>CM066326.1:16273872-21273872 GCA_033807775.1 Saussurea involucrata
AGGATGACTTCTGTGACTTGATTAATCACGTTCTGCCCAAGCTCTGTCAGCTGTGCTCTTGTCATGTAGTCTTTGGGTTGCATCAGCATGGTATTTCGCATGGCTTCTTCTTGAACTTTTTGTAGGGCCTTCTGTAGATCGGCAGGAGTGATGCCCGTTGACACTGAAGTCTGTTTGTTCAATTGATCAAGGAATTTGTTGATTGAGTTCTCAATCGAAGGAGTAGTTGTTGCGGCAGAAGTGGTGGATGCAGTAGCAGCAGACTTCATCTGTGAGATGGCAGTTTTCACCTCTGTGGATAGGTTGTCCATTTTGGTGTTTAGGTTTAGCAGTGCCAGTGATGTTGTCTCTGCAAAAGATTTGAAAGAGCTTTGCAACTCTTTCAAGGTTTGGTTCACAGAGGTTTCAAGGGTTTGGAACTCATCCCTTGTAACTTGTGTTCCGGTGGTAACCTCTGGAGGAACACATTCGTCTCCAGAGTGAATCCCTGTTCCTGGGATACCTTCTTTCATTCCTGTTTGTACGTTGAGAATGGAAGGATTTCCTTCTGATCCTTGAGAAGAAATCTGAGTTTCAATCCCTACAGAAGTTCTGAGAAGAACATTGTCCAAATCCACTCCAGAGGTGGGTATTGGAATATCCTTCTGTTGACTAGGAGACTTGTCTAGAGTCTCTTTGTCTTTGTGCTCTCTACTTCTCTCTGAAAGAAGTGTGGGTCTTAACAAGTGCGTGGCACAGGAAACAAATTCCTCTGTTGGGCGTTCTTCTGTGATCTGGGGCAATTGATCACGAACTATAGGTGAGTCTCTTTGAGGAGACTCCCTAGCAATGGATTCCCCGGTTTCTGTGGGCACAGAGGTTGAAAGAGTAACCTCTGGCTGGATGGGTTGGGGTAGGTTCGAGCTGTGCTGCTCTTTTTCAATGACACCTTCTGCAGCTAGACCTGCGGTGTCAGATATATGGGTTGCACTGGGAGTTGGTTTTGGTTGTGTGCCTCTATTCATCCAGGCATCTTTTCTTGCTTCTTCCCTAAGTTCTGTGGAAGTTCCTTGCTCTGGTCGTAATTGGTCATACATTTGATGAGATCCAAATAATCTCATGACATGTGGATGATAAAGACCCTTACGTATCCAGACAGCTTCTTCTTCATCTGAATCTGTCTCTGTTGTTGCTAATCCCTCTTTTTGTACAACTTCGGCCCCTTTTTCTTTCTCTTCTTCCATCATGTTCTCAAAAGCCTCTGTAATTTCACCTCTGTTCAATTCAGCTTCAGTTTGTTCTATTTCTTCTGAAGCTGGGTTTGGACTTCTTCTGTGGACATCCAATCCTTGAATGAAAGGGTTTTGTAAAATAACAGGGGTTTCGGCTGGTTGATTTCTGGGTGTTGTGTCATCTTCTTGCAGATGTGTGTCGATGCCCGAAATGAAGAAATCTTCTTCTGGATAGTGGTGGTCGAGAGGTTGTGCCATCCACCGTGCTGTATTTAGGGTGTTGGCAATTTCAGGGTTCTGTAAGAAGTCGTTCAGGTCTCCTTGGTGAGCAAATCTATCTGGAGATTGATAGGGTGATTGATACCTTTCTGTACCCATTTCTTCTTCTGCAACTTCTTCTTCAGCAGTTTCCTCTTCTGCAATGGTTACCAACTTTGTAAGTGATTTACCATGCCTCTTTTTGGTTTTCCTCCTCTTAGGATTTGGTGCCCCTTCTTCTGTTGATTTTGATCTTTTCTTCTTCATTTTTGGAGAGGGAGGAGCAGAGGAGCCAATTTCTGTGGCATGAGGAGGTGAGGGTTGATCTTCTGCAGCGCTTGTTGAGGTGCCTTCTGTAGTTTTCCTCTTCTTAGCTTTTGGAGTAAATGCAGAGGTTCTTGATGAAGACTTCTTTCCCATTAGTTCTGCACGTTTGGCTATAAAGCTGAGTTGAATAGCCATGTGCTTTGCTAACTTCAGATCCTTTTCTTTTTGGGTGGAAAGAGGTTTTGCTATCATTGTTCCTAGGGGGACACCTAAACGCGGGGGTGTCATAGGACTCGGTTTAGGAGTTCTATGATCGCGTATATACTCTTTCTTAAGGGATTTATTCGATGCGTATTGCAGAAGCTTCTTTGACAGAGGTCTGCAGTGTGAGTAGCCATCAGCATGATCAGTGGGGGTATTCTTGTTCATCGGGAACTGTTTGGGAGTTGGCCCTTCCATTGGCCAATTTTGGATTAGCAGCAGAGGTTCGAACAGTACTCCTAGTATTCTTTGGAATTGCTGAGGTGGTAGAAAGTTGGGATCGTTCTCTTTGACCCTTTTCGAGTTGTTCTTTCTGTCGATGGTGTTTATGATCTCTTGCATCATTATGGTCGCATAATCTACTGGAAGATTATAGTAAACCCCATACATGATGCTCCAGATTTGATGTGAGCTCTGGTCAATACTGCCAATCTTTCCTGTCAGGCATCTGTTAAGAATCGAGAACAAAGTGTTCCACATAGGTGGTAATCGGCCTCTGCGGAAGTCATTTCTCTTCCGTAGTTGGGTGTTGTACCCAAGCATTTCCACAAATCGACAGAGCTCTTCGTCTGTTGGTTGCTCTGCATAACTCTTCAATCCCAGAAGACCCCTTGTTGGTAGGTTGAATTCAAGTTAGAACATTGTTCTGTTGAACTTGATTTCAAGATGCTCAGATTTATCAGGTCTTGAAATGTACCCTTTGATAAGAGAATCGTCTTTATCAAATCGACAGCTTTGCCAAAATTGGTTCAAATAGCGGACTGGAATTTTGTTCGGGGTTCTTGATAGTAGAGGGAAGAGGACATGATTCTCCATGATGTTCAGAAGTATGGCATGGGCTTCGCCGAAAGTAGTGGGTGAGGGGACCAAATAGCAGTTGTTGGATTTGATAGGAAGAATGGCTTCGAAATGATCCTTTGCTATAAAGTTTTGCAAGTGAGTCGTCGGAGCAAAGTCTGCTGAGTCCCCATAATCTTGTTGTTCAATATTTCTTGCAAGGCTGGGGTTTTCAGAATGTTCTGAATGTGCAGGGGAGTGTTCCGGTGAGTTCGCCGGAGAGAGTTCAGAGGATGTAGCTCGAGAAGATGAAGCCATTTGATTTTAAGAATAAGATTTTTGCAAGCTTTTTGCAGGGTTTCGCCGGAGAAGAAGATGAGAGTTTGTAAAAGATTTTATGTGAGGGTAAGCTTTGTTTTTATAGGATGGTAAAACGGTAGAATTCGAAAGAGTAAAATATATGGCAATGGATTAAAGTTTGGAATCCGCACTCGAGTTTGAGCGGCGGGTTCAACTTTCCAAATAAAAAACGTTCCATGTACGCCCAATGAAAATGGGACACGTAGGCCTTGTCAGAATATGACAGGACGTCGTGCGCGGCCCATTAATGCTAGGCGCGTGAGGTTGATTTTAGCCATATGAGTTTCACTCGCAGTAAAAGTAACCGTTATTACTACAGAGATGCCCAAGAAATCAGATTGACAGAGCTTCTGTAGTTTACAGAGGCTCTGTGATCTTGAAAATCTTTGATGTTTATCCCTTTTTCATATATCTCATTGTTATCATGACTTCTGTGGGGTTCTTCTTTTAACCAAAACCATTGGAGAGGATAAAATCGGATTTTTGTGAAGAAATTTGCTTCGCAGAGGTTTTGTGGCTCTGTTGGAACTTGCAGAAGTTCTGTGAGGGCCAGCAGAAGCTCTATGAGAGAAAAAATCTCATAAAATAAATTTTATTAGTATTTTTGATCATCCAATTTTTGATTTGGTTTAAGAGATGTTTTTCGGACATATTTGAAAGTTTGTGTCCGAGAAAACTGTAAAAAAATGGTTTGTTCGAGAAGGTCATGATCTGCGTTTTCGGTTTCCGAGATAACATTCCAAAAGATCGACAGAAGGTTAATTTGTGATCACAGAGCATATTTTCTGCAGAAGCTCTGTTGAGCTCAGCAGAAGCTCTATGACCTTAAATTTCTCCTAATTCGAATTTTGTGAAACTTTTTGAGCTTTTGATTTTTGAAATGTTATTCACAGTATATTTAGGACATATTTGACAATTCTTGTCCTAGAAAATTGTTTTCCAAAAACCTTTTGTGCGAGAGACATACCTTTTGGTTCTTCTTTTCTCGGCAGTGATATCTGACTTCTGTCGATATGGAGTCATCGACATTTTTCTTTGGCTTTCCCTTGAAAGTTTTATCTCTTTAGATCATTTCAGGGTTCCCTTCTGCTCCCCCTTGATCTAATCACCTCTGTAGATCAAGTAATTTCCTTTTGCTCCCCCTTGACCTAATCACCTCTGTAGATCAAGTAATTTCCTTTTGCTCCCCCTTGACCTATGCTTGGATCAAAGAATGATAAGTTTTGCATAGAACATAGGTCATGGTCTTTCAGAGGTTCTGTAGGGGTCGTCAGAGGTTCTGAGTTGACTTACAGAAGCTCTGTGATTTTAAGAACTATTTAAGGTTTTAAGAATTTACATACAGAAGTAGAATCAATCAAAGCAATAAATTAAGCAATGTATTTACTTGTTATTTATAGAAGATAAAGCTATACTTACAGAGGATTTTCATACCATGTTAATCATTCCTAACTTACCCACCAAGAAGTTGAATCTTTTCTCGTCTAATGCTTTGGTGAATAAGTCAGCGAGTTGATATTCTGTGGGCACGAAATGCATTTCGATTGTACCGTATTCAACATGATGTTTCAAGAAGTGATACCTTATATCGATATGCTTGGTTTTTGAGTGTTGCACAGGGTTGGCAGAGATAGCAATAGCACTTTTGGAATCACATAAGATGGGTATTTTGAACAGAATGTGGCCGTAGTCTTTTAGCTGAGTCTTCATCCATAGAACCTGAGAACAACAGCTAGCGGCAGCAACGTATTCAGCTTCTGCAGTGGATGTGGAGACACAATTCTGCTTCTTGGAGGTCCAACTGACTAGTTTACCACCTAGGAATTGACAACTCCCAGAGGTACTCTTTCTGTCGAGCATGCATCCTCCATAGTCTGAATCTGTATAAGCTTTAAGACTAAAACCAGAGTTCTGTGGATACCAGAGACCAAGATTGTTGGTTCCCTTTAGGTATCTCAAGATTCTTTTTACAGCATCATAATGTGATTTCTTTGGATTAGCTTGATAACGTGCACAAAGACATGTGGCATGCATAATGTCAGGTCTGCTTGCTGTTAAGTATAACAGAGATCCAATCATGCCTCTGTAGAGAGTACATTCTACAGAAATACCATTTGGATCTAAGAACAACTTATTTCCAGTGGCCATTGGAGTCTTCATTGCAGAGGTATCAGAGAGATTATATTTTAAAAGTATGTCAGAGACATATTTGGCTTGATTTATAAAAATTCCCTCTGAAGATTGTTTGACTTGAAGTCCGAGGAAGAATGTTAATTCTCTCATCATACTCATTTCAAACTCACTCTGCATGAGTTTTTCAAAAATTTTGCACTCTTCTGAATTTGTAGACCCAAAAATTATGTCATCTACGTATATTTGTACAAGCATTATCTCACTATTTTTGCGTTTATAGAATAAGGTAGTATCTGTTGTACCTCTGTTGTAGCCATTGACTAGAAGGAAGGTAGAAAGTCGTTCGTACCATGCTCTTGGAGCCTGTTTCAGTCCGTATAGAGCCTTTTCAAGGTAGTATACATGCCTTGGAAACTTTGAGCTTTCAAAACCTGGTGGCTGATTTACGTAAACCTCTTCTTGGATTTCACCGTTTAGAAAAGCTGATTTTACGTCCATCTGATAGACTTTAAAACCTCTGTGGGCTGCGAAGGCTAAGAATATTCTTATTGCTTCGAGACGTGCGACAGGGGCAAAAGTCTCATCGTAGTCTATGCCTTCTTCTTGTCTATATCCTTTTGCTACTAATCTTGCTTTGTTTCTGACGACCACTCCATCTTCATCCTTCTTGTTT
This sequence comes from Saussurea involucrata, assembly GCA_033807775.1. NCBI lineage: Eukaryota > Viridiplantae > Streptophyta > Magnoliopsida > Asterales > Asteraceae > Saussurea > Saussurea involucrata. Next base: position 16,279,813 of record CM066326.1, read on the forward strand.
CTGTAGACCCATTTAGTCCCAATGGTCTGTTTCCCTATTGGCAGAGGTACTAAAGTCCATACTCTGTTACGCTCAAATTGCAGAAGTTCTTCTTGCATGGCGTCTACCCAGTTTGGGTCATCTAGGGCTTCAAAAATCTTCTTTGGTTCTATAACACTAATAAAATTTGTAAAGAAACAAAAATTAGCAGTGGCAGACCTTGTTTTTACTGAGTCAGAAGGTTCTCCAATTATTTGGCTTGGAGGATGGCTTTTTGTCCACTGAGTTGTGCGTGGAAGATGATCATCAATGTCATCAAAACTTTCTTCAGAGGCTTCTTGTGTTTCTTCTTGTGCAGCCTCTGATGTTCTTCGTGCCTTGGTAGTTGATTCTACCGTTTGTGGAATGATTGGTACGAGTGGTGGTGGAGTTTGTTCCTCTGAGGATGTATAGTCTTGGTCCTCGATCTCCTCTGTAATTGGTTCTTCTGTGGTTTGTGCAGCTTCTGTGGTCGTTTTTCTTGATGTTTCATCTTCTGCACTTTCTTCTGCTTCGGCAATTGCATCTGTAGCATTTATAGAAGAAGATGAAGCATTATTTGGACCAGTTAGAGTCATACCTGTAGGATTTTGTCCGACAGAGGATGGTTCTTCAGAAACTCTGATGGTTCCGACAGAAGGATCAATGTCATTGTGGAACATCTCCAAAAATAGAAGATTCAAATCTTCTTTTGTTCTTGAGATGTTAGAGAATTTCCCTTTAATTCCGAGTTCTGAACTTATTTGCTCAGAAGTCATTTGGAATGAATCATCAAAAGAAACATTGATGCTTTCTACAATCTTGTGAGACTTTGTAAGGAATGTTCTCTAGGCTTTGGAAGTGGCAGAGTATCCAATGAATTTGCCTTCATCTGCTTTTACATCAAACTTTCCTCTTGAATCTCTGTCGTTTAATACGAAGCATTTGCATCCGAATACATGGAAAAATTTGATGTTTGGCCGCCGTTTGTTAAGCAATTCGTAAGGCGTCTTGAGGTGTCTTTTCACAATGGTTGATCGATTTTGAGTATAACACGCAGTAGAAATTGCTTCTGCCCAAAAGTTCATTGATAATCCGCATGCTGACATCATAGTTCTTGCGGCTTCCACAAGTGTTCGATTCTTTCTTTCGACAACACCGTTCTGTTGTGGAGTGCGAGCTGCAGAGAAGTTCTGTGATATTCCTTCTGTTGAAAGATAGGCTTCAATGACAGAGTTTTTAAATTCTGTGCCATTGTCACTTCTTAACTTTTGTATTCTGCAATTATAAAGAACTTGGATTCTTTTCATTAGATTTATCAATATATTTGGAACATCTGATTTCTTTCTAACGAATTCAACCCATGTGAAACGCGAATACTCATCAATTAGGACAAGTATGTATTTCTTGCCACCTAGGCTCTGTATGGCAATGGGACCGCAGAGGTCGACATGAAGCATGTACAGAGGTCTAGTGCAAGATACATCTGTTTTGCCTTTGTGGGAAGCTCTTTTGAGTTTTCCCATCTCACAGGTAGAACATAAATGATCCTTATTGAATTTAACATTTGGCAAACCTTTAACTAGATCAAGTTTGACCAGTTTTTCCAATGTGTGAAAATTCAAGTGACAGAACCTGTTATGCCATAACCAGGCTTCTTCACTTTTGCAGGCAACAAGGCAAACTTTGTCTTTGTTCTTTGAGTTGAAGTTCATTAGATATAGATCACCTATTCTTTCAGCTCGCAGAAGTTCCATACTTGTTTCTTCACTTTGTAGAGAGCAGAAAGTTCTTTTGAACAACACATTGAATCCTGTATCACAAAGTTGACTTACACTGAGTAGGTTGTGCTTAAGGCCATCCACATATGCAACTTTGTATACAGAAACGTCTTCTTTCCTTATGACTCCATAGCCTTTTATGTGTCCTTTCTTGTTGTCTCCAAAAGTCACAGATCCACCATCTTGTGTTTCTTTGTACGTGGATAGTGCACTTCTGTCACCAGTCATGTGCCTTGAGCATCCGGAGTCTAGATACCAGATTGGCACATACTTCTTCTGCAGGATAATCACAGAGATTTAGGTACCCATATCCATATGGGTCCAATATTGTTAGAGTTTTTCAAGTTTGCCTTGGCATTCTTGAAATACATTTTGTTTTCTGCAGAAGAGTCAGTTTGTTTCTTTGTGGGTTTTGACTTTTGAATTGTCGTAGAGAGTAAACAGACTTGACTTGAAAAATGATTATTAAGTTTAGACATAAGATCAAAGCAATGACAGTATTGAATATGAGATGTAATTTGCTTGAACTTTTCATTTAACTTTTTAAACTCAGCCACAGAGGCATTACATTCTTTCTTTACATTAGATTTCCTATTACTAGAAGATCTATGAATACTCGAATGTTGTTTGCAAAAACTCTGTTTAGGACCTGCCTTCTGTGGGTTGCTTCTGTGGTGAACTTCTTTCATCACTGTCACAGAAGAAAAAGATTTATTAACCTTGGGTTTTGAAAATCTAGAACTTATAGGATCAATAGAGGTCTTCTGTAACTTTTTAAGCTCAGCAGAGGTTTTGATATGTAGATTCAAATTTAGAAAATCTTGGCAGAATGGAATCTCTGTGAGTTTATCTTTTGGAGAAATAGTTCTGTGAGGAACTTCAGAGGAGAATTTGACATCCTCTGTGTCACAGTGAATTATCCCTGATTTGAAATCAGTCTCTGAGTTGTCAGAGGATGAATCGTCCTCGTATACAGAGGTTGAGTCAATTCTTTCAATAGAGGCTGGATTTTCTGAGCATGTATCGTACGAGCTTTCTTCCTCTGTAGAATAGTTTTCATAGATTGCAGAGGTTTCTAATAAGATTTCTTCAGTGAGAGTTTTATCTATAGAAGATGTACAGAAATTTTCTAAAACGCTTGATTTCCATATTTCCAAAATTTCTTTTTCAATTAAAAATTTAAAGTTTTCTTCTGAAAAAATGGGTTTAAACTCAGGAGCTTCTGCTGATAATTTCTTTTCAACGTTTATCAAACAGACAAAAGCAACCTGTGTTTGGGTCTCTGGTTTACCAAACTTGAAGATACCAATCTGATCTTGTGTTTTCAGATATTTCTTTGGTTTGATACCTCTATTGACAGAGGTTGAAGATGATGAGTCTGTGTTTTCAAACCACACGTTAATCATCTTCTTATGTTTCTTCAAGTAAGGATCCACAGAGATTTTCGCCCGTTTGCTTACAGAGATTAGATTTGGAAAATCTGGTTTGTTTGTTTTTTCCAATCACAAATAACGAGGACAGAGGTTTGTTTCTTTTGCCTTCAACACCTAGGGTGATATCATCATACCCTATACCTCGTCTCCCTATTTGTGAGTTTATTTTTTCATAAACTTTCTGTGCATCTTTATAGTTTTTAAGCAAAACTTCTCTTCTGAGTAAATCTTGCCATAATACCTCTCTTTCTCTTTGAAAGTATTCTTTAAGAGCTCTTATGTCAGTAGTTTCGCTCCTTGAAACTGAAAGTTCTTTTGTTTTATCTTTTAAAGTATTGGTTAATTCAGAAATTTGTTTTTTAAAGGATCTAGAGTTTTGTTCCAATTCTTTTCTATTCTCTCTTTTTCCTAAAAAATCTTTGCTTTTTCTTGAGTGAGAAGCCGTACTTCTCTCTCATTGAAAGTGAGTCTTTTCTGAATACTTTGATTTATCTCTTTCAGTTCAATTAATTCAATGTTAATTCTAAGTGCATTATCATCTACAGAGGTAATACAAGAGTTGGAATTTGAAGTAGATACCTCAGAGTCAGTGCAGGAGTCGACTTCTGCCATGCCACAGAAGAGGGCATTGGCGGTATGTTCATCGTCAGAAGTAGAGTCTGACTGGAAGTCTTCTGTGTTCTCCTCAGAATGTCCTTTTGCCATTAAGGATTTTTGAGCATAATATTCGGCTTTCTTTTTGTAGAAAGCAGAGTCCCTCTGTGGGCGATTTGATCTGCTTCTGCATTCATTCGCAAAATGGCCTGGTTTTCCGCAGTTAAAACACCCTTGAGGAGTGTTTCCTGTTCGATCATTGGACTTCTGTAGGTCTCCGCCTTTCTCTGATCTACATTCATTTGCATAGTGACCAGGTTTGCCGCACTTGTAGCATTCTTGCTGCGTGTGGCTTACCGAGTCATCTGACCTCTGTCGGTCATTCCCTCTGTAATTTCTATCGCTTGACCTCTGTCGGCCACTTGATTCTTCTCCTCTTCTGTCATCTCTTCTGTTGTCTCTTCTGTCATCCTGGTTGTCTCTATCATATCTTTCGTTTCCGGAACCTCTTCTGTTTCCTCTGAACTCTTTTGTCAATAGAGCTAAAGATTTAGCTAGTGACGCAAGAGTTATTTCCTTTTCTGCTTGCTCTTCTTCTTCACTGTCAATTATCACCATCTTCTTCTTCTCCTCTGTGGCTTTATCATTTCTTGGTCTCTGTGCATCCTCTTTAGTTTTACTAACCAATGCATATGGTGGAATGGTTAGTGTTTTAGCCTGTGCTATCTGAGGTTCTTGTGCGGCTAATGTTCCGTAAAGATCAGAGAGAGTCCAGGTGTCTAGATCCTGATTTGTCTGTAGGGACATAGACAGCTGGAGCCATTCTTCATTTAGACTTTTTAAAAACATGACATTGTTTTCTTCAGAAGTTCTGTCAATGCCTGATTTTCTGCACTGGTTGATTAGAGAGTTGAATCTGTCGTATGTTGTTTGCAGAGATTCTGTTGCAGAGGCTTTGAATGCATGATATTCATTGATGTACTGTGCTCTTCGGTTTTTTTGTGTTTTAGCACCTCCTTCCAACTGCTTTTCCAGTTCTTTCCACAGATCATGCGCTGTTTCACATGAATCCAAGGATTGAAAGAGTTCGTTGGGTATTGCCATAATTAATGTCCTCTTGGTTTTCTGAGCAACTTCATCTTCTGCTTTATCTTCGGTTGACCACTCCCCTTTTGGCTTTGGTTTTTGATGTTCGGGGATTTCGGCAGATTCAGCAGTAGCAGGTACACGAGGTACTACTGTCATGGGAATAGGAGGAGGATTGTACAGATATTGTACTTGATTTTTTTCAGTGCCCTCGAAAAAATGGACCATTCTTATTTTCCACTGAGGATACTCATCTCGAAGGAGAGTAGGAGGTTTAGTGAGAGAACCAGTAGTAAAGAAATTATTTGTATTTGTCATTTTTGAAGATTTTAGAAAGAAAGTATGATTAAAGAGTTACTTCGATGAACTTGAAGATTTTCTGGGTTTAAGCAGTTTCCAGACACAGTTTTAAATCTCAATAATATCTATCACGAATTTTGATAAGTGGATCACTTGATATTGAAAATCAAGGAAGGCTCTGATACTAATTGTTGGATCCCAGATACACTTAATCAAGATTAACAATCTATTAGTGGAGTTTAGAGTTTGATGCGGAAGCGTATTAAACTAACAGATATGTTTGATAGATATTAGAACGCACATATATAAAGAAAACAGTAAAGAATGAAAAGGATTTCTTTAACAGTTACTGTTATTCAATATATAATAACAACACGAAGAACAGATTAAGAACTGTTGGTGTGTGTGAGAATATAACACTCAGATATTTGACAATAAAGCTTGAGAGTATTAGTGATTCCTTGTGTTTTCGTCCCTTAGGAAGATCTCAACATGAGACTTCCTTTTATACTACTCTTAGAAGACTATGACTGTTCCTTTTACGGCATGAATAGTAAACTGGATGGTGTGAACAGTGGACTGGATGGTGTGAGCAGTTGTTTGAGCCATGCGCATTTAATGGAGCAGATGTACTTTTGGTAAATGCATTAAATGGCGCAGACGTCTATTTTGTACCTTGCCCTATTGAGTCCACTCAGAGCTTGACACGTGTTTTGACAGTACTTTTCCATGCAAGTTGATGAACGTATCCAGTATTATCTTCCAAGTCTTCATTGAGGACCACAGAGGCTCTGTAATAAATTACAGAGGTTATGCGGTCTGGTCCTCTGTGGAGCAGTCTTCGCCGGATTCCGAGTCTTTGGTCTTCTTTGTGCGTATGACAGAGCTTCTGTAGGAAGCCTCTGCTGCTTCTGTAGCTTCTTGACCTTGATTCCTCGGTAATGTCGGCAGAGCCTCTGTAAGAGGCTTTCTTCACTTAGCCTATTTTTCACTACTTCTAAATACTTCTATGATTAGGAAGATTGAAGCTAACAAGGATCAACCTTCAACCTCAAAATCTCAACTAACTGATCTTGATTTACTATTTGATGAGTTCTATGATGAATTTTATGGTACTTACAATAGGTTTGTTGATTCTAACAGGGTGGTACAAGCACCTACAACAATTTCCACTGCGACAACTACTCAAGATGGTGCATCTACTTCAACACCGGTTGATGTTTCCACTCCTGTTCGGAACATTCAAGTACCAGAAGTTGTTATTCCACAATAAGAGACTACATCTACTGTGGAAGGATCAACACAAAATCCCAGTTCTTCGGTTACTGAACCAACCATTCCTCAGCCACAACCGGAATCTTCTAGTATTCCTCCTGAATTTCCATGTGCTGAACCAATTGTTTCTCCAACCGAAGAAGAGACGAAAGCTACTCTTGAAAATGTTCAAGAATCATATGCTCCTCACCCTCATACGACAAAGTGGACGAAGGCTCATCCTATTCATCAAATAATAGGTGACCCAAGTTCACCAGTTCAGACTCGCTCGAGTGCTACCGTGAATGAGTGCCTGTTTTCAATGTTTTTAAGTAACATTGAACCACTCACTGTCAAAGAAGCATTAAATGATCCGGATTAGATTTTAGCTATGCAAGAAGAGCTAAATCAATTCGAAGCGTTAAAAGTATGGAGGTTAGTTCCAAGACCAGCCGATAAGAGTATCATTGGGACAAAGTGGGTGTTCAAGAATAAGAAAGATGAAGATGGCATCATAGTTCGTAACAAGGCGAGACTTGTAGCAAAAGGCTATCGACAGCAAGAGGGGATAGATTACGATGAGACTTACGCTCCAGTCGCTCGCATTGAAGCAATCAGAATATTTTTGGCGTACGCGGCATACAAGAACTTTACGATATATCAGATGGACGTAAAGACAGCATTTCTTTATGGTGTTCTAAAAGAGGAGGTATATGTCTCACAACCCGAAGGTTTCATCGACAAAGAAAATCCAAACCATGTTTATATCTTGGATAAAGCTTTGTATGTATTGAAACAAGCCCCTCCAGCATGGTATGATGTTCTATCTCAATTTCTACTCGTCTCGGGCTTTGAAAAAGGTAAGATTGATACGACTTTGTTTATCAAGCGTGAAGACGGTGAGATGATTATAGTACAAATATATGTAGATGATATTATATTCGGTGCATCTAACCCTGGTTTATGTACATGGTTTTCTGATCTGATGATTACTAGATTTTAGATGAGCATGATGGGAGAGATCAACTTCTTTCTTGGATTGCAAGTCAAACAGTTCTCTACGGGGATATTCATCAATCAGTCAAAATATATATTTGACATTTTGAAGAAATTCAAAATGGAAAATTGTACTTCCATTGGAACCCCAATGGCAACACAATCAAAGATCAGTCCAGATCCTCATGGTAAGGAAACTGATATACGACACTATCGAGGTATGATCGGATCTTTAATGTACTTAACTGCTAGTCGCTCGGATATTATGTTCGCTACTTGTCTTTGTGCGAGATTTCAGGCAAATCCTAAGGAATCTCATCTTGGATCCGTCAAGCGTATCTTTCGCTATCTCAAAGCAACTCCCTACCTTGGTCTATGGTATCCCAAAGGCACGGGATTCGAGTTAACAGCATACTCCGACGCGGATAACGGTGGTAGCCTATTGGACCGGAAGAGCACATCCGGACATATCCAATTTTTGGGAGATAAGTTGGTAAGTTGGGCGTCAAAGAAACAGAACTGTGTGTCAACTTCGACGGCGGAGGCAGAATACGTCGCGGCCGCTAGTTGTTGTTCACAAGTTATCTGGATGAAAACCCAACTGATGGACTTCGCGTGTAAGTATGAAAAGATCCCAATTTATTGTGATAGTAAGTCAACAATTGCTATATCTGTCAATCCGGCTCAACACACGAAAACCAAGCACATCGACGTATGGTATCATTTTATTAAAGATCACGTCGAAAAAGGTACAATTGAACTCTATTTTGTTTCTACTGAATTTCAACTCGCCGACTTGTTTACCAAGGCTTTGGATGAGAAACGTTTCAACTTTCTTGTCTCAAAGCTAGGCATGTTGAATTTGAAAGTTTGATTAATCATAATTTGGATTCAACATTTTGAAAATAATTCTTAGTCATTCAAATTTGATAAATTTGAGTGAAGAATACTTATTTTCATAATATTGAATATTCATTATGATTAGCTCAAATTTAGATTTCTTTCAGTAGTTTACAAAGTAGATTTCAATTTTATTCTTTTTACCGTATGTACTTCAATTGATATTACCTGTGCAGTTTTATTTGTGGTTCATGTGTTTAGGGGGAGCTATAAATGTTGATGAGCATCTTTCAAGGGGGAGCATTTAACAAAGAAGAGGTGTTTGATCAAAACAACAAAGGTAAGTGTTCTATCCCAAATGATTTTGGCAAACCCTACTTGATGAAAAATAATTTTGTCAAGATTTATGCATCTTTGTAGGGGGAGCAAAATGTTTTCCAAGAAAACTGAAAAGTTTTAATTTGAAAAGTTCAAAATTTTGAAACGTACAAAAGTTCAAATTTTTGAAATTTTTTCCATGTTTGGAAAGTAGTCGCACAAGTCTTATACGACTAGCAATCTTAGTCGTACATGCCTTGTACGATAGTTACTGTTCCCGCACGACAGTCGCACAAGCCTTGTCCGACTAGCAATCCTAGTCGTACATGCTTTGTACGACAATCACTGTTCATAATGCCAAGTCGTAGATGCTTTGTCCGACTAGCATTCCTAGTCGCACAAGCATCGTACGACAGTTACTGTTCATGATTCCACCTTAGTCAGTCACTGTATCATACGACTAAGATGAGGTACTCATACATCGCTTCGTACGACTACCTGACACGTGTCGGTCAAACCTTGGACCAATCATTTCATGACACGTGTCACCCAACCTGAGTTCTTTATATAGAGCATTTTTCAAAGTCTTTTCATTTTCCGACTTTTGATCTACACGACTTCTCACAAACTTAGATATCGATATTGATTATTGTTGCTATTTCATTGTGTGTGTGAATTTAGTATCGATTCAGGTATCATCCTTTACACGTTTTACATCACATTTCATCGGTTTATATATCTGTTTGTTGATTTGCATGTTGAGTTGAAATGGGTTTTTTTAGAAATCCTTCGAAAAATCACTCTGTTTGTTAGTGTTAGTAGAAAAAGAAGTTAGGATAGTACTTATGGTAGAAAAATGCATCTAGGGTACTAGTTTTATAAGCTTTTACTTGAAAAATCTTAGATCTAGGTTTGAGTGTTCCTCATTGTTCGAACATTCAAAACTGTCGCACAACATTGTGTTCTTCATCCAACAAATCTTGTATATGATGCTAGTTCGGATGATGATGATGTGAATGCTGATGATGAAAGAGATGATGAGAGTTCTGATGATGACAATGATGACAACAACAATGATCAAACCATGGAGAATATTGATACTGTGATTGAAAAAGTTGTCACTACTTCTGGTGGTGATGGAGGAGACATAAGGGGAAATGAGGGAGTATTAGTTGAAACAGAAAAACAAGTGAGGTTGAGTGAGATGGAAAGAAAAAAAGATGATGAGTGTGAGACAGGATCAACAAAAGTTTTAACTAATGATCCTACCCAAACCGTGTCTAGCCGGGTAGCCACATCTACTGTCAGTGAGCGTCCGTCGCCACGAGACATTGAAGAAGTCATAGTGGACCCAGCTATGCAATGCACAACCCCACTCATCCACTCATCAACTTCTTCACAAGTTGATGTTTAATCTTCTCACAGGGGAATAGCACAAACACTATCGGCGACACACTCGGTGTCGGCCGGTATTGAAATAGGATGGCATCTGCCCCGGCCACCACCTTCATTTGTTCCCAGATCGCATCTAGAACCATTTGATTTTACTTCCTTCCCTAGGACACGGAGACCGTTCGTCACTTCATCTATGGTGACACAAAACGTTGGTGTTCTTAGTGACCCAACCGGAACGCCCCGAGTGTTGTCGCCATTCGTTGGTGCTTCACGAGGACTGGGCGGAAGTCCTATCAACGTTAACACTATGCCAGCGTTGAACATAGGCCATACAGTCTCTTCGACTGCTATGTCAACCAGAAACCTAAGTGGTCTGGGTGTTACCCCGCAACAAGTTCGTGCCGTTCAGTCTTTTGTGGGTCCTCCTACTCACAACTATGTTTCACAGAAGTTGCTTGAATTAGCCATCCAGTATCTCTCCAACACTCAGAAAACTCAGATGTCCGAATTGAAAGAAATTATTGGGAAATTATCTGCCGATGTTCAAAGAGCTATCAAAGGAAAGTCTGTTGCTGATTCTTCATTTGCACCATCCGAAGCTCAACCAGAATCCCAGCCGAACCCAAAGGTATTCCCTAATCTACCTTTACATGAACTTAAGTCACAAATGCTTACTCGATTGTTAGAACAAGGCGACTGTAATACTCAAGAAGAGATCGATCTACTTTGTCTTCTTTTCGTCAAACCGAAACACAAGCCACTTTACCAGATTCACTGAATACCCTACAACAATCCATATCCAACCTAACCGAGGCTATCTCTTCTGGCTTCACAACCCTATCTGACCGAATCAAAGTGGTGGAAGAAAAGTGTGGGATTCAAGCCCAAACCACCAAACGTAGGCATGATGATCAAGATCCCGATCATGATCACCATGAGGGGGAGAGAAGTGTTAGACAAAGGGTTGAGCAAGGTAGTGGATCGGGCACTCATGTTTCTGAGAATGTGGAAACGAATGTGGAAACGGGTACCGGTAATGTTGGTGGTACACAAGTGGGTGAAAGTGCTGATGTTGGTGTTCTGGATGATATCAATCATACGGTTGAAAAGCCTCAAGGATGTGATAACAGAACTGATGAGGAAATAATGGCAGATGAGTTCTTACAGGAATTGATTTACATTGATTCGGAAGAGGATCAAACTGTAGTAAAGATTAAGGAGGAGATGGATGATGTATTTGATGGTGGAAATGTTCAACCTGATTCTGATTCCGAGAAAGAAAGTAACCGACCTGATCCAGTAATACAAATTCCGGTAATACCTGATCTACCTGAAGGCAAAATCAGAGATGCAGTCTTCGAGGCAGAAATACGTAATCTACAGATGTTAATTGATAGAGAAGCTTTGATTGTTAGACGTGCTCACCGAACAAGAATCATTACTCCATTCCAAGAAGATATAAGGGGTGACTTGTTTGTGAAAAAGGTTCAGCCGGTCGATAAGGTAAAGCTATATTCAATTGATAAACTTCCACGTCAAAAACAGATTGAATACTTGTACATGTTGGGTGAAAAAGACCAAGAGCTCAGTTTGGTCAGAACAGATAAAGAAATTGTTAAGCTTGTGAAGATAGAATCAGAGAAGATTCTAAATGTCTTTTATCCAATATTCTACGTCTTCAGATAAGATGAAAAAGAGTGGAACTTCTGTGAAGCAGACTTCAAATCCCTAACCTGTGCAGACTTCTTCAGACTGTATGATATTCTTGCACGGATGCCGAACAAAGACATTACTTACTCTGAAGCTTATCAAGCTTTGAAACGATTCATGAAGAACCTGATTAAGCTTTCATACTTAACCGACTTTCAAATGGCTTTGGAAAGTAATCAAATCAGAGTTAACAAAAGAAGGCCAAACAGAAACCTACCCGACATACAAGGTATTCCTCTTTATACCGTGTTGGAAAAACTAGAGTTTGGTATTGTTTATCACAACGGGCAAAAGAAGAAGAAGTTCTTGAGGCTGATTGAAGTCAATCTGTTTTCTGATGGGACGCTCAATATGATCAAGATTCGGCTGAATGAAAAGCTAAGATTGGATGAACAAAGAAAGGTGCCTCTGAAGGAGAAGGAGAAAGTCTTGATCAACAATGCTTTGAAAGCTATACAAGATCGACTGGAGTACCGGAATTCACTCAGAAGATTTGAGATTATCTTTGGGATCAGAAAGAGAAACATTCCACCGAAAGAACTTCGTGGTTAAAATTTTCTTGGCTCACTCGAATACAAAGGGGGAGAATGTTAGTGTCAATTTTATGTTGTATTCAAGTTGAGGGGTTATTTTGTAAATGTTAGTCCTAGGTATAAATAGCCTAGATTTTGCTCATTTTACTAACACTTTGATAGATACATCTTGTAACTCTCTGTGAGTTTTTCTCTCTACTTCATGTAACAAGCTTCTGATTCTAATGAGAGATGACCAGAGATTTCTACACATCTTGATTGTGATTACGTGTTATTTGGGATAATACTTAGCATCGATCACATAAGCTAAAAATGACGAACATCCCTTTGACAAACATTTGCGTGTTTTTAACATGGAGATGATCGCTACATCCCCTTTCCTACGCTCACCAAAAACAGTCACCGCGTCCCCGTCCAACTTAGGAATGCGTATTAACTTCTTTGTGCAAACAATTTCGGCTTGGTTCATGGCTAACCAATCCATTCCGACTACTACATCAAATCCTCCAATTACCATAGGCATCAAATCAATTGGAAATTCCCTTCCCTCAATTTCTAACTTGCAACCCTTCAAGACCTCGCGAACTATCACTTGTCCTCCGTCCGCTATTTCTAGCACTATAACATCTTCTAAACTACTAGTGGGCATATACAATCTTGAAAGAAAAGAGTTCGACATAAAAGAAAAGCTCGCACCCGAATCAAATAACACACGCGTAGGCACGAAGTTTAGGAGAAATGTACCCGACACCACATCTGTTGAGGCCTTTGCCTCATCACCCGTCATCTGGAATGCTCGTCCCGTCGCCCTCGGAGGGTCAACCTTCTTCCCTCCGTTTCCCCTAGTCTTCATTTTCGGGCACTCACTTCTAATGTGGCCCGGATCTTTGCATTCGAAGCAGGTGATTTCCTTGGCCGGGCAATCATTGCGGACATTCCACGACTTTCCACACTCGTAGCAAGTCATCCTGCTTGTTTTACACTGACCATGATGCTTGCTTCGGCATTTGGGGAACCACCTAGCTTCGAGCCTAGGGTCGGCCCTTCGGTAGTTGTCACTGAAGGATCTTGGTTTCTTGGAGGGTGCCAAACTCCCCTCCCACTTCCTCTTTTTCAGGATCCAGTTCGTCACCTATCTGTCTCGACTGTACGCATCTTCAACCAATTGAGATTCCTCGATTGCCTCACGAAGAGTGGAGGCCTTAGATACGCGGACCATTGTCATCATGTCCGAAGGTAGGCCCTTGATGTAATCCTTGATTTTCTCTTTCTCGCTCGGGACTAGATGTCCCACCAAACCCAACTTCTCCATAAACAGGAGATTGTATTCTTTGACCGGAAGGCTACCTTTCTTTAAATTTCAGAAGCTCTCTTCGATCCGGTCCATGTCTCTTTCGTTACAGTACTCCTCTAGCACCTTCTTTTTGAACGTTGGCCAACTCAGTTTGGCCAAAACGGAAGTCTCAAGTGAGGTGGAGTAGACGTTCCACCATGTGAGGGCCGCCCCTCTTAGCATTTGCGAGCCAAACTTAGCCTTTTGATTCTCTCCGCATTCGCTAGTGCAGAAGGCCTGTTCCATTTCCCTTATCCAGTTCATTAACACAACCAGATCATCTGTGCCCTTAAACTCGGGCGGTCGGCAACTAAGAAAGGTTTTGAAAGAACAAGTCTTTCCCACTTGTCCGATTTCCAAAGTTCCCAATCCGTCGGTGCGAATTTCATTTCCCCCAGATTCGGCCACCAAAATGTTCTCGGCAACTGCCTCGTGCTTACGGTTGCTCGCATACCGATCCTCAATAAATTTCAAGAACTGCTCCTGCTGTTGTGCCATAGCTCGGTTCATGGCCGTCATCATTCAGTCCATCATTCTGGTCTCAGCCGTTACCTCCTCTAAGATAGGATCAGACGTCTCCAAATTTCATCGAGGTATATGCTCGGGTCCACCACCCAACAAGTTAGTGTTAAGTGGGGGTCCTCCACTGCCGTCACCCTCGGTTGATCGACTGTGGACACCGTAGCATCATGCCCATCCACTCTACTGCGAGTGTTAACCATTAATCGTCTGCCACACATCCAAGGTGAAGGTAAGTAACATAGTATAAGATTTATGCACAGGATGTACCAACGCATTCATCAATTATCGCAACTATAACAATCCAAGCATGCTTACGTAACAACAAATTCATAATAGCAGTAGCTAAGTGAAATTATGAACAAGTTACACATAAGAATCCTCATTACCACAATCGAAATTCTCAATCGGTGCATTCCCATTAACTCTAAGACCGCCTTATCTTACGAGTTCTACCCATCTCACAATTCACCGCTAAAATCGATTTAGTTTAAGTCTAGGCATCTCCTTCTAATACCTAGTTCGCTTAAACTATCGCTCTGATACCAACTTGTAACACCCTAAAATTTGGGGCAAATTTAAACCTGAATAATTTGCGGAAATGAACCAAATGACATAGACAAATCACCCAAACAGGGGAAGTAATATTGTGGCGTTTACATTACAAATAATCGAACGGAATAAGTTCAACAACCTACTAATCTAGACTTAGAAGTGTTCAGATTATATACGGGTGTTGCTACTTCTCTCTCAAAAGTATGTCAATCTATACACCAAAAGTTCGCCTCTATGTCCATCCAAAAATGCTATTGTTGGATCCCAGATATAAAAAGTTACAATAATAATAGCAATAATCTTTATATTGACTGATAAAGAGAAGTTTACAAGATAGGAATTAAGAACACTCTCTCTTTAATTGAAGCTCTCTCTCTCTCTCTATACGTATGAATGTAAAATGGAGGCTATGAGGCTTAGAGGCTTGACCTAAAACTCTAACAAACAACACATTAAATACTTAGGTTTTAAGGCCTAAGCCCATTAGCCACTAAAGCCCACAAATACAATTTGGGCTATTACAATTTAAGCAAATACATTTTGGGCTTTTATAATTTAAGCAAGTAATCTTGAATACAACATAATAAATAAAGTCAACAATCTCCCCCTATGTATCCAAGATTAAAAATAGCCCGATCTTCTACAAAGTCAGTTGCTTCAATTCCTTCTTTAACTCCCCCTTGATCGTTGCATACTCCCCCTTGACTGTTGCTTTACCTTTTTGATCTCGGTTGTCTCCCAAAGATTAAACTAAAACAATCAGAGAACGATTTGATGTGCGAAAGGTTGTAAAACCAGTTTGAGTAATAACCGATGGTAGATAAACAGCTAAGAGATGAAGAGTAGCGAACACATTCGGCTCATGAGAATCTGCATTAAAGAATAAGTAACCAGGGGTAATTATCTAACACAAAAGCACATAGCAACTGTTATCACAACAATTAAAATAATTATGTGGCCTATGTTCATAGTTGACAAATATGAAGCTCTGATAGGACTTCCAGTTATCATAGATGTAAAATTATAAAAATTAAACTGCTCAAACTGTTCTGGCAATATCACATAGATATGCATGGGGAATCACAAAGATTCGTGATATTGTGTGGAAGAAAATGTATATGATATGTTTGGCTCAAAAGCATTGATGTAATCTGGACAACATATTATCAATCAATAGATACAGTGCATTGAATATGAAGTTCGGAGACCGAAGATGCTGTCTTCCTTTTTCAATATCTGAAACCTTCAAGTAAGGAATAGATAGATTATGTGCTAATTCTCCGTGTATTTGTGAAACAAATATCCTTTAAGGGATATTGAGGGGCTTGGTGGGGTGACACGAGTTATTGACATTGGGTCCATGTCTGTTTCAATATTCATCTCCAAAAAAGATGATAATGAATAGATTATGTAGTTACCCGGATGACTAACTCAGTTTGGTAAGGACCAATTAATTCTTTTAAGTCCTGTCACATTCTCACCAGTCACTCTTTCACTCCGAATACTTCTTTTTCTTTTAAGATCTCACTGACATCTATGAAAGGATGTGTTTCTTGGGTAGGTTATTCCGGTTCTAGATGGACCATAGAAACATGAAAATGCCTAACACACTCCTTGTATTATTTCCTATTTACAATTCAGAAGCTTTAAAACATTAAAAATGAGTTCTAAACTGATTTGTTTAGAAGTCAAATTCATTTGAAGTACGAGTTCTGATCTGAAGTAATCAGAAGTCACTATCATTTGATATGGAGTTTCAATGAACAAATTCAAACACTAAACGGATTGACTCAGTAAGCACAACTGTTTTAAAAAATTAATCAATGATTAGAAAGTTTAATTAGGAAGAACAAGTCACAATTATTAGTCTGTATAAGAATTGAATCATTGAAATGAAAGGATGTTCATTGAAATCAAATGAGAATCCAAACGAGTGTATTTCCACCGAAAATTCAACGAATATATGAGACGTGTAAATAACTGTTTCAACAATAATGTAACACGTGGCAATTTTGGAATTTATATATGGGAAAAACAAACACGAGTAAGTTTTTCAGAATAAACTACAACGGTTCTTTGTTATGCACAAAACCATTTAAAATCAACTTCTAAAGCATGAAATACATTTGAGCACATAGAGGTAGTTTGAACATTTGAAAGATTTGAATCATTCTAAATGTTGGTTCCTTTTTGTTTAAACAATGATGATTCTTTCAGTTTAGTTCAGATAGGTTTATATTGCGGAAGCGTATTTAATGAACTGAAAGAAATGCTAAGATAGAAGAACACACAATATCAAATAAGTAATGAAGATGACAGATAAATATCTCAAAGGTTACTGTATATGATATTATCAAGAACACCAAGAACACAACAAGAAATCTGTTGGTGTGTGTGTTTGTGCGTAGTTTTAATATGATTCTTGTTAATAGAAGAACTCAGCATGAATCTTCTATTTATACTACTACAAATGGGACATACTTTAGACAACAAGGACTGATCTATAGTAGACAGGATCGTATGAACAGTAGCAGGTACTGCATGCATTAAATGCGCTGATATCAAGTTGGTACCGAGCCCTATCAGAGTTTGACACGTGGAGGTTGTCAGGGCACTCCTCGTACAAGTTGATGAACGGATCCTGGAACAGTAGAAAGATATTTGTTGATTTCTTCTAAGTCTTCAGTGTACCGCAGAGGCTCTGTCAAGGGTGACAGAGGTTCTGCGGCTCGGTCCTCTGTGAGCAATCTTCTGTTGATTCTTGCCTTCGGTCTTCTTGGTGTCTCGGCAGAGCCTCTGTTGGAGGCTTCTATACTTAGCCTATGTTAGGGTCGTTTTATGTTGATTTAAAGTTCAGGGTTTAAATTGTAATTCTTTATTTTGAGCTCTATTAGTGAACGGGCCGTGAGCTTGTTAAACACGAGCCCGCCATATATAAAGCAATCTAGCTTTAGAAAAATAGGCTAGTTGTCTAATTTGCTTTCCTACTCTTATTGTAATTCTCTCTACTTTGAAAGCATAATACACGGATGACCAGTTGAAATCATTATACACTATTGCTTATCTGTTTGATTTCATAATCGTTGCACGGATCTGGAACTAACAATTGGTATCAGAGCAGACGGACAGATTCTATTCAAAGTTCTTCTCATTGATTTCTAGTAAGTTTGACTTTTTCACGTCTGTATTCATATTGAAAAATCAAAATCTTGATTCTGGTAAAATTGTTCTAATTCGTTTATTGAGTTGTGTTAGCATTATTGTCATAAGTGTTTCTGCAAATTTTCACACCCTAATTCGATCGTTTGAGTGGTTAATCTAGCAAATTAAGTTCAAAGTTTTTGGTTGTGTTATTCAATAAAAATCAAATTTTTACCATCAAAACGTGTTATCTTTGCTTAAAAATCTATTGGGTAGTGTTAGTTTTGTGTTTGTTAGTGTTTCTAATCTTTCAGGAACTTTCTTGAGCAACCCTAATCGAGATTCGATCGAATTGAAAAAGTCAGCCGTGGTATCCGGATAGATCAGCCGTGGTTTCCGGACAAGTTCAAACTTTCCGGACATCTGTGTTATTCCATCTGGATTCATCAAATCTGTCCGGGTACATCACTCTTTCCGGGTAAGCAAACCATTCCGGGTAAGTTTCTTAAACTCAAATCTCTCATGGTAAGATTGTTCCGGATAACTCAAAGTATCCGGTAATCAATTTCATCCGGAATCCTATTTTACCCGGTAAGAACATTCACCCGGTAAGTTCGCGTTTCTTATTTTCCGGACATTTAATCTATTCGGACACTTATATTTTCCGGTAACCTTTGTTATCCGGAAAGTTGATTCTGTCCAGATTCTATTAGTTATCCGGACTCTTCTGCATTTTTGAACTGTTTTCTCTAATTCTGATTCGGACACTTCCAGATCAGACTCTTATTTGGATTCCTATCCAGTAAGATCATTCTTAGTTCATATCAGTCGTAGAACCTGCGTTAGAAATACACTCTTAGTGCCTTGCATTAGGTCTACACTTTGAATCAATCAATTCGTCTAACGATCACTCCGTTGCTACCAAAGATGTCTACTTCGCGTGAAGCTCTTGCAATCGGCACCGACTCCAAACCACCGTGTGTCTTTCCAAATGAGTACAGCCAATGGCGCGACAGGTTCATGCTCTTCATAGAGTCCAAGGACAACTACGAGTACATCAAGAGAGCTCTTGAAGACGGTCTAATCCCTTGGACGATGAATGAAATAGCAGCAACTGCAACTGCTCTAGCTCGTAGTACGAAAAAGACTATCGCCGAAATGACGGAAGATGAAAGAGGCATGATCGAAGGTGAAAAGCATGCAAAGAGATATCTTGTCCAAGCCCTTCCCAACCCGAGCTATACAGCTATCGACAGCTACAAAGAAACGGCAAAGGGCATGTGGGATCAAGTGGGCAGAATGATGCGTGAGAGCAATGTCGGAAATCAACTAAAGATCAATAGCGCGATAACCAAGTTCGATGGTTTCAAGCAGCGCACCGGCGAATCTCTCACACAGACCTATGAACGGTTCTGCTCACTTCTTAATGAATTGAACAAGAATAAGATCACTCGCTCCAACATAGAAAACACGCTCAAATTTCTCCGTAATCTGCCGCCGGAATGGAATGTGTTTGCTTCTCATGTCAAGCACAACAACTTGATAGAGAACATCGGCATCAATGAACTCTATGAGACACTTCTTCAAGACGAAGATGAAGTGAATGAGCTTCTGAGCGAGAAGAAGACTGACTCAAAGCCAGCTGCTGATCCTATAACACTCATGTCCTCCAAGAAAGGGAAATCTTCGAGCAATTACTCTGAACATGCTCAAAAGCAAAACTCTTCCGAATCTAAAAAGGAAGACAATGACTCTAATGATGAAGTATCTGACTTCAAGAAAGCGATAGCTCTGCTTACGAAATCCTTCCAACAACAAAAGTACTATAAGAAGCCTTCGTCCAACAATCAACGCTACTCCACCTCCTCCAACAAACGCCATGACTATCAGGACAAGTATGTGGGAAAGAAGAAAGTTGATGAGCAAGGGAAGTCAGAGAAGAAGGAGAAGACTGAGAAATCAGAAAGTAAGAAGAAGGATGAGCCAGTGAGATGTTACAACTGCGGAAAGCTTGGTCACTTTGCCAAAGATTATACGAGGCTTGTGGTAAAGAATTCTCACTACTACAAGGCAAAACTCGCATTGGCTGAGCAAAAGGAAGCTGGAGAAGCTATGTTTGTAGAAAACGACTACTGGTTGGGACGTTCTGATGATGAAAGCGATACTGATGGTGTAAATGCTTTCATGGGCTATCACTCTCCAGCTGATGAAGAGAAGAAAAGTCAGGTATGTGATTCTTCCGAACAAGATTTCTTGAATAAAATGCAATCTTTTACCGACCAGGCAGATTCCTTTAAGGCCACCACTAAAGAACAAAAGCTTAAGATTAGTTCACTAACCGAAAAGCTAGATGTTCAAACAAGTCTAACTGAAAAACAAAAGTCTGAAAATGCTATATTAAAGGAAAGATGCAAAATTCTTTCAATAGCACCCAAAGACTTAAGGGCCAAATTATCTGATCTTCAGTCTCAGTTTGATCAGTGCATGAATGAGAAAGAAGAACTTGTTTATCAATGTTCCTCTCTTCAAATTCAGCACAAGGATTTTGTTACTAAAATTCTTGATCTTGAAACCAAACTCCACAAAAGGGGTCAAACTGATCAAACCATCTTTCTGAATAAACCCAAGGAGTTCACTTATTTTAACAAAGAGTGGGGAATCGGATATGATAACCCACACTATTTGAAAAAGGGACGATATCAAACTCCTACTCTGTATGATTTTGCATGTTTTGGGTTAGATAAAATGTATCCGGAATATGCCATTCAATGGACTGGCCCTCTTGAACCTGAAAAGGAAGAGGAAACCGAGGAATATAAACGCGCACACAAACGAGGAATACAACTTCCGTTTTGTTATGAACCTTTTAATTATTCCCATCAAAAGAACAAAAAAGTATCTCTCAAATGACTACTTCGACCCTTACAAGGTTGCTAAGCCCAAGGATTCCTCCAAAAAGGATGAGGACCAAACACCTGCATCCAAGACTGAGACGGACGAGTTTAAACTCTATGTTCCCCCTCTCATCTTGGAAGCAAAGATTATCGAGTTAGAGGAGTCGTTTGAGAAAGAAAGTTTTGTTTTTCAAAACGAAAAGAAAGCGCTAATATCTGAGATTCAGAAACTCAATTCTGAGAAAATTGAGAATCCACAACCGGTCAAAACCGAAACTGTGTCGGATGAGGGACAGGAGATCCTTCGGTTTGAAATCAATCGACTCACGTCACAACTGTCTGCTTTGGCAACAGAAGTGATGCAAGAGAAAGTGAGTAAAGGTCAACTCCAAGAGAAGTTTGACCAACTCCAATCTGAAAAGAAGATTTCACCCGAACTTTCCTCTAGCTCATCGGACACGTCTTCGTGTAAAGCTTTATTAAGATTTTTTTTTCAACACAAGACGATCAAGATTCTAAAGATGAGTGTGTTAAAAGGAATTTAAACTCTGATTTTTTCCTAGCTTCCGCACCAAATTCCCCAAAGCACACCGACACTATGTGTTCCTCGCCTTCCTCACCTAATCCAAGTCCTGCAATTCCGGAGATAAATTTTTATGAATACATGAACTCTGAAGGTAACTCTGAAGGTAACTCTGATGGAGCGTTTGAGTCGTTCCCTTTCGACAAACCTCTCCCGTGTCACACTGATTTTTTTGTCTCCAGTAGTCAATCGTCCGGTCAAAATTTTAAAGGGTAACAGTTCTAACACAAAGGCCCCAGCTGTGATCAAGATTTCCCAATCAAAACCGACTTCTAAACCTGTTTCTAGAAAGCAATCACAGCCGAGGCAAAAGACCGAGCAATTGGCTACCAAAGATACCGTTCCTTCAAAAGTTACTGACCATTCCGTCCCTGTTGTTTCAGATAAAATTGGTCAAGCAAAACAAGAAAAACCAAAGTGGCTGAACAAGGAACCTGTCAAGAAGGAAGCATCAAAGTCTTTCCCTACTGCATTCAATTCTAGAATAAACAAAGACAATTGTGTTTGGAATAATTGGAATCGTTTTGAAGTTTATTTTCCGATTAAACTTAATTCAGTTCATCAATTGATTCAATTATCGCGTGATTGTTTATGTTGTTCTAGATGTGGTTGGAATGACTTTGATGATATCAATAACAATGATTGGTTTGGGTCATATCACATGTATAATCATACACCCAAACGCAAACCCCGTGATAACAAGAGAAAATATCATAAACAACGGGGTTCTCAAACAGAGGTTAAACCACAGCGGGAGACCAAACCCATTCCAAAACGGGCTCCTCCCACTGAGGTTAAACTGGCACCCAAGAGGCAACATGCTACAAAACTTGTTCCTCCAAAAGGTGTACAGTCTACACCTAAGAGGCAGCATGTGCCAAAACCAGTTACTCCAAACGGTGTACAATCTGCACCTAAGGGGAAGTCTGAGTCAAAGCAAGTTCCTCCTCGAGGTGCCAAACCTAACCCTCCTGGACCCAGGCAAATATGGGTACCAAAGGTCCGCTAATCTTGTTTTGCAGGACGGTCATGTGTGGTTCTTACACTCTGGATGCTCCACGCACATGACCGGAAGGAGGGAGCTGCTCACGATCTACAAGGAACAATATTACGAAGACGTGAGGTTTGTCTGTACCTGTGCTTTCACGAGCTGCTCATGTGTTTAGGGGGATCATGATCAACTATCAGGTAAGTTTACTCTACTGTTGAGGGGGAGCGTCACATACAGTTTTTCTTTCAATGCCTAAAAGTTTTTTTATGTGTGTCGGACTCTCCATTGCACTATCCGAGGGGGAGCAAATTCTTCCCCATGCTCCATTTGAGGGGGAGCGAGAGAAGGTTCGTTTCTGAAATCCATATAGGTTTATTTTTGCAAAATATCAAGAATCAGGGAAATTCTTGAAAATTCCAGAAGTATCCGGACAGGTATCTGGAAACCCTATCTTTCCGGATTGGTTTCCGGACCGGGTCCTTATCCGGATTGGAAGGGAACCCGGGTACCATATCCGGACTCTTGGTCTCTCTTAAATGTCATCCGGATTCTCTTTTGTCCGGATTGCTTATTTTATCCGGAAACTTTCATCATCTCCGGTATGCTCTTTTGTCTGGATACCTGTGTTGTCCGGAATGTCTTGCAATTTCATTATTATGTCCGGACGCCCCTGCTATTTTCAGTCCTGTGCCTGTTTCATCACTGCCAGTCCTCAATTTGTCTCAAATTGAACCTATTAATGCAAAGGTATGCACCGACACTTGTTCATCCGTCTCAGTTACTAACTGTGCTTTGTTTCTACAGATATTCAATGGCGGATCAAGAGCAACATCATTATGTTTATCACTTGAGGGGGAGCGTCACACTATTTTCTTAAAAGTCTAAATGTTTTTTTCTTGTGTTGATGTATCACAAGTAAATCACACTCTCACTCCGAGGGGGAGCAAGTCAATCCCCATACATGTTTTGAGGGGGAGCAAGATAATCTCCGAGCGAGAGACGAGAGTTAGGGAATCCCATGGTCCAGCCAGCGCCAGAGGGACCTTCCCCAGGACATAGAACATGTGAGACGGAGGGAATTAAGGTCGAAAGCGAACCAGGAAAGATTGAGCCGTAAAGATAACGAGGCTCCTGAGCGACCCCAACCGAGTGATATCCGGGTAGCCACATCTGCTATCCTGTCTCATGTGTTAGGACAGGGTATTGAAGAAGCCTCCGTGGACCCAGCGGAGCAATTGCACGACCCCCTTATCCATTCATCCGTCTCTCAAAATACAGATGTTTCAGTTTCTCACGGGGATATAGCACAACTTCCACCGGTCTCTCATTCGGAGAGTGCTGGTGTTGAAATAAGCAACCAGCAGCCCCCGGTTGCGACTTCATTTCGTACACAATCGCGTCTAGAGCCACTTGATGCTATACATTCTTCGGCTAGGACACATGAAGAGGAACAACAAATCGAGGCTCTTCGTGACCCGATTGGAACGTCCGTAGTTTCTCCGTCTGGCGGAACACGAGGATCGGACGGAAATCCTACCACAGCTACCACTTTGCCAATTGTGAACGTAGGTGGCTCTTCCTCTATGGTAGATGCCTCAACGGGTAATCTACGTGATCCCGGAGTTATCTTACACGACTTTGTGTCACCAGAGTCCCTGGACAACACTCTTAAGGCTGTCCGTGAGGTAATGGAGCAGCACATTGCAGCCCATATCGACACCGTTAAGCGCCTCATCAAAGGTAAATATAAAATCGTCGACGCCGAAACCGCACCTACACCTCCACCGGCTCCTACTCAGCCTACCTACTCGGTGGACACCCTCAAGACGATGCTTCTAGCCCAGCTGCTCCAATAATCTGAAACCGACGCCTCAAACGAAGCAGACCTGATATCCATTCTGACATCCCAGGTCACTGCTCCTTCATCATCCGTTACCACTCGCTTAGACGCCATTGACTTGACTCTTAAGGACTACAACCAAGTGCTATCTACGCTGTCCGAGGGAGTCCGCTCACTCGAAGATACCTGTAAAAGTCAAGCAGGCGGTCTGAAGCGCAAACACGATGACCAGGATGATCCTGATCACTGTGAGGGGGAGAAACGACTAAGACCTACCGAGACCTCCCTTATCCTCACAGAATCTACAACTGTGGTTCATCTGGAACCAGCAATTGCGGCAACAACAACCGATGCCGAACCTGAAGCCGAGTTGCCATTAGCCGAGATGGTAATAGATATGGACATCTCAGATGATGAAGACCCGACGGTTGAAAAGCCCGAGGGTTCAACACAGGAATTGACTGATTTTGACTCATCAGACAGACCGTTATTGGATATGATAGATCCAGACTGCGAAACCAACCCGGAGACCGAAGATGCATGTTATGAAAAAGCCGCCAGTGCCTCAAATCTCCAGGTTAACTTGGTCTTCCCTACTGATGCCGATGACAATATTGATTATGATCAGTTCCTGCTACAAAATTTTTATGGTACTTCTCCCGTTCACTATGCTCAACCCACCGGAACTTCAACAAGACCTGAAACTACTATTGCCAATATTCCGACAACTCCTCTACAAACGACAACTTCTGATCTTCCTCCCCCTCCTCAGCAACAAATCCATTGGGAGAAGATCATGGTACTTATCCCTCATCTGGAGGAATCTTTGAAGAAGTTGTTCGTCCACAAGCTACGCACGATCGAGCCGACCTTTTGCCTTGGTAACTACAACTACAACCCTGAATACCAACGCCGATACATCAGCGCAATGAAGCGGTGTCTTCCGTCAGCCAAGTCAAAACCAAGAATTAGGTCACAGAAGTGCTCAACATCGAGTCACGCCGCATCATGAGGATCGTCTATCCAGTCTTCACCGTTCGCCGCAAAGATGGTAATGAATGGAGATTTTCTGAAGCCGACTTCCAGAACCTCCGACCATTTGACTTCCTAGCCCTTCTGAAAGACCTTCGCACTAGAACCATCCGACCGCTTACCGTTACAAAGGCGCTCGAAGCTGTTCGTCGATTCCTGGTCCGCACAATTATGATGTCTTATCTATCGGACTTCCAAATGGATATCGAGAACAGGGGGAAGAAGGTAAAGCTGATAAAGCCGAATCTGCAAGCTCCAGAGTTGAATATGTATCCCGAGAATGCTATGCTTCTAGAACCTGAATTTGGGATCGTCTACATCAATGAACAGAAAGAGAAAATATTTTTGTGGTTCAGTCAGGTAGAAAGATTCTGCGACGGCACGCTCTATAAAGTTCGAGATGCTCTTCGAAAGATCATTCCGCACGAGTCTGAAAATCCAAGGGTTTCATATGTTCCTAATCCGAATGAAATAACTGCTCGGAATGCCCTGGAAATGGTTGAATAACGCCTCGACTATCGCCATGCTATCAGATGGTTCAAGATTCACTTTGTGCTTCGAAAAAGATATGTCGAGGACTGGCGCCAAATCGAACTTCAAATCAAATGGGGAGATTGTTAGGGTCGTTTTATGTTGATTTAAAGTTCAGGGTTTAAATTGTAATTCGTTATTTTGAGCTCTATTAGTGAACGGGCCGTGGGCTTGTTAACCACATGCCCGCCATATATAAAGCAATCTAGCCTTAGAAAAATAGGCAGTTGTCTCATTTGCTTTCCTACTCTTATTGTAATTCTCTCTACTTTGAAAGCATAATACATGGATGACCAGTTGAAATCATTATACACTATTGCTTATCTGTTTGATTTCATAATCGTTGCACGGATCTGGAACTAACAGCCTATTTTTCACTACTTTTATAAACAGAAAGATTTGAGCTAACAATCTCCCCCTAAGTGGTGAAAAATGAAAAATTGAAAAATACATGGATTTTTAGGCTAAGTATATACTAAGAAAACTTTTTCTTTTCACATTAGATTATGCGAGAGGCATTTACATATGATTGTATTTTGAAAAGAAAATTACAGAGGATTTGTTTGATTGACTCAGACGTTGGCATCTTTGAAGTCGTTATAACTTCTGCGGTCGAATCCTTCCTTTATAAGCTCGTGATAGAAACTAATGCAGAGTTTTCTGAAGTTGATTGTTGCATCGATGATCTCTATCAGTCTGTCGGCCATGCTTTGATCCATGAGCTCTGTTCCTATGTGCTCTACTAGGATCGCTCTGAACTATGTCAAAGTACTTGTTATGTACTTCTGACAGTCCATCTCTACGAACAATCTTGATATTCCCATAGGATCTTTAAATACTAACCCGACCCTTGGTGATGTGATGATTGAGTTTGGTACAGTAGAGGGAGGGCAGTAGTCTTTTGGTGGTTGAACAACCAAGTTCTTCACTCCAAGGTCTCTAGCTAGTTGGAAATCAACCATGCTGTATAGCAGAAGCTTCTCGCGTATGGCCTTTCTGATTACCCTGTAGGCTCTGTGAACTGGATCGGTTGTGAAGTTCTTTTTCGTCCAGTCCAGAAGATCAGGTAGGTCATAAGGATTTAGATTCCTAAGATCCGCATCAGAGAATTGGTTCTCGGATTTGTCCTCTCTTTTGACCTTGTAGATGTTGTAAGAGACCTTAGGCCATGTTCTGGTTTTAGAGAACTTACAGTAGATGACCTTGATGATTTTGGAGGATGAGAAGACTTCGTGTTTTGGCTTGGGATTTGTTCTGGTGAAGAGGTTTTCAAGGTCAGCACGGAAATCAGGATCTTGAATGGTTGGTTCCGTTTGATCTATGCTCATTCTGCTGTATAAGAACCTGTATACCACCTCTTCCATTTGTGGTGGTGGTGGTTGAGGCAAGGTTTTGCGTAGAGCATCTAATTTGTTCTTGACTTCTACCACTCGATCTTCTGTAGGAGGTGCCTTTGGATCCAGAACATGAATGTTTGACAGAGTTGTAGCGCCGAAAGCCCAGTCTTCTTCTTCAGGCTTTGGTGTTATATACGCATCGAAAGAGTTCTTCATCAGTTTTTCTGTCAAAGGTTGATGCTTGGGTTTTTTCTTCTGCAGTTCTTCTGTCATAATCCCTTTGCCTTTGTCTTTCATCGTTGGTTTGTCTGCTTGTAGAGATGGGGTATCCTCTATGGGTTTTGGCTTTTGAGTTTAAGAGGGTTTGATTGGTGATTTGGGTTCTGTTGGAGAGGCTTCAGGTGTTTTGCTCAGATATTTTCTCTGTTTTTGAGCAATGGTTTTGATTCTTGGGTTGGTTTTAGGTGTTGGGGAAGGTAGTTCTTCTTCAGAAGATGTCAGAATTTGGAAGTTTTCTTGGGTTTGGACATCTTCTCCGAATACAGAGGGGAATTCCACATAGGTGGTTATTGCCTCTATGGACTGTTGTTGTTTTCCTCCTTGGGTTTGAGTTGGAGGTGCTTGAGATATAGGTTCTGCAGATACCGGTGGAGCTTGTATACCTCTGCTTGCAGTTACTTTTCTTCGTTTCTCCCCCTCAGGATGATCTGGTGGACTATCAGAGTCATCACCAGAGTCATCCTGACCCTTGTCTGAAGTACCCTCTATTCTGCACGAAGCTTTTGATTTATTTGGTGGAACAGCTCCTGCAGCGATCATCTTGGCGCATAAATCATCACAGAGGCCGAGGAGTGTTTGAACCTCTGCTTCTGTGTTGAAGCGCATTCTGCCGACGCTCTTCTGGAAGTCTTTAACATAATTTGCGTTGGCGGAAGTGAAGGCGACTATTACTTATGTGACTTGATTAATTACCCCTTGCCCAAGCTCTGTCAGCTGAGCTCTGGTCATGTAGTCAGAAGGCTTCATGGCCAGAGTTTCTTGCAGAGTCTTCTCCTGAACTTGTTCTAATGCCTTCTTTAGATCTTCAGGTGTAAGGCCCTTAGAAGCGGAGGATTGCTCTTTCAGCTTTTGAAGGAAATGCTTGACATACTCTTTGAAGGCAGAGGAAGCGGCTTTTCCGAATTCAGTAGCGGTAGAAGTAGCAGTGGTGGTAGCAGTTGACTTCATCTGGGTTACGACATTTTGTACCTCTATGGACAGGTTGTCCATTTTGGTGTTAAGTTTGTTTATTGCCCTGGATGTAGCATCTGCAAAAGATTTGAAAGAGCTTTGCAACTCTTTCAATGTATTGTCCACAGAGGTGACAAGGGTTTGGAACTTATCCCTTGATACATGTGAACTAGTTGTAACCTCTAGGGGAACACATTCTTCCCCAGAGTGAGTTCCCGTTCCTGGAACACCTTCTTTCGTCCCTGTATTGATGTTGAGGACGGAAGGATTTCCCTCTAATCCTTGAGCAGAGGCTTTATCAGCTTCAGACTCGATAGAGGTTCTGAAAAGGACATTGTCTTGATCCACTCCAGGGATGGGGACAAGAGTATCCTTCTGTTGACTCGGAGACTTGTCTAGAGTCTCTCCGTCTTTGTGCACTCTAAGCTCCTCTGAAGAGCTGTTTGGACCTATAGTTGTGTGCGTGGCAGAGGAAACAGATTCCTCTGTGAGTTTGGCGATTGTGGTCTGTGGCGATGGACCACGAACTAAGGGTAAGTCCTTTTGAGAGGACTCCCCTGGAATGGTTTCTCCGGTTTCTAATGGTACAGAGGATGAAAGAATTTCCTCTATCCGGATGGTTTGGGTTGGGGTCGAGATGTGCTGCTCTTTTTCAATATTGCCTTCTGCCACTAGACTGGCGGCAATAGAAATGTGGGTTGCCTCTACTATTCCAGGCATCTTTTCTTGCTTCTGCTTCTGTTAAGCATCCAAACACTTCTTCTCCCTCTATGGTCTCAACCTCTGTTGCTACCCTATGGCTTGGTGCTTCTACCCTGACTTCTGGGCTTTTCCCTAGGTCATCATAGCAAGAGTGAGTTCCAACGAGTTGCATGATAGGTGGATGATAAAGACCTTTTCTTATTTGGTCTGCTTCTTCTTCATCAGAATCTATTTCTGAGACTTCTACCCTAGTCTCCCTAGTTTCAACCATCTCTTCTGTTGGACCTCCTAACATGGTGTCCATGTGATGGTCTTTTGCAGCTACCTCTTCCACTGGGATTGCCCTTTGTACATCATTTCCTGGTTGAAGAAAAGGGTTCTGTAGTACCTCTGGTGTCTTACCCTGAATATTTTGTGGTGTTTGATCATCTTCTTCTAGGTCAGAAGAGATTCTGAAGTCTGCTTCTTCTGTAGAGCCATGGGAGATGGGTTCTGCAGTCCATCCATAAGTGTCAAGAGTGTTGGCAAACTCAGGGCGTTGGAGAAAGTCAGAGAAATCTCCATGACGTGTATAGTTGAGGGGATTGGGGGATTGCAGAGGTGATTGGTGAACTTCTTCTTCTATCACATCATCCTCTGCTATAGTTTGCATAGGAGAGATAGGCTTTTTCGGACTTTTTCTTGCTTTTCCTTCTCTTTGGTTTCGGTACACTCTCCTCTAAGGTTTTGGATTTTATTTTCTTCTTTTCTTTTGGAGGAGTGGGAGGTGCAGAAGATCCAACCTCTGTTGCATGAGGTGGAGACTTTTGTGTTTGAGCAGCAGAAGTACAGGTGCCCTCTGTGGTTTTCCTCTTGTGAGTTTTCTTTTTAGTAGAGGCAGAGGGTTTGCTTTTCTTTGCAGAAGGGATTAAGGTTTCTCTTTGTGCACGGAATCTGGCCTGAACATCTTCATGCTTCTGAAAAGCTACTGCCCATTCTTCATCTGTCATCCTTTTGACTACTTCTGTTCCTAAGGGGGCTCCTAAACGCGGGGGTGTCACAGGACTTGGGTCTGGAGTCCTGTGATCGCGTATATATTCTAGACTAAGGGTTTCATCCGTGGCATATCCTATAAGCTTGGTTGGCAGAGGTCTGCAGAAAGGGTATCCATCTTTATGTTCTGTTGGGGTGTGTTTGGACATGGCGTACATTTTGGTTGTTGGCCCCTCCATAGGCCATTTTTCAAGTAAGAGCAGAGGCTCTAACAGAACACCTAGTATTCGTTGAAATTGCAGAGGAGGCAGAGCTTCTTTCTTCTGTCCCTTTTTCCTTTGGAAGATGATTTTTCTGTCTATGGTGTAAACCATTTCCTGTATCATAAGTGTGGCGAAGTCCAGAGGTAGGTCGTAGTAGACCCCGTACATTATGGCTAAGATCTGGTGTGAAGATTGATCTAAACTGCCCACTTTTTCGGTTAGGCACCTGTTGAGTATGGAAAAGAGAGTGTTCCACATAGGTGGTAATCTGCCTCTGCGGAAGTCATTCCTTTTTCTGAGTGGTAAGTTGTACCCTAACATTTCAATGAACCTGCAGAGCTCTTCGTATGTGGGTTCCTCTGCATAGGCCTTTATCCCTAAAAGGCCTTTGGTGGGTAAGCTAAACTCAAGTGAGAACATCGTTCTGTTGAACTTGAGTTCAAGGTGGTCGGATTTATCTTGCTTGGAAATGTATCCCTTTATCTGTCTATCCTCTGGATCAAATCTGCAACTTTGCCAGATTTGATTTAGGTATCTGGCAGGGATTTTGTCGACGGTTTTGGTTAGGAGAGGGTAGAGGATGTGGTTTTCCAAGATATGGAGAAGAATAGCATGAGCTTCCCCGAAAGTGGTTTTAGATGGAACCAGATAGTGGTTATTTGGTTTTAAAGGTATAACATTATCAAAATGTTCATGTTCTAAGAAATTTTGAAGGTGTGTGGTCGGAGCAAAGTTTGCTTCATCGCCGGAGTTGTCCTTTTCCAGGTCTCTGGCTATCGCTGGGTTTTCAGAGTGTCCAGGGGAGTTTTCCGGAGAGTGAGCAGGGGAGTTTTCCTGGGCGTGAGAGGTGGAATCCATTTCTTGGATAAGAAAAAGATGAATAATGAAGAATTGAACAAGTTCGCCGGGGAAGAAAGTGTAAGTTCGTAAAGTTTTTAGAAGGTGAGGTATCTTGGGTTTTATACTGAGAGGTAACGGTAGAATCTGAAGAGGTAATATTTGAGAGTGGATAAAATTTGGGGTTCGCAATCGAGTGCATACGGCTGGTTCAATTTTCCAGGAGAACGTGTGCCATGTACGTCCAATGGAAATGTGACACGTCAGCAGTGTCAGAGTACGACGGGATGTCGTGCGCGGCCCATTAATGATTGGTGCATGGGTTTCTTTATCTCCACACGATTTTCACTCGGAGAATTTAACCGTTACTTTTGCAGAATTTCCCTAAGTATCAAAAAATGATAGAAGCTCTGTAGTGATAGGAGCTCTGTGGTTTCTGACCTTATTGTTATATCCTCTGTTGCTTGGACCTTTATCAAAAATGTTTGAAAAGCATTGGAGAGGATCGATAGATTTTTATTGTAGAAATTGCATTCACA
Source organism: Saussurea involucrata (assembly GCA_033807775.1). NCBI lineage: Eukaryota > Viridiplantae > Streptophyta > Magnoliopsida > Asterales > Asteraceae > Saussurea > Saussurea involucrata. The sequence goes on from CM066326.1 coordinate 16,311,349, forward strand.
GTGGTTCTGAAGCTCTGTCAGAGCCAGCAGAAGCTCCATGAGTTGAAATTTCTCATAACTAAAAATTTATGAAACTTTTTGATCATCCAAAGTTTTAATTGTTTTTAGGACCAAATTTAAAAGTTGATGTCTTAGAAAATTGTTTGTGAAAAAGTTTTGTGCGAGTATCTCTTATAGTTGCCTAGGTTAATCAACATAGATTCTTGTGATGGAATGGACTCTGTGACTAACCTTCAGTGTCTTTATGCGTGCATTTGTACAAGAGAACTTTGTAGAGGACTTTCAAGATGATTGGATAGAGTTTCCATTTTAAATTTGCGATCATAGAGCTTTTCTCTAGCAGAGCCTCTGTTGAGCTCAGAAGAGGCTCTATGTCCTTAAATTTCTAATAACGGGGAGCTCATAAATCTTTTTGTTCATTTAAACTTTGAGATGTCTTTTGAAGTGTTTCTAGAACATATTTGGAAATTTGTGTTCTAGAAAACTATTTTCAAAAAAGATTTTGTGTGAGTAGTCTTTAAATACCTAGGTTAGTCAGCAAAAGTTGTGTGGTATGTTGAACTTTCTGACTAAAGACCTTCTATATGACATTCAAGATGATTGATCGAGTTCCTGTATGATATTTGCAGTATTGGAGGATCTGTCTTACAGAAGCTCTGTTGAGCTCAGCAGAGGCTCTGGAACCTTAATTTTCTCATAAAGAAAGGTTCATCAAGTGTTTTGATTATTTCTTGTTTGGAATGTCATAAGAAAGGTTTCTAGGACATATTTGAAAGTTTGTGTCCTAGAAAACTATTTTCAAGAAAGATTTGTACAAGATACTTACTTTTTGACTCTTCTGACCTCGGTTAAATACCTGACTTATGTGGTTGTTGTTGATCACAATTCTTCTTTGGCTCCCCCTTGAATTGACAACTTCTGTAAATCAGTTCAAGGTCTCCTTCTGCTCCCCCTTGACCTATGCTTGGATCAAATGAGATAAGTTTTGCATAGAACATAGGTGAAGTTCAATAGAGGTTCTGTGTAGGATGTCAGAGGTTCTGAGCAGACCCACAGAAGCTCTGTGAATTTTTTGTTTTTTTGAACCTTTTATGATGGAGAATTTACATACAGAAATAAATCAGACAACAAAAACAATAAAAACAATATATTTACATATTTATAGAGGATAGAATTATACTTACAGAGGTTTTAACTCATGTTAATCATTCCCAACTTACCCACCAAGAAAATGAATCTTTTCTCATCTAGTGCTTTGGTGAATAAGTCTGCAAGCTGGTATTATGTAGACACGAAATGCATTTCAATTAGGCCATATTCAACATGATGCTTCAGAAAGTGGTAACGGATGTCGATATGCTTTGTTTTTGAGTGCTGTACAGGATTGGTAGAGATGGCTATGACGCTCTTTGAGTCACAGAAGATAGGTATCTTGTATATGTTGTGACCATAATCTTTTAGTTGAGTTTTCATCCACAGAACTTGGGAGCAACAGCTAGAAGCAGCAACGTATTCAGCTTCTGCCGTAGATGTCGATACACAGTTCTGTTTCTTAGAAGTCCAGCTAACTATTTTCCCACCTAGGAATTGACAACTCCCAGAGGTACTCTTTCTGTCGAGCTTGCAGCCTCCATAGTCTGAATCTGTATAAGCTTTAAGACCAAAACCAGAGTTCTTCGGATACCAGAGGCCAAGATTTTTGGTCCCTTTGAGGTATCTGCAGATTCTTTTTACAGCAATATAATGGGATTCCTTCGGGTTAGCTTGATATATTGCACAGAGGCATGTGGCATGCATTATGTCAGGTCTACTTGCGCTTAAGTATAACAGAGACCCAATCATACCTCTGTAGAGCTTGCACTCTACAGATTTATCATTTGGATCTGAGTATAACTTATTTCCAGTGGCCATTGGGGTCTTCATTACAGAGGCATCAGAGAGACTGAATTTTTTAAGCATGTCAGAGACATATTTTGCTTGATTTATGAAAATTCCCTCTGATGATTGTTTTACTTGGAGTCCGAGGAAGAAAGTTAATTCTCCCATCATACTCATTTCAAACTCACTCTGCATGAGTTTTTCGAAATCTTTGCACTGTTGTGCATTTGTAGACCCAAAAATAATGTCGTCCACATATATTTGTACAAGCATAATCTCATCACCTTTCCTTTTATAAAACAAGGTTGTATAGATCGTACCTCTGTCGTAGTCGTTATCGAGAAGAAAGGTTGAGAGTCTTTCGTACCATGCTCTTGGAGCATGTTTTAGTCCATACAGAGCTTTGTCAAGGTAATACACGTATTTTGGGTACTTGGAGCTTTCAAACCCTGGTGGCTGCTGGATATAGACTTCTTCTTGGATTTCGCCATTTAGAAAGGCCAATTTTACATCCATTTGAAATACTTTGAAACCTCTGTGGGCTGCAAAGGCTAAAAATATTCTTATAGCCTCGAGCCGTGCGACAGGGGCAAACGTTTCATCGTAATCTATGCCTTCTTCTTGGCGATATCCTTTGGCCACCAATCTTGCTTTGTTTCTGATAACCACCCCATCCTCATCCTTTTTGTTTCTGAAGACCCATTTTATCCCTATAGCTTGTATTCGTCGTGGCAGAGGAACTAGGGTCCAAACTTTGTTTCGTTCAAACTGTAGAAGCTCTTCTTGCATAACATCTACCCAGTTTGGATCGTCAAGGGCTTCAGAGATTCTTTTTGGCTCGATAACACTAATAAAATTTGTAAAGAAACAAAAGTTAGCAGACACTGATCTTGTTTTTACCTTTTCAGAAGGATCGCCGATTATAAGGCTTGGAGGATGGCTTTTCATCCATTGAGTTGTTAATGGGAGATGGTCATCGAAGTCATCAAGTTGATCTACAGAGTTTGTGCTCTGTTGTTCCAGTGCACCTTCTGTTGTAGATGGTGCTTCTGTACTTGTGCTTGGTTTTTCTACTTGTGGGATGATTGGAATGAGTGTTAGTATTTGTTCCTCTGAGGAAGTAGAGACTGAGTCATCGTGTTCCTCTGGTATTGGTTCCTCTGTAGTTGCTGGAGTTGGTATTTCAGTAGCTTTTGTGGTTGTATCACCTTCTGTTGGCTCCCCCTCGGCATTTGCATCTGTATGATTAACAGAAGAAGATGAAGTACTTAAGGGACCAGTTAGAGATATACCTGTCTCGATCTGGCTTACAGAAGATGATCCTCCAGAGGCTCTGACGGTTCCAGCAGAGGGATCAATGTCATCATGGAACATCTCTTGAAATAGAAGATTTAAGTTGTTTTTGAGATGCCAGAGGATTCTCCTTTTAGCCCGAGTTCTGAACTGATTTGTTCAGAAGTCATTTGGAAAGAATCGTCGAAAGATACGTTGATGCTTTCTACAATGGTTCGTGACTTCAGAAGATAGACTCTATAGGCCTTGGATGCGGCATAGTATCCAATAAACTTGCCTTCTTCAGCTATTACTTCAAACTTTCCTCTTGCTTCTCTGTCGTTTAAGACAAAGCATTTGCATCCAAATACATGGAAGAACTTGATGTTTGGTCTCCTTTTGTTGATAAAATGATATGGTGTCTTGATGTGCCTCTTTACGATGGTGGATCGATTTTGGGTATAGCAAGCGGTCGATACTGCTTCTGCCCAAAATGTCATTGGTAATCCACATGCTTAGCATAGTTCTGGCAGCCTCCACAAGCGTGCGGTTCTTTCGTTCAACCACGCCATTCTGTTGTGGGGTGCGTGCAGCAGCGAAGTTCTGTGATATTCCTTCTTCTGTAAGATAGGCTTCAATGACAGAGTTTTTGAATTTTGTGCCATTGTCGCTTCTTAGTTTCTGGATCCTGTACTCATACAAAACTTGGATTCTTTTCATTAAATTTATCATAATGTTTGGAACATCTGATTTCTTTCTGACAAATTCAACCCATGTAAATCTTGAATACTCACCGATTAAAACAAGTATATATTTCTTGCCACCTAGGCTCTGTGTAGCGATTAGACCGCAGAGGTCAACATGAAGCATATACAGAATCCTAGGGCAAGACACATCAGTTTTGCCTTTATGGGAAGCTCTTTTGTGTTTTCCCATTTCGCAGGCAGAGCATAAATGATCTTTATTAAACTTAACATCTGGCAGACCTTTGACTAGATCAAGTTTTGCAAGTTTATCTAGGGTATGAAAGTTTAAGTGACAGAACTTGTTATGCCATAACCAGGCTTCTTCGCTTTTGCATGTAACAAGGCAGAGCTTTTCTTCCTTGTTCTTGGCACAGAAGTTCATGAGACATAGATCACCTCTTCTTTCGGCTCGCAGAAGTTCGACTCCTGTGTCTTCACCTTGTAGAGAGCAGAAGGCTCTTTTGAACATCACATCGAAACCCGTATCGCAAAGTTGGCTTACACTTAGAAGATTGTGTTTAAGGCCATCTACATATGCAACTTTGCATACGATTATATTTTCCTTCTTTATGACTCCGTAACCTTTAATGTACCCCTTTTTGTTGTCTCCAAAGGTCTTAGATCCACCATCGTGTTTTTCTTTGTATGTGGATAGAAGACCTCTGTCGCCAGTCATGTGCCTCGAGCATCCGAAGTCTAGATACCAGATCGGTAGATACTGCTTCTGCAAGACAATCAGAGAGTTTTAGGTACCCATATCCAAATGGGTCCAGTTTTGTTAGGGGTTTTCAAGTTTGCCTTAGCATTCTTGGTCTTTCTTTTAATTTCTGTTGAAGAACCATTTTGTTTCTTCTTACCCTTGAATTTAGCATTTTCTTTGGGTACAGAGAGGAAACATTTTGGACCTGAGAAGTGTTGGCTTAATTGAAACATGAGATCAAAGCAATGACAGTATTGAATGTGCGAAGAGATTTGCTTGAACTTTTCATTAAAGACATTAAATGAGGGTACAGAGGCATTACAATTTATCCTAACATTCGACTTTCTATTACAAGAAGGTTTATGTAGGCTAGATTGTTTTTTGCAAAATCCTTTGTTGAGAGCGGCCTTCTGTGTACCCCTTCTGTGGTGAACTTCTACAGATTTCACTGTCACAGAAGAAAAAGATTTATTATTTTTGGTCCATTTACCATTTTGTTGCCATGTTAACTTTTCTTTAACAGGTTTTAAGGGCTTCAAAATCTTTGAACTTGTTGGAGTTTTAGTGGACATTTCCTTCTTTAGTTTAAAATTCTCGTGCTCAATAGTGGTTTTGGCTTGTATACACATGTTCAGAAAGTCTGGACAGATAGGAACTTTTGTGATTTTCTCCTTGGGAGAAATAGTTCTGTTAAGAACTTCAGAGGATGGTTTAAAATCCTCTGTGTCATGAGGTACTATCTCTGACTTGGAGTCAGTCTCAGATTCGTCAGAGGATGAGTCGTCCTCATAAACAGAGGTTGAGTCACTTGGTTCTCTTTCGACAGAGGCTGGACTTTCAGAGCATGTGCCATACTCACTTTCTTCCTTTTCTGTGGCACTATCTTCTAAGTCAACAAAAGTATCTGTTAAGTCTTCTTCAGAGAGATTTTGATTATTGGAAGGTGTACAAAGGATTTCTTCAGAAATATCAAAATTTTCTTTTGTAAGGTTTGGCTAGAACTCAGGTGCCTCTGCTGATAACTTCTTTTCAGAATTCATCATGCAGACAAATGCAACTTGAGTTTGAGTCTCGGGGTCACCAAACTTGAAGATTCCTATCTGATCTTGAGTTTTCAGATACTTCTTAGGTTTGGATTCTCTTTTGACAGAGATTGTAGGTGAAAAATCTGTGTTTTCAAACCAGACATTTGTCATCTTCAGAGGTTTCCTCTTGTGAGGTTCCCCAGATACTTTTTGCCTTTTACTTACAGAGAGTAGATTTGGAAATCCAGGTTTTCTTGTATCTCCTATATGAAATAGAGAAGACATAGATTTGTCTCTTTTGTTTCCTATATATGGATCTATATCACAGAAGCCAATTACCCGTCTCCCTATTTGTGTATTGATTTTCTCGTACACCTTCTGTGCATCTTGAAATTTTTTAATTAAAAGATCTCTTATGAGTAAATCTTGACAGAGGACTTCTCTTTCCTTTTGAAAATAATGTTTAAGAGCTAGGATGTTCATTCTGTCACACTCAACGTCCATAAGTTCTTTTGATTTTGTTTTTAAGGAAGAATTAAGTTCAGAAATCTTTTCTTTTAAAGGATTTAATTTTTTGTTCCAGTTTGTTTCAATTTCTTCCTTTTCTAGAATTTTTTTGGCTTTTTCTTGAGTGAGAAGTCTAGCTTCTCTCTCATAGAAGGTGAGCTTTTTCTGAACACTTTCGCATGTCTGTTTAAGTTCAGTGTATTCAATGTTAAGTTTAAGCAAATCAGCTTCTGCTGTATTAGAGTTAGAGTTAGAAGTGGATACCTCACTATCAGAGCCAGAGCTGACTTCTGCCATGCCACAGAACAGGGCGTTCTTTGTTTCTCCTCCTTCAGAGGATGTATCTGATAGCCAGTTTTCTTGATTCACAATTAAGGATTTCTGAGCATAGTATTCAACTTTCTTTTTGTAGAAAGCATCATCCCTCTGAGGGCGATTTGATTTTCTCCTGCATTCGTTGAAAAAGTGACTTGGCTTTCCACAATTGTAGCAGCCTTGGTTCTGTGGAGCGTTTCCAGCTTTGTCGTCTGACCTCTGTCGGTCACCACTTCTGTCGGTTCTGCACTCATTTGCATAATGGCCTGGCTTACCACATTTGTAACACTCTTGATTCTGTGGAGTGTTGCCAGTTTTATCGTCCGACCTCTGTCGGTCATTACCTCTGTCATTTCTGTCATTTGATCTCTGTCGGTCACCACTTCTGTCATTTGATCTCTTTCGTTTGACCATTCTCTTTCGTAGTGTTCATTACCAGTCTTCTTCTGGTATCCTCTGCTGAATTCCCTAGTCAAGAGTGCTAATGATTTAGCTATCGAGGCCAGGGTTGTTTCTTCTTCTTCTTATTCCTTCTCTTCTTCACTATCAACTATCATAATTTTCTTTTTCTTCTCCTTCTTTTCCTCTACAGTTTTTTCTTTCTTTGGTTTCTCTTTAGCCTCTGTAGTCTTACCAACTAGTGCAAGAGGTGCACTGATCTGGGATTTTGTTTGTGCTACTTGAGGCTCTTGGGCTGCCAATATTCCATATAGGTCTGATAGAGTCCAGGAATCTAAGTCTTGATTTGTTTGAAGAGACATAGATAACTGGAGCCATTCTCCATTTAGACTTTTAAGGAACATGACATTGTTTTCTTCAGAAGTTCTGTAGATTCCGAACATCTTGCATTTGTTGATTAGCGAGTTGAACCGATCATATGTAGACTGCAGAGTTTCTGTTGGCAGAGCTTTAAATGCATAGTATTCGTTTATTTATTGAGCTCTGCAGTTCTTCTGAGTTTTGCCCCCCCCTTCTAGTTGTTTTTCCAGTTCCTTCCATAGATCATATGCAGATTCATATGCATCTAGGGACTGGAAAAGGTCGTTGGGAATAGCCATGATCAGAAGTCTTTTTGTTTTATGAGCCACTTCATATTTTGCCCAATCAGAATCGGACCACTTACCCTGAGCTTTTGGTTTTTCGTGTTCAGGGATTTCTGGTGTGTCGTCTGTGGAAGGAATACGTGGTACTGTTATCATAGAAACAAAAGGAGGGTTACAGAGATAGTAAACGAGTTCTATATCAGTACCCTCAAAGAAGTGAATCATACGTATCTTCCATTGAGGGTATTCATCTCTAAGAAGAGTGGGAGGTTTGGTTAAGGAACCAGCAGTGAAGAAGTTGTTTGTACTTGTCATTTTGAGAGAGAAAATATCCAGAAATGGGGTATGAACAGCAACCTTTTTAGAGTGAGACGTGGATGCTTCGTATGAAGTTTCTAAGCTTAACAACTTTTCAACTTAGCACAAAAATGGTGTTTTAACCAGAATAACAGATTCTATAAGTTTACCAAAGTTCGAATGAATCAAAAATGGCAGAAAAGCAGAAACTGTTTATGAAGAATAGGTTAAAAATCCAAGTTTCTACCAAAGATCATTGTTTAGAGTGGATCCCTTGATATTAAAAATCAAGGTTTGCTCTGATACCAATTGTTGGTTCCTTTTTTTTTTAAACAATGATGATTCTTTCAGTTTAGTTCAGATAGGTTTATATTGCGGAAGCGTATTTAATGAACTGAAAGAAATGCTAAGATAGAAAAACACACAATATCAAATAAGTAATGAAGATGACAGATAAATATCTCAAAGGTTACTGTATTTAATATTATCAAGAACACCAAGAACACAACAAGAAATCTGCTGGTGTGTGTGTTTGTGCGTAGTTTTAATCTGATTCTTGTTAATAGAAGAACTCAACATGAGTCTTCTATTTATACTACTACAAAGGGGACATACTTTAGACAACAAGGACTGATCTATAGTAGACAGGATCGTATGAACAGTAGCAGGTACTGCATGCATTAAATGCGCTGATATCAAATTGGTACTGAGCCCTATCAGAGTTTGACACGTGGAGGTTGTCAGGGCACTCCTCGTGCAAGTTGATGAACGGATCTTGGAACATTAGAAAGATATTTGTTGATTTCTTCTAAGTCTTCAGTGTACCGCCAAGGCTCTGTCAAGGGGGACAGAGGTTCTGCGGCTCGGTCCTCTGTGAGCAGTCTTCTGTTGATTCTTGCCTTCGGTCTTCTTGGTGTCTCGGCAGAGCCTCTATTGGAGGCTTCTATACTTAGCCTATTTTTCACTACTTTTATAAACAGAAAGATTTGAGCTAACACTAAAGTTGTTCTTCTTTTAAATGATGAAGGTTTAAAATTCAGAGATTTTACCTTTGCATTTAGCAAGATTAGATTGGCATTTTCCCCCTCAAATTGAGCATTAAATCTCATTTATGCTCACTTTGAAATCAGATATCCTGTAAAAATCAAAAGGTGTTGGTAATCATCTTTGATGATTCCTAATTTGTTAGGAATATCCAAAAGAACTAATAATTCAAATTAAAAAAAAAATGCAGGGGGTCAGAGTTTAGAAATACCAGTAAAAACTCTGAACTGAACATATCTGAGCTACTGGCAGAGGGTGCGACAGAGGTTGATCGCAGTGCCGACAGAGGCTGATCTCGTGTCGACAGAGGTTGATCAAGTGCTGACAGAGGTCTCTTTATGATCTGCATGAACTTTGATCTTCAAGACTGCTTCTGATCTTTTGAGTCTCTGAAAACTCCACAGAGCTCTGATGATGATTTTAGTGAAACACAACTTTCTGTCCAACAGATGTATACTGACTTTAGCAGAGATTCTGACCAAGAATAACACTGATTCAGACCAATCTCAAAACACGGACATTGTTCATCTTTGTCTTAGGAATCTAACGCATCTGGACTCATCAAATTTGGAGCTTCGAGAAGGGAGTTCTTTTGAAAATACGACAGGTGCGCAAAGATGACAGCAAGTACTAAGAAGTTGGGCTACGGGCTCTGAAGTTCAGTCACAGAGGTTCAGTCCACAGAGACTCTGTCAGATTTCACAGAGGCTCTGTGGTGAACAGTACCACAGAGGGTGGTCGCAAAAGGCTGTGCCAAAGCTTGTGTTTTCGCCAGAAGTTGGTCTGAGTGGTCGTCAGAGAATGATCACGGCTTGGCAAACTGTTGGTTCCTTTTTGTTTAAACAATGATGATTCTTTCAGTTTAGTTCAGATAGGTTTATATTGCGGAAGCGTATTTAATGAATTGAAAGAAATGCTGAGATAGAAGAACACACAATATCAAATAAGTAATAAAGATGACAGATAAATATCTCAAAGGTTACTGTATTTGATATTATCAAGAACACCAAGAACACAACAAGAAATCTGCTGGTTTGTGTGTTTGTGCGTACTTTTAATCTGATTCTTGTTAATAGAAGAACTCAACATGAGTCTTCTATTTATACTACTACAAAGGGGACATACTTTAGACAACAAGGACTGATCTATAGTAGACATGATCGTATGAACAGTAGCAGGTACTGCATGCATTAAATGCGCTGATATCAACTTGGTACTGAGCCCTATCAGAGTTTGACACGTGGAGGTTGTCAGGGCCCTCCTCGTACAAGTTGATGAACGGATCCTGGAACAGTAGAGAGATATTTGTTGATTTCTTCTAAGTCTTCAGTGTACCGCCAAGGCTCTGTCAAGGGTGACAGAGGTTCTGCGGCTCGGTCCTCTGTGAGCAGTCTTCTGTTGATTCTTGCCTTCGGTCTTCTTGGTGTCTCGGCAGAGCCTCTATTGGAGGCTTCTATACTTAGCCTATTTTTCACTACTTTTATAAACAGAAAGATTTGAGCTAACACTAAAGTTTTTCTTCTTTTAAATGATGAAGGTTTAAAATTCAGAGATTTTACCTTTGCATTTAGCATGATTAGATTGGCATTCTCCCCCTCAAATTGAGTATTAAATCTCATTTAAGCTCACTTTGAAATCAGATATCCTGTAAAAATCAAAAGGTGTTGGTAATCATCTTTGATGATTCCTCATTTGTTAGGAATATCTAAAAGAACTAATAATTCAAATTAAAAAAAATGCAGGGGGTTAGAGTTTAGAAATACCAGTAAAAACTCTGAACTGAACATATCGGAGGTACTGGCAGAGGGTGCGACAGAGGTTGATCGCAGTGCCGACAGAGGCTGATCTCGTGTCGACAGAGGTTGATCAAGTGCTGACAGAGGTCTCTTTATGATCTGCATGAACTTTGATCTTCAAGACTACTTCTGATCTTTTGAGTCTCTGAAAACTCCACAGAGCTCTGATGATGATTTTAGTGAAACACAACATTCTGTCCAACAGATGTATACTGACTTTAGCAGAGATTCTGACCAAGAATAACACTGATTCAGACCAATCTCAAAACACGAACATTGTTCATCTTTGTCTTAGGAATCCAACGCATCTGGACTCATCAAATTTGGAGCTTCGAGAAGGGAGTTCTGTTGAAAATACGACAGGTGCGCAAAAATGACAACAAGTACTAAGAAGTTGGGCTATGGGCTCTGAAGTTCAGTCACAGAGGTTCAGTCCACAGAGGCTCTGTCAGATTTCACAGAGGCTCTGTGGTGAACAGTACCACAGAGGGTGGTCGCAAAAGGCTGTGCCAAAGGTTGTGTTTTCGCCAGAAGTTGGTCTGAGTGGTCGTCAGAGAATGATCACGGCTTGGCAAACTGTTGGTTCCTTTTTGTTTAAACAATGATGATTCTTTCAGTTTAGTTCAGATAGGTTTATATTGCGGAAGCGTATTTAATGAACTGAAAGAAATGCTAAGATAGAAGAACACACAATATCAAATAAGTAATGAAGATGACAGATAAATATCTCAAAGGTTACTGTATTTGATATTATCAAGAACACCAAGAACACAACAAGAAATCTGTTGGTGTGTGTGTTTGTGCGTAGTTTTAATCTGATTCTTTTTAATAGAAGAACTCAAAATGAGTCTTCTATTTATACTACTACAAAGGGGACATACTTTAGACAACAAGGACTGATCTATAGTAGACATGATCGTATGAACAGTAGCAGGTACTGCATGCACTAAATGCGCTGATATCAACTTGGTAATGAGCCCTATCAGAGTTTGACACGTGGAGGTTGTCAGGGCACTCCTCGTACAAGTTGATGAACGGATCCTGGAACAGTAGAAAGATATTTGTTGATTTCTTCTAAGTCTTCAGTGTACCGCCAAGGCTCTGTCAAGGGTGACAGAGGTTCTGCGGCTCGGTCCTCTGTGAGCAGTCTTCTGTTGATTCTTGCCTTCGGCCTTCTTGGTGTCTCGGCAGAGCCTCTATTGGAGGCTTCTATACTTAGCCTATTTTTCACTACTTTTATAAACAGAAAGATTTGAGCTAACACTAAATTTGTTCTTCTTTTAAATGATGAAGGTTTAAAATTCAGAGATTTTACCTTTGCATTTAACATGATTAGATTGGCATTCTCCCCCTCAAATTGAGCATTAAATCTCATTTAAGCTCACTTTGAAATCAGATATCCTGTAAAAATCAAAAGGTGTTGGTAATCATCTTTGATGATTCCTCATTTGTTAGGAATATCCAAAAGAACTAATAATTCAAATTAAAAAAATGCAGGGGGTCAGAGTTTAGAAATACCAGTAAAAACTCTGAACTGAACATATCTGAGGTACTGGCAGAGGGTGCGACAGAGGTTGATCACAGTGCCGATAGAGGCTGGTCTCGTGTCGGCAGAGGTTGATCAAGTGCTGACAGAGGTCTCTTTATGATCTGCATGAACTTTGATCTTCAAGACTGCTTCTGATCTTTTGAGTCTCTGAAAACTCCACAGAGCTCTGATGATGAATTTAGCGAAACACAACTTTCTGTCCAGCAGATGTATACTGACTTTAGCAGAGATTCTGACCAAGAATAACACTGATTCAGACCAATCTCAAAACACGAACATTGTTCATCTTTGTCTTAGGAATCCAACGCATCTAGACTCATCAAATTTGGAGCTTCGAGAAGGGAGTTCTGTTGAAAATACGACAGGTGCACAAAGATGACAGCAAGTACTAAGAAGTTGGGCTACGGGCTCTGAAGTTCAGTCACAGAGGTTCAGTCCACAGAGACTCTGTCAGATTTCACAGAGGCTCTGTGGTGAACAGTACCACAGAGGGTGGTCACAAAAGGCTGTGCCAAAGCTTGTGTTTTCGCCAGAAGTTGGTCTGAGTGGTCGTCAGAGAATGATCACGGCTTGGCAAACTGTTGGTTCCTTTTTGTTTAAACAATGATGATTCTTTCAGTTTAGTTCAAATAGGTTTATATTGCGGAAGCGTATTTAATGAACTGAAAGAAATGCTGAGATAGAAGAACACACAATATCAAATAAGTAATAAAGATGACAGATAAATATCTCAAAGGTTACTGTATTTGATATTATCAAGAACACCAAGAACACAACAAGAAATCTGCTGGTGTGTGTGTGTTTGTGCGTACTTTTAATCCGATTCTTGTTAATAGAAGAACTCAACATGAGTCTTCTATTTATACTACTACAAAGGGGACATACTTTAGACAACAAGGACTGATCTATAGTAGACATGATCGTATGAACAGTAGCAGGTACTGCATGCATTAAATGCGCTGATATCAACTTGGTACTGAGCCCTATCAGAGTTTGACACGTGGAGGTTGTCAGGGCCCTCCTCGTACAAGTTGATGAACGGATCCTGGAACAGTAGAAAGATATTTATTGATTTCTTCTAAGTCTTCAGTGTACCGCCAAGGCTCTGTCAAGGGTGACAGAGGTTCTGCGGCTCGGTCCTCTGTGAGCAGTCTTCTGTTGATTCTTGCCTTCGGTCTTCTTGGTGTCTCGGCAGAGCCTCTATTGGAGGCTTCTATACTTAGCCTATTTTTCACTACTTTTATAAACAGAAAGATTTGAGCTAACACTAAAGTTGTTCTTCTTTTAAATGATGAAGGTTTAAAATTCAGAGATTTTACCTTTGCATTTCGCATGATTAGATTGGCATTCTACCCCTCAAATTGAGTATTAAATCTCATTTAAGCTCACTTTGAAATCAGATATCCTGTAAAAATCAAAAGGTGTTGGTAATCATCTTTGATGATTCCTCATTTGTTAGGAATATCCAAAAGAACTAATAATTCAAATAACAAAAAATGCAGGGGGTCAGAGTTTAGAAATACCAGTAAAAACTCTGAACTGAACATATCTGAGGTACTGGTAGAGGGTGCGACAGAGGTTGATCGCAGTGCCGACAGAGGCTGATCTCGTGTCGACAGAGGTTGATCAAGTGCTGACAGAGGTCTCTTTATGATCTACATGAACTTTGATCCTCAAGACTGCTTCTGATCTTTTGAGTCTCTGAAAACTCCACAGAGCTCTGATGATGATTTTAGTGAAACACAACTTTCTGTACAGCAGATGTATACTGACTTTAGCAGAGATTCTGACCAAGAATAACACTGATTCAGACCAATCTCAAAACACAAACATTGTTCATCTTTGTCTTAGAAATCCAACGCATCTGGACTCATCAAATTTGGAGCTTCGAGAAGGGAGTTCTGTTGAAAATACGACAGGTGCGCAAAGATGACAGCAAGTACTAAGAAGTTGGGCTACGGGCTCTGAAGTTCAGTCACAGAGGTTCAGTCCACAGAGACTCTGTCAGATTTCACAGAGGCTCTGTGGTGAACAGTACCACAGAGGGTGTTCGCAAAAGGCTGTGCCAAAGCTTGTGTTTTCGCCAGAAGTTGGTCTGAGTGGTCGTCAGAGAATGATCACGGCTTGGCAAACTGTTGGTTCCTTTTTGTTTAAACAATGATGTTTCTTTCAGTTTAGTTCAGATAGGTTTATATTGCGGAAGCGTATTTAATGAACTGAAAGAAATGCTGAGATAGAAGAACACACAATATCAAATAAGTAATAAAGATGACAGATAAATATCTCAAAGGTTACTGTATTTGATATTATCAAGAACACCAAGAACACAACAAGAAATCTGCTGGTGTGTGTGTTTGTGCGTAGTTTTAATCTGATTCTTGTTAATAGAAGAACTCAACATGAGTCTTCTATTTATACTACTACAAAGGGGACATACTTTAGACAACAAGGACTGATCTATAGTAGACAGGATCGTATGAACAATAGCAGGTACTGCATGCATTAAATGCGCTGATATCAACTTGGTACTGAGCCCTATCAGAGTTTGACACGTGGAGGTTGTAAGGTCACTCCTCGTACAAGTTGATGAACGGATCCTGGAATAGTAGAAAGATATTTGTTGATTTTTTCTAAGTCTTCAGTGTACCGCCAAGGCTCCGATAACGCCACTTTTTGGCGTTATTTTCGGTTCTCAAACCAATGAGATTGGCTTGTGTTCAAGTAAAAAGGCGTATATTTTACGGTTTATCTAGTGAATTATACAGGTTAATTGCTATTTAGAATTAGGAATTGCATACCTAAAGTCTGAAAGGTGATAGAGATATACCGAGTAAGCTTTAGTCCCAATTAAACCGTTAGGTTGATGTCGAGAGATAAAATCTAGCCAATTTAAATTTAAATCGTGTACTTAATGTGTTTTGGAATCCATAGGTGAGATCGAGAGATTGAACTTATCCTTTTCAAAATAAAACCCGTTGTTGTTCGAAAGAGAACGACGGTGATCTTAAAAGATTTGGGAATCATAAAGGGGATTAACTGGTAACTGTTTTGAGTCAATTGTTTGCATGTGTAGAACCTGAGGACTTCCAACCCTCAACTTTTCTCTCTATCAAAGTTTCCAAAGCTGTTTCTGTTTTGTCTTGTGTTTGATTTGTTTACTTATTGCAATTAAGTAGTTTAAAACCAATCTTCCATATTCGATAGTTCAGTTAATAGCAATTATAGTAATTGTGATATTTAGTTCCTAGTTCCCCGTGATTCGACACTCGTACTTCTCTAAGTACTATTACTTGACTTCGACCCGTACACTTGCGGTGAGATTCTCGGTGTGTGAAAACCTCGTATCAAGTTTTTGGCGCCACTGCCGGGGAACTAGTTGTAACTAATAGCACTACCAGCTATACACACTATTAGATTGAGCATTTTTATTTTTGTTATTTTACCTTATCACTTTCAGTTTTTGGATTACTGACTTTGCTTTCTTTCGTTTCAGGTACCACTTGGTTTATGCCAAGGACGACCCGAGGGAAAGAGATTGAAGAATTCGATCCGGAGATTGAAAGAACCGCTTGTCGCCAACGTCAAGAGAACAAAGCTAAGCGACAATTAAAAATGGGTGACGAGAGACCTGTCAACGAGAGACCACCGCGCAACGATCCTCCACCTCCTCGAAATGACCCACCACCACCTCCGGAAAGAGTTCCTATGCGGTCGTTCGCCGATCCGAATGTGGCGGCGACACGCATAGGCATTCAAGCGCCCACGACTGGAGCATATTACTTCAAGCTAAAACCGAGTGAAAGTCCAGGATACACTCTTACAATCAAATATGAACAATTAAGATCGTATTCACAGCAACTGGTCATATGATTTATTAACAATCAGTGAATTACAAGATATTACAATGAATTTTTCTCTAAATGGATTCACCAAAGATTATATCAAAGATTCTTTTTTTAAGATATTATTAGCTACAGTTGCTAACTCCTATATATACTGTAGAGAATAGCTAAAGCTACAGTACATATAAGAAACAGACTAATAGAACAATTACACGTGTTCTAATTAGTAACTGAATATAACAGAGAATATCCCAAGATATGAATTCTGAACATACTTCTGAATAAGCGCTTCAGAACATTTGTCTTCATAGTCAGAAGTTCTGAGTCTCCTACTCAGAACTCTGAACCTTCTAGTCAGAATCCAACACTTAGAATCTTTTTGAGATTTCTCACTCAGAACTTCTGAGTCTTCTACTCAGAACTTCTGAGTCTTCTGAGTCTTCTTTAGTCTTCTTACTCAGAACTCAACACTTGTGTTTTTGACAAAACTCTAGACCTAACACCGAGCACCATCGTGATGGTGCAACAGAACCAATATGGAGGAACGCCGGCAGAAGATCCTCATGCACATCTTCGTGCATTCGAGAGGATTTGCGATACATTCAAAATCAATGGGATGAGCGAGGATGCCATCAAGCTGAGACTTTTCAGCTTCTCTCTTAAAGGTCGAGCCGAGACATGGACCGAGAACATCCAACCGGATTCGATCACCACATGGGCACAACTGAAGGCTGCATTCCTTCATAAATTCTTTCCTCCGAGTCGGACCGCGCAACTTATGGCAGAAATCACCCACTTTGCGCAATGGGATCAGGAGACCTTGTATGAATCTTGGGAACGCTACAAAGATATGATCAAGAAGTGCCCACATCATGGGTTGCAAGAATGGGTAATTATCCAGACCTTCTATAGTGGACTCCACCCGCAGTTCAAAAACGATATTACTGCCGCATCGGGTGGAGCACTGATGGACAAGTCTTATGAAGAAGCATGCGAGCTGATCGAGAACCTGGCCGAGCACAATTTTCTACTCCAAGATCAGCCGTAAGAAGAGTCGCGAGGGTGCAAGAGACGGATGAGTTAAAAGAGATGAAGGCTCAACTAGCCTTTATCACGAATCATCTGAAGGGAAGTAATCCACAAAAACCCGATCAAGTCCAGTTTGTGCAAAACCGGAGCCAGCCGAGAAATGATCCCTTATCCAATACATACAATGAGGGGTGGAAAAAGCACCCTAATCTTTCATGGGCTCAACCTCAACAACAACCAGGTAATTTGTCTAACTCTTTTAATTCTTCTCATACTAACAATGTGTACCGTCCGCCAGGTTTTCACCAAAGGAATGAAGGACCATCAATGGAGAAGAAACCAGGGCTGGAAGATATGCTCTTGAAGTTCATGACGAAAATGGACAGCAAGGTCGAGGGATTAGCAAGCACGATCAACATCGTCAAGGCGGCTACCGAGCAAAACACCGCCTCCATTAAGACCCTCAAAAGATAAGTGGGGCAGATTTCTGAGGCTCTACAAAACCGACCTCCTGGTACTTTCCCAAGTCAACCCGAAAAGACTAACCGGGAACATTGCAACGCCATTTATCTGAGAAATGGCAAGGAACTGAATGGGGAGCCATTACGAGAGTCGTCATCAAAGGAAGTCAAGCTTAAAGAAAAAGAAGTCGAGAAGGCGAATGAGTTTGAAGCTGAAGAAGAGGTGGTACCTGAAGAAAGCAAGAAGAGTGAAGCGACGAAAAAAGAGCAACCACTGGTCAAGCCGGAAATTCCGAGCGTGCCATATCCGAACAGACTGAGAAATAAAAAGGATGATGTTAATTTTTCGAAATTTATTGATGTTTTTTAAAAAGTTAACCATTAACATCCCTTTTGCAGATGCGTTGGCACAAATGCCCTCTTACATGAAGTTCATGAAAGAGATCCTATCAAAGAAAAGGGCACTTGATCACCAGGCCACCGTTGCACTCACTGAAGAGTGCAGCGCGATTTTCCAAAATAAGCTTCCCCCGAAGCTTAAAGATCCAAGGAGTTTTTCTATCCCTATTCAGATTGGGGAGTTTACTTTTAATAAAGTTTTATGTGATTTAGGGGCAAGTATTAATCTGATGCCTCTTTCTATTTTCAGGAAACTCGGCCTGGGTGAGGTAAGTCCAACGTTCATGACGCTCAAGCTTGATGATCGGTCAATAAGATACCCATATGGAGTGATCGAGGACGTGCTCATAAAGGTTGGCAAGTTCTACTTTCCTGTCGACTTCCTGGTGATCGATATAGACGAAGATGAAGAGGTCCCGTTAAATTTGGGACGATCATTCCTGGCCACGAGCCGAGCATTGATTGATATGGAGGAAGGTGAGATTACCTTCATAGTTGGAGGCGAAAAGGTCAACTTCAAGATGTTCGAGAGTGGAAGGTGTAGATCTGGAGATGGTAAAGGCAAGTCAAATGAAGAAGAATCCGCGGGAAATCGCAAGTGTGGGCGATTCAAGTCCGCGAACACCGAGCCGAGTTGAGAACCACATAGTCGTGCCACGACTTTAAATACGGTGCTGGGTGGGAGGCAACCCACCAAGGTTTGTTTCCTTTTATTAATTTTGTTTTGGAGTGTGTTTTTATTACGAAAATCAATAAAAAATGAAAAACCAAAAAATCCAAAAATAGCAGAAACAGGGCTTACGCGGCTTGCTGTGCGGCCTACAAACCGCGTACAAAGCCGCGGGACTCTCTGATTAGGTTTCTAACAGAGAGTTACGCGGGATGCCCCGCGACTTGCAAGTCGCAGGCTAAACCGCGGGAGTCCCCTGTTGCTTCGTTTTTTGTTTTTTTGTGCAGTTTTTGTTCCTATCTTGCTTGTGTTTTCTTTTTCTTTGCATGTTTCGTCCTTTGCTTTCATGTTTTTGTTTTTGTGTGCCCTCCTCCCCGATGTCTTCCATTCTAGCGCTTCAATATTTGAGAGGATCCTACGCGTCTGGGCAAACAGGTACGCTCTCAACTTTGTTTGTTTAACGAGTGGTGTATGATGTATAGTCTTTAATAGTTAAGCGAGATGCCACAAACCTAAGTTTCACTTAGGTTTGGGGTGCCTTATTTTTCATCATCTACACACTCAGCTTTTATCCCTGTGCAAACCTCAGTTTCACCGAGGTTTGGGGTTAGCTTTTATTTGGCAAACCGAGGCCACGGCCTAGGTTTGGGGTGCCCATATTAGAAACTTTGGGATTTCTTTTTGATGTTTTGTAATGCCTTGCCCGTCCTTTTGATTACTGTAATAACTGCACAATGATTCGAGTCGCATCACCTACGACTTTACTTGCACATTGGGGACAATGTGTAGGTAAGGTTTGGGGTTGCCCAATCGGGCCCAAGTTATGCACGTAGATTTCCTGCACCTCTGAGTATCTAAATCAAAGTAGCTAAATTTTTTGTTTTGAATGATTGAGACCGACCATTGTGGGAAGAATCTTGTGATAGTGACGTGACCGTTAGGGAAAGACCGGGAAAGGACATGACTAGGGACATTAGTGGAGACCACACGATAGTGAGTTTTGAGCCTAAAAGACGTTTTTCATTTCGAGGGATTCATACACCTAATTCTTATACACTTTTTTTTGAATTCCTTGTCGTGAATGTAGAATGATCTCGCTACATTATTGCGTTGAGTAGCAAAGACGACCATCGGGATGTTAGGTAAGGGTATAGTAGACCATATAGTGTGGACCTTAAGATATGATTCCAGGCATTATGTGTTTTGTTTTTAATCATTTTAGCTATCGTTCCCTTTCACCCTTTTGTGTGTATCCATAGCCCTTTTGCAGCCAAACACTCACCCTCTTCGTTTCGAAACCCATCATTAAACCTTCAGCCATGTCAGGATCGATTCCAAACAAGAATAACTATACTTAGAAATCAGAATTAAAGAATCTTGCGGAATAGAACTTTAATTCAAACACACTCAATGAACAACTAATCAGAAAACACAATCTGTTTGTATTCAATGCTTCAACTCACAAGTTTACAACCAAACCTCAATCTTGTTGAACAGGCTCAACAAGACGACTTCTACTTCTCTAGAAATAGGGTTCTAAACCTTGAGGTTAATTCTCTCTAAAATAAAAACGAATTCTGATGATTCTCTCTTCGAATAGCTATCTATCAACATCTATTTATACTAAATAATTACAAGATAACTATCAAAACAAAATTGATCTTCAGAATATTCTTTCATGCTTATCTTCAAACATTCCATCTTTATCTCCAACATTCTCGCATTCCATAATTATGATCACAAGCAGTATTAACATCGTTATGCACAAGCAGTACTAACATTGTTCCAGCAGCATTAACTTTTACTTGCAGTACTAACCTTGCTCTGGCAGTAGTATTGTTGTTCTGGCAGTATTAACGTTGTTCTGGCAGTACTAATCGTTGTTCTGGCAGTACTAACGTTGTTCTGGCAGTACTAACCATACTTAGCAAATCTTCAGTTCCCAACAATCTCCCCCTAACTTGACTTTTTAGATTGAGAAGTCAAGTTCTTCAGATGATGCTTCCAAAACCTAATCATGAACACATAAATCAGGATTCAAACCCAGACTTTGATTGATAATCCTTCTCACCAAGTATCTTCCCATTACAGAATCCTTGTTGCAAGCCAACTTAGCATGTAGCATTCCATTCAACCTTTTCATGCTGTGCTTGTATGCAACATCCACCAAATAATACTCATGATATGTATGGTCAAGTGTGATGACATACACTCTACATTTTTCAATGAGCATCCAGTTGGTAATGGCTTGAAAATTTCTTTCTATCATATACTGAACTGCTTCTGGTTTGAACATTAGGCACAAGTATTCAAGAACCATTTTGGTGATAGACATCCCTTTCTCATTCAGCATATTTCCATACAGCTTCATTCCAACCATGTACATCTCCTCTATGTCAGATCTAGAGCACATTCTGATAAGTCTTCCCCATGTAGAACATACCTCAAACTTCCCATCTGCTCTTTTGACTCTAATGTACTCCTTTCTCTGATCCACCAAGGTATCCCAGAAGATGATCTCAGGAGGCATGGAAGATAATGGGTCAACTTTGATTGGATCAGTATCAACCATAGTGATATACATATCACATTGAGCATTACTTGGTTGACCTGATGGAGTTGTTACTTCTTCTTCAGCAACCTTTGTATCATCTTTCTTTTCTGGAACATCCTCTTCTTTTTCTTCTTCTACCACTGGTTCTACCCTAGGTTTCTTGACAACTTTCCTCTTGGTAGCTATAGACTTGGTTCTTGCTCTTTTCAGTGACACCAACTTTTCACCCAGAGTTTCTTCTTGCTTTTTAGGAGTGTCATGTTTGGCTTTAATCAAAGCCTCTGCAACTTCAACTTCTTCCAAAGTAGGCTTTTTAGTTTCTGTTGCTTCCTTTGTTTCTGCTGCTTCTTCCGTTTCTGCTGCTTCTTTTGTTTATGCTGCATCTTCCGTTTCTGCTGCTTCTTTTGTTTCTGCTTCTTTCTGAATTTTAGCAACATTAACCGTTTCTGCTGTTGGTTCAGTTTCTGCTTCTTTCTGAATTTCAGCAGCATTAACTTTTTCTGCTGTTGGTTCAGTTTCTGCTTCTTTCTGAATTTCAGCAGCATTAATCGTTTCTGCTGCATGATCAGTTTCTGCTGCATGACCAGTTTCTGCTTCTTTTGCAATTTCTTCAACACACTCATTCTCCCCCTTTTCCTGTGCACTCTCCATGTTGACTTCAGCTTCTGACTCCCCCTTTTTGGGAGCATCATTGTTGGGGCTTCTTCTTTTAAGAACATACTGAGCTTTCTTCTTCCTGTGCATCAACTTTGTAATCAGCTTCTTATGCTTCTCAAGTTGTGTTTGTTGATATAGGACCACTTTCTTGAGTCCATCTATCTGCTTTTGCTGACTTACAACATCTGTGTTGATATTGGCAATGGTTTCTATCAATTCCTCATATGTATATCTATCCTCACCTTGTTTAGGAGTTTTTACCTACGTTAAAGGATCACTGGAAATTTTAGTAGGTGTCTTTTGCCTAGCAAAAGCACTGCCTACCCCCGTGGTTTCTTGGCACCTGGGACCTCTGAATGATTTATCATTCTGAGTTGCCGTGAGGAAGGTCTTAGTTATGTTACCACTGTCCTTCTCTGTGCTAGCAGAAGTAGTGGCAGCCTTGCTACTCACATGCTCAACCTTCTCCTTAGTGAGCACCTTCTTGGGGTTGGGAGACACCCCTGTGGTTTCCCTTTCGATATTCTCTATTGGAGAATGCTCCATTAGAGGGCTTAAAGGCTTTGGGCTTGTAGGAGGTACATCAAGGGAAGGAGCCTTGTGTACCATTCTTCTTGTAAACATTTTGGTTATGTGAGGAGTGGGTCTTTGAAGAATGGACTGAGGAATTTCTTTGGTGATTGAAGGTGGGGTTAGGCTATCAGTGGGTTGGTCTAATGAGGGCCTTGACCCTGATGCCATACCTTCTTGTGTGTGGGACACACCCATCATTGTAGAGAACAATAGAGTGTCAACTCCTTCCGAGTCCCTGGAAGTTCTTCTCATATTTGAGAAGACCTTTCCTTTAGGGGGTTTAGGTACATATACCTCATTAAATTGAGGCAAATCCGTCAATTCCTGAGTAATCACTACTTGGACAAACCTTGGGTACATATAAAAACTCTTTTTGGATTCCAGGTTTGACACAAGATCATTGAAAATCATTTGTGAAAAAATTAAACTTCCTGGCAGTGGCCAAGCAGACCAGGGCATAAGCAATGGTACTGCTAAACTCACTCCATCCAGTAGTTTTCTTTGAAATGCAATGCATTAAGGTATGAACAAAGAATCACCATTGTGTAGAAAATTTAGACTTGAAAAACTTAAAGATTCCAATGGGACCTTCATACCCCATTCTCGTTAAAGTTGATTAATTAATGGGACCTTCATACCCCATTCCAATAGATCGTTAAACTTAAAGGTTGCTCCATTCTGTTGTGGAGTCCTAGGAGCACTGTATTGTCTCTCAATTCCTTTTTCCTCACAAAAGATGTTTAGATCAAGGTTTTTAAATTCAGTCCCATTATCTGATCTAATGACTTTCACTTTTTGATTTGATTGGTTTTCAATTCTAAGAATAAAAGATTTGATCAGTCCACTTGTCTCATCTTTAGTTCTCAGAAAATATACCCAAGTAAATCTAGAGTAATCATCAATAATAACTAAACAGTATGACTTCTTGCCAATGCTCATGACATTTGTAGGGCCAAACAGATCCATATGCAACAACTGAAGAGGATTTGAGATAGTGTTTATCTTTTTGGACTTATGAGAAGTTTTGTGTTGTTTGCCTTTGAGACATGCAACACAATGATCATCACATGAATAAACTTTTGATGGTAAACCCCTAACAAGATTATGTTTAACAAGTTTATTCATTGTTTTAAAATTCACGTGACACATCCTTCTGTGCCAAAGTGATGATTCATCAATTGAAGCTCTGATACCACTTGTCAGGATCGATTCCAAACAAGAATAACTATACTTAGAAATCAGAATTAAAGAATCTTGCGGAATAGAACTTTAATTCAAACACACTCAATGAACAACTAATCAGAAAACACAATCTGTTTGTATTCAATGCTTCAACTCACAAGTTTACAACAAAACCTCAATCTTGTTGAACAGGCTCAACAAGACGACTTCTACTTCTCTAGAAATAGGGTTCTAAACCTTGAGGTTAATTCTCTCTAAAATAAAAACGAATTCTGATGATTCTCTCTTCGAATAGCTATCTATCAACATCTATTTATACTAAATAATTACAAGATAACTATCAAAACAAAATTGATCTTCAGAATATTCTTTCATGCTTATCTTCAAACATTCCATCTTTATCTCCAACATTCTCGCATTCCATAATCATGATCACAAGCAGTATTAACATCGTTATGCACAAGCAGTACTAACATTGTTCCAGCAGCATTAACTTTTACTTGCAGTACTAACCTTGCTCTGGCAGTAGTATTGTTGTTCTGGCAGTACTAACGTTGTTCTGGCAGTACTAACCATACTTAGCAAATCTTCAGTTCCCAACAAGCCATAAGCCTTAGCCAACCTTATCCGAAAGTGTGTCGATCGGAAGTGGTAATGAACAGCGAGAGATAGAGCAGAAAAGAAAGAATTCCGGCCAGTCATGAGAACAAAATCGGGTCAATGTAACCCAAGAAATAGAAAAGAGGACCAATGAAGTAAAAAAAGGATAAATACAGTATTTAGATAGCACTTAGAGCTGCATAATAAGTGAGTCAAAGTGACTCCAAGAGTGACAAATAGGGCCAAGTGATAGAAAGTGGAAGAGAAAGTTCATAATTGCGAATGATTGACACACCGAGGACCTTTGATCCTTTTACCCTTCGTTTCTAAGCCTCGTTATAACACTTGTAAAGACCTGGATGATCTTTTGGAAAACGTGATTAGAGTCTACGAATACCTCTACTGATATTCCCTGTCTTGCTACTTGATTCCTTCTGAGATCAATCTTTTGGACACTTGTGCGTCTTTCATGTTAGTTGTCATGAAATTATTGCGTATTCTTGTACATAACCTCCATAACATGACAACATGTGCGATAACCTAGGTTCGAGTGCAAAGAGAGTATCCCGTGAGGTAGGGTCGAGGCGAAATGTTTTCCCTAGTATGTTCACCCTAGTCTAACCTTAATGTAATCGGAACAGTCACGAGTTCAACTCTCAATAGAAGGTCATAGATCGGACAAAATAAGGATGAGGCGAGAGTGAGATAGATATTCACGGGTACGGGAAATCACCGTTGCATCACTTGGTACCGATCGGGAATTGTGCAGTCATTATTTTTTTTCACAGATATGTTCTTTTATTCTGTTTTTATCGCTAATTTGCTTGGGGACAAGCAACGCTCGGTTTGGGGTTGTTGATAACGCCACTTTTTGGCGTTATTTTCGGTTCTCAAACCAATGAGATTGGCTTATGTTCAAGTAAAAAGGCGTATATTTTACGGTTTATCTAGTGAATTATACAGGTTATCTAAGAGGCGGAAATCATCGAGAAAAGAAGCTAAAAAGAGCTCAAAAAGAGCCAAAACGAAGCCTAACGGAAGCCCAAAAGTCAACCCCAAGACCCGCGACCGAACCAGGACCCGAACCGCGAACCAAATGACGACCCACGCTGCAAAAACCATACGCGCGACTTAGCCCGCGACTTTCAAGTCGCGTGGCAAGTCGCGTAACCCACTGTTTCGCGAAAATCAATATTTTATTTCGGGTTTTAGGTCACTTTTTGATATCATTCAGACGGCAGACGAGCGGGAGCAACGGAGGGGCGATTCTGGGCGATTTTTCAGAGTCCTCGAAGCCACGTTAGAGAGCCGATCAAGGAGACATTCATCACGGAACGTAGAGACGAACACGAGAGGAGGGAGTTATCATCACTTTTATCACAATTTCATCTTTCACGATTAATCATGTTTACATACACTTTTGCATATTTTTCTCTTGTGTTTGAATCCACCACCGACATGAACTAACCGGTTCATGTTGGGGGTTGGAATGAATTCGGTTTGTAAGCATGTGACGAATTGAATTGAACTTTTATCAGTTTTCCCTAATTAATGAAGTATGTGATTTTGTTCTTAATGCTTTTGTGAATTTGGCCAATTTACAATTGACTTGTTGTTAGTAACTGAGTTCGGGAAAATTAATTGCTATTTAGAATTAGGAATTGCATACCTAAAGTCTGAAAGGTGATAGAGATATACCGAGTAAGCTTTAGTCCCAATTAAACCGTTAGGTTGATGTCGAGAGATAAAATCTAGCCAATTTAAATTTAAATCGTGTACTTAATATGTTTTGGAATCCATAGGTGAGATCGAGAGATTGAACTTATCCTTTTCAAAATAAAACCCGTTGTTGTTCGAAAGAGAACGACGGTGATCTTAAAAGATTTGGGAATCATAAAGGGGATTAACTGGTAACTGTTTTGAGTCAATTGTTTGCATGTGTAGAACCTGAGGACTTCCAACCCTCAACTTTTCTCTCTATCAAAGTTTCCAAAGCTGTTTCTGTTTTGTCTTGTGTTTGATTTGTTTACTTATTGCAATTAAGTAGTTTAAAACCAATCTTCCAAATTCGATAGTTCAGTTAATAGCAATTATAGTAATTGTGATATTTAGTTCCTAGTTCCCCGTGATTCGATACTCGTACTTCTCTAAGTACTATTACTTGACTTCAACCCGTACACTTGCGGTGAGATTCTCGGGTGTGAAAACCTCGTATCAGGCTCTGTCAAGGGTGACAGAGGTTCTGCGGCTCGGTCCTCTGTGAGCAGTCTTCTGTTGATTCTTGCCTTCGGTCTTCTTGGTGTCTCGGCAGAGCCTCTGTTGGAGGCTTCTATACTTAGCCTATTTTTCACTACTTTTATAAACAGAAAGATTTGAGCTAACACTAAGGTTGTTCTTCTTTTAAATGATGAAGGTTTAAAATTCTGAGATTTTACCTTTGCATTTAGCATGATTAGATTGGCATTCTCCCTCTCAAATTGAGCATTAAATCTCATTTAAGCTCACTTTGAAATCAGATATCCTGTAAAAATCAAAAGGTGTTGGTAATCATCTTTGATGATTCCTCATTTGTTAGGAATATCCAAAAGAACTAATAATTCAAATTAAAAAAAAATGCAGGGGGTCAGAGTTTAGAAATACCAGTAAAAACTCTGAACTGAACATATCTGAGGTACTGGCAGAGGGTGCGACAGAGGTTGATCGCAGTGCCGACAGAGGCTGATCTCGTGTCGACAGAGGTTGATCAAGTGCTGACAGAGGTCTCTTTATGATCTGCATGAACTTTGATCTTCAAGACTGCTTCTGATCTTTTGAGTCTCTGAAAACTCCACAGAGCTCTGATGATGATTTTAGTGAAACACAACTTTCTGTCCAGCAGATGTATACTGACTTTAGCAGATATTCTGACCAAGAATAACACTGATTCAGATCAATCTCAAAACACGAACATTGTTCATCTTTGTCTTAGGAATCCAACGCATGTGGACTCATCAAATTTGGAGCTTCGAGAAGGGAGTTCTGTTGAAAATACGACAGGTGCGCAAAGATGACAACAAGTACTAAGAAGTTGGGCTACGGGCTCTGAAGTTCAGTCACAGAGGTTCAGTCCACAGAGGCTCTGTCAGATTTCACAGAGGCTCTGTGGTGAACAGTACCACAGAGGGTGGTCGCAAAAGGCCGTGCCAAAGCTTGTGTTTTCGCCAGAAGTTGGTCTGAGTGGTCGTCAGAGAATGATCACGGCTTGGCAAACTGTTGGTTCCTTTTTGTTTAAACAATGATGATTCTTTCAGTTTAGTTCAGATAGGTTTATATTGCAGAAGCGTATTTAATGAACTGAAAGAAATGCTGAGATAGATGAACACACAATATCAAACAAGTAATGAAGATGACAGATAAATATCTCAAAGGTTACTGTATTTGATATTATCAAGAACACCAAGAACACAACAACAAATCTGCTGGTGTGTGTGTTTGTGCGTAGTTTTAATCTGATTCTTGTAAATAGAAGAACTCAACATGAGTCTTCTATTTATACTACTACAAAGGGGACATACTTTAGACAACAAGGACTGATCTATAGTAGACAGGATCGTATGAACAGTAGCAGGTACTGCATGCATTAAATGCGTTGATATCAACTTGGTACTGAGCCCTATCAGAGTTTGACACGTGGAGGTTGTCAGGGCACTCCTCGTACAAGTTGATGAACGGATCCTGGAACAGTAGAAAGATATTTGTTGATTTCTTCTAAGTATTCAGTGTACCGCCAAGGCTCTGTCAAGGGTGACAGAGGTTCTGCGGCTCGGTCCCCTGTGAGCAGTCTTCTGTTGATTCTTGCCTTCGGTCTTCTTGGTGTCTCGGCAGAGCCTCTATTGGAGGCTTCTATACTTAGCCTATTTTTCACTACTTTTTTAAACAGAAAGATTTGAGCTAACACTAAAGTTGTTCTTCTTTTAAATGATGAAGGTTTAAAATTCAGAGATTTTACCTTTGCATTTAGCATGATTAGATTGGCATTCTCCCCCTTAAATTGAGCATTAAATCTAATTTAAGCTCACTTTGAAATCAGATATCCTGTAGAAATCAAAAGGTGTTGGTAATCATCTTTGATGATTCCTCATTTGTTTGGAATATCTAATTCAAATAAAAAAATACAGGGGGTCAGAGTTTAGAAATACCAGTAAAAACTCTGAACTGAACATATCTAAGGTACTGGCAGAGGGTGCGACAGAGGTTGATCGCAGTGCCGACAGAGGCTGAGCTCGTGTCGACAGAGGTTGATCAAGTGCTGACAGAGGCCTCTTTATGATCTGTGTTGGAACCCAGATACACTTAATCAAGATTAACAATCTATTAGTGGAGTTTAGAGTTTGATGCGGAAGCGTATTAAACTAACAGATATGTTTGATAGATATTAGAACGCACACATATAAAGAAAACAGTAAGGAATAAAAAGGATTTCTTGAACAGTTACTGTTATTCAATATATAATAAGAACACGAAGAACAGATTTAGAACTGTTGGTGTGTGTGAGAATATAACACTCAGATATTTGACAATAAAGCTTGAGAGTATTAGTGATTCCTTGTGTATTCGTTCTTAGGAAGATCTCAACATGAGACTTCCTTTTATACTACTCTTAGAAGACTATAAAGTAGGTCACTGTTCCTTTTACGGCATGAATAGTAAACTGGATGGTGTGAACAGTGGACTGGATGGTGTGAGCAGTTGTTTGAGCTATGCGCATTTAATGGAGCAAATGTACTTTTGGTAAATGCATTAAATGGCGCAGACGTCTATTTTGCACCATGCCCTATTGAGTCCACTCAGAGCTTGACACGTGTTTTGACAGTACTTTTCCATGCAAGTTGATGAACGTATCCAGTAATATCTTCCAAGTCTTCATAGCAGACCACAGAGGCTCTGTAAGGCATTACAGAGGTTCTATGGTCTGATCTTCTGTGGAGCAGCCCACTTGTTTCCGAGTTGATCTTCTTCTTGCGCACTACAGAGGTTCTGTGATTACCTCTGTAGCTTCTGTGGCTTTCTGGACTTGATCTTCTGGAAGAAGTGGCAGAGCCTCTGTGAGAGGCTTTTCTATACTTGGCCTATTTTTCACTACTTCTAAGTATTTCTATGATTAGGAAGATTGAAGCTAACAATCTCCCCCTAAGTAGTGAAAAATAAAAATTTGACTTTGAGTTTAGTTAGGCTAAGTTGGATAAGACAGAGGTTAAACAATACCTCGAAATTTCTTTCATTTAGAAATATGCCAGAGGCATTTTACATTTGAGTACAATGAAAGATAAAACTTTGTTTGCAGAGATTGGAGGTCTGAGAATCAGATTTTGGCATCTTTGAAATCGTTGTAGCTTCTGTTGTCTCTGCCGACTTTTCTGATCTCTTTGTAGAATCTGATGCAGAGTTCTCTTAGGCGGATTGTTGAGTCTATTTCTCTGATGAAAGTATCTTCATCGTCTCTATCCATTTTCTCTGTACCTCTGTATTTTACAAGGCTTGCTCTGAATTTGCTCAGAGTACTGGTTGCGTACTTCTGACAATCCATGAGTACAAAAAGTTTAACCTGGTGTTGTGGGTTTTGAAATACTAACCCAAATCTTGGTTCTCTGATGATTGAGTTGGGCACAGCGTCTGGTGGGCAGCGATCTTCTGGTGGTCGTAGATCTAGATGTTTGAGACCAAGATCTTTTCCCAGCTGAAAATCTATCATGCTGTATAGCAGAAGCTTTTCCCTCATTGCTTTTCTCAATACTTGATAGGCTCTGGTGTTTGCCTCTGTGTTGTAGTTGTCCTTTGTCCATTGCAGAAGGTCAGCTAGATCGTATGAATTGATGTTTCTTAAGTCAGCATCAGCGAAGGTAGATTCTGAATTGTTCTCTCTTCTGACTCTGTAAAGATTGTACCTGACCCTTGGATAGGTTCTTGTGAAGGAGAATCTGCAGAAGATCACCTTTTTGATTTTGTGAATTGAGAAGACATCTGCTTTGGCTCTTGGCTTTGTTCTTGTGAAGATGTTCTCAAATTCTTCTCTGATCCTTGGATCTGTCACATGATCTATTGGATAGTTTGTCTGAAAGGATTGTTTGTAGAGGTATTTGTATACCACTTCTTCCATTTCTTCATGTGTTGGACCAGGTCGTGGAATTTGTCTTCTGAGACTCTCCATCTGTTGAACAACTTCTGCAGCTCTACCAGTTAAAGGAGTTTCTGACAGAGGCTTCAATCCATGTGCCCAGTCAACTTCTTCGGGTTTTGGGGTTTGAAAGGCGTCAAACGCACTCTTCATCAGTTTCTCTGTTGGCTTTGACAATGTTTTCTTCTTCTTAGGCTCTTCTGTCAGTATCCCTTTGCCTTTATCTTTTGTTGTCGTGGCAGAACCTGTTGCTTCTGTGGGTTTTGAGGTTTGCACCTCTGTAGGTTTGATGGAGGTTGCCTCTGTGGATTTTGACGATTGTGACTTAGAGGACTTTTGTGGCGATGGTTCTGTTGGCTTGACTTGCTCTGTAACCTCTGTTGGAGGTTGTTTGGTGACTTCTTCTGTGAGCTCAGTTTCTGTTGATGAAGTGTTGTCATTGAATCTTCTTGCCATTCTGAAAGCTAAAGTGAACCTGTGCCTTTCTTCTTCTCTCTTCACCATACGATCACTCATTGTTGTGTGCATCCTTTTCAGAATGTCAGAAGCAGAGGTCGTTGCTCTTTTTGGTTTGGTGGCAATCGACTTTCTTCTGGGTATGGTTTGGGGTGTTTCCACAGAGGTGGGTGTTTTCTCTGTGGTTCTTTGATCGGATTCTTCCAAAGTAATTACCTCAGGGGTGGTAGTTGCCTCTGAGGTTTGCTTATCTGCTTCTGTAGTGTTGGGTTCTTCAGAGGTTGAATCCACAGAGATGGGTGTATTCTCTGTGGTTCTTTGAGTTTGTTGTTGGGTTTGTTCTGGAGGTGCTTGACTCAGAGGTTCTGCGGCTATTGGTGGACCTGTAAGTCCTCTGCTTGCAGTTTTCTCTGTAGTTTTCTCCCCCTCAGGATGATCTGATGGACCAGGATGGTCATCATCATCAGAGTCATCCTGACCCTTGTCTGATGTACCCTCTGCTCTGCAGGAAGCATCGGGTTTCTTTGGCATTGTGGCTCCAGCAGCGATCAGTTTCGCGCAGACATCATCACAGAGGCCAAGAAGAGTTGCTAGCTCTGCCTCTGTTTTGAATCTCATCCTTCCTACACTTTCTCTGAAATCTTTGACGAAGTTAGCATTGGCAGTGGTGAAGGAAAGGATGACTTCTGTCACTTGATTAATCACGTTCTGCCCAAGCTCTGTCAGCTGTGCTCTTGTCATGTAGTCTTTGGGTTGCATCAGCATGGTATTTCGCATGGCTTCTTCTTGAACTTTTTGTAGGGCCTTCTGTAGATCTGCAGGAGTGATGCCCGTTGACACAGAAGTCTGTTTGTTCAATTGATCAAGGAATTTGTTGATTGAGTTCTCAATCGAAGGAGTAGTTGTTGCGGCAGAAGTGGTGGATGCAGTAGCAGCAGACTTCATCTGTGAGATGGCAGTTTTCACCTCTGTGGACAGGTTGTCCATTTTGGTGTTTAGGTTTAGCAGTGCCAGTGATGTTGTCTCTGCAAAAGATTTGAAAGAGCTTTGCAACTCTTTCATTGTTTGGTTCACAGAGGTGACAAGGGTTTGGAACTCATCCCTTGATACTTGTGTTCCTTGTGTAACCTCTGGAGGAACACATTCGTCTCCAGAGTGAGTCCCTGTTCCTGGGACACCTTCGTTCACCCTTGTTTGTACGATGGGGGTGGAAGGATTTCCTTCTGATCCTTGAGAAGAAACATGAGTTTCAATCCCTACAGAAGTTCTGAGAAGAACATTGTCCAAATCCACTCCAGAGGTGGGTATTGGAATATCCTTCTGTTGACTAGGAGACTTGTCTAGAGTCTCTTTGTCTTTGTGCTCTCTACTTCTCTCTGAAAGAAGTGTGGGTCTTAATAAGTGCGTGGCAGAGGAAACAAATTCCTCTGTTGGGCGTTCTTCTGTGATCTGGGGCAATTGAGGAGACTCCCTAGGAATGGTTTCCCCGGTTTTTGTGGGCACAGAGGTTGAAAGAATAACCTCTGGCTGGATGGTTTGGGTGAGGTTCGAGCTGTGCTACTCTTTTTCAATGACACCTTCTGCAGCTAGACCTGCGGTGTCAGAAATGTGGGTTGCACTGGGAGGGGGTGATTGATGTGTGCCTTCTTCAACTTCGGCATCTTTTCTTGTTTCTTCTTCTGGTTCTGTGGAAGTTCCTTGCTCTGTGCGCAAGGAGTCATACATGTGACGAGATCCGTATAATCTCATGACATGAGGATGATAGAGACCTTTTCGTATCCATATAGCCTCTTCTTCATCTGAATCTACCTCTGAGATTTCTATCCCTGTTTCTGTGGTTTCTTCTACAATCGTTGCCTCAGTAACTTCAGTTGTATTCCACTCAGCTTCGGTTTGTTCTGTATCTTCTGAAGCTTGGTTTGGACTTCTTCTGTGGACGTCCAATCCTTGAATGAAAGGGTTTTGTAAAATCACAGGGGTTTCGGCTGGTTGATTTATGGGTGTTGTGTCATCTTCTTGTAGATGTGTGTCAATGCCAGAAATGAAGAAATCTTGTTCTTCTGGAGAGTGGTGGTCGAGAGGTTGTGCCATCCACCCTGCTGTATTAAGGGTGTTTGCAATTTCGGGGTTCTGTAGGAAATCATTCAGGTCTCCCTGGTGAGCAAATCTATCTGGAGATTGATAGGGTGATTGATATCCTTCTTCTGTCATTCCTATTTCTGCATCTTCTTCTTCTGCAGTTTCACCCTCTATGATTGCCTCTTCTGCAATGGTAACCAATTTTTTAAGTGATTTACCATGCTTCTTTTTGGTTTTCCTCCTTTTTGGTTTTGGTGCCCCTTCCTCTGTTGATTTGGATCTTTTCTTTTTCTGTTTTGTGAAAAGGGGAGGAGCAGAGGAGCCAATCTCTGTGGCATGGGGAGGTGAAGGTCTATCTTCTGCAGTGCTAGTTGATGTGCCTTCTGCAGTTTTTCTCTTCTTAGCTTTTGGAGTAGAAGCAGAGATCTTTGCTGAAGATTTCTTTCCCATTATTTCTGCGCGTTTGGCTATGAAGCTGAGTTGAATAGCCATGTGTTTTGCTAACTTTTGATCCTTTTCTGCTTGAGTGGAAAGAGGTTTTGCTATCATTGTTCCTAGGGGGACACCTAAACGCGGGGGTGTCATAGGACTCGGTTTTGGAGTTCTATGATCGCGTATATACTCTTTCTTAAGGGATATGTTCGATGCGTAGCGCAGAAGTTTCTTTGACAGAGGTCTGCAGTGTGAGTAGCCATCAGCATGATCAGTGGGGGTATTTTTGTTCATCGGGAACTGTTTGGGAGTTGGCCCTTCCATTGGCCAATTTTGGATTAGCAGCAGAGGTTCGAACAGTACTCCCAATATTCTTTGGAATTGCAGAGGTGGTAGAAAGTTGGGATCGTTCTCTTTGACCCTTTTCGAGTTGTTCTTTCTGTCGATGGTGTTTATGATCTCTTGCATCATTATGGTCGCATAATCTAGTGGAAGATCATAGTAAACCCCATACATGATGCTCAAGATTTGATGTGAGCTCTGGTCAATACTCCCTATCTTTCCTGTCAGACATCTGTTAAGAATAGAGAACAAAGTGTTCCACAGAGGTGGCAATCGGCCTCTGCGGAAGTCATTTCTCTTCCGTAGTTGGGTGTTGTACCCAAGCATTTCCACGAATCGACAGAGCTCTTCGTCTGTTGGTTGCTCTGCATAACTTTTCAATCCCAGAAGACCCCTTGTTGGTAGGTTGAATTCAAGTGAGAACATTGTTCTGTTGAACTTGATTTCAAGATGCTCGGATTTATCAGGTCTTGAAATGTACCCTTTGATAAGAGAATCGTCTTTATCAAATCGGCAGCTTTGCCAAAATTGGTTCAAATAACGGACTGGAATTCTGTTAGGGGTTCTTGATAGTAGAGGGAAGAGGATATGGTTTTCCATGATGTTCAGAAGTATGGCATGGGCTTCACCGAAAGTAGTGGGTGAGGGGACCAAATAGCAGTTGTTGGATTTGATAGGAAGAGTGGCTTCGAAATGATCCTTAGCTATGAAGTTTTGCAAGTGTGTCGTCGGAGCAAAGTCTGCGGAGTCCCCGGAATCTTGTTGTTCAATATCTCTTGCAAGGCTGGGGTTTTCAGAATGTTCTGAATGAGCAGGGGAGTTTTCCGTTGAGTTCGCCGGAGAGAGTTCAGAGGATGTAGCTCGAGAAGATGAAGCCATTTGCAAGTGTTTTGCAGGGTATCGCCGGAGAAGAAGATGAGAGTTTGTAAAAGGTTTTATGAGAGGGTAAGGTTTGTTTTTATAGGATGGTAAAACGGTAGACTTCGAAAGGGTAACATATATGGCAATGGATTAAAGTTTGGAATCCGCACTCGAGTTTGAGCGGCGGGTTCAACTTACCAAAAAAAAAACGTTCCATGTTTGCCCAATGAAAATGGGACACGTAGGCCATGTCAGAAGATGACAGGACGTCGTGCGCGTGGAGTTGTTCTTAGCCATATGAGTTTCACTCGCAGTAAAAGTAACCGTTATTACTACAGAGATGCCCAAGTAATCAGATTGACAGAGCTTCTGTAGTTTACAGAGGCTCTGTGATCTTGATAATCTTTGATGTTTATCCCTTTTTCATATATCTCATTGTTATCATGACTTCTGTGGTGTTCTTCTTTAACCAAAACATTTGTAAAGGCATTGGAGAGGATAAAATCGGATTTTTGTGAAGAAATTTGCTTCGCAGAGGTTTTGTGGCTCTGTTGGAACTTGCAGAAGTTCTGTGAGGGCCAGCAGAAGCTCTATGAGAGAAAAAATCTCATAACAAAAATTTTATTAGTATTTTTGATCATCCAATTTTTGATTTGGTTTAAGAGATGTTTTTCGGACATATTTGAAAGTTTGTGTCCGAGAAAACTGTTAAAAAAAACGGTTTGTTCGAGAAGGTCATGGTCTGCGTTTTCGGTTTTCGAGATAACATTCCAAAAGATCGACAGAAGGTTAATTTGTGATCACAGAGCATATTTCCTGCAGAAGCTCTGTTGAGCTCAGCAGAAGCTCTATGACCTTAAATTTCTCCTAATTCGAATTTTGTGAAACTTTTTGAGCTTTTGGTTTTTGAAATGTTATTCACAGTATATTTAGGACATATTTGACAATTCTTGTCCTAGAAAATTGTTTTCCAAAAACCTTTTGTGCGAGAGACATACCTTTTGGTTCTTCTTTTCTCGGCAGTGATATCTGACTTCTGTCGATATGGAGTCATCGACATTTTTCTTTCGCTTTCCCTTGAAAGTTTTATCTCTTTAGATCATTTCAGGGTTCCCTTCTGCTCCCCCTTGATCTAATCACCTCTGTAGATCAAGTAATTTCCTTTTGCTCCCCCTTGACCTAATCACCTCTGTAGATCAAGTAATTTCCTTTTGCTCCCCCTTGACCTATGCTTGGATCAAAGAATGATAAGTTTTGCATAGAACATAGGTCATGGTCTTTCAGAGGTTCTGTAGGGGTCGGCAGAGGTTCTGAGTTGACTTACAGAAGCTCTGTAGTTTCAAGAACTATTGAAGGTGTTAAGAATTTACATATCGAAGTAGAATCTTTCAAAACAATAATTTAAGCAATGTATTTACTTATTATTTACAGAAGATAAAACTATACTTACTGAGGATTTTCACACCATGTTAATCATTCCTATCTTACCCACCAAGAAGTTGAATCTTTTCTCGTCTAGTGCTTTGGTGAATAAGTCAGCGAGTTGATATTCTGTGGGCACAAAATGCATTTCGATTGTACCGTATTCAACATGATGTTTCAAGAAGTGATACCTTATATCGATATGCTTGGTTTTTGAGTGTTGCACAGGGTTGGCAGAGATAGCAATAGCACTTTTGGAATCGCAGAAGATGGGTATTTTGAACAGGATGTGGCCGTAGTCTTTTAGCTGAGTCTTCATCCATAGAACCTGAGAACAACAGCTAGCGGCAGCAACGTATTCAGCTTCTGCAGTGGATGTGGAAACACAATTCTGCTTCTTGGAGGTCCAACTGACTAGTTTACCACCTAGGAATTGACAACTCCCAGAGGTACTCTTTATGTCGAGCATGCATCCTCCATAGTCTGAATCTGTATAAGCTTTAAGACCAAAACCAGAGTTCTGTGGATACCAGAGACCAAGATTTTTGGTCCCTTTTAGGTATCTAAAGATTCTCTTTACGGCATCATAATGTGATTTCTTTGGATTAGCTTGATAGCGTGCACAGAGACATGTGGCATGCATAATGTCAGGTCTGCTTGCTGTTAAGTATAACAGAGATCCAATCATGCCTCTGTAGAGAGTGCATTCTACAGAGATGCCATCTGAATCTAAGAATAACTTGTTTCCAGTGGCCATTGGAGTTTTCATTGCAGAGGCATCAGAGAAGCTATACTTGGAAAGAATGTCAGAGACATATTTAGCTTGATTTATAAAAATTCCCTCTGATGATTGTTTGACTTGGAGTCCGAGGAAGAAAGTTAATTCTCCCATCATACTCATTTCAAACTCACTCTGCATGAGTTTTTCAAATCTTTTACACTCTTCTGAATTAGTAGACCCAAAAATTATGTCATCTACGTATATTTGTACAAGCATTATCTCACTACTTTTGCGTTT
Organism: Saussurea involucrata; assembly: GCA_033807775.1. Taxonomy (NCBI): domain Eukaryota; kingdom Viridiplantae; phylum Streptophyta; class Magnoliopsida; order Asterales; family Asteraceae; genus Saussurea; species Saussurea involucrata. The sequence continues at coordinate 16,348,252 of CM066326.1, forward strand.
ATAGAATAAGATAGTATCTGTTGTACCTCTGTTGTAACCATTGACTAGAAGAAAGGTAGAAAGTCGTTCATACCATGCTCGTGGAGCCTGTTTCAGTCCATATAGAGCTTTTTCAAGGTAGTATACATGCCTTGGAAACTTTGAGCTTTCAAATCCTGGTGGCTGATTAACGTAGACCTCTTCTTGGATTTCACCGTTGAGAAAAGCTGATTTTACGTCCATCTGATAGACTTTAAAACCTCTGTGGGCTGCGAAGGCTAAGAATATTCTTATTGCTTCGAGCCGTGCGACAGGGGCAAAAGTTTCATCGTAGTCTATGCCTTCTTCTTGTCTATATCCCTTTGCTACTAATCTTGCTTTGTTTCTGATGACCACTCCATCTTCATCCTTCTTGTTTCTGTAGACCCATTTAGTCCCAATGGCCTGTTTTCCTCTTGGCAGAGGTACTAGATTCCATACTCTGTTACGCTCAAATTGCAAAAGTTCTTCTTGCATGGCGTCTACCCAGTTTGGGTCATCTAGGGCTTCAGAAATCTTCTTTGGTTCTATCACACTAATAAAATTTGTAAAGAAACAAAAGTTAGCAGTGGCAGACCTTGTTTTTACTGCGTCAGAAGGTTCTCCGATTATTTGGCTTGGAGGATGGCTTTTTGTCCATTGAGTTGTGCGTGGAAGATGATCATCAATGTCATTCAGACTTTCTTTAGAGACTTCTTGTGTTTCTTCTTGTGTAGCCTCTGTTGTTCTTCGTGCCTTGGTAGTTGATTCTACCGTTTGTGGAATGATTGGTATAAGTGGTGGTGGAGTTTGTTCCTCTGAGGACGTATAGTCTTGGTCCTCGATTTCCTCTGTAATTGGTTCTTCTGTGGTTTGTGCAGCTTCTGTGGTCGTTTTCCTTGATGTTTCATCTTCTGCACTTTCTTATGCTTCGGCAATTGCATCTGTAGTATTTACAGAAGAAGATGAAGCATTGTTAGGACCAGTTAGAGACAAACCTGTAGGATTTTGTCCGACAGAGGATGGTTCTTCAGAAACCCTGATTGTTCCAACAGAAGGATCAATGTTTTCGTGGAGCATCTCTAAAAATAGAAGATCCAAGTCTTCTTTTGCTTGTGAGATGACAGAGGATTTCCCTTTAATTCCGAGTTCTGAACTGATTTGTTCAGAAGTCATTTGGAATGAATCATCAAAAGAAACATTGATGCTTTCTACAATCTTGTGAGACTTTGTAAGGAATGTTCTGTAGGCTTTGGAAGTGGCAGAGTATCCAATGAATTTGCCTTCATCTGCTTTTACATCAAACTTTCCTCTTGAATCTCTGTCGTTTAAGACGAATCATTTGCATCCGAATACATGGAAAAATTTGATGTTTGGCCGCCGTTTGTTAAGCAATTCGTAAGGCGTCTTTAGGTGTCTTTTCACAATGGTTGATCGATTTTGAGTATAACATGCAGTAGAAATTGCTTCTGCCCAAAAGTTCATTAATAATCCGCATGCTGACATCATAGTTCTTGCGGCTTCCACAAGTGTTCGATTTTTTATTTCGACAACACCATTCTGTTGTGGAGTGCGAGCTGCAGAGAAGTTCTGTGATATTCCTTCTGTTGAAAGATAGGCTTCAATGACAGAGTTTTTAAATTCTGTGCCATTGTCACTTCTTAACTTCTGTATTCTGCAATTATAAAGAACTTGGATTCTTTTCATTAGATTTATCAATATATTTGGAACATCTGATTTCTTTCTAACGAATTCAACCCATGTGAAACGCGAATACTCATCAATTAGGACAAGTATGTATTTCTTGCCACCTAGGCTCTGTATGGCAATGGGACCGCAGAGGTCGACATGAAGCATGTACAGAGGTCTAGTGAAAGATACATCTGTTTTGCCTTTGTGGGAAGCTCTTTTGAGTTTTCCCATCTTACAGGCAGAACATAAATGATCCTTATTGAATTTAACATTTGGCAAACCTTTAACTAGATCAAGTTTGACCAGTTTTTCCAATGTGTGAAAATTCAAGTGACAGAACCTGTTGTGCCATAACCAGGCTTCTTCACTTTTGCAGGCAACAAGGCAAACTTTGTCTTTGTTCTTTGAGTTGAAGTTCATTAGATATAGATCACCTATTCTTTCAGCTCGCAGAAGTTCCATACTTGTTTCTTCACTTTGTAGAGAGCAGAAAGTTCTTTTGAACAACACATTGAATCCTGTATCACAAAGTTGACTTACACTGAGTAGGTTGTGCTTAAGGCCATCCACATATGCAACTTTGTATACAGAAACGTCTTCTTTCCTTATGACTCCATAGCCTTTTATGTGTCCTTTCTTGTTGTCTCCAAAAGTCACAGATCCACCATCTTGTGTTTCTTTGTACGTGGATAGTGCACTTCTGTCACCAGTCATGTGCCTTGAGCATCCGGAGTCTAGATACCAGATTGGCACATACTTCTTCTGCAGGACAATCACAGAGATTTAGGTACCCATATCCATATGGGTCCAATATTGTTAGAGTTTTTCAAGTTTGCCTTGGCATTCTTGAAATACATTTTGTTCTCTGCAGCAAAGTCAAATTGTTTCTTTGTGGGATTTGACTTTTGAATTGTCGTAGAGAGTAAGCAGACTTGACTTGCAAAATGATTATTAAGTTTAGACATAAGATCAAAGCAATGACAGTATTGAATATGAGATGTAATTTGCTTGAACTTTTCATTGAACTTTTTAAACTCAGCCACAGAGGCATTACATTCTTTCTTTACATTAGATTTCCTATTACTAGAAGATCTATGAATACTCGAATGTTGTTTGCAAAAGCTCTGTTTAGGACCTGCCTTCTGTGGGTTGCTTCTGTGATGAACTTCTTTCATCACTGTCACAGAAGAAAAAGATTTATTAACCTTGGGTTTTGAAAATCTAGAACTTATAGGATCAATAGAGGTCTTCTGTAACATTTTAAGCTCAGCAGAGGTTTTGATATGTAGATTCAATTTTAGAAAATCTTGGCAGATTGGAATCTCTGTGAGTTTCTCTTTTGGAGAAATAGTTCTGTGAGGAACTTCAGAGGAGAATTTGACATCCTCTGTGTCACAGTGAATTATCCCTGATTTGAAATCAGTCTCTGAGTTGTCAGAGGATGAATCGTCCTCGTATACAGAGGTTGAGTCAATTCTTTCAATAGAGGCTGGATTTTCTGAGCATGTATCGTACGAGCTTTCTTCCTCTGTAGAATAGTTTTCATAGATTGCAGAGGTTTCTAATAAGATTTCTTCAGTGAGAGTTTTATCTATAGAAGATGTACAGAAATTTTCTAAAACGCTTGATTTCCATATTTCCAAAATTTATTTTTCAATTAAATTTTTAAAGTTTTCTTCTGAAAAAATGGGTTTAAACTCAGGAGCTTCTGCTGATAATTTCTTTTCAACGTTTATCAAACAGACAAAAGCAACCTGTGTTTGGGTCTCTGGTTTACCAAACTTGAAGATACCAATTTGATCTTGTGTTTTAAGATATTTCTTTGGTTTGATACCTCTATTGACAGAGGTTGAAGATGATGAGTCTGTGTTTTCAAACCACACGTTAATCATCTTCTTATGTTTCTTCAAGTAAGGATCCACAGAGATTTTCGCCCTTTTGCTTACAGAGATTAGATTTGGAAAATCTGGTTTGTTCGTTTTTCCAATCACAAATAAAGAGGACAGAGGTTTGTTTCTTTTGCCTTCAACACCTAGGGTGATATCATCATACCCTATACCTCGTCTTCCTATTTGTGAGTTTACTTTTTCATAAACTTTCTGTGCATCTTTATAGTTTTTAATCAAAACTTCTTTTCTGAGTAAATCTTGCCATAATACCTCTCTTTCTCTTTGAAAGTATTCTTTAAGAGCTCTTATGTCAGTAGTTTCGCTCCTTGAAACTGAAAGTTCTTTTGTTTTATCTTTTAAAGTATTGGTTAATTCAGAAATTTGTTTTTTTAAAGGATCTAGAGTTTTGTTCCAATTCTTTTCTATTCTCTCTTTTTCCTCAAAAATCTTTGCTTTTTCTTGAGTGAGAAGCCGTACTTCTCTCTCATTGAAGGTGAGTCTTTTCTGAATAATTTGATTTATCTCTTTCAGTTCAATTAATTCAATGTTAATTCTAAGTGTATTATCATCTACAGAGGTAATACAAGAGTTGGAATTTGAAGTAGATACCTCAGAGTCAGTGCATGAGTCGACTTCTGCCATGCCACAGAAGAGGGCATTGGCGGTATGTTCATCATCAGAAGTAGAGTCTGACTGGAAGTCTTCTGTGTTCTCCTCAGAATGTCCTTTTGCCATTAAGGATTTTTGAGCATAATACTCGGCTTTCTTTTTGTAGAAAGCAGAGTCCCTCTGTGGGCGATTTGATCTGCTTCTGCATTCATTCGCAAAATGGCCTGGTTTGCCGCAGTTAAAACATCCTTGAGGAGTGTTTCCTGTTCGATCATTGGACTTCTGTAGGTCTCCGCCTTTCTCTGATCTACATTCATTTGCATAGTGACCAGGTTTGCCGCATTTGTAGCATTCTTGCTGCGTGTGGCTTACCGAGTCATCTGACCTCTGTCGGTCATTTCCTCTGTAATGTCTTTCGCTTGACCTCTGTCGGCCACTCGATTCTTCTTCTCTTCTGTCATCTCTTCTGTTTTCTCTATCATATCTTTCATTTCCGGAACCTCTTCTGTTTCCTCTGAACTCTTTTGTCAATAGAGCTAAAGATTTAGCTAGTGACGCAAGAGTTATTTCTTTTTCTGCTTGCTCTTCTTCTTCACTGTCTATTATCACCATCTTCTTCTTCTCCTTCTTCTTCTCCTCTGTGGCTTTTTCATTTCTTGGTCTCTGTGCATCTTCTTTAGTTTTACTAACCAATGCATATGGTACAATGGTTAGTGTTTTAGCCTGTGCTATCTGAGGTTCTTGTGCTGCTAATGTTCCGTAAAGATCAGAGAGAGTCCAGGTGTCTAGATCCTGATTTGTCTGTAGGGACATAGACAGTTGGAGCCATTCTTCATTTAGACTTTTTAAAAACATGACATTGTTTTCTTCAGAAGTTCTGTCAATGCCTGATTTTCTGCACTTGTTGATTAGAGAGTTGAATCTGTCGTATGTTGTTTGCAGAGATTCTGTTGAAGAGGCTCTGAATGCATGATATTCATTGATGTACTGTGCTCTTCGGTTTTTTTGTGTTTTAGCACCTCCTTCCAACTGTCTTTCCAGTTCTTTCCATAAATCATGCGCTGTTTCACATGAATCCAAGGATTGAAAGAGTTCGTTGGGTATTGCCATAATCAATGTCCTCTTGGTTTTCTGAGCAACTTCATCTTCTGCTTTATCTTCGGTTGACCACTCCCCTTTTGGCTTTGGTTTTTGATGTTCGGGGATTTCGGCAGATTCAGCAGTAGCAGGTATACGAGGTACTACTGTCATGGGAATAGGAGGAGGATTGTACAGATATTGTACTTGATTTTTTTCAGTGCCCTCGAAAAAATGGACCATTCTTATTTTCCACTGAGGATACTCATCTCGAAGGAGACTAGGAGGTTTAGTGAGAGAACCAGTAGTAAAGAAATTATTTGTATTTGTCATTTTTGAAGATTTTAGAAAGAAGGTATGACTAAAGAGTTACTTCGATGAACTTGAAGATTTTCTGAGTTTAAGCAGTTTCCAGACACAATAATATCGATCACGAATCTTGATAAGTGGATCACTTGATATTGAAAATCAAGAGTGGCTCTGATACCAATTGTTGGAACCCAGATACACTTAATCAAGATTAACAATCTATTAGTGGAGTTTAGAGTTTGATGCGGAAGCGTATTAAACTAACAGATATGTTTGATAGATATTAGAACGCACACATATAAAGAAAACAGTAAGGAATAAAAAGGATTTCTTGAACAGTTACTGTTATTCAATATATAATAAGAACACGAAGAACAGATTTAGAACTGTTGGTGTGTGTGAGAATATAACACTCAGATATTTGACAATAAAGCTTGAGAGTATTAGTGATTCCTTGTGTATTCGTTCTTAGGAAGATCTCAACATGAGACTTCCTTTTATACTACTCTTAGAAGACTATGAAGTAGGTCACTGTTCCTTTTACGGCATGAATAGTAAACTGGATGGTGTGAACAGTGGACTGGATGGTGTGAGCAGTTGTTTGAGCTATGCGCATTTAATGGAGCAGATGTACTTTTGGTAAATGCATTAAATGGCGCAGACGTCTATTTTGCACCATGCCCTATTGAGTCCACTCAGAGCTTGACACGTGTTTTGACAGTACTTTTCCATGCAAGTTGATGAACGTATCCAGTAATATCTTCCAAGTCTTCATAGCAGACCACAGAGGCTCTGTAAGGCATTACAGAGGTTCTATGGTCTGATCTTCTGTGGAGCAGTCCACTTGTTTCCGATTTGATCTTTTTCTTGCGCACTACAGAGGTTCTGTGATTACCTCTGTAGCTTCTGTGGCTTTCTAGACTTGATCTTCTGGAAGAAGTGGCAGAGCCTCTGTGAGAGGCTTTTCTATACTTAGCCTATTTTTCACTACTTCTAAGTATTGAAGCAGTCTTGAAGATCAAAGTTCATGCAGATTGTTAGCTTCAATCTTCCTAATCATAGAAATACTACTTCTAAGTATTTCTATGATTAGGAAGATTGAAGCTAACAATCTGCATGAACTTTGATCTTCAAGACTGCTTCTGATTTTTTGAGTCTCCGAAAACTCCACAGAGCTCTAATGATGATTTTTGTGAAACACAACTTTCTGTCCAGCAGATGTATACTGACTTTAGCAGAGATTCTGACCAAGAATAACACTGATTCAGACCAATCTCAAAACACGAACATTGTTCATCTTTGTCTTAGGAATCCAACGCATTTGGACTCATCAAATTTGGAGCTTCGAGAAGGGAGTTCTGTTGAAAATACGACAGGTGCGCAAAGATGATAGCAAGTACTAAGAAGTTGGGCTACGGGCTCTGAAGTTCAGTCACAGAGGTTCAGTCCACAGAGGCTCTGTCAGATTTCACAGAGGCTCTGTGGTGAACAGTACCACAGAGGGTGGTCGCAAAAGGCTGTGCCAAAGCTTGTTTTTTCGCCAGAAGTTGGTCTGAGTGGTCGTCAGAGAATGATCATGGCTTGGCAAACTGTTGGTTCCTTTTTGTTTAAACAATGATGATTCTTTCAGTTTAGTTCAGATAGGTTTATATTGCGGAAGCGTATTTAATGAACTGAAAGAAATGCTGAGATAGAAGAACACACAATATCAAATAAGTAATGAAGATGACAGATAAATATCTCAAGGGTTACTGTATTTGATATTATCAAGAACACCAAGAACACAACAAGAAATCTGCTGGTGTGTGTGTTTGTGCGTAGTTTTTATCTGATTCTTGTTAATAGAAGAACTCAACATGAGTCTTCTATTTATACTACTACAAAGGGGACATACTTTAGACAACAAGGACTGATGTATAGTAGACAGGATCGTATGAACAGTAGCAGGTACTACATGCATTAAATGCGCTGATATCAACTTGGTACTGAGCCCTATCAGAGTTTGACACGTGGAGGTTGTCAGGGCACTCCTCGTACAAGTTGATGAACGGATCCTGGAACAGTAGAAAGATATTTGTTGATTTCTTCTAAGTCTTCAGTGTACCGCCAAAGCTCTGTCAAGGGTGACAGAGGTTCTGCGGCTCGGTCCTCTGTGAGCTGTCTTCTATTGATTCTTGCCTTCGGTCTTCTTGATGTCTCGGCAGAGCCTCTGTTGGAGGATTCTATACTTAGCCTATTTTTCACTACTTTTATAAACAGAAAGATTTGAGCTAACACTAAAGTTGTTCTTCTTTTAAATGATGAAGGTTTAAAATTCAGAGATTTTACCTTTGCATTTAGCATGATTAGATTGGCATTCTCCCCCTCAAATTGAGCATTAAATCTCATTTAAGCTCACTTTGAAATCAGATATCCTGTAAAAATCAAAAGGTGTTGGTAATCATCTTTGATGATTCCTCATTTGTTAGGAATATCCAAAAGAACTAATAATTCAAATTAAAAAAAAATGCAGGGGGTCAGAGTTTAGAAATACCAGTAAAAACTATGAACTGAACATATCTGAGGTACTGGCAGAGGGTGCGACAGAGGTTGATCGCAGTGCCGACAGAGGCTGATCTCGTGTCGACAGAGGTTGATCAAGTGCTGACAGAGGTCTCTTTATGATCTGCATGAACTTTGATCTTCAAGACTACTTCTGATCTTTTGAGTCTCTGAAAACTCCACAGAGCTCTGATGATGATTTTAGTGAAACACAACTTTCTGTCCAGCAGATGTATACTGACTTTAGCAGAGATTCTGACCAAGAATAACACTGATTCATACCAATCTCAAAACACGAACATTGTTCATCTTTGTCTTAGGAATCCAACGCATCTGGACTCATTAAATTTGGAGCTTCGAGAAGGGAGTTCTGTTGAAAATACGACAGGTGCGCAAAGATGACAGCAAGTACTGAGAAGTTGAGCTACGGGCTCTGAAGTTCAGTCACAGAGGTTCAGTCCACAGAGGCTCTGTCAGATTTCACAGAGGCTCTGTGGTGAACAGTACCACCGAGGGTGGTCGCAAAAGGCTGTGCCAAAGCTTGTGTTTTCGCCAGAAGTTGGTCTGAGTGGTCGTCAGAGAATGATCACGGCTTGGCAAACTGTTGTTTCCTTTTTGTTTAAACAATGATGATTCTTTCAGTTTAGTTCAGATAGGTTTATATTGCGGAAGCGTATTTAATGAACTGAAAGAAATGCTAAGATAGAAGAACACACAATATCAAATAAGTAATGAAGATGACAGATAAATATCTCAAAGGTTACTGTATTTGATATTATCAAGAACACCAAGAACACAACAAGAAATCTGCTGGTGTGTGTGTTTGTGCGTAGTTTTAATCTGATTCTTGTTAATAGAAGAACTCAACATGAGTCTTCTATTTATACTACTACAAAGGGGACATACTTTAGACAACAAGGACTGATCTACAGTAGACAGGATCGTATGAACAGTAGCAGGTACTGCATGCATTAAATGCGCTGATATCAACTTGGTACTGAGCCCTATCAGAGTTTGACACGTGGAGGTTGTCAGGGCACTCCTCGTAAATGTTGATGAACGGATCCTGGAACAGTAGAAAGATATTTGTTGATTTCTTCTAAGTCTTCAGTGTACCGCCAAGGCTCTGTCAAGGGTGACAGAGGTTCTGCGGCTCGGTCCTCTGTGATCAGTCTTCTGTTGATTCTTGCCTTCGGTCTTCTTGGTGTCTCGGCAGAGCCTCTGTTGGAGGCTTCTATACTTACCCTATTTTTCACTGCTTTTATAAACAGAAAGATTTTAGCTAACACTAAAGTTGTTCTTCTTTTAAATGATGAAGGTTTAAAATTCAGAGATTTTACCTTTGCATTTAGCATGATTTGATTGGCATTCTCCCCCTCAAATTGAGCATTAAATCTCATTTAAGCTCACTTTGAAATCAGTTATCCTGTAAAAATCAAAAGGTGTTGGTAATCATCTTTGATGATTCCTCATTTGTTAGGAATATCCAAAAGAACTAATAATTCAAATTCAAAAAAATGCAGGGGGTCAGAGTTTAGAAATACCAGTAAAAACTCTGAACTGAACATATCTGAGGTACTGGCAGAGGGTGCGATAGAGGTTGATCGCAATGCCGACAGAGGCTGGTCTCGTGTCGACAGAGGTTGATCAAGTGCTGATAGAGGTCTCTTTACGATCTGCATGAACTTTGATCTTCAAGACTGCTTCTGATCTTTTGAGTCTCTGAAAAACTCCACAGAGCTCTGATGATGATTTTTGTGAAACACAACTTTCTGTCCAGCAGATGTATACTGACTTTAGCAGAAATTCTGACCAAGAATAACACTGATTCAGACCAATCTCAAAACACGAACATTGTTCATCTTTGTCTTAGGAATCCAACGCATCTGGACTCATCAAATTTGGAGCTTCGAGAAGGGAGTTCTGTTGAAAATACGACAGGTGCGCAAAGATGACAGCAAGTACTAAGAAGTTGAGCTACGGGCTCTGAAGTTCAGTCACAGAGGTTCAGTCCACAGAGGCTCTGTCAGATTTCACAGAGGCTCTGTGGTGAACAGTACCACAGAGGGTGGTCGCAAAGGCTGTGCCAAAGCTTGTGTTTTCGCTAGAAGTTGGTCTGAGTGGTCGTCAGAGAATGATCACGGCTTGGCAAACTGTTGGTTCCTTTTTGTTTAAACAATGATGATTCTTTCAGTTTAGTTCAGATAGGTTTATATTGCGGAAGCGTATTTAATGAACTGAAAGAAATGCTAAGATAGAAGAACACACAATATCAAATAAGTAATGAAGATGACAGATAAATATCTCAAAAGTTACTGTATTTGATATTATCAAGAACACCAAGAACACAACAAGAAATCTGCTGGTGTGTGTGTTTGTGCGTAGTTTTAATCTGATTCTTGTTAATAGAAGAACTCAACATGAGTCTTCTATTTATACTACTACAAAGGGGACATACTTTAGACAACAAGGACTGATCTATAGTAGACAGGATCGTATGAACAGTAGCAGGTACTGCATGCATTAAATGCGCTGATATCAACTTGGTACTAAGCCCTATCAGAGTTTGACACGTGGATGTTGTCAGGGCACTCCTCGTACAAGTTGATGAACGGATCCTGGAACAGTAGAAAGATATTTATTGATTTCTTCTAAGTCTTCAGTGTACCGCCGAGGCTCTGTCAAGGGTGACTGAGGTTCTGCGGCTCGGTCCTCTATGAGTAGTCTTCTGTTGATTCTTGCCTTCGGTCTTCTTGGTGTCTCGGCAGAGTCTCAGTTGGAGGCTTTTATACTTAGCCTATTTTTCACTACTTTTATAAAAACAGAAAGATTTGAGCTAACACTAAAGTTGTTCTTCTTTTAAATGATGAAGGTTTAAAATTCATAGATTTTACCTTTGCATTTAGCATGATTAGATTGGCATTCTCCCCCTCAAATTGAGCATTAAATCTCATTTAAGCTCACTTTGAAATAAGATATCCTGTAAAAATCAAAAGGTGTTGGTAATCATCTTTGATGATTCCTCATTTGTTAGGAATATCCAAAAGAACTAATAATTCAAATTAAAAAAATGCAGGGGGTCAGAGTTTAGAAATACCAGTAAAAACTATGAACTAAAGATATCTGAGGTACTGGCAGAGGGTGCGATAGAGGTTAATCGCAGTGCCGACAGAGGCTGATCTCGTGTCGACAGAGGTTGATCAAGCGCTGACATAGGTCTCTTTATGATCTGCATGAACTTTGATCTTCCAGACTGCTTCTGATCTTTTAAGTCTCTGAAAACTCCACAGAGCTCTGATGATGATTTTAGTGAAACACAACTTTCTGTCCAGCAGATGTATACTGACTTTAGCAGAGATTCTGACCAAGAATAACACTGATTCATACCAATCTCAAAACACGAACATTGTTCATCTTTGTCTTAGGAATCCAACGCATCTGGACTCATTAAATTTGGAGCTTCGAGAAGGGAGTTCTGTTGAAAATACGACAGGTGCGCAAAGATGATAGCAAGTACTAAGAAGTTGGGCTACGGGCTCTGAAGTTCAGTCACAGAGGTTCAGTCCACAGAGGCTCTGTCAGATTTCACAGAGGCTCTGTGGTGAACAGTACCACAGAGGGTGGTCGCAAAAGGCTGTGCCAAAGCTTGTTTTTCGCCAGAAGTTGGTCTGAGTGGTCGTCAGAGAATGATCATGGCTTGGCAAACTGTTGGTTCCTTTTTGTTTAAACAATGATGATTCTTTCAGTTTAGTTCAGATAGGTTTATATTGCGGAAGCGTATTTAATGAACTGAAAGAAATGCTGAGATAGAAGAACACACAATATCAAATAAGTAATGAAGATGACAGATAAATATCTCAAGGGTTACTGTATTTGATATTATCAAGAACACCAAGAACACAACAAGAAATCTGCTGGTGTGTGTGTTTGTGCGTAGTTTTTATCTGATTCTTGTTAATAGAAGAACTCAACATGAGTCTTCTATTTATACTACTACAAAGGGGACATACTTTAGACAACAAGGACTGATGTATAGTAGACAGGATCGTATGAACAGTAGCAGGTACTACATGCATTAAATGCGCTGATATCAACTTGGTACTGAGCCCTATCAGAGTTTGACACGTGGAGGTTGTCAGGGCACTCCTCGTACAAGTTGATGAACGGATCCTGGAACAGTAGAAAGATATTTGTTGATTTCTTCTAAGTCTTCAGTGTACCGCCAAGGCTCTGTCAAGGGTGACAGAGGTTCTGCGGCTCGGTCCTCTGTGAGCTGTCTTCTATTGATTCTTGCCTTCGGTCTTCTTGATGTCTCGGCAGAGCCTCTGTTGGAGGATTCTATACTTAGCCTATTTTTCACTACTTTTATAAACAGAAAGATTTGAGCTAACACTAAAGTTGTTCTTCTTTTAAATGATGAAGGTTTAAAATTCAGAGATTTTACCTTTGCATTTAGCATGATTAGATTGGCATTCTCCCCCTCAAATTGAGCATTAAATCTCATTTAAGCTCACTTTGAAATCAGTTATCCTGTAAAAATCAAAAGGTGTTGGTAATCATCTTTGATGATTCCTCATTTGTTAGGAATATCCAAAAGAACTAATAATTCAAATTCAAAAAAATGCAGGGGGTCAGAGTTTAGAAATACCAGTAAAAACTCTGAACTGAACATATCTGAGGTACTGGCAGAGGGTGCGATAGAGGTTGATCGCAATGCCGACAGAGGCTGGTCTCGTGTCGACAGAGGTTGATCAAGTGCTGATAGAGGTCTCTTTACGATCTGCATGAACTTTGATCTTCAAGACTGCTTCTGATCTTTTGAGTCTCTGAAAAACTCCACAGAGCTCTGATGATGATTTTTGTGAAACACAACTTTCTGTCCAGCAGATGTATACTGACTTTAGCAGAAATTCTGACCAAGAATAACACTGATTCAGACCAATCTCAAAACACGAACATTGTTCATCTTTGTCTTAGGAATCCAACGCATCTGGACTCATCAAATTTGGAGCTTCGAGAAGGGAGTTCTGTTGAAAATACGACAGGTGCGCAAAGATGACAGCAAGTACTAAGAAGTTGAGCTACGGGCTCTGAAGTTCAGTCACAGAGGTTCAGTCCACAGAGGCTCTGTCAGATTTCACAGAGGCTCTGTGGTGAATAGTACCACAGAGGGTGGTCGCAAAGGCTGTGCCAAAGCTTGTGTTTTCGCTAGAAGTTGGTCTGAGTGGTCGTCAGAGAATGATCACGGCTTGGCAAACTGTTGGTTCCTTTTTGTTTAAACAATGATGATTCTTTCAGTTTAGTTCAGATAGGTTTATATTGCGGAAGCGTATTTAATGAACTGAAAGAAATGCTAAGATAGAAGAACACACAATATCAAATAAGTAATGAAGATGACAGATAAATATCTCAAAAGTTACTGTATTTGATATTATCAAGAACACCAAGAACACAACAAGAAATCTGCTGGTGTGTGTGTTTGTGCGTAGTTTTAATCTGATTCTTGTTAATAGAAGAACTCAACATGAGTCTTCTATTTATACTACTACAAAGGGGACATACTTTAGACAACAAGGACTGATCTATAGTAGACAGGATCGTATGAACAGTAGCAGGTACTGCATGCATTAAATGCGCTGATATCAACTTGGTACTAAGCCCTATCAGAGTTTGACACGTGGATGTTGTCAGGGCACTCCTCGTACAAGTTGATGAACGGATCCTGGAACAGTAGAAAGATATTTATTGATTTCTTCTAAGTCTTCAGTGTACCGCCGAGGCTCTGTCAAGGGTGACTGAGGTTCTGCGGCTCGGTCCTCTATGAGTAGTCTTCTGTTGATTCTTGCCTTCGGTCTTCTTGGTGTCTCGGCAGAGTCTCAGTTGGAGGCTTTTATACTTAGCCTATTTTTCACTACTTTTATAAAAACAGAAAGATTTGAGCTAACACTAAAGTTGTTCTTCTTTTAAATGATGAAGGTTTAAAATTCATAGATTTTACCTTTGCATTTAGCATGATTAGATTGGCATTCTCCCCCTCAAATTGAGCATTAAATCTCATTTAAGCTCACTTTGAAATAAGATATCCTGTAAAAATCAAAAGGTGTTGGTAATCATCTTTGATGATTCCTCATTTGTTAGGAATATCCAAAAGAACTAATAATTCAAATTAAAAAAATGCAGGGGGTCAGAGTTTAGAAATACCAGTAAAAACTATGAACTAAAGATATCTGAGGTACTGGCAGAGGGTGCGATAGAGGTTAATCGCAGTGCCGACAGAGGCTGATCTCGTGTCGACAGAGGTTGATCAAGCGCTGACATAGGTCTCTTTATGATCTGCATGAACTTTGATCTTCCAGACTGCTTCTGATCTTTTAAGTCTCTGAAAACTCCACAGAGCTCTGATGATGATTTTAGTGAAACACAACTTTCTGTCCAGCAGATGTATACTGACTTTAGCAGAGATTCTGACCAAGAATAACACTGATTCATACCAATCTCAAAACACGAACATTGTTCATCTTTGTCTTAGGAATCCAACGCATCTGGACTCATTAAATTTGGAGCTTCGAGAAGGGAGTTCTGTTGAAAATACGACAGGTGCGCAAAGATGATAGCAAGTACTAAGAAGTTGGGCTACGGGCTCTGAAGTTCAGTCACAGAGGTTCAGTCCACAGAGGCTCTGTCAGATTTCACAGAGGCTCTGTGGTGAACAGTACCACAGAGGGTGGTCGCAAAAGGCTGTGCCAAAGCTTGTTTTTCGCCAGAAGTTGGTCTGAGTGGTCGTCAGAGAATGATCATGGCTTGGCAAACTGTTGGTTCCTTTTTGTTTAAACAATGATGATTCTTTCAGTTTAGTTCAGATAGGTTTATATTGCGGAAGCGTATTTAATGAACTGAAAGAAATGCTGAGATAGAAGAACACACAATATCAAATAAGTAATGAAGATGACAGATAAATATCTCAAGGGTTACTGTATTTGATATTATCAAGAACACCAAGAACACAACAAGAAATCTGCTGGTGTGTGTGTTTGTGCGTAGTTTTTATCTGATTCTTGTTAATAGAAGAACTCAACATGAGTCTTCTATTTATACTACTACAAAGGGGACATACTTTAGACAACAAGGACTGATGTATAGTAGACAGGATCGTATGAACAGTAGCAGGTACTACATGCATTAAATGCGCTGATATCAACTTGGTACTGAGCCCTATCAGAGTTTGACACGTGGAGGTTGTCAGGGCACTCCTCGTACAAGTTGATGAACGGATCCTGGAACAGTAGAAAGATATTTGTTGATTTCTTCTAAGTCTTCAGTGTACCGCCAAGGCTCTGTCAAGGGTGACAGAGGTTCTGCGGCTCGGTCCTCTGTGAGCTGTCTTCTATTGATTCTTGCCTTCGGTCTTCTTGATGTCTCGGCAGAGCCTCTGTTGGAGGATTCTATACTTAGCCTATTTTTCACTACTTTTATAAACAGAAAGATTTGAGCTAACACTAAAGTTGTTCTTCTTTTAAATGATGAAGGTTTAAAATTCAGAGATTTTACCTTTGCATTTAGCATGATTAGATTGGCATTCTCCCCCTCAAATTGAGCATTAAATCTCATTTAAGCTCACTTTGAAATCGGATATCCTGTAAAAATCAAAAGGTGTTGGTAATCATCTTTGATGATTCCTCATTTGTTAGGAATATCTAAAAGAACTAATAATTCAAATTAAAAAAAAATGCAGGGGGTCAGAGTTTAGAAATACCAGTAAAAACTCTGAACTGAACATATCTGAGGTACTGGCAGAGGGTGCGACAGAGGTTGATCGCAGTGCCGACAGAGGCTGATCTCGTGTCGACAGAGGTTGATCAAGTGCTGACAGAGGTCTCTTTATGATCTGCATGAACTTTGATCTTCAAGACTACTTCTGATCTTTTGAGTCTCTGAAAACTCCACAGAGCTCTGATGATGATTTTAGTGAAACACAACTTTCTGTCCAGCAGATGTATACTGACTTTAGCAGAGATTCTGACCAAGAATAACACTGATTCATACCAATCTCAAAACACGAACATTGTTCATCTTTGTCTTAGGAATCCAACGCATCTGGACTCATTAAATTTGGAGCTTCGAGAAGGGAGTTCTGTTGAAAATACGACAGGTGCGCAAAGATGACAGCAAGTACTAAGAAGTTGAGCTACGGGCTCTGAAGTTCAGTCACAGAGGTTCAGTCCATAGAGGCTCTGTCAGATTTCACAGAGGCTGTGTGGTGAACAGTACCACCGAGGGTGGTCGCAAAAGGCTGTGCCAAAGCTTGCGTTTTCGCCAGAAGTTGGTCTGAGTGGTCGTCAGAGAATGATCACGGCTTGGCAAACTGTTGTTTCCTTTTTGTTTAAACAATGATGATTCTTTCAGTTTAGTTCAGATAGGTTTATATTGCGGAAGCGTATTTAATGAACTGAAAGAAATGCTAAGATAGAAGAAAACACAATATCAAATAAGTAATGAAGATGACAGATAAATATCTCAAAGGTTACTGTATTTGATATTATCAAGAACACCAAGAACACAACAAGAAATCTGCTGGTGTGTGTGTTTGTGCGTAGTTTTAATCTGATTCTTGTTAATAGAAGAACTCAACATGAATCTTCTATTTATACTACTACAAAGGGGACATACTTTAGACAACAAGGACTGATCTATAGTAGACAGGATCGTATGAACAGTAGCAGGTACTGCATGCATTAAATGCGCTGATATCAACTTGGTACTGAGCCCTATCAGAGTTTGACACGTGGAGGTTGTCAGGGCACTCCTCGTAAATGTTGATGAACGGATCCTGGAACAGTAGAAAGATATTTGTTGATTTCTTCTAAGTCTTCAGTGTACCGCCAAGGCTCTGTCAAGGGTGACAGAGGTTCTGCGGCTCGGTCCTCTGTGATCAGTCTTCTGTTGATTCTTGCCTTCGGTCTTCTTGGTGTCTCGGCAGAGCCTCTGTTGGAGGCTTCTATACTTACCCTATTTTTCACTACTTTTATAAACAGAAAGATTTTAGCTAACACTAAAGTTGTTCTTCTTTTAAATGATGAAGGTTTAAAATTCAGAGATTTTACCTTTGCATTTAGCATGATTAGATTGGCATTCTCCCCCTCAAATTGAGCATTAAATCTCATTTAAGCTCACTTTGAAATCAGTTATCCTGTAAAAATCAAAAGGTGTTGGTAATCATCTTTGATGATTCCTCATTTGTTAGGAATATCCAAAAGAACTAATAATTCAAATTCAAAAAAATGCAGGGAGTCAGAGTTTAGAAATACCAGTAAAAACTCTGAACTGAACATATCTGAGGTACTGGCAGAGGGTGCGATAGAGGTTGATCGCAGTGCCGACAGAGGCTGGTCTCGTGTCGACAGAGGTTGATCAAGTGCTGATAGAGGTCTCTTTACGATCTGCATGAACTTTGATCTCCAAGACTGCTTCTGATCTTTTGAGTCTCTGAAAAACTCCACAGAGCTCTGATGATGATTTTAGTGAAACACAACTTTCTGTCCAGCAGATGTATACTGACTTTAGCAGAAATTCTGACCAAGAATAACACTGATTCAGACCAATCTCAAAACACGAACATTGTTCATCTTTGTCTTAGGAATCCAACGCATCTGGACTCATCAAATTTGGAGCTTCGAGAAGGGAGTTCTGTTGAAAATACGACAGGTGCGCAAAGATGACAGCAAGTACTAAGAAGTTGAGCTACGGGCTCTGAAGTTCAGTCACAGAGGTTCAGTCCACAGAGGCTCTGTCAGATTTCACAGAGGCTCTGTGGTGAACAGTACCACAGAGGGTGGTCGCAAAGGCTGTGCCAAAGCTTGTGTTTTCGCCAGAAGTTGGTCTGAGTGGTCGTCAGAGAATGATCACGGCTTGGCAAACTGTTGGTTCCTTTTTGTTTAAACAATGATGATTCTTTCAGTTTAGTTCAGATAGGTTTATATTGCGGAAGCGTATTTAATGAACTGAAAGAAATGCTAAGATAGAAGAACACACAATATCAAATAAGTAATGAAGATGACAGATAAATATCTCAAAAGTTACTGTATTTTATATTATCAAGAACACCAAGAACACAACAAGAAATCTGCTGGTGTGTGTGTTTGTGCGTAGTTTTAATCTGATTCTTGTTAATAGAAGAACTCAACATGAGTCTTCTATTTATACTACTACAAAGGGGACATACTTTAGACAACAAGGACTGATCTATAGTAGACAGGATCGTATGAACAGTAGCAGGTACTGCATGCATTAAATGCGCTGATATCAACTTGGTACTAAGCCCTATCAGAGTTTGACACGTCGATGTTGTCAGGGCACTCCTCGTACAAGTTGATGAACGGATCCTGGAACAGTAGAAAGATATTTGTTGATTTCTTCTAAGTCTTCAGTGTACCGCCGAGGCTCTGTCAAGGGTGACTGAGGTTCTGCGGCTCGGTCCTCTATGAGTAGTCTTCTGTTGATTCTTTCCTTCGGTCTTCTTGGTGTCTCGGCAAAGCTTTTGTTGGAGGCTTCTATACTTAGCCTATTTTTCACTACTTTTATAAACAGAAAGATTTGAGCTAACAATAAAGTTGTTCTTCTTTTAAATGATGAAGGTTTAACATTCAGAGATTTTACCTTTGCATTTAGCAAGATTAGATTGGCATTCTCCCCCTCAAATTGAGTATTAAATCTCATTTAAGCTCACTTTGAAATCAGATATCCTGTAAAAATCAAAAAGTGTTGGTAATCATCTTTGATGATTCCTCATTTGTTAGGAATATCCAAAAGAACTAATAATTCAAATTCAAAAAAATGCAGGGGGTCAGAGTTTAGAAATACCAGTAAAAACTCTGAACTGAACATATCTGAGGTACTGGCAGAGGGTGCGACAGAGGTTGATCGCAGTGCCGACAGAGGCTGATCTCGTGTCGACAGAGGTTGATCAAGTGCTGATAGAGGTCTCTTTATGATCTGCATAAACTTTGATCTTCAAGATTGCTTCTGATCTTTTGAGTCTCTGAAAACCCCACAGAGCTCTGATGATGATTTTAGTGAAACACAACTTTCTATCCAACAGATGTATACTGACTTTAGCAGAGATTCTGACCAAAAATAACACTGATTCAGACCAATCTCAAAACACGAACGTTATTCATCCTTGTCTTAGCAATCCAACGCATCTGGACTCATTAAATTTGGAGCTTCGAGAAGGGAGTTCTGTTGAAAATACGACAGGTGCGCAAAGCTGACAGCAAGTACTAAGAAGTTGGGCTACGGGCTCTGAAGTTCAGTCATAGAGGTTCAGTCCACAGAGGCTCTGTCAGATTTCACAGAGGCTCTGTGGTGAACAGTACCACAGAGGGTGGTCGCAAAAGGCTGAGCCAAAACTTGTGTTTTTGCCAGAAGTTGGTCTGAGTGGTCGTCAGAGAATGATCACGGCTTGGCAAACTGTTGGTTCCTTTTTGTTTAAACAATGATGATTCTTTCAGTTTAGTTCAGATAGGTTTATATTGCAGAAGCGTATTTAATGAACTGAAAGAAATGCTAAGATAGAAGAACACACAATATCAAATAAGTAAAGAAGATGACAGATAAATATCTCAAAGGTTACTGTATTTGATATTATCAAGAACACCAAGAACACAACAAGAAATCTGCTGGTGTGTGTGTTTGTGCGTAGTTTTAATATCTGATTCTTGTTAATAGAAGAACTCAGCATGACTCTTCTATTTATACTACTACAAAGGAGACATACTTTAGACAATAAGGACGGATCTATAGTAGACAGGATCGTATGAACAGTAGCAGGTACTGCATGCAGTAAATGCACTGATATCAACTTGGTACTGAGCCCTATCATAGTTTGACACGTGGAGGTTGTCAGGGCACTCCTCGTACAAGTTGATGAACGGATCCTGGAACAGTAGAAAGATATTTGTTGATTTCTTCTAAGTCTTCAGTGTACCGCAGAGGCTCTGTCAAGGGTGACAGAGGTTCTGTGGCTCGGTCCTCTGTGAGCAGTCTTCTGTTGATTCTTGCCTTCGGTCTTCTTGGTGTCTCGGCAGAGCCTCTGTTGGAGGCTTCTATACTTAGCCTATTTTTCACTACTTTCATAAACAGAAAGATTTGAGCTAACACAAACGCTTGGCAAAGGCTCGACAGAGGTTGGTCGCGTCTCGGCAGAGGTTGGTCGCGGCTTAATTCTGCAGCAAACAATAGCTTAACAGCAGAGTTACACCAATTTTGACGCTGATTTAGACCATTATAGATTTGGATTTTGCAAAAACTCAAAACACAGACAATTTTAATTTGTTTGTTATCTGTTCAGATCATCTTGAATTACCTCTTTTCGAGCTCGTACGAAAAAGATATGGTTGATTTACCACAGTCGCGCAGATTTGTCCAACAACTTTGTGTCAGCACACTGTTGTCTACTTCGATGATGAATATGACCCTTCTAAAATTTGAATCTCTTAAATCTTAAAACACGAAAGCTGTTCATCAATGTGTTTTCAATCTAGGGCCTTTTGAATCGAATCAATTGGTGTCTTGATCAATGAGATATGATCAATTTACTACAACATCGCAAATCTGTCAGCATGCTGTCATAGTACTTGATTGTTGTGCACATAAATCAATAGCCTTTGAAGGATGAGTCTTAAACTGAGTGTTTAAGAGTCCATTATCCACTGAAGTATGAGTCCTTAACAGATGTATTAAGGAGCTTAGGTACCTGCAAGACAGATTAAAGACATTTTGGTACCCATTTCCAAATGGGTCCTATGTTGTTAGGATTTGGAGCTGTCTTAAGGTTCTCTTGTTTGCCAAGTTTAGTTGGTTTGCCAGGCTCCTTCCTGTGACTTTTCTCACTTTGGGTCTTTGGAATTTTCAATTGAAATGACCCATTTTGAACACAGTTTGATCTAGAAAGATGGTTCTTTAATTTAAACATAAGATCAAAGCATTTACAGTTATGAGAATGAAGAGATGAATGCTTATCAGAAACAAATGGCTTTGGGGCATTTTTGACAGGAGTAGAGCTTTTGACTTTCCAAACCATTTTCACTCTTTTGAAAACAAGATTATCTGTATTATCAGCACAAGAGTTTGCTAAGTCAAAGTCCTTAAGCCTTTTAGCTAAAACATCATTTTCTTTTAAATTCACATCAAACATCTTTTGAAGATCAGATTTATACCTCTTCTCCAACATGACCTTAGTTGACAAAAGAGAGTTTTTTTTTGTCAATTTGGACATTTCAGCTTTAAAAACCATTCTTTCTTTCTCAAAATCATCTTTCAAACACTTTGTTTGAAATCCTTCAACCTTCAACTTTTCAGACTCTTTTCTTTCAAAATCATGCTCTTTCCTCTCCTTTTCAAGAGTCTTTTCTAAATCAGATAATTTGTTAGAAAGCTTAACAAACTTTGTTTCAAAAGATTTTCTTTCAATTTCAAAGTTCTCTTTTTCACAAATTACAAGCTTTTCAAAATTAGAAATTAAATTAGAAAAATTTAAACATTTAAGTTCAAGTCTTTTCTTCTCTTCTTCAAAAATATTTTCAGACTTACATAGTTTTCTCTTAAGATCGAGATTTTCACAGGTTAAGAGTTTACCTGATTCTTCAAGCTTAGCAATCTTTTCTGAATCAATCAGACTGCTTTTGTCCATTTCCTCCAATTGTTTCTCAAGATTAGGAATTATCTTGCGAAAATTAGTACTGAGTTTAGAATAATAATGAGAATCAGCATCAACACTAAGTGTTAGTCTTGACATATTGTTACTTGAAAATTAAAAAAAAATGGATCGTTAACAGATACTTCGTAAGAAGTAGAATTTGTGCACTTGAGTCAAATTTTCAAATCTTATCGGATTGAGCTGAAATTTGGTAGGTAGGTGCACGAGGATATTCTGGTCAACTTTAACTCTTAGATTTTTGTCCAAAAACCAATAGAAAGTGGTTTTCCAAAGTAAAATAGAGTGCAGAAAAATAAAAGTTTAAAACTCCAAAAATTGAGTAAATGCACAAACTGAGCTACAAACCTAGTGATCATGCAGAATAAAACACTCAGGTATTATATACTAACAACCCTTGATCGATTCTAAACCAGTAGAAGAACTCTAATGGCCAAAACCAACCAAAAAGATGAAGAACTTGACGAACTCTCAACTTTGCACAAAAACACAATGATCTCTCAAAAATTGAAAAAAATCAATGGATTGAATCACAAATTCTAATCTGTTTGGCTCTGATACCAATTGTTGGATCCCATATATAACAAGTAACAATAATAATAGCAATAATCTTTGTATTGACTGATAAAGAGGAGTTTACAAGACAGGAATTAAGAACACTCTCTCTTTAATTAAAGCTCTATCTCTCTCTCTCTCTCTCTCTCTCTATACGTATGAATGTAAAATGGAGGCTAGGAGGCTTAGAGGCTTGACCTAAAACTCTAACAAACAACACATTAAATACTTAGGTTTTAAGGCCTAAGCCCATTAGCCACTAAAGCCCACAAATACAATTTGGGCTATTACAATTTAAGAAAATACAATTTGGGCTTTTATAATTTAAGCAAGTAATCTTGAATACAACATAATAAATAAAGTCAACAGCTATCTCTCTTCTCCACTCTTCCCTCATCCCCGGGAAGTACCACCGCTAGGAAGGCATGCTTAAACACAATTATACAACAGAAATGTTAGCCAAAAGCCTAGCCACAGATTAATCTCATAATAAATATCATTCGTACAATACATGAGATATTATATCATTCATTACCGATTGTCCGCACGTTACATCATTACATCATAAGGCATCAACCCAAACTATGTCTTTAGCCCATTGAGACATCAACCATACTAGGTCTTTAGTCCATAAAGACATCAACCATAATAGGTATTTAGTCCATCAAGACATCAACCATACTAGGTATTTAGTCCATTAAGACATCAACCATACTAGGTCTTTAGTCCATTAAGACATCAACCATACTAGGTCTTTAGTCCATTAAGACATCAACCATACTAGGTCTTTAGTCCATTAAGACATCAACCATACTTGGTCTTTAGTCCATTAAGACATCGTCACAAGTAACAAGTCCTCATACACTTAATTAGCAATCGTTAGAAGTGTTGGGTTTAGAAAGCCCCAATTATATAGAAAGTTTTATAAAGTCCATGTAAAGTCAAGAAAAGTCAAATGTGTTGTAATTAGCTTTGTAGGTCTTTTGGGCTTTGGGAGTTTAATGGGAGTTAAATGGGCTTGGGCCCATGTCATGTAATTAGACACTATAAATAAGTGTCTTGGGCTTCATTTGTAAGAAGAGATTTTGATAGACAAATCCATTTAGAGAGAAACTCATTGTAATATCTTGTAATTCACAGATTGTTAATAAATCATATGACCAGTTGCTGTGAATACTAATTCACAGCTTTCTGTCCAGCAAGTGTCCACTAACTTTAACACAGATTCTGACCATTAAGCACACTGATTCAGATGAAACCAAAAAAATAAAACATGGTCATCTGTGTCTTTGGAAACTAACGCATCTGGACTCGTCAAATTTGGAGCTTCGAGGAGGGAGTTCTGAACAAAATACGACAGGTGCGCAAATCTGTCAAGTATTACACTTTTGTTCTGAGAAGTCTAAGTAAAAGTTCTGAGTAGGTCAATCAGAAATCTGAGTAAGTCAATCAGAATTATAAACCTAAAGAACTCTGAAAAAAATTCCAACTCTGAAATTCTGACTACACAAGATAAAGTTCTGAATATTGGAGTCAGAATTCTGATTAAGCTCAACATTGAAATCACTTGAACATGCTCTGAATGGACTTCTGACAACCCATGAATTGATTCTGAATATTGAATAGCCTTGTAATTCCAAATCAACATATATGAAATCTAAATGCCTTTAGTCTCTGATCAGAATTCTGAACAGAAGGATCAGAATTCTGAATACTCATGATCGAAATTAGAACAACTTCTGAACAAACTCATATGTTATAACTCTGAACACCCTTCTGAACAAACTCTGAAAAAGTACGATCATAACTCTGATTATCTTTGATCGGTATATCTTCAATTTTCTGCCATACCGCGTAATTTTTTGAAGTGTGCTGCACTTTTCTGTTTGAACCGAAAGTTAACAAACTTTCTGTTTCTTGCTGTTTTCTGTTTGAACAATAAAGAAACATCCCTAACAGCAGCTATTTTCTGTTATTGCTCGAATTGAAACACAAACAGCACCCATAATCGGGTGGGCATCAAATATGAATCATTCCTTTTTCTTTATAATAACTACAAATCAGTTTCCTTTTCTTCTCCCCCTTAAAATAACATCTCTCTCTTTTGTAGTTTCAGTACAAATCAGTTTCTATTTTCTTCTCCCCCTTTTTATTATCATGACCATGATCATCAAAATGATAATAAAACTGATTTGCAAAGCACCAATATATCTTTTAGAGAAATCTTCCAGAATTTGAATCAACCGTCAATTCATATAAGTGTAACCCAAAATCAACAAATGATCTTGTTTTCAAGCCTTTGAAGAAAAGCTTGGCCTGTTTGTAGCACAAAGCCACTAGATACAACAGATATATGTAATTAAAGAGCTTGAGTGATTTTCACTCTCCAGGACTTCCTTCTAATCATTGAGTAGCTTAAAGCAACTCTATAGAAGTTCTGACAAAAAACATATTTTGTTAGGGCATTTTTGTAGCTATCAAGACAGTATTAATATCTTGTACTGTTTCTCCTTAGTAGAGGCATGGGCTTGTCATGTCCTACTATATAAAGGAGTTCCTTTGTTATTTTGTATAACAACTTGAAGCATTTGTCATTTTACACTTTGAAATCAATATATGGATGACAAGATTGCACTCTAGATTCTCTCTACACTTGTTCATTACTTTGTGCTAGATTTGGGATTTATCAATTGGTATCAGAGCTAAACAGAAGATTCAAGCAGATCGAAGACCAAATTGAAGATTTTTTACACTAAAGCTGAAGAATTCGGATTGGGTGTTCATCACTATTCATCACTATTCATCACTGTTCATCAAGAATTCTGACCCTTCTTCATTTACTATTCATCCAGATTTCATCTTTTCTTTAATTTTTGATCTTTTGGATTGATTCTTGACATCATTGCACTCGGATTTGATTCCTGAACATCTTTAATTCTTGGATCAACACCAAAATCTGCACAGAATTTGCAGATCTGATCATTTTATATCATTTTTGTTCGAAAACTTTTTCTACTATTTTTGGATCAAAATTCGATTAAATTGATCGAATTAGGATTTGTGATTAACTAAGAAAGTGTGTGGAATCAAGTTTCGAACAAATCTGTGCAAATTTCATAACAATTGATCAAGAATTGAAAAAGTTATGGCTGATTTAGTGATTTTCGTGTTTGAAGTGCAGAATTCGGATCATTCTTGGTGAATTCGGATCATTCAAAGAAGAATTCGGAGTGTTCTTGGAAATACAAGTGTAGAATTCGACTCAAGAAGGATTCGAATTGATTGAATTCGAACCCAGCTAGATTCGAATTGAGGAGAATTCGAACCGTGTTAGATTCGAATTGAGGAGAATTCGAACTGTGTTAGATTCGAATTGAGTTGATTAAATTTTCCAAGTGTTGAATTCGAACCCTTAAGCATCCGAATTCATAGAATTCGAACCCTTAAGCATCCGAATTCATAGAATTCGAACCCTTAAGCATCCGAATTCATAGAATTCGAACCCTTAAGCATCCGAATTCATTGAATTCGAACCAAGTTAAGTCCGAATTGAGTGAATTCGAACCCTTCAGCATCCGAATTCATTGAATTCGAACCCTTCTTCATCCGAATTCTTGTGAATTAAAAAAAAAAAAAAAATTTTGAGAGCATTTTTTATCCGAATTCATCCGAGTTTTTTGAGAAAAATTTTTATCCCGAAATTTTTTCTATAGTGTATTTCATACACTGTAAGAGCATTTCAAGAAAAAATTTTATATATTTTTTTGTGTATTTTCATACACTGTCTGCTTGATCTTCTGAACGATCAATTTCTAGCAATATTCAAAATGGATTTACAACAAGTTATTGTTAAAAGCAGTGGTGAAGATTTGAAGCAAACTCTGAAAAAGGAGATTCCTCCAATTGCAAAAGTTTTTGTTAAACCAAATGTAAAGTTGCAACAAGTCATTATAACAGAAACATCTGTTAATTCACATGTATCTGTTAAACCAAATAATGAAGTGTTGCAACAAGTCATAATAACAAAAACACCTCCAAAGCCACTTGAAAAAGCTAAGGCAAATAATGGAATTTTGCAACAAGTTATTTTATCAGAAACATCTCCTATATCAGAAACTCCTGTTAAAGATAATGCTTCAAATTCTTCAACTCCTATTTTAAATAAAGCATTGGAAGAAGAAAATGTTAATCTGAAAAGACAAATTTTAGACATTTCTTCTTCAAATGCTAAACTTACTAAAAGAATAACTGATCTTGAAGTTTATATTGCAGGTCTTGAAACAAAGAAAGACAACTCAAGTCTGCACGATCAAATCGAGAATCTTCAAGAGAAAGTAACAACTCTTCAAAAAGAAAATGCCGATTTGAAGAGTAGAGAAGAAAAGAGAGTGAAGTGGAACTTAAAGTTACATGCTCAATTAAAAGAAGTTAAAGATATAGGGAAAATTTTGGACAGTGAAAATGCCGATCTAAAGAGAAAACTGTCTAATTTTTCTTTTGAAGAAAAGAAAGAGACTGAGCTGAAATGTATAAAACTTTCAAAACAAGTTTCAGACTTTGAGAAAGTTTTATTTTTAGAAAAAGACAAGCTCGAAAAAGAAAGAGCTAAATTTGAAACTAAACGCAAATCTTTTGAAATTAAAAGTTCTGAACTTTCCGTGAAAATCTCTGAATTAGAAAATCTTTTGGAAAAGGAAAGAAAAGATTTCACGGAAAAGAAAAATCTCTTTGAAAAGGAAAGTAAAACTCTTAAAAAGAAAAATATGGAAATTTTCAAAGAGATTACTGATAAAAGAAAGTTTTTGGAAAAAGATTTTGAATCGGAACGTGTATATTTTGAAGATGTGATTCTTAATCTTACCAAAAGATTATCTGGTTTATCAGCTGATATTATGAAAGATCAGTTGATCAAATCTGATCTCCAAAAGAAATTTGATCTAATTTCTAAAGAGAAAAATGTTTTAATAAACAAAGTCAAAGAACTTGAAGACGTCATTTTTAAATTTGATGTCTTAAAGCAGGCTAGTCATAATTCTATCTTTCAGACTCCATTTGTTGATTCAAATGATTCTGAATGTTCTTTTAAAACTGCTTCAAGTTCAAGTTTTAAAAACATTCCTTCTAAACAATTTAAAAGATCAACATATTTCTCAAAAGGTCAGATTCGTTCTTCTAATCTTTTCTATAATCCTCTGTTTGATAAATCGGGTGATATTCTTAAGGTGCCTAAAATTAATACTTCCAAATCTGAAGAAGTTCCAGTCTTCAAGAGGGTGAAGATGGAATGGAGAATCAAAGGCACAACAGTTCCAAAGAAAGATGTGCCAAAATCATCTGTATCCACATCAAATGCAAAGAAGAACAATACGCCAAAAGGTAAATCTTATGCTAAACCTAATCCTATTCATTATGTAAATCATCTGATTAGGTTGGCCCATAAGAAAATCTGTTGTTCTTACTGTGGATCAAATGATTTTGTGCATAAAGATTATACTTCTTATTGGTATGGTTCTTACAGTATTCCTTGTAAGAAATCTACACCTAACCCACTAGGACCCAAATGCCATTGGGTACCAAAATCTGCTTAATCTGTTTTGCAGGTTCTTCATGTGTTGTACTGAATTGTAGATACATACCACACACATGACTGAAAACAGAAGAGAAGCGGCGTATTTTTTGAAAAATATTTGTACCATTAAGGGGGAGACAAATATTAATGGCTTTTGAACATATCAGTTCAAAACCCGTGCTTAAACGACTATGGCTTCTGAACAATTCAGTTCAGGACCCGTACTTCAACGACTAAGACTTCTAAACAAATCAGTTTAGAACTCACACTTCTCAGGTGATATCCTTAACTGTTACATCTTTCTGTTTCAAGGAACGTGGTAAAAGGTAACATTGGATTATATTTGTTTCTACTGATTTGAAAACTTGAAACTTTACAAATTTAATTCAATAAGATGAAATTTTCAATTTTCATTCAATGAATTAAATGTGTGCTAAAAGATGATTTTACAAGAAACTTTGTACTATCTGAGTTAGATTTGCTTCAATTTTCACCTCTAAAATAAATCGAAAGGTCAGCAAAACATGAATGAAATTATGCTGAATGCTCAAAGTTATGTGAATCTGGATATATATAGAATATAATGCTCAAAAAGCCTATATGTCAGAATGATGGATGGAAATGAAAATATGGGCAAAGCACTATGTTTTAGAACCAAGTGATTGAGATAAAATAGTTGCACTATCATTTAGTTTGAAAGTTTGTGCCTGTGGCCTTTCTGGTTTGGGAGAGTAAGTCCTAAGGGGTGCTCGACACCTAGTCCCTAAGATCAACTGGTCTGGGATCGGCTGACCCAAATCCTGCAATAGAACCAGATAGAAAGTCATGTTCTACTGGTACAAATGGGTTTAAGATATATCGATGTGGCCTTTCTGGTTTGGGAAATTAAGTTCTAAGGGGTGCTCGTCACCTAGCACCTAAGGCCAACTGGTCTGGGATCTGCTAACCCAAATCCTGCTATAGAACCAGATAGAAAGTCATGTTTAACGGTGTATCTTATTCTTACTAAACTTTTTGATCAAAAGATGCCAATGAGCACAAAATCAAAAGATGCCAATGAGCACAAAATCAAAAGATTCAAATGTGCACAATATTAAAAGATGCCAAAGAGCACATATCTCTTGAAACTTGGGAAAATACAAAGTCGCGATAAACCCGTAAATTTGTAAAAATTCTGATTTTGGACAAATAGTGTGAGTAGAGCAAAGTATTCTTATATATTGTAGAAATACATAAGCTTTATGCCAATCATATTTCGCATGCTAGCACACCAAATAGATTTGATAAAGGGGTGGACACTGAACAATTATAACTTGATAAGCAATGATGTCTTGTCCTTGAATCCAAACACATGCATTTGATTTCATCTGATTGGAATATATGTTAAATTTTATTAAGTTGAATTTCTTTTGTAAAGCTTTCAAATGATCAAATGTTAGTAGTCATAAAACAAAATTCAATGAATTTGACTTTCCTTGTGAAATGTATTTTTGATCCAATATCAAATACTGAGTTTTATGCATATTTTCAGAGGAAGAAAGCAAGTTGCTCAAGAATTCATATTTTAAGGGGGAGTTAGATTTTTACACAAAGTGATAATTCTAACAGTTTGGACTCATGTTCTATGAGTACCAAATCTTTCTCTGTTTGTGCAGATTTCTCTGAAGAAAAGATAACAGTTTATGCAATTGTTAAGGGGGAGCAATTCGGCATAAATCTGTAAAAGTGTTATCTGTATCTGAGAGCTTACAAAATTTTATCTGATGTGAGAATTTTAGAACAGTTGTTGGACTTTTCAGAAAAAGTTGAAAATTTTCATGCAAATATTTGAAGAATTCGATCTCTGAAGGATTCGAATTCAAAGAATTCGAACACTTAAGGATTCGAATTCAATGAATTCGGATCTTTAAGGATTCGAATTCAAAGAATTCGAACACTTAAGGATTCGAATTCAATGAATTCGGACTCTTAAGGATTCGAATTCAATGAATTCGGACTCTTAAGGATTCGAATTCAATGAATTCGGACTCTTAAGGATTCGAATTCAATGAATTCGGACCTTTAAGGATTCGAATTCAAAGAATTCGAACACTTAAGGATTCGAATTCAATGAATTCGGACTCCTAAGGATTCGAATTCAATGAATTCGGACTCTTAAGGATTCGAATTCAATGAATTCGGACTCTTAAGGATTCGAATTCAATGAATTCGGACCTTTAAGGATTCGAATTCAAAGAATTCGAACACTTAAGGATTCGAATTCAATGAATTCGGACTCTTAAGGATTCGAATTCAATGAATTCGGACCCTTAAGGATTCGAATTCAATGAGATCAATATCAATTGTTGTACAACTTTATCTGATTCGAACTCATTTTGAATTTTTTACATATTTGTTTATGTAAATTGTTCAGATGAACAGTGCCATATCTAATGTTTTGAAACATGCATTTTTAACTGATTGCCAAGTGGGGTACTCTAATGTGTGCCAAGTGTACAAATTTTTTTGAGTATAAATAGGGTTCGAAACCTTATTTCCCACTTTTCACTATTTGGTATTGTTTCAAACACTCTCAAGAGAACACTGTTCATCTTCCACTTTATCGATCCTTCATCTGCTTGATTCATCCTCATCAGGTAAACATTTCTATCGAAATTACTCTTATCAGATTCGAAAATGTAATACGAATCATTCTATACGAATGGTTTGTTTGATTGTAAACATTTACTATGCTAATCTGTAAAATCAAAAAGTTTACTGTTCATCATCGTGTTCATATGAACATGAATTCGAACCATACCTGATTCGAATTCATGAACATTGTTGAATTCGAACATGATTTCGAATCGTTCTTGTTTCGAATTCATGAAACATGTTAAGAAAGAATTCCTTTAGATTCGAATTCATATGTCATAATTTGAATTAGGGCTCAAGTGTTGAATTCGAATGCCTTTAGATTCGAATTCCTTTAGATTCGAATTCATATGTCATACTTTGAATTAGGGCTCAAGTGTTGAATTCGAATGCCTTTAGATTCGAATTCATATGTCATAATCTGAATTAGGGCTCAACTGTTGAATTCGAATGCCTTTGGATTCGAATTGGATAAATTCGAACTCTTATAGATTCGAATTGGATGAATTCGAACTCTTATAGATGCGAATTGGATGAATTCGAACCCTTGTGGATTCGAATTGGATGAATTCGAACCCTTGTGGATTCGAATTGATATTCAAAGACAAATCATGAATTCGAATGCACTATGATTCGAATTCTATACTTAGAAAAATTTGTTTCTTTCAAATTTTTTTCAAAGACTAATTCTGTAAGAACTATTATCAACAGGTAAAATGGTTAATCAAGAAGAACAAAGTCACATTCAAGGCTTTGATGATCATATTCCGAGTCTTCCCGAACCGACACACGATGTACCTTTACCGTCAACACGATCAGTACATCAATCCCAAGCCGGAATTCATCCAGATAATGCTATCATTCATCCGATCAACTATATTGCGATCATTCCCAACAATCATCACATTGATTTTGATCACATCAACATTCATCCAGTGATAAAGGAAGTGCTCAGGAATCATCCGTTAGCATACGCATTAACGAATACTGTCGTTGTGCCTATGCTATATTTACAGCAAGCATGGAAGACAATAACAACAACTATGGAAGATGGAAGACCAATTTTTGTATTCCAAATAGACAACTTCATCACAAAGCTTGATTTCCAAAGACTAAGAATGATTCTGAGGCTACCTGAACCTGATTCACGAGAAGGAAAGACTGAGTTTGATCCTTTTCCATCTGAAGAAGAAACGTTTGAAGGAATACGTGCTATGGGATACACTGGAAACTTAACTCGGGTGAAGGAATTCCATAAGGCGAACCTACCACCGTTATACTATACAATCTTCTCCATTATTAATAGATGCTTATCTGCTAAACATGCCGGAACAGACAGTGCCAGCGTCGGATTTCTGAAGCTATTTCATGCAGTAGTGTATGATCTTCATGTAGATTATGCAGCTATTTTCTGGCATGAACTGAATGAGAAGATAGATCTTCGCCGACAAAACAAGGGAAAGCCTTATGTTCCATATATGAGGTTTCTTCAGATTATCATTCATAGCATGCTTCGTTCTAACAGAGAAATACCAAGACGAGCAAATCATCCTTCTGTGCCCGAGAAAGCTATGCAGTATCTTCAGTTTCGTAAAACTGAATTTGATTATGAGATGCCGTTACCTGAAGGATTTCTTCGATACGCGGATCAGGACGTTGAGTGCATTATCGAGTATAGAGAGTCTATGGTCCAGCCAGAACCGGAGGGACCTACCCCAGACTCAACCCCTAGGCGAGAGGAGTCGGTGAGTGTTCAGGATGCACGGGCTACTGAACGGAGAGAGTCGAGGGAAAACACCGAGAGGGGAACTGGTGGGGATCATACATCTGTATTTGAAGATACATGGTCATCGTCCGAGGACACACATACAGATGATCTTGTACAACACGATTCTGAGGGAGAAATTCCTAAACACATTGGGGATCCTCCTTTAGTTGAGTACTCTAGTGATAGTACAGAGTCTGATAATGCGTCTGATTCAGCGGAGGAACATCGTGATGGTGATGAAGATGACAACGATGATAATGATGATGATCAAGGGAATGCTGGAAATATTGGTGCTGATGCTACTACTGAAGAAAATTGGTTTGGTAACGTTTCTGATATCTTTGAATTTCCACAATTGAATATGTCAGATAATATTAATGTGGAAAGCTTAAACTTTGATGACATGCCTTTAATGTCGACTCAAGTTAGTGAAGGAACGGAAGGCATAAGGAGACCCGAGGGAGTATCAGTTGAAAATATATGTGAGACTGTGAGAGAAACTGAAGAAAAGAATATGGAGAGTGTGAAAGATATCCAAACTGTCTATTCCAGAAGGGCAGCCACATCCACCACCAGATCTCATTTGTTGGGATCAGGTGTTGAACAAGTCGTTACTCGCCCAGTAACGCAATTGCACACCTCTGCCAGCTATTCAGCTTCTTCTTCACAAGAATCTGTCTCATTTTCTCACGGGGTTTTAGCACAAACACTATCTGGATCTCGTTCGGAGATTCCGGATATTGAAACAGAGCGACTTCCTCCCCAGTCCTCGACCTTCTTTCCTGCACAAAGTTCGAGTCTAGTGCCTGTTCCTAACATATTTGATTCTTTGAATAGGACACTTTCAGGAACATCTGATGCGCGTCTTCGTGACTCATCCGGAACACTCAAAGTAGATTCTTTTACAGGACTACAAGGACAGAGTGGAAATCCTACCAGTGCTAACACTATGCCAACACTGAGTGTAGGTCACACAGTTGCAACAACTGTTGTGTCAACGGCAAACCTAAGTGGTGCCGGTGTTACTTTACCCATCTTTGTGACAAGGGAAAACTTCGATGGCGCCCTAAAGGACATTGAAACTATGTTCATCCGGGAGTTACAAGGTGTGAAGAATCAGTTGAAGGGAAAAGAACCGATGACTTATGAGCCAGCTGTACGTCCTCGTCCAGAAATCTATCTGGCTCCGCCTCGAGTACCTCAGTCTTCTCCTATGCAACAACCACCAGTGGATCAAAGTGTTGATGAATTAAGGGATTTATTCTATGCCAAACTGATGTCTATGAGTCCTGAAGATCAGCAAAGTAAAACCTTGTTATCTCTACTTCAGAATTTCCAATCTACTCCAAATCCACTTCCACCTACACCTTCAGTTACACCCACACAGTTTCAAGCATTATCCAAAGAGTTATCTACTTTCAAATCTGAAGTTGTGAAATCTTTAAGTGATATGAAGCAGTCAATTGTTGAGTTGAAAGCATTAATGGAACAGTCGTGTAAGACTCAAGCTCAGAGTACTAAAAGAAGACATGATCAGGATCCCGATGATCATGATCATGAGGGGGAGATGAGTAAGAAGAGAAGAGCTGAGTCAGAAAGCTCTCAAGGTCAGAAAAAGAATCCGACTGTTGCTGAAATATCTAAGATGTTTGAATCAGGTGCTATGGGTGATCAAAGCGGAAAACAGATCGTATTATATGTTGATCCGAATATAGAACCAACGGTTGAAAAGCCTGAGGTAAATGAGAAGGAGATAAGAGAAGTGGTTGATCGATTCGTGCAATCTGTGGAGTTGATTGAAATTAGTTCTGATGATGAAGAAACTGATGAAAGTGCAAGAGCTTATGATCGGTATTGGAAAGTTAAGGAGGAAGAAGAACCACTTTTGGTATTTACTTATGAACCAGAAGATCAAGGTGTTGGATTTAATGAAGAAGAGGTTGATATTTTGTCAGAGATATATGGGCCACAAACTCCTGAAGAAATAATCTTTAGCCCTGTACACTCACCCGAACATATCTCAACCACTTTGATGTCAGAACAACCTTCTGTTACACCTATAACCATCAACCTTAACCAATCTACTTCAACTCAAACCACTATACCTGTATCTGAACCACATCATTCTCATGATCCATTATCTAAAGAGCCAAAATCCGAAGAGACTGATCCTCAATCCACTACATCTTCAATACCTCCTATCATTCCTAGTCATGATGAAGCTGGTCCTTCTAATCCTGCTGATCAACCTGGTCCTTCATCCTCACGGAGCAGAAAATTGACTGAACTTGAACAACGACAAAGAACTTTGTATTTGAGAACACCTTTCCTAGAAGAAGAAGAAAGAAGACTGTTTGTGCACAGAATCAGAACTTTGAATCCCTACGCTGTGTTGGGTATTATAGATCAAACAGCCGAATACAAGTTCGAATATATGTACTTTCTAAGGGACAAGTGTCAAAAGAAAAGAGAGGTGAGGAGCAAGAAGTTGATTGTGTCTATAAAGGAGGTAACAGCTAGACTGTATTACAAGTTGTGGTATCCAGAGTTTCTTGTTCAAAGGCAAGATTGCAGAGATTATAGATTTACTGAAGCTGATTTCTGTCATTTAACCATGGAAGATTTTGAGTTCTTGTATCATCATTTCAGAGATCTGCAGATCAGAAGGGAAAACGTAACTCTTGCTTTGAATGCCATTAGAAGATTTCTGAGAAGACACGTTTTATTCACACAGTGTCATGATTTGCAGATGGGTGTGGAAAGCTATCAACCAAGAATAAATCTGTTAAGACCAAATCAAGAATTGACTGGATTGATGAGGATGCCTTTATATTGTGTGATTGGAGAACCAGAGTTTGGTGTTGTGTTTAGTAATGGTGCAAACAAGATATTCATTCGGTTTAATGAGTTGGAAAAATATTCTGATGGTACGCTTAAAATTGTAAGACTTCAGTTAGTCGAAAAGCTCAAAAGACATGATGCTGAACGAAAAGTTAATTGGATGTCTTCAAGACCTAGAAGAGTTTTGTCAAGAGCCATTGAAGAGATAGATGAAAAATTGAGCTTCAGAATGGCTATGCGAAGGATTGAAACGCATCTTGGGTTTCGAAGTAGAAGAAGACCCTTTCTGCCTTGATAGCTAAGGGGGAGATTGTTAGGGCATTTTTGTAGCTATCAAGACAGTATTAATATCTTGTACTGTTTCTCCTTAGTAGAGGCATGGGCTTGTCATGTCCTACTATATAAAGGAGTTCCTTTGTTATTTTGTATAACAACTTGAAGCATTTGTCATTTTACACTTTGAAATCAATATATGGATGACAAGATTGCACTCTAGATTCTCTCTACACTTGTTCATTACTTTGTGCTAGATTTGGGATTTATCATATTTTCTGTGTGTTAGTGCATGTGTAGAAAGAATAAAGCAACATATGCTTGAATAATAGGCTCAAAGTGTGTAAACTGTTGAGACAACAACAATTTTCCACGGACTCAATGTGCATGAATGAAGAGCGAAGGTGGGGAAACTTCCTTCTTTTTCAATATCCAAACCTTCTGAATGAAGATTAGATAGAATATATGCTGCGTCCCCAAATCAAATGAAACACCATCTTTTTAAGAAGATAATGAGTGGATGAGTGTGGTTATATCAAGATTTGACATGGGCTCACTGCCTTTTTCAATATTAATCACCAAAAAGTGTGAATCAATAGTTTATGTGGGTGCCCTTCTTGAAATGGCTAGATCAGAGATATCTCAATTTTCTATCTCTGTTAACATTCACTCATTCTGTTTTTAGCCTTACTATTACCCACTCTCAGAATTTACCACTCATCACTTTGAGCTTGTTCATACCCATGAACATTCTCCCCCTCTCTTTTATGATTTGTGACTCCTCACCCCTCAAATACTCATGGATGACCTCATGGGTAGGTTCCACAGGTTCTTGTGGATCCATAGAGGAAGAAAAGAAAAAAAATTCTCACCACTTAAATGTTGTCCATTGAAGTATCCTGCACTTTTAATTTTGAGTGCACATATATCAGCCGTTTTTTTTATTATCATTATTACTTCCACAAGATAAGAAAATGAAATTGAATGAACCAGGAAGTATGAATGAATTTCAGAAAGATTAAATCTGATTGAGATCTGAAGTTTTATCCATAAGACAAACTTAATGGATAAATTGATGTAAAGAATACAAGAGAAGTGTATTACCATCGAAAAAATGAATCAATTTGAGACATGGTAATAACAAAGTTAAAAGAAAAACTAAACTGGTGTGTAAGAATACTTGAAATAATAGAAAAGATAATACACAAGTATTTATCTTTGGAAACAACCAGTCAGATTGAGATAAAAAAATTTAAAATCCAACTTCTATGTAAGAAAAATCTTTTAGAACAGTAGAAGTGGTTTGAACATTTGAATTTTTTTATCATTTTTAAAGTGTTCTTCTTTAAACATGATTTGAGTATGAGGTTTAGAAATTTACCTTTATCTTGAAACGATCAGATCAAATTTTGAGACAATACTTCCTCTCAAATCAAGATAATCCTGCAAAACCAAGAGATTTTGGTAATCATCTACGATGATTCCTCATTAGATATCAAAAATCCAAATTCTGAGTAGTAGAGTCAGAATTCTGAGTAACTTGTTCAGAATTATGAGTACCCTGTTCAGAATTCTGATAAAACAATCCAGAGAAAATGCCTTAGAAAAATGTTTGGATTTTGTGATTTTTGAACTTTTAGAACTTCAAATCACCATAACTTGCTCAAAAATCAGAATTTTTCAACCAAAATTTGCAGGGTTGCTCAAAATGTGATTCTGAACACATTCTCTGGGAATGTTTTCTACTAAAAACACCTACATCTATGAGTTCGATTACACCACAGTAAATTGAACTTTTTTTTTGAAAAAAAAAATTCTTCAAAATTAACAAAATGATCTGTATGAATCAGAAATTCATAATCACATTCAGACTGAGTTCTATACTGATGTGTACAGAAGTCATTTTTTAACAACTAATTGAAACACTTGTAGTTTCCAGAAAAGAATATATATTCTGAAAGGTATATTCAGAAGATATGACTAACCTTATCAGAATTAAAAGGAAGTTAGAATTCTGAAGTATTGTCTCAGAAGTTCTGAACTCAAGACTCAGAACATCTGAGTAAGAGAGTCAGAATTCTGAGAACACTACTCAGAAAAAAGTTACTCGAAAAAAAATTAAGTCAGATTTCTGAAGTATTGACTCAGAAGTTCTGAACTCAAGACTCAGAGCATCTAAGTAAGAGAGTCAGAATTTTGAGTGCACTACTCAGAAAATCTTACTTAAAAAAAATTCATTTCTGAAAAAAAACTTACTCAATTAGTCAGGTTAAGCATAGCATCTGTTTTCAGTCATGTGTCAGTATGGATCATTCATTCAGCTCTACACATGAATAACCTGCAAAACATATTAAGTTGACTTTGGTACCCATTTGAACTTGGGTCCAGGTCTGTTACGTGCAGTGGCATATGCAGATATTCTATAAGAACCAAACCAGTGCTGAATAAAATTCTTGTCCACAAAATCATCAGTCCCACCATATGAACAACAAAGTTTCTTTTGTACTAACCTGACTAATTGATTTACAGAATAAATCACATCAGGTGTTACAAAAGATTTGGTATGAAAAGCTTGGTTGTTTATTTTGACATGTTGAACAAACTTAGATGATTTTGGAATTGTAGCAGAACCTTTCACTCTCCAAATCATTTTTACCTTTTTAAAAGAACAATTATGAGATTTATCAAAAAGAGGATCATAAAACAGATTAGAAGAACGAATCTGATCTTTTGAACAATGATTTGATTTATCAACAACTTTTAAATTTTTAAAAACTTTTAGAGGAACATTTTTAAAAATTGAAGTTGAAGCATTCTTTTTAGATGATCCAACATCAGTAAAATTGACTTCAAGTTCTTTAAACTTTTCTTCCAAAACAATGTTCTCTTTAACATACAAATCAAACCTTGACTGCAAATCAGATTTGGATTTCTTCTCTATCATGATTTCAGTTGATAAATCAGATATTTTCTTAATAAGCTTCTTTATCTCAAAATGAAAAATCTTCGTTTCTTTCTCAAACTCATCTTTTAAGCATTTTTCTTTAAAACCATCTACCTTCTTCTTTTCAATCTCTTTCCTTCCATCTTCTAACTCTTTCTCCAACTCATTGATTTTACAGAAAACTCAGTTAACATTCCTGTTTTCTTTTTCTCAAAACCATTCTTTTCTTTTTGAAAAACATTTTTCTTGCATTCAAACTCTTTTATTTATTTTGCAAGAATTTTCTCCAAATCAGAAATTTTCAAAGAGAATTCAACAGACTTTGTATCAAAACCTTTCCTCTCAGTTTGAAAATCTCTTCTCTCTTTCTCAAATTTCTCTGTTTCAAGTATAAGAACTTGTTCAAAATCAGATATCTGTTTCAAGAGTTGACAAATTTTCATTTCACATGATTTGATTCTATTTTCAGAATCTGTCAACATCTTTCTTTCAAAATTGATTTTCTCTTTCAAATCAACATTCTCTTTTTCTAACAACTTTGTGTTCTCTCGAACCTTTTCAAAATCCTTTGGAAGATCAGATTTATCTTTTTGCAAATTTACAACAACTTTTGCACTTTCATCAAATTTGGCTTCAAGATTTGCAATCTTGCTTTCAAAATGAACAATCTCAGGCATATACAAAATAGCCGTTTCTCTTCTTGAATAAGGCTCATTTCCATTTTTATCATAAGTAGGCATGATGAAATGACAAATTCAGATATCAACTATGAATTATGATAAAAAAATGAAGATCGACACAGATATAGAACATGCAAGAATAGATCAAATCTGTCACAGACATTTCATCAAACAGTTAGAGTACATGAATTGATAAAATCTTCTTTTCACCATTCATCAGAGAAATTACAAAGAATCTTCAAGAATGAATGAATTAATCAAGAATTAAATCACCCAATTGAAAAAGATCTTGAAAACTTGAAATCCTTGAAAATTAGTGAAATGCGATATTTCAACAATAAAACCCAATAATCTCGATCAAATTGAATTTGAAATCAACATGCAGCGGAAAGAATCACTTTGATCAAGAAACCAATCAAGAAATTCGAAAACATACCTGTGATCTCTGTCTAATTTCGAAAATTAATCAGCAGATCAGAATGTTCTTGATTCTGTCGAGTTCTTGGAATAACTAGGGTTTTTGTTGTTTGGCTCTGATACCAATTGTATAAACCAGGATTCAATCTTACAAT
Organism: Saussurea involucrata; assembly: GCA_033807775.1. NCBI lineage: Eukaryota > Viridiplantae > Streptophyta > Magnoliopsida > Asterales > Asteraceae > Saussurea > Saussurea involucrata. The sequence continues at coordinate 16,387,913 of CM066326.1, forward strand.
CAATTTAGAACAATCAAACAGTAAATGGTAGATAATTGGATCCAAAAGTATTGTATTCAATCAAGAACAGATTACAAATCTAGAGAGAGAATCTCTCAAAGATTACAAAAGTGAATACAAAGATATGCAGAAAGTTATGCCTAAGATTAGTTAGCTTACAGTTGCTAACAACTATATATATTGTAAGGAAAAGCTAAAGCTACAGTACATATACATGAAAGTCTAATAGGAATATTACACGTGTCCTAATTAACTAACAGAATACAAAGAAAAGTATCCTGTCATAAGTTCTGAACATGTTGTTCAGAACTTCTAAACAATCTTCTGACTAAGCATATCAGAACTTCCTTTGAAGCAATTGGTCTTTTTAACTTCTTCTTCAGAAGTTCTGAGTCTCATACTCAGAACTCTGATCCTTCTGTTCAGACTTTCATACTTGTAATCTTTTCGAGACTCCTCAGCCAGAGCTTCTGAGTCTTCTTACTCAGAACTCTGAGTCTTCTATCCAGAACCAATACTTGTAACTTTTGACAAAACTTCAGATCTAACAAGAAGTATCCATGGTCATAAAAACATCATTATCCACATAAAATCTTCATATTATTACCAATACCCAAAACCCTAATTTTTACCCCTTTACATACTTGGAATTGTGAGAGAGAGGGGTGTATATGTACTCAAAGGCACACTCCCACACCACCCATCAATCTCTTTCCTACTACCAACAAAATCATCCTCAAAGTTAAACTCTAACCTTCCCAAAAGGGAAGATTAGGTCACACATCATAAGAATAAGAAAAGAACAAGTAAATAAACAGGTTATTCAAAGAAATGTAAATACACAAACATTTACAAGCTTAGTGAGTCAAGGAACTCACCTTAAGAGGTTTGTCAAGTGAAAACCTACACTTTTGAAAAACCCTAGCTTTGATGGACCTTCAAGGAGGAGGAGTGTGAATACTTCAAGCTTTTATACTTTAAGACCTTCTTCCTTATCATTAACTCATGATCCAAGTGGGTGGGATGGTAGGTTGTTGGGAACTGAATATTTTCCAAGTATGGTTAGTACTGCCAGAACAACAATACTACTGCCAGAACAACAATACTACTGCCAGACCAAGGTTAGTACTGCAAGAAAAAGTTAATGCTGCTGGAATAATGTTAGTACTGCTTATGCATAGTTACTACTGCAAGTAAAAGTTAATGCTACTGGAACAAGGTTAGTACTGCTAGTGAAATTTAATGCTGCTGGAACAAGGTTAATACTGCTCGTGCATAAAGATGTTAATGCTGCTTGTGATCATGATTATGGAATGCGAGAATGTTGGAGATAAAGATGGAATGAATGAAGATAAGCATGAAAGAATATTCTGAAGATCAATTTTGTTTTGATAGTTATCTTGTAATTATTTAGTATAAATAGATGTTGATAGATAACTATTCGAGATGTGAGAATCAGAATTCGTTTTTGTTTTAGATAGAATTAACCTCAAGGTTTAGAACCCTATTTCTAGAGAAGTAGAAGTCATCTTGTTGAGCCTGTTCAACAAGATTGAGGTTTGGTTGTAAACTTGTGAGTTGAAACATTGAATACAAACAGTTTGTGTTTTCTAATTAGTTGTTCATCGAGTGTGTTGAATTAAAGTTCTATTCTGCAAGATTCTTTAATTCTGATTTCTAAGTATAGTTATTCTTGTTTTGAATCGATCCTGGCAAGTGGTATCAGAGCTTGGTTTCTTAGAAATCTACAATCATTATGGACAACTCAGTTGAATCAAACAGTACTCTTGTTTCAAAGGTTCCCATGCTCAGGCCTAATGAGTTTGACATGTGGAAAATTAGAATCAAGCAGTATATTTTGCTTACTGATTATTCCATCTGGGATATTATAGAGAATGGTCCATGTGCTGAAGGAAAAGTTGGACCAGATGGCAAACGACCCCCTCCAAAGACTGATGCAGAAAGAAAGGTTAGACAAACAGAGATGAAAGCCTTAAGCACTCTGCTTTTGGCTATTCCCAATGAGTATCAGCACCAATTTCATCACTGCACTGATGCTCAGATTTTATGGAATGCATTGGAAAAGAGATTCACTGGTACCAAGAGCACCAAGAGAAACCAGAAGGCAATTCTTAAGCAACAATATGAAAATTTTACTTCTACAAAGAATGAGTCTATGACTCAAACTTTTGATAGATTTAATAAGTTGATTGGAGAATTGGCTACAGTTGGAGTTCATATGGACGCTGATGATGTCAACAGGAAGTTTCTAAGATCATTAGGTGAGGAATGGACAATGTATACTGTGTCTTTCAGACAGAATGACCAGTTAGAAGATAAAGAGCTTGATGATCTTTACAATGATCTTAGGGTATTTGAAGCAGAGGTTGAAGCCAAGAAGAAGCCCTCAGGACATGTGTATAATGCTGCACTCCTATCAGCATCAACTGATTCTACTGCTAACCCTGAATCAGTTAGTACTGCTGGTGGAGTCAATCAGGAGAAGGCCAATGATTCTGTACTAGAAGCTTTCTTTTCTAGTCATGTTAACTCCTCATTAATTAATGATGATCTAGAACAGATTAATGTTGATGATCTTGAGGAGATGGATATCAAGTGGCAGATGGCTATGCTTTCTTTGAGGGTGAAGAAGTTTATAAAGAGGACTGGGAGAAACAACTTTTCCCAAAGAAGAGAAGATGGTGCTGGGTTTGACAAATCTAAGGTGGAATGCTACAAGTGTCATAAGATGGGACACTTTGCCAGAGAATGCAGAGGTGGAGTATCTCAAAACAACCATCAACAAGCTCAGACTGGAAGCTTCAACCAGAACAGAAACTCTGTTCAAGCCCTTGTTTCTCAACAAGGAATGGGATTTGATTGGAGTGATCAAGCAGAAGAGGCAATTCAGAATCATGCACTCATGGCAGAAGTCTCAGATCTTCCTACTGAGGTAAAATCTAATCTCTGTTCTCAAGCTTGTATAGACACTGTGAAAAGGTATAGAGATCACAATCAGGGAATGTGTGATGACCTTAAGAGATTAGAAAAGGATAGAAGAGATTATGTTGTGATTGTTGAGAGGTTTGAAGAACAAATTAAGGTTTTTCAAGCCAATGAACTTCAACACTCATATGATACAAACTACTGGAAGTGGGAAAAGAATGGTCTGGAGTTCCAACTGAAAGAGTCCAGGGAGGAATGTGAGAAATTAAAAGGAGAACTTGAGAAAGTAAAAATTGATGTTGAAAAGTTTTCATGTGCTTCTAAAGTCATGGACACCATAATAAATGCTCAAATCCACAGTAAGATGAAACCAGGCATAGGGTACAATGCCACACCCCCACCCTACAACAACACTTACATCCCTCCTAGGTCAGACCTGTTAGAAACCATGGATAGGAAGGACTTACCTGAAGGAGCTACTAAAGTAGATCCATTAGATGAAGTTGTTGTTGAGGACAAAACTGAAAAAGAAGAGTCTAAGAAAAGGAACAAGAATGTCAGTGGTGAGATCCCCTTAGAAAATTACATCAAGACTAATGAGGAAGGTGAAAGTCCCTGGGATAAGAACAATGAGATGAAAAGATCTGAAAAAGGAAAGGGAGTTCATTATACACAGACCACTGTTGTGAATTCCAATACTTGTGAACATTGTTCTTGCAAGATTTCTCAAAAGAATGAACCCCAAAAACATGATAAAAGGAGGGGAAATCAAAAAAACTGGAATAATCAGTGGGCTCAAAAACAAAGAGTTGATCTGGAAAGGATTAACAGACCAAAACCTTGTTTTATCTGTGGCAAACTGAATCACCTTGCCAAACACTGTTATTTCAATCCTATTAACCAAAGGATAAATTTTCAAATAACTTTTCAAAAATCAAATGGTTATAGGAAGCCTGTAAGGAACCATGTGGCTAAGAAACAAGCTAAATCCAAAAGCCACAAGAGGAAAAAGACTGAAAAAGAATGTGTCACAATGTGGGTTCCTAAAAGCACTAGTGTTAGTACTGCTGCCTCTGATAGTACTGCTGCCTCAGATAGTACTGCTGCTAGCAGTATTAACACTGTTAGTACTTCTGCTAGCAGTATTAACACTGTTAGTACTTCTGCTAGCTGTATTAACACTGTTAGTACTTCTGCTAGCAGTATTAACACTGATAGTACTTCTTCTAGAAACAATACTGCTGCTAGCAGTGTTAGTACTGCTAACACTGTTAGTACTTCTTCTAAAGATAATACTGCTTCTAGTGTTTGTACTGCTAGACCAATCATTTTGACAAAGTACTCCAGTACTGAAGTTCCTCAGGTAGAAAAACTTATCCAAACTGAATGTAAGTACTTTGATGAGCAAGGGAGACCCAAGACCACTTTGGCTTGGGTTCCCAATAAAAACTAATTGATTTATCTTATGTGCAGGGCAACCAACAGCTCAAGGGGAAGAGCATCTGGCATGTTGATAGTGGTTGCTCCAGGCACATGACAGGTAACATGGCCTGCCTCAAGAATTTCAAAAGAATTGATGGAGGACATGTTGCTTTTGGGAATAATCCTGCAGGAGGTAAGATAAGTGGTAAAGGTGATGTATCAAAAGTTAAGATGACATTTGAGGATGTTTACTATGTTGAGCAATTGAGATACAACCTGTTAAGTGTATCACAGGTCTGTGACAAGAAACATAGTATATTATTTACTGATTCTGAATGCATTATTCTTGCTCCTGGATTCAAAGTAGTTGATGAAAACATGATACTATTGAGAACTCCTAGAAAGGATAATGTGTATTGTTTAGATTTAGAAAGTGTTTCATCTGATTCATCCCTAAACTGTTTGGTTTCAAAAGCTTCAATGGATGAATCATCACTTTGGCACAGAATGATGTGTCACATGAATTTTAAAACAATGAATAAACTTGTTAAACATAATCTTGTTAGGGGTTTACCATCAAAAGTTTATTCATGTGATGATCATTGTGTTGCTTGTCTCAAAGGCAAACAACACAAAACTTCTCATAAGTCCAAAGAGATAAACACTATCTCAAATCCTCTTCAGTTGTTGCATATGGATCTGTTTGGCCCTACAAATGTCATGAGCATTGGCAATAAGTCATACTGTTTAGTTATTGTTGATGATTACTCTAGATTTACTTGGATATATTTTCTGAGAACTAAAGATGAGACAAGTGGACTGATCAAATCTTTTATTCTTAGAATTGAAAACCAATCAAATCAAAAAGTGAAAGTCATTAGATCAGATAATGGGACTGAATTTAAAAACTTTGATCTAAACACCTTCTGTGAGGAAAAAGGAATTGAGAGACAATATAGTGCTCCTAGGACTCCACAACAGAATGGTGTTGCTGAGAGAAGGAATAGGACACTGATTGAGGTTGCTAGATCTCTGTTAGCTGATTCAAAATTACCCACTACTTTTTGGCAGAAGCAGTTAACACTGCTTGCTATGTCCAAAACAGAGTTTTAGTAATAAAGCCTAAAAACAAGACACCTTATGAGCTTTTTCAGAAAAAGAAACCATTTATTGGATTTTTCAAACCATTTGGGTGTCCTTGTACAATTCTCAATACCAAATCTCACTTAGGTAATTTTGATAGCAAAGCAGATGATGGTTTTCTTGTTGGTTACTCATCTCAGAGTAAGGCTTACAGAGTGTTTAATACCTCTTCTAGAATAATTGAAGAAAGTGACAATGTCAAATGCAATGAAAACACACCAAATCCTATTGGTTCAGGTCCTGATTGGCTATTTGACATTGATTCACTCACTAATTCTTTGGGTTTCAGTAGTGATGCAAATGCAGGACAAAGGGATGCACCACCATCAGTTCACAGAATTCAGTCTGTGATATTTCCACTCCCTACCATTAATCCTGTTGACTTCTGTGAACAAGAAAAGGAAGCTGAACCCATTCAGAATGAAGAAGAGAGAAGAATAGAGGAAAATCAGCCTTCGAGTCCAAATTCCAGAGAGTCTGAAGTGACTGAAGAAGCTGAAGAAAATCCAGACTTAAATGAGTCAAATCTGGATGTAATCCTACTAGAGGAATCTGGTCATCCATCAAGAACTCAGAAAAATCATCCTCCTGAGTTGGTAATTGGAGACATTGCTTCTCCCATGATGACTAGGAATCAAAGCAGACTTCAAGAGCTACAAGATCAGCAAAATACAGTTAATACTGTACTCACCTGCTTTCTATCCCAAATTTAGCCCAAAAAGGCTTATGATGCTATGAAAGATCCAAATTGGATAGAAGCAATGCAAGAGGAGCTGCTACAGTTCAAGTTACAGAATGTTTGGAACTTGGTGGACCTTCCAAAAGGTCATAGGGCAATTGGCACCAAGTGGATTTTCAGGAATAAGAAAGATGAGAGAAGAATTGTGATCAAGAACAAAGCCAGACTGGTTGCACAAGGGTATACTCAGGAAGAAGGTATAGACTATGAGGAAGTCTTTGCTCCAGTTGCAAGGATTGAGGCAATTAGGTTGTTTCTAGCCTATGCCTCATATATGATGTTCAAGGTCTACCAGATGGATGTAAAAAGTGCTTTTCTATATGGGACTATAGATGAAGAAGTGTATGTCTGTCAACCCCCTGGATTTGAGAATCCATTATATCCTGACAGAGTGTACAAGTTAAAGAAGGCACTTTATGGTCTACATCAAGCCCCAAGAGCATGGTATGACACCCTGTCTACCTATCTCTTGGAAAATGAATTTGAAAGAGGCATCATTGATAAGACCTTATTCATTAAAAGGAAAAAGAAGGACACCCTACTTGTTCAGATCTATGTGGATGACATTATCTTTGGATCCACAAATGATCACATGTGTAAAGACTTTGAGGAGTTAATGCACAAGAGATTCAAGATGAGTTCCATGGGTGAACTTACTTTCTTCCTTGGGCTTCAGGTGAAACAGAAGAAGGATGGGATTTTCATATGCCAATCCAAATATGTGAAAGACATCCTGGATAAGTTTGGATTATCAGACTCAAAGCCAGCAAGCACACCAATGGAGACACACAAACAGATCAAGGCTGATCTTGAGGGGGAGGATGTGGATGTCCATCATTACAGATCAATGATTGGATCACTCATGTATCTCACAGCCTCTAGACCAGATATTATGTTTCCAGTATGTGTATGTGCCAGATTTCAAGTTACACCAAAGCAATCACACCTTCATGCAGTCAAAAGGACATTTAGATACCTAAGAGGGCAACCTAGATTAGGTCTCTGGTATCCTTATGAATCATCCTTTGATTTACTTGCATACTCAGATAGTGACTTGGGTGGAGCTAACATGGATAGGAAGTCTACTTCAGGTGGATGTCAGTTTTTGGGTGCAAGACTAGTATCTTGGCAGTGTAAGAAACAAACCACAGTGTCCCTATCTACCACATAAGCTGAGTATATAGCTGTTGCAAGCTGCTGCTCTCAGGTTCTATGGATACAGAATCAGATGCTGGACTATGGGGTAACATTTCTGCACACTCCAATCTTCATTGACAACAACAGTGCTATTAGCATTGTTAACAATCCAGTCAAACACTAAAAAACAAAGAACATAGAGATCAGGTATCACTTTATTCGAGATTGTAATGAAAAGAAACTAATTCAAGTTGCTAAAGTTCATACCAATGACCAGTTTGCTGATCTATTCACAAAAGCTTTTGATGTGGGTAGATTCACCTTCTTGGTAACAAGTGTGGGCATGATCAACCTTGAATAAAGTCATGATTTTCAGTTTTTATACCTGTATTTCCTTCTATATTTGGTACTACTAACTCTTTTTCTCAGGATCTTCTGTATGACTAAGATTGGCAAGTGCTGAAAAGTGCAAGGATATTTACTACTGCCAGTGCATAGTTACTACTGCCAGTGGATAGTTACTACTGCCAGTGCATAGTTACTACTGTCAGTGCATAGTTACTACTGCCAGTAGATAGTTACTACTGCCAGTGCTTAGTTACTACTGCCAGTGCTTAGTTACTACTGCCAGTGCATAGTTACTACTGCCAGTGGATAGTTACTACTGCTAGTGCATAGTTACTACTGCCAGTGCCAGTTAATACTGCTTCGTACTTAATACTGCATGTGTCGTTAATAATGCTTTAAAAGAAAATTTAGGGCTACTACTGCTATAAATACTTCTTTCAGCCCGCCAAAGTTCATAACGTCTCTTTGAATTCTATTCATCTCTCTATCTTTCTAACTATTCTCTCCCAAGAATCTCTGTTTTTCTGTCAAGAATCCTCAGGTACAATGGAGTTTATCGACGAACACAACGAGATTGCCATGCTCCAGAAGCCAAAACAGTCCGCAGGTTTTCACGACATTGTGGATTTCCTCAAGTCCACGCATATATCCTATGCCCTAACGGTGACCCCGACAATCTACATCGAGCATCAGAAGCAGTTTTGGGAAAATGCCACCGTGATGTCTGAAGATGGGCAGAAAATCATCAAAACAAGGGTGTGTGACAAACCCTTGAATGTTTCAGAGGAGCTTATTCGCATCACTCTTCGATTGGATGATGCCTCAGGTATGACGTCTATTCCCAATGACGAACTATACTCAACTTTAACGAGAATGGGGTATGAAGGTCCCATTGGAATCTTTAAGTTTTTCAAGTCTAAATTTTCTACACAATGGCGATTCTTTGTTCATACCTTAATGCATTGCATGTCAAAGAAAACTACTGGATGGAGTGAGTTTAGCAGTACCATTGCTTATGCCCTAGTCTGCTTGGCCACTGCCAGGAAGTTTAATTTTTCACAAATGATTTTCAATGATCTTGTGTCAAACCTGGAATCCAAAAAGAGTTTTTATATATACCCAAGGTTTGTCCAAGCAGTGATTACTCAGGAATTGACGGATTTGCCTCAATTTACTGAGGTATATGTACCTAAACCCCCTAAAGGAAAGGTCTTCTCAAATATGAGGAGAACTTCCAGGGACTCGGAAGGAGTTGACACTCCATTGTTCTCTACAATGATGGGTGTGTCCCACACACAAGAAGGTATGGCATCAGGGTCAAGGCCCTCATTAGACCAACCCATTGATAGCCAAACCCCACCTTCAATCACCAAAGAAATCCCTCAGTCCATTCTTCAAAGACCCACTCCAAAAGTAACCAAAAAGTTTACAAGAAGAAAGGTACACAAGGCTCCTTCCCTTGATGTACCTCCTACAAGCCCAAAGCCTTTAAGCCCTCTATTGGAGCATTCTCCAAAAGAGAATATCGAAAGGGAAACCACAGGGGTGTCTCCCAACCCCAAGAAGGTGCTCACTAAGGATAAGGTTGAGCATGTGAGTAGCAAGGCTGCCACTACTTCTGTTAGCACAGAGAAGGACATTGGTAACATACCTAAGACCTTCCTCACGGCAACTCAGAATGAGAAATCATTCAGAGGTCCCAGGTGCCAAGAAACCAAGGGGGTAGGCAGTGCTTTTGCTAGGCAAAAGACTCCTACTAAAATTTCCAGTGATCCTTTAAAGGAAGTAAAAACTCCTAAACAAGGTGAGGATAGATATACTTATGAGGAATTGATGGAAACCATTGCCAATATCAACACAGATGTTGTAAGTCAGCAAAAAGAGATATATGGACTCAAGAAAGTGGTCCTATATCAACAAACACAGCTTGAGAAGCATAAGAAGCTGATTACAAAGTTGTTGCACAGGAAGAAGAAAACTCAGTATGTTCTCAAAAGAAGAAGCCTCAACAATGATGCTCCCAAAAAGATGGAGTCAGAAGCTGAATTCCACATGGAGAGAGCACAGGAAAAGGGGGAGAAAGAGTGTGTTGAAGAAATTGAGAAGGAAGCAGAAACTGAACCAGCAGCAGAAACGGTTAATGCTGCTGAAATTCAAAAGGAAGCAGAAACTGATCATGCAGCAGAAACGGTTAATGCTGCTGAAATGCAAAAGGAAGCAGAAACTGATCATGCAGCAGAAACGGTTAATGCTGCTGAAATTCCAGAAACAGAAGAAACAAAAGAAGCAGCAGAAACCATTCCAGAAACAGCAGAAACAAAAGAAGCAGCAGAAACCATTCCAGAAACAGCAGAAACAAAAGAAGCAGCAGAAACCATCCAAGAAGCAGTATCTACAAAGGAAGAAGCAGCAGAAACAAAAGAAGCAACAGAAACTAAAAAGCCTACTTTGGAAGAAGTTGAAGTGGCAGAGGCTTTGATTAAAGCCAAACATGACACTCCTAAAAAGCAAGAAGAAACCCTGGGTGAAAAGCTGGAGTCACTGAAAAGAACAAGAACCAAGTCTATAGCTACCAAGAGGAGAGTTGTCAAGAAACCTAGGGTAGAAACAGTGGTAGAAGAAGAAAAAGAAGAGGATGTTTCAGAAAAGAAAGATGATACAAAGGTTGCTGAAGAAGAAGTAGCAACTCCATCAGGTCAACCAAATGCTCAATGTGATATATATATATCACTGTGGTTAATATTGATCCAATCAAAGCTGACCCATTATCTTCCATGCCTCCTGAGATCATCTTCTGGGATACCTTGGTAGATCAAAGAAAGGAGTATATTAGAGTCAAAAGAGCAGATGGGAAGTTTGAGGTCTGTTCTACATGGGGAAAACTTATCAGAATGTGCTCTAGATCTGACATAGAGGAGATGTACAAGGTTGGAATGAAGCTGTATGGAAATATGCTGAATGAGAAAGGGATGTCTATCACCAAAATGGTTCTTGAATACCTGTGCTTAATGTTCAAACCAGAAGCAGTTCAGTATATGATAGAAAGAAATTTTCAAGCCATTACCAACTGGATGCTCATTGAAAAATGTGGAGTGTATGTCATCACACTTGACCATACATATCATGAGTATTATTTGGTGGATGTTGCATACAAGCACAGCATGAAAAGGTTGAATGGAATGCTACATGCTAAGTTGGCTCGCAACAAGGATTCTGAAATGGGAAGATACTTGGTGAGAAGGATTATCAATCAAAGTCTGGGTTTAAATCCTGATTTATGCGTTCATGATTAGGTTTTGGAAGCATCATCTGAAGAACTTGACTTCTCAACCTAAAAAGTCAAGTTAGGGGGAGATTGTTGGGAACTGAAGATTTGCCAAGTATGGTTAGTACTGCCAGAACAACAATACTACTGCCAGACCAAGGTTAGTACTGCAAGAAAAAGTTAATGCTGCTGGAATAATGTTAGTACTGCTTATGCATAGTTACTACTGCAAGTAAAAGTTAATGCTGCTGGAACAAGGTTAGTACTGCTAGTGAAATTTAATGCTGCTGGAACAAGGTTAATACTGCTCGTGCATAAAGATGTTAATGCTGCTTGTGATCATGATTATGGAATGCGAGAATGTTGGAGATAAAGATGGAATGAATGAAGATAAGCATGAAAGAATATTCTGAAGATCAATTTTGTTTTGATAGTTATCTTGTAATTATTTAGTATAAATAGATGTTGATAGATAGCTATTCGAGATGTGAGAATCAGAATTCGTTTTTGTTTTAGAGAGAATTAACCTCAAGGTTTAGAACCCTATTTCTAGAGAAGTAGAAGTCGTCTTGTTGAGCCTGTTCAACAAGATTGAGGTTTGGTTGTAAACTTGTGAGTTGAAACATTGAATACAAACAGTTTGTGTTTTCTAATTAGTTGTTCATCGAGTGTGTTGAATTAAAGTTCTATTCCGCAAGATTCTTTAATTCTGATTTATAAGTATAGTTATTCATGTTTGGAATCGATCGTGACATAGGTGAAAACCTAGAAGTACTAAGTGAAGAGAGAGAGAGGAAGAAAAGCACGGGAAATCGCCCAAAAAAGGATAAAATCGACTTAGAACTGAAAAGTGAGAAGAATGAAGTCTGAGTCTCAAAGAAATGAGTATAAAATAAAACCCCGTCACCACTCCGCGACTATGCCCTCGCGACTTTGCCATGGGCATTGTCGCGAGGCAATGTCGCGATCCCAAGCCCACATTCTGTTTGTTTCTATGATCTGATCCCCACATATCGACTATGCCCTCGCGACTTTGCCCTGGGCATTGTTGCGAGGCAATGTCACGATCACTCTCCCACTTGCTGTTTCGGCCTACGTTTCGAGCAGGAAATCTCCCAACCGACCCAATTATACCTCATACGATGGAATGCAGATCAAATCCAAATCAAAATCTATGCATGGCCAACTTTCCTATCATAAGTACGTACGTAGAAATAACATAAGGTATTATGTCTCATCAACACGAGTTGTAGGTTCAATGAGACTAGGTCAAAGTCTTAAGAATTTATAAATTAGCATAACGGGAGGGTTTTACACTTACTTGGAAATTTCGGGGTGTTACACTTATCATTCAGAACACCTCAATCAAGCATCCTTTTTATATGTATCCAAGGTATAGGGCATGCATCTTGTTGGAACCAAACTGATATGAAGTCAAAATTAGAAAAAAAGGGAACAAAAACTACATCAAACTATACTTGTTTGGTACTAGTAGAAACGATACAGATCATAGAGGGGCGCATAGGTTATTAAAAATGAAAGTTCAGGATACACTCTTACAATCAAATATGAACAATTAAGATCGTATTCACAGCAACTGGTCATATGATTTATTAACAATCTGTGAATTACAAGATATTACAATGAATTTTTCTCTAAATGGATTCACCAAAGATTATATCAAAGATTCTCTCAAAGATTCCTTTTAGCTACAGTTGCTAACTCCTATATATACTGTTTAAGAAAGGCTAAAGCTACAGTACATATAAGAAACAGACTAATAGAACAATTACACGTGTCCTAATTAGTAACTGAATATAACAGATAATATCCCAAGATATGAATTCTGAACATACTTCTGAATAAGCGCTTCAGAACATTTGTCTTCATAGTCAGAAGTTCTGAGTCTCCTACTCAGAACTCTGAACCTTCTAGTCAGAATCCAACACTTAGAATCTTTTTGAGATTTCTCACTCAGAACTTCTGAGTCTTCTACTCAGAACTTCTGAGTCTTCTGAGTCTTCTTTAGTCTTCTTACTCAGAACTCAACACTTGTGTTTTTGACAAAACTCTAGACCTAACAAAAAAAATTCACAATTCTTGATGGTTTTCGTTTAGGAAAATTGCATGAAAACACAACGTATTTATTATGATCCATATTTTCTGTAATATATTTTTAGAACCTTTGTTTTTGTACATCCAATCTAACAACCCCCCTAACACCCTAGGAACATGTTACGATGAAACCATACTTTTTCACATCAAAGTATCAAAATCTTCAATAACACAATATTGAAATCTCAATATCTCTCAAACAATCAAAAGTGAAACCAAATTCTTACCACATAATTCTTAAAACTGAAACCAAATTCTTACGAAATCTTAAAAGTGAAATAACCATAAAATATGAAAATCTAGTAAGTTCAATACATAGCAAAGTAGATAACTAGACAAAAAAACTTTTGAAGCTCGACAACATTGCCTAGGATCAACTAGGCCTTTCCCTTACCTTTGTTGTTGTTTGCTCGCAAATTTCCTAAGATATATGACACTAGTCAGCTAATAAGTACAGTGAGTTCATGATTTGCATATGAAATTACTGAAAAAGATGTCATTCATACTAAAAAAGCATCGTAATATTATATGCAAACATTATCCTTATTACCGAAAACAAATTCAGTAAACTTATCTATAATAACTTAACCTTGTTAGAAGCACTTTCACACAACATATAATATATATGCTAACACTGACGAAATCTAATGTAAATAATGCATGTATTGTGATGCTGAAAACATTGATGCACAAATAACACTCATTGTACAATGTTGAGATATTGTTACATGATTAACACATACACTAACCAGTAAATTAAAACGCTATTACATAATTAATGCTTACATTAAATACTAAGGGAATATTGACACATAGCTATGTATATATTGAACAATGTTCTATCACTTCTCTATATAGTAGTGAACACCAACTATATTTCTCAATTCTTTTCGTATGAAGGCCCATGGACCTATACTTGTCCTACTCGCTTGACTTTATACAATAGCCTTAGGACATGTACTAGTCCTTTCCATATTTAGGGTTTGTGTAACATCCTGATTTTTATCACGATTGAGAAAAAGTGTTGAACTAGGTGAATTGGTAAAGGAATAACCAAATATGGAGTATGGACATAGTACCATGTGGTTATGAAACTTGTCATAATAGTATCAATGGTATTAAGAGTATGGTCGTCTCGGCTATAGATCCATGTGGTTGTGACATCTATCACAATGGTACCAATGGTACTGAAAGTGTGGTAGTCCAGGCTATAGTGCCATGTAGTTGTGACATATGTCACAATAGCACTGGCGTTATTGACTTTTTGGTCGTTTCAATGAATGTGCCATGGAATTATTACAATGGCATGATAATTGGCATAAAAACATCAAATATACCGAGAAGACGATCGGGGAATGCTCGGGAAAACGGTCGAGGAACGGCCGAAAAAACGGTCGAGGAACATCCGAGAAAATGGTCGAGAAAACGGTCGAAAAACTCGTGGTACGGGCAGGGTATAGTGCTCAGTGATTGTGCTAGTGGCACTATGACATGTCACAATCGCATGTCACAATCGCGGTCGAGGTGCAGTGCATCAAAATCCAATTTTGAACCTTTTTCTTCATTTGGTCAAATCTCTCTCTCATATCATTTCCGATTTTGACGATTCTTTTTGCTATGGTCTAGTTTTTTAGAGCTCTTCAAGGATAGATGATGATTATTGAAGTTTATTGGAAGATCCAAGAGTATTTAATGGTGGTAAGCTCCTCATCTTTCTTGATTTTAAGTTAGGGTTTGATATGTTCTTCATTTTCCTTTCTTTCCCTTATATTTTGCCTTAGGTTTTGGATATTTAGGGGTGAATGAAACATTTTGCAAGTGTTGGATCTAAGAGTTAGGAGGTGCTTGTAGATTCAAGTTTTCACCAAGAAAACTCAATTTTGGGGTAAAAACCTAGATTTAGCCAAAATCTAGCAAGGTGAGTTCAAGTTGCTTTAAGAAAAATTTGTACATGCTAAAAATGTCCATTTCGAAATGTTTATGTGTTTTACACGATAATTATCAAATGTTGGAATATTTATGAGTTTTGTCTAGTTGCGGTGTTGGATTTTATAAATCTTGTGAAACAACCATATTTGGTATTTTTTGGTACCTTGATAAATACATTATAAATGTATGTGTTTTGAAGATTTACCTTACAAATGTAGGTCGTCCGGTAAAGTTGCACTTTTAGAGTGTGTTTTGGAGAAATGCATAAGTTGTGTTATGGGACATTTTGAAAGTGTAAATGGTGTAAGACCCTTTGGAAAAATGGTTTGTTCCAATCTAAAATTGCGTTGGATTATTCGTGTCTTTGGAGCACGTGTTTGCATAAACGTGGGTTATTTACGTTTTATTGCATTTTATGACTTGTAACAAATGGTCAACTGATTTATTGATCTTATGGCTTGGTTTTGACTATGTTGGGTCTTGTGGGACATTTGTCCTGTTTAAATAGCTCAATGTAGAGCTTTGGTTATGATTTTCATTTGTTGCATCTTATTTCAGAATTACATGTTTTGAGTGTGTTAGTCATTCATTTAGAGTCATGTAATCTTTTAGATTGTAATCCAATGGATTCATAGGCATATGAGTCAGTTTGAGTGGGATAAATATCCTCGTAATGTAACATGAAATAGGCATGGGGTCTTATGGGAGTAAGATGTAGGCTTTTTGAGTTTGGCATCGACCATTGACCAATAATTGTAATTTCTTATGAAGGAGCTTATCTTGGATGTTTGGAAATTCAAAGGTACAAACCTATCATGGTTGAACTTGATGACTATCCAAGCAATAGACATAAAGTTGTTGAGCTTATTGACTCATTAACTATAGACCAAGAAAGGTTGATGTTAACAAATGTGTAAATTTGTGAGTGAAGCTCATATAACATAGATATGTGACCCACTTTTGTGTTCCGTCACGTTCAATGGAATCGGGTCTCTCCCGTCATCGAATGGCGAATTTTGGAAATATTCTTTGGAGACGAACATTGTCCATGTAATACCCCGGGTAATTCAGTTAGATAAATTCCCTATCAGTTAAATTATTAAACTTTAAAGTTTGGATGTTTGGGGCGAGTTTGAGATAAGATATAAGGTTAGGGGTGTTTTAGTCCTTATTGAATAGTTTGAGCCAAAAGTGTAAGTTGAGATATAAATATCGCAAATACTTCAGATTAAACTTATTATTCCTCTTTTAGAAAGTTTGTGTGAGTTCTGAGCGAAAAGAAGCAGAAGCCGAACCCTACGGATAGAGCATCAACTGTTTGGGCTGAAAGCGATTTGAAGGTAAATTCCTTTACAAATTGTGGTTATAATCAGTAGTGTTAGACTTCTATCGGATTAGAATGTTTAAATTGAAGTTATATAAGTTTAATTCAAATTTGGATATTTTGGAAACCGATTGTGTTCTTGAGTGTCCCGGGGAAGTCCCGGTAGATTCCCGGTATAGTCGACTCCCGGTAGTATCAACTCCCGGTGATGTCGAGTCCCGGTGGAGTCCAGGTATGGCCGACTCCCGGTACCATGAAGTCCGGTAGTATAGAATCCCGGTAGTATAAAACCCCCGGTATTGTGAACTCCCGGTACTGTATAAGTCCCGGTACCCTGTGTAGTCCCGGTAGTGGGTTAAGTGTAGTGTATAATGAGACATTGAGGATGGGAAACTGTTAGGCTTTATGTGTTTGGTTAGTAAAGCAATATGTGTATCTTAACTTGTTTCAGATTATGTGGAGTCGTGGTAAGAGACATGATCATTTTGAAAGGAGCTATCGAGCGTGTGTAATAATCAAAACAGGTGAGTTTTACTTCAAAGTGTTTTAAACTGGAATACATTTGTGTGGATGCCGAATATTTGATAAATGGTATGAAAATGTTATACGTGTGTAATTATGATACGTTGAGATATTATAATTACGTGAGTATTATATCGGAATATAATACGTGGCCGGGCTTAGGACCGGTGTGTTTACTGTATTTGTTGCACAGTAGATTAGTTGGCTCGCAACCAATTAATTTGGCCAATTGTGGAGGAATAAGGTGAAATGAGACGTGTACGAAGCTTGAATCTTGACTGGTAATTAGTTACGTGTGGTATGTGGGTATTATATGAAAAGTCTTATATACATGGTGTTGATGCAAAAGCTTACTAAATTGACAGGGATTCCTCACTAGACCTTTAGGTCTAACCCTCATTTCTGTTTTAAAATATGTATTCCAGGTGGCGGATCATGTAAGAGCAAGTAAGTAGAGTAACCGAGGGATGGCTTTTGTGAAGGATAATATGATGAAGAATTTGACATGTTTAGCAGTGGTGTTATGATAGTTAAATGTTAGGTATGTATATAGTAAGTCAAAGTTGTAGTGGAATGTTTTATTTTGTAATGTAAAAGACTTCGGGACCGTTCTTGTAATGTGAACTTTCGTTTGCTATCTCAATGTTATATTACATTATGTGATTTGTTGTGTATATGGTTTTTAGGTTGTTACAAATGGTATCAGAGCTTTAGTTTAAGGGATTTAGGTATTAGTATCTGTACCTAGACTTAAACTGCATGAGAAGTAAGATGTCCCTATTATTATAGAACCTAGGGATACTAAGTATAAAAGGTAGAAGGAACATCATGTAAGGTAATTTCAGATTACACCTGGCCAGTGTAATTATGATCTTACAGGTACATGTTTGAACTAGAATACCTTGTTATATGGGTATGTGCTTATGTGTATATTAACCTTGTTTGGATCTACAGAATGGCAAGCGGTACCAGACAAAGGAATCAAAGGGGAGGAAGGAATTCAGGTGGAGAGAACCCACCAGTAGGAACAGGAGGGAGAGGAGGAGACCGTGGCGGAGGTAGAACCGGAGGTAGAATTGGAGGTAGAACTGGGGGACGAACTGGGGGTAGAACTCAACCACACGATACAGAGTTTGTTACACGGGATGACCTAACTGCCGAGATGGGAAGATTACAGGCTAGTATTCAGGCAATGTTTGAACGAAGTCGCAATAATGGAGATGATAACCCAGATCCAGAACAAGAAATCGAATTACCAATCACCCCTATTGTCGTACCAGTAACGAAAAAGTATGATTATAAAATGTTTCTTAGTTGCAAACCCCCTACGTACTCAGGTGATCGGGATCCAGTAAAGGCGATGAGATGGCTGAAAGAAATAGAAGCTATCTTCAAAACGAGTAAATGTGCTAACGAAGATAGAGTACTTTATAGGGCAACAATGTTGAAAAGCGATGCTTTATACTGGTGGGAGGCATACATTGAATCGGGAGGATCAAACATATATTCTACTTTTCCTTGGGAAGAATTCGTTTTAGCCTTCACAAAACAATTCTGTCCACAAGCAGCTGTCAGACAATTAGAGGAAGAATTTATGAACCTACAGCAAGGGAATTTGTCGGTGAGAGACTATACTGCTCGTTTCTTAGAAAAATCTCGTTTTGCAGGATATTACGTTGCTACGGAGAAAATGAAGATGGAAAGATTCATATATGGACTGAATTCAGAAGTCAGAAGACTAGTAACTGCTACAAGACCCGATACCTTCACAGCCGCAGTGGATGCTGCTGAAAACGTAGAAAGAGACAACAGAAGGGATACTAGTGATAAGAGTAGGGGAAAAAGGAAATGGGAAGGGCCACCACATGATCCGAAGAAATCCAGATTTCAGAGGTTCGATAACCGTCCACCGTTTCGACCAGCGGAAAGACCGTGTCCGAAATGCAATCGCTACCATCAGGGAAATTGTCAAGTGGAATCTCGAGTTTGTTTTAAGTGTGAGAAAACCGGGCATGTCGTTAAAGATTGTCGCGTGACGCGGTTTTGTTATTCATGTAATTCTCCGGATCACATGCTGTCGGATTGTCCACAAAGAAAAATTCAACAAGGAGGAACGTCAGGGAAACCAACAATTGCTAGACCAGTAGTTCCAAGGATAGAACCGCCAAGAACAAGGGGTCGTACCTTTCAAATGACAGCTAAAGAGGCGGAGGAAACTCCGGACGTGGTTACAGGTATATTTTTCATAAATTCTACACGTGCTAAAGTGTTGTTTGATTCCGGTGCAAACCGATCTTTTGTGTCTCCTTCGTTTGCTGCTCATATGCATAAAGAGCCAAAAATGTTAGAACATGCTTTACTGGTAGATACTGCAAATGATAATCAGGTGGCAGTAAAGGAAGTTTTTGAGAAGAGTGTGATAAATATAGAGGGATGCGAAGTGCCTATACAATTATTTCCTATAGCTTTGATCGAATTTGATGTAGTAGTGGGGATGGATTGGTTAGCTGAGAATTAGGGTAACATAGTTTTTGATAAAAAGATAATCAATGTCGTTTTACCTGATAAGAGATCAGTAGTGATTTATGGTGATCGTAGGAATCATCAGTCTTGCCTTATATCGATGATAAAAGCCCGTAAGTGCGTGAGTAAGGGTTGCCAGAGTTACTTAGCCTATGTGATAGATAGTAGACCTGAAAAGATAAAGTTGGAAGATATTCCTATAGTTAATGAATTTCCAGAATTTTTCCCTGAAGACTTGAATAGTCTTCATCCTGTTAGACAAGTAGAGTTCGGTATAGACTTGATTCCTGGAGCCACTCCTGTAGCCCGTGCACCGTATCGTTTGGCTCCTCCAGAAATGAAAGAGATGATGGCACAACTACAAGATTTAACTGATAAGGGCTTCATCAGACCTAGTTCATCGACGTGGGGAGCACCAGTATTATTTGTGAAAAAGAAGGATGGTTCGATGAGAATATGTATCGACTACCGAGAGCTGAATAAGCGTACGATCAAGAACAAGTATCCACTTCCCAGAATTGATGACCTTTTTGATCAATTAGTTGGAGCTTGTTATTTCTCTAAGATTGATCTCAGAGCTGGTTATCATCAGTTGAAGGTTAAAGAAGAAGATGTTCTGAAGACTGCTTTTCGAACAAGGTATGGCCATTATGAGTTCTTAGTAATGCCGTTCGGTTTGACGAATGCTCCAGCTGCCTTTATGGATTTAATGAATCGAGTATGTAAGCCGTATCTTGATAAATTCGTTATTGTATTTATCGATGATATACTTATCTATTCTCGGTCCAAAGAAGAACATGCGTAACATCTTCGTTTGATCCTGGAGCTATTAAAGAAAGAGAAATTGTACGCTAAATTCTCAAAATGTGAATTTTGGTTACAAGAAGTTCAGTTTTTGGGGCATGTAGTTTCCAAAAAAGGTATACAAGTTGATCCGATGAAAGTGGAGGCAGTTGAAAAGTGGGAACCACCGAAGACAGCAACGGAAGTGCAAAGTTTTCTGGGTTTAGCCGGTTACTATCGAAAGTTTATAAAAGACTTCTCCCGTATTGCTACGCCTTTGACTAAGTTGACTCGAAAGAATCTGAAGTTTGATTGGAAAGAAGAACAGGACGGAGCATTCCGGGTATTGAAAGAGAAACTATGCAGCGCGCCGATTTTGTCGCTACCTGAAGGTTCGGAAGACTTTGTTGTTTATAGCGATGCGTCAAAACTAGGATTGGGGTGTGTACTTATGCAGCGTGGAAAGGTTATTGCGTATGCTTCTCGTCAATTAAAGGATCATGAACGACAGTATCCTACGCACGACATGGAGCTTGCAGCAGTCGTTTTCGCGTTAAAGATTTGGAGGCATTATCTGTATGGTTCTAAATGTCAGATTTATACCGATCATAAGAGTCTCCAACACCTCTTTGATCAGAAAGAACTAAATATGAGACAAAGAAGATGGTTAGAATTGTTGAATGATTACGACTGTGAAATCCTTTATCACCCAGGAAAGGCGAATGTGGTAGCTGATGCCTTGAGTCGTCAAGAAAGGAGTGGGACAATAAAAGTTATTTCGTTACGAACTGAACTCCTACCCAACATATTTGATGAAGTGCAGAAGTGTCAAGTGGAGGCTTATCAAGATGAACATCTGAAATCTGAACGGTTAGCAGGGATGTCAGCATTGCTAGTAAAAGTTGATCGTGGGTTATTGTGTCTGGGAAACAGAGTGTGGGTACCTCGTTTGGGTGGATTACGTGATCGTGTTTTACAAGAAGCTCATCAATCCCGTTTTTCTATTCACCCAGGTACAAACAAGATGTATAAAGACCTAAAGCAATTCAATTGGTGGCCGGGGATAAAAAGCGGGATTGCTCAGTATGTGGATAGATGTAATACTTGTAAGAAAGTAAAGATTGAGCACCAAAAGCCGTTTGGTCAGCTCCAGCGACTAGAAATACCTATGTGGAAATGGGAGCAGATTACCACAGACTTCATCACGAAGCTACCAAGAACTCCAAAGGGATTTGATTCTATTTGGGTGATCGTCGACAGATTGACAAAGTCTGCACACTTTCTACCGATAAAAGAAACCGATTCGATGGAGCGATTAGCTAAGTTGTACATGGATGAAATAGTAACTCGACATGGAGTTCCAATCTCGATCATTTCTGATCGTGATAGTCGTTTTACTTCAAGATTTTGGAGAAGTTTTCAAAGAGAAATGGGGACACAGATAAAGTTAAGTACGGCATATCATCCTCAAACAGATGGGCAGAGTGAACGAACGATTCAGACCTTAGAAGATATTGTAAAGCCCGTGTCCCGGTATGTTTATATATATTTTAATTAATTGCTTTAATATCGTTCTTTTAGCGAATCTTTACTAACGGGGTTAGCAAGCTTGACCAAATGCGTATTAAATTCTAACCGTTTTATTTAAGTGCCAAGTGATAAGTTTTGAGGGGCTAATCTTGAGTTTTGGTCAAATTTGGGCATGGTTCGGCCCATGCAAGAAAAAGGCCGAACCCCATGTTTCTCGTTTTCTTCCTTTTCCTTGTAAGCCAAACAACCAACTATCCTAACCCTAAGAATCCTTCTCCTAGTTCCTTGGTGTGGTGCGGCCGTAGGTGAAAGAAAAGAGAGAGAGGGAGATCGCGAGAAGAGAGAAACGAGAAGAAAGACCACAGCGGCAGCCGTCGTCGCCGCTGCTGCTGTCGCCGGAGCCGCTGCTGTCGCCGGAGGACGCCACCAACTCGGCTGTCGTCGGAGGAGTTGAGGGTGAGAGGTGGTTGTGGTGGTGAGACGCCGTCGTGAGGTATGTGGTTCTCGTTAGTCTCGTTCTTTTCTTTTCCTTTTCGTTTTTCCGGCGAGACCACCGCCGCCGCACGCCGCCGCTGCGGTGGCTGTGGGTGGAGGGCGGTGGCAGTGGGTCACACTCTTAGCGTAAATCCCGAATCGTTTAAGCCGCGAACCGTTTATAAAGTTATCTTTTTTTTGAAAATTTTAGTGTGCTGTCCAGTTTTCGCGCGACCATAACTTTTCCGTTGTAACTCCGTTCAATCCGAAACTGGCGCCCACGGTTCAAGTTCGGGGTCGGACACGTTTTCCGTGTTTTAGCGAAAAACTGGTTCGGTCTCTAGCTGGGCGAAAAACTGGTCGCAATTTCGGTGATTCGTCATTTTATGTGTAAAATTCTGGAATCTGCCACTGTTTTGTGTAAACCATAACTTTCTGCTCGTAACTCGGTTTGGGGTGAAACCGGTGGCAAAAGTTCCCTTTTTGAGTCTAGAAACTTTTCTGTGTTTTGTGCAAAACCCAGTTCGGGACGTAGCACGGGTCGAATTGTCGTTTTATACTGAAAGGTGCTGAATTTCGCTGTGCTGGAAACTGTTTTTGTAAAATCCGTAGTAAATTGTAGAAAAATCGTTAGGAGGCGTATAATATGTCCTTGGAACCCTAACTCAGAGTACTTTCTGGTCATGAAGTAATATTGGGAATTTTCTGGGTTTAGAGGGGTCGAAGCAGGTCCCGAACTGACCTGTTTGGCGAGAACGGAAAATAGTTTTAGTGACGGTTTAAGCGTGTGTCGTGTCATAGGGTCCGGGTATCGTATTGACACGTTTTAACATGCGTTTAGGTGCTGGGAAGTGACCGTAATTGTGAAGCTTGAATTGTGTTATTAAGCTGGGCGCGCATTCGAGGTGAGTTCTCTCACTGTGTAGTTAGGGGTTGTATGCATGTCATAGTAGTTTGTATGTACTACTGTCTTTGTGGTGTGAACTAGTTGTTTGTGGTGTGTAATATTTGATTGGTTTGAATGCTTAGTATAAATGTGTTACATTACAATTCGGTGGGACCGAGGAAGTGGAAAGAAATGTTGTGGGAACTCGGTGTGAAGAGTGTGTTACATTACAATTCGGTGGGACCGAGGAAGTGGAAAGAAACGTTGTGGGAACTCGGTGTGACGAGGGTGTTACATTACAATTCGGTGGGACCGAGGGCTCGGTGGGACCGAGGTGTTGGATACATAATTACTTGTAGATGTTTACTCGTTTTATGTAAATGTGATGTTGTTGCTTATGTGCGGATAGGGGTGATGTGTATATAATTCCTATCTGCGCATGTGTTGGAATTCACTAAGCTTCGTGCTTACCCTTTCCCAATAATCTGTGGTTTCAGGTCCGAGCGGCTCCAAGGCGTGATGAGTACACACTGGCGCGCGAGGAGAGCTGGTTGTTTTTATGATTTTAATAATTAAAGGTTTATTCCGCTGGTTTTTATTATAAAGATTTTAATTATGAGTTTGCAAACGAAACGTTGGGATCATTTAATGGTTTGTTATGAATGAAATGTTTATTTTTAAAAATTTAAATTTGCTTGTAATTTTTGGGACGTTACAACTTGGTATCAGAGCACGGCTTGAGTGAATCAAACGCATTTCGGTGTGTTTGATCTCAAGTTTGCGGCTATAAAAATTTTCTTTAAAGTTTTTGGGAAATAAAACGAAGGAAAGATCCGTTTGAGAAACGGTGATCGGAGGCGCAGTGTGTACAGTCAGCCGGAGCCAAAGGGGAAAGGTACAGTACTTAGTGTTTTATTGCTTTCTAGATCATAGAGTATGCATGCTAGATTGCCTGTTGTGGACACTATGCTGTATGTTGAACTACTTGCTATTAGGAATTTATGCTAATTATGATAGGTTACTAAGTGGATGCCCTCTAGGTTGTATGCAGTAAGAGATTTATAGCCTTAGAATATTCGATTTAGTTCTATTGCGCAGCTCTTGTTTGAGTCCAACCGTTCTAGGATAGAGTCTTGTATTCGACTGCCTATTTATTTCGCACTGCATATAATCGGGTATTCGCGAGGTCACCCGTTATAATTAGTAGGGATTCGGTAGTAGCAAGGGTAGTGGGATAAGAGGAAGTTCCTAGAGAGCTGGGAAGGGTGTTTATGTATGAGTACGTGTGCTAGATTGCTTTCTAGAACATAGGAGTATGTATGCTAAATTGTTTGGTGCTTGTTACACTGTATTGCATGTCTGCTGCTGGCTATTAGGGATTTGGCAGTAGCAAGGGTAGTGGGTTGGATGGAATTCCTAGGGAGCTAGGAAGAGTGTGTACATATGCCGGTGCGGGCATATGTGTATGGTTTCGGTGAAAAACTACTTGGACCCCTTAGGATGGAACTCGGAACGAGTGATGATAGGTGTGGATGGTAGTAGTAGAGCTCCTACTACCGGAAGCACAGGATCAATGCTCGAGTCGGAAAAGTCGCGAGGAATCCAAGGAGTTGAGCGTGAGTGTTGCTAGTGTGAGTTATTATGTGCTAATAACTCGTTGTAATTTTACCCCAGAAATGGCCATCACTAAGGGAAGCAACACTACTGAGCCAGGGATTGGCGTCGGGATCACTGCTGAGAAGATACGTGAGTGGATCACGGCTGAAGTGAAGCATGCTATTAGGAAGGCAATCCCCGAGATTTTTACCGCCGTTTGTGAGGAGGTAGTAGTGATGATGGAGGCCGCTCGGAGCCAGGAACCTGAGTTAGAGGAACAGATTAAGAAGAGGAAAACAGCGCAGGCCGTTGCACCAGAATCGGCAGTTCCATAGAAAACGAGGTTTTCAGACTCGCTTTTGAATCAAGGGAGCGGTGGGTTTAAAACCATGAATGGTAGCGGAAGGAGAAATGACAAATGTTTCCGGTGTGGTCAGGTGGGGCACTACGGTCGCGACTGCAGGGAACCACCACAAATGGTCTGTTTTAACTGCAAACAGATGGGCCACGTGAAGGTCAACTGCCCGAATCCGAGAGTTACTGTTGGGGGCGGGGCACAAGGAGCTCCTGCGGCTGCTCCCTTGCGTATTATTGATGGTCGTGTGGGTCAGGCTGGACCCGAGGCGGCCGAGGTAGAGTTCATTAACTAACGGTGGAAGAGGCACAGGCCACGCTTAAAGTGGTGACAGGTATATTTCATCACTTGATATTGGTATATGGTTGCTTTTTGCTTAAGCTGTGTGTTTAAGTACATCCTTAGCTAACCCGGTGTCTGCTGTAGTGATGTTTGATAGCGGGGCTACCCATTAATTCGTGCCTCACACTTGTAGATGAGGTTGCTGAGGTAATATTTGTAGACCAATTCGGGTCAAAAATTGGCAATTATGCTAGAATCATAGGCTTTTGAGCCGACTTTGATTTGAGGAAAACCCGTAAGATGATTTGATGTGAATTCCCAACTTGCCTTAAGAGGTTTAAATGTCTGGATGACAATAGTAGACCGGAGAGTTTCGAAGAAGTATGGGTCGAGACGTTGAATGCCGAATGAGTCATGCACGAAGTTATTTTGAAAATAGGATTGCAATAACTAATTTTTGTGTTTCCAATCCTTATATGGATTGTGTTTTGGAATTTTGGGAAATGTTTAACACACGCACAAGATGTTAAATTATGGTTTTGAAAGTGCATGAAACCTTTTTATAACGAGAGTTACAAACTTTGTTGATGATTTGTTTAAAATGAGTTTGGAATTCTAGTGTCGCTTAACTTTCCTTTCGAGAGTTCGTGTTACTAAGTATTTTTATTGCAAATAGTTCAGCGTGTGGATTGATTCATGAATGACATAAGTGGTTCAAAGAGGAAGTTTGGGGTCAAATATCGTGGGACTGATTTTGAAACTATGTGCACACTTTTGTTGCACCCGGTGTAAGGTCGACGGTTACTTTAAATACACGTCATGAGTCAATTCATACTAGAACCGTGACGGTTCATTTACAAAGGAATTATTTATTTCGCTTTACGTTTTGTGAGTAAACTAAGCTGCAATGAAATGATTTTCGACATGATTTTCATTTGTGGGACGAGCATGTCCATTTTTGCGTAACTACCGATCTGGTAATAGTAGTTTTATTGCTTACGGTCTTTTTGAAATGAAAAATCTTGACGTTGAAAACATTTTTGTAAATGATTTTGTAAACCATTTGGGAAATGCGCTTTTAAGTGTTATGTGTCATTTTGAGAATTTTAAGGGTGTGAGTCCTTTTGGAAAACTCTTTTGTTTAACCCGTGTTGAGTTTGGGACTAATGTTGATTTTAGAGTATTGCTTGCTTAGACTTTATTTAAACGCGTTTTTGACCGACTTATGGGTCTAGCAAGCGTGGAGCATTTTGCTCGGTTTTGACTTGGAGTTAGTCATGGGCTAATTGCCCGGTTTTAATGACCCGAGGTGGAGTCTTGTTGATGAATTGTTTTGTCGCACCGTTTGGCATTCTTTGCACGTCGAGTATTTACACGTTTGGGTGAGTGAGCCAATCCGGGATAGGCACTTGTGGGTAGGCTGTTTTGCTCTGGATCCTTAGGCACGTTAGTCAGTCGCTGGTAGTGGTCGGTTGGGTATCTCGGAGTGAGGCCCCGGTGTTCAAGTGTTATAGCCTAGGCTTTCTAGTAGGTGCTAGGAGGACATAGTGGTGGGCACTTACCTGAGAGGTAATTCCGATGTGCGGGGCCTTGAGGCGTTACCTAAGAGGTAGGGGTCAGGGTGTATCCTCGGTTCAGATAATTTAGCTTTGTAGAGCGTGTGTTGGGGGATACGTCGACGGTGGGAGGTTAGGTATTCCACGCGGGTTGGTAACGTAGGTCGGGTAGTATCGGTTAAGGGAATGACCTACGTGTGTGTTAGTTGACTTGATTGTGGGGGATATCTATTCGTGTTAGTGTCTAGGATAATACCACGCTTATGGGTGTTATTGTAATCGGTTGGACCGATGTTCGGCGGGTGGCCGATGTTTGTTATTGTAATTGGTTGGACCGATGTTCGGCGGGTGGTCGATGCTTGTTATTGTAATCGGTGGGACCGATGTTCGGCGGGGGGCCGATGTTGTTATTGTAATCGGTTGGACCGATGTTCGTCAAGGGGTCGATGTTTTGTTGATATAATTTATTGAAAATCTTTGGAGTCTATTAGAATTCGTGGTAGTTAATCCACAGTTAAGGGTAGGAATGATCGTAGTCGAGTATCAAATAGGGTATTCTGTGAGCAGCTTTAGAATGGTTAGAGCTGGAGATTTGACTCGGGATGTATGGAATATCTAAGGTTGGGGGACAACCGTAGTCGCTTGGCTAGGAATGATTTCAATTGTCGGGGTGTTTTGCCGATCACAACCCCAGTGTCTTAGAAAGAGTACGTTAGTAAGAATAGTATTCGAGAAGTTTAGTAGGGGTTTCAAGTGGACTTAGGAACCTGAGGTTGAGATGAGGGAGAACTATCCGGAGCTATTCGTAGGCAGAGACTTCGAGGGCGAAGTCTAATCCAAGTGGGGGAGAGTTGTAAAGCCCGTGTCCCGGTATGTTTATATATATTTTAATTAATTGCTTTAATATCGTTCTTTTAGCGAATCTTTACTAACGGGGTTAGCAAGCTTGACCAAATGCGTATTAAATTCTAACCGTTTTATTTAAGTGCCAAGTGATAAGTTTTGAGGGGCTAATCTTGAGTTTTGGTCAAATTTGGGCATGGTTCGGCCCATGCAAGAAAAAGGCCGAACCCCATGTTTCTCGTTTTCTTCCTTTTCCTTGTAAGCCAAACAACCAACTATCCTAACCCTAAGAATCCTTCTCCTAGTTCCTTGGTGTGGTGCGGCCGTAGGTGAAAGAAAAGAGAGAGAGGGCGATCGCGAGAAGAGAGAAACGAGAAGAAAGACCACAGCGGCAGCCGTCGTCGCCGCTGCTGCTGTCGCCGGAGCCGCTGCTGTCGCCGGAGCCGCTGCTGTCGCCGGAGGACGCCACCAACTCGGCTGTCGTCGGAGGAGTCGAGGGTGAGAGGTGGTTGTGGTGGTGAGACGCCGTCGTGAGGTATGTGGTTCTCGTTAGTCTCGTTCTTTTCTTTTCCTTTTCGTTTTTCCGGCGAGACCACCGCCGCCGCACGCCGCCGCTGCGGTGGCTGTGGGTGGAGGGCGGTGGCAGTGGGTTACACTCTTAGCGTAAATCCCGAATCGTTTAAGCCGCGAACCGTTTATAAAGTTATCTTTTTTTTGAAAATTTTAGTGTGCTGTCCAGTTTTCGCGCGACCATAACTTTTCCGTTGTAACTCCGTTCGAGCCGAAACTGGCGCCCACGGTTCAAGTTCGGGGTCGGACACGTTTTCCGTGTTTTAGCGAAAAACTGGTTCGGTCTCTAGCTGGGCGAAAAAGTGGTCGCAAGTTCGGTGATTCGTCATTTTATGTGTAAAATTCTGGAATCTGCCACTGTTTTGTGTAAACCATAACTTTATGCTCATAACTCGGTTTGGGGTGAAACCGGTGTCAAAAGTTCCCTTTTTGAGTCTAGAAACTTTTCTGTGTTTTGTACAAAACCCAGTTCGGGACGTAGAACGGGTCGAATTGTCGTTTTATACTGAAAGGTGCTGAATTTCGCTGTGCTGGAAACTGTTTTTGTAAAATCCGTAGTAAATTGTAGAAAAATCGTTAGGAGGCGTATAATATGTCCTTGGAACCCTAACTCAGAGTAATTTCTGGTCATGAAATAATATTGGGAATTTTCTGGGTTTAGAGGGGTCGAAGCAGGTCCCGAACTGACCTGTTTGGCGAGAACGGAAAATAGTTTTAGTGACGGTTTAAGCGTGTGTCGTGTCATAGGGTCCGGGTATCGTATTGACACGTTTTAACATGCGTTTAGGTGCTGGGAAGTGACCGTAATTGTGAAGCTTGAATTGTGTTATTAAGCTGGGCGCGCATTCGAGGTGAGTTCTCTCACTGTGTAGTTAGGGGTTGTATGCATGTCATAGTAGTTTGTATGTACTACTGTCTTTGTGGTGTGAACTAGTTGTTTGTGGTGTGTAATATTTGATTGGTTTGAATGCTTAGTATAAACGTGTTACATTACAATTCGGTGGGACCGAGGAAGTGGAAAGAAATGTTGTGGGAACTCGGTGTGACGAGTGTGTTACATTACAATTCGGTGGGACCGAGGAATTGGAAAGAAACGTTGTGGGAACTCGGTGTGACGAGTGTGTTACATTACAATTCGGTGGGACCGAGGGCTCGGTGGGACCGAGGTGTTGGATACATAATTACTTGTAGATGTTTACTCGTTTTATGTAACTGTGATGTTGTTGCTTATGTGCGGATAGGGGGGATGTGTATATAATTCCTATCTGCGCATGTGTTGGAATTCACTAAGCTTCGTGCTTACCATTTCCCAATAATCTGTGGTTTCAGGTCCGAGCGGCTCCAAGGCGTGATGAGTACACACTGGCGCGCGAGGAGAGCTGGTTGTTTTTATGATTTTAATAATTAAAGGTTTATTCCGATGGTTTTTATTATAAAGATTTTAATTATGAGCTTGCAAACGAAACGTTGGGATCATTTAATGGTTTGTTATGAATGAAATGTTTATTTTTAAAAATTTAAATTTGCTTGTAATTTTTGGGACGTTACAACTTGGTATCAGAGCACGGCTTGAGTGAATCAAACGCATTTCGGTGTGTTTGATCTCAAGTTTGCGGCTATAAAAATTTTCTTTAAAGTTTTTGGGAAATAAAACGAAGGAAAGATCCGTTTGAGAAACGGTGATCGGAGGCGCAGTGTGTACAGTCAGCCGGAGCCAAAGGGGAAAGGTACAGTACTTAGTGTTTTATTGCTTTCTAGATCATAGAGTATGCATGCTAGATTGCCTGTTGTGGACACTATGCTGTATGTTGAACTACTTGCTATTAGGAATTTATGCTAATTATGATAGGTTACTAAGTGGATGCCCTCTAGGTTGTATGCAGTAAGAGATTTATAGGCTTAGAATATTCGATTTAGTTCTATTGCGCAGCTCTTGTTTGAGTCCAACCGTTCTAGGATAGAGTCTTGTATTCGACTGCCTATTTATTTCGTACTGCATATAATCGGGTATTCGCGAGGTCACCCGTTATAATTAGTAGGGATTCGGTAGTAGCAAGGGTAGTGGGATAAGAGGAAGTTCCTAGAGAGCTGGGAAGGGTGTTTATGTATGAGTACGTGTGCTAGATTGCTTTCTAGAACATAGGAGTATGTATGCTAAATTGTTTGGTGCTTGTTACATTGTATTGCATGTCTGCTGCTGGCTATTAGGGATTTGGCAGTAGCAAGGGTAGTGGGTTGGATGGAATTCCTAGGGAGCTAGGAAGAGTGTGTACATATGCCGGTGCGGGCATATGTGTATGGTTTCGGTGAAAAACTACTTGGACCTCTTGGGATGGAACTTGGAACGGGTGATGATAGGTGTGGATGGTAGTAGTAGAGATCCTACTACCGGAAGCACAGGATCAATGCTCGAGTCGGAAAAGTCGCGAGGAATCCAAGGAGTTGAGCGTGAGTGTTGCTAGTGTGAGTTATTATGTGCTAATAACTCGTTGTAATTTTACCCCAGAAATGGCCATCACTAAGGGAAGCAACACTACTGAGCCAGGGATTGGCGCCGGGATCACTGCTGAGCAGATACGTGAGTGGATCACGGCTGAAGTGAAGCATGCTATTAGGAAGGCAATCCCCGAGATTTTTACCGCCGTTTGTGAGGAGGTAGTAGTGATGATGGAGGCCGCTCGGAGCCAGGGACCTGAGTTAGAGGAACAGACTAAGAAGAGGAAAACAGCGCAGGCCGTTGCACCAGAATCGGCAGTTCCAAAGAAAACGAGGTTTTCAGACTCGCTCTTGAATCAAGGGAGCGGTGGGTTTAAAACCATGAATGGTAGCGGAAGGAGAAATGACAAATGTTTCCGGTGTGGTCAGGTGGGGCACTACGGTCGCGACTGCAGGGAACCACCACAAATGGTCTGTTTTAACTGCAAACAGATGGGCCACGTGAAGGTCAACTGCCCGAATCCGAGAGTTACTGTTGGGGGCGGGGCACAAGGAGCTCCTGCGGCTGCTCCCTTGCGTATTATTGATGGTCGTGTGGGTCAGGCTGGACCCGAGGCGGTCGAGGTAGAGTTCATTAACTGACGGTGGAAGAGGCACAGACCACGCTTAAAGTGGTGACAGGTATATTTCATCACTTGATATTGGTATATGGTTGCTTTTTGCTTAAGCTGTGTGTTTAAGTACGTCCTTAGTTAACCCGGTGTCTGCTGTAGTGATGTTTGATAGCGGGGCTACCCATTAATTCGTGCCTCACACTTGTAGATGAGGTTGCTGAGGTAATATTTGTAGACCAATTCGGGTCAAAAATTGGCAATTATGCTAGAATCATAGGCTTTTGAGCCGACTTTGATTTGAGGAAAACCCGTAAGATGATTTGATGTGAATTCCCAACTTGCCTTAAGTGGTTTAAATGTCTGGATGACAATAGTAGACCGGAGAGTTTCGAAGAAGTATGGGTCGAGACGTTGAATGCCGAATGAGTCATGCACGAAGTTATTTTGAAAATAGGATTGCAATAACTAATTTTTGTGTTTCCAATCCTTATATGGATTGTGTTTTGGAATTTTGGGAAATGTTTAGCACACGCACAAGATGTTAAATTATGGTTTTGAAAGTGCATGAAACCTTTTTATAACGAGAGTTACAAACTTTGTTGATGATTTGTTTAAAATGAGTTTGGAATTCTAGTGTCGCTTAACTTTCCTTTCGAGAGTTCGTGTTACTAAGTATTTTTATTGCTAATAGTTCAGCGTGTGGATTGATTCATGCGTGACATAAGTGG
The DNA here is from genome assembly GCA_033807775.1 of Saussurea involucrata. NCBI lineage: Eukaryota > Viridiplantae > Streptophyta > Magnoliopsida > Asterales > Asteraceae > Saussurea > Saussurea involucrata. The sequence continues at coordinate 16,419,979 of CM066326.1, forward strand.
TGCAAAGAGGAAGTTTGGGGTCAAATATCGTGGGACTGATTTTGAAACTATGTGCACACTTTTGTTGCACCCGGTGTAAGGTCGACGGTTACTTTAAATACACGTCATGAGTCAATTCATACTAGAACCGTGACGGTTCATTTACAAAGGAATTATTTATTTCGCTTTACGTTTTGTGAGTAAACTAAGCTGCAATGAAATGATTTTCGACATGATTTTCATTTGTGGGACGAGCATGTCCATTTTTGCGTAACTACCGATCTGGTAATAGTAGTTTTATTGCTTACGGTCTTTTTGAAATGAAAAATCTTGACGTTGAAAACATTTTTGTAAATGATTTTGTAAACCATTTGGGAAATGCGCTTTTAAGTGTTATGTGTCATTTTGAGAATTTTAAGGGTGTGAGTCCTTTTGGAAAACTCTTTTGTTTAACCCGTGTTGAGTTTGGGACTAATGTTGATTTTAGAGTATTGCTTGCTTAGACTTTATTTAAACGCGTTTTTTACCGACTTATGGGTCTAGCAAGCGTGGAGCATTTTGCTCGGTTTTGACTTGGAGTTAGTCATGGGCTAATTGCCCGGTTTTAATGACCCGAGGTGGAGTCTTGTTGATGAATTGTTTTGTCGCACCGTTTGGCATTCTTTGCACGTCGAGTATTTACACGTTTGGGTGAGTGAGCCAATCCGGGATAGGCACTTGTGGGTAGGCTGTTTTGCTCTGGATCCTTAGGCACGTTAGTCAGTCGCTGGTAGTGGTCGGTTGGGTATCTCGGAGTGAGGCCCCGGTGTTCAAGTGTTATAGCCTAGGCTTTCTAGTAGGTGCTAGGAGGACATAGTGGTGGGCACTTACCTGAGAGGTAATTCCGATGTGCGGGGCCCTGAGGCGTTACCTGAGAGGTAGGGGTCAGGGTGTATCCTCGGTTCAGATAATTTAGCTTTGTAGAGCGTGTGTTGGGGGATACGTCGACGGTGGGTGGTTGGGTATTCGACGCGGGTTGGTAACGTAGGCCGGGTAGTATCGGTTAAGGGAATGACCTACGTGTGTGTTAGTTGACTTGATTGTGGGGGATATCTATTCGTGTTAGTGTCTAGGATAATACCACGCTTATGGGTGTTATTGTAATCTGTTGGACCGATGTTCGGCGGGTGGCCGATGTTTGTTATTGTAATCGGTTGGACCGATGTTCGGCGGGTGGCCGATGTTTGTTATTGTAATCGGTGGGACCGATGTTCGGCGGGGGGCCGATGTTGTTATTGTAATCGGTTGGACCGATGTTCGTCAAGGGGTCGATGTTTTGTTGATATAATTTATTGAAAATCTTTGGAGTCTATTAGAATTCGTGGTAGTTAATCGACAGTTAAGGGTAGGAATGATCGTAGTCGAGTATCAAATAGGGTATTCTGTGAGCAGCTTTAGAATGGTTAGAGCTGGAGATTTGACTCGGGATGTATGGAATATCTAAGGTTGGGGGACAACCGTAGTCGCTTGGCTAGGAATGATTTCAATTGTCGGGGTGTTTTGCCGATCACAACCCCAGTGTCTTAGAAAGAGTACGTTAGTAAGAATAGTATTCGAGAAGTTTAGTAGGGGTTTCAAGTGGACTTAGGAACCTGAGGTTGAGATGAGGGAGAACTATCCGGAGCTATTCGTAGGCAGAGACTTCGAGGGCGAAGTCTAATCCAAGTGGGGGAGAGTTGTAAAGACCGTGTCCCGGTATGTTTATATATATTTTAATTGATTGCTTTAATATCGTTCTTTTAGCGAATCTTTACTAACGGGGTTAGCAAGCTTGACCAAATGCGTATTAAATTCTAACCGTTTTATTTAAGTGCCAAGTGATAATTTTTGAGGGGCTAATCTTGAGTTTTGGTCAAATTTGGGCATGGTTCGGCCCATGCAAAAAAAAGGCCGAACCCCATGTTTCTCGTTTTCTTCCTTTTCCTTGTAAGCCAAACAACCAACTATCCTAACCCTAAGAATCCTTCTCCTAGTTCCTTGGTGTGGTGCGGCCGTAGGTGAAAGAAAAGAGAGAGAGGGCGATCGCGAGAAGAGAGAAACGAGAAGAAAGACCACAGCGGCAGCCGTCGTCGCCGCTGCTGCTGTCGCCGGAGCCGCTGCTGTCGCCGGAGCCGCTTCTGTCGCCGGAGGACGCCACCAACTCGGCTGTCGTCGGAGGAGTCGAGGGTGAGAGGTGGTTGTGGTGGTGAGACGCCGTCGTGAGGTATGTGGTTCTCGTTAGTCTCGTTCTTTTCTTTTCCTTTTCGTTTTTCCGGCGAGACCACCACCGCCGCACGCCGCCGCTGCGGTGGCTGTGGGTGGAGGGCGGTGGCAGTGGGTCACACTCTTAGCGTAAATCCCGAATCGTTTAAGCCGCGAACCGTTTATAAAGTTATCTTTTTTTTGAAAATTTTAGTGTGCTGTCCAGTTTTCGCGCGACCATAACTTTTCCGTTGTAACTCCGTTTCAAGCCGAAACTGGCTCCCACGGTTCAAGTTCGGGGTCGGACACGTTTTCCGTGTTTTAGCGAAAAACTGGTTCGGTCTCTAGCTGGGCGAAAAAGTGGTCGCAAGTTCGGTGATTCGTCATTTTATGTGTAAAATTCTGGAATCTGCCACTGTTTTGTGTAAACCATAACTTTCTACTCGTAACTCGGTTTGGGGTGAAACCGGTGTCAAAAGTTCCCTTTTTGAGTCTAGAAACTTTTCTGTGTTTTGTGCAAAACCCAGTTCGGGACGTAGCACGGGTCGAATTGTCGTTTTATACTGAAAGGTGCTGAATTTCGCTGTGCTGGAAACTGTTTTTGTAAAATCCGTAGTAAATTGTAGAAAAATCGTTAGGAGGCGTATAATATGTCCTTGGAACCCTAACTCAGAGTAATTTCTGGTCATGAAATAATATTGGGAATTTTCTGGGTTTAGAGGGGTCGAAGTAGGTCCCGAACTGACCTGTTTGGCGAGAACGGAAAATAGTTTTAGTGACGGTTTAAGCGTGTGTCGTGTCATAGGGTCCGGGTATCGTATTGACACGTTTTAACATGCGTTTAGGTGCTGGGAAGTGACCGTAATTGTGAAGCTTGAATTGTGTTATTAAGCTGGGCGCGCATTCGAGGTGAGTTCTCTCACTGTGTAGTTAGGGGTTGTATGCATGTCATAGTAGTTTGTATGTACTACTGTCTTTGTGGTGTGAACTAGTTGTTTGTGGTATGTAATATTTGATTGGTTTGAATGCTTAGTATAAATGTGTTACATTACAATTCGGTGGGACCGAGGAAGTGGAAAGAAATGTTGTGGGAACTCGGTGTGACGAGTGTGTTACATTACAATTCGGTGGGACCGAGGAAGTGGAAAGAAACATTGTGGGAACTCGGTGTGACGAGTGTGTTACATTACAATTCGGTGGGACCGAGGGCTCGGTGGGACCGAGGTGTTGGATACATAATTACTTGTAGATGTTTACTCGTTTTATGTAACTGTGATGTTGTTGCTTATGTGCGGATAGGGGTGATGTGTATATAATTCCTATCTGCGCATGTGTTGGAATTCACTAAGCTTCGTGCTTACCCTTTCCCAATAATCTGTGGTTTCAGGTCCGAGCGGCTCCAAGGCGTGATGAGTACACACTGGCGCGCGAGGAGAGCTGGTTGTTTTTATGATTTTAATAATTAAAGGTTTATTCCGCTGGTTTTTATTATAAAGATTTTAATTATGAGTTTGCAAACGAAACGTTGGGATCATTTAATGGTTTGTTATGAATGAAATGTTTATTTTTAAAAATTTAAATTTGCTTGTAATTTTTGGGACGTTACAGATATGCTCCGGGCTTGCATTGTTGATTTTGGGGGATCATGGGATAAGCATTTACCGTTGATCGAAGTCGCTTACAACAACAATTATCATTCCAGCATACAAGCGGCACCGTTCGAAGTACTGTATGGTAGGAAATGCCGAACGCCCTTGTGTTGGAACGAAGTGGGAGATAAATAGTTAGCGGGGTCGGAAATAGTTCAATTAACTGCTGAAAAGGTTACTCAGATTCGAGAAAGATTGAAAGTGGCTCAAGATAGACAGAAAAGCTACGCTGACCGACGCCGAAAACCATTGGAATTTCAAGTTGGAGATTTCGTAATGTTAAAGGTTTCACCGTGGAAAGGATTCATCCGATTTGGACGACAAGGTAAACTTAGCCCGAGATATATCGGACCATTTACAATTACAGAAAGGATCGGTGAAGTAGCTTACCGATTAGATCTTCCGCCGAAATTGAGCAGGATTCATAACGCATTTCATGTATCGAACTTTCGAAAGTGTTTGATTACTCCAGATCAGTCGGTCTCCCTACCAGAAATACAAGTCGATGAAAGACTGAATTATGTGGAAGAACCGGAAGCTATAGTTGATCATAAAGTTAAAGTACTGCGGAATAAGGAGATCAGGCAAGTGAAAGTTCAATGGAGGCATCATAGAGGTCAGGATGCTACGTGGGAATCCGAATCAGAAATGAGAGCCAAATACCCTCATCTTTTTGCTTAACTGAATTCCGGGACGGAATTCTTTTAAGGTGGAGATGATGTAATACCCCGGGTAATTCAGTTAGATAAATTCCCTATCAGTTAAATTATTTAACTTTAAAATTTGGATGTTTGGGGTGAGTTTGAGATAAGATATAAGGTTAGGGGTGTTTTAGTCCTTATTGAATAGTTTGAGCCAAAAGTGTAAGTTGAGATATAAATATCTCAAATACTTCAGATTAAACTTATTATTCCTCTTTTAGAAAGTTTGTGTGAGTTATGAGCGAAAAGAAGCAGAAGACGAACCCTACGGATAGAGCATCAATCGTTTGGGCTGAAAGCGATTTGAAGGTAAATTCCTTTACAAATTGTGGTTATAATTAGTAGTGTTAGACTTCTATCGGATTAGAATGTTTAAATTGAAGTTATATATGTTTAATTCAAATTTGGATATTTTGGAAACCGACTGTGTTCTTGAGAGTCCCGGGGAAGTCCCGGTAGATTCCCGGTATAGTCGACTGCCGGTAGTATCAACTCCCGGTGATGTCAAGTCCCGGTGGAGTCCCGGTATGGCCGACTCCCGGTACCATGAAGTCCGGTAGTATAGAATCCCGGTAGTATAAATCCCCTGGTATCGTGAACTCCCGGTACTGAAGAGTCCCGGTACTGTATAAGTCCCGCTACCCTGTGTAGTCCCGGTAGTGGGTTAAGTGCAGTGTATAATGAGACATTGAGGATGGGAAACTGTTAGGCTTTATGTGTTTGGTTAGTAAAGCAATATGTGCATCTTAACTTGTTTCAGATTCTGTGGATTCGTGGTAAGAGATAGGATCATTTTGAAAGGAGCTATCGAGCGTGTGTAATAATCAAAACAGGTGAGTTTTACTTCAAAGTGTTTTAAACTGGAATACATTTGTGTGGATGCCGAATATTTGATAAATGGTATGAAAATGTTATACGTGTGTAATTATGATATGTTGAGATATTATAATTACGTGAGTATTATATCGGAATATAATACGTGGCCGGGCTTAGGACCGGTGTGTTTACTGTATTTGTTGCACAGTAGATTAGTTGGCTCGCAACCAATTAATTTGGCCAATTGTGGAGGAATAAGGTGAAATGAGACGTGTACGAAGCTTGAATCTTGACTGGTAGTTAGTTACGTGTGGTATGTGGGTATTATATGAAAAGTCTTATATACATGGTGTTGATGCAAAAGCTTACTAAATTGACAGGGATTCCTCACTAGACCATTAGGTCTAACCCTCATTTCTGTTTTAAAATATGTATTCCAGGTGGCGGATCAAGTAAGAGCAAGTAAGTAGAGTAACCGAGGGATGGCTTTTGTGAAGGATAATATGATGAAGAATTTGACATGTTTAGCAGTGGTGTTATGATAGTTAAATGTTATGTATGTATATAGTAAGTCAAAGTTGTAGTGGAATGTTTTATTTTGTAATGTAAAAGACTTCGGGACCGTACTTGTAATGTGAACTTTCGTTTGCTATCTCAATGTTATATTACATTATGTGATTTGTTGTGTATATAGTTTTTGGGTTGTTACAGTCCACGATTTGACGCTTTCAATGTTATTTATTGTTTATATTAGTTGTTTAGATATCGAGTATTATCCATGTTTTCAGTGACCTTTGTACGTATTTCTATCCATGATTTGTGGTTTGAGTATTATATATTATATGTGTTTTCGGACATTTTGGATAATAAATTTTTAGTACACGTTTTCATTATTTGGGAACTTAATCATTATTCGCGTTTTGGGCGAGTCTTGGGTTTGAGTTTATATTTTTAAGGAAAGCATCATACACCCTTTCTTAAAAAAGTCATTCTTTCTTTCTTTAATGGTTTCTACCCACGCTTTCTCTCTCTTCTACTTTTATTTTTCAAAATCTAAAGGGAATCCATTTTAAATGCTCCTGAGAGTACCAAGACACATTCCCTCTTATCAATTTCTTTTTACATCTACTGTTTTTTGTTTCGAAATGCAAATGGGATTTGTTCTAGGGTTCCATTCAGGCCCGTGTTATTGCTTCCCACTTTTGTTTCTTCTTTCATTAACCCAGACCATAACGCCATCTCGATTAATGGCCAAAGAACGACTCATTTCAGGATTCATTTCCATTAACGTACAACTTATCGATGCACCTCATTATTTTTTTCATTTGATCTTTCTCAATTTTTTCATTATGTATCTTTCTCCTACTTTGTTTTCTTACCCAAAAACGTTTCTAGGGTATCTATATGCTTTTTGTTGATTTCTTTTGTATAATTTGATGTTGCCAATGTGATCAAATTACATTTAGAATGCTAACGAAAGAGGTGGGGATGTGATTAAACCACTCAATGAGAGATATGAATGTTATACTCCAAAACATCTCTCCTTCAATTGGGTTATTTATGTTTTACTCGTCAAGATTTGTTTGCGTTTTAATACGTAAGTCTTGTTTAAGTTTATAGCAATCTTTTGATGATTTGGAGCTGTCAAGACAAAAGGATTTGGTGCTTATAATTTTCTATTGGATTTGGTCTAAAGGGGGTTATGGATTCAATGATATCCTCAATGAGGCCATTTCTATAGGTAACACCTTCTATTTAGTTCAATAGAGAGGATTTTGAAGCTACCAAATTAGATTTCTGATTTTTCCTTCCTGTTTGAGATGTTCATATTTGTTAAAACCAGTTTTTGATCAGGTAATCTTCATGTAATCCAACTCCATATTCATTGATTGAGAAATCTAGAAATTACATAGGAATTGAATACTTTCTCTCTCTAGACACACTCTCTAAATCTACAATCTGAATGTGCACATTGACAATTGCTTTCAAACAAAGCTTTCCAAAAGCTATTTATACCTAAGTTTACAAGGCATTAAATCTAAACAGCTTTGACTTTGACTTTTACTTCTTGAACTATTACAATACTTTGACTTCTCAATAAATCTTGAATACAATTTTATGCGCTAACATTCTCCCCCTTTGGATTCAAGATTTAAAAAAATTGACAACAGTCTTCAGCTCTTGCTCTTCAGATCTTTGATACTCTTCAGTTCTTCAGCTCATGATATCTGAAAATCCTTTAAACAAACGTTATCTTGACTTTGAAGTTTGAAGCTTTGACAATCTCCAAACTTTCGGCTTTGAAGAATCTTCAGTCAAACTTAAGTCTTTCTCTTTTTCTTTTTAAAGTCACCAAGTCTTGAAACACATAAACATTAGATCTTTGCAACTTTCAAATCTTTGCAACTTTGAACTTTGAAGCTTTGAACACAAATTATTTAAACGATTTCTTGAACTTTATATCTTCGTCTCTAAGAACTTTGAATATTCTTGAATCATCTTGAAACATCTTCTTGACTCTGACATATATCTTTCTTTCATTGAACTTGAAATATTTAAATTTTCTCCCCTTTTCTTCTGTATGTTATTTCTCCCCCTTTTTGATGATTGTGAGCATCATGATCATCAAAACTCTTTTCAATTTTAGCACAGTCTTTCAATACGAGTAACATTCTCCTCCTTTCGATCTGATAACCGTCAATTCCAAAAGATATATATCCAAATCTTTTCAAATTCAGATAGAATGAAAGTGGTAACCCTAAATCAAGATATGAAACAGTTAAAATGCCTGTAAGTAGCATGGAGCCACTTAGTACAACAAATGTACTTTGGAAAAGAGCTTTTTGATGTTCACTCCCCCACGGCTTCCATTCAATCATCGAAAAACACAAAGGAATTTATGTGAACGTTATGACACGAAAACATATTCCTTGTGTGTATGTGCATGTGTAAGAAATAATTGAAGCAACTTATGCTTTATCGGGCTCAAAGTGTGTAAACTGTTGAGACAACAACAAGTTTTCCACCGACTGAATGTGCATGATCGAAGTGTAAAGGTGGGGCATACTTTCTTCTTTTTCAATATCCAAACCTTCCGAATGAAGATTATATTGATTATATGTTGCGTCTCCAAGAAAAATTGAAACATTTCTTTGTTGAGAAAGAAATGTGTAGTTGGTCGGGTTAAAGCAAGAGTTGGCATATGCTCACTGCCTGTTTCAATGATGGTTACCAAAGAATGTGAACCAATCAGTAATGTGGCTGCCCAACTCAGAAATGGTTGGTGCAGAGTTCTCTTATTCTTTTAACTCTGTTCTCACACCCTCAATCTGTTTTTAATCCGATCACTATCAAACTCTCATTTACATTTTACCGCTCAACACTATGAGGTTGTTCAACCATATGAACTTCCTCCCACACTCTTTGATGTAGACCCCTCACCCCTCAATAACACAAGGATAACTTCTTGGGTAGGAAACACTCATTAACGTGAATCCATAGAAGTTCTTAATGCTCAAACACTGACCCCATTAAATTTTGTCCTAAAAATTTGTGTTGTTCAACAGTTTAGATTGAACAAATTTGAATATAGGAAATTAATTAACATTTTCATCAGAATGAATACTCCACAAGAATATCAATAATATTTCAGCATTTGAACGTTGAAGAATTCTCACAACAAGAATATTAAATGAATGAAATGAATTTGAAAGACTTGTTTGAGAATCTGACAATGTTTCAAAGATCAAATATCTTGAAAGATAAGCATGAAGGATTAGGGTATCAAAGAATTTGATAGTGTTTATATGAACAAATATAAACAATCTTTGAAATAAACACTCAATCTTTTAAGCATTATAAATATATGATGCTCAACAAACTTGGAATACAAACAGGAGTATTACCATCGAAAAATTGTATCGTTTTGAGCTATGGTAATAACAAAGTTGTACGGGTGTGTATGAATACTTGAAAGTATAGAAAAGATATGTTGGTCCCGTAGGGGTTCTACAAGGGTGAAAGTTTGTAGAAGGGGGGGTGAATACAAACACAAATTTTACTTTTCTAAATTGTTTATTGATATATCAAAATACAATTTACAGTTTATTGCGGATAAAGATTAAGTAAAACCTAATCTAAACAAACTTGAGAATCACTAAGTTTCTTGCAGTAAAAATAGAGAGAAAGAATATGCAGAAAAGAGAGTTTTTCTACATGCACTAAGAAGTCAGGACCCTTCAAAATGAAAGGTGTTGTACCTATTTATACCCCATGCATTTAATGCATGACATGAGAACTTTACACGTGTCAGATCTTCATTGGGCGCATGCTTCTGACTTCTGTCAAAGACATGCTCTTGGCCGCATAGTGAATAGTGTAGGTGGCAGAGTGGTTGTACGATTCTGGACAAAAGCAAGTTTCCTTTTGTACCTTCGTACTTTTGTGCAAAAGGATAAGATAAACAATTCTTGAACTGCAAGCTTCATGATCAACGATTGCTGATGGTCTCTTTCATCAGTGAGGCCTGATGTAAGTCAGTTATCGCTAAAGCCTTGTTCTTGAATTGTCATGCGTTGTAGACTTATATGCCGCTTCAGATCATGAGTAGACTTGTCTTTGTTCATCAACTTAGTCTTCGATGTCAGCGGTGAACTCCTTTGTCGTGAGGCTTGCCTTTAGGTATTACATTAACACTTTTACATAGGAAGCTATCAGCGATACTGAACATACTCATCATATTATCGTTGATGGCGAAACACTAATACACACAAATGTTAAATGCAGTTTTCACTAAGTATTCTAAGGGTCGTCGTCAAATCACGGAAAGAGTTTGAATCAACAATCTCCCCTTATTTGATGATGACAAAGAAACATGAGAAAATTGCTAAGTGTCAAAACATAAGTAAAAAAGGACTCATAAAATGCGTGTCCCATTTATGGTTTTGAGGGATCTTTTCTAGTACTGATGGAGTAAAGTACTTAACTGAAAAATTTCATTAATTCGTAATAAGTTTGCAAAAGGGAATTTGAAAGTTTACATGTACAAGTGAAAACAATACAAGTACTAAAAGTTGAAAGACGATAAATTATAAGATGAATTACAGAATGGGAATCTATCAGCTAGAGTTGTTCATCTTTAATCAGATCTTCATCGTATGAGTTTTCTGCTGTGATCATGTAGTCAGGCATCTCTTCTCCTCTCTGTCTTCTATGTGTGCATTCCTTGTGAATGTGAGATTTGATGAAGACACCTAACCTTGTCATATTGCACCAATACAGAAGATCTCTTAGATGGTCAGTGGGGCAGAGAGGAATTTCAGAATCTCGCTGAAATCTTTCACATCCATCCCAATCATAGAAGATGATTCCATAGGAGACTCCTATCACCTGACCAAGAGCAAAAGGTCATCCAGGTGACAGTGATAGGTTGAGTGCTGAGAGATCAGGTGGTGGTTCAAGAACTGCTTTTTCTTGAAAATTCAATTCCAGTTTCATTTCTGTAAGCAGGTTCTTCTTCAGAGGTAGATGCTCGCTTCTTCTTTCTTGTTGGGTTCTGATTCTGAGGCAGAGGAGGTATTTCAACCCTCGTTGAGATTCGATTTATGAGCTTGTTCAATAAGTTTTCCACGTAGATTTTCTACTTGGACTTTGACTTCTGAATTGCATCTCTGAGCTCTAGCCATTCATAGAACCCTAAGTTTTCCAGCGTTGACATGAACATTGTCTTGGTTGACGTATATACTCTGAAAACTGTTGTGGACACCTTCACTGAATCTTTCTTCGTCTTCCCAGTTATGGTCACATTTGTTATCTTTTCAGGACGATATCTCTTTTTGTGGATCCCAGATTAACAAGTGCAATCAAACAATCAACACAAATCAGTAGAATAAGTCATAAATCTCACTTGTCATTCATGAACAGAAAGGTATCGATGCAGCCATACAATGGTAATCTGTGAAAAGCTAATTATGATCATTAACCCTAAACTAGGATTATAGCAAACTATCTATACCCTAGATAGGATATTTACAAGAATTGTCAAATATGGTCCCTATACTTCTATTCCACTAATATGAGACCTAACAATCTCCCCCTTGGAATTAAAGTTCGACCTCACGCAAGTTAGAGACATATCGCTTTCGAATAGCGAATAATATCTCGAAGTGCCGAATGGATTTCCTGAACTCTAGCCGTTCTTCAATAGCTCTTAGAAGCTCTTCAAGTAGATACTTTCTAACGTTGGCGAAGTTCTCTGACTACTCTTTCTCTTCTTCTATGATCTTCTTCAGCACGTTCTGTATGTTCATCAAAGTTCCCTCACTGAACTTGTGCAACTCGCTGATCCTCATGTACCTTTTCTCCCCTTTGTCATTCAGATACACAATCCCTGTTTCTGGTTTGGATAGAATAGTATGTACATGTACGTCTTCAGGAAGATTCAGATTGGGCTTTAGAATGTTGATCTTCTTCTGATTGCTTTCTAAACCCAACTGGAAGTCGTTGATGTAGGAAACGGTGATAGTTCACTTCATAAATCTCTTTATCATGTCGAGGGCTTTGGTGTACGGTAACGGTCGGATGGTGCGGGTCTTCAACTCTTTCAGTTGAACCGGGAAGTCATTCAGATTCAGATGTCTGAAGTCGGCTTCCGAGAATACCCATTCTTTTCCGTCATCCATCTAAACCGTGAAAACCGGGAACCATACACTTAGAACTTTATCAGACACGATATCCACAATCTCTGTAATTCTGTGTCGCGTTCGGACTTGGTGGACCATTATGCTTCTCTTAATTACTTCCAAATATTGTTTGCGGGCTGGATCTTTCAGATACGGGACCCGTGGCACATTACCGGGTCAAGAGGCCTGATCCAGTGAGCACAAATCTTCTTCTGTGATTCCTCTAGATATGGAACCAAGATCCAGACTCTTTCCCAACAAACTGTTTGAGCAGGTTGAGGTGGAGCCATTTCCGGGTCTGGAGTTGGAAGCTCTGAAGTACTTGCAGTGTCGTATACATCATGCTGAAAAATAGATACCTGTTCGCTCTGCAGGAGGAACTGGTCATAGTCGTCGTCATTCATGAACTCGTCTTCATCAGAAAAGTTCCACAAAGCATATGTCTCGGATTGGATTGCTAGCACGACTTTCTCTCTCCATTCTCTTTCTTGTTCCGGATCGCCATCAGAGTCCTCATCTATCAATTACAGTACTGGCCTTTCCGGAACCGTCAGCAATAAGATTTCTTCTGATTGACCGTCGGGCTTTTCAACCGTTGGGTCTACTGACTTTGGCACTGTAACTCTGACCGGTGTTGATATCTCCATATCCTGAACCATTTCTGAGTCTTCAGGTTGTTGTTGTGATTCAGGTTCAGTTGGAGCGACGGATGCAGGTTCTATCTTTGAAGTTGATAGGTCGACAGTCTAAGTCGTTTCTCCCCTTCATGGTGGTCAGGATCCTCCTGATCATCATGTCGGCGTTTGGAGCCCTGTGCCTGACCCTTACACGTCTCTTCTAAGCTGGCAACCCTCTCGGATAGAGTCTCGAGGGTTTTCTTAACTTCGGTTAGAGTTGTGGTAAGTGTATCAAGCTTGGCGTTGGTTTGGGCTTGTGGATCAGTTGGAGTGACTGGGGGTGGTGGTTGGGTTTGTGAGCGTAGAAGACTCACTACGTCTGCTTCAGATGTGGCGTCGATGTTGGATTTGGACAGGAGCTTGTCGAGGAGTTCGGCTTTGAGCGCCTCGATGCTCATATTATGTAGGTTCGGAGTTGGCGGAGGCATTCTGTTCTGTGGTTGCGTAGGGGGAACTTCTGTAGCCGCTGCCTTGCCCGATACTGCTCTTCTGAAAAAGGCCATTTCATCTTAAAGCTTCTGCAATATCTCCGTTTGGACAGCCTTTAAGGCGCCATCCATATTTTCCTTGGAGACGAACTCCGGGGTACTAACTCTTGGAGCACTTAGCCTCCCAGTTGTAGTAACTGTGGTGGATTGCACCGCAGTACCGCCTACGCTCATGGTTGGCTTGATGATAGCCGTGGTAGGTCTTCTGCCCTGTCCTTGCAAGCTACCAAAAGGTAGACTTACTCTGGGCGTTCCGATCGAGGCATGAAGACTCTCGACATTAGCAATAGATATGACCGGTATCCTAGCCAAAGGAATAAATTCAGCAAATGGATCTAGACTCGTATGTGTACTGAAGGAAGTCGAGAACCGGGGCTGGTGTTCTCTTGTTTCAACACTGAAACTCTCCAAGTGAGAGACCGGTGGCAGTTGTGCTGAATCCCCGTGTGAAGTTGAAACAGTTACCTTTTGAGAGGAAACTAAGTGCCTAGTTGGGGTGTGCATTTGCATCGCTAGGCCCACAAAGTCTTCTTCAATACCCTGTCGCAACGTATGCGACGGGGTAGTAGATGTGGTTGCCTGGCTAGGTGGAGGCTGGTTGGGAGCAACCTGGGAAGATTATTCCATCACTCGCTCACGCTCGTTCTTTTTCTTACTCCTCCTTTCACGCACATGCTCACCTTCTATTTCTTTTTCAACTAAAACACCCTCCGCTCGCCTTGTCTCTCCAGATATGGCTTCGGTTTGGGGCGTGTCATCATCATCGTCGTCGTCATCCGACTCAGTAGCCTTACTACCGGATTCCTCGGACCCAGATTGGGAACCGGAAGTCGAGCTTGATTGAGACTCGGATTCAGACCATGAGCCTGAGCCGGAGTTGGACCTGGAAGCTGGTCCGGAGGCTGAGCCGGGCTCGGAGCTGGAAGAGGAGGCTGCTTCTTCCTCGACTTTTTCTTCCACCACCCCGTCGTGCAGTTCTGGATCATCTTCTCTAGTTGGTGTAGGTACACGTGGTGTAGTGGATGGGTTTCTGGACGAGCTAGCATCGTGTGTTGACCTACCGGCACTGCCCATGCCTGTTCCCCTCACTATATTTTCTCTCGTCACACCCCGTCTGAGAGCCCCTGCTCGTCTCTCATACGTGGACCCTCACGTCTCTCGGGACTCGCTCCTTGGGGATGTCCTTGATAGGTGGGTTTACACCCCCTAAGTCTAACCGCAAGTGTACGGTGTCGAAATCAAGTAATAAGTACAAAAGTATAAGTATCGAACATAGGGAACTAGTAACTAAGTATCACAATGACTATAAGATCTACTAACTGAACGGTCGAAATTTTGAGTTGTTGGTATTAAACTAATTAATTGCAAAGAAATCAAGAACGAAACAATAGACAACTTAAGGAACTTTGGATAGAGAAAACAGTTGAGGGTTGGAGATCATAAGGTTTTCACATATAAACACCTGACTCAAAATAATTACCAGCTATTTCTTTTAATGAATACCCAATCTCTAAAATCACCGTTGTTCTTTCTCAAGCAACCACAGATTCTATTTTGAAAGCACAAGTTTTATCTCTCGATCTCAACCTATAGAATCCAAAACATATTAAGATCACGATTTCAACGGGACTAAGGCTTACTTGGTATATCTCTATCCAATTTCTCACCATAGGAATGCAATTCTAGTTCTAGTTAGCAATTAACTCTCTCGAGCTTAATTGATAACAAACAAATCAGATGAAAGTTGGCCAGACTCACAAAAGCGTTAAAACCCAAATTACCTACTTCATTAAATTGGAAAAAATGATAAAAATCTCAAATCACATGTTCATAAGCTTAAACCAAATTCAAACCAACCCCCAACATCTAAAGATTAGTTCATGTTGGTGGTGGACAAAAACATAAGAAAAGGGGATGAAATAGTGTGCGTAAACATCATCATCCTAAACGTAGAGAGTGTACTGATGAACTCCCTTCTCTCGGCTCTAATCTGCTTCGCATGGTGAACTCCTCCTCAACCGGTCCTCTATCGTGGCTCAAAAGTACTCAAAATACCTCTCAAAATCGCCCCCTCGTAGCCTACCGTCGTACGTCGAGAAGTTTTGACCTAATTTCCGGAAAACACAAAATATAGAACTGGAACAGAGGGTTGTGCGACCTGGCACGCGACCTCAGACTGCGACGCAGGCCGCACGGTTTCCTGAGTGCTCCGGGTCAGGTCTGGGTCCTGGTTTGGGCACGGGTCTTGGGCTTCCATTAGGCTTTGTTTTAGGCTTCTTTTGGAATCTTTTCTGCTTCTTTTCTCGATGATTGCCTCCCTTTAGATACCTGTACATTTCGCTCGATAAACCATAAAATTCCCTTTTTGCTTCAACACAATCTATTCTCATTGGTATGTGGACTGAAAATAACGCCAAAAAGTGGCGTTATCAACAACCCCAAACCGAGCGTTGCTTGTCCTCAAGCAAATTAACGATAAAAGAGAATAAACGCATATATCAGTGAAACAATAACTGCACAACTCCCAATCGGTACCACGTAATTCACTGGTGATTTCCCATGCCCGTGAATGCCTATCTCACCCTCGCCTCATCCTTATTCTATTTGATCTATGGCCTTCCATTGTGAGTTGAACTCATGACTGCTCCAATTACATTAAGGTCGTACTAGGTCCAAACATACTAGGGAAAACATTTTGTCTCGACCCTACCTCACGGGGTGCTCTCTATTCACTCGAACCTAGGTTGTCACACATGTTGTCATGTATAAGGAAGTTATGTACAATAATACTCGAGAATTTACATGACAACTCTAATGAAAGACGCACAACTGTCCAAAAAGTCGATCTCAGAAAGGAATCAAGTAGCAAGATAGGGACTATTGGTAAAGGTGGTCGTATACCATAATCACATTTTCCAGAAGATCATCCAGGTATATTACATGGCTTGTAATGGGGCTAGGGTTATGGCTAAGAAACGAAGGGTAAGCGGATAAAAATCCTCGGTGTGTCAATCATTAGCAGTCCTGAACTTCTTGACTTCATTTTCTATCATTTGGCCCTCTTTGTCACTGTTGGAGTCGCTTTGACTCTCTTATTTATCTGATGTGGATACTGTCTAGACTAACTATTTTTTTTTTTGGGGGGGGGGGGGCATCATTGGCCCTCTTTATTTGATTGGGGCTGCATTGGACCTCTTTTCTATCTCTTGGGTTAGAATGACCCAATTTATTTTCATGACTGGCCTGTACTTTTTCTTTTCTGCTCTACCTTCCGCTGTTCATTACCGCCTCTGATTGACACGCTTTCAGATAAGGGTTGGCTAAGGCTTTTGGCTAGGGTTAAATGGCGGTGTTCGATACGAAAAGGTGATGAGTGTTTGGCTGCAAAAGGGTTTTGGATACACACATAATGGGTCAAAAAGGGACGATAGATAAAAACGGGTTAAAAATGCATACAATGCCTGGAATCATCTCTTAAGGTCCACACGATATGGTTTACAATACCCTTACCCAATATCCCGATGGTCTTCTTTGCTACTCAATGCAATATTATAGCGTGATCACTCTATAATCACGACAAGGAATTCAAAAAAGTGTATACGAATTAAGTTTTTAAATCCATCGCAATGAAATCCGTCATTTAGGCTCAAATCTCGCTATTGGGTGGTCTCCACTAATGTCCCTAGTCATGCCTTTTCCTGGTCCTTCCCTACTGGTCACGTTACTATCACAAGATTCTTCCCACAATGGTTGGTCTCAATCATCCAAAACAAAAAATTAGCTATCATGATCTAAACATTCAGATGTGCAGGAAATCTGCGTGCATAAATGTGGGCCCGATTGGGCAACCCCAAACCTTGCCCAGACATTGTCCCTAATGTGTAGGTGTCGGCGTAGGCGATACAAAATGTGACAAATATAGTTGTGCGGTTATTACAGTTATCAGACAGGCCAGACAAAGTATTAACTCGAAACATCAAAGAGTGAGCCCAACATTATTCAAATATGGCCACCCCAAACCTAGGTCGTGGCCTAGGTTTGCCAAATAAAGCCAACCCCAAACCTCGGTAGAACCGAGGTTTGCAAAGGCGTAAATGTGAGTGTGTAGATGTTTGAAAAGTAAGGCACCCCAAACCTAAGTGAAACTTAGGTTTGTTGCATCTCCTTTCCTTTACGTGTACGTGCAAACATACTCCCAATTCTCATGCATGCAAAATACCAATAAAATTAACTTTACAGTCCATGCATTTTGACCACATAGCAGTAACGAAGACCAAACTAAACAAGAGTGAGAGTACATACCTTTGGTCTTGAAGAAAGGAGGTGAGTCTCTTGAAAAATATGAGAGACCGGTTGAGAGAAATCGGAAAAAATTAGAACGAACGCAGAGAACTTGATAGCAAAAGGAAGAAGAAGGCAAAGAAAACGAAATGATATAATGCAAGAAGAACTGCACACACGAAATCCTAGGGCAGACTTGGGGAGCCGCGCGGGTTGGGCCGCGGCCTGAGCCCGCAGGCTACCCCGCGTAAGTACCTGTTTCACAAAACCATCCAGAGACACCTGCGGCTTGGCACGCGGCTTGAAGCCGTGGCTTAGCCCGCGTAAGTCTCTGTTCCATCACTCTCTTCCCTTTTTTTTCATCACACTCGAAAACGTAAACAAAAAAAACGAAAGAGTTCAAACCTCGATGGGTTGCCTCCTACCCAGCGCCGAAGTTAAAGTCATGGCACGACTATGTGGCCCTGATAAATCCAGATCCGTGCAACAATATAGAAATCGTAATGATAAATCAATAAAAACAATGATTTCCAACTGTCATCCCTTTCATTAACTTTCAGAGAGAATTTGCAATAAGAGTTTAGAAAGTAAAAGGATGATTAGCTTGTTTTTCCAAGCTAATCTTACATTAAATACTATGGGCCCGTGGCTAGCAAGCCCACGACCCGTTCACTAATAAGGCTCAAAATGAATTAATACAAATCAACCCTTGAACTTTAAATCAACTATAAAACCTGCCCTAACAATCTCCCCCTTTGATTTGAAGTTCGAGTTGGCGCTCTAGATCTCTCCAGTTGAAGACATATCTTTTGCGAAGCGTGAAGTGTACCTCGAACCATCTGATTGCACGGCGGTAGTCGATGCGATCTTCAACTATTTCCAAGGCATTTCGAGCAGTTACTTCATTCGGATTCGGAACATAAGAATACCTTGGATTCTCAGACTCGTGCTGAATAATCGTTCGAAGAGCATCTCTGACCTTTAGGAGTGTGCCGTCGCAGAATCTTTCCACCTGACTGAAGCGCATGAATTTCTTCTCCTTTTGCTCATTGAGGTAAACAATCCCGAATTCTGGTTCCAGAAGCATAGCGTTCTCGGGATACATGTTTAACTCAGGTGCTTTCAGATTCGGCTTGATCAGATTTACCTTTTTTGCCCTGTTCTTGACAGCCATTTGAAAATCCGTTAGATATGACATCATAATGGTACGGACCAGGTATCGACGAACAACTTCGAGCGCCTTTGTAACTTCTAGCGGTCGGATGGTTCTTGTACGTAAGTCTTTCAGAATAGCCAGGAAGTTGAACGGTCGGAAGTCAGCTTCAGAGAATTTCCATTCATTCCCATCTTCACGTCGGACAATGAATACTGGGTAGACGATTCTCATAATGCGTCTTGAATAGATACTGATTACCTCTGTTATCCGAAGTTTGGTTCTGACCTGGTTGACTGGAAGACACCGTTGCATTGTGTTGATATATCGGCGTTGAAATTCTAGGTTAAGGTTGTAAATACCCAGACAGAAGGTCGGCTCGATCGGGCGAAGCTTGTGGACGAACAGCTTCTTCAAAGATTCCTCCAAGTGAGGGATAAGTACCATGATCTTCTCCCAACGGATTTGTTGCTGTTGAGGAGGGGGAGGAAGATCAGAAGCTGTCGTTGGAGGAGCAGTTGTCGGAAGATCAGAAGTAGTAGACTCGGGTCTTGTTGATGATGTTCCGGCGGGTTGAGCATAGTGAACGGGGGATGTTCCATACAAATTTTGGAGCAGGAACTGATCATAATCAATGTTGTCGTCCTCATCAGTGGGGAAGACCAAATTTACCTAGAGATTTACGGCACTGGCGGCTTTTTCGTACCATGCATCTTCGGTCTCCGGGTTGGCTTCACAATCTGGATCTATCATGTCCAGAATCGGTATGTCTGATGAGTCAAACTCAATCAGTTACTGTGTTGAACCCTCGGGCTTTTCAACCGTCGGGTCTTCTTCATCTGATATCTCCATGTCTATAACCATGTCTGCTAAAGGCAACTCGGCTTCTGGTGCTTCTGTTGTAGCTGCCGCAGTTGGGGGTTCCTGATGAACCACAGTTGTAGCTCCAGTCTGGATCAGGGAGGCGGTCTCGGTCAGACGTTTTGTTTTCTCCCCCTCACGGTGATCAGGATCATCCTGGTCATCGTGTTTCCGCTTCAGGCCGCCTGTGTAACGTCCTGGAATTCCCAAACATGCTTCAATTAACATATATTGCATAACATCGTTACATTCATAAAAGAAAATACATAATAAACACGTACGGTCCCAAAGTCTCAAAACTATACCATACAAAGCATAAGTAATTCCTAATCTCCGTCAGCTATCAACCGCGTCCTACACTTTAATCTTCCCTTTGCTAATAAACGATCCTCAACCTGGAATACATATTTTTGAAAACAAAATGAGGGTTAGACCAAACGGTCTAGTGAGATAATCCCTGTCATTTCAAAATCGTTATAAAACCAATTTATATAAAATCCTTTATATAAACACACATATATCACAAATACTTAAATACCAAATAAGACTCGTGCATCGTGTACCACTCGTACTTCACATCATTCCCATGGCCATATTGGTTGGTTGTGAGCCAACTAATCCGCTGTACAACAATTACAGCAAACATCCGTCGACATAGTTCGGCAAGTGCTCTCGTGTAGTGTAATGCATATATAAATACAATATATATATGTACCAATATATCATATTGTGATTTATAAAACCTTTCATCACATTCCAACCATATATATATATATATATATATATATATATATATATATATATATATATATATATATATATCTCAATATATCACATTTTCTTTTATAAAAACGTCACCACATTCCAACCATAATATAAACACATAATCACATCATGTATCATATTCTCAATCCATACATATCCATCTCATATATATATCACATATATATGTATCCCAGTTGAAAACATTTTAAAGTAAAACTCACCTTGATTGTTTATCAAACACTTCCAAGCTTATCTCGAGAAATCCAATAGTTCACCCAAAATTCACCAAATCTGAAACAATTTAAATACACATATCCTTTTACCAATCAAACACATAATACTCTCCAATAGGCTAGGGATTCTAGATAAACATCAAAACCCCCAATTCATAACAAACCTTATTTCTCAAAGATAATATGAAACCAAAGTTTCCTTACCAAATTACCACTAAAACTGGGCTGCACAGGACAGCACAATTACACCGCTGTTTTTGACTAAATTACCGTACTTAGGTGTCAAACTAGTTGATCATGTCTAAAACAAAAACGTACTTACATATCTTAAGCTTCATCTCGTTTTGGACTCACCTCGATTGGAGCAGCGACCAATTATATATGAATCATATACTAACAGTGTGCAGATCCCGTTTTTTACAGGACCAGTTTCTGTAATTCACTGTTTGGAGCTGCTTAAAGTCATAATTTGGTCTCGATGAAAACTACAAAATTGTACAGTACTGAAAGATCGTTCTAACTGCAAAAGTTGAGCTTATTTAGCCTTACGGTTGATTTTCTACGAAATTTCCAATATCTGGACAGAAAACTTAAACTCAACAAAATTGATAATTTCTATAAGGCATTTCAACAAATACCTTGTGGGCATTACTTCAAGGAGCACAAACCCATTTAAAATGGTTTTATTCTTTTTCCCATTTTTAATACCAAACTTCTAGTTTATGAATTCTAATAGAAGAACACAATTAATACATGATTTCACCAAGAAATACTTCAAGACTTTATCTAATTATAATCAACCAACTAAAACTCATATAAACTCTATAATACCCATTAATACTTCTAACTAAGTATCACCACAAGGAGAGGAAACATTAACAATCAACAACAAAAGAGTTTAAGAGATTACCTTCAAAAATTATACTTCAAAATTCAATTTCTCCTCTTGATTTGCTTCTTTTCTCTCTTTTCTTCTTCTCTATTCTTCTTCTCTTTTCTTTCTCCTATATCTCTCCCTGGACGTCTCTCACTCTCTCTTTTAATCACACACACACACACAATACACATAATACACCTAATATACATAATATCTAGATATTATAACATGTTTATCAAACAAACCCCAAACTCCTCTTAATTGGCAAAACTTACCCCGAAACTTCCAAATAAAAATTAAAACTTACCCCTTAACTTCTAACTCCATAAAATACTAAAATAAAGACTTATAAAATTTCCCAAATCTATTTTAACTAAGATACCACTAGTTAAATAAATAAATAACATACCTGGTTATTACAACATCTCCCCCTTAAAAGAATTCCGTCCCGGAATTCATTCAAGAAACAGACGAAGGTAACTATTATCAACTTGATTTCAAATTCTTCGAACACATCAATGCGTTTATGGAACTCCCAAAGAACTTTTCACTAGGTCAACTGCTTTACTGTTCAAAGTTTACTATTTATTCCCACTTCAATATTTCAAACCAAAACATAAATACTGTAAGTACAGGATCTAATCTTACAATCAATATAGAAAGCAGTAATTGAGAAGTTGTATGATCAAGCTCAATTGTATTCAATGATGAACAGAATTACAGATCTAAGAGAGAGAGAATCTCAAAGATTACAAAGAATGAATACAAAGATATATGGGAAAATCAGTTAGCAAAGTAGTGCTAACCATTCTATTTATACTGTAACGGACATGTTAAAGCTACAATACAAATGAGAAAGACTAATAAGAACATAACACGTGTCCTAATTAGTTTACTAAATACTATGTAAAGTATGTAGTCATAAGTTCTGAACAGGTTGTTCAGAACTTCTGAACATTCTTCTGATAACGCTTCTCTGAGCTTCTAACTCTTTCTCTCAGAACTCTGACTTCTCTTCTCATATCTCTGACTCCTCTACTCAGAACATCTGAGTCTTCTTATCAGATCTTCAGCACTTGGTTTATTGACAAAACTTCAGATCTAACAATCTCCCCCTTTTTGTCAAATAAACTTGAATTTTGCATCATCCAGTTCTTTCAGAGCAGGAACAATTTTCTGAAGTAGCACATTTCTCAGATTAATCCTCTTATCAATTTTGACAATGATTTCTTGAATAATTTCAACTTGCTGATTGATTACTTCTTGAGTTATGTTTGCTTCCTTTACTTTCAGCATCTTTTTCTCCAAATTGTGCTTTATGATCCTTAAAGTTCCAGAACAGTATTTTGCAGTTTCCTTTGCTCTGAAGAAGATCTTTCCACTTTTGTTTTTCAAAAACACTCCCAAATCTAGAAATTTGTGAACACTTCCAGTCTTTAACACCTTTTTCTGCTCATGATCTGTATTGGGATTTGCCAAATAAACACATGGCTTTTGTAAATACAGAGCTATTTGGAAATCTGTATAACAGTGCCACCTTAAGATATAGAACATGGCCTCAATCACCACACTTCTTGCCTTCCTTTCATTTTTGTCTTTGCTTGACTCTTTGAAGCATAGAAAGCTGTGTAATCTGTAGAAGTCAACCACTGATAGTTTATCAAAATCTGCATCAGTAAAGTAATAAACCTTGCCATCTTCTCTCAGAACTTCAAAGGATAAGTACTCCATCTTTCTGAATTTCTTAACCTTCAATTCTCTGATTCCAGTGATTAGAAAATCTGAGTAAACAGCTTGCTTTGTTTTGCCAAGACATCTTGATTTTTCAGCCAACCAGATCTGAGTCTCCTTAGGTCTATCATAATGCACATTCAAGAATTGTACTTCTTTTGGTTTGAAGACCTCAGGTAGATCAAATTCAAGAAAGTATCCATTTAGATCAATGGATATTTCATCTTCTTTGGGTTCAGACTGTTCAGCTTGATCAAAACTAGTTATCTGCACATTCTGAGGTGTTGTGTCCTGAACTTCTTCAACTTCATCTGACAGAATTTCATTCACTTCATACTCAGCAGGAAACACAAAATCATTATGTAGAATCTTTTTGGGATTCACCTCAGATAGCAACCATTCACTACAGTTTCTGATTTTTCTTCTAAGATCCAACCTTCTCTTCACAGAGTTCATACATCTCTTCTTTAAACTCCCTCTTTCAGTTTCCACACTTACTTCCATTTCAATCAATAACCAATTTAGAGTTGCATCACTGTACTTCACCAACTCTTTTAATCTGAACATTTCAAGCCTTCCGTGAACTGTATATGTGAACCCTTCTGTCTCCATTCCTTCATTCACAAATCCCTTCAAATCTTCACCAATTTCTGTTTTCTTTGTGGGAGAACTCAGATTACACTTTTCTTTTCTTCCTTCAATGGCTAATTGGAAATCATACAAGTGTATATTTCTGACATAGATACCCAGAAGTCTTCTGCATTCAATTTCCATTAAGGCTTCTTCAGTACTGGCAAAGAACTTGACTAGAAAGATCTGATCATCAAGAGTCAATCTGTGAAAATCAAAAGTAGACATGGAAACCTTTGTATTTCTTTCTTTCAGCACTTCCATTCTAACAAACATTAAACCACTGAATTCTTCTTGTTGAAACATCAGAACTTTCTCAATTCTTTTCTGGATATGCAGTTTTGAGTCAGGAACTCTGAATCTGTTAGAAGCTTCTGAGTAGACTATTTGAGCTCTGTCATCCATAAAACCATCAATGTTACTTTCCAAAAGCTTATACTCTCCTTCTGTGTAGTAGAGATTATCATACATTTCCTCAGGAAAAATATCATCATGAAATTGTCTGGCTAATGGCACATCACTTAACTCTAGGATGAAATCACATACAGGTTCTTCTAGTCTCTGCAAGTTAATCTTTGGGATCTCAATTGGTTTTCTGAATACATACTCAGAAGGCATAAAGTAGTCTTTCACTTTCACATACTCTTCTTCTGTATTTAACTCATCACAAAAATTAAATCTAAACTCATCTTCAAAATCCTGAGTATAATTCACAGTTCTGTCTTCTTCTCCCATTAGATCAATAGGTCTTACCATTTTTATTCCTTGCTGAACTTTTTGAACATTCAAATCTCTGACTAAATTATTATGCATCCTTCTGATCAACTCTTCACTTAACCTCCTTTCTTTTGATTCAGTACTTATCAATTCTTCACTTATCCTTCTTTTGTTATAAACAATGATATCTGTACACCTGTTTACCACTGCACTTTCCACTGTTTCTTCTGATCTCAATACAGATTCTTCAACAGTGTCAGTTTCAACAGAATTTCCTTCCATTTCTGTATCCAAGTTTAATTCCTCTGTTTTATCTGTGTCATTACCATCAATACTCCCCAAATCCATTTCTTCTGTATCTGAGCTATCAATATGAACTATCTGAATCATTTCCTTTAAATTTTCCTGTGCCTGATCTTCTGAACTTTTTGTACTGGCTAAGTGCATATCTGCTATCTCAAAATCTTATATGCCAATGTCATCATCAGAACTTAACCTCTGTCTTTTCTCCCCCTTTTGATGATCATGAGGTTCATTATCATCAAACTTTCTTTTCAAGTTCTGATTGGAAGTACCTTCAGGTTCAGCTTCTGCAACAGGAACAGGCTCAAGAGGCTTTGAAGTAGAAGCCATTGATACACTCAGTGCTTTCAGTATAGATTCCTGCATACATTGCATTTGTTTTAACATATCTTTTTGAAAACCAGATATTATATCCATGATCTCCTTTTTGTGAGAATTCAAGGATTTCTTTACATCATCTACTTTGGTTTCAACATAAATTAACTTTTTCTCCAACACAACTTTCAAATCTGACACCTCATCATTCAAATCCTCCACTTTCTTCTCCAAATTTTCTACTTTTTCCCCCATCTCCATGTTTTGTTTCTGAATCTTTTCAAATTCAGAAGATTCTAACAGTGAACCTGAACCAACAGATGGTCCAGTTTTCATGTGCCCAGAGGGCTCATGGCCTGTAGATAACACAAAGTCATCTTGTACAACAGATGCACGTTTGAATGAGGCTTTTGTAATGTTCACCTCACCAGGACTTCCATCCAATCCTCGACACCCAATATTAGGTATGTCTATGAATGTTGTTTCAGGAATACGAAACTCCTGATTTGTGCAAGTGTGAGAAGGAATTTCAGGCTCAACATGAATAGGATTGTGATATTCAGACTCAATGTGTTGAAAAATAGGTTGGGATTGATCACCTCCCTCCAAATGAGTTTGGGATGGTTCCCCTGATTTGTGTGAAACAGTAGCATGTTGAAATGCTTCTGAGTGGGTATGGATGGGTTGTTCAAGATCCACCACTAGGTCCATGGTGTTTGTTTCAATATTGGACACCAAGAGATGTGAACCAATAGCATTTGTGGTTACCTGGCCAAGATTAGCTAGTTCAGAGGCATCTCTTTCTGTTTGAACCTCTGTTGACAATCTCTCATCCTCACAACTCTCATTATGTTTTTCCTCACCAAGTCTAACCAAGCTCTCAGAATTTTCCCCCTCAAGTCTCTCAGAATGTTCACCCATCTGAACATCCTCCCCCTCTCTAATTCGCCTAGACCCCTCACCTCTCTTCTCAGGTTGGTCCTCTTGGGTAGGGATTTGAGGTAATTCAATTCCCATAGAGGTGCAATACGCTTTTAAAATCTCACTCTCCCTTGGAATATAATTCCTAAGTGATTTTGGCAACAATTTATGATTGGGATAGTTTTCAAGTCTTGTTACTGAGGTCATCTTACCCAAATAAAATGTGGGACCATGCTCTTCATTTGTTCTTCTTTTGATTGTTCTGTTTTCCTGCATGGCATACCAAATAACAATTTGCCAGTACCTTATATAAGGAATGTATGTCAGTGAAGCATCCTTTGTTTTCCTCTGAATTGCTTTCTGATTCTTCTCAAATGTATTCTTCATGTCTTCCCAAAGTATTAAAGTATAGTCATAATGCCTATTCTTCACTAAACCCTGAAAGAATTTGTTTAGAAGCAAGCATTTATTTACCACATGAAAGAAGCAAACCCAAATAGGTGGTAATTTGTTTCTTCTGAACAAACTGAGAGTCCTCAATCTTTCATTGTATCCCAATTTCATATATTCAGCTATTAATTCCTATGTTAGGGGTGAATCTTCAAAATTTGTCCTTCTTTGTACATCATCTTTCTCTGGTAGATTCAGCATTTCTCTTAGTGCAGAGATAGATAAGGCAAATGTCACTCCTCCAATTTCAGACACAAACTTATTATCTTCTAACCTAAGATGTTTCCACCATTGTTGTATGTACTGAACAGGAACATTTTTGCTTCTTGTAAACCATTTTCTATAAGGATGATGTTTGAATAACTCCATGATAATTCTGTGTTCAGGTTTAAATCGACTTTCCTCAAACAATATAACACAGTTATTTTCAGATAATTTCAACCATTCACTCTCAGGAACAACCCTTTCCACGAAAATAGGTCTATCTGACATAATCGACCCTGCAGCACTCTGTTCATGTTCAATATTAATGTTTACCTCATCTGAATTTCCTTCTGATTCATTCATTTGTTCATCTTCTTCATCATTTCTTATTGCCTCTTCCTCTTCAGCTCTATTCTGTACTTCATCATTATCCGAATCAGATGAATCCATTATCGATTTTGTAGAATGTAGAGAAATTGGACCACTCCTTCGTATTCCAGACATGATTTAAGAAGAAAACAAACTCAAAGAACTCTGGATTTGATTCGTATCTCACTTTTCGCTCTAGAATTTGAAAAGATTTGAAATAGGGATTTTAAGACCTATTTAAAATCGCGAAGTTGAAAGGTTTAACGGAAAAGCGAAATCAATGTTATAACGGAGTCAACACATTTGAAATGCCACAGAGGATTTAAATAGAATGTGTGGCATAATCAAACAAATATGAAGCTGACACGTGTTAGTGGATAGAATTTTGACTCAAGTCAAAGATCTGAATAACACGCTCAGATGTTTTGACTTTCCTTTATCAGATATCTGATTGTTCTATTCAGAGTTCTGATTCCATAACTCAGAAGAATTTTGCCTTGTAACCAAAATGTCATTTAAAATCAACTTCTGACAAATATAAAACATCTCGATTATTCAGAAGAGGTTTGAACAGATAGAAACACTTTTTATCATCAAAATTTTGTTCATATTATGATGATTTTCAAAAAAAATCATTTAAAATCTTATATCTGAATATGAAATTTTTTAATTCAGATATAGTTTGAACAACAAAAAAAATTTATCATTAAAAGCTTGTTCTTCTTAGAATGATCAGAGATAAGAAATGAAAACAAACCTTTTAAGCATCACAAAATGATTTCCAAACAAAAAATTTTGATGCTCCCCCTTGACTTGAGCATGCATTTGACTATTTATGATTCATAAAGAGGAGATAAAAAGATAATAGAAGAAGCATAATCCACACAGTTGAAGTATTTGTATTTCTCAAAAATAAATTTTTGAAAGTTAGATTGCTGAAGTATTGACTCAGAATCTCTGACCTTAAGACTCAGAAGTTCTGAACTCAAGACTCAGAGGTTTCGAACTCAAGACTCAGAAGTTTTGATCATAGTACTCAGAAGTTCTGAACTTAAGACTCAGAGTTCTGAGTACACTACTCAGACAATTTTACTTAGAAAAATTTAGCATTTTTAAGAAAAACAAATATTTTCAATTAGTCAGATTAAGCATTCCTATTTTACATATGAGAAAAGAGAACCTTTTGTGATCAAGAGGCTTTGTGAACAAGTCAGCCAATTGATACTTTGTATGCACAAAGTGCATCTCTATAGTTCCTTTTTCCACATAGTCCTTTATAAAATGATACCTCACATCTATATGCTTAGTCTTTGAATGTTGAACAGGGTTCTGAGTAATGGCAATTGCACTTTCTGAGTCACAGTAGATGGGAATCTTGTTAAGCTGATATCCATAGTCCATGAGTTGTGTTCTCATCCACAATGTTTGAGAGCATGCAGCAGCATCAGCAACATACTCTGCTTCAGCAGTTGAAGTGGACACACAATTCTGCTTCTTTGATGCTCAACTCACTATTTTATCTCCCAAAAAGTGACAAGCACCGGATGTACTATTTCTGTCCAACCTACTTCCTGCATGATCAACATCAGTGAAAGCAGTCAATTTGAAATCAGTTTCTTTTGGATACCATAAACCTAGATCAGGTGTTCCTTTGAGATATCTTAAAATCCTTTTGACAGCCAACATATGTGATTCTTTTGGGTTAGATTGAAATCTAGCACAGAAACAGGTAGAAAACATGATATCTGGTCTACTTGCAGTCAGATAAAGTAATGATCCAATCATGCCTCTATAGAGTTTGATATCTACTGAAACACCTTTGAGATCAGCATCTAACTTTATGTTAGTTGCCATAGGTGTTCTCATAGAAGCACAATCAGACATTTTGAACTTTTTCAGAATGTCTCTGACATATTTTCCTTGATTTATAAAAAATCCTTTTGGTAATTGTTTGACTTGAAGACCAAGGAAAAAATTCAGCTCGCCCATCATGCTCATTTCAAATTCAGATGACATGATTTTTGAAAAATTATCACATAATTCTGGACTGGTAGAACCAAATATTATGTCATCAACATAAATCTGAATCAGAATTAAATCATCACCCTGTTTCTTTAAAAACAAAGTTGTGTCAATCTTACCTTTCTTGAACCCTGAACCTAACAAGTGTTTAGTAAGAGTGGTCGTACCAGGCTCGTGGTGCTTGTTTTAGACCATATAAAGCTTTGTCTAAAATATAAACATGATCAGGGAATTCTGGATCAACAAAACCTTCAGGTTGATGAACATATACCTCTTCATTAAGTTTTCCATTTAGAAAGGCTGATTTGACATCCATCTGATACACCTTGAAGTTTTTGTGTGCAGCATAGGCCAAAAATATTCTGATTGCCTCTATTCTTGCCACTGGTGCAAATGTCTCATCATAATCAATTCCCTCTTGTTGACAGTATCTGTGAAATCCCAAATCTAGCAAGTAATCAAGAATGATGTAGAGAGAAAATCTAGAGTACGCAATTCATCCATATATTGATCTTCAAAGTACAAATGACTAATGCTATATGTTGTTTCTAAAGGGATCTAGATTCTCATCTAACAAAGAACTAGACATGCCTATTTATACCCATAACATACAAGGTATAAAGGCAAAGCTAACTAATACAGTACATTGACTTTTACAGTAAATCTTGAATACAACAATGCTCTAACAATCTCCCCCTTTGGATTCAAGATTTAAAAAATATGACAACAGTCTTCAGCTCTTTGTAAAGTCAATCTTCTCCAACAGACACTCTATCAAACCATCTTCAAATAGCTTTATCTCCAATAGTTCACGGCGAACTATATGCTTTGACACTCTTTAAGAACTCAGCTTTGAAGAATCTTCAGACAAACATGAAAAGTCATTGTCTTTTTCTTTGAAAAGTCAACCTTCTTCAATACAATCTTCAACAGATTGTCTTCAAGTCTTGAACATGGAACAAGATGAATCAGAAACGATTAGAGTTTGGATCAGAAAGATGTGAAACCATCCACATTGTTGAACTTTTAGGTGTAAGCGCATTCCGAGAACCACTCAGAACTAAGATAACCAAATTCGGTGTAAGCGCATTCCGAGAACCACTCAGAACTAAGATAACCAAATTCAGCAACATTTGGACTTCACATGATCCTTCTCCCCCTAATCTTCAGTCTTTGTTCACGAATCTTTGACTTGAAAGTTCTTTGACATGAAATATCTTTGACTTGAAAACTCTTTGACATGAAATTGAAATTAAACTTTTCTCCCCCTTTTTCGATGATGGTGAGCATCATAATCATCGAAAACCATTTTCAATTTCAGTCGTGTCTTTGAGTATTGCTAACAATCTCCTCCTTACAGAATAACCTTGCTCCCCCTCAAAATAAGAATTCTGGAGCAATTTATTTTCTCCCCCTGAAAATATGCATATATTTCAATAACGTACAGTATTTGAAATTGTAGCACAAATTTTAAAACAAATTTACACAAGGAAAATAAAATTCATTGAATTTCATTTTATAACTACAAACATTTGATCATTTGAAAACTTTACAAAAGAAATTCAACTTAATGAAATTTAACAGATTTTTCAATCAAATGAAATCAAATGCATGTGTTTGGATTCAAGAACAAGTCATCATTGTATATCAAGTTAAAAATGTTCAGTTTCAACCCCTTTATCAAATCTATTTGGTGTGCTGGGATGCGAAATATGATTAGCTTCAAGCATATGCAATTCTAAAACATGTAAGAATACTTTGCTCTACTCACACTATTTGTCCAAAATCAGAATTTCACAAATTTACGGATTTATCGCGACTTTGTATTTTCCCAAGTTTCAAGAGATGTGTGCTCATTGGCATCTTTTCGTTTGTGCTCATTGGCATCTTTTGATTTTGTGCACATTGGCATCTTTTGATTTGTGCACATTGGCATCTTTTGATCAAAAAGTTTAGTAAGAATAAGATACACCGTTAAACATGACTTTCTATCTGGTTCTATAGCAGGATTTGTGTAAGCATATCCCAGACCAGTTGGCCTTAGGTGCTAGGTGACGAGCACCCCTTAGAACTTAATTTCCCAAACCAGAAAGGCCACATCGATATATCTTAAACCCATTTGTACCAGTAGAACATGGCTTTCTATCTGGTTCTATTGCAGGATTTGGGTCAGCCGATCCCAGACCAGTTGATCTTAGGGACTAGGTGTCGAGCACCCCTTAGGACTAACTCTCCCAAACCAGAAAGGCCACAGGCACAAACTTTCAAACTAAATGATAGTGCAACAATTTTATCTCAATCAATTGGTTCTAAAACATAGTGCTTTGCCCATATTTTCATTTCCATCCATCATTCTGACATATAGGCTTTTTGAGCATTATATTCTATATTTATCCAGATTCACATAACTTTGAGCATTCAGCATAATTTCATTCATGTTATGCTGACCTTTCGATTATTTCAGAGGTGAAAATTGAAGCAAATCCAACTCAGATAATACAAAGTTTCTTGTAAAATCATCTTTTAGCACACATTTAATTCATTGAGTGAAGATTGAAAATTTCATGTCATTGAATTAAATTTGTAAAGATTCAAGTTTTCAAAGTGGTAGAAATAAAATATAATCCAATGTTACCTTTTACCACGTTCCTTGAAACAGAAAGATGTAACAGTTAAAGATATCACCTGAGAAGTGTGAGTTCTAAACTGATTTGTTTAGAAGTCTTAGTCTCTGAAGTACGGGTTTTGAACTGATATGTTCAAAAGCCAAAGACATTGAAGCACGGGTCCTGAATTGATGTATTCAGAAACCAAAATCTCTTTTAAGTGCGGGTCCTAAACTGATATGTTTAGAAACCATTGTCGTTGAAGCACGGGTTTTGAACTGATATGTTCAAAAGCCAAAGACATTGAAGCACGGGTCCTGAATTGATGTATTCAGAAACCAAAATCTCTTTTAAGTGCGGGTCCTAAACTGATATGTTTAGAAACCATTGTCGTTGAAGCACGGGTTTTGAACTGATATGTTCAAAAGCCAATGTTCTTTGTCTCCCCCTTAATGGTACAAATATTCTTCAAAAAATCCACCGGTTCTCTTCTGTTTTCAGTCATGTGTGTAGTATGAATTTACAAGTCAGTACAACACATGATAAACCTGCAAAACAGATTAAGCAGATTTTGGTACCCAACGGGACTTGGGTCCTAGTGTGTTAGGTGTAGATTTCTTAGAAGGAATACTATAAGTACCGTACCAAAAAGAAGTATAATTTTTATGCACAAAATCATTTGTTCCACAGTAAGAACAGCAAATTTTCTTTTGAGCTAACCTGATTAATTGATTTACAGAATAAACCAAATTAGGTTTGACAAAAGATTTACCTTGAAATGTATTGCTCTTCTTGGCATTTGATGTGAAGCAGATGATTTTGGTACTTCTTTCTTCGGAATTGTTGTGCCTTTGACTCTCCATTCCATCTTCACCCTTTTGAAGATTGGAACTTCTTCAGATTTGGAAGTATTAACTTTAGGCACTTTTCTTTTGTTATCTGATTTATCAAACAGAGGATTATAGAAGAGATTTGTTGAACGAATCTGATCTTTTGAGAAACCAGTTGATCTATTAATATGTTTAGAAGGAATGTTTTTAAAACTCGAACTTGAAGCAGTTTTAAAAGAGCATTCAGAATCATTTGAATTAACAAATGGAGTCTGAAAGATACTTTCAGGACTTACCTGCTTTGAGACATCAAATTTAAAAATGATGTTTTCAAGTTCCTTGACTTTGTTTATTAAAACATTTTTCTCTTTAGAAATTAGATCAAATTTCTTTTGGAGATCAGATTTGATCAACTGATCCTTCATAATATCAGCTGATAAACCAGATAATCTTTTGGTAAGATTAAGAATCACATCTTCAAAATATTCGCGTTCCGATTCAAAATCTTTTTCCAAAAACTTTCTTTTATCAGCAATCTCTTTGAAAATTTCCATATTTTTCTTTTTAAGTGTTTTACTTTCCTTTTCAAAGAGATTTTTCTTTTCCGCGAAATCTTTTCTTTCCTTTTCCAAAAGATTTTCTAATTCAGAGATTTTCACGGAAAGATCAGAACTTTTAATTTCAAAAGATTTGCATTCAGTTTTAAATTCATTTCTTTCTTTCTCTTGCTTCTCTTTTTCAAGATATAAAACTTTCTCAAAATCGGAGATTTGTTTCAAAAGTTTTATATATTTTAGTTCAATTATTTCCTTTTCTTTAAGAACTTTATTTGAAGAAGGTGACACTCCTTCACGTTCAGAAAGCTTCTTCTTCAATTCAACGTTTTCACTTTCCAACGTTGTTGTCTTTTCTTGAACTCTTTTTATTTGATTTCGTAAATATGAGTTCCCCTTTTCACTCTTGTCTTTCTCACTCTTCATATCAGCATTTTCTCTTTGAAGAGTTGTTACTTTCTCTTGAAGTTTCTCGATTTGATCGTGCAGACTTGAGTTGTCTTTGTCTTACTTTGTTTCAAGACCTGCAATATATACTTCAAGATCAGTAATTCTTTTAGTAAGTAAAACATTTTGTTCTTTAAAAATAAAATTTTCATTTGAAGAAGAAATGTCTAAAATATGTCTCTTCAAATCAGCATATTCTTCCTCCATTGTCTTTATACTCCCTTGAAGCTCCTTCATGTTATCTTGATGAGTTGAAATCTCAAATGTCTTATTTTTCTCTTGAGTAACTTCAAGCACTACAATCTTGTCATTCAAATCTTTCAGTTTGGACTCAAGAGAAGAGACTTTGTCTTCTAATAAAGCTTTCTCAGACTTGAGCTTTGTAATTTTTCTTGCATCTTCATTAGTATGTGTTATGTATCTATCAATAAAACCTTCAAGACGCTTGATCTCATCTTTAGCTTCAGAAAGAGTCCATTTTCTCTCTTTTCCTAACTCATACCATATTCTCCCATTTAAATCCAGTATGTCAGACATCTTTTCAAATAGCTAGAATAATTGATCGTTCAGAAGATCAAGCAGAAAAAAATTTATATAAATTTTTTTCTTGAAAAGCTCTTAAAATGTATGAAATACAGTATCGAATTTTTTTATTTTTTATTTTTAATTCACAAGAATTCGGATGAATAAGGATTCGAAATCAATGAATTCGAATGAATAAGGGTTCGAATTCAATGAATTCGGATGCTGAAGGGTTCGAATTGAATGAATTCGGATGCTGAAGGATTCGAATTCAATGAATTCGGATGAAGAAGGATTCGAATTCACCCAATTCGGACTTAACTGGGTTCGAATTCACTCAATTCGGACTTAACTTGGTTCGAATTCTTTACTTGAAAAATTAAACCAACTCAGATGAATCCTCAACTTATCAATTCGAATCTAACAGGGTTCGAATTCACCTCAATTCGAATCCATAAGGGTTCGAATTCAACTCAATTCGAATGCTTCTTGAGTCGAATTCTATACTTGTGATGCCAAGAACACTCCGAATTCCCTTTGAATGATCCGAATTGTGTATGAATGATCCGAATTCACCAAGAATGATCTGAATTCTGCACTTCGAACACGAAAATCACTAATTCAGCCATAACTTTTTTAATTCTTGATCAATTGTTATGAAATTTGCACAGATTTGTTCGAAATTTGATTCCACACACTTTCTTAGTTAATCACAAATCCTAATTCGATCAATTTAATCGAATTATGATCCAAAATAGTAAGAAAATGTTTTCTAACAAAAACAGATATAAAATGATCAGATCTGCAAATTCTGTGCAGATTTTGGTATAGATCCTTGAATTAAAGATGTTCAGGGATGAAAATCGAGTGCAATGATGTCAAGAATCAATCCAAAAGATCAAAAAATGAAAAAAATGATGATTCTAGATGAACAGTAAATGAAGAAGGGTAAGAAATCATCATGAACAGTGATGAATGAAGGATCCGAAATCTTCAAGAACAGTGTAAAAAATCTTCAATTTGCTCTTTGATCTGCTTGAATTTTCTGTTTAGCTCTGATACCAAATGTGAAATCCCAAATCTAGCAAGTAATCAAGAATGATGTAGAGAGAAAATCTAGAGTACGCAAGTCATCCATATATTGATCTTCAAAGTACAAATGACTAATGCTATATGTTGTTTCTAAAGGGATCTAGATTCTCATCTAACAAAGAACTAGACATGCCTATTTATACCCATAACATACAAGGTATAAAGGCAAAGCTAACTAATACAGTACATTGACTTTTACAGTAAATCTTGAATACAACAATGCTCTAACAGTATCCCTTAGCAACCAATCTTGCCTTGTTTCTGATGACAACACCTGACTCATCCTTTTTGTTTCTGAACACCCATTTAGTTCCAATAATAGATTTACCTTCAGGCTTTGGAATGAGTCTCCAAACTTTATTTCTTTCAAATTGGAGCAATTCCTCTTGCATTGCTGAAATCCAGTCTGGATCCTCTAGGGCTTCATTAGCTTTCTTTGGTTCAATCACACTTAAGAAACCAGCAAACATTGCTTCATTTGCTGTAGCTGATCTGGTTTTTACTCCTGCTGATGGATCACCTATTACTTGATGAATAGGATGATTTTTAGTCCATTTATTTGCACTAGGGAGTACATCAATCTCTGAATAATTGTTGTTTGCATCATTCTCATCAATGATTGCTTGTAATTCTGAACTGTCCCCTTGTTCTGATATATGTGTAGGAGTTCCATGTGTGTTTGTATTCTGAGTAATGAAATCAGACTTCTGAGTAACTTGACCAGAGTTCTGACTACAAGGTTTAGAATTCTGATTACAAGGTTCAGAATTTTGAATACATGGTTCAGAATTCTCACTACTTGTATTTATCAGATTTGGACATTCCTCAGATGGACCTTTATCAGAAATTACAGTTGATTGAACTATTTCTGGAGTCTTATTTTTCATCTCTTTGACCATCTTTGGGTTTTCATATTCTGCATAAGAATCAGACATTAGTTCAATAAAAGCATCCTTAAACAGTAAATTGAGTTCTGAACAAATAGGATTAGAATTTGTATCAGAAGTCATTTTTGTCTTGTTCTGCATGAGTTCTGAACTGTCTTGTTCAGAAGTCCTCATTCTGGCTTCATCAAAAGTTACATTTATGCTCTCCATCATCCTCTTGGTTCTTCTATTGTAGATTCTGAATGCTTTGGAAGTTAAAGAATAACCCACAAAGTATCCTTCATCTGCCTTTTTATCGAATTTGGCAAGATTTTCTCTGTCTCTAAGAACATAGCACCTGCAACCAAAAACATGAAAGAATTTGATTAATGGTTTTCTTTTATTTATTAGTTCATAAGCAGTCTTATTTAATCTCTTATTGATTAAAGTTCTATTCTGTGTAAAACAAGCAGTTGCAATTGCTTCAGCCCATAGGAAGGTAGGAAGATTTGAATAAGCCAGCATTGTTCTCGCAGCTTCAACTAGAGTTCTGTTTTTCCTTTCAACAACACCATTTTGTTGAGGAGTTTTGACAGCAGAAAAATTGTGAGAAATTCCAGAACTTTCTAAAAAATTCTGAAGAGTCTCATTTCTGAACTCTGTTCCATTATCACTTCTGATTTTCTGAACTTGAAGTTGTAGGAGAACTTGAATCCTTTTGATAAAATTTATCAATGTAGTAGCAGCTTCTGACTTAGCTCTTAGGAATTCAACCCATGTGTATCTGGAGTATTCATCAACAATCACAAGCATATATTTCTTTCCTCCCATAGACTGAACTGAAATAGGACCACAAAGATCAGTATGAATCATTTCTAATGGTGCTTTGCAAGATGATTCCATTTTTAATCTGTGAGAACTCTTTTTCATCTTGCCCATTTCACATGCTGAGCATAACGATTCTTTTTCAAATTTAATCTTTGGTAAACCTTTAACCAGATGTTTTGCAACAAGATTATTAAGATCTTTGAAATTCAGATGAGAACATCTTCTGTGCCAAAGCCAGCATTCATTTGCAGTTGAGTTTGATAAAAGACAAACTGTATTTAATGTTTTCAATTTTGAAAAATTAACTACAAATAAGTCCATATGTCTTTTAGCCCCGAAGACTTTAACATCATTTTCAGTTAAAATCATGCAACCTGTTATTTGAAACTTGATTTGACAAAGACTGTCTAAAAACTGACTTATGCTGAAGAGATTATGTTGTAATCCTTCAACATAGAAAACCTTTTGGATAGTCAGATCTCCTTTAGTTAAATCCCCATAACCTTTAACTTGACCTTTGCTATTATTTCCAAAGTTTAATGTTCCTCCAGCCTTTTCTGTGAAGTTTGATAGAAAAGACTTCTGACCTGTCATGTGTCTTGAAGCTCCTGAATCTAAAAACCACACATGACAGCCCTGCAAAAGGATCAGTTAGTTTTAGGTACCCATTTTGGAATGGGTCCATCTTTGTTAGCTTTGTCATTGGATTTAACATTAGTACCTTTTACTTTCCACTCGAAATCTTTCTTCAAACACCACTTTCCTTGAACTTTTATGAAGTCAGAACATTTTCTGCTTACAAACTTGTTTAATTTCTTTTTGAAAGTTGTAACTTTTGATTTTGCAACATTTTCAACTTTCTTTTCTTTTATCTTTTCTTTCTTCTGAGTCTGAGGAACATAAATTTTCTTCTTTTCTGTATTCTGAAGAACAGAAATATTTTTCTTTTCTGAATTCTGAATGTCTTTTCTTATGTATGAAACAGAAGTTATTTTGACTAGACATTTATGAGAATATTGGAATGAATCGTTTTTACATCTAACACAAACAAGATTTTTCTTTGCAAGTGACAATAAATCTGAAACATAGGTCATTTCATTTTTATTGATACTGTTCAGAGTACAATTGCCCTTATTACAAGAATTTCTAGCTTTGAGTTCAGAAGTAGATTTCATTCTAAGCTTCTCAAGATTCCTTTTCAGATCATTCAACTTTGCAAGATCATATTTCCTTTTGCTTTCTTCTTTTTCTGAAAAATTCAACTCCTTTTTGTTAGAAGAATTAGATGATTCACCTTTTTCATATGTACTTGATTCATTAAAGAATTTATCATTTTCTTTTAGAGCATTAATTTTAAAAAGATCATACTCAGTCTTCAGTTTTTCAAGCTCTGTTATTTTCTGAATAAAAATATTCTTTTCTTTCAAAGCTTCTTCAAGTTTAACATCCACCTCACAGTAATCATTTTCAAGTTCATCATAAGCTTTCCTTAAGTCCTCAAGTTCTTGACTTACAAGATTAAACCTCTTTTCAAGTTTTAAAAATTCATCTGACTTTGTTTCAAAAAATCCAGTTGAATCAGACTTTTGACTACCTGAGTCAGAGTTCTGATTTACAGACTCAGATGTCTGATCTTTAGACTCAGAGTTCTGACTACAAAGTTCAGAATTCTGACTAGAAGTTTCAGACTTCTGATTGACTGTTTC
Source organism: Saussurea involucrata (assembly GCA_033807775.1). Classification (NCBI taxonomy): domain Eukaryota; kingdom Viridiplantae; phylum Streptophyta; class Magnoliopsida; order Asterales; family Asteraceae; genus Saussurea; species Saussurea involucrata. The sequence goes on from CM066326.1 coordinate 16,458,472, forward strand.
AGAATCTTTACTTGTGTCAAATATGTTCTCAATGTCATGATATGAAAAACTTGGTTGTTTATTTTTGTAGCTGACATTTAAAGAATCATACTTGAATTTAGTATCATTGTATTTTGGCTTCTCATCTTTTGGTTTAGAGACTTCTTTCTTAACCTTTTCTTCTGAAATAACTGACTTTTCTGTTTTAGACTCATAAATTTTCTCATCTGACTTTTTAGAGTTTGGTCTTTGCAAATTGTCAGAACTTGTTATAGAACTAGCAGGTCTTATGAACACTTCAACAATTTCTGGGATTTTTGGCTTAGGAGCTTGAAGTTTTTCATACAAGTTGATTGGAGCTCTTTTTAAAGTGACATTTTATTCCAATCCCAATCCCTTCTTTGGGTTATAAAATCTTGTATCTTTAACATTGCTTATTAAAAGATTTAATGTTTGCTGAGTCTGACCCCTTTTCAAATTCAGATCTTCCAATTCTTTGATTTTGGTGTATAAATTCTTTCTTTCCTCAAATAACATATCAAATTTTATTTGTAAATCACCTTTTTCATCCTTTATTTTTGAAAACTCAACTTTTAGTTCAGAGATCTTTTTCAACAATTCAGAATTTTCATCTTTAACTTTCTGTTTCTCAGTCTCAGATTCTTCATATTGTTCTTTTATTACTTCTTTTTCAATTCTGAACTTGTTAACCAAATTTCTTTCTCCTTTTATCTGTTTTCTTAGATTAGCAAATTCAGTTTTCATTTCACCAATCTGTGTCATTAACTCTATTTCAAGTGAAGAATGTACCTCAACAGATGACTCAGAATCAGCATCTTCAAAATCAGAATCATCCTCATTCCTCATTTTTGCCATATAGCTTTGCATATGTGGAAAGTTGATATGATCATCTTCATCAGAAGTGTAGTACAGCCAATTCTCCTGTTCAGCCAATAACGCAATTTTATCATCTCTCTTTTTTGCAAGCTGAGCCTTCTTGGTGTAGTACTCATAGTCTTTCACAATTTTAACTCTGCAATCCTTAGCATAGTGGCCAGATTTTCCACACTTGAAACACAGATTCTTTTCTTTTCTCTCTTCCTTCTCTTCTTTGTTTTCTTCACTTCTCTCTACTCTCTTTTCAAACTTATTTTCTTCTATGTCTTCTTTCTTCTTATAATCTGAACTCCCAACTCTCTTATAATTTCCTTGAAATCTACCCTTCCCATACCTCTTGTTGAAAGTATTTGTCAACAAAGCTAGCTTCTCAGCCATTATCTTGATATCTTCATCATCTTCTGATCCTTCTTCCTTGTCAGATTCTTCCAGAAGAGGTCTCTCTGATAGATATGCAGTCTTTTTGGGTGCTTTGATTGCTTTGGACTTTGATAAGAATGCTAACTGATCAGCAACATTTTTCTTCTCTTCCACAACTAACTTGACAGAGTCTTCATGTTGATTAAGAACATAGAACAGATCATTTAAGTCTTCTTCACACATATCCTTGTTCATTTGCAGACTTATGGCAAATGATGACCATTCGGAATTTAGACTGTTCAGAAATTTGTAATTTATTTCTGACTTCGTTTTCTTCTGTCCATTTCTTCTCAAATCATTTAGAATAGTACAAAATTTACTGTATGTCTGTGTCAAACTTTCTGACTCTTTTGCTTTGAACCTTTCATAAGCATTTATGCTTTGATTTAACTTTGTCTGAATAGATCTCACAGTTCCTAACATCTGCCTTTCCAATTCGTCCCACATTTCTTTAGCTGATGATCCACTGTCAATCCTGTTAAGAACCTCATTTGGGACAGCCAAAGTCATCAAAGTAATTGCTCTTTTGTCGATAGCATACCTATTCTTCTGTTCAGCTGTGTATTGGGAATAATTCTTCTTCACCCTGGTTGCTGGAATTTCTGGAGTTGTCTCTGTAGCAGGGGTTGCAGCAACATCGATATACACTTCAATTGGACCTTCTCGAATAGAGACCATAAGATTTTCATCAATGTTGTCTAGGAATTGGATCATACAAATTTTCCATTGCTGATACTCTTCTGGTATAAGAACATGCGGTTTGGTTTCAGATCCCATGGCTAGATATTCTTTAGAAGACATGATTGTAAGAAAATTCAACAGAAAGACAAATTCGAGTTTCTTGATCGAAATGTAACAGGTAATTCAAGAATTGCCAAGAATTCAAGAACTAGCCCTAGCAGCGGAATCGATTTTTGAACGAATCAAGAAATCTTCAAGAAATTGATCAATCGATCTTCGCAATCACAATCTTGAATGAATTTGTTGTTGATTGGCTCTGATACCAATTGTAAGTACATGATCTAATCTTACAATCAATATAGAAAGCAGTAATTGAGAAGTTGTATGATCAAGCTCAATTGTATTCAATGATGAACAGAATTACAGATCTAAGAGAGAGAATCTCAAAGATTACAAAGAATGAATACAAAGATATACGGGAAAACCAGTTAGCAAAGTAGTGCTAACCATTCTATTTATACTGTAACGGACACGTTAAAGCTACAGTACAAATAAGAAAGACTAATAAGAACATAACACGTGTCCTAATTAGTTTACTAAATACTATGTAAAGTATGTAGTCATAAGTTCTGAACAGGTTGTTCAGAACTTCTGAACATTCTTCTGATAACTCTTCTTAGAGCTTCTGACTCTTTCTCTCAGAACTCTGACTTCTCTTCTCAGATCTCTGACTCCTCTACTCAGAACATCTGAGTCTTCTTATCAGATCTTCGGCACTTGGTTTATTGACAAAACTTCAAATCTAACAAATACTAACAAATCATCACGCTTTCGCTGCACATTTATGCTAAATAAACCAAACACATGCTCTCTCTTATAATTTCAATCTCAATCAACAAACAAGACTAAATCTGTCCAGTTGATTCCACCAAATTTAAAATCAAAATATTCTACAACCCTAGTACACCAGATCATCATGAAAAATACTAAATAATTCAAAATCCAACGCATTTCTCAATCTACAAATGAAGTTAATCAAACCATTTGCATTCCTTCATTCTTGAGGAATATATTAACATTTCAATTCAAAATTTCTTAAGCAATTATAAAACACTACTTACGATTTGAATGACAATTTCAACAAAATTCAATTAAAACCAAAAAGAAACTCATCTTCAATAGTCTATAAATCCCGACACCTTAATCGAACTTACTATTCATCATTGACTTCCCATAAAGAACATCTCAAGAGACATTCCAATCCGAAATAAATTTATAATAAAAATAAAAAAAAATCTTATTAATATCACATACCAAGTATATTCTTCTCTTCTAAAACTCACATCTCTTTACCAATCATTCCACAAAAATCCTGGCACCCTTTAAATATTCATCAGACAATAATTTATTCACGCCAACCAATATATCAACATCAAACTAAGATATAATCATATCATGACTTAATTTTTCTTAAGTTTATATGAAACACAATCTGAAATAATTGTATTTATCCTAAAGATCTCATAACCATAATTCTTACCAACCTCCATCCTATAATATCATCACAAAATCAAATTCTTAAACACAACGGCGAACTCGTTAACACCTCATTGATTTACATATGAGACTTAACATGCAAAGTCAAGCATAAAGTCTAAAACAACTCTTTAACTTAAACAATTCTATAAAGAAAGTTCATCACACTTCCAAATTTTTTTTATTGATCATTGCTTTCTTCTCGCTAATCATAACACTAATAATATAAATCCATTTTACAACTTAAATCCTCCAATCCAAGGGGAGTATTAGGTAAACATCCAACCCATTTGAACCATTTTTCTATACCAAGAAAATTCTCAAGCATCAATTTCTTATAACATTATCAACATAATATAAATATTCTTTCTCAGCTTAAGTGTAGATCATCAGCAACCTAGTGTTCTAACCTTGCGACCTACTATCGCCAATGCTTCCCCCACATCATTCCACCTTTGATTCATTCTGATGTTTTCTAACAGTACAACCATACTTGATTCGGCTAATCCCTTCCGCATAATCGACACGGGAAAGATCGAATGAACCCCTACTAGGTGTTCCTATACCATATTATTTACATAATCTCGGATGACCTCACCGGTTCACACACAACAGTTTCACTTTCGCGTTTCAATCTCCTGATAAAACCTCCAACTTGAGACATGTTAGACAGTCATAAACCTCCGTATTAATGGAATACATACTGATTCCTTCCTTCCTGACATTCTAGGGTTCCTAACAGAACCTACTTCATCTAAAGCTTCATAACCAACTTATATCCCCACCGTTCTCACTTGAGGAAAAACACAAGACTTTTCATAGTTGCAAAATCAAATTTTCAACCTATCCCAGTACCCAGACTCATCGCTAATAGCATTACATCAAGTAACGTAACGCTACTTATCACCATTCCACCACAATGATTCACTTCGCCCCTTTCAAATCTTACTGCAAATAAAACCATTCTTTCATAACCAAGCAATAGTTCAAACTACAATCATACTGACATTCCGAATTCAAAAGCTCGACTCCACATATGGGTACTGCACAGTGGTCTCAACTTTTCATCACCTTATTAAGCCAGGCACGACATTCACCTTACAAAGCCAGGCACGACATTCATAATTGTTCTCCACTGTGCAACCCGACTCCACACATAGTAACAACATCACAACAGCATGCAATCAACAATTTCGTAGAAATGAACATATAAACAACTCGCATGCTTTAATAAATGTTTTCACATCACGTAATATAAAACCATTCAAATAATTTAATCCGGTCAACATGCTCGTAACCATAATCAGTTATGAAAACCTTTCGTAAAACCTTTCATTCACACAAAGAAGGTAAGGGAACTCACCTTTGCCTTAGCACTTCGACACATGCTCCGGAATACACTTTAGTTCAAACCGAACACCTAAATTGGCGCCACCAAAATGGTGTGTAAACTATCTAATTACCTACCCAAAATATTCCCAATAATCCCTAAGACCAAACCCCCAATCAACACCTCGATTCTAGACCCGAACGAGCGATGAAACGGAAACAAGGTTTGGGGAACAGGGCTTGGCGCCCCTGGTGGCGCACCTCTAGACGCGCAGCCAGGCGTGCAGAGCTCTGGTATACCCCCTTCACGAGACTTCTTTCAAAAATCAAGGGTTTCTCATCCCCAAAACCATTAAGAACCAATAACCATCCTTTTAAACAACATAAAACCCATCAAATCCATCTAATGATTCATCACCTTTTAACTCCAAAACTTAAAAACTCAATCCATGGAAAAATGAAGATTATCAAGCAATCATGATGAAGCTTCTTACTGATTTGATCAAAATTCATAGGGAATCAATCCCAAAATCATTTGCCTTCTTTCTTATGGATTAAAACTCAACCAACAATTGGATTATCAAATCTCCAACCATAAACTTGCCTAATCAATAGAGAGAAGAAAGGAAGAAGAAATCAAACCTTGAAGAAGATGACTCAAACCATGTTGCAACTCTTCCTTTACACTTCCACTTGAATTTGCTAACAATCGAAAACTTTAAATCAATCCCCAACAATTCCTTACTTTTATCATAACCTCACTTATTCCAGTATATCAACTTTATCTTCTCATACTGAGTTATCGAGGATCACTTATCATTACCTAATCAAAAGTTTTACAAAAATCAAGTTCCAACACCATCCTATGCTTACTACTACCTCGAATTCCAACAAGATTATCGAAAATAACTTAATAGGCACTCCACACCCATCTATATCGCTCAAACAATTATCAAGTTCTTTTCTAATGCAAATAAGTAACAAAAGAATGGAAACACAATTGATCGGTTTGCACCGAAGTCAAATAGCACTTTAGCACGTGTAGAGTTTATAGAAATATACATGCCTTCGTCTCTATCCATACATCGAGTCCGACTTGCCATTCTGTTGATTTTCACAAGGTTAATATACACATAAGCACATACCCCATATAATAAGGTAATCCAGTTCAAACATGTACTTGTAAGTTCACAATTACACTGGCCAAGTGTAATTTGAAATTACCTTACATGATGTTTCTTCTACCTTTTTATACTTAACATCCCAAGGTTCTAAAATAATAGGGACATCCAACTTCACATGCAATTTAAGTCTAGGTATAAATCCAAATACCTAAATCCCTTAAACTAGGGCTCTGATACCATCTGTAACGTCCCGGAATTCCCAAACATGCTTCAATTAACATATATTGCATAACATCGTTACATTCATAAAAGAATATACATAATAAACACGTACGGTTCCAAAGTCTCAAAACTATACCATACAAAGCATAAGTAATTCCTAATCTCCGTCAGCTATCAACTGCATCCTACACTTTAATCTTCCCTTTGCTAATAAACGATCCTCAACCTGGAATACAAATTTTTGAAAACAAAATGAGGGTTAGACCAAACGGTCTAGTGAGATAATCCCTGTCATTTCAAAATCGTTATAAAACCAATTTATATAAAATCCTTTATATAAACACACATATATCACAAATACTTAAATACCAAATAAGACTCGTGCATCGTGTACCACTCATCCTTCACATCCTTCACATCATTCCCATGGCCATATTGGTTGGTTGCGAGCCAACTAATCCGCTGTACAACAATTACAGCACCGCTGTACAACAATTACAGCACCGTTGTACAACAATTACAGCAAACATTCGCCGACATAGTTCGGCAAGTGCTCTCGTGTAGTGTAATGCATATATAAATACAATATATATATATATGTACCAATATATCATATTGTTATTTATAAAACCTTTCATCACATTCCAACCATATATGTATATATATATATATATATATATATCTCAATATATCACATTTTCTTTTATAAAAACGTCACCACATACGTCTCAATATAAACACATAATCACATCATGTATCATATTCTCAATCCATACATATCCATCTCATATATATATCACATATATATGTATCCCAGTTGAAAACATTTTAAAGTAAAACTCACCTTGATTGTTTATCAAACACTTCCAAGCTTATCTCGAGAAATCCAATACTTCACCCAAAATTCACCAAATCTGAAACAATTTAAATACACATATCCTTTTACCAATCAAACACATAATACTCTCCAATAGGCTAGGGATTCTAGATAAACATCAAAACCCCCAATTCATAACAAACCTTATTTCTCAAAGATAATAAGAAACCAAAGTTTCCTTACCAAATTACCACTAAAACTGGGCTGCACAGGAAAGCACAATTACACCGCTGTTTTTGACTAAATTACCGTACTTAGGTGCCAAACTAGTTGATCATGTCTAAAACAAAAACGTACTTACATCTCTTAAGCTTCATCTCGTTTTGGACTCACCTCGATTGGAGCAGCGACCAATTATATATGAATCTTATACTAACAGTGTGCAGATCCAGTTTTTTACAGGACCAGTTTCTGTAATTCACTGTTTGGAGCTGCTTAAAGTCATAATTTGGTCTCGGTGAAAACTACAAAATTGTACAGTACTGAAAGATCGTTCTAACTGCAAAAGTTGAGCTTATTTAGCCTTACGGTTGATTTTATACGAATTTTCCAAAAACTGGACAGAAAACTTAAACTCAACAAAATTGATAATTTCTATAAGGTATTTCAACAAATACTTTGTGGGCATTACTTTAAGGATCACAAACCCATTTCAATGGTTTTATTCTTTTTCCCATTTTTAATACCAAACTTCTAGTTTATGAATTCTAATACAAGAACACAATTAATACATGATGTTAGCTCCAAATATTCATAATATTAGAAGTATTGAAAAATAGGCTAAGTATTGACAAGGGAATTCAGAGGAAACAAAAAGGATTCTGGAAATGATAGATATGGAAGAGAGAGAAGAGAAGATTGGAATAGAAGGGATCAAGGAAGAAGAGAAGAATCAACTGACCGACAGAGGTCAGACGACAGAAGTAACGACCAACAAAGATCGAGTGAAAGATACAACAGAGGAAATGACAGACAGAGGTCATATGACAAGGCAAGCTACTCACCTCAAGAATGCTACAAGTGTGGCAAGCCTGGTTATTATGCAAATGAATGCAGATCGGAAAAAGGTGGTGACCGACAGAAGTCTGACGATCGTGCTGGTAATACTTCCCAAAACCAAGGTTGCTACAACTGTGGGAAGCCAGGCCACTTTGTCTTGTTGCAAGCAAAAGTGAAGAAGCTTGGCTATGGCACAACAGGTTCTGTCACTTAAACTTTCATACTCTAGATAAACTGGTAAAACTTGATCTGGTCAATGGTTTACCAAATGTTAAATTCAATAAGGATCTTTTATGTTCTGCCTGTGAAATGGGAAAACTCAAAAGAGCTTCCCACAAAGGCAAAACTGATGTGTCTTGTCCTAGACCTCTGTACATGCTTCACGTTGACCTCTGCGGTCCAATCGCAATACAGAGCCTAGGTGGCACGAAATATATACTTGTCTTAATTGATGAGTTTTCACGATTTACATGGGTTGAATTTGTCAAAAAGAAATCAGATGTTCCATGCATCTTGATTAATCTAATGAAAAGAATCCAAGTTCTTTATGAGTGCAGAATTCTGAAGTTACGAAGTGACAATGGCACAGAATTCAAAAACTCTGTCATTGAAGCCTATCTCACAGAAGAAGGAATATCCCAGAACTTCTCTGCCGCTCGCACCCCACAACAGAATGGCGTGGTCGAACGAAAGAACCGCACGCTAGTGGAGGCTGCAAGAACCATGCTTTCTGCATGTGGATTACCAATGACCTTTTGGGCAGAAGCAATTTCAACAGCTTGCTATACCCAAAATCGTTCAACAACCGTGAAAAGACACATCAAAACTCCTTATGAATTGATCAACAAACGGCGACCAAACATCAAGTTTCTCCATGTGTTTGGATGCAAATGCTTTGTCTTAAACGACAGAGACTCAAAAGGAAAGTTTGAAGAAAAGGCTGACCAAGGAAAGTTCATCCGATACTCTGCCGCTTCCAAAGCCTACAGAGTTTACCTTCTGAAGTCACGCACGATAGTAGAAAGCATCAATGTGTCCTTTGATGACTCTTTCAAAAAGACTTCTGAACAACTCAGTTCAGAACTCGGACTAAACATGGAAACCTCTGGCATCTCAAAAACAAATGAAGATTTAGGTCTTCTATTTCAAGAGATGTTCAACAACGACGTTGATCCCTCTGCTGGAACAAAAGGCACCTCTGTAGAATCACCTGTAAACGAAGTAAGTATCTCTCTGTCTGATCCATTTAATCCCTCATCCTCTTCAACAAATACTACAGGTACTAAAAATCTAACAGAAGATACAACGACAAAAGATTCTGCAACAGAGGTTATCCAAATTCTAAGAAATCCAACAGAGGAAGCTTCAACAGAAGAAACACCAGAGGGAAGTGAAGATGAAACCACAATACCTACAGAGAAGGAAATCCCAACTACAAAACCCATTCCTACAGAAGCTGAAACATCAACCATTTCAACTACAGAATTTCAACTTGATGACTCAAATGATCATCTTCCACGAACAACTCAATGGACAAAAATCCATCCTCAAACACAAATCATCGGTAATCCCACTGATAAGGTAAAAACAAGATCAGCTTCTGCAAATTTTTGTTTCTTTACCAACTTTATTAGTGTGATCGAACCGAAAAAGATTTCAGAGGCCCTGGATGACCCAAACTGGGTGGATGCTATGCAAGAAGAACTTCTACAATTTGAGTGAAACAAAGTCTGGACTCTAGTACCTCTGCCACGAGGGAAACATGACATAGGGACTAAATGAGTCTTCAGAAACAAAAAGGATGAAGATGGAGTGATCATTCGAAATAAAGCAAGACTGGTGGCCAAGGGATATCGCCAAGAAGAGGGCATCGATTACGATGAAACTTTTGCCCCTGTTGCACGGCTCGAAGCAATAAAAATTTCTTAGCCTTCACAGCCCACAGTGGTTTTAAAGTATATCAAATGGATGTAAAATCTGCCTTTCTCAATGGAGAAATTCAAGAAGAAGTATATGTCCAACAACCACCAGGATTCGAAAGCTCAAAGTACCCAAGGTATGTCTATCACCTCGACAAGGCTCTATATGGACTGAAACAGGCTCCAAGAGCATGGTACGAAAGACTTTCCACTTTTCTTCTCAATAACGGCTACAACAGAGGTACCACTGATACAACTCTATTTTTTAAAGGTGAAGGAAATGAGCTTATTCTTGTACAAATATATGTAGATGATATTATTTTTGGGTCTACAAATACACAAAAATGTAAAGACTTTGAAAAACTCATGCAGAGTGAGTTTGAAATGAGCATGATGGGAGAATTAACCTTTTTCCTCGGACTTCAAATCAAACAAACATCAGAAGGAATTTTCATAAACCAATCAAAATATGTCTCTGACATACTTGAAAAATATAGCCTCTCTGATGCCTCTGTCATGAAAACCCCAATGGCCACTGGAAATAAACTTTTTTCAGATCCAAATGGCATCTCTGTCGAGTGCACACTTTACAAAGGAATGATTGGGTCTTTTTTATACTTAACGGCCAGCAGACCTGACATAATGCATGCCACATGTCTTTGTGCAAGATATCAAGCTAATCCTAAAAGGTCACATTATATTGCTGTAAAGAGAATCTTCAGATACCTCAGAGGGACTAAAAATCTTGGCCTTTGGTATCCGCAGAACTCTGGTTTTGGACTAAAGGCATACACAGATTCAGATTATGGAGGATGCAAACTCGACAGAAAGAGTACCTATGGGAGCTGTCAATTCCTAGGTGGGAAATTAGTAAGCTGGACATCAAAGAAACAGAATTGTGTCTCAACATCTACGGCAGAAGCTGAATACGTTGCTGCTGCTAGCTGTTGCTCTCAAGTTCTGTGGATGAAAACTCAGTTGAAAGACTTTGGTCACATAATCTGCAAGATCCCCATCTTCTGTGATTCCAAAAGTGCGATTGCCATCTCTGCAAATCCAGTACATCATTCAAAGACAAAGCACATAGATATCAGGTATCACTTTCTGAAATATCATGTGGAAAATCAAACAATCGAGATGCATTTTGTACCAACAGAATTTCAGCTTGCCGATTTATTCACCAAAGCACTTGATGAGAAAAGATTCCTTTACTTAGTGGGTAAATTAGGAATGATAAATATGGATTAACCTCTGTAAGTATCTTTATCTTTATATTATACAATATGTATATTTTCTGTCCTGATTGTTTTTATAAATTACTTTGTATGTAAATTCTACTAAACTCCTTTCTGAAAAGCAACAGAGATTCTGTAAGTCTCCTCAGAACCTCTGATGATCCTTTACAGAACCTCTGATAAACGACCTATGTTATATACATTTACTTCTGATTATTTGAACCAAGCATAGGTCAAGGGGGAGCAGAGGAAAACAATCTTGATCTACAGAGGTTGATTAGATCAAGGGGGAGCAAAAGGAGACCTTGCTTAATCCACAGAGATTTATAAGTCAAGGGGGAGCAGAGGAAGAGATGAAAACAACAGAAGAAAAGAACATTGTCGGACAAAGAAGAACAAAAAGGTTAGTATCTCGAACAAATTATTTTTGAAAATAAATTTCTAGGACACAAATTTCTAAATATGCTCTAGAAACATTATTAAACACATTCCAAATAAAATTTGATCAAAAAGAATGTTGAGTTTTCCATTATTAGAAATTTAAGGTCACAGAGCCTCTGCTGAGTCCAACAGAGGTTCTGCAGGCAAAAGCTCTGATCTTAAATAAAAAATTCCTGGAAACTCTGTCAATCTTTTTAGGTATCAAAATCAAAAAGAATAACCGCGTACAAGCACTGCAACAGAAGTATCTGGTTACAGAGTTCTCTCCACATGAAAGAACTTCTGTAGACCAACACGTGTTTTAAAAAGACTTTTTGCTGCACAAAACCTTTTTCAAAAACAATTTTCTAGGACACCAGTTTTCAAACAAGTCCTAAAAACATTGTTAAAATCAATCATAAACTTGGATGATCAAAAATGTTTATAAATTATTAGTTATACGAAATTTCTTGTCTCAGAACCTCTGCTAGCTCTGACAGAGGTCCAAAAACCTCTTTAAAGAAATTTCTATACAAATAATTTATCGATCCTCTCCATGGATTTTTTCAACCATTCTTGTTGAAGGTACAAACTACAGAGGCAAGAAAAATAAGATTCTTAAATCACAGCGCCTCTGTCAGTTTTTACATTAGGCATTTCTGTAACAGTAACGGTAACTTTTCTGCGAGTGAGAATCATGTGGAGGTAAAGAAGCCCACGCGCCCACAGAGGACGTGTCATCTTTTCATTGGACCTACATGCAACACGTTCCTATGGAAAGTTGAACCCGCCGTAACGACTCAAGTGCGGACCCCAAATTTTTATTTACCTCAAAATGATAACCCTTTCATATTCTACGGCCACAAACTCAGTATAAAACCAAAGTTACCATACCTCACAAAACCTTTACTCACTCTCTTCTCCGGCGAACCTGCAATTATATAACCATCATTTTACTTTGCAAAATGGCTTCTAGTTCCCACGCTGCTCAAAACTCTCCGGCGAACTCTCCACAACACTCCCCAGTGCATTCAGAGCACTCCCAAAACCCCAACATCGCCATAAATGCTGAAACAGAAAACTCCGGCGATTCTGCAAACTTTGCACCAACCACAAACCTTCAACATTTTCTGAACAAAGAACATTTTGAGGATGTTCTACCTTTAAAACTGGTACGTGCGAAATGTGTGTTTTAATCGCAGTGGGTTGCAAACTGTCCACAGTGGGAAGTGCAAGTGTACACTGTCCACTATGATCGTCACAGCAGGTAATAGTTGGTAAAATACCAGAATCGAATCCAAAGAGACTGGACAATCAAGACAATACGGTTCTCATGAGCTCCTTTTACAAGTTTCAACTAGAGAGGAAAATAATACTTGGTTTTGGTTTGGTAAAATAGCTACTTGAAACGATTTACTTAATGTTAAAAAGGAGGAATGTAGGTTGGATTTTCCCTAGATTTTATTTCAAATACCCGGTCCTTAGAGTGATCCTCGTATTTGTGGTGGACATTTTCGCTAGAAAATCCCGGTTACAAAAATACTCACACCGTTAGATAAAAATCCCATACTCTTAGTACTTGTTGTTTTGTCAATGGTAATCTCTAAATGGACCTTTTCAGGCCTCGATGGAATGTGTAGAGACAAATACTCTAAGTGTTTTTAATACACAAATTAGCTTGCCTACTACTCCAGTGGGCAGAGATTAGCTCACTATGCCGACCTCACTTTCGTAAGTGTCATAAGAATTCTTTCGAAGCCCCTAGCATCATTCAAGCTCGTGTCACTGCGTTCTACTCATTTCTAAGTTAAGAACTAGACTTTTAGATCCTTGCAAGTGATCGGATTGTTCGCATCTTTGGGTAAATATCGAGAGTGAATGACCAAAACAATAAATATTCTAAGTATAAAGATTACTCAAGCATTTTCTATAAAATCCAAGTACTTCTCCTTCCTACATTCCAAAGGATGTTTAGCCTAACATTTCCGAAGTAAAGAAAACAACAGATGAAGATTTGCACATAATAAAACTGAAAGTGGATTGAATAGTGCTCACAGTGGGGAACGAGAATTCGTCCCTGTCCACTGTGCTTTACGAACTACAATTAACTAGGAAAGGAAATTACAGAAATTAAAGCTAAGTTAATGCAGTAATTAAAAGACTAAACTAATGTGATAGATGAGAGAAATTAAAGCTATCTTCTTAACCCAAGATGATTGTAAGAATGCTAGATTGATGCAATAAATGAACCCAAGTGCTCCTTTATATACTAGAGGAAAGACTTGGATATTACACAAAAGAGATGAGTCTTCCAATGGGTAGAAACTGCTGTGTAATGGCAGAAATCAGCCCCTTGTGCAAATCAATTACCCAATGGATCCTTCTCCAAGTCAATTTCCAAGTACATAAAGGAGTACTTGTTGCAATCTTCTAAGTAGATGTCATTTTGTACTTCCTCCAGCCATTTCCCTGCCAATGAACCTTCTTCTTCCAGAAAATTAGATCCCAACTAATAGTTTCTTTTGTCTTTATTGATTAGCTCGAATAGTGGGCAGCCGGAGTGGGCAGAACAGTGATCACTGCAGGATAAAAATGCGAAAAACACCCAAACTTCCACCAAATAATTTATTAAAGACCATGGTTCACTCCTTTTGCTCGTTTTCGTAAATCATACCAAGAATGGGGGTTTTTAGAAGTGAAATGGCTAAAATTGACAAAATAAAGTAGGAAAAACAAGGAAATAATAACTCTAAAAATAGAGTTATCACAACCTCAAACTTAAACCATTACTTGTCCCCAAGTAATAAAAATAATGAAATTAAATGAAAAACAATGCATTCGAAATTTTGAGGGACTTACATACTTCTTGACTTGAATGAGCTTTTGATCTCCTTCCTCCGATACTTCCTTCGGTCCGAAACTTAAAAACTTCACTTTTGTACTTGACGAAATCTTTCCCCTGTTTACCATTTGATCAATAGGGCTTTCTTGGGTTTGAAGGGTTTATGGCTTTGAATCTTTTCCCAAGGGTTTTTGGCAAGAATTTCCAAACATGGACCGAGGATCTCGCTTTGAGATTTTTATTTTAAGAAGTGGGTGTTTAGCATTTTGTAAAGATAGGTACGTACACTTTCAGGATTTATTTGGGTATGGCTATTTTTTCTTCTGATGGTCCAGAATGGGCACACCATCTTTTTCTGGGAGTGAGCACTTTGATGGTCCGGAAAAGGCACACCATCAATTTTGTTAGTGATACTCCGATTTTCTTCTGTTTTTGTATTTTTGTATTTTCTCTATAAATATATATATTTTTTTTGGGAGGGGGTATGGCTTACCCACCTCAAACTTGGACTTCACAGTGTCCCCACTATGGGCAGACTGGAAGTCACTCTGGAAATCCCCACCTCAAACTTAAAATCTCACAGTGTCCCCACTGTGACATAGAAAAATGGATCAAAGGAGGTGGTTGTGGGTACAAAAAGGGTTGTGTTTAGATGCGAAAAATGGCCTAAATCATTTCACGGGACAAGTTGAGATTTGTACTTACAAAAGTGACCTTTTTAAGTTGGAAGCCGAAAGTTGTACCTTGAAATGGAAACGAGGTCAAAAGCATTCAAACAATCAATACGTTAGTACCCAAAAGTTCCCACCTACCGGCAGGATTTTCATGCATCGATATTAAAACGTAAAAATAGCAAACAGTGTCAATGCCTAGCCATAGGCATAAAAATCAAACCAAACAGAAATTAAAATTGTTTTGGTGAGCAAATGAGCGAAACCATTGTTTTAAAACAAACCATTCACGGAGTAGGGCTAGCCTTTGGTTAGCTGTCGGCCAAGTCTTCCTCAAACTCATCCTCACTTGCCACAGTGGGGCAGATCCCCTCTGGAAATTCTCGGATTTGTGCGGCAAGGAGAGGATCGGCAGCCATGTACATCTGGTTTACAACCTCATCACGATCTCGGTTGTACATCCAGACTGCCTCAAGTGCACAGTTTACATGTTTCTGCTCAGCCGCGAGGAGGTCGACTTTGTATGTGAGGGCTGAAATGGCGTTCAGGATGGCGGTCATTGGGCTGACGGTGCTTGTGCTTGCTTCTCCCGTAGTCGTTGGTCGCAGTGGGGTACCCTTCTTATCCACAGTGGGCACTTCAGTGCCCACTATGTGCTCGTCGGCTATTCGCACATTGGGCTGTACGTGGGCAGGCTCAACAGACGGGCCTCCTATCTCTCTTCTCATCTTCTTAATTGTCTGAATACTGATGTTTTTCGTGGAAACGATCCACTGGTCTTCTTCAGCTGTGGGCACTCCGGCATCTATTAGCAATAGTGTAATAAGGCAAGGAAGGGGTAGGATTACCTTGGTTCGTGTTCTGGCCTGATGGATGGCACCATGCATTACGATTCCCAGATTGATCTTTTTAGTGAGAACGCAGTAAAGCATGGCACACTTATGCATGGAGAGAGTCGTGTCGTGCGATGTTGGGGCCACCGAGGCCCTTAGGAATTGGAACCACACAGCAGCCTCAGTGGTGAGGCTGCCAGCATATAGGCACCTTCTCTGGCCATCTTGATTCCATGGCCTTCCCTCAACTGCTATTTCTTTTAAAATCAACTCCTCATCAGCCGGAGTCATCTTTGCCAGGAACTGTCCGAAAGCACAAGGTTCCGGAGCTCCTCTACCCAACACTCGGTTTATATTGCCTGGAGTATAGTCCACAACTTTTCCTCTAATCTTAACAAATGATTCTTTGGCTTGGGAGGCCTCAGCATAAAATTCTCGGACTAATGATGCATTAGCGCGGCGATTGGCAGTGGCAATGGTTGCCCAATCTTGCGCTACTAGTTTATCTTTGACAAAGGGATTGGCTTCTACAAAGTCGGGGTTGAAACCCCTCTCTAAATTCAACTTCCGAGTGCAAATACACTCAAAGTGGGCTCTAGCAGCTGGGGAAGTGAATTGCCTCGGTATCCCACTGGGGGCATGAGCAGTCCCCACAGTGGACAGATGTGGATTTTCAGAAGGGTTTTGTTCACTTCCCGTATTAGTGTCACTAGAAGAAGAACTTAAAGAGGGTTCGATACCCTTACCTTTCCTCGACGCTTTTCTTTTCGGTTTTGCAGATGATGCCTTCTTGGTTGCACCAGATCGTGTAACCACTCCCCTGTTCCTCTGGAGTGCTCTGGTCGGGGTTTCTTCACTGTGGGCAGTGGTGTGGACATCCTCCACACTATCAGCATTTTTGTCATGGGGGATTTCCACAATCTCAGTCTGCTCCTTAATCTTGCTCTGCCTTTCTTCATCAAGTCGTTTTCTTTCTTCTTCCTCACGAGCCAAACGCTCGTCTTCTGCTTTTTTATTTTCTTGCTCGAGAATCCTTGCTTCCTCAGCCTTCTTTCGTTCTTCCTATTTCAATCGCTCCTCCTCCTCTCTAGCCAATCTTGCGGCTTCTTCCTTCTTCAATCTCTCCTCCTCCTCTATTTTTAATCTTTCTTCCTCCCCTCGTTTGATTCTTTCCTCTTCTTCACGGCGCTTTCTCTCGGCTTCTTCCCTCTTCATCTTGATTTCCGCGACCCTTTTGTTGTATTCCTCTTGTAATCTCAGCATTTCCTCATCCTCCTGCAAATCTGTATCATCAAAAGGGTTTTGAACAGAGTCCGAGACCCTTGATGAAGATACGGATTTTGGACTCTCTGGTTTGGATGAACTCGCGTCTGCAACATTGGAGATGACCGGAGGTTCGCCGGAGATTGGTGGGGTTTTATTGAGATCTCCGGTGACGGCCTCCGGTGGTTGGTCGTCGGCGGTGCGGCGGCGGATCGCCGGCCGTGTGGGCGCCTCTGGGTGAGTGTTCAATCTCTTGCTTCTTGCCATTACTAGGGTTTTGGAATGGTTTTTTTGGTTCGTGAAGGAGAAAGAAGAAGATGAATAGTGTAGGTGGTTTAAGGAGAGAGAAAGGCTTTGATTTTTAAAAAGAGGGTTTTCTTTGTTTTTTGAGAGGGAACGGTTTAGGAGAGAGAGAGACAATGATAGCTTTCCTTGGGAATAGGTGGGGAAAGGACAAGTGGCATGAAAAGGTGACCTTTATGTAAGAAAAAGCATGATGTGTGTCAGCCTTGCCCCCCCCCCCCCCAAACCGTCTCTTCATAAGTCAGACCGAGAGTGAGGAGCGCAGTGACCAGCCTCTGCCCACTGCGAACCTTTTTGTTCCAAAAAGTGCTAAAATTCTCCTACACACATCGAAATAAACTACCATGCAGAATTAAAATTACCAAATTTAATAAAAAGACAACAACTAACTGAAATAAAATATTTACAAACAGCGTTGACTTTCTCTAACCAAAGTGAGGTGGAGAGTGGGGTACAATGTGAGCACTCTCACTCAGAAAATGCTTCACTCTCTCCCCATTGACTTTAAAGATTTGTCCGGATTGAGGAGCCATTAAGTCCAGAGTTCCAAAAGGACTTACCTTGACCACAGTGTAAGGCTCTTTCCATCGTGATTTTAAATTTTCCGGAAACATCCTTAACCTTGAATTAAAAAGTAGCACTTTTTGTCCCTCCCCAAACTCTCCATGAGTGATTTTTTGGTCAGGCCACCACTTGATCTTCTCCTTGTTGGTTTTTGCATTTATGTAGGAGTGATGACAGAGTTCTTCTAACTCATTGAGGTAGGCATATTTTAAGTGGGAATGCAATGGCTTCAAATTCAAGTCAGGGGGATTTTTGGATGGTAGTTTGACATGCCTATCTTTGAAATCTAGCTGCTCAAAAGCTGCCAAGATCTCGTTACACTCATCCTCAAAAGTGTCATCACTCTCAGATTCAGAGTGCTCACTATCACTCCTCACTGTGGGAACTGTTCTCCCCACTGTGGGCAGTGTGTCAATACTGTGGGTTCCATAAGTTGAACTCAAAGCAAAACAGTCTTCGGTTTCCATATACTTAAGAGCCTTGAAGACATTGAATGTCACCTCTTGGTCATTAACTCTCATCGTGAGTTCTCCTTTGTGCACATC
Organism: Saussurea involucrata; assembly: GCA_033807775.1. Classification (NCBI taxonomy): domain Eukaryota; kingdom Viridiplantae; phylum Streptophyta; class Magnoliopsida; order Asterales; family Asteraceae; genus Saussurea; species Saussurea involucrata. The sequence goes on from CM066326.1 coordinate 16,477,131, forward strand.
GATCAAGGTACGTCCGGTTGCAAGAAACGGACGCCCTAAGATGATTGGGATTTCTTTATCGGCCTCATAATCTAGAACTAGAAAATCGGCTGGGAAGATAAATTTATCCACTTGGACCAAGATGTCTTCTATTTTTCCCTTAGGGTAGGCAATGGACCGATCGGCTAGTTGTAATGTCACGGTTGTGGGTCTAGCCTCTCCAATACCTAATTTGTTAAAAATGGACAGCGGCATTAAGTTGACACTAGCTCCTAAATCACAGAGTGCTTGACCTACTTCTTGTCCTCCTATTATGCATGGAATGGTGAAACTACCTGGGTCTTTCAACTTAGGTGGAATCTTGCTAGTAAGGAGTGCACTACATTCCTCGGTCAAAGCCACAGTTTCAAACTCACCCAATCTTTTCTTTTTGTTCAAAATATCCTTTAAAAATTTAACATAGCTTGGCATTTGCTCGAGAGCTTCTACCAAGGGTATGTTAATATGATGTTGTTAAAAAATGTCTAAGAATTTTTTAAATTGAACATCGACATTTTTAGGCTTCATTCTTTGAGGAAAAGGGACACTTCTTGGGTCAATTTGAGTTTGCTGTGGTGTTGGCTTTGGAATAGTAGGCTTTGGGACAGGTCCAAAAGTGGGAAGGTCAGGGATGTCGGTCCTCACTGTGGGGACCACAGTGACCTGAGGAGTGCCCACTGTGGGAACCACAGTGGGTATTTGAGGCGAATCATCAGACTCAAAAACGATATCTTTCAGATCCTTTCCACTCCTCAGTGTTATGGACTTGACATGTTCTGGTCCTTTTCCTATCACCCTAGCTTGCTCGGTATCACTAGGTAACGTTCCTGGTGGTCTATTCTTAACTTCAACGGCTAGTTGTCCTACTTGAGTCTCTATATTTCTAATGGCTGCTTGGGTTTGATTCATAAAACCCTTGAGAATTTATTCAAGTGACTGTTGGGTCTCAGCGGGTTGAGTAGATCGTGGTTGGTATGGTTGTAAGGACTGCCCACTGTGATATGGGGACTGCCCACTGTGATGTGGGGACTGCCCACTGTGATGTTGCTGAAATCCAGGGGGATTGTATGGTCTTTGCTGGATATGACTCGGCCCTTGGGGTTGGAGTCCTTGATTACCAGACCAAGAGAAATTCGGATGATTTCTCCAACCTGGATTATAAGTCTGTGAATAAGGGTTGTTCCTCGGATTGGTTCCTATAACATTAACAGATTCGGGATTTGCTGGGCAAAAATCAAAAACATGCTCCTCTCCACAGAGGGAGCAGTTTTCAGGGAGATGCGTTGCTGAATTGACTTGGCCTCTATTTTGATTTAAAACGATTTTGGTCAAGGCCACCAATTGCGCATTCATGGTTTTAAGTGCCTCGGAATCGATGGTGTTGGTCTTTGATATGGGTGCTCTCGGATTTGACCATTCGGTATTGTTGTTGGACACTTTTTCTAAGATTTGATATCCTTCGTTGTAAGTCATACTCGTAAATGTTCCACCGGCTGTTGCATCTAAGATGATTTTGGCTGCATTGGAAAGACCATTGTAAAAGGTCTCCAATTGGATGCAATGTGGGATGCCATGATGTGGGCACTTTCGAAGTAAATCTTTAAATCGTTCCCATGCATCCGAAACAGCCTCATCTTCCTCTTGCCTAAACAAAATTATATCATTTCGAAACCTTACATTCCTTGTTGGAGGAAAGTATTTTTGCAAAAATTTATCGGAAAGCTCTTGCCAAGTGGTTATCGAGTGAGGTGCATGTGCGTTCAGCCAAGACTTCGCCTTGTCCCTTAATGAAAAAGGGAAAAGCCTTAGTCTTAATGCCTCATCACTAACACCTTGCAACTGAAAGGAATCGGTCATTTCTAAAAACGATTTTAAGTGTGAGTGCGGATCCTCAGATGGTGATCCTCCAAATTGACCCATGGCTTGGATCATTTGACACATCACCGGTTTGAGTTCAAAATGATTTGCAACAATATTGGGTCTTAAAATCCCGGAGCTTAAATCACCAACTCCGGAAGTAGCATAGTCCCGTATTTTTCGATCCTTGCTATCGGCAATCGTGATTGTGGTCTCCACTACAGGTGGCGGTATTGCAACCATGTTCACAGTGGGGATCACAGGGGGTTGTCGATTTCTGTTTCTGCGTCTTCTTCGAAAAGTTTTCTCTATTTCAAGATCGATTGGTAACAAAGGTTCGTGTTGTTGCCTTGGCATGCAACACGAAAAGCTTAGAAAAACGAGTTACTCGGGCTCGAACAAAAACTAATGTCTTGAGATTTAAAATCACGCCAGTCCCCGGCAACGGCGCCAAAAACTTGGTACGTGCGAAATGTGTGTTTTAATCGCAGTGGGTTGCAAACTTGTTAGATCTGAAGTTTTGTTAATAAACCAAGTGTTGAAGATCTGATAAGAAGACTCAGATGTTCTGAGTAGAGGAGTCAGAGATCTGAGAAGAGAAGTCAGAGTTCTGAGAGAAAGAGTCAGAAGCTCTGAGAAGCGTTATCAGAAGAATGTTCAGAAGTTCTGAACTACCTGTTCAGAACTTATGACTACATACTTTACTTAGTATTTAGTAAACTAATTAGGACACGTGTTATGTTCTTATTAGTCTTTCTTATTTGTACTGTAGCTTTAACATGTCCGTTGCAGTATAAATAGAGTGGTTAGCACTACGTTGCTAACTGATTGATTTTCCCGTATATCTTTGTATTCATTCTTTGTAATCTTTGAGATTCTCTCTCTCTTAGATCTGTAATCCTGTTAATCATTGAATACAATTGGGCTTGATCATATAACTTCTCAATTACTGCTTTCTATATTGATTGTAAGATTAGATCTTGTACTTTCAATTGGTATCAGAGCCAATCAACAAACAAATTCATTCAAGATTGTGATTGCGAAGATCGATTGATCAATTTCCTGAAGATTTCTTGATTCATTCAAAAATCGATTCCGCTGCTAGGGCTAGTTCTTGAATTCTTGGCAATTCTTGAATTACCTGTTACATTTCGATCAAGAAACTCGAATTTGTCTTTCTGTTGAATTTTCTTACAATCATGTCTTCTAAAGAATATCTAGCCATGGGATCTGAAACCAAACCGCCTGTTCTTATACCTGAAGAGTATCAGCAATGGAAAATTCTTATGATCCAATTCCTAGACAACATTGATGAAAATCTTATGATCTCCATTCGAGAAGGTCCAATTGAAGTGTATATCGATGTTGCCGCAATCCCTGCTACAGAGACAACTCCAGAAATTCCAGCGACCAGGGTGAAGAAGAGTTATTCCCAATACACAGCTGAACAGAAGAATAGGCATGCTATTGACAAAAGAGCAATTACTTTGATGACTTTGGCTGTCCCAAATGAGGTTCTTAACAGGATTGACAGTGGATCATCAGCTAAAGAAATGTGGGACGAATTGGAAAGGCAGATGTTAGGAACTGTGAGATCTATTCAGGCAAAGTTAAATCAAAGCATAAATGCTTATGAAAGGTTCAAAGCAAAAGAGTCAGAAAGTTTGACACAGACATACAGTAAATTTTGCACTATTCTAAATGACTTGAGAAGAAATGGACTGAAGAAAACGAAGTCAGAAATAAATTACAAATTTCTGAACAGTCTAAATTCAGAATGGTCATCATTTGCCATAAGTCTGCAAATGAACAAGGATATGTGTGAAGAAGACTTAAATGATCTGTTCTGTGTTCTTAATCAACATGAAGACTCTGTCAAGTTAGTTGTGGAAGAGAAGAAAAATGTTGCTGATTAGTTAGCGTTCTTATCAAAGTCCAAAGCAATCAAAGCACCCAAAAAGACTGCATATCTATCAGAGATACCTAATCTGGAAGAATCTGACAAGGAAGAAGGATCAGAAGATGATGAAGATATCAAGATAATGGCTGAGAAACTAGCTTTGTTGACAAATACTTTCAACAAAAGGTATGGGAAGGGTAGATTTCAAGGAAATTATAAGAGAGTTGGGAGTTCAGATTATAAGAAGAAAGAAGACAGAGAAGAAAATAAGTTTGAAAAGAGAGTAGAGAGAAGTGAAGAAAACAAAGAAGAGAAGGATGAGAGAAAAGAAAAGAATTTGTGTTTCAAGTGTGGAAAATCTGGCCACTATGCTAAGGATTGCAGAGTTAAAATTGTGAAAGACTATGAGTACTACACCAAGAAGGCTCAGCTTGCAAAGAAGAGAGATGATATAATTGCTTTATTGGCTGAACAGGAGAATTGGTTGTACTACACTTCTGATGAAGATGATCATATCAACTTTCCACAGATGCAAAGCTATATGGCAAAAATGAGGAATGAGGATGATTCTGATTTTGAAGATGCTGATTCTGAGTCATCTGCTGAGGTACATTCTTCACTTGAAATAGAGTTAATGACACAGATTGGTGAAATGAAAACTGAATTTGCTAATCTAAGAAAACAGATAAAAGGAGAAAGAAATTTGGTTAACAAATTTAGAATTGAAAAAGAAGTAATAAAAGAACAATATGAAGAATCTGAGGCTGAGAAACAGAAAGTTAAAGATGAAAATTCTGAATTATTGAAAAAGATCTCTGAACTAAAAGTTGAGTTTTCAAAAATAAAGGATGAAAAAGGTGATTTACAAATAAAATTTGATATGTTATTTGAGGAAAGAAAGAATTTATACACCAAAATCAAAGAATTGGAAGATCTAAATTTGAAAAGGGGTCAGACTCAGCAAACATTAAATCTTTTATTAAGCAATGTTAAAGATACAAGATTTTACAACCCAAAGAAGGGATTGGGATTGGAAGAAAATGTCACTTTAAAAAGAGCTCCAATCAACTTGTATGAAAAACTTCAAGTTTCTAAGCCAAAAATCCCAGAAATTGTTGAAGTTTTCATAAGACCTGCTAGTTCTATAACAAGTTCTGACAATTTGCAAAGACCAAACTCTAAAAAGTCAGATGAGAAAATTTCTGAGTCTAAAACAGAAAAGTCAGTTGTTTCAGAAGAAAAGGTTAAGAAAGAAGTTTCTAAACCAGCAGATGAGAAGCCAAAATACAATGATACTAAATTCAAGTATGATTCTTTAAATGTCAGCTACAAAAATAAACAACCAAGTTTTTCATATCATGACATTGAGAGCATATTTGACACAAGTAAAAATTCTGAAACAGTCAATCAGAAGTCTGAAACTTCTAGTCAGGATTCTGAACTTTGTAGTCAGAACTCTGAGTCTAAAGATCAGACATCTGAGTCTGTAAATCAGAACTCTGACTCAGGTAGTCAGAAGTCTGATTCAACTGGATTTTCTGAAACAAAGTCAGATGAAATTTTACAACTTGAAAAGAGATTTAATCTTGTGAGTCAAGAACTTGAGGACTTAAGGAAAGCTTATGATGAACTTGAAAATGATTTCTGTGAGGTGGATATTAAACTTGAAGAAGCTTTGAAAGAAAAGAATATTTTTATTCAGAAAATAATAGAGCTTGAAAAACTGAAGACTGAGTATGATCTTTTTAAAATTAATGCTCTAAGAGAAAATGATAAATTCTTTAATGAATCAAGTACATATGAAAAAGGTGAATCATCTAATTCTTCTAACAAAAAGGACTTGAATTTTTCAGAAAAAGAAGAAAGCAAAAGGAAAGATGATCTTGCAAAGTTGAATGATCTGAAAAGGGATCTTGAGAAGCTTAGAATGAAATCTACTTATGAACTCAAAGCTAGAAATTCTTGTAATAAGGGCAATTGTACTCTGAACAGTATCAATAAAAATGAAATGACCTATGTTTCAGATTTATTGTCACTTGCAAAGAAAAATCTTGTTTGTGTTAGATGTAAAAATGATTCATTCCAATATTCTCATAAATGTCAAGTCAAAATAACTTTTGTTTCATACATAAGAAAAGATATTCAGAATTCAGAAAATAAAATTGTTTCTGTTCATCAGAATACAGAAAAGAAGAAAATTTTTGTTCCTCAGACTGAGAAGAAAGAAAAGAAAGTTGAAAATGTTGCAAAATCAAAAGATACAACTTTCAAAAAGAAAGTGAATAAGTTTGTAAGCAGAAAATGTTCTGACTTCATAAAAGTTCAAGGAAAGTGGTGTTTGAAGAAAGATTTTGAGTGGAAAGTAAAAGGTACTAATGTTAAATCCAATGACAAAACTAACAAAGATGGACCCATTCCAAAATGGGTACCTAAAACTAACTGATCCTTTTGCAGGGCTGTCATGTGTGGTTTTTAGATTCAGGAGCTTCAAGACACATGACAGGTCAGAAGTCTTTTCTATCAAACTTCACAGAAAAGGCTGGAGGAGCAGTAAACTTTGGAAATAACAGCAAAGGACAAGTCAAAGGTTATGGGGATTTAACTAAAGGGGATCTGACTATCCAAAAGGTTTTCTATGTTGAAGGATTACATCATAATCTTTTCAGCATAAGTCAGTTTTTAGACAGTCTTTGTCAAATCAAGTTTCAAATAACAGGTTGCATGATTTTAACTGAAAATGATGTTAAAGTCTTCTGGGCCAAAAGACATATGGACTTATTTGTAGTTAATTTTTCAAAATTGAAAACATTAAATACAGTTTGTCTTTTATCAAAGTCAACTGCAAATGAATGCTGGATTTGGCACAGAAGATGTTCTCATCTAAATTTCAAAGATCTTAATAATCTTGTTGCAAAACATCTGGTTAAAGGCTTACCAAAGCTTAAATTTGAAAAAGAATCATTATGCTCAGCTTGTGAAACGGGCAAGATGAAAAAGAGTTCTCACAAATTAAAAATGGACTCATCTTGCAAAGCACCATTAGAAATGATTCATACTGATCTTTGTGGTCCAATTTCAGTTCAATCTATTGGAGGAAAGAAATATATGCTTGTGATTGTTGATGAATTCTCCAGATACACAGGGGTTGAGTTCCTAAGAGCTAAGTCAGAAGCTGCTACTACATTGATAAATTTTATCAAAAGGATTCAAGTTCTCTTACAAATTCCAGTTCAGAAAATCAGAAGTGATAATGGAACAGAGTTCAGAAATGAGACTCTTCAGAATTTTTTAGAAAGTTCTGGGATTTCTCACAATTTTTCTGCTGTCAGAACTCCTCAACAAAATGGTGTTGTTGAACTGATTGTAACACGCTTGAATTGTGAAGATCCAATGATCGTATCGATGAAAAATTCTTCGATTTGGCTCTGATACCACTTGTTAGGTCCATGATCTTCATACAATCCAAGTATTGTGTAACAAGATGATGAAGAACATTATTGAAAAGGAAATCTAACCTAGAGAGAACACAAAGTGATTAGAGATCTACATCTTGTATTAATGAATTCACTTCTTACAAACTACAAGTAAAGACCTATTTATAGTCTTCATCACTTGCTACAACAGTTAAGCATAAGCCCTTTAACACAGCTATTGCTTTACAAAACTTTCTATTATAAAGGACAACTTCAGTGTCCTAACAAAACTGTCCACAGTGGGAAGTGCAAGTGTACACTGTCCACTATGATCGTCACAGCAAGTAATAGTTGGTAAAATACCAGAATCGAATCCACAGAGACTGGACAATCAAGACAATACGGTTCTCATGAGCTCATTTTACAAGTTTCAACTAGAGAGGAAAATAATACTTGGTTTTGGTTTGGTAAAATAGCTACTTGAAACGATTTACTAAATGTTAAAAAGGAGGAATGTAGGTTGGATTTTCCCTAGATTTTATTTCAAATACTCGGTCCTTAGAGTGATCCTCGTATTTGTGGTGGACATTTTCGCTAGAAAAGCCCGGTTACAAAAATACTCACACCGTTAGATAAAAATCCCATACTCTTAGTACTTGTTGTTTTGTCAATGGTAATCTCTAAATGGACCTTTTCAGGCCTCGATGGAATGCGTAGAGACAAATACTCTAAGTGTTTTTAATACACAAATTAGCTTGCCTACTACTCCAGTGGGCAGAGATTAGCTCACTATGCCGACCTCACTTTCGTAAGTGTCATAAGAATTCTTTCGAATCCCCTAGCATCATTCAAGCTCGTGTCACTGCGTTCTACTCGTTTCTAAGTTAAGAACTAGACTTTTAGATCCTTGCAAGTGATCGGCTTGTTCGCATCTTTGGGTAAATATCGAGAGTGAATGACCAAAACAATAAATATTCTAAGTATAAAGTTTACTCAAGCATTTTCTATAAAATCCAGGTACTTCTCCTTCCTACATCCCAAAGGATGCTTAGCCTAACATTTCCGAAGTAAAGAAAACAACAGATGAAGATTTGCACATAATAAAACTGAAAGTGGATTGAATAGTGCTCACAGTGGGGAACGAGAATTCGTCCCTGTCCACTGTGCTTTACGAACTACAATTAACTAGGAAAGGAAATTACAGAAATTAAAGCTAAGTTAATGCAGTAATTAAAAGACTAAACTAATGTGATAGATGAGAGAAATTAAAGCTATCTTCTTAACCCAAGATGATTGTAAGAATGCTAGATTGATTCAATAAATGAACCCAAGTGCTCCTTTATATACTAGAGGAAAGACTTGGATATTACACAAAAGAGATGAGTCTTCCAATGGGTAGAAACTGCTGTGTAATGGCAGAAATCAGCCCCTTGTGCAAATCAGTTACCCAATGGATCCTTCTCCAAGTCAATTTCCAAGTACATAAAGGAGTACTTGTTGCAATCTTCTAAGTAGATGTCATTTTGTACTTCCTCCAGCCATTTCCCTGCCAATGAACCTTCTTCTTCCAGAAAATTAGATCCCAACTAATAGTTTCTTTTGTCTTTCTTGATTAGCTCGAATAGTGGGCAGCCGGAGTGGGCAGAACAGTGATCACTGCAGGATAAAAATGCGAAAAACACCTAAACTTCCACCAAATAATTTATTAAAGACCATGGTTCACTCCTTTTGCTCGTTTTCGTAAATCATACCAAGAATGGGGGTTTTTAGAAGTGAAATGGCTAAAATTGACAAAATAAAGTATGAAAAACAAGGAAATAATAACTCTAAAAATAGAGTTATCAAAAATCCAACAACTGCTACCTGGTACCCTCACCAACAGCTTTCGGCGAAGCCCATGCTCTTCTCCTAAATATCCTGGAAATCATTTCCTATACCCTCTCCTCTCCAAAACCCCAACCAAAATCGTTGCACGATATCTGAATCAATTTTGGCAAAGTTGCCGATTTGATTCAGATGATTCTCTGATAAAGGGCTATATTTCCAAACCAGACAACTCTGCATACCTAGAACTCATGTTTAACAGAACCATGTTCTAACTGGAGTTCAACCTGCCGACCAGAGGTCTTCATGGAATCAAGAAATATGCTGAGGTTCCTACGGATGAGGAGCTCTGCCGATTCATAGAAATGTTAGGGTATAACACAACCCTGAGGAAACGCAATGACTTCCGCAGTGGCAGATTACCAACTCTGTGGAATACCCTGTTCTCCATCTTGAATCGTTGCCTCACAGGAAAAACCGGTAGCCCTGACGAAAACTCATTTCAGATCCTGACCAATATGTATGGAATCTATTATGATATTCCACTTGACTATGCGACCATCATGATGCTGGAATTAGTGAATACGATCGACAGAAAGCTCGCAACTCAAAAGGCCATGAGGAACACACCAGGGTATCTACCTCCTCTACAATACCAAAGAATTCTAGGAGTCATCTTCGAGCCTCTACTTCAAATGCAGAAGTGGCCAATGGAAGGGCCATCTGTAAAGCTTTACCCAATGAATAAAAATACTCCTACAGAGCATGAAGACAGTTACCCCCACTGCAGACCTCTATCAAAGAACCTTCTGGCATATGCAACTAATGAGGATAGAAAATTAGAGTATATACGCGTCCACAGGACTCCAGAACCAAGTCCTGTGACACCCCCGCGTCTCGGAGCCCCCTTAGGTGTAGATATAGTACAGAGACTGACAGAAGAGGAATGGGCAAGAGCTTTAGAGAAACACTATTCCGTACAAGATCGTTTTAAAACCCAAAGAGAGAGCCTTTACCCTTCTTCTCCAAAAAGAAAAACCTCTGCAGCAACACCCAAGAAGAAGAGCAAGAAAAGAAGACCCACAGAAGAAACTACAACCTCTTCAGCTCAAACCTCTTCACCACATGCTACAGAGACAAGAACTTCTGCACCTCCCTCACGTCCAAAATAAAAGAAACGAATATCAAAATCAACAGAAGAGGGAGCCCCTAAGCCAAAGAAGATAAAATCAAAAAAGAAACCCAGATCACCTCTGCAGGTAATCACAGAGGATGTCGAACAAGAAGAGGAAGATCAGGCTATACCTCTGCAACCTCCCTCCCCAATAATATATGCAGATCAACAGGGAGATTTCAATGCCTTCCTCAAAAATCCCGACATTGCTCAAACCTTAGATCCATCAGGATGGGTCGCAGAACCATTGGATCAGACTACAGAGGCTCTGCGCATAACAGAAGTCATTTCTGCAGCTCAAGGTACCCAAACAATGCACCCTCACGTACGAAGACTCATAGGAACTCATTCCATATATGAATCCTTAAGAGCAGAAGCGGAAACAATAGCGCCTACAGAGGAAACCTCAGAAGAAGAGGTGAACATAGAATTAGAGGAAGAGGTTAGGATAGAAACCGCAGAGGGGTCTGTTGAAAAAGATGCCGAAGAAGTAGAAGGCACACATCCCCAACCCCCTCCTAGTGCAACCCACATTTCTGATACCGCCGGTCTAGCGGCAGAAGGTATCATTGAAATAGAGCAGCACAGCTCGATCCCAACCCCTCCCAGCCAGCCAGAGGTTACTCTTTCAACCTCTGTGCCTAATATAACCGGGGAAACCATTCCTGGGGAGTCCTCTCGAAAGGACTCACCCATAGTTCGTGATTTATTGCCCCAAATCACATCTGACATCCTAGCAGAGGAATTTGTTTCCTCTACCACGCACACCACAATAGGGCCCAACATCCCTTCAGAGGGGATTAGAGAGCACAGAGACGAAGAGACTCTAGACAAGTCTCCAAGTCAACAGAAGGATATTCCAATACCCACCTCTGGAGTGGATTTGGACAATGTTCTTCACAGAACTTCTGTAGAGGTTGAAACTCATATTTCTCCTCGAGGATCAGAAGGAAATCCTTCCACCCTCAACGTACAAACAGGGGTGAAAGAAGGTGTCCACGGAACAATGACAAACTCTGGAGATGAATGTGTTCCTCCAGAGGTTACCACGAGTTCACACGTATCAAGGGGTGAGTTCCAAACCCTTGTCACCTCTGTGAACCAAACATTGGAAGAGTTGAAAAGCTCTTTCAAATCTTTTGCAGAAGTTACATCCAAGGCCATCTCAGAACTAAACACCAAAATGGACAACTTGTCCACAGAGGTGCAATCCACTCTAGCCTAGATGAATACTGCTGCCACAACTTCTGCCACCACACCTGCCTCTGCTGCTGCTGATTTTGAAAAAGCTGCAACTTCTGCTTTCAACAACTCGATCAAAATATATCTGGAAAAGATGAAAGAACAAGTGTCATCATCAAAAGCTATTACTCCAGAAGAACTACAGAAAGCTCTACGACAAGTTCAGGAACAAACAACAGAAGCTACTCTAGCCATGAAGCCTACCGACTACATGACCAGAGCACAGTTGATAGAACTTGGGCAAAGCATCTTGAACCAAATGACAGAATTTATCAGAGCCTTCACAATAGCCAATGCTTCTTAGGTAAAAGAATTTAAAGCTAGTGTGGGATTGATGCGGTTCAACACAGAGGCCGAAGTTCAAACTCTTCTTGGTCTCTGTGATGATCTCTGTGCCAAAATAATGGCAGTCGGGGCGAAGAAACCTGACACTACTTGCAGAACAGAGGGAAAAGAAGATAAGAGTCAGGATGACTCTGATGATGATGATTCATCAGAACATCCTGAGGGGGAGAAAGAAAGGGAAAAACAAAGTGAAACAGCTGCAACCAGTCCTCCGATACCAGCAGTACCAATTTCATCTGCACCCCCATCCCCAACCCAAACTCAGGAAACACAACAGAGACCCACAGAGGAAACACCAGCCTCTGTGGAAACCACCTCTGTCCTTGAAAAAGATGTCCCTGAAGTTCAAATCCTGACATCTTCATCCTCAGAAGAACTTCCCCATTCTCCACCAAAATCCCAACCAAAAACTCACCCAAGAAGAAAATCCATTGACCACAAACCAAAAACAACAAAACGTTCTGCTACATATGTCCTAAAAAGAATGGAGTTCGTATCCGCTTTTAGAGCCGCAAAACGTTTTGATATCCCTCCAAAAACCACAACCGAGCTCACAGAAGAAACATCAACATAACCCAAATCCCCAATCAAACCAACATAACCATCCCTACCAAAGTCCTCAGAAACTGAAGTGTCAAAAACTACAGAGGGAATCCCCATCATACCCAAAGAAACCTCATCACCCAAACCAACAGAAGCAATCCCACAGAGTCCAAAGCAGACAACATGTTCTGAGCCTTCCCAAACCAAAAATAAAGGTAAGGGAATCATGACAGAAGAACCACAGAAGAAAAAGCAAATGCCACAGACGACAGAGAAGTTGATGAAGAGCTCATTCGATGCCTTTCTCACTCCTAAACCTAAAGACGACTGGGCAACATAGGGTAGGGTTGCAGAGATAAAACGACAAATGGATGCTCTGCGAAGACCAATACCACCACCAGATACACGACATGCAGAAATGGAAGAGGTGGTGTATAGGTACCTTTACAAACATCAATATCAGAACAACCCTATACCACACATCGAAGATCCTCAACTCAGAGCTGACCTTGACAACACCTTCAGCAGAACAAAGCCAAAATCAAGGGCAGAAGTCTTCTCAGAGTCCAAAATAGAAAAGGTAATATACTGCAAATTCTCTCAAACGAGAACCTTTCTAAAGACCAGGTACAACATTTACAAAGTCAAAAGGGAGAACAAGTCCGAAAATCAATTTTCAGATGCCGATATAAGGAACTTGAACCCCTACGATCTGCCAGACCTTCTACTTTGGACAAAATAAAACTTCGACAACGATGCTAACATAAGGGTCTATCAAGTGTTCAGGAAAGCGATGAGAGAAAAGCTTCTGCTGTATAGCATGATAGAATTTCAACTGGGAAGAGATCCTGGAGTCAGAAACCAGAGTCTGAGACCACCAGAGGATCACTGCCCACCTTCTGCAATACCCAACTCAATCATAACAACACCAAGGTACGGGTTAGTGTATAAGGATCCTGCTGGTCAAGTAAGACTTTTTGTGGATCCCGGAGTGGGTGTACACATTTAAATGTGACTGAGAGTAGCAAACACCAAATGCAGGCAACGAAACAGTAGTTTCGGAGTCGAGATAATCCGGATCCGGAATGGAGTCCAGAAAACCAAGATCCGGTGTGGATTCCGGTACCCAAAAGGGAACCGGAATCTAAGAGGGATCGGATCCGGAACACACTTACACAAACACTAATACCGGAACAGAACTATACCGGAAGTTGATGAAACCGGAAGTGCATACCGGAACCGGATGAGATCCGGAACCGGACTTAGTCTGGAACATGGTAAGTTTAAAACACCAGGACTAGTTCCGGATCTAATGAATACCGAAACTTAAGAACACCGGGACACATTCCGAAACTATCAAAGACCGGAACACATTTCAAATCTCTTGAATATCGGAATCGACCCCGGAAGCGAATCGGAACATAGTTGATAATCAAACTCAAAATCGATTTATGTAGAGTCAAAATTAATGAAGGTCGAAGATTACTCTACTCGTTTTGAAGTCGATATCAGGTTAATGGACTCGAGTTGATGCTAAGCTCGACGAACCGAAGGGTTCAAAAACCCTAACAATGCCGATTTCAATAAAATCGATCAAATCGATCGATATTTTGGGACTTTGAGGATCGATTTCAGGTTGCTAAAGCAATTAATCGAAGTTTATATCACATACCTGAAGTGCGGATGGAAGATCGGGGTCGGATTAATGCAGAAACACTAAATGTAGAGATTGTGAGAAGAAGTTGGTTCTGAGAGAGTTTGGGCGCGAAAAGTTTGAAATTGTGAGGATTATTAGTCAAAATCCGGTATTTATACCGGTCGATACTGGAAGTGAATCCGGTACCAGATGCCTTAACTCTCCCGGTTCCAATTGTGTCTCAACCTTTGAAAAACATTAAAAATTGACCCTGAGATTAAAACTTTCACTTTCAGCCCCTCGAGTTTTTAAAAAAATTCACTTCTCCCCCTCAACTTCTCAGAAATACGATTCTCTCCATCAACTTTCAAAAAAATTGAACTCACTCCCTCAACTTTTCAAAATAGCAACTCTCCCCCTCAACTTTTAAAAAAAAAATGCAACTTCACTTGACTTTTCAAAATGGACACTTCTCCCCCTCAATTTCTCAAAAAAAAATTCAACTCTCCCAACAAAGAGCAGGAGACTTACCTTGGGGACTTGGCTTTCGAGGTAATACCTTGCAGAACATACGGTTAGTAGCACGTGAAATAGACGGAAACACACAAAACAAGATGAATAGAATTAAAGAAGCATGCAGAAAAACATAAAAATGAAAGAAACACTAAAACGGAAATACAGAGGACATGTCACCGATGTGCTTGAGACACCTAAACTACGTTGTGAGACAAGTGTAACCGATTAAGATACAAATATCCCGTAGGGAAGGAAAGGTGTGACAAGTACAGCCGTGACTCAAACTTTCAGATTAAGAATACCCAACTTGGACACGAGTTCATTGAACCATTTTTCGTCTAAATCCTTGGTAAACAGGTCTGCTAGTTGGTTTTCTGTATTTACGAAGTAAAGTTCAACCGTACCTCGTTCTACATGGTCTTTGAGGAAATGGTAGCGCACGTCAATATGCTTTGTCTTCGTATGTTGAACCAGATTGCTCGTGATTGCGATGAAACTCTTGGAGTCACAGTAGATCGGGATGTTCGAGTAGTTGTACCCTTAGTCCTTTAGTTGCGTCAGCATCCAGATCACTTTGGAACAATGATAACTCTATTTTTAGAGTTATTATTTCCATTTATTTTCCACTTTATTTTGTCAATTTTAGCCATTTCACTTCTAAAAATCCCCATTCTTGGTATGATTTACGAAAACGAGCAAAAGGAGTGAACCATGGTCTTTAATAAATTATTTGGGGAAGTTTTGGGTGTTTTCACGAGTTTTCATCCGCAGTGACGTATACAGTGCCCACTCCGGTTCCCCACTCTTCGAGCTGATCAAAAAGTGAAAGTCCAGGATACACTCTTACAATCAAATATGAACAATTAAGATCGTATTCACAGCAACTGGTCATATGATTTATTAACAATCTGTGAATTACAAGATATTACAATGAATTTCTCTCTCAATAGATCTAACAAATTTATGCGTAAAGAGTTATCCAAAAGGTTAGCCAAAGATTCTATCAAAGATTTTCCAAAGATTCTCCAAAAAGATTCTTTTAGCTACAGTTGCTAACTCCTATATATACTGTAGAGAATAGCTAAAGCTACAGTACATATGAGAAACAGACTAATAGAACAATTACACGTGTCCTAATTAGTAACTGAATATAACAGAAAATCCAAGTCATAAGTTCTGAACATGTTGTTCAGAACTTCTGAACATACTTCTGAATAAGCGCTTCAGAACATTTGTCTTCATAGTCAGAAGTTCTGAGTCTCCTACTCAGAACTCTGAACCTTCTAGTCAGAATCCAACACTTAGAATCTTTTTGAGTCTTCTACTCAGAACTTCTGAGTCTTCTACTCAGAACTTCTGAGTCTTCTTTAGTCTTCTTACTCAGAACTCAACACTTGTGTTTTTGACAAAACTCTAGACCTAACAATCTCCCCCTTTTTGTCAAACACACTTGTACTTTTCACCATCAAATTCTTAGAGCAGGAACAATCTTCAGAAGGAGCTCTTCTGAATGTTTTGACAACTTTTGCTCAGAATTCTGAATAATCTGAGTTAACAACTTCTGGTCAGTCTTTAATCAGCAGCAGCAACGATTTCCAAATTGATTTCTGTTATACATTTGCTTTTTCTTTGCTCCCCCTTGAAATGACAAATCTTATCTTCATGTGATCAAGTCAAATTTCTGTCTTTTTATGACTTTCTGACTTTCTTCTCCCTTTTTTTTTTTAATCAATCAGATTTTTCAATCATATCAATCTTCAAAATCTTTAGCTTTTCTCCCCCTAAAGTTTTGGAAAGCAAAATCATCTTCAAAATCTTTAGCTTTTCTCCCCCTTGTTTTTCAAAACTTTAGCGATGCTTTTTCTTCGAATGAAGTCTATGCTTTTTCTCCTCCTTAATGAATAACCTTGCTCCCCCTCAAAATAAGAATTATGGAGCAATTTGTTTTCTCCCCCTGAAAGTATGCATATATTTCATTAAAATTATTCATTTCAAATATAGTGCTTTAATGAAAACATTTATACAAGGAGAATAAGATTTACTGAACTACACTTGATAACTACTAACATTTGATCATTTGAAAACTTTACAAAAGAAATCCAACTTAATGAAATTTATCAGATTTTTCAATCAAATGAAATCAAATGCATGTGTTTGGATTCAAATACAAGTCATCATTGCATATCGAGTTAAAAATGTTCAGTTTCAATCTCTTTATTAAATCTATTTGGTGTGCTTAGCATGCGAAATATGATTAGCTTCAAGAATATGCAATTCTAAAACATATAAGAATACTTTGCTCTACTTACACTATTTGTCCAAAAGCAGGATTTTCACAAATTTACAAGTTTATTGCGACTTTGAATTTTCCCAAAGTTTCAAGAGATGTGTGCTCATTGGCATCTTTTAATTTTGTGCTCATTGACATCTTTTAATTTTGTGCACATTGGCATCTTTTAATCAAAAAGTTTAGTAAAAATAAGATACATCGTTAAACATGACTTTCTATCTGGTT
Source organism: Saussurea involucrata (assembly GCA_033807775.1). Classification (NCBI taxonomy): domain Eukaryota; kingdom Viridiplantae; phylum Streptophyta; class Magnoliopsida; order Asterales; family Asteraceae; genus Saussurea; species Saussurea involucrata. Next base: position 16,494,114 of record CM066326.1, read on the forward strand.
CTATAGCAGGATTTGGGTCAGCATATCCCAGACCAGTTGGTCTTAGGTGCTAGGTGACAAGCACCCCTTGGAACTTAATTTCCCAAACCAGAAAGGCCACATCGATATATCTTAAACCCATTTGTACCAGTAGAACATGGCTTTCTATCTGGTTCTATTGCAGGATTTGGGTCAGCCGATCCCAGACCAGTTGATCTTAGGGACTAGATGACAAGCACCCCTTAGGACTTACTCTCCCAAACCAGAAAGGCCACAGGTACAAACTTTCAAACTAAATGATTTTATATATATTTATATTTCATCTCAATCACTTGGTACTAAAACGTAGTACTTCCCCCATATTTTCGTTTCCATCCATCATTCTGACATTTAGGCTTTTTGAGCATTATATTCTATATAAGTATAGATTTCATAACATTGAGCATTCGGCATAATTTCATTCATGTTTTGCTTACCTTTCGATTTAATTCAAAAGTGAAAGTTGAAACAAATATAGCTCAGATAATACAAAATACTTGTAAAATCACTCTTTGACACACATTTATTCATTGAATGAAAATTAAAAAAAAATTCATATCATTGAATTAAATTTGTTAAGATTCAAGCATTCAAAGCAATAGAAATAAATGTAATGCAATGTTACCTTTCACCACTTGTTTCTTGAAACATAAAAATATGACAGTTAAGGATATCACCTGAGAAATATGAGTTCTAAACTGATTTGTTTAGAAGTCTTAGTCTCTGAAGTACGGGTCCTGAACTGAATTATTCAGAAGCCATTGTCATTTAAGTACGGGTTTTGAACTGATATGTTCAAAAGCCTAAAACGTTGAAGCACGGGTTTTGAACTTCATCTTGAAACAATCAGATCAAATTTTGAGACAATCTTCCCTCTCAAATCAAGATAATCCTGCAAAATCAAGAGATTTTGGTAATCATCTTCGATGATTCCTCATTAGATATCAAAAATCCAAATTCTGAGTAGTTGAGTCAGAATTCTGAGTAGAAAAGTCAGAATTCTGAGTAACTTGTTCAAAATTCTAAGTATCAGAGTCAGAATTCTGATTAGTTGAGTCAGAATTCTGAGTAGTAGAGTCAGAACTTCTGAGTAGTAGAGTCAGAACTTCTGAGTAACAGAGTCAGAATTCTGATAAAACTATCCAGAGAAAATGCCTTAGAAAAATGTTTGGATTTTGTGATTTTTGAACATTCTGAACTTCAAATCACCGTAACTTGCTCAAAAATCAGAATTTTTCAACCAAAATTTGCAGGGTTGCTTAAAATGTGATTCTGAACACATTCTCTGGAAATGTTTTCTACGAAAAACACTCACATCTATGAGTTCGATAACCTCATAGCAAACAGAACTTTTTCAAAAAAAATCTTCAAAATCAACAAATTGATCTATATGAATCAGAAATCCATAATTACATTCAGACCGAGTTTTGGACTGAATTATCCAAAAGTCAAAATTCTCAATTAAGCACAACATCTGTTTTCAGTCATGTGTCGGTATGGATCATTCATTCATCTCTACACATGAATAACCTACAAAACAGATTAAGTTGACTTTGGTACCCATATGAACTTGGGTCCAGGTTTGTTAGGTGCAGTGGTATATGCAGATATTCTATAAGAACCATACCAGTGCTGAATAAAATTCTTGTTCACAAAATCATCAGTCCCACAATATGAACAACAAAGTTTCTTTTGTGCAATTCTGACTAATTTATTTACAGAATAAATCACATCATGTTTAACAAAAGATTTTCTTTGAAATGTATTGTTCTTCTTGACATTTGAATTAGGAACCTTTGATTTTGGCACTTCTTTCTTGGAAGTAGTTCCTTTAACTCTCCATTCCATTTTTATCTTTTTAAAAGAACAATTATAAGATTTATCAATAGAAGAATCATAAAACAGATTAGAAGAACGAATCTGATCTTTTGAACTATGATTTGATTTGTTAACAACTTTTGTTTCAAATTCTTTAAACTTTTTAACATACATATCAAACCTTGACTGCAAATCAGATTTGGACTTCCTCTCTATCATGATTTTAGTTGATAAATCAGATAATTTCTTAATAAGCCTCCTTATCTCCAAATGAAAAACTTTCTTTTCCTTCTCAAACTCATCTTTTAAGCATTTTTCTTTAAATCCATTTACCTTCTTCTTTTCAGTCTCTTTCCTTCCATCTTCTAACTCTTTCTCCAACTCATTTATTTTTACAGAAAACTCATTTAACATTCCTGTTTTCTTTTTCTCAAAACCATTCTTTTCTTTTTGAAAAACATTTTTCTTGCATTCAAACTCTTTTCTTTCTTTTGCAAGAATTTTCTCCAAATCAGAAATTTTCAAAGATAATTCAACAGACTTTGTTTCAAAACCTTTCCTCTCAGTTTGAAAGTCTCTTCTCTCTTTCTCAAATTTCACTCTTTCAAGTATAAGTACTTGTTCAAAATCATAGATCTGTTTCAAGAGTTGACAATTTTTCATTTCACATGATTTGATTCTATTTTCAGACTCTGTCAACATCTTTCTTCTAAAATTTCCTTTCTCTTTCAAATCAACATTCTCTTTTTCTAACAATTTTATGTTTTCTTGAACCTTTTCAAAATCCTTTAGAAAATCAGATTTCTCTTTTTGCAAAATCTTTATAACTTTTGCATTTTCGTCTTGTTTTGCTTGAAGATTAGCAATCTTGCTTTCAAAATGAACAATCTCAGTTTTTGGTTCAGAAATTGTTTCTTTTGCTTTTACAGGACTTAATTTTTGTAAATTGTCTGAACTGGTTATAGAAATTGCAGGTCTCACAAAAACTTCAACAATCTCAGGCATGATGAAATGACAAATTCAAATATCAATTATGATCAAAAATGAGAATCAACACAAATCTAGAACATGCAAGAATTAATCAAATCTGTCACATGCATTTCATCAAACAGTTAGAGTACATGAATTAATGAAATCTTCTTTTCAACAAAAAATATGAATACTAATCAACATGCAGCAGATATAATCACTTTGATCAAGAAACCAATCAAGAATTTCGAAAACATACCGGTGATCTCTGTTTAATTTCGAGAATTAATCAGCATAGAGAGAAAATCTTTGGATGACTTGATTGTAAGATATCGATTCAACAGAAAGACAAATTCAAATTTCTTGAATCAATGATAGAAACGAATTCAAGAATTGTTAGGAATTCAAGAATTGTTAGCAGCAACGGAATCAATTGTCGAATTGATCAAGAAACTTCAAGAACGCGATCAAACACACTCTTGGACGAATTTGTTTGTTGATTGGCTCTGATACCAATTGAAAGTCCAGGTTACACTCTTACAATCAAATATGAACAATTAAGATCGTATTAATAGCAACTGGTCATATGATCTATTAAAGATATTACAATGAATTTCTCTCTCAATAGATCTAACAATTTATGCGTAAAGAGTTATCCAAAAGGTTAGCCAAAGATTCAGTTAGCTACAGTTGCTAACTCCTATATATACTGTAGAAGAAAGGCTAAAGCTACAGTACATATAAGAAACAGACTAATAGAACAATTACACGTGTCCTAATTAGTAACTGAATATAACAGAAAATCCAAGTCATAAGTTCTGAACATGTTGTTCAGAACTTCTGAACATACTTCTGAATAAGCGCTTCAGAACATTTGTCTTCATAGTCAGAAGTTCTGAGTCTCCTACTCAGAACTCTGAACCTTCTAGTCAGAATCCAACACTTAGAATCTTTTTGAGTCTTCTACTCAGAACTTCTGAGTCTTCTACTCAGAACTTCTGAGTCTTCTTTAGTCTTCTTACTCAGAACTCAACACTTGTGTTTTTGACAAAACTCTAGACCTAACAAAAAGAAATCAAAAAAAGAAACTTTTAGTTGGGATCTAATTTTCTGGAGGAGGAAGGTTCATATGGCAGAGAAATGGCTGGAGAAGTACAAGGTAGTTCTCATTGAAGATAGCATCAAGTACACCTCTTTGTACTTGGAGATTGACTTGGAGAAGGGACCATTGGATAAAAGAATTGCACAAGGAGCTGAATTCTGCCACAACTCAGCAGTCTTTACCCATTGGAAGACCCACCTCTTTTGTGTAATACCCAACTCCTTCTCCTAGTATATAAAGGAGCACTTGGGTGCCATTAAATGTATGCTTGGTTATCATCCTTGAATACTTTTAGTCTCAAATTCTCTCAACTACCACATTAGCTTTAGTCTTTTATTTACTGCAGTAACTAGCTTTAATTTTCAGTAATTTACTTTCTTAGTTTAAATTGTAGTTCGTATTACACAGTGCAGGGACGACTTCTCGTTCCCCACTGTGAGCAGTTAATTCAAGTCACTTTCAGTTTTATTATGTGCAAATCTTCATCTTTTGTTTTCTTTACTTCGGAAATGTTAGGCTAAACATCCTTTGGGATGTAGGAAGGAGAAGTACCTGGATTTTATCAAAAATGCTTGAGTAATCTTTATACTTAGAATATTTGTTGTTTTGGTCTTTCATTCTCGATATTTACCCAAGGATGCGAACAAGCTGATCACTTGCAAGGATCTAAAGTCTAGTTCTTAACTTAGAAATAAGTAGAGCGCAGTGACACGAGCTTGAATGATGCTAGGGGATTCGAAAGAATTCTTTTGACACTTACGAAAGTGAGGTCGGCACAGTGAGCTAATCTCTGCCCACTGGAGTAGTAGGCAAGCTAATTTGTGTATTAAAAACACTTAGAGTATTTGTCTCTACACATTCCATCGAGGCCTGAAAAGGTCCATTTAGAGATTACCATTGACAAAACAACAAGTACTAAGAGTATGGGATTTTTATCTAACGGTGTGAGTATTTTGTAACCGGGCTTTTCTAGCGAAAATGTCCACCACGAATACGAGGATCACTCTAAGGACCGAGTATTTGAGATAAAATTTAGGGAAAATCCAACCTACATTCCTCCTTTTTAGCATTTAGTAAATCGTTTCAAGTAGCTATTTTACCAAACCAAACCAAAGTATTATTTTCCTCTCTAGTTGAAACTTGTAAAAGGAGCTCATGAGAACCGTATTGTCTTGATTGTCCAGTCTCTGTGGATTCGATTCTGGTATTTTACCAACTATTACTTGCTGTGACGATCATAGTGGACAGTGTACACTTGCACTTCCCACTGTGGACAGTTTGCAACCCACTGCGATTAAAACACACATTTCGCACGTAACAAGTTTTTGGCGCCGTTGCCGGGGACTGGCGTGATTTTAAATCTCAAGACATTAGTTTTTGTTCGAGCCCGAGTAACTAGTTTTTCTAAGCTGTTCGTATTGTATGCCACGGCGACAACTCGAACATTTGGTTCCAATAGATCTCGAAATAGAAAAAACGTTGCGAAAAACACGAAGAAGCAAGAAAACAAATCGACAACCTCCTGTGATCCCCACTGTGAACATGGATGCAGTACCGCCACCTATAGTGGAGACCACAATCACGATTGCCGATAACAAAGATCGAAAAATACGGGACTATGCTACTTCCGGAGTTGGTGATTTAAGCTCCGGAATTTTGAGACCCAATATTGTTGCAACGCATTTTGAACTCAAACCGGTGATGTTTCAAATGATCCAAGCCATGGGTCAATTTGGAGGATCACCATCTGAGGATCCACACTCGCACTTAAAATCTTTTTTAGAAATGACCGATTCCTTTCAATTGCAAGGTGTTAGTGATGAGGCATTAAGACTAAGGCTTTTCCCTTTTTCATTAAGGGACAAAGCAAAATCTTGGCTGAACGCACATGCACCTCACTCGATAACCACTTGGCAAGAGCTTGCCGATAGATTTTTGCAAAAATACTTTCCTCCAACAAGGAATGTTAGATTTCGAAATGATATAATTTTATTTAGGCAAGAGGAAGATGAGGCTGTTTCGGATGCATGGGAACGATTTAAAGATTTACTTCGAAAGTGCCCACATCATGGCATCCCACATTGCATCCAATTGGAGACCTTTTACAATGGTCTTTCCAATGCAGCCAAAATCATCTTAGATGCAACAGCCGGTGGAACATTTACGAGTATGACTTACAACGAAGGATATCAAATCTTAGAAAAAGTGTCCAACAACAATACCGAATGGTCAAATCCGAGAGCACCCATGTCTAAGACCAACACCATAGATTCCGAAGCACTCAAAACCATGAATGCACAATTAGTGGCCTTGACAAAAATCGTTTTAAATCAAAATCGAGGCCAAGTCAATTCCGCAACCCATCTCGCTGATAACTGCTCCCTTTGTGGAGAGGAGCATGTTTTCGACTATTGTCCAGCAAACCCCGAATCTGTTAATGTCATAGGGACCAACCAAAGGAACAACCCTTATTCGCAGACTTATAATCCAGGTTGGAGAAATCATCCGAATTTCTCTTGGTCCGGTAATCAAGGACTCCAACCCCAAGGACAGAGTCACATCCAGCAAAGACCATACAATCCCCCGGGATTTCAGCAACATCACAGTGGGCAATCCCCACATCACAGTGGGCAGTCCCCACAACCATACCAACCACGATCCAACCAACCAGCTGAGGCTCAACAATCGATCGAGTCGATTCTCAAAGGTTTTATGAATCAAACCCAAGCAGCCATTAGGAATATAGAGACCCAAGTAGGACAGCTAGCCGTTGAAGTTAAGAATAGACCACCAGGAACGTTACCGAGTGATACCGAGCAAGCTAGAGTGATAGGAAAAGGACCAGAACATGTCAAGTCCATAACTTTAAGGAGTGGAAAGGATCTGAAAAATATCATTTTTGAATCTGATGATTCGCCTCAAAAACCCACTGTGAGCACCACAGTGGGCACTCCTCAAGTCACTGTGATCCCCACAGTGGGGACCGACATCCCTGACCTTCCCACTTTTGGACCTGTCCCAAAGACTACTGTTCCAAAGCCAATACCACAGCAAACTCAGATTGACCCACGAAACATTCCATTTCCTCAAAGAATGAAGCCTAAAAATGTCGATGTTCAGTTTAAAAAATTCTTAGACATTTTTAAGCAACTTCACATTAACATACCATTGGTAGAAGCTCTCGAGCAGATGCCAAGCTATGTTAAATTCTTAAAAGATATTTTGAACAAAAAGAGGAAGTTGGGTGAATTTGAAACTGTGGCTTTGACCGAAGAATGTAGTGCCCTCCTAACAAGCAAGATTCCACCTAAGTTGAAAGACCCGGGTAGTTTCACCATTCCATGCATTATAGGAGGACAAGAAGTAGGCCAAGCACTCTGTGATTTAGGAGCTAGTGTCAACTTGATGCCTTTGTCCATTTTTAACAAGTTAGGGATTGGAGAGGCTAGACCCACAACCGTGACATTACAACTAGCCGACCGATCCATTGCCTACCCCAAGGGAAAAATAGAAGACGTTTTGGTCCAAGTGGATAAATTTATCTTCCCCGCCGATTTTCTTGTTTTAGATTATGAGGCCGATAAAGAAATCCCAATCATCTTAGGACGTCCGTTTCTTGCAACCGGACGTACTTTGATCGATGTGCACAAAGGAGAACTCACGATGCGAGTTAATGACCAAGAGGTAACTTTTAATGTTTTCAAATCTCTCAAATATATAGACACCGAAGATTGTTTTGCCTTAAGTTCGATTTATGAAACCCACAATTTTGGCAATTTGCCCACAGTGGGGAGTACAGTTCCCACAGTGGGGATTAACAGTGAGCACTCTGAATCAGAGAGTAATGACACTTTTAAGGATGAGTGTAATGAAATGGTTGCAGCTTTTGAACCTCTGGACTTCAAAGATAGAGATGTTCAATCCCCTTCAATAGAACAACCTCCCGAGTTAGAGCTTAAACCATTGCCTTCCCATTTAAAGTATGCTTATCTCGCTAAGGATAATAAACTTCCCGTCATTATCTCTTCCAAACTTAGTGAGAAACAAGAACAACTTCTGATTGATTTGTTGATAAAGCATAAGGGAGCAATTGGTTGGACCATAGCGGACATTCGAGGGATTAGCCCCTCTTTATGTCAACATAAGATTAACTTGGAGAGTGACCACCCGGGGAAAGTCCAACCCCAAAGAAGGTTGAACCCCATCATGAAGGAGGTAGTTAAGAAAGAAGTCTTGAAATGGTTAGATGCCGGTATTATCTATCCCATTGCCAGTAGTAGTTGGGTGAGCCCCGTTCAATGTGTCCCTAAAAAGGGAGGAACAACAGTGGTCAGAAATGAAAAGAACGAACTCATTCCAACTAGGACTGTTACGGGATGGAGAATATGCATGGACTATAGGCAACTGAATCTAGCAACAAAGAAAGACCATTTCCCGTTACCTTTTATTGATCAAATGCTTGATAGATTAGCGGGAAAGGAATTTTATTGTTTTCTAGATGGATACTCCGGATATAACCAAATCCACATCGCACCCGAAGACCAAGAAAAGACCACCTTTACTTGTCCATATGGTACTTTTGCATTCCGGAGAATGCCTTTTGGTTTATGTAATGCTCCCGCTACTTTTCAACGCTGTATGATGGCCATTTTTACTGATATGATAGAAGATACCATAGAAGTTTTTATGGACGATTTTTCTGTGATCGGCACATCATTTGATAACTGTTTGAGGAATCTAGAAAAAAGTTTGGTGAGATGTGAGACCCACGACCTTATTCTAAATTGGGAAAAATGTCATTTCATGGTCGAAGAGGGCATCGTTTTGGGTCATCTTGTGTCGAAAAAGGGTTTGGAAGTTGATGAAGCAAAACTAGAAGTAATCTCCCAACTTCCCGAGCCCACAACGGTAAAAGGCATTCGCAGTTTTTTAGGTCACGCAGGTTTCTATAGGAGGTTCATAAAAGATTTTTCCAAAATAACTAAACCCCTATGTAACCTGCTGCAACATGAAAGAGAGTTTGTTTTTACCAAAGAATGTAGAAACGCATTTGAAATAATCAAAAATGCCTTAGTTACTGCACCCATAGTGACCACTCCTGACTGGTCACTCCCATTTGAAGTCATGTGTGACGCCAGCGATTGGGCTATAGGTGCAGTACTAGGCCAACGAAAAGATAAGATTTTTCATCCAATATACTATGCAAGCAAGACTTTGATCGAGGCTCAAATCAACTACACTGTAACCGAAAAAGAACTACTTGCAGTAGTTTTTGCTTTTGATCGTTTCAGGTCTTACTTAATTGGAGCAAAGGTCATAGTACACACCGATCACGCAGCCATCAAATATTTGATCAACAAGGCTGACTCTAAACCGAGGTTGATCAGATGGGTGCTGTTGCTGCAGGAATTTGACCTCCAGATCGTCGACAGAAAAGGAACAAGCAATCAGGTTGCTGATCATCTGTCCAGGCTCGAGAAGACAGTGGGCACTGTTGACCCCACTCCTGACCCCACTCCGGTAAAAGAAACTTTTCCCGATGAACAATTATTATCTGCGCAACATCATAATGAAACTCCTTGGTATGCTGATATTGCAAACTTTTTAGCAAGTGGACTTAAGCCCCACGGGATGAGTGGACAACCATTCAAGAAATTTTTACACGACACACGACAATACGTTTGGGACGATCCCTTCTTGTACAAGATAGGGGCGGACCAAATATTAAGGCGTTGTGTCCATGGGAGTGAACAACATCAAATACTCCATGGTTGTCACACATCCCACTACGGTGGCCACTTCGGTGGAAACCGTACCGCAGCAAAAATTTTGCAAAGTGGATTCTTTTGGCCCACTGTTTTTAAAGACTCATTTGAATTCGTGAAAAATTGTGAGCAATGTCAACGTACGGGGAATATATCGCAAAGAAATGAAATGCCTCTTAACAACATTCTAGAGGTCGAACTTTTTGATGTATGGGGGATAGATTTTATGGGACCTTTTCCAAATTCCAACAATAACTTTTACATCTTGGTTGCGGTAGATTATGTTTCAAAATGGGTAGAAGCCATTGCTTGTCACTCCAATGATGCTAACACTGTGGTGAAGTTCTTACACAAAAATATATTCACTCGCTTCGGAACACCACGAGCATTAATTAGTGACGAAGGCACCCATTTTGTAAACAAAGTCATGGCCTCGGTTCTTGCTAAATATGATATTCATCATAGAGTGGCCACCGCATACCACCCACAAACCAATGGGTTGGCCGAGCTTTCAAATCGTGAGATCAAGGGAATTTTGGAAAAAGTTGTTAAGCCACACCGTAAAGATTGGTCAATCAAACTCGATGATGCTCTTTGGGCCTATCGAACAGCCTATAAAACTCCTCTGGGAATGTCTCCATTCAAATTAGTTTTTGGCAAAGCTTGCCATTTACCGATTGAATTAGAGCACAAGGCGTTCTGGGCCCTTAAAGAGCTTAACATGAGTGAGGATGCCGCGGGAATCAAAAGGAGTCTGCAAATACATGAGCTAGAGGAGTTGCGATATCACTCCTATGAGAATGCAAAGTTGTACAAGGAAAAGACCAAGATGTGGCACGATCGTCGAATCAACCATAGGGAGTTCATGGAAGGACAACAGGTACTATTGTTCAATTCCCGTCTCAAACTCTTTCCAGGTAAACTTAAATCAAGATGGACGGGACCATACACCATTGTCAAGGTGAGTCCTTTCGGAACAGTGGAGTTGAAATCCCCACAATCGGGTCAAACCTTTAAAGTCAATGGGCAAAGGGTAAAGTATTTTTTGCATGAAAGTGCCCACATCCCTGCCCACTCTCCGCCTCGCTATGGTTAGAGAAATTCACAACCGTTTGTAAATATTTTATTTCACTTTTTTGTTGTCTTTTTATTATTTTTGGTCTTTTTAATTCTGCATGGTAGTTTGTTTTAATGTGTGTAGAAGAACGTGCCACCTTTTGAAGAAAAATCAAGGAAAGTACTTTGCAGTGGGGAAGGATCAGGTCACTGCGCTCCCCACTCCCCACCTGACGAATGAAAGGACTATTTTTGGGGCCCAATGCTGACAAGCTTTCACCTTTTGCTGCCATCAAGTCTACTTTTAGGCCATGGTGTCATAGTTCATCATTTCCCAAGCAAAGCTATCATTGTCAATCCTCTCCCTCTCTCCTAAAACCGGCGGTTTCCCCCCATTTTTGACAAGAAAACATTTCCAAAAACCACCTTAACCTCTTTTGCTACCAAAATTTACCCAGCAAACTTTTTCTTCTTCATTTCTCTCTCTACGAAAAACCCACCAGCAAAACCCTTCCAAAACCCTAAGAATGGCAAGAACCAAGAGAATGAACACCAACCCCGATGCACTCACACGTGCGGCCGTCCGCCGCAGGACCGCCGAGGAACAACCACCGGAAGCCGTCACCCGTGACCTGAACGAACCACCACCGGACTCCGGCGAAAACCCGATCATCTCCGGTGCAGCCGACGAGGGTTCTTCAAAGCACGAAAGCCCAAAAGCTACTTCATCATCGCAAGTCTCAGACAACAGTATCACCCATTTCGAGACCGAGACACTTCTAGCCGAAGAAGAAGAGAGACGGTTAGCAGAGGAGTTCAAACAGAAAATGGAAGCCATTAGAAAAAGAAAGGAAGAGGTCGAGAGGAGGCGTCGAGAGGAAGAAGAAAGAATCAGAAAGGAAGAAGAGGAAAGAATCAAACGAGAGGAGGAAGAAAGATTAAAAAGAGAGGAGGAAGAGAGATTGAGGAGGGAAGAAGCCGCAAGATTGGCTAGAGAGGAGGAGGAGCGATTGAAAGAGGAAGAACGAAAGAAGGATGAAGAAGCAAGGATATTCGAGCAGAAAAAGAAACAAGCAGAGGAGGAGTGTTTGGCTCGTGAGGAAGAAGAAAGACAGAAGAAGATTAAGGAGCAGACTCAGACATTAGACATTCCCCAGAACAAAAATGCTGATAGTGTGGAGGATGTCCACACCACTGCCCACTGTGGAGAAGAAGGGTACCCCACTCCATTCAACCGAGGCCGGATCATCAAGCAACCAAATGGGAGAGATTTTGGCAGCTTTAAAGAAGCTCACATACAGGATCGAGTTGCTGGAAAGTGAGCAGCGATATCAGAACCGGGCCACGCAGAAATTTTGGATGTATACAAGAGAACGAGATGAGGTGACGGGCCTGATGATGAAAGAGGCCAACCCAATGCTAGCTGCTCAGCTACCAGAATTCCCGAAAGATATCTGCCCGGTTAATGACAGTGAGGATGAGTTCGATGATGATGATGCGGATCTGTCACCGCAAGCCACCCAAACCCCGTGAATGGTTTGTTTTAAAACAATGGTTTCGCTCTTTTGCTCACCAAAAACAATTTTATTTTGTTTGGTTGGTCTTTTTGTGCCTATGGCTAGGCATTGACACTATTTGCTGTTTTAACTTTTTAAATATCGATGCATGAAAATCCTACCGGTAGGTAGGTACTTTTGGGTACTAACGTATTGATTGTTTGAATGCTTGTTTGACCTCGTTTCCATTTCAAGGTACAACTTTCGGCTTCCGACTTAAAAGGTCACTTTTGTAAGTACAAATCTCAACTTGTCCCGTGAAATGATTTAGGCCATTTTTCGCATCTAAACACGACCCTTTTGTACCCCAAACCACCACCTTTGTTCGTTATTTCTATGTCACAGTGGGGACACTGTGAGATTTTAAGTTTGAGGTGGGAACTTCCAGAGTGACCTCCAGTTTGCTCACAGTGAGGACACTGTGAAGTCCAAGTTTGAGGTGGGTAAGCCGTACCCCCCTCCAAAAAAAAAAAAAAAAAAAAAAAAGAGAAAACACAAAAATACAAAAACAGAAGAAAATCGGAGTAGCACTAACAAAATTGATGGTGTGCCTTTTCTGGACCATCAAAGTGCTCACTCCCAGAAAACGATGGTGTGCCTATTCTGGACCATCAGAATACCCACCCTCACAAAAAAAATAGCCATACTCATTATACCCAAATAAAGCCTGAAAGTGTACGTTCTTATCATAGCAAAATACTAAACACCCACTTCTTGAAATAAAAATCTCAAAGCGAGATCTTCGGTCCATGTTTGGAAATTTTTGCCAAAACCCTTGGGAAAAGAAAAAAAGCCATAAACCCTTCAAACCCAAGAAAGCCCTATTGATCAAAAGGTAAACAAGGGAAAGGTTTCGTCAAACACAAAAGTGAAATTTTCAAGTTTGGAACCGAAGGAAGTATCGAAGGAAGGAGATCAACGCCCATTCAAGTCAAGAAATATGTAAGTCCCTCAAAGACCTTTTATGCATTGTGTTTCATTTTATTTCTTTCTTTTTATTACTTGGGGACAAGTAATGATTTAAGTTTGAGGTTGTGATAACTCTATTTTTAGAGTTATTATTTCCATTTATTTTCCACTTTATTTTGTCAATTTTAGCCATTTCACTTCTAAAAACCCCCATTCTTGGTATGATTTACGAAAACGAGCAAAAGGAGTGAACCATGGTCTTTAATAAATTATTTGGGGAAGTTTTGGGTGTTTTCACGAGTTTTCACCCGCAGTGACGTATACAGTGCCCACTCCGGTTCCCCACTCTTCGAGCTGATCAAAAAGAAATCAAAAAAAGAAACTTTTAGTTGGGATCTAATTTTCTGGAGGAGGAAGGTTCATATGGCAGAGAAATGGCTGGAGAAGTACAAGGTAGTTCTCATTGAAGATAGCATCAAGTACACCTCTTTGTACTTGGAGATTGACTTGGAGAAGGGACCATTGGATAAAAGAATTGCACAAGGAGCTGAATTCTGCCACAACTCAGCAGTCTTTACCCATTGGAAGACCCACCTCTTTTGTGTAATACCCAACTCCTTCTCCTAGTATATAAAGGAGCACTTGGGTGCCATTAAATGTATGCTTGGTTATCATCCTTGAATACTTTTAGTCTCAAATTCTCTCAACTACCACATTAGCTTTAGTCTTTTATTTACTGCAGTAACTAGCTTTAATTTTCAGTAATTTACTTTCTTAGTTTAAATTGTAGTTCGTATTACACAGTGCAGGGACGACTTCTCGTTCCCCACTGTGAGCAGTTAATTCAAGTCACTTTCAGTTTTATTATGTGCAAATCTTCATCTTTTGTTTTCTTTACTTCGGAAATGTTAGGCTAAACATCCTTTGGGATGTAGGAAGGAGAAGTACCTGGATTTTATCAAAAATGCTTGAGTAATCTTTATACTTAGAATATTTGTTGTTTTGGTCTTTCATTCTCGATATTTACCCAAGGATGCGAACAAGCTGATCACTTGCAAGGATCTAAAGTCTAGTTCTTAACTTAAAAATAAGTAGAGCGCAGTGACACGAGCTTGAATGATGCTAGGGGATTCGAAAGAATTCTTTTGACACTTACGAAAGTGAGGTCGGCACAGTGAGCTAATCTCTGCCCACTGGAGTAGTAGGCAAGCTAATTTGTGTATTAAAAACACTTAGAGTATTTGTCTCTACACATTCCATCGAGGCCTGAAAAGGTCCATTTAGAGATTACCATTGACAAAACAACAAGTACTAAGAGTATGGGATTTTTATCTAACGGTGTGAGTATTTTGTAACCGGGCTTTTCTAGCGAAAATGTCCACCACGAATACGAGGATCACTCTAAGGACCGAGTATTTGAGATAAAATTTAGGGAAAATCCAACCTACATTCCTCCTTTTTAGCATTTAGTAAATCGTTTCAAGTAGCTATTTTACCAAACCAAACCAAAGTATTATTTTCCTCTCTAGTTGAAACTTGTAAAAGGAGCTCATGAGAACCGTATTGTCTTGATTGTCCAGTCTCTGTGGATTCGATTCTGGTATTTTACCAACTATTACTTGCTGTGACGATCATAGTGGACAGTGTACACTTGCACTTCCCACTGTGGACAGTTTGCAACCCACTGCGATTAAAACACACATTTCGCACGTAACAAACAACAACTAGCCGCGGCCACGTACTCCGCTTCTGCCGTGGAGGTGGAGACGCAAGTTTGCTTCTTGGAGGCCCAGCTAACCAACTTATCGCCAAGGAACTGGACGTGACCCATGGTGCTCTTCCGGTCGAGCATACTCCCCACATGATCAACATAAAAAAATGGTGTAAGCTCAAAACCTGTGTCCATAGGGTCCCAAAGACCAAGATTAGTAGTACCTTTTAAATAACGAAGAATGCGTTTAACTGCTATCAGATGGGACTCTTTAGGTTTAGATTGAAACCTAGCACACAGAAAGGTGGAAAACATTATGTCCGGCTTACTTGCCGTTAAATACATCAACGAACCTATCATTCCTCTATAGGTAGTAGTATTCGCGTCCTTTCCGTCAGGATCGGTGTGTAACTTCGTACCCGGTGACATAGGAGTTTTCATGGGTGTACACTGTTCCATCTAGAATTTCCGAAGAATATCCGCGATGTACTTAGATCGATTGATGAATATCTCGGTCGACAGTTGTTTAACTTGAAGACCAAGAAAGAAATTCATCTGACCTATCATACTCATTTTAAATTGTGCTTTCATGAGGACTGAAAATTTGTAACAGTATTGCGGGTTCGTTGAGCCAAAAATAATGTCATCGACATAAACTTGAATTAAAATTATATCCTCACCTTCCCTTTTGATGAAAAGGGTTGTGTTGATCTTACCTTTCGAGAAGCCGGAATTGGTTAGAAAAGTTGTTAATTCATCATACCAGGCTCTCGGTGCTTTCTTGAGTCCATACAATGCTCTGTCGAGGCGATACACATGGTTGGGGTGATCCTGATTGATGAATCCTTCCGATTGGTCGACGTATACTTCCTCTTTGAGTTTACCGTTGAGAAACGTCGTCTTCACGTCCATTTGAAAGACGGTGAAGTTTTTGTGAGCGACATACGCGAGGAACATCCGAATAGCTTCGATTCGAGAAACTGGTGCGAACGTCTCTTCGTAGTCGATCCCCTCTTGTTGTTGATATCCTTTCGCCACCAAGTGAGCCTTGTTCCTTACAACGATTTTGTTCTCATCCTTTTTATTCTTGAAGATCCATTTCATTCCGATAATGGTCTTGTTCTTCGGGCGAGGAACCAGGCGCCATACTTTGAGACTTTCGAATTCGTTCAACTCCTCTTGCATGGCCATTATCCAGTCAGGGTCGTGTAAGGCATCCTTAACCATCACTGGTTCAACGTTGCTGTGGAAAATGCAGAAGAGGGACTCGTTTCCCGTAGCTGCCTGTTTTTGAGTGTTGCACAGAAGTATAGGGGCGACTTTGTCTTCGGGTTCCATAGTTTCTCTAGTTTGAACAGGAGCAGACGGATCTCCAATGATTTGCTCAGGTGGGTGAACTCGAGTCTACTTCCGCGTGTGAGGATGCGAGTCCAAAAAGGTTAGGAATTGTCAGCATCGATGTATGAGCCTAAGGATAGGTTCTGAACAGCTTCTAAAGATGGAACTGGATTAAATCGGTCGGCGTCCGCAGATTGGGAAACAACAGCGGTTGACGAAGATTCGGCAGTGGCGTCAGTACCGTTACTTGTTTCGGGGGAAGACGGAGTGGGTTGAACCATTAGAGATGAAGTCGCGGTCACCGTTGCTGTACTTGATGATGGCGTCGTCTCGATCACAGGTGAAGAGGGCGAGTCATCCGAAGATGTAGTGTTGGGAGTTGGTGGAGGACCTGAGATGTGTGTCGACACCACTACAACTCCATCTGCATTCACAGAAACATCAGTAGATACAAGGGGATGATAAAAATCATTATAGAAATTTTCAAACAGTAGATCTAACTCGGATGGATGTGATTTCGACGTATTGGACGACGAAGGATCTACTGTTGTGTGCTTGGGTTCCGATCCAGAGTGATCAGAAGCCAGCACTCCAGTAAGCACGGGTTCTGAACTGGTACATTCAGAAGCTAAATCGATCAATTCGTCGAAGGCCACATTAATACTATCAATGACACTCTTAGTCCTCTTGTTGTAGACTCGATATGCCCTGGAAGATGTTGAATAGCGATGAAAATCCCTCGTACGCCTTTGGCTTGAGCTTGCCGAGATCATCCTTATCGTTCAGCACTTGCACTTGCACCCGAACGCGTGAAAGTAGCTGATATTGGGGGTGCGTTTGTTTATGAGCTCATATGGTGTCTTGTTAAAGCATTTGTGGATGATGGACCTATTCTGAGTGTAGCACGCCGTTGCAATAGCTTCGGCCCATAAGAACATTGGAAGACCGTATTGAATCAACATGGTACGTGCCGCTTCCACCATAGTGCGATTGCGTCGTTCCACCATGCCGTTCTGTTGAGGAGTCCTAGCTGCCGAGAAGTTGTGTGAAATTCCAGGTAATGTGAGAAAATCACCGACAATATGATTCTTGAACTCGGTTCCGTTATCCGTGCGAATTGCAATGACGGCCAACTGCAGGTTGTTCTGGACTCCCTTCAGGTGGTTGACTATAACCCCAGGAGTCTCGTCCTTTGAACGGAGAAACTTGGCCTATGTGTATCGTGAGTAGTCGTCCACCATCACCAATACATGTGTCTTGTGGCTTATGCTTTGGACGCGCATAGGGCCGCAAAGATCCATGTGGATCAACTCTAGAGGTCTGGACGTGCTAGGAACCGGTTTCGGCTTGTGTGAGACCTTCTTCATCTTTCCCATCTCGCATGCGGAGCAGAGATGTTCTTTTGCAAATTTCAGTTTTGGCATACCCTTGACGAGTCCATCCATCACCAGCTTGTTGATATTCTTGAAGTTCAAATGCAAGAGTCGTCGATGCCCCAACCAGTTCTGTTGAGTAGTGGCTTTGGAAAGAAGGCATACGGCTTTATCGGTCTTCACGGTGGCAAGATTGATGGTAAAAAGGTTCATCCGTCGAGTACCGGAGAAGATCTCCATTCCATCGTCGTCACAAATACTGCACCGCTTTGCTTTGAATCTGACTTCAAGATTCTTGTCGCAGAACTAGACGATGCTGAAGAGGTTGTGACCAGGGCCTTCGACGTAGGACACATGTTTGATGGTAAGGTTGTCCTGGACTAGGTCGCCATAGTCCATGATCGGGGCCACGTTATCGTTGCCAAATCTCACATCACCACAGTACTTCTCCTTGAAGTTGGTGAGTAGCTCCCATTTACCAGTCATGTGTTTGGAGCATCCGGAGTCTAGAAACCACACATGACCGGGCTGCAAAACAAAATTAAGGTTGTTTTGGTACCCATCTGTAAATGGGTCCTTGGGTGTTAGGTGCAACACCTTTGTTTGAGACCCGTTTAGATCTAGGTCTTTTCCTAGAAGACTTACGAGAAGCATTGGAATTAAAAACATGATATGTACCAAACCAATTAGATGCATGTTTAGACACAATCAAATCATTCAATCCACATAAAGAACAACAAACACAATCACACGAAAATTCAATCAAGTGTTGAACATTGTCAAGTTTAACTGGAAATTTAAAACCATGTTCAACAGAGTTATTCAAACTAAAACCATGATTGTTGTTATTTTTCCTAATAAGCGAAAAAGGAGTAAATAACTCGGTCTTCTCTGGTCGTAACTTAGCCTTCTTCTCTACCCACTCTCTCTGAACTGCTTTCCCCTGACCCGTTCTATCTGAAATTACATTACAGTTATTGTTAGAGGAGCTTGAGTAAACCGGTTGTCGTTTAGAGCTTTACCGGTTTTAGCACGTTTCTTAGACCGACGTTTAGATTTAGATTTTGAAACTGTCTTAGAAACGGTTTTAGAATTAGAACATTCACCCTTTTCAAAATTAACCGGTGTGGGCGTCTTTTCTAAAAAAAATGAGCGTGACTAGCAAGCTTCGGAGAAAAATCAATCTTAGAAAATTCATCATCATGACAAGCAGAGGAATTCATAAACTCAGAAAACCGTCGTGCAGAATCAAGTGGTGTTTCACCATCAGAGTCAGACGAGGAGTTATCCGCAAAGGGATTATCAAAAACGGGAAAAAGGTTATTGAATCGCCTTACCTTTATCGTTACAGCTCAAATTCGAATCATTTGTGTCATTTGACACTCCTAGAAAGGCTTTACACTACGAACTATTCGAATAAATTGGGGCGGAGGCAAACGCGATTGTTTCAGGAGTGACAGGCGTCATTGGAGTATCCACTGGATTTTCCTTAACCATTCTCAGCGTTAAAGCTTCTGTCGCCAAGGCAGACAGTTGAGAAATCAACATAGCAATCTCGGCTCGATAACTCGCTCTTTCTGATTCGGGTACTGTCTTGGGTTTGTTCGTTTTGAGCTTCTCGATAGTAGCGAAAAGTACAGTTCTTTCGATTTCATAAATGAGCTTATCCCTCGCAATCGATTCTTCAAGTTTAAAAATGATGTTTTCCAAAATCAGAGGTGGAACATAACATTTGAACTATGATTTATCGTTAAAATCTACATCTGGTGTTGCCGTAACGGGAACCAGAGTTTCCACCGTTTAGGCAAGCGAACAGATGTCGAAGTAATCATTGGAGAGATAAGGAGTTTTGCTTTTTAAATATGACGCATTTAGCGTTTCGTACACGAAAGGTATTTTTACATTTATGTTTTTCCTAGGTGGCTCAACTTCCGATTTTGTGTTATCTTCAGTATTAGGATTACCAGTTTTAGGTTTTGCCTCTATTTTTGGTAGAGGAATACCTGTTTTTCGTTTATAATCATGTTTCTCCTCATCTTCCGGAGATGCCTTAGTCCACTTGATCTTGTACTCAGGATATTTCTTATCTAGGCCCATGGAATTGAATTCATAAAGAGTGGGAACGTTAGACAAGATTTTCTTTAGGTAACACGGATTATCATATTCGAGTACGTATTGTGAGTTATAATATTTGAACTCCTTTGGTTTGTTCAAGTGGATGGTTTGTTCAGATTGACCCAAGTTTATAAAGTTTGGATTCAAGATCCTTAAGCTTTGTGATCAACAACTCATTTTCTTTTTGAGCATTCTCTTGAATTACAATGCTCTTAGAATACTCCTCCTGTGACTTTTCTAACTTTTGTGTATATTTAGATATTTGAGTCTCAAGGATTTCAGCTCTCTTTGAAATGGCCGAAGATTCAGTTTGATAGTTTTCTATCACACATTTGTCCTCAGCCTTTTCAATAGCTAGCTTGCCTATGGTATCTTATTTAATCATAGCATCGACTTCTAGCTTAGAGATTTGGGTGTCTTTGGTTTTAACCTTAAGTTTGAAGGTATCTAAAGTACACACCATAACTTGCTTCTGATTAATTAAGTCAGCATTAGAAGAACTACATACCTGGCACTCGCTTTTGTCCTTCTTCTCTCCGGAAGAGTCATCCTCAGATTCAGATTCTTCAGAGTTGAGGCCAGTATAGCACATGTGAGCTTCCTCATCGTTGTCTTCTTCATCAGTCAGTTGGAGCTAATGATCATCTTCCACCAGCAGCGCCTTACCAGCTTCTTTCTGTCTTGATAGAAGCATCTTGTTCTTGTAGTACTCAGCATTGCGTACTACAGGTTTCCGAAAGTCTTTGGCGAAGTGTCCGCGCCTTCCGCAGTTGTAGCATTTAACTGGTTCATCATCATCTAGATCATTAGACTTTCCTTCATATCGCTTTCCTTCATCGTTCTTCTTTCTTCCATCATCAGACTTGCGCTTGCCTTCGTACTTGTCTCTATAATCCCGACGCTTTGTATTGGTGGAGTATCGTTGACTGTTGTTGGATAGCTTCTTGAAGAACTTCTTCATAGCGTACTCCCGGGACAGCCAGGCCACGACTTTCTTTATACTGTCTAGCTCGGGATCAGAATCACTTTCAGGTTCTTCATCTTCACGTTCTGACTCACTTAGAGCTTCCTCTCAATACGAACTACGTTGTGCTTGCTTTTCTTTCTTGTGAGACATGAGGGCAAGAGGATCTTCTTTGGTCTTTTCACTAGACTTTTGATCTCCCATCAACTCATGTACATCAATCTTTGTCTTGGAGCAACATCTCGTAGAGTTCATGCAGTGGAACACTCTCTAATGATCGGTTGTGACGGATGTGTAGAACAAATCCCTTCCATTCAGCTGGAAGGTTGCAGAGGAACTTGATGTTGCATCTTTGTTTGAGACCCGTTTAGATCTGGGTCTTTTCCTAGAAGACTTACGAGAAGCATTGGAATTAAAAACATGATATGTACCAAACCAATCAGATTCATGTTTAGACACAATCAAATCATTCAGTCCACATAAAGAACAACAAATACAATCACGCAAAATTTCAATCAAGTGTTGAACATTATCAAGTTTAACTGCAAATTTAAAACCATGTTCAACAGAGTTATTCAAACTAAAACCATGATTGTTGTTATTTTTCCTAATAAGCGAAAAAGGAGTAAATGACTCGGTCTTCTCTGGTCGTAACTTAGCCTTCTTCTCTACCCACTCTCTCCGAACTGCTTTCCCCCGACCCGTTCTATCTGAACTTACATTACAGTTATTGTCAGAGGAGCTTGAGTAAACCGGTTGTCGTTTAGAGCTTGTACCAGTTTTAGCACGTTTCTTAGACCGACGTTTAGATTTAGATTTTGAAACGGTCTAAGAAACGATTTTAGAATTATAACATTCACCCTTTTCAAAATTAACTGGTGTGGGCATTTTTTCTAAAAATTGAGTGTGACTAGCAAGCTTCGGAGCAAAATCAATCTTAGAAAATTCATAATCATGACAAGCAGAGGAATTCATAAACTGAGAAAACCGCAGTGCAGAATCAAGTGGTGTTTCACCATCAGAGTTGGACGAGGAGTTATCCGCAAAGGGATTATCAAAAACGGGAAAAAGGTTATTTTGAACAGAATCGGATTGAATCGCCTTACCTTTATCGTTACAGCTCAAATCAAATCATTTGTGTCATTTGACACTCCTAGAAAGGCTTTACACTAGGAACTATCCGAATAAATTGGGGCGGAGGCAAACGAGATAGTTTCAGGAGTGACAAGCGTCATTGGAGTATCCACTGGATTTTCCTTAACCATTCTCAGCGTTAAAGCTTCTGTCGCCAAGGCGGACAGTTGAGAAATCAACTTAGCAATCTCGACTCGATAACTCGCTCTTTCTGATTCGGGTAATGTCTTGGGTTTGTTCGTTTTGAGCTTCTCGATAGTAGCTAAAAGTACAGTTTTTTCGGTTTCATAAATGACCTTATCCCTCGCAATCGATTCTTCAAGTTTAAAAATGATGTTTTCCAAAATCAGAGGTGGAACATAACGTTTGAACTATGATATATCGTTATAATCTACATCTGGTGTTGCTGTAACGGGAACCAGAGTTTCCACTGTATTGGCAAGCGAGCAGATGTCGAAGTAATCGTTGGAGAGATAAGGGGTTTTGCTTTTTAAATACGACGCATTTAGCGTTTCGTACACGAAAGGTATTTGTACATTTATGTATTTCCTAGGCGGCTCATCTTCCGATTTTGTGTTATCTTCAGTATTAGGATTACCGGTTTTAGGTTTTGCCTCTATTTTGGGTAGAGGAATACCTGTTTTTCGTTTATAATCCTCTTTCTCCTCATCTTCCGGAGATGGCTTAGTTCACTTGATCTTGTACTCAGGATATTTCTTATCTAGGCCCATGAACTTGAATTCATAAGGAGTGGAAACTTTAGACAAGATTTTCTTTAGGTAACATGGATTATCATATCCGAGTCCCCATTGTGAGTTATAATATTTGAACTCCTTTGGTTTGTTCAAGTGGATGGTTTGTTCAGATTGACCCACGTTTATAAAGTTTGGAATCAAGATCTTTAAGCTTAGTGGTCAACAACTCATATTCTTTTTGAGCATTCTCTTGAATTACAATTCTCTTAGAATACTCCTCCTGTGGCTTTTCTTACTTTTGTATATATTTAGATATTTGAGTCTTAAGGATTTCAGCTCTCTTTGAAATGGCCGAGCATTCAGTTTGATAGTTTTCTATCACACATTTGTCCTCAACCTTTTCAATAGCTAGCTTGCCTATGGTATCGTATTTAATCTTAGCATCGGCTTCTAGCTTAGAGATTTTGGCGTCTTTGGTTTTAACCTTAAGTTTGAAGGTATCTAAGGTACGCACCATAACTTGCTTCTGATTATTTAAGTCAGCATTAGAAGAACTACATACCTGGCACTCACTTTTGTCCTTATTCTCTCTCCGGAAGAGTCATCCTCAGATTCAGATTCTTCAGGGTTGAGGCCAGTATAACACATGTGAGCTTCCTCATCGTTGTCTTCTTCATCAGTCAGTTGGAGCCAATGATCATCTTCCACTAGCAACGCCTTACCAGCTTCTTTATGTCTTGATAAAGCATCTTGTTCTTGTAGTACTCAGCATTGCGTACTACAGGTTTCCGACAGTCTTTGGCGAAGTGTCCGCGCCTTCCGCAGTTGTAGAATTTAACTGGTTCATCATCAACTCGATGATCAGACTTTCTTTCAGATCGTTTTCCTTCATCGTTCTTCTTTCTTCCTCATCAGACTTGCGCTTGCCTTCGTACTTGTCTCTATAATCCCGATGCTTTGTATTGGTGGAGTATCGTTGACTGTTGTTGGATAGCTTCTTGAAGAACTTCTTCCTAGCGTACTCCTAGGACAGCAAGGCCACACCTTTCTTTATACTGTCGAGCTCGGGATCAGAATCACTTTCAGGTTCTTCATCTTCACGTTCTAACTCACTTGGAGCTTCCCCTCTATACGAACTGCGTTGTGCTTGCTTTTCTTTCTTGTGAGACATGAGGGCAAGAGGATCTTCTTTCGTCTTTTCACTAGACTTTTGATCTCCCATCAACTCACGTACATCATCTTTGTCTTGGAGCAACATCTCGTAGAGCTCATGCAGCGGAACACTCTCTAATGATCGGTTGTGACGGACGTGTAGAACAAATCCCTTCCATTCAGCGTGAAGGTTGTTGAGGAACTTGATGTTGCACTCGAGGTTTGACTTGAAGATGCTGTTCTTGTGCAGGTCGTTGAGGAGTTGTAACGTCCCAAAAATTACAATAAATTTTAAACTTTTTAAAAAATACCATTTCAATTAAATAAACCACAAACATTTAACTCCAAATAAACATTTTATCCAAAACCTCCTTGAGTTAAACAACCCACTCAATTAAAGCAGCGGAAAATATAACATTTCTAAACATTGTGTCTCAAAATAATAATATAAATAAAAGTCTCCTCAACGCGCCAGTGTGTACCGTCACGCCTTGCTGCCACTCGTACCTGAAACAGTGATTTATAGGAAAAGGGTAAGCACGAAGCTTAGTGAATTCAAACACCAACATAAGATAGCAATCATATAGACACTACCCCTATCCACAGATAGATACAAATAATCCACACATGCCAGTTTGAGAACATATCCTAAACAGGCAAACTCATGCAAGAACAACTGTGTACATAACCATCGGTCTCCCCGAATTCATACAATATCGTGTACGTATTCCTCGGTCTCCCCGAGCTTATACGACACCCGTGTACGTATCTCTCGGTCTCCCTGATTCTCGGTCTCCCTGAGTTTTATATGATACCCAAGGTCCATACTAGACACTACACAGCCTAGTACCACACACAACAAAATTAGCTAGCACACACGAGCTACAACAATGCACATATAACCCCTATCCTACGCAGTGAGAGAACTCACCTCGAAAAGCAAAGCAGATATCCGCAACCAGCAATACGATCCCATCAACTCCAACTCACTCCTTTCCACCTAAAGAAGTGTTAACAAGTGTTAAAGTGCAGCCCCAACCCGAATTTACAACTGCAAGTCTAAACGTGTATTTTCCAGCTTTTTGGTCTAAAACTACAGGTCTGCTCGTGACCTGTTTAGCCCCCCTTAAACTCATCAAACCAGAATTATAATTCCATAATTAGCAATTTCTATGTCTTAGGTTTCCAGGGACATATCGCACGCGTTCATACGAGGTCCCTACTATTTAATATGAATTTCCTAAGACGGACTATCCAAACTGTGAGTTTCGGACCAGTCTGTACAAATTGCTAATTTGACTCCAGCTAGAGGCTTAACTTATTTTTCTGTAAAACATATGAAACCTACTCAACACAATTTTTGAGATTTTGGTACTGGTTTCACCTCAATCCGAGCTTCCTAGAATAAACTACGGATTTTACAAGTCAGGGACAGATTGGACATTTTTCACATAAAATCATAACATGGGTTAAACCTCCATTAAGATATGACTTAATACAATCAGACCTGCAAGTCATACTTTGGCTTAGGGTCTTAGGGTTACTAAGGGCTGGACAAAACCACGCACCACCCACTGCCACCTCCGGCAGTGGTGGTCGGCGGCGGCGGCGGCAGCCACCACCGGCGGTGGTGATTCGGTAAAAGAAACCGGCGAGACCCCACGGATGCTGCACCCAACCTATCTCGCCACACACGCACTCGTGCCAACCCTAACAGCCGTAGCTCTCCATCACATCCACCAAACTGGTGGTGCATGGCGGCACATGCCGGCGGCAGCCGTAGCTGCGGCGGCGATGGTGGTTTCGGTAAAACAAACCGACGAAGCAACGGGTACACCATTAAAACCACACGGCCGCACACACCCATGCTCGACCTATTATCCCCGACTTCACACAATGCCACCACCAATCTGGTGTTGCACGGCGATGGCAATGCCGCCGGCAGCCAAGGCTGCAGCGGCGGCAGTGGTGGTTTGCGGTTGAAGACGACGAAAGAAAGAAGATAAAAGGGAAGAGAGAGAGCCTTGCCTCGATGACGACATAGCAGCGACCAACGTCCGGCTCCTCTCTCTCTCTCTCGTTACTCTCTCTCTCTGCAGTTCTCTCGTCGCCGGCAAGAAACAGTGGCGCCGGCGTCGGCTTGGAGGTGGGTCCGCGGCCGCAGCAAGGGGGAAGGGAATGGGTTCGACGATGAAGGCAAAGAGGAGAAGATTAGGGTTTTGTGATGGCTCTTTGCGTGGAATGAAAGTCGTAAACGAGAAGGGGAGGGGGAGGGGGTCGGTTCTATAGGGCCGATCCCATGCAACTTACAAAGAAAAACATTTTTGGTCCCTCCTTTTCCAACACCTTGCATAATAGCTAAAGTTTTCCCCATATTTATCATTTTCGGTCTTTCTCGTTAACCCCGCTAACAAAGTTCGTTTAAAGAAAGATATTAAATTAATTAAATAAGCAAAATAATCCATATCGGGACACGGGCTTTACAACTCTCCCCCACTTGAATTAGACTTCGTCCCTGAAGTCTACGTTCACGAATAGATCCGGATAGTTCCCCCGCATCTCAGCTTCGGATTTCCATGTCCACTCGGAACCCTTTCGGTGTTGCCACTGGACTTTCACTAAGCCAATTATCTTGTTACGCGAGGTCCTCGTCCTCCTGTTAAAAATGGCGATCGGGTTTTCTACGTAATTAAGCCGCTCGTCGATCTGAATATCCTCGAGAGGAATCACCGCAGACTCATCCACCACACACTTCCGCAGCTGAGACACGTGGAAAACGTTGTGGATCAAACTCAGCTCATCAGGTAACTCTAAGCGGTAAGCTACCTTTCCCACTCGAGCAATGACCTTGTAAGGCCCAATGTAACGGGGCCCCAACTTTCCCCGTTTACGAAACCGGATCACCCCTTTCCAGGGTGAAACCTTCAACAAAACGTAATCTCCCACCTGAAACTCTAAGTCTGATCGTCTCCTGTCGGCGTAATTCTTCGGCCGACTCTGTGCAGTACCCAACCGGTCCCGCACCATTTGTATCATCTCGGTCGTCTTCAGAACGATATCAGTGCTCCCTAATACTCGCTGACCAACCTCGCCCCAACAAATGGCCGTCCTGCACTTCCTACCATACAACATCTCGTACGGCGGCATGCCAATATTGGAAAGGAAGCTGTTGTTGTAGGAAAACTCTGCCAAATGAAGGTACTGATCCCAACTACTTCCAAAATCAATAGCACATGCCCGAAGCATATCCTCGAGTGTCTGAATAGTCCACTCACTCTGCCCGTCGGTCTGTGGATGAAAAGCCGTGCTAAAATGTAACCGCGTACCCATCTCCACCTGAAACCTCTCCCAAAACCGGGTGGTAAAATGAGTGTCCCTGTCAGAGACAATCGAAACTGGCACCCCGTGCCTGGCTACAATCTCTCGCACGAAAATCTTTGCGAGCTTCTCCGCCGAGGAGCTCTCCCTGATGGCCAAAAAGTGAGCACTCTTGGTCAGACGATCGACAATCACCCAAATAGCATCATTCCCACGTGGAGTCCTTGGGAGTTTAGAAATGAGATCCATCGTGATCTGCTCCCATTTCCACACCGGAATCTCTAAAGGCTGCAACTTCCCATGCGGCCGCTGGTGCTCAGCCGTGACTTTCCGACAAGTCAAGCACACCTCTACACACTTGGCGACATCCTGCTTCATGTCGGGCCACCAATAATTCTCCCGCAGGTCGTGGTACATCTTCGTGGCTCCAGGATGAATCGAAAACTTGAACTTATGCGCCTCGTCCAACAATATCTTCCTGTTCCCGCCAGTGAAGGGAACCCAAACTCGACCGTATCGTGTCCATAACCCCGACTATCACGGACAAAATTCGGAATTTCACCCGAAACTCTCTCGCGTTTGGCATTCTCGTCCCGAACTGCCACTTCCTGAGCACTACCTATCGACTCAAGGAGAGGTGCAACAACTGGTAACCATTGACACAAACCCCGCGGTGGCTCACCAACCGGATGTCGACTAAGTGCGTCCGCAACAACATTCGCTTTACCCGAGTGGTAAAGTATCTCACAATCGTAATCTTTAACTACATCAAGCCATCTTCTATGACGCATATTGTGGTTTTGCTGGTCCATCAAGTATTTGAGGCTTTTATGGTCAGTGTATATCGTACACGTGACACCATACAGGTAGTGGCTCCAAATCTTGAGAGCAAACACCACTGCTCCCAACTCTAGGTCATTTGTCGGGCAGTTCGCCTCATGAGGCTTCAACTGCCTCGAAGCGTATGCTATAACCTTACCGCGCTGCATGAGCACGGCGCCCAACCCCTGGTGAGAAGCGTCACAATATACCACCAAATCCTCCATACCCTCGGGCAAAGTCAACACCGGAGCCTCGCATAAACGTCTGCGTAGCTCCTCAAAAGCCCTCTATTGCTCTTCACCCCCACTAAAAGCAGCAATTTTCTTCGTCAATCGGGTCATAGGTAAAGCAATCTTGGAGGAATCCTGAATAAATCTCCGTTAGTACCCTGCTAACCCAAGAAAACTCCGTACCTCAGTGGGAGTCTTCGGCACTTCCCACCGCATCACTGCTGTAGTCTTGGCCGGATCGACCACAATACCTTTCTGGTTCATGACCTGTCCTAGGAATTGGACCTCTCGTAACCAGAACTCACACTTGGAGAACTTAGCATAAAGCTTCTCCCACCTCAAAACCTCCAAAACTTCTCGCAAATGCGTCTCGTGCTCTTCCTTCGTCTTCGAATATACGAGAATATCGTCGATGAACACAATCACCGACCGATCCAGCATCGGACTACATACCCTGTTCATGAGTTCCATGAACGCTGCTGGTGCATTGGTGAGCCCGAGACAAACTCGTAATGGCCATAATGTGTACGAAAGGCCGTCTTCTCCGTATCCTCACTCCTCACCCGCATCTGATGATACCCCGATCTCAAATCAATCTTAGAGAACCACGAGGCTCCCTGAAGCTGGTCGAACAAGTCATCGATCCTTGGCAGAGGATAACGATTCTTGACCGTAAGCTTGTTCAACTCACGGTAATCTATACACATCCGTTTGGACCCGTCCTTCTTTTTCACAAACAGAATCGGGGCTCCCCACGGTGAACAACTTGGCTTGATGAACTCCTTTTCGAGAAGTACCTGCAACTGAGTGTACAACTCCTTAATTTTCGGTGGAGCCAGGCGATAAGGTGCCTTGGCCACCTGGGCCGCACCCGGAATTAAGTCAATGCGGAACTCCCCTGTCGCTCGGGAGGTATCCCTGGTAAATCATCGGGAAATACGTCAGCAAACTCCCGTACAACTGGCACATCCTCCGCAGTCTTCTTTTTTTCGTCACCGCGCGTGTCTATCACATACGCTAAATATCCTTGACCACTGTGCTGCCAGTATCTCCGAGCCCTCGCAGCCGAACATATTGTTGAGGTCCGCCTGGGCGAGTCGCCCTGACCTAGCAGTTCTCCCCCGCTTGGGGTTCGAACTCGTACTTGTTTGCGATGACAAACAATCTCCGCATCGAAAGCATCCATCCAATCCATGCCCACAATCACGCACAACTCTCGCATAGCGATCGGAATCAAATTAATCGGGAATCTCACACCAGAGATCTCCAAAGTGCACCCCCGGTACACGTTAGTAACCGCCAAGGTCCTGTCGCCACTTTGGGCGTAGCTTGTGCCTCCTCCACCTTTAGTTGATGAACTCCACCTCGGGCCGCCTCGGGTCCAGCCTGACCCACACAACCATCAGAAATACGCAAGGGGGCAGCCGCAGGAGCTCGCTGTGCCCCACCCCCATCAGCAACCCTCGGGTTCGGGCAGTTGGCCTTCACATGGCCCGTCTGTTTGCAGTTAGAACAGACCATCAGCGGTACCCTGCAATCACGACCAAAGTGTCCTACCTGACCACACTTGAAACATTTGTCGTTTCTCCTTCCGTTGCTATCCCTGGGTTTAAACCCACCACTCCTTTGACTCGAACGTGAGTCCGAAATCTTCGTCTTCTTCGGAACAGACGATATCGGCGCCACGGTCTACACCGCCTTCCTCTTCTTCGCTTGCGCCTCCAACTCAAGTTCCCGTCTCCAGGCAGCCTCCATCAACACTACTACCTCATCACGAATGGCAGTAAAATCTCGGGGATTGCCTCCCCAATAGCATGCGTCACCACGGTCGCAAACATTTCACGTATATGTTGTTTCTCCTCGTGATGTCCATTCCCGGTATTTATCCCAACGGGTTGTTAGCACACATAAATCCTGCTAACTACGCTAACACTCAACTCCTCGGATTCTCCGTGACTTTCCCCGACTCGAGCACGGATCCTGTGCTTCAGATAGTAGGAGCTCTACTACTACCTTCCACACCTATCCTTACTCGTTTCGAGTCCCGTCCTGAAGTGCCCAGGTAGTTCCTTGCCGACAGTTACACCCATATGCCCGTACCAGCATATGTAAACACTCTTCCTAGCTCACTAGGAACTTTACCCCATTCCACTACCCTTGCTATGACGAAATCCCCACTAGTCATGACGAGTCGCCTCACGAATGCACAGTTGCATACAGTGTGAAATCAGATAGACATTCGAATAAAAGATTCTATCCTACACCGGTTGGACTCAAACAAGAGCTGCGCAATAGAACTAAATCCAACATTCTAAGGCTATTTGGTTCCTACTGCATACAACTTATAAGGCATTCACTTAACAACCTATCAAGACTAGCATAAATTCGTACTAGCAAGCAACAACATGCTGTACAGTGTAATCAGCACCAGGCAATCTAGCATACATACTCCTATGTTCTAGAAAGCAATAAATTACACTAAGTACTCTACCTTTTCCATTGGCATCGGCTGACTGTACACACTGCTCCTTCGGTCAGCGTTTCTTAAACGTACTTTCCCTTTCTTTTATTTTCTCAAAAATTTTAAAAGGAAAAGAAAATCCCGAGCCGCAAACTTGAGTTCAAACACACCGAAATGTGTTCGATTCGCTCAAGCTGTGCTCTGATACCAAGTTGTAACGTCCCAAAAATTACAATAAATTTTAAACTTTTAAAAAAATACAATTTCAATTAAATAAACCACAAACATTTAACTCCAAATAAACATTTTATCCAAAACCCCGTTGAGTTAAACAACCAACTCAATTAAAGCAGCGGAAAATATAACATTTCTAAACATAGTGTCTCAAAATAATAATATAAATAAAAGTCTCCTCAATGCGCCAGTGTGTACCGTCACGCCTTGCTGCCACTCGTACCTGAAACAGTGATTTATAGGAAAAGGGTAAGCACGAAGCTTAGAAAATTCAAACACCAACATAAGATAGCAATCATATAGACACTACCCCTATCCACAGATAGATACAAATAATCCACACATGCCAGTTTGAGAACATATCCTAAACAGGCAAACTAATGCAAGAACAACTGTGTACATAACCATCGGTCTCCCCGAATTCATACAATACCGTGTACGTATTCCTCGGTCTCCCCGAGCTTATACGACACCCGTGTACGTATCTCTCGATCTCCCCGAGCTCTCGGTCTCCCCAAGTTTTATACGACACCCAAGGTCCATACTAGACACTACACAGCCTAGTACCACACACAACAAAATTAGCTAGCACACACGAGCTACAACAATGCACATATAACCCCTATCCTACGCAGTGAGAGAACTCACCTCGAAAAGCAAAGCAGATATCCGCAACCAGCAATACGATCCCGTCAACTCCAACTCACTCCTTTACACCTAAAGAAGTGTTAACAAGTATTAAAGTGCAGCCCCAACCCGAATTTACAACTGCAAGTCTAAACGTGTATTTTCCAGCTTTTTGGTCTAAAACTACAGGTCTGCTCGTGACCTGTTTAGCCCCCCTAAAACTCATCAAACCAGAATTATAATTCCATAATTAGCAAGTTCTATGTCTTAGGTTTCCAGGGACATATCGCACGCGTTCATACGAGGTCCCTACTATTTATATGAATTTTCTAAGATAGACTATCCAAACTGTGAGTTTCGAACCAAACAGCAACTGAAAGAAAAAATAAGTGTGCAGAGGGGATGATCCGGAATGTAGGATCCGGAATAGAGGATACGGAACTCGAAGATCCGGAACAAGGGACCCGGAATTAAAGATTCGGAATCGGCAACAAGGATCCGGAATCTAGGGATCCGAAAACAATATCGGAACTTAATGCCAAAAAGGGACCGGATCCGGATTGGGTACCAGATTTTGTGAACAGGAACCGGAATTAAGAGTCTAGGACGGGTATAGATCCGGAATCTAAGTGATCCGGAATTCAACCAGTACCGAAACTCAAGAACAGTCCCGTATTCAAACACTGGAACACTAAAACTTACCTGGAAATCGAATCTGCACCTCTTTTGACATGGAAATTTTTTGCAATCACTTTAGAACCAAAACAATCAAGTAGGGAAAGCAAAAACAACTGACCAAATCGATTAACCAAGCACTTTTGAATAAAAAATTGAGTTTTTGTCAAGAACAACGAGTATTAAACCCAGAAACCAAAAATCTCATAATTGTTGATTTAATGCTTAATCAAAACAACTCAAAACTTGATACGATTTCAGAAACACAACAAAGGTGATTTTTCAAGCCTCAATTTCAAGTTTTTACACTCAAATCAAAACAAAGAAAAATATTTTTCAATGAGACAGTCGACTAAACTTTGAATGACCAGAATAAGAATTTTACCTTTGAATCAATCGTCTTTCTGCTCTGATACCAATTGTGGATCCCAGATTAACAAGTGCAATCAAACAATCAACACAAATAAGTAGAATATGTCATAAATCTCACTTGTCATTCATGAACAGAAAGCTATCGATGTAGCCGTACAATGGTAATCTGTGAAAAGCTAATTATGATCATTAACCCTAAACTAGGATTAGAGCAAACTATTTATACCCTAGATAGGATATTTACAAGAATTGTTAAATATGGTCCCTATACTTCTATTCCACTAACATGAGACCTAACACTTTTTGATCTTTTCTTTGAACCAATCTAATTTAGAGTCTCTGACGTCCTTTTCTTTTCTAGCCTCCTCCTCGGCTTCTTTCAAACACTGAGCTTGAACTATGACAGAGTTCCTTTTTAGCTTCCTATCTGAGACTGAGTTTTGGGCTACCTTAATGGAAAGTTGGACATCCTTCTGGTAGGCTGCAAAGAGTTTCTCAGCCCTGATGGATTCTTCTCATTCAGCTTAGCTCAGGAATCCAAGCTCGTCTTGATCTTGATCTTGATCAGCGCTTTGTCGAGGAAGGGTCTTGATACCTTGACTCTCTAGCTGAGAGAGAAGTGCTTCCATTCTTTTCTTTTCTTCCCCCTTAGACCTTTGAATTAGTCTCGAGGGTCTTGATGGATGGCTCAACACATCTTTCTCTTCTTCTTCATCAGTCTCAGGGATGGATACTGGGATTATTGGGTCATCAGCAATCGTTGGGATTATTGTGAAGACATAAGCTTCAGCTGGTATCTCAAGCAGTGGAGAGAACTGGCTGATATCAAAAAAGAGGGAGTTAGGTGGTAGAAAAGGAATTATGTAAGTATGAGAGGTTTTATAAGGGCATGGGTGAAGGATAAAGGGACAGTAGAGATACATACCTCTGAAGGTTACTCCCCCTCAGAAGTTTGTATAATTTTCTGGTTTCCCTCAGCAAGAACTCCCTTATGCTTTCCATGAGGGGTCTTGTCAGATTTTATCCCCCATCTTCGTTGATGGTGATTCCTTTAGTGGGAACGCTGATGGGTTTTGGAATAAACCAAATTTCAATATTTTCATCATCATCATTGTTAATGCCAAAAATCGCACAAAAGTACAACTTAAGGTCGATGTGGACTTTTAACAACTAAAGAAACGTATCTCAAGCCAAACAACATAATTGCGAGGAAAAAGTAAAAGAGACAAGAGATTTGGTGACATGGAAAACTCCAAAAAGAGGGAAAAACCACGGTCGACTTTGTGAGAGTCGACAGTCACTATGGTCGCCAATCAGGGGCGACAGTCCTTTGGAAACAAGTATTTTGTGTACAATAAGTTACAATTATAGAAAAAGTAAACTTAGTCGTGCTCAAATGACGTATGTCGTGTGTTAATGCCAAAAATCGCACCAAAGGGACAACTTAAGGTCGATGTGGACTTAAACAACTAAAGAAATGATCTTTCGACGAGACGTGCAACGAGGGAAAAGATAAACAAGACAAGGGATTTGATGACGCAGGAAAAACCTCATACGAGGAAAAAACCTGCGGACGACAAAGGATGTTGTCGCTGCACTATGGTCGCCAATCAGGGGCGACGTCCTTGGTACTGGCGTCGGTCGTACGGTGATTACAATACAAATGAAGGAAATACTTCGAAATGTAAAGTACAAGTGTTTAAATGTGAAAACAGGTGTTTGTCGTGTGTGAATACAAGTGTAAACTGTTGGTCGATGGCTGATGTCGTGCGTCGAGACTGATACTTGAGCTTTTCCTTCAGGTGTTCTTGAGTTCGCTGTAAGATTTTGGCTTTCAGTACTCAATCTCCAGAGTTTGAATGTTCTTTGCTATGAGTTTGGATGATTTTCTCTGTTGTTTGATGATGTTCGCTGGAGTGTATTGGATGTTAACCGATGTCCCTTGAAATGATGCGTTATCTTGTCTTTTATAGTCTTCGCGTCATTAATTAGTTCCATTAATGATTTGATCAACGGCTACAACGGCTGGAAAGGGTCGCCGAGATGAATGTTCATAATACTCTTCGTCCGTTACGGCTATCGATCGTTAATGGTTGCGTCGGTTATGTCCGTTGCTCTTTAATGACTTTGACTCCTGCATTAAACACTTAACAAACGTAACAGTCAAGGTTAACGTTAGTTTTGGTCGAAGGTACAATGATCTTACGCGATGGTCGTACGGGACGGGTGATGCTAAGGTCGTGCATCATGGGAGATGTACGACTTACCTTTTACGGGAGACGACGGATGTTTTTTGGGTTCTTGTAGAGACCTTATCTTAACACAAGAATTAGTTCACAATCGTGCGTCTTACCTGTCCTGGTCGTGGTCGTACGACGTGATTTTTTGCCCAAACAGTTTGCCCCCAAAATTTGAAAGAAGGATAGCAAATCCGAGTTTTAAATTTTGTCAGTCAAAAAAAATATGACAAGTGATGGAAATTACCTGGGTTACCTTGGAACTAGGCTGGTCTGCTCTTAACTGAACGAGAAGTCGAAAGGAGAACGAGGCCGTGACATCATGTTGACGTACGATGATGCTTACCAGCTGTCGATGCCAGGTGTCGGTGATTTACTGGGGCATATGAAAGCCGGGGATGCGTGTCGATCTTTTGAAGGGCTCGACCTGTCACGATTTCCTGTATAAATAGAGACTAAAATGGATTGTTTTCTTCAATCTCTCGAAAAGTCATATTTTCCAGAATCTTGACTTTTTCCAAATCTTTAGTGACTGATGATCTACCGTGGGCTGTGATACCCAAATCGATGACGATGTTGGTTGCGATAGACGCGATGTTCGTGGATTCTGCACATCTGGCGACGATGTTTTCTGCTACCACGTCGACCCTTTCGTTAGCCGGTAGGGGCGAGGGTGTAAAGACGGGAGAGAATGATGGGGATTTTATGGAGATCAACTTTGCGTTGTATTCATCCCTCTCGACTGACTATGTCCTCGTCAGGACGAAGTCGCTCCCGCTTCTGGGGAAATATCAGCTCTTATATTTCAAGGAGCATTTTCCAGGGATCTCTATCGAAGAGATTAGACTGTGTTTGGCCGTACTGGCGTCTTTCGTAAGTTTTTCTTTCGAAACTTGTGTTTACCGACGTTTATTCTTTCGATGAGCGTTTTGCTAATACGTCCCTTTTGTAATTATGTAGATGTTTCTGTTTTCCTACACTAAACACGTGAGGAAACTGGGGGTATTGGAGTGGAGGTCGATTGTCGAAGAGGAGATATTCCTTCCTCCAACCTTAACATTAATCTTAAGAGCCACATTCTCGGAATGCCATGGCGCGAAAGGTTGGGAGACGACTCCGGCTATACTCGTTTGATCCTTGCATCAGTTCTTCAGGATTGTTAGGATTCCGAAGGCTGAGTTTTCTTTAGGCAGAATTTACGATTTCCATGTTTCCTTAGATCTTAGGGTAGTTTCTTTTTCTGGGTTTATGAATTAGGCTTTTCATGCTTGACCGTTGGTGGTCGGGTCGTTGGTATGCAACAGCTTTTGACTTTGTATTTACTCGTCCGACTATTGGTCGTTCATATGTAATCGTTCAATGAAGTTCCTTCTTTTGCTGAACCTGTGTTTTTAATTACATATGTTGTTAGCTTTATCAGCCCCTAATTTATATGAATGTTTTATAAAGAAATAGTGTCAATGGTTTATTTGTAGCTGTTTAGTGTCAAGGGCTAAAATTGTAAGTAACCAATTGTTGTATTGGTTATAAAGTCATGTTTTAGAGTTATTTTAGGGTAAGCCTCTATTTTTAATATTCATACATACGCAGAAAGCAAGCTTCGTCACTTTTGCAGGCTACTAGGCAAACTTTGTCCTTGGATTTTGAAGTAAAATTCATTAGATATAGATCACCTCTTCTTTCAGCTCGCAGAAGTTCCATTCCTGTGTTTTCACTTTGTAGAGAGCAGAAAGTTCTTTTGAACAACACATCGAATCCTGTATCACAGAGTTGACTTACACTTAGTAGGTTGTGTTTGAGGACATTCACATATGCAACTTTGTATACAGAGATATTTTCTTTCTGTATGACTCCATAGCCTTTGATGTGTCCCTTCTTGTTGTCTCCAAAAGTTACAGATCCATCATCGTGTGTTTCTTTGTATGTGGATAGTAATCTTCTGTCGCCAGTCATGTGCCTTGAGCATCCGGAGTCAAGATACCAAATTGGCACATGTTGCTTCTGCAAGACAATCACAGAGACTTAGGTACCCATAACCATATGGGTCCAATATTGTTAGAATTTTTCAAGTTTGCCTTAACATTCTTGAAATACATTTTATCCTTTGTAGAAAGATCAGATTGTTTCTCTCGAGGTTTTGACTTTGGAGTTTGAATTTTAGTGGAGAGTAAGCAATCTGGACTTGAGAAGTGTTTATTTAATTTGAACATTAGATCAAAACAATGACAGTTGTTGGTCCCGAAAGGCTTAAACAAGTTTGTAGAAGGGGGGGTTGAATACAAACACACTATTTTACTTTTCTAAATTGTTTATTGATAAATCATTAACAATTTACAGCTTGTTGCGGAAACAAGATTAAGGATAAACCTAAATCTAAACAAGTTGGAACACTAAGGTTTTCTTGCACTAAGAAAGATAAGGAGATTACTAATAAAATCCTATCTTGAGAGATTTGAACTTGTCCAGAGTTAGCAAGTTACTTCAAATGAAGTGAGTTCATCTCTTTATATACTGCATGCATTTAATGCAATCCAGTATATACTTTACACGTGTCATTAGCGGATTGGTTGCATGTCATTGACCTTTGATGACAACCTTAGTAGCCGCATGAATGAACAGTGTAGTATCAGAGTGGTTGTACGATTTCAGATTTTCGGAGGTTCTTTTCTGACATTTCGTACGGTGGCGTGCAAGGGAGGTTAAGACAAAAGTACTTTGTATGGAGGACTTCATGATCAGCTTTCGTTGATTCAGCGATTATCATTTACTATTCAGCAGATGATAAAGTTCAGCGATAGCTGAAGTCTTGTACTTGATACTTCACGTTGAGTGGACAAATCTGAGTCTTCGCTGATCCGTATCAGTTCATTAGGAGACTTGTCGCTGGTTCTTGAGCTTGATCTTCGACTTCAGCGTAGAACCTTTGTTGACGTGAATCTTGTCTTCAGGGATCATAAGTAAACAACTAACTTATCAGCGATCACCATAAGGACTGAACAGACTCAGCGATATGGTGAACAGTGTTCGCTGAATGTTTAATCTAAAAGTGCGAGAGTTCCTATCAGCAGTACTGTAAGATCTTAGTACTTATCAGTGATAGTGAAACTCTGATACATATTGTTTACTTACAATTTTCACTAAGTATTTAAGATAGGGTCATTATCAAATCACTGAGGGTTTGGATCAACAATCTCCCCCTATTTGATTATGACATAGCAACAGAGAAAATTGCTATTTAATGAAAACATAAGGATAAAAAGAACTCATAAAATATTTGTCCCTTTTACTGTTTTCTGGGATCTTTTCAGTACTGATGGAGTAAAGTACATTCGCTGAAATCTTTCTTTAAATCTTTGAATCAGGTTACAATATGAATAAGAAAGATTACAAGTACAAGCGAAATAAATTACAAGTACTGAAGGATGACTGATACAATAGAGAAAATGGTGATTGTTGTCAGCCTTCAAAGGGTTCTTCCTTAATGAGAAGTTCATCAAGGGTTGTCTTTTCAGTTGGAATCATCCAGTCAGGAACCTTTTCTCCTTTATTCTTTAGCTTCAGAGCAGCTTCAAAAATCAAGGGTTTTAGGTGTCGTGCCTGAATGTCTTTTCTGAAGTCGCACCAGTAGATGAGATCTTTGAGCTGTTCGATTGGAGTGATTGGAAGCTCAGCGATCCGTTGAAAGCATTTACGTCCGTCGTAGTCAAGAAAGAATATTCCATAAGGATTACTGATGACTTTACCAGGGACGAAAAGTTCACATGGTGGCAAAGAGACATCAAGGGCAGATAGATCAGGATCAGGACCAAGTACTTCAGCGCGAGAGAAACCAATTCCAGTTTCATTTCGTATGACAGGACCTGAGTTTGAATCTTGACGTTTCTTCCTTGGAGAGTCCTTTTTTTTTCGGCTTTAGATCAGGAACAGGAGGAATATCCACACAAGAAGATATCAAATCGATCTGTCTGTTTATCAGCTTTTCGAAATGATCCTTGTACTTAGATTTTGACGGTTGGATAGCTAACCTCATCTCCAGCCATTCAGAGAGACCATACCTTTTTACAGTGTCAGCACGAAAGGTTTCAGATGAGTCATCTTCTCTGAACAGTTTGATGTCAACAATAGGTACTCCGATGGAGGTTCTTCCAGAGATGAATACCTTGTTGATCTTCGCTGGACGTTATCTGAAGTGGATTTTCTCTTTACACCAGATCAGGGTGGTCTGAGAAACTTCAGCTTTCTTTTCCACGATCTTCTGGGCTTGTTCCCAAAGCTTTCGTTGGATTTGAATGGGAATACGCTTCAGCTTGGGGTCTTTGACAGATTCTTGAGTGAGCTTGATGGCGTATTCTCTGTCTTTATCTTCAGCTTCCTTCCTTTCAGCGATGAGGCGTTCAGCTCTGAGATGATCTTGGTATTCAGCTTTTGAAATTCTGAACTTAGGAGGAACTGAAGGTAGTTGATCGCGCCTTAGGATGATTCGCTGATCCTCGAATTGCTTTATCATTTCTTCTCTCCTCTTTTGATCTTCTTCACTCAGCCTTTGAGCAACTGAGGAAAGTCTGTTTCTGTGCGAGAGAGGTTGTTCTTCTGGTTCATCAGTCTCAGAGATTAAATCTAAGACTGGGATTATGTCTTCAGTGGTAGCTGGAATTTTTGGTGAAGTCGCAACAGATCTTTCAGCGATATCCTCAAACAGGGGAGAGGACTAGCTGAAACGCAGCGATCTTACAAATAAGAACTGGGTAGAAGAACTTGGGTAGAAAAGATAGAAAAAAAATGTGGATGTGTATGGTGTTTGTGGAATGGATAACTGATTTTTCAGAGATGATCAGGGAAGGAAAATTAAGTTTAGTGTACCTGACAAATCGGCTTTGCAAGTAGGATCTCCAGATTATCATCTTCAGCGATGCCTTTGTCTTTGCTTTTCTCAGCGCCAGAGGCTGAGTGCTTTGTCTTTGTCTTCTCCCCTGAAGGTTCTTTTATTGAAATACCTTTAAGAGCTTTGGTTCGAGGAGCAGGTTTGACAACAAAGAAATCATCGTCATCTTCATCATCATCATCATCGTTCCTTGGAGAGGAGGATGGTTCAGCTTCAGGGATGTCGAAGTCTTCGTCTTCTTCTGCTTCAGATTCCTCAGCATCTTCATCGAGTTGCTCCCCCTCAGATATAGAGGCGAGGTTCTCGGTTCCCTCAGGGTTTTCATCTCCCTGAGGTCCAGTAATCCGATCTTCATTACCCTCTCCCCTGATAGATTCATCATGGGAAAGGTCTTCAGCGCTCTTCTCCTGTTCAGCGCTCTTCTCCCCCTCTTTCTCATGATGGGCGGGGGAGGAATGGGTAGATTCAGCATTGGTGTTGTCTCTGTCTTCTGGGCCAGAGATTTTCACACAACCTTCAAGCTTAGCTATTCTGTCTTCTAGGCCAGAAATAGCAGGCGTGATTTTCTTCAGCTCTTGGCGATCCTCTGCGGTGAATGAGTCCAAAACAGGTGCAGGGGCCGGAGCAGGAGCTGGATTATTTGCCTTGTTCACCAGCGTCTCGATCATTGTCTTGACAGAACCAAGGTCGGTCTTCACTGAGCCCAAG
Organism: Saussurea involucrata; assembly: GCA_033807775.1. NCBI lineage: Eukaryota > Viridiplantae > Streptophyta > Magnoliopsida > Asterales > Asteraceae > Saussurea > Saussurea involucrata. Next base: position 16,534,355 of record CM066326.1, read on the forward strand.
TCGGTCTTGACCACTGACATATCACCTTCGAGTGTACCAACCGATTTCTTCAGCGTTGTAACTTCGCTGGAAATGGTGGAAACTGATGATTTGAGGTTGGTGTAGTCAGTGTAGATGTCGGAGAGCACTTTGGCAAAGTCGGCGAGAGTTTTATCAAGGTCTTTGATGTCATCAGAGGAGGCCTTCTTTTCCACCACAGTAGTCAGCTTCGTCAGATTCTCTCCAGCGTTTGTTACAGCTGTAGAGTTATTTGATAGACCGGTGGTGAGATCCGTAAGTTTCATCTCCATAGACTTCAGAGACTGGTTGATGTCTCCCAAAAAAAGGACCTGTAACATATAAGTACTTGTGAACAAAGGAAAGCTCAGAAGTTTCAGGTTTAGTTACAGTGTTTAAGGTGGGATCTGTACCTGCAGGAGCGTTGACGAACTCATCAAAGTTTCGAGTCCCTCCATAGTGTTCCATATCTCCCTCAAAAGTTCCGTGAGGAATGGAGATCTCTGCAGGTCCTTTCTTCGTCATTCGCTGAGAAGCTTCAACGGCTTCTTGAATGATGGCATCTCCAGTTTTGACTGGAGGAGTGTCCAAAGAAGTAGAGGGAGGAGCGAAGGATAAGAATTGGGGTTGGGGTTCAAGTTCAGCGTTGGATTCGCTGAGAAGTACTTCATCAGTCTTTTGAGAGACTGACGAAGGTTGGGTAGATTCCAAAGTTCTAACCTCAGCGTTTAGGGACGCTGAAGTAGGTTTAGAAGGGATGGCTTGAATTGGTGTGGCAGAGCGTACCACGGAACTTTCCTTCAGCTCTTCAGAATGAGCTGAGGAGTCTTCAGCATGCAACTGCTGGGGTTGCTCCTTGGTTTTCTTGATCCTTTTGGAATCAAGAGGGGTAAGAGATTGTTTCCTTTTCTTAGAAGGAATGGATTTTGTGGCCGGGGTATCAGCGATGGGTATTGTCGCTGAAGGAGCCACAGAAAGCGGAGAATTAAGAAGAGTGAGAAGAGTAGAGAGACGTACCTCGTTGGCGACAGGCTTGAAGTCGAGAACTTTAGGGCCAATCTGAGAGAGTTTCAGATCACCCTCTTCAGGATAGCTGTCCTTCAGGCCATATTGAAAGATGGCGCTGATGAATCGCGGGTAAGGAACCCATGCTGGTCGGTCAGCGGCAGAATCAACACGTTGAATGAGGTCTTCATAGATGATGGAGGCCCAGTCAATGTTGAGACCTTTCAACAGTGCGTAACCCATGTCCTGCTGAGGTTGAGCGGCTTGATCAGAAGATCCGGATTTTGCTGTCATGCAGCTGATCAGGTGAGCGAAGATGAAGTTCATCTCGCTGGGCATCTTGGATTTCTTTATCAGCGTCAGCTTCTTCTCAGGTAGCTTGTCTCTTCCAGTCTCCCAGATGTAACCCATCGCATCAAGGAAAGCAATGATTTCTTCCCTGTCAGCGTGCTTCTTGTGGTCAGGAAATGGAATGAAAGGATTTTCTGAGGTAGCGTTAGGGAATTTCAGAGCTTTGCGGATTATTGCGGGGGTTATCTTGATGGTGCCATACTCAGTATCGCTGAGTATGCAGTCGATGGTTTTAGATGGATCTTTGGCTGAGGGTAGGTTGGTGTGTCTGGCAGAGTACCAGAATTGGGATAATAGACGCTGACTGGCAGGAGGTGTGATTGTCAGTGCTGTGTATATGGGGCTATTCTTCAAAAAAATCACAGCGTCGTCTAGATGGGATACCTGCTTCCGAGGAGGAAACTCGAGAAGCGCTGAAAGGTTGTTTGCCTTTGTCCAGTCTAGTTGATCCAGCTCAAACTTAACCTGAGGAGCTTTGGTGATTTCCAGTTCCTCAGAATCACTGGAGATGGACTCAGCGGTAACATTCAGCTTTGAAGTTGCCATTTCACTGTATTATCAGTTCAACCAAAGATGTTAACAAATAAGAAATATCTTAATGTGGAAAGAAAATTTCCATTAAGATTTTTCGAATATTGTCCATTTCATTCAGACAAAAAAAAGTCTTAATGAAGATTAGGGTTTTTCTTGTTTTTTTTTTTAAAAAACGAATATAACACCCATAAGCCTTGTATTCCAGTTTTTTAAAAAAAATGGATACGAAAGAAGAACAAGTTTAAGATTTTAGATTTAAAACTTGAAGAACAACCATGAAATGGTTGTGTTTATAAAACCATGAAAGAAAATGATTTTATTTTTGAGTTCTTTTGTTTGATCTTGTGTAAAACAATGATAAGATCGAAAACAAGTTATTTGCATTTGATAAAAGATAAGAACATATTGACCTTGAGTTTGATGAAGAAGATGATGAACAGTTCTTGAAGATCGAGAGCACAAAATGCAACAGTGTTCTTTTCTTGCGGAGAAAGATTGATTCGCATAAAAGACAAATATAAACTTTGAGAGAGTTTATATAGGAAGAGAGTAGAGAGAGAAAAACTTGAGCGGGAAAGTTTTTCATCATGACACGGACACGTGTTTGCATTTGATTGGATAGACAACGAAACGTGCAAACGTGTGTCAGAAAAAAGAAACGTGCCTGGTGTTATCCGTTGCAATGACGTCACAACTGTCCTTTCACATTCTTTCGTTGTCTCTGAGGTTTTGAAAGAAAAACTCAGGGACTCTTTGGAAAATATGAAGCATTGAATAGAAATATCAGTGAGGGTTTTAAGAAATTTCAAAATATTATTCAGCGATGAAAGAATTTGAAATCTTGCATTTTCATGCGTTTTGTCAGAGAAAACATACCTTGATATCAGTTTAACCCAATTTATTCAGAGAGAAGATGATGAAATGGATTGTACTAGTTTATTTTATCCAGAGCCTATACAAGAATGTATAAACGTATCGCTGATTAAATGTGAACCGCTGAAGATTTATCCTTCAAAGTTCAGCATTCCAAGCTCGCTGATGAGAAAGTTGAATCTTGTCTCATCAAGAGGTTTGGTAAACAAATCAGCTAACTGATAATCAGTTGGGATAAAATGAAGTTCTATATCACCATTCATCACATGATCTCTGATAAAATGATATCTGATTTCTATGTGTTTTGTCTTTGAGTGTAGCACTGGATTGTTTGCTATAGCGATGGCACTTGTGCTGTCGCAATAGATTGGAATTTTGGAGAGCTGAAGATCATAGTCTAGTAGTTGATTTCTCATCCACAAGACTTGAGAACAGCAGCTTCCAGCGGCTACATACTCAGCTTCAGCTGTGGAAGTGGACACCGAGTTTTGCTTTTTACTAGTCCAACTTACCAGCTTTCCACCCAGGAGCTGACATCCTCCTGTGGTGCTTTTCCTATCCATTTTGCAACCTGCAAAATCACTGTCTGAATAGGCGGTTAGATCGAATCCTGAATCTTTGGGATACCAAAGACCTAGATTCGCTGTACCCTTAAGATATCGAAAGATTCGCTTTACAGCTTTCATATGAGATATCTTAGGTTCAGCTTGATATCGTGCGCACAGACATGTTGCAAACATAATATCGGGTCGGCTAGCTGTAAGATACAGTAGTGAGCCGATCATCCCACGGTACAGCGTGACATTGACAGGAACACCCTTTGTGTCCTTATCAAGTATCAGCGGTGGTGCCATAGGGGTTTTCATAGCTGAACTTTCAGTTAAGTCGAATTTTTTCAGCATATCTTTAACATACTTTCCCTGATTTATAAAAGTTCCTTTTTCAGTTTGCTTAATCTGAAGACCAAGGAAATATGTTAGTTCACCCATCATACTCATTTTATACTCATCTTTCATTCTATCAGCGAAACGAGTACAAAGCTCAGGGTTAGTAGAACCAAATATAATGTCATCAACATATATTTGAACTAAAATGATATGACCTTTTATTTTTCTAAAAAACAAAGTTTTGTCAATCTTACCTCTCTCAAATTTTTCAAGGTGAAGATAAGTAGAAAGAGTGTCATACCATGCACGAGGAGCTTGCTTCAAGCCATAAAGTGCCTTATCCAGCTTATAAACATAACCTGGACGCTTAGGATCTGAGAATCCTGGAGGTTGTTCCACATAAACTTCTTCATTCAGCTTTCCATTTAGAAACGCTAACTTAACATCCATTTGATGTACAGTGAAGTTTTTGTGTACAGCATATGCTAAGAAAAGACGAATAGATTCAAGTCTTGCTACAGGAGCAAAGGTTTCGTCATAATCTATACCTTCCTCTTGTCTGTATCCCTGAGCAACAAGACGAGCTTTGTTGCGAGTTACAGTACCATGTTCGTCCAACTTGTTTCGATAGACCCACTTAGTGCCTATCACTGTTTTGTCAGTTGGTCTCCGAACAAGTTTCCAAACTTTGTTTCTTTCGAATTCAGTCAGCTCTTTTTGCATAGCGCTGACCCAGTTTGGATCTCTGAGGGCATCATCTATTTTCTTTGGTTCAGTTAGAGAAATAAAGTTAACAAATAAACAAATATTACCTGCACTTCTACGAGTCTGAATACCAGCGTTGGGATCACCAAGAATTTGATCGATTGGGTGATTTACAGTCCATCGCTGAGCCGGAGCATGCGTCGCTGACTCAGTCTGAACTGGAGAAACTGAAGATGAGGCTTCAGCTACTTCTGGATAATCAGCTAAGAGAGGAATGCTTGCATTTGTCACTTCATTCACTGATTGCTGAGAAATAGATGGAATTTCTGAGACATTTGGATCAACTGCGGGTATAGTATTTATAGGAACAGCTGAGACCCAAGATGTTTCAGCTTCACTATTCTGCATATTGGGAATGATAGTAGGACCATCATTTTCAGTTGTATGAGTATGAGTAGTGGGAACATCTTCTGAATCACCAAGATGAGAAAACATCCATTGATTCAGTTCTTCTGTATCAGCGTTCGGTTTAGAGTTCGCTGAACGGGATTCGTCAAACGTGACGTGTATAGTTTCTTCTACAGTTTGTCTTCTTCGGTTGAAGACTCTGAAGGCTTTGGAAACTGAGGAGTATCCAAGAAAGATTCCATCATCAGCCTTAGGATCAAACTTTCCAAGGGCATCTCTGTTGTTCAGTATGAAACACTGACAACCAAAGATGTGAAGAAAGCTGATTGAAGGATTTCTCCCATGAAAAAGTTCATAGGCTGTCTTTTTGAATCTTTTGACTATCAGCGACCTGTTTTGCGTAAAACAAGCCGTGTTGACAGCTTCTGCCCAAAACTGAGTAGGCAGGTGAGAATCGCTGAGCATTGAACGTGCAGCTTCAATAATTGTTCTATTTCTTCTTTCAGCGACTCCGTTTTGTTGTGGTGTTCTCACTGACGAAAAGTTATGAGAAATACCCTTGCTCTCAAGGAAGGAATCAAGAGAACTGTTTTTGAATTCAGTTCCATGATCACTCCTTATTGAGCGAACAGTCATATTGTTCAGAGTTTCCATCTTCCGAACAAAGGTGATGAGTTCTTCAGGGGTGTCACTCTTAGAACGGAGAAATATTACCCATGTATAACGAGAGAATTCATCAACTATGACCAGCGTATATTTCTTTCCAGCGATGGATTGTTTGTTAACGGGGCCAAACAAATCCATATGGAGTAGTTGAAGAGGAGATGACACTGAGGAAACTTGCTTGGACTTAAAGCTTGCCTTGGTCTGCTTCCCTTTTTCACACGCTGAACATAAGGATTCTTTGGCGTATGAATGTTGAGGTAGACCAGTGACTAACTCTTTGGATGAAAGAGTATTCAGTGTCTTGAAGTTGAGATGTGAGAGTCTCTTGTGCCATAGCATGTTGACATCAGAAGATGCCTTTGAGAAGAAACAGGAGTTCTCAGTGGTTGTTGAGTCCATGTTTATAACGTAAACATTTTCCAAACGATAACCGCTGAGAGCTATCTTCTCCTTTTTGTCAGAGACAAAGCAGGATTCCTTGGTGAAAATCACTTTGTTATCCATGTCGCAAAGCTGACTGATGCTCAGAAGATTATGCTTCAGCCCTTCAACATATGCGACTCTTCTGAAGGATGTTGTACCATTTGAAAGTACACCATACCCTCGGGTGTGTCCTTTTCCATTTCCACCGAAAGTTACAGAGGGACCCTTCTCTTCCTTGTATTCAGCGAGCAGGCTTTTCTTTCCAGTCATGTGTCTAGAGCATCCGCTATCGAGATACCAGATACCCTTCTTAACCTGCAATACAAAGGAAGATTAGTTTTGCTTGGGTACCCACTTCACCATGTATACGCGTTTGTCAGTGGAAGTGGTTGGAATGGGTTCAGCAGTCTTCGCAGCATTTGAAGATTCAGCTTTGTCTTTCTTCACTTTGGTCAATTTCTTGACCTCAGCCGTATGAGTCACCTTGACCTGACTTGCAACTGGTTTGGTCTTCTTTGGTGCTATCTTCACCTTAGCTATCTTATCAGCTTTGGTGGCTGTGGGACACTTACTTGCAATATGATCGGTAAGTCCACAGTGATAACATTTCCTATAACTAAAATTAGTTCTAGGACCACTTGTGTGCTGAGCTTTTAATTTGGAATTAGAAGTGCCAGCACCAAGTACACTATTGGTTTTTGAAATAGGACGAACATTCAGTTCTTCAGATTTCTTACCAAGGACATCTACTCTGAGTCTAGGAGTAGGTCGCTGAACTGATCCAGAGGTCTGATTTCTAGAACCAGATGAATGAATCACTAAGGCTTTGGAAGCATTCAGCTTAGGTACTAAAGTACCCTTCTGAGGATTTTGATAAATTACAATTCCTTTACCTTTATCTTTAGAGACAGAGGTAGGTTTTGAATAAACCATTTTCTCCTTACCTTTTGAGGAGGTAGGAGTTTCCTCAGGGATTGGTGTAATCGACGAGGAGTACTGAGATGAAGAAGTGTCAGCTACTGAGGATACGAACGTTCCAAATTTAAGCATTGAACGTTCAGTGGTTGGTATTGGAGTATCATATTTATAACCCAGACCACGTTTATCACTCAGAGGAATCTGAGCCTTAATTATCTCAGTGATCTTTGTTGAAGAATTACACCATCCTTCAACAGTAGCTTGTTCAGCTTTTAATGCAGCGATAGCTTCCGCTCGTTCAATTTTGACTAGCTGATTTAAATGGACTTGATCTTTAAAATCTTCTTCAAATTTAGAAAGCTTTTCTATTTGAAGGTGGCAATTTTTAAGCTTTTCAGCGAGATCAAGATTTTGGTTTTCAACCACAGCTTTGCCGTTCATGGCTTCGTATAAGCTTCTAGTCAGTAGTTCGATTTTACGGAGACTATCAGCTTCATCAATATTTACAATATTGGTAAAGAAGGAAGGTGATACCTGAATGGCAGATGTTGAAGTGGAGGGAATGTCTGAACTTTCTTCCTCTTCTTCAATCTTGGCCATGAGACATTGATTTGCTTCATCATCTTCAGAATCAGATGATGAGGCTTCTTCATCAGAAGCAGCCCAATCATAGTCAGCCATTAGGCCTTTTCCCTTCTTCTTAAAGCTTTTCAGCTTTGCATACTTCTCCTTCAGCTTTAAGTATTTGTCGTCTTTATTCCTTGGAACAAAGGATTTCTTTGTAAAGGCTGAAGGTCTCATGATTTTCTTTGACCTGCACTCGTTAGCGAAATGACCTGTCTTTTCGCAGTTAAAACAAGTAGCAGTAGCCTTATCAACAAAAGCTGATGACTTAGGCTTGTCAGCTATAGAAAGAGTTTTGTTCTTTCTAAACATTTTCTTCTTGGCGAATCTCCTGAACTTTTTAGTTAGGAGAGCCAAGGATTCATCATCTGAAGAATCAGAATCTGATGATCTTTCAGAGTTACTTTCTAACTCAGTGATAGTGACCACGGGTCGCTGAGTAGAAGGTTCCTCTGAGATTAAAGCAACAGGGGTGCTTTTGGAATCTTTTACAAGATTCTTCTTAAGATGGCTAGATTGCTCATGATTCAGCAATGTGCCATATAAGGTAGCGAGTGTCATTGATCTTAGATCTTTTGACAGCTTGAGACACATGGAATAATTGTCCCAGCTTTCAGGTAAACATTCTAAAAACTTTGTCAGAACTTCAAAGTTAGAATATTCCTTACCAACCGTTTTAAGATCTATAATTAAGCAGTTAAAACGTTGATGTACTTCAGAGAGAGTTTCATTCTTACCAGAGATGAAACTTTCGTATTGTCTTACCAGGTTGATCTTTCTTGAATCCTGGACTTCAGACGTTCCTTCATACTGAACACATATTGTGTCCCACATGGCCTTCGAGGATTTCAGGTTCATGACGGAATGGTAGACTTCGTCAGGAAGGGCCATGGATAGTATGGATCTGGCTTTTGTATCTATAGCCACTTTCTTCTTGTCTTCATCGGTCCAATGATGGATTTCCTTTGGAATCAGCCTTTCTGGAATAGCAGCTCTAGTTGCAGTGGCTGGAACGGCAGGATCAATCGTTACAGGGATGTGTGGACCGTTTTCAAGATAGTAAGGTATAGTAGGGTCTACACCTTCTAAGAAGAGTGTCATCCTATTTTTCCATAAGTTGAAGTTGTCTCTGGAAAATCTAGGGGGTTTTGCAAGAGAACCATTGTCGATATAGTGAGTGTTTATGTTTGAGTTGGCCATTTTCAGATAATAGCAAGGATGAGAAAATATCTTAGATTAGATCTTGTTTATGAGATTAAACAAATCTGCTCTGATACCACTTGTTGGTCCCGAAAGGCTTAAACAAGTTTGTAGAAGGGGGGGTTGAATACAAACACACTATTTTACTTTTCTAAATTGTTTATTGATAAATCATTAACAATTTACAGCTTGTTGCGGAAACAAGATTAAGGATAAACCTAAATCTAAACAAGTTGGAACACTAAGGTTTTCTTGCACTAAGAAAGATAAGGAGATTACTAATAAAATCCTATCTTGAGAGATTTGAACTTGTCCAGAGTTAGCAAGTTACTTCAAATGAAGTGAGTTCATCTCTTTATATACTGCATGCATTTAATGCAATCCAGTATATACTTTACACGTGTCATTAGCGGATTGGTTGCATGTCATTGACCTTTGATGACAACCTTAGTAGCCGCATGAATGAACAGTGTAGTATCAGAGTGGTTGTACGATTTCAGATTTTCGGAGGTTCTTTTCTGACATTTCGTACGGTGGCGTGCAAGGGAGGTTAAGACAAAAGTACTTTGTACGGAGGACTTCATGATCAGCTTTCGTTGATTCAGCGATTATCATTTACTATTCAGCAGATGATAAAGTTCAGCGATAGCTGAAGTCTTGTACCTGATACTTCACGTTGAGTGGACAAATCTGAGTCTTCGCTGATCCGCATCAGTTCATTAGGAGACTTGTCGCTGGTTCTTGAGCTTGATCTTCGACTTCAGCGTAGAACCTTTGTTGACGTGAATCTTGTCTTCAGGGATCATAAGTAAACAACTAACTTGTCAGCGATCACCATAAGGACTGAACAGACTCAGCGATATGGTGAACAGTGTTCGCTGAATGTTTAATCTAAAAGTGCGAGAGTTCCTATCAGCAGTACTGTAAGATCTTAGTACTTATCAGTGATAGTGAAACTCTGATACATATTGTTTACTTACAATTTTCACTAAGTATTTAAGATAGGGTCATTATCAAATCACTGAGGGTTTGGATCAACAACAGTATTGAATATGAGACGTGATTCGTTTGAACTTTTCATTGAATTCATTGAACTGTATCACAGAGGCATTACACTCTTTCTTTACATTAGATTTCCTTTTACAAGAAGATCTATGAATACTAGAATGTGGTTTGCAAAAGTCTTGTTTTGTTCCTGCCTTTTGTGACTCTCTTCTGTGGTGAACATCTTTCTTCACTGTCACAGAGGAAAAGTATATGTTAGCTTCAGGCCATTTTCCCTTTTGTTGCCAAGTGAGATTCTCTTTAATTTTCCTTAAAGGTTTTGAAAATTTTGAACTTTTAGGATCTACAGAGGTGATTAGATCAAGGGGGAGTAGAAGGGAACCCTGAAATGATCTAAAGAGATAAAACTTTCAAGGGAAAGCCAAAGAAAAATATTGATGACTCCATATCGACAGAAGTCAAATATCACTGCCGAGAAAAGAAGAACCAAAAGGTATGTCTCTCGCACAAAAGGTTTTTGGAAAACAATTTTCTAGGACAAGAATTGTCAAATATGTCCTAAATATACTTTAAATAAACATTTCAAAAATCAAAAGCTCAAAAAGTTTCATAAAATTCGAATTAAGAGAACTTTAAGGTCATAGAGCTTCTTCTGAGCTCAACAGAGGTTCTGCAAGAAATATGCTCTGTGATCACAAATTAACCCTATGTCGATCTTTTGGAATGTTATCTCGGAAACCGAAAACACAAACCATGACCTTCTCGAACAAACCGTTTTTTTTTTACAGTTTTCTCGGACACAAACTTTCAAATATGTCCGAAAAACATCTCTTAAACCAAATCAAAAATTGGATGATAAAAAATTTTAATAAAATTTTTGTTATGAGATTTTTTCTCTCACAGAGCTTCTGCTGGCCCTCACAGAACTTCTGTAAGTTCCAACAGAGCCACAAAACCTCTGCGAAGCAAATTTCTTGACAAAAATCCGATTTTATCCTCTCCAATGCCTTTACAAATGTTTTGGTTAAAGAAGAACCCCACAGAAGTCATGATAACAATGAGATATATGAAAGGGATAAACAACAAAGATTTTCAAGATCACAGAGCTTCTGTAAGGTACAGAAGTTCTGGAGTAATAACGGTTACTTTTACTGAGAATGAATTACATATGGCTAAGAATAACCCCACGCGCCTAGCATTAATGGGCCGCGCACGACGTCCTGTCATCTTCTGACATGGCCTACGTGTCCCATTTTCATTGGGCTTACATGAAACGTTTTCTTTGGAAAGTTGAACCCGCCGTTCTAACTCGAGTACGGATTCCAAATTTTAATCCATTGCCATATATTTTACTCTTTCGAATTCTAACGTTTTACCCTCCTATAAAAACCAAGCTTACCCTCTCATAAACCTTTTACAAACTCTCATTCTTCTCCGGCGAAACCCTGCAAAAACCTGCAAGTTTCTTATTCTCAGTATCAAATGGCTTCATCTTCTCAAGCTATCTCCCCTGCACACTCTCCGGCGACCTCACCAGAACATTCACCGGCTCATTCTGAACATTCAGAAAACCCCAACCCTGCCCAGAACATTGAACTAGAAGATTCCGGCGACTCAGTAGAATTTGCTCCGACAACACGTCTGCAAAACTTCATAGCTAAGGATCACTTCGAAAAGGTACTACCAATCAAATCCAACAACTGCTATTTGGTCCCCTCACCCACTGCTTTCGCCGAAGCCCACGCCATTCTTCTGAACATAATGGAAAATCACATCCTCTTCCCTCTACTCTCAAGAACCCCAAAGAAAATACCAGTCAGATATCTGAACCAGTTTTGGCAGAGCTGCCGATTTGATAAAGACGACTCTATTATCAAAGGATACATTTCAAGACCTGACAAATCTGAACATCTTGAAATCAAGTTCAACAGAACAATGTTCTCACTAGAGTTCAACCTACCCACGAGGGGTCTTCTTGGTTTGAAGAAATATGCAGAGCAACCAACAGACGACGAGCTCTGTCGCTTCGTAGAAATGCTTGGGTACAACACACAACTACGGAAGAGAAATGACTTCCGCAGAGGCAGATTACCACCTCTGTGGAACACCTTGTTCTCTATTCTTAACAGATGCCTGACAGGGAAGATAGGAAGCATTGACCAGACCTCGCATCAGATCTTAACCATCATGTATGGGGTGTACTATGATCTTCCACTCGATTACGCGACGATAATGATGCAAGAGATCATCAACACCATCGACAGAAAGAACAACACCAAACGGGTCAAAGAGAACGATCCCAACTTTCTACCACCTCTGCAATTCCAAAGAATATTGGGAGTATTGTTCGAACCTCTGTTGCTGATACAGAAATGGCCAATGGAAGGGCCAATTCCCAAACAGTTCCCAATGAGCAAAAATGTCCCCACTGATCATATAGATGGTTACTCACACTGCAGACATCTGTCAAAGAAGCTTCTGAAGTATGCCTCGAATAAAACCCTAAAGAAAGAGTATATACGCGAACATAGAACTCCTAAACCGAGTCCTATGACACCCCCGCGTTTAGGTGTCCCCCTAGGAACAATAGTTGCAGAACCTCTTTCCACTCAAGAAGAAAAAGATCAGAAATTGGAAAAACACATGGCTATACAACTAAGCTTCATAGCCAAACGTGCAGAACTCATGGGAAAGAAGTCCTCTTCAAAAACCTCTGCATCTACTCCAACAGCAAAGAAAAGAAAAACTGCAGAAGGCACCTCTACAACCGCTGCAAAAGATCAACCATCACCTCCTCATGCCACAGAAATTGGCTCCTCTGTTCCTCCCTCTTCCCCAAAACAGAGGAAGAAAAGAAAATCGAAAATCACAGAGGAAGCGGCACCAAAACCCAAGAGGAGGAGAACCAAAAAGAAGCATGGTAAATCACTTCAAAATTTGGTCACCATTGCAGAGGAAGAAGAAATCGCAGAAGAAAGACTTGCAAAAGAAGATACAGAAGAAGAAATGGCAACAGAATAATATCAATCACCCTATCAATCTCCAGATAGATTTGCTCATCACGGAGACCTGAACGACTTCCTACAGAACCCTGACATTGCCAACACCTTAAATACAGCAGGGTGGACGGCACAACCTCTCGACCACCACTCCCCAGAAGAACAATATTTCTCAATTTCTGGCATTGACACACATCTGCAAGAAGATGACACAACACCCAGAAATCAACCAGGTGAGACACCTATTATCCTACAGAACCCCTTCATTCGACAAGGATTGGACGTCCACAGAAAGAGTCCAAGCCAAGATGCAGAAGAAGAAATAGAGGAAATAGACATGTCAGAGGAAGCTATTAAAGAACGAAATTAAAAGAACGCACCAGAGTGGAATAGAGAAAAGGTTAAGGAAATCATAGAGAAAATGGGAGAAAAAGAAAAGGGAAAAGAAAAAGATGCCGAAGTTGAAGAAGGCACAAATCCCTCAGCCCCTCCTAGTGCAACCCACACATCTAACTCCGCAGGTCTAGCTGCAGAAGGAGTTATTGAAACAGAGCAGCACATCTCGATCCAAACCCAACCCAACCAGCCAGAAGTCACTCTTTCGACTTCTGCGCCCACAGAAACCGGGGAATCCATTCCTAGGGAGTCTCCTTAGAGAGACTAACCTACAGTTCGTGATCCATCGCCCCAGATCACAACAGAACACCCTACAGGGGAATTCGTTTCCTCTGCCACACACACACAACTAGGTCCAACACTTCTTTCAGAGAGAAGTAGTGAGCACAACGACGAAGAGACTCTAGACAAGTCTCCGAGTCAACAAAAGGATAATCCAGTACCCACCTCTGAAGTGGATCTACACAATGTCATTCACATAACTTCTGTAGAGTCTGAAGCAATAGATGCTTCTGCTCAAGGATCAGATGGAAATCCTTCCACCCCCAACGTACAAACAAGGGTGAACGAAGGTGTCCCAGGAACAGGGACTCACTCTGGAGACGAATGTGTTCCTCCAGAGGTTACACAAGGAACACAAGTATCAAGGGATGAGTTCCAAACCCTTGTCACCTCTGTGAACCAAACAATGAAAGAGTTGCAAAGCTCTTTCAAATCTTTTGTAGAGACAACATCGACGGCTATCCTGAAACTAAACACCAAAATGGACAATCTGTCCACAGAGGTAAAATCTGCCATCGCAGCGATGAAGTCTTCTGCCGAAACTACTGCCAAAGCTACAGCCACCTCTGCCGCTCAAGAAATCGGAACAAATGCAACTTATGCGTTCAAGGACTCTGTCAAAAACTTCCTTGAACAAATGAATACGCAATCCAACAGAACAGAGGGCATTACTCCTGCAGATCTACAGAATGCCCTAAAACAAGTACAAGCAGAGGCAATGCGCAACACGACAATGATGCAGCCAAAAGACTACATGACCAGAGCACAGCTAACAGAGCTAGGACAGAACGTCATAAACCAGGTCACATAATTCATTGTCTCCTTCACAACAGCAAATGCCAACTTTGTCAAGGATTTCAGAAAAAGTGTTGGAAGAATGCGTTTTAAAACAGAGGCAGAGCTTGCGACTCTACTTGGCCTCTGTGATGACGTCTGTGCAAAGTTGATAGCAGCAGGAGCAGAATTACCGAAGAAAACCAAAGCTTCTTGCAGAGTAGAGGGTAGTTCTGATAAGAGTCAGGATGATTCTGATGATGACCATCCTGGTTGTTGGATCCCAGATACACTTAATCAAGATTAACAATCTATTAGTGGAGTTTAGAGTTTGATGCGGAAGCGTATTAAACTAACAGACATGTTTGATAGATATTAGAACGCACATATATAAAGAAAACAGTAAAGAATGAAAAGGATTTCTTGAACAGTTACTGTTATTCAATATATAATAACAACACGAAGAACAGATTAAGAACTGTTGGTGTGTGTGAGAATATAACACTCAGATATTTGACAATAAAGCTTGAGAGTATTAGTGATTCCTTGTGTTTTCGTCCTTAGGAAGATCTCAACATGAGACTTCCTTTTATACTATTCTTAGAAGACTATGAAGTAGGCCACTGTTCCTTTTACGGCATGACTAGTAAACTGGATGGTGTGAACAGTGGACTTGATGGTGCGAGCAGTTGTTTGAGCCATGCGCATTTAATGGAGCAGATGTACTTTTGGTAAATGCATTAAATGGCGCAGACGTCTATTTTGTACCTTGCCCTATTAAGTCCACTCAGAGCTTGACACGTGTTTTGATAGTACTTTTCCATGCAAGTTGATGAACGTATCCAGTAATATCTTCCAAGTCTTCATTGAGGACCACAGAGGCTCTGTAATGAATTACAGAGGTTCTGCGGTCTGGTCCTCTGTGAAGCAGTCTTCGCCGGATTCCGAGTCTTTGGTCTTCTTTGTGCGTATGACAGAGCTTCTGTAGGAAGCCTCTGCTGCTTCTGTAGCTTCTTGACCTTGATTTCTCGGTAATGTCGGCAGAGCCTCTGTAAGAGGCTTTCTTCACTTAGCCTATTTTTCACTACTTCTACATACTTCTATGTTTAGGAAGATTGAAGCTAACAATCTCCCCCTAAGTAGTGAAAAATAAAAAATTTGAACTTGAGTTAAGTTTGGCTAAGTTAGATAAGACAGAGGTTAAACAATACCTCGAAATTTCTTTCATTTTAGAAATATGCCAGAGGCATTTTACATTTGAGTACAATGAAAGATAAAACTTTGTTTGCAGAGATTGGAGGTCTGAGAATCAGATTTTGGCATCTTTGAAATCGTTGTAGCTTCTGTTGTCTCTGCCGACTTTTTTGATCTCTTTGTAGAATCTGATGCAGAGTTCTCTTAGGCGGATTGTTGAGTCTATTTCTCTGATGAAAGTATCTGCATCATCTCTATCCATTTTCTCTGTACCTCTGTATTTTACAAGACTTGCTCTGAATTTGCTCAGAGTACTTGTTGCGTACTTCTGACAATCCATGAGTACAAAAAGTTTAACCTGGTGTTGTGGGTTTTGAAATACTAACCCAAATCTTGGTTCTCTGATGATTGTGTTGGTCACAGCGTCTGGTGGGCAGCGATCTTCTGGTGGTCGTAGATCTAGATGTTTGAGACCAAGATCCTTTCCCAGCTGAAAATCTATCATGCTGTATAACAGAAGCTTTTCCCTCATCGCTTTTCTCAACACTTGATAGGCTCTGGTATTAGGCTCTGTGTTGTAGTTGTCTTTTGTCCATTGCAGAAGGTCAGGTAGATCGTAAGGATTGATGTTTCTTAAGTCAGCATCAGCGAAGGTAGATTCTGAATTGTTCTCTCTTCTGACTTTGTAAAGATTGTACCTGACCCTTGGATAGGTTCTTGTGAAGGAGAATCTGCAGAAGATCACCTTTTTGATTTTGTGAATTGAGAAGACATCTGCTTTGGCTCTTGGCTTTGTTCTTGTGAAGATGTTCTCAAATTCTTCTCTAATCCTTGGATCTGTGACATGATCTACTGGATGATTTGTCTGATAGGATTGTTTGTAGAGGTATTTGTATACTACTTCTTCCATCTCTTCATGTGTTGGACTAGGTCGTGGAATTTGTCTTCTGAGACTCTCCATCTGTTGAACAACTTCTGCAGCTCTACCAGTTAGAGGAATTTCTGACAGAGGCTTCAAATCATGTGCCCAGTCAACTTCTTCGGGTTTTGGGGTTTGAAAGGCGTCAAACGCACTCTTCATTAGTTTTTCGGTTGGCTTTGGCAATGTTTTCTTCTTCTTTGGCTATTCTGTCAGTATCCCTTTGCCCTTATCTTTTGCTATTGTCGTGGCAGAACCTGTTGCTTCTATGGGTTTTGAGGTTGGCACTTCTGTTGGTTTGATGGATGTTGCCTCTGTGGATTTTGACGATTGTGATTTAGAGGACTTTTGTGGCGATGGTTCTGTTGGCTTGACTTGCTCTGTAACCTCTGTTGGAGGTTGTTTGATGACTTCTTCTGCGAGCTCAGTTTCTGTTGATGAAGTATTGACATCGAATCTTCTTGCCATTCTGAAAGCTAAAGTGAACCTGTGCCTTTCTTCTTCTCTCTTCGCCATACGATCACTCATTGTTGTGTGCATCCTTTTCAGAACGTCAGAAGCAGAGGTCGTTGCTCTTTTTGGTTTGGTGGCAATCGACTTTCTTCTGGGTATGGTTTGGGGTGTTTCCACAGAGGTGGGTGTTTTCTCTGTGGTTGGTTCATCTGTTTCTTCCAAAATGATTACCTCAGGGGCGGTTGTTGCCTCTGTGGCTTGCTGTTCTGCTTCTGGAGTTTTGGTTTCGTCAGGAGATGATTCCACAGAGATGGGTGTTGTCTCTGTGGTCTTTTGGGTTTGTTGTTGTCGGGTCTGTTCTGGAGGTGCTATACTCAGAGGTTCTGCGGCTATTGGTGGACCTGTAAGTCCTCTGCTTGCAGTTTTCTCTGTAGTTTTCTCCCCCTCAGGATGATCTGATGGACCATGATGATCATCATCATCAGAGTCATCCTGACCCTTGTCTGATGTACCCTCTGCTCTGCAGGAAGCATCGGGTTTCTTTGGCATTGTGGGTCCAGCAGCGATCAGTTTCGCGCAGGCATCATCACAGAGGCCAAGAAGAGTTGCTAGCTCTGCCTCTGTTTTGAATCTCATCCTTCATACACTTTCTCTGAAATCTTTGACGAAGTTAGCATTGGCAGTGGTGAAGGAAAGGATGACTTCTGTCACTTGATTAATCACGTTCTGCCCAAGCTCTGTCAGCTGTGCTCTTGTCATGTAGTCTTTGGGTTGCATCAGCATGGTATTTCGCATGGTTTCTTCTTGAACTTTTTGTAGGGCCTTCTGTAGATCTGCAGGAGTGATGCCCGTTGATACTGAAGTCTGTTTGTTCAATTGATCAAGGAACTTGTTGATGGAGTTCTCAATCGAAGGAGTAGTTGTTGCGGCAGAAGTGGTTGATGCAGTAGCAGCAGACTTCATCTGTGAGATGGCAGTTTTCACCTCTGTGGACAGGTTGTCCATTTTGGTGTTCAGATTTAGCAGTGCCAGTGATGTTGTCTCTGTAAAAGATTTGAAAGAGCTTTGCAACTCTTTCAAGGTTTGGTTTACAGAGGTTTGTAACTCATCCCTTGTAACTTGTGTTCCGGTGGTAACCTCTAGAGGAACACATTCGTCTCCAGAGTGAATCCCTGTTCCTGGGATACCTTCTTTCATTCCTGTTTGTACGTTGAGAATGGAAGGATTTCCTTCTGATCCTTGAGAAGAAACATGAGTTTCAATCCCTACAGAAGTTCTGAGAAGAACATTGTCCAAATCCACTCCAGAGGTGGGTATTGGAATATCCTTCTGTTGACTAGGAGACTTGTCTAGAGTCTCTTTGTCTTTGTGCTCTCTACTT
The DNA here is from genome assembly GCA_033807775.1 of Saussurea involucrata. Classification (NCBI taxonomy): domain Eukaryota; kingdom Viridiplantae; phylum Streptophyta; class Magnoliopsida; order Asterales; family Asteraceae; genus Saussurea; species Saussurea involucrata. Next base: position 16,552,349 of record CM066326.1, read on the forward strand.
CTCTCTGAAAGAAGTGTGGGTCTTAATAAGTGCGTGGCAGAGGAAACAAATTTCTCTGTTGGGCGTTCTTCTGTGATCTGGGGCAATTGATCACGAACTATAGGTGAGTCTCTTTGAGGAGACTCCCTAGGAATGGATTCCCCGGTTTTATGTGGGCACAGAGGTTGAAAGAGTAACCTCTGGCTAGATGGGTTGGGTTAGGTTCGAGCTGTGCTGCTCTTTTTCAATGACACCTTCTGCAGCTAGATTTGCGGTGTCAGAAATGTGGGTTGCACTGGGAGTTGGTTTTGGTTGTGTGCCTCTATTTATCCAGGCATCTTTTCATGCTTCTTCCCTAAGTTCTGTGGAAGTTCCTTGCTCTGGTCGTAATTGGTCATATACTTGATGAGATCCAAATAATCTCATGACATGTGGATGATAAAGACCCTTACGTATCCAGACAGCTTCTTCTTCATCTGAATCTGTCTCTAAGATCGCTATTTCTGTCTCCGTTGTTGCTAATCCCTCTTTTTGTACAACTTCGACCCCTTTTTCTTTCTCTTCTTCCATCATGTTCTCAGAAGCCTCTGTGGTTTCACCTCTGTTCCATTCAGCTTCAGTTTGTTCTATTTCTTCTGAAGCTGGGTTTGGACTTCTTCTGTGGACATACAATCCTTGAATGAAAGGGTTTTGTAAAATAACAGGGGTTTCGGCTGGTTGATTTCTGGGTGTTGTGTCATCTTCTTGCAGATGTGTGTCGATGCCAGAAATGAAGAAATCTTCTTCTGGAGAGTGGTGGTCGAGAGGTTGTGCCGTCCACCCTGCTGTATTTAGGGTGTTGGCAATTTCAGGGTTCTGTAAGAAATCGTTCAGGTCTCCTTGGTGAGCAAATCTATCTGGAGATTGATAGGGTGATTGATACCTTTCTTTAGCCATTTCTTCTTCTGCAACTTCTTCTTCAGCAGTTTCCTCTTCTGCAATGGTTACCAACTTTGTAAGTGATTTACCATGCCTCTTTTTGGTTTTCCTCCTCTTAGGATTTGGTGCCCCTTCTTCTGTTGATTTTGATCTTTTCTTCTTCATTTTTGGAGAGGAGGGAGGAGCAGAGGAGCCAATTTCTGTGGTATGAGGAGGTGAGGGTTGATCTTCTGCAGCGCTTGTGGAGGTGCCTTCTGCAGTTTTCCTCTTCTTAGCTTTTGGAGTAAATGCAGAGGTTCTTGATGAAGACTTCTTTCCCATTAGTTCTGCACGTTTGGCTATAAAGCTGAGTTGAATAGCCATGTGCTTTGCTAACTTCTGATCCTTTTCTTTTTGAGTGGAAAGAGGTTTTGCTATCATTGTTCCTAGGGGGACACCTAAACGCGGGGGTGTCATAGGACTCGGTTTAGGAGTTCTATGATCGCGTATATACTCTTTCTTAAGGGATTTATTCGATGCGTATTGCAGAAGCTTCTTTGACAGAGGTCTGCAGTGTGAGTAGCCATCAGCATGATCAGTGGGGGTATTCTTGTTCATTGGGAACTGTTTGGGAGTTGGCCCTTCCATTGGCCAATTTTGGATTAGCAGCAGTGGTTCGAACAGTATTCCTAATATTATTTGGAATTGCAGAGGTGGTAGAAAGTGGGGATCGTTCTCTTTGACCCTTTTCGAGTTGTTCTTTCTGTCGATGGTGTTTATGATCTCTTGCATCATTATGATCGCATAATCTAGTGGAAGATCATAGTAAACCCCATACATGATGCTCAAGATTTGATGTGAGCTCTGGTCAATACTGCCTATCTTTCCTGTCAGGCATCTGTTAAGAATCGAGAACAAAGTGTTCCACAGAGGTGGTAATCGGCCTCTGCGGATGTCATTTCTCTTCCGTAGTTGGTTGTTGTACCCAAGCATTTCCACGAATCGACAGAGCTCTTCGTCTGTTGGTTGCTCTGCATAACTCTTCAATCCCAGAAGACCCCTTGTTGGTAGGTTGAATTCAAGTGAGAACGTTGTTCTGTTAAACTTGATTTCAAGATGCTCAGATTTATCAGGTCTTGAAATGTACCCTTTGATAAGAGAATCGTCTTTATCAAATCGGCAGCTTTGCCAAAATTGGTTCAAATAGCGGACTGGAATTTTGTTCGGGGTTCTTGATAGTAGAGGGAAGAGGACATGATTCTCCATGATGTTCAGAAGTATGGCATGGGCTTCGCCGAAAGTAGTGGGTGAGGGGACCAAATAGCAGTTGTTGGATTTGATAGGAAGAATGGCTTCGAAATGATCCTTTGCTATAAAGTTTTGTAAGTGAGTCGTCGGAGCAAAGTCTGCTGAGTCCCCGAAATCTTGTTGTTCAATATTTCTTGCAAGGCTGGGGTTTTCAGAATGTTCTGAATGTGCAGGGGAGTGTTCCGGTGAGTTCGCCGGAGAGAGTTCAGAGGATGTAGCTCGAGAAGATGAAGCCATTTGATTTTAAGAATAAGATTTTTGCAAGCTTTTTGCAGGGTTTCGCCGGAGAAGAAGATGAGAGTTTGTAAAAGGTTTTATGAGAGGGTAAGCTTTGTTTTTATATGATGGTAAAACGGTAGAATTCGAAAGAGTAAAATATATGGCAAAGGATTAAAGTTTGGAATTCGCACTCGAGTTTGAGCGGCGGGTTCAACTTTCCAAATAAAAACGTTCCATGTATGCCCAATGAAAATGGGACACGTAGGCCTTATCAGAATATGACAGGACGTCGTGCGCGGCCCATTAATGCTAGGCGCGTGAGGTTGATTTTAGCCATATGAGTTTCACTCGCAGTAAAAGTAACCGTTATTACTACAGAGATGCCCAAGAAATCAGATTGACAGAGCTTCTGTAGTTTACAGAGGCTCTGTGATCTTGAAAATCTTTGATGTTTATCCCTTTTTCATATATCTCATTGTTATCATGACTTCTGTGGGGTTCTTCTTTAACCAAAACATTTGTAAAGGCATTGGAGAGGATAAAATCGGATTTTTGTGAAGAAATTTGCTTCGCAGAGGTTTTGTGGCTCTGTTGGAACTTGCAGAAGTTCTGTGAGGGCCAGCAGAAGCTCTATGAGAGAAAAAATCTCATAACAAAAATTTTATTAGTATTTTTGATCATCCAATTTTTGATTTGGTTTAAGAGATGTTTTTCGGACATATTTGAAAGTTTGTGTCCTAGAAAACTGTTAAAAAAAACGGTTTGTTCGAGAAGGTCATGGTCTGCGTATATTTAGGACATATTTGACAATTCTTGTCCTAGAAAATTGTTTTCCAAAAACCTTTTGTGCGAGAGACATACCTTTTGTTTCTTCTTTTCTCGGCAGTGATAACTGACTTCTGTCGATATGGAGTCATCGACATTTTTCTTTGGCTTTCCCTTGAAAGTTTTATCTCTTTAGATCATTTTAGGGTTCCCTTATGCTCCCCCTTGATCTAATCACCTCTGCAGATCAAGTAATTTCCTTTTGCTCCCCCTTGACCTATGCTTGGATCAAAGAATGATAAGTTTTGCATAGAACATAGGTCAGGTCTTTCAGAGGTTCTGTAGGGGTCGTCAGAGGTTCTGAGTTGACTTACAGAAGCTCTGTGATTTTAAGAACTATTTAAGGTTTTAAGAATTTTCATACAGAAGTAGAATCAATCAAAGCAATAAATTAAGCAATGTATTTACTTGTTATTTACAGAAGATAAAGCTATACTTACAGAGGATTTTCATACCATGTTAATGATTCCTAACTTACCCACCAAGAAGTTGAATCTTTTCTCGTCTAATGCTTTGGTGAATTAGTCAGCGAGTTGATATTCTGTGGGCACGAAATGCATTTCGATTGTACCGTATTCAACATGATGTTTCAAGAAATGATACCTTATATCGATATGCTTGGTTTTTGAGTGTTGCACAGGGTTGGCAGAGATAGCAATAGCACTTTTGGAATCACAGAAGATGGGTATTTTGAACAGAATGTGGCCGTAGTCTTTTAGCTGAGTCTTCATCCATAGAACCTGAGAACAACAGCTAGCAGCAGCAACGTATTCAGCTTCTGCAGTGGATGTGGAGACACAATTCTGCTTCTTGGAGGTCCAACTGACTAGTTTACCACCTAGGAATTGACAACTCCCAGAGGTACTCTTTCTGTCGAGCATGCATCCTCCATAGTCTGAATCTGTATAAGCTTTAAGACTAAAACCAGAGTTCTGTGGATACCAGAGACCAAGATTGTTGGTCCCCTTCAAGTATCTCAAGATTCTTTTTACAGCATCATAATGTGATTTCTTTGGATTAGCTTGATAACGTGCACAAAGACATGTGGCATGCATAATGTCAGGTCTGCTTGCTGTTAAGTATAACAGAGATCCAATCATGCCTCTGTAGAGAGTACATTCTACAGAAATACCATTTGGATCTAAGAACAACTTATTTCCAGTGGCCATTGGAGTCTTCATTGCAGAGGTATCAGAGAGATTATATTTTAAAAGTATGTCAGAGACATATTTGGCTTGATTTATAAAAATTCCCTCTGAAGATTGTTTGACTTGAAGTCCGAGGAAGAATGTTAATTCTCCCATCATACTCATTTCAAACTCACTCTGCATGAGTTTTTCAAAAATTTTGCACTCTTCTGAATTTGTAGACCCAAAAATTATGTCATCTACGTATATTTGTACAAGCATTATCTCACTATTTTTGCGTTTATAGAATAAGGTAGTATCTGTTGTACCTCTGTTGTAGCCATTGACTAGAAGGAAGGTAGAAAGTCGTTCGTACCATGCTCTTGGAGCCTGTTTCAGTCCGTATAGAGCCTTTTCAAGGTAGTATACATGCCTTGGAAACTTTGAGCTTTCAAAACCCGGTGGCTGATTTACGTAAACCTCTTCTTGGATTTCACCGTTTAGAAAAGCTGATTTTACGTCCATCTGATAGACTTTAAAACCTCTGTGGGCTGCGAAGGCTAAGAATATTCTTATTGCTTCGAGACGTGCGACAGGGGCAAAAGTCTCATCGTAGTCTATGCCTTCTTCTTGTCTATATCCTTTTGCTACTAATCTTGCTTTGTTTCTGACGACCACTCCATCTTCATCTTTCTTGTTTCTGTAGACCCATTTAGTCCCAATGGCCTGTTTCCCTCTTGGAAGAGGTACTAAAGTCCATACTCTGTTACGCTCAAATTGCAGAAGTTCTTCTTGCATGGCGTCTACCCAGTTTGGGTCATCTAGGGCTTCAGAAATCTTCTTTGGTTCTATAACACTAATAAAATTTGTAAAGAAACAAAAATTTGCAGTGGCAGACCTTGTTTTTACTGAGTCAGAAGGTTTTCCAATTATTTGGTTTGGAGGATGGCTTTTTGTCCACTGAGTTATGCGTGGAAGATGATCATCAATGTCATCAAAACTTTCTTCAGAGGCTTCTTGTGTTTCTTCTTGTGCAGCCTCTGATGTTCTTCGTGCCTTGGTAGTTGATTCTACCGTTTGTGGAATGATTGGTACGAGTGGTGGTGGTGTTTGTTCCTCTGAGGATGTATAGTCTTGGTCCTCGATCTCCTCTGTAATTGGTTCTTCTGTGGTTTGTGCAGCTTCTGTGGTCGTTTTTCTTGATGTTTCATCTTCTGCACTTTCTTCTGCTTCGGCAATTGCATCTGTAGTATTTATAGAAGAAGATGAAGCATTATTTGGACCAGTTAGAGTCATACCTGTAGGATTTTGTCCGACAGAGGATGGTTCTTCAGAAACTCTGATGGTTCCGACAGAAGGATCAATGTCATTGTGGAACATCTCCAAAAATAGAAGATTCAAATCTTCTTTTGTTCTTGAGATGTCAGAGTATTTCCCTTTAATTCCGAGTTCTGAACTTATTTGTTCAGAAGTCGTTTGGAATGAATCATCAAAAGAAACATTGATGCTTTCTACAATCTTGTGAGACTTTGTAAGGAATGTTCTGTAGGCTTTGGAAGTGGCAGAGTATCCAATGAATTTGCCTTCATCTGCTTTTACATCAAACTTTCCTCTTGAATCTCTGTCGTTTAAGACGAAGCATTTGCATCCGAATACATGGAAAAATTTGATGTTTGGCCGCCGTTTGTTAAGCAATTCGTAAGGCGTCTTCAGGTGTCTTTTCACAATGGTTGATCGATTTTGAGTATAACACGCAGTAGAAATTGCTTCTGCCCAAAAGTTCATTGATAATCCGCATACTGACATCATAGTTCTTGCGGCTTCCACAAGTGTTCGATTCTTTCTTTCGACAACACCGTTCTGTTGTGGAGTGCGAGCTGCAGAGAAGTTCTGTGATATTCCTTCTGTTGAAAGATAGGCTTCAATGACAGAGTTTTTAAATTCTGTGCCATTGTCACTTCTTAACTTCTGTATTCTGCAATTATAAAGAACTTGGATTCTTTTCATTAGATTTATCAATATATTTGGAACATCTGATTTCTTTCTAACGAATTCAACCCATGTGAAACGCGAATACTCATCAATTAGGACAAGTATGTATTTCTTGCCACCTAGGCTCTGTATGGCAATGGGACCGCAGAGGTCGACATGAAGCATGTACAGAGGTCTAGTGCAAGATACATCTGTTTTGCCTTTGTGGGAAGCTCTTTTGAGTTTTCCCATCTCACAGGCAGAACATAAATGATCCTTATTGAATTTAACATTTGGCAAACCTTTAACTAGATCAAGTTTGACCAGTTTTTCCAATGTGTGAAAATTCAAGTGACAGAACCTGTTGTGCCATAACCAGGCTTCTTCACTTTTGCAGGCAACAAGGCAAGCTTTGTCTTTGTTCTTTGAGTTGAAGTTCATTAGATATAGATCACCTATTCTTTCAGCTCGCAGAAGTTCCATACTTGTTTCTTCACTTTGTAGAGAGCAGAAAGTTCTTTTGAACAACACATTGAATCCTGTATCACAAAGTTGACTTACACTGAGTAGGTTGTGCTTAAGGCCATCCACATATGCAAATTTGTATACAGAAACGTCTTCTTTCCTTATGACTCCATAGCCTTTTATGTGTCCTTTCTTGTTGTCTCCAAAAGTCACAGATCCACCATCTTGTGTTTCTTTGTACGTGGATAGTGCACTTCTGTCACCAGTCATGTGCCTTGAGCATCCGGAGTCTAGATACCAGATTGGCACATACTTCTTCTGCAGGACAATCACAGAGATTTAGGTACCCATATCCATATGGGTCCAATTTTGTTAGAGTTTTTCAAGTTTGCCTTGGCATTCTTGAAATACATTTTGTACTCTGCAGAAGAGTCAGATTGTTTCTTTGTGGGATTTGACTTTTGAATTGTCGTAGAGAGTAAACAGACTTGACTTGAAAAATGATTATTAAGTTTAGACATAAGATCAAAGCAATGACAGTATTGAATATGAGATGTAATTTGCTTGAACTTTTCATTGAATTTTTTAAACTCAGCCACAGAGGCATTACATTCTTTCTTTACATTAGATTTCCTATTACTAGAAGATCTATGAATACTCGAATGTTGTTTGCAAAAGCTCTGTTTAGGACCTGCCTTCTGTGGGTTGCTTCTGTGGTGAACTTCTTTCATCACTGTCACAGAAGAAAAAGATTTATTAACCTTGGGTTTTGAAAATCTATAACTTATAGGATCAATAGAGGTCTTCTGTAACTTTTTAAGCTCAGCAGAGGTTTTGATATGTAGATTCAAATTTAGAAAATCTTGGCAGATTGGAATCTCTGTGAGTTTCTCTTTTGGAGAAATAGTTCTGTGAGGAACTTTAGAGGAGAATTTGACATCCTCTGTGTCACAGTGAATTATCCCTGATTTGAAATCAGTCTCTGAGTTGTCAGAGGATGAATCGTCCTCGTATATAAAGGTTGAGTCAATTCTTTCAATAGAGGCTGGAATTTCTGAGCATGTATCGTACGAGCTTTCTTCCTCTGTAGAATAGTTTTCATAGATTGCAGAGGTTTCTAATAAGATTTCTTCAGTGAGAGTTTTATCTATAGAAGATGTACAGAAATTTTCTAAAACGCTTGATTTCCATATTTCCAAAATTTCTTTTTCAATTAAATTTTTAAAGTTTTCTTCTGAAAAAATGGGTTTAAACTCAGGAGCTTCTGCTGATAATTTCTTTTCAACGTTTATCAAACAGACAAAAGCAACCTGTGTTTGGGTCTCTGGTTTACCAAATTTGAAGATACCAATCTGATCTTGTGTTTTCAGATATTTCTTTGGTTTGATACCTCTATTGACAGAGGTTGAAGATGATGAGTCTGTGTTTTCAAACCACGCGTTAATCATCTTCTTATGTTTCTTCAAGTAAGGATCCACAGAGATTTTCGCCCTTTTGCTTACAGAGATTAGATTTGGAAAATCTGGTTTGTTTGTTTTTCCAATCACAAATAACGAGGACAGAGGTTTGTTTCTTTTGCCTTCAACACCTAGGGTGATATCATCATACCCTATACCTCGTCTCCCTATTTGTGAGTTTATTTTTTCATAAACTTTCTGTGCATCTTTATAGTTTTTAAGCAAAACTTCTCTTCTGAGTAAATCTTGCCATAATACCTCTCTTTCTCTTTGAAAGTATTCTTTAAGAGCTCTTATGTCAGTAGTTTCGCTCCTTGAAACTGAAAGTTCTTTTGTTTTATCTTTTAAAGTATTGGTTAATTCAGAAATTTGTTTTTTTAAAGGATCTAGAGTTTTGTTCCAATTCTTTTCTATTCTCCATTTTTCCTCAAAAATCTTTGCTTTTTCTTGAGTGAGAAGCCGTACTTCTCTCTCATTGAAAGTGAGTCTTTTCTGAATACTTTGATTTATCTCTTTCAGTTCAATTAATTCAATGTTAATTCTAAGTGTATTATCATCTACAGAGGTAATACAAGAGTTGGAATTTGAAGTAGATACCTCAGAGTCAGTGCAGGAGTCGACTTCTGCCATGCCACAGAAGAGGGCATTGGCGGTATGTTCATCGTCAGAAGTAGAGTCTGACTGGAAGTCTTCTGTGTTCTCCTCAGAATGTCCTTTTGCCATTAAGGATTTTTTAGCATAATATTCGGCTTTCTTTTTGTAGAAAGCAGAGTCCCTCTGTGGGCGATTTGATCTGCTTCTGCATTCATTCGCAAAATGGCCTGGTTTTCCGCAGTTAAAACACCCTTGAGGAGTGTTTCCTGTTCGATCATTGGACTTCTGTAGGTCTCCGCCTTTCTCTGATCTACATTCATTTGCATAGTGACCAGGTTTGCCGCACTTGTAGCATTCTTGCTGCGTGTGGCTTACCGAGTCATCTGACCTCTGTCGGTCATTCCCTCTGTAATTTCTATCGCTTGACCTCTGTCGGCCACTTGATTCTTCTCCTCTTCTGTCATCTCTTCTGTTGTCTCTTCTGTCATCCTGGTTGTCTCTATCATATCTTTCATTTCCGGAACCTCTTCTGTTTCCTCTGAACTCTTTTGTCAATAGAGCTAAAGATTTAGCTAGTGACGCAAGAGTTATTTCCTTTTCTGCTTGCTCTTCTTCTTCACTGTCAATTATCACCATCTTCTTCTTCTCCTTCTTCTTCTCCTCTGTGGCTTTATCATTTCTTGGTCTCTGTGCATCCTCTTTAGTTTTACTAACCAATGCATATGGTGCAATGGTTAGTGTTTTAGCCTGTGCTATCTGAGGTTCTTGTGCGGCTAATGTTCTGTAAAGATCAGAGAGAGTCCAGGTGTCTAGATCCTGATTTGTCTGTAGGGACATAGACAGCTGGAGCCATTCTTCATTTAGACTTTTTAAAAACATGACATTGTTTTCTTCAGAAGTTCTGTCAATGCCTGATTTTCTGCACTTGTTGATTAGAGAGTTGAATCTGTCGTATGTTGTTTGCAGAGATTCTGTTGCAGAGGCTCTGAATGCATGATATTCATTGATGTACTGTGCTCTTCGGTTTTTTTGTGTTTTAGCACCTCCTTCCAACTGTCCTTCCAGTTCTTTCCACAGATCATGCGCTGTTTCACATGAATCCAAGGATTGAAAGAGTTCATTGGGTATTGCCATAATTAATGTCCTCTTGGTTTTCTGAGCAACTTCATCTTCTGCTTTATATTCGGTTGACCACTCCCCTTTTGGCTTTGGTTTTTGATGTTCGGGGATTTCGGCAGATTCAGCAGTAGCAGGTATACGAGGTAATACTGTCATGGGAATAGGAGGAGGATTGTACAGATATTGTACTTGATTTTTTTCAGTGCCCTCGAAAAAATGGACCATTCTTATTTTCCACTGAGGATATTCATCTCGAAGGAGAGTAGGAGGTTTAGTGAGAGAACCAGTAGTAAAGAAATTATTTGTATTTGTCATTTGAAGATTTTAGAAAGAATGTATGACTAAAGAGTTACTTCGATGAGCTTGAAGATTTTCTGGGTTTAAGCAGTTTCCAGACACAATTTTAAATCTCAATAATATCTATCACGAGTCTTGATAAGTGGATCACTTGATATTGAAAATCAAGGATGGCTCTGATACCAATTGTTGGATCCCAGATACACTTAATCAAGATTAACAATCTATTAGTGGAGTTTAGAGTTTGATGCGGAAGCGTATTAAACTAACATACATGTTTGATAGATATTAGAAGGCACATATATAAAGAAAACAGTAAAGAATGAAAAGGATTTCTTGAACAGTTACTGTTATTCAATATATAATAACAACACGAAGAACAGATTAAGAACTGTTGGTGTGTGTGAGAATATAACACTCAGATATTTGACAATAAAGCTTGAGAGTATTAGTGATTCCTTGTGTTTTCGTCGTTAGGAAGATCTCAACATGAGACTTCCTTTTATACTATTCTTAGAAGACTATGAAGTAGGTCACTGTTCCTTTTACGGCATGAATAGTAAACTGGATGGTGTGAACAGTGGACTGGATGGTGTGAGCAGTTGTTTGAGCCATGCGCATTTAATGGAGCAGATGTACTTTTGGTAAATGCATTAAATGGCGCAGACGTCTATTTTGTACCTTGCCCTATTAAGTCCACTCAGAGCTTGACACGTGTTTTGATAGTACTTTTCCATGCAACTTGATGAACGTATCCAGTAATATCTTCCAAGTCTTCATTGAGGACCACAGAGGCTCTGTAATGAATTACAGAGGTTCTGCGGTCTGGTCCTCTGTGAAGCAGTCTTCGCCGGATTCGGAGTCTTTGGTCTTCTTTGTGCGTATGACAGAGCTTCTGTAGGAAGCCTCTGCTGCTTCTGTAGCTTTTTGACCTTGATTTCTCGGTAATGTCGGCAGAGCCTCTGTAAGAGGCTTTCTTCACTTAGCCTATTTTTCACTACTTCTACATACTTCTATGTTTAGGAAGATTGAAGCTAACACTGGTCCATCAGATAATCCTGAGGGGAGAATACAAGGGAGAAAGCTACGAGCAGAGGAATACAAACTCCACCAATCGCAGCAGAACCAATCAGTCAAGCCCCTCCAGAACAAACCCAAGATCAACAACAAACTCAACAGACCACAGAGACAACACCCATCTCTATGGAATCAAGTCCTGAAGAAACAAATATTCCAGAAGCTGATCAGCAACCCACAGAGGCAACAACCACCCCTGTGGTAATCATTTTGGAAGAAAGTCCTTCAACAGAAAAACCCCCAACCATACCAAGAAGAAAGTCAATTGCCACCAAACCAAAAAGAGCAACGACCTCTGCTACTGATATTCTGAAAAAGATGCAAAATACAATGACTGATCGAATGTCACAGAGAGAAGAAGAAAGGCACAGGTTCACATTAGCATTCAAAATGGCAAGAAGATTCGACATACCTCAATCCACAGAAACCAAGCTTACAGAAGAAGTCACCAAAGAACCTCCTACAGAGGTTACAGAGCAAAGAAAGCCAACAGAACCAACGCCACAAAAGTCCTCTAAAAAACAAGTATCAAAACCTACAGAGGCAACCCCCATCAAGCCAACAGAAGCACCAACCTCCAAACCTACAGAAGAAACAGGTTCTGCACCTCCAAAAGCCAAAGATAAGGGCAAAGCAATACTGACAAAAGAGCCCAAGAAAAAGAAGTCATTGCCCAAGCCTACAGAAAAATTAATGAAAAGCGCGTTTGATACCTTTCAAACTCCAAAGCCTGAAGAAGTTGATTGGGCATATGGATTGAAGCCTCTGTCAGACATTCTTCTAACTGGTAGAGCTGCAGAAGTTGTTCAAAAGATGGAGAGTCTCAGAAGACAAGTACCACAACCTGGTCCAACACATGAAGAGATGGAAGAAGTGGTATACAAATACCTCTATAAACAATCCTTTCAGACCAATCATCCTACAGATCATGTGACAGATCCAAGGATCAGAGAAGAATTTGAGAACATCTTCACAAGGACAAAGCCAAGAACCAAAGCAGATGTCTTCTCAATCCACAAGATCAAAAAGGTAATCTTCTGCAAATTCTCCTTTACAAGAACCTATCCATGGTTCAGGTACAATCTTTACAAAGTCAGAAGAGAAGACAATTCAGAAACCACCTTCGCTGATGCTGACCTAAGAAATATCAATCCTTATGATCTACCTGATCTTCTGCAATGGACAAAGGACAACTACAACATAGAGGCAAACACTCGAGCCTATCAATTGTTGAGAAAAGCGATGAGGGAAAAGCTTTTGCTCTATAGCATGATAGATTTCCAGCTGGGAAAGGATCTTGGTCTCAAACATATGGATTTACGACCACCAGATGATCGCTTCCCACCGGACGCCGTACCTAACTCAATCATCACAGAACCACGGTTTGGGTTAGTATTTCAAAACCCACAAGGCGAAGTTAAACTGTTTGTGTGCATGGACTGTCAGAAGTACGCAACTAGTACTCTGAACAAGTTCAGAACAAGCCTTGTAAAATACAGAGGTACAGAGAAAATGGATAGAGATGCTGCAGATACTTTCATCAGAGAGATTGATGCCACAATCCGCCTAAGAGAACTTTGCATCAGTTTCTACAAAGAGATCAGAAGAGTCGGAAGAGACAACAGAAGCTACGACGACTTCAATGATGCCAAAATCTGATTCTCAGACCTCCAATCCCTGCAAACCAAGTCAAAGTTTATCTTTCATTGTACTCAAATGTAAAATGCCTCTGGCATATTTCTAAATGAAAGAACATTCGAGGTATTGTTTAACCTCTGTCTTATCTAACTTAGCCTAACTAAACTCGAAGTTAAATTTTTTTATTTTTCACTACTTAGGGGGAAATTGTTAGCTTCAATCTACCTAATCATAGAAGTATTTAGAAGTAGTGAAAAATAGGCTAAGTGAAGAAAGCCTCTTACAGAGGCTCTGCCGGACTTACCGAGGGCTCAAGATCAAGAATCTACAGAAGCTAAAGAGGCGCGCTACAGAAGCTCTATCAAGTAAACTCTTCTCTTTATCAATCAATACAAAGATTATTGCTATTATTATTGTTACTTGTTATATCTGGGTTCCAACAATTGGTATCAGAGCCAAACAGATTCAAATTTGTGCTTCAATCCATTGTTTTTTATCAATTTTCGGAGTTTTATTTTGCTGCACTCTGTTTTGCTTCGGAAAACCACTTTCTGTTGGTTTTTGGACAAAACACCAAGCATTAAAGTTTCTTAGAATAGTGTCACGAACCTGTGTACCAAATTTCAGCTCAATCCGATCATTTTTGAAAAAATTGACTCAAGAACATTTGAATCTTCATCCTTAACTTTTATTTGCTGCACACGTTTTTGCCTCGAAAAACCATTTTCTGTCGGTTTTTGGACAAAACTTGAAGAATTAAAGTTGCCCAGAATATTCTCGTGCACCTACCTACAAAATTTCAGCTCAATCCGATAAGATTTGAAAAATTGACTCAAGTGCACAAATTTTACTTCTCACAAAGTATCTGTTAACGATAATTTTTTTCAAGTAACAATATGTCAAGACTAAAATTTAGTGCTGATGCTGATTTTCATTATTATTCTAAACTCAGTACTAATTTTCGCAAAATTATTCCTAATCTTGAGAAAGAGTTGGAAGAAAGGAACAAGATCATTCTTATTGATTCTGATAAAATTACCAAGCTAGAAGAGGCAGGTAAACTTTTAACCAATGAGAATATTGAACTGAAAAGAAAACTATTTGAGTCTGAAAAGTTTTGTGAAAAGAAGAAAGAGAAGTTTGACGAAGATAAGACAGTTTTTGAAAAAGAGAAGAAACGACCTGAACTTAAATGTTTAAGTTTTTCTAAACTGATTTCTGATTTTGAAAAACTTGTGATTTGTGAAAGAGAGAAGATTGAAAAGGAGAAAACTACTTTTGAAACAAAATCTATGGAATTTTCTTGTAAAATTTCAAAATTACAGAAAACTTTTGAAAATGAGAGGAAAGAGCATGATTTTGAAAGAATAAAGAGTCTGAAAAGTTGAAGGTTGAAGGATTTCAAACAAAGTGTTTGAAAGATGATTTTGAGAAAGAAAGAAAGGTTTTTAAAGCTGAAATGTCCAAATTGACAAAAATACTTTCTCTTTTGTCAACTAAGATCATATTGGAGAAGAGGTATAAATCTGATCTTCAAAAGATGTTTGATATGAATTTAAAAGAAAAGGAAGTTTTAGCTAAAAGGATTAAGGATTTTGACTTAGCAAACTCTTGTGCTGATCAATCAGTTAATCAAGTTTTTAGAAGAGTAAAAATGGTTTGGATAGTCAAAGGCTCTTCACTAGTTCAAAATGTTCGAAAGCCATATGTTTCTGTTGAACATAACAAGATCAGCAAAGCACTTCATGAAAATCCTAACAAAATAGGACCCATTTGGAAATGGGTACCAAAAATTGTTTGATCTGTCTTGCACGTACATGGACTCCTTAATACATCTGTTAAGGACTCAGGCTTCAAAGTTCAATATGGACTCTTAAACACTCAGTTTAAGACTCATCCGTCAAAGGCAATTGATTTCGGTGCACAACAATCAAGTAAAATGACAGCATGCTGGCAGATTTGCGATGCTGTAGTAAATTGATCATATCTTACTGATTAAGACTCGAATTGATGCGATTCAAAAGGCCCTGGATTCCTAAGACACAGATGAACAATTTTCGTGTTTTGCGAATTCAGAGATTCGAAATTTATAAGGGTCATATGCATCGTTGAAGTAGACAACAGTGTGCTGATGGAAAGCTGATGGACAGATCTGCGCGACTGTGGTAAATCAACCATATCTTTGTCGTACGAGCTCGAAAAGAGGTGGTTCAAGATGATCTAAATATATAACAAACAAATAAAAAATGTTTGTCTTTTGAGTTTAAATCAGTGTAACACTTCTGTTAAGCTTCTGCCGAGCGGCGACCAAGCCTCTGCCGCACGCGACCAAGCCTCTGCCGCACACGACCAAACCTCTGCCGCACGCGACCAACCTCTGCCGAGCAGCGACTACCTCTGTCGAGCCGCGACCAAACCTCTGCAGAGCCTTTGTCAAGCGTTTGTCAAGCCACGATCATTTTTTTGTCGACCACTAAGACCAACTTCTGGCGACAACTCATACTTTGGCTCAGATTTTTGTGACCACCCTCTGTGGTACTGTTCACCACAGAGCCTCTGTGAAATCCGACAGGGCCTCTGTGGACTGAACCTCTGCGACCGAACCTCAGAGCCCATAGCGCAACGTCTTAGTTCTTGCTGTCAGCTTTGCGCACCTGTCGTATTTTCAACAGAACTCCCTCCTCGAAACTCCAAATTTAATGAGTCCAGATGCGTTGGATTCCTAAGACACAGATAAACAATTCTCGTGTTTTGAGATTGGTCTGAATCGGTGTTCTTCTTGATCAAAACCTCTGCTAAATTCAGTATACCTCTACTGGACAGAAAGTTGTGTTTCACAAAAATCATCATCAGAGCTCTGTCGGCACTGCGAGCAACCTCTGCCGCACAACCTCTGCCGACCAACCTCTGTGGTACTGTTCACCACAGAGCCTCTGTGAAATCCGACAGAGCCTCTGTGGACTGAACCTCTGCGACTCAACCTCAGAGCCCGATTTTTGTTTACTTGCTGTCAGCTTTGCCCTGCTTCAGAAACATGCGCATAACGTTTGACTCGGTGCTCCAAATTACTCGATTCCAGTTGCATTGGAAAGATAATTCACAGACGCACGACTTTGATGCTTTGCGTTTTCTCAAATTATGTGTGCTGATATGCCGAAAACAGCTTCAAATTCTGCTGTAAGGTGCTGGACCGAAAGCATTGCATTTAATTCATGCTCCTTCCGCTTTCAAGAACGGTGTTCTCATTGCTTCTACGTAATTCAGTGTAGGACCAGTACTTCAGATATGTTCAAATCAGAGTTTTTGGCCGGTAATTTCTAAACTCTGATCCCCCGCACCTTGTATTTTTTTTAAGTGGAATTATTTGTGTTGTTGGATATTCCTAACAAATGTGGAATCATCAAAGATGATTACCAACACTTTCTGATTCTTATAGGATATCTGATTTCAAATTGAGCTTAAATGAAATTTACTGCTCAATTTTAGGGGGAGAAAACAAATCAGATCTGACCATGTTCGTGTAAAGGTAAAATTTCTAAACCTTTAAACTCATCATTTTTAGAGAAAGGCCATCTTTAGAATGATAAAACCTCTTTCAAATGGTCAAACCACTTCTACATGCTAAAATGCTTTATCTGCTATAGAAATTTGGATTTTAAATGCTTTTCTGAGACTACAAGTAGTCAATGTGTGGAACAATCCAACCTCTAGGACAACAATTTCATGGGATCAATGTGTGAGCTTTATAGAACTTCCATGGATCACTTAAACCTGTGTTTCCTACCCAAGAAGTAAACCTTGAGTGGTTGAGAGGTGAAGGGTCTACATCAAAGAGTGGGGGAGATAACTCATCTGAGTTTTTCTCATCGTGCTTAAGAGGTAAAATTTAAAAAGAGAGTTTGGTTAGATGTGAGCTACATGATAAAAAGAAAGAGGGTGTGAGAACAGAGTCAAAAGAAATATACAACTCTGCACTATCTTTTTCTGAGCCGGGCAAGCCACATTACTGATTTATCACGACTCTTTGGTGATTATCATTGAAACAGGCAATTAGCCCATGCCAACTCTTGAATTAACCCCACCAGCTACTCACTTCCTTCTCCACAAGGAACTGTTTCACTTTTCCACGGGGAAGCAGCACATATGTTATCTGATCTTTCTTTGGAAGGTTAGATATTGAAAAGAAGGAAAGTTGCCCCACCTTCACACTTCACTCATGCACATTGAGTCTGTGGAAACCTGTTATGTCCAAACAGTTTACACACTTTTGAGCTTAATAGATAATATTCTATTTTCTTCCACACAATATCACGAATCTTTGTGATTCCACATGCTTATCTATGTGATATTGCCAAGAACAGTTTGAGAAGTTTATTTTTTAATTTACTTCAATGATAACTGGAAGTCCTGTCAGAGCTTCATCATTGCCAACTCTGAGCATAGGCCACACAATTTTTTTAATTGTTGTGATAATAGTTGCTATTGTGCTTCTATGTTAGATGATTACCCATGGTTACTTATTCTTTAATGCAGATTCTCATGAGCCGAATATGCTTGCTACTCAACCATCTTATCAGTTTATCTACCAACGACTATTACTCAAACATGTTATACAAGCTTCCGCACTTTAAATCGTTCTCTGATTGTTTGAGTTTAATCTATGGGAGATAACTGGGATCTGAAAAGTAAAGCAACATTAAAGGGGGGAGTAGGCAAAGATCAAGGGGGAGTTAAAAATGAACTAAAGAAACTGACATTGTGGAAGATCAGGAAAAGAGGACTCACAAGACTTGAAGATTGACACACCAACGCATCTAAAGAAAGCAAGGGGGAGACTACAAGATGATGCTTTCTTTATAAAACATTAGGGGGAGATTGTTAGCTTTATCAGCCCCTAATTTATATGAATGTTTTATAAAGAAATAGTGTCAAGGGTTTATTTGTAGTTGTTTAGTGTCAAGGGCTAAAATTGTAAGTAACCAATTGTTGTATTGGTTATAAAGTCATGTTTTAGAGTTATTTTAGGGTAAGCCTCTAAAATCTCCCAGCCTCCATTTGAAAGAGTCAGACGTTGAAAGAGATAGAAAAGAGAGCTTCAAAGAGTGAGTTGTTCTTCATTTCCTATATTGTAAACTCTTCTCTTTATCAATCAATACAAAGATTATTGCTATTATTATTGTTACTTGTTATATCTGGGCTCCAACATATGTCGTGGATAAATGTAATACTGGTCATAACAGTATGAAATAAACGGAGGATCGTGCGACTTAGCCTTTTATTGCAATATAGCGGTTGAAATAAATATCATCGATGTGTTAGAACATATAAAGTATTTTTAAGTTCCAGAAACTTAGATCGAGGGACCGTTTAGACCTTACGTATGACTGTATCGTATCATGAAACATTAGAATATATGCCCCTGTGATGGAGTCATGCAATTGGATACCCATGTCGTGCGTTCCTGCGATAAAGTTCGTTAGAGGTCATGGTTTTTCCAACGATTTTGTGATGCCAACCGTCGTGCTGAAAACTTTGTATGATAGGAAGGCGATTTAAAAGAAATATTTTTTCAAGTGCGTCGCATTCCAACTTCGTGGGATTTCCTGATTGTCGAGGGTTCGAAGTCGATAGGCTCCTTTACCAACGACTTCAGAGATACGATAGGGACCTTCCCACTTGGTAGAAAGTTTACCTGCGTTGAGCTCCTGGGTATTCGAGAATACTCGACGGGGGACGTAATTGCCTTCTCGAAAGATTTTAACTTTGACGTGCTTATTGAAATATCGCTCGACTGCCTGCTTCTGTGACGCCATTCTGATCAAGGCTGATTCTCTGAGCTCTTCAAGGGCGTCGAGGTCATAACTTAAATCAACCACGTTGTGGTAGACAGATGTGTGCCTCGAAGTTGGGAGATGAACCTCGATCGGGAGGATGGCTTCGCAACCATAGACGAGAGAGAAGGGGGTATGCCCAGTGGACGTGCGTGGCGTCGTGTGATTTGCCCATTGGACCGAAGGGAGTTCTTCAACCCACCTTCCTTTTGCGTCTTTTAATCGTTTCTTGATCGAAACTATAATAGTCTAATTGCTTGACTCGGCAAGTCCATTAGCTTGGGGATATCTGGGAGTCGAGGTTGTTAGTTTGATATTCCTGTCGTCGCATAACTGTTGGGTCCTGTCGCTTATGAATTGGGATCCATTGTCGTAGACAATTTCGGATGGAATTCCAAACCTGCATATGATGTTATTCTGGATAAAGGAGATAACTTCTTTATCCCTAATTTGGGAGAAGGAAGCTGCTTCGACCCATTTAGAAAAGTAATCCGTGAGCACGAGGAGGAACACTTTTTGCCCCGGAGCAGGTGGTAGTTTGCCGACAATATCCATTCCCCACTTCATGAAAGGCCATGGGACAAGCGTTGAGTGCAAAGGCTCCGAGGGTTTATGAGACATACCTGAGTGTCGTTGACAGGGGTCACAATTTTGGACGTACTTGACAGCGTCTTGTCGCAGTGTCGGCCAAAAATACCCTTGTCGGGAGACACGATTAGCCAAGCTGCGACCCCCTGAGTGATTACCACATTCGCCATCATGCATCTCTTGGAGGATTTTCTGGGCTTGATTCTTGCTGATGACGCACCTTAAATTTAAGCCCATCGATGATCATCGATAAAGCTTATTTTCGATCATGACGTACTTAGATGCTTTGAATCTAATTTTTCGAGCCTCCATTTTGCCTTCGTGGAGTTGATCGTGCACGAGGAAATTTCGAATGTCGCGTGACCAATCATCTTCTTCGTCTTCGATATGGATGACATCTGTGTTACAATTGACGGCGTTGCCATGTGAATCATAGGAATAACATCAAATATTGGTTCAACTAAAGCTTACCCAAGGTTCGCCAATGCGTCGGCTTGAGTGTTCTGGTCTCGCGGAATCTGTTGAATAGAAAAAGATTTAAATTTTTTGGTAATTTCCTTTGCCACGCTTAGATATGCTGTCATTTTTGAATCCTTGGCTGCAAATTCTCCATTGATTTGATTTACTACCAGCAGGGGATCGCTCTTGACATGCAGTGCGGTTGCCCCCGAGTTGTGGGCCATATTCATTCCCACGATCAAGGCTTCATATTCGTCTTCGTTGTTGGTGGCCTTGAAGTCGCATCGGACCGAGTATACCATCTTACCCCCCTGTGGCGACTTTAAGACGACACCCAGTCCAGAGCCTCTAATGTTGGATGATCCGTCGACATGTAGGATCCAAGGCACGTCGTCGTGAGTCGCCACAGTGGACACTTCGAGTTCTGCTTCTTTTTCCAACTCAGGGCTGAAATCGGCGATAAAGTCTGCCAAGGCTTGTGATTTAATCGAGGTCCTGGGTTTGAAATCAATGTCGTAACTGCTGAGATATATGCTCCACTTTGCTAAGCGACCTGTCAACTCAGGTTTCCTTAGAACAGACTTAAAAGGAAAGTTAGTTACGACAGTAATAGGATGCGATTCGAAGTAGTGTCATAATTTTTTAGCAGCTGTGACTAGCGACAAAAGCAGCTTTTCCATGGAAGAATACATGGTTTCTGCGTCCAAGAGAGATTTACTTACGTAGTAGATTGGCAATTGTTGTTTTTCGTCCTCTCGTGTGAGTACGACGCTTACCGCATTTGGACTGACAGCTAAATACAATTGTAAGACCTCATGATCGTAAGGTTTTGACAACAGAGGAGGCGATGCCATATACTCCTTGAGTTTTTGCAATGCTTACTCATGATCGTTGGTCCAGTTGAAACCTTTGTTTTTCCTGAGGACGTTATAAAACAGATGACATCTATCTGAAGATCGGGAGATAAACATGTTTAGGGCCACTACTCGACCAGTAAGCCTTTGGACCTCCTTGAAATTTCGAGGAGATTTGATGTCGATGATGGCTTTGATTTGATCGGGGTTATCCTCGATTCCTTGGCGAGTGACCATGAGGCCTAAGAACTTTCCAGCACTGACTCCGAAAGAACATTTGGTAGGGTTGAGCTTCATGCTATACTCCCGAAGGATGTTGAACGATTGTCTTAGATGCTCGACATGATCGACCGCTTGCTTTGACTTGACGAGCATGTCGTCAATATATACCTCCATTGTGTCACCGAGATGGTCTTTGAACATTTTATTCACCACACGTTGATAGGTGGATCCTGGATTTTTTAGTCCGAAAGGCATAACTTTATAACAGTAAATACCTCGGTCCATCATAAAAGCGGTTTTCTCCTGGTCCTCGATGTGCATTATGATTTTGTTATACCCTGAATAGGCATCCATGAAGGTCAATAGTTCATGTCCTGCGGTTGCGTCGACCATGGCGTCGATATGCGGTAATAGGAAAGGATCTTTCGGGCAAGCCTTGTTGAGATCGGTGAAGTCGATACAGACCCCCCACTTTCCATTCTTCTTAGCCACGACCACGACATTAGCAAGCCAGTCGGGATACTTTACTTCTCAGATCTTTCCTGTCTTGAGGAGGTTATCGACCTCATCATTTATTACCTTATTTCTTTCAGGAGCGAATTTACGGCGCTTTTGCTTGATGGGTTTAAACGATGGATCGATATTGAGCTTTTGAGAAATGATGTTAGGGTCAATGCCAACCATATCTTCATGTGACCAGGCGAAGCAGTCAGCATATTCCTGCAAGAAAGATATTATCCTTTGCCTAAGATAGGGATCGAGGGATGATCCTATCAAGACTTTTTGCTCGGGCTTGCTTGGGTCTAAGACAACTTCTTCTAGGCAATAATCACCGCTGGCTTTAGGAGCATCTTGCACCTTTTCAAGCTTTCCATGCGCTGGGTCAGTGATTTGCTCTGAGTTTTCGCTATCTGCCATTTTCCTGTGATAGAGAACAGAAGAATCTCAAAGAAACTATTAGTAGGGTGCACGTTCGTCGAGGATTTTCTCTAGATGAGGTCCCACGGATGGCGCCAAACTGTTAATGCCACAAATCGCAGCAAAGGGACAACTTAAGGTCGATGTGGACTTAATCAACTAAAGAAAGGATCTTTCGACGGGATGTGCAACGAGGGAAAAAATAAACAAGACAAGGGATTTGATGACGCAGGAAAAACCTCAAATGTGGAAAAAACCTGCGGATGACAAGGGATGTCGTCGCTGCACTATGGTCGCCAATCAGGGGCGACGTCCTTGGTACTGGCGTCGGTCGTACGGTGATTACAATACAAATGAAGAAATACTTCGAAATGTAAAGTACAAGTGTTTAAATGTGAAAACAGGTGTTTGTCGTGTGTGAATACAAGTGTAAACTGTTGGTCGAGGGCTGATGTCGTGCGTCGAGACTGATACTTGAGCTTTTCCTTCGAGTGTTCTTGAGTTCGCTGTAAGATTTTGGCTTTCAGTACTCAATCTCCAGAGTTTGAATGTTCTTTGCTATGAGTTTGGATGATTTTCTCTGCAGTTTGATGATGTTCGCTGGAGTGTATTGGATGTTAACCGATGTTGCTTGAAATGATGCTTTATCTTGTCTTTTATAGTCGCCGCGTCATTAATTAGTTCCATTAATGATTTGATCAACGGCTACAACGGCTGGAAACGGTCGCCGAGATGAATGTTCATAATACTCTTCGTCCGTTACGGCTATCGATCGTTAATGGTTGCATCGGTTATGTCCGTTGCTCTTTAATGACTTTGACTCCTGCATTAAACACTCAACAAACGTAACAGTCAAGGTTAACGTTAGTTTTGGTCAAAGGTACAATGATCTTATGCGATGGTCGTACGGGACGGGTGATGCTAAGGTCGTGCGTCATGGGAGACGTACGACTTACCTTTTACGGGAGACGACGGATGTTTTGTGGGTTCTTGTCGAGACCTTATCTTAACACAAGATTTAGTTCACAATCGTGCATTTTACCTGTCCTGGTCGTGGTCGTACGACGTGATTTTTTGCCCAAACGTCGTGCGGTTTGAACTGCCGTCGTCGAGTGGTTCGATCTGCCGTCGTGCGAAACTTTTCGTAAGCGAGGTATGTTCGAATGCCCCGAATGCTCTGTTTGTTCTCCTTTTGCTCGAAGGTGGAGCAGCCTTTATATAGCTTCGGTCGGTACTAAATGTGCTTTAATTGTTGGTCTTGTAACCGCTGTCGGGCTCTGAATGGCATTGATGATTTGTCCACTACTGGTCGTTGTGTTATAAATTCCTGTAGACCTGTATTAATGAACAAAAGAAACGGCTGTTGACCATTGATGGTTAGTGTAATCGTAAGACCGTCTTAAGTTCTGGACGTCGGTTTTACGGAGCATACGTCCATCACCGAAATACAAGACCATGTATATGACTGGAAATGTCTTGTAAGACCTTATCTTAGTATAGGAATGGTCTTATGAAAATGTCGTGAGGCTAGGATAAAAATGTCGTAAGACCAGTAGGTCGTAAGACCAAGATGATGATGTCGTAGGACCCGAGCGATATAAGACCGACGACAGGGGACTATCGACGTAAGACCAACGAGTCGTAACTGGCGACACGTAACTGGCGACATAAGACTAGTAACGTAAGACTAGCGACGAGTGACGTGCGACGCGTGGCTGGCGACAGGTGTGACATGCGATGCGTGTCGAGCGATCATGAGATGTAAAGTCACTATCCTGAGTGACTATTGACACAAAATGTCGTTTAATAAGCAACTATCGTATGTCGGGGATATGGCAATAATGGGTATTACCCTTGTCGATCGGGGGTGTGACTTTTGTAGATAGTAGGGTAATCAAGGTCCACGGGTCATGTCGAGGGAATTTCCCAAGTCGGTCGAGGGTGTGATTTTTTACCCAAACAACGACCGTCGTCGAAATATAAGACCATGTATATGACTGTAAATGTCTTGTAAGACCTTATCTTAGTATAGGAATGGTCTTATGAAAATATCGTATAACCAGAATGATGTCGAAGGATTAGGTCGTAAGACCAGAGCGATATAAGACCGATGACAGGAGACTGTCGACGTAAGACCGCCGAGTCGTAACTGATGACATGAGACTAGTGGCGTAGGACTAGTAACATAGTACTTAGTGACATAAGACTAACGTCGTGAGACTAGCGATGTGTGACGTGCGACACATGCGATCATTAGATGATTATTGACCCGAGATGTCTTTTAATAATCAACTATCGTGTGTTGGGGATATGGCAATAATGGGTATTACCTTTGTCGGTCGAGAGTATGACCGTCGTAGATATCCTTGGTCATGGGTCATGTCGAGGGAATTTCTCAAGTCGGTCGTGGGTGTAATTTTTTTACTCAAACAGTTAGCCCCCCGAGATCTGAATTTCAAAGCCATTTGAATTTCAGATCTCGCACCAAAGTAAAATGATGAGTCGTGTCGTTTATGATGATTGGATCATTAGAATAAAACCGGCTTGGTCAGTTAAAATCGCGTGACCAGTCGATGATATTAAGTAAGTTGAGGCGATCGAAAGATGATCTTTAATGCACGAGATACTTGTTACGATTGTAAGACGATCTTAAAACGTAAGGAACCGATGGTGATCGTAAGACGATCTTTATCAAAATGAGACGTATGGGATGGGAGACAATCGTAAGACGATTGTGTCGAAATAAAGTTTGGTGACGATCATAAGATGATCGGACCGAGATAAAAATTTAAGAATCTTGCGATACAGTCGCTAGAGACTTATGATCTGGCGTTTCGAGCCGATATGGTCGTTATCGACTTGTGATCTGGCGTTTATAGCCAATATGGTCGTTACAGACTTATGATCTGGTGTTCCGAGCCGACACGGTCGTTAGAGGCATATGATCTGGTGTTCCAAGCCGATACGGTCATTAGAGACCTATATTCTGGCATTTACAGCCGATACGGTCGTTAGAGACCTATAATCTGGCATTGACAACCGATACGGTCCTTAGAGACATATGATCTGGCGTTCCGAGCCGATACGGTCGTTAGAGACCTATGTTCTGGCATTTACAGCCGATACGGTCGTTAGAGACCTATGTTCTTGCATTTACAGCCGATACGGTCGTTAGAGACCTAAGTTACGTTGTGTCTAGCATTTTTATAAGTGGGTAAAAGTTTGACCTTACTCGTGATTTTATGATTAATCCCGCGACTTGCCTTTCTTGGCGATCATGAGTTTAAAGCATGCGAGTCGCATTTAGTGGCGACTTTTGCATTTTGACACGCGTCTTACCATGACTGGTGATTGTACAAGTCGTCTTTATTGAAGACATATGCCATGACTAGCGATGAGATTTCATAATGCGAGTCGATTTTATTGGTGACCGAGAATTTTAACTTGTGTTTGTCGTGACTGGCGATCACAAAAAATGTGAGACGACTATAAGTTGCAACCTGCGTTTGCCATGACTGGCGATCATAAGAAAAAACGTAAGTCGTCTTTTACTGACGACTATAAATAGCAACCTGCGTTTACCATGACTAGCGATCGTAAGAAAAAATGTAAGTCGTGTTTTACTCACGACTATAAATTGCAACCTGCGTTTGCCATGACTGGCGATCGTAAGAAAAAATGTAAGTCGTCTTTTACCAACGACTATAAATTGCAACCTGCATTTGCCATGACTGGCGATCGTAAGAAAAAATGTCAGTCGTCTTTTACTGACGACTATAAATTGCAACCTGCGTTTGCCATGACTGGCGATCGTAAGAAAAAATGTAAGTCGTCTTTTACTGACGACTATAAATTGTAGGACCTGTGTTTTTAAGTCGTAGAGACTTACGATGCAAATCGTAAGACCTGTATTCATATGATCTTGCGAGCCTGCAATGTAAAATCGGGAGTGGTCGTTGATTTGACCAATGATCCTTTGATGCTTAAATCAACATTTGTATATTAGATCATAATAATTGAACAAGGAGAATATACTTAGAGTATATATATAGAGTTGTTCTAAGTGGGACGTTGTTTGGGCAAAAAATCACGTCATACGACCACGACCAGAACAGGTAAGACGCACGATTGTGAACTAAATCTTGTGTTAAGATAAGGTCTCGACGAAAACCCAGAAAACATCCGTCATCACCCGTAAAAGGTAAGTCGTACGTCCTCCATGACGCTCGACCATAATATCGTCCGTCCCGTACGACCATCGCGTAAAATCATTGTACCTTCGACCGAGCTAATGTTAACCTTGACTGTTACGTTTGTTAAGTGTTTAATGCAGGAGTCAAAGTCATTAAAAAGCAACGGATATAACCGACGCAACCATCAACGATCGATAGCTGTAACGGACGAAGATCATCATGGATAATCACTCCGGCGACCGTTTCCAGCCGTTGTAGCCGTTGATTGAATCATTAACGACGCGAAGATTATAAAAGACAAGCTAAAGCCTCATTTCAGGGGACATCGATTAACATCCAATACACTTCAGCGAACGTCATCATACAGCATAGAAAATCATCCAAACTCATAGCGAAGAACATTCAAACTCTGGTGATTAAGTACTGAAAGCCAGAATCTTACAACGAACTCAAGAACACTCGAAGGAAAAGCTCAAGTATCAGTCTCGACGCACGACATCAGTCCTCGACCAGAAGTTCACACTTTGTATTCACACACGACAAACACTTCTTTTCACATTTAAACACTTGTACTTTACATTTCGAAGTATTTCCTTCATTTGTATTGTAACCATCGTACGACCGACGCCAGTACCAAGGACGTCGCCCCTGATTGGCGACCATAGTGCAGCGACGACATCCCTTGTCATCCGCAGGTTTTTTCCTCGTTTGAGGTTTTTCCTGCGTCATCAAATCCCTTGTCTCATTTACATTTTCGTCTTTGTCGCACGTCTCGTCGAAAGATCCTTTCTTTAGTTGATTAAGTCCACATCGAACTTAAGTTGTCCCTTTGGTGCGATTTTTGGCATTAACAGTTTGGCGCCATCCGTGGTACCTCATCTAGAGAAAACCCTCGACAAACGTGCACCCTACTAATAATTTCTTGGAGTTTCTTCTATTTTCTATTACAGGAAAATGGCAGCCATTGGAAATCCGCAGCAAGCCGTCGCTCAGATGTATCAGGAGCTCGAAGTCGCCAGGAATCATCTCAATGCAATGGCGGAGCAGAATCGCAGAGCAGCTGAGGAGATCGCACGGTTAAGAAATCCTCTTGGGCCTCAATATGGTCCTATGCCGTTCGTGCAGAACCCAGTTCCAAGATCGTTCGACCAGAATGGCCCTAGACCATTTTTCCCGAATCCAGGATCATCCGCGCAGAATCAGCATCCAGGCCCGTTCATGCAGAATCAACAGCCAAGGTCGTTCAACCCAAATCCTCAGTTTGGGATAGTTCCTCCTCAGCACATAAGGCCACCACCCGTGAATAATGGGTCGCAGCCTTTCCAGCAAGGGTCGCAACCATTTCAGCAGCCATTTCAGAATGGACCTCAAGGTGGATCGCAGCCTTTATAGCAAGGATCGCAGCAGTTTCAGAATGGACCGTAGCAATTCCACTATGGGTCGCAGCCATATTTCGTCCCGTTCAACGGGGACACCAATGGTTCGTCTCATGGTAATGGCACTAGCCCATGGGCCAATCCCTCGACATGGGCAAATCCCGACCTTAACGATCCCGTCGCACAGCGTATGAAGATGTTAGAAGACCAAAATGAGCGCGTCCTGTCCTTGCTCGCCAAGTTGCATGGGGCATCCGTGCCCGTCGACGTCGAGCCTCGCTCGGGGTATCAGGCGTCGCCCTTCATCGATGAGATCGCCACCGTCGAGGTCCCAAAGAAGTATAACATTCCTGCCTTCACTCCCAAGTATTCGGGTGTGACCGATCCAACTGAGCACGTCACACAATATAAGTAGCTCATGTGGACGATATCGATCCCACTTATGTACCAGGAAGTATGCATGTGTAAGAGTTTTGGAGCAACTCTCACTGGTCCAGCTCTCCAATGGTTAATCAATCTCAAACCCAAATCCATCGGGTCGTTTGCTGAGTTGGTTAATCAATTCTCCCAGCAATTCGCCAGCAGTCGTAAGATGGAGAAGCAGACCAGCGAAGTTAATGAGTCTATTCGTGCAGAAAGCTAATGAGTCTATTCGAAGTTATTTTAATAGATTCAATGCCGAAATGATCAGCATCCGCAATTGCGACGTCAAAACCGCGATCGAAGCCTATAAGCGGGGTCTAGACGATAGTTCGGGTCTATACACCGACTTGACCAAATATCCCCCGGAGAATTTCGAAGACGTCCGAGCTCGAACCTTAGCATATATGAGGGTAGAAGATGATGCCGCCTTTCGTCGCAAGCTCACTGACGACAAGAAGTCGTTAGGCGTCAGAAAGCCAGAGTTCAAGACAAAGGCTGTTTCTAGAGTAGAGCCAGCGTGCCAAATTTCAAATGTTCATTTCAAGACGAAAGCAGAAGCCAAGACCGTCGCTAAGTTCACTCAGTACCCCAAGATATCCTCTTATGGCTTCAGAGGATCTGCAAAGGACCTAGTCGAAGCTCTGAAAAGTTCCCAAGCTACCATTCGGTGGCCAAAGAAGTCCGACCTGGACTATGCTATGAAAGACAAATCAAGGTGGTGCGACTTCCATGCCGATCATGGTCATGCGACAGATGACTGTATCGCATTGAAGAAGGAACTAGCATATCATTTTCCGAAAGGAAATCTCAAAGATATCATCGACAATGTCGCTGTTCCAGCTAATAGCCATCGACCGTCGACTCCCGAGCATGCAAAAGTTATTAATTGAAATTCCCTACGCCATGGGGAATCCAGGAGATCAAAAGAGAAAATAAACCGAAGTCACAAGATCAAGCTCTCGACAGGTTCATTCTTCTATCCCTAAATTAAGATCTTTTCCATAGGGATAAATCTAATATGGTGCCTCGTCGCACGGCAACATAGTCAATCGCAGGACAATATTTCTCCGTGTCATTCTGTCATTTAAAACCTGTCTTTTCCTCCCAAAAAGAGTACGGTAATAAATGACAGGGGGCAAATAGAGAGAGTCTGAAATGGTACGTTCTCTAACTCTTTCTCATACGATTTTTTCTCGCAAAACAGTTACTGACTTAAGCATCGGAGGGTCGTTGGTTAGCCAACGACCAAACCCCGACATCGTTTTATCGCAGAATCGCACGACAGATTATCGCAGAGTCGCACGACAATAATCATTAAGTCTACTATATGACTTTAATATAGCAAGGTCGAACGACATAAAGAATCAGTTCTCTAACTTGATTATTTCTCCACAAGGGCATACGATACAAACTCGCTGTACGATCTGGTCGTACGATCACAGAGTCTAAACGACTTTACCCTAGGTTTCTTAACTTAATGGATGCTTTAATCGCGTGTTTTTATATTTGTTTCACGTTCTTGTCATCGTATTACAATGAGTGCCTTAGTCGCATGATTTCATATGTATCTTATGTTCGACTTCATAATTAAACATGGTTTGGATAAAGCATAAGAAAAAGTTGCGTTCATTATATAAGCCATCGAATACATAATGGACCACTGACGGTCGAACAACATGATCAAATAAATACATTTTTTTCTAAGGTTGTGGAGGAGCATCGATCACGACCTTGTCCGATACCTCATCTTGAAAACCCTCATCAACCGCCTCCTCTTCGACCACCCTCTGGTCATCCAAGTCGAGATCTCCCTCGGTCCCGACTTTCTCATAAAAGAGACACAACTCATCTGACGCTGAAGCCAAAGGATCCTTACCCTGCAGGTGACGTCGCATAATTGCCGCGTGCGCAGTAAGTCAAGCATAACAAAGGAAAGACTTATTTTCGTCCTTCAACTCATCTGACTCCTTCTGCAAACTTATCACCTTAGCCTTGATTCCCTCGACTTCCTTCCTCTTCGCGGTTACGGATTCCTTCATCCCTTCCAGCTCCTCTCTCTGGTCGCGCATCAAAGTCAGGGACTCCTTCAAACGCGAGTTTATCTCGTCTCTTATATGACTGAGGGCATCCAATTCGTCTAGAGCATGGTCAAGGCGCACTGACATCGCTTCTTCATGTTCCAAAGTAGCTTTCTATTTAGCTAACGCTGCATCTTCATCTTTGGTAACAGAAGCCGTTGAACCCTCTATATTCATCATTTCGGCATGCAATGCCAGGGAAGCTTGGAACGCCTGAAGAATCATAATATGAGCAGCATTAGTAAACAACGACAACGACAACAACAACGACAACGAAAATGACAACGACAAACGACAAGTCTTGAAAGAAAGGCTTACCAAGAACAAGAGTCCAGCTGTATGGAACTCTTTCTTCTCAAAAGAAAATCCGTCAACACGCTCCCTGAAAGACGGAAGCAAATATTTTTCCAAATGGGGGAATAACTTCGTCTCGTCCAAGACATTGTCGTCCAGAAAACCCGACGGAAACGTAAAGTTGACCGTCGTTTCCCCCAAAAGTCCCTTCTGCATGCCTTGGCCCCTGTCGGCCGATGAAGGGCCGGATAGGACGACGGGAGACATCGTCGCCAGTTGCGCAGTATCCACAGATTCCGCGCCGGTCGCAACCGATGCCTTCGCCTTACTGGACAAGGCAACCCTCGATGGGTTACCCGTCTTCAAAGACGGTTCCCTCAGAACGGACACCTTTGTCCTGTTTAAGAGGCCCGACCCGGCTGTCGGAACCTCTTTTCTCTTCAGGACTCTCGACCTAGTTGTCAAAACGTCCTCGCGAGCTGCTTCGACTTGGGCCATCTTCCTAGCAACAGAAGATGTCGCTTGTGCTTGAGATTCACTTGAACGGTAAAAGAAAGAAGTTAGACGATTCAGAACAGAGAAAGACCAGGTCAAGCGAAAAGAAGATAAAAGGATAATTACTAATTATCTCTACCTCTGGTTCTTCGCTCTTCTCTTCCTCCTCAGTTTTCTCAGAGGCCTCCTCTTCTTCTTTCTCCTCTCGACCCATCCTCATCCTGTCGCTCAAGAAAATGATGTCATCGTCCTCGTCTATCAAATGGCGCGTGACATACGACCGGTCTTCGGTACTAAATTCCAAGAACTTTTCGACCTTAGCCCGAGAAGCATCATCTGGATTTACCTTCTCGAAATCAATATCTACGCACAAAAAAGAAGATCAGTTGAAGAAACAATCAAACACCAGAATAACATGAAAACGTACAGTCAAAAGCTCACCCGTCATATTCCATCCCTCCCTAATCCAGTCACTATCAGTTTCCAGCGTCGACGCCCGTACGAATACATACCTCTTCTTCCATCCACGATCGTTGACCGCAGTTTTTAAAACCAGGGTACGATCACCCTTGAACCTTGAAAACAAGCTGTAGCGACGGTACTGGTCATTCTTGACCTTATACGCCGTCAGAAGGTCCCTCACGTTCATTGGTGGATTCCAGTTGAAGGTTCCAGTTGGGGGCAAACTGTTTGGGCAAAAGATCACATCGTACGACCACGACCAGAACAGTTAAGATGCACGATTGTGAACTAAATCTTGTGTTAAATCAGAGCATAAATGCCTATGAAAGGTTCAAGGCTAAAGAATCAGAATGTTTGACTCAGACGTATAGTAAATTTTGTACTATTCTGAATGATTTGAGAAGAAATGGGCTGAAGAAAACGAAGTCAGAAATAAATTACAAATTTTTGAACAGCCTAAACTCAAAATGTTCATCATTTGCTATAAGTCTGCAAATGAATAAAGATATGTGTGAAGAAGACCTCAATGATCTGTTCTGGGTTCTTAATCAACATGAAGACTCTGTCAAGTTAGTTGTGAAAGAGAAGAAAAATGTTGCTGATCAGTTAGCATTTTTATCAAAGTCCAAAGTTATCAAAGCACCCAAGAAGACTGCATATCTATCTGAGATACCAAAGCTGGAAGAATCTGACAAGGAAGAAGGATCAGAGGATGATGAAGATATCAAGATAATGGCTGAGAAACTAGCCTTGTTGACAAATACTTTCAACAAGAGGTATGGGAAGGGTAGATTTCAGGGAAATTACAAGAGAGAACAGGGGAGTTCAGATTATAAGAAAAGAGAAGACAGAGGAGAAAATAAGTTTGAGAAGAACGTAGAGAGAAGTGAAGAGAAGAAAGAAGAGAAGGAAGAGAGAAAAGAAAACAATTTGTGTTTCAAGTGTGGAAAATCTGGCCACTATGCTAAGGACTGCAGAGTAAAGATTGTAAAAGATTATGAGTACTACACCAAGAATGCTCAGCTTGCAAAGAAGAGAGATGATGAGATTGCTATGTTGGCTGAACAGGAGAATTGGCTGTACTACACTTCAGATGAGGATGATCATATTAATTTTCCACAGATGCAAAGTTACATGGCCAAAATGAAAAATGAGGATGATTCTGACTATGAGGATGATGATTCTGAGTCATCTACTGAGGTACATTCTGCACTTGAAATAGACTTAATGACCCAGATTGGTGACATGAAAACTGAATTTGTTAATCTTAGAAAACAGATAAAACGTGAAAGAAGTCTGGTTAACAAATTCAGAATTGAAAAAGAAGTAATAAGAGAACAATATGAGGAATCTGAGGCTGAGAAACAGAAAGTTAAAAATGAAAATTCTGAATTGTTAAAAAAGCTTTCTGAATTAAAAAATGAATTTTCAAAGATTAAGGATGAAAAGGGTGATTTACAAATAAAATTTGATATGCTATTTGAGGAAAGAAAGAATTTATACACCAAAATCAAAGAATTGGAAGATCTAATTTGAAAAGAGGTCAGACTCAGCAAACGTTAAATCTTCTAACAAGTAATGTTAAAGATACAAGATTTTACAATCCAAAGAAGGGATTGGGATTGGAAGAAAATGTTGTTTTAAGAAGAGCTCCAGTCAACTTATATGATTTTGAAAAACTTCAAGTTCCTAAGCCAAAAATCCCAGAAATTGTTGAAGTTTTTATCAGATCTGCAAGTTCTATAATAAGTTCTGACAATTTGCAGAAACCAAGCTCTAAAAAGACAAAGGAGATAGTTTCTGATTCAAAAATAGAAAAGTCAGTTGTTTCAGAAGATAAGGTTAAGAAAGAAATTCCTAAACCAACAAATGAGAAACCAAAATACAATGACATTAAATTCAAGTATGATTCTTTAAATGTCAGTTACAAAAATAAACAACCAAGTTTTTCACATCATGACATTGAGAGCATATTTGATACAAGTGAGGTTTCTGAAACAGTTAATCAGAAGTCTGAAGCTTCTAGTCAGAACTCTGATTCTTGGAGTCAGAACTCTGAGTCTAAAGGTCAGACATCTGAGTCTGTTAATCAGAATTCTGATTCAGGTAGTCAGAAGTCTGAGTCAACTGGATTTTCTGAAACAAAGTCAGATGACTTTTCAGAGCTTGAAAAGAGGTTTAATCTTGTAAGTCAAGAACTTGAGGATTTGAGGAAATCTTTTGATGAACTTGAAAATGATTACTGTGATGTGGATGTTAAACTTGATGAAGCTTTAAAAGAAAAGAACATCTTTATTCAGAAAATAACAGAGCTTGAGAAACTGAAGACTGAGTATGATCTTTTTAAAATTAATGATCTAAAAGATAATGATAAATTCCTTAATGAATCAAGTACTTATGAAAAAGGTGAATCATCTACTTCTCCTTCTAACAAAAAGGGATTGAATTTTTCAGAAAAAGAGGAAAGCAAAAGGAAAGATAGTGTGAAAAGAGTTTATGAGATGAATGGATTGGTTCCTGCAACTGTACCAAAAGCACAGAGTTATTGTGATAAATGTACTTGTACTTTGAAAACTAGCAATAAAAATGAAAAGGCTTATGGTACAGATCTGTTGTTACTTGCAAAGAAAAATCTTATTTGTGTTCAATGTGAAAGTGATTCATTCCAATATTCTCAGAAATGTCCAATCACAATAACCTCTGTTTCCTATATAAGAAATGACATTCAGAATACAGAAAAGAAAAATGTTTTTATTCCTCAAACTCAGAAAAGAGAAATAATAAAAGAAGTGAAGCCTCATATTAAAATCACAGGAAAGAATGAAAAAAAGTTTAATGTGAAAGAAAAGAAGGTTGAAACTTCTTCAACATCTAAATTTAAAACTTTCAAGAAGAAATTGAACAATTTTGTGAATAGAAAATGTTCTGACTTCATAAAAGTTCAAGCAAAGTGGTGTTTGAAGAAAGACTTTGAATGGAAAGTCAAAGGTACTTTTGTTAAATCAGATAAAAAGGCTAACAAAGAAGGACCCATTCCAAAATGGGTACCTAAATCTAACTGATTGTTGTTGCAGGGCTGTCATGTGTGGATTTTAGATTCAGGAGCTTCAAGACACATGACAGGTCAGAAGTCTTTTCTATCAAATTTCATAGAAAAGGCTGGAGGAGCAGTAAACTTTGGAAATAACAGCAAAGGTCAAGTTAAAGGTTATGGGGATTTAACAAAAGGAGATCTAACAATTCAAAAAGTTTTCTATGTTGAAGGCTTACAACATAATCTTTTCAGCATAAGTCAGTTTTTAGACAGTCTTTGTCAAATCAAGTTCAAAATAACAGGTTGCATGATTTTAACTGAGAATGATCTTAAAGTCTTCTGGGCCAAAAGACACATGGACTTATTTGTGGTTAATTTTTCAAAAATACAAACATTAAATCATGTTTGTCTTTTATCAAACTCAATTGCAAATGAATGCTGGTTGTGGCACAGAAGATGTTCTCATTTAAACTTCAAAGATCTGAATAATCTTGTTGCAAAACATCTGGTTAAAGGATTACCAAAGATTAAATTTGAAAAGGAATCATTATGCTCAGCTTGTGAAATGGGCAAGATGAAAAAGAGTTCTCTCAAATTAAAAATGGACTCATCTTGCAAAGCACCATTGGAAATGATTCATACTGATCTTTGTGGTCCTATTTCAGTTCAGTCTATGGGAGGAAAGAAGTATATGCTTGTAATTGTTGATGAATATTCCAAATACACATGGGTTGAATTCCTAAGAACTAAGTCAGAAGCTGCTACTACATTGATAAACTTTATCAAAAGGATTCAAGTTCTCTTACAACTTTCAGTCCAGAAAATCAGAAGTGATAATGGAACAGAGTTCAGAAATGAGACTCTTCAGAAGTTTTTAGAAAGTTATGGGATTTCTCACAATTTCTCTGCCGTCAAAACTCCTCAACAAAATGGTGTTGTTGAAAGGAAAAACAGGACTCTAGTTGAAGCTGCAAGAACCATGCTGGCTTATTCAAATCTTCCAACTTTCTTATGGGCTGAAGCAATTGCAACTGCGTGTTTTACACAGAACAGAACTTTAATCAATAAAAGATTAAATAAGACTGCTTATGAACTGATAAATAAAAGAAAACCATTAATCAAATTCTTTCATATTTTTGGTTGCAGAAGCTATGTCCTTAAAGACAGAGAAAATCTTGGTAAGTTTGATAAAAAGGCAGATGAAGGATACTTTGTTGGTTATTCATTAACTTCCAAAGCATTCAGAATCTACAACAGAAGAACCAAGAGGATGATGGAAAGCATCAATGTAACATTTGATGAAGTCAGAATGAAGACTTCTGAACAAGACAGTTCAGAACTCATGCAGAACAGGACAAAAATGACTTCTGATACAAACTCTAATCCTATTTGTTAAGAAATCAATTTACTGTTTAAGGATGTTTTTCTTGAACTGACTTTTGATTCTTATGCAGAGTTTGAAAACCCTGAGATGATCAATGAAATGAAAAGAAGAACTTCAGAAGTAGTTCAAACAACTGTAATTTTTGATAAAGGTCCATCTGAGGAATGTCCAACTCTGATAAATACAAGTAATGAAAATTCTGACACTGATACTCAGAATTCTGAACCTTGTATTCAGACTTCTGAACCTGGTATTCAGAACTCTGAACAAGTCATTCAGAACTCTGACTTCATTGCTCAGAATTTGAACTCAAATTTATCAGAACAAGGGGACAGTTCAGAATTACAAGCTATCATTGATGAGAATGATACAAACAACAATTATTCAGAGATTGATGTGCTTCCTAGTGCAAACAAATGGACTAAAAATCATCCCATTCATCAAGTGATTGGTGATCTATCAACAGGAGTAAAAACCAGATCAGCTACTGCAAATGAAGCAATGTTTGCAGGTTTCCTAAGTGTTATTGAACCTAAGAAAGCTAATGAAGCCCTAGATGATCCAGATTGGATTTCAGCAATACAAGAGGAATTGCTTCAATTTGAAAGGAACAAAGTCTGGAGACTCATTCCAAGGCCTGAAGGTAAATCTATCATTGGAACTAAATGGGTATTCAGAAATAAAAAGGATGAGTCAGGTGTTGTCATCAGAAACAAGGCAAGATTGGTTGCTAAGGGATACTGTCAACAGGAAGGAATTGATTATGATGAGACATTTGCACCAGTGGCAAGAATAGAGGCCATCAAGATATTTTTGGCCTATGCTGCACACAAGAATTTCAAAGTATATCAGATGGATGTCAAATCAGCATTTCTGAATGGTATACTTAATGAAGAGGTGTATGTACATCAACCTGAAGGTTTTGTTGATTTAGAATTTCCTGACCATGTCTATATTTTAGGTAAAGCGTTATATGGTCTAAAACAAGCATCAAGAGCCTGGTATGACACTCTTACTCAACACTTGTTAGGTTCAGGTTACAAGAAAGGTAAGATTGACACAACTTTGTTTTTAAAGAAACAAGGTGATGATTTGATTCTTGTTCAAATTTATGTTGATAACATAATATTTGGCTCAACAAGTGCAAAAATGTGTGATGATTTTTCTAAAATCATGAAATCTGAATTTGAAATGAGCATGATGGGTGAACTTAATTTTTTCCTTGGACTTCAAGTCAAACAATTACCAAATGGAATTTTTATAAATCAAGGAAAATACGTAAGGGACATCCTGAAAAAGTTCAAAATGTCTGATTGTGCTTCTATGAGAACTCCTATGGCAACAAACATAAAGTTAGATGCTGATCTCAAAGGAGTTTCAGTAGATAACAAACTTTATAGAGGCATGATTGGATCATTACTATATTTGACTGCAAGTAGGCCAGACATCATGTTTTCTACTTGTTTTTGTGCAAGATTTCAATCCAATCCTAAAGAATCACATATGTTGGCTGTCAAAAGGATTCTCAGATATCTCAAAGGAACACCTGATCTTGGTTTATGGTATCCAAAGGAAACTGACTTTAAACTAACAGCTTTCACTGATGCTGATCATGCAGGAAGTAGAATGGACAGAAAGAGTACATCTGGTGCTTGTCACTTTCTAGGGGATAAGATAGTGAGTTGGGCATCAAAGAAGCAGAATTGTGTATCCACTTCCACTGCTGAGGCAGAGTATGTTGCTGCTGCTGCTTCATGCTCTCAAACTTTGTGGATGAGGACACAACTCATGGATTATGGGTATCAGCTCAACAAAA
Organism: Saussurea involucrata; assembly: GCA_033807775.1. Taxonomy (NCBI): domain Eukaryota; kingdom Viridiplantae; phylum Streptophyta; class Magnoliopsida; order Asterales; family Asteraceae; genus Saussurea; species Saussurea involucrata. Next base: position 16,589,749 of record CM066326.1, read on the forward strand.
TTCCTATCTACCGTGACTCAGAAAGTGCAATTGCCATTACTCAGAATCCTGTTCAACATTCAAAGACTAAACACATAGATGTGAGGTATCATTTTATAAAGGACTATGTGGAAAAGGGAACAATAGAGATGCACTTTGTGCATACAAAGTATCAATTGGTTGACTTGTTCACAAAGCCTCTTGATCACAAAAGGTTCTCATTTCTCATATGTAAAATAGGAATGCTTAATCTGACTAATTGATCTTACTTATTAATTGATTTTCAGAAATGTTAAATCCTGCTAAGTAAGATTTTCTGAGTAATATACTCAGAACTCTGAGTCCTGTACTCAGAATTCTGACTCTTGAGTTCAGACTTCTGCGTCTTGGGTTCAGATATTCTGATTCAATACTTCAGAAATCCAACTTTCAAGATTTCATTTCTGAGAAATACAAGTACTTCAATTTTTGTGGATTATCTTCTTTCTATTATTCTTTATATCTCATCTCATCTTTATTAAGTACATGCTAAAGTCAAGGTGGAGCATTAATATCTTTTGGAAATCATTTCATGATGATTAAAAGGTTTGTTTTCATTTCTTATCTCTGATCACTCTAAGAAGAACAAGCTTTTAATGATAAATTTTTTTCTCACTTGTTCAAACTATATCTGAATCTCAAAATTTTCTTATTCAGATATAAGATTTTAAATGAGTTTCACTAATCATCACTATTTGAACAGAATTCTGATGATAAAATTATTTTCTATCTGTTCAAACCTCTTCTAAATAATTAAAGTTTTTACATTTGTCAGAAGTTGATTTTAAATAGTTTGGTTACAAGGCAAATTCTTCTGAATCATGGACTCAGAACTATGAGTAGAATAATCAGATCTCTGATAAAGGAACGACAATCATCTGAGCGTGTTATTCAGATTTTTGACTTGTGTCAATATTCTATCCAATAACACGTGTCAGCTCCATATTTGGTTGATTATGCCACGTATTTCATTTAAATCCTCTGTGACATTTCAAATGTGTTGACTCCGTTATAACTTTGACCTCGTTTTTCCGTCAAACCTTTCAACTTCGCGAATTTTAAATAGGTCTTAAAATGCATCATTCAAATTCTTTCAAATTTCAGAGCGACAAGTGAGATACGAATTATTCCAGAGTTCCTTGAGTTTGTATTCTTCTTAAACCATGTCTGGATTTCAAAGAAGTGGTCATATATCTCTGCATAGTACTAAGTCTTTAATGGAGGAATCTGATTCGGATAATGATGAAGTTCAAAATAGACCTATTGAAGAAGAAGCAGTAGGAAACGATGAAATAAATGCAGGAGATGAAGAAATGGCTGAATCTGAGGGGAATGCAGATGAGGGAAATATGATTGTCGAACATGAACAGAGTGCTGCAGGGTCAATAATGTCAAGAAGACCAAATTTAGTGGAAAGAATTATTCCTGAAAGAGAATGGTTGAAGTTGTCAGAAAATAATTGTGTGTTATTGTTTGAGGAAAGTAGATTTAATCCTGAACACAGGATAATAATGGAGTTATTCAAATATCATCCCTACAGGAAATGGTTTACAAGACACAAATATGTCCCTGTTCAGTATATTCAACAATGGTGGAAATATCTTAGGTTAGAAGAGAAATTGGTGGAAATATATTGCTTCAGGATAGCTATCACTTGAGTCTGAAAAATCCTAATCAAGTGATAGCTATCACTTGAGTCTGAAAAATCCTAATCATGTGATAGCTATCACTTAGGAGTCTGAAATATATTGGTTCAAATGGAGTATTTCTGATAAAGTGATTGTTAGATATCCCTACAGGAAATGGTTTACAAGATACCAGTTTTCTTGTTCAAGTGATAGCATGTCATTGCCCAAATGTATCCAGACTCAAGCAACAAGACTATCATTGCTTCAATTAAGAAGAGATTGCAAGACGCAAAGGGAAGATGGGTCGAAGAGCTTCGACCCATCTTCCCTTTGCGGCTTGCAATCTTTTCTTAATTGAAGCAATGATAGTCTTGTTGCTTGACTCAGCAAGTCCATTTACCTGGGGATACCTGGAGGTTGAGGTCGTCAGTTTGATATTGCGGTCCTCGCACAACTGTTGAGTCCTGTCGATTATGAATTGAGATCCATTGTCACAGATGTTTGGGCAAAAAATCACGTCACTCGACCACGACCAAAACAGGTAAGACGCATGTCCTAAGCTATATCTTGTATTAGGATAAGGTCTCAATAAGAACCCAGAAAACATCCGTCGTCTCCCGTAAAAGGTAACTCGTACGTCCCCCATGACGCTCGACCATAGCATCGCCCATCCCGCACGACCGTCGCATAGAACCATGCGACCTCGACCAAACTAACGTTAACCATGACTCTTACATTTGTTAAGTGTTTAATGCAGGAGTCAAAGTCATTAAGGAGCAATGGATATAACCGAAGCAACCATCAACGATCGATAGCCGTAACGGACGAAGATCATTACTCCGGTGACCATTTCCAACCGTTAAGGCCATTAAAGGAGCATTTATGGATGAAGCTCCTGTTTTTACGTTCAAACACTTGTACTTTACATTTCGAATCATTTTCTTCACTTGTATTGTAACCACTGTACGATAGACACCGGTATCCAAGGACATCGCCCCTGATTGGCGACCATAGTGCAGCGACGACACCCCCTGTCGTCCGCATGTTTTTTCCTCGTTTAAGCTTATTCCTGCGTCATCAAATCCCTTGTTTCTTTATTTTTATCCTCGTCGCAGGTTTCGTCGAAAGATTCTTTCTTTAGTTGTTTAAGTCCACATCGACCTTAAGTTGTCCCTTTGGTGCGATTTAAGGCATTAACAACAGACAATTTCAGATGGAATCCCGAATCTGCATATGATGTTAGTTTGGATAAAAGAGGTGACTTCCTTGTCCTGGACATGGGAAAAAGCAGCCGCTTCTACCCATTTAGAGAAGTAATCCGTAAGTACGAGGAGAAAAACCTTCTGCCCCAGGGCCGGTGGCAACTTGCCAACAATGTCCATACCCCACCTCATGAAGGGCCACGGGATCAGTGTCGAATGTAAAGGTTCGGATTGTTTATGGGACGTACCCGAATATCGCTGGCAAGGGTCACCGTTTCGGATGTACCTGACGGCGTCTTGTCGTAGCGTTGGCCAAAAGTAACCTTGTCGACATATACGATTAGCCAGACTACGACCTCCTAAATGATTGCCACATTCACCCTCATGCATTTCTTGAAGGATCCTTTGGACTTGATTCTTACTGACGACACACCTTAGGTTCAAGCCTGTCGATGATCGTCGATAGAGTGTATCCCTGTTCATGACATACTTGGATGCCTTGAACCTGATTTTTTGAGCTTCCATCTTGTCTTCTGGGAGTTGGTCATGCATAAGAAAATTTCGGACGTCACACGACCAGTCGTCTTCTTGGTCCTCGATCTGGACGATGTCGTTACTTTCGATGGATGACGTCGCTAGATGGATCATAGGAATACTATCGAATATTGGTTCGACTAGAGCAGACCTAAGGTTTGCTAGAGCATCGGCCTGAGTATTCTGATCTCTTGGAATTTGCTTAATAGAAAAAGATTTGAATTTTTCTGACTTTTCTCTTGGTGCCTTTAGGTATGCTGTCATTTTTGAGTCTTTGGCTGCGAATTCTCCATTTATCTGATTTACGACCAGAAGAGAATCGCTTTTGACGTGCAGCGAGGTTGCCCTCGAGTCATAGGCCATATTCATTCCTACGATCAGGGCTTCATACTCAGCTTCGTTGTTGGTGGCTTTGAAGTCGCACCAGACTGAATACACCATCTTGCCCCCTGTGGCGTCTTTAAGATGATGCCAAGTCCTGAACCTCTGACGTTAAATGACCCATCGACGTACAGAATCCAAGGTACATCGTCATGAGTCGCCACAGTTAATACTTCAAGCTCTGCTTTTTTCCCTAATTCGGGGCTAAAATCAGCAATGAAGTCTGCCAAGGCTTGCGATTTGATAGCGGTCCTGGGTTTGAACGTGATGTCGTAACTGCTGAGATATATGCTCCACTTTGCTAAACGTCCTGTCAACTCAGGTTTTCTCAATACAGACTTAAGAGGAAAGTTAGTTACAACAATAATCGGATGTGACTCGAAGTAGTGTCGTAATTTCTTTGCGGCTGTAACGAGCGACAAGAGTAGTTTTTCCATTGAGGAATACATGGTTTCAGCATCTAAGAGGGATTTACTTACATAATAGATTGGCAATTGCTGCTTTTAATCTTCTAGTGTTAGGACGACACTTACTACATTTAGACTTACAACTAAATATAGTTGTAAGACTTCGTGGTCGTCAGGCTTTGATAGCAAAGGAGGCGAGGTCATGTATGCTTTCAATTTTTGCAGCGCTTGCTCATGTTCGTTGGTCCAGTCGAAGCCTTTATTTTTCTTGAGGACGTTATAGAATAAATGACATCTATCTGAGGATCGAGAGATAAACATGTTCAGGGCATCCACTCGACCAGTGAGCAACTTCTTTGAAATTTCTAGGAGATTTAATCTCGATGATAGCCTTGATTTGATCAGGGTTAACTTCGATTCCCCATCGAGTAACCATGTAACCCAAGAATTTTCTTGCACTGACTCCAAAGGAACACTTCGTCGGGTTGAGCTTCATACTGTACTTACGAAGGATGTCGAATGATTGCCTCAAATGTTCGACATGATCGACTGCTTAATTCGATTTAACGAGCATGTCATCGATATAAACTTCCATTGTGTTGCCGAGATGATCTTTGAACATTTTATTCACCAGGCGTTGATAGGTGGAACCTGCATTCTTTAGACCAAGTGGCATAACTTTATAGAAGTAAATACCTCGATCTGTCATGAACGCAGTTTTCTCTTGGTCCTCGACGTGCATCAGGATCTGATTGTATCCAGAATAAGCATCCATGAACGTCAAAAGCTCATGTCCTGCTGTCGCATCGACCATAGCGTCGATATGTGGTAATGGGAAAGGAACTTTTGGACATGCTTTATTGAGATCTGTAAAATCAATACAGACCCTCCACTTGCCATTTTTCTTTGCCATGACCACGACATTGGGAAGCCAATCGGGGTACTTTACTTCTCGAATTTTCCCTGTGTTGAGGAGGTTGTCGACTTCATCATTTATTACTTTGTTCCTTTCAGGAGCGAATTTTCGCCGCTTTTCCTTGATGGGCTTGAATGACGGATCTACATTGAGCTTGTGGGAAATAACACTAGGGTCTATGGCGACCATATCTTCATGCGCCCATGCGAAGCAGACGGCATATTCCTGCATAAAAAATACGAGTTTTTCCTCAAGGCAGGGCCCGAGGGATGATCCTACGAGAACTTTCTGGTCAGGCTTGCTCGGGTCTTAGATGATTTCCTCTAATTGACAGTCGTTGATTATTTCAGGAATATCCTGCACGTCCTCAAGCCCTTCATTCGTCTGGGCAATGATATGCTCTTGATTTTCATGAGCTGTCATTTTCCTGAAACAAATAAAAGAGGAAACTCCAAGAAACCGCTAGTAACACGCACGTTTGTCAAAGATTTTCTCTAGATAGGGTCCCACGGATGGCGCCAAACTGTTAATGCCAAAAATCGTCCAGAAGGATAACTTAAGGTTGATTGTGGAATTTAACAACTAAAGAATGTAAAAGAGACAGAGATTTGGTGACACGGGAAAAACCTCAACGAGGAAAAAACCCGCGGACGACTGTGGAAGTCGTCGCTGCACTATGATCGCCAATCAGGGGGCGATGTCCTTGAGTTTCAGGTGTCGAGATTACAGTGATTACAATACAAATGACTTATAATGTAAAAATAACAAGTTTGTTAAATGTAAAACAAGTGTGTCGTGTGCTGAAACTGCTGGTCGAGAGTGTAAGTCGTGCGTCGAGAGCGATCTCTTGAGAGAATTTCTGGTTATTCGGATGTTCTTGAGTACGCGGTGTATCCCCGAAATTCGACGATCATAGATCCTTTTAAATGATGGCTTTTCCTTCGTATTTATAGTCTTCGAGTGCATTTAGTGTCTTCATACTAACGGTCGTAACGGTCATTGCTGTTTAATGCTGTTAATTGCTCTGTTGGTTACATCTGTTGGCCATTAATATCGTTGACCTGCATTAAATGATGAGCTCATAACAGTAGAATCATACGTTAGCTTGGTCGAGATCATGTGTTTCCACACGACAGTCGAGAGTTATGTCCCGATGGTCGAGTTCGAGAGGTACGCTGGACCTCGACTTTGGTCGTAAGACAAAAAATGTTTAGGTTTTGACTTTGTTATGAAAAAAGTGAAATGAATGTTCCTAGTATCTTGGTCGTAGTCGAGACTGGTGATTTTTTGCCCAAACAGTCATTAACCGTAGTTTTCAGGACCATGGTACGATCGCCCTTGAATCTCGAGAAGAGACTATAACGACGATACCCGTTCATTTTGACCTGGTACGCCATCAACAGGTCGCGCACGTTCATGGGCATCGCCCAATCCTTCGTAAGTCGTTCGATGACCTGGACAACGCGCCAAAACTGGGGCATTAACTATCCCGGCAAAAGGTCGAAATCGCACATAAACACCTTGGCTAAAGGGGAATATGGTCACTGGAATCCTATTTTGAATGGATACTCGTATATCACGAAGTACCTATTTGGACACATTTCTGGTCGAATCTGACCATCCCTAGTCAAAGTGATCCCCACAGGGATTTGTGCCAGTCTCCTAAGGGAATCAATATCATCTTGATCTTGAATAGAACTTTGGGGCTCGGTTGACATTGCTAATCCTGTTAGCCAAATTTCAAGGTCTGAAAAGCCAAAGAGGTCTCAATTCTTCCTAGGTTTTCTAGCGATAGACTTACGACACATAAAATGGAGGAGAAGTCGTACCTTATATAGGCGCTCTAATCCTCAAGAATTCTAAAAATCAACTCAAGATTTTTGCAGGTTTCGGAAAGGATTCGATGAAAGATGGCAAGAAATCAGGAAGAAGAATATCGCTCTAAAACTCTCAGAAATTGTAAACTGTAAAAGATCATCGAAGGGTCTCTATTTATGCAAACGATCGTGTCAGGTCGAGTCGCTCGATGATCGACACGTGGTCATACCTTTTCGAATACTGGACAGATCGTCGACACCTGGCATTCACAGCTGTTTAACATGATCGTGCGTCAGCATGACGTCATGATCTTATCCTCTCTTCGACTTCCCATTCAGTTGGAATCGAACCGATTCTGTTCCAAATCAACAACTTTCGACACATGTCACGCCTCTTGACATCCCCTTAGACGAAAATTTTAAAAAAGTTTTTTCTCTGACAAAAATTTAAAATTCAAAATTGAAAATTGCCTTTTTATTTTTAATTTTGGGGGCAAACTGTTTGGGTAAATTTCACCAATCACGACCACGACAAGAAAAAGGAAACATATTTCTTACACTTCTTTATGATAAGATAAAATCATAAACATTTTTATCAACAGACCAATGTTTAAGTCAAAAATTACTTACGACACTCGACCGTCGCGAGACACCTTACGACCTCGACCGACTAACGTATAACTATTATGATTTCTTTGTTTAAAAGCAGGATCAACACTATTAATGGCCAACGGATATAACCGATGAAATCATTATGAGCATTAAACTACAGAGTCCGTTACGACCGTTACTTAAAGATTTTTTTGGAATCATTCAAAGCATTCGAAGGCTATATAAACAAAGGCTCCAACACCATTTGCGCACATCTGAACTCCCAAAAAACATCTACAGCATACTGAAATTTTCTAAGCAACGAAGTACTATCTCTCGAGCAGACGACGCACGACGCACTTGTTTTTACATTCGATACACCTGCTTACTTTACAAATTAGCTTATTTCTATCATTTGTATTGTAACCATTGTACTCTCGACATTTGATACACAAGGACTTCGCCCCTGTTTGGCGACCATAGTGCATCGACGACCTCCACTGTCGTCCGCGGTTTTTCCTCGTTGAGGTTTTTACCGCGTCACCAAAATCCTTTTGTCTCATTTACATTTTCTGTCTTTGTCGCACTGTTTTGTCGAACGATTTCTATCTTTAGTTGTTAAACTCCACAATCAACCTTAAGTTATCCTTCTGGACGATTTTTGGCATTAACAATCAGCATCATCATCATCATCATCAGTGTCCGCAAAACCAATGTCCTTACCATGATGATTGATGACAAGTTCTCCATCATCTTCTTCCTCTTCTTCATTCTCATCAGAGGGAATATCAACAAGAGCTTCTTTCTCGTTATTTTCTTCCTCCCCCTCAACATGGGGAGGGACTTCAGCTAGTATCTCCCCCTCAGCATCTGAAAGCTGAGGATAAACAATTTTCTCCTCGTCTTTCTTCTACCCCTCTTTGTCAGCATCAGAGAAGGGATGTATCATTGCAGCAGCAACAACAGAAGTTGAAGGAGCATCTATTTCCATGTTATCAACCCTGGTAAACAACTCCCCTATGGCGTCAGCAGTCTCCTCGATATAGTCTGGTACCATATCAAGGGATTTACGGTCAGAGTCTGTAAAGGACGGAGGGTGCTGAGGAGCAGGCTTCGTTAACTCCATGAGAATATCAGCAAGAAGCTGATTATTATTCTCTACCTTGAAAAAAATGACAGTTACTGAGGCGGAAAGAGCGCTGATGGGGGAGGTGTTGGCGGCAACTTTAGTTTTTATTTTCTCCACCACCTCTTGTTATGCGGATAGCTGAGAATTATCAGCTTTATTGGAGAAAGAGGTGGTGAGCCGCTGAAGGGTGAAGTCGGCGGCGTTAATGGCGGTTGTATTGTTGAGGTCAGCGGAGAGGGTGGAGATGCTTGTATTGATGTCCTGAAGAGAAGTGTTAAGGGTCTCCAACGTAGGACCTGTAAACACAATAAAAGGTTGAGCATAAGAGTGCTCAGGCTTAGTAACTGAAAGAATGAGTGGAAGGTTAGATGGAGTACCTGAAGGTTCAGCAGTGAAGAAATCCAATTGATTTCCATCAAAGTGTTTGTTCATGTAATGCTGTGCTGTTAGCCATGAGGCAGCTGAGAAAATCCATATGTGTATCAGCTAGGACAAAGCCTGATATATTGGATGTGTTGACAAAAGAAATGAAGGGAAGAAAAGCAATTTTTGTGAAGATGGTTATGACATGTGGCAGAGAGGCATTAGTGGTGCCTGAAACTTCACCTTCAGTGCTTTGAGGCACTGAGGTGGTGGAAGTTGTTGCCAACGTAGATTCAGCAGTAAGAGATGCTGTAGCGGTTGTTGTGGAGTCGAAAGTGGTGGAGCATACCATGAAGTTATCTAGGGAGGCTTGTGAAGAAGCGATCTATGTTGGTGTTGTTGTTGTTGTTGTTGTTGTTGCAGCTGTAGGCTTCTCCTTACTTGGTCTCTTGGTCTTTTTGGAAGATCCAAGAGGGGCTATAGAGTGTTTCTATTTGGAGGAGGTTGTAGCAGCTTGAGTGGTCATGGGGGGTTGAACCATGGACGTCGCTGCTGAAGTAGAAGCAGTGGTGGAGGAGAGGAGGCGTTGAAGTGTAGAAAATGTACCTCATGTTCTAGTGGCTCTCGGTCGAGGAGTTTGGAGCCAAGTTTGGGTAATTGATACCCACCATCAAAAGGGTAGACAGAACTCAATAAGTATTGCAAAAGGAAGCTGATTCAACGTATATACGGGATTGCTGGCTCCCTATCAGCTTTCTTGACCTTCAACATCAGGTCGTTGAAGATCAACCTGGCATAGTCAATGTTTTCCACGGTGATCATGGAGTAGCCTAAGTCAAGATCGACCCAGCTATCCTTGTCAATGCTCCATGTTTTGCCACCCATGCTCTACACAAAATGTGTGAACATGTAGATGAGCTCCGTGGGCATCCTGGCTTTGAGAATCCTGTTCAGTCTCTTGTCAGGCTTGTTGTGCTTCATTTCCCAATCATAGCCCATTAAGTGCAGGAGTTCGTCGTTAGTGGGTATGGAGTCAAAGGTCTTGGAGATTGGTAGTTTCAGCGCTTGTCTTATCGCTGAGAGAGTGATGCTCCCTTCTATATGTTCAGTTTGGAAGGCAATAACAGTAACCTTCATCCCAGACTTTAGAGTTATTTCAGTCTTTTCAGCAGTGAACCAGAACTGCTGAAGGAGACTCTTGCAACCAGTGGGGTATACGGTCAGGGCGTAGTGGATTAGAGAGTTCATCTGGAATATAGCAGCGTCCTGAAGATGAGTGGATGGTTTGGATGAAGGGAAGGTGAGAAGTCCCTGATGGTTGTTCAACTTGAATGCCACTGATAAGAGTTCGAAACGAACGTTCGTGGAGCGGGCAAGGGTAGATGCTTGAGAGGCCATTTCTGTTAAAGAAGATGAAGGAAAGTAGAAATGCAAGGAACTACTCAGAATAGAACCTTTTAAAGAAATTTCTAAGATGAAAAAGGAACAGTTTTACCAATTTCCTTATTTGGAAAGAAATGGTAAAATGTGAGTTTACCAAATTTCAACAATGAAGATGAAAGAAAAATGGTAAGAAAAGTGTAGTTTACCAGTTTCCAGAAGTGGAAATAATGGTAACTAACAATGTAGATAGAGAAAACAGTTTAAAAAGAACTTTTAAACTTGAAACCATTTTAGGGTTTTTAAGAAATCACGAAGAAGATGATTTTTGAAGAAAAACGTGTTATATGATCTTATATATAAAAGATAAAAGATCAAAATTGTGTTTTTGTTAACAATGTGTGCATGAAAAGAAGAAGAAAACCTGGAAATCACAAAGAGTTGTGAGTACGTGTTCTTGGTGTTTTTCGATGATAGAAAGTTATTTTCCTTGAGAGTATTTTGTGCGTGTAAAGTTCTTTGACTTACTCAGTCTTTGTCATACTCATGGAATCGGGTATAAGTTCCGTCATCGAAAGATGTTATGTGTACTCATAAGAAATATTGTGAACCGGTTTAATTATATGCTTTGTTTACAAATTGGTTTTCAAAACATATAAAGTTTTAATTTTAAAACTGGATGTTCTCACTAGGCGTAAGCCTAATCTTATCAAATTAAATTTTCTTACCAGGTACTAGCTCGGGAAAGGATAAGCAGGGATGAGTGTCGATAAGTCCCAGAGTTAAAGTTTTGGAGTTATGTTGGAGAATTTAGTAGAACAAGGATTATTTTGGAGATATTATAGACAACCCGTATAATCTGATGTTATTAGTTATATGAATTAGATTAGTCGGTTGTTTATAATAGATCAGTTGTAAATATAAACCTTGTCATTAATCTTCCATTTATGTATGAAAGTTTTGGAAGAATCTGTTGTGGACTTTGTAAATTGAAGGTTTAAATTTATTGTGGTTTTTAGGGTGTTTCAGTTTGGTATCAGAGTTGTAGTTTAAGTGAACTAGGTATGATCGTGAGATACCTAGACTTAAGATGAGATGATTAAGTTATGATTTATGAGATTGGGTAGAAATACTAAAATGGGATAGTCTAGAGTCGACGGAAATACGTGAATTAAGAACTGTGATGATGGTAACGAGGATTCTTATGTATAGTTTGTTCATAATTTCAATTAGCTACTATTATTATGAATATATTTTTACGTAAGCATACTTGTTTCTAATTGTTATGGCGATTAATGAATGTTAAAGTACGTTTCTTAAGTTTAAGATCGTGTATAGCCATTTCTTATGGTTATCTTTATGTTCTTCGACATAATACGATGGTGAATACACCAACCAGATCTCCAACTGTTGGTCCCGAGAGGGTTATACAAGTTTGTAGAAGGGGGGGTTGAATACAAATACATATATTTTACTTTTCTAAATTGTTTATTGATATAATCAAACAATTTACAACTTGTTGCGGAATAAGATTAAGGAGTAAACCTAATCTAAACAAGTTATGAGAAACACTAAGTTTCTTGCACTAGATATAAAGACAGAAAGGAGAAAAGAATTTTACTAATAATATTCTAACACAAAGTAGTAGAGAAGAAGAAGATGGCTAAGCACTTCATTTCTGAAGTAGGGTTCTTCTTAAATACTGCATGCATTTAATGCATTTCAGTATTACTTTACATGTGCCAGCAGCTGATTCGTTGCATGGTTTGACCTTTGTAGACAACCTTAGTAGCCGCATGATGTTACAGTGTAGAATCAGAGGTGGTAGTACGATCCTAGGCAAAAGGGATGTCCGTTCTGATATTTTGTACGGAGGCGTGCAAGGGAGATAAGACAAAAGTAACTTGTAGAGGAAACTTCATGATCAGCGATTACTGAACAGTACTTTATCAGCGAGTGACAAAGCTCAGCGATCGTTGAATTCTTCTACTTGTAACCTCATGTTGAGTGGACAAATCTTGGCTTCACTGATATCCCCATCAGTTCATTAGTAGACTTGTCGCTGTTCTTAAGCTTGATCTTCGACTTCAGCGTAGAACGTAGTTGACGTGAAACTTGTCTTCAGGGATCATAAGTAAACAACTAAACTATCTGCGATCATCAACAAGACTGAACAGACTCAAGTCTTTAGTGATGAACATTGTTCGCTGAATGTATAAGTTAAAGAGCTTGAGTTTCCTATCAGCGGTACTGAAACAGTCTTAGTACTTGTCAGCGATAGTGAAACTCTAATACATAGTGTCTACTTACAATTTTCACTAAGTGTTTAAAGTGTCATTATCAAATCACTGAGGGTTTGGATCAACAATCTCCCCTATTTGATATTGACTTAGCAACAACAGAAAATTGCTAATTATGAAAACATACGGATAAAAAGAACTCATAAAATATTTGTCCCTTTTACTGTTTTTTGGGATCTTTTAAGTACTGATGGAGTAAAGTACATTCGCTGAAATTTTTCTTTAATCTTCGTTAAAATTACAGATGGAAGTGGAAAAATTACAAGTACATCAAATAAATTTACAAGTATAAAACATGTAAACTGATAAGGATAGAAGAATTACAAGGAAATCCTATCATCCATAAGGTTCTTCCTTAATGAGAAGTTCATCAAGGGTCTTTGTTTTAGGAATCATCCAGTCAGGGACAGTTTCTCCAAAATCCCGTTTGTTCTTAGCTTCAGCGAAGATTAGGGGCTTGAGATATCGTGCCTGAAGATCGCGTCTGAATTCACACCAATAGACGAGGTCCCTGGTCTGTTCGATGGGAGTGATAGGAAGCTCAGAGATGCGTTGAAAACGTTGTCCTCCATCATAGTCGTGAAAGAAGATACCATACGGTTCGCTTATGACCTTTCCAGGGATAAAGCGTTCACCAAGAGGCAGGGAGGTATCAAGCGCTGAGAGGTCAGGTTGAGGACCAAGTACTTCTGCACGTGAGAAACCTATACCTGTTTCATTCCGGATAGGAGGACCTGAATCTGAAGGTTTTAGCTTTTTCCTTGCCGAGGTCCTTCTTTGTTGAGTTGGAATAGGAGGAGAAAGAGGAATATCCACAGCAGAAGAAACCAAGTCGATCTGAGAATTTATAATCTTCTCGACATGGCTCTTATATTCTGAGCGACATCGCTGAATGGCTATTCGTATCTCCAACCATTCAGAGAGACCGTATTTCTTGATCGTAGCAACATAGATCTGCTGCTTGGTACCATCTTCTCTGAATATATCAACTTCAATGACAGGAACGCCTATGGTCGATTTTCCTTTGATAAGTACCTTGTTGATTCTGGATGGCCGAGATTGATAGTGCAGTGTTTCTTTGCACCATTCCAAAGTAGAATCAGATACCTTGGTCTTTTATTCAACGCTCTTCTGGGCGTCTTCCCATAACTGACGTTGGACTTCGATGGGAGTCTTTTTCAGTGCAGGGTCTTTCACCGATTGTTGGATAAACTGGATGGCGTAGGCTTTATCTTTTTCTTCAGCTTCCCTTCGTTCGGCGAATAATCTTTCAGCTCTGAGGTGATCAGCGAACTCTTTCTTTGACAGTCTGATCTTAGAAGGTTTAGGAATTTTGTCACGAGGAAGGATGATTTGCTGATCTTCAAGATTTTTGATCATTGCATCTCTCTTTATCTGATCCTCTTCACTTAGCGTTTGAGGAACTAAGGAAGGTCTGTTTTTGTGAGAGAGCAGTTGTTCTTCAGGTTAATCAGTCTCGGTGGTTAAATCCAAGACTGGGATTATTTTTTCAGGTCTTGTGGCTGGGGTTATTGTTGATGAAGTTGCAGTCGTAGGAACTCCAGCTGGATCCTCAAGTAGGGGAGAGGACTAACTGACAAACTGGCTTTTGAAACAAGATCATCAGATTGCCTTCTGCAGTGAGGCCTTTGTTTTTGCCTTGGCCAGCTTCAGACGTTGCAGGCTTTGTCTTTGTCCACTCCACTGATGGTTTTTTTTATCAAAATCCCTTTCTGAGCAGGGACTTTCTAGGGCTGAACGAAGAAGGAGTCATCATCATCATCATCGTCGTCATCATTATTTTTAGGAGATGACGATGGATTGTCATCCTCAAGGTCGAGGTATTCATCATCTTCAGCTTCTTCCTCAGCTTCATATTCTTTATCATCAGCATAGGGTATGGTAACATCAGCAGCAGCTTCAGTTTCCTTATCCTATTCGAGTTGCTCCCCCTCAGAATCAGAGGGAGGTTTCTCGGTTCCCTCATGGTTTTCAACTCCCTGAGGTTTCTTGGTTGTAGCAGCAACAGCATCAGCAACAATACCCTCCCCCCAGAGTTACGGGGAAGGTCTTCAAGATTTTTCTTCTCCCCCTCAACATTATGGGGAAGGTCTTCAGTCTTCTCCCCCTCTTCCACATGATGGATGGGGGAGGAAAAAGCAGTGTCAGCAGTACCAGCAACATCAGTGTGCATTTGGTCCCTGTCTTCCAGGCCAGAGACACCAACACATGTTTCAATCCTACCTACTTTGTCTTCTAAGCCAGATAGAGCAGGAGTGACTCTTTGAAGTTCCTCTCGATCCACCTGAGTAAAATGCGAAGGAGCACAAGTAGCAGCATTCAGGCAGTCAAGGATCTGCTGCACCAGACTCTTCACCGAAGTCACTTCAGAATTTACAGAGGTCACCTCTCCCTGAAGATCATCAACCGATGTCTTCAATGATGTGACTTCATTGGACAGGGTTGTAAAGTTTGTGGAGAGAGTGATGTTGGCGGTGGAGTTTTCAGCGACGGTGGTAGCAAATTGACCAATGCTACCATCCACCTTCTCCAGATCAGCTTTGGAGGCTTTCTTTTCAACCTCAGTAGTCAGCGTTTTGAGATTCTCTCCAGCGTTTGTAACCGCTGAAGAGTTAGCTGAGAGTGTTGTGGTGAGGGATTCCATCTCTGTTTCCAGGGCCTTCAGGGAGGTGTTGATATCTCCCAAGTTAGGACCTGCAATAGTTAATAACTTATGAACAGAGGAAAGCTCAGAAGTTAGGGATTTTGAGAGAGGAATGTCTATGGTTTTGTGTATACCTGCAGGCGGGTTGGCAAAGTTGTCGAAACCTTGTTGACCTGAGTAGTGTTCCATGTCGCCTTCCAGAGTGCCTTGGCGCATAGAAGTGCCTGCATGTCCTATATTTGCATCCATCATCCTATGTAGAATATCAGTAGTTGTATCATGTAGGATGACGGGTATACCAGAGAATGTAGTGAAAAGAGGTGGAGTGTCCAAAGATTGAGTGGGAGGAACGAAGGTTGAGAAGAGGGATTTGGTCCGGGGTTCAGCGTTGGATTCGCTGAGAAATACTTCTTCAGTCCTTGGAGTGTCTGAAGCAGATGGGTTATGTTCCAAAATTATAACCTCAGCGTTTAGAGACGCTGAAGTTATTATGGAAGGGGTGGCTTGATCAGCTGTGGCAGAGCGTACCACGGAACTATCCAGCAGCTCTTGAGAAGATTGAGTCGTGGAGTCTTCAGCATGTGAATGCTTGGAGGGTTGCTTCTTGTTTTTCTTGATCCTTTGGGAATCAAGTTGGGTAGTAGAGTGTTTCCTTTTTTGAGAAGGAGTGGATTTTGCAGCCTGGGTACCAGCGGTTGGGATTACCGTGGAGGTAGCTGTAGAAGTAGAAGAAGTTGGAGGTCTATGAATAGATAAGAGTTTAGAGATGCGTACCTCATTTGGCAGGGCTTTAGAGTCGAGCACTTTAGGTCCAACCCGAGAGAGTCTCAGGTCACCCACTGATGGGTATTCCTTCCCAAGTCCGTGTTGAAAGAGAGCACTGATAAACCTTGGATAAGGAACACATGTCGGTCTATCAGCCATATTCACCCTAAACGCCAGATCATCGTAGATGATTGACGCCTAATCAACATGGAGACCCTTCAGCAGCGAGTACCCCATAGATTGTTGGGGTTGGGATCCTTGGTCAGTTGACCCAACTTTCGCTGTAAGGCAGCTGATCAAGTGAGCAAAGATGAAGTTCATCTCGCTGGGCATCTTTGACTTCTTGATGGCAGTCAGCTTCTTCTCAGGAAGTCCGTCTCTCCCTGTGCCCCATTTGTAGTTCATTTCATCAAAAAATGCAATCAGCGTTTCCCTATCAGCAGGGTTTTTGTGGTTTGGTAGAGGGACAAAGCGGTTTTCTCTTGTACTTCCAGGGAGGTTTAGAGAACGCCTGATATGAAACGGGGTGATCTTGGAGGTTCCATGTTTGGTGTCACAGAGAATGACATCAACCAGTTTCTTGGGATCCTTAACTGAGGGTACTTCAGCTCTTCTGGCAGTATACCAGAACTGAGATAGAAGATATCGATGAGCTGGGGGTGCAATGGTAAGAGCTGTTGATAGAGGACAGGTCTTGAGATAGTTTATAGTGTCATCCAGATGTGTGACCTGTTTCTTTTCAGGGAAGTCGAACAGAGCATAGGGATTATTGCTTTGAAAGGTAACTTTGTTGAGTTCGAACTTGACTTGAGGAGCCTTTGTGAATTCAGTAACCTCAGCGACAGTGGAGGTTTTGGTAGTAGTAGCTTCAGGGGTAGAAGATGCCATTTCTGTTTGAACATATATAAACACGAAGAAGATGAACAAAAATGTCTTAATGTGGAAAGACTTCCCAAAAATATGTTTTCGAATTTTGTCCATTTCATTCAGACAAAAATTGCCTTAATGAAGATTAGGGTTTTCTTGTTTTGAAAAAGAAATACAAAACATAGAGAGCATTTGTTTTCCAGTTTCTGTTTGAAGAAGAGATTCTGGAAAAACATATGAAGATGCAAGTTTAAGATTTTTTATATAAACTTGAAGAACAACCATGAAGGTTGTGTTCATCAAATCATGAAAAAGAAGTGATTTTATTTTAAGAAAGTATCTTTTGTTCGATCTGTTAAAAACAATAATAAGATCAAAAACAAGTTTATTAGGTGCAACGAAGAAGAAATATTAACCTGTGATGTTGAAGATGAAGATGAACAGTTAATATTTTGGATGCAACAGAAATTTCTTACTTGAAGGAGATGAAGTTCGCATAAGGTGAAAATATAAACTCGAATATGTTTATATAGTGAGATAGGAGAGAGAGAAACTATGAGCGGAAACGTTTTTCATCATGACACTGACACGTCCCTTGTGTTTGATTGGTAAAAAAACGAAACGGGCGAACGTGTGTCAGAATAGCGTGCCATGGTCTATCCGTTATGATGACGTCATAAACGTCTTTTCATATTTTACGATGTCTCTGAGGATTTGAAAAACTTAGGGACCTTTTGAAAAACATGAAACACTGAATAGAAATATCAGTTTTAGATTTTAGAAATTTCAAAAGTATCACTGAAAGGAAGAGATATTCAGCGATGCAATTTGTTTTGAAATCTTGCATTTACATGCGAACGTCAGCGAGTAAGAGAGAACGTACCTTAACATCAGTGAATCAAGTTTGTTCAGAGAGTAGGTGACTTGAGGGTTATACAAGTTCATTTTTATCGCAGATCAAATGTGAACCACTGAAGATTATATTCTTCAAAGTTCAGCATTCCAAGCTCGCTGATGAGAAAGTTGAATCTTGTCTCATCAAGAGACTTGGTGAATAGATCAGCTAACTGGAAGTCAGTTGAGATAAAATGAAGTTCTATATCACCATTCATCACATGATCTCTGATAAAATGATACCTTATTTCTATGTATTTGGTCTTTGAGTGTAGCACTGGATTGTTGGCTATAGCGATGGCACTAGTGCTGTCGCAGTAGATTGGAATTTTCGAGAGCTGAAGATCATAGTCCAGTAGTTGATTTCTCATCCACAAGACTTGAGAACAACAGCTTCCAGCGGCTACATACTCAGCTTCAGCGGTTGAGGTGGACACTGAGTTTTGGTTTTTACTTGTCTAACTCACCAGCTTTCCACGCAGGAACTGACTACCTCCTGTAGTGCTTTTCCTATCCATTTTGCAACCTGCAAAATCACTATCTGAATAGGCGATTAGATCAAACACTGAGTCTTTGGGATACCAAAGACCTAGGTTAGGAGTACCCTTAAGGTAACGAAAGATTCGCTTTGCAGCGATCATATGAGATTCCTTAGGTTCAGCTTGATATCGTGCACACAAACAGGTTGCGTACATAATATCAGGTCGACTAGCTGTAAGATACAAAAGAGAGCCGATCATCCCACGGTACTTCATGACATTAACAAGTATTCCAGAGGGATCCTTGTTCAGTGTCAGCGGCGGTGCCATATGGGTTTTCATAGCTGAACTCTGAGTTAAATCAAATATCTTCAGCATATCTTTAACATACTTACCTTGGTGAATGAAAGTTCCTTTTTTGCTCTGTTTGACTTGAAGACCAAGGAAATATGTTAGTACACCCATCATACTCATTTTATATTCAGCTTTCATTCTCTCAGCGAAACGAGTACATAAGTTAGGGTTAGTGGAACCAAATATAATATCATCGACATATATTTGAACAAGAATAATATGACCTTTTACTTTCCTGAAAAATAGAGTTTTATCGATTTTACCTCGCTCAAAATTTTCAATATGGAGATAAGTAGAGAGAATGCCATACCATGCACGAGGAGCTTGCTTTAAGCCATAGAGTGCCTTATCCAGTTTATAAACATAACCTGGATGTTTAGGATATGAGAATCCTGGGGGTTGTTCCACGTATACTTCTTCATTCAGCTTTCCGTTGAGGAACGCTGACTTGACATCCATTTGATAAACTTTGAAGTCTTTGTGTACAACGTAAGCTAAGAATAATCGAATAGCTTCTAGTCTTGCCACTGGAGCAAACGTTTCGTCGTAATCTATACATTCCTCTTGTCTGTATCCCTGAGCAACAAGACAAGCCTTGTTGCGGGTTATAGTTCCATGTTCATCCAACTTGTTTCGATAGACCCATTTAGTGCCTATCACTGACTTGTCAGATGGTCTTGGAATGAGATTTAAAACTTTGTTTCTTTTAAATTCTGTCAGCTCTTTCATAGCGCTGACCCAGTTTGGATCTCAGAGGGCATCATCTATTTTCTTTGGCTCAATCAGAGAAATAAAGTTAACAAATAAACAGATGTTACCTGCACTTTGTCGAGTCTGAACACCAGCGTTTGGATCACCAAGAATTTGATCAATAGGGTGATTAACAGTTCATCGTTGAGCTGGAGCATGAGTCGCTGACTCAACCTGAACTTGAGGAGCTGAAGAAGAGGCTTCAGCAACTTCTGGTATATCAGCCAAGATAGGAAGAGGTGCAGATTGCATTTCATTCACTGATTGCTGAGAAGTAGATGGTATGTCTGAGATAGAGGGTTCAGAGGCACGCATAGTGTTTAGAGGAATAGCTGAGACCCATGATGTTTCAGCTTCACTAGTCTGCATGTTTGGGATGATAGTAGGACCATCACCTTCAGCGGGATGAGTATGAGATAAAGTGGGAGCTTCTTCTGAATCACCAAGATGAGAGAACATCCATTGATTCAGTTCATCAGTATCAGCAGAAGGTCTAGAGTTTGCTGAACGAGATTCGTCAAAAGTGACATGGATTGTTTCTTCTACAGTCTGTCTTCTACGATTGAAGACTCTAAAGGGTTTGGAGACTGAGGAGTATCCAAGAAAGATTTCATCATCAGCCTTAGGATCAAACCTTCCAAGGGCATCTCTGTTGTTCAGTATAAAGCACTGACAGCCAAAGAAAAGCTATTTGAAGGCTTTCTCCCATGGAAGAGTTCGTAGGCTGTCTTCTTGAATCTATTGACAATCAGCGACCTGTTTTGCGTGAAACAAACAGTATTGACAGCTTCTGCCCAAAACTAAGTAGGTAGATGAGAATCGCTGAGCATTGAACGTGCATCTTCGATGATAGTTCGATTTCTTCTTTCAGCGACTCCGTTTTACTGTGGTGGTCTCACTGAGGAAAAGTTGTGAGAAATACCCTTACTCTCAAAGAAGGAACCAAGAGAACTGTTTTTGAATTTAGTCCCATGATCATTCCTTATTGAGCGAACGGTCATGTTGTTCAGGACTTCCATTTTTCTGACAAGTGTGATGAGCTCTTCAGGGGTGCCACTCTTAGAAAGGAGAAACATTACCCAGGTATAGCGAGAGAATTCATCAACTATGACCAACGTATATTTCTTTCCAGCGATGGATTGTTTGTTAACAGGGCCAAACAGATCCATATGGAGAAGTTGTAGAGGAGATGACACTGAGGAAACTTTCTTAGATTTGAAACTAACTTTTGTTTGTTTCCCTTTTTCACATGCTGAACATAAGGATTCCTTAGCGTATGAGTGTTGAGGTAGACCAGTAACCAACTCTTTAGAAGATAGAGTATTCAGTGTCTTGAAGTTGAGATGGGAGAGCCTCTTATGCCATAGACAGTTGACATCAGATGAGGCTTTTGAGAAGAAACATGAGTTCTCAGTGGTTGTAGAGTCCATGGTTATTACATAAACATTTTCCAAATGATAACCGCTGAGAGCTATCTTCTCCTTTTTGTCAGTGATAAATCAGGATTTTTTAGTAAAGATTACTTTGTTATTCATGTCGCAGAGCTGACTAATGCTTAAAAGATTATGCTTCAGCCCTTCAACGTATGCGACTCTTCTGAAGGTGGTTGTACCATTAGAGAGTACACCAAACCCTCAGGTATGTCCTTTTCCGTTTCCACCGAAGGTTACTGAGGGACCCTTCTCTTCCTTGTAATCAGTAGCAGGCTTTTCTTTCCAGTCATGTGTCTAGAGCATCCGCTATCGAGATACCAGATACCCATCTTAACCTGCAAACAAAGGAAGATTAGTTCGACTTAGGCACCCATTTCATTTTGGGCTTCGATTTGTTAGTGGTGGTAGAGGAAGTGGAAGTTTCAACAATCTTCGCAGTATTTGAAGATTCAGCTTTAGCGACAGTCTTCACTTTGGTTAATTTCCTAACCTCTGTGGTCTTCTTTGCCTTGGGGGCATTGATCTTCACCTTAGATGTCTTTTTAACTCTGGTGGCTATGGGGCACTTACTAGCAATATGATTGGTAAGTCCACAGTGATAACATTTCCTATAACTGAAAGTAGTTTTAGAACCATTTGCATGTTGAGCCTTTAATTTCAAATAGGCAGGGCCAACACCAAGTATACCTTTGGTATTGGAAATAGGAAGAAGAGACAGTTCTTTAGATTTCTTACCAATAACATCCACTTTGAGTCTAGGAGTAGATCGCTGAAAGAATCCAGGGATCTTGTTCTTAGAATTAAAGGGATAATTCACTGAAGCTTTAAAAGCATTCAGCTTAGGTACAAAGGTACCCTTCTGAGGTTTTTGATTGAAAGCAATTTCTTTACCTTTGTCTTTCAAGACTAGGGTAGGTGTTTCCTCAGGGATTGGAGTTTTTTGCAGAGGAGCACTGAGATGAGAAAGCGTCAGGGATAGAGGACACGAACATTCAAAATTTAAGCATAGAATGATCAGTGGTTGGTTCTGGAGTATCGGCTTTGTAACTAAGACCACGTTTGTCACTCGGGGGAATCTGAGACTTGATTATCTCAGTGATCGTTGTTGAGGATTTATACCATCCTTCAACAGTAGCTATTTCAGCTTTTAATGCAGAGATCAAGGTTTTGATTTTCAATAACAGTTTTGCCATTCATGGCATCATATAAACTCATAGTCAGAAGATCGATCTTTCGAAGACTATCAGTTTCATCAATATTTGAAATATTGGTAAAGAAAGAAGGTGATACCTGTTAGATCCGAGTTTTGTCAATAAACTAAGTGTTAAAGGTCTGATGAGAAGACTCAGATGTTCTAATATGAAGGGTCAGAGATTCTGAGTCAATACTTCAGAAATCTAACTTTCAAGAATTTATTTCTGAGAAAAAGAAATACTTCAAATGTGCGGATTATGTCTTTTCTATTATCTTTTTATCTCATCTTTATGTATCATATTTGGTCAAATACATGCTAAAGTCAAGGGGGAGCATCCATATCTTCTGGAAATTATTTCATGATGCTTAAAATGTTTGTTGTCATTTCTTATCTCTAATCATTCTAAGAAGAACAAGCTTTTTAATGATAAAATTTTTATCTTGTTCAAACTATATCTGAATTTCAAACATTTTCATATTCAGATATAAGAGTTTAAATGATTTTTTTTAAATCATCATTCTATGAACAGAATTCTGATGATAAAATGTGTTTCTATCTGTTCAAACCTCTTCTGAATAACCAAAAGTTTTACATCTGTCAGAAGTTGATTTTAAATAAATTTTTGTTACAAGGTAAAATTCTTTTGAATAATGGGATCAGAACTCTAAGTAGAACAATCAGATATCTGATAAAGGAAAGTCAAATCTTCTGAGCGTGTTATTCAGATCTTTGACTTGAGTCAATATTCTATCCAATAACACGTGTCAGCTTCATATTTGGTTGATTATGCCACGCATTTCATTTAAATCCTCTGTGGCATTTCAAATGTGTTGACTCCGTTATAACATTGATTTCGCTTTTCCGTCAAACCTTTCAGCTTCGCGAATTTTAAATAGGTCTTAAAATTCCTATTTCCAATTCTTTCAAATTCCAGAGCGAAAAGTGAGATACGAATCAATCCAGAGTTCTTTGAGTTTGTTTTCTTCTTAAATCATGTCTGGATTTCGAAGAAGTGGTCAAATTTCTCTACATTCTAGTAAGTCTTTGATGGATTCATCTGATTCGGATAATGATGAAGTACAAAATAAAGCTGTTGAGGAAGAAGCAATAAGGGATGATGAAATAAATGAAGAAGATGAACAAATGGCTGAATCAGAAGGAAATGCAGATGAGGTAAATATAAATGTTGAACATGAACAGAGTGCTGCAGGGTCGATTATGTCGAATAGACCAATCTTAGTGGAAAGGGTTGTTCCTGAAGGAGAATGGTTGAAATTATCAGAAAACAATTGTGTTTTATTATTTGAGGAAAGTAGATTTAAGCCTGAACACAGAATCATCATTAAGTTATTCAAATATCATCCTTACAGAAAGTGGTTTACAAGAAACAAAACAGTTCCTGTTCGGTATATTCAACAATGGTGGAAACATCTTAGGTTAGAAGACAACAAGTTTGTATTCGAAATTGGAGGAGTCAGAATTACCTTATCAATCGCTGCACTAAGAGAAATGATGAATCTTCCAGAGAAAGATGATGTACAAAGAAAGACTCACCAATAACAGAGGAGTTAATTGCAGAGTTTATGAGATTAGGATATAATGAAGGATTGAGAACCCTTAGTTTGTTCAGAAGGAACAAATTGCCACCTATTTAGGCTTGTTTCTTTCATGTGGTGAATAAGTGTTTGTCAGGGAAAAATAGCTCAGCAGATCAAGGTTCAAAACAAATTCTTCAGATCTTTCAGGGTTTAGTGAGGAATAGGCATTATGATTATACTTCTATACTTTGGGAAGACATGAAGAATACTTTTGAGAAAAATCAGAAAGCTATTCAAAAGAAGACAAAGGATACTCCTCTGGCATACGTACCTTACATAAGGTATTGGCAAATTGTAATTTGGTATGCAATGCAAGAAAACAGAACCATTTCAAGAAGATCAAATGAACAGCATGGTCCTACTTTCTATTTGGGTAAGATGTATTCTGTTACCAAACTTGAGAATTATCCTAATCATAAACTGTTACCAAAATCACTTAGGAATTACATACCAAGGGAGAGTGAGATTTTAAAAGCATATTGCACCTCTATGGGAATTGAAATACCTCAAATCCCTACCCATGAGGACCAACCAGAGAAGAGAGGTGAGGGGTCTAGTCCAGTAAGAGAGGGGGAGGATGTTCAAATGGGTGAACATTCTGAGAGAAATGAGGGGAAAAATTCTTAGAGCATGGTTAGAACAATTGAGGAAAAACAGAATGAGGGTGGTGAGGATGAGATATTGTCAACAGAGGTTCAAACAGAAAGAGATGCCTCTGAACCAGCTAATCTTAACCAGGTAACCACAACTGCTATTGGTTCACATTTCTTGGTGTCCAATATTGAAACAAACACCATGGACCTAGTGGTGGATCTTGAACAACCCATCCATACCCACTCAGAAGCATTTCAACATGCTACTGTTTCACATACCTCGGGGGAACCATCCCAAACTCATTTGGAGGGAGGTGATAAATCCCAACCTATTTTTCAACACATTGAGTCTGAATATCACAGTCCTATTCAATTTGAGCCTGAAATTCCTTCTAACACTGGCACAAATCAGGAATTTCGTATTCCTGACACAACATTCATAGACATACCTAATATTGGGTGTCGAGGATTGGATGGAAGTCCTGGTGAGGTGAACATTACAAAAGCCTCATTCAAACGTGCATCTGTTGTACAAGATGACTTTGTGTTATCTACAGGCCATGAGCCCTCTGGGCACATGAAAACTGGACCATCTGTTGGTTCAGGTTCACAGTTAGACCATTCTGAATTTGAAAAGATTCAGAATCAAAACAAGGTGATGGGGGAAAAGGTTGAAAAATTGGAGAAAAGGTGGATGATTTGAATGCTGAGGTGACAGGATTAAAAGATATGTTGGAGGGTAAATTGAAATCTGTTGAAACTAAAATAGATACTGTGAAGGAATCCTTGGAATCTCATGAAAAGGAGATCAAGGATATAATGTCTGAATTTCAAAAAGATCTGTTGAAACAAATGCAGAGTATGCAGGAATCTGTATTGAAAGCACTGAGTGTATCTATGGCTTCTACTTCAAAACCTCTTGATCTTGTTCCACTTGCAGAAGCTGAACCTGAAGGTGTTTCTGGTCAGAACTCTAAAAGAAAGTTTGATGATAATGAACCTCCTGATCATCAAAAGGGGGAGAAAAGGCAAAGGTTGAGTTCTGATGATGACATTTGCATAGAGGATTTTGAAATAGCAGATATGCACTTAGTCAGTACAAACAATACAGAAATTCAGATAGTTCAGATTGATAGTTCAGATACAGAGGAAATGGAGGTGGAAAGCATATATGGTGGTGATTCAGATAAAACTAAAGAATTGAATTTAGACACAGAGATGGAAATCAATTCTGATGAAACTGAAGCAATTGATGAACCTGTGTTGAGGTCTGAGGAAACAGTGGAAAGTTTAATTGTTGACAACACTTGTACATATATTGTTCTTTATGATAAAGATAGTGTGATGGATTCTGACTCATAAGAAAGAAGATTAAATGAGAATTTGATCAGAAGTATGCAAAATGAGTTAGTCAGAGCACTTAATGTCCAAAATATTCAACAAAGTGTAAAACCGATAAGGCCTATTGATTTATTGGGAGAAGAAGATAGAACTGTTGATTATTCTCAGAAATTTAAACATGAGTTTCGATTTAACTATGCTGATGAGATGAATACAGAAGAAGAATATGAGAGAGTGGATGATTACTTTATGCCTTCTGAGTATATATTCAGAAAACCAATTGAGATTCCTAAGATTAACTTGCAAATTTTGGAGGAGCCTGTATGTGATTTTATCCTGGAGTTGAGTGATGTACCACTTGCTAGACAATTTCTTGATGACATTTTTCCTGAGGAAATATATGAGAATCTCTATCACACAGAAGGAGATTATGAGCTATTGGAGAGCAACATTAATGGCTTCATGGATGACAGATCTCAGATGATTTATACAGAAGCCTCGAACAGATTCAGAATCCCTGATTCAAGACTACACATTCAGAAGAAGATTGAGAAAGTGTTGATGTTTAAACCAGAAGAATTCAATGGTCTGATGTTTGTTAGATTGGAAGTGCTGAAAGAAAGAAGTACAAAGGTTTCCAAGTCAAGTTTTGATTTTCACAGATTAACTCTTGATGATCAGATCTTTCTAGTTAAGTTCTTTGCCAGTACTGAAGAAACCTTGATAGAGATTGAGTGCAGAAGAATTCTGGGGATTTCTGTCAGAAATATGTACATGTATGATTTTCAATTGGCAATTGAAGGAAGAAAAGAGAAATGCAACTTGAAATGTCCAGCAATGATTTCAGGGTTTGGTGTATATTTGAAGGGATTTATAAATGAAGGAATGGAAACTGAAGGGTTTGCATATCCAGTTCAAGGAAGACTTGAAATGTTCAAACTGAAGGAATTGGTGAAGTATAGTGATGCAACTTTGAGTTGGTTACTAACTGAAATGAAAGTTAATGTTGCTACTGAAAGAGAAAATCTAAAGAAAAAATGTGTAAACTCTGTGGAAAGAAGATTAAATCTCAGAAGAAAAATCAGAAGATGTGGTGAATGGTTATTATCAGAGGTTAATCCTAAAAGGATGCTGCACAATGACTTTGTGTTTCCTGCTGAGTATGAAGTGAATGAAATCCTTTCAGATGAAGTTGAAGAAGTTCAGGACACAACTCCTCAGAATGTGCAAATAACAAGTCTTGATCAAGCTGAACAATCTGAATCAAAAGAAGATGAGATGTCAATTGATTTGAATGGATACTTTCTTGAGTTTGATCTACCTGAGTTTTTCAAGCCTAAAGAGATACAATTTTTGAATGTATATTATGATAGACCAAAGGAGACTCAGATCTGGTTGGCAGAGAAATCAAGGTGTCTTGTGAAATCAAAACAGGCTGTATATTCAGACTTCTTAATCACAGGGATCAGAGAATTAAAAGTTAAACAATTCTGAAAGATGGAATACTTGTCTTTTGAAGTTTTGAGAGAAGATGGCAAAGTATACTATTTCACTGATGCAGATTTTGAAAAGCTGTCAGTAGTGGATTTCTACAGATTACATTGTATGCTGTGCTTAAGGAATCAAGCAAAGATAAGACTGAAAGGAAGGCAAGAAGTGTGGTAATTGAAGCTATGTTTTACATCCTAAGATGGCATGGTTATACAGATTTTCAAATAGCTCTGTATTTGCAAAGGCGATGTGTTTATCTGGCAAAACCCAACACAGATCATGATCAGAAAAAGGTGTTACAAACTGGAAGTGTTCTCAAATATCCAGATTTGGGAGTCTTTTTGAAAAACAAGAGTGAAAAGATCTTCTTCAGAGCAAAGGAGACTGCAAAATACTGCTCTGGAACATTGAGATTCATCAAGCATAATTTGGAGAAAAAGATGTTGAAAATAAAGCAATGCAACATAACTCAGGAAGTGATGACTCAGCACATTGAAACTATTCAAGAAATTATTGTCAAGATCGGCAAAAGGCTTAATCAAAGAAATGTGCTCTTACAGAAGATTGCTCCTGCCTTGAAAGATTTGGATGATGCAAAGTATCAGTTTATTTGACAAAAAGGGGGAGATTGTTAGATCTGAGTTTTGTCAATAAACTAAGTGTTAAAGGTCTGATGAGAAGACTCAGATGTTCTGATATGAAGGGTCAGAGTTCTGACTAAGAAGGCTCAG
This sequence comes from Saussurea involucrata, assembly GCA_033807775.1. NCBI lineage: Eukaryota > Viridiplantae > Streptophyta > Magnoliopsida > Asterales > Asteraceae > Saussurea > Saussurea involucrata. The sequence goes on from CM066326.1 coordinate 16,617,571, forward strand.
AAGGATCGCTTTGAAAGTTTGAGAAGAAGAGTCAGAAGTCTGAGAAGAAGAGTCAGAAGTAGAGCCAGAAGTTTTGAGAAGCCTTGTCAGAAGAACGTTCAGAAGTTCTGAACTACCTGTTCAGAACTTATAACTAGATACTTTCCTTAATGTTTAGTTAACTAATTAGGACACGTGTATTGTTCCTATTAGTCATTCATATTTGTACTGTAGCTTTAATATTTCCGTTGCAGTATATATAGTAGTTAGCACTACATTGCTAACTGATTTTCCCCGAATATATTTGTATTCACTTTTTGTAATCTTTGAGATTCTCTCTCTCTAAGATCTGTAATTCTGTTCTTCATCGAGTACAATTGGGCTTGATCATATTACTTCTCAATTACTGTTTCATACATTGTTGTATTGATTGTAAGAGTAAATCCTGGACTTACAATACCTTAGTAGCAGAGGCTGAAGTAGAGGGAATGTTAGACTTTTCTTCCTCTTCTTTGATTTTGGCCATGAGGCAGAGATTGGCTTCATCATCATCTTCAGAGTCAGATGATTCTTCTTCATCAGAGGCATCCCAATAATAGTCAACCATCAGGCCTTTGCCTTTCTTTTTAAAGCTTTTCAGCTTTGAATACCTTTCTTTCAGCTTTTTGTATTTTTCATCTCTAGTCCTGAGGTTAGAGGTTTTCTTGGGGAAAGCTGAGGATCTAGAGACTTTCTTTGACCTGCACTCGCTAGCAAAATGTCCTATCTTTTCACAGTTATAGCAAGTAGCAGTAGCCTTATCAGCAGGGGTTGATGATCTAGGCTTGTCAGTAAGTGCAAGAGGTTTATTCCATCTGAAGTTACTCTTTCTAGCGAATCTCCTGATCTTATTAGCCAGGAATGCCAGAGATTCATCAATATCTAATGAGCATTCAGAGTTAGTTTCCAACTCGGTGACAGTGATAGTAGATCGTTGAGTGGAAGGTAACTCTAAGAGTAAAGCAACAGGTGTGCTTTTGGAATCTTTTACAAGATTCTTCTTAAGATGACTCGACTGCTCATGATTGAGCATTGTGCCATATTAGGTAGAGAGAGTCGTAGATTATAGATCTTTTGATAGCTTCAGACACATTGAATAATTGTCCCAGCTTTCAGATAGACATTCTAAGAACTTTGTCAGAATTTCAAAGTTAGAATATTCCTTACCAACGGTTTTCAGATCTATTATTAAAAAGTTGAACCGCTGATGTACTTCAGAGAGAGATTCATTCTTACTACAAATGAAGCTTTCGTATTGTCTTACCAGGTTGATCTTACGTGAGTCCTGGACTTAATATGTACCTTCATACTGAACACAGATTGTGTTACACATGGCTTTGGAGGTTTTCAGGTTCATGACAGATTGATAGACTTCGTCTGGAAGATCCATGGAAAGAATAGATCTGGCTTTGGTGTCGATAGCCATTTTCTTCTAATCTTCATCAGTTCACATATGAATTTCTTTGGCAACCAACCTTTCAGGAATGGCAGCTCTATTTTCAGTCCCTAGAACATCAGGGTCGTTTCTAACAGGAATATATGGGCCATTTTCAAGATAGTAAGTCATAGTAGGGTCTACACCTTCTAAGAAAAGTGTCATCCTATTTTTCCACAGATTAAAGTTATCTCTGGAAAATCTATGGGGTTTTGCAAGATAACCATTGTCAATATAGTTTGTGTTTGTGTTAGTAGCCATTATGAGAAATGGCAAGGAAGAGAAAAGATTAGTATAAGCAATATCTTGTTTATGAGATTAAACAATCCGCTCTGATACCACTTGTTGGTGCCGAGAGGGTTATACAAGTTTGTAGAAGGGGGGGGGGGGGGGTTGAATACAAATACACAGATTTTACTTTTCTAAATTGTTTATTGATATAATCAAATAATTTACAACTTGTTGCGGAATAAGATTAAGGAGTAAACCTAATCTAAACAAGTTATGAGAAACACTAAGTTTGTTGCACTAGAAATAAAGACAGAAAGGAGATAAGAATAGTACTAATAATATTCTAACACAAAGTTGTAGAGAAGAAGATGGCTGAGCACTTCATTTCAGAAGTAGGGTTCTTCTTATATACTGCATGCATTTAATGCATTTCAGTATTACTTTACACGTGGCAGAAGCTGATTGGTTGCATGGTTTGACCTTTGTAGACAACCTTAGTAGCCGCATGATGTTACAGTGTAGAATCGGAGTTGGTAGTACGATCCTAGGCAAAAGGGATGTCCATTCTGATATTTCGTACGGAGGCGTGCAAGGGAGATAAGACAAAAATAACTTGTAGAGGAAACTTCATGATCATCGATTACTGAACAGTACTTTATCAGCGAGTGACAAAGCTCAGCGATCGTTGAAGTCTTCTACTTGTAACTTCACGTTGAGTGGACAAATCTTGGCTTATCTGATATCCGCATCAGTTCATTAGTAGACTTGTCGTTGTTCTTAAGCTTGATCTTCGACTTCAGCGTAAAACGTAGTTGACGTGAAACTTGTCTTCAGGGATCATAAGTAAACAACTAAACTATCAGCGATCACCAACAAGACTAAACAGACTCAGGTTTTTAGTGATGAACAGTGTACGCTGAATGTATAAGTTAAAGAGCTTGAGTTTCCTATCAGCGATATTGAAACAGTCTTAGTACTTATCAGCGATAGTGAAACTCTAATACATAGTGTCTACTTACAATTTTTACTAAGTGTTTAAAGGGTAATTATCAAATCACTGAGGGTTTGGATCAACACCAACTTCTTCATAAGAAAGAGCAGCAAATGAATGGGTTAAAAGTATCTCTGTGGAAGGGGTATTATAAGAGTTGGGAAACGTGGAAAGCTGAGTCCTCGTTTTCTTGGACCTTTCACTATAACCAAGCGAGTAGGGCTTCAAGCGTATCAGTTGGATCTTCCACCTGAATTGGAAGGAATCCATAATACCTTCCATGTCTGTTACGTTCGGAAATTTCTAGTCGAAGAAGATAATGTTATACCACTTTCGAAAATAAAAGTGGACGAGAAGAGTCGTTGCGCGGAGGAACCTGAAGCAATTTTAGAAAGGACGACTAAGAAACTACTACATAAGGATGTGATCATGATTAAAGTACAATAGAAGCATCAAAGAGGTGCTAACGTGATGTGGGAAGCTGAAGAGGATATGAAGAATACATATCCTCATTTATTTACCTAACTTTGATTTCGGCGACGAAATCATTCTCAAGTTGGGGAGAATTGTAACACCTCTAAATTTTGGAAGATTGTTTAAAATAATGAGATGATATTATTTTAAATGAAACGTCAAAAGAGTCAAAAGTGAGTTTGACCGAAGTCTTAGGCTATTTGTCGAATTGTGAAATCTTAAGGGGTTGCTTCTGCCATTTGTTGATAGTTCAACATGTATAAAAGGGGGAGTCGGTTCAAAATTGAGATTTTATCTCAATCCTCATCTCTGAAGTCGGTCTAAGCAGAGAAAAGGAAAATTGGCGATTTGCAGGTTTCTTGCGGTAAGAAATTCGATCACCCCCTCGATTTCTAGTTCTCAAGATATGACAATCATAAATTTAACTGGTTGTGATTAGGTACTTGTTCGTTGGTGTGATAGATTGGATTTAGTGATTTTTGAGTTGGCAGACTGTGTATTTGATTTCTATTTCCAGGTGAGTTCATCTACCTGCTTTTCTTTAATAAAACTTATCTGAAAGTAGAAAAGGGTTTATTAAGCTTGTTTGAGATCTCTGTGAAATGGTTAATTGAATTCTGGGTAGAAATCGAATGAACCACCAAACGAATCCGGAAGATGAATAATCCGGGATGTTCCGGATTCCAGATGTTTTTTGGATTGGTTTCGGATACCGGATGATTCCGGATTCCGGATAGGTGTCCGGATGGGTTGTATCGGATACCGGATTGATTCTGGATACCGGATGGTTTCTAGATTAGATACCGAATTTGATTCTGGAATGGTTCTGGACTTGGAGTCCGGATACTTTTCTGGATGTTACCGGATCCTTGTGTTTTCCGGATATTAGCGGATAAATGTTTCGGATTTGGTTTCCGGATAGAATTTCGGACTGTTTCTAGACTTGTTTCCGGATTAGTTTACTGGACAAGTTTCCTGTATATTTTATGAGTAATGTTGTACTGTTAAAATGTTTTATGAAAACGAAAACATATTGTGATTTTAACGGTACAAACATAGTTATAACTCGATTGAGAATACGACACAAATTGTTATGTGTTTTGATTGATATACACATATATTATGAAAGTGTAATGGATCCATAGGCACTAGTATTATGTGAACATGTGGAATAGGCGTGGACTAATCGTAATTCCCGTGTGTTTGATAAACGTGGAATAGGCGTGGACTAATCGTAATTCCCGTTTGTTTGAAATGAGGAATAGGCGTGGACTAATCGTAATTCCCATTTCATACTAAAATGTGAAATCGTGGGATAGGTGTGGACTAATCGTAATTCCCGATTTCTATTGGAAGGAAAAAGATAGGCATGGCTTAATTGTAATCTCTACTTCCTCCCCAAGAAATAGGTATGGACTAATTGTAATTTCTTGGACATTAGCAATGATCTAGAGTCCGTGGAGATTCGTAATGGGCTCTTAAACATGATGTTATGAATTACTCAGTGTTTGTGATACTCATGGAATCGATTATGATTCCCGTCATCGAAAGATGATATGTGTACGGTAAGAAATATTGTGAACCAGTTAAATTATATGCTTTGTTTACAAATTGGTTTTCAAAGCTTATAAAGTTTTAATTTTAAAACTGGATGTTCTCACTAGGCGTAAGCCTAATCTTTTCAAAATAAATTTTCTTACCAGGTACTAGCTCGGGAAAGGATAAGCGGGGATGAGTGTCGAGAAGTCCCAGAGTTATACTTTTGGAGTTATGTTGGAGAATTTAGTAGAACAAGGATTATTTTGCAGATATTATAGACAACCCTTATAATTTGATGTTATTAGTTATGAATTAGATTAGTCGGTTGTTTATAATAGACCCGTTGTAAATATAAACCTTGTCACTAATCTTCCATTTATGTATGAAAGTTTTTGAAGAATATGTTGTGGACTTTGTAAATTGAAGGTTTACATTTACTGTGGTTTTTAGGGTGTTTCGGTTTATGTTGGTTCCCGTTTTGCTTATACAAGATTGTCAGATCTATTATTTCGAATTTATGTTTGATGCGGAAGCGTATTTGAATAACTAATAGATATGATTGATAGATTTAGAACATAATATAAATAAACAGTGAACAGGAAATAATATCTCAAAGTTTACTGAATATATATATTAATAACAGATTCAAGAACAATGAGTAAGCAAAGCTTTTAAAACAGATATGACTCTCAAAGTGTTTAAAGCTATGTGTTATTGTGATGTTTTTCTTTCTTGAATTCTTGTTTTGATTGTTCGATTGATCGATCGATGGATAGGAAGAACTCAACATGAGTCTTCCTTATATACTACTCTAAGGGGACCATAAAGCATATGCTACTATTCACAAAGGACGGTATGAATAGTTAGACGGATGGCATGAACAGTTGGACGTGCTGTATTGCATTTAATGCAACAGACGTCTATTATGTACTAAGCTCTATTGAATCCAACCAGAGTTTGACACGTTGCAGTTGGACAGGGCATGCTACAATGCAAGTTGATGAACAGGTCCTGTAACAGTAGCATGATATTATAAATATCTTTTAAGTCTTTGTTGAAGACCGCAGAGGCTCTGTGAAATGCCACAGAGGTTCTGCTGTTTGGTCCTTAGAAGAGCAGTCTTCACCGGATTCCGAGTCTTTGGTCTTCTTTGCGCGTATGACAGAGCTTCTGTAGGACGCCTCTTTAGCTTCTATAGCTTCTTGACCTTGATCTCTCGGTATGTTCGGCAGAGCCTCTGTAAGAGGCTTTCTTCACTTAGCCTATTTTTCACTACTTCTAAATACATCTATGATTAGAAAGATTGAAGCTAACAATCTCCCCCTAAGTAGTGAAAAATAAAAAATTTAACTTGAGTTTAGTTAGGCTAAGTTAGATAAGACAGAGGTTAAACAATACCTCGAAAGTTCTTTCATTCAGAAATATGCCAGAGGCATTTTACATTTGAGTACAATGAAAGATAAACTTTTGACTTGGTTTACAGAGATTTGAGGTTTGAGAATCAGATTTTGGCATCTTTGAAATCGTTGTAGCTTTTGTTGTCTCTTCCGATTCTTCTGATCTCTTTGTAGACTGGTGCAAAGTTCTCTTAGGCGAATTGTGGCATCAATCTCTCTGATGAAAGTATCTGCAACATCTCTATCCATTTTCTCTGTACCTCTGTATTTTACAAGGCTTGCTCTGAACTTGTTCAGAGTACTAGTTGCGTACTTCTGACAATCCATGCACATAAATAGTTTGATTTCGCCTTGTGGGTTTTGAAATACTAACCCGAATCTTGGTTCTGTAATGATAGAGTTGGGCACGGCGTCGGGTGGGCAACGATCTTCTGGTGGTCGTAAATTTAGATGTTTGAGACCAAGATCCTTTCCCAGTTGAAAATCTATCATACTGAAGATCAGAAGCTTTTCCCTCATTGCTTTTCTTAATACCTGATAGGCTCTGGTGTTTGCCTCTGTGTTGTAGTTGTCCTTTGTCCATTGCAGAAGGTCAGGTAGATCATAAGGATTGATATTTCTTAGGTCAGCATCAGCGAAGGTGGTTTCTGAATTGTCTTCTCTTCTGACTTTGTAAAGATTGTACCTGACCATTGGATAGGTTCTTGTAAAGGAGAACTTGCAGAAGATTACCTTTTTGATCTTGTGGATTGAGAAGACATCTGCTTTGGTTCTTGGCTTTGTCCTTGTGAAGATGTTCTCAAATTCTTCTCTAATCCTTGAATCTGTCACATGATCTGTTGGATGATTGGTCTGAAAGGTTTGTTTATAGAGGTATTTGTATACCACTTCTTCCATCTCTTCATGTGTTGGACCAGGTTGTGGTACTTGTCTTCTGAGACTCTCCATCTTTTGAACAATTTCTGCAGCTCTGCCAGTTAGAGGAATGTCTGTCAGAGGCTTTAATCCATATGCCCAGTCCTCTTCTTCAGGCTTTGGAGTTTGAAAGGCATCAAAGGCGCTCTTCATCAATTTCTCTGTAGGCTTGGGCAATGATTTCTTTTTCTTGGGCTCTTCTGTCAGTATTGCTTTGCCCTTGTCTCTGGCTTTTGGAGGTGCAGAACCTGTTTCTTCTGTAGGTTTGGAGGTTGGTGCTTCTGTTGGCTTGATGGTTGCCTCTGTAGGTTTTGACACTTGTGTTTTAGAGGACTTTTGTGGCGATGATTCTGTTGGCTTGAGTTGCTCTGTAACCTCTGTTGGAGGTTCTTTGGTGACTTCTTCTGTGAGCTCTATTTCTGTTGGTGAAGATTGGACATCGAATCTTCTTGCCATTTTGAAAGCTAATGTGAACCTGTGCCTTTCTTCTTCTCTCTGTGACATTCGATCAGACATTGTATTGTGCATCTTTCTCATAATAGAAAAAGCAGAGGCCGCAGAGGTCGTTGCTCTTTTTGGTTTGGTGGCAATCGACTTTCTTCTTGGTATGGTTTGGGGTTTTTCTGTTGATTTTGTTGAAGGACTCTTTTCCAAGTTGATTACCACAGGGGTGGTTGTTGCCTCTGTGGTATGCTGATCAGCTACTGGAATATTGGTTTCTTCAGGAGTTGATTCCACAGAGATGGGTGTTGTCTCTGTGGTCTGTAGATTTTGTTGTTGATCTTGGGTTTCTTCTGGAGGGGCTTGACTGATTGGTTATGCTGCGATTGGTGGAGCTTGTATTCCTCTGGTCGTAGCTTTCTCCCTTATATTCTCCCCCTCAGGATTATCTGATGGACCAGGATCGTCATCATCAGAATCATCCTGACTTTTATCAGAAGTACCCTCTACTCTGCAGGAAGCTTTGGGTTTCTTTGGTAGTTCTGCTCCTGCGGCCATCAACTTCGCACGTACATCATCACAGAGGCCGAAAAGAGTTGCAAGCTCTGCTTCTGTGTTGAAGCGCATTCTGCCGACAATTTTTTCTGAACTCTTTGACGTAGTTGGCATTTGCAGTAGTGAAGGAGACAATGACTTCAGTGACCTGGTTTATGACATTTTGGCCGAGCTCTGTTAGCTGTGCTCTGGTCATGTAGTCTTTAGGCTGCATTATTGTAGTGTTGCGCATTGCCTCTTCTTGAACATTTTGCAGAGCCTTCTGTAGTTCTGCAGGTGTGATGCTCTGTGATTTGTTGGATTGCTTGTTCATTTGTTCAAGGAAATGTTTTACTGATTCCTTGAATGCAGAAGTTGCAGCTATTCCAAAATCTTTAGCAGCAGGAGTGGCTGTAGTTGTGGCAGTTGTTTGAGTAGAAGATTTCATCTCTGTGATGGCTGTTTTCACCTCTGTGGACAGATTGTCCATTTTGGTGTTCAGATTCAGCATGGCCGTTGATGTTTTCTCTGCAAAAGATGTGAAAGAGCTTTGCAACTCTTTCATGGTTTGGTTCACAGAGGTGACAAGGGTTTGGAACTCATCCCTTGATACTTGTGTCCCTGGTGTAACCTCTGGAGGAACACATTCGTCTCCAGAGTGAGTCCCTGCTCCTGGGACACCTTCGTTCACCCTTGTTTGTACGTTGGGGGTGGAAGGATTTCCATCTGATCTTCGAGCAGAAGCATCTAGTGCTTCAAACTTTACAGGAGTTCTGTGAACGACATTGTCTAGATCCACTTCAGAGGTGGGTACTAGATTATCCTTCTGTTGACTCGGAGACTTGTCTAGAGTCTCTTCGTCGTTGTGCTCACTACTTCTCTCTGAAAGAAGGGTTGGCCCTATTTCGTGCGTGGCAGAGGAAACGAATTCCTCTGTAGGGTGTTCTAGTGTGATCTAGGACGATTGATCACGAACTATAGGTGAGTCTCTTTGAGGAGACTCCCTAGGAATGGATTCCCCGGTTTTTGTGGGCGCAGAAGTCGAAAGAGTGACTTCTGGCTGGTTGGGTTGGGTTTGGATCGAGCTGTGCTGCTCTATTTCAATAACTCCTTCTGCAGCTAGACCTGAGGAGTTAGATGTGTGGGTTGCACTGGGAGGGGGTGAGGGATGTGTGCCTTCTTCATCTTCGGCCTATTTTTCTTTTACATTTCCTTTTCCTCCAGATGTTTCTACCCTATCCTCTGTTGAAGTTCTTTGCTCTGTGCCTAAGAAGTCATACATTTGATGAGAGCCTTATAACTTCATGACATATGGATGATAGAGACCTTTTCGTATCCAGACAGCTTCTTCTTCGTCTGAATCTATCTCTGAGACCTCCATTCTTGTCTCTGTTACTTCATTTCTATTCCACTGAGCTTCTGTTTGTCCATATTTCTTCTGAATCTGGGCTTGGACTCATTCTGTTAACGTCCAATCCTTGCTGAATGAAGGGGTTCTGTAGAATAATAGGTGTCTCAGCTGATTGATCTCTGGGTGTTTGATCATCTTTTTGCAGATGTGTGTCAATGCCGGAAATAGAGAAGCATTGTTCTTCTGGGGAATGGTGGTCGAGAGGTTGTGCCGTCCACCCTGCTGTATTTAAAGTGTTGGCAATGTCGGGGTTCTGTAGGAAATCGTTAATGTTTCCTTGGTGAGCAAATCGATCTGGGGATTGATGGGGCGATTGATATCCCTCTTCTGTCATTTCTTCTTCTGCATCTTCTTCTTCTGCAGTTCTTTCTTCTTCGATTGCTTCCTCTTCTATGGTAACCAATTTCTCAAGTGATTTATCATGCTTCTTTTTGGTTTTCCTCCTCTTAGGTTTTGGTGCCCCTTCCTCTGTGGTTTTTGATTTTCTTTTCTTCTTCTATTTTGGAGAAGAGGGAGGAGCAGAGGAGCCAATTTCTGTGGCATGAGGAGGTGAAGGTTGATCTTCTGCAGCGCTTGTAGAGGTGCCTTCTGTAGTTTTACTCCTTTTTGATTTTGGAGTAGAAGCAAAAGATTTTGAAGAGGACTTCTTTCCCATGAGCTCTGCACGTTTGGCTATGAAGCTAAGTTGAATAGCCATGTGTTTTGCTAATTTGTTATCTTTTTCTTCTTGAGTGGAAAGAGGTTCTGCAATCATTGTTCCTAGGGGGACACCTAAACGCGGGGGTGTCATAGGACTCGGTTTAGGAGTTCTATGATCGCGTATATAGTCTTTGTTAAGAGTTTTATTCGAGGCATACTTCAGAAGTTTCTTTGACAAAGGTCTGCAGTGTGTGTAGCCATCTACATGATCAGTGGGAATATTTTTGCTCATTGGGAACTGTTTGGGATTTGGCCCTTCCATTGGCCATTTCTGTATTAGCAACAGAGGTTCGAACAAGACTCCCAGTATTCTTTGGAATTGCAGAGGTGGTAGAAACTTAGGATCGTTCTCTTTGACCCTTCTTGTGTTGTTCTTTCTGTCGATGGTGTTAATGATATCTTGCATCATTATGGTCGCGTAATCCAGTGGGAGATCATAGTAAACCCCATACATGATGGTTAATATCTGATGTGAGCTCTGGTCAATACTGCCTATCTTCCCTGTCAGGCATCTGTTAAGAATTGAGAACAAGGTGTTCCACAGAGGTGGTAATCTGCCTCTGTGGAAGTCATTTCTCTTCCTCAGTGGTGTGTTGTACCCAAGCATTTCTAGGAAACGACAGGTCTCGTCGTCTGTTGGTTGCTCTGCGTACTTCTTTAATCCAAGAAGACCCCTTGTTGGTAGGTTGAATTCAAGTGAGAACATTGTTCTATTGAACTTGATTTCCAGATGCTCAGATTTGTCGGGTCTTGAAATGTATCCTTTGATAAGAGAATCATCTTTATCAAATCGGCAACTTTGCCAAAACTGGTTCAAATATCTAACTGGAATTTTCTTTGGGGTTCTTGAGAGTAAAGGGAAGAGGATATGATTTTCCATTATGTTTAGAAGAATGGCATGGGCTTCGTCGAAAGCAGTGGGTGAGGGGACCAAATAGCAATTGTTGGATTTGATTGGTAGTACTTTTTCGAAATGATCCTTTGCTATGAAGTTTTAAAGATGTGTGGTCGGAGCAAAGTCTGTTGAATCGCCGGAATCTTCTAGTTCAATGTTTTGGGCAGGGTTGGGGTTTTCTGAATGTTCAGAATGAGCAGGTGAATGTTCTGGTGAGGTCTTCGGAGAGTGTGCAGGGGAGATAGCTTGAGAAGATGAAGCCATTTAGTACTGAGAATAAGAAATTTGCAGGTTTCGCCGGAGAAGAATGAGAGTTTGTAAAAAGTTTATGAGAGGGTAAGCTTGGTTTTTATAGGAGGGTAAAACGGTAGAATTCGAAAGAGTAAAATATATGGTAATGGATTCAAATTTGGAATCCGAACTCAAGTTAGAGCGGCGGGTTCAACTTTCCACAGAAAACGTTCCATGTACGCCCAATGAAAATGGGACACGTAGGCCATGTCAGAGGATGACAGGACGTCGTGCGCGACCCATTAATGCTAGGCGCATGGGGTTATTCTTAGCCACATGTAATTCACTCTCAGTAAAAGTAACCGTTATTACTACAGAAATGCCCAAGTAACAGATTGACAGAACTTTTGTAGTTTACAGAAGTTCTGTGATTTTGAAAATCTTTGATGTGTATCCCTTTCTCATATATCTCATTGTTATCATGACTTCTGTGGGGTTCCTTTTTAACCAAAACGTTTTGTAAAGGCATTGGAGAGGATCAAATAGGATTTTTAGTTAAGAGTTTTTACTCGCAGAGGTTTTGTGGCTCTGTTGGAACTTGCCGAAGCACTGGGAGGGCCAGCAGAAGCTCTATGAGGGAAAAAATCTCATAATGAAAATTCTATTAACTTTTCTGATCATCCAATTTTTGATCTGTTTTAAGAGATATTTTTCGGACATATTTGAAAGTTGGTGTCCGAAAAAATTGTTATGGAAAAAGTTTTGTTCGAGAAGGTCATGGTGAGTCTGTTTGATTTCCGAGATAACATTCCAAAAGATCGATAGAGGTTAAAGTTGCGATCTCAGAGCATATTTCTGGCAGAGCTTCTGTTGAGCTCAGCAGAAGCTCTATGACCTTAAATTTCTCATAACTCAAATTTTATGAAACTTTTTGATCTTTTGATTTTTGAAATGTTATCCACAGTATATTTAGGACATATTTGACAATTTGTGTCCTAGAAAACTGTTTTCAAAAACCTTTTGTGCGAGAGACATACCTTTTGGTTCTTCTTTTCTCGGCAGTGATGTCTGACTTCTGTCGATATAGATTCATTGACATTTTTCTTTGGCTTTCCCTTGAAAGTTTTACCTCTGTAGATCATTTCAGGATCCCTTTTTGCTCCCCCTTGATATAATCACCTCTGTAGATCAGGAATTTTCCTTTTGCTCCCCCTTGACCTATGCTTGGATCAAAGAATGATAAGTTTTGCATAGAACATAGGTCATATTTTCCAGAGGTTCTGTAGGGGTTGTCAGAGGTTCTGAGTAGACTTACAGAAGCTCTGTGATTTTAAGAACTATTTAAGATTGAGAACTTACATATAGAAATAAATTAATTAAAGCAAAAATAATTAGAAATATATACATATTTACAGAAGATAAGGCTATACTTACAGAGGATTTTTACGTCATATTGATCATTCCTAACTTACCCACCAAGAAATTGAATCTTTTCTCGTCTAAATCTTTGGTGAATAAGTCTGCGAGTTGGTATTCTGTGGGCACGAAATGCATCTCGGTTGTACCGTATTCAACATGATGTTTCAAGAAATGGTACCTTATATCGATATGCTTGGTTTTTGAGTGTTGCACAGGATTGGCAGAGATAGCAATGGCACTCTTGGAATCACAGAAGATAGGTATTTTGAATAGGATGTGGCCGTATTCTTTTAGCTGAGTATTCATCCATAGAACCTGAGAACAATAGCTAGCAGCAGCAACGTATTCAACTTCTGCAGTGGATGTTGAGACACAATTTTGCTTTTTGGAGGTCCAACTGACTAGTTTACCACCTAGGAATTGACAACTCCCAGAGGAACTCTTTCTGTCGAGCATGCATCCTCCATAGTCTGAATCTGTATAAGCTTTAAGACTAAAACCAGAGTTCTGTGGATACCAGAGACCGAGATTTTTGGTCCCCTTTAGATATCTAAAGATTCTTTTCACAGCATCATAGTGTGATTTCTTTGGATTAGCTTGATAACGTGCACAAAGACATGTGGCATGCATAATGTCAGGTCTGCTTGCAGTTAAGTATAACAGAGATCCAATCATGCCTCTGTAGAGAGTGCATTCTACAGAGATGCCATCTGGATCTAAGGACAACTTATTTCAAGTGGCCATTGGAGTTTTCATTGCAGAGGTATTAGAGAGGCTATACTTGAAAAGAATGTTAGAGACATATTTGGCTTGATTTATAAAAATTCCCTCTGATGTTTGTTTGACTTGGAGTCCTAGGAAGAATGTTAGTTCTCCCATCATACTCATTTCAAACTCACTCTGCATGAGTTTTTTCAAAACTTTTGCACTCTTCTGTGTTAGAAGACCCAAAAATTATGTCGTCCACATAGATTTGTACAAGCATTATTTCACTGTTTTTACGTTTATAGAATAAGGTAGTATCTGTTGTACCTCTGTCGTAACCATTTACTAGAAGAAAGGTAGAAAGTCGTTCGTACCATGCTCTTGGAGCCTGTTTCAGTCCGTACAGAGCCTTTTCAAGGTAGTATACATGCCTTGGGAACTTTGAGCTTTCAAACCCTGGTGGCTGATTTACGTAAACCTCTTCTTGGATTTCACCATTGAGAAAGCTGATTTTACGTCCATCTGATAGACTTTAAAACCTCTGTGGGCTGCGAAGGCTAAGAATATTCTTATTGCTTCGAGCCGTGCGACAGGAGAAAAAGTCTCATCGTAATCTATGCCTTCTTCTTGTCTATAACCCTTGGCCACCAATCTGGCTTTGTTTCTGATGACCACTCCATCTTCATCCTTCTTATTCCTGTAGACCCACTTAGTCCCAATGGCCTGTTTCCCTCGTGGCAGAGGTAATAAAGTCCATACTCTGTTACGCTCAAACTGCAGAAGTTCTTCTTGCATGGCGTCTACCCAGTTTGGGTCATCTAGTGCTTCAGAAATCTTCTTTGGTTCTATCACACTAATAAAATTTGTAAAGAAACAAAAATTAGCAGTGGCAGACCTGGTTTTTACTGAGTCAGAAGGTTCTCCGATTATTTGTCTTGGAGGATGGCTTTTTGTCCACTGAGTGGTGCGAAGAAGATGGTCATCAATGTCATCGAACCTTTCTTCAGAAGCTTCTTGTGGATCTTCTTCTTGTATAGCCTCTGTCGTTCTTCTTACCTTGGTAGAAGATTCTATCATTTGTGGAATGATTGGTATGAGTGGTGGTGGAGTTTGTTCCTCTGAGGACGTATAGTCTTGGTCCTCAATTACCTCTATAATTGGTTCTTCTGTGGATTGTGGAGTTTGTTTTTCAGCAGCTTCTGTGGTCGTTTTTCTTGATGTTTCATCTTCTGCATTTTCTTCTTCGGCATTTGCATCTGTAGTATTTATAGAAGAAGATGAAGCATTATTTGGACCAGTTAGAGTCATACCTGTAGGATTTTGTCCAACAGAGGATGGTTCTTCAGAAACTCTGATGGTTCCAACAGAAGGATCAATGTCATCGTGGAACATCTCTAAAAATAGAAGATTCAAGTCTTCTTTCGTTTGCGAGATGCCAGAGGTTTCTCTTTTAAGTTCGAGTTCTGAACGGATTTGCTCAGAAGTCATTTGGAAAGAATCATCAAAAGAAACATTGATACTTTCTACGATTTTGCGAGATCTTGTAAGGTATACTCTGTAGGCTTTGGAAGTGGCAGAGTATCCAATGAATTTTCCTTCGTCAGCTTTTACTTCAAACTTTCCTCTTGAATCTCTGTCGTTTAAAACAAAGCATTTACATCCACACACATGGAAAAACTTGATGTTTGGCCGCCTTTTGTTGATCAGTTCGTAAGGAGTCTTGATGTGTCTTTTCACAATGGTTGACCGATTCTGTGTGTAACAAGCGGTAGAAATTGCTTCTGCCCAAAAGTTCATCGGTAATCCGTATGCTGATAGCATAGTTCTTGCGGCCTCCACGAGCGTTCGATTCTTGCTTTCGACTACGCCATTCTGCTGTGGAGTGCGTGCGGCAGAGAAGTTCTGTGATATTCCTTCTGTAGAAAGATAGGCTTCAATGACAGAGTTTTTAAATTCTGTGCCATTGTCACTTCTTAACTTCTGTATTCTGCATTCATAAAGAACTTGGATTCTTTTCATTAGATTAATCAAGATGATTGGAACATCCGATTTCTTTCGAACAAATTCAACCCATGTGAAGCGCGAATACTCATCAATTAAGACAAGTATATATTTCTTGCCACCTAGGCTCTGTATGGCAATAGGACCGCAGAGGTCGACATGAAGCATGTACAGAGGCCTAGTGCACGACACATCTGTTTTGCCTCTGTGGGAAGCTCTTCTGAGTTTTCCCATCTCACAGGCAGAACACAAGTGATCCTTATTAAATTTAACATTAGGCAAACCTTTAACTAGATCAAGTTTGACCAATTTATCCAAGGTGTGAAAGTTCAAGTGACAGAACCTGTTATGCCATAACCAGGCTTCTTTACTTTCTCAAGCTACAAGGCAAACTTTGTCCTTGGTTGTTGAACAAAAGTTCATTAGATACATATCACCTTTTCTTTTGGCTGGCAGAAGTTCCATTCCTATGTCTTCACTTTGTAGAGAGCAGAAAGTCCTTTTGAACAAGACATCAAATCCTGTATCACAGAGTTGACTTACACTGAGTAGGTTGTGTTTAAGGCCATTCACATATGCAACTTTGTATACAGAGACGTTTTCCTTCTGTATGACTCCATAGCCTTTGATGTGTCCCTTCTTGTTGTCTCCAAAAGTTACAGATCCACCATCGTGTGTTTCTTTGTACGTGGATAGTAAACTTCTGTCGCCAGTCATGTGCCTTGAGCATCCGGAGTCAAGATACCAAATTGGCACATACCGCTTCTGTAAGACAATCACAGAGACGTAGGTACCCATATCCATATGGGTCCAATATTGTTAGAATTTTTCAAGTTTGCCTTAGCATTCTTGAAATACATTTTATCTTTTGTAGAAAGATCAGATTGTATCTCTCTAGGTTTTGACTTTGGAGTTTGAATTTTAGTGGAGAGTAAGCAATCTGGACTTGAGAAGTGATTTTTCAATCTGAACATAAGATCAAAACAATGACAGTATTTAATATGAGACGTGATTTGTTTGAACTTTTCATTGAATTCATTGAACTGAGTCACAGAGGCATTACATTCGTTCTTAACATTAGATTTCCTATTACAAGAAGATCTATGAATACTAGAATGTTTTTTGCAAAAATCTTGTTTAGGTCCTGCCTTCTGTGAGTCTCTTATGTGGTGAACGTCTGTCTTCACTGTCATAGAGGAAATATATTTGTTAGCTTCAGGCCTTAAAGGTTTTGAAAATTTTGAGCTTTTAGGATTTTCAGAGGCCTTTTTCAAATTATCAAGCTCTGTAGAGGTTTTGACTTGTATACACATTTTTAGAAAATCTGGACAGATAGGTATCTCTGTGATTTTCTTTTTTGGAGAAATTGTTCTGTTAAGAAACTCAGAGGAGAATTTAACATCCTCTGTGTCACAGTGAATTATCCCTGATTTAGAATCAGTCTCTGAGTCGTCAGAGGATGAATCGTCCTCATATACAGAGGTTGAGTCATTTCTTTCGACAGAGGCTGGATTTTATGAGCATGTATCGTACGAGTTTTCTTCATCTGTAGAAAAACTTTCATAGATGGCAGAGGTTTCAGTTGAGATCTCTTCAGCGAGAATTTGATCAATAGAAGATGTACAGAGATTTTCTAAAACATTTGATTTCAAAACTTCCAAAATTTCTTTTTCAATTGATCTTTTAAGATTTTCTTCTGAAAAGATGGGTTTAAACTCAGGAGCTTTTGTAGATAATTTCTTTTTGACGTCTATCATACAGACAAAAGCGACCTGTGTTTGAGTCTCTGGTTTACCAAACTTAAAGATACCAATCTGATCTTGTGTTTTCAGATATTTCTTTGGTTTGATTCCTCTATTGACAGAGGTTGAAGATGATGAATCTGTGTTTTCAAACCACACATTGATCATCTTCGTATGTTTCCTCAAGTGAGGTTCTTTAGATATTTTAACCCTTTTACTTACAGAGAGTAAGTTTGGAAAAATTGGTTTATTTGTTTTTCCTACCACAAAAAGAGAAGACAGAGGTTTAAGTCTTTTGCCTTCAACACCTAGAGTAATATCATCGTACCCTATACCTCGTCTTCCTATTTGTGAGTTTACTTTCTCATACACCTTCTGTGCATCTTTGTAGTTTTTAAGTAAAACCTCTCTTCTGAGTAGAACTTGCCAAAGTACCTCTCTCTCTTTTTTGAAAGTATTCTTTGAGAGCTCTTATGTCAGTTGTTTCACTCCTAGAAACTGAAAGCTCTTTAGTTTTGACTTTTAAAGCAGAGGTTAATTCAGAAATTTGCCTTTTTAAAGGATCTACATTTTTGCTCCAATATTTTTCTACTCTTTCCTTTTCTTCAAAATTTTTGGCTTTTTCTTGAGTGAGAAGCCTTACTTCTCTCTCATTAAAGGTGAGTCTTTTCTGAATACTTTCATTTATCTCTTTGAGTTCAATCAGTTCAATGTTAAGTCTAACTGAATCATTTTCTACATATTTAATACAAGAGGTAGAGTTTGAAATGGATACCTCATTGTCAGTGCCCGAGTCGACTTCTGCCATGCCACAGAACAGGGCATTGGTGGTGAATTCATCATCAGAGGTAGAGTCTGACTCGAAGTCCTCCTTATTTGCTTCAGAATGCCCTTTGTTCGCCATTAGGGATTTTTGTGCATAATATTCAGCCTTCTTTTTGTAAAAAGCTGAGTCCTTCTGTGGGCGATTTTGTCTACTTCTGCAATCTTTTGCGAAATGGCCTGGCTTGCTGCAGTTGAAGCAACCTTGGGAGGTGTTTCCAGTTCGATCGTAGGACTTCTGTTGGTCTCCACCTTTCTCTGTTCGGCATTCGTTTGCATAATGACCAGGCTTACCACATTTGTAGCATTCTTGTGTGTGGCCTACCTTATCATCTGACCTCTGTCGGTCATTTCCTCTGTAGTTTCTGTCGCTCGACCTCTGTCGGTCACTTCTGTAGTCTGACCTCTGTCGGTCACTTGATTCTTCTCTTCTTTCATCATCTCTTCTATCTCTCTGGTTGTCTCTTCTATATCTGTCATTTCCAAAATTTCTTTGGTTACCTCTGAACTCTCTTGTCAATAGAGCCAATGATTTAGCTAATGACGCAAGAGTTATTTCTTCCTCTATCAGCTCGTCTTCTTCGCTACCAACCATCACTGTCTTCTTCTTCTCCTTCTTCTTCTCCTCTGTTGCTCTCTCATATCTTGGTCTCTCTGTAGCCTCTGTTGATTTACTAACCAATGCGTATGGTGCAATGGCTATTGTTTTAGCCTGTGCTATTTGAGGCCCTTGTGCAGCTAGTGTTCCATAGAGATCAGAGAGTGTCCATGAGTCTAGATCTTGGTTTGTTTGTAAAGACATAGACAGTTGAAGCCACTCATCATTCAGACTCTTTAGAAACATGACGTTATTTTCTCTCGAGGTTCTGTGAATGCCAGACTTTCTACATTTGTTTATGAGAGAGTTGAACCTATCGTACGTTGTTTGCAGAGATTCTGTTGCAGAGGCTCTGAATGCATGATATTCATTTATGTACTGTGCCCTTCGGTTCTTCTGTGTTTAGCACCCCCTTCCAACTGTCTTTCTAATTCTTTCCAAAGATCGTGCGCAGTTTCACATGCATCTAAGGATTGAAAAAGCCCGTTGGGGATAGCCATTATCAGGATTCTTTTTGTTTTCTGTGCAACTTCATCTTCTGCCTTATCTTCATTTGACCATTCTTCTTTTGGTTTTGGTTTTTGATGTTCAGGGATTTCTGGAGATTCAGCAGTAGCTGGTACTCGTGGTACTGCTATCATGGGAACAGGAGGAAGGTTGTAAAGATATTGTACTAGATTTTTTTCAGTACCCTCAAAGAAAAGAACCATTCTTATCTTCCATTGAGGATACTCATCTCGTAGGAGAGTAGGAGGCTTGGTGAGTGAACCAGCAGTAAAGAAGTTATTTGTATTTGTCATTTTTAAGGTTCTGAAAAGATAGTATGATTTAAAGAGTATGAGTCTGAAGATCTGGAAAGTTTTCTGGGTTTGAACAGTTCCCAGAGTACACTTTAATGGAGTTTTAACCTAGAGATGAGGAATAGGAAAAAATGATTTCTATCACTAATCTTGTAAAAACGAGGATCGCTTGATATTGATAATCAAGCTTTGCTCTGATACCAATTGTTGGTTCCCGTTTTGCTTATACAAGATTGTCAGATCTATTAGTTCGAATTTATGTTTGATGCGGAAGCGTATTTGAATAACTAACAGATATGATTGATAGATTTAGAATATAATATAAATAAACAGTGAACAGGAATTAATATCTCAAAGTTTACTGAATATATATATTAATAACAGATTCAAGAACAGTGAGTAAGCAAAGCTTCTAAAACAGATATGACTCTCAAAGTGTTTAAAGCTATGTGTTCTTGTGATGTTTTTCTCTCTTGAATTCTTGTTTTGATTGTTCGATTGATCGATCGATGGATAGGAAGAACTCAACATGAGTCTTCCTTATATACTACTCTAAGGGGACCATAAAGCATATGCTACTATTCACAAAGGACGGTATGAATAGTTGGACGGATGGCATGAACAGTTGGACGTGTTGTATTGCATTTAATGCAGCATACGTCTATTATATACTAAGCCCTATTGAATCCAACCAGAGTTTGACACGTTGCAGTTGGACAGGGCATGCTACCATGCAAGTTGATGAACAGGTCCTGTAACAGTAGCAAGATATTATAAATATCTTTTAAGTCTTTGTTGAAGACCGCAGAGGCTCTGTGAAGTGCCACAGAGGTTATGCGGTTTGGTCCTTAGAAGAGCAGTCTTCACCGGATTCCGAGTCTTTGGTCTTCTTTGCGCGTATGACAGAGCTTCTGTAGGGCGCCTCTTTAGCTTCTATAGCTTCTTGACCTTGATCTCTCGGTAAGTTCGGCAGAGCCTCTGTAAGAGGCTTTCTTCACTTAGCCTATTTTTCACTACTTCTAAATATTTCTATGATTAGGAAAATTGAAGCTAACAGTTTACGTGATCTTCAAAGTTGACTTTGTGAACATCAAGAGAAGCTTTTACAGTCTTGGTTGTATCACCAGCCTTGATCACAAACTTGGTAGAGAGAGTTAGCATCCTGCTTAACACATCTTTTTTGAATGCACCAAAATCGCCTCTGGTAACCAGCTGAGCATCCGGTCATGCTGAAGAAGAGGATGGTATCTGAGGTGTAGTGGGTAGTTGAGGTGCAGGCATTGGCAGAGCCGCAAAGGCTGAGGCAATCAATCTGGTAATCTCTTCAAAGATGACCTTCATATTTTTTTGCTGAAATTGTAATAGAGGGAGGTAGAACAGAGTGATTTGCTTGCTTCCTCTGATGTGTGGCCAACTCATCTCTAAGTGCTTTCAGTTCACCCTTTATGGCCCTAGATTCATCAGCCACTTTCCTCTCAAGATCAGCAATTTTCTGAACAGACTCTGATAATTGTAGTTTTTGATCTTTGATTTCAGCTTTTAGATCTGCATCATAGGTTGAAGGTGCTGAGGTTTATTTACCTGAAATTGTAACTTTATACTCATTTAATGAGTTTTCGATCTCATAACTTTATTTACCTGCTTGTGTAATGGGGTCAGAGGGGGTAACCTTGTTTGCATCACATGCATTCAAGTCTTCCTCGAGTTCAGAGGCGCCTTCTCTCAGAGGTGCGTGAATGTTGCTTATGGAAAAACTTCCACCTGATCTTTGAAGTTCCTTCAGAGAAGAATCTTCTCTGGGTGTTCCGATCCCTTGTTCTTCCTCCTCCTCCTCAGATTCAGAAGAAGAAAAGTGGATGTGATGAACCCTCTTACTGTCTAGGCAAGTGAGTCCTTATGCTACTAGGTCATACCATTGCCCATGAGTTGGGAAATCCTTAGGAGATATTCTGAAAATCTCAGGTCTAAGGTGTTGGTCTCCTAATTGTTGTGCCACAGAGGCATCACCGTGTGGTCGTTCAGATGTACTCTAGGGAGGATAGGTACGAAGTTCAATGTCCATGTCCCGTTGATAGGACATGTCCAGATGATGGGTTTCCTCTAGCTTTTGCATTTCAGAAGCTAAAAAAGGTGCGTCTGAAAGGTTTGGCCGGTTCAGGTTCGAGTTGTGCACCTCTTCTTCAATATCCTTTGATGTTGGACCATCCTGGATGGATTGTGTGGTTGCATAGTGAGTTTGGGTAAGAGTCCTAAAATAAACATGCGTTTTCACAGGAACATCTTTTTCTATGATGACTGATCTCTCAGGTCCTATTGGGTCAGAAAAATTGGGACTCTCACTCTCTGTTTCTCTCCCTCACTCTCTTCGTAGCAAGCCGAACTCTCTGCTCTAGGCTCTGAAGAGTTTACTTCTTCTCCCTCTGAGGTGGCTCGCTCCGTGGGTACACCTCTCTATGGTATATCTCCCTGAGTGCTCTCTGATATTTCTTAGTCTACATGCTCTGGTCCTAAGTGTGTTGGGGATTTCACCTCTGGCTCTTGAGGTTGGGCGACACGTTGATAAAGGGCTAAGGTAGGAGAGTTTCTAGCAAGTAGTGGCAGCATGGTTCGTGGGACTCTTCTGCACACTGGAGAAGGACCAACAATTGTTGGCTTAAAAGAGTTCGTTATCCAGATTGGCATCTTCTGTCCATCTTCTGATAGTTTCAGCTTCTAGAACGCCTCTCTGATGACTAGGGAGATTATTCGTGGGAATATGATTGAGTTTAGAGGTTTATCCTTCCCTACTTCCTTGCCATTGGCCAAGGCTTTGTTCTTTCTCTCGGCCACTATAAAGATTTCATCAAATAAGATGCAAGTGAAGTCAAAGTTTCTTTTGAAATACAGGCCATACACGAGGATGAGGATTGCAGGACTGGATTGATCTAAACTGCCATTTTTGAACGATAAGGTTCTATTAAAGACATAGAACACAAAGTTCCAGATTGGGGGAAACAATTTTCTCCTAAACTCACTAACACAAGTAATGTTTTCGTTGTAGCGTAGGTGCTTCACAAACTCTATCAGGGTGTCATTCTCAGGAGGTTGTTCGTAAGATTGGATTCCTAGGTCTGAAGTGGTAAAAAGATGAAAAATTCGTCTAAGGGTTTGGGGCCTGATTCGAACTGATCCTCCACCTTAGGAACACTGAACGTAACCTACTATACCTCCTTGTTCTTCGACGAAAGCAGAAGTCGATCACCATTGTTACACAAATAGGACAGGGACATTTGTATCCACCAGTGTTAGAACATGAACCAATTCATAAAAGAACTCGAGTATGATGTGGTATAGTTCAACATAATGAGCAGGGGATAAATCAATGTGAAAGTTATTGCTCTTTATTGGGATAGGGAGGATTTGGATGTTATTGTTGGGGACGATTCGGCTGGAGTCGTTGTGTTGCTTTGTGCTGCCATTGTTGCAGGTTTTGAAAGTTGAAGAAGGTCGAAGAACTTTTATGAACACAAGAGTTTTTGGAGAGGGAAATATTTCTCAGGGTAGTTTGAAAGCGTAAAGTATGAAATGAGGTTTTCAATTGGTTTTATATTCGAAAGGTTGATAGTACTCAAGTGTCAAGAGTATGTCAGTTGGCCACTCGTAGATTGCCATGTGGCCTTGGAACTAGAAACTTTTCTTAAATGGAACCGTCACGGAGGTTTTTCAGTGGGTGACAGTTGTCACATTCAGAAATAACCCGCATTCTGAGTAGGCATGATTTCAGAAAAGTGTATAAGGTTTTTCTGAAAGGTCAGAGGGTCTGATGGATGGTTGCTTCTAAAGTGGATTTAAGTTGCATTTCCTCAAGATGTTTCACCTTTTATACCCAAAATTGTCTAAAATCGTAGTACTGATTAATAAATAACCTAAGGACTCTTTATACAAGGATCACAATCTGAAGAATGTTGACAGAGGCTCTGATGAAAGATCAGAGGCTCTGACAAAAGTTCAGAGACCTGATTTTGATGAAAAGTTCAGAGGTCTATTCAAAGTTGTTTGAATCAGAATAGGATTTCCCTTCTCAAAATGTTTTTCTCATAAGCTCATTACCTTGTATGCCAGGAGGTTCTGAATATTATAAGTCAGAGTCTCTGAGTTGGAATATTCTAAGTTTCTGCATTCTTGGAGTTTCTCCCCCTTGAATGTTGATTTATATTCTTCAGTCTGTATTTTCTTAGATCCCCCTTAATTTATGCTTGGGCTAGGAAATGATAAGATTTATACAAAATAATTTAACAAATCACAAAACAACAAAAAGAGGCTCTGATGGACAGATCAGAGGCTCTGTAACCAATAAATGTTGAAAGGTATGCATAAGTAACTCTGAGATAATTATCAGAGGATCTAATGGAAATATGCTACCTAATTGTTTATCAGAGGCATTGATGGATAGATTAGAGGCTCTGATCTCTTGTTCAGAGATTAGGAAGACATACTAAGCATACCCAACTTGCTAATTAGAAAATTAAATCTCCTTTCATCAAGAAGTTTTATGAAGAGATCAGCAAGTTGAAAGTCAATTGTGACAAAGTACATCTCAATTGTACCTTTTTCAACATGATCTTTGATAAAGGGGTACCTTATATCAATGTGCTTTGTCTTTGAGTGCTGAACAGGATTGGTAGTGATGGCAATTGCAGTTTTTGAGTCACAGAGAATTGGAACCTTGTCATACTCAAGACCATAGTCTATGAGTTGAGTTTTCATCCAGATGACTTGTGAACAACAAGTATGAACAGCTACATATTCTTCTTCTACCGTAGAAGTGGACACACAATTCTGCTTCTTAAATTTCCAACTCACTAACCTTTCACCAAGTAGTTGACAAATTCCATAAGTGCTCTTTCTGTCATTCCTACATCCTCCATAATCTGAATCTTTATATGCTACAAACTCAAAAGCAGAGTTAAGAGGATACCAGAGACACAAGAATTGAATCACCTTAAGGTATTTGGAAATCCTCTTTACAGCAGACAAATGAGATTCCTTAGGGTTAGCTTGAAATCTAGTACAGAGACAGGTTGCAAACATTATGTTAGGGTTGCTTGCTGTTAAATATAAGAGTGACCATATCATGCCTCTGTAGTTCTTGATATCAACAGATTGACCATCAGGATCATGATCAAGCTTAACAAGGTAGTGTCCATAGTACCTTTTTCAAATTCATTGTTTATCAGAAAGGTTGAGAGTGTTTCATACGAGACTCTAGGGGCTTGTTTAAGGCCATACAAAGCGTTGTCTAAAAGGTATATTATGACAACCGTCAAATTTACGTTTCAGGTTAGAACTGTACTGAACGTCTCAATTATTCATATTATAGACAACACAGTCGAATTTAGCAGTTAGAAACAACGTCTTTAGAAAAACTGAGAAATTTTGCTTAGCCTTCACTTAAATGAGTGAATTATCCATAAATCTCATAAAATGCCAATCCAAATGCCTTAAATACATACATACATATATATATATATACATACATATATATATATATATATACATACATATATATATATATATATATATATATATATATATGTACTTTGCAAAATTCTATAAAAACAAGTATTATTATAATAGTAAATTGTCTAGTTAATAATTCAAATTCAAAAAAAAATATATATAATAATAATAAAATAAAAATAAAATCACAAGACCACATTATTTTATTCATCTTTGCACTCCATCTCTCTCTTTCTCTCCCTCCCATAACCGTCCACCACCCCCCAATAACCCCCTCTCTTTATCCTTTCACCTCATTTCACAACACTCATTCAACACTTCATCTCTTTCTCTCTAACTTCTCTCTCTAGAATTCTTCCTTCTTTCCTCTCTAATTTCTCTCTACTCTCTCTCAAATAACATCCATACTTCAGCCAAGAAACTCAAGAAACTACAAGTATTCAAGTGATTCTTAAGGTAAAATTATATGTAGAGCAAAGCCTACACATCTCTTTCTTATTGTTCTTTCATTTTCTTTAAGCTTTATTCTTCTACTACTCTACTTTTACTTTGTCTTGCTAGAAACATCTTGAAATCTTAATGTTTGTAGATTCATCACCATAACATCTTGCATGTTGTTAAAAAGATGATGAATCCATGATCAAACCTATGTTATGATCAAAGAAGGAACCTTTGCAAATTTTTACTAACATGCATGTGTGTTCTACTTCAAAAATCTATTTTTTTATGTTCTAAAAGTTTTATAAAAACATTCTACTACACGAAATGCATATTTTAATCTTCATGCATGTGGTGTAAACTTTGTATTTTATGTGGCAAAAACAAGCTCTATGCTTGATGTTCAAAGAAATCTTCAAAAAGAAAGCAAAATGATCATTTTTGGGATTTTAGAAAAATATATTTGTTTGACATACATGCATGTAGTTCTAGAGATTTAAAAACAAATATTCATCTGAAAATATGTAATCCAAAACTGACATGAAAACAAATGAACCTACTACTAGTATAACTAAGTCTAGAATGGTATTAACAGACTTTAATTAAACATAGCCTGATCACCTATGTTCGATTAAGGTAGGTTAATGCGAGACTATAAATGGTTATAGTAGGAGTATGTCAATTTTTACCTGCACTCTCTAGTAGCATGCGTAGTGCGTAGACATTGCATAGGATTTTAGAAGGCACCACAAGTAGCGGCCCCCGACACTTTTTCCTTATCATGTCAATTTCTGTTTTTGGACAAGTTTGTATTTTGGAACAAGATGTACTTTTGTAAACTTTTTATGATATGATGATTGTGTGTTGTCTTCTACCTTACGCAATGAAACCTTGAACTGTGACATCCCGTACTTCCGCTTTAGCAGGGTGTGACAGAAGTGGTATCAGAGCCGAAGGTTATAGAGAATACCGGTCTTCCATTGGAAAAACCCAACTATAACCAAAATCCAAAACTGACATGAAAACAAATAAACCTACTACTAGTATAACTAAGTCTAGAATGGTATTAACAGACTTTAATTAAACATAGCCTGATCACCTATGTTCGATTAAGGTAGGTTAATGCGAGACTATAAATGGTTATAGTAGGAGTATGTCAATTTTTACTTGCACTCTCTAGTAGCATGCGTAGTGCGTAGACATTGCATAGGATAGACGTTACACTTGTGCGATTAGTAACTAAGTACACCTTTGCCTCAATTTCACTATGTCATCATCATCCCACTCTCTCTCTTCTCACTCGGCCGACGAGTCGGGTTACGTCACTGGTCGACCTCGAGTCAACCCACCGAGCATCCGGGAAGATAAGGATCCTAGGAGCAATGAATCGGATCAAGAGGTGTCAAGCGAGCGAGATCCTTACGACGGACCGAAAGTGACACCAACCTCGGTATTGCCTCAACGAACCCCCATAACCTTTCAACGAAACCCCAACGGACAACGTGTAAGACAAACGACAAGAAAGAGCGTCCCAATCCCTAGACGGGTGACGTTTAGGACGGAGCGTCCAGAAGCATCGGAGCCCCCTCGAGTTCCCACCGGAATACCAATCGGACGAGTGTCTGGAATGTCTTGGGCGAAGGAGCAACACATAAGGGTAATGACGACCGAACTACACGGTTCTCAGGTGAGGGTGACTCATCAGGAGCAGGTCGTGACTGACCTGGCTGAGCTGACGCATCTCCTGTATGATTGTTCAACCCAGGCTTTGGAGAGCGCTAGGACTGCTAGGCGGACTGTGATGAGAGCGGAGCTTTTGTGCGTGATTAGGGAAGTAGTACGTACTAGCGATGTTTGTGCTGATAATCTTGATAGATGTGTAATTGAGATGGTTTTGATTACGATGGTTGATAGTTAGCAGCTTTTGATAAGACTGTTGGTTCAAAGGAAAAAAAAATCTTGAGGTTATTAGGAAGCTTCTGAAGATAAACTTCTTCATGGAGTTTGCCATTCAGAATGGCAGATTTAACATCCATTTGATATAATTTGAACCATTGGTGTGCTGCATAGGCTAGAAATATTTTGATTGCTTATAGCCTAACAACTGGAGTAATGGTTTCATCATAATCAATGTATTCTTCTTGACAATATCCCTTAGCAACCATCCTACCTTTGTTTCCGATGATGATTCTATCTTCATCTTTCTTATTATTGAACACCCACTTGGTTCCAATGGCAGATTTGTCTTTGGGTAAAGGAACTAATGACCAAACTTTGTTTCTTTCAAACTCTAGAAGCTCTTCTTGCATTGCTTCTATCCAGTTTGGATCTTCAAGGGTATCAAATACCTTCTTTGGTTCTATGACACTTAGAAAGTTCACAAAGAATGCCTCATTGATAGTAGCAGATCTGGTCTTAACTCCATCTTCAGGAACACCTATTATTTGATGATGAGGGTGATCCTTTGTTCGTCTTGTCATTGAAGCATGGACATGAGGTGGGGTCTGTGCTTCTGAAAGAGTTTTGCGTAAAACCACTTCATTGCTACGAGGCATAACTTCATTGCTTTGAAGTACACTACTCTGAAGTGTAGGTTCATTGCTCTGAAGTATTCCATCAGGGCACTACGAGGGTGTGATGTTTTCTATTGAGTTTCTTCTATGGTTTGTTATCAATGGTGATGATGGTTAAGGTTCAAGTTGCCCTTCCTCAGTTGTTGTATTGAACTATCATCTTTAGTGGGACGTGTGGATAATGAGGTAGAGGGTGAAGTATTTGAAGGACCAGATAGAGATGTACTTGATTGTTGGGGGTCCTTCTGAACCGTGAACTATATTTCTTCTTATAATGAGCTCAGAGGTATCTTCATCATCAAAGAAATCTTCAAATATCAGATTGAGTTCTGATTCTCTGGATTTGGAAGAATCAGAGACTCCTTGGTTCTGCATAAGTTCTGACTTTGAGAGGTCAGAGGTCTTTGATGTCTTGTCATCAAAAGACACATTGATGCTCTCAAGAATGACCTTAGTTCTTAGATTAAAAACTCTGTAAAACAGGCTGTTGAGACTGCTTGCAGTACAAAAGTTCTGAGAAATGCCATCTTCTGTAAGGTGTGATTCAAGCTTGATGTTCTTGAATTCGGTTCCATTGTCACTTCTCAGCTTCTGAACTTTTTGACTTAGCAATACGTGAATTCTTTTAAAAAAACTAATTAACACATCTGGGACATCAGACTTAGATCTGCTGAACTCAATACAAGTATATCGTGAAAATTCATTTATTAAAAAGTAGTCTTGGGCTCTATCAGAGGACATGGTCTTCAGAGCTATGATGATCCTTTGTTGAGGCGTCTCTGAAGTAAAGTCTCTAGAGTTCTCTTCCTTGGTCTTCTGAGCTATCTCTGAAGTCTTCAGACTTGGTTGGATTTTCAATACTTTTACAAGAAAAATACTCGGGGCTAACAGGGTTACAGTCCCATGTTCATCTAACTTGTTACGATATACCCACTTTGTGATCCCATAAAACAAGTATATGACAATGGAAATCAAGATCAAGACTCCATCTATGTAACCATATTATGTCAAAAGTGTGTACAGAGAGAATCTACAATCTTGGAATGTCTAGGAGAGTTATGAACAAAGGATTTAAACTAGGCTATTTATACCTAGACATGAAAGTTACATAAAGACCCCTTCAAATTTGATACAACATGTAAATTTGACACCAACAATCTCCCCCTTTGTATCGAATGTTGAAGCAACTACTCAAAATGATCAACTGAGATGTACTTTTTCCTATACCAATGATGATCTCGAACCTTTGTAGAGCATTCATGTATTCCAATCTCTTATTAATAGCTTTCAAGGCACGAATAATCAACTGCTTTGATTTTGGCTCCAGAGGTACCATCTTTTTCTCATCCAACCTAAGCTTCCATTCACCTGGATTTTAACACTTTGAACGCTCCATCACTGTACTTGTTGGCTTCAGCAAATCGTAGGAACTTCTTCTTCTTACTATTGAAATACACAATACCAAACTCTGGTTTTTCAAGGACTTTGTAAACAGGAATACCTTGAATATCTGAAAGTCTATGATTAGGCTTTAAGATGTTAACTCTGATTTGACCAGCTTCTAAACCCATCTGGAAATATGTAAGATAAGAAAATTTCACCAAGTTCTTCATAAATCACTTCACAGAATGATAAGATTCAGACCATTCTTTCTTCTTATCTGGAGTTCTGGCAAGAATGTCATAAAGTCTCAAAAGATGTTCACTGGTTAAGTACTTGAAATCAGCTTTGGTGAAAGACCACTCTTTTCCACCAGTTCTAAAAACAGTGAACTTTGGATACCAAATACTGAGCAGTTTTTTTTGAGATTCCAT
Organism: Saussurea involucrata; assembly: GCA_033807775.1. Taxonomy (NCBI): domain Eukaryota; kingdom Viridiplantae; phylum Streptophyta; class Magnoliopsida; order Asterales; family Asteraceae; genus Saussurea; species Saussurea involucrata. The sequence goes on from CM066326.1 coordinate 16,647,193, forward strand.
CTTCACAATCTTCACAACCTCCTTATCCGTCCTTACCCAATCCATATTCTGATCCTTGTTTCTCATCACATGAATAAACTCTATCTGGTGTAGTGATGACATATTTTCATTGGAGTGCAACTTGACAAGGTTTATAGGTTGAACGTCTTTCACCAAAAGATCTCTCCGGATATCTTCTTAGAAGGGTGTCAAGATTCTGATTTTGTGCCATCTTCTTTCCAAGTTGGGTTCTCTGTCTATAAGCTATTGGAACATTCTGATTTTAGCCTCGGAAACAGGATCTTTGTGGATCCCAGATTAGTGCATACAATATGAAATCAATAGAGCACATTTGAGGGTAGAAAAAGATGCTCAACAGAGCACATCTGAGGGTATCCTTAACCAAAATCCCAGTGCTTCCACACAATCTAATCCTGGTGATCAAGACCAAAGGATTATTGAAACAGAGGTGCACACCTCGAACCCCAACCAGCAAGAACCACCAGAAGCAACTCTTCATGCTTCTGGTATGCACGAACATGGGGAAGCTATCTTTGGTAGTGATGTTCATTCGCCCCAGAACAACGATAGGTCACCTCCACACGATGATGCCTCTGTGGCTCATGTAGACATGACACAAAATAGACCAGAGATCTTTGTAATCTCACGTAGCATATGTCCGACTCAGGGACAATGGGAGACCATAGTAGAACAAGGGAAGACTTTGCTTGATCCAAATTCTTCTCATCACATCAGATTTCCTTCTTCAGAACCTGAGCTGGAAGAGGAAACTATGGTCAGAACACCTGTAGTTGTTTCTCCTCAAAGGGAACATCAAGGATCAGGTGGAAGTCCTCCAAGAGCCAACATCAAAACAACTCTTGACGGAGGCGCCTCTGAACTCGAGGCAGAATTGGATCCATGTGTTGGAAGCAAGGTTACCCCCGTTGACACTGTCACAAGAGCAGAGTTCGAAAGCTTCTGTGATAGTATCAACAACTCCTTGAATGAGTATAAACTTATCAATGAACAGAAGGAGGAGCTGATCCGCAAGGAAAATGCTTCTCTTAAGGAAGAACTGCTGAACATCTCTAACAAACATGCAGAGATAACTCAGAAATATGCCGACGCTGAAGCACTCAGAACAGAATCTGAACGAGTTAGAGGAGAAGAGATTGCCAAGCTGACAACAGAGATAGTCGAGCTATAAACAGTCAGAGCAGAGGAAGCCAAAAAGACTTCGACAGAGCTTGCAGCGCTAAAACAACTCATAACAGAGAACCACACAGCGCAGATGAACAAAACCCTTCCCATCCCTACAGTTATTCTTTGAGAATCTAACGTCAGAACCTTGACAGAGATAATTACCAACTCTGTTAAGGAATCCATAAAAGAAGCAACCACCTCATCTGCTACTCCACTCAACATCTCCTGCCCTAACCCAAATGACCTACCCATGATTGTTGGCCAAATGGGAGACTTCAGAAAATCAATTCTTAGCCGAATGATGACGATTTCATCAAAATTTGCAATGAAAGCTAAGGCGACAGAACAACATGTGCAAACATCTCTTGATAAACACAAGGTCAACTTTGCGGCTCAAGTAGAAGAGATCAGGAGTGCCGCAACAGAGGTAGAGGATGTAATGACGAAGGCAGCCTCAAATTTTACTAACATTATTTTACAGGCTACCTCTACATCGAAAAGACCTGCAGAAGAAGCACCTACAGGAGAACCTTCAAGCAAGAGACACAAAGCTGATCTAGGATTTGTTGTTCCGCCCTCACTAGAAGCTCGAATTGACTTTTCTGGGGATGATGATGATTTCAATTCGTCATCCATGTAATATTCATAAACCTTTCAGAGAGTTTACAATGTATATCATAAATTAATAATGACGATTACGACGATTAAACTGCTAACATGAAACTAAAGGTTAACTAAACCTTATAAACCAAGGCCTAAGACAGTTAAGGCCCAAGCCCATTTAACACTTTTATGCTTTTTACAATTAATATTCTTTTCTAACCTTTTCTTTATATCACTTTCTATATTATAGGACATTTATGGTCCTAACAATCTCCCCCTAAAGTTATATAATGAAAAAACGGTCTTGAAAACTTTAGGTCTTGATCTTCTCTTCCTCTTGATTCTTTTAAACACTTTGATGTGGCCTTTCTGGTTTGGGAAATTATGTTCTAAGGGGTGCTCGACACCTATCACCTAAGGCCAACTGGTCTGGGATCTGCTTACCCAAATCCTGCTATAGAACCAGATAGAAAGCCATGTTCTACTGGTACAAATGGGTTTAAGTTATATCGATGTAGCCTTTCTGGTTTGGGAAATTAAGTTATAAGGGGTGCTCGACACCTAGCACCTAAGGCCAACTGGTCTGGGATCTGCTAACCCAAATCCTGCTATAGAACCAGATAGAAAGTCATGTTTAACGGTGTATCTTATTCTTACTAAACTTTTTGATTAAAAGATGCCAATGAGCACAAAATCAAAAGATGCCAATGAGCACAAAATCAAAAGATGCCAATGTGCACAAAATAAAAGATGCCAATGAGCACACATCTCTTGAAACTTGGGGATAATACAAAGTCGCGATAAACCCGTAAAATTGTGAAAATCCTGATTTTGGACAAATAGTGTGAGTAGAGCAAAGAATTCTTATATGTTTTAGAATGGCATATGCTTGAAGCTAATCATATTTCGCATGCTAGCACACCAAATAGATTTATTAAAGGGGTTGAAACTGAACCTTTTTAACTTGATATGCAATGATGACTTGTATTTGAATCTAAACACATGCATTTGATTGAAAAATCTGTTAAATCTCATTAAGTTGGATTTCTTTTGTAAAGTTTTCAAATGATCAAATGTTAGTAGTAATAAAATGTAGTTCAATGAATTTTATTTTCCTTGTATAAATGTTTTCATTAAAGCACTGTATTTGAAATGAATATTTTTAATGAAATATATGCATACTTTCAGGGGAGAAAACAAATTGCTCCAGAATTCTTATTTTGAGGGGGAGAAAGGTTATTCGTTCAGGAGGAGATTGTTATTAATACTCAGAGACGCGACTGAAATTGAAAAAAGTTTTTGATGATCATGATGTTCACTTTCATCAAAAAAGGGGGACAAATGTTTAATTCAATTTCATGTCGAAGACAATTCAAGGTCAAAGAGATGAATATTGTATTGAAGAAGATTGACTTTACATTGTGAAAGACAAAGATGTTTTCGAATCACTTATATATGGATTCGGATTGCTCAAAGTTGAAGATTTCGGATCATGTGAAGTCTGAAGTGTTTTTGAATATGGTTATCTTAGATCTGAGAGACTCGGATTGTGCTTACACCTAAATGTTAAAAAATGTGAAGGCTTCGCATCCTTGTGAAGATTCAACTGTTTGAAGAGTGCCAGAGTTTCAACGGTCAAATTCAAAGTCAAAGTTTTGAAGATCAAGAGCTAAAGACTGTTGCTGTATTTTTTTTAAATCTTGAATCCAAAGGGGGAGATTGTTAGAGAATTATTGTATTCAAGATTTACTGTAAAGTCAATGTACTGTATTAGTTCATAATGCCTTTATACCTTGTATGTTATGGGTATAAATAGGCATGTCTAGTTCAATAGTTAGACAACAATCTAGAACACTTAATGCTTAATGTCATTTGTAACTCATTGATCAATATATGGATGACAAGTTTGTTCTCTAGATTCTCTCTGTATTTTGATTGCTAAATCTGGGTTTATCAAAATGGAATCGCAAAGACTCGTGCATGTGTGAAATAAATAAATTATATCTGTTAGGCTCAAAAATTGATTTAACCCGAGACTGAAGTTAAAAATGAATTGACACAGTGATTAGAATATGAAGTTCGAAGACTGGAGCTGATGTCTTCCTTTTTCAATATCTAAGACCTACGAGTTGGGAATAGATAGATTATGTGCTAATTCTCCGTGAATATATGAAACAAGCATCTGTTGTGAGATACTTGAGTGGTTAGGTGGGGTGACACAAGTTATCGACACCAGGTTCATGTCTGTTTCAATATTCATCTCCAAAGAACGAGAATGCATAGATTATGTGGTTACTTGGATAACTGACTCGGTTTGGTAAGGACCAGTTTATTCTTTTAAGTCATGTCACATCCTCACCATTTTTCTTTTTCACTCCAAACTCATCTATCAATCTAGACGCCTCACTGTTGTCTATAAGGGATGTGTTTCTTGGGTAGGTCTTTCCGGTTCTGGATAGACCATAGAAACGATGTAATTCCTAACACTTTTTTCATTTATCGAATAAATCATTGAGGTACGAGTTCTAAACTGAGGTGTTTAGAAGTCAAAACATTTAAGAACGAGTCCTTACCTGAGATGATCAGAAGTCATAAAAATCATTTGAAATATAGAATTTCACGAAACAAGATCAAGCGCTAAATAGAATGACTCGGTAAGCACATTATGTTCAAAAATGAAACAATGATTAGAATCTTTAATTGTGAAGAACAGGTCACAATTAATATATCAGAAAAGAAATAAATCATTAACATGAAATGACGAACTTTGAAAAACAACTAGAAATTCAAACGAGTGTATTTCTAACGAAAAATCAACGAATATGTGAGACATGGAAATAAATAAGTCAAGAAAATATTGGACGTGGCAATCATGCAAGTTAAAATTGGAGAATAACAAACACAAGTTAGTTATTCAGAATGAATTTCCACGGTCTTTGAATTCAGTGAAAGTTCACTTACCTTTCATAAAATAGTACCCCCCCCCCCCCCTCGAAATTGGCATAACCTTTGAATGCAGTCATGTGAAAAGAATGTTCTGAACTAAGCGCACATGACATTCCTACAAAATAAATTAGAAGGATTTTGGTATCCATCCATTGATGGAACCTTGACGGTTAGATGCCTTATTATAGTGAGGACCGGGGATACTATAAGTACCATACCAATGAGTTGAATATTTCCGATCAACAAAATTATTCGAACCACATATAGAACAATAGATACAATCATGAGAAAGTTGAAGCAACTGTTCAATTGAGTAAACTCTTAAAGGAAACATCACACTTTTTTCAACATATAGATACTATAAGCCGCTTCATGTTCGCTTGACGATTAAAAGGTCTTTATAAAGAAAAATCTACTGAATCTGCGGAAAATGACAATCAGAAAAAAATTATATAAAACTTTTTCTTGAAAAACTCTTGAAGTATATGAAATACACCAATGAAAAACTTTTTTTTAATACTCCTAACAAGTAACAGTAGCGCAAAGTAGACTTAGAAAATTATGAGAATCTGAGAGAGGGTTGCGAAAAGTATACTTGGAATCAGAAAACTGAAGGTTGCGAAATTTGATGATGAATGTTGCGAAAAGAAGATGAATGTTGCGAAAAGAAGATGAATGTTGCGAAAAGTCCAGATCTAGCGAGAAATGATCAAAATCTTCAAAAATCCTCTTAACACCAAAATTTATGAGAAAATCTTGTACATACAGGTTCGAAATCCAAATCCTAACACTTTTTCTTCAATAAAAAACCTCTGAAAACCTCTGAAATTGAGTCTGAATTGATCGAGCAGAGAACGAACATCCACAAATCAATTTTCTTTAAAACCTCAAAATTGATGCTGAAAACTTTCGAATTAGACTTCGATCCTTTAACAAAATATAATCTCCTCAGAAAAACGAATCCAGAGAGCCAAACCGCAGAACAATTCGATCAAAAATCAAAAAAATTTGATCAAATTTCAAGAAAATTAGATTTTCTTGATAAATCCAGAAAATCGATCGAATTTTCTTGTAGAATTAACCAAACTTTTCGTGATTGATCACTGAAAATCTCCTCTGAATCTCGAATCCAGCTCTAATACCAATTGTTAATCCAAGATCTATCAAGATTAGAGAGAAATTCTAGAGAGAGAGTAGAGAGAGAAAGTAGGGCTTATTATGTCGGCTCTCTGTGTTTACAAGATATGAGTTATGACCAAAAGCTTACAAAGAAAGTCTAAACAAAGCCTTATATACCCTAAGACTTATTAAGGAAATAAGCTAGCTTTGACTTTCTACACATGACTAAATACATTGACTTTGACTCTTTAAATCAAGATTAAATCTTGAAGACATATTTGTCCTAACACGAATTAAAAGCATCATGATTATGATTGTATGTCCTAACATGCGAAAATGAATTTGTATTTACTTTGCTTTCATTTGACTTTTTTCACTACCCAAACTTGTTTGAACCTTTTTCTCCGCCTATTAATATCTGAAAAGTCATGGTTAGTAGAGTTTGAGTAGGAAGGATGTATGTCATTTGGTTGACCGGTCTGTTGTCGCGTCTATGAACGCTTTTGAGAGTTTGAATTGGTTTTAGAAACTTCGTTCACAGACCGGGTTTTGATTTTTGTAGAACATTCGCCTTTTTGAGAAATGGTCGGTCGATTCACTGCTTTTGAAAGAAATTCGATATGATTTGGAAAAGGTTTGTCGAATTCAAACTTTTGAAACTCATCATCTGAACAACTTTCGGAATTCATAAACGCAGAAAAATCAATATCATGGACAGATGGAACAAGATTGGTCGAGGGAGGTGAGGAACACTTTGAGTCTGTGTTTTTAGAAGAATCTGGTGCGGAAGCTTTTTGAAATTCAGAGTTAAGATTCTTTTGAACGCAATTATCTTGAGACTCTTTTTCTTTTCTTGAAGAGGTTTTGCCAATGAAGGCCTTACACGAAGATGTATCCGATGAGTCCGAGGAAGGTTACGGTAGATTCACCTTTTCCTTTTGGAGTTAGTCAAACTTCTCTTGAAGTTGACTTTTACTCACTTGCTCTTGCATCACTTCTGTTCCCAAGGCAGCCAGTTTGGATGTGAGCCTATTGATTTCTACCCGAAGGATTTCCTTGTCCTTAACTGACTTTCTCAAGCTCAGTTAGAAACTCTTGTTTTTCCTTTTAAAAATCAGTCTTTTCCTTTTCGAGTGTCTCCTCTAACTTGACTATTTTTTATTCCAAAATGAGAGGAGGAACATAGAGTTTAAACTCGTCCGTCTCAGTTTTGAGCTCAGGTGCTGGGGCCTCATCCTTTTTGGAGGAATCCTTGGGCTTCGCAACCTTATAGTCGTCAAAGTAGTCATTCGAAAGATACTTATATTTATTTTTCTTGTAGGAATAGTTAAGAGGCTCATACGCAAAAGGTAGTTGCATTTTAGTGGTGTGCGCGTTTGTATTCCTCAGTTTCCTCTTCCTTTTCCTTTTCAAGAGGTCCAGTCCAATCGGTTTTGTATTCGGGATACTTTTTGTTGAGACCAAGAAAATTAAAGTGATAAAGAGTACGTCTCTTTGACAAAATCTTTTTCAAATACTATGGGTTATCGTACCCAATTCCCCATTCCATGTTAAAATACGTTAATTCCTTAGGTTTGTTCATGTGAATCGTCTAATCAGTTTGACCTCTTTGTGAAGTTTGGTTTCAATATCAGTTATTTTCGAAACAAATTCTTTGTGTTGGATTTGAAGAGAAGAGCATTGATAGATAATCTCTGCTTTCTCATTCTCACACTGATCAAGCTTTAAATTCAATTCAAATATTTTGGCCCTAAGATCTATTGGTGCAATGGAAAGATTTGCACACTTTTCTTTAAGATTAGCATTGTCCGACTTATATTTATCAGTGATTCTCTTTTGAACTTCTAGCTTGTCTTTTAAAGAGTTAATTTCCAGCAGTTGTTCATTAGAGGTAAACATATGGGACTCTACCTTTTGACTAAGCAGTTGAATCTTATCAAGTAAAGCATTATGAGTTGGTAGACATACCTGACAAGCTGTTGCAGATTGAGATGGGCAAGACATCTTTATTGCACTTAGATGATCGTTAGACAGTTGAAAATATTGATTCAAGGAAAATCAGACAGTATCAAGAATACTTAAATGCCCCCTTCGGCGACTTAGCACGGGGGTCCCACTAAGTGAGGGTTCAGAAAGCTCACGGATATGCAATCTGGGTGGTTTTCGGATAGGGAATCCGGAAAAATAAGTGTCCGAATAATTAAGTAACCGGGTAAAACAAAGTTACCGGGTAAAACAAGGTTACCGGAAAAATCTAAGTGAACGAATAAAAACTTACCGGAAAGATTGAAGAAACCGGATAGAGGCACTTACCGGATGGGATGTCCGGAAAGGGAAGGTGACCAGGATAAGAGTACCAGGACAGATTGTTACCAGAGACTTGCTTGTACAGATAGAGTGCAATCCGGGTGAGTTTACCGGATACTTTGTGCTGACCGGATGGGGTTCCGGATACTTTGGAGAATCCGGATGAGGAGCGTCCGGAAAGTGTCGAGAGTTTTGAAAAACTTACCGAGAAGAAGACTATGGTCCGGACACCGCGGCTGTGCGACAAGTTCGAATCGGGGACAATCAGGGTTGCTTGATTTCACTCCTGAAAGGTTAGAAAACAACCAAAACACAAAAACACACTAACCCTAATCGATTTCTAAGCAAAATACCAAGATTTTGATGCTAAAATTTTGAACTTTTCAAGAATAAAGGTTAAAACATCAAGAACACTGTTTTGATTCAAAAACTCACTCAAACGATCAAATCGAACTCTAAGAATTTGCAGAAATGCTAACAAGACTATAATAAATCGATTTTGATGATTGGAATCAAACAATTTTATCAATATCACAATAATGAGAATTTATGGACAAATTGGCAGTCGATATAAACTTACCAGGATACCTTGAATTGATGTCTGCCTGCTCTAATACCACTTGTGGATCCCAGATTAGTCAGGTAACAACGAATAAATGAAACAATTAATCCAAACCCTCAGTGATCTAATAATGACCCTCTCTTGTGTTGATCCAACACAAACAAAAACTATATTGACAATGGTTCTCTTGCAAAACCCCCTAGATTCTCCAGAGATAATTTTAATCTATGGAAAAATAGGATGATTCTATTCTTAGAAGGTGTAGACCCTACTATGCTTTATTATCTTGAAAACGGCCCATATATTCCTGTAAGAATTGATGATGCAGTTCCAGCCGCTGAGAATAGACCTGCTATTCCAGAAAGGCTGATTCCTAAAGAAATTCATATGTGGACTGATGAAAATAAGAAGAAAGTGGCTATCGACACCAAAGCCAGATCCATACTATCCATGGCTCTTCCTGACGAAGTCTACCATTCCGTCATGAACCTGAAAACCTAAAAAGCTATGTGGGACACAATTTGTGTTTAGTATGAAGGTACTTCTGAAGTCCAGGACTCTCGAAAGATCAACCTGGTAAGACATTACGAAAGCTTCATTTGTGGTAAGAATGAAACTATCTCTGAAGTTCACCAACGTTTTAACTATTTAATAATAGATTTGAAAACTGTTGGTAAGGAATATTCTAACTTTATAGTACTGACAAAGTTTTTAGAATGTTTACCTGAAAGCTGGGACAGTTATTCTATGTGTCTCAAGCTATCAAAGGATCTAAAATCAATGACCCTTTCTACCTTATATGGCACGATGCTTTATCATTAGCAATCGAGCCATCTTAACAAGAATCTTGTAAAAGATTCCAAAAGCACCCCTGTTGCTTTGATCTCAGAGGAACCTTCCACTCAGCGACCCTCGGTCACTATCACTGAGTTGGAGAGTAAATCTGAAAGGTCATCAGATTCTGACTCTTCAGGTGATGATGAATCTTGGGCTCTCCTCACTAAAAAGTTCAGGAGATTCGCCAAAAACATAATGTTTAGAAAGAATAAACCTCTTTCCATTACTGATAAGCCAAGATCATCAGCTCCTGTTGATAAGGCTACTACTACTTGTTTTAACTGTGAAAAGATAGGACATTTCGCTAACGAGTGCTGGTCAAAGAATGTTTCAAGAAACTCAGCGTTTCCCAAGAAATCCTTTATTCCCAGGAATAGAGATGACAAATACGCCAAGCTGAAAGAAAGGTATGCGAAGCTGAAAAACTTTAAGAAGAAAGGCAAAGGCCTAATGGCTGACTATGATTGGTCTGACTCTGATGAGGAAGAATGATCTGGCTCTGAAGATGATGAAGCCAATCTATGTCTTATGGCCAAACTTGAAGATGAGGAAGACAATTCTGACATTCCCTCTATTTCAACCTCTGCAACTCAGGTATCACCTTCTTTCTTTACCAATATTGCAAATATTGATGAAGCTGATAGTCTTCGTAAAATCGATCTCTTGACTAGAAGTTTATATGAAGCCATGAATGGCAAAACTGTAGTTGAAAATCAAAACCTTGATCTCGTTGAACAACTTAAAAACTGTCACCTTCAAATAGAAAATCTTTCTAAAATTGAAGAAGATTTTAAAGATCAAGTGCACTTAAATCAGCTAGTCAAAATCGAACGCGAAGAAGCTATCGCTGCATTGAAAGCTGAGAAAGCTACTGTTGATGGATGGTATAATTCCTCAACAAAGATCACTAAGATAATTAAGTCTCAGATTCCCCTGAGAGATAAACGTGGTCTTGGTTACCAAGCTTATACTCTAGAACCAACCACTGATCGTTCCATGCTCTTATTTGGAACTTTCGTATCCTCAGTCGCTGATACTTCATCCTCTCAGTGTTCCCCTTCCAGACCGCCTATCCCTGAGGAAATTTCTACCTCTTCAAAAGGTAAAGAGAAAATGGTTTATCCAAAACCTACCTCTGTCTATAAGGATAAAGGTAAAGGAATTGCTTTTAACCAAAATCCTTAGAAGGGTACCTTAGTACGTAAGCTGAATGCTTCTAAAGCTTTAGTGATTCATCCCTCTGGATCAAGGAATCAGATCTCTGGATCTACTCAGCGTGGATCTATTCAGCGATCTACTCCTAGAATCAGAGTGGATGTCTATGGTAAGAAATCCAAAGAACTAAATGTTCCTCCTATCTCAAAAGACAATAGCTTATTTGGTGTTGGTCCTTCTAATTCAAAATCTAAAGCTCAGCATGCAAATGGTCCTAGAACTACTTTTAGTTATAGGAAATGTTATCACTGTGGACTTACTGATCATATTGCTAGTAAGTGCCCCACAGCCACCAAAGCTGAAAAGATAGATAAGGTGAAGATTATTGCCCCCAAGGCAAAGAAGACCACTGAGGTTAAGAAATTAACCAAAGTGAAGACTGACAAAGCTGAATCTTCAAATGCTGCGAAGACTGTTGAACCTTCCATTCCAACTACTTCCACTGACAAATGTGTACACATGGTTAAGTGGGTACCCAAGAAAAACTAATCTTCCTTTGTAATGCAGGTTAAGAAGGGTATCTGGTATCTTGATAGCTGATGCTCTAGACACATGACTGGAAAAAAAACCTGCTCGCTGAATACAAGGAAGAGAAGGGTCCCTCTGTAACTTTCAGAAGAAATGGAAAAGGACATACCCGAGGGTTTGGTGTACTATCTAATGGTACAACAACCTTCAGAAGAGTCGCATATGTTGAAGGGCTGAAACATAATCTTCTAAGCATCAGTCAGCTTTGCGACAAGGATAAAAAGGTAATCTTTACCAAGGAATCCTGCTTTGTCACTGACAAAAAGGAGAAGATAGCTCTCAGCGGTTATCGTTTGGAAAATGTTTATGTAATAAACATGGACTCAACAACCACTGAGAACTCCTGTTTCTTCTCAAAGGCCTCATCTGATGTCAACTGGCTATGGCATAAGAGGCTCTCTCATCTAAACTTCAAGACACTGAATACTCTTTCTTCAAAAGAGTTAGTCACTGGTCTACCTCAGCACTCATACGCCAAAGAGTTTATATGTTCAGTGTGTGACAAAAGGCAAGCAGACCAAAGCAAGCTTTAAGTCAAAGCAAGTCTCCTCAGTGTCATCTCCTCTACAACTTCTCCATATGGATTTATTTGGCCCTGTTAACAAACAATCAATCGCTAGAAAGAAATATACATTGGTCATAGTTGATGAATTCTCTCGCTATACATGGGTAATGTTTCACCGTTCTAAGAGTGACACCCCTGAAGAACTCATCACCTTTGTTTCGAAGATGGAAACCCTGAACAACTTGACCGTTCGCTCAATAAGGAGTGATCATGGGACTGAATTCAAAAACAATTCTCTTGATTCCTTCTTTGAGAGTAAGGGTATTTCTCACAACTTTTCATCAGTGAGAACACAACAACAAAATGGAGTCGCTGAAAGAAGAAATAGAACAATTATTGAAGCTGCACGTTCAATGCTCAGCGATTCTCACCTGCCTACTCAGTTTTGGGCAGAAGCTGTCAACACTGCTTGTTTTACGCAAAACAGGTCACTGATAGTCAAAAGATTCAATAAGATAGACTATGAACTTTTTCATGGGAGAAAGCCTTCAATTAGCTTTCTTCACATCTTTGGATGTCAATGTTTCATACTGAATAACAGAGATGCCCTTAGAAAGTTTGATCCTAAGGCTGATGATGGAATCTTTCTTGGATATTCTTCAATCTCCAAAGCCTTCAGAGTCTTCAATCGAAGAAGACAAACTGTAGAAGAAACAATTCACGTCACGTTTGACGAATCCCGTTCAGCGAACTCTAAACCGTCCTCTGATACTGAAGAACTGAATCAACGGATGTTTTCGCATCTTGGTGATTCAGAAGATATTCCCACTCCTCATACTCATACAGTTGAAGATGATAGTCCTACTATCATCCCAAATATGCAGAATAGTGAAGCTGAAACATCATGGGTCTCAATTGTTCCTTTAAACACTATACCTGCTTCTGAACCAAATGTCTCAGACATTCCATCTACTTCTCAGCAATCAGTGAATGAAATGACATCTGCACCTACTCCTCTCTTGGCTGATATTCCAGAAGTCGCTGAAGCTTCATCTTCAGCTCCTCCAGTTCAGTTTGAGTCAGCGTCTCACGCTCCGGCTCAGCTATGGACTGTAAATCACCCAATTGATCAAATTATTGGTGATCCAAACGCTGGTGTTCAGACTCGACGAAGTGCAGGTAATATTTGTTTATTTGTTAACTTTATTTCTCTGACTGAACCAAATAAAGTAGATGATGCCCTCAAAGATCCAAACTGGGTCAGCGCCATGCAAGAAGAGCTGACTGAATTCGAAAGAAACAAAGTTTGGAAACTTGTTCGAAGACCAACTGACAAGACAGTGATAGGCACTAAATGGGTCTATCGAAACAAGTTGGACGAACATGGAACTGTAACCCGCAATAAGGCTCGACTTGTTGCTCAGGGATACAGACAAGAGGAAGGCATAGATTACGACGAAACATTTGTTCCAGTAGCAAGACTATAATATATTCATCTATTCTTAGCATACGCTGTACACAAAGACTTCAAAGTATATCAGATGGATGTTAAGTCAGCGTTTCTAAATGGAAAGCTGAATGAAGAAGTCTATGTGGAACAACCTCCAGAATTCTCAGATCCTAAGCGTCTAGGTTATGTTTATAAACTGGATAAGGCACTTTATGGCTTAAAGCAAGCTCCTCGTGCATGGTATGGCACTCTCTCTACTTATCTCCATATTGAAAAATTTGAGTGAGGTAAAATCGACAAAACTCTATTTTTCAGAATAGTGAAAGGTCATATCATTCTTGTTCAGATATATGTTGATGACATTATATTTGGTTTATCAGATAGAATGAAAGATGAGTTTAAAATGAGCATGATGGGTGAGCTAACATATTTTCTTGGTCTACAGATAAAGCAAAATGAAAAAGGAACTTTCATTAATCAGGGAAAGTATGTTAAAGATATGCTGAAGAAATTCGATTTAACTCAGAGTTCAGCTATGAAAACCCCTATGGCACCACCGCTGATACTAGATAAGGATACTAATGGTATTCCTGTTAATGTCACGCTGTACCGTGGTATGATCGGCTCTCTCTTGTATCTTACAGCTAGCCGACCCGATATTATGTACGCAACCTGTTTGTGTACACGATATCAAGCTGAACCTAAGGAATCTCATAGGACCGCTGTAAAGCGAATTTTTTGATACCTTAAGGGTACTGCAAACCTAGGTCTTTGGTATCCCAAAGACTCAGGGTTCGATCTAATCGCCTATTCAGATAGTGAAAAGCACCACAGGAGGCTGTCAGCTCCTGGGTGGAAAGCTGGTGAGTTGGACAAGTAAAAAGAAAAACTCAGTGTCCACATCCACAGCTGAAGCGGAATATGTAGCCGCTGGAAGCTGTTGTTCTCAGGTCTTGTGGATGAGAAATCAACTGTTGGACTATAACCTTCAGCTCTCGAAATTTCCAATCTATTGCGACAACACAAATGCCATCGCTATAGCCAACAATCCAGTGCTACACTCAAAGACACAACACATCGAAATCAGGTATCATTTTATCAGAGATCATGTGATGAATGGTGATATAGAACTTCACTTTATCCCAACTGATTATCAGTTAGCTGATTTGTTCACCAAACCTCTTGATGAGACAAGATTCAACTTTCTCATCAGCGAGCTTGGAATGCTGAACTTTGAAGAGTAAAATCTTCAGCGGTTCACATTTGATCAGCGATAGGATAAAATCAACTTGTATAACCCATTCTATCATTTTCTCTCTGAATAAACTTGATTCGCTGATATCAAGGTATGTTTTTCTCTCTCTGACAATCTCATGTAAATGCAAGATTTCAAAACAAATCACATCGCTGAATATCTCTTCCTTAACAGCGATACTTTGAAATTTCTTATACAAACACTGATATTTCTATTCAGTGCTTCATGTTTTCAAAAGTGTCCCTGAGCTTTCAAAACCTCAGAGACATCCTAAAATATGAAAGGACATCGTTTGCACGTTTCGTTTACCTTCCAATCAAATGCAAACACGTGTCCGTGTCATGATGAAAAACTTTCCCGCTCGAGTTTTTCTCTCTCTCTAATCTCACTATATAAACACTTTTTGGGTTTATATTTTTCTTTTACGCGAAAAACTTCTCCTCCAAGCAAGAAAAAGAAAATTACTGTTGCGTTTGTGCTCTCAAGTTTTTCAATAACTTCTCCTTCTTCAACGAACCAGGTTAATATTTCTTTTATTTACCTGTTTCTTCACACTTGTTAATAATCTTCTGATTGTTTTTACAAGATCAAACAAAAGAACTTTTTCAAAAATGAAATCATTTCTTTCATGGTTTTATGAACACAATCTTTCATGGTTGTTCTTCAAGTTTAAAAGCAAATATCTTAAACTTGTTATTCATACATTTTTCAAGAATCCTAATCCTCAAAGGAAACTGGAAAACAAGACTTTTCATTGGGTTTGCATTTCTTTTTCAAAACCAAGAAAAAACCCTAATCTTCATTAGACATTTTTGTCTGAATGAAATGGACAAAATTCAAACCATCTTATTGGAAAATCTTTCCACATTAAGATTATTCTTATTTGTTATATCTTTGGTTGAACTGACAATACAACAATGGCATCTACTGACATTCCTATTGCTGAGAACACTGCTGCTGCTGAGGAATTGGAAATCATCAAGGCACCTCAAGTCAAGTTCACTCTCGAAGAACTTGATTGGACAAAAACAAACAACCTCTATGCGCTTTTTGAGTTTCCTCCTCGAAAGCAAGTCACACATCTGAATGATGCTGTGAATTTCCTGAAAAACTATTGCCTATCTACAGCCCTGACCATAACACCTCATGCGCATCAGCTACTACTATCTCAGTTCTGGTATTCTGCCAGACACACTCAGCTACCATCAGCCAAAGACTCCTCAAAGAAAATCGATTGCATCCTCTTTGATACTAATTTTGGCACCATAAAGATCACCCCTGCCATTATCCGCAAAGCCCTGAGCCTTCCCATCACTACAAAAGAAAAACCTTTTGTTCCTCTCCCTGACCACAAGAAACATTCTGATAGGGAAGCCATCACTGCATTCTTTGATGCAATGGGCTATGTATGGGAAACTGGAAGGGACAAGAAGCCTGAGAAGAAACTGACCCTCATCAAGAAGTCAAAAATGCCCAGCGAGATGAACTTCATCTTCGCTCACTTGATAAACTGCATGACTGCAAAGACCGGCTCCTCTGATCAAGCTGCTCAACCTCAGCAAGCAATGGGATATGCTTTGCTGAAAGGTCTTCATATAGACTGGGCATCGATAATCTACGATGATCTTATACTCAGAGTAGACTCTG
Source organism: Saussurea involucrata (assembly GCA_033807775.1). NCBI lineage: Eukaryota > Viridiplantae > Streptophyta > Magnoliopsida > Asterales > Asteraceae > Saussurea > Saussurea involucrata. The sequence continues at coordinate 16,663,352 of CM066326.1, forward strand.
CCGCTGACCGACCTCCATGGGTTCCATATCCTAGATTCATCAGCGCCGTCTTCCAAACAGGCCTGAAGGACAACTACCCACAAGTAGGAGACCTGAAACTCTCTCAGGTTGGTCCTAAGGTACTCTACTTCAAGCCAGTGGAAAACGAGGTACGTCTCTCTACACTCTTAACACTTCTCAATCCTCCTTCTTCTACTTCTGTAGCTCCTTCAGTGGAAAACCCCACCGCTGATACCCCAGCTGCAACCTCCATTCCTTGTAAAAGGAAACAATCTTCTACCCAACTTAGTTCGAAAAGAACTAACCAAACCAAGGAGCAACCCCAGCAATCTCATGCTGAAGACTCCTCAACTCATCTTGAAGAACTGAAGGAAAGTTCAGTAGTACGCTCTACCACAGCTGAACAAGCCACCCATTCCATCCTAGCTTCAGCGTCTCTAAACGCTGAAGTTATAATCTTGGAATCTACCCAACCTCCTTCAGTCTCTCTACAGACAAAAGAAGTGATTCTCAGCGGATCCAACGCTGAACCCCGCACCCAACCAACTTTCTCAACCTTCGCTTCTCTCTCTATTCCATTACTCAAATCCAATTTTCACCACGATCACTGGAGCAACCGTCATTCTTCCAGAAGCTAAAGCTGATACTCTTCAAGGAATGATGGATACAGGACCTGCAGAAATGACCATGCGTACACTCACTCTAGGTGACGACATGGAACATTATTCAGGTCACAGAAGTTTTGATGACTTTGTCGACCCTCCTGCAGGTATACACCAACCCATATACACTGTAACTGAACCCCAAACTTCTGAGCTTTCCTCTGTTCATAAGTACTTATATGTTACAGGTCCTAATTTGGGAGATATCAACGCCAACACATATACACCAACCCATCACACTCTTGGTGAATTTTCCAACGTTCTTGCTGACCTCTACACAGACTACACCTCTCTCAAAACATCAGTTTAATCCATGTCCAGCGAGTTCACAACGCTGAAGACATCGGTTGGAAATCTTCAGGGAGAGATGACTGCTGTAAAGATTGACACGTTTTCAGTAAAGACTGACATGAGTTCAGTAAAGACTGACGTAAATTCAATGAAGACAATGATGCAGCAGATCCTGAATACCATGACCGCCCCTGCCCCTGCACCTTCGCATTTTACTACGGCGGATCGTGCTGAACTTCTAAAGATCAGTCCTGCTATTACTGGCCTAGAAGACAGAGTAGCAGCGATTGAAACCTATATTGGGATCCCTGGCCAAGAAGACAGGGAACCAAAACCAACTGCTGAGTCATCGCATTCCTCCCCCACTCATCATAAAGAAGGGGGAGAGGAACTTTGAAGACCTTCCCCATGATGAATCTATCGAGGGGGAGAAGACTGAAAACCTTACCCTTACTGAAGAGGGTGAGAAGACAACTGAAGTTATTGCTGGACCTCAAGGAGATGAAAACCCTGAGGGAACCGAGAAGCTTACCTCTGTATCTGAGGGGGAACAACTCGAAGAAGATGCTGAAGAATCTGAATCTGAAGTTGAAGTTGAAGAATCCATCGACTTATCTGATGATGAACCATCCTCTTCTCCAAAGAATGATGATGATGACGATGATGATGATGATGACTCCTTTATCGTCAAACCTGCTCAGAGGACTACAGCTCTTAAGGAGATCTTGATAAAAGAACCTTCAGGGGAGCGGACAAAATCAAAGCCTTCAACGTCTGAAGCTGACAAAGGCAAAGGAAAAGGTGCCGCTGAAGACGATGAAAATCTTACGATTTTGCTTCCAAATCCAGTTTGTCAGGTACACTAAATCCTATTTTCTTACACTGCATCCCTCCTCTATCTATACACATTATCAGCTCTACTCTCCATAAAGCCTCTATACACTTAACCACATTCTTTCTCCATCTCTTTTCTACCCAAGTTCTTATTCGTAAGATCGTTGTGTTTCAGCTAGAGGTTAATCGCTGAAAGAAGGGAAGTTGAAGAAAAAGACAGAGAACTCGCCATCCAGCTTACTCAACAATCGGTGAAAGACCCTAAGGTGAAAAGAACTCCAATCGAAGTTCAACGTCAGCTATGGGAAGACGCCAAGAAGATCGTTGAAGAAAAGAGAACTGTGTCTCAATCTATTTTAATCTGGTGCAAAGAAAAGGTACACTTTAGATATCGACCTGCCAGAATCAACAAGGTACTTATCACTGGAAGATCAACCCTCAAAGTTTCAATCACTGAAATCGAGATATTCAGAGAAAACGGACAGTACGAAAAATTCTATGCTGAAGCCATCACGAAGTACGGTCTCTCTGAATGGTTGGAGATCAGATTAGCCATCCAGAAGCCTCAATCTAAGTACAAGGATCATGTCGAAAAGCTGATAAATAAACAGATCGACTTAGTCTCTTCTTGTGTGGATATTCCTCCTCCCCTTCCTCTCGCAAATCAGAAAAGAAGGGCCTCTGTAAAGAAAAAGTCTAAATCTTCAGACTCAGGTCCTCGTATACGAAACGAAATAGGTATTGGTTTTTCTCTTGCTGAAGTTCTCGGTCCAGAACCTGACCTTTCCGCACTTGACACATCTCTTCCTCCTGGTGAGACTTTCATCACTGGGAAAGTCATAAGCAAACCCTATGGGATATTCTTTATTGACTACGATGGACGAAAACGTTTTCAACGTATCTCTGAACTTCCCATCACTCCCATCGAACAGCTGAAAGATCTCATCTACTGGTGTGAATTCAAAAGCGACATTCAGGCACGACATCTTAAACCCTTGATTTTTGAAGAAGCGCTGAACAAAAGAAATCAAGGAGTAAATGTCCCTGACTGGATGATTCCCACATCAAAGACCCTTGATGAACTTCTCATTAAGGAAGAACCTCTATTAACTGATAAGATCGCCTTATTCTTCTATTGTATCAGTTATTCTTTTGTACTTGTAATTTATTTCACTTGTACTTATAATCTTTCCACTTCCTTTTGTAATCTGATTCGATGTTTAAAGAAACATTTCAGCGAAAGTACTTTACTCCATCAGTACAGAAAAGATCCCAGAAAACAGTAAAAGGGACAAATATTTTATGAGTTCTTATTATCCTTATGTTTTCATTAAATAGCAATTTTCTCTGTTGCTATGTCATAATCAAATAGGGGGAGATTGTTGATCCAAACCCTCAGTTATTTGATAATGACCCTCTCTTAAATACTTAGTGAAAATTGTAAGTAAACAATATGTATCAGAGTTTCACTATCGCTGATAAGTACTAAAACCTTACAGTACCGCTGATAGGAATTCTCGCTCTTTAGATTAAACATTCAGCGAACACCGTTCACCATAATGCTCTGAACCTGTTCAGTCCTTATGGTGATCGCTGATAAGTTAGGTGTTTACTTATGATCCCTGAAGACAAGTTTCACGTCAACATAGGTTCTACGCTGAAGTCGAAGATCAAGCTCAAGAACCAGCGACAAGTCTCCTAATGAACTGATGCGGATCAGCGAAGACTCATATTTGTCCACTCAACGTGAAGTATCAAGTACACGACTTCAGCTATCGCTGATAAACATTGGTAAAGCGCTGAATCAACGAAAGCTGATCATGAAGTCCTCCATACAAAGTACTTTTGTCTTAACCACCCTTGCACGACTCCGTACGATATGTCAGAAAAGAACCTCCTTATTGTCTGAAATCGTACAACCACTATGATACTACACAGTTCAAACATGCGGCTACTAAGGTTGTCTACAAAGGTCAATGACATACAACCAATGAGCTGCTGCCACGTGTAAAGTGTAAACTTCCATGCATTAAATGCATGCAATATATAAGAAGGACTCCAACTTCATTTTTGAAGCACTTGCTAACTCTGGACAAGTCATCTTTCTTATCTTGAGATAGGTTATTATTAGTAATTTCCTTCTCTTTCTTAGTGCAAGAAACTTAGTGTTCCAACTTGTTTAGATTTAGGTTTATCCTTAATCTTGTTCTGCAACAAGCTGTAAACTGTTAATGATTTATCAATAAACAATTTAGAAAAGTAAAATCTGTGTGTTTGTATTCAACCCCCCCCCCCCCTTTCTATAAACTTGTATAGCCCTTCGGGACCAACAATTTGATTGAAGAACTCAACTATCTCTGTGTCTAAACCATTAACCACACAAACAATTATGATTAATCTTTACCTAATTCTCAAGGAAAGAAGCCTTAAATACCAAGGCTTAATGCATAAAGCCCATGGTCCATCTTTCCTAAACTAAGCCCATTTATCTTTAACAATGCTTTAACAATTAATTAATTAAACTAATTAAACTCAATATAATTCTTTATATAACTTTCTATTGTGTATGACATTTAAGGTCCTAACAATCTTTGATTGTACCATCAGGAATTACAAAAATCTCTTACTCGGGAATATCAAGAACTGGATCATCTTCATCATCATCAAAGTCATGAGATTGCACATTCACATCATCAAATACATCATCCAAATCCTCTTTAATCTTTGTAACTGTTCTTTCAGGTTCATCCTCGAAGTCAATGTAGATGATGTCTTGCATCAAACTATCAGCAATTCTCTCCTCATTGGTTCTTTTATCACTTCTCTCGGGCAATGGAATGAACAATGAGATCTTGATTAGATTAAGAGAAAGAAACAAAGATATGTGTGAGATCCACTTTCTCTCTATAAACTCTCTCTCTAGCCATATCTCTATACAATGTTACAATTCACATGTATGCTTGAGACTCTCACTCACAACTCCCTTACACTTCACATTATATACCTTTGACTTTCACTCACTAACTATATTGACTTTGACGTTTCTAACTATTACAAGACATTGACCTTGACTTTGATTCTTTACAATTACACCTAAATCTTGAATACATTTATTGCACTAACATTCTCCCCTATGGATTCAAGATTTAAAATATTATGACAGCAGTCTTCAGCTCTTTGTGATCTTCAGATCTTCAACACACTAAGCTCTTTGACGAATCTTCAGATAAACTTTATCTTCTAAAAATCCACTTTGACAACTTTAAACTTCATCTGTCTCTTCAAAATCAAATAGTCACAATTCTTGAATCATGAACTTCATATCTCTGTATCGTTGATTAATGTCTTCAAAACAAAATCTTTATATCTTCGTATCACTGATCTTTGCAGCTTTGAACTTTGACAAATATCATCAGTATCTAATCATGAACTGGCTTTAAGCTCTGCAAAACATTCTTGAATGAGCTTTGAATCTTTGTAGCTCTGAATATCTTGAACTATGTAACTTCATCTCTTGAACAATAACAGTCTTTGAACTTTGAGCTTTCTTGAATCATCTCGAAACATCTTGACTTGTTATCTCGAGCTTTTTGACTTTAACAAATATCAACTTTTCAGTCGGAAATTGAAATATTCAAATTATTTCCCCCTTTTTGATGATTGTGAGCCTCATGATCATCAAAACTCTTTTCGTTTTCAGCATTCTCTTTGAGTATCATAAACAATCCCTCCTTTTGATTTGTTTAACCATCAATTCAAAAAATGTTTATCCGAATCTTTTCAAATTCAGATAAAATGAAAGTTGTAACCCTGAATCAACGAATGAAACTCTTAAAATGCCTGTAAGTTGCACAAAGCCACTTAGTACAACGGATGTACTATGGAAAGTATCTTTTTGATGTTCACTCCTCCAGGGCTTACAATCATCGAAAAACACAATGGAATTTCTATGAACGTTAACATATTCCTTATGTGTATGTGCAAGTGTAGAAATGTGTTAGGGTCAATTTATGTTGATTAGAAGTTCAAGGGTTTGTTTTGTAATACTTTAATTTGAGCTTAGTTAGTGAACGGTCCATGGGCTTGTTAACCACGGGCCCGCCATATATAATGTGTATTAGCCTTAGAAAATAGGCTAGTTGTTCATTTGCTTTCATAATTCCTTATTGTAAACTCTCCCAATTGAAAGCAATATATGGGTGACCAGTTGAAATCATAAACATCGTTTTTATTATCTATTGATTTCAGTGTTCATTGCACAGATCTGAGATTCACAATTGGTATCAGAGCAGACGGACAGAATTGATTCAAAGCATTCAAATTGATTTCTAGTAAGTTTTCACTTTTACTCGTCTGTGTTCTTACTTGAATATCAAAATTTTGATTCTGATAAAATTGATCGATTTCGTTTATTGGGTATTGTTAGTATCATTTCTATTAGTGATTCTGTAAATTTTCATATCCTAATTCGATCATTTCAGTGGTTTTTAAGTAAATCAAAGTTCAAAAGTTTTGAGTGTGTTCTTGAGAAAAATTGAATTTTTAACCATCAAAACGTGTTCTTTTTGCTTCAAAATCGATTGGGTTAGTGTTATTTTGTATTTGGTAGTGTTCCTAATCTTTCAGAAACGTTTTTGAGCAACCCTAGTCGATTCCCAATCGATTGGAAACCCACAGCCGCAGTTCCCGGACAAACCAGCCGCCCTTGCCGAACAACTCCCAAGTTTCCGGACGTTTGTGTTAATTCTTTCCGGGTACAACTCCTCTTTCCGGGTAAGTCTACTAAACTCCAATCTTTCCGGGTACTTTGTTTCGGAAACCCAAAGTTTCCGATAAAGCATATTATCCGGATAACTCTAGGTATCCGGTAATCAATTTCATCAGGAAACCTATCCTATCCGGTAAGTATATTCACCCGGTAAGTATTGTGTTTATTTTTTCTACTCGGAAACTTTTGCCATCCGGTAACCTTTGTTATCCGGAAACCTAAGGCTGTCCGGATTCTTCGTCTTATCCGAATACTTTTGTGAATTTGAACTGTTTTCACTTCATCTGATCCGGACACTTCCAGATCAGACTTCTTATCTGGATTCCTATCCGGTAAGTTCAGTTTGTTGAAATCTTACCTGTTCCTAGTTTAAATATGTTGTAGAACCTGCGTTAGGATTCCACTCATAGTGCCTTGCGTTAGGTTTACACTTTGAATCAATCAATTCGTCTGACGATCACTCCGTTGCAACCAAAGATGTCTTCTAGCGACGCTCTCGCAATCGGTACCGATTCCAAACCACCTTGCCTCTACCAAGGTGAGTATAGCCAGTGGCGAGACAGATTCATGATCTTCATAGAGTCCAAGGACAACTACGTGTATATCAAGAGAGCTCTTGAAAAGGGTCCAATCCCATGGCCGATGAAGACCATAGCAGCAACTGCAAATGCTGAAGCTCGTCGTGAGGAAAAGACTCTTACCGACATGACCGAAGATGAAAGTGGCATGATTGAAGGTTAAAAGCATGCTATGCCATATATTGTTCAAGCCCTCCCCCATGCGATCTATACGACAATCGACAGCTACAAAGACATAGCTAAGGGTATGTGGGATCAATTGGAGAAGATGATGTGAGGAAGTGAAGTCGGGAATCAACTGAAGATTAATAGTTCGATAACTAAGTTTGATAGTTTAAAGCGCTCCGGTGAATCCCTATCTCAAACTTATGAACGATTTTGTTCTCTTCTTAACGAGCTCCACAAGAACAAGATTACTCACTCCAACATTGAAAATGCTCTGAAGTTCCTTAACAATCTTCTGCCTGAGTGGAAAGTGTTTGCATCACATGTCAAGCACAACCACTTAATGGAGAAGGTCGGTATTCACGAACTATATGAGATGCTTCTTCAAGACGAAGATGAAGTGATGGAAACTCTGAAAGAGAAGAAAGATGCAACCAAGCAAGCTTCTGATCCTATTGCTATCATGTCCTCCAAGCAAAGGAAATCTTCGAGTCGTCACTCCAAACGTGCTCAAAAGCAAAGCTCTTCCGAATCTGAAGAAAAGGAAGACAGTGATTCTGATGATGAAGTATCTGACTTCAAGAAAGCGATAGCTCTGCTCACTAAATCTTTCCAACAACAAAAGTTCTATAAGAAGCCTTTGTCCAATAATCAGCGCTACTCCACCTCCTCCAACAAGCGCCATGATTATCAGGACAAGTATGAGGGAAAGAAGAAACCTGATGAGCAAGACAAGTCAGAGAAGAAGGAGAAGACGGAGAAAGTTGAAAGTAAGAAGAAAGATGAACCAGTGACGTGTTACATCTGTAGAAAGCTTGGTCATTTCGCTAAAGATTGTAAGCAGCCTGTGGTAAAGAATTCTCACTACTACAAGGCTAAGCTCGCCCTGATTGAGCGGAAGGAAGCTGGAGAGGCTCTACTTGTGGAAAACAACTACTGGTTGAGTCGTTCTGATGATGAAGGCGATTCTGATGGTGCTAATGCTTTCATGGGATATCACTCTCCAGCCGATGAAGAAAAGGAAACGTCAAGTCAGGTATGTGATTCTATCCAACAAGATTTCTTGAATCAAATGCATTCACTTACCGAACATGCAGATTCCTTTAAGGCCACCTCTAAAGAACAAAAGCTTGAGATTAGATCTCTAACCGAAAAGCTAGATGTTCAAACGTGAATAACAGAAAAATATAAGTCTGAAAATGCTAATTTAAAAGACAAATGCAAAAATCTTTCAATAGAACCTAAGGACTTACGGGCCAAATTATCTGATCTTCAGTCTCAGGTTGATCAGTGCTTGAATGAGAAAGCAGAATTTGTTTATCAATGTTCTGCTCTTCAAATTCAGCACAACGAGTTTGTAAATAAAATCACCGATCTTGAAACAAAACTCCACAAAAGAGGTCAAACCGATCAAACCATCTTTATGAATAAACCCAAAGAGTTCACGTACTTTAACAATGAGTGGGGAATCGGATACGATAACCCACACTATTTGAAAAAGGTTATCTACAAAACACCTACTTTGTATGATTTTGGTTGTTTTGGGTTAGATAAAAAGTATCCGAAATATGCTATTTTTAATTGACTGGTCCTCTTGAACCTGAAAAGGAAGAGGATACCGAGGAATATAAGCGCGCACACAACCGAGGAATACAACTCCCATTTTGTTATGAACCTTTTAAATTATTCTTATCAAAATAACAAAAAGGATGAGGTCCATGCAACCGCAACAAAGACTGAGACGGATGAGTTTAAACTCTATGTCCCCCTCTCATCTTGGAAGCAAAGATAGTCGAGTTGGAGGAGTCATTTGAGAAAGAAAGGTCAGTTTTTCAAATGGAAAAGCAAGCGTTAATTGAGAAACTTGAGAATCTACAACCGGTCAAAACTGAAGTTGTGTCTGATGAAGGACAGGAAATCCTTCGGGGCGAAATTAATATGCTCACATCAAAACTGGCTGCTTTGGCAACAGATGCAATGCAAGAGTATACGAGAAATGGTCAGCTTCAAGAGCAAATTGACCAACTCCAATCTGAAAAGCAGATTTCACCCGAACTTTCCTCAAGTTCATCTGATACGTCTTCGTGCAAAGCTTTCTTAGGCAATATTTCAATTTCACAAGACGATAAAGAGTCTCAAGACGAGAGTGTTTTACGGAATTTGAATTCTGTTTTTTCTTAGCTTCCGCACCAAATTCCCCAAAGCACACAAGCACAGAGTGTTCCTCGGCTTCCTCAACTAATCCAAGCCCTGAAATTCTAGAGATAGATTTTTCAAAATATATGAACTCCGAAGGTAATTCTGATCGAGAGTTTGAGTCGTTCCCCTTCGACAAACCTCTTCCGAGTCATACTGATTTTCTATCACCAGTAGTGAATCGACCGGTCAACTTTGAAAAGGGTGCTGGTTCAAACACAAAGACCCCAACTGTGATTAAGATTTCCAAATCTAAACCTGTTTCTCAAAACCAATCACAGCCGAGGCAAAAGACCGAGCGATTACCTATCAAAAGTCCTGTTCCTTAAAAGGTCACTGATCATTCTGTCCGTGTTGCTACAGATAAAATTGGTCGTGCAAAACAAGAAAAAACCAAGTGGCTAAACAAGGAACCTGTCAAGGATGCTGCATCAAAGTCTTTCCCTACTGCTTTTAATTCTAGGATAAAAAAGACAATTGTTCTTGGAATCATTGGAATCGTTTTGAAGTTTCTTTTCCGATTAAACTTAATTCACTTCATCAATTGATTCAGTTATCGCGTGATTGTTTATGTTGTTCTAATTGTGGTTGGAATGATTTTGATGATATTTAAAACAATGATTGGTTTGGGTCGTATCACATGTGTAATTTATTTCCCAAACGCAAACCCCGTAATAACAAGAAGAAACACTATAAACAACGGGGTTCCCAACCACAAGTTAAACCATAGTGGGAGACCAAACCCATTCCTAAACGGGTTGCTCCTACTGAGGTTAAACCGGCACCCAAGAGACAACCTGCTACAAAACCTGTTCCTCCCAAAGGTGTAAATTCCACACCTAAGAGGCAACATGTGCCAAAACCAGTTCCTTCAAACGGTGTAAAACCTACACCTAAGGGGAAAGCTGTGTCAAAGCCAATTCCTCCAAGAGGTGCCAAACCTAACCCTCCGGACCCATGCAAATATGGGTACCTAAAATCCATTAACCTGTTTTTGTAGCACGGTCATGTGTGGTACTTAGACTCTGGATGCTGCAAGCACATGACCGAAAGGAGGGAGCTTCTCACGAACTACAAAGAAGAATATGGTGGAGACGTGAGATTTGGCAACAACGACAAGGCGCCGATCATGGGCTACGGCGACATTGTCCAAGATAAGATCACAATCAAGAAGGTATCACACGTCACGGGATTGGGACACAATCTGTTCAGCATCGGTCAATTCTGCGATAAAGATCTCGAGGTCCGGTTCAAAGCTAAAAGGTGTAGAATCCTCAACGACGACGAAGAGGAGCTACTAGTTGGGAAACGCAAGACCAACCTCTACACAATCGACCTCGCAGCCCTGAAACCCGATAACCCCGTCTACCTCATGTCGAAGGCTAATTCCGAACAAGCGTGGATTTGGCATCGAAGACTATCGCACATGAACTTCAAGAGTATCAACAAACTGGTGTTGGGCGGATACGTGAAAGGCATGCCCGATCTTCAATTCGTGAAGGATCATCTCTGCGGGGCATGTGAAATGGGAAAGATGAAGCGCGTGCCACATCAGCCGAAGGCAGCTCCGAGAACGTCCTGGTCCCTCGAACTTATCCATATGGATTTGTGTGGACCAATGCGTGTTCAAAGCATCAACAAGTGCAAATATGTTCTAGTGATGGTGGATGATTACTCGCGCTACACATGGGTGAAGTTTCTACGCTCAAAGGACGAAACTCCGGAGCTGATCATCAATCACCTGAAGACCGTCCAACTGAACAAGCAACAACAAGTTCAGACTATACGAACCGACAATGGGACGGAGTTCAAAAATCAAACGGTGGACAACTATCTGACGTCAGTCGGCATTTCGCACACCTTCTCTGCCGCACGCACTCCTCAGCAAAACGGAGTGGTGGAACGACGCAACCGTACTCTTGTCGAAGTCGCTCGCACCATGCTTTCCCAATCTAATCTACCGCTATTTCTGTGGGCCGAAGCAGTGTCTACCGCTCGTTACACGCAAAACCGCTCAATCATCAACAAGCGGTTCAGCAAGACACCGTACGAGATTCTGAACAACCGCATTCCGAATATCAAGTATTTTCATGCGTTCGGATGCACGTGCTACGTACTGAACGACAAAGACGATCTCGGCAAATTCAGCCCAAAGGCGGATAAAGGAGTTTTCATCGGATACTCCATGCAGGATAAGGCGTATCGCATTTACAACTAACAGACCAAAACCGTTATTGAAAGTGTAAATGTGACCTTCGACGAAGACGCAGATTTGGCTTCTGAACATCTCAGTTCAGAACCCGGTTTAACTGGCGTGCTAGCTTCCAGACCTCCAAGTTCGGGATCTGCACAAGCGACAGTAAATCCAAATCATGCATCTTCATCGAATGCCGATTCTTCTGATTTAGATTTATTGTTTAAGTATTTTTATGATGACATATTTAACGCTTCTACTCCTGTCTCAGCACAACCTCGACTTGAAGCTGCTCGTAATGAGGATTCGGCGAATCTATCTGGTCTCCCGCCCTCTACAAGCACGCCGTCCATCACTGTGGAGACAACTCAACCGTCATCATCAACCTCATCTGATACTACTGTCCTCCCTGGAGGAACCATGTTAGATCTGAGTTTTGTCAATAAACCAAGTATTGAATTCTGATAAGAAGGCTCAGAAGTTCTGAAGAGAAGAGTCAGAGTTCTGACTACGAAAGCTCAGAAGGATTGCTTTGAAAGATTACCAAGTACAGAAGTCTGAGAAGAAGAGTCAGAAGTCTGAGAAGAAGAGCCAGAAGTTCTGAGATGCTTAATCAGAATTATGTTCAGAAGTTTTGAACAACATGTTCAGAACTTATAACTAGATACTTTACTTTGTATTTTGGTTAACTAATTAGGACACGTGTATTGTTCTTATTAGTCTTTCATATTTGTACTGTAGCTTTAATATTTCCGTTGCAGTATATATAGTGGTTAGCACTACATTGCTAACTGATTCTCCCGCATATATTTGTATTCATCTTTTGTAATCTTTGAGATACTCTCTCTAAGATCTGTAAATCTGTTCTTCATTGAATACAATTGGTTTGATCATATTACTTCTCAATTACTGTTTCATACATTGATATATTGATTGTAAGAGTGAATCCTGGACTTACAATTGGTATCAGAGCCAATTAACAAACAAATTTGTTCAAGATCGTGATCGCGAAGGTTAATTGATCAATTTCTTGAAGATTTCTTGATTCGTTCAAAAATCGATTCCGCTGCTAGTTCCAATTCTTGAATTCTTATCAATTCTTGAAATAATTGTTATCTTTCGATCGAGAAATTCAAATTTGTCTATCTGTTGAAAATTTCTTACAATCATGTCTTCTAAAGAGTATCTAGCTATGGGATCTGAAACAAAACCACCTGTTCTAATTCCTGAAGAGTACCAGCAATGGAAAATCCGAATGATCCAATTCCTGGATAACATAGATGAAAATCTGATGGTTTCAATCCGAGAAGGTCATATCGAAGTTTATATCGATGTGGCTGCAACTCCTGAAACAGAGACAACTCCAGAAATTCCGGCAACAAGGGTGAAGAAGAATTATTCTCAATACACAGCAGAACAGAAAAATAGGCATGATATAGACAAAAGAGCCATCACATTGATGACATTGGCCGTTCCGAATGAAGTCCTAAACAGAATTGACAGTGGATCATCCGCCAAGGAAATGTGGGATGAACTGGAAAGACAGATGTTAGGAACTGTCAGATCAATTCAAGCAAAATTAAACCAAAGCATAAATGCTTATGAAAGGTTCAAGGCTAAAGAATCTGAAAGCTTGACTCAGACGTATAGTAAATTTTGTACTATACTGAATGATTTAAGAAGAAATGGGCTGAAAAAGACAAAGTCATAAATAAACTACAAATTTCTGAACAGTCTAAACTCAGAATGGTCATCATTTGCTATTAGTCTACAAATGAATAAGGATATGTGTGAAGAAGATCTCAATGATCTATTTTGTGTACTAAATCAGCATGAGGACTCTGTTAAAATTGTGGTTGAAGAAAAGAAAAATGTTGCAGAACAGTTAGCTTTTCTGTCAAAGTCCAAAATTGTTAAAGCACCCAAGAAGACTGCGTATCTATCTGAGATATCAAAGTTGGAGGAATCTGATAAGGAAGAGGGATCAGAAGAAGATGAAGATATCAAAATGATTGCTGAAAAGTTGGCCTTGTTGACTAAAACTTTCAACAAGAGGTATGGAAAAGGAAAATTTCAGGGCAAGTACAAGAAAGAGCAGGGAAATTCAGATTTCAAGAAAAGAGAAGAAAGAGGAGAAAAGAATATGTGCTTCAAGTGTGGAAAGTCTGGTCACTATGCAAAGGATTGCAAAGTGAAAATTGTGAAGGATTATGAGTACTACGCCAAAAAGGCTCAGCTAGCAAAGAAAAGAGATGATGAAGTGGCAATGTTAGCTGAACAAGAAAATTGGTTGTACTACACTTCAGATGAAGATGACTGCATTCACTTTTCACAGATGCAGAGTTATATGGCAAAGATGAAGAATGAGGATGATTCTGACTTTGAAAATGCTGATTCTTAGTCATCCGCTGAGGTACATTCTGCACTTGAAATAGACTTAATGACACAGATTGGTGAAATGAAAACTGAATTTGTTAAACTATGAAAACAAATAAAAGGAGAAAGAAATTTAGTTAACAAATTCAGAATTGAAAAAGAGGTAATAAGAGAACAGTATGAGGAATCAGAGGTTGAGAAACAGAATGTTAAAACTGAAAATTCTGAATTGGTGAAAAATATTTTTGAATTAAAAATTGAACTTTCAAAAGTCAAGGATGAAAAGGCTGATTTACAAATACAGTTTGATATGCTATTTGAGGAAAGAAATAATTTGTATATCAAAATCAAAGAATTAGAAGATCTTAACTTGAAAAGAGGTCAGACTCAGCAAACATTAAATCTTCTAACAAGCAATGTAAAAGATACAAGATTTTATAATCCAAAGAAGGGATTGGGATTGGAAGAAAATGTTGTTTTAAAAAGAGATCCAGTAAATTTGTATGATTTTGATAAGCTTCATGTTCCTAAACCAAAAATTCCAGAAGTTGTTGAAGTTTTTATAAGACCTGCAAGTTCTATCACAAGTTCTGATAGTTTACAGAAATCAAGTTCTAAAAAGACAAAGGAAACAGTTTCTGAATCAAAAACAGAAAAGTCAAATGTTTCAGAAGATAAAGTTAAGAAAGAAATTTCTAAACCAAAAGAAGAGAAACCAAAATACAATGACACTAAATTCAAATATGACTCTCTAAATGTCAGTTACAAAAATAAACAACAAAGTTTTTCATATTCTGACATAGAAAGTATATTTGATACTAGTAAGGTTTCTGAAACAATTAGTCAGAAATCTGAATCTTCTAATCAGAATTCTGACTGTTCTTATCAATTTTCTGATTCTGAGGGCAGAAATCTGAGTCTATTAATCAGAATTCTGATTCAAAGAGTCAGAATTCTGAGTTAACTAAAAATTCTGAAACAAAGTCAGAAGAATTTCTAGAACTTGAAAAGAGATTTAATCTTGTAAGTCAATAACTTGAGGACCTAAGGAAAGCTTATGATGAACTTGAAAATGACTTATGTGATGTAGATTTTAATCTTGAAAATGCTTTAAAAGAAAAGAGTGTTTTTATTCAGAAAATAAAAGAGCTTGAGAAACTGAATGCTAAATATGATCTGTTCAAGATTAATGCTCTAAAAGAAAATGATAAATTCTTTAATGAATCAAGTACATATCAAAAAGGTGAATCATCTACTTCATTTTCTAACAAAAATAGGTTGAATATTTCAGAAAAAGAGGAAAGCAAAAGGAAAGATGATCTGAAAAGAGTTCCTGAGAAGATTGAATTGAATTCTGATTCTGTACCAAAAGCACAGAGTTTTTGTAATAAATGTACATGTACTTTGAAAAATAGCAATAATCGTGAAAAGACTTATGGTACAGATTTGTTGTTACTTGCAAAGAAAAATCTGACTTGTGTTCAATGTGGAAGTGATTCTTTTCAATATTCTCAAAAATGTCCAATCACAATAACATCTGTTTCATTCATAAGAAAAGATATTCAGAATACAGAAAAGAAGAATGTTTCTGTTCCTCAAACTCAGAGAAAAGAAAAGATAAAAGAAGTGAATCCTCAAATTAAAATCAAAAGAAAGAATGAGAAAGAGCTTAATATGAAAGAAAAGAAAGTTGAAAATACTGCAACATCCAAATTTACAACTTTCAAGAAGAAATTGAACAAATTTGTGAACAGAAAATGTTCTGACTTCATAAAAGTTCAAGGCAAATGGTGTTTAAAGAAAGATTTTGAATGGAAAGTAAAAGGTACTTTTGTTAAATCAAATGACAAAGCTAACAAAGAAGGACCCATTCCAAAATGGGTACCTAAAACTAACTGATTGTTTTTACAGGGCTGTCATGTGTGGTTTTTAGATTCAGGAGCTTCAAGACACATGACAGGTCAGAAGTCTTTTCTATCAAATTTCACAGAAAAGGCTGGAGGAGCAGTAAACTTTGGAAATAACAGCAAAGGTCAAGTTAAAGGTTATGGAGATTTAACAAAAGGAGATCTGACAATTCAAAAAGTTTTCTATGTTGAAGGATTACAACATAATCTTTTCAGCATAAGTCAGTTTTTAGACAGTCTTTGTCAAAACAAGTTCAAAATAACAGGTTGCATGATTTTAACTGAGAATGATCTTAAAGTCTTCTGGGCCAAAAGACACATGGATTTATTTGTGGTTAACTTTTCAAAATTACAAACATTAAATCCTGTTTGTCTTTTATCAAACTCAACTGCAAATGAATGCTGGCTGTGGCACAGAAGATGTTCTTATTTAAACTTCAAAGATCTTAATAATCTTGTTACAAAACATCTGGTTAAAGGTTTACCAAAGATCAAATTTGAAAAAGAATCATTATGCTCAACTTGTGAAATGGGCAAGATGAAAAAGAGTCCTCACAAATTAAAAATGGACTCATCTTGCAAAGCACCATTAGAAATGATTCATATTGGTCTTTGTGGTCCTATTTCAGTTCAGTCTATGGGAGGAAAGAAATATATGCTTGTAATTGTTGATGAATATTCCAGATACACATGGGTAGAGTTCTTAAGAGCTAAGTCAGAAGGTGCTACTACATTGATAAACTTTATCAAAAGGATTCAAGTTTTCTTACAACTTCCAGTTCAAAAAATCAGAAGTGATAATGGAACAGAGTTCAGAAATGAGACTCTTCAGAATTTTTTAGAAAGTTCTGGGATTTCTCACAATTTCTCTGCTGTCAGAACTCCTCAACAAAATGGTGTTGTTGAAAGGAAAAACAGAACTCTAGTGGAAGCTGCAAGAACCATGTTGGCTTATTCAAATCTTCCAACTTTCTTATGGGCTGAAGCAAATGCAATTGCTTGCTTTACACAGAACAAAACTTTAATTAATAAAAGATTAAATAAGACTGCTTATGAACTGATAAATAAAAGAAAACCTTTTGTTAGATCTGAAGTTTTGTCAATAAACCAAGTGTTGAAGATCTGATAAGAAGATTCAGAAGTTCTGAGAAGAAGAGTCAGAAGTTCTGAGAAGAAGAGTCAGAGATCTGAGAAAGAGAAGTCAGAAGTTCTGAGAAGCGTGATCAGAAGAATGTTCAGAAGTTCTGAACTACCTGTTCAGAACTTATGACGAGTTTCGTTATTTAGTAATGTGTAAACTAATTAGGACACGTGTTATGTTCTTATTAGTCTTTCTTATTTGTACTGTAGCTTTAAGATGTTTGTTGCAGTATAAATAGAGTGGTTAGCACTACGTTGCTAACTGATTGATTTTCCCATATTACTTGTATTCTTTCCTTGTAATCTTTGAGGTGATCTCTCTCTTAGATCTGTAATTCTGTGCATCATTGAATACAATTGGGCTTGATCATACAATTTCTCAATTACTTCTTTCTATATTGATTGTAAGAATAGATCCTGCACTTTCAATTGGTATCAGAGCTAATCAACAAACAAATTCGTTCAAGATTGTGATTGCGAAGATCGATTGATCAATTTCTTGAAGATTTCTTGATTCATTCAAAATTCGATTCCGCTGCTAGGGCTAGTTCTTGAATTCTTAGCAATTCTTGAATTACCTGCTACTTTTCGATCAAGAAAATCGAATTTGTCTTTCTGTTGAATTTTCTTACAATCATGTCTTCTAAAGAATATCTAGCCATGGGATCCGAAACCAAACCGCCTGTTCTTATACCAGAAGAGTATCAGCAATGGAAAACTCGTATGATCCAATTCCTTGACAACATCGATGAAAATCTTATGATTTCTATACGAGAAGGTCCAATCGAAGTATATATCGATGTCGCCGCAACCCCTGCTACAGAGACAACTCCAGAAATTCCAGCGACCAGAGTAAAGAAGAATTATTCCCAATACACTGCTGAACAGAAAAATAGGCATGCTATTGACAAAAGAGCAATTACTTTGATGACTTTGGCTGTCCCGAATGAGGTTCTTAACAGGATTGACAGTGGATCATCAGCTAAAGAAATGTGGGACGAATTGGAAAGGCAAATGTTAGGAACTGTGAGATCTATTCAGGCAAAGTTAAATCAAAGCATAAATGCTTATGAAAGGTTCAAAGCAAAAGAGTCAGAAAGTTTGACACAGACATACAGAAAATTTTGCACTATTCTAAATGACTTGAGAAGAAATGGACTGAAGAAAACAAAATCAGAAATAAATTACAAATTTCTGAACAGTCTAAATTCAGAATGGTCATCATTTGCCATAAGTCTGCAAATGAACAAAGATATGTGTGAAGAAGACTTAAATGATTTGTTCTGTGTTCTTAATCAACATGAAGACTCTGTCAAGTTAGTTGTGGAAGAAAAGAAAAATGTTGCTGATCAGTTAGCGTTCTTATCAAAGTCCAAAGCAATCAAAGCACCCAAAAAGACTGCATATCTATCAGAAATACCGAGTCTGGAGGAATCTGACAAAGAAGAAGGATCAGAAGATGATGAAGATATCAAGATAATGGCTGAAAAGCTAGCTTTGCTGACAAATACTTTCAACAAAAGGTATGGGAAGGGCAGATTTCAAGGAAATTATAAGAGAGCTGGAAGTTCAGATTATAAGAAGAAAGATGACAGAGAAGAAAATAAGATTGAAAAGAGAATAGAGAGAAGTGAAGAAAACAAGGAAGAGAAGGAAGAGAGAAAAGAAAAGAATCTGTGTTTCAAGTGTGGAAAATCTGGCCATTATGCCAAGGATTGCAGAGTTAAAGTTGTGAAAGATTATGAATACTACACGAAGAAGGCTCAGCTTGCAAAGAAGAGAGATGACGAGATTGCGCTATTGGCTGAACAGGAGAATTGGCTGTACTACACTTCTGATGAAGATGATCATATCAACTTTCCACAGATGCGAAGCTATATGGCAAAAATGAGGAATGAGGATGATTCTGATTTTGAAGATGCTGATTCTGAGTCATCTGCTGAGGTACATTCTTCACTTGAATTAGAGTTAATGACACAGATTGGTGAAATGAAAACTGAATTTGCTAACCTAAGAAAACAGATAAAAGGAGAAAGAACTTTGGTTAACAAATTCAGAATTGAAAAAGAAGTAATAAACGAACAATATGAAGAATCTGAGGCTGAGAAACAGAAAGTTAAAGATGAAAATTCTGAATTGATGAAAAGGCTTTCTGAACTAAAAGTTGAGTTTTCAAAAATAAAGGATGAAAAAGGTGATTTACAAATAAAATTTGATATGTTATTTGAAGAAAGAAAGAATTTATACTCCAAAATCAAAGAATTGGAAGATTTGAATTTGAAAAGAGGTCAAACTCAGCAAACATTAAATCTTTTATTAAGCAATGTTAAAGATACAAGATTTTACAATCCAAAGAAGGGATTGGGATTGGAAGAAAATGTCATTTTAAAAAGAGCTCCAATACTTCAAGTTTCTAAGCCAAAAATCCCAGAAATTGTTGAAGTTTTCATAAGACCTGCTAGTTCTATAACAAGTTCTGACAATTTGCAAAGACCAAACTCTAAAAAGTCAGATGAGACAATTTCTGAGTCTAAAACAGAAAAGTCAGTTGGTTCAGAAGAAAAGGTTAAGAAAGAAGTTTCTAAACCAACAGATGAAAAGCCAAGATACAATGATACTAAATTCAAGTATGATTCCTTAAATGTCAGCTACAAAAATAAACAACCAAGTTTTCCATATCATGACATTGAGAGCATATTTGATACAAGTAAAAATTCTGAAACAGTCAATCAGAAGTCTGAAACTTCTAGTCAGGATTCTGAACTTTGTAGTCAGAATTCTGAGTCTAAAGATCAAACATCTGAGTCTGTAAATCAGAACTCTGACTCAGGTAGTCAGAAGTCTGATTCAACTGGATTTTCTGAAACAAAATCAGATGAATTTTTGCAACTTGAAAAGAGATTTAATCTTGTGAGTCAAGAACTTGAGGATTTAAGGAAAACTTATGATGAACTTGAAAATGATTTCTGTGAGGTGGATATTAAACTTGAAGAAGCTTTGAAAGAAAAGAATATTTTTATTCAGAAAATAACAGAGCTTGAAAAACTGAAGACTGAGTATGATCTTTTTAAAATTAATGCTTCAAGAGAAAATGATAAATTCTTTAATGAATCAAGTACATATGAAAAAGGTGAATCATCTAATTCTTCTAACAAAAAGAACTTGAATTTTTCAGAAAAAGAAGAAAGCAAAAGGAAAGATGATCTTGCAAAGTTGAACGATCTGAAAAGGGAACTTGAGAAGCTTAGAATGAAATCTACTTCTGAACTAAACGCTAGAAATTCTTGTAATAAGGGCAATTGTACTCTGAACAGTATAAATAAAAATGAAATGATCTATGTTTCAGATTTATTGTCACTTGCAAAGAAAAATCTTGTTTGTGTTAGATGTAAAAATGATTCATTCCAATATTCTCACAAATGTCAAGTCAAAATAACTTCTGTTTCATACATAAGAAAAGATATTCAGAAAGTTTCTGTTTCTCAAAATACAGAAAAGAAGAAAATTTTTGTTCCTCAGACTCAGAAGAAAGAAAAGATAAAAGAAAAGAAACTTGAAAACATAGCAAAACCAAAAGTTACAACTCTCAAAAAGAATTTGAACAAACTTGTAAGCAGAAAATGTTCTGACTTCATAAAAGTTCAAGGAAAGTGGTGTTTGAAGAAAGATTTTGAGTGGAGAGTAAAAGGTACTGATGTTAAATCCAATGACAAAGCTAACAAAGATGGACCCATTCCAAAATGGGTACCTAAACCTAACTGATCTTTTTGCAGGGCTGTCATGTGTGGTTTTTAGATTCAGGAGCTTCAAGACACATGACAGGTCAGAAGTCTTTTCTATCAAACTTCACAGAAAAGGCTGGAGGAGCAGTAAACTTTGGAAACAATAGCAAAGGTCAAGTCAAAGGTTATGGGGATTTAACTAAAGGGGATCTAACTATCCAAAAGGTTTTCTATGTTGAAGGATTACAACACAATCTTTTCAGCATAAGTCAGTTTTTAGACAGTCTTTGTCAAATTAAGTTTCAAATAACAGGTTGCATGATTCTAACTGAAAATGATGTCAAAGTCTTCTGGGCCAAAAGACATATGGACTTATTTGTAGTTAATTTTTCAAAATTGAAAATATTAAATACAGTTTGTCTTTTATCAAAATCAACTGCAAATGAATGCTGGCTTTGGCACAGAAGATGTTCTCATCTGAATTTCAAAGATCTTAATAATCTTGTTGCAAAACAGTTGGTTAAAGGCTTACCAAAGCTTAAATTTGAAAAAGAATCATTATGCTCAGCTTGTGAAATGGGCAAGATGAAAAAGAGTTCTCACAAATTAAAAATGGACTCATCTTGCAAAGCACCATTAGAAATGATTCATACTGATCTTTGTGGTCCAATTTCAGTTCAGTCGATGGGAGGAAAGAAATATATGCTTGTGATTGTTGATGAATTATCCAGATACACGTGGGTTGAGTTCCTAAGAGCTAAGTCAGAAGCTGCTACTACATTGATAAATTTTATCAAAAGGATTCAAGTTCTCTTACAACTTCAAGTTCAGAAAATCAGAAGTGATAATGGAACGGAGTTCAGAAATGAGACTCTTCAGAATTTTCTAGAAAGTTCTGGGATTTCTCACAATTTTTCTGCTGTCAGAACTCCTCAACAAAATGGTGTTGTTGAAAGGAAGAATAGAACTCTAGTTGAGGCTGCGAGAACAATGTTGGCTTATGCAAATCTTCCTACTTTCCTATGGGCTGAAGCAATTGCAACTGCTTGTTTTACACAAAATAGAACTTTAATCAATAAGAGATTAAATAAGACTGCTTATGAACTGATAAATAAAAGAAAACCATTAATCAAATTCTTTCATATTTTTGGTTGCAGATGCTACGTTCTCAGAGACAGAGAAAATCTTGCCAAATTCGATAAAAAGGCAGATGAAGGATACTTTGTGGGTTATTCTTTAACTTCCAAAGCATTCAGAATCTACAATAGAAGAACCAAGAGGATGATGGAGAGCATAAATGTAACTTTTGATGAAGCCAGAATGCGGACTTCTGAACAAGACAGTTCAGAACTCATGCTGAACAAGACAAAAATGACTTCTGATACAAATTCTAATCCTATTTGTTCAGAACTCAATTTACTGTTTAAGGATGCTTTTAGTGAACTAATTTCTGATTCTTATGCAGAATATGAAAACCCAAAGATGGTCAAAGAGATGAAAAATAAGACTCCAGAAATAGTTCAATCAACTGTAATTTCTGACAAAGGTCCATCAGAGGAGTGCCCAAATCTAATAAATACAAGTGGTGAAAACTCTGAACCTTGTAATCAGAATTCTGATTCTTGTACTCAGAACTCTGAACAAGTCAATCAGAACTCTGACTTCATTAATCAGAACTCAAACTTGGATGCAACTCCTACTCATACGTCAGAACAAGGTGACAGTTCAGAATTACAAGCAATCATTGATGAGAATGATGCAAACAACAATTATTCAGAGATTGATGTACTCCCTAGTGCTAACAAATGGACTAAAAATCACCCTATTCATCAAGTAATAGGTGATCCATCAGCAGGAGTAAAGACAAGATCAGCTACAGCAAATGAAGTAATGTTTGCTGGTTTCTTAAGTGTAATTGAACCAAAGAAAGCTAATGAAGCCCTAGAGGATCCAGACTGGATTTCAGCAATGCAAGAGGAATTGCTTCAATTTGAAAGAAATAAAGTTTGGAGACTCATTCCAAAGCCTGAAGGTAAATCTATAATTGGAACTAAATGGGTGTTCAGAAACAAAAAGGATGAATCAGGTGTTGTCATCAGAAACAAGGCAAGATTGGTTGCTAAGGGATACTGTCAACAAGAGGGAATTGATTATGATGAGACATTTGCACCAGTGGCAAGAATAGAGGCAATCAGAATATTTTTAGCCTATGCTGCACATAAAAACTTCAAGGTGTATCAAATGGATGTCAAATCAGCCTTTCTAAATGGCAAACTTAATGAAGAGGTGTATGTCCATCAACCTGAAGGTTTTGTTGATCCAGAATTCCCTGATCATGTTTATATTTTAGACAAAGCTTTATATGGTCTAAAACAAGCACCACGAGCCTGGTATGACACTCTTACTAAACACCTGTTAGGTTCAGGATTCAAGAAAGGTAAGATTGACACAACTTTGTTTTTAAAGAAACAGGGTAATGATTTGATTCTGATTCAGATTTATGTTGATGACATAATATTTGGTTCTACCAGTCCAGAATTATGTGATAATTTTTCAAAAGTCATGTCATCTGAATTTGAAATGAGCATGATGGGTGAACTGAATTTTTTCCTTGGTCTTCAAGTCAAACAACTACCAAAAGGTATTTTCATAAATCAAGGAAAATATGTCAGAGATATTCTGAAAAAGTTCAAAATGTCTGATTGTGCTTCTATGAGAACACCTATGGCAACTAACATAAAGTTAGATGCTGATCTCAAAGGTGTTTCAGCAGATATCAAACTTTATAGAGGCATGATTGGATCATTACTTTATTTGACTGCAAGTAGACCAGATATCATGTTTTCTACCTGTTTCTGTGCTAGATTTCAATCTAACCCGAAAGAATCACATATGTTGGCTGTCAAAAGGATTTTAAGATATCTCAAAGGAACACCTGATCTAGGTTTATGGTATCCAAAAGAAACTGACTTCAAATTGACTGCTTTCACTGATGCTGATCATGCAGGAAGTAGGTTGGACAGAAAGAGTACATCTGGTGCTTGTCACTTTTTGGGAGATAAAATAGTGAGTTGGGCATCAAAGAAACAGAATTGTGTATCCACTTCAACTGCTGAAGCAGAGTATGTTGCTGCTGCTGCTTCATGCTCTCAAACATTGTGGATGAGAACACAACTCATGGACTATGGATATCAGCTTAATAAGATTCCCATCTATTGTGACTCAGAAAGTGCAATTGCTATTACTCAGAACCCTGTTCAACATTCGAAGACTAAGCATATAGACGTGAGGTATCATTTTATAAAGGACTATGTGGAAAAAGGAACTATAGAGATGCACTTTGTGCATACAAAGTATCAATTGGCTGACTTGTTCACAAAGCCTCTTGATCACAAAAGGTTTTCTTTTCTCATATGTAAAATAGGAATGCTTAATCTGCCTAGTTGAAAATATTTTTTTCTTAAAAATGCTAAATTTTTCTAAGTGAAGTTGTCTGAGTAGTGTACTCAGAACTTCTGAGTCTTGAGTTCAGAACTTCTGAGTCTTGAGTTCAGAACTTCTGAGTCTTGAGTTCAGAACTTCTGAGTCTTGAGTTCGGAACTTCTGAGTCTTGAGTTCAGAACTTCTGAGTCTTGAGATCAGAACCTCTAAATCTTAAGGTCAGAAATTCTGAGTCAATACTTCAGCAATCTAACTTTCAAAAATTTATTTTTGAGAAATACAAATAACTTCAACTGTATGGATTATGCTTCTTCGATTATCTTGTTATCTCATCTTTATGTATCATTAATACTCAAATGCATGCTCAAGTCAAGGGGGAGCATCAAAATTCTTTTGAAAATCATTTTGTGATGCTTAAAAGATTTGTTTTCATTTCTTATCTGTTCAAACCTCTTCTGAATAATCAAAATGTTTTATATTGGTCAGAAGTTGATTTTAAAAGACATTTTGGTTACAAGGCAAAATTCTTCTGAGTCATGGAATCAGAACATCTGCGCGTGTTATTCAGATCTTTGACTTGAGTCAAAATTCTATCCACTAACACGTGTCAGCTTCATATTTGTTTGACAATGCCACGTATTTCATTTAAATCCTTTGTGGTATTTCACGTGTGTTGACTCCGTTATAACATTGATTTCGCTTTTCCGTTAAACCTTTCAACTTCGCGGATTTTAAATAGGTCTTAAAATCCCTATTTCAAAGTTCTTTCAAATTCCAGAGCGAAACGTGAGATACGAATCAAATCCAGAGTTCTTTGAATCTGTTTTCTTCTTAAATCATGTCTGAAATACGAAGAAGTGGTCCAATTTCTCTACATTCTACAAAATCGATAATGGATTCATCTGATTCGGAAAGTGATGAAGTACAAAATAGAGTTGCAGAGGAAGGGGCAATAAGAAATGATGAAGAAGATGAACAAATGGATGAATCTGAAGGAAATGCGGATGAGGTAAATGTTAATATTGAACATGATCAGAGTGCTGCAGGTTCTATTATGTCAGATAGATCTATTCTAGTGGAAAGAGTTGTTCCTGAGAGTGAATGGTTGAAATTATCTGAAAATAACTGTGTTATATTGTTTGAGGAAAGTCGTTTTAAGCCTGAACACAGAATTATCATGGAGTTATTCAAACATCATCCGTACAGAAAATGGTTTACAAGAAGTAAAAATGTACCTGTTCAGTACATACAACAATGGTGGAAATATCTTAGGTTAGAAGATAATAAGTTTGTGTCTGAAATTGGAGGAGTGACATTTGTCTTATCTATCTCTGTACTAAGAGAGATGCTGAATCTACCAGAGAAAGATGATGTACAAAGAAGAACAGATTTTGAGGATTTACCCCTAACAGAGGAATTAATAGCAGAGTTTATAAAGTTGGGATACAATGAAGGATTGAGGACTCTCAGTTTGTTCAGAAGAAACAAATTACCACCTATTTGGGCTTGCTTCTTTCATGTGGTAAATAAATGTTTGTCAGGGAAAAATAGTTCTGCTGATCAAGGTTCTAAACAAATTCTTCAGATATTTCAAGGTTTAGTGAAGAATAGACATTATGACTATACTTTAATACTTTGGGAAGATATGAAGAATACATTTGAGAAGAATCAGAAAGCAATTCAGAAGAAGACAAAGGATGCTCCACTGACATACATTCCCTACATAAGGTACTGGCAAATTGTTATTTGGTATGCCATGCAGGAAAACAGAACAATCTCAAGAAGAACAAATGAAGAGCATGGTCCTACATTTTATTTGGGTAAGATGACCTCAGTAACAAGACTTGAAAATTATCCCAATCATAAACTGTTGCCAAAATCACTTAGGAACTATATTCCAAGGGAGAGTGAGATTTTAAAAGCTTATTGCACCTCTATGGGAATTGAATTACCTCAAATCCCTACCCAAGAGGACCAACCTGAGAAGAGAGGTGAGGGGTCTAGTCGAATTAGAGAGGGGGAGGATGTTCAGATGGGTGAACATTCTGAGAGACTTGAGGGGGAAAATTCTGAGAGCTTGGTTAGACTCAGTGAGGAAAAACAGAATGAGAGTGGTGAGGATGAGAGATTGTTAACAGAGG
The DNA here is from genome assembly GCA_033807775.1 of Saussurea involucrata. Taxonomy (NCBI): domain Eukaryota; kingdom Viridiplantae; phylum Streptophyta; class Magnoliopsida; order Asterales; family Asteraceae; genus Saussurea; species Saussurea involucrata. The sequence continues at coordinate 16,689,767 of CM066326.1, forward strand.
TTCAAACAGAAAGAGATGCCTCTGAACCAGCTAATCTTGACCAGGTAACCACACATGCTATTGGTTCACATCTCTTGGTGTCCAATATTGAAACAAACACCATGGACCTAGTGGTGGATCTTGAACAACCCATCCATACCCACTCAGAAGCATTTCAACATGCTACTGTTTCACACAAATCCGGGGAACCATCCCAAACTCATTTGGAGGGAGGTGATAAATCCCAACTTATTTTTCAACACATTGAGTCTGAATATCACAGTCCTATTCATATTGAGCCTGAAATTCCTTTTGACACTTGCACAGATCAGGAATTTCGTACTCCTGAAACAACATTCATAGACATGCCTAATGTTGGGTGTCGAGGATTGGATGGAAGTCCTGGTGAGGTGAACATTACAAAAGCCTCATTCAAACGTGCATCTGTTGTACAAGATGACTGTGTGTTATCTACAGGCCATGAGCTCTCTGGGCACATGAAAACTGGACCATCTGTTGGTTCAGGTTCACTGTTAGAAACTTCTGAATTTGAAAAGATTCAGAAACAAAACAAGGAGATGGGGGAAAAAGTAGAAAATTTGGAGAAGAGGATGGAGGATCTGAATGATGAGGTATCAGATTTGAAAGTTGTGTTAGAGAAAAAGTTAATTTCTGTTGAAACCAAGGTAGATGATGTAAAGAAATCCTTGGATTCTCACAAAAAGGAGATCATGGATATAATGTCTGGTTTTCAAAAAGATATGTTAAAACAGATGCAGGGTATGCAGGAATCTATATTGAAAGCACTGAGTGTATCTTTGGCTTCTACTTCAAAGCCTCTTGATCCTGTTCCTATTGCAGAAGCTGAACCTGAAGTTGCTTTTAATCAGAACTTGAAAAGGAAGTTTGATGATAATGATCCTCATAATCATCAAAAGGGGGAGAAAAGACAAAGGTTAAGTTCTGATGATGATATTGGCATAGAAGATTTTGAGATAGCAGACATGCACTTAGCCAATACAAAAAGTACAGAAGATCAGACACATGAAAATTTAAAGGAGATGATTCAGATAGTACAGCTTGACAGTTCAGATACAGAAGAAATGGAGTTGGGAAGTATTGATAGTAATGAATCAGATAAAACAGAGGAATTGAACTTGGATACTGAGATGGAAGGAAACTCAGATGAAACTGTAGCTATTGAGGAATCTGATTTGAGAATGGAAGAAATAGTGGAAAGTACAGTGGTAAACAGGTGTACAGATATTGTGGTTTATAACAGTGAAAGGGCAATGGAGTCTGAATCAGAAGAAAGGAGGTTGAATGAAGAATTGATCAGAAGAATGCATAATGAAGTAGTCAGAGCTTTGAGTGTTCAGAAAATTCATAAAGGAATAAAAGTGATAAGACCCATTGATCTAATGGGAGAAGAAGACAGAACTGTAGATTACACTCAGGATTTTAAAGATGATTTTAGGTTTAACTTTTGTGATGAGTTAAATACAGAAGAAGAGTATGTGAAAGTGAAAGACTTCTTTATGCCTTCTGAATATGTATTCAGAAAACCAATCGAGATTCCAAAGATTAAATTGCAAAGACTAGAAGAACCTTTGTGTGACTTCATTCTAGAGTTAAGTGATGTACCTTTAGCCAGACAATTTCATGATGATATTTTTCCTGAGGAAATATATGATAATCTCTACTACACAGAAGGAGAGTATGAGCTTTTGGAAAGTAACATTGATGGTTTTATGGATGACAGAGCTCAGATGGTCTACTCAGAAGCTTCTAATATGTTCAGAGTTCCTGACTCAAAACTGCATATTCAGAAAAGAATCGAGAAAGTTCTGATGTTTCAACAAGATGAATTCAATGGTTTAATGTTCGTTAGAATGGAAACACTGAAAGAAAGAAATACAAAGGTTTCCATGTCTACATTTGATTTTCACAGATTGACTCTTGATGATCAGATCTTTCTAGTCAAGTTCTTTGCTAGCACTGAAGAAGCCTTGATAGAAATTGAATGCAGAAGACTTCTGGGTATTTATGTCAGAAATACATACTTGTATGACTTCCAGTTGGCTATAGAAGAAAGAAAAGAAAAGTGCAATCTGAGTTCTCCCACAAAGAAAACAGAAGTTGATCTGCATGTGAAGGGTTTTGTGAATGAAGGAATGGAGGCAGAAGGGTTCACATATATGGTTCACGAAAGACTTGAATTGTTCAGATTAAAAGAGTTGGTGAAGTACAGTGATGCAACTCTGAATTGGTTGTTGATTAGAATGGAAGTAAGTATGGATGCTGAAAAAGAGAGTTTAAAGAAGAGATGCATAAACTGTGTGAAGAGGAGGTTGGATTTTAGAAGAAAAATCAGAAACAGTAGTGAATGGTTGTTATCTGAGGTGAATCCCAAAAAGATTCTACATAATGATTTTGTGTTCCCAGCTGAGTATGAAGTGAATGAAATTTTGTCAGATGAGGCTGAAGAAGTTCAGGACACAACACCTCAGAATGTGCAGATAACTAATATTGATCAAGCTGAACAGTCTGAACCCAAAGAAGATGAAATATTCATTGATCTGAATGGATACTTTCTTGAATTTGATCTGCCTGAGTTCTTCAAACCAAAAGAGGTACAATTCTTGGATGTGTATTATGATAGGTCTAAGGAGACTCAGATCTGGTTGGCTGAAAAATCAAGATGTCTTGGCAAAACAAAGCAAGCCGTTTACTCAGATTTTCTAATCACTGGAATCAGAGAATTGAAGGTTAAGAAATTCAGAAAGATGGAGTACTTATCCTTTGAAGTTTTGAGAGAAGATGGCAAGGTTTATTATTTCACTGATGCAGATTTTGAGAAACTGTCAGTGGTTGATTTCTACAGATTACACAGCTTTCTATGTTTTAAAGAGTCAAGTAAAGATAGAAATGAAAGGAAGGCAAGAAGTGTGGTGATTGAGGCCATGTTCTATATCTTAAGGTGGCATTGCTATACAGATTTCCAAATAGCTCTGTATTTGCAAAAGTCATGTGTTTATCTGGCAAATCCCAATACAGATCATGAGCAGAAAAAGGTGTTAAAGACTGGAAGTGTTCACAGATATCCAGAGTTGGGAGTATTTTTGAAGAACAAAAGTGGAAAGATCTTCTTCAGAGCAAAGGAAAGTGCAAAATATTGTTCTGGAACTTTAAGGATCATAAAGCACAATTTGGAGAAAAAGATGCTGAAAGTGAAGGAAGCAAACATGATTCAAGAAGTAATTAATCAGCAAGTTGAGATTATTCAAGAAATTATTGACAAGATTGATAAGAGGCTTAATCTGAGGAATGTGCTACTTCAGAAAATTGTTCCTGCTCTGAAAGAATTAGATGATGCAAAGTTTAAGTTTATTTGACAAAAAGGGGGAGATTGTTAGATCTGAAGTTTTGTCAATAAACCAAGTGTTGAAGATCTGATAAGAAGATTCAGAAGTTCTGAGAAGAAGAGTCAGAAGTTCTGAGAAGAAGAGTCAGAGATCTGAGAAAGAGAAGTCAGAAGTTCTGAGAAGCGTGATCAGAAGAATGTTCAGAAGTTCTGAACTAACTGTTCAGAACTTATGACGAGTTTCGTTATTTAGTAATGTGTAAACTAATTAGGACACGTGTTATGTTCTTATTAGTCTTTCTTATTTGTACTGTAGCTTTAAGATGTTTGTTGCAGTATAAATAGAGTGGTTAGCACTACGTTGCTAACTGATTGATTTTCCCATATTACTTGTATTCTTTCCTTGTAATCTTTGAGGTGATCTCTCTCTTAGATCTGTAATTCTGTGCATCATTGAATACAATTGGGCTTGATCATACAATTTCTCAATTACTTCTTTCTATATTGATTGTAAGAATAGATCCTGCACTTTCACCTTTAATCAAATTCTTTCATGTTTTTGGTTGCAGATGCTATGTTCTTAAAGACAGAGAAAATCTTGCCAAATTTGATAAAAAGGCAGATGAAGGATACTTTGTTGGTTATTCATTAACTTCCAAAGCATTCAGAATCTACAATAGAAGAACCAAGAGGATGATGGAAAGCATTAATGTAACATTTGATGAAGCCAGAATGAAGACTTCTGAACAAAACAGTTCAGAACTCATGAAGAACAAGACAAAAATGACTTCTGACACAAATTATAATCCTATTTGTTCAGAACTCAATTTACTATTTAAGGATGCTTTTCTAGAACTAATTTCTGATTCTTATGCAGAATATGAAAACCCAAAGATGGTAAAAGAGATGAAAGATAGAACTCCAGAAATAGTTCAATCAACTGTAATTTCTGATAAAGGTCCATCTGAGGAATGTCCAAATTTGATAAATACAAGTAGTGAAAATTTTGAACCTTGTACTCAGAATTCTGATCCTTGTATTCAGAACTCTGAACAAGTCACTCAAAATTCTGACTTCACTGCTCAGAATCCAAACTTGGATACAACTTCTACTCATATATCAGAACAAGAGGACAACTCAGAATTACAAGCAATCATCGATGAGAATGATACAAACAACAATTTTTCAGAGATTGATGTGCTTCCTAGTGCAAATAAATGGACTAAAAATCATCCTATTCCTCAAGTAATAGGTGATCCATCAGCAGGAGTAAAAACCAGATCAACTACAGCAAATGAAGCAATGTTTGCTGGTTTCTTAAGTGTGATTGAACCTAAGAAAGCTAATGAAGCCCTAGAGGATCCAGATTGGATTTCAGCAATGCAAGAGGAATTGCTCCAATTTGAAAGAAACAAAGTTTGGAGACTCATTCCAAAGCCTGAAGGTAAATCTATCATTGGAACTAAATGGGTGTTCGGAAACAAAAAGGATGAGTCGGGTGTTGTTATCAGAAACAAGGCAAGATTGGTTGCTAAGGGATACTATCAACAAGAAGGAATTGATTATGATGAAACATTTGCACCAGTGGCAAGAATAGAGGCAATCAGAATATTCTTGGCCTATGCTGCACACAAGAATTTCAAAGTGTATCAAATGGATGTCAAATCAGCCTTTCTAAATGGTAAACTTAATGAAGAGGTGTATGTTCATCAACCTGAAGGTTTTGTTGATCCAGAATTTTCTGATCATGTTTATATTTTAGACAAAGCTTTATATGGTCTAAAACAAGCACCAAGAGCCTGTTATGACACTCTTACTCAACACTTATTAGTTTCAGGGTTCAAGAAAGGTAAGATTGACACAACTTTGTTTTTAAAGAAACAGGGTGAGGATTTAATTCTTATTCAAATTTATGTTGATGACATAATATTTGGCTCTACTAGTGCAGAACTATGTGATAACTTTTCTAAAATCATGTCATCTGAATTAGAAATGAGCATGATGGGTGAACTGAATTTTTTCCTTGGTCTTCAAGTCAAACAATTACCAAGTGGTATTTTTATAAATCAAGGAAAATATGTCAGAGTCATTCTGAAAAAGTTCAAAATGTCTGATTGTGCTTCTATGAGAACACCTATGGCAACAAACATAAAGTTAGATGCTGATCTCAAAGGTGTTTCAGCAGATATCAAACTATATAGAGGGATGATTGGATCTTTACTTTATCTAACTGCAAGTAGGCCAGATATCATGTTTTCTACTTGTTTATGTGCTATATTTCAATCTATCCCAAAAGAATCACATATGTTGGCTGTCAAAAGGATTTTAAGATATCTCAAAGGATCACCTGATCTAGGTTTATGGTATCCAAAAGAAACTGACTTCAAATTGTCTGTTTTCACTGATGCTGATCATGCAGGAAGTAGGTTGGACAGAAAAAGCACTTCTGGTGCTTGTCAATTTTTGGGGGATAAGATAGTGAGTTGGGCATCAAAGAAACAGAATTGTGTGTCCACTTCAACTACTGAGGCAGAGTATGTTGCTGCTGCTGCTGCATGCTCTCAAACTTTGTGGATGAGAACACAACTCATGGATTATGGATATCAGCTCAACAAAGTTCCCATCTATTGTGACTCAGAAAGTGCAATTGCCATTACTCAGAATCCTGTTCAACATTCAAAGACTAAACACATAGATGTGAGGTATCATTTTATAAAGGACTATGTGGAAAAAGGAACTATAGAGATGCACTTTGTGCATACAAAGTATCAATTGCCTGACTTGTTCACAAAGCCTCTTGATCACAAAAGGTTTTCTTTTCTCATATGTAAAATAGGAATGCTTAATCTGACTAATTGAAAATATTTGTGTTTCTTAAAAATAAAATGTTAAATTTTTCCAAGTAAAATTGTCTGAGTATTGTACCCAGAACTCTGATTCTTAAGTTCAGAACTTCTGAGTCTTAAGTTCAGAACTTCTGACTCTTAAGTTCAGAACTTCTGAGTCTTGAGTTCAGAACTTCTTAGTATTGAGATCAGAACTTCTGAGTCTTAAGGCCAGAGATTCTGAGTCAATACTTCAGAAATCTATCTTTCAAAAATTTATTTCTGAGAAATACAAATACTTCAATCTTGTGGATTAATTTTTTTTCTATTTTTTTTTCTACTTCATCCTTATGTATCATATATGGTCAAGTACATGCTAAAGTCAAGGGGGAGCATCAAAATCTTTTGGAAATCATATTATGATGCTAAAAAAAAGGTTTGTGTTCATTTCTTATCTCTGATCATTCTAAGAAGAACAAGCTTTAAATGATAATTTTTTTTTCTTCTTGTTCAAACTATATCTGAATTTCAAACATTTTCATATTCAGATATAAGATTTTAAATGATTTTCTTTAAATCATCATTTTGTGAACAGTATTCTGATGATAAATTGTTTTTCTATCTGTTCAACCCTCTTCTGATTAATTAAAGTTTTTACATTTGTCAGAAGTTGATTTTAAATAAATCTTGGTTACAAGGCAAATTCTTCTTAATCATGGACTCAGAACTCTGAGTAGAATACTCAGATCTCTGATAAAGGAAAGATAATCTTCTGAGCGTGCTATTCAGATTTTTGACTTGTGTCAATATTCTATCAAATAACACGTGTCAGCTTCATATTTGGTTGATTATGCCACTCATTTCATTTAAATCTTCTATGGCATTTCAAACGTGTTGACCACGTTATAACTTTGACCTCGCTTTTCCGTCAAACCTTTCAACTTCGCGGATTTTAAATAGGTCTTAAAATCCCTATTTCAAATTATTTCAAATTTCAGAGTGAAAAGTGAGATACGAATCAATCCAAAGTTCTTTGAGTTTGTTTTCTTCTTAAATCATGTCTGGATTTCGAAGAAGTGGTCAAATATCTCTGCATTCTACTAAGTCTTTGATGGATTCATCCGATTCAGATAATGATGAAGTGCAAAATAGAGCTGTTGAGGAAGAAGCAATAGGAAATGATGAAATAAATGAAGAAGATGAACAAATGGCTGAATCAGAAGGAAATGCAGATGAGGTAAACATAAATGTTGAACATGAACAGAGTGCTGCAGGGTCGATTATGTCAAATAGACCAATTTTAGTGGAAAGGGTTGTACCTGAAGGTGAATGGTTAAAGTTATCAGAAAATAATTGTGTTTTACTATTTGAGGAGAGTAGATTTAAGCCTGAACACAGAATCATCATGGAATTATTCAAGTATCATCCTTACAGGAAATAGTTTACAAGAAGCAAAACAATTCCTATTCAGTATATTCAACAATGGTGGAGACATCTTAGGATAGAAGACAACAAGTTTGTATCTGAAATTGGTGGAGTAACATTTGCTTTATCAATCTCTGCACTAAGAGAAATGTTAAATCTTCCAGAGAAAGATGATGTACAAAGAAGGTCAGATTTTGAAGACTCACCTTTAACAGAGGAACTAATTGCAGAGTTTATGAAGTTAGGATATAATGATGGATTGAGGACCCTTAGTTTGTTCAGAAGGAACAAATTGCCACCTATTTGGGCATGTTTCTTTCATGTGGTGAATAAATGCTTGTCAGGAAAGAATAGCTCTGCAGATCAAGGTTCAAAACAGATTCTTCAAATCTTTCAGGGTTTAGTGAAAAATAGGCATTATGATTACACTGCTATACTTTGGGAAGACATGAAGAACACTTTTGAGAAAAATCAGAAAGCTATTCAAAAGAAGACAAATGATACTCCTCTAGCATACATACCTTACATAAGGTATTGGCAAATTGTGATATGGTATGCAATGCAAGAAAACAGAACCATTTCAAGAAGATCAAATGAACAACATGGTCCTACTTTCTATTTGGGTAAGATGTCTTCAGTTACTAATATTGAGAATTATCCTAATCATAAAGTTTTGCCAAAATCACTTAGGAATTACATACCAAGGGAGAGTGAGATTTTAAAAGCATATTGCACCTCTATGTGAATTGAAATACCTCAAATCCCTACCCATGAGGACCAACCTGAGAAGAGAGGTGAGGGGTCTAGTCATGTTAGAGAGGGGGAGGATGTTCAAATGGGTGAACATTCTGAGAGAAATGAGGGGCAAAATTCTGAGAGCTCGGTTAGAATATGTGAGGAAAAACAGAATGAGGGTGGTGAGGATGAGAGAATGTCACCAGAGGTTCAAACAGAAAGAGATGCCTCTGTACTAGCTAATCTTAACCAGGTAACCACATCTGCTATTGGTTCACATTTCTTGGTGACCAATATTGAAACAAACATCATGGACCTAGTGGTGGATCTTCAACAACCCATCCATACCCACTTAGAAGCATTTCAACATGCTACTATTTCACACAAATCAGGGGAACCATCCCAAACTCATTTGGAGGGAGGTGATAAATCCCAACCCGTTTTTCATCACATTGAGTCTGGATATCACAGTCCTATCCACATTGAGCCTGAAATTCCTTCTAACACTTGCACAAATCAGGAATTTCGTATTCCTGACACAACATTCATAGACATACCTACTATTGGGTGTCGAGGATTGGATGGAAGTCCTGGTGAGGTGAACATTTCAAAAGCCTCATTCAAACGTGCATCTGTTGTACAAGATGACTTCGTGTTATCTACAGGCCATGAGCCCTCTGGGCACATGAAAACTGGACCATCTGTTGGTTCAGGTTCACAGTTAGACTCTTCTGAATTTGAAATGATTCAGAATCAATACAAGGAGATGGGGGAAAAAGTTGAAAAATTGGAGAAAAAAGTGGATGGACTAAATGATGAGGTGAAAGGATTGAAAGATATGTTGGAGGAAAAATTGATATCTGTTGAAACTAAGATAGATAATGTGAAGATATCCTTGGAATCTCATAAAAAGGAGATCAAGGATATAATGTCTGAATTTCAAAAAGATTTGTTGAAACAAATGCAGAGTATGCAAGATTCTGTATTTAAAGCACTGAGTGTATCTATGGCTTCAACTTCAAAGCCTCTTGATCTTATTCCACTAGCAGAAGCTGAACCTGAAGGTGTTACTGGTCAGAACTCAAAGAGGAAGTTTGATGATAATGAACCCCATGATCATCAAAAGGGGGAGAAAAGGCAAAGATTGAGTTCTGATGATGATGTTGGCATAGAAGATTTTGAAATAGCAGATATGCACTTAGTCAGTACAAAGAACACAGAAGTTCAGACAGAAGAAATTGTAAAGACAGTGGATACTCAGATAGTTCAGATTGACAGTTCAGATACAGAGGAAATGGAGGTGGAAAGCATAGATGGTGGTGATTATGATAAAACAGAAGAATTGAATTTAGACACAGAGATGGAAGTTAATTCTGATGAAACTGAAGCTATTGAGGAACCTGTTTTGGGGTCAGAGGAAATAGATGAAAGCTTAGTGGTTGTGAACACTTGTACATATATTGTCCCATATGTTAGAGTTGGCTTGTTGAACTCTGAACTGGAAGAAAGGAGATTGAATGAGATTTTGATCAGAAGGATGCACAGTGAGTTAGTCAGAGCACTTAATGTTCAGAATATTCAAAAACCTATGAAGGTGGTAAGACCTATTGATCTGATGGGAAAAGAAGATAGTTCAGTTGGATATTCTCAGAAATTTGAAGAGGAATTCTATTTTAACTATGTTGATGATATTGCTGACAATATAGGAGAATATGAAAGAGTCAAAGAATACTTCATGCCTTCAGAATTTCTATTCAGAAAGCCAATTGAGATTCCTAAGATTAACTTGCCAATCTTAGAGGAGCCTTTGTGTGATTTTATTCTAGATATGAGTGATGTACCACTTGCAAGACAATTTCATAGTGATATTTTTCCAGAGGAAACATATGAGCATCTATACCACACAGAAGGAGACTATGTTGTTTTAGAAAATAACATTGATGGTTTCATGGATGGAAAACTTCAGATGATCTATGCAGAAGCCTCAAACAGATTCAGAATTCCTGATTCAAGGCTACACATTCAGAAAAAGATTGAGAAAGTATTGATGTTTCAGACAGAAGAATTTGATGGTCTGAAGTATGTAAAATTGGAAGTATTGAAAGAAAAAGATGTAAAGGTTTTCTTATCATGTTTTGATTTTCACAGATTATCTCTTGAAGATCAGATCTTTCTTGTTAAGTTCTTTGCCAGTACTGAAGAAGCCTGGATAGAGATTGAATGTAGAAGACTTCTGGGCATCTATGTCAGAAATATGTATATGTATGACTTCCAGTTGGCAATTGAAGGAAGAAAAGAGAAGTGCAATTTGAACTGTCCAATGAAGATTCCAGGAAGTGGTGTGATTGTGAAGGGTTTTATAAATGAAGGAATGGAGTCTGAAGGGTATGCATATAGTAATCAAGGAAATCTTGAGTTGTTCAGATTAAAGGAGTTGGTAAAGTATAGTAATGCAACTTTGAGTTGGTTACTAATTGAAATGAGAGTTTCCAAAACTGAAAGGGAAAATCTAAAGAAAAGATGTGTGAAAGATGTGAAAAGAAGGATATATCTTAGAAGTAAGGTCAGAAGCTGTGGTGAATGGTTATTATCAGAAGAAAATCCTAAAAATATGTTGCATAGTGATTTTGTGTTTCCAGCAGAATATGAGGTGAATGAGGTCTTTTCAGAAGAAATTCAAGAAGAAATTCAAGAGACAACTCCTCATAATGATCAAATGACAAGTATTGATCAACCTAAACAGTCAGAACCAAAAGAAGATGAAAGATCTGTAGATGTGAATGGGTATTTTCTGGAGTTTGATCTGCCAAACTTCTTTAATCCAAGTGAAGTAAACTTTCTAAGTGTATATCATGACAAACCAAAAGAGACTCAGATCTGGTTGGCTGAGAAGTCAAGATGTCTTGGAAAACCAAAGAAAAATGTGTATTCAGATTTTCTAATCACCTGGATCAGAGAATTAAAGATCAAGCAGTTTAGAAAGCAAGAATACTTATCCTTTGAAGTATTGAGAGAAGATGGAAAGGTGTACTATTTTACTGATGCAGACTTTGAAAAGCTATCAGTAATGGATTTCTACAGACTTCACAGTATGTTATGCTTCAAAGAATCAAGCAAAGATAAGAATGAAAGGAAGACAAGGAGTGTAGTGATTGAAGCTATATTTTACATCCTAAGATGGCATTGTTATACAGATTTTCAAATAAAGGGGGAGATTGTTAGATCTTTCAAGACCCATTACAGATCATAATCAGAAGCAAGTATTAAGAACTGGAAGTGTGTGCAAACATCCAGAATTGGGAGTCTTTTTGAAAAACAAGAGTGAAAAGATCTTTTTCAGAGCAAAGGAGACTGCAAAATATAGCTCTGGAAATTTGAGATTCATCAAGCATAATTTGGAGAAAAAGGTGCTGAAGGTGAAGCAAGCTAATATGACTCAAGAAGTGATCACTCAGCAAGTTGAAACTATTCAGGAAATTATTGATAGAATTGACAAGAGACTTACTCAGAGAAATGTTCGGTTACAGAAAATTGTTCCTGCATTGAAAGAGCTTGGTGATACAAAGTATAAGTTTATTTGACAAAAAGGGGGAGATTGTTAGATCTGAGTTTTGTCAATAAACCAAGTATTGAATTCTGATAAGAAGGCTTAGAAGTTATGAATAGAAGAGTCAGAGTTCTGACTACGAAAGCTCAGAAGGATTGCTTTGAAAGATTACCAAGTACAGAAGTCTGAGAAGAAGAGTCAGAAGTCTGAGAAGAAGAGCCAGAAGTTCTGAGATGCTTAATCAGAATTATGTTCAGAAGTTCTGAACAACATGTTCAGAACTTATAACTAGATACTTTACTTTGTATTTTGGTTAACTAATTAGGACACGTGTATTGTTCTTATTAGTCTTTCATATTTGTACTGTAGCTTTAATATTTCCGTTGCAGTATATATAGTGGTTAGCACTACCTTGCTAACTGATTCTCCCGCATATATTTGTATTCATCTTTTGTAATCTTTGAGATACTCTCTCTCTCTCTAAGATCTGTAAATCTGTTCTTCATTGAATACAATTGGTTTGATCATATTACTTCTCAATTACTGTTTCATACATTGATATATTGATTGTAAGAGTGAATCCTGGACTTACAAACCAATCACTAACACGGAGATCGCTCCTACCGATTCGTCATCTGCTACAACCGACGATCAACCTCGGAACTCCTCGGAACCAGAAGTTGTTCAACCCTCGGCGAATCCTCCCCCATCTCCTCCAAGAAACCAGCCTGCTACACTTGAAGCAGTCCAAGACCTACCTTCTGGTGATTATGTGGATTCGGACGCATCTCACTCTGTTGGTTCCCGTATTTGATTAACAAAGATTATCTAATCTATTAGTTCAAATAATATGTGTTGCGGAAGCGTATTTGAAGAACTAACAGATATAGAAACAACACAAAATACCAAATAAACAGTATATGAAGAACAGATGAATATCTCAAAGATTACTGTAATTGATTAAGAACACTAAGAACAGATTTGACGTTAACTGTGTGCAAGTGTTTTTGTGTGTTGTGTGTGTATTTGTTGGTAAGGAAGAACTCAACATGAGTCTTCCTTTTATACTACTACAAAAGATCTATTCTAGACAAAAGGACTATTGCTACAGCAAAGAAGGGATGGCATGACCAGTTGGAAACTTGCATGCATTAAATGCGCTAATATCAACTTGTAAGGATTCCTATCGGAGTTTGACACGTGTTGTTGTTAGACCATGCCTTGTACAAGTTGATGAACGGACCCTGGAACAGTAGCAAGATATTTCTATAACAGTGGTAAGATATTTCTGTAACCGTGGCAAGATATTATAAATATCTTCCAAGTCTTCAGTCTGAACCACAGAGGCTTTGTCAAGGGTGACAGAGGTTCTGAGGCTCGATCCTTTGATAGAATTCTTCTGTAGATCCTTCTTCGGTCCTTTGTGAGCATACTTCTGTCTATCTTGAGTCTTGTTGTTTCTTGAATGATCTTGTGTACTTCAACACAGCTTCTGTGGCACTCCGCAGAGCTTCTGTGGAAGTCTTCTTTACTTGGCCTATTTTTCAATACTTCTAATATTATGAATATTTGGAGCTAACAATCTCCCCCTAAGTATTGAAAAATGAAAATTTGACTTTATGCATAATTAGGCTAAGTAAAGTAGACAGAGGTTAAACAATACCTCAAAAGGTTCATTTCATTTCTTTTTAAAGTTTACAGAGATATGAAAAAGAAAGACTCACACATTTGCATCTTTGAAGTCGTTGAAACTTCTGTTGTCGAATCCCACTTCTCTGAGCTCGTGATAGAATTTGATGCAGAGTTCTCTTAAGCCAATTGTAGCATCTATTTCTCTGATCATTCTTTCTGCTGATTCTTGATCCATAAGCTCAGTACCTATGTTCTCTTCTAAGATTGATCTGAACTTGTTCAGAGTACTGGTTGCATACTTCTGACAGTCCATTTCCACAAAGAGTCTTATTTGACCAGCAGGATCCTTATATACTAACCCGTACCTTGGTGTTGTTATGATTGAGTTGGGTATGGCAGAAGGTGGGCAGTGATCCTCTGGTGGTCTCAGACTTAGATTTCTGACTCCAAGATCTCTTCCCAGTTGAAAGTCTATCATGTTATATAGCATAAGCTTTTCCCTCGTCGCTTTCCTGAATACTTGATAGGCCCTTCTATCAGCATCGTTGTCGAAGTTTTCTTTTGTCCAAAGTAGAAGACCTGGCAGATCGTAGGGGTTCAAGTTCCTTATATCGGCATCTGAAAATTGATTTCCGTACTTGTTCTCCCTTTTGACTTTGTAGATGTTGTACCTGGTCTTTGGAAAGGTTCTTGTTTGACAGAATTTGCAGTAAATTACCTTTTCAATTTTGGACTTTGAGAAGACTTCTGCCCTTGCTTTTGGCTTTGTTCTGGTGAAGGTGTTGTCAAGGTCAGCTATGAGTTGAGGATCTTCAATGTGTGGCGGAGGATTGTTCTGATATTGTTGTCTGTAAAGATACCTATACACCACCTCTTCCATTTCTGCATGTCATGTAGTCGGTGGTGGTATTGGTCTTCACAGAGCATCTATTCTTTGTATTATATCTGCAACCCTACCCTTTGTTACCTTTGCTTTTAGATCTAGGATCGGAATTTATGACAGAGGATCTAAATTGAATGCCCAGTTTTCTTCAGGTTTAGGAGTGACAAAGGCATTAAATGAGCTCTTCATCAACTTCTCTGTCGTCTGAGGCATTGGCTTTTTCTTCTTTGGTTCTTCTGTCATGATATCCTTTCCTTTATCTTTGGCTTGAGGAGGCTCAGAACCTGTTGCCTGTTTTGGACTTTCTGGGATTACTTTTGTTGGTTTGGGTGTAAAGGTTTCTGTGGGTATGAAGGGGATTACCTCTGTAGTTTTTGACTTTTCAGTTTCTGAGGACTTTGGTGGGGATGGTTATGTGGATTGTTCTTCTGTAAGCTTGGTAGTGGTTTGTGGTGGGATATCAAAACGATTTGCAGCTCTGAAAATGGATACTAATTCCATTCTCTTTAGGACATAAGTAGCAGAACGTATAGATCTTTTTGGTTTGTGGGCAATGGAATTTTTTCTTGGGTGTGTTTTGGGTTGGGTTTTTGTTTCTGGTGGAGAAATGGGAAGTTCTTCTGAGGATGAAGATGTTAGGATTTGAACTTGAGGGACATCTTTTTCAACCTCAGAGGTGGTTTCCACAGAGGTTGGAGTTTCCTCTGTGGGTCTCTGTTGAGTTCCCTGAGTTTGGGTTTGGGTTGGGGGTGCAGAGGAAATGGGCACTGCTGATATTGGAGGACTGCTTGCAGCTGTTTTCCTTTGTTTCTCCCCTTGATTCTCCCCCTCAGGATGATCTGATGGACCATGATGGTCATCATAAGAGTCATCTTGATTTACATCTGAAGTACCCTCTGCTCTGCATGAAGTATCTGATTTCTTTAGAGGAACATCCCCTGCAACTATCATCTTCGCGCACAAGTCATTACAGAGGCCGAGCAGTGTTTCAACCTCTTCTTCTGTGTTGAAGCGCATTTTGCCGACACTAGCTTGAAATTCTTTGACGTAGTTCGCGTTGGCAGCTGTGAAGGCTCTGATGAACTCTGTCATTTGATCAAGGATTCTTTGCCCAAGTTCTGTGAGCTGAACTCTGGTCATGTAGTTAGAAGGCTTCATGGCTTGAGTGTTTTGCAGTGTTTGCTCTTGAACTTCTTCTAAGGCCTTCTTTAGGTCTTCAGGTGTAAGGCCCTTAGAAGTGGAGGATTGATCTTTGAGTTTTTGCAGGAAGTTTTGGACAGAGTTGTTGAATGCAGAGGTTGCACTTCTTTCGAATTCTTCAGCATGTAGTCTGGCAGAGGTTGTGACTGAAGTTTCTGTGGCAGACTTCATCTTTGACAGATCTTGTTGTACCTCTATGGACAAGGTGTCCATTTTGGTATTTATGCTTGTGATGGCTCTTGAAGTTGTTTCTGCAAAAGATTTGAAAGAGCTTTCCAACTCCTTCAATGTTTGGTTCACAGAGGTGACAAGGGTTTGGAACTCATCCCTTGATACGTGTGAACTCGTTGTAAACTCTGGGGGAACACATTCGTTCCCATAGTTTGTCTTTGTTCCTTGGACACCTTCGTTCACCCCTGTTTTTACGTTGAGGGTGGAAGGATTTCCTTCTGATCCTTGAGGAGAAACTTGAGTTTCAACCTCTACAGAAGTTCTGTGAAGGTCAGTGTCCAAATCCACTCCAGAGGTGGGTATTGGAATGTCCTTCTTTTGACTTGGAGACTTGTCTAGAGTCTCTTCGTCATTGTGCTCGATACTCCTCTCTGAAAGGAGGTTTGGCCCTATTGTTGTGTGCGTGGCAGAGGAAACAAATTCCTCTGCTAGGATGTCAGGTGTGATTTGGGGCAATAAATCACGAACATTGGGTGAGTCCTTTCGAGAGGACTCCCCAGGAATGGTTTCCCCGGTTATAATAGGCACAGAGGTTGAAAGAGTAACCTCTGGCTGGCTGGGTGGGGTTAGGATCGAGCTGTGCTGCTCTTTTTCAATGATACCCTCTGCCGCTAGACCGGCGGTATCAGAAATGTGGGTTGCACTAGGAGGGGGGTGGGGATGTGTGCCTTCTACTTCTGCGGCATCTTTTTCTTTAGAACCCTATGTGGTTTCTACCCTAACCTCTTCCTCTATGGAAATTTCTCTGTGTACCTCTTCTTCTGCAGTATCCACAACAGTCTTTTCTGCTTCTGTTCTTAAGGAATCATATATAAAATGATATCCTATAAGTTGTCGAACGTGAGGGTGCATAGGTTGTGTACATTGAGCTGCAGAAATGACTTCTATTGTATGTTGAGGGGTTCGACGTTGAGTGTCAAAACTGGAATGAGGTGGCGAAATTTCTTCTGTTGTGCGCATAACCTCTGTAGTCTGAATGTTCTGATCCATCGGTTCTACGACCCGTCCTGACGGATCTAAGGTGTGAGCAATGTCGGGATTGTTGAGGAAGGAATTAAAGTGTCCCTGTTGATCTGTATAGACTATTGGGGAGGGAGGTTGCAGAGGCATAGTCTGATCTTCCTCTTCTTGTTCGACTTCCTCTGTAATGACCTGCAGAGGTGATGTTGGTTTCTTCTTCTTTGACTTCCTCTTCTTTGTCTTAGGAACTCTCTCTTCTGTGGATTTAGTTTTCCTTTTCTTTTGTTTTGGAGGGGAGGGAGGTGCAGAAGATCTTGTTTCTGTAGCTTGTGGTGGAGAAGAGTGTTGAGCTGCAGAGGTTGTATTTTCCTCTGTGGTTTTCCTTTGTTTTTGTTTTGGAGGGGAGGGAGGTGCAGAAGATCTTGTTTCTGTAGCTTGTGGTGGAGAAGAGTGTTGAGCTGCAGAGGTTGTAGTTTCCTTTGTAGTTTTCCTTTTCTTGCTCTTCTTTTTGGGTGTTGCTGCAGTGGTTATTCTTTTGGGAGAAGAGGGGTATATGCTCTCTCTTTGGGCTTTGAAACGGTTTTGTACTGAATGATGTTTTTCTAATGCTCTGGCCAATTCTTCTTCTGTCATCCTCTCTACTACATCTAAATCTAAGGGGGCTCCTAGACGCCGGTGTGTCACAGGACTTGGTTCTGGAGTCCTGTGTGCGCGTATATATTCTAACTTCCTATCTTCATCGCTTGCATATGACAGAAGGTTCTTCGACAGAGGTCTGCAGTGGGGGTAGTTGTCTTCATGCTCTGTAGGAGTATTTTTGTTCATTGGATAACGTTTTACAGTTGGCCCTTCCATTGGCCATTTCTGCATAAGAAGTAGAGGCTTGAAAATTACTCCTAGAATTCTATGATATTGCAGAGGTGGCAGATATCCTGGTGTGTTCTTTTTGGCCTTTTGAGTTGCGAGCTTTCTGCCGATCGTATTCACTATCTCCTGCATCATGATGGTGGCATAATCAAGTGGAACATCGTAATAGATCCCATACATGATGGTCAGGATTTGGTGTGAGCTCTGGTCAGGGCTGCCCGTTTTCCCTGTTAGACAACGATTCAGGTTGGAGAAGAGTGTATTCCACAGAGGTGGTAGCCTGCCTCTGCGGAAATCATTGCGTTTCCTTAGGGTTGTGTTATACCCTAACATCTCTACAAATCGACAGAGCTCCTCATCCGTCAGAACCTCAACATATTTCTTTATTCCTAATAGACCTCTGGTTGGCAGGTTGAACTCAAGTGAGAACATAGTTCTATTGAACATGAGTTCGAGGTATTCAAATTTGTCTGGCTTCGAAATGTAGCCTTTTATCAGAGAATCATCTGAATCAAACCGGTAACTTTGCCAAAATTGATTCAAATATCGAGCAGGGATTTTGGTTGGGGTTTTGGAAAGGAGGGGGTATAGGATATGGTTTTCCATGATGTTTAGGAGAAGGGCATGGGCTTCGCCGAAGGCTGTGGGTGAGGGCACAAGGTAGCAGTTGTTGGACTTTAATGGAAGAACATTCTCAAAATGTTCTTTGTTCAGAAAATGTTGAAGGTTGGTGGTTGGAGCAAAATTTGCAGAGTCGCCGGAGTTTTCTGTTTCTGCATTTACGACGATGTTTGGGTTGTGGGAGTGCTCTGAATGTACTGGGGATTGTTGAGGAGAGTTCGCCGGAGAGTTCTGAGAAGCATGGGAACTGGAAGCCATTTTTGCAAAGAAGAATGAAGATTTGAGAATAGTTGCAGGTTCGTCGGAAAAGAAAGTAAGTAAAGTTTTTGTGAGGAGAGGTAACTTGGGTTTTCTACTGAGTATGTAACCGTAGAATCTGAAATGGTGAATATTTTGAGGTAAATAATATTTAGGGTCCGCACTTGAGTGGTTACGGCGGGTTTAACTCTCCAGAGAAACGTGCTCCATGTTGGTCCAATGAAAAGATGACACGTCCTATGTGTCAGTTATGACGAGACGTCGTGGGCGGCCTTATTAAATGCTAGGCGCGTTGGCTTCTTTACCTCCACATGATTCTCACTCGCAGAAAAGTTACCGTTACTGTTACAGAAATGCCCAAAGTAAAAAGTGACAGAGGCTCTGTGATTTGAAAAGTTGTTTTTCTTGCCTCTGTAGATTGTACCTTCACAAACAAAATGGTTGAAAAGTCCATGGAGAGGATCGATAAATTATTAGCATAGAAACTCCTTTACAGAGGTTTTTGGACCTCTATGAGAGCCAGCAAAGGCTCTGAGACAAGAAATTTCTCATATCTAACAATTTATAAACATTTTTGATCATCCCATTTTTTGATTGTTTTTAACAATGTTTTTAGGACCTATTTGAAAGCTGGTGTCCTAGAAAATTGTTTTTGAAAAAGGTTTTGTGCAGCAAAAAGTCTTTTAAAACAAGTGTTGCTCTACAGAAGTTCTTTCTTGTGGAGAGAACTCTGTAACCAATGACTTATGTTGCAGTGCATTTGTACGCGATGATTCTTTTTTGAAATTGATACCCAAGGTGATTGACAGAGTTTTCAAGATTATTGATTTAAGATCAGCGCTTTTGCCTGCAGAACCTCTGTTGGACTCAGCAGAGGCTCTGTGACCTTAAATTTCTAATAATGGAAAACTCAATATTCTTTTTGATCAAAGTTTATTTGGAATGTTTTTAATAATGTTTCTAGAACATATTTAGAAATTCGTGTCCTAGAAAATTATTTTCAAAAAGAATTTGTTCGAGATAATAACCTTTTTTTTCTTTGTCCGGTAAAGTTCTTTTCTTCTGTTGGTGTTATCTCTTCCTTTGCTCCCCCTTGACTTATAAATCTATGTAGATTAAGCAAGGTCTCCTTCTGCTCCCCCTTGTCTACTCAACCTCTGTAGATCAATTATGTTCTCCTTCTGCTCCCCTTGACCTATGCTTGGTTCAAATAATCAGAAGTAAATGTATATAACATAGGTCAAATGTATCAGAGGTTCTGTAAGTATCGACAGAGGTTCTGAGGAGTCCTACAGAATCTTTGTTGTTTTCAGAATTGAGATTTTTAGAATTTACAAACAAAAGTAAATTATTATTTTTTTTTTAAATTTATACATGCTTTTAAAATGAAGATAAGAAACTTACAGAGGTTAATCCATATTTATCATTCCTAATTTACCCACCAAGTAAAGGAATCTTTTCTCATCAAGTGTCTTAGTGAATAAATCAGCAAGCTGAAACTCTGTTGGTACAAAATGCATCTCGATGGTTTGATTTTCAACATGATACTTCAGAAAGTGATACCTGATATCTATGTGCTTTGTCTTTGAATGTTGTACTGGATTTGCAGAGATGGCAATTGCACTTTTGGAATCACAGAAGATGGGAATTTTTCAGATGATGTGACCAAAGTCTTTCAGCTGAGTTTTCATCCACAGAACTTGAGAGCAACAGCTAGCAGCAACAACGTATTCAGCTTCTGCCAAAGATGTTGAGACACAGTTCTGTTTCTTTGAAGTCCAGCTTACTAATTTCCCACCTAGGAATTGACAACACCCAGAGGTACTCTTTATGTCGAGTTTACATCCTCCATAATTTGAATCTGTGTATGCCTTTAGTCCAAAACCAGAGTTCTGTGGATACCAGAGGCCAAGATTTTTGGTCCCTCTGAGGTATCTGAAAATTCTCTTTACAGCAATATAATGTGACTTCTTAGGATTAGCTTGATATCTTGCACAAAGGCATGTGACATGCATTATGTCAGGTCTACTGGCTGTTAAGTATAATAAAGACCCAATCATTCTTCTATAAAACGTGCACTCGACAGAGATGCCATTGGGATCTGAAAATAGTTTATTTCCAGTGGCCATTGGGGTTTTCATGACAGAGGCATCGGAGAGGCTATATTTTTCAAGTATGTCAGAGACATATTTTGATTGGTTTATGAAAATTCCTTCTGATGTTTGTTTGACTTGAAGTCCGAGGAAAAAGGTTAATTCTCCCATCATACTCATTTCAAACTCACTCTGCATGAGTTTTTCAAAATCTTTACGTTTTTGTGCATTAGTAGACCCAAAAATAATGTCATCTACATATATTTGTACAACAATAAGCTCATTTCCTTCTCCTTTAAAGAACAGAGTTGTATCAGTGGTACCTCTTTTGTAGTTGTTATTGAGAAGAAAGGTAGAAAGTCTTTCGTACCATGCTCTTGGAGCCTGTTTCAGTCCATATAGAGATTTGTCGAGGTAATGGACATACCTTGGGTACTTTGAGCTTTCAAACCCTGGTGGTTGTTGGACGTATACTTCTTCTTGAATTTAACCATTGAGAGAAGCAGATTTTACATCCATTTGATATACTTTAAAACCTTTGTGGGCTGCGAAGGCTAAGAAAACTCTTATTGCTTCGAGTCGTGCAACAGGGGCAAAAGTTTCATCGTAATCTATGCCCTCTTCTTGGCGATATCCCTTGGCCATCAGTTTTGCTTTATTTCGAATGATCACTCCATCCTCATCCCTTTTGTTTCTGAAGACCCACTTAGTCCCTATGGGCTGTTTCCCTCGTGGCAGAGGTACTAGAGTCCAGACTTTGTTTCGCTCAAACTGCAGAAGCTCTTCTTGCATAGCATCCTCCCAGTTTGGGTCGTACAGGGCCTCAGAGATCTTTTTAGGTTCGATCGTACTAATAAAGTTGGTAAAGAAACAAAAATTTGCAGAAACGGATCTTGTTTTTACCTTATCAGTGGGATTACCGATGATTTGGCTTGGAGGATGGCTTTTTGTCCATTGAGTAGTTCGTGGAAGATGATCATTTGAGTCATCAAGTTGAACTTCTGTGGTTGAAATGATTGATGGTTCTGCCCATGTGTTTAGTTCAACTTCTGTAGGAATGGGTATTTCAGTTGGAAATTCTTTCTCTGTAGGCATTGTGGTTTCATCTTCACTTCCCTCTGGTGTTGCTTCCTCTGTTGGATTAGTTAATATTTAGATTACCTCTGTTGCTGAATCTTTTGTCGTCGTATCTTCTGTTCGATTTTCAGTACATGTAGTAGTTGTAGAAGAGGATGCGGGATTAAATGGATCAGACAGAGAGATACTTACTTCATTTACAGAAGGTGATTCTGCAGAGGTGTTGTTCGTTCCTGCAGAGGGATCAACATCGTTGTTGAACATCTCTTGAAATAGAAGACCTAAATCTTCATTTATTTTTTAGATGCCAGAGGTTTCCTTGTTTACCCGAGTTCTGAACTGATTTGTTTAGAAGTCTTTTGGAATGAGTCATCAAAGGACACATTGATGCTTTCTACTATCGTGCGCGACTTCAGAAGGTAAACTCTGTAGGGTTTGGAAGCGGAAGAGTACCCGATGAACTTGCCTTGGTCAGCTTTTTCTTCAAACTTTCCTCTTGAGTCTCTGTCGTTTAAGACAAAGCATTTGCATCCAAACACATGGAGAAACTTGATGTTTGGTCGTCGTATGTTGATCAATTCATAAGGAGTTTTGATGTGTCTTTTCACGATTGTTGAACGATTTTGGGTATAGCAAGCAGTTGAAATTGCTTCTGCCCAAAAGGTAATTGGTAATCCGCATGCAGAAAGCATGGTTCTTGCAGCCTCCACGAGCGTGCGGTTCTTTCGTTCGACCACACCATTTTGTTGTGGGGTGCGAGCGGCAGAGAAGTTCTGGGATATTCCTTCTTCTGTGAGATAGGCTTCAATGACAGAGTTTTTGAATTCTGTGCCATTGTCACTTCGTAACTTCAGAATTCTGCACCCATAAAGAACTTGGATTCTTTTCATTAGATTAATCAGGATGCATGGAACATCTGATTTCTTTCTGACAAATTCAACCCATGTAAATCGTGAATATTCATCAATTAAGACAAGTATATATTTCTTGCCACCTAGGCTCTGTATAGCGATTGGACCGCTGAGGTCAACGTGAAGCATGTACAGAGGCCTAGGACAAGACACATCAGTTTTGCCTCTGTGGGAAGATCATTTGAGTTTTCCCATTTCACAGGCAGAGCATAAATGATCCTTATTAAATTTAACATTAGGTAAACCTTTGACCAGTTAAAGTTTTACCAGTTTATCTAGAGTATGAAAGTTTAAGTGACAGAACCTGTTGCGCCATAGCCAGGCTTCTTCACTTTTGCTTGCAACAAGACAAATGTTGTCCTTGTTTTTGGCATTGAAGTTCATTAGATACAGATCACCTTTTCTTTTGGCTCGCTGAAGTTCTATTCCAGTGTCTTCACTTAGTAGAGAGCAAAATGTTCTCTTGAACAGTACATCGAATCCCGTGTCACAAAGTTGGCTAACACTGAGTAGGTTGTGTTTAAGGCCATCAACATATGCAACTTGGTGTACGGTGATATTTTCTTTCTTTATGACTCCATAGCCTTTAATATGCCCCTTTTTGTTGTCTCCAAAAGTCACTGATCCACCATCTTGTTTTTCTTGGTACGTGGATAGAAGACTTCTGTTGCCAGTCATGTGCCTTGAGCATCCGGAGTCTAGATACCATATTGGCACATACTGCTTCTGCAAGACAATCATAGAGTTTTAGGTACCCATATCCATATGGGTCCAGTTTCATCAGAATTTTTCAAGTTTGCCTTAGTATTCTTGAAATACATTTTATCTTTTGTCGAAGAATCAGTTTGTTTCTCTTTAATATTTGATTTAGGTGCAGAGAGAAAACAATTTGAACCACATAAATGATTATTCAATTTGAACATAAGATCAAAGCAATGACAGTATAGAACATCAGAAGTGATTTTCTTGAAATTTTCATTGAAAGCTTTAAACAGGGCCACATAGGCATTACATTCTATTCTAGCATATGGCTTCCTATTACAAGAAGATTTATGTAGATTAGATTGTTGGAAAAAATCTTTGTTTGTAGCAGCCTTCTGTGAGTCCCTTTTGTGGTGAACTTCTGTTGATTTCACTGTCACAGAAGAAAAAGATTTGTTAGGTTTTGGCCATTTACCCTTTCGTTGCCATGTTGGTTTCTCTTTAATTTTTAAGGGTTTTAAGGACTTTGAATCTTTTGGATTTTGAGTGGACAATAACTTCAGTTTTTTCAAATTTTCAAGCTCAATAGAGGTTTTGGCTTGTATGCACATGTCCAAAAAGTATGTACAGATTGGAATTCCAGTGATTTTCTCCTTTGGAGGAATAGTTCTGTTAAGAACTTCAGAGGTTTGTTTAATAACCTCCGAGTCACAAGGAACCTTTTCTATTCTGTCAGTCTCTGATTCGTCAGATGATGAATCATCCTCATATACAGAGGTTGAGTCATCAATATTTCTTTCGACAGAGGCTGGACTTTCCGAGCATGTGTCATACTTGCTTTCTACATCTGAAAATTTATTTTCTAAGTCAACAGACGTGTCTGATAAGATATCTACAGAGAGTTTTTGATCTGTAAAAGGTGTACAAAGATTTTTCAAAATATCTATTTTCCCAATTTCCATTATTTCTTTTTCAATTATATTTCTTAGTTTTTCTTCTGAAAAAATTGGTTTGAACTCAAGTGCTTCTGCAGATAATTTCTTTTCAGAATCTATTGTGCAGACAAAAGCAAATTGAGTTTGAGTCTCTGGTTTACCAAACTTGAAGATTCCTATCTGATCTTGAGTTTTCAGATTTCTCTTTGGTTTGGATCCTCTTTTGACAGAGGTTGAAGGTGATAAATCTGTGTTTTCAAACCATACATTTATCATCTTCATGGGTTTCCTTAAGCGAGGTTCCCTAGAGACTTTTACTCTCTTACTTACAGAGATTAAATTTGGAAAATTAGGTTTGTTGATTTTTCCTACAGCAAATAGAGATGACAGAGGTTTATTCTTTTTGTTTTCTGTACCTTGATTAATATCACTGTACCCAATACCTCGCCTTCCTATTTGAGTGTTTATTTTCTCATATACCTTTTGTGCATCACGATAATTTTTAATTAAAACATCTCTTCTAAGTAGATCTTGCCAAAGGACTTCTCTTTCCTTTTGAAAATATTCCTTAAGAGATAAAATGTTTAGTCTGTCGCTCTCGGAATCTGAAAGTTCTTTTGTTTTGGATTTTAAAGATGTATTTAATTCAGAAATTCTCTCTTTAAAAGGAAATAGATTCTTGTTCCAGTGTGCTTCTAATTCTTCCTTTTCTTTGAAATTTTTTGTTTTTTCTTCAGTGAGAAGTCTAGCTTCTCTTTCATAAAAAGTGAGACTTTTCTGAATATCATCACAGGTCTTTTTCAGTTCAATATTTTCAGTTTTAATTACAAGTAAATCAACTTCTGTAGTACTAGAGGTGGAGTTTGAAGTGGATACCTCAGTGTCAGAGTCTAAGCTGTTTTCTGCCATGCCACAGAACAAGGCATTGTTGGTGTATTCATCATCAGAGGTTGTATCTGACTCCCAATCTTCCTTGTTCACCACTTTGTTCTCCATGAGTGACTTTTGAGCATAATACTCAGCTTTCTTTTTGTAAAAATCTTAGTCCTTCTGTGGGCGATTTTTCCTGCTTCTGCATTCATTGGCAAAGTGGCCTGGCTTCCCACAGTTGTAGCAACCTTGGTTCTGGGAAGTATTACCAGCACGATCGTCGGACTTCTGTCGGTGACCACCTTTTTCATATCTGCATTCATTAGCATAATGACTAGGCTTACCACACTTGTAGCATTCTTGTTGTGTGTAGCTTGCCTTGTCATTTGACCTCTGTCGGTCATTTCCTTTATTGTATCTTTCACTCGACCTCTGTTGGTCGTTACTTCTGTCGTCTGACCTCTGTCGGTCAGCTGATTCTTATCTTCTTCCTTGATCCCTTCTACTCCGATCTTCTCTTTTTTCTCTATTATCTCTGCCATATCTTTCATTACAATAACTCTTTTGGTTTCCTCTGAATTCTCTTGTCAATAGAGCTAATGATGTTGCTATTGATGCCAGAGTTATCTCTCCCTCTTCCACAATCTCTTCGTCTTCGCTGTCAACTACCACCACCTTTTTTCTTTTTCTCCTTCTTATTTTCCTCTGTCGCTCTTTCTTTCCTCGGCCTCTCTGTGTCTTCTGTAGATTTGCCAACCAAAGCAAGAGGTGCAATGGTTAGTGTTTTTGCTTGTGCTATTTGAGGCTCTTGACCAGCTAATGTTCCGTAGAGGTCTGAAAGAGTCCAGGAATCTAAATCTTGATTGGTTTGTAGAGACATGGATAATTGGAGCCATTCTTCGTTCAGACTATTGAGAAACATGACGTTATTCTCTTCAGAAGTTATGTGGATGCCGAACTTCTTGCAGTTATTGATCAGAGAGTTGAACTTGTCATACGTTGTCTGCAGAGATTCAGTTGTCAGGGCTTTAAAAGCGTAATATTCGTTTATGTATTGAGCCCTTCGGTTTTTTTGAGTTTTAGCTCCCCCTTCAAGTTGTTTCTCCAGTTCTTTCCAAAGATCATACGCATATTCGCATGCATCTAAGGACTGGAAAAGATCGTTGGGGATTGCCATGATCAGAATTCTTTTTGTTTTCTGCGCGAGTTCATCTTTTTCCTTATCTTGATCTGACCAACCATCCCTGGTTTTAGGTTTTCGGGATTTCGGGAGTGTCAGCTGTAGCTGGTACACGAGGTACTATTAACATAGGGACATGAGGAGGATTATAAAGGTGTTGTACGAGCTCTTTATCAGTACCCTCAAAGAAATGGATCATTCTTTTTTTCCACTGAGGATACTCATTTCGTAGAAGAGATGGTGGTTTGGTTAATGAACCAGCTGTGAAGAAATTTTGTGCGCTTGACATTTTAAGAGTAGAACGTTTCAGAAAGAAGATATGACACAAAAGAGTGTGAAAGAACTAGTCTGGAAAGATTTTCTGGGTTTGGAAGCTCTTAACAATGCACTTTTATGGAGTTTCAACTAAAGAAACAGTTTCTCTAGTTTTACCAAATATCGAATAAATCGAAAATGGCTGAACAATAGAATCTGTTTGAAGGAATGAATAACAGGTTAAAATCAGACCATGTTTCTTCCAATAATCTTGTTAAACGAGGATCGCTTGATATTGAAAACCAAGCTTCACTCTGATACCAATTGTTGGTTCCCGTATTTGATTAACAAAGATTATGTAATCTATTTGTTCAAATAAGATGTGTTGCGGAAGCGTATTTGAAGAACTAACAGATATAGAAACAACACAAAATACCAAATAAACAGTATATGAAGAACAGATGAATATCTCAAAGATTACTGTATTTGATTAAGAACACTAAGAACAGATTTGACGTTAACTGTGTGCAAGTGTTTTTGTGTGTTGTGTGTGTATTTGTTGGTGTTAGCTTTATTAGCCCCTAATTTATATGAATGTTTTATAAAGAAATAGTGTCAAGGGTTTATTTGTAGTTGTTTAGTGTCAAGGGATAAAATTGTAAATAACCAATTGTTGTATTGGTTATAAAGCCATGTTTTAGAGTTATTTTAGGGTAAGCCTCCAAAAAGCCTCCTAGCCTCCTTCTTGAAAGAGTCAGACGTTGAGAGATAGAAAAGAGAGCTTCAAAGAGTAAGTTGTTCTTCATTTCCTATTTTGTAAACTCTTCTCTTTATCAATCAATACAAAGATTATTGCTATTATTATTGTTACTTGTTATATCTGGGTTCCTACAATTGGTATCAGAGCCAAACAGATTTGAATTTGTGCTTCAATCCATTGATTTTTATCAATTTTCGGAGTTTTAAACTTTTATTTTGCTGCACACTGTTTTGCCCCGGAAAACCACTTTCTGCTGGTTTTTGGGAAAAACTCGAAGAATTAAAGTTGTCCAGAATATTCTCGTACACCTACCTACTAAATTTCAGCTCAATCCGATATGATTTGAAAATTTGACTCAAGTGCACAAATTCTACTTCTCACAAAGTATCTGTTAACGATCATTTTTTCAAGTAACAATATGTCAAGACTAAAATTTAGTGTTGATGCTGATTTTCATTATTATTCTAAACTCAGTACTAATTTTCGCAAAATTATTCCTAATCTTGAGAAAGAGTTGGAAGAAAGGAACAAGAGCATTCTTATTGATTCTGATAAAATTTCTAAGCTTGAAGAATCAGGTAAACTCCTAAAGTGTGAAAATCTTGAACTGAAAAGGAATTTATCTGAGTATGAACAAGGGAAGAAAAGACGTGAACTTAAATGTTTAAAATTTTCTAAGTTGGTTTCTGATTTTAAAAAGCTTGTGATCTGTGAAAGAGAAAAGTTTGAAAAGGAGAAAACTACTTTTGAAACAAAATCTATGGAGCTTTCTTGCAAAATTTCAGAGTTACAGAAAACTCTTGAAAAGGAGAGGAAAGAGTGTGTTTTTGAAAGAAAAGAGTCCGAAAAGTTGAAGGTTCAAGGATTTCAAAAGAAATGCCTAAAAGATGACTTTGAAAGAGAGAGATTGTACTTTAGATCTGAAGAGAAGAGACTGACAATAAGGTTCTTTGATTTATCTGCTGAGATTAGGAAAGAGAGGAAGTTGAAATCTGATTTACAATCACAAGTTGATATGTGCATTAAAGAACGAAATGATTTGGTTCTCAAATTAAATTCTAAAAGTTCTGTTAAAACAAAAGAGTTCATTAAGTCAAACAAGTTTTCAACAAATCAGATCTCTACTTCTAATCCTTTCTATTATCGTAGGCTAGATCAATCAGTTAATTAAGTTTTTAGAAGAGTAAAAATGGTTTGGATAGTCAAAGGCTCTTCACTTGTTCAAAATGTTCAAAAGCTATTTGTTTCTGTTGAACATAACAAGATCAGCAAAGCACTTCATGCAAATCCTAACAAAATAGGACCCATTTGGAAATGGGTACCAAAAGTTCTTTGATCTGACTTGCAGGTACAGAGACTCCTTAATACATCTGTTAAGGACTCACACTTCAGCGGATAATGGACTCTTAAACACTCAGTAAAATGACAGCATGCTGGCAGATTTGCAATGTTGTAGTAAATTGATCATATGTCACTGATTAAGACACCGATTGATGCGATTCAAAAAGCCCTGGATTCCTAAGACACAGATGAACAATTTTCGTGTTTTGAGAATTCAGAGATTCAAAATTTATAAGGGTCATATGCATCGTTGAAGTAGACAACAGTGTGCTGATGGACAGATCTGCGCGACTGTGGTAAATCAACCATATCTTTGTCGTATGAGCTCGAAAAGAGGTGATTCAAGATGATCTAAATATACAACAAACAAATAAAAAATGTTTGTCTTTTGAGTTCTTGCAAAATCTAGAGGTAAAATGGTCTAAATCAGTGTCAAAGTAAGTGTAACACTTCTGTTAAGCTTCTGCCGAGCGGCGACCAAAACTCTGCCGCACGCGACCAAGCCTCTGCCGCACACGACCAAACCTCTGCCGCACGCGACCAACCTCTGCCGAGCAGCAACAACCTCTGTCGAGCTGCGACCAAGCCTCTGCAGAGCCTTTGTCAAGCGTTTGTCAAGCCACGATCATTTTTTTGTCTACCACTCAGACCAACTTCTGGCGACAACTCATACTTTGGCTCAGATTTTTGCAACCACCCTCTGTGGTACTGTTCACCACAGAGCCTCTGTGAAACCCGACAGAGCCTCTGTGGACTGAACCTCTGCGACCGAACCTCAGAGCCCATAGCGCAACGTCTTAGTTCTTGCTGTCAGATTTGCGCACCTGTCGTATTTTCAACAAAACTCCCTCATCGAAGCTCCAAAGTTGATGAGTCCAGATGCGTTGGATTCCTAAGACACAGATGAATAATTCTTGTGTTTTGAGATTGGTCTGAATCGGTGTTCTTCTTGGTCAGAACCTCTGATAAAGTCAGTATACATCTGCTGGACAGAAAGTTGTGTTTCACTAAAATCATCATCAGAGCTCCGTCGGCACTACGATCAACCTCTGCCGCCAAACCTCTGCCGACCAACCTCTGTGGTACTGTTCACCACAGAGCCTCTGTGAAATCCGACAGAGCCTCTGTGGACTGAACCTCTGCGACTCAACCTCAGAGCCCAATTTTTGTTTACTTGTTGTCAGCTTTGCGCTGCTTCAGAAACATGCGCATAACTTTTGACTCGGTGCTCCAAATTACTCGATTCCAGTTGCATTGGAAAGATAATTCAGAGACGCACGACCTTGATGTTTTGAGTTTTCTCAAATTATGTGTTCTGATATGCCAAAATCAGCATCAAAGTCTGCTGTAAGTGTAGGACCAATACTTCAGATATGTTCAAATCAGAGTTTTTGGCCGGTAATTTCTAAACTCTGATCCCCCGCACCTTGTATTTTTTTAAGTGGAATTATTTGTGTTGTTGGATATTCCTAACAAATGTGGAATCATCAAAGATGATTACCAACACTTTATGATTCTTATAGGATATCTGATTTCAAATTGAGCTTAAATGAAATTTACTGCTCAATTTGAGGGGGAGAAAACAAATAAGATCTGACCATGTTCGTGTAAAGGTAAAATTTCTAAACCTTTAAACTCATCATTTTTAGAGAAAGGCCATCTTTAGAATGATAAAACCTCTTTCAAATGGTCAAACCACTTCTACATGCTAAAATGCTTTATCTGCTATAGAAATTTGGATTTTAAATGCTTTTCTGAGACTACAAGTAGTCAGTGTGTGGAACAATCCAACCTCTAGGACAACAATTTCATGGGATCAATGTGTGAGCTTTATAGAACTTCTATGGATCACTAAAACCTGTGTTTCCTACCCAAGAAGTAAATCTTGAGTGGTTGAGAGGTGAAGGGTCTACATCAAAGAGTGGGGGAGATAACTCATCTGAGTTTTTCTCATCGTGCTTAAGAGGTAAAATTTAAAAAGAGAGTCTGGTTAGATGTGAGCTACATGATAAAAAGAAAGAGGGTGTGAGAACAGAGTCAAAAGAAATATACAACTCTGCACTATCTTTTTCTGAGTCGGGCAAGCCACATTACTGATTTATCACGACTCTTTGGTGATTATCATTGAAACAGGCAATTAGCCCATGCCAACTCTTGAATTAACCCCACCAGCTACTCAATTCCTTCTCCACAAGGAACTGTTTCACTTTTCCACGGGGAAGCAACACATATGTTATCTGATCTTTCTTTGGAAGGTTAGATATTGAAAAGAAGGAAAGTTTCCCCACCTTCACACTTCACTCATGCACATTGAGTCTGTAGAAACCTGTTATGTCCAAACAATTTACACAATTTTGAGCTTAATAGATAATATTCTATTTTCTTCCACACAATATCACGAATCTTTGTGATTCCACATGCTTATCTATGTGATATTGCCAAGAACAGTTTGAGAAGTTTATTTTTTAATTTACTTCAATGATAACTGGAAGTCCTGTCAGAGCTTCATCATTGCCAACTCTGAGCATAGGCCACACAATTTTTTTAATTGTTGTGATAATAGTTGCTATTGTGCTTCTATGTTAGATGATTACCCCTGGTTACTTATTCTTTAATGCATATTATCATGAGCCGAATATGCTTGCTACTCAACCATCTTATCAGTTTATCTACCAACGACTATTACTCAAACTGGTTATACAAGCTTCCGCACTTTAAATCGTTCTCTGATTGTTTGAGATTAATCTATGGGAGATAACTGGGATCTGAAAAGTAAAGCAACATTCAAGGGGAAGTAGGCAAAGATCAAGGGGGAGTTAAAAATGAACTAAAGCAACTGACATTGTGGAAGATCAGGAAAAGAGGACTCACAAGACTTGAAGATTGACACACCAACGCATCTAAAGAAAGCAAGGGGGAGACTACAAGATGATGATTTCTTTATAAAACATTAGGAGGAGATTGTTAGCTTTATTAGCCCCTAGTTTATATGAATGTTTTATAAAGAAATAGTGTCAAGGGTTTATTTGTAGTTGTTTAGTGTCAAGGGCTAAAATTGTAAATAACCAATTGTTGTATTGGTTATAAAGTCATGTTTTAGAGTTATTTTAGGGTAAGCCTCCAAAAAGCCTCCTAGCCTCCTTCTTGAAAGAGTCAGACGTTGAGAGATAGAAAATAGAGCTTCAAAGAGTAAGTTGTTCTTCATTTCCTATATTGTAAACTCTTCTCTTTATCAATCAATACAAAGATTATTGCTATTATTATTGTTACTTGTTATATATGGGTTCCTACAGTTGGTAAGGAAGAACTCAACATGAGTCTTCCTTTTATACTACTACAAAAGATCTATTCTAGACAAAAGGACTATTGCTACAGCAAAGAAGGGATGGCATGACTAGTTGGAAACCTGCATGCATTAAATGCGCTAATATCAACTTGTAAAGATTCCTATCGGAGTTTGACACGTGTTGTTGTTGGACCATGCCTTGTACAAGTTGATGAACGGACCCTGGAACAGTAGCAAGATATTTCTGTAACAGTGGTAAGATATTTCTGTAACAGAGGCAAGATATTATAAATATCTTCCAAGTCTTCAGTCTGAACCACAGAGGCTTTGTTAAGGGTGACAGAGGTTCTGAGGCTCGATCCTTTGAGAGAATTCTTCTGTAGATGCTTCTTCGGTCCTTTGTGAGCAGTCTTCTGTATATCTTGAGTCTTGTTGTTTCTTGAATGATCTTGTTTACTTCAACAGAGCTTCTGTGGCACTCCGCAGAGCTTCTGTGGAAGTCTTCTTTACTTGGCCTATTTTTCAATACTTCTAATATTAGGAATATTTGGAGCTAACACACTGTACTCAACAGCCGCTTCCCCACACCAACAGATGGACTAAAGCTCATCCCCTAGATCAAATCATCGGTGATCCCTCCACTCCTGTTCAAACACGAGGCGCTTCCGCCAACTTTTGTCTCTTCTCCGGCTTCTTAAGCAAGATAGAGCCGACTAACGTACGTGAAGCACTTGAAGATCCGGACTGGGTCATAGATATGCAAGAAGTGCTCAACCAATTCGAGGCTCTGAAGGTTTGGCGACTTGTCCCTCGTCCAACACACAAGACGGTGATCGGCACCAAGTGGATCTTCAAGAACAAGAAGGACGAGGACGGAATCGTTGTCCGCAACAAGGCGCATCTCGTAGCCAAGGGATACCGACAACAAGAAGGGATCGACTATGACGAGACATACGCTCCGGTAGCAAGGATCGAAGCCATTCGTATGTTCCTCGCTTATACCGCACACAAGAATTTCACGGTCTTCCAAATGGATGTGAAGACCGCATTCCTCAACGACGATCTCAAGGACGAAGAATATATGTCGCTACCGGACGGGTTCGTGGACGAAAAGAAGCCTGATCATGTCTACATCCTGGACAAGGCTCTCTATGGTTTGAAGCAAGCTCCACGCGCCTGGTATAATACTCTGACCAAGTTTTTGACAAAGTCAAAATTCACACGAGGTCAAATCGATTCTACTTTGTTTATCAAAAATGAAAAAGGTCACATAGTTCTAGTTCAAGTGTATGTAGATGATATAATCTTCTGCTCTACTAATCCCACATATGCTAAGAACTTTGCCAATCTAATGGGAGAATTTTTTAAAATGAGTATGCTTTGTGAGATGAATTTCTTCCTTGGTCTTCAAGTTAAACAGTTGTCGACCGGGATATTCATAAACCAGGCTAAGTACATCCGGGATATTCTTAAGAAATTCCAGATGGAACAGTCCTCACCCATGAAAACTCCTATGGCACCCGGTACTAAGTTACATGCCGATCTTAACGGAACGGATGTGGACACTAAACTGTATCGGGGTATGATCGGTTCTTTAATGTATCTTACAGCGAGTAGGCTGGATATCATGTTTTCAACATTTTTGTGTGCCTGTTTTCTATCAAAACCTAAATAGTCTCATTTAACTGCTGTAAAACGAATTTTTCGTTATCTACGTGGTACTGCTGATCTTGGCTTAAGGTACCCGAAAGAGACAGATTTTAAGTTATCCTCTTATTATGATGCAGACCACGCGGGCTGCATGTTGGAACGGAAGAGCACCTCGGGACATATCCAGTTTCTGGGAGATAGACTGGTGAGTTGGGCGTCCAAGAAGCAACAATGCGTATCTACGTCGACTGCCGAGGCGGAGTACGTGGCTGCCGAGAGTTGCTGTTCTCAAGTAATCTGGAATGCGGACGCAACTCAAGGACTATGGCTTTACGTATGTCAAAGTCCCCATTTACTGCGACTCAGAGAGCGTGATTGCCATATCAAGCAACCCGGTCCAACACACCAAGATGAAGCACATCGACGTTCGGTATCACTTCATTAAGGATCACGTCGAAAGAGGTACGGTCGAACTCTACTTCGTAAATACTGAGCATCACTTAGCAGACCTCTTTACAAAACCCTTGGATGAAAAACGTTTTAATACTCTTGTGTCCAAGTTAGGTATGCTAAATCTAAAGACTTAATCCGATCGTGTACCCGCTACAATTTCCATACATCTATGAGTAACTGTCTACTCATCATCCGGTGTTTTCACTCTTGATGATTGAGTATACACATTCTCGCACTTGTATTCTACTTGTCTTAGTTACACGGTTAGATTTAGTCTTTGTATTTATTAGGTAGATTTCGTTTGTTTTCTTTCTTTCTACGTGTGTTTCCTTTTCTTTCATACTGTCGTCTAATTTTATTTATCAATATATGTGCTTTCACGGTATGTTCATGTGTTCAGGGGGAGCACAAAGCGGTATCAGGTTAGCTTAATCATTTGTCGAGGGGGAGCGTCACACAAAGTTTTTTCTTAAATGCCTAAAAGTTTTTTTTGTGTGTGGACACTTCCGTGTGTTTTTTCAACTACTGTTCATCACTTGCGGGGGAGCGACACGATTGTTTTTCTTTAAATACTCAAAGGTTTTGTTGTGTCGGACTCTCCATTGCACTATTCGAGGGGGAGCAAGATTTTCCCCATTCTCAGTTTGAGGGGGAGCAGGATTTTCTCCATGCTCAGTTTGAGGGGGAGCGAGAGAAGGTTCATTTTAATCCAAAATTGTCCAATTTTTGCAATCTCTCAAGGAACAGGGAATTTTTTAAATCCAGAAGTATCCGGATAGGTGCCCGGAAACCTTATCTTTCCGGATAGGTTTCCATACCGGGTCCTCATCCGGTTTGGATAAGAACCCGGATACCACATCCGGATTCTTGGGGTCATATTAATAGCTTCCGGATTCCTTTGTTTCATTATCAGGAAAACTCACGCAAAAACCCTAAACCCTCTAGCAACTTCTCTCTCTCGGGCTCACTCAAACTCCTCATTTCTCACTCGTTTTTTTTCATCCCACAATCAGGTACGTTCTTCTAATCTCACTCTCGATAGTTCTTAGTGACGTTTCACGCACTCAGATGCACAACTCGTCCATCGATTTGGTCGATTGAATGAGTCCGAAAACCCCTCTGGGTTTCTTCTATTTCGGGCAACTAGGTGGAGTTCATGATCGAATTAGATGCCCATTTGTGTTTATCTGCTAAACGTAGACACTACCTGAATGTTTAATAACATGTTTGGGACTGTATGTTCTTTGATTGGACACTATTGACTTCGTCCGGACACATCCGTAGTGTCCGGAAAGTTTCAAACTGTTGATGTTTTACCCGGTAACCCTCATTGTCTAAGATATATTGACCGGACACTCTCACACTCCGGAAACCTGGTTGTCCGGAAACCTCAGGGTTTCCGGTAAGTTCAACTCCCGGACTGTTGGTGTGTCCGGACTCCTACTTGTCCGGAATCCTTTGCCAACCAGAAACCATGGTGTCCGGAATATCTATTTTATCCGGGAACATTCTTCCCATTCGGTAACATGTGTTATCCGGATACCTTTTTCCGGATACCATGTGTTGTCCTGATAGTTTTGTCATTCTATTATTTTGTCCTGACACCCCTAAGTTCATGAGGTCAATACATATTTTATCACTGTGAGTCCTCAATCTGTCTACGATTGAGCCTATTAAAGCAAAGGTATGCGCCGGAAATTGTTTAACCGTCCTGTTGACTAACTTTGGGTCTTTTACAGATATTCCATGGCGGATCAACAACCTCAGCAAAATCCCGAAGAGCAAAATCCACCTCAAGAGGATTTTATAGACGAAGAAGCTGATAACGCCTTGGTCGACCCTGACCATGGCATCGAGATAGAGCCAAACAACCATTACCTGGACCCGGCTCAGTTCCGTCCACAACCACAAAACCGTGTGCTTCTGGATATCCTAATACGTCACCCTCTCCATGAGGCCCCCACTATTACAGCCGACGTCCCCCTACTGTACGTTCTTCAAGTTTGGCTCACTGCACGAGTCAACACAGCGGCCAACTCACAATCAATCACGGCTCAGATTGATAACCAACAGTTCATGCTCACACCTGACTTCTTTCGTCGACTACTTTCACTTCCTGAAGCCAATGCCGGCGGTCACCAAGGCTATGACCCCGCGATCAATGACCCCACGCTGTGTGCTCAGGTACGGACGCTCGGATACAATCACGCCCTCGACCGACCATCCGCGTTCAACCACAAATACCTAGCCCCCATCTGGTATACTCTGTTCACAATTCTGAACAGATGCCTATCATCGAGATGGAAGGGCATCGATCAGTGCACCGACAACTTTCTACGCCTATTCCATGTCGTGTGCTACAACCGCCACACCGATGCTGCAATGATCATCTGGCGAGAGTTAGTTCAGGCGATTCGTCAAATCGGAGGTACGAAACAAAAGAAGTTCCTTCCGTACCCTCGATTCCTTTCATTCGCTGTCCGACAACATATGGACGCCAATCCAACCATACCGCGATGCCTAATCCATCCGGTATCTCCTCATCACCACCGACAATATATGGTAATCCGTAACCCATCCAACGCCATTGTCATGCCCATACCTAAAGCCCTTCTGGCTCACGCGGATCCCGCTGCACCGAGTGTGGTAGCTTATAGGCAAGATTTAGGGAATCCCATGGTCCAGCCAGTGTCGGAGGGTCCTCCCCATGGACATAGACCCGAGCGACATGAGGGTACGAGAGTAAGAGGTGGAAGGGCCCGGGCAGCTGGGGATCCCGGTTGGGGTGTGTTAAGAATTCGTG
This sequence comes from Saussurea involucrata, assembly GCA_033807775.1. NCBI lineage: Eukaryota > Viridiplantae > Streptophyta > Magnoliopsida > Asterales > Asteraceae > Saussurea > Saussurea involucrata. The sequence goes on from CM066326.1 coordinate 16,726,610, forward strand.
GGAGGGGAACTAGAGCGAGCAGTGCATTGGATCCGGGTCCTAGTTCTAGCCACCAAGTTGAACACGTGGAATTTGACTCCACAGATTCCGATACCGACCGTGCCATGCGCGCATCACTCATACCTCACGGTATCGGACCCAACCCGGACTTCACCGAAGGAATCCCACTTGACTCACCTACTCATGTTGAACATCCTGCTATGGCAGATCCTAGGATAACCGAGCGAGTAGTAGGTGCTGAGTTAGACCTTGTGAGACAGAGGGAACTGCGTTCGAAAGCGAACCAGGAAAGATCAAGCCGTAAAGATAACGAGGCTTATGAGCGATCCCAACCGAGTGATATCTGGGTAGCCACATCTGCTATCCCGTCTCATATGTTGGGATGGGGTATTGAAGGAGCCTCCGTGGACCCAGCGGAGAAATTGCACAACCCCCTTATCCACTCATCCATCTCTAAAAAGACGGATGTTTCAGTCTCTCACAGGGATCAAGCACAACTTCCACCGGTCTCTCACTCGGAGAGTACTGGTGTTGAAATAAGAGACCAGCAACCCCCGGTCTCGCCTTTATTTCATGCACCATTGAGTCTAGATCTATTTTAAGTTTAACATTCTTTGGCTAGGACATATGATGAGGAACACCAAATCGAGACTTTTCGTGACTCGATCGGAACGTCTGTAGTGTCTTCGTCTGGCGGAACACGAGGATCGGACGGAAATCCTACCACGGCTATCCCTGCGCCAACCATGAACGTAGGTGGCTCTGCCTCTCAGGTAGATGCCTCAACGGGTAATCTAAGTGATCCCGGAGTTAAATTTCCCGGCTTTGTGTCACCAGGGTCCCTGGACAGCACCCTTAAGGGTGTCTGCGAGGCAATGGAGCAGTACTTTGCCGCCGAGCTCAACAAAATAAAGAGCTTAATCAAAGGTAAAGGGAAGATCGTCGAAGCTGAAACCGTACCTACACCTCCACCGGCTCTTGCTCAGCCTACCTATTCGGTTGACACCCTCAAGATGATGCTTCTAGCCCAATTGCTCCAACAATTCGAAACTGACGCCTCTACCGAAGCAGACCTGCTATCCGTACTGAAATCACATGTCACTGCTCCTTCATCATTCATTACCACTCGCTTGGATACCATTGAATCGACTCTCAAGGACTTCAACCAAGTGCTCACAACGCTGTCCGAGTGAGTCCGTTCACTGAAGATACCTGTAAGAGTCAAGCAGACGGTCTAAAGCGCAAGCACGATGACCAGGATGATCCTGATCACCATGAGGGGGAGAAAAGACAAAAACTAACCGAGACCGCCCTGATCCTCACTGAAACTACAACCGTGGTTCAATCGGAACCCTCAACTGCGGCTACTACAACAGAAGCACCCGAAGCCGAGTTACCTTTAACCGAGATGGTAATTGACATGGATATCTCGGATGATGAAGATCCGACGGTTGAAAAGCCTGAGGGAACAACACAGGAACAGGTTACTTTTGACTCATCAGATACACCGATACTGGATAAGATTGATCCATATTGCGAGACCAACCCGGAAACCGAAGATGCATGGTATGAAAAAGCCTCCAGTGCCGCAAATTTCCAGGTTAATTTGGTCTTCCCTACTGATGAAGATGACAACGTAGACTACGACCAGTTTCTGCTCCATAATTTGTATGATACCCCCGTTCACTCTGCTCAACCCGCTGAAACTTCCACAAGACTCGAAACATCAACTGCCAACATTCAGACATTTCCTCAGCAACCGACAGCTTCTGATCTTCCTCCTCCTCAACCGCAACAAATCCGCTGGGAGAAGATCCCGATATTTATTCCTCACCTGGAGGAATCTCTGAAGAAGTTGTTTGTTCACAAGCTTTGCCCAATCGAGCCGACTTTCTGCCTTGGTATTTATAGCTCCAACCCCGAATACCAACCCCGGTACGTAAGTGCAATGAAGCGGTGTCTACCAGTTTCCCAAGTCTGAACCAAGCATAAGATCACCGAAGTGCTGAACATCCAGTCAGGCCGTGTTATGAAAATCATTTATCCTATATTCACTGTCCGACGCGAAGACGGTAATGAATGGATATTCTCTGAACTCCCGCATATATTTGTATTCATCTTTTGTAATCTTTGAGATACTCTCTCTCTAAGATCTGTAAATCTGTTCTTCATTGAATACAATTGGTTTGATCATATTACTTCTCAATTACTGTTTCATACATTGATATATTGATTGTAAGAGTGAATCCTGGACTTACAAACCAATCACTAACACGGAGATCGCTCCTAACGATTCGTCATCTGCTACAACCGACGATCAACCTCGGAACTCCTCGGAACCAGAAGTTGTTCAACCCTCGGCGAATCCTCCCCCATCTCCTCCAAGAAACCAGCCTGCTACACTTGAAGCAGTCAAAGACCTACCTTCTGGTGATTATGTAGATTCAGACGCATCTCACTTTGTTGGTTCCCGTATTTGATTAACAAAGATTATCTAATCTATTAGTTCAAATAATATGTGTTGCGGAAGCGTATTTGAAGAACAAACAGATATAGAAACAACACAAAATACCAAATAAACAGTATATGAAGAACAGATGAATATCTCAAAGATTACTGTATTTGATTAAGAACACTAAGAACAGATTTGACGTTAACTGTGTGCAAGTGTTTTTGTGTGTTGTGTGTGTATTTGTTGGTAAGGAAGAACTCAACATGAGTCTTCCTTTTATACTACTACAAAAGATCTATTCTAGACAAAAGGACTATTGCTACAGCAAAGAAGGGATGGCTTGACCAGTTGGAAACCTGCATGCATTAAATGCGCTAATATCAACTTCTAAGGATTCCTATCGGAGTTTGACACGTGTTGTTGTCAGACCATGCCTTGTACAAGTTGATGAACGGACCCTGGAACAGTAGCAAGATATTTCTATAACAGTGGTAAGATATTTCTGTAACAGAGGCAAGATATTATAAATATCTTCCAAGTCTCCAGTCTGAACCACAGAGGCTTTGTTAAGGGTGACAGAGGTTCTGAGGCTCGATCCTTTGAGAGCATTCTTCTGTAGATCCTTCTTCGGTCCTTTGTGAGCAGTCTTCTGTCTATCTTGAGTCTTGTTGTTTCTTGAATGATCTTGTTTACTTCAACAGAGCTTCTGTGGCACTCCGCAGAGCTTCTGTGGAAGTCTTCTTTACTTGGCCTATTTTTCAATACTTCTAATATTATGAAAATTTGGAGCTAACACACTATACTCAACAGCCGCTTCCCCACACCAACAGATAGACTAAAGCTCATCCCCTAGATCAAATCATCGGTGATCCCTCCACTCCTCTTCAAACACGAGGCGCTTCCGCCAACTTTTATCTCTTCTCCGGCTTCTTAAGCAAGATAGAGCGGACTAACGTACGTGAAGCACTTTGAAAGTTCAGGATCTTATCTTACAATCAATGTAGAAAGCAGTAATTGAGAATTTGTATGATCAAGCCCAATTGTATTCAATGATGAACAGAATTACAGATCTAAGAGAGAGAGAATCTCAAAGATTACAAAGAATGAATACAAAGTTATACGGGAAAAATCAATCAGTTAGCAACGTAGAGCTAACTACTATTTATACTGCAATGGACATCTTAAAGCTACAGTACAAATAAGAAAGACTAATAAGAACATAACACGTGTCCTAATTAGTTTATAAAATACTAAGTAAAGTATCTCGTCATAAGTTCTGAACAGGTAGTTCAGAACTTCTGAACATTCTTCTGATAACGCTTCTCAGATCTTCTGACTCCTTAACTCAGACATCTGACTTCTCTTCCCAGACTTCTGATTTCTCTTATCAATACTTCTGAGCTTTCACAGTCAGACCTCTGACTTCTCTACTCAGAACATCTGAGTCTTCTTATCAGATCTTCAACACTTGGTTTATTGACAAAACTTCAGATCTAACAATCTCCCCCTTTTTGTCAAATAAACTTAAACTTTGCATCATCCAGTTCTTTCAGAGCAGGAACAATTTTCTGAAGTAGCACATTTCTCAGATTAAGCCTCTTATCAATTTTGTCAATGATTTCTTGAATAATTTCAACTCGCTGATTGATTACTTCTTGAGTCATGTTTGCTTCCTTCACTTTCAGCATCTTTTTCTCCAAATTATGCTTTATGATTCTTAAAGTTCCAGAACAGTATTTTGCAGTTTCCTTTGCTCTGAAGAAGATCTTTCCACTTTTGTTTTTAAAAAATACTCCCAAATCTGGATATTTGTGAACACTTCCAGTCTTTAACACCTTTTTCTGTTCATGATCTGTGTTGGGATTTGCCAGATAAACACATGACTTTTGTAAGTACAGAGCTATTTGAAAATCTGTATAACAGTGCCACCTTAAGATGTAGAACATGGCCTCAATTACCACACTTCTTGCCTTCCTTTCATTTCTGTCTTTGCTCGACTCTTTGAAGCATAGAAAGCTGTGTAATCTGTAGAAGTCAACCACTGATAGTTTCTCAAAATCTGCATCAGTAAAGTAATAAACCTTGCCATCTTCTCTCAGAACTTCAAAAGATAAGTACTCCATCTTTCTGAATTTCTTAACCCTCAATTCTCTGATTCCAGTAATTAAAAAATCTGAGTAAACGGCTTGCTTTGTTTTGCCAAGACATCTTGATTTTTCAGCCAACCAGATCTGAGTCTCCTTAGGTCTATCATAATACATATCCAAGAATTGTACTTCTTTTGGTTTGAAGAACTCAGGCAAATCAAATTCAAGAAAGTATCCATTTAGATCAATGGATATTTCATCTTCTTTGGGTTCAGACTGTTCAGCTTGATCAAAACTAGTTATCTGCACATTCTGAGATGTTGTGTTCTGCACTTCTTCAACTTCATCTGACAGAATTTCATTCACTTCATACTCAGTAGGAAACACAAAATCATTATGTAGAATCTTTTTGGGATTCACCTCAGATAGCAACCATTTACTACAGTTTCTGATTTTTCTTCTAAGATCCAACCTCCTTTTCACAGAGTTCATACATCTTTTCTTTAAACTCTCTCTTTCACAGATCCAACCTCCTTTTCAAGCCTTTCGTGAACTGTATATGTGAACCCTTCTGTCTCCATTCCTTCATTCACAAATCCTTTCAAATGCAAACCAACTTTTGTTTTCTTTGTGGGAGAACTCAGATTACACTTTTCTTTTCTTTCTTCAATAGCTAATTGGAAGTCATACAAGTATATATTTCTGACATAGATACCCAGAAGTCTTCTGCATTCAATTTCCATCAAGGCTTCTTCAGTGCTGGCAAAGAACTTGACTAGAAAGATCTGATCATCAAGAGTCAATCTGTGAAAATCAAAAATAGACATGGAAACCTTTGTATTTCTTTCTTTCAGTACTTCCATTCTAACAAACATTAAACCATTGAATTCATCTTGTTGAAACATCAGAACTTTCTCAATTCTTTTCTGAATATGCAGTTTTGAGTCAGGAATTCTGAATCTGTTAGAAGCTTCTGAGTAGATCATCTGAGCTCTGTCATCCATAAAGCCATCAATATTACTTTCCAAAAGCTCATACTCTCCTTCTGTGTAGTAAAGATTATCATATATTTCCTCAGGAAAAATATCATCATGAAATTGTCTGGCTAATGGCACATCACTTAACTCTAGGATGAAATCACATACAGGTTCTTCTAGTCTTTGCAAGTTAATCTTTGGGATCTCAATTGGTTTTCTGAATACATACTCAGAAGGCATAAAGTAGTCTTTCACTTTCACATACTCTTCTTCTGTATTTAACTCATCACAAAAGTTAAATCTAAAATCATCTTCAAAATCCTGAGTATAATTCACAGTTCTGTCTTCTTCTCCCATTAGATCAATAGGTCTTACCATTTTTATTCCTTGCTGAACTTTTTGAACATTCAAAGCTCTGTCTAAATTATTATGCATCCTTCTGATCAACTCTTCACTTAACCTCCTTTCTTCTAATTCAGAATCCGTCATATTTTCTTTGTTATACACCACAATATCTGTACACATGTTGACCACTTCACTTTCCACTGTCTTTTCTGATCTCAATACAGATTCCTCAATAGCTTCAGTTTCATCTGAGTTTCCTTCCATCTCTATGTCTAAGTTCAATTCCTCTGTTTTATCTGAATCACCACCATCTGTACTTTCCAACTCCATTTCCTCTGTATCTGAGCTATCAATCTGAACTATCTGAGTTATTGCCTTTAAATTTTCCTGTGTCTGATCTTCTGAACTTTTTGTACTAGCTAATTGCATATCTGCCATCTCAAAATCTTCTATGCCAATATCATCATCAGAACTTAACCTTTGTCTTTTCTCCCCCTTTTGATGATCATGAGGCTCATTATCATCAAACTTTCTATTCAAGTTCTGATTAGAAGTACCTTCAGGTTCAGTTTCTTCAATAGGAACAAGATCAAGAGGCGTTGAAGTAGAAGCTAATGATACACTCAGTGCTTTCAGTATAGATTCCTGCATCCCTTGCATTTGTTTTAACATATCTTTTTGAAAACCAGACATTATATCCATGATCTCCTTTTTGTGAGAATCCAAGGATTTCTTTACATCATCTACATTGGTTTCAACAGAAATCAAGTTTTTCTCCAACACAACTTTCAAATCTGACACCTCATCATTCAAATCCTCCACCTTCTTCTCCAAATTTTCTACTTTTTCCCCCATCTCCTTGTTTTGTTTCTGAATCTTTTCAAATTCAGAAGTTTCTAACAGTGAACCTGAACCAACAAATGGTCCAGTTTTCATGTGCCTAGAGGGCTCATGGCCTGTAGATAACACACAGTCATCTTGTACAACAGATGCACGTTTGAATGAGGCTTTTGTAATGTTCACCTCACCAGGACTTCCATCCAATCCTCGACACCCAACATTAGGTATGTCTATGAATGTTGTTTCAGGAATACGAAATTCCTGATTTATGCAAGTGTCAGAAGGAATTTCAGGCTCAATATGAATAGGACTGTAATATTCAGACTCAATGTGTTGAAAAATAGATTGGGATTTATCACCTCCCTCCAAATGAGTTTGGGATGGTTCCCCGGATTTGTGTGAAACAGTAGCATGTTGAAATGCTTCTGAGTGGATATGGATGGGTTGTTCAAGATCCACCACTAGGTCCATGGTGTTTGTTTCAATATTGGACACCAAGAGATGTGAACCAATAGCATTTGTGGTTACCTGGTCAAGATTAGCTGGTTCAGAGGCATCTCTTTCTGTTTGAACCTCTGTTGACAATCTCTCATCCTCACCACTCTCATTCTGTTTTTCCTCATCAAATCTAACCAAGCTCTCAGAATTTTCCCCCTCAAGTCTCTCAGAATGTTCACCCATCTGAACATCCTCCCCCTCTCTAATTCGACTAGACCCTTCACCTCTCTTCTCAGGTTGGTCCTCTTGGGTAGGGATTTGAGGTAATTCAATTCCCATAGAGGTGCAATAAGCTTTTAAAATCGCACTCTCCCTTGGAATATAGTTCCTAAGTGATTTTAACAATAGTTTATGATTGGGATAGTTTTCAAGTCTTGTTACTGAGGTCATCTTACCCAAATAAAATGTAGGACCATGCTCTTCATTAGTTCTTCTTGAGATTGTTCTGTTTTCCTGCATGGCATACCAAATAACAATTTGCCAGTACCTTATATAAGGAATGTATGTCAGTGGAGCATCCTTTGTTTTCTTCTGAATTGCTTTCTGATTCTTCTCAAATGTATTCTTCATGTCTTCCCAAAGTATTAAAGTATAGTCATAATGCCTATTCTTCACTAAACCCTGAAAGATCTGAAGAATTTGTTTAGAACCTTGATCAGCAGAACTATTCTTCCCTGACACACATTTATTTACCACATGAAAGAAGCAAGCCCAAATAGGTGGTAATTTGTTTCTTCTGAACAAACTAAGTGTCCTCAATCCTTCATTGTATCCTAACTTCATAAACTCTGCTATTAATTCCTCTGTTAAGGGTGAGTCCTCAAAATCTGTCCTTCTTTGTACATCATCTTTCTCTGGTAAATTCAGCATTTCTCTTAGTGCAGAGATAGATAAGGCAAATGTCACTCCTCCAATTTCAGACACAAACTTATTATCTTCTAACCTAAGATGTTTCCACCATTGTTGTATGTACTGAACAGGCACATTTTTACTTCGTGTAAACCATTTTCTGTACGGATGGTGTTTGAATAACTCCATGATAATTCTGTGTTCAGGCTTAAACCGGCTTTCCTCAAATAATATAACACAGTTATTTTCAGATAATTTCAGCCATTCATTCTCAGGAACAATTCTTTCCACTAAAATAGGTCTATCTGACATAATAGAACCTGCAGCACTCTGTTCATGTTCAATATTAACGTTTACCTCATCCGCATTTCCTTCAGATTCATCCATTTGTTCATCTTCTCCATCATTTCTTATTGCTTCTTCCTCTACAGCTCTATTTTGTACTTCATCATTATCCGAATCAGATGAATCCATTATCGATTTTGTAGAGTGTAGCGAAATTTGACCACTCCTTCGTATTCCAGACATGATTTAAGAAGAAAACAAATTCAAAGAACTCTGGATTTGATTCGTATCTCACTTTTCGCTCTGGAATTTGAAAAGATTTGAAATAGGGATTTTAAGACCTATTTAAAATCCGCGAAGTTGAAAGGTTTAACGGAAAAGCGAAATCAATGTTATAACGGAGTCAACACATTTGAAATGCCACAGAGGATTTAAATGAAATGTGTGGCATAATCAAACAAATATGAAGCTGACACGTGTTAGTGGATAGAATTTTGACTCAAGTCAAAGATCTGAATAACACGCTCAGATGTTTTGACTTTTCTTTATCAGATATCTGATTGTTCTTCTCAGAAGAATTTTACCTTGTAACCAAAATGTCATTTAAAATCAACTTCTGACAAATATAAAACATTTTGATTATTCAGAAGAGGTTTGAACAGATAGAAACACTTTTTATCATCAAAATTCTGTTCATATTATGATGAATTAAAAAATCATTTAAAATCTTATATCTGAATATGAATTTTCTTTTTAATTCAGATATAGTTTGAATAACAACAAAATTTATCATGAAAAGCTTGTTCTTCTTAGAATAATCAGAGATAGAAAATGAAAGCAAATCTTTTAAGCATCACAAAATGATTTCCAAAGGAATTTGATGCTCCCCCTTGACTTGAGCATGCATTTGACTATTAATGATATATAAAGATGAGATGAAAAGATAATAGAAGAAGCATAATCCACACAGTTGAAGTATTTTTATTTCTCAAAAATAAATTTTTGAAAGCTAGATTGCTGATGTATTGACTCATAATCTCTCTTTGACCGTAAGATTCAGAAGTTCTGATCTCAAGACTCAGAAGTTCTGAACTCAAGACTCAGAAGTTCTGATCTTAGTACTCAGAAATTCTGATTCTTAAGACTCAGAGTTCTGAGTACATTACTCAGACAATTTTACTTAGAAAAATTTAGCATTTTTAAGAAAGAAAAAAATATTTTCAATTAGGCAGATTAAGCATTCCTATTTTACATATGAGAAAAGAAAACCTTTTGTGATCAAGAGGCTTTGTGAACAAGTCAGCCAATTGATACTTTGTATGCACAAAGTGCATCTCTATAGTTCCTTTTTCCACATAGTCCTTTATAAAATGATACCTCACATCTATATGTTTAGTCTTCGAATGTTGAACAGGGTTCTGAGTAATGGCAATTGCACTTTCTGAGTCACAATAGATGGGAATCTTGTTAAACTGATATCCATAGTCCATGAGTTGTGTTCTCATCCACAATGTTTGAGAGCATGAAGCAGCAGCAGCAACATACTCTGCTTCAGCAGTTGAAGTGGACACACAATTCTGCTTCTTTGATGCCCAACTCACTATTTTATCTCCCAAAAAGTGACAAGCACCAGATGTACTCTTTCTGTCCAACCTACTTCCTGCATGATCAGCATCAGTGAAAGCAGTCAATTTGAAGTCAGTTTCTTTTGGATACCATAAACCTAGATCAGGTGTTCCTTTGAGATATCTTAAAATCCTTTTGACAGCCAACATATGTGATTCTTTCGGGTTAGATTGAAATCTAGCACAGAAACAGGTAGAAAACATGATATCTGGTCTACTTGCAGTCAAATAAAGTAATGACCCAATCATGCCTCTATAGAGTTTGATATCTGCTGAAACACCTTTGAGATCAGCATCTAACTTTATGTTAGTTGCCATAGGTGTTCTCATAGAAGCACAATCAGAAATTTTGAACTTTTTCAGAATATCTCTGACATATTTTCCTTGATTTATAAAAATACCTTTTGGTAATTGTTTGACTTGAAGACCAAGGAAAAAATTCAGCTCACCCATCATGCTCATTTCAAATTCAGATGACATGATTTTTGAAAAATTATCACATAATTCTGGACTGGTAGAACCAAATATTATGTCATCAACATAAATCTGAATCAGAATCAAATCATCACCCTGTTTCTTTAAAAACAAAGTTGTGTCAATCTTACCTTTCTTGAATCCTGAACCTAACAAGTGTTTAGTAAGAGTGTCATACCAGGCTCGTGGTGCTTGTTTTAGACCATATAAAGCTTTGTCTAAAATATAAACATGATCAGGGAATTCTGGATCAACAAAACCTTCAGGTTGATGGACATACACCTCTTCATTAAGTTTGCCATTTAGAAAGGCTGATTTGACATCCATTTGATACACCTTGAAGTTTTTATGTGCAGCATAGGCCAAAAATATTCTGATTGCCTCTATTCTTGCCACTGGTGCAAATGTCTCATCATAATCAATTCCCTCTTGTTGACAGTATCCCTTAGCAACCAATCTTGCCTTGTTTCTGATGACAACACCTGATTCATCCTTTTTGTTTCTGAACACCCATTTAGTTCCAATAATAGATTTACCTTCAGGCTTTGGAATGAGTCTCCAAACTTTATTTCTTTCAAATTGAAGCAATTCCTCTTGCATTGCGGAAATCCAGTCTGGATCCTCTAGGGCTTCATTAGCTTTCTTTGGTTCAATCACACTCAAGAAACCAGCAAACATTGCTTCATTTGCTGTAGTTGATCTGGTTTTTACTCCTGCTGATGGATCACCTATTACTTGATGAATAGGATGATTTTTAGTCCATTTATTAGCACTAGGGAGTACATCAATCTCTGAATAATTGTTGTTTGCATCATTCTCATCAATGATTGCTTGTAATTCTGAACTGTCCCCTTGTTCTGATGTATGAATAGGAGTTATATCCAAGTTTGGGTTCTGATTAATAAAGTCTGAATTCTGAGTGACTTGTTCAGAGTTCTGAGTACAAGAATCAGAATTCTGATTACAAGGTTCAGAATTTTCACCACTTGTATTTATTATATTTGGTCATTCCTCTGATGGACCTTTGTCAGAAATTACAGTTGATTGAACTATTTCTGGAGTCTTATTTTTCATCTCTTTGACCATCTTTGGGTTTTCATATTCTGCATAAGAATCAAAAATTAGTTCACTAAAAGCATCCTTAAACAGTAAATTGAGTTCTGAACAAATAGGATTAGAATTTGTATCAGAAGTCATTTTTGTCTTGTTCAGCATGAGTTCTGAACTGTCTTGTTCAGAAGTCCGCATTCTGGCTTCATCAAAAGTTGCATTTATGCTCTCCATCATCCTCTTGGTTCTTCTATTGTAGATTCTGAATGCTTTGGAAGTTAAAGAATAACCCACAAAGTATCCTTCATCTGCCTTTTTATCGAATTTGGCAAGATTTTCTCTGTCTCTAAGAACATAGCACCTGCAACCAAAAACATGAAAGAATTTGATTAATGGTTTTCTTTTATTTATCAGTTCATAAGCAGTCTTATTTAATCTCTTATTGATTAAAGTTCTATTCTGTGTAAAACAAGCAGTTGCAATTGCTTCAGCCCATAGGAAAGTAGGAAGATTTGCATAAGCCAGCATTGTTCTCGCAGCTTCAACTAGAGTTCTATTCTTCCTTTCAACAACACCATTTTGTTGAGGAGTTCTGACAGCAAAAAAATTGTGAGAAATCCCAGAACTTTCTAAAAAATTCTGAAGAGTCTCATTTCTGAACTCTGTTCCATTATCACTTCTGATTTTCTGAACTGGAAGTTGTAAGAGAACTTGAATCCTTTTGATAAAATTTATCAATGTAGTAGCAGCTTCTGACTTAGCTCTTAGGAACTCAACCCATGTGTATCTGGAGAATTCATCAACAATCACAAGCATATATTTCTTTCCTCCCATAGATTGAACTGAAATTGGACCACAAAGATCAGTATGAATCATTTCTAATGGTGCTTTGCAAGATGAGTCCATTTTTAATTTGTGAGAACTCTTTTTCATCTTGCCCATTTCACAAGCTGAGCATAATGATTCTTTTTCAAATTTAAGCTTTGGTAAGACTTTAACCAGATGTTTTGCAACGAGATTATTAAGATCTTTGAAGTTCAGATGAGAACATCTTCTGTGCCAAAGCCAGCATTCATTTGCAGTTGATTTTGATAAAAGACAAACTGTATTTAATGTTTTCAATTTTGAAAAATTAACTACAAATAAGTCCATATGTCTTTTGGCCCAGAAGACTTTAACATCATTTTCAGTTAAAATCATGCAACCTGTTATTTGAAACTTAATTTGACAAAGACTGTCTAAAAACTGACTTATGCTGAAAAGATTATGCTGTAATCCTTCAACATAGAAAACCTTTTGGATAGTCAGATCCCCTTTAGTTAAATCCCCATAACCTTTGACTTGTCCTTTGCTGTTATTTCCAAAGTTTACTGCTCCTCCAGCCTTTTATGTGAAGTTTGATAGAAAAGACTTCTGACCTGTCATGTGTCTTGAAGCTCCTGAATCTAAAAACCACAAATGACAGCCCTGCAAAAGGATCAGTTAGGTTTAGGTACCCATTTTGGAATGGGTCCATCTTTGTTAGCTTTGTCATTGGATTTAACATTAGTACCTTTTACTCTCCACTCAAAATCTTACTTCAAACACCATTTTCCTTGAACTTTTATGAAGTCAGAACATTTTCTGCTTACAAGCTTGTTCAAATTCTTTTTGAGAGTTGTAACTTTTGGTTTTGCTGTATTTTCAACTTTATTTTCTTTTATCTTTTCTTTCTTCTGAGTCTGAGGAACAGAAATTTTCTTCTTTTCTGTATTTTGAGGAACATAAACTTTCTGAATATCTTTTCTTATGTATGAAACAGAAGTTATTTTGACTTGACATTTATGAGAATATTGGAATGAATCATTTTTACATCTAACACAAACAAGATTTTTCTTTGCAAGTGACAATAAATCTGAAACATAGGTCATTTCATTTTTATTGATACTGTTCAGAGTACAATTGCCCTTATTACAAGAATTTCTAGCTTTGAGTTCAGAAGTAGATTTCATTCTAAGCTTCTCAAGATCCCTTTTCAGATCATTCAACTTTGCAAGATCATCTTTCCTTTTGCTTTCTTCTTTTTCTGAAAAAGTCAAGTTCTTTATGTTAGAAGAATTAGACGATTCACCTTTTTCATATGTACTTGATTCATTAAAGAATTTATCATTTTCTCTTGAAGCATTAATTTTAAAAAGATCATACTCAGTCTTCAGTTTTTCAAGCTCTGTTATTTTCTGAATAAAAATATTATTTTCTTTCAAGTTCATCATAAGCTCTGTTAATATCCACCTCACAGAAATCATTTCAAGTTCATCATAAGCTTTCCTTAAGTCCTCAAGTTCTTGACTCACAAGATTAAATCTCTTTTCAAGTTGCAAAAATTCATCTGATTTTGTTTCAGAAAATCCAGTTGAATCAGACTTCTGACTACCTAAGTCAGAGTTCTGATTTACAGACTCAGATGTCTGATCTTTAGATTCAGAGTTCTGACTACAAAGTTCAGAATCCTGACTAGAAGTTTCAGACTTCTGATTGACTGTTTCAGAATTTTTACTTGTGTCAAATATGCTCTCAATGTCATGATATGAAAAACTTGGTTGTTTATTTTTGTAGCTGACATTTAAAGAATCATACTTGAATTTAGTATCATTGTATCTTGGCTTCTCATCTGTTTGTTTAGAAACTTCTTTCTTAACCTTTTCTTCTGAACCAACTGACTTTTCTGTTTTAGACTCAGAAATTTTCTCATCTGGCTTTTTAGAGTTTGGTCTTTGCAAATTGTCAGAACTTGTTATAGAACTAGCAGGTCTTATGAAAACTTCACCAATTTCTGGGATTTTTGGCTTAGAAATTTGAAGTTTTTCATACAAGTTGATTGGAGCTCTTTTTAAAGTGACATTTTTTCTTCCAATCCCAATCCCTTCTTTGGGTTGTAAAATCTTTTATCTTTAACATTGCTTAATAAAAGATTTAGTGTTTGCTGAGTCTGACCCCTTTTCAAATTCAGATCTTCTAATTCTTTAATTTTGGTGTATAAATTCTTTCTTTCTTCAAATAACATATCAAATTTTATTTGTAAATCACCTTTTTCATCCTTTATTTTTGAAAACTCAACTTTTAGTTCAGAAAGCCTTTTCATCAATTCACAATTTTCATCTTTAACTTTCTGTTTCTCAGCCTCAGATTCTTCATATTGTTCTTTTATTACTTCTTTTTCAATTCTGAATTTGTTAACCAAATTTCTTTCTCCTTTTATCTGTTTTCTTAGATTAGCAAATTCAGTTTTCATTTCACCAATCTGTGTCATTAACTCTAATTCAAGTGAAGAATGTACCTCAGCAGATGACTCAGAATCAGCATCTTCAAAATCAGAATCATCCTCATTCCTCATTTTTGCCATATAGCTCTGCATTTGTGGAAAGCTGATATGATCATCTTCATCAGAAGTGTAGTACAACCAATTCTCCTGTTCAGCCAACAAAGCAATTTTATCATCTCTATTCTTTGCAAGCTGAGCCTTCTTGGTGTAGTACTCATAGTCTTTCACAATTTTAAATCTGCAATCCTTAGCATAGTGGCCATATTTTCCACATTTGAAACACAGATTCTTTTCTTTTCTCTCATCCTTCTCTTCTTTGTTTTCTTCACTTCTCTCTACTCTCTTTTCAAACTTATTTTCTTCTCTGTCTTCTTTCTTCTTATTATCTGAACTCCCAACTCTCTTATAATTTCCTTGAAATCTACCCTTCCCATACCTTTTGTTGAAAGTATTTGTCAACAAACCTAGTTTCTCAGCCATTATCTTGATATCTTCATCATCTTCTGATCCTTCTTCCTTGTCAGATTCTTCCAGATTAGGTATCTCTGATAGATATGCAGTCTTTTTGGGTGCTTTGATTGCTTTGGACTTTGATAAGAATGCTAACTGATCAGCAACATTTTTCTTCTCTTCCACAACTAACTTGACAGAATCTTCATGTTGATTAAGAACACAGAACAGATCATTTAAGTCTTCTTCACACATATCCTTGTTCATTTGCAGACTTATGGCAAATGATGACCATTCTGAATTTAGACTGTTCAGAAATTTGTAATTTATTTCTGACTTCGTTTTCTTCAGTCCATTTCTTCTCAAGTCATTTAGAATAGTGCAAAATTTACTGTATGTCTGTGTCAAACTTTCTGACTCTGTTGCTTTGAACCTTTCATAAGCATTTATGCTTTGATTTAACTTTGCCTGAATAGATCTCACAGTTCCTAGCATCTGCCTTTCCAATTCGTCCCACATTTCTTTAGCTGATGATCCACTGTCAATCCTGTTAAGAACCTCATTTGGGACAGCCAAAGTCATCAAAGTAATTGCTCTTTTGTCAATAGCATGCCTATTCTTCTGTTCAGCTGTGTATTGGGAATAACTCTTTTTCACCCTGGTCGCTGGAATTTCTGGAGTTGTCTCTGTAGCAGGAGTTGCAGCAACATCGATGTACACTTCAATTGGACCTTCTCGAATAGAGATCATAAGATTTTCATCAATGTTGTCTAGGAATTGGATCATACGGATTTTCCATTGCTGATACTCTTCTGGTATAAGAACAGGTGGTTTGGTTTCAGATCCCATGGCTAGAAATTCTTTAGAAGACATGATTGTAAGAAAATTCAACAGAAAGACAAATTCGAGTTTCTTGATCGAAATGTAACAGGTAACTCAAGAATTGCCAAGAATTCAAGAACTAGCCCTAGCAGCGGAATCGAATTTTGAATGAATCAAGAAATCTTCAAGAAATTGATCAATCGATCTTCGCGATAACAATCTTGAACGAATTTGTTTGTTGATTGGCTCTGATACCAATTGAAAGTTCAGGATCTTATCTTACAATCAATGTAGAAAGCAGTAATTGAGAATTTGTATGATCAAGCCCAATTGTATTCAATGATGAACAGAATTACAGATCTAAGAGAGAGAGAATCTCAAAGATTACAAAGAATGAATACAAAGTTATACGGGAAAAATCAATCAGTTAGCAACGTAGAGCTAACTACTATTTATACTGCAACGGACATCTTAAAGCTACAGTACAAAAAAGAAAGACTAATAAGAACATAACACGTGTCCTAATTAGTTTATAAAATACTAAGTAAAGTATCTCATCATAAGTTCTGAACAGGTAGTTCAGAACTTCTGAACAGGTAGTTCAGAACTTCTGAACATTCTTCTGATAACGCTTCTCAGATCTTCTGACTCCTTAACTCAGACATCTGACTTCTCTTCCCAGACTTCTGATTTCTCTTATCAATACTTCTGAGCTTTCACAGTCAGACCTCTGACTTCTCTACTCAGAACATCTGAGTCTTCTTATCAGATCTTCAACACTTGGTTTATTGACAAAACTTCAGATCTAACACACTTGAAGATCCGGACTGGGTCATAGATATGCAAGAAGTGCTCAACCAATTCGAGGCTCTGAAGGTTTGGCGACTTGTCCCTCGTCCAACACACAAGACGGTGATCGGCACCAAGTGGATCTTCAAGAACAAGAAGGACGAGGACGGAATCGTTGTCCGCAACAAGGCGCATCTCGTGGCCAAGGGATACCGACAACAAGAAGGGATCGACTATGACGAAACATATGCTCCGGCAGCAAGGATCGAAGCCATTCGTATGCTCCTCGCTTATTCCGCACACAAGAATTTCACGGTCTTCCAAATGGATGTGAAGACCGCATTCCTCAACGGCGATCTCAAGGACGAAGTATATATGTCTTACCGGACGGGTTCGTGGACGAAAAGAAGCCTGATCATGTCTACATCCTGGACAAGGCTCTCTATGGTTTGAAGCAAGCTCCACGCGCCTGGTATAATACTCTGACCAAGTTTTGACAAAGTCAAAATTCACACGAGGTCAAATCGATTCTACTTTGTTTATCAAAAACGAAAAAGGTCACATAGTTCTAGTTCAAGTGTATGTAGATGACATAATCTTCTGCTCTACTAATCCCACATATGCTAAGAACTTTGCCAATCTAATGGGAGAATTTTTTAAAATGAGTATGCTTTGTGAGATGAATTTCTTCCTTGGTCTTCAAGTTAAACAGTTGTCGACCGGGATATTCATAAACCAGGCTAAGTACATTCGGGATATTCTTAAGAAATTCCAGATGGAACAGTCCTCACCCATGAAAACTCCTATGGCACCCGGTACTAAGTTACACGCCGATCCTAACGGAACGGATGTGGACACTAAACTGTATCGGGGTATGATCGGTTCTTTAATGTATCTTACAGCGAGTAGGCTGGATATCATGTTTTCAACATTTTTGTGTGCCTGTTTTCAATCAAAACCTAAATAGTCTCATTTAACTGCTGTAAAACGAATTTTTCGTTATCTACGTGGTACTGCTGATCTTGGCTTAAGGTACCCGAAAGAGACAGAGTTTAAGTTATCCTCTTATTCTGATGCAGACCACGCGGGCTGCATGTTGGAACGGAAGAGCACCTCGGGACATATCCAGTTTCTGGGAGATAGACTGGTGAGTTGGGCGTCCAAGAAGCAACAATGCGTATCTACGTCGACTGCCGAGGCGGAGTACGTGGCTGCCGAGAGTTGCTGTTCTCAAGTAATCTGGATGCGGACGCAACTCAAGTACTATGGCTTTACGTATGTCAAAGTCCCCATTTACTGCGACTCAAAGAGCGCGATTGCCATATCAAGCAACCCGGTCCAACACACCAAGACGAAGCACATTGACGTTCGGTATCACTTCATTAAGGATCACGTCGAAAGAGGTACGGTCGAACTCTACTTCGTAAATACTGAGCATCAGTTAGCAGACCTCTTTACAAAACCATTGGATGAAAAACGTTTTAATACTCTTGTGTCCAAGTTAGGTATGCTAAATCTAAAGACTTAATCCGATCGTGTACCCGCTACAATTTCCATACATCTACGAGTAACTGTCTACTCATCATCCGGTGTTTTCACTCTTGATGATTGAGCATACACTTTCTCGCACTTGTATTCTACTTGTCTTAGTTACACGGTTAGATTTAGTCTTTGTATTTATTAGGTAGATTTCGTTTGTTTTCTTTATTTCTACGTGTGTTTCCTTTTCTTTCATGCCGTCGTCTAATTTTATTTATCAATATATGTGCTTTCACGGTATGTTCATGTGTTCAGGGGGAGCACAAAGCGGTATCAGGTAGCTTAATCATTTGTCGAGGGGGAGCCTCACGATTGTTTTTCTTTAAATACTCAAAAGTTTTGTTGTGTCGGACTCTCCATTAAACTATTCGAGGGGGAGCAAGATTTTCCCCATTCTCAGTTTTAGGGGGAGCAGGATTTTCTCCATGCTCAGTTTGAGGGGGAGCGAGAGAAGGTTCCTTTTAATCCAAAATTGTCCAATTTTTGCAATCTCTCAAGGAACAGGGAATTTTTTAAATCCAGAAGTATCCGGATAGGTGCCCGGAAACCTTATCTTTCCGGATAGGTTTCCAGACCGGGTCCTCATCCGGTTTGGATAAGAACCCGGATACCACATCCGGATTCTTGGGGTCATATTAATAGCTTCCGGATTCCTTTGTTTCATTATCAAGAAAACTCACGCAAAAACCCTAAACCCTCTAGCAACTTCTCTCTCGCTCGGGCTCACTCAAACTCCTCATTTCTCACTCGTTTTTTTTCATCCCACAATCAGGTACGTTCTTCTAATCTCACTCTCGATAGTTCTTAGTGACGTTTCACGCACTCAGATGCACAACTCGTCAATCGATTTGGTCGATTGAATGAGTCCGAAAACCCCTCTGGGTTTCTTCGATTTCGGGCAACTTGGTGGAGTTCATGATCGAATTAGATGCCCATTTGTGTTTATCTGCTAAACGTAGACACTACCTGAATGTTTAATAACATGTTTGGGACTGTATGTTCTTTGATTGGACACTATTGACTTCGTCCGGACACATCCGTAGTGTCCGGAAAGTTTCAAACTGTTGATGTTTTACCCGGTAACCCTCATTGTCTAAGATATATTGACCGGACACTCTCACACTCCGGAAACCTGGTTGTCCGGAAACCTCAGGGTTTCCGGTAAGTTCAACTCCCGGACTGTTGGTGTGTCCGGAATATCTATTTTATCCGGGAACATTCTTCCCATTCGGTAACATGTGTTATCCGGATACCTTTTTCCGGATACCATGTGTTGTCCGGATAGTTTTGTCATTCTATTATTTAGTCCTGACACCCCTAAGTTCATGAGGTCAGTACCTATTTTATCACTGTGAGTCCTCAATCTGTCTACGATTGAGCCTATTAAAGCAAAGGTACGCGCCGGAAATTGTTTAACCGTCCTGTTGACTAAGTTTGGGTCTTTTATAGATATTCCATGGCGGATCAACAACCTCAGCAAAATCCCGAAGAGCAAAATCCCCCTCAAGAGGATTTTATAGACGAAGAAGCTGATAACGCCTTGGTCGACCCTGACCATGGCATCGAGATAGAGCCAAACAACCATTACCTGGACCCGACTAAGTTCCGTCCACAACCACAAAACCGTGTGCTTCTGGATATCCTAATACGTCACCCTCTCCATGAGGCCCCCACTATTACAGCCGACGTCCCCCTACTGTACGTTCTTCAAGTTTGGCTCACTGCACGAGTCAACACAGCGGCCAACTCACAATCAATCATGGCTCAGATTGATAACCAATAGTTCATGCTCACACCTGACTCCTTTCGTCGACTACTTTCACTTCCTGAAGCCAATGCCGGCGGTCACCAAGGCTATGACCCCGCGATCAATGACCCAACGTTGTGTGCTCAAGTACGCACGCTCGGATACAATCACGCCCTCGACCGACCATCCGCGTTCAACCGCAAATACCTAGCCCCCATCTGGTATACTCTATTAACAATTCTGAACAGATGCCTATCATCGAGATGGAAGGGCATCGATCAGTGCACCGACAACTTTCTACGCCTATTCCATGTCGTGTGCTACAACCGCCACACCGATGCTGCAATGATCATCTGGCGAGAGTTAGTTCAGGCGATTCGTCAAATCGGATGTACGAAACAAAAGAAGTTCCTTCCGTACCCTCGATTCCTTTCATTCGCTGTCCGACAACATTTGGACGCCAATCCAACCATACCGCGACGCCTAATCCATCCGGTATCTCCTCATCACCACCGACAATATATGGTAATCCGTAACCCATCCAACGCCATTGCCATGCCCATACCTAAAGCCCTTCTGGCTCATGCGGATCCCGCTGCACCGAGTGTGGTAGCTTATAGGCAAGATTTAGGGAATCCCATGGTCCAGCCAGCGTCGGAGGGTCCTCCCCATGGACATAGACCCGAGCGACATGAGGGTACGAGAGTAAGAGGTGGAAGGGCCCGGGCAGCTGGGGATCCCGGGTGGGGTGTGTTAAGAATTCGTGGGAGGGGAACTGGAGCGAGCAGTGCATTGGATCCGGGTCCCAGTTCTAGCCACCAAGTTGAACACGTGGAATTTGACTCCACATATTCCGATACCGACCGTGCCATGCGCGCATCACTGATACCTCACGGTATCGGACCCAACCCGGACTTCACCGAAGGAATCCCACTTGACTCACCTACTCATGTTGAACAGCCTGCTATGGCAGATCCTAGGATAACCGAGCGAGTAGTAGGTGCTGAGTTAGACCTTGTGAGACAGAGGGAACTGCGTTCGAAAGCGAACCAGGAAAGATCAAGCCGTAAAGATAACGAGGCTTATGAGCGATCCCAACCGAGTGATATCTGGGTAGCCACATCTGCTATCCCGTCTCATATGTTGGGACGGGGTATTGAAGGAGCCTCCGTGGACCCAGCGGAGAAATTGCACAACCCCCTTATCCACTCATCCATCTCTAAAAAGACGGATGTTTCAGTCTCTCACAGGGATCAAGCACAACTTCCACCGGTCTCTCACTCGGAGAGTACTGGTGTTGAAATAAGAGACCAGCAACCCCCGGTCTCGCCTTTATTTCGTGCACCATTGAGTCTAGATCTATTTGAAGTTGAACATTCTTTGGCTAGGACATATGATGAGGAACACCAAATCGAGACTTTTCGTGACTCGATCGGAACGTCTGTAGTGTCTTCGTCTGGCGGAACACGAGGATCGGACGAAAATCCTACCACGGCTATCCCTGCGCCAACCATGAACGTAGGTGGCTCTGCCTCTCCGGTAGATGCCTCAACGGGTAATCTAAGTGATCCCGGAGTTAAATTTCCCGGCTTTGTGTCACCAGGGTCCCTGGACAGCACCCTTAAGGGTGTCTGCGAGGCAATGGAGCAGTACTTTGCCGCCGAGCACAACAAAATAAAGAGCTTAATCAAAGGTAAAGGGAAGATCGTCGAAGCTAAAACCGTACCTACACCTCCACCGGCTCTTGCTCAGCCTACCTATTCGGTTGACACCCTCAAGATGATGCTTCTAGCCCAACTGCTCCAACAATTCGAAACTGACGCCTCTACCGAAGCAGACCTGCTATCCGTACTGAAATCACATGTCACTGCTCCTTCATCATTCATTACCACTCGCTTGGATACCATTGACTCGACTCTCAAGGACTTCAACCAAGCGCTCACAACGCTGTCCGAGAGAGTCTGTTCACTGAAGATACCTGTAAGAGTCAAGCAGACGGTCTAAAGCGCAAGCACGATGACCAGGATGATCCTGATCACCATGAGGGGGAGAAAAGACAAAAACTAACCGAGACCGCCCTGATCCTCACTGAAACTACAACCGTGGTTCAACCGGAACCCAAAACTGCGGCTACTACAACAGAAGCACCCGAAGCCGAGTTACCTTTAACCGAGATGGTAATTGACATGGATATCTCGGATGATGAAGACCCGACGGTTGAAAAGCCTGAGGGAACAGCACAGGAACTGGTTACTTTTGACTCATCAGATACACCGATACTGGAAAAGATTGATCCATATTGCGAGACCAACCCGGAAACCGAAGATGCATGGTATGAAAAAGCCGCCAGTGCCGCAAATTTCCAGGTTAATTTGGTCTTCCCTACTGATGAAGATGACAACGTAGACTACGACCAGTTTCTGCTCCATAATTTGTATGATACCCCGTTCACTCTGATCAACCCGCTGAAACTTCAACAAGACTCGAAACCTCAACTGCCAACATTCAGACATTTCCTCAGCAACCGACAGCTTCTGATCTTCTTCCTCCTCAACCGCAACAAATCCGCTGGGAGAAGATCCCGATGTTTATTCCTCACCTGGAGGAATCTCTGAAGAAGTTGTTTGTTCACAAGCTTTGCCCAATCGAGCCGACTTTCTGCCTTGGTATTTATAGCTCCAACCCCGAATACCAACGCCGGTACGTAAGTGCAATGAAGCGGTGTCTACCAGTTTCCCAAGTCTGAACCAAGCATAAGATCACCGAAGTGCTGAACATCCAGTCAGGCCGTGTTATGAAAATCATTTATCCTATATTCACTGTCCGACGCGAAGACGGTAATGAATGGATATTCTCTGAAGCCAACTTCCAGCACCTCCGACCGTTCAACTTCCTGGTAATACTGAAAGACCTCCGTACAAGATCCATCCGACCGCTTCCTGTAACAAAGGCGCTCGAAGCTGTTGGTCGATTCATGGTCCGTACTATCATGATGTCTTATATCACGGACTTCCAAATGGCAATCGAGAATAGGGCAAAGAAGGTAAATCTGATCAAGCCGAATCTGCAAGCTCCTGAGTTGAAGATGTATCCCGAGAACGCTCTACTTCTGAAACCTGAATTTGGGATTGTCTACATCAACGAACAAAAAGAGAAAAGATTTTTGCGCTTTAGTCAGGTAGATAGATTCTGCGACGGCACACTCATCAAAGTTCAGAATGCTCATCGCAACATCATTTCTTTCGAATCAGAAAATCAAAAGGTATCGTATGTTCCTAATTCGAATGAAACAACTGCTCGAAATGCCTTGGAAATGGTTGAAGAACGCATCGACTACCGCCACGCTATCAGATGGTTCGAGATTCACTTTGCGCTCCATAAAAAATATGTTTATAACTGGAGAGAGCTAGAGCGCGAACTCGAACTTCAAATCAAAGGGGTAGATTGTTAGGGTCAATTTATGTTCATGAGAAATTCAAGGGTTTGTTTTGTAATACTTTAATTTTAGCTTAGTTAGTGAACGGGTCGTGGGCTTGTTAGCCACGTGCCCGCCATATATAACGTGTATTAGCCTTAGAAAATAGGCTAGTTGTTCATTTGCTTTCATTATTCCTTATTGTAAACTCTCTCAATTGAAAGCAATATATGGATGACCAGTTGAAATCAAAAACATCGTTTTTGTTATCTATTGATTTCATTGTTCGTTGCACGGATCTGAGACTCACAAAATGGTTGAAGCAACTTATGCTTGATTACATAGGTTCAAATTGTGTAAACTGTTGATACAACAACAAGTTTTCCACGGACTCAATGTGCATGATTGAAGTGCGAAGGTGGGGCGAACTTCCTTCTTTTTCAATATCCAAATCTTCTGAATGAAGATTAGATAGATTATATGTTGTGTCCCCATGTAAAATTAAAACATTTCTTTGTAGAGAAAGAAATGAGTAGATGGTGGGGTTAAAGCAAGGGTTCGCATGTGCTCAGTGCCTATTTTAATGACGGTCACCAAAGAATGTGAACCAATCAGTAATGTGGTTGCCCGGCTCAGAAAGTGGTTGGTGCAGAGTTCTCTTATTCTTTTAACTCTGTTCTCACACCCTCTTTATGTTTTTAATCCGCTCACTTCTACCCAAACTCTCATTTACATTTAATCTCAACACAATGAGATTACTCAACCATATGAGTTATCTCCCCCACTCTTTGATATAGACCCCTCACCCTCAATCACTCAAGGATAACTTCTTGGGTAGGAAACACTGGTTAACGTGAATCCATAGATGTTCTGTAAGGTCTGACACCGATCCTCATGAACTTTTGTCCTAAAAATATGTGTTGTTCAATAGTTTAGCTTGAACAAATATGAATATTAGTATTTGAATAACATTGAGATCAGAATGAATGCTTTTGATATTCTTATGGAGCATTTGAACTTTGATGAATTCTCACAACAAGAATATACAATGAATGAAATGAATTCGAAAGATTTGTTTGAGACTTTGACAATGTATCAATCAGATCAAATATGAAAGATAATTGTTGGTTCCCGTTTTGCTTATACAAGATTGTCAGATCTATTAGTTCGAGTTTATGTTTGATGCGGAAGCGTATTTGAAGAACTAACAGATATGTTTGATAGATTTAGAACACAATATAAATAAACAGTGAACAAGAAATAATATCTCAAAGTTTACTGAATATATATATATATATATCAAGAACAGATTTAAGAACAGTGAGTAAGCAAAGATTTAAAACAGATATGACTCTTAAAGTGTTTAAGCTGTGTGTTCTTGTGATGTTTTTCTCTCTTGATTTCTTGTTTTTATATTTCTTGATTCTTGATTAGGAAGAACTCAACATGAGTCTTCCTTTTATACTACTCAAAGGGGATCATAGAGCATGAGCTACTATTCAGAACGGACGGTATGAATAGTTGGAAAGATGGCATGAACAGTTGGATGTGCTGTATTGCATTTAATGCAGCAGACGTCTATTATGTACTAAGCCCTATTGGGTCCACTCAGATTTTTACACGTTGAAGTTGGACAGGGTACGTTGCCATGCAAGTTGATGAACAGGTCCAGGAACAGTAGCAAGATATTATAAATATCTTTGAAGTCTTTGTTGAAGACCGTAGAGGCTCTGTGAAGTGCCACAGAGGTTCTGCGGTTTGGTCCTTAGAAGAGCAGTCTTCACCGGATTCCGAGCCTTTGGTCTTCTTTGCGCGTATTACAGAGCTTCTGTAGGACGCCTCTTTAGCTTCTATAGCTTCTCGACCTTGATCTCTCGGTAAGTTCGGCAGAGCCTATTTTTCACTACTTCTAAATACTTCTATGATTAGGAATATTGAAGCTAACAATCTCCCCCTATGTAGTGAAAAATAAAAAATTGAACTTGAGTTTAATTAGGCTAAGTTAGATAAGACAGAGGTTAAACAATACCTCGAAAGTTCTTTCATTCAGAAATATGCCAGAGGCAATTTACATTTGAGTACAATGAAAGATAAACTTTTGACTTGGGTTGCAGAGATTTGAGGTTTGAGAATCATATTTTGGCATCTTTGAAATCGTTGTAGCTTCTGTTGTCTCTTCCGATTCTTCTGATCTCTTTGTAGAAACTGATGCAGAGTTCTCTTAGGCGGATTGTGGCATCAATCTCTCTGATGAAAGAATCTGCAGCATCTATATCCATTTTCTCTGTACCTCTGTATTTTACAAGGCTTGCTCTGAACTTGTTCAGAGTACTAGTTGCGTACTTCTGACAATCCATGCACACAAATAGTTTGATTTCGCCTTGTGGGTTTTGAAATACTAACCCGAATCTTGGTTCTGTAATGATAGAGTTCGGCACGGCGTTGGGTAGGCAGCGATCTTCTGGTGGTCGTAAATTTAGATGTTTGAGACCAAGATCCTTTCCCAGTTGAAAATCTATCATACTGAAGATCAGAAGCTTTTCCCTCATTGCTTTTCTTAACACTTGATAGGCTCTGGTGTTTACCTCTGTTTTGTAGTTGTCCTTTGTCCATTGCAGAAGGTCAGGTAGATCATAAGGATTGATATTTCTTAGGTCAGCATCAACGAAGGTGGTTTCTGAATTGTCTTCTCTTCTGAATTTGTAAAGATTGTACCTGACCCTTGGATAGGTTCTTGTAAAGGAGAACCTGCAGAAGATTACCTTTTTGATCTTGTGGATTGAGAAGACATCTGCTTTGGTTCTTGGCTTTGTCCTTGTGAAGATGTTCTCAAATTCTTCTCTGATCCTTGAATCTGTCACATGATCGGTTGGATGATTGGTCTGAAAGGTTTGTTTATAGAGGTATTTGTATACCACTTCTTCCATCTCTTCATGTGTTGTACCAGGTTATGGTACTTGTCTTCTGAGACTCTCCATCTTTTGAACAATTTCTGCACCTCTGCCAGTTAGAGGAATATCTGTCAGAGGCTTTAATCCATATGCCCAGTCCTCTTCTTCAGGCTTTGGAGTTTGAAAGGCATCAAAAGCGCTTTTCATCAATTTTTCTGTAGGCTTGGACAATTATTTCTTTTTCTTGGGCTCTTCTGTCAGTATTGCTTTGCCCTTGTCTTTGGCTTTTGGAGGTGCATAACCTGTTTCTTCTGTAGGTTTGGAGGTTGGTGCTTCTGTTGGCTTGATGGTTGCCTCTGTAGGTTTTGACACTTGTGTTTTAGAGGACTTTTATGGCGATGATTCTGTTGGCTTGAGTTGCTCTGTAACCTCTGTTGGAGGTTCTTTGGTTACTTTTTCTGTGAGCTCTATTTCTGTTGATGAAGATTGGACATTGAATCTTCTTGCCATTTTGAAAGCTAATGTGAACCTGTGCCTTTCTTCTTCTCTCTGCGACATTCGATCAGACATTGTATTGTGCATCTTTCTCAGAATAGAAAAAGCAGAGGTCGTTGCTCTTTTTGGTTTGGTGGCAATCGACTTTCTTCTTGGTATGGTTTGGGGTTTTTCTGTTGATTTTGTTGAAGGACTCTTTTCCAAGTTGATTACCACAGGGGTGGTTGTTGCCTCTGTGGTATGCTGATCAGCTTCTGGAATATTGGTTTCTTCAGGAGTTGATTCCACAGAGATGGGTGTTGTCTCTGTGGTCTGTTGATTTTGTTGTTGATCTTGGGTTTGTTCTGGAGGGGCTTGACTGATTGGTTCTGCTGCGATTGGTGGAGCTTGTATTCCTCTGGTCGTAGCTTTCTCCCTTATATTCTCCCCCTCCGGATTATCTGATTGACCAGGATGATCATCATCAGAATCATCCTGCTTTTATCAGAAGTACCCTCTGCTCTGCAGGAAGCTTTGGGTTTCTTTGGTAGTTCTGCTCCTGTGGCCATCAACTTCGCACATACATCATCACAAAGGCCGAAAAGAGTTGCAAGCTCTGCTTCTATGTTGAAGCGCATTCTGCCGACACTTTTTCTGAACTCTTTGACGTAGTTGGCATTTGCAGTAGTGAAGGAGACAATGACTTCAGTGACCTGGTTTATGACATTTTGGCCGAGCTCTGTTAGCTGTGCTCTGGTCATGTAGTCTTTTGGCTGCATTATTGTAGTGTTGCGCATTGCCTCTTCTTGAACATTTTGCAAAGCCTTCTGTAGTTCTGCAGGTGTGATGCTCTATGATTTGTTGGATTGCTTGTTCATTTGCTCAAGGAAATGTTTTACTGATTCCTTGAATGCAGAAGTTGCAGCTATTCTAAAATCTTTAGCAGCAAAAGTGGCTGTAGTTGTGGCAGTTGTTTGAGCAGAAGATTTCATCTCTGTGATGGCTGTTTTCACCTCTGTGGACAGATTGTCCATTTTGGTGTTCAGATTCAGCATGGCTGTTGATGTTTTCTCTGCAAAAGATGTGAAAGAGCTTTGCAACTCTTTCATGGTTTGGTTCACAGCGGTGACAAGGGTTTGGAACTCATCCCTTGATACTTGTGTCCCTAGTGTAACCTCTGGAGGAACACATTCTTCTCCAGAGTGAGTCCCTGTTCCTGGACACCTTCATTCACCCTTGTTTGAACGTTGGGGGTGGAAGGATTTCCATCTGATCTTCGAGCAGAAGAATCTAGTGCTTCAAACTCTACAGAAGTTCTGTGAACGACATTGTCTAGATCCACTTCAGAGGTGGGTAGTAGATTATCCTTCTGTTGACTCGGAGACTTGTCTAGAGTCTCTTCATCGTTGTGCTCACTACTTCTCTCTGAAAGAAGGGTTGGCCCTATTTCGTGCGTGGCAGAGGAAACGAATTCCTCTGTAGGGTGTTCTACTGTGATCTGGGGCGATTGATCACGAACTATAGGTGAGTCTCTTTGAGGAGACTCCCTAGGAATGGATTCCCCGGTTTTTGTGGGCGCAGAAGTCGAAAGAGTGACTTCTGGCTGGAAGGGTTGGGTTTGGATCGAGCTGTGCTGCTCTTTTTCAATAACTCCTTCTGCAGCTAGACCTGCGGAGTTAGATGTGTGGGTTGCACTGGGAGGGGGTGAGGGATGTGTGCCTTCTTCATCTTCTGCATCTTTTTCTTTTACATTTTCTTTTCCTCCAGATGTTTCTACCCTATCCTCTGTTGAAGTTCCTTGCTCTGTGCCTATGAAGTCATACATTTGATGAGAGCCGTATAACCTCATGACATGTGGATGATAGAGACCTTTTCGTATCCAGACAGCTTCTTCTTCGTCTGAATCTACCTCTGAGACCTCCATTCTTGTCTCGGTTACTTCATCTCTATTCCACTGAGCTTCTGTTTGTCCTATTTCTTCTGAAGCTGGGCTTGGACTCCTTCTGTGAACGTCCAATCCTTGCTGAATGAAGGGGTTCTGTAGAATAATAGGTGTCTCAGCTGATTGATCTCTATGTGTTTGATCATCTTCTTGCAGATGTGTGTCAATGCCGGAAATAGAGAAGTATTGTTCTTCTGGGGAGTGGTGGTCGAGAGGTTATGTCGTCCACCCTGCTGTATTTAAAGTGTTGGCAATGTCAGGGTTCTGTAGGAAATCGTTTAAGTTTCCTTGGTGAGAAAATCGATCTGGGGATTGATGGGGTGATTGATATCCCTCTTCTGTCATTTCTACTTCTGCATCTTCTTCTTCTGCAGTTCTTTCTTCTGCGATTGCTTTCTCTTCTATGGTAACCAATTTCTCAAGTGATTTACCATGCTTCTTTTTGGTTTTCATCTTCTTAGGTTTTGGTGCCCCTTCCTCTGTAGTTTTCGATTTTCTTTTCTTCTTTAGTTTTGGAGAGGAGGGAGGAGCAGAGGAGCCAATTTCTGTGGCATGAGGAGGTGAAGGTTGATCTTCTGCAACGCTTGTAGAGGTGCCTTCTGTAGTTTTCCTCCTTTTTGATTTTGGAGTAGAGGCAGAAGATTTTGAAGAGGACTTCTTTCCCATGAGCTCTGCACGTTTGGCTATGAAGCTAAGTTGAATAGCCATGTGTTTTGCTAATTTGTGATCTTTTTCTTCTTGAGTGGAAAGAGGTTCTGCAATCATTGTTCCTAGATGGACACCTAAACGCGGGGGTGTCATAGGACTCGGTTTAGGAGTTCTATGATCGCGTATATACTCTTTCTTAAGGGTTTTATTCGAGGCATACTTCATAAGTTTCTTTGACAAAGGTCTGCAGTGTGTGTAGCCATCTACATGATCAGTGGGAATATTTTTGGTCATTGGGAACTGTTTGGGAATTGGCCCTTCCATTGGCCATTTCTGTATCAGCAACAGAGGTTCGAACAAAACTCCCAGTATCCTTTGGAATTGCAGAGGTGGTAGAAACTTAGGATCGTTCTCTTTGACCCTTCTTGTGTTGTTCTTTCTGTCGATGGTGTTAATGATCTCTTGCATCATTATGGTCGCGTAATCCAGTGGGAGATCATAGTAAACCCCATACATGATGGTTAATATCTGATGTGAGCTCTGGTCAATACTGCCTATCTTCCCTGTCAGGCATCTGTTAAGAATTGAGAACAAGGTGTTCCACAAAGGTGGTAATCTGCCTCTGCGAAAGTCATTTCTCTTCCTCAGTGGTGTGTTGTACCCAAGCATTTCTAGGAAACGACAGATCTGATCGTTTGTTGGTTGCTCTGCATACTTCTTCAATCCAAGAAGACCCCTTGTTGGTAGGTTGAATTCAAGTGAGAACATTGTTCTATTGAACTTGATTTCCAGATGCTCAGATTTGTCGGGTCTTGAAATGTATCCTTTGATAAGAGAATCATCTTTATCAAATCGGCAACTTTGCCAAAATTGGTTCAAATATCTAACTGGAGTTTTCTTTGGGGTTCTTGAGAGTAAAGGGAAGAGGATATAATTTTCCATTATGTTTAGAAGAATGGCATGGGCTTCGCCGAAAGCAGTGGGTGAGGGGACCAAATAGCAATTGTTGGATTTGATTGGTAGTATCTTTTCGAAATGATCCTTTGCTACGATGTTTTGAAGATGTGTGGTCGGAGCAAAGTCTGCTGAATCGCCGGAATCTTCTAGTTCAAAATTTTGGGCAAGGTTGGGGTTTTCTGAATGTTCAGAATGAGCAGGTGAATGTTCTGGTGAGTTCGCCGGAGAGTGTCCAGGGGAGATATCTTGAGAAGAAGAAGCCATTGGTAATGAGAATAAGATACTTGCAGGTTTTTGCAGGGTTTCGCCGGAGAAGAATGAGGGTTTGTAAAAAGTTTATGAGAGGGAAAGCTTGGTTTTTATAGAAGGGTAAAATGGTAGATTTTGAAAGAGTAAAATATATGGCAATGGATTAAAATTTGGAATCCGTACTCATGTTAGAACGGCGGGTTCAACTTTCCACAGAAAACGTTCCATGTACGCCCAATAAAAATGGGACACATAGGCCATGTTAGAGGATGACAGGACGTCGTGTGCGGCCCATTAATGCTAGGAGCGTGGGGTTGTTCTTAGCCACATGAGATTCACTCTCAGTAAAAGTAACCGTTATTACTACAGAAATGCCCAAGTAACAGATTGACAGAACTTCTGTGGTTTACAGAAGCTCTGTGATCTTGAAAATCTTTGATGTCTATCCCTTTCTCATATATCTCATTGTTATCATGACTTCTGTGGGGTTCTTCTTTAACCAAAACGTTTGTTAAGAGTTTTTACTTGTAGAGGTTTTGTGGCTCTGTTGGAACTTGCAGAAGCTCTGTGAGGGCCAGCAGAAGCTCTGTGAGTGAAAAAATCTCATAACAAAAATTCTATTAAATTTTCTGATCATCCAATTTTTGATCTGTTTTAAGAGATGTTTTTCGGATATATTTGAAAGTTGGTGTCCGAGAAAACTGTTATGAAAAAGGTTTTGTTCGTGAAGGTCATGGTGTATGTATTCGGTTTTCGAGATAACTTTCCAAAAGATCGATAGAGGGTTAATTTGTGATCACAGAGCATATTTCTGGCAGAACCTCTGTTGAGCTCAGAAGAAGCTCTATGATCTTAAATTTCTCCTAATTCGAATTTTATGAAACTTTTTGAGCTTTTGATTTAGGACATATTTGACAATTTGTGTCCTAGAAAACTGTTTTCAAAAACCTTTTGTGCGAGAGACATACCTTTTGGTTCTTCATTTCTCGGCAGTGATGTCTGACTTCTGTCGATATAGATGCATTGACATTCTTCTTTGGCTTTCCCTTGAAAGTTTTACATCTGTAGATCATTTCAGGGTCCCTTTTTTGCTCCCCCTTGATCTAATCACCTATGTAGATTAAGTAATTTCCTTTTGCTCCCCCTTGACCTATGCTTGGATCAAGGAATGATAAGTTTTGCATAGAACATAGGTCATTTTTTTCAGAGGTTCTGTAGGGGTTGTCAGAGGTTCTGAGTAGACTTACAGAAGCTCTGTGATTTTAAGAACTATTTAAGATTGAGAACTTACATACAGAAATAAATTAATTAAAGCAAAAATAATTAGAAATATATACATATTTACAGAAGATAAAGCTATACTTACAGAGGATTTTCACGTCATATTGATCATTCCTAACTTACCTGTTGGTTCCCATTTTGCTTATACAAGATTGTCAGATCTATTAGTTCGAATTTATGTTTGATGCGGAAGCGTATTTGAATAACTAACAGATATGATTGATAGATTTAGAACATAATATAAATAAACAGTGAACAGGAAATAATATCTCAAAGTTTACTGAATATATATATTAATAACAGATTCAAGAACAGTGAGTAAGCAAAGCTTTTAAAACAGATATGACTCTCAAAGTGTTTAAAGCTATGTGTTCTTGTGATGTTTTTCTCTCTTGAATTCTTGTTTTGATTATTCGATTGATCGATCGATGGATAGGAAGAACTCAACATGAGTCTTCCTTATATACTACTTTAAGGGGACCATAAAGCATATGCTACTATTCACAAAGGACGGTATGAATAGTTGGACGGATGGCATGAACAGTTGGACGTGTTGTATTGCATTTAATGCAGCAGACGTCTATTATGTACTAAGCCCTATTGAATCCAACCAGAGTTTGACACGTTGCAGTTGGACAGGGCATGCTACCATGCAAGTTGATGAACAGGTCCTGTAACAGAAGCAAGATATTATAAATATCTTTTAAGTCTTTGTTGAAGACCGCAGAGGCTCTGTGAAGTGCCACAGAGGTTCTGTGGTTTGGTCATTAGAAGAGCAGTCTTCACCGGATTCCGAGTCTTTGGTCTTCTTTGCGCGTATGACAGAGCTTCTGTAGGGCGCCTCTTTAGCTTCCGTTGCTTCTTGACCTTGATCTCTCGGTAAGTTCGGCAGAGCCTCTGTAAGAGGCTTTTTTCACTTAGCCTATTTTTCACTACTTCTAAATACTTCTATGATTAGGAAGATTGAAGCTAACAATCTCCCCCTAAGTAGTGAAAAATAAAAAATTTAACTTGAGTTTAGTTAGGCTAAGTTAGATAAGACAGAGGTTAAACAATACCTCGAAAGTTCATTCATTCAGAAATATGCCAGAGGCATTTTACATTTGAGTATAATGAAAGATAAACTTTTGACTTGGTTTGCAGAGATTTGAGGTTTGAGAATCAGATTTTGGCATCTTTGAAATTGTTGTAGCTTCTGTTGTCTCTTCCGATTCTTCTGATCTCTTTGTAGAAACTGATGCAGAGTTCTCTTAGGCGAATTGTGGCATCAATCTCTCTGATGAAAGTATCTGCAGCATCTCTATCCATTTTCTCTGTACCTATGTATTTTACAAGGCTTGCTCTGAACTTGTTCAGAGTACTAGTTGCGTACTTCTGACAATCAATGCACACAAATAGTTTGATTTCGCCTTGTGGGTTTTGAAATACTAACCCGAATCTTGGTTCTGTAATGATAGAGTTGGGCACGGCGTCGGGTGGGCAGCGATCTTCTGGTGGTCGTAAATTTAGATGTTTGAGACCAAGATCCTTTCCCAGTTTAAAATCTATCATACTGAAGATCAGAAGCTTTTCCCTCATTGCTTTTCTTAATACTTGATAGGCTCTGGTGTTTGCCTCTGTGTTGTAGTTGTCCTTTGTCCATTGCAGAAGGTCAGGTAGATCATAAGGATTGATATTTCTTAGGTCAGCATCAGCGAAGGTGGTTTCTGAATTGTCTTCTCTTCTGACTTTGTAAAGATTGTACCTGACCCTTGGATAGGTTCTTGTAAAGGAGAACTTGCAGAAGATTACCTTTTTTATCTTGTGGATTGAGAAGACATCTGCTTTGGTTCTTGGCTTTGTCCTTGTGAAGATGTTCTCAAATTCTTCTCTGATCCTTGAATATGTCACATGATCTCTTGGATGATTGGTCTGAAAGGTTTGTTTATAGAGGTATTTGTATACCACTTCTTCCATCTCTTCAAGTGTTGGACCAGGTTGTGGTACTTGTCTTCTGAGACTCTCCATCTTTTGAACAATTTCTGCAGCTCTGCCAGTTAGAGGAATGTCTGTCAGAGGCTTTAATCCATATGCCCAATCCTCTTCTTCAGGCTTTGGAGTTTGAAAGGCATCAAAGGCGCTCTTCATCAATTTCTCTGTAGGCTTGGGCAATGATTTCTTTTTCTTGGGCTCTTCTGTCAGTATTGCTTTGCCCTTGTCTTTGACTTTTGGAGGTGCAGAACCTGTTTCTTCTGTAGGTTTGGAGGTTGGTGCTTCTGTTGGCTTGATGGTTGCCTCTGTAGGTTTTGACACTTGTGTTTTAGAGAACTTTTGTGGCGATGGTTCTGTTGGCTTGAGTTGCTCTGTAACCTCTGTTGGAGGTTCTTTGGTGACTTCTTCTGTGAGCTCTATTTCTGTTGGTGAAGATTGGACATCGAATCTTCTTGCCATTTTGAAAGCTAATGTGAACCTGTTGGTCCCGAAGGCCTATACAAGTTTGTAGAAGGGGGGGTTGAATACAAACACACAAATTTTACTTTTTTCTAAATTGTTTATTGATAAATCATTAACAATTTACAGCTTGTTGCGGAAACAAGATTAAGGATAAACCTAAATCTAAACAAGTTGGAACACTAAGGTTTCTTGCACTAAGAGAGATAAGCAAATTACTAATAATAACCTATCTGAGATAAGAGATTTGAACTTGTCCAGAGTTAGCAAGTTACTTCAAATGAAGTGAGTTCATCTCTTTATATACTGCATGCATTTAATGCAAGTCAGTATATACTTTACACGTGTCATCAGCTGGTTGGTTGCATGTCATTGACTTTTGATGACAACCTTAGTAGCCGTAAGGATGAACAGTGTAGTATCAGAGTGGTTGTACGATTTCAGATTTTCGAAGGTTCTTTTCTGACATTTCGTACGGAGGCGTGCAAGGGTGGTTAAGACAAAAGTACTTTGTACGGAGGACTTCATGATCAGCTTTCGTTGATTCAGCGATTATCATTTTCTATTCAGCGAATGATAAAGTTCAGCGATAGCTGAAGTCTTGTACTTGATACTTCACGTTGAGTGGACATATCTGAGTCTTCGCTGATCCGCATCAGTTCATTAGGAGACTTGTCGCTGGTTCTTGAGCTTGATCTTCGACTTCAGCGTAGAACCTTTGTTTGACGTGAAACTTGTCTTCAGGGATCATAAGTAAACAACTAACTTATCAGCGATCATCATAATGACTGAACAGACTCAGAGCATTAATGATGAACAGTGTTCGCTGAATGTTTAATCTAAAGAGCGAGAGTTCCTATCAGCGGTACTGTAAGATCTTAGTACTTATCAGCGATAGTGAAACTCTGATACATATTGTTTACTTACAATTTTCACTAAGTATATAAGAGAGGGTCATTATCAAACCACTGAGGGTTTGGATCAACAATCTCCCCCTATTTGATTATGACATAGCAACAAAGAAAATTGCTATTTAATGAAAACATAAGGATAAAAAGAACTCATAAAATATTTGTCCCTTTTACTGTTTTCTGGGATCTTTTCAGTACTGATGGAGTAAAGTACGTTCGCTGAAATCTTTCTTTAAAATATTGAATCAGGTTACAATGAAGAACAGAAAGATTACAAGTACAAGCGAAATAAATTACAAGTACAGAAGGATAATGATACAATAGAGAAATAGGAGATCATATCAGTTTTCAAAGGGTTCTTCCTTAATGAGAAGTTCATCAAGGGTCGTCTTTTCAGTGGGGATCATCCAGTCAGGGACATTTACTCCTTGATTCTTTAACTTCAGAGCAGCTTCAAAAATCAAGGGCTTCATGTGTCTAGCTTTGATGTCGCGTCTGACTTCACACCAGTGTACGAGATCTCTGAGTTGTTCGATGGGAGCGATGTGGAGCTCAGAGACACGTTGAAAGTGATGATTTCCATCATAGTCTAAGAAGAATATACCATATGGATCACTTACCACTGTGCCAGGGATGAAGGTTTCTCCAGGTGGTAGGGAGGTGTCAAGCATTGAAAGATCAGCATCAGGGCCAAGAACTTCAGCACGAGAGAAACCAATACCTGTTTCATTTTGAATGATTGGACCTGAATCAGAAACTTTCTTCTTCTTAGCAGAGGCTTTCTTCGGTTGAGGAAGAGTGGGAGGAATATCCACAGCAGATGAAAGCAAGTCGATCTGTTTGTTTAAGATCATCTCAACATGGCTTTTGAATTTTGAGCGTGATCCCTGAATGGCTAATTTCATTTCTAACCATTCAGAGAGACCAAACTTTTCTAATGAAGCAGCATAGAAGGTTTGCTTGGTTTTGTCATCTCTGTAGACATCCACTTCAACAACAGGAACATCAACGTACATTTTTCCTCTGATGTTGGCTTTGATTATTTTGGATGGTCTTGATCGATAGG
Source organism: Saussurea involucrata (assembly GCA_033807775.1). Lineage (NCBI taxonomy): Eukaryota > Viridiplantae > Streptophyta > Magnoliopsida > Asterales > Asteraceae > Saussurea > Saussurea involucrata. Next base: position 16,763,004 of record CM066326.1, read on the forward strand.
TCACCATTTGTTTAGCCCATTCCAAAGTTGTATCAGAGACCTTTGTATTTTCTCTAACGATTTCTTGAGCATCATCCCAGAGCTGACGTTGAACATCAATGGGAACTCTTTTCAGCTTGGGGTCTTTGATTGATCGTTGAGTAAGCTTGATGGCGTATTCTCTGTCTTTCTCTTCATCTTCCTTTCTTTCAGCGATGAGGCGTTCAGCTCTGAGGTGTTCCTGGTATTCAGCTTTGGAGATTTTGAACTTTGGAGGAACTGAAGGAAGTTGATCACGCCTTAGAATGATTCGCTGATCCTCGAATCGCTTTATTATTTCCTCTCTTCTCTTTTGATCCTCTTCACTCATCTTTTAAGGAGCTGAGGAAGGTCTGTTTCTGTGCGAGAGAGGTTGTTCTTCTGGTTCATCAGTCTCAGAGATCAAATCTAAGACTGGGATTATTTCATCAGCAGCAGCTGGCTTTATTTGTGAAGTCGCAGTAGTAGAACCTTAAGCGACATCCTCAAACAGGGGAGAGGACTAGCTGTTGGTCCCGAAGGCCTAAACAAGTTTGTAGAAGGGGGGGTTGAATACAAACACACAAATTTTACTTTTCTAAATTGTTTATTGATAAATCCTTAACAATTTACAGCTTGTTGCGGAAACAAGATTAAGGATAAACCTAAATGTAAACAAGTTGGAACACTAAGGTTTCTTGCACTAAGAGAGATAAGGAAATTACTAATAATAACCTATCTGAGATAAGAGATTTGAACTTGTCCAGAGTTAGCAAGTTACTTCAAATGAAGTGAGTTCATCTCTTTATATACTGCATGCATTTAATGCAAGTCAGTATATACTTTACACGTGTCATCAGCTGGTTGGTTGCATGTCATTGACTTTTGATGACAACCTTAGTAGCCGTAAGGATGAACAATGTAGTATCAGAGTGGTTGTACGATTTCAGATTTTCGGAGGTTCTTTTCTGACATTTCGTACGAGGCGTGCAAGGGTGGTTAAGACAAAAGTACTTTGTACGGAGGACTTGATGATCAGCTTTCGTTGATTCAGCGATTATCATTTTCTATTCAGCGAATGATAAAGTTCAGCGATAGCTGAAGTCTTGTACTTGATACTTCACGTTGAGTGGACAAATCTGAGTCTTCACTGATCCGCATCAGTTCATTAGGAGACTTGTCGCTGGTTCTTGAGATTGATCTTCGACTTCAGCGTAGAACCTTTGTTGACGTGAAACTTGTCTTCAGGGATCATAAGTAAACAACTAACTTATCAGCGATCATCATAATGACTGAACAGACTCAGAGCATTAATGATGAACAGTGTTCGCTGAATGTTTAATCTAAAGAGCGAGAGTTCCTATCAGCGGTACTGTAAGATCTTAGTACTTATCAGCGATAGTGAAACTCTGATACATATTGTTTACTTACAATTTTCACTAAGTATATAAGAGAGGGTCATTATCAAATCACTGAGGGTTTGGATCAACATAACCTGTGCCTTTCTTCTTCTCTCTATGACATTCGATCAGACATTGTATTGTGCATCTTTCTCAGAATAGAAAAAGCAGAGGTCGCAGAGGTCGTTGCTCTTTTTGGTTTGGTGGCAATCGACTTTCTTCTTGGTATGGTTTGGGGTTTTTCTGTTGATTTTGTTGAAGGACTCTTTTCCAAGTTGATTACCACAGGGGTGGTTGTTGCCTCTGTGGTATGCTGATCAGCTTCTGGAATATTGGTTTCTTCAGGAGCTTATTCCACAGAGATGGGTGTTGTCTCTGTGGTCTGTTGATTTTGTTGTTGTTCTTGGGTTTGTTCTAGAGGGGCTTGATTGATTGGTTCTGCTACGATTGGTGGAGCTTGTATTCCTCTGGTCGTAGCTTTCTCCCTTATATTCTCTCCCTCAGGATTATCTGATGGACCAGGATGGTCATCATCAGACTCATCCTGACTTTTATCAGAAGTACCCTGTGCTCTGCAGGAAGCTTTGGGTTTCTTTGGTAGTTCTGCTCTTGCGGCTATCAACTTCGCACATACATCATCACAGAGGCCGAAAAGAGTTGCAAGCTCTGCTTCTGTGTTGAAGCGCATTCTGCCGACACTTTTTCTGAACTCTTTGACGTAGTTGGCATTTGCAGTAGTGAAGGAGACAATGACTTCAGTGACCTGATTTATGACATTTTGGCCGAGCTCTGTTAGCTGTGCTCTGGTCATGTAGTCTTTAGGCTGCATCAGTATTGTGTTGCGCATTGCTTCTGCTTGAACGTTTTGCAGAGCCTTCTGTAGTTCTGCAGGTGTGATGCTCTGTGATTTGTTGGATTGCTTGTTCATTTGTTCAAGGAAATGTTTTACTGATTCCTTGAATGCAGAAGTTGAGCTATTCCAAAATCTTTAGCAGCAGAAGTGGCTGTAGTTGTGGCAGTTGTTTGAGCAGAAGATTTCATCTCTGTGATGGTTGTTTTCACCTCTGTGGACAGATTGTCCATTTTGGTGTTCAGATTCAGCATGGCCGTTGATGTTTTCTCTGCAAAAGATGTGAAAGAGCTTTGCAACTCTTTCATGGTTTGGTTCACAGAGGTGACAAGGGTTTGGAACTCATCCCTTGATACTTGTGTCCCTGGTGTAACCTCTGGAGGAACACATTCGTCTCCAGAGTGAGTCCCTGCTCCTGGGACACCTTCGTTCACCCTTGTTTGTACGTTGGGGGTGGAAGGATTTCCATCTGATCTTCGAGCAGAAGCATCTAGTGCTTCAAACTCTACAGGAGTTCTGTGAACGACATTGTCTAGATCCACTTCAGAGGTGGGTACTAGATTATCCTTCTGTTGACTCGGAGACTTATCTAGAGTCTCTTCGTCGTTGTGCTCACTACTTCTCTCTGAAAGAAGGGTTGGCCCTATTTCGTGCGTGGCAGAGGAAACGAATTCCTCTGTAGGGTGTTCTAGTGTGATCTGGGGCGATTGATCACGAACTATAGGTGAGTCTCTTTGAGGAGACTCCCTAGGAATGGATTCCCCGGTTTTTGTGGGCGCAGAAGTCGAAAGAGTGACTTCTGGTTGGTTGGGTTGGGTTTGGATCGAGCTGTGCTGCTCTATTTCAATAACTCCTTCTGCAGCTAGACCTGCGGAGTTAGATGTATGGGTTGCACTGGGAGGGGGTGAGGGATGTGTGCCTTCTTCATCTTCGGCATCTTTTTCTTTTACATGTTCTTTTCCTCCAGATGTTTCTACCCTATCCTATGTTGAAGTTCTTTGCTCTGTGCCTAAGAAGTCATACATTTGATGAGAGCCGTATAACTTCATGACATGTGGATGATAGAGACCTTTTCGTATCCAGACAGCTTCTTCTTCGTCTGAATCTATCTCTGAGACCTCCATTCTTGTCTCTGTTACTTCATCTCTATTACACTGAGCTTCTGTTTGTCCTATTTCTTCTGAAGTTGGGCTTGGACTCCTTATGTGAACGTCCAATCCTTGCTGAATGAAGGGGTTCTGTAGAATAATAGGTGTCTAAGCTGATTGATCTCTCGGTGTTTGATCATCTTCTTGCAGATGTGTGTCAATGCCGGAAATAGAAAAGTATTGTTCTTCTGGGGAATGGTGGTCGAGAGGTTGTGCCGTCCACCCTGCTGTATTTAAAGTGTTGGCAATGTCGGGGTTCTGTAGGAAATCGTTAATGTTTCCTTGGTGAGCAAATCGATCTGGGGATTGATGGGGCGATTGATATCCCTCTTCTGTCATTTCTTCTTCTGCATCTTCTTCTTCTGCAGTTCCTTCTTCTTCGATTGCTTCCTCTTCTATGGTAACCAATTTCTCAAGTGATTTACCATGCTTCTTTTTGGTTTTCCTCCTCTTAGGTTTAGGTGCCCCTTCCTCTGTGGTTTTTGATTTTCTTTTCTTCTTCTGTTTTGGAGAAGAGGGAGGAGCAGAGGAGCCAATTTCTGTGGCATGAGGAGGTGAAGGTTGATCTTCTGCAGCGCTTGTAGAGGTGCCTTCTGCAGTTTTCCTACTTTTTGATTTTGGAGTAGAAGCAGAAGATTTTAAAGAGGACTTCTTTCCCATGAGCTCTGCACGTTTGGCTATGAAACTAAGTTGAATAGCCATGTGTTTTGCTAGTTTGTTATCTTTTTCTTCTTGAGTGGAAAGAGGTTCTGCAATAATTGTTCCTAGGGGGACACCTAAACGCGGGGGTGTCATAGGACTCGGTTTAGGAGTTCTATGATCGCGTATATTCTCTTTCTTAAGGGTTTTATTCGAGGCATACTTCAGAAGTTTCTTTGACAAAGGTCTGCAGTGTGTGTAGCCATCTACATGATCAGTGGGAATATTTTTGCTCATTGGGAACTGTTTGGGAATTGGCCCTTCCATTGGCCATTTCTGTATTAGCAACAGAGGTTCGAACAAGACTCCCAGTATTCTTTGGAATTGCAGAGGTGGTAGAAACTTAGGATTGTTCTCTTTGACCCTTCTTGTGTTGTTCTTTCTGTCGATGGTGTTAATGATCTCTTGCATCATTATGGTCGCGTAATCCAGTGGGAGATCATAGTAAACCCCATACATGATAGTTAATATCTGATGTGAGCTCTGGTCAATACTGCCTATCTTCCCTGTCAGGCATCTGTTAAGAATTGAGAACAAGGTGTTCCACAGAGGTGGTAATCTGCCACTGCGGAAGTCATTTCTCTTCCTCAGTGGTGTGTTGTACCCAAGCATTTCTAGGAAACGACAGATCTCGTCGCCTGTTGGTTGCTCTGCGTACTTCTTTAATCCAAGAAGACCCCTTGTTGGTAGGTTGAATTCAAGTGAGAACATTGTTCTATTGAACTTGATTTTCAGATGCTCAGATTTGTCGGGTCTTGAAATGTATCCTGTGATAAGAGAATCATCTTTATCAAATCGGCAACTTTGCCAAAACTGGTCCAAATATCTAACTGGAATTTTCTTTGGGGTTCTTGAGAGTAAAGGGAAGAGGATATGATTTTCCATTATGTTTAGAAGAATGGCATGGGCTTCGCCGAAAGCAGTGGGTGAGGGGACCAAATAGCAATTGTTGGATTTGATTGGTAGTACTTTTTCGAAATGATCCTTTGCTATGAAGTTTTGAAGATGTGTGGTTGGAGCAAAGTCTGCTGAATCGCCGGAATCTTTTAGTTCAATGTTTTGGGCAGGGTTGGGGTTTTCTGAATGTTCAGAATGAGCAGGTGAATGTTCTGGTGAGGTCGCCGGAGAGTGTGCAGGGGAGATAGCTTGAGAAGATGAAGCCATTTGGTACTGAGAATAAGAAATTTGCAGGTTTCGCCGGAGAAGAATGAGAGTTTGTAAAAAGTTTATGAGAGGGTAAGCTTGGTTTTTATAGGAGGGTAAAACGGTAGAATTCGAAAGAGTAAAATATATGGTAATGGATTAAAATTTGGAATCCGAACTCAAGTTAGAACGGCGGGTTCAACTTTCCACAGAAAACGTTCCATGTACGCCCAATGAAAATGGGACACGTAGGCCATGTCAGAGGATGACAGGACGTCGTGCGCGGCCCATTAATGCCAGACGCGTGGGGTTATTCTTAGCCACATGTAATTCACTCTCAGTAAAAGTAACCGTTATTACAACAGAAATGCCCAAGTAACAGATTGACAGAACTTCTGTAGTTTACAAAAGTTCTGTGATTTTGAAAATCCTTGATGTGTATCCCTTTCTCATATATCTCATTGTTATCATGACTTCTGTGGGGTTCCTTTTTAACTAAAACGTTTTGTAAAGGCATTGGAGAGGATCAAATAGGATTTTTAGTTAAGAGTTTTTTCTCGCAAAGGTTTTGTGGCTCTGTTGGAACTTGCAGAAGCTCTGGGAGGGACAGCAGAAGCTCTATGAGGGAAAAATCTCATAACGAAAATTCTATTAACTTTTCTGATCATCCAATTTTTGATCTGTTTTAAGAGATATTTTTCGGACATATTTGAAAGTTGGTGTCCGAAAAAATTGTTATGGAAAAAGTTTTGTTCGAGAAGGTCATGGTGAGTCTGTTTGGTTTCCGAGATAACATTCCAAAAGATCGATAGAGGTTAAAGTTGCGATCTCAGAGCATATTTCTGGCAGAGCTTCTGTTGAGCTCAGTAGAAGCTCTATGACCTTAAATTTCTCATAACTCAAATTTTATGAAACTTTTTGATCTTTTGATTTTTGAAATGTTATCCACAGTATATTTAGGACATATTTGACAATTTGTGTCCTAGAAAACTGTTTTCAAAAACCTTTTGTGCGAGAGACATAACTTTTGGTTCTTCTTTTCTCGGCAGTGATGTCTGACTTCTGTCGATATAGATTCATTGACATTCTTCTTTGGCTTTCCTTTGAAAGTTTTACCTCTGTAGATCATTTTAGGATCCCTTTTTGCTCCCCCTTGATCTAATCACCTCTGTAGATCAGGAATTTTCCTTTTGCTCCCCCTTGACCTATGCTTGGATCAAAGAATGATAAGCTTTGCATAGAACATATGTCATATTTCCCAGCGGTTCTGTAGGGGTTGTCAGAGGTTCTGAGTAGACTTACAGAAGCTCTGTGATTTTAAGAACTATTTAAGATTGAGAACTTACATACAGAAATAAATTAATTAAAGCAAAAATAATTAGAACCTCTGATGGCATCTCTACAGAGGATTTTTACGTCATATTGATCAATCCTAACTTACCCACCAAGAAATTGAATCTTTTCTCGTCTAAAGCTTTGGTGAATAAGTCCGCGAGTTGGTATTCAGTGGGCAAGAAATGCATCTCGATTGTACCGTATTCAACATGATGTTTCAAGAAATGGTACCTTATATCGATATGCTTGGTTTTTGAGTGTTGCACAGGATTGGCAGAGATAGCAATGGCACTCTTGGAATCACAGAAGATAGGTATTTTGAATAGGATGTGGCCGTAGTCTTTTAGCTGAGTCTTCATCCATAGAACCTGAGAACAACAGCTAGCAGCAGCAACGTATTCAGCTTCTGCAGCGGATGTTGAGACACAATTTTTGTTTTTGGAGGTCCAACTGACTAGTTTACCACCTAGGAATTGACAACTCCCAGAGGTACTCTTTCTGTCGAGCACGCATCCTCCATAGTCTGAATCTGTATAAGCTTTAAGACTAAAACCAGAGTTCTGTGGATACCAGAGACCGAGATTTTTGGTCCCCTTTAGATATCTAAAGATTCTATTCACAGCATCATAGTGTGATTTCTTTGGATTAGCTTGATAACGTGCACAAAGACATGTGGCATGGATAATGTCAGGTCTGCTTGCAGTTAAGTATAACAGAGATCAAATCATGCCTCTGTAGAGAGTGCATTCTCCAGTGGCCATTGGAATTTTCATTGCAGAGGTATCAGAGAGGCTATACTTGAAAAGAATGTCAGAGACATATTTGGCCTGATTTATAAAAATTCCCTCTGATGTTTGTTTGACTTGGAGTCCGAGGAAGAATGTTAGTTCTCCCATCATACTCATTTCAAACTCACTCTGCATGAGTTTTTCAAAACTTTTGCACTCTTCTGTGTTAGAAGACCCAAAAATTATGTCGTCCACATAGATTTGTACAAGCATTATTTCACTGTTTTTACGTTTATAGAATAAGGTAGTATCTGTTGTACCTCTGTCGTAGCCATTTACTAGAAGAAAGGTAGAGAGTCGTTTGTACCATGCTCTTGGAGCCTGTTTCAGTCCGTACAGAGCCTTTTCAAGGTAGTATACATGCCTTGGGAACTTTGAGCTTTCAAACCCTGGTGGTTGATTTACATAAACCTCTTCTTGGATTTCACCGTTGAGAAAAGCTGATTTTACGTCCATCTGATAGACTTTAAAACCTCTGTGGGCTGCGAAGGCTAAGAATATTCTTATTGCTTCGAGCCGTGCGACAGGAGAAAAAGTCTCATCGTAATCTATGCCTTCTTCTTGTCTATAACCCTTGGCCACCAATCGTGCTTTGTTTCTGATGACCACTCCATCTTTATCCTTCTTATTTCTGATGACCAATCGTGCTTTGTTTCTGATGATCACTTGATATTGAATAGGTTAAGAGAGTTGAACCTATCGTACGTTGTTTGCAGAGACTCTGTTGCAGAGGCTCTGAATGCATGATATTCATTTATGTACTGTGCCCTTCGGTTCTTCTGTGTTTTAGCACCCCCTTCCAACTGTCTTTCTAATTCTTTCCAAAGATCATGCGCAGTTTCGCATGCATCTAAGGATTGAAAAAGCTCATTGGGGATAGCCATTATCAGGATTCTTTTTGTTTTCTTTGCAACTTCATCTTCTGCCTTATCTTCATTTGACCATTCTTCTTTTGGTTTGGGTTTTTGATGTTCAGGGATTTCTGGAGATTCAGCAGTAGCTGGTACTCGTGGTACTGCTATCATGGGAAAAGGAGGAAGGTTGTAAAGATATTGTACTAGATTTTTTTCAGTACCCTCATAGAAATGAACCATTCTTATCTTCCATTGAGGATACTCATCTCGTAGGAGAGTAGGAGGCTTGGTGAGTGAACCAGCAGAAAAGAAGTTATTTGTATTTGTCATTTTTAAGGTTCTGAAAAGATAGTATGATTTAAAGAGTATGAGTCTGAAGATCTGGAAAGTTTTCTGGGTTTGAACAGTTCCCAGAGTACACTTTAATGGAGTTTTAACCTAGAGATGAGGAATAGGAAAAAAATGATTTCTATCACTAATCTTGTAAAAGCGAGGATCACTTGATATTGATAATCAAGCTTTGCTCTGATACCAATTGTTGGTTCCCGTTTTGCTTATACAAGATTGTAAGATCTATTAGTTCGAATTTATGTTTGATGCGGAAGCGTATTTGAATAACTAACAGATATGATTGATAGATTTAGAACATAATATAAATAAACAGTGAACAGGAAATAATATCTCAAAGTTTACTGAATATATATATTAATAACAAATTCAAGAACAGTGAGTAAGCAAAGCTTTTAAAACAGATATGACTCTCAAAGTGTTTAAAGCTATGTGTTCTTGTGATGTTTTTCTCTCTTGAATTCTTGTTTTGATTGTTCGATTGATCGATCGATGGATAGGAAGAACTCAACATGAGTCTTCCTTATATACTACTCTAAGGGGACCATAAAGCATATGCTACTATTCACAAAGGACAGTATGAGTAGTTGGACGGATGGCATGAACAGTTGGACGTGCTGTATTGCATTTAATGCAGCAGACGTCTATTATGTACTAAGCCCTATTGAATCCAACCAGATTTTGACACGTTGCAGTTGGACAGGGCATGCTACCATGCAAGTTGATGAACAGGTCCTGTAACAGTAGCAAGATATTATAAATATCTTTTAAGTCTTTGTTGAAGACCGCAGAGGCTCTGTGAAGTGCCACAGAGGTTCTGCGGTTTGGTCCTTAGAAGAGCAGTCTTCACCGGATTCCGAGTCTTTGGTCTTCTTTGCGCGTATGACAGAGCTTCTGTAGGGCGCCTCTTTAGCTTCTGTAGCTTCTTGACCTTGATCTCTCGGTAAGTTCGGCAGAGCCTCTGTAAGAGGCTTTCTTCACTTAGACTATTTTTCACTACTTCTAAATACTTCTATGATTAGGAAGATTGAAGCTAACATTACCCACCAAGAAATTGAATCTTTTCTCGTCTAAAGCTTTGGTGAATAAGTCCCCGAGTTGGTATGCTGTGGGCACGAAATGCATCTCGATTGTACCGTATTCAACATGATGTTTCAAGAAATGGTATCTTATATCGATATGCTTGGTTTTTGAGTGTTGCACAGGATTGGCAGAGATAGCAATGGCACTTTTGGAATCACAGAAGATGGGTATTTTGAATAGGATGTGGCCGTAGTCTTTCAGCTGAGTCTTCATCCATAGAACCTGAGAACAACAGCTTGCAGCAGCAACGTATTCAGCTTCTACAGTGGATGTTGAGACACAATTTTGCTTCTTGGAGGTCCAACTGACTAGTTTACCACCTAGGAATTGACAACTCCCAGAGGTACTCTTTTTGTCGAGCATGCATCCTCCATAGTCTGAATCTGTATAAGCTTTAAGACTAAAACCAGAGTTCTGTGGATACCAGAGACCGAGATTTTTGGTCCCCTTTAGATATCTAAAGATTCTTTTCACAGCATCATAGTGTGATTTCTTTGGATTAGCTTGATAACGTGCACAAAGACATGTGGCATGCATAATGTCAGGTCTGCTTGCAGTTAAGTATAACAGAGATCCAATCATGCCTCTGTAGAGAGTGCATTCTACAGAGATGCCATCTGGATCTAAGGATAACTTATTTCCAGTGGCCATTGGAGTTTTCATTGCAGAGGTATCAGAGAGGCTATACTTGAAAAGAATGTCAGAGACATATTTGGTCTGATTTATAAAAATTCCCACTGATGTTTGTTTGACTTGGAGTCCGAGGAAGAATGTTAGTTCTCCCATCATACTCATTTCAAACTCACTCTGCATGAGTTTTTCAAAACTTTTGCACTCTTCTGTGTTAGAAGACCCAAAAATTATGACGTCCACATAGATTTGTACAAGCATTATTTCACTGTTTTACGATTATAGAATAAGGTAGTATCTATTGTACCTCTGTCGTAGCCATTGACTAGAAGAAAGGTAGAAAGTCGTTCGTACCATGCTCTTGGAGCCTGTTTCAGTCCGTACAGAGCCTTTTCAAGGTAGTATACATGCCTTGGGAACTTTGAGCTTTCAAACCCTGGTGGCTGATTTACGTAAACCTCTTCTTGGATTTCACCGTTGAGAAAAGCTGATTTTACGTCCATCTGATAGACTTTAAAACCTCTGTGGGCTGCGAAGGCTAAGAATATTCTTATTGCTTCGAGCCGTGCGACAGGAGCAAAAGTCTCATCGTAATCTATGCCTTCTTCTTGTCTATAACCCTTGGCCACCAATCGTGCTTTTTTTCTGATGACCACTCCATCTTCATCCTTCTTATTTCTGTAGACCCACTTAGTCCCAATGGCCTGTTTCCCTCGTGGCAGAGGTACTAAATTCCATACTCTGTTACGCTCAAACTGCAGAAGTTCTTCTTGCATGGCGTCTACCCAGTTTGGGTCATCTAGTGCTTCAGAAATCTTCTTTGGTTCTATCACACTAATAAAATTTGTAAAGAAACAAAAATTAGCAGTGGCTTGGAGGATGGCTTTTTGTCCACTGAGTGGTGCGTGGAAGATGGTCATCAATGTCATCGAATCTTTCTTCAGAAGCTTCTTGTGGATCTTCTTCTTGTATAGCCTCTGTCGTTCTTCTTACCTTGGTAGAAGATTCTACCATTTGTGGAATGATTGGTATGAGTGGTGGTGGAGTTTGTTCCTCTGAGGACGTATAGTCTTGGTCCTCAATTTCCTCTGTAATTGGTTCTTCTGTGGATTGTGGAGTTGGTTTTTCAGCAGCTTCTGTGGTCGTTTTTCTTGATGTTTCATCTTCTGCATATTTTCTTCTTCGGCATTTGCATCTGTAGTATTTATAGAAGAAGATGAAGCATTATTTGGACCAGTTAGAGTCATACCTGTAGGATTTTGTCCAACAGAGGATGGTTCTTCAGAAACTCTGATGGTTCCAACAGAAGGATCAATGTCATCGTGGAACACTCTAAAAATAGAATATTCAAGTCTTCTTTCGTTTGCGAGATGCCAGAGGTTTCTCTTTTAAGTTCGAGTCCTGAACTGATTTGCTCAGAAGTCATATGGAATGAATCATCAAAAGAAACATTGATACTTTCTACGATTTTGCGAGATCTTGTAAGGTATACTCTGTAGGCTTTGGAAGTGGCAGAGTATCCAATGAATTTTCCTTCGTTAGCTTTTACTTCAAACTTTCCTCTGGAATCTCTGTCGTTTAAAACAAAGCATTTACATCCAAACACATGGAAAAACTTGATGTTTGGCCGCCTTTTGTTGATCAGTTCGTAAGGAGTCTTGATGTGTCTTTTCACAATGGTTGACCGATTCTGTGTGTAACAAGCGGTAGAAATTGCTTCTGCCCAAAAGTTCATCGGTAATCCGTATGCTGATAGCATAGTTCTTGCGGCCTCCACGAGCGTTCGATTCTTCCTTTTGACTACGCCATTCTGCTGTGGAGTGCGTGCGATAGAGAAGTTCTGTGATATTCCTTCTGTAGAAAGATAGGCTTCAATGACAGAGTTTTTAAATTCTGTGCCATTGTCAATTCTTAACTTCTGTATTCTGCATTCATAAAGAACTTGGATTCTTTTCATTAGATTAATCAAGATGATTGGAACATCCGATTTCTTTCTAATAAATTCAACCCATGTGAAACGCGAGTACTCATCAATTAAGACAAGTATGTATTTCTTGCCACCTAGGCTCTGTATGGCAATGGGACCGCAGAGGTCGACATGAAGCATGTACAGAGGCCTAGTGCAAGACACATCTGTTTTGCCTCTGTGGGAAGCTCTTCTGAGTTTTCCCATTTCACAGGCAGAACATAAGTGATCCTTATTAAATTTAACATTTGGCAAACCTTTAACTGGTTCGAGTTTGACCAGTTTATCCAAGGTGTGAAAGTTCAAGTGACAGAACCTGTTATGCCATAACCAGGCTTCTTTGCTTTCGCAATCTACAAGGCAAACTTTGTCCTTGGTTGTTGAACAAAAGTTCATTAGATACAGATCACCTTCTCTTTCGGCTCATAGAAGTTCCATTCCTGTGTCTTCACTTTGCAGAGAGCAGAAAGTTCTTTTGAACAAGACATCAAATCCTGTATCACAGAGTTGACTTACACTGAGTAGGTTGTGTTTAAGGCCATTCACATATGCAACTTTGTATACAGAGACGTTTTCCTTCTGTATGACTCCATAGCCTTTGATGTGTCCCTTTTTGTTGTCTCCAAAAGTTACAGATCCACCATTGTGTGTTTCTTTGTACGTGGATAGTAAACTTCTGTTGCCATTCATGTGCCTTGAGCATCCGGAGTCAAGATACCAAATTGGCACACACTGCTTCTGTAAGACAATCACAGAGACTTAGGTACCCATATCCATATGGGTCCAATATTGTTAGAATTTTTTAAGTTTGCCTTAGCATTCTTGAAATACATTTTATCTTTTGTAGAAAGATCAGATTGTTTCTCTCTGGGTTTTGACTTTGGAGTTTGAATTTTAGTGGAGAGTAAGCAATCTGGACTTGAGAAGTGATTTTTCAATTTGAACATAAGGTCAAAACAATGACAGTATTTAATATGAGACGTGATTTGTTTGAACTTTTCATTGAATTCATTGAACTGAGCCACAGAGGCATTACATTCTTTCTTAACATTTGATTTCTTATTACAAGAAGATCTATGAATACTAGAATGTTGTTTGCAAAAATCTTGTTTAGGTCCTGCCTTCTGTGAGTCTCTTCTGTGGTGAACGTCTGTCTTCACTGTCACAGAGGAAATATATTTGTTAGCTTGAGGCCTTAAAGGTTTTGAAAATTTTGAGCTTTTAGGATTTTCAGAGGCCTTTTTCAAATTATCAAGCTCTGTAGAGGTTTTGACATGTATACACATTTTGAGAAAATCTGGACAGATAGGTATCTCTGTGATTTTCTCTTTTGGAGAAATTGTTCTGTTAAGAACCTCAGAGGAGAATTTAACATCCTCTGTGTCACAGTGAATTATCCCTGATTTAGAATCAGTCTCTGAGTCGTCAGAAGATGAATCGTCCTCATATACAGAGGTTGAGTCATCTCCTTCGACAGAGGCTAGATTTTCTAAGCATGTATCGTACGAGTTTTCTTCCTCTGTAGAAAAACTTTCATAGATGGCAGAGGTTTCAGATGAGATCTCTTCAGCGAGAATTTGATCTATAGAAGATGTACAGAGATTTTCTAAAACATTTGATTTCAAAACTTCCAAAATTTCTTTTTCAATTGATCTTTTAAGATTTTCTTCTGAAAAGATGGGTTTAAACTCAGGAGCTTTTGTAGATAATTTCTTTTTGACATCTATCATACAGACAAAAGCGACCTGTGTTTGAGTCTCTGGTTTACCAAACTTAAAGATACCAATCTGATCTTGTGTTTTCAGATATTTCTTTGGTTTGATTCCTCTATTGACAGAGGTTGAAGATGATGAATCTGTTTTTCAAACCACACATTGATCATCTTCGTATGTTTCCTCAAGTGAGGTTCTTCAGAGATTTTAACCCTTTTACTTACAGAGAGTAAGTTTGGAAAAATTGGTTTATTTGTTTTTCCTATCACAAACAGGGAAGACAGAGGTTTGAGTCTTTTGCCTTCAACACCTAGAGTAATATCATCGTACCCTATACCTCGTCTTCCTATTTGTGAGTTTACTTTCTCATAAACATTCTGTGCATCTTTATAGTTTTTAAGTAAAACTTCTCTTCTGAGTAGATCTTGCCAAAGTACTTCTCTCTCTTTTTAAAAGTATTCTTTGAGAGCTGTTATGTCAGTTGTTTCACTCCTAGAAACTGAAAGCTCTTTTGTTTTGATTTTTAAAGCAGAGGTTAATTCAGAAATTTGCCTTTTTAAAGGATCTATATTATTTCTCCAATATTTTTCTACTCTTTCCTTTTATTCAAAATTTTTGGCTTTTTCTTGAGTGAGAAGCCTTACTTCTCTCTCATTAAAAGTGAGTCCTTTTTTAATGCTTTCATTTATCTCTTTTAGTTCAATCAGTTCAATGTTAAGTTTAATTGAATCATTATCTACAGATTTAGTACAAGAGGTAGAGTTTGAAATGGATACTTCATTGTCAGTGTTGGAGTCGACTTCTGCCATGCCACAGAACAGGGCATTGGTGGTGAATTCATCATCAGAGGTAGAGTCTGACTCGAAGTCCTCCTTGTTTGCTTCAGAATGCCCTTTGTTCGCCATTAGGGATTTTTGCGCATAATATTCAGCCTTCTTTTTTGTAAAAAGCTGAGTCCTTCTGTGGGCGATTTTGTCTACTTCTGCATTCTTTTGCGAAATGGCCTGGCTTGCCGCAGTTGAAACAACCTTGAGAAGTGTTTCCAGATCGATCGTCGGACTTCTGTTGATCTCCACCTTTCTCTGTTCGGCAATCGTTTGCGTAATGACCAGGCTTACCACATTTGTAGCATTCTTGTGTGTGGCCTACCTTGTCATCTGACCTCTGTCGGTCATTTTCTCTGTAGTTTCTGTCGTTCGACCTCTGTTGGTCACTTCTGTAGTCTGACCTCTGTCGGTCACTTGATTCTTCTCTTCTTCCATCATCTCTTCTATCTCTCTGGTTGTCTCTGCTATATCTATCATTTCCAAAATTTCTTTGGTTACCTTTGAACTCTCTTGTCAATAGAGCCAATGATTTAGCTAATGACGCGAGAGTTATTTCTTCCTCTATCAGCTCGTCTTCTTCGCTATCAACCATTACCATTTTCTTCTTCTCCTCTTTTTTCTCCTCTGTTGCTCTCTCATTTCTCGGTCTTTCTTTAGCTTCTGTCGATTTACTAACCAATGCGTATGGTGCAATGGTTAGTGTTTTAGCCTGTGCTATTTGAGGCTCTTGTGCAGCTAGTGTTCCATAGAGATCAGAGAGTGTCCATGAGTCTAGATCTTGGTTTGTTTGTAAAGACATAGATAATTGAAGCCACTCATCATTCAGGCTCTTTAGAAACATGACGTTATTTTCTTCCGAGGTTCTGTGAATGCCAGACTTTCTGCATTTGTTTATGAGAGAGTTGAACCTGTCGTACGTCGTTTGCAGAGATTCTGTTGCAGAGGCTCTGAATGCATGATATTCATTTATGTACTGTGCCCTTCGGTTCTTCTGTGTTTTAGCACCCCCTTCCAATTGTCTTTCTAATTCTTTCCAAAGATCGTGCGTAGTTTCGCATGCATCTAAGGATTGAAAAAGTTCGTTGGGGATAGCCATTATCAAGATTCTTTTTGTTTTTTGTGCAACTTCATCTTCTGCCTTATCTTCATTTGACCATTCTTCTTTTGGCTTCGGTTTTTTATGTTCAGGGATTTCAGGAGATTCAGAAGTAGCTGGTACACGTGGTACTATTATCATGGGAACAGGAGGAAGGTTGTAAAGATATTGTACTAGATTTTTTTCAGTACACTCAAAGAAATGAACCATTCTTATTTTCCATTGAGGATACTCGTCTCGTAGGAGAGTAGGAGGCTTGGTGAGTGAACCAGCAGTAAAGAAGTTGTTTGTATTTGTCATTGTTAAGGTTCTGAAAAGATAGAATGATTAAAGAGTATGAGCCTGATGATCTGGAAAGTTTTCTGGGTTTGAACAGTTCCCAGAGTACACTTTAATGGAGTTTTAATCTAGAAATGAGGAATAGGTTAAAAGAGGAATGATGTCTATCCCCAATCTTGTAATAAAGAGGATCACTTGATATTGAAAATCAAGCTTTGCTATGATACCAATTGTTGGTTCCCGTTTTGCTTATACAAGATTGTCTGATCTATTAGTTCGAATTTATGTTTGATGCGGAAGCGTATTTGAAGAACTAACAGATATATTTGATAGATTTAGAACACAATATAAATAAACAGTGAACAGGAAATAATATCTCAAAGTTTACTGAATATATATATATCAAGAACAGATTTAAGAACAGTGAGTAAGCAAAGCTTTAAAACAGGTATGACTCTTAAAGTGTTTAAGCTGTGTGTTCTTGTGATGTTTTTCTCTCTTGATTTCTTGTTTTTATATTTCTTGATTCTTGATTAGGAAGAACTCAACAAGAGTGTTCCTTTTATACTACTCAAAGGGGACCATAAAGCATGAGCTACTATTCAGAACGGACGGTATGCATAGTTGGAAGGATGGCATGAACAGTTGGATGTGCTGTATTGCATTTAATGCAGCATACGTCTATTATGTACTAAGCCCTATTGGGTCCTCTCAGATTTTGACACGTTGAAGTTGGACAGGGTACGTTGCCATGCAAGTTGATGAACAGGTCCAGGAACAGTAGCAAAATATTATAAATATCTTTGAAGTCTTGGTTGAAGACCGCAGAGGCTCTGTGAAGTGCCACAGAGGTTCTGCGGTTTGGTCCTTAGAAGAGCAGTCTTCACCGGATTCCGAGTCTTTGGTCTTCTTTGCACGTATTACAGAGCTTCTGTAGGACGCCTCTTTAGCTTCTGTAGCTTCTCGACCTTTATCTCTCGGTAAGTTCGGCAGAGCCTCTGTAAGAGGATTTCTTCACTTAACCTATTTTTCACTACTTCTAAATACTTCTATGATTAGGAAGATTGAAGCTAACAATAATCATGAAGGAATAATGTATCAAAGAATTCGAATGTTGTTTATATGAATAAATATAAACAATCTTGAAATAAACATTTAAGCTTTTACACTAAAAGAATGTATGATGCTCAATAAACTTTGAAATACAAAAGGGAGTATTACCATCGAAAAAATGTTTCATTTTGAGACATGGTAATAACAAAGTTAATAAGAAGCTGAACTAGTATGTATGAGTACTTGAAAGTCTATGAGAGTCTCAGATCCGTGCAACAATAATGAAATCAAACGATTAAACAGTAAAGCATACGATTTCAACTAGTCATCTCTGTATTAGCTTTCAATATGAGAGAATTACAATAAGAGTGAAAGAAAGCAAATGAGACAACTAGCCTATTTTTCTAAGGCAAGATTGCTTTATATATGGTGGGCCCGTGGTTAACAAGCCCACAGCCCGTTCACTAATAAGCTCAAATTAAAAAATTACAAATTAAACCCTTGAACTTTAAATCAACAATAAATGACCCTAACAATCTCCCCCTTTGAATTGAAGTTCGAGTTCGCGCTCTAGCTCTCGCCAGTTGTAGACATATCTTTTGCGAAGCGCGAAGTGAATCTCGAAGCATCTGATAGCACGGCAATAGTCGATGCGTTCTTCAACCATCTCCAAGGCATTCCGAGCATTTGTTTAATTCTGATTGGGAAGATACGAAAGCCTTTGATTTTCAGACTCGTGCTGAATGACTTTTCGAAGAGCATCTCGAACTTTGTAGAGCGTGCTGTCGCAGAATCTTTCTACCTGACTGAACCACAGAAATATTTTCTCTTTCTATTCATTGATGAAGACGATCCCAAATTATGGTTCTAGAAGCATAGCGTTCTCGGGATACATATTCAACTCAGGAGCTTGCAGATTCGGCTTTATCAGATTTACCTTCTTCGCCCTGTTCTCGATTTCCATTTGAAAGTCCGTTAGATAAGACATCCTAATTGTGCGGACCAGGAATCGATGAACAACTTCGAGCGCCTTTGTGACAGTAAGCGGTCGGATAGTTCTTGAGCGTAGGTCTTTCAGAATTGCCAGGAAGTCGAACGATTGGAGGTGCTAGAAGTCGGCTTCAGAAAATCTCCATTCATTACCATCTTTGCAGCGAACGGTGAAGACTGGATAGACAATCTTCATGATGCGGCGTGACTCGATGTTGAGCACTTCTGTGATCTGATTCTTGGTTTTGACTTGGCTGACTGGAAGACACAGCTTCATTGCGCTGATGTATCAGCGTTGGTATTCGGGGCTATAGTTGTAAATACCCAGGAAGAAGGTCGGCTCGATCTGGCGTAGCTTGTGTACAAACAACTTCTTCAGGGTTTCCTCTAGATGAGAGATAAGTACGGTGATCTTCTCCCAACGGATTTGTTGCTGAGGTGGAGGAGGAAGATCAGAAGATGTCTGTTGTTGAAGAGGGGATGTCGGAATGTCGGCAGTAGTAGTTTCAGGTCTTGTTGAAGTTCTGGTGGGTTGAGCATAGTGAACGGGAGAAGTACCATAAAAATTCTGTAGCAGGAACTGATCATAGTAGATGTTGTCATCTTCATCAGTGGGGAAAACCATGTTTACCTGGAGATTTACGGCACTGGCGGATTTTTCATACCATGCATCTTCGGTCTCCGGGTTGGCTTCGCAGTCTGGATCTATCATATCCAATAACTGTCTGTCTGATGAGTCAAGGTCGACCAGTTCCTGTGTTGAACCCTCGGGCTTTTCAACCGTCGGGTCTTCATCATCTGAGTTGTCCATATCTATTACCATCTCGGCTAATGGCAACTCGGTTTCAGGTTCAGCGTCGGTTGCTGTTGCCGCAGTTGCTGGTTCCAGATGAACCACAGTTGTAGATTCTGTGAGGATAGGGGCGGTCTCGGTAGGTCTTAGTCGTTTCTCCCCTCACGATGATCAGGATCATCCTGGTCATCGTGCTTGCGCTTCAGACCGCCTGCTTGACTCTTACAGGTATCTTCGAGTGAGCGGACTCTCTTGGACAGCGTTGTGAGCGCTTGGTTGTAGTCCTTGAGAGTCTAGTCAATGGCGTCTAAGGGAGTGGTAATGGATGATGAAGGAGCAGTGACCCGGGATTTCAGAACGGATATCAGGTCTGCTTCGGTTGAGGCATCGGTTTCATATTGTTGGAGCAGCTGGGCTAGAAGCATCGTCTTGAGGGTGTCCACCGAGTATGTAGGCTGAGTAGGAGCCGATGGAGGTTTAGGTGCAGTGTCAGCGTCGACGATCTTATCTTTACCTTTGATTAGGCGCTTAACGGTGTCGATCTGGGCGGCAACGTGCTGCTCCATTGCCTCGCGGACAGCCTTAAGGGTGCTGTCCAGGGACCCTGGTGACACAAAGTCGTGTAAGATAACTCTGGGATCACTTAGATTAACCGTTGAGGCGTCTACCTGAGAGGCAGAGCCACCTACGTTCACAGTTGGCATGTCGGTAGCTGTGGTAGGATTTCTCTCCGATCCTCGCGTTCCATCTAAAGGCGGAGACACTACGGTGGTTCCGGTCGAATCACGAAGAGTCTCGACTTGGTGTTGTTCCTCTTGTTGTGTCCTAGCCGAATAATGTATCGTATCAATTGGCTCTAGACTCAACTATGCACTGAAAGACGTCGAGACCGGGGGCTGCTGGTCTCTTATTTCAACACCAGTACTCTCCGAATGAGAGACTGGTGGAAGTTGTGCTTTATCCCCGTGTTTGACTGAAACATCCGTCTTTTAAGAGACGGATGAGTGGCTTTGGAGGTTGTGCAATTGCTCTGCTGGGTCCATGGAGGCTTCTTCAATACCCTGTCCCAACTCATGAGACAGGATAGCAGATGTGGCTACCCGGATATCGCTTGGTTCGGTTCGCTCAGGAGCCTCGTTATCTTTACGGTTCAATCCTTCCTGGTTCGTCTTCGAACGCAGTTCTCTCCTTCTCACATTATCTAATTCAACATCTACTGCTCCCTCAGTCCTAATATCACCTATATCAGGTTGTTCAGTACGAGGAGGTGAGTCAAATGGGATGCCGACGGTGAAGTCCGGGTTTGGACCGATACCGCGAGGTATTTGCTTCAGACGAATGGTGCGATCGGTATCGGATTCCGTGGAGTTAGATTCCACGTTTTCAACAGGAGGAGCGGGTGAAGGTGGATCAGAAATATATGGTGTGGAGTCATGTTGAAGTATCGTTCATGAGGACGATGCTCCGGCTTCGCCTGTTGTTCGGGTGATATGGATGATGGGTTGTTGGCTAGGGCTGGGACGCAGATCCAATGCACCTCCTGTTGCGGTTCCCCTCCCGATAATTCTGAATACACCCCGCCCGGGAGCCCCAGCTGCCCGGGCCCTTCCACCTCTTACTCTCGGACCCTCACGTCTCTCGGGTCTAGGTCCCTGGGCAGGTCCCTCCGGTTCTGGCTGGACCACGGGATTCCCTAACGCTTCCCTATATGCTATAACACTCGGTGCAGTAGGATCGGCGTAAGCCAGAAGGGTGTCAGGTATGGGCGTGGCTACGACGTCGGATGGGTTTCTAATTACCATGTACTGTAAGTGATGTAGAGGACATACCGGATGTGTTAGTTTGCGCGGTATGGCAGGATTGGCGTCCATGTGTTGACGCACAGCAAGCGAAAGGAAACACGGGTACGGAAGGAACTTCTTTTGTTTCGAACCTCCTATTTAGCGAATGGCCTAGACTAACTCCCTCCAGATGATCATTGCTGCGTCGACGTGGCGGTTGTAGCACACGGCATGAAATAGCCGCAGGAAGTTGCCGGTACACTGATCTATACCCTTCCATCGCGAAGAAAGGCATATGTTTAGAATCGTAAACAGCATGTACCATATGGGGGCCAGGTACTTTCGGTTGAATGCGGAAGGGCGGTTAAGGTCATGGTTGTAGCCGAGCGCGTGGATTTGAGCGCAAAGAGTGTCGTCATTGACCGTGGGGTCATACCCTTGATGTCCGCCGGCGTTGGCTTCGGGAAATGAAAGTAGGCGGCGGAAAGTGTCAGGTGTGAGCGTGAAGGGTTGGTTGTAAATCTGCGCTGTGATGGTCTGTGTGTTAGCAGCGGTGTTGATGCGTGAGGTGAGCCATACTTGAAGCACGTACAGTAGTGGAACGTCGGCTGTAGCAGTTAAGGCCTCATGGAGAGGGTGACGCATTAGAATGTCCACAAGTACGCGGTGATGTGGTTGTGGACGGAACTGAGCCAGGTCCAGATGATGATTGTTTGGCTCTATCTCCGTGTCGTGTTAGGGTCGACCAGGGCGTTATCAGCCGCCTCATCAATAAATTCCTCTCGGGGAATTTGTTGCTGCTGTTGATCCGCCATAGAATATCTGAAATAAAAGAGCACAGTTTGTAACTGAGACAGATGAACGAATGTCAGCGCGTACCTTTGCATTAATTGGCTCAATTTGAGACAAATTGAGGACTGGTAGTGTCAAAAATAGGTAATGGATTGACCAAACAGGGGTTTCCGGATATATTACTGAAGAAAGACAAACTATCCGGACAGCCAAAGGTTTCCGGACAATACATGTGTCCGGATGGATTAGGATACCGGATGATGATGATGGTTTCCGGATAAAAAGAACAACCCGGACAAAACGGGTTTCCGTTTAACAGAGTGTTTCGAATAACAAGGGAGTCCGGACAAACCAACTTCCCAGTAGTTGAACTTACCGGAAACCTGAAG
This sequence comes from Saussurea involucrata, assembly GCA_033807775.1. Taxonomy (NCBI): domain Eukaryota; kingdom Viridiplantae; phylum Streptophyta; class Magnoliopsida; order Asterales; family Asteraceae; genus Saussurea; species Saussurea involucrata. The sequence continues at coordinate 16,784,957 of CM066326.1, forward strand.
GTTTCCGGACAACTAGGGTTTCCGGGTATTGTTCGATTCCGGACAATATATCTAGAGGTTAACACTTACCGAATAAACCATCAAGTATATGAAGTTTTCCGGATGAACATTCATCAGCAAGATAGTTACCGGACACAATGAATGTGTCCGGACGACATTCAAATTACCCAGCAAAGGAAATATGGTCCTAATCATTTGCCAAATCATACCGGTAGTGTCGAAGTGAGCACTTAAACACAAATGAGCATCTAAAACCACCTAATCATTTGCCAAATCATACCGGTAGTGTCGAAGTGACCCATAAGGGGTGTTCGGATACTGTTGGATCGACTAAATCTATGGACGAGTTGCACATTGGAGTGTTTGAGACGTAGCTAATAACGATAAAGAGTTATGATAGAGCATCATACCTGATTATTGAAGCGAGTGTCGACGATTGCGAGTGAAAATAGAAGAGGCCGAGCGAGAGAGAGAGAGAGTTCGTAGGGTTTACGGTTTTTCGAGGGTTTCTGGAAAAAGTGATGGGAATGGAGTCCGGATACCACATATATATGTGCGGGTCAAGTAACCGGATGATCGACCCGGATACCCTTCCGGTCCGGAAAGGTATCTAGATAAATGGGTATTCGGAGACTGTTCGGACACTTTGACCTTTCCAAAAAGAATTCATTTTCCAAAATTGTAGATCATTCAGGATCTTGAAAAAAATGAATCTCCCGCTCCCCCTCAAACTGAGCATGGGGAAAAACCTAGCTCCCCCTCGGACTGTGCATTGGAGAGGTCGACACGAAAAAAAAAACTTTTGAGGAGTGGAAGAAAAAATACTGTGTCGCTCCCCCTCAAATAATGACCAATATATTGAAATTCACTCGGGAGTGCATACACACACAAAAAAACTTTTTATCAAATTAAGAAAAACTGTGTGTGACGCTCCCCCTCAACAGATGAGTGGACTTACCTGATACTGCTATGTGCTCCCCCTGAACACATGAACACACCGTGAAAGCACAAATATAGACAGATAAAAGATGACAACATTAAGAAATAAAAGAAACACACGAAGAAAGAAAGGAAACAAAACGAAATCTACGAAATAAATACAGAGACTTATTCTAACCGTGTGACTGAAACAAGTAGAATACAGGTGCAAGGAAGTGTATGCTCAATCATTAGGAGTGTAATCACCGGATAATGAGTAGACAGTTACTCGTAAATGTATGGAACTTGTAACGGGCACACAATCGGATTAAGTCGTCAGTTTTAGCATACCTAACTTGGACACAGGAGTATTAATTTTTTTTTCGTCCAAGGCTTTTGTAAACAGGTCTGCTAACTGATGTTCAATATTTACGAAGTAGAGTTCGACTGTACCTCTTTCAACGTGATCCTTAATAAAGTGATACCGAACGTCGATGTGCTTCGTTTTGGTGTGTTGGACCGGGTTGCTTGATATGGCGATGGCGCTCTTCGAGTCACAGTAAATTGGAACTTTGACATACGTGAAACCATAGTCTTTGAGTTGCGTCCGCATCCAGATGACTTGTGAACAGCAGCTCGCGGCGACCACGTACTCCGCCTCGGCAGTTGACGTGTAACGTCCTAAAAATTACAAGGAATTTTAAAATTTTTAAAGTAACATTTCATTAATAAAAACTCATTTAATAATTCAATCATTTCATTTGCAAACTCATAATTAATATTCTCACGAACAATAAACAGCGGAATAAATGTCTAAAATTAAAATCATAAAAGTAATCAACTCTTTCCACGCGCCAGTGTGTACTCGTCACGCCTTGGAGCCACTCGTACCTGAAACAACAATTTATTGGGAAAGGGTAAGCACGAAGCTTAGTGAATTCAGATCACTTCCCGACACCTAAACGAACGTTAAAACGTATCAATACGAGGCCCGGACCCTAAAACATGACGCACGATTAAACTGTCGCTAAAACGACTTTTTGGCTTAGAAAACCAGGTCTGTTTGGGACCTGTTTCGACCTCCTTAAACCCAGAAAATCCTCAATTAAAATTAACTACCCTCTAGGTCCGGGTCTTAGCTTTTCAGGGACGTATCGCACGCGCTCTAACGATTTTTCTACAATTTATTATGGATTTTACAAAACTGGTTAACTGCACAGCGAAAAACAGCACCTTTCGATATAAAACAGCAGTTTGACACTAGCTACGGTCCGAACTGGTTTTTCCGGAAAACATAAGAAACTTACTAGACTCAGAATGGGAACCTTTGCAACTGGTTTCACCCCAATACGACGTTCCTATAAAAAGTTATGACTTTCCCAAAACAGTGGCATAAACTGTGACTTTTAAAACGGAACGCGAACTGACAAATCCGGACCTGCTGTATAAACAGCCAAATTACGCCTAGCTAGAGGCCGAACCGGACTTCCGCTAAAACATGAAAAGTGTGCCCGGCACAGAATGTGAACCGTGGGCACCGGATTCGCCTCAATCCGAGCTACGACGGAAAAGTTATGGCCGTCGCAAAACAGTGGCAGACAAACGTTTTCACATGAAATGACAAATAAGCTTAACTCAATTCTTAACCCATTAAGCCATGCCTTAAGCACTCAGGCCTGGAACTAGCTGACTTATTGATCAAGACTAAATGGGCTGAGCAGCCCGCACCACCCTCTGCCACCTCCGGCAGAGGCGGCCATCGGCGGCGGCGGTTAAAAACTTCCGGCGAAACCACACCCAAAACACCGCCCATCCCGTCTTACCCGCAACCTCATACCCGCACACACCCACACACCCGCACACGTACACACCCTTCCTGCCGCCACCCGGCGGCATGCATCGGCGGCCCCACCGCCGGCAGTCGTGGCTGCGGCGGTGGTGGTGGTGGTTTGCGATCGAAATGACAACGGAAAAGAAACGGGTTAGATTCTTACCTCGAGACGGCGACGACACGACGGTAACCACACCGAAACCGACGGTGGTTCTCCTACGCCGGCGACTTCCTTCCACCTCCTCTCGGTTTCTCTCTCTAACCCTCTCGGTTTCTCTCTCTCTCTTCTCTTTTCCGGCCGGCGACAACGAATGGGAAGGGGATAGCCGTAGGTTTAGATTTGTTATTCCTATCCTCTTTTTCTTGTGAGTCACGACAACAATTCACCAAAAATGAAATGGGTTTTGGTTATGAGAAACATGGGCCGAACACCTAAGCATGTTTTGGCCCTTTGACACTTCTAGCCCCTCCACTTAAACCTTCTCGCAACTAACCCAAAATTCCGACATTTTTAACGATTAGGTCCAACTCGACTAACCCCGTTAGCGGAAACCACATTAAATCAAACATAAAAGAAAAGAATTAATACTAATAAATTACATACCGGGATACGGGCTTTACAACTCTCCCCCACTTGGATTAGACTTCGTCCTCGAAGTCTCTGCCTACGAATAACTCCGGATAGTTCTCCCTCATCTCAACCTCAGGTTCCTAAGTCCACTTGGAATCCCTTCTAAAACTTCTCGAATACTTTTCTAACTAACGTACTCCTTCTAGGGCACTGGGATTATGATCAGCAGAACACCCCAACAATTGGAATCATTCCTAGCCAAGCGACTTCGGTTGTCCCCCAACCTTAGATATTCCATACATCCCGAGTCAAATCTCAAGCTCTAACCATTCTAAAGGTGCACACCAATATACTCTACAGGATACTCGAATCCGATCATTCCTACCATTACTGCCGATTAACTTCCACGAGTTCTAATAGACTCCCAAAATTTACCTTACACGCATCATCAACCAGTAAATTTATAATCACCCACGAAGGTCATTCCACCATAACCATTCATCACAATTATGCATCTCAGGGTTACTTCTACCATCACCACAAGTATTTAACATTGGCTATAAATCTCCGATTACACTAAAGGCGTTTGGCCTTAAGCCCAAAAGTCGACACCCAATTATACTACTTACTTCAAAAAGGTTACTGCGCATTTATTCTCTTAATTACAAAGGCATCCTTCCCTTAACCGACAATATTCGGTCTACACTAACATCACGTGTGGAACACCCAAATCTTCCACCGTCTACTTATCCTCCACGCTCGCTCTAGGAAACCTAGTTACACTGTATCAAGATACGCCTTAACGCCTACCTCCCAGGTACGTCTCAAGGCCCGACACATCGGAACTACCTCTCAGGTAAGTGCCCAAGACTATATCCTCCCAGTGCCTACTTGGAAAGTCAAGGTCATAACACATGAATATCGGGGTCCCACCCCGAGATACCCAACCGACCATTACCAACGACTGACTGACGTGACCAAGGATCCAATGTAAAACAGGCTACCAACAACATGCCTATCCCGGAATGACTCACTCACCCAACATGTAAATACTCAACGTGTAATAAGTGCAAAACTGTGCAACAAAACAACCCATCAACAAAACAAAACTCCACATCGAGCCATTAAAAACCGTGCAATTGACCCATGACTATCTCAAAGTCAAAACCGAGCAAAATGCTCCACGCTTGCTAGACCCATAAGTCGGTCAAAAACGCGTTTAAATAAGGTTTAAGCAAGCAATACTCTAAAATCAACATTAGTCCCAGACTCGACACGGGTTAAACAAAGAGTTTTCCAAAAGGACTCACACCCTTAAAATTCTCAAAATGACACATAACACTTATAAGCGCACTTCCCAAATGGTTTACAAAATCATTTACAAAATATTTTCAACGTCAAGATTTTTTTTTTCATTTCAAAAAGACCGTAAGCAATAAAACTACTATTACCAGGTCGGTAGTTACGCAAAAATGGACACGCTCGTCCCACATATGAAAATCATGTCGAAAATCATTTCATTGCAGCTTAGTTTACTCACAAAACGTAAAGCGAAATAAATAATTTCTTTGAAAACGAACCTTCACGGTTCTAGTATGAATTGACTCATGACATGTATTTAAAGTAACCGCTCGACCTTACACCGGGTGCGACAAAAGTGTGCACATAATTTCAAAATCAGTTCCACGACATTTGACCCCAAACTTTCTCTTTTTAAACATAAAACGTCGTGGCACAGGGTTCACCAACAAATTTTTACGCGCGTCGGCTAGTCATACAAAACGATGAAACGGTTCACAAATATATTTTTGATAAAACACCACTGTCTCGCGTAAGTTTCAAACTTAAAGATAGAAACCAATCCGTTCCCATCATTTGAAAATATCGACTAAAACCTCATAAAATCTCAAAAGGTGGGGTTCTTTAAATTGATTTCCAAGATTTCCCCAAATGGTCACATAAACAATTAAGATATGCACCTCGGGAAATTAAACCCACACGACTCAACATGCCGTAAAACAAATCTTATTTTAACCAAATCACTCAAAAAGTTTTATACAGACATCGTGGAATGTAACTTTCCGTCTCAACTCTAACATATGTGGAGGAGTTCCAATGTTAAAGTCACAAGCCGTAGTCACTTGCCCAACATTTAAAACACCATAAAACACGGATATCATCTTGCCCGCAAGAACCGTGGGGAAATAGCAAAATAAAGCAAATTCAGACAAAGTTTGCAACTAACGTGATAAAACGATTTCATGCACTTTCAAAACCATAATTCAAAATCTTGTGTGTGTGCTGAACATTTCCCAAAATTCAAAAACACCATCCATAAAAGGATTTGAAATTCAAGAATTTGTTAATGCAATCTATTTCAAAATCAAACTTTGTGCATGACTTAGTCGGCATTCTACGCCTCGACTCCTGCTCCTCCAAATCTCTCCGGTCCACTAACGTCATCCGGACATTTAAACCTTTTAGGGCAAGTTGGAAAATTACGTCAAAAATCCTCAAATCTACGTCGGCTCAATAATCCTATGATTCTAGCACAAACATCCATCTTGACCTGAAATGGCCTACTTAAAACAAACCTCATCCTTATCGTCACTCCAAGGGATTAATACTAGAATCGTCCTTCTATTCTAACGACTACTAGTTTAGAACCTTCATCACTACCCCAACGATCATCTCCTCAAGCAAATCAAGTACACACCTGTACTAGTAGGTTCACTATTGTTGTTCCTCCTTGTGATGGCTATTCAGGGTAGATATTACAACGAGTTATTAGCACATAATAACTCACACTAACAACGCTCACGCTCACTCCTTGGATTCCTCATGACTTTCCCCGACTCGAGCATTGATCCTGTGTTTCCAATAGTAGGAGCTCTACTACTACCTTCCACACCTATCATCACTCGTTCCGAGTTCCATCCGATGGGTCCAAGTAGTTTCTCGTCGATAACTACACACATATGCCCGCACCGGCATATGTACACTCTCTTCCTAGCTCCCTAGGAATAATCATAATACCCCACTACCCTTGCTAGGGCGGAACCCCCACTAACCCTGACGAGTCGCCTCGTAAACGCACAGTCGTATACAGTGGAAACCAGATAGACATTCGAATATAAGATTCTATCCTACAACGGTTGGACTCAAACAAGAGCTGCGCAATAAAACTAAATCCAACATTCTAAGGCTATTCGGTTCCTACCGCATACAACCTATAGTGCATTCGCTTAACAACCTATCAAAGTTAGCATAAGTCCCTAATAGCAAGTAACAACCATACAATACAGTGTATTAAGCACCAAGCAATCTAGCATACATACTCCTATGTTCTAGAAAGCAATTTTGCATACATACTCATATGTAAACACTATTCCCAGCTTACTAGGAATTTCATCTCATCCCACTACCCTTGCTACAACGGAATCCCTGTTAGCCATAACGAGTTGCCTCGCGAATACCCAGTCGCATGCAACGTGAATCAAATAGACATTCGAATACAAGATTCTATCCTAGAACGGTTGGACTCAAACAAGAGCTGCGCAATAGAACTAAATCAAATATTCTAAGGCTATATGATTCTTACTGCATACAACCTATAGGGCCTTCACTTAACAACCTACCATAACTAGCATTGATTCCTACTAGCAAGCAATCATCATACAGTACAGTGTAAACAACATAGGCAATCTAGCATGCATACCCTATGCCTAGAAAGCAATAAAACACTAAGTACTGTACCTTTCCCTTTGGCTCTGGCTGACTGTACACACTGCGCCTTTGATCACCGTTTCTCAAACGGATTTTTCCTTCCTTTTATTTTCCAAAAACTTTAAAGAAAATTTTATAGCCGCAAACTTTAGATCAAACACACCGAGATGCGTTTGATTTACTCAAGCTGTGCTCTGATACCAAGTTGTAACGTCCCAAAAATTACAAGGAATTTTAAAAATTTTAAAGTAACATTTCATTAATAAAAACTCATTTAATAATTCAATCATTTCATTTGCAAACTCATAATTAATATTCTCACGAACAATAAACAGCGGAATAAATGTCTAAAATTAAAGTCATAAAAGTAATCAACTCTTTCCACGCGCCAGTGTGTACTCGTCACGCCTTGGAGCCACTCGTACCTGAAACCATAATTTATTGGGAAAGGGTAAGCACGAAGCTTAGTGAATTCAGACACCATAAATAACACAGTTATTCCCACACCACCTCTAAACAGATAATTGCACATAAACAGCATACAAGTCTACGAACAAATCATAAACATGCATACCTACACCATCCCACCCAAAGGCATAAGCTGGTCCACCTGACCACACGATAACCGTGCAAGCATTACCCGGCTCCCCCGGGTTCCTACGCCACCCGCGTATACAACCTTCGGTCCCACCGAGTTACCACGCCACCCGCGTATATAAACCTCGGCCCCACCGAGTTACTACACCACCCGCGTAGTCATAACAATAAAGGTCCGACTAGACACCCCACTAGTTAGTCCCGCATCACAAACAATTAAAACTACCACACACGTACAAATCGTAATGTAAAAAGTAACCGACATTAGTTATAGTGAGAGAACTCACCTCGTAAGCGCGCCTAGCTCACAAACAATAATTCAAGCTCCACAAATCCAAGATCACTTCCCGACACCTAAACGAACGTTAAAACGTATCAATACGAGACCCGGACCCTAAAACATGACGCACGATTAAACTGTCGCTAAAACGACTTTTTGGCTTAGAAAACCAGGTCTGTTCGGGACCTGTTTCGACCTCCTTAAACCCAGAAAATCCTCAATTAAAATTAACTACCCTCTAGGTCCGGGTCTTAGCTTTTCAGGGACTTATCGTACGCGCTCTAACGATTTTTCTACAATTTATTATGGATTTTACAAAACTGGTTAACTGCACAGCGAAAAACAGCACCTTTCGATATAAAACAGCAGTTTGACACTAGCTACGGTCCGAACGGGTTTTTCCGCAAAACATAAGAAACTTACTAGACTCAGAATGGGAACGTTTGGCACTGGTTTCACCCCAATACGACGTTCCTATAAAAAGTTATGGCTTTCCCAAAACAGTGGCAGAAACTGTGACTTTTAAAACGGAACGCGAACTGTCAAATCCGGACCTGCTGTATAAACAGCCAAATTACGCCTAGCTAGAGGCCGAACCGGACTTCCGCTAAAACATGAAAAGTGTGCCCGGCACAGAATGTGAACCGTGGGCACCGGATTCGCCTCAATCCGAGCTACGACGGAAAGGTTAAGGCCGTCGCAAAACAGTGGCAGACAAACGTTTTCACATGAAATGACAAATAAGCTTAACTCAATTCTTAACCCATTAAGCCATGCCTTGAGCACTCAGGCCTGGAACTAGCTGACTTATTGATCAAGACTAAATGGGCTGAGCAGCCCGCACCACCCTCTGCCACCTCCGGCACAGGCGGCCGTCGGCGGCGGCGGCGGTTAAAAACTTCCGGCGAAACCACACCCAAAACACCGCCCATCCCGTCTTACCCGCAACCTCATACCCGCACACACCCACACACCCGCACACGTACACACCCTTCCTGCCGCCACCCGGCGGCACGCAGCGGCGGCCCCACCGCCGGCAGCCGTGGCTGCGGCGGTGGTGGTGGTGGTTTGTGATCGAAATGACAACGGAAAAAAAACGGGTTAGTTTCTTACCTCGAGACGGCGACGACACGACGGTAACCACACCGAAACCGACGGTGGTTCTCCTACGCCGGCGACCTCCTTCCTCCTCCTCTCGGTTTCTCTCTCTAACCCTCTCGGTTTCTCTCTCTCTCTCTCTCTTCTCTTTTCCGGCCGACAACAACGAATGGGAAGGGGATAGCCGTAGGTTTAGATTTGTTATTCCTATCCTCTTTTTCTTGTGAGTCACGGCAACAATTCACCAAAAATGAAATGGGTTTTGGTTATGAGAAACATGGGCCGAACACCTAAGCATGTTTTGGCCCTTTGACACTTCTAGCCCCTCCACTTAAACCTTCTCGCAACTAACCCAAAATTCCGACATTTTTAACGATTAGGTCCAACTCGACTAACCCCGTTAACGGAAACCACATTAAATCAAACTTAAAAGAAAAGAATTAATACTAATAAATTACATACCGGGATACGGGCTTTACATGACGGTGAAACGCATTGCTGCTTCTTTGATGCCCAACTGACCAGGCTATCTCCCAAAAACTGGATGTGACCCGAGGTGCTCTTCCAGTCCAACATGCAGCCCGCGTGATCCACATTGGAATAAGCGGATAGTGCAAAACCTGTCTCTCTCGGGTACCACAAGCCAAGATCAGCGGTACCACGTAAATAACGAAAAATTCGTTTGACAGCAGTTAAATGAGACTCCTTAGGTTTTTATTGATACCGGGCACACAAAAATGTGGAGAACATGATATCCGGTCTACTTGCTGTTAAGTCATTAAAGAACCTATCATCCCACGATACAATTTAGGGTTCACATCCGTTCCGTTAGGATCGGCGTGAAGCTTTGTATTGGGCGCCATGGGAGTTTTCATTGGCGAGGAATGGTCCAACTGGAATTTCCTAAGAATATCCTGGATGTACTTTGCCTAGTTTATGAATATCCCGGTCGACAGTTGTTTAACTTGAAGACCAAGGAAGAAATTCATCTCGCAAAGCATACTCATTTAAAAAAATTATCCCATTAGATTGGCAAAGTTCTTAGCATATGTGGGATTAGTAGAGCCGAATATTATGTCATCTACGTACTCTTGAACAAGAACTATGTGACCCTTTTCGTGTTTGATAAATAAAGTCGAATCGATTTTACCTCGTGTGAATTTGGACTTTATCAAAAACTCAGTCAGTGTTTTGTACCATGCTCGCGGAGCTTGCTTTAGACCGTAAAGCGCCTTGTCTAGAATGTAGACGTGATCAGGCTTCGAATCGTCCACGAACCCGTCTGGTTGCGACACATATACTTCTTCCTCGATATTACCGTAGAGAAAGGCTGTCTTCACATCCATTTGGAAGACCGTGAAGTTCTTGTGTGCGGCGTATGCAAGGAACATACGTATGGCTTCGATTCTTGCCACCGGAGCGTAGGTCACATCATAATCATCCCTTCTTGTTGTCGGTATCCCTTTGCCACGAGACGCGCTTTGTTGCGTACAACTATGCCGTATTCGTCCTTCTTATTCTTGAAAATCCACTTGGTGCCGATCACGGTCTTGTGTTTTGGACGTGGAACCAGTGGCCATACCTTTAGAGCTTCGAATTGATTGAGCTCCTCTTGCATGGCTATGACCCAGTCCGGATCATCTAGCGCTTCTCGTACGTTCGTCAGTTCGATGTTGCTTAAGAAGCCGGAAAATAGACAGAAGTTGAAGGATGCACCTCGTGTTTGAACTGGAGTAGAGGGATCACCGATGATTTGATGAAGCGAATGAGCTTTCGTCCATTTGGTGGTGTGCGGAAGCGACTGTTGAGTAGAGTGAGACGCGTCTGAGTCCACATAATCACCAGGATGTAGGTCTTGAACTGCTTCAAGTGTAGGAGGCTAGTTTCTTGGAGGAAGTGGGGGAGGATTCGTCGTGGGTTGAACAACTTCTGGTTCTGAGGAGTTCAGAGGTTGATCGTCAGTTGTAGCAGATGACGAATCATTAGGAGCGATCTCCGTGTTAGTGATTGGTTCCTCCAGGAGGCCAGTAGTACCAGATGAATTTGATGATGACGGTTGAGCTGTCTCTACAGTGATAGATAGCGTGCTTGTAGAAGGCGGCGGACCGGATAGGTTCGACGAGTCCTCATTACGAGCAGCTTCTAGACGAGGTTGTGCTGAGACAATAGGGGAAACATTAAAGATGTCATCATAAAAGAATTTAAACAATAAATCTAAATCAGAAGAGTCAGCATTCGATGAAGATGCATGATTTGGATTTACTGTCGCTTGTGCAGATCCCGAACTTGGAGGTCCGGAAGGTAGCACGCTAGTTAAACCGGGTTATGAACTGTTTTGTTCAGTAGCCAAATCTGCGGCTTCGTCGAATGTCACGTTTACACTTTCGACAACGGATTTATTCCGTTTGATGTAAACGCGAAATGCTTGAGCCTGCATGGAGTTTCCGATAAAAACTCCTTCTTCCGCCTTGGGGCTGAGTTTGATGAGATCGTCTTTGTCATTCAGAATGTAGCACGTGCATCAAAATGCATGGAAGTACTTGATGTTCGGCACTCGGTTGTTGATGATCTCGTACGGCGTCTTGTTGAACCGCATGTTGAGGATGGAGCGGTTTTGCGTATAACAAGCTGTAGACACCGCTTCGACCCAGAGAAAATGCGGCAGATTTGATTGTGAAAGCATAGTGCGAGCCGCTTTGACTAGGGTACGGTTGCGACGTTCCACCACTCCGTTTTGCTGAGGAGTGCGTGCGGCAGAGAAGGTGTGCGAAATACCGACTGAAATCAGATAGTCGTCCACCGTTTGATTCTTGAACTCCGTCACGTTGTCGGTCCTTATGGTCTGAACTTGTTGTTGCTTGTTCAGTTGGATGGTCTTTAGATGATTGATGATCATCTCCGGAGTTTCGTCTTTCGAGCGAAGGAACTTGACCCATGTGTAGCGTAAGAAGTCATCTACCATCACCAGGACGTACTTGCACTTGTTGATACTCTGAACACGCATCGTTCCATACAAATCCATATGGATATGTTCGAGGGACTTGGACGTGCTCGGAGTTACCTTCGGTTGATACGACACTCGCTTCATCTTTCCCTTTTCACATGCCCCGCAGAGACGATCCTTCACGAACTGAAGATCGGGCATGCCTTTCATGTGTCCGCCCAGCACCAGTTTATTGATACTTTTGAAGTTATGGTGCGAAAGACGTCGATGCCAAAGCTAAGCTTGTTGGGAATTGGCTTTTGACATGAGACAGACAGGATTATCGGTCTTGAGGGCTGCGAGGTCGATTGTGTGGAGGTTGGTCTTGTGTTTTCCAACCAGTAGCTCCTCTCCGTCGTCGTTGAGGATTTTACACCGTGTCTTTTTGAATCTAACCTCGAGATCTTTGTCGCAAAACTTCTCGATGTTGAACAGATTGTGTCCCAATCCCGCGACGTGTGATACCTTCTTTATTGTGATCTTGTCTTGTACAATGTCGTCGTAGCCCACGATCGGCGCCTTGTCATTCTTGCCAAATCTCACGTCTCCACCATATTCTTCTTTATAGTTCGTGAGAAGCTCCCTCCTTTCGGTCATGTGCTTGGAGCATCCAGAATCTAAGTACCACACATGACCGTGCTGCAAAATTGAGTTAACGGATTTTAGGTGCCCAAATTTGTTTAGGTCCTGGAGGGTTAGGTTTGGCACCTCTCGGAGGAACTTGCTTTGACACAACTTTCCCCTTAGGTGTAGATTATACACCGTTAGCGGAAACTGGTTTTGGCACAGGTTGCCTCCTTGGTATAGGTTTTACACCTTGTGGAGGAACATGATTTTTAGCAGGTTGCCTCTTTGGTGGCGGTTTAACCTCAGTAAGAGCAACCCATTTAGGAGTGGGTTTGGTCTCCTGCTGTGGTTTAACCTCAGATTGGAAACCCCGTTGTTTATGGTATTTCTGTTTATTATTACGGGGTTTATTTTTGGGTTTATGATTATACATGTGATATGACCCAAACCAATCATTTAAGTTAATTTCATCAAAATCATTCCAACCACATCTAGAACAACATAAACAATCACGCGACAATTGAATCAATTGATGAACTGAATTAAGTTTAATCGGAAAAGAAACTTCAAAACGATTCCAATTATTCCAAACACAATTGTCTTTGTTTATTCTAGAATTTAAATTAGTAGGGAAAGACTTTGATGCTGCATCCTTGACAGGTTCCTTGTTCAGCCACTTTGGTTTTTCTTGTTTTGCTTGACCATTTTTATCTGAAACAACAGGGACAGAGTGGTCAGTGACTTTTGAAGGAATGGTAATTTTTGTAGGCAATTGCTCGGTCTTTTGCCTAGGCTGTGACTGCTTTTTAGAAACAGGTTTAGAAGTTGGTTTTGATTGTGAAATCTTGATCACAGCTGGGGCCTTTGTTTTAGAACTGCTACCCTTCAGAAAATTGACCGGACGATTGACTACTGGAGTCAAAAAATCAATATGACTCGGGAGAGGTTTTTCGAAGGGAAACGACTCAAACTCTCCATCAGAATGACCTTCAGAGTTCATAAATTCAAAAAAATCGATCTCCGGAATTGCAGAACTTTGATCAGGTGAGGAAGGCGAGGAACACTTAGTGGCAGTGTGCTTTGGGGAATTTGGTGCGGAAGCTAGGAAAAAATCAGAGTTTAATTTCCTTTTAACACACTCATCTTGACAATTGTTGCCGTCTTGTGTAGTAGATATTTGACCAATAAAAGCTTTACACGAAGATGTTTCAGATGAATTCGAGGAAGATTCGGGTGAAATCTGCTTCTAAGATTTGAGTTGGTCAATTAGCTCTTGGAGCTGACCATTTTTCGCATACTCTTGCATCGCATTTGTTGCCAAAGCAGCCAACTTTGATGTGAGTTTCGTGATTTCTTCCCGAAGGATTTCCTGTCCTTCATCAGGCACAACTTCGGTTTTGACCGGTTGTAGATTCTCAAGTTTCTCAGAATTGAGTTTCTCAATCTCAGAGATTAGCGCTTTCTTTTTGTTTTGGAAAACTTGATGTTTGGCTGCCTTTTGTTAGTCAGTTCGTAAGGAGTCTTGATGTGTCTTTTCACAATGGTTGACCGATTCTGTGTGTAACAAGCGGTAGAAATTGCTTCTGCCCAAAAGTTCATCGGTAATCCGTATGCTGATAGCATAGTTCTTGCGGCCTCCACGAGCGTTCGATTCTTCCTTTCGACTACGCCATTCTGCTGTGGAGTGCGTGCGGCAGAGAAGTTCTGTGATATTCCTTCTGTAGAAAGATAGGCTTCACTGACAGAGTTTTTAAATTTTGTGCCATTGTCACTTCTTAACTTCTGTATTCTGCATTCATAAAGAACTTGGATTCTTTTCATTAGATTAATCAAGATGATTGGAACATCCGATTTCTTTCGAATAAATTCAACCCATGTGAAACGCGAGTACTCATCAATTAAGACAAGAATGTATTTCTTGCCACCTAGGCTCTGTATGGCAATGGGACCGCAGAGGTCGACATGAAGCATGTACAGAGGCCTAGTGCAAGACACATCTGTTTTGCCTCTGTGGGAAGCTCTTCTGAGTTTTCCCATTTCACAGGCAGAACATAAGTGATCCTTATTAAATTTAACATTTGGCAAACCTTTAACTAGTTCGAGTTTGACCAGTTTATCCAAGGTGTGAAAGTTCAAGTGACAGAACCTGTTATGCCATAACCAGCCTTCTTTACTTTCGCAAGCTACAAGGCAAACTTTGTCCTTGGTTGTTGAACAAAAGTTCATTAGATACAGATCACCTTCTCTCTCGGCTCGTAGAAGTTCCATTCCTGTGTCTTCACTTTGCAGAGAGCAGAAAGTTCTTTTGAACAAGACATCAAATCCTGTATCACATAGTTGACTTACACTTAGTAGGTTGTGTTTAAGGCCATTCACATATGCAACTTTGTATACAGAGACGTTTTCCTTCTGTATGACTCCATAGCCTTTGATGTGTTCCTTTTTGTTGTCTCCAAAAGTTACAGATCCACCATTGTGTGTTTCTTTGTACGTGGATAGTAAACTTATGTTGCCACTCATGTGCCTTGAGCATCCAGAGTCAAGATACCAAATTGGCACACACTGCTTCTGTAAGACAATCACAGAGACTTAGGTACCCATATCCATATGGGTCCAATATTGTTAGAATTTTTTAAGTTTGCCTTAGCATTCTTGAAATACATTTTATCTTTTGTAGAAAGATCAGATTGTTTCTCTCTGGGTTTTGACTTTGGAGTTTTAATTTTAGTGGAGAGTAAGCAATATGGACTTGAGAAGTGATTTTTCAATTTGAACATAAGATCAAAACAATGACAATATTTAATATGAGACGTGATTTGTTTGAACTTTTCATTGAATTCATTGAACTGAGACACAGAGGCATTACATTCTTTCTTAACATTTGATTTCTTATTACAAGAAGATCTATGAATACTAGAATGTTGTTTGCAAAAATCTTGTTTAGGTCCTGCCTTCTGTGAGTCTCTTATGTGGTGAACGTCTGTCTTCACTGTCACAGAGGAAATATATTTGTTAGCTTCAGGCCTTAAAGGTTTTGAAAATTTTGAGCTTTTAGGTTTTTCAGAGGCCTTTTTCAAATTATTAAGCTCTGTAGAGGTTTTGACCTGTATACACATTTTGAGAAAATCTGGACAGATAGGTATCTCTGTGATTTTCTCTTTTGGAGAAATTGTTCTGTTAAGAACCTCAGAGGAGAATTTAACATCCTCTGTGTCACAGTGAATTATCCCTGATATAGAATCAGTCTCTGAGTCGTCAGAAGATGAATCGTCCTCATATACAGAGGTAGAGTCATCTCCTTCGACAGAGGCTGGATTTTCTGAGCATGTATCGTACGAGTTTTCTTCCTCTGTAGAAAAACTTTCATAGATGGCAGAGGTTTCAGATGAGATCTCTTCAGTGAGAATTTGATCTATAGAAGATGTACATAGATTTTCTAAAACATTAGATTTCAAAACTTCCAAAATTTCTTTTTCAATTGACCTTTTAAGATTTTCTTCTGAAAAGATGGGTTTAAACTCAGGAGCTTTTGCAGATAATTTCTTTTTGACATCTATCATACAGACAAAAGCGACATGTGTTTGAGTCTCTGGTTTACCAAACTTAAAGATACCAATCTGATCTTGTGTTTTCAGATATTTCTTTGGTTTGATTCCTCTATTGACAGAGGTTGAAGATGATGAATCTGTGTTTTCAAACAACACATTGATCATCTTCGTATGTTTCCTCAAGTGAGGTTCTTCAGAGATTTTAACCCTTTTACTTACAGAGAGTAAGTTTGGAAAAATTGGTTTATTTGTTTTTCCTATCACAAACAGAGAAGACAGAGGTTTGAGTCTTTTGCCTTCAACACCTAGAGTAATATCATCGTACCCTATACCTCGTCTTCCTATTTGTGAGTTTACTTTCTCATACACCTTCTGTGCATCTTTATAGTTTTTAAGTAAAACTTCTCTTCTGAGTAGATCTTGCCAAAGTACTTCTCTCTCTTTTTGAAAGTATTCTTTGAGAGCTCTTATGTCAGTTGTTTCACTCCTAGAAACTGAAAGCTCTTTTGTTTTGATTTTTAAAGCAGAGGTTAATTCAGAAATTTGCCTTTTTAAAGGATCTATATTATTTCTCCAATATTTTTCTACTCTTTCCTTTTCTTCAAAATTTTTGGCTTTTTCTTGAGTGAGAAGCCTTACTTCTCTCTCATTAAAAGTGAGTCCTTTTTTAATGCTTTCATTTATCTCTTTTAGTTCAATCAGTTCAATGTTAAGTTTAATTGAATCATTATCTACAGATTTAGTACAAGAGGTAGAGTTTGAAATGGATACCTTATTGTCAGTGTTGGAGTCGACTTCTGCCATGCCACAGAACAGGGCATTGGTGGTGAATTCATCATCAGAGGTAGAGTCTGACTCGAAGTCCTCCTTGTTTGCTTCAGAATGCCCTTTGTTCGCCATTAGGGATTTTTGCACATAATATTCAGCCTTCTTTTTGTAAAAAGTTGAGTCCTTCTGTGGGCGATTTTGTCTACTTCTGCATTCTTTTGCGAAATGGCCTGGCTTGCCGCAGTTGAAACAACCTTAAGAAGTGTTTCCAGATCGATCGTCGGACTTCTGTTGATCTCCACCTTTCTATTTTCGGCATTCGTTTGCGTAATGACCAGGCTTACCACATTTGTAGAATTCTTGTGTGTGGCCTACCTTGTCATCTGACCTCTGTCGGTCATTTTCTCTGTAGTTTCTGTCATTCGACCTCTGTTGGTCACTTCTGTAGTCTGACCTCTGTCGGTCACTTGATTCTTCTATTCTTCCATCATCTCTTCTATCTCTCTGGTTGTCTCTGCTATATCTGTCATTTCCAAAATTTCTTTGGTTACCTTTGAACTCTCTTGTCAATAGAGCCAATGATTTAGCTAATGACGCGAGAGTTATTTCGTCCTCTATCAGCTCGTCTTCTTCGCTATCAACCATTACCATTTTTTTCTTCTCCTTTTTCTTCTCCTCTGTTGCTCTCTCATTTCTCGGTCTTTCTTTAGCCTCTGTCGATTTACTAACCAATGCGTATGGTGCAATGGTTAGTGTTTTAGCCTGTGCTATTTGAGGCTCTTGTGCAGCTAGTGTTCCATAGAGATCAGAGAGTGTCCATGAGTCTAGATCTTGGTTTGTTTGTAAAGACATAGATAATTGAAGCCACTCATCATTCAGGCTCTTTAGAAACATGACGTTATTTTCTTCCGAGGTTCTGTGAATGCCAGACTTTCTGCATTTGTTTATGAGAGAGTTGAACCTGTCGTACGTCGTTTGCAGAGATTCTGTTGCAGAGGCTATGAATGCATGATATTCATTTATGTACTGTGCCCTTCGGTTCTTCTGTGTTTTAGCACCCCTTCCAATTGTCTTTCTAATTCTTTCCAAAGATCGTGCGCAGTTTCGCATGCATCTAAGGATTGAAAAAGTTCGTTGGGGATAGCCATTATCAAGATTCTTTTTGTTTTCTGTGCAACTTCATCTTCTGCCTTATCTTCATTTGACCATTCTTCTTTTGGCTTCGGTTTTTTATGTTCAGGGATTTCAGGAGATTCAGCAGTAGCTGGTACACGTGGTACTATTATCATGGGAACAGGAGGAAGGTTGTAAAGATATTGTACTAGATTTTTTTCAGTACCCTCAAAGAAATGAACCATTCTTATTTTCCATTGAGGATACTCATCTCGTAGGAGAGTAGGAGGCTTGGTGAGTGAACCAGCAGTAAAGAAGTTGTTTGTATCTGTCATTGTTAAGGTTCTGAAAAGATAGAATGATTAAAGAGTATGAGTCTGATGATGTGGAAAGTTTTCTGGGTTTGAACAGTTCCCATAGTACACTTTAATGGAGTTTTAATCTAGAAATGAGGAATAGGTTAAAAGAGGAATGATGTCTATCACCAATCTTGTAATAAAGAGGATCACTTGAAATTGAAAATCAAGCTTTGCTCTGATACCAATTGTTGGTTCCCGTTTTGCTTATACAAGATTGTCAGATCTATTAGTTCGAGTTTATGTTTGATGCGGAAGCGTATTTGAAGAACTAACATATATGTTTGATAGATTTAGAACACAATATAAATAAACAGTGAACAGGAAATAATATCTCAAAGTTTACTGAATATATATATATATATATATATATATATATATATATATATATATATCAAGAACAGATTTAAGAACAGTGAGTAAGCAAAGCTTTAAAACAGATATGACTCTTAAAGTGTTTAAGTTGTGTGTTCTTGTGATGTTTTTCTCTCTTGATTTCTTGTTTTTACATTTCTTGATTCTTGATTAGGAAGAACCCAACATGAGTCTTTCATTTATACTACTCAAAGGGGACCATAAAGCATGAGCTACTATTCAGAACGGACGGTATGAATAGTTGGAAGGATGGCATGAACAGTTGGATGTGCTGTATTGCATTTAATGCAGCAGACGTCTATTATGTACTAAGCCCTATTGGGTCCACTCAGATTTTGACACGTTGAAGTTGGACAGGGTACGTTGCAATGCAAGTTGATGAACAGGTCCAGGAACAGTAGCAAGATATTATAAATATCTTTGAAGTCTTTGTCGAAGACCACAGAGGCTCTGTGAAGTGCCACAGAGGTTCTGCGGTTTGGTCCTTAGAAGAGCAGTCTTCACCGGATTCCGAGTCTTTGGTCTTCTTTGCGCGTATTACAGAGCTTCTGTAGGACGCCTCTTTAGCTTCTGTAGCTTCTCGACCTTGATCTCTCGGTAAGTTCGGCAGAGCCTCTGTAAGAGGCTTTCTTCACTTAGCCTATTTTTCACTACTTCTAAATACTTCTATGATTAGCAAGATTGAAGCTAACAATAATCATGAAGGAATAATGTATCAAAGAATTCGAATGTTGTTTATATGAATAAATATAAACAATCTTGAAATAAACATTTAAGCTTTTACACTAAAAGAATGTATGATGCTCAATAAACTTTGAAATACAAAAGGGAGTATTACCATCGAAAAAATGTTTCATTTTGAGACATGGTAATAACAAAGTTAATAAGTAGCTGAACTAGTATGTATGAGTACTTGAAATTCTATGAGAGTCTCAGATCCGTGCAACAATAATGAAATCAAACGATTAAACAGTAAAGCATACGATTTCAACTGGTCATCTCTGTATTAGCTTTCAATATGAGAGAATTACAATAAATGTGAAAGAATGCAAATGAGACAACTAGCCTATTTTTCTAAGGCTAGATTGCTTTATATATGGTGGGCCCGTGGTTAACAAGCCCACGGCCCGTTCACTAATAAGCTCAAATTAAAAAATTACAAATTAAACCCTTGAACTTTAAATCAACAATAAATGACCCTAACAATCTCCCCCTTTGAATTGAAGTTCGAGTTCGCGCTCTAGCTTTCGCCAGTTGTAGACATATCTTTTGCGAAGCGCGAAGTGAATCTCGAAGCATCTGATAGCACGGCGATAGTCGATGCGTTCTTCAACCATCTCCAAGGCATTCTGAGCATTTGTTTAATTCTGATTGGGAAGATACGAAAGCCTTTGATTTTCAGACTCGTGCTGAATGATCTTTCGAAGAGCATCTCGAACTTTGTAGAGCGTGCCGTCGCAGAATCTTTCTACCTGACTGAACCACATAAATCTTTTCTCTTTCTATTCATTGATGAAGACGATCCGAAATTCTGGTTCTAGAAGCATAGCGTTCTCGGGATACATATTCAACTCAGGAGCTTGCAGATTCGGCTTTATCAGATTTACCTTCTTCGCCCTGTTCACGATTGCCATTTGAAAGTCCGTTAGATAAGACATCCTAATTGTGCGGACCAGGAATCGATGAACAGCTTCGAGCGCCTTTGTGACAGTAAGCGGTCGGATAGTTCTTGAGCATAAGTCTTTCAGAATTTCCAGGAAGTCGAACGATTGGAGGTGCTGGAAGTCGGCTTCAGAAAATCTCCATTCATTACCATCTTTGCGGCGAACGGTGAAGACTGGATAGACGATCTTCATGATGCGGCGTGACTCGATGTTGAGCACTTCTGTGATCTGATTCTTGGTTTTGACTTGGCTGACTGGAAGACACAACTTCATCGCGCTGATGTATCGGCTTTGGTATTCGGGGCTATAGTTGTAAATACCCAGGTAGAAGGTCGGCTCGATCTGGCGTAGCTTGTGTACAAACAACTTCTTCAGGGTTTCCTCCAGATGAGGGATAAGTACGGTGATCTTCTCCCAACGGATTTGTTGCTGAGGTGGAGGAGGAAGATCAGCAGATGTCTGTTGTTGAAGAGGGGAAAACCATGTTTACCTGGAGATTTACGGCACTGGCGGATTTTTCATACCATGCATCTTCGGTCTCCGGGTTGGCTTCGCAGTCTGGATCTATCATATCCAATAACGGTCTGTCTGATGAGTCAAGGTCGACCAGTTCCTGTGTTGAACCCTCGAGCTTTTCAACCGTCGGGTCTTCATCATCTGAGATGTCCATATCTATTACCATCTAGGCTAATGGCAACTCGGTTTCAGGTTCAGCGTCGGTTGCTGTTGCCGCAGTTGTTGGTTCCAGATGAACCACAGTTGTAGATTCTGTGAGGATAGGGGCGGTCTCGGTAGGTCTTAGTCGTTTCTCCCCCTCACGGTGATCAGGATCATCCTGGTCATCGTGCTTGCGCTTCAGACCGCCTGCTTGACTCTTACAGGTATCTTCGAGTGAGCGGATTCTCTCGGACAGCGTTGTGAGCGCTTGGTTGTAGTCCTTGAGAGTCTAGTCAATGGCGTCTAAGGGAGTGGTAATGGATGATGAAGGAGCAGTGACCCGGGATTTCAGAACGGATATCAGGTCTGCTTCGGTTGAGGCATCGGTTTCAGATTGTTGGAGCAGCTGGGCTAGAAGCATCGTCTTGAGGGTGTCCACCGAGTATGTAGGTTGAGTAGGAGCCGATGGAGGTGTAGGTGCAGTGTCAGCGTCGACGATCTTATCTTTACCTTTGATTAGGCGCTTAACGGTGTCGATCTGGGCGGCAACGTGCTGCTCCATTGCCTCGCGGACAGCCTTAAGGGTGCTGTCCAGGGACCCTGGTGACACAAAGTCGTGTAAGATAACTCTGGGATCACTTAGATTAACCGTTGAGGCGTCTACCTGAGAGGCAGAGCCACCTACGTTCACAGTTGGCATGTCGGTAGCTGTGGTAGGATTTCTCTCCGATCCTCGCGTTCCATCTAAAGGCGGAGACACTACGGTGGTTCCGGTCGAATCACGAAGAGTCTCGACTTGGTGTTGTTCCTCTTGTTGTGTCCTAGCCGAATAATGTATCGTATCAATTGGCTCTAGACTCAACTATGCACTGAAAGACGTCGAGACCGGGGGTTGCTGGTCTCTTATTTCAACACCAGTACTCTCCGAATGAGAGACTGGTGGAAGTTGTGCTTTATCCCCGTGTTTGACTGAAACATCCGTCTTTTAAGAGACGGATGAGTGGCTTTGGAGGTTGTGCAATTGCTCTGTTGGGTCCATGGAGGCTTCTTCAATACCCTGTCCCAACTCATGAGACAGGATAGCAGATGTGGCTACCCGGATATCGCTTGGTTCGGTTCGCTCAGGAGCCTCGTTATCTTTACGATTCAATCTTTCCTGGTTCGTCTTCGAACGCAGTTCTCTCCTTCTCACATTATCTAATTCAACATCTACTGCTCCCTCAGTCCTAATATCACCTATATCAGGTTGTTCAGTATGAGGAGGTGAGTCAAATGGGATGCCGACGGTGAAGTCCGGGTTTGGACCGATACCGCGAGGTATTTGCTTCAGACGAATAGTGCGGTCGGTATCGGATTCCGTGGAGTCAGATTCCACGTTTTCAACAGGAGGAGCGGGTGAAGGTGGATCAGAAATATATGGTGTGGAGTCATGTTGAAGTATCGTTCGTGAGGACGATGCTCCGGCTTCGCCTGTTGTTCGGGTGATATGGATGATGGGTTGTTGGCTAGGGCTGGGACGCAGATCCAATGCACCTCCTGTTGCGGTTCCCCTCCCGATAATTCTGAACACACCCCGCACGGGAGCCCCAGCTGCCCAGGCCCTTCCACCTCTTACTCTCGGACCCTCACGTCTCTCGGGTCTAGGTCCCTGGGCAGGTCCCTCCGGTTCTGGCTGGACCACGGGATTCCCTAACGCTTCCCTATATGCTATAACACTCGGTGCAGTAGGATCGGCGTAAGCCAGAAGGGTGTCAGGTATGGGCGTGGCTACGGCGTCGGATGGGTTTATAATTACCATGTACTGTAAGTGATGTAGAGGACATACCGGATGTGTTAGTTTGCGCGGTATGGCAGGATTGGCGTCCATGTGTTGACGCACAGCAAGCGAAAGGAAACGCGGGTACGGAAGGAACTTCTTTTGTTTCGAACCTCCTATTTAGCGAATGGCCTGGACTAACTCCCTCCAGATGATCATTGTTGCGTCGACGTGGCGGTTGTAGCACACGGCATGAAATAGCCGCAAGAAGTTGCCGGTACACTGATCTATACCCTTCCATCGCGAAGAAAGGCATATGTTTAGAATCGTAAACAGCATGTACCATATGGGGGCCAGGTACTTTCGGTTGAATGCGGAAGGGCGGTTAAGGTCATGGCTATAGCCGAGCGCGTGGATTTGAGCGCAAAGAGTGTCGTCATTGACCGTGGGGTCATACCCTTGATGTCCGCCGGCGTTGGCTTCGGGAAATGAAAGTAGGCGGCGGAAAGTGTCAGGTGTGAGCGTGAAGGGTTGGTTGTCAATCTGCACTGTGATGGTCTGTGTGTTAGCAGCGGTGTTGATGCGTGCGGTGAGCCATACTTGAAGCACGTACAGTAGTGGAACGTCGGCTGTAGCAGTTAAGGCCTCATGGAGAGGGTGACGCATTAGAATGTCCACAAGTACGCGGTGATGTGGTTGTGGACGGAACTGAGCCGGGTCCAGATGATGATTGTTTGGCTCTATCTCCGTGTCGTGTTAGGGTCGACCAGGGCTTTATCAGCCGCCTCATCAATAAATTCCTCTTGGGGAATTTGTTCCTCAGGATTTTGTTGCTGCTGTTGATCCGCCATAGAATATCTGAAATAAAAGAGCACAGTTAGTAAATGAGACAGATGAACGAATGTCAGCGCGTACCTTTGCATTAATTGGCTCAATTTGAGACAAATTGAGGACTGGTAGTGTCAAAAATAGGTAATGGATTGACCAAACAGGGGTTTCCGGATATATTACTGAAGAAAGACAAACTATCCGGACAGCCAAAGGTTTCCGGACAATACATGTGTCCGGATGGATTAGGATACCGGATGATGATGATGGTTTCCGGATAAAGAGAACAACCCGGACAAAACGGGTTTCCGTTTAACAGAGTGTTTCGGATAACAAGGGAGTCCGGACAAACCAACTTCCCAGTAGTTGAACTTACCGGAAACCTGAAGGTTTCCGGACAACTAGGGTTTCCGGGTATTGTTCGATTCCGGACAATATATCTAGAGGATAACACTTACCGAATAAACCATCAAGTATATGAAGTTTTCCGGATGGACATTCATCAGCAAGATAGTTATCGGACACAATGAATATGTCCGGACGACATTCAAATTTCCCAGCAAAGGAAATATGGTCCTAATCATTTGCCAAATCATACCGATAGTGTCGAAGTGAGCACTTAAACACAAATGAGCATCTAAAACCACCTAATCATTTGCCAAATCATACCGGTAGTGTCGAAGTGACCCATAAGGGGTGTTCGGATACTGTTGGATCGACTAAATCTATGGACGAGCTGCACATTGGAGTGTTTGAGACGTAGCTAACAACGATAAAGAGTTATGATAGAGCATCATACCTGATTATTGAAGCGAGTGTCGACGATTGCGAGTGAAAATAGAAGAGGCCGAGCGAGAGAGAGAGAGTTCGTAGGGTTTAGGGTTTTGCGAGGGTTTCCGGAAAAAGTGATGGGAATGGAGTCCGGATACCACATATATATGTGCGGGTCAAGTAACCGGATGATCGACCCGGATACCCATCCGGTCCGGAAAGGTATCCAGATAAATGGGTATTCAGAGACTGTCCGGACACTTTGACCTTTCCAAAAAGAATTCATTTTCCAAAATTGTAGATCATTCAGGATCTTGAAAAAAAATGAATCTCCCGCTCCCCCTCAAACTGAGCATGGGGAAAAACCTAGCTCCCCCTCGGACTGTGCATTGGAGAGGTCGACACGAAAAAAAACTTTTGAGGAGTGGAATAAAAAATATTGTGTCGCTCCCCCTCAAATAATGACCAATATATTGAAATTCACTCGGGAGTGCATACACACACAAAAAAACTTTTTATCAAATTAAGAAAAACTGTGTGTGACGCTCCCCCTCAACAGATGAGTGGACTTACCTGATACTGCTATGTGCTCCCCCTGAACACATGAATACACCGTGAAAGCACAAATATAGACAGATAAAAGATGACAACATTAATAAATAAAAGAAACACACGAAGAAAGAAAGGAAACAAAACGAAATCTACGAAATAAATACAGAGACTTATTCTAACCGTGTGACTGAAACAAGTAGAATACAGGTGCAAGGAAGTGTATGCTCAATCATTAGGAGTGTAATCACCGGATAATGAGTAGACAGTTACTCGTAAATGTATGGAACTTGTAACGGGCACACAATCGGATTAAGTCGTCAGTTTTAGCATACCTAACTTGGACACAGGAGTATTAAAAAAAAATTCGTCCAAGGCTTTTGTAAATAGGTCTGCTAACTGATGTTCAATTATTACGAAGTAATGTTCGACTGTACCTCTTTCGACGTGATCCTTAATAAAGTGATACCGAACGTCGATGTGCTTCGTTTTGGTGTGTTGGACCGGGTTGCTTGATATGGCGATGGTGCTCTTCGAGTCACAGTAAATTGGAACTTTGACATACGCATCCGCATCCAGATGACTTGTGTACTCCGCGGCGACCACGTACTCCGCCTCGGCAGTTGACGTTGAAATGCATTGCTGCTTCTTTGATGCCCAACTGACCAGGCTATCTCCCAAAAACTGGATGTGACCCGAGGTGCTCTTCCGGTCCAACATGCAGCCCGCGTGATCCGCATTGGAAAAAGCGGATAGTGCAAAACCTGTCTCTCTCGGGTACCACAAGCCAAGATCAGCGGTACCACGTAAATAACGAAAAATTCGTTTGACAACAGTTAAATGAGACTCCTTAGGTTTTTATTGATACCGGGCACACAAAAATGTGGAGAACATGATATCCGATCTACTTGCTGTTAAGTCATTAAAGAACCTATCATCCCACGATACAATTTAGGGTTCGCATCCGTTCCGTTAGGATCGGCATGAAGCTTTGTATTGGGCGCCATGGGAGTTTTCATTGGCGAGGAATGGTCCAACTGGAATTTCCTAAGAATATCCCAAATGTACTTTGCCTAGTTTATGAATATCCCGGTCGACAGTTGTTTAACTTGAAGACCAAGGAAGAAATTCATCTCGCAAAGCATACTCATTTAAAAAAATTCTCCCATTAGATTGGCAAAGTTCTTAGCATATGTGGGATTAGTAGAGCCGAATATTATGTCATCTACGTACTCTTGAACAAGAACTATGTGACCCTTTTCGTGTTTGATAAATAAAGTCGAATCGATTTTACCTCATGTGAATTTGGACTTTATCAAAAACTCAGACAGTGTTTTGTACCATGCTCGCGGAGCTTGCTTTAGACCGTAAAGCGCCTTGTCTAGAATGTAGACGTGATCAGGCTTCCAATCGTCCATGAACTCGTCTGGTTGCGACACATATACTTCTTCCTCGATATTACCGTAGAGAAAGGCTGTCTTCACATCCATTTGGAAGACCGTGAAGTTCTTGTGTGCGGCGTATGCAAGGAACATACGTATGGCTTCGATTCTTGCCACTGGAGCGTATGTCTCATCATAATCTTCCCTTCTTGTTGTCGGTATCCCTTTGCCACGAGACGCGCTTTGTTGCGTACAACTATGCCGTATTCGTCCTTCTTATTCTTGAAAATCCACTTGGTGTCGATCACAGTCTTGTGTTTTGGACGTGGAACCAGTGGCCATACCTTTAGAGCTTCGAATTGATTGAGCTCCTCTTGCATGGCTATGACCCATTCCAGATCATCTAGCGCTTCTCGTACGTTCGTCGGTTCGATGTTGCTTAAGGAGCCGGAAAATAGACAGAAGTTGAAGGATGCACCTCGTGTTTGAACTGGAGTAGAGGGATCACCGATGATTTGATGAAGCGGATGAGCTTTCGTCCATTTGGTGGTGTGCGGAAGCGACTGTTGAGTAGAGTGAGACACGTCTGAGTCTACATAATCACCAGGATGTTGGTCTTGAACTGCTTCAAGTGTAGCAGGCTAGTTTCTTGGAGGAAGTGGGGGAGGATTCGCCGTGGGTTGAACAACTTCTGGTTCTGAGGAGTTCAGAGGTTGATCGCCGGTTGTAGCAGATGACGAATCATTAGGAGCGATCTCCGTGTTAGTGATTGGTTCCTCCAGGGGGCCAGTAGTACCAGATGAATTTGATGATGACGGTTGAGCTGTCTCCACAGTGATAGATGGCGTGCTTGTAGAAGGCGGCGGACCGGATAGGTTCGACGAGTGCTCATTACGAGCAGCTTCTAGACGAGGTTGTGCTGAGACAATAGGGGAAACATTAAATATGTCATCATAAAAGAATTTAAACAATAAATCTAAATCAGAAGAGTCAGCATTCGATGAAGATGCATGATTTGGATTTACTGTCGCTTGTGCAGATCCCGAACTTGGAGGTCCGGAAGCTAGCACGCCAGTTAAACCGGGTTCTGAACTGTTTTGTTCAGTAGCCAAATCTGCGCCTTTGTCGAATGTCACGTTTACACTTTCGACAACGGATTTATTCCGTTTGATGTAAACGCGAAATGCTTGAGCCTGCATGGAGTATCCGATAAAAACTCCTTCTTCCGCCTTGGGGCTGAGTTTGATGAGATCGTCTTTGTCATTCAGAACGTAGCACGTGCATCAAAATGCATGGAAGTACTTGATGTTCGACACACGGTTGTTGATGATCTCGTACGGCGTCTTGTTGAACCGCATGTTGAGGATGGAGCGGTTTTGTGTATAACAAGCTGTAGACACCGCTTCGACCCAGAGAAAATGCGGCAGATTTGATTGTGAAAGCATAGTGCGAGCCGCTTTGACTAGGGTACAGTTGCGACGTTCCACCACTCCGTTTTGCTGAGGAGTACGTGTGGCAGAGAAGGTGTGCGAAATACCGACTGAAATCAGATAGTCGTCCACCGTTTGATTCTTGAACTCCGTCACGTTGTCGGTCCTTATGGTCTGAACTTGTTGTTGCTTGTTCAGTTGGATGGTCTTTAGATGATTGATGATCATCTCCGGATTTTCGTCTTTCGAGCGAAGGAACTTGACCCATGTGTAGCGTAAGAAGTCATCTACCATCACCAGGACGTACTTGCGCTTGTTGATACTCTGAACACGCATCGGTCCACACAAATCCATATGGATATGTTCGAGGGACCTGGACGTGCTCGGAGTTACCTTCGGTTGATATGACACTCGCTTCATCTTTCCCTTTTCACATGCCCCGCAGAGACGATCCTTCACGAACTGAAGATCAGGCATGCCTTTCACGTGTCCGCCCAGCACCAGTTTGTTGATACTTTTGAAGTTGTGGTGCGAAAGACGTCGATGCCAAAGCTAAGCTTGTTGGGAATTGGCTATTGACATGAGACAGACAGGATTATCGGTCTTGAGGGCTGCGAGGTCGATTGTGTAGAGGTTGGTCTTGCATTTTCCAACCAGTAGCTCCTCTCCGTCGTCGTTGAGGATTCTACACCGTGTCTTTTTGAAGCTAACCTCGAGATCTTTGTCGCAGAACTTCTCGATGTTGAACAGATTGTGTCCCAATCCCGCGACGTGTGATACCTTCTTTATTGTGATCTTGTCTTGTACAATGTCGTCGTAGCCCACGATCGGCGCCTTGTCATTGTTGCCAAATCTCACGTCTCCACCATATTCTTCTTTATAGTTCGTGAGAAGCTCCCTCCTTTCGGTCATGTGCTTGGAGCATCCAGAATCTAAGTACCACACATGACCGTGCTGCAAAATCGAGTTAACGGATTTTAGGTACCCAAATTTGTTTGGGTCCTGGAGGGTTAGGTTTGGCACCTCTCGGAGGAACTTGCTTTGACACAACTTTCCCCTTAGGTGTAGATTATACACCGTTTGTGGAAACTGGTTTTCGCACAGGTTGCCTCCTTGGTGTAGGTTTTACGCCGTGTGGAGGAACAAGATTTTTAGCAGGTTGCCTCTTTGGTGGCGGTTTAACCTCAGTAGGAGCAACCCATCTAGGAGTGGGTTTGGTCTCCCGCTGTGGTTTAACCTCAGATTGGAAACCCCGTTGTTTATGGTATTTCTGTTTATTATTACGGGGTTTATTTTTGGGTTTATGATTATACATGTGATATGACCCAAACTAATCATTTAAGTTAATTTCATCAAAATCATTCCAACTACATCTAGAACAACATAGACAATCACGCGACAATTGAATCAATTGATGAACTGAATTAAGTTTAATCGGAAAAGAAACTTCAAAACGATTCCAATTATTCCAAACACAATTGTCTTTGTTTATTCTAGAATTTAAAGCAGTAGGGAAAGACTTTGATGCCGCATCCTTGACAGGTTCCTTGTTCAGCCACTTTGGTTTTTCTTGTTTTGCTTGACCATTTTTATCTGAAACAACAGGGACAGAGTGGTCAGTGACTTTTGAAGGAATGGTAATTTTTGTAGGCAATTGCTCGGTCTTTTGCCTAGGCTGTGACTGCTTTTTAGAAACAGGTTTAGAAGTTGGTTTTGATTGTGAAATCTTGATCACAGCTGGGGCCTTTGTTTTAGAACTGCTACCCTTCAGAAAATTGACCGGACGATTGACTACTAGAGTCAAAAAATCAATATGACTCGGGAGAGGTTTGTCGAAGGGAAACGACTGAAACTCTCCATCAGAATGACCTTCAGAGTTCATAAATTCAGAAAAATTGATCTCCGGAATTGCAGGACTTGGATCAGGTGAGGAAGGCGAGGAACACTTAGTGGCAATGTGCTTTGGGGAATTTGGTGCGGAAGCTAGGAAAAAATCAGAGTTTAATTTCCTTTTAACACACTCATCTTGACAATTGTTGCCGTCTTGTGTAGTAGATATTTGACCAATAAAAGCTTTACACGAAGATGTTTCAGATGAATTCGAGGAAGATTCGGGTGAAATCTGCTTCTAAGATTTGAGTTGGTCAATTAGCTCTTGGAGCTGACCATTTTTCGCATACTCTTGCATCGCATTTGTTGCCAAAGCAGCCAACTTTGATGTGAGTTTCGGGATTTCTTCCCGAAGGATTTCCTGTCCTTCATCAGGCACAACTTCGGTTTTGACCGGTTGTAGATTCTCAAGTTTCTCAGAATTGAGTTTCTCAATCTCAGAGATTAGCGCTTTCTTTTTGTTTTGGAAAACAAACCTTTCTTTCTCAAGCGACTCCTCCAGCTCGACAATCTTTGCTTCCAATATTAGAGGGGGAACATAGAGTTTAAACTCGTCCGTCTCAGTCTTGGTTGCGGGTGCTTGGCCGTCATCCTTTTTGGAAGAATCCTTGGGCGTAGCAACCTTGTAGGGGTCGAATTAGTCATTTGAGAGATACTTTTTGTTCTTTTTATAGGAATAATTCAAAGGTTCATAACAAAATGGAAGTTGTATTCCTCGTTTGTGCGCGCATTTATATTCCTCGGTTTCCTCTTCCATTTCAGGTTCAAGTGGGCCAGACCATTGAATGGCATATTCCGGATACGTTTTATCTAACCCAAAACATGCAAAATCATACAAAGTAGGAGTTTGATATCTTCCCTTTTTCAAATAGTGTGGGTTATCATATCCGATTCCCCACTCTTTGTTAAAATAAGTGAACTCCTTGGGTTTATTCAGAAAGATGGTTTGATCAGTTTGACCCCTTTTGCGGAGTTTGGTTTCAAGATCAAGAATTTTAGCAACAAACTCCTTGTGCTGAATTTGAAGAGAGGAACATTGATAAACAAGTTCTTCTTTCTCATTCATGCACTCATCAAACTGAGACTGAAGATCAGATAATTTGGCCCTTAAGTCTTTAGGCGCTATTGAAAGATTTTTGCATTTCTCCTTTAACATAACATTTTCAGACTTATGTTTTTTAGTTATTCTTGTTTGAACGTCTAGCTTTTCGGTTAGTGAACTAATCTCAAGCTTTTGTTCTTTAGTGGTGGCCTTAAAGGAATTTGCCTGTTTGGTAAGTTATTGCATTTGATTTAAGAAATTCTTTTGGCAAGAATCACATACCTTACTTGTCTTCTCTTCATCGGATGGAGAGTGATAGCCCATGAATGCATCAGCACCAAACTCTTCTTCATCGTCAGAACGACCCAACCAGTAGTCGTTTTCCACAAGTAGAGCTTCTCCAGCTTCCTTCTGCTCAATCAGGGCGAGCTTAGCCTTGTAGTAATGAGAATTCTTTACCCCCGGCCTTGTACAATCTTTAGCGAAGTGACCAAGCTTTCCACAGTTGTAACAGGTCACTGGTTCATCTTTCTTCTTTCTATCATCTTTCTCCTTCTTCTCTGACTTCTCTTGCTCGTCAACTTTCTTCTTTCCCTCATACTTGTCTTGATGATCATGGCGCTTGTTGGAGGAGGTGGAATAGCGATGACTATTGGACGAAGGCTTCTTATAGAACTTCTGTTGTTGGAAAGATTTAGTGAGCAGAGCTATCGCTTTCTTGACGTCAGATACTTCCTCATTAGAGTCACTGTCTTCCTTTTCAGATTCGGAAGAGCTTTGCTTTTGAGCACGTTTTGAGTGACGGCCCGAAGATTTCCCTTTCTTGGAGGACATGAGTGCAATAGGATCAGCAGCTGGCTTTGAGTTAGTCTTCTTCTCACTCGGAAGCTCATCCACTTCATAGTCGTCTAGAAGAAGTGTCTCATAGAGTTCATTGATGCCGATGTTCTCTATCAAGTTGTTGTGCTTGACATGAGAAGCAATCACCTTCCATTTCGGCAGCAGATGATTGAGAAATTTGAGCGCGTTTTCTGTGTTGGAGCGAGTGATCTTATTATTGTTCAATTCATTAAGAAGTGAGCAGAACCGTTCATAGGTCTGTGTGAGAGATTCGCCGATGCGCTGCTTGAAACCATCGAACTTGGTTATCGCGCTGTTGATCTTTAGTTGATTTCCGACATCGCTCCCACGCATCGTTCTGACCACATGATCCCACATGCCCTTTGATGTTTCCCTGTAGTTGTCGATAGCTGTATAGATCGGGTTGGTAAGGGCTTGGACAAGATATCTCTTTGCATGCTTTTCACCTTAGATCATGCCTCTTTCATCTTCGGTCATTTCGGCGATAGTCTTTTTCGTACTACGAGCTACAGCAGTTGCAGTTGCTTCTATGTCATTCATCGGCCAAGGGATTGGACCATCTTCAAGAGCTCTCTTGATGTACTCGTAGTTGTCCTTGGACTCTATGAATAGCATGAACCTGTCCCGCCATTGGCTGTACTCATTTGGAAAGAAACACGGTGGTTTGGAGTCGGTGCCGATTGCAAGAGCTTCGCGCGAAGTAGACATCTTTGGTTGCAACGGAGTGATCGTCAGACGTGTGGATTGATTCAAAGTGTAAACCTAACGCAAGGCACTATGAGTGGGATCCTAACGCAGGTTCTACGACAGTTATGAACTAAGAGTGAGCTTACTGGATAGGAATCCAAATAAGAGTCTGATCAGGAAGTGTCCAGATCAGAATAATGGAAAAAAACAGTTCAAAATCACAAAGTATCCGGATAACACAGGGAATCCGGATAGCCTAAGGTTTCCGGATAACACACAGGTTACCGGAAGTCGAGAGTTACCGGATAAAGAAAATAAACCAAGAGTTACCGGGTAAGTGAGATGTCCGGATAAGTTACTTACCGGATGTTAAGGGTTTCCGAATAAAGCACTTACCGGATGCACGGATGTCCGGGAAAATTGATGACCGGGAACTTTGGGTTTCCGGAAACTAATTTACCCGGATAGATTAGAGTTTAGAATACTTACCCGGAGAGTTTGGACTTACCCGGAAGACTTGCCCGGAAAGAATAGATGTGTCCGGAAGGATTACTCAATTATCCGGAAAGGTTGGAGCTGTCCGGAAACCGTGGGTGACCTATCCGGGAACTACAGCTGACTTTTCCAAATCGATTGAAATTTGATTAGTGTTGCTCAAATATGTTCCTGAAAGATTAGAAACACTGCCAAACACAAAAATAACACTAACTCAATCGATTTTAAATCAAAAACAACAAGTCTTGATGGTAAAATTTTGATTTTTTATGAAGAACACACTAAAAACTTTTGAATTTGATTTGCTTAATTGACCACTCAAACGATCGAATTAGGATATGAAACTTTGCAGAAACGATGATAACAATGATACTAACACAACCCAATTAACCAAATCGAACAATTTAATCAGAATCAATTATTTGAAATTTCAAGAATGTGACAGACGTGAAAAAGTAAAATCTTACCAGAAATCAGTATGAATGCTCTGAATCAAATACGTCCGTCTGCTCTGATACCAATTGAGAGTCTCAGATCCGTGCAACAATAATGAAATCAAACGATTAAACAGTAAAGCATACGATTTCAACTGGTCATCTCTGTATTAGTTTTCAATATGAGAGGATTACAATAAGAGTGAAAGAAAGCAAATGAGACAACTAGCCTATTTTTCTAAGGCTAGATTGCTTTATATATGGCGGGCCCGTGGTTAACAAGCCCACGGCCCGTTCGCTAATAAGCTCAAATTAAACAATTACAAGTTAAACCCTTGAACTTTAAATCAACAATAAATGACCCTAACAAGATAATACGCAAGTATTAATCTTTGGAAACACACGGTCAAAAATAATGATGTAATACGAGATATTCATGAAAAACATTTAAAATCACACTTCTGAATTCATAAAATTTGAATGAGAATCGAGAGTGGTTTGAACATTTAAGAAAATATTTTTCATTCATGAACGTCGTCTTTCTTTCAAACAATCTCAGATTGAGTTTAGAGGATACTTACAGTCATATGTTTAAGCTCCCCTTCAAATCATGATAAAGTGATTAAAAATCAGATAAGCTCTCCCTCAAAATCTGCAAAAGGTCTTAATTGAACAAATCAATACATTTAACAATCAAAGTCTAAAACACTAAAGAACGAGTTCTAAACTGATGTGTTTAGAAGTCAAACATCCAGTTAAAACGGGTTCTAAACTGAATTATTCAGAAGCCAATAATCATCCCAGACCAACCGTACCAGATATTGTCCGCTTTGTCCGCACACCTGGACTCACGGTTTTAAAACGCGTCTAAATAAAGTTTAAGCAAACAATACTCTAAAATCAACATTAGTCCTAAAACTCAATACGGGTTTAACAAAAGAGTTTTCCAGAAGGACTCACGCCCTTAAAATTCTCAAAATGACACAAAACACTTAAAAGCGCATTTCCTAAATGGTTTACAAAATATTTTCAACACCAAGATTTTTCATCTCAAAAAGATCATATGCAATAAAACTACTATTACCAGGTCGGTAGTTACGTAAAAATGGACACGCTCATCTCACACAGTAAAATCATGTTGAAAATCATTCCATTTCCGTTCAGTTTACTTACAAAACACAAAGCGTAATGAATAATTTCTAAAAAAATGGACCGTCACGGTTCTAGTATGGATTGACTCATGACATGCATGCAAGGTAACTGCTCAATTCAAACGGTGTGCAACAATTTTTCACACGTACTTCAAAAGAAGCCCAAACGGCAATTTACTCAAAATTATTTTTTGACCATCCAAAGGATATGGAACAAAGTTTACCAATTAAAATTTGTGCGCGTCAGTTAGTTATACAAAACAAGGAAACGATTCATTGACAATTAAACATTTAGCTGACTAAAAAGCGTACCAAACAACTCATGATAAAATGTTACCAAAAATATTCTCCCATGCATCATTTAGGTCACATATAAATCGATCCATACCCTGAACTATTTAAAATAATATACTTAGTAACACAAACTCATATTAAACAAATCACCAACAAAGGTTTCATGCACTTTCAAAACCATAATTCGAAATCTTGTGTGTGTGCTAAACATTTCCCAAAATTCTAAAACACAATCCATATA
The DNA here is from genome assembly GCA_033807775.1 of Saussurea involucrata. Taxonomy (NCBI): domain Eukaryota; kingdom Viridiplantae; phylum Streptophyta; class Magnoliopsida; order Asterales; family Asteraceae; genus Saussurea; species Saussurea involucrata. The sequence continues at coordinate 16,819,820 of CM066326.1, forward strand.
AGGATTGGAAACACAAGAATCAGATAATGCAATTTTATTTTCAAAATCAAACTTTGTGCATGACTTAGTCGGCATTCTACGTCTCGACTCGTACTACTCCAAATCCCTCCGGTCCACTATCGTCATCCGGACATTTAAACCTTTTAGGGCAAGTTGGAATTCACGTCAAATCATCTTACGGATTTTCCTCAAAACAAAGTCGGCTCAAAAGCCTATGATTCTAGCACAATCATCAATCTTGACCCGAAATGGTCTACTTAAAGAGCTGATTTACTTAGAAGTCAATATCACCGAAGAACACGTCTTGATCTGAAATAATCAGAAGTCAAACATAAAAATATATCAGTAAGCACAGATATAAACCAAAACTTAGAATTTCTCCCCTGAAATTATGCATATAGTTCAGTATAGAATGAACTGAAAGCACATATACTCTTCTTCAAAGACCTGCACACTTCTCTATTGTTTTCCAGTCATGTGTTTGGTATAGTTATGACATTCAACACTACACACGATGAACCTGCAAAACAGATTAAGTAGAATTTGGTACCCACCGGAACTAGGGTCCGGGTTTGTTAGATACAGTTCGATTTAAAGAAAAATACTATAAGTACCATACCAATACTGAACATTTTCTTTCTTGATAAAATCATGAGTTCAACAATAAGAACAACAAATTTGCTTTTGTGCTAACCTGATCAAATGATTTGCAGAATAAACAAGATTAGGTTTAACAAATGATTTACCTTTGGAAGCATTGTTCTTCTTGTTCACTGGATGTGTATGAACAGATGATTTTGGGGCATCTTTCCCAGGTGAAAAACCTTTCACTCATCTTAACAGGCTTGAAGATAGGAGTATCTGAACTTGTAGTAGCATGGTTGTAGAAAAGATTGGAAGGACACGTCTAATCTTTTAAAAGATTGCTTGATTTGACAGACCTTGTCGAAGAAATATGTTCATGAACTGAACCAGAAGCAGTCTTGAATGAACATTCCGAATCAGCAAAATCATCATATGGCGATTGAACAATAGTATCGACACTAAATTGTTCAGATAATTCAACTTTGAAGTTAATTGCTTCTAATTTTTGAACTCTGTCAGACATAACATTTCTTTCTCGAACAGTCAAGTCAAATGTCTTCTGTAGATCAAATTTAATCTTCCGCTCTTTCATAACTTCCGTTGCTAAAGCAGACAACTTCCTTGTTAGCTTTGAGATTTCAGCCCTAAAGATTTTTCTCTCCTCTTCAAAATCTTTCTCCAAATATATTTTCTTATCAGCTATTTCTATAAAAATCTATATGTTCTTCTTATTAAAGCTCTTCTTTTCCTTCTAAAAAACGTCTCTCTTTTCAGCAAACTCCTTTCTCTCCTTTGCCAAGAAAAACTCCAATTCAGATATTTTCTTTGAAAGCTCACTATTCTTTGCTTCCAAAAATTTGCGTTCAGCATCAAACATGTAGAAATCAGGATTCGATCTTACAATCAATTAATCAATTAAAAACAATCAAACAGAGAATTGGATCCAAAAGCGTTGCATTCATTCAAGAACCGATTACAAATCTAGAGAGAGAATCTCTCAAAGATTACAAAGTGAATACAAAGTGATACGAAAGTTAGTTAGCTTACAGTTGCTAACTCCTATGTATATTGTAAAGAAAAGCTAAAGCTACAGTACATATATATGACAAACCAATAGACCAATTACACGTGTTCTAATTAGTAACATAATATAATTGAAAATGTCCTAACACATAAGTTCTGAACAACATGTTCAGAACTTCTGAACATTCTTCTGATTAAGCATATCAGAACATATACTTGATCACTTGACATTTTCATCTTCTTCTTCATAACTTCTGAGTCTCTTACTCAGAACTCTGAGTCTTCTGTTCAGACTTCACACTTGGTAATCTTTGCTAGACTTCTCAACCAGAACTTTTGAGTCTCCTACTCAGAACTCTGAGTCTTCAGATCAGATATCAACACTTAGCTTTTTGACAAACTCCAGTTCTAACAATCTCCCCCTTTTGTCAAACAAGCCTATATTGATCAACAATAAATTCCTTTAGGGCAGGTACAATCTTCAGAAGAATTACATTTCTTAGAGCAAGTCTTCTATCAATCTTTTCAATAATCTCTTGTGTCTCTTTAACTTGAGTTCCTCTTTTTAGCTTTTTCTGCAAACTGTTCTTGATAAATCGGAGAGTTCCAGAGCAGTACTTGGCAGCTTCACTGACTCTGAAGAAGGTCTTTTGGCTGTGTTTGTTTTTCAATGTGACCCCCAATTCTGGCCATGTACAAATGTATCCAGTCTGCAGAGTACTTAGTTTCTCATGATCATTGTTTGGCTTGGAAAGATAAACACATGGTCTATGCACATACAAAGCAACTTGGAAATCAATGTATGCATACCATCTCATAATGTAAAACATTGCACTTCTCACTGTTGCCAATGCTCCTCTTTCCTTTTTGTACTTCCTACAATCTTCATTCTCCAGAAGACAGTACAAACGGTAGAAATCATATATTGTATCTTATCAAAATCAGATTCAGTAAAGTAGTATACCTTCCCATCTTCTCTCAAAACCTCAAATCCATAATATTCGTTCTTCCTGAACTTTTTGACACATAATTCTCTGATTCCAGTGATCATAAAATCAGAATATACAGATTGCTTTTGTTTTCCTATGCATCTTGACAATTCAGAACGAAACCATTGAGAGAACTCTGGCTGATCATGATACACACTCGAAAAATTAACATCTCTTGGTTGAAAGAAGTTTGGCAGATAATATTCCAAAAGTAAACCATTTAAGTCAACTGGCACTTCTTCTTCATTGTCACCAGACTTTTCAGCTTGTTCAACATCTTTCACATGAACATCTTCTTGTGCATCTGATACTTCTGGAATAGATTCTTCAGCATCATCAGAGTAAACACCATTAACTTGGTATTCTGAAGGAAATACAAAGTCAATGTGAAGTAACTTCTTAGGATTTTCTTCTGATAGCATCCATTCATAACAATTTCTGAGTTTGTTTCTGAGCTCCATTCTTTCATTTACACATCTGATACATTTCTCTTTCACATAAATTCTGCCATTCTCAACATATGCTTTCATCTTTGACACTGTCAATTTCAAAGTAGCATCACTGTATTTCACTAAGTCCTTCAATCTAAACATAATACTTTTGTTGAATTCTGCATGAATGAATCTCTCATTACGAACTTCTTCACTAATAAACCCATCAATGTTATTTACAACATTTATAGTTCTGATTGGACACTCCAAGTTGTACTTATCTTTCCTTGATTCAATTGCTAACTGAAAATCATAAAGATGCATATTTCTGACATATATTCCCAAAATCCTTCTGCATTCAAGTTCCACCCAAGTCTCTTCAGTGCTTGGAAAGAATTTCACCATGAAAATCTGAGCATCTAAGAATAGTCTGGGAAAATCAAAGCTATTCATGCTTACTTTCAAGTTACCTTCTTTCATAACTTCCATGTTAACATACTTCAAACCATCAAACTCTTCTATATGAAATTCTAACACCTTCTCAATTCTTTTATGAACAAGTAACCTTTCATCTGGTTTTCTCAATCTATTTGAAGCTTCAACATACATTATCTGTATTTTCTCATCCATGAACACATTAATGAAATTTTCAATATCCACATACTCATCTTCTTTTCAATAAAGATCTTCATAGTTGTCTTCAGGAAATATGTCACAAAAATAATTCCTGACAAGTGGAGTATCATTCTGTTTAACAATGAAATCACATAGGGGTTCTTCCAATGTTGGCAAATCAAGTCTTGGGATAACAATTGGTCTTCTGAATGTGTATGAAGGCAAAAAGAAATCTACATTCTTGTTAGATCTTCTTCTGACACATCCTTAAAATAATGCTCTGCAATATCCTTTTCAAACTCTCTTTTGTAATTGACTGTGCAATCAAATTCTCCCATCAAATCAATTGGTCTCACCATTCTGAAACATATGTACACACTCTGACCATTAAGAGCATTTACCAACACACTGTGCATTCTTCTTATCAGAATATCATTCATCCTTCTTTCTTCAAACTAATAGATAAGATTACTTCCAGTGTAGAGAATAATATCTGAACATATAACCATTCTACCCATTTCAGAACTTTCTGTTAATTCCACTTCAGAGATATCCACCATAGAAGTATCTGCCATAACCATTTCAGAACTATTAACCATATCAGCTTCAGAAACATTCATCATCTCCCATTCAGAAGTATTTTCCAGAACTTTATCAGCATCCATATCAGAAGACTTTTCAAGTATCACTTCTTCTGATTCCATAACCTCCTCAGAACCTAGACTTTCAGAACTTGCAGTTGGAACCTTTATTAACTCAGCACTTTGCTTTTGCTTTTTCTCCCCCTTTTGATGATGATGAGGTTCATTATCATCAAACTTCCTCTTCAAAGTCTGAGTTGAGTCAAATTCTGGCACTGCTACAGACAAAGGCATGATCTGTAAAGGCTTTGATACACTAGCCAAATTTGAACTAAATGCTTGAAGCAGAGAAGACTTCATAGCATCCATACTTTTGAGCATATCTTCTTGAAACTTAGAAAACTTTTCTGTGATCTCCTTTTGATGAGATTCCACAAATACTTTGACATTATCCACATTTTGTTCAACAACCTTTGCCTTTTCTTCCAACATTATTCTCAATTCCTTAACTTCATCTTTCAAAGAAGTAACTGTGTTCTCCAATTTCTGAAGTTTTTCACCCAATTCATGATTTTGTTTCTGAATCTTTTCAAATTCAGAAGGTTCTAACGTTAATCCTGGAACAACAGATGAACCAGTTTTCATATGTTCAGATAACACATGGCATGTAGGTGTCACAGCGTCACCATGTACAATAGATGCACTATGTAAGGAAGCTTTTAAGATGTTCACCTCCCCAGGGCTTCCATCCAATCCTTGACACCCAATAATAGGTATATCTATGGATGTTGAAACAGGAATACGAAATTCCTATGATGTGCTTGTGTGAAATGAAAATTCAGGCCCAAATTGGATATCATTGTGCAATCCAGACTCAATGTGATGATTAATATTTTGGGATTTATCACCAAACTCCAAATGAGTAGGCAATGGTTCCCCTGTTTGAAATGAAACATTAGCATTTTGAAATGCTTCTGAGTGGTTGGGATTGGTTATTTCAAGTTCTAGCATGGGCTCAGTGGTATTTTCTTCAATATTAGTCACCAAGAGTTGTGAACCAATAGCAGATGTGGTTGCCCGGTTTAGATCAGCTGGTTCAGAATTATCTCTGTTTTCTAATTCTGGTAACATTCTCTCATCCTCACCTCTCTCTGTCTGTTTTTCAGGCTCACTTCTAACCAAGCTCTCAGAATTTTCCCTCTTAATTCTCTCAGAATGTTCTCCCACCTGAATATCCTCCCCCACTCTTACAGCATTTGATCCCTCACCTCTTCTCTCTGGGTTTTCCTCATGGGTAGAGACCCGAGGTTGTTCAAGTCTCATTGAGGTGCAATAAACTTTTAAATTTTCACTTTCCCTTGGTATGTAAGACCTAAGTGCCCTTGTCAAAGGTTTGTGATTAGGAAAATTCACAAGATTAAGAACTGATTTCATTTTACCCATGTAGAAGACTGGCCCATGCTCCTCATTTGCTCTTCTTGGAATATTAGGATCTTGCCTCATTGCATACCAAATTACCATCTGCCAATACCTTTGATAAGGTATATATGTCAAAGGATTATCTCTTGTTTCTCTCCTTATTGCCTTCTGATTCCTTTTAAAAGTATTCTTCATTTCTTCCCATAAAATTGAAGCATAGTCATAATGCCTGTTCTTCACTAACCCTTGAAAAATCTGCATTAGTTGTCTTGATCCTTGATCTGGAGAACTGTGTTTCCCAGATAAACATTTGTTAACAACTGTGAAGAAACATGCCCAGATTGGTGGTAGTTTATTTCTTCTGAATGAACTAAGATTCCTCAATTCATCATTATATCCCAAACTTCTGAATTCAGCTAACATCTCCTCTGTTAATGGTGAATCCTCAAAATCTGATCTCCTTTCCAACTCATCTTTTTTCTGGCAAACTCAACATGATTCTTAAGAAACTAACAGTTAAAGTTATTGACACTCCCCCTATATTGGATACAAACTTATTCCCTTGTAACTCCAGATTTTTCCACCACTGTTGAATATACTGAATTGGAACAGTCTTTTTCAGAGTAAACCATTTCTTGAACGGATGATACTTCAACAACTCTATTATGATCCTATGTTCTTCCTTGAAATTTGTTTCATCTAGAACTAAAACACAATTATTTTCAACTAAATCTAGATATTCACTTTCAGGCACAATCCTCTCTAAAGAAATAGGTCTAGAAGACATTACTGACCTCACAACACTTTGTTGATGTTCGATATTTTCATTTCCCTCATCTGCATTGCCCTCAGACTCGTCCATATTTTCATCCTCTGCATTTCCTCCAACATTTCCTCCTAAAATATTACCTCCTATAGCCTCTTCTTATGCGACTATATTATCAGGCATTCGAACATCATCATTATCTGAATCCGAAGAGGATTACATTAAAGTTCTTGTTGTGTGTACTGATACAGTTCTACTTCTACGTGTACCAGACATGATTTCAATATAGAAGTATGAAAGAAAACAGAATCAAAGAACTCAGAAGTTTTGCGTATCTCACTTTTCACTCTTAGAATTCGAATAAATTTGAAAGAGAGATTCTAAGGTCTATTTAAAATCCACGAAGCTAAAACGTTTCAAACGGTGAAAAACTGCTTTATGACAAAGTTATAACGGTTTCTAACACTGTGAAATACCACAAAAGATGTTAAATGAAACGTGGTATAATCAAATGAATAAGATGCTGACACGTGTTATTTGATAGAACTTAACACAAGTTTAAGTTCTGAATAACACGTTCAGAATTCTGAGAGTGTATACTCAAAATTTCTGAGGACACAATTCAGAAGAAATTTCCTTAGAACCAAAATTCATTTAAATCTCAACTTCTGATAATATAAATCTTTTAATCACCCAGAAGTAGTTTGAACGGACAGAAAATTATTTTATCATCAAAATTATGTCCCTCTTTTGATGTTTTGGGATTTTTGAAAATCATTTACAATCTAGCATCTGACCTTGAAAACTTTTTAAGGATTCAGAAGTAGTTTGAACAAGTGAAAAATATTTTATCATTGAAAGCTTGTTCCCCTTAGAATGATTAAAGATAAGAAACGAATACAAACCTTGTAAGTACTTCAGAATGGTTTCTGAAAGATATCAATGCTCCCCCTTGACTTAAGCATATACTCAAACACATATTAGACATAAAGAAATATGAAAAAGATAAAACAGAAAAAACTTAATGACAAATTGAAAAACTTGTAATTTCCATAAATGAGTTCTGAAAGGTATAGTCAGAAGTTCTAATTAACCTATTCAGAAGAAAAAAATTAAGTCAGATTTCTGTAGTATTGACTCAGAAGTTCTGAACTCAAGACTCAGAACATCTGAGTAAGAGAGTCAGAATTTTGAGTACACTACTTAGAAAATCTTACTTAGAAAATATTTCATTTCTGAAAAATCACAAATATACTCAATTAGTCAGATTAAGCATTCCTATCTTATATATGAGAAAAGTAAACCTTTTGTGATCAAGAGGCTTTGTAAATAAGTCAGCCAATTGATACTTTGTGTGCACAAAATGCGTTTCAATAGTTCCCATTGCCACATAATCCTTAATAAAATGATACCTTACATCAATATGTTTGGTTTTTTAGTGTTGAACAGGATTCTGAGTGATGGCAATGGCACTTTCTGAATCACAATAAATGGGAATCTTGTTAAGTCGATAGCCATAATCCATGAGTTGTGTTTTCATCTACAAAGTTTGAGAACAACAAGCAACATCTACATATTTTGCCTCATCAGTTGATGTGGACACACAATTTTGCTTCTTTGAAGCCCAACTCACTATTTTATCTCCCAAAAAGTAACAAGCACCAGAAACACTTTTCCTGTCCAATCTGCTTCCTGCATGATCAGCATCCGTAAAGGCAGTCAACTTAAAATCAGTCTCTTTTGGATACCAAAGGCCCAAATCAGGTGAACCTTTAAGATATCTTAAGATCCTCTTAACAACCAGCAAATGAGATTCTTTTGGTTTAGATTGAAATCTAGCACAGAAACATGTAGCAAACATGATATCTGGCCTACTTACAGTCAGATAAAGTTAAGAACCAATCATGCCCCTATAAACCTTGTTATCTACTGAAACTCCAGAGAGATCAGCATCTAACTTGACATTTGTAGCCATAGGTGTTCTCATAGCAGCACAATCAGACATCTTAAACTTTTTCAGAATATCTTGTACATATTTTCCTTGATTAATGAAAATTCCTTTGGTAATTGTTTTACTTGAAGACCAAAGAAAAACATTTAATTCTCTCATCAAGCTCATTTCAAGTTTTGATTTCATGATATCTAAGAATTCATCACATAATTCTGCATTTGTAGAACCAAATATTATATCATCTACATATATCTGAATCAGAATTAAATCTTCACCTTCTTTCTTTAAAAATAAGGTAGTATCAATTTTACCTTTCTTGAAGCCAGATTCTAATAAGTATTGAGTTAGAGTGTCATAACAGGCTCTTGGTGCTTGTTTTAGACCATACAATGCTTTATCTAAAACATATACATGATCTGGAAACTCAGGATCAACAAACCCTTCAGGTTGATAGACATAAACTTCTTCATTTAGTATACCATTCAAAAATGCTGATTTGACTTCCATTTGGTATACTTTGTGTAAGTTCAGGATCTTATCTTACAATCAATGTAGAAAGCAGTAATTGAGAATTTGTATGATCAAGCCCAATTGTATTCAATGATGAACAGAATTACAGATCTAAGAGAGAGAGAATCTCAAAGATTACAAAGAATGAATACAAAGTTATACGGGAAAAATCAATCAGTTAGCAACGTAGAGCTAACTACTATTTATACTGCAACGGACATCTTAAAGCTACAGTACAAATAAGAAAGACTAATAAGAACATAACACGTGTCCTAATTAGTTTATAAAATACTAAGTAAAGTATCTCGTCATAAGTTCTGAACAGGTAGTTCAGAACTTCTGAACATTCTTCTGATAACGCTTCTCAGATCTTCTGACTCCTTAACTCAGACATCTGACTTCTCTTCACCACTTCTTATCAATACTTCCGAGCTTTCACAGTCAGACCTCTGACTTCTCTACTCAGAACATCTGAGTCTTCTTATCAGATCTTCAACACTTGGTTTATTGACAAAACTTCAGATCTAACAATCTCCCCCTTTTTTTCAAATAAACTTAAACTTTGCATCATCCAGTTCTTTCAGAGCAGGAACAATTTCCTGAAGTAGCACAATTCTCAGATTAAGCCTCTTATCAATTTTGTCAATGATTTCTTGAATAATTTCAACTCGCTGATTGATTACTTCTTGAGTCATGTTTGCTTCCTTCACTTTCAGCATCTTTTTCTCCAAATTATGCTTTATGATTCTTAAAGTTCCAGAACAGTATTTTGCAGTTTCCTTTGCTCTGAAGAAGATCTTTCCACTTTTGTTTTTCAAAAATACTCCCAAATCTGGATATTTGTGAACACTTCCAGTCTTTAACACCTTTTTCTGTTCATGATCTGTGTTGGGATTTGCCAGATAAACACATGACTTTTGTAAGTACAGAGCTATTTGAAAATCTGTAAAACAGTGCCACCTTAAGATGTAGAACATGGCCTCAATTACCACACTTCTTGCCTTCCTTTCATTTCTGTCTTTGCTCGACTCTTTGAAGCATAGAAAGCTGTGTAATCTGTAGAAGTCAACCACTGATAGTTTCTCAAAATATGCATCAGTAAAGTAATAAACCTTGCCATCTTCTCTCAGAACTTCAAAAGATAAGTACTACATCTTTCTGAATTTCTTAACCCTCAATTCTCTGATTCCAGTAATTAAAAAATCTGAGTAAACGGCTTGCTTTGTTTTGCCAAGACATCTTGATTTTTCAGCCAACAAGATCTGAGTCTCCTTAGGTCTATCATAATACATATCCAAGAATTGTACTTCTTTTGGTTTGAAGAACTCAGGCAAATCAAATTCAAGAAAGTATCCATTTAGATCAATGGATATTTCATCTTCTTTGGGTTCAGACTGTTCAGCTTGATCAAAACTAGTTATCTGCACATTCTGAGATGTTGTGTTCTGCACTTCTTCAACTTCATCTGACAGAATTTCATTCACTTCATACTCAGCAGGAAACACAAAATCATTATGTAGAATCTTTTTGGGATTCACCTCAGATAGCCACCATTTACTACAGTTTCTGATTTTTCTTCTAAGATCCAACCTCCTTTTCACAGAGTTCATACATCTTTTCTTTAAACTCTCTCTTTCAGTTTCCACACTTATTTCCATTTTAATCAATAACCAATTCAGAGTTGCATCACTGTACTTCACCAACTCTTTTAATCTGAACATTTCAAGCCTTTCGTGAACTGTATATGTGAACCCTTCTGTCTCCATTCCTTCATTCACAAATCCCTTCAAATGCAAACCAACTTCTGTTTTCTTTGTGGGAGAACTCAGATTACACTTTTCTTTTCTTTCTTCAATAGCTAATTGGAAGTCATACAAGTATATATTTCTGACATAGATACCCAGAAGTCTTCTGCATTCAATTTCCATCAAGGCTTCTTCAGTGCTGGCAAAGAACTTGACTAGAAAGATCTGATCATCAAGAGTCAATCTGTGAAAATCAAAAATAGACATGGAAACCTTTGTATTTCTTTCTTTCAGTACTTCCATTCTAACAAACATTAAACCATTGAATTCATCTTGTTGAAACATCAGAACTTTCTCAATTCTTTTCTGAATATGCAGTTTTGAGTCAGGAACTCTGAATCTGTTAGAAGCTTCTGAGTAGATCATCTGAGCTCTGTCATCCATAAAACCATCAATATTACTTTCCAAAAGCTCATACTCTCCTTCTGTGTAGTAAAGATTATCATATATTTCCTTAGGAAAAATATCATCATGAAATTGTCTGGCTAATGGCACATCAGTTAACTCTAGGATGAAATCACATTCAGGTTCTTCTAGTCTTTGCAAGTTAATCTTTGGGATCTCAATTGGTTTTCTGAATACATACTCAGAAGGCATAAAGTAGTCTTTCACTTTCACATACTCTTCTTCTGTATTTAACTCATCACAAAAGTTAAATCTAAAATCATCTTCAAAATCCTGAGTATAATTCACAGTTCTGTCTTCTTCTCCCATTAGATCAATAGGTCTTACCATTTTTATTCCTTGCTGAACTTTTTAAACATTCAAAGCTCTGACTAAATTATTATGCATCCTTCTGATCAACTCTTCACTTAATCTCCTTTCTTCTAATTCAGAATCCGTCATATTTTCTTTGTTATACACCACAATATCTATACACATGTTGACCACTTTACTTTCCACTGTCTTTTATGATCTCAATACAGATTCCTCAATAGCTTCAGTTTCATCTGAGTTTCCTTCCATCTCTATGTCTAAGTTCAATTCCTCTGTTTTATCTGAATCACCACCATCTGTACTTTCCAACTCCATTTCCTCTGTATCTGAGCTATCAATCTGAACTATCTGAGTTATTGCCTTTAAATTTTCTTGTTTCTGATCTTCTGAACTTTTTGTACTAGCTAATTGTATATCTGCCATCTCAAAATCTTCTATGCCAATATCATCATCAGAACTTAACCTTTGTCTTTTCTCCCCCTTTTGATGATCATGAGGCTCATTATCATCAAACTTTCTCTTCAAGTTCTGATTAGAAGTACCTTCAGGTTCAGTTTCTGCAATAGGAACAAGATCAAGAGGCGTTGAAGTAGAAGCTAATGATACACTCAGTGCTTTCAGTATAGATTCCTGCATCCCTTGCATTTGTTTTAACATATCTTTTTGAAAACCAGACATTATATCCATGATCTTCTTTTTGTGAGAATCCAAGGATTTCTTTACATCATCTACTTTGGTTTCAACAGAAATCAACTTTTTTTCCAACACAACTTTCAAATCTGACACCTCATCATTCAAATCCTCCACCTTCTTCTCCAAATTTTCTACTTTTCCCCCATCTCCTTGTTTTGTTTCTGAATCTTTTCAAATTCAGAAGTTTCTAACAGTGAACCTGAACCAACAAATGGTCCAGTTTTCATGTGCCCAGAGGGCTCATGGCCTGTAGATAACACACAGTCATCTTGTACAACAGATGCACGTTTGAATGAGGCTTTTGTAATGTTCACCTCACCAGGACTTCCATCCAATCCTCGACACCCAACATTAGGTATGTCTATGAATGTTGTTTCAGGAATACGAAATTCCCGATTTGTGCAAGTGTCAGAAGGAATTTCAGGCTCAATATGAATAGGACTGTGATATTCAGACTCAATGTGTTGAAAAATAGATTGGGATTTATCACCTCCCTCCAAATGAGTTTGGGATGGTTCCCCGGATTTGTGTGAAACAGTAGCATGTTGAAATGCTTCTGAGTGGATATGGATGGGTTGTTCAAGATCCACCACTAGGTCCATGGTGTTTGTTTCAATATTGGACACCAAGAGATGTGAACCAATAGGATTTGTGGTTACCTGGTCAAGATTAGCTGGTTCAGAGGCATCTCTTTCTGTTTGAACCTCTGTTGACAATCTCTCATCCTCACCACTCTCATTCTGTTTTTCCTCATCAAATCTAACCAAGCTCTCAAAATTTTCCCCCTCAAGTCTCTCAGAATGTTCACCCATCTGAACATCCTCCCCCTCTCTAATTCGACTAGACCCTTCACCTCTCTTCTCAGGTTGGTCCTCTTGGGTAGGGATTTGAGGTAATTCAATTCCCATAGAGGTGCAATAAGCTTTTAAAATCTCACTCTCCCTTGGAATATAGTTCCTAAGTGATTTTGGCAATAGTTTATGATTGGGATAGTTTTCAAGTCTTGTTACTGAGGTCATCTTACCCAAATAAAATGTAGGACCATGCTCTTCATTAGTTCTTCTTGAGATTGTTCTGTTTTCCTGCATGGCATACCAAATAACAATTTGCCAGTACCTTATATAAGGAATGTATGTCAGTGGAGCATCCTTTGTTTTCTTCTGAATTGCTTTCTGATTCTTCTCAAATGTATTCTTCATGTCTTCCCAAAGTATTAAAGTATAGTCATAATGCCTATTCTTCACTAAACCCTGAAAGATCTGAAGAATTTGTTTAGAACCTTGATCAGCAGAACTATTCTTCCCTAACACACATTTATTTACCACATGAAAGAAGCAAGCCCAAATAGGTGGTAATTTGTTTCTTCTGAACAAACTAAGTGTCCTCAATCCTTCATTGTATCCTAACTTCTTAAACTCTGCTATTAATTCCTCTGTTAAGGGTGAGTCCTCAAAATCTGTCCTTCTTTGTACATCATCTTTCTCTGGTAAATTCAGCATTTCTCTTAGTGCAGAGATAGATAAGGCAAATGTCACTCCTCCAATTTCAGACACAAACTTATTATCTTCTAACCTAAGATGTTTCCACCATTGTTGTATGTACTGAACAGGCACATTTTTACTTCGTGTAAACCATTTTCTGTACGGATGGTGTTTGAATAACTCCATGATAATTCTGTGTTCAGGCTTAAACCGGCTTTCCTCAAATAATATAACACAGTTATTTTCAGATAATTTCAGCCATTCACTCTCAGGAACAATTCTTTCCACTAAAATAGGTATATCTGACATAATAGAACCTGCAGCACTCTGTTCATGTTCAATATTAACGTTTACCTCATCCGCATTTCCTTCAGATTCATCCATTTGTTCATCTTCTCCATCATTTCTTATTGCTTCTTCCTCTACAGCTCTATTCTGTACTTCATCATTATCCGAATCAGATGAATCCATTATCGATTTTGTAGAGTGTAGAGAAATTTGACCACTCCTTCGTATTCTAGACATGATTTAAGAAGAAAACAAATTCAAAGAACTCTGGATTTGATTCGTATCTCACTTTTCGCTCTGGAATTTGAAAAGATTTGAAATAGGGATTTTAAGACCTATTTAAAATCCGCGAAGTTGAAAGGTTTAACGGAAAAGCGAAATCAATGTTATAACGGAGTCAACACATTTGAAATGCCACAGAGGATTTAAATGAAATGCGTGGCATAATCAAACAAATATGAAGCTGACACGTGTTAGTGGATAGAATTTTGACTCAAATCAAAGATCTGAATAACACGCTCAGATGTTTTGACTTTTCTTTATCAGATATCTGATTGTTCTTCTCAGAAGAATTTTACCTTGTAACCAAAATGTCATTTAAAATCAACTTCTGACAAATATAAAACATTTTGATTATTCAGAAGAGGTTTGAACAGATAGAAACACTTTTTTATCATCAAAATTCTGTTCATATTATGATGAATTAAAAAATCATTTAAAATCTTATATCTGAATATGATTTTTTTTTTAATTCAGATATAGTTTGAATAACAACAAAATTTATCATGAAAAGCTTGTTCTTCTTAGAATAATCAGAGATAGAAAATGAAAGCAAATCTTTTAAGCATCACAAAATGATTTCCAAAGGAATTTTGATGCTCCCCCTTGACTTGAGCATGCATTTGACTATTAATGATACATAAAGATGAGATGAAAAGATAATAGAAGAAGCATAATCCACACAGTTGAAGTATTTTTATTTCTCAAAAATAAATTTTTGAAAGCTAGATTGCTGATGTATTGACTCAGAATCTCTGACTGTAAGATTCAGAAGTTCTGATCTCAAGACTCAGAAGTTCTGACCTCAAGACTCAGAAGTTCTGATCTTAGTACTCAGGAATTCTGATTCTTAAGACTCAGAGTTCTGAGTACATTACTCAGACAATTTTACTTAGAAAAATTTAGCATTTTTAAGAAAGAAAAAAATATTTTCAATTAGGCAGATTAAGCATTCCTATTTTACATATGAGAAAAGAAAACCTTTTGTGATCAAGAGGCTTTGTGAACAAGTCAGCCAATTGATACTTTGTATGCACAAAGTGCATCTCTATAGTTCCTTTTTCCACATAGTCCTTTATAAAATGATACCTCACATCTATATGTTTAGTCTTCGAATGTTGAACAGGGTTCTGAGTAATGGCAATTGCACTTTCTGAGTCACAATAGATGGGAATCTTGTTAAGCTGATATCCATAGTCCATGAGTTGTGTTCTCATCCACAATGTTTGAGAGCATGAAGCAGCAGCAGCAACATACTCTGCTTCAGCAGTTGAAGTGGACACAAAATTCTGCTTCTTTGATGCCCAACTCACTATTTTATCTCCCAAAAAGTGACAAGCACCAGATGTACTCTTTCTGTCCAACCTACTTCCTGCATGATCAGCATCAGTGAAAGCAGTCAATTTGAAGTCAGTTTCTTTTGGATACCATAAACCTAGATCAGGTGTTCCTTTGACATATCTTAAAATCCTTTTGACAGCCAACATATGTGATTCTTTCGGGTTAGATTGAAATCTAGCACAGAAACAGGTAGAAAACATGATATCTGGTCTACTTGCTGTCAAATAAAGTAATGACCCAATCATGCCTCTATAGAGTTTGATATCTGCTGAAACACCTTTGAGATCAGCATCTAACTTTATGTTAGTTGCCATAGGTGTTCTCATAGAAGCACAATCAGACATTTTGAACTTTTTCAGAATATCTCTGACATATTTTCCTTGATTTATAAAAATACCTTTTGGTAATTGTTTGACTTGAAGACCAAGGAAAAAATTCAGCTCACCCATCATGCTCATTTCAAATTCAGATGACATGATTTTTGAAAAATTATCACATAATTCTGGACTGGTAGAACCAAATATTATGTCATCAACATAAATCAGAATCAGAATCAAATCATCACCCTGTTTATTTAAAAACAAAGTTGTGTCAATCTTACCTTTCTTGAATCCTGAACCTAACAAGTGTTTAGTAAGAGTGTCATACCAGGCTCGTGGTGCTTGTTTTAGACCATATAAAGCTTTGTCTAAAATATAAACATGATCAGGGAATTCTGGATCAACAAAACCTTCAGGTTGATGGACATACACCTCTTCATTAAGTTTGCTATTTAGAAAGGCTGATTTGACATCCATTTGATACACCTTGAAGTTTTTATGTGCAGCATAGGCCAAAAATATTCTGATTGCCTCTATTCTTGCCACTGGTGCAAATGTCTCATCATAATCAATTCCCTCTTGTTGACAGTATCCCTTAGCAACCAATCTTGCCTTGTTTCTGATGACAACACCTGATTCATCCTTTTTGTTTCTGAACACCCATTTAGTTCCAATAATAGATTTACCTTCAGGCTTTGGAATGAGTCTCCAAACTTTATTTCTTTCAAATTGAAGCAATTCCTCTTGCATTGCTGAAATCCAGTCTGGATCCTCTAGGGCTTCATTAGCTTTCTTTGGTTCAATCACACTCAAGAAACCAGCAAACATTGCTTCATTTGCTGTAGCTGATCTGGTTTTTACTCCTGCTGAAGGATCACCTATTACTTGATGAATAAGACGATTTTTAGTCCATTTATTTGCACTAGGGAGTACATCAATGATTGCTTGTAATTCTGAATTGTCCCCTTGTTCTGATGTAAGAATAGGAGTTATATCCAAGTTTGGGTTCTGATTAATGAAGTCAGAATTCTGAGTGACTTGTTCAGAGTTCTGAGTACAAGAATCAGAATTCTGATTACAAGGTTCAGAATTTTCACCACCTGTATTTATTAGATTTGGACATTCCTCTGATGGACCTTTGTCAGAAATTACAGTTGATTGAACTATTTCTGGAGTCTTATTTTTCATCTCTTTGACCATCTTTGGGTTTTCATATTCTGCATAAGAATCAGAAATTAGTTCACTAAAAGCATCCTTAAACAGTAAATTGAGTTCTGAACAAATAGGATTAGAATTTGTATCAGAAGTCGTTTTTGTCTTGTTCAGCATGAGTTCTGAACTGTCTTGTTCAGAAGTCCGCATTCTGGCTTCATCAAAAGTTACATTTATTCTCTCCATCATCCTCTTGGTTCTTCTATTGTAGATTCTGAATGCTTTGGAAGTTAAAGAATAACCCACAAAGTATCCTTCATCTGCCTTTTTATCGAATTTGGCAAGATTTTCTGTGTCTCTAAGAACATAGCACCTGCAACCAAAAACATGAAAGAATTTGATTAATGGTTTTCTTTTATTTATCAGTTCATAAGCAGTCTTATTTAATCTCTTATTGATTAAAGTTCTATTCTGTGTAAAACAAGCAGTTGCAATTGCTTCAGCCCATAGGAAAGTAGGAAGATTTGCATAAGCCAGCATTGTTCTCGCAGCTTCAACTAGAGTTCTATTCTTCCTTTCAACAACACCATTTTGTTGAGGAGTTCTGACAGCAGAAAAATTGTGAGAAATCCCAGAACTTTCTAAAAAATTCTGAAGAGTCTCATTTCTGAACTCTGTTCCATTATCACTTCTGATTTTCTGAACTGGAAGTTGTAAGAGAACTTGAATCCTTTTGATAAAATTTATCAATGTAGTAGCAGCTTCTGACTTAGCTCTTAGGAACTCAACCCATGTGTATCTGGAGAATTCATCAACAATCACAAGCATATATTTCTTTCCTCCCATAGATTGAACTGAAATTGGACCACAAAGATCAGTATGAATCATTTCTAATGGTGCTTTGCAAGATGAGTCCATTTTTAATTTGTGAGAACTCTTTTTCATCTTGCCCATTTCACAAGCTGAGCATAATGATTCTTTTTCAAATTTAAGCTTTGGTAAGCCTTTAACCAGATGTTTTGCAACGAGATTATTAAGATCTTTGAAATTCAGATGAGAACATCTTCTATGCCAAAGCCATCATTCATTTGCAGTTGATTTTGATAAAAGACAAACTGTATTTAATGTTTTCAATTTTGAAAAATTAACTACAAATAAGTCCATATGTCTTTTGGCCCAAAAGACTTTAACATCATTTTCAGTTAAAATCATGCAACCTGTTATTTGAAACTTAATTTGACAAAGACTGTCTAAAAACTGACTTATGCTGAAAAGATTATGCTGTAATCCTTCAACATAGAAAACCTTTTGGATAGTCAGATCCCCTTTAGTTAAATCCCCATAACCTTTGACTTGTCCTTTGCTGTTATTTCCAAAGTTTACTGCTCCTCCAGCCTTTTCTTTGAAGTTTGATAGAAAAGACTTCTGACCTGTCATGTGTCTTGAAGCTCCTGAATCTAAAAACCACACATGACAGCCCTGCAAAAGGATCAGTTAGGTTTAGGTACCCATTTTGGAATGGGTCCATCTTTGTTAGCTTTGTCATTGGATTTAACATTAGTACCTTTTACTCTCCACTCAAAATCTTTCTTCAAACACCATTTTCCTTGAACTTTTATGAAGTCAGAACATTTTCTGCTTACAAGCTTGTTCAAATTCTTTTTGAGAGTTGTAACTTTTGGTTTTGCTATATTTTCAACTTTCTTTTCTTTTATCTTTTCTTTCTTCTGAGTCTGAGGAACAGAAATTTTCTTCTTTTCTGTATTTTGAGGAACAGAAACTTTCTGAATATCTTTTCTTATGTATGAAACAGAAGTTATTTTGACTTGACATTTATGAGAATATTGGAATGAATCATTTTTACATCTAACACAAACAAGATTTTTCTTTGCAAGTGACAATAAATATGAAACATAGGTCATTTCATTTTTATTGATACTGTTCAGAGTACAATTGCCCTTATTACAAGAATTTCTAGCTTTGAGTTCAGAAGTAGATTTCATTATAAGCTTCTCAATATCCCTTTTCAGATCATTCAACTTTGCAAGATCATCTTTCCTTTTGCTTTCTTCTTTTTCTGAAAAAGTCAAGTTCTTTTTGTTAGAAGAATTAGATGATTCACCTTTTTCATATGTACTTGATTCATTAAAGAATTTATCATTTTATCTTGAAGCATTAATTTTAAAAAGATCATACTCAGTCTTCAGTTTTTCAAGCTCTGTTATTTTCTGAATAAAAATATTCTTTTCTTTCAAAGCTTCTTCAAGTTTAATATCCACCTCACAGAAATCATTTTCAAGTTCATCATAAGCTTTCCTTAAGTCCTCAAGTTCTTGACTCACAAGATTAAATCTCTTTTCAAGTTGCAAAAATTCATCTGATTTTGTTTCAGAAAATCCAGTTGAATCAGACTTCTGACTACCTAAGTCAGAGTTCTGATTTACAGACTCAGATGTCTGATCTTTAGATTCAGAGTTCTGACTACAAAGTTCAGAATCCTGACTAGAAATTTCAGACTTCTGATTGACTGTTTCAGAATTTTTACTTGTGTCAAATATGCTCTCAATGTCATGATATGAAAAACTTGGTTGTTTATTTTTGTAGCTGACATTTAAAGAATCATACTTGAATTTAGTATCATTGTATCTTGGCTTCTCATCTGTTTGTTTAGAAACTTCTTTCTTAACCTTTTCTTCTGAACCAACTGACTTTTCTGTTTTAGACTCAGAAATTTTCTAATCTGGCTTTTTAGAGTTTGGTCTTTGCAAATTGTCAGAACTTGTTATAGAACTAGCAGGTCTTATGAAAACTTCAACAATTTCTGGGATTTTTGGCTTAGAAACTTGAAGTTTTTCATACAAGTTGATTGGAGCTCTTTTTAAAGTGACATTTTCTTCCAATCCCAATCCCTTCTTTGGGTTGTAAAATCTTGTATCTTTAACATTGCTTAATAAAAGATTTAGTGTTTGCTGAGTCTGACCCCTTTTCAAATTCAGATCTTCTAATTCTTTAATTTTGGTGTATAATTCTTTCTTTCTTCAAATAACATATCAAATTTTATTTGTAAATCACCTTTTTCATCCTTTATTTTTTGAAAACTCAACTTTTAGTTTAGAAAGCCTTTTCATCAATTCAGAATTTTCATCTTTAACTTTCTGTTTCTCAGCCTCAGATTCTTCATATTGTTCTTTTATTACTTCTTTTTCAATTCTGAATTTGTTAACCAAATTTCTTTCTCCTTTTATCTGTTTTCTTAGATTAGCAAATTCAGTTTTCATTTCACCAATCTGGGTCATTAACTCTAATTCAAGTGAAGAATGTACCTCAGCAGATGACTCAGAATCAACATCTTCAAAATCAGAATCATCCTCATTCCTCATTTTTGCCATATAGCTCTGCATTTGTGGAAAGTTGATATGATCATCTTCATCAGAAGTGTAGTACAACCAATTCTCCTGTTCAGCCAACAAAGCAATTTTATCATCTCTCTTCTTTGCAAGCTGAGCCTTCTTGGTGTAGTACTCATAGTCTTTCACAATTGTAACTCTGCAATCCTTAGCATAGTGGCCAGATTTTCCACATTTGAAACACAGATTCTTTTCTTTTCTCTCATCCTTCTCTTCTTTGTTTTCTTCACTTCTCTCTACTCTCTTTTCAAACTTATTTTCTTCCCTGTCTTCTTTCTTCTTATTATCTGAACTTCCAACTCTCTTATAATTTCCTTGAAATCTACCCTTCCCATACCTTTTGTTGAAAGTATTTGTCAACAAATCTAGTTTCTCAGCCATTATCTTGATATCTTCATCATCTTCTGATCCTTCTTCCTTGTCAGATTCTTCCAGATTAGGTATCTCTGATAGATATGCAGTCTTTTTGGGTGATTTGATTGCTTTGGACTTTGATAAGAATGCTAACTGATCAGCAACATTTTTCTTCTCGTCCACAACTAACTTGACAGAATCTTCATGTTGATTAAGAACACAGAACAGATCATTTAAGTCTTCTTCACACATATCCTTGTTCATTTGCAGACTTATGGCAAATGATGACCATTCTGAATTTAGACTGTTCAGAAATTTGTAATTTATTTCTGACTTCGTTTTCTTCAGTCCATTTCTTCTCAAGTCATTTAGAATAGTGCAAAATTTACTGTATGTCTGTGTCAAACTTTCTGACTCTTTTGCTTTGAACCTTTCATAAGCATTTATGCTTTGATTTAACTTTGCCTGAATAGATCTCACAGTTCCTAGCATCTGCCTTTCCAATTCGTCCCACATTTCTTTAGCTGATGATCCACTGTCAATCCTGTTAAGAACCTCATTTGGGACAGCCAAAGTCATCAAAGTAATTGCTCTTTTGTCAATAGCATGCCTATTCTTCTGTTCAACTGTGTATTGGGAATAACTCTTTTTCACCCTGGTCGCTGGAATTTCTGGAGTTGTCTCTGTAGCAGGAGTTGCAGCAACATCGATGTACACTTCAATTGGACCTTCTCGAATAGAGATCATAAGATTTTCATCAATGTTGTCTAGGAATTGGATCATACGGATTTTCCATTGCTGATACTCTTCTGGTATAAGAACAGGTGGTTTGGTTTCAGATCCCATGGCTAGATATTCGTTAGAAGACATGATTGTAAGAAAATTCAAAAGAAAGACAAATTCGAGTTTCTTGATCGAAATGTAACAGGTAATTCAAGAATTGCCAAGAATTCAAGAACTAGCCCTAGCAGCGGAATCGAATTTTGAATGAATCAAGAAATCTTCAAGAAATTGATCAATCGATCTTCGCGATAACAATCTTGAACGAATTTGTTTGTTGATTGGCTCTGATACCAATTGTAAGTTTAGGATCTTATCTTACAATCAATGTTGAAAGCAGTAATTGAGAATTTGTATGATCAAGCCCAATTGTATTCAATGATGAACAGAATTACAGATCTAAGAGAGAGAGAATCTCAAAGATTACAAAGAATGAATACAAAGTTATACGGGAAAAATCAATCAGTTAGCAACGTAGAGCTAACTACTATTTATACTGCAACGGACATCTTAAAGCTACAGTACAAATAAGAAAGACTAATAAGAACATAACACGTGTCCTAATTAGTTTATAAAATACTAAGTAAAGTATCTCGTCATAAGTTCTGAACAGGTAGTTCAGAACTTCTGAACATTCTTCTGATAACGCTTCTCAGATCTACTGACTCCTTAACTCAGACATCTGACTTCTCTTCACCACTTCTTATCAATACTTCTGAGCTTTCACAGTCAGACCTCTGACTTCTCTACTCAGAACATCTGAGTCTTCTTATCAGATCTTCAACACTTGGTTTATTGACAAAACTTCAGATCTAACACTTTGAAATTCTTATGTGCAACTGTTAGCCCCAAGTATCTGTAATGTAAAAGTATTGAAAATATTATCAAGTCAGAAGACCATCAGAGATGCAGCAGAAGACTTAGAAGAAAAAGCTTCAAGAAGATCAACAGAACACAACAGAGTTTTGGTGGAACTAACAGAGCTCAACAGAGCTCTGTCAAAAGATCAACAGAAGAACTGTTCACAAGCCGAAGACCAACAGAGCTATGGTCTATGAGCTCTATTGAAGTGAAGACCTCTGTGATGCCTAAGTCTCGTAAGAAATCCCAAGTGTTAGACAAGTGTCCATACTTTCCACGTATGCCCTAAAATTAGGAGACACACTTTCCACGTGTCATTCTAGGGTACGATAGTACACTGTCTACACTTTATTAGGGCTATAAATAGAGAGGTAGTGGAACAAACAATTAAAAGCTTTGGGAAGAATAGTTTTCCACAATTGTTTAAGCACACACTACAGTAATCCCGAGCACTACCTCCGTACGATATTGTTCCCTGTGAGATTTCAGGACACACCATTGATCTTGTTCTTGGTGTTATCCATTATCAATATACGAGCAGCGTTTCTTATTTGATCGTGTTATCATTATCCTGTTCTATAATTTATTCTCACTATTACAATATCATTCACACAATCACTCACTTTAATGGCTTTATATTTAAATGCTTCCGCTGTCTATGTTACTACCATTAATGTGATACAACGTGAATCTGGGAACCTACAATTGGTATCAGAGCTTGCTTGATTTCCTTAAATCAAACAATCCAATCTACCAAGGTTGATTCATTGTTGTTGATTGTATGTGCATTTCAAAGCTTCCTAGTATACTCTGTTTTAAAGTTTAAAGTTTAGAAGTTATTATTTCCACTGTTTTAAGCTTTCCAGTGTAGTTTAAAGATCTTATCTACTGTTCATTATTGTTCCATTGGTTACTGTTCACTTACTTTTAGTTTATACTCTTTCAAAACCGTTTGAAACTGTTATACCCTGTTTTTTTTTTCTCTGAAATTTGGCAAATAACCACATCAACGCTATTTATACTGCTGGTTCTCTGACTAAGCCTCCTACTCTTCTGAGAGATGAATATCCTCAATGGAAGATTAGGATGTTTAATTTCCTTGATGGGATGGACAGAGATTTAATGCATTATGTCACGGATGGACCATTCAAACCCATGGTTTTGGTTCCACGTGTACCCGCAACACAAACTACTGCTGAGATTCCTGCTCACCTTGAACCCAAAACCACCGGGTTCACTGATGAAGAGACATTAAAAATGGAAAATGATCTAAAAGCAGTTAGACTTCTGATTATGGCCATTCCTAATGAAATATTTCAAGAACTAGATTCATGTGTTACTGCCAAAGAAATCTGGGATCAACTTCTTAATCAGCTTGAGGGTGGCATCAAAACCCAAAAGAACAGAAGGACCCAATGTATAAATGAATACAACGATTTCAAGGCACTTCTTGAGGAAACCTTACAACAAACCTACAACAGATTCAATGTTTTGATAAACAAATGTAAAAAGTATGGGGTTGTTAGGTCGAAGGAAGATAACAATGTTTTGTTCCTGAAAAGTCTGAATGACGAATGGTTAAATCTGTCCATGTGTTTACAAGCTAACCAAGATCTAGATGCATGGTCTCTTACCGATGTGTATGGCACTCTGGACGCACAAGAAAAGGATGTTGTCAAACGAAACGGCAAATCCACCATTGCAAGACCTATTGCGTTAGTCTCTGAATCAAAGAAATCCACAGAAGGAAAGACAAACAGAGAAAGTTCGAGCAGAGGAAAGAAGAAGAAGAGTAAGAGTTTGGTAGCTGAAAGTGATACTGAAGAAAACTCGTCAGATGAGGATGGCGATATAAATGCGTTTGCTAAATCTCTTGCATTAATCACTCAACAATTCAACAAGAGATTTGGCAACAGAGCATTCGACAGAAGAGGTAGATATGAGAAAGATGAGAACAGAGCTTATGCTGCACCCCCACAACAGAACCATCACAACAGAGCTCCGACAGAACAGAGACAGCAACCACAACAAAAGTTCAATACTTCTGCTCCACAGAAGGCTGATGCTGCCCAACCCATCAATCAGAATGATGGACGTTGCTTTAGATGTGGCAAACCTGGTCATTTCTCTGCTAACTGTAAAGGAAAACTTGTGAAAGATCAAGATTATAACAAGAATAAATACAAGTATAACTACAGAGAAAGAAGCTATGTTGCTGAGATCGAGAATTGGATCTCTGATTCATCCTCTAATGATAAACCAGAGCAAGCCATTGTTGCTGTGGATGATGGAAGTTTGGAAGTTGATTGGATGACCGGAGGAAGAATAGAAAAGTCCGAAGAAGAAGATGTGGCTCATGCATTTGCCCTGACCGTAACAGAGCCAGACAACAGAGCGCTGGAGACAACCAGACCCAGTGCCAAGGTACATTTCTCTGAATCCAAGTCTGACTCAGAACTTGAGATGCATGTGTCATTACTTACTGAAGAGTTTCAACTCTTAAACAAAAGCTTTCTGAGGAAAAAGAGTTAAGAAAGCTGTCTCAGAAGGATCTGTCTTTCTACAAGAGAAAGAAAACTCTCTTGGAACTGGAAAAGGAAGAAATATCCAGAGAAAAATCTGAGCTAGAAGTCTTACAACAAAAGAAAGAAAGCACGTTTTCAAGAAGGGTTAAAGAGTTTGAAGAAATTTTGAAAAAAAAGCTGAAGAAGTTGCTAAATCTGAAAATGAACATTTAAACTCTGTTGCTCTAAAAGACTATTTTCAGAGAGAGAGGGAAATTTTACATCAATCCCTACAGAAAAAGGAAATTTTAATCAAAAAGTACCAGGATGCACAGAATGTGTATACCAAAATCAATTCTCAAGAAGACAAGCAAGGTCTAGGTTTTAATGACAGTGTTCCTTACAAAAGAAGGTTAAAGGCATCTTATCCCTTTGCCTTCTCTATTGGAAAAATGCAAGACGACGTGATCTCTGGAACTGATGTTTTCAAAAGAGCCAAAATATCAGATTTTACAAAAGCAAAAAGACTAAGCTTAAGGAATGTCAGTTATGACTCCTTGAATCAAGAAAAGGTTACAAAACCATCTGAAAAGTTTATTCTTGATCAGGGAAGAACTGAAATAAAGCTTACTGATTCCATCAAAAGTCTTGATCCAAAAGAAATCTTTAACTTCAATTCTTTCAAGGAACATAAGTCTGTTGCCTCTGTTACAGAACCCTCTTGTGCTTCAATACAGAGAGAACTCAATCCTGGAGTCCCAGTCTTCTCTCCATCCTCTGAAACCTTACGAACAACTTTTGAAGAGGATATTTTGAAAGTTATTGAAGAAAATGCTGCTTGTGATGCTTTAAAACCAAAGATAAGAAATGTTTAAATCCACCAGAGCTGATAACTCTAACATACCCAATGAGTCTAACACTTCTACCAGATCCACCAGAGACTTTCTGTGCTCTGACAGTGACTCTGACTCCGAGGTAGATGAGAAATTTTTCTGTGCTCCTAACACTTCGTTGCACAAACCTAAACAAGCAATTGTTGAATCTAGTTCTCTGAAAAACGTCTCATTCTTTAAGAAACAGAACAGATTTATACCTTTGCCAAATTTGAAAAATATGGGTATCAGAATTCTTTCCTCTAATGAGATAGAAGAGAAGAAAAGAGGAAAAGCTAAAATTATTCATGAAGACTATACCTCTGTTCCTTATGATCAAGTCAAATTTACAACAGAGCAAAAAGGAAAATGGAAAGTCAATGACCAACCTACTTCTACACCTATTGTAAATCAAAAGAAAAACAATTTTGTGTCAAGAGAGTTTGCTCCAAGAAACAACAATTTTAAATCACAGGACAGAATGTACGTAAAGACATCTGGTCCTAAAGTTTTTCAAAATCAAGCTCCCTTTAAACAACAATTTTTTAATAAAAACGACAATTTGCATCAATCTTCATGTTCTATCAAATGCAATTGTATTCAACTTCTGTTACAGTTAAAGAACCATATGAATGGTCCTCACTGTGTTCTGAATCAGTCGTCTGAAAGAAAAAATCCCAAGACTATTCAGAATGCACAAAAGAAACCCTCTGGCATACCATCCCAAAATGGAAAGCCAACAGATAAGCCCTTGAACACCCCCAAACCTAACAAGAAAGGACCCAAAACGCAATGGGTACCTAAAAGAAACGAATCTGTCTTGCAAAAACCCCATGTGCAGATCTGGTATTTAGATTCAGGATGCTCAAGGCACATGACGGGAAATAAGGAGCTGCTTACTTCTTTCAAGAACAAAAATGGAAGTGCAGTAACCTTTGGAGGAGATAATGGCGGACAGATTAGAGGCTACGGTACTTTAATCAATGGTGGTGTTTCAGTTTCTGAGGTTGCTTATGTTGAAGGATTAAACCATAATCTGCTTAGCATAAATCAACTATGTGATCATGGGTTCGATGTCAATTTTAGGAAGAAGTACTGTTCTCTGTTACTTTTCGAGTCTGGTCAAGAACTCTTAAGAGCCGACAGAAAAGGCAATCTTTATAAAATGAATTTCAATCCTAACCAAAACTTTACAACAGAAAAGCTCTGTTTAGTGTCTTTAAAAAATGAAGATGCCTGGCTCTGGCATAAAAGATTTGCCCATTTGAGTTTTTCAAATCTTGACAAGCTCGTGAAATTAAATATAGTAAAAGGACTTCCTCCACTGAAATTTGACAAAGACCATCTCTGTTCTACCTGTGAATTGGGAAATATGAAAAGATCTTCACACAGAACTAAGAGTGATCATAGCTGTCCCAGACCTTTGCATATGCTTCATGTGGATCTTTGTGGTCCTATCTCTGTGCAAAGTCTGTCGGGCAAGAAGTACATTCTAGTACTTATTGATGAATTTTCTAGATATACTTGGATTGAGTTCATCAGAGTAAAATCTGATGTCCCATAAATACTAATAAGTTTGTTGAGAAGGATACAGGTTCTGTTAGGATTAAAAGTGCAAAAGTTGAGAAGTGGTAACGGGACAAAATTCAAGAATGCAAGAATAGATGCCTATCTTTCAGAAGAAGGAATCTCCCAGAACTTCTCAGCTACCAGAACCCCACAACAGAATGGTGTAGTGGAAAGGAAGAACAGAACTCTGGTAGAAGCCGCCAGAACCATGCTGGCTGGCTCTGTCCTTCCCATCAACTTCTGGGCAGAGGCAGTCTCAACACCCTGTTTTACCCAAAACAGAGCTGTCATAGTAAAAAGATTTAAAAAGACTCCCTATGAACTAATCAACAACAGAAGGCCAAACGTGAAATTCTTTCATGACTTTGGCTGCAAGTGCTACATCTTGAATGACAGAGAACAGCTGGAAAAATTCGACAAAAAGGCGGACGAAGGAATCTTTATTGGTTATTCCTTAACCTCTAAGGCCTACAGAGTCTACAACATCAGAACTCGTGTCATTCAAGAGAGCGTTAGCGTGTCCTTTAATGAAAGTACATCAAGTTCCTCTGATCGCAAATCAACAGACGGGACACAGATAGAACAGAAGAAGCCAAGTTCCTCAAAGACAAGGGAAGAAGACATCAATCTTGTGTTCAATGATTTCTTCGATGATGATATCTCCTCTGTCAACATCAACAGAGGTGACCAAGCTCAGAATTCAACATAACAGAATCTGACAGGTACAACTCTTACTGGTCCCTCCAATACTTCACCATCTACTTCTCTGTCTACAGGTGTCATTCAGAGAAACGAGGAACCACAAAGAGAACCTGTGCAAGAGCCATCGTCACCTCTGCTAACCAATATTGGCAGAGACTCCCTATTTGAAAGATCACCCTCACAGAGCAATGAAGCCACTCTCCAGAGTTGTGTGCCACATAGCTCTGATTCTGAGGATCGTGTTTTCCCATCAGAAGCACAAACCCCTCCTGTTGTCCATGCTCCCATGACAAGATGGACAAAGGATCATCCTCATCATCAAATTATCGGTGCTGCTGAAGATGGTGTGAAGACGAGATCGTCCACAATCAATGAAGCTTTCTTTGTAAACTGTTTAAGCATGATTGAGTGAAAGAAAATTTCTAAAGCCCTTGAAGACCCAAACTGGATCGAAGCTATGCAAGAAGAGCTTCTGGAATTCGAAAGAAACAACGTTTGGTCCTTGGTTCCACTTCCTGAAGGCAAAGCGGCCATTGGAACCAAGTGGGTGTTTAGGAATAAAAAGGATGAAGATGGGATAATCATCAGAAACAAAGCCCGTCTGGTTGCAAAAGGATACTGCCAAGAAGAATGTATCGACTATGACGAAACCTTTGCCCCTGTAGCTAGACTAGAAGCCATAAGAATCTTCTTAGCCTATGCTGCTCACAAAGGTTTTAAGGTCTATCAGATGGATGTAAAGTCTGCCTTTCGTAATGGCAAACTACAAGAGGAAGTTTATGTCCAGCAACCGCCTGGTTTTGAAAGTTCGGAGTTTCCAGACCACGTTTACAAGTTAGACAAAGCTCTATGCGGCCTTAAACAAGTTCCCAGAGTCTGTCCAATTTTCTGTTGACAAATCACTTCGAGAAAGGTAATATCTATAAAACTCTATTCATTAGAAGGTATAGGAATGATATACTTCTAGTACAAATATATGTTGATGACATTATTTTGGGGTCTACACAACAAGAGTACTGTGATAGGTTTGAGGATTTGATGAAAAGTGAATTCAAAATGAGCATGATGGGAGAATTTTCATTCTTCCTTGGTTTACAAGTAAAACAATCCATCAGAGGGACTTTTATAAGTCAGTCAAAATACATCTCTGAAATTTTGAAAAAATACAAGCTCAACATATTCAAATCCAATGAAAACTCTTATTGCCACTGGAGTTAAACTTGACTCTGACCTTAAGGGTGAACCAACAGATGTCAAGACCTACAGAGGCATGATAGGATCACTTCTGTACTTAACTGCTAGCAGACCTGACATAATGTTTGCAACCTGTCTCTGTGCCAGATTTCAAGCAAATCCTAAAGAATCTCATTTGTCTGCTGTCAATCGCATATTTAAATATCTTAAAGGGACTCAATTTTTGTGTCTCTGGTATCCTCTTAATTCTGGTTTCGAGATTGTAGCATATACAGACTCAGATTACGGAGGATGCAAGAATGACAGAAAGAGTACGTCTGGTAGCTGCCAATTACTTGGTGAAAAATTGGTGAGTTGGACATCCAAGAAACAGAATTGCGTATCAACTTCTACCGCAGAAGCAGAGTATGTTGCTGCTGCCAGTTGTTGCTCTCAAGTGATATGGATGAAAACCCAGCTCAAAGACTATGGCCTAGAGTATTGAAAAATTCCAATTCTGTGTGACTCTAAGAGTTCCATAGCAATCACAGCTAATCCAGTTCAGCACTCCAAGACAAAGCATATCGATATAAGGTACCACTTCATAAAGGATCACGTTGAAAAAGGGACGATTGAAATGTACTTTGTTTCAACCGACTTCCAGCTTGCTGACTTTTTTACAAAAGCCCTTGATGAAAGGATATTTAACTTCTTAATCGGCAAACTGGGTATGCTGAACATGTCCTCGTAACTCTGTTCAAACTCAACAGAGCCTTTGATGTTCCAACAGAGCTCTGTCAAAATGTTAGGAAGGATAGTTCAACAGAGTCTCTGCTATTCACCAGAACTCTGTCATGCATACTTTTTCAACAAGCTTAGTGAATCTGTTTGTATATATCTCTCTTTTTGTAAAATTCATTTTGTAAAAAGGTTTTTTTGCTCATATCTCAAGGGGGAGTTTATAAAATTTTGCTCATGGTTTTAGGGGGAGCGAGTCAAATATGATTTTCAAATCAAAATGACTTCGCTTTTTGTTCTGAAAAGAAAAATCTTTTTGAAGAAAGAGGGAAAACCTGTTCTGATGAAAATCCTTTGATAATGTCAAGAACTTACCAGAACTCTGATATTTCACCAGAACTCTGTGAAATTTCTAAAGTCAGTTCTGTTCTCGTTCTTTGGCCATTTCTGCATCAGATACAGAATTTTAAATAAATTTTGAGTAAAGGTGAAACACCAAAGGAGTACTTGAAAAGAATGAAAAAGGGTTACTCATCAGAGGCAAAACTTGCAAAGCTCCAACAGAGCTCTGTCGGTTTTATGCCACGTCATCAGAAGAAACGTCATCAGAGGTGCGGGTTATTTCTAAGCGTCAACCACTTGTCACCCACACATCTCTAACCGCGACGGTTTACTTGCACAAAAGTGGTCAGAACAAATCCACGTGGCACTCTCTAATTGAAAGCTAAACCACTAGCAGTTCCCACGATACACTGTTCAGGCCACTCCACCTTTTGACACTCGAGTACCTACAGTACCTACGACGATTACCCAGCCACAAGTTTTGACTATAAATATCCATAACCGTGACCTATTTCATTTCTAAACCTCCTAAACCCTTCACCTTTCCCTCTTTTATTCAAATCCTCCATGTTCTTCAAGAAAACACCAAACCTGCAACAATGGCGGAACCCCAAAACTCTGCTGATTCTAGCCGAATAGAACCCACTGATGATATCATTGTTCTTCCATACGAGTTTGCTGACAACAACTACATATTCGATCCCACTCCAGGACTCTATCTACCCTTATATCATATCTTCATTGAGTTCTTTAGAAACTCTGATATCTTTAGAGCCCTAACAGAGTTCGATGACCATCTTCCTGCAATCTATGTCCAACAATGGTGGACCACATGCCAATACATCGAAGAACAAGACGGGATAGTTGGGAGCGTCAACTCAAGGAATGGAGGAGCGGGAACAATCCGCATTAGAGAAAGTACCTTGAGAAGAATCTTCAGAATGAAAACCAAAAGACAGCTAGGAATAGACGCCTATGAGAAACCACCAAAAGTAGCTGTCCTTCTTGATTTCATGAAATTTTTGGGTTACAACAAGGATCTGAATAGGATAGGAGAATTCAAGCTACAAAATCTACCCACTATGTGGAATTTCATGTTCTCCACCTTAAACAGAACCCTTACCAGCAAATCTGGTAGTCAAGACCAAGCCACAACATAAATCCTACAAATCATGTATGGATTGTTCTTCAATCGGAAATTTGACTACGCCAACATTCTCTACAACGATCTTCTCACCGCCGTTAACACAAAAACATCATCCATCGCTAGAGGAGTCGTCATTGGATCCCACAAATTCTTAAAGATGATCAAGTTTCCACGCTTTATCAGTCTGGTAATCAGAAGAGCCTTCGACAGACTGGAACTAACTCATCAGGGTCGCTCCACACCTGTTTGGACAATGTCCAAATTCCTCCCCACTACATCAGGCGAATACCCCTTCATAAGAAGAATTCTAGGTACAATGCTTGCCCTTATCAACCCCGACCATATCTCTATCCAAAACTATCAGAGTGCTGCTCAACCTCAAGAACCTGAGGTGAGAACCCCAGCATACTTAGGATCTGAGCCTTTTTTCGAGAGCTTGAGTGAGGAGATAGGAGAGGAAATTAACAGACCAGAGGGAAGAGCACCCGAAATGGGGTCTTCCTCTAGAATGGAGGAAGTAGAGGACAGAGAATCTCCTAGAGAGGCTGTCCATGAGGAAGTACAGGAAACACTAGAGGTGGAAAATATCTCCTCTGATAGTGGTGAGCAAGAGGGAAATATCAGAGAGAATCCAGAGAGTTCTACAGCCGTAAGAGCCGATGACAATGTGAGGATAGAAAAAGATGCTCAACAGAGCACATCTGAGGGTATCCTTAACCAAAATCCCGGTGATTCCACACAATCTAATCCTGGTGATCAAGACCAAAGGATTATTGAAACATAGGTGCACACCTCGAACCCCAACCAGCAAGAACCACCAGAAGCAACTCTTCATGCTTCTGGTATGCACGAACATGGGGAAGCTATCTTTGGTAGTGATGTTCATTCGCCCCAGAACATCGATAGGTCACCTCCACACGATGATGCCTCTGTGGCTCATGTAGACATGACACAAAGTAGACCAGAGATCTTTGTAATCTCACGTAGCATCTGTCCGACTCAGGGACAATGGGAGACCATAGTAGAACAAGGGAAGACTTTGCTTGATCCAAATTCTTCTCATCACATCAGATTTCCTTCTTCAGAACCTGAGCTGGAAGAGGAAACTCTGGTCAGAACTCCTGTAGTTGTTTCTCCTCAAAGGGAACATCAAGGATCAGGTGGAAGTCCTCCAAGAGACAACATCAAAACAACTCTTGACGGAGGCGCCTCTGAACTCGAGGCAGAATTGGATCAATGTGTTGGAACCAAGGTTACCCCCGTTGACACTGTCACAAGAGCAGAGTTCGAAAGCTTCTGTGATAGTATCAACAACTCCTTGAATGAGTATAAACTTATCAATGAACAAAAGGAGGAGCTGATCCGCAAGGAAAATGCTTCTCTTAAGGAAGAACTGCTGAACATCTCTAACAAACATGCAGAGATAACTCAGAAATATGCCGACGCTGAAGCAATCAGAACAGAGTCTGAACGAGTTAGAGGAGAAGAGATTGTCAAGCTGACAACAGAGATAGTCGAGCTATAAATAGTCAGAGCAGAGGAAGCCAAAAAGACGTCGACAGAGCTTGCAGCGCTAAAACAACTCATAACAGAGAACCACGCAGCGCGGATGAACAGAACCCTTCCCATCCCTATAGTTATTCATTCAGAATCTAACGTCAGAACCTTGACAGAGATAATTACCAACTCTGTTAAGGAATCCATAAAAGAAGCAACCACCTAATCTGCTACTCCACTCAACATCTCCAGTCCTAACCCAAATGACCTACCCATGACTGTTGGCCAAATGGGAGACTTCAGAAAATCAATTCTTAGCCGAATGATGACGATTTCATCAAAATTTGTAATGAAAGCTAAGGCGACAGAACAACATGTGCAAACATCTCTTGATAAATACAAGGTCAACTTTGCGGCTCAAGTAGAAGAGATCAGGAGTGCCGCAACAGAGGTAGAGGATGTAATGACGAAGGCAGCCTCAAATTTTACTAACATTATTTTACAGGCTAACTCTACATCGAAAAGACCTGCAGAAGAAGCACCTACAGGAGAACCTTCAAGCAAACGACACAAAGCTGATCTAGGATTTGTTGTTCCGCCCTCACTAGAAGCTCGAATTGACTTTTCTGGCGATGATGATGATTTCAATTCGTCATCCATGTAACATTCATAAACCTTTCAGAGAGTTTACAATGTATATCAGAAATTAATAATGACGATTATGACGATTAAACTGCTAACATGAAACTAAAGGTTAACTAAACCTTATAAACCAAGGCCTAAGACAGTTAAGGCCCAAGCCCATTTAACACTTTTATGCTTTTTACAATTAATATTCTTTTCTAACCTTTTCTTTATATCACTTTCTATATTATAGGACATTTATGGTCCTAACAATCTCCCCCTAAAGTTATATAATGAAAAAACGGTCTTGAAAACTTTAGGTCTTGATCTTCTCTTCCTCTTGAATCTTTTAAACACTTTGATGTGGCCTTTCTTGTTTGGGAAATTATGTTCTAAGGGGTGCTCGACACCTAGCACCTAAGGCCAACTGGTCTGGGATCTGCTAACCCAAATCCTGCTATAGAACCAGATAGAAAGCCATGTTCTACTGGTACAAATGGGTTTAAGTTATATCGATGTAGCCTTTCTGGTTTGGGAAATTAAGTTATAAGGGGTGCTCGACACCTAGCACCTAAGGCCAACTGGTCTGGGATCTGCTAACCCAAATCCTTCTATAGAACCAGATAGAAAGTCATGTTTAACGGTGTATCTTATTCTTACTAAACTTTTTGATTAAAAGATGCCAATGAGCACAAAATCAAAAGATGCCAATGAGCACAAAATCAAAAGATGCCAATGTGCACAAAATAAAAGATGCCAATGAGCACACATCTCTTGAAACTTGGGGATAATACAAAGTCGCGATAAACCCGTAAAATTGTGAAAATCCTGATTTTAGACAAATAGTGTGAGTAGAGCAAAGAATTCTTATATGTTTTAGAATGGCATATGCTTGAAGCTAATCATATTTCGCATGCTAGCACACCAAATAGATTTATTAAAGGGGTTGAAACTGAACCTTTTTAACTTGATATGCAATGATGACTTGTATTTGAATCTAAACACATGCATTTGATTTCATTTGATTGAAAAATCTGTTAAATCTCATTAAGTTGGATTTCTTTTGTAAAGTTTTCAAATGATCAATTGTTAGTAGTAATAAAATGTAGTTCAATGAATTTTATTTTCCTTGTATAAATGTTTTCATTAAAGCACTGTATTTGAAATGAATATTTTTAATGAAATATATGCTTACTTTCAGGGGGAGAAAACAAATTGCTACAAAATTCTTATTTTGAGGGGGAGCAAGGTTATTCATTAAGGAGGAGATTGTTAGTAATACTCAGAGACGCGACTGAAATTGAAAAAAGTTTTTGATGATCATGATGCTCACTTTCATCAAAAAAGGGGGACAAATGTTTAATTCATATTCATGTCGAAGACAATTCAAGGTCAAAGAGATGAAGATTGTATTGAAGAAGATTGACTTTACATTGTGAAAGACAAAGATGTTTTCGAATCACTCATATATGGATTCGGATTGCTCAAAGTTGAAGATTTCGGATCATGTGAAGTCTGAAGTGTTTTTGAATATGGTTATCTTAGATCTGAGAGACTCGGATTGTGCTTACACCTAAATGTTAAAAAATGTGAAGGCTTCGCATCCTTGTGAAGATCCAACTGTTTGAAGAGTGCCAGAGTTTCAACGGTCAAATTCAAAGTCAAAGTTTTGAAGATCAAGAGCTAAAGACTGTTGCTGTATTTTTTTTAAATCTTGAATCCAAAGGGGGAGATTGTTAGAGAATTATTGTATTCAAGATTTACTGTAAAGTCAATGTACTGTATTAGTTCATAATGCCTTTATACCTTGTATGTTATGGGTATAAATAGGCATGTCTAGTTCAATAGTTAGACAACAATCTAGAACACTTAATGCTTAATGTCATTTGTAACTCATTGATCAATATATGGATGACAAGTTTGTTCTCTAGATTCTCTCTGTATTTTGATTGCTAAATCTGGGTTTATCAAAATGGAATCGCAAAGACTCGTGCATGTGTGAAATAAATAAATTATATCTGTTAGGCTCAAAAATTGATTTAACCCGAGACTGAAGTTAAAAATGAATTGACACAGTGATTAGAATATGAAGTTCGAAGACTGGAGCTGATGTCTTCCTTTTTCAATATCTAAGACCTACGAGTTGGGAATAGATAGATTATGTGCTAATTCTCCGTGAATATATGAAACAAGCATCTGTTGTGAGATACTTGAGTGGTTAGGTGGGGTGACACAAGTTATCGACACTAGGTTCATGTCTGTTTCAATATTCATCTCCAAAGAACGAGAATGAATAGATTATGTGGTTACTTGGATAACTGACTCGGTTTGGTAAGGACCAATTTATTCTTTTAAGTCCTGTCACATGCTCACCATTTTTCTTTTCACTCCAAACTCATCTATCAATCTAGACGCCTCACTGTTGTCTATAAGGGATGTGTTTCTTGGATAGGTCTTTCCGGTTCTGGATAGACCATAGAAAGAATGTAATTCCTAACACTCTTTTCATTTATCGAATAAATCATTGAGGTACGAGTTCTAAACTGAGGTGTTTAGAAGTCAAAACATTTAAGAACGGGTCCTTACCTAAGATGATCAGAAGTCATAAAAATCATTTGAAATATAGAATTTCACGAAACAAGATCAAGCGCTAAATAGAATGACTCGGTAAGCACATTATGTTCAAAAATGAAACAATGATTAGAATGTTTAATTGTGAAGAACGGGTCACAATTAATATATCAGAAAAGAATTAAATCATTAACATGAAATGACGAACTTTGAAAAACAACTAGAAATTCAAACGAGTGTATTTCTATCGAAAAATCAACGAATATGTGAGACATGGAAATAAATAAGTCAATAAAATATTGGACGTGGCAATAATGGAAGTTAAAATTGGAGAATAACAAACACAAGTTAGTTATTCAGAATGAATTTCCACGGTCTTTGAATTCAGTGAAAGTTCACTTACCTTTCATAAAATAGTACCCCCCCCCTCGAAATTGGCATAACCTTTGAATGCAGTCATGTGAAAAGAATGTTCTGAACTAAGCGCACATGACATTCCTGCAAAATAAATTAGAAGGATTTTGGTATCCATCCATTGATGGAACCTTGACGGTTAGATGCCCTATTATAGTGAGGACCGGGGATACTATAAGTACCATACCAATGAGTTGAATATTTCCGATCAACAAAATTATTCGAACCACATATAGAACAATAGATACAATCATGAGAAAGTTGAAGCAACTGTTGAATTGAGTAAACTCTTAAAGGAAACATCACACTTTGTTCAACATAAGTTCGAGAATTAAAAGCATCATGATTATGATTGTATGTCCTAACATGCGAAAATGAATTTGTATTTACTTTGCTTTCATTTGACTTTTTCACTACCCAAACTTGTTTGAACCTTTTTCTCCGCCCATTAATATATGAAAAGTCATGGCCAGTAGAGTTTGAGTAGGAAGGATGTCTTTCATTTGGTCGACCGGTCTATTGCCGCGTCTGTGAACGCTTTTGAGAGTTTGAATTGGTTTTAGAAACTTCGTTCACAAACCGGGTTTTGATTTTTGTAGAACATTCGCCTTTTTGAGAAATGGTCGGTCGATTCACTGCTTTTGAAAGAAATTCGATATGATTTGGAAAAGGTTTGTCGAATTCAAACTTTTGAAACTCATCATCTGAACAACTTTTGGAATTCATAAACGCAGAAAAATCAATATCATGGACAGATGGAACAAGATTGGTCGAGGGAGGTGAGGAACACTTTGAGTCTGTGTTTTTAGAAGAATCTGGTGCGGAAGCTTTTTGAAATTCATAGTTAAGATTCTTTTGAACGCAGTTATCTTGAGACTCTTTTTCTTTTCTTGAAGAGGTTTTGCCAATGAAGGCCTTACACGAAGATGTATCCGATGAGTCCGAGGAAGGTTCAGGTAGATTCACCTTTTCCTTTTGGAGTTTGTCAAACTTCTCTTGAAGTTGATTTTTACTCACTTGCTCTTGCATCACTTCTGTTGCCAAGGCAACCAGTTTGGATGTGAGCCTATTGATTTCTACCTGAAGGATTTCCTTGTCCTCAACTGGGTTTCTCAAGCTCAGTTAGAAACTCTTGTTTTTCCTTTTAAAATCAGTCCTTTCCTTTTCGAGTGTCTCCTCTAACTCGACTATTTTTTATTCCAAAATGAGAGGAGGAACATAGAGTTTAAACTCGTCTGTCTCAGTTTTGAGTTCAGGTGCTGGGGACTCATCCTTTTTGGAGGACTCCTTGGGCTTCACAACCTTATAGCCGTCAAAGTAGTCATTCGAAAGATACTTAGATTTATTTTTCTTGTAGGAATAATTAAGAGGCTCATACGCAAAAGGTAGTTGCATTTTAGTGGTGTGTACGCGTTTGTATTCCTCAGTTTCCTCTTCCTTTTCTTTTTCAAGAGGTCCAGTCCAATCGATTTTGTATTCGGGATACTTTTTGTCGAGACCAAGAAAATTAAAGTGATAAAGAGTACGTCTCTTTGACAAAATCTTTTTCAAATACTGTGGGTTATCGTACCCAATTCCCCATTCCTTGTTAAAATACGTTAATTCCTTAGGTTTGTTCATGTGAATCGTCTAATCAGTTTGACCTCTTTGTGAAGTTTGGTTTCAATATCAGTTATTTTTTAAACAAATTCTTTGTGTTGGATTTGAAGAGAAGAGCATTGATAGATAATCTCTGCTTTCTAATTCTCACACTGATCAAGCTTTAAATCCAATTCAGATATTTTGGCCCTAAGATCTATTGGTGCAATGGAAAGATTTGCACACTTTTCTTTAAGATTAGCATTGTCCGACTTATATTTATCAGTGATTCTCTTTTGAACTTCTAGCTTTTCTTTTAAAGAGTTAATTTCCAGCAGTTGTTCATTAGAGGTCAACATATGGGACTCTACCTTTTGACTAAGCAGTTGAATCTTATCAAGTAAAGCATTATGAGTTGGTAGACATACCTGACAAGTTGTTGCAGATTGAGATGGGCAAGACATCTTTATTGCACTTAGATGATCGTTAGACAGTTGAAAATAATGATTCAAGGAAAATCAGACAGTATCAAGAATACTTAAATGCCCCCCTTCGGCGACTTAGCATGGGGGTCCCACTAAGTGAGGGTTCAGAAAGCTCACGGATATGCAATCCGGGTGGTTTCCGGATAGGGAATCCGGAAAAATAAGTGTCCGAATAATTAAGTAACCGGGTAAAACAAGGTTACCGGAAAAAATTAAGTGACCGAATAAAAACTTACTGGAAAGATTGAAGAAACCGGATAAAGGCACTTACCGGATGGGATGTCCGGAAAGGGAAGGTGACCGGATAAGAGTACCCGGACATATTGTTACCAGAGACTTCCTTGTACAGATAGAGTGCAATCCGGGTGAGTTTACCGGATACTTGTGCTGACCGGATGGGGTTCCGGATACTTTGGAGAATCCGGATGAGGAGCGTCTGGAAAGTGTCGAGAGTTTTGAAAAACTTACCGGGAAGAAGACTATGGTCCGGACACCGCGGCTGTGCGACAAGTTCGAATCGGGACAATCAGGGTTGCTTTATTTAAATCCTTAAAGGTTAGAAAACAACCAAAACCCAAAAACACACAAACCCTAATCAATTTCTAAGCAAAATACCAAGATTTTGATGCTAAAATTTTGAACTTTTCAAGAATAAAGGTTAAAACATCAAGAACACTGTTTTGATTCAAAAACTCACTCAAACGATCAAATCGAACTCTAAGAATTTGCTGAAACGCTAACAAGACTATAATAAATCGATTTTGATGATTGGAATCAAACAATTTTATCAATATCACAATAATGAGAATTTATGGACAAATTGGCAGTCGATATAAACTTATCAGGATGCCTTGAATTGATGTCTGCCTGCTCTGATACCACTTGTGGATCCCAGATTAGTCAGGTAACAACGAATAAATGAAACAATTAATCTTATTGAATGATTCAAGAGAGTTACAAGTATTTGTGTTGATCCAAACCCTCAGTGATTTGATAATGACCCTCTCTTAAATACTTAGTGAAAATTGTAAGTAAACAATATGTATTAGAGTTTCACTATCGTTGATAAGTACTAAGACCTTACAGTACCGCTGATAGGAACTCTCGCTCTTTAGATTAAACATTCAGCGAACACTGTTCACCATAATGCTCTGAGCCTGTTCAGTCCTTATGGTGATCGCTGATAAGTTAGTTGTTTACTTACGATCACTGAAGACAAGTTTCACGTCAACATAGGTTCTACGCTGAAGTCGAAGATCAAACTCAAGAACCAGCGACAAGTCTCCTAATGAACTGATGCGGATCAGCGAAGACTCAGATTTGTCCACTCAACGTGAAGTATCAAGTACACGACTTCAGCCGTCGCTGAACTTTAACATTCGCTGATAAACAATGGTAAAGCGCTGAATCAACGAAAGTTGATCATGAAGTCCTCCGTACAAAGTACTTTTGTCTTAACCACCCTTGCACGACTCCGTACGATATGTCAGAAAAGAACCTCCTTATTGTCTGAAATCGTACAACCACTCTGATACTACACTGTTCAAACATGCGGCTACTAAGGTTGTCTACAAAGGTCAATGACATACAACCAATGAGCTACTGCCATGTGTAAAGTGTAAACTGCCATGCATTAAATGCATGCAGTATATAAGGACTCCAGCTTCATTTTTGAAGCACTTGCTAACTCTGGACAAGTCATCTTTCTTATCTTGGGATAGGTTATTATTAGTAATTTCCTTCTCTTTCTTAGTGCAAGAAACTTAGTGTTCCAACTTGTTTAGATTTAGGTTTATCCTTAATCTTGTTCCGCAACAAGCTGTAAATTGTTAATGATTTATCAATAAACAATTTAGAAAAGTAAAATATGTGTGTTTGTATACAACCCCCCCCCCCCCCCTTCTACAAACTTGTATAGCCCTTCGGGACCAACAAGTAGTATCAGAGAAGATTTGTTTAATCTCATAAACAAGATCTAATCAATACTAAGATTTCTCTTCCTTGTTATTTCTGAAAATGGCTACCAACACAAACACAAACTATATTGACAATGGTTCTCTTGCAAAACCCCCTAGATTCTCCAGAGATAATTTTAATCTATGGAAAAATAGGATGATTCTCTTCTTAGAAGGTGTAGACCCTACTATGCCTTATTATCTTGAAAATGGCCCATATATTCCTGTAAGAATTGATGCTGCAGTTCCAGCCGCTGAGAATAGACCTGCTATTCCAGAAAGGCTGATTCCTAAAGAAATTCATATGTGGACTGATGAAGATTAGAAGAAAGTGGCTATCGACACCAAAGCCAGATCCATACTATCCATGGCTCTTCCTGACGAAGTCTACCATTCCGTCATGAACCTAAAAACCTCAAAAGCTATGTGGGACACAATCTGTGTTCAGTATGAAGGTACTTCTGAAGTACAGGACTCTCAAAAGATAAACCTG
This sequence comes from Saussurea involucrata, assembly GCA_033807775.1. Lineage (NCBI taxonomy): Eukaryota > Viridiplantae > Streptophyta > Magnoliopsida > Asterales > Asteraceae > Saussurea > Saussurea involucrata. The sequence goes on from CM066326.1 coordinate 16,860,832, forward strand.
GTAAGACATTACGAAAGCTTCATTTGTGGTAAGAATGAAACTCTCTCTGAAGTTCACCAACGTTTTAACTGTTTAATAATAGATCTGAAAACTGTTGGTAAGGAATATTCTAACTTTGAAGTGCTGACAAAGTTTTTAGAATGTTTACCTGAAAGCTGGGACAGTTATACTATGTGTCTCAAGCTATCAAAGGATCTAAAATCAATGACCCTTTCTACCTTATATGGCACGATGCTGAATCATGAGCAATCGAGTCATCTTAACAAGAATCTTGTAAAAGATTCCAAAAGCACCCCTGTTGCTTTAATCTCAGAGGAACCTTCCACTCAGCGACCCTCGGTCACTATCACTGAGTTGGAGAGTAACTCTGAAAGGTCATCAGATTCTGACTCTTCAGATGATGATGAATCTTTGGCTCTCCTCACTAAAAAGTTCAGGAGATTCGCAAAAAACAAAATGTTCAGAAAGAATAAACCTCTTTCCATTACTGGCAAGCCAAGATCATCAGCTCCTGTTGATAAGGCTACTGCTACTTGTTTTAACTGTGAAAAGATAGGACATTTCGCTAACGAGTGTTGGTCAAAGAAAGTTTCGAGAAACTCAGCGTTTCCCAAGAAATTCTTTATTCCCAAGAATAGAGATGACAAATACGCCAAGCTAAAAGAAAGGTATGCGAAGCTGAAAAGCTTTAAGAAGAAAGCCAAAGGCCTGATGGCTTTCTATGATTGGGCTGACTCTGATGAGGAAGAATCATCTGACTCTGATGATGATGAAGCCAATCTTTGTCTTATGGCCAAACTTGAAGATGAGGAAGACAATTCTGACATTCCCTCTACTTCAACCTCTGCAACTCAGGTATCACCTTCTTTCTTTACAAATATTGCAAATATTGATGAAGCTGATAGTCTTCGTAAAATCGATCTCTTGACTAGAAGTTTATATGAAGCCATGAATGGCAAAACTGTAGTTGAAAATCAAAACCTTGATCTCGCTGAACAGCTTAAAAACTGTCACCTTCAAATAGAAAATCTTTCTAAAATTGAAGAAGATTTTAAAGATCAAGTGCACTTAAATCAGCTAGTCAAAATCGAACGCAAAGAAGCTATCGCTGCATTGAAAGCTGAGAAAGCTACTGTTGATGGATGGTATAATTCCTCAACAAAGATCACTGAGATAATTAAGTCTCAGATTCTCCTGAGAGATAAACGTGGTCTTGGTTACCAAGCTGATACTCTAGAACCAACCACTGATCGTTCCATGCTCTTATTTGGAACTTTCGTATCCTCAGTCGCTGATACCTCATCCTCTCAGTGTTCCTCTTCCAGACTGCCTATCCCTGAGGAAATTTCTACCTCTTCAAAAGGTAAAGAGAAAATGGTTTATCCAAAACCTACCTCTGCCTATAAGGATAAAGGTAAAGGAATTGCTTTTAACCAAAATTCTCAGAAGGGTACCTTAGTACATAAGGTGAATGTTTCTAAAGCTTTAGTGATTCATCCCTCTAGATCAAGGAATCAGATCTCTGGATCTACTCAGCGTGGATCTACTCAGCGATCTACTCCTAGAATCAGAGTCGATGTCTCTGGTAAGGAATCCGAAGAACTAAATGTTCCTCCCATTTCATAAGACAATAGCTTATTTGGTGTTGGTCCTTCTAATTCAAAATCTAAAGCTCAGCATGCAAATGGTCCTAGAACTACTTTTAGTTATAGGAAATGTTATCACTGTAGACTTACTGATCATATTTCTAGTAAGTGCCCCACAGCCACCAAAGCTGAAATGATAGCTAAGGTGAAGATTATTGCCCCCAAGGCAAAGAAGACCACTGAGGTTAAGAAATTAACCAAAGTGAAGATTGACAAAGCTGAATCTTCAAATGCTGCGAAGACTGCTGAACCTTCCATTCCAACTACTTACACTGACAAATGTGTACACATGGTTAAGTGGGTACCCAAGAAAAACTAATCTTCCTTTGTAATGCAGGTTAAGAAGGGTATCTGGTATCTTGATAACTGATGCTCTAGACACATGACTGGAAAGAAAAGTCTGCTCGCTGAATACAAGGAAGATAAGGGTCCCTCTGTAACTTTCGGTGGAAATGGAAAAGGACATACCCGAGGGTTTGGTGTACTATCTAATGGTACAACAACCTTCAGAAGAGTCGCATATGTTGAAGGGCTAAAACATAATCTTCTAAGCATCAGTCAGCTTTGCGACAAGGATAACAATGTAATCTTTACCAAGGAATCCTGCTTTGTCACTGACAAAAGGGAGAAGATAGCTCTCAGCGGTTATCGTTTGGAAAATGTTTATGTAATAAACATGGACTCAACAACCACTGAGAACTCCTGTTTCTTCTCAAAGGCCTCATCTGATGTCAACTGGCTATGGCATAAGAGGCTCTCTCATCTAAACTTCAAGACACTTAATACACTTTCTTCAAAAGAGTTAGTCACTTGTCTACCTCAGCACTCATACGCCAAAGAGTCTATATGTTCACCGTGTGACAAAAGGCAAGCAGACCAAAGCATGTTTTTAAGTCAAAGCAAGTCTCCTCAGTGTCATCTCCTCTACAACTTCTCCATATGGATTTGGTTGGCCCTGTTAACAAATAATCCATCGCTGGAAAGAAATATACACTAGTCATAGTTGATGAATTCTCTCGCTATACATGGGTAATGTTTCACCGTTCTAAGAATGACACCCCTGAAGAACTCATCACCTTTGTTCGGAAGATGGAAACCCTGAACAACTTGACCGTTCGCTCAATAAAGAGTGATCATGGGACTGAATTCAAAAACAGTTCTCTTGATTCCTTCTTTGAGAGTAAGGGTATTTCTCATAACTTTTCATCAGTGAGAATACCGCAACAAAATGGAGTCGCTGAAAGAAGAAATAAAACAATTATTGAAGCTGCACGTTCAATGCTCAACGATTCTCACCTGCCTACTCAGTTTTGGGCAGAAGTTGTCAACACTGCTTGTTTTACGCAAAACAGGTCGCTGATAGTCAAAATATTCAATAAGACAGCCTATGAACTTTTTCATGGGAGAAAGCCTTCAATTAACTTTCTTCACATCTTTGGATTTCAGTGTTTCATACTGAATAACAGAGATGCCCTTAGAAAGTTTGATCCAAAGGCTAATGATGGAATCTTTCTTGGATATTCTTCAATCTCCAAAGCCTTCAGAGTCTTCAATCGAAGAAGAAAACTGTAGAAGAAACTATTCACGTCACGTTTGACGAATCCCGTTCAGCGAACTCTAAACCGTCCGCAGATACTGAAGAACTGAATCAATGGATGTTTTCTCATCTTGGTGATTCAGAAGATATTCCCACTCCTCATACTCATACAGTTGAAGATGATAGTCTTACTATCATCCCAAATATGCAGAATAGTGAAGCTGAAACATCATGGGTCTCAATTGTTCCTTTAAACACTATACCTGCTTCTGAACCAAATGTCTCAGACATTCCATCTACTTCTCAGCAATCAGTGAATGAAATGACATCTGCACATACTCCTCTCTTGGCTGATATTCCAGAACTCGTTGAATCTTCATCTTCAGCTCCTCCAGTTCAGTTTGAGTCAGCGTCTCACGCTCCGGCTCAGCTATGGTGTTCAGACTCGACGAAGTTCAAATTGATCAAATTCTTGGTGATCCAAACGCTGGTGTTCAGACTCGACGAAGTTCAGGTAATATTTGTTTATTTGGTAACTTTATTTCTCTGACTGAACCAAAGAAAGTAGATGATGCCCTCAAAGATCCAAACTGGGTCAGCGCCATGCAAGAAGAGCTGACTGAATTCGAAAGAAACAAAGTTTGGAAACTTGTTCGAAGACCAACTGACAAGACAGTGATAGGCACTAAATGGGTCTATCGAAACAAGTTGGACGAACATGGAACTGTAACCCGCGTCAAGGCTCGACTTGTTGCTCAGGGATACAGACAAGAGGAAGGCATAGATTACGACGAAACATTTGCTCCAGTAGCAAGACTATAATCTATTCGTCTATTCTTAGCATACGCTGTACACAAAGACTTCAAAGTATATCAGATGGATGTTAAGTCAGCGTTTCTAAATAGAAAGCGGAATGAAGAAGTCTACGTGGAACAACCTCCAGGATTCTCATATCCTAAGCGTCCAGGTTATGTTTATAAACTGGATAAGGCACTTTATGGCTTAAAGCAAGCTCCTCGTGCATGGTATGACACTCTCTCTACTTATCTCCATATTGAAAAATTTGAGCGAGGTAAAATCGACAAAACTCTATTTTTCATAATAGTGAAAGGTCATATCATTCTTGTTCAGATATATGTTGATGACATTATATTTGGTTCTACTAACCCTGATCTTTGTACTCGTTTCGCTGATAGAATGAAAGATGAGTATACAATGAGCATGATGGGTGAGCTAACATGTTTCCTTGGTCTACAGATAAAGCAAAATGAAAAAGGAACTTTCATTAATCAGGGAAAGTATGTTAAAGATATGCTAAAGAAATTCGATTTAACTCAGAGTTCAGCTATGAAAACCCCTATGGCACCACCGTTGACACTAGATAAGGATACGAATGGTATTCCTGTTAATGTCACGCTGTACCGTGGGATGATCGGCTCTCTCTTGTATCTTACAGCTAGCCGACCCGATATTATGTACGCAACCTGTTTGTGTGCACGATATCAAGCTGAACCTAAGGAATCTCATATGACCGCTGTAAAGCGAATTTTTCGATACCTTAAGGGTACTGCGAACATAGGTCTTTGGTATCCCAAAGACTCAGGATTCGATCTAATCGCCTATTCAGATAGTGATTTTGCAGGTTGCAAATTGGATAGGAAAAGCACCACAGGAGGCTGTCAGCTCCTGGGTGGAAAGCTGGTGAGTTGGACAAGAAAAAAGCAAAACTCAGTGTCCACCTCCATAGCTGAAGCTGAATATGTAGCCGCCGGAAGATGTTGTTCTCAGGTCTTGTGGATGAGAAATCAACTGATGGACTATGACCTTCAGCTCTCGAAAATTCCAATCTATTGTGACAGCACAAGTGCCATCGCTATAGCCAACAATCCAGTGCTACACTCAAACACACAACACATCGAAATCAGGTATCATTTTATCAGAGATCATGTGATGAATGGTGATATAGAACTTCACTTTATCCCAACTGATTATCAGTTAGCTGATTTGTTCACCAAACCTCTTGATGAGACAAGATTCAACTTTCTCATCAGCGGGCTTGGAATGCTGAACTTTGAAGAGTAAAATCTTCAGCGGTTCACATTTGATCAGCGATAGGATAAAATCAACTTGTATAACCCATTCTATCATTTTCTCTCTGAATAAACTTGATTCGCTGATATCAAGGTATGTTTTTCTCTCTCTGACAATCGAATGTAAATGCAAGATTTCAAAACAAATCACATCGCCGAATATCTCTTCCTTAACAGCGATACTTTGAAATTTCTTAAACTAACACTGATATTTCTATTCAGTGCTTCATGTTTTCAAAAGTGTCTCTGAGCTTTCAAAACCTTAGAGACATCCTAAAATATGAAAGGACATCCGTGACGTCATCGCACGGGATAAGCCCCGTCACGTTCTTTTTCTGACACACGTTTGCACGTTTCGTTTACCTTCCAATCAAATGCAAACACGTGTCCGTGTCATGATGAAAAAATTTCCCGCTCGAGTTTTTCTCTCTCTCTAATCTCACTATATAAACACTTTTTGGGTTTATATTTTTCTTTTACGCGAAAAACTTCTCCTCCAAGCAAGAAAAAGAAAATTATTGTTGCATTTGTGCTCTCAAGTTTTTCAAGAACTTCTCCTTCTTCACCGAACCAGGTTAATATTTCTTTTATTTACCTGTTTCTTCGCACTTGTTAATGATCTTCTGATTGTTTTTACAAGATCAAACAAAAGAACTTTTTCAAAAATGAAATCATTTCTTTCATGGTTTTATGAACACAACCTTTCATGGTTGTTCTTCAAGTTTAAAAGCAAATATCTTAAACTTGTTCTTCATACGTTTTTCCAGAATCCTAATCCTCAAAGGAAACTGGAAAACAAGACTTTTCATTGGGTTTGCATTTCTTTTTCAAAACCAAGAAAAACCCTAATCTTCATTAAGACATTTTTGTCTGAATGAAATGGACAAAATTCGAACCATCTTATTGGAAAATCTTTCCACATTAATATTATTCTTATTTGTTATATCTTTGGTTGAACTGACAATACAGCAATGGCATCTACTGACATTCCTATTGCTGAGAACACCGATGCTGCTGAGGAATTGGAAATCATCAAGGCTCCTCAGGTCAAGTTCACTCTCGAAGAACTTGATTGGACAAAAACAAACAACCTCTATGCGCTTTTCGAGTTTCCTCCTCGAAAGAAAGTCACACATCTGAATGATGCTATGAATTTCGTAAAAAACTATTGCCTATCTACAGCCCTGACCATAACACCTCATGCACATCAGCTACTACTATCTCAGTTCTGGTATTCTGCCAGACACACTCAGCTACCATCAGGCAAAGACTCCTCAAAGAAAATCGATTGTATCCTCATTGATACTGATTTTGGCACCATAAAGATCACCCCTGCCATTATCCGCAAAGCCCTGAGCCTTCCCATCGCCACAAAAGAAAAACCTTTTGTTCCTCTCCCTAACCACAAGAAACATTCTGATAGGGAAGCCATCACTGCATTCTTTGATGCAATGGGTTGTGTATGGGAAACTGGAAGGGACAAGAAGCCTGAGAAGAAACTGACCCTCATCAAGAAGTCAAAAATGCCCAGCGAGATGAACTTCATCTTCGCTCACTTGATAAGCTACATGACTGCAAAGACTGGCTCCTCTGATCAAGCCGCTCAACCTCAGCAAGCAATGGGATATGCTTTGCTGAAAGGTCTTCATATAGACTGGGCATCGATAATCTACGATGATCTTATACTCAGAGTAGACTCTGCCGCTGACCGACCTCCATGGGTTCCATATCCTAGATTCATCAGCGTCGTCTTCCAAACAGGCCTGAAGGACAACTACCCACAAGTAGGAGACCTGAAACTCTCTCAGGTTGGTCCTAAGGTACTCGACTTCAAGCCAGTGGAAAATGAGGTACGTCTCTCTACACTCTTAACTCTTCTCAATCCTCCTTCTTCTACTTCTGTAGCTCCTTCAGTGGAAAAACCCACCGCTGATACCCCAGCTACAACCTCCATTCCTCGTAAAAGGAAACAATCTTCTACCCAACTTAGTTCCAAAAGAACTAAGCAAACCAAGGAGCAACCCCAGCAATCTCATGCTGAAGACTCCTCCGCTCATCTTGAAGAGCTGAAGGAAAGTTCAGTGGTACGCTCTGCCACAGCTGAACAAGCCACCCATTCCATCCCAGCTTCAGCATCTCAAAACGCTGAAGTTATAAACTTGGAATCTACCCAACCTCCTTCAGTCTCTCTACAGACAGAAGAAGTGATTCTCAGCGGATCCAACGCTGAATCCCGCACCCAACCAACTTTCTCAACCTTCGCTTCCATTGGACTCAAATCCAGTTTTCACCACGATCACTGGAGCAACCGTCATTCTTCCAGAAGCTAAAGCTGATACTCTTCAAGGAATGATGGATACAGGACCTGCAGAAATGACCATGCGTACACTCACTCTAGCTGACGACATGAAACATTATTCAGGTCACAGAAGTTTTGATGACTTCGTCGACCCTCCTGCAGGTATACACCAACCCATATACACTGTAACTGAACCCCAAACTTCTGAGCTTTCCTCTGTTCATAAGTACTTATATGTTACAAGTCCTAATTTGGGAGACATCAACGCCTCTCTGAAGAACCTGGATACCAAGCTGCCAGGTCTCACCACTACTCTCTTAGACAACTCTTCAGCTGTAACAAACGCTGGAGAGAATCTCAACAAGATGACAACAGTGGTTGAACAGAAAGCCTCCAAAGCTGACTTGGAGAAGGTTGATCACACTCTTGGTGAATTTGCCAAAGTTCTTGCTGACCTCTACACAGACTACACCTCTCTCAAAACATCACTTCAATCCATGTCCAGCGAGTTCACAACGCTGAAGACATCGGTTGGAAATCTTCAGGGAGAGATGACTGCTGTAAAGACTGACATGTTTTCAGTAAAGACTGACATGAGTTCAGTAAAGACTGACGTAAATTCAATGAAGAGAATGATGCAGCAGATCCTGAATAACATGACTGCACCTGCCCCTACACCTTCGCATTTTACTACGGCGGATCGTGCTGAACTTCTAAAGATCAGTCCTGATATTACTGCCCTAATAGACAGAGTAGCAGCGATTGAAACCTATATTGGGATCCCTGGCCAAGAAGACAGGGAACCAAAACCAACTGCTAAGTCATCGCATTCCTCCCCCACTCATCATAAGGAAGGGGGGGAGAAGAACTCTGAAGACCTTCCCCATGATGAATCTATCGAGGGGGAGAAGACTGAAAACCTTACCCTTACTGAAGAGGGTGAGAAGACAACTGAAGTTATTGTTGGACCTCAGGGAGATGAAAACCCTGAGGGAACCGAGAAGCTTACCTCTGTATTTGAGGGGGAGCAACTCGAAGAAGACGCTGAAGAATCTGAAGCTGAAGATGAAGAAGCCATCGACTTATCTGATGATGAACCATCCTATTCTCCAAAGAATGATGATGATGACGATGATGATGACTACTTTATCGTCAAACCTGCTCAGAGGACTACAGCTCGTAAAGGGATCTTGATAAAAGAACCTTCAGGGGAGCGGACCAAATCAAAGCCTTCAACGTCTGAAGCTGACAAAGGCAAAGGAAAAGGTATCGCTGAAGACGATGAAAATCTGATGATCTTGCTTCCAAAGCCAGTTTGTCAGGTACACTAAATCCTATTTTCTTACACTGCATCCCTCCTCTATCTATACACATTATCAACTCTACTCTCCATAAAGCCTCTATACACTTAACCACATTCTTTCTCCATCTCTTTTCTACCCAAGTTCTTATTCGTAAGATCGCTGTGTTTCAGCTAGAGGTTAATCGCTGAAAGAAGGGAAGCTGAAGAAAAAGACAGAGAACTCGCCATCCAGCTTACTCAACAATCGGTGAAAGACCCCAAGCTGAAAAGAACTCCAATCGAAGTTCAACGTCAGCTATGGGAAGAGGCCAAGAAGATCGTTGAAGAAAAGAGAATTGTGTCTCAATCTACTTTAATCTGGTGCAAAGAAAAGGTACACTTCAGATATCGACCTGTCAGAATCAACAAGGTACTTATCACTGGAAGATCAACCCTCAAAGTTTCAATCGCTAAAATCGAGATATTCAGAGAAAACGGACAGTACGAAAAATCTATGTTGAAGCCATCACGAAGTACGGTCTCTCTGAATGGTTGGAGATCAGATTAGCCATCCAGAAGTCTCAATCTAAGTACAAGGATCATGTCGAAAAGCTGATAAATAAACAGATCGACTTTGCCTCTTCTTGTGTGGATATTGCTCCTCCCCCTCCTCTCGCAAATCAGAAAAGAAGGGCCTCTGCAAAGAAAAAGTCTAAATCTTCAGACTCAGGTCCCGTATACGAAACGAAACAGGTATTGGTTTTTCTCTTGCTGAAGTTCTCGGTCCAGAACCTGACCCTTCCGCACTTGACACATCTCTTCCTCCTGGTGAGACTTTCATCCCTGGGAAAGTCATAAGCAAACCCTATGGGATATTCTTTATTGACTATGATGGACGAAAACGTTTTCAACGTATCTCTGAACTTCCCATCACTCCCATCGAACAGCTGAAAGATCTCATCTACTGGTGTGAATTCAAACGCGACATTCAGGCACGACATCTTAAACCCTTGATTTTTTAAGAAGCGTTGAACAAAAGAAATCAAGGAGTAAATGTCCCTGACTGGATGATTCCCACATCAAAGACCCTTGATGAACTTCTCATTAAAGAAGAACCTCTATTCACTTATAAGATCACCTTATTCTTCTATTGTATCAGTTATTCTTTTGTACTTGTAATTTATTTCGCTTGTACTTATAATCTTTCCACTTCCTTTTGTAATCTGATTCGAAGTTTAAAGAAAGATTTCAGCGAAAGTACTTTACTCCATCAGTACAGAAAAGATCCCAGAAAACAGTAAAAGGGACAAATATTTTATGAGTTCTTTTTATCCTTATGTTTTCATTAAATAGCAATTTTCTCTGTTGCTATGTCATAATCAAATAGGGGGAGATTGTTGATCCAAAACCCTCAGTGATTTGATAATGACCCTCTTTTAAATACTTAGTGAAAATTGTAAGTAAACAATATGTATCAGAGTTTCACTATCGCTGATAAGTACTAAGACCTTACATTACCGCTGATAGGAACTCTCGCTCTTTAGATTAAACATTCAGCGAACACTGTTCACCATAATGCTCTGAACCTGTTCAGTCCTTATGGTGATCGCTGATAAGTTAGTTGTTTACTTATGATCCCTGAAGACAAGTTTCACGTCAACATAGGTTCTACGCTGAAGTCGAAGATCAAGCTCAAGAACCAGCGACAAGTCTCCTAATGAACTGATGCGGATCAAGGAAGACTCAGATTTCTCCACTCAACGTGAAGTATCAAGTACACGACTTCAGCTATCGCTGAACTTTATCATTCGCTGATAAACAATGGTAAAGCGCTGAATCAACGAAAGCTGATCATGAAGTCCTCCGTACAAAGTACTTTTGTCATAACCACCCTTGCACGACTCCGTACGATATGTCAGAAAAGAACCTCCTTATTGTCTGAAATCGTACAACCACTCTGATACTACACAGTTCAAACATGCGGCTACTAAGGTTGTCTACAAAGGTCAATGACATACAACCAATGAGCTGATGCCACGTGTAAAGTGTAAACTACCATGCATTAAATGCATGCAGTATATAAGAAGGACTCCAGCTTCATTTTTGAAGCACTTGCTAACTCTGGACAAGTCATCTTTCTTATCTTGAGATAGGTTATTATTAGTAATTTCCTTCTCTTTCTTAGTGCAAGAAACTTAGTGTTCCAACTTGTTTAGATTTAGGTTTATCCTTAATCTTGTTCCGCAACAAGCTGTAAATTGTTAATGATTTATCAATAAACAATTTAGAAAAGTAAAATTTGTGTGTTTGTATTCAACCCCCCCCCCCCCCCCTTCTACAAACTTGTATAGCCCTTCGGGACCAACAATTTGATTGAAGAACTCAACTATCTCTCTCTCTAAACCATTAAGTGCACAAACAATTATGATTAATCTTTACCTAATTCTCAAGGAAAGAAGCCTTAAATACCAAGTCTTAATGCATAAAGCCCATGGTCCATCTTTCCTAAACTAAGCCCATTTATCTTTAACAATGCTTTAACAATTAATTAATTAAACTAATTAAACTCTATATAATTCTTTATATAACTTTCTATTTTGTAGGACATTTAAGGTCCTAACAATCTTTGATTGTACCATCAGGAATTACAAAAATCTCTTACTCGGGAATATAAAGAACTGGATCATCTTGTTGTAACAACTGATCATATTCATCATCATCAAAGTCATGAGATTGCACATTCACGTCATAAAATACATCATCCAAATCCTCTTTAATCTTTGTAACTGTTCTTTCAGGTTCATCCTCGAAGTCAATGTAGATGATGTCTTGCATCAAACTATCAGCCATTCTCTCCTCAGCGGTTCTTTTATCACTTCCCTCAGGCAATGGAATGAACACTGAGATCTTGATTAGATTAAGAGAAAGAAACAAAGATATGTGTGAGATCCACTTTCTCTCTCTAAACTCTCATTCTAGCCATCTCTCTATACAATGTTACAATTCACATGTATGCTTGAGACTCTCACTCACAACTCCCTTACACTTCACATTATATACCTTTGACTTTCACTCACTAACTATATTGACTTTGACGTTTCTAACTATTACAAGACATTGACCTTGACTTTGATTCTTTACAATTACACCTAAATCTTGAATACATTTATTGCACTAACATTCTCCCCTATGGATTCAAGATTTAAAATATTATGACAGCAGTCTTCATCTCTTTGTGATCTTCAGATCTTCAACACTTTAAGCTCTTTGACGAATCTTCAGATAAACTTTATCTTCTAAAAATCCACTTTGACAACTTTAAACTTCATCTGTCTCTTCAAAATCAAATAGTCACAATTCTTGAATCATGAACTTCATAACTCCGTATCGTTGATCAAAGTCTTCAAAACAAAATCTTCATATCTTCGTATCACTGATCTTTGCAGCTTTGAAGTTTGACAAATATCTTCAGTATCTAATCATGAACTGGCTTTAAGCTTTGAAAAACATTCTTGAATGAGCTTTGAATCTTTGTAGCGTAGAATGTCTTGAACTGTGTAACTTCATCTATTGAACAATAACAATCTTTGAACTTTGAGCTTTCTTGAATCATCTCGAAACATCTTGACTTGTTATCTCGAGCTTATTGACTTTAACAAATATCAACTTTTCAGTCGGAAATTCAAATATTCAAATTATTTCCCCCTTTTTGATGATTGTGAGCCTCATGATCATCAAAACTCTTTTCAATTTCAGCATTCTCTTTGAGTATCATAAACAATCCCTCCTTTTGATCTGTTTAACCGTCAATTCAAAAAATGTTTATCCGAATCTTTTCAAATTCAGATAAAATGAAAGTTGTAACCCTGAATCAACGAATGAAACTCTTAAAATGCCTGTAAGTTGCACAAAGCCACTTAGTACAACGGATGTACTATGGAAAGCATCTTTTTGATGTTCACTCCTCCAGGGCTTACAATCATCGAAAAACACAATGGAATTTCTATAAACGTTAACATATTCCTTGTGTGTACGTGCAAGTGTAGAAATGTGTTAGGGTCATGTTATGTTGATTAGAAGTTCAAGGGTTTGTTTTGTAATACTTTAATTTGAGCTTAGTTAGTGAACGGGCCGTGGGCTTGTTAACCACGGGCCCGCCATATATAATGTGTATTAGCCTTAGAAAATAGGCTAGTTGTTCATTTGCTTTCATTATTCCTTATTGTAAACTCTCCCAATTGAAAGCAATATATGGATGACCATTTGAAATCATAAACATCGTTTTTATTATCTATTGATTTCATTGTTCGTTGCACAGATCTGAGATTCACAATTGGTATCAGAGCAGACGGACATAATTGATTCAAAGCATTCAAATTGATTTCTCGTAAGTTTTCACTTTTACTCGTCTGTGTTCTTACTTGAATATCAAAAATTTGATTCTGATAAAATTGATTGATTTCGTTTATTGGGTATTGTTAGTATCATTTCTATTAGTGATTCTGTAAATTTTCATATCCTAATTCGGTCATTTGAGTGGTTTTTAAGTAAATCAAAGTTCAAAAGTTTTGAGTGTGTTCTTGAGAAAAATTGAATTTTTAACCATCAAAACGTGTTCTTTTTGCTTCAAAATCGATTGGGTTAGTGTTATTTTTGTATTTGGTAGTGTTCCTAATCTTTCAGGAACATTTTTGAGCAACCCTAGTCGATTCCCAATCGATTGGAAACCCACAGCCGCAGTTCCCGGACAAACCAGCCGCCCTTTCCGGACAACTCCCAAGTTTCCGGACGTTTGTGTTAATTCTTTCCGGGTAAAACTCCTCTTTCCGGGTAAGTCTACTAAACTCCAATCTTTCCAGGTACTTTGTTCCGGAAACCCAAAGTTTCCGGTAAAGCATATTATCCGGACAACTCTAGGTATCCGGTAATCAATTTCATCTGGAAACCTATCCTATCCGGTAAGTATATTCACCCGGTAAGTATTGTGTTTATTTTTTCTATTCGGAAACTTTTGCCATCCGGTAACCTTTGTTATCCGGAAACCTAAGGCTGTCCGGATTCTTCGTCTTATCCGGATACTTTTGTGAATTTGAACTGTTTTCACTTCATCTGATCCGGACACTTCCAGATCAGACTTCTTATACGGATTCCTATCCGGTAAGTTCAGTTTGTTCAAATCTTACCTGTACCTAGTTCAAATCTGTTGTAGAACCTGCGTTAGGATTCCACTCATAGTGCCTTGCGTTAGGTTTACACTTTGAATCAATCAATTCGTCTGACGATCACTCCGTTGCAACCAAAGATGTCTTCTAGCAACGCTATCGCAATTGGTACCGATTCCAAACCACATTGCCTCTACAAAGGTGAGTATAGCCAGTGGCGAGACAGATTCATGATCTTCATAGAGTCCAAGGACAACTACGTGTATATCAAGAGAGCTCTTGAAAAGGGTCCAATCCCATGGCCGATGAAGACCATAGGAGCAACTGCAAATGCTGAAGCTCGTCGTGAGGAAAAGACTCTTACCGACATGACCGAAGATGAAAGAGGCATGATTGAAGGTGAAAAGCATGCTATGCGATATATTGTTCAAGCCCTCCCCAATGCGATCTATACGGCAATCGACAGCTACAAAGACACAGCTAAGGGTATGTGGGATCAAGTGGAGAAGATGATGCGAGGGAGTGAAGTCGGGAATCAGCTGAAGATTAATAGTTCGATAACTAAGTTTGACAGTTTCAAACAGCGCACCGGTGAATCCCTATCTCAAACTTATGATTGATTTTGTTCTCTTCTTAATGAGCTCCACAAGAATAAGATTACTCACTCCAACATTGAAAATGCTCTGAAGTTCCTTAACAATCTTCTGCCTGAGTGGAAAGTGTTTGCATCACATGTCAAGCACAACCACTTAATGGAGAAGGTCGGTATTCACGAACTATATGAGATGCTTCTTCAAGACGAAGATGAAGTAATGGAAACTCTGAAAGAGAAGAAAGATGCAACCAAGCAAGCTTCTGATCCTATTGCACTCATGTCCTCCAAGCAAAGGAAATCTTCGAGCCGTCACTCCAAACGTGCTCAAAAACAAAGCTCTTCCGAATCTGAAGAAAAGGAAGGCAGTGATTCTAATGATAAAGTATCTGACTTCAAGAAAGCGATAGCTCTGCTCACTAAATCTTTCCAACAACAGAAGTTCTATAAGAAGCCTTTTTCCAATAATCAGCGCTACTCCACCTCCTCCAACAAGCTCCATGATTATCAGGACAAGTATGAGGGAAAGAAGAAACCTGATGAGCAAGATAAGTCAGAGAAGAAGGAGAAGACGGAGAAAGTTGAAAGTAAGAAGAAAGATGAACCAGTGACGTGTTACATCTGTAGAAAGGTTGGTCATTTCGCTAAAGATTGTAAGCAGCCTGTGGTAAAGAATTCTCATTACTACAAGGCTAAGCTCACCCTGATTGAGCAGAAGGAAGCTGGAGAGGCTCTACTTGTGGAAAACAACTACTGGTTGGGTCGTTCTGATGATGAAGGCGATTCTGATGGTGCTAATGCTTTCATGGGGTATCACTCTCCAGCCGATGAAGAAAATGAAACGTCAAGTCAGGTATGTGATTCTATCCAACAAGATTTCTTGAATCAAATGCATTCACTTACCGAACAGGCAGATTCCTTTAAGGCCACCTCTAAAGAACAAAACCTTGAGATTAGATCTATAACCGAAAAGCTAGATGTTCAAACGTGAATAACAGAAAAATATAAGTCTGAAAATGCTAATTTAAAAGACAAATGAAAAAATCTTTTAATAGAACCTAAGGACTTACGGGCCAAATTATCTGATCTTCAGTCTCAGTTTGATCAGTGCTTGAATGAGAAAGCAGAAATTGTTTATCAATGTTCTGCTCTTCAAATTCAGCACAAGGAGTTTGTAAATAAAATCACCGATCTTGAAACAAAACTCCACAAAAGAGGTCAAACCGATCAAACCATCTTTATGAATAAACCCAAAGAGTTCACGTACTTTAACAAAGAGTGGGGAATCGGATACGATTTTTCAAAAATACATGAACTCCGAAGGTAATTCTGGTGGATAGTTTGAGTCGTTCCCCTTCGACAAACCTCTTCCGAGTCATACTGATTTTCTATCACCAGTAGTGAATCGACCGGTCAACTTTGAAAAGGGTGCTTGTTCAAACACAAAGACCCCAGCTGTGATTAAGATTTCCAAATCTAAACCGGTTTCTCAAAACCAATCACAGCCGAGGCAAAAGACCGAGCGATTACCTATCAAAAGTCATGTTCCTTCAAAGGTCACTGATCATATTGTCCCTGTTGCTACAGATAAAATTAGTCGTGCAAAACAAGAAAAAACCAAGTGGATAAACAAGGAACCTGTCAAGGATGCTGCATCAAAGTCTTTCCCTTCTGCTTTTAATTCTAGGGTAAACAAAGACAATTGTGCTTGGATCATTGGAATCGTTTTGAAGTTTCTTTTCCGATTAAACTTAATTCACTTCATCAATTGATTCAATTATCGCGTGATTGTTTATGTTGTTCTAATTGTGGTTGGAATGATTTTGATGATATTCAAAACAATGATTGGTTTGGGTCGTATCATATGTGTAATTTATTTCCCAAATGCAAACCCCGTAATAACAAGAAGAAACACTATAAACAACGGGGTTCCCAACCAGAGGTTAAACCATAGTGGGAGACCAAACCCATTCCTAAACGGGTTGCTCCTACTGATGTTAAACCGGCACCCAAGAGACAACCTGCTACAAAACCTGTTCCTCCCAAAGGTGTAAATTCCACACCTAAGAGGCAACATGTGCCAAAACCAGTTCCTTCAAACGGTGTAAAACCTACACCTAAGGGGAAAGCTGTGTCAAAGCAAATTCCTCCAAGAGGTGCCAAACCTAACCCTCCAGGACCCATGCAAATATGGGTACCTAAAATCCGTTAACCTGTTTTTGCAGCACGGTCATGTGTGGTACTTAGACTCTGGATGCTCCAAGCACATGACCGAAAGGAGGGAGCTTCTCACGAAATACAAAGAAGAATATGGTGGAGACGTGAGATTTGGCAACAACGACAAGGCGCCGATCATGGGCTACGACGACATTGTCCAAGATAAGATCACAATCAAGAAGGTATCACACGTCGCGGGATTGGGACACAATCTGTTCAGCATCGGTCAATTCTGCGACAAAGATCTTGAGGTCCGGTTCAAAGCTAAAATGTGTAGAATCCTCAACGACGACGGAGAGGAGCTACTGGTTGGGAAACGCAAGACCAACCTCTACACAATCGACCTCGCAACCCTGAAACCCAATAACCGCGTCTGCCTCATGTCGAAGGCTAATTCCGAACAAGCGTGGATTTGGCATCGAAGACTATCGCACCTGAACTTCAAGAGTATCAACAAACTGGTGTTGGGCGGATATGTGAAAGGCATGCTCGATCTTCAATTCGTGAAGGATCATCTCTGCGGGGCATGTGAAATGGGAAAGATGAAGCGCCTGCCACATCAGCCGAAGGCAACTCCGAGAACGTCCCGGTCCCTCGAACTTATCCATATGGATTTATGTGGACCAATGCGTGTTCAAAGCATCAACAAGCGCAAATATTTTCTATTGATGGTGGATGATTACTCGCGCTACACATGGGTGAAGTTTCTACGCTCAAAGGACGAAACTCCGGAGCTGATCATCAATCACCTGAAGACCGTCCAACTGAACAAGCAACAACAAGTTCAGACTATACGAACCGACAATGGGACGGAGTTCAAAAATCAAACGGTAGACGACTATCTGACGTCAGTCGGCATTTTGCACACCTTCTCTGCCGCACGCACTCCTCAGCAAAACGGAGTGGTGGAACGACGCAATCGTACTCTTGTCGAAGCCGATCGCACCATGCTTTCCCAATCTAATCTATCGCTATTTATGTGGGCCGAAGTGGTGTCTACGGCTTGTTACACGCAAAACCGCTCAATCATCAACAAGCGGTTCAGCAAGACACCGTACGAGATCATGAACAACCGCATTCTGAATATCAAGTATTTTCTTGCGTTCAGATGCATGTGCTACGTACTGAACGACAAAGACGATATCGGCAAATTCAGCCCAAAGGCGGATAAAAGAGTTTTCATCGGATACTCCATGCAGGCTAAGGCATATCGCATTTACAACAAACGGACCAAAACCGTTATTGAAAGTGTAAATGTGACCTTCGACGAAGCCGCAGATTTGGCTTCTGAACATCTCAGTTCAGAACCCGGTTTAACTGGCATGCTAGCTTCCAGATGTCCAAGTTCGGGATCTGCACAAGCGACAGTAAATCCAAATCATGCATCTTCATCGAATGCCGATTCTTCTGATTTAGATTTATTGTTTAAGTATTTTTATGATGACATATTTAACGCTTCTACTCCTGTCTCAGCACAACCTCGACTTGAAGTTGCTCGTAATGAGGATTCGGCGAATCTATCTGGTCTCCCGCCTTCTACAAGCACGTCGTCCATCACTATGGAGACAGCTCAACCGTCATCACTAACACGGAGATCGCTCATAACGATTCGTTATCTGCTACAACCGACGATCAACCTCTGAACTCCTCGAAACCAGAAGTTGTACAACCCTCGGCGAATCCTCCCCCATCTCCTCCAAGAAACCAACCTGCTACACTTGAAGCAGTCCAAGACCTACCTTCTGGTGATTATGTGGATTCGGACGCATCTCACTCTGTTGGTTCCCGTATTTGATTAACAAAGATTATCTAATCTATTAGTTCAAATAAGATGTGTTGTGGAAGCGTATTTGAAGAACTAACAGATATAGAAAAAACACAAAATACCAAATAAACAGTATATATGAAGAACAGATGAATATCTCAAAGATTACTGTATTTGATTAAGAACACTAAGAACATATTTGACGTTAACTGTGTGCAAGTGTTTTTGTGTGTTGTGTGTGTATTTGTTGGTAAGGAAGAACTCAACATGAGTCTTCCTTTTATACTACTACAAAAGATCTATTCTAGTCAAAAGGCCTATTGCTACAGCAAAGAAGGGATGACATGAACAGTTGGAAACCTGCATGCATTAAATGCGCTAATATCAACTTGTAAGGATTCCTGTCGGAGTTTGACACGTGTTGTTGTTGGACCATGCCTTGTACAAGTTGATGAACGGACCCTCGAACAGTAGCAATATATTTCTGTAACAGTGGTAAGATATTTCTGTAACAGTGGCAAGATATTATAAATATCTTCCAAGTCTTCAGTCTGAACCACAGAGGCTTTGTCAAGGGTACAGAGGTTCTGAGGCTCGATCCTTTGAGAGCATTCTTCTATAGATCCTTCTTCGGTCCTTTGTGAGCAGTCTTATGTCTATCTTGAGTCTTGTTGTTTCTTGAATGATCTTGTTTACTTCAACAGAGCTTCTGTGGCACTCCGCAAAGCTTCTGTGGAAGTCTTCTTTACTTGGCCTATTTTTCAATACTTCTAATATTATGAATATTTGGAGCTAACAATCTCCCCCTAAGTATTGAAAAATGAAAATTTGACTTTATGCATAATTAGGCTAAGTAAAGTAGACATAGGTTAAACAATACCTCAAAAGATTCATTTCATTTCTTTTTAAAGTTTACAGAGATATGAAAAAGAAAGACTCGGACATTTGCATCTTTGAAGTCGTTGAAACTTCTGTTGTCGAATCCCACTTCTCTGAGCTCGTGATAGAATTTGATGCACAGTTCTCTTAAGCCAATTGTAGCATCTATTTCTCTGATCATTCTTTCTGCTGATTCTTGATCCATAAGCTCAGTACCTCTGTTCTCTTCTAAGATTGATCTGAACTTGTTCAGAGTACTGGTTACATACTTCTGACAGTCCATTTCCACAAAGAGTCTTATTTGACCAGCAGGATCCTTATATACTAACCCGTACCTTGGTGTTGTTATGATTGAGTTGGGTATGGAAGAAGGTGGTCAGTGATCCTCTGGTGGTCTCAGACTTAGATTTCTGACTCCAAGATCTCTTCCCAGTTGAAAGTATATCATGCTATATAGCAGAAGCTTTTCCCTCATCGCTTTCCTGAATACTTGATAGGCCCTTCTGTTAGCATCGTTGTCGAACTTTTCTTTCGTCCAAAGTAGAAGATCTGGCAGATCATAGGGGTTCAAGTTCCTTATATCGGCATCTAAAATTGATTTTCGTACTCGTTCTCCCTTTTGACTTTGTAGATGTTGTACCTGATCTTTCGAAAGGTTCTTGTTTGAGAGAATTTGCAGTAAATTACCTTTTCAATTTTGGACTCTGAGAAGACTTATGCCCTTGCTTTTGGCTTTGTTCTGGTGAAGGTGTTGTCAAGGTCAGCTCTGAGTTGAGGATCTTCAATGTGTGGCGGAGGATTGTTCTGATATTGTTGTCTGTAAAGATACCTATACACCACCTCTTCCATTTCTGCATGTCGTGTAGTCGGTGGTGGTATTGGTCTTCGCAGAGCATCTATTCCTTGTATTATCCCTGCAACCCTACCCTTTGTTACCTTTGCTTTTGGATCAAGGACCGGAATTTCTGACAGAGGATCTAAATTAAATGCCCAGTTTTCTTCAGGTTTAGGAGTGACAAAGGCATCAAATGAGCTCTTCATCAACTTCTATGTCGTCTGAGGCATTGGCTTTTTCTTCTTTGGTTCTTCTGTCATGATATCCTTTCCTTTATCTGTAGCTTGAGGAGGCTCAGAACCTGTTGCCTGTTTTGGACTTTCTGGGATTACTTCCGTTGGTTTGGGTGTAGAGGTTTATGTGGGTATGAAGGGGATTGCCTCTGTAGTTTTTGACTTTTCAGTTTCTGAGGACTTTGGTGGGGATGGTTCTGTGGATTTTTCTTCTGTAAGCTCGGTAGTGGTTTGTGAAGGGATATCAAAACGTCTTGCAGCTCTGAAAATGGATACGAATTTCATTCTCTTTAGGACATAAGTAGTAGAACGTTTAGATCTTTTTGGTTTGTGGGCAATGGATTTTTTTCTTGGGTGTGTTTTGGGTTGGGTTTTTGTTTCTGGTGGAGAAATGGGAAGTTCTTCTGAGGATGAAGATGTCAGGATTTGAACTTGAGGGACATCTTTTTCAACCTCAGAGGTGGTTTCCATAGAGGTTGGAGTTTCCTCTGTGGGTCTCTGTTGACTTCCCTGAGTTTGTGTTTGGGTTGGGGGTGCAGAGGAAATGGGCAATGCTGATATTGGAGGACTGCTTGCAGCTGTTTTCCTTTGTTTCTCCCCTTGATTCTCCCCCTCCGGATGATCTGATGGACCAAGTTGAAGCGCATTTTGCCGACGCTAGCTTGAAATTCTCTGACGTAGTTCGCGTTGGCAGCTGTGAAGGCTCGGATGAACTCTGTCATTTGATCAAGGATTCCTTGCCCAAGTTCTGTGAGCTAAACTCTGGTCATGTAGTCAGAAGGCTTCATGGCTTGAGTGTTTTGCAGTGTTTGCTCTTGAACTTCTTCTAAGGACTTCTTTAGGTCTTCAGGTGTAAGGCCCTTAGAAGTGGAGGATTGATCTTTGAGTTTTTGCAGAAAGTTTTGGACAGAGTTGTTGAATGCAGAGGTTGCACTTCTTTCGAATTCTTCAGCATGTAGTCTGGCAGAGGTTGTGACAGAAGTTTCTGTGGCAGACTTCATCTTTGACAGAGCTTGTTGTACCTCTGTGGATAAGGTGTCCATTTTGGTACTTATGCTTGTGATGGCTCTTGAAGTTGTTTCTGCAAAAGATTTGAAAGAGCTTTCCAACTCCTTCAATGTTTGGTTCACAGAGGTGAAAAGGGTTTGGAACTCATCCCTTGATACGTGTGAACTCGTTGTAACCTCTGGGGGAACACATTCGTCCCCAGAGTTTGTCCTTGTTCATTGGAAACCTTTGTTCACCCCTGTTTTTACGTTGAGGGTGGAAGGATTTCCTTCTGATCCTTGAGGTGAAACTTGAGTTTCAACCTCTACAGAAGTTCTGTGAAGGTCAGTGTCCAAATCCACTCTAGAGGTGGGTATTGGAATTTCCTTCTTTTGACTTGGAGACTTGTCTAGAGTCTCTTCGTCATTGTGCTCGCTACTCCTCTCTGAAAGGAGGTTTGGCCCTATTGTTGTGTGCGTGGCAGAGGAAACGAATTCCTCTGCTAGGATGTCAGGTGTGATTTGGGGCAATAAATCACGAACATTGGGTGAGTCCTTTCGAGAGGACTCCCTAGGAATGGTTTTCCCGGTTATAATAGGCACGGAGATTGAAAGAGTAACCTCTGGCTGGCTGGGTGGGGTTGGGATCGAGCTGTGCTGCTCTTTTTTAATGATACCCTCTGCCGCTAGACCGGCGGTATCAAAAATGTGGGTTGCACTAGGAGGGGGTTGGGGATGTGTGCCTTCTACTTCTGCGGCATCTTTTTCTTTAGAACCCTCTGTGGTTTCTACCCTAACCTCTTCCTCTATGGAAATTTCTCTGTCTACCTCTTCTTCTGCAGTATCCACAACAGTCTTTTCTGCTTCTGTTCTTAAGGAATCATATATAAAATGAGATCCTATAAGTTGTCGAACGTGAGGGTGCATAGGGTGTGTACCTTGAGCTACAGAAATGACTTCTATTGTATGTTGAGGGGTTCGACGTTGAGTGTCAAAACTGGAATGAGGTGGGGAAATTTCTTCTGTTGTGCGCAGAACCTCTATAGTCTGAATGTTCTGATCCAATGGTTCTGCGACCCATCCTGATGGATCTAAGGTGTGAGCATTGTCGGGATTGTTGAGGAAGGCATTAAAGTCTCCCTGTTGATCTGTATAGACTATTGGGGAGGGAGGTTGTAGAGGCATAGTCTAATCTTCCTCTTCTTGTTTGACTTCCTCTGTAATGACCTGCAGAGGTGATGTTGGTTTCTTCTTCTTTGACTTCCTCTTCTTTGGCTTAGGAGCTCTCTCTTCTGTGGATTTGGTTTTCCTTTTCTTTTGTTTTGGAGGGGAGGAAGGTGCAGAAGATCTTGTTTCTGTAGCTTGTGGTGGAGAAGAGTGTTGAGCTGCAGAGGTTGTAGTTTCCTCTGTGGTTTTCCTTTGTTTTTGTTTTCGAGGGGAGGGAGGTATAGAAGATCTTGTTTCTGTAGCTTGTGGTGGAGAAGAGTGTTGAGCTGCAGAGGTTGTAGTTTCCTCTGTGGTTTTCCGTTTCTTGCTCTTCTTTTTGGGTGTTGCTGCAGTGGTTATTCTTTTGGGAGAAGAGGGGTATATGCTCTCTCTCTTTGGGCTTTGAAACGGTCTTGTACAGAATGATGTTTTTCTAAAGCTCTGGCCCATTCCTCTTCTATCATCCTCTCTACTACATCTAAATCTAAGGGGGCTCCTAGACGCGGGGGTGTCACATGACTTGGTTCTGGAGTCCTGTGTGCGCGTATATATTCTAACTTCCTATCTTCATCGCTTGCATATGACAGAAGGTTCTTCGACAGAGGTCTGCAGTGGGGGTAGTTGTCTTCATGCTCTGTAGGAGTATTTTTGTTCATTGGATAAAGTTTTACAGTTGGCCCTTCCATTGGCCATTTCTGCATAAGAAGTAGAGGCTCAAAAATTACTCCTAGAATTCTCTGATATTGTAGAGGTGACAGATATCCTGGTGTGTTCTTTTTGGCCTTTTGAGTTGCGAGCTTTCTGACGATCGTATTCACTATCTCCTGCATCATGATGGTGGCATAATCAAGTGGAATATCGTAATAGATCCCATACATGATGGTCAGGATTTGGTGTGAACTCTGGTCAGGGCTGCCCGTTTTCTCTGTTAGACAACGATTCAGGATGGAGAAGAATGTATTCCACAGAGGTGGTAGCCTGCCTCTACGGAAATCATTGCGTTTCCTTAGGGTTGTGTTATACCCTAACATCTCTACAAATCGACAGAGCTCCTCGTCCGTCGGAACCTCAGCATATTTCTTTATTCCAAATAGACCTCTGGTTGGCAGGTTGAACTCAAGTGAGAACATAGTTCTATTGAACATGAGTTAGAGGTATTCAGATTTGTCTGGCTTCAAAATGTAGCCTTTTATCAGAGAATCATCTGAATCAAACCGGCAACTTTGCCAAAATTGATTCAGATATCGAGCAGGGATTTTGGTTGGGGTTTTGGAAAGGAGGTGGTATAGGATATGGTTTTCCATGATGTTTAGGAGAAGGGCATGGGCTTCGCCGAAGGATGTGGGTGAGGGCATAAGGTAGCAGTTGTTGGACTTTAATGGAAAAACATTCTCAAAATGTTCTTTGTTCAGAAAATGTTGAAGGTTGGTGGTTGGAGCAAAATTTGCAGAGTCGCCGGAGTTTTCTGTTTCTGCATTTACGGCGATGTTTGGGTTGTGGGGGTACTCTGAATGTACTGGGGATTGTTGAGGAGAGTTCGCCGGAGAGTTCTGAGCAGTGTCGGAACTGGAAGCCATTTTTGCAAAGAAGAATGAAGATTTGAGAATAGTTGCAGGTTCGTCGGAGAAGAAAGTAAGTAAAGTTTTTATGAGGAGAGGTTACTTGGGTTTTATACTGAGTATGTAACCGTAGAATCTGAAATGGTTAATATTTTGAGGTAAATAATATTTGGGGTCCGCACTTGAGTGGTTACAGCGGGTTTAACATTCCAGAGAAATGTGCTCCATGTTGGTCAAATGAAAAGATGACACGTCCTCTGTGTCAGTTATGACGAGACGTCGTGGGCGGCCTTATTAAATGCTAGGCGCGTGGGCTTCTTTACCTCCACATGATTCTCACTCGCAGAAAAGTTACCGTTACTGTTACAGAAATGCCCAAAGTAAAAAGTGACAGAGGCTCTGTGATTTGAAAAGTTGTTTTTCTTGCCTCTGTAGATTGTACCTTCACAACAAAATGGTGGAAAAGTCCATGGAGAGGATCGATAAATTATTAGCATAGAAACTCCTTTACAGGTGTTTTTGGACCTCTGTTAGAGCCAGCAGAGGCTCTGAGACAAGAAATTTCTCATATTTAACAATTTATAAACATTTTTGATCATCCAATTTTTTGATTGTTTTTAACAATGTTTTTAGGACCTGTTTGAAAGCTGGTGTCCTAGAAAATTGTTTTTGAAAAAGGTTTTGTGCAGCAAAAAGTCTTTTAAAACAAGTGTTGGTCTACAGAAGTTCTTTCTTGTGGAGAGAACTCTGTAACCAATGACTTTTGTTGCAGTGCATTTGTACGCGATGATTCTTTTTTGAAATTGATACCCAAGGTGATTGACAGAGTTTTCAAGATTATTGATTTAAGATCAGAGCTTTTGCCTGCAGAACCTCTGTTGGACTCAGTAGAGGCTCTTTGACGTTAAATTTCTAATAATGGAAAACTCAATATTCTTTTTGATCAAAGTTTATTTGGAATGTTTTTAATAATTTTTCTTGAACATATTTAGAAATTTGTGTCCTAGAAAATTATTTTCAAAAAGAATTTGTTCGAGATACTAACCTTTTTTTTTCTTTGTCCGGCAAAGTTCTTTTCTTCTGTTGATGTTATCTCTTCCTTTGCTCCCCCTTGACTTATAAATCTTTGTAGATTAAGCAAGGTCTCCTTCTGATCCCCCTTGATCTACTCAACCTCTGTAGATCAAGTATGTTCTCCTTCTGCTCCCCCTTGACCTATGCTTGCTTTAAATAATCAGAAGTAAATGTATATAACATAGGTCAAGTGTATCAGAGGTTCTGTAAGTATCGTCAGAGGTTCTGAGGAGTCCTACAGAATCTCTGTTGTTTTCAGAATTGAGATTTTTAGAATTTACATACAAAAGTAAATTATTATTTTTTTAAAAAAATTTATACATGCTTTTAAAATGAAGATAAGAAACTTACAGAGGTTAATCCATATTTATCATTCCTAATTTACCCACCAAGTAAAGGAATCTTTTCTCATCAAGTGCCTTAGTGAATAAATCAGCAAGCTGAAATTCTGTTGGTACAAAATGAATCTCGATGGTTTGATTTTCAACATGATACTTCAGAAAGTGATACCTGATATCTATGTGCTTTGTCTTTGAATGTTGTACTGGATTTGCAGAGATGGCAATTGCACTTTTGGAATCACAGAAGATGGGAATTTTGCAGATGATGTGACCAAAGTCTTTCAGCTGAGTTTTCATCCACAGAACTTGAGAGCAACAGCTAGCAGCAGCAACGTATTCAGCTTCTGCCGTAGATGTTGAGACACAGTTCTGTTTCTTTGAAGTCCAGCTTACTAATTTCCCACCTAGGAATTGACAACTCCCAGAGGTACTCTTTATGTCGATTTTACATCCTCCATAATCTGAATCTGTGTATGCCTTTAGTCCAAAACCAGAGTTCTGTGGATACCAGAGGCCAAGATTTTTGGTCCCTCTGAGGTATCTGAAGATTCTCTTTACAGCAATATAATGTGACTTCTTAGGATTAGCTTGATATGTTGCACAGAGGCATGTGGCATGCATTATGTCAGGTCTACTGGCTGTTAAGTATAATAAAGACCCAATCATTCCTCTATAAAGTGTGCACTAGACAGAGATGCCATTGGGATCTGAAAATAGTTTATTTCCAGTGGCCATTGGGGTTTTCATGACAGAGGCATCAGAGAGGCTATATTTTTCAAGTATGTCAGAGACATATTTTGAATGGTTTATGAAAATTTCTTCAGATGTTTGTTTAACTTGAAGTCCGAGGAAAAAGGTTAATTCTCCCATCATACTCATTTCAAACTCACTCTGCATGAGTTTTTCAAAATCTTTACATTTTTGTGCATTAGTAGACCCAAAAATAATGTCATCTACATATATTTGTACAAGAATAAGCTCATTTCCTTCTCCTTTAAAGAACGGAGTTGTATCAGTGGTACCTCTTTTGTAGTTGTTATTGAGAAGAAAGGTAGAAAGTCTTTCGTACCATGCTCTTGGAGCCTGTTTCGGTCCATATAGAGCTTTGTCGAGGTAATAGACATACCTTGGGTACTTTGAGCTTTCAAACCCTGGTGGTTGTTGGACGTATACTTCTTCTTGAATTTCACCATTGAGAAAAGCAGATTTTACATCCATTTGATATACTTTAAAACCTCTGTGGTCTGCAAAGGCTAAGAAAATTCTTATTGCTTCGAGCCATGCTACAGGGGCAAAAGTTTCATCGTAATCTATGCCCTCTTCTTGGCGATATCCCTTGGCCACCAGTCTTGCTTTATTTCGAATGATCACTCCATCCTCATCCTTTTTGTTTCTGAAGACCCACTTAGTCCCTATGGCCTGTTTCCCTCGTGGCAGAGGTACTAGAGTCCAGACTTTGTTTCCCTCAAACTGCAAAAGCTCTTCTTGCATAGCATCCACCCAGTTTGGGTCGTCCAGGGCCTCAGAGATCTTTTTAGGTTCGATCACACTAATAAAGTTGGTAAAGAAACAAAAATTTGCAGAAGCTGATCTTGTTTTTACCTTATTAGTGGGATTGCCGATGATTTGGCTTGGAGGATGGCCTTTTGTCCATCAAGTTGAGCTTCTATGGTTGAAATGATTGATGGTTCTGCCCATGTGTTTAGTTCAGCTTCTGTAGGAATGGGTATTTCAGTTGGAATTTCTTTCTCTGTAGGCATTGTGGTTTCATCTTCACTTCCCTCTGGTGTTTCTTCTGGTGTTGCTTCCTCTGTTGGATTAGTTAATATTTGGATTACCTCTGTTGTTGAATCTTTTGTCGTTGTATCTTCTGTTCGATTTTCAGTACATGTAGTAGTTGTAGAAGAGGATGAGGGATTAAATGGATCAGACAGAGAGATACTTACTTCATTTACCGAAGGTGATTCTGCAGAGGTGCTGTTCGTTCCTGCAGAGGGATCAACATCGTTGTTGAACATCTCTTGAAATAGAAGACCTAAATCTTCATTTATTTTTGAGATGCCAGA
Organism: Saussurea involucrata; assembly: GCA_033807775.1. Classification (NCBI taxonomy): domain Eukaryota; kingdom Viridiplantae; phylum Streptophyta; class Magnoliopsida; order Asterales; family Asteraceae; genus Saussurea; species Saussurea involucrata. The sequence goes on from CM066326.1 coordinate 16,888,601, forward strand.
GGTTTCTTGTTTAGCCCGAGTTCTAAACTGATTTGTTCAGAAGTCTTTTGGAATGAGTCATCAAAGGACACATTGATGCTTTCTACTATCGTGCGCGACTTCAGAAGGTAAACTCTGTAGGCTTTGGAAGCGGCAGAGTACCCGATGAACTTGCCTTGGTCAGCTTTTTCTTTAAACTTTCCTCTTGAGTCTCTGTCGTTTAAGACAAAGCATTTGCATCCAAACACATGGAGAAACTTGATGTTTGGTCGTCGTTTGTTGATCAATTCATAAGGAGTTTTGATGTGTCTTTTCACGATTGTTGAACGATTTTGGGTATATCAAGCAGTTGAAATTGCTTCTGCCCAAAAGGTCATTGGTAATCTGCATGCAGAAAGCATGGTTCTTGCAGCCTCCACGAGCGTGCGGTTCTTTCGTTCGACCACGCCATTTTGTTGTGGGGTGCGAGCGGCAGAGAAGTTCTGGGATATTCCTTCTTCTGTGAGATAGGCTTCAATGACAGAGTTTTTGAATTCTGTGCCATTGTCACTTCGTAACTTCAGAATTCTGCACTCATAAAGAACTTGGATTCTTTTCGTTAGATTAATCAGGATGCATGGAACATCTGATTTCTTTCTGACAAATTCAACCCATGTAAATCGTGAATATTCATCAATTAAGACAAGTATATATTTCTTGCCACCTAGGCTCTGTATAGCGATTGGACCGCAAAGGTCAACGTGAAGCATGCACAGAGGCCTAGGACAAGACACATCAGTTTTGCCTCTGTGGGAAGCTCTTTTGAGTTTTCCCATTTCACAGGCAGAGCATAAATGATCCTTATTAAATTTAACATTAGGTAAACCATTGACCAGTTCAAGTTTTACCAGTTTATCTAGAGTATGAAAGTTTAAGTGACAGAACCTGTTGTGCCATAGCCAGACTTCTTCACTTTTGCTTGCAACAAGACAAATGTTGTCCTTGTTTTTGGCATTGAAGTTCATTAGATACAGATCACCTTTTCTTTTGGCTCGCAGAAGTTCTATTCCAGTGTCTTCACTTAGTAGAGAGCAAAATGTTGTCTTGAACAGTACATCGAATCCCGTGTCACAAAGTTGGCTAACACTGAGTAGGTTGTGTTTAAGGCCATCAACATATGCAACTTTGTGTACGGTGATATTTTCTTTCTTTATGACTCCATAGCCTTTAATATGCCCCTTTTTGTTGTCTCCAAAAGTCACTGATCCACCATCTTGTTTTTCTTGGTACGTTGATAGAAGACTTCTGTTGCCAGTCATGTGTCTTGAGCATCCGGAGTCTAGATACCATATTGGCACATACTGCTTCTGCAAGACAATCATAGAGTCTTAGGTACACATATCCATATGGGTCCAGTTTCGTCAGAATTTTTCAAGTTTGCCTTAGCATTCTTGAAATACATTTTATCTTTTGTCGAAGAATCAGTTTGTTTCTCTTTAATATTTGATATAGGTGCAGAGAGAAAACAATTTGAACCACATAAATGATTATTCAATTTGAACATAAGATCAAAGCAATGACAGTATAGAACATCAGAAGTGATTTTCTTGAAATTTTCACTGAAAGCTTTAAACTGGGCCACAGAGGCATTACATTCTATTCTAGCATATGGCTTCCTATTACAAGAAGATTTATGTAGATTAGATTGTTGCAAAAATCTTTGTTTGTAGAAGCCTTCTGTGAGTCCCTTTTGTGGTGAACTTCTGTTGATTTCACTGTCACAGAAGAAAAGGATTTGTTAGGTTTTGGCCATTTACCCTTTCGTTGCCATGTTGGTTTCTCTTTAATTTTTAAGGTTTTAAGGACTTTGAATCTTTTGGATTTTGAGTGGACAATAACTTCAGTTTTTTCAAATTTTCATGCTCAATAGAGGTTTTGGCTTGTATGCACATATCCAAAAAGTCTGGACAGATTGGAATTCCAGTGATTTTCTCCTTTGGAGGAATAGTTATGTTAAGAACTTCAGAGGTTTGTTTAATAACCTCCGAGTCACAAGGAACCTTTTCTATTATGTCAGTCTCTGATTCGTCAGATGATGAATCGTCCTCATATACAGAGGTTGAGTCATCAATATTTCTTTCGACAGAGGCTGGACTTTCCGAGCATGTGTCATACTTGCTTTCTACATCTGAAAAATTATTTTCTAAGTCAACAGAGGTGTCTGATAAGATCTCTTCAGAGAGTTTTTGATCTGTAAAAGGTGTACACGGATTTTTCAAAATATATATTTTCCCAATTTCCATTATTTCTTTTTCAATTATATTTCTTAGTTTTTCTTCTGAAAAGATTGGTTTGAACTCAAGTGCTTTTGCAGATAATTTCTTTTCAGAATATATTGTGCAGACAAAAGCAACTTGAGTTTGAGTCTCTGGTTTACCAAACTTGAAGATTCCTATCTGATCTTGAGTTTTCAGATATCTCTTTGGTTTGGATCCTCTTTTGACAGAGGTTGAAAGTGATAAATCTGTGTTTTCAAACCATACATTTATCATCTTCATTGGTTTCCTTAAGTGAGGTTCCCCAGAGACTTTTACTCTCTTACTTACAGAGATTAAATTTGGAAAATTAGGTTTGTTTATTTTCCCTACAGCAAATAGAGATGACAGAGGTTTATTCTTTTTGTTTTCTGTACCTTGATTAATATCACTGTACCCAATACCTCGCCTTCCTATTTGAGTATTTATTTTCTCATATACCTTTTGTGCATCACGATAATTTTTAATTAAAACATCTCTTCTAAGTAGATCTTGCCAAAGGACTTCTCTTTCCTTTTGAAAATATTCCTTAAGAGCTAAAATGTTTAGTCTGTCGCTCTCAGAATCTGAAAGTTCTTTTGTTTTGGATTTTAAAGATGTATTTAATTCAGAAATTCTCTCTTTTAAAAGAAATAGATTCTTGTTCCAGTGTGCTTCTAATTCTTCCTTTTCTTTGAAAAATTTTGCTTTTTCTTCAGTGAGAAGTCTAGCTTCTCTTTCATAAAAAGTGAGCTTTTTCTGAATATCATCACAGGTCTTTTTCAGTTCAATATTTTCAGTTTTAATTATAAGTAAATCAACTTCTGTAGTACTAGAGGTGGAGTTTGAAGTGGATACCTCAGTGTCAGAGTCTGAGCTGATTTCTGCCATGCCATAGAACTAGCCATTGTTGGTGTATTCATCATCAGAGGTTGTATCTGACTCCCAATCTTCCTTGTTCACCACTTTGTTCGCCATGAGTGACTTTTGAGCATAATACTCAGCTTTCTTTTTGTAAAAAGCTGAGTCCTTATGTGGGCGATTTTGCCTGCTTCTACATTCATTGGCAAAGTGGCCTGGCTTCCCACAGTTGTAGCAACCTTGGTTCTGGGAAGTGTTACCAGCACGATCGTCGGACTTCTGTCGGTGACCACCTTTTTCGGATCTGCATTCATTAGCATAATGACCAGGCTTACCACACTTGTAGCATTCTTGTTGTGTGTAGCTTGCCTTTTCGTCTGACCTCTGTCGGTCATTTCCTTTGTTGTATCTTTCACTCGAACTCTGTTGGTCGTTACTTCTGTCGTCTGACCTCTGTCGGTCAGCTGATTCTTCTCTTCTTCCTTGATCCCTTCTACTCCGATCTTTTCTTCTTTCTCTATTATCTCTGTCATATCTTTCATTACCATAACTCTTTTGGTTTCCTCTGAATTCTCTTGTCAATAGAGCTATGGATGTTTCTATTGATGCCAGAGTTATCTCTCCCTCTTCCACAATCTCTTCGTCTTCGCTGTCAACTACCACCACCTTTTTCTTTTTCTTCTTCTTCTTTTCCTCTGTCGCTCTTTCTTTCCTCGGCCTCTCTGTGTCTTCTGTAGATTTGCCAACCAAAGCAAGAGGTGCAATGGTTAGTGTTTTTGCTTGTGCTATTTGAGGCTCTTAACCAGCTAATGTTCCGTAGAGGTCTGAAAGAGTCCAGGAATCTAAATCTTGATTGGTTTGTAGAGACATGGATAATTGGAGCCATTCTTCGTTCAGACTTTTGAGAAACATGACGTTATTCTCTTCAGAAGTTCTGTGGATGCCGAACTTCTTGCAGTTATTGATCAGAGAGTTGAACTTGTCATACGTTGTCTGCAGAGATTCAGTTGTCAGGGCTTTAAAAGCGTAATATTCGTTTATGTATTGAGCCCTTCGGTTTTTTTGAGTTTTAGCTCCTCCTTCAAGTTGTTTCTCCAGTTCTTTCCAAAGATCATACGCAGATTCGCATGCATCTAAGGACTGGAAAAGATCGTTGGGGATTGCCATGATCAGAATTCTTTTTGTTTTCTGCGTGAGTTCATCTTTTTCCTTATCTTGATCTGACCAACCATCCCTGGTTTTAGGTTTTCGGGATTTCAGGAGTGTCAGCTGTAGCTGGTACACGAGGTACTATTAACATAGGGACATGAGGATGATTATAAAGGTGTTGTACGAACTCTTTATCAGTACCCTCAAAGAAATGGATCATTCTTTTTTTCCACTGAGGATACTCATTTCGTAGAAGAGATGGTGGTTTGGTTAATGAACCAGCTGTGAAGAAATTTTGTGCGCTTGACATTTTAAGAGTAGAACGTTTCAGAATGAAGATATGACACAAAAGAGTGTGAAAGAATTAATCTGGAAAGATTTTCTGGGTTTGGAAGCTCTTAACAATGCACTTTTATGGAGTTTCAACTAAAGAAACAGTTTCTCTAGTTTTACCAAATATCGAATAAATCGAAAATGGCTGAACAATAGAATCTGTTTGAAGGAATGAATAACAAGTTAAAATCAGACCATGTTTCTTCCAATAATCTTGTTAAACGAGGATCGCTTGATATTGAAAACCAAGCTTCGCTCTGATACCAATTGTTGGTTCCCGTATTTGATTAACAAAGATTATGTAATCTATTAGTTCAAATAAGATGTGTTGCGGAAGCGTATTTGAAAAACTAACAGATATAGAAACAACACAAAATACCAAATAAACAGTATATGAAGAACAGATGAATATCTCAAAGATTACTGTATTTGATTAAGAACACTAAGAACATATTTGACGTTAACTGTGTGCAAGTGTTTTTGTGTGTTGTGTGTGTATTTGTTGGTAAGGAAGAACTCAACATGAGTCTTCCTTTTATACTACTACAAAAGATCTATTCTAGACAAAAGAACTATTGCTACAGCAAAGAAGGGATGGCATGACCAGTTGGAAACCTGCATGCATTAAATGCGCTAATATCAACTTGTAAGGATTCCTACCGGAGTTTGACACGTGTTGTTGTTGGACCATGCCTTGTACAAGTTGATGAACGGACCCTGGAACAGTAGCAAGATATTTCTGTAACAGTGGTATGATATTTCTGTAACAGTGGGAAGATATTATAAATATCTTCCAAGTCTTCAGTCTGAACCACAGAGGCTTTGTCAAGGGTGACAGAGGTTCTGAGGCTCGATCCTTTGAGGGCATTCTTTTGTAGATCCTTCTTCAGTCCTTTGTGAGCAGTCTTCTGTCTATCTTAAGTCTTGTTGTTTCTTGAATGATCTTGTTTACTTCAACAGAGCTTCTGTGGCACTCCGCAGAGCTTCTGTGGAAGTCTTCTTTACTTATCCTATTTTTCAATACTTCTAATATTATGAATATTTGGAGCTAACACACTCTACTCAACATCCGCTTCCCCACACCACCAGATGGAATAAAGCTCATCCCCTAGATCAAATCATCGGTGATCCCTCCACTCCTGTTCAAACGCGAGGCGCTTCCGCCAACTTTTGTCTCTTCTCCGGCTTCTTAAGCAAGATCGAGCCGACGAACGTACGTGAAGCACTTGAAGATCCGGACTAGGTCATAGATATGCAGAAATAGCTCAACCAATTCGAGGCTCTGAAGGTATGGCGACTGGTCCCTCGTCCAACCCACAAGACGGTGATCGGCACCAAGTGGATCTTCAAGAACAAGAAGGTCGAGGACGGAATCGTTGTCCGCAACAAGGCGCATCTCGTGGCCAAGGGATACCGACAACAAGAAGGGATCGACTATGATGAGACATACGCTCCGGTAGCAAGGATCGAAGCCATTCGTATGTTCCTCGCTTATGCCGCACACAAGAATTTCACGGTCTTCCAAATGGATGTGAAGACCGCATTCCTCAACGGCGATCTCAAGGACGAAGTATATATGTCGCAACCGAACGGGTTCGTGGACGAAAAGAAGCCTGATCATGTCTACATCCTGGACAAGGCTCTCTACGGTTTGAAGCAAGCTCCACGCGCCTGGTATAATACTTTGACCAAGTTTTTGACAAAGTCCAAATTCACACGAGGTAAAATCGATTCTACTTTGTTTATCAAAAACGAAAAAGGTCACATAGTTCTAGTTCAAGTGTATGTAGATGACATAATCTTCTGCTCTACTAATCCCACATATGCTAAGAACTTTGCCAATCTAATGCGAGAATTTTTTAAAATGAGTATGCTTTGTGAGATGAATTTCTTCCTTGGCCTTCAAGTTAAACAACTGTCGACCGGGATATTCATAAACCAGGCTAAGTACATCCGGGATATTCTTAAGAAATTCCAGATGGAACAGTCCTCACCCATGAAAACTCCTATGGCACCCAGTACTAAGTTACACGCCGATCTTAACGGAACGGATGTGGACACTAAACTGTATCGGGGTATGATAGGTTTTTAATGTATCTTACAGCGAGTAGGCTGGATATCATGTTTTCAACATTTTTGTGTGCCTGTTTTCAATCAAAACCTAAAGAGTCTCATTTAACTGCTGTAAAATGAATTTTTCGTTATCTACGTGGTACTACTGATCTTGGCTTAAGGTACCCGAAAGAGACAGATGTTAAGTTATCCTCTTATTCTGATACGGACCACGCGGGATGCATGTTGGAACGGAAGAGCACCTCGGGACATATCCAGTTTCTGGGAGATAGACTGGTGAGTTGGGCGTCCAAGATGCAACAATGCGTCTCTACGTCGACTGCCGAGGCGGAGTACGTGGCTGCCGAGAGTTACTGTTCTCAAGTAATCTGGATGCGAACGCAACTCAAGGACTATGGCTTTACGTATGTCAAAGTCCCCATTTACTGCGACTCAAAGAGCGCGATTGCCATATCAAGCAACCCAGTCCAACACACCAAGACGAAGCACTTCGACGTTCGGTATCACTTCATTAAGGATCACGTCGAAAGAGGTACGGTCGAACTCTACTTCGTAAATACTGAGCATCAGTTAGCAGACCTCTTTACAAAACCCTTGGACAAAAAACGTTTTAATACTCTTGTGTCCAAGTTTGGTATGCTAAATCTAAAGACTTAATCCGATCGTGTACCCGCTACCAGTTCCATACATCTACGAGTAACTGTCTACTCATCATCCGGTGTTTTCACTCTTGATGATTGAGCATACACTTTCTCGCACTTGTATTCTACTTGTCTCAATTACACGGTTAGATTTCGTCTCTGTATTTATTAGGTAGATTTCGTTTGTTTTCTTTCTTTCTACGTGTGTTTCCTTTTCTTTCATATTGTCGTCTAATGTTATTTATCAATATATGTGCTTTCACGGTGTGTTCATGTGTTCAGGGGGAGCACAAAGCGGTATCAGGTTAGATTAATCATTTGTCGAGGGGGAGCGTCACACAAAGTTTTTTCTTAAATGCCTAAAAGTTTTTTTTTTGTGTGTGGACACTTCCGTGTGTTTTTCAACTACTGTTCATCACTTGAGGGGGAGCGACACGATTGTTTTTCTTTAAATACTCAAAAGTTTTGTTGTGTCGGACTCTCCATTGCACTATTCGAGGGGGAGCAAGATTTTCCCATTCTCAGTTTGAGGGGGAGCAGGATTTTCTCCATGCTCAGTTTGAGGGGGGGCGAGAGAAGGTTCCTTTTAATCCAAAATTGTCCAATTTTTGCAATCTCTCAAGGAACAGGGAATTTTTTAAATCCAGAAGTATCCGGATAGGTGCCCGGAAACCTTATCTTTCCGGATAGGTTTCCGGACCGGGACCTCATCTGGTTTGGATAAGAACCCGGATACCACATCCGGATTCTTGGGGTCATATTAATAGCTTCCGGATTCCTTTGTTTCATTATCCGGAAAACTCACGCAAAAACCCTAAACCCTCTAGCAACTTCTCTCTCGCTCGGGCTCACTCAAACTCCTCATTTCTCACTCGTTTTTTTTCATCCCACAATCAAGTATGTTGTTCTAATCTCACTCTCGATAGTTCTTAGTGACGTTTCACGCCCTCAGATTCACAACTCGTCCATTGATTTGGTCGATTGAATGAGTCCGAAAACCCCTCTGGGTTTCTTCGATTTCGGGCAACTAGGTGGAGTTCATGATCGAATTAGATGCCCATTTGTGTTTATCTGCTAAACGTAGACACTACCTAAATGTTTAATAACATGTCTGGGACTGTATGTTCTTTGATTGGACACTATGGACTTCGTCGGGACACATCCGTAGTGTTCGGAAAGTTTCAAACTGTTGATGTTTTACCCGGTAACCCTCATTGTCTAAGATATATTGACCGGGACTCTCACACTCCGGAAACCTGGTTGTCCGGAAACCTCAGGGTTTCCGGTAAGTTCAACTCCCGGACTGTTGGTGTGTCCGGACTCCTACTTGTCCGGAATCCTTTGCCAACCAGAAACCATGGTGTCCGGAATATCTATTTTATCCGGGAACATTCTTCCCATTCGGTAACATGTGTTTTCCGGATACCATGTGTAGTCCGGATAGTTTTGTCATTCTATTATTTTGTCCTGACACCCTTGAGTTCATGAGGTCAGTACCTATTTTGTCACTGTGAGTCCTCAATCTGTCTACGATTGAGCCTATTAAAGCAAAGGTACGCGCCGGAAATTGTTTAACCGTCATGTTGACTAACTTTGGGTCTTTTACAGATATTCCATGGCGGATCAACAACCTCAGCAAAATCCCGAAGAGCAAAATCCTCCTCAAGAGGATTTTATAGACGAAGAAGCTGATAACACCTTGGTCGACCCTGACCATGGCATCGAGATAGAGCCAAACAACCATTACCTGGACCCGACTCAGTTCCGTCCACAACCACAACACCGTGTGCTTCGGGATATCCTAATACGTCACCCTCTCCATGAGGCCCTCACTATTACAGCCGACGTCCCCCTACTGTACGTTCTTCAAGTTTGGCTCACTGCACGAGTCAACACAGCGGCCAACTCACAATCAATCACGGCTCAGATTGATAACCAACAGTTCACGCTCACACCTGACTCCTTTTGTCGACTACTTTCACTTCCTGAAGCCAATGCCGGCGGTCACCAAGGCTATAACCCCGCGATCAATGACACAACGCTGTGTGCTCAAGTACGCGCGCTCGGATACAATCACGCCCTCGACCGACCGTCCGCGTTCAACCGCAAATACCTGGCCCCTATCTGGTATACTCTGTTCACAATTCTGAACAGATGCCTATCATCGAGTTGGAAGGGCATCGATCAGTGCACCGGCAACTTTCTACGCCTATTCCATGCCATGTGCTACAACCGCCACATCGATGCTGCAATGATCATCTGGCGAGAGTTAGTTCAGGCGATTCGTCAAATCGGAGGTACGAAACAAAATAAGTTCCTTCCGTACCCTCGATTCCTTTCACTCGCTGTCCGACAACATATGGACGCCAATCCAACCATACCGCGACGCCTAATCCATCCGGTATGTCCTCATCACCACCTACAATATATGGTAATCCGTAACCCATCCAACGCCATTTCCATGCCCATACCTAAAGACCTTCTGGCTAACGCGGATCCCGCTGCACCGAGTGTGGTAGCTTATAAGCAAGAGTTACGCTGTGTTCTCGAAACATTTTTAACGAAGGAAAGGAAAGGAAAGGGAGGGAAAAGGAAGGAAAGTAAAAAAAATCGTGTTCTCGAAAAAAATTTAGGAGAGAAAGGAAAGGAAAGGGAGGGAAAGAAATTAATAAATTTCCTCCCAAACCTTTCCTCCCAAAGTTGGGAAGAAAGTGACGGAAAGGAAAGGAGGCCCCCCAAAAAAACTGAAATTACCTTATTACCCCTAGGTAGAGATAAACCCTTTTCTTGAATCCTTCACGTCGCCTAATTCCTCTTCCAAGTTCGAACTGCATGAAACCCCAAAACCTCAGCCCCTCTTCCAACTGCCGTCACCTGCTCCGTTCCCCTGCTACCGGTCACCTGCTCTATTTCTTCTACTTCTAATGGTTAGTATTCTTGCTGTTATATTTCTCAATCTGTATACATATCTTGTTGTATAATCATGTATGTGAAGTCATGATGAAGATGTATAAAAAATACATAAACTAAAAATATTTTTTTTCAATGCATGTGAAATTAAAAAGAAGAAGAGATGATGCATTCATAATACCTACAAGGTACCATAGATGGAATTATATATGTGTATATATATTTTAATAATAATAGTGCATCATGAAATTAAAAAGAAGAAGAGTGATTTCATTCATACCTGCAAAGTACTTCATTCATACCTGCAAAATAAAAAAACCAGAGATGAGATTTTATATATATATATATATATATTAGTAATGCATCGTGAAAAGGAAGAAAGAGATGATGGAATTATATATTATTAATACCACTTTTGTGAAAAGGTAGAAAGAGATGACGATATGCATACTACAGAACAGATTGATGGAATTATATATATATATATATTAATAATACCTCTTTTGATTTGGTAGTTTTAAATTTTATAATATATTCAAGCAATCATAATTTACTGTTCATGATGGAATATCATATATTAGATTCACTTATTACATTCAATCTTGAATACACAGATATCAATGGATGATGATACACTTCTTTTATTAAGAACTCAACAATTAGCAATGGTTCACGTGATTTGTCTAGTGGTGCATTTTATTATACATCATAGGCGTCAAAACAGAAACCAAATTAGTTTACCTACCCGTGATATGAGGTTGCATAGACAACGAGTACGAGACGAGATGTTGTCTAGTCTCTCATCAAGTGGTAAATGTCGAGAACTAATTCGTATGAGTGAGACCGCTTTTAAGATATTGTGTCAAAAGTTAAAGAATGAGGGTGGCCTTCAACCAACTCGACGTATGTCAATTGAAGAGCAGGTTGCTAGATTTTTGCATATTGTTGGAAATGATTTAAGAAATCGTTTTGTCTCTTGGTTTTATCGTCGGTCCGGATCAGCCACAAGTAGACATTTCCATCAAGTTTTAAGTGCAATTATATCATTAGAAGATCAATATCTTAGACAACCAAACGGTGATATGGTTCCAAAAGAAATTCAAGAACAAAGAAGATTTTATCCATTTTTTAAGGACTGTGTAGGGGCAATTGATGGAACACATGTGCGTGTGAGAGTACCAAGTAAAGACGCCCCGAGATATCGTGGCCGGAAGGGATATCCAACGATAAATGTACTAGCAGCATGTACATTTGATTTAAGGTTCACATACATTTTGAGTGGTTGGGAAGGCAAGACATCAGACTCGAGAATCATAAAAAATGCACTCACTAGAAACGACAAACTAATAATTCCCGAAGGTAATATTTTAAGTTGAAGTAGGTTATATAATTAATCTTATATTCTTATACTAAGTATATTTTGTTTTTAGGTAAATACTATTTGGTTGATGCCAGCCTACCCCATAGAAGTTCGCTCATTGCACCTTATAGAGGTGTTAGATATCATTTGAAGGAATATTCGTCTCGTGGACCGCAAAATTCACGAGAATTATTTAACCTTCGGCACGCATCATTACGAAATGCTATTGAACGAGCCTTTGGTGTTTTAAAGAAAAGATTTCCTATAATTAGAAGTACGACAGAACCGTTTTACTAGTGTGAAACACAATCAGATATATTTTTAGCATGTTGCATCTTACATAACTTTTTACTTGACGAAGATCGTGACAAAGAACTTGAAGAAGAAGTGTTACATGAGGTATTAAATGCAACACACGAAGAAGAAACTCATGCTCCAAGAGACATAGATGACAGAGGAGAACAAATTAGAAGTTCAATTGCAAATGAAATGTGGAATGATTACTTGTTGTACCTAAACAATGAAAGTAATGTCTAAATTGTTGTTTAATATTGTATGGTGTTTTGAATTTGATGGATGATTAATGATTAATGTTTGGATTTATCTAAATAGTGTATTATATTTAATTGTTATTCATATTTATTAGATTAATATTGTTAAGTTTAATATGCATGTTTACTATGCAGTAATTGACCATGAGTAAAAAGGTAACCGATGGAAATACGGGGAAGAGGGAGCCATTTGTTTGGACTCCTCAGATGGATGATGCATTCATTCAGGCAATGCTTAAGGAACAAGATAAAGGTAACAGGGTTGATGGAACATTCACTTCTCAAGCATATGCCAATATGGTGAACGAGTTAAGTAAAAGTCTTAACAAAGATTTCAACAAAAAATATTTGAAGAATCGTTTGAAGACTCTGAAAGACCATTTTTCTCAATGCTATGACATTTTTCGCGGTGTTTCGTTAAGTGGTTTTGCTTGGAATTATGAGACAAAGTTATTTGAGGCAGAAGAAGAGGTTTGGGAAGCATTGATAGCGGTATGTGTTCTTATTATTTAATTTATAATATTTACTTATTATTATTATTATTATTTCTAATACAATTATTATTTATTTTTAATAGGAAAAGCCCGATGCTGCAAAATGGAAAAAAAAGCAAATATCTAACTACAATGAAATGTTAGAATTGTTTGGTAGAGATAGGGCAACAGGTGGAGCTGCTGAAACAGCCAAAGAAAGAAGAAACCGAATGACCACCAATCAGCAAAGACCGGAAACGATTGATGATATTGATCACATGATATCTATAGATGAGATCAATTTGGAGAATTTCATTAGTGGTGACGATATTCAAGTTACATCTACCATGTCAGCATCACAAATGAACCAGCCAAAGGTAACCAGATCAAAAAGTAAGAAAAGAAAGGTGGAAGAAGAAGATGTAACAACTTCTAAGATAACGGCGGCCCTAGGTGATGTTGCTAATGCTATTAGAGAAAGTACTAAGGTATTAAGTTTCTTAACATTGTATATTATTAAGCATTTATATTTGAATTTATCGGATTTATGATTATCGTTATTAACTTTTTATAACAGGTATTCGAAAGATCTCATCTAGCCAGGTACTTAGGGGAAGACATGTATAACGAGATCAATTTGATGGGTGTGGAACCTGTGAAGATATCACGTGCATATCTTTTTCTAATGGCAAATCCAGAAAAAACACACGCGTTATTTGGGTTTCCTCTTCCATTGAGGAAGTCTCTTTTGATAGAAATGATGGGTGCAGATTATTAGAGTATCGATTTATTCGACTATGCGTTTTTTATTCAGATTTATAAGTTAATTGTTCAATTGGTGTGTTTGACGGTTTTTATGGATGATAAAGATGTTATTTTTTTTATTATTATATATGTAATGTTTGCAACTTTTTTATCATAATGTTTTGTATAATTTATTTTGATGATGTCTCATAATAAAAATTATTAAGAAAATACATTTTACAGAGTAGATTGATTAACTCATAATTTGTATTGAACCAATATAAGATTAATCCATAGTTTATTTGGTCAAAAGTATTGATTTCTATTCACAAATACAATAAGGGTATATTTGTCAAAATGACAACTTTCCTTTCCTTTCCTTCCTTTTCGAGAACACAAAAAATGATTTCCTTTCCTTTCCTTTCCCTCCTTTTCAAGAAAACAATTTATTTTTTCTTTTTACTTTCCTTTCCTTTCTTTTCCTTTCCTTTCCTCTCCTTTCTTTTCCTTTTCTTTCCTTCCGGATTCGAGAACACAACGTTAGGGAATCCCATGGTCCAGCTAGCGCCGGAGGGTCCTCCCCATGGACATAGACCCGAGCGACGTGAGGGTACGAGAGTAAGAGGTGGAAGGGCCCGGGCAGCTGGGGATCCCGGGTGGGGTGTGTTAAGAATTCGTGGGAGGGGAACTGGAGCGAGCAGTGCATTGGATATGGGTCCCAGTTCTAGCCACCAAGTTGAACACGTGGAATTTGACTCCACAGATTCCGATACCGACCGTGCCATGCGCGCATCACTCATACCTCACGGTATCGGACCCAACCCGGACATCACCGAAGGAATCCCACTTGACTCACCTACTCATGTTGAACAGCCTGCTATGGCAGATCCTAGGATAACCGAGGGAATAGTAGGTGCTGAGTTAGATCATGTGAGACAGAGGGAACTGCGTTCGAAAGAGAACCAGGAAAGATCAACCCGTAAAGATAACGAGGCTTATGAGCGATCCCAACCGAGTGATATTTGGGTAGCCACATCTGCTATCCCGTCTCATATGTTGGGACGGGGTATTGAAGGAGCATCCGTGGACCCAGTGGAGCAATTGCACACCCCCTTATCCACTCATCCATCTCTCAAAATACGGATGTTTCAGTCTCTCACGGGGATCAAGCACAACTTCCACCGGTCTCTCACTCGGAGAGTACTGGTGTTGAAATAATAGACCAGTAACCCCCGGTCTCGCCCTTATTTCGTGCACCATTGAGTCTAGAGCCATTTGAAATTGAACATTCTTCGGCTAGGACACATGATGAGGAACACTAAATCGAGACTCTTCGTGACTCGATCGGAACGTCTGTAGTGTCCTCGTCTGGCAGAACACGAGGATCGGACGGAAATCCTACCACGGCTATCCCTGCGCCAACTGTGAACGTAGGTGGCTATGCCTCTCAGGTAGATGCCTCAACGGGTAATCTAAGTGACCCCGAAGTTAAATTTCCCGGCTTTGTGTCACCAGGGTCCCTGGACAGCACCCTTAAGGGTGTCTGCAAGGCAATGGAGTAGCACTTTGCCGCCGAGCTCAACAAAATAAAGAGCTTAATCAAAGGTAAAGGGAAGATCGTCGAAGCTGAAACCGTACCTACACCTCCACCTGCTCCTTCTCAGCCTACCTATTCGGTTGACACCCTCAAGACGATGCTTCTAGCCCAACTGCTCCAACAATTCGAAACCGACGCCTCTACCGAAGCAGACCTTCTATCCGTTCTGAAATCACATGTCACTGCTCCTTCATCATTCATTACTACTCGCTTGGATACCATTGACTCGACTCTCAAGGACTTCAACCAAGCGCTCACAACGCTGTCCGAGAGAGTCCGTTCACTCGAATATACCTGCAAGAGTCAAGCAGGCGGTCTAAAGCGCAAGCACGATGACCAGGATGATCTTGATCACCGTGAGGGGGAGAGAAGACAAAGACTAACCGAGACCGTCCTGATCCTTACTGAAACTACAACCGTGGTTCAACAGGAACCCTCAACTGCGGCTACTACAACAGAAGCACCCGAAGCCGAGTTACCTTTAACCGAGATGGTAATTGACATGGATATCTCGGATGATGAAGACCAGACGGTTGAAAAGCCTGATGGAACAACACATGAACTGGTTACTTTTGACTAATCAGATACACCGATACTGGATAAGATTGATCCATATTGCGAGACCAACCCGGAAACCAAAGATGCATGGTATGAAAAAGCCGCCAGTGCCGCAAATTTCCAGGTTAATTTGGTCTTCCCTACTGATGATGATGACAACGTAGACTACGACCAGTTTCTGCTCCATAATTTGTATGATACCCCCGTTCACTCTGCTCAACCCGCTGAAACTTCAACAAGACCTGAAACCTCAACTGCCAACATTCAGACATCTCCTCAGCAACCGACGGCTTCTGATCTTCCTCCTCCTCAACCTCAACAAATCCGTTGGGAGAAGATCCCGATATTTATTCCTCACCTGGAGGAATCTCTGAAGAAGTTGTTTGTTCACAAGCTTCGCCCAATCGAGCCGACTTTCTGCCTTGGTATTTATAGATCCAACCCCGAATACCAACGCCGGTACGTAAGTGCAATGAAGCGGTGTGTACCAGTTTCCCAAGTCCGAACCAAGCATAAGATCACCGAAGTGCTGAACATCCAGTCAGGTCGTGTTATGAAAATCGTTTATCCTATATTCACTGTCCGACGCGAAGACGGTAATGAATGGATATTCTCTGAAGCCGACTTACAGCACCTCCGACTGTTCGACTTCCTGGTAATACTGAAAGACCTCCGTACAAGATCCATCCGACCGCTTCCTGTAACAAAGGCACTCGAAGTTGTTCGTCGATTCCTGGTCCGTACTATCATGATGTCTTATCTCACGGACTTCCACATGGCAATCGAGAACAGGGCAAAGAAGGTAAATCTGATCAAGCCGAATCTGCAAGCTCCTGAGTTGAATATGTATCCCGAGAACGCTCTGCTTCTAAAACCTGAATTTGGGATTGTCTATATCAACGAACAGAAAGAGAAAAGATTTTTGCGCTTTAGTCAGGTAGATAGATTATGCGACGGCACACTCATCAAAGTTCAGAATGATCTTCGCAACATCATTTCTTTCGAATCAGAAAATCAAAAGGTATCGTATGTTCCTAATTCGAATGAAACAACTACTCGAAATGCCTTGGAAATGGTTGAAGAACGAATCGACTACCGCCGCGCTATCAGATGGTTCGAGATTCACTTTGCGCTACATAAAAGATATGTTTATAACTGGGGAGAGCTAGAGCGCGAACTCGAACTTCAAATCAAAGGGGGAGATTGTTAGGGTCAATTTATGTTCATTAGAAGTTCAAGGGTTTGTTTTGTAATACTTTAATTTGAGCTTAGTTAGTGAACGGGTCGTGGGCTTGTTAACCACGGGCCCGCCATATATAATGTGTATTAGCCTTAGAAAATAGGCTAGTTGTTCATTTGCTTTCATTATTCCTTATTGTAAAATCTCTCAATTGAAAGCAATATATGGATGACCAGTTGAAATCAAAAACATCGTTTTTATTATCTATTGATTTCATTGTTCGTTGCATGGATCTTAGACTCACAAAATGGTTGAAGCAACTTATGCTTGATTACATAGGTTCAAATTGTGTAAACTATTGAGACAACAACAAGTTATCCACGGACTCAATGTGCATGATTGAAGTGTGAAGGTGGGGTAAACTTCCTTCTTTTTCAATATCCAAATCTTCCGAATGAAGATTAGATAGATTATATGCTGCGTCCCCATGTAAAATTAAAACATTTCTTTGTTGAGAAAGAAATGAGTAGCTGGTGGGGTTAAAGCAAGGGTTCACATGGGCTCAGTGCCTATTTTAATAACGGTCACCAAAGAATGTGAACCATTCAGTAATGTGGTTGCCCGGCTCAGAAAGTGGTTGTTGCAGAGTTCTCTTATTCTTTTAACTCTGTTCTCACACCCTCTTTCTGTTTTTAATCCGCTCACTTCTACCCAAACTCTCATTTACATTTGACCTCAACATAATGAGATTACTCAACCATATGAGTTATCTCCCCCACTCTTTGATGTAGACCCCTCACCCCTCAATCACTCAAGGATAACTTCTTGGGTAGGAAACACTGGTTAACGTGAATCCATAAAATTTCTGTAAGGTCTCACACCGATCCTCATGAACTTTTGTCCTAAAAATATGTGTTGTTCAATAGTTTAGCTTGAACAAATATGAATATTAGTATTTGAATAACATTGACATCAGAATGATTGCTTTTGATATTCTTATGGAGCATTTGAACTTTGATGAATTCTCACAACAAGAATATAGAATGAATGAAATGAATTCGAAAGATTTGTTTGAGACTTTGACAATGTATCAATCAGATCAAATATGAAAGATAATCATGAAGGAATAATGTATCAAAGAATTCGAATGTTGTTTATATGAATAAATATAAACAATCTTGAAATAAACATTTAAGCTTTTACACTAAAAGAATGTATGATGCTCAATAAACTTTGAAATACAAAAGGGAGTATTACCATCGAAAAAATGTTTCATTTTGAGACATGGTAATAACAAAGTTAATAAGAAGTTGAACTAGTATGTATGAGTACTTGAAAGTATAGACAAGATATGAGAGTCTCAGATCCGTGCAACAATAATGAAATCAAACGATTAAACAGTAAAGCATACGATTTCAACTGGTCATCTCTGTATTAGCTTCAATATGAGAGAATTACAATAAGAGTGAAAGAAAGCAAATGAGACAACTAGCCTATTTTTCTAAGGCTAGATTGCTTTGTATATGGTGGGCCCGTGGTTAACAAGCCCATGGCCCGTTCACTAATAAGCTCAAATTAAAAAATTACAAATTAAACCCTTGAACTTTAAATCAACAATAAATGACCCTAACAATCTCCCCCTTTGATTTGAAGTTCGCGCTCTAGCTCTCGCCAGTTGTAGACATATCTTTTGCGAAGCACGAAGTGAATCTTGAACCATCTGATAGCACGGCGATATTCGATGCGTTCTTCAACCATCTCCAAGGCATTCCGAGCTTTTGTTTAATTCGGATTGGGAAGATACGAAAGCCTTTGATTTTCAGACTCGTGCTGAATGATCTTTCGAAGAGCATCTCGAACTTTGTAGAGCGTGCCGTCGCAGAATCTTTCTACCTGACTGAACCACATAAATCTTTTCTCTTTCTATTCATTGATGAAAACGATCCCAAATTCTGGTTCTAGAAGCATAGCGTTTTCGGGATACATATTCAACTCAGGAGCTTGCAGATTCGGCTTTATCAGATTTACCTTTTTTCCCTGTTCTCGATTGCCATTTGAAAGTCCGTTAGATAAGACATCATAATTGTGCGGACCAGGAATCGATGAACAGCTTCGAGCGCCTTTGTGACAGTAAGCGGTCGGATAGTTCTTGAGCGTAGGTCTTTCAGAATTGCCAGGAAGTCGAACGATTGGAGGTGCTGGAAGTCGGCTTCAGAAAATCTCCATTCATTACCATCTTTGCGGCGAACGGTGAAGACTGGATAGACGATCTTCATGATGCGGCGTGACTCGATGTTGAGCACTTCTGTGATCTGATTCTTGGTTTTGACTTGGCTGGCTGGAAGACACAGCTTCATTGCGCTGATGTATCGGCGTTGGTATTTGGGGCTGTAGTTGTAAATACCCAGGCAGAAGGTCAACTCGATCTGGCGTAACTTGTGTACAAACAACTTCTTCAGGGTTTCCTCCAGATGAGGGATAAGTACGGTGATCTTCTCACAACAGATTTGTTGCTGAGGTGGAGGAGGAAGATCAGAAGCTGTACGTTGTTGAAGAGGGATGTCAGAATGTCGGCTGTAGTAGTTTCAGGTCTTGTTGAAGTTCTGGTGGGTTGAGCATAGTGAACGGGAGAAGTACCATAAAAATTCTGTAGCAGGAACTGATCATAGTCGATGTTCTCATCTTCAATAGTGGGGAAAACCATGTTTACCTGGATATTTACGGCACTGGCGGCTTTTTCATACCATGCATCTTCGGTCTCCGGGTTGGCTTCGCAGACTGGATCTATCATATCCAATAACGGTCTCTCTGATGAGTCAAGGTCGACTAGTTCCTGTGTTGAACCCTCGGGATTTTCAACCGTCGGGTCTTCATCATCTGAGATGTCCATATCTATTACCATCTCGGCTAATGGCAACTCGGTTTCAGGTTCGGCGTCGGTTGTTGTTGCCGCAGTTGCTGGTTCCAGATGAACCACAGTTGTAGATTTTGTGAGGATAGGGGCGGTTTCGGTAGGTCTTAGTCGTTTCTCCCCCTCACGGTGATCAGGATCATCCTGGTCATCGTGCTTGCGCTTCAGACCTCTTGCTTGACTCTTACAGGTATCTTCGAGTGAGCGGACTCTCTCGGACAGCGTTGTGATCTCTTGGTTGTAGTTCTTGAGAGTCTAGTCAATGGCGTCTAAGGGAGTGGTAATAGATGATGAAGGAGCAGTGACCTGGGATTTCAGAACGGATATCAGGCCTGCTTCGGTTGAGGCATCGGTTTCAGATTGTTGGAGCAGCTGGGCTAGAAGCATCGTCTTGAGGGTGTCCACCGAGTATGTAGGCTGAGTAGGAGCCGATGGAGGTGTAGGTGCGGTGTCAGCGTCGACGATCTTATCTTTACCTTTGATTAGGTGCTTAACGGTGTCGATCTGGGCGGCAACGTGCTGCTCCATTGCCTCGCGGACAGCCTTAAGTCCAGGGACCCTGGTGACACAAAGTCGTGTAAGATAACTCCGGGATCACTTAGATTACCCGTTGAGGCGTCTACCTGAGAGGCAGAGCCACCTACGTTCACAGTTGGCATGACAGTAGCTGTGGTAGGATTTCCCTCCGATCCTCGCGTTCCACCTAAAGGCGGAGATACTACGGTGGTTCCGGTCGAATCACGAAGAGTCTCAACTTGGTGTTGTTCCTCTTGTTGTGTCCTAGCCAAAGAATGTATCGTATCAATTGGCTCTAGACTCAACTGTGAACTGAAAGACATCGAGACCGGGGGCTGCTGGTCTCTTATTTCAACACCAGTACTCTTCGAATGAGAGACTGGTGGAAGTTGTGCTTTATCCCCGTGTTTGACTGAAACATCCGTCTTTTGAGAGACGGATGAGTGGCTTTGGAGGTTGTGCAATTGCTCTGCTGGGTCCATGGAAGCTTCTTCAATACCCTGTCCCAACTCATGAGACAGGATAGCAGATGTGGCTACCCGGATATCGCTCGGTTCGGTTCGCTCAGGAGCCTCGTTATCTTTACGGCTCAATCTTTCCCGGTTCGTCTTCGAACGCAGTTCTCTCCTTCTCACATTATCTAATTCAACATCTACTGCTCCCTCCGTCCTAATATCACCTATATCAGGTTGTTTAGTATGAGGAGGTGAGTCAAATGGGATGCCGATGGTGAAGTCCGGGTTTGGACCGATACCGCGAGGTATTTGCTTCAGACGAATGGTGCGGTCGGTATCGGATTCCGTGGAGTCAGATTCCACGTTTTCAACAGGAGGAGCGGGTGAAAGTGGATCAGAAATGTATGGTGTGGAGTCATGTTGAAGTATCGGTCGTGAGGACGATGCTCCGGCTTCGCCTATTGTTCGGGTAATATGGATGATGGGTTGTTGGCTAGGGCCGGGACACAGATCCAATGCACCTCCTGTTGCGGTTCCCCTCCCGATAATTCTCAACACACCCCGTCCGGGAGCCCCAGCTACCCGGGCCCTTCCACCTCTTACTCTCGGACCCTCACGTCTCTCGGGTCTAGGTCCCTGGGCAGGTCCCTCCGGTTCTGGCTGGACCACGGGATTCCCTAAAGCTTCCCTATATGCTATAACACTCGGTGCAGTAGGATCGGCGTAAGCCAGAAGGGTGTCAGGTATGGGCGTGGCTACGGCGTCAGATGGGTTTCTAATTACCATGTACTGTAAGTGATGGCAGGATTGGCGTCCATGTGTTGACGCACGGCAAGCGAAAGGAAACGCGGGTACGGAAGGAACTTTTTTTGTTTCGAACCTCCTGTTTGGCAAATGGCCTGGACTAACTCCCTCCAGATGATCATTGTTGCGTCGACTTGGCGGTTGTAGCACACGGCATGAAATAGCCGCAGGAAGTTGCCGGTACACTGATCTATACCCTTCCATCGCGAAGAAAGGCATATGTTTAGAATCGTAAACAGCATGTACCATATGGGGGCCAGGTACTTTCGGTTGAATGCGGAAGGGCGGTTAAGGTCATGGTTGTAGCCGAGTGCGTGGATTTGAGCGCAAAGAGTGTCGTCATTGACCGTGGGGTCATACCCTTGATGTCCGCCGGCGTTGGCTTCGGGAAGTGAAAGTAGGCGGCGGAAAGTGTCAGGTGTGAGCGTGAAGGGTTGGTTGTCAATCTGCGCTGTGATGGTCTGGGTGTTAGCAGCGGTGTTGATGCGTGCGGTTAGCCATACTTGAAGCACGTACAGTAGTGGAACGTCGGCTGTAGCAGTTAAGGCCTCATGGAGAGGGTGACGCATTAGAATGTCCACAAGTACACGGTGATGTGGTTATGGACGGAACTGAGCCCGGTCCAGATGATGATTGTTTGGCTCTATCTTCGTGTCGTGGTCAGGGTCGACCAGGGCGTTATCAGCCGCCTCATCAATAAATTCCTCTTGGGGAATTTGTTCCTCAGGATTTTGTTGCTGTTGTTGATCCTCCATAGAATATCTGAAATAAAAGAGCACAGTTAGTAACTGAGACAGATGAACGAATGTCAGCACGTACCTTTGCATTAATTGGCTCAATTTGAGACAAATTGAGGACTGGTAGTGTCAAAAATAGGTAATGGATTGACCAAACAGGGGTTTCCGGATATATTACTGAAGAAAGACAAACTATCCGGACAGCCAAAGGTTTCCGGACAACACATGTGTCCGGATGGATTAGGATACCAGATGATGATGATGGTTTCCGGATAAAGAGAACAACCCGGACAAAACGGGTTTCCATTTAACAAAGTTTTCCGGATAAAAAGGGAGTCCGGACAAACCAACTTCCCGGTAGTTGAACTTACCGAAAACCTGAAGGTTTTCGGACAACTAGGTTTTCCGGGTATTGTTCGATTCCGGACAAGATATCTAGAGGTTAACACTTACCGAATAAACCATCAAGTATATGAAGTTTTCCGGATGAACATTCATCAGCAAGATAGTTACCGGACATAATGAATGTGTCCGGACGACATTCAAATTTCCCAGCAGAGAAAATATGGTCATAATCATTTGCCAAATCATACCGGTAGTGTCGAAGTGAGCACTTAAACACAAATGAGCATCTAAAACCACCTACGCTTCACACAAGTGCCCGAAATCGAAGACGACCCATAAGGGGTGTTCGGATACTGTTGGATCGAATAAATCTATGGACGAGTTGCACATTGGAGTGTTTGAGACGTAGCTAATAACGATAAAGAGTTATGATAGAGCATCATACCTGATTATTGAAGCGAGTGTCGACGATTGCGAGTGAAAACAGAAGAGGCCGAGCGAGAGAGAGAGTTCGTAGGGTGTAGGGTATTGCGAGGGTTTCTGGAAAAAGTGATGGGAATGGAGTCCGGATACCACATATATATGTGCGGGTCAAGTAACCGGATGATCGACCCGGATACCCATCCGGTCCAGAAAGGTATCCAGATAAATGGGTATTCGGAGACTGTCCGGACACTTTGACCTTTCCAAAAAGAATTCATTTTCCAAAATTGTAGATCATTCAGGATCTTGAAAAAAAATGAATCTCCCGCTCCCCCTCAAACTGGGCATGGGGAAAAACCTTGCTCCCCCTCGGACTGTGCATTGGAGAGGTCGTCACGAAAAAAAACTTTTGAGGAGTGAAAGAAAAAATACTGTGTCGCTTCCCCTCAAATAATGACCAATATATTGAAATTCACTCGGGAGTGCATACACACACAAAAAAAACTTTTTATCAATTTAAGAAAAACTGTGTGTGACGCTCCCCCTCAACAGATGAGTGGACTTACCTGATACTGCTACGTGCAAGGAAGTGTATGCTCAATCATTAGGAGTGTAATCACCGGATAATGAGTAGACAGTTACTCGTAAATGTATGGAACTTGTAACGGGCACATAATCGGATTAAGTCGTCAGTTTTAGCATACCTGACTTGGGCACAAGAGTATTAAAAAAAATTCCGTCCAAGGCTTATGTAAACAGGTCTGCTAACTGATGTTCAGTATTTACGAAGTAGAGTTCGACTGTACCTCTTTCGACGTGGTCCTTAATAAAGTGATACCGAACGTCGATGTGCTTCGTTTTGGTGTGTTGGACCG
Organism: Saussurea involucrata; assembly: GCA_033807775.1. Taxonomy (NCBI): domain Eukaryota; kingdom Viridiplantae; phylum Streptophyta; class Magnoliopsida; order Asterales; family Asteraceae; genus Saussurea; species Saussurea involucrata. The sequence goes on from CM066326.1 coordinate 16,912,349, forward strand.
GGTTTCTTGATATGGCGATGGCGCTCTTCGAGTCACAGTAAATTGGAACTTTGACATACGTGAAACCATAGTCTTTGAGTTGCGTCCGCATCCAGATAACTTGTGAACATCAGCTTCTTTGATGCCCAACTGACCACGTACTTCGCCTCGGCAGTTGACGTTGAAACTCATTGCTGCTTCTTTGATGCCCAACTGACCAGGCTATCTTCCAAAAACTGGATGTGACCCGAGGTGCTCTTCCGGTCCAACATGCAGCCCGCGTGATCGGCATCGGAATAGGCAGATAGTGCAAAACCTGTCTCTCTCGGGTACCACAAGCCAAGATCAGCGGTACCACGTAAATAACGAAAAATTCGTTTGACAGCAGTTAAATGAGACTCCTTAGGTTTTGATTGATACCGGGCACACAAAAATGTGGAGAACATGATATCCGGTCTACTTGCTGTTAAGTACATTAAAGAACCTATCATCCCACGATACAATTTAGGGTTCACATCCGTTCCGTTAGGATCGGCGTGAAGCTTTGTATTGGGCGCCATGGGAGTTTTCATTGGCGAGGACTGGTCCAACTGGAATTTCCTAAGAATATCTCGGATTTACTTTGCCTAGTTTATGAATATCCCGGTCGACAGTTGTTTAACTTGAAGACCAAGGAAGAAATTCATCTCGCAAAGCATACTCATTTAAAAAAATTCTCCCATTAGATTGGCAAAGTTCTTAGCATATGTGGGATTAGTAGAGCCGAATATTATGTCATCTACGTACTCTTGAACAAGAACTATGTGACCCTTTTCGTGTTTGATAAATAAAGTCGAATCGATTTTACCTCGTGTGAATTTGGACTTTATCAAAAACTCAGTCAGTGTTTTGTACCATGCTCGCGGAGCTTGCTTTAGACCGTAAAGCGCCTTGTCTAGAATGTAGACGTGATCAGGCTTCGAATCGTCCATGAACCCGTCTGGTTGCGACACATATACTTCTTCCTCGATATTACCGTAGAGAAAGGCGGTCTTCACATCCATTTGGAAGACCGTGAAGTTCTTGTGTTAGACGTATGCAAGGAACATACGTATGGCTTCGATTCTTGCCACCAGAGCATAGGTCTCATCATAATCCTCCCTTCATGTTGTCGGTATCCCTTTGCCACGAGACGCGCTTTGTTGCGTACAACTATGCCGTATTCGTCCTTCTTATTCTTGAAAATCCACTTGGTGCTGATCACGGTCTTGTGTTTTGTACGTGGAACCAGTGGCCATACCTTTAGAGCTTCGAATTGATTCAGCTCCTCTTGCATGGCTATGACCCAGTCTGGATCATCTAGCGCTTCGCATACGTTCGTCGGTTCGATGTTGCTTAAGAAGCCGAAAAATAGACAGAAGTTGAAGGATGCACCTCGTGTTTGAATTGGAGTAGAGGGATCACCGGTGATTTGATGAAGCGGATGTAACATCCCAGGCCAACCGTACCAGATATTGTCCGCTTTGTCCACACACCCGGACTCACGGTTTTAAAACGCGTCTGATAGAGGAGGTATCAAGTCCTCTTATAAGGCAACCTTTATTCCCCTTTCCAACCAATGTGGGATCTTACAATCCACTCCCCTTGGGAGCCCAGCGTCCTCGCTGGCACACCAGTCCGGTTCCCGGCTCTGATACCATCTGTAACATCACAGGCCAACCGTACCAGATATTGTCCGCTTTGTCCACACACCCGGACTCACGGTTTTAAAACGCGTCTGATAGAGGAGGTATCAAGTCCTCTTATAAGGCAACCTTTGTTCCCCTCCCCAACCAATGTGGGATCTTACAGCGGATGAGCTTTCGTCCATTTGGTGGTATGCGGAAGCGACTGTTGAGTAGAGTGAGACGCGTCCGAGTCCACATAATCACCAGGATGTAGGTCTTGAACTGCTTCAAGTGTAGCAGGCAGGTTTCTTGGAGGAAGTGGGGGAGGATTCGCCGTGGGTAGAACAACTTCTGGTTCTGAGGAGTTCAGAGGGTTGATCGTCGATTGTAGCAGATGACGAATCGTTAGGAGCGATCTCCGTGTTAGTGATTGGTTCCTCCAGGGGGACAGTAGTACCAGATGAATTTGATGATGACGGTTGAGCTGTCTCCATAGTGATAGATGGCGTGCTTGTAGAAGGCGGCGGACCGGATAGGTTCGACGAGTCCTCATTACGAGCATCTTCTAGACGAGGTTGTGCTGAGACAATAGGGGAAACATTAAAGATGTCATCATAAAATAATTTAAACAATAAATGTAAATCAGAAGAGTCAGCATTCGATGAAGATGCATGATTTGGATTTACTTTTGCTTGTGCAGATCCCGAACTTGGAGGTCCGGAAGCTAGCACGCCAGTTAAACCGAGTTCTGAACTGTTTTGTTCAGAAGCCAAATCTACGGCTTCGTCGAATGTCACTTTACACTTTCGACAACGGATTTATTCCGTTTGATGTAAACGCGATATCCTTGAGCCTGCATGGAGTATCCGATAAAAACTCCTTCTTCCGCCTTGGGGCTGAGTTTGCTGAGATCGTCTTTGTCATTCAGAACGTAGCACGTGCATCAAAACGCATGGAAGTACTTGATGTTCGGCACACCGTTGTTGACGATCTCGTACGGGGTCTTGTTGAACCGCATGTTGAGGATGGAGCGGTTTTGCGTATAACAAGCTGTAGACACCGCTTTGACCCAGAGAAAATGAGGCAGATTTGATTGTGAAAGCATAGTGCGAGCCGCTTCGACTAGGGTACGGTTGCGATGTTTCGCCACTCCGTTTTGCTGAGGAGTGCGTGCGGTAGAGAAGGTGTGCGAAATACCGACTGAAGTCAGATAGTCGTCCACCATTTGATTCTTGAACTCCGTCCCGTTGTCGGTCCTTATGGTCTGAACTTGTTGTTGCTTGTTCAGTTGGATGGTCTTAAGATGATTGATGATTATCTCCGGAGTTTCATCTTTCTAGCGAAGGAACTTGACCCATGTGTAGCGTGAGAAGTCATCTACCATCACCAGGACGTACGTGCGCTTGTTGATACTCTGAACACGCATTTGTCCACACAAATCCATATGGATAAGTTCGAGGGACCTGGACGTGCTCTGAGTTACCTTCAGTTGATGCGGCACTCGCTTCATCTTTCCCTTTTCACATGCCCCGCAGAGACGATCCTTCACGAACTGAAGATCGGGCATGCCTTTCACGTGTCCGCCCAGCACCAGTTTGTTGATACTTTTGAAGTTGAGGTGCGAAAGACGTCGATGCCAAATCTAAGCTTGTTAGGAATTGGCTTTTGACATGAGACAGACAGGATTATCGGTCTTGAGGGCTGCGAGGTCGATTGTGTAGAGGTTGGTCTTGCGTTTTCCAACCAGTAGCTCCTCTCCGTCGTCGTTGAGGATTCTACACCGTGTCTTTTTGAAGCTAACCTCGAGATCTTTGTCGCAAAATTTCCCGATGTTGAACAGATTGTGTCCCAATCCCGCGACGTGTGATACCTTCTTTATTGTGATCTTGTCTTGTACAATGTCGTCGTAGCGCACGATCGGCGCCTTGTCATTGTTGCCAAATCTCACGTCCCCACCATATTCTTCTTTATAGTTCGTGAGAAGCTCCCTCCTTCCGGTCAGGTGCTTGGAACAACCAGAATATAAGTACCACACATGACCGTGCTGCAAAATCGAGTTAACGGATTTTAGGTACCCAAATTTGTTTGGGTCCTGGAGGGTTAGGTTTGGCACCTCTCGGAGGAACTTGCTTTGACACAGCTTTCCCCTTAGGTGTAGATTATACACCGTTTGCGGAAACTGGTTTTGGCACATGTTGCCTCCTTGGTGTAGGTTTTACACCTTGTGGAGGAACAGGATTTTTAGCAGGTTGCCTCTTTGTTGCCGGTTTAACGTCAGTAGGAGCAACCCATCTAGGAGTGGGTTTGGTCTCCCACTGTGGTTTAACCTCAGATTGGAAACCTCGTTTTTTATGGTATTTCTGTTTATTATTACGGGGTTTATTTTTGGGTTTATGATTATACATGTGATATGACCCAAACCAATCATTTAAGTTAATTTCATCAAAATCATTCCAACCACATCTAGAACAACATAAACAATCACGCGACAATTGAATCAATTGATGAACTGAATTAAGTTTAATCGGAAAAGAAACTTCAAAACGATTCCAATTATTCCAAACACAATTGTCTTTGTTTATTCTAGAATTTAAAGCAGTAGGGAAAGACTTTGATGATGCATCCTTAACAGGTTCCTTGTTCAGCCACTTTGGTTTTTCTTGTTTTGCTTGACCATTTTTATCTGAAACAACAGGGACAGAGTGGTCAGTGAATTTTGAAGGAACGATAATTTTTGTAGGCAATTGCTCGGTCTTTTGCCTAGGCTGTGACTGCTTTTTAGAAACAGGTTTAGAAGTTGGTTTTGATTGTGAAATCTTGATCACAGCTGGGGCCTTTGTTTTAGAACTGCTACCCTTCAGAAAATTGACCGGACGATTGACTACTGGAGTCAAAAAATCAATATGACTCGGGAGAGGTTTGTCGAAGGGAAACGACTCAAACTCTCCATCGGAATGACCTTCAGTGTTCATAAATTCAGAAAAATCGATCTCCGCAATTGCAGGACTTGGATCAGGTGAGGAAGGCGAGGAACACTTAGTGGCAGTGTGCTTTGGGGAATTTGGTGCGGAAGCTAGGAAAAAATCAGAGTTTAATTTCCTTTTAACACACTCATCTTGAGAATTGTTGTCGTCTTGTGTGGTAGATATTTGACCAATAAAAGCTTTACACGAAGACGTTTAAGAAGAATTCGAGGAAGATTCGGGTGAAATCTGCTTCTAAGATTTGAGTTGGTCAATTTGCTCTTGGAGCTGACCATTTTTGGCATACTCTTGCATCGCATTTGTTGCCAAAGCAGCCAACTTTGATGTGAGTTTCGTGATTTATTCCCGAAGGATTTCCTGTCCTTCATCAGACACAACTTCGGTTTTGACCGGTTGTAGATTCTCAAGTTTCTCAGAATTGAGTTTCTCAGAATTGAGTTTCTCAATCTCAGAGATTAGCGCTTTCTTTTTGTTTTGGAAAACAAACCTTTCTTTCTCAAGCGACTCCTCCAGCTCGACAATCTTTGCTTCCAAGATGAGAGGGGGAACATAGAGTTTAAACTTGTCCGTCTCAGTCTTGGTTGCGGGTGCTTGGCCCTCATCCTTTTTGGAAGAATCCTTGGGCGTAGCAACCTTGTAGGGGTCGAATTAGTCATTTGAGAGATACTTTTTGTTCTTTTGATAGGAATAATTCAAAGGTTCATAACAAAATGGAAGTTGTATTCCTCGTTTGTGTGCGCGTTTATATTCCTCGGTTTCCTCTTCCTTTTCAGGTTCAAGAGGGCCAGTCCATTGAATGGCATATTCCGGATACGTTTTATCTAACCCAAAACATGCAAAATCATACAAAGTAGGAGTTTGATATCTTCCCTTTTTCAAATAGTGTGGGTTATCATATCCGATTCCCCACTCTTTGTTAAAATAAGTGGACTCCTTGGGTTTATTCAGAAAGATGGTTTGATCAGTTTGATCCCTTTTGCGGAGTTTGGTTTCAAGATCAAGAATTTTAGCAACAAACTCCTTGTGCTGAATTTGAAGAGAGGAACATTGATAAACAAGTTCTTCTTTCTCATTCATGCACTAATCAAACTGAGACTGAAGATCAAATAATTTGGCCCTTAAGTCTTTAGGTGCTATTGAAAGATTTTTGCATTTCTCCTTTAACATAGCATTTTCAGACTTATGTTTTTCAGTTATTCTTGTTTGAACGTCTAGCTTTTCGGTTAGTGAACTAATCTCAAGATTTTGTTCTTTAGTGGTGGCCTTAAAGGAATTTGCCTCTTTGGTAAGTGATTGCATTTGATTCGAGAAATTCTTTTGGCAAGAATCACACACCTGACTTGTCTTCTCTTCATCGACTGGACAGTGATAGCCCATGAAGGCATCAGCACCAGACTCTTCTTCATCGTCAGAATGACCCAACCAGTGCTCAATCAGGGCGAGCTTAGCCTTGTAGTAATAAGAATTCTTTACCACCGGCCTCGTACAATCTTTAGCGAAGTGACCAAGCTTTCCACAGTTGTAACAGGTTACTGGTTCATCTTTCTTCTTTCTATCATCTTTCTCCTTCTTCTCTGACTTCTCTTGCTCATCAACTTTCTTCTTTCCCTCATACTTGTCCTGATGATCGTGGCGCTTGTTGGAGGAGGTGGAATAGCGATGAACTATTGGACGAAGGCTTCTTATAGAACTTCTGTTGTTGGAAAGATTTAGTGAGCAGAGCTATCGCTTTCTTGACGTCAGATACTTCATCCTTAGAGTCACTGTCTTACTTTTCAGATTCGGAAGAGCTTTGCTTTTGAGCACGTTTTGAGTGACGGCCCGAATATTTCCCTTTCTTGGAGGACATGAGTGCAATAGGATCAGCAGCTGGCTTTTAGTCAGTATTCTTCTCGCTCAGAAGCTCATTCACTTCATATTAGTCTTGAAGAAGTGTCTCATAGAGTTCATTGATGTCGATGTTCTCTATCAAGTTGTTGTGCTTGACATGAGAAGCAAACACCTTCCATTCCGGCAGCAGATGATTGAGAAATTTGAGCGCGTTTTCTGTGTTGGAGCGAGTGATCTTATTATTGTTCAGTTCATTAAGAAGTGAGCAGAACCGTTCATAGGTCTGTGTGAGAGATTCGCCGGTGCGCTGCTTGAAACCATCGAACTTGGTTATCATGTTGTTGATCTTTAGTAGATTTCCGACATCGCTCCCACGCATCATTCTGGCCACATGATCCCACATGCCCTTTGATGTTTCTCTGTAGCTGTCTATAGTTGTATAGATCGGGTTGGTAAGGGCTTGGACAAGATATCTCTTTGCATGCTTTTCACCTTCGATCATGCCTCTTTCATCTTCGGTCATTTCGGCGATAGTCTTTTTCGTACTACGAGCTACAGCAGTTGCAGTTGCTTCTATGTCATTCATCGGCCAAGGGATTGGACCATCTTCAAGAGCTCTCTTGATGTACTCGTAGTTGTCCTTGGACTCTATGAAGAGCATGAACCTGTCGCGCCATTGGCTGTACTCATTTGGAAAGAGACACGGTGGTTTGGGGTCGGTGCCGATTGCAAGAGCTTCGCGCGAAGTAGACATCTTTGGTTGCAACGAAGTGATCGTCAGACGTGTGGATTGATTCAAAGTGTAAACCTAACGCAAGGCACTATGAGTGGGATCCTAACGCAGGTTCTACGACATATATGAACTAAGAGTGAGCTTACTGGATAGGAATCCAAATAAGAGTCTGATCAGGAAGTGTCCAGATCAGAATAGTGGAAAAAAAACAGTTCAAAATCACAAAGTATCCGGATAACACAGGGAATCCGGATAGCCTAAGGTTTCCGGATAACACATAGGTTACCGGAAGTCGATAGTTACCGGATAAAGAAAATAAACCAAGAGTTACCGGGTAAGTGAGATGTCTGGATAAGTTACTTACCGGATGTTAAGGGTTTCCGAATAAAGCACTTACCGGATGCAGGGATGTCCGGGAAAATTGATGACCGGGAACTTTCGATTTCCGTAAACTAATTTACCCGGATAGATTAGAGTTTAGAATACTTACCCAGAGAGTTTGGACTTACCCGGAAGACTTTCCTGGAAAGAAGAGATGTGTCCGGAAGGATTACTCAATTATCCGGAAAGGTTGGAGCTGTCCGAAAACCGCGGCTGACCTATCCGGGAACTACAGCTGACTTTTCCAAATTGATTGAAATTCGATTAGTGTTGCTCAAAAATGTTCCTGAAAGATTAGAAACACTACCAAACACAAAAGTAACACTAACTCAGTCGATTTTAAAGCAAAAACAACAAGTCTTGATGGTAAAATTTTGATTTTTTATGAAGAACACACTCAAAACTTTTGAATTTGATTTGCTTAATTGACCACTCAAACGATCGAATTAGGATATGAAACTTTGTAGAAACGATGATAACAATGATACTAACACAACCCAATTAACCAAATCGAACAATTTAATCAGAATCAATTATTTGAAATTTCAAGAATGTGACAGACGTGAAAAAGTCAAATCTTACCAGAAATCAATATGAATGCTCTGAATCAAATCCGTCCGTCTGCTCTGATACCAATTGAGAGTCTCAGATCCGTGCAACAATAATGAAATCAAACGATTAAACAGTAAAGCATACGATTTCAACTGGTCATCTCTGTATTAGTTTTCAATATGAGAGGATTACAATAAGAGTGAAAGAAAGCAAATGAGACAACTAGCCTAATTTTCTAAGGCTAGATTGCTTTATATATGGCGGGCCCGTGGTTAACAAGCCCATGGACCGTTCGCTAATAAGCTCAAATTAAACAATTACAAATTAAACCCTTGAACTTTAAATCAACAATAAATGACCCTAACAAGATAATACGCAAGTATTAATCTTTGGAAACACACGGTCAAAAATAATGATGTAATCCGAGATATTCATGAAAAACATTTAAAATCACACTTCTGAATTCATAAAATCTGAATGAGAATCGAGAGTGGTTTGAACATTTAAGAAAATATTTTTCATTCATGAAAGTCGTCTTTCTTTCAAACAATCTCAGATTGAGTTTAGAGGATACTTACAGTCATATGTTTAAGCTCCCCTTCAAATCATGATAAAGTGATTAAAAATCAGATAAGCTCTCCCTCAAAATCTGCAAAAGGTCTTAATTGAACAAATCAATACATTTAACAATCAAAGTCTAAAACACTAAAGAACGAGTTCTAAACTGATGTGTTTAGAAGTCAAACATCCAGTTAAAACGGGTTCTAAACTAAATTATTCAGAAGCCAATAATCATTGAAGTACGAGTCTTGAGCTGATTTACTTAGAAGTCAATATCACTGAAGAACGAGTCTTGATCTGAAATAATCAGAAGTCAAACATAAAAATATATCAGTAAGCACAGATATAAACCAAAACTTAGAATTTCTCCCCTGAAATTATGCATATAGTTCAGTATAGAAAGCACTGAAAGCACATGTACTCTTCTTCAAAGATCTGCACACTTCTCTACTGTTTTCCAGTCATGTGTTTGGTATAGTTATGACATTCAGCACTATACATGATGAACCTGCAAAACAGATTAAGTAGAATTTGGTACCCACCGGAACTAGGGTCCTGGTTTGTTAGATACAATTTGATTTAAAGAAAAATATTATAAGTACCATACCAATACTGAACATTTTCTTTCTTGATAAAATCATGAGTTCCACAATAAGAACAACAAATTTGCTTTTGTGCTAACTTGATCAAATGATTTGCAGAATAAACAAGATTAGGTTTAACAAATGTTTTACCTTTCGAAGCATTGTTCTTCTTGTTCACTGGATGTGTATGAACAGATGATTTTGGGGCATCTTTCCCAGGTGAAAAACCTTTCACTTTCCAAACCATCTTAACAGGCTTGAAGATAGGAGTATCTGAACTTGTAGTAGCATGGTTGTAGAAAAGATTAGAAGGACGCGTCTGATCTTTTGAAAGATTTCTTGATTTGACAGACCTTGTCGAAGAAATATGTTCATGAACTGAACCAGAAGCAGTCTTGAATGAACATTCCGAATCAGCAGAATCATCATATGGCGATTGAACAATAGTATCGACACTAAATTGTTCAGATAATTCAACTTTGAAGTTAATTGCTTCTAATTTTTTAACTCTGTCAGACATAACATTTCTTTCTCGAACAGTCAAGTCAAATGTCTTCTGTAGATCAAATTTAATCTTCCGCTCTTTCATAACTTCCGTTGCTTGTTAGCTTTGAGATTTCAGCCCTAAATATTTTTCTCTCCTCTTCAAAATCTTTCTCCAAATATATTTTCTTATCAGCTATTTCTATAAAAATCTATATGTTCTTCTTATTAAAGCTCTTCTTTTCCTTCTAAAAAAACATCTCTCTTTTCAGCAAACTCCTTTCTCTCATTTGCCAAGAAAAACTCCAATTCAGATATTTTCTTTGAAAGCTCACTATTCTTTGCTTCAAAAAATTTGCATTCAGCATCAAACATGTAGAAACCAGGATTCGATCTTACAATCAATTAATCAATTAAGAACAATCAAACAGAGAATTGGATCCAAAAGCGTTGCATTCATTCAAGAACCGATTACAAATCTAGAGAGAGAATCTCTCAAAGATTACAAAGTGGATACAATGTGATACGAAAGTTAGTTAGCTTACAGTTGCTAACTCCTATATATATTGTAAAGAAAAGCTAAAGCTACAGTACATATATATGACAAACCAATAGACCAATTACACGTGTTCTAATTAGTAACATAATATAATTGAAAATGTCCTAAGACATAAGTTCTGAACAACATGTTCAGAACTTCTAAACATTCTTCTGATTAAGCATATCAGAACATATACTTGATCACTTGACATTTTCATCTTCATCTTCAGAACTTCTGAGTCTCTTACTCATAACTCTGAGTCTTCTGTTCAGACTTCACACTTGGTAATCTTTGCTAGACTTCTCAACCAGAACTTCTGAGTCTCCTACTCAGAAATCTGAGTCTTCAGATCAGATATCAACACTTAGCTTTTTGACAAACTCCAGTTCTAACAATCTCCCCCTTTTGTCAAACAAGCATATATTGATCAACATTAAATTCTTTTAGGGCAGGTACAATCTTCAGAAGAATTACATTTCTTAGAGCAAGTCTTCTATCAATCTTTTCAATAACCTCTTGTGTCTCTTTAACTTGAGTTCCTCTTTTTAGCTTTTTCTGCAAACTGTTCTTGATAAATCGGAGAGTTCCAGAGCAGTACTTGGCAGCTTCACTGACTCTGAAGAAGATATTTTGGCTGTGTTTGTTTTTCATTGGGACCCCCAATTCTGGCCATGTACAAATGTATCCAGTCTGCAGAGTACTTAGTTTCTCATGATCATTGTTTGGCTTGGAAAGATAAACACATGGTCTATACACATACAAAGCAACTTGGAAATCAATGTATGCATACCATCTCAGAATGTAAAACATTGCACTTCTCACTGTTGCCAATGCTCCTCTTTCCTTTTTGTACTTCCTACAATCTTTATTCTCCAGAAGACAGTACAAACGGTAGAAATCAGATATTGTATCTTATCAAAATCAGATTCAGTAAAGTAGTATACCTTCCCATCTTCTCTCAAAACCTCAAATCCATAATATTCGTTCTTCCTGAACTTTTTGACACATAATTCTCTGATTCCAGTGATCATAAAATCAGAATATACAGACTGCTTTTGTTTTCCTATGCATCTTGACAATTCAGAACGAAACCATTGAGAGAACTCTGGCTTATCACGATACACACTCGAAAAATTAACATCTCTTGGTTGAAAGAAGTTTGGCAGATCATATTCCAAAAGTAAACCATTTAAGTCAACTGGCACTTCTTCTTCATTGGCACCAGACTTTTCAGCTTGTTCAACATCTTTCACATGAACATCTTCTTGTGCATCTGATACTTTTGGAATAGATTCTTCAACATCATCAGAGTAAACACCATTAACTTGGTATTCTGAAGGAAATACAAAGTCAATGTGAAGTAACTTCTTAGGATTTTCTCCTGATAGCATCCATTCATAACAATTTTTGACTTTGTTTCTTAGCTCCATTCTTTCATTTACACATCTGATACATTTCTCTTTCACATAAATTCTGCCATTCTTAACATATGCTTTCATCTTTGACACTGTCAATTTCAAAGTAGCATCACTGTATTTCACTAAGTCCTTCAATCTAAACATAATACTTTTGTTGAATTCTGCATGAATGAATCTCTCATTACCAACTTCTTCACTAATAAACCAATCAATGCTATTTACAACATTCATAGTTCTGATTGGACACTCCAAGTTGCACCTCTCTTTCCTTGATTCAATTGCTAACTGAAAATCATAAAGATGCATATTTCTGACATATATTCCCAAAATCCTTCTGCATTCAAGTTCCACCCAAGTCTCTTCAGTGCTTGGAAAGAATTTCACCATGAAAATCTGAGCATCTAAGAATAGTCTGTGAAAATCAAAGCTAATCATGCTTACTTTCAAGTTACCTTCTTTCATAACTTCCATGTTAACATACTTCAAACCATCAAACTCTTCTATCTGAAATTCTAACACCTTCTCAATTCTTTTCTGAACAAGTAACCTTTCATCTGGTTTTCTCAATCTGTTTGAAGCTTCAACATACACCATCTGTATTTTCTCATCCATGAACACGTCAATGAAATTTTCAATATCCACATACTCATCTTCTTTGCAATAAAGATCTTCATAGTTGTCTTCAGGAAATATGTCACAAAAATAATTCCTGACAAGTGGAGTATCATTCTGTTTAACAATGAAATCACATAGGGGTTCCTCCAATGTTGGCAAATCAAGTCTTGGGATAACAATTGGTCTTCTGAATGTGTATGAAGGCAAAAAGAAATCTACAATTCTTGCTAGATCTTCTTCTGACACATCCTCAAAATAATGCTCTGCAATATCCTTTTCAAACTCTCTTGTGTAATTGACTGTGCAATCAAATTCTCCCATCAAATCAATTGGTCTCACCATTCTGAAACATATGTACACACTCTGACCATTAAGAGCATTTACCAACACACTGTGCATTCTTCTTATCAGAATATCATTCATCCTTCTTTCTTCAAACTCATAGATAAGATTACTTCCAGTGTAGAGAATAATATCTGAACATATAACCATTCTACCCATTTCAGAACATTATGTTAATTCCACTTCAGAGATATCCACCATAGAAGTATCTGCCATAACCATTTCAGAACTATTAACCATATCAGCTTCAGAAACATTCATCATCTCCCATTCAGAAGTATTTTCCAGAACTTTATCAGCATCCATATCAGAAGACTTTTCAAGTATCACTTCTTCTTATTCCATAACCTCCTCAGAACCTAGACTTTCAGAACTTGCAGTTGGAACATTTATTAACTCAGCACTTTGCTTTTGCTTTTTCTCCCCCTTTTGATGATGATGAGGTTCATTATCATCAAACTTCCTCTTCAAAGTCTGAGTTGAGTCAGATTCTGGCACTGCTACATACAAAGGCATGATCTGTAAAGGCTTTGATACACTAGCCAAATTTGAACTAAATGCTTGAAGCAGAGAAGACTTCATAGCATCCATACTTTTGAGCATATCTTCTTGAAACTTATAAAACTTTTCTGTGATCTCCTTTTAATGAGATTCCACAAATACTTTGACATTATCCACATTTTGTTCAATAACTTTAGCCTTTTCTTCCAACATTGTTCTGAGTTCCTTAACTTCATCTTTCAAAGAAGTAACCGTGTTCTCCAATTTCTGAACGTTTTCACCCAATTCATGATTTTGTTTGTGAATCTTTTCAAATTCAGAAGGTTCTAACGTTAATCCTGGAACAACAGATGAACCAGTTTTCATATGTTCAGAGAACACATGGCATGTAGGTGTCACAGAGTCACCATGTACAATAGATGCACTATGTAAGGAAGCTTTTAAGATGTTCACCTCCCCAGAGCTTCCATCCAATCCTTGACACCCAATAATAGGTATGTCTATGGATGTTGAAACAGGAATACGAAATTCCTGTGATGTGCTTGTGTGAAATGAAAATTCAGGCCCAAATTGGATATCATTGTTCAATCCAGACTCAATGCGATGATTAATATTTTGGGATTTATCACCAAACTCCAAATGAGTAGGCAATGGTTCCCATGTTTGAAATGAAACATTAGCATTTTGAAATGCTTCTGAGTGGCTGGGATTGGTTATTTCAAGTTCTACCATGGGCTCGGTGGTATTTTCTTCAATATTAGTCACCAAGAGTTGTGAACCAATAGCAGATGTGGTTGCCCGGATTAGATCAGCTGGTTCAGAATTATCTCTGTTTTCTAATTCTGGTAACATTCTCTCATCCTCACCTCTCTCTGTCTGTTTTTCAGGCTCACTTCTAACCAAGCTCTCAGAATTTTCCCTCTTAATTCTCTCAGAATGTTCTCCCACCTGAATATCCTCCCCCTCTCTTACTGCATTTGACCCCTCACCTCTCCTCTCTGGGTTTTCCTCATGGGTAGAGACCCGAGGTTGTTCAAGTCTCATTGAGGTGCAATAAACTTTTAAAATTTCACTTTCCCTTGGTATGTAAGACCTAAGTGCCCTTGTCAAAGGTTTGTGATTAGGAAAATTCACAAGATTAAGAACTGATTTCATTTTACCCATGTCGAAGACTGGCCCATGCTCCTCATTTGCTGTCCTTGGAATATTAGGATCTTGCCTCATTGCATACCAAATTACCATCTGCCAATACCTTTGATAAGGTATATATGTCAAAGGATTATCTCTTGTTTCTCTCCTTATTGCCTTCTGATTCCTTTTAAAAGTATTCTTCATTTCTTCCCATAAAATTGAAGCATAGTCATAATGCCTGTTCTTCACTAACCCATGAAAAATCTGCATTAGTTGTCTTGATCCTTGATCTGGAGAACTGTGTTTCCCAGATAAACATTTGTTAACAACTGTGAAGAAACATGCCCAGATTGGTGGTAGTTTATTTCTTCTGAATGAACTAAGATTCCTCAATTCATCATTATATCCCAAACTTCTGAATTCAGCTAACATCTCCTCTGTTAATGGTGAATCCTCAAAATCTGATCTCCTTTCCAACTCATCTTTTTCTGGAAAACTCAACATGATTCTTAAGAAACTAACAGTTAAAGTTATTGACACTCCCCCTATATTGGATACAAACTTATTCCCTTGTAACTCCAGATTTTTCCACCACTGTTGAATATACTGAATTGGAACAGTCTTTTTCAGAGTAAACCATTTCTTGAACGGATGATACTTCAACAACTCTATTATGATCCTATGTTCTTCCTTGATATTTGTTTCATCTAGAACTAAGACACAATTGTTTTCAACTAAATCTAGATATTCACTTTCAGGCACAATCCTCTCCAAAGAAATAGGTCTAGAAGACATTACTGACCTCACAGCACTTTGTTGATGTTCGATATTTTCATTTCCCTCATCTACATTGCCCTCAGACTCAGCCATATTTTCATCCTCTGCATTTCCTCCAACATTTCCTCCTAAAATATTACCTCCTATAGCCTCTTCTTCTGCGACTATATTATTAGGCATTCGAACATCATCATTATCTGAATCCGAAATGGATTACATTAAAGTTCTTGTTGTGTGTACTGATACAGTTCTACTTCTACGTGTACCAGACATGATTTCAATATATAAGTATGAAAGAAAACAGAATCAAAGAACTCAGAAGTTTTGCGTATCTCACTTTTCACTCTTAGAATTCGAATAAATTTGAAAGAGGGATTCTAAGGTCTATTTAAAATCCGCGAAGCTGAAAGGTTTCAAACGGTGAAAAACCGCTTTATGTCAGAGTTATAACGGTTTCTAACACTGTGAAATACCACAAAAGATGTTAAATGAAACGTGGTATAATCAAATGAATAAGATGCTGACACGTGTTATTTGATAGAACTTAACACAAGTTAAAGTTCTGAATAACACGTTCAGAATTCTGAGAGTGTATACTCAGAAGTTCTGAGGACACAATTCAGAAGAAATTTCCTTAGAACCAAAATTCATTTAAATCTCAACTTCTGATAATATAAATCTTTTAATCACCCAGAAGTAGTTTGAACATATAGAAAATTATTTGATCATCAAAATTCTGTCCCTCTTTTGATGTTTTGGGATTTTTGAAAATCATTTAAAATCTAGCATCTGACCTTGAAAACTTTTTAAGGATTCAGAAGTAGTTTGAACAAGTGAAAAATATTTTATCATTGAAAGCTTGTTCCCCTTAGAATGATTAAAGATAAGAAAAGAATACAAACCTTGTAAGTACTTCAGAATGGTTTCTGAAAATATCAATGCTCCCCCTTGACTTAAGCATATACTCAAACACATATTAGACATAAAGAAATATGAAAAGGATAAAACAGAAAAAGCTTAATGACAAATTGAAAAACTTGTAATTTCCATAAATGAGTTCTGAAAGGTATAGTCAGAAGTTCTGATTAACCTATTCAGAAGAAAAAAATTAAGTCAGATTTCTGAAGTATTGACTCAGAAGTTCTGAACTCAAGACTCAGAACATCTGAGTAAGAGAGTCAGAATTCTGAGTACACTACTTAGAAAATCTTACTTAGAAAATATTTCATTTCTGAAAAATCACAAATATACTCAATTAGTCAGATTAAGCATTCCTATCTTACATATGAGAAAAGTAAACCTTTTATGATCAAGAGGCTTTGTGAATAAGTCAGCCAATTGATACTTTGTGTGCACAAAATGCTTTTCTATAGTTCCCTTTGCAACATAATCCTTAATAAAATGATACCTTACATCAATATGTTTGGTTTTTTAGTGTTGAACAGGATTCTGAGTGATGGCAATGGCACTTTCTGAATCACAATAAATGGGAATCTTGTTAAGTCGATAGCCATAATCCATGAGTTGTGTTTTCATCTACATAGTTTGAGAACAACAAGCAACAACTACATATTTTGCCTCATCAGTTGATGTGGACACACAATTTTGCTTCTTTGAAGCCTAACTCACTATTTTATCTCCCAAAAAGTAACAAGCACCAGAAGTACTTTTCCTGTCCAATCTGCTTCCTGCATGATCAGCATCAGTAAAGGCGGTCAACTTAAAATCAGTCTCTTTTGGATACCAAAGGCCCAAATCAGGTGAACCTTTAAGATATCTTAAGATCCTCTTAACAGCCAGCAAATGAGATTCTTTTGGATTAGATTGAAATCTAGCACCGAAACATGTAGCAAACATGATATCTAGCCCACTTACAGTCAGATAAAGTAAAGAACCAATCATGCCCCTATAAACCTTGTTATCTACTGAAACTCCAGAGAGATCAGCATCTAACTTGACATTTGTAGCCATAGGTGTTCTCATAGCAGCACAATCAGACATCTTAAACTTTTTCAGAATATCTTGTACATATTTTCCTTGATTAATGAAAATTCCATTTGGTAATTGTTTTACTTGAAGACCAAGGAAAAAATTTAATTCTCCCATCATGCTCATTTCAAATTTTGATTTCATGATATCTAAGAATTCATCACATAATTCTGCATTTGTAGAACCAAATATTATATCATCTACATATATCTGAATCAGAATTAAATCTTCACCTTCTTTCTTTAAAAATAAGGTAGTATCAATTTTACCTTTCTTGAAGCCAGATTCTTATAAGTATTGAGTTAGAGTGTCATAACAGGCTCTTGGTGCTTGTTTCAGACCATACAATGCTTTATCTAAAACATATACATGATCTAGAAACTCAGGATCAGCAAACCCTTCGGGTTGATAGACATAAACTTCTTCATTTAGTATACCATTCCAAAATGTTGATTTGACATCCATTTGGTATACTTTGAAATTCTTATGTGCAGCTGTTAGCCCCAAGTATCTGTAATGTAAAAGTATTGAAAATATTTTCAAGTCAGAAGACCATTAGAGATGTAGCAGAAGACTTAGAAGAAAAAGGTTCAAGAAGATCAACAGAACTCAACAGAGTTCTGGTGGAACTAACAGAGCTCTGTCAGAAGATCAACAGCAGAACTGTTCACAACCCGAAGACCAACAGAGCTCTGGTCTATGAGCTCTGTTGAAGTAAAGACCTCTGTGATGCCTAAGTCTCGTAAGAAATCCCAAGTGTTAGACAAGTGTCCATACTTTCCACGTATGCCCTAAAATTAGGAGACACACTTTCCACGTGTCATTCTAGGGTACGATAGTACACTGTCTACACTTTATCAGGGCTATAAATAGAGAGGTAGTGGAACAAACAATTAAAAGCTTTGGGAAGAATAGTTTTCCACAATTGTTTAAGCACACACTGCAGTAATCCCGAGCACTACCTCTGTACGATATTGTTCCCTGTGAGATTTCAGGACACACCACTGATCTTGTTCTTGGTGTTATCCATTATCAATATACGAGCAGCGTTTCTTATTTGATCTTGTTATCATTATCCTGTTCTATAATTGATTCTCACTATTACAATATCATTCACACAATCACTCACTTTAATGGCGTTATATTTAAATGCTTCCGTTGTCTATGTTACTACCATTAATGTGATACAACGTGAATCTGGGAACCTACAATTGGCATCAGAGCTTGCTTGATTTTCTTAAATCAAACAATCCAATCTACCAAGGTTGATTCATTGTTGTTGATTGTATGTGCGTTTCAAAGCTTCCTAGTATACTCTGTTTTAAAGTTTAAAGTTTAGAAGTTATTATTTCCACTGTTTTAAGCTTTCCAGTCTAGTTTAAAGATCTTATCTACTGTTCATTACTGTTCCATTGGTTACTGTTCACTTACTTTCAGTTTATACTCTTTCAAAACCGTTTGAAACTGTTATACCCTTCTTTTTTTTCTCTGAAAAATGGCAAATAACCACATCAACGCTATTTATACTGCTGGTTCTCTGACTAAGCCTCCTACTCTTCTGAGAGATGAATATCCTCAATGGAAGATTAGGATGGTTAATTTCCTTGATGGGATGGACAGAGATTTAATGCGTTCTGTCACGGATGGACCATTCAAACCCATGGTTTTGGTTCCACGTGTACCCGCAACACAAACTACTGCTAAGATTCCTGCTCACCTTGAACCCAAACCACCGGGTTCACTGATGAAGAGACATTAAAAATGGAAAATGATCTAAAAGCAGTTAGACTTCTAATTATGGCCATTCCTAATGAAATATTTCAAGAACTAGATTCATGTGTTACTGCCAAAGAAATCTGGGATCAACTTCTTAATCAGCTTGAGGGTGGCATTAAAACCCAAAAGAACAGAAGGACCCAATGTATAAATGAATACAACGATTTCAAGACACTTCTTGAGGAAACCTTACAACAAACCTACAACAGATTCAATGTTTTGATAAACAAATGTAAAAAGTGTGGGGTTGTTAGGTCGAAGGAAGATAACAATGTTTTGTTCCTGAAAAGTCTGAATGATGAATGGTTAAATCTGTCCATGTGTTTACAAGCTAACCAAGATCTAGATGCATGGTCTCTTACCGATGTGTATGGCACTCTGGCCGCACAAGAAAAGGATGTTGTCAAACAAAAAGGCAAATCCACCAGTGCAAGACCTATTGCGTTAGTCTCTGAATCAAAGAAATCCACAGAAGGAAAGACAAACAGAGAAAGTTCGAGCAGAGGAAAGAAGAAGAAGAGTAAGAGTTTGGTAGCTGAAAGTGATACTGAAGAAAACTCGTCAGATGAGGATGACGATATAAATGTGTTTGCTAAATCTCTTGCATTAATCACTCAACAATTCAACAAGAGATTTGGCAACAGATCATTCGACAGAAGAGGTAGATATGAGAAAGATGATAACAGAGCTTATGCTGCACCCCCACAACAAAACCATCACAACAGAGCTCCGACAGAACAGAGACAGCAACCACAACAGAAGTTCAATACTTCTGCTCCACAGAAGGCTGATGCTGCCCAACCCATCAATCAGAATGATGGACGTTACTTTAGATGTGGCAAACCTGGTCATTTCTCTGCTAACTGTAAAGGAAAACTTGCACTAGTACAAAAAAGGTCTTTAGTGACGTTTAAAAACCGTTACCGTAGGTATATGGTAACGGTTTTCATGAACATAAACATCGTCACCTATCTTGCCGTCACTTTTGATACACTTTTGGTTACGTTTAAAAAACGTTACCAAATCACATCAAAAACCGTTACCTTCTGCTAAAACCGTCACCTTAGGTGTATAAAAAAGGTTGTCTTTCTCAAAAACCGTTACCATAACATGACATGAGGTGACGTTTAATATAAAAAATTGTTACCATAACATGACATACGGTGACGTTTAATATACAAAACCGTTACCATAGCATTACATTTGGTGACGTTTATTTGACAAAACAGTCACCATAACATGACATACAGTGACATTTATTATTTAAAATTGTCACCGTAGCATGACATATGGTGACGTTTATTTTTTAAAACCGTAATCATCGCATGACATACGTTGACGTTTGTTTTTCAAAATCGTCACCTTATCATGATATATGGTGACATTTATTTTTCAAAACTGTCATCATTGAATGACTTGCGGTGACATTTATTTTTCAACCCGTCACCATATCACGACATATGATGACGTTTATTTTTCAAAAATGTCATAATAGCACGATATACGGTGACATTTTTTTATAAAACCGTCAATGTAGCATTACATACGGTGACATTTATTTTTCAAACCCGTCACCTTATCATGACATAAAATGACATTTGTTTTTCAAAACCGTTATCTTAAAATGACTTACAGTGACGTTTATTTTTCAAACTGTCACCATATCAAGATATATGGTGATGTTTATTTTTCAAAATCGTTATCTTTAAATGACTTACGATGATGTTTATTTTTCAAACCGTCACCATATCAAGATATATGGTGATGTTTATTTTTCAAAATCGTCACTCTAGCACGGCATATGGTGATGCTTATTTTTCAAAATCGTTACAATAGCACGACATACGGTGACGTTTATTTCTCAAAATTCTTATAGGAGCATGACATACGGTGACGTTTAATTTTCAAAACCATCAATATAGCATGACTTATAGTGACGTTTGATTTTTTAAACCGTCACCGTAACATGACATAGGATAACGTTTATTTTTCGAAACGATCCACATAGCATGAATTACAGTGACGTTTATTTTTAAAACAATCACATAACCATAAACTACCTTTCAACAATGTTTTTTATTATGCGTGCAAATAATTAAATTATTAAAATTTTCAAAATAATAATCAAATTATTAACATATATACAAAACGTAAAAGTAATATTAAATATTATATGAATAATGTACAAGAACACCGCTAACAAAAGCATTCATTCACCTACAATAAACCAATTCATCCTCCAAAACAATGTTTTCCTTAACGGTATTCCTTCTATGCTTGGGGCCTTCAACATCTAATTAATAGTTGTATAATTCTTGTTTGTCTTCTGCTTCTCATTATGATGATCAGAAGGTTTTTACGGTACCTATAAGAAAATACAAATAATTTAGCAAACCAACTCAAAAATAAGGTGCAACATAACGAAAGCAGTACATTTAAATCAATCACAAACAAAAAAGAGTGGCCGTATCTCCATTGTTCATATCTTGATTAGGTTCTGCTTACAATATTGTTTTAAAGAAGGATAGAAATATATATACCATATATAGCGTAAATATTTGATATACAGACTAAGAATGTAAAATGTAAACTAACATGAAATCAAAAGGGCAAAATTCTATATGAAGGCATAAACCGTGTGAAAACTTGGAAATCTGGAACTCAATATCAAAGATTATGCATGATTTAGGGCATAAAAAAGAATCGAAACAATAAAAAGTAACCCAGATGTATGTTTGTACAACAACAAAACAAACTAATGTATGCATCTATATGTCAACTTTTCATTTAATATAAACAAGCAGAGTTGCTCAAAATGTGTTGCTATAAAAAATTCTTGAAATCATCATCACTGAGCAAAATATCAATTATGTGACTATAAAAAATCAAACTAGAAAGAAAATTGGAGTTTAGACCCCATAATAAAATGAGAATTGATGCATGCAAATATGTTCAAATTTCAAATGGAAGTTTTTTGGTTTAACGGCATATTACCGACAAGGCGGTGATCTGCATCAAATGAATAATTATGTGTAGCATTTTCCGTTAATGAATGGTAACCTGCACAGATGGTAGTTGATCAGAAGTCAATGTTGACATGTATAGGTAGTTGTATGCAAAATTAATATGGAACACTTTGTATAAAAAAAGAGGAAAAAAGTCAAAAACATTTTGTTCACTACAAAAATTGTGAAGTAATCTCCAACACATAGTAAATAATCACCACCTCCTCCACAAACCTAATTATCTTTCGTTCATTTCTTAAGATAGACAGATTAAGCAAGTGAGGGCAAAGATGGATAATAGAAAAATAAATAGCTTCATTTAGTTTAAACACATGAAACTTGTAATATCTTTATATATATAAAAGCAAAAACCATGAAAAATGACATGGCACAATGTGGATTGAGATTTCTTAAACATTGAATTGTGGTTTACTTTGGCTATCCCACATTGATAAAAAGTTAAAATGTTGGAACATGAAGTTGATTATAAAAGGAGAATAATGCCAACATTTTTTACATGACTTATGATTTATTTTAATCCCTTTTGGATTAAAGAGTTAATTTTAGTTTCTTCATCTTGAATATATAGTACATATTGCATTACAATTAAGAGCATCTCCAATGGAGGTTCTTATAAGAACCTTCTTTTTGTACTTTTTGGTGTCACCTCATTTCCATCTCAATCTTTATATATATAAAAGCAAAAACAATGAAAAATGACATGGCACAAAGTGGATTGAGATTTCTCAAACATTGAATTGTGGTTTACTTTGGCTATCCCACATTGATAAAAAGTTAAAATGTTGGAACATGAAGTTGATTACAAAAGGAGAATAATGCCAACTTTTTTACATGACTTGTGATTTATTTTAATCCCTTTTGGATTAAAGAGTTAATTTTAGTTGCAAATTTTCTTCATGTTGAATATATAATATATATATTGCATTACAATTAAGAGCCTCTCCAATGGAGGTTCTTATAAGAACCTTCTTTTAAATAATCACATCATTATTCCATTTCGTCATCTTCTCACCAATGTGGGATACACAAGACACCACATTTCACGATTTGATTAAGATTCAAAGCTCATAATGATTCAAGTGTTTAATGGAAAATGACTACTACTTTTTGAAAAGAATTGAAATAAACTTATTTAATTTCATATTATAAATTTGTGGTGCTTATAGAACTGTCTGGCCACCGCGCGAGCGCGGTGCCACACACTAGTTGTATTATAGAAGCCGCAATCATTTAGTTCAAGTTCAGTGCTAAAAATTAAATAATGCCATTAATGGAAACTATAACAATATAGAAAGCAAAATATGGGATGCTTAATGCTTATACAGTAAACTAAGCAACCCCGATTGATGCAGTGAGGGAATGGTTGACACCTAGAGATACTCAAGCTTAACATGCCCTAAGCAAGAATTTTTATAACATCAAAAAGATACCCCATTTTCTCTCAAACTCTTGATCAAACACATCCTTCCACGTTCCCTGTACTTCAGAGAAGTTCACACTTCAAATAGCAAAACTAACTTCAGCACCTATACTCAAATATAAAGATAAACAAGCAGTAAAAACTAAAAAGCTAAGAACATACGCCAAATACTAACCAAAGACTAGTTGCTTCTTGTTGAGATTCACCTAGATTAAGTTACCAAGAAAATTCTAGTTATGCGTATAGTTACCAATATTAGGACCGCATTGAATTTTTTAATTACTAACATAAATGTGACATAGGTTATGCCTCACATGACATCCATTAATTATGAAATGCACCACTAATTTTGCCACCAAATACAAACCTTAAGATGCATATGATAATTCTGTTGAGCATTAATGTAGACTTTAACATAGCAATTAAGATTCCTGATAACCATTATCACTTCTTACCTAGTTAAGGGACCTAACATGCATACTAAAACCAAATGCTATTCTATTTGAAGATTACCAAGCTGGAAATCAAGAAAAAATTAAAAATCCTACATAAACATATACATATTGGGCACAAATTTAAGAAATAAAAGACACGTAAATATGTAGTTGAGAATACTAAAACCTTCCGATAAAGAATGCCAGTGGGAGTCCAGCCTTTTGCCTGATCACACAAACTGCAGTTACAAATTCCACGACAAATTGGACAAATCCAATCGGGATTTTGCATTGCTTCAAGTACATTCTACCCATACATGTATTTATAGATACAAAAAGGCGTTAACTTTCTTATATTTCATAGAAAATGTTGATGCAGTGATGTAAAGATCAAAGAAAATTGTGCACACTTCAAGCAAAAAAGTATCAGATTGTCTCTTGTACCATTGAGAACGGTTCCCGTGTGTATGTGTCAAATTCTAAGGGATCACTTTGTTTATAAATGATATATACCTCATATACAATCAATCTCCTCAAAACTGGCCTTGAACCAGGTCGCATTTGATGCAGCGTGTGCAATGAGCTGATGACCAAGTGTTTTTGCCTACAATGAATCCGAGTAATGTAAACCATCTTTAGAACAATGAAAAAGCTTCAAGAAACACAAAACAATCGAAATAATTCAAGAATAAATATGCATAGAAGAAACAACACAATGAAAGATGATAAAAAATTCCAATCATTTCTCATACCTCCCAGGTAAACTACTTGGTCATTGTCATGCTCAATCAATAAGGTCAATGATATTGGTAAGTGCTTACCTGGTAAGCATTTAATAAACGACTACAAAGATTGATTATTAAAGCATGAAATTCTTTTCGGAGCATGGAAATGAAAGAATCCTTTCTTTATAAAGTAGACTTACACCTCTCACTTGATAAAGTTAGTGTACACATGTATGGATTTCAAATTCCACCTATTTCGGCGTTTGCTTATTCTTATTCCGGTCTAATGTCACACCAAACATGGGACAACAAGTTTTGGTCTTTCTTGTCAGTTGTCCCATCATGTTCTGTGTACCAAACACACCATAAAAAGAATTACTTGAGGCCAATGAGGGTGATGTATGCTAGGTGCTCTTAACTATGTCTTTTTTGCTAGACTTTACTCAAAGAGATGTGTAGTACCAGGTAGAAGAGGTGGAGGGGTGGTTCATTGTCCATCTTTGAAACCAGAACAAGTGAAACAGTTCCATCAGTTGGTTATTGATATGTATTGTTTTATCTTCTTGCATTGTTTATTGGGAGTTTTTAGTCAGGTTTGATGGTCTCTAGTTCATTGGTTTTTATGTTATGCTATACAATTGTTATACGATAGTTCAATTTATTCAAAAAGGGATAAATTATTTATTGTTTTTTGGGACAGGGATGACAACAATTGCAAGTTTGGTTTTGGAAAGATTTGGTTTAAACCAATGTTCTAACAGATCTAGTTTTGGACAGATTTGGTTTTAACCAATTTCTACAGTTGTTGGTTGGTCTATCTTTACATCTGTAAGTTAGTTGGTATGCTTTTAGATTATCCACTGATTCACAAAAGTGAGTTTAACAGTAACCCAACTGGAATAACATTGAAACCAAATTTGAGAGAACTGTTGGAGATGAACTATTAATCTGAATATAGACGAAGACTTAACAGTTATGACAGATTGGGATTAATTGAAAAACCTGAAGTTGCAGTCTTGATAAACAACATCATCAAGTTTGCCATTAAAAACTCAAATTGAACACATTATTACTTTTGAAGGGTATAACATCATCTAAGCAAGTACGCATCTTATGATCTTATATCTAACTATATAAATCAAAGACAAAAACAATGAAGGATTTAGACTTAATCTAAGCAAGTAAGCATCTTAAGATCTTATATCTAACTACATAAATCAAAGACAAAAAGAACGAAGATACCACAGTCTACAGTCGACTAGTTGAGACTTGAGATTAGGGCATAAATCAGCAATCGGTCAGGGCAACAGATCGATTGATTAGGGCAGAAATCAGTAATCGATCAGGGCAGAAATCAACAATCGATCAGGGCAGGACTAGCATCACTCGTTCGTCGTTCGATTTGGATTAAACGATGGTGGGAAGCAGATCGAGAGAGAGGCAGAGAGAATCGATCATTCGTGAGATGGCCAACGATTTGGATCGAGCAAACTAATAGGAGAGCGCTCATTTTTTTGTCCTGATGTAGTCACTTTCATCTGAGGAGGGAAATGAATTTTTGGTTTTAACCTAATTTGAGGGGAAAAGAGGGAGGGGGCGGGAGATAAAAGAAAGGGGGGAATAATTTTGGTTTTAAACTAATTTGAGGTGAAAAGAGTGCGGGAGAGAATGAAAAAAACCTGGGATACTTTCTTGTTTTCACCATGATTTTTTACTAAAACTATGTTTTATATTGTAATTTAAAATAAATCATTTTTAATTTACAATAAACTATGGGGCCTTTTAAAGCCCAAAAGACCTCTTTAAAGCTCGATAGATCAATTAAGGTCCAAGATAACCCTTTAAAGCACAATAGAACCCTTTAAACCCGATAGATCCATTAAGGCCCAATGCATCCCTTTAAAAGACAACAAAACCGATTAAAACCCATTAGAACAAATTAAAGCCCAATAGATGTTTTATGGGTTACAATGGTTCTTAATGAACTATTGGGCCTTTTAAAGCCCAATAGACCCCTTTAAAGCTCGATAGATCAATTAAGGTCCAACTTAACCCTTTAAAGCCCAATAGAACCCTTTAAACCCGATAGATCCATTAAGACCCAATGAATCCCTTTAAAAGACAATAAAACCGATTAAAACCCATTAGAACAAGGTAAAGCCCAATAGATGTTTTATGGGTTACAGTGGTTCTTAATGAACTATTGGGCCTTTTAAAGCCCAATAGACCCCTTTAAAGCTCGATATATCAATTAAGGTCCAATTTAACCCTTTAAAGCCCAATAGAACCCTTTAAACCCGATAGATCCATTAAGGCCCAATGAACCCTTTAAAAGACAATGGAACTGATTAAAGCCCATTAGAACAGATTAAAGCCCAATAGATGTTTTATGGATTACAGTGGTTCTTAATGAACTATTGGGTCTTTTAAAGCCCAATAGATGTTTTATGGGTTATAGTGGTTCTTAATGAACTATTGGGCCTTTTAAAGCCCAATAGACCCCTTTAAAGCTCGATAGATCAATTAAGGTCCAATTTAACCCTTTAAAGCCCAATAGAACCCTTTAAACCCGATAGATCCATTAAAGCCCAATGAACCCCTTTAAAAGACAATAAAACCGATTAAAATCCATTAGAACAATGTAGGTTCCCTTTCCTTCTCTTTTTCCTTCTCTTTCTCTTTATCCTTCTCTTTCTCCTCTTTCTCCTTCTCCTTCTCCCCCTTTTGTTGTTCTGAGGACTCACCCATCTGATTGTCTGACTGATCTTCTGTAGCATCCTCAAAGTCATCATCATCGTTAGAGGATTCAATTCGAGCTTTTGGTGAGGGCGGAACAACAAACTTTGGGTTAGCCTTATGCCTTTTGCTCGAAGGTTCTTCTGCAGGTGCTTCTTCAGCATGTCGTTTTGATGTAGAGGTCTGTAAGATAATATCAGTGAAGTGTGAAGTTGCTTTTCGCATTACCTCTTCTACCTCTGTTGCTGCACCTCTGATTTCTTCCACTTGAGATTTGAAGTTGACCTTGTGTGTATCGAGTGAGGCTTGCACATGCCGTTCTGTTGATTTGGCCTTCATCACGAATTTTGAGGAGATTGACATCATTTTGCTTAGAACTTTTCTGCTGAACTCACCCATCTGACCGACAGTCATTGGTAAGTCGTTGGGTCTGGGGCCAGAGAGCTGGATAGGTGCGGCAGAAGAAGTCGTGGCTTCTGTGACGGCGGTCTTAACAGAGTTGTTGATCAGCTCTGTCAAGGTTCTGATGTTGGAGTCTGATAGAGAAGGGGTTGGCAGGGTTCTGTTCATCTGAGCCGTATGATTTTCTGCTAAGAGCGTCTTCAGAGCGGCTACTTCTGTCGTTAATGTCTGAACCTTTTTCTGGAGAGAAGCATTCTCCTTGCGGATCAGCTCCTCCTTTTGATCGTTGATATGTTTATACTCATTCAAGGAGTTGTTGATACTGTCACAGAAGCTTGTGAACTCTGCTCGTGTGATAGTGTCAACGGGGATATCCTTGGTACCAACACATGGTTCCAAGTTAACCTCGAGTTCAGAGGTGCCTGCTTCAAGAGTTGTTTTTGAGTTGGCTCTTGCAGGACTTCCACCCGATCCTTGATGTTCTCTTTAAGGAGAAGTATCTACAGGTGTTCTGATCAGAGTTTCCTTTTCCAGCTCAGGTTCTGAAGAAGGAAATCTGATGTGATGAGGGGCATTTGGATCAAGCAAAGTTTGCCCTCGTTCGACTATGGTCTCCCATTGTCCCTGAGTTGGACAGATGCTACGTGAGATTACAAAGATCTCAGGTCTATTTTGGGACGAGTCTAAATGAGCCACAGAGGCATCATCGTGTGGAGGTGACCTATCGATGTCGTGGGGCAAAATGACATCATTACCGAATATGGATTCCCCAGTTTCGTGCATACCAGAAGCATGAAAAGTTGCTTCTGGCGGTTCTTGCTGGTTAGGGTTCGAGGTGTGCACCTCTGTTTCAATATCCCTCTGGTCTTGATCACCAGGGATAGCGTGTGTGGAAGCACTGGGATGTTGGCTAGGATTTCCCTCAGATGTGTCATCTTGGACATCTTTTTCTAACCTCACATTTTCCTCGGTACCTAGGGCTGTAGAACACTCGGGTTCCTCTCTGATATCCTCTTTCTCACCAGTATCAGAGGAAAGAACTTCTACCTCTGGTGACTCCCGTACTTCCTCATGAACAGCCTCCATAGTGGATGCTCTGTTCTCTACTTCCTCCTCCATCACTCTAGAGGAAGACCCCACTTCGGGTACTCTTACCTCTGGTCTATTTCCTTCTTCCACTTCTATTTCATCACTCGAACTCTCCTCAGATGGCTCAGAGCCTAGGTATGCTGGGGTTCTCACCTCAGGTTCTTGAGGTTGAGCAGCATGTCTATAGTTTTGGATAGAAATATGATCTGGGCTTATCAGAGCGAGCATTGTACCTGGAACGCGTCGAATGAGGGGATATTCTCCTGAGGTGGTTGGATTGAATCTGGTCATGACCCAGTTCTTGAACGTATTGCCTTGTTGAGTCAGTTCCAGACTCTGAAATGCTCTTCTAATCACCAACCCGATAAACCTTGGGAACTTGATGTTTTTCAGAAATTTGTGTTGCCCAACTTCTCCTCATTTGGCGATGGCAGAGGTTTTGAGATTGACAGCAGTGAGAAGGTCGGTGTAGAGAATACTGGCATAGTCAAGGTTTCTTTGAAAGAACAATCCATACATTATCTGTAGGATTTCTATGCTGGCTTGATCTTGACTACCAGTTTTACCTGTGAGGGTTCGGTTCAGTGTGGAGAACATGAAATTCCACACTGGTGGTAGATTCTGTCTTTTGAATGCTCCGATGCGAGTGATGTCCTTGTTGTAGCCTAGAAATCGTACAAACTCCAGAAGAACAGCAGTGTTGGGTGGCTTCTCGAAAGCTTCTATGTCGAGCTGTCCCTTGCTCTTCATTCTCAGGATTCTCCGCAGGGTAGTTGCTCTGATTCTGATCGTTCCTGAACCTCCATCTCGTCCAGAATCCACGTTGCCGATGATTCCGTTTAGCTCTTCTACGTGTTGGCAAGTAGTCCACCATTGCTTGATGTAGAGCTCAGGAATGTTGTCGTCGAAGTCTGTTAGGGCTTTGAAGATTTCTGAGTTTCTGAAGAACTCCAGAAATATGTGGTATGTGGGTAGATAGAGAGCAGGGTTTGGATCTAAACGATGGTTGCTTTCAGCAAACTCGTATGGGAGAATAACGATTTGGTCGACGGGACCAATACGGATTGAATCTTCTGAGTGTTGAGGATTTGCCATTGTTGCAGGTTAGGGTTTTGAAGGTTAGAATGAGGAGGAAAGGTGAACAGGGTTTTGGAGAACTTAGAAAGCGTAAGAAATGGAAAGGTTTAAAGGAAATGGGTATTTATATGGAAAATGTGTGGCTGGATCACGGTCATAGGTACTGTAGGTACTCGAGAGTTGATCAGTGGAACGGTTGCTACAGTGAGAACGTGGGAACAGCTAGCGGTTTGTCTTTCAATCAGAGATTGCCACGTGGATTTGTTCTGACCACTTTTGTTCAAGTAAACCGTCGCGGTTAGAGATGTGTGGGTTACAAGTGGTTGACGTTTAGAAATGACCCGCACTCTGATGACGTGTTTTCTGATGACGTGGCAGAACAAGCTATCAGAGCTCTGATGGAGCTGTGTTAAGTTGCTTCTGTTGCGTGGCCTCCATTTCTTACCGTTACCTTTACCAGAACTTGTTCTGATGTGAGATGGTTAGAACTTTACATGATCAAACAGAGTTCTGATGAGAAACAACAGAGGCTCTGATGAGATGTCAGAGTTCTGACTTGTTCTCCAAAAGATTTAGCTTTAAGCTCAAAAAGCAAAGTCAATTTGGTTTTGGAAATTTGATTATTGACTTGCTCCCCCTAAAACCATGCATTTTCCCTTTATAAGCTCCCCCTCGACAGGTGATCCTCCTCTCCCTTTTTTTTTCTGCAACAGAGGCTGAGGGATCTGTTAAGGGAAAAGGAAAGGTATCTGAGGCTGAGGCAACTATAGTAGGAGACCAAGGGAATACTTCTGAAGACTTACCAGAGGTGACTATGGTGGATTTTGATTACATGTTCAAAGACAAAATCATCAAGCCAACAGAATCCTCTCAACAACCACCTGAGGTCATTATCCTGGACACCCCTCCTACTTCACCTAGAACAGAACCAGAGAGAACCAACCCATTCTCTGCTGAAGAAACACTAAACCAAGCCCAACCTCAAGAATTTGCCCACATTGACATACTCATGGCAGAAACTCATGAAGACCCAAATCTCATGTCAACAGAACAGAACCCCGAATCCTCAACTCAACATTCTGGCAAACCTCCACTAGAAGAAATCTTTGCCTATCTTTATGGTGATCATGACACCATCCCCACAAATGTTGTGCCCATCAACCCACACTTGAGTCCCTGCAGGATAAATACGATCTCTGACGTTAGACGGAAGTTCATCGAAACTAAGTCCGGATTGAACAGAAATATAAGCTCGGACTTTGGAATCCGCAGAATCGTAGACATCAAGCAGAAGACCTTTCGGCACAACAGAGTACAAATGAGCTATCATGAATTCATAGTTGAATCAAATGACAACAGGGTTGAGCCCTTCAATGATAACGACCTGGTACTTCTGAACCCTTATGATCTGATTCAACTACATGCCTACTGTTACAACTTTAGTGACAGATACAAAGAGGCAAGAACAGCACTTCCTGAGGTACGCTTCGCTATACAAGAGCACATAAATCTAAGAATTCAGATTGACTTTCAGCTAGGCATAGAATTCGAAGTAGAAGAACTAGCGATTGCTCCACCAAATGAGAGTCTTCAAGGCTATGAGCACTACAGAACCGGAACCGTAGTTGGAGATCCTCCAGTGTTCATCTCCCGACAGAGAAAAATCAAGAAGGCCCTCAGAGCTGCTGAAACCCACAAGTACTCAACAGAGTCGCTGGAATACCTCAGAGATATCATTCAAAATCTCCCAAGAGAAAAATGTCCGGAAGAACAACAGAGAAACTTCATCACCCAGATCTATCTTATGATCAACTTCAGAGAACTCATCAGAAGATTTGACATAATCTTAAGGGGAGATAATTTTGCTTAAACTTGTACTTATTTCTTTTCTTTTTGCATTGTAATATCTTGAAGGAATAGTACAAAGGCTAACAGAGGGAAAAGTTCTCTGTTCTTTTGTTTATATCTCTGCTACCTTGTATTTTCTTATTTTCAATACTTAGGGGG
Organism: Saussurea involucrata; assembly: GCA_033807775.1. Lineage (NCBI taxonomy): Eukaryota > Viridiplantae > Streptophyta > Magnoliopsida > Asterales > Asteraceae > Saussurea > Saussurea involucrata. The sequence goes on from CM066326.1 coordinate 16,944,088, forward strand.
AGATTGTTAGTCCCAAAGCATCTGATGTAAAAGTATTGAAAATAGTTCAAGTTAGAAGACCAACAGAGATCAGACATAAGACCTGGAAGATTCATCAAAGACCGACAGATCCAAACAGAGCTCATCAGAGCTCTGTCGAAGAATTCCAGCAAGAGAACAAGTATTTCAACAGAAGATCAACAGAGCTCTTGCAACAGAGCTCTGTGGAGAAAAAGACCTCTGTCAGTCTAAGTCTCACAGGAAATGAAGTGTCAGACACGTGTCCACAATTTCCACATATGCCCTAAAGATTGGAGACACACTTTCCACGTGTCATTCAGGGGTACGACAGTACACTATCTACACTTTATCAGGTCTATAAATAGCGAGGTAGTGAAACAACAATTGTAAGCTTTTGGAAGAATAGTTTTCCACATTTGAAAAAGCACGCACTGCAGTATTTCCATAGCACTACTTCGTACGATACTGTCCTGTGAGATTTCCGAACACTCTCTTGAACATATTCTTGGAGTGATTCATTTTATCAATATACGAGCAGTGTTCTTTGTTTGATTTCATTATCATTTTACTGTTCTATATTTTGATCTTCACAGTTCAGTTATTGTTTACACAATCACTCACTTTAATGGCTTTGCTTAAAATGCTTCCGCCGTCTAATTATTTACCATTATCGTGATACAACGTGAATCTGGGAACCTACACAATTTAAAGCCCAATAGATGTTTTAAGGGTTACAGTGGTTCTTAATGAACTATTGGACCTTTTAAAGCCCAATAGACCCCTTTAAAGCTCGATAGATCAATTAAGGTCCAAGTTAACCCTTTAAAGCCCAATAGAACCCTTTAAACCCGATAGATCCATTAAGACCCAATGAATCCCTTTAAAAGACAATAAAACCGATGGGTCATGTTAAGTTATACAGGACCATATGAATTACAATTAGTCATATCGGGTTATAATGAGTCGCGTTGGTTATGATGGGTCATGTTGGGATACATTAGGCTATACGGGTTATAATGAGTCATATTGGTTATGATGGGTCATGTTGGGATACATTGGGCTATACGGGTTATAATGAGTCACATTGGTTATGATGGGTCATGTTGGGATATATTGGCTATATGGGTTACAATTAGTCATATTGGGTTACAATGGGTCATGTTGGGTTACAGGGGTCATATTGAGCTACAATGGATCGTATTGGATTACACCAGGTCATGTTTGGGTATATCGGTTTACATTGGATCGTATTGGGTTATAATGGGTCATGTCGAATTACAACATATCATATTAAGTAACATTCGATCATATTATGTTACATTAAGTCATATTGAGTTACAATATATCATAACAATTTACATTCGGGCATACTGAGTTACAGCAAGTTATGTTGGATTATATCAGTTTAAATTGGGTAGGGCTGACAACAAGTAAAATATGTAGGTTATTCCATTATACTATCCATTTAAATAAACGGGTAATGAAATGTATAGTTATTCATGTTACAAAACTCTTTGAATAATAAAACCCTTAAACCTTTAAAAACCAATATATACATCGTAATACAAATTTGAGAAAAGTAAAAAAAACCCAATAAAAAGAATCCTTCTCCTTTTTATTTTAATGACAAATAAAACTTACTTTATATGTCTAATGACAAATAAAACTTACCTAATTAATAATTATTTATTTGATCAAAAACTATATTCAACTTTGACTTATGACTTAATTGAAAAATCTAATACTAATAAATAACGAGTAAATAATACTTTTAGTCCCTTACTTTTGACCTTTTCTTTATTTCTTCTATTTTATTTCTTCGATTCTATTTCTTTTCCTTGCCTTTTTTCCGCATCATAGCCGCACGCAAGAAGAACCCAGACCCAAATCGATCTTCAGCAATCTTCAGCCAAATCCATTTCACGCCTTCAAATTCAGACCCAGATCGATCTTCATCCCTTCGACTCCTAAATCGGTCTCTAAGCCGTCGATCTCCCAGGTATGTCACTCCAAAATCGACCCATGTGTCCAAAATTGGTCACTGTGTTTGACTACTTTCTTGAATGTTTGTTTGGTCCATTCTGATCCCTCTTTGTCATGATCAACTGTATAATAGTTTCATGTCCAAAAATGGTGTAGGACGCTCACTCCGCTGCCGTGTACGACTCACCCCTTTCATCTCTGCCACATACCACTATTGGTTTTCCTTCCCAGGCACGTGTATCCCACCAAAATAAGGTTTACAGAATCCAATTAAATTCTCGAACTGTATTGTTCCTTCGTGTTAGTTGAGATTTATTTTAAGTTCATAACTGATCAAATGGTGGATTGATGAATATATTCATGTTAATCTATTAGTTCCTAATTGATTTTTTGATGATATTATTCGTTTCTACCATGATTTGTTTGTTGGCTAGGATTGGCTCAGGTTGAATATTATTAGCAACATCTAATTTGTTAAGTATAGAATTATTTACACATTTGGTTTTTTAGAACTACATACTATCTGTTTTCAAGAGACCAAGTATAAATCTGATCACTTCTTGATCAGAATTCTGAGTACACTAGTTCAGAACTCTGAACACAAACACTTGGGGGTTGTTTGTTTATCTCTTAATGGTTCTATTAAGATGCAACTTCTGAATCGCTAAGAGGTAAATCCTGTTTCCTCTTAATGGTTCTAAATCTCTCTGAATGATTTAGCATCCTGGGCCTCCCTGAACCATTCAGCACCCTGATTTCATTCTAAACAATTACCAAACAACTATATTTCATTTTGCACTATATCATAAAAGCTCTTAATCATTCTGACCACTTAATCATTCTGCACTAAACCATTCAGCAACTGCCAAACAGCCTCTTAAACTCAGAAGTCACAACAAACATCTGAATGGCCTCTTTCAAAACTCTGAATAGCTTTGAACAAAAATCTAAATAACCTTTGATCACAAACTAGAATATCATGCTCTCATAACTTCTGGACAGCCTTCGAACACTCTGAACAAGGCTCTGAATAGATCAATCTGGGAGCACAACTGATCACACAACAATCAAACTTAAGTATAAACTTGACAGCCCATGATCTGAACTAAAAATCTGTACATTACCACATTCTGATCATTCTTGACAACATCCAACATAAACTAACTATTTTGGGTTCAGATTTCTGTTTTGGACAGCTCCAAACAGCACTAAACAGCACCAAACAGCACCAAACAGCACAAAACAGCACTAAACAGACACCAAACAGCACCCAACAACACGTTATTTTCTGTTACTGCAGCATGATTAAGCTGTTTTCTGTTTGACTTTTTGTGGACAACTCCTTTCTTTGAACTCTAACATCAACCAACAAACAACAACATTTTTCTGTTTTATTTAACAACTACTGCAACTTGTTGTTTTGAATGTTTTAACAGACATACATACCATCATGTGCTAAATTTAAATATAAATTTTATGAACTTTCTTTTAAAGAGATTTAATCTTTTAGTTGAGATTAGATGGGTTGGCGATCCATATTGTTGTAATACTAACTAATTTTTGTGAATGTTTTTCTTTGTCTTTTAAACGGGTAGAATAAAATGGATAAATCTTGGATGCGTCCAAATAGAACCAAAAAGCCGTATATGGATGGAGTTGCGGCATTTCTGAAGTACGCTGTCCACCAATTGAAGATTTTTTCTTGTATTTACCATATTGCCAGATTAAATGTTTTTTGCTCAATGAACCTTTAATTGAATAGTGTTGGTTTTGTTTACTCATATACCGCATAATTCTTCTTTTACAGTTATGGATTATAAAGAATCACGTCAACAAAGGATAAACGTGTTATGCCCTTGTTGTTACTCATTTGCAACCTGCTCTCACCCCTCAGTAAGTCTATGTTTTTTTCCAGGTTTTAGTCAATCTATAGTTAGGATTTAGTGAATCTCAAAGTGTTCGGATATGTTTGGGAAATTGACATTTACTTAATGTTTCAAATATTTTGTCATATTTTATATGCTTGTATAGTAGTTGCAACATTTTCAGAAACATAAAACATACTTTTAAAGTAATAGTAAACAATCAAAATTATCAACTATGTATATATAATCGGGCTTTTGCCCAAGTCTATCGACTTCGTTTAGGTGAGCTTGAGTTCAAGTGTTGCAGCATCACGACTTTATGGCGCATAAAGTAGTTTATAAAAAGAATTTGATGTTCGAGACACATAAAGTATTCAATTGAATTGTATTAGGGTCAGAGTCAAGGCTCTAGAATCTGTATATGTGAACTTGTTGCTTATGTTCATCTCTCAATAAGGTTCTTGTTATATATACATTTGTGTGTATGATCATTGTTGTAATCATATTGCTTTATTGAGTTAAATTTATTTTGTTTTGCAAGTTATATATGAGCATACTATGTTTGCATTAATTCTCACATTATTTTGCTTCCTACTTTTGAGCAGGCATGGAAAGAATCGAGTATTAGCGCACAGAAGATGATTCTCCAAAATTTGGCAAGAAGATGTAAAGATTTGAAAAACGTTTTGGAAAATAACTTTATCTAGCATATATGTTTGTTATATTTATATATTTGTTTTCATTTGTTTTGTTTGATTCACTGTGCCATAGTTTTTCCCTTTTTCTCCATTGGTTGACGTTTTGTGCTATCATACAAGTTTTGGAAATGTTTAATTTTCAGCTGTTATGTTGCCGATATTTTCAAAAAATATTTGTTGTTATTTTGAAAACCATTAAGGTGTCATGATATACAATGACATAAAATCTTCAACTGTTATTGTATCATTACAAATGATGAGGTAAATTTCACAAAACCGCCAGTGAACTATGACATTTGGTGAGGTAACTTTATCAAAACCGTCACTATAAAATGACATACACTGACATTTATCATTCAAAACCGTTACCCTAACATTACATTTACCGTGAGTAAATTTCTCAATATCATCATTGTAACGTCCCAATTTCAAAATCAAGCAATACCATAGATTAAGCATTCGAATTACATAAATAACTTGTTCATAAACATTCTTTTCAAGAAGCTAAGCAAAATTGACAGCGGAATTCTCTATTCCACAGCCGAGAGCTCTATCTAAACATCAGCCAAAAGACTTGGAGTCGCTCTAAGTTCCAAATCCTTCCTGCCATCTCACGGTTCTTACTAGAAGAACCCGTAACACGCTTACCTGAAAATGGTTTAGTTTTGAAAAGCGAGGGTTAGACCAAAAGGTCTAGTGAATTCCCTTTGAAAGCAACATGTAAAACGGTATGCTAACATTTATAAAAGATTCATCGAAAACCTTAACATTTCATCAAGCATGGTACTGCACTGTGTATTGGATCACATAAACATTCTGCGATCGGGGCCCAGTAGGTTCCTTTCTCGCCCTTTCTGGAGCCTACGCAGACTCCCCTTCCCGGAGCCTACGCATACCCCCTTTCTACTCGAAATAGGAGGAAACGAATTCCAACCTACCAGTCTGTCATACATATCCAAGGGATCATTCTCTGATCCCACAGTGCAGACCGACTCCACATAGCACATCATTCATTTCATAAAACATGCAACCTTAAATCCTTTAAATCATCATTCTCATTTCATCGTATCAATAATAAGCTTTCTTAAGTAAAACATGTAGTTCATGGAAAAACATGCGTGACGGTTACAAACAGTTCATGCTCGTACATAAAACCATAATCAGTTAAAACATTTAACACTTTACGTCGTAAAAAGGTTTAGGGAACTCACCTTGATAATGCAGAAAGCACTCTTTAACTACTTCCAAGCTAATCCAGACGAACACCTAAGGGCATTAGATTCGGATCAGATTAAACGGCTCAAACCTACTGACCAGTAAACACTTCCCGGATACCAACTGTCCGGACACACTATCTTCCCGGATACCCGCACTGTCCGGATATCACTACTCTCCGGATACCCGAACTGTCCGGATATCCCTACTCTCCGGATACCCGAACTGTCCGGATATCCCTACTCTCCGGATACCCGAACTGTCCGGATACCGCACCCGGTAACTCAAACTATCCGGAAGGACACCCATCCGAAAACTACCATAACATTCTACCCGGGAACTAGCATTCCTATCCGGAAACTACTGTGACGCCCATAAATGCTAGTGTCCGGATACGACCGCTGTTTGACAAAAGTGATCTAAAAGTGTTCGTTAAGCTCATAACCTGCCATTAATTTGATTAGATAAACTTAAGGGTTCATCCACTAGTCATAATCACTCAATTAATTCCAATTTAAACCACTAAAATTGACATGAAGACACAAAAACCAAAATGCTCAACATAAAGGTTATTTAGGTGAAGAACCCATTAAACCCTACCGATTCTAGCCCCAAATCCTAGACAACAGAGGATAAGAAACTTGAAATCAACAGAATAAGATGTCTTAGTTGATTACCTTGGCAATTTCTTCCTTAACAAGAGTTTTCCCACTTTAGCTTTCTTCTTCCTTTCTCTTCTTAGCCACCAAACACACACAAGGGCCAAAACACTGATTTCTAAAATGAAAACCCTAGGGAAATGGAGCTTTAAATACTTCCCAACAATTGCCAAAAGGCCCCTTAACCTAACTTGCATTCTTTAGACATCGACCACCAAACTTTCAATACATACTTAAAATTTCGGGTTGTTACAATCATCGCTTCATGACATACGGTGACGTAAATTTATCAAAACCGTCACTATAACATGACCTACGGTGATATGATTATCAATCAAAACTGAAACTGTACGTAATATTTCATAACGTGGTGTTTATCCGTCCACACCGTCACCGTAGTATGATAAATGATAAAATTTATTTTACAAAACATTCCCAGTAATATACATATAATGATGCTTATTATTCAAAATTGTGACATTTGCATAGCATATAGTGACATTTTATTATTCAGAAACATTATCGTAACATCACATACGATGACATAAATTTATCGAAACCGTTATTGCATTAGGATATACGGTGACATAACTTTATCAAAATTGTCATGGTAAAATGACATACATAGACGTTCATAATTCAAAACTGTCACAATAACATTACATAAAGTGACATTTTATTCAACACCGTCACCGTAACATAACATACGGTAACATTTAGATTTCAAAACGTTACTGTAACATAACATAAGACGACGTTTATTTTTCAAAACCATCACCATAGGATGACATACGATGACGGTCATTATTTAAAGTCATCATTTTAACATGACATACATCAACGTTGATTTAATTTGAAAACGTTAGAATAACATGAAATTAGGTGACAATTTTTTGGTTAAAACCGTCACCGTTGCATGACATAAGGTGACATTGTTTTTCTAAAACGTCACCATAGCATGATCGAAGGTGACATTTTTTTTTCTAAGCCGTCACCGTAGCATGACATAAGTTGACGTAATTTTTTTGAAGCTGTCACTGAAGCATGACACGCGATGACGTTTAATTTTCAATACCGTCACCATAGCATGACGCACGGTGGCTTTTATTTTTCTAAACCGTCAATGTAGACATAACGTGACATTAATTTTCCGAAACCGTCCTTGTAACACGACGTACGATAACGTTTATTGTTCAAAACCGTCACCGTAGCATGACGTACACTGACGTTTATTATTTAAAATCATCACCATAACATTACATATGGTCACGTTTATTATACAAAATCGTCATCGTAGCATGACTTACGTGGACGTTTATTATTCTAACTGTCACCACAACATGATATATAATGACATTTATTATACAAAACTGCCACCATTGTGACAATTTTTTTTAAACCGTCACCATAACATAGTATATGATGACATTTATTTTTCAAAATCGTTACCGTAGAATGACATGTGGTAACGTACTCAAAACCGTCACCATAAGATGACATATGGTGACATAAATTATTCAAAACCGTCAATGTAGGTTAAGATATTGTGATGCAAATGTTTTAATACCGTTACCAAAGCATGACACATGGTGACGTAAATTTTTCAAAAAACCCTTGCTATACATTTACTTTTGGTGACGCAAATTTTGCAAAATCGTTGTCACATAACTTGTTGACTTTTGGAAACGGTTTTCAAATAAGCGTTGCTATACATATTTTTAGTTTCGGTAACGATTTTTTAAAACCGTTACGACATAAAGCAACGATTTTGATAAAAATTGTCACTAAAAAGTCTTATATTGCAACGGTTTTTCAAAACCGTTACCTTAGGGTACCTTTTATTGACGTTTTTATCTAAAACGTTACTTTATGATTCAATTGTTTTTGTAATAGTAACGGTTCTTTATAAAAATTGTTACTAAAAAAATTCTCTAACTTTTTATTTGACTTTTTGTAACGTTTTTTATCAAACCGTTACAAACCTGTTTTTTAAAACCGTCACAAAAAGTCATTTTTGTACTAGTGTTGTGAAAGATCAAGATTATTACAAGAATAAATACAAGTATAACTACAGAGAAAGAAGCTATGTTGCTGAGATGGAGAATTGGATCTCTGTTTCATCCTCTGACGATGAACCAGAGCAAGCCATTGTTGCTGTGGATGATGGAAGTTTGGAAGTTGATTGGATGACCGGAGGAAGAATAGAAAAGTCCGAAGAAGAAGATGTGGCTCATGAATTTTCCCTGATCGTAACAGAGCCAGACAACAGAGCGCTGGAGACAACCAGACCCAGTGCCAAGGTACATTTCTCTGAATCCAAGTCTGACTCAGAACATGAGATGCATGTGTCATTACTTACTGAAGAGTTTCAACTCTTAAAACAAAAGCTTTCTGAGGAAAAAGAGTTAAGAAAGCTGGCTCAGAAGGATCTGTCCTTCTACAAGAGAGAGAAAACTCTCTTGGAACAGGAAAAGGAAGAAATATCCAGAGAAAAATCTGAGCTAGAAGTCTTACAACAAAAGAAAGAAAGCACGTTTTCAAAAAGGGTTAAAGAGTTTGAAGAAATTTTGAAACAAAAAGCTGAAGAAGTTGCTAAATCTGAAAATGAACGTTTAAACTCTGTTGCTCTAAAAGACTATTTTCAGAGAGAGAGGGAAATTTTACATCAATCCCTACAGAAAAAGGAAATTTTAATCAAAAAGTACCAGGATGCACAGAATGTGTATACCAAAATCAATTCTCAAGAAGACAAGCAAGGTCTAGGTTTTAATGACATTGTTCCTTACAAAAGAAGGTTAAAGGCATCTTATCCCTTTGCCTTCTCTATTGGAAAAATGCAAGAGGATGTGATCTCTGGAACTGATGTTTTCAAAAGAGCCAAAATATCATATTTTACAAAAGCAAAAAGACTAAGCTTAAGGAATGTCAGCTATGACTCCTTGAATCAAGAAACGGTTACAAAACCATCTGAAAAGTTTATTCTTGATCAGGGAAGAGCTGAAATAAAGCTTACTGATTCCATCAAAAGTCTTGATCCGAAAGAAATCTTTAACTTCAATTCTTTCAAGGAACCGAAGTCTGTTGCCTCTGTTACAGAACCCTCTTGTGCTTCAATACAGATAGAACTCAATCCTGGAGTCCCAGTCTTCTCTCCATCCTCTGAAACCTTACGAACAACTTTTGAAGAGGATATTTTGAAAGGTATTGAAGAAAATGCTGCTTGTGATGCTTTAAAACCAAAGATAAGAAAGTTTAAATCCACCAGAGTTGATAACTCTAAGATACCCAATGAGTCTAACACTTCTACCAGAGCCACCAGAGACTTTCTGTGCTCTGACAGTGACTCTGAATCTGAGGTAGATGAGCAAATTTTCTGTTCTCCTAAGACTTCTTTGCACAAACCTAAACAAACAATTGTTGAATCTGGTTCTCTGAAAAAAACGTCTCATTCTTTAAGAAACACAACAGATTTATACCTTTGCCAATTTTGAAAAACAAGGGTATCAGAATTCTTTCCTCTAATGAGATAGAAGAGAAGAAAAGAGGAAAAGCTAAAATTATTCATGAAGACTATACCTCTGTTCCTTACGCTTATGATCAAGTCAAATTTACAACAGAGCAAAAAGGAAAATGGAAAGTCAATGACCAACCTACTTCTACACCTATTGTAAATCAAAAGAGAAACAGTTTTGTGTCAAGAGAGTTTGCTCCAAGAAACAACAATTTTAAATCACAGGACAGAATGTACGTAAAGACATCTGGTCCTAAAGTTTTTCAAAATCAAGCCCCCTTTAAACAACAGTTTTTGAATAAAAATGACAATTTGCATCAATCTTCATGTTCTATCAAATGCAATTGTATTCAACTTCTGTTACAGTTAAAGAACCATATGAATGGTCCTCACTGTTTTCTGAATCAGTCGTCTCAAAGAAAAAATCCCAAGACTATTCAGAATGCACAGAAGAAACCCTATGGCATACCATCCCAAAATGGAAAGCCAGCAGATAAGCCCTTGAACACCCCCAAACCTAACAAGAAAGGACCCAAAACACAATGGGTACCTAAAAGAAACTAATTTGTCTTGCAGAAACCCCATGTGCAGATCTGGTATTTAGATTAAGGATGCTCAAGGCACATGACGGGGAATAAGGAGCTGCTTACTTCTTTCAAGAACAAAAATGGAAGTGCAGTAACCTTTAGAGGAGATAGTGGCGGACAGATTAGAGGCTACGGTACTTTAATCAATGGTGGTGTTTCAGTTTCTGAGGTTGCTTATGTTGAAGGATTAAACCATAATCTGCTTAGCATAAATCAACTATGTGATCATGGATTCGATGTCAATTTTAGGAAGAAGTACTGTTCTCTGTTACTTTCCGAGTCTGGTCAAGAACTCTTAAGAGCCGACAGAAAAGGCAAACTTTATAAAATGAATTTCAATCCTAACCAAAACTCGACAACAAAAAAGCTCTGTTTAGTGCCTTTAAAAAAATGAAGATGCCTGGCTCTGGCATAAAATATTTGCCCATTTGAGTTTTTCAAATCTTGACAAGCTCGTGAAATTAAATCTAGTAAAAGGACTTCCTCCACTGAAATTTGACAAAGACCATCTCTGTTCTGCCTGTGAATTGGGAAAGATGAAAAGATCTTCACACAGAACTAAGAGTGATCATAGCTGTCCCAGACCTTTGCATATGCTTCATGTGGATCTTTGTGGTCCTATCTCTGTGCAAAGTCTGTCGGGCAAGAAGTACATTCTAGTACTTATTGATGAATTTTCTAGATATACTTGGATTGAGTTCATCAGAGTAAAATCTGATGTCCCATAAATACTAATAAGTTTTTTGAGAAGGATACAGGTTCTGTTAGGATTAAAAGTGCAAAAGTTGAGAAGTGATAACGGGACAGAATTCAAGAATGCAAGAATAGATGCCTATCTTTCAGAAGAAGGAATCTCCCAGAACTTCTCAGCTGCCAGAACTCCACAACAGAATGGTGTAGTGGAAAGGAAGAACAGAACTCTGGTAGAAGCCGCCAGAACCATGCTGGCTGGCTCTGTCCTTCCCATCAACTTCTGGGCAGAGGCAGTCTCAACAGCCTGTTTTACCCAAAACAGAGTTGTCATAGTAAAAAGATTTAAAAAGACTTCCTATGAACTCGTCAACAACAGAAGGCCAAACGTGAAATTCTTTCATGACTTTGGCTGCAAGTGCTACATCTTGAATGACAGAGAACAACTGGGAAAATTCGACAAAAAGGCAAATCAACATCAGAACAAGTGCTACAACATCAGAACTCGTGTCATTCAAGAGAGCGTTACCGTGTCCTTTGATGAAAGTACTTCAAGTGCCTCTGATCGCAAATCAACAAAGGGGACACAGACAGAACAGAAGAAGCCAAGTTCCTCAAAGACAAGGGAAGAAGACATCAATCTTGTGTTCAATGATTTCTTCGATGATGATATCTCCTATGTCAACATCAACAGAGGCGACCAAGCTCAGAATTCAACATAACAGAATCTGACAGGTACAACTCTAACTGGTCCCTCCAATACTTCACCATCTACTTCTCTGTCTACAGGTGTCATTCCGAGAAACGAGGAACCACAAAGAGAACCTGTGCAAGAGCCATTGTCAACTCTGCTAACCAATATTGGCAGAGACTCCCTATTTGAAAGATCACCCTCACTGAGCAATGAAGCCACTCTCCAGAGTTGTGTGCCACAGAGCTCTGATTCTGAGGATCGTGTTTTCCCATCAGAAGCACAAACCCCTCCAGTTGTCCATGCTCCCATGACAAGATAGACAAAGGATCATCCTCATCATCAAATTATCGGGGCTGCTGAAGATGGTTTGAAGACGAGATCGGCCACAATCAATGAAGCTTTCTTTGTAAACTTTTTAAGCATGATTGAGCGAAAGAAAATTTCTGAAGCCCTTGAAGACCCAAACTGGATCGAAGCTATGCATGAAGCGCTTCTGGAATTCGAAAGAAACAAAGTTTGGTCCTTGGTTCCACTTCCTGAAGGCAAAGCGACCATTGGAACCAAGTGGGTGTTTAGGAATAAAAAGGATGAAGATGGGATAATCATCAGAAACAAAGCCCGTCTGGTTGCAAAAGGATACTGCCAAGAAGAAGGTATCGACTATGACGAAACCTTTGCCCCTGTAGCTAGACTAGAAGCCATAAGAATCTTCTTAGCCTATGCTACTCACAAAGGTTTTAAGGTCTATCAGATGGATGTAAAGTCTGCCTTTCTGAATGGCAAACTACAAGAGGAAGTTTATGTCCAGCAACCGCCTGGTTTTGAAAGTTCGGAGTTTCCAGACCACGTTTACAAGTTAGACAAAGCTCTATACGACCTTAAACAAGCTCCCAGAGCCTGGTATGAAACTCTGTCCAATTTTCTGTTGACAAATCACTTCGAGAAAGGTAATGTCGATAAAACTCTATTCTTTAGAAGGTATAGGAATGATATACTTCTGGTACAAATATATGTTGATGACATTATTTTTGGGTCTACACAACAATAGTACTGTGATAGGTTTGAGGATTTGACGAAAAGTGAATTCAAAATGAGCATGATGGGAGAACTTTCATTCTTCCTTGGTTTACAAGTAAAACAATCCATCAGAGGGAATTTTATAAGTCAGTCAAAATACATCTCTGATATTTTGAAAAAATACAAGCTGACACGGGGTTTTGACACCCCGCGAATCTAACCGCAAGTGTACGGGTCGAAGTCAAGTAATAGTGTACGGAAGTACGAGTATCGAATCCACGGGAACTAGGAACTAAGTATCACAATTACTATAAGCTCTATTAACTGAACTGTCGATGTTGAGATATGGTTGGTTTTATAACTAATTACTTGCAGAAATTAAAATCACACAAACGCCAGACAACTAGTAAGCAGCTTTGGAATTCAGATGGAGAAACAGTTGAGGGTTGGATATCCTTAGGTTTCACATATGAACATCAGACTAAAGATAAATACCAGTTAATTCCGTTTATGAGTACTCAACCTTGATCTAACCATTGCTCTCTCTCAAGTAACAACAGTTATATTTGTAAAACGTGGTGCTTTCTCAAGCTACCATGAAGTTTATTTCGAAAACAAACACAAGATTAATCTCTCGATCTCACCTTATGTAGTTCAAAACACATTAAGCATAGGTTATTATGAGACTAAAGTTTACTCGGTATATCTCTATCCTTTCTTACTTTAGACATGTGATCCCTAATTCTAGATCTCAATTAATTCTCTCGAACATAATTGATGACAATAAAACAATTGCATGTTTGCTACGCTCACAAAGGCATTAAGAACAAAATCACACGCATTCATTATATCAGAAAAACTGATAAAATCATTCGTCATCCATCTATATGTTCACTCCTAATTCAATCCAACCCCCAACATCTTAAAGTTAGTTCATGATGTTGGGGGATTCAAACACAAAAGGAAAAGAAACAAAAGTGTAATTAAACATGGTAAACGTGATCGTGGTGACGGTGTAAGATGAATTGATGAACTCCCTTTTCCCGTGCTGAATTCTCCTTCGCGTCTTGAACGTTCCTTCGATTGGTTCTCGATCTTGGCTCCAAACGGTGTCACTTGGCTCTGGAAATCGCCCCCGGACTGCTCCCAATCGTCTGCCGTAAGTTCGATCCGAACGAATGACCTAAACCCGAAAGTTATGGCTGAAAAACGTGAAACAGAGGCTTACGCGGCCTTCCACGCGACTTGCAAGTCGCGTGGAAAGTCGCGCGCTTTCCAGAGGCGCTTCTGGGTTGTTTCTGGTTCGCGGGTCGGGTCCTGGTTCGGTCGCGGGTCTTGGGCTTGGCTTTTGGGCTTCCGTTAGGCTTCGTTTTGACTCGTTTTGGGCTCTTTTTAGCTTCTATTTCCGAGGAATGCAGCTTTTTATAAAACCTGTGTAAATCACTAGATAAACCGTGAAATACACGCCTTTTTACTTGAGTCCAAGCCAATCTCATTGGTTTGAGAACCGAAAATAACGCCAAAAAGTGGCGTTATCAACAACCCCAAACCGAGCGTTGCTTGTCCCCAAGCAAATTAGCGATAAACAGAATAAAAGCATATATCTGTGAAAGAATAATAACTGCACAATTCCAATTGGTACCAAGTGATGCATCGGTGATTTCCCATACCCGTGAATATCTATCTCACTTTCGCCTCATTCTTTAATTTGTCCGATCTATGACCTTCTATTGGGAGTTGAACTCGTGACAGTTCCGATTACATTAGGGTTAGACTAGGTCCAAACATACTAGGGAAAACATTTCGCCTCGACCTTACCTCACGGGATACTCTCTTTGCACTCGAACCTAGGTTATCTCTCGTGTTGTCATGTTTAAGGAGGTTATGCACAAGAATACTCAAATGTCATGACAACTCTCAAGAAAGACGCACAAATGTCCAAAAATTAGATCTCAGAAAGGAATCAAGTAGCAAGACAGGGAATATCTGTAAAGGTAGTCGTAAACTGTAATCACATTTTCCAAAAGATCATCCAGGTCTTTACACGGGTTGTAATGGGGCTAAGGCTATGGTTATGAAACGACGGGTAAAAAGGTTCAAATATCCTTGGCATGTCAATCATTGGCAGTTCCGAACTCTATAGTTTTTCGCTCTCTTATTTGGCCCTCTTCGTCACTATTGGAGTTGCTTTGACTCACTTATTATGCAGCTCTACTAGGGACTATCTAACTAACGGTATTTATTTACTTCACGTTTTTTTTGGGACTTCATTGGTCCTCTTTTCTATTACTTGGGTTACATTGACCCGTTTTATTCTCATGACTGGCCGGAATTCTCTCTTTTCTGCTCTATCTCTATTAGTTCATTACTGCTTCCGATTGACACACTTTCGGATAAAGGTTGGCTAAGGCTTTTGGCTAACGGGTAATTGATGGGTTTAGAAAGAAATGGGATGAGTGTTTGGCTGCAAGATGGCTATGGATACACAAAAGGGTGAAAGGGGACGATAGCTAAAAATGGTTTAAAATAAAACACATAATGCCTGGAATCATATCTTAAGGTCCACACGATATAGTCTATTATACCCTTACCTAATATCCCGATGTTCGTCTTTGCTACTCAATGCAACAATGTAGCGAGATCATTCTACATTCACGACAAGGAATTTGAAGAAGTGTATAAGAATTTCGTGTATGAATCCCTCGCAATGAAAAAACGTCTTTTAAGGCTCAAAACTCACTATCGGGTGGTCTCCACTAATGCCCCTAGTCATATCCTTTCCCGGTCCTTCCCTAACGGTCACGTCGCTATCACAAGATTCTTCCCACAATGGTCGGTCTCAATCATTCAAAACAAAAAATTTAGCTACTTTGTTCTAGACACTCAGAAGTGTAGGAAATCTACGTGCATAAGCTTGGGCCCGATTGGGCAACCCCAAACCTTACCCACACATTGTCCCCAATGTGCAAGAAAAGTCGTAGGTGATGCGACTCGATCATTGTGCAGTTATTTACAGGTATAAAAAGGACGGGTAAAACATTAACATAGCATAGCAAAAAGAAAAACCCAAAATTTCTAGACTGGGCACCCCAAACCTAGGCCGTGGCCTAGGTTTGCCAAATAAAAGCCAACCCCAAACCTCGGTAAAACCGAGGTTTGCACAGGGTCTATTGTGAGTGTGTAGATGGTTCAAAAATGAGGCACCCCAAACCTAAGTGAAACTTAGGTTTGTTGCATCTCGTGGAATTAAAATAAAACAACACATCAAACACCACTCTTTTATCAGAGAAATGATTAGAACATACCTGTTTTGCCCGGCCGGAAGATTCTTGATTGGTTGAGCACTTTAGAGAAGGAGGGGAGAGCATGCACACACGAAAGAGACAAACAACGACGAAAGAAAAACAAGAAGACAGAAACACAACGCAAGAAAGGAATAAAAATTTGCACGAAAAACGAACGAGAGCCAACAGGGGACTCCCGCGGTTTAGCCCGCGACTTACAAGTCGCGTGGCAAACCGCGTAACTCTCTGTCTCAGAAAACCAACAGAATGCCCCGCGGCTTGCTGCGCGGTTTGCAAACTGCGTGGCAAGTCGCGTATGTCCCTGTTCGTTTTTCGCTTTTTTTCGATTTTTTGATTTTTATGGCTTTTTCATTATTTAAACACACTCAAGAATAAAAATAAAACTAGGCACGCAAATAACAAGGAAAACAAACCTTCGTGGGTTGCCTCCCACCCAGCGCCGTATTTAAAGTCGTGGCACGACTATGTGGTTTCAGCTTGGCTCAGTATCCACGGAGTTGGATCGCCCACACCTGCGATTCTTCGCGGATTCCATGACCAGATCCGGATGCCTCCCCCTCTTGACCTCTCGTCTTCTTGAACATCTTGAAAATTTCGCTTTGGCCGCCGACTCGGAAGGTGATCTCGCCTTCTTCCATGTCAATCACGGATCGGCTCGTGGCTAAGAACGATCTCCCCAAAATCAGCGGGACTTCTGTGTCTTCATCGATGTCCAAAACCACAAAGTCTACCGGGAAGTAGAACTTTCCGACCTTGATCAGCACATCCTCCACCACTCCGTACGGGTATACGATCGATCGATCCGCAAGTTTCAGCGTCATATAAGTTGGGCTCACCTCTCCCAATCCGAGTTTCCTGAAAACAGAAAGAGGCATCAAATTAATACTTGCTCCTAGATCACACAGTACTCTATCAAAATTAAACTTCCCAATTTGAATAGGGAATGAAAAACTCCCTGGATCTTTAAGCTTAAGGGGAAGCTTGCTTTGGATTATCGCGCTGCACTCTTCAGTGAGTGCAACGGTGGCCTGGTGATCAAGTGTCCTCTTCTTCGATATAATCTCCTTCATGAACTTAGCGTAAGAGGGCATTTGTGTAAGTGCATCTGCAAAAGGAATGTTAATAGTTAGCTTTTTGAAAACATCAAGAAATTTTGAAAAATTGACATCATCCTTTTGCGCTTTCAATCTGCTCGGGTAAGGCACGTTTGGAACTTCCGGCTTGGCCGGTGGTGCCACTTTTTCCTTCGGCTTCTCTCGATCAATCACATCTTCCTCCTTCTTCTTGTTCTTCACCTCAAACTCTTTGTCAGCCTTTAACTCGCCCATGTCTATCATCTCGAACTCTTCCTCTTCCGGACCGGTCTCCTTTGATGAAGTCTCGCTTACCGGATCTCTGGTCAACTCCTTTCCACTTCTAAGGTAGATGGCATTGCAATGCTCCCGGTTTTGTCTTTCGGGTTGACTCGGAAGTTTCCCGGGGGCTCGGTTTTGTAGGGTCTCAGAAATCTGCCCCACTTGCCTCTCGAGGATCTTGATGGCGGCGGTGTTTTGCTCGGTAGCCGCCTTGACAATATTGATTGTGCTTGCTAATCCCTCGACTGTGCTGTCCATTTTCGACATGAACTTCATCATCATGTCCTCGAGTCCCGACTTCTTCTCCCCGGATGGTCCTTCATTCCTTTGGTGGAAACCTGGAGGACGGTAAACATTATTAGTATTAGAGAAGTGAGAAGGGTTAGAAAAGTTACCTGGCTGTTGTTGGCCCGGCTGATTCCATGAAAGATTGGGATGCCTTTTCCACCCCTTGTTATACGTATTCGAGAACGGATCGTTTCTCGGTTGGTTCCGATTTGCCACAAAATGGACCTGATCAGGTTCTTGAAGATTTCCACCATTCAGCCTATTTGTGATAAAGGCTAGTTGAGCCTTCAGTTCCTTCATCTCTTCTGACTCTTGAATACTTGCCACTCCTCTAACGGCTGATCTCGGTGTAGAAAAACTATGCTCGGCCAAGTTTTCAATCAGCTCGCATGCTTCCTCGTATGATCTATCCATCAATGCTCCACCCGCGGCAGCAGTGATATCATTTTTGAATTATGGGTGGAGCCCACTAAAGAAGGTCTGGATGATGACCCAGCCTTGTAGCCCATGGTGCGGACATTTCTTGATCATGTCCTTGTAACGTTCCCATGCCTCATATAGCGTTTCTTGCTCCCATTGAGAAAAATGGGTGATCTCCGCCATTAGTTGGGCGGTCCGACTCGGTGGGAAGAACTTCTGAAGGAAGGCTGCTTTCAACTGTGCCCAAGTAGTGATTGAATCTGGTTGGATGCTCTCGGTCCATGTCTCGGCTCGGCCTTTAAGTGAGAATCCGAATAGTCGCAGTTTGATGGCGTCATCACTCATGCCATTGATCTTAAACGTGTTGCAGATCCTCTCGAATGCACGAAGATGTGCGTGAGGATCCTCGGTTGGCGTCCCTCCGTATTGGTTCTATTGCACCATCACGATGGTGCTCGGTTTAAGCTCAAAATAGTTCGCCCCGGTAGTGGGCGCTTGGATGCCTATCCGTGCGGCCGCCACATTAGGATCGGCAAATGACCGCATCGGAACTCTTTCCGGAGGTGGTGGTTGTCACACCCCGCTAAAGCGGAAACACGAGACATAACAGTGTAGGGTTTCATTCAAAAGGTAACAGACAACACCAACCACAACATTTAATTCAGTAGTATTAAAATATTACATTACAACGTCTTCACCGAATTGTTCCAAAAGAAGACGGCGAATACAAAAAATTAACAATAGAAGTTTTAAGGTTCTTAGTGTTGATGTCATCACACAAAATGCATCCTACAAGTCTTCACTTACTTATTAGCACCTGAAAAGCATGATAAAAGAAAGGGTCAACTACAAAGAGTTGGTGAGTTCACAGGTTTTCCATATACACAACAGTTTTTCATCCAATGGTTACTCTCATGAAACGTTCGTTCATGACAAGCTCCAAATTTAAAAGATTTATATATGCACAACAGTTTTTCATCCAATGGTTACTCTCATGAAACGTTCGTTCATGACAAGCTCCAAATTCAAAAGATTTATGTATGCACAACAGTTTTTCACCCAATGGTTACTCTCATGAAACGTTCGTTCATGACAAGCTCCAAATTTAAAAGATTTATGTATGCACAACAGTTTTTCACCCAATGGTTACTCTCATGAAACGTTCGTTCATGACAAGCTCCAAATTTAAAAGATTTATGAGTACAATTTACCATGAGTGATTTTTGTAAGATATATAAGTGTTGAGCCACTACTAAGCCTCCGACAATCTACGCCCCGCGAACTACCTCAGAGGTGGTATGATGGCCACATGAGAAGAACATTATTACCAGATAAAGTGCACCCCTACTCGTCAGTCAAGGTGGGTTTGTCAAACCAAATAGCGCTATCCACAAGTATCACCGGCTCGTTACGAGTTAATAAGTAGTGTATCTATTGGGGACTTACCATTTTCATTATCACTCAACATATCTTTATCACTTATGTACAATTGTCCATTCATTAGTGCTCATTCTTCAAAGCATAAATATCCACAATTTAATATCATGAATCATTTAGCATTTTAAAAACATAACATGCTTTTCACCCCAAACATTTAAACAAGTAAAACGGGGCTGTGATTACTCACGGCGTTGAAATAATAGTGACATGCTTTTCACCCCAAAACGTATAAAACAGTAAAAAGGGGCTGCGGAAACTCACTGCGTTGAAATAATAGTAACATGCTTTTCACCCCAAAACGTATAAATAGTAAAAAGGGGCTGTGAATACTCACTGCGTTGAAATAATAGTAACATGCTTTTCACCCCAAAACGTATAAATAGTAAAAAGGGGCTGTGAATACTCACTGCGTTGAAATAATAGTAACATGCTTTTCACCCCAAAACGTATAAATAGTAAAAAGGGGCTGTGAATACTCACTGCGTTCCGGAAGGATCTCCAAGGGTTGCCGCACGGATGCACAGTTTCTCGATTCTAGGTCCTTCCTAAGGAAGTGAAACATATTATCAGTTTCGATCTAACTCTTATGGCTAAAGCATTGCTTAGCCTATCATGTCTTATAAAATGCCTTAAGTTTAAGTATTATCTTCCGTCGACGATTTCTAGTAATTTATTGGTTTTTAAACGGTTTGTAGGATTTTGTTGTTACATAATAAACTTTATAGGTTATAAGTAGTATTTAATCCATTTTACCACGTTTTATATTTTCTTCATGACGAACACTTTCATTAATTTCCTATGTAATTGTATTTCTCATTTACCTTGTGATTTAAAATGTTCGGTTTGTTATAAATCTATTATTTGTTAGGGTATTATTTATACCTTCACATACATGTATATATAGTTTTTATTTATGTTTTGACAATTTCTACAATTTATAAGCTTTTTATCTTTTAGTAACTCTACAAATCCTTTTTTTCTTTTGGATTAGAGTTTTACTTTTCTGGTGGCAGAATATTAAGTCCACTTATGGTCATTTTTAAATATCTTCTGGATATTTTTATTAGTCCAACTTTTTATATGTATCACTTTAATGTCTTAGGGAACTTTTGACATAATTACCATCATTTGTAGAGTTGGGTAGCTATTTTAATCATTACACTTAAGTTTAAGTGTCACAGTTACCAAAACAGTCTGCACCATCTTTTTGTCAAGTCCATTTAGAGGGTCAAATCTCAACATTTTTCAGTGATTCAAATTGGGTTTTAAACTTAACTCATAAAAGTATCTTCCACAAATATTTCATCATTTTTAGTTACATTTTGAGGAAGATATGACGATTTTAAGTTAGGTCTTCCATTCTGCCAGATTCTGATTTCTTGCACACCAATCTTGGTTTGAGTGTTTGAGACCCCAAATCTTAATATTTTTGAGTGAAACCAATTTTGTTCGATTCATAACTCATTAAAGTAATTTCTAGAAGAAAAATCAAGAATTTTAGTGGAATATTAAGAGACTTATAACTGATTAAAGTAGAGAATTTTCTCTGCCAGATTTTCTTTGCACACTTAATTTCATATGAGTAGTTGAAGGGTCAAATCTTCGAGTTTTTACATGAAACCACTTGGGTTGGAAACATAACACAATAAACAAAGTTCCAGAAAAAGATTCATATCATTTGGTTAAGTATTTTTCAAGATATGGTCCGAAGAAGTTCATGCATGTAATCTGCCAGAAATTAAAAAATGCTATTTCATGAAAAATGAGTGTTTTATATCCATATTTTCACTCATATGGTTGGTTCTTTGCTTGAACACTCATCTACCACTACTTTGACAATGTTCTTAGATAAAAAAATATATTTTTGACTTTTGAAAACACATGCATGAACTCACACATCTCAGATTTTAACAAAACCCACATGCATGTAGTTAAAACATCATTTTCTTGAGTTCTTGATGTATGGCTTAAGGATTATCACCATTTGTTTGACATAACATGCCTTTGGTGATTAATCCACCATGAAAAGGGTCTATTAAGGCCCCTTTATCCAGAAACTCAAGTGGTTACAAAGGAAAATGAGAAAAAGATGGAGAAATGACAAGAAAAGGAAGAAAATGAAGAAGAGTACAAGAGGGATGAGTTTTACTCACACTAGGGATGATTTTACCTTCATGGATCTTCAAGGATGGATTGATTTGGTGGTGTTGTGGCTAATTTTCGGCCAAGGGAGAGGAAGAGAGAAAATGGAGAGTGTTTGAATGTAGAGAGAGAGAGGAGGTGGGAAAATGAGAGGGTTTTCTTGAGAATTTGGAAAACTAATATGGAAGTGTGTTGGGTCATGTGAGGGGCTGAATTTGGGTCATATATTCAGATTTATTATTATTATTTTTTTCCTTAAAATGCTAATTAATATTGTATAATTTTACATCTTATGTAATTTATATAAAAAGATTGATTTAAAGTAGCTAAAACCTCATTTATCTTCTTAATTTTTGGTTTGGTTATTTAAAGTTTTAAATTTTAGATTTGGGTATATATAAACTATATATTTACTCCTCTTATTATTAATATAGTTATAATTAAATGTTAACTGTTCCAATCGGCATTTTATAAGACAGCTTAAGCAGTTCCGTGCGGTAACAGGATTTTCTCAGTGTCCTATTGGAATTCTTAGGAAACTAACCCTTAACCATCAATATTAAGTCATTATGAGTTATTCCTACTTGTTAAAACAAGTATTATACTATTCAGTTGCTAACCTGAGTGTTTTGGTTTGACGGGTGTCACAGTCTCCTCTTGTTAGAAGAATTTCGTCCCGAAATTCGTTGATTGCCATTCCCCGTCTGATCCTTTGCAAATAGGTGAGGGTACTTACGTTTCATGTAATCTTCTCGCTCCTATGTATACTCAGGTCCATGCCTCGAATTCCAACGAACTTTCAAAATTGGGATCTTACTACGCCTTGTTCGTTTGACTTCTTAATCAAGGATTTCTATCGGTTCTTCTATAAAGTGTAATCGATCGTTGATCTGAACGTCTTCTAGGGGTAGAACCAATGATTCATCAGTCAGTATTTTCTTAGGGTTTGACACATGGAACGTATCGTGGATGGCACTTAGCTCTTGAGGTAAATTGAGTTTATATGCTACTGGACCAATCCTTTCGATTATTTCAAATGGGCCAATATACCTCGGACTTAGCTTGCCTCTTTTTCCGAAGTGTATTAATCCTTTCCAAGGCGATACCTTTAGAAGCACTTTATCACCCACTTGAAATTCTAATGGCTTCCTACGGTTATCTGCATAACTCTTCTGACGATCTCTTGAGGCTTTAAGTCTATCCTTGATAATTGAGATTTTGTCAGTAGTCTCTTGAACGATCTCGGGCCTAGTCAATTGTCTGTCGCCAATTTCCAACCAACTATGTGGCGACCTACACTTGCGTCCATATAAGGCTTCATACGGTGCACACTGAATGCTGGTATGATAACTATTATTGTAGGAGAACTCCACTAATGGTAGGTGAGTATCCCAACTTCCACCAAAATCTATCACACATGCACGCATCATATCCTCTAGCATTTGTATAGTTCTTTCTGACTGGCCGTCCGTTTGAGGATGGTAGGAAGTGCTCAGATACAAACGCGTACCCAAAGCTTTCTGGAGTGATCGCCAAAACCGTGACGTAAAACGACTATCTCTATCCGAGATGATGGAAATAGGCACTCCGTGACGCATAACGATTTCATTGACGTAATTTGTGCAAGTCTTTCTATCTTATAATCTTCCCGAATAGGAAGAAAATGCGCAGATTTCGTAAGTCGGTCCACTATAACCCATATTGCGACGTGCCCTTTCCTAGTCCTGGGTAGCTTAGTTACGAAATCCATAGCTATTTGTTCCTATTTCCATTGGGGAATCCTGGGTTGTTGTAATAGACCAGACGGTTTCTGATGTTCGGCCTTAACTTTTGCACAATTTAAGCACTTGTCCACGTACAAAGCGATGTCTTTCTTCATACCCGGCCACCAGTAGTATTCCTTTAGATCTTTGTACATCTTATCAGCTCCTGGGTGAATCGAATATCTTGATTTATGGGCTTCATCCATAATTGTTGATCGTAAGTTATTAACCTTTGGTATCCAAACTTTGTCTTCAAAGTAACGTACCCCATCTGGCCTTGTTTTAAATTTAAGTTCCCATTGATGTAGGGCCTCGTCCTTCAGGTTCTCTGCTTTCAACGCTTCTTCCTGAGCTTCAAGAATTTGTGTCTTTAGACTCGTCTGAACGAACACACCCATTGCTCGCACTCTTGACTGCTTCACCCTTTCTTTCCTGTTTAGTGCGTCGGCTACCACATTAGCCTTGCCTGAGTGGTACTTTATTTCACAGTCATAGTCGCTAAGCAGTTCCACCTATCTTCTTTGCCTCATGTTAAGCATTTTCTGGTCAAAGATATGTTGAAGACTTTTATGATCGGTGTAGATGGTGCATTTCGTGCCGTAAAGATAATGTCTCCAGATCTTAAGTGCGAACACTACGGCTCCTAATTCAAGGTCGTGAGTAGTATAGTTCTTCTCATGAACTTTAAGTTGCCTCGAAGCATATGCAATGACCTTGTCCTTCTGCATCAACACCCACCCTAAACCTTGGTGTGATGCATCGCAGTAAACTACGAAATTCTCCTCGCCTTCTGGCAATGCCAGAATTGGTGCATTACATAACCTATGCTTCAGTGTTTGGAATGCTTCTTCTTGTTTCTCTCCCCAAATAAACTTCTTATCCTTTTGGGTTAATGCCGTTAGTGGTTGCGCAATTTTTGAGAAATTCGCAATGAATCGCCGATAATAGCCTGCTAAACCGAGAAATTGACGAATTTCTGTCGGGGTCTTCGGGGCTTCACACTTCTTCATGGCCTCATTTTTTGTCGGATCTACGTGAATTCCCTTCTCATTAAACACGTGGCCAAGAAATTGTACCTCACGAATCCAAAACTCGCATTTGGAGAACTTTGCATACAATTTTTTTGGTCTCTGAGCAGCTCTAGTATCAACTTTAGATGTCGCTCATGATCATCCTTGCTTTGCGAGTAAATTAGTATATCATCTATAAACACGATCACGAACTCGTCCAGGTACGGTCTACAAACCCTGTTCATTAAGTCCATGAACACAGCTGGTGCGTTGGTTAGCCCGAAAGGCATAACCAGGAACTCGTAGTGGCCGTAACGAGTCCTAAACGCCGTCTTGGGAACATCCTCTTCACGGACCCTCATTTGATGATATCCAGATTGAAGATCAATTTTTGAAAAGTAGGTAGCACCTTGAAGTTGGTCGAACAGGTCGTCGATTCGGGGAAGAGGGTATCGGTTCTTGATAGTTAGCTTATTGAGTTCTCTATAATCGATGCACATCCGCAAGGATCCATCTTTCTTTTTAACGAAGAGAACTGGAGCTCCCCATGGTGAAGAGCTAGGTCTTATAAGTCCTTTGTCGAGCAGCTTCTGGAGTTATCCTGACAATTCCTGCATTTCTGATGGGGCCAAACGGTATGGTGACTTAGCCATAGGTGCAGCTCCAGGAACTAAGTCGATGTGGAATTCGACTTGTCTTGACGGGGGTAATCCTGGTAGCTCATCTGGGAATACCTCGGGAAAATCCCGAACTACAGGAAAATCCTGAATGCGTTTCTCTTTCATTTCCTTAACCTAAACATGAGCCAAAAACGCGATGCATTCCTTTTTCAAGTACCTTCGCATCTTCATACACGTCACTAGCTTAAGGTTCTTTCCGGACTTCTCTCCATGTACGACGAGTGTTTTACCCTCTGGTAGCGGACTTCGGATGATCTTTTCAGAACAACATATGTCTACCCGATTTTTGGATAGCCAATCCATGCCCACGACTATGTCAAAGCTTCCTAGCTCAATCGGAATAAGGTCTATACTAAAGCTCTTATTAGCTAAATTTAAATTACAGTCCATAATTACGTCTCTGACCTTAACTTCCTGCCCATTAGCAAATTCAATAACGTAGACCTCTTTCAACTTTTGAGGTTTCAAGTTAATTTTCGGCCTAAACTCTAGTGATACAAAGCTCCTATCCGCTCCAGAATCAAGTAGTGCTGATGCATAGTTCTAAGGCGTAGTTTTAAACAGGAATTTGGTCATATTTTTGACACAAGTTCTACTCAACTAGGTGATGAATATCATATGGTATGTCTACAACTAATCATTCGAGTATATAAATATAGTAACATACAGTAACTCTATATTCATGCATTTCAAAACACTTGGTTCTAACAAACACAGGTTCAACCATCACATAAGTTCAATAAACAACAAAATGTTTCCCCCAAAAGTTATCTAGTACTTAGAGTTTTAAATTGTCGGCTACATGCCACCAAAATAAGTTTCCAAGTTTAATCATCAAAAGTAGTCAAAAGTTCTTTCACTAACGCCACTTTCTTGGAACCATTTATTCACAACTATCCATAATGCATCAATACCAAGCGTGCTATTGTAAGTGCCTAAGATATGCAATGTTCATGCATGCACACACAAAAATTATGCTTATGTGATTAAGTAGAAAATTTATTTTAAGCATACTTCCATTATGACCAACCCGAGTCTCTCATTATATTTACCCGAATTAAACATAGGTGATCAGGCTTTGTTTAATTGAGGTATAATAATGTGACATTCAACTTAGTTATATTAGTAATATGCTTCAGATTTTGAAAATCATTTTGAAAACCGTTTTGAAAATAGTTTGCGTTATGGTTGGGTTATAGTTTGTGGTTCCCATAAGAAAACCAGCATTCTCTATAACCTTAGGCTCTGATACCAAATCTGTCACACCCCGCTAAAGCGGAAACACGAGACATAACAGTGTAGGGTTTCATTCAAAAGGTAACAGACAACACCAACCACAACATTTAATTCAGTAGTATTAAAATATTACATTACAACGTCTTCACCGAATTGTTCCAAAAGAAGACGGCGAATACAAAAAATTAACAATAGAAGTTTTAAGGTTCTTAGTGTTGATGTCATCACACAAAATGCATCCTACAAGTCTTCACTTACTTATTAGCACCTGAAAAGCATGATAAAAGAAAGGGTCAACTACAAAGAGTTGGTGAGTTCACAGGTTTTCCATATACACAACAGTTTTTCATCCAATGGTTACTCTCATGAAACGTTCGTTCATGACAAGCTCCAAATTTAAAAGATTTATATATGCACAACAGTTTTTCATCCAATGGTTACTCTCATGAAACGTTCGTTCATGACAAGCTCCAAATTCAAAAGATTTATGTATGCACAACAGTTTTTCACCCAATGGTTACTCTCATGAAACGTTCGTTCATGACAAGCTCCAAATTTAAAAGATTTATGTATGCACAACAGTTTTTCACCCAATGGTTACTCTCATGAAACGTTCGTTCATGACAAGCTCCAAATTTAAAAGATTTATGAGTACAATTTACCATGAGTGATTTTTGTAAGATATATAAGTGTTGAGCCACTACTAAGCCTCCGACAATCTACGCCCCGCGAACTACCTCAGAGGTGGTATGATGGCCACATGAGAAGAACATTATTACCAGATAAAGTGCACCCCTACTCGTCAGTCAAGGTGGGTTTGTCAAACCAAATAGCGCTATCCACAAGTATCACCGGCTCGTTACGAGTTAATAAGTAGTGTATCTATTGGGGACTTACCATTTTCATTATCACTCAACATATCTTTATCACTTATGTACAATTGTCCATTCATTAGTGCTCATTCTTCAAAGCATAAATATCCACAATTTAATATCATGAATCATTTAGCATTTTAAAAACATAACATGCTTTTCACCCCAAACATTTAAACAAGTAAAACGGGGCTGTGATTACTCACGGCGTTGAAATAATAGTGACATGCTTTTCACCCCAAAACGTATAAAACAGTAAAAAGGGGCTGCGGAAACTCACTGCGTTGAAATAATAGTAACATGCTTTTCACCCCAAAACGTATAAATAGTAAAAAGGGGCTGTGAATACTCACTGCGTTGAAATAATAGTAACATGCTTTTCACCCCAAAACGTATAAATAGTAAAAAGGGGCTGTGAATACTCACTGCGTTGAAATAATAGTAACATGCTTTTCACCCCAAAACGTATAAATAGTAAAAAGGGGCTGTGAATACTCACTGCGTTCCGGAAGGATCTCCAAGGGTTGCCGCACGGATGCACAGTTTCTCGATTCTAGGTCCTTCCTAAGGAAGTGAAACATATTATCAGTTTCGATCTAACTCTTATGGCTAAAGCATTGCTTAGCCTATCATGTCTTATAAAATGCCTTAAGTTTAAGTATTATCTTCCGTCGACGATTTCTAGTAATTTATTGGTTTTTAAACGGTTTGTAGGATTTTGTTGTTACATAATAAACTTTATAGGTTATAAGTAGTATTTAATCCATTTTACCACGTTTTATATTTTCTTCATGACGAACACTTTCATTAATTTCCTATGTAATTGTATTTCTCATTTACCTTGTGATTTAAAATGTTCGGTTTGTTATAAATCTATTATTTGTTAGGGTATTATTTATACCTTCACATACATGTATATATAGTTTTTATTTATGTTTTGACAATTTCTACAATTTATAAGCTTTTTATCTTTTAGTAACTCTACAAATCCTTTTTTTCTTTTGGATTAGAGTTTTACTTTTCTGGTGGCAGAATATTAAGTCCACTTATGGTCATTTTTAAATATCTTCTGGATATTTTTATTAGTCCAACTTTTTATATGTATCACTTTAATGTCTTAGGGAACTTTTGACATAATTACCATCATTTGTAGAGTTGGGTAGCTATTTTAATCATTACACTTAAGTTTAAGTGTCACAGTTACCAAAACAGTCTGCATCATCTTTTTGTCAAGTCCATTTAGAGGGTCAAATCTCAACATTTTTCAGTGATTCAAATTGGGTTTTAAACTTAACTCATAAAAGTATCTTCCACAAATATTTCATCATTTTTAGTTACATTTTGAGGAAGATATGACGATTTTAAGTTAGGTCTTCCATTCTGCCAGATTCTGATTTCTTGCACACCAATCTTGGTTTGAGTGTTTGAGACCCCAAATCTTAATATTTTTGAGTGAAACCAATTTTGTTCGATTCATAACTCATTAAAGTAATTTCTAGAAGAAAAATCAAGAATTTTAGTGGAATATTAAGAGACTTATAACTGATTAAAGTAGAGAATTTTCTCTGCCAGATTTTCTTTGCACACTTAATTTCATATGAGTAGTTGAAGGGTCAAATCTTCGAGTTTTTACATGAAACCACTTGGGTTGGAAACATAACACAATAAACAAAGTTCCAGAAAAAGATTCATATCATTTGGTTAAGTATTTTTCAAGATATGGTCCGAAGAAGTTCATGCATGTAATCTGCCAGAAATTAAAAAATGCTATTTCATGAAAAATGAGTGTTTTATATCCATATTTTCACTCATATGGTTGGTTCTTTGCTTGAACACTCATCTACCACTACTTTGACAATGTTCTTAGATAAAAAAATATATTTTTGACTTTTGAAAACACATGCATGAACTCACACATCTCAGATTTTAACAAAACCCACATGCATGTAGTTAAAACATCATTTTCTTGAGTTCTTGATGTATGGCTTAAGGATTATCACCATTTGTTTGACATAACATGCCTTTGGTGATTAATCCACCATGAAAAGGGTCTATTAAGGCCCCTTTATCCAGAAACTCAAGTGGTTACAAAGGAAAATGAGAAAAAGATGGAGAAATGACAAGAAAAGGAAGAAAATGAAGAAGAGTACAAGAGGGATGAGTTTTACTCACACTAGGGATGATTTTACCTTCATGGATCTTCAAGGATGGATTGATTTGGTGGTGTTGTGGCTAATTTTCGGCCAAGGGAGAGGAAGAGAGAAAATGGAGAGTGTTTGAATGTAGAGAGAGAGAGGAGGTGGGAAAATGAGAGGGTTTTCTTGAGAATTTGGAAAACTAATATGGAAGTGTGTTGGGTCATGTGAGGGGCTGAATTTGGGCCATATATTCAGATTTATTATTATTATTTTTTTTCCTTAAAATGCTAATTAATATTGTATAATTTTACATCTTATGTAATTTATATAAAAAGATTGATTTAAAGTAGCTAAAACCTCATTTATCTTCTTAATTTTTGGTTTGGTTATTTAAAGTTTTAAATTTTAGATTTGGGTATATATAAACTATATATTTACTCCTCTTATTATTAATATAGTTATAATTAAATGTTAACTGTTCCAATCGGCATTTTATAAGACAGCTTAAGCAGTTCCGTGCGGTAACAGGATTTTCTCAGTGTCCTATTGGAATTCTTAGGAAACTAACCCTTAACCATCAATATTAAGTCATTATGAGTTATTCCTACTTGTTAAAACAAGTATTATACTATTCAGTTGTTAACCTGAGTGTTTTGGTTTGACGGGTGTCACAGTGGTGGATTATTGCGGCGGGGATCATTACGTGGAGGTCTCTCGTCGTCGGACATCTCGAACTTTAGATTTCCTTTAACTTTAGCTTCCTTGCGCAGCCGACGAGCGGTTCTTTCGATCTCCGGATCAAATTGTTCGATTCCCTTCCCTCGGGCCGTCCTTGGCATAAACCAAGTGGTACCTAAAAAGAAAGAAAACAAAGTCAGTAATCCAAAAACTGAAAGTGATGAAATAAAACACGAAATAAAAAGAAATGTCCAATCTAATAATGCTTATAGACGGTAGTGCTATTAGCTACAACTAGTTCCCCGACAACGGCGCCAAAAACTTGACACGGGGTTTTGACACCCCGTGAATCTAACCGCAAGTGTACGGGTCGAAGTCAAGTAATAGTGTACGGAAGTACGAGTATCGAATCTACGGGAACTAGGAACTAAGTATCACAATTACTATAAGCTCTATTAACTGAACTGTCGATGTTGAGATATGGTTGGTTTTATAACTAATTACTTGCAGAATTTAAAATCACACAAACGCCAGACAACTAGTAAGCAGCTTTGGAATTCAGATGGAGAAACAGTTGAGGGTTGGATATCCTTAGGTTTCACATATGAACATAAGACTAAAGATAAATACCAGTTAATTCCATTTATGAGTACTCAACCTTGATCTAACCATTGCTCTCTCTCAAGTAACAACAGTTATATTTGTAAAACGTGGTGCTTTCTCAAGCTACCATGAAGTTTATTTCGAAAACAAACACAAGATTAATCTCTCGATCTCACCTTATGTAGTTCAAAACACATTAAGCGTAGGTTATTATGAGACTAAAGTTTACTCGGTATATCTCTATTCTTTCTTACTTTAGACATGTGATCCCTAATTCTAGATCTCAATTAATTCTCTCGAACATAATTGATGACAATAAAACAATTGCAAGTTAGCTACGCTCACAAAGGCATTAAGAACAAAATCACACGCATTCATTATATCGGAAAAACTGATAAAATCATTCGTCATACATCTATATGTTCACTCCTAATTCAATCCAACCCCCAACATCTTAAAGTTAGTTCACGATGTTGGGGGATTCAAACACAAAAGGAAAAGAAACGAAAGTGTAATTAAACATGGTAAACGTGATCGTGGTGACGGTGTAAGATGAATTGATGAACTCCCTTTTCCCGTGCTGAATTCTCCTTCGCGTCTTGAACGTTCCTTCGATTGGTTCTCGATCTTGGCTCCAAACGTTGTCACTTGGCTCTGGAAATCGCCCCCGGACTGCTCCCAATCGTCTGCCGTAAGTTCGATCCCGAACGAATGACCTAAACCCGAAAGTTATGGCTGAAAAACGTGAAACAGAGGCTTACGCGGCCTTCCATGCGACTTGCAAGTCGCGTGGAAAGTCGCGCGCTTTCCAGAGGCGCTTCTGGGTTGTTTCTGGTTCGCGGGTCGGGTCCTGGTTCGGTCGCGGGTCTTGGGCTTGGCTTTTGGGCTTCCGTTAGGCTTCGTTTTGACTCGTTTTGGGCTCTTTTTAGCTCCTATTTCCGAGGAATGCCGCTTTTTATAAAACCTGTGTAAATCACTAGATAAACCGTGAAATACACGCCTATTTACTTGAGTCCAAGCCAATCTCATTGGTTTGAGAACCGAAAATAACGCCAAAAAGTGGCGTTATCACAAGCTCAACAATTCAAATCCAATGAAAACTCCTATTGCCACTGGAGTTAAACTTGACTATGACCTTAAAGGTGAACCAACAGATGTCAAGAACTACAGAGGCATGATAGGATCACTTCTGTACTTAACTGCTAGCAGACCTGACATAATGTTTGCAACCTGCCTCTGTGCCAGATTTCAAGCAAATCCTAAAGAATCTCATTTGTCTGCTGTCAAACGCATATTTAAATATCTTAAAGGGACTCAATTTTTGGGTCTCTGGTATCCTCTTAATTCTGGATTCGAGCTTGTAGCATATACAGACTCAGATTACGGAGGATGCAAGAATGACTGAAAGAGTACGTCTGGTAGCTGCCAATTACTTGGTGAAAATTTGGTGAGTTGGACATCCAAGAAACAGAATTGCGTATCAACTTCTACAGCAGAAGCAGAGTATGTTGCTGCTGCCAATTGTTGCTCTCAAGTGATATGGATGCAAACCCAGCTCAAAGACTATGGCCTAGAGTATGGAAAAATTCCAATTGTGTGTGACTCCAAGAGTGCCATAGCAATCACAGCTAATCCAGTTCAGCACTCCAAGACAAAGCATATCGATATAAGGTACCACTTCATAAAGGATCACCTTGAAAAAGGGACAAGTGAAATGTACTTTGTTTCAACCGACTTCCAGCTTGCTGACTTGTTTACAAAAGCCCTTGATGAAAGGATATTTAACTTCTTAATCGGCAAACTGGGTATGCTGAACATGTCCTCCTAACTCTGTTCAAACTCAACAGAGCCTCTGATGTTCCAACAGAGCTCTGTCAAAAAGTTAGGAAGGATAGTTCAACATAGTCTCTGCTATTCACCAGAACTCTGTCATGCATACTTTTTCAACAAGCTTAGTGAATCTGTTTGTATATATCTCTTTTTTTGTAAAAAGTTTTTTTTGCTCATATTTCAAGGGGGAGTTTATAAAATTTTGCTCATGGTTTTAGGGGGAGCGAGTCAAATCTGATTTTCAAATCAAAATGACTTCGCTTTTTGTTCTGAAAAGAAAAATCTTTTTGAAGAAAGAGGGAAAACATGTTCTGATGAAAATCCTTTGATAATGTCAAGAACTTACCAGAACTCTGATATTTCACCTGAGCCTCTGTTAATTCTCACCAGAACTCTGTGAAATTTCTAAAGTCAGTTCTGTTCTCGTTCTTTGGCCATTTCTGCATCAGATACAGAATTTTAAATAATTTTGAGTAAAGGTGAAACACCAAAGGAGTACGTGAAAAGAATGAAAAAGGGTTACTCATCAGAGGCAAAACTTGCAAAGCTCCAACAGAGCTCTGTCGGTTTTATGCCACGTCATCAGAAGAAACGTCATCAGAGGTGCGGGTTATTTCTAAGCGTCAACCACTTGTCACCCACACATCTCTAACCACAACGGTTTACTTGCACAAAAGTGGTCAGAACAAATCCACGTGACACTCTCTATTTGAAAGCTAAACCACTAGCTGTTCCCACGAAACACTGTTCAAGCCACTCCACCTTCTGACACTCGAGTACCTACAGTACCTACGACGATTACCCAGCCACATGTTTTGACTATAAATATCCATAACCGTGACCTATTTCATTTCTAAACCTCCTAAACCCTTCACCTTTCCCTCTTTTATTCAAATCCTCCGTGTTCTTCAAGAAAACCCCAAACCTGCAACAATGGCGGAACCCCAAAACTCTGTTGATTCTAGCCGAATAGAACCCACTGATGATATCATTGTTCTTCCATACGAGTTTGCTGACAACAACTACAGATTCGATCCCACTACAGGACTCTATCTACCCCAATATCATATCTTCATTGAGTTCTTTAGAAACTATGATATCTTTAGAGCCCTAACAGAGTTCGATGACCATCTTCCTGCAATCTATGTCCAACAATGGTGGACCACATGCCAATACATCGAAGAACAAGACGGGATAGTTGGGAGCGTCAACTCAAGGAATGGAGGAGCGGGAACAATCCGCATTAGAGCAAGTACCTTGAGAAGAATCTTCAGAATGAAAACCAAAAGGCAGCTAGGAATAGACGCCTATTAGAAACCACCAAAAGTAGTTGTCCTTCTTGATTTCATGAAATTTTTGGGTTACAACAAGGATTTGAATATGATAGGAGAATTCAAGCACAGAATCTACCCACTATGTGGAATTTCATGTTCTCCACCTTAAACAGAACCCTTACCAGCAAATCTGGTAGTCAAGACCAAGCCACAACGGAAATCCTACAAATCATGTATGGATTGTTCTTCAATCGGAACTTTGACGACGCCATCATTCTCTACAACGATCTTCTTACCGCCGTTAACACAAAAACCTCATCCATCGCAAGAGGAGGAGTCGCTGGATCCCACAAATTCTTAAAGATGATCAAGTTTCCATGCTTTATCAGTCGGGTAATCAGAAGAGTCTTCGACAGACTGGAACTAACTCATCAGGGTCGCTCCACACCTGTTTGGACAATGTCCAAATTCCTCCCCACTACATCAGGCGAATACCCCTTCATAAGAAGAATTCCAGGTACAATGCTTGCCCTTATCGCCCCTGACAATATCTCCATCCAAAACTATCAGAGTGCTGCTCAACCTCAAGAACCTGAGGTGAGAACCCCAGCATACTTAGGATCTGAGCCTTCTTTCGAGAGCTTGAGTGAGGAGATAGGAGAGG
Organism: Saussurea involucrata; assembly: GCA_033807775.1. NCBI lineage: Eukaryota > Viridiplantae > Streptophyta > Magnoliopsida > Asterales > Asteraceae > Saussurea > Saussurea involucrata. The sequence continues at coordinate 16,978,705 of CM066326.1, forward strand.
AAATTAACAGACCAGAGGGAAGAGCACCCGAAGTGGGGTCTTCCTCTAGAATGGAGGAAGTAGAGGACAAAGCATCTCCTAGAGAGGCTGTCCATGAGGAAGTATAGGAAACACCAGAGGTGGAAAATATCTCCTCTGATAGTGGTGAGCAAGAGGGAAATATCAGAGAGAATCCAGAGAGTTCTACAGCCGTAGGAGTCGAGGAGAATGTGAGGATAGAAAAAGATGCTCAACAGAGCACATCTGAGGGTATCCTTAACCAAAATCCCAGTGCTTCCACACAATCTAATCCTGGTGATCAAGACCAAAGGATTATTGAAACAGAGGTGCACACCTCGAACCCCAACCAACAAGAACCACCAGAAGCAACTCTTCATGCTTCTGGTATGAACGAACATGGGGAAGCTATCTTTGGTAGTGATGTTCATTCGCCCCAGAACATCGATAGATCACCTCCACACGATGATGCCTCTGTGGCTCATGTAGACATGACACAAAATAGACCAGAGATCTTTGTAATCTCATGTAGCATATGTCTGACAAAGGGACAATGGGAGACCATAGTAGAACAAGGGAAGACTTTGATTGATCCAAATTCTTCTCATCACATCAGATTTCCTTCTTCAGAACCTGAGCTGGAAGAGGAAACTCTGGTCAGAACACCTGTAGTTGTTTCTCCTCAAAGGGAACATCAAGGATCAGGTGGAAGTCCTCCAAGAGGCAACATCAAAACAACTCTTGACGGAGGCGCCTCTGAACTCGAGGCAGAATTGGATCCAAGTGTTGGAACCAAGGTTACCCCCGTTGACACTGTCACAAGAGCAGAGTTCGAAAGCTTTTGTGATAGTATCAACAACTCCTTGAATGAGTATAAACTTATCAATGAACAGAAGGAGGAGCTGATCCGCAAGGAAAATGTGTCTCTTAAGGAAGAACTGCTGAACATCTCTAACAAACATGCAGAGATAACTCAGAAATATGCCGACGCTGAAGCACTCAGAACAGAGTCTGGACGAGTTAGATGAGAAGAGATTGCCAAGCTGACAACAGAGATAGTCGAGCTAAAAACAGTCAGAGCAGAGGAAGCCAAAAAGACTTCGACAGAGCTTGCAGCGCTAAAACAACTCATAACAGAGAACCACACAGCGCAGATGAACAGAACCTTTCCCATCCCTACAGTTATTCTTTCAGAATCTAACGTCAGAACCTTGACAGAGATAATTACCAACTCTGTTAAGGAATCCATAAAAGAAGCAACCACCTCATCTGCTACTCCACTCAACATCTCCAGCCCTAACCCAAATGACCTACCCATGACTGTTGGCCAAATGGGAGACTAACCCAAATGACCTACCCATGACTGTTGGCCAAATGGGAGACTTCAGAAAATCAATTCTTAGCCGAATGATGACGATTACATCAAAATTTGTAATGAAAGCTAAGGCGACAGAACAACATGTGCAAACATCTCTTGATAAACACAAGGTCAACTTTGCGGCTCAAGTAGAAGAGATCAGGAATGCCGCAACAGAGGTAGAGGATGTAATGACGAAGGCAGCCTCAAATTTTACTAACAGTATTTTACAGGCTACCTCTACATCGAAAAGACCTGCAAAAGAAGCACCTACAGGAGAACCTTCAAGCAAGAGACACAAAGCTGATCTAGGATTTGTTGTTCCGCCCTCACTAGAAGCTCGAATTGACTTTTCTGGCGATGATGATGATTTTGAGGATGCTCAAGAAAGTCAATCAGACAATCAATTGGGTGAGTCCTCAGAACAACAAAAGGGGGAGAAGGAGAAGGAGAAAGAGAAAGAGAAGGAGAAGGAGAAGGAGAAGGAGAAAGAGGCAGAGAAAGAGGTTGAAAAAGAGAGAGAAGCCAAGGGTAAAGGGTAAATCACAGAAGCAACTGAGGCAGAGGCTACAGGAGGAGAAAAGGGGATAACAGAGGAACACATGCCAGAAATGACTGTGGTAGCATTTGACTACATGTTCAAGGACAGAGTCATAAAACCAACAGAAGCGTCAACACAAGAACCACCGGAGATCATCTGCCTAGATACCCCTCCTACATCTCCAAGAAAAGAACCAGAGAGGACAGACCCATCCTTTGCTGAAGGACAAACAAGTCAAGCCCAACCTCAGGCTACTCAAAAATCTGATCACATCGACATTCTTATGGAAGAAACCCACGATGACCCAAACCCAATAATACCAGAATAGAACCCAGAAACCTCTACCCATCATACCGAAAAACCTGCCTTAGAAACGGTATTTCCATTTCTATATGCTGACATAGACATCATCCCTGTAAATGCCGTACCCATTAACCCATACCTTAACCCAATCAGAATAAACACCATTTCTGATGCAAGGCTAAAGTTCATCCAAACCAAGTCAAATCTGAACAGAGCCATCAACATAAACTTCGGTATCCGCAGAATCCTGGACATCAAGCACAAGAAGTTTCAACATGACAGAGTCACATACCATGAGTATACTGTGGAATCAACAGAAGGCAGAAATGAAATCTTCAATGACAATGATCTCGTCCTTTTGAACCCATACGGCCTGATCACACTTCACACATATTGCTTGAACTTCTCAGAAAGATACACGCCAGACAGAACTACGCTACCAGAAGTCAAATTCGCTATGCAATAGCACATCAATCTCAGAATACAGACTGATTATCAGCTAGGCATAGAGTTTGAAGTAGAGAAACAAGCGATTGCACCACCAAATGAAAACCTTGAGGGTTATGGCCATCACAGAACTAGAACCGTAGTAGAAGATCCTCCAGTCTTTGTCTGCCGACAGAAGGGCACAAAGAAGGCCATCAGAGCAGCTGAAGCCCGCAAGTACTCGAGTGAGTCGTTAGTATACCTCAAGAACATAATCCAAGATCTCCCAAGAAGCAAATGTCCAGAAGAACAGCATAAACTCTTCATCGGCCAGATTGATCTGATGCTGGACTTCCGTATACTAATCAGAAGATTCGACAGAATTCTTAGGGGAGATAACTATGCATAAATGTACTATTTCTTACCATGCATTGTAATATCTTAGAAGAATAGTACATAGGCTAACAGAGGTAAATATTCTCTGTTCTTTTTGTTTACATCTCTGTTTCAAATTTTTATTTTCAATACTTAGGGGGATATTGTTAGCCCCAAGTATCTGTAATGTAAAAGTATTGAAAATATTATCAAGTCAGAAGACCATCAGAGATGCAGAAGAAGACTTAGAGGAAAAAGCTTCAAGAAGATCAACAGAACTCAACAGAGTTCTGGTGGAACTAACAGAGCTCAACAGAGCTCTGCCAGAAGATCAACAGAAGAACTGTTCACAACCCGAAGACCAACAGAGCTCTGGTCTATGAGCTCTGTTGAAGTGAAGACCTCTGTGATGCCTAAGTCTCGTAAGAAATCCCAAGTGTTAGACAAGTGTCCATACTTTCCACGTATGCCCTAAAATTAGGAGACACACTTTCCACGTGTCATTCTAGGGTACGATAGTACAATGTCTACACTTTATCAGGGCTATAAATAGAGAGGTAGTGGAACAAACAATTAAAAGCTTTAGGAAGAATAGTTTTCAACAATTGTTTAAGCACACACTGCAGTAATCCCGAGCACTACCTCTGTACGGTATTGTTCCCTGTGAGATTTCAGGACACACCATTGATCTTGTTCTTGGTGTTATCCATTATCAATATACGAGCAACGTTTCTTATTTGATCTTGTTATCATTATCCTGTTCTATAATTGATTCTCACTATTACAATATCATTCACACAATCACTCACTTTAATGGCTTTATATTTAAATGCTTCCGCTGTCTATGTTACTACCATTAATGTAATACAACGTGAATCTGGGAACCTACAACAGCATATGCCAAAAATATTATGATTGCCTCTATCCTTGCAACTGGTGCAAATGTGTCATCATAATCTATTCCTTCTTGTTGTGAATATCCCTTAGCAACCAATCTAGCCTTATTTCTGACCACAACACCTAACTCATCTTTCTTGTTTCTGAACACCCATTTTGTTCCAATAATTGATTTTCCTTCAGGCTTTGGAATGAGTCTCCAGACTTTATTTCTTTCAAACTGTAGCAATTCATCTTGCATTGTTAAAATCCAGTCTGAATCCTCTAGGGCTTCAGTGGCTTTCTTAGGTTCAATTATACTTAGAAATCCTGCAAACATTGCTTCATTTGTTGTTGCTGATCTAGTCTGCACTCCCACTGATGGATCTCCTATCACTTTATGAATAGGATGGTCTTTTGACCATTTGTTTGAACTTGGAAGCACATCAATATCTGATAAATTGTTGTTTGTATTATTCTCATCTGTAACAACATGTAATTCTGAACTATCCCTTTGTTCTGAGAATTGTTGAGGTGTGACATCCAAGTCTGGATTCTGAGTAGTAGAGTCAGAATTCTGAACCACTTGTTCAGAGTTCTGAGTACCTTGTTCAGAATTCTGAGTGCCTTCTCTAGAATTCTGAATACCCTGTTCAGAATTCTGAGTACCAGACTCAGAGAAGTCACTTATATTTACCAACATTGGACATTCCTCAGATGGACCAGAATCAGAAATTACTATTGTTTGAACCTCTGAACTTCCCTTTTTCATTTCTTGAACCATTTTAGGATTTTCAAAATCTGCATAAGATTCAGAAGTTAGTTCTAGAAATACATCCTTAAACAATAAATTGAGTTCTGAACAGTTAGGATTAGAATCTGATTCAGAAGTCATTGTTTTTGTCTTATTCTGATTGAGTTCTGAACTGCTTTGTTCAGAAGTCTTTAATCTTGACTCATCAAATGTAACATTTATGCTTTCCATAATCCTCTTGGTTCTTCTGTTGTGAATTCTGAATGCTTTGGAAGTTAGTGAATAACCAACAAAGTATCCTTCATCTGCCTTCTTGTCATATTTACCAAGATTTTCTCTATCCTTGAGAACATAGCATCTGCAGCAAAAAACATGAAAGAATTTAATCAGTGGTTTTCTTTTATTGATCAGTTCATAAGAAGTTTTATTTAATCTTTTATTGATCAAAGTCCAGTTCTGAGAAAAACAAGCAGTGGCAATTGCTTCAGCCCAAAGGAAGGTTGGAAGATTTGAATAGGCCAACATGGTTCTTGCAGCTTCAACTAGAGTCCTGTTTTTCCTTTCAGCAACACCATGTAACGTCCCAAAAATTACAAGGAATTTAAAATTTTAAAAATAATGCATTTCGTTACAATCAAACCATAAGTTAACAAATCCCATTACAATAAAAATAAACGTCGTTAATTAAAACCGTCAAATGAAATTTAAGCAACGGAAAAGTTATATAATTAAATCCCCATTTAAAAAGTTAAACTTAAACAGCCTTCGCCTTGCGCCCGTGTGTATCGTCACGCCCGACTGCTACTCGCACCTGAAATCATAAGAATTTGGGAAGGGGTAAGCACGAAGCTTAGTGAATTCAATCCTTACATAGGATCGCAATTATATCGGCATCACCTTTAACATACCGACACATACATTTCTTGGAACATCCATCAAGAAAACATATCACAAACAATAATAAACATTATGCTCCTTGGAACCACCATCAAGAAGACATAATCAAAAATACTAAACATTATGCTCCTTGGAACCACCATCAAGGAAACATAATCACAAATAAACATTATGCTCCTTGGAACCACCATCAAGGAAACATAATCACAACAATAAACATTATGCTCCTTGGAACCACCATCAAGGAAACATAATCGCAACAGTAAACATTATGCTCCTTGGAACCACCATCAAGGAAACATAATCACAATAATAAACATTATGCTCCTTGGAACCACCATCAAGGAAACATAATCACAATAATAAACATTATGCTCCTTGGAACCACCATCAAGGAAACATAATCAGAAATAATAAATTAAAACACACACTCCTTGGAACCACCATCAAGGAGCGGCCTCAAGCTTCTTGGAACAACCCTCAAGAAGATATAAAAATAAACATTATGCTACTTGGAACCACCATCAAGAAGAACATCAAACACAATCTATATATACACACAAATACATAAGTATTCCATACCACACCCATATCAACAAACAATCATAATCATCACATACAACCATAGCAACACAGATATAATCCCCATCCTATATAGTGAGAGAACTCACCTCGAACGCAAACTTGTAGCCTTAACCGCAACGCGAACCGGCCAACACCCAATCACCTTTTTCCACCTAAACAAACGTTAACAATTATCAAAATGACGCCCCCAAACCAAGGCCACGACTACTAGCTTTAAAACGCATAATTTCCAGTTTTTACACTCAACACGCAAGTCTGTTCGGGACCTGTTTAACCCCTCAAAAACTGATTAAACCAGAAATATTTTTCCATAAACACAAATTCCCATGTCTTAGGGTTCCAGGGACACATTGCACGCGCTCTAACGATTTTTCTACAATTTATTATGGATTTTACAAAACTGGTTAACTGCACAGCGAAAAAACAGCACCTTTCTTTACAAAACAGCAGTTTGACACTAGCTACGGTCCGAACTGGTTTTTCCGCAAAACATAAGAAACTTACTAGACTCAGAACGGGAACTTTTGGCACTGGTTTCATCCCAATCCGACATTCCTAACAGAAGTTATGCTCGATACAAAACAGTGGCAGAAACAAAACAATTCACATGAAATGACAACTAAAGGTTATAATCTCATTAAGACAATGCTTAACCCAAACAGCCCCGGGAAGCCTACAACTTACTGGAACAGATCATACCAAGGTGTAACAACAGCCGTGCACCACCCCCCCTTGCCGTCTCCGGCGGCGGTGGTGGTCGGCGGCGATCACACACACGCACACACACACACACATACCATCCTCATATCACCGACCCTCTCTTTCGATCGCCCTACGCGAGCCCACCCGCGCACACAACCACAGCCGCCACAGCGGCGGCGAGCAGTGGTGGCCACACCGCCGGCGGCCATGGCTGCCACGGCGGTGGTGGTGGTTGCGGTACCCTTGCGACGAACAAAACTAAAAGAAAGGAAAACACGAAACGACAATAACGATTACCTCGACGAACGCCTTCTCGCCCTCTAAACCGACCAACTCGCCGGTGATCACTTTCTTCCCCCTCTCTCCTCGTCGCCGGCGGCAGATTCCAACTCTCTCTCGGCTTCTCTCTCTCTTCGATTCCTCTCTCTCTCTCGGTTCTAAACTCCGGCCGACAACACAAGAAGCAATGGGGCCGTAGGTTTTTTTTTGTGATTTCTTTTCTTTGTTTGATTGTTGCTCACGGCACCCACCTCCTAACAAACATAAGGGTTTTGACAATTTACTGCATGGGTCGAACCCATGAGGGGGGGTTTCGGCCTTTGACGCAATTAGCCCCTCTACTTGCAAGCCTCTCACCACTAACCAAAAAAATTCCGATACTTAACGATTAGACCCAACTCGACTAACCTCGTTAACGGAAACCACGATAATTCAAACTTGAAAGAAAATAATTAAGACTAATAAATTACATACCGGGATACGGGCTTTACACACCATTTTGTTGAGGAGTTTTGACAGAAGAAAAATTATGAGAAATCCCAGAGCTTTGTAAAAGTTCTGAAGAGTCTCATTTATGAATTCTGTTCCATTGTCACTCCTTATCTTCTGAACTGGAAGTTGTAAGAACACTTGAATTCTTTTGATGAAATTTATCAAAGTTTCAGCAGCCTCAGATTTTGCTTTTAAGAATTCAACCCATGTATATCTTGAATACTCATCAACAATGACAAGTATATACTTCTTCCCTCCCATTGATTGAACTGAAATAGGACCACACAAGTCTGTATGTAGCATTTCTAATGGTAACATGCATGAGGAGTCTATTTTCAACTTGTGAGAACTCTTCTTCATCTTGCCCATCTCACATGCTGAACATAGTAAGTCATTCTCAAACTTAATCTTCGGCAACCCTTTAACCAGATTTTTACCAACAAGATTACTTAATTCTTTGAAGTTCAAATGAGAACATCTTCTGTGCCATAACCAACATTCATTTGCAGTTGCATTTGAAGGTAGACAAACTGGAGTTAATGCTTCAATTTTAGAAAAATTGACCACAAATAAATCCATGTGCCTTTTAGCCCAAAACACTTTTATCCCATTCTCAGTCAGAATTAAGATACCTGTTATGTTGAACTTGATCTGACAAAAACTGTCCAAGAACTGACTTATGCTGAACAGATTATGTTGTAAACCTTCCACATAGAATACTTTCTGAATGGTTAAATCTCCCTTTGTTAAATCTCCATAGCCTCTAACTTGTCCTTTACTGTTATTGCCAAAGTTAACTGCTCCTCCAGCCTTTTCTGTGAAATTTGTCAGAGAAGACTTATGACCTTTTATGTGTCTTGATGCTCTAGAACCTAAAAACCACACATGACAGCCCTGCAAAAACAATTAGTTAGATTTAGGTACCCATACTAGAATGGGTCCTTCTTTGTTAGCTTTAATATTAGATTTAACAAAAGTTCCTTTAACATTCCATTCATAATTCTCTTTTAAGCACCATTTTCCTTGTACTTTTATGAAATCAGAACACTTTCTATTTACCAAATTATTTCTTTTCTTTTTGAAGACTTTTGGTTGAGACTGGGAAACATTTTAAGTCTTCTTTTCTTTTGTTTTAGATTGAAACAGGTTTTCAGTCTTCTTTCTTTTTAACTGTGATTGAGAAATGGTTTCAGTCTTCTTTTCTGAATTCTTATTTGCTTTAGACTTAAAAGATATTTCAGAATACTGATTTTTCTTCTTCTGAGAAAGTTGAAATGATTGACTACCACAATGAACACATTTAAGATTCTTTCTTGCAAGAGACAATAAATCTAAATCAAAAGACTTTTTGGTTTTATTGATTGTATTCAAATTACAAGTGCATCTATTACAAGAACTACTAGCTTTGAGTTCAGAAGTAGTATTCAACAAGATCTCTTCAGAAATCTGATAAACCCAGATTTAGCAATCAAGAATATAGAGAGAATCTAGAGAGCAAACTTGTCATTCATATGTTGAACATGAGAGTACAAATGACAATATGCATAAAGTGTTCTAGAAATAACAAAGGAGTCTTCTTTATATAGTAGGGCCATGACATGTCCATGCCTCTACTAAGAAGAACAATACAAGATATTAATATTGTCTTGATAGCTACAATAACGCTCTAACACTCTCCCCCTTAGCTATCAAGGCAGAAATGGTCTTCTTCTTCTTCGAAACGCAAGATGCGTTTCAATTCTTCTCATAGCCATCCTGAAATTCAATCTTTCATCAATCTCTTCAATGGCTCTTGACAAAACTCTTCTAGGTCTTGAAGACATCCAAGTAACTTTTCGCTCAGCATCATGTCTTTTGAGCTTTTCTATCAACTGAAGTCTTACAAGCTTGAGCGTACCGTCAGAATACTTTTCCAACTCATTAAACCGAATGAATATCTTATTTGCACCACTTCTGAACACAACACCAAACTCTGGTTCTCCAATTACAGCAAATAGTGCCATCTTCATTATTCCAGGCAAATCTTGATTAGGCCTTAACAGATTAACTCTTGGTTGATAACTTTCCATGGCCATTTGTAAATCATGACACTGTGTGAACAAGACATGTCTTCTCAAAAACCTTTTGATGGCATTCAATGCAAGAGTCACGTTTTCTCTTCTGATCTAAAGATCTCTGAAATGATGATACATGAACTCAAAATCTTCCATCGTTAGGTGACAAAAATCAGCTTCAGTGAATCTGTAATCTCTACAATCCTGCCTCTGAACAACAAACTCTGGATACCACATTTTGTAGTATAATCTGGCAGTTACCTCCTTTATAGTCACAATTAACTTCTTGCTTCTCACATCTCTTTTCTTTTGGCACTTGTCTCTCAGAAAGTACATATACTCGAACTTGTATTCGGCTGTCTGATCAGTAATTCTCAACACGGCGTAGGGATTCAAACTTCTGATTCTGTGCACAAACAATCTTCTTTCATAATCTTCCAAGAATGGTGTTCTCAAATACAAAGTTCTTTGCACTGTTCAAGTTCAGACAATTTCTGCTTCGTGAGGATGATGGACCAGGTTGATCAGATGGATTGGAAGGACCAGCTTCGTCATGAGTAGGAATGACAGGTGGTACTAAAGGTGTAGTGGATGGAGGTTCGGTTTCTTCAGGTTTTGGTTCTTTTAAGAATGGATCATGAAAAGATTGTGGTTCATATTGAATGGGAATGGTTTCAGAAAATGGTTCAGATAATGGTATGGTGGTTTGGGTTGAACTGGGTTGGTTTAGGTTAAAGGATAATGGTGTAACATCAGATTGAACGGGTATTGAGGTACTTGGGATGTGTTCGGGTGAATGTATAGGACTTACTGTTATTTCTTCAGGAGTTTGTGGCCCATAAATTTCAGTTAGTATGTCTACCTCATCTTGTGTGAACCCAACACCTTGATCCTCTGGTTCATAAGTAAGCAATAAGAACGGTTCTGCTTCCTCCTTTACTTTCCAATACTGATCATATTCTCTTTCCTATTCATCAGCTTCATCACCAGAACTGATTTCAATCAATTCAACAGATTCCACAAATCTGTCTACCACTTCCCTTATTTCCTCCTCATTAACCTCAGGCTTTTCAACCGTCAATTCTACATCCGGATCAACATATAATACAATATGTTTTCCGCTTTCATCACCCATAGCTCCAGATTCAAACATATCAGAAATCTCAGCAACAGTCGGATTCTTCTTTTGGCCTTGTGAACTTTCAGACTCAGCTCTTCTTTTCTTACTCGTCTCCCCCTCATGATCATGATCATCGGGATCCTGATCATACATTCGTTTCAAACACTGGGCTTGAGTCTTACAACTCTGATTCAGATCAGCTACTTGACTGACTAACGCATCCATTGACTGCTTCAAATCACTCAAAGATTGTACAACCGCTGACTTGAAAGTATTAAACTCCGTGGATAAGGCTTGGAACTCGGTGGATGTAACTGTAGATGTAGGTGGAGGTGGAGGTGGTGGTGGAGGTGGTGTAGATTGGAAGTTCTGTAGTAGCGATAATAGAGTTTTACATTATTAATCTTCAGGGCTAATGGACATCAGCTTAGCATAAAACAGAACTCTTAACTCATCAACACTTTGATCAACTGGAGGTTGTTGAACTGGAGGAGGCTGAGTTACACGACTTTGTGGAGGCGGAGGCAAGAAAATTTCTGGTCGTGGACGTACAGCGGGCTCTTCAATCACCTGCCCTTTGCCTTTTAGTAACATCTTAACTCCTTGTAACTCCCGAATGAAAGTATCTTCAATAGCCTTTAAGGCGCCATCGAAAGTTTCCCTTGTCACGAAGACGGGTAAAGTAACACCAGCACCACTTAGGTTCGCCGTTGACACAACAGTTGTTTCAACTGTGTGACCTACGCTCAGTGTTGGCATAGTGTTAGCACTGGTAGGATTTCCACTCTGTCCTTGTAGTCCTGTGAGAGGGTCTACTCTGAGTGTTCCGGATGGGTCACGAAGAATCGCATCAGTTGTTCCAGAAAGTGTCCTATTCAAAGAATCAAAAATATTAGCAATTAGCACTAGACGCTCAACATGTGCAGGAAAGAAGGTCGATGACTAGGGGGGAGGTCGCTCTGTTTCAATACCCGAAATCTCCAAGTGAGATCCGGATAGGGTTTGAAATCTCCAAGTGAGATCAGAAATCTCAGCAACAGTCGGATTCTTCTTTTGGCCTTGTGAACTTTCAGACTCAGCCCCTCTTTTCTTACTCATCTCCCCCTCACGATCATGATCATCGGGATCCTGATCATGCTTTCGTTTTAAACCCTAGGCTTGAGTCTTACAACTCTGATTCATATCAGCTACTTGACTGACTAACGCATCCATTGACTGCTTCAAATCACTCAAAGATTGTACAACCGCTGACTTGAAAGTATTAAACTCCGTGGATAAGGCTTGGAACTCCGTGGATGTAATTGTAGATGTAGGTGTAGGTGGAGGTGGTGGTGGAGGTGGTGTAGATTGGAAGTTCTATAGTATCAATAATAGAGTTTTACTTTGTGGATCTTCAGGGCTAATGGACATCAGCTTAGCATAAAACAGATCTCTTAACTCATCAATACTTTGATCAACTGGAGGAGGCTGAGTTACACGACTTTGTGGAGGCGGAGGCAAGAAAATTTCTGGTCGTGGACGTATAGCGGGCTCATCAATCACCGGCCCTTTGCCTTTTTGTAACATCTTAACCCCTTGTAACTCCCGAATGAAAGTATCTTCAATAGCCTTTAGGGCGCCATCAAAAGCTTCCCTTGTCACGAAGACGGGTAAAGTAACACCGGCACCACTTATGTTCGCCGTTGACACAACAGCTGTTTCAACTGTGTGACCTACGCTTAGTGTTGGCATAGTGTTAGCACTGGTAGGATTTCCACTCTGTCCTTGTAGTCCTGTGAGAGGGTCTACTCTGAGTGTTCCGGATGGGTCACGAAGACTCGCATCAGTTGTTCCAGAAAGTGTCCTATTCAAAGAATAAAAAATATTAGCAATTGGCACTAGACGCTCAACATGTGTAGGAAAGAAGGTCGAGGACTGGGGAGGAGGTCGCTCTGTTTCAATACCCGAAATCTCCAAGTGAGATTCGGATAGAGTATGTGCTAAAGCCCCGTGAGAAGATGAGACAACTTCTTGTTGAGAAGAAGCTGAATGGCTGGCTGAGGTGTGCAATTGTGTTACTGGGCGAGTAACATCTTTTTCAACACCTGATCCCAACACATGAGACCCGGTGGTGGATGTGGCTGCCCTTCTGGTATAGAAATGTTTGGTAGCTCTCACACTCTCCATATTTTTTTCTTCATTTTCTCTCACAGACTCACATATATTTTCAACTAATTCTCCCTCGGTTCTCCTTATACCTCCCATTTCTTCACCAACATGAGAAGACATCAAGGGCATGTCATCAAAGTTGAGCTCTAACACATTAATATTAGCTGACAAATTCATTTGTGGAAACACCAGAAGATCAGCAACATCACCAAACATGTTTTCTGCATCAACACCATCATTTCCATCATTGCCATCATTATTATCATCAGAATCTCCATCATATTGTTCCTCCGCGGGATCAGACGCGTTGTCAGACTCTGTACTATCATCAGAATACTCAACTAAAGGAGCATCCCCAATGTGTTTAGGAACTACTTCTTCAGAATCGTCTTGTACAAGGTCATCTATATGTGTGTCCTCAGACGATGACCCTGCATCTTCAAGTACAGGTGACTGACCCCCACCGGTTCCCCTCTCGGTATTTTCCCTCGACTCTCCCCTTTCAGTAGCCCTTGCATCCTGAACCCTCACAGACTCCTCTCGCCTAGGGGTTGAGTCTTGGGTAGGTCCCTCCGGTTCTGGCCGGACCATAGACTCACTATAATCGATGATACACTCAGCATCCTGATCTGCGTATGAAAGGAACCCTTCCAGTAATGTCATTTCATAGTCATATTTCCTCTTTGGAAGTTGAATATACTGCATTGGTTTCTCGGGCACAGAAGGATGATTTACTCTTCGTGGAATTTCTCGGTTAGACCGAAGCATACTCTGAATGATGATTTGAAGAAACCTCATGTACGGAATACAAGGCTTTCCCTTGATTTGACGTCATAGCAATATCTTTTCACTCAGTTCATGCCAGAAGAAGGCTGCATAATCTACATGAAGATCATACACCACCACATGAAACAATTTCAGAAATCCGATACTGGCGCTGTCAGTTCCCGAATGTTTGGCAGTTAAGCACCGGTTGAGAATAGAAAAGATTGTATAGTACAAAAGGTGGTAGATTCGCCTTATTAAAACCCTTCACTCGTGTTAAATTCTCGGTATATCCTATTGCGCGTATGCCTTCAAATACTTCTTCTTCAGATGGATAATCATCGAATTCAGTCTTTCCTTCTCTAGAATCAGGCTCAGGTAGCCCCAGTACAACTCTTAATCTTTGAAAGTCGAGCTTCGTGATAAATTCATCGATCTGAAATACAAAGATCAGTCTGCCGTTCTCCATGGATGTGGTTATCATCTTCCATGCTTGCTATAAATATAGCATAGGCACATTGACTGTGTGAGTCAATGCGTACGCTAGCGGGTGATTTCTGAGCACTTCTTTTGCCACTGGATGAATGTTGATCTTGTCAAAATTAACGTGATGGTTGTTGAAGATGATCTGTACATAGTTGATCGGATGAAAGATTAAGTGATCGGGATGAACTCCGGCTTGTGATTGGTGTACAGATCGCGTTGATGGTAAAGGAACATCAGGTGTCAGATCGGGTAAACTCGGAACATGTTCATCAAAGCCTTGAACACGGCTTTGTTCTTCTTGATTAGTCATCTGAAAGACTTATGCCAATCTGCTCCCCCTAAACAGATGCATAATTTGTTGTCTTTTCTTCAGAGAAATCTGCATAGACAGATGAAAACTTGGTACTCATAGAACATGAGTCCAGAATGTTAGATGTATCACTTTATGAAAAAATATAACTCCCCCTCAAAATATGAATATAATTAAACAATCACACGAACTCCCCCTCAATGTTTTAAAGAAAGCTAAGAAATGCCTAAGTATTCAACATTCCTAGTTTGCTGATTAGAAAATTGAACCTTTTTTCATCTAAAGGTTTTGTAAAAAGATCAGCAAGCTCTAGTTCTGTCGGTACGAAATGCATTTCTATAGTTCCCTTTTCAACATGGTCCTTGATAAAATGGTACCTGACATCTATGTGTTTCGTTTTGGAGTGATGAACAGGATTTTCAGTTATTGCAATTGCGCTTTTGGAATCACAATAAATTAGGATCTTGTTTAAGATATATCCATAATCCTTTAGCTAAGTCTTCATCCAAATTACTTGTGAACAGCAAATAGCGGCGGCCACGTACTCTGCTTCAGCCGTAGATGTTGACACACGGGTTTGCTTCTTTGATGACCAGCTTACAAGTTTATCTCCCAAAAATTGACAAGCACCAGATGTGCTTTTCATGTCCATCATATTTCCCGCATGATCTGCATCTGTGTAAGCAGTTAGCTCAAACCCAGAATCCTTAGGATACCAAAGACCCAAATTCCTTGTGCCTTTGAGATATCTAAGGATTCGCTTTACAGCCATAAGGTGAGATTCCTTCGGGTTAGCTTGAAAACGTGCACAAAAGGATGTTGCAAACAAAATGTCCGGTCTACTTGCCGTTAGATATAGTAAAGATCCAATCATGCCACGGTATAACTTTTGATCGACTGATATACCAGATGAATCAACGTCCAAAAGCCTACCGGTAGCCATGGGAGTTTTCATGGTGGAAGAGGAATTTAAGTCAAATTTCTTAAGCATATCATTTATATATTTTTATTGATTAATGAAAATGCCTTCATTTGACTGTGTCACTTGGAGTCCAAGGAAAATTTTTAGCTCTCCCATCATACTCATTTGAAAGCGGCTTTTCATCACCTCTTCAAAATCTTTACACATATCGGGATTCGTAGAGCCAAATATAATGTCGTCAATATATATTTGTACTAGCATTAAATCTTTACCTTTTCTTTTGAGAAAAAGAGTTGTATCTATTGTACCTTTGGTGTATCCATTTTCAAGCAGATGAATAGTCAGATTCTCATACCATGCCCTTGGTGCTTGTTTCAGACCGTAGAGTGCTTTGTCTAAAACGTAGACATGGTTTAGATATTTTGGATCTATAAAACCCTCAGGTTGACTTACATAAACATCTTCATGAAGTATTCCGTTCAGAAACGCATATTTGACGTCCATCAGAAATACCTTCATGCTTTTATGCATGGCGTATGCAAGAAAAATTTTGATGGCTTCAATCCTTGCTACTGGTGCGTAGGTTTCATCATAATCTATTCCTTCTTGTTGATTATACCCTTTTGCAACCAGTCTTGCTTTGTTTCTGACTATAATTCCTGCTTCGTCTTTCTTGTTCTTAAAGACCCATTTAGTTCCAACAATGGTCTTGTCTTTAGGACGCTTCACCAAATGCCAAACTTCGTTACGCTTAAACTCATTTAACTCCTCTTGCATGGCGTTTATCCAATCTGGATCTTGTAAAGCTTCAGATGCTTTCTTGGGTTCTAATGTGCTTAGAAAGTTAACATACAAACATCCGTTTGTAGTCGCAGATCGTGTTTTCACTCCATCATTGAGATCACCAATAATATCTACTGGGGGTGTGCTTTTGTCCATTTATGTGTAATGGAAGAGTTGGAATCTCTACACGAGTGTTCGATGAATCATTATCATCTAAAACTGCAAGAATTTTTTCAGTAGATTCAACTGAAGATACATGTGTCGGTTCTGGTACGTTAACTTCTGGTTGTTGTATTTCATGTGTAGAAACCTACGATGATGTGTTTATTGAAACCGGAACTTCAGGTTGAATTTCAGGTTCAGAAACTGGAATAGTTGTAGGTTTACTCGGAGTCTCGTTGGTTGCCCCAGAAGTACTAGCACCGACATCGTCAGATGGACCGGAGACATTAACACTCGTCTGTTGTGGAGATGCATTTACTGATGTGATGGGTGGTTCCATATCTGCACAATAATCCATAAATCCATCATGAAATAACAAATCTAAATCTTTAGTGCTATTATTATCTAATACATAATTAGAAAACTGTTTTGCCACTGCTTCTACTCCTTTTTAGTAGAAGCTTCAGATTTTTGTCCGAGTTCGGAACTGTGTTGTCCAGAAGTCAAAGTCACACTCTCGTCAAACGTAACGTTGATGCTCTCGATGACTGATTTTGTACGATTATTGTAGATCCGATATGCTTTAGAATTCAAGGAATATCCAATATAGATTCCCTCATCAGCATTAACTTGGAACTTTGCAAGGTTTTCACGATCTTTCATAACAAAACACATGCATCCAAACACACGCAGAAATTTTATGTTAGGTTTGCGATTGTTGATTAATTCATATGCAGTTTTGTTAAAGTGTTTATTAATAATTGTCCTGTTCTGAGTAAAGCATGCTGTGGAAACTGTTTCGGCCCATAGACTTGGTTGTTGAGGTGGCCGATGATAGGACCTTGACGGTCACAGACGTGTTTCGCGGATGCACCTTAGAGATCTCAGGGGTGAGGTTTCCCATTGACCTGATCCCGATTGCTATGCAGGAGCTTTGTGTGATTGTGGGCATGGATTAGATGGATAAGTTCGACGCGAAGATCGTTTGCCGTCACAAGCAAGTGCGAGTTCGAACCCCAAGCGGGGGAGAACTGTTAGTGCAGGGAGATTCGTCTAGACGGTCTACGGCCATATGTTCGGCTGCGAGAGCTCGGAGGTACCTTCAGCATAGTGGGCAAGGATTTTTAGCATACGTGTTAGACACGAGGGTTGGGGAAGCGAAGAAGTCTGCGGAAGACGTACCTGTGGTACGGGAGTTCACCGATGTGTTTTCCGAGGAATTGCCGGGGATACCTCCCGAGCGACAGGTAGAGTTTCGGATCGATCTGATCCCGGGTGCGGCTCCGGTGGCCAAGGCACCCTACCGCCTGGCTCCACCGGAAATGAAAGAACTGTACGCCCAGCTGCAAGAACTACTCGAAAAAGAGTTCATTAGACCGAGCTGTTCGCCGTGGGGAGCACCTATCTTATTCGTGAAGAAGAAGGATGGATCACAGCGGATGTGCATAGACTACCGAGAGCTGAATAAGCTTACGGTAAAGAAACGTTATCCTTTGCCAAGGATTGACGATTTGTTCGACCAGCTTCAGGGGGCCTCATGGTTCTCCAAGATTGATCTACGGTCGGGATACCACAAGATGCGGGTCAGGAGTGAGGACACGGAAAAGACGGCTTTCCGTACGCGATACGGTCATTACGAGTTTGTGGTGATGCCTTTTGGACTCACCAATGCACCTGCAGCGTTCATGGGCCTCATGAACCGAGTGTGTAGTCCGATGTTGGACCGTTCGGTGATTGTGTTCATCGATGATATTCTGATGTATTCGAAGACCAAGGAGGAGCACGAGACGCATCTTCCAGAAGTGTTGGAAGTATTGAGGCGAGAGAAGTTATACGCTAAGTTTTCCAAGTGCGAATTCTGGTTACGAGAGGTCCAGTTCCTAGGACATGTCGTGAATCAGGATGGTATTATGGTTGACCCAGCTAAGATTGCAGCTGTGATGCGGTGGGAGGTGCCGAAGACTCCTACTGAGGTGAGAAGCTTTCTGGGATTAGCGGGGTATTATCGAAGGTTTATTCAGGATTTCTCTAAGATCGCTTTACCCATGACGCGATTGACAAAGAAATCTGCGGCTTTCAGTTGGGGGGAGGAACAACAGAAGGCGTTCGAGGAGCTACGCAGGCGGTTGTGTGAGGCTCCTGTGTTAACCTTACCCGAGGGCATGGAGGATTTGGTAGTATATTGTGACGCCTCACATCAGGGTTTGGGTGCCGTGCTTATGCAGCGCGGCAAGGTCATAGCCTACGCTTCTAGACAGCTGAAGCCTCACGAAGCCAATTACCCGACTCATGACCTGGAGTTGGGAGCGGTAGTGTTTGCCCTTAAAATTTGGAGGCACTATCTCTATGGTGTCAAGTGTACGATCTACACTGACCATAAGAGCCTCAAGTACTTGATGGATCAGCAGAACCTTAATATGCGTCAGCGAAGGTGGCTCGATGTGGTTAAGGATTATGACTGCGAGATACTTTACCACCCGGGTAAGGCGAACGTGGTCGTGGACGCACACAGCCGACATCCGGTCGGTGAGCCACTGAGGGGTTATTGTCAGCGATTGACAGTGGTTACACCTATCCTGGAGTCGATAGGAAGCGCTCAAGAGGTGGCTGTCTTGGAGGAAAATGCAAAGCGGGAAAGAGTGTCAGGGGAAATCTCGAATTTTGTTCGTGATAGTCGGGGGTTGTTAACTCGACATGGTAGGGTTTGGGTTCCATTCATCGGTGGGAACCGACAGGTACTAATGGATGAGGCGCATAAGTCCAAGTTCTCGATTCACCCGGGGGCTACAAAGATGTACAGGGACTTGCGCGAAGGTTACTGGTGGCCCGGCATGAAGCGGGATGTTGCTAGATGTGTTGAGGTATGTATGACCTGTCGGAAGGTCAAAGCGGAACATCAACGACCTCATGGGAAATTGCAACCGTTGGAGGTCCCGGTTTGGAAATGGGAAGAGATTACTATGGACTTCATAACGAAACTCCCAAGGACTCCCCGTGGGAACGATGCCATTTGGGTGATTGTTGACCGTCTGACCAAGAGTGCACACTTCTTGGCCATCAGGGAGAGCTCCTCGACGGAGAAGCTTGCGGAGGTGTTTGTGCGTGAGATCGTGGCCAGGCATGGGGTGCCAGTTTCGATTGTCTCCGACAGGGATACTCGTTCTACCTCTCGGTTTTGGGAGAAGTTCCAGTCGGAGATGGGTACACGGTTACACTTTAGCACGGCCTTTCATCCACAGACGGACGGACAGAGCGAGCGAACCATTCAGACCCTCGAGGATATGCTTCGAGCTTGTGTCATCGATTTTGGAGGTAGTTGGGATCAGTACCTACCTTTGGCGGAATTTTCCTACAACAACAGCTACCACTCTAGTATTGGCATGCCGCCATACGAGTTGCTGTACGGTAGGAAATGCAGAACGCCCGTTTGTTGGGGCGAGGTTGGGCATCGGGTGTTAGGGAGTACTGACATCGTGTTGAAGACGACCGAGACAATTCAAATGGTGCGGGACCGTTTGGTTACTGCACAGAGTCGGCAGAAGAGCTACGCCGACAAAAGGCGATCCGACTTGGAGTTTCAGGTGGGTGATTATGTATTGTTGAAGGTTTCACCCTGGAAAGGGGTGATCCGGTTTCGTAAGCGGGGGAAGCTAGGGCCTCGTTATATTGGGCCTTACCGGATCATCGCCCGCGTGGGGAAAGTGGCTTACCGGTTGGAGCTACCGGAGGAACTGAACTTGATTCGCAACACCTTCCACGTTTCGCAATTGCGGAAGTGTGTGATGGATGAGTCTGCAGTAGTACCGCTCGAAGATATTCAGATCGACGAGCGGCTTAATTACGTGGAAAAGCCAGTTGCTATTCTTGACAGGAGGACGAGAACCTCGCGGAACAAGGTCGTTGGTTTGGTGAAGGTTCAATGGAGACACCGAAAGGGTTCCGAGTAGACTTGGGAACCTGAAGCGGAGATGCGAGAGAATTATCCGGAGCTGTTTGCGGGTGTAGACTTCGGGGACGAAGTCTAATTCAAGCGGGGGAGAGTTGTAAAGCCCGTGTCCCGGTATGGTTTTAAAAAGTCGTAATGTATTTATTTTATTGTCGTTTAAAGCGAGTCTTGTTATCGGAAGTTGTCAAAGGGGACCTTGAATGTTATGTGTGGCAAACCTTACTCTCTTTTGCAATATTATAGAAATTCAGGGACCAAAAGTGTCAAAGTGTTGAGCCTAGGGGCCAAATGTGGACAATGGAGTTTGTGTGCATGTGGATCGGCCAAGGAAAGGGGGACCGACCCCCCCCCCCCTCTTCCTCTTCTCGTCGGTTCCAAAATAGCATCAACCAGCAGCCTTTTTGTTTTTGTTTGTTTCACTTGGCCAAGGGAGAGGGTAACCGTGAGTGTGAGAAGCCGAGAGAGTCAAAAGTGAGGGAGTTAGGGAGAGTTCGTGAGAGAGAGAAGTCGCCGGAGAAACGCCGCCACGGTCGCCGGAAAACCACCGCTGTCAACGTCCTTCGTCGGAGAGGTCGAGAAGAAGGGAGTGCAGGCACGGTTGCGAGTCGTCGTTGTAAGGTATGGCTCTCGTTACGTTTCTGTTTTCGTCTTTGGTTTCCGGCGAAAGGGCAACGGCAGCGCCGCCGCCACTGTGGTGGCTGGGTGTCGGGTGGTGGTGGTGGTGGTGTGAGTAATATATGTGCATGCGGTAAGGTGATCGAGAGAGTAGGGAGTTCGCGGTGGTTTGCGGCTCGTTTTAGTTGTTTTGTCGAAGGACCGCCGCCGGCCGCCGCCGGCCGCCACCGGCGACCACCACTGCCGGAGGTGGCAGTGGGTGGTGCGTGGCTGTGACCTGTTAATAATTATAGAGCCCTTTAAGTCGTGACTTAATCGATTAAGCCGATTTGATAAAACCGTCGTTTTCTTTATAATCATCATTTCATGTGAATAATTGTTCAGTCACTGTTTTTGCGACGGCCATAACTTTTCCGTCATAACTCCGATTGAGCCGAAACTGGTACCCACGGTTCAAGTTCGGGGTCGGTCACGTTTTCCGTGTTTTAGCGGAAAACTAGTTCAGCCTCTAGCTAGGTGAAAAAGTGGTCGCAAGTTTGGTGATTTGTCATTTTATGTGAATGACGATTTTCTGCCACTGTTTTGTCGTGGCCGTAACTTTTTACTCGTAGCTCGGATTGAAATGAAATCGGTGGCCGAAGTTCACTAATCGAGTCAGGAAAGTTTTTCGTGTTTTGCCAAAAATCTGTTTAAGCCTGTAGCTGGGCCGTATGGGGCTGTTTATACAGCCTGGTCCGAAAAACTTCCAGCTTTCTGTCCCTGTTTTGTTTTATGCATAACTTTTGCTTGGAATGTCGGTTTGGGATGGGACTGGTGCCAAAAGTTTCGTTTCGGAGTCTATTAAGTTTGCTCTGTTTTGCGGAAAGACCAATCCGGACCGTAGCTAGGGCGAAGTTGCCATGTTGTACTGAAAGGTCCGGGTGTTCGCTGTTCTGCGAATCATTGTTGTAAAATCCATAGTAAATTATAGAAAAATCGTTAGGACGCGTGCGATACGTCCCTGAAATCGTAAGACTTAGAACTTCGTAATTGTGGATTTTGATTTCTGTATTTATCAGTTTTAAGGGGGTAAAACAGGTCCCGAACATACCCGTATATTTTAATAAAAAGCTGGAATATTTAGTCTTTTGAAAGCTAGTAAACGTGTTATGGGTCGGGACTTTCCTTTGACTTTTTATACGTATTTAGGTGGGAAAAGTGAAGAAGATTTCCGTGTTGGTGTTGCGATTCGTGAGCACATTGCTTAGCCTCGAGGTGAGTTCTCTCACCGCGTAGTTAGGAATTTCATGTATGTCGTTCTTTTGTGTTACGTGTTATTACGTGTATTTATGTGCTTACATGAACTAGTTGGGATGTGATAACTGGTTGTGATTTGTTGAATACGTATGTGAAATATTTATGCATGTGTACACCTCAGTGGGACTGAGGGGCTCGGTGGGACCGAGGGCTTGGTGGGACTAAGCTAGTACAGTAATCTTTACTCGGTGGGACCGAGGGCTCGGTGGGACCGAGCTTGTATTAATGTACTTTATGTACTCGGTGGGACCGAGGTTCGTACTTATATAATAATCATTATGTGGTTTGAAATTCGTGGTGATGGTGATGTTGCCTACTTGCGAGTAGGGGTGATATGCGTGGGGTTGCTACCTACGTGTGTGGTTGGATTCACTAAGCGTTAGCTTACCCTTTCCCAATATGTTGTTATTTCAGGTGCGGGCGGCAGTCGGCGTGACCGTACACACATCAAGCGCAGAGTATCAAAGATTGTTAAACTTTCACTTTCGAACCCTTTGAATTTAATTATGTAATTTTCCGCTGCATAAACTTTGTTGACGGTTTGAGTCAACGACGTTAATTTCAATTAAGACGTGAATTACTAAATTATGGTTGTTTTATAATGAAATGTATGTTTTAAAAATTTAAATTTCCTTGTAATTTTTGGGACGTTACAAATCCTGCATCTTTTATTCAAGAATTTTATGAGTAAGTCTTTGAAGTCCACTAAAAACATACTTAAACAAACATGCATGAGTTAAAGATGCACAATTTTAAGTTGCATGTTGATGTTCTTGGCAAGAACATCAACCTTTTCTAAAATGTGTCTTTTACAAGAGTTTATAAAAGTTGAGTTGATAGGTAACTTGCATGCATTTTAAATGGATCAAAATGTGTTTTGGGAACTGAAAATAAGTGTATGGAAGAGAGTCAAATCGGATTGTGCATGTTGGGATAATCTCAATCATACCTTAGAAGATTATTAGTTTAGTACTAGAAGTATAAATAGGCACAAGTATGAAAAGGTACATCGGTGGTAACCAACACCATAACCACCGACCGAAAGGTTGCAATGTTTCAAAGACACCATTTCGCGAAGGGTTGCAATGGTTCGTTTGTACCTATTCACTTAGTATAAATAGGGAACTTATGTAATCGATTTAATGTACTTTTTTCTCAATTTATGAAACTTTAGTTTGATTAAAGATCTTAGATAAACCTGTTATATCCATCAATTGGTATCAGAGCCTTGGTTATTATCATACCAAAGTTCTCATCATCTACCCAGAAATCAAACCAGAGAAAGTCACCAGAAGTACCGCCGGAGATTAAACGATCAACCACCATCACAAATTGATCATTTGGGGTTAATCAGAATCTCAAGAGGATAACCAGGGCGGCCAAACACCAGAAGGTATTTTACCACCATCTGGCACCCACCGAAACAGAGGAAAATATACCTGTGTCGGAGATCAGAGAAGAAGTTCTCAAACAACAACCATACGGGTTAGAGATATACCTGACTTATTCTGGTTGGCAGAAGATGTTTCTCCAGAGGCTCTGATAGCTCCAGCAGAGGGATCAATATCGTCGTGGAACATCTCTTCAAATAGCATATTTAGGTCTACTTCTCTTGTTTTTGAGATGTCAGAGGATTCCTTCTTTAGACCGAGTTCTGAACTGACTTGTTCAGAAGTCTTTTGAAAGGAATCGTCAAAAGACACATTGATACTTTCTACAATGGTTCCTGACCGCAGAAGGTAAACTCTGTAGGCCTTAGAAGTGCTAGAGTATCCAATGAACTTGCCTTCATCTGCTTTCACCTCAAAATTTCCTCTTGCTTCTCTATCATTTAAGACAAAGCATTTGCATCCAAATACATGAAAGAACTTGATGTTTGGTCGCCTTTTGTTGATCAAATGATACGGTGTCTTGATGTGCCTCTTTACAATGGTTGATCGATTTTGGGTGTAGCAAGTGGTTGATACTGCTTCTGCCCAAAAAGACATTGGTAATCCAGATGCTGTCAGCATAGTTCTTGCAGCCTCCACAAGCGTGCGATTCTTTCGTTCAACCACGTCATTCTGTTGCGGGGTGCGTGCAACAGAGAAGTTTTGTGATATGCCTTCTTCTGTAAGATAAGCTTCAATGACATAGTTTTTGAATTATGTGCCATTGTCGCTTCTTAGTTTCTGAATCCTGCACTCATACAGAACTTGGATTCTTTTCATTAAATTTATCAGAATGTTTGGAACATCTGATTTCTTTCTGACAAATTCAACTCATGTAAATATTGAATATTCATCGATCAAAACAAGTATATATTTCTTGCCACCTAGGCTCTGTGTAGCGATTGGACCGCAGAGGTCAATATGAAGCATGTACAGAGGCCTAGGGCAAGATACATCAGTCTTGCCTTTATGGGAAGCTCTTTTGAGTTTTCCTATTTCGCAAACAGAACACAAATGATCTTTATTAAATTTAACATTTGGCAGACCTTTGACTAGATCAAGTTTAACAAGCTTATCTTGAGTATGAAAGTTTAGGTGGCAGAACCTGTTATGCCATAACCAGGCTTCTTCGCTTTTACTGGCAACAAGGCAGAGCTTGTCTTCCTTGTTCTTGGCACAGAAGTTCATGAGGTAAAGATCGCCTCTTCGTTCGGCTCGTAGAAGTTCGACTCCTGTGTCCTCACCTTGTAGAGAGCAGAAGGTTCTTTTGAACATTACATCGAAACCCGTATCGCAGAGTTGGCTAACACTGAGAAGATTGTGCTTAAGGCCATCAACATATGCAACTTTGCACACGGTTATGTTTTCCTTCTTTATGACTCCGTAGCCTTTTATATACCCCTTCTTGTTGTCACCAAAGGTCACAGATCCTCCATCGAATTTATCTTTGTAGGAGGATAGTAGACCTCTGTTGCCAGTCATTTGCCGCGAGCACCTGGAGTCAAGATATCAGATTGGCACATACTGCTTCTGTAAGACAATCAGAGAATTTTAGGTACCCATATCCAAATGGGTCCAGCTTTGTTAAGGGTCTTCAAGTTTTCCTTAGCATTCTTGGGTTTGGTTTTAGCTTCTTTTGAAGAGCTATTTTGTTTCTTCTTACCCTTGAATTTAACATTCTTTTTGGGTACAGAGAGGAAACAGTGTGGACTTGAGAAGTGTTGATTTAATCGATACATGAGTGTTGGTTATGTATGCTCAAGAATGATTATAAAATGATATTACCGGTAATATATGATCCTATAGGGTCACACCATATAGCAAGTAGACACCGAATTAATATTTATAAGAATTTGATTCTTGATAAATATTATTTCTTGATAAAATATTATTAATTATATTTTTGAATATGATTTATAATATTAGATGCAAATAATTAATTTTGGTTATATAAAATAATACATGTGATGGATTTATTTTATAACTAAAATTAAAAGAGGGACTTGAGGAGAAAAGTTTAAGATAGTTAAAATATAATTTTAACCATCTTAAAACTACAAGGGTTTGTTGTGAAAAATTGCATGGCCTTCCCTTTTATGATTGGTCATTTTGGGTGGCAAGCACATGGGCATGTCCAAGTATTATAAGCATGCTTGACTTGATACAACATTACACACTTGAAAAAAAAACATCACACTCTCTCTCTCTTCTTGCTCTCGGCAAAACACACACTAGTGTGTGTTTTTGTTCTTCTAAAAACACAAGTATTTTTCACTTGGATTAGAAGTTCATCTTGCATAAAAACTTCAAGAAGATACTAGCATATCACAAGGTGTTTGGAACTTGCTTGGTGGACTTCTCTAGAGGGACTCTCTTTTGGGTTCTACATTCATCACCAACTTCCAACCTCCCAAGAGGATTCAAAGTCTACAAAGGTTGTATCTCAAAACCCCCTATGTATGTGTTTTAATCTTTCATGTTCATGCAAATGGATCCTTGGTGGGTGTTAAAATGCTTTAATGTTGTTCAAAGATTTTAAGCTTCCGTTGCAAATATTATGATTTTTGAAATCTTGTTTTGAACAAAACCCAACAAGTGGTATCAGAGCCTCTTTTGCATGCATGTTTAGATTTTTTGTTGATATGAAAAATGCTTGGTTTTTGAAAGCCATGGATGTTTTTTCATTTTGTATGAAGAAGTTCATACATGACATCTTTGGCATTTTTTTTTGTCTATAATTGTTATTTTATGTGACCAAAATTTTACATGCATTTTTGGTCATAAAAGTTGCCTTAGAAAAACAAAGTGTTTGTTTATTTTTTTTATATGTAATTGTTGGGTATAAACAAGCCAAAGAAAAGGAGTTTATTTTAAAAACATTTTAAAGGAGTTTATTTTAAAATAACATTTTAAAGTAAAGTAATAAAAACGAGTTTTAAATAAAAGGAGTTTATTTTAAAAGGTAACATTTTAAAAGTAAAATGGTTAAAATGGGTTTTATAAATAAAATGAGTTTTATTCTAAAAGCCCATAAAATTTTGAAATGTCAAAGTAAATTAAAATGCCGATTTTAAAAACTCTTACAAACTCCAAGTGTCATGTGATATTGGATGCATGCAATATACATGACATTATATGATTATAAAACTCTAGATTTTATTTGCTTTAAAATATAGGATATTTTAGAGAAAAATAAAATTGGTTCAAAAGCGCTTATTTAAAGATCGTTTAAAATTGAAGCGACAAGTTTTAAAATTAGATTTTATGATGAACCTAGTTTTAAAATAGAGATTTTAAAATTAACCAAATTATTTAAAATAGAGATTTTAAATTTATTATGAGAAATAGTTTCTTAAAAGAAAACATTGATTATTGGATGCATGCAATAATATGGTACCATGAGTTTTAAAAAATAAAATTGAGATTTTAAATGGAAATTTCAAAACTCATACAAACTCATAGTCTAGTATTAATAAAAATGTTTATTAAGAGACTATAAATGGTTCTTATAGTGCTCAAACACAAATTTAATATTTGATATTAAAAATTGACGACAGATACTTAGTTGATAAAATTAAGTTTTTATTTAAACTAATAGGAACCATTTAAAGAGAAATGAGTTTGTACCATATATTATTAAATGCATGCAATACTAAAATGTTTTTAAAACTAGAATTATAAAACATTATAAATCCTTTTTTCAAAACGCAAGTCATATGCCGTCCTTTTGAGAAACACTCAATACGTCACTATGACACCCTTGTGGGATAAATGTCACCTAACCACTTGGATTGTCTTGTGATAGATGAGGTGATTCTTATGACTTTGTGGGATAAAGGTCACCTAACCACATGGATGTAAGTTTCACACGTTGTTTCAAGTAGGATGATTTGATTGGGAATCTTTTGTGATAAAGGTCACCTAAGCATTAGAAACCCAAGGCATAGATGGGATCAAACATGCCAATTAACAAACAACTTGTTAAGGATCCCATAACGCTAGGAATTACATTCGATGTAATCGATAAACGTTATCTACCTTGTTGGATTAAATGGACGGGATAAAGGTCACCTAACCGTTTCATTTGTTTTGCAATGTTGGATCCTAGATTTTATGCAAATTAATGTTTTAGAAAACGAAAGGGTAATTAATTTGCTTAATAATAAATATAGAAAATACTACATTAACTTTGTTAAGTTTTGTGGATGGCCCAAAATGCAAACACTACAATAGATCACCCCTAAGAGCTTTTCTTAACGAAGAAAAGTTAAACACTCAGAACTTCCCGATTTGGTTTCACAAATTGAGACACGTTCTCAGACGTGAAAACAAATCATACGCACTTATCGTACCTCATCCTGAAGAACCTCCTCTTACTTCCATAGAAGCTAACGATACTTGATTGAAACATAATTCAATCAAGGTATCACGTCTTATGCTAGAAACCATGGTTCCATCCTTGCTAGAAAGAATGGAAACGTTTCCACTGAGGGCATTTGACATGGTAAACTGATTACCAACATATTACCAAATGTATATGGTCCGTGAATGCTTCGATACAATTGGACAAAGACCAATATGTAAGCTCTCATATTCACAAAATGAGGACGCACCTTGACTATTTGGATAGACTTGGCTATCCTTATTCCAATGGGAGAGCAATAGATGTGATCCTCAAATCTCTGACCAACGCATTTGATGTTTTTGTCGAGAATCTGAATATAGTGATAGATGAGGCAACATTGGTCATAGAAGAGGAGATTGTCCTTCTGAGAAATAAATGTTTTCTAACGAAGGAAAGTCCTTCAAGTATCAATATTTAAGATAGAACCTTTACCTTTCTATCTTACACTTGTGTATTTGATACTAAGTGTAGAACTCACTTTTGTAATATGTTACAAATAATCAAAGAAAGGTAAATGACTGAAAGACAAGCAAAATTGTGATCCATATAAGCAAGGAAGCAAGATTGCGTACCAAGCTTATAGGAGATTTTATTATGAAACCATATGGCTTGTATTGTTAAAAAGTTTGTTTCGAACAATGTTTAAATTTAGTTTGACTAAATTATTATTTTTCCAGTCATATGTTTGTTGATTGAATGAAATTCACTTAACCGTTTTGGAAACGATTATATTCATATTCAAAATGAATTATTCTATTTCGAGAAATAGTTCTCTTAATTGAATAATAAAGTGAATCTCAAAAGTCTTCTAAAACATAATTCTATATAAACACCATAAGACTCAAATGTGATTTGAATCAAGTCTACACATGAAATAGTCAACTTAATCAAGAAAATTAAACGCATATCTTATTTTTTCAAAACTGTGGTATTTTGAAACTAAATATAAATATTTTCATTTGAAATATGCGATCTTGATAAAGTTGAATATAACCTCTTTTTTCTAATTTATAAAGAAAAGTTTTTTTGAATTGATACATGTTGATGTATATGGTCTCTCAAAACCAAGTCTAGATATGGTGATAGTTAATACCTTCACTGACGATTTCAATTGTTGAAGTTTATGGAACATAAAGATGAAGCATTTGATGTAATTCAAGTTGTTTCAAAGTGAAGATTAAGAAAACAACTCAGCAGGACCATTAAAGTCTTTTCTGATATATGAGGATAGTAACTAAACCAAGAACTCTTGGATCATCATAGAAATTGTGTACATCCGAAAGGATGAACCGAACCTTGTTAAATATAGTTCGCTCTATGATGAGTAGAAGTACTATTCCTATATCAAATTCGGAATTCTACCCTAGTTAAAGTAAACCGTACTTTTTGACACCAACCAAAAGGTAGACAAGACACCTTATAAGATTTCGTATGAAAGTTTTTTCATCCTTAGTCTTGGTTGAAGGTGTGGGTTTATGAAGCTCATGTAAAACAATAAGCTTCAAGTAAACTCAACCCAATGTCTACCAAATGCATATATTGTAGAATATACTATAAATTGTTTTTATATACCGATTCTACAATCCCACAAACAATAAAATTGTTTATTGTTCCAAAGCCAAGTTCTTAGAAAGCAAGTTTTTCTTTTGGCAAGGCAAGTGGGAGTGTTAAGGAACTTGAAGGGAATCAAGAACTTCATAACCTAATGCACTTATTGGTTGGCACTAGTTATCAAACAAAGGTCATTGAAACTGAGCGATTTTATTGATCAGAAACTTAGTAATAACACCAAGTGTTCGCAAATCTAGTAGAATCATTCAGAAATTCGAGAGATATCGATTTCTTATAAAGAATGATGTATGACTGGGTTCTAGTAAACCCATCAACTGCTAAAGTGCTATGTCAGATTCTGAATCTGGTGAGTGGCTTAGAGTCATGAATACTGAGATACAATCCATTCATGGATCAGTACAAGTATCTCAAACTGGAATCTTCATTTTGACAGGAAAATTAAAAGTTTAATTTTCATCAAAATAAAAGATGACTCATGTATTTTCTAAAACTAGTGGGAGCGCAGTAAAATTCCTAATCCTGTATGTGCAAGACATACTAGTATTTGGAAATTAACTTTCCGACATAGCGAAACATCATGCTTTGGCTCGGACAGTATTTCCTCAATAAAAGACTTAGAAAGGGCTAATTTTGTTCTTGGAATAAAGATCTTTAGAGATTAGATCAAGACGACTTATAGGTTTAAGTCAAAGTGCATATGTTGACATGATCTTAAAAGGATCAAGATGCAAGGCTCTAAAGGTAGTTTCTTGCAAATATGATATGGCATCATTTTGAGCATGTCTCAATATTCTAGCACAAAAGATGAGCTAGATAAAATGATTAGTATTCCATACGCTTCAGCAATTGGATCTATCATATATGCCATGACATGCACTAGATCGAGCGTGTCAAAATGCTTTAGAGCATTAGAAAACGATACCAACGAAAAACGAGGGAAGGTCATTGGATGACTATAAAGAACGAGCTAAGGTACTTACAAAGAACCAAGGAAGTGTTCTTTAACTGAGGAATGGAAGAAGATCATAGCAAAATGCTGCACTAATGATAGCTTCCATAAAGATTGAGAAGGTTCTCAATCACAAAAGGGGAAATGTCTTCATTGTGAATGAAGAACTAGTTCGTTTGAAAAGGTTCAAGGCGAAGGTCAAATTGCATAATACAC
The DNA here is from genome assembly GCA_033807775.1 of Saussurea involucrata. Lineage (NCBI taxonomy): Eukaryota > Viridiplantae > Streptophyta > Magnoliopsida > Asterales > Asteraceae > Saussurea > Saussurea involucrata. The sequence continues at coordinate 17,009,468 of CM066326.1, forward strand.
TACAAATAAGAACACACTGCCGCTTTAGAAGCCGCAAAAGAAAGATGCTTGGATGAAAGAGTTCATTGAAAAGCTAGGTAGATGCCTCCCATTCAGGATCATCTAGAAATCCTTTGTGAGAATGTGGGTGCCATTACGCAAGCTAAAGGACCCCATCTCACATCAGAGTACCAAGTATCTACTCCAGACATTTAACTATATTTAGAATAAAGTTAAAAATGGAGATGTTAGTGTTCACATAGTTTACACAAATCAAGTTTCTGGATAAACCCATTCATGAAGCTCCTTATATAAGCTAAACTTGAAGGGTCATGTTTGAGCTTTAGGACTTCGTTATTCTAGTGATAGGATTTGATTTGAATTTAGTATTTGGATATTGGAACAAGTAAAGCAACAAGTATAGTATTTAGTTAGATATATGGGATATGATCTTTTCATACTCGTTATGTTCTATATTAGCGTGTTTAAATCCTTGAATAAATTAGTTATTCAAAATGTCCATAGTCGATCATAGTTGTGGGAGCAACTATGAAGTAAGACTAATATGAATTGGATTGGTTAACTTTTAAAAGTAAAAGTGGCAAAGTGTTGCAACCAAGTTCATAGGTACTTGTTAGGGAACGAGTACTGGACCTGACCCGCTTCAAGATCACTTCATGGATCGTCGTCATAAGTGATTCTTGAATAAAAGGTAGTATCTTTGTATCCTTCGACCTGAGATGCATATTTGGGACTCAAGTGTAGGGAGTGTTATGCTTTGATATGGTTAACCGTTGTTCTTGAAAAAGGTAGCTATAAAGGCCATTATCGGGCATAGCATGAACTGCATGAGAGGCGTATGTAGTCAAGATAGGATTTGTTTCTCTAAATATATTAAGAGTGAGACATCTAAGGCGCCTTACCAAAAGTTGAACAATAGATGAGAATGATAGTGATCCATGTCTCATGTTTAACATGATGTCTAAACAAAGGGATAACTGATACCACACCTAATACATCAATTGAAGCTATGCGCTCGTGGGAATTGGATGTTGTTGAATGGCACTTACAGTCATACGTTGCTGGGGGCAGTGAGATGTTGCTAGACGTCCACCACTGTCTATATTATTCTATAATACAATCTTGAGCAAGTGGGAGATTGTTGGTTCTGTATGCTCAAGAATGATTATAAAATGATATTACCGGTAATATATGATCCTATAGGGTCACACCATATAGCAAGTAGACACCGAATTAATATTTATAAGAATTTGATTCTTGATAAATATTATTTCTTGATAAAATATTATTAATTATATTTTTGAATATGATTTATAATATAGATGCAAATAATTAATTTTGGTTATATAAAATAATACATGTGATGGATTTATTTTATAACTAAAATTAAAATAGGGACTTGAGGAGAAAAGTTTAAGATAGTTAAAATATAATTTTAACCATCTTAAAACTACAAGGGTTTGTTGTGAAAAATTGCATGGCCTTCCCTTTTATGATTGGTCATTTTGGGTGGCAAGCACATGGGCATGTCCAAGTATTACAAGCATTCTTGACTTGATACAACATTACACACTTGAAAAAAAAACATCACACTCTCTCTCTCTCTCTTCTTGCTCTCGGCAAAACACACACTAGTGTGTGTTTTTGTTCTTCTAAAAACACAAGTATTTTTCACTTGGATTAGAAGTTCATCTTGCATAAAAACTTCAAGAAGATACTAGCATATCACAAGGTGTTTGGAACTTGCTTGGTGGACTTCTCTATAGGGACTCTCTTTTGGGTTCTACATTCATCACCAACTTCCCACCTCCCAAGAGGATTCAAAGTCTACAAAGGTTGTATCTTAAAACCCCCTATGTATGTGTTTTAATCTTTCATGTTCATGAAAATGGATCCTTGGTGGGTGTTAAAATGCTTTAATGTTGTTCAAAGATTTTAAGCTTCCGTTGCAAATATTATGATTTTTGAAATCTTGTTTTGAACAAAACCCAACAATGAGATCAAAACAATGAGAATAATGAATGTGCGAAGAGATTTGCTTGAACTTTTCATTGAAAACATTAAATGGGGGCACAGAGGCATTACATTCTATCCTAACATTTGACTTCCTATTACAAGAAGACCTATGTAGGCTAGTTTGTTGTTTGCAAAAACTTCTGTTGAGAGTAGCATTCTGTGGACCCCTTCTGTGGTGAACTTCTGCAGGTTTCATTGTCACAGAAAAATATTTGTTATTTTCAGCCCATTTTCCCTTCTGTTGCCATGTTAGTTTTTCTTTAATAGGCCTTAAGGGATTTGAAGTCCTTGAACTTATTGAATTTTGAGAGGATGTTTTCTTTTGTTGTTTGATTTTCTCAAGCTCAAGAGAGGTTTTGGCTTGTATACACATGTCTAAAAATTCTGGACAGATAGGAACTCTTGTGATTTTCTCCTTGGGAGTATTAGTTATGTTAAGAACTCCAGAGGGTAGTATGTAGGTTCCCAGATTCACGTTGTATCACAATAATGGTAAGAAAATAGAAAGCGAAAGCATATTAAATAAAGTCATTAATGTGAGTGATTGTGTAAACGATATAATAACTGTGAGTATCAAATGTAGAACAGGAGTAATGATAAGAAGATCAAGTATAAAACGCTGCTCGTATATTGATAATGAATCACACCAAGAACACGTTCAAGTGTGTGTTCGGAAATCTCACAGGACACAATATCGTACGGAGATAGTGCTCAGGATTTCTGCAGTGTGTGCTTAAACAATTGTGGAAAACTATTCTTCCAAAAGCTTACAATCGTTTGTTCCACTACCTCACTATTTATAGCCCTGATAAAGTGTAGACAGTGTACTATCGTACCGTGGAATGACACATGGAAAGTGTGTCTCCCTTCTTTAGGGCATACGTGGAAAGTATGGACACGTATCTAACACTTAGGATTTCTTACGAGACTTAGGCTTCACAGAGGTCTTCACTTCAACAGAGCTCATAGACCAGAGCTCTGTTGGTCTTTGGATATGAACAGTTCTTCTGTTGATCTTCTGCCAGAGCTCTGTTGGGCTCTGTTGGTTCCACTAGAACTCTGTTGGTTCCACCAGAACTCTGTTGAGTTCTGTTGGTCTTCTTGTTGCTTTTCTTCTGAGTCTTCTGTTGCATCTCTGTTGGTCTTTTGGCTTGATAATATTTTCAATACTTTTACATAACAGATTCTTGGGGCTAACAATCTCCCCCTAAGTATTGAAAATAAAAATTTGTAAATACAGAGATGTAAACAAAAGAACAGAGAACATTTTACCTCTGTTGAAACCTTGCACTATTCTTTTAGGATATTACAATACGAAGTAAAAGAATAGTTACATTTAGGCATAATTATCTCCCCTTAGGATTTTGTCGAATCTTCTGATCAGCTCATGGAAGTCCAGCATAAGATCTATCTGTTCGATGCAGAGCCTCAGTTGCTCTTCTGGACACTTCTCTCTTGGGAGATTTTGAATTATGTTCTTGAGATACACCAGCGACTCACTCGAGTACTTGTGGGCTTCAGATATTCTGATGGCATTCTTGATCTTCTTCTGTCGGCAGATGAAGACTGGAGGATTTTCAACTACTGTTCCAGTCCTGTAGTGGCCATAACCCTCAAGGTTTTCGTTTGGTGGTGCAACCGCTAGTTTCTCAACTTCGAACTCTATGCCTAGCTGAAAATCAATCTGAGTTCTGAGATTAACGTACTCTTGCATGGCGAATTGAACTTCTGGTAGCGCAGTTCTGGCTGGTGTGTATCTTTCGGAGAAGTTCAAGCAATAGGCGTGAAGCATTATCAGAGCGTATGGATTCAGAAGCACAAGATCGTTGTCGTTGAAGAATTCATTCCTGCCTTCTGTTTATTCAACAGTGTACTCATGGTATACGACTCTGTCATGTTGGAATTTCTTATGCTTGATGTCCAAGATTCTGCGGATACCGAAGTTTATGTTTATGGCTCTGTTTAGATTTGACTTTGTTTGAATGAACTTCAGCATTGATTCAGAAATGGTGTTTATTCTGATGGGATTGAGGTACGGGTTGATGGGTTTGGCATTTACAGGAATGATGTCCCTGTCAGCATAGAGATAACCAAAAAATTCCTCTAAGGATGGTTTCTCGGTGTGTTGGGTTGATGTTTCTGGGTTCTGTTTTGGCTGAATTGGGTTCTGGTCTTCATGTGTTTCAGCCATGAGGATATCAACATGTCGTCCGGGCTCTTGTAGAACTTGGGGTTTGACTTGAGGTTGGGCTTGGCTTGGTTGTTCTTCAGCAGAGATTGGGATTGATCTCTCTGGTTAAGTTCTTGGAGATGTAGGAGGGGTGTCGAGTATGATGATCTCTGGTGGTTATTGAGTTGACTCTTCTGGTGCTTTGATGGTTCTGTCTTTGAACATGTAGTCGAATACCACCATAGTCATTTCTGGCATGACTTCTTTTGTTGTCCCCTTATCTCCTCTTTCTGCCTCTGCCTCTGTCGTCTCTGTCATTTTGCCTTTCCCTTTTCCCTTTTCCTTCTCTTTCTCAGCCTCTTTCTCTTTCTCTTTTTCCTTCTCCCCCTTTTGTTGACCTGCGGACTTACCCATTTGGCTATCTGACTGAGCTTCCTTAGCATCTTAATCATCAGAGGAATCCTCGTCAGAGAGTCTCTGAACAATGGGTGAGGACCGGGCAACAAACTTTGGCCTCTTGCGTGACGGCTCTCCTTCTTGGTGCTCCTTCTGCCGGTCTTTTAAGTGTAGCAGTCTGTAAAATAGCATCGGTGCTGTTTGTGACTGCCTTTTTCGTTGCGTCTTCAACCTCTGTTGCCGCAATTCTGATTTCATCTACTTGACTCTCAAAGTTTACTTTGTGAGTGTCAAGAGATGCCTGCACGTGTTTCTCTGTCGCCTGGGCTTTCATGACAAATTAGATGAAATCGTCACCATTCGGCTAAGAACTGATTTGATGAAGTTGCTCATCTGACCGACTGTCATTGGTAGATCGTTGGGGTTGGGGCGATCTGCTGCAGTTCTTCTTTAAGAGAAACATTTTCCTGGCGGATCAGCTCCTCCTTCTGTGCATTGATAAGTTTATACTCATTCAAGGAGTTGTTGATACTATCACAGAAGCTTGTGAACTCTGCTTTTGTGACAGTTTCAACAGGGGTAACCCTGACTCCAACAGATGGATTCAGTTCAACCTCGAGTTCAGAGGTGCCTCTCTGAAGAGTTGCGTTTATGTTGGCTCTTGGAGGACTTCTACCCGATCCTCGATGAACTATTTGAACAGAAGCATCTACAGGTATTCTGATCTCGATTTCCTCCTCCAGCTCAGTTTCTAGTGAAGGGAATCAGATGTGATGAGAAGAGTTTGGATCAAGCAAAATCTTCCCTTGTTCTACTATGGTCTCCCATTGTCCCTGAGTCGGACAGATGCTACGTGAGATGCGAAAGATCTCAGGTCTATTGTCTGTTAAGTCTAAATGAGCCACAAAGGCATCATCGTGTGGAGGTGACCTATTGATGTTCTGGGGCGAATGAACATCACTACCAAAAATAGCTTCCCCGGCTTCGTACGTTCCAGAGGCGTGAAGAGTTGCCTCTGATGGTTCTTGCTGGTTAGGGTTCGAGGTGTGCACCTCTGTTTCAATATTCCTTTGGTATTGATCACCAGGATTAGATTGTGTGGAAGCACTGGGATGTTGGTTATGGATGCGCTCATCTGTGTTCTCTTGAACATCTTTTTCTAAGCTCTCATTTCCCTCGGCTCTTAGGGATTTAGAACTCTCAGGATTCTCTATCTCTCTCTCATTTCCTTCTTTCTCACCACTAGCAGAGGAAATAACTTCTACCTCTGGTATTTCCCTTACTCCCTCGTGAACAGTCTCCATATTGGATGCTCTGTTCTGTACTAACTCCTCCATCACTCTAGAGGAGGACCCTACTTCGGGTACTCTTACCTCTGGTCTGTTCTGTTGATCCAAACCCTCGGTGATTTGATAATGACCCTCTCTTATATACTTAGTGAAAATTGTAAGTAAACAATATGTATCAGAGTTTCACTATCGCTGATAAGTACTAAGATCTTACAGTACCGCTGATAGGAACTCTCGCTCTTTAGATTAAACATTCAACGAACACTGTTCACCATAATACTGAGTCTGTTCAGTACTTATGGTGATCGCTGATAAGTTAGTTGTTTACTTATAATCCCTGAAGACAAGTTTCACGTTAACATAGGTTCTACGCTAAAGTCGAAGATCAAGCTCAAGAACCAGCGACAAGTCTCCTAATGAACTGATGCGGATCAGCGAAGACTCAGATTTGTCCACTCAACGTGAAGTATCAAGTACAAGACTTTAGCTATCGCTGAACTCTATCGTTCGCTGATAAAGAATGATAGATCGCTGAATCAACGAAAAGCTGATCATGAAGTCTTCCGTACAAAGTACTTTTGTCTGAACCACCCTTGCACGTCTCCGTACGATATGTCAGAAAAAGAACCTCCTTATTGTCTGAATTCGTACAACCACTCTGATACTACACTGTTCAAACATGCGGCTACTAAGGTTGTCAACAAAGGTCAATGACATGCAACCAATCAGCTGCTGCCACGTGTAAAGTGTAAACTGCAATGCATTAAATGCATGCAGTATATAAGATGATGAACTCACTTCATTTTGAAGTAACTTGCTAACTCTGGACAAGTTCATCTTTCTTATCTTGAGATAGGTTATTATTAGTAATTTCCTTCTCTTTCTTAGTGCAAGAAACTTAGTGTTCCAACTTGTTTAGATTTAGGTTTATCCTTAATCTTGTTTCCGCAACAAGCTATAAATTGTTAATGATTTATCAATAAACAATTTAGAAAAGTAAAAGCTGTGTGTTTGTATTCAACCCCCCCCCCCTTCTACAAACTTGTATAGCTCTTCGGGACCAACAAGTGGTATCAGAGCGGATTTGTTTAATCTCATAAACAAGATCTAATCTATACTAAGATTTCTCTTCCTTGCTATTTCTGAAAATGGCTACCAACACAAACACAAATTATATCGACAATGGTTCTCTTGCAAAACCCCCTAGATTCTCCATAGATAATTTTAATATATGGAAAAATAGGATGACTCTCTTCCTAGAAGGTGTAGACCCTACTATGCCTTATTATTTTGAAAACGGCCCATTTATTCCTGTAAGAATTGATGCCACAGTACCAGCCGCTGAGAATAGACCTGCTATTCCAGAAAGGCTGGTACCCAAAGAAATTCATACATGGACTGACGAAGATAAGAAGAAAGTGGCTATCGACACAAAAGCCAGATCCATACTATCCATGGCTATTCCTGACGAAGTCTACCATTCCGTCATGAACCTGAAATCCTCAAAAGCCATGGGGGACACAATATGTGTTCAGTATGAAGGTACTGCTGAAGTCCAGCACTCTCGAAAGATCAACCTGGTAAGACAGTATGAAAGTTTCATTTAGGGTAAGAATTAGACTCTCTCTGAAGTTCACCAACGTTTTAATTGCTTAATAATAGATCTGAAAACTGTTGGTAAGGAATATTCTAACTTTGAAGTGCTGACAAAGTTTCTAGAATGTTTACCTAAAAGCTGGGACAATTATTCTATGTGTCTCAAGCTGTCAAAGGATCTAAGATCAATGACCCTTGCTACCTTATATGGCACGATGCTGAATCATGAGCAATCAAGCCATCTTAAGAAGAATCTTGTAAAAGATTCTAAAAGCACCCCTGTTGCTTTAATCTCAGAGGAACCCTCTACTCAGCGACCCTCGATCACTATCACTGAGTTAGAGAGTAACTCTGAAAGGTCATCAGACTCTGACTCTTCAGATGATGATGAATCTTTGGCTCTCCTAACTAAAAAGTTCAGGAGATTCCCCAAAAAGAAAATGTTCAGAAAGAACAAACCTCTTTCTATAAATGATAAGCCAAGATCATCAGCTACTGTTGATAAGGCTACTGCTACTTGTTTTAACTGCGAAAAGATTGGACATTTCGCTAACGAGTGCAGGTCTAAGAAAGTATCGAGAAACTCAGCGTTTCCCAAGAAATCCTTTATTCCCAGGAATAAAGATGACAAATATGCTAAGCTGAAAGAAAAGTATGCGAAGCTGAAAAGCTTCAAGAAGAAAGGCAAAGGCCTGATGGTTTACGATTGGGCTGCCTCTGAAGAAGAAGAATCAACATCTGACTCTGAGGATGATGAAGCCAATCTCTGTCTTATGGCAAAGATTGAAGATGAGGAAGAAAGTTCAAACATTCCCTCTACTTCAACCTCTGCTATTCAGGTATCACCTTTCTTCTTTGCAAATGTTGCAAATATTGATGAAGCTGATAGTCTCCGTAAAATCGATCACTTGACTAGAAGTTTATATGAAGCCATGAATGGCAAAACTATAGTTGAAAACCAAAACCTTGATCTCGCTGAACAGCTTAAAAACTGTCACCTTCAAATAGAAAATCTTTCTAAAATTGAAGAAGATTTTAAAGATCAAGTGCATTTAAATCAGCTAGTCAAAATCGAACGAGCAGAAGCTATAGCTGCATTGAAAGCTGAAAAAGCTACTGTTGAAGGATGGTGTAATTCCTCAACAAAGATCACTGAGATAATTAAGTCTCAGATACCCCTGAGTGATAAACGTGGTCTCGGTTACAAATATGAAACTCAAGATCCAACCACAGAACGTTCCATGCTCTTATTTGGAACTTTCGTATCCTCAGTCGCTGACACTTCATCTTCTCAGTGTTCGTCCTCTAGACCGCCTATCCCTGAGGAAATTTCTACCTCTTCAAAAGGTAAAGAGAAAATGGTTTATCCAAAACCTACCTCTGTCTTTAAAGATAAAGGTAAAGGAATTGCTTTTAACCAAAATCCTCAGAAGGGTACTTTAGTACCAAAGCTGAATTCTTCTAAAGCTTTAGTGATTTATTCCTCTGGATCAAGGAATCAGATCTCGGGATCTACTCAGCGTGGGTCTATTCAGCGATCTACTCCTAAACTCAGAGTGGATGTCCTTGGTAAGAAATCTGAAGAACTAAACGTTCCTCCCATTTCAAAAGCCAAAAGCTTATTTGGTGCTGGTCCTTCTAATTCTAAATCAAAAGCTCAGCATTCAAATAGTCCTAGAACTACTTTTAGTTATAGGAAATGTTATCACTGTGGACTTACTGATCATATTGCTAGTAAGTGTCCCTCAGCCACCAAAGCTGAAAAGATAGCTAAGGTGAAGATTGCCCCCAAGGCAAAGAAGACCACTGAGGTTAAGAAATTAACCAAAGTGAAGACTGACAAAGGTGAATCTTCAAATGCTGCGAAGATTGCTGAACCTTCCATTCCAACTACTTCCACTGACAAACGTGTACACATGGTTAAGTGGGTACCAAAGAAAAACCAATCTTCCTTTATGATGCAGGTTAAGAATGGTATCTGGTATCTCGATAGCGGATGCTCTAGACACATGACTGGAAAGAAAAGCCTGCTCGCTGAATACAAGGAAGAGAAGGGTCGCTCTGTCACTTTCGGTGGAAATGGAAAGGGACATACCCGAGGGTTTGGTGTACTCTCTAATGGTACAACCACCTTCAGAAGAGTCGCATATGTTGAAGGGCTGAAGCATAATCTTTTGAGCATCAGTCAGCTTTGCGACAAAGATAACAAAGTAATCTTTACCAGGGAATCCTGCTTTGTCACTGACAAAAAGGAGAAGATAGCTCTCAGCGGTTATCGTTTGGAAAATGTTTATGTAATAAACACGGACTCAACAAACACTGAGAACTCGTGTTTCTTCTCAAAAGACTCATCTGATGTCAACTGACTATGGCATAAGAGGCTCTCTCATCTAAATTTCAAGACACTGAACACTCTTTCTTCAAAAGAGTTAGTCACTGGTCTACCTCAACACTCATATGCCAAAGAGTCTTTATGTTCAGCGTGTGAAAAAGGGAAGCAGACCAAAGCAAGCTTTAAGTCAAAGCAAGTCTCCTCAGTGTCATCTCCTCTACAACTTCTCCATATGGATTTGTTTGGCCCTGTTAATAAACAATCCATCGCTGGAAAGAAATATACACTGGTCATAGTCGATGAATTCTCTCGTTATACATGGGTTATGTTTCTCCATTCCAAGAGTGACACCCCTGAAGAACTCATCACCTTTGTTCGAATGATGGAAACCCTAAACAATTTGACCGTTCGCTCAATTAGGAGTGATCATGGGACTGAATTCAAAAACAGTTCTCTTGATTCCTTCTTTGAGAGTAAGGGTATTTCTCACAATTTTTCTTCAGTGAGAACACCGCAACAAAATGGAGTCGCTGAAAGAAGAAATAGAACAATTATTGAAGTCGCACGTTCAATGCTCAGCGATTCTCACCTGCCTACTCAGTTTTGGGCAGAAGCTGTCAACACCGCTTGTTTTACACAAAACAGGTCGCTGATAGTTAAAAGATTCAATAAAACAGCCTATGAACTTTTTCATGAGAGAAAGCCTTCAATCAGCTTTCTTCACATCTTTGGATGTCAGTGTTTCATACTGAACAACAGAGATGCCCTTGGAAAGTTTGATCCTAAGGCTGATGATGGAATCTTTCTTGGATACTCCTCAGTCTCCAAAGCCTTCAGAGTCTTCAATCGAAGAAGACAAACTGTTGAAGAAACAATTCACGTCACGTTTGACGAATCCCGTTCAGCGAACTCTAAACCGAACGCTGATACTGAAGAACTGAATCAATGGATGTTTTCTCATCTTGGTGATTCAGAAGATATTCCCACTCCTCGTGCTCATACAGTTGAAGATGATGGTCCTACTATCATTCCAAATATGCAGAATAGTGAAGCTGAAACTTCATGGGTCTCAGTTGTTCCTATAAACACTATACCTGCTTCTGAACCCAATGTCTCAGACATTCCATCTACTTCTCAGCAATCAGTGAATGTAATGACAACTGCATCCATTCCTCTCTTGGCTGATACTCCAGACGTCGCTGGAGCTTCATCTTCAGCTCCTCCAGTTCAGGTTGAGTCAGCGTCTCACGCTCCGGCTCAGCGATGGACTGTAAATCACCCAATTGATCAAATTCTTGGTGATCCAAACGCTGGTATTCAGACTCGACGAAGTGCAAGTAATATTTGTCTATTTGTTAATTTTATTTCTCTAACTGAACCAAAGAAAGTAGATGATGCCCTCAAAGATCCAAACTGGGTCAGCGCCATGCAAGAAGAGCTGACTGAATTCGAAAGAAACAAAGTTTGGAAACTTGTTCGAAGACCAACTGACAAAACTGTGATAGGCACTAAATGGGTCTATCGAAACAAGTTGGACGAACATGGAACTGTTACCCGCAACAAGACTCGTCTTGTTGCTCAGGGATACAAACAAGAGGAAGGCATAGATTATGACGAAACATTTGCTCCAGTAGCAAGAATAGAATCTATTCGTCTATTCTTAGCATACGCTGTACACAAAGACTTCAAAGTATATCAGATGGATGTTAAGTCAGCGTTTCTAAATGGAAAGCTGAATGAAGAAGTCTATGTGGAACAACCTCCAGGATTTTCAGATCCTAAGCGTCCAGGTTATGTTTATAAACTGGATAAGGCACTTTATGGCTTAAAGCAAGCTCCACGTGCATGGTATGACACTCTTTCTACTTATATCCATATTGAAAAATTTGAGCGAGGTAAAATCGACAAAACTCTATTTTTCAGGAAAGTAAAAGGTCATATCATTCTTGTTCAGATATATGTTGATGACATTATATTTGGCTCTACTAACCCTGATCTTTGTACTCGTTTCGCTGATAGAATGACAGATGAGTATAAGATGAGCATGATGGGTGAACTAACATATTTCCTTGGTCTTCAGATAAAGCAAAATGAAAAAGGAACTTTCATTAATCAGGGAAAGTATGTTAAAGATATGCTGAAGAAATTCGGCTTAACTGAAAGTTCAGCTATGAAAACCCCTATGGCACCACCGCTGACACTAGACAAGGATTTAAAAGGAGTTCATGTTAATGTCACGCTGTACCGTGTGATGATCGACTCACTATTGTATCTTACAGCTAGCCGACCCGATATTATGTATGCAACATGTTTGTGTGCACGATATCAAGCTGAACCTAAGATATCTCATATGAAAGTTGTAAAGCGAATTTTTCGATATCTTAAGGGTACAGTGAATCTAGGTCTTTGGTATCCCAAAGACTCAGGATTCGATCTAATCGCCTATTCAGATAGTGATTTTGCAGGTTGCAAAATGGATAGTAAAAGCACCACAGGAGGATGTCAGCTCCTGGGTGGAAAGCTGGTGAGTTGGACAAGTAAAAAGAAAACTCAGTGTCCACCTCCACAGCTGAAGCTGAGTATGTAGCAGCTGGAAGCTGTTGTTCTCAGGTCATGTGGATGAGAAATCAACTACTGGACTATGACCTTCAACTCTCAAATATTCCAATCTATTGCGACAGCACAAGTGCCATCGCTATAGCAAATAATCCAGTGCTACACTCAAAGACAAAACACATCAAAATCAGAGATCATGTGATGAATGGTGATATAGAACTTCACTTTATCCCAACTGATTATCAGTTAGCTGGTCTGTTCACCAAACCTCTTGATGAAACAAGGTTCAACTTTCTCATCAGCGAGCTTGGAATGCTGAACTATGAGGAATAAAATCTTCAGCAGTTCACATTTGACAAGCAACATGATAAAACCAACTTGTATAACCCACTCTATCATCTTCTCTCTGAATAAACTTGATTCGCTGATATCAAGGTATGTTTCTCTCTCTGAAAATCGCATGTAAATGCAAGATTTCAAAATAAATTACATCGCTGAATATCTCTTCCTTATCAGCGATACTTTGAAATTTCTAAAACCAACTGATATTTCTATTCAGTGTTTCATGTTTTCAAAAGTGTCCCTGAGTTTTTCAAAACCTCAGAGACAACCAAGAATATGAAAGGACAGTTGTGACGTCATTGCAACGGATAAACCCTGGCACGTTCTTCTTTCTGACACACGTTTGCACGTTTCGTTTACTCGCCAAATAAATGCAAACACGTGTCTGTGTCATGATGAAAATCTTTTCCCGCTCAAGATTTTCTCTCTCTCTCTAATCTCTATATAAACTCATTCTGGGTTTATATTTTTCTTTTACGCGAACTTCTTCTCCAAGCTAAGAAAAAGAATTTACTGTTGCATTTGTGCTCTCGAATTTTTCAAGAACTTCATCTTGTTCAACGAACCAGGTTAATAATTCTTCTATTTTACCTGTTTCTTCAAAACTTGTTAATGATCTTCTCTTTGTTTTCACAAGATCAAACAAAAGAACTTTTTAAAATGAAATCATTTCTTTCATGGTTTTATGAACACAACCTTTCATGGTTGTTCTTCAAGTTTAAAACGCATAATCTTAAAACTTGTTCTTCATACGTTTTTCCAGAATCCCTATCTTTAAAGGAAACTGGAAAACATTTTTTTTGGGTTTGCATTTCGTTTTTCAAATAAAACAAGAAAAACCCTAATCTTCATTAAGACATTCTGTCTGAATGAAATGGACAAAATTCGAACCATCTTATTAGAAAACTCTTTCCACATTAAGATTATTCTTATTTGTTAATCTTTGGTTGAACTGATAATACATAAAATGGCATCTTCTGACATTCCCACGAACACCAACGCTGAGAATACTGCTGATGATAATACTGCTGAGGAAGTGGAAATCCTCAAGGCTCCTCAGGTCAAGTTCTCTCTTGACAAACTGGATTGGACCAAGGTAAATAACCTCTATGTGCTTCTCGAGTTTCCTCCTCGAAAGTAAGTCACACATCTAGATGATGCTGTGAAATTCCTGAAGAACTGTTCCATCTCCACAGCCCTGACCATAACACCTCCTGCACATAAGCTATTGCTATCCCAATTCTGGTACTCTGCCAGACACTCTAAGTTACCTTCAGCCAAAGACCCCTAAAAAACAATTGATTGCATCCTCTGCGACACTGACTATGGCACAATGAAGATTACACCTGCCATCATTCGCAAAGCCCTCAGTCTTCCCATCACTACCAAAGAAAAACCCTTCGTTCCCCTCCCTGACCACAAGAAAAACTCAGACAGGGAAGCCATCATTGCATTCTTCGATGCAATGGGCTATGTATGGGAAACTGGGAGGGACAAGAAGCCCGAGAAGAAGCTGACCCTTATCAAGAAGTCTAAAATGCCCAGCGAGATGAATTTCGTCTTCGCTCATTTAATTAGCTGCATGACTGCCAAGACCGGCTCCTCTGACCAAGCCGCTCAGCCTCAGCAAGCAATGGGATTAGCATTGCTGAAAGGTCTACATATAGACTGGGCATCAATTATCTATGATGACCTGGTACTACGAGTGGACTCCGTCGCTGACAGATCTCCATGGGTTCCATATCCTCGGTTCATCAGCGCCGTATTCCAAAAAGGCCTAAAGGACAGCTACCCAACAGAGGGTGACCTGAAACTCTCTCAGGTTGGCCCTAAGGTACTCGACTTCAAACCGGTGGAAAATGAGGTACGTCTTTCTACACTCCTAACTATTCTCAACCCTACTTCTTCTAATTGAGTAGCTCCTTCAGCGGACAAACCCACCGCTGATACCCCAGCTGCAACCTCCATTCCTTCTCTAAAAAGAAAACACTCTTACACCCAACTTGGTTCCAAAAGAACTAAGAAAACCAAGGAGCAACCCCAGCAATCTATTGCTAAATACTACTCAGCCCCTCTTGTTGGGCTGAAGGAAAGTTCAGTGGTACGCTCTGCCACAGCTGAACAAGCCACCCATTCTATCCCAACTTCAGCGTCTCTAAACGCTGAGGTTACAAACTTGGAATCTACCCAACCTCCTTCAGTCTCTCAAAAGACTAACGAAGCGATTCTCAGCGAATCCAACGCTGAACTCCGCACCCAACCTCCAATCTTATCCTTCGCTTCTCCCTCTACTCATTTGGACTCTACTCCAGTTATCACTGAAGCACCTGTCATTCCTCTAGAAGCTAAAGAAAATACTCTTCAAGGAGTGATGGGCATAGGACCTGCAGAGATGGCCATACGTCCACGCACCTTAGCTGACGACATGGAACTTTTCTCAGGAACCCGAGATTTTGATGAATTCACCAATCCTCCTGCAGGTATACACCAATCCCTATACACTGTTTCTAAACCCCAAACTTCTGAGCTTTCCTCTGTTCACAAGTTTTTATATGTTACAGGTCCTAATCTGAGAGACATCAACGCCTCTCTGAAGACAATAGAGACGACGCTGACAGGTCTCACATCTACTCTTTCCGGCAACTCTTCAGCTGTAACAATTAACAAACGCTGGAGAGAATCTTACAAAGCTGACAACTATCGTCGAAAAGAATGCCTCCAAAGCTGATTTGGAGAAGGTTGATAAATCACTCACCGACTTTGCCAAAGTTCTCTCTGATATCTACACAGAATACCTCGACATCAAGAAATCAGCTGACACAATGTCCAGCGAGGTCACAACGCTGAAGACATCGGTTGGCACACTCGAAAGTGATATGTCTGCTGTAAAGGCTGATTTCAGTTCTGTAAAAACTGACATGAGTTCTGTGAAGACTGATGTCAACACGATGAAGAATGACATCACTTCAATTCAGACATTGTTGCAGCAGATCCTGACCAACACGACCGCCCCTGCACCTTCACCATCTTTTACAACAGCGGATCGTGCTGAACTCGTGAAGATCAATCCTGGTATTTCTGGTCTTCAAAACAGATTATCAGCGATTGAAATCTGTGTGGGGATCCCTGGCCAAGAAGACAGGGATACAACACAAGCTGCTGAATCATCACATTCCTCCACCACTCATCATGAAAAAGAGGGGGAGAAGAGCGCCGAAGACCCTTCCAAGAGCGCTGAAGACCTTTCCCATGATGAATCTATCAGGAGAGAGAAGACTGAAGACCTCACCTTTACTGAGGAAGGTGAGAAGACAACTGAAGCAGCCGCTGGACCTCAGGGAGATGAACACCCTGATGGAACCGAGAAGCTTACCTCGGTATCTGAGGGGGAGCAACTCGAAGAAGAAGCTGAAGAAACTGAGTCTGAAGCTGAAGATGAAGAAGCCATCGACTTGTCTGATGATGAACCATCCTCTTCTCCGAAGAATGATGATGATGAAGATGACGATGATGATGACTCTTTTATCGTCAAGCCTACTCAGAGAACTATAGATCTTAAAGGGATTCGGATAAATGAACCTTCAGGGGAGCGGACAAAGACAAAGCCATCAGCATCTGAAGCTGACAAGGGCAAAGGAAAAAGTGTCGGTGAAGATGAAAATCTGATGATCTTGCTTAAAAAGCTGGTTTGTCAGGTACATTAACCTCTTCCTTACTCCACATCCCTCCTCTATACACTATCAGGTCCACTTGTAAGATCGCTGTGTTTCAGCTAGTCCTCTCCCCTGTTTGAGGATGTCGCTGAAGTTCCCACAGCCGCGACTTCACCAACAATAATCCCAGCTCCCAGCGCTGAAGAAATAATCCCAGTCTTGGATTTGATCTCTGAGACTGATGAACCTGAAGAACATATGCTCTCTCACAAAAACAGACCTTCCTTGGCTCCTCAAAAGCTAAGTGAAGAGGAACAAGAAAAGAGAGAGGAAATGATTAAGAGACTCGAAGATCAGCGAATCATTCTGAAGCATGATCAACTTCCTTTGGTTCCTCCAAAGTTCCGAATTTCCCAAAAGGAATACCAGGAACACCTCAGAGTTGAACGCCTAATCGCTGAAAGAAAGGAAGCTGAAGAAAAAGACAGAGAATACGCCATCCGGCTTACTCAACGATCAGTAAAAGACCCCAAGCTGAAAGGAGCTCCCATTGATGTTCAACATCAGCTATAGGATGATGCTCAAAAGATCATTAGAGAAAAGACTAAGGTCTCTGATACGACTTTGGAATGGGCTAAACAAATGATGACCTATCGATCTAGACCATCCAAAATCATCAAAGTAAACATCAGAGGAAGACAGTACGCAGACGTTCGTGTTGTTGAAGTGGATGTCTACAGAGAAGACAAAACCAAGCAAACCTTCTATGCTGCTACCTTAGAAAAGTTTGGTCTCTCTGAATGGTTAGAAACGAAATTAGCCATTCAGGGATCGCGCTCAAAGTTCAAAAGCCATGTCGCGAAAATCTTAAACAAACAGATCGACCGGGTTTCCTCTGCTGTGGATATTCCTCCCTCAACTCTTCCTCAACAAAGAAAAGTCTCTGCTAAGGAAAAGTAAGTCTCAGACTCAGGTCCTCCTATACGGAATGAAACAGGTATTGGTTTCTTTCGTGCTGAAGTTCTTGGCCCTGATGCTGATCTCTCAGCGCTTGACACCTCCCTACCACCTGGAGAAACTTTCATTCCTGGCACAGTTGTAAGTGATCCCTATGGTATATTCTTTCTAGACTACTATGGAAATCATCACTTTCAACGTATCTCTGAGCTCCACATCACTCCCATCGAACAACTCAGAGATCTCATATACTGGTGTGAAGTCATACGCGACATCAAAGCTAGACACCTGAAACCCTTGATTTTTGAAGAAGCTCTAAAGAAAAAGAATCAAGGAGTAGATGTCCCTGACTGGATGATTCCCACATCAAAGACCCTCGATGAACTACTCATCAAGGAAGAACCTTTTGACGGATAGGATCGCCTTATAATTCTTTCTATCATTATCTGTCTACATCTTTTGTACTTGTAATTTTATTCGTTGTACTTGTAATTTTTCCACTTCCCTCTGTAATCTTTACAAAGTTTAAAGAAAAATTTCAGCGAACGTACTTTACTCCATCAGTACAGAAAAGATCCCAGAAAACAGTAAAAGGGACAAATATTTTATGAGTTCTTTTTATCCTTATGTTTTCATTAAATAGCAATTTTCTATGTTGCTATGTCATAATCAAATAGGGGGAGATTGTTGATCCAAACCCTCAGTGATTTGATAATGGCCCTCTCTTATATACTTAGTGAAAATTTTAAGTAAACAATATGTATCAGAGTTTCACTATCGCTGATAAGTACTAAGATCTTATAGTACCGCTGATAGGAACTCTCGCTCTTTAGATTAAACATTCAGCGAACACTGTTCACCATAATACTGAGTCTGTTCAGTACTTATGGTGATCGCTGATAAGTTAGTTGTTTACTTATGATCCCTGAAGACAAGTTTCACGTTAACATAGGTTCTACGCTGAAGTCGAAGATCAAGCTCAAGAACCAGCGACAAGTCTCCTAATGAACTGACGCGGATCAGTGAAGACTCAGATTTGTCCACTCAACGTGAAGTATCAAGTACAAGACTTTAGCTATCGCTGAACTCTATCGTTCGCTGATAAAGAATGATAGATCGCTGAATCAACGAAAAGCTGATCATGAAGTCCTCCGTACAAAGTACTTTTGTCTGAACCACCCTTGCACGTCTCCGTACGATATGTCAGAAAAAGAACCTCCTTATTGTCTGAATTCGTACAACCACTCTGATACTACACTGTTCAAACATGCGGCTACTAAGGTTGTCAACAAAGGTCAATGACATGCAACCAATCAGCTGCTGCCACGTGTAAAGTGTAAACTGCAATGCATTAAATGCATGCAGTATATAAGATGATGAACTCACTTCATTTTGAAGTAACTTGCTAACTATGGACAAGTTCATATTTCTTATCTTGAGATAGGTTATTATTAGTAATTTCCTTCTCTTTCTTAGTGCAAGAAACTTAGTGTTCCAACTTGTTTAGATTTAGGTTTATCCTTAATCTTGTTTCCGCAACAAGCTGTAAATTGTTAATGATTTATCAATAAACAATTTAGAAAAGTAAAATCTGTGTGTTTGTATTCAACCTCCCCCCCCTTCTACAAACTTGTATAGCCCTTCGGGACCAACATGTTCTCTTCCACTCCTATTTCCTCACTCAAACTTTCCAAGGATGGCTCAGATCCTAAGTATGCTGGGGTTCTCACCTCAGGTTCTTGAGGTTGAGAAGCACTCTCATAGTTTTGGATAGAGATGTGTTGAGGGTCAATCAGAGCGAGCATTGTTCTTGGTACTCGTCTGATATAAGGATATTCAACTGAAGTCATGGGAAGGAACTTGGACATTACCCAAACAGGTGTAGATTTTCCCTGACGAGTCAATTGCAGTCTGTCGAAGGCTCTTCTTATAACCAGACTGATGAATCGAGGAAACTTGATTGACTTCAGAAATTTGTGTGTTCCAACGACTCCTCCTCTTGCTATGGATGAGGTCTTTGTATTGACAGCGGCAAGAAGGTCGTTGTACAGAATGCTGGCGAAGTCGAAGTTTCTGTTGAAGAATAATCCATACATTATCTGTAGGATTTATGTGCTAGCTTGGTCTTGACTACCAGATTTGCTAGTAAGGGTTCTATTCAATGTGGAGAACATGAAGTTCCACATTGTAGGTAGATTATGTCTTCTAAACTCTCCTATTATGTTCAGTTCTTTGTTGTAACCCAAAATTTCATGAATTTAAGAAGAACAACAACTTTGGGGGGTTTTTCATAGGCTTCTATTCCAAGCTGTCTTTTGGTCTTCATTCTGAAGATTCTCCTGAACGTGCTTGCACGAATGCGGATTGTTCCCACTCCTCCATTTCTTGAGTTGACATTGCCAATGATTCCATCCTGTTCTTCTACGTACTGGCACGTAGTCCACCATTGTTGGACGTAAATCGCAGGAAGATGATCGTCGAACTCTGTTAGGGCTCTAAAGATTTCAGAGTTTCTGAAAAACTCAATAAATATGTGGTACAGGGGTAGATAGAGTCCTGGGTTAGGGTCGAATCGGTAATTGTTGTCAGCTAACTCGTATGGGAGGATAATGATTTCATCGACGGGTCCTATTCGGCTTGATTCAGCAGAGTTTTGTGGTTCTGTCATTTTTGCAGGTTAGGATTTTCTTCAAGAACTTGAAGGTTTTGAACTTTTGAGAGGGAAAGATGAAGGATTTTTGAATGATCAGAAAGCGTAAGAAAAGAAATGGGTCATGGTAATGGATATTGTTAGAGCATTGTTGTATTCAAGATTTACTGTAAAGTCAATGTACTGTATTTGTTAGCTTTGCCTTTATACCTTGTATGTTATGGGTATAAATAGGCATGTCTAGTTCTTAGTTAGAAGAGAATCTAGATCTCTTGAAAACCTCTTGATCATTTTGTCATTTACACTTTAGAGTTCAATATATGGATGACAAGTTCTCTCTAGATTCTCTCTCTACATCATTCTTGATTTCTTGCTAGATTTGGGATTTCACATTTGGTATCAGAGCGAAACAGAAGATTCAAGCAGATCGAAGACCAAATTGAAGATTTTTTACACTAAGCCTGAAGAATTCGGATTGGGTGTTCATTACTGTTCATCTAGAATCATCACCTTTTTCATTTTTTGATCTTTTGGATTGATTCTTGACATCATTGCACTCGATTTTCATCCCTGAACATCTTTAATTCAAGGATCTATACCAAAATCTGCACAGAATTTGCAGATCTGATCATTTTATATCTGTTTTTGTTCGAAAACATTTTCTTACTATTTTGGATCATAATTCGATTAAATTGATCGAATTAGGATTTGTGATTAACTAAGAAAGTGTGTGGAATCAAATTTCGAACAAATTTGTGCAAATTTCATAACAATTGATCAAGAAGTGAAAAAGTTATGGCTGATTTAGTGTTTTTTAAGTTCGAAGTGCAGAATTCGGATCATTCTTGGTGAATTCGGATCATTCATACACAATTCGGATCCTTCAAAGGGAATTCGGAGTGTTCTTGGCATCACAAGTATAGAATTCGACTCAAGAAGCATTCGAATTGAGTTGAATTCGAACCCTTATGGATTCAAATTGAGTTGAATTTGAACCCTTATGGATTCGAATTGAGTTGAATTCGAACCCTGTTAGATTCGAATTGAGAAGTTGTGGATTCATCTGAGTTGGTTTAATTTTGCAAGTAAAGAATTCGAACCAAGTTAAGTCCGAATTGAGTGAATTCGAACTCAGTTAAGTCCGAATTGAGTGAATTCGAACTCAGTTAAGTCCGAATTGGGTGAATTCGAATCCTTCTTCATCCGAATTCATTGAATTCGAATCCTTCAGCATCCGAATTCATTCAATTCGAACCCTTCAGCATCCGAATTCATTGAATTCGAACCCTTATTCATTCGAATTCATTGATTTCGAATCCTTATTCATCCGAATTCTTGTGAATTAAAAAAAAATTGAGAAAAATTTTTATTCCGAAATTTTTTCTATACTGTATTTCATACACTTTAAGAGCTTTTCAAGAAAAAATTTTATATAAAATTTTTTCTGCTTGATCTTCTGAACGATCAATTATTCTAGCTATTTGAAAAGATGTCTGACATACAGGATTTAAATGGGAGAATATGGTATCAGTTAGGAAAAGAGAGAAAATGGACTCTTTCTGAAGCTAAAGATGAGATCAAGCGTCTTGAAGGTTTTATTTCTAGATACATAACACATACTAATGAAGATGCAAGAAAAATTACAAAGCTCAAGTCTGAGAAAGCTTTATTAGAAGACAAAGTCTCTTCTCTTGAGTCCGAACTGAAAGATTTGAATGACAAGATTGTAGTGCTTGAAGTTACTCAAGAGAAAAATAAGACATTTGAGATTTCAACTCATCAAGATAACATGAAGGAGCTTCAAGGGAGTATAAAGACAATGGAGGAAGAATATGCTGATTTGAAGAGACATATTTTAGACATTTCTTCTTCAAATGAAAATTTTATTTTTAAAGAACAAAATGTTTTACTTACTAAAAGAATTACTGATCTTAAAGTATATATTGCAGGTCTTGAAACAAAGAAAGACAAAGACAACTCAAGTTTGCACGATCAAATCGAGAAACTTCAAGAGAAAGTAACAACTCTTCAAAAAGAAAATGCTGATCTGAAGAGCATTGAAGACAAGAGAGAGAAGATTCTTAAAGAAAAGGAAGTAATTGAACGTAATTGTATAAAACTTTCAAAACAAGTTTCTGACTTTGAGAAAGTTTTATTTCTTGAAAAGGAGAAGTTGGAGAAGGAAAGGGTCGAGTATGAAAAAGAAAAGAAAAGCTTTGAAGCGAAGAATGCGAAACTGTCAAAGAAAATTTCTGATCTTCATAAGGACTTAGAAAAGGAAAGACAAGAGCTAGATAAAGAAAGTCACGAGCTAGAAAAGATGAAGAAAGCTGACTTTCAGGCTATGTGCGTTAAAGATGACTTTTCTAAAGAAAGGAAGACATTTCGGCAGGAAATTCATAAATTGACAATGAATTTGGCTGCATTATCGACTGACATCATGAAAGAGAAGAGGGTCAAGTCTAATATTCAGAAGAAGCTTGATTTGGTGACCAAGGAACGGAATGACTTATCTTACAAAGTGAAGTCATTTAACAAATCCAATTGCTATTCAGAATGTCTGATTCGTCCTTCTAATCTATTCTATGATCACTCGGTGGATAATTATTCCAAGTATCAATATGCTGATCTTCCTTCATATAAGAAAGTTAACATGCAATGGAGAGTAAAAGGTACGTCAACTGAAAAAGGTGAGCCAAAATCCTCTGTTCCCAACAAGAACACTAATCTGAAAGCTAAATCTTTTGCTAAACCTAATTCATTCTATTCCGCAAATCATTTAATCAGGTTAGCACAAAAGAATTTTTGTTGTTCTTATTGTGGTACTAATGATTTTATTAAAAATGAGAGTGTTCAATATTGGTATGGTACTTATCATTTTCCTTCCTATAGAGCTCCGTTTAACAAGCAAGGACCCAAGACATGTTGGGTACCAAAATCTACTTAATCTGTTTTTGCAGATTTAGAAGCAAAGCGTTGAACTCTCGGAAGAAGATTACTTGTACCATTAAGGGGGAGTAAAGAGACATTGGCTTTTGAACATATCAGTTCAAAACCCGTGCTTCAACGACAATGGTTTCTAAACATATCAGTTTAGGACCCGCACTTAAAAGAGATTTTGGTTTCTGAATACATCAATTCAGGACCCGTGCTTCAATGTCTATGGCTTTTGAACATATCAGTTCAAAACCCGTACTTCAAAGACTAAGACTTCTAAACAAATCAGTTTAGAACTCACACTTCTCAGGTGATATCTTTAACTGTTACATCTTTCTGTTTCAAGGAACGTGGTAAAAGGTAACATTGGATTATATTTTGTTTCTACCACTTTGAAAACTTAAATCTTTACAAATTTAATTCAATGAGATAAAATTTTCAATTTTCATTCAATGAATTAAATGTGTGCTAAAAGATGATTTTACAAGTATTTTTGTATTGTCTGAGTTAGATTTGTTTCAACTTTCACCTCTGAAATAAATCGAAAGGTCAGCAAAACATGAATGAAATTATGTTGAATGCTCAAAGTTATGTGAATCTGGACTTATATAGAATATAATGCTAAAAAAGCCTATTTATCAGAATTATGAATGGAAACGAAAATATGGGGGAAGCACTATGTTTTAGAACCAAGTGATTGAGATATCATTCATATTTTGTGATGGAAATCCGAACTTATATAGAATATCATTTAGTTTGAAAGTTTGTACCTGTGGACTTTCTGGTTTGGGAGAGTAAGTCCTAAGGGGTGCTCGACACCTAGTCCCTAAGATCAACTGGTCTGGGATCGGCTGATCCAAATCCTGCAATAGAACCAGATAGAAAGCCATGTTCTACTGGTACAAATGGGTTTAAGATATATCGATGTGGCCTTTCTGGTTTGGGAAATTAAGTTCTAAGGGGTGCTCGACACCTAGTACCTAAGGCCAACTGGTCTGGGATCTGCTAACCCAAATCCTGCTATAGAACCATATAGAAAGTCATGTTTAACGGTGTATCTTATTCTTACTAAACTTTTTGATCAAAAGATGCCAATGAGCACAAAATCAAAAGATGCCAATGTGCACAAATCAAAAGATGCCAATGAGCACAATAGAAAAGATGCCAATGAGCACACATCTCTTGAAACTTGGGAAAATACAAAGTCGCGATAAACCCGTAAATTTGTGAAATTCTGATTTTGGACAAATAGTGTGACTTGAGCAAAGTATTCTTACATGTTTTAGAATTGCATATGCTTGAAGCTAATCATATTTCCCATGCTAGCACACCAAATAGATTTAATAAAGGGGTTGAAACTGAACATTTTTAACTTGATATACAATGATGACTTGTTCTTGAATCCAAACACATGCATTTGATTTCATTTGATTGAAAAATCTGTTAAATTTCATTAAGTTGAATTTCTTTTGTAAAGTTTTCAAATGATCAAATGTTTGTAGTTATAAAATGAAATTCAATGAATTTTATTTTCCTTGTGTAAATTTGTTTTAAAATTTGTGCTACAATTTCAAATACTGTACGTTATTGAAATATATGCATACTTTCAGGGGGAGAAAATAAATTGCTCCAGAATTCTTATTTTGAGGGGGAGCAAGGTTATTCTGTAAGGAGGAGATTGTTAGCAATACTAAAAAACACGACTGAAATTGAAAATGGTTTTCGATGATTATGATGCTCACCATCATCAAAAAAGGGGGAGAAAAGTTTAATTTCAATTCCATGTCAAAGAGCTTTCAAATCAAAGATATTTCAAGTCAAAGATTCGTGAACAAAGACTGAAGATTAGGGGGAGAAGGATCATGTGAAGTCCAAATGTTGCTGAATTTGGTTATCTTAGTTCTGAGTGGTTCTCGGAATGCGCTTACGCCGAATTTGGTTATCTTAGTTCTGAGTGGTTCTCGGAATGCGCTTACACCTAAAAGTTCAACAATGTGGATGGTTTCACATCTTTTTGATCCAAACTCTAATCGTTTCTGATTCATCTTGTTCCGAATTGATGGGTCTATATAAAGATATGAAATCTATGTTCAAGGCTTGAAGACAATCTGTTGAAGATTGTATTGAAGAAGGTTGACTTTTCAAAGAAAAAGACAATGACTTTTCATGTTTGTCTGAAGATTCTTCAAAGCTGAGTTCTTAAAGAGTGTCAAAGCATATAGTTCGCCGTGAACTAGTGGAGATAAAGCTATTTGAAGATGGTTTGATAGAGTGTCTGTTGGAGAAGATTGACTTTAAAAGAGCTGAAGACTGCTGTCATATTTTTTTAAATCTTGAATCCAAAGGGGGAGATTGTTAGAGCATTGTTGTATTCAAGATTTACTGTAAAGTCAATGTACTGTATTTGTTAGCTTTGCCTTTATACCTTGTATGTTATGGGTATAAATAGGCATGTCTAGTTCTTAGTTAGAAGAGAATCTAGATCTCTTGAAAACCTCTTGATCATTTTGTCATTTACACTTTAGAGTTCAATATATGGATGACAAGTTCTCTCTAGATTCTCTCTCTACATCATTCTTGATTTCTTGCTAGATTTGGGATTTCACAGATATTTATACGCTAAACATGTGGTTGGGTGAACGTCGTAGGTACTGTAGGCACTCGAGTGTCAGAAGGTGGAGTGGCCTGAACAGTGTATCGTGGGAACATCTAGTGGTTTGTCTTTCAATCAGAGAATGCCACGTAGATTTAATTCTGATCACTTTTGGGCAAGCAAACCGTCACGGTTAGAGATGTGCGGGTGACCAGTAGTTGACGCTTAAAGAATGACCCGCATCTTTGATGACGTGTTTCTGATGACGTGGCAGAAAAAACATACAGAGCTCTGGTGGAGCTCAGCACAGTTTTGTCTTTGTTGAGTAACCTTTTCCATTTCGCTCAAGTATCCCATAAATGTTTCACCTTTACCCAAAACACTTAAAAAAAATTTGTATCTGATGTGAAAAGTAGTCAAAGAACGAATAACAGAATTAACTTAGAAATTTCACAGAGTTCTGATGATGATCAACAGAGGCTCTGGTGAAATATCAGAGTTATGTTAAGTTCTTGACTTTTATCAAAGATTTTCATCAGAACAGGTTTTCCTTCTTTCTTTAAAAAGATTTTTCTTTCCAGATCAAAGAGCAAAGTCATTTTGAATTTGGAAATGTAATTTTGACTTGCACCCCCTAAAACCATGCACAATTTCTCTTAAGCTCCCCCTAGACAAATGGGCTAAAAAAACTTTATACAAAAGAAAGAAAGAAAGAAAAAAAATTACAAGCAGATTCACTGAGCTTGTTGAAAAAAAATATGCACGACAGAGTTCTGGTGAATGTCAGAGGCTCTGTTGAACTATCCTACCCAACTATTTGACAGAGCTCTGGTATAATCGTCAGAGGCTCTGTTGATTTTTAAACAGAGTTAGGAGGACATGTTCAGCATACCCAATTTGCTGATTAAGAAATTGAATCTCTTTTCATCAAGAGCTTTTGTAAAAAGATCAGCCAATTGGAAGTCGGTTGAAACAAAGTACATTTCAATCGTCCCTTTTTCAACAAGATCCTTTATGAAGTGGTACCTTATGACAATATGCTTCGTCTTGGAATGTTGAACTGGATTAGCTGTGAATGCTATGGCACTCTTGGAGTCACACAAAATTGTAATTTTATTGTACTCCATGCCATAATCTTTGAGTTGAGTTTTCATCCAGAGCACTTGAGAGCAACAACTAGTAGCAGCAACATACTCTGCTTCTGCTGTAGAGGTTGATACGCAGTTCTGTTTCTTAGATGTCCAACTCACCAGTTTATCACCAAGCAATTGACAGCTACCAGAAGTACTTTTTCTGTCATTCTTGCATCCTCCATAATCTGAATCTGTGTATGCAATAAGCTCGAAACCAGAATTAAGAGGATACCAGAGACCTAGAAATTGAGTCCCTTTCAAATATTTAAATATGCGCTTGACAGCAAAAAAGTGTGATACTTTAGGATTTGCTTGAAATCTGGCACACAAACAAGTTGCAAACATTATATCAGGTCTGCTAGAAGTTAAATACAGAAGTGACCCTATCATGCCTCTGTAGTTCTTGACATCTGTAGGTTCACCTTTAAGGTCAGAGTCAAGTTTAACTCTAGTGGAAATAGGAGTTTTCATTGGATTTGAATTGTTGAGCTTATAGTTTTTCAAAATATCAGAGATATATTTGGACTGACATATGAAAGTCCCCCTGATGGATTGTTTTACTTGAATTCACTTTTCATCAAATCCTCAAACTTATCACAGTACTCTTGCCGTGTAGACCCAAAATAATGTCATCAACATATATTTGCACCAGAAGTATATCATTCTTATACCTTCTAAAGAAAAGAGTTTTATCGACAGTACCTTTTTCGAACTGATTAGTCAACCGAAAGTTTGACAGAGTTTCATACCAGACTCTGGGATCTTGCTTAAGGCCATACGGAGATTTGTCTAATTTGTAAACGTGGTCTGGAAACTCTGGACATTCAAAACCTGGTGGTTGCTGAACATACACTTCTTCTTGTAGTCTGCCATTCAGAAAAGCAGATTTGACGTCCATCTAGTAGACCTTGAAACCCTTGTGAGTAGCATAGGCTAAGAAGATTTTGATTGCTTCTAGCCTAGCCACAGGTGCAAAAGTCTCGTCATAGTCAATGCCTTCTTCTTGGCTATATCCCTTAGCAACCAGACGGGCTTTGTTTCTGATGATAATCCCATCTTCATCCTTCTTGTTCCTAAACACCCACTTGGTTCCAATGGTAGCTCTGCCTTTTGGGAGTGGAACCAAGGACCAAACTTTGTTTCTTTCAAACTCCAGAAGCTCCTCTTGCATAACTTCGATCCAGTTTAGGTCTTCAAGGGCTTCAGTGATCTTCTTCGGTTCAATCATTCTCAAAAAGTTGACAAAGAAAGCTTCATTGATTGTGTCCGATCTTGTCTTCACACCATCTTCAGCAGCACCAATAATAAGATGATGGGGGTGATCCTTTGTCCATCTTGTCATGGGAGCATGGACAACAGGTGGGGTTTGTGCTTCTGATGGGAAAAGACGATCTTCAGCATCCGAGCTCTGTGGCACACAACTCTGAAGAGTGGCCTCATGGCTCTGTGAGTTGCCAACAGGGCTCTGTGAAGGTGAGCTTTCAAATAGGGAATCTCTCCCAATATGAGTTAACAGAGGTGATGATGGCTCTTGCTCAGGTTCTCTTTGTGGTTCCTCATTTCTCTGAATAACACTTGTAGACAGAGAAGTAGATGGTGAAGTATTGGAGGGACCAGTAAGAGTTGTACCTGTCAGATTCTGTTCTGTTGAATTCTGAGCTTGGTCATCTCTATTGATGTTGACAGAAGAATCATCATCATAGAAGAAATCATCGAACATGAGATTGATATCTTCTTCCCTTGTTTTTGAAGAACTTGTCTTATTCTATTCTGTATGTGTCCCCTCTGTTCATTTGCGATCAGAGGAACTTGATGTATTTTCATCAAAGGACACATTAACACTTTCTTGAATAACACGGGTTCTGGTATTGTAGACTCTCTAGGCTTTAGAGGTTAAGGAATGACCAATAAAGATTCCTTCGTCCGCCTTCTTGTCGAACTTACCCAGCTGTTCTCTGTCATTCAAGATGTAGCACTTGCAGCCAAAAATGTGAAAATATTTCACATTTGGCCTTCTGTTGTTGATGAGTTCATAGGGAGTCTTCTTAAATCTTTTCACTATTACAGCTCTGTTTTGGGTAAAACAGGCTGTTGAGACTGCCTCTGCCCAGAAGTTGATAGGAAGGACAGAACCGGCCAACATGGTTCTTGCGGCTTCTACCAGAGTTCTGTTCTTTCTTTCCACTACACCATTTTGTTGTGGAGTTCTGACAGCTGAGAAGTTTTGGGAAATTCCTTCTTTCTGAGAGATAAGCATCTATTCTGGCATTCTTAAACTCTGTCCCATTATCACTTCTCAACTTTTGAACTTTAAGTCCTAACAGAACCTGTATCCTTCTCAACAAACTTATTAGAATTTCTGGGACATCAGATTTTACTCTGATGAACTCGATCCAAGTATATCTAGAGAATTCATCAATAAGCACAAGAATATACTTCTTACCCAACAGACTTTGCACAGAGATTGGACCACAAAGATCCACATGAAGCATATGCAAAGGTCTAGGGCAATTGTGATCACTCTTAGTTCTGTGTGAAGATCTTTTCATCTTACCCAATTCACAGGCAGAACAAAGATGGTCTTTGTCAAAATTTAACGAAGGCAGTCCTTTTACTAAGTTCAATTTCATGAGCTTGTCAAGATTTGAAAATTTTAAGTGGGCAAATATTTTATGCCAGAGTCAGGCATCTTCATTTTTCAAAGACACTAAACAGAGTTTCTCTGTTGTAGAGTTTTGATTAGGTTTGAAATTCATTTTATATAGATTGCCTTTTCTGTCGGCTCTTAACAGTTCTTGACCAGACTCGGAAAGTAATAAGGAACAATACTTCTTCCTAAAATTGACATCAAATCCATGATCACATAGTTGATTTATACTGAGCAGATTATGATTTAAACCCTCAACATAAGCAACTTCAGAAACTGAAACACCACCATTAACTAAAGTACCATAACCTCTAATCTGTCCACCATTGTCTCCTCCGAAGGTCACTGCACTCCCTTTCTTGTTTTTGAAAGAAGTCAATAGCTCCTTATTGCCCGTCATTTGCCTGGAGCATCCAGAATCTAAATACCAGATCTACACATGAGGTTTCTGCAAGACAAATTAGTTTCTTTTAGGTACCCATTGAATTATGGGTCCATTCTTGTTAGGCTTTTGGGTGTTATCAGTCTTTCCTACTGGCTTTCCATTCTGTGATGGCATGCCAGAGGTCTTTCTCTGTGTATTCTGAACAGTCTTGAAATCCTTCTTTTGAGATGACTGATTCAGAACACAGTGGGGACCATTCATATGATTTTGCAGTTTTAACAACAATTGAATACAGTTGCAATTAATGGAACATTAAGATAACTGATGCAAGTTGTTTTTATTCAAAAATTGTTGGTTGAATGGTGCTTGATTCTGAAAAACTTTAGGACCAGATGTCTTAGCATACATTCTGTCCTGATTTGGTTTCTTAAAGCTGTTGTTTCTTGGAACAAACTCTCTTGACATGAAGTTGTTTTTCTTTGGAACTGACTCTTGTGACCAAAAAGAATTTCTTTGATTTACACCAGAATTAGGAATAGGTCTGTCGTTGACTATTCATTTGCCCTTCTGTTCTGGTGTAAACCTGACTGGTTTGAAAACATGGGGTACAGAGGTGTTGTTCACTGGAACATTTCTTGCATTCTCTCTTTTCTTATCTTCTATTGTGTTAGAAGCAAGAGTCCTAAAGCTTTTGTTATCAAACTCAGTTACCGGCACAAATCTAGCTTGTTTCTTAAAGAATGCGACATCCTTTTTCAAATCGAAACATCCTGCGGGCATCTGCTTTGGTTTATGCAAAACTTTCTTTTGAGTACAGAAAATTTGCTCATCTACCTTAGAGTCAGAGTCACTGTCAGAGCCTAGAAAGTCTCTGGTGGCTCTGTTGATGGTGTTAGACTCGGGGGTTATCATTGAGATATTGGTTTTGACAGACTTAAACTTCCTCAACTTGGGTTTTGATGCATCAGAAACAACATTTTCCTCAAGAATTCTTTTAATATCCTCTTCAAATGATGTTCGAGTTGATTCAGAGGAAGGAGAGAAGACTGGTGCTTCTGGGTTAATTTCGCTCTGTGAAGTTTCAACAGAGGACTCTTCCACAGAAGTAACAGACTTTTGTCCCTTAAAAGAGTTGAAATTAAAAATCTCTTTTGGATCCAGACTATTAACAGAATTAGGAAGTATGATTCTAGCTCTTCCTTGATCAAGAATAAACTTTGAAGATGGTTTATTAACCTTTTCATGATTCAAGGAGTCATAGCTAACATTCCTATAGTCAAGTCTTCTGGTTCTTTTGAAAACATCTGAGGTTTTGATTATTTTGAATGCAGCAGTACCAGAGATCACATCCTCTTGGATTTTCCCAACACAAAAAGTAGAGGACATAGATGTCTTCTTCTTTTCATTATAGGGAGCAAGGTCAGAGAAACTGAGACCTTGCGTATCCATCTGTGAGTTTATCTTAATATGCACATCTTGTGCATCTTGGTACTTCTTGATTTGAATTTCCTTTCTCTGTAGGGATTGATGTAAAACCTCCCTTTCTCTTTGAAAATAATCTTTTAACGCAACAGAGTTATGTCTTTCAGTTTCAGACTTCTTAACCTCTTCAGACTTTTGTTTCAAAACATTTTCAAACTCTTTAATCTTTTCAGAAAAAATGCTTTCCTTATTTTGTTGTAAGATCTCTAGCTCAGATTTCTCTTTGAATATTTCTTCCTTTTCCTGTTCCAAAAGAGTTTTCTCTCTTTTGTAGAAGGACAGATCCTTCTGAGCTAGCTTTCTTAACTCTTTATCCTCAGAAAGCTTTTGTTTTAAGAGTTGAAACTCCTCTGTTAGCAAAGAAACATGCATTTCTAACTCTGAGTCAGACTTTGATTCAGATGAACATACCTTGGTACTGGGTCTGGTGATCTCCAGCGCTCTGTTGTCTGGCTCTGTTACGGTAAGAGCAAATGCATGAGCTATATCTTCTTCTTCAGACCTTTCTATCCTTTCTCCGGTCATCCAATCAACTTCTCCCAAACTTTCATCATCCACAGCAACATTGGCTTGCTCTGGTTCATCGTCAGAAGATGAATCAGAAATCCAATTCTCCATCTCAGCAATGTAGCTTCTTTCTCTGTAATTGTACTTATATTTGTTCTTGTAGCAATCCTGGTCTTTTATCAGTTTACCTCTGCAATTTGCAGAGAAATGGCCAGGTTTGCCACATCTAAAGCAACGTCTATCGTTCTGGTTGATGGGTTGGGCAGCATCAACTTTTTGTGGAACTGGAGCATTATACTTCTGTTGAGGTTGTGGTTGCGGTCTCAATTCTGTTGTAGCTATGTTCTGGTGGTTCTGTTGTTGAGGTGCAGTAATACCTCTTTTCTCATATTTTCCTTCTCTCTCGTATCTACCTCTTCTGTCAAATGCTCTGCTACCAAATCTCTTGTTAAATTGTTGAGTTATTAAGGCAAGAGATTTAGCAAAAGCATTTATATCGTCATCTTCATCTGATGAGCTCCCTTCAGCATCACTTTCAGCTACCAGACTCTTCTTACCCTTCTTCTTCTCTTTCTTCTTATCTCTGCTGGAACTTTCTCTGTTGGGTTTTCCTTCTGTCAGATTCTTTGAATCAGAAATTAAGGCGATTGGTCCTGCAATGTTGGATTTAACGCATCTAGATCCTGGTTAGCTTGTAAAGACATGGACAGATTTAACCATTCATCGTTCAAACTTTTCAAAAACAGAACATTGTTGTCTTCCTTCGACCTAACAACCCCACACTTTTTACATTTGTTGATTAGAACATTGAATCTGTTGTAGGTTTGTTGTAAAGTTTCCTCAGGAAGTGCCTTGAAATCGTTGTATTCATTTATAAATTGGGTCCTTCTGTTCTTTTGGGTCTTAATTCCACCCTCAAGTTGATTTAGAAGATGATCCCAGATTTCTTTGGCTGTAACACATGAATCTAGTTCTTGAAATATCTCATTTGGAATGGCCATTATCAGAAGTCTAACTGCCTTAAGGTCATTTTCCATTTGAAGTTTCTCTTCATCAGTAAACCCGGTGGTTTTAGGTTTAAGATAAGCAGGAATCTCAGCAGTAGTTTCTGTTGCAGGTACACGTGGAACCAAAACCATGGGTTGGCAAGGTCCATTCGTGACAGAACGCATTAAATCTCTGTCCATCCCATCAAGGAAGTTAACCATCCTAATCTTCCATTGAGGATATTCATCTCTCAGAAGAGTAGGAGGCTTGGTCAGAGAACCAGCAGTATAAATGGCGTTGATGTTATTTGCCATTTTTCAGAAAAACAGAGTATATCGGTTTTCAAAGATTTTCAAACTGAAAGTCAACAGTAACCAATGGAACAGTAATGAACAGTAGAGAAGATCTTTAAACTAGACTGGTAAGCGTAAAACAGTGATAAAGTAACTTTTAAACTTTAAACTGTAAAACAGAGTATACTAGGAAGTTTTGAAACACACACACAATCAACAACAGTGAATCAACCTTGGTAGATTGGATGCATTGATTTGAGCAAATCAAGCAAGCTCTGATACCAACTGTAGGTTCCCAGATTCACGTTGTATCACAATAATGGTAAGAAAATAGATAGCAAAAGCATATTAAATGAAGCCATTAATGTGAGTGATTGTGTAAACGATATAATAACTGTGAGTATCAAATGTAGAACAGGAGTAATGATAACATGATCAAGTATACAACGCTGCTCGTATATTGATAATGAATCACACCAAGAACACGTTCAAGTGTGTGTTCGGAAATCTCACATGACACAATAACGTACGGAGATAGTGCTCGGGATTACTGAAGTGTGTGCTTAAACAATTGTGGAAAACTATTCTTCCAAAAGCTTACAATCGTTTGTTCCACTACCTCACTATTTATGGCCCTGATAAAGTGTAGACAGTGTACTATCGTACCCTAGAATAACACGTGGAAAGTGTGTCTCCCTTCTTTAGGGCATACGTGGAAAGTATGGACACGTGTCTAACACTTAGGATTTGTTACGAGACTTAGGCTTCACAGAGGTCTTCACTTCAACAGAGCTCATAGACCAGAGCTCTGTTGATCTTTGGATATGAACAGTTCTTCTGTTGATCTTCTGCCAGAGCTCTGTTGGGCTCTGTTGGTTCCACCAGAACTCTGTTGAGTTCGGTTGGTCTTCTTGTTGCTTTTCTTCTGAGTCTTCTGCTGCATCTCTGTTGGTCTTCTGAATTGATAATATTTTCAATACTTTTACATAACAGATATTTGGGGCTAACATAGTATAAAATCCTCTGAGTCACAAGGTACTATCTCTGATTTAGAGTCAGTCTCAGATTCGCCAGAGGATGAATCGTCCTCATATACCAAACTTAAAGTCACTTAGTTCTCGTTCGACATAGGCTGGATTTTCAGAGCATGTGTCATACTCGCTTTCATCCTTTTCTTTGAGATTATTTTCCAAGTTAACAGAAGTATCTATTAAGATTTTATCAGAGAGATTTTGATCGATAGAAATTGTACAGAAGTTTTCGTAAAAGTTATTTTTCCCGATTTCCATCAATTCTTTTTCAGATATATCTTTAAGTTTTTCTTCCCGAATCGTTAGGCTTGAACTCAGGTGCCTCTGCCGATAATTTCTTTTCAGAGTTTATCATGCAGACAAAGGCAACCTGTGTTCGAGTCTCGGGGTTACCAAACTTGAAGATACCTATCTAATCTTGAGTTTTCAGATATTTCTTAGGTTTGGAATCCCTTTTGACAGAGATTGAAGGTGACAAATCTGTGTTTTCAAACCACACATTTATCATCTTCAGAGGTTTTCTCTGGTGAGGTTCCCCTGAGATTTTTCGCCTTTTGCTTACAGAGAGTAAGTTTGGAAATCCAGGTTTTCTTGTACTTCCAATTTGAAATAGAGAGGACAGAGACTTGTTCCTTTTGTTTCCAGTGTATAGATCTATATCACATAAGCCAATTCCCCGTCTCCCTATTTGTGTATTAATTTTCTTGTACACTTTCTCTGCATCTTGATAATTCTTTATTAAAAGATCTCTTCTGAGTAAGTCTTGACAGAGGTCTTCTCTTTCCTTTTGAAAATAATTTCGAAGAGATAGAATATTCATTCTGTCGCCCTCAACGTCCATAAGTTCTTTAGATTTTGCTTTTAAGGCAGAGTTAAGTTCAGAAATATTTTCTTTCAAAGGATTTAGGTGTTTGTTTCAATTTCTTCCTTTTCTTGAAAGATTTTAGCCTTTTCTTAAGTGAGAAGTCTAGCTTCTCTCTCAAAGAAGGTAAGATTCTTCTGAACACTTTCGCAGATCTTTTTAAGTTCTGTGTATTCAGTGTTCAGTTTAAGCAAATCAGCTTCTGCTTGATTGGTGTAAGAGTCAGAAGTGGATACCTCACTATCGGAGTCGGAGCTGACCTCTGTCATGCCACAGAACAGGGCGTTCTACTTTTCTCCTTCGTCAGAGGATGTATCTGACTGCCAGCTTTCTTGATTCACCATGAGTGACTTCTGAGCATAAAATTTTGCCTTCTTTTTGTAGAAAGCAGAATCCCTCTGAGGGCGGTTTGATTTGCTCCTGCATTCATTTGCATAGTGGCCTGGCTTACCGCAATTGTAACATCCTTTGTTCTGTGGAGCGTTGCCAGCTTTGTCGTCTGACCTCTGTCGGTCACCACCTCTGTCGTTCCTGTCATTTGACCTCTGTTGGTCGCCACATCTGCCGTTCATGTTATTTGACCCTTCTCTTCCACGATCATCTCTTCCATAGCGTTCATTACCAGACTTCTTCTGGTATCCTCTGCTGAATTCCCTTGTTAAAAGAGCTAACGACTTAGCTATCGAGGACATAGTTGCCTCCTCTTCTTCCACCACCTCTTCATCTTCACTATCAACGATCAAGATCTTCTTCTTCTTCTTTTCTTCCACAGCTTTCTCCTTCTTCGGCTTCTCTTTATATTCTGTAGCCTTACCAACCAGTGCAAGAGGTGCACTGATTTGAACTTTTGCTTGTGCAATCTGAGGCTCTTGGGATGCCAATGTTCCATAAAGATCTGACAGAGTCCAGGAGTCTAAGTCTTGATTTGTTTGCAGAGACATAGACAACTGGAGCCATTCATTATTGAGACTCTTTAGGAACATGACATTGTTCTCCTCAGAAGTTCTGTGGATTCCGAACTTCTTGCACTTGTTGATTAGAGAGTTGAACCGATCATATGTTGTCTGCAGAAGTTCTGTCGATAGAGCTTTGAATGCGTAGTACTTGTTGATGCATTGGGCTCTGCGGTTCTTCCGAGTTTTGGCCCCACCCTCCAGTTGTTTTTCCAGTTCCTTCCACAGATCGTATGCAGATTCACACGCATCTAAGGATTGGAAAAGGTCATTGGGTATGGCCATTATCAGAAGTCTCTTAGTCTTCTGAGCAATTTCATATTTTGCCCAGTCAGGGTCTGACCACTTTTCCTTGGTCTTTGGTTTATCGTGTGCAAGGATTTCTGGAGTGTTGTCTGTGCCAGGTACACGGGGTACTGTGATCATTGGTACGAAAGGAGGATTGTTGATATAGTGCATGAGTTCTTTGTCAGTACCCTGGAAGAAGTGAATCATTCGTATCTTCCACTGAGGGTACTCATCTCTGAGTAGTGTAGGTGGCTTGGTTAAAGAACCAGCGGTGAAGAAGTTGTTTGTGTTTGTCATGTTGATAGAGGTTGAGAGATCCAGAAAATAGGGTATGAATGGTAAATTTTTCAGAGAATGAAGAGGAAGTTTCGAATAGTGTTTATAAACTTAAAAACCTTTAAACAATGCACTAAAATGGAGTTTTAACCGAAGTAACAGACTGTAAGTTTACCAAAGTCGAACAGGTCGAGAATGGCAGAAAAACATAGGCTGTTTTGAAATAGGTAAAGAACAGGTTAAATTTACTCCAGGTTACTACTAAAAATCATTGTAAGTGAAGATCTATTGATATAGAAAATCAAAGAACCGCTCTGTTACCAATTGTTGGTTCATGTTTTGTTTAACAATGATGATTCTATCTAATAGTTGAAACAATATATAATGCAGAAGCGTTTTAATGAACTAAAAGATATAATAAGGTAGAAGACACATAATGCCAAATATATAAAGTGGAAATAACTTAGATAAATAGCTCAATAACCCATTGTATATTGATATAAATAAAGCACCAAGAACACCGAAAGTTATACTAGAAATATGCTCTAATGGTGTGTGTGTCGTGCAAAGCTTAATAGAAGAACTCAATATGAGTCTTCTATTTATACTACTTCTAAAGGGGACAAGATCTGGACAATAAGGACTGAAGGTACAAAGACACTATTCAGGTACTGTTGAAGGTACAACGTTAATTAAATGCGCCGACTTCTACTAAGGCTATGACCCATCAGAGTTTGACACGTGGAGTTGTCAGATCACGCCTTGTACGAATGATCTTGAGTATCTTCGTACAGCAGAAATCGTGAGAAACACGATTGTCTTTGTATAGATCTTTGGTCTTTATATCACAGAGGCTCTGTCAAGTATGACAGAGGCTCTGTGGTCTTTTCCGCATTGAAGAGTCTTTAGGCGATTCTTACTTCGGTCTTCTCGGTTACTCGGCAGAGCCTCTGTCGATGACTTCTATACTTAGCCTATTTTTCAACACTTTTATTAACATGAAGATTGGAGCTAATAGTTACTTTTGTCTTACCTCTCTTGCACGCCTCCGTACGATAATGTCAGAAAGGACATCCCTTTTGTCCAGGATCGTACTACCAACTCTGATTCTACATTGTACATCATGTGGCTACTAAGGATGTCTACAAAGGTCAAACCATGCAACCAATCAGCTGCTGCCACATGTAAAGTTATATTGCTTTGCATTAAATGCATGCAGTATATAAGAAGAACCCTACTTCAGAAATGAAGTGCTCAGCCATCTTCTTCTTCTCTATTACTCTGTTTGTTAGAATATTGTTAGTAATATTCTTATCTCCTTCCTGTCTTAATTCTAGTGCAAGAAACTTAGTGTTTCTCATAACTTGTTTAGATAAGGATTACTCCTTAATCTTGTTCCGCAACAAGTTGTAAATTGGTTCATAAATATCAATAAACAATTTAGAAAAGTAAAATCTGTGTGTTTGTATTCAACCCCCCCCCTTCTACAAACTTGTATAACCCTTTAGGGACCAACAAGTGGTATTAGTGCAGACTGTTTAACCTCATAAACAAGATCTTGCTTATACTAATCTTTTCTCTTCCTTGCTATTTCTCATAATGGCTACTAACACAAACACAAACTATATTGATAATGGTTCTTTTGCAAAACCCCCTAGACTTTCCAGAGATAACTTTAATCTATGGAAAAATAGGATGATACTCTTCTTTGAAGGTGTAGACCCTACTATGCCTTACTATCTCGAAAATGGCCCATTTATTCCTGTTAGAATCGACCCTGAAGTTACAGGCACTGCTACTAGAGCTACCATTCCTGAAAGGGTCGTGCCTAAAGAACCTCATATGTGGTTTGATGAAGATAAGAAGAAAGTGGCTATAGACACAAAAGCCAAATCCATTCTTTCCATGGCTCTTCCTGACGAAGTCTACCATTCCGTCATGAACCTGAAAACATCTAAAGCCATGTGGGACACAATCTGTGTTCGGTATGAAGGTACGTCTGATGTCCAGGACTCTAGAAAAATAAACCTGGTAAGACAGTACGAAAGCTTCATTTGTGGTAAGAATGAAACTCTCTCTGAAGTACACCAACGTTTTAACTGCTTAATAATAGATCTGAAAACTGTTGGTAAATAATATTCTAACTTTGAAGTACTGACAAAGTTATTAGAATGTTGTTGGTTCCCGATTTGCTTATACAAGATTATCAGATCTATTAGTTCGAGTTTATGTTTGATGCGGAAGCGTATTTGAAGAACTATCAGATAAGTTTGTGTAGAAACAATACATAATATAAAGAAATAGTGATCAGAATATGATATCTCAAAGATTATTGAGTTTCAATATATAATAAGAACATCAAGAAGAGATTAAGAACTGTTTGGTGAAAGCGTAATGCTTAACAGATTTGACGATATAAAGTGTAAGCATAAAACTTAGATTCTTAGATTAGTTCTTAAGATTGATAAGGAAGATCTCAACAAGAGACTTCCTTTTATACTACTCTAGGGGACCATAAAGCATGACCTGCTGTTAGAACGGATGGCATGAACAGTTGTACGTGCTGTATTGCATTTAATGGCGCAGACGTCTATGTTGTACTAAGCCCTATTGAGTCCACTCAGAGTTTGACACGTGTTGAAGTTGGACAGGGCATGCTATCATGCAAGTTGATGAACAGGTCAGGAACAGTAGCAAGATATTATAAATATCTTCCAAGTCTTTAGTGAGGACCGCAGAGGCTCTGTAAAGTGTTACATAGGTTATGCGGTATGGTCCTTTGTAGATCAGTCTTCACCGGATTCCGAGTCTTTGGTCTTCTTTGCGCGTATGACAGAGCTTCTGTAGGATGCCTCTGTAGCTTCTGTAGCTTCTTGACCTTGATCTCTCGGTAAGTTCGGCAGAGCCTGTAGAAGAGGCTTTCTTCACTTAGCCTATTTTTCACTACTTGTAACTACTTTCTATGATTAGGAAGATTGAGGCTAACAATCTCCCCCTAAGTAGTGAAAAATAAAAAATTGAACTTGAGTTTAGTTAGGCTAAGTTAGATAAGACAGAGGTTAAACAATACCTTGAAAGTTCTTTCATTTAGAAATATGGCAGAGGCATTTTACATTTGAGTATAATGAAAGATAAACTTAAAAATGGTTTGCAGAGATTGGTTGTTTGAGAATCAGATTTTGGCGTCTTTGAAATCGTTGTAGCTTCTGTTGTCTCTTCTGACTTCTCTGATCTCTTTGTAGAAACTGATGCAGAGTTCCCTTAAGCGGACTGTAGCATCAATCTCTCTGATGAAGGTATCTGCAGCGTCTCTCTCCATTTGCTCGGTATCTGTAATAACCCGTAGTAAGTAACCTCAGTATTTTTATGTGAACATATAAGTCTAGGGGAATATTGTGTTATTTGTATAAGTCTTATTATAAGTTGGAGGGTTTAAGTGGCATTTTTGATAGACAAGGGGGCAAATGGTCCTAGTGACCATAGTAAACCATGAGTCATCCTTTTAATTCAATTAATATCTAGATATTTAGTGTTTGTGTGTGTTATACGTGTGAGAGAGGGGGAAAGAAATAATAGAAGGAAGAGAAGGAAGAAAAGAGGAAGGAGAACAAGGGAGAAAGAGAGAGAGACGTATATAGAGAAAGAGATAGGAGATCAAGTGAAGAGGGTTTTCTTGGTTTGGTGACTAGAGTTTGTTGCCCTTTGAAGTAAACTTCTTCTTCTCCCAGGTATATGATCTATTCCTTGTCTTCATCTCCATCTTTAGTTTTAGGTTTGGGTATATTTGTAGTTCCTTGGATAATCAATTAAAGTTTGATCAAAGTTATGGTTTAAAGATGAATTTTTATGGATGATTCCAAAAGATTATTCAAATGGTTATTGACGTTTAAAAAGGATGGTTTAAAGGTGTAAGAACATCCCAAGGTTGTGTTTTCATAAGTTGTGATTTTGGAGTTCATCCATAGCCATTCTTGATCATGGATTTAATTGATTACTTTTGTGTATAGAGTTGCTACATGGATTCCTTCACGTTTTTGATGTTAAAAACCTATTTTTTTGATGCTAAAACTTCCATAGAATGAACCTAATTAAGTGGGAGTTGAGTTGGGGTGTAAAAGGGGCTGAACAGGGGCTGTTTGATGTCCAACAGAGGTCCGCGCCGATCTCGGCGCCAATGGATCGGCGCCAAGCACTGTTTCAGCATTTTTCCGATTTTGTTTCTTGCGTACCGGAGTCGTTTTAAGGCGCAATATAGGAGTATGGGTACTCGTTTTGAGTGTAAGATAGCATTTGAACACTTTGAACATGTTAGTTTGGGCATATGACAACTCCAAGTATTTTTTTGTAAAGTCGGTTGTTCGGTTTCTAGCTCGGTTGCGTTTCGGGAGTGTTCAGTGAGTTCTTAAGGTAGTCAATTGTCGTAGTGAGTCTTGTATACATATAAGTATGTGGATTTCATCAATGTGTATATATATTACAGGCTCGGTTGCCCCTCGTTAGTGAAGATTTGATAGTGGTGTTCGGTTGTATCGTTTGCGCGTGTGTGGCTTCAAACTATCAACAAGGTGAGTTTTACTTTTAAAACGTTTTCAACTGGGATACATATATATGTGATATATATATATATGAGATGGATATGTATGGATTGGATATGTGATATATGGTGTGATTACGTGTTTATGATTGAGATGGATATGTGATTAGAATATAATGAAAGGTTTATAAATGACAATATGATATATTGGTACATATATATTGTATTTATATGTGCATTACACTACATGAATATACGTTAGCCGAAACTATAGTCGGCGGAGGTGTTTGCTGTAGTTGTTGTACAACGGTGCTGTAGTTGTTGTACAGTGGTGCTGTAATTGTTGTACAGCGGTGTTGTTGGCTCGCAACCAACTAATATGGCCATGGGAATGAGGATAAGGAGTTGTGCACGATACACGAGTCTTGATTGGTATTTAATTTTATGTGGTATATATGTGTTTTTACTAAAGGTTTTATATAAACTATTTTAATACATGGTTTTATAACGGTTTTAAACTGACAGGGATTATCTCACTAGACCGTTTGGTCTAACCCCCATTTTGTTTTCCAAAAATATGTATTCCAGGTCGAGAAAACTATAGCGGCAAAGGAAAGGATAAAGAGTAGGATGCTTCTGGTGATTAATGTTGATTAGGAAGTTCTTATGTAATGTACGTTTTAAGACTTTCGGACCGAATGCGATCTATGATGTATTTTTGTTATGAATCAATGATACGTATGTTATGTTATATGATGTAAATTGGGGCGGGTCGTTACAAATGGTATCAGAGCCTTAGTTTAAGGGATTTAGGTATTTGGATTTATACCTAGACTTAAACTGCATGTGAAGTAGGATGTCCCTAATATTTTAGAACCCTTGGGATGTTAAATATAAAAGGTAGAAGGAACATCATGTAAGGTAATTTCAAGTTACACCTGACCCGTGTAATTGTGAACTTACAAGTACATGTTTGAACTGGAATACCTTATTATATGGGGAATGTGCTTATGTGTATATTAATTGTGAAAATTAACAGAATGGTCAGCCGGACTCGATGTACGGATAGAGACGAAGACAGGTATATTTCTATAAACTCTACACGTGCTAAAGTGCTATTTGACTTCGGTGCAAACCAATCAATTGTGTCTCCATTCTTTTGTTGCATATTTACATTAAAAAAAATATTTGATAATTATGATAGAGATATAGATGGGTGTGCTTAATTACTGTTGTTCTGATTTTGTTAGTGTGTGGAGTGTGATGGCTTGAATGTAAAGAATAATAGTAGTGTGTGGAACGTGATGATTATGTGTGGAGAGTAACGGTGGTGTGTGAAGTCTTGACCTTGTCATGAAGGCGACGGTTTAGTGTGTTGTGTAGATCATATTTAGTGTGATTGTTGACGCTATCTAGAAGGGTATTGTTTAAATGTGTGGGGTGATGTGGATAAGATGGTGGCAGTTTATAATTAGTGAGCGTGCGAGGCGTGGTAGTAATGAATTTTTTTTGTAAGGTTAAGTGGTGGATTAGTGATGATATGGGGTGAGTGTAAGTGGAAACCTCTGCTCGGGATTTGTTTATAAGTTATTCAGATGTGACAAAAGTATGTGTGAAGAGGCATGGGTGTCTAGGTGGTGCGTAGTATTGTTATTTGAGAATAAGAGAATGGAGTGGCAGTAGATGGTTAGCTAAGGAGTGGAGTATTACCGTTTGAGAAATGAAAAGTGTGTGGTTGTTTCGAGCATTGAGTATGATTTTGGATTTAACTCGGTTAAGTTCCTGGTATGAGGTGTGGTGAAATTGTTGGTTAAGTAAGGTAATCGTTGAAATTGGGTGTGTGCGATTGGTTTGGAAATGAAAGAAAGCTAGCTCGTGGGATCAGTCTAGAGTGAGCACCTCCTCGTGAGCTGTCCTTGGGGAGACGTGTTTTATGTTGAGAAGAGAGTGGAAGAAAGTAGTCAAATGTAATGCTCGGAGTGAAGGACCAGTGGATAGGACGTGGTAGTAGTGCGAGAGTGATGTTGTGGAAAATATGGGAATCAATTGTTATCTAGGGTTCGTGGTCGGTGTAATTAATGCAAGAAAGTGTTGTCTGTCTTAGACGTATTTTGGGTTAGAGAAGTGACGGTAGAGTTGTGTATAGTCTATGGAAAAAAAAAGTTTAACTGTGGGTTAAGGTGATACTCCAAGTTGATTCTGTGATCTATTGGAGAGCAGAGTGTCGTTGTTTTTGGGGTATTGGATTGTTGGGACGTTAACGTCGATGGAATGCGTTCTTTTAAGAATGGTAAAATTCTGTGTGAAACCATTAGTTGGGGCAGGATTTAAAACCTGGAGTCTAGATGTGTGAATGATATTGGGTGTATGTTTGCATGAATATTTATATATGTTTGTGATTTGATAGGAGGGCTAGCCGATCTCGATAAATTGGAAAGGTGGATCATATAAATAGGATCGGGAAAGATCCTAGAATGGGTACTATTAATGAAATGATCTCAAATGCTCGAGGTATGAGTCATACCCATAGAAGGAGTTATAATAGAGTTATTATTGATATGATCATGGGATTGTCATTATGGTTAGTAATGATTTATAGGTTATATGATGTGAAGTTAGAGTTGATGAATTTTCTTTGTGGAATAGTTTAAGTGATTTAGATTTTAAAACTTGGTGTTTGATATTTTATACTAAGTCACGTGTTTAAGAAATGGATGTTAACAAACTTGTCGTTATGTTAATAAATGGTGTTATGTCGACTTTATGAGATGAATGTCGGTATGACTCTTGGGTTATATTTTTGGGATGGATGAGGTATTCAGTTAAGCTTAAATAAAATAGTTGCGATATGACTCTATGTAAATTTGATATCGAGTTATTGGTTGGTGGGAAGAAAGCATCGTCTATTAAATGTCTTAAGGGTACGATGATGGTGATTGTGATGTAGTATGCCAAAGTAGACGTGTAAGTTTTCAATTTGACGTCGAGTTTTTACCAATATTTTAAGTTGTGACATGAGATTGTTATTGCAAAGAGTGCTATGATATGAGACTTAATTGAGATGTTGGTGTTATGCTCTTGTTATTGTGAGAAATTAAGGCTTGGGTGGTTAGTTGGGAATTTTTTTAGCGACAAATTCATAATATTATTTGATTGTGTTGTTTTTAAGAATGATTAAATTTATTTTATTTCGATTGATTATGGTTGAAATGTCAAGATTCGGTTGGTTATTTAGGTATGGTATATGTTTAAGGATTTCAACTTGAAAAGTTGAAATAGTTCTTGTTTGTAAAGGAATATAATTGGTTTGGTTAACTCAATTTGGAGATTAAGAAGGGCAATGAATTATATATCATTAAGTACTGCTTGTAATGATCTTGGGTGTTTAAATAGTCGATTATATTAATTGTGGATTGTAGTGGAACCGTTTGTTTAGACTTAGTATAGTAAGCATATTGTGGTGTTGGTGCTTGATCTTGTTAAAACTTTTGATTAGGTAATGATGATTGATCCTCGGTAATTCGGTATGAGAAGATAAAGTTGATATATTGGAATAAGTAGGTTATGATGAAAGTAAGAAATTGTCGGGTGATTGATTTAAAGTTTTCGATTGTTAGCAAATTTTATATTGGAACTGTATGTTTTATGTTTTGAGAAGGCTT
The DNA here is from genome assembly GCA_033807775.1 of Saussurea involucrata. Taxonomy (NCBI): domain Eukaryota; kingdom Viridiplantae; phylum Streptophyta; class Magnoliopsida; order Asterales; family Asteraceae; genus Saussurea; species Saussurea involucrata. Next base: position 17,053,995 of record CM066326.1, read on the forward strand.
AGTAAAAGTGTAGGTTTGGAAGCATTTGGTGTGAAAAGATGTTGGTTCTAAATTAGCAATAGTGCAACAAATATTTTGGGTGATTGGTGAGTTTAATTAGAGTTGCGCAGCGAAAGCGTGATAACCCGTTATCATTGGTGATTGTTCAAAGTGGTAACAAAAGTTATATTATGAGAATAAAAGTGGTTGGTAGTTTAATTTGGAATGATTGATCTAACGCTTGCAATTGTTAGCAAGTTTCTTATTGAAGGTGTCTGTTAGAATTTCGGGAAGGTATAGTGAAAGTGTAGAATGTGGCATTGTGTATAATTTCAATATATCTGATGCTAGATTATGCCTTTAAATGTTGAAGTTGATGCTTATGGGTAAATTTTCAATTAATCGAAATGAATTGTGTTAGGTGTGGGATTCATATTAAGTTATTTCCTTTGGCCTTGATTAAGTTTGATGTAGTAGTGAAAACTAAGTATTCGTACCTTGTTGCTCGATTGAATTCCGGGACGGAATTCCTTTAAGGGGGAGATATTGTAATAACCCGTAGTAAGTAACCTCAGTATTTTTATGTGAACATATAAGTCTAGGGGAATATTGTGTTATTTGTATAAGTCTTATTATAAGTTGGAGGGTTTAAGTGGCATTTTTGATAGACAAGGGGGCAAATGGTCCTAGTGACCATAGTAAACCATGAGTCATCCTTTTAATTCAATTAATATCTAGATATTTAGTGTTTGTGTGTGTTATACGTGTGAGAGAGGGGGAAAGAAATAATAGAAGGAAGAGAAGGAAGAAAAGAGGAATGAGAACAAGGGAGAAAGAGAGAGAGAGACGTATATAGAGAAAGAGATAGGAGATCAAGTGAAGAGGGTTTTCTTGGTTTGGTGACTAGAGTTTGTTGCCCTTTGAAGTAAACTTCTTCTTCTCCCAGGTATATGATCTATTCCTTGTCTTCATCTCCATCTTTAGTTTTAGGTTTGGGTATATTTGTAGTTCCTTGGATAATCAATTAAAGTTTGATCAAAGTTATGGTTTAAAGATGAATTTTTATGGATGATTCCAAAAGATTATTCAAATGGTTATTGATGTTTAAAAAGGATGGTTTAAAGGTGTAAGAACATCCCAAGGTTGTGTTTTCATAAGTTGTGATTTTGGAGTTCATCCATAGCCATTCTTGATCATGGATTTAATTGATTACTTTTGTGTATAGAGTTGCTACATGGATTCCTTCACGTTTTTGATGTTAAAAACCTATTTTTTTGATGCTAAAACTTCCATAGAATGAACCTAATTAAGTGGGAGTTGAGTTGGGGTGTAAAAGGGGCTGGACAGGGGCTGTTTGATGTCCAACAGAGGTCCGTGCCGATCTCGGCGCCAATGGATCGGCGCCAAGCACTGTTTCAGCATTTTTCCGATTTTGTTTCTTGCGTACCGGAGTCGTTTTAAGGCGTAATATAGGAGTATGGGTACTCGTTTTGAGTGTAAGATAGCATTTGAACACTTTGAACATGTTAGTTTGGGCATATGACAACTCCAAGTATTTTTTTGTAAAGTCGGTTGTTCGGTTTCTAGCTCGGTTGCGTTTCGGGAGTGTTCAGTGAGTTCTTAAGGTAGTCAATTGTCGTAGTGAGTCTTGTATACATATAAGTATGTGGATTTCATCAATGTGTATATATATTACAGGCTCAGTTGCCCCTCGTTAGTGAAGATTTGATAGTGGTGTTCGGTTGTATCGTTTGCGCGTGTGTGGCTTCAAACTATCAACAAGGTGAGTTTTACTTTTAAAACGTTTTCAACAGGGATACATATATATGTGATATATATATATATATGAGATGGATATGTATGGATTGGATATGTGATATATGGTGTGATTACGTGTTTATGATTGAGATGGATATGTGATTAGAATATAATGAAAGGTTTATAAATGACAATATGATATATTGGTACATATATATTGTATTTATATGTGCATTACACTACACAAATATACGTTAGCCGAAACTATAGTCGGCGGAGGTGTTTGCTGTAGTTGTTGTACAGCGGTGCTGTAGTTGTTGTACAGCGGTGCTGTAGTTGTTGTACAGTGGTGCTGTAATTGTTGTACAGCGGTGTTGTTGGCTCGCAACCAACTAATATGGCCATGGGAATGAGGATAAGGAGTTGTGCACGATACACGAGTCTTGATTGGTATTTAATTTTATGTGGTATATATGTGTTTTTACTAAAGGTTTTATATAAACTATTTTAATACATGGTTTTATAACGGTTTTAAACTGACAGGGATTATCTCACTAGACCGTTTGGTCTAACCCCCATTTTGTTTTCCAAAAATATGTATTCCAGGTCGAGAAAACTATAGCGGCAAAGGAAAGGATAAAGAGTAGGATGCTTCTGGTGATTAATGTTGATTAGGAAGTTCTTATGTAATGTACGTTTTAAGACTTTCGGACCGAATGCGATCTATGATGTATTTTTGTTATGAATCAATGATATGTATGTTATGTTATATGATGTAAATTGGGGCGGGTCGTTACAGTATCTCTGTATTTTACAAGGTTTGCTCTGAACTTGTTCAGAGTACAAGTTGCGTACTTCTGACAGTCCATGGTCACAAAAAGTTTGACTTCGCCTTGTGGGTTTTGAAATACTAACCCGAACCTTGGTTCTGTAATGATTGAGTTGGGCATTGCGTCAGGTTGGCAGCGATCTTCTGGTGGTCGAAGGTTAAGATGTTTGAGACCAAGATCCTTTCCCAGCTGAAAGTCTGTCAGACTGTAGATCAGAAGCCTTTCCCTCATTGCTTTTCTCAACACTTGATAGGCTCTGGTGTTTGGCTCTGTGTTGTAGTTGTCCTTCGTCCATTGCAGAAGGTCAGGTAGATCATAGGGATTCAGATTCCTTAGGCCAACATCAGCGAAAGTGGTTTCTGAATTGTTTACCCTTTTGACTCTGTAAAGATTGTACCTGACCCGTGGATAGGTTCTTGTAAAGGAGTACCTACAGAAGATTACCTTTTTGATCTTGTGGATTGAGAAGACTTCTGCTTTTGTTCTTGGCTTTGTCCTGGTGAAGACGTTGTCAAATTCTTCTCTGATCTTTGGATCTGTCACATGATCTGTTGGATGATTGGTCTGAAAGGATTGTTTATAGATGTATTTGTATACCACTTCTTCCATTTCTTCTTGTGTTGGACCAGGTTGTGGTACTTGTCTTCTGAGACTCTCCATCTTTCGAACAACTTCTGCAGCTCTACCTGTTAGAGGAATGTTTGACAGAGGCTTCATTCCATATGCCCAGTCCCCTTCATCAGGCTTTGGAGTTTGGAAGGCATCAAAGGCGCTCTTCATCAATTTCTCTGTAGGCTTGGGCAATGATTTATTTTTCTTGGGCTCTTCTGTCAGTATTGCTTTGCCTTTGTCTTTAGCTTTTGGAGGTGCAAAACCTGTTGTTTCTGTAGGTTTGGGTATTGGTGCTTCTGTTGGAATGATGGGTGTTGCCTCTGTAGGTTTTGACACTTGTGTTTGAGAGGACTTTTGTGGCGCTGGTTCTGTTGGCTTGATTGGCTCTGTAACCTTTGTTGGAGGTTCTTTGGTGACTTTTTCTGTGGTTTGAGAAATGTCGAATCTTCCTGCCATTCGGAAAGATGTTGTAAACCTCCGTCTTTCTTCTGCTCTTTGTGCCATTCGTTCAGTCATTGTGTTGTGCATATTTCTTAGAACAGAAGAAGCAGAGGTCTTTGCTCTTTTTTGTTTGTGGGCAATAGACTTTCTTCTTGGGATGGATTGGGGTTTTTCTGTTGGTTTTGTAGTTGGGGAGGGAAGATCTTCTTCTGAGGAGGATGACAGATGTTGAACATCTACTCCAAACATTGTAGGGAATTCCACAGAGGTGGGTGTTTCCTCTGTGGTCTTTTGAGCTTCTGTTCCTCCGGGTTGTTGGTTTGAAGGACTTTCTTCCAAGATGATTACCACAGGGGTGGTTGTTACCTCTGTGGTTTGTTGAGCAGTTTCTGGTACTTCCACAGAGATGGGTGTTGCCTCTGTGGTCTGTTGAGTTTGTTGTTGTTGGGTTTGTTTTGGAGGGGCTTGGTTGATGGGTTCTGCGGCTATTGGTGCTTCTGGAAGTCCTCTGCTAGTAGCTTTCTCCCTTGTATTCTCCCCCTCAGGATGATCTGATGGACCAGGATGGTCATCATCAGAGTCATCCTGACCCTTATCAGAAGTACCCTCTGCTCTGCAAGAAGCTTTAGGTTTCTTTGGTAGTTCTGCTCCTGCGACCATCAACTTTGCGCACACATCATCACAGAGGCCGAATAGATTTGCAAGCTCTGCTTCTGTGTTGAAGCGCATTTTGCCGACACTTTTTCTGAATTCTTTAACGTAGTTGGCATTTGCAGAAGTGAAGGAGACGATGACTTCTGTGACCTGGTTTATCACATTCTGCCTGAGCTCTGTTAGCTGTGCTCTGGTCATGTAGTCTTTAGGCTGCATCAGCACAATGTTGCACATTTCTTCTTCTTGTACGTGTTTCAGGGCCTTCTGTAGATCTTCAGGTGTAATGCCCTTTACGTTGTTGGATTTCTTGTTCAGTTGTTCAAGGAAATGTTTGACTGGTTCCTTGAACGCAGAAGTTGCGGCTATCCCGAATTCTTTGGCGGCAGAAGTGGTAGTTGTTTCAGCAGAAGACTTCATCTGGGTCATGGAAGATTTCACCTCTGTGGACAGATTGTCCATTTTGGTGTTCAGATTTAGTAAGGCCATCGATGTTGTCTCTGCAAAAGATGTGAAAGAGCTTTTCAACTCTTTCATGGTTTGGTTCACAGAGGTGACAAGGGTTTGGAACTCATCCCTTGATACTTGTGTTCCTGTGGTAACCTCTAGAGGAACACATTCGTCTCCAGAGTGAGTCCCTGCTCCTGGGACACCTTCGTTCACCCTTGTTTGTACGTTGGGGGTGGAAGGATTTCCATATGATCTTCGAGAAAAAACAAGAGTTTCAATCTCTACAAAAGTTCTGCGAAGAACAGTGTCTAAATCCACTCCAGAGGTGGGTATCGGAATGTTCTTCTGTTGACTCGGAGACTTGTCTAGAGTCTCTTCGTCTTTGTGCTCACTACTTCTCTCTGAAAGAAGTTTTGGCCCTATATTGTGCGTGGCAGAGGAAATGAATTCCTCTGTAGGATGTTCTGGTGTGATCTGGGGCGATGGATCACAAACTGTAGGTGAGTCTCTTCGAGGAGACTCCCTAGGAATGGATTCCCCATTTCTGTGGGCGCAGAGGCTGAAAGAATAACCTCTGGCTGGATGGTGTGGGTTTGGATCGAGCTGTGCTGCTCTTTTTCAATAACTCCTTCTGCAGCTAGACCTGCGGAGTTAGATGTGTGGGTTGCACTGGGAGTTGGTTTTGGTTGTGTGCCTCTATTAATCCAGGCATCTTTTCTTGTTTCTTCCTCTGTTAGGCATCGAAGCACTACTTCATTATCTATCACTTCAGTCTCTGTCGCTATCTTATGGCTTGGTGCTTCTTCCCTAACTTCTGTTGTAGTTCCTGCCTCTGTGACTAAGAAGTCGTAGATTGGATGAGAGTCGTATAATTGCATGACATGTGGATGATAGAGACCTTTCCGTATTTGGACAGCTTCTTCTTCATCTGAATCTACCTCTGAGACCTCTATCCTTGTTTCCCTTGTTTCAAACCCCTCCTCTGTTGGATTTTGATTTTCTTTTCTTTTGTTTTGGAGACGAGTGAGGAGTAGAGGAGCCAACTTCTTTGGTACGAGGAGGTGAAGTTTGATCTTCTGCAAAGTTTGTAGAAGTGCCTTCTGCAGTTTTCATCTTCTTTGTTTTTGGGGTAGAGGCAGAGGCTTTCGAAGAAGACTTCTTTCCCATGAGTTCGTCATGTTTGGCCATAAAACTAAGTTGAATTGACAAGTGTTTTGCTAGTTTTTGCTTCTTCGCTTCTGTAGAGAGGGGTTCTACAACCATTGTTCCTAGGGGGACACCTAAACGCGGAGGTGTCACAGGGCTCGGTTTTGGAGTCCTATGATCGCGTATATACTCTAATTTAAGGGTTTTGTTTGTGGCATAGCTCATAAGCTTCCTTGACAGAGGTCTGCAGTGGGTGTAGCCATCTATATGATCGGTGGGGATATTTTTGTTCATTGGGAACTGTTTGGGAGTTGGCCCTTCCATTGGCCAGTTCTGCATCATCAGCAGAGGTTCGAACAGAGGCGGTAGATACTTAGGATCGTTCTCTCTTGCCTTTTTGGTGTTGTTCTTTCTGTCGATCGTATTGATGATCTCCTGCAACATGAGGGTCGAGTAATCGAGTGGGAGATCGTAATAGACCCCGTACATGATGGTTAAGATCTGGTGCGAGCTCTGGTCAATGCTGCCTATCTTCCCTGTAAGGCATCTGTTGAGGATCGAAAACAAGGTGTTCCACAGAGGTGGTAGTCTGCCTCTGCGGAAGTCATTTCTCTTCCTAAAGTGGGTGTTGTACCCAAGCATTTCTACAAAGCGACAGAGTTCGTCGTCTGTTGGTTGATTTGCATATTTCTTCAGTCCAAGAAGACCCCTTGTTGGTAGATTGAACTCCAGAGAAAACATTGTTCTATTGAATTTGAGTCAGATTTGTCTGGGTTTGAGATGTACCCTTTGATAAGAGAATCATCTTTATCATATCGGCAACTTTGCCAAAATTGTTTCAAATACCTAACAGGTATTTTCTTTGGGGTTCTTGAGAGTAAAGGAAAGAGAATATGGTTTTCCATGATGTGTAGAAAAAGAGCATGGGCTTCGCCGAAAGCAGTTGGTGAGGGGACCAAGTAGCAGTTATTTGACTTTATGGGTAGTACCTTGTCAAAGTGTTCTTGAGCAATGAAGTTCTGGAGATGGGTGGTAGGAGCAAATTCTGCTGAGTCGCCGGAATCTTCTTGTTCGGCATTTTTGGCGAGGTGGGGGGTTTTATGAATGTTCAGAATGAGCAGGGGAGTGTTCTTGAGAGTTCGCCGGAGAGTGTGCAGGGGAGATAGCTTGGGAAGATGAAGCCATTTGTAATGAGAATAAGATACTTGCAGGTTTTTGCAGGGTTTCGCCGGAGAAGAGTGAGGGTTCGTAAAGGTTTTATGAGAGGGTAAGCTTGGGTTTTATAGGTTGGTAAAACGGTAGAATTCGAAAGGGTAAAAATATTTGGCAATGGATAAATATTTGGAATCCGTACTTGAGTTAGAACGGCGGGTTCAACTTTCCAAAAGAACGTGCCATGTACGCCCAATGAAAATGAGACACGTAGGCCATGTCAGATGATGACAGGACGTCGTGCGCGGCCCATTAATGCTAGGCGCGTGGGGTTGTTCTTAGCCACATGATTTTCACTCTCAGTAAAAGTAACCGTTAATGTTACAAAACCTCTGAGGTTTACAGAAGCTCTGTGATTTTTTGAAAAACTTGATGTTTATCCCTTTCTTATATATCTCTTGTTATCCTGACTCTGTAGGTTCTTCTTTAACCAAAACATTTGTAAAGGCATTGGAGAGGATCGTTAGGATTTTAGTGAAGAATTTTTACTCAGAGGTTTTGTGGCTCTGTTGGAACTTGCAGAAGCTCTGTCAGGGCCAGCAGAAGCTCTGTCAGGGCCAGCAGAAGCTCTATGAGTGAAAATTTCTCATAACTAAAAATCTATTAACAATTTTGATCATCCAAGTTTTGATTTGTATTAAGAAATGGTTTTCGGACATATTTGAAAGCTGGTGTCCGAGAAAACTGTTTTGGGAAAAACATTTGTGCGAGAAGGTCATGGTGTGTGTATTTGTGCGTATTCGGTTTCCGAGATGTCATTCCAAAAGATCGATAGAGGTTAAATTTGTGATCACAGAGCATATTTCTGGCAGAACCTCTGGAGCTCAGCAGAGGCTCTATGACCTCAAATTTCTCATAACTCAAATTTTATGAAACTTTTTGATCTTTTGATTTTTGAAATGTTATCTACAGTATCTTTAGGATATATTTGACAATTTGAGTCCCAGAAAACTGTTTTCAAAAACCTTTTGTACGAGAGACATACCTTTTGGTTCTTCTTTTCTCGGCGGTGATGTTTGACTTCTGTCGATAGATTCATCGACACTTTTCTTTTGGCTCCCCCTTGAGTGATTAACCTCTGTCGATCATTTCAAGGTCCCTTTTGCTCCCCCTTGACCTATGCTTGGATCAAAATAGGATAAGTTTTGCATAGTACATAGGTCATGTTTACCAGAGGTTCTGTAGGGGTCGTCAGAGGTTCTGAGCAGACCCACAGAAGCTCTGTGATTTCAAGAACTATTTAAGATTGAGAATTTACATACAGAGAAATCAATCAAAGCAATAAGTAAAGTAATAGAAATGTATACTTATTCACAGAAGATAAAGCTATACTTACAGAGGATTTTCACGTCATATTAATCATTCCTAACTTACCCACCAAGAAATTGAATATTTTCTCGTCTAATGCTTTGGTGAATAAGTCCGCGAGTTGGTATTCTGTGGGCACGAAATGCATCTCGATTGTACCATATTCAACATGATGTTTCAAGAAATGGTACCTTATATCAATATGCTTGGTTTTTTTAATGTTGCACAGGATTGGCAGAGATGGCAATGGCACTTTTGGAATCACAGAAGATGGGTATCTTGAATAGGATGTGGCCGTAGTCTTTTAGCTGAGTCTTCATTCACAGAACCTGAGAACAATAGCTAGCAGCAGCAACGTATTCAGCTTCTGCCGTAGATGTTGAGATTCTGCTTCTTGGAGGTCCAACTGAGTAGTTTACCACCTAGGAATTGACAACTCCCAGAGGTACTCTTTCTGTCGAGCATGCATCCTCCATAGTTTGAATCTATATAAGCTTTAAGACAAAAACCAGATTTCTGTGGATACCAGAGACCGAGATTTTTGGTCCCCTTTAGGTATATAAAGATTCTCTTAACAGCATCATAATGTGATTTCTTAGGATTAGCTTGATAACGTGCACAAAGACTTATGGCATGCATAATGTCAGGTCTGCTAGCAGTTAAGTATAACAGAGATCCAATCATGCCTCTGTAGAGAGTGAATTCTACAGAGATGCCATCTGGATCTAAGAATAACTTATTTCCAGTGGCCATTGGAGTTTTCATGGCAGAGGTATCAGAGAGGCTATACTTGGAAAGAATGTCAGAGACATATTTGGCCTGATTTATAAAAATTCCCTCTGATGATTGTTTGACTTGGAGTCCGAGGAAGAAAAGTTAATTCTCCCATAATACTCATTTCAAACTCACTCTGCATGAGTTTTTCAAAACTTTTGCACTCTTCTGTATTAGTAGACCCAAAAACTATGTCTTCCACATAGATTTGTACAAGCATTATTTCACTGTTTTTACGTTTATAGAATAAGGTAGTATCTATTTTACCTCTGTCGTAGCCATTGACTAGAAGAAAAGTAGAATGTCGTTCGTACCATGCTCTTGGAGCCTGTTTCAGTCCGTACAGAGCCTTTTCAAGGTAGCATACATGCCTTGGGAACTCTGAGCTTTCAAACCCTGGTGGCTGATTTACGTAAACCTCTTCTTGGATTTCACCGTTGAGAAAAGCTGATTTTACGTCCATCTGATAGACTTTAAAACCTCTGTGGGCTGCGAAGGCTAAGAATATTCTTATTGCTTCGAGCCGTGCGACAGGGGCAAAAGTCTCATCGTAGTCTATGCCTTCTTCTTGTCTATATCCCTTGGTCACTAATCTAGCTTTTTCTTTTAACGAGTTAATTTCAAGCAGTTGTTCATTAGTGGTGGCCTTATAAGAATCTATTCGTTCAACAAGTGGTTGCATATGTTCGATTAAGCTTTGATGAATAGGTTCACATACCTGACACAGATTTGCCTTTTCTGAAGGAGGAGAATGGTAGCCCATAAAAGCATCAGCGTCTTCAGAATCGCTTTCACTATCAGAACGAGCCAGCCAGTGGTCATCTTCCACAAATAGAGCTTCTCCTGCCGCTTTCTGTTCTGTCAGCAGAAGTTTGGCTTTGTAGTAGTTCACATTTTTCATGACGGGCATTCTACAATCCTTGGAAAAATGACCTAATTTCCAGCAATTGTAGCAAGTGACGGGTTCCTCCTTCTTCTTTGTCTCGGGCTTACGATCATCCTTCTCATTCTTCTCCTTTTGGTCAGGTTGCTTGTGCTAATCTGTCTTTTTCTTTTCTTCATATTTATCCTGATAATCATGGCACTTGTTGGAAGAAGTGGAGTAGCGCTCATTATTTGATGATGGTTTTTTGAAAAAACTTCTTTTGCTGGAAAGATCTGGAGAGTAAGGCCATTGCTTTCTTTACTGCTGTCAGTTCCGGATCAGAATCGCTTTCCTCCTCTTCTTCAGATCTTGGTTCAGATTCACTCGACTCTTGGGTTCGCTTGGATCAACGGCTGGAATATTTGCCTCGTTTTAAAGAAACAAGAGCGAGTGGATCAGCATGTGACTTTGAAGCGGACTTCTGGTTGCTCAGTATCTCCATGACTTCATCCTCATCTTGTAGAAGCATCTCGTAGAGCTCAAGGATGGAACGTTCTCCATCAGGTGATTGTGTTTGATATGGGAAGCGGACACTTTCCATTCAGGTAGGAGGTTGTTCAGAAACTTGAGCGTGTTCTCCGTGTTTAATCGATTGATCTTGTTCTTGTGGAGCTCATTCAGTAGTAAGCAAAATAGTTCATAAGCCTGTGAGAGTGATTCGCCGGTGCGCTGCTTAAAGCCATCAAACTTGGTTATGCAGCTGTTGATCTTTAGTTGGTTTCCGACTTTGCTTCCACTCATCATCTTTTCTACCTGATCCCACATGCCCTTTGAAGTGTGCTTGAAGCTGTCTATGGCTGTGTAGATCTGATTTGGTAGATCCTAAACCATATATCTCTTGGCATGCTTTTCGCCATCGAACATGCCCTTTTCCTCGTCGCTCATATCAATGTATTTATTGGGCTCAGTTCGAGTTGGAGCACCTCCTGCTTGTGCTGGAATGGTATTCATGGGTTGAGCTTGTGGGCCATCAGATAGAGCACGCCAGATGTACTGGTAGTTGTCCTTAGATTCAATGAATATGAGAAATTTGTCCCGCCATTGGAATATTCTCCCTGATAGAGAGTCGGTGGCTTAGCATCGGTGCCGATAGCAAGAGCGTTGCGAGACATCGTTGGTATTTGCACTAATGTGATCGTCAGACGTTGGTTCGATTCAAAGTGGAATCCTAACGCAAGGCACTATGAGTGGATGTCCTAACGCAGGTTCTAAGAGTGATGTAGAGTAAAACTGGTAAGAAGCTAGCTAAACATACCTTACCGGATAGGAGTCCGGATGAAATGGTGTCTGATCAGGAAGTGTCCAGATCAGATGTGTGTGAATTGTTCAGATAGCAAAAGAATCCGGATAAACTAAAGTTACCGGATAACACTAAGTTACCAGATAAAATAAGTTTACCGGACAGGGAGTAGTTACCGGATAAAATGAAAGTTACCGAATGAAAATACTTACCAGGAATCAGAGGTTACCGAATAATAATACTTACCGGGATGCAGAGGTTACCGAATAAAAATACATACCGGGAAGTGGAGTGTCCAAATGACGTCCGGATTGACAGAGTTACCAGATAAAATGTGTCCGGAAAGAAAATCAACCGGAAACTTTGGGTTACCCGGATAAATTGGATTTACCTGGAATTTTTGGTTACCGGATCAATTTTGTCTGGTAAGTAGCGAGAAAAGAGGACTTACCCGGGAAGTTTTGCGAAGTTCCAGAAAGTGCGGCTGAGGTATCTGGTAATTATGGCTGTGAAGAACAAAATCGATAGAGATGCCACTAGGGTTGCTAAGATCGTTCCTGAAAGATTAGAAACCTAACAAAACACAAAACTAACGATGCCCTAATCGTTTTTGAAGAAAAATAACAAGATTTGGATGAAAAAATTTGATTTTTATGATGAATAGAGGCCAAAACTTGTGGATGGATTTTTTTCTCAAAAACTATTCAAACAGTCGAATTAGGATTAGAAAAATTGCAAAAACGCTAATAATGATGATGCTAATAGAGTAGTATATCCCAAATCAAACAATTTTATCAGAATCAAAATATGAGATTTTAAGAATCAAGAACACATTGGACTAAAAATTAATAAATCTTACCAGAAATATTTTGAACACTTTGAATCAAATCGTCCGTATGCTCTGATACCAATTGTGAGTTCCAGATTAGTGCATACACAATAGAAATCAATAGAATAGAATCAATCAGAACGATTTCAACTGGTCATCCATATATTGCATAAACCTTTAGAGAATTTTACAGTAATCACGATATGAATGAATGAAACGATTAATCTGGCCTACCTGATTTCTAAGGCTAATAAACATATTTGTATTTAGGCCTAAACTATTCTGGCCCATGGCCCATTACATGATTAATTAAGCCCAAATAACAATTTACAATAAAACCCCTTTTAACTTCTATTCAACAAGATTTAGTCCTAACAGTGAAGAACAAGTCACAATTAATGTGTCAGATAAGAATTAAATCATTAATAGAAATGACGAACATTGAATAACAAACTGGAATTCAAGCGAGTGAATTTCTTATCGAAAAATCAACAAACATATGAGACATGGAAATAACTAAATCAAGAAAATATAACACGTGGTAATTTTAAAATATAAGATCGAGGAAAAACAAACACGAGTAAGTTTTTAAGAATAAATTACCACGGTCTTTGAATTCACAAAAAAAACATGTATTGATCAAAACCTGGTACTCCCCCTAAAAAATGGCATAACCTTTGAATGCAGTCATGTGAAAAGAATCTTCTGAACTAAACGCACATGACATTCGTGCAAAACAGATTTGAAAGATTTTGGTATCCATGCTTTGATGGATCCGTGATGGTTAGATGCTCTAGGTTCCCAGATTCAATTTGTCTCATATAAACAGCATAAAACAGATAGCGGAAGCATAATATAAAGCTATTAAATATGAGTGATTGTGTAGACGATAATGTAACAGTGAGAGTATCAATAATAATGAACAGTAAATGATAACAACATCAATAAATAAGCTTCTCGTATATTGATAAATATGAATAACACCAAGAACACTTTCTTGTGTGTGTATTCTGAAATCTCTCAGGTGACAAATCGTACAGTGATAGTGGAAAGGAATGTTGCAGTGTGTGCTCTCACAATTGTGGAAAATGATCCTTCCAAAAGCTTACAAATGTGTGTTCCACTATCCTTCTATTTATAGCCTGATAAAGCAAAACACAGTGTACTATCTAACCCTGGGATGACACATGGAACGTACGGACACATGTCTGACAATTAGAGATTTCTACGAGACTTAAGCTTCACAAAGGTCTTCATTCACCAGAGCTCTGATGGTCTTCTGGTGTGAACAGTTCTTCTGGTGGAACAGAAGAAGTCTTCTACCAGTGCTATGTCGAGCTCTGATGATCTTCTGGTTGATTTTCTTTTAAGTCTTCTGCTGGATCTCTGGTAGTCTTCTGACTTGTAATGTTTTCAATACTTTTACATCTTGTATACTTGGGGCTAATGTTAGCTCCAATCTTATGTTTATAGAAGTATTGAAAAATAGGCTAAGTATGGAAGTCTTCGACAGAGGCTCTGTCGAGTCACCGAGAAGACTGAAGCATAGAAGTCTTCGACAGAGGCTCTGCGAAGTAACCAAGAAGACCGAAGTAAAGAATTGACAGAAGACTCTTCAATACGGATAAGGCCACAGAGCCTCTGTCACACTTGACAGAGCCTCTGTGGTATAAAAGACTAAAGCTCTATACAAGGACAATCGTGCTTCTCACGATTTCTGCTGTACAAAGATCCTGAAGATCATTCGTACAAGGCGTGACCTGACAACTCCACGTGTCAAACTCTGATGGGTCTTAGCCTTAGTAGAAGCCGACACATTTAATTAACGTTGTACCTGCAACAATACCTAAATAGTGTCTTTGTACCTTAACTCCTTTTTGTCTAGAGCTTGTCCCCTTTAGAAGTAGTATAAATAGAAGACTCATGTTGAGTTCTTCTATTAAGCTTTGCACGACACACACACACCATTAGAGCAGAACTCTTGTTATAACTTTCGGTGTTCTTGGTGTTCTTATTTATACCAATATACAGTGGGTTATTGAGTTATTTATATGTGTTATTTATATCTCACGTATTTGATATAGTGCGTTCTTCTGCCTTATTATATCTTTTAGTTCGTTAAAACGCTTCCGCATTATATCTTGTTTGAACTATTAGATAGAATCATCATTGTTAAGCAAAACAGGAACCTACAATTGGTATCAGAGCCATATTTGATTTTCTATATCAAGAGATCCTCTCTTGCAATGATTTTTGGTAGAAACATGGAGTAACTTTAACCTATTCTTCACTTATCTCAAAACAACGTACGTTTTTCTGCCACTCTCGACCTGTTCGACTTTGGTAAACTTACAGTCTGTTACTTCGGTTAAAACTCCATTTTAGTGCACTGTTCAAGGTTTTTAAGCTTATAAACATTGTTCGAAGCTTCCACTTCATCCTCCAAAAGTTTACTGTTCATACCCTATTTTTTGGATTTCTTATCCTCTTTCAAAATGACAAACACAAACAACTTCTTCACTGCTGGTTCTTTAACCAAGCAACCCACACTTCTAAGAGATGAGTACCCTCAGTGGAAGATACGAATGATTCACTTCTTCGAGGGTACTGACAACTTGTCTACTATATCAACAACCCTCCTTTCGTACCAATGAACACAGTACCACGTGTACCTGCCACAGACGACACTCCAGAAATCCCTAAGCACGAGAAACCAAAGACCAAAGACAACTGGTCAGACCCTGATTGGGCAAAATATGAAGTTGCTCAGAAGACTAAGACACTTCTGATAATGGCCATACCCAATGACCTTTTCCAATCCCTAGATGCGTGTGAATCTGCGTACGATCTGTGGAAGGAACTGGAAAACAACTGGAGGGTGGGGCCAAAACTCAGAAGAACCGCAGAGCCCAATGCATCAACGAGTACTACACATTCAAAGCTCTGCTGATCGAAACTCTGCAGACAACATATGATCGGTTAAACTCTCTAATCAACAAGTGCAAGAAGTTTGTAATCCACAGAACTTTTGAGGAAAACAATGTCATGTTCCTAAAGAGTCTCAATGAAGAATGGCTCCAGTTGTCTATGTCTCTGCAAACAAATCAGGACTTAGACTCCTGGACTCTGTCAGATCTCTATGGAACGTTGGCAGCCCAAGAGCCTCAAATTGCACAAGCAAAAGCCCAAATCAGTGCACCTCGTGCGCTGGTCGGTAAGGCTACAGAAGCTAAAGAGAAGCCGAAGAAGGAGAAAGCTGTGGAGGAAAAGAAGGAGAAGAAGAAGAAGAAGATCTTGATCGTTGATAGTGAAGAGGAGGAGGTGGTAGAAGAAGAGGATGCAACTATGGCCTCGATAGCTAAATCGTTAGCTCTTTGACAAAGGAATTCAGCAGAGGATATCAGAATAAGTCTGGTAATGAACGATACGGAAGAGATGATCGTGAAAGAGAAGGGTCAAATGACAAGAACGACAGAGGTGTCGACCAACAGAGGTTAAATGACAGGAACGACAGAGGTGGTGACCGACAGAGGTCAGACGATAAAGCTGGCAACGCTCCATAGAACCAAGGATGTTACAATTGTGGCAAGCCAGGCCACTACGCCAATGAATGCAGGAGCAAAGCAAACCGCCCTCAGAGGGATTCTGCTTTCTACAAAAAGAAAGCGGAATACTATGCTCAGAAGTCACTAATGGTGAATCAAGAAAACTGGCAGTCAGATACATCCTCTGACGAAAAAGAAAAGAAGAACGCCTTGTTCTGTGGCATGGCAGAGGTCAGCTCATCCGACTCCGATAGTGAGGTATCCACTTCTGACTCTTACACTAATCAAGCAGAAGCTGATTTGCTTAAGCTAAACATTGAATACACAGAACTTAAAAAGACCTGCGAAAGTGTTCAAAAGAAGCTTACCTTCTTTGAGAGAGAAGCTAGACTTCTCACTCAAGAAAAGGCTAAAATCTTTCAAGAAAAGGAAGAAATTGAAACAAACTGGAACAAACGCCTAAATCCTCTGAAAGAAAAGATTTCTGAACTTAACTCAGGCTTAAAAGCAAAATCTAAGGAACTTATAGACGTTGAGAGCGACAGAATGAATATCCTAGCTCTTAAAAATTATTTTCAAAAGGAAAGAGAAGTCCTCTATCAAGATTTACTCAGAAGAGATCTTTTAATTAAGAAATATCAAGATGCACAGAAGGTGTACGAGAAACTTAATACATAAATAGGGAGACGGGGAATTGGCTTCTGTGATATAGATCCATACACTAGAAACAAAAGAAACAAGTCTCTGTCCTCTCTATTTCATATTGGAAGTACAAGAAAACCTGGTTTTCCAATTTTACTCTCTGTTAGCAAAAGGCGAAAAGTCTCTGGGGAACCTTACATAAGGAAACCTCTGAAGATGATAAATGTGTGGTTTGAAAACCCGGATTTACCATCTTCAGCCTCTGTCAAAAGAGGCTCCAAACCTAAGAAGAATCTGAAAACACAATGTTGGGAACTGAAGATTTGCTAAGTATGATTAGTACTGCCAGAACTACAATACTACTGCCAGAACAACATTAGTGCTGTCAGATCAAAGTTAGTACTGCTTGTCAAGGTTAGTACTGCTGAAGCAAAGTTAGTACTGCTTGTCAAGGTTAGTACTTCTGAAGCAAAGTTAGTACTGCTTGTCAAGGTTAGTACTGCTGAAGCAAAGTTAGTACTGCTTGTCAAGGTTAGTACTGCTGGATCAAGTTAATGCTGCTGGAACAAATTAATGCTGCTGGAACTCTGTTAGTACTGCTGATGCATTAATGCTGCTGGAACAAAGTTAGTACTGCTGAGTCAAGTTAATGCTGATGGAATGAATTAGTGCTGCTGGAGAATATTAGTACTGCTCATGCTGAATGAAGATTAATACTGCTGATGTGATCATAAGTTTGGTATGCGAAGATTTTGGAGATAAAGATGGAATGGATGAAGATATGCTTAAAGAAGATTCAGAAGATCAATTTATTTTTGATAGTTATCTTGTAACTATTTAGTATAAATAGATGTTGAGAGATAGCTATTCAATATACACGATATACACGATATACACGAGATACGCGATATACGAGAGTCTAAGAATACGTTTTTGTTTTGAGAGAGATTTAACCTCAAGGTTTAGAACCCTATTTCTAGAGAAGTAGAAGTCGTCTTGATTGAGCCTGTTCATCAAGATTGAGGTTTGGTTGTAATCATGTTAGTCGAAGCATTGAATACAAACAGTTTGTGTTCTCTGATATATTGTTCTTTGATTGTGTGAATTAAAGTTCTTTTCCGCAGATTCTTTAATTCTGAATTCTAAGTATTATTAGTCTTGTTAATATTCGAACCTGACAAGTGGTATCAGAGCCTGTGTTTCTAAGAATTCTACAATTATTATGGACAATTCTATTGAATCAAACAGTACTCTTGTTTCTAAGGTTCCCATGCTCAGACCCAATGAGTTTGACATGTGGAAAATTAGAATCAAGCAGTACATTCTGCTTACTGATTATTCCATCTGGGATATCATAGAGAATGGTCCATGTGCTGAAGGAAGAACTGGACCAGATGGCAAAAGACCTCCTCCAAAGACTGATGCAGAGAGAAAAGTCAGACAAATAGAGATGAAGGCCTTAAGCACCCTGCTTTTGGCTATCCCCAATGAATATCAGCATCAATTTCATCACTGCACTGATGCTCAGATTCTGTGGAATGCATTGGAAAAGAGATTCACTGGCACCAAAAGCACCAAGAGGAATCAGAAGGCAATTCTCAAGCAGCAGTATGAAAACTTTACTTCTACTAAGAATGAGTCTATGACTCAAACTTTTGATAGATTTAATAAGCTGATTGGAGAATTGGCCACAGTAGGAGTCAAGATGGAGGCTGATGATGTTAACAGAAAGTTCTTAAGATCATTAGGTGAAGAGTGGACAATGTATACTGTGTCCTTCAGACAGAATGACCAATTGGAAGATAAAGAGCTTGATGATCTTTACAATGATCTTAGAGTCTTTGAAGCAGAGGTTGAAGCCAAAAAGAAGCCCTCTGAATATATACATAATGATGCACTTCTTTCAGCATCACCTGATTCTACTGCTAACCCTGAATCAGTTAGTGCTGCTGGAGGAGTCAATCAGGAAAAGACCAATGATTCAGTACTAGAAGCCTTCTTTTCTAGTCATGTTAATTCCTCATTGATTAATGATGACTTAGAACAGATTAATGCTGATGATCTTGAAGAGATGGATATCAAGTGGCGGATGGCTATGCTGTCTATGAGGGTGAAGAAATTCATAAAGAGGACAGGGAGAAACAACTTTTCCCAAAGAAGAGAAGATGGTGCTGGATTTGACAAGTCCAAAGTTGAATGCTACAAGTGTCACAAGATGGGACACTTTGCCAGAGAATGCAGAGGTGGAACATCTCACAACAGCCATCAACAAACTCAGGCTGGAAGCTCCAATCAAAACAGAAACTCTATTCAAGCTCTAGTCTCTCAACAAGGAATGGGATTTGATTGGAGTGATCAAGCAGATGAGGCCATCCAAAATCAAGCACTTATGGCTGAAGTTTCAGATATTCCTACTGAGGTAAAATCTAATCTCTGTACTCAAGCTTGTATAGACACTGTTAAAAGGTATAGGGATCACAATCAGGGAATGTGTGATGATCTTAAGAGATTAGAAAAGGACAGAAAAGACTATGTAGTAATTGTTGAGAAGTTTGAAGAACAGATTAGGGCTTTTCAAGCCAATGAACTTCAACACTCCTATGATACAAACTACTGGAAATTGGAAAAGGATGGTCTAGAATTCCAGCTTAGAGAATCCAGGGAAGAGTGTGAGAAACTAAAAGGAGAGCTTGAGAAAGTTAAACTTGATGTAGAAAAGTTTACTTGTGCCTCTAAAGTCATGGACAACATAATCAACTCTCAAATCCATAGTAAGTTGAAACCAGGCATAGGGTACAATGCCACACCCCCACCCTACAACAACAACTACATCCCTCCTAGGTCAGACCTGTTAGAAACCAAGGATAAAAAGGACTTACCTGAAGGAGCTACTAAAATAGATCCATTAGATGAAGTTGTTGTGGAGGATAAAACTGAAAAAGAAGAGTCTAAGAAAAGGGACAAGAATGTCAGTGGTGAGATTCCCTTAGAGAATTACATAAAGACCAATGAGGATGGTGGAAGTCCCTGGGATAAGAACAATGAGATGAAAAGATCTGAAAAAGGAAAGGGAGTTCATTATACACAGACCACTGTTGTGAAGTCCAATACCTGTGAACATTGTTCTTGCAAGAATTTTCAAAAGGATGAGCCCCAAAAACATGATAAAAGGAGGGGAAATCAAAGAAATTGGAATAACCAGTGGGCACAAAATCAAGGAGTTGATCTGCAAAGGATTAACAGACCAAAACCTTGTTTTATTTGTGGCAAATTGAATCATCTTGCCAAATACTGTTATTTCAATCCTATTAACCAAAAGAAAAGTTTTCAAAGAAGTTTTCAAAAATCTTCTGGTTATAGGAAGCCTGCAAGGAATAATGTGGCTAAGAAACAAGCTAAATCCAAAAGCCACATGAGAAAACAGACTGAAAAGGAATGTGTCAATATGTGGGTCCCCAAAAGCACTAATGTTAGTACTGCTACCTCAGATAGTACTGCTGACAAGGATAGTGCTGCTAGAAGCAATACTACTGCCAATACTGCTGCTAGCAGTGTTAGTGCTGCTAACTCTGTTAGTGCTGCTAACTCTGCTAGTGCTGCTAACTCTGCTAGTGCTGCTAACTCTGCTAGTGCTGCTACCTCTGTTAGTGCTGCTAACTCTGTTAGTGCTGCTAACTCTGTTAGTGCTGCTAACTCTGTTAGTGCTGCTAACTCTGTTAGTGCTGCTAACTCTGTTAGTACTTCTTCTAAGGTTAATACTGCTTCTAGTTTTTGTGCTGCTAGACCAATCATATTGACAAAATTCTCCAGTACTGCAGTACCTAAGTTTGAAAATCTCATCAAAACCCAGTGCAAGTACTTTGATGAGCAAGGGAGACCCAAGACCACTTTGGCTTGGGTTCCCAATAAAAACTAATTAATTTATCTTATGTGCAGGGCAACCAACAGCTCAAGGAGAAGAGCATCTGGCATGTTGATAGTGGTTGCTCCAGGCACATGACAGGTAACATGGCCTGCCTCAAGAATTTCAAAAGAATTGATGGAGGACGTGTTGCTTTTGGGAATAATCCTGAAGGAGGTAAGATAAGTGGTAAAGGTGATGTGTCAAAAGGTAAGATGACATTTGAGGATGTTTACTATGTTGAGCAATTGAGATACAACCTGTTAAGTGTATCACAGGTCTGTGACAAGAAACATAGTATATTATTTACTGATTCAGAATGCATTATTCTTGCTCCTGGATTCAAGGTAGTTGATGAAAACATGATACTATTGAGAACTCCTAGAAAGGATAATGTGTATTGTTTAGATTTAGAAAATGTTTCATCTGATTCATCCCTAAACTGTTTGGTGTCAAAAGCATCATTGGATGAATCATCACTTTGGCACAGAAGGATGTGTCACATGAACTTTAAAACAATGAATAAACTTGTTAAAAATAATCTTGTTAGAGGTTTACCATCAAAAGTCTATTCATGTGATGATCATTGTGTTGCATGTCTCAAAGGCAAACAACACAAAACTTCTCATAAGTCCAAAGAGATAAACACTATTTCAAATCCTCTTCATTTGTTGCATATGGATCTGTTTGGCCCTACAAATGTCATGAGCATTGGCAAGAAATCATACTGTTTAGTTATTGTTGATGATTACTCTAGATTTACTTGGGTATATTTTCTGAGAACTAAAGATGAGACAAGTGGACTGATCAAAACTTTTATTCTTAGAATTGAAAACCAATCAAATCAAAAAGTGAAAGTCATTAGATCAGATAATGGGACTGAATTTAAAAACCTTGATCTAAACACCTTTTGTGAGGAAAAAGGAATTGAGAGACAATACAGTGCTCCTAGGACTCCACAACAGAATGGTGTTGCTGAGAGAAGGAATAGAACACTGATTGAGGCTGTTAGATCTCTGTTAGCTGATTCAAAATTACCCACTACTTTTTGGGCAGAAGCAGTTAATGCTGCTTGTTATGTTCAAAACAGAGTGTTGGTAATAAAGCCTAAAAACAAGACACCTTATGAGCTTTTTCTGAAAAAGAAACCATTTATTGGATTTTTTAAACCATTTGGTTGTCCTTGTACAATTCATAATACCAAATCTCACTTAGGTAAGTTTAATAGCAAAGCAGATGATGGTTTTCTTGTTGGTTACTCATCTCAGAGTAAGGCTTACAGAGTGTTTAATTCCTCTTCTAGA
Source organism: Saussurea involucrata (assembly GCA_033807775.1). NCBI lineage: Eukaryota > Viridiplantae > Streptophyta > Magnoliopsida > Asterales > Asteraceae > Saussurea > Saussurea involucrata. The sequence goes on from CM066326.1 coordinate 17,075,542, forward strand.
ATAATTGAAGAAAGTGACAATGTCAAATGCAATGAGAACACACCAAATCCTATTGGTTCAGGTCCTGATTGGCTGTTTGACATTGATTCACTCACTAATTCTATGGGTTTCAGTAGTGATGTAAATGCAGGACCAAGGGATGCACCACCATCAGATAACAGTATTCAGTCTGTGATATTTCCACTCCCTACCATTGATCCTGTTGGCTTCTGTGAACCAGAAAAGGAAGCTGAACCCATTCAGAATGAAGAAGAGGGAAGAATAGAGGAAAATCAGACGTCAAGAGAGTCTGAAGTGACTGAAGAAGCTGAAGAAGATCCAGACTTAAATGAGTCAAATCTGGATGGAAACTTAGTTGAGGAACCTGGTCATCCATCAAGAACTCAGAAAAATCATCCTCCTGAGTTGGTTATAGGAGACATTGCTTCTCCAATGATGACTAGGAATCAAAGCAGACTTCAAGAGCTACAAGATCAGCAGAATACAGTTAATACTGTACTTACTTGCTTTCTATCCCAAATTGAGCCCAAAAAGGCTTATGATGCTATGAAAGATCCAAGTTGGATAGAAGCAATGCAAGAGGAGCTGCTACAGTTTAAATTACAGGATGTTTGGGACTTGGTGGACCTTCCAAAAGGTCATAGAGCAATTGACACCAAGTGGATTTTCAGAAACAAGAAGGATGACAGAGGAATTGTGATCAGAAACAAAGCAAGGCTAGTTGCACAAGGGTATACCCAGGAAGAGGGCATAGACTATGAGGAAGTCTTTGCTCCAGTGGCAAGGATTGAGGCAATTAGGTTGTTTCTAGCCTATGCCTCATACATGAAGTTCAAGGTTTACCAAATGGATGTAAAAAGTGCTTTTCTGTATGGAAGTATTGATGAAGAAGTATATGTCTGTCAACCCCCTGGATTTGAGAATCCATTGCATCCTGACAGAGTGTACAAGTTGAAGAAGGCACTTTATGGTTTACATCAAGCCCCAAGAGCATGGTATGACACCCTGTCTACCTATCTCTTGAAAAATTACTTTGAAAGAGGAGTCATTGACAAGACCTTGTTCATTAAGAGGAGAAAGAAAGGCACACTACTTGTTCAGATCTATGTGGATGACATCATCTTTGGATCCACAAATGATCACTTGTGTAAAGAGTTTGAAGAGTTAATGCACAAGAGCTTCAAGATGAGTTCCATGGGAGAACTTACTTTCTTCCTTGGGCTTCAGGTGAAACAGAGGAAATATGGGATTTTCATAAGCCAATCCAAATATGTGAAAGACATCCTGGACAAGTATGGTTTAACAGACTCAAAACCAGCAAGCACACCAATGGAGACACACAAACAGATCACTGCAGATCTTGAGGGGGAGGATGTGGATGTCCATCATTACAGATCTATGATTGGATCACTCATGTATCTCACAGCCTCTAGACCAGACATTATGTTTCCAGTATGTGTTTGTGCCAGATTTCAGGTTACTCCTAAGCAATCACACATGCATGCAGTCAAAAGAATTTTTAGATACCTAAGAGGGCAACCTAGATTAGGTCTTTGGTATCCTTATGAATCTTCATTTGACTTGCTTGCATACTCAGACAATGACTTAGGTGGAGCTAACATGGATAAGAAGTCTACTTCAGGTGGATTCAGTTTTTGGGTGCAAGACTTGTATCATGGCAGTGTAAGAAACAAACCACAGTGTCCTTATCCACAACAGAAGCTGAGTATATAGCTGCTGCAAGTTGCTGTTCTCAGGTGTTATGGATTCTGAATCAGATGTTGGACTATGGGGTAACATTTCTTCACACTCCAATCTTCATTGACAACAACAGTGCCATTAGCATTGTTAACAATCCTGTCAAGCACTCAAAAACAAAGCACATAGAGATCAGGTATCACTTTATCAGAGACTGTAATGAAAAGAAATTGATTCAAGTTGCTAAAGTTCATACCAATGACCAGTTTGCTGATCTATTCACAAAAGCTTTTGATGTGGGTAGATTCACTTTCTTGGTAACAAGTGTGGGCATGATCAACCTTGAATAAATTCATGATTTTTAATTTTTTTTATATACCTGTATTTCTTTGTATATTTGGTGTTACTAACTAGCTTTCTCAGAACCTCAGTATGACTCAGATGGACAAGTGCTGCAAAGTGTAAGTATAGTTACTACTGCCAGTGCAGAGTTACTACTTCTAGTACATATTTTCTACTGCAAATGTGTAGTTAATACTGCTTAGTAGTTAATACTGCATGTGTAGTTAATACTGCTTTGTAGTTAATACTGCTTTGTAGTTAATAGTGCTTAGTAGTTAATACTGCATGTGTAGTTAATACTGCTTAGTAGTTAATACTGCATGTATAGTTAATACTGCTTTGTAGTTAATACTGCTTAGTAGTTAATACTGCTTGTGTAGTTAATACTGCTGTGTAGTTAATACTGCCTTGCAGTTAATACTGCTCAGTCGTTAATACTGCTAAGTCGTTAATACTGCTTTTGAAGAAAATCAGGGCTAGTACTGCTATAAATACTCTTTCAGCCCGCCAAAGTTCATAACGTCTTTTTGCATTCAATTTCTCTCTCTCGTTCTAACCGTTTCTCCCTAGAATCTCTGTGTTTTCTATCCAAATCCTCAGGAAGAATGACGACAATGGAGTTTGTCGATGAGCACAATGAGATTGCGATGCTTCAGAAGCCAAAGCAGGCCGCAGGATTTCATGATATTGTGGAGTTTCTCAAGTCCTCACACATCTCTCATGCCCTAACAGTGTGCCCAACCATATATATCGAGCATCAAACGCAATTTTGGGAGAATGCCACTGTTATATTCGAAGATGGGCAGAAAATCATTCGAACAAGGGTTTGTGACAAACCCTTGAAGGTCACAAAGGAGGTTATTCGCATCACTCTTCACATAGATGATGCCTCAGGTATAACCTATCTCTCTAATGATGAACTTTTCTCGACCTTACCAAGAATAGGGTATGAAGGTCCCATTGGAGTTTTTAAATTCTACAAGTCAAAGTTTTTCACCCAATGGCGATTTCTTGTTCATACTCTTATGCACTGTATTTCAAAGAAAACAACTAGATGGAGTGAGTTTAGCAGTACCATTGCTTATGCCTTGGTCTGCTTAACCACTGCCAGAAAGTTCAATTTTTCAGCAATGATTTTTAATGATCTTGTGGCAAACCTTGAATCCAAAAAGAGATTTTACATGTATCCCAGGTTTGTCCAAGAAGTAATTAACCATGAATTGACGGATTTACATCAGTCTGCTGAGGTATATGTGCCAAAACCCCCTAAAGGGAAGGTTTTCTCAAATATGAGAAGAATTCCTAGGGACTCAGAAGGAGTTGACACACCATTGTTCTCTACAATGATGGTTGTGTCCCACACCACTGAAGGTATGGCATCAGGGTCAAGGCCCCCATTAGACACACCCACTGATGGCCAATCCCAACCTTCCATCACCAAAGAAATCCCACAGTCCATTCTTTTAAGACCCAATCCCAAAATCACCAAGAAGTTTGAAAGAAGAAAGGTACACAAGGCTCCTTCCCTTGATGTACCTCCTAAAAGCCCAAAGCCTTTAAGCCCTCTAGTGGAGCATTCTCCATTAGAGAATATCGAAAGGGAAACCACAGGGGTGTCTCCCAACCCCAAGAAGGTGCTCTCTAAGGAGAAGGATGAGCATGTGGGCTGCAAGGCTGCCACTACTTCTGCTAGCAAAGAGAAGGACAGTGGTAACATCACTAAGACCTTCCCCACGGCAACTTAGAATGTGAAAACATTCAGAGGACCCAGGCGCCAAGAAACCATGGGAGTAGGTTGTGCTTTTGCTAGGCAAGAGACACCTACTAAAACTTCCAATGATCCTGAAAGGGAGGTAAACACTTCTAAATCAGGTGAGGATAGATATACTTATTAGGAATTGATGGACACAATTGCAAATATCAACATTGATGTCATGAATCAGCAGAAGGAGATTGATGAGCTTAAGAAGGGGGTTCTTTATCAACACACCAAGATAGAGAAGAATAAGAAGCTGATCACCAAGCTGATGCAAAGAAGAAAGAAAGCTCAATATGTTATGAAAAGGAGAAGATCAACCACTGATGCTTCCAAAAAGGGGGAGTTAGAAACTGAACTAAACATGGAGGATGCAAAGGTTGAGGGGGAGAATGAGCATAAGGTTGAGGGGGAGGCTGAGCAGGTTGCAGAAGTTGCAAAGGAAGCAGAAAGTGAGAAAGCAGCAGTAACTGAAGCAGCAGAAACTACAGAAAAAGCAGTAGAAACAGTTAATGCTGCAGTATCTGAGATTGAAGCAGCAGTAACTGAAATTATAGATAGTCTTGTTGATGCAGCAGTATCTGAAAGTGAGAAGGAAGCAATATCTGTATCTACAGTAACTAAATCTGAGATTGAAGCAGAGGTATTTGAGATTGTGAAGAATAGTGTTGAAGCAGCAGTATCAAAGATTGTAAAAGAAGCAGTAACAAATAGAGCAACATAAATGGTTAATGCTGCTAGGCAAAAGGCAGCAGAAACCATTCAAGCAGCAGAAATGGTTAATGTTGCTGAAAAACAGAAGGCAGCAGAAACCATCCCTGAAGCAGCAGAAACAAAGGAAACAGCTGAAACCAGTCCTGAAGCTGTTAAATCACTCAAAAGAACCAAGATGGCGTCAAACAAAAGACCAAGAACAAAGTCTATAGCTTCAAAGAAGAAAGTTGTAAAGAAGCATAGGGTGGAACCCAGTGTAGAAGAAGCTAAGGAGGAAGTTGTGAAAGAAAAAGCTGATCATAAAGTTGCTGAAGAAGAAGTGGCAACTCCATCAGGTCAACCAAGCAATGTACAATCACCAACAAATGCTCAATGTGATATGTATATTACTGTGGTTGATACTAGTCCAATCAAAGTTAAACCATTAGCTTCTATGGCTCCCGAAATCATCTTCTGGGATACTTTGAGAGATCAGAGAAAGGAGTACATTAGAGTAAAAAGAGCAGATGGGAAGTTTGAGGTCAGTTCTACATGGGGAAGACTTATCAGGATGTGCTCTAGATCAGACTTGGAAGAGATGTTCAAGGTGGGAATGAAGCTTTATGGAAATTTGCTGACTGAGAATGGAATGTCCATCACCAAAATGGTACTTGAATATTTGTGTCTAATGTTCAATACAGAAGCAGTTAAGTATTTGACAGAAAGGCAATTTCAAACTGTTACCAACTGGATGCTTATTGAAAACTGTGGTGTGTATGTCATAACACTTGACTATGCATATCATGAGTATTATTTGGTGGATAAAATATACTAGCACAGCATGACAAGGTTGAAAGGAATGCTAAAAACTAAGTTGGTGGGTAACAAAGATTCTAAGATGGCAAGATACCTGGTAAGAAGGATCTTAAATCAAAGTTTGGGATTGAATCCTGACTTGTGTGTTCAAGATTAAGTTTTGGAAGCATCATCTGAGGAACTTGACTTCTCAACCTGAAAAGTCAAGTTAGGGGGAGATTGTTGGGAACTGAAGATTTGCTAAGTATGATTAGTACTGCCAGAACTACAATACTACTGCCAGAACAACATTAGTGCTGCCAGATCAAAGTTAGTACTGCTTGTCAAGGTTAGTACTGCTGAAGCAAAGTTAGTACTGCTTGTCAAGGTTAGTACTGCTGAAGCAAAGTTAGTACTGCTTGTCAAGGTTAGTACTGCTGGATCAAGTTAATGCTGCTGGAACAAATTAATGCTGCTGGAACTCTGTTAGTACTGCTGATGCATTAATGCTGCTGGAACAAAGTTAGTACTGCTGAGTCAAGTTAATGCTGCTGGAATGAATTAGTGCTGCTGGAGAATATTAGTACTGCTCATGCTGAATGAAGATTAATACTGCTGATGTGATCATAAGTTTGGTATGCGAAGATTTTGGAGATAAAGATGGAATGGATGAAGATATGCTTAAAGAAGATTCAGAAGATCAATTTATTTTTGATAGTTATCTTGTAACTATTTAGTATAAATAGATGTTGATAGATAGCTATTCAATATACACGATATACACGATATACACGAGATACGCGATATACGAGAGTCTAAGAATACGTTTTTGTTTTGAGAGAGATTTAACCTCAAGGTTTAGAACCCTATTTCTAGAGAAGTAGAAGTCGTCTTGATTGAGCCTGTTAATCAAGATTGAGGTTTGGTTGTAATCTTGTGAGTCGAAGCATTGAATACAAACAGTTTGTGTTCTCTGATATATTGTTCTTTGATTGTGTGAATTAAAGTTCGTTTCTGCAGATTCTTTAATTCTGAATTCTAAGTATTATTAGTCTTGTTAAGATTCGAACCTGACACACAAGATCAGATAGGAATCTTTAAGTTTGGTGAACCCGAGACTCAATCCTAGGTTGCCTTTGTCTGCACTATAGATTCTGAGAAGAAACTATCGGCAGAGGCACCTGGGTTCTTGCCTGCTTCAACAGAAGAAAAACTAACTCATATTTCTGAAAATGAACTATTGGAAATCGGTGAAAACAACTTTTATGAAAGCTCCAGTACTTCCAATAATAGTCAAATCTCTCTGAGGAAAACATGATAAACACTTCTGTTGACATGGAAAATAATCTCAAAGAAAAGGATGAAAGCGAGTATGGCACATACTCTAAAAGTCCAGCCTCTGTCGAAAGAGAACTAAGTGACTCAACCTCTGTATATGAGGACGACTCATCATCTGACGAATCTGAGACTGACTCTAAGTCAGAGATAGTACCTTGTGACTCAGAGGATTTTAAGCTACCCTCTGGAGTTCTTAACAGAACTATTCCTCCCAAGGAGAAAATCACAAGAGTTCCTATCTGTCCAGACTTTTTGGACATGTGTATACAAGCCAAAACCTCTCTTGAGCTTGAGAAAATCAAACAACAAAAGAAAACGACCTCTCAAAATCCAACAAGTTCAAAGACTTCAAAACCCTTAAGGCCTATTAAAGAAAAACTAACATGGCAACAAAAGGGTAAATGGGCTGAAAATAACAAATCTTTTTCTTCTGTGACAGTGAAACCAACAGAAGTTCACCACAGAAGGGATCCACAGAAGGCTACTCTCAACAGAGGATTTTGCAAACAACAATCTAGGCTACACAGGTCTTCTTGTAATAGGAAGTCAAATGTTAGGATAGAATGTAATGCCTATGTGCCCCCATTTAATGTTTTCAATGAAAAGTTGAAGCAAATTTCTTCGCACATTCATTATTGTCATTGTTTTGATCTCATGTATCGATTAAATCAACACTTCTCAAGTTCACACTGTTTCCTCTCTATACCCAAAAAGAATGCAAAATTCAAGGGTAAGAAGAAACAAAATGGTTCTTCAACAGAAGCTAAGCCCAAACCCAAGAATGCTAAGGCAAACATGAAAACCCCTAACCAAGCTGGACCCATTTGGATATGGGAACCTAAAACTCTCTGATTGTCTTGCAGAAGCAGTATGTGCCAATCTGGTAGCTTTACTCCGGATGCTCGCGGCACATGACTGGCGACAGAGGTCTACTATCCTCCTACAAAGATAAACTCGATGGAGGATCTGTGACCTTTGGTGACAACAAGAAGGGGTATATAAAAGGCTACGGAGTAATCAAGAAGGAAAACATAACCGTATGCAAAGTTGCATATATGGATGGCATTAAGCACAATCTTCTCAGTGTTAGCCAACTTTGCGATACGGGTTTCGACGTAATGTTCAAAAGAACCTTCTGCTCTCTACAAGGTGAGGACACAGGAGTCGAACTTCTGCGAGCCGAACGAAGGGGCGATCTTTACCTCATGAACTTCTCTGCCAAGAACAAGGAAGACAAGCTCTGCCTTGTTCCCAGTAAAAGCGAAGAAGCCTGGTTATGGCATAACAGGTTCTGCCACCTAAACTTTCATACTCTAGATAAACTTGTCAAACTTGATCTAGTCAAAGGTCTGCCAAATGTCAAGTTTAATAAAGATCATTTATGCTCTGCCTGCGAAATGGGAAAACTCAAAAGAGCTTCCCATAAAGGGAAAACTGATGTGTCTTGCCCTAGGCCTCTGTACATGCTTCATGTTGACCTCTGCGGTCCAATCGCTTCACAGAGCCTAGGTGGCAAGAAATATATACTTGTTTTGATCGATGAATATTCAAGATTTACATGGGTTGAATTTGTCAGAAAGAAATAAGATGTTCCAAACATTCTGATAAAATTAATGAAAAGAGTCCAAGTTCTGTATGAGTGTAGTATTCAGAAACTAAGAAGCGACAATGGCACAGAATTTAAAAACTCTGTCATTGAAGCCTATCTTACAGAAGAAGGCATATCTCAGAACTTCTCTGTTGCACGCACCCCACAACAAAATGGCGTAGTTGAACAAAAGAACCGCACACTTGTGGAGGCTGCAAGAACTATGCTAACAGCATCTGGACTACCAATGTCTTTTTGGGCAGAAGCAGTTTCAACCGCTTGCTACACCCAAAATCGATCAACCATTGTAAAGAGGCACATCAAGACACCGTATCATTTGATCAACAAAAGGCGACCAAACATCAAATTCTTTCATATATTTGGATGCAAGTGCTTTGTCTTAAATGATAGAGAAGCAAGAGGAAAGTTTGAGGTGAAAGCAGATGAAGGCAAGTTCATAGGATACTCTGCCACTTAAAAAACTTATAGAGTGTACCTTCTGCGGTCTCGATTCATCGTGGAAAGCATCAATGTATTTTTTGACGATTCCTTTCAGAAGACTTCTGAACAAGTCAGTTCAGAACTCGGTCTAAAGAAAGAATCCTCTGGCATCCCAAAGAGAAGAGAAGAAAACTTAAATCTTCTATTTGAAGAGATGTTCGATGATGATATTGATCCCTCTGCTAGAGCCGTCAGAGCCTCTGGTGAAACATCTTCTGCCAACCAGACTGAGTCAGGTATATCTCTAACTGGTCCATTAAATACTTCATCCTCTTCTGTGAATCATACAGATGCACGTGCTGAGGGGGAGCCAACAGAAGATGATACGACCAAAGATTCTACAACAGAGGCTCCTGAAATACCAACTCCAGCAACTACAGAGGAACCAATACCAGAGGAAAACGAGGATTCAGTCTCTACATCCTTAGAGGAACAAAGTCCAACTCCTATACCAATAATTCCACAAGCTGCAGAACCAAGTGCAAGCACATAAGTGCCATCAACTATAGAGGTTGCACAAGAAACAACAACTGCAACCTCGGAGGTTCTACTAGATGACACAAATGACCATCTCCCCAGGACTACCAAGTGGACTATGAGTCATCCTCAAACTCAAATTAATGGTGATCCTTCTGACAAAGTCAAGACAAGATCAGCAACCGCTAATTTTTGTTTCTTTACAAATTTTATCAGTGTGATCGAGCCAAACGTATTTCTCAAGCCCTAGATGATCCAAACTGGGTAGATACTATGCAAGAAGATATTCTACAGTTTGAGAGAAACAAGGTATGGACTCTAGTACCTCTGCCACGAGGGAAACAAGCAAAAGGTACAAGATGGGTCATTAGAAACAAGAAGGACGAGGATGGGGTGGTCATTAGAAACAAAGCGAGATTGGTGGCCAAGGGATATCGCCAAGAAGAAGGCATTGATTACAATGAGACTTTTTCCCCTGTCGCACGGCTCGAAGCAATAAGAATCTTCTTAGCCTTCGCAGCCCACAGAGGCTTCAAAGTCTTTCAGATGGATGTAAAATCTGCCTTTCTAAATGGTGAAATCCAAGAAGAAGTATACGTCCAGCAACCACCAGGGTTTGAAAGTTCCAAGTACCCAAAATATGTCTATTATCTCGACAAAGCTCTGTATGGACTGAAACAGGCTCCAAGAGCATGGTACGAACGGCTTTCAACCTTTCTTCTCAAAAATGATTACGACAGAGGTACAACCGATACTACTTTGTTTTATAAATGAAAAGGTGATGAGATTCTGCTTGTACAGATTTATGTGGATGACATCATTTTTGGGTCTACAAATGAACAACAGTGCAAAGATTTTGAAAAACTCATGTAGAGTGAGTTTGAAATGAGTATGATGGGAGAATTAACCTTCTTCCTCGGACTCCAAGTAAAACAATCATCAGAGGAAATTTTTATAAATCAAGCCAAATATGTCTCTGACATACTTTCAAAACTCAGTCTCTCTGATGCCTCTGTAATGAAGTGTTAGCTTCAATCTTCCTAATCATAGAAGTATTTAGAAGTAGTGAAAAATAGGCTAAGTGAAGAAAGCCTCTTACAGAGGCTCTGCCGACCTTACCGAGAGATCAAGGTCAAGAAGCTACAGAAGCTAAAGAGGCGCCCTACAGAAGCTCTGCCATACGCGCAAAGAAGACCAAAGACTCGGAATCCGGTGAAGACTGCTCTTCTAAGGACCAAACCACAGAACCTCTGTGGCACTTCACAGAGCCTCTGCGGTCTTCAACAAAGACTTGAAAGATATTTATAATATCTTGCTACTGTTACAGGACCTGTTCATCAACTTGCATGGTAGCATGCCCTGTCCAACAACAACGTGTCAAACTCTGGTTGGATCCAATAGGGCTTAGTACATAATAGACGTTTGCTGCATTAAATGCAATACAGCACGTCCAACTGTTCATGCCATCCGTCCAACTATTCATATCGTCCTTTGTGAATAGTAACATATGCTTTATGGTCCCCTTAGAGTAGTATATAAGGAAGACTCATGTTGAGTTCTTCCTATTAATCTATCAATCCATCGATCGATCAATCGAACACTTTGAGAGAAAAACATCACAAGAACACACACCTTAAACACCTTGAGAGTCATATCTGTTTTAAAGCTTTGCTTACTCACTGTTCTTGAATTTGTTCTTAATACATATATTCAGTAAACTTTGAGATATTATTTCCTGTTCACTGATTACTTATATTGTGTTCTAAATCTATCAAACATATCTGTTAGTTCTTCAAATACGCTTCCGCATCAAACTCAAACTTGAACTAATAGATCTGATAATCTTGTTTAAACAAAAGAGGGAACCAACAATTGGTATCAGAGCAAAGCTTGATTTTCAATATCAAGTGATCCTCGTTTTTACAAGATTAGTGATAGAAATAATTTTTTTTCATCTCAAGGTTAAAACTCCATTAAAGTGTACTCTAAGAACTGTTCAAACCCAGAAAACTTTGCAGATCTTCAGACTCATACCTTTTAATCATACTATCTTTTCAGAACCTTAACAATGACAAATACAAATAACTTCTTTACTGCTGGTTCACTCACCAAGCCTCCCACTCTCCTACGAGATGAGTATCCTCAATGGAAGATAAGAATGGTTCATTTCTTTGAGGGTACTGAAAAAAATCTAGTACAATATCTTTACAACCTTCCTCCTGTTCCCATGATAGCAGTACCACGAGTACCAGCTACTGCTGAATCTCCAGAAATCCCTGAACATCAAAAACCAAAGCCAAAAGAAGAATGGTCAAATGAAGATAAGGCAGAAGATGAAGTTGCACAGAAAACAAAAAGAATCCTGATAATGGCTATCCCCAACGAGCTTTTTCAATCCTTAGATGCATGCGAAACTACGCACGATCTTTGGAAAGAATTAGAAAGACAGTTGGAAGGGGGTGCTAAAACACAGAAGAACCGAAGGGCATAGTACATAAATGAGTATCATGCATTCAGAGCCTCTGCAACAAAATCTCTGCAAACAACGTACGATAGGTTCAACTCTCTCATAAACAAATGTAGAAAGTCTGGCATTCACAGAACCTCGGAAGAAAATAACGTCATGTTTCTAAAGAGTCTGAATGATGAGTGGCTTCAACTGTCTATGTCTTTACAAACAAACCAAGATCTAGACTCATGGACACTCTCTGATCTCTATGGAACACTAGCTGCACAAGAGCCTCATATAGCACAAGCTAAAACAATAGCCATTGCACCATACGCATTGGTTAGTAAATCAACAGAGGCTACAGAAAGACCGAGAAATGAGAGAGCAACAGAGGAGAAGAAGAAGGAGAAGAAGAAGATAGTGATGGTTGATAGCGAAGAAGACGAGCTGATAGAAGAAGAAATAACTCTTGCGTTATTAGCTAAATCATTGGCTCTATTGACAAGAGAGTTCAGAGGTAACCAAAGAAATTTTGGAAATGACAGATATAGCAGAGACAACCAGAGAGATAGAAGAGATGATGAAAGAAGAGAAGAATCAAGTGACCGACAGAGGTCAGACTACATAAGTGACCGACAGAGGTCAAGCGACAGAATCTACAGAGGAAATGACCGACAGAGGTCAGATGACAAGGTAGGCCACACACAAGAATGCTACAAATGTGGTAAGCCTGGTCATTATGCAAACGAATGCCGAGCAGAGAAAGGTGGAGACCAACAGAAGTCCGGCGATCGAACTGGAAACACCTCCCAAGGTTGCTTCAACTGCGGCAAGCCAGGCCATTTCGCAAAAGATTGCAGAAGTAGACAAAGTCGCCAACAGAAGGACTCAGCCTTTTACAAAAAGAAGGCTGAATATTATGCACAAAAATCCTTAATGGCGAACAAAGGGCATTCTGAAGTAAATAAGGAGGACTTCGAGTCAGACTCTACCTCTGATGATGAATTCACCACCAGTGCCCTGTTCTGTGGCATGGCAGAAGTCGACTCTGGCACTGACAATGAGGTATCCATTTCAAACTCTATCTCTTGTATTAAATATGTAGAAAATGATTCAGTTAGACTTTACATTGAACTAATTGGACTCAAAGAGATAAATGAAAGTATTCAGAAAAGACTCACCTTTAATGAGAGAGAAGTAAGGCTTCTCACTCAATAAAAAAGCCAAAATTTTTGAAGAAAAGGAAAGAGTAGAAAAATATTGGATCAAAAATGTAGATCCTTTAAAAAGGCAAATTTCTGAATTAACCTCTGCTTTAAAAGTCAAAACTAAAGAGCTTTCAGTTTCTAGGAGTGAAACAACTGACATAAGAGCTCTCAAAGAATACTTTCAAAAAGAGAGAGAGGTATTTTGGCAAGATCTACTCAGAAGAGAGGTTTTACTTAAAAACTATAAAGATGCACATAAGTGGTATGAGAAAGTAAACTCACAAATAGGAAGACGAGGTATAGGGTACGATGATATTACTCTAGGTGTTGAAGGCAAACGACTTAAACCTCTATCTTCTCTATTTGTGATAGGAAAAACAAATAAACCAATTTTTCCAAACTTACTCTCTGTAAGTAAAAGGGTTAAAATCTCTGAAGAACCTCACTTAAGGAAACATACGAAGATGATCAATGTGTGGTTTGAAAACACAGATTCATCATCTTCAACCTCTGTCAATAGAGGAATCAAACCAAAGAAATATCTGAAAACACAAGATCAGATTGGTATCTTTAAGTTTGGTAAACCAGAGACTCAAACACATGTCGCTTTTGTCTGTATAATAGATGTCAAAAAGAAATTATCTACAAAAGCTCCTGAGTTTAAACCCATCTTTTCAGAAGAAAATCTTAAAAGATCAATTGAAAAAGAAATTTTGGAAGTTTTGAAATCAAATGCTTTAGAAAATCTCTGTACATCTTCTATAGATCAAATTCTCGCTGAAGAGATGTCATCTGAAACCTCTGCCATCTATGAAAGTTTTTCTACAGAGGAAGAAAACTCGTACGATACGTGCTCAGAAAATCCAGCCTCTATCAAAAGAAATGACTCAACCTCTGTATATGAAGACGATTCATCCTCTGACGACTCAGAGACTGATTCTAAATCAGGGATAATTCACTGTGACACAGAGGATGTTAAATTCTCCTCTGATGTTCTTAACAGAACGATTTCTCCAAAAGAGAAAATCACAGAGATACCTATCTATCCAGATTTTCTAAAAATGTGTATACAAGTCAAAACCTCTACAGGGCTTGATAATTTGAAAAAGGCCTCTGAAAATCCTAAAAGCTCAAAAATTTCAAAACCTTTAAGGCCTGAAGCTAACAAATATCTTTCCTCTGTGACAGTGAAGACAGACGTTCACCACAGAAGAGACTCACAGAAGGCAGGACCTAAACAAGACTTTTGCAAAAAACATTCTAATATTCATAGATCTCCTTGTAATAGGAAATCTAATGTTAAGAACGAATGTAATGCCTCTGTGACTCAGTTCAATGAATTCAAAGAAAAGTTCAAACAAATCACGTCTCATATTAAGTACTGTCATTGTTTTGATCTTATGTTCAGATTAAAAAATCACCTCTCAAGTCCAGATTGCTTACTCTCCACTAAAATTCAAACTCCAAAGTCAAAACCTAGAGAGATACAATCTGATCTTTCTACAAAAGATAAAATGTATTTCAAGAATGCTAAGGCAAACTTGAAAAATTCTAACAATATTGGACCCATATGGATATGGGTACCTAAGTCTCTGTGATTGTCTTACAGAAGCGGTATGTGCCAATTTGGTATCTTGACTCCGGATGCTCAAGGCACATGACTGGCGACAGAAGTTTACTATCCACGTACAAAGAAACACACGATGGTGGATCTGTAACTTTTGGAGACAACAAGAAGGGACACATCAAAGGCTATGGAGTCATAGAGAAGGAAAACGTCTCTGTATACAAAGTTGCATATGTGAATGGCCTTAAACACAACCTACTCAGTGTAAGTCAACTCTGTGATACAGGATTTGATGTCTTGTTCAAAAGAACTTTCTGCTCTCTGCAAAATGAAGACACAGGAATGGAACTTCTGCGAGCCGAAAGAAAAGGTGATCTGTATCTGATGAACTTTTGTTCAACAACCAAGGACAAAGTTTGCCTTGTAGCTTGCGAAAGTAAAGAAGCCTGGTTATGGCATAACATGTTCTGTCACCTGAACTTTCACACCTTGGATAAACTGGTCAAACTCGATCTAGTTAAAGGTTTGCCTAATGTTAAATTTAATAAGGATCACTTGTGCTCTGCCTGTGAGATGGCAAAACTCAGAAGATCTTCCCACAGAGGCAAAACAGATGTGTCGTGCACTAGGCCTCTGTACATGCTTCATGTCGACCTTTGCGGTCCTATTGCCATACAGAGCCTAGGTGGCAAGAAATATATACTTGTCTTAATTGACGAGTATTCGCGCTTCACATGGGTTGAATTTGTTTGAAAGAAATCGGATGTTCCAATCATCTTGATTAATCTAATGAAAAGAATCCAAGTTCTTTATGAATGCAGAATACAGAAGTTAAGAAGTGACAATGGCACAGAATTTAAAAACTCCGTCATTTAAGCCTATCTTTCTACAGAAGGAATATCACAGAACTTCTCTGCCGCACGCACTCCACAGCAGAATGGCGTAGTCGAAAGGAAGAATCGAACGCTCGTGGAGGCCGCAAGAACTATGCTATCAGCATACGGATTACCGATGAACTTTTGGGCAGAAGCAATTTCTACCGCTTGTTACACACAGAATCGGTCAACCATTGTGAAAAGACACATCAAGACTCCTTACGAACTGATCAACAAAAGGCGGCCAAACATCAAGTTTTTCCATGTGTTTGGATGTAAATGCTTTGTTTTAAACGACAGAGATTCAAGAGGAAAGTTTGAGGTAAAAGCTGACGAAGGCAAATTCATTGGATACTCTGCCACTTCCAAAGCCTACAGAGTATACCTTACAAGATCTCGCAAAATCGTAGAAAGTATCAATGTTTCTTTTGATGATTCTTTCCAAATGACTTCTGAGCAAATCCGTTCAGAACTCGAACTTAAAAGAGAAACCTCTGGCATCTCGCAAACGAAAGAAGACTTAAATCTTCTATTTTTAAAGATGTTCCACGATGACTTTGATCCTTCTGTTGGAACCATCAGAGTTTCTGAAGAACCATCTTCTGTTGGACAAAATCCTACAGGTATGACTCTAACTGGTCCAAATAATGCTTCATCTTCTTCTGTAAATACTACAGATGCAAATGTCGAAGAAGAAAATGCAGAAGATGAAACATCAAGAAAAAACGACCAAAGAAGCTGCTTAAAAACAAACTCCACAATCCACAGAAGAACCAATTACAGAGGTAATTGAGGACCAAGACTATACGTCCTCAGAGGAACAAACTCCACCACTCATACCAATCATTCCACAAATGGTAGATTCTTCTACCAAGGTAAAAAGAACAACAGAGGCTATACAAGAAGAAGATCCACAAGAAGCTTCTGAAGAAAGGTTCGATGACATTGATGACCATCTTCCTCGCACCACTCAGTGGACAAAAAGCCATCCTCCAAGCCAAATAATCGGAGAATCTTCTGACTCAGTAAAAACCAGGTCTGCCACTGCTAATTTTTGTTTCTTTACAAATTTTATTAGTGTGATAGAACCAAAGAAGATTTCTGAAGCACTAGATGACCCAAACTGGGTAGACGTCATGCAAGAAGAACTTCTGCAGTTTGAGCGTAACAGAGTATGAACTTTAGTACCTCTGCCACGAGGGAAATAGGCCATTGGGACTAAGTGGGTCTACAGAAATAATAAGGATGAAGATGGAGTGGTCATCAGAAACAAAGCACGATTGGTGGCCAAGGGTTATAGACAAGAAGAAGGCATAGATTACGATGAGACTTTTTCTCCTGTCGCACGGCTCGAAGCAATAAGAATATTCTTAGCCTTCGCAGCCCACAGAGGTTTTAAAGTCTATCAAATGGACGTAAAATCAGCTTTTCTCAACGGTGAAATCCAAGAAGAGGTTTACGTAAATCAGCCACCAGGGTTTGAAAGCTCAAAGTTCCCAAGGTATGTATACTACCTTGAAAAGGCTCTGTACGGACTGAAACAGGCTCCAAGAGCATGGTACGAACGATTTTCTACCTTTCTTCTAGTAAATGGCTACGACAGAGGTACAACAGATACTACCTTATTCTATAAACGTAAAAACAGTGAAATAATGCTTGTACAAATCTATGTGGATGACATAATTTTTGGGTCTTCTAACACAGAAGAGTGCAAAAGTTTTGAAAAACTCATGCAGAGTGAGTTTGAAATGAGTATAAAGGGAGAACTAACATTCTTCCTCGGACTCCAAGTCAAACAAACATCAGAGGGAGTTTTTATAAATAAGGCCAAATATGTCTCTGACATTCTTTTCAAGTATAGCCTCTCTGATACCTCTGCAATGAAAACTCCAATGGCCACTGGAAATAAGTTATCCTTAGATCCAGATGGCATCTCTGTAGAATGCACTCTCTACAGAGGCATGATTGGATCTCTGTTATACTTAACTGCAAGCAGACCTGACATTATGCATGCCACGTGTCTTTGTGCACGTTATCAAGCTAATCCAAAGAAATCACACTATGATGCTGTGAAAAGAATCTTTAGATATATAAAGGGGACCAAAAATCTCGGTCTCTGGTATCCACAAAACTCTGGTTTTAGTCTTAAAGCTTATACAGATTCAGACTATGGAGGATGCATGCTCGACAGAAAGAGTACCTCTGGGAGTTGTCAATTCCTAGGTGGTAAACTAGTCAGTTGGACCTCCAAAAAGAAAAATTGTGTCTCAACATCCACTGCAGAAGCTGAATACGTTGTTGCTGCTAGCTGTTGTTCTCAGGTTCTATGGATGAAGACTCAGCTAAAAGACTACGGCCACATCCGATTCAAAATACCTATCTTCTGTGATTCCAAGAGTGCCATTGCTATCTCTGCCAATCCTGTGCAACAATCAAAAACCAAGCATATCGATATAAGGTACCATTTCTTGAAACATCATGTTGAATACGGTACAATCGAGATGCATTTCGTGCCCACAGAATACCAACTCGCGGACTTATTCACCAAAGCTTTAGACGAGAAAAGATTCAATTTCTTGGTGGGTAAGTTAGGAATGATCAATATGACGTAAAAATCCTCTGTAAGTATAGCTTTATCTTCTATAAATATGTATATATTTCTAATTATTTTTGCTTTAATTAATTTATTTCTGTATGTAAGTTCTCAATCTTAAATAGTTCTTAAAATCACAGAGCTTCTGTAAGTCTACTCAGAACCTCTGACAACACCTACAGAACCTCTGGAAAAATGACCTATGTTCTATGCAAAACTTATCATTCTTTGATCCAAGCATAGGTCAAGGGGGAGCAAAAGGAAAATTCCTGATCTACAGAGGTGATTAGATCAAGGGGGAGCAAAAGGGGATCCAAAAATGATCTACAGAGGTAAAACTTTCAAGGGAAAGCCAAAGAAGAATGTCAATGAATCTATATCGACAAAAGTCATACATCACTGCCGAGAAAAGAAGAACCAAAAGGTATGTCTCTCGCACAAAAGGTTTTTGAAAAACAGTTTTCTAGGATACAAATTGTCAAATATGTCCTAAATATACTGTGGATAACATTTCAAAAATCAAAAGATCAAAAAGTTTCATAAAAATTGAGTTATGAGAAATTTAAGGTCATAGAGCTTCTGCTGAGCTCAACAGAAGCTCTGCCAGAAATATGCTCTGAGATCGCAAATTTAACCTCTATCGATCTTTTGGAATGTTATCTCGGAAACCAAACAGACTCACCATGACCTTCACGAACAAAACTTTTTCCATAACAATTTTTCCGGACACCAACTTTCAAATATGTCCTAAAAATATCTCTTAAATCAGATCAAAAATTGGATGATTAGAAAAGTTAATAAAATTTTCGTTATGAGATTTTTTCCCTCATAGAGCTTCTGCTGGCCCTCACAGAGCTTCTGCAAGTTCCAACAGAGCCACAAAACCTCTGCGAGTAAAAACTCTTAACTAAAAATCCTATTTGATCCTCTCCAATGCCTTTACAAAACGTTTTGGTTAAAAAGGAACCCCACAAAAGTCATGATAATAATGAGATATATGAGAAAGGGATACACATCAAAGATTTTCAAATTCACAGAACCTCTGTAAACTACAGAAATTCTGTCAATCTGTTACTTGGGCATTTCTGTAGTAATAACGGTTACTTTTACTGAGAGTGAATTACATGTGGCTAAGAATAACTCCACGCGCCTAGCATTAATGGGCTGCGCACGACGTCCTGTCATCCTCTGACATGGCCTACGTGTCCCATTTTCATTGGGCGTACATGGAACGTTTTCTGTGGAAAGTTGAACCCGCCGTTCTAACTTGAGTTCGGATTCCAAATTTTAATCCATTACCATATATTTTACTCTTTCGAATTCTATCGTTTTACCCTCCTATAAAAACCAAGCTCACCCTCTCATAAACGTTTTACAAACTCTCATTCTTCTCCGGCGAAACCTGCAAATTTCTTATTCTCAGTACCAAATGGCTTCATCTTCTCAAGTTATCTCCCCTGCACACTCTCCGGCGACCTCACCAGAACATTCACCTGCTCATTCTGAACATTCAGAAAACCCCAACCCTGCCCAAAACATTGAACTAGAAGATTCCGGCGATTTAGCAGACTTTGCTCCAACCACACATCTTCAAAACTTCAAAGCAAAGGATCATTTCGAAAAAGTACTACCAATCAAATCCAACAATTGCTATTTAGTTCCCTCACCCATTGCTTTCGACGAAGCCCATGCCATTCTTCTAAACATAATGGAAAATCATATCCTCTTCCCTTTACTCTCAAGAACCCCAAAGAAAATTCCAGTAAGATATCTGAACCAGTTTTGGCAAAGTAGCCGATTTGATAAAGATGATTCTCTTATCAAAGGATACATTTCAAAACCCGGCAAATCTGAGCATCTGGAAATCAAGTTCAATAGAACAATGTTCTCACTTGAATTCAACCTACCAACTAGGGGCTTTCTTGGATTAAAGAAGTACGCAGAGCAACCAACAGACGACGAGATCTGTCGTTTCCTAGAAATGCTTGGGTACAACACACCACTGAGGAAGAGAAATGACTTCCGCAGAGGCAGATTACCACCTCTGTGGAACACCTTGTTCTCAATTCTTAACAGATGTCTGACAGGGAAGATAGGCAGTATTGACCAGAGCTCACATCAGATATTGACCATCATGTATGGGGTTTACTACGATCTCCCACTGGATTACGCGACCATAATGATGCAAGAGATCATAAACACCATCGACAGAAAGAACAACACAAGAAGGGTCAAAGAGAACGATCCTAAGTCTCTACCACCTCTGCAATTCCAAAGAATATTGGGAGTCTTGTTCGAACCTCTGTTGCTAATACAGAAATGGCCAATGGAAGGGCAAATTCCCAAACAGTTTCCAATGAGCAAAAATATTCCCACTGATCATGTGGATGGCTACACACACTGCAGACCTTTGTCAAGGAAACTTCTGAAGTATGCCTCGAATAAAACCCTTAAGAAAGAGTATATACGCGATCATAGAACTCCTAAACCGAGTCCTATGACACCCCCGCGTTTAGGTGTCCCCCTAGGAACAATGATTGCAGAACCCCTTTCCACTAAAGAAGAAAAAGATAACAAATTAGCAAAACACATGGCTATTCAACTCAGCTTCATAGCCAAACGTGCAGAGCTCATGGGAAAGAAGTCCTCTTCAAAATCAAAAAGGAGGAAAACTGCAGAAGACACCTCTACAAGCGCTGCAGAAGATCAACCTTCACCTCCTCATGCCACAGAAATTGGCTCCTCGACTCCTCCCTCTTCTCCAAAACAGAAGAAGAAAAGAAAATCAAAAACCACAGAGGAAGGGGCACCAAAACCAAAGAGGAGGAAATCCAAAAAGAAGCATGGTAAACCACTTGAAAAATTGGTTACCATAGAAGAGGAAGCAATCGCAGAAGAAAGAACTGCAGAAAAAGAAGATGCAGAAGAAGAAATGACAGAAGAGGGATATCAATCGCCCCATCAATCCCCAGATCGATTTTCTCACCAAGGAAACATTAACGATTTCCTACAGAACCCCGACATTGCCAACACTTTAAATACAGCAGGGTGGACGGCACAACCTCTCGACCACCATTCCCCAGAAGAACAATACTTCTCTATTTCTGGCATTGACACCCATCTGCAAGAAGATGATCAAACACCTAGAGATCAATCAGCTGAGACACCTATTATTCTACAGAACCCCTTCATTCAGCAAGGATTGGACGTTCACAGAAGGAGTCCAAGCCCAGCTTCAGAAGAAATAGGACAAATAGAAGCTCAGTGGAATAGAAATGAATTAACAGAGACAAGAATGGAGGTCTCAGAGGTAGATTCAGACGAAGAAGAAGCTGTCTGGATACGGAAAGGTCTCTATCATCCACACGTCATGAGGTTATACGGCTCTCATCAAATGTATCACT
Organism: Saussurea involucrata; assembly: GCA_033807775.1. NCBI lineage: Eukaryota > Viridiplantae > Streptophyta > Magnoliopsida > Asterales > Asteraceae > Saussurea > Saussurea involucrata. Next base: position 17,096,826 of record CM066326.1, read on the forward strand.
TCTTAGGCACAGACCAAGGAACTTCAACAGAAGATAGAGAAGAAGCTCCAAGCCATCGGATATCTACAGAAGCTGAAAAGATAGGCAATGATGTAGTGCTTGGATGCTTAACAGCAGAGGAAACAAGAAAAGATGCCTGGATTTACAGAGGCACACAACCAAAACCAACTCCCAGTGCAACCCACACATCTAACTCCGCAGGTCTAGCTGCAGAGGGAGTTATTGAAATAGAGCAGCACAGCTCGATCCAAACCCAACCCAACCAGCCATAAGTCACTCTTTCGACTTCTGCGCCCACAAAAACCGGGGAATCCATTCCTAGGGAGTCTCCTCAAGGAGACTCACCTATAGTTCGTGATCAATCGCCCCAGATCACACTAGAACACCCTACATAGGAATTCGTTTCCTCTGCCACGCACGAAATAGGGCCAACCCTTCTTTCAGAGAGAAGTAGTGAGCACAACGACGAAGAGACTCTAGACAAGTCTCCGAGTCAACAGAAGGATAATCTAGTACCCACCTCTGGAGTGGATCTAGACAATGTCGTTCACAGAACTTCTGTAGAGTCTGAAGCACTAGATGCTTATGCTCGAAGATCAGATGGAAATCCTTCCACCCCCAACGTACAAACAAGGGTGAACGAAGGTGTCCCAGGAGCAGGGACTCACTCTGGAGACGAATGTGTTCCTCCAGAGGTTACACCAGGGACACAAGTATAAAAGGATGAGTTCCAAACCCTTGTCACCTCTGTGAACCAAACCATGAAAGAGTTGCAAAGCTCTTTCACATCTTTTACAGAGAAAACATCAACGACCATGCTGAATCTGAACACCAAAATGGACAATCTGTCCACAGAGGTGAAAGCAGCCATCACAGAGATGAAATCTTATGCGCAAACAACTGCAACAACTACAACCACTTCTGCTGCTAAAGATTTTGGAATTACCGCAACTTCTGCATTCAAGGAATCAGTCAAACATTTCCTTGAACAAATGAACAAGCAATCCAACAAATCATAGAGCATCACACCCGCAGATCTACAGAAGGCTCTGCAAAACATTCAAGCAGAAGCAATGCGCAACACAATACTGATGCAGCCTAAAGACTACATGATCAGAGCACAGCTAACAGGGCTCGGCCAGAATGTCATAAACCAGGTCACAGAAGTTATTGTCTCCTTCACTGCTGCAAATGCCAACTACGTCAAAGAGTTCAGAAAAAGTGTCGGCATAATGCGCTTCAACACAGAAGCAGAACTTGCAACTCTTTTCGGCCTCTGTGATGATGTATGTGCGAAGTTGATGGCCGCAGGAGCAGAACTACCAAAGAAACCCAAAGCTTCCTGCAGAGCAGAGGGTACTTCTGATAAAAGTCTGGATGATTCTGATGATGACCATCCAGGTCCATCAGATAATCCTGAGGGGGAGAATATAAGGGAGAAAGCTACGACCAGAGGAATACAAACTCCGCCAATCGCAGCAGAACCAATCAGTCAAGCTCCTCCAGAACAAACCCAAGATCAACAACAAAAGCAACAGACCACAGAGACAACACCCATCTCTGTGGAATCAAGTCCTGAAGAAACCAAATTTCCAGAAGCTGATCAGCATACCACAGAGGCAACAACCACCCTTGTGGTAATCAACTTGGAAAAGAGTCCTTCTGTATGTAAACACTGTTTAAGACATTCCAAACAAGTAATGATCAAAAAGATTTTCGAGCCTTCCGTTATGAGAAATTTAAGGTCATAGAGCCTCTGCTGAGCTCAACAGAGCTTCTGTCAGCCGGATCCTCTATGACTTAAAATTTAATACGGGAACTCTATCGATCAACTTTAAATGTGTTCTTTAAGGATTCGCACGTACAAATGCACAAACAAAGATACTGGAGGAAAGTCTTTTGGTCGAAGAGCTCACTCCACCAAAGAGTCTCTGTCGCCCAACCTAGACACTCGAAAAGTAAGTATGTCTCGCATAAAATCTATTTCAAAAACATTTTTCAAGGACACAAATTTCTAAATATGTCCTAAAACAGTGTTTAAAACAGTGAAAACTTTGGATGATCAAAAGGTTTTCTAAATTTTTAGTTATGAGAAATTTTCACTCTCAGATCCTCAAAGCCTCTGTGAATGAAAATTTTGTACTAAAGATCTATCGATCCTCTCCAATGATTTTTTTTAAACGTTTTGGTAAAGGTGCAAGCATTAGAGGAGACAAAAAGACAAGTTTCAGATCACAGAGCTCACTCAACTACAGAGCCTCTGTTGATTCTTACACTTGACCTTTTATGGAAATTCTGTAACAGTATAGGTTATTTACTGTGAGTGACAGTACTCACAAAGAAGAAATGCCCACGCGCCAAGCATTTATGGGCCGCACACGACGTCTAATCGTGTTCTGACACTTCTGATGTGGCTTTCTCCCATTGGACATGCGTGGCACACGTTCTCCTGGAAAGTTGAACCCAGCCGTATGTACTCGATTACGGACCCCAAATATTATTCACTTTCACCTATTTACCTCTTCAGATTCTACAATTACCTCTTCAGTATAAAACCCAACATACCACTTCCTCTAAACGTTTACGAACTTACTCTCTTCATCTTCTCCGGCAAACCTTGCAAAACCTGCAACTCCCATTTTCTACTCTCTTTCTTCAAGATTATCACAATGGCATCCACCTCCAACGCTCTGGTGAACTCCCCATCTCAATCTGAGCACTCCCAAAATCCTGAAATAGCAAGAAACCTAGAACAAGACAACTCCGGCGACACAGCATATTTTGCTCCGACAACCCACCTTCAAAACTTCATCGCACATGAACACTTTGAACGTGTTCTACCCTTAAAACCCAATAACCACTACCTGGTTCCCTCCAAAACCGCATTTGGAGAAGCACATGCCATCCTTCTTCACATCCTGGAAAATCACTATCTCTACCCCCTATTAACCAAAACTGTCCACAAAATCCCGGCCAGATATCTCAATCAATTCTGGCAAAGCACCAGATTTGACCCAGAAGATAGACAGATAAATGGCTACATCTCCAAACCAGACAAATCCGAGCACCTTGAACTCAAGTTCAACAGAACCATGTTCTAACTTGAGTTCAGTCTACCCACCAGAGGTCTTTTAGGCATAAAGGCATACGCAGAGGAACCCACAGACACCGAGCTCTGCCGTTTTGTTGAAATGTTGGGGTACAACACAACCCTAAGAAAAAGGAAGGATTTTAGAAGAAATCGACTTACCCCTCTATGGAATACCCTCGTCTCCATTCTAAACAGGTGTCTAACTGGGAAAGTGGGTAGTCCAGACCAAACTTCTCACCAAGTCATGGCCATTATGTACGGGTTATTCTACGATCTACCTCAGGACTACGCCACCCTAATGATGCTGGAAATGGTTAACACCATCGACCACAGAATCTCTTCCCAAAAGGCCAAAGGACGAAAGACCGATGCTCTACCTCCTCTACAATATCAGCGTATTCTGGGTGTCCTTCTAGAGCCTCTGCTCCTACTACAAAATGGCCAATGGAGGGACCAACGGCCAGAATGTATCCCATGACCAAAAACACCCCAACAGAGCACGAAGAAGGATACGACTTCTGCAGACCTCTGCCAATCAAGCTTTGGGATACGCTATAGACGAGACCCTTGAGTTAGATTACATATGTGATCATAGGACTCCAGAACCGAGTCCTGTGACACCCCTGCGTCTAGGAGCCTCTATAGGAGATCAGGTAGTTGAGCGGATGACAGATGGAGAATGGGCAGTGGCTTTGGCTAAGCATGCACAAGTACAAGAGAACTTTCATGCTCTGAGAAACACAATTCTCTCCCCTTTTCCCAAAAGAAAATCCTCTGCCACCACTCCCAAAAAGAAGAAGAAATCCCACAAGAAACGGAAAGCTACTGAGGGCACCTCTACCAGTGCTGTTCAAACCCAACAGTCTCCTCCTCATGCAACAGAGGTTGGATCTTCTGCACCTCCCTCTCCTCCAAAAGAAAAGAAGAAGAAGAAGAAGAGGAAGCATAAGTCTTCAGAGGAGGGTGCCCCCAAGCCAAAACGTAAAAAGAGCAAGAAGAAGAAGAAGCCTTTCAGTCCTCTGCAGAAGAAGGAGTAATAGCAGAAGAAACCAATGAACAATCTCTGCAATCCCCTTCACCTATCAACTATGCAGACCATCAGGGTGACTTTAACTCTTTCCTTGAGCACCCTGAAATCGCCAATACTCTAGATACTTCTGGCTGGAACGCATAAGCCCTCTCAAATCAGTCAACAGAAGCACCTGACTTCATAATCTCTTCTGACTTGGATGAGGATGACCAAACTCCTCAGAATATTCAGGTTGCGACCCCATAAGTACTACACTACCCTTCACCCAACCCGGATATGATGTGTTAAGAGCAAGCCTAGAGGATCTGGCTAGAGCCACCACCAAAATCCCATCCGTCGTTGTCACAGAAGATGTAGTGGAAACCCATGAAAAAGAAGATGATCAAATAAACTACGCATCTCTACACCCAGATCGTAGGCACTTGTCCTCATACCATCCCCATGTTCAGCAATTGGTTGGGACTCATCCCTGCTTTGATTCGCTAGGAAAAAGCCCAGAAGCTAGAACAGAGGTAGGTGCCGTGAGTCATAGAGTAGAGAAAGAGGCTGAGACAATAGATGGTGAAGAAGTGGTAGGATGCTCAACAGAAGAAGAAGCTAGAAAAGATGTCGTAGCTAGTAGAGGAACACGTCCCCAACCACCTCCCAGTGCAACCCACACTTCTAACATCGCCAGTCTAGTGGCAGAAGATGTTATTGAAAAAGAGCAGCACGGCTCGACCCCAACCCAAACTGACCGGGCAGAGGTAACTCTTTCTACCTCTGTTCCAATCTTAACCGGGGAAACCATTCCAGGGGAGTCCTCTCAAAAGGACTTGCCCTTAGTAAGTGATCAGTTGCCCCAAATCACAACAGACATCCCAACAGAGGAATTTGTTTCCTCTGACATGCACACACGACTAAGTCCAAAAGTCTCTTCAGAGGAGCTTAGAGTGCACAAAGACGGAGAAACTCTAGACAAGTCTCCGAGTCAACATAAGGATACTCTTGTACCCACCTCTGGAGTGGATCAAGACAATGTCCTTATTAGAACTTCTGTAGAGAATGAGGCCTCAAAAACCTCTACTCAAGGATCATAAGGAAATCCTTCCACCCCCAACGTACAAACAAGGGCGAAAGAAGGTGTCCAAGGAATAGGGACTCACTCTGGGGACGAATGTGTTCCCCCAGAGGTTACACCAAGTCCGCATGTATCAAGGGATGAGTTCCAAACCCTTGTCACCTCTGTGGACAACACATTGAAAGAGTTGAAAAGCTCTTTTGATTCTTTTGCAGATGTCACCACGCGGGCCTTTAATGATATGAACACCAAAATGGACAACCTGTCCACAGAGGTGCAAAATGCTCTAGCCCAGATGAGAACAGCTGCAACAACCTCTGCCACCTCTGCTGCTGCTAACTTCGAGAAAGCCACTACCAATGCTTTCCAACGTTCTGTCCAAGATCTGGTTGAAAAGCTGAAGAACGAGCAATCCTCTACCTCAAAGGGCCTTACACCAGAGGACCTCAAGAAGCCTTAGAGCAAGTCCAAGAGCATACAACCCGATAAACTCAAGCCATAAAGCCCTCCGACTATATGACAAGAGCACTGCTTACAGAGCTCGGATAGGGGATCCTCGACCAGATGACAGACTTCATCAAGGCCTTTACAATCGCCAATCACAACTACGTGAAGGACTTTTAGAAGAGCGTCGGCAAAATGCGCTTCAACACAAAGGCAGAGCTGGCAACTCTTTTTGGCCTCTGTGATGACTTGTGCGCAAAGATGACAGCTGCAGGTGCCACTCCTCCAAAGAAACCAGAAGCATCGTGCAGGGCAGAGGGTATGACAGATAAGGGTCAGGTTGACTCTGATGATGACTCTGATACTTCATCAGACCATCCTGAGGGGGAGAAACAAAGGGAGAAAGCTGCAAGCAGAGGTCTAGCAGCTCCACTGGTATCAGCAGAACCCCTAAACCTAGTTCCCTCAACTCAAACCCAAGGAAGAAATCAACAACAGACCACAGAGGCAACAACCACCTCTGTGGAAATATCTCCTGAAGAAACCCCAACTCAAACCCAAAAACCCAAAACAACTGCAGATCAACAACAGAAGACCACAGAGGCAACACCCACCTCTATGGAAACAACCTCTGAATTCGGAGAAGATGAGCCAATGCATGAACACTTTCAAATCTTGACATCTTCCGAAGAAGACCAACCAACACCAGAAACACCAGAAGAAACCAACATACCAGAAGCTACAACAACAAAACCTTCATCTCCCACACCCAGAACCAAAACCATTGCTCACAAAAGAAAATATTTTAGCAAATCAGCAGAATCCTCACCAACCAAACCCACATCCCCATTCAAGACCTCAGAAACACAAATATCAAAATCAACAGAGGCATCCCCCACAAAACCTACAGAAGCACCACCATCCAAGCCCTCCGAAATCCAAAAGACAAATCCCACAGAGGAAACCCCATCTCTACAAGAAGATCTACAGCCGATGGCAAAAGACAAAGGCAATGGGATAATGACAGAGGAACCCAAGAAGAAGAAGCCAAAGCATTAACCAGCAGAAAAATTGATGAAGAGTTCCTTTGATGCATATGTGACACCAAAGCTAGAAGAAGAAGACTGGGCTTTCGGTGCTACCCCTCTGTCAAACATACCTATTCTAGATCCTAAGGCAATTCTCACAGAGGATCGAGTGGCCCAAATGAAGAAACAAATGGATGCTCTGCGCAGGCCCATGCCTCCACCAGGTGCACCTCCACAACAGATGGAAGAGGTGGTGTACAGATATCTGTACAACAGAAATGCCAGAGATCCTCTGCCACCAGCCATTCAAGATCCTGACTTCCGTGCTGACCTCGAAAACATCTTCACAAGAACAACGCACAAGCCAAAACACCAAGTCTTCTCAATCTCCAAAATCGACAAGGTCATATACTGTAAGTTTTCTTAAACCAGAACCACACCTAAGGTTTCCTACAACATATATAAGGTCAAAAGGGAGGACAGAACCGTGATCCAATTCTCAGATGCTGATCTGAGAAATCTAAGTCCCTACGACCTACCCGACCTTCTAAATTGGACGAAAGAAAACTACACAACAGATGCAAATCGAAGGGCGTACAGGGTGATAAGGAAAGCAATGCGTGAGAAACTTCTGCTATACAGCCTTGTCGACTTCCAATTAGGACGCGATCTTGGAGTAAGAAACCTAAGTCTCCAACCACCAAAAGATGACTGCCCATCCTCTGCCATACCAAACTCGATCATTACATCTCCAAGAGTTGGGTTAGTCTATCAAGATCCTACTGGGAAGTCAAGACTGTTCGTAGAGATGGACTGTTAAAAGTATGCGACAAGTACTTTGATAGAGTTTAGAGCTATCCTCATGGAGAACAGAGGAACGGAGCTCATGAATCAAGCTCTTGCAAATAGACTGATAGAGGTCATCGACTCAACAATCAACTTCAAAACCCTCTGCGTCAGTTTCTATCACGAGCTCAGAGAACTAGGATTTGACAACAGAAGTTTCAACGACTTCAAAGACGCCAACGTCTGATATCCTCTACCCACCTCTGCAAATCTTTCCTTTCATAATGTAATCAAGTGTAAGTGCCTCTGCCATAATTTTGTATGAAAGAAAAGTAAAATCTTTTGAGGTACATTGTTTCACCTCCTGTCATGTACTTAGCCTAGAAAACCTTGCACTTTCAATTTTTTATTTTTCAATACTTAGGGGGATATTGTTAGCTCCAATCTTATGTTTATAGAAGTATTGAAAATAGGCTAAGTATGGAAGTCTTCGACAGAGGCTCTGCCGAGTCACCGAGAAGACTGAAGCATAGAAGTCTTCGACAGAGGCTCTGCGAAGTAACCGAGAAGACCAAAGTAAAGAATTGACAGAAGACTCTTCAATACGGACAAGGCCACAGAGCCTCTGTCACACTTGACAGAGCCTCTGTGGTATAAACGACTAAAGCTCTATACAAGGACAATCGTGCTTCTCACGATTTCTGCTGTACGAAGATCCTGAAGATCATTCATACAAGGCGTGACCTGACAACTCCACGTGTCAAACTCTGATGGGTCTTAGCCTTAGTAGAAGACGACGCATTTAATTAACGTTGTACCTGCAACAGTACCTGAATAGTGTCTTTGTACCTTAAGTCCTTTTTGTCTAGAGCGTGTCCCCTTTAGAAGTAGTATAAATAGAAGACTCATGTTGAGTTCTTCCATTAAGCTTTGCACGACACACACACCATTAGAGCAGAACTCTTGTTATAACTTTCGGTGTTCTTGGTGTTCTTATTTATATCAACATACAGTGGGTTATTGAGTTATTTATATGTGTTATTTATATCTCACGTATTTGATATAGTGTGTTCTTCTACCTTATTATATCTTTTAGTTCGTTAAAACACTTCCGCATTATATCTTGTTTGAACTATTAGATAGAATCATCATTGTTAAGTAAAACAGGAACCTACAGCTAACAATCTCCCCCTAAGTATTGAAAATACAAATAATACTATTTTCAGAGATAATTAAACAAAAGACAAAGAGGAGAAGATCATCCTCTGTGAAAGTTGATACTATTCTTTTAAAATGGTTACAATGAAGTACAAAGAACTAGTATACTAAGCATGATAGTTTCCTCTTAGATATCTGTCGAATCTTCTGATCAGGTTTCTGAATTCTAGCATGAGGTCTATCTGGTTGATGTAGATCTTCAGTGTATCTTCTGGACATTTTCCTCTGGAAGATCCAAGATGATGTTTCTGAGATACTGCAGCGATTCACTTGAGTACTTGTGGGTTTCTTCTGATCTAATGGCCTTCTTGATGCCCTTCTGTCGGCAGATAAAAGTTGGTGGATTTCCAACGAAAGTTCCTGTTCTGTAATGACCAAAACCCTCAAGTCTCTCATTTGGAGGACCAATCGCTAGTCTCTCAATTTCAAACTCTATGCCTAACTGAAAATCAACTTGCGTTCTGAGGTTGATGTGCTCTTGCATAGCGTATTGAACTTCGACCAAGGCAGTCCTTGCAGCTGTGTATCTGTCGCTGTTGTTGACACAGTGGGAATGTAAAGTTATCAGATCATAGGGATTCAGAAGAACAAGATCATTGTCATTGAACATTTCTATCTTATTGTTCTCTGATTCCACTGTATAGACATGGTACACAATTCTGTTATAGGCAAACTTCCTCTGCACTATCTTAAGAATCCTGTTGAAGACAAACGATGAATTGATGGCTTTGTTCATATGTGATTTGGTGGAGATGAACCTTCGCCTATCATCTGTAATTTTGTTTGTTCTGATGGGGTTTAGGTATGGGTTATTGGGTACGACATTTATTGGAATAATGTCTCTGTCAGCGTAGGGATATGCGAATACCTCTTCTAATGCCGATTTTTCTGAGTGTTGGGGTTCTGGGTTCTGCTCAGGTGGGTTTTGAGGTTGGTTCTGATCATCATGAGTTTCAGCCATTAGGATGTCAACTAGGTTTTTAGGCTCTTGTGTAGTTTGGGTTTGGTTTTGGTTTGATTGTTCATCAATAGAGAATGGTTCTGTTCTCTCCGGTTCAGTCCTTGGGGATTGGGGAGAAGTGTCTATGATGATAATCTCCGGTGGTTGATGTCACACCCCGCTAAAGCGGAAACACGGGATGTCACAGCTAAATGCTTCAAAAGCGATAGGTAGAAGACAACACACAATCATCATATCAAAATAGTACAAATACAACGCGTTTTTAGAAATACAACTTGTCCAAAATAACAAAAATAAACTTGACATGATGAAATAAGTTGGATGTTGCTAATGTGATGCCTTCTAGAATGAATCCTTACTTGTTGTTCCCTGAAAAGCATGTAAAGGAGAGTGTCAACTATAACAATAGTTGGTGAGTTCATAGGTTTTGTATGCACTAGAAGTTTTTAATGCAAGTTGGTAAGTTCCGCACTTTCAAAGAAAGTAGTACAACACCCGGTTGTAAAGTTTGTCGTTTCGAATTTGCATGCTCATGGTATATAATGTGATGCCTCAGAGGTAGCAAGCTAAGTCATCACCCAAACCTCGTGACCTTGTATTAGTTTGTCCCGAGTCATCATGTTCTATCACTAACATGGCGTTGTAACAATTATGCACTTACTTTACCGTAAGTGGGTGGTCAACCAAATAACGTTATCCATAATTATCATGGCTCACACACGTGAGTTAAATAGGTAATGTAAAGAAAAGTTGGGGACTTTTGTATGATAGCGCAAACTTAGAAGCTTTCACATGTGCACACGTACCATAGAGAGCGTTTAAACATGCGTAGTATTTCAGTAATAAAACAGTTGAATTCGAATAAAGTTTGTAACATGCTTTCCACCCCAAAACGTATAAAACAGTAAAAAGGGGCTATGAAGACTCACATAGATAGCGTAGATGTTTCCCAAGAAACGCGTAATGTGTTCCGTAAGGCGATCCTACTCCGATCCTACGAATGTAAGGACACTAGTAAGATTCTAGGTTCTAGACTTTGGTCGTTTAAATATCCAATTCATCATAAAATGCCTTTGGTGAGATTTTGTATGTTGTTATAAGTTCTTTGATATCAATAGTTCATATTCAAAATGAAACGTTACATATGATAGTTCGAGATTACCGCAAATTCGTCATGAAGATGACGAAAAGGGTTAATAATAGGATCATATGTATAGTATATAAATAAAGTTAGATGTTAGGTCATATATATTACATATATATAAATACCACAATCCCATCATAAAATGATGAAAAGGGTTAATAGTTAGGTGTTAGATTGTTAGAGTATAAATAAAATGAGTAAGTAAATATATATAGGTATATTCCACAATTTCATCACAAGAATGATGAAACGGGTTCAAGAGGTAGCATATAGCTATAATATGATATAGTTGTTAGCTGTCCGGAATTAGTAGTCACTTTCGGTAAATTTTCGGATGACTTCCAGAGATTGTTAGGTTCTGATATTTTACGGCTAAGTACTTCCATGTGTTAGGAAACTTTTTCCATAAATCCCATGATTTTTAGAGTAATATAAGTGCATGAAATAAAACATGACGTAAACAGTGACAGAAAATGTTGCTGATGCACACTTTTTTTGCGTAAACTGTTTGAAGGTCGAAAACTTAATGTTTTTCAAGGATTACAGTTGGGTTTGATTCTTAACTCATAAAAGAAAATTCCAGAAGAACAATCACCCCATTTGGAGCACGTTTGAGAGAGATATGGCCATGCAAAGTCAGTGGAAAAATCTGACAGATTGTTGTTGGAAATAGCTTCTTTATATAAATGCTCTTTTTCTATTGGCTCTTTAAAGATATTGTTCTTTTTGCTTAGCCACGATTTTTGACACATAAAGTTAATATTTCAGCTGAAAAACTTGTTTTTTGTTTACACAACCTACATGCAATGGGTTTAGACAAATCATCTAACCAAGACATTTTCAAAACTTGCTGTTTTTGAGTTTTTGTGAAACTATTCAAGTAAGACTTTCTTGGGTCACTAATATGGGTTTGATGATGGATTCATCACACTTTTAATGACATGCAAAGTGTCATGGTGATGAATCTACAAACATTAGGATGCCAAGGATTTGTCTTAGCAAGAACAAAGTGAAAAGACTAGAGTTTTAAGAAGATAAACTTGAAATATGAAAGATGCTTGTATGTAGATGATTAAATGATGTTAGGAGCAGATTTTTACCTTGGGTTTTGGTGTTCTTGAGGGCTGGACTTTGAAGCCTTGAAGGAGAGAAAATAGAGAGAAATGATAGTGTTCTTGGAGGGGGATTTGAGAGAGAATGAATGAAGAGTAAAAATGGATGAATAGAGGGGGTATTTATGGAGTGAGAGAGGGGAGGGGGCCGGTTTTGGGAGTGGTAAAAGGGGAGGGTGAAGTGTGGTTTTAGGTAAAATGATTGTGTTTAAAGTAGTATTTTAATTTAATTTTTCTTTCTTTTAAGTAGTTGAATTATTGAACAATTAAACTTAATTGGTAATAATAATAAAACTAGTTGAATTTGCTAGTATTTATTTTTGGTAGGTTGTATATATATAAACATGTATGAATATTTTTAGTAGGCATTTTATGAGGTGTATGGATAATTTCCGAATTTGAGGGATTTTAGACGCAAATTTCTAATTTTTCCCTACTGTGTCGGGTTTACTGCTAAAACTAGACAGTGTGACATAAAATAATTGTATCTGATATGTTTAGTGCAGTTCTAACCTGAACGCAATTTTGACGGTTGTCACAGTTGAGATGTCGACGCTTCTTCTGGTGCTCTGAACGTTTTGTCTTTGAACATGTAGTCGAACTCTATTATCATTGTCTCTATTGGAGTTTCCTCTGTCTCCCCAGGTGTCTATGTTGTTTTCGTTGTCTCCTTCTTTGCCTCTGTTTCTGTCTCCCCCTTTTGTTGCTCTGAGAACTCTCCTGCTTGTTTATTTGAAGACTCTGGGGCATCTTTCTGGATGTCATCATCATCATCATCCTTATCATCATCATCAGAAGTTTCCACAGCATGTTTGGAAGGTTCTCCCTCTGGGGTCCAATCTGCAGGTCTCTTGTGCGTAGTAGTCTGTAAGATGGCATCTGTGAAGATAACGACTGCCTTTTTCAAAACCTTTTCGACCTCTGTTGCAGCAACTCTGATCTCATCTACTTGACTCTCAAAGTTGAATTTGTGAGAGTCAAGAGATGTATGAACATGTCTTTCTGTCGCTTGAGCTTTCATGACAAATTTGGAAGAGATGGTCATCATTTTGCTCAGAACGTTTCTTCTGTATTCACCCATCTGGCCAACAGTCATTGGAAGGTCGTTGGGGATGGGACCGAATGTAGAGAGTGGAGTGGCAGAAGATGTAGTGGCTTCTTTGATTGCATTCTTGACAGAGGTGTTGATCATCTCTGTCAGAGCTCTGATGTTGCTCTCTAACAGAATGACAGAGGGGATTGGTAGAGTTATGTTCATCTGTTCCTTGTGATTCTCTGCCAAGGTCTTCTTCAGCTCTGTTATTTCTCTGGTCATCTTTTATGTCTCCTCTGCTCTGGTCCTTTCCCAATCAGCAAATTTTTGTGATGTCTCTGCATGTTTTCTGGTGACTTCTTACAGCTCTTCTTTGAGAGAAGCATTCTCCTTGCGGATCAGCTTCTCTTTTGCCTCATTGATAAGTTTATACTCATTCAAGGAGTTACTAATACTGTCACAGATGCTTGTGAGCTCTGCTCTTGTGACATTATTAGTGGGGGTAACCTTGTTTCCAACACATGGATCCAAGTCAGTCTCGAGCTCAGAAATGCCTTCTTCAAGAGTTGGTTGGATGTTGGCTCTTGGAGGACTTCCACCCGATCCTTTATGTTCCTTTTCAGGGGATACATCTCTGGGTGTTCTGATTAGAGGTTCCTCTTCCAGCTCAGGTTCTAGAGAAAGAAATTTGATGTGTTGGGAAGATCTGGGATCAAGACAGGTCTTCCCCTGTGATACTAAGTCAAACCAATGTCCCAGAGTTGGACATTGCCTACGTGAGATTCTAAATATCTCAGGACTAGTTTGTGTCAAATCTATGCAAGCCATAGAGGCTTCAGCGTGTGTAGGTGACCTATTGATGTCCTGGGCCGATGGGACATCAGTACCAAAAATAGATTCCCCAATTTCGTGCATTCTAGAGGCATGAAGAGTCGCCTCTGGTGGTTCAGTCTGGTTAGGGTTCGAGGTGTGCACCTCTGTTTCAATGCTTATTTGGTCTTGATCACCATGAATAGATTGTGTGTTAGCACTGGGAGATGGGCTAGGGAAATGCACATGTGTGTTCTTAGGAACATCTTTTTCTATGCTCTCATTTCCCTCGGCTCCTAGGGATTCAGAAGACTCAGATGTCTCTCCCTCAGTTTCCTCTTCCTCACTACTGCCAGAGGAGGACGAACTTTCTGCCACCTCCTCTGCAGTTTCCCTTACATCCTCTTGGACAGCCTCCATAGGGGATGCTCTGTCCACTACTTCCTCCTCCTCAATATTGGCATAGGTAGATCCCACTATGGGTACTCTTACCTCTGGTCGCACAACTTCTTCCTCTTCTCTGACCTCACTAATAGACTCTAATGAAGGCTCGGGACCTATGTATGTTGGGGATCTCACCTCAGGTTCTTGAGGTTGAGCAGCATGTCTATAGTTTTGTAGAAAGATATGGCTTGGATTTATCAAAGAGAGCATAGTTTGTGGGATTCTTCTGGTGTTAGGATACGCACCTGTGGTTGTCAGGCTGAATCTGGACATCATCCATCCAAGAGTTAGGTTTCCTTGTTAAATCAGTTGCAGGTGTGGAAATGCCTCTCTAATCACCAGGCTTATGAATCTTGGAAATCTGATATGCTTCAGATTCCTGTGCTCTCCCACTACACCTCCTCTTGCCAGAGTTGTAGTCTTTGTATTCATAGCGGTCAGAAGCTCTTTGTAGAGGATGTTGGCATAATCAAAATGCCTTTTGAAGTATAAGCCGTACATAATTTGAAGAATTTCAGTGCTAGCTTGGTCTTGGCTACCACTTTTGCAGGTGAGGTTTTTGTTGAGGATTGAGAACATGAAATTCCATATTGGGGGTAGATTACCTCTTTTGAAGTCTCCAATCTTGGTTAGGGTTTTGTTGTATCCCATGAATTGAACAAATGCAAGAAGAACAGGGACCTTGGGGTTTTTTTCAAATGCAGGGATTCCCAATTGTTCTTTGATTTGCATTCCAAAGATTCTTCTAAATGTTTTGTCGCGAATGCGAACCGTTCCTGCTCCTCCTTGTCTTCTAGAATCAACGTTTCCAATAATACCTTTCCTCTCTGGAATGAACTGACAAGTTGTCCACCATTGTTGGACATAGATTTGTGGAAGATCATCGTCATGTTTGTTAATGGCTTAGAAAAGTTCCGAGTTTCTGAAGAACTCAACGAAAACATGGTAGATAGGCAAGAAATTGCCTGGATTGGCGTCGAATCTGTAGTTATTGTCTAAAAACTCGTAGGGTTGGATAACTATTTGATCTACGGGCACTATTAGGCTTGATTCTGCTGAGTTTGCTTATTCTGACATTGTTGCAGGTTTTAGGGTTCTGAAGAACACGAAGAATTTTTGAACGTAGGAGGGAAGGTTTTGAAGGTTTGAATACTTAGAAGTTGTAAGAAATGAAATGGGTTAAATGAATCGGTATTTATACTCGAAATGTATGGTTGGATAACCACCGTAGGTACTCGAGTTTCAGATAGTGGAACGACCTCTGTAGTAGAACGTGGAAACAGCTAACAGTTGGGATCTCAATCAGAGAATGCCACGTGGATTTGGGTCTGACAACTTTTTGGCTATGGAACCGTCACGGTTAGAGATATGTAGGTGACATGTGGTTGACGCTCAAAGAATAACCCACACCTCTTATGACAGTACTTTTGATGACGTGGCAGGAAATTGGCAGAGCTCTGGTGGAACTCAGCACAATTTTGCCTCTGTTGAGTGACCATGTTCATTCTTTCAAGTAACCCAAAATGTTTCCCCTTTACCCAAAAATTATCTGTAAATCCTGTATCTTATGTGAGAATAGTCAAAGAAACGAGAGCAGAACTGACTTAGAGATTTCACAGAGTTCTGGTGAACATCATCAGAGGCTCTGGTGAAATATCAGAGTTCTGGTAGGTTCTTGACATTATCAAAAATGTTTTCATCACAACATGTTTTCCCTTCCTTAAAAGGTTTTCCTTTATGTTCAACAAGCAAAGTCATTTAGATTTGAAATTGTTTTGACTTGCTCCCCCTCAAATCATGCTTATTTTTCTTTTAAGCTCCCCCTAGAATGATGAGCTTAATTGACAGATTTATCTTTTCAGCTTTCTCTTTTCTTGCAACTTTTTGAATGATTAAAGAATATTTTCAAAGAGAAACAAAGAATATACATATTTGAAACGCACAAAGGAAAATATTGAAAAAGTATGCTGGCAGAGCTCTGAGATGAATGTCAGAAGCTCTGGTGAAGTATCCTACTTAACTATTTTGACAGAGCTCTGGGATGAACATCAGAGACTCTGGTGAATTTTAAATAGAGTTAAGAGGACATGTTCAGCATACCCATCTTGCTGATTAAGAAGTTAAATCTCCTTTCATCAAGGGCTTTTGTAAACAAATCAGCAAGTTAGAAGTCGGTTGAAACAAAGTACATTTCAATCGTCCCTTTTTCAACATGATCTTTTATAAAATGGTACCTTATATCAATATGTTTTGTCTTTGAGTGCTGAACTGGATTAGTTGTTAATGCTATTGCACTCTTGGAGTCACACAGAATTGGGACTTTGTTGTACTCCATGCCATGGTATTTGAGTTGTGTTTTCATCCAGATTACTTGAGAGCAACAACTAGCAGCATCAACATATTCTGCTTCTGCTATAGAAGTTGATACACAGTTCTGTTTCTTGGATGTCCAGCTGACTAGCTTATCTCCAAGCAATTGACAGCTACCAGAAGTACTCTTTCTGTCATTCCTGCATCGTCCATAATCTGAATCTGTGTATGCTACAAGCTTGAAACCAGAATTAAGAGGATACTAGAGACCCAAAAATTGAGTCCCTTTTAGATATTTAAAGATTTGTTTGACAACAGACAAATGGGATTCCTTAGGATTTGCTTGAAATCTAGCACAGAGACATGTTGCAAACATTATATCAGGTCTGCTAGCAGTTAAATACAAGAGTGACCCTATCATACCTCTGTAGTTCTTGACATCTATAGAATGACCTTGAGGATCATGGTAAAGTTTAACTCCAGTGGAAATAAGAGTTTTCATAGGATTTGAGTTATTGAGCTTATACTTTTTCAAAATATCAGAGACATATTTTGATTGACTTATAAAAGTGCCTCTGATGGATCGTTTAACTTTCAAACCAAGGAAGAAAGAAAGCTATCCCATCATGCTCATTTTAAACTCACTTTTCATCAAATCCTCAAACCTGTCACAATACTCCTACCTTATAGACCCAAAGATAATGTCATCAACATATATTTGGACCAGAAGAATATCATTTTTATACCTCCTAACGAATAAGGTTGTATCGACAGTACCTTTTTCGAAATGATTGACCAACAGAAATTTTGACAGAGTTCCATACCAGGCTTTGGGGGCTTGTTTAAGGCCATACAGAGCTTTGTATAGCTTGTATACGTGGTCTGGAAACTCTGAAATTTCAAAACTAGGTGGTTTATGGACGTAGACTTCTTCTTGCACTTTGCCATTTAGGAAGGGAGACTTTACATCCATTTGGTAGACCTTGAAACCTTTATGGGCAGCATAGGCTAAGAAGATTCTGATTGCTTCTAGCCTAGCCACAGGAGCAAAGGTTTCATCGTAATTGATACCTTCTTCTTGACAATATCCCTTTGCAAACAACCGTGCTTTGTTTCTGATGATAATACCATCCTCATCTTTCTTATTTCTGAACACCCACTTGGTTCCAATAGCAACTTTATTTTCAGGAAGTTGAACCAAGGACCAAAATTTATTTCTTTCGAATTCCAGAAGCTCCTCTTGCATGGCTTCAATCCAGTTTGGGTCTTCCAGGGCTTTAGAAATCTTCTTCGGCTCAATCATACTTAGGAAATTCACAAAGAAAGCTTCATTGACTGTTGCAGATCTTGTATTTACACCATCTTCAGCAGCACCTATAATCTGATGATGGGGGTGATCCTTTGTCCATCTGGTCATTGGAGCATGGACAACAGGTGGAGTCTGTGCTTCTGATGGGAAAAGATGTATGTCGGCATCAGAGCTTTGAGGATTGGCACCAGGGCTCTGAGGCACACAACTCTGGAGAGTGGCTTCATTTCTCTGTGATGTACAAATAGGGCTCTGAGAAGGTGAGCTTTCATATAATGAATTTCTTCCAATATGGGCCATAGGTGGTGATGATGGCTCTTGTTCAGGTTCTCTTACATCTGATTGTTGTCCCTCATTTCTCTGAATTTTACCTATAGACAGAGAAGTAGATGGTGAAGAATTGGAGGGACCTGTAAGAGATGTACCTGTTAGGTTCTTATAGCAGAGTTCTGAGCTTGATTTCCTCTGGTGATGTTGACAGAGGAATCATCATATTCGAAGAAGTCGTTGAATATCAAGTTGATATCATCTTCTCTTTTCTTGGAAGAGCTTGGCTTTTCTTCAGTCTGTATCCCCTCTGGTGATTTGCAGTCAGAGGAACTTGACGAATTTTCATCAAATGATACATTTATGCTCTCTTGAATGACTCTGGTTCTTGTGTTGTATACCCTATAGGCTTTAGAGGTCAAAGAGTAACCAATAAAGATTCCCTCGTCAACCTTGTTGTCAAATTTGCCCAGCTGATCTCTGTCATTAAAGATGTAGCATTTGCAGCCATAAACATGAAAGTATTTCACATTTGGATCTTTTTACTATCATAACTCTGTTCTGAGTAAAACAGTCTGTTGAGACTGCTTCTGACCAGAAGTTGATAGGAAGAATAGAACCTGCCAACATAGTTCTAGCGGCTTCTACCAGAGTTCTGTTCTTTCTCTCCACAACACCATTATGTTGGGGAGTTCTGGCAGCTGAAAAGTTCTGGGAGATTCCTTCCTCTGTTAGGTAGGCATCAATTTTGGCATTCTTGAATTATGTCCCATTATCACTTCTCAACTTTTGAATTTTAAGACCTAACAGAACCTGTATCCTTTTCAACAAACTTATCAGAATTTCTGGGACATCATATTTTACTCTGATGAACTCAACCCAAGTATATCTAGAGTATTCATCTATGAGAACAAGAATATACTTTTTACCAGACAGACTTTGCACATAAATTGGACCACAAAGATCCACATGAAGCATATGCAAAGGTCTAGGGCAATTGTGATTACTTTTTGTTCGGTCTGAAGCTCTTTTCAGCTTACCCAATTCACAAGCAGAACAAAGATGGTCCTTGTCAAATTTAAGTGAAGGCAGACCTTTCACTAAGTTAAGTTTCACGAGCTTGTCAAGGTTTGAAAATTTTAGATGAGCAAATCTTTTATGCCAGAGCCAGGCATCTTCCTTTTTCAAAGAATCTTAACAGAGTTTTTCTGTTGTAGTACTTTGATTCAGATTAAAATTCATTTTGTACAGATTGCCTTTTCTATCGGCTCTTAAAAGCTCTAGACCAGACTCAGAAAGTAACAAAGAACAATATTTATTCTTAAAATTGACATCGAATCCATGATCACACAGTTGACTTATGCTAAGCAGATTATGATTTAAACCTTCAACATAAGCAACTTTTGAAACTGAAACACCACCATTATTCAAAACACCATAACCTCTAATCTGTCCCTGTCCATCACCTCCAAAGGTTACTGTACTTCCCATTTTGTCTTTGAATGAAGTCAGCAGCTCCTTATTGCCTGTCATGTGCCTGGAACATCCTGAATCTAAGTACCAGATCTGCACATGAGGCTTCTGCAAGACAGGTTAGTTCTTTTTAGGTACCTATTTCATAATGGGTCCTTTCTGGTTAGGCTTAGGGGTGTTAACTGATTTACCTGCTGGCTTTCCATTCTTTGATGGTGTGCCAGAGGACTTTCTCTGCATATTCTGAACAGTCTTAGGATTTTTCCTTTCAAATGACTGATTCAGAATGCAATGAGGACCATTCAGGTGATTTTGTAGCTTTAACAAGAGTTGAATACAATTCCAGTTGATAGAACATGAAGATGATTGGTGCATATTGATGTTTCTTTTCAACATCTATGGTATTTGAGAATGAAAAACTTTAGGGCCAAAGGTTTTAACAGACATTCTGTCCTGATTTGCCTTTTTGAAGTTGGCATTGTTCATGGGAACAAACTCTCTGGACCAAAAAGTGTTTCCTTTGATTTACTGCTGAGTTAGGAATAGGTTGGTCAATGACATTCCATTTACCCTTTTGTTCTGGAGTAAATCTGATTGGTTTATAAGCATAGGGAACAGAAGTATGGTTCGCAGGAATACTCTTGGCTTTTTCTCTTCTCTTCTTTTATGTCTCATTAGAAGAGAGAATTCTGATACCCTTGTTTTTAAAATCAGGAACTGGTATAAATCTGGATTGGTTCTTAATAAATCTGACAGTTTTCAAAACTCCAGATCCAACAGGTACCTGTGTGGGTTTGTGCAAGATGTTCTCTTGAGCACAGAAAATCTGCTCATCTACCTAAGAATTAGAGTCAGAGTCAGAGTCTATAAAGTCTCTGGTGGCTCTGGTAGAGGTGTGAGACTCTTTGGTAATTCAGAAACATTTGCTCTGGTGGACTTAAACTTTTTTAATCTTGGTTTCAAGGCATCAGATGCAGCATTTTCTTCAAAAACTCTCTTAAGATCCTCTTTAAAAGATGTTCTTATTGATTCACAGGTAGGGGAGAAGACTGGGGCTTCAAGGTTGAGCTCGCTCTGTGTTTTGGTACCAGAGGACTCAGCCACATAAGTAACAGACTTCTGACCCTTAAAAGAGTTGAATTGGAAAATTTCTTTAGGGTCAAGACTTTTGACATAATCAGGAAATTTGACCTCAGCTTTTCCTTGATCATGAATGAACTTTTCAGATGGTTTTGTAACCTTTTCATGATCAAAGGAGTCATAGCTGACATTCCTGAAATTCAATCTTCTGATCTTTGAAACATCTGAGGTTTTAGCTCTTTTAAAAACTACAGTACCAGAGATCACATTTTCTTGGATTTTCCCAACACAGAAGGAAGAGAACAGAGATGTCTTCTTCCTTCCAGTGTAGGGAGCAAGGTCACTAAAACCTAGACCTTGCGTATCCTTTTGAGAGTTGATTTTTATATGCACATCTTGTGCATCCTGGTACTTTTTGATCAAAATCTCTTTTTTCTGTAAAGATTGGTGTAAAACCTCTCTTTCTCTTTGAAAGTAGTCTTTAAGAGCGACAGAGTTAAGCCTTTTGTATTCATATTTCTTAACCTCTTCTACCTTTAGCTTTAAAACATCCTCATATTCCTTACATTTTTCAGAAAAAGAGTTTTCCTTCTGTTTTTGTAAACGTTCTAGCTCAGACTTTTCTTTGGCTATCTCTTCCTTCTCCATTTCCAAGAGATTTTTCTCTCTCTTGTAGAAGGAAAGATCCTTCTGAGCCAGTTTTCTTAACTCTTTCTCCTCATAGAGCTTTTGTTTTAATAGTTGAAATTCTTCAATGAGTAATGACACATGCATTTCTAGCTCAGAGTCAGATTTGGATTCAGAAGTAGTACATACCTTGGCACTGGGTTTAGTGGTCTCCAGCGCTCTGTCGTTTGGATTTATAACAGAAAGAGCACGTGCATTCTGAGAGACATCTGCCTCTGTTGATCTTTCTGGCATCTCTGCAGTCATCCAGTCAGCAACATCTTCCAAACTCTCATCATCAACAACAACCCCGCAGAAATTGGCTTGCTCTGGTTCGTCATCAGAGGACGAGTCAGAGATCTAATTTTCCATCTCTGCTACATAACGTCTCTCTCTGTAGTTGTACTTGTACTTGTTCTTGTAGTAGTCCTGGTCTTTTACCAGTGTACCCTTGCAGTTAGCAGAGAAATGGCCGGGTTTGCCACATCGAAAACATCTTCCATCATTCTGGTTGATGGGCTGGGCAGTATCAGCTTGCTTCTGGGAGGCTGGAGGATTGTACTTCTGTTGTGGAGCTCTGTTGTTGTTTTGATGGTGAGGTGCAACATAACCTCTCTTCTCTCTCATATCTTCCTCTTCTATCAAATACTTTGTTACCAAATCTCTTGTTAAACTTTAGAGTTATTAGGGCAAGAGATTGGGCAAAAGCATTGATATCATCATCATCTGATGAACTTTCCTCTACACGACTTTTAGCAACCAAACTATTCTTTCCCTTCCTTTTCACAGCTTTCTCCTTTTTCTTCTCTCTGCTAGAGCTTTCTCTGTTGGACATTCCTACAGTGGGAGTTTTTGAGTCAGAGATCAAAGCTATTGGGCCTGCAATGGTGGATTTGCCCTTTTGTTTGACAACATCATTCTCTTGTGCAGCAAGAGTGCCATACACATCAGTAAGAGACCATGCATCCAAATCTTGGTTAGCTTGTAGAGACATGGATAGATTCAACCATTCATCATTTAAACTTTTCAAGAATAAGACATTGTTAACTTCCTTCGACCGAACAAGCCGACATTTCTTAAATTTGTTTATTAAAACATTGAATCTGTTGTAGGTCCGTTGTAAGGTTTCCTCAGGAAGTGCTTTGAAATTATTGTATTCATTAATACATTGGGTCCTTCTATTTTATTGTGTTTTTATACCACCTTCGAGTTGATTTAGAAGTTGATCCCAGATTTCTTTGCAGTAACACATGAGTCTAGTTCTTGGAAAATATCATTTGGAATGGCCATAATCAGAAGTCTAACTGCCTTGAGGTCATTTTCCAGTTTGAGCTTTTCTTCTTCAGTAAACCCAGTGGTTTTAACTTCGAAGTGAGCAGGAACCTCAGTAGTAGTTTCTGTTGCGGGTACATGAGGAACCAAAACCATGGGTTGGAATGGTCCATCTGTGACAGATTGCATTAGGTCTCTATCCATCCCATCAAAGAAGTTAACCATCCTAATCTTCCATTGAGGATATTCATCTCTCAGAAGAGTAGCAGGTTTGGTTAGACAACCAGCCGTGTAAATAGCGTTTATGTTGTTGCTAGCCATCTTTTCAGAAAACAGGGTACGAAGGTTTCAAAAGATTTTAAAAGATTTTCAAACTGAAAGTGGATGAACAGTAACCAATGGAATAGTAACACAAGTAGAGAAGATATTCAGACTAACTAGAAAGCTTAAACAGGTGTTAAAAGAACTCTGAAAACTTGTTTGAACTTTTAAGCAAGAAAACAGAGTATACTTTGAAGCTTTTGAACAACACAATCAACAACAGTGAATCAACCTGGTTAGATTGGATCGATTTGATTTAAGCAAATCAATCTGCTCTGATACCAATTGTAGGTTCCCAGATTCAAGTTGTCTCATATAAACAACATAAAACAGATAGCGGAGACATAATATAAAGTTGTTAAATATGAGTGATTGTGTAGACGATAATGTAACAGTGAGAGTATCAATAATAATGAACAGTAAATGATAACAAGATCAATAAATAAGCTGCTCGTATATTGATAAATATGAATAACACCAAGAACACTTTCTTGTGTGTGTATTTTGAAATATCTCAGGTGAAAAATCGTACACTGATAGTGGAAAGAAATGTTGCAGTGTGTGCTCTCACAATTGTGGCAAATGATCCTTTGAAAAGCTTACAAATGTGTGTTCCACTACCCTCCTATTTATAGCCTGATAAAGCAAAAGACAGTGTACTATCTAACCCTGGGATGACACGTGGAAAGTGTGTCTCTGTCCTTTTAGGGCCGACGTGGAAAGTACGGACACGTGTCTGATAATTAGAGATTTCTACGAGACTTAAGCTTCACAGAGGTCTTCATTTACATCTTGTATACTTGGGGCTAATAAGTGCCCTATTAGAATGAGGAACGGGGATACTGTAAGTACCATACCAATGAGATGCATGCTTCCGGTCAACAAAATCATTCAAACCACATGCAGAACAGCAAATACAATCATGAGAAAGTTGAATCAACTGTTGAATTGAATAAAGTCCCAAAGGAAACATCACACTTTGTTCAACATGCAAAACTCACTTAAATGAGTTTGTATTCGTTGTGCTTTCATTTGACTTCTTCACTACCCAAACTTGTTTGAACCTTTTTCTCTGACCATTATTATTTGAAATATCATTAAAGTCACTGTCGGAAGAACTGGAGTAGTAAGAATGTCTATTTTGAGAGCGACCGGTTGTTTTCCATCTCTGTGAACGTCTTTTAGATTTAGAATTGTTTTTGGAAATATTGTTCACAGAACGGGTTTGAGGGGCGGATGTAGAACATTCACCCTTATGAAAATTGACCGATCGTTCAAGTGTTTTTGGAAGAAAATTAGTATGGCTTGGAAGGGGTAGATCAAATTCAAACTTTTGAAACTCATCATCTGAACACACGTTAGAGTTCATAAACGCTGAAAAATCAAGTTCACTCTCGTATGGAACACTATTGGTCAAAGGATGGGAGGAACAATTTGGACTTATGTTCTGCAAAGAATCAGGTGTAGAAGCTTTTTGAAAAACAGAGTTAAGATTCTTTTCAAAACAATCTGTTTGATGTTCTTTTCCCTTTCAGGAAGAGATTTTTCCTATAAAAGCCATACAGTAAGATGTATCTGATGAGTTAGAGGAAGGTTCAGATAAAACAATTTTCTCATCATTGAATTGGTCAAACTTCTTTTGTAGTTCATCCTTGCTTACCTGCTCTTGCATCACTTCTGCTACCAAGGCAGACAGTTTAGATGTGAGTCATTTGACTTTGGTCTGAAGGGCTTCCTTTTCTTCAACTGATACAAATTTCGTTTTATGGAGTTAATACACTCAAGTTTGGATAAAAGATCTTGTTTTTTCTTTTGAAATTTAATCCGTTCCTGTTCAAATTACTCCTCTAGCTTAACTATTTTCATTTCTAAAACGAGAGGTAGGACATAGCGTTTAAACTCATCCTTCTGTTCCTTAGTTTCAGTTGTGGGGACCGTATCGTTTTTAGAGGATTCTTTGGGTTTGGCAACTTTATAACCGTAAAAGTAGTCATTTGAGAGGTATTTGGATTTCTTTGTTTCATATGATGAGTTAAGAACTTCATAAGCAAACAACAATTGCATCTTAACCGTATTCTTTCGTTTATATTCCTCACGTTCCTCATCTTTCTCATTTAGTGGTTCCGTCCATTTGATCTTATATTGGGGATATCTCTTATCAAGGCCTAGAAAAATTAAATTCTTATAATGTAGGCACCATTGTTAAGATCTTTTTCAGATAATGAGGGTTATCATACCCAATTCCCCATTCAGAGTTAAAATATTTGAAATCCTTTGGTTTTTTCAGATGAATCATTTGGTCAGTTTGTCATCGTTTGTAAAACTTAAGTTCAAGATCTTTTATTTTTGAAAAAAGGTCGTTATTATCTATTTGAAGTGAAGAGCATTGATAGACAATCTCAGCTTTCTCATTCTCACACTGATCAAGCTTTGCAGATAGATGATATATCTTGGCTCTAAAATCTTTAGGTGCTTTGGAAAGGTTTGCACACTTTTTTTAGGTATTTATTGTCAAATTTAAGTTTCTCTGCAACCTTACTTTGAACGTCCAACTTCTCATTTAGAGTGGATATTTCAAGTAAGTGTTCGTTAATGGTAAGCTTACAGGACTCTACCTCTTGAACAAGAAGTATCATCTGATCCATTAAGGCTTGATGAATAAGAGCACATACCTGACAAGATTCTCCAAGGCTGGAGGATTGGTGTGGTTGCCCATTGCAAGAGCATCTCAAGAAGACATCTTAATTGCACTTAGATGATCGTGAGATAGTAAGGTGATGATTCAAAAAATAAACAAACAGAATCTATGAAGATCCAAATGTCCCCCTCCTACGACTTCGCACGATGGTCCGGAAACCGACTAATCCAGATGAGAAGTCCAGAAATGGGTCAAATCTAGAATCCGGATGCGTCTGAAATGTGACTGTGTGGAAGATAAGTCAAAATTAGGAGTCCGGATAATGTGTCCGGAATAAGAGTCCGGAAAAGAGAAATCCAGGAAAGCGATTTCCGGGAATTGATTCCTGAAGAATGTCCGGATAAATACTATCGGAAAAAAGTTAAAATTATCGAAAAACTAAGCTTGCCGGAAACCGATTTTTACCGGAATTTTTTTAAAAGTTCGCTTCATTTTTTCCTCCTTCGAGCATATTGGTTCTACAAGTTCTTAAAGTTGAAGCTGAAAGCAAATTCAACTCGCGGTTCAAAGACATATTCTTTATTTTAAATTGAAGATGCACTGTGGAATGCCACGTAACTCGCACATTACCTTTCTTGTGTGCTTATCTGATGTGTTGAGTTTCTACAGTTGAAAGCTGCTTGTAGTGCACTCAGTCGATGTAATTGTTCATGGAATCTGGTGATAAAGTTGAAGATTGAAGACTAAGATATTTATTCAAGTGGGAGCTTGTAAAGACATGAATACAAGCAACACCAAAGTTTGTCAAGTATTCAAGAGGAATAGAAGATCAAGACCTGAAGATTTCAAGACCATTTTTTTTTCTTTTTAAAACTTCAGGGAGAGATTGTTAGGACCATAAATGTTCTATTAATTAGAATGTTATATAAAGTGTAGGTTCTCATAATCAGTTTGTCTCATATAAACAACAAGATCAAAGATAGCGGAAGCATTATAAAGCTGTTTATGTATGAGTGATTGTGTGTAACAAGAAATAATGAGAGAATAACGATAATAGTATATAGAACAGTGAATCATAGCACAATAGTTAAATAAGCTGCTCGTATATTGAAATATGAATAACACCAAGAACATTTTCTTGTGTGTGTATTCTGAAATCTCTCAGGTGACAATTCTTACAATAGAAGTGGAATGGAATGTGCAGTGTTTTGCTCTCACAATTCTAGTAATAATTCTCACCCAAAGCTTACAATTGTGTGCTCCACTACCCTTCTATTTATAGCCTGATAAAGTGAAAGACAATGTACTATCTAACCTTGGAATAACATATGGAAAGTGTGTCTCCGTCCTTTTAGGACTTACGTGGAAAGTAAGGACACGTGTCTGACACTTAGAGATTTCTACGAGACTTAAGCTTCACAAAGGTATTCTTTCACCAGAGCTCTTATGCCAGAGCTCTGAAGGTCTTCTGGCGAGTTTGTCCTCTGGTGGTTCAGTAGTGGTCTTCTGCCAGAGCTCTGACGATATCTGATTATCTTCTGTTTTGTTCTTCTGCTAAGTCTTTGCTTGATCTCTGGTGTTTTTCAAACTTGTGATATTTTCAATACTTTTACATGAAACATACTTGGGGCTAACAATCTCCCCCTAAGTATTGAAAATTCAAACTATGCTATTCCATAGATAAGTAAGTAAAAACAATGAGGAGAAAATCATCCTCTATAAAGCTGTTACTATTCTTTGAAGGATTGATTACATTATATTTAAGAAAGAAATAGTAATTTAATCATAATAATTTCCTCTAAGGACTCTGTCAAATCTCATAATTAAATCCTTGAATTCTAGAGTAAGAGTAAGATGTCTTACGAAACTATTGATGACTTCTTGTGGACATTTGGAGCTTGGTGGCCTCTCGTGTATGATCTTTCGCATATACTTCAGAGATTGTGAAGAGTACTTGTGGGATTCCGCAGCTGATTGCTTTCTTGACACCCCTCTGTCGGCATATGAAGGCTTTTGGGTTGGCTGACAGAGATCCTGAGGGGAAGTTTTCAAGTCCCTCAAGACTTCCATCAGGAGGTCCAATGCTCAGTTTGGGTTCTGAGGTTCACATGCTCTTCCATGGCTAGTAGGGTTTCAGTGCGTGCAGTGTCGGCGGCTTTGAACCTATCTGAGAAGTTTAGGCAGTATGCATGTAGATTCAGAAGATCATAAGGATTCAGCAGAACAAGCTCATTAACGGTGAAAACTTCTTGTTCTCTGCTGTGGAGTTGGACCGTATAGGCATGATAAGCCACTCTATTGTAGGCAAAAGACCTCAGGTCTATCCTTATTATTCTTTCAAATGTAAAGGATGTGTTTATCCTACCAGTGACATTGGTCTTTGTCCTTATGAATCTGCTTCTGTCTTCTATCAGTTTGGCTACTCTCTTTGGGTTCAGATAAGGATTTATGGGCACCGAATTGACTGGAATCAGATCACGGTCAACATAGTGGAAGGCATATACATATTCCAGTGATGGTAGAGCAGTGTCCTTTGGTGGTGAAGGTTGTTGGACATCAGCAGACGACTCTTCTGGTACTTTATCTTTTCCTTTGTCAGCCCGTGTCTCTGATGTGTTTCCTTCTGTTGGTATCTCTGTTGGGATCCCCTCTGTTAGAATTTCCATAGCTTTTGCTATTTCATTCTGGTGTTGATCATGAGGGATTATTGTTGTGGTTGTCTTGAGTGGTAGGTTCAAAGATTCTTCAGCAGAGGATGGGTTTGTCCTCTCTGGTTCAGTCTTTGTTGAGGATGGTGAAGGAGTGTCGAGTAGAATGGTTTTTCTTAAAGGTTCTTCTGAGGAGGTTTCTGATGGGGTCTTGATTTGTTTGTCTTTGAAGATGTAATCTATGCTCTCCCCCTTTTGTTGATCAGACTCCTTTTTGTCACCTAGTTCATCCTCAAAGTCTGAGTGTTCTGCAGTGGCAATGGGGGAGTCTAGACCAACAAACCTTGGCCTCTTAAATACTGAAGTGCCAAAAGGTTCTCCCGCAAGTCGTTTCTTGGTAGCAGCTTCTGCAATGATGTCACAGAAGGTTGTGGCAGCCTTCTTTAGGACGTCTTCGAGTTTGGTAGCAGCAGCTCTGACTTCCTCCACCTGGTCTTCAAAATTAAACTTGTGGGTGTCCAGAGTGTTTTTAACATTTTTCTTTGAGACCTAGGCTTTACCCACAAATTTTGCAGAGATGGTCATCATGCGGCTCAAAAGATCTCTCCTGAAGTCACCCATGTGACCAATGGTCACTAGTCGATCATTGGGTGTTGGGACATAGACATAGATTGGAGTTGGTGCAGCAGCTTCTGGTGCAGTTGCGGCTTTGATTGCTGAGGCAACAGAGGTATTGATCACCTCTGTCAGAGTTCTGAGATTGTCCTCTGACAGAGTGACAGAGGGTGTTGTTGGAACTCTGTTGGTTCTGTCCTTGTGATTTTCTGCGATTGTTGCCTTTAGCTCATAAATCTCTTTTTGCCGCTTTTTCTGGTTGGTCCCGAAAGGGTTATACAAGTTTGTAGAAGGGGGGGTTGAATACAAACACACAGATTTTACTTTTCTAAATTGTTTATTGATATGTATCAAACAATTTACAACTTGTTGCGGAATAAGATTAAGGAATAAACCTAATCTAAACAAGTTACGGGAATCACTAAGATTTTCTTGCACTAGAAATAAGATAAGAATATTACGAATAATATTCTAACACAAAGTAGTATAGAGAAGAAGATGGTCGAGCACTTCATTTCTGAAGTAGGGTTCTTCTTATATACTGCATGCATTTAATGCATATCAATATAACTTTACACGTGGCAGCAGCTGATTGGTTCCATGGTTTGACCTTTGTAGACAACCTAGTAGCCGCATGATGTACAGTTTAGAATCAGAGTTCGTTGTATGATTCTGGACAAAAGGGATGTCCTATTCTGACATTATTGTACGGAGGCGTGCAAGGGGGAAGACAAAAGTAACTTGTAGAGGAAACTTCATGATCAGCGTTCGCTGAATAGTTCTTTATCAGCGAGTGATAATGTTCAGCGTTCGCTGAAGTCTTCTACTTGAAACTTCACGTTGAGTGGACAAATCTTGGCTTCGCTGATATCCGCATCAGTTCATTAGTAGACTTGTCGCTGGTACTTTGGCTTGATCTTCGACTTCAGCGTAGAACATTGTTGACATGAGACTTGTCTTCAAGGATCATAAGTAAACAACCAAGAGTATCAGCGATCATCAACAAGACTGAACAGGCTCAGGGCTTGTTGATGAACAGTGTCGCTGAATGTGTAATTTAAAACATATGTTTTCATCAGCGATACTAAACAGACTTAGTATTTTTCTTTGATGACAAAACATTAATACATATTGTCTACTTATGATTTTCACTAAGTGTTTTTCAGAGAGTCATTATCAAATCATTGAGGGTTTGGATCAACAATCTCCCCCTATTTGATTATGACATAGCAACAAAATAAAATTGCTTAGTATGAAAACATAAGGATAAACAGAACTCGTAAAATATTTGTCCCTTTTACTGTTTTCTGGGATCTTTTCAGTACTGATGGAGTAAAGTACATTCGCTGAAATTTTTCTTTAAACTTCGTATAAGTTACAAAGGGAAGTGGAAAAATTACAAGTACACCAAATAATAATTACAAGTACAAAAGATAAAGCTGATAAAGATAGAAGAATTACAAGGAATCCTATCAGCTATTCAGGTTCTTTCTTGACGAGTAGTTCATCAAGAGATTTTGTGGTAGAGATCATCCAATCAGGGACTTTTTCTCCAAGGTCCCGTCTATTCTTTGCTTCTTTGAAGATCACGGGCTTCATGATGTGTCCGAGAATGCCTTCTCTGAATCCGCACCAATAGATGAGATCCCTAAGCTGTTCAATAGGAGTGATGGTTAGCTCAGAGATGCGTTGAAAGCATTCTCGTCCATCGTAGTCTCTGAAGAAGATACCATACAGTTCGCTTATGACGTTACCAGAGACAAAACGTTCACCAGGGGGCAGGGAGATGTCAAGAGCTGAGAGATCAGGTTCAGGACCAAGAACTTCAGCGCGAGAGAAGCCAATTCCGGTTTCATTTCGTATAGGAGGACCCGAGTCTGAAGGAGTTGTCTTCTTCTTTCCAGTAGGCCTTCTTCTTCTTTGAACTGGAGTAGGAGGAGGAGGAATATCCACAATAGATGTAACCATGTAGATCTGAGTATTTAAAATTTTCTCGACATGGCTCTTAAAAGGTGAGCGAGATTGCTGAATGGCTATTCTCATCTCCAACAACTCAGAGAAACCGTACTTGATGATTGATGAAGCATAATGGTTTCTTTAGTACCATTTTCTCTGAGTATGTCGACATCAACAACTGGGACTTCTATTGACATTCTTCCCCTGATGTACACCTTGTTGATTCAGGAAACCCTGTATCGATAGTTCAGCCTTTCTTTGCACCATTCCAGGGTAGAGTTAGATACTTTGGTTTTCTTCTCGATGATCTTTTTGGCGTCCTTCCACAATCGACGTTGGACATCAATGGGAGTCTTCTTCAGATCAAGATCTTTCACCGAACGTTGAGCGAGCTCAATAGCATAAGCTTTATCTCTTTCTTCAGCTCTTCTTCGTTCGGCGAGTTGTCTTTCAGCTTGGTGGTGTTCAACGATTTCGTTTCTTGTGATTTTGAATCGAGGAGCACGGATGATTCGCTGATCTTCAAGTTGTTTGATCATTGCTTCTCTCCTTTTCTGTTCCTCTTCACTTAGCTTTTGAGGAGCCAAGGAAGGTCTGTTTTTGTGAGAGAGCAGTTCTTTTTGAGGTTCATCAGTCTCAGCGAGGTCTAAGACTGGGATTATTTCTTCAGCACTAGGAGCTGGATTTATTGTTGATGGAGCTGGAGGAACTTCAGCTGGATCCTCAAGCAGGGGAGAGGACTAGCTGAAACACAACGATCGTTTATGTAAGATCATTTGGGAAAGAACAGATACAGAAAGAATGAGGTTTAAGTGTATAGAGGTATTATGGAAAGGAGAACCGAGGTTAAGAAAGGATAGAGGAAGGATGCAGTGTAAAGGAAGAAAATATATTGTACATGACACACTGGAGAGATTGTTAGGACCATAAATGTTCTATTAATTAGAATGTTATATAAAGTGTAGGTTCCCATAATCAGTTTGTCTCATATAAACAACAAGATCAAAGATAGCGGAAGCATTATAAAGCTGTTTATGTATGAGTGATTGTGTGTAACAAGAAATAATGAGAGAATAACGATAATAGTATATAGAAAAGTGAATCATAGCACAATAGTTAAATAAGCTGCTCGTATATTGAAATATGAATAACACCAAGAACATTTTCTTGTGTGTGTATTCTGAAATCTCTCAGGTGACAATTCTTACAATAGAAGTGGAATGGAATGTGCAGTGTTTTGCTCTCACAATTCTAGTAATAATTCTCACCCAAAGCTTACAATTGTGTGCTCCACTACCCTTCTATTTATAGCCTGATAAAGTGAAAGACAGTGTACTATCTAACCCTGGAATAACATATGGAAAGTGTGTCTCCGTCCTTTTAGGACTTACGTGGAAAGTAAGGACACGTGTCTGACACTTAGAGATTTCTACGAGACTTAAGCTTCGCAAAGGTATTCTTTCACCAGAGCTCTTATGCCAGAGCTCTGAAGGTCCTCTGGCGAGTTTGTCCTCTGGTGGTTCAGTAGTGGTCTTCTGCCAGAGCTCTGACGATATCTGATTATCTTCTGTTTTGTTCTTCTACTAAGTCTTTGCTTGATCTCTGGTTTTTTCAAACTTGTGATATTTTCAATACTTTTACATGAAACATACTTGGGGCTAACAATCTCCCCCTAAGTATTGAAAATTCAAACTATGCTATTCCATAGATAAGTAAGTAAAAACAAAGAGGAGAAAATCATCCTCTGTAAAGCTGTTACTATTCTTTGAAGGATTGATTACATTATATTTAAGAAAGAAATAGTAATTTAATCGTAATAATTTCCTCTAAGAACTCTGTCAAATCTAATAATTAAATCCTTGAATTCTAGAGTAAGAGTAAGATGTCTTACGAAACTATTGATGACTTCTTGTGGACATTTGGAGCTTGGTGGCCTCTCGTGAAGAGTACTTGTGGGATTCTGCAGTTGATTGCTTTCTTGACACCCCTCTGTCGGCATATGAAGGCTTCTGGGTTGGCTGACTGAGATCCTGAGGGGAAGTTTTCAAGTCCCTCAAGACTCCCATCAGGAGGTCCAATGCTCAGTTTGGGTTCTGAGGTTCACATGCTCTTCCATGGCTAGTAGGATTTCAGTGCGTGCAGTGCCGGCGGCTTTGAACCTATCTGAGAAGTTTAGGCAATATGCATGTAGATTCAGAAGATCATAAGGATTCAGCAGAACAAGCTCGTTAACGGTGAAAACTTCTTGTTCTCTGCTGTGGAGTTGGACCGTATAGGCATGATAAGCCACTCTATTGTAGGCAAAAGACCTCAGGTCTACCAGTGACATTGGTATTTGTCCTTATGAATCTGCTTCTGTCTTCTATCAGTTTGGCTACTCTCTTTGGGTTCAGATAAGGATTTATGGGCACCGAATTAACTGGAATCAGATCACGATCAGCATAGTGGAAGGCATATACATATTCCAGTGATGGTAGAGCAGTGTCCTTTGGTGGTGAAGGTTGTTGGACATCAGCAGACGACTCTTCTGGTACTTTATCTTTTCCTTTGTCAGCCCGTGTCTCTGATGTGTTTCCTTCTGTTGGTATCTCTGTTGGGATTCCCTCTGTTAGAATTTCCATAGCTTCTGCTATTTCATTCTGGTGTTGATCATGAGGGATTATTGTTGTGGTTGTCTTGAGTGGTAGGTTCAAATATTCTTTAGCAGAGGATGGGTTTGTCCTCTCTGGTTCAGTCCTTGTTGAGGATGGTGAAGGAGTGTCGAGTAGAATGGTTTTTCTTAAAGGTTCTGCTGAGGAGGTTTCTGACGGGGTCTTGATTTGTTTGTCTTTAAAGATGTAATCTATGCTCTCCCCCTTTTGTTGATCAGACTACTTTTTGTCACCTAGTTCATCCTCAAAGTCTGAGTGTTCTGCAGTGGCAATGGGGGAGTCTGGACCAACAAACCTTGGCCTCTTAAATACTGAAGTGCCAAAAGGTTCTCCCGCAAGTCGTTCCTTGGTAGCAGCTTCTGCAATGATGTCACAGAAGGTTGTGGCAACCTTCTTTAGGACGTCTTCGAGTTCGGTAGCAGAAGCTCTGACTTCCTCCACCTGGTCTTCAAAATTAAACTTGTGGGTGTCTAGAGTGTTTTTAACATTTTTCTCTGAGACCTAGGCTTTACCCACAAATTTTGCAGAGATGGTCATCATGCGGCTCAAAAGATCTCTCCTGAAGTCACCCATGTGACCAATGGTCACTAGTCGATCATTGGGTGTTGGGACATACACATAGATTGGAGTTGGTGCAGCAACTTCTGGTGCAGTTGCGGCTTTGATTGCTGAGGCAACAGAGGTATTGATCACCTCTGTCAGAGTTCTGAGATTGTCCTCTGACAGAGTGACAGAGGGTGTTGTTGGAACTCTGTTTGTTGTGTCCTTGTGATTTTCTGTGATTGTTGCCTTTAGCTCATAAATCTCTTTTTGCAGCTTTTTTCTGGTTGGTCCCGAAAGGGTTATACAAGTTTGTAGAAGGGGGGGGGGGGGGTTGAATACAAACACACAGATTTTACTTTTCTAAATTGTTTATTGATATGTCTCAAACAATTTACAACTTGTTGCGGAATAAGATTAAGGAATAAACTTAATCTAAACAAGTTATGAGAATCACTAAGATTTTCTTGCACTAGAAATAAGATAAGAATATTACGAATAATATTCTAACACAAAGTAGTAGAGAGAAGAAGATGGTCGAGCACTTCATTTCTGAAGTAGGGTTCTTCTTATATACTGCATGCATTTAATGCATATCAGTATAACTTTACACGTGGCAGCAGCTGATTGGTTCCATGGTTTGACCTTTGTAGACAACCTAGTAGCCGCATGATGTACAGTGTAGAATCAGAGTTGGTTGTACGATTCTGGACAAAAGGGATGTCCTATTCTGACATTATCGTACGGAGGCGTGCAAGGGGAAAGACAAAAGTAACTTGTAGAGGAAACTTCATGATTAGCGTTCGCTGAATAGTTCTTTATCAGCGAGTGATAAAGTTCAGCGTACGCTGAAGTCTTCTACTTGAAACTTCACGTTGAGTGGACAAATCTTGGCTTCGCTGGTTCTTTGGCTTGATCTTCGACTTCCGGGTAGAACATTGTTGACGTGAAACTTGTCTTCAGGGATCATAAGTAAACAACCAAGAGTATCAGTGATCATCAACAACACTGAACAGGCTCAGGGCTTGTTGATGAACAGTGTCGCTGAATGTGTAATTTAAAACATATGTTTTCATCAGCGATACTAAACAGACTTAGTATTTTTCTTTGATGACAAAACATTAATACATATTGTCTACTTATGATTTTCACTAAGTGTTTCTTAGAGAGTCATTATCAAATCATTGAGGGTTTGGATCAACAGTCTCCCCCTATTTGATTATGACCTAGCAACAAAAGAAAATTGCTTAGTATGAAAACATAAGGATAAAAAGTACTCGTAAAATATTTGTCCCTTTTACTGTTTTCTGGGATCTTTTCAGTACCGATGGAGTAAAGTACATTCGCTGAAATTTTTCTTTAAACTTCGTATAAGTTACAAAGGGAAGTGGAAAAATTACAAGTACACCAAATAATAATTACAAGTACAAAAGATACAGCTGATAAAGATAGAATAATTACAAAGAATCCTATCAGCTATTCAAGTTCTTTCTTGACGAGTAGTTCATCAAGAGATTTTGTGGTAGAGATCATCCAATCAGGGACTTTTTCTCCAAGATCCCGTCTATTCTTTGCTTCTTTGAAGATCACGGGCTTCATGATGTGTCCGAGAATGCCTTCTCTGAATCCGCACCAATAGGTGAGATCCCTAAGCTGTTCAATAGGAGTGATGGGTAGCTCAGAGATGCGTTGAAAGCATTCTCGTCCATCGTAGTCTCTGAAGAAGATACCATAAGGTTCGCTTAAGACTTTACCAGAGACAAAACGTTCACCAGGGGGCAGGGAGATGTCAAGAGCTGAGAGATCATGTTGGAGACCAAGAACTTCAGCGCGAGAGAAGCCAATTCTGGTTTCATTTTGGATAAGAGGACCTGAGTCTGAAGGAGTTGTCTTCTTCTTTCCAGCAGGCCTTCTTCTTCTTTGAACTGGAGTAGGAGGAGGAGGAGGAATATCCACAATAGATGTAACCAAGTCGATCTAAGTATTTAAAATTTTCTCGACATGGATCTTAAAAGCTTAGCGAGATTGCTGAATGGCTATTCTCATATCCAACCACTCAGAGAAACCGTACTTGATGATCGATGAAGCATAAGGGTTTCTTTAGTACCATTTTCTCTGAGTATGTCGACATCAACAACTGGGACTTCTATTGACATTCTTCCCCTGATGTACAACTTGTTGATTCTAGAAACCCTGTATCGATAGTTCAACCTTCTTTTGCACCATTCCAGGGTAGAGTTAGATACTTTGGTTTTCTTCTCGTTGATCTTTTTGGCGTCCTTCCACAATCGACGTTGGAAATCAATGGGAGTCTTCTTCATATCAAGATCTTTCACCGAACGTTGAGCGAGCTCAATAGCATAAGCTTTATCTCTTTCTTTAGCACTTCTTCGTTCGGCGAGTTGTCTTTCAGCTTGGTGGGGTTCAACGATTTCCTTTCCTGTGATTTTGAATCGAGGAGCACGGATGATTCGCTGATCTTCAAGCTGTTTGATCATTGCTTCTCTCCTTTTCTGTTCCTCTTCACTTAGCTTTTGAGGAGCCAAGGAAGGTCTGTTTTTGTGAGAGAGCAGTTCTTTTTTAGGTTAATCAGTCTCAGCGAGGTCTAAGACTGGGATTATTTCTTCAGCACTTGGAGCTGGATTTATTGTTGATGGAGCTGGAGGAACTTCAGCTGGATCCTCAAGCAGGGGAGAGGACTAGTTGAAACACAGCGAGCGTTTATGTAAGATCATTTGGGAAAGAAGAGATACAGAAAGAATGAGGTTTAAGTGTATAGAGGTATTATGGAAAGGAGAACTGAGGTTAAGAAGGGATAGAGGAGGGATGCAGTGTAAAGGAAGAAAATATATTGTACACGACACACTGGCTTTCGAAGCTAGATAGTCAGATTGCCTTCTGCAGTGAGGCCTTTGTTTTTGCCTTTGTCAGCTTCAGTCGCTACAGGTTTTGTCGTTGTCCCCTCCCCTGATGATTCATTTATCATAACCCCTTTATGAGCAGGGGCCCTTCTAGGCTGGAAGAAGAAGTCGACGTCATCATCATCGTCATCATCATCATCATTTTTAGGGGATGATGATGGTTCATCATCAGCGATATCAACGTCTTCATCGTCTTCTTCTGCTTCAGATTCTTCCTCATCAGCATAGGGTTCTGTGACATCAGTTTCAGCTTCCTCTTCGAGTTGCTCCCCCTCAAATTCAGAGGGAGGTTTCTCGGTTCCCTCAGGGTTCTCAACTCCCTGAGCTTTATCAGCAGCATCAGAAATGGGGAAGGTCTTCTTGAGTTTTCTTCTTCCCCTCATTATGGGGAAGGTCTTCTAGATTCATCTCCCCCTCTTCCATATGATGGATGGGGGAGGAAACAACATCAGCAGCAGCAGCATCAGTATGCTTTGGATCCCTGTCTTCCAGGCCAGTGACTCCAACGCAAGTTTCAATCCTTTCAATTCTTTCTTCAAGGCCAGAAATTGCATGACTAGTCTTTTGAAGATCTTCTCGATCAACCTGAGTGAAATGTGAAGGAGCACATGTTGCAACATTCAGGTGATCGAGGATTTGATGCAGTAGATTAGTCGCAGTGCTGACATCTGTCTTTAGAGTAGACACCTCTCCCTGAAGATTTCCAACCACTGTATTCAACGATGTGACTTCGTTGGATAGGGCTGAGAAGTTGGTGGAGAGAGTGTTGTTGGCGGTGGAGTTTTCAGCGAGAGTAGTAGCAAGTTGACCGATGCTACCTTCTACCTTTTCCAGATCAGCACAAGACGCCATTCCTTTCACCTCATCGGTGAGTGTTTTGAGAGCCTCTCCAGTGTTTGTAACCACTGAAAAGTTTGTAGAAAGAGTGGTGGTGAGAGATTCCACCTTGTTGGACAAATCCTTGAGCGATGTGTTGATGTCGCCCAAATTAGGACCTGAAAAAGTTGAAAACTTATGAAAAAAGGAAAGCTCGGAAGTTGGGGGTTTTGAGAGAGGAGTGTTTGGAGTTATGTGTATACCTGCGGGATGGTTGACGAAATCCTCGAAATCTCGATAACCTGAAAAGTTTTCCATGTCGCCTTCCAGTGTACCTTTACGCTGAGAAGTGCCCGTAGGTCCTGTGTTTTTATCCATCATCTACTGTAGAGCTTCAGCAGATGTATCACGTAGAGTGATTGTTGAAGAAAATGGGGGGAAAATGGGTGTGGTGTCCGAAGAGAGAGTGGTAAAATGGGTGTAGTGTCCAAAGAGAGGGTGGTAAAATGGGTGTAGTGTCCAAAGAGAGAGAGGGATTTAAGAGGTTCAGCGTTGGATCCGCTGAGAATTACTTCCTCAGTACTTAGAGGTACCGAGGGAGGGAGGTTCTGTTCCAAGTTAATAACCTTAGCGTTTAGAGACGCTGAAGTTGGTATGGAAGGGATGGATTCAGCAGCTATGGCAGAGCGTACCACTGAACTTTCCAATGTCCCTTGTAGAAAAAGAGTCGTGGAGTCTTCAACCTGGGAAGGCTTGGGGGTTTCTCCTTCGTTTTCTTGGCCTTAGGAGCACCAAGAGTGGTTGATGAGTGTTTCCCTTTCTTAGAAGGAGTGGTTTTTGCAGCCTGGATATCTGCGGTTGGGATTACCGCTGCCTAAGTGGTTGCTGCTGAAGTAGAAGAAGTAGGAGGTTTGAGAAGAGATAAGAGAGTAGTAAGACGTACCTCGTTTGGCATAGGAGAGTAGTCTAGGACCTTAGCACCAACTTGTGAGAGTTTCAGGTCGCCCACCATCAGGTATTTGTTTCCGAGCCCTTGTAGGAAGAGAGCGCTGACAAATCGAAGATAGGGAACAGTCTTTTGTCTCTTTGCTTCTTCGACTGTCTGTATCATGTCGTCAAAGATGATTTTGGCCTAACCGATGTGTAGGCCCTTCAGCAGTGCATACCCCATAGCCTGCTGGGGTTTGCAGGCCTGGTCAGTGGAACCAACCTTAGCTGTCATGCAACTTATCAGATGAGCGAAGATGAAATTCATCTCGCTGGGCATTTTGGATTTCTTGATCATGGTCACCTTCTTCTCAGGGAGCTTGTCTCTCCCTGTTTCCCACACATACTGCATTGTATCAAAGAATACAACGAGTGCTTCTCTATCCGCTGGGTTTTTGGGATTTGGTAGAGGGACAAAGCGTTTTTTTGTTGTTTGTAACGACCCGGTATCCCATAACATACATAATATACATCAATTAACATATTATACATAACGTCGTTACTTTCATAACAAAATACATAATAATTCACATTCGGTCCCAAAGTCTCAAAACTATACAATACAAAAGAAATGTAAACATATCCTAATCTTCGTCAGCTAGCAACTGCCTCCTATGCTTTATTCTTCCCTTTGCTAACAAGAGATCCTTGACCTGGAATACATATTTTTGAAAACAAAATGAGGGTTAGACCTAAAGGTCTAGTGAGATAATCCCTGTCAGTTTAGAAATCCCTTTTTATAAAATACACATATACCACAATTATTAACTACCAAGCAAGACGCGTGCATCGTGCTCAACTCCTCATCCTCTTTCTCATTCTCCTTCCCATGGCCATATTAGTTGGTTGCGAGCCAACAACACCGATGTACGACAACTACAGCACCGCTGTACAACAACTACAACAACACTGATGTACAACAACTACAGCAAACACCTCCGCCGACTATAGTTTCGGCTAACATATATTCGGGTAGTGTAATGCACAGATAAATACAATATATATGTACCAATATATCATTTTGTCATTTATAAACCTTTCATTACATTTCAATCACATATCCATCTCAACCATAAACACGTAATCACACCATATATCACGTATCCAATCCATACATATCCATCTCATATATATATATATATATATATATATATATATATATATCACATATATATATCCCAGTTGAAAACGTTTTAAAAGTAAAACTCACCTCGATCGCTTATCCATAAACACTTCCAAGCCTTTCTCCAAAAGATTCAGTCTTTCAAACCAAATCCACAGAATCTGAAACAGATTAAATACAAATATCCCCTTACCAATTGAACACATGAACTCTAGATATATCTACCTAACTCTCGCCATCAAAACAACCA
This sequence comes from Saussurea involucrata, assembly GCA_033807775.1. Lineage (NCBI taxonomy): Eukaryota > Viridiplantae > Streptophyta > Magnoliopsida > Asterales > Asteraceae > Saussurea > Saussurea involucrata. The sequence continues at coordinate 17,136,830 of CM066326.1, forward strand.
AACATCTATAGTTCCTGGACAGCCCAAAGCAACCCGGACAGCTCAACTTTTCCGGACAGCATCACTAACCCGGATAACATGAATTATCCGGACAACACAGACCAATCCGGACAACTTTTCCGGACAACACAACTAACCCGGATAACCCAACCTTTCCGGACAGCATAAGGAATCCAGACACCAAAGTAATCCGGATGCCATCCGGTATCTAAATCATCCGGAAACCATCAAACAAATCATCCGGACACTATTAACAAACTACCCGGACACCACCAAAGAACTACCCGGACACATTCATACTGTGTCCGGAAACCTCTGTCGGTTTGGTCCTTTTTACCCAGAAATCCGACTGAATCAACCTCAGATGTGTATTTAACTTATTCTAATCCGACAGAAACCTTTTAATACCAATTACAAACATAAAATACAAAGAGACATACCTCAGATTCACTTCCAAGCATACCAATTGAATCCTTAACCTAGCATTTCTTCTTTTCTCCTTCTTGCCTCCAAACACACACACACTATACTAAATATCTGATGTTTCTGAGTTGTGAATAATATCTGAAGTCTAAGATGATAATATCAAACTTAATTTACCACTTTGGTCCTTGGACTTCTTAATAATAACCCAACCACCCTTAACTTATAATTTAACCCAATCTTACCCTAAAATCCAACTTTAAAGTTAACTTAACTTAACGGAAAGGGGATTTAACTAACGGACTTACCCGGGGTATTACATTGTGCCAGCGGGGAGGTTTAGGGCACACCTGATATTACCAGGTGTGATCTTGGAGGTACCATGGTCAGTTTCAAAAAGAATGACCTCGATTTCCTTTTTGGGGTCTTTGGTGGAGGTGGTCATAGCTCTTCTGGCAGTATACCAGAACTGAGCGAGTAGGTGTCTATTAGCAGGAGGTGTGATGGTCAGAGCTATGGATAGAGGACAGGTCTTAAGAAAATTCACAGCGTCGTCTATTTGAAGCCAACTTGAGGAGCGGGGATGAGTTCCGTCCTTTTAAGAGTAGTAGGAGACTGAGTTGAAGGAGCTTCAGTAGATGCCATTTCTGTTTATAAAGTACAAACATGAATATTATGAAAAGAAGTTCTTAAAATGGATAAAGTTTCCAAAATAAGGGTTTTAAGGGTTTTTCTAGTTTTGAAAAGAAATACAAAAACTAGTGAATAATCTTATTTTCCAGTTTCCTAAAGAAGGGATTCTGGAAAAACGTATGAAAATGCAAGTTTAAGATTTTTGTTTCAAACTTGAAGAACAATCTGTTTCCAGATTGTGTTCATAAAATCATGAGAAGAAAATGATTTCATTTTAAGAAAGTTCGTTTGTTTGATCTTGTAAAACCAAGAATAAGATCGAAAACAAGTTTATGCAAGGAAAGTAACAAAAATATTAACCTTTGATGTTTGAAGCGGATGAAGATGAACAGTTTTCTGGAGAAAAATAAGTTCAAATGCAACAGTTGTTCTTGCTTGAAGGAGATGATGTTCGCGTAAAAGGTAAAAATATAAACTCAAATGGTTTTATATAGTGAGAGTAGAGGGAGAAAAACAAAACTAGTATTTGTAAAATAAAAGGAAAAGTTTTTTTTCCATCAAGTATGGATTTTTGTTTTGTATTCCCAAAATATTTTGATTCACTTGCATGTTGTTGTTTGGATGGTTTTGGCATGAAAACCATACTTACAAAACAAAAAAGTGAGTTTATGTGTTTATGTTGTCAAATTTTTTTGATGGCATGGAAACATATAAACAAAGATTGATTTTATTTAAGTGCCAAAAGTGTATGTTTAAATCAATCTTTATCAAAATATGGCTTACAATGATTTTGGCACTCCTTGTTTTGGTTCATATTTGTGTTTGTATGGATCCGGTAACAAGTGCCTCTCTTGACCTATGTGATTGTGATGTTTGGTTAATATTCGATTTATTATTGGTTTGTAATAATTTGCGCGACTTGCATGTCATTTCATTCATGCTATGTTTGTAAAGTAGCATAGAATAGAGTAGATTTTTTATCCAATAATTGTAAATCGAAGATGGTGCAACCAAAAGGGAGTTATGAAGAATGACGTCTTGAAGGCGGTCCATCCGAGCATCAAATGGTGATGGCGAGTTTAGTGGGAGCCGACAATGTCCTTTTGAATATGTCCCTAGGTTGACCATGTTTTTCCGTGTGTTCGCTCACCGAAAAACGCATAGGATTTGAGGCATTTGTTACCGTTTATGCTTGTTGTGGTTGCTTTATTATTTTATGAACTTGTCTAGGCCTTGCATGCTAGAAGATTAATTTTAAAATAAGTAAAGAATCAAAAGTTTCGTTAATGAGTTAACAAGACTAAACAAGCAAATGAATTTTAGCAAAAATGTAAAAATTGTTTTAAAATGGTATAAAACAAAATTTTGCTAAAAAGAAAGTTAAAAGGTTTTAACTAGAAAAACAAAAACCCGTTTCTTTTAAGTAAATCAAACGCTACCCATGACTAAAACACACATTTGAACTAACCGTCTTTCGCCATGGGAAGTGCGAAAGCCAACACGTCGGTTAGACATTAGGGATGATGATGTGAAATTCGCGAAACCCGAGAGTCTTGGGCCGGATGTCACGTGTTTTATAATGGACGGTTTACAATCTAGACTTGTGATCCGCGGCATACCCGTCACGAAAAAGGATTAGCGTTGAATGGATTAAACATGCCAAATGATATAATGGATATCAACGAATCCTGCAAGGATCTAAGAGTTTCATAGAGAATGGAATTGGTAAAATGGTTACCTACCTAAATAGCTTCTAGTTGCGATCCGCGGCATACCCGTCGTAGCTAAGAAGTGAAATATGGATCTTAGCCTTGTTAAAAATAATTGTTTATTTAAATATTTGGGTAATTATTATAACAAGGATTATTTAATTCAGACCACTAAAATATATTTTTCTACTTTGATAGATGTCAAACAACAACACGAATTCATCGATTTCAAACTTTTGTCTGAAATGGCTCCTCGAGAAGGACAAGCTCACGGGCTTGAACTTCATGGACTGGCTTCGCAACCTGAGAATCGTACTCATGATGGAAATGAAGCAAAGAGCCATAGAGGAACCCCTCCCTGAGGCACCACCAACCGGAGCATCTCGGGCGATTCGGGAAGAGTACGAAAAACGTCGAACCGATCAAACGAGGTCGCTTGCCTCATGTTAGCGACCATGGCACCTGAACTCCAAAATGGTATGGAGAGCCTTGGGGCGTATGACATGCTTAACTAGCTGAGGGACATGTTCCAACACCAGGCCAGACAAGAACGATTTGACACAGTCAGATCTCTGGTGGGCCGCAAACTGGCCCCGGGAAGCAGTGTCAGTGTACACATTCTTAAAATGAAATCATACATTGACCAGCTGGAGCGTCTTGGTTTTCCCTTTAGTCAGGAGCTTGCCACGGATCTTATCCTAAACTCGCTGACTAGTTCATATGAATCGTTCACTCTGAACTACAATATGAACAACGTGGAGAAAACCATCATGGAGCTCCATTGCATGCTGAAGACCGCCGAGTCTAACATGGCCAACGCTAAACCTGCTGCTCCCGTATTGGCCATCAGGTGTAACAACCCAGATCCCATAACATACATCATATAACATAACATGCATACATATCATTGATTTACAACAAAAGTTACATAACAAACCAAGTACAGTCTCATTAGTCTTGAAACTACAAAATATATAAAAGCTTCTTAAACATCATCGATCAACGGAGGCAGCCTACACCTTATTCTTTCCTTTGCCGCTATCAATTCCTCGACCTGGAAAACATATTTTTGAAAACAAAATGAGGGTTAGACCAAATGGGTCTAGTGAGTTAATCCCAGTCCTTTCCAAAATCATTATAAAACCTTTTATGTAAATCCTTTGTATCAAAATAGTTTAGATAAGCCTTTGGTAATCCTTTCGTAAAATATAAACATACCACACGTATTTAAATACCAATCCAGACTCGTGCATCGTGTACATCTCATCCACCTTATTCCTCCACAAATGGCCATATTAGTTGGTAGCAAGCCAACTAATAAATCAACAACCGGTCCGCACACCGGAACCCGGCTACTGTGCACTTGTGTAGTGTAATGCACCAATAATTATAATATCTTACTATATTATAAACACAAAATATTCACACCTTGATCGTATATCCATTCCACACATATCCATCTCATATATATATAAACACACATATATATATATATATATATATATATATCTATACTACCTTAATATTCATCTTAATCAAAACTCTTAATTACAATCCTTGAAGCATAATGTACAACATTTTAAAGCACAAATTTAAGAAATCTCTTAATTACAAGTAAGGAAGCATGGTGTACAACAGGTTCAAGCACACAATTGGAAGTGTTTCAAACCGGTCAACACTAAATACCAAACAGAGACACTGCACCCTTTACATTTTCCCATCGATCGCTTCTCCTTTCTAATTTCAGGTCTTCTCTCTTGTCACAAACCTGTTTCGATTTCTCCCAAGAATGCTTTATTCCTGTTCTTCCTGCTACATGCTCTTTAATCATCAAAATGGAAGATACTTCTCCTGCTGCTGGCTCCCGAGACGACGACCTCACAACTGAGGTATTCTTTGAATTCTCCCGTATAAATCAGCCCTGTGTGAATCACAATTTGTACACAGCTTCTTCAAAACCCTACCGAATTCTTTGAGGTGTGCTATCTATTTCTCTATCCCTAAAACGATTTTGATTTTTTTTTATTTGGGTTTCGGTTCATAATTTGGTCTCTGCTTCACGACCTGGTAAACCTCCATAGCAAATACATTTTGATTTTGATTTTGTTAAGAGGATCGACCTGGACATACGTGAAGGTCGTGTGAAGGTCGTGAGTGGTGTCACAAATTTCATTGCTTTATCCTGTGAAGGTCGTGAGTGGGCATACGTGTGAGCAAGAACTTGATTCATTTTCCAGCAGCAGTAAGTCAGGTAATTTGTTCTCATTGGTAGGCCTAAAATATTCTTAGGTTTTTATGAAGAGAAGACAATTGGAAAATTTAAAATTATTTTCAAGGGTTGATTTCCCTTTTTATTTTAACTTGGAAATTTTCTTTGGCTTTGATGATATTCTCTATGCTTGTGATGTATCTCGGAGTCTACACATATATGTATTGGATCTCTATATGCACATGTGAAGTATAACTGTTCCACGTTCCATATGAACCAAGTGATCCAGAAAAGCATATCTCATAATTGGAAAAGAAAAATATGTTTCTTTATTTGTTCCACATTCTCATTAAACCATGATCTAGGTATAACGTGAATCCTACATGTTTATCTGATTCTTCATCATGAGAGATTGTATATAATAATCAAGGTGTCAGTTGATGATGAGATTTTTCCAGTGGACTAATTGAGGGAGAAAGGTCTGTTCGGTTATGATAAATTACTTGCTTAGTTGCTTGATGTCTTCTTGTTCTCTTTTCTGGTAAAACATGGTAGTTTAGACTTTTAGCTGACAAACTTTAAACACAAACTTTAACCCATGACCAATATCCATAATATTCTAACTGCAAGAAGCCAATAACAATAACACACTGGAATAGTGGTAGGCTTGGAGTAAATTAGTTTTGATTTTTGCTTTTAGACTGAATTAGTTTTTGTGGTAATTACGTTTTCAAATTATCAGTTTTGATTATTTACTCTGGTAAGTAGGTGGTGCAACTTTGGCCTCAAATGTATTAAAAGTGATTTTTACTTTGAAAATTTTAGATTTCGATCATTTGGTTTCAACTTAACAAGCTTAATGGGTGGTTAGCTTAATTGGTTAAGTTATACTAAGGTGTTTTTTAAGAGGTCGGAAGTCTTATTTCACTTCTGATTAATAAGATGTATTTCAGACTTAAGAACCTCTAAAATCTGGAAAAAATGGTCTGAACGTAAAAATGTCTTACCGATTCAGACTTTAGAGGTATTAAGGTTTTTTTTAAACAAACAGCCCCTTTAATACTTCTGTTGTACAAGTTTTCAAAGAAATACTCTGATTTTGATCAGTGAATGTGGTTAAGATGTAACAAACAGCCCCTTTTCATCTCTTAGTAGTGCCAAAACATGGTAGGGTCGTGGGGTAATGAATCTGAAAATCTAGCCATCTAACGCATTGATCGAATAGATTCATATTGTTATGAATTCCCACTCGACAACAATCTCATGGTGGTGTAGGTACAGAGGAAATTGTTGGGAGTGCAACAATTAGACTTGCACAAGTTGCACATAGTAGGGCTAAGTTAAATTTCTAAACTATAAACATGTTATATGTTACCACTAAACGAACCAAATTGGAAATGCTTTATATATGTGTTGTTTCATTTTCCTTTATTTCCTTTTTTTCTCTGTTATCAAATGTAAGTGAATAAAAATCTTAATGGTTCTAAAACCCTCTGACCTTTTTTTTTGCCAAACAAGATTCACCTCTTAATGGTTCTAAAACCCTCTGAATGATTTTGTATCTTGGTTTAGTGCAGAATGATCAAGTGGTCAGAATGATTAAGAGGGTTTTAGAACCATTAAGAGGTGAATCTTGTTTGGCAAAAAAAAGTCAGAGGGTTTTAGAACCATTAAGAGGTGAATCTTGTTTGGCAAAAAAATCATTCAGAGGGTTTTAGAACCATTAAGAGGTGAATCTTGTTTGGCAAAAAAAAAGGTCAGAGGGTTTTAGAACCATTAAGAGGTGAATCTTGTTTGGCAAAAAAAAGGTATGCCTCTTAATGATTCTAAAACCCTCTGAATAATTTTGTATCGTGGGCCTCTCTTAACCATTCAGACTTGCACAAGTTGCACATAGTAGGGCTAAGTTAAATTTCTAAACTATAAACATGTTATATGTTACCACTAAACGAACCAAATTGGAAATGCTTTATATATGTGTTGTTTCATTTTCCTTTATTTCCCTTTTTTCTCTGTTATCAAATGTAAGTGAATAAAAATCTTAATGGTTCTAAAACCCTCTGACCTTTTTTTTTGCCAAACAAGATTCACCTCTTAATGGTTCTAAAACCCTCTGAATGATTTTTTTGCCAAACAAGATTCACCTCTTAATGGTTCTAAAACCCTCTGACCTTTTTTTTTGCCAAACCAGATTCACCTCTTAATGGTTCTAAAACCCTCTGACCTTTTTTTTTGCCAAACAAGATTCACTCTTAATGGTTCTAAAACCCTCTGAATGATTTTGTATCTTGGTTTAGTGCAGAATGATCAAGTGGTCAGAATGATTAAGAGGGTTTTAGAACCATTAAGAGGTGAATCTTGTTTGGTAAAAAAAAGGTCAGAGGGTTTTAGAACCATTAAGAGGTGAATCTTGTTTGGCAAAAAAAAGGTCTGCCTCTTAATGATTCTAAAACCCTCTGAATAATTTTGTATCGTGGGCCTCTGTTAACCATTCAGACTTGCACAAGTTGCATATAGTAGGGCTAAGTTAAATTTCTAAACTATAAACATGTTATATGTTACCACTAAACGAACCAAATTGGAAATGCTTTATATATGTGTTTGTTAGGACAACCTTAGGGGGGGTAAAGGTTGTATTTAAAAATATTTCACAAATAAAAATTCTCTTATCAAAATCAACAATAAATATTGCATGCACAACAAATATATAAATAAAATTAAGTGCACAACGGGAATATAAAGAGATAAGGGTAGAGAATGTTGATACCGACACCGAGATTTAAAGTGGTTCACCACCAACTGGCTGGCTAGTCCACTTGCCGAGACACTTCTCGACACACTGATTCACTATAAGTGTTCTTTATGGTAGAACACAAACCTTGATACAATGATAATAAAATCTCTTGCTTTTGCTCGAGAACGTGAATCACTCACACTATTCAAATACTTACAAGAGAATATATCTCACAATATTAATCACTCTTGTATAAGTATAACACTTGGATTTGTGAGAGGTTGATCACTCAAAAAATTATAACTTGATTAAGTTATTAAATGAGATGAGGAGCTGAGTAATCCTTTTTGAGCTAGGTATTCAATGTCTGTAATTCTTGACATAAATGCTGAGAAGCTGCATGTATTTAAGCTGGACGTGGCAACGGTCAAAAGTTCACCGCGGTATACCGCCTATATGGGCGCGGTATACCGCCCAGAAAAGGTGATCCTGACAAAAGGAAGTCAACCTGCAAAAGCAACCTGCAACATGGTGTAGCAGAGCCGCGGTATACCGCCATACACCACGCGGTATACCGCCTGACAAAGTGGCTGACCAAAAGTAAGTCAACCTGCAAAAGCCTGCAACTCGTAACAGTGCCGCGGTATACCGCCGAGCATCACGCGGTATACCGCCTGAAAAAGGTGCCTGCGTCAGGGGTGACCATAGCTTAAAAAGGCAAATGAGTTCTTTTTCCTTACTTCCAAAAACATCAGCACATTCCTTTTGGCTAAATTTTGAAAGGTTGATTTTTAAGGATAAAATCTTTTCTAAATAGATAAATCAGGGATTTTATTAATTTAAGAAATAGTTGGGTTAGGTTTTTGAAATATCCAAGTGGTATATTATTTTAGGGTGTTTATCATTATGAGATATATATAAATAATGACGACATAAACACCAGGCTTGGAAACTTCAGATAAAATCTTCATGTTGTCCAAGTAACTGCACACTTGGATAAGATTGTTAGAAAAACAATAATACGGTGTGTTTGGAATCATCAAAATAAATATATAGAGATGTGGCACACTTGCACCAACAATCTCCCCCTTTTTGATGATGACAAACACAACCGCTAAACACGAGAGCATACTCGGTTTCTCTCCCCCTTTTGTCGAAGCAAAAAGGGTTAAGAAAGACGCTATGCTCCCCCTCGAGAGATGCTCCCCCTCAAAATATGCATGTAATTGAGAGTAGCATTATCTCATGGGTTATACTCAAGCATGCCTAAACCAAGTCTTAATTTAAAGAACGATTTTTTGTTTAGGGCTTTAGTAAAAATATCGGCCAAATTGTCTTCGGAATCAACTTTTTCAAGCACGATGTGGCCTTTTTGAACATTATCTCGTAGAAAATGATGTCGCAACTCAATATGTTTGGTACGAGAATGTAAAACGGGATTTTTACTTAGGTTTATAGCACTTGAGTTATCACACATAATTGGAATTTTGGATTGACGTACCTCAAAGTCGGTAAGTGTGTGCTTCATCCATAGAACTTGAGCACACGCTCTCGCGGCGGCCACATATTCCGCTTCGGTAGTGGATAAGGCTACGGAATGTTGTTTCTTGGAAAACCAAGACACAAGCGAGAGACCTATAAAGGCACATACTCCACTAGTGCTTTTTCGATCAACCAACGAGCCACCAAGATCGGAATCGGTGAAGCATGTTACTTCTAGCTCGGGTTGTTTTGGATACCATAGTCCAAGATTCGTAGTCCCTCTAAGATATCTAAAAATACGCTTGACGGCTTCATAGTGAGATTGTTTAGGCGAAGATTGAAAGCGAGCACATAAACACACACTATACATGATATCAGGTCTACTAGCAGTTAAATACAATAAGCTACCAATCATGCCACGATAAATCTTTTCATTAAAATCGGTTCCCTCTTCGTCACTAGATAATTTTAGATTAGTGGTCATCGGAGTTTCAACAGGTTTGACATTTTCAAAATTAAACTTTTTCAACATGTCTTTACAGTATTTTGACTGACTTATAAAAGTACCATTTTCACTTTGTTTTATTTGCAATCCTAAGAAGAATTTTAATTCTCCCATCATGCTCATTTCAAATTCATTAGTCATTTTTGTAGCAAATTCATTACAAAGATTTTCATTTGTAGAACCAAAGATAATATCATCAACATACACTTGCACAACCACAATATCATTTTGAGCATATTTGACAAACAAAGTATTATCTATTTTACCCATAATATAACCACTTGTAATTAAAACGGATTTTAATCTATCATACCACGCACGCGGAGCTTGCTTTAAACCATAAAGCGCCTTTTTTAATTTATAAACATGCGTCGGATTTTCAAAATTTTCAAAGCCGGGAGGTTGGGAAACATATACCTCCTCATTTATAAAACCATTTAGGAAAGCACTTTTGACATCCATTTGATATAATTTAAAATTTTTAGCATTTGCAAAAGCGAGAAGCATTCGAATAGACTCTAACCTTGCAACTGGTGCAAAGGTTTCATCATAATCGATACCTTCTTGTTGATTGTACCCCTTTGCAACTAAACGTGCCTTGTTTCGGGTGACTTCACCGTTTTCGTCTACCTTGTTACGAAAGACCCATCGTGTGCCAATAATGGTTTGACCGCTAGGGCAAGGAACTAAGTCCCACACATCATTCCTAGTAAACTGGTTTAACTCTTCTTGCATGGCCATTATCCAATCCTCATCACCTAAAGCTTCTTCTATGTTTTTAGGTTCAATGGCTGAGATAAAGGCGTGAAAGGCACAAAGGGTATGGATTTGTGATCTAGTCGTTCTTTGGTTTAGGTCACCTATGATTTGATCTACGGGATGGCCTCTAGATGTTCTAAGGTTAGGATCATCTACTCCTTGTGGAACATAACATGGAGGGGCATCACTAGATTCTACATTGTTTGTAAGAGATTGGGTACCTAAGTCCAAGGTTCTAAGATGTTGGGCTAGTGCATCTCCTTCACAACCATTATCATTTACTAAGGGTGCACTAGGTTTAGGAGGACTTTCATCAAAGCTTACATTTAGGGATTCTTCTACAACCATGGTCTCTTTATTAAGGACTCTATAGGCTTTGCTATTCCAAGAATAACCAAGGAATACTCCCTCATAGGCTTTTGGGTCAAATTTGGTCAAATAAGATTTGGTGTCTAAAATAAAACATTTACAACCAAATACCTTAAGATGGGCTAAGGAAGGCTTTCTACCACGTAGGATCTCATAAGGGGTCTTATTTAGGATACTTCTAATTAGCACACGATTGAGGACATAGGTCGCGGTAGCTACGGCATCACACCAAAACTTTTGGGGAACTTGATGTTCATTAAGCATAGTCCTACTCATTTCTTGTAGGGTTCTATTTTTCCTCTCCACAACCCCATTAGATTGAGGAGTGCGAGGAGCAGAAAAATTGTGCGTTATACCATATTTGTCGCAAAACGCACCAAATTGAGTTTCATTATCGAATTCGCGTCCATGGTCCGTACGAATCGAAACAATCGTGCAACCTTGTTGGTTTTGAATTCGTTTTCCCAAAATCTTAAATTTTTGAAAAGCTTCATTTTTATGTTTTAAAAATAAAGTCCACGTATATCGGGAAAAATCATCTACAATTACTAAAGTGTAATAATTTCCTCCAAAACTTTGAATGGCCATAGGGCCAAAAAGATCCATGTGTAAAAGTTCTAAAACTCTTTTAGTTGAAATCACATTTTTTGATTTATGAGAAACATGAGTTTGTTTGCCGACACGACATGCATCGCAAAAATGATTATCAAATTTTAATTTTGGAAGGTCACTCACAAGCTCCTTATTTTTCAAATTTTGAATTAATCTAAGGTTAGCGTGACCTAAACGTCTATGCCACAAAGTCGAATTATCATATACGGAAGATAAACAAACATTTTCATTTACATCAGTTTTACAAACATAAAGATTTCCTTTTATAACCCCATTCAAAAGAACTTTACCATTTTTCAGAATTTTGCAAGAGTTTTCTTCAAAAACAACAATTATACCATTTTTGCACAGTTGGCGAACACTTAGCAAGTTAAATTTCAAATTATCAACATGCGTAACATCTAAAAAAGTAACATTGTTGCAAGAAATTGTACCTTTCCCAATTACCTTTCCTTTGGAGTTTCCTCCAAAAATTACTAGTCCACCATCACATGACTCATATGATGAAAAAAGATTATGGTTTCCGGTCATGTGACGTGTGCATCCACTATCAAGAATCCAATCCATATCAAGATTTATCTACAACATTTAAAGTACAACTTTTATGGTCCCCACATCTTATGGGTCCTTGACAATTAGTTTCAATGTCAACCAACATGCATATATATAAAGTCAAACAGAATATATATATATAATACATTACACAATATTAATATATATATATAATACATCAAACAATATTAATATATATATAAAACACACAAAGTATATATATATGTAGTGCGTAGGAATATATATATATATAAACAGTACATATATATAGACAATATAAAAGTACATATACTATTATATTACTTATATATAATATATACAATAAATCATATTCAAATTATATATATAATATGTAACACATTTAAAGCCATAAACGCATGCCACCGGGATTATCAACACTAAAGGAGCCTTTAGGAATCCACTTTGGTACCATTTTAATTTTACGATCATATTTATCAAAGACGTAAAAAGGAGCATGCATATTCACACTATTTTTTGGTCTAGAAAATTTACTATTATACATGCATGCATAAGATTTCCTAGACTTATAATTCACATTATTTATGTTGGACATATATGAGGATTTTTGCACATACGGTTTTCTCATTTCAACATTTTTAGGTGGTTCAAAATATCTTTTGATAGGCATACATAAGCACTTATCTTTACACATATCGGAACCAACGCCTTTTCTACAATTAGTGCTATTTGACATTTTTAACATTTTAAGCACTTTCTCATTGCTACTTTGAAAGGCATGTGCTAACAAATTATCTTTTTCATGTTTATCACATTTTTCTTTTAAACATGCATTTTCCTTTTTAAGCACATCACAACTAGCACATAAATCATTTTCAACTATTCTTTTCTCAAGGCATGCAATTTCTTTATTTAAAATGTCACAAGAATTGCAAACATATTTTTCACTTAATTTATTTTCTAAATTTATGATTTTTTCATTATCGCATGCAATTTTTTGTTTGCTATCATGAATTTCCTTTTTACTTAATAATAATTCTTCCTTTAGTTTTGCGTTCTCATCTTTATAATTTGTTAGATCTGAAGTTTTGTCAATAAACCAAGTGTTGAAGATCTGATAAGAAGGTTCAGAAGTTCTGAGAAGAAGAGTCAGAAGTTCTGAGAAGAAGAGTCAGAGATCTGAGAAAGAGAAGTCAGAAGTTCTGAGAAGCGTGATCAGAAGAATGTTCAGAAGTTCTGAACTACCTGTTCAGAACTTATGACGAGTTTCGTTACTTAGTAATGTGTAAACTAATTAGGACACGTGTTTTGTTCTTATTAGTCTTTCTTATTTGTACTGTAGCTTTAATATATCCGTTACAGTATAAATAGAGTGGTTAGCACTACGTTGCTAACTGATTGATTTTCCCATATTACTTGTATTCATTCCTTGTAATCTTTGAGGTTATCTCTCTCTTAGATCTGTAATTCTGTGCATCATTGAATACAATTGGGCTTGATCATACAATTTCTCAATTACTTCTTTCTATATTGATTGTAAGAATAGATCCTGCACTTTCAATTGGTATCAGAGCCAATCAACAAACAAATTCATTCAAGATTGTGATTGCGAAGATCGATTGATCAATTTCTTGAAGATTTCTTGATTCATTCAAAATTCGATTCCGCTGCTAGGGCTAGTTCTTGAATTCTTAGCAATTCTTGAATTACCTGCTACTTTTCGATCAAGAAAATCGAATTTGTCTTTCTGTTGAATTTTCTTACAATCATGTCTTCTAAAGAATATCTAGCCATGGGATCCGAAACCAAACCGCCTGTTCTTATACCAGAAGAGTATCAGCAATGGAAAACTCGTATGATCCAATTCCTTGACAACATCGATGAAAATCTTATGATTTCTATTCGAGAAGGTCCAATCGAAGTATATATCGATGTCGCCGCAACCCCTGCTACAGAGACAACTCCAGAAATTCCAGCGACCAGAGTAAAGAAGAATTATTCCCAATACACTGCTGAACAGAAAAATAGGCATGCTATTGACAAAAGAGCAATTACTTTGATGACTTTGGCTGTCCCGAATGAGGTTCTTAACAGGATTGACAGTGGATCATCAGCTAAAGAAATGTGGGACGAATTGGAAAGGCAAATGTTAGGAACTGTGAGATCTATTCAGGCAAAGTTAAATCAAAGCATAAATGCTTATGAAAGGTTCAAAGCAAAAGAGTCAGAAAGTTTGACACAGACATACAGTAAATTTTGCACTATTCTAAATGACTTGAGAAGAAATGGACTGAAGAAAACAAAATCAGAAATAAATTACAAATTTCTGAACAGTCTAAATTCAGAATGGTCATCATTTGCCATAAGTCTGCAAATGAACAAGGATATGTGTGAAGAAGACTTAAATGATTTGTTCTGTGTTCTTAATCAACATGAAGACTCTGTCAAGTTAGTTGTGGAAGAAAAGAAAAATGTTGCTGATCAGTTAGCGTTCTTATCAAAGTCCAAAGCAATCAAAGCACCCAAAAAGACTGCATATCTATCAGAAATACCGAGTCTGGAGGAATCTGACAAAGAAGAAGGATCAGAAGATGATGAAGATATCAAGATAATGGCTGAAAAGCTAGCTTTGCTGACAAATACTTTCAACAAAAGGTATGGGAAGGGCAGATTTCAAGGAAATTATAAGAGAGCTGGAAGTTCAGATTATAAGAAGAAAGATGACAGAGAAGAAAATAAGATTGAAAAGAGAATAGAGAGAAGTGAAGAAAACAAGGAAGAGAAGGAAGAGAGAAAAGAAAAGAATCTGTGTTTCAAGTGTGGAAAATCTGGCCATTATGCCAAGGATTGCAGAGTTAAAGTTGTGAAAGATTATGAATACTACACGAAGAAGGCTCAGCTTGCAAAGAAGAGAGATGACGAGAGTGCGCTATTGGCTGAACAGGAGAATTGGCTGTACTACACTTCTGATGAAGATGATCATATCAACTTTCCACAGATGCGAAGCTATATGGCAAAAATGAGGAATGAGGATGATTCTGATTTTGAAGATGCTGATTCTGAGTCATCTGCTGAGGTACATTCTTCACTTGAATTAGAGTTAATGACACAGATTGGTGAAATGAAAACTGAATTTGCTAATCTAAGAAAACAGATAAAAGGAGAAAGAACTTTGGTTAACAAATTCAGAATTGAAAAAGAAGTAATAAACGAACAATATGAAGAATCTGAGGCTGAGAAACAGAAAGTTAAAGATGAAAATTCTGAATTGATGAAAAGGCTTTCTGAACTAAAAGTTGAGTTTTCAAAAATAAAGGATGAAAAAGGTGATTTACAAATAAAATTTGATATGTTATTTGAAGAAAGAAAGAATTTATACACCAAAATCAAAGAATTGGAAGATTTGAATTTGAAAAGAGGTCAGACTCAGCAAACATTAAATCTTTTATTAAGCAATGTTAAAGATACAAGATTTTACAATCCAAAGAAGGGATTGGGATTGGAAGAAAATGTCATTTTAAAAAGAGCTCCAATACTTCAAGTTTCTAAGCCAAAAATCCCAGAAATTGTTGAAGTTTTCATAAGACCTGCTAGTTCTATAACAAGTTCTGACAATTTGCAAAGACCAAACTCTAAAAAGTCAGATGAGACAATTTCTGAGTCTAAAACAGAAAAGTCAGTTGGTTCAGAAGAAAAGGTTAAGAAAGAAGTTTCTAAACCAACAGATGAAAAGCCAAGATACAATGATACTAAATTCAAGTATGATTCCTTAAATGTCAGCTACAAAAATAAACAACCAAGTTTTTCATATCATGACATTGAGAGCATATTTGATACAAGTAAAAATTCTGAAACAGTCAATCAGAAGTCTGAAACTTCTAGTCAGGATTCTGAACTTTGTAGTCAGAATTCTGAGTCTAAAGATCAGACATCTGAGTCTGTAAATCAGAACTCTGACTCAGGTAGTCAGAAATCTGATTCAACTGGATTTTCTGAAACAAAATCAGATGAATTTTTGCAACTTGAAAAGAGATTTAATCTTGTGAGTCAAGAACTTGAGGATTTAAGGAAAACTTATGATGAACTTGAAAATGATTTCTGTGAGGTGGATATTAAACTTGCAATGCAAGAGGAATTGCTTCAATTTGAAAGAAATAAAGTTTGGAGACTCATTCCAAAGCCTGAAGGTAAATCTATAATTGGAACTAAATGGGTGTTCAGAAACAAAAAGGATGAATCAGGTGTTGTCATCAGAAACAAGGCAAGATTGGTTGCTAAGGGATACTGTCAACAAGAGGGAATTGATTATGATGAGACATTTGCACCAGTGGCAAGAATAGAGGCAATCAGAATATTTTTAGCCTATGCTGCACATAAAAACTTCAAGGTGTATCAAATGGATGTCAAATCAGCCTTTCTAAATGGCAAACTTAATGAAGAGGTGTATGTCCATCAACCTGAAGGTTTTGTTGATCCAGAATTCCCTGATCATGTTTATATTTTAGACAAAGCTTTATATGGTCTAAAACAAGCATCACGAGCCTGGTATGACACTCTTACTAAACACCTGTTAGGTTCAGGATTCAAGAAAGGTAAGATTGACACAACTTTGTTTTTAAAGAAACAGGGTAATGATTTGATTCTGATTCAGATTTATGTTGATGACATAATATTTGGTTCTACCAGTCCAGAATTATGTGATAATTTTTCAAAAATCATGTCATCTGAATTTGAAATGAGCATGATGGGTGAACTGAATTTTTTCCTTGGTCTTCAAGTCAAACAACTACCAAAAGGTATTTTCATAAATCAAGGAAAATATGTCAGAGATATTCTGAAAAAGTTCAAAATGTCTGATTGTGCTTCTATGAGAACACCTATGGCAACTAACATAAAGTTAGATGCTGATCTCAAAGGTGTTTCAGCAGATATCAAACTTTATAGAGGCATGATTGGATCATTACTTTATTTGACTGCAAGTAGACCAGATATCATGTTTTCTACCTGTTTCTGTGCTAGATTTCAATCTAACCCGAAAGAATCACATATGTTGGCTGTCAAAAGGATTTTAAGATATCTCAAAGGAACACCTGATCTAGGTTTATGGTATCCAAAAGAAACTGACTTCAAATTGACTGCTTTCACTGATGCTGATCATGCAGGAAGTAGGTTGGACAGAAAGAGTACATCTGGTGCTTGTCACTTTTTGGGAGATAAAATAGTGAGTTGGGCATCAAAGAAACAGAACTGTGTATCCACTTCAACTGCTGAAGCAGAGTATGTTGCTGCTGCTGCTTCATGCTCTCAAACATTGTGGATGAGAACACAACTCATGGACTATGGATATCAGCTTAATAAGATTCCCATCTATTGTGACTCAGAAAGTGCAATTGCTATTACTCAGAACCCTGTTCAACATTCGAAGACTAAGCATATAGATGTGAGGTATCATTTTATAAAGGACTATGTGGAAAAAGGAACTATAGAGATGCACTTTGTGCATACAAAGTATCAATTGGCTGACTTGTTCACAAAGCCTCTTGATCACAAAAGGTTTTCTTTTCTCATATGTAAAATAGGAATGCTTAATCTGCCTAGTTGAAAATATTTTTTTTCTTAAAAATGCTAAATTTTTCTAAGTAAACTTGTCTGAGTAGTGTATTCAGAACTTCTGAGTCTTGAGTTCAGAACTTCTGAGTCTTGAGTTCAGAACTTCTGAGTCTTGAGTTCAGAACTTCTGAGTCTTGAGTTCGGAACTTCTGAATCTTGAGTTCAGAACTTCTGAGTCTTGAGTTCAGAACTTCTGAGTCTTGAGATCAGAACCTCTGAATCTTAAGGTCAGAAATTCTGAGTCAATACTTCAGCAATCTAACTTTCAAAAATTTATTTTTGAGAAATACAAATAACTTCAACTGTATGGATTATGCTTCTTCGATTATCTTTTTATCTCATCTTTATGTATCATTAATACTCAAATGCATGCTCAAGTCAAGGGGGAGCATCAAAATTCTTTTGGAAATCATTTTGTGATGCTTAAAAGATTTGTTTTCATTTCTTATCTGTTCAAACCTCTTCTGAATAATCAAAATGTTTTATATTGGTCAGAAGTTGATTTTAAAAGACATTTTGGTTACAAGGCAAAATTCTTCTGAGTCATGGAATCAGAACATCTGTGCATGTTATTCAGATCTTTGACTTGAGTCAAAATTCTATCCACTAACACGTGTCAGCTTCATATTTGTTTGACAATGCCACGTATTTCATTTAAATCCTTTGTGGTATTTCACATGTGTTGACTCCGTTATAACATTGATTTCGCTTTTCCGTTAAACCTTTCAACTTCGCGGATTTTAAATAGGTCTTAAAATCCCTATTTCAAATTTCTTTCAAATTCCAGAGCGAAACGTGAGATACGAATCAAATCCAGAGTTCTTTGAATCTGTTTTCTTCTTAAATCATGTCTGAAATACGAAGAAGTGGTCCAATTTCTCTACATTCTACAAAATCGATAATGGATTCATCCGATTCGGAAAATGATGAAGTACAAAATAGAGTTGCAGAGGAAGGGGCAATAAGAAATGATGAAGAAGATGAACAAATGGATGAATCTGAAGGAAATGCGGATGAGGTAAACGTTAATATTGAACATGAACAGAGTGCTGCAGGTTCTATTATGTCAGATAGATCTATTCTAGTGGAAAGAGTTGTTCCTGAGAGTGAATGGTTGAAATTATCTGAAAATAACTGTGTTATATTGTTTGAGGAAAGTCGTTTTAAGCCTGAACACAGAATTATCATGGAGTTATTCAAACATCATCCGTACAGAAAATGGTTTACAAGAAGTAAAAATGTGCCTGTTCAGTACATACAACAATGGTGGAAATATCTTAGGTTAGAAGATAATAAGTTTGTGTCTGAAATTGGAGGAGTGACATTTGTCTTATCTATCTCTGCACTAAGAGAGATGCTGAATCTACCAGAGAAAGATGATGTACAAAGAAGAACAGATTTTGAGGATTTACCCCTAACAGAGGAATTAATAGCAGAGTTTATGAAGTTGGGATACAATGAAGGATTGAGGACTCTCAGTTTGTTCAGAAGAAACAAATTACCACCTATTTGGGCTTGCTTCTTTCATGTGGTAAATAAATGTTTGTCAGGGAAAAATAGTTCTGCTGATCAAGGTTCTAAACAAATTCTTCAGATATTTCAAGGTTTAGTGAAGAATAGGCATTATGACTATACTTTAATACTTTGGGAAGATATGAAGAATACATTTGAGAAGAATCAGAAAGCAATTCAGAAGAAGACAAAGGATGCTCCACTGACATACATTCCCTACATAAGGTACTGGCAAATTGTTATTTGGTATGCCATGCAGGAAAACAGAACAATCTCAAGAAGAACAAATGAAGAGCATGGTCCTACATTTTATTTGGGTAAGATGACCTCAGTAACAAGACTTGAAAACTATCCCAATCATAAACTATTGCCAAAATCACTTAGGAACTATATTCCAAGGGAGAGTGAGATTTTAAAAGCTTATTGCACCTCTATGGGAATTGAATTACCTCAAATCCCTGCCCAAGAGGACCAACCTGAGAAGAGAGGTGAGGGGTCTAGTCGAATTAGAGAGGGGGAGGATGTTCAGATGGGTGAACATTCTGAGAGACTTGAGGGGGAAAATTCTGAGAGCTTGGTTAGACTCAGTGAGGAAAAACAGAATGAGAGTGGTGAGGATGAGAGATTGTTAACAGAGGTTCAAACAGAAAGAGATGCCTCTGAACCAGCTAATCTTGACCAGGTAACCACACATGCTATTGGTTTACATCTCTTGGTGTCCAATATTGAAACAAACACCATGGACCTAGTGGTGGATCTTGAACAACCCATCCATACCCACTCAGAAGCATTTCAACATGCTACTGTTTCACACAAATCCGGGGAACCATCCCAAACTCATTTGGAGGGAGGTGATAAATCCCAACTTATTTTTCAACACATTGAGTCTGAATATCACAGTCCTAT
This sequence comes from Saussurea involucrata, assembly GCA_033807775.1. Lineage (NCBI taxonomy): Eukaryota > Viridiplantae > Streptophyta > Magnoliopsida > Asterales > Asteraceae > Saussurea > Saussurea involucrata. The sequence goes on from CM066326.1 coordinate 17,156,824, forward strand.
TCATATTGAGCCTGAAATTTCTTTTGACACTTGCACAGATCAGGAATTTCGTACTCCTGAAACAACATTCATAGACATGCCTAATGTTGGGTGTCGAGGATTGGATGGAAGTCCTGGTGAGGTGAACATTACAAAAGCCTCATTCAAACGTGCATCTGTTGTACAAGATGACTGTGTGTTATCTACAGGCCATGAGCTCTCTGGGCACATGAAAACTGGACCATCTGTTGGTTCAGGTTCACTGTTAGAAACTTCTGAATTTGAAAAGATTCAGAAACAAAACAAGGAGATGGGGGAAAAAGTAGAAAATTTGGAGAAGAGGATGGAGGATCTGAATGATGAGGTATCAGATTTGAAAAATGTGTTGGAGAAAAAGTTAATTTCTGTTGAAACCAAGGTAGATGATGTAAAGAAATCCTTGGATTCTCACAAAAAGGAGATCATGGATATAATGTCTGGTTTTCAAAAAGATATGTTGAAACAAATGCAAGATATGCAGGATTCTATACTGAAAGCACTGAGTGTATCACTGGCTTCTACTTCAAAGCCTCTTGATCCTGTTCCTATTGCAGAAGCTGAAGCTGAAGGTACTTCTAATCAGAACTTAAAAAGAAAGTTTGATGATAATGAGCCTCATGATCATCAAAAGGGGGAGAAAAGACAAAGGTTAAGTTCTGATGATGACATTGGCATAGAAGATTTTGAGATAGCAGACATGCACTTAGCCAATACAAAAAGTTCAGAAGATCAGACACAGGAAAATTTAAAGAAGATGATTCAGATAGTACAGCTTGACAGTTCAGATACAGAAGAAATGGAGTTGGGAAGTATTGATAGTAATGAATCAGATAAAACAGAGGAATTGAACTTGGATACTGAGATGGAAGAAAACTCAGATGAAACTGTAGCTATTGAGGAATCTGATTTGAGAATAGAAGAAATAGTGGAAAGTACAGTGGTAAACAGGTGTACAGATATTGTGGTTTATAACAGTGAAAGGGAAATGGAGTCTGAATCAGAAGAAAGGAGGTTGAATGAAGATTTGATCAGAAGAATGCATAATGAAGTAGTCAGAGCTTTGAGTGTTCAGAAAATTCATAAAGGAATAAAAGTGATAAGACCCATTGATCTAATGGGAGAAGAAGACAGAACTGTGGATTACACTCAGGATTTTAAAGATGATTTTAGGTTTAACTTTTGTGATGAGTTAAATACAGAAGAAGAGTATGTGAAAGTGAAAGACTTCTTTATGCCTTCTGAATATGTATTCAGAAAACCAATTGAGATTCCAAAGATTAAATTGCAAAGACTAGAAGAACCTGTGTGTGACTTCATTCTAGAGTTAAGTGATGTGCCATTAGCCAGACAATTTCATGATGATATTTTTCCTGAGGAAATATATGATAATCTCTACTACACAGAAGGAGAGTATGAGCTTTTGGAAAGTAACATTGATGGTTTTATGGATGACAGAGCTCAGATGGTCTACTCAGAAGCTTCTAACATGTTCAGAGTTCCTGACTCAAAACTGCATATTCAGAAAAGAATCGAGAAAGTTCTGATGTTTCAACAAGATGAATTCAATGGTTTAATGTTCGTTAGAATGGAAATACTGAAAGAAAGAAATACAAAGGTTTCCATGTCTACATTTGATTTTCACAGATTGACTCTTGATGATCAGATCTTTCTAGTCAAGTTCTTTGCTAGCACTGAAGAAGCCTTGATAGAAATTGAATGCAGAAGACTTCTGGGTATTTATGTCAGAAATACATACTTGTATGACTTCCAGTTGGCTATCGAAGAAAGAAAAGAAAAGTGCAATCTGAGTTCTCCCACAAAGAAAACAGAAGTTGATCTGCATGTGAAGGGTTTTGTGAATGAAGGAATGGAGACAGAAGGGTTCACATATATGGTTCACGAAAGACTTGAATTGTTCAGATTAAAAGAGTTGGTGAAGTACAGTGATGCAACTCTGAATTGGTTGTTGATTAGAATGGAAGTAAGTATGGATGCTGAAAAAGAGAGTTTAAAGAAGAGATGCATAAACTGTGTGAAGAGGAGGTTGGATTTTAGAAGAAAAATCAGAAACAGTAGTGAATGGTTGCTATCTGAGGTGAATCCCAAAAAGATTCTACATAATGATTTTGTGTTCCCTGCTGAGTATGAAGTGAATGAAATTTTGTCAGATGAAGTTGAAGAAGTTCAGGACACAACACCTCAGAATGTGCAGATAACTAATATTGACCAAGCTGAACAGTCTGAACCCAAAGAAGATGAAATATTCATTGATCTGAATGGATACTTTCTTGAATTTGATCTGCCTGAGTTTTTCAAACCAAAAGAAGTACAATTCTTGGATGTGTATTATGATAGGTCTAAGGAGACTCAGATCTGGTTGGCTGAAAAATCAAGATGTCTTGGCAAAACAAAGCAAGCCGTTTACTCAGATTTTCTAATCACTGGAATCAGAGAATTGAAGGTTAAGAAATTCAGAAAGATGGAGTACTTATCCTTTGAAGTTTTGAGAGAAGATGGCAAGGTTTATTATTTTACTGATGCAGATTTTGAGAAACTGTCAGTGGTTGACTTCTACAGATTACACAGCTTTCTATGTTTTAAAGAGTCAAGTAAAGACAGAAATGAAAGGAAGGCAAGAAGTGTGGTAATTGAGGCCATGTTCTATATCTTAAGGTGGCATTGCTATACAGATTTCCAAATAGCTCTGTATTTGCAAAAGTCATGTGTTTATCTGGCAAATCCCAATACAGATCATGAGCAGAAAAAGGTGTTAAAGACTGGAAGTGTTCACAAGTATCCAGATCTGGGAGTATTTTTGAAGAACAAAAGTGGAAAGATCTTCTTCAGAGCAAAGGAAACTGCAAAATATTGTTCTGGATCTTTAAGGATCATAAAGCACAATTTAGAGAAAAAGATGCTGAAAGTAAAGGAAGCAAACATAACTCAAGAAGTAATAAATCAGCAAGTTGAAGTTATTCAAGAAATTATTGACAAGATTGATAAGAGGCTTAATCTGAGGAATGTGCTACTTCAGAAAATTGTTCCTGCTCTGAAAGAATTAGATGATGCAAAGTTTAAGTTTATTTGACAAAAAGGGGGAGATTGTTAGATCTGAAGTTTTGTCAATAAACCAAGTGTTGAAGATCTGATAAGAAGGTTCAGAAGTTCTGAGAAGAAGAGTCAGAAGTTCTGAGAAGAAGAGTCAGAGATCTGAGAAAGAGAAGTCAGAAGTTCTGAGAAGCGTGATCAGAAGAATGTTCAGAAGTTCTGAACTACCTGTTCAGAACTTATGACGAGTTTCGTTACTTAGTAATGTGTAAACTAATTAGGACACGTGTTTTGTTCTTATTAGTCTTTCTTATTTGTACTGTAGCTTTAATATATCCGTTACAGTATAAATAGAGTGGTTAGCACTACGTTGCTAACTGATTGATTTTCCCATATTACTTGTATTCATTCCTTGTAATCTTTGAGGTTATCTCTCTCTTAGATCTGTAATTCTGTGCATCATTGAATACAATTGGGCTTGATCATACAATTTCTCAATTACTTCTTTCTATATTGATTGTAAGAATAGATCCTGCACTTTCATAATTATTTGTAAGCATAGCCATTTTTTGAAAGGCATCATTTAACATATCAAGATCATCATCATCATTACTTTCATCATCGCTAGAGTAATTTGAGTAACACGAGTTTACCTCATCGTCGCCTTCCGCCATGAGACAAGTGGCTTCATACTCATTTTCATCTTCACTTGCGCTCCACGCGCCTCCAACGAAGGCTTTCTCCTTCTTGAGTTTAGGTTTATTTCTTTTTGGACACTCGTTGGCATAGTGATCCTTGTCTCCACATGAGTAGCAAAAGCCCTTCTTTTTCTTGGCTTCTTCATCATCGCTTGATTTGCCATTTTTATTTATTTTGTCGTTCCGTTTATGGAACTTTCGGCTTCGGTTTTCTCCACCACGGCGATAATCTCCTTTTCTTTGAAACCTATCATTTCTTGAAAACTTTTTGTTAGCTAAAAATTTAGAAAAATTTCTTACCAACATGGCTACATCGTCAAGATGTTCGGATTGATCCTTTGAGGAGTTAGCTTTCTCCTTCTTTTTCTTCTTCTCCTTCTCGTCACTTGAAGTTGAAGCTTTAAGCGCCAAAGATTTCTTTTTATCATGCTCCCGATCTTTGTTCCTTTTTAGTGCAATTTCATGCACTTTGAGATTTCCAATGAGATCATCTAATTTCATCATTGAGAGGTCACGGGAGTCTTCCAACGATGTGATTTTCGGCATCCACTCCGGAGGAAGCGCTCGAAGAATTTTTCGCACGTAATCTTCGTTTGGATAAGTTCTACCAAGACCTTTCAAGCTCACCATGATAAGGTTAAAACGTTTAAACATTGAGTCGATTGACTCATCTTTTAACATCTCAAACATTTCATAATCATGTACAAGAATATTTATTTTTGAGCTTTTGACTTGAGAATTTCCTCTATGAGTGTTATTTAGATTTTCCCAAATATCGTGAGCAGTTTCACAAGAATAAACACGTTCAATCTCATCTTTAGTAAGTGCCGAAAAAAGAATATTTTTAGCTTCAAAATTTAAGCAAACCCAAGCATCCTCAGCGGCGGACCATTCCGCTACTGGTTTTTCACTAATTACTCCATCTTTGGTTTTGGTGGGTTTATAATCTCCATTTTTAATAATGTCCCAAATTTTTCGACTTTTGCCACGAACGTAGCATTCAAAAAGATTTGCCCAAAGACCAAAATTTTCGGTGTCAATTTGCGGAATTTTTGTAGAGATAATTCCCTCAGAGGTTGCCATTTAAAATAGGAACAAGTTTTAAAAATACAACGATTTTTAAAAGAAACTTGCAACCTGCTCTGATACCAATTGTTAGGACAACCTTAGGGGGGGTAAAGGTTGTATTTAAAAATATTTCACAAATAAAAATTCTCTTATCAAAATCAACAATAAATATTGCATGCACAACAAATATATAAATAAAATTAAGTGCACAACGGGAATATAAAGAGATAAGGGTAGAGAATGTTGATACCGACACCGAGATTTAAAGTGGTTCACCACCAACTGGCTGGCTAGTCCACTTGCCGAGACACTTCTCGACACACTGATTCACTATAAGTGTTCTTTATGGTAGAACACAAACCTTGATACAATGATAATAAAATCTCTTGCTTTTGCTCGAGAACGTGAATCACTCACACTATTCAAATACTTACAAGAGAATATATCTCACAATATTAATCACTCTTGTATAAGTATAACACTTGGATTTGTGAGAGGTTGATCACTCAAAAAATTATAACTTGATTAAGTTATTAAATGAGATGAGGAGCTGAGTAATCCTTTTTGAGCTAGGTATTCAATGTCTGTAATTCTTGACATAAATGCTGAGAAGCTGCATGTATTTAAGCTGGACGTGGCAACGGTCAAAAGTTCACCGCGGTATACCGCCTATATGGGCGCGGTATACCGCCCAGAAAAGGTGATCCTGACAAAAGGAAGTCAACCTGCAAAAGCAACCTGCAACATGGTGTAGCAGAGCCGCGGTATACCGCCATACACCACGCGGTATACCGCCTGACAAAGTGGCTGACCAAAAGTAAGTCAACCTGCAAAAGCCTGCAACTCGTAACAGTGCCGCGGTATACCGCCGAGCATCACGCGGTATACCGCCTGAAAAAGGTGCCTGCGTCAGGGGTGACCATAGCTTAAAAAGGCAAATGAGTTCTTTTTCCTTACTTCCAAAAACATCAGCACATTCCTTTTGGCTAAATTTTGAAAGGTTGATTTTTAAGGATAAAATCTTTTCTAAATAGATAAATCAGGGATTTTATTAATTTAAGAAATAGTTGGGTTAGGTTTTTGAAATATCCAAGTGGTATATTATTTTAGGGTGTTTATCATTATGAGATATATATAAATAATGACGACATAAACACCAGGCTTGGAAACTTCAGATAAAATCTTCATGTTGTCCAAGTAACTGCACACTTGGATAAGATTGTTAGAAAAACAATAATACGGTGTGTTTGGAATCATCAAAATAAATATATAGAGATGTGGCACACTTGCACCAACAGTGTTGTTTCATTTTCCTTTATTTCATTTTTTTCTCTGTTATCAAATGTAAGTGAATAAAAATCTTAATGGTTCTAAAACCCTCTGACCTTTTTTTTTTGCCAAACAAGATTCACCTCTTAATGGTTCTAAAACCCTCTGAATGATTTTTTTGCCAAACAAGATTCACCTCTTAATGGTTCTAAAACCCTCTGACTTTTTTTTTGCCAAACAAGATTCACCTCTTAATGGTTCTAAAACCCTCTGAATGATTTTTTTGCCAAACAAGATTCACCTCTTAACCATTCAGACTTGCACAAGTTGCACATAGTAGGGCTAAGTTAAATTTCTAAACTATAAACATGTTATATGTTACCAATAAACGAACCAAATTTGAAATGCTTTATATATGTGTTGTTTCATTTTCCTTTATTTCCTTTTTTTCTCTGTTATCAAATGTAAGTGAATAAAAATCTTAATGGTTCTAAAACCCTCTGACCTTTTTTTTGCCAAACAAGATTCACCTCTTAATGGTTCTAAAACCCTCTGAATGATTTTTTTGCCAAACAAGATTCACCTCTTAATGGTTCTAAAACCCTCTGACCTTTTTTTTGCCAAACAAGATTCACCTCTTAATGGTTCTAAAACCCTCTGAATGATTTTGTATCTTGGTTTAGTGCAGAATGATCAAGTGGTCAGAGGTGAATCATTAAGAGGGTTTTAGAACCATTAAGAGGTGAATCTTGTTTGGCAAAAAATCATTCAGAGGGTTTTAGAACCATTAAGAGGTGAATCTTGTTTGGCAAAAAAAAAGGTCAGAGGGTTTTAGAACCATTAAGAGGTGAATCTTGTTTGGCAAAAAAAGGTCTGCCTCTTAATGATTCTAAAACCCTCTGAATAATTTTGTATCGTGGGCCTCTCTTAACCATTCAGAGCCCTAATTTCATTCTGAATAATTACCAAACAACCAGATTTCATTTTGTATTATATCATATCAGCCTCTTAATCATTCTGACCACTTAATGATTCTGCACTAAACCATTCAGCAACTACCAAACAGCCCCTTAGTGCAGAATGATTAAGAGGCTCTTATGATATAGTGCAAAATGAAATATGGTTGTTTGGTAATTATTCAGAATGAAATTAGGACATTGAATGGTTAAGGGAGGTCGAAGATACAAAATCATTCGGTAAGGTTTTAGAACCATTAAGAGACAAACTTTTCTTTTTTGTCAAACAAGATTCACCTCTTAGCGATTCAGAGGTTGCTTCTTAATAGAACTATTAAGAGGTAAACAAACAACCCCTTAGTAAGAGCAAGCTTGCTTAATAGAAGTGGTTACCGAACCTCTTAAATGCATTTGACTGGCCTTTCATTTTTGCAATACCATTATGGACTTTAAATGTTTTATGTAGAGAACGTGAAAACTTTTCTTATATGGACTTTAAATGTTTTATGTAGGCCTCGGATATCATTCGTTTAGATAGCTGGCCTAATTAGAGCAAATCGGATTCTCAGCCAGAGCTCTGTTTCTCATTTCTGCCATCAATCTCGACCTGCAGGTATGTGAATCGTTTACTCTTTGATTGCTACACTCATCTAAAACCCTCTGAATAATTCATAGGGTTTTAGAACCATTAAGAGGTGAATCTTGTTTGGCAAAAAAAATGTCTGCCTCTTAATGATTCTAAAACCCTCTGAATAATTTTGTATCGTGGGCCTCTCTTAACCATTCAGAGCCCTAATTTCATTCTGAATAATTACCAAACAACCAGATTTCATTTTGTATTATATCATAGGAGCCTCTTAATCATTCTGACCACTTGATCATTCTGCACTAAACCAAGATACAAAATCATTCAGAGGGTTTTAGAACCATTAAGAGGTGAATCTTGTTTGGCAAAAAAAAAGGTCTGCCTCTTAATGATTCTAAAACCCTCTGAATAATTTTGTATCGTGGGCCTCCCTTAACCATTCAGAGCCCTAATTTCATTCTGAATAATTACCAAATTTCATTTTGTATTATATCATAGGAGCCTCTTAATCATTCTGACCACTTGATCATTCTGCACTAAACCATTCAGCAACTACCAAACAGCCCCTTGCTGAATGGTTTAGAACCATTAAGAGCCCTAACTTATAAATTGTGTGATTGGAATATTGTTGCGTTAATACCCTTACGTCCCGGCATATGTGGTTACATCCCTATTTGTATATATAAATAATATATAAATACATACATACTATGTTCTTATCGCCATAAGGAGTGAAACATTGTGATGTTAAACGTGAATTGACGCTCCATATACTATGTATTTCAAATAGTATCTAATTAGTGTTACAAAACTTGTAGAAAATGGACTCTCCATATAATATTGACGCGTTTTCATCGCTAAACGACGTACATGCAACATGGAGCTGGACAAGTGTTCGTGTGGAGTGCGTTTGGGAAGATGTTAGGGAACAAAGAGTGTTCATTTTTTTAAATCTATTTAACTGGTATTTTATTGTATGTTAGAGAACGAAAATGGTAGCAATTGTTCATCATATTCGGTTAATTCGAATATACACACAAATGAACTTGGTGGGAGGCGTTTTCCAAATGAATCGTTTCAGACTTGGACATAATCTCAATGACTGGAGGTATGAAGGTTATGGTTTCGCCTCCGGTGAATGGACAATCCTAATTGAACCATACACAACCTTCATACCATTGATGATGGATGTCCAATTTGACTTTCCGTTCTATCCATTGGTACATTCTATAAGAACACTTGTGGAAGATCGTAGTAGGCGAAAATCCATGATCTGTAAATTTAAGTTATTTGTTACATTTATATTTCTAAAACAATAAAATCATATTTGATAAAACGATTCTAATTTTAAAAAATGGTAATTTTTGTTCTAGATGTTGTTGGACAAATCATCGCGGGTCGGCGAAGAGGATCTTTCCGAAATCATGGTTTTTTGCAATTTGGATGCTTTGAAATATTTCTCCAAGACGGACCGTAAGTTTTTATATTATAAAGTATTAAAAAAAGTATCTTAGTAACTAACATTTTTATTACTCATAATAGGGGAAATATTATAAAGACGAGGTTGTATGATTCGACACCATCTCGTTTTACGGAGATAGCTCGTGCAATCGTAAATGAATCTATAATATATGCATCCCGAGTAAAACTCATCCATTTGCACGCAAGTACGTAACAAGTTACTTTTATTATTTAATAAACTATTTTATTATTTACATATTGTATTTTATTAAAAATGTATATGCGACTATTTTCAGATAATGTTTTGAGCTCTACGGAGTTAACTACAATTGTGGTAGAACCACATATGCCGGAAGCAGATGCCGTTAGAATTATGATGACATAAAAACATTGGAAGGCCAAGTGGATTAGTATTATTATGTATTTTTGGTATATTTTTGAGTTGGGAACTTGTATGTATCTTTTATATGTATGGCGGTTTAAGTTAAATTGTTGTCTCTTTGTTGTCTAATAATGATATATTTTCAATTGTTAATTAAACTGACTAACGAAATTATTAGATATAAAAAAAAAAGAATGAGTGATGTGTTTCGTGAACAAAATTTCTATCAAATCAACTTTTATCCAAACAACCAAGGTAAATAACAAGGATGACAAGTTAATAAATGGATTTAACTTACTTCATTCCAATTCCACCATTTACACATCATTTTATAGATAAAACAATATCCTATGGCCATCATTTTACAGTGTCCAATGAGGATGAGTGATGACAAAATTACAAATGGTAATGTAACGCAAGTTGATGAAGATATAGCAAAAGGTATATGGAATACTCACTGTAAATATCATTATATATGGTATTAATTCGTGATATAGTCACTCATAGTATATATATTTATCTAAAATAATATCGTTGCAGAAAAAAGAAAGGAATACAACAGACGATATTATGAACGACAAAAGGAGAAGAACAAAATGAGAAAAATAGCTAACAATGAAGGAAGTAGTCAATCTACAACACTTATTGAGACGTCGTACGTGAACGTCAATGAAACAACCCCTGTTAGTGTAGTGACTGCTGAAAAGAGAAAAATTTGGAACAAAAATTATTATCATCGAAATAAAGAAAATAACATAGGAAGCACAAGTGTTAACACACAAGGAACAAGTGTTACACGCAAAGAAGGAACGACTCCAATATGTTCGGAGTTGACACATGAAAACTTCAACGGTAAAATCGTGCATTTATTATTTTTTTTACCAATTTTATTAATTAAAATCTCCTTGAAATTACGATTTTTTTCCTACATAGGCATTCGAAGTAATCGTGGTCTTATTGCTCTCGCAACCGCTTCGTCGGGTGTTGCTGCCAATAATATGCCTGGAGGTCGAACAACTCACTCTAGATTCAAGATTCCTCTCAACCTTGATAATAACTCAATGTGCAACATAAAAAAACAAAGTGGGGCTGCCCAATTGATTCGAGATGCAAAAATAATCATTTGGGACGAAGCGTCAATGGCAAAGAGGCAGGCGGTGGAGGCGCTCGATCGAACAATGCAAGACATCATAGGGGTGGCACTCCCATTCGGTGGAAAGATAATGGTTTGGGGGGGTGATTTTAGACAAGTATTACCGGTCGTGAGGCGTGGAACCCGAGCACATATTGTAGATTATAGCCTACGGATGTCACCTCTTTGGCCCACGATTAAAAAGATACGGTTAACGCTCAATATGAGAGCACGCACTGATCCATGGTTTTCAGATTTTTTATTACGAGTTGGTGATGGAGATGAAGAAGCGGTGGATGAAAGCTTTATTCGCATATCGGATGACATGACCATTCCCTATACTGATAAAGTTAAATCAAAAGATGCTTTGATTGACGCAATCTTTCCATCTCTGCAAATCAACGGAGCTGATTCGGATTATATCATTTCGAGGGCGATACTATCAACTAAAAATGAGAATGTCGATGAGATTAATGATCAGTTGATCGAAAAGTTTTATGGGGATGAAAAAATATACTACAGTTTCGACGAAGCAGAAGATGATAAGAATAACATCTATCCGATGGAGTTCTTAAACTCTCTAACTGTTAGTGGTTTGCCTCCTCATTACCTTCGTCTCAAGATTGGATGCCCAATAATATTGTTGCGGAATATCGATCCCTCAAATGGATTATGTAATGGCAGTAGATTGATATGCAGGGGCTTTCAACAAAACGTCATTGATGCAGAAATAGTTGTTGGTCAGCATGCTGGAAAGAGAGTATTTCTTCCGAGAATTCCCTTATGTCCATCTGAAGATAACATGTTCCCATTTAAGTTAAAGAGAAAACAATTTCCAATTCGGCATAGCTTTTCTATGACAATCAATAAATCTCAAGGCCAAACAATTCCTAATGTAGGTGTCTATCTACCGGAATCAGTATTCTCAAACGGGCAACTTTACGTGGCGTTGTCAAGAGGGATATCACGGGGCAATACGAAGGTGTTAGTGAAGCCTGTGAAAAAATTCAATCGTGTCGGAGTCTACACCTCAAACGTCGTCTATCAAGAAGTTTTACGTGATGAATAAGGTATAATCAACAATTGTATTATTACACATTTGGTACCATATATTTATATTAAAATCATTGCACGTTTTTTGCAGGAAATTCTCCGGATGAGTACATCACTGAAACTAAACAGCTTTCTGGATATACGGATGAGCATTATTTACAAATGATTGTATTTCTTTGTTCAATCAATATTTTCAAGTTTTGTAATAAGTTTTGAGTTTATAGGTTTAGAAGCCTAATACGTTATTTTCCATTCGAGCTTACTAATAAACAATATTAACCTTCAACCTTACATATTAGTTGATTTGCAAATTAACCACGTAAACTCATGAAATAAAATCGAAAGTGATAAAGAAACATGATTCAGGGTTAAACTAATGTTTCGCAATTGTGATTCACCCGCGCTGCATCGCGCGGGTACATCACTAGTATATACTACATATATAAGCATGCTAGAAAAAAGTCTTAAACACAACCTTTTATGCATGATGTACAAGACTTTAAAGCATAAAACTCAAAAAACTCTTAATTACAAGATATAATGCATTGAGTACAACTTGAATTAATTTTTGTTTTTACGCAAACACAAAAGTCGGACCATACCCGAGAACAACCATACCCTTCTTCTACCTCTTCACCATACCTACAACCATACCCTTCTTCTACTACTGTTCCACCATATCCACAGCCATACCATTTTTCTTCTACATATTCACGTTACCTTCAGTACTTGCACGCATAAAGGATTTCTTCGCATATAAATCAAGAGTTATATGCTGTCTCCACCGAACACTCCGCCTCTATTGCCTAGAGAATGCTTGCGAACCCTGTTGGTCGCCGTCCCATGCTGTTAGTCGCCGTCCTCGGTTGCTTATCGACGGTATGATGTATCTCAATCATTTGTTGTGTGTTGTTTTGCTTTTAATTTGTTTATCTATTTCAAGGTCGTTAGTATGTTTAGGGTTTTGATATGTTTATCTTCTCTACTGGTTATCATTGTTTTTCTCCAATATCGACTTGTTCCAAGATTAGGTTTGTGTCTTGTGATTATAACAACTTTGTGTTTAAAATTAGTGGAATTTGTGGCATTGCTGTAGATAACTGGTAAAAGAGCGGAAGGGGAAAATGGCTGTTTGGTAATAATCAGTTTAACAAGACTGGGTACAAAAATCTGTTTTATGTCTATGTGTGTGAATTGTTAATGATTTTAATGAGTTGTTGACTTCTTTTGGTGAGTGATTTGTTCAGGAACTCCCCAGAAGAAACAAGGAAACTTGGAACAGTAGAGTAGACCAATAGGTAATTGGGGATTTGAAATTTTCCTAAGAAAATGATGTATTGTGGAAATCTCAAAAGGGATATTACTGCAATTCAATATATTTTATGTGGTTTACTGATTTGGTGCCCTAATTTTGACATACAATGCTATCTTTGTTGGGTTCTGTTCAGGTACTTTTGCTCTTTCGGTTCGTATCCCGCTTCCATCCATCTCTCCTCTGCTGATTTTATTAGAGGTTTTTTTCCTTCTTTGCTAATTCTTATATCTTAAGTACATATCCATTTTGGTGCAATAAATTTTGAGTGTTCTACATGCTTCTAACAACTGGACAAGCATCCTTCCATACCACATTTAAGACTAAAGTATGTAAATATACTATTTAATTGGAACCATTTTTTCAAAACTAAAAACTGTTATAAACTGTGGAACCCTTAATTCTCTCTCCAAACAAGCCCTGTAGAGAGAGGGGAGACCCCTACTAATATACAAGTGGGGTATGAGATTAGCCGATATGGGACTCCTACACGCCCCCTACAAAGAAGGCTAGGTTAAGTGCCGTTGCCTGGGTGGTGCTTGATGCTTACTCTGATGCCATGTTAGAATGTGTAGAACCCCTAATTCTCCCTTCAAAAGAGCTACATGTGGGTTGGCCTGTGAACAGCCGATGTGGGACGTTAACAAAAATGACACCAAGATAATTGTAATTAGAAGGAAAAGAATGCATTAGGCCAATAGCACACGGTTCATGCTGGTAAAAAAATAAGAGGGCGTGTCATCAGGTTGTTATGTAAAGTTCAACAACTACATCAATTTACTATGGTACTACTTATGCTTACCATCATTATTCTGCTAACCACTACACCACAATAAATTCCTTTTTGTTACATATATATAATATATCATATATGTATGTCATCTTCTTTTTGGGGTTTGCTTGAAATTGTATTGGTTTCCTTTTATATAACCGTCGACATAGATGAAATATAGAAAACAAAAACCAAAAAACTCATAAAAGTAAAGCATCTTTAGACAAGCCTTTATTTCTGTTTACGAAAGACAAAGCCTTTGATTGTAGGCTTTCTTTGTATTAGTGTATAGGTTGATCAATCATCATTATTGTTAAAGAAATTGATTTTCATTTGTTATAGAGGCCAAGGGTGTGCATACTAGGTGGCGGATTTGGAGGCCTATATACAGCTTTAAGGTTGAATTCACTCACATGGCCTGATGACAAGAAACCTCAGGTAACAGTGATGAAGTTCAAACATGCTATCTTATTCAAGACTCTTCTTTCTTTCTCAACACGTTGTGTTTGATTTTTCTGTTATTTAGTCTATAATTTCATTTTACACAGCTCATTTGTCTATGCTCATGATTTTTAATTTAAAATAGTAGTGAGTCACAAAAAGCCACAAATTTCTTCTATCTCAAGTTTAAAATGGTATTAACACTTGTCCTAATTTAGTTTCATGTTACCAATCTTCCACAGGACACTTTTGTTTAAAGAGTTTTCGAACAGATTCAAGGATCACAAGCCTAAGCTATCAAGGACAGAGGTATCTGGTGGAAAAGCCTAAGGAGCCGTTTACCACAAGTAAAATTTAAACTATCACTTACTTACCGGGCACCAAATCGATTTTGTATGCAACAATTCACTTGGTAAGCGCTAACCGTGCTAAGACTTTTGGTCTTTGCATTCACTCTTACCGTGTAAGATTTATGGTCCCTTCCCATATTAATTTGGTAGGTAATGTGACCCCTAAGTTAAAAGTGTTTCTTAAAATTCCATGAACAATTTTTATTTAGAGTTGTTCAGTTGCTATAGAGCTATAACGTTGATCAGATTTGTTGGTCTTGACAGTAATAAGGATCAGATTTGGTGCTTTAATTGTGGTAAAATTTTGATTCGGAAGTTGATGCCTACTCAGACATGTTAATTGATTGCATACATCTTTAATTGAACGCACCATGTTAGTAAGGATCAAAGATGTATGCAATCAATTAACATGTTTGTTTTCCAATCGATCAACAGGGTCGTTTTCGACTAGCATGTTTGTTTTCTAATAGTGGTCTTCAAGTCGAGGAGCTTCGAGTAACAGGTTTGTAGTCGATCAGGGAGTGATTAGCAGGTTTGTTAAACGCGCGACAACTCTTTCTTCATTTGCTACCAACAGCAAAAGAAGCCAAAACAGAAATCTTGTATGAGTAGAGTAGAGTAGAACATGATAAGGAAACATGAGATGTGCTGGTTATTTACAAATGTTAGTGAAGAACTTGCTGTGTGAAGAAGTATTATACATATAATAGAAAACAACCACATGTTTTATTACCTTCATTGATGATACCATTATTTGTTTCTAACTGTGTTATTTGTTCAAACTCTTGTATTCCAAAGAAATATGTTTTTATTGGTGGATGAAAGTGTTTTTCTTCTCCATGGACTTGATAACTTGTTTGATGCATAGTATCATTGTGGCTATTGGGTGGATAAGTAAGGGTCGTTACCGGGTCACTCACATACATTTCTGGATGAATATGGAAAGGCTCGAGAATCTTACCGGGTAAGAGTGATAGCAATGACTGAGAGTCTTACTCGGTAAGCGAGAGTGACGACTCTTACCCGGTTAGCGATTATCGGGTAAATTGTTGCATACAATGCCGTTTTGATTTTTTACTCGATAAGACAAGTGAGAATGTTGACGTTTGTATTTTAACCAAAGAGATTTGTTTATGTACAATGTTTTTTCATGTCAACTAAAAATGACTTTGTTTGATCATAGAGAAGTCATATTAGCATTACTTAATGGTTCTTTTTTCTTTTCTTGGAATCAAGCTCTTATGTTTTGTTGATGTCAATGTGGGTGAAGTTCACGAGTCTCCAACAGTTTCATACTTCTCTAAAGTAGGGATGAAAAAGTCATGAGTTTTTGGAAAAAAAATTACATTCAACTCTAATAGTTTTTAATTTTTAACTTTGGGGATTCAAATTTTAATTTTATTAATAAACTATACAATACATTTACTATCTAAAGTAACTTCTGGAACATTTGAATAAAAAGAACATTTTTCAAACATTCTGGTCGACCAAATAACCGAGACCTTTATATTCATCTGCTCGACCAGTCATTTTGGTCGAGGCTAAGTTATTGTTTTAGTGTTGTGATTCACCCGCGCTGCATCGCGCGGGTACACCACTAGTATATATATATATTCCAGTTGAAAACGTTTTAAAGTAAAACTCACCTCGATTGATTATCAAATTTCCTTCTAATCTTTTCTCGAGAAATCCAATCTTTCATTCAAAGTTCACAAAATCTGAAACAATTTAAGATACATATATCGCCTTACTAGTCAAACACATAAAGCCTACTAAAATCTTATCCTCAACAGTTCTCCCTTCAGCGACTTATCACGGGGGTTCCGCTACCCGGATAGCGGATGGGGTCAAGGGGCAACGCTGTTAGGTCTAGAGTTTTGTCAAAAACACAAGTGTTCGTTTCTGAATTGAAGACTCAGAGTTCTGAGTAGAAGACTCGGAACTTCTGAATAGAGATGCAGAAAAGATTCTAAGTTTGGTCAGAAGACTCAGAGTTCTGAGTAGGAGACTCAGAACTTCTGACTATGAAGACAAATGTTCTGAAGCACCTATTCAGAAGTATGTTCAGAAGTTCTGAACAACATGTTCAGAACTTATATCTTAGGATATTTTCTGTTATAATCAGTTACTAATTAGGACACGTGTAATTGTTCTATTAGTCTGTTTCTTATATGTATTGTAGCTTTAGTGTTTCCTTAAACAGTATATATAGGAGTTAGCAACTGTATGCTAATACAATCTTTGATATAATCTTTGGTGAATCCATTTAGAGAGAAATTCATTGTAATATCTTGTAATTCAGAGATTGTTAATAAATCATATGACCAGTTGCTGTGAATACGATCTTAATTGTTCATATTTGATTGTAAGAGTGTATCCTGGACTTACAATTGGTATCAGAGCCAATCAACAAACAAATTCGTCCAAGAGTGTGTTTGATCGCGTTCTTGAAGTTTCTTGATCAATTCGACAATTGATTCCGCTGCTGCTAACAATTCTTGAATTCCTAACAATTCTTGAATTCGTTTCTATCATTGATTCAAGAAATTTGAATTTGTCTTTCTGTTGAATCGATATCTTACAATCAAGTCATCCAAAGACTTTCTCTCTATGCTGATTAATTCTCGAAATTAAACAGAGATCACAGGTATGTTTTCGAAATTCTTGATTGGTTTCTGGATCAAAGTGATTATATCTGTTGCATGTTGATTAGTATTCAAATTTTTTGTTGAAAAGAAGATTTCATTAATTCATGTACTCTAACTGTTTGATGAAATGCATGTGACAGATTTGATTAATTCTTGCATGTTCTAGATTTGTGTTGATTCTCATTTTTGATCATAATTCATAGTTGATATTCGAATTTGTCATTTCATCATGCCAGAGATTATTGAAGTTTTTGTGAGACCTGCAATTTCTATAACCAGTTCAGACAATTTACAAAAATTAAGTCCTGTAAAAGCAAAAGAAACAATTTCTGAACCAAAAACTGAGATTGTTCATTTTGAAAGCAAGATTGCTAATCTTCAAGCAAAACAAGACGAATATGCAAAAGTTATAAAGATTTTGCAAAAAGAGAAATCTGATTTTCTAAAGGATTTTGAAAAGGTTCAAGAAAACATAAAGTTGTTAGAAAAAGAGAATGTTGATTTGAAAGAAAAAGGCAATTTTAGAAGAAAGATGTTGACAGAGTCTGAAAATAGAATCAAATCATGTGAAATGAAAAATTGTCAACTCTTGAAACAGATCTATGATTTTGAACAAGTTCTTATACTTGAAAGAGTGAAATTTGAGAAAGAGAGAAGAGACTTTCAAACTAAGAGGAAAGGTTTTGAAACAAAGTCTGTTGAATTATCTTTGAAAATTTCTGATTTGGAGAAAATTCTTGCAAAAGAAAGAAAAGAGTTTGAATGCAAGAAAAATGTTTTTCAAAAAGAAAAGATTGGTTTTGAGAAAAAGAAAACAGGAATGTTAAATGAGTTTTCTGTAAAAATCAATGAGTTGGAGAAAGAGTTAGAAGATGGAAGGAAAGAGACTGAAAAGAAGAAGGTAAATGGCTTTAAAGAAAAATGCTTAAAAGATGAGTTTGAGAAGGAAAAGAAAGTTTTTCATTTGGAGATAAGGAGGCTTATTAAGAAATTATTTGATTTATCAACTAAAATCATGATAGAGAGGAAGTCCAAATCTGATTTGCAGTCAAGGTTTGATTTGTATGTTAAAAAGTTTAGGGAATTTGAAACGAAAGTTGTTGACAAATCAAATCATAGTTCAAAAGATCAGATTCGTTCTTCTAATTTGTTTTATGATTCTGCTATTGATAAATCTTATAATTGTTCTTTTAAAAAGATAAAAATGGAATGGAGAGTTAAAGGAACAACTTCCAAGAAAGAAGTGCCAAAATCAAAAGTTCCTAATTCAAATGTTAAAAAGAACAATACATTTCAAAGAAAATCTTTTGTTAAACCTGATGTGATTTATTCTGTAAATCAATTAGTCAGAGTTGCACAAAAGAAACTTTGTTGTTCATATTGTGGGACTAATGATTTTGTGAACAAGAATTTTATTCAGCACTGGTATGGTTCTTATAGAATATCTGCATATGCTACTGCACCTAACAATCCTGGACCCAAGTTCATATGGGTACCAAAGTCAACTTAATCTGTTTTGCAGGTTATTCTTGTGTAAAGCTGAATGAATGATCCATACCGACACATGACCGAAAACAGATGTTGTGCTTAATTGAGAATTTTGACTTTTGGATAATTCAGTCCAAAACTCGGTCTGAATGTGACTATGGATTTCTGATTCATACAGATCAATTTGTTGATTTTGAAGCATTTTTTTTAAAAAAAAGTTCAGCTTACTGTGGTGTAATCGAACTCATAGTTGTGGGTGTTTTTGGTAGAAAACATTCCAAGAGAATATGTTCAGAATCACATTTTGAGCAACCCTGCAAATGTTGGTTGAAAAATTATGATTTTTGAGCAAGTTATGGTGATTTGAAGTTCAGAATGTTCAAAAATCACAAAATCCAAACATTTTTCTAAGGTATTTTCTCTGGAAAGTTTTATCAGAATTCTGACTCTGTTACTCAGAAGTTCTGACTCCACTACTCAGTATTTTGAACAAATTACTCAGAATTCTGACTCAACTAATCAGAATTCTGACTCTGATACTTAGAATTTTTGAGCAAGTGACTCGAAATTCTGACTCTTCTAATCAGAATTCTGACTTTTCTACTCAGAATTCTGACTCAACTACTCAGAATTTGGATTTTTTATATCTAATGAGGAATCATCGTAGATGATTACCAAAATCTCTTGATTTTGCAGGATTATCTTGATTTCAGAGGAAGTATTGACTCAAAATTTGATCTGATTGTTTCAAGATAATGTTCAAAACCCGTGATTCAACGTTTTAGGTTTTTGAACATATCAGTTCAAAACCCGTACTTAAGTGACTATGGCTTCTGAATAATCCAGTTCAGGACCCGTACTTCAGAGACTAAGACTTCTAAACAAATCAGTTTAGAACTCATATGTCTCAGGTGATATCCTTAACTGTCATATTTTTATGTTTCAAGGAACAAGTGGTGAAAGGTAACATTGCATTACGTTTATTTCTATTGCTTTGAATGTTTGAATCTTAACAAATTTAATTCAATGATATGAATTTTTTTTAATTTTCATTCAATGAATAAATGTGTGTCAAAAAGTGATTTTACAAGTATTTTGTATTATCTGAGCTATATTTGTTTCAACTTTCACTTCTGAATTAAATCGAAAGGTAAGCAAAACATGAATGAAATTATGCCGAATGCTCAATGTTATGAAATCTATACTTATATAGAATATAATGTTCAAAAAGCCTAAATGTCAGAATGTTGGATGGAAACAAAAATATGGGGGAAGTACTACGTTTTAGTACCAAGTGATTGAGATGAAATATAAATATATATAAAATCATTTAGTTTGAAAGTTTGTACCTGTGGCCTTTCTGGTTTGGGAGAGTAAGTCCTAAGGGGTGCTTGTCACCTAGCACCTAAGACCAACTGGTCTGGGATATGCTGACCCAAATCCTGGTTTGGAACCAGATAGAAAGCCATGTTTAACGATGTATCTTATTCTTACTAAATTTTTTGATTAAAAGATGCCAATGTGCACAAAATTAAAAGATGCCAATGAACACAAAATTAAAAGATGCCAATGAGCACACATCTCTTGAAACTTTGGGAAAATACAAAGTCGCAATAAACCTGTAAATTTGTGAAAATCCTGATTTTGGACAAATAGTGTGAGTAGAGCAAAGTATTCTTATATGTTTTAGAATTGCATATTCTTGAAGCTAATCATATTTCGCATGCTAAGCACACCAAATAGATTTAATAAAGGGATTGAAACTGAACATTTTTTAACTTGATATGCAATGATGACTTGTATTTGAATCCAAACACATGCATTTGATTTCATTTGATTGAAAAATCTGATAAATTTCATTAAGTTGGATTTCTTTTGTAAAATTTTCAAATGATCAAATGTTAGTAGTTATCAAGTGTAATTCAGTGAATCTTATTTTCTTTGTATAAATATATTTGAAATGAATAATTTTAGTGAAATATATGCATACTTTCAGGGGGAGAAAACAAATTGCTCCATAATTCTTATTTTGAGGGGGAGCAAGGTTATTCATTAAGGAGGAGAAAAAGCATAGACTTCATTCGAAGAAAAAGCATCGCTAAAGTTTTGAAAATCAAGGGGGAGAAAAGCTAAAGATTTTGAAGATGATTTTGCTTTCCAAAACTTTAGGGGGAGAAAAGCTAAAGATTTTGAAGATTGATATGATTGAAAAATCTGATTGATTGATTAAAAAAAAGGGAGAAGAAAGTCAGAAAGTCATAAAAAGAGAGAAATTTGACTTGATCACATGAAGATAAGATTTGTCATTTCAAGGGGGAGCAAAGAAAAAGAAAATATATAACAGAAATCAATTTGGAAGTCGTTGCTGCTGCTGATTAAAGACTGACCAGAAGTTGTTAACTCAGATTATTCAGAATTCTGAGCAAAAGTTGTCAAAGCATTCAGAAGAGCTCCATCTGAAGATTGTTCCTGCTCTAAGAATTTGATGATGAAAAGTACAAGTGTGTTTGACAAAAAGGGGGAGATTGTTAGGTCTAGAGTTTTGTCAAAAACACAAGTGTTCGTTTCTGAATTGAAGACTCAGAGTTCTGAGTAGAAGACTCAGAACTTCTGAATAGAGATGCAGAAAAGATTCTAAGTTTGGTCAGAAGACTCAGAGTTCTGAGTAGGAGACTCAGAACTTCTGACTATGAAGACAAATGTTCTGAAGCGCCTATTCAGAAGTATGTTCAGAAGTTCTGAACAACATGTTCAGAACTTATATCTTAGGATATTTTCTGTTATAATCAGTTACTAATTAGGACACGTGTAATTTATCTATTAGTCTGTTTCTTATATGTACTGTAGCTTTAGTGTTTCCTTAAACTGTATATATAGGAGTTAGCAACTGTATGCTAATACAATCTTTGATATAATCTTTGGTGAATCCATTTAGAGAGAAATTCATTGTAATATCTTCTAATTCACAGATTGTTAATAAATCATATGACCAGTTGCTGTGAATACGATCTTAATTGTTCATATTTGATTGTAAGAGTGTATCCTGGACTTACAAACGCCCTTGCAAGGTCTGGGGGGCGCCCCCCAGGAAGTTTTCAGAGTAACTTAATCCAAAAATACAATCAAAAACTATAATCGGACACTACCAAAACTACCGGGACTCACTGCACCGGGACTCCATATCACCGGCACTCTTTAGTACCGGGACTCTCCAGTACCGGGACTCTCCAGTACCGGGACTCTCCAGTATCGGGACTCCATAACACCGGGAGATGGTATTACCGGGTCTTGTCGTTACCGGGAGTCGACAATACCGGGACTCCACCGGGAGTTTCAAGAACACGGTCGGTCTAAACTTTCCCAGATGCGATTGAAATCTATACAAAACACGAAACTGGAAATTCTAAACCGATAGGAATTTACTACTGATGATTACAAATACAAAACCTAAAGAATACATAACTTAATTTTGATTCCAACACACTCAATCGGAGCCTTAACCGTACCTCCTTCTTCTGCTTCTTTTCTCCTCAAGAACTCGCACACACACACACACACACTGATATTTTGAGTTGTGAAATATCTGAAATCCTAAAGGGGTAATATGAAATCCCCATTTACCAAATGAACCTTCAACTATCAACTAATGTCCAACACCCCTTTAACTTATTATTTTACCTTAACTTACCCTAAACCTCGTTTTATAAAGTTAGCTAGATTTAACGGAATTAGGATTTAACTAACGAACTTACCCGGGGTATTACATTATCTCCCCCTTAAAAGAATTCCGTCCCGGAATTCGGTTAAGCAAAAAGGTAACGAATACTTATCACTACTGCTTCGAGCTCAATCAAAACCATAGAAACTAACTGAATAGCCACCCCACACCCACCTATATCTCTAACACAGATAAGCAACAAAAGCACGGAAATACCAATAACCATTTTGCACCGAAGTCAGATAACACCTTAGCACGTATAGAGTTTATAGAAACATACCTATAACCTCATCAGGACTTTCCTCCACCTCTTGTTCCGTCATCTAAAAAACACGGCCCTTTGCTTTCGATACCTCAGGCCCTTGTTCCTCTCCCGGCCTAACACCCGTTGGTCTCACCGCCATACTACCCTGTTGTGCTTTCCATTGCGGACAATCTGACTGAGTATGATCCGGGGAATTGCAAACGAAACAGAATCGAGTTACCCGACAGTCTCTAACAATGTGACCAGTCTTTCCACATTTGTAACAACTTCGGGAATCCACATAACAGTTTCCTTGATGAACACGATTGCATTTTGGGCATGGTCTTTCAACTGGTCTGAAAGGTGAATAACTATCAAACCTCGGGGATTCGTATTCTTCCGAATCGTACATCGTTTCTTCCAGTTTTCTTTTCCCAGCACTCTTATCACCAACGTCTCTCCGGTTATCCTGTTCCACATTTTCCGCGGTATCCACTGCGGCTGAGAACGTATCGGGTCCTTTTGCAGTCACTAGCTTTCTAATTTCTACATTTAACCCAAAAATAAACCTTTCCATCTTTAGAGCCTCCGTGGCAACATAGTACTCCGCATAGCGAGACTTCTCCAGAAAAAGAGCGGTGTAATCCCTAACCGATAAACTTCTCTGATGTAGATTCAAGAATTCCTCTTCCAGTTGTCTAACTGCTGCTTGAGGACAAAACTGTTCTTTAAAAGCGGTTGTGAATTCGTCCCAAGTAAAAGTAGAGTATACATTCGACCTTGTGGAATCAATGTGAGCTTCCCACCAGTACAGAGCATCCGCTTTCAACATCGCCGTTCCATATAATACTCTATCTTCTTCAGCGCACTTACTTGTCTTGAAGATAGCTTCTATATCCTTCAGCCACTCATCGCGTTCACGGGATCCCTGTCTCCTGAGTAGGTCGGAGGTCTACAGCTTAAGAACATCTTGTAGTCGCACCTCCTTGTTATCGGTATAACAGTTGGTGTAATTGGCATTGCACCTCCTGGTTCAGGATCTAGTGTTCCAGCTTCATTGTGACGATTCTGATCAAACATTGCCTGTATACTAGCTTGCAGTCTTCCCATCTCCGCCATCAAATCGTCTCTTGTAATAAACTTTGTTCCTCGCCCCTGAACTCTGCCTCCAGTTCTGCCCCTTCCTCGTGCTCCCCCTCTTCCCCTCGACCCAACTGTTGGATTCGTTCTACTAGGATTTCCTCCTCCTCTCTCTCTATTCGTATTTCGAGTACCGCTTGCCATTCTGAAGATTCAGACAAGATTAATATACACATAAACACATACCCCATATAATAAGATATTCCGGTTCAACATGTACCTGTAAGATCACAATTACATTGGCCAGGTGTATTTACGAAATTACCTTACATGATGTTCCTTCTACCTTTTATACTTAATATCCCAAGGTTCTACAATAATAGGGACATCCTACTTCACATGCAGTTTAAGTCTAGGTACAGATACAAATACGTAAATCCCTTAAACTAGGGCTCTGATACCATTTGTAACAACCCATATCCCATAACATCCATCATATAACATAACATGCATACATATCATTGATTTACAACAAAAGTTACATAACAAACCAAGTACAGTCTCATTAGTCTTGAAACTACAAAATATATAAAAGCTTCTTAAACATCATCGATCAACGGAGGCAGCCTACACCTTATTCTTTCCTTTGCCGCTATCAATTCCTCGACCTGGAAAACATATTTTTGAAAACAAAATGAGGGTTAGACCAAACGGGTCTAGTGAGTTAATCCCAGTCCTTTCGAAAATCATTATAAAACCTTTTATGTAAATCCTTTGTATCAAAATAGTTTAGATAAACCTTTGGTAATCCTTTCGTAAAATATAAACATACCACACGTATTTAAATACCAATCCAGACTCGTGCATCGTGTACATCTCATCCACCTTATTCCTCCACAAATGGCCACATTAGTTGGTAGCAAGCCAACTAATAAATCAACAACCGATCCGCACACCAGAACCCGGCTACCCGTCGGTCCGCACACCGGAACCCGACTACTCACCGGTCTGCACACCGGAACCCGGCTACTGTGCACTTGTGTAGTGTAATGCACCAATAATTATAATATCTTACTATATTATAAACACAAAATAATCACACCTTGATCGTATATCCATTCCACACATATCCATCTCATATATATATATAAACACAGATATATATATATATATATATATATATATATATATATTCCAGTTGAAAACGTTTTAAAGTAAAACTCACCTCGATTGGTTATCAAATATCCTTCTAATCTTTTCTCGAGAAATCCAATCTTTCATTCAAAGTTCACAAAATCTGAAACAATTTAAGATACATATATCGCCTTACTAGTCAAACACATAAAGCCTACTAAAATCTTATCCTCAACAGTTCTCCCTTCAGCGACTTATCACGGGGGTTCCGCTACCCGGATAGCGGATGGGGTCAAGGGGCAACGCCCTTGCAGGGTCTGGGGGGCGCACCCCAGGAAGTTTTCGGAGTAACTTAATCCAAAAATACAATCAGAAACTATAATCGGACACTACCAAAACTACCGGGACTCACTGCACCGGGACTCCATATCACCGGCACCCTTCAGTACCGGGACTCTCCAGTACCGGGACTCTCCAGTACCGGGACTCTCCAGTACCGGGACTCCATATCACCGGGAGTTGGTATTACCGGGTCTTGTCGTTACCGGGAGTCGACAATACCGGGACTCCACCGGGAGTCTCAAGAACACAGTCGGTCTAAACTTTCCCAGATGCGATTGAAATCTATACAAAACACGAAACTGGAAATTCTAAACCGATAGGAATTTACTACTGATGATTACAAACACAAAACCTAAAGAATACATACCTTAATTTTGATTCCAACACACTCAATCGGAGCCTTAACCGTACTTCCTTCTTCTGCTTCTTTTCTCCTCAAGAACTCGCACACACACACACACACACTGATATTTTGAGTTATGAAATATCTGAAATCCTAAAGGGGTAATATCAAATCCCCATTTACCAAATGAACCTTCAACTATCAACTAATGTCCAACACCCCTTTAACTTATTATTTTACCCTAACTTACCCTAAACCTCGTTTTATAAAGTTAACTAGATTTAACGGAATTAGGATTTAACTAACGAACTTACCCGGGGTATTACATCAGGGACGGAGGAGTAAAGAAGAAGAAGCCAAACCCACCCAAATTCAAGGGGAAAGAAAAAGTTGGTCAATCCAACTTCAAACCCAAAGGCAAGGGTAAGTGTAAGGCTAACTCTGCGATTCCTCAAGCGAAAACTCCAGACGACGCAACATGTTTCCACTGCGGGGAGAAAGGACACTGGAGGCGTAGCTGTCCGAAATACCTGAAGGAGCTAAAAGAGCTCAAGCCCAAGGGTGTGGCCGAACCTTTAGGTATGTATATGATTGAACTCCACAACACTTCTGCTTCTAATTCCTGGGTATTGGACACAGGATGTGGTACTAACATTTGTACTGATGTGCAGGGACTAAAACAAAGTAGGAAGCTAAGACGCGGAGAGCTCGACCTAATCATGGGGAACAAGCATGTTGCTCCAGTTGATAGGATTGGGAATTGTGAGCTTACTTTTGAATCTGGTCTGTCTGTGGTGTTATTGAATGTTTGCTACTCGGCCGAAATGGCCAAAAACATTATTTCTTTTAAAGCACTGTATGATGATGGTTTTAATTTCGTATTTGATGATGGATCAATTCTTGTGTTTAAAAATGAGTTACTTTATTTTAAGGCTAGTCCTTGTAATGGGATCTCTGAAACCAACATCATCTTAAGAAACAATAATAGTTCAATCCTTAATGTTAATTCAACCTCATCCAAAAATGGTTTGGATAAGACATATTTGTGGCACTGTCGTCTTGACCACATTAACAAGAAACGCATCGCCAAACTCCAAGCGGATGGGATTTTGGAATCATTTGATCATGCATCTTATGATGAATGCGAATCTTGTTTACTAGGGAAGATGACTAAAGCACCATTCACAGGAAGCTGTGAACGGGGCAAAGATCTGTTGGACCTTATACACACTGATGTATGTGGACCATTCAGATCTACCACAAGACATGGAGAGAGGTACTTCCTTACGTTTACTGATGATTTCAGTAGATATGGATATGTTTATTTGATTAAACATAAGTCTGAAACCTTTGAAGTGTTCAAGACATTCCAGAACGAAGTGGAGAATCAACTAAACAAAGGGATTAAGATCCTCAGATCTGATAGAGGCCGTGAGTATCTTAGTCTAGAATTCAGCGATCATCTAAGAAATTGTGGCATAATCTCACAATTAACTCCACCCGGGACACCCCAACACAATGGTGTGTCCGAGAGGAGAAACCGAACATTGTTAGATATGGTTCGTTGCATGATGAGTCGCACTACGCTTCCAATCAGTTTCTGGGTTATGCCTTAGAGATTGCAGCAAAAATCCTTAACCTCGTTCCAACCAAGAAGGTTTCCAAAACACCATCTGAAATATGGAGTGGTAGAGTTCCTTCACTAGCATATTTAAAAATCTGGGGTTGCGAGGCTTACGTTCGTCGTGAATCTCAAGACAAGTTAGAGCCCACATCAGAGAAGTGTTATTTTGTTGGATATCCTACTAGATCTTTTGGATATTTTTTTTACAAACCTTCTGAAAACAAAGTTTTTATTGCTAGAAGGGCAGTCTTTTTAGAAAGGGAGCTGATGTCCAAAGAGGCCAGTGGGAGCCGAATTGATCTTGAAGAAGTTCAAGAATCAACTAACATGGAATCCAATGTTGGCACTAGTTACCATCAAGAGGTTGAACAACCTCAATATGATGGAGAACTTGACATTCAGCCACCACCTGTTCGCAGGTCTGATAGAGTACGTCAGGCACCTGAAAGATATGGTTTACTCATTTATGATGGTGATGAGTCTCTGGTAGATCTTCATGAACCTACCAGCTATCAGGAAGCCATGGCAGGGCCAGAGTCTGCTAAATGGAAGGAGGCTTTTGAAAACGAGATCCAATCCATGTATGATAATCAAGTTTGGGACTTGGTTGATCAAACGCATGGCCTTAAAACAGTTGGGTGTAAATGGGTCTTCAAGAAGAAGACCGACATGGATGGGAAACTATACACATACAAAGCTAGATTGGTGGCAAAGGGTTACACGCAAAAACATGGTGTAGACTATGATGAAACTTTCTCACCAGTTGCTATGTTAAAATCTATTAGGATACTGATTGCCATAGCAGCATTTCATGATTATGAGATATAGCAAATGGACGTAAAAACCAACTTCCTTAATGGAAAGCTCACTAAGGATGTGTTTATGACACAACTTGAGGGTTTTGTACATCCTAAGCATCCCAATAGAGTGTGTAAGCTTTAGAAGTCCATTTATGGACTCAAGCAATCATCTCGTAGCTGGAATCTTTATTTTGATGAGAAAATCAAGAAATTTGGTTTTATTAGAAGTGAAGATGAACTATGCTTCTATGTCAGAACTAGTGGGAGTACTGTAGTCTTTCTTGTATTGTATGTCGATGACATACTACTCATGGGAAAAGATGTCCCAACACTGCGAAGTGTCAAAACTTGGCTAGGGAAGTGTTTTTCCATGAAAGACATGGGAGACGCGGCATACATACTAGGCATCAAGATCTATAGAGATAGATCCAGGAGGCTCATTGGGTTAAGCCAAAGTACCAGCATGGCATGGCACTAAGCAAGTCTCAGTGTCCTAATTCCACTGAGGAATTAGATAAAATGAGTCGGGTTCCATATGCTTCGGCTGTAGGATCGATCATGTATGCCATGATTTGTACTAGGCCTGATGTATCATATGCCTTAAGCATGACGAGTAGATATCAGGCCAACCCTGGCGAAGCTCATTGGATAGCAGTCAAGAACATTCTCAAGTACCTGAAAAGGACAAAGGACGTGTTCTTGGTCTATGGTGGCCATGAAGAGCTATGTGTAAAAGGATACACATATGCTAGCTTCCAAACTGATAGAGATGATTCCTGTTTGCAATCAGGATTCGTGTTTTTGCTAAATGGTGGAGCGGTCACATGGAGAAGTTCCAAGCAGAGCACTGTAGCAGATTCTACAACAGAGGCTGAGTATATTGCAGTTAACGAGGCCATGTGGATGAAGAAGTTCTTTGGGGATCTTGGCGTAGTTCACACTATTTATGACCCTATAGAGATCTTCTGTGACAACGAGGGTGCAGTCATCTTGGCTAACGAAGCTAGGTCACACAAGCGTACACGACATATACTCAGGAAATTTCATTACGTTCGGAAGGTTGTCGAAGACAAGGACATTATCATTAGTAGAGTTGACTCAAGTAGGAACTTGGCTGATCCATTCACCAAGCCCTTGCCTCAGACCAAGCATGATACTCATACTAGGTCTATAGGCATTAGAGTTGTAAGCGATTTAGCTTGATTATATATTTTAAATTGATCTGAGATTTTGGAACTTAAACAGTTTACATTTGCATATGACATGATGATTATTATGTTGATATCATAGTATGTGCTTGGAGTAATCATTTCATTGGTGTATCACTGTGTTTTATTTTGCATGTTTATAAACTTCCTTTGAATACTAGTTTATTCAAAAATCTCCACAGTCGTTTATTTTCCAAAGGAAGGGAGTAATAAATTAAGACTGATATGAGGTGTGAGTTGATTATCCATAGAGATGGATATAGCATTGGATGCAACTACACTCATGTGAACTTGATGGAGATCAAGTTTTGGAGCGACCAACACTTAGAGATTACTTCATGGTTTCTGTTACAAGTAATTCTAAGATGGTAATATCTTTTATCCTAGAGTGGAGATGCATGAGACTCCTGACACGAAGTCGGTTATGTTTTGACCATTCTCCAACGTTGTCCGTAACTTGGAGCTATAATATAACATGACTAGTGGGGTGGTCTATGTAGTCAAAGCAATTTGTTCCTTTTGTCTCAAGGTAAAAGTGATATCCTTAGGCCCCTCAATGATTTGGTGCTGACACATAAATGTATGGCCATACTAAGACTGAATTGATATTGGATCAATGTTGCAGTCTACTTCAGGTCACCACAAATCTCGATTGAGAAATATAATATTGAACGGTCTGAAGATTGACAATATACCATGTCTCACGTTCATATGGATATCTAGAACAAAAGGATAATTGATCACTTACCTATAGGACTGTTTCATACCTTCTGGTTTTGATTACAGAAATAGTGAATGACACACATGTGCCATTATATAGTTATTGTGTCAAGTGCAAGTGGGAGTCTGTTGGAGATATGCCCATTGACACAAAATAATTAATGATGGCATTATCCTATTCGGTCGCACACAAAGTCCAAACTAAAATTTCAAGAATTATATGGTTAAGGGGAAAGTTTGTTAAACATCATAAGTGATGGTTTAACTAGAAACTAGAAGAAAGTTTGAGGGACCAATGTTGTAAAATGGAGGAGACACAAAAGTAAAAGTGTCATATTATGGTGAGAACCACACACTACTTCTTCTCCACCTTTTAAGCAACCTATTCTCTCACTCTCTCTCTCCTTTATATCTTTCGGCCAACAACAACACACACAAGTGTGTGTTTTGCATGTGAAAAGAAAAAGTCTTTTTCTCTCAAAAGATTATTTCTCTCAAAAGGTTTTTGGTGAGAAGATTTCTTGCAAGTATTTGGAGCTTTGTGTGTGCTTCTAATAGAGGGATTCTCCTTTGGATCCTCCAAGGTCATCAAGGGTATGTTTACTTCTATCTTCATCCCTTTTCTAGTTGCTATATTACTTGTACAATGGATCCTCTATTAGAAGAAGAAGTTCTTTTTTTGTTTATAATTATAAGCTTCCGTTGCATGTTTTTGTTTGGTAAAACCTCTTCTTCCAACACTAATATTGAATGAAAAGTTAGAGATGATTGTTTTTGAAGCATAACCTCTATGTTCATAAGGGTTTAATTAGTGTCCAATTTATGTCACACCCGTGCTAATTAAAAAATACAGGAAAGGTAAATTGCAAGAATGGAGTAAGATAACTAAAATGGATCAAAGGCTTTCAATGCATTAAAAGTAAGAAATTTAATACTTCTTCCATAACTTCAAACTAAAGTTAAATGTCTTCTCTACTGTCATGCCTCTCCTCCGTATACGGACGAAGGAGATAGCTTACAAAAAGGGCAACCAACACAAAGGATACACTCATCAGGTAAAGACCAAAGAGTAAAACAAATGGCATAGACATGCTCCTAGATTTTAATGGATTATACTCTTGGTCAACAAAAGATGACTTCAAATGTCAGCTTTTCTTCACTCCAGGCATGGAACAGAATCCACAATCATCAACTTCAATCAGTTTACTTCGACGAGCTCCTCACAAAGAATTTTGTAGTACTACTATAGCACATGGTAGCTGTTCAACAACAACTTTCTAGAATTAGCATAATAATAACTAAAAGAATTCAAATCTACTTCCTAACTCCATACATAAGAAAGAAATAAAGTAGAAGAATAAAAGACTCAATTTACGGGTCTAAGAAATAAAAACAAAGAAAATTTTATTCTATAGCAACAATAGTTGCGACACTTATCAAGTATCATGTCACTTACTTGAAACTCGATATGTTTTGTCTCTTATCCTCATAACTCATCTTTCTATCTTGGGTAACCTTTTATCTTCCATGAATTTGATTTATCTTCTCATTGTTTGTTGTACTAACTCTCGTAAGTTATCTACTTCAAAAATTATCCCCACATACTGGAGTTCAACATTTCCTACCATACAATGCATCAACTAGCACAATTTTTTGACTCAAATGGTAGTCATTTATTTTAGACACTTTATTAGTGGTAAAATGGTCATCCCAAATACCTCTTAGATCTAATACACAAGGTCATAGCATATTCTGCAACGTTCTAATTTTTCACTTACTTTACCCTGTTCGTGGATGGTATAATGTATTTACTCTCACTTGGGAATCCATTTATGTTTGAAAGATTTTATAGAATCAAGACATAAATCTATTGTCTCAATAACTTTCCTTCATTTGGTAGGATGTATACCACCTTGGTCAATAAATTAACAGTCACACATATATAATCATGCCTTCTTTTTGGTTCATGCAATTTAGTCATATAATCTCTTATGATATCCTCCCACTTTCATACGGGGATGTCTAAGGGTTGTAAATTACCATAATAATTTTGGTGTTCAGACATTACTCGTAAACAATCATACATTAACCTACATGACTGTGGACATCATTTTTCGCGTTTATTGGAACTCCCAAAGCCCAAAGCAACAGGCTGATCCAATAACTTTGAATTCAACTTAAAATCAAGGTGGGAGTTATCGATAGCATACAACTTTGAGCGAGGGCAATCTACTTTTCTATCCATATGGGATGAGTTTTTACAAACGTCCTGACTTTAATTCTTGATATCCTTATCAAGCGCTCCGAGGATCCTCCTTGGAATCGACAATATGAAATTCTCCTAATATGTTACAACCCCCCTCTCGAAGACTCATCATGCTCGACAAGGTTTGACCACCATCATGATGGTACAAGGATTGGCTATGATACCATTTGTAACGTCCCAAGCCTAAAACAACAGGCTGACCAAATAACATTGAGTTCACCTTAGAAGGATGGTGGATGTTTTTAGTAGGCCACAACTTTGAGCTTATAACGATTTCAACAATCTACTTTTCTATTCACGTGGGACAGGTTTTTACATAGGCAACCCTCGAGGCCAGGTACCTGGATCAAGGTTGACATCCGTTTTTCATAATATTGTTTCAATTCTTCCTATTGCCTGTCAAATTTCATTCTCTTCTATCAATTTCTTCCAACATCACTGCTTTTGTTCTTGAAATATACTCACCTTAAAACACGTTTTAGGTAGATCTAATGTCACATAACTACATATATCATCTATTAAGCCAACAACGAAGCAATTAGTCTTCCTACTCTTAATTGCAACTAATTTATATTCATAATCTTGCATTCATGATAAAGGCAGTCAAGTATTCTTGTATTCTCAATTCTTCATGCTTAAGCTTAGAAAACAGTTATTTTATTTGTCTTCGGTCTACGACGAAGAAAACCCTTTCTAATAATTTTTTTAAGTTCCTCCCATGATAATGCAGTTGCTGCGGTGATCCTTATTGTTGATTGCATACAACTCGTTCCACCAACGAATTGTTTGTTCCTTAAGCAAACAATTGGTTTTTCTTCTTTATTATATATTTGTACTTTTAACATTTCTCGATTTCTTCCTCTCGATTTTCCTTCAATAATCAGAGAAGTACTTCCAACTCTCATGTACTATTTCATTGGGCTCACGAAGGTGTTTGCTTACAATTTCAGGCACCACATGTTGATTTACATTCACGGTGGGTAGAATTTTTGTAGTTGCATTTATAGAACAATTTTTGGTGGTAATTTTTCATGTGACATTCTAGTAACTGTATTAGGAAATACATAGAATTTTACAATAAGCAAAATAAGATTAACATTTTTTTTTTCTTTTTCACATTCAACTATAGCATACAATTATAATAAGATTAACATTTTTTTTTCTTTTTCACATTCAACTATAGCATACAATTATAATATGTCAAGCCGTTTAAACATTCCACTATCTAAACATTCCAACCAAAAGTTCACACTTTGATACCCAGTCTATCTAGAGACCAGTTGTTACTACTACAATTAATATACAAAAGAGAAATCATGCATGGCATACACTTTTATAGACCCAAAATACATATTAATTTTCATGCATTGCCAAAATAGGTGACTAGTTCCTACAATAACGTCTATAACTTAATTAACACACACACACACACACACACACACACATATGTTTATATATGAATACAAATACCTTAGATCATTATTCATCCATGATATGTTATCTTTTTTCCATCACACTTTGTTAAATTTGACAATTGTTTTCACTTTAATTGACTTTTCAAATCAATGCATATATTATTGGGTGCTTAACTCCTATTTTTACATGTTGAGCCCCAAATCTGATTGAGTTGATTGATGACAACCCTTTGAATAAATGTTCAAAAGATCTTTTAGTTTTCTTATTTCTAAAGTGAGTTCAAAAACTTCTGAAGAAATGTTCAAAGGAATTTTTGGTTTCTGTTATGAAAGGTTAATTAGCCAAGAAGAAAATGCTTCTATTCAAGGTCAGTCACTAAAGGCTTAAGATCAATTCAGAAGACTATATGATCAAGCCTCATAGCATTTGATTTCTAGTGTCAATTTGATTTCTAGTTTCAATTT
The DNA here is from genome assembly GCA_033807775.1 of Saussurea involucrata. NCBI lineage: Eukaryota > Viridiplantae > Streptophyta > Magnoliopsida > Asterales > Asteraceae > Saussurea > Saussurea involucrata. The sequence continues at coordinate 17,190,865 of CM066326.1, forward strand.
GTTCAGATCTATTATTCGATCTCCCAAATAGTATGTAATATGTTCCTTCGAAAACTTCAATGCATTCATATTTTAATCATGCAAAAGAATGTTCCAAACCGTGTACTATCCCCTTGTACAAAGTTTATTGTTGGTCATATTCGTTATCGACCTAACACTATATCATATGTTTCGGGTTCCCAAATGTTGTATAGGGGTTCAGGGGTCAAATTGGTTTTACACCTTTTACAGATGGGGTAGTCGCCCCAATTTATGCCTATAACTCAACGTAATGGTGCCAAACTTCAGAAAAAACTATTATTCAATCCATGAAAGGTGTACAAGTGTTCTCACATTTAACATTTTTATGGATGTCCACGACCAAAGTTTTTTCGGTAGGAGGATATTACTAAGAACATTATAACCAACCCTTCCTTGTGGATGCCCCTTCTTTCTAGGAGGATTTCCTCACATTAATTCTAGCTAAGCCTATAATGATCATCGTATGGTTATAAATGTCCCTTTATTTTCTCAACTCTTCTCTTTTTCCGTAAAAGTTTGTTTTATTGATGTTTAACCGATGTGTAACTTCACCAATGGTTTGAGATTAGACCAATGGTTATACCACAAGACCTGAGTTCTCATTAATTATCGATCACAACGTACAACAAAACATTGAAATTTATATTTAAGACATGAAAATCTGTTTTGACTCGCATATATGAACATAATTTCCAACGTAAAAACAATAAATAGTTTGTATACTTACAAAAGGTCGAGATTTAAATAAGCTAGTCCTCCTTCGCAAGATTCAATAATTACCGTCAATTTGCTCCTTACACTGAGAGGACTTGCAGTTTCTCTTCATATTCAATACTGACCTAATATCATGCAATCCTTTTTTACCTTCAAAGCTTTTGCTCCTTCCTGCTTTGGAGCTAAAATGGAGGGAGGATGCATGGTGGGTTTTTAAGAAAATGAAGGGGAATGGAGAAAATGAGGTGAGGAGGCTTTTATGGAAAATGAATGAGAGAGAAAAAGAGATTGAATGATGAGCGGCTACATTTCTTCAAGATTTTGGTTTCCCATTTCATCCAACTATTTATTCCACCAATTAACTTTAATGCTCTTTTTATTTCAACTACTATATATTTCATCCAACTATTTATTCCACCAATTAACTTTAATGCTCTTTCATATATTTCTATATCATATTAGTTTCTCATATTTGATTCTTTCATAAAACTTGTCTCGTTTCTCTCAACATATATATGGATATAAATTTCCAACGAATTTTCATTCCATTTGTACTTTCGTGATTCTCGATCCTTTCAAAATAATTGTTTCACTCTAATAGATATATTTATATATCTATCACATATATCGAATGTCCCTTCTTTCGAGTTTATGGAACCCTTTTAATATCATTTCAACACTAATATCACCATAAAATGATATATATATATATATATATATATATACACTGTTGGTGATTCACTTGAGATCAATAAGGTAAATAGACCAGGTAAAGGAGGTCACGCCCTCTAGTGGGGGCAGCGACCCTAGCAGTTGTCACACCCCGCTAAAGCGGAAACACGAGGTATAACAGCGTAGGGTTTCATTCAAAAGGTAACAGACAACACCAACCACAACATTCAATACAATAGTTCAAAATATTACATTACAACGTCTTAAGCAAATTGTTTCAAAAAGAAGACGCCGGATACAAAAATTAACAGTAGAAGTTTTAATGTTCTTGATGCTGATGTCATCATGCAAAATACACCCTACATGCCTTCACTTACTTATTAGCACCTGAAAAGCATGATGAAAAGAAAAGGGTCAACTACAAAGAGTTGGTGAGTTCACATGTTTTCGTATGCACAAAAAAATAAATTTGTATGCAGAAATTGTTATTGTGAAACGTTTGTTCACACGAAGTTTACGTAACCAGTTGTTCGAGTATTTGCACGAGGTATAAAGTATACAATGATGTCATCGCATTGAGCCACTACCAAACCTTCCGACAAACCAACGTCCCTTAAATTATTCACGTCCTACCTCAGGGGTGGATTAACTCCACATGGGTAAGACCATTATTGTCACTGGTAAAGTGCACTTCTAGCTCGTCAGCTTAAAGTGGGGTTGTCAAACCAAATAGCGCTACCCACAAATACCATCGGCTCGTAATGAGCTAATAAGTAGTGTCTAACAAGTGGGGACTTTTTCAGTTAAAACTCAAGCACATCAGAAAGTATACATACCTTAGTGCACAAACATTTTAAAGTTAAAATTCAACATTTCATAGCATAATTCAAGCAATTTGAAATTCAATATCATGCTTTTCACCCCAAATTGTAACAAAAGAGTAAAAAGGGGCTGTGAATACTCACGATGTTCAGCAAGGATTTCCAAGTGTTGCCGCACGGTTGCACAATTTCTCGATTCTAGGTCATTCCTAAGGAAGTGAAACACATTATCAGTTTCGGTCTAACTCTTATGGCTAAAGCATTGCTTAGCCCATCATGTCTTATAAAATACCTTAGTGTTAGTTATTAAGTGTAAGTATAATTTTGCGTTGTTGATCTCAAGTAAATTATTGGTTTAAAAGGGTTTGTAGGATTTTATTGTTACATAATAAAATTTATAGGTTATAGGTAGTATTTAATCCATTTTACCACGTTTTATATTTTCTTCATGACGAATACTTTCATTAATTACATATGTAATTGTATTTCTCATTTACAGTGTGATTTAAAATGTTCGGCTTGTTATAAATCTATTATTTGTTAGGGTATTATTTATACCTTCATATACATGTATATATAGTTTTTATTTATGGTTTTGACAATTTCTACAATTTATAAGCTATTTATCTTTTAATAACTCTACAAATCCCTTTTTCTTTTGAATTAGAGTTTTACTTTTCTGGTGGCAGAATATTAAGTCCCCTTATGGTCATTTTTAAATATCTTCTGGAAATTTTTATTAGTCCAAGTTTTTATATGTATCAATTTAATGTCTTAGGAAACGTTTGACATAATTATCATCATTTTTAGAGTTGGTTAGCTATTTTAATCATTACACTTAAGTTTAAGTGTCAAAGTTACCAAAACAGTATGCACCATCCTTTTGTCAAGTCCATTTGGAGGGTCAATCCTCAACATTTTTCAGTGATTCAAAATAGGTTTTAACCCTAACTCATAAAAGTATTTTCCAGAAAAATTTCATCATTTTTGGTTACATATTGAGGGAGATATGACGATTTTAAGTTAGACCTTTCATTCTGCCAGATTCTGATTTCTTGCACACCAGTCTTGGTTTGAGTGTTTGAGACCTCAAATCTTAATATTTTTTAGTGAAACCAATTTTTGTTCGAGTTATAACTCATTAAAATAAATTTCCAGAAGGAAAATCAAGAATTTTAGTGGAACATTAAGAGAGTTATAACTGATTAAAGTAGAGATTTTTCTCTGTTAGATTGTCTTTGCACACTTAGTTTGATATGAGTAGATGAAGGGTCAAATCTTCAAGTTTTTACATGAAACCACTTGGGTTTGAAACATAACACAATAAACAAAGTTCCAGAAAAAGATTCATATCATTTGGTTAAGTATTTTTCAAGATATGGTCGGATGAAATGCATGCAAGTAATCTGCCAGCAACTAAAAATTGTTTATTCATGGAAAATGGGTGTTTTATCTCCATATTTTCACTCATATGGTTGGTTCTTTGATTGAACACTCATTTACCACTACTTTGACAATGTTCTTAGATAAGAAAATCTATTTTTGTCCTTTAAAAAAAACTCATGCATGAACTCACACATCTCAGATTGTAACAAAACTCACATGCATGTAGTTAAAACATCATCTCCTTGAGGTCTAGTTGTATGGATTTTGGATTGTCACCATTTGTTCGACATATAACATGTCATTGGTGATTAACCTTCCATTAAAAGGGTCCATTAGGGTCCTTTTTCCAGAAACTCAAGAGCAATGAAAATAAGTTGAGAAAAAGATGGAGAAATTACAAGAAAAGGAAGAAAATGAAGAAGAGTACAAGAAGGATGAGTTTTATTCACACTAGGGATGATTTTACCTTCAAGGATCTTCAAGGATGGAACTTTTATGTTGTTCTTGGGGCTGAATTTCGGCCAAGATAGGGAGGGAAGGGAGAGAGAAGAGAGAATTTGAATATAGAGAGAGAGAGAGATGTAGGAAATGAAGGGTTTTCTTGAAAATTAAGAAAATTAATACTTGGGTATTATGGGCCATAAAGAGGGCCGAATTTTTGGGCAAAAATATGGATTATTTTAGTTATTTTTTTTATTAAGTGTTAATTAACATTGTGTAAGTATTTATATTATTTAATTTTTATAAAAAGCTTGATTTAAGTAGCTAAAACCTCTTTTATCTACTTAATTTTTGGTTTGGTTATTTAAAGTTTTAAATTTTAGATTTGGGTATATATAAACTATATATTTACTCCTCTTATTATTAATATTGTTATAATTAAATGTTAACTGTTCCAATCGACATTTTAAAGACAGCTTAAGCAGTTCCGTGCGATAACAGGATTTTCTAAGCGTATTGTTGGAATTCTTAGGAAACTAAACCTTAGTCATCATATTTAAGTCATAATAAGTTATTTCTACTTGTTAAAACAAGTATTATACTATTCAGTTGCTAACCTGAGTGTTTTGGTTTGACGGGTGTCACAGTCTCCTCTTGTTAGAAGAATTTCGTCCCGAAATTCGTTGATTGCTATTCCCCGTGTGATCCTTTGCAAATAGGTGAGGGTACTTACGTTTCATGTAATCTTCTCGCTCCCATGTATACTCAGGTCCATGCCTCGAATTCCAACGAACTTTCAAAATTGGGATCTTACTACGCCTTGTTCGTTTGACTTCTTGATCAAGGATTTCAATCGGTTCTTCTATGAATTGTAATCGATCGTTGATCTGAATATCTTCTAGGGGTAGAACCAATGATTCATCCGTTAGGCATTTCTTAAAGTTTGACACATGGAATGTATTGTGGATGGCACTTAGCTCTTGTGGTAAATTGAGTTTATATGCTACTGACCAATCCTTTCAACTATTTCAAATGGGCCAATATACCTCGGACTTAGCTTGCCTCTTTTTCCGAAGCGTACTAATCCTTTCCATGGCGATACTTTCAAAAGCACTTTGTCTCCCACTTGGAATTCTAATGGCTTCCTGTGGTTATCTGCGTAACTCTTCTGACGATCTCTTGCGGCCTTGATTCTATCCTTGATAACTGAGATCTTGTCAGTAGTCTCTTGAACGATTTCGGGCCTAGTCAATTGTTTGTCGCCGATTTCTAACCAGCTAAGTGGGGATCTACACTTGCGTCCATATAAGGCTTCATACGGTGCACACTGAATGCTGGTATGATAACTATTGTTGTAGGAGAACTCCACTAATGGTAGGTGAGTATCCCAACTTCCACCAAAATCTATCACACATGCACGCAACATATCCTCTAGCGTTTGTATAGTTCTTTCTGACTGGCCGTCCGTTTGAGGATGGTAGGCAGTGCTCAGATCCAAACGCGTACCCAAAGCTTTCTGGAGTGATCGCCAAAACCGTGACGTAAAACGACTATCTCTATCCGAGATGATGGAAATAGGAACTCCATGACGCATAACGATTTCATTGACGTAAATTTGTGCAAGCCTTTCCATCTTGTAGTCTTCCCGAATAGGAAGAAAATGCGCAGATTTCGTAAGTCGGTCCACTATAACCCAGATTGCGTCGTGCCCCTTCCTGGTCCTGGGTAGCTTAGTTACGAAATCCATAGCTATTTGCTCCCATTTCCATTGGGGAATCTTGGGTTGTTGTAATAGCCCAGATGGTTTCTGATGTTCGGCCTTTACTTTTGCACAATTTGAGCACTGATTTACGTACAAAGCGATGTCTTTCTTCATTCCCGGCCACCAGTAGTATTCCTTTAGGTCTTTGTACATCTTGTCGGCTCCTGGGTGAATCGAATATCTTGATTTATGGGCTTCATCCAAAATTGTTGATCGTAGGTTATTAACCTTTGGTATCCAAACTCTGTCATCAAAGTAACGTACCCCGTCTGAATTTGTTTCAAATCTATGTTCCCAGTGATATAGGGTCTCGTCCTTCAAATTCTCTGCTTTCAATGCTTCTTCTTGAGCTTCAAGAATTTGTGTCTTTAGACTCGTCTGAATGAACGCACCCATTGCTCGTACCCTTGACGGTTTCACCCTTTCCTTCCTGCTTAGTGCGTCGGCTACCACATTAGCCTTGCCTGGATGGTACTTTATTTCACAATCATAGTCACTAAGCAGTTCAACCCATCTTCTTTGCCTCATATTAAGCATTTTCTGGTCAAGGATATGTTGAAGGCTTTTATGATCGGTGTAGATGGTGCATTTCGTGCCGTAAAGATAATGTCTCCAAATCTTGAGTGCGAACACTACGGCTCCTAACTCTAGGTCATGAGTAGTATAGTTCTTCTCATGAAATTTAATTTGCCTCGAAGCATACGCAATGACCTTGTCCTTCTGCATCAACACACACCCCAATCCTTGGTGTGATGCATCGCAGTAGACTACGAAATTTTTCGCGCCTTCTGGCAACGCCATAATTGGTGCATTACACAACCTATGCTTAAGTGTTTGGAACGCCCCTTCTTGTTCCTCTCCCCAAATAAACTTCTTATCCTTTTGGGTTAATGCCGTTAGCGGTTGCGCAATTTTTGAGAAATTCGCAATGAATCGCCGATAATAGCCTGCTAAACCAAGAAATTGGTGAATCTCTGTCGGGGTTTTTGGGGCTTCCCACTTCTTGATGGCCTCAATTTTTGCCGGATCTACGTGAATTCCCTTCTCATTAATCACGTGGCCAAGAAATTGTACCTCTCGAATCCAAAATTCGCATTTGGAGAACTTTGCATACAATTTCTGGTCTCTGAGCAATTCTAGTATCAACTTTAGATGTCGCTCATGATCCTCCTTGCTTTGCGAGTAAATTAGTATATCGTCTATGAACACGATCACGAACTCGTCCAGGTACAGTCTACAAACCCTGTTCATTAAGTCCATGAAGACAGTTGGTGCGTTGGTTAGCCCGAAAGGCATAACCAGGAATTCGTAATGGCCGTATCGAGTCCTAAACGCCGTCTTGGGAACATCCTCTTCACGGACCCTCATTTGATGATATCCAGATCGAAGATCAATTTTTGAAAAGTAGGTAGCACCTTGGAGTTGGTCGAACAGGTCGTCGATTCGGGGAAGAGGGTATCGGTTCTTGATAGTTAGCTTATTGAGTTCTCTATAATCGATGCACATTCTCAAGGATCCATCTTTCTTTTTAACGAAAAGAACTGGTGCACCCCATGGCGAAGAGCTAGGTCTTATAAGTCCTTTGTCGAGCAGCTCCTGGAGTTGTCCTGACAATTCCTGCATTTCTGATGGGGCCAATCGGTACGGTGACTTAGCCACAGGTGCAACTCCAGGAACTAAGTCGATGTGGAATTCGACTTGTCTTGACGGGGGTAATCCTGGTAGCTCATCCGGGAATACCTCGGGAAAATCCCGAACTACAGGAAAATCCTGAATGCGTTTCTCTTCGATTTCCTTGACTATAACATGAGCCAAAAACGCGATGCATTCCTTTTTCAAGTACTTCTGCATCTTCATACACGTCACTAACTTAAAGTTCTTTCCGGACTTCTCTCCATGTACGACGAGTGTTTTACCCACTGGTAGCGGAATTCGGATGATCTTTTCAGAACAACATATGTCTACCCGGTTTTTGGATAGCCAATCCATGCCCATGACTATGTCAAAGCTTCCTAGCTCAATCGGAATAAGGTCTATACTAAAGCTCTTATTAGCTAAGTTTAAAGTACAATCCGTAATTACATCTCTGACCTTAACTTCCTGCCCATTAGCAAATTCGATAACGCAGACCTCTTTCAACTTTTGGGGTTTCAAGTTAATTTTTGTCCTAAACTCTAGTGATACAAAGCTCCTAGGTCGACTAGTAACATAGCCAGAGGCGTTGGCAGAGTGCTCAGTGGGAGTGGACGAGGACGACATAGTGAACTGCGATAATAGTAGACTTAGTTACTAAGTGTGCTATTGTAAGTGCCTAAGATATGCAATGTTCATGCATGCACACACAAAAATTATGCTTCCGTGTTTAAGTAGAAAATTTATTTTAAGCATACTTCCAGTATAACTAATTCGAGTCTCCCATTATACATACCTGAATTGCACATAGGTGCTCAGGCTTTGTTTAATTGAGGTATAATAATGTGGCACTCAACTTAATTATATTAACAATATGCCTCAGATTTTGACAATCATTTCGAAAACCGTTTTGAAAATAGTTTGCGTTATAGTTGGGTTATAGTTTGTGGTTTCCATAAGACACCGGCATTCTCTATAACCTTAGGCTCTGATACCAAATCTGTCACACCCCGCTAAAGCGGAAACACGAGGTATAACAGCGTAGGGTTTCATTCAAAAGGTAACAGACAACACCAACCACAACATTCAATACAATAGTTCAAAATATTACATTACAACGTCTTAAGCAAATTGTTTCAAAAAGAAGACGCCGGATACAAAAATTAACAGTAGAAGTTTTAATGTTCTTGATGCTGATGTCATCATGCAAAATACACCCTAAATGCCTTCACTTACTTATTAGCACCTGAAAAGCATGATGAAAAGAAAAGGGTCAACTACAAAGAGTTGGTGAGTTCACAGGTTTTCGTATGCACAAAAAAATAAATTTGTATGCAGAAATTGTTATTGTGAAACGTTTGTTCACACGAAGTTTACGTAACCAGTTGTTCGAGTATTTGCACGAGGTATAAAGTATACAATGATGTCATCGCATTGAGCCACTACCAAACCTTCCGACAAACTAACGCCCCTTAAATTATTCACGTCCTACCTCAGCGGTGGATTAACTCCACATGGGTAAGACCATTATTGTTACTGGTAAAGTGCACTTCTAGCTCGCCAGCTTAAAGTGGGGTTGTCAAACCAAATAGCGCTACCCACAAATACCATCGGCTCGTAATGAGTTAATAAGTAGTGTCTAACAAGTGGGGACTTTTTCATTTAAAACTCAAGCACATCCGAAAGTATACATACCTTAGTGCACAAACATTTTAAAGTTAAAATTCAACATTTCATAGCATAATTCAAGCAATTTGAAATTCAATATCATGTTTTTCACCCCAAATTGTAACAAAAGAGTAAAAAGGGGCTGTGAATACTCACGATGTTCAGCAAGGATTTCCAAGTGTTGCCGCACGGTTGCACAATTTCTCGATTCTAGGTCCTTCCTAAGGAAGTGAAACACATTATCAGTTTCGGTCTAACTCTTATGGCTAAAGCATTGCTTAGCCCATCATGTCTTATAAAATGCCTTAGTGTTAGTTATTAAGTGTAAGTATTATTTTGCGTTGTTGATCTCAAGTAAATTATTGGTTTAAAAGGGTTTGTAGGATTTTATTGTTACATAATAAAATTTATAGGTTATAAGTAGTATTTAATCCATTTTACCACGTTTTATATTTTCTTCATGACGAATACTTTCATTAATTACATATGTAATTGTATTTCTCATTTACCTTGTGATTTAAAATGTTCGGTTTGTTATAAATCTATTATTTGTTAGGGTATTATTTATACCTTCATATACATGTATATATAGTTTTTATTTATGGTTTTGACAATTTCTACAATTTATACGTTTTTTATCTTTTAATAACTCTACAAATCCCTTTTTCTTTTGAATTAGAGTTTTACTTTTCTGGTGGCAGAATATTAAGTCCACTTATGGTCATTTTTAAATATCTTCTGGAAAATTTTATTAGTCCAACTTTTATATGTATCAATTTAATGTCTTAGGGAACGTTTGACATAATTATCATCATTTTTAGAGTTGGTTAGCTATTTTAATCATTACACTTAAGTTTAAGTGTCACAGTTACCAAAACAGTCTGCACCATCTTTTTGTCAAGTCCATTTGGAGGGTCAATCCTCAACATTTTTCAGTGATTCAAAATAGGTTTTAACCCTAACTCATAAAAGTATTTTCCAGAAAAAATTCATCATTTTTGGTTACATATTGAGGGAGATATGACGATTTTAAGTTAGACCTTTCATTCTGCTAGATTCTGATTTCTTGCACACCAGTCTTAGTTTGAGTGTTTGAGACCTCAAATCTTAATATTTTTGAGTGAAACCAATTTTTGTTCGAGTTATAACTCATTAAAATAAATTTCCAGAAGGAAAATCAAGAATTTTAGTGGAATATTAAGAGACTTATAACTGATTAAAGTAGAGATTTTTCTCTGTCAGATTGTCTTTGCACACTTAATTTGATATGAGTAGATGAAGGGTCAAATCTTCGAGTTTTTACATGAAACCACTTGGGTTTGAAACATAACACAATAAACAAAGTTCCAGAAAAAGATTCATATCATTTGGTTAAGTATTTTTCAAGATATGGTCGGATGAAATGCATGCAAGTAATCTGCCAGCAACTAAAAATTGTTTATTCATGGAAAATGGGTGTTTTATCTCCATATTTTCACTCATATGGTTGGTTCTTTGATTGAACACTCATTTACCACTACTTTGACAATGTTCTTAGATAAGAAAATCTATTTTTGTCCTTTAAAAAAAACTCATGCATGAACTCACACATCTCAGATTGTAACAAAACCCACATGCATGTAGTTAAAACATCATCTCCTTGAGTTCTAGTTGTATGGATTTTGGATTGTCACCATTTGTTCGACATATAACATGTCATTGGTGATTAACCTTCCATTAAAAGGGTCCATTAGGGTCCTTTTTCCATAAACTCAAGAGCAATGAAAATAAGTTGAGAAAAAGATGGAGAAATTACAAGAAAAGGAAGAAAATGAAGAAGAGTACAAGAGGTGTAACGACCCAAATCCCATAACATACATCATAATACATAACATGCATACATATCATTGATTTACAACAAAAGTTACATAACAAACCAAGTACGGTCTCATTAGTCTTGACATTACAAAATATATAAAAGCTTTCTATTCAACATCCATCAGAGGCTTCCTACACTTCCTCCTCTCTTGCCGATCCTTAACCTGGAAAACATATTTTTGAAAACAAAATGAGGGTTAGACCAAACGGGTCTAGTGAGTTAATCCCGGTCCTTTCCAAAATCATTATAAAACCTTTTATGTAAATCCTTTGTATCAAAATAATTTAGATAAACCTTTGGTAATCCTTTCGTAAAATATAAACATACCACACGTATTTAAATACCAATCCATACTCGTGCATCGTGTACATCTCATTCACCTTATTCCTCCACAAATGGCCATATTAGTTGGTAGCAAGCCAACTAATAAATCAAGAACCGGTCCGCACACCGGAACCCGGCTACCCGTCGGTCCGCACACCGGAACCCGACTACTCACCGGTCCGCACACCGGAACCCGGCTACACACCGGTCCGCACACCGGAACCCGGCAACAAGTGCACTCGTGTAGTGTAAAGCTTATATAAATACAATATATATCTCATTACATCATATTGTCATTTATATACACATAATCATATTCCTACCACATAACCATCTCATATATATTTATACACATATATATGTATTCCAGTTCAAAACGTTTTAAAGCAAAACTCACCTGATTGCTTGTCAACACGTTTCCAACCCTTCTAAATAGGTTCAGTCCTTTACTGTAACATCCCAAAAATTACAAGCAAATTTAAATTTTTAAATAAACATTTCATTTATAACAACTCATTAAATGATCCCAACGTTTCGTTTGCAAACTCATAATTAATATCTTCATAATAAAAACCAGCGGAATAAACGTTTAATTATTAAAAACCATAAAGCAACCAGCTCTCCTCGCGCGCCAGTGTGTACTCGTCACGCCTTGGAGCCGCCCGTACCTGAAACCACAGTTTATTGGGAAAGGGTAAGCACGAAGCTTAGTGAATTCAACACCATAAGTAACACATTTATTTCCACACCACCATAAACAGATAATTGCACATAAACAGCATACAAGTCTACGAACAAATCATAGACGTGCATACTCACACCAACCCACCTAATAGGCATATGTCGATCCCACCGACCACACGACAACCGTGCAAACGCAACCCGGCACCCCCGGGTTCATACGCCACCCGCGTATACAACCTTCGGTCCCACCGAATTACTACGCCACCCGCGTATGTGACCCTCGGCCCCGCCGAACTCCTACGCCACCCGCGTAGTCACAACAATAATGTCCGACTAAACACCCCACTATTTAACCCCGCATCAAAAGCAAATAGAACTACCACATACATACACGACGTAATGTAAAAATAACCGACATTAGTTATAGTGAGAGAACTCACCTCGAATGCGCGCCTAGCTCAACAATACAAACTCAAGCTTCCCAATTACGGTCACTTCCCAGCACCTAAACGCACGTTAAAACGTATCAATACGAGACCCGGACCCTACGACACGACACCCGCTTAAACTGTCACTAAAACTACTTCCCGGTCTCGCCAAACAGGTCTGTTCGGGACCTGTTTCGACCTCCTTAAACCCAGTAAATCCTCAATATTATTACATGGTCAGAAAGTACTATGAGTTAGGGTTCCAAGGACATATTATACGCCTCCTAACGATTTTTCTACCATTTATTATGGATTTTACAAAAACAGTTCCCCGAACAGCGAAAATCAGCACCTTTCAGTATAAAATGACATTTTGACCAATGCTACGTCCCGAACTGGGCTTCGCACAAAACACAGAAACGTTTATAAACTCAAAAAGGGAACTTTTGGCGCTGGTCTCACCCAGATACGAGTTACGAGTAAAACGTTATGGTTTTCCCAAGACAATGGCAGATTCCAGAATTTTTCACATGAAATGACGAATCACTGAATTTACGACCACTTTTCCACCTAGCTAGAGGCCGAACCAGTTTTCTTCTAAAACACGGAAAACGTGTCCGACACCGAGCTTGAACCGTGGGCGCCAGTTTCGGCTCAATCAGAGTTACGACAGAAAAGTTATGGCCGTCGCAAAAACAGTGGCTGAACAATTACTCACAAGAAATGACGACTCTAAAAACAACGGTTCGATCGGTTTGGCTTAAGCGATTAAGTTCTGGCTTAAAGGAGTCTACGGTGATTATTAGTAAGACGTGGCCACGCACCACCCACTGCCCTCCGGTTTGGCTTAAGCAAATCACCGCGAGATCACTACCCTCTCGATCACCCTACCGCACGCACCAACGACTGACACCACCACCGCCACCCGACACCCAGCCACCACAGTGGCGGCGCGGCAGCGACAGCGGCGGCCGGCTGGCGGTGGTCCTCCGGTGACGAAAACGAAAAGAAAATAAACGTCGAGTGGAACCTTACCTCGATGACGACACAACGACGAAACCCGACACCTTCACTCTCTCTCGCTACACCCTCCTATTCGCCGGCAGAACCAGCAGCGCCGGCGCCGGCTGCTTGTGGGTGGCTCACGGCGGCAACAGCGACTCCGGCGGCTTCAGCAACTCCGGCGACTTCCCTTCCTTCTTGTCTTCCTCTCTCTCTCTCGGAATCTTCGACGAACCAATGGTGACGGCGGTGGTGTCCGGCAGCAACAGCGGCGGCGACAGGAGGAGGGGCTACGACCGTGGGTTTTATTTTTTGGGAGATAGCTTAGGGTTTGATATCTCTTCTTTTCTTATCTAAGCGTGATACACAAACAAGGAAAACGAGGGGGGGGGGGAAGGCTGCACCTCTTGGGCCGAACCCCATGCATGGGTTTAGGTGAATTGCAATAATGGTCCCTGTAGTTGCAGTTTCACAATAATACAACACGGCCCCTCAACGAAACACCTAACGCGACTAACCTTTCCCGTTAAACCCGACTTTTAGCAATTAAGGTCTTTGGTGTCTAACCTCGATAACTAACAACGTTAAAAGAAAAGATTTAATTTAATACCGTAAATCCTACCAGGACACGGGCTTTACAACTCTCCCCCACTTGAATTAGACTTCGCCCTCGAAGTCTACGTCCGCAAACAGCTCCGGATAGTTCTCCCACATCCCGACCTCGGGTTCCCAAGTTTCTTTCGGTGTTGCCACTGGACTTTCACTCACTGGAATCTAAATTTCTCACCCCGTCTAGAAATTCTCGAATACTAAATCACATAAGCGTGGTATTATCCTAGACACTAACACAAATAGATATCCCCCACAATCAAGTCAACTAACACACACGTAGGTCATTCCCTTAACCGATACTACCCGACCTACATTACCAACACGCGTGGAATACCCAACCTCCCACCGTCGACGTATCCCCCACACTCGCTCTACAAAGCTAATTTATCTGAACCGAGGATACACCCTGACGCCTACCCCTCAGGTAACGCCTCAGGGCCCCTCACATCGGAATTACCTCCCAGGTAAGTGCCCACAACTATATCCTCCTAGCACCTACTAGAAAGCCTAGGCTATAACACCTGAACACCGGGGCCTCCCCCCGAGATACCCAACCGACCACTACCAGCGACTGACTAACGTGCCTAAGGATCCAAAGTAAAACATCCTACCCACAAGTGCCTATCTCGGATTTTCTCCCTCCCTCAAACGTGTAAATACTCGACGTGCAATGAATGCCAAACGGTGCGACAAAACAATTCATCAACAAGACTCCCCCTCGAGTCATTAAAACCGGGCAATTAGCCCATGACTAACTCCAAGTCAAAACCGAACAAAATGCTCCACGCTTGCTAGACCCATAAGTCGGTCAAAAACGCGTTTAAATAAAGTTTAAGCAAGCAATACTCTTAAATAACATTAGTCCCAAACTCGACACGAGTTAAACAAAAGCGTTTTCCAAAAGGACTCACACCCTTAAAATTCTCAAAATGACACATAACACTTATAAACGCACTTCCCAAATGGTTTACAAAAACATTTACAAAATATTCTCAACGTCAAGATTTTTCATTTCAAAAAGACCGTAAGCAAGAAAACTACTATTACCAGGTCGGTAATTATGCAAAAATGGACACGCTCGTCCCACATATGAAAATCATGTTGAAAATCATCTCATTGCAGCTTAATTTACTCAAAAAACGTAAGCGAAATAAATAATTTCTTTGAAAATGAACCGTCACGGTTCTAGTATGAATTGACCCATGACATGTATTTAAAGTAACCGCTCGACCTTACACCGGGTGCGACAAAAGTGTGCACATAATTTCAAAGTCAGTTCCACGACGTTTGACCCCAAAATTTCTCCTTTTAAACATAAAATGTCGTGGCATAGGGTTCACTAACAAATCTTACGCACGTCGGCTAGTCATACAAAACGATAAAACGGTTTACAAATATATTTTTGTTAAAACACAACTGTCTCGTGTAAGTTTCAAACTTAAGATAAAAACCAATCCGTTTCCACCATTTGAAAATATCGACTAAAACCTCATAAAATCTCAAAAGGTGGGGCTCTTTAAATTGATTTCCAAGATTTCCCCAAATGGTCACATGAACAAATAAGATATACACCACGTGAAATTAAACCCACACGACTCAACATGCCGTAAAACAGAACTTATCTTAACCAACTCACTCAAATAGCTTTATACAGACATCATGGAATGTAACTTTCCGCCTCAACTCTAACATATGTGGAGGAGTTCCAATGTTAAAGTCACAAGCCGTAGTCACTTGCCCAACATTTTAAACACCACAAAACACGGATATCATCTTACCCGTAAGAACCGTTGGAAAAATAAAGAAATGAGACAAATTCTAACAAAGTTGGCACCCCCGTAATAAAACGATTTCATACATTTTCAAAACCATATTTCAAAATCTTGTGCGTGTGCTAAACACTTCCCAAAATTTCAAAACACCATCCATAAAAATGATTTGAAACACAAGAATTTGTTAATGCAATCTATTTCAAAATCAAACTTTGTGCATGACTCAGTCGGCATTCTACGCCTCGACTCCTACTCCTCCAAATCTCTCCGATCCACTAACGTCATCCGGACATTTAAACCTCTTAGGCAAGTTGGGAAATTACACCAAATAATCCCTGCGATTTTTCCTCAAATCAAAGTCGGCTCTACAAGCCTATGATTATAGCACAATCATCCTCATCGCCACTCCAAGTGATTAATACTAGAATCGTCCTTTTATTCCAACGACTACTAATTTACAACCTTCGTCACTACCCCAACGATCATCCCATCAAAGCACATCAAGTACACACCTGTACCAGTGGATCTACTATAGTTGTCTCTCCTCGTGACGGCTATTCTGGGTAGATAATACAACGCGTTATCAGCACATAACAACGCACACTAACAACACTCACGCCCAACTCCTTGGATTCCTCGTGACTTCCCCGACTCGAGCATTGATCCTGTGCCTCCGGTAGTAGGAGCTCTACTACTACCATCCACACCTATCATCGCCCGTTCCGAGTTCCATCCCAAAGGGTCCAAGTAGCTCCTTGCCGATAACTATACCTATATGCCCGCATCAGCATATGTACACACTCTTCCTAGCTCCCTAGGAATTCCACCCCCAAACACTACCCTTGCTACAACGAAATTTCTACTAGTCATGACGAGTCGCCTCGCGAATGCACAGTCGCATACAGTGCAAACCAGATAGACATTTGAATGTAAGATTCTATCCTACAATGGTTGGACTCAAACAAGAGCTGATCAATAGAACTAAATCCGACATTCTAAGGCTATTCGGTTCCTACCGCATACGACCTGTAGTGCATTCACCTAACAACCTATCAAGGCTAGCATAACCTCCTATTAGCAAGCAACAAACATGCAATACAGTGTAATAAGCACCAAGCAATTTAGCATACATACTCCTATGTTCTAGAAAGCAATCTAGCACACATACTCATACATAAACACCCTTCCCAGCTCTCTAGGAACTTCCTCTTATCCCACTACCCTTGCTACTACCGAATCCCTACTAATTATAACGAGCGACCTCGCGAATACCCGATTATATGCAGTGCGAAATAAATAGACATTCGAATACAAGATTCTATCCTAGAACGGTTGGACTCAAACAAGAGCTGCGCAATAGAACTAAATCAAATATTCTTAGGCTATAAATCTCTTACTGCATACAACCTAGAGGGCATCCACTTAGTAACCTATCATAATTAGCATAAATTCCTAATAGCAAGCAGTACAACATACATCATAGTGTCCACAGCAGGCAATCTAGCATGCAATAAAACACTAAGTAATGTACCTTTCTGTTGGTGCAAGTGTACCACATCTCTATATATTTATATATATTTATTTTGATGATTACAAACACAACGCATTATTGTTTATCTAACAATTTAATCCAAGTGTGCAGTTGTTGAAGAACACGAAGATTTAATCTGAAGGGTTCAAGACGGAAGTGTTTACGTCGTCATTATTGTTTATAACTAATAATGATAAACACCCTAAAATAATATACCACTTGGATATTTCTAAAAACCCAACAATTAATTTTAATAAGGTTTTGAGAAGATCCAGCAAGATTTGGGTGCTGTCCTGGAAGCTGACTTTTCCTGACGGCGGTATACCGTGGAGAATACTCGGTATACCGCGGGTACACTTTTGGCGGTATACCGCGGGTGTTCAGCCGGTATACCGCGGCAGTCCGTGTGCAATTCCTATTGGTTGAAGTTGCTTTTCCTGACGGCGGTATACCGCGAGTCCCATCCGGTATACCGCGGGTACATTATTCCTGTCAACTTTGCATGTAGCCGTTGGTGTGTCAGCACACTTTTCTGACGGCGGTATACCGCATGCATTTGGCGGTATACCGCGGCTGCTCAATGCCGTTGGAGATGCTATGTATAAATGATGCTTGCTGGTAATGAAGACCTTAGACCATACAACAGCAACAACAAACAGCAACTCCATCTGATCTCTCTCATTTATAATATATATTTTATAAAACATTTTTTTATAAAATATCCAAGTGTGATTATTATACAAGAGTGATTACCCATTGTGAGTTATACTCCTCTTGTAAGTATTTGAATAACGGGTGTGTGATCCTGTACATCTCAATAAGCTGAGGCTTAGAGAACCGTTTACTTTGCTCTGTATTTGGTTTGTATTCTACCGTAAAGAATACATTTATTGGATCGTGTCGAGAAGTGTCTCGGCTGCTGGTTTATCACAGTTGGTGGTAAATCAGTAAATCTCTGTGTCAAGTATCTCTATCCCTTATCTCTTTATTTATTCCGCTGTGCTTTATTATATCTGTTTATATAAACTGCTTTGCATTTATATTTATTTATATAATCTCTGTGTATTTGTTTATATTTACACTCTTCTTTATTATTTGTATACTCTGATTTATTTATACTGTTTCAGTACTGTATTTATTTGTAAAAGAATTTTTGAAAGTAAAAGATTTTAAATACAACCTTACCCCCCCCTAGGTTGTCCAACATTTGGTATCAGAGCGGGGCTTTCAAAAATTATCTGTTTAAATTTTTAAAGTTATATCTTTTATTTAATGGCTCAACAAACTAATTTTGTGTTCTCTAAAACTCCTTTGATAGATACTGAAAAGTTTGGCATTTGGGCCGAGCTATTTGAATGTCACGTTCGTGGCAAAAGTCAAAAAATTTGGGATATTATAGAAAATGGGAATTTTAATCCTACTATTATAAAAAATAATGTTATTGTTGATAAACCTGTTAAAGACTGGACTCCCGCTGAAGAATCTCTTTTTTGTTTAAATTTTGAGGCTAAAAATATATTATATGCTGCTTTAACTTCCGATGAAATAGAAAGAGTATATACCTGTAAAACTGCTAATCAAATCTGGCAAAGCTTGAGTGACACTCATCGTGGAAATACTCAAGTTAAAAGTTCTAAAATAAACATTTTAGTTCATGATTATGAATTATTTGAAATGTCAAAAGATGAGTCAATCGACTCAATGTTTAAACGTTTTAACCTCATCATGACTACTTTGAAGGGATTAGGTCGCACTTATCCAAACGAAGACTATGTAAGGAAAATTCTTCGAGCACTTCCTTCGGAGTGGATGGCAAAAATCACATCCTTGGAAGACTCCCGAGATCTCGCAACTATGAAGCTCGATGATCTCATCGGCAATCTTAAAGTGCACGAAATCGCACTAAAAAGAAATCAAGTCCGGGAGCAAGTCAAAAAGAAATCCATCGCTCTCAAAGTCGTTGCCTCAAAAGAAGAGGAAAAGGAAGAGGAGGAAGAAGCTAGCTCATCCGATGACGAACCCGAAAATCTTGACGATTTAGTCAAGTTGGTAAGAAAACTTTCTAAACTTTTATCTAACAAAAAGTTTACTAATATTGATAGGTTTCAAGAAAATGAAGACTACCGTCGTGGTGGTAAAAACCAAAGTCGCAACGTCCACAAAAGTGAAGACAATTATGACGAATCTAGCGACGATGAAAAAGCCAATAAAAAGAAAGGCTTTTGCTATGTGTGTGGTGACAAGGATCACTATGCAAGTGTGTGTCCGAATCGAGCAAAACAAATCAACACACCAAAAGCTTTGGTTGGAGGCGCGTTGAGCGCAAGCATAAATGAGACCAAAAATTTTTGTTTCATGGCCGACCATGATAATGAGGTATCTTCATCATATTCCTCTAAAAATAATTGTGATAATTATTATAGTGACGATGAAAATAATTTTGACGAATTATATAAATCATTTCATGATATGGCCGCTCTTGCAAATAGGTATAAAGATGAAATCTCTAATTTAAAAGAAACCGTATCCACATATAAAAAGGAAATAGATGACGGTAAACAAAAATCTGCTCATGATTTAGATGTTATCACTAAATTAGAAAATAAATTAAGTGAAAAAGATATTAGCAAATCTTGCATTGTTTTAAATGATAAAATTGCATGCTTAAGTGAAAATAAAAAAGAAAGTGTTGCATGTACAAAATGCGAGTCTCTTGAAAATGAAGTTGCATATTTAAATGCTAAATGTAAATCGCATGAGAAAGATAATCTGTTAGCTAATGCATTTCAAAATAGCAATGATAAAGTGCTTAAAATGCTAAATATGCCTAATCGTATAAATTGTCGTAAAGGCATTGGTTCCGATACATGTGTTGATAAATGTTCGTGTAAACCCATTAAAAGATTTTTTGCATCTCCTAAAGTTGAAACGAGAAAACCCTATGTGCAAAAACCCCCATATATGTCAAAAATGAAAAATGTGAATTATGGGAGGAAACCGCATGCTCGTATGTATAACGATAATTTTTCTAGACCTAATGCGAATATAAATGCTTCATTTTACGTCTATGATAAATACGATCGTAAAATAAAAATGGTTAGAAAATGGATTCCGAAAGGAATGTTTAATGTTGATAATCCCGGTGGGATGCGTTTGTGGTTTTAAACCATTTTTATGGCTTTGTATGTTTGTCGTGTTTGTTTTATGTCGACAACATATTTTTTTGCAGTTTATGTTTTATACTAACTGTTAAAAGGACCCATAAGAAAAGGGTACCACGAAATATTTTCTTTGCCTTTTGTAGGTGTTTCCTGGCGAGGATACAATACGTGCTTCCTGGCGAGGATACAATACGTGCTTCCTGGCGAGGATACAATACGTGCTTCCTGGCGAGGATACAATACGTGCTTCCTGGCGAGGATACAATACGTGCTTCCTGGCGAGGATACAATACGTGCTTCCTGGCGAGGATACAATACGTGCTTCCTGGCGAGGATACAATACGTGCTACCTGCCGAGGTTATAATACGTGGTTACCTGCCGAGGTTATAATACGTGGTTACCTGCCGAGGTCATAATACGTGGTGATTTTTTTTTTATCACATAAAATTTAACCGTATATTGAAGCCTTAAGATCCGTTTTGGTGCAAGTGTTTCGTATTGGTTTGTATTTCTTTGTCTCTATTGCTTTTTGCATTTTATTTTATCCCTCAAATTTTATAAAATCAAATTGATATCGTTATTAATTTGAGGGGGAGCGTTTTAGCTCTTTTACCCATGAGTTTATGCTACCTCAAATATATGCATATTTTGAGGGGGAGCATCTCTCGAGGGGAAGCATACCGTCTTTCTTGACCCTTTTTGTTTCGACAAACGGGGGAGAGAAACCGCATATGCTCTTGCTTAGCGGTTGTGTTTGTCATCATCAAAAAGGGGGAGATTGTTGGTGCAAGTGTACCACATCTCTATATATTTATATATATTTATTTTGATGATTACAAACACAACGCATTATTGTTTATCTAACAATTTAATCCAAGTGTGCAGTTGTTGAAGAACACGAAGATTTAATCTGAAGGGTTCAAGACGGAAGTGTTTACGTCGTCATTATTGTTTATAACTAATAATGATAAACACCCTAAAATAATATACCACTTGGATATTTCTAAAAACCCAACAATTAATTTTAATAAGGTTTTGAGAAGATCCAGCAAGATTTGGGTGCTGTCCTGGAAGCTGACTTTTCCTGACGGCGGTATACCGTGGAGAATACTCGGTATACCGCGGGTACACTTTTGGCGGTATACCGCGGGTGTTCAGCCGGTATACCGCGGCAGTCCGTGTGCAATTCCTATTGGTTGAAGTTGCTTTTCCTGACGGCGGTATACCGCGAGTCCCATCCGGTATACCGCGGGTACATTATTCCTGTCAACTTTGCATGTAGCCGTTGGTGTGTCAGCACACTTTTCTGACGGCGGTATACCGCATGCATTTGGCGGTATACCGCGGCTGCTCAATGCCGTTGGAGATGCTATGTATAAATGATGCTTGCTGGTAATGAAGACCTTAGACCATACAACAGCAACAACAAACAGCAACTCCATCTGATCTCTCTCATTTATAATATATATTTTATAAAACATTTTTTTATAAAATATCCAAGTGTGATTATTATACAAGAGTGATTACCCATTGTGAGTTATACTCCTCTTGTAAGTATTTGAATAACGGGTGTGTGATCCTGTACATCTCAATAAGCTGAGGCTTAGAGAACCGTTTACTTTGCTCTGTATTTGGTTTGTATTCTACCGTAAAGAATACATTTATTGGATCGTGTCGAGAAGTGTCTCGGCTGCTGGTTTATCACAGTTGGTGGTAAATCAGTAAATCTCTGTGTCAAGTATCTCTATCCCTTATCTCTTTATTTATTCCGCTGTGCTTTATTATATCTGTTTATATAAACTGCTTTGCATTTATATTTATTTATATAATCTCTGTGTATTTGTTTATATTTACACTCTTCTTTATTATTTGTATACTCTGATTTATTTATACTGTTTCAGTACTGTATTTATTTGTAAAAGAATTTTTGAAAGTAAAAGATTTTAAATACAACCTTACCCCCCCTAGGTTGTCCAACACTTTCCCCTTTGGCTCCGGCTGACTGTACATACTGCGCCTCCGATCACCGTTTCTCAAACGGATTTTTCCTTCTTTTTATTTCCCAAAAACTTTAAAGAAATTTTTTTATAGCCGCAAACTTGAGATCAAACACACCGAAATGCGTTTGATTCACTCAAGCCGTGCTCTGATACCAAGTTGTAACGTCCCAAAAATTACAAGCAAATTTAAATTTTTAAATAAACATTTCATTTATAACAACTCATTAAATGATCCCAACGTTTCGTTTGCAAACTCATAATTAATATCTTCATAATAAAAACCAGCGGAATAAACGTTTTATTATTAAAAACCATAAAGCAACCAGCTCTCCTCGCGCGCCAGTGTGTACTCGTCACGCCTTGGAGCCGCCCGTACCTGAAACCACAGTTTATTGGGAAAGGGTAAGCACGAAGCTTAGTGAATTCAACACCATAAGTAACACAGTTATTTCCACACCACCATAAACAGATAATTGCACATAAACAGCATACAAGTCTACGAACAAATCATAGACGTGCATACTCACACCAACCCACCTAATAGGCATACGTCGGTCCCACCGACCACACGACAACCGTGCAAACGCAACCCGGCACCCCCGGGTTCATACGCCACCCGCGTATACAACCTTCGGTCCCACCGAATTACTACGCCACCCGTGTATGTGACCCTCGGCCCCGCCGAACTCCTACGCCACCCGCGTAGTCACAACAATAATGTCCGACTAAACACCCCACTATTTAACCCCGCATCAAAAGCAAATAGAACTACCACATACATACACGACGTAATGTAAAAATAACCGACATTAGTTATAGTGAGAGAACTTACCTCGAATGCGCGCCTACCTCAACAATACAAACTCAAGCTTCCCAATTACGGTCACTTCCCAGCACCTAAACGCACGTTAAAACGTATCAATACGAGACCCAGACCCTACGACACGACACCCGCTTAAACTGTCACTAAAACTACTTCCCGGTCTCGCCAAACAGGTCTGTTCGGGACCTGTTTCGACCTCCTTAAACCCAGTAAATCCTCAATATTATTACATGGTCAGAAAGTACTATGAGTTAGGGTTCCAAGGACATATTATACGCCTCCTAACGATTTTTCTACCATTTATTATGGATTTTACAAAAACAGTTCCCCGAACAGCGAAAATCAGCATCTTTCAGTATAAAATGACATTTTGACCAATGCTACGTCCCGAACTGGGCTTCGCACAAAACACAGAAAAGTTTATAGACTCAAAAAGGGAACTTTTGGCGCTGGTCTCACCCAGATACGAGTTACGAGCAAAAAGTTATGGTTTTCCCAAGACAATGGCAGATTCCAGAATTTTTCACATGAAATGACGAATCACTGAACTTACGACCACTTTTCCACCTAGCTAAAGGCCGAACCAGTTTTCCACTAAAACACGGAAAACGTGTCCGACCCCGAGCTTGAACCGTGGGCGCCAGTTTCAGCTCAATCGGAGTTACGACAGAAAAGTTATGGCCGTCGCAAAAACAGTGGCTGAACAATTACTCACAAGAAATGACGACTCTAAAAACAACGGTTCGATCGGTTTGGCTTAAGCGATTAAGTTCTGGCTTAAAGGAGTCTACGGTGATTATTAGTAAGACGTGGCCACGCACCACCCACTGCCCTCCGGCAGTGGTGGTCGCCGGTGGCGGCCGGCGGCGGCCGGCGGCGGTTCATCGACGAAGTGATAAAAACAACCCGCAAACCACCGCGAGATCACTACCCTCTCGATCACCCTACCGCACGCACCAACGACTGACACCACCACCGCCACCCGACACCCAGCCACCACAGTGGCGGCGCGGCAGCGGCAGCGGCGGCCGGCCGACGGTGGTCCTCCGGTGACGAAAACGAAAAGAAAAGAAACGTCGAGTGGAACCTTACCTCGATGACGACACAACGACGAAACCCGACACCTTCACTCTCTCTCGCTACACCCTCCTCTTCGCCGGCAGAACCAGCAGCGCCGGCGCCGGCTGCTTGTGGGTGGCTCACGGCGGCAGCAGCGACTCCGGCGGCTTCAGCAACTCCGGCGACTTCCCTTCCTTCTTGTCTTCCTCTCTCTCTCTCGGAATCTTCGACGAACCAATGGTGACGGCGGTGGTGTCCGGCAGCAACAACGGCGGCGACAGGAGGAGGGGCTACGGCCGTGGGTTTTATTTTTTGGGAGATAGCTTAGGGTTTGATATCTCTTCTTTTCTTATCTAAGCGTGATACACAAACAAGGAAAACGAGGGGGGGGGGGGGGGGGGGGAAAGGCTGCACCTCTTGGGCCGAACCCCATGCATGGGTTTAGGTGAATTGCAAAAATGGTCCCTGTAGTTGCAGTTTCACAATTATCCAACATGGCCCCTCAACGAAACACCTAACGCGACTAACCTTTCCCGTTAAACCCGACTTTTAGCAATTAAGGTCTTTGGTGTCTAACATCGATAACTAACAACGTTAAAAGAAAAGATTTAATTTAATACCGTAAATCCTACCAGGACACGGGCTTTACATTTACCCAGAATTCACAGGATCTGTAACACATAGATACATATATTTCTTTACCACATAAAACACATAAGTCTTACTAAGGATAAGAACTCTAAAGAACTCAAATCCTCAAATGTTCCCCTAAGGCGACTTAACACGGGGGTTCCGGACAACCTTATTCAGTCCTCATTCAAAAACTAGTTAAAAATAACCAAACAGCCAAGTTATCCGGAAACCACAAAGTATCCGGACAACTTTCCGGACAACAAGACTAATCCGGACAACACAAGGAATCCGGATGCCATCCGGACTCTAAATCATCCGGAAACCATCAATCCAATCGTCCGGACTCTATCAACAACTTACCCGGACACCACCCAAGAATCTACCCGGACACATTCATACTGTGTCCGAAAACCTCTGTCGGTTTGGTGCTTTTTACCCAGAAAATCGACTGAATTAATTACAGAAGTGTTTGTGATGTTTCTACTCCGATAGAATCCTTCCAAAAGCAATTACAAACATAAATTACAAAGGAACATACCTTAATTCATCTTCCAAACATACCAATTTGAGCCCTTTAGCACCAAACCCTTCTTTTCTCTTCTTGCTTTCTCTCAACACACACACACACACACACACACACACTAATTTTACTGATTTTCTGCTTGTGACAATATCTGAATTCAGAAGGAATAATATCTAACTTAATTTACTACTTTGGTCCTTGAACTTCTTAATAATAACCAAAACACCTATAAACTTTTAGTTTAACCAAACTCACCCTAAACCTTAAACTTTAATGTAAAACCCGTGTTCCGGTACGGTTTTATTTTAATTACCCATCTAATTATTGATTTAATTCTTGCTAAGCGAATTGAATATTATTAACGGGTTTAAACGAAAAAGATCAAACTCGCTACCGATGGAAAACTTTAATCAAGATTGCAAGTAGTGGGAAGTCAAGGGACCAAAAGTGTCTTTTTGGTGAAGTTTTAGCATGGACTCGGCCCATGCAGCCGAACCCATTCCTTATTCTCATTTTTATTTTTCTTTCCTTGAAAGCCAAGCAAACCAAACTTTCCCAAAACCCTATCCTTTGTCTTGTGGTGCGGCTGTGAGAAAGAAAACGAGAAGAGAGCGAGATAGAGGAGAACCGAGAGAGAGAGTGATCGCGAGAGAGAGAGAGAGAAGGCGAGAGGGAGGGAACTCGCCGGAGGCGCTGCTGTCGCCGGAGGTCGCCGCCACCAGCTCAGTTCGTCGGAGAAGTCGAGGGAGAGAGGAGCAACCGTTGCTAGGTAAGTCGTCCGTTTCGTTTCGTTTTGTTTTGTTTCGTTTCCTTTCCTCTTCACTTCCTCCGGTGAAACTACCACCGCCGCACGCCGCCGCTACGGTGGCCGTGGGTGGTCGGCAGTGTGTGTGTGTGGGTGGTGTGTGGGTTGTCCAGCCCTAGTTGCAACCCGAACCGTTAAGCCAAACGCGAACCGTTTTATAAAGCTATCAGTTTATGAAAATTCTAGTGTGCTGTCCAGTTTTCGTGTAGTCATAACTTTTCTGTCGTAACTTCGTTTGAGCCGAAACTGGCTCCCACGGTTCCAGTTCGGGGTCGGGCACGTTTTCCGTGTTTTAGCGGAAAACTGGTTCGGTCTCTAGCTGGGCGAAAAAGTGGTCGCAAGTTCGGTGATTCGTCATTTTATTTACAAAATTCTGGAATCTGCCACTGTTTTGCGTAGACCATAACTTTCTGCTCGTAACTCGGTTTGGGGTGAAACCAGTGTCAAAAGTTCCCTTTTTGAGTCTAGAAACTGTTCTGTGTTTTGTGCAAAACCCAGTTCGGGACGTAGCATGGGTCAAATTGTCGTTTTATACTGATAGGTGCTGAATTTCGCTGTTCTGGAAACTGTTTTGTAAAATCCGTAGTAAATTGTAGAAAAATCGTTAGGAGGCGTATAATATGTCCTTGGAACCCTAACTCAGAGGACTTTCTGGTCATGATTTAATATTGGGATTTTTCTGGGTTTAAAGGGGTCGAAACAGGTCCCGAACAGACCTGTTTTGTGAGAACGGAAATTAGTTTTAGTGACGGTTTAAGCGTGTGTCGTGTCATAGGGTCCGAGTCTCGTATTGACACGTTTTAACATGCGTTTAGGTGCTGGGAAGTGACCGTATTTGTGAAGCTTGAATTGTGTTGTTAAGCTAGGCGCGCATTCGAGGTGAGTTCTCTCACTATATTTAATAACGGTTGTTTTATCATTGTTGTAGTACGTGTGTGGTAGTTTTATGTGATTGTGTTGTGGAACTAGATAGTGGGGTATCTAGTTGATACTTTGTCGTCATGTTAACTCGGTGGGACCGAGGATCCGGCGGGGCCGGAGATTTTATACGCGGGTGGCGTAGAGACTCGGTGGGACCGAGGATCCGGCGGGGCCGGAGATTTTATACGCGGGTGGCGTAGAGACTCGGTGGGACCGAGGATCCGGCGGGACCGGAGATTTTATACGCGGGTGGCATAGAGACTCGGTGGGACCGGGGATTCGGCGGGGCCGAAGATGTTATCATGTGGTCGGTGGGACCGACTTGTGCCTTTTAGGTGGGTGGTTGTGGATGTACATGTTTATGATTTGTTCGTAGACCTGTATGATCGTTTATGTGTCACTATCTGTTGTAGGGGTAGTGTGGAATAACTGTATTATTTATGGTGTTTGAATTCACTAAGCTTCGTGCTTACCCTTTCCCAATAAACTGTGGTTTCAGGTACGAGTGGCTCTAAGGCGTGACGGGTACACACTGGCGCGCGAGGAGAGCTGGTTGCTTTATGGTTTTAATAATTAAACGTTTATTCCGCTGGTTTTTATTATGAAGATATTAATTATGAGTTTGCAAACGAAACGTTGGGATCATTTAATGAGTTGTTATAAATGAAATGTTTATTTAAAAAAATTTAAATTTGCTTGTAATTTTTGGGACGTTACATTTAAAGTTAAATAAACTTAACGGCATTAGATTTTTAACTAACGGATTTACCCGGGGTATTACAAGAGGGATGAGTTTTATTCACACTAGGGATGATTTTACGTTCAAGGATCTTCAAGGATTGAACTTTTGTGTTGTTCTTGGGGCTGAATTCGGCCAAGATAGGGAGGGAAGGGAGAGAGAAGAGAGAATTTGAATATAGAGAGAGTGAGATGTAGGAAATGAAGGGTTTTCTTGAAAATTAAGAAAATTAATACTTGGGTATTATGGGCCATAAAGAGGGCCGAATTTTTGGGCAAAAATCTGGATTATTTTAGTTATTTTTTTTATTAAATGTTAATTAACATTGTGTAAGTATTTATATTATGTAATTTTTATAAAAAGCTTGATTTAAGTAGCTAAAACCTCTTTTATCTACTTAATTTTTGGTTTGGTTATTTAAAGTTTTAAATTTTAGATTTGGGTATATATAAATTATATATTTACTCCTCTTATTATTAATATTGTTATAATTAAATGTTAACTGTTCCAATCGGCATTTTAAAGACAGCTTAAGCAGTTCCGTGCGGTAACAGGATTTTCTAAGCGTACTGTTGGAATTCTTAGGAAACTAAACCTTAGTCATCATATTTAAGTCATAATAAGTTATTTCTACTTGTTAAAACAAGTATTATACTATTCAGTTGCTAACCTGAGTGTTTTGGTTTGACGGGTGTCACAGCAGTTGTCCCGATGAACGGGTAGAAATCTTCTTGACGATTTCGAGGAATCTAAAGAGATGTTTACTTAGGAATTATAAGTTACGAGACGATCTAGAAAAATTTCAGAAGGTTAGAAACCATCTTGAAGTCGTTCCTTAACTGATTCCATGTCTTAGGCCTAGAGCGTCTTAACTTGAACATTGCTTCTAAGGTTGTTGATCAAAGCCTCTAATTACATTTTTTCTTCTAGGCATATTTCTATAGACTCAGAGCCTCTAAATCAGTTGTAACCATTACTTAATCGTATTCGCTAGCGATTGTAACTGCCATGTAGTTACATATTAGCCACCAACTCACCTGTAACGATCACTCTTATAAATACATGAAAAAATAAGTGAAATGTCATTACTTGTTTGTGCGAAACGTCGCATCGAAAGATATGACATCTCCGAATTCATGATAATTCAACTTGGCAGTTTCATCAGCCCAAAAAATTGTCCGCAACTCCTTATCGTTAACCTTGTATTCAAAAAATTACTTCGGGCATATTTTTTGCCTACTAGTCATGGTGTCAATGACCATTTGGGCATCCTTATTACCGACAAATGTATTCATGTCACGACGGTAATTCTGATAGTGTATAACAGTTCCACCTTTTTTCCTAACACCACCACTCAATGCATTTGGAATCCTATGACCTTTTGTTATTACCCTGACTTTTTGAGTACATGAATGAAATACATTCTTTTATTCAACATAACTAAGCGTTCTACTTGACCTAGAAAACCTCTGTTGATCCAAACCCTCAGTGATTTGATAATGACTCTGAGAAACACTTAGTCAAAATTGTAAGTAGACAATATGTATTAATGTTTTGTCATCAAAGAAAATATACTAAGTCTGTTTAGTATCGCTGATGAAAACATACGCTCTAAATTATGCATTCAGCGAACACTGTTCATCAGTGAG
Source organism: Saussurea involucrata (assembly GCA_033807775.1). Lineage (NCBI taxonomy): Eukaryota > Viridiplantae > Streptophyta > Magnoliopsida > Asterales > Asteraceae > Saussurea > Saussurea involucrata. The sequence continues at coordinate 17,220,507 of CM066326.1, forward strand.
CCCTGAGCCTGTTAAGTCTCACTGATGATCGCTGATAGTTTAAGTTGTTTACTTATGATCCCTGAAGACAAGATTCATGTCAACAATGTTCTAAGCTGAAGTCGAAGATCAAGCCAAAGAACCAGCGACTAAGTCTACTAGTGCCCTGATGCGGATATCAGCGAAGCCAAGACTTGTCCACTCAACGTGAAGTTTCAAGTAGAAGGCTTCAGCGAACGCTGAACTTTATCATTCGATGATAAAGAATCATTCAGCGAACGCTGATCATGAAGCGTGTTCTACAAGCAACTTTTGTCTTATCCCCATGCACGCCTCCGTACAATTTTGTCAGAACGGACATCCCTTTTGTCCAGAATCGTACAACCAACTCTGATCTTACATTGTTCATCATGCGGCCACTAGGTTGTCTACCGAAGTCAAAACATGCAACCAATCAGAGGCTGCCACGTGTAAAGGTGTACTGTTGTGCATTAAATGCATGCAGTATATAAAGGAAACCCTACTTCATTTCTCGAGGATCGACCATTTCTATTCTCGCTGAACTTACTGTGTGAAAGAATACTCTCCTTAGTGTTCTTGATTTTCTTAATCTCTATTTCTAGTGCAAGAAATCTTAGTGTTCTCATAGTGTAACAACCCGGTTTCCCAAACATACATCAAATAACATATAATGCATAACATTGTTTCATAACAAAAGATACATCATATAACATGTACGGCGCCTTAGTCTTTACAATCATAATAAGTATTTCATTACAAACTTTTTGCTAATTAATTTACATTATAACTAGTAACAAGGTTATAAATGCAAAACACGTCATGGTCTTCAAAAACATAAGTCTTCCAAAAGCTAGTCACATATTACCCTTCTTACTTGCTCTTACTTGATCCACGACCTGGAATACATATTTTTAAAACAAAATAATGGTTAGACCTAATGGTCTAAGTGAGAAAAACCTGTCAGTTAAAATCATTTGCACAAACACGATATTCATAACATAAATATGAATACCAATTATGACTCATGCATTGTGTACTTTCCTGTCTCATTCCCTTGGCCATATTAGGTGGTTGCGAGCCAACTAATCAGTTTACTCCGTTGCACTAATACACAGCCAACTCCGTTGTCCCTCTGTACATCCAAACTCCACCGGTCCAAAGCCCGGCCAACATGCACTCGTGTAGTGTAATGCTCATATAAATATAATACACACCTCAATATATCATACTTCATACGTATGCACATTATTACACTATTTACCACATTCTCAATCCACATATATGTATTCCAGTTTGAAGACATTTTAAAGTAAAACTCACATGTTTGCTTATAAAAAATGCTTCCAAGCTTTTCTCAAAACGATTCAGCTTTCACCCCAAATTCACAGAATCTGAAACAATTAGATACAATTATCTTTTTACCGAATGGAACACATAAGACTTACTAGGACTAAGAACTCTAGATAAATCTATCTAACTCTTATCCTCAAATGTTTCCCCCAAACCCGAACTTAAGTCGAGTCTATAGTATTTCCAGTCCTCATTCATACCCTATCCAAGAGTCGACAAAACACACAGATATCGGATATTCAAAAGTATATAGAATCTCAAAAGTGACCGGACAACTCAAGTTTCCGGACACCATGAACTATCCGGACAACATAACTATCCGGACAATATACTTTCCGAATACCTACAACTCACCGGACGTATGACTCTTTCCGGACAACATACATAATCCGGATGACATCCGGAAACCAAGGTAACCCGGATACCACCTGGTATCTAAATTCATCCGGAAACTATAGAAAAGAGAAACTTACCAGATACTTGTCTGTCCGGACACTAGCAAGGAGAAATTACCGGACACATTCATATTGCGTCCGGAAACCTTTGTCGGTTTGCCCAAATTCTACCCAGAATCGATTGAAATCATTACCAGACATGAAATCGACTATTCTGATCCGATAGAAACCTTCTACTAACAATTACAATCATAAAACGTAAAGGAACATACCTTAATATCACTTCCAACAATTCCAATTGAAGCCCTAGCCTTTCTTTTCTTCTCATGCTTCTTTTGTCTCAAAACACACACACACACTAATATTTTCTGTTTTGAAAATATCTGGAGTCCTAAAGGGTGTATATTAGACTTAATTTACACTCTTGGGCTTAAACTATTCAATAATGACCAAAACACCCCTAAACTTATAAATTAACCCAAACTTACCCTAAACATCCAAATTCAAAGTTAACTAAATTTAACGGAAATAGAATTTAACTAACGAACTTACCCGGGTTATTACATCATCTCTCCCTTAAAAGAATTCCGTCCCGGAATTCGGTTAAGCAAAGAGGTACGGGTACTTAGTTCTCATTTCTGATTATGATTCCCACGTAGCATCCTGCCCTTTATGATGTCGCCACTGAACTTTTACTTGCTTTACTGTCAACAATGGCTTCTGGTTCCTCCACATAATTCATCTTTTCATCAACTTGTATATCGGGTAAAGAAACGGCCTGATCTGGCGTAACCAAACACTTTCAAAAATTTGATACGTGAAAGGCGTTGTGGATACTGCTTAACTCTGGCGGAAGATCTAACCTGTAACCTACTTCACTGATTCTTTCTATAACTGCAAACGGTCCAATGTACCTTGGGCTCAGCTTACCTTGTTTCCCAAATCGAATGACTCCTTTCCAAGGTGAGACTTTTAACATTACAAAATCTCCAACTTGGAATTCTAACGGTTTTCGGCGTCAGTCAGCATAGCTTTTCTGTCTGTCTTGAGCTACTTTCAATCGTTCCCGAATCTGAGTAATCTTATCCGCGGTTAACTGAACTATATCTGGCCCTGCTAATTGCTTTTCTGACACTTCATTCCAACACAGAGGAGTTCGGCATTTTCTACCATACAGAACTTCTAACGGTGCCGGTTGTATACTGGAATGATAACTGTTATTGTAGGCAAATTCGATCAACGACAAATGCTTATCCCACGATCCCCCAAAATTAACAATGCAGGCCCATAGCATATCTTCCAAAGTCTGAATTGTTCGTTCGCTCTGACCATCAGTTTCAGGATGATACGCTGTACTCAGCTTTATTTGCGTCCCCATTTATTTTTGAAAACTTCTCCAAAATCTTGAAGTAAAACGACTATCACGATCAGAAATAATTAAGATTGGAACTCTATGTCGAGTTACTATTTCATCGATATACAATTTGGCTAGTCTTTCCAACGAATATGTTTCTTTTATCGGTAGAAAGTAAGCAGACTTTGTCAATCTGTCAACGATCACCCAAATGGCATCAAATCCTTTCGGAGTCCTTGGTAACTTCGTGATGAAATATGTAGTAATCTGATCCCATTTCCACATAGGTATTTCTAAACGTTGTAACTGACCAAAAGGCTTTTGATGTTCAATCTTTACTTTCTTACAAGTGGTACAACCTTCCACATGTTGGGCAATACTTCTTTTCATTCCCGGCCACCAGTAAAACTGTCGTAGATCCTTATACATCTTATTCGTACCTGGATGAATAGAGAAACGAGATTGATAAGATTCTTGTAGTACCCGATCACGTAAACCACCCAAACGAGGCACCCAAATTCTGTTTCCCAGACACAGTAACCCACGATCATCTTTTACGAGTGATGCTGATATACCCACTAACCGTTCTGGTTTCAAGTGTTCCTTTTGAAAGGCTTCTACTTGACATCTCTTCAATTCGTCAAAGATGTTAGGTAGAAGTTCAGCTCGTAGTGCAATTGCCTTTATTGTTCTGCTTCTCTCTTGGCGACTTAGTGCATCAGCTACCACATTCGCCTTCCCCGGATGATAGAGAATTTTGCAGTCGTAATCATTCACCAGTTCTAACCATCTTCTTTGCCTCATATTCAATTCTCGTTGATCGAAGAGATGTCAAAGACTCTTATGATCGGTATAAAACATTTAGAGCCGTAAAGACAATGTCTCCAAATCTTTAGCGCGAAAACAATTGCTGCAAGTTCCATGTCGTGTGTAGGATACTGTCGTTCATGATCTTTCAGTTGACGAGAAGCATAAGCAATAACTTTCCCACGCTGCATTAGTACACATCCCAATCCTAGTTTGGAGGCATCACTGTAAACAACGAAGTCATTGGAACCTTTCGTTAGTGATAGAATCGGTGCGCTACAAAGTTTTTCTTTCAAAATTCTGAATGCTTTATCTTGTTCTTCTTTCCATTCAAATTTCACATTCTTTCGGGTCAGCTTGGTTAGAGGCGTAGCGATGCGAGAGAAATCTTGTATAAACTTTCGATAGTAGCCGGCTAAACCCAGAAAATTTCGTACTTCGGTTGGCGTTCTCGGCGGTTCCCACTTTTCAATTGCTTCTACTATCATTGGATCAACTTGAATGCCTTTTTCTGAAACCACTTGTCCGAGAAATTGGACTTCCCGTAGCCAGAATTCACATTTAGAGAATTTAGCATATAATTGTTCCTTTTTCAACAATTCCAGAATCAGACGAAGATGTTGGGCATGATCTTCTTTAGATCGGGAATAGATAAGGATATCATCGATAAACACAATAACAAATTTATCGAGATACGGCTTACATACCCGATTCATTAAATCCATAAAGGCAGCTGGGGCGTTTGTCAGACCGAAGGGCATTACTAAGAATTCGTAGTGACCATACCTTGTGCGAAAAGCAGTTTTCAGAACATCTTCTTCTTTAACCTTCAACTGATGATAACCAGATCTCAGATCAATCTTGGAAAAATAACAAGCTCCAACAAATTGATCAAAGAGGTCGTCAATTCTGGGAAGCGGATACTTATTCTTGATCGTACACTTATTCAGTTCTCGATAATCAATACACATTCTCATCGATCCGTCTTTCTTTTTCACAAACAGAACTGGTGCTCCCCACGGTGAAAAACTGGGTCTGATGAAGCCCTTATCTGAAAGATCTTGCAGTTGCGTCATCATTTCTTTCATTTCTGGAGGTGCCAGACGATACGATGCACGGGCAACAGGAGTGGCTCCAGGAATCAGATCTATACCAAACTCTACTTATCTAACGGGTGGAAGACTATTCAAATCTTCTGGGAAAACTTCCGAAAATTAACCAACAACCGGAATATCTTCCAACTTATTCTTTTCTAGCTTAGTATCTATCACATAAGCAAAATAACTCGGGCAACCTTTATTAACACACTTACGATCTTTCATCAAAGAGATAAGGCAAGATTGATGATTTCTACGGTCACCATAAATCACTACCGGTCCCTTCTCAGGTAATACAACATTAATCAACTTCTTATCACAAACTATACTAGCCTGATTCTCGGCTAACCAATCCATTCCCACTACCACATCAAACTCGATCAAAGCTATAGGAAATAGCTGAATAGGTACTCCACACCCATCTATATTTATAACACAACTATCAAATACCTCTTTAACCGATACTTGATTATCATTTGCAGTATCTACCATTAAAGCATGATCTGACACTTTAGGCTTTAAATGCATAACAGCAGCAAAAGAAGGAGACACAAATGATCGGTTTGCACCAGAGTCAAATAACACTTTAGCACGTGTAGAGTTTATTAAAAATGTACCTGTAACCACATCAGGAGTTTCCTCCGCTTCTTGTGCTGTCATTTGAAAGGAACGACCCCTTGCTCTTGGTAGCTCTGGCCTTTGTACTACTGGTCTAACACCTGTTGGTCTCACTGACGTACCACCCTGCTGTACTCTCCCCCGTGGACAATCAGACTGAATGTGATCAGGAGAATTGTATGAGAAACAAAATCGAGTTACCCGACAGTCTTTAGCAATATGGTCGGTCTTTCCACACTTGTAACAAACTCGAGGATCAACTTGACAATTTCCTTGATGAATACGGTTGCATTTTGAACAAGGTCTTTCAGCTGGTCTGAAAGGTGGACGACTATCAAATCTCTGAAATCTGGACTTCTTTGGATCATATTGTGGTCCTTCCCATTTTCTTTTTCCAGTACTTTTATCACTAGTATCTCTCCCTTTATCCTATTCCACATTTTCTGCTGCATCAACTGCGGCTGAGAAGGTATCTGGTCCCTTTGCAATCACTAGACTTCTGATTTCTGAATTTAATCCAAAGATAAACCTTTCCATCTTAAGTGCCTCTGTGGCAACGTAGTACTGAGCGAAACGAGACTTCTCCAGAAAACGAGCGGTATAATCCCCAACTGATAAACTTCCCTGTTGCAGGTTCATGAATTCTTATTCAAGTTGTCTAACTGCTGCTTGAGGACAAAACTGTCTCTTGAAAGCTATAGTGAATTCTTCCCAAGAAAAAGTAGAATACACATCAGATCCTCTAGAGGTAATAAGAGCCTCCCACCAATATAACGCATCAGCCTTCAGCATTGCAGTTCCATATAATACTCTATCTTCGTCGGCACATTTGTTGGTTTTGAAGATAGCTTCTATCTCTTTTTGCCACCTCATAGCCTTCACTGGATCTCTTTCCCCTGAGTAGGTTGGAGGTTTGCAACTTAGAAACATCTTATAATCACACTTCTTTGGCACCGGTATGATAGTAGGTGTAATGGGCATCTCGTCTTCCAGACTAGGATCTGGTATTTCAGTTTCAGTATTACGAGTTCGGTCGAACATAGCTTGTATATTTGCATGCAGTCTTCCCATTTCAGCCGTCAAATCGTTTCTTGTAACAAATTCAGTACCTCGCGACTGAACTCTGCCTCATGTTCTGCCCCTACCTCGTTCTCCCCCTCTTCCCCTTGTCCTGACTGTTGGATTCGTTCGATTAGGATTTCCTTCTCCTTCTCTATTCGTACGTCGAGTACCACATGCCATTCTGTTGATTTCAACAAGGTTAATATACACATAAACACATACCCCATATAATAAGGTATTCCAGTTCAAACATGTACCTGTAAGTTCACAATTACACTGGCCAGATGTAATTTGAAATTACCTTACATGATGTTCCTTCTACCTTTTATATTTCGCATCCCAAGGTTCAAAAATAATAGGGACATCTACTTCACATGCAGTTTAAGTCTAGGTATGGATCCGAATACCTAAATCCCTTAAACTAGGGCTCTGATACCATCTGTAACAACCCGGTTTCCCAAACATACATCAAATAACATTGTTTCATAACAAAAGATACATCAGATAACATGTACGGTCCCTTAGTCTTTACAATCATAATAAGTATTTCATTACAAACTTTTTGCTAATTAATTTACATTATAACTAGTAACTAGATTATAAATGCAAAACACGTCATGGTCTTCAAAAACATAAGTCTTCCAAAAGCTAGTCACATATTACCCTTCTTACTTGCTTTTACTTGATCCACGACCTGGAATACATATTTTTAAAACAAAATGAGGGTTAGACCTAATGGTCTAAGTGAGAAAATCCCTGTCAGTTAAAATCATTTGCACAAACACCATATTCATAACATAAATATCAATATCAATTATGACTCATGCATTGTGTACTTTCATATCTCATTCCCTTGGCCATATTAGGTGGTTGCGAGCCAACTAATCAGTTTACTCCGCTGCACTAATATACAGCCAACTCCGCTGTCCCTCCGTACAGCCAAACTCCACCGGTCCTAAGCCCGGCCAAAGTGCACTCGTGTAGTGTAATGCTCATATAAATATAATACACACCTCAATATATCATACTTCATACGTATGCACATTATTACACTATTTACCACATTCTCAATCCACATATATGTATTCCAGTTTGAAAACATTTTAAAGTAAAACTCACATGTTTGCTTATAAAAAATGCTTCCAAGCTTTTCTCAAAACGATTCAGCTTTCACCCCAAATTCACAGAATCTGAAACAATTAGATACAATTATCTCTTTACCGAATGGAACACATAAGACTTACTAGGACTAAGAATTCTAGATAAATCTATCTAACTCTTATCCTCAAATGTTTCCCCCAAACCCGAACTTATGTCGAGTCTATAGTATTTCCAGTCCTCATTCATACCCTATCCAAGAGTCGACAAAACACACAGATATCGGATATTCAAAAGTATATAGAATCTCAAAAGTGACCGGACAACTAAAGTTTCCGGACACCATGAACTATCCGGACAACATAACTATCCGGATACCTACAACTCACCGGACGTATGACTCTTTTCGGACAAAATACATAATCCGGATGACATCCGGAAACCAAGGTAACCCGGATACCACCCGGTATCTAAATTCATCCGGAAACTATAGAAAAGAGAAACTTACCGGATACTTGTCTGTCCGGACACTAGCAAGGAGAAATTACCGGACACATTCATATTGCGTCCGAAAACCTCGGTCGGTTTGCCCAAATTCTACCCAGAATCGATTGAAATCATTACCAGACATGAAATCGACTATTCTAATCCGATAGAAACCTTCTACTAACAATTACAAACATAAAACGTAAAGGAACATACCTTAATATCACTTCCAACAATTCCAATTGAAGCCCTAGCCTTTATGTTCTTCTCTTGCTTCTTTTGTCTCAAAACACACACACAGACACTGATATTTTCTGTTTTGAAAATATCTGGAGTCCTAAAGGGTGTATATTAGACTTAATTTACACTCTTGGGCTTAAACTATTCAATAATGACCAAAACACCCCTAAACTTATAAATTAACCCAAACTTACCCTAAACATCCAAATTCAAAGTTAACTAAATTTAACGGAAAGAGAATTTAACTAACGAACTTACTCGGGTTATTACACATAGTTTGTTTAGATTAGGTTTATTCCTCAATCTTGTTCCGCAATAAACTGTAAATTGTTTGATATATATCAATAAACAATTTAGAAAGATAAAAATTGTGTGTTTGTATTCAACCCCCCCCCCCCCCTTCTACAAACTTGTATAACCCCTTTAGGACCAACAACCTCATCTCATCCTCACTTAATAAAACATGATTGGGCCATTCAACGAATTTATACACCTCATACCTATCCCTTTCCTTGACATAATGAATCTTTAAACATGCTTTACAACCAGTACGTTTAATATTGGTATTGCGTCTTTTTCGAGAACCATGGCTAAAAGCTAACGAAACAAAAACTTTAGGTTTAGGAGTACCTTGTTTGCTACAAAAAAAAATATAGCGGTGATTGGACCCAACCTATTTATTTTCTCGTTAGAAAGCCTAACATCAAACCCCGCTTTCTCCGCATATTTTCTATAAAAAATTTCGGCCAAACTATGATTTCTAAAAAATCACCGAGGTTCGGAGTGCATTCATTTGATACAGACGGTATCCAATATTTGGATCCATCAGCTGCTTCTTCCATCACTTGATTTTCGGCATCTAAAAAAACAAAAATAGAATGGTGTTTACAAAATTATTATCTGACATAAAATAATACAATACTCTAAACTAAATTAACATTAAATTGATGACAAAACCCAAAACGTAACACACACTGAATGTAATACACTTTATTACACATCAAACAAAAAAATAACAATAGAAACAAAAAAAGACAACGACACTGTGAATTAATAATTGAATAAATGCATCTTAAACCCTAACAAAACGGATTGCAGTTACAAAGCAAAAAAATATTACCAAACGAATCAAACCCATATTCATGATGATCGCCGGAGTCATTAACATCATCATCATTATTCGGCGGCGGTTCATGGCGGACGTCGGTGGCGGGTACATTCATCTTTTGCATCCTAGGAGAATCCGCAAAAACATCCCTAACGTATACTTCGTTAAGAGAATTGTGATCATCCATAGAAGGCAGTTACTATACAGTTGCCAATGAATCAATAGTTTAATGTTTTGAAGTCAGTTGAAATCGCAAAACGAAAGACACACGTTCTCTGTAATTATATGAAAAACAATTTCTACAACTAAAAAAATATCATACGCGATCAATCATAATCAGAAAAGATATGAAACTGGAATCGGATATGAGTTAAAATCAAAAACCGTTTTGAATGAAGATCATGAAATCGAAGGTATATCCCTGTACACTACTAGAATATTGGTTATTACCGACGGCTTTTACCGACTGTTAAAATTGTCGGTAGTTATCTCAAGGGATGAAAAATTTGTGGTTAGTAACTACTCTTTCATTAGTTTGCAATAGGAATAAGTCATTTCAAATACTTGTACAGTTTGGGTTAACGCATCTTATATGACACAAATTAGTTTATTGGATGGAGTTATGAAATTCATTTATTATGCTAAATGTTTAAATCAGGTTGTGCATGGATGGATATGTTCAATTTACGGTTGTTATGCTGTCGAAATGTCAAAAAAATGATGACTGATTTATAATTTGTAATAATTTATCGTAGGATGATTATCAACGCGGAATGATTAAGAAGCACGGACCTAACACGAACACCCATCCACTAGGAGATATTGAAGTTTGGGAGAGTTGTGCGGGAGGAAGGAAAAGGGGTCGGATGTTCGGCGTTGGTACGTGTGGGAACCCGAGCTATGTGGTAACTGGTTCATCAAGTGGGTTGAATACCTATAGATCGTATGTTGGTTCAGTTCAAGCGAGGTTAAGTTTTTTCCCTTTTTAATTTCTTATTTAATTAAAACATATCTATTTACTCATCATGCGTTTTTTTCTGTAGGTGCAAGAATTAAGAGAAAAACTTCAGAAAATAGAAGAGGAGCGAGCAGTTGAGAGAGAGGAGAACACTCGGCGTGAGGAGGAGAATAGACGGATGTCAAACAGACTAAAAGATATCGAAGCGATGTTAGCTCGACAATCTCCACCACTGCCTTCTGGTGACCCCACTTCTCGTGACCCCCTCTTCCAGTAGGATTTGATATATGTATGGATTTAATACATGTATGGATTTGATACATTTATGGATTTGATATGTGTATGAATTTGATTTGATATGTGTAATTTCTTTTTGGTAAATTTTGGGTTGAATTTATGGAAGGTGAAGTCCCAATTGCAAACCAATCAGTTTGTGCAAACCCCGTACAAACCAATCTACAATGATGAATCTGCAATTTTTTTTGTTGATGCTTCATGAATCTATATTTTGGCTTCATGAATATAAAATTTGGCTTCATGAATATATAATTTGGCTTCATGAATCTATATTTTACGATAGAGCCCTAAAATACCCTTATGGATATAAAAAAGAAGTTATGGATATAAAAAATTAGGTTACGTGATTGGTGGAGATGAAACAATATGCTAAAAGCCCTAAAATACCCTTATGGATTAAAAAAACAAAGTTACGTGATTGGTAGATTGGTTTGTACGAGGCTGGCACAAACTGACTGGTTTAAAACGGATACCTCCCTTATATATATATATATATATATATATATATATATATATATATATATATATATATATATATATATGCAGATTAAATTGCAACAAAAACAATATTTTAAAATGTTAAAAAAAATCCGAAAACCGACGGTTTACCGACGGGAAACTGCCCGTAAATATAAATAGTTTTTTAAAACAGTCGGAAATCCGTCGGTAAATTTAAGCAGTATTTTTTAAAAACCAGTCGGAAAGCCATCGGTAATATTAGCCGTCGGAAAATCGTCATTTGTGAACAGTCGGAAAGCCGTCGCTAATAAACACCATCAGTAAGTCGTCGGTAACTGAAACCGTCGGAAAGCAGTTGGTAAATGGCGTTGATAAACAGTCGCTAACTATTACCGACAAAGTTTTTACCCACGGTCATTTCCAGTCGGAAACCCGTCGGTAAAGACTGTTTACCGACTGTTTCGGTCGTCGGTAATATGGCTGATTTTAGTAGTGGTAATCATGGCAGTTACCTTAATCATAATTATCTAAATTAAATTAACTAATTATTGTGATTTACAGAATTACTTAACTACCCTCCTTAATAATATATTTAATTAATCCGAAATAATTTAAATTTTTGAAATGAAAGGCTATGATTAGTTTACATAGTTTGTACAATGTGATTGGTTTGCAAATGATATTCACCATATATATATATATATATATATATCTGTGTGTGTGTGTGTGTGTGTGTGTGTGTGTGTGTGTGTGTGTGTGTGTATAGGGGTATGTTCAAATGAAAACTCATTTTTCATCGTGCACATGAGGACTAATTTTAGCCATTGATCAATATTTAGAAAACTAATCAATGGTTAAAACATAATAAGATTAATTGAGAAGTGATTAGGGACAAAACTGAAAATTTGAATCAACGCCTACCATCTTTCACTTTTTTTTTAACTAAACAACTTTTACCCCCTTAAAGTTATTAATATTTTAATCAAAAAAACAATATCAAAAAAACAATATCAAAAAAACAAAAATTATGTGCTCTTCGATATGACATCCATCTCGATATAGTTTTTTTTTGTTTTTAACCGTTTTTACGTGAAATGCTATATATATGTTATATTCATTATGAATATTTATGTATGTTCAAGTGTGTACAACACCTCGATACCGTAAGTCCGTAAATCAACATCATCTTCTTCAACACTTTTTTCAGCGTCGTAAGGCACCACGTTCTTCATCGTCGTAATCCAACACCCATCGAGATGGTAGGCGTGAATTTAAATTATCTTCCCTTTTACCCCTAATCACCTTAATTAATAATTCTAATTAAAAACTTTATTTAGTACGAGTCGTTGGATCAATAGAGATGGAATGACCGAGATTCGTCCTCATGTACACAATGAAAAATGAGTTTTCATTTGAACTTTCCTCTCTCTCTCTCTCTCTCTATATATATATATATATATATAGCCTTAGGTTCAATAGAGAAGTGCAAATATTTAGATAAATAGAGAAGTAAAAAAACACGGGACCGTTCATATATGAACGTTCATATATAAACAGTCACATATGAACATTCATATGAACGTTCAGATATGTCTGTTATATGAACGTTCATAAATGAACGTTCATAAATGAACGTTCATAAATGAACGTTCATATAACAGTCATATATGAACGTTCTGTTTATATATGAACGTTCATATATGAACGGTCCCGTGTTTTTTTACTTCTCTATTTCTCTAAATATTTGCACTTCTCTATTGAACCTTTCCCTATATATATATATACATATATATATATATATGAATTAAGATCATCTCCCATGAACTATCTATTTTACTCTCTATCTCTATTTTACTCTCTAAATCCTCTCCAATAAACCCTCTATTTTACTCTCTAAAATAGAGAAATGAATAGTAACTCTCTATATATAGAGAGTTAATATTCATACTATTTATTTGTTTCTAACTTTTTGATAATTACAAAATGGTCCTTCAATTTTTTAGATTCTTGTATTTTTATTTTATTTGTTGTCTAATACCAATTTTGATAAACTAGAATGTTGATCCTAGATTGACTCGCAATGATGTTTAAACCAATCAATATATAAAACAGAGTATAAATATTCTTGTGTGGAAGCGTTTAAAACATATTGGTTTATGAGTATTTGTAGAAAACACACGATGAGGATAATTGAAGAAACAATAAGTAAATTTGAGGATGTTTCATAAATGCTCAATGATTCATCTTCAATTAACTTAAAAGGATTACACCAATAACACCTTGAAATGTGTGTTTTTCTCTAAGAATTTTCTTTCTACCGGTGTGTGTGTGTTATGTGCTTTGTTACCACAAATGGTAGAAAGTGTTATGTACTTATAGTGAGGCAGGGAACACATAGTACAAGACAAGGTAGTGCCACAAAGAATTAGTACATGAGACACGATCATAGGACGACACAAGGTAGTGCCACAAAGAATTAGTACATAAGACACGATCATAGGACGACTAAATGTATAGGTAAAGGTTGCCACCAATAAGCGGAAGACACCTGGAATGTATATCATCGTGGGATGTACTATTTGATCTTCAGTATCTTCGTACAGTAGAGGCACGTGAGAGGCATGTGTTCCTTGGTCTTCAAGATAGCATAAGTCTTCATCTTCAAGGACTTCAGTTCCACAGAGGCTCTGTGAAGTTTCACAGAGGCTATGTGGTCTTGATCTTCGGGTTGAACTTGTTCTTCTCGGAAGATGATCGACAAAGCTTCTGTGATCTTGGTGTATCCGGCAGAGGGCTTCTGCCAGTCTTGAACTTAGCCTATTTTTCAATACTTCTAAGAGTTTATCTATTGGAGCTAACAGATAATAATATTTTTCTTTAAGTTTTAAATTTATCCAACTAATTTTAAAAACTAATAAACTTTAACAATTTACAACATAACATATTTAATTAAAACACGCCTTTAACACATATTTTAACATAAAAGCATTACAAATTATAAAGATAAAAGTACGTAACGATGACCCTAATAAAAGCATATGTAAGCGGAAAACGGTTTTTGAATAACATTGATACTAATTTAATAGTCGGGTAAAACGGATCCAGATCCTCCAAGATCATTAAATATTCTCCATACGGCGTAGATGCATGAGGAGCTTGTTGATATTGTTGTTGTTCAATCCTCTTCTGTAGAATACGCATTTGTTCGGCCTGAACATATGCTCGTATATTGGATCTTGTATTGCATTCAAGTCTCGAAACAATATTTTGTTTTCCTCCTTATGTGTTATTGTATCCACGTAACTTTCTCTCTATTCAGATGCCTTTTTTAATTGCTCTAAAAGTTGCATATGTTCTTCTTTGATCGTGTTGACAATAGTTGAGATCTGCTCATCCATTTTTCTTTTCAGTTTGGATATCTTCACCCCAACTGGGCGTGGGGATGGAGAACGCCACTCATGACATCATCATCGTCTAAATTTACAGAAAATGAAGACAAAACTGGAGATGTTTGGCCTTGATTTATGAGATTTTCTGAGTCCGAGGTGACATATCCAGGACCGTGTGGCCTTGATGTTTGTTTTGCGCGGTTAATACCATCTTTGAACTTCTCGAAATATTTCATAATATTCCAAACGTGTTCAAACTTCCACCCATTTTTGAATTTTGGATCTTCCTTCAGCATTACTTTAGCTTGCACAAACATATATGATAATAAATAAATAACCGATCATTCAACTAAAGATAATAAAAATTATATTGTTATACTTACAATGTCATCATTTGAAGCACCACTAGGACATCTGTTTTCACAATGTCTAATGCATGCATGCAGTTTTCGTATTGCTTTTTCAATAGTTTGCATTCGACATTGGATAGACTTCTTTGACCGTTCAATCCATGTTGAATTTTTTCCTTGGTTGTATTTTTCTTCTATACTGACCAGAATGTGTCATATGTCTGGTACATCCTTTTGATGGGATTTTGAGAATTGTCCAAATAAACTTGACAAAACTTATCTTCCTCTTGATTGTTAAACTAGAAATCAGATTTGAGAAAATATCATGCACTTTGTTGTGGATTGAAGTAGAAAACCATCATATTATATTATATAAATATAAATATAAATATATATATATATATATATATATATATATATATATATATATATATTTATATAGGGGTGGGTTCAAATGAAAACGCATCTTCAATTGTGAACGTGAGGACAAACCACAGCTATTGATTAAAAAAACGGTGAATAGATCAATGTCTAAAAAACGCGGTGACAATTTTGTAAATAACGTCAAAACTATGTCCATGGCTTAATGAATATTTAGCGCGTAGGGGTAAAATTGGAAAAAATCAAAGACGGTTCAAAAATTAGATATAGCCAAAATCATAATGGAGACAGACTACAGTACTCTTTATTCACCATTTCTCGCCGATTTTTTCTAGCACTAAAACTTCCATTGTTGAATACTAAGACGAAGAAGAAGACGATCTTCGCAGAAAACTTAAAAACAACAACAAAAATGAGAGATTCAAGTGAAGATACTAGAGATAACAATCCGATAGGGCAACTTATGAAAACATGTAAGTTTAAATGTTTGAAAATATGTCGAAACTGAATAGTTAGGGTTTTTATTAAACTTTTACAGATTAAGAAGCAAAAAATTAGGGTTTATATTCAACTTTTAATAGATAGAGTTGCAAAATGTAGGAACCAGGATTGATCTTACAACCAATATTAACAATCAAGAACACAATCAAAGCATAGAAATATAGAGAGAATTGATGCCAAATGCTTTGTATTCATTAACGAACAGAGAATAGATCTAGAGAGAGAAATCTCCCAAAGATTACAAAGTGAATACGAAAGTTAGTTAGCTTACAATTGCTAACAGCTATATATACTGTATGGAAATACTAAAGCTACAGTACATTTACAAAACAGACCATTAGAACAATGACACGTGTTCTAAAATCTAACTGAATTATAAAGAGAAAATGTCTAAGTCATAAGTTCTGAACCACTAGTTCAGAACTTCTGAACACTATTCTGACTAAGCATACTCAGAACATAACACTTGAGCACATGATATTTTCATCTTCTTCAGAACTTCTAAGTCTTCTTTCTCCGAAGTCTGAGTCTTCTATTCAGACTTCAACACTTAGGTTTTTGACAAACTTCAGATCTAACAATATCCCCCTTTTGTCAAACAACCTTGTACTTATCCACATTTTCTTCTTTCAAAGAAAGAACGATCTTGAGAAGAATTAAGTTTCTCAGGGCTAATCTTCTATCAATCTTCTCAATAATTTCCTTTATTTCTTTGACCTTATCTCCCTTTGTCAGCTTTCTTTCCATGTTGCTTTTGATGTATCTGAGTGTTCCACAACTATATTTGGCTACTTCACTAGCTCTGAAGAATATCTTTTCACTGTGATCATTTGCCATAATGACTCCCAGTTCTGGCCATGTACATACATATCCTTTCTTCAATGTACTCAGATGAATGTGATCAGTGTTTGGCCTTGACAAATAAACAACTGGTCTTCCCACAGATAAAGCAATCTGAAAATCATTGTAAGCAACCCATCTTAATGCATGAAACATCCCTTCCTTTACAACAGCCAATGTTCCTCTTTCTTTCTTGTATTTGCTATCTTCTTTATCTCTCAACAGACAATACAAACTATAGAGATCAAACACATAAATCTTTCCAAAATCAGCTTCAGAGAAGTAATACACCTTTCCATCTTCTCTCAGAACTTCAAATCCATAATAGTCATTCTTCATAAACTTCTTTATACATATTTCTCTGAGGCCAGTGATCATAAACTCAGAATACACAGAGTTTCTTTGCTTTCCTATGCACCTGATCCGTTCTGTATAAAATCTCTGAGAGTCTTGAGGCTTGTCATGAAATACATCAGTGTATTGAACAACTCTGTTTTCAAAGAAGTTTGGTAGATCAAATTCCAAGAACAATGCATTCAGATTAATTGGCACTTGTTCTGAACCAGCTTCTGAAGTCTCAGGATTTTGTTCAACATCCTGCATCTGAACATCTTCTTGAACAGTAACAACTTCTGGAATAATTTCTTCAGCAATATCATCAAAACCACCATTAACTTCATATTCAGTAGGAAATACGAAATCAATGTGAGGAATTTTCTTGGGATTCACTTCTGATAACAACACATCACAGCAGTTTCTGACTTTAATTCTAAAATTCAATCTTTTCTTCACATGCCTTATACATTTTTCTTTCACTGTTGCTTTATCAACTTCATCAATTGCCTTCATCTTTATCAACAACCATTCCAATGTAGCATCACTATATTTCTTAAGATCATTTAATCTGAATAAAACATGCTTTTCAGAGGCTATATAGATGAAACCTTCATTTCCAATTCCTTCATTCACAAATCCAACAATGTTGATTTCATGCTTTGGACTTCTGTTTGGATTGATCAGATTACATTTAGTCTTTCTTGCTTCAATTGCTAATTGAAAATCATACACATAGAGATTTCTGACATAGATTCCCAAGAGCCTTCTGCATTCAATTTCTACCCATGTCTCTTCAGTATTTGCAAACAATTTCGCCAAGAATATTTGATCATCCAAGAACAATGTCACACCCCGCTAAAGCGGAAACACGAGGTATAACAGCGTAGGGTTTCATTCAAAAGGTAACAGACAACACCAACCACAACATTCAATACAATAGTTCAAAATATTACATTACAACGTCTTAAGCAAATTGTTTCAAAAAGAAGACGCCGGATACAAAAATTAACAGTAGAAATTTTAATGTTCTTGATGTTGATGTCATCATGCAAAATGCACCCAACATGCCTTCGCTTACCTATTAGCACCTGAAAAGCATGATGAAAAGAAAGGGTCAACTACAAAGAGTTGGTGAGTTCACAGGTTTTCGTATGCACTAACAGTAAATTTGTATGCAGAAAATGTTATTGTGAAACGTTTGTTCACACGAAGTTTACGTAACCAGTTGTTCGAGTATTTGCATGAGGTATAAAGTATACAATGATGTCATCGCATTGAGCCACTACCAAACCTTCCGACAAACCAACGCCCCTTAAATTATTCACGTCCTACCTCAGCGGTGGATTAATTCCACATGGGTAAGACCATTATTGTTACTGGTAAAGTGCACTTCTAGCTCGTCATCTTAAAGTGGGGTTGTTAATCCAAATAGCGCTACCCACAAATACCATCGGCTCGTAATGAGTTAATAGGTAGTGTCTAACTAGTGGGGACTTTTTCATTTAAAACTCAAGCACATCAAAAAGTATACATACCTTAGTGCACAAACAATTTAATTTAAGGTTCCACATTTCATAGCATAATTCAATCAGTTTGCAATTCAATATCATGCTTTTCACCCCAAATTGTAACAAAAGAGTAAAAAAGGGGCTGTGAATACTCACTATGTTCAGCAAGGATTTCCAAGGGTTGCCGCACGGTTGCACAGTTTCTCTATTCTAGGTCCTTCCTAAGGAAGTGAAACACATCATCAGTTTCGGTCTAACTCTTATGGCTAAAACATTGCTTAGCCCATCATGTCTTATAAAATGCCTTAGTATCAGTTACTAGGTTTAAGTATTATTTCGCATTGTTGTTTATATGTTATTTATTGGTTTTAAAAAGGGTTGTAGGATTTTATTGTTACATAATTAAATTTATATGTTATATATAGTATTTAATCCTTTGTACCATGTTTTATAATTCCTTATTTACCTTGTGTTTTAATCCAAGTTCAAATTCTTATAAACTTCTTACTTATTAAGGCATCATTTATACATTCATATACATGTATATGTTGTTTTCATTTGGTGTTTTAACAAATTCTACAATTAATATGCTTTTTAACTTTTAATATTCCTAAAAATCTTTTTTTCTTGAATTAGGGTTTTTACCTTTTCTGATGGCAGAAATTTTAGGTCCACAAATGGTCATAATTAAGTATTTTCTGGAATAGTTTACTTAACCAAATTTTTATATATATTATTTTAATGTATTAGGGAACTTTTGACATAGATATCACCATTTTTAGAGGTGGTTAGCTATTTTAATCATTATACCTAAGTTTAAGTGTCACAGTTACCAAAACAGCCTGCACAATCCCTTTTGTCACGTCCATTTGGAGGGTCAAATCTTAACATTTTTCAGTGATTCAAATTGGGTTTTAAACTTAACTCATATATGTATCTTCCAGAAAAATTTCATTGTGTTTGGTGACATATTTAGAGAGTTATGACCGTTTTAAGGTGGGTTTTATTTTAAGACATATTCTGATTTCTTGCACACTTATCTTGGATTGAATGGTTGAGACCTCAAATCTTAATATTTTTTTGTGAAACCACTTTTGTTTGAACCATAAGTCATTAAAATAATTTCCAGAAGAAAAAATCAAGAATTTTGGTTTAGTATCAAGTGAGTTATGAGTGATTTAAGTAGACATTTTCTCTGCTAGACTGTTTTTACACTTCTTCATTTGATGTGGGTAGATGAAGGGTCAAAACTTCGAGTTTTTACATGAAACCACTTGGGTTTGAAACATAACACAATAAACAAAGTTCCAGAAAAAGATTCATATCAATTAGTTAAGTATTTTTCAAGATATGGTCGGATGAAGTGCATGAAAGTAATCTGTCAGAAACTGAAAATGCTTATTCATGGAAAATGAGTGTTTTATATCCATATTTTGACTTTTATAAACTCATGCATGAACTCACACATTTCAGATTATGACAAAAATACACATGCATGTAGTCAAAACATCATGTTCTTGAGTTCTAGATGTATGGCTTAAGGATTATCACCATTTGTTTGACATAACATGTCTTTGGTGATTAATCTACCATGAAAAGGGTCTATTAAGGCCCCTTTATCCAGAAACTCAAGTGGTTACAAAATAAGATGAGAAAAAAAGATGGAGAAATGGCAAGAAAAGGAAGAAAAATGAAGAAGAACACAAGAGGGATGAGTTTTACACCTTCTAGTGTTGATGATTACCTTCCAAGTCTTCAAAAATCGAACTCCTTGTGTGGATGGAGGCTGAATTCGGCCAAGAGAGGGGAAGAGAGAAAATGATGGTTGTTTGAATGTAGAGAGAGAGAAGAGAGTAGGAAAATGAAAGGGTTTTCTTGAGAATTTGGAAAATTAATATGGAAGTGTGTTGGGTCATATGAGGGGCCGAATTTGGGCCATATATTCTGATTTATTATCTTTTTTTCTTCTTCTTAAAATGCTAATTAATATTGTATTATTATACATTTTATATAATTTTTATAAAAGATTGATTTAAAGTAGTTAAAACCTCATTTATCTACTTAATTTTTGGTTTAATTATTTAAAGTTTTAAAATTTACCTTTGGGTATATATAAACTATATATTTACTCCTCTTATTATTAATATAATTATAATTAAATGTTAACTGTTCCATTCGGCATTTTATAAGACAGCTTGAGCAGTTCCGTGCGGTAACATGATTTTCTCAGTGTACTGTTGGAATTCTTAGGAAACTAACCCTTAGCCATCAATATTAAGTCATTATGAGTTATTCCTACTTGTTAAAACAAGTATTATACTATTCAGTTGCTAACCTGAGTGTTTTGGTTTGACGGGTGTCACAAACAACCTGTGAAAGTCAAAACTAGTAATGTTGACTCTAATATTTCCTTCTCTCACAACTTCCATGCTGACATATTTGAGATCAGCAAAATCTTCAATTTGAAATTCTAGAACTTTCACAATCTTTTTCTTTAAGAACAATCTTTCATCTGACTTTCTGAACCTGTTGGAAGCTTCACAATAGACCATTTACAGCTTTGGATCCATGTACCCATCAAGAATATGTTCAACCTCAACAAATTCATCCTCCTTGCAATACAATGACCAATAATTGTCTTCTGAAAAGATATCATAAACAAAATTCCTAGCCAGTGGAGTATCCTCTTGATACAAAATGAAATCACAGATTGGTTCTTCCAGAATAGGTATTTCAACTCTTGGAATGATAATTGGGCTTCTGTACACATATTCTAGAGGCATAAAGAAATTTGCAACTTTTTCATACTCTTCTTCACAACTTGATAATTCATCAAAATAGTGCTTTTCAAATTCTTCTTCAAACTTTGATGAATACCCAACTGTGCAATCCTCTTCACCCATAATATCAATTGGAGTTACCCTTCTCAGACATATGTGAACATTTTGACCATTAAGATCATTTACCAACACACAGTGCATTCTCCTTACCAATATATTGTTCATTCTCCTTTGTTCAAACTCAGAAATCAAATTGCCTCCATTGTAGAGAACAATGTGTAACGACCCGGTTTCCCAAACATACACAAATAACATATTATACATAATAAGTCACGTACGGTCCCATAGTTTCAAAACTATACAATACAAGACATAAGCATTTCCTAATCTCCGTCAGCTATTAACCGCATCCTACACTTTATCCTCCCTTTGCTATTCAAAGTTCCTCGACCTGGAATACACATTTTTGAAAACAAAATGAGGGTTAGACCAAAAGGTATAGTGAGATAATCCCTGTCAGTTTAGTAAACCTTTTGTAAAACACAAATATACAACAAGTATTTAAAAAACCAAGCAAGACTCGTGTGCTGTGTACAACTCCTCATTCCCATAGCCATATTAGTTGGTTGCAAGCCAAGTAATAAATTATCTCCGCTGCACTTACATATAGCCAACTCCACTGTCCCTCCGTACAGCCAAACTCCACCGGTCCTAAGCCCGGCCAACGTGCTCTCGTGTAGTGTAATGCTCATGTAAATACAATATACATCTTAATATATTATATTTCAAACAAAAACACATAATCACACCATCTATCACATTCCCAATCCATACATATATGTATTACAGTTTGAAAATGTTTTAAAGTAAAACTCACCTGATTGTAGTCGCGTTACTCTAATTAAAGTCGTAAGAATCTTCGTCACCAACTTCACAGAAATCTGAAATACTCAAATACATAAAGTACTGGTATTAATCTACTGTTCAGGACCCTTAAAGACTAAGAATCTTAAATAATCCAAAATCCTCGGTTGTTATCGCAACCAACTAAATTGATAACCCTTGTCGCAACCAACTATTGCGACACAACAACTTATCGCAACCAACTACTGCGACAACTCCTCTTATCGTAACCAACTGTTGCGATACCAATGATGTTGTCGCAACCCAAGGTTGTGATACTTATGAATGTCGCAAAACATCATAACTGTCGCAACCCACTACTGCGACACTGATAACTATCTCAGTCAACTAAGTTCATACTTAACCCAGATTTTTATAGTTTTTGACCATGAATGTTTCTGTAATTTTGCAGATATGTTTAAGACTACTATTGGAACATTATCACCAGCCCTGATTTCTCATAATCATCAACATACATCAAAACCCATTTCTAAACCCTTTTAGAAAACTAATAAACATAAAAGGATGAACTTGTAGGATTGTTACCTTTGTTTCCACAGCTTGTTAGTAAACCTTTCAGTTGAACATAATCTGCTTCTTCTTCTTCTTCTTCTTAGCTTTTCTTCCTCAAATCTCTCTCTTTTTCTCTTCTCTCTCTCTCTTGCCGTGAAACACCACACACACACACTTTTTGTTTGTTTTTGCTAAATGTCTCTAAATGAGACACCTCTCATTTTAGCCAAAAAGAGGCGGTGGAAGTGATATGTTTAATCACTTTCACCAAATAAACCCCAAGCTTATAATAAATGGCAAAAGACACACTTAAACTTCCAAATTAAAATTAAGGTTTACCCCTTAACTTATAACTTCTAAAACTAATCCCAAACTTACCTTAAAACCAAAATAATAAAAATTAAATAAACTAACAACGTACCCGATTATTACAACATCTCCCTCTTAAAAGAATTCCGTCCCGGAATTCGGTTAGGCGAAAAGGTACGGTTGCTTTATTCTTACTACTACATCGAACTCCAACAAGGCTATCGAAAATAACTTAATAGGCACTCCACACCTATCTATATCTATAACACAATTATCAAATACTTTTCTAATGCAGATAAGCAACAAAGGAAAGGAAATACCAATGATCGGTTTACACCGAAGTCAGATAACACTTTAGCACGTATAGAGTTTGTTAGAAATATACCTGTAACCTCATCCGGAATTTCCTCTACTTCTTGTGCTATCATTTGGAAGGCTCGACCCTTTGCTTGCTGTACTTCAGGCCTTTGTATCCCTCTTGGCCTAACACCCGTTGGTCTCACCGTCATACTACCTTGTTGTGCTTTCCATTGTGGACAATCTGACTGAATATGATCAGGGGAGTTGCAAAAGAAACAGAATCGAGTTACCCGACAGTTTTTAGCAATGTCGCCAGTCTTTCCACATTTGTAACAACTTCTGGGATAGCCATAACAATTTCCTTGATGAACACGGTTGCATTTTGGACATGGTCTTTCAACTGGCCTGAAAGGTAAATAACTATCAAACCTCGGGGGTTCGTACACTTTTGAATCAAACGTAATTTCCTCCAATTTCCATTTTCCAGTACTCTTATCACCAGCATCTCTTCCTCTATCCCGTTCCACATTTTCCGCGGCATCTACTACGGCTGAGAAGGTTTCCGGTCCCTTTGCAATCACTAGACTTCTGATTTCTGACTTTAACCCAAAGATAAACCTTTCCATCTTAAGTGCCTCCGTGGCAACATAGTACTCTGTGAAACGAGACTTCTCCAGGAAACGAGCAGTATAATCCCTAACCTTTAAACTCCCCTGTTGCAGGTTCATGAATTCTTCTTCTAGTTGTCTAACTGCTGCTTGCTGACAAAAATGTCTTTTGAAAGCTGAAGTGAATTCGTCCCAAGAAAAGTAGAATACACATCAGATCCTCTAGAGGTAATGAGAGCTTCCCACCAATATAACGCATCCGCCTTCAGCATTGCAGTTCCATATAGCACTCTATCTTCGTCGGCACATTTACTGGTTTTGAAGATAGCTTCTATCTCTTTTAGCCACCTCAAAGCCTTCACTGGATCTCTTTCTCCTGAGTAGTTTGGAGGTTTGCAACTTGGAAACATCTTATAATCACACTTCCTTGGCACCGGTATGACAGTAGGTGTAATGGGCATCTCGTCTTCCAGACTTGGATATGGTATTTCAGTTTCAGTATGACGAGTTCGGTCGAACATAGCTTGTATATTGGCTTGAAGTCTTCCCATTTCAGCCATCAAATCGTTTCTTGTAACAAATTCCGTACCTCACGATTGAACTCTGCCTCCAGATCTGCCCCTGCCTCATTCTCCCCCTCTTCCCCTTGTCCCGACTGTTGGATTCGTTCTATTAGGATTTGTTGATCCAAACCCTCAGTGATTTGATAATGACCCTCTCTTAAACACTTAGTGAAATTTGTAAGTAAACAATATGTATTAGAGTTTCACTATCGCTGATAAGTACTAAGACTTTACAGTACCGCTGATAGGAACTCTCACTCTTTAGATTAGATATTCAGCGAACACTGTTCATCATCATATAGCTCTGAGCCTGTTCAGTTCTATTGATGATCGCTGATAGTTTAGTTTGTTTACTTATAATCTCTGAAGACAAGTTTCACGTCAACCAAAGTTCTACGCTGAAGTCGAAGATCAAGCTCAAGAACCAGCGACAAGTCTACTCATGAACTGATACGGATATCAGCGAAGCAAGACCTGTCCATTCAATGTGAAGTATCAACTAGAAGACTTCAACAATCGCTGAACTTTATCATTCGCTGATAAAGATCTGACTCAACGAAAGCTGATCATGAAGTCTCCCTGTTTGTTACTATTGTCTTACCTCCCTTGCACGTCTCCGTACGAACTGTCAGAACGGACATCCCTTTTGTCTGTAATCGAACAACAACTCTGATTCTACACTGTGCACCATGCGGCTACTAAGGTTGTCTACAAAGGTCAATGACATGCAACCACTCAACTGCTGCCACGTGTAATGCCATACTGCCATGCATTAAATGCATGCAGTATATAAGAAGAACCTTACTTCAGTTTTGAAGTGTGCTCGGACCATCTTCTTATTTCCCTCTTATTGTTAAGTTATTATTCGTAATTTCATTAACTCTCTAGTGCAAGAAACTTAGTGTTTCTCAAGACTTGTTTAGATTAGGTTTATCCTTAATCTTGTTCCGCAACAAGTTGTAAATTGTCTTGATTTATCAATAAACAATTTAGAAAAGTAAAAACGTGTGTTTGTATTCAACCCCCCCCCCCCCCCCTTCTACAAACTTGTATAGCCCTTCGGGACCAACAAGTGGTATCAGAGAAGATTTGTTTAAACTCATAAACAAGATCTGATCTATACTAAAATTTCTCTTCCTTGCTATTTCTTAAAATGGCTACCAACACAAACACCAACTATATTGACAACGGTTCTCTTGCACAACCCCCTAGATTCTCCAGAGATAATTTTAATCTATGGAAAAATAGGATGATTCTCTTCTTAGAAGGTGTAGACCCTACTATGCCTTACTATCTTGAAAATGGCCCATATATTCCTATAAGAATTGATCCTGCAGTTCCAGCCGCTGAGAATAGACCTGCTATTCCAGAAAGGCTGATTCCCAAGGAAATTCATATGTGGACTGATGAAGATAAGAAGAAAGTGGCTATCGTCACCAAAGCCAGATACATACTCTCCATGGCTCTTCCTGACGAACTCTACCATTCCGTCATGAACCTGAAAACCTCAAAAGCTATGTGGGACACAATCTGTGTTTAGTATGAAGGTACTTCTGAAGTCCAGGACTCTCGAAAGATCAACCTGGTAAGACAGTATGAAAGCTTCATTTGTGGTAAGAATGAAACTCTCTCTGAAGTACACCAATGTTTTAACTGCTTAATAATAGATCTGAAAACTATTGGTAAGGATTATTCTAACTTTGAAGTACTGACAAAGTTCTTAGAATGTTTACCTGAAAGTTGGGACAGTTATTCTATCTGTCTCAAGCTGTCAAATGATCTTAAATCAATGACCCTTTCTACCTTATATGGCTCGATGCTGAATCATGAGCAATCGAGTCATCTTAAGAAGAATCTCGTAAAAGATTCCAAAAGCACCCCTGTTTCTTTAATCTCAGAGTCACCTTCCACTCAGCGATCGACTATCACTGTCACTGAGTTGGAAACTAACTCTGAAAGATCATCATACTCTGACGTTTCAGATAATGATGAAACTCTGGCATTCCTGGCTAACAAGTTCAGGAGATTTGCTAGAAAGAGTAATTTCAAGAAGAACAAACCTCTTGTAATACCCCGGGTAAGTCCGTTAGATATTTTATCTATCCGTTAACTTAACTTAACCATAAGATGTAATGATTTGGTTAAGTTTGAGATAAGTTATAAGGTTAAGGGTGTTTTGGGTCATTTTGGAATAGTTTGAGCCAAGAAGGTAAGTTGGACCTATATTATCTCTTAAGCCTCTACACTCATCAGATACCAAAAATAGAAAGTGTGTGTGTGTGTGTGTGCGGGTGTTCTGGAGGCGAAAAGAGGCAGTGAACGAAACCTACGGTTAGAGCATCAATCAATTGGGTTGGATTCGATTTGGAGGTAAGCTCTTTTATATTTTGTGTTGGTAATCAGTAATAGAAGATATCTATCGGTTTAGAAGTTACGATTTCAGTGATTGGTATAGATTTCAGTGATTGGTATAGATTTCAATCGATTTCTGAGAAAATGGAACCGACTGTGTTCTTGAGAGTCCCGGGGAAGTCCCGGTAGACTCCCGGTATGGTCGACTCCCGGTAGTGTGGAGTCCCGGTATAGTCGACTCCCGGTAGTGTCGACTTCCGGTATAGTGAACTCCCGGTATTGCTAACTTCCGGTATTGCCAACTCCTGGTACCAAGGAGCCCCGGTACTGAGAAGCCCCGGTACTCTGTGTAGTCCCGGTAGTTGTTAAGTTTAGTGATACAGTTGAGAACAGGAACTGGTAGGCATTATGTTTGGCTAGTAAAGAGGTGTATGTACCTTAAATTGTTTCAGATTCTGTGGAGTCGTGGTAAGAGATAAGACCATTGTGAAAGGAACTTGCGAGCGTGTGTAATAATCAAAACAGGTGAGTTTTACTTTAAATGTATTTTTAACTGGAATACATATACGTATGGTTTGGGAATGTGATAATTGGTGATTACGTGTTTATATGCATGGTATATGTGAATTATAATATATTGAGGTATTATATTTACATGAGTATTATAATGTGTTATAAAACGTTGGCCGGGCTTAGGACCGGTGTGTTTGGCTATAGAATCCGTATAGCGTTGTTTGGCTGTAGATGTTGTACAACGTTGTAAATTTATTAGTTGGCTTGCAACCAACTAATATGGCCAGGAGGAATGAGAAGGGAAGGTATATGTTGTGTGAGTTCAAATTGATATATTTGATAGTGCTGTGTGATTTATATAAATAAAGTTTATATAAATGATTTCAAACTAAGAGGGATTTTTCTCACTTAGACCCTTAGGTCTAACCCTCATTTTTGTTTTAAAAATATGTATTCCAGGTGGTGGATCGCGTAAGAGCAAGTAATTAGAGTAATCGATGGATGGCTTTTGTGAAGGATTATATGACGAAGATTTTGGCATGTTTAGCAGTTGTATTACAATATTAAATGTTATGTATGTATTTAGTACAAAGTTTGTAGTAGAATGCTTTCTGCTAATTATAAAAGACTACGGGACCGTACTTTTAATTTGATGTCTCTTTTGTTATATCGATGTTGTGTTACATTATGTGATATGTTGTGTATATGGGAATTGGGTTGTTACACCTCTTGCTATTACTGACAAGCCAAGATCATCAACCCCTGTTGATAATGCTACTGCTACTTGCTATAACTGTGAAAAGATAGGACATTTTGCTAGCGAGTGCAGGTCAAAGAAAGTCTCTAGACCCTCAGCTTTTCCCAAGAAAAACTTTACTCACAGGACTAGAGATGAAATATACAAAAAGCTGAAAGAAAGGTATTCAAAGCTGAAAACCTTTAAGAAGAAAGGCAAAGGCCTTATGGCTGACTATGATTGGGCTGCCTCTGACGAAGAAGAATCATCTGACTCTGAAGATGATGATGAAGCCAATCTATGTCTCATGGAAAAACATGAAGATGAGGAAGAAAATTCTGACATTCCCTCCACTTCAACCTCTGCTACTAAGGTATCACCTTCCTTCTTTACCAATATTTTAAATATTGACGAAGCTGATAGTCTTCGAAAGATCGATCTCTTGACTAGAAGTTTATATGAAGCCATGAATGACAAAACTATTGTTGAAAATCAAAACCTTGATCTCGCTGAACAGCTTAAAAACTGTCACCTTCAAATATAAAATCTTTCTAAAATTGAAGAAGATTTTAAAGATCAAGTTCACTTAAATCAGCTAGTCAAAATCGAGCGCGAAAAAGCTATCGCTGCATTAAAAGCTGAAAAAGCTATTGTTGATGGATGGTATAATTCCTCAACAAAGATCAATGAGATAATTAAGTCTCAGATTCCCCTGAGTGATAAACGTGGTCTTGGTTACAAAGTTGATACTCTAAAACCAACCACTGATCGTTCCATGCTTAAGTTTGGAATGTTCGTATCCTCTATCCCTGACACTTTCTCATCTCAGTGTTCTTCTTCTAAACCGCCTATCCCTGAGGAAATCTCTACCTTAACTTCTAAAGGTAAAGAAAAAGTTGTTTATCCAAAACCTACCTCAGTCTTTAAAAAGAGTTAGTCACTGGTCTACCTCAGCACTCATACGCCAAAGAATCCTTATGTTCAGCGTGTGAGAAAGGCAAGCAGACCAAAGCAAGCTTTAAGTCAAAGCAAGTTTCCTCAGTGTCATCTCCTCTACAACTTCTCCATATGGATTTGTTTGGCCCTGTTAATAAACAATCCATCGCTGGAAATAAATATACACTGGTCATAGTTGATGAATTATCTCGCTATACATGGGTAATGTTTCTCCGTTCTAAGAGTGACACACCTGAAGAACTCATCACCTTTGTCAGGAAAATGGAAACAATGAACAACTTGACCGTTCGCTCAATAAGGAGTGATCATGGGACTGAATTCAAAAACAGTTCTCTTGATTCCTTCTTTGAGAGTAAGGGTATTTCTCACAACTTTTCTTCAGTGAGAACACCACAACAAAATGGAGTCACTGAAAGAAGAAATAGAACTATTATTGAAGATGCACGTTCAATGCTCAGCGATTCTCACCTGCCTACTCAGTTTTGGGCAGAAGCTGTCAACACTGCTTGTTTTACGCATAACAGGTCGCTGATAGTCAAAAGATTTAATAAAACAGCCTACGAACTTTTTCATGGGAGAAAGCCTTCAATTAGCTTTCTTCGCATCTTTAGATGTCAATGTTTCATACTAAACAACAGAGATGCCCTTAGAAAGTTTGATCCTAAGCCTGATGATGGAATCTTTCTTGTATATTCTTCAATCTCCAAAGCCTTCAGAGTTTTCAATCGAAGAAGACAAACTGTTGAAGAAACTATTCACGTCACTTTTGACGAATCCCGTTCAGCGAATTCTCGACCTTCTGCTGATACTGAAGAACTGAATCAATGGATGTTTTCTCATCTTGGTGATTCAGAAGATATTCCCACTCCTCATACTCATACCGTTGAAGATGATGGTCCTACTATCATCCCAAACATGCAGAATAGTGAAGCTGAAACTTCATGGGTCTCAGCTGTTCCTTTAAACACTATGCCTGCTTCTGAACCAAATGTCTCAGACATTCCATCTACTTCTCAGTAATCAGTAAATGAGATAACATCTGCACCTACTCCTCTATTGGCTGATATTCCAGAAGTTGCTGAAGCTTCATCTTCAGCTCCTCCAGTTCAATTTGAATCAGCGATTCATGCTCCGGCTCAGCAATGGACTGTAAGTCACCTAATTGATCAAATCCTTGGTGATCCAAACGCTGGTGTTCAGACTCGACGAAGTGCAGGTAATATTTATTTATTTGTTAACTTTATTTCTCTGATTGAACCAAAGAAAATAGATGATGCCCTCAAAAATCCAAACTGGGTCAGTTCCATGCAAAAAGAGCTGGCTGAATTCGAAAGAAACAAAGTTTGGAATCTTGTTTGGAGACCAACTGACAAGACAGTGATAGGCACTAAATGGGTCTATCGAAACAAGTTGGACGAACATGGAACTGTAACCCGCAACAAGGCTCGACTTGTTGCTCAGGGATACAGACAAGAGGAAGGTATAGACTACGACGAAACATTTACCCCCGTAGCAAGACTAGAATCTATTCGTCTATTCTTATTCTTAGCATACGCTGTACACAAAGACTTCAAAGTATATCAAATGGATGTTAAGTCAGCATTTCTCAATGGAAAGCTGAATGAAGAAGTCTATGTGGAACAACCTCCAGGATTCTCAGATCCTAAGCGTCCAGGTTATGTTTATAAACTGGATAAGGCACTTTATGGCTTAAAGCAAGCTCCACGTGCATGGTATGACACTCTATCCTCTTATCTCCTAATTGAATATTTTGAGCGAGCTAAAATCGACAAAACTCTATTTTTCAGAATAGTAAAAGGCCATATCATTCTTGTTCAGATATATGTTGATGACATTATATTTGGTTCTACTAACCCTGATCTTTGTACTCGTTTCTCTGAAAGGTTGAAAGAAGAGTATAAAACGAGCATGATGGGTGAGCTAACATATTTCCTTGGTCTTCAGATAAAACAAAATGAAAAAGGAACTTTCATTAATCAGGGAAAGTATGTTAAATATATGCTGAAGAAAATTCGATTTAACTCAGAGTTCAGCTATGAAAACCCCTATGGCACCATCGCTGACACTAAACAAGGATTCAAATGGAATACCTGTTAATGTCACGCTGTACCGTGGGATGATCGGCTCTCTCTTGTATCTTACAGCTAGCCGACCCGATATTATGTACGCAACCTGTTTGTGTGCACGATATCAAGCTGAACCTAAGGAATCTCATATGATCGTTGTAAAGCGAATCTTTCGTTACCTTAAGGGTACTATGAACCTAGGTCTTTGGTATCCCAAAGACTCAGGGTTTGATCTAATCGCCTATTCAAATAGTGATTTTGCAGGTTGCAAATTGGATAGGAAAAGCACCACAGGAGGCTGTCAGCTCCTGGGTGGAAAGCTGGTGAGTTGGATAAGTAAAAAGCAAAACTCAGTGTCCACTTCAACTGCTGAAGATGAGTATGTAGCCGCTGGAAGCTGTTGTTCTCAGGTCTTGTGGATGAGAAATCAACTACTAGACTATGACCTTCAGCTCTCGAAAATTCCAATCTATTGCGACAGCACAAGTGCCATCGCTATAGCCAACAATCCAGTACTACACTCAAAGACCAAACATATCGAAATCAGGTATCATTTTATCAGAGATTATGTGATGAATGGTGATATAGAACTTCATTTTATTCCAACTGACTATCAGTTAGTTGATCTGTTCACCAAACCTCTTGATGAGACAAGATTCAACTTTCTCATCAGCGAGCTTGGAATGCTGAATTTTGAAGAGTAAAGATTTTCAGTGGTTCACATTTGATCAGCGATAGGATAAAACAATTATATAACCCATTCTATCATTCTCTCTCTGAACATAATTGATTCGCTGATATCAAGGTATATTTTCTCTCTTGCTCGCTGACGTTCGCATATGAATGTAAGATTTCAAAACAAATTGCATCGCTGAATATCTCTTCCTTAACAGCGATACTTTGAAATTTCTTAAACTAACACTGGTATTTCTATTCAGTGCTTCATGTTTTTCAAAATAGTCCCTGAGCTTTCAAAACCTCAGAGAAATCCTAAAATATGAAAGGACGTTTGTGACATCATCACAACGGATAAACCCTGGCACGTTCTTTTTCTGACACACGTTTGCACGTTTCGTTTACCATCAAATCAAATGCAAACACGTGTCCATGTCATGATGAAAAACTTTCCCGCTCTAGTTTTTCTCTCTCTCAAATCTCTCTATATAAACTATTTCGAGTTTATATTTTTCCTTTACGCGAACAATACTTCTCCTCCAAGAAAGAAAAGATTTATTGTTGCTTATTTCCAGAAACATGTTCATCTTCTTCTTCGATTACCAGGTTAATATTCTTATTATTCACCTGCATAACTTGTTTCTGATCTTCTTATTGCTTTTAACAGATCAAACAAAAGAAACCTTTTTCTAAAATGAAATCATTTCTTTCATGGTTTTATGAACACAACCTTTTCATGGTTGTTCTTCATGTTTAAAACTCAAAATCTTAAACTTTTTCTTCATTCGTTTTTCCAGACGTCTTATCTAAAGGAAAATGGAAAACAAGACTTTTACTGGGTTTGTTTTTCTTTTTCAAAACAAGAAAACCCTAATCTTCATTAAGACATTTCCGTCTTAATGAAATGGACAAAAAAATCGGAAAACATCTTATTGGAAAATCTTTCACATTAAGACTTTACTTTTTTTATGATTCATGGTTGATATGTTAAACAGAAATGGCATCTTCTACTCCTGCTCCTACCGCTGAGAAATCCTCTGCTACAAAGAAACTGACTCTCATCAAAGCTCCTCAGGTCAAGTTCAAGCTTGAGGAAATCGATTTTTCAAAATCGAACAACCTTCATGCGCTTTTCGAGTTTCCTCCTCGAAAGCAAGTCACACATCTGGATGATGCTGTGAACTACCTCAAAACATGTTGCTTATCTACAGCACTGACTATTACACCCCCTGCTCATCAATTCCTACTATCTCATTTCTAGTATACTGCCAGAAGAGCTCAGGTACCCCATGCCAAAGACCCAACGAAGATCGTTGACTCCATTCTGTGTGACACCAAATTTGGCACCACCAAAATCAACCATGCCATTATTAGGAAAGCACTGAGTCTTCCTACCTCTACCAAAGAAAACCTCTTTGTGCCTCTCCCAAACCACAAAAACCATGCTGATATGGAAGCCATCACTGCATTCTTCGATGCAATGGGTTACGCATGGGACACTGGAAGGGACAAGAAGCCTGAGAAGAAACTGACCTTGATCAAGAAGACCAAAATGCCCAGCGAGATGAACTTCATCTTCGCACATCTGATAAGCTGCATGACAGCGAAAAGTGGCTCTTCTGATCAAGCTGCTCAACCTCAGCAATCAATGGGCTATGCATTGCTGAAAGGTCTAAATGTTGACTGGGCCTCAATCATCTACGACGACCCTGCGTTCAGAGTGGATATGGCTGAAAGACCTTCATGGGTTCCTTATCCCAGATTCATCAGCACCATCTTTCAACAAGGACTTGGCGAGAGGTACCCAACAGAGGGTTATCTGAGACTCTCTCAGGTTGGCCCTAAGGTGCTCGACTTCAAGCCGCTGGAAAACGAGGTACGTCTTTCTACTATCTTATCTCTTCTCAATCCTCCTTCTTCTACTTCTGCAGCTCATTCAGTGGAAATCCGCACCGCTGATACCCACGCTGCACCCTCCACTCTTTCTCGAAAAAGGAAACACTCATCTTGTTAGCTTTATTAGCCCCTAATTTATATAAATGTTTTATAAAGAATAGTGTCAAGGACTTATTTGTATTTGTTGAGTGTCAAGGGCTAAAATTGTAAATAACCAATTGTTGTATTGGTTATAAAGTCATGTTTTAGTGTAATTTTAGGTTAAGCCTCTATTTTCAATATTCATACATACGCAGAAAGCAGGAGAGCTTCAAAGAGAGAATGTTCATCAATCTTATCAAGTAAACTCTTCTCTTTATCAATCAATACAAAGATTATTGCTATTATTATTGTTACTTGTTATATCTGGGTTCCAACAATTGGTATCAGAGCCAAACAGATTCGAATTTGTGCTTCAATCCATTGTTTTTTTTATCAATTTTCGGAGTTTTATTTTGCTGCACTCTGTTTTGCTTCGGAAAACCACTTTCTGTTGGTTTTTGGACAAAACACCAAGCATTAAAGTTTATTAGAATAGTGTCACGAATTTGTGTACCAAATTTCAGCTCCATCCGATCATTTTTGAAAAATTTGACTCAAGAACATTTGAATCTTCATCCTTAACTTTTATTTGCTGCACACGTTTTTGCTTCGAAAAACCATTTTTCTGTCGGTTTTTGGACAAAGCTCGAAGAATTAAAGTTGCCCAGAATATTCTCATGCACCTACCTGCGAAATTTCAGCTCAATCCTATACGATTTGAAAAATTGACTCAAGTGCACAAATTCTACTTCTCACAAAGTATCTGTTAACGATCATTTTTTTCAAATAACAATATGTCAAGACTAAAATTTAGTGTTGATGCTGATTTTCATTATTATTCTAAACTCAGTACTAATATTCGCAAAATTATTCCTAATCTTGAAAAAGAGTTGGAAGAAAGGAACAAGAGCATTCTTATTGATTCTGATAAAATTACCAAGCTAGAAGAGGCAGGTAAACTCTTAACCAATGAGAATATTAAACTGAAAAGGAAACTATTTGAGTCTGAAAAGTTTTGTGAAAAGAAGAAAGAGAAGTTTGACGAAGATAAGACTGTTTTTGAAAAAGAGAAGAAACGACTTGAACTTAAATGTTTAAGTTTTTCTAAACTGATTTCTGATTTTTAAAAACTTGTGATTTGTGAAAGAGAGAAGATTGAAAAGGAGAAAACTACTTTTGAAACAAAATCTATGGAATTTTCTTGTAAAATTTCAAAATTACAGAAAACTCTTGAAAAGGAGAGGAAAGAGCATGATTTTGAAAGAAAAGAGTCTGAAAAGTTGAAGGTTGAAGGATTTCAAACAAAGTGTTTGAAAGATGATTTTGAGAAAGAAAGAAAGGTTTTTAAAGCTGAAATGTCCAAATTGACAAAAAGACTTTCTCTTTTGTCAACTAAGATCATGTTGGAGAAGAGGTATAAATCTGATCTTCAAAAGATGTTTGATATGAATTTAAAAGAAAAGGAAGTTTTAGCTAAAAGGATTAAGGATTTTGACTTAGCAAACTCTTGTTGTAATATCCCGTAATTTTATATGAAAATATTATGCAAATAAACGTTTAATTCATGTTTGGAAACCATATAAAATTAGAGGGACTAGGATTGTCAACAAGCAAATCTTTCAAGATTTAGATAACCCCTTTTATGTTGTTAGGCTGCGTTAGCTTCATGTTAAATTCAAAACTAGAATTTTAAGTTTGAATTTATCTTATAAGTGAGCCTATAGAATTATTGAGAAAAAAAAATATTAATAGGGTTTGACGGCGGCGTGGATATCATAACCAAAGCTTGCATTCAAAATCTCCCCTTATTTGAATGGTTTACCCATTAAGTTCGTTGGGAAAAAAAAGGAAGAAATACGAGAATTATAGTGAGTTGTTTTTGGAGTTCAAAGCTGCGAATATTAACTTTCAAGTGAGATTTATGTACGAAATTTTGACCGTGATTTTTTAGAGATTTCTGTTCTCTGAAAGCATCTAAGAGATCTATCGTTGGTTAAGGTACGAATTCCTTATTCTCCCTCTCGTTAATCTGTGTTTCTTTGCGTAGTTTTACATGTGTATGGATTCTTTATATTCCCCTCGTTCATGTTTATTTGATCACATATATATGTGTATGAATTCCCTTCAAAATGTGTTTGTTTGATTCGTTGAATACGTGTATGGTTTCTTTGTTTTCCTTTCGAGTCATTCTATTCGAGTTGGTATCAATAATGTGTTTTTACTTCCACCAAAATATTTTGCATTCTCGTGCGATCAGTTGATCGTTTGATCATGTGTTAGTCAATCGTTTGATCATGTAAATTCTTGGGTGAGTCTTCTTTTGGTTTTACGTATGATCAATCGATATTTGAATATGATAAAAACAGCAAATTCTATTTATAGAGCTGCTGAATTTTATTCTGAAAAAATTCGTATTATTTGTAAAAATCATAACAAATCACTCGTTTATCGGATTAATTCATATAATATGTTTTTGAAAAGCTGGAGATGTCTACAACGATTTATTGTCACACGAGCAAACTGTGATTTTTACTCTAAGACGTCTAAAATCTGTGTTTTCCAAAACTGGTCTCGGTTTAGAACAAAACAGCACTGTTGTTTTCAAAATTTCGTATATAATTCATTTTAAACTCAATCCAGTTCATTCTTGATTATATGGAATCACAAGAAAATATTGGAGTTTTAAACGTGTAAAGTACTGAAATAAATGTCTTGATTTAGAAAAGTCGGTAGTGCGAAATTCTTAGTCTAAGTACGGATTCTTAAACCTTTTATTTCGTTCGATTCGTTTAAGTAAGTTTACGAATCCTTAAGCTTTCGTTTAATTCGCAATACGTGCTTCATGATTATTTGATTTGTTCGTTACCGTTTTGTTCTCTCGCTCGTAATTCTTCAGGGTCACATATTTTTATAAAATTGTCCAACACACGTTTTCGTAATGTCAATACTAATAAGAGGTTTTACTTGATTCTCAACTTTTGGAGATTTAATTCGATTGTTCCAAATGTATTAGTCGATGGCGTCGTTATTTAAATGTGACTTATTTACGTTTTGCCATCAATCATTTTATTAAATTGGTTTG
Organism: Saussurea involucrata; assembly: GCA_033807775.1. NCBI lineage: Eukaryota > Viridiplantae > Streptophyta > Magnoliopsida > Asterales > Asteraceae > Saussurea > Saussurea involucrata. The sequence goes on from CM066326.1 coordinate 17,257,496, forward strand.
ATTTGATTTCGATCTCTCAATACTTTGAGACCATTTTTGAATAAGTGTGAATAACCTTTTATTTGACTCCGACACCGTTTGTGTAAAATCATTATTTGTTATACGTCACATGTGTGGTGACAATTATTTCGGTTAAGTCGAGCTACTAACCACCTATGGGGGTACCATAGGCATGTCATCGTGGAACCGATGACGTGACACTAACCGTGGCGGTGTGATTAGACCACGACGTCTCCTCTTTTGTGCTCTTGTGAGGAGCGATATATGATGTGATTATTTGATTTAGGAGGCGTATGGGTCGACCCTAGTTTATGTGATATGTTTGTAGGGTGGATGTCGGTGTAGTGCCCAACGCCGCATCTCACATTTAGTACGTGTGGATTTGCTACCCAACGTACGGGCCTTTGTGGCCAGATGTCTGACACTTGTCACGTCGGTTGATATGCAAGTGTATGCGATTATTTGTTCGAGCTCGGTATACAACAATATGATATGATTTTGAGTTAAGTTTCTAAAATTCGTTTGATATTTAGCTGACAATATTTGTTGTGATTTGACAGTTTTGATCTTCGAAAAGATTTACTGAGTTTGAAATTATGAATTTGTAAATATTCATTTTGCTATGGCTTGATAAGCATGTTAAAATCAATTTGCACGATCCAACGTCTTTTATTTTTGTTTCCCTACTTGTGGGTTCCTCATATGTTGTCGTTGAATCTGTATGTTACGTGTTTTATACTCAATCTAGTTTTCATGGACACTTCGAGTTTCGTCTTTAGAATTTGTTCGTTGCCTAAATCTTGATTATTATTATTATTCGGTGTTTGGTTCGAGTATTTGTATGTATCTATCGTATCCGTGCACCGAGCGTTTGGCTCAGCCGCATTTCTTTCTTCGCGTCAGGTTTTCGAAGGGAATCTAAGGAATAGGGGATCCGAAGTATTCTCAGATCTAAGAGGTTTGTTGGTAAGAAATTGTAGGTTTAGTTGGCATTGTAAAACAAGTTTTGTAAGAAAGAAAATGTATCGTTCGAGACAATTGTTATATTTTCTGATGTTTATTTTAAATATGGTTTCATAGTGCTCTGTATGTTTCTGTTAGCAGTTTGTTTTAAGTTTGAATGTGACCTCCTTTTCCTTCTCGGAAAGGGGGTGTTACAAATGGTATCAGAGCCCTAGGTTCGATCTTCTAGAAACTCAAATAGGTTTGACCTCTGAGTGTTGTTTTAGTGAACTAGGTTGCTTATTGCCTAGACTTAAGTTGTGGGACAACATTTGTTGATTTTATTAGTATCCATGTAAGAATTTGATGTTTGTGAGCTTTTATTGGTGTAGAAAAGTTATTCAATGAGTTTGGTGTTTACCTGGTACTTCCCTTAGATTTGAGAATTTAAGTCGTGAATTGATTTTATATTATTAGTGTTGTGGTTAATTGGAAATTTTGTTGGTCATGGGAGGAGAGATCGTTGGTGATGAGTTTCCTCATGGAGTGATTTAAGTTAAGTAATATTTAAGACTTTGTGTTTAGCATTTTTATGTTAAGTCATAGGTATAAGAAACGGTTGCCGTTGTGTTTAATAATGGTTTTGTGTTCAAGGAATTAAGTTGTCGTAAGACTTTATTTGAACTTGATGTCAGTGTATTTTTTTTATGTCGCGAAAGTATCGTCTTTTGAATGTTATGAGGATTTTATGGTATAATCGAGAAAATGGCGTGGTATGCCAAGGTTGTGTAAATCTTTGATTGGTTATCAAGTTTTGAGATTATGTAAAATAATAGCATTAGATTGTTTTGTAAGATATATATGACGATCTAAGTTTTGTTGGAGTGTTTTTGGTGAAAAGTCAAGGTTGGAAGGTAAAGTTAATTTAGATATTATAGGCAAATATGTGCTTATGTTGGAATAGGAAGGAGAGGTTTCAGTAGTATGTGGTGATTTTTTTTCCTTAAACAACTGATTGATGGTCTTATTTGGTTGGGTTATAAGTTGGATAAGTTTATTTTGATCCAAATGAACATTGATGAAATTGTCAGATTCAGTTGAATAATAGTGTTTAATAGTTGTTCGAGAATTTTGATTTGAATAGTTGATATATTCCTTCAGTTTAAAGGACTATAAGTGGTTTGGTTAACTTCGTTTAGAGATCGAGAAGTGTGTTGTATGTTGAAGCATTTAGTGTTATTTGTGATGATTTGACGTGATATAATATGGATTTTAGTGGGACCGTTTGTGAATACCTAGTATAGCAAATGCGAATATGGTTTTGGTGGTTTAACCTTGTTCCAAATTTTATTAAGTGTTAATGAGTGATCTTTCGTATGTTATGATAGTGTAGGAAAGTGAAAGTGGTATGTTGGAATAAGTGGTCGGATGATATACAAATGAGAAGCTATGTTTTAAGTTGTCTCTTCGTTGAATATATAATTGACTCCTTGGAAGAGTATGAGAAAGAGTTTTGGTGCAATTTCTAGCTAAAGTGTTGGTAAATTATTTCGGGTGATCGAATTTAAGCTTGCAAATTGTTAGCAAATTTTATATTGAAAGTGTATGTCTTGTTTTTTTTGAAGGCTTGGTAAAATTGTATATTTGAGGGTGTTTGGTGTGAAAAGTCGTTGGATCTAAATTAGTATTAGTACGATAAATGTTTCGGGTGCTTATGATGTTTGATGTTGTGTTATTGGGATTAGTGTCACGTGGGTATGGGATTGTTTCTTTGGAGAAGTAATGAATCTCTGAGTTATTGTGAAAAGTTGTGGGTTATTAGTTCATTCTATGTTTGTTGTAGGATTTGGATCGGATTTTGATTGGGGGACTTTCAGATATTGAAATTGTAGAAAGTGTATTTTCGCTTATGTATGTAAAGTGGTATTAGAGATGTGGATAATGCATGTAAATATCTGATGACGTGACTGGCGTTGAGGAATTGGTGGTTAGTATTTTATTAAAGAAGTAGTGCCATTTGTGTGGGATTGTAAATTGTGATGATTGGATAATTTTGAAAAATTGCATGTTTGTCCATTAAGAACTTCTTTTGTGTGAATCTGACTGAGAAAGCAAGAATGATCTAGTGGTAATTCTTTTTTTTATATATATCTTTAAGAATTTAATGATTTGTGGTTTTATATTATCATTTAGGTTGATGAATTTCTTTGTTGGAGTTGTAATAGGTGGTATGTTATTAAGTCTTTGAATGCGTTCTTCGTGGTTAATATATGTAGATGTTACCTTAATGTCTTAGGCAATCTAAATTCAAGGATAAATGGATGGGTTTGCTAAGCCATTAGTCGTAAGTGCTTATATTTCATAACCTTCGTATGAAAGATATAGTTGTAAAATTTGACGTTTATTATATGTAAGAAGAGTTGCAATTTTGGTATAGATAGCACATAAGCCGGAATTGATGAAATAGTTATGCGATATAGGAGATTGGAAAATGCTAGGATATCTTTTAAGGATAAGTTGAAAGGTTGGATGACCCATACTTGGCAGTTTGTATGGTTTTGGGAAATTGTTATCAAATGCTTAGTGGTTTTCGGTATCAGTTGTATTAGATGTTTTAAGATAGCAATTATGGTTTGCAATTCAAATAATTTAAAGACATTCAGTTTGGGATGCCTGATTAGGCGATGTTAGTTGTGCAATGTTGTATCTAGAATCAAGATATATGGTATTTAGAATTGATGATTTTGGTGGATTTTTGATACCGTCTTATTATTGATAGAGTCATTTTAGTTGATTTATTAAATAGGATTTTGAAATAGTTGTGATCTTCTATCCGTTGTAACAAGATTGAATTGTGACTTGTGAACATTGATATTTTGAGACTTTGGGTGATGAACTTGGAAGACGAAATTCTTTTTAGTGGGTGGATTGTAATAATCTTACCGCTTGCATATTTGAAGATTAAGATATGTTAACTAAGTATCTATTGACCGATACCTTGATTCAATCTTGAGAACTCGCAAGGTAAGGTAGTCTACATTTGTGGTCGAATCTTGAAGACCGGTATTTGATTGTTTGTTTGATAATAAGGTTTACTTAAATTCCGAGGACGGAATTTTTTTAAGGAGGGTAGATTGTAATATCCCGTAATTTTATATGAAAATATTATGCAAATAAACGTTTAATTCATGTTTGGAAACCATATAAAATTAGAGGGACTAGGATTGTCAATAAGCAAATCTTTCAAGATTTAGATAACCCCTTTTATGTTGTTAGGCTGCGTAAGCTTCATGTTAAATTCAAAACTAAAATTTTAAGTTTGAAATTATCTTATAAGTGAGCCTATAGAATTATTGAGAAAAAAAAATATTAATAGGGTTTGACGGCAGCGTGGATATCATAACCAAAGCTTGCATTCAAAATCTCCCCTTATTTGAATGGTTTACCCATTAAGTTCGTTGGGAAAAAAAGGAAGAAATACGAGAATTATAGTGAGTTGTTTTTGGAGTTCAAAGCTGCGAATATTAACTTTCAAGTGAGATTTATGTACGAAATTTTGACCGTGATTTTTTAGAGATTTCTGTTCTCTGAAAGCATCTAAGAGATCTATCGTTGGTTAAGGTACGGATTCCTTATTCTCCCTCTCGTTAATCTGTGTTTCTTTGCGTAGTTTTACATGTGTATGGATTCTTTATATTCCCCTCGTTCATGTTTATTTGATCACATATATATGTGTATGAATTCCCTTCAAAATGTGTTTGTTTGATTCGTTGAATACGTGTATGGTTTCTTTGTTTTCCTTTCGAGTCATTCTATTCGATTTGGTATCAATAATGTGTTTTTACTTCCACCAAAATATTTTGCATTCTCGTGCGATCAGTTGATCGTTTGATCATGTGTTAGTCAATCGTTTGATCATGTAAATTCTTGGGTGAGTCTTCTTTTGGTTTTACGTATGATCAATCGATATTTGAATATGATAAAAACAGCAAATTCTATTTATAGAGCTGCTGAATTTTATTCTGAAAAAATTCGTATTATTTGTAAAAATCATAACAAATCACTCGTTTATCGGATTAATTCATATAATATGTTTTTGAAAAGCTGGAGATGTCTACAACGATTTATTGTCACACGAGCAAACTGTGATTTTTACTCTAAGACGTCTAAAATCTGTGTTTTCCAAAACTGGTCTCGGTTTAGAACAAAACAGCGCTGTTGTTTTCAAAATTTCGTATATAATTCATTTTAAACCCAATCCAGTTCATTCTTGATTCTATGGAATCACAAGACTTTTATGTAAAACTTCTGTTTAGATATAGTTTTCTAAAACCTTCTTGAAGTATGAGAAAATATTGGAGTTTTAAACGTGTAAAGTACTGAAATAAATGTCTTGATTTAGAAAAGTCGGTAGTGCGAAATTCTTAGTCTAAGTACGGATTCTTAAACCTTTTCGTTCGTTCGATTCGTTTAAGTAAGTTTACGAATCCTTAAGCTTTCGTTTAATTCGCAATACGTGCTTCATGATTATTTGATTTGTTCGTTACCGTTTTGTTCTCTCGCTCGTAATTCTTCAAGGTCACATATTTTTATAAAATTGTCCAACACACGTTTTCGTAATGTCAATACTAATAAGAGGTTTTACTTGATTCTCAACTTTTGGAGATTTAATTCGATTGTTCCAAATGTATTAGTCGATGGCGTCGTTATTTAAATGTGACTTATTTACGTTTTGCCATCAATCATTTTATTAAATTGGTTTGATTTGATTTCGATCTCTCAATCCTTTGAGACCATTTTTGAATAAGTGTGAATAACCTTTTATTTGACTCCGACACCGTTTGTGTAAAATCATTATTTGTTATACGTCACATGTGTGGTGACAATTATTTCGGTTAAGTCGAGCTACTAACCACCTATGGGGGTACCATAGGCATGTCATCGTGGCACCGATGACGTGACACTAACCGTGGCGGTGTGATTAGACCACGGCGTCTCCTCTTTTGTGCTCTTGTGAGGAGCGATATATGATGTGATTATTTGATTTAGGAGGCATATGGGTCGACCCTAGTTTATGTGATATGTTTGTAGGGTGGATGTCGGTGTAGTGCCCAACGCCGCATCTCACATTTAGTACGTGTGGATTTGCTACCCAACGTACGGGCCTTTGTGGTCAGATGTCTGACACTTGTCACGTCGTTTGATATGCAAGTGTATGCGATTATTTGTTCGAGCTCGGTATACAACAATATGATATGATTTTGAGTTAAGTTTCTAAAATTCGTTTGATATTTAGCTGACAATATTTGTTGTGATTTGACAGTTTTGATCTTCGAAAAGATTTACTGAGTTTGAAATTATGAATTTGTAAATATTCATTTTGCTATGGCTTGATAAGCATGTTAAAATCAATTTGCACGATCCAACGTCTTTTATTTTTGTTTCCCTACTTGTGGGTTCCTCATATGTTGTCGTTGAATCTGTATGTTACGTGTTTTATACTCAATCTAGTTTTCATGGACACTTCGAGTTTCGTCTTTAGAATTTGTTCGTTGCCTAAATCTTGATTATTATTATTATTCGGTGTTTGGTTCGAGTATTTGTATGTATCTATCGTATCCGTGCACTGAGCGTTTGGCTCAGCCGCGTTTCTTTCTTCGCGTCAGGTTTTCGAAGGGAATCTAAGGAGTAGGGGATCCGAAGTATTCTCAGATCTAAGAGGTTTGTTGGTAAGAAATTGTAGGTTTAGTTGGCATTGTAAAACAAGTTTTGTAAGAAAGAAAATGTATCGTTCGAGACAATTGTTATATTTTCTGATGTTTTTTTTAAATATGGTTTCATAGTGCTCTGTATGTTTCTGTTAGCAGTTTGTTTTAAGTTTGAATGTGACCTCCTTTTCCTTCTCGGAAAGGGGGTGTTACACTTGTGCTGATCAATCAGTTAATCAAGTTTTTAGAAGAGTAAAAATGGTTTGGATAGTCAAAGGCTCTTCACTAGTTCAAAATGTTCGAAATCCATATGTTTCTGTTGAACATAACAAGATCAGCAAAGCACTTCATGAAAATCCTAACAAAATAGGACCCATTTGGAAATGGGTACCAAAAATTGTTTGATCTGTCTTGCAGGTACATGGACTCCTTAATACATCTGTTAAGGACTCAGGCTTCAAAGTTCAATATGGACTCTTAAACACTCAGTTTAAGACTCATCCTTCAAAGACAATTCATTTCGGTGCACAACAATCAAGTACTATGACAGCATGCTGGCAGATTTGCGATGCCGTAGTAAATTGATCATATCTCACTGATTAAGACACCGATTGATGCGATTCAAAAGGCCCTGGATACCTAAGACAGAGATGAACAATTATCGTGTTTTGAGAATTCAGAGATTCGAAATTTATAAGGGTCATATGCATCGTTGAAGTAGACAACAATGTGCTGATGGAAAGCTGATGGACAGATCTGCGCGACTGTGGTAAATCAACCATATCTTTGTCGTACGAGCTCGAAAAGAGGTGATTCAAGATGATCTAAATATATAACAAACAAATAAAAAATGTTTGTCTTTTGAGTTCTTGAAAAATCCAGAGGTAAAATGGTCTAAATCAGTGTCAAAGTAAGTGTAACACTTCTGTTAAGCTTCTGCCGAGCGGCGACCAAGCCTCTGCCGCACGCGACCAAGCTTCTGCCGCACGCGACCAAGCCTCTGCCGCACACGACCAAACCTCTGCCGCACGCGACCAACCTCTGCCGAGCAGCGACAACCTCTGTCGAGCCGCGATCAAACCTCTGCAGAGCCTTTGTCAAGCGTTTGTCAAGCCACGATCATTTTTTTGTCTACCACTCAGACCAACTTCTGGCGACAACTCATACTTTGGCTCAGATTTTTGCGACCACCCTCTGTGGTACTGTTCACCACAGAGCCTCTGTGAAACCCGACAGAGCCTCTGTGGACTGAACCTCTGCGACCGAACCTCAGAGCCCATAGCGCAACGTCTTAGTTCTTGCTGTCAGCTTTGCGCACCTGTCGTATTTTCAACAGAACTCCCTCCTCGAAACTCCAAATTTGATGAGTCCAGATGCGTTAGATTCCTAAGACATATATGAACAATTCTCGTGTTTTGAGATTGGTCTGAATCGGTGTTCTTCTTGGTCAGAACCTCTGATAAAGTCAGTATACATCTGCTGGACAGAAAGTTGTGTTTCACTAAAATCATCATCAGAGCTCCGTCGGCACTACGATCAACCTCTGCTGCCAAACCTCTGCCAACCAACCTCTGTGGTACTGTTCACCATAGAGCCTCTGTGAAATCCGACAGAGCCTCTGTGGACTGAACCTCTGCGACTCAACCTCAGAGCCCGATTTTTGTTTACTTGCTGTCAGCTTTGCGCTGCTTCAGAAACATGCGCATAACTTTTGACTCGGTGCTCCAAATTACTCGATTCCAGTTGCATTGGAAAGATATTTCACAGACGCACGACTTTGATGCTCTAAGTTTTCTCAAATTATGAGTGCTGATATGCCAAAATCAGCTTCAAAGTCTGCTGTAAGGTGTTGGACCGAAAGCATTGCATTTAATTAATGCTCCTTCCGCTTTCAAGAACGGTGTTCTCGATGTTTCTACATAAATCAGTGTAGAACTAGTACCTCACCAGTATGTGCTTCTACACACATCAGTGTAGGACCAGTACCTCAACAGATCAGACTTTGACTGGTATTTCTAATCTCTAACCCCCAGCACCATGTTTCCTTTTAATTTGAATTAACTGTGCTTCTGGATATTCCTAACAAATGTGGAATAATCAAAGATGATGATTACCAACACTTTTTTATTCTTACAGGATATCTGATTACAAATTGAGCCTAAATGAGATTTATTGCTCAATTGGAGGGGGAGGATGCCAATATGACCATTTACATCCGAAGGTAAATTTCTAAATCTTTAAAGTCATCATTTTTTAAAGGAGACTAACTTTAAATTGATAAAACCTTTCTAAAATGGTCAAACCACTTCTAGATGCTAAATGTTTTTTCTGATATAGAAGTTGGATTTTAAATACTTTTCTGAGACTAAAAATAGTTAGTGTGTGGAACAATACAATCTTCAGGACAACAATTTCATGGGATCAATGTGTGAGCTTTATAGTACTTCTATGGATCACTTAAACCCGTGTTTCCTACCTAAGAAGTAAACCTTGAGTGTTTGAGAGGTGAAGGGTCTACATCAAAGAGTGGGGGAGATAACTATATGAGTTTTTCTCATTGTGCTTAAGAGGTAAAATTTAAAAAGAGAGTTTGGTTAGATGTGAGCTACATGATAAAAAAGAAAGAGGGTGTGAGAACAGAGTCAAAAGAAATATACAACTCTGCACTATCTTTTTCTGAGTCGGGTAAGCCACATTACTGATTTATCACGACTCTTTGGTGATTATCATTGAAACAGGCAATTAGCCCATGCCAACTCTTGAATTAACCCCACTAGCTACTTATTTCCTTCTCAACAGGGAAATACTTCACTTTTCCACGGGGAAGCAGCATATATGCTATCTGATCTTTATTTGGAAGGTTGGATATTGAAAAGAAGGAAATTTGCCCCACCTTCACACTTCATTCATGCACATTGAGTCTGTGGACATCTGTTATGTCCAAACAGTTTACACACTTTTGAGCCTAATAGATAATATTCTATTTTTCTTCCACACAATATCACGAATCTTTGTGATTCCACATGCATATCTATGTGATAATGCCAGAACAGTTTGAGAAGTTTAAATTTTATAATTCTACTTCTATGATAACTGGAAGTCCTATCAGAGCTTCATATTTGTCAACTCTGAACATAGGCCACACAATTATTTTAATTGTTGTGATAACAGTTGCTATGTGCTTTTGTGTTAGATGATTACCCCTGGTTACTTATTCTTTAATGCAGATTCTCATGAGCCGAATGTGTTCGCTACTCTTAATCTCCTAGCTGTTTATCTACCATAAGTTATTACTCAAACTGGTTATACAAGCTTCCGCACATCAAATCGTTCTCTGATTGTTTGTGTTTAATCTATGGGAGATAACTGGGATCAGAAAAGCAAAGCAACATTCAAGGGGGAGTATGCAACGATCAAGGGGGAGTTAAAGCAGAAATTGAAGCAACTGACATTGTAGAAGATCAGGAAAAGAAGACTCTCACAAGACTTGAAGATTGACACTCCAATGCCTCTAAAGAAAGCAAGGGGGAGACTACAAGATGATGCTTTCTTTATAAAACATTAGGGGGAGATTGTTAGCTTTATTAGCCCCTAATTTATATAAATGATTTATAAAGAATAGTGTCAAGGACTTATTTGTATTTGTTGAGTGTAAAGGGCTATTATTTGTAAAGAATAGTGTCAAGGACTTATTTGTATTTGTTGAGTGTCAGATTCTCATGAGCCGAATGTGTTCGCTACTCTTAATCTCCTAGATGTTTATCTACCATAAGTTATTACTCAAACTGGTTATACAAGCTTCCGCACATCAAATCGTTCTCTGATTGTTTGTGTTTAATCTATGGGAGATAACTGGGATCAGAAAAGCAAAGCAACATTCAAGGGGGAGTATGCAACGATCAAGGGGGAGTTAAAGAAGAAATTGAAGCAACTGACATTGTGGAAGATCAGGAAAAGAAGACTCTCACAAGACTTGAAGATTGACACTCCAATGCCTCTAAAGAAAGCAAGGGGGAGACTACAAGATGATGCTTTCTTTATAAAACATTAGGGGGAGATTGTTAGCTTTATTAGCCCCTAATTTATATAAATGATTTATAAAGAATAGTGTCAAGGACTTATTTGTATTTGTTGAGTGTCAAGGGCTAAAATTGTAAATAACCAATTGTTGTATTGGTTATAAAGTCATGTTTTAGAGTAATTTTAGGTTAAGACTCAATTTTCAATATTCATACATACGCAGAAAGCAAGAGAACTTCAAAGAGAGAATGTTCATCAATCTTATCAAGTAAACTCTTCTCTTTATCAATCAATACAAAGATTATTGCTATTATTATTGTTACTTGTTATATCTGGGTTCCAACCCATCTTCCCAACTTGGTTCCAAAAGAATCAAGAAAACCAAGGAGCAACCCCCCAGCATTTACACGCTGAAGACTCCACAGCTCATCTTGAAGAGCTGATGGAAAGTTCCATGGTACGCTCTGCCACAGCTGATCAAGCCACCCCTTCCATCTCGGCTTCAACGTCTCTAAACGCTGAAGTTATAAACTTGGAAATGAACCCACCTCCTTCAGCCTCTCTACAGACTGAAGTGATTGACAACGGATCCAACGCTGAACCTCGCACCCAACCATCATTCTCATCCTTCATTCCTCCTACTCAATCGTTGGTCTCTCTACCAATTTTCCCAACTTTCTCAGGGACACCCTTCATCGTACATGACTCAGCTGCAGACACTATAATACGATGATGGATGAAAACTTAGGATCTGCAGGCACCTCCATGCGCCAAGGTACTCTTGAAGGCGACATGGAATATCATTCAAAGACACAAAGGGTTCGACAACTTCGCCAACCCGTATGCAGGTATAAACACAATCCAAAACACTCCTCTCTCTCTACCCCAAACTTCTGAGCTTTCCTCTGTTCATAAGTTAATAACTATTTCAGGTCCTAATTTGGGGGATATCAACACCTCCCTGAAGGCCCTGGAAACAAAGGTGGTAAATTACAACGCCATTCTCTCCACGAACTCTTCAGTGGTTACAGACGCTGGAGAGAAACTAAAAAAGTTGACCGAGATCGTTGATACAAAAGCCTCCAAAACTGATATGGAGAAGGTGGATGGTAGCATTGCTCAATTTGCTACCACCCTCGCTGACAATTCAACCGCAACCACCTCTCTTTCAACAAACTTCACCACTCTGTCCAATGAAGTCACATTATTGAAGACATTGGTTGGTTCTCTAAAGGGTGAAGTCTCCGCGATCAAGGCTGAGGTCTCCGCCGTAAAAGAAATTGTTCAGAAAGTACTCGATCGCCTGAACGCCCCAACTTCTCATTTTACTCAGGTCGATCGCGAAACTCTTCAAAAGATCAATCCTGCTATAACTGGAATGGAAGTCAGATTAGCAAAGATTGAGAACTGTGTTAGGATCTCTGGCCTAGAAGACAGGGACCAAATACACACTGCTACTGCTGAACAATCTGTTACTTCCCCCAACCATAATGTGGAAGAGGGGGAGAAGACTAAAGAAGATCTTCCCCATAATACTGAGGGGGAGGGTATTGAAACTGCTGTTGCTGCTACTTCTACTTCACAACCTCAGGGCGTTGAAAACCCTGAGGAAACCGAGAAACCTTCCTCAGTATCCGAGGGGGAGCAACTCGATGAGCAACTTAAGGAAGCTGCTGCTGACGTGACCGAACCTTATGCTGAAGAGGTCGAGTCTGAAGATGATGAACCTGTCGACATCTCTGATGAAGAACCATCAACATCCCCCAAAGATGATGATGATGATGCCGATTTCTTCTACGTCCAGCCTGTTGCAAAATCCCCAGCTCAAAAAGGGATCGAGATAAAAGAACCTTCAGGGGAGCGGACCAAGACAAAGCCTGCAGCGTCTGAAGCTAACAAAGGCAAAAACAAAGGCCTCGCTGAAGAAGACAATCTGACGATCTTGCTTCTAAAGCCAGTTTGTCAGGTACACTACCTTCTATTCCCTTACACTGCATCCCTCCTCTATCCCTTCTCAATCTCAATCCTTCTATCCTTAAAACCTCTATACACTTAACCACATTCTTTTCTCTATCTCTTTCTTCCCATATTCTTACTTAAACAATCGCTGTGTTTCAGCTAGTCCTCTCCCCTGTTTGAGGATCCCGCTGAAGCTCCCGCAACTACACCAAAAATAATCCCAGCCACAAGAGCTGAAGAAATAATCCCAGTCTTGGATTTAACCACTGAGACTGATGAACCTGAAGAACAGCTGCTCTCTCACAAAAACAGACCTTCCTTGGCTCCTCAAAAGCTAAGTGAAGAGGATCAAGAAAAGAGAGATGCAATGATCAAACAGCTTGAAGATCAGTGAATCATTCTTCCTCGTAACAAAATCCCTGCTCCCACAAAGTTCAGGATTTCAAGGAAAGAATACGAGGATCATCTAAGAGCTGAAAGATTACTCGCCGAAAAGAAGGAAGCTGAAGAAAAAGATAAGGCTCTCGCCATCCAGCTTGTCCAACAATCGGTGAAAGACCCCGCGCTGAAAAGAACTCCCATTGATGTCCAACGTCAGCTATGGGATGATGCCCAAAGGATCGTTGAAGAAAAGACTAAAGTATCTGATTCGACTTTGGAATGGTGTAAAGAAATGCTGAACTATCGATCTCGACCATCAGAAATCATCAAGGTAAATATCAGAGGAAAACTATTCGTAGACGTTCCTGTTGTTGAAGTTGATGTATTCAGAGAAGACAAAACCAAGCAAACCTTCTATGCTGCTACTTTAGAGAAATTTGGTTTCTCTGAATGGTTGGAAGTGAAATTAGCCATTCAGTGATCTCGCTCAAAGTTCAAGAGCCATGTCGAGAAAAATTTAAATTCTCAGATCGACTTGGTTTCTTCTGCTGTGGATATTCCTCCTTCCACTCTTTTTCATCCTCAACAAAGAAGAGCCTCTGCAAAGGAAAAGAAAACCTCAGACTCAGGTCCTTCTATACGGAATGAAACAGGTATTGGTTTCTCTCGTGCTGAAGTTCTTGGTATTGATGCTGACCTCTCAGCGCTTGACACCTCCCTACCACCTGGTGAAACTTTCATCCTTGGCAAAGTCCTAAGTGATCCCTATGGTATATTCTTTCTAGACTGCCATGGAAATCAACACTTTCAACGCATCTCTGAGCTTCCAATCACTCCCATCGAATAGCTCAGAGACCTCATATACTGGTGTGAAGTCAGACGTGACATTCAGGCACGTCACCTCAAACCCCTGATCTTTGAAGAAGCATAGAACAAAAAGTATCAAGGTGTAACGGTCCCTGACTGGATGATTCCCACATCAAAGACCCTCGATGAACTTCTCATCAAGGAAGAACCTTTTGACGGATACGATCGCCTTGTAATTCTTTCTATCCTTATCTGTCTACATCTTCTGTACTTGTAATTTTATTTGTTGTACTTGTAATTTTTCCACTTCCTTATGTAATCTTTACGAAGTTTAAAGAAAAATTTCAGCGAATGTATTTTACTCCATAAGTACTGAAAAGATCCCAGAAAACAGTAAAAGGGACAAATATTTTATGAGTTCTTTTTATCCTTATGTTTTCATTAAATAGCAATTTTCTCTGTTGCTATGTCATAATCAAATAGGGGGAGATTGTTGATCCAAACCCTCAGTGATTTGATAATGACCCTCTCTTAAACACTTAGTGAAAATTGTAAGTAACCAATATGTATTAGAGTTTCACTATCGCTGATAAGTACTAAGACTTTACAGTACCGCTGATAGGAACTCTCACTCTTTAGATTAGATATTCAGCGAACACTGTTCATCATCATATAGCTCTGAGCCTGTTCAGTTCTATTGATGATCGCTGATAGTTTAGTTTGTTTACTTATAATCTCTGAAGACAAGTTTCACGTCAACCAAAGTTCTACGCTTAAGTCGAAGATCAAGATCAAGAACCCGTGACAAGTCTACTCATGAACTGATGCGGATATCAGCGAAGCAAGACCTGTCCATTCAACGTGAAGTATCAAGTAGAAGACTGCAGCAATCGCTGAACTTTATCATTCGTTGATAAAGATCTGACTCAACGAAAGCTGATCATGAAGTCTCCCTGTTTGTTACTATTGTCTTACCTCCCTTGCACGTCTCCGTACGAACTGTCAGAACGGACATCCCTTTTGTATGTAATCGTACAACAACTCTGATTCTACACTGTGCACCATGCGGCTACTAAGGTTGTCTACAAAGGTCAATGACATGCAACCACTCAGCTGCTGCCACGTGTAAAGCCATACTGCCATGCATTAAATGCATGCAGTATATAAGAAGAACCTTACTTCAGTTTTGATATGTGCTCGGACCATCTTCTTATTTCTCTCTTATTGTTAAGTTATTATTCGTAATTTCTTTAACTCTTTCTAGTGCAAGAAACTTAGTGTTTCTCAAGACTTGTTTAGATTAGGTTTATCCTTAATCTTGTTCCGCAACAAGTTGTAAATTGTCTTGATTTATCAATAAACAATTTAGAAAAGTAAAAACGTGTGTTTGTATTCAACCCCCCCCCCTTCTACAAACTTGTATAGCCCTTCGGGACCAACATGATTTCCTTCTCCCTCTCTATTCGTACGTCGAGTACCACTTGCCATTCTGTTGATTTCAACAATGTTAATATACACGTAAGTACATACCCCATATAATAAGGTATTCCAGTCCAAACATGTAACTGTAAGTTCACAATTACACTGGCCAGATGTAATTCAAAATTACCTTACATGATGTTCCTTCTACCTTTTTATATTTAACATCCCAAAGGTTCTATAACTATTAGGGATATCCTACTTCACATGCAGTTTAAGTCTAGGTATGGATCTGAATACCTAAATCCCTTAAACTAGGGCTCTGATACCATCTGTAACGACTCGGTTTCCCAAACATACACAAATAACATATTATACATAACGTCGTTTCATACATAACAAAAATACATAATAATTCACGTACGGTCCCATAGTTTCAAAACTATACAATACAAGACATAAGCATTTCCTAATCTCCGTCAGCTATTAACCGCATCCTACACTTTATCCTTCCCTTTGCGATTCAAAGTTCCTCGACCTGGAATACATATTTTTGAAAACAAAATGAGGGTTAGACCAAAAGGTCTAGTGAGATAATCCCTGTCAGTTTAGTAAACCTTTTGTAAAACACAAATATACAACAAGTATTTAAAAACCAAGCAAGACTCGTGTA
The DNA here is from genome assembly GCA_033807775.1 of Saussurea involucrata. Classification (NCBI taxonomy): domain Eukaryota; kingdom Viridiplantae; phylum Streptophyta; class Magnoliopsida; order Asterales; family Asteraceae; genus Saussurea; species Saussurea involucrata. Next base: position 17,273,405 of record CM066326.1, read on the forward strand.
TTGTGTACAACTCCTCATTCCCATGGCCATATTAGTTGGTTGCAAGCCAACTATTAAATTATCTCCGCTGGACTTACATACAGCCAACTCCACTGTCCCTCCGTACAACCAAACTCCACCGGTCCTAAGCCCGACCAACGTGCTCTCGTGTAGTGTAATGCTCATGTAAATACAATATACATCTCAATATATTATATCGCAACCAACTAAATTGATAACCCTTGTCGCAACCAACTATTGCGACACAACAACTTATCGCAACCAACTACTGCGACAACTCCTCTAATCGCAACCAACTGTTGCAACACACCACTTGTCGCAACCAACTGTTGCGATACCAATGATGTTGTTGCAACCCAAGGTTGCGATACTTATGAATGTCGCAAAACATCATAACTGTCGCAACCCACTACTGCGACACTCATAACTATCTCAGTCAACTAAGTTCATACTTAACCCAGATTTTTATAGTTTTTGTCTATGAATGTTTCTGTAATTTTGCACATATGTTTAAGACTACTATTGGAACATTATCACCAACCCATATTTCTCATAATCATCAACATACATCAAAACCCATTTCTAAACCCTTTTAGAAAACTAATAAACATAAAAGGATGAACTTGTAGGATTGTTACCTTTGTTTCCACAGCTTGTTAGTAAACCTTTCAGCTGAACATAATCTGCTTCTTCTTCTTCTTCTTCTTCTTCTTAGCTTTTCTTCCTCAAATCTCTCTCTTTTTCTCTTCTCTCTCTCTTGCCGTGAAACACCACACACACACTTTTTGTTTGTTTTTGCTAAATGTCTCTAAATGAGACACCTCTCATTTTAACCAAGAAGAGGCGGTGGAAGTGATATGTTTAATCACTTTCACGAAATAAACCCCAAGCTTCTAATAAATGGCAAAAGACACCCTTAAACTTCCAAATTAAAATTAAGGTTTACCCCTTAACTTATAACTTATAAAACTAATCCCAAACTTACCTTAAAACCAAAATAATAAAAATTAAATAAACTAACAACGTACCCGGTCATTACACAATGTCAGAACAAGTATTTTCAGTTACCACTTCTTCTGATTCTTTCATACTGTCATAACTTTGATCATCAGAACTATCCATTGTAATATCCATGAAATCAGAACTTGAACTTGCCTTTTGCCTTTTCTCTCCCTTTAGATGATCATGAGAATCATCATCATCAAACTTTCTTTTCAAGGACTGAGTAGCACAAGATTCTGGAACAGCAACAGTTACAGGTACAACATCCAAGGGTTTTGTCACAATAGCCAAATGTGAACTAAAAACTTGAAGCAAAGAAGACTTCATATCATCCATGTTCTTTAGTACATCATGTTGAAACTTAGAGAAATCTTTTTTGATCTCCTTTTGATGAGATTCCAAAGAGACTTTAACCATATCTACCTTTTCTTCAACAGACTTCGCTTTACCTTCCAACATAGTTATGAGATCCTTGACTTAATTTTTCAAATAAGTCACCTCATTTTCCAAGTTCTGAACCTTAACTCCTATATCTTGATAATTGTTCTGAATCTTTTCAAATTAAGAAGGTAACAGTGGTAACCCTGGAACAACTGATGAACCAGTTTTCATATGTTCAGAGAACATATGGCCTGTAGGTGTCATATAGGCACCTAGTACAACAGATGCCCTTTGTAAAGAGGCTTTTAAAATGTTCACCTCCCCAAGTCTTCCATCGACTCCTTGACACCCAATATTAGGTATGTCTATGGAAGTTGTGACAGGAAAACGAATTCCCTGTGATGTGCAAGTGTACAAAGATAATTCAGGATTAAAGAGGATATTACTGCGTAATCCAGACTCAATGTGAACAATTGAAGGTTGGGATTGATTGCCAAACTCCAAATGAGTATGCAAAGGTTCCCCATAATAAAATGAAACAGTAGTTTATGGAATTTCTACTGAGTGGGTGTGGATGGGTATTTCAAAATCTACCGTGGGCTCAGTGGTATTTTCAATATTAGTCACCAAGAATTGTGATCTAATAGCAGATGTGGGTGCCCGGTTTAGATCAGCTAGAACAGAGTCATCTCTTTTTTCTAACTCTGGTGACATTCTCTCATACTCACCACCCTCTATCTGTTTTTCATTCTCACCACTACCCAAGCTTTCAGAATTTTCCCTCTCAACACTCTGTGTCTGTTCTCCCCCTTGAACAAACTCTCCCTCTCTTTCTACATTAGACCCCTCACCTCTCCTCTCTTGGTTTTCCTCATGGGTAGGGACCTGAGGTTGTTCAAGTCCCATAGAGGTGCAATAAGCTTTTAATATCTCACTATCCCTTGGAATGTACGACCTAAGTGCTTTTGTCAATGGTTTATGAAAAGGAAAATTAACAAGCTTTAGAGAAGATGTCATTGTACCCATATAAAAGATTGGCCCATGTTCCTCGTCTGCTCTTCTTGGAATATGAGGATTTTGCTTCAGTGCATACCATATAACCATTTGCCAGTATCTTTGATATGGAATGTAAGTTAGAGGCTTGTCTTTTGTTACTCCCCTCAGTGCTTTCTGATTTCTTTCAAATGTACTCTTCTTATCCTCCCATAAGATAGAAGCGTAGTTGTAGTGCCTATTCTTCACCAATCCATGAAATATCTGCATTATCTGCCTTGACCCCTAATCTGGTGAACTATGCTTTCCAGATAAGAACCTGTTAACAATTGTAAAGAAACATGCCCAAGTTGGAGGTAATTTATTTCTTCTGAATGAGCTTAGATTGTTCAAGTCATCACAATAACCCAATCTCCTAAAATCAGCAACCATCTCCTCTGAAGTAGGTTCTTCATCAAAGTCAGATCTTCCCTCCAAATCATCTTTTCTGGCAATCTTAGCATGATCCTTAGAAATCTAATGTTCAAAGTTAATGGAACTCCCCCTACATTTGATACAAACTCATTAGCTTGCAATTCTAAATGCTTCCACCATTGTTGAATGTATTGCACAGGTACAGTTTTCTTCAAAGTAAACCATTTCTTAAAGGGATGATATTTCAATAACTCTATGATTATCCTATGTTCTTCCTTAAACTTTGTTTCATCGAGTAACAAAACACAATTATTCTCCAAAATAGCCAAACATTCCTTTTCAGGTAGTAACCTCTCCAATGAAATAGGTCAAGAAGACATCGCAGACCTTACTACACTCTGTTGATGTTCAATGTTAGCATTACCCTGTTCTGCATCACCCTCAGACTCAGCCATTTGCACTTCATTCACATTCTCGTCAACAGTCTGATTCTCTAAAACATTTCCTCCAATAACCTCCTCTACTGCAACTACTCTTTCAGGCATCATAACTTCATTCTCTGAATCCGAAGAAGATTCTATTAATGTTCTTCTTGATGTAGACATTATCGAGTAGGAGTTTTTCTTGATGTAGACGCCCTGCGCCGCTTACAGATTGAAGTATAGGAGTTTGAAAGAATACAGAATCAAAGAACTCAAGAGTTTTGCGCAACACACCTTGCAATCTTAGAATTTGAATGAATTTGAAAGAGGGATTTTAAGATCTATTTAAAATCCACGAAGTTGAAGGGTTTAAATAACTAACAATGCTCTTTGACAGAATGAAACAGTAACAAACGCCGTGTAACACCACCAAAAGATTTTATTTAAGACATGGTTTTGTCAATTAATAAGAAGCTGACACGTAGTATTGGATAGAATTCAACACAAGTTAAAGTTCTGAATACCACGTTCAAAATTCTGAGATTGTATAGTCATAAGTTCTGAGTATACAATTCAGAAGAATTCCTTGTAAGAAAAACACATTTTAAAAATCAACTTTTGATGATATAAATCTTTTAAACACACAGAAGTAATTTGAACAGATTATTAACTCATTTTGTCATCAAAAGTCTGTCCCTCTTTAGATGAATTGAAATTTCTGAAAAATTTTAAAATCTAACTTCTGACCTTGTAAACCTTTTTAAGGATTCAGAAGTAGTTTGAACAAGTGAAAAAAAAATTCATCATTAAAAGCTTGTCCCTCTTAAAATGATTTGAGATGAGAACATGATACAAACCTTACAAACAACACCGGATGATTAATGAACGATATCAATGTTCCCTGTTGGGTCTAGAAAGCCCCAATTAAATAGAAAGTTTTATAAAGTCAAAGATGTCCATGTAAAGTCAAAGTCAAGTCTATTTTACTTTGTAATATGTTATATGGGCTTTGGGAGTTTAATGGGAGTTAAAAGGGCTTGGGCCCATATCTTGTATTTTGGACACTATAAATAAGTGTCTTGGGCTTCATTTGTCATTTGAGACTTTGAGACATTAGAGAGAATACACAGTAAGATTTGTGAGAGCTTTGTACGTTCAATTTCTCCCTCCATTGTATTTCAATCATATGAATAGAGATCATTCAATAAATTGTTCTTCATGTCTATCTCTATTCTACTTTCTATGGAGTATTCTTGATTGTTGCTTGATTTTGGGTCCTACAATTGGTATCAGAGCCTAATCGAATCAATTTTCATTCGATACGATCATTTTTGCAACAATTCAAGAATTCAAGATCTAATTTAAATATTTGGAGATTCAAGATCGTTATTATTCGTGTGCTACAATTCAAGGTAATTTTTCTGCAATCTTACACATCTTGAAGAAGTATGTTCTGTTTTGGAGAAGGTTTTCTTGATCTTGATAGTTCTTGGTGGAGAGAAGAGGTTAGTTGATTGATGATATTCTTCTAAATTCGTTTCCGCATGTCAATTGCTCGATGAAATGTCTACAGCAGATTTGATGTTGTTTTTAGTTGGTAAAAGTCAGATCTGAAAGGATTTTAGATCTTCAATTGTTTAAAATCAACTTTCTGGAGTTGCAGACCAGAAATGTGATTCTTTGCAATTTTTGTTCTAAGAATATTATGGAGATCGACTCATCGTTCTGTATCAAATCAATTTGATGAGCATTTGATTCCATTGAAGGTGTTTAATGTGACAATATGAAGATTGTCGTAACAAGAGGATTATCAATGTAATAAACATGAGAAGTTATCATTCTTGTGCAAAAGTTTGATGGTTGATTGTAAAGACCTTTTGGTAGATACGAATCTTGATTGAAAATTCATGTTGGATTCTTGTGAGGATGAATCAAACAATGATGTTGTTGGATTCTTGATCTGTTCAAGATTTGTTTGGTACTGTTTCAATATGATCAAAGCAATGGAAGTTTTCTTAATCCAAATCATGAAGATGTGATGCTTGAATTAGAAGAAAAACAGATTTGTTCCTGTTAATCTTGAGTTTGACAAGTGCAGCAAATTAAGGGATGTAGTGGGCTGTTTGGTTGGTTTCAAAACAGTCTATTAATGTTGATGTCACGTTCTCGAAGCTGTCAAAACAGAAAGCAAGCTGTAGGGGGTTGTTTGCTTGCTGTCAAAATAGTTTGGTGCTGATTGGAGCTATCCAAAACAGAAATCTGAACCAAAAATAGTTGGTTGTTGTCAAAGAAGCTTTTGTCGCTATTTGTTACATTTATTAAAGCTGCTGCTGTTCCAATAAGTTACGCAGAGTTTAGAAAGGGGGCTGATGTCCTAAGCCAAAAGTGTTGCTGAAAATTCTAAACATGTAAAGCTTGGTTTGATCTTCAAAGTTACGGGATAGCTTATCAGAATTTGATTGTTGTGTAATCAGAATTCTGATCCTATTGATCAGATTTTGGTCGTGATCCATTGTGCTCCCAGATTCAAGTTCAACCAGAGTTTTGTTCAAGGCAATTCAGATTTTGGTCATGCTTATTCAGAAATCATTGTTCAAATGATGATTCAGAGTTATCTTCGAAGTTCTATCAGAAGTTCTGATCTCATTGATTCACAATTTATTCAAGACCATTCACAGTTCTGACTTCAATGTTCATAGTTTACTCTCGTGTGTTCAGATGTTGACTCATTCTTAATCAGGACTGATTTGTGGCCATTCAGAATCGTGCTTAGTTCATTCAGACTTTCAAAGCTTATTCAGAAGTATTTTCAAAGTTGATTCAGAGTTCTGACTAAGTGCATTCAGAACTTTGATCTTATGAATTCAGAATTCTGATCATGTGTAATCAGATTTACACTTGGTCTCTCAGAAGAATCATCTATATTCAGAGGTGTTCAAGTTCAGATTTTTGATCAAGTTTATTCAGAATTCTGATCTAGGCCAATCAGAAGTTACACTTAGCCTATTTCATAGCAAAATCGATTTTTCAAAAATACTTGACAGCTTTGCGCACCTGTCGTATTTTGCTCAGAACTCTCTCCTCGAAGCTCCAAATTTGACGAGTCCAGATGCGTTGGATTCCGATGACACAGATGAACATTTTTCATGTTTTGCGTTTGTTCGGAATTGGTGTGCATATTGGTCAGATTCTGTGTCAAAGTCTGTAGACGGATGCTGGACAGAAAGCAATGTTTTTCATGCAATTTCTTCCAACTTTCAGAAAGGAGTTCTATCTTCTATTTTTGTGGATCCAAGCTGAGTTATTGAAGTGTGTTGAGAAACTCCCTCCTCTGATCTTAATGGAATAAGCTCTTTAGCTTAATGGTCATTCAACTCGAATTTCAAGGACGGATTCTTTGTTACAAACTGAGGTACTTTCAGTCGAGCTTATTGCACATTGGATCCGATTTTAAAGTTGAAACTTGTGAATAATAAGAGCAAATTTGAGGGAGAGCTTGGATAGATTTGCAAGGCGTGAAGATGTGCAACACTAAAGTTTTCAAAGAAATCAAGGGGGAGATCATTTGAAGATGATTTCTTTATAAAACTTTAGGGGGAGATTGTTGGGTCTAGAAAGCCCCAATTAAATAGAAAGTTTTATAAAGTCAAAGATGTCCATGTAAAGTCAAAGTCAAGTCTATTTTACTTTGTAATATGTTATATGGGCTTGGGCCTATATCTTGTATTTTGGACACTATAAATAAGTGTCTTGGGCTTCATTTGTCATTTGAGATTTTGAGACATTAGAGAGAATACACAGTAAGATTTGTGAGAGCTTTGAACGTTCAATTTCTCCCTCCATTGTATTTCAATCATGTGAATAGAGGTCATTCAATAAATTGTTCTTCATGTCTATCTCTATTCTACTTTCTATGGAGTATTCTTGATTGTTGCTTGATTTTGGGTCCTACACTCCCCCTTGAGTAAAGCATACACTCAAACACACATTAGAAGTACATGAATCATATGAAAAGGATAAAATATAAAGAACTTAACAACTAATTGAAACACTTGTAATTTCCAGAAATGAGTATGTTCTGAAAGGTATATTCAGAAGATCTGACTAACCTTATCAGAATAAAAAAAAAATTAGATTTCTGAAGTATTGTCTCAGATGTTCTGAACTCAAGACTCAGAACATCTGAGTAAGAGAGTCAGAATTCTGAGAACACTACTCAGAAAATCTTACTTAGAAAAAAAATTCTTTTCTGAAAAATAACTAACATAATCAATTAGTTAGATTAAGCATTCCAATCTTGCATATAAGAAAATTGAACCTTTTGTGATCAAGAGGCTTTGTGAACAAGTCAGCCAATTGATACTTTGTATGCACAAAGTGCATTTCTATGGTTCCCTTTTCCAAATGATCCTTGATAAAGTGATACCTTACATCAATATGTTATGTCTTTGAGTGCTGAACAGGATTCTGAGTTATGGCAATGACACTTTCTGAATCACAGTAAATGGGAATCTTGTTTATCTGATAGCCGTAATCCATAAGTTGTGTTTTCATCCATAAGGTTTGAGAACAGCAAGCAGCATCAGCTACATATTCTGCCTCAGCAGTTGATGTGGACACACAATTTTGCTTCTTTGAAGCCCAACTCACTATCCTGTCTCCCAAAAAGTGACATGCACCTGAAGTACTTTTCCTGTCCATTCTGCTTCCAGCATGATCTGCATCAGTAAAAGCAGTTAGTTTGAAATCAGTTTCTTTTGGATTCCAAAGGCCCAAATCACGTGATCCTTTGAGGTATCTTAAGATTCTTTTAACAGCAAGTAAATGAGATTCCTTGGGATTTGATTGAAATCTAGCACAGAAGCATGTAGCAAACATGATATCTGGTCTACTTATAGTGAGATAAAGTAGAGAACCAAAATCTGAAGAAATGTCAAGTTCGACGAATCTGAAGAAATGGCTTCTGTGCAAAAAAGTACAGAACCCGCAATATCCGGAGTTGTTAGATCTGAAGTTTGTCAAAAACCTAAGTGTTGAAGTCTGAATAGAAGACTCAGACTTCTGAGAAAGAAGACTCAGAAGTTCTGAAGAAGATGAAAATGTCATGTGCTCAAGTGTTATGTTCTGAGTATGCTTAGTCAGAATAGTGTTCAGAAGTTCTGAACTAGTGGTTCAGAACTTATGACTTAGACATTTTCTCTTTATAATTCAGTTAGATATTAGAACACGTGTCATTGTTCTAACGATCTGTTTTGTATATGTACTGTAGCTTTAGTATTTCCATACAGTATATATAGCTGTTAGCAACTGTAAGCTAACTAACTTTCGTATTCACTTTGTAATCCTTGGGAGATTTCTCTCTCTAGATCTGTTCTCTATTCGTTAATGAATACAAAGCATTTGGCATCAATTCTCTCTATATTTCTATGCTTTGATTGTGTTCTTGATTGTTAATATTGGTTGTAAGATCAATCCTGGTTCCTACATTTTGAAACTCTATATATTAAAAGTTGAATATAAACCCTAATTTTTTGCTTCTTAATCTGTAAAAGTTTAACAAAAACCCTAACTATTCAGTTTCGACATATTTTCAAACATTTAAACTTGCCTGTTTTCATAAGTTGTCCTATCAGACTGTTATCTCTAGTATCTTCACTTGAATCTATCATTTTTGTTGATGTTTTTAAGTTTTCTGCGGAGATCGTCTTCTTCTTCGTCTTAGTATTCAACAATGGAAGTTTTAGTGAGAGAAAAAATCGGCGAGAAATGGTGAATAAAGAGTACTGTAGTCTGTCTCCATTATGATTTTGGCTACATCTAATTTTTGAACCGTCTTTGATTTTTTCCAATTTTACCCCTACGCGCTAAATATTCATTAAGCCATGGACATAGTTTTGACGTTATTTACAAAATTGCCCCCGCGTTTTTTAGACATTGATCTATTCACCGTTTTTTAATCAATAGTTGTGGTTTGTCCTCACGTTAATCAATCAATCCTGGTTCCTACACAAAATAAGCAAAATCTGTTTCGAAAAATCCTAAAACGGAAAAAATGAAGAACACAATAGATTTCATGAATAAATGCTACAAATGAAGAGTAAAAACACTGATATACTGTTAGATTTATTTTATATGTATTTATATTAGTTTTGAATATCCGCCTTTATTCAGAAACATTGTATTCAATCTTAATAGTTTCAAATAAAATGTGTTTGATTACTAAACCTAAAACGTTGTTAACATGTTATTTATGTAGTTATATTCGTTTAGAATATATGCCTTTATACAGTATGAATAAAGGTAGATATTCAAAACGAATATAACTTAAATGTTTATTTTAAACGTTTTATTCAGACTGAATATACACATAAAATGTGGTTGATTACAAACATAAAACGTTGTTAACATTTCTGTGAGTAGTTATATTCATCTTGAATATATACTGTATTCAGACTGAATAAACCTTTTAGCTAAAAACTTTTAGATATATTCAGACTGAATAATAAAAAATAGAAAATGTAATTGATTATTATTGCTAAAACGTTGTTAAGATGTTTGTGAGGAGTGATATTCATACTGAATATGTAACTTAATTCAGTCTGAAAAAAATGTAAATATTCAATATGGATATAACTTCAACTTCTTAATATGTACCTATTATTCAGACTGAATAATATAAAATAAAAAGTGTAATTGAATATTATTGTTAAAACGTTGTTAAGATGTTTGTGAGAAGTGATATTCACACTGAATATATACCTTTATTCAGTCTGAATAAATGTAAAATATTCAGACTGAATATAACTTCAACTTCTCAATATACCTATTATTCAAACTGATTAAATTCTATTTTTGTTAATTGTTTGAATTTAAATAGAAAAGAAGAGAAAACATGAAGACGAAGTGTCTTCGTCAAAGAAAAAAACAAAACAAGAGAGAAAAGGTATTATTATGATTCATTTTTCAGATATTGATAAAAACTAACTGAATACATATACTAACCATTTTTGTTTTGAATATGAAAAATGTTTATAGATAAGCAGAAGAAGGAAACCTTAAAAAAAATAAAAAAAAATAAAAAAAAATAAAAAAAAATAAAAAAAAATATGACTCTTCAAGAAAGAAGAAAAGAGATGAAAGTTCGAGCAAAATGAAGGAAGAAGAAAGTAAAAAAAGGCACCGAAGAATGCCCAATTCAGATATATGTCGATCAGAACAACTCCAAAGAATTTAATGCTTGTTACTGGCAAGATGAGGCTGCCACAAGTTAACTGCATTAAATAAATGGGGTTTGAAAATTTGTTTAATATGCATACTGATTCAATACCTACAAAACTTGCACACAACATAATATACAACTTTGACCCAAAGGACATGGTCATAAGAACAAGAAACGGTCCAATTAAAGTTACAACAGATTCTGTGAATCATGTTCTGGGATTGAAGAATGAAGGTGTTGATATCAATGCTCTAGACACAAACATCGAATGGGATGAGATTATAAGGAATTGGAGATCTTAGTTTGACAAACAATTGATAAGGCCAAAAGACATTGTGAAGAAGATAACTTAGTCACATAGCGCCGATTGGAATTTCAAGTTGAATTTCATTGTTTTGTTTGTGAATACAATGTGTGTTTGTATGAAGATGGGGACATGCAATCATGCAATTCTGTCACATCTAGGAAAACATTGGGATTTTAAGAATGTTAATTGGTGTAAATATATTATTGACCGTGTAGAAGAAGGCAAGATAGGATGGAACCATGAATCAGATGCAAGCTTCTATACAGGACCAATAACATTTCTGACGGTATGTAATCAACTTTAATATCTATTTTTATTCAAGATTAATATCCTAGTTAGGATTAGGTTAAGCTTAAATAACTTCATTATTCATTATGTATAACTTTGATATGCATTGTAGTTGATAGTTTATGGATTGGGTTAAGAAGCAATACATTCATTATTGAGTATGAATAAGTTTGAATAACAAAACATATTCAGACTAAATATAAAAAGTTATTCATTCTGAATATTTAACTTTATTCAGACTTAATAAAGTTAGATATTCAGAATGAATAACTTTTAATCTATACCTTATAAATTGCATAAATATGATACGTATGTTAATCTATTGAATGTATGATTAGTTTAAGCATGAATATACATTATTATTCAATTAGGAATTCAAAAATTCATAATATAAGATTTTTCATATTTTCATATTTACATTTTACATTTTACAAAATGAAGCTTCCGTATCTTGATTAAACAAAATGCTTTGGATTGGTGCACAAGAGAGTGAGGCCTGCAATAAAAGAATGGAATACGGAAAAAATGAAGACGAGAGAGAAGATGTAGATAAGCAACGGAGGTTTTTGCAGAGGGGATTTTACAGAAGAGTACGAGGAAAGAGAAGAAAGGGATGAAAATTCAAACAACAAAAAGACAGCTAAGGTACAAAGATATATATACATTTGAATTAGAGTACTTAGTTGGATAACTAAAATCTCTGTAAAAAATAAACATTTGTTTTGAAGATGCTTGATGAAGGCATAGAAGAACTCTATGCAAACAAAGCAGAGATTGAATACAACTTAAAACAAGCCATGATTTTGTACCCAAATGACAACAATCTCATTGATTGGAAAATCAGTTATGAGAAATCATTTCCCTCAAATCAGAAATGATTTTTCTGAAAGATAATGTGGATAATGCAGAAAAGAGAGAGGAGTTTGTAAAGACCAGTGGAGAAGAGGAGAAAGAGAACATGGAAGAAGATAAAGAAGAGGAGATAGAGAAGATGTAGGAAGATAAAGAAGAGGAGAGAGATGAGATGGAGGAAGATAAAAAAGAATAGAGAGAGAAGATGGAGAAATATAATGAATAGTGTCACACTGTTTGTGAAGAAGGAAACAAAATAAATGACGAGGTTACTGAGGAAACACCAAGAAAGGTGATATGGCCTGATGGTACACAATATTGGAATGAGCTGGAAATAACCACAGAGATTCATGAAGCATTTAAGACTGCAGAAGAATAAAACCAACAAGCAATTGAGGATAGGTTGGATATTTTGGCAACAGAAGCCATTGAGGATATTGTTGCAAATATAGTGATGGAACATAAAACTAGTGAAGATCAGGATGAAAGTCAATAGAGGTTGGAGATCTTTGTTATAGAAGGAATAGAGAATGCTGTTGCAGATATCGAAATGCAACAAAAAGTTGGTGAAGATGAAAGCAGGAATGATGAGAAGAAAGAAGAGAAGAATGAAGATGAGATGGAGGGAGGAGATGAGAAGAAGGAGGCTGAGAAGAGGAAAGAGGAGAAGAAGGAGGCAGGAGATGAGAAGAGGGTAGAGGAGAAGAATGAAGAAGGAAAGGGTGAAGAGGAGAAGAATGAAAAAGAAAAGGCAGTAGAGAAGAAGAAGGAAGAGAAGAATAAAGAAGAAGAGAAGACGGCTGAGGAGGAGAAGAAAGAAAAGAATGAGCCCCAAACTTCAAATCCACCTTTTGATCTGGGGATATCACAGGTAGATACCCCAAAAAACATAAAGAAAAAGTTGTTGGGGAGGAAGAGGTTGTCAGCAAAAAAGGGTCACTTGTAATTAGAATAAAATAAAAAGAAGTGAATGACCTTGAGAAGAAGTTAAAAGGAATAGAAAAAATAGGTGAACAACTAAAATCACCTTATCTTCAAAGGAGAGTCGATCCAACAAAGAATACAACAACAACCGAGAACAATGTTGGCAGTTGGATATTTGCTTTACAGGGAGATAAACTGTAAGTTTTAAAATTAATACATATTGTGGATTATTAACTTTTATTCATTTAGCATTATCACTTTATATTCATTTAGCATTATCACTTTATATTCATTTTGAATATAACTTTTATTCAGTCTGAATAAAATTTAATATTCAAAGTGAATAAATAGTAAATATTCAAATTGAAAATCACTTTATATTTCATATTGAATATAACTTTATATTCACTTTGAATATAACTTTATATTCAGTTTGAATAAAAGTAAATATTCAAAGTGAAATTCATATCATAATAAATATTGATATTTATTATGAAAATCATATGAATTCATGATCTTCTTATATCATATCATATTCAACAAAAATTAAATTTTAAATAGGGATGTTGTCTTTGCTACAAATGACGGCCAGTCCAGTTTCAGAGTGATGTTTGAGAGTATGATTCCAGAATCAGAACCATTTGCCAACGTCATTGACAACTGGTCAGTCATACTGATTCATGAGGAGAGATTAAGAAGCAAAGATTCTCCAAAGAGATTATTCTGCAACACATAAATTTTTGTAAGTTTACTAGAGTTTTAAACTAAATTACAAATAAATATTAATATTAAATTATCATATTCGTCATTTCAACAACCAGATGAAATGTTCGAGGGAAGATTTATTCTATATAAGAATTTAAAACTCTTCACAAAAAAACGTTTGTGAGAACATGAAGGGGAATGCAGACCAATGCAGTAATCAAAGGCAGATTGAGCATAATTTTCGAGTTTCTCACAACGCTCGTATCTTTCTCCAAGCCAATGAGGTTTCTTCAACACTTAAGAAGAAATGAGATCTTTTCTCCAACGCTTCACTATATATTGCAACGGTATCTCTTCAATGCACATATTCTTTAATACCCAAAAAATATGACGACATAGCAATCCATAATGATGGTAAAACAAGCATCTACATACCAAAGAACCAGTGGTCTTATTATGCACAACCTGCAAATAAATTAAAATAACTTCATTATTCACAATGAATAATAAGTTAAAATTAACATATAATTAACTCCAACTTTATTCAGTCTGCATAAAGGGTAGATATTTTGTATGAATATAACTTCAACTTTTAATCTATACCTATTATTCAGACTGAATAATACAAAAGAAAAAGTGATTGATTATCATTATGAATGTCTAAATGAAACGAACCTTATGATCAGACTCTTTTACATATGCTTCTAGATTTGAACTCGATTCACCATCTTTCTTTTTATGTTGAACCTTCTTCTTCTCAGCCATAACAATTACATCAGAACCATCTACCAAACTCACAGATGATTGGAAACATGACCAAATCGATTCATTTATCTCATTATGAACATCTCTGGATACAACACGAGTATATATGACATCCCTTCTGTCTAGAATCGTACAACAAACTCTGATTCTACACTGTGCACCATGCGGCTACTAAGGTTGTCCACAATGGTCAAAACATACAACCACTCAGCTGCTGCCACGTGTAAAGCAATACTACCATGCATTAAATGCTTGCAATATATAAGAAGAACCCTACTTCAGAATTGAAGTGCTCGGCCATCTTCTTCTTTCTCTCTTAGTGTTAGAATATTATTCGTAATATTCTTATCTCCTTTCTATCTTATTTCTAGTGCAAGAAACTTAGTGTTCTTAACTTGTTTAGATTAGGTTAATCCTTAATCTTGTTCCGCAACAAGTTGTAAATTGTTTTAAGATTTATCAATAAACAATTTAGAAAGTAAAAATCGTGTGTTTGTATTCAACCCCCCATCTACAAACTTGTATAACCCTTCGGGACCAACAAGTGGTATCAGAGCAGATTTGTTTAATCTCATAAACAAGATATTATCTATACTAATCTTCTCTTCCTTGCTATTTCATAAAATGGCTACCAACACAAACACTAACTATATTGACAACGGTTCTTAGAAGGTGTAGACCCTACTATGCCTTACTATCTTCAAAACGGGCCATATATTCCTGTTAGAATTGATCATGAAGTTCCAGCCGCTGAGAATAGAGATGCTATTCCAGAAAGGTTGGTTCCTAAGGTGTTGATCCAAACCCTCAGTGATTTGATAATGACCCTCTCTTAAATACTTAGTGAAAATTGTATGTAAACAATATGTATCAGAGTTTCACTATCGCTGATAAGTACTAAGATCTTACAGTACCGCTGATAGGAACTCTCGCTCTTTAAATTAAACATTCAGCGAACACTGTTCACCATAATGCGCCGAGTCTGTTCAGTCCTTATGGTGATCGCTGATAAGTTAGTTGTTTACTTATAATCCCTGAAGACAAGTTTCACGTCAACAAAGGTTCTACGCTGAAGTCGAAGATCAAGCTCAAGAACCAGCGACAAGTCTACTAATGAACTGATGCGGATCAGCGAAGACTCAGATTTGTCCATTCAACGTGAAGTATCAAGTACAAGACTTCAGCTATCGCTGAACTTTATCATTCGCTGTATAGTAAATGATAATCGCTGAATCAACGAAAGCTGATCATGAAGTCCTCCGTACAAAGTACTTTTGTCTTAACCTCCCTTGCACGCCACCGTACGAAATGTCAGAAAAGAACCTCCGAAAATCTGAGATCGTACAACCACTCTGATACTACACTGTTCATTCATGCGGCTACTAAGGTTGTCAATAAAGGTCAATGACATGCAACCAATCCGCTGATGACACGTGTAAAGTGTATACTGAATTGCATTAAATGCATGCAGTATATAAAGAGATGAACTCACTTCATTTGAAGTAACTTGCTAACTCTGGACAAGTTCAAATCTCTCTCAAGATAGGATTTTATTAGTAATCTCCATATCTTTCTTAGTGCAAGAAACCTTAGTGTTCCAACTTGTTTAGATTTAGGTTTATCCTTAATCTTGTTTCCGCAACAAGCTGTAAATTGTTAATGTTTTATCAATAAACAGTTTAGAAAAGTAAAATAGCGTGTTTGTATTCAACCCCCCCCCCCCCCTTCTACAAACTTGTATAGGCCTTTCGGGACCAACAAGTGGTATCAGAGCAGATTTGTTTAATCTCATAAACAAGATCTAATCTAAGATATTTCTCTTCCTTGCTATTATCTGAAAATGGCCTCCCACACAAACACAAATTATATAGACAATGGTTCTCTTGCAAAACCCCCTAGATTTTCCAGAGACAACTTCAACTTATGGAAAAATAGGATGATGCTCTTCCTAGAAGGTGTAGACCCTACTATGACCTACTATCTTGAAAACGGCCCACACATCCCTGTAACTATTGATCCTTTAGTTCCAGCCACTGCAACTCGAGCTGCTATTCCTGAAAGGCTGATTCCAAAGGAAATACACATGTGGACCGATGAAGATAAGAAGAAAGTGGCTATAGATACAAAAGCCAGATCCATACTATCCATGGCCCTTCCTGACGAAGTCTACCATTCCGTCATGAACCTGAAATCCTCAAAAGCCATGTGGGACACAATATGTGTTCAGTATGAAGGAACGTCTGAAGTCCAGGATTCAAGAAAGATCAACCTGGTAAGACAATACGAAAGCTTCATTTCTGGTAAGAATGAAACTCTCTCTGAAGTTCATCAACTTTTTAATTGCTTAATTATAGATCTTAAAACGGTTGGTAAGGAATATTCTAACTTTGAAGTGCTGACAAAGTTTTTAGAATGTTTACCTGAAAGCTGGGACAATTATTCCATGTGTCTCAAGCTGTCAAAAGATCTAAGATCAATGACACTTGCTACCTTATATGGCACATTGCTGAATCATGAGCAATCTAGCCATCTTAAGAAGAATCTTGTAAAAGATTCCAAAAGCACCCCTGTTGCTTTACTCTCAGAGGAACCTTCTACTCAGCGACCCGTGGTCACTATCACTGAGTTAGAAAGTAACTCTGAAAGGTCATCAGATTCTGATTCTTCAGATGATGATGAATCCTTGGCTCTCCTAACTAAAAAGTTCAGGAGATTCGCCAAGAAGAAAATGTTTAGAAAGAACAAAACTCTTTC
Organism: Saussurea involucrata; assembly: GCA_033807775.1. Classification (NCBI taxonomy): domain Eukaryota; kingdom Viridiplantae; phylum Streptophyta; class Magnoliopsida; order Asterales; family Asteraceae; genus Saussurea; species Saussurea involucrata. The sequence goes on from CM066326.1 coordinate 17,290,431, forward strand.
TATAGCTGACAAGCCTAAGTCATCAGCTTTTGTTGATAAGGCTACTGCTACTTGTTTCAACTGTGAAAAGACAGGTCATTTCGCTAACGAGTGCATGTCAAAGAAAATCATGAGACCTTCAGTTTTTACAAAGAAATCCTTTGTTCCAAGGAATAAAGATGACAAATACTCAAAGCTGAAGGAAAAGTATGCAAAGCTGAAAAGCTTTAAGAAGAAAGGAAAAGGCCTGATGGCTGACTATGATTGGGCTGCTTCTGATGAAGAAGCCTCATCATCTGATTCTGAAGATGATGAAGCAAATCAATGTCTCATGGCCAAGATTGAAGAAGAGGAAGAAAGTTCAGACATTCCCTCCACTTCAACATCTGCCATTCAGGTATCACCTTCTTTCTTTACCAATATTGCAAATATTGATGAAGCTGATAGTCTCCGTAAAATCGAACTGCTGACTAGAAGTTTATACGAAGCCATGAAAGGCAAAGCTGTGGTTGAAAACCAAAATCTTGATCTCGCTGAAAAGCTTAAAAACTGCCACCTTCAAATAGAAAAGCTTTCTAAATTTGAAGAAGATTTTAAAGATCAAGTCCATTTAAATCAGCTAGTCAAAATCGAACGAGCAGAAGCTATCGCTGCATTAAAAGCTGAACAAGCTACTGTTGAAGGATGGTGTAATTCTTCAACAAAGATCACTGAGATAATTAAGGCTCAGATTCCTCTGAGTGATAAACGTGGTCTGGGTTATAAATATGATACTCCAATACCAACCACTGAACGTTCAATGCTTAAATTTGGAACGTTCGTATCCTCAGTCGCTGACACTTCATCATCTCAGTGCTCCTCGTCGGTTACACCAATCCCTGAGGAAACTCCTACCTCCTCAAAAGGTAAGGAGAAAATGGTTTATTCAAAACCTACCTCTGTCTCTAAAGACAAAGGTAAAGGAATTGTTATTTATCAAAATCCTCAGAAGGGTACCTTAGTACCTAAGCTGAATGCTTCCAAAGCCTTAGTGATTCATTCATCTGGTTCTAGAAATCAGACCTCTGGATCAGTTCAGCGACCTACTCCTAGACTCAGAGTAGATATCCTTGGTAAGAAATCTGAAGAACTGAATGTTCGTCCTATTTCAAAAACCAATAGTGTACTTGGTGCTGGCACTTCTAATTCCAAATTAAAAGCTCAGCACTCAAGTGATCCTAGAACTAATTTTAGTTATAGGAAATGTTATCACTGTGGACTTACCGATCATATTGCAAGTAAGTGTCCCACAGCCACCAAAGCTGATAAGATAGCTAAGGTGAAGATAGCACCCAAGAAGACCAAACCAGTTGCAATTCAGGTCAAGGTGACTCCTACCGCTGAGGTCAAGAAATTGACCAAAGTGAAGAAAGACAAAGCTGAATCTTCAAATGCTGCGAAGACTGCTGAACCCATTCCAACTACTTCCACTGACAAACGCGTATACATGGTGAAGTGGGTACCCAAGCAAAACTAATCTTCCTTTGTATTGCAGGTTAAAAAGGGTATCTGGTATCTCGATAGCGGATGCTCTAGACACATGACTGGAAAGAAAAACCTGCTCGCTGAATACAAGGAAGAGAAGGGTCCCTCTGTGACTTTCGGTGGAAATGGAAAAGGACACACCCGAGGGTATGGTGTACTTTCAAATGGTACAACATCCTTCAGAAGAGTCGCATATGTTGAAGGGCTGAAGCATAATCTTCTAAGCATCAGTCAGCTTTGCGACATGGATAACAAAGTGATTTTCACTAAGGAATCCTGCTTTGTCTCTGACAAAAAGGAGAAGATAGCTCTCAGGGGTTATCGTTTGGAAAATGTTTACGTTATAAACATGGACTCAACAACAACTGAGAACTACTGTTTCTTCTCAAAAGCATCTTCTGATGTTAACTGGCTATGGCACAAAAGGCTCTCACATCTCAACTTCAAGACACTGAATACTCTTTCATCCAAAGAGTTAGTCACTGGTCTACCTCAACATTCATACGCCAAAGAGTCCTTATGTTCAGCGTGTGAAAAAGAGAAGCATACCAAGGCAAGCTTTAAGTCAAAGCAAGTTTCCTCAGTGTCATCTCCTCTACAACTACTCCATATGGATTTGTTTGGCCCCGTTAACAAACAATCCATCGCTGGAAAGAAATATACGCTGGTCATAGTTGATGAATTCTCTCGTTACACATGGGTAATGTTTCTCCGTTCTAAGAGTGACACCCCTGAAGAACTCATCACTTTTGTTCGGAAGATGGAAACTCTGAACAATATGACTGTTCGCTCAATAAGGAGTGATCATGGAACTGAATTCAAAAACAGTTCTCTTGATTCCTTCCTTGAGAGCAAGGGTATTTCTCACAACTTTTCGTCAGTGAGAACACCCCAACAAAACGGAGTCGCTGAAAGAAGAAATAGAACAATTATTGAAGCTGCACGTTCAATGCTCAGCGATTCTCACCTGCCTACTCAGTTTTGGGCAGAAGCTGTCAACACTGCTTGTTTTACGCAAAACAGGTCGCTGATAGTTAAAAGATTCAAAAAGACAGCCTATGAACTTTTTCATGGGAGAAAGCCTTCAATCAGCTTTCTTCACATCTTTGGATGTCAGTGTTTCATACTGAACAACAGAGATGCCTTTGGAAAGTTTGATCCTAAGGCTGATGATGGAATCTTTCTTGGATACTCCTCAGTTTCCAAAGCCTTCAGAGTCTTCAACCGAAGAAGACAAACTGTAGAAGAAACTATTCACGTCACGTTTGACGAATCCCGTTCAGCGAACTCTAAACCGAACGCTGATACAGAAGAACTGAATCAATGGATGTTTTCTCATCTTGGTGATTCAGAAGATGTTCCCACTTCTCATGCTCACACCGTAGAAAATGATGGTCCTTCTATCATTCCAAATATGCAAAATAGTGAAGCTGAAACATCTTGGGTCTCAGCTGTTCCTATAAACACTATACCTGAAGTTGATCCAAATGTCTCAGAAACTCCATCTATTTCTCAGCAATTAGTGAATGAAGTGGAAAATGCAAACATTCCTCTCTTAGCTGATAATCCAGAAGTAGCTGAAGCCTCATCTTCAGTTTCTCCAGTTCAGACTGAGTCAGCGACGCATGCTCCGGCTCAGCGATGGACTGTAAATCACCCAATCGATCAAATTCTTGGTGATCCCAACGCTGGTATTAAGACTCGTAGAAGTGCAGGTAATATTTGTTTATTTGTTAACTTTATTTCTCTAACTGAACCAAAGAAAATAGATGATGCCCTCAGAGATCCAAACTGGGTCAGCGCTATGCAAGAAGAGCTGACTGAATTCGAAAGAAACAAAGTTTGGAAACTTGTTCGTAGACCAACTGACAAAACGGTGATAGGCACTAAATGGGTCTATCGAAACAAGTTGGACGAACATGGTACTGTAACTCGCAACAAAGCTCGTCTTGTTGCTCAGGGATACAGACAAGAGGAAGGCATAGATTATGACGAAACTTTTGCTCCAGTAGCAAGACTTGAATCTATTCGTCTTTTCTTAGCATATGCTGTACACAAAAACTTCACTGTACATCAGATGGATGTTAAGTCAGCGTTTCTAAATAGAAAGCTGAATGAAGAAGTATATGTGGAACAACCTCCAGGATTCTCAGATCCTAAGCGTCCAGGTTATGTTTATAAACTGGACAAGGCACTTTATGGCTTAAAGCAAGCTCCACGTGCATGGTATGATACTCTCTCTACTTATCTCCATATTGAAAAATTTGAGCGAGGTAAGATTTAAAAAACATTGTTTTTTAGAAAAGTAAAAGGTCATATCATTTTAGTTCAAATATATGTTGATGACATTATATTTGGTTCTACTAACCCTGAGCTTTGTACTCGTTTCGCTGATAGAATGAAAGATGAGTATAAAATGAGTATGATGGGTGAACTAACATATTTCCTTGGTCTTCAGATTAAGCAAACTGAAAAAGGAACTTTTATCAATCAGGGAAAGTATGTTAAAGATATGCTGAAGAAATTCGGCTTAACTGAAAGTTCAGCTATGAAAACCCCTATGGCACCACCGCTGATACTTGATAAGGACACAAAGGGTGTTCCTGTCAATGTCACGCTGTACCGTGGGATGATCGGCTCATTACTGTATCTTACAGCTAGCCGACCCGATATTATGTTTGCAACATGTCTGTGCGCACGATATCAAGCTGAACCTAAGATATCCCATATGAAAGTTGTAAAGCGAATCTTTCGATATCTTAAGGGTACATCGAATCTAGGTCTTTGGTATCCCAAAGACTCAGGATTCGATCTAACCGCCTAATCAGACAGTGATTTTGCAGGTTGCAAAATGGATAGGAAAAGCACCACAGTAGGATGTCAGCTCCTGGGTGGAAAGTTGGTAAGTTGGACAAGTATGAAGCAAAACTCAGTGTCCACTTCCACAGCTGAAGCTGAGTATGTAGCCGCTGGAAGCTGCTGTTCTCAAGTCTTGTGGATGAGAAATCAACTTCTAGACTATGATCTTCAGGTCTCCAAAATTCCAATCTATTGCGACAGCACAAGTGCCATCGCTATAGCAAACAATCCAGTGCTACACTCAAAGACAAAACACATAGAAATCAGATATCATTTTATCAGAGATCATGTGATGAATGGTGATATAGAACTTCATTTTATCCCAACTGATTATCAGTTAGCTGATTTGTTTACCAAATCTCTTGATGAGACAAGATTCAACTTTCTCATCAGCGAGCTTGGAATGCTGAACTTTGAAGGATAAAATCTTTAGCGGTTCACATTTAATCAGCGATACGTTTATACATTCTTGTATAGGCTTCGGGATAAAATCAACTTATATAATCCATTTCATCATCTTCTCTCTGAATAAACTTGGTTAAACTGATATCCAGGTATGTTTTCTCTCTCTGACAATCGCATGAAAATGCAAGATTTCAAAATAATTTGCATCGTTGAATATCTCTTCCTTAACAGCGATATTTTGAAAATTCCTTAAACCTTCACTGATATTTCAATTCAGTGCTTCATGTTTTTCAAAAGAGTCCCTGAGTTTTTCAAAACCTCAGAGACATCCTAAAAGAATGTGAAAGGACAGTTGTGACGTCATTGCAACGGATAACACTCGGCACGATTTCTTTCTGACACACGTTTGCACGTTTTGTTCAAACTTCCAATCAAATGCAAACACGTGTCCGTGTCATGATGAAAACCTTTTCCCGCTCAAGGTTTTCTCTCTCTAAAAATCCCTATATAAACAACTCTTGGTTTATATTTGTCTTTTACGCGAACAATCTTTCTCCGCAAGAAAAGAATTCTCTGTTGCATTTGTGCTCTCAAAAACCTCAAGAACTGTTCATCATCTTCTTCATCAAAACTTCAAGGTTAATATGTTCTTATTTTTTATCAAATGCGTATAACTTGTTTTCGATCTTCTCTTTGTTTTAACAAGATCAAACAAAAGAACTTTTTAAAATAAAATCATTTCTTTCATGGTTTTATGAACACAACCATTTCATGGTTGTTCTTCAAGTTTTAAATCTAAATCTTAAACTTGTTCTTCATTCGTATCCATTTTTCTTTTAGAAACTGGAATACAAGATTTTATGGGTTTTACTTTTCTTTTAAAATCAAGAAAAACCCTAATCTTCATTAAGACATTTTTGTCTGAATGAAATGGACAAGATTCGAAAAATCTTAATGGAAATTTCTTTCCACATTAAGATAATTCTTATCTGTTAACATCTTTGGTTGAACTGATAATACAGTGATATGGCATCTTCAAAGCTGAATGTTACCGCTGAATCCATCTCCACTGACTCTGAGGAAATGGAAATCTTCAAAGCCCCCCAGGTGAAGTTCGAGCTGGATCAACTCGATTGGACTAAAGCCAACAACCTCTCAGCTCTTCTCGAGTTTCCTCCTCGGAAGCAAGTATCACATCTGGACGATGCTGTAAATTTTCTGAAGAACAGCCCCATCTACACAGCCCTGACCATAACACCTCCTGCCAGTCAGCGGCTCTTATCCCAGTTCTGGTACTCTGCCAGACACACTGAGCTACCCTCTGCCAAAGATCCATCCAAAACCATAGACTGCATACTCAGCGATACTGAGTATGGCACCATCAAGATCACACCCGCAATTATCCGCAAAGCCCTAAACTTCCCAAATGCCTCCAAAGAAAAACCTTTCGTTCCATTCCCTGACCACAAGAAGCACGCTGACAGAGAAGCAATCATTGCTTTCCTTGACGCAATGGGTTATATCTGGGATATTGGAAGGGACAAGAAGCCTGAGAAGAAACTGACGCTGATAAAGAAATCCAAGATGCCCAGCGAGATGAATTTCATCTTCGCTCACCTGATCAGCTGCATGACAACGAAATCCGGATCTTCTGATCAAGCCGCCCAACCTCAGCAGTCCATGGGATACGCACTGCTGAAAGGTCTAAATATTGACTGGGCCTCCATTATTTATGAAGACCTGATTCAACGTGTTGATTCTGCCGCTGACAGACCAGCATGGGTTCCTTACCCACGATTCATCAGCGCCATCTTTCAATATGGCCTGAAGGACAGCTATCCTGAAGAGGGTGATCTGAAACTCTCTCAGATTGGCCCTAAGGTTCTCGACTTCAAGCCTGTCGCCAATGAGGTACGTCTCTCTACTCTTCTCTCTCTTCTAAATTCTCCGCTTTCTGTGGCTCCTTCAGCGACTATACCAATCGCTGATACCCCGACCACAACATCCTCTCCTTATAAGAAAAGGAAACCCTCTCACACCCAACTTGATTCCAAAAGGATCAAAAAAACCAAGGAGCAACCCCAACAATTCCATGCTGAAGACTCCTCAGCTCGTTCTGAAGAGCTGAAGGAAAGTTCCGTGGTACGCTCTGCCACACCCGTGCAAGCCATCCCTCCAATCCAGACTTCAGCGTCTCCAAACGCTGAGGTTAGAAACTTGGAAACTACCCAACCTCCATCAATCTCTCAAAAGACTGATGAAGTGATTGTCAGCGATTCCAACGCTGAACTCAGAACCCGAACCCCAATCTTAACCTTCGCTTCTCCCTCCACTCACTTGGACACTCCTCCAGCAAACACTGGAGATGCCATCATTCTAGAAGCCGCCGCTGATGCTTCTCATCAAATGATGAAGAAAGGACCTGCAGAGTTCACCATACCTCACCGTACTTTCGAAGAGGATATGGAACACTACTCAGGAACCTGCAACTTCGACGAGTTCATCAATCCTCCTACAGGTACTAATCCCACCTTAAACACTGTAACTAAACCTGAAACTTCTGAGCTTTCCTTTGTTCACAAGTACTTATATGTTACAGGTCCTAATTTGGGAGACATCAACGCCTCGCTGAAGTCCGTGGAAACAAAGCTGTCCAATCTAACCACCACACTCTCCAACAACTCAACAGCTGTAACAAACGCTGGAGAGAACTTGACAAAGCTGACAACGGTGGTGGAGAAGAAAGCTTCCACTGAAGACATCAAGAGTCTTGATAAGACGCTCAACGATTTTGCCAAGGTGCTCTGCGACATCTACACTGACTACACAAGCCTCAAAACATCAGTTTCGACCATGTCCAGCGAAGTAACAACGCTGAAGACATCGGTTGAAAAACTCGAGGGTGATATGTCAGAGGTCAAGACTGACTTAGGCTCTGTAAAGACCGACGTTAGCTCTATGAAGACGATGATCGAGACGCTGGTAAACAAGGCAAATAGTCCAGCTCCTGCTCCTGCCCCTGTCCCTATACTGGAATCTTTCACAGAGGAGAATCGCACAGAGCTGAGGAAAATCACGCCTGCTATTTCTGGCCTAGAAGACAGAATAGCAAAGCTTGAAGGTTGTGTGAAAATCTCTGGCCCAGAAGACAGAGATAACACCAATGCTGAGTCTGCCCATTCCTCCCCCAGTCATCATGAAAAAGAGGGGGAGAAGAGCGCTGAACATTCCAAGGAGAAGAGCGCTGAAGATCTTGAGAAAAGCGCTGAAGATCTGAACAACAAAAGCGCTGAAGACCTTTCCCATGATGAATCTATCAGGGGAGAGAGGAATGAAGATCTGATCACTGGACCTCAGGGAGATGAAAACCCTGAGGGAACCGAGAAGCTCGCCTCTGTATCTGAGGGGGAGCAACTCGAAGAAGATGCTGAGAATTCCGAAGCAGAAGAAGATGAAGACATCGACATCCCTGACGACAAACCATCCTTCTCTCCAAGAAAGGATGATGATGATGATGAAGATGACGATGATTTCTTTATCGTCAAACCTGCCCCAAGGATCAAAGCTCTTAAAGGAATCTCAATAAAAGAACCATCAGGGGAGAAGACAAAGACAAAGCCCTCAGCCTCTGGCGCTGAGAAAAGCAAAGACAAAGGCCTCGCTGAAGATGAAAATCTAGCGATTCTCTTTGAAAAGCCGGTTTGTCAGGTAAACTAAAACTTTACATTTTCCTTCCCTGAACTTCTCCAATCCTATATACACATCCACATTATTTTTCTATCTTTTCTACCCAAGCTCTTCTACCCAATTCTTATCTGTAAGATCGCTGCTTTTCAGCTAGTCCTCTCCCCTGTTTGAGGATGTCGCTGAAGATTCTACTGTTGCGACTTCACAAATAAAGCCAGCTGCTGCTGATGAAATAATCCCAGTCTTGGACTTGATCTCTGAGACTGATGAACCAGAAGAACAACCTCTCTCGGGCAATAAGAGACCTTCCTCAGTTCCTCAAAAGCTGAGTGAAGAGGATCAAAAGAGAAGAGAAGAAATAATAAAGCAATTCGAGGATCAGCGAATCATTCTAAGGCCTGATCAACTGCCTTCAGTTCCTCCTAAGTTCAGAATTTCAAAAGCTGAATATCAGGACCACCTTAGAGCTGAACGCCTCATTGCTGAAAGAAAGGATGCTGAAGAGAAAGACAGAGAATACGCCATCAAGCTCACTCAAGAATCTGTCAAAGACCCCAAGCTGAAGCGTGTTCCCATTCAAATCCAACGAAAGATGTGGGAAGAAGCCCAGAAAATCGTGGAAAAGAAAACTGAAGTTTCTCAAACCACCTTGATCTGGTGTAAAGAGAAAATTCACTTCAGATATCGTCCAGCGAAGATCAACAAGGTATTCATCTCTGGAAGAACATCTATCGGAGTACCTATTGTTGACATCAAACTGTTCAGAGAAGATGGCACATCTGAAACCTTTCGTGCTGACACTGTAAAAAGGTATGGTCTCTCTGAATGGCTGGAGATGAGGTTAGCTATCCAACCATCACAATCTAAGTACAAGAATCATTTCGAAAAGCTGATAAACAGACAGATCGACTTGATATCTTCTTGTGTGGATATTCCTCCTGTTCCTGATCTAAAGCCGAAAAGAAAAAGAGGTTCTCCAAGGAAGAAACGTCAAGATTCAAATTCAGGACCTGTCATACGAAATGAAACTGGAATTGGTTTCTCTCGCGCTGAAGTACTTGGTCCTGATCCTGATCTATCTGCCCTTGACATCTCTTTGCCACCATGTGAACTCTTCGTCCCTGGTAAAGTCATCAGTAATCCGTATGGAATATTCTTTCTTGACAACGACGGACGTAAATGCTTTCAACGGATCGCTGAGCTCCCAATCACTCCAATCGAACAGCTCAGAGATCTTATCTACTGGTGTGACTTCAGAAAGGACATTCAGGCACGACACCTAAAACCCTTGATCTTTCAAGAAGCGCTGAAGAAAAGAAAACAAGGTGTAACGGTTCCTGACTGGATGATTCCCACTGAAAAGACGACCCTTGATGAACTTCTCATTAAGGAAGAAACTTTTGAAAACTGATATAATCTCCTTTTTTCTCTATTGTATCAGTTATCCTTCTGTACTTGTAATTTATTTCGCTTGTACTTATAATCTTTCTGTTCTTCATTGTAACCTGATTCAAAGATTTAAAGAAAGATTTCAACGAATGTACTTTACTCCATCAGTACTGAAAAGATCCCAGAAAACAGTAAAAGGGACAAATATTTTATGAGTTCTTTTTATCCTTATGTTTTCATTAAATAGCAATTTTCTTTGTTGCTATGTCATAATCAAATAGGGGGAGATTGTTGATCCAAACCCTCAGTGATTTGATAATGACCCTCTCTTAAATACTTAGTGAAAATTGTATGTAAACAATATGTATCAGAGTTTCACTATCGCTGATAAGTACTAAGATCTTACAGTACCGCTGATAGGAACTCTCGCTCTTTAAATTAAACATTCAGCGAACATTGTTCACCATAATGCGCTGAGTCTGTTCAGTCCTTATGGTGATCGCTGATAAGTTAGTTGTTTACTTATAATCCCTGAAGACAAGTTTCACGTCAACAAAGGTTCTACGCTGAAGTCGAAGATCAAGCTCAAGAACCAGCGACAAGTCTACTAATGAACTGATGCGGATCAGCGAAGACTCAGATTTGTCCATTCAACGTGAAGTATCAAGTACAAGACTTCAGCTATCGCTGAACTTTATCATTCGCTGTATAGTAAATGATAATCGCTGAATCAACGAAAGCTGATCATGAAGTCCTCCGTACAAAGTACTTTTGTCTTAACCTCCCTTGCACGCTACCGTACGAAATGTCAGAAAAGAACCTCCGAAAATCTGAGATCGTACAACCACTCTGATACTACACTATTCATTCATGCGGCTACTAAGGTTGTCAACAAAGGTCAATGACATGCAACCAATCCGCTGATGACACGTGTAAAGTGTATACTGAATTGCATTAAATGCATGCAGTATATAAAGAGATGAACTCACTTCATTTGAAGTAACTTTCTAACTCTGGACAAGTTCAAATCTCTCACAAGATAGGATTTTATTAGTAATCTCCATATCTTTCTTAGTGCAAGAAACCTTAGTGTTCCAACTTGTTTAGATTTAGGTTTATCCTTAATCTTGTTTCCGCAACAAGCTGTAAATTGTTAATGATTTATCAAAAAACAATTTAGAAAAGTAAAATAGCGTGTTTGTATTCAACCCCCCCTTCTACAAACTTGTATAGGCCTTTCGGGACCAACATAAGGAAATTCATATGTGGACTAATGAAGATAAGAAGAAAGTGGCTATCGACACTAAAGCCAGATCCATTCTTTCCATGGCTCTTCCTGACAAAGTCTACCATTCCGTCATGAACCTGAAAACCTCCAAAGCCATGTGGGAAACAGTCTGTGTTCAGTATGAAGGTACATCTGAAGTCCAGGACTCACGTAAGATCAACCTGGTAAGACAGTACGAAAGCTTCATTTATGGTTAGAATGAATCTCTCTCTGAAGTACATCAACGTTTTAACTGCTTAATAATAGATCTAAAAACTGTTGGTAAGGAATATTCTAACTTTGAAGTACTGACAAAGTTCTTAGAATGTTTACCTGAAAGCTGGGACAGTTATTCAATGTGTCTCAAGCTATCAAAGGATCTAAAATCCATGACTCTTTCTACCTTATATGGCACGATGCTTAATCATGAGCAATCGAGTCATCTTAAGAAGAATCTTGTAAAAGATTCCAAAATCACCCCTGGTTCTTTAATCTCAGAGTCACCTACCACTCAACGATCCACTAACACTATCACTGAGTTGGAGACTAGCTCTGAATGTTCATCAGATCCCGACTCTTCAGATCTTGATGAATCTATGGCTCTCCTTTCTAATAAGTTCAGGAGATTCGCCAATAAGAAAAATTTCAGAAAGAACAAACCTCTTGCTATTACTGACAAGCCAAGATCATCAACTCCTGTTGATAAGGCTACTGCTACTTGCTTTAACTGTGAAAAGATAGGACATTTTGCTAGCGAGTGCAGGTCAAAGAAAGTCTCTAGGTCCTCAGCTTTTCCCAAGAAAAACTTTACTCCCAGGACTAGAAATGAAAAATATAAAAAGCTGAAAGAAAGGTATTCAAAGCTGAAAACCTTTAAGAAGAAAGGCAAAGGCCTGATGGCTGACTATGATTGGGCTGCCTCTGACGAAGAAGAATCACCTGAATCTGAAGATGATGATGAAGCCAATCTCTGTCTCATGGCCAAGATCGAAGATGAGGAAGAAAAGTCTGACATTCCCTCTACTTCAACCTCTGCTACTAAGGTATCACCTTCCTTCTTTACCAATATTTTAAATATTGATGAAGCTGATAGTGTTCGAAAGATCGATCTCTTGACCAGAAGTTTATATGAAGCCATGAATGGCAAAACTGTTATTGAAAATCAAAACCTTGATCTCGCTGAATAGCTTAAAAACTGTCACCTTCAAATAGAAAAGCTTTCTAAAATTGAAGAAGATTTTAAAGATCAAGTTCATATAAATCAGCTAGTCAAAATCGAGCGCGAACAAGCTATCTGTTGATCCAAACCCTCAGTGATTTGATAATGACCCTCTCTTATATACTTAGTGAAAATTGTAAGTAAACAATATGTATCAGAGTTTCACTATCGCTGATGAGTACTAAGATCTTCCAGTACCGCTGATAGGAACTCTTGATCTTTAGATTAAACATTCAGCGGAACTGTTGACCATAATACTCTGAGTCTGTTCAGTACTTATGGTGATCGCTGATAAGTTAGTTATTTACTTATGATCCCTGAAGACAAGTTTCACGTCAACATAGGTTCTACGATGAAGTCGAAGATCAAGCTCAAGAACCAGCGACAACTCTCCTAATGAACTTATGCGGATCAGCGAAGACTCAGATTTGTCCACTCAACGTGAAGTATCAAGTACAAGACTTCAGCTATCGCTGAACTCTATCATTCGCTGATAAAGAATGATAGATCGCTGAATCATCGAAAAGCTGATCATGAAGTCTTCCGTACAAAGTACTTTTTGTCTCATCCACCCTTGCACGACTCCGTACGATATGTCAAAACAGAACCTCCTTATTGTCTGAAATCGTACAACCACTCTGATACTACACTGTTCAACATGCGGCTACTAAGGTTGTCAACAAAGGTCAATGACATGCAACCAATAAGCGGCTGCCACGTGTAAAGTGTAAACTGCAATGCATTAAATGCATGCAGTATATAAGAAGAAGCACTCACTTCATTTTGAAGTAACTTGCTAACTCTGGACAAGTTCATCCTTCTTATCTTGAGATAGGTTATTATTAGTAATTTCCTTCTCCTTCTTAGTGCAAGAAACTTAGTGTTCCAACTTGTTTAGATTTAGGATTTATCCTTAATCTTGTTTCCGCAACAAGCTGTAAATTGTTAATGATTTATCAATAAACAATTTAGAAAAGTAAAATCTGTGCGTTTGTATTCAACCCCCATTCTACAAACTTATATAACCCTTCGGGACCAACAAGTGGTATCAGAGCGGATTTGTTTAAACTCATAAACAAGATCTAATCTATACTAAGATTTCTCTTCCTTGCTATTTCTGAAAATGGCCACCAACACAAACAACAACTATATAGACAATGATTCTCTTGCAAAACCCCCTAGATTCTCCAGAGATAATTTTAATCTATGGAAAAATAGGATGACTCTCTTCCTAGAAGGTGTAGACCCTACTATGCCTTATTATCTTGAAAACGGCCCATTTATTCCTGTAAGAATTGATGCCGCAGTTCCTGCCGCTGAGAATAGACCTGCTATTCCAGAAAGGCTGGTACCCAAAGATGTTCATACGTGGATTGACGAAGATAAGAAGAAAGTGGCTATCGACACAAAATCCATATCCATACTATCCATGGCTCTTCCTGACGAAGTCTACCATTCCGTCATGAACCTGAAATCCTCAAAAGCCATGTGGGACACAATATGTGTTCAGTATGAAGGTACTACTGAAGTCCAGGACTCTCGAAAGATCAACCTGGTAAGACAGTATGAAAGTTTCATTTGTGGTAAGAATGAGACTCTCTCTGAAGTTCACCAACGTTTTAATTGGTTAATAATAGATCTGAAAACTGTTGGTAAGGAATATTCTAACTTTGTAGTGCTGACAAAGTTTCTAGAATGTTTACCTGAAAGCTGGGACAGTTATTCTATGTGTCTCAAGCTGTCAAAAGATCTAAGATCAATGACTCTTGCTACCTTATATGGCACAATGCTGAATCATGAGCAATCAAGCCATCTTAAGAAGAATCTTGTAAAAGATTCCAAAAGGACCCCTGTTGCTTTAATCTCAGAGGAACCTTCTACTCATTGACCCTCGGTCACTATCACTGAGTTAGAAAGTAACTCTGAAAGGTCATCAGATTCTGACTCTTCAGATGATGATGAATCTTTGGCTCTCCTAACTAAAAAGTTCAGGAGATTCGCCAAAAAGAAAATGTTCAGAAAGAACAAACCTCTGTCTATAACTGATAAGCCAAGATCATCAGCTACTGTTGATAAGGCTACTGCTACTTGTTTTAACTGCGAAAAGATTGGACATTTCGCTAACGAGTGCAGGTCTAAGAAAGTATCGAGAAACTCAGCGTTTCCTAAGAAATCTTTTATTCCCAGGAATAAAGATGACAAATATTCTAAGCTGAAAGAAAAATATGCAAAGCTGAAAAGCTTCAAGAAGAAAGGCAAAGGCCTGATGGTTTATGATTGGGTTGCTTCAGAAGAAGGACAATCATCATCTGACTCTGAAGATGATGAAGTCAATATCTGTCTTATGGCAAATATTGAGGATGAGGAAGAAAGTTCAGACATTCCCTCTACTTCAACCTCTGTTGTTCAGGTATCACCTTCCTTCTTTACAAATATTGCAAATATTGATGAAGCTGATAGTCTCCGCAAAATCGATCTCTTGACTAGAAGCTTATATGAAGCCATGAATGGCAAAACTATAGTTGAAAACCAAAACCTTGATCTCGCTGAACAACTTAAAAACTGTCACCTTCAAATAGAAAAGCTTTCTAAAATTGAAGAAGATTTTAAAGATCAAGTGCATTTAAATCACCTAGTCAAAATCGAACGAGCAGAAGCTATCGCTGCTTTGAAAGCTGAAAAGGCTACTGTTGAAGGATGGTGTAACTCTTCAACAAAGATCACTGAGATAATTAAGTCTCAGATACCCCTGAGTGATAAACGTGGTCTTGGTTACAAATATGAAACTCAAGAACCAACCACTGGTCGTTCCATGCTCTTATTTGGAACTTTCGTATCCTCAGTCGCTGACACTTCATCCTCTCAGTGTTCGTCCTCCAGACCGCCTATCCCTGAGGAAATCTCTGCCTCTTCAAAAGGTAAAGAGAAAATGGTTTATCCAAAACCTACCTCTATCTTTAAAGATAAAGGTAAAGGAATTGCGTTGAACCAAAATCCTCAGAAGGGTACTTTAGCACCAAAGCTGAATGCTTCTAAAGCTTTAGTGATTTATTCCTCTGGATCAAGAAATCAGATCTCTGGATCTACTCAGCGTGGGTCTATTCAGCGATCTACTCCTAGACTCAGAGTGGATATCCTTGGTAAGAAATCTGAAGAACCAAGTGTTCCTCCCATTTCTAAAGCCAAAAGCTTACTTGGTGCTGGTCCTTCTATTTCAAAATCTAAAACTCAGCATTCAAATAGTCCTAGAACTATTTTTAGTTATAGGAAATGTTATCACTATGGACTCACTGATCATATTTCTAGTAAGTGCCCCACAGCCACCAAAGCTGATAAGATAGCTAAGGTGAAGATTGCCCCTAAGGAAAAGAAGACCACTGAGGTTAAGAAATTAACCAAAGTGAAGACTGACAAAGCTGAATCTTCAAATGCTGCGAAGATTGCTGAACCTTCCATTCCAACTGCTTCCACTGACAAACGTGTACACATGGTTAAGTGGGTACCCAAGAAAAACTAATCTTCCTTTGTGATGCAGGTTCAGAAGGGTATCTGGTATCTCGATAGCGGATGCTCTAGACACATGACTGGAAAGAAAAGCCTGCTCGCTGAATACAAAGAAGAGAAGGGTCCCTCTGTGACTTTCGGTGGAAATGGAAAAGGACATACCCGAGGGTTTGGTGTACTCTCTAATGGTACAACCACCTTCAGAAGAGTCGCATATGTTGAAGGGTTGAAGCATAATCTGTTAAGCATCAGTCAGCTTTGCGACAAGGATAACAAGGTAATCTTTACCAAAGAATCCTGCTTTGTCACTGACAAAAAGGAGAAGATAGCTCTCAGCGGTTATCGTTTGGAAAATGTTTATGTAATAAACATGGACTCAACAACCACTGAGAACTCCTGTTTCTTCGCAAAAGCCTCATCTGATGTCAACTGGCTATGGCATAAGAGGCTCTCTCATCTGAATTTCAAGACACTGAACTCCCTTTCTTCAAAAGAGTTAGTTACTGGTTTACCTCAACATTCATATGCCAAAGAGTCTTTATGTTCAGCATGTGAGAAAGGGAAGCAGACCAAAGCAAGTCTCCTCAGTGTCATCTCCTCTACAACTACTCCATATGGATTTGTTTGGCCCTGTTAACAAAAAATCCATCGCTGGAAAGAAATACACACTAGTCGTAGTTGATGAATTCTCTCGTTAAACATGGGTTATGTTTCTCCGTTCCAAGAGTGACACCCTTGAAGAACTCATCACCTTTGTTCGAAAGATGGAAACCCTGAACAATTTGACCGTTTGCTCAATAAGGAGTGATCATGGGACTGAATTCAAAAACAGTTCTCTTGATTTCTTCTTTGAGAGCAAGGGTATTTCTCACAACTTTTCTTCAGTAAGAACACCACAACAAAATGGAGTCGCTGAAAGAAGAAATAGAACAATTATTGAAGCTGCACGTTCAATGCTCAGCGATTCTCACCTGCCTACTCAGTTTTGGGCAGAAGCTGTCAACACTGCTTGTTTTACGCAAAACAGGTCGCTGATAGTCAAAAGATTCAATAAAACAGCCTATGAACTATTTCATGGGAGAAAGCCTTCAATCAGCTTTCTTCACATCTTTGGATGTCAGTGTTTCATACTGAACAACAGAGATGCCCTTGGAAAGTTTGATCCCAAGGCTGATGATGGAATCTTTCTTGGATACTCCTCAGTTTCCAAAGCCTTCAGAGTCTTTAATCGAAGAAGACAAACTGTTGAAGAAACAATTCACGTCACGTTTGACGAGTCCTGTTCAGCGAACTCTAAACCGTCCGGTGATACTAAAGAACTGAATCAATGGATGTTTTCTCATCTTGGTGATTCAGAAGATGTTCCCACTCCTCGTGCTCACACAGTTGAAGATGATGGTCCAACTGTCATTCCAAATATGCAGAATAGTGAAGCTGAAACATCAAGGGTCTCAGCTGTTCCTATAAACACTATACCTGCTTCTGAAACCAATATCTCAGATATTCCATCCACTTCTCAGCAATCAGTGAATATAATGACAACTGCATCCATTACTCTCTTGGCGGATACTCCAGACGTCGCTGAAGCTTCATCTTCAGCTCCTCCAGTTCAGGTTGAGTCAGCGTCTCACACTCCGGCTCAGCGATGGACTATAAATCACCCAATTGATCAAATTCTTGGTGATCCAAACGCTGGTATTCAGACTCGACGAAGTGCAGGTAATATTTGTTTATTTGTAAATTTTATTTCACTAACTGAACCAAAGAAAGTAGATGATGCCCTCAAAGATCCAAACTGGGTCAGCGCCATGCAAGAAGAGCTGACAGAATTCGAAAGAAACAAAGTTTGGAAACTTGTTCGAAGACCAACTAACAAAACAATAATAGGCACTAAATGGGTCTATCGAAACAAGTTGGACGAACATGGAACTGTAACCCGCAACAAGGCTCGTCTTGTTGCTCAGGGATACAGACAAGAGGAAGGCATAGATTATGATGAAACATTTGCTCCAGTAGCAAGATTAGAATCTATTCGTCTATTCTTAGCATACGCTGTACACAAAGACTTCAAAGTATATCAGATGGATGTTAAGTCAGCGTTTCTAAATGGAAAGCTGAATGAAGAAGTCTATGTGGAACAACCTCCAGGATTCTCAGATCCTAAGCATCCAGCTTATGTTTATAAACTGGATAAGGCACTTTATGGCTTAAAGCAAGCTCCACGTGCATGGTATGACACTCTTTCCACTTATCTCCATATTGAAAAATTTGAGCGAGGCAAAATAGACAAAACTCTATTTTTCAGGAAAGTAAAAGGTCATATCATTCTTGTTCAAATATATGTTGATATGATATTAAATTTGGCTCGACTAACCCTGATCTCTGTACTCGTTTTGCTGATAGAATGAAAGAAGAGTATAAAATGAGCATGATGGGTTAACTAATATATTTCCTTGGTCTACAGATAAAACAAAATGAAAAAGGAACTTTCATTAATCAGGGAAAGTATGTTAAAGATATGCTGAAGAAATTCGACTTAACTAAAAGTTCAGCTATGAAAACCCCTATAGCACCACCGCTGACACTTGATAAGGACACTAAGGGTGTTCCTGTCAATGACACGTTGTACCGTGGGATGATTGGCTCACTATTGTATCTTACAGCTAGCCGACCCGATATTATGTTTGCAACATGCTTGTGTGGACGATATCAAGTTGAACCTAAGATATCTCATATGAAAGCTGTAAAGCGAATTTTTCGATATCTTAAGGGAACAGCGAATCTAGGTCTTTGGTATCACAAAGACTCAGGATTCGATTTAATCGCCTATTCAGATAGTGATTTTGCAGGTTGCAGAATGGATAGGAAAAGCACCACAGGAGGATGTCAGCTCCTGGGTGGAAAGCTGGTAAGTTGGACAAGTAAAAAGCAAAACTCAGTGTCCACTTCCACAGCTGAAGCTGAGTATGTAGCCGCTGGAAGCTGTTGTTCTCAGGTCTCGTGGATGAGAAATCAACTACTGGACTATGACCTTCAACTCTCAAATATTCCAATCTATTGCGACAGCACAAGTGCCATCGCTATAGCTAATAATCCAGTGCTACACTCAAAGACAAAACACATCGAAATCAGGTATCACTTTATCAGAGATCATGTGATGAATGGTGATATAGAACTTCACTTTATCCCAACTGATTATTAGTTAGCTGATCTGTTCACCAAACCTCTTGATGAGACAAGATTCAACTTTCTCATCAGCGAGCTTGGAATGCTGAACTTTGAAGGATAAAATCTTCAGCAGTTCACATTTGATCAGCGATAGGATAAAATCAACTTGTATAACCCATTCTATCCTCCTCTCTATCTTGATTCGCTGATATCAAGGTATGTTTTTCTCTCTGACAAATCGCATGTAAATGCAAGATTTCAAAAGAAATCTCATCGCTGAATATCTCTTCCTTATCAGCGATACTTTGAAATTTCTTAAAACCAACACTGATATTTCTATTCAGTACTTCATGTTTTCAAAAGTGTCCCTGAGTTTTTCAAAACCTCAGAGACAACCAAGAATATGAAAGGACAGTTGTGACGTCATTACAACGGATAAACCCAGACACGTTCTTCTTTCTGACACACGTTTGCACGTTTCGTTTACTTGCCAATCAAATGCAAACACGTGTCCGTGTCATGATGAAAATCTTTTCCCGCTCAAGATTTTCTCTTTCTAAAATCTCTCTATATAAACAAATTCTTCGTTTATATTTTTCTCTTACGCGAACTTCTCCTCCAAGCTAAGAAAGAATTCACTGTTGCATTTGGCTCTCGATTTTTCAAGAACAACTGTTCATCTTCTTCAAACATCAAAGGTTAATATGTTCTTATTATTTACCAAATGCAAATAACTTGTTTCTGATCTTCTCTTTGTTTTAATAAGATCAAACAAAAGAACTTTTTAAAAATAAAATCATTTTCTTTCATGGTTTTATGAACACAACCATTTCATGGTTGTTCTTCAAGTTTAATTGCAAAAATCTTAAACTTGTTATTCACACATTCGTTTTTCCAGAATCCCTATCTTCAAAGGAAACTGGAAAACAAGATTTTTATTGGATTTGAAATTTCGTTTAAAAAAAAAACCTAATCTTCATTAAGACATTTTGTCTGAATGAAATGGACAAAATTCGAACCATCTTATTGGAAAATCTTTCCACATTAAGATTATTCTTATTTGTTAATCCTTTGGTTGAACTGATAATACAGAAAATGGCATCTTTTGACATTCCCAAGAACACCAACGCTGAAAACACTTCTGCTGATGACACTGCTGAGGAAATGGACATCTTCAAGGCTCCTCAAGTCAAATTTTCCCTTGACAAACTGGATTGGACTAAGGTGAATAACCTCTATGCGCTTCTCGAGTTTCCTCCTCGAAAGCAAGTCACACATCTAGCTGATGCTGTGAACTTCCTAAAGAATTGCTGCATCTCCACAGCCCTGACCATAACACCTCCTGCACATCAGCTTTTGCTCTCACAATTCTGGTACTCAGCCAGACACTCTCAGCCACCCTCAGCTAAAGACCCCTCCAAAACAATCGATTGCATCCTCTGTGATATCGAATATGGCACCATGAAGATTACCCCTGCCATAATTCGCAAAGCTCTCAGCCTTCCCATCGCCACCAAGGAAAAACCCATTGTTCCCCTCTCTGACCCCAAGAAAAACTCAGACAGGGAAGCCATCATTGCATTTTTCGATGCAATGGGCTATGTATGGGAAATCGGCAGAGACATGAAGCCCGAGAAGAAGCTGACGATTATCAAGAATTCGAAAATGCCCAGCGAGACGAATTTCATCTTCGCCCATTTGATCAGCTGCATGACTGCAAATAGTGGCTACTCTGACCAAGCCGCTAAGCCTCAGCAAGCATTGGGATATGCTTTGCTGAAAAGTCTCAACATAGACTGGGCATCGATTATCTATGATGACCTGGTTCTCAGAGTGGACACCGTCGCTGACAGACCTCCATGGGTTCCATATCCTCGGTTCATCAGCGCTATTTTCCAAAGAGGCCTGAAAGACAGCTACCCAGAAGAGGGTGACCTGAAACTCTCTCAGGTCGGCCCTAAAATACTCGACTTCAAACCAGTGGTGAATGAGGTACGTCTTTCTACACTCTTGACTCTTCTTAACCCTACTACTTCTTCTACTTCAGCAGCTCCTTCAGCGGACAAACCCACCGCTGATACCCCAGCTGCTACCTCCATTCCTCTTAAAAGGAAACAATCTAACACCCACCTTGGTTCTAAAAGAACTAGGAAGACCAAGGAGCAACCCAAGCAATCTCCTGCTAAAAACTCCTCAGCTCCTCCTGTTGAGCTGAAGGAAAGTTCAGTGGTACGCTCTGCCACACCTGAACAAGCCATCCCTTTAATCCCGACCTCAGCATCTCCAAACGTTGAGGTTACAAACTTGGAAACTACCCAACCTCCCTCGGTCTCTCAAAAGACTGATGAAGTGATTCTCAGCGATTCCAACGCTGAACTCGGTAACCAACCTCCTTTCTTACCCTTCGCTTCTCCCTCCACTCATTTGGACCCCACTCCAGTTATCACAGCTGCACCTGTCATTCCTCCAGGAGCTAAAGGAACGACGGAAGTAGGACCTGCAGAGCTGTCCATACGTCCACGTACTCTCGCTGACGATATGGAACTTTACTCAGGAACCCGTGATTTTGATGAATTCACCAATCCTTCTGCAGGTACTCACCAATCCCTATACACTGTTACTAAACCCCAAACTTCTGAGCTTTCCTCTATTCACAAGTTTTTATATGTTACAGGTCCTAATTTGAGAGACATCAACATGTCTCTGAAGACAGTAGAGACAACGCTGACTGGTCAACGTCTACTCTTTCCGGCAACTCTTCAGCTGTAACAACCGCTGGAGAGAATCTCTTAAAACTTACAACCGAAGTCGGAAAGAATGCCTCCAAAGCTGACATGGAGAAGGTTGATCAATCACTGAGCAACTTTGCCAAAGTTCTTGCTGACATCTACACAGACTACCTCGACATCAAGAAATCTGTAGACACCATGTCCGGCGAAGTCACAACGCTGAAGACATCGGTTGGCACACTCGAAGGTGATATGTCTGCTGTAAAGACTGATGTCAGTTCAGTAAAAACTGATATGAGTTCTGTGAAGACTGATGTCAACACGATGAAGAATGACATCTCTTCAATTCAGAACTTGTTGAAGCAGATTCTGACCAACACGACCGCCCCTGCACCTGCCCCTGCACCTCCATCTTTTACTACGGCGGATCGTGCTGAACTTGTGTAGATCAATCCTGGTATTTCTGACATGGAAAACAGATTATCAGCGATTGAAATGTATATAGGGATCCCTGGCCAAGAAGACAGGGAAACCACACGAGCTGCTGAATCTTCTCATTCCTCCCCCAGTCATCATGATAAAGAGGGGGAGAAGAGCGCTGAAGACCTCTTCAAAAGCACTGAAGACCTTTCCCATGATGAATCTATCAGGGGAGAGAAGACTGAAGATTTCACCTTCACTGAAGAGGGTGAGAAGACAATTGAAGCTGAAGCAGCCGCTGGACCTCAGGGAGATGAAAACCCTGAGGGAACCGAGAAGCTCGCCTCTGTATCTGAGGGGGAGCAACTCGAAGAAGAAGCTGAAGAAACTGAGTCTGAAGCTGAAGATGAAGAAGCCATCGATTTGTCTGATGCTGAACCATCCTCTTCTCCAAAGAATGATGATGACGAAGATGACGATGATGATGATTCTTTCATCGTCAAGCCTGCTCAGAGAACTAAAGATCTTAAAGGGATTCTGATAAATGAACCTTCAGGGGAACGGACAAAGACAAAGCCATCAGCATCTGAAGCTGACAAAGGCAAAGGAAAAGGTGTCGCTGAAGATGAAAACCTGATGATCTTGCTTAACAAGCCGGTTTGTCAGGTACATTAATCCTACACAATATCCCTCCTCTATACACTCTATCAGTTCTCTACCTCCGCAAACCTCTATACACAATCCCATTCTTTCCATCTCTGTTCTTACTTGTAAGATCGCTGCGTTTCAGCTAGTCCTCTCCCCTGTTTGAGGATATCGTTGAAGTTCTTACAGCTACGACTTCAACAACAATCCCAGCTCTCAACGCTGAAGAAATAATCCCAGTCTTGGAATTGATCTCTGAGACTGATGAACCTGAAGAACAGACTCTCTCTCACAAAAAACAGACCTTCCTTGGCTCCTCAAAAGCTAAGTGAAGAGGATCAAGAAAAGAGAGATGCAATGATCAAGAGACTCGAAGATCAGCGAATCATTCTGAAGCGTGATTAACTTCCTTCCGTTCCTCTAAATTTCAGAGTTTCCCAAAAGGAATACATGGAACACCTCAGAGCTGAATGCTTAATCGCTGAAAGAAAGGAAGCTGAAGAAAAAGATAGAGAATACGCCATCAAGCTTACTCAACGATCAATAAAAGACCCCAAGCTGAAAAGAGTTCCCATTGATGTTCAACGTCAGCTATGGGATGATGCTCAAAAGATCGTTAGAGAAAAGACTAAGGTCTCTGACACGACCTTGGAATGGGCTAAACAAATGCTGACCTATCGATCTAGACCATCCAAAATCCTCAAAGCACATCAGAGGAAAACTGTACGCCGACGTTCCTGTTGTTGAAGTGGATGTATACAGAGATGACAAAACCAAGAAAACTTTCTATGCTGCTACCTTAGAAAAGTTTGGTCTCTCTGAATGGTTAGAAACAAAATTAGCCATTCAGGGATCGCGCTCAAAGTACAAAAGCCATGTCGAGAAGATCTTAAACAAACAGATCGACCTGCTTTCTTCTGCTGTGGATATTCCTCCTCTTCCTCAACAAAGAAAAGTCTCTACTAAGAAAAAGAAAGTCTCTGAATCAGGTCCTCCTATACGGAATGAAACAGGTATTGGTTTCTCTCATGCTGAAGTTCTTGGCCCTGATGCTGATCTCTCAGCGCTTGACACCTCCCTACCACCTGGAGAAACATTCATTCCTGGCACAGTTGTAAGTGATCCATATGGTATATTCTTTCTAGACTACGATGGAAAACATCACTTTCAACGTATCTCTGAGCTCCACCTCGCTCCCATCGAACAACTTAGAGATCTCTTATACTGGTGTGAAGTCAGACGCGACATCAAAGCTAGACACCTGAAGCCCTTGATTTTTGAAGAAGCTCTGAAGAAAAAGAATCAAGGAGTAGATGTCCCTGATTGGATGATTGTCACATCAATGACCCTTGATGAACAACTCATTAAGGAAGAACCTTTTGACGGATAGGATCGCCTTGAAATTCTTTCTATCCTTATCTGTCTATATCCTTTGT
Source organism: Saussurea involucrata (assembly GCA_033807775.1). Taxonomy (NCBI): domain Eukaryota; kingdom Viridiplantae; phylum Streptophyta; class Magnoliopsida; order Asterales; family Asteraceae; genus Saussurea; species Saussurea involucrata. The sequence goes on from CM066326.1 coordinate 17,314,662, forward strand.
ACTTGTAATTTTATTCGTTGTACTTGTAATTTTTCCACTTCCCTCTGTAATCTTTACAAAGTTTAAAGAAAAATTTCAGCGAACGTACTTTACTCCATCAGTACAGAAAAGATCCCAGAAAACAGTAAAAGGGACAAATATTTTATGAGTTCCTTTTATCCTTATGTTTTCATTATATAGCAATTTTCTCTGTTGCTATGTCATAATCAAATAGGGGGAGATTGTTGATCCAAATCCTCAGTGATTTGATAATGACCCTCTCTTATATACTTAGTGAAAATTGAAAGTAAACAATATGTATCAGAGTTTCACTATCACTGATGAGTACTAAGATCTTCCAGTACCGCTGATAGGTATTCTTGCTCTTTAGATTAAACATTCAGCGAAACTGTTCACCATAATACTCTGAGTCTGTTCAGTACTTATGGTGATCGCTGATAAGTTAGTTGTTTACTTATGATCCCTGAAGACAAGTTTCACGTCAACATAGGTTCTACGCTGAAGTCGAAGATCAAGCTCAAGAACCAGCGACAAGTCTCCTAATGAACTGATGCGGATCAGCGAACACTCAGATTTGTCCTCTCAACGTGAAGTATCAAGTACAAGACTTCAGCTATCGCTGAACTCTATCATTCGCTGATAAAGAATGATAGATCGCTGAATCATCGAAAAGCTGATCATGAAGTCTTCCGTACAAAGTACTTTTTGTCTCATCCACCCTTGCACGACTCCGTACGATATGTCAGAACAGAACCTCCTTATTGTCTGAAATCGTACAACCACTCTGATACTACATTGTTCAACATGCGGCTACTAAGGTTGTCAACAAAGGTCAATGACATGCAACCAATCAGCTGCTGCCACGTGTAAAGTGTAAACTGCAATGCATTAAATGCATGCAGTATATAAGAAGAAGAACTCACTTCATTTTGAAGTAACTTGCTAACTCTGGACAAGTTCATCCTTCTTATCTTGAGATAGGTTATTATTAGTAATTTCCTTCTCCTTCTTAGTGCAAGAAACTTAGTGTTCCAACTTGTTTAGATTTAGGATTTATCCTTAATCTTGTTTCCGCAACAAGCTGTAAATTGTTAATGATTTATCAATAAACAATTTAGAAAAGTAAAATCTGTGTGTTTGTATTCAACCCCCCCTTCTACAAACTTGTATAACCCTTCGGGACCAACACTATCGCTGCATTAAAAGCTGAAAAAGCTACTGTTGATGGATGGTATAAATCCTCAACAACGATCACTGAGATAATTAAGTCTCAGATTCCCTTGAGTGATAAACGTGGTCTTGGTTACAAAGCTGATACTCTAGAACCAATCACTGATCATTCCATGCTTAAGTTTGGAATGTTCGTATCCTCTATCCCTGATACTTCATCTTCTCAGTGTTCTTCTTCAAAACCTCCCATCCCTGAGGAAATCTCTACCTTAACTTCTAAAGGTAAAGAGAAAATTGTTTATCCAAAACCTACCTCAGTCTCTAAAGACAAAGGTAAAGGAATTGCTTTTAACCAACAACCTCAGAAGAGTACGTGTTTACCTAAGCTGAATGCTCCTAAAGCTTCAGTAACTTATCCCTCTGGTTCAAAGAATAAAATCCCTGGATTTATTCAGCGTGGATTCATTCAGAGATCTACTCCTAGAATCAAAGTGGATGTTATTGGTAAGAAATCTGAAGAACTGAATGTTCCTCCCATTTCCAATGCCAAATGTATACTTTGTGCTAGCCCTGCTCATTTAATGGTTCTAGAACTAGTTTTAGTTATAGGAAATGTTATCACTGTGGACTTACAAATCATATTGCTAGTAAGTGCCCTACAGCCACCAAAGCTGAAAAGATAACTAAGGTGAAGATTATTGCCCCCAAGGCAAAGAAGACCATTGAGGTTAAGAAATTAACCAAAGTGAAGACTGACAAAGCTGAATCTTCAAATGCTGCGAAGACCGTTGAACCTTCCATTCCATCTACCTCAATTGACAAGTGTGTACACATGATGAAATGGGTGCCCAAGTCAAACTAATCTTCCTTTGTTTGCAGGTTAAGAAGGGTATTTGGTATCTCGATAGCGGATGCTCTGGACACATGACTGGAAAGAAGAACCTGCTCACTGAATATAAGGAAGAGAAGGGCCCCTCTGTGACTTTCGGTGGAAATGGAAAAGGACACACCCGAGGGTTTGGTGTACTCTCTAATGGTACAACAACCTTCAGAAGAGTCGTATATGTTGAAGGGCTGAAGCATAATATTCTAAGCATCAGTCAGCTTTGCGACATGGATAACAAAGTAATCTTTACTAAGGAATCCTGCTTTGTCGCTGACAAAAAGGAGAAGATAGCTCTCAGCAGCTATCGTTTCGAAAATGTTTATGTAATAAACATGGACTCAACAACCACTGAGAACTCCTGTTTCTTATCAAAAGCCTCATCTGATGTCAACAGGCTATGGCATAAGAGGCTCTCTCATCTCAACTTCAAGACACTGAATACTCTATCTTCTAAAGAGTTGGTTACTGGTCTACCTCAACACTCATACGCTAAGGAGTCCTTATGTTCAACGTGTGAGAAAGGAAAGCAGACCAAAGCAAGCTTCAAGTCAAAGCAAGTTTCCTCAATGTCATCTCCTCTACAACTTCTCCATATGGATTTGTTTGGCCTTGTTAACAAACAATCCATCGCTGGAAAGAAATATACGTTGGTCTTAGTTGATGAATTCTCTCGCTATACTTGGGTAATGTTTCTCCGTTCTAAGAGTGACACCCCTGAAGAACTCATCACCTTTGTCGGGAAAATGGAAGTCCTGAACAACATGACCGTTCGCTCAATAAGGAGTGATCATGGGACTGAATTCAAAAACAGTTCTCTTGATTCCTTCTTTGAGAGTAAAGGTATTTCTCCAAACTTTTCCTCTGTGAGAACACCGCAACAAAACGGAGTCGTTGAAAGAAGAAATAGAACTATCATTGAAGTTGCACGTTCAATGCTCAGCGATTCTCACCTGCCTACTCAGTTTTGGGCAGAAGTTGTCAACACTGCTTGTTTTGCTCAAAACAGGTCGTTGATCGTCAAAAGATTCAAAAAGACAGCCTATGAACTTTTTCATGGGAGAAAGCCTTCAATTAGCTTTTTTCACATCTTTGGATGTCTGCGTTTCATACTGAACAACAGACATGCCCTTGGAAAGTTTGATCCTAAGGCTGATGATGGAATCTTTCTTGGATACTCCTCAGTCTCCAAAGCCTTCAGAGTCTTCAATCGAAGAAGACAGACTGTAGAAGAAACTATTTACGTCACTTTTGACGAATCCCGTTCAGTGAATTCTAAACCTTTTGCTGATACTGAAGAACTGAATCAATGGATGTTTTCTCATCTTGGTGATTCAGAAGATATTCCCACTCCTCAATCTCATACTCATTCTACTGAAGATGATGGTCCTACCATCATTCTTAATATGCAGACTAGTGAAACTGAAACTTCATGGGTCTCGGCTGTTCCTCTAAACACTATGCCTGCTTCTGAACCTTCTACCTCAGACATTCCATCTACTTCTCAGCAATCAGTGAATGTAATGACATCTGCACCCACTCCTCTCTTGGCTGATATACCAGAAGTTGCTGAAGCCTCATCTTCAGCCCCTCAAGTTCAGGTCGAGTCAGCGACTCATGCTCCGGCTCAGCGATGGACTATCAATCACTCTATTGATCAAATTCTTGGTGATCCAAATGCTGGTGTTCAGACTCGACGAAGTGCATGTAATATTTGTTTATTTGTTAACTTTATTTCTCTGGTTGAACCAGAGAAAATAGATGATGCCCTCAGAGATCCAAACTGGGTCAGCGCTATGCAAGAAGAGCTGACAGAATTTGAAAGAAACAAAGTTTGGAATCTCGTTCCAAGACCATCTGGCAAGTCAGTGATAGGCACTAAATGGGTCTATCGAAACAAGTTGGATGAACATGGAACGGTAACCCGCAACAAGGCTCGACTTGTTGCTCAAGGATACAGACAAGAGGAAGGTATAGATTACGACGAAACCTTTACTCCAGTGTCTAGACTAAAAGCCATTCGTCTATTCTTAGCTTATGCTGTACACAAAGACTTCAAAGTTTATCAGATGGATGTTAAGTCAGTGTTCCTAAATGGAAAGCTGAATGAAAAAGTCTACGTGGAACAACCTCCAGGATTCTCAGATCCTAAGCATCCAGGTTATGTTTACAAACTGGATAAGGTACTTTATGGCTTAAAGCAAGCTCCCTGTGCAGGGTATGACACTCTATCCTCTTATCTCCTGATTGAAAAATTTGAGCGTGGTAAAATCGATAAAACTCTATTTTTCAGGAAAGTAAAAGTGTGAAATCCCAAATCTAGCAAGAAATCAAGAATGATGTAGAGAGAGAATCTAGAGAAATCTTGTCATCCATATATTGATCTCTAAAGTGTAAATGACAAATGATACAAGAGGTTCCTGAAGGGATCTAGATTCCTTTCTAACTAAGAACTAGACATGCCTATTTATACTCATAACATACAAGGTATAAAGGCAAAGCAACTAATACAGTACATTGACTTTACAGTAAATCTTGAATACAATAATGCTGTAACAAAAAGGTCATATTATTCTTGTTCAAATATATGTCGATGATATTATATTTGGTTCTACTAACCCTGACCTTTGTAGTCGTTTCTCTGAAAGGATGAAAGCAGAGTATAAAATGAGTATGATGGGTGAGCTAACATATTTCCTTGGTCTTCAGATAAAGCAAAATGAAAAGGGAACTTTCATTAATCAGGGAAAGTGTGTTAAAGATATGGTAAAGAGATTTGATTTAACTCAGAGTTCGGCTATGAAAACCCCTATGGCACCGCCGCTGACACTAAACAAGGATTCTTCAGGAATACCAGTTAATGTCACGACGTACCGTAGGATGATCGGCTCTCTTTTGTATCTTACAGCTAGCCGACCTGATATTATGTACGCAACGTGTTTGTGTGCACGAGATCAAGCTGAACCTAAGGAATCTCATATGATCGTTGTAAAGCGAATCTTTCGTTACCTTAAGGGTACTCCTAACCTAGGTCTTTGGTATCCAAAAGATTCAGGGTTTGATCTAATCGCCTATTCAGATAGTGATTTTGCAGGTTGCAAATTGGATAGGAAAAGCACCACATGAGGCTGTCAGCTCCTGGTTGGAAAGCTGGTGAGTTGGATAAGTAAAAAGCAAAACTCAGTGTCCACCTCAACTGCTGAAGCTGAGTACGTAGCCGCTGGAAGCTGTTGTTCTCAGGTCTTGTGGATGATAAATCAACTACTGGACTATGACCTTCAGCTCTCGAAAATTCCGATCTATTGCGACAGCACTAGTGCCATCGCTATAGCCAACAATCCAGTGCTACACTCAAAGACCAAACACATCGAAATCAGGTATCATTTTATCAGAGATCATGTGATAAATGGTGATATAGAACTTCATTTTTTCCCAACTGACTTTCAGTTAGCTGATCTATTTACCAAACCTCTTGATGAGACAAGATTCAACTTTCTCATCAGCGAGGTTGGAATACTGAACTTTGAAGAGTAAAATCTTCAACGGTTCACATTTGATCATTGATAAAAATGTACTTGTATAACCCATAAATCATATACTCTCTGAAAAACCTTGATTCGCTGATGTTAAGGTACGTTCTCTTTACTCGCTGACGTTCGCATGAATGCAAGATTTCAAAACAAACTGCATCGCTGAATATCTCTTCCTTTCAGTGATATTTTGAAATTTCTAAAAATCTAACACTGAAATTTCTATTCAGTGCTTCATGTTTTTCAAAAGAGTCCATGAGCTTTCAAAAACCTCACAGACATCCTAGAATATGAAAAGACTGTTTGTGACGTAATCAAATGGATAAACTCTGGCACGTTGTTTTTCCGACACACGTTTGCACGTTTCATTTACCATCCAATCAAATGCAAACACGTGTCCGTGTCATGATGAAAAACTTTTCCGCTCTAGTTTCTCTCTCTCTCAAATCTCACTATATAAACACTTTCAAGTTTATATTTTTCCTTTACGCGAACAACTTCTTCTTCAAGAAAAGATTTACTGTTGCATCTCGAACTCAAGTTTCCAGAAACTGTTCATCTTCTTCTTCGACAACAAGGTTATTATTCTTTTTATTTTCTTATCATAACTTGTTTATGATCTTATCCTTGTTTTTAAAAGATCAAACAAAAGAACTTCTAAAAATAAAATCATTTTCTAGTCGTGATTTTATGAACACAACCTTCATGGTTGTTCTTCAAGTTTAACATAAAGATCTTAACCTTGTTATTCATATGTTTTTCCAGAATCCTTATCTATAAAAGAAACTGGAAAACAAGGTATTCAATAGTTTTTGAATATTTGCCAAAACTAGAAAAACGCTAATCTTCATTAAGACATCTTTGGTATGAATGGAAAGAGCAAAAACCCTAAAAACTCTTATTTTGATATCTTATTCATCTTAAGATCTTCTGTTTTCTCCTTATTATATTATAAACAGAAATGGCATCTACCACTGAATCTCCTGCTGCTAAGACCTCCACTGCTGCTGAGGTCACTGAATTTACAAAGGTTCCTCAGGTTAAGTTCGATCTCAAGAAGGTTACCTATCAACATAATAATCCTTATGCTCTCTTCGACTTTCCTGAAAAGAAACTTGTCACACATCTCGATGATGCTGTGAACTTTCTTAAAACTTGCCCCATTTCATACGCTCTCACTACTACACCCCCTGCTCATCGTTCTCTTCTCGCTCAGTTCTGGTATACTGCTAGACGAGCTCAGGTGCCCTCAACCAAAGATCCCAAGAAAATGGTCGATGTCATTCTCTGTGACACAGACCATGGTACTTCCAAGATCACCCCCAACCATATCAGGCGTGCTCTAAAACTTCCAGTCAGTACCAAAGAAAACCGTTTTGTCCCTCTACCAAATCCCAAAAAGAACCCTACTGATAGGGCAACCCTTATTGCATTCTTTGATGCAATGGGTTACGCATGGGACACAGGGAGAGACAAAAACCCTAACAAAAAGCTTACTTCCATCAAGAAGTCCATGATGTCTAGCGAGATGAATTTCATCTACGCTCATCTGATCAGCTGTCTAACAGCTAAAGTCGGGTCAACTGACCAAGCATCCCAACCCCAAATAGCCATGGGATATTCTCTGCTGAAGGGACTTCACATCGATTGGGCGTCAATCATCTACGATGATTTGACATTCAGGGTGAACATGACTGATAGACCAACTTGCGTTCCATATCCAAGATTTATCAGTGCTGTCTTTCAACAAGGACTTGGGGATGAATACCCAAAAGTGGGAGACCTGAGACTCTCTCAGGTTGGTGCTAAAGTTCTCGATTTCAAGCCCCTGCCAAACGAGGTACGTCTCTCTGCAATCTTATCTTTTCTTATTCTTCCTTCTTCTACTCATGCGGCTACTTCAGTAGTAATCCCCACCGCTGATAACCAGGCTGCAACCTCCACTCCTTCTCGTAAAAGGAAACACTCTACTTCCCAACTTGATTCCAAAAGGATCAAGAAAACCAAGGAGCAACCCTCCAAGCCATCAACGACTGAAGACTCCGCGACTCATCTTATTCAAGAGTCGGTGGATAGTTTCATGGTACGCTATGCCACAGCTGCACAAGCCACCCCTTCCATCCCAACTTCAGCGTCTCTAAACGCTGAGGTTATAAACTTGAACTGAACCCACCTCCTTCAGCCTCTCTATAGACTGAAGTGATTCTCAGCGGATCCAACGCTGAACCCCGCTCCCAACCAATCTTCTCATCCTTCACTCCTCCCACTCTTTCTTTGGACACTCCACCAATTTTCCCAACATTCTGAGGAACCCCCGTCATCGTTCATGATTCAGCTGCTGATACTCTACATGCGATGATGGAAAAAGACTTACGATCTGCAGGCACCTCCATGCGTCAAGGCACTTTCGAAGACGACCTGGAACACTATTCAGGGTTACAAGGTTTCGACAACTTCGCCAACCCGCCTGCAGGTATACACATAACTCAACATATTCCTTTCTCAAAACCCCAAACTTCTGAGCTTTCCTCTGTTCATAAGTTAATAACTGTTAGTCCTAATTTGGGAGATATTCAACACTCCCTGAAAGATCTGGTGACAAAGGTGGATTCTTACAACACTACTCTCTCCACCAACTCTTCAGCGGTTACAGACGCTGGAGAGAATCTCAAAAAGCTGACCGAGGTTGTTGATAAGAAAGCATCTAGTACTGATATGGAGAAGGTAGATGGTAGCATTGCTCAGTTTGCTAACACTCTAGCGAACATCTCTACAATCGTCAACGATCTCAACCTCACCAACACCACCCTCGCAACAAACTTCACCACTCTGTCCAGTGAAGTCACAACACTGAAGATAGAGGTTGGTACTCTTAAGGGTGAGGTCACCACGGTCAAAGATCTCCTACAGCAGATACTCAATCTCCTGAACTCCCCAATGTCTCACTTCACTCAGGCTGATCGAGAGGATCTCCAAAAGATCAGTCCTACTATTTATGGCATAGAAGATATAATAGTAGTGATTGAAACCTTCATGGGACTCACTGGCCTAGAAGACAGTGATCCTATGACTGCTGCTGCTGCAGATAAACCTGTTACCTCCCCCACTCATCATGTGGAAGAGGGAGAGAAGAATGATGAAGGTCTTCCCCATAATGCTGAGGGGGAGATAAATGAAATTGCTGTTGCTGCTTCTACAACACAACCTCAGGGAGTTGAAAACCCTGAGGGAACCGAGAAAACTCCCTCTGCTCTTCAGGTGGAGCAACTCGATGAGGAAACTGATGTTGTTGCTGACGTGACCAAACATTACGCTGATGAGGTCGAGTCTGAAGAAGAAGCTGAAGACGATGAAGCTATCGACAACTCTGATGAAGAACCATCATCATCCCATAAAAACGATGATGACGATGACGATGATGATGATGATTTCTTTATCGTCCAGCCAAAGAAATCCCCAGCTCAAAAAGGGATTTCAATAAAAGAACCTTCAGGGGAGACGACCAAGACAAAGCCTGCGGCGTCTGAAGCTGACAAAGGCAAAAACAAAGGCCTCGATGCAGAAGGAAATCTGGCCATCCTTCAGATAAAGCCAGTTTGTCAGGTACAATATCTCCTCTTCCCTTATACTGCATCCCTCCTCTACCCCTTCTCAATCTCACTTCTCCTCTCCGTAAAACCTTCATACACTTAACCACATTCTTTTCTCTATCTCTTTCTTCTCCAACTCTTCTTACTTAAACAATCGTTATGTTTCAGCTAGTCCTCTCCCCTGTTTGAGGATCCAACTGAAGTCCTCACTGCTGCACCAATAATAATCCTATCCACAAGAGCTGAAGAAATAATACCGGTCTTGGATTTAATCACTGAGACCGATGAACCTGAAGAACAACTTCTCTCTCACAAAAACAGACCTTCCTTAGCTCCTCAAAAGCTAAGTGAAGAGGATCAGAAAAGGAGTGAAGAAATAATCAAGAAGTTCGAGGATCAGCGAATCATCCTCCCTCGCTCCAAAGTCCCTGTTCCCACGAAGTTCAGGTTATCATAGAAAGAGTTCGCTGATCATCTTAGAGCAAAAAGATTACTCGCCGAAAAGAAGGAAGCTGAAGAAAAAGATAAGACCCTCGCCATCTAGCTTGCCCAAGAATCGGTGAATGACCCCAAACTAAAAAGAACTCCCATCGAAGTCCAACGTCAGTTATGGGAAGACGCCCAGAAGATCGTTGAAGAAAAGACCAAGGTATCTGATTCTACTTTGGAATGGTGCAAAGAAAGACTGAACTATCGATCTAGGCCATCCAGAATCATCAAGGTACTTATCCAAGAAAAAACGTTCGTAGACGTTCCTGTCGTTGAAGTCGACATATTCAGAGAAGACGATACTAAGCAACAGATCTATGCTACCACGATCAAGAAGTACGGATTCTCTGAATGGTTGGAGATGAAATTAGCCATTCAACGATCTCGCTCGAAATTCAAGAGCCATGTCGATAAGATTATAGATTCTCAGATCGACTTGGTTTCTTTTGCTGTGGAAATTCCTCCTCCTCCTCTTGCGACTCAACAAAGAAGGGCCTCTGCAAAGAAAAAGACAAAACCCTCAGATTCAGGTCCTCCTATATGGAATGAAACAGGTATCGGTTTCTCACGAGCTAAGGTACTTGGTCCTGAACCTGACCTCTCAGCTCTTGACACCTCTCTGCCACCTAATGATGTCTTCATCCCTAGAAAAGTCATAAGCGAACCTTATGGGATATTCTTTATTGACTATGATGGACGACAACGTTTTCAACGTATCTCTGAGCTTCCCATCACTCCTATCGAACATCTCAAAGATCTCATCTACTGGTGTGAATTCAGACGCGATCTTCAGGCACGTTACCTCAAGCCCTTGATCTTTGAAGAAGCAAAGAACAAACGAGAACAAGGAGTAACGGTCCCTGACTGGATGATTCCCACATCAAAGACCCTTGATGAACTTCTCATTAAGGAAGAACCCTATGACTGATAGGATTTCCCTGTAATTCTTCTATCCTTTATCAGTTTACTTCTTTTGTACTTGTAATTTAATTTGTTGTACTTGTAATTTTTCTACTTCCCTCTGTAATCTTATACGAAGTTAATTTTTTTTTTCAGCGAATGTACTTTACTCCATCAGTACTTAAAAGATCCCAGAAAACAGTAAAAGGGACAAATATTTTATAAGTTCTTTTTATCCTTATGTTTTCATACTTAGCAATTTTCTTTGTTGCTATGTCATAATCAAATAGGGGGAGATTGTTGATCCAAACCCTCAGTGATTTGACAATGACCCTCTCTTAAACACTTAGTGAAAATTGTAAGTAAACAATATGTATTAGAGTTTCACTATCCCTGATAAGTACTAGGACTTTACAGTACCGCTGATAGGAACTCTCGCTCTTTAGATTAGACAATCATCGAACATTGTTCATCCAGTAGCTCTGAACCTGTTCAGACTCTGTGATGATCGCTGATAAGTTTTAGTTGTTTACTTATGATCCCTGAAGACAAGTTTCACGTCAACAAAGGTTCTACGCTGAAGTCGAAGATCAAGCCCAAGAACCAGCGACAAGTCTACTAATGAACTGATGCAGATATCAGCGAAGTCACAAAATTGTCCACTCAACGTGAAGTATCAAGTAGAAGACTTCAGCAATCGCTGAGCTTTATCACTCGCTGATAAAGTACTAATTCAACGAAAGATGATCATAAAGTCTTCCTCTACAAGTTACTTTTGTCTTACCCCCTTGCACGTCTCCGTACGAAATGTCAGAACGGACATCCCTTCTGTCTAGAATCGTACAACAAACTCTGATTCTACACTGTGCACCATGCGGCTACTAAGGTTGTCTACAAAGGTCAAAACATGCAACCACTCAGCTGCTGCCACATGTAAAGAAATACTGCCATGCATTAAATGCATGCAGTATATAAGAAGAACCCTACTTCAGAATTGAAGTGCTCGGCCATCTTATTCTTTCTCTCTTAGTGTTAGAATATTATTCGTAATATTCTTATCTCCTTTCTATCTTATGTCTAGTGCAAGAAACTTAGTATTCTTAACTTGTTTAGATTAGGTTAATCGTGTGTTTGTATTCAACCCCCCCTTCTACAAACTTGTATAACCCTTCAAGACCAACAATTATGCTCAAAAGTCACTCATGGTTGAGCAAGAGAACTGGCAGTCAGATGAATCTTCTGACGAAGGAGAGAAAAAGAATGCCCCGTTCTGTGGGATGGCAGAAGTCAGCTCTTCAGACTCTGATAGTGAGGTATCAACTTCTAACTCTTCCTCTGATGAAACTGAAGCTAATCTGCTTAAACTGACAGAAGATTACGCTGAACTTCAAAAGACTTGTGATGATATTCAGAAAAAGCTTGCCTTCTTTGAGAGACAAGCAAGACTTCTCACTCAAGAAAAGGCTAAAATAACTTTAGAAAAGGAAGATCTTGAAACAAACTGGTATAAAGAACTCAAACCTTTAAAAGAGAAGATTTCCGATCTTAACCTTGCCTTAAAATCCCAATCCAAAGAACTTTTGGTTAATAAGAGTGATAGACTTAATATACTTGCTCTTAAAAACTTTTTTCAAAAAGAAAGAGAAGTTCTTCACCAAGACCTACTCAGCAGAGATTTTTTAATCAAAAAGTATCAAGATGCACAGAAGGTATACGAAAAGATAAATATACAAATAAGAAGAAGGGGAATTGGCTTCTGCGATATAGATCCTTATACAGGAACCAAAAGAGACAAGTCTTTGTCCTCTCTATTTTGTGTAGTAGATACTATCAAACCAGGTTTTCCAAATCTACTTTCTATAAGCAAAAGACAGAAACCACTGGGGAACCTCACAAGAGGAAACCTCTAAAGATGATAAATGTGTGGAACACAGATTTGTCACCCTCAGCCTCTGTCAAAAGAGACTCCAAACCAAAGAAATATTTGAAAACTCGGGATCAGATAGGAATCTTCATATTTGGTGACCCTAAGACTTAGACCTAGGTTGCCTTTGTCTGCATTATAGACTCTGAGAATAAACTATCGGCAGAGGCACCTGAGTTTATGCCTTCTTGCACAGAAGAAAAATTGCAACATATTTCTGAAAACGAGTTGATGGAATTTGGTAAAAACAACTTTTATGAAAACCTTGATACACCTTCTGTCAAACAAAATCTCTGTGAGGAAATATTAATGAACACTTATGTTGCTTTAGAAGATATTCCCAAAAGAAAGGAAGAAAGTGAGTATGGCACATGCTCAGAAAGTCCTGCCTCTATTGACAGAGATCTCTGTGACTCAAGCTCTGTATAAGAGGATGAGTCAACATCTGACGATTCTGAGACTGACTCTGATGAGTCAGATTCCCTCTGGCATTCTTAACAGAACTATTCCTCCAAAGGAGAAATTCACAAGTGTTCCTATCTGCCCATACTTTTTGAATATGCACATACAAGCTAAAACTTCTCTTAAACATGAGAAGATCAAAGAACAAAAAGAGATGTCCTCTAAAAATCCAACAAGTTCAAAACCTCTAAGGCCATTTCATGAAAAACTAACTTGGCAACAAAAAGGTAAGTGGATTTAAAATAACAAATCTTTTTCTTCTGTGACGGTGAAATCAGCAGAGGTTCATCACAGAAGATGGGCACAACAGAAGGCTACTCCAAAGAGAGATTTTACAAAATCTTTTTGTAATAGAAAGTCCAATGCTAGAAAAGATTGTAATAATAAAGCCTCTGTGCCCATATTCAGGTTGTTTAATGAAAAGTTTAAGCAAATTTCTTCACATATCAATTGTTGTCATTGCTTCGAACTTATATATCAACTGAACCAACACTTCTCCAGTCCTCACTGTTTCCTCTCTAAACCCAAAAGGAATGCAAAATTCAAGGGTAAGATGAAACAAGATGGTTCTTCGAAAGAAGTTAAAACCAAACCTAAGGATGCTAAGGCAACCTTAAAGACCCCTAACAAAACTGGACCCATTTGGAAATGGGTACCTAAATCTCGCTGATAATGTTGCAGAAGCAGTATGTGCCAATATGGTACCTAGACTCCGGGTGCTCGAGGCACATGACTGGCGACAGAGGTCTACTATCCTCATATAAAGACAAACTTGGAGGAGGATCAGTAACCTTTGGAGATAACAAGAAGGGGTACATTAAAGGATATGGAGTCATCAAGAAAAAAATATAACTTTATGCAAAGTTGCGTATGTGGATGGCCTAAAGCACAATCTTCTCAATATAAGCCAACTATGCGATACAGGTTTTGATGTTATGTTCAAAAGAACCTTTTGCTCTCTTCTAGGGGAAGACACATGAGTAGAACTTCTGCGAGCCGAAAGAAAAGGTGATCTATACCTTATGAAGTTCAGTGTAAAGAACAATGACAAGCTCTGCCTTGTCGCTTGCAAGAATGAAGAAGCTTGCTTATGGCACAACAGGTTCTGCCATCTAAACTTCCATACTCTAGATAAACTTGTTAAGCTTGATCTGGTTAAAGGTTTGCCCAATGTCAAATTTAACAAAGATCATTTTTGTTCTGCCTGGGAAATGGGAAAACTCAAGTGAGCTTCCCATAAAGGCAAGTCTGATGTGTCTTGCACTAAGCCTCTATACATGCTTCATGTTGACCTCTGTGGTCCCATTGCTACACAGAGCTAGGTGGAAAGAAAGATATGCTAGTGTTGATTGATGAAGTTTCGAGATATACATGGGTGGAATTTGTCCGAAAGCAATCAGATGTTCCAAACATTCTGATAAATCTAATGAAAAGAATCCAGGTTCTTTATGAGTGCAGGATACGAAAGCTAAGAAGCGACAATGGAAAAAAATTCAAAAATTCTGTCATTGAAGCTTACCTTTCAGAAGAAGGCATATCACATAACTTCTCTGTTGCACGCACCCACAACAGAATGGCGTGGTCGAACGCAAAAATCGCTCGATTGTAGAGGCTGCAAGAACAATGCTCACAGCATCTGGATTGCCCTCATCTTTCTGGGAAGAAGCTGTTTCAACTGCTTGTTTCACCCAGAATCGATCAACAATAGTGAAGAGACACATCAAAACACCATACCACTTGATCAACCAGAGTAGACCAAATATCAAGTTCTTTCACGTTTTTGGATGTTAATGCTTTGTCCTCAACGACATAGAAGATCGAGGGAAGTTTGATGTGGAGGCAGATGAGGGCAAGTTCATCGGGTACTCTGCCACTTCTAAGGCCTACAGAGCCTACGTTCTGCGGACCCGATCAATCGTGGAAAGTATTAATGTTTCTTTTGGCGACTCTTTTCAAAAGACTTCTGAGAAAATCAATTCAGAACTCGGACTGAACAAAAAATTCTCTAGCATTTCCAAACCAAGAGAAGCAGAACTAAATCTGCTATTTGAAGAAATGTTCAATGATGATATTGATCCCTCTGCTGGAACCCCCAGGGCCTCTGGAGAGACTTCTTCTACTGACCAGACTGATTTAGGTATATCTCTAACTGGTTCTTCAAATACTTCACCCTCTTCTATTAATCGTGCAAATGCAAGTGTCGAGGGGGAGCAAGCAGAGGATAATGTGAGCAAGAATACCACTACAGAGGCACTGGAAATACCAACTCCAGTAACAATAGAGGAATTAATACCAGAGGAGAATGAGGATTCTATCTCAACATCCTTAGAGGATTCAATTCCAACCCTTATTGAAATACCTCAAGCTGATACTTCGTGTGCAACCACAGAAGTTCAACTCAATGATGCAAATGACCATCTCCCAAGGATGACCAAGTGGACAAAGAGCCATCCTCATAGCCAAATAATTGGCGACCCTTCTAAAAAATCCAACACATGATCAGCCACAACTAATTTTTGTTTCTTTACAAACTTTATCAGTATGATCGAACCCAAAAGAGTTTCTGAAGCCCTAGAAGATCCAAATTTGGTGGAAGCAATTCAAGAAAAGCTTCTCCACTTTGAGAGAAACAAAGTATGGACCTTGGTTCCTCTGCCAAGAGGGATAACAACTATAGGAACTAAATAGGTGTTCAGAAATAAGAAGGACGAGGATGGGGTGGTCATAAAAAACAAGGCAAGATTGGTGGCCAAGGGATACTGTCAGGCAGAAGGGATAGACTATGATGAGACCTTTGCCCCTGTTGCATGGCTTGAAGCAATATAAATCTTATTAGCCTTCGCAGCCCACAGAGGTTTTAAGGTTTATCAAATGTATGTCAAATCCGCCTTTCTGAATGGACAGATTCAAGAGGAAGTATACGTCCAATAACCACCGGGGTTCGAAAGTGCTAAGTACCCAAATCATATCTACTACCTCAATACGGCTCTGTATGGACTAAAACAGGCCTAAGAGCATGGTACGAGCGACATTCAACCTTTCTCCTTGTAAATGATTTTGAAAGAGGAACTACCGACACAACTTTGTTCTATAAGAGAAACAGTGAAGATATTCTGCTTGTGCAAATATATGTGGATGATATTATATTTGGCTCTACCAATGCACAATATTGTACGGATTTTGAAAAACTCATGCAAAGTGAGTTTGAAATGAGTATGATTGGAGAATTAAAATTCTTCCTATGACTTCAAGTCAAACAATCATCAGAGGGAATTTTCATAAATCAATCAAAATATGTCTCTGACATACTTTATAAATTCAAACTCTCTGATGCCTCTGTCATGAAGACCTCTATGGGCACTGGATCTAAGTTACACTCAGATCTAGAGGGAAAGTCTGTTGAGTGCAAGCTCTACAGAGGCATGATCGGGTCTCTTTTATACTTAACTGCTAGTAGGCCAGATATAATGTATGCCACATGTCTTTGTGCAAGATATCAAGCTAACCCTAAAGAATCCCACCTATTTGCTGTCAAGAGGATCTTTAGATACCTAAAGGGAACCAAGAATCTTGGCCTCTGGTATCCAAAGAACTCTGGCTTAGATCTCATGGCTTATATAGATTCAGACTACGGAGGATGCAAGCTTGAAAGAAAGAGTACCATTAGGAGTTGCCAATTCCTAGGTGGTAAGTTAGTCAGCTAGACTTCAAATAAGCAGAACTATATGTCAACATCCACAACAGCAGCCGAATACGTTGCTGTTGCTAGTTGTTGCTCCCGGGTTTTGTGGATGAGAACTCAGCTAAAGGACTATGGTCTAAACATCCAGAAGATCCCCATCCTCTATGACTCCAAAAGTGCCATTGCGATCTCTACCAATCCTGTACAACACTCTAAGACCAAGCACATAGATATCCGGTACCACTTTTTGAAGCATCATGTTGAACAAGGCACAATAGAGATGTGCTTTGTGTAACAAAATATCAGCTTGCGGACATATTTACCAAGGCACTTGATGAGAAAAGATTCCTTTTCTTGGTGGGTAAGTTAGGTATGCTAAACATGAGCTGATCCCTCAGTAAGTGAGACAATCCTCCTATAAATATGTATATATTTCAATCTTTCAGTATGTGAATTCTTAACCTTTCATAGTTCTGTACCCGATAGAGCTTCTTTGGAATAGCTCAGAGCCTCTGTCTATTTCCACATAACCTCTGGTGAGTTTGACCTATGTTCTATGCTCTACTTATCGCATTTGATCCAAGCATAGGTCAAGGGGGAGCAGAAGGAGACCTTGATTTGATCTAGAGAGGTTAATCATTCAAGGGGGAGCCAAAGAAGTTGGTTGGTCGATCAAATCAACATAAGTCGCAGACTTTGCCGAACAAAGGAGAATCTAAGAGTGAGTTCTTCGCACAAAACCCCTTTCCAAAACATTTTTCTAGGACACCACTTTCCAAATATGTCCTAGAAACACAGTTTAAAACAGTCAAAACTTTGAATGGTCACAATTAGAAATTTTCTGTCATAGAGCCTCTGCTGAGCTCAACAGAGCCTCTGTATGCCAGAGCCTCTGTAACTGCAAATTTTGTACGGAAACTCTATCGATCACTTCAATTGTCTTCTCAAATGTTTTTGGTAAAGGTGCAAGCACAGAGATAATGGAAGAAGGTTTCAGATCACAGAGCTCATTCCACCACAAAGCTTCTGTCGATTCTGATACCTGGGCATTCAAAAGTGTTCTGTAGATGCGGGTTATTTATGACAGTGACAGACATTCTGAAGTATAGACTCCTACGCTCCTAGCATTAATGGTAGTCGCACGACGTCTAATCGTACACTGACACCTCTGACATGGCACGTTTCTATTAGACGTGCGCGCCACACGTTCTTCTGAAACGTTGAACCCAAACATTCTATTAGAAGTGCGGACCCCAAATATTATCCAATTTTCACTATTTACCGCTTCAGATACTACCATTTTAACCCCCTATAAAACCCCAATTACCCTTCTTCTTCATCTTTTACGATTATCTCTCTCTCTCTGAACTCTCCGGCGAACTAAAGCAAGAACCTGCAACTTCTCATTTCCTACTCCATTTCTTTACTAAATCGTCCATGGCATCTCCAAACAACTCTCCAGTGAACTCTCCTGGTTAAGCTGTGCACTCACAACATCCATCAATAGCTAGAAACCAAGAACAAGAACACAGTGGAAACTCCGTCGACTTTGCTCCCACCACCCATCTACAAGACTTTCTAGCCCATGACCAGTTTGAAAACATCCTCCCTCTTAAACCCAATAACCACTACTTTGTTCCTTATAGAACCGCATTTGGGGAAGAAAATGAAATTTTGATAAACATCCTGGAAAACCATCCTTTAAACACACTGTTGTCCAAGAACGTAACCAAAATCCCTGCTAGATACCTGAACCAGTTCTGGCAGAGCTGCTATTACAATACCGATAACAGAAAAATCACCGGCAATGTATCCAAACTAGACAACTCTGAGAACCTAGTGCTAAGGTTCAACAGAACTATGCTCCCTATGGAGTTTAACCTACCCACCAGAGGACTTTTGGGTAAAAAAGACTACGCAGAAACCCCTTATGACAGAGAGCTCTGCGACTTTGCAGAGATGTTGGGCTACAATACCCAACTCTCCAAAAGGAATGACTTTAGGAGGAACAAATTCCCCCCTCTGTGGAACACTCTGTTCTCAATTCTCAACCGTTGTCTTACTGGAAAGGTGGGTAGCCCTGACCAGAGCTCTCACCAGATCTTGGCAATCATGTACGGGGTGTACTATGATCTGCCTCTGGATTATGCCTCCCTCAAGATGCAGGAACTTATTGCCACAATTGACCACAAAATTTCTACACAGAAGGCAAAGGGGCCTAAAAGTAAAGAACTACCTGCTCTGCAATTCCAGAGGACCCTAGGCGTTATCTTAGAACCTCTGCTAATCCTGAATGATTGGCCAATGGAAGGGACAATTGTGAAAACCTACCCTCTGACCAGAATAGCCCCTACAAAGCACGCAGATGGATACAGGTTCTGCATGCCTCTGTCATTAAAACTGCTTACCTATGCCACAGATGAAGTCCTTAGGACAGAGTATATATGTGAACGCCGGACTCCACAACCGAGTCTTATGACCCCGCCCCCCCCCCTCCCCGCGTCTAGGAGCCCCTGTAGGATCGATAGTAGTAGAGAGGATAAGCGCAGAAGAATGGGAATAAGCTTTAGAGAAGCATGAGCTAAAACAAGAACGCTTCAGGCTACAGAGGAACACGGGCGGAACTTCTGCATCTGCACGAAAAACCACAGGGCCACCCTCTAAACCATAGAAGGCTTCCAAGGCCAAGACAGCAACTGAAGGCACCTCTGTCAGTGCAAAGCAAACCCGACAACCAGAAACAGAAGCAACTATGGTTGAATCCTCTGCACCCCATCCTCCAAAAGAAAAGAAAAAGAAAAGGAAAGCAAAAACGTATGAGGAGGGAGTCCCCAAGCCTAAAAGGAAGAAAACCAAAAAGTCCAAATCTCCTCTGCAGAGCATCGCAGAGGAAGCAGTAGCAGAAGAAGTCGTCCATGAACACCCTCTGCAATCCCCCACTCCAATCCACTACGCAGAGCCAAATGACTTCTCTGCATTCCTTGAGTGACAAGACATCGCAAACACTCTGGACACTTCTGGGTGGACCGCAGAAGCCATCCCAGAGTGGACCACTACCAACCCAAACGTCATTGTGACTGATGTCGACTCTGACCTGGAGGAAAATGACATAACCCCTACTGATAATCAAACTAAAACCCTAGAAGGCCCAATGAACTCAGATCTTTTTGCCTCTCCTCCAAGCTACGACTCACAACTTGAAGGCACAGAAGAAATGCTAGAAGTCGAAGGCACTTGGGTAGACATAGAATTTAAGTTAGAAACCCATGTCTTAGGTTGTATGACAGAGGAAGAGAGCCGAAAAGATGTCGAAGAAAGTAGAGGTACACAACCATCGCCCCCTCCTAGTGTAACCCACATTTCGAACTATACCAGTGTAGTGGCTCAGAGAGTTCTTGAAAAAGAGCAGCACAGCTCGATCCCATGCACATGTAACCAGACAGAGGAAACTTTTTCCTCCTCTGTACCACTCACTGCCCGGGAAACAATACAGAGGGAGTCCTCTCAAAAGGAATCTCCTCTTCTTCGTGATCTTTCGCCGCTGATCACACCAGAAATCCCAGAAGAGGAATTTGTTTCCTCTGCCACACGCAAAAATCTAGGACCCCAAAGATCTTTAGAGGAGCTTAGAAAGCACAACGACGAAGGGACTTAGACAAGTCCCCTAGTCAACTCAAGGGTACTTCTGTCCCCACATCTGGAGTGGATCAGAACATAGTCCGTGATAGAACTTCTGTAGCGCTTGAGGCCTCAAAAACCTCTATTCGAGGATCAAAAGGAAGTCCTTCCGTTCTCAGCGTCAAAACAGGAAGGAAAGAAGGCGTCTCAGGAATGGAGACTCACTCTAGTGATAGATCTGTTCACCCAGATGTTACACCTGGCTCACGAGTCACAAAGGATGAGTTCCAAACCTTTGGCACCTCTGTGACCACCTCTTTGACAGAGTTGCAAAGCTCTGTCAAAGCTCTTGCAAAGTCCACAAAGAAGGCAATAGACGAATTGACCACCAAAGTTGAAACTCTTTCAACAGAGGTGAAGAATGCCAGTACCTTGATGAAGAATGTTGCAACAACCTCTGCAGCAACCACACCCTCTGCACCTGAAACTGCTTCGACCTTTGCACTCAAAACTTCTGTCACGCACCTTACACAGCAGATCAAGAAGGCATGTAAAGTGGCCAAAACTCTTACCACTCAGACCCCTGCAACGCTTGGCTTAACAGCAGAAGATCTGAAGAAGGCTTTGCAACAGGTACAGGACCACACCATCGAGCAAAATAAAGCCTTGAAGCCAACCGATTATATTACCAGAGCCCAACTGACAGAACTGGTCCAGGGTGTGCTAAATGAAATGACAGAGTTCATCAAAGCCTTCACCACTGCGAACGGAAACTACATAAAAGACTTCCAGAACAGTGTGAGAAAGCTATGTTTGAAGTCTGAGGCAGAAGTTGCTTATGTAGGTTCCTAGATTCACGTTGCATCACAATAATGGTAAATAAATACACAGCGGAAGCATATTAAATAAAGCCATTAAAGTGAGTGATTGTGTAAACGATATTGTAATAGTGATAATCAAATATAGAACAGGATAATGATAACAAGATCAAGTATGAAACGCTGCTCGTATATTGATAATAGATAACACCAAGAACAAGATCAATGGTGTAACCTGAAATCTCATAGGGAACAATATCATACGGAGGTAGTACTATGGAATTCTACAGTGTGTGTTTTAACAATTGTGGAAAACTATTCTTCCAAAAGCTTACAATTGTTGTTCCACTACATCTCTATTTATAGCCCTGATAAAGTTTAGACAGTGTACTATCGTACCCTGGAATGACACGTGGAAAGTGTGTCTCCTTTCTTTAGGGCATACGTGGAAAGTATGGACACATGTCTGACAGTTAGGATTTCTACGAGACTTAGGCTTCACAGAGGTCTTCACTTCAACAGAGTTCATAGACCAGAACTCTGTTGGTCTTCGGGTATGAACAGTTCTTCTGTTGATCTTCTGCCAAAGCTCTGTTGAGCTCTGTTGGTTCCACCAGAACTCTGTTGAGTTCTGTTGGTCTTCTTGTTGAGATTCTTCCAAGTCTTCTGCTCGATCTCTGTTGGTCTTCTGACTTGATAATATTTCCAATACTTTTACATAACAGATACTTGGGGCTAACAATCTCCCCCTAAGTATTGAAAATAAAAATTTGGAAATACAGAGATGTAAAATAAAAAAACAGAGAACATTTCCCTTTGTTGAAACCTTGCACTATTCCTTTAAGATAATACAATACAGAGTAAAAGAATAAGTATGTTTAGGCATAATTATCTCCCCTTAGGATTCTGTCGAATCTTCTGATCAGCTCATGGAAGTCCAGCATAAGATCTATCTGTTCGATGCAGAGCTTCGGTTGCTCTTCTGGACACTTTTCTCTTGGGAGATTCTGAATTATGTTCTTGAGATACACCAGCGATTCACTCGAATACTTGTGGGCTTCAGAAATTCCGATGGCCTTCTTGATCTTCTTCTGTCGACAGATGAAGACTGGAGGATTTTCAACTACGGTTCCAGTTCTGTAGTGTCCATAACCCTCAAGGTTTTCGTTTGGTGGTGCAATCGCTAGTCTCTCAACTTCGAACTCTATTTCTAGCTGAAAATCAACCTGAGTTCTGAGATTAACGTGCTCTTGCATAGCGAATCAAACCTCTGGTAGCGCAGTTCTTGCTGGTTTGTATGTTTCGGAGAAGTTCAAGCAATAGGCGTGAAGCATGATCAGATCGTATGGATTCAGAAGGACAAGATCATTGTCATTGAAGAATTCATTTCTGCCTTCTGTTGATTCAACAGTGTACTCATGGTATACGACTCTGTCATGTTGGAACTTCTTATGCTTGATGTCCAAGATTCTGCGGATACCGAAGTTTATGTCAATGGCTCTGTTCAGATTTGATTTGTTTTGGATGAACTTTAGCCTTGATTCAAAAATGGTGTTTATTCTGATTGGATTGAGGTACTACAATCTTTACTTGGGAAAAGTTTTAAAAAGCTTTCATAAATCAGTTTTGTCCCCAAACCGCAATCCGACAATTAGAAGAGGAGTTTATGAATTTGAAGTAGGAGAACATGTCTGTTATGGACTACATAGCTAGGTGTTTGGAAAAGTCCCGTTTTGCCGAATATTATGTATCGACTGAAGATAGGAAAGTGGAACGATATATTTTCGGACTAAATTCTTCTATCAGAGGGTTGGTTATCGCCATGAGACCAGACACTTTCACCTCCGTAGTTGAAGCTGCGGAAACCACTGAACGAGACCGGGGGAGAGATGTGGGCGAGAGGAGCTTTGGAAAAAGGAAGTGGGAAGGACCAACCTTTCATCCAAAGAAATCAAGATTTTCTAGATTTGATGTCCGTCCGCCTTTTAAACGAACTGAAAGGCCATGTCTTAAATGTAATTAGGTTCATCAGGTAGAGTGTAGAGTTGATACAAGGAACTGCTATAAATGTGGAAAGCCGGGTCAGATCGCCAAGGATTGTCGGGTTACTAGATTTTGTTATCATTGTAATTCTACAGATCATCTACAATACGATTGTCCACTAATGAAAACACCATGGAGCAATGTATCGGGAAGTTTTCGGGGTGGTAAGGGAGATACACGAAAGGTCGAACCGCCCAAAGCTAAGGGTCGTGCTTTTCAAATGACGACAGTTGAGGCCGAAGAAATCTCCGATGTGGTAACAGGTACATTTTTTATAAACTCAATACGTGCTAAGGTGTTATTTGACTGCGGTGCAAACCGATCTTTCGTATCTCCTACTTTTATTAATTTCCTGAATGTGAAGCCGAAAATGTTAAATTGTGCATTAGTGGTAGAAACTGCTAATGATAATCAGGTATCGGTTATGGAGGTAATTGATGATTGTTATATTGATGTGGAGGGATGTCATGTACCAATTCAGTTATTTCCAATGTCTTTGACTGAATTTGATGTGGTAGTCGGAATGGATTGGTTAGCTGAAAACCAGGCCAGTATTGTATGTGATAAAAAGTTGATCAATATTGACTTACCTGGGAAGGGACCGGTCGTAATATATGGTGATCGTAGGAACCGTCAGTCTTGTCTAATTTCTATGTTAAAGGCCCGTAAATGTATTAGTAAAGGTTGTCCTAGTTACCTAGCTTATGTGATTGATACCAAGAAATAAAAGAGTAGAATTGAAGACATACCGGTAGTTTGTGAGTTCCCAGAAGTCTTTCCTGATGACTTAACTAGTCTTCCTCCCGATAGACAAATAGAGTTTAGCATTAATTTGACACCCGATGCTGCTCCTGTTGCACGTACACCATACCGTCTGGCTCCTTCTAAAATGAAACAGATGATGTCTCAGTTGCAAGAACTTTCAGATAAGGGTTTTATTAGACCGAGTACTTCTCCGTGGGGTGCACCGGTTCTATTTGTAAAGAAGAAATATGGGTCGATGAGAATGTGTATAGATTACCGGGAACTGAACAAACTTACAATAAAGAATAAATATCCACTTCCCAGAATTGATGACTTGTTTAATCAGTTAGTTGGGGCCAATTACTTTTCAAAGATTGATTTACGCTCAGGTTACCATCAATTGAAGGTAAGGGAAGAAGATGTTTTGAAAACCGCTTTTCGTACCCGTTATGGTCACTATGAATTTTTGGTAATGCCTTTTGGTTTGACGAACGCTCCAGCAACTTTTATGGATTTGATGAACCGGGTTTGTAAACCTTATCTCGATAAATTTGTAATTGTTTTTATCGATGATATTCTTATTTATTCTCGATCTGAAGAAGAACATGCTACTCATCTTCGTGTGATTTTGGAGTTATTGAAAAATGAACATTTATACGCTAAGTTTTCCAAATGTGAATTTTGGTTACGGGAAGTTCAGTTTTTGGGGCATATTGTTTCACAGAAAGGTATACATGTTGATCCGACCAAGTTTGAAGCAATCAAAAAGTGGGAACCGCCTAGAACACCGACAAAAGTAAGAAGTTTTCTGTGTTTGGCAGGTTATTATCGGAAATTTATATAGGATTTTTCTCGCATCACGACACCTCTGACCAAATTGACAAAAAAGAATATGAAGTATGACTGGGAAGATCAACAAGCTGAAGCCTTCAGAATTTTGAAAGAAAGACTTTGCAGTGCACCGATCTTATCACTGCCTGAAGGCTCCGAAGATTTTGTTGTGTACAGTGATGCTTCGAAGTTGGGTTTGGGATGTGTTCGGATGCAACGCGGAAAGGTCATTTCCTATGCCTCCCGACAGTTGAAAGATCATGAAAGACAATATCCCACGCATGATATGGATCTTGTTGCAGTTGTCTTTGCTTTGAAGATTTGGAGATATTATTTGTACGGTACCAAGTGTCAAATATACACCGATCACAAAAGTCTTCAACATCTTTTCAATCAGCAGGAACTAAAATACGCGACAACGAAGGTGGCTGGAATTGGTCAACGATTATGATTGTGAAATTTTGTATCACCCGGGGATAGCAAACGTGGTGGCTGATGCCTTAAGCCGCAAAGAAAATAGTGGGACGATAAAAGCTATCGCATTACGAGTCAAACTATTACCGAACATCTTTAAAGAACTGAAGAAATGTCAGATTGAAGCTTCCAAAGAAGAACATTTGAAGCAAGAACGACTTGCAGGGATGTGGTCTTTATTACAAAAAGATGATCATGGGTTATTATGCTTTGAATATCGAATATGGGCACCTCATTTGGGTGATTTACGCGATAGAATACTAAAGGAAGCTCACTAGTCTCGTTTTTCGATTCACCTTGGAACTAATAAGATGTATAGAGATTTACGGCAATTTTATTGGTGGCCGGGTATGAAGAAAGCGATTGCTCGATGTGTGAATTGTTGTCAAACTTGTTTGAGGGTAAAGATAGAACATCTGAAACCCTCTAGTCAGTTGCAATCATTGGAAATACCGGTCTAGAAATGGGATCAAATCACAATGGATTTTATTATGAAGTTGCCGAGAACTCCAAAGGGATTCAATGCTATTTGGGTGATCGTTGACAGATTGAGAAAGTCCGCTCATTTCTTACCAATAAAAGAAACGTATTCTTTGGAAAGATTGGCAAAATTGTACATTGATGAAATAGTGACTCGACATGGTGTGTCGTCATCAATCGTATCTGATCGCGATAGTCGTTTCACTTCTACGTTTTGGAAAAGCTTTCAGCGAGAGATCGGGTCACAAATAAAGTTAAGTACGGCATATCACCCTCAGACAGACGGTCAAAGTGAACGGACAATTCAGACACTGGAAGATATGTTGCGGGTATGTATCATTGATTTTGGTGGGTCATGGGAAAAGTATTTATCTTTGATCGAATTTTCTTACAACAACAGTTATCATTCTAGTCTTCAGGCGGCGCCTTTTGAAGTACTATATGGTCGAAAATGTCGAACTCCTTTGTGCTGGAATGAAGTGGGAGAAAAGCAATTAGCTGGACTAGAGATTGTACAGTTGACCGCGGATAAGATTGGACAGATCCGAGATAGATTGAAAGTGGCCCAAGATAGACAGAAAAGCTACGCCGACCGACGCCAAAAACCGTTAGAGTTCCAGGTTGGAGATCGGGTTATGTTAAAGGTTTCACCGTTGAAAGGATTGGTCAGGTTTGGGAAACGGGGTAAACTAAGTGCACGATACATCGGCCCGTTTGTAATAATAGAACGAGTAGGAGAAGTAGCATATCGGTTAGAACTCCCATCTGAGCTTAGTAGTATCTATAACACTTTCCACGTTTCAAATTTAAGAAAGTGTTTAGTTACTTCTGATCAGGCGATACCTTTACCAGAAATTCAAATTGATGAAAAGTTCTCGTTCATTGAAGAGCCGAAAGCCATACTTGATCAGAAAGTCAAAGTACTTAGAAATAAGGAGATCGGTCTCGTGAAAGTTCAGTGGCGGTATCACAAAGGGCAACATGCAACATGAGCCAGAATCCAAAATGAGATCCAAGTACCCCTACTTATTTGACTAACCAAATTCCGGGACGGAATTCCTTATCAGGGAGAGATAATGTAATAACCCGGTAAGTACCCCTACTATTTTATATCTTCCTTTAGTTTATGTTGACGCAAACCCTCAGTGATTTGATAATGACCCTCTCTTAACACTTAGTGAAAATTGTAAGTAAATGATATGTATTAGAGTTTCACTATCGCTGATAAGTACTAAGACTGTTTCAGTACCGTTGATAGTAACTCTCACTCTTGAAAGTTAAATAGTCAGCGAACTCTATTCATCGAGTAGCTCTGAGCCTGTTCAGTCTATGAGATGATCGCTGATAAGTTAGTTGTTTACTTATGATCCCTGAAGACAAGTTTCACGTCAACATATGTTCTACGCTGAAGTCAAAGATCAAGCTCAAGAACCAGCGACAAGTCTACTAATGAACTGATGCGGATATCAGCGAAGCCAAGATTTGTCCACTCAACGTGAAGTTACAAGTAGAAGACTTCAGCAATCGCTGAACTTTATCACTCGCTGATAAAGTACTGATTCAACGAAAGCTGATCATGAAGTTCTGTCTGCAGGTTACTATTGTCTTACCTCCCTTCACGTCTCCGTACGAACTGTCAGAACGGACACCCCTTTTTGTTTGTAATCGTACAACAACTCTGATTCTACACTATGCACCATGCAGCTACTAAGGTTGTCTACAAAGGTCAATGACATGCAACCACTCAGCTGCTGCCACGTGTAAAGCAATACTACCATGCATTAAATGCATGCAGTATATAAGAAGAACCCTACTTCAGAAATGAAATGCTCGGGCCATCTTCTTCTTTCTATCTATGTGTTAGGTTATTATTCGTAATTTCCTTATCTCCTTTATGTCTTATTCTAGTGCAAGAAACTTAGTGTTCTTAACTTGTTTAGATTACGTTAATCCTTAATCTTGTTCCGCAACAAGTTGTAAATTGTCTTGATTTATCAATAAACAATTTAGAAAAGTAAAAATAGTGTGTTTGTATTCAACCCCCCCCCCCCCTTTCTACAAACTTGTATAACCCTTCGGGACCAACAAGTGGTATCAGAGCGGTTTTGTTTAATCTCATAAACAAGATCTGATCTATACTAAGATTTCTATTCCTTGCTATTTCTTAAAATGGCCACTAACAAAACACTAATTATATTGACAATGGGTTTCTTGCAAAAACCCCTAATTTTCTAGAGATAACTTTAATCTGTGGAAAAATAGGATGATTCGCTTCTTAGAAGGTGTAGACCCAACTATTTCATCGAAAATGGTCCATATATTCCTATAAAAATTGATCCTGAAGTTCCAGCCGCTGAGAATAGAGCTGTTATTACAGAAAGGTTGGTTCCTAAGGAAATTCATATGTGTACTGATGAAGATAAGAAGAAAGTGGCTCTCGACACTAAAGCCAGATCCATACTTTCCATGGCTCTTCCTGACGAAGTCTACCATTCCGTCATGAACCTGAAAACCTCAAAAGCCATGTGGGACACAATTTGTGTTCAGTATGAAGGTACTTCTAAAGTCCAGGACTCACGTAAGATCAACCTGGTAAGACAGTACGAAAGCTTCATATGTGGTAAGAATGAATCTCTCTCTGAAGTACACCAACGTTTTAACTGCTTAATAATAGATCTGAAAACTGTTGGTAAGGAATATTCTAACTTTGAAGTACTGAAAAAGTTCTTAGAATGTTTACATGAAAGCTGGGACAGTTATTCAATGTGTCTCAAGCTGTCAAAAGATCTTAGATCTATGACTCTTTCTACCTTATATGGCACGATGCTGAATCATGAGCAATCGAGTAATCTTAAGAAGAATCTTGTAAAAGATTCCTTCTACTCAGCGATCTACTATCACTGTCACTGAGTTGGAAACTAACTCTGAACGTTCATCAGATTCTGATGCTTCAGATGATTATGAAACTCTGGCACTCCTGGCTAATAAGTTCAGGAGATTTGCTAGAAAGAGTAATTTCAGAAAGAACAAACCTATTGCTATTAATGACAAGCCAAGATCATCAACCCCTGTTGATAAGGCTACTGCTACTTGCTATAACTGTGAAAAGATAGGACATTTTGCTAGCGAGTGCAGATCAAAGAAAGTCTCTAGACCCTCAGCTTTTCCTAAGAAAAACTTTACTGCCAGGACTAGAGATGAAAAATACAAAAAGCTGAAAGAAAGGTATTCAAAGCTGAAAACCTTTAAGAAGAAAGGCAAAGGCCTTATGGCTGACTATGATTGGGCTACCTCTGACGAAGAAGAATCATCTGACTCTGAAGATGATGATGAAGCCAATCTATATCTCATGGCCAAACTTGAAGATGAGGAAGAAAATTCTGACATTCCCTCTACTTCAACCTCTGCTACTAAGGGATCACCTTCCTTTTTTCCAATATTTTAAATATTGATGAAGATGATAGTCTTCGAAAGATCGATCTCTTGACTAGAAGTTTATATGAAGCCATGAATGGAAAAACTGTTATTGAAAATCAAAACATTGATCTCGCTGAACAGCTTAAAAACTGTCACCTTCAAATAGAAAAGCTTTCTAAAATTGAAGAAGATTTTAAAGATCAAGTTCATTTAAATCAGCTATTCAAAATCGAACGCGAAGAAGCTATCGCTGCATTAAAAGCTGAAAAAGCTACTGTTGATGGATGGTATAACTCCTCAACAAAGATCACTGAGATAATTAAGTCTCAGATTCCCCTGAGTGATAAACGTGGTATTGGTTACAAAGCTGATACTCTAGAACCAACCACTGACCATTCCATGCTTAAGTTTGGAATGTTCGTATCCTCTATCCCTGACACTTTCTCATCTCAGTGTTCCTCTTCAAAACCTACTATCCCTGAGGAAATCTCTACCTTAACTTCTAAAGGTAAAGAGAAAATTGTTTATCCAAAACCTACCTCAGTCTATAAAGACAAAGGTAAAGGAATTGCTTTTAACCAAAATCCTTAGAAGGGTACCTTTGTACCAAAGCTGAATGCTTCTAAAGCTTCAGTGATTTATCCCTCTGGTTCAAAGAATAAGATTCCTGGATTTATTCAGCGTGGATCTATTCAGCGATCTACTCCTAGAATCAAAGTGGATACTATTGGTAATAAATCCGAAGAACTGAATGTTCCACCTGTTTCAAATACCAAAAGTTTACTTGGTACTGGTCCTTCTAAAATTCAAAATCAAAAGCTCAGCATTCAAATGGTCCTAGAACTACTTTTAGTTATAGGAAATGTTATCATTGTGGACTTACCAATCATATTGCTAGTAAGTGCCCCACAGCCACCCAAGCTGAAAATCATATTGCTAGTAAGGTGAAGATCATTGCCCCCAAGGCAAAGAAGACCACTGAGGTTATGAAATTAACCAAAGTGAAGACTGACAAAGCTGAATCTTTAAATGCTGCGAAGACTGTTGAACCTTCCACCTCCTCTTCTACCCCCACTGACAAGTGTGTACACATGGTTAAGTGGGTACCCAAGACAAACTAATCTTCCTTTGTAATGCAGGTTAAGAAGGGTATCTGGTATCTCGATAGCGGATGCTCTAGACACATGACTGGTAAGAAGAACCTGCTCACTGAATATAAGGAAGAAAAGGGTCCCTCTGTAACTTTTGGTGGAAATGGAAAAGGACATACCCGAGGGTTTGGTGTACTCTCTAATGGTACAACAACCTTCAGAAGAGTTGCATATGTTGAAGGGCTGAAGCATAATCTTCTAAGCATCAGTCAGCTTTGCGACATGGATAACAGAGTAATCTTTACTAAGGAATCCTGCTTTGTCGCTGACAAAAAGGAGAAGATATCTCTCAGCGGTTATCGTTTGGAAAATGTTTATGTAATAAACATGGACTCAACAACCACTGAGAACTCCTGTTTCTTCTCAAAAGCCTCATCTAATGTCAACTGGTTATGGCATAAGAGGCTCTCTCATCTAAACTTCAAGACAATGAATACTCTTTCTTCAAAAGAGTTAGTCACTAGTCTACCTCAACACTCATACGCCAAAGAGTCCTTATGTTCAGCGTGTGAGAAAGGGAAGCAGACCAAAGCAAGCTCTAAGTCAAAGCAAGTTTCCTCAGTGTCATCTCCTCTACAACTTCTCCATATGGATTTGTTTGGCCCTGTTAACAAACAATCCATCGCTGGAAAGAAATATACACTGGTCATAGTTGATGAATTCTCTCGCTATACATGGGTTATGTTTCTCCGTTCTAAGAGTGACACCCCTGAAGAACTCATCACCTTTGTCAGGAAAATGGAAGTCCTGAACAACTTGACCGTTCGCTCAATAGGGATTGATCATGGGACAAAATTCAAAAACAGTTCTCTTGATTCCTTCTTTTAGAGTAAGGGTATTTCTCACAACTTTTCTTCAGTGAGAACACCGCAACAAAATGGAGTCGCTGAAAGAAGAAATCGAACTATTATTGAAGCTGCACGATCAATGCTTAGCGATTCTCTCCTGTCTACTCATTTTTTGGCAGAAGCTGTCAACACTGCTTGTTTTACGCAAAACAGGTCGCTGATAGTCAAAAGATTCAATAAAACAGCTTACGAACTTTTCCATGGGAGAAAGCCTTCAATTAGCGTTCTTCACATCTTTGGATGTCAGTGTTTCATACTGAACAACAGAGATGCCCTTGGAAAGTTTGATCCTAAGGCTGATGATGGAATCTTTCTTGGATACTCCTCAGTCTCCAAAGCCTTCAGAGTCTTCAATCGAAGAAGACAGACTGTAGAAGAAACTATTCACGTCACTTTCGACGAATCCCGTTCAGTGATTTCTAAACCTTCTGCTGATACTGAAGAACTGAATCAATGGATGTTTTCTCATATTGGTGATTCAGAAGATATTTCCACTCCTCATACTCATACCGTTGAAGATGATGGTCCTACTATCATCCCAAACATGCAGACTAGTGAAGCTGAAACATCATGGGTCTCAGCTATCCTTTAAACACTATGCCTGCTTCTGAACTAAATATCTCAGACATTCCATCTACTTCTCAGCAATCAGTGAATGTGATGACATCTACACCTACTCCTCTCTTGGCTGGTATTCCAGAAGTTGTTGAAGCCTCATCTTCAGCTCCTCCAGTTCAATTTGAGTCAGCGACTCATGCTCCGGCTCAGCGATGGACTGTCAATCACCCTATTGATTAAATTCTTGGTGATCCAAACGCTGGTGTTCAGACTCGACGAAGTGCATGTAATATTTGTTTATTTGTTAACTTTATTTTTCTTATTGAACCAAAGAATATAGATGATGCCCTCAAAGATCCAAACTGGGTCAGCGCTATGCAAGAAGAGCTGACTGAATTCGAAAGAAACAAAGTTTGGAATATTGTTCGAAGACCAACTGACAAGACAGTGATAGGCACTAAATGGGTCTATCGAAACAAGTTGGACGAACATGGAACTGTAACCCGCACCAAGGCTCGTCTTGTTGCTCAGGGATACAGCCAAGAGGAAGGTATAGACTACGACGAAACATTTGCTCCAGTAGCAAGACTAGAATCTATTCGTCTATTCTTAGCTTATGTTGTACACAAAGACTTCAAAGTTTATCAGATGGATGTTAAGTCAACGTTTCTAAATGGATAGCTGAATGAAGAAGTCTGTGTGGAACAACCTCCAGGATTCTCAGATCCTAAGTGTCCAGGTTATGTTTATAAACTGGATAAGGCACTTTATGGCTTAAAGCAAGCTCCACGTGCATGGTATGACACTCTATCCTCTTATCTCCTAATTGAAAATTTTGAGCGAGGTAAAATCGACAAAACTCTATTTTTCATAATAGTTAAGGGTCATGTCATTCTTGTTCAGATATATGTTGATGACATTATATTTGGTTCTACTAACCCTTACCTTTGTACTCGTTTCGCTGATAGAATGAAAGCAAAGTATAAAATGAGTATGATGGGTGAGCTAACATATTTCCTTGGTCTTCAGATAAAACAGAATGAAAAAGGAACTTTCATTAATCAGGGAAAGTATGTTAAAGATATGCTGAAGAAATTCGATTTAACTCAGAGTTCAGCTATGAAAACCCATATGGCACCACCGCTGACACTAAACAAGGATTCAAATGGAATACCTATTAATGTCACGCTGTACTATGGGATATCGGCTCTCTCTTGTAACTTACAGCTAGCCGACCAAAATTTATGTACGCAACCGGTTTGTGTGCACGATATCAAGCTGAACCTAAGGAATCTCATATGCTCGCTGTGAAGCGAATCTTTCGTTACCTTAAGGGTACTCCGAACCTAGGTATTTGGTATCCCAAAGACTCAGGGTTTGATCTAATCGCCTATTCAGAAAGTGATTTTGCAGGTTGCAAATTGGATAGGAAAAGCACCACAGGAGGCTGTCAGCTCCTGGGTGGAAAGCTGGTGAGTTGGACAAGTAAAAAGCAAAACTCAGTGTCCACCTCAACTGCTGAAGCTGAGTATGTAGCCGCTGGAAGCTGTTGTTCTCAGGTCTTGTGGATGAGAAATCAACTACTAGACTATGACCTTCAGCTCTCGAAAATTCCAATCTATTGCGACAGCACAAGTGCCATCGCTATAGCCAACAATTCAGTACTACACTCAAAGACCAAACATATCGAAATCAGGTATCATTTTATCAGAGATCATGTGATGAATGGTGATATAGAACTTCATTTTATTCCAACTGACTTTCAGTTAGCTGATCTGTTCACCAAACCTCTTGATGAGACAAGATTCAACTTTCTCATCAGCG
This sequence comes from Saussurea involucrata, assembly GCA_033807775.1. Classification (NCBI taxonomy): domain Eukaryota; kingdom Viridiplantae; phylum Streptophyta; class Magnoliopsida; order Asterales; family Asteraceae; genus Saussurea; species Saussurea involucrata. The sequence goes on from CM066326.1 coordinate 17,348,098, forward strand.
AGCTTGGAATGCTGAACTTTGAAGAGTAAAATCTTCAGTGGTTCATATTTGATCAGCGATCGGATAAAACCAACTTATATAACCCATTCTATCATCTTCTCTCTGAACAAAGTTGATTCGCTGATATCAAGGTATGTTCTCTCTTTACTCGCTGTCATTCGCATGTAAATGCAAGATTTCAAAACAAATCACATCGCTGAATATCTCTTCCTTAACAGCGATACTTTGAAATTTCATAAACTAACACTGATATTTCTATTCAATGCTTCATGTTTTTCAAAATAGTCCCTGAGCTTTCAAAACCTCAGAGACATCCTAAAATATGAAAGGACGTTTGTGACATCATCACAACGGATAAACCCTGGCACGTTCTTTTTTCTGACACACGTTTGCACGTTTCGTTTACCATCCAATCAAATGCAAACACGTGTTCGTGTCATGATGAAAAACTTTCCCGCTCTAGTTTTTCTCTCTCTCTAATCTCACTATATAAACTATTTCGAGTTTATATTTTTCCTTTACGCGAACTTCTTCTCCAAGAAAGAAAAGATTTACTGTTGCTTATTGAACTCGAGTTTTTCCAGAAAACTGTTCATCTTCTTCTTCGACAACCAGGTTAATATTCTCATTATTTACCTGTTTTAACTTTTTTCTGGTCGTATACTTGTTTTCAAAAGATCAAACAAAAGAACTTTTTAAATGAAATCATTTCTTTCATGGTTTTCTGAACACAACCTTTTCGTGTTTGTTCTTCAAGTTTAAATCAAATATATTAAACTTGTTCTTCATACGTTTTTCCAGAATCCTTATCTAAAGGAAAATGGAAAACAAGACTTTTACTGGGTTTTCATTTCTTTTTAAAAACAAAAAAACCCTAATCTTCATTAAGACATTTCTGTCTGAATGAAATGGACAAAATTCGAAACCATCTTATTGGAAAATCTTTCCACAGTAAGACTGTATTTTTTTTTCTATGATTCATGGTTGATATGATAAACAGAAATGGCATCTTCTACTGCTGCTCCTACCGCTGAGAAATATCCTGCTACGGAGAAACTGAATCTTCCCAAGGCACCTCAGGTCAAGTTCACGCTTGAGAAAGTAGACTTCTCAAAATCCAACGAGCTCTATGCGCTTTTCGATTTTCCTCCGAAGAATCAAGTCAAACATCTGAATGAAGCTGTGAATTTTCTCCAAACCTGCTGCTTATTCAAAGCCTTAACCTTTGCACCCCCTGCCCATAAATTCCTTCTATCTCAGTTCTGGTATACTGCCAGACACACTCAGGTTCCTTCATCCAAAGACGCTAAGAAACTCCTTGATGTCATTCTCTGTGACACCAAATTTGGCACAACCAAAATCAACCCTACCATTATCAGGCGAGCACTCAGCCTACCCACTGCCACCAAAGAAAAACCCTTTGTCTCTCTCCCAAAACATAAAAACCATGCTGATAGGGAAGCCATCACAGCATTCTTTGATGCAATGGGTTACGCATGGGACACAGGGAGGGACAAGGAGATTGAGAAGAAACTGACCCTGATCAAAAAGTCCAAAATGCCAATAGAGATGAACTTCATCTTCGCACACCTGATAAGCTGCATGACAACGAAGAGTGGCTCCTCTGATCAAGCTGCTCAACCTCAGCAAGCAATGGGCTATGCATTGCTGAAAGGTCTACATGTTGACTGGGCCTCAATCATCTATGACGACCTTGCATTCAGAGTAGATATGGCTAATAGACCTTCATGGGTTCCATATCCCAGATTCATCAGTGCCGTCTTTCAACAAGAACTTGGGGACAAGTACCCAAAAGAGGGTGATCTCAGACTCTAAGGTGCTCGACATCAAGCCGCTGGCAAACGAGGTACGTCTTACTACTCTTTTATCTATTCTTAATCCTCCTTCTTCTACTTCTGCGGCTCATTCAGTGGAAATCCCCACCGCTGATACCCAAGCCGTACCCTACACTCCTTCTCGAAAAAGGAAACAATCTACTTCCAAACTTGGTTCCAAAACGATCAAGAAAACCAAGGAGCAACCCCCCCAGCATTCACATACTGAAGACTCCACAACTCATCTTGAAGAGCTGATGGATAGTTCAGTGGTACGCTCTGCCACAGCTGATCAAGCCACCCCTTCCATCCCAGCTTCAGCGTCTCTAAACGCCGAAGTTATAAACTTGGAACATAACCCACCTCCTTCAGTCCCTCTAGTGACTGAAGTGATTGACAGCGGATCCAACGCTGAACCCCGCACCCAACCCACTTTCTCAACCATCATTCCTCCCACCTCTCCTTTGGTCACTCAATCTCTTCCCCTATTCTCCTCAACAAACATCTTCCACAGCGACACTACTGCTGAACATCTTCAGAGGATGATAGAACAAAACACAGGACCTGCAGGTTCTTCCAGTCGTCAAGGAACTATTGAAGATGACTATGAAACTTTCTCATGGTTACGAGGCTTCGACAACTTCACCAACCCGCCTGCAGGTATACACATTATCCCAAACACTTCTTTCTCTCAACCCCAAACTTCTGAGCTTTCCTCTGTTCATAAGTTAATAACTGTTTCAGGTCCTAATTTGGGGGATATCAACACCTCCCTAAAGACCCTGGAAACAAAGGTGGAGTCTTACAACACCACTCTCTCCACGAACTCTTCAGCGGTTACAGACGCTGGAGAGAACCTCAAAAAGCTGACCGAGGTTGTTGAAATGAAAGCCTCCAAAGCTGATATGGAGAAGGTGGATGGCAGCATAGGAACTTTTGCTACCACCCTCACCGAAACCTCCACCAACGTCAACAATCTCAACCTCACCAACACCACCCTCGCAACAAACTTCACCACTCTGTCCAATGAAGTCACATCGTTAAAGACAGAGGTTGGTACTCTTAAGGGTGAGGTTACGACGGTCAAGGATCTACTTCAGCAGATACTCAATCGCCTGGATGCCCCAAAATCTCACTTTACTCAGGCCGATAGAGAGGATCTTCGAAAACTCGCCCCTGCTATTTCTGGCCTCGACGACAGATTAACAGTGGTTGAACTTTGTATAGGACTCACTGGCCAAGAAGACAGTGATTCTCATACTACTGATGCTGCTGATGTTGCTGATATTCCTCTTGCCTCCCCTCCTCATCATGTGGAATAGGGGGAGAAGAGAGCTGAAGACCTTCCCCAAAATGATGAGGGGGAGAAGAAAAATGAAACTGCTGCTTCTACTTCAAAACCTCAGGGAGTTGAAAACCCTGAGGGAACCGAGAAACCTCCCTCTGTATCTGAGGGGGAGCAACTCGAAGAGCAACACAAAGAAGCCGTTGCTGATGTGACCGTACCTTACGCTGATGAGGTCGTGTCTGAAGAAGAAGAAGAAGCTGAAGACGAAGAACCCATCGATATCGATGATGAAGAACCATCATCATCCCCTAAAGATGATGATGATGACGATGATGATGATGACTTCTTCTTCATTGATCCCAAGAAGGCCCCTGAGAAAGGGATTTCGATAAATGAACCTTCTAGGGAGACGACCAAGACAAAACCTGCAGCATCTGAAGCTGATCAAGGCAAGAACAAAGGCCTCGCTGCAGAAGGCAATCTGGCAATCCTTCAAATAAAGCCAGTTTGTCAGGTACAATATCTCTTATTCCCTTACTCTGAATCACTCCTCTATCCCTTCTCAATCTCAATCCTCATCTCAATAAAACCTCTATACACTTAACCCTATTCTTTTCTCTATCTCTTTCTACCCAACTTTTCTTACTTAAACGATCGCTGTGTTTCAGCTAGTCCTCTCCCCTGTTTGAGGATCCCGCTGAAGCTCCTGCAACTTCATCAACAATAATTCCAGCTCCTATCGCTGAAGAAATAATTCCAGTCTTGGATTTAACCTCTGAGACTGATGAACCTGAAGAACAATCTCTCTCTCTCACAAAAACAGACCGTCCTTAGCTCCTCAAAAGCTAAGTGAAGAAGAACAAGAAAAGAGAGATGAAATGATCAAACAGCTAAAAGATCAGCGAATCATCCTCCCTCGCTCCAAAATCCCTGTTCCCATAAAGTTCAGGATATCAAGGAAAGAATACGAGGATCATTTAAGAGCTGAAAGATTACTCGCCGAAAATAAGGAAGCTGAAGAAAAAGATAAGGCTCTCGCCATCCAGCTTGTCCAACAATCGGTGAAAGACCCCGCGCGAAAAGAACTCCCATTGATGTCCAACGTCAGCTATGGGATGATGCCCAAAGGATCATTGTAGAAAAGACTAAGGTATCTGACTCGACTTTGGAATGGTGTAAAGAAATGCTGAACTATCGATCTCGACCATCCAAAATCATCAAGGTACTTATCAGAGGAAAACTGTTCGTAGACGTTCCTGTTGTTGAAGTTGACATATTCAGAGAAGACAAGACCAATCAAACCTTTTACGCTGCTACATTAGAGAAATTTGGTTTCTCTGAATGGTTGGAAGTGAAATTAGCCATTCAGTGATCTCGCTCAAAGTTCAAGAGCCATGTCGATAAAATTTTAAATTCTCAGATTGACTTGGTTTCTTCTGTTGTGGATATTCCTCCTTCCACTCTTCTTCCACCTCAACAAAGAAGGGCCTCTGCAAAGAAAAAGAAAACCTCAGACTCAGGTCCTCCTATACGGAATGAAACAGGTATATGTTTCTCACGCGAAGAAGTACTTGGTCGTGACCCTGACCTCTCAGTACTTGACACCTCACTGCCTCCTGGTGAAACTTTCATCCCTAGAAAAGTCTTAAGTGAACCCTATGGCATCTTATTTCTAGTCTACTATGGACGACAACACTTTCAACGCATCTCTGAGCTTCCAATCACTCCCATCGAACAACTAAGAGACCTAATATACTGGTGTGAAGTTAGACGCGACATTCAAGCACGTCACCTCAAGCCCCTGATCCTTGAAGAAGCAAAGAACAAAAAGGATCAATGTGTAACGGTCCCTGACTGGATGATTCCCACATCAAAGACCCTCGATGAACTTCTCATCAAGGAAGAACCTTTTGACGGATAGGATCGCCTTGTAATTCTTTCTATCTTTATCTGTCTACATCTTTTGTACTTGTAAATTCATTGTTAGTGTCAATTTTATATGTTGTATTCAAGTTGAGTGGTTATTTTGTAAATTATGAGCCTAGGTATAAATAGCCTAGTTTAGCTCATTTTCACTAACACTTTTGCGATTCATATCCATAGAACTCTCTGTGAGTTTCTCTCTACATTGTATTACTTGGTCTTGATGTTAATGAGAGATGGACAGAGTTTTGGATAGATCTTGATTTCATTACTTGTTAATTGGGATAACAACTGGTATCAGAGCCTAGCAGATCGAATTTGTGAAGATTTTTGGGAACTTTTTGATTTTCGGGTTTTACATGGATTCTATGATTTGAGGCTGTTTTGGATCGAGCTATAGGCACAGACTTGTTAGAATTGATTATCTGGATCAATTCAGACTCAAAACAACAAAATCAAAAGATTTGGCAGATTTGGAGTTTTCGAATATGTTTACTGTTCAGATCGATTTGGCGGATTTCTGTTAGTTTCTTTGTGTTTCTCGCTGAACAAAAGGTGTTCAGAAAGCCCTCCTGACCTACCCTACGAACATTCAAATCAATTGGAGTTGATTTGAGAATTTTGAGCACTTAGAAGATTTTCACGTTAAAACTCATAACTGTCGTACGCGTAACAGTTCTTGGTGTTCATAACTGTCGCACGATACTTAGCATCATAACTGTCGCACGATACTTGCCCGACTACATTTTTAGTCGTACAAGTGTTGTACGAGAGTTACTGTACACAAAGCCTAGTCGCACAAGTTCCATACGACGGTTACTGTTTACCTGACCAAGTCGTACAAGGTTCGTACGAGAGTTGGTCCAAGTCGCACACTTGTTGTACGAGAGTTACTGTTGCTGAGTCCAAGTCGTACACGTTCTGTACGACAGTTACTGTTCACTTGTACTGTCGCACACGTTCTATACGACAGTCGTACGTTTTTGCCCGACAGTTTGTCAAATTTTCACAAATTCACTTTTCTGTGTAAAGATCAATACAAGTAATTTTCAAGATGAATGGAAACGACATAATGAACTCTTTGGGAAGTGATACTAGACATCCGATTTTGATCGAAAAAGAGTATGAACAATGGAAAGAGAGATTTAAGGATTTCCTTGAAAGACAATCGAATGGTGATCACTTGATAGATTCTCTTCATAATGGTCTAATGAAACCTGTTCTTAAGGATTATCGTGTTGAGGGTGCACCAGAACCAGATAATAGATTGGTTCCTCTTTCCGAGTACAATGTTGATCAAAAAGCAAGATTCGATGCTGACAAGAAGGCAAGATCATATGCGATTATGGGGATTCCGAATGAGGTGTTCAACAAGATTCATAGTTACAAAGATACGGCAAACAATATGTGGAGACAGTTAGAAAAGATGTTACAAGGGTCTCAGATTGGAAATCAGATGAAAATCACAATGTGCATCAATAGGTATGAAGAGTTTAAGGCAAAGAAAGATTAGTCACTTCATGACACATATGACAGATTCATGATTTTACTTAATGAACTAAGTAAAAACAAGATAAAAAAGGATCTGATCGAATTAAATGTCAAATTTCTTATCTCACTACAACCCGAATGGAAGAGTGTGGCTAGAAAAATGAAACAAAATCCGAGACTCTCCACTATGTTGGGATTTTATGTTCAAAACATGGGTTTCAAAAACCTCATAAGAGATCAAAGTTATTACGCAACGGAAGCAAAAATTTGAACAAAACATAAAACCATTTTATTCCCACCAACGATCTTGTTACAGGCATGAAAATAAATAAATAAACATAAGAGAGTTTAAAGCTTACAACCTTTGTAGTCCTTTGGATCCTCTTGGGAGGTTGGAAGTTGATGAAGATGGTAGAACCCAAAATAGAGAGCTCCTCTAGAGTAGTCCACCGACAAGCTCCAACACCAAAGTATGCTAGTACCTTTCTTGAGATGAGATGCAAGCTCACTTCTTTCTCAATACTACACTAGTGTTGAAAAATAAGAAGAAAAACCACCACCAAAATGGGTGGTTTTCGGCCGAAAGGAGAGAGGAGGAAGAGAGAGAGAGCAAAAAACAATTTTTGTGTATGTTGCAAGTATCTATCTCTCTCCATAAGTTCTCAAGATATGCAACCAAACCCTTTTTTTCATTTGGCCAAAAATTGGTCCAATAGCATTTGAGTCTTACATGCAAATATTACACTTGAGCCCCTCTAGTTTAAATTAGGTAAAATCAAGATTTTAACAATTTAAACTATATTACATTTAGTCCCTCCTTCTAATTCTAGTTACATATGAACCCATCATATTGTTTAATATACTAGAATATTTCATTTGCATTTAATATTATGAATTATATTCAATAATATAATTAATAATATTTATCAAGAAATAATAATATTTATTAAGAATCAAATTCTTATAAATATTAATTTAGTGTCTACTTGTTGTTCGGTGTGACCCTATAGGATCATATATTACCGGTAATATTATTTTATAATCATTCTTGAGCATATAGAACCAACAATCTCCCACTTGCTCAAGATTGCATTATAGAATAATATAGGCAGTGGGGAACGTCTAGCAACATCTCACTGCCCCCAACAATGTATGACTGTAAGTGCCATTCAACAACATCCAATTCCCACGAGCTCATAGCTTCAATTGATGTATTAGGTGTGATATCAGTTATCCCTTTGTTTGGACATTATGTTGAACATGAGACATAGATCACTATCATTCTCATCTATTGTTCAACTTTTGGTAAGGCGCCTTAGATGTCTCACTCTTAACATATTCAGAGAAACAAATCCCATCTTGACTATATACGCCTCTCATGCAGTTCATGCCATGCCCAATAATGACCTTTATAGCTGCCTTTTTCAAGAACAACGGTTAACCATATCAAAGCATAACACTCCCTACATTTGAGTCCCAAATATGCATCTCAGGTCGAAGGATACAAAGATACTACCTTTATTCAAGAATCACTTGTGACTACGATCCATGAAGTGATCTTGAAGCGGGTCAGGTCCAATACTTGTTCCCTAACACGTGCCTATGAACTTGGTTGCAACACTTTGCCACTTTTACTCCTAAAAGTCAAGCAATCCAATTCATATTAGTCTTGCTTCATAGTTGCTCCCACAACTATGATCGACTATGGACATTTAGAATAACTAATTTATTCAAGGATTTAAACATGCTAATATAGAACACAACGAGTATGAAAAGATCATATCCTATATATCTAACTAAATACTATACTTGTTGCTTTACTTGTTCCAATATCCAAATACTAAATTCAATTCAAATCCTATCACTAGAATAACGAAGTCCTAAAGCTCAAACATGACCCTTTCAAGTTTAGCTTATATAAGGAGCTTCATGAATGGGTTCATCTAGAAACTTGATTTGTGTAAACTCTGTGAACACTAACATCTCCATTTTTAACTTTATTCTAAATATAGTTAAATGTCTGGAGTAGATACTTGGTACTCTGATGTGAGATAGGGTCCTTTAGCTTGCGTAATGGCACCCATATTCTCACAAAGGATTTCTAGATGATCCTGAATGGGAGGCATCTACCTAGCTTTTCAATGAACTCTTTCATCCAAGCATCTTTCTTTTGCGGCCTCTAAAGCAGCAATGTATTCTTATTTTGTAGTGTATTATGCAACTTTTACCTTCGCCTTGAACCTTTTCAAAACGAACTAGTTCTTCATTCACAATAAAGATATTTCCCTTTTGTGATCGAGAACCTTCTCGATCTTTGTGAAAGCTATCATTAGTGTAACATTTTACTATGATCTTCTTCCAACCCTCAGTTAATGAACACTTGTTTGTTCTTCGTAAGTACCTTACATTGTTCTATACAATCATCCAATGACCTTCCCTCGTATTTCGTTGGTATCGTTTTCTAACGCTCTAAAGCATTTTGACACGCTCGATCTAGTGCATGTCATGGCATATATGATAGATCCAATTGCCGAAGCATATGGAATACTAATCATTTTATCTAGCTCAATCTTTGTGATAGAATATTGAGACATGCTCAAAATGATGCCATATCATATTTGCAAGAAACTACCTTTAGAGCCTTGCATCTTGAACCTTTCAAGATCATGTCAACATATGTACTTTGACTTAAACCTATAAGTCGTCTTGATCTAATCTCTAAAGATCTCTATTCCAAGAACAAAATTAGCCCTTTCTAAGTCTTTTATTGAGGAAATACTGTCCGAGCCAAAACATGATGTTTTGCTATGTCGGAAAGTTAATTTCCAAATACTAGTATGTCTTGCACATACAGGATTAGGAATTTTACTGCGCTCCCACTAGTTTTAGAAAATACATAAGTCATCTTTTATTTTGATGAAAATTAAACTTTTAATTTTCCTGTCAAAATGAAGATTCCAGTTTTGAGATACTTGTACTGATCCATGAATGGATTGTATCTCAGTGTTCATGACTCTAAGCCACTTACCAGATTCAGAATCTGACATAGCACTTTAGTAGTTGATGGGCTTGCTAGAAACCTATCATACGTCATTCTTCATGAGAAATCGATATTTCTCGAGTTTCTGCATGATTCCACTAGATTTGCGAACACTTGGTGTTTTTACTAAGTTTTGATCAATCAAACTGTTCAGTTTCAACAACCTTTGTTTCATAACTAGTGCCAACCAATAAGTGCATTAGGTTATGAGGTTCTTGATTCCCTTTAAGTTCCTTAAATCTCCCATTTGCCTTGCCCATTAAAAACTTGCTTTCTAAGAACTTGGCTTTGGGACAATAAACAATTTTATTGTTTGTGGGATTGTAGAATCGGTATATAAAACAATTTATAGTATATTCTACAATATATGCATTTGGTAGATATTGGGTTGAGTTTACTTGAAGCTTATTGTCTTACATGAGCTTCATAAACCCACACCTTCAACTAAGACTAAGGATGAAAAAACTTTCATACGAAATCTTATAAGGTGTCTTGTCTACCTTTTGGTTGGTGTCAAAAAGTACGGTTTAGTTTAACTATGGTAGAATTCCGAATTGATATAGGATTAGTACTTCTACTCATAGAGCAAAACATATTTAATAAGGTTTGGTTCATCCTTTCGGATGTACACAATTTCTATGATGATCCAAGAGTTCTTGGTTTAGTTACTATCCTCATATATCAGAAAAGACTTTAATGGTCCTGCTGAGTTGTTTTCTTAATCTTCACTTTGAAACAACTTGAATTACATCAAATGCTTCAACTTTATGTTCCATAAACTTCAACAATTGAAATCGTCAGTGAAGGTATTATCTATCACCATATCTAGACTTGGTTTTGAGAGACCATATACATCAACGTGTATCAATTCTAACAAAAAAAACTTTTTCTCCTTCTCTATGAATTAGCGAAAAGAGCTATATTCAACTTTATCAAGATCGCATATATCGAATGAAAATATTTATATTTAGTTTAAAATAAACACAGTTTTGAAATTTAGATATGCGTTTAATTTTCTTGATTAAGTTGACTATTTCATGTGTAGAGTTGATTCAAATCACATTTGAGTTTTATGGTGTTTATATAGAATTATGTTTTAGAAGGGTTTTGAGATTCACTTTATTATTCAATTAAGAGAACTATTTCTCGAAATAGAATAATTCATTTTGAATATGAATATAATCGTTTCCAAAACGGTTAAGTGAATTTCATTCAATCAATAAACATGTGACTGAAAAACAATAATTTAGTCAAACTAAATTTAAACATTGTTCGAAATAAACTTGTTTAACAATACAAGCCATATGGTTTCATAATAAAATCTCCTATAAGATTGGTACGCAATCTTGCTTCCTTGCTTATATGGATCACCATTTTGCTTGTCTTTCAGTCATTTACCTTTCTTGATTATCTGTAACATATTACAAAAGTATGTTCTACACTTAGTATCAAATACACAAGTGTAAGATAGAAAGGTAAAAGTTCTATCTTAAATATTGATACCTGAAGGACTTTCCTTCGTTAGAAAACATTTATTTCTCAGAAGGACAATCTCCTCTTCTATGACCAATGTTGCCTCATCTATCACATGTAATTGATACCATGGGAAGATTCCTTTCAGCAGTTTCTAGCATCGTATGCAATTCTGGGACTGAAATCTTCTCGAGGTCTATATTTAGATTCTCGACAAAAACATCAAATGCTTTGGTCAGAGATTTGAGGATCATATCTATGGCTCTCCCATTGGAATAAGGATAGTCAAGTCTATCGAAATAGTCAAGGTGCGTCCTCATTTTGTGAATATGAGAGCTTACATATTGGTCTTTGTCCAATTGTATCGAAGCATTCACGGACCATATACATTTGGTAATATTTTGGTAATCGGTTTACCATGTCAAATGCCCTCAGTGGAAACGTTTCCATTCTTTCTAGTAAGGATGGAACCATGGTTTCAAGCATAAGACGTGATACATTGATTGAATCATCATTATGTTTCAATCAAGTATCGTTAGCTTCTATGGAGGTAAGAGGAGGTTCTTGAGGAATAGGTACGAGGAGTACGTATAATTTGTTTTTACGTTTGAGAACGTGTCTCAATGTTTTGAAAACAAATTGGGAAGTTCTGAGTGGTTAACTTTTCTTCCAAAAGAAAAGGTCTTAGGGTTGTGTTAATTGTAGTGTTTGCATTTTAGGCCATCTACAAAATTTAACAAAGTTAATATAGTATTTTCAATATTAATTTTTTAGCAAATTAATCACCCTTTAGTTTTCTAAAAACATTAATTTGCATAAAATCTAGGATCCAACGTTGCAAAACAAATGAAACGGTTAGGTGACCTTTATCTCGTCCATTTAATCCAACAAGGTAGATAACGTTTATCGATTACATCGAATGTAATTCCTAGCGTTATGGGATCCTTAACAACTTGTTTGTTAATTGGCATGTTTGATCCCATCTATGCCTTGGGTTTCTAATGCTTAGGTGACCTTTATCACAAAAGATTCCCAATCAAGTAATCCTACTTGAAACAACATGTGAAACTCACATCCATGCGGTTAGGTGACCTTTATCCCACAAAGACATAAGAAACACCTCATCCATCTCAAGACAATCCAAGTGGTTAGGTGACCTTTATCCCACAAGGGTGTCATAGTGACGTATTGAGTGTTTCTCAAAAGGACGGCATATGACTTGTGTTTATAAAAGGGATTTTAGATGTTTTACAATTCTAGTTTTGAAAACATTTTTAGTATCATGTGATTTTGCATGCATTTAATAATACATGATATTTAAATAAAATCTTACTACTCATCAAATGGTTCCTATTTAATAAAATTTCTATTTTACCAACTAATGATCATAATAAGAACCATTTATAGTCTTTTAATAAAACACTTTTATTATTAGATTATGAATTTGTATGAGTTTTGAGATCTCCATTCAAACTCCTTCTATAAAACTCAAAAATCTCAATTTTTGCCTTAAAACCATAGTACCACATTATTGCATGCATCAAATAATCAAGGTACTCTTTTTAAGAAAATGAAACTATTTATCAAAATGAATAAATTTAAAATCTCCATTTTAAATAATTTGGTTCAATTAAAAATCCAATTTTTTTTAAAGTTACGTCGTTTTTAAATAAACAATCTTATATAAAACGTATTTGAACCAATTTGCATGTCATTGTTTTAAAATCTCCATTTTAAATATTGGTTGATATAAAATCTCTATTTTAAACTTGGTTCATTTAAAATCTAATTTTAAAATTTGTCGCTTCAACTTTAAACAATTTTAAATAAGCGCGTTTGAACCAATTTTATGTTCTTTACTAGCATACAATATCCTATATTTTAACGCATCAAAAATAACATAATCAACCATAAACATGTAAAAGAATGTGCATAAAACAAAGCCATTTCTAATGACATTTCTTGTGAGCCAAAACAAGAAATGCCAAGTCCATACCTTAGGGACAAAATAAAAAAAAACTTCAAGCTCCCACTTGCTTTAGCATCTCTATGCAATCAAGACATCAAGCTCCATCTTCAAACTCCATGTTGGCCTTCTTCTTGTTACATTTTATAAAATAAAAAACTAGTTCTAACAACTAATCTAATACTTACAAAATGAACAAAAGAAACATGAAATAATAAAACCTATTTACTATTACAAATTTGTTATAATAAAAATTATAACAAATTTAAAGAAAACAACACAACAACCAACACATTGGTCCATGGCTTGTTTATGCACATATTACTCATAAATAACATAAAACAACACTTTGTTTTTCTAAGGCAACCTTTATGTAACAAAAATGCATGTTAAAATTTTGTTACATAAAATATAAAATTTTCACAAAACAAGTTGCCAAAGAAGCCATGCATGAACTTTTCATACCAAAATGAAATTTTACTCATGGCTTCCAAAAACCAAGTTTTATCCAAAAAAAACTTATTTTTCTAATCATGCATTATAACATAGGATCTGATACCACTTGTTGGGATTTTATGTTCAAAACATGGGTTTCAAAAACCTCATAAGAGATCAAAGTTATTACGCAACGGAAGCAAAAATTTGAACAAAACATAAAACCATTTTATTCCCACCAAGGATCTTGTTACATGCATGAAAAGATAAATAAATAAACGTAAGAGAGTTTAAAGCTTACAACCTTTGTAGTCCTTTGGATCCTCTTGGGAGGTTGCAAGTTGATGAAGATGGTAGAACCCAAAATAGAGAGCTCCTCTAGAGTAGTCCACCGACAAGCTCCAACACCAAAGTATGCTAGTACCTTTCTTGAGATGAGATGCAAGCTCACTTCTTTCTCAATACTACACTAGTGTTGAAAAATAAGAAGAAAAACCACCACCAAAATGGGTGGTTTTCGGCCGAAAGGAGAGAGGAGGAAGAGAGAGAGAGCAAAAAACAATTTTTGTGTATGTTGCAAGTATCTATCTCTCTCCATAAGTTCTCAAGATATGCAACCAAACCCTTTTTTTCATTTGGCCAAAAATTGGTCCAATAGCATTTGAGTCTTACATGCAAATATTACACTTGAGGCCCTCTAGTTTAAATTAGGTAAAATCAAGATTTTAACAATTTAAACTATGTTACATTTAGTCCCTCCTTCTAATTCTAGTTACATATGAACCCATCATATTATTTAATAAACTAGAATATTTCATTTGCATTTAATATTATGAATTATATTCAAAAATATAATTAATAATATTTATCAAGAAATAATAATATTTATTAATTATCAAATTCTTATAAATATTAATTTAGTGTCTACTTGTTGTTCGGTGTGACCCTATAGGATCATATATTACGGGTAATATTATTTTTAATCATTCTTGAGCATATAGAACCAACACACTATGCCACTACATGAATTGTATGAGACGATGTTGCAAGATGAGGAAGAAATAGATGGGATAAGAGAGGAGAAGAACAAGAAAAAGAAGAAAGATTTCTCTCAAGAACCGATTGCACAACCGAATAACTTTACAACTGATGAATCTGGAATGTTTGATACAGGGTTCAGGGGAAATATTTCTGATGATGGTGTTGAACTACATCAAGCTTTGGTTCTTCTCACAAGGCACTTTCAAAAGAAGTTTTACAAACCTTCGTCATCAAACAACAATCTGAGGTATACATCTGGTTCGAGAAAGTTTGAGAACAACAATTATGAAAGGAAACCTTTTGGAGAGCAAAGAGTTGAAAATATTGATAAAAGATTTGAGCAAAGATCGGAGAAAGCTGAAGGAAAGAAGGTGTATGAGAACATAGGGAAAATGTTCGAAGATAAGAAAGCTGTGGAGATTCAAAAGTGCTACAACTGTGGTATTCCGGGTCACTATGCAAGAGATTGTCGAAAAAAGGTTGTCAAGAACACTGTTTACTACAAACAAAAGTTGCTTCTTGCACAACAAAAGAAAGATGGAAAAGCTCTTATGGTGGAGGAAGAGTATTTTCTTGATTATTTTGATGACGAGGGAGAAAATGAAGAGCATGCAAATATGTGCCGAGCCGAATTCGATTCACACGATGAGGATAAGTCTGACACTTCCTCACAGGTAAATTCTTTTCCTTTACCTGAATCATTAAATCAAGAAGTCATAAATCTGCGTAATGAACTGAATGACACACTAAATAAATTAGCATGTTCTGAAAACGAGTATGCTAGTTTATTTCGTGAAATTGAAATAATGGAACCATGTGATGGGGGAGATTAACTTCTTCCTAGGATTGCAAGTGAAACAATTTTCCACGGGGATATTCATCAACCAGTCAAAGTATATATATTTGACATTTTGAGGAAATTCAAAATGGGAAATTGTACTTCCATTGGAACACCGATGGCAACACAATCAAAGATCGGTCCAGATCCTCATGGTAAGGA
The DNA here is from genome assembly GCA_033807775.1 of Saussurea involucrata. Lineage (NCBI taxonomy): Eukaryota > Viridiplantae > Streptophyta > Magnoliopsida > Asterales > Asteraceae > Saussurea > Saussurea involucrata. The sequence goes on from CM066326.1 coordinate 17,363,590, forward strand.
AACTGATATACGACACTATCGAGGTATGGTCGGATCTTTAATGTACTTAACTGCTAGTCGCCCGGATATTATGTTCGCTACTTGTCTTTGTACGAGATTTCCGGCGAATCCTAAGGAATCTCTGTTGGTCCCGAAGGCCTATACAAGTTTGTAGAAGGTGGGGGGGGGGGGGGGGGGTTGAATACAAACACACAAATTTTACTTTTCTAAATTGTTTATTGATAAATCATTAACAATTTACAGCTTGTTGCGGAAACAAGATTAAGGATAAACCTAAATCTAAACAAGTTGGAACACTAAGGTTTCTTGCACTAAGAGAGATAAGGAAATTACTAATAATAACCTATCTTGAGATAAGAGATTGAACTTGTCCAGAGTTAGCAAGTTACTTCAAAAGAAGTGGGTTCATCTCTTTATATACTGCATGCATTTAATGCAAGTCAGTATACACTTTACACGTGTCATCAGCTGGTTGGTTGTATGTCATTGACCTTGGTTGACAACCTTAGTAGCCGCATGGATGAACAGTGTAGTATCAGAGTGGTTGTACGATCTCAGACAATCGGAGGTTCTTTTCTGACATTTCGTACGGAGTCGTGCAAGGGAGGTTAAGACAAAAGTACTTTGTACGGAGGACTTCATGATCAGCTTTTCGTTGATTCAGCGATTATCATTTTCTATTCAGCGAATGATAAAGTTCAGCGATAGCTGAAGTCTTGTACTTGATACTTCACGTTGAGTGGAAAAATCTGAGTCTTCGCTGATCCGCATCAGTTCATTAGGAGACTTGTCGCTGGTTCTTGAGCTTGATCTTTGACTTCAGCGTAGAACCTTTGTTGACGTGAAACTTGTCTTCAGGGATCATAAGTAAACAACTAACTTATCAGCGATCATCATAATGACTGAACAGACTCAGAGCATTAATGGTGAACAGTGTTCGCTGAATGTTTAATTTAAAGAGCGAGAGTTCCTATCAGCGGTACTGTAAGATCTTAGTACTTATCAGCGATAGTGAAACTCTGATACATATTGTTTACTTACAATTTTCACTAACTATATAAGAGAGGGTCATTATCAAATCACTGAGGGTTTGGATCAACAATCTCCCCCTATTTGATTATGACATAGCAACAAAGAAAATTGCTATTTAATGAAAACATAAGGATAAAAAGAACTCATAAAATATTTGTCCCTTTTACTGTTTTCTGGGATCTTTTCAGTACTGATGGAGTAAAGTACATTCGCTGAAATCTTTCTTTAAAACTTTGAATCAGGTTACAAAGAGAAATGGAAAGATTACAAGTACGAGCGAAATAAATTACAAGTACAGAAGAATAACTGATACAATAGAGAAAAAGGTGATCATATCAACTTGTAAAGGGTTCTTCCTTGATGAGAAGTTCATCAAGGGTCTTTGATGTGGGGATCATCCAGTCAGGGATATCTACTCCTTGATTCTTTTTCTTCAGAGCTGCTTCAAAAATCAAGGGCTTCAGGTGTCTAGCTTTGATGTCGCGTCTGACTTCACACCAATATACGAGATCTCTGAGTTGTTCGATGGGAGCGATGTCGAGCTCAGAGATACGTTGAAAGTGGTGATTTCCATAGTAGTCTAAAAAGAATATACCATAGGGATCACTTACAACTGTGCCAGGAATGAATGTTTCTCCAGGTGGTAGGGAGGTGTCAAGCATTGAGAGATGGGCATCAGGGCCAACAATTTCAGCACGAGAGAAACCAATGCCCGTTTCAATCCGAATATGAGGACCTGAACCAGAGGCTTTCTTTTTCTTATCAGAGACTTTTCTTGGTTGAGGAAGAGTAGGAGGAATATCCACAGCAGATGAAAGCAAGTCGATCTGTTTGTTTAAGATCTTCTCGACATGGCTTTTGAACTTTGAGCGCGATCCCTGAATGTCTAATTTTGTTTCTAACCATTCAGAGAGACCAAACTTTTCTAAGGTAGCAGCATAGAAGGTTTGCTTGGTTTCATCAACTCTTTAGACATCCACTTCAACAACAGGAACTTCGGCGTACAGTCTTCTTCTGATGTTTGACTTGACGATTTTGGATGGTCTAGATCGATTGGTCAGCATTTGTTTAGCCCATTCCAAAGTCGTATTAGAGACCTTAGTCTTTTTTCTAACGATCTCTTGAGCATCATCCCATAGCTGATGTTGAACATCAATGGGAACTCTTTTCAGCTTGGGGTCTTTTATTGATCGTTTAGAAAGCTGGATGGCGTATTCTCTGTCTTTTTCTTCAGCTTCCTTTCTTTCAGCGATTAGGCGTTCAGCTCTGAGGTGTTCCTTGTATTCCTTTTTGGAAATCCTGAACTTTGGAGGAACTGAAGGAAGTTGATCACGCCTCAGAATGATTCGCTGATCCTCGAATCGCTTTATTATCTCCTCTCTTCTTTTCTGATCCTCTTCACTTAGCTTTTGAGGAGCTAAGGAAGGTCTGCCTCTGTGCGAGAGTAGTTGTTCTTCTGGTTCATCAGTCTCAGAGATTAAATCTAAGACTGGGATTATTTCTTCAGCAGCAGCTGGTATTATTGGTGAAGTCGTAGTTGTGGAGCCTTCAGCGATATCCTCAAACAGGGGAGAGGACTAGCTGAAACACAACGATCTTACAAGTAAGAACTTGGGTAGAATCAGATAGAGAGAATTGGTTCAAGTGTATAGGCTTGGGTAGTTGAACTGATAGTGTATGATAGAGGAGGGATGGAGTGAGAGATGTTTAGCATAGCTGACAAACCGGCTTTTCAAGCAAGATCATCAGATTGTCATTTTCAGCGATGCTTTTGCCTTTGCCTTTCTCAGCTCTAGAGGCTGAGGGCTTTGTCTTTGTCCGCTCCCCTGAAGGTTCATTTATCGAGATTCCCTTAAGAGCTTTGATCTTCGGAGCAGGTTCGACGATAAAGAAGTCATCATCATCTTCGTCATCATCATCATCATTCTTTGGAGAAGAGGATGGTTCATCATCAGGGATGTCGACGACTTCATCATCTTCTGATTCGGATTCGGTTTTATCAGCTTCTTCTTCGAGTTGCTCCCCCTCAGATACAGAGGCGAGCTTCTAGGTTTCCTCGGGGTTTTCATCTCCCTGAGGTCCAGCGGTGGTTTCTTTAGTAACCTTCTCTCCCCTGATAGATTCATCATGGGAAAGGTCTTCAGCGCTTTTGGAGAGGTCTTCAGCGCTCTTCTCCCCCTCTTTTTCATGATGACTGGGGGAGGAATGGGTAGATTCAGCAGCGTTGGTAGGTTCTCTGTCTTCGTGGCCTGAGATACCTATACAAACTTCAATCTTTGCTATTCTGTCTTCAAGGCCAGAAATAGCAGGATTGATTTTCTTCAGCTCAGTGCGATCCGCCGCTGTGAAGTTGTCAGATGCAGGGACATGGGCTGGGGCCGGAGCAGGAGTATTCGCTTTCTGTAGTAGCTGCTCGATCATCGATTTCATCAAACTAACATCGGTCTTTATAGAGCCTAAGTCAGCCTTTACAGTAGACATATCTCCCTCTAGATGTCCAACCGATGTCTTCAGCGATATGACCTCGCTGGACATGGATGAAACTGAATTTTTGAGAGAGGTGTAGTCTGTGTAGATGTCAGTGAGCACCTTGGCGAAGTCGCTGAGAGTGTTATCAACTTGCTTCAAGTCATCTTTGGAAGCCTTCTTCTCCACCACCGTTGTCAGCTTGTTCAGATTCTCTCCAGCGTTTGTTATAGCTGTAGAGTTATTAGAAAGAGTAGTGGTGAGATCTGTCAGCGTTGTCTCCATAGCTTTCAAAGAGGCGTTGATGTCTCCCAAATTAGGACCTGTAACATATAAAAACTTGTGAACATAGGAAAGCTCAGAAGTTTGGGGTTTAGTCACAGTGTTTATGGGTTGGTGTGTACCTGCAGGAGGATTGGTGAATTCATCAAAATCATGGGTTCCTGAGTAAAGTTCCATGTCATCTTCAAAAGTGCCCATGGATTGTCCTGCAGGTCCTGTCTTCATCATTCCTGGAGAATCAGCTTTAGGTTCCGTAGAAATGATGGCAGCTCCAGCGAGATCTGGAGTAGAGACCAAATGAGTAGAGGGAGGAGCGAAGGATAAGAATGGGGGTTGGGTTCTGAGTTCAGCGTTGGATTCGCTGACAATCACTTCATCAGTCTTTTGAGAGACTGAAGGAGGTTGGGTACGTTCCAAGTTTGTAACCTCAGCGTTTAGAGACGCTGAAGTTGGGATTGAAGGGATGGCTTGTTCAGGTGTGGCAGAGCGTACCACTGAACGTTCCTTCAGCTCTGCAGAAAGAGATGAGGAGTCTTCAGCATGAGATTGCTGGGGTTGCTCCTTTGTTTTCTTGATCCTTTTAGAACCAAGTGGGGTAGAAGAATGTTTCCTTTTCTTAGAAGGAGAGGATTTTGTAGCCAGGGTATCAGCGATGGGTATTGTCGCTGAAGGAGCCACAGAATGAGAAGAAGAAGGGTTGAGAAGAGACAAGAGTGTAGAAAGACGTACCTCATTCACCATTGGTTTGAAGTTGAGTATCTTTGGGCCGACCTGAGAGAGTTTCAGGTCACCTTCAGTTGGGTAGCTCTCCTTCAGGCCATATTGGAAGATGGCGCTGATGAATCGGGGGTAAGGAACCCATGGAGGTCTGTCAGCGACGGTGTCCACTCTTAGAACTAGGTCATCATAGATAATCGATGCCCAGTCTATGTTGAGACCTTTCAGTAGTGCATACCCCATTGCTTGCTGAGGTTTAGCGGCTTGGTCAGAGGAGCCGCTCTTTGCAGTCATGCAGCTGATTAGATGAGCGAAGATGAAATTTATCTCGCTGGGCATTTTCGATTTCTTGATAATCGTCAGCTTCTTCTCGGCCTTCATGTCTCTGCCGATTTCCCATACATATCCCATTGCATCGAAAAATGCAATGTTGGCTTCCCTGTCTGAGTTTTTCTTGGGGTCGGGGAGGGGAACAAAAGGTTTTTCCTTGGTAGCGATGGGAAGGCTGAGAGCTTTGCGAATAATAGTAGGGGTGATCTTCATGGTGCCATATTCGATGTCGCAGAGGATGCAATCGATTGTTTTGGAGGGGTCTTTGGCTGAAGGTAGTTGAGAGTGTCTGGCTGAGTACCAGAATTGTGAGAGCAAGAGCTGATGAGCATGAGATGTTATGGTCAGGGCTGTGGAGATGTAGCAATTCTTTAGGAATTTCACAGCATCATCTAGATGTGTGACTTGCTTTCGAGGAGGAAACTCGAAAAGCGCATAGAGGTTGTTCACCTTGGTCCAATCCAGTTTGTCAAGGGCAAACTTGACTTGAGGAGCCTTGAGGATGTCCACTTCCTCAGAATCAGCGGAGATGTTCTCAGCGGTAGCAGGAATGTCAGACGAAGCCATTTCTCTGTATTATCAGTTCAACCAAAGATGTTAACAAATAAGAATTATCTTAATGTGGAAAGATTTTCCATTAAGATGGTTCAAATTTTATTCATTTCATTCAGACAAAAATGTCTTAATGAAGATTAGGGTTTTTCTTGATTTTTAAGAAACGAAATGTAAACCCATTTATTCTTGTTATCCAGTTTTCTATGAAGAATTAGATTCTGGAAACGAATGAAGAACAAGTTTAAGATTTTCGCATTTAAACTTGAAGAACAACCATGAAATGGTTGTGTTCATAAAACCATGAAATGGTTGTGTTCATAAAACCATGAAAAAAAATGATTTCATTTTAAGAAGTTCTTTTGTTTGATCTTGTTAAAACAAAGAAAAGATCAGAAACAAGTTATACGCATTTGGTAATAAATAAGAACATATTAACCTTGATGTTTGATGAAGAAGATGATGAACAGTTCTTGAAATTTTTTAAAGCGCAAATGCAACAGTGAATTCTTTCTTGCGGAGGAAGATTGATGCGTAAAAGAAAAATATAAACTACAAGTTTATTTATATAGAGAGATTAGAGAGAGAAAATCTTGAGCGGGAAAAGATTTTCATCATGACACGGACACGTGTTTGCATTTGATTGGAAGTTTGAACGAGACGTGCAAACGTGTGTCAGGAAGAGAAAACGTGTCGGGGTTTATCCGTTGCAATGACGTCACAACTGTCCTTTCATATTCTTGGTTGTCTCTGAGGTTTTGAAAAACTCAGGGATACTTTTGAAAACATGAAGTACTGAATTAAAATATTCAGCGATGGTTTTAAGAAATTTCAATATATCGCTGTTAAATAAGAGATATTCAGCGATGCATTTTGTTTTGAAATCTTGCATTTTAATGTGATTGTCAGAGAGAGAAAACATACCTTGATATCAGTTTTAACCATGTTTTATTCAGAGAGAAGATGATTGAATAGGTTATATGAGTTGATTTTATCCTATCGCTGATCAATGTGAACCGTTTAGGATTTTACCCTTCAAAGTTCAGCATTCCAAGCTCGCTGATGAGAAAGTTGAATCTTGTCTCATCAAGAGGTTTGGTAAATAAATCAGCTAACTGATAATCAGTTGGGATAAAATGAAGTTCTATATCACCATTCATCACATGATCTCTGATAAAATGATATCTGATTTCTATATGTTTGGTCTTTGAATGTAGTACTGGATTGTTTGCTATAGCGATGGCACTTGTGCTGTCGCAATAGATTGGAATTTTGGAGAGCTGAAGATCATAGTCTAGTAGCTGATTTCTCATCCACAAGACTTGAGAACAACAGCTTCCAGCAGCTACATATTCAGCTTCAGCTGTGGAAGTGGACACTGAATTTTGCTTTTTACTTGTCCAACTTACCAGCTTTCCACCCAGGAGCTGACATCCTCCTGTGGTGCTTTTCCTATCCATTTTGCAACCTGCAAAATCACTATCTGAATAGGCGGTTAGATCAAATCCTGAATCTTTGGGATACCAAAGACCTAGGTTCGTTGTACCCTTAAGATATCGAAAGATTCGCTTTACAGCTTTCATATGAGATAACATAGGTTCAACTTGATATCGTGCACACAAACATGTTGCATACATTATATCGGGTCGGCTAGCTGTAAGATACAAGAGAGAGCCGATCATCCCACGGTACAGCGTGACATTAACAGGTATTCCCTTTGAATCCTTGTCAAGTGTCAGCGGTGGTGCCATAGGGGTTTTCATAGCTGAACTATGAGTTAAATCAAATTTCTTCAGCATATCTTTAACATACTTTCCCTGATTGATAAAAGTTCCCTTTTCAGTTTGCTTAATCTGAAGACCAAGGAAATATGTTAGTTCACCCATCATGCTCATTTTGTACTCATCTTTCATTCTATCAGCGAAACGAGTACAAAGCTCAGGGTTAGTAGAACCAAATATAATGTCATCAACATATATTTGAACTAGAATGATATGACCTTTCACTTTTCTAAAAAATAGAGTTTTGTCAAGCTTACCTCGCTCAAATTTTTCAATATGGAGATAAGTAGAAAGAGTGTCATACCATGCACGTGGAGCTTGCTTTAAGCCATAAAGTGCCTTATCCAGTTTATAAACATAACCTGGACGCTTAGAATCTGAGAATCCTGGAGGTTGTTCCACATACACTTCTTCATTCAGCTTTCCATTCAGAAACGCTGACTTAACATCCATCTGATGTACTTTGAAGTTTTTGTGTACAACATATGCTAAGAATAGACGAATAGATTCAAGTCTTGCTACTGGAGCAAATGTTTCGTCATAATCTATACCTTCCTCTTGTCTGTATCCCTGAGCAACAAGACGAGCTTTGTTGCGGGTTACAGTACCATGTTCGTCCAACTTGTTTCGATAGACCCATTTAGTGCCTATTACCGTTTTATCAGTTGGTCTCCGAATAAGTTTCCAAACTTTGTTTCTTTCGAATTCAGTCAGCTCTTCTTGCATGGCGCTGACCCAGTTTGGACAGCGTTTGGATCACCAAGAATTTGATCAATTGGGTGATTTACAGTCCATCGCTGAGCCGGAGCATAAGTCGTTGACTCATCTTGAACTGGAGGAGCTGAAGATGAGGCTTCAGCTACTTCTGGAGTTTCAGTTAAGAGAGGAATACTTGCATTTGTCATTTCAATTACTGATTGCTGAGAGATAGATGGAATGTCTGAGGCATTTGGTTCAGCGGTAGGTATAGTGTTTATTGGAACAGCTGAGACCCATGATGTTTAGCTTCACTGTTCTGTATGTTTGGAATGATAGGAGGACTATCATCTTCTACTGGATCAGCATGAGGAGTGGGAATATCTTCTGAATCACCAAGATGAGAAAACATCCATTGATTCAGTTCTTCAGTATCAGCGGACGGTTTAGAGTTCGCTGAACGGGATTCGTCAAACGTGACATGAATAGTTTCTTGTACAGTTTATCTTCTACGATTGAAGACTCTGAAGGCTTTGGAACTGAGGAGTATCCAAGAAAGATTCCATCATCAGCCTTAGGATCAAACTTTCTAAGAGCATCTCTGTTGTTCAGTATGAAACACTGACATCCAAAGATGTGAAGAAAGCTGATTGAAGGCTTTCTCCCATGAAAGAGTTCATAGGCTGTCTTTTTGAATCTTTTAACTATCAGCGACCTGTTTTGCGTAAAACAAGCAGTGTTGACAGCTTCTGCCCAAAACTGAGTAGACAGGTGAGAATCGCTGAGCATTGAACGTGCAGCTTCAATAATTGTTCTATTTCTTCTTTCAGCGACTCCATTTTGTTGTGGTGTTCTCACTAAAGAGAAGTTGTGAGAAATACCCTTACTCTCAGGGAAGGAATCAAGAGAACCGTTTTTGAATTCAGTCCCATGATCACTCCTTATTGAGCGAACGGTCAGATTGTTCAGGGTTTCCATCTTCCGAACAAAGGTGATGAGTTCTTCAGGGGTGTCACTCTTAGAACGGAGAAACATTACCCAAGTGAAGCGAGAGAATTCATCAACTATGACCAGCGTATATTTCTTTCCAGCGATGGATTATTTGTTAACAGGGCCAAACAAATCCATATGGAGTAGTTGTAGAGGAGATGACACTGAAGAAACTTGCTTTGATTTAAAGCTTGCTTTGGTCTGCTTCCCTTTTTCACACGCTGAACATAAAGACTCTTTGGCGTATGAATGCTGAGGTAGACCAGTGACTAACTCTTTTGAAAAAAGAGTGTCCAGTGTCTTGAAATTTAGATGAGATAGCCTCTTATGCCATAGCCAGTTGATATCAGATGAGGCCTTTGAGAAGAAACAGGAGTTCTCAGTGGTTGTTGAGTCCATGTTTATTACATAAACATTTTCCAAACGATAACCGCTGAGAGCTATCTTCTCCTTTTTGTCAGCGACAAAGCAAGATTCTTTAGTAAAGATTACTTTGTTATCCATGTCGCAAAGTTGACTGATGCTTAGAAGATTATGCTTCAGCCCTTCAACATATGCGACTCTTCTGAAGGAGGTTGTACCATTTGAAAGTACACCATACCCTCGGGTATGTCCTTTTCCATTTCCACCGAAAGTCACAGAGGGACCTTTCTCTTCCTTGTATTCAGCGAGAAGACTTTTCTTTCCAGTCATGTGTCTAGAGCATCCGCTATCAAGATACCAGATACCCTTCTTAACCTGCAATACAAAAGAAGATTAGTTTTTCTTGGGTACCCACTTTACCATGTATACACATTTGTCAGTGGAAGTAGCTGGAATGGAAGATTCAGCAGTCTTCGCAGCATTTGAAGATTCATCTTTGTCTTTCTTCACTTTGGTTAATTTCTTAACTTCAGTGGTAGGATTCACCTTGACCTGATTTGCACCAGGGTTGGTCTTCTTTGCCTTAGGGGCAATCTTCACCTTAGCTATCTTATCAGCTCTGGTGGCTGTGGGACACTTACTAGCAATATGATCGGTAAGTCCACAGTGATAACATTTCCTATAACTAAAAGTAGTTATAGGACCATTTGAATGCTGAGCTTTTAATTTCGAATTAGAAGTGCCAACACCAAGTAAACTATTGGCTTTAGAAATGGGACGAACATTCAGTTCTTCAGATTTCTTACCAAGGACATCCAATCTGAGTCTAGGAGTAGATCGCTGAATAGATCTAGAGATCTGCTTCCTTGATCCAGAGAGATGAGCCACTGAAGCTTTAGAAGCATTCAGCTTTGGTACTAAGGTACCCTTCTGAGGATTCTGGTAAATAACAATTCCTTTACCTTTGTCTTTAGAGACAGAGGTAGGTTTTGAATAAACCATTTTCTCCTTGCCTTTTGAGGAGGTAGGAGTTTCCTCAGGGATTGGTGTAATGGACGAGGAGCACTGAGAAGATGAAGTATCAGCGACTGAGGATACGAACGTTCCAAATTTAAGCATTGAACGCTCAGTGGTTGGTTTTGAAGTATCATATTTGTAACCCAAACCACGTTTATCACTCAGGGGAATCTGAGACTTTATTATCTCAGTGATCTTTGTTGAAGAATTACACCATCCTTCAACAGTAGCTTTTTCAGCTTTTAATGCAGCGATAGCTTCTGCTCGTTCGATTTTGACTAGCTGATTTAAATATACTTGATCTTTAAAATCTTCTTCAATTTTAGAAAGCTTTTCTATTTGAAGGTGGCAGTTTTTAAGCTTTTCAGCGAGATCAAGATTTTGGTTTTCAACTATAGTTTTGTCATTCATGGCTTCTTATAAACTTCTAGTCAAGAGATCGATCTTACGGAGACTATCAGCTTCATCAATATTTGCAATATTGGTAAAGAAAGAAGGTGATACCTGAATAGCAGATGTTGAAGTGGAGGGAATGTCTGAGCTTTCTTCCTCTTCTTCAATCTTGGCCATGAGACATAGATTTGCTTCATCATCTTCAGAGTCAGATGATGATGCTTCTTCATCAGAAGCAGCCCAATCATAGTCAGCCATCAGGCCTTTATTCTTCTTCTTAAAGCTTTTCAGCTTAGCATATTTTTCTTTCAGCTTTGAATATTTGTCATCTTTATTCCTTGGAACAAAGGGTTTCTTTGTAAAAGCTGAGGGTCTAGAAACTTTCTTAGACCTGCACTTGTTAGCGAAATGTCCTGTCTTTTCGCAGTTAAAACAAGTAGCAGTAGCCTTATCAACAAAAGCTGATGATCTAGGCTTGTCAGATATGGAAAGAGGTTTGTTCTTTCTAAACATTTTCTTTTTGGCAAATCTCCTGAACTTCTTAGTTAGGAGAGCCAAAGATTCATCATTATCTGAATAATCAGAATCTGATGACCTTTCAGAGTTACTCTCTAACTCAGTGATAGTGACCGAGGGTCGCTGAGTAGAAGGTTCCTCTGAGATTAAAGCAACAGGGGTGCTTTTGGAATCTTTTACAAGATTCTTCTTAAGATGGCTCGATTGCTCATGATTCAGCAACGTGCCATATAAGGTTGAAAGGGTCATTGATTTTAGATCCTTTTACAGCTTGAGACACATAGCATAATTGTCCCAGCTTTCAGGTAAACATTCTAGAAACTTTGTCAGTACTTCAAAGTTAGAATATTCCTTACCAACAGTTTTCAGATCTATAATTAAACAATTAAAACGTTGGTGAACTTCAGAGAGAGATTCATTCTTACCAGAAATGAAACTTTCGTATTGTCTTACCAGGTTGATCTTTCTTGAGTCCTGGACTTCAGACGTTCCTTCATACTGAACACATATTGTGTCCCACATGGCTTTTGATGTTTTCAGATTCATGACGGAATGGTAGACTTCGTCAGGAAGAGCCATGGATAGAATGGATCTGGCTTTTGTATCTATAGCCACTTTCTTCTTATCTTCGTCAGTCCATTGAAAGATTTCCTTAGGTACCAGCCTTTCTGGAATAGCAGGTCTATTCTCAGCGGCTGGAACATCAGCATCAATTCTTACAGGGATGAATGGACCATTCTCGAGATAGTAAGGCATAGTAGGGTCTACACCTTCTAAGAAGAGTGTCATCCTATTTTTCCATAAGTTGGAGTAATCTTTGGAAAATCTAGGGGGTTTAGCAAGAGAACCATTGTCTATATAATTTGTGTTTGTGTTGGTGGCCATTTTCAGATAATAGCAAGGAAGAGAAATATCTTAGAGTAGATCTTGTTTATGAGATTTAAACAAATCCGCTCTGATACCACTTGTTGGTCCCGAAGGCCTATACAAGTTTGTAGAAGGGGGGGGGGGTTGAATACAAACACACAAATTTTACTTTTCTAAATTGTTTATTGATAAATCAATAACAATTTACAGCTTGTTGCGGAAACAAGATTAAGGATAAACCTAAATCTAAACAAGTTGGAACACTAAGGTTTCTTGCACTAAGAGAGATAAGGAAATTACTAATAATAACATATCTTGAGATAAGAGATTGAACTTGTCCAGAGTTAGCAAGTTACTTCAAAAGAAGTGGGTTCATCTCTTTATATACTGCATGCATTTAATGCAAGTCAGTATACACTTTACATGTGTCATCAGCTGGTTGGTTGCATGTCATTGACCTTGGTTGACAACCTTAGTAGCCGCATGGATGAACAGTGTAGTATCAGAGTGGTTGTACGATCTCAGACAGTCGGAGGTTCTTTTCTGACATTTCGAACGGAGTCGTGCAAGGGAGGTTAAGATAAAAGTACTTTGTACGGAGGACTTCATGATCAGCTTTTCGTTGATTCAGCGATTATCATTTTCTATTCAGCGAATGATAAAGTTCAGCGATAGCTGAAGTCTTGTACTTGATACTTCACGTTGAGTGGACAAATCTGAGTCTTCGCTGATCCGCATCAGTTCATTAGTGTAATAACCAGGTATTTTACTTTTATTATTTTAAGTTTTATGTTAACTATTTCTTGAGGATAGGAGTCAATAGATAAGTTAATTTGTTAATTGGTAGTTTAGAAGTTTAGATGGTCAAGTGTTAGGAGTTGAGGGTTGAATTGGTACTTATGACCAAACCTTTTTACAAACCGACTCATATTGTATATTAGGATAAGAAATCAGTTTTTAGAAAATCAATTTGAGTGTGTGTGTGTGTGTGCAAAATTCGGTCAAGAAGAGAAAGAAGGAGGAAGGGAATTCAAGAAGAAAACTTGTGATTGAGAGTTAATCTTAAGGTAAATCCTTTCAAACCTGGTGGTCTCTTGTTAATTATCTTCTTTGTGTTTGATTCTAGCTATAAGGTTTTATATGTTCCATAAATTAGCTTCTGATTTCCAATTAGGTTTCTATGAGTTCTTCATAAATTCAAAGTTAGAAGTGGGTTGGTTGCTAAAATTGGTTGATAATGGAGTTTTGGGATTTTGGGATTTTGGGTTTGAAATTGGTAAAATCAATGATTTGGATTTGTTGGTTTTGCTATTGTTATATGTTAGTATTGGTTCTAAAAGGTCTATAGTACTCAAAATATTGATTTGGGGAAATTTAGAACTGATTTGGGAAGGTTTGGGTTTGAGAAAACCTTGGATTTTGGAGAAGAAACTCATGCAGGTTTTTGGAACAGAGCTCCGCGCCGATGGGTGGCGCCGATGGATCGGCGCCGAGCAGTTGGCGCCGGCTTCTGTTTGGTTTTACAAAAAATTTCTAACTTTTGGCCGTTTTAGTTTAAAGTCGAGGCATCGTTTAGTAAGTTGTCTGAGGTATTGTTAAGGGTATTTGGATGTATAATTAGACAATTTAATACCATCTTATGTGTCAAATTCAAGTTGTTCGGTTTTGACTTGGTTACATTTTAGGAGTGTTTGGTGAGTTGCTAAGATTGCTATTCATCATAGTAAGTCTTGTATGCATATAGATATGTGATATTCTACCAATGTGAATGTATTACAGGATCGGTTATTCCTCGTTAGTGTGGTGTGGACATTTGTGGTATTGCTAATAGTACTGTGTGCAAGTACGGGTGACTTCAAGTTATCATAAGGTGAGTTTTACTTCAAAAGTATTTTACTGGAATACATTTATGTGGTTAAATAAATGGTTGATAAAGTGTATGAATATGTCATACGTGTGTGTGATTATGATGTATTTATATATCATGAATTACGTGAGTATTATATTGGGATATAATACGTGGCCGGGCATAGGACCGGTGTGTTAATTGGCTCGCAACCAATGTATTTGGCCAATGGTGGAGGGATAAGGTGATACGGGTGATATAATTCTTGAATGGTATTTGATATGCGTGTGAAGATTATACAAAAGATTTATTAAAACTAACCGGGATTTCCTCACTAGACTGTTTAGTCTAACCCTTATTTTGTTTTAAAACATGTTTTCCAGGTGGTGATTCGAGTAAAGATCAAGTAGTTAGATAAATGGAGGGATAGCTTTTGTGGAGATGATCATTATGAAATTTTGGATGTTTTGTACATATAACTTTATCGTTAGTTATTTTGTAACTTAATTATAAAAAAAGGCTTGTATTGTTTTTTTTTTCTTGTTTATATTTAGTCAGACTCTGGGACCCAAGGTGAAACAAGGTGTATCTAGAAGATGGAATATTTACATGAATGAAGGTTATTTGGTTATATATAAATGTGGGATGTTACAGATGGTATCAGAGCCCTAGTTTAAGGGATTTAGGTGTTAATATCTATACCTAGACTTAAACTGCATGTGAAGTAGGATGTCCATAATATATTAGAACCTCGGGATGCTAAGTATAAAAAGGGTTGATGGAACAGCATGTAAGGTAATTTCGGGTTACACTTGGCCAGTGTAATTATGATCTTACAGGTACATGTTTGAACCAGAATACCTTGTTATATGGGGTATGTGTTTATGTGTATATTAACCTTGTCTGAATCTACAGAATGGCAAGTGGCACTAGATATCAAAGGGGAGGAAGAGGAGGACAAAGAGGTGGAGGCAGAAATGGGGGTAGGAATCCATCAGGCGGTTCTGAATTTATTACAAGGGATGATCTGATGACGGAAATGGGGAGGTTACAAACAAGTATACAAACTATGTTTAATCAAAGCCGTCACATTGGAACTGGCATACCTGATCCGAATCAAGAAGATGAATTGTTAGTTACTCCTACGACCTCATCAGTACAAAGGAAGTGTGATTATAAAATGTTTCTAAGTTGTAAACCTCCAACTTATGCGGGAGAAAGAGATCCAGTGAAAGCTATGCGGTGGATAAAAGAGATTGAAGCTGTATTCAAAACCAGTAAATGTACGGAAGAAGATAAAGTCTTATATGGAACGGCGATGCTGAAGGCGGATGCATTGTATTGGTGGGAGGCTCTCACTAAATCTAAGGGACCAGATGTATGCACTATTATTGCTTGGAATGATTTTGCAACAGCTTTTAAAGGACAATTTTGTCCTCAAGCAGCAGTAAAGCAGTTAGAAGAAGAGTTTATGAATTTGCAACAAGGGAACTTATCTGTAAGAGATTACACAGCTCGGTTCATAGAAAAGTCTAGATTTGCAGAATATTATGTTGCAACGGAAAGGATGAAGATGGATAGGTTTGTTTATGGACTGAATTCAGAAGTTAGAAGATTGACATCTGCAACAAGGCCTACTACCTTCTCAGCAGCAGTTAATGAAGCCGAAAATATAGAGCGAGACAACAAAAGGGATGTGAATGATAGGGGTATGGGAAAGAGGAAATGGGAAGGACCACAGTATGATCCGAAAAGGTCCAGGTTTCAAAGAAACGATAACCGTCCGCCGTTCCAACCAACGGGAAGACCGTGTCCGAAATGTAATCGTTCTCATCAGGGAAATTGCCAAGTGGAATCTCGGATATGTTTTAAATGTGGGAAAACTGGGCACATTGTTAAATATTGTCCCTTAGCGCGGTTTTGTTATCTATGTAACTCACCGGATCATCTTCAATCGGATTGTCCGCGGGGCAGAATACAACACGGTGGAACTTCAGGGAAACCGGCAACTGTTAGACCAGTAGTTCCAAGGATAGAGCCACCGCGAACAAGGGGTCGTACGTTTCAGATGACAGCTAAAGAGGCGGAGGAAACTCCGGATGTGGTCACAGGTACATTTTTCGTAAATTCTACACGTGCCAAGGTGTTATTTGATTCCGGTGCAAACCGATATTTTGTGTCTCCTTCCTTTGCGGATTGTGTGCATTTAAAACCTAAAGTCTTAGATCATGCTATGTTAGTAGATACTGCTAATGATAGACAAGTGTCAGTTAAGGAAGTGTTTGAGAAAGGTGTGATAGATATAGAAGGATGTAAAGTGCCTATACAACTGTTTCCTATAGCATTAATTGAATTTGATGTGGTAGTCGGGATGGACTGGTTAGCCGAGAACCAAGCTAACATTGTATGTGATAAGAAGATTATCAATATTGTGTTACCTGATAATAGGGCCGTGGTGATTTACGGTGATCGTAAGAACCATCAGTCTAGTCTTATATCTGTGTTAAAAGCCCGTAAGTGCGTCAGCAAGGGTTGTCAGAGTTATATAGCCTATGTGATAGATAGTAGACCTGAGAAGAGTAAGTTGGAAGATATTCCAGTTGTGAGTGAGTTTCCTGAAGTGTTTCCCGAAGACTTGAATAGTCTTCCGCCTGTTAGACAAGTAGAGTTCGGCATTGACTTGATTCCCGGAGCCACTCCTATTGCTCGTGCACCGTATCGTTTAGCACCTACAGAAATGAAAGAGATGATGACACAGTTGCAAGAGTTATCCGATAAGGGCTTTATCAGACCTAGTTCTTCGCCATGGGGAGCACCCGTTCTGTTTGTGAAAAAGAAGGATGGTTCGATGAGAATGTGTATTGACTACCGGGAACTGAATAAACGTACGATCAAGAACAAGTACCCGCTACCTAGAATAGATGACCTCTTCGATCAATTGGTGGGAGCTTGTTATTTTTCCAAGATTGATCTCAGATCTGGCTATCATCAACTGAAGGTTAAAGAAGAAGATGTTCTGAAGACTGCTTTTAGAACAAGGTATGGTCACTATGAATTTTTGGTAATGCCGTTTGGGTTGACGAACGCTCCAGCTGTTTTCATGGATTTGATGAATCGAGTATGTAAGCCATATCTCGATAAATTCGTTATTGTATTTATTGATGATATTCTTATATATTCTCGATCCAAAGAAGACCATGCTCAACACCTTCGTTTGGTTCTGGAGTTGCTGAAGAAAGAAAAGTTGTATGCTAAGTTTTCGAAATGTGAGTTTTGGTTACGAGAAGTTCAGTTTCTGGGGCATGTCGTTTCCGAGAAAGGTATACAGGTTGATCCGATGAAAGTGGAAGCAGTTGAAAAGTGGGAACCGCCAAAGACAGCAACGGAGGTACGCAGTTTTCTGGGTTTAGCTGGTTATTACCGAAAGTTCATCAAGGACTTCTCTCGTATCGCGACTCCTATGACTAAGCTGACTAGGAAGAATCTGGAGTTTGAATGGGAAGCGGAACAGGATGCAGCATTCCGAGTACTGAAAGAGAAATTACGTAGTGCACCGATATTAGCATTGCCTGAGGGTTCTGAAGATTTTGTGGTATACAGTGATGCTTCGAAGTTGGGTTTGGGTTGTGTACTTATGCAGCGGGGAAAGGTCATTGCTTATGCTTCTCGCCAATTAAAAGATCATGAAAGACAGTATCCCACACATGACATGGAGCTTGCTGCGGTAGTTTTCGCGTTGAAGATTTGGAGGCATTATCTGTATGGTACCAAGTGTCAAATTTATACTGATCATAAGAGTCTTCAACATCTTTTCGATCAGAAGGAATTAAACATGAGGCAAAGGAGATGGCTAGAACTAGTGAATGATTATGATTGTGAAATTCTATATCATCCGGGAAAAGCTAATGTAGTAGCTGATGCTTTGAGTCGGCAAGAAAGAAGTGGAACAATAAAAGTTGTTTCATTAAGGGCTGAACTGTTACCGAATATCTTTGAGGAATTGCAAAAGTGTCAAATCGAAGCTTGTCAAGAAGAACATTCGAAAGCGGAACGGATAGTGGGATTGTTGGCATTGCTAGTAAAGGATAATCGTGGGTTGTTGTGTATGGAGAACAGGATTTGGGTACCTCGTCTGGGTGGGTTACGTGACCGTGTACTGCAAGAAGCTCATAAATCCCGTTTCTCTATTCACCCAGGTACGAACAAGATGTATAAAGATTTGAAACAGTTTTATTGGTGGCCGGGTATCAAAAGAAGCATTGCTAAGTATGTGGAAGAGTGCGATACTTGTAAAAAGGTAAAAATTGAACATCAAAAGCCGTTTGGTCAATTACAGAAGTTAGAAATACCGATGTGGAAGTGGGAACAGATTACTACCGATTTCATTACAAAGTTACCGAGGACTTCAAAGGGGTGTGATTCTATTTGGGTGATCGTCGATAGGTTGACAAAGTCTGCTCACTTCCTACCAATAAAGGAAACCGATTCGATGGACCGTTTGGCTAAGTTATACATTGATGAAATAGTAACGCGACACGGTGTTCCAATCTCGATTATTTCTGATCGGGATAGTCGTTTCACTTCGAGGTTCTGGAGAAGCTTTCAAAGAGAGTTGGGAACACAGATAAAGTTGAGTACAGCATATCACCCTCAGACAGACGGTCAGAGTGAACGAACAATTCAGACGTTAGAAGATATGCTCCGGGCTTGTATTGTGGATTTTGGAGGATCATGGGATAAGCATTTGCCGTTGATTGAATTTGCCTACAACAACAGTTATCATTCCAGCATTCAAGCAGCACCGTTTGAAGTATTGTATGGTAGAAGATGTCGAACGCCGCTATGTTGGAGTGAAGTGGGAGAGAAACAGTTAGTAGGACCGGATATAGTTCAGTCAACATCGGATAAGGTTACTCAGATTCGGGAAAGATTGAAGATGGCTCAAGACCGACAGAAAAGCTACGCAGATCGACGCCGGAAACCATTAGAATTTCAAGTTGGGGATTTCGTAATGCTGAAAGTTTCGCCATGGAAAGGAGTCATCCGATTTGGAAGGCATGGAAAGCTTAGCCCGAGGTATATTGGACCGTTTGCAATAACAGAAAGGATCGGTGAGGTAGCGTACAGATTGGATCTTCCGCCAGAACTGGGTAGAATTCATAACGCGTTCCACGTATCAAATTTCCGAAGATGTCTGGTTACTCCAGATCAGGCTGTTTCCTTACCAGAGATACAAGTGGATGAAAGATTAAACTATGTTGAGGAACCGGAAGCAATTGTCGATCGCAAAGTTAAAGTGTTGCGGAATAAAGAGATCAGACAAGTGAAAGTACAGTGGAAACATCACAGAGGCCAAGATGCGACATGGGAATTAGAGTCGGAAATGCGAAACAAATACCCTCATCTGTTCACTTAAATGAATTCCGGGACGGAATTCTTTTAAGGGGGGGGTGTTGTAATAACCAGGTATTTTACTTTTATTATTTTAAGTTTTATGTTAACTATTTCTTGAGGATAGGAGTCAATAGATAAGTTAATTTGGTAATTGGTAGTTTAGAAGTCAGATGGTCAAGTGTTAGGAGTTGAGGGTTGAATTGGTACTTATGACCAAACCTTTTTACAAACCGACTCATATTGTATATTAGGATAAGAAATCAGTTTTTAGCAAATCAATTTGAGTGTGTGTGTGTGTGCAAAATTCGGTCAAGAAGAGAAAGAAGGAGGAAGGGAATTCAAGAAGAAAACTTGTGATTGAGAGTTAATCTTAAGGTAAATCCTTTCAAATCTGGTGGTCTCTTGTTAATTATCTTCTTTGTGTTTGATTCTAGCTAGAAGGTTTTATATGTTCCATAAATTAGCTTCTGATTTCCAATTAGGTTTCTATGAGTTCTTCATAAATTCAAAGTTACAAGTGGGTTGGTTGCTAAAATTGGTTGATAATGGAGTTTTGGGATTTTGGGATTTTGGGTTTGAAATTGGTAAAATCAATGATTTGGATTTGTTGGTTTTGCTATTGTTATATGTTAGTATTGGTTCTAAAAGGTCTATAGTACTCAAAATATTGATTTGGGGAAATTTAGAACTGATTTGGGAAGGTTTGGGTTTGAGAAAACCTTGGATTTTGGAGAAGAAACTCGTGCAGGTTTTTGGAACAGAGCTCCGCGCCGATGGGTGTCGCCGATGGATCGGCGCCGAGCAGTTGGCGCCGGCTTCTGTTTGGTTTTACAAAAAAATTCTAACTTTTGGCCGTTTTAGTTTAAAGTCGAGGCATCGTTTAGTAAGTTGTCTGAGGTATTGTTAAGGGTATTTGGATGTATAATTAGACAATTTAATACCATCTTATGTGTCAAATTCAAGTTGTTCGGTTTTGACTTGGTTACATTTTAGGAGTGTTTGGTGAGTTGCTAAGATTGCTATTCATCATAGTAAGTCTTGTATGCATATAGATATGTGATATTCTACCAATGTGAATGTATTACAGGATCGGTTATTCCTCGTTAGTGTGGTGTGGACATTTGTGGTATTGCTAATAGTACTGTGTGCAAGTACGGGTGACTTCAGGTTATCATAAGGTGAGTTTTACTTCAAAAGTATTTTACTGGAATACATTTATGTGGTTAAATAAATGGTTGATAAAGTGTATGAATATGTCATACGTGTGTGTGATTATGATGTATTTATATATCATGAATTACGTGAGTATTATATTGGGATATAATACGTGGCCGGGCATAGGACCGGTGTGTTAATTGGCTCGCAACCAATGTATTTGGCCAATGGTGGAGGGATAAGGTGATACGGGTGATATAATTCTTGAATGGTATTTGATATGCGTGTGAAGATTATACAAAAGATTTATTAAAACTAACCGGGATTTCCTCACTAGACTGTTTAGTCTAACCCTCATTTTGTTTTAAAACATGTTTTCCAGGTGGTGATTCGAGTAAAGATCAAGTAGTTAGATAAATGGAGGGATAGATTTTGTGGAGATGATCATTATGAAATTTTGGATGTTTTGTACATATAACTTTATCGTTAGTTATTTTGTAACTTAATTATAAAAAAAGGCTTGTATTGTTTTTTTTCTTGTTTATATTTAGTCAGACTGTGGGACCCAAGGTGAAACAAGGTGTATCTAGAAGATGGAATATTTACATGAATGAAGGTTATTTGGTTATATATAAATGTGGGATGTTACAATTAGGAGACTTGTCGCTGGTTCTTGAGCTTGATCTTCGACTTCAGCGTAGAACCTTTGTTGACGTGAAACTTGTCTTCAGGGATCATAAGTAAACAACTAACTTATCAGCGATCATCATAATGACTGAACAGACTCAGAGCATTAATGGTGAACAGTGTTCGCTGAATGTTTAATTTAAAGAGCGGGAGTTCCTATCAGCGGTACTGTAAGATCTTAGTACTTATCAGCGATAGTGAAACTCTGATACATATTGTTTACTTACAATTTTCACTAAGTATATAGAGAGGGTCATTATCAAATCACTGAGGGTTTGGACCAACAATCTCATGTAGGAGTCGTCAAACGCATCTTCCGCTATCTCAAAGGAACTCCCTACCTTGGTCTTTGGTATCCTAAAGGCACGGAATTCGAGCTAACAGCCTACTCCGACGCGGATCATGGTGGTAGTTTATTGGACCGGAAAAGCACATTCGGACATATCCAATTCTTGGGTGATAAGTTGGTAAGTTGGGTGTCTAATAAACAGAACTGCGTGTCACTTTCTAAGGCGGAGGCAGAATATGTCGCGGCCGCTAGTTGTTGCTCACGAGTCATCTGGATGAAAACCTAACTGACGGATTTTGCGTGTAAGTATGAAAAGATTCCAATCTATTGTGATAGCAAGTCCGCAATAGCAATATCTGTGAATCTGGTTCAACACACGAAAACCAAGCACATCGAAGTACGGTATCATTTTGTTAAAGATCACATCGAAAAAGGTACAATTGAACTCTATTTTGTTTCTATTGAATTTCAACTAGCCGACTTGTTTACCAAGGCTTTGGATGAGAAACGTTTCAACTTTCTTGTATCAAAGCTAGGCATGTTGAATTTGAAAGTTTGATAAGTCATAGTTTTTATTCAACATTTTGAAAATAATTCTTAGTCATTCAAATTTTGATAAATTTGAGTGAAGAATACTTATTTTCATAATATTGAATATTCATTATGATTTGTTCAAATTTAGATTTCTTTCAGTAGTTTACAAACTAGAATTCAATTTTATTCTTTTTATCGTATGTACTTCAATTGCTATTATTTATGCAGTTTTATGTGTGGTTCATATGTTTAGGGGGAGCTATAAATATTTGTGATCATGTTTCAAGGGGGAGCGTTCAACAAAGAAGAGGTGTTTGTTCAAAACAACAAAGGTAAGTGTTCTATCTCAAATGATTTTCGCAAACCTTACTCGATGAAAATGATTTTCTCAACACTTATGCATCTTTGTAGGAGGAGCAAAATGTTTTCAAGAACACTGAACTGATTTTAAACTGAAAAGTTCAAATTTTTGAAAAGTTCAAAGTTCAAATTTTCTGAAAATTTATCAAGTCTGGAAAGTAGTCGTACAAGACTTGTACGAGAGTTACTATTCCAACACGACAGTCGTACATAACTTGTACGAGAGTTACTGTTTCTGCACGACAGTCGCACAAGCTTTGTCAGACTAGCAATCCTAGTCGTACATGCTTCGTACGACAGTCACTGTTCATGATCCAGCCTTAGTCGCATCTTCATTCTAACACTAAGATGAGGTACTGGTGCATCGCTTCGTACGACTACCTGACGCGTGTCGGTCAACCCTTGGACCAATCACTTTGTGACACGTGTCACTAAGACCTAAGATCTATATATAGTGCATTTTTGAAAGTCTTTTCAGTTTACGACTTTTGTTTCACACGATTCTCTCACAAACTTAGTTATCGATTTTGGTTCATTGTTGCTGTTTCTTCACATCTGTGGATTCAAATCGATTCAGGTATCGTTTTTAATCTGTTTTCATCGCATTTCATCGATCATATCATCTGTTGTGTTGATTATTAGAAAAGTCGAAAAAGGGGTTTTTAGAAAACTCTTCATATTCTAATCTGTGTGTTAGATTTGATAAGAAAAGAAGTTAGATTAGCATTCCTGGTAGAAAACCGAACATAGGACACTAGTTTGATATGCTTTCATTGACAAATCTTAGGTTTTTGGGTTTGAATGTTCATAACTGTTCGAACACTCATAACTGTCGCACAACATTATGTTCTTCACATTCAAAACTGTCGCACAAAACAGATGTTCATAACGGTCGTACGAGACGTGTCAGACAACATTTAGTCGTACAGTTTTATCCGACAGTTAGTGTCAGGCGACTTAGTGTGTTGTACGACAGTAGCCCATACTTAGGAAATTTTTGAAAAAGTTTTGACGAAAAAGCACTGATATCCATATTGGTCTTACACTGTCAATCATAGACCATGGCACTTTTGCAAGAGCACGGTGATGGTAATTCTTCTGACGAGAACACGGTATTCCCATCTCATCTTTCATCACATCCATCGGTGAACGCTCGAGATCTAGATGCTAAACTAATTCTTCTAAGAGATAAGAAGGATTTAAAGCCGAACAACTACACTCTAGATTTCAATGTCACTATGGATTATCATCTTGTCATGGAAATACTCAAAGGTCACCCGCTTCGTATTGCTCTTGAAAGAACTTAACAAGTACCGGAGATATATCTGCAACAAGTATGGCGTAACATCCAATACGTACCTAATAACAACTACTTCACTCTGAAAGTAGATCATTTTGATACCAAGCTGACTTTGAAAAGGTTGCGACGAGTTCTTGATCTTCCTTATTCTTCTAATTTTGAAGATATGTTTTCTGAAGAAGATTTGTGCCGAGATATTATGCTAATGGGTTACAATGATCCACGTCCGAACTTTAGAGTGCTGACCAGTACATCTAAGTTGAAAATGAACTATCTACCGCCGATCTATTACACATTATTCAGTGTTGTGAATAGATGTATGACTTCAAAACACACGGGAGTCGACACGGCCAGTATTTCAGTGATCAGGATGTTCCATGCTATTGTTTTTGACCGAAAGATTGACTTTGCAATTTCTAATTGGAATGATTTGATCGAAGTGGTCACCGACAAAGCAAAGACATCAAAAGACAGAATGTTCGTACCATTTCAAAGATATCTTCAGATTATTATCCGTTCTATCATGGATTCTAATGATCAGATTCCGAGACGCGAGAATGCAGTTCTTGGTCCAACCAATTACATGAAGTATCTCTGACTTCCGAAACGTCTATCTTTTCCAACTATTATGGTTTTACCTGAAGCACTACTCGCCTACGCTGACCAAGAGTCACCATATTTGAGTGAGTATAGAGAAAAGAATGTACTGATGGCCCGGCCAGGACCGGTAGGGCTTACCCACGGTGCCAACAAATTAGGTGAGCGTGGTGAGGGTTCTTGAGTTAGAAAGAGAGTTCAGGATACTGGGGTACCTGAACAGGGCGTGTTGAGAGGTAAAAGTGATGTAAGGGGAAAAGGAGTTGGGGGTGATCTTCGTCAGTCGTCCAAAACTTCAAATCTTCAAATCTTTGAGGACGATGATGAGGAAGATCTTGGTTCCGACGATACTGAGGAAGAATCTGAGGATATTGATGTGGATATTGATGATCCTGCTAATCTTGTATACAGTTCAGATGATGAAAATGCCAATGCTAATGATGAGAAAGACGATGATAGTTCTGATGATAACAATGATGATAACAACAACGATCAAGTCATGGAGAAGCTTGATACTGTAATTGAAAAGGTCGTCACTACTACTTCTGGTGGTGATGGAGGAGTGATAAGGGGAAATGAGGGAGTATTAGTTGAAACATAAAATCAAGTGAGGTTGAGTGAGAAGGAAAGAAAAAAATATGGTGAGTGTGAGACAGGATCAACAAAAGTTTTAACTAATGATCCTAACCAAACCGTGTCTAGCCGGGTAGCCACATCTACTGTCGATGCGCATTCGTCGCCACATGACATTGAAGAAGACATAGTCCGCCCAGCTATGCAATGCACAACCCCACTCATCCACTCATCAAGTTCTTCACAAGTTGATGTTTCATCTTCTCACAGGGGATTAGCACAAACACTATCGGCGACACACTCGGTGTCTGATGATATTGAAACAGGATGGCACTTGCCCCGGCCACCACCTTCCTTTGGTCACAGATTCAGTCTAGAACCGTTTGATTTTACTTCCTTTCCAAGGACACGGACACCGTTTGTCACTTCATCTATGGTGACACAAAACGTTGGTGTTATGCGTGACCCAACCGGAACGCCCCGAGTGCAGCCGCCATTTGTTGGTACTTTACGAGGATCGGGCGGAAGCCCTACCAATGTTAACACTATGCTAGCGTTGAACGTAGGCCATACAGTCTCTATGACTACTATGCAAACCAGTAACCTAAATGGTCTGGGTGTTACCTTGGAACAAGCGCAAACCCAAACCACCAAATCATCTAACCGAATCAAAGTGGTGGAAGAAAAGTGTGGCATTCAAGCCCAAACCACCAAACGGAGGCATGATGATCAAGATCCCGATCATGATCACCATGACGGGGAGAGAAGTGTAAGACAAAGGGTGGAACAAGGCAGTGGTTCGGGTGTTCATGTTACTGAAAATGTGGAAACGAACGTGGAAACGGGCACCGGTAATGTTGGTGGTACACAAGGGGTTCAAAGTGCTGATGTTGGTGTTCTGGATGATGTCAATCCTAGGGTTGAAAAGCCTCAAGGATGTGATAACAGAACCGATGAGGAAATTATGGCTGATGATTTCTTACAGGATTTGATCTACATTAATTCTGATGATGATCCAGAAATTACTGTGGTAAAGATTAAAGAGGAGATGGATGATGTATTTGATGGTGGAAACGTTCAACCTGATTCTGATTCCGAGAAAGAAAGTAATCTACCTGATCCAGTGATACAAATTCCGGTAATACCTGATCTATCTGAAGGCAAAATCAGAGATGCAGTCTCCAAGGCAGAATTACGTAATCTACATATGTTAATTGATAGAGAAGCTTTAATTGTCAGACGTGCTCACCGAACAAGAATCATTACTCCATTCCAAGAAGATATAAGGAGTGACTTGTTTGTGAAAAAGATTCAGCCAATCGACAAGGTAAAGTTGTATTGTATTGAAAAGCTTCCACGTCCAAAACAGATTGAATATTTGTATATGATGGGTGACAAAGATCAAAAGCTCAGTGCAGTCAGAACAGATAAAGAGATTGTTAAGCTTGTGAAGATAGAATCGGAGAAGATTCTAAAAGTCTTTTATCCGAGATTCTATGTCCTCAAATCAGATGGAAAAGAGTGGAATTTCTGTTAAGCCGACTTCAAATCTCTAACCTGTGCAGACTTCTTCAGGCTGTATGACATTCTTGCCCGGATGCCGAACAAAGACATTACTTACTCTGAAGCCTATCAAGCCTTAAAACGTTTCATGAAGAACCTGATCAAGCATCCATACCTAACTGATTTTCAGATGGCTTTGGAAAGTAATCAAATCAGAGTCAACAAACGAAGGCCAAACAAAGGCTTACCCGACATGCAAGGTATTCCTCTGTATACTGTGTTAGAAAAACCAGAGTTTGGTGTTGTTTATCAATAATGGGCAAAAGAAGAAGAAGTTTGTTGGTCCCGAAGGCCTATACAAGTTTGTAGAAGGGGGAGGGGGGGGGGTTGAATACAAACACACAGATTTTACTTTTCTAAATTGTTTATTGATAAATCATTAACAATTTACAGCTTGTTGCGGAAACAAGATTAAGGATACACCTAAATCTAAACAAGTTGGAACACTAAGGTTTCTTGCACTAAGAGAGATAAGGATATTACTAATAATAACCTATCTTGAGATAAGATATTGAACTTGTCCAGAGTTAGCAAGTTACTTCAAATGAAGTGGGTTCATCTCTTTATATACTGCATGCATTTAATGCAAGTCAGTATACACTTTACACGTGTCATCAGCTGGTTGGTTGCATGTCATTGACCTTGGTTGAAAACCTTAGTAGCCGCATGGATGAACAGTGTAGTATTAGAGTAGTTGTACGATTTCAGACAGTCGGAGGTTCTTTTCTGACATTTTGTACGGAGTCGTGCAAGGGGGGTTAAGACAAAAGTACTTTGTACGGAGGACTTCATGATCAGCTTTCGTTGATTCAGAGCATTATCATTTTCTATTCAGCGAATGATAAAGTTCAGCGATAGCTGAAGTCTTGTACTTGATACTTCACGTTGAGTGGACAAATCTGAGTCTTCGCTGATCCGCATCAGTTCATTAGGAGACTTGTCGCTGGTTCTTGAGCTTGATCTTCGACTTCAGCGTAGAACCTTTGTTGACGTGAAACTTGTCTTCGGGGATCATAAGTAAACAACTAACTTATCAGCGATCATCATAATGACTGAACAGACTCAGAGCATTAATGGTGAACAGTGTTCGCTGAATGTTTAATTTAAAGAGCGGGAGTTCCTATCAGCGGTACTGTAAGATCTTAGTACTTATCAGCGATAGTGAAACTCTGATACATATTGTTTACTTACAATTTTCACTAAGTATATAAGAGAGGGTCATTATCAAATCACTGAGGGTTTGGATCAACAATCTCATGTAGGAGTCGTTAAACGCATCTTCCGCTATCTCAAAGGAACTCCCTACCTTGGTCTTTGGTATCCTAAAGGCACGGAATTCGAGCTAACAGCCTACTCCGACACGGATCATGGTGGTAGTTTATTGGACCGGAAAAGCACATTCGGACATATCCAATTCTTGGGTGATAAGTTGGTAAGTTGGGTGTCTAATAAACAGAACTGCGTGTTGCTTTCTACGGCGGAGGCAGAATATGTCGCGGCCGCTAGTTGTTGCTCACGAGTCATCTGGATGAAAACCCAACTGACGGATTTTGCGTGTAAGTATGAAAAGATTCCAATCTATTGTGATAGCAAGTCCGCAATAGCAATATCTGTGAATCTGGTTCAACACACGAAAACCAAGCACATCGAAGTACGATATCATTTTATTAAAGATCACGTCGAAAAAGGTATAATTGAACTCTATTTTGTTTCTACTGAATTTCAACTAGCCGACTTGTTTACCAAGGCTTTGGATGAGAAACGTTTCAACTTTCTTGTATCAAAGCTAGGCATGTTGAATTTGAAAGTTTGATAAGTCATAATTTTTATTCAACATTTTGAAAATAATTCTTAGTCATTCAAATTTTGATAAATTTGAGTGAAGAATACTTATTTTCATAATATTGAATATTCATTATGATTTGTTCAAATTTAGATTTCTTTCAGTAGTTTACAAACTAGAATTCAATTTTATTCTTTTTATCGTATGTACTTCAATTGCTATTATTTGTGCAGTTTTATGTGTGGTTCATATGTTTAGGGGGAGCTATAAATATTTGTGATCATGTTTCAAGGGGGAGCGTTCAACAAAGAAGAGGTGTTTGTTCAAAACAACAAAGGTAAGTGTTCTATCTCAAATGATTTTCGCAAACCTTACTCGATGAAAATGATTTTCTCAACACTTATGCATCTTTGTAGGAGGAGCAAAATGTTTTCAAGAACACTGAACTGATTTTAAACTAAAAAGTTCAAATTTTTGAAAAGTTCAAAGTTCAAATTTTCTGAAAATTTATCAAGTCTGGAAAGTAGTCGTACAAGACTTGTACGAGAGTTACTATTCCAACACGACAGTCGTACATAACTTGTACGAGAGTTACTGTTTCCGCACGACAGTCGCACAAGCTTTGTCCGACTAGCAATCCTAGTCGTACATGCTTCGTACGACAGTCACTGTTCATGATCCAGCCTTAGTCGCATCTTCATTCTAAGACTAAGATGAGGTACTCGTGCATCGCTTCGTACGACTACCTGACGCGTGTCGGTCAACCCTTGGACCAATCACTTTGTGACACGTGTCACTATGACCTAAGATCTATATATAGTGCATTTTTGAAAGTATTTTCAGTTTACGACTTTTGTTTCACACGATTCTCTCACAGACTTAGTTATCGATTTTGGTTCGTTGTTGCTGTTTCTTCACATCTGTGGATTCAAATCGATTCAGGTATCGTTTTTAATCTGTTTTCATCGCATTTCATCGATCATATCATCTGTTGTGTTGATTATTTGAAAAGTCGAAAAAGGGTTTTTAGAAAACTCTTCATATTCTAATCTGTGTGTTAGATTTGATAAGAAAAGAAGTTAGATTAGCATTCCTGGTAGAAAACCGAACATAGGACACTAGTTTGATATGCTTTCATTGACAAATCTTAGGTTTTTGGTTTTGAATGTTCATAACTGTTCGAACACTCATAACTGTCGCACAACATTATGTTCTTCACATTCAAAACTGTCGAACAAAACAGATGTTCATAACGGTCGTACGAGACGTGTCCGACAACATTTAGTCGTACAGTTTTATCCGACAGTTAGTGTCAGGCGACTTTGTGTGTTGTACGACAGTAGCCCTTACTTAGGAAATTTTTTAAAAAGTTTTGACGAAAAAGCACTGATATCCATATTGGTCTTACACTGTCAATCATAGACCATGGCACTTTTGCAAGAGCACGGTGATGGTAATTCTTCTGACGAGAACACGGTATTCCCATCTCATCGTTCATCACATCCATCGGTGAACGCTCGAGATCTAGATGCTAAACTAATTCTTCTAAGAGATAAGAAGGATTTAAAGCCGAACAACTACACTCTAGATTTCAATGTCACTATGGATTATCATCTTGTCATGGAAATACTCAAAGGTCACCCGCTTCGTATTGCTCTTGAAAGAACTCAACAAGTACCGGAGATATATCTGCAACAAGTATGGCGTAACATCCAATACGAGATTGTGGATAGGTTGACAAAGTCTGCTCATTTCTTGCCGATAAAAGAATCTGATTCTTTGGAACGTTTAGCTAAATTGTACATTAATGAAATAGTAACTCGACATGGAATTCCAATCTCGATTATTTCCGATCGAGATAGTCGTTTTACTTCTAGATTTTGGAGAAGCTTTCAAAAAGAGATGGGAACGCAGATAAAGTTGAGCACAGCATATCATCCACAGACAGACGGGCAGAGTGAAAGAACAATCCAGACTTTAGAAGATATGCTCAGGGCTTGTATAGTGGATTTTGGGGGATCATGGGATAAACATTTACCTTTGATAGAATTCGCCTACAACAACAGTTATCATTCTAGCATCCAAGCGGCACCGTTTGAAGTATTGTATGGTAGAAAATGCAGAACGCCT
This sequence comes from Saussurea involucrata, assembly GCA_033807775.1. Taxonomy (NCBI): domain Eukaryota; kingdom Viridiplantae; phylum Streptophyta; class Magnoliopsida; order Asterales; family Asteraceae; genus Saussurea; species Saussurea involucrata. Next base: position 17,393,803 of record CM066326.1, read on the forward strand.
CTATGTTGGAATGAAGTGGGGGAGAAGCAATTGGCAGGGCCAGAAATAGTACAGTTAACAGCAGATAAGATTACCCAGATTCGGGACAAATTGAGAACAGCTCAAGACAGACAGAAAAGCTATGCTGATCGACGTCGAAAACCGTTAGAGTTTCAGGTTGGGGATTTTGTAATGTTGAAAGTATCGCCCTGGAAATGAGTCATACGTTTTGGGAAGCAAGGTAAACTCAGTCCGAGGTATATTGGTCCATTTGCAATTACTGAAAGGATTGGGGAAGTGGCTTACCGATTAGATTTACCTCCAGAATTAAGCAGGATTCACAACGCGTTCCATGTATCGAATTTTAGGAAATGTTTGGTGACATCAGACCAGGCAGTCTCTCTACCAGATATCCAGGTTGATGAAAAGCTGAACTATGTGGAGGAACCGGAAGCTATAGTTGATCACAAAGTCAAAGTATTGAGGAACAAAGAAATCAGGCAGGTAAAGGTTCAGTGGAAACATCATCGAGGTCAGGATGCGACATGGGAATCAGAGTCGGAGATGAGAGCCAAATACCCTCATTTGTTCTCTTAACTGAATTCTGGGACGGAATTCTTTTAAGGGGGAGATGTTGTAATAACCAGGTATTTTTATCTAAATTAAAATCGAAATTTTATAAATCTTTATTATAGTATTTGAGGAATTAGAAGTTAAAGGGGTAAGTTTTGCCAAATAAGAAGAGTTAGGGTTTATTTAGTATTTTTGAAAATATCTCATTGCCATCACCGCCTTATTCACTTCTGTTTGAGGAGGTGTCCTCTTCTTAGACTTAATTAACAATTTAGAAGTAAAAGTGTGTATGTGTGAGTTATTTTCGGCAGAGAGAGAGAGAGAGAAAGGAATCTAAGGAGAAACTAGAAGAAGTGAAAGCTACTGATTTGCTGCTGGGTTTTGTTACATCGACTGAAGAATCAAAGGTAAGAATCTATACAAATTTCCCTCTTTTATGAGAATTAGGTTTCTTTTGAACTTTGAAGTGGGTTTAGGTAATTTTAGATGAATTGGTGAATTTTAGTTACAATTTAGGATGTTAAATGGAGTTTAGAACGATTCTGTGCAATCTGGGTAAAAGTTGGATTTCCTGAAAATGAACTGAACTTTTCTGAAAAAGACGATGAACAGTGTTCTTGCGAAAAGTAGGAATTCGCAAGCCTTAGTTGCGAAAAGTCCACTTTTCGCAAGCAGCTAAAGCGCATAGTTAAGTTTTCGTATCTGTTGGTTACGAAAAGTAGGGAACTCGCAACCGTGGTTTGCGAGAAGTGAGGTTTTCGCATTTGTTGGTTGCGAAAAGTAGGGAACTCGCAACCGTGGTTTGCGAGAAGTGAGGTTTTCGCATCTGTTGGTTGCGAAAAGTGAGGAACTCGCAACTGTAGGTTGCGAAAAGTAAACTTTTCGTAATAGTGGGTTGCGAAAAGTTGGGTCTTCCTGTTTATGTGTTAAAGAGTATGTATACTTTAATTTGTTTCAGATACTAAGGATCTGGGTTAAAAGATAATCTAATTTGAGGAAAGTTTGAAGGACCTTTGCTTAAAAGATCAGGTGAGTTTTATTTTAAAGAGTATTTTTACTGGAATACAATATGTGAATAATGAATTGTGATAAGTGTATGAATATGTCATACGTGAGTGATTATAATGGGATATTATAATTACGTGAGTATTATATGAAAATATAATACGTGGCCGGGCTTTGGACCGGTGTGATAAATTGGCTCGCAACCAATTGATTTGGCCATTGCTGGAGGGATAAGGTGGAATGAGACAGGTATGATGAATAATTGTTAGTTGGTATTATCTTACGTGTGTGGTATTTGTATTTATATAAATGAGTTTTTAATGAATTACAAATGTCAGGGATTTACTCACTAGACCCTTAGGTCTAACCCTCATTTTCTGTTTTAAAAATTATGTATTCCAGGTGATGATTCCCGTAAGAACAAGTAAATAGAGTACTTGTCGGCTAGCTTTGGAGAAGATTTTCATCATGATACTATGGATGCTTTTGTCGTTATACTTTTGTTATTACTATGTAATTTAAAGTGGATCAAGTTGTAAGGATTTTTTTTTATGTTCAGACTTTAGATGGGACAAAATGTGAAACATGAAGTACTTTGTTATAAATATGTTATGGAATATATGTTATATGTATGTTTCGTTTTGCGGGTTGTTACAGATGGTATCAGAGCCCTAGTTTAAGGGATTTAGGTATTAGTATCTGTACCTAGACTTAAACTGCATGTGAAGTAGGATGTCCCTATTATTTTTAGAACCCGGGGATGCTAAGTATAAAAGGTGGAAGGAACATCATGTAAGGTAATTTCAAATTACACCAGGCCAGTGTAATTATGATTTTACAGGTGCATGTTTGAACTGGAATACCTTGTTATATAGGGTATGTGCTTATGTGTATATTAACTTTGTTTGAATCTACAGAATGGCAAGTGGCACTAGACAAAGGAATCAAAGAGGAGGAAGGAATTCGGGTGGAGGGAATCCACCAATAGGAACAGGGGGAAGAGGAGGAGATCGTGGTAGAGGCAGTACCGGAAGGGGAACTGGGGGCCGAACTGGAGGAAGAACACAACCACAGGGCACAGAGTTTGTTACACGGGACGATTTGATGGCAGAAATAGGAAGGTTACAAGATAACATACAAGCTATGTTTGAACATAATCGCCACAATGAAACTGAAAGATCAAATCCGGAACACGAAGTTGAAATACCACTTACCTCTACTATCTTACCGATGATGAAAAGGTGTGACTATAAAATGTTTCTTAGTTGTAAGCCCCCTATATACTCAGGAGACCGAGATCCAGTAAAGGCGATGAGGTGGCTGAAAGAAATAGAGGCCATCTTCAAGACGTGTAAGTGTGCTGAAGAAGACAAAGTGCTTTATGGAGCTGCGATGCTGAAAGGGGATGCTCTGTATTGGTGGGAGGCTCATATAGAATCAAGAGGAACGGATGTTTACACTACTTTTGCATGGGAGGAATTTGTGTTAGCTTTCACAACGCACTTCTGCCCACAAGCTGCTGTCAGACAGTTAGAAGAAGAATTCATGAATCTATAACAAGGAAATCTGTCGGTTAGAGATTATACTGCACGATTTTTGGAGAAGTCTCGGTTTGCAGGATATTATGTTGCTACAGAAAAGATGAAAATGGAGAGGTTTATTTATGGGTTAAATTCAGAAGTTAGAAGATTGGTAACTGCAACAAGGCCAGATACTTTTACAGCTGCGGTGGATGCTGCCGAGAATGTGGAAAGAGATAATAAAAGGGATACCGGTGATAAGAGCTTGGGGAAAACGAAATGGGAAGGACCGCCACGGGATCCAAAGAGGTCTAGATTCCAGAGGTTTGATAACCGTCCGTCGTTCCGACCAGCGGAAAGACCATGTCCGAGATGTAATCGCTACCATCAGGGAAATTGTCAAGTGGAATCGCGGGTTTGTTTTAAGTGTGGGAAAACCGGTCATGTTGTTAAAGATTGTCGATCAACGCGGTTTTGCTTTTTGTGCAACTCTCCGGATCACCTCCAATCTGATTGTCCGCGAGGTAGAATACAACAAGGGGGTACATCCGGGAAGCCAACCATTACTAGACCAGTGGTTCCAAGAATAGAACCGCCCAGAACGAGGGGTCGTACATTTCAAATGACAGCGAAAGAGGCGGAGGAAACTCCAGATGTGGTCACAGGTACATTTTTCATAAACTCCACGCGTGCTAAAGTGTTATTTGATTCTGGTGCAAACCGATCTTTTGTGTCTCCATCTTTTGCTGCTCACATGCATTTAGAGCCTAAAATGTTAAAACATGCCTTATTAGTAGATACTGCAAATGATAAGCAAGTGGCAGTTAAAGAGATTTATGATTGTTGTATGATAGACATAGAGGGGTATGGAGTACCGATACAACTGTTCCCAATAGCCTTGATTGAATTTGATGTGGTAGTAGGAATGGATTGGCTAGCTGAGAATCAAGCCAACATAGTTTGTGATAAGAAAATAATCCATGTCGTTTTACCCGATAAGAGATCAGTAGTAATTTATGGAGATCGAAAGAATCATCAGTCCAGTCTTATATCTATGGTAAAAGCCCGTAAATGTGTTAATAAGGGTTGCTCTAGCTATTTAGCCTATGTGATAGATAGTAGGCCTGAAAAGTGTAAGCTGGAAGATATTTCCATTGTTAGTGAATACCCAGAGGTTTTTCCTGAAGACTTGAATAGTCTTCCTCCTGTTAGGCAAGTAGAATTTGGAATAGACCTGGTACCTGGAGCAAATCCCATCGCTCGTGCGCCGTACCGACTAGCACCTCCAGAAATGAAAGAAATGATGGCACAGCTTCAAGATTTATCTGATAAGGGCTTCATCAGACCCAACTCTTCGCCGTGGGGTGCACCAGTTTTATTTGTGAAGAAGAAAGACGGTTCAATGAGAATGTGTATTGATTATCGGGAGCTGAACAAACGCACGATCAAGAACAAGTATCCACTTCCAAGAATCGACGACCTTTTTGATCAATTAGTTGGAGCTTGTTACTTCTCAAAGATTGATCTCAGATCTGGCTACCATCAGTTAAAGGTAAAGGAGGAGGATGTTTTAAAGACTGCTTTTCGCACAAGATACGGCCACTACGAATTTTTGGTAATGCCTTTCGGATTGACGAACGCTCCAGCCGCTTTCATGGATCTAATGAATCGGATATGTAAGCCTTATCTCGATAAATTTGTCATTGTGTTTATCGATGATATACTTATTTATTCCCGATCCAAAGAGGATCATGCGCAACATCTTCGTTTGATTTTGGAGTTGTTGAAGAAAGAAAACTTGTACGCTAAGTTCTCTAAATGTGAATTTTGGTTGCGGGAAATTCAGTTTTTGGGGCATGTAGTTTCAGAAAAGGGTATACAAGTTGATCCAGCAAAAGTGGAAGCAATTGAAAATTGGGAACCGCCGAAGACGGCAACCGAAGTACGTAGTTTTCTGGGTTTAGCTGGATATTACCGGAAATTTATAAAAGACTTTTCTCGAATCGCGACACCATTAACCAAGCTGACTCGGAAGAATTTAAAGTTTGAATGGAAGGCAGAACAGGACGAGGCATTCAGAATATTGAAGGAGAAACTCTGCAGCGCGCCGATATTAGCATTACCAGAAGGTTCAGATGATTTTGTGGTCTACAGTGATGCTTCTAAGCTGGGTTTGGGTTGTGTACTTATGCAACGTGGAAAGGTGATTGCTTATGCTTCTCGTCAACTGAAGGATCATGAAAGACAATATCCTACTCATGATATGGAACTAGCAGCAGTTGTTTTTTCCTTGAAGATTTGGAGACATTATCTTTATGGTTCTAAATGTCAAATTTTCACTGACCATAAGAGTCTCCAACATCTTTTTGATCAGAAGGAACTGAATATGAGGCAAAGAAGGTGGTTGGAATTGGTAAATGATTATGATTGTGAAATCCTTTATCACCCCGGGAAGGCGAACGTGGTGGCAGATGCGCTAAGTCGTCAAGAAAGGAGTGGAACGATAAAAGCAATATCTCTTCGAGCTGGACTGCTTCCAAATATTTTTGACGAATTATTGAAATGCCAAATAGATGCTTATCAAGAAGAAAGTTTGAAATCTGAACGGTTGGTTGGGATATCAGCATTGCTTGGGAAAGATGACTGTGGTTTGTTGTGTATGGGAAACAAAATTTGGGTACCTCATTTGGGTGGACTACGGGATCGTGTACTACAGGAAGCTCATCAATCTCAATTTTCGATTCATCCGAGTACAAATAAAATGTATAGAGATTTGAAACAATTCTATTGGTGGCCGGGAATGAAGAGAAGTGTTACTAAGTATGTGGAAGATTGTACTACCTGCAAGAAAGTGAAGATTGAACTTCAAAAACCATTTGGTCAGTTACAACGACTAGATATACCAATGTGGAAATGGGATCAGATCACTACTGATTTCATTACCAAGTTCCCAAGAACTTCAAAGGGATTCGATTCTATTTGGGTGATTGTGGATAGGTTGACAAAGTCTGCTCATTTCTTGCCGATAAAAGGAACTGATTCTTTGGAACGTTTAGCTAAATTGTACATTAATGAAATAGTAACTCGACATGGAATTCCAATCTCGATTATTTCCGATCGAGATAGTCGTTTTACTTCTAGATTTTGTAGAAGCTTTCAAAAAGTGTTGATCCAAACCCTCAGTGATTTGATAATGACCCTATCTTAAATACTTAGTGAAAATTGTAAGTAAACAATATGTATCAGAGTTTCACTATCGCTGATAAGTACTAAGATCTTACAGTACTGCTGATAGGAACTCTCGCACTTTTAGATTAAACATTCAGCGAACACTGTTCACCATATCGCTGAGTCTGTTCAGTCCTTATGGTGATCGCTGACAAGTTAGTTGTTTACTTATGATCCTTGAAGACAAGATTCACGTCAACAAAGGTTCTACGCTGAAGTCGAAGATCAAGCTCAAGAACCAGCGACAAGTCTCCTAATGAACTGATGCGGATCAGCGAAGACTCAGATTTGTCCACTCAACGTGAAGTATCAAGTACAAGACTTCAGCTATCGCTGAACTTTATCATCTGCTGAATAGTAAATGATAATCGCTGAATCAACGAAAGCTGATCATGAAGTCCTCCGTACAAAGTACTTTTGTCTTAACCTCCCTTGCACGCCACCGTACGAAATGTCAGAAAAGAACCTCCGAAAACCTGAAATCGTACAACCACTCTGATACTACACTGTTCATTCATGCGGCTACTAAGGTTGTCAACAAAGGTCAATGACATGCAACCAATCCGCTGATGACACGTGTAAAGTGTATACAGAATTGCATTAAATGCATGCAGTATATAAAGAGATGAACTCACTTCATTTGAAGTAACTTGCTAACTCTGGACAAGTTCAAATCTCTCAAGATAGGATTTTATTAGTAATCTCCTTATCTTTCTTAGTGCAAGAAAACCTTAGTGTTCCAACTTGTTTAGATTTAGGTTTATCCTTAATCTTGTTTCCGCAACAAGCTGTAAATTGTTAATGATTTATCAATAAACAATTTAGAAAAGTAAAATAGTGTGTTTGTATTCAACCCCCCCCCCCCTTCTACAAACTTGTTTAAGCCTTTCGGGACCAACAAGTGGTATCAGAGCAGATTTGTTTAATCTCATAAACAAGATCTAATCTAAGATATTTCTCTTCCTTGCTATTATCTGAAAATGGCCAACTCAAACACAAACACTCACTATATCGACAATGGTTCTCTTGCAAAACCCCCTAGATTTTCCAGAGACAACTTCAACTTATGGAAAAATAGGATGACACTCTTCTTAGAAGGTGTAGACCCTACTATACCTTACTATCTTGAAAACGGTCCACACATCCCTGTAACGATTGATCCTGCCGTTCCAGCCACTGCAACTAGAGCTGCTATTCCAGAAAGGCTGATTCCAAAGGAAATCCATCATTGGACCGATGAAGACAAGAAGAAAGTGGCTATAGATACAAAAGCCAGATCCATACTATCCATGGCCCTTCCTGACGAAGTCTACCATTCCGTCATGAACCTGAAATCCTCAAAAGCCATGTGGGACACAATATGTGTTCAGTATGAAGGAACGTCTGAAGTCCAGGATTCAAGAAAGATCAACCTGGTAAGACAATACGAAAGTTTCATCTCTGGTAAGAATGAAACTCTCTCTGAAGTACATCAACGTTTTAATTGCTTAATTATAGATCTTAAAACGGTTGGTAAGGAATATTCTAACTTTGAAGTTCTGACAAAGTTTTTAGAATGTTTACCTGAAAGCTGGGACAATTATTCCATGTGTCTCAAGCTGTCAAAAGATCTAAGATCAATGACACTGGCTACCTTATATGGCACATTGCTGAATCATGAGCAATCTAGCCATCTTAAGAAGAATCTTGTAAAAGATTCCAAAAGCACCCCTGTTGCTTTAATCTCAGAGGAACCTTCTACTCAGCGATCCGTGGTCACTATCACTGAGTTAGAAAGTAACTCTGAAAGATCATCAGATTCTGATTCTTCAGATGATGAATCCTTGGCTCTCCTAACTAAAAAGTTCAGGAGATTCGCCAAGAAGAAAATGTTTAGAAAGAACAAAACTCTTTCTATAGCTGACAAGCCTAAGTCATCAGCTTTTGTTGATAAGGCTACTGCTACTTGTTTTAACTGCGAAAAGACAGGTCATTTCGCTAACGAGTGCAGGTCAAAGAAAATCATGAGACCTTCAGCCTTTACAAAGAAATCCTTTGTTCCAAGGAATAAAGACGACAAATACTTAAAGCTGAAGGAGAAGTATGCAAAGCTGAAAAGCTTTAAGAAGAAGGGAAAAGGCCTAATGGCTGACTATGATTGGGCTGCTTCTGATGAAGAAGCCTCATCATCTGATTCTGAAGATGATGAAGCAAATCAATGTCTCATGGCCAAGATTGAAGAAGAGGAAGAAAGTTCAGACATTCCCTCCACTTCAACATCTGCCATTCAGGTATCACCCTCCTTCTTTACCAATATTGTAAATATTGATGAAGCTGATAGTCTCCGTAAAATCGAACTACTGACTAGAAGCTTATACGAAGCCATGAACGGCAAAGCTGTGGTTGAAAACCAAAATCTTGATCTCGCTGAAAAGCTTAAAAATTGCCACCTTCAAATAGAAAAGCTTTCTAAATTTGAAGAAGATTTTAAAGATCAAGTCCATTTAAATCAGCTAGTCAAAATTGAACGAGCGGAAGCTATCGCTGCTTTAAAAGCTGAACAAGCTACTGTTGAAGGATGGTGTAATTCTTCAACAAAGATCACTGAGATAATTAAGGCTCAGATTCCTCTGAGTGATAAACGTGGTCTGGGTTATAAATATGATACTCCAATACCAACCACTGAACGTTCAATGCTTAAATTTGGAACGTTCGTATCCTCAGTAGCTGACACTTCTTCATCTCAGTACTCCTCGTCGATTACACCAATCCCTGAGGAAACTCCTACCTCCTCAAAAGGTAAGGAGAAAATGGTTTATTCAAAACCTACCTCTGTCTCTAAAGATAAAGGTAAAGGAATTGTAATTTATCAAAATCCTCAGAAGGGTACTTTAGTACCTAAGCTGAATGCTTCCAAAGCCTTAGTGATTCATTCATTTGGTTCTAGAAATCAGACCTCTGGATCAGTTCAGCGACCTACTCCTAGACTCAGAGTAGATATCCTTGGTAAGAAATCTGAAGAACTGAATGTTCGTCCTATTTCAAAAACCAATAGTGTACTTGGTGCTGGCACTTCTAATTCCAAATTAAAAGCTCAGCACACAAGTGGTCCTAGAACTAATTTTAGTTATAGGAAATGTTATCACTGTGGACTTACCGATCATATTGCAAGTAAGTGTCCCACAGCCACTAAAGCTGATAAGATAGCTAAGGTGAAGATAGCACCAAAGAAGACCAAACCAGTTGCAAGTCAGGTCAAGGTGACTCCTACCGCTGAGGTCAAGAAATTGACCAAAGTAAAGAAAGACAAAGCTGAATCTTCAAATGCTGCGAAGACTGCTGAACCCATTCCAACCACTTCCACTGACAAACGCGTATACATGGTGAAGTGGGTACCCAAGCAAAACTAATCTTCCTTTGTATTGCAGGTTAAGAAGGGTATCTGGTATCTCGATAGCGGATGCTCTAGACACATGACTGGAAAGAAAAGCCTGCTCGCTGAATACAAGGAAGAGAAGGGTCCCTCTGTGACTTTCGGTGGAAATGGAAAAGGACACACCCGAGGGTATGGTGTACTTTCAAATGGTACAACATCCTTCAGAAGAGTCGCATATGTTGAAGGGCTGAAGCATAATCTTCTGAGCATCAGTCAGCTTTGCGACATGGATAACAAAGTGATTTTCACCAAGGAATCATGCTTTGTCTCTGATAAAAAGGAGAAGATAGCTCTCAGCGGTTATCGTTTGGAAAATGTTTACGTTATAAACATGGACTCAACAACCACTGAGAACTCCTGTTTCTTCTCAAAGGCATCTTCTGATGTCAACTGGCTATGGCACAAGAGGCTTTCACATCTCAACTTCAAGACACTGAATACTCTTTCATCCAAAGAGTTAGTCACTGGTCTACCTCAACATTCATACGCCAAAGAATCCTTATGTTCAGCGTCTGAAAAAGGGAAGCAGACCAAGGCAAGCTTTAAGTCCAAGCAAGTTTCCTCAGTGTCATCTCCTCTTCAACTACTCCATATGGATTTGTTTGGCCCCGTTAACAAACAATCCATCGCTGGAAAGAAATATACGCTGGTCATAGTTGATGAATTCTCTCGTTATACATGGGTAATGTTTCTCCGTTCTAAGAGTGACATCCCTGAAGAACTCATCACCTTTGTTCGGAAGATGGAAACTCTGAACAATATGACTGTTCGCTCAATAAGGAGTGATCATGGAACTGAATTCAAAAACAGTTCTCTTGATTCCTTCCTTGAGAGCAAGGGTATTTCTCACAACTTTTCGTCAGTGAGAACACCACAACAAAACGGAGTCGCTGAAAGAAGAAATAGAACAATTATTGAAGCTGCACGTTCAATGCTCAGCGATTCTCACCTGCCTACTCAGTTTTGGGCAGAAGCTGTCAACACGGCTTGTTTTACGCAAAACAGGTCGCTGATAGTCAAAAGATTCAAAAAGACAGCCTATGAACTTTTTCATGGGAGAAAGCCTTCAATCAGCTTTCTTCACATCTTTGGTTGTCAGTGTTTCATACTGAACAACAGAGATGCCCTTGGAAAGTTTGATCCTAAGGCTGATGATGGAATCTTTCTTGGATACTCCTCAGTTTCCAAAGCCTTCAGAGTCTTCAACCGAAGAAGACAAACTGTAGAAGAAACTATTCACGTCACGTTTGACGAATCCCGTTCAGCGAACTCTAAACCGAACGCTGATACAGAAGAACTGAATCAATGAATGTTTTCTCATCTTGGTAATTCAGAAGATGTTCCCACTACTCATACTCATACAACTGAAAATGATGGTCCTACTATCATTCCCAATATGCAGAATAGTGAAGCTGAAACATCTTGGGTCTCAGCTGTTCCTATAAATACTATACCCGCAGTTGATCCAATTGTCTCAGAAATTCCATCTATTTCTCAGCAATCAGTGAATGAAGTGACAAATGCAAGCATTCCTCTCTTAGCTGATTATCCAGAAGTAGCTGAAGCCTCATCTTCAGTTTCTCCAGTTCAGACTGAGTCAGCGACGCATGCTCCGGCTCAGCGATGGACTGTAAATCACCCAATCGATCAAATTCTTGGTGATCCCAACGCTGGTATTCAGACTCGTAGAAGTGCAGGTAATATTTGTTTATTTGTTAACTTTATTTCTCTAACTGAACCAAAGAAAATAGATGATGCCCTCAGAGATCCAAACTGGGTCAGCGCTATGCAAGAAGAGCTGACTGAATTCGAAAGAAACAAAGTTTGGAAACTTGTTCGGAGACCAACTGACAAAACAGTGATAGGCACTAAGTGGGTCTATCGAAACAAGTTGGACGAACATGGTACTGTAACTCGCAACAAAGCTCGTCTTGTTGCTCAGGGATACAGACAAGAGGAAGGTATAGATTATGACGAAACCTTTGCTCCTGTAGCAAGACTTGAATCTATTCGTCTTTTCTTAGCATATGCTGTACACAAAAACTTCACTGTACATCAAATGGATGTTAAGTCAGCGTTTCTAAATGGAAAGCTGAATGAAGAAGTTTATGTGGAACAACCTCCAGGATTCTCAGATCCTAAGCGTCCAGGTTATGTTTATAAGCTGGATAAGGCACTTTATGGCTTGAAGCAAGCTCCTCGTGCATGGTATGACACTCTTTCTACTTATCTCCACCTTGAAAAATTTGAGAGAGGTAAGATTGACAAAACTTTGTTTTTTAGAAAAATAAAAGGTCATATCATTTCAGTTCAAATATATGTTGATGACATTATATTTGGTTCTACTAACCCTGAGCTTTGTACTCGTTTCGCTGATAGAATGAAAGATGAGTATAAAATGAGTATGATGGGTGAACTAACATATTTCCTTGGTCTTCAGATTAAGCAAACTGAAAAAGGAACTTTCATAAATCAGGGAAAGTATGTTAAAGATATGCTGAAAAAATTCGACTTAACTGAAAGTTCAGCTATGAAAACCCCTATGGCACCACCGCTGATACTTGATAAGGACACAAAGGGTGTTCCTGTCAATGTCACGCTGTACCGTGGGATGATCGGCTCACTACTGTATCTTACAGCTAGCCGACCCGATATTATGTTTGCAACATGTCTGTGCGCACGATATCAAGCTGAACCTAAGATATCTCATATGAAAGCTGTAAAGCGAATCTTTCGATATCTTAAGGGTACAGCGAATCTAGGTCTTTGGTATCCCAAAGATTCAGGATTCGATCTAACCGCCTATTCAGACAGTGATTTTGCAGGTTGCAAAATGGATAGGAAAAGCACCACAGGAGGATGTCAGCTCCTGGGTGGAAAGCTGGTAAGTTGGACAAGTAAGAAGCAAAACTCGGTGTCCACTTCCACAGCTGAAGCTGAGTATGTAGCCGCTGGAAGCTGCTGTTCTCAAGTCTTGTGGATGAGAAATCAACTACTAGACTATGATCTTCAGCTCTCCAAAATTCCAATCTATTGCGACAGCACAAGTGCCATCGCTATAGCAAACAATCCAGTGCTACACTCAAAGACAAAACACATAGAAATCAGATATCATTTTATCAGAGATCATGTGATGAATGGTGATATAGAACTTCATTTTATCCCAACTGATTATCAGTTAGCTGATTTGTTTACCAAACCTCTTGATGAGACAAGATTCAACTTTCTCATCAGCGAGCTTGGAATGCTGAACTTTGAAGGATAAATCTTCAGCGGTTCACATTTAATCAGCGATACGTTTATACATTCTTGTATAGGCTCTGGATAAAATAAACTTGTACAATCCATTTCATCATCTTCTCTCTGAATAAAGTGGGTTAAACTGATATCAAGGTATGTTTTCTCTGACAAAACGCATGAAAATGCAAGATTTCAAATTCTTTCATCGCTGAATAATATTTTGAAATTTCTTAAAACCCTCACTGATATTTCTATTCAGTGCTTCATATTTTCCAAAGAGTCCCTGAGTTTTTCTTTCAAAACCTCAGAGACAACGAAAGAATGTGAAAGGACAGTTGTGACGTCATTGCAACGGATAACACCAGGCACGTTTCTTTTTCTGACACACGTTTGCACGTTTCGTTGTCTATCCAATCAAATGCAAACACGTGTCCGTGTCATGATGAAAAACTTTCCCGCTCAAGTTTTTCTCTCTCTACTCTCTTCCTATATAAACACTCTCAAAGTTTATATTTGTCTTTTATGCGAGTCAATCTTTCTCCGCAAGAAAAGAACACTGTTGCATTTTGTGCTCTCAATCTTCAAGAACTGTTCATCATCTTCTTCATCAAACTCAAGGTTAATATGTTCTTATCTATTATCAAATGCAAATAACTTGTTTTCGATCTTATCATTGTTTTATGTGACACCCGTCAAACCAAAACACTCAGGTTAGCAACTGAATAGTATAATACTTGTTTTAACAAGTAGGAATAACTCATAATGACTTAATATTGATGGTTAAGGGTTAGTTTCCTAAGAATTCCAATAGGACACTGAGAAAATCCTGTTACCGCACGGAACTGCTTAAGTTGTCTTATAAAATGCCGATTGGAACAGTTAACATTTAATTATAACTATATTAATAATAAGAGGAGTAAATATATAGTTTATATATACCCAAATCTAAAATTTAAAACTTTAAATAACCAAACCAAAAATTAAGAAGATAAATGAGGTTTTAGCTACTTTAAATCAATCTTTTTATATAAATTACATAAGATGTAAAATTATACAATATTAATTAGCATTTTAAGGAAAAAAATAATAATAATAAATCTGAATATATGGCCCAAATTCAGCCCCTCACATGACCCAACACACTTCCATATTAGTTTTCCAAATTCTCAAGAAAACCCTCTCATTTTCCCACTTCCTCTCTCTCTCTACATTCAAACACTCTCCATTTTCTCTCTTCCTCTCCCTTGGCCGAAAATTAGCCACAACACCACCAAATCAATCCATCCTTGAAGATCCATGAAGGTAAAATCATCCCTAGTGTGAGTAAAACTCATCCCTCTTGTACTCTTCTTCATTTTCTTCCTTTTCTTGTCATTTCTCCATCTTTTTCTCATTTTCCTTTGTAACCACTTGAGTTTCTGGATAAAGGGGCCTTAATAGACCCTTTTCATGGTGGATTAATCACCAAAGGCATGTTATGTCAAACAAATGGTGATAATCCTTAAGCCATACATCAAGAACTCAAGAAAATGATGTTTTAACTACATGCATGTGGGTTTTGTTAAAATCTGAGATGTGTGAGTTCATGCATGTGTTTTCAAAAGTCAAAAATATATTTTTTTATCTAAGAACATTGTCAAAGTAGTGGTAGATGAGTGTTCAAGCAAAGAACCAACCATATGAGTGAAAATATGGATATAAAACACTCATTTTTCATGAAATAGCATTTTTTAATTTCTGGCAGATTACATGCATGAACTTCTTCGGACCATATCTTGAAAAATACTTAACCAAATGATATGAATCTTTTTCTGGAACTTTGTTTATTGTGTTATGTTTCCAACCCAAGTGGTTTCATGTAAAAACTCGAAGATTTGACCCTTCAACTACTCATATGAAATTAAGTGTGCAAAGAAAATCTGGCAGAGAAAATTCTCTACTTTAATCAGTTATAAGTCTCTTAATATTCCACTAAAATTCTTGATTTTTCTTCTAGAAATTACTTTAATGAGTTATGAATCGAACAAAATTGGTTTCACTCAAAAATATTAAGATTTGGGGTCTCAAACACTCAAACCAAGATTGGTGTGCAAGAAATCAGAATCTGGCAGAATGGAAGACCTAACTTAAAATCGTCATATCTTCCTCAAAATGTAACTAAAAATGATGAAATATTTGTGGAAGATACTTTTATGAGTTAAGTTTAAAACCCAATTTGAATCACTGAAAAATGTTGAGATTTGACCCTCTAAATGGACTTGACAAAAAGATGGTGCAGACTGTTTTGGTAACTGTGACACTTAAACTTAAGTGTAATGATTAAAATAGCTACCCAACTCTACAAATGATGGTAATTATGTCAAAAGTTCCCTAAGACATTAAAGTGATACATATAAAAAGTTGGACTAATAAAAATATCCAGAAGATATTTAAAAATGACCATAAGTGGACTTAATATTCTGCCACCAGAAAAGTAAAACTCTAATCCAAAAGAAAAAAAGGATTTGTAGAGTTACTAAAAGATAAAAAGCTTATAAATTGTAGAAATTGTCAAAACATAAATAAAAACTATATATACATGTATGTGAAGGTATAAATAATACCCTAACAAATAATAGATTTATAACAAACCGAACATTTTAAATCACAAGGTAAATGAGAAATACAATTACATAGGAAATTAATGAAAGTGTTCGTCATGAAGAAAATATAAAACGTGGTAAAATGGATTAAATACTACTTATAACCTATAAAGTTTATTATGTAACAACAAAATCCTACAAACCGTTTAAAAACCAATAAATTACTAGAAATCGTCGACGGAAGATAATACTTAAACTTAAGGCATTTTATAAGACATGATAGGCTAAGCAATGCTTTAGCCATAAGAGTTAGATCGAAACTGATAATATGTTTCACTTCCTTAGGAAGGACCTAGAATCGAGAAACTGTGCATCCGTGCGGCAACCCTTGGAGATCCTTCCGGAACGCAGTGAGTATTCACAGCCCCTTTTTACTATTTATACGTTTTGGGGTGAAAAGCATGTTACTATTATTTCAACGCAGTGAGTATTCACAGCCCCTTTTTACTATTTATACGTTTTGGGGTGAAAAGCATGTTACTATTATTTCAACGCAGTGAGTTTCCGCAGCCCCTTTTTACTGTTTTATACGTTTTGGGGTGAAAAGCATGTCACTATTATTTCAACGCCGTGAGTAATCACAGCCCCGTTTTACTTGTTTAAATGTTTGAGGTGAAAAGCATGTTATGTTTTTAAAATGCTAAATGATTCATGATATTAAATTGTGGATATTTATGCTTTGAAGAATGAGCACTAATGAATGGACAATTGTACATAAGTGATAAAGATATGTTGAGTGATAATGAAAATGGTAAGTCCCCAATAGATACACTACTTATTAACTCGTAACGAGCCGGTGATACTTGTGGATAGCGCTATTTGGTTTGACAAACCCACCTTGACTGACGAGTAGGGGTGCACTTTATCTGGTAATAATGTTCTTCTCATGTGGCCATCATACCACCTCTGAGGTAGTTCGCGGGGCGTAGATTGTCGGAGGCTTAGTAGTGGCTCAACACTTATATATCTTACAAAAATCACTCATGGTAAATTGTACTCATAAATCTTTTAAATTTGGAGCTTGTCATGAACGAACGTTTCATGAGAGTAACCATTGGGTGAAAAACTGTTGTGCATACATAAATCTTTTAAATTTGGAGCTTGTCATGAACGAACGTTTCATGAGAGTAACCATTGGGTGAAAAACTGTTGTGCATACATAAATCTTTTGAATTTGGAGCTTGTCATGAACGAACGTTTCATGAGAGTAACCATTGGATGAAAAACTGTTGTGCATATATAAATCTTTTAAATTTGGAGCTTGTCATGAACGAACGTTTCATGAGAGTAACCATTGGATGAAAAACTGTTGTGTATATGGAAAACCTGTGAACTCACCAACTCTTTGTAGTTGACCCTTTCTTTTATCATGCTTTTCAGGTGCTAATAAGTAAGTGAAGACTTGTAGGATGCATTTTGTGTGATGACATCAACACTAAGAACCTTAAAACTTCTATTGTTAATTTTTTGTATTCGCCGTCTTCTTTTGGAACAATTCGGTGAAGACGTTGTAATGTAATATTTTAATACTACTGAATTAAATGTTGTGGTTGGTGTTGTCTGTTACCTTTTGAATGAAACCCTACACTGTTATGCCTCGTGTTTCCGCTTTAGCGGGGTGTGACATTTTACACAAGATCAAACAAAAGAACTCAAAATAAAATCATTTTCTTTCATGGTTTTATAAACACAACCATTTCATGGTTGTTCTTCAAGTTTTAAATCTAAAATCTTAAACTTGTTCTTCTTTCGTATCCATTTTTTTTAAACTGGAATACAAGGCTTATAGGTGTTATATTCGTTTTTTTTTAAAAAAAAAACAAGAAAAACCCTAATCTTCATTAAGACTTTTTTGTCTGAATGAAATGGACAAAATTCGAAAAATCTTAATGGAAATTTTCTTTCCACATTAAGATATTTCTTATTTGTTAACATCTTTGGTTGAACTGATAATACAGTGAAATGGCAACTTCAAAGCTGAATGTTACCGCTGAGTCCATCTCCACTGATTCTGAGGAACTGGAAATCACCAAAGCTCCTCAGGTTAAGTTTGAGCTGGATCAACTAGACTGGACAAAGGCAAACAACCTTTCAGCGCTTCTCGAGTTTCCTCCTCGGAAGCAGGTATCCCATCTAGACGACGCTGTAAATTTTTTGAAGAATAGCCCCATCTACACAGCACTGACAATCACACCTCCTGCCAGTCAGCGTCTATTATCCCAATTCTGGTACTCTGCCAGACACACCAACCTACCCTCAGCCAAAGATCCATCTAAAACCATCGACTGCATACTCAGCGATACTGAGTATGGCACCATCAAGATAACCCCCGCAATAATCCGCAAAGCTCTGAAATTCCCTAACGCTACCTCAGAAAATCCTTTCATTCCATTTCCTGACCACAAGAAGCACGCTGACAGGGAAGAAATCATTGCTTTCCTTGATGCGATGGGTTACATCTGGGAGACTGGAAGAGACAAGCTACCTGAGAAGAAGCTGACGCTGATAAAGAAATCCAAGATGCCCAGCGAGATGAACTTCATCTTCGCTCACCTGATCAGCTGCATGACAGCGAAATCCGGATCTTCTGATCAAGCCGCTCAACCTCAGCAAGCCATGGGTTACGCACTGCTGAAAGGTCTCAACATTGACTGGGCCTCCATCATCTATGAAGACCTCATTCAACGTGTTGATTCTGCCGCTGACCGACCAGCATGGGTTCCTTACCCGCGATTCATCAGCGCCATCTTTCAATATGGCCTGAAGGACAGCTATCCTGAAGAGGGTGATCTGAAACTCTCTCAGATTGGCCCTAAAGTTCTCGACTTCAAGCCTGTCGCCAACGAGGTACGTCTCTCTACCCTTCTCACTCTACTTAATTCTCCGCTTTCTGTGGCTCCTTCAGCGACTATACCCCTCGCTGATTCCCAGGCCACAAAATCCATTCCTTCTAAGAAAAGGAAACAATCTCTTACCCCTCTTGATTCCAAAAGGATCAAGAAAACCAAGGAGCAACCCCAGCAATTGCATGCTGAAGACTCCTCAGCTCATTCTGAAGAGCTGAAGGAAAGTTCCGTGGTACGCTCTGCCACATCAATTCAAGCCATCCCTTCTAAACCTACTTCAGCGTCCTTAAACGCTGAGGTTAGAACTTTGGAATCTACCCAACCTTCGTCAGTCTCTCAAAAGACTGATGAAGTACTTCTCAGCGAATCCAACGCTGAACTTGAAACCCAACCCCAATTCTTATCCTTCGCTCCTCCCTCTACTTCTTTGGACACTCCTCCAGTCAAAACTGGAGATGCCATCATTCAAGAAGCCGTTGAAGCTTCTCAGCGAATGACGAAGAAAGGACCTGCAGAGATCTCCATCCCTCACGGAACTTTTGAGGGAGATATGGAACACTATGGAGGGACTCGAAACTTTGATGAGTTCGTCAACGCTCCTGCAGGTACAGATCCCACCTTAAACACTGTAACTAAACCTGAAACTTCTGAGCTTTCCTTTGTTCACAAGTACTTATATGTTACAGGTCCTTTTTTGGGAGACATCAACCAGTCTCTGAAGTCTATGGAGATGAAACTTGCGGATCTCACCACCGGTCTATCAAATAACTCTACAGCTGTAACAAACGCTGGAGAGAATCTGACGAAGCTGACTACTGTGGTGGACAAGAAGGCCTCCTCTGATGACATCAAAGACCTTGATAAAACTCTCGCCGACTTTGCCAAAGTGCTCTCCGACATCTACACTGACTACACCAACCTCAAATCATCAGTTTCCACCATTTCCAGCGAGGTTACAACGCTGAAGAAATCGGTTGGTACACTCGAAGGTGATATGTCAGTGGTCAAGACCGACTTGGGCTCAGTGAAGACCGATCTTAGTTCTGTCAAGACAATGATTGAGACGCTGGTGAACAACGCAAATAATCCAGCTCCTGCTCCGGCCCCTGCACCTGTTTTGGACTCATTCACCGCAGAGGATCGCCAAGAGCTGAAGAAAATCACGCCTGCTATTTCTGGCCTAGAAGACAGAATAGCTAAGCTTGAAGATTGTGTGAAAGTCTCTGGCCCAGAAGACAGAGACAACACCAATGCTGAATCTACCCATTCCTCCCCCGTCCATCATGAGAAAGAGGGGGAGAAGAGCGCTGAACAGGAGAAGAGCGCTGAAGACCTTTCCCATGATGAATCTATCAGGGGAGAGGGTAATGAAGATCGGATTACTGGACCTCAGGGAGATGAAAACCCTGAGGGAACCGAGAACCTCGCCTCTGTATCTGAGGGGGAGAAACTCGAAGAAGATGCTGAGGAATCTGAAGCAGAAGAAGACGAAGACTTCGACATCCCTGAAGCTGAACCATCCTCCTCTCCAAGGAACGATGATGATGATGATGAAGATGACGATGATTTCTTTGTTGTCAAACCTGCTCCTCGAACCAAAGCTCTTAAAGGTATTTCAATAAAAGAACCTTCAGGGGAGAAGACAAAGACAAAGCACTCAGCCTCTGGCGCTGAGAAAAGCAAAGACAAAGGCATCGCTGAAGATGATAATCTGGCGATCTTACTTGCAAAGCCGATTTGTCAGGTACACTAAACTTATTTTTCCTTCCCTGATCATCTCTGAAAAATCAGTTATCCATTCCACAAACACCTACACATCCACATTTTTTTTCTATCTTTTCTACCCAAGTTCTTCTACCCAGTTCTTATTTGTAAGATCGCTGCGTTTCAGCTAGTCCTCTCCCCTGTTTGAGGATATCGCTGAAAGATCTTCTATTGCGACTTCACCAATAATTCCAGCTACCGCTGAAGACATAATCCCAGTCTTAGATTTAATCTCTGAGACTGATGAATCAGAAGAACAACCTCTCTCGCACAAAAACAGACCCTCCTCAGTTCCTCAAAAGAGGAGAGAAGAAATGATAAAGCGATTCGAGGATCAGCGAATCATCCTAAGGCGCGATCAACTACCTTCAGTTCCTCCTAAGTTCAGAATTTCAAAAGCTGAATACCAAGATCATCTCAGAGCTGAACGCCTCATCGCTGAAAGGAAGGAAGCTGAAGATAAAGACAGAGAATACGCCATCAAGCTCACTCAAGAATCTGTCAAAGACCCCAAGCTGAAGCGTATTCCCATTCAAATCCAACGAAAGCTTTGGGAACAAGCCCAGAAGATCGTGGAAAAGAAAGCTGAAGTTTCTCAGACCACCCTGATCTGGTGTAAAGAGAAAATCCACTTCAGATATCGTCCAGCGAAGATCAACAAGGTATTCATCTTTGGAAGAACCTCCATCGGAGTACCTATTGTTGACATCAAACTGTTCAGAGAAGATGACTCATCTGAAACCTTTCGTGCTGACACTGTAAAAAGGTATGGTCTCTCTGAATGGCTGGAGATGAGGTTAGCTATCCAACCATCAAAATCTAAGTACAAGGATCATTTCGAAAAGCTGATAAACAGACAGATCGATTTGATATCTTCTTGTGTGGATATTCCTCCTGTTCCTGATTTAAAGCCGAAAAGAAAAAAGGGCTCTCCAAGGAAGAAACGTCAAGATTCAAACTCAGGTCCTGTCATACGAAATGAAACTGGAATTGGTTTCTCTCGCGCTGAAGTACTTGGTCCTGATCCTGATCTATCTGCCCTTGACATCTCTTTGCCACCATGTGAACTTTTCGTCCCTGGTAAAGTCATCAGTAATCCCTATGGAATATTCTTTCTTTGACTATGACGGACGTAAATGCTTTCAACGGATCGCTGAGCTTCCAATAACTCCAATCGAACAGCTCAAAGATCTCATCTACTGGTGCGACTTCAGAAAAGACATTCAGGCACGACACCTAAAACCCTTGATTTTTGAAGCTGCTCTGAAGCTAACGAATAAAGGAGAAAAGGTTCCTGACTGGATGATTCCAACTGAAAAGACAACCCTTGATGAACTTCTCATTAAGGAAGAACCCTTTGAAGGCTGACAACAATCACCATTTTTCTCTATTGTATCAGTCATCCTTCAGTACTTGTAATTTATTTCGCTTGTACTTGTAATCTTTCTTATTCATATTGTAACCTGATTCAAAGATTTAAAGAAAGATTTCAGCGAATGTACTTTACTCCATCAGTACTGAAAAGATCCCAGAAAACAGTAAAAGGGACAAATATTTTATGAGTTCTTTTTATCCTTATGTTTTCATTAAATAGCAATTTTCTCTGTTGCTATGTCATAATCAAATAGGGGGAGATTGTTGATCCAAACCCTCAGTGATTTGATAATGACCCTATCTTAAATACTTAGTGAAAATTGTAAGTAAACAATATGTATCAGAGTTTCACTATCGCTGATAAGTACTAAGATCTTACAGTACTGCTGATAGGAACTCTCGCACTTTTAGATTAAACATTCAGCGAACACTGTTCACCATATCGCTGAGTCTGTTCAGTCCTTATGGTGATCGCTGATAAGTTAGTTGTTTACTTATGATCCCTGAAGACAAGATTCACGTCAACAAAGGTTCTACGCTGAAGTCGAAGATCAAGCTCAAGAACCAGCGACAAGTCTCCTAATGAACTGATGCGGATCAGCGAAGACTCAGATTTGTCCACTCAACGTGAAGTATCAAGTACAAGACTTCAGCTATCGCTGAACTTTATCATATGCTGAATAGTAAATGATAATCGCTGAATAAACGAAAGCTGATCATGAAGTCCTCCGTACAAAGTACTTTTGTCTTAACCTCCCTTGCACGCCACCGTACGAAATGTCAGAAAAGAACCTCCGAAAATCTGAAATCGTACAACCACTCTGATACTACACTGTTCATTCATGCGGCTACTAAGGTTGTCAACAAAGGTCAATGGCATGCAACCAATCCGCTGATGACACGTGTAAAGTGTATACAGAATTGCATTAAATGCATGCAGTATATAAAGAGATGAACTCACTTCATTTGAAGTAACTTGCTAACTCTGGACAAGTTCAAATCTCTCAAGATAGGATTTTATTAGTAATCTCCTTATCTTTCTTAGTGCAAGAAAACCTTAGTGTTCCAACTTGTTTAGATTTAGGTTTATCCTTAATCTTGTTTCCGCAACAAGCTGTAAATTGTTAATGATTTATCAATAAACAATTTAGAAAAGTAAAATAGTGTGTTTGTATTCAACCCCCCCCCCCCCTTCTACAAACTTGTTTAAGCCTTTCGGGACCAACAAAAAGAGATGGGAACGCAGATAAAGTTGAGCACAACATATCATCCACAGACAGACGGGCAGAGTGAAAGAACAATCCAGACTTTAGAAGATATGCTCCGGGCTTGTATAGTGGATTTTGGGGTATCATGGGATAAACATTTACCTTTGATAGAATTCGCCTACAACAACAGTTATCATTCTAGCATCCAAGCGGCACCGTTTGAAGTATTGTATGGTAGAAAATGCAGAACGCCTCTATGTTGGAATGAAGTGGGGGAGAAGCAATTGGCAGGGCCAGAAATAGTACAGTTAACAGCAGATAAGATTACCCAGATTCGGGACAAATTGAGAACAGCTCAAGACAGACAGAAAAGCTATGCTGATCGACGTCGGAAACCGTTAGAGTTTCAGGTTGGGGATTTTGTAATGTTGAAAGTATCGACCTGGAAAGGAGTCATACGTTTTGGGAAGCAAGGTAAACTCAGTCCGAGGTATATTGGTCCATTTGCAATTACTGAAAGGATTGGGGAAGTGGCTTACCGATTAGATTTACCTCCAGAATTAAGCAGGATTCACAACGCGTTCCATGTATCGAATTTTAGGAAATGTTTGGTGACATCAGACCAGGCAGTCTCTCTACCAGATATCCAGGTTGATGAAAAGCTGAACTATGTGGAGGAACCGGAAGCTATAGTTAATCACAAAGTCAAAGTATTGAGGAACAAAGAAATCAGGCAGGTAAAGGTTCAGTGGAAACATCATCGAGGTTAGGATGCGACATGGGAATCAGAGTCGGAGATGAGAGCCAAATACCCTCATCTGTTCTCTTAACTGAATTCTGGGACGGAATTCTTTTAAGGGGGAGATGTTGTAATAACCAGGTATTTTTATCTAAATTAAAATCGAAATTTTATAAATCTTTATTATAGTATTTGAGGAATTAGAAGTTAAAGGGGTAAGTTTTGCCAAATAAGAAGAGTTAGGGTTTATTTTGTTACATCGACTGAAGAATCAAAGGTAAGAATCTATACAAATTTCCCTCTTTTATGAGAATTAGGTTTCTTTTGAACTTTGAAGTGGGTTTAGGTAATTTTAGATGAATTGGTGAATTTTAGTTACAATTTAGGATGTTAAATGGAGTTTAGAACGATTCTGTGCAATCTGGGTAAAAGTTGGATTTCCTGAAAATGAACTGAACTTTTCTGAAAAAGACGATGAACAATGTTCTTGCGAAAAGTAGGAATTCGCAAGCCTTGGTTGCGAAAAGTCCACTTTTCGCAAGCAGCTAAAGCGCATAGTTAAGTTTTCGTATCTGTTGGTTACGAAAAGTAGGGAACTCGCAACCGTGGTTTGCGAGAAGTGAGGTTTTCGCATCTGTTGGTTGCGAAAAGTAGGGAACTCGCAACCGTGGTTTGCGAGAAGTGAGGTTTTCGCATCTGTTGGTTGCGAAAAGTGAGGAACTCGCAACTTTGGTTGCGAAAAGTAAACTTTTCGTAATAGTGGGTTGCGAAAAGTTGGGTCTTTCTGTTTATGTGTTAAAGAGTATGTATACTTTAATTTGTTTCAGATACTAAGGATCTGGGTTAAAAGATAATCTAATTTGAGGAAAGTTTGAAGGACCTTTGCTTAAAAGATCAGGTGAGTTTTATTTTAAAGAGTATTTTTACTGGAATACAATATGTGAATAATGAATTGTGATAAGTGTATGAATATGTCATACGTGAGTGATTATAATGGGATATTATAATTACGTGAGTATTATATGAAAATATAATACGTGGCCGGGCTTTGGACCGGTGTGATAAATTGGCTCGCAACCAATTGATTTGGCCATTGCTGGTGGGATAAGGTGGAATGAGACAGGTATGATGAATAATTGTTAGTTGGTATTATCTTACGTGTGTGGTATTTGTATTTATATAAATGAGTTTTTAATGAATTACAAATGTCAGGGATTTACTCACTAGACCCTTAGGTCTAACCCTCATTTTCTGTTTTAAAAATTATGTATTCCAGGTGATGATTCCCGTAAGAACACGTAAATAGAGTACTTGTCGGCTAGCTTTGGAGAAGATTTTTATCATGATACTATGGATGCTTTTGTAGTTATACTTTTGTTATTACTATGTAATTTAAAGTGGATCAAGTTGTAAGGATTTTTTTTTATGTTCAGACTTTAGATGGGACCAAATGTGAAACATGAAGTACTTTGTTATAAATATGTTATGGAATATATGTTATATGTATGTTTCGTTTTGCGGGTTGTTACAGTACCGTGGGATGATCGGCTCTCTCTTGTATCTTACAGCTAGCCGACCCGATATTATGTACGCAACCTGTTTGTGTGCATGATATCAAGCTGAACCTAAGGAATCTCATATGATCACTGTAAAGCGAATCTTTCGTTACCTTAAGGGTACTATGAACCTAGGTCTTTGGTATCCCAAAGACTCAGGGTTTGATCTAATCGCCTATTCAGATAGTGATTTTGCAGGTTGCAAATTGGATAGGAAAAGCACCACAGGAGGCTGTCAGCTCCTGGGTGGAAAGCTGGTGAGTTGGACAAGTAAAAAGCAAAACTCAGTGTCCACCTCAACTGCTGAAGCTGAGTATGTAGCCGCTGGAAGCTGTTGTTCTCAGGTCTTGTGGATGAGAAATCAACTACTAGACTATGACCTTCAGCTCTCGAAAATTCCAATCTATTGCGACAGCACAAGTGCCATCGCTATAGCCAACAATCCAGTGCTACACTCAAAGACCAAACATATCGAAATCAGGTATCATTTTATCAGAGATCATGTGATGAATGGTGATATAGAACTTCATTTTATCCCAACTGACTATCAGTTAGCTGATCTGTTCACCAAACCTCTTGATGAGACAAGATTCAACTTTCTCATTAGCGAGCTTGGAATGCTGAACTTTGAAGAGTAAAGATTTTCAGTGGTTCACATTTGATCAGCAATAGGATAAAACAATTATATAACCCATTCTATCATTCTCTCTCTGAACATAATTGATTCGCTGATATCAAGGTATGTTTTCTCTCTTGCTCGCTGACGTTCGCATATGAATGTAAGATTTGAAAACAAATTGCATCGCTGAATATCTCTTCCTTAACAGCGATACTTTGAAATTTCTTAAACTAACACTGATATTTCTATTCAGTGCTTCATGTTTTTCAAAATAGTCCTTGAGCTTTCAAAACCTCATAGACATCCTAAAATATGAAAGGACGTTTGTGACATCATCACAACGGATAAACCGTGGCACGTTCTTTTTCTGACACACGTTTGCACGTTTTGTTTACCATCCAATCAAATGCAAACACGTGTCCGTGTCATGATGAAAAATTTCCCGCTCGAGTTTTTCTCTCTCTCAAATCTCACTATATAAACTATTTCAAGTTTATATTTTTTTTCTTTACGCGAACTTCTTCTCCAAGCAAGAAAAGATTTACTGTTGCTTATTTCCAGAAAATTGTTCATGTCCTTCTTCGATTACCAGGTTAGTATTCTTATTATTCACCTGCATAACTTGTTTCTGATCTTTTTATTGCTTTTAACTGATCAAACAAAAGAAACCTTTTCTAAAATGAAATAATTTCTTTCATTGTTTTATGAACACAACCTTTTCATGGTTGTTCTTCACGTTTAAAACTCAAAATCTTAAACTTGTTCTTCATTCGTTTTCCCAGAATCCTTATCTAAAGGAAAATGGAAAACAAGACTTTTATTGGGTTTGTTTTTCTTTTTAAAAACAAGAAAACCCTAATCTTCATTAAGACATTTCTGTCAGAATGAAATGGACAAAAAAATCGGAAAACATCTTAATGGAAAATCTTTCACATTAAGACTGTACCTTTTTTTTATGATTCATGGTTGATATGTTAAACAGAAATGGCATCTTCTACTCCTGCTCCTACCGCTGAGAAATCCTCTGCTACAAAGAAACTGACTCTCATCAAAGCTCCTCAGGTCAAGTTCAAGCTTGACGAAATCGTTTTTTCAAAATCAAACAACCTTCATGCGCTTTTCGAGTTTCCTCCTCGAAAGCAAGTCACACATCTGGATGATGCTGTGAACTACCTCAAAACATGCTGCTTATCTACAGCACTGACTATTACACCCCCTGCTCATCAATTCCTACTATCTCAGTTCTGGTATACTGCCAGAAGAGCTCAGGTACCCCATGCCAAAGACCCAACGAAGATCGTTGACTCCATTCTGTGTGACACCAAATTTGGCACCACCAAAATCAACCCTGCTATTATTAGGAAAGCACTGAGTCTTCCTACCTCTACCAAAGAAAACCGCTTTGTCCCTCTCCCAAACCACAAAAACCATGCTGATAGGGAAGCCATCACTGCATTCCTCGATGCAATGGGTTACGCATGGGACACTGAAAGGGACAAGAAGCCTGAGAAGAAACTGACCTTGATCAAGAAGTCCAAAATGCCCAGCGAGATGAACTTCATCTTCGCACATCTGATAAGCTGCATGACAGCGAAGAGTGGCTCTTCTGATCAAGCTGCTCAACCTCAGCAAGCAATGGGCTATGCATTGCTGAAAGGTCTAAATGTTGACTGGGCCTCAATCATCTACGACGACCTTGCGTTCAGAGTGGATATGGCTGAAAGACCTTCATGGGTTCCTTATTCCAGATTCATCAGCGCCGTCTTTCAACAAGGACTTGGCGAGAGGTACCTAACAAAGGGTGATCTGAGACTTTCTCAGGTTGTCCCTAAGGTGCTCGACTTCAAGCCGCTGGAAAACGAGGTACGTCTTTCTACTATCTTATCTCTTCTCAATCCTCCTCCTTCTACTTCTGCAGCTCATTCAGTGGAAATCCCCACCGCTAATACCCACGCTGCACCCTCAACTCCTTCTCGAAAAAGGAAACACTCATCTTCCCAACTTGGTTCCAAAAGAATCAAGAAAACCAAGGAGCAACCCCCCCCCCCAGCATTTACACGCTGAAGACTCCACAACTCATCTTGAAGAGCTGATGGTAAGTTCAGTGGTACGCTCTGCTGCAGCTGATCAAGCCACCCCTTCCATCCCGACTTCAGCGTCTCTAAACGCTGAAGTTATAAACTTGGAAATGAACCCACCTCCTTCAACCTCTCTACAGATTGAAGTGATTGACAGCGGATCCAACGCTGAACCTCGCACCCAACCATCATTCTCATCCCTCCTTCCTCCTACTCAATCGTTGGTCTCTCCACCAATTTTCCCAACTTTCTCAGGGACACCCTTCATCTTACATGACTCAGCTGCAGACACTCTAAATACGATGATGGATGCAAACTTAGGATCTGCAGGCACCTCCATGCGCCAAGGTACTCTTGAAGGCGACATGGAATATCATTTAGGACACAAAGGGTTCGAGAACTTCGCCAACCCGCCTGTAGGTATAAACACAATCCAAAACACTCCTCTCTCTCTACCTTAAACTTCTGAGCTTTCCTCTGTTCATAAGTTAATAACTGTTTCAGGTCCTAATTTAGGGGATATCAACACCTCCCCGAAGGCCCTTGAAACAAAGGTGGAAAATTACAACACCATTCTCTCCACGAACTCTTCAGCGGTTATAGACGCTGGAGAGAAACTCAAAAAGTTGACCGAGATCGTTGATACAAAAGCCTCCAAAACTGATCTGGAGAAGGTGGATGGTAGCATTGCTCAATTTGCTACCACCCTCGCTGACAATTCAACCGCCACCACCTCTCTTTCAACAAACTTCACCACTCTGTCCAATGAAGTCACATCATTGAAGACAGAGGTTGGTTCTCGTAAGGGTGAAGTCTCCACGATCAAGGCTGAGGTCTCTGCCGTCAAAGAAATTGTTCAGAAAGTATTCGATCGCCTGAACGCCCCAACTTCTCATTTTACTCAGGTCGATCGCGAAGCTCTTCAAAAGATCAATCCTGCTATAACTGGCCTGGAAGTCAGATTAGCAAAGAATGAGAACTGTGTTGGGATCTCTGGCCTAGAAGACAAGGACTAAATACACACTGCTGCTGCTGAACAATCTGTTACCTCCCCCAACCATAATGTGGAAGAGGGGGAGAAGACTAAAGAAGACCTTCCCCATAATGCTGAGGGGGATGGTATTGAAACTGCTGTTGCTGCTACTTCTACTTCACAAACTCAGGGAGTTGAAAACCCTGAGGAAACCGAGAAACCTTCCTCTATATTTGAGGGGGAGCAACTCGATGAGCAACTTAAGGAAGCTGCTGCTGACGTGACCGAACCTTATGTTGAAGAGGTCGAGTCTGAAGAAGAAGCTGAAGATGATGAACCTGTCGACATCTCTGATGAAGAACCATCATCACCCCCCAAAGATGATGATGATGACAATGATGATGACGATTTCTTCTACGTCCAACCTGTTGCAAAAGCCCCAGCTCAAAAAGGGATCGAGATAAAAGAACCTTCAGGGGAGCGTACCAAGACAAAGCCCGCAGCGTCTGAAGATGACAAAGGCAAAAACAAAGGCCTCGCTGAAGAAGACAATGTGACGATCTTGCTTCTAAAGCCAGTTTGTCAGGTACACTACCTTCTATTCCCTTACACTGCATCCCTCCTCTATCCCTTCTCAATCTCGATCCTTCTATCCTTAAAACCTCTATACACTTAACCACATTCTTTTCTCTATCTCTTTCTTCCCATATTCTTACTTAAACAATCGCTGTGTTTCAGCTAGTCCTCTCCCCTGTTTGAGGATCCCGCTGAAGCTCCCACGACTACACCTAAAATAATCCCATCCACAAGAGCTGAAGTAATAATCCCAGTCTTGGATTTTACCACTGAGACTGGTGAACCTGAAGAACAGCTGCTCTCTCACAAAAACAAATCTTCATTGGCTCCTCAAAAGCTAAGTGAAGAGGATCAAGAAAAGAGAGATGCAATGATCAAACAGCTTGAAGATCAGCGAATCATTCTTCCTCGTAACAAAATCCCTGCTCCCACAAAATTCAGGATTTCAAGGAAAGAATACGAGGATCATCTAAGAGCTGAAAGAGTACTCGCCGAAAAGAAGAAAGCTGAAGAAAAAGATAAGGCTCTCGCCATCCAGCTTGTCCAACAATCGGTGAAAGACCCCGCGCTGAAAAGAACTCCCATTGATGTCCAACGTCAGCTATGGGGTGATGCCCAAAGGATTGTTGAAGAAAAGACTAAAGTATCTGATTCGACTTTGGAATGGTGTAAAGAAATGTTGAACTATCGATCTCGACCATCCAAAATCATCGAGGTAAATATCAGAGGAAAACTATTCGTAGACGTTCCTGTTGTTGAAGTTGATGTATTCAGAGAAGACAAAACCAAGCAAACCTTCTATGCTGCTACTTTAGAGAAATTTGGTTTCTCTGAATGGTTGGAAGTGAAATTAGCCATTCAGCGATCTCGCTCAAAGTTCAAGAGCCATGTCGAGAAAATTTTAAATTCTCAGATCGACTTGGTTTCATCTGCTGTGGATAATCCTCCTTCCACTCTTCTTCCTCCTCAACAAGGAAGAGCCTCTGCAAAGGAAAAGAAAACCTCAGACTCAGGTCCTCCTATACGGAATGAAACAAGTATTGGTTCCTCTCGTGCTGAAATTCTTGGTCCTGATGCTGACCTCTCAGCGCTTGACACCTCCCTACCACCTGGAGACACTTTCATCCCTGGCAAAGTTCTAAGTGATCCCTATGGTATATTCTTTCTAGACTGCCATGGAAATCAACACTTTCAACGCATCTCTGAGCTTCCAATCACTCCCATCGAACAGCTCAGAGACCTCATATACTGGTGTGAAGTCAGACGCGACATTCAGGCACGTCACCTCAAACCCCTGATACTTGAAGAAGCAAAGAACAAAAAGGATCAAGGTGTAACGGTCCCTGACTGGATGATTCCCACATCAAAGACCCTCGATGAACTTCTCATCAAGGAAGAACCTTTTGACGGATAGGATCGCCTTGTAATTCCTTCTATCCTTATCTGTCTACATCTTCTGTACTTGTAATTTTATTTGTTGTACTTGTAATTTTTCCACTTCCCTCTGTAATCTTTACGAAGTTTAAAGAAAATTTCAGCGAATGTACTTTACTCCATAAGTACTAAAAAGATCCCAGAAAACAGTAAAAGGGACAAATATTTTATGAGTTCTTTTTATCCTTATGTTTTCATTAAATAGCAATTTTCTCTGTTGCTATGTCATAATCAAATAGGGGGAGATTGTTGATCCAAAACCTCAGTGATTTGATAATGACCCTCTCTTAAACACTTAGTGAAAATTTTAAGTAAACAATATGTATTAGAGTTTCACTATCGCTGATAAGTACTAAGACTTTACAGTACCGCTGATAGGAACTCTCACTCTTTAGATTAGATATTCAGCGAACACTGTTCATCATCATATACCTCTGAACCTGTTCAGTTCTATTGATGATCGCTGATAGTTTAGTTTGTTTACTTATGATCTCTGAAGACAAGTTTCACGTCAACCAAAGTTCTACACTGAAGTCGAAGATCAAGTTCACGAACCAGCGACAAGTCTACTCATGAACTGATGCGGATATCAGCGAAGCAAGACCTGTCCATTCAACGTGAAGTATCAAGTAGAAGACTTCAGCAATCGCTGATAAAGATCTGACTCAACGAAAGGTGATCATGAAGTATCCCTGTTTGTTACTATTGTCTTACCTCCCTTGCACGTCTCCGTTCGAACTGTCAGAACGGACATCCCTTTTGTCTGTAATCGTACAACAACTCTGATTCTACACTGTGCACCATGCGGGTACTAAGGTTGTCTACAAAGGTCAATGACATGCAACCACTCAGCTGCTGCCACGTGTAAAGCCATAATGCCATGCATTAAATGCATGCAGTATATAAGAAGAACCTTACTTCAGTTTTGAAGTGTGATCGGACCATCTTCTTATTTCTCTCTTATTGTTAAGTTATTATTCGTAATTTCTTTAACTCCTTCTAGTGCAAGAAACTTAGTGTATCTCAAGACTTGTTTAGATTAGGTTTATCCTTAATCTTGTTCCACAACAAGTTGTAAATTGTCTTGATTTATGAATAAACAATTTAGAAAAGTAAAAAACGTGTGTTTGTATTCAACCCCCCCCCCCCCCTTCTACAAACTTGTATAGCCCTTCGGGACCAACACACACACATTAGGATATTTAGGAAATGATGACACCACTTACACACATATTATCTTATATGCACCAAATTGAGACACCTCACTCAATTGGTTTTACCAAACAAACCCCCAAACTTCCAATAAATGACACAACATACCCTCTATCTTCTATATAAAAATTAAAACTTACCCCTTAACTTATAACTCCATAAAATTAATCCCAAACTTACCTTAAAACCAAAATAATAAAAATTAAATAAACCCACAACGTACCCGGTTATTACAACATCTCCCCCTTAAAAGAATTTCGTCCCGGAATTCATTCAAGAAACAAACGAGGGTAACTACTATCAAATTGATTTCAAATTCTTTGAACACATCAATGCGTTTACGGAACTCCCAAAGAACTTTTCACTAGGTCAATTGCTTTACTGCTTAAAGTTTACTATTTATTCCCACTTCAATATTTCAGGCCAAAACATAAACACTAACGAATCATCATGCTTTCGCTGCACATTTAGATTAAATTCACCAAACACATGATCTCTCTTATAATTTCAATTTCAATCAATAATCAAATCAAAATCGTCTTATTTTTGCAAGACTAATTCTATCCAGTTGGTTCCACCAAAATTTAGAATCAAAATATTCCACCATCTTAGTACACCAGATCATCACAAAAATACTAAATGCTTCAAAATCCAACACATCTCTTGCTTTCCAAAAGAAGTTAATCAAACCATAATTCTTACCAACGTCCAACCTATAATATCAACAAAATCAAATTCTTAGACGTAATGACAAACCCGTTAACACCTTATTGATTTACACATGAGACTTAACATGCAAAGTCAAGCATAAAGTCTAAAACAACTCTTTAACTTAAACAACTCCATAAAATTAAATTCATCAACATTAACCTCACCTTACTTAACCGTAAAAATCGCCAACTAATCACAAAATAAATCTACTACAAACTTCACCACAAAGTTTATCACACGACCATCAAGTATTTATTGAACATTGCTTTCTTCCCACTACTCATAACACTAATAATACAAATCCCTTTTACAACTTAAATCCTTCAATCTAGGGGAAGTATTAAGTAAACACCCAACTCATTTGAACCACTTTTCTATACCGATAAGCAACAATAGAATGTAGACACAAATGATCGGTTTGCACCGAAGTCAAATAACATATTGATGAAATCCACATACTTATATGTATACAAAACTCACTACGACAATTGACAACCTTAACAACTCACCGAACACCCCCGAATCGCAACCGAGCTAGAAACCGAACAACCGACATTAAAAACAATACTTGGAGTTGTTATATGTCCAAACTAACATGTTCGAAGTGTTCAAATGCTATCTTACACTCAAAACGAGTACCCATACGCCTATATTATGCCCTGAAACGACACCGATACGCAAGAAACCAAAATCAGAAAATGCTGAAACAAAGCTGTGCGCACCTTTTGGCGCGCCCCACGCCGCGCCCAGACACGCGCAGACGTCTGTTGGGCACCAAACAGCCCCTGTTCTTGCCCTTTAACATCCCAACTCAATCCTCACTTGATTAGGTTCATTCTATGGAAGTTTTAGCATCAAAAATGAGATTTTTAACATCAAAACATGAAGGAATTCAATGTAGCAACTCCATACACATATGCAATCAATTAAATCCATCATCATCAACTATGGAGTGATGTCAAACCAACTATATATTGAACTCCATCACCAAGGAGAACTATAGGAAACAATAACCATCATAAATTTGACTCCACTAAAGTTATCATCCATGGTTATGAATGGATCATCCAAACCCTAAGTTAGAACTAACATAGAAAAGAAAAATAGACTAAGGAATGATAATTAAAGTCATACCTGCAACACAAGATTCTTGAATTATCACTTGAATCACCAAAAGATTAAACCCTAACTTTAACCTTCTATTAATAACAACTTTTCCTTACCAATCATTCACAATAACACTCTTCTCTTTCCAGCTTCGATCATCTTTGCTTTCTCACTTAAATTTATCCCAACCAATATCTTAATGAACAAACATACCAATTTTAATATTACCCAGATTTTTATTGCACTATTGCTAATTTAGAATCAACCTCTTTTCACACCCGACAATTTCTTACTTTCATCATAACCACTTATTCCAATATATCAACTTTATCTTCTCATACCGAATTACCGAGGATCGCTCCTAATCAAAATTTTTAACAAGATCAAACTCCAACATCACAATATGCTTACTATACGAAGTCTAAACAAATGGTTCCACTACAATCCATAATTAATATAATCGACTATTAAAACACCCAAAATCATTACAAGTAGTACTTAATGATATATAATTCATTGCACTTATCAATCTCCAAATGGAGTTAACCAAACCAAATGCATGTCTTTACACACAAGGACTATTTCAACATTTCAAGTCGGAATTCTTAAACAAATACTAAACACCATTAATCAATTAGATCTTGACATTTCGTTAGTATTCGATTGGAACTAAATAAACTCATACTTAACAAAATGTAACACAATCAAATAATAAAAAGAATATCCCACTTAAGAAGTCACAATTTAACACCCGGGCCTTCAATTCTTATAGTAACAAGAGCACAACACCAATATCCCAAATAAATCTCATCACACAACAATTCTTATGAAATAATCTAATGCTATAACTTTATATATTCGCGAAATTTGATAACCAATCAAAGACTTACATATCTATCATGGCATACTACACCCTTTTCGAAATCTGTACCACACCATCACATTGCAAAATCCTTATGACATCCTTTAAACATTTAATAGATGATGCTTTCGCACACCAAATAATACATTGACATTACGTTCAAATAGACTTACCACAACCTAGTTTCTTAAATCCAAAACTATTACCAAACATAATAGCAAACCCATTATCACATCGATTTCTTACACCCCTAGCTTAGCATAAAATGCTAAACACAAAATACTAAACATCCAGCTCACTTAAATTGTTCCACAAAGAAAGTTCATCATCATTTACTTCACATCACATAACCAACAAATCATTACTAACCATAATGACAATCCCATGATCATATCAATAATAACTCTATTATAACTCCTTCTTTGGGTATGACTCATACCTCGAGCATTTGAGATCATTTCCTTAATAGTACCCATTCTAGGATATTTCTCGATCCTAATTATATGATCCACTTTTCCCAATTTATTGAGAGCGGCTAGCCATCCTATCAATTCACAAACATATATAAATATTCATGTAAACACATACCCAATATAATAAGGTATTCCAGTTCCAACATGTACTTGTAATTTCATAATTACACTAACCAAGTGTAATTTAAAATTACCTTACATGATGTTCCTTCGACCTTTTTATATGTAATATCCCAAAGGTTCTAAAATTATTATGGACATCCTACTTCACATGCAGTTTAAGTCTAGGTATAAATCCAAATACCTAAATCCCTTAAACTAGGGCTCTGATACCATTTGTAACAACCCGATTACCGAACATTCAATAAATAACATTTTATACATATCATTTCATTGGTTCATAAAAACAAATACATAACAAGTCACTTACGGTCTCTTTAGTCTCGAAACTATAAAATACGTAAGAACTTCCTAATCAACATTAGTCATCAAAAGCATCCTACACTTTATCCTTTCCTTTGCCATAATACTTTCTTTGACCTGGAATACATATTTTTGAAAAACAAAATGAGGGTTAGACCAAACGGTCTAGTGAGATAATCCATGTCATTTCAAAATCGTTATAAAACCAATTTATATAAAACCATGTATCAAAACAGTTTATATAAAACTTTTGTCAAAACACACATTTACCACAAGTAATTAAATACCAACCAAGACTCATGCATTGTGTACAACTATTCCTTCACATGGCCATATTAGTTGGTTGCATGCCAACTAATAAATTATCTCCGTTGTACAAAAATTACAGCCAACACCGCTGTCCCTCTGTACAGCCAACTCCACCGGTCCTAAGCCCGGCCAACGTGCACTCGTGTAGTGTAATGCTTATATAAATATAATATCTCATTATATTATATTAAAACATAATCACATAATCACTTTATCTATCACATATCCAATCCACGCATATCCATCTCATATATATATATATATATATATATATATATATATATAGGGAAAGGTTCAATAGAGAAGTGCAAATATTTAGAGAAATAGAGAAGTAAAAAACACGGGACCGTTCATATATGAACGTTCATATATAAACAGTCATATATGAACGTTCATATATGAACGTTCATATGAACGTTCATATATGACTGTTATATGAACGTTCATATATAAACAGTCATATATGAACGTTCATATATGAACGTTCATATAACAGTCATATATGAACGTTCATATATAAACAGTCATATATGAACGTTCATAAATGAACGTTCATATAACAGTCATATCTGAACGTTCATATGAACGTTCATATATGACTGTTTATATATGAACGTTCATATATGAACGGTCCCGTGTTTTTTTACTTCTCTATTTCTCTAAATATTTGCACTTCTCTATTGAACCTAAGGCTATATATATATATATATATATATATATATATATATATATATATATATATATATATATATATATATATATATATATATATATATATATATATATATATATATATATATATATATATATATATATCCCAGTTTGAAAATGTTTTTAAAGTAAAACTCTCCTTATTGTAGTCGCGTCATTTTAATTAAAGTCGTAAGAATCTTCGTCACCAACTTCACAGAAATCTGAAATACGCATAGACATTTTGTACTGGTATTAATCTACTGAACAAAACCCTTAAAGACTTAACAATTCTAAAATATTCAAACTTCTCGTCTCTTATCGCAACTAGCTGGCTAAGACAATCCTCATCGCAACAATTAGCACTTGTCGTAACCCACTATTGCGACACAATATCTTATCGCAACACACTGTTACGATTTCTAGCCTTATCGCAACCAACAGTTGCGAAACACTACTTGTCGCAACTGACCATTGCGATATCAACATGCTTATCGTAACCCAAGGTTGCGATACTTATGAATATCAAAAACCTCATAACTGTCGCAACCTTCTACTGCGACACTCATAACTATCTCAACCAACAGTGTTCATTCTTAACCCAGAAATCTTATGCTTTAAGCCATGTTTGATTCTGTAATTTTGCAGATATGTTTAAGAACATATTTAGAACACTAGTCAAAACCCAGATTTCTCACAACTTTCTAAAATTATCAAAACCCATTTATAAACTCATTTAACAAACTTATAATCATAAAATAAAGAATTCAAGAAGGATGATTACCTTTGTTTTCTTCAATTGTTTTTAACCTCCAGCTGAAATAAAACAGTATCCTTCTTTCTTCATCTTCTTCTTAATTTTCTCTCTTTTCCTCTCTTCTCTCTCTTTTCTCTTTGTTCACCGAAAACACACATATACACACTTAATAAGATATCTTACTCCCTTATCTCTCTTTCTCTTTTTCTCTCTTTTACGATGACACACACACACACACAAAATAAGATATTTTCTATCTTGATCTCTCTTTCTCTCTTGCCGTGAGAAATCACAACACACACACACATTAGGATATTTAGGAAATGATGACACCACTTACACACATATTATCTTATTTGCACCAAATTGAGACACCTAACTCAATTTGAAAGTAAATGGGACGGTGGTGTGTAATTGGTTTTACCAAACAAACCCCCAAACTTCCAACAAATGACACAACATACCCTCTATCTTCTATATAAAAATTAAAACTTACCCCTTAACTTATAACTTCATAAAATTAATCCCAAACTTACCTTAAAACCAAAATAATAAAAATTTAATAAACCCACAACGTACCCGGTTATTACAGGAAACCTTCAGCCAAGCCACACACACCGGTCACCGATTCTCAACAATCGCTGCCTATTGAAATTATCCCAACTTGGCCAAGGGAATCTGCCATCCTCATAACCACCTCCTCCGTTGCCTCTCAACAGGCCTCAGTTGTACAACAGGAGTCCCCGCAACTTTCCTCACCACCTAACTCATTAGGTGGTGCAGATGACTTTGAGGTCTCTCCCCTCAAAGGCTCAGCTTTTGCACTACACAGCCTTTCACCCGACCAGTTCATGGTCGATGATTCTGCACAACCTCATGAGGGTTCGGCCGATCCAGAGGTCGTTTCTAAGGGCTTGGAATTTCTGGATTTTTTATTACAGTATACAAGGCCAAGATCGTTCACCCCACCCCGATAGGGACCATTGTGATCCCAGAAACAAGTAAACAATGAATGAATCAAGCAACACTTATGTCATCTCTCATTAATCTCCAAGAATCAAATACAATGTGTAGAGAGTAAAAGACAAAGTGTCTTGAAGTAGTAATCAAAAGTTGTGAAATCTAATTCTATCTAGGCTATTTATACCTAGAGTAGAATTTTACAATTTAAGCCCTTCTACTTGGATACAATTACATTCTAAGCACCAACAATCTCCCCCTTTGTATCCAAGTATGAAAAATACAAAAGATTATCTCAGCTGCTCTAGAGGTATGTATCTCTTCCTTATCCCGAAAATGAACTCGAATCTTCTAATAGCATTCTGATATTCCAGTCTATATTCTATTGCTTTCAGAGCTTTGTTTACCAACACCTTCTCTTTCACTTTCAGAGGCACTTTCTTCTGTTCATCAAGTCTGGCTTTCTTTGTCAACCGAATCTTTATCATATTAAAAGTACCATCACAGAACTTGTTGATTTCAATCAACCTCAGGAATTTCTTCTTTATCAGCCTATTGTGGTAGATAACCCCAAATTTTGGTTTCTCTAACACTGTGTATAATGGAATACCTTGAATATCGGGTAAGTTTCTATTAGGCCTCAAAACATTTACTCTGATCTGATTTCCTTCCAACGCCATTTGAAAATCAATCAAGTAAGCTAGTTTGATCATATTCTTCATGAACCTCTTCACAACTTGATAAGCCTCAGACCAAGTCTGATTCTTATTTGGAAGGCTTGCAAGTATGTCATACAATCTGAAGAAATCTTCACAAGATAAAGATTAGAAATCTTCCTCACTGAAAGACCATTCCTTGCCATCTATACGGTAGACTGTGAATCTCGGATATCATACGTTCAGAATTTTCTCAGATTCAATCTTTGAAATCTTGACAATCTCTTTATTAGTTCTAACAAACTTTAGCTCTCTGTCTTTGTTACTCATCAAGTGCAGATATTCAATCTGATGTAGAGGTGAAAACTTCTCTATGGAAAACAACCTTATTTTGTCAATCGGTTGAACTTGTCTCACAAACAAATCACTTCTGATATCCTCCTGGAATGGAGTGATAATCCTTATCCTGTGACCTTTTCTTTCAATCAAAGATTCTATATCAATCAACATTAGAAAGTTTTTTATTTCTGCCTCGGATACCATATCTTTTATCTTGCCTTCCGGTAGATCAGGTATGCCTGGAACATCAATCACTGGATCAGCTGGTCTAGAAGTATCAGGAACATTTTCATCATCTGAATCTGGACCTCCATGTTGTACATTAACTGCATCAAAAACATCATCAAGATCCTCCCTTATCTTGACGACAGTAATTTCTGGTTCATCCTCTGACTCCACATATATAATATCTTGTATCAGTTCATCAGCCATCCTTTCCTCTTATGTTCTGTTATCACTTCCACCAGACTTTTCAACCGTGGGAACGATATCATCCAGAACTCCCAAAACATGACTTTCCTGAATATTATCAGCACCACCAGTACCAGTACCAATATCAACTTCCACATTTTCAGATTGATTACCAGAACCACTAGCTTCTCCAACTTTCTGCCTCTTACTCATCTCCCCTTCATGGTGATCAGGATCAGGATCTTGATCATCATGCTTTCGTTTAGTGGTTTGGGCATGAACTCCACAAGTTTCCTCTAAAACTTTGATACGGTCAGAAAGGGTTGTAAAGCCAAATGAGATAGCTTGGGTCATGTCAGATATTGATGGTTGTAGGGTTTTGATATCATCTTGGGTTGGTAAGTTGGTTTGTTGTTTGGTTTGGCGTCTAAGAAGACCAAGAAATCAATTTCTTCTTGAGAGTTATTGTCACCTTGCTCTAACAATATTGTAAGCAATTGAGATTTAAGTTCATGTAAGGGTAGGTTAGGAAATACCTTATTCGGTGGGATAGGCTGAGATTGTGTATCGGGATGAGATTCAATTGCGGTGGATGAAGATTCCATGATAGACTCTCCTTTAACAGCTCTGCTCACTTGTAATTATGTTTCAACTAAATCTCCCTCAGAACACCTTATTTCCCCTCGAGCACCAGAGTTAAGCTCGAAATTAACAACGATCTCAAAAGTATTATGATCATCAGGTTGATCATCATCATCATCATCATCAGAATTATCCTCCTCAGCTTCAGCCTCATCATCAGCTTCAGCAGAACTAGAATAAGCAGAATATACATTTGCTGGATCATCAATATCATCAAAAAGATCATTAAGATCTTCCTCAGAATCAGAAGAACCAAGGCATTCTTCATCAGCAACATTAGCATGAGACGACGGACCAGGAGCACCCCCTTCTCCAGTTCCCCTGACTATGTTTTTACCACTTGTCTCACCCTGTTCAGGTACCCCAGTAGCCTGAACTCTCTCTTTCTCTCTCTCTCTCTCTCTCTCTCTCTCTCTCTCTCTCTCTCTCTCTCTAATAACTATACCCTCACTCCTCTCTCTAAGTGGGATGGCACTTTGGGTAGGCCCCTCCGGTCATGGTCGGGCCATAAGTGCATTTTCTTCTCTATACTCACTCACAAATGGTGACTCCTGGTCAGCGTAAGCGAGTACAGCTTCAGGTACGATCATAACACGTTCAAAGTTTATACCTGGTCAGCGTAAGCGAGTACCGCTGTCCCTTCGTACAGCCAACTCCACCGGTCCTAAGCCCGGCCAACGTGCACTCGTGTAGTGTAATGCTTATATAAATATAATATCTCATTATATTATATTAAAACATAATCACTTTATCTATCACATATCCAATCCACACATATCCATCTCATATATATATATAGATCCCAGTTTGAAAATGTTTTTAAAGTAAAACTCACCTGATTGTAGTCGCGTCATTTTAATTAGAGTCGTAAGAATCTTTGTCACCAACTTCACAGAAATCTGAAATACGCATAGACATTTTGTACTGGTATTAATCTACTGAACAAAACCCTTAAAGACTTAACAATTCTAAAATATTCAAACTTCTCGTCCCTTATCGCAACTAGCTGGCTAAGACAATCCTCATCGCAACAATTAGCACTTGTTGTAACCCACTATTGCGACACAATATCTTATCGCAACACACTGTTACGATTTCTAGCCTTATCGCAACCAACAGTTGCGATACACTACTTGTCGCAACTGACAATTGCGATATCAACATGCTTATCGTAACCCAAGGTTGCGATACTTATGAATATCAAAAACATCATAACTGTCGCAACCTTCTACTGCGACACTCATAACTATCCCAACCAACAGTGTTCGTTCTTAACCCAGAAATCTTATGTTTTAAGCCATGTTTGATTCTGTAATTTTGTAGATATGTTTAAGAACATATTTAGAACACTATTCTAAACCCAGATTTCTCACATCTTTCTAAAATTATCAAAACCCATTTATAAACTCATTTAACAAACTTATAGTCATAAAATAAAGAATTCAAGAAGGATGATTACCTTTGTTTTCTTCAATTGTTTTTAAACCCCAGCTGAAATAAATCAGTGTCCTTCTTTCTTCATTTTTTTCTTAATTTTCTCTCTTTTCCTCTCTTCTCTCTCTTTTCTTTTTGTTCACCGAAAACACACATATACACACTTAATAAGATATCTTACTCCCTTATCTCTCTTTCTCTCTTTCTCTCTTTTACGATGACACACACACACACAAAATAAGATATTTTCTCTCTTGATCTCTCTTTCTCTCTTGCCGTGAGAAATCCCAACACACACACATTAGGATATTTAGGAAATGATGACACCACTTACACACATATTATCTTATTTGCACAAAATTGAGACACCTCACTCAATTTGAAAGTAAATGGGA
Organism: Saussurea involucrata; assembly: GCA_033807775.1. Taxonomy (NCBI): domain Eukaryota; kingdom Viridiplantae; phylum Streptophyta; class Magnoliopsida; order Asterales; family Asteraceae; genus Saussurea; species Saussurea involucrata. Next base: position 17,435,953 of record CM066326.1, read on the forward strand.
CGGTGGTGTGTAATTGGTTTTACCAAACAAACCCCTAAACTTCCAACAAATGACACAACATACCCTCTATCTTTTACATAAAAATTAAAACTTACCCCTTAACTTATAACTCCATAAAATTAATCCAAAACTTACCTTAAGACCAAAATAATAAAAATTAAACAAACCCACAACGTACCCGGTTATTACAAGTGTAAAAACTAAAAGTAGGAGAAGAAGAACTCAAAAGAAATGAAAGAAACTTCAACAAAAGAAGTTGTAGTTTTCACCCTACACATGTATTTACCTCAAGAACACTTAAATACTTGTAGCTCTTGAGCATTAGGGGCTAAAGTATGAACAAAACTTTAAGAGAAATAGAGAGGATTTAGAGAGAAAAGAGAGAGTTTTCTAGAGAGAGAAGTTATAGAGAGAGAGGTTAGATGAAGAAATGAGTTTGGCGTGTGAGAAAAATGAAGACAATGAGGTGATATGGAGGTGGGGTGTCCGGCCAAGAGGGGAGGGAGAGTGATTGAAATGGAGTGTGGTTTTGGTTAAAATCATTTTGTCTAAAAAAAACTTTATTTTTACATTTTTTTTGAATTTGTTAAACATTTAATTTAATTTGTGTTTATAATAATACTTGTTTTTCTTGCTAGTATTTATTTTGTAAAGTATATACACATATATGTATTTAAGGTATTAGGATTGGCATTTTATGGATAATTCACTCATTTAAGTGAAGGCTGAGCAAAATTCCTCAGTTTTTCTAAGGACACTGTCTCTAACTGCTAATTTTAGCATGTGACACCTACAACATGAAAACCTAAAACGTTAAGTTCAGTTCTAACCTGAAAGGTAAATTTGATGGTTGTCACAGTCTCCCCCGGTTAAAAGAATTTCGTTCCAAAATTCAAGAACTGCCATCTTTAACCGGTTCATTAGCAAAAAGGTGAGGATACTTATGCTTCATATAATGCTCTCGTTCCCATGTATACTCAGGCCCACGCCTTGTGTTCCAATGAACTTTAACAATCGGAATTTTACTTCGCTTAAGACGCCTAACTTCTCTATCGAGGACCTCAATTGGTTCTTCTACGATGTTCAACTTATCGTTAATTTGAACTTCTTCTAGAGGTATGATTAATGAGTCGTTAGCTAAACACTTCTTGAGGTTCGACACGTGAAACGTATCATGGATAGCACTTAGCTTCTTAGGAAAATAGAGTTTGTATGCCACTAGACCAATCCTTTCAGTGATCTCAAACGGTCCAACATACCTGGGACTCAACTTTCCTCTTTTCCCAAATGGTACTATTCCTTTCCATGGTGATATCTTTAGAAGAACTTTATCACCAACTTGGAATTCTAAAGGCTTCCTATGATTACCCGCATAACTTTTATGACGATCTCTGGCTGCTTTAAGCCTATCTCTAATGATTGCAATCTTGTCGGTAATTTCTTGTACAATATCGGGTCTAGATAGTTGTCTGTCTCTAATTTCTAACCAACAAAGGGGTGAACGACACTTGCGTCCATACAAGGCTTCATATGGCGCACACTGAATACTAGTGTGGTAGCTATTGTTATAGGAAAACTCCACCAAAGGCAATTGAGTATCCCAACTGCCTCCAAAGTCTATCACACATGCCCGAAGCATGTCTTCTAACGTCTGTATTGTCCGTTCACTTTGTCCGTCCGTTTGAGGATGATAGGCAGTGCTCAAACTCAATTGCGTTCCCAACGCTTTCTGAAGTGGCTGCCAAAACCGTGACGTGAAACGACTATCTCTATCTGAAATGATGGAAATTGGTACTCCATGACGTGTAACAATTTTGTTGATGTAGATCAGAGCAAGCTTCTCCATCTAATAATCTTCCCAAATCAGTAAGAAATGTACTGATTTCGTAAACCGATCTACTATAACCCAAATCGAGTCGTGCCCCTTGGCATTTCTCGGTAGTTTGGTTATAAAATCCATAGTGATTTGTTCCCATTTCCATTGGGGAATCTCCGGTTGCTGTAGCAGACCATATGGCTTTTGATATACAGCATTAACCTTTGAGCAAGTTAAACATTTCCCTACGTACAAGGCAATATCTTTCTTCATTCCTAGCCACCAATAATATTCCTTTAAGTCCTTGTACATCTTATCCGCCCCTGGATGAATTGAATACCGAGACTTATGGGCTTCCTCCAAAACTATTTCCCGTACGTTGTTAGCTTTTGGAATCCAAACCCTGTCCTTGAAGTAGCGTACTCCATCAACCTTAGTTTCAATTCTACTCTCTATACCATGTAGGGTCTCGTCCTTCAAATTTTCCATTTTCTTTTCTTCAACCTGAGCTTCGAGAATTCGAGTCTTTAAGCTCGTCTGAACAAGCGCTCCTAATGCTCGTACTCGTGAAGGTTTTACCCTTTCCTTCCTGCTCAAGGCATCGGCTACCACATTGGCCTTACCTGGGTGGTATCCGATTTCACAATCATAGTCACTAAGTAACTCTACCCATCTTCTCTGTCTCATATTGAGCATTTTCTGATCGAGAATTTGCTGAAGACTCTTATGGTCCGTGAAAACAGTGCACTTAGTGCCGTACAAATAATGTCTCCAAATCTTAAGAGCGAATACCACAACTCCAAGCTCCAAGTCGTGTGTGGTATAGTTCTTCTCATGAACCTTTAGTTGCCTTGAAGCGTATGCTATAACCTTGTCCTTTTGCATCAATACGTAACCCAAACCTTGATGCGAAGCGTCACAATACACCACAAAGTTATCGGTTCGTTCTGGTAAAGCTAGAATTAGCGCATTGCACAGCTTTTGCTTCAATAGCTGAAACGCATCCTCTTGCGGTTCTTCCCAAACGAATTTCCTATCCTTTTAGGTTAGTGCTGTGAGTGGTTTAGCAATTCTTGAGAAGTTCTCGATGAACCGTCGATAATAACCCACCAAACCTAGAAATTGACGAATTTATGTCGGGGTCTTTGGGGCTTCCCATTTCTTAATGGATTCCACTTTAGCCAGGTCCACGTGAATTCCTTTCTCTCCAATCACGTGACCAAGAAAGTGTACTTCTCGAATCCAAAATTCGCAATTTGAGAATTTGGCATACAATTTCTGATCCTTGAGTAGTTCCAGTATTACCTTCAGATGCTGCTCGTGATCCTCCTTACTCCGTGAGTAGATCAATATGTCATCGATAAACACGATCACAAACTTGTCAAGGTATGGTCTGCATACCCTGTTCATTAAATCCATTAACACAGCTGGTGCGCTCGTTAATCCGAAGGGCATAACTTAAAACTCGTAATGTCCATATCGAGTCCTAAAAGTTGTCTTAGGGATGTCCTCCTCACGAACTCTTAGCTGGTGATATCCTGATCGAAGATCAATCTTTGAGAAATAAGTTGCACCGTGCAACTGGTCGAATAAATCATCTATTCTAGGAAGAGGATATCGATTCTTGATCGTCAACTTGTTCAGCTCCCTATAATCGATGCACATTCGAAACGATCCATCCTTATTCTTGACAAACATGACTGGGGCTCCCAAAGGTGAGGAACTTGGCCTAATAAATCCCTTATTCAGAAGTTCTTGAAGTTGACTCGACAACTCTTGCATTTCGGCAGGTGCTAAACGGTATGGTGCCTTAGCTACAGGTGTTGCTCCAGCTATGAGGTCAATTTGAAATTCGACTTGTCTAGACGGGGGAAGTCCAGGAAAATCATCTGGGAACACTTCTGGGTGATCCTTCACCACAGGAATATCTTGGATTCGCCTCTCCTCGGACTTCTTCTCAACTACGCATGCTATAAATGCGACGCACTTCTTCCTCAAATACTTATGAACCTTCACACTTGACACTATCTTTAGACTTCTCCCAGCTCTATCTCCTTGTATGACAAGGGTTTCTACGTCGTGCAGAGGCACTCTAACAGCCTTTTCAAAACAACAAATCTCTGCTCGATTCTTCGACAACCAGTCCATACCCACTACTACATCGAAACTCCCCAATTCCATAGGAATAAGATCAACGTTAAATAACTTATCGGCTACATTCAAGGTACAACCTACAATTACATCCTTAGCCTCAAATTTATGACCATTAGCAACCTCAACAATATAAGCATCCAACATTCTCCTAGATTCCAAGTCGATCAGTGGCCTAAATTCTAACGAAACAAAACTCCTATCTGCTCCAGATAACATCAAGATAAAATCCATTCCTATTTTTAGTTAATGCCGCTAATACAAAATTTTGATGTTCATCCAACATCAATACTAAAGTTTTTAGATCTAATACAACCAACCACTTAAAATTACCCAAAATACTTAGTTCATAATAACTTCAAGAAAATATTCTTTCTTTGAACCAAAAGTCTTATCAAAAGCTGCCAAACTATCAACCATCCTAATCAAAACCATCCCAAATATGTGTCTATCAAGATCAATAGCACTACTCCCCCAATCATGCATGCAAGCTCCGCCCTCATCGAGGTCCGCCTAGCCGTTCTAGCGCTCTCCAAAGCCTGGGTCGAAACATTGTACAAGAGATGGCTCAGCTCCACCAGCTCAGTCATGACCTGCCCCTAGTGAGTTACCCCCACATAACAGCCGTGTAGCTCAGCCGCCATAGCATGTATATGTTGTTCCTCCGCCCATGTCATGCCCGACACGCGTCCGACTGGTACTCCAGTGATTACACGTGATGGCTCCGGCGCCTCCGGACGTGCCGACCTAAGCGTCACTCTTCTCGGGATTGGAACGCTCTTCCTTGTCGTTTGCCTAGTACGCAGTCCATTAGGGTTCGGTTGGACACTTATCGGGGTCGGTCGGGGTAGTACCGATGTTGGTGACACTCTCGGTCCGTTGTCGGTAGCTCGCGCGCTCGTTACTTCATGATCTGATTCAACGCTCCTAGGATCCTCATCCTCCCGGACACTCGATGGGTTGACTCGAGGTCGACCGGTGACATAACCCGACTCGTCGGCCGAGTAAGAAGAGTGAGAGTGCGACGAAGATGATGACTTAGTGAAATTGAGGCAAGAGTGTACTTAGTTACTAAGTATACAAGTGTAATGTCTATCCTGCGCAATATCTACACACACCATGCATGCTACCCGAGGGTATAAGTGAAAATTTAAACTTACTCCTACTATAACCATTTCTAGTCTCGCATTAACCTTCCTTAATTAAACATAAGTGATCAGACTTTGTTTAGTAGAGGTCCATTAATGCCATTCTAGAGTTAGTTATACCAGTAGTAGGTTCAGTAGTTTGTATGTCAATTCCAGATTTTGGTTATAGTTGGGTTTTTTCGATGCAAGACCTGTATTCTCTATAACCTATGGCTCTGATACCAAATCTGTCACACCCTGCTAAAGCGGAAACACGAGATGTCACAGCTCAAGGTTTCATTGCGTAAGGAACAAGGTACACCAAATCACCATTGCTTAAATAAGTTACAAAAATTACATCTTGTCTTAAAACATAAATTGTCCAAAACATAATTGACATAATAAAACACGTGCAAGATGCAACTACTAGTGGTGCCTTCTTAAAATCCAATCTTGCTGGCGATTTCCTGAAAAGCATGTCAAATAAAGGGTCAACTACTGAATAGTTGGTGAGATCACATGTTTTCATATGCACTAAAAGTTTTAATGCAAAGTTGACAAATCCTCACATTTGAAAAAATATAGTTTAATTCCCGGTTGTACAATTTTTGTTTGGTCAAGGTATATTATGTATGCCTCAGAGGTAGCATGTTGAGCCAAACATGGCACGGAAACAATAATTATGCACTCACATCATCGTAAGTGGGGTGTCAACCAAATAACGTTATCCATAATTATCAACGGCTGAATACATGAGTTAAATGGATAATGTAAAATAAACGGGGACTTTTGAACGATAGCAAAACTCGGGATCTTTAACATGTGCACACATACCATAGATCATCAAACATTCATAGCATTTTAATAAACAAACAACCGGTGCGAAATGAAATCGTAACATGCTTTCCACCCCAAAATATACAAAAATAGTAAAAAGGGGGCTGTGAAAACTCAATGTTGTGACAACCGTCAATTTTGCGTTTCAGGATAGAACTGCACTGAACGTTTCAGTTATTCACATTATAGGTCACACAGTTCAATTTCAACAATAACCCAGAAATCTGAGGATTTTTGCCTAGAACCCCTCAAACTAGGGAATTATCCATAAATCTCATAAAATGCCAATATAAAATATTTTAAATATATTTGTATATATATATATATACCTTGCATTGTAAATGCTCGTAAATAAAACAAGCACCTTTATTTATATAAACTAGTATTAATTAACAAATTAAAAATAAAATAAAAATAAATCAAAAATCAAAATTTGTCAATAATTCAAACCCAATACCACTCTCCATCTCACCCTCTCTCTCCCTTCCCAAAACCGTCCACCCTCTCTCTCCCTACCCCTTTTTATTATTTCCTCTTCTCAATAAAACCTCATTTGCATATTACACATCTCTCTCTAGTTCTCACTCTAGATTTCCTCTTTACTTTTCTCTCTTTTCCTCTCAAGAACATCTTCAAAACCTCATCACATTTCAGCCCCTAACACATCCATCTCCAAGAAGATTCAAGTGTTTAAGGTAAATGCATGGGTGTTGGAGGAAATCCACACACCCTTTTCTTACTCTTTTTGCTTTTCTTAAGTAATTTTTCTTCTTCATCTACTCTTTCTTTAAAACTTTTGTTAAGAATCATCTACATACATCTTAATGTTTGTATATTTACCACCATAACACTTGCATGTTATTAAAAAGATGGTGAATCCATAATCAAACCAATGTTAAGATCAAAGATGGGTTCATAGCTTGCATGCATGTAGTTTTCTTAAAGATCCATACTTTTTGATCCAAAAGTTGTATGGAAAACTCTTTGATTTCACCAAAAACATGTTTTAATCAACATTGCATGTGCCAAAAAGCTACTATTTTATGTTGTATGGAAAAGTTCTTGGCATAAAACACCCAAAAATCTTCAAAAAGACCCATTTTCAAATTTCTACAAAAGATGATTTGATAGATAGCATGCATGTGGTTTAAATGGTTTAAAAATATGTTTTGGAACTGAAAACATCTGTATGGGGATGAGTCAAGTCGGATTGCATGCAAGAAGAATAAAAATATTGCTAAAAGAAAAAAATGATGCACATGCATAAAGTTTGGTTTTGACAGCATGCTGCCAGATTTTACCTCTCTCTTCAAAAAGTCATATCTCACTCAATAATGCTTCAAATGAGGTGATTCTTTTCTGGAATTTGTTTTTATGAGTTAGGATTCAAACACAACTGGAATTATTGAAAAATATTAAGATTTCGACCTTCAAACATTTTTCATAAACACAGTGCGCGAACAGCAACGTTTTTTTTGTAGCAGTTTACGTCAAGTATTATTTTATGTACATAAACTCCTCTAAAAATTATGAAGCTTATGTCAAAAGTTTCCTAACACATTGAGTTATCTGGACATGAAATAGCATAACTTAAATGTCTTTGGAAGATATCCAAAAACGAACCAAAAGTGACAACAAATTCTGGACAACAAGATTAACTTTCTGCCCTGGTTAAAAACAAATTCTTAGACCCTTTTCATCACTTCTTGTGATGAAATTGTGGTGATACTAACATGTACATACTAATATAACTTACATACTATATGTAAACGCATTTTACATATATTCTAACCTTTCGTTTTGAACCCTTTTCATCATCTTTATGATGAAATTGCGGTATATGCATATATGTACTATATATGACTTCTAACTTTATATATACTATATAACTCCTAACTTTAGACCCTTTTCGTCACTCGTCATGACGAAATTGCGGTAACCTCATTCTATCATATGTAATGTATTAAATATTGATTACTAATATCGGTAAATTTCTTATAACATACAAACTTAACCTCAACAAATGCATTTTATGATGATTTGGATAACTAAGCCAAATCAATGACTAAGGTTTAGAACATAGAATCTTACTAGTGTCCTTACGTTCGTTGGATCGAAGTAGGATCGTGTGACGGATTGCATTATGCACCTCTTGGGAATATCTTCGCTTACCACCGTGAGTTTTCACAGCCCCTTTTTACTATTTTGTACATTTTGGGGTGAAAAGCATGTTACGATCTTATTACGCATCGGTTGTACTATTTACTCAAATGATTTACATTACTACGAACTTTTATCCGCTATGGTATGTATGCTTATGTTAGTTGATTCTGAGTTTTGCTATTAAGTCCCCGTTACTCTACATTACCCATTAACTCACGTTTTGAGCTGTTAGTATTATGGATAACGTTATTTGGTTGACACCCCACTCACCTCACGAGTGCATAATTACTATTTTTCGTAATTCCGTAATACCGTAAGCATGTGTTTGAGGAACATGCAGTTTGGGGCATTCCGTAATTAGGTTTGGGTAGTGGACATTTTTTCTTAACATATAATTGCATACGATACTATAACTTGAGCATTTTTATAAACGAACTCTTAACCCATTATGCGGATTTACAAAAGTGTGTTTTACTACAACCGAATACTTATATCCACTTGTGCGGATTAAAACTGTTTCGATGACAAACTTATATCCACTTGTGCGGATTAAAACTGTTTCTATGAAAAACTTTGATGTACTCATAAAAACCTGTGAACTCACCAACTATTCAATAGTTAACCCTCTCATTTACATGCTTTTCAGGAGATAGCAAGTAAGATTGGAACTTTAGAAGACACCACAAGTAGCTGCATCCAACACTATTTTCCTTATCATGTCAATTTTTGTTTTGGACATTTTGTATTTTTGAACAAGATGTAACTTTTGTAAACCTTTTAAGCTATGATGATTGTGTGTTGTCTTCCACCTTATGCAATGAAACCTTGAACTGTGACATCCTGTATTTCCGCCTTAGCGGGGTGTGACAACTGTGATAAGCGAAGATGTTTCTAAGAGGTTCACAATGCAACCCGTATAACGATCCTACTTCAATCCTACGAACGTAAGGACACTAGTAAGATTCAAGCTTAGGGGTTCGATAAAGCCTACTTATCCAAAATGTCATAAAATGCCTTATAAAGAACTTTGTTCAAGATTTATATTTTTGTGATTCTCCATAGTATAATAATATGTTATGCATGTCTTATTATTAATTTGATTATTCAACACAAGTTTCAAATTTATAATATAAAATGATAAAATGAGTTAAAAGTTGCTTTTTAAACAATACTTGAAATTTCCCTTTTCTGTCCAGATTTTGGTGTCTCTTTAAGTCCATTTTTAGATATCTTCCAAGGTTCTTTTGGTCAGAATATTTTTACCGAAGCTGACATAATGGGTTAGGAAACCTTTGGCATAAAAACCATAAAGATAGTTAAGTCCATCAAATAATTTTTATAGTAAGGACTACTACAAAAAACATAGCTGTTTGCGCACTGTTTTTGTGACGTCTGTTTGAAGGTCGAAATCTTTGAGTTTTTGAGTGAAACCACTTGGGTTTGAAACTTAACACATAAATATAAATTCCAGAAGAAATTTCACCTTATTTGGTTAAATATCGAGAGAGTTATGGCTTTTTAAAGTGGGATGTAGAAATCTGACAGCAAGCTGTTGGAAAGTAGTTTCAAGAAAATGTATTTAAACATAACTTTTTGAAACGATTTTTGTTCCTTTTGCATGGGATACGATTTGACACTCAATAAATCAGATATTTTCAGATGAAAACTTATTTTTAGACCACTAGAATTACATGCATGCATATCAAATAAAGCTATCTTTCCAAAATCTCAAAAGTTATCATCTTGCTTTCTTTTTGAAGATTTCTTTTATAATCAAGCCTAGAGTTTGTGTTTGCCATATAAAATACAAAGTTTACACCACATGCATGAGGATTAAAATATGTATTTGATGTAATAGAAAGGTTTTCATAGAACTTTTTAGAATATAAAAGGTAGATTTTTGAAGAAAACACATGCATGCTAGTTAAAACTTCCAAAAGTTCCTTCTTTGATCTTAACATGGGTTTGATCATGGATCTATCACCTTTTTGACAACATGCAACATGTTTTGGTGATGAATCTACAAACATTAAGATTCAAGATCTTTTTCTACCAAACAAGTGTAAAAACTAAAAGTAGGAGAAGAAGAACTCAAACGAAATGAAACAAACTTCAACAAAAGGTGTAGTTTTCATCCTACATATGTATTTACCTCAAGAACACTTGAATACTTGTAGCTCTTGAGCTTTAGGGGATGAAGTATGAACAAAACGTTGAGAGAAATAGAGAGGATTTAGAGAGAAAAGAGAGAGTTTTCTAGAGAGAGAAGTTAGAGAGAGAGAGATGAGATGAAGAAATGAGTTTGGAGTGTGAGAAAAATGAAGAGAATGAGGTGATATGGGGGTGGGGTGGCTGGCCAAGAGGGGAGGGAGAGAGAGTGAGATGGCGTGTGGTTTTGGTTAAAATCATTTTGTCTAAAAAAAACTTTATTTTTACATTTTTTTAATTTGTTAAACATTTAATTTAATTTGTGTTTACAATAATACTTGTTTTTCTTGCTAGTATTTATTTTGTAAAGTATATACATATATATGTATTTAAGGTATTTGGATTGGCATTTTATGAAATTTATGGATAATTCACTCAGTTAAGGCTAAGCAACATTCCTCAGTTTTTCAACTGACACTGTCTCTAACTGCTAATTTTAGCATGTGACACCTACAACATGAAAAGCTAAAACGTTCAGTTCAGTTCTAACCTAAAACGTAAATTTTACGGTTGTCACAATGTACCTATACGTCTTCGGGAAGATCCAGATTAGGCTTCCAAATGTTGATCTTTTTCTGGTTAATTTCTAAGCCCAACAGAAAGTCGTTGATGTAGGCGAGCATTATCGTGCGCTTCATATATCGCTTGATCGTATCGAGGGCCTTTGTGACGGGTAACGGTCGGATAATGCGAGTCTTCAATTCTTTAAGCAGTACCGGGAAGTCGCTCTGGTTCAAATGACTTAAGTCGGCTTCCGAGAAGACCCATTCGTTTCCGTCATCCCGTTTAATTGTGAAAACTGGAAACCATATGCTGAGAATCCTGTCGGACACGATCTCCATAATTTCTGTAATCCTGTGTCGCGTGCGGATGTGGGAGGCCAATCTGCTGCGCTTCATTACCTCCAAATATTGTGTGCGGACTGGATCTTTGAGAAAAGAGACCCCATGACACTTTACCAGGTCAAGTGGCCTGATCCAGTGAGTAAATATTTTCTTATGAGATTCCTCCAGATAAGGAACCAATATTCGGACTCATTCCCAACGAACTGGTTGAGCTGGTTGAGGTGGAGCCGGTACTGGGGCTGGAGTTTGAAGTTCTGAAGTACTTGCAGTATCGTGAATGTCTGGCTGAGTAGTAGATACCTGTTCGCTTTGAAGAAGGAACTGGTCATAGTCGGCATCATCCATAAATTCATCTTCGTCAGCAAAATCCCACAAAGCATCTGTCCCAGGCTGGATGGCTATTATCGCTTTGTGTCTCCATTTTGTCTCAAGTTCCAGATCGCCGGCAGAGTCCTCATCGATCAACTCTAGGACTGGCCACTCCGGAACCGTCAACAATAATATTTCTTCTGGTTGACCCTCGGGCTTTTCAACCATTGGGTCTGCTGACTCTGGCACTGTATCCTTGACCGGTGTAGAAATCTCCATGCCTTGAACCATTTCTGAGTCTGTAGTCTGTTGCTGTGATTCTGGTTCTGCTGGAGTGACGGTTGTAGTTACTGTCGTTGCGGTTGACATCTCGGTCAGTCGTAGTCTTTTCTCCCCCTCATGTTGATCATGATCGTCCTGATCATCATGTCTTCTCTTTGAACCCTGTACCTAACCCATACACGTGTCTTCAAGGCTGACAACCCTCTCGGTTAGGGCATCCAGGGTCTTCTTTACTTCAGTTAGAGTCGCTGTAAGTGTATCAAGTTGGGCATCTGACGGTGTAACCGGGGGCGGTGGTTGGGTTTGCACGCGTAGGATGCTTACCAAATCAGCTTCCGATGAGGCGTCGACGTTGGATTGGGAAAGCAGTTTATCCAGTAATGCGGCTTTGAGAGCCTCGACGCTAATATTCTGAATACTCGGGGTTGGAGTAGGCGGTGGCATTCGGATCTGTGGTTGCACTGGGGGAACTTCGGTAGACACACCTTTACCCGCGGTGGCCCTTCGGATAAAGGCCATGTCATCAGATAGCTGCTTCATAATCGCTGTTTGGACAGCCTTTAAGGCGCCGTCCATTTGCTCCTTGGAGACGTAGTAGGTCTTCCATCCTGTCCTTAGCCTTTCCGTTGTAGTACCTGTGGTGGATTGCCCCGCAATACTGCCTACATTCATGGTTGGCGTGATAGTAGCCGTAGTAGGTCTTCCATCCTGTCCTTGCAAGCTACCGAAAGGTAGACTCGCTCTGGGCGTTCCGGTCGAGGCACCAAGACTGTCGACATTAGCAGTAGTAACGACCTGTGTCCTAGCCAAAGGAATAGTTTTAGCAAGTGGGTCTAGACTCGATCGTGCATCGAAGGAAGTCGAGAACGGGGGAGGCTGTTCTCTTGTTTCAACACTAGAACTCTCCGAGAGAGAGACCGGTGGAAGTTGTGCTAAATCCCCGTGAGAAGATGAAACTGTTTCCTTTTGAGAGGAGACAGAGTGGCTTGGTTGGGTGTGCACTTGCGTCGCTAGGCCCACGACGTCTTCTTCAATACCCCGTCGCAACGGATGCAACGTGATAGCAGATGTGGCTGCCTGGCTTGATGTAGGATGGTTGGGAGCAACCTGTGAAGATTTCTCCATCACACTCACACTCTCATGCTTTTTCTTGCTATGCCTTTCTCTCACCACACTTGTCTTTTCTTTTTCGACTATTTCTCCCTCTGCTCTCCTTTTCTCTCCAGATATGACTTTGGGGTTAGGAGTGTCATCATTATCATCGTCTTCATCCGACTCAGTTGCCTCACTGCCGGATTCCTCTGACCATTCTTGGACACCGGAAGCCGAGCCTGGTTGAGACTCGGATTCAGATTCGGATTGGGATTGGGAGCCAGAGGCAGACTTGGTAGCTGGTCCGGAGGCTAAGCCGAGCTCTGAGCTGGAACAGCAGGCTGACTCTTCAGCGACATGTTCTCGGGATACACCTTCTACCTCCACATCATGCAAACCTGATTCTTCGACTCTAGGAGGAGTCGGTGTACGTGGTGGAGTGGATTGGGGTCGGGACGCCCCTGATCCCCTCCCAATATTTTCTTTCATCACGCCCCATCCGACAGCCCCTGTTGGTCAGACCCCTCTTCCTCGCATACGTGGACCAACACGTCTCTCGGGTCGCGCTCCTTGGGCAGGTCCTGCTGGATCTGGCTGGACCATCGGAGCGTCTAGGTTGTTCTCTCTCCTATAGTCTATCACACTCTGTGCCGTTTGGTCAGCGATAGCTAGTAAGCCGTTTAGGATTACCATGGGGACAAGGCCTTTTATGACTAGCTTATTCTGAATTCTAGTCACGCGAGTAGAGAGCAATACCTCATGGTCGGCGCGTCGATGTATGGTGAGGTCGGTCGCCATGAATTGCGCGACTATCAGTTGGAGGAATCGTGGATATGGCATAAATGTGAGGCGTTTGCTGCCTTCTTTCTTCTTCTGAACATGTGCGACAAGATCCGTCCAGAGTATCGTCTCATAGTCGACATGTCGGTTGTAGATGACTGCATGGAATAAGCTGAGTAGGTTGATAGACAGCTGTTCAATATTGTGAACAGCGTGTACCAGACTGGCTGAAGGTGGATCCTGGAGAAACGTGATGGATGGGCTAGCCAGCCTGCATATCCGAGAGCGCGAATGCTCGGCAAAGAACATCATCCGTGACTTGAGCGTCGAAAGCAACCCGTCCTGGAATTGCGTTCGCTTCTGGCAGTTCGAGAATGCGTCGGAGGATGTGGCGAGTAATAACAATGCTAGAGTCGCCAATACGGCCTCGAAGAATGAAATGCTGGCCATGTTCGACAGGTTTGAGAGAAGGCCATAATTGGTGTCTGTAGACGGCGGGAACTGGAGCATGAGCCGTCAGTGCTCGGTTAAGTGCATGGTTCTTCAGAATCTCCACAATGACTGGACACTGGCAAATGAGGGTTGTCGTGTCCAGGTGGTAGTTGTTGGCAACCAATGGAAGGTTCGGACCTTCGGGAAGGAGTGGGGCATTACATTGAGGCGGATTTCGATTAGGTTGAGCCATGATATACATGTGAAAGTGAAATAGAGTGTTGAGTGTTCATGGCGCGTGTAAAGGCAAAAACTCGTGTCTCGGGGTCCGTATGCTCGGATTTTCGAAAAACTGAGCACTACTCGGATCTATACGAGTCCGAGTTGAGTGTGTGCATATATGTGCAATCATGGCATGTATGTGCATTTAATAACATTCAAAACACCAACCATGAATAAAGCATCAGTAAAACAGTAACCATGTACAGTGCTTCCAGAGTTGGGAAGGATCCGGATCCGGAATGGAGTGACTTTCGGAACCACATGGGGTCCGGAGTCTAAATGAGTACAGATCCGGAATTATGACATACCGGATGTCGATTGGATCCGGAATGAACAAACCAAACACCGGAACTCTACATTCCGGAACAATGCGAGATCTGGAAGGGGAAATTTTTTGAACAAGTGCACATTTCGGAACACTAAACTTCCAGAACCATCCAATACCGGAACCAAATAGAATACCGGAACATATAATTCCGGAACGTAGAATACCGGAACATGTATACCAAAATAGCAAACACCGGAACTAGATCAAATCCGGAACTGAGGAAATACCGGGACGCAAAATCAATACCGGAAGTGAAGGATTCTGGATCTCAAGAACACCGGAACTCAAAAATTCCGAAACTTGAGAAACCCGGAACTCCAATCGAACCACAGATACATTCAAACACAAAAATTACCGACTCCAAACCACAATCGATTATTCAAAACACATTAGATAACATAGTTATTACATAATCGTGGGTTTGTGTGTGCGATTTGATATCAAAGGAACGGGCCGAAGGGTTTCAAAACCCTAACAACATCGACCCACACAAAATCGATCACTTCAATCGATTTTGGCATTGGGATGATCGATATCGTTTGGATAAAACTAAGTGGATTAGATTAGAGAACACACGGTTGAAGAACTCTTGAGAAGAAGTTGGGTTAAGAGAGATTTTGGCGCGAGAGTTTTGAAAATATGAAGAACACTTAGAAAAATCAGGTATTTATACCAGTCGATACCGGAAGCGAGTCCGGTACCGGATGCCTTAAACTCTCCTGGAACCCAAGTTGTCTCAACTTTTTACACTTTTAGCCCCTCAGGTTTGAAAATTTCACTTCTCCCCCTTAACTTGTTGAAAACTGACTCTCCCCTCAAGTTTTCAAAAATAGCACTGCTCCCCCTCAACTTTTCAAAAATAAAGTCCCTGAATTTTTTTTTTTAATTTTTTTTTCCATAAATTAAAAACTTAAACAAACCTTAACCAAAAAACATGAATAAACATGAAAAATCTTTCCTATTAAGCTTGTGAAATTGACTAAACACCCCCTTGACTTATCAAACTGACATTTCTCCCCATCAAATTCTCAAAATTGATATTCTATCCTCACAGAAACGAGAAAACGTACCTTAGGGACTTGGCATTCGAGGAGACAGCTTGGAAAATAAACGGTTAGAAGCACGGAAATAAATTGAAAATGAAGACTAGACGAATAACCTTAAAGAAACATGGAAAACTGAAAACGAAAGAAACACAAAACACGAAAATACAGAGAACGTGTCACCGATGTGTTTGAAACACCTAAACCACGCTGCGAGACAAGTGTAACTTCTAAAGATACAGTTATCCTGTAGTGTAGGAAAGGTGTGACAAGTACAACCGGGACTCAAACTTTCAGATCGAGCATACCAAGCTTGGACACGAGTTCATTGAACCGTTTTTCGTCCAAAGCCTTGGTAAACAAATCTGCCAGTTGGTTTTTCGTACTTACGAAGTAGAGTTCTACCGTACCTTTTTCCACATGATCTTTGATGAAATGGTAGTGCACGTCTATATGCTTCGTCTTTGTATGCTGAACCGGATTACTCGTGATGGCGATAGCACTCTTGGAGTCACAGTAGATCGGGATGGTTGAGTAGCTATACCCATAATCCTTCAGTTGCGTCCGCATCCAAATCACTTGAGAACAGCAGCTAGCCGCGGCCACGTACTCTGCTTCCGCCGTGGAGGTGGAGACGCAAGTCTGTTTCTTGGAGGCCGAGCTAACTAATTTGTCGCCGAGGAACTGAACGTGACACGTAATGCTCTTCCGGTCGAGCAAACTCCCCGCATGATCCGCGTCAGAAAACGCTGTAAGCTCGAAACCTGTATCCTTAGGGTACTAAAGACCAAGATTAGTTGTACCTTTCAAATATCGAATAATACGCTTAACTGCTATCATGTGTGACTCTTTAGGATTAGACTGAAACCTAGCACACAAAAAGGTGGAGAACATTATATCTGGCCGACTTGCCATCAAATACATCAGCGAACCAATCATTCCTTGATAGGTAGTACTTTCACGGCCTTTCCGTCAGGATCGGCGTGTAACTTCGTACCCGGTGACATAGGAGTACGCATGGGTGAACATTGTTCCATCTTGAATTTCCGAAGAATATCCGCGATGTACTTAGATTGATTGATGAATATCTCGATCGACAGTTGTTAAACTTGAAGACCGAGAAAGAAATTCATCTGACCCATCATACTCATTTTAAAATATTCTTTCATGAGGAGTGAAAAGTTCCGACAATATTGAGGATTCGAAGAGACGAAAATAATGTCATCGACATAAACTTGAATTAATAAAATATGCTCAGCTTCCCTTTTGATGAAAAGGGGTGTGTCGATCTTACCTTTCGAGAAGCCATAGTTGATGAGAAAAGTCGATAATTTATCATACCAGGCTCTCGGTGCTTGCTTGAGTCTGTATAAGGCTTTGTCGAGTCGGTACACATGATTGGGATGATCCAGATCTACGAAACCTTCCGGCTGGGATGCGTACACTTCCTCTTTCAGATCGCATTGAGAAACGCCGTCTTCACATCCATTTGATATACAGTGAAGTTTTTGTGAGCGGCGTACGCGAGGAACATCCGAATAACTTCGATTCGGGAAACATGTGCGAACGTCTCCTTGTAGTCGATCCCCTCTTGCTGTCGATACCCCTTAGCGACCAATCTATCCTTGTTGCGGACCACGACTCCATTCTCGTCCATCTTATTCTTCAATATCCATTTTGTTTCGATGATGGTGCAATTCTTTGGGCGAGGGACCAAACGCCATACCTTGAGACTTTCGAATTCATTCAACTCTTCTTGCATGGCCAGTATCCAGTCCGGGTCGTGTAAGGCATCTTTAACCATCGCTGGTTCGACATTGCTCAGGAAGATGGAGAAGAGGCACTCATTTCCGGTTGCCGCCCGTTTTTTGAGTATTGCTTAAAAATTCAGGGGCGGCTTCGTCTTCAGTTTCCGTCGTTGCTCGAGTTTGAACAGGAGCTGACGGATCTCCAATAATTTGCTCCGAGGGGTGCGCTCGAGTCCATTTTAGGGTGTGAGGTAGCGGGTCCGATACAGGTTCTGAATAGTCAGCATCGATGTAGGACCCTAGAGGTAGATTCTGAACGACGTCAAGTGATGGAACCGGATGTAAGCGTGCGACGGCCGCATGTTGGGAAACAACAGCGGTTGACGAAGATGTGGCAGTTGCGTCAGAACTGTTGCTTGCTACGGGGGTAGTCGGAATGGGTGGAACCACTGGTGACGGAGTCGTGGTCACCGATTGAGTACTTGTAGATGGCATCGCCGCTAATACAGGTTAAGTGGGCGAGTCCTCCGATGATGTAACATTGGGAGTTGGTGGGGGACCGGATATGTTGGTCGACACCACTATAGCTCCATCTGCATTTAAAGAAGAATCAGAAGAAACTTGTGTAAAATAAAAATCATTATAAAAATTTTCAAACAGTAGATCTAACTCAGATGGTTGTGTCTTCGACGTATTGGACGACAAAGAATCTAATGTGGTGTGCTTGGGTTCCGACCTAGAAAAATCAGAAGCCAGCACTCCAGTAAGCGCGGGTTCTGAACTGTTATGTCCAGAAGCCAACTCGACCAATTTATCGAAGGTCACATTAATACTCTCGATCACGCTTTTAGTCCTCTTGTTGTAGACTCGGTATGCTTTGGAAGATGTCGAGTAGCCGATGAAAATCCCTTCGTCTGCCTTCGGCTTGAGTTTGCCGAGATCATCCTTATCATTCAGTACGAAGCACTTGCACCCGAACGCGTGAAAATAGCCGATGTTGGGGGTGCGCTTGTTGATGACCTCGTATGGCGTCTTGTTGAAACGCTTGTTGACGATAGATCTGTTCTGTGTGTAGCATGCCGTCGCGATAGCCTCTGTCCATAAGAACATAGGAAGTCCGTATTGTGTCAGCATGGTGCGTGCCGCTTCCACCAAAGTGCGGTTGCGTCATTCCACCACGCCATTTTGTTGTGGAGTCCTGGATGCCGAGAAGTTATGCGAAATCCTCGCTGATGTGATAAAATCGTTGAGGATGCGATTCTTGAACTCCGTACCATTATCCGTGTGAATCGCGATTACGGTCAGCTGTAGGTTGTTCTGAACTCCCTTCAGGTGGTTGACTATGACACCAGGCGTCTCGTCCTTTGAACGAAGGAACTTGACCCAGGTGTACCTTGAGAAGTCTTCCACCATCACTAATACGTACTTCTTGTGACTGATACTTTGGAAGTGCATTGGGCCACATAGATCCATGTGGATCAGCTCTAAGGGTCGCGACGTGATTGGAACCGGCTTTGGCTTGTGGGACACCTTCTTCATCTTTCCCATCTCGCAGGCGGAGCAGAGATGTTCCTTAGCAAATTTCAGTTCTGGCATACCTTTGATTAGTCCACCCAGCACCATCTTGTTGATGTTCTTGAAGTTCAAATGTGATAGCCGTCAATGCCACAGCCAGTTCTGTTGAGTAGTAGCTTTGGACATAAGGCATACGACTTTGTTTGTGTTGACGGTGGAAAGATTGATGGTGTACAGGTTCGTCCGTCGAGTACCAGCGAGAATCTCCGTTCCATCACCAGCTCGAATACTGCATCTCTTTGCCTTGAACCGTACTTCAAGGTTCTTGTCACAAAACTGGCCGATGCTGAAGAGGTTGTGACCAAGACCTTCAACGTAGGACACACGCTTGATCGTGAGGTCGTCCTGAACCTGGTCGCCGTAGCCCATGATCGGAGCCACGTTGTCGTTGCCAAATCTTACATCACCACAGTACTTCTCCTTGAAGTTGGTGAGTAGCTCCCGTTTACCAGTCATGTGTTTGGAGCATCCATAGTCGAGAAACCATACATGACCAGGCTGCAAAACAGAGATTAAGGATGTTTAGGTACCCATCTGTAATTGGGTCCTTAGGTGTTAGGTGCAGCACCTTTGTTTGAGACCCGTTTAGAGTTGGGTCTTTTTCGTTTGGATTTACGAGAAGGATTAGAATTAAAAACATGATATGTACCAAACCAATCAGATGCACGTTTAGAGTCAATAAAGTCATTCAAACCACAAACAGAACAACAAACATAATCACGCGAAAAATCAATCAATTGATGAACATTGTCAAGTTTAACTGTAAATTTAAAACCATGTTCAATAGAGTTATTCAAACCAAAACCATGTTTGTTGTTATTATTCCTATTATGAAAAAAAGATTTAAATGACTCGTTCTTCTCAGGGCGCGTCTTAGCTTTCTTCTCTACCCACTATCTCCGAACCGCTTTCCCTTGACCCGTACTATCTGAAATTACATTAGACTTATCATCAGAGGAGTTTGAGTAAACAGGTCGTTTGAAAGATCTCTTACCGGTTTTAGCACGTTTCTTAGACCGACGTTTAGATTTAGTTTTTGAACTGGTCTTAGAAACGGTTTTAGAATTTGAACAATCGCCCTTTTCAAAATTAACCGATGTGGGCATTTTTTCTAAAAATTGAGTATGACTAGAAAGTTTTGGTGCAAAATCAATTTTAGAAAATTCATCAGCTTGACAAGGTGTGGAATTCATAAACTCTGAAAATCTTCGTGCAGAATCAAGTAGGGCTTCACCATCTGAGTCGGACGAGGAGTTTTCCGCAAACGGATTATCAAAAATCGAAAAAAGTTTCTTTTGAACAGAATCGGGTTGGATGGCCTTACCTTTATCTTTGAAGCTCAAAACTTTATCGATTGTGTCATCAGACACTCCTATAAAAGCTTTGCACGAGGAACTATCCGAATAGATCGAAGTTTCATCGAACGAGATTGTTTCAGGAGTGACCAGCATCATTGGAGTATCCACAGAATTCTCCTTAGCTATTCTCAGTGTTAAAGCTTTTGTCGTCAATGCGGACAGTTGAGAGGTCAACTTAGCAATCTCAGTTCGATAAGTCGCTCTTTCAGAATCGGGCAAAGTCTCGGGTTTGGTCTGTTTGAGCTTTTCGATAGAGGCTAAAAGTACAGTCCTTTCGGTTTCATAGATGACATTGTCTCTCGCAATCGATTCTTCAAGTTTGAAAATGATGTTTTCTAAAATCAGAGGTGGAACATAACGTTTGAACGTTGATTTCTCTTTAGAATCTTCATCTGCTGTTGCCGGAACGGGAACCGGAGTTTCAACCATTTTGGCAAGCGAGCAGATGTCAAAATAATCGTTGGAGAGATAAGGGGTTTTGCTTTTTAAATATGACGCATTAAGCATTTCATACACGAAAGGAATCTGTACATTGATGTTTTTCCTAGGCGGCTCATCATCCGATTTTGTGTTCTTCTCGGAATTAGAATTATTAGTTTTAGGTTTGGCCTCAATTGGTGGTAGAGGTATACCTGTTTTTCTTTTAAAATCCTCTTTCTCCTCATCTTCCGAATATGGCTTGGTCCACTTAATCTTGTACTCAGAATATTTCTTATCTAGGCCCATGAAGTTGAATTCATAAAGAGTGGGAACCTTAGACAAGATTTTCTTTAGATAACACGGATTAGCATATCTGAGACCCCAAAGTGAGTTGTAATATTTGAACTCCTTAGGCTTGTTCAAGTGGATGGTTTGTTCCGATTGACCAAGTTTATAAAGTTTGGATTCTAGATCATTAAGCTTAGTGGTCAACTTCTCATTTTCTTTTAGAACATTCTCTTGAACTAAAACACTTTTAGAATACTCCTCCTGAGACTTCTCTAACTTTTGTGAATATTCAGATATTTGAGTCTCGAGGATTTCAGCTCGTTTTGAAATGGCCAAGCACTCAGTTTGATAGTTTTCAATCAAACATCTGTCCTCAGCCTTTTCAATAGCTAGCTTGCCTATAGTATCATATTTAATCTTAGCCTCGGCTTCTAGCTTTGAGATTTAGGAGTCTTTGGTCTTAACCTTAAGTTTGAAGGAATCTAAGGTACGCACCATATCATGCATTTGATTAATTAAATTAACATTGGAGGAACCACATACCTGGCATTCGTGCTTGTCTTTCTTCTTCTCGGAGGAGTCATCTTCGGAATCAGATTCTTCCGGATTGAGGCCAGTATAACACATATGTGTTTCCTCATCTTCAGTCTCGTCATCAGTCTTTAGGAGCCAATGATCATCTTCCACCAGTAACGCTTTGCCTGCTTCCTTCTACCCGAATAGGAGCATCTTGGTCTTGTAGTACTCAACATTTCGTACTACAGGCTTCCGACAGTCTTTAGCGAAGTGGTCGTGCCTTCCACAGTTATAACATTTAACTTGTTCATCATCAGCTCTGTCCAGATTTCCCTTCAGATCGCTTCCCTTCTTCATTCCTGTTTCTTCCATCATCAGTCTTTCACTTGCCGTCGTACTTGTCCTTGTAGTCCCGACGCTTGGTGTTTGTGGAGTATCACTGATTGTTGTTAGTCGGCTTCTTAAAGAACTTCTTTCGTGCGTACTCCCGGGATAACAAGGCAACTGCTTTCTTGATGCTATCGAGCTCAGGATCAGAATCACTTTCTGGTTCGTCATCTTCATGTTCAGATTCACTTGGCGCTTCTTCTCGATGCCAACTGCGATGAGCTTGCTTTTCCTTCTTGTGTGTCATGAGGGCAAGGGGATCTTCCTTGGTCTTCTCATTGGACTTTTGATCTCCCATCAGCTCGCTTACATCATCTTCATCTTGGAGCAACATCTCTTAATCTCATGCAGCGGAACATTCTCTAACGACCGGTTGTGGCGGACGTGTAGAACAAATCCCTTCCATTCAGGTTGAAGGTTGTTGAGAAACTTGATGTTGCACTCGAGGTTGGATATGAAGATGTTGTTCTTGTGCAGATTGTTGCGTAGAGTACATAAACGCTCGTATGTCTCCATGAGTGATTCTCCTTTCTTGGCTTTGAAGGATTCGTAGCGGGTAAGGCAGTTGGTGATCTTCATCTTATTACCTTCACGACTGCCTTGCATGATCTTAGCAAGCTGATCCCACATCCCTTTAGCTGTGCCTTTGTAGCTGTCGATGCTGCAGTAGATATTATTGGGAAGATTGTATACAAGATAAGTCTTTGCCAACGTATCTCCATCGGCTTTACGCTTCGCTTAAACCGTCAGCTTGTCGTACCGTTTGGACACTTTGTGAGCTGGAGGTCCACCTTCTTGAGCAGGAACGTCCGTCAATGTTGGAATGACTGGACCTTCCTTTAGTGACCGGAGGATTTCTTCATAAAGAGGCTTCGTCTAAATGAAGCACAAGAATCTATCTCTCCAAACATTGTACTCCCTGCGGTACACAATCGGTGGCTTGAATTCCGATCCGATAGCAAGTGCATCTTGTGCATTCATTGTGAGAAATTGGTGATCGTAGGACGTGTAGAGTGATTCAAAGGTAATTGAGTGGTCTAACGCAAGATTCCTATGGGAGTGAAAACCTAAAGCAATTTCTAAGTTGGATCAGGAAT
Organism: Saussurea involucrata; assembly: GCA_033807775.1. NCBI lineage: Eukaryota > Viridiplantae > Streptophyta > Magnoliopsida > Asterales > Asteraceae > Saussurea > Saussurea involucrata. Next base: position 17,459,037 of record CM066326.1, read on the forward strand.
AAACTGGAAATGGAAGCAAACAGATACTGGAAGAAAATAAATTAAGAGTGCAGCAGGCGAGTTCCGGAATAGGAGTTTCGGAGTTCAGGATCCGGAATTAGCAAATTCCGGAAATTAACCACGAACCAGAATTGAGAGTTCTGAATTTAAGGACTGGAATTAAAGGACCCGGTATGAAGAACCGGAATTTGGAGATCCGGATGGTAGGTACCGGAATAAGAGATCCGGAATTAAGTAATGAACTTCGGAATAATGATGAACCGGAATTAGCTATGAGGATCCGGAATTATCACCAATGATCCGGAATTATCACCAATGATCCGGAATCAAACAATAAGGGAATCCGGAACCACTCAGATCCGGATTCAGTCAGTACGAGGATCCGGAATTATGAGAAACAGGAACATGGAATCCGGTATGAGTGTGATTCGGAATCAATGTAATCCGAAACCAAACAATACCGGAACACAAGAGCAGTACCGAAACAATCACTGAAAGTAAAATTACTAACCTGGAAATCGATTATTCTGCACTTTTGACTCGGGAAAAAATCTGCAAACACTTTACTACCAAAACAAGAACTAGGGAATACCAAAACAACTAATTAAATCGATTTAATAAGCACTTTGAAGAAAAAAGATGAGTTTTTCTCAAGAACAGGGAGTGATAAACCCATAAATCAAAAACTCTAAAATTGATGAATGATACTCAATCAAAGCAACCCAAAAATCGATATGATTTTAGAAACACGATAAGAATGATTCTTCAAGCCTTAATTTCAGTTTTTAACACCAAAATCGAAACAAAGAAAAATCTTTGAATGAAACAGTCGCATAAAACTTTGAATGATCAGAAACGAAAATTACCTTTGAATCAGACGTCCTTCTGCTCTGATACCATATGTGGATCCCAGATTCAATTAAGCAATCATAATGTAATCAACACAATTAGCAAATACGTCATAAATCTCACTTGCATAGATTGAACAAAAAGAGTTCATAGGTTGTAGCCATACACAGTAATTGAAAGATTAAACTATGATCGTTAACCCTAACTAAGGATTAAAGCAAGCTATATATACCCATAAGGTATTTACACAAATTGTCATAAACGGTCCATGTACTTCATATTCCACTAACGTGGCCTAACAGGCACAATTGAGATGTAATTTGTCTCAACTGACTTTCAACTTGCTGATTTATTCCCAAAACCTATTGATTATAATAGATTTAACTTCCTGATCAGCAAGTTGGGTATGCTCAATATGTCTTCCTAATCTCTGGATAAGAGATCAGAGCCTCTGAAGTTTTTCTCAGAGCCTCTGATGAACTAATTAGGTAGCATATTTTTGTCAGAACCTCTGATACTTATTTCAGAGTTACTTCAGGATATCTTTCAACATTTCTTATTTTTAGAGCCTCAGAAATGTCCATCAAAGCCTCTTTGTTATTTTTCTCTTAAACTACTCCTTGCAAATCTTATCATTTCTTTTATCCAAGCATAATTTAAGGGGGAGCTAAAAAAATACAGATGGAATAGTACAGATCATCATTCAAGAGGGAGCAAGTCTAACACTTCAGAATCTAAGGATATTATAACTCGAATTTTCTTGGAGAAGTTGAACTTATTGGGGAATGTGGCCCCAACTGAAAAAGAAAAGATTAAAGCTTACCGGAAAGGCTTGCCAGCAGATATGATGTCCCGAGTCTGAATTTCCAAAGATTCTACACAGTAATTGAAAGATTAAACAATGATCGTTAACCTTAACTAAGGATTAAAGCAACCTATATATACCCATAAGGTATTTACACAAATTGTCATAAACGGTCCATGTACTTCATATTCCACTAACGTGGCCTAACAGGCACAATTGAGATGTAATTTGTCTCAACTGACTTTCAACTTGCTGATTTATTCACAAAACCTCTTGATTATAATAGATTTAACTTCCTGATCAGCAAGTTAGGTATGCTCAATATGTCTTCCTAATCTCTGGACAAGAGATCAGAGCCTCTGATGTTTTTCTCAGAGCATCTGATGAACTAATTAGGTAGCATATTTTTTTCAGAACCTCTGATACTTATTTCAGAGTTACTTTAGGATATCGTTCAACATTTCTTATTTTTAGAGCCTCAGAAATGTCCATCAAAGCCTCTTTGTTATTTTTCTCTTAAACTACTCCTTGCAAATCTTATCGTTTCTTTTATCCAAGCATAATTTAAGGGGGAGCTAATAAAAATACAGATGGAAGAGTACAGATCATCATTCAAGAGGGAGCAAGTCTAACACTTCAGAATCTAAGGATATTATAACTTAGAGACTCTGAAATATCCTCAGAGTTCGTTGACTTGTAGTGTTCAGAACCTCTGACTTGCCAGGTAATAAGCTTATGAGGAAAATAATTTATTTGAGAAAGGAAAATGTAACACCTCAAATTCTACTGAAACTGTAAGGTTAATTTTGGAAAATATTTTGATTGTGAGGAGTTGATTTTAGCCTTATGTGAAAGTTGGGTGTATATATATTTATATCTATATATATATAGTGGAATTTAATTTATCAAATCAAAGATATCTGATTTTGATTGAAGTCGGTTTCAAGAAAGAGTAGGAGATAAAGAGTGATCAGAAGTTGTTTATTTCTTTGATTCTCCTTCCTTAAGATTCGGTAATTTCAATTCAGATAGAATTTTAATCGATTGATGGTTCAGTTTGGTGAAATAGGACCAAAGCTTGGTCGTTTAGGTGCAACTCTGCATTTGAGTTCTCGAGTTACTGTGAGTTCATCTATACTGTTTTGCTACAATAAAATTGATGTTTTGTATTGAAATGATTTCATAAACATACTGGTATCTTTATGAACTTGATTATTGAAGAATTGGTTGAATTTTAGTACAAATCATGCGAATCAGGTCGGTTCATCGAACAAATCCAGAAGTGGTACTTTCCGGATGATTTCTGGAATTGAGTTTTCCGGATGATTCCCGAAATTGGGTTTTCTGGATGCTTTTTCGGATGATTCCCGGAATTGAGTTTTCCGGATGATTCCCGGAATTGGGTTTTCCAGATGCTTTTCCGGATGATTCCCGGAATATGGTTTTCTCAGATAGATTCCGGATTTGATTTCCGGATGGTTCCCGGACTAGTTCTCCGGATTGTTCCCGGATCTGGTTCCGGATATGATTTCCGGATTGCGTTTCCGGAATTTGTATTTTCTGAATATATTCCAAATGTTGAAAATTGAAATTAAACTACGAAGAAAATATTTAGTATTATCCTGATGAAAAACGATATGGGTGGGACTTCATTATAGTGAATCTAGTGGTTTTACTTGATTTGTTTATATTATGAGATGATATTATTATAAGCATAGAATTGTATGTATATAATAGTTGCACGAAAGTCTACACGTGTGTAATGGATCCATAGGCACAAGAGTTAATTGAAAACGTGGAATAGGCATGGTTTAATTGTAATTCCCGTTTTCTATTGTGAGATAAGGGATGGGCATGGTTTAACTGTAATCCCTATTTCCACACCAAGAAATAGGCATGGATTAATTGTAACTTCTTGGGTACGAGCTGAAATCTAGGATCCTCAGTGATTCATAGTGGCGCTCTTAAACATGATACTATGACTTACTCGGTGTTCGTCAAACTCATGGAATCTGGTATAATTTCTGTCATCAAAAGATGTTATGTGTACGTTATAGACATTGAAAGAGAGGTTAATTTTATATGCTTTGTTTACATATTTGAATTTCAAAGCTTATAGATGTTTTGATTTTAAATTAGATGTTCTCACTAGGCGCAAGCCTAATGTTTCTAAAACTAATTTTTTTTACCAGGTGCTAGAAAGGGCAGGGAATCGAGGGGATCAGTGAAGAGTGGTACCAGAATCATAACTGTTGAAGATGTAATGGAGAGATTAGTTAAATCGAAGATGTTGTGGGAGATCCCATAGGCAACCCTTACAATATGATCTCCTTTGAATATGGATTAGATTAGTAGGTTGTTTATGATATTTCATTTGTAATTATGAACCTTCGTCACTAATTATCCATTTATGAATGAAAGTTTTTGGAAGATGTTGTTGTAAACCTTGTAAATTTAAGGTTTAAATTTATTCTCATTTTTAGGATGTTTCAGTTTGATATCAGAGATGTAGTTTAAGTGAACTAGGTATGATCGTAAGATACCTAGACTTAAGTTGAGATGAGTAAGTTATAATTTGTGAGATTGGGTAGAAAAACTAAGACGGGATGGTCGTAGAGTCGACGGAAATACGTGAATTAAGAACTGTGATGATGGTAACGAGAATTCTTATGTTTAGTATGTTCATAATTTCAATTAGCTACTGTTATCATGAATATAGTGTTACGTAAGTGTACTTGTTTCTGATTGTTATGGCGATTAACGAATGTTAAAGTACATTTCCTTGTGTTGAGTTATATATGGCTCTTCCTTATAGTTATCTTTATGTGTTCATCAGAATACAATGGTTAATACACCAAGTAGACATCCTACCTCTTCATAGGGCCGTGTGGCAAATGAATCTGCAGTAAATCATCCCGAAAGTGGTGAACTAATATAAGTCCACCGAGGCCACCTATCCTGGGGGAAGGAGGGAGTCAAACTCATCAACCGAACGTCGGTACTTCTAATCCGGTGACAACAGAATCTACTTTGGAGTCACGCATGATGGAGAATATGACGAGAGTCATTAATGTTGCGTTGACTCAATAGCAAGAAATGTCTATGAAACTGCTGAATGACAAAAATGCTGAATCACAGAGACTAGAGATGGGTACCGATACTGTAATTCCACCTACCAATCTGGTAACGAATGTTAATAGGAGAATGGAGAAAGTCTGCTCCTATTAGACGTTTTTAAGTCGCAAACCACCAAAGTTTGCTGGGTCAGATAATCCGATTGCGTGCATGAATTAGATTAGAGAAATGGAACAAGCTTTTAGAGCATGTAAATGTGATGCAGAGTCAAAGGTTAGATTCGGATCCCAAATGTTAAGAGGAAATGCTTTGACATGGTGGAACATTGTGACATCAACTGTTGCGGCTCCGGTTTTGGCAGCAATGAATTGGGAGTCGTTCAAATAGAAAACTTTGGAAGAATATTGTAACAAGAACGAAATGGATCGGACTGAAGAAGAATTTTGAACGCTTAATAAGGGTAATTCTTCCGTAAGGGAATATACTCGAATTTTCTTGGAGACGTTTAACTTAGTGGGGCATGTGGCCCCAACTGAAAAAGAAAAGATTAAAGCTTACCAAAAAGGCTTGGCAACAGATATGATGTCCCGAGTCTGAATTTCCAAAGATTCTACTCTGAGAGAGACGATTGAGGAAGCTAAGATAATAGAAGAAGTATACGCCAGAGATAAAGCTAAGAAAGCACAAGTAGGGGAGAAAAGAAAGTGGGAAGGTCGATCAGAATCTTCCCATAAAACAAAGCCTTTTGTCTAGAATCCTCGTTTCGAGCCTCGACGAGAACCGAACAGGTGTCAGAAATGCAGAAGTAAACATTTTGGCCCATCTCGGGTGGTCCCAAATGAATGCTTTAAATGTGGAAAGAGTGGTCACCAAATTGGGAACTGTCCCATTCAAGGACCAACATGTTTTGAATGTAAGAAGCCTGGTCATTTCTGAAAAGATTCTCCAAAGTTAAAGTTTAGTGGGAATCAAGAAAAGAAGCCAAATACCCCAAGACCAACGGGCCAAGCGTTTCATATGACTGCTGAAGAAGCGAAGGAATCGGCGGATGTGGTTTCTGGTACACTCCTTGTTAACTCTATACCTACACGTATATTATTTGACTATGGTGCCAACATGTCTTTTATATCGCGATCGTTTTATCAAAAGTTAGATATACATGTCACTACTTTGAAATATGCCTTAGTAGTTGAAATAGTTAATGGGGTTCAAGTCTTAGTTCATGAGAAACTTGAAGGTTACACCCTTATAGTAGAAGGAAAAGAATTTCCAATCGATTTAATTCTAATGGAAATAGGTGGATTTGATATAGTTGTCGGTATGGATTGGATGGTGAGCAATCAGGCAGAAATTCTTTGTGCAAAGAAATTAATTCAGATCCCTATGCCCGAAAATGATGCTGTACTCATTTATGGGGAAAAGAGGAAAGGGGATGTTCCGTTGATTTTGATAGCCAAAGCGCGTAAGTGTTTAGTAAAAGGATGTTCCTCATATCTAGCATATGTACTGGATGCTCAAGTAGAAAAGAAACGAATGGAGGATATAAAGGTGGTATGTGAATTTCCAGATGTATTTCTTGATGATTTTCCAGGCTTACCACTAGAACGACAAGTGGAATTCAAGATTGATCTTGTTCCAGGAGCGGCACCAATAGCACGTGCACCATATCGATTAGCACCGGCCGAAATGAAGGGGATGATGTCTCAACTCCAAGAACTGCTTGAAAAGGGTTTGTCAGGCCAAGTTCGTCACCCTAGGGAGCTCCGTTAAGAAGAAAGATGGCACTTTGAGAATGTCCATTGATTATAGAGAATTGAATAAAGTGACCATTAAGAATAAGTATTCACTCCCAAGGATTGACGACTTATTCGATCAACTATGCGGGATGTTTTTCAAAGATTGATCTTAGGTCGGGGTATCATCAAGTAGGGGTAAGGGATGAAGATGTTCCCAAGACGGTGTTTAGAACACGGTATGGACATTATGAATTCCTCGTGATTCCTTTTGGGTTAACAAATGCTCCTGCTGTGTTCATGGATTTAATGAATAGGGTGTGTCAACCTTTTTTAGACAAGTCAATTATCGTGTTCATAGATGATATACTTGTTTATTCAAAGAATGAAGCCGGCAAAAAATGTCACCTTCGTGAAGTCTTAGATGTTCTAAGAAAAGATAAGTTGTACGCCAAATTCTCAAAATGTGAATTTTGGTTAAAGGAGGTACAAATTCTCGGTCATGTAATCACTTCTGAAGGAGTCAACGTGGATCCGGAGAAAATAGAAGCAATGATGAATAGGGAAACATCGAAGAACTCATAAGAGATTCAGAGCTTCTTGGGTTTAGTAGGGTATTACAGAAGATTTATAAAGGACTTTTCCAAGATTGCCTCTTCCCTGACAGTTCTAAGAAGGAAGAATGTAAGTTTGTGTGGACTGAAAAGAATGAATCAGCTTTTAGAACCCTACAAAAGAAATTATGTGAAGCTCCCGTCCTTGCACTACCAAAAGGAATAGAAGATTTGGTAGTATATAGTGATGCATCAAAGATGGGTTTGGGGTGTGTATTGATGCAACGCGGCAAAGTAATTTCTTATGCATCAAGACAACTCAAAGAGCACGAAAAGAATTTTCCTACCCATGATCTAGAATTGGCAGTAGTAGTGTTTGCTTTGAAGCTATGGCAACATTACTTATATGGAACGAAGTGCACTCTTTTTACTGATCATAAAAGTTTAAAACATGATTTTTTATCAGAAAAGAGCTTAATATGAGACAACGACATTGGTTAGAACTACTTAAGGCTTATGATTGTGAATTGTATTACCATCCTGGTAAATCAAATGTAGTAGCTGATGCTTTAAGTAGAAAAGAATATAGTGGATGGTTGAAAGCGACTAACACCAGAATTGATGTGATGTCAAGTCTGATTGAAAAGATCAAAGAGGCACAAACGAAAGTTTTATGAGAAGAAAATCTTAAAGATGAAGTTATGGTTAAGCAACGTCTTCAGCTGACTGAAGATGGTCGAGGAGTCATACTCTTTCAAGGCCGTATATGGGTACCAAAGATTGGGGAAACCGGGAGTTACTTCTTGAAGACGCCCACAAGTCCGAATATTCTATGCATCCTGGAAGTACTAAGATGTATAAAGACTTAAAGCTACACTACTGGTGGCCGGCTATGAAGTTATATGTGGCACGGTGTGTAGAGAAATGTGTAACGTGTTCATTGGTAATGGCCGCACATCAACGACCTTATGGGAGTCTACAATCTTTGGAAATTACTGAATGGAAGTGGGATAAGATAACTATGGATTTTGTGACTAAGTTACCGAAGACGTCGAGAGGTAACGATACCATTTGGGTAATCATAGATCGTTTAACTAAGAGTGCTCACTTCTTACCGATGCGAGAAGCTTCACCAATAGATAAGTTAGCCAAATTATACATCGATGAAGTGGTATCAAGACATGGCATACCTGTGTCTATAGTATCAGACCGTGATAGTCGATTTACTTCAAGATTTTGGCAATCACTACAAGAAGAATTGGGTACTAGAATAATCTTGAGCACAACGTATCATCCAAACGGATGGGCAAAGTGAAAGGACAATTCAGACTTTGGAAGACATGCTAAGATCTTGTGTAATTGATTTTGGAGGTAACTGGGATACGCATTTACCCTTAGTGGAGTTTGCGTATAATAATAGTTATTGTTGGGAATAAAATTAGATTGAATAGAAGTTCCGGGATTATTTTGTAACATTATATATGGGCTTAATCTTGTAACGGGCCATGGGCCTTAGTTGTCTAGCCTAGGTATATAATGTAACGACCCGGTTTCCCAAATATACATCAAATAACATATCTTGCATAACATCATTACATTTATAACAAAAGATACATACTAAGTCACGTACGGTCCCTTTAGTCTCGAAACTACAAAATACATAAATCTTCCTAATCATCAAAAAGCATCCTACATCTTATCCTTTCCTTTGCCGCTATAATTTCCTCGACCTGGAATACATATTTTTGAAAACAAAATGAGGGTTAGACCGGCGGTCTAGTGAGATAATCCCTGTCATTTCAAAATCTTTATAAAACCAATTTATATAAAATCCTTTATAAAAACACACATATATCCTACGTATTTAAATACCAATCAAGACTCGTGCATCGTGTACCACTCAGTTGGTAGCAAGCCAACTAATCAATTTACCCCACTGCACTTACATACAGCCAACACCGCTGTCCCTCCGTACAGCCAACAACTCCGTCGGTCCGAAACCCGGCTCACGTGCTCTTGTGTAGTGTAAAGCTTATATAAATAAAATATACATCTCAATATGTTATACTTCCATTTATAAACACGTCATCACATTTCTACCACATATTCATCTCATATATATATGTATCCTAGTTTGAAAACGTTTTAAAGTAAAACTCACCTTGATTGGTTATCAAATTTCCTTCTAAGTTTTTCCCGAGAAATCCAATCTTTCATTCAAAGGTTACCGAATCTGGAACAATTAAAATACATATATTCCTTTAATAATCAAACACATAAGACTCTCCAATAATTCATAAATATCCAAAATCCTCGACTGTTATCGCAACCCACTAAAATGATAATCCTTGTCGCAACCAACGACTGCGACAACCCCTCATATCGCAACCAACTACTGCGACAACCCCTCATATCGCAACCAACTGTTACGACACAGTAGCATATCGCAACCAACTGTTGCAATATACACCACATGTCGCAACTAACCATTGCGATATCATTGAGCATGTCACAACCCATGGTTGCGATATTCATGAATGTCGCAACTCATGGTTGCAATATCTATGATGTTCATCAATATCTCAGTTAACTAAATTCATATTTTACCCAGAAATTTATAGATTTTGACCATGATTGTTTCTGATATTTTGCAGATATGTTTAAGACCATAATTAACAACTATCCATAAACTTAGTTTTCCAAAAACATCCATATTTCATCAAACCCCACTTCTAAACCTTTTAGTAAACTTTAAGAAACTATCAAACATAAAAGGAGTAGTTTATGTAGAATTGTTACCTTTGCTTTTCTTGAAATGAATCCTAAAACCTAGCTACAAGTAATCCCCTCTTCTTCTTCTTTTACTTGTTCTCTCAATTCCCTCTCTTTTCTCTCTTTGTCGTGAACACACCAACACACACACACTTTGAACTTGTTTTTGCTAAATGTCTCTATGTGAGACACCTCTCACTTTATCCAAAAAGAGACGGTGTGTGAATATTAATATCTTCACATTTCCCAAACAAACCCCTCACTTTTCTTAATTGTCAAAACATACCCCCAAACTTCTATATAAAAATTAAAGTCTACCCCTTAACTTATAACTCCAGAAAATAAATTCTAAAATTCTCTTAACACTAAAATAAAAAAATTAAATAAACCAATATCGTACCTGGTTATTACATATAATGTGTTATTAGCCTAATTGTTTAGGTTAATCGTCCATTAACCATTGTAATCGTATTATTGAAATTCTCTGAATGGTTATGAAATAGATGTATGACAAGTTGAAATCACATTGTTCTTATTGATTATTGTTTGTGATTTCTATCGTATTGCACTAATCTAGGATCCACAATTGGTATCAGAGCGCTAAGGAGAGCGGAGGGAGAATTAGTTGAAAATTTGGAATAACTGAGGCGGAGAGAATGGAGATCGAAAAAAGAATAACGAGAGAGAGAGTCTCCTACATAGAGCAGAGAATGAGCGTAACCGAGCCCGTGTCGCCCAGGTAGCCACATCTGCTGCCTCGTCTCATCTATTGGGACGAGACATTGAAGAAGCCGGCGTGGACCTAGCGACGCAATTGCACGACCCCCAACCACTCAACCAGCTCTCAACAGCTAGTTGTTTCAATTTCTCACGGGGACTTAGCATAAAGTCTATCGTTCTGTCACTCGGAGAGTTTCGATATTGAAACTAGAGGACAGCCTCCCCCGTTCTTGACTTCTTTCACCGCACCATCGAGTCTAGAGCCACTTGATACATTATTACATTCTTTGACTAGGATACGGATCGAGACTGCTAACATCGGTGAATTAAGTGAACCGATAGGAACATCCGTTGTAAGTTTGCCCTTGAGCGGATTACGAGGATCGGATGGAAACCCTACCTTAGTTAATGTCACACCAACTATGAACGTAGGTGGCACTTCTGTTGATTCAACAGTTGTGAACTCAACGGGTAATCTAAGTGATCCCGGCGGTGATTTACCTGACTTTGTGTCAAGGAAATACTTGGACGATGCCTTAAAGGCTGTCCACGAAGCGATGGCACAGGAGTTCAGAACGGAGCTCGACAAAGTCAAGAGCTTACTTAAAGAGAAGGAGAAAGTGGTAGAACCCAAAACCGCACCAACACCTCCACCGGCACCTGCTCAGCAATCATACACGGTGGATGACCTAAAGACCATGCTTCTACCCAACTGCTCCAACACACCAACACTGACTCCTCAACCGAAGCAGATCTAATCTTCGTGCTCCGATCACAAGCATCTGCTCAACCATTATCCGACACCACCCGATTGGACCAGCTTGACACGACCCTGAAGGACGTTCAGAACGCCCTTACAACTTTTTCCGACAGGGTCACCTCACTCGAAGAAACCTGCAAGAGTCAAGTTGGCGGACTCAAATGCTCGCAGGACGAATAGGACGATCCTGATCACCGTGAGGGGGAGAACAAGCGTCAGAAATTATCAGAGTCCGAGCCAATCAACATCGATACTACTCCAAAGGTTTAACCGGAACCATAAACCACTGTGGCACCATCAGAAGATCAGCCACAAACCCAACTAAGTTTAGCCGAGATGGTCATCGACATGGATATCTCAGATGAAGAAGACCCAACGGTTGAAAATCCCGAGGGAGAATCCCAAGAACTGATCGTCTACACCGCACCTGAAAGGACAGAATTCGATATTATAGATCTTGACTCAGAGATCGACCCGAAAACGGAAAAGGCATGGTATGAAAAATCCGCCAGTGCAATAAACTCTGAGGAAAACTTGATCTTCCCAACCGATGCCGACAACGATTTTGACTACGATCAGTTCCTTTTGCAATCCATTCAGAGTACACCCGCTTATGCTGAACTGATTCTCGAGACTTTTACATCAACATATCCGACATCTCCTAAGAAAGAAATAGCTTCTGATCAACCACCACAACCTGTCAGATGAGGCAAAATCATAATCCTGATTCCCTTCCTTGAAGACTCCCTGAAGAGGTTGTTCGTCCATAAATTGCGAGTGCTTGATCCATCCTTTTGCCTCGGATTAGCAAAGTTTGATGATGCGTACAAGAAACAGTATTTAGAGGTCATGAAAAGGTGTCTATCGGTCAGTCAGGTCCGAACCAAGCACAAAATAACCGAAGTTACCAACATCAGGTCGGACCGCATTCTGAAGATCTGGTACCCAGTCTTTACTGTCAAACGAGAAGACGAGAAAGAATGCATATTTTCTGAAGCAGACTTCAAGAACCTCAGACTGAACAACTTCCACCCAATCCTCAAAGACCTCCGAAGCCGAATGATCCGACCGCTCCACATCACCAAAGCGCTCGAAGTCGTCAAGCAATTCCTGAAACACAAGGTAACAATGTCTTACATTACTGATTTTCAGATGGGAGTCGAGCACAGGACGAAGAAAATAAATTTGCTGAAACCCGATTAGAAAGGCCCAGAGTTGAAAATGTAACCAGTTAACACTCTGTTGTTACAACCAGAATTCGGAATCATATATCTCAACGAACAGAATGAAAAGAAGTTTCTCCGCTTCAGTCAAGTTGAAAGATTCTACGACAGAACTTTGTTAATGGTCAGATACGCCATAAAAGAAATAATTACCAAGGAAAAAGATCTTCGGAAATCGTTTGTCGTAAGTCTTAACGAAGAAAAGGCCCAAGAATCCTTGGAAACTGTTGAAGACCGTATTGAGTTCCACAAAGCCATCCGAAGTTTCGAGATTCTTTTTGCCTCCAAAAGATATATGTTCCGAACTGGCGCGAGATTGAACTTCAATTCAAAGGGGGGCATTGTTGGGAATAAAATTAGATTGAATAGAAGTTCAGGGATTTGTTTGTAACATTATATATGGGCTTATCTTGTAATGGGCCATGGGCCTTAGTTTTCTAGCCTAGGTATATAATGTGTTGTTAGCCTAATTATTTAGGTTAATCGTCCATTAACCATTGTAATCGTATTATTGAAATTCTCTGAATGGTTATGAAATAGATGTATGACAAGTTGAAATCACATTGTTGTTATTGATTATTGTTCGTGATTTCTATCGTATTGCACTAATCTGGGATCCACGGTTATCATTCCAGTATCGGAAGGGCATCTTTCGAAGCTTTATATGGACAAAAGTGTAGGACTCCGATATGGTGGTTGGAAGCTTGAGAAAAGAAGTTTGAAGGTCCCAAAATTGTGCAACAAACAGTTGATAAGATTAAGGAGATTCGGAAACATTTGAAGGCGACTCAAGATCGACAAAAGAGTTATGCCGATCAGAAAAGGAGACCCAAAGAATTTCAAGCTGGGGAGCGGGTGATGTTAAAGGTATCCCCGTGGAAAGGCATAATAAGATTTGGGAAGAGTGGAAAACTGAGTCCTCATTTTCTTGGACCTTTCACCATAACCAAGAGAGTAGGACTTCAAGCTTATAAGTTAGAACTTCCACTAGAATTGGAAGGGATCCATAATACTTTCCATGTATGTTATCTTTGAAAATGTCTAGCTGAAGAAGAGAATGTTATACCAATGTCTGAAATAAAAGTTGACGAGAAGAACCGTTGCGTGGAGGAACCTGAAGCAATTTTGGAAAGAGCGACTAAGAAATTACGACAAAAGGAAGTTGTTATGCTCAAAGTACAGTGGAAATATCATAGAGCTGCCAATGTAACCTGGGAAGCAGAAAGGGATATGAAAAATAGATATCCTCACTTATTTACCTAACTTTGATTTCGATGTCGAAATCATGTTCAAGTTGGGGAGAATTGTAACACCTCAAATTCTACTGAACTGTAAGGTTAATTTTGGAAAATATTTTGATTGTGAGGGGTTGATTTTAGCCTTATGTGAAAGTTGGGTGTATATATATATATATATGGTGGAATTTAACTTATCAAATCAAAGATATCTGATTTTGATTGAAGTCGGTTTCAAGAAAGGGTAGGAGAGAAAGGGAGATCGGAAGTTCAACCCGATTTGGTAAGGGTTGTTTATATCTTTGATTCTCGTTCCTTAAGATTCCGTAATTTCAATTCAGATAGAATTTCAATCGATTGATGGTTCAGTTTGGTGAAATAGGAATCGAAGCTTGATCGATCTAGGTTCAACTCCGAATTTGAGTTCTCGAGTTACTGTGAGTTCTTCTATACTATTTTGCTTCAATAAAATTGATATTTTGTATTGAAATGATTTCATAAATGTTAAATGCAGATTCGTGCAACAATATAGAAATCGTAATGATAAATCAATAAGAACAATGATTTCCAACTGTCATCCCTTTCATTAACATTCAGAGAGAATTTGCAATAACAGATTAGAAAGTAAAAGGATGATTAGATTGTTTTTCCAAGCTAATCTTACATTAAATACAATGGGCCCGTGGTTAACAAGCCCACGGCCCGTTCACTAATCAGGCTCAAATTAAACTATTACAATTCAACCCTTGAACTTTAAATCAACTATAAAACCTGCCCTAACAATCTCCTCCTTTGATTTGAAGTTCGAGTTCGCGCTCTAGCTCTCGCCAGTTGAACACGTATCGTTTACTCAATGCGAAGTGAACCTCAAAGAATCTGATGGCGCGGCGATAGTCAATGCGATCTTCAATCATTTCCAAGGCATTTCGAGCAATAGTTTCATTCTGATTCGGAACATAAGAATACCTTGGATTCTCAGACTCGTGCTGAATAATCTTTCGAAGAGCATCTCTGACCTTTAGAAGCATGCCGTCACAAAATCTGTCTACCTGACTGAAATGCAGAAACTTCTTTTCGTTCTGTTCGTTGATGTAGACTATCCCAAATTCAGGTTGTAGAAGCAGTGAGTTCTCAGGATACATCTTCAGCTCAGGGGCATCCAGATTTGGCTTGATCAGATTTACCTTTTTCGCCTTGTTGTCGATAGCCATTTGGAAGTCCGTTAGATAAGACATCATGATGGTGCGGACCAGGTATCGACGAACAGCTTCGAGCGTCTTTGTAACTTCTAGCGGTCGGATGGTTCTTGTACGTAAGTCTTTCAGAATAACCAGAAAGTCGAGCGGTCGGAGGTTCTTGAAGTCAGCTTCTGAAAATTTCCATTCGTTTCCATCTTCACGTCGAACAATGAAAACTGGGTAGACGATCCTCATAATGCGTCTTGAATAGATACTGATTACCTCTGTGATCCAAAGTTTGGTTCTGACTTGGTTGACTGGAAGACACCGCTGCACTGCTAGTATATACCGGCGTTGAAATTCTGGGCTAAAGTTGTAAATACCCAGACAGAAGGTCGGCTCGATCGGGCGAAGCTTGTGTACGAACAGCTTCTTCAAAGATTCCTCCAAGTGAGGGATAAGTACCATGATCTTCTCCCAACGGATTTGTTGCTGTTGAGGAGGAGGAGTAAGATCAGAAGCTGTTGTGGGAGGAGTAGTGGTCAGAAGATCGGAAGTAGTAGACTCGGGTATTGTTGATGATGATCCGGCGGGTTGAGCATAGTGAACGGGGGATGTTCCATACAAATTTTGGAGCAGGAACTGATCATAATCAATGTTGTCATCCTCATCAGTGGGGAAGACCAAATTTACCTGGAGATTTACGGCACTGGCGGCTTTTTCGTACCATGCATCTTCGGTCTCCGGGTTGGCTTCACAATCTGGATCTATCATGTCCATAATCAGTATGTCTGATGAGTCAAAATCAATCGGTTCCTGTGTTGAACCCTCGGGCCTTTCAACCGTCAGGTATTCTTCATCTGATATCTCCATGTCTATAACCATGTCTGCTAAAGGCAACTCGGCTTCAGGTGCTTCTGTTGCAGCTGCCGCAGTTGGGGGTTCCTGATGAACCACAGTTGTAGCTTCTGTCTGGATCAGGGAGGCGGTATCGGTTAGACGTTGTCTTTTCTCCCCCTCACGGTGATCAGGATCATCCTGGTCATCGTGTTTCCGCTTCAGGCCGCCTGCTTGACTCTTGCAGGTATCTTCGAGTGAGCGGACTCTCTCGGACAGTGTTGTGAGCGCTAGGTTGTAGTCCTTGAGAGTCGAGTCAATGGCGTCTAAGCGAGTGGTAATAGATGAAGATGGAGCTGTGACCTGTGATCGGAGAACTGAGATCAGGTCTGCTTCAGTAGAGGCGGTTGTATCTGATTCCTGGAGCAGTTGGGCCAATAGCATCGTCTTCAGGGTGTCCACCGAATAGATAGGTTGCGGTTGAATCGGTGGAGGTACAGGGGCAGTTTCAGTTTCGATGAGGTGGCCTTTACCTTTGATAGCGCGCATAGCTTTGGCAAGTTCAATGGATACATGTTGCTGCATCTGTTGCTCCATATCCTGGCGGACAGCCTTAAGGGTGCTGTCCAGGGACCCTGGTGACACAAAGTCTGGGTTACTAACTCCGGGACCACTTAGGTTACCCGTTGAGGCATCTACCGCGGGGGTAGAGCCACCTACGTTCACAGTTGGCGTGATAATAGCTGTGGTAGGATTTCCGTCTAATCCTCGTGTTCCGGTAGACGGAGACAATACAGACGTTCCGGTCGGGTTACTTAGAGTCGCGACTTGGTGTTGTTCCGCATCAAGTGTCCTAGTCAAAGAATCTTCAATAACAAGTAGATCTAGACTCGATGGTGCACTGAAAGAAGTCGAGACCGGGGGTTGCTGGTCTCTTGTTTCAACACCAGTACTCTCCGAGTGAGAGACCGGTGGAAGTTGTGCTATATCCCCGTGATGTACTGAAACATCCGTCTTTTCAGAGACGGATGAGTGGATAAAGGGGTCGTGCAATTGCTCCGCTGGGTCCACGGAGGCTTCTTCAATACCCTGTCCCAACTCATGAGACAGGATAGCAGATGTGGCTACCCGGGTGACATGTGGCTGGGTTCTCTCAGGAGCCTCGTTATCTTTACGGCTCAATCTTTCTTGGTTCGCTTTCGACCTTAACTCCCTCCTTCTCACATGTTCTATGTCCCGGGGAAGGTCCCTCCGGCGCTGGCTGGACCATGGGATTCCCTAACTCTCGTCTATATGCTATCATAGGTAAGGGCTTCAGGCATATGCATAGCACGGATATTATCCTGATCCCCCTCAAAACATACATAGGGAGTGACTTGCTCCCCCTCAGAGTGAGAGTGTTATTTACTTGGGTGACATCGACACAAGGAAAATTTATTTAGACTTTTAAGAAAAACAGTGTGACGCTTCCCCTCGGATTTTGTTGAGGTTGTTGATCCGCCATGGAATATCTGTAAAAGACCCAAAGTTAGTAAACAAGACGGATAAACAAGTTCCGACACGTACCTTTGCTGTAAATTGATCAATCTGAGATAGGTTGAGGACTGGCAGTGATGAAACAGGTACTGGACTGACAAACACAGAGGTGTCCGGACAACATATTGGAAAACAACAGTATCCGGACAACGAAGGATTCCGGATGAATTGAATTTTTCCGGATAGGGACCCGGTCCGGATCTCATCCGGACAGATTGGGTTTCCGGATACCTGTCCGGAAACTTTGGATTTTTAAAAAAAACTTTTCATGTCCTTGTTGATTTTGCAGAAATTAGACTATGTGGATTTAAGAAACGAACCTTCTCTCGCTGCCCTCAAATTGAGCGTGGGGATTACCTTGCTCCCCCTCGAATATTGCAAACTTGTGCAAAGGAGAGTCCGACACACAAAAAAAACTTTTGAACGTTTAAATAAAAACACTGTGTCGCTCCCCCTCAACTGATGAATATCCAGTTGGATGCTCCCCCTCATAATGTACGCGTAGTGTGAAATGCACACAGGAGTATTCACACAAAAAAAAACTTTTTAACATATTTACGAAAAAGTGTGTGTGATGCTCCCCCTCAACAGTAGAGTAACATACCTGATAGCTGATTATGCTCCCCCTAAACACATGAGCAGCTTGTTAAAGCACAGGTATAGACAAACCTCACGTCTTCTTAATATTGTTCCTTGTAGATCGTGAGCAGCTCCCTCCTTGCGGTCATGTGTGTGGAGCATCCAGTGTCTAAGGACCACACATGACCGTCCTGCAAAACAAGTTTAGCGAACCTTCAGTACCCAGATTTGCCTGGGTCCGGGAGGGTTAGGTTTGGCACCGTTTGGGGAAGCTTGCTTTGTCCCAACTTTCCCTTTAGGTGTAGGATTCACACCGGTGGAGGGAACTGGTTTTGGCACTTGTTTCGTCTTCGGTGCAGAATTTACACCTTTAGGAAGAATATATTTTGTAGCAGCTTTCCACCTGGGTGCCGGTCTAACCTCAGTAGAAGAAGCCCGTTTTGGAATGGGTTTGGTCTCCCGTTGTGGTTTAACCTCTGATTGGAAACCCCGTTGTTTATAGTATTTTCTTTTGTTATTACGGGGTTTGCGTTTGGGTGTCGAATTATACATGTGATATGACCCAAACCAATCATTGTTATGGATATCATCAAAGTCATTCCAACGACAACTAGAGCAACATAAACAATCATGCGACAATTGAATCAATTGTTGAGTGGAATAAATTTTCATCGAAAAATTAACATCTCTTTTAACAAAATCATTCCTATTATTCCAAGCACAATTGTTTTTGTTTATCCAAGAATTAAAGACAGGAGGGAAGGACTTTGATGCAACATTCTTGACAGGTTCCTTAGCTAGCCACTTTGGTTTTGCTTGTTTAGCGCGACCATTTTTATCTGAAACAACAGGGACAGAATGGTCAGTGACTTTTGAAGGAACAGGATTATTGGTAGGCAACTGTCCGGTCTCCTGCCTCGGCTGTGATTTCTTTTTAGAAACAGGTTTAGAAGCTGGTTTTGATTGAGAAATCTAGATCACAGCTGGGGCCTTTGTTTGAGAACTGCTACCCTTTAGAAAATTAACCGGACCATTGACTACGGGGGATAGAAAATCAGTGTGACTTGGAAGAGGGTTGTCGAAGGGGAACGACTCGAACTCTTTTTCACAGTTACCTTCGGAGTTCATGTACTCTGAAAATTCTATCTCGGGAATTACTGGACTTGGATCAGGTGAGGAAGGCAAGGAACTCTTTGTGCTTGTGTCCTTTGGGGAATTTGGTGCGGAAGCTAAGAAACACTCAGAGTTCAAATTCCTTAAAACACTCTCGTCTTGAGAATCTTGACCGTCTTGCGAACTAGAAATCTTGCCTAGGAAAGCTTTGCACGAAGCCGTGTCGGATGAATTTGAGGAAAGTTCGGGTGAGATCTGCTTTTCAGATAGCAGTTGGTCAATTTGCTCTTGAAGCTGACCATTTGTCGTGTACTCTTCCATCTTTTCTGTTGCCAAGGCAGACAGTTGTGATGTGAGTCGATTGATTTCATTCCGAAGGATTTCCTGTCCTTCACCAGACACAACTTCGGTTTTGACCGGTTGTAGATTCTCAAGCTTTGTAAGTAAGACTTGCTTTTCCATTTGAAACATTGACCTTTCTTTCTTAATGGACTCCTCCAACTCGACTATCTTTGCTTCCAAGATGAGAGGGGGAACATAGAGTTTAAACTCATCCGTCTCAGTCTTGGTTGCAGGTGCTAGATCCTCATCCTTTTTGGAGGAATCCTTGGGTGTAGCTACCTTGTAGAGATCGAAGTAGTCATTGTAAAGGTACTTTTTATCCTTTTGATACAAGTAGTTTAACGGTTCATAAAAAAATGGGAGTTGAATTCCTTGTTTGTGTGTGCGCTTATGTTCCTCGGTGTCCTCCTCTTTTTCGGGTTCAAGAGGACCAGTCCATTGAATTGCAGATTCTGGATACTTTTTATCTAATCCAAAACAAGCAAAATCATACAGAGTGGGTACATGCCATCTTCCCTTTTTCAAATAGTGTGGGTTATCATATCCGATTCCCCACTCTTTGTTAAAGTATGTGAACTCTTTAGGTTTATTCAGAAAGGTGGTTTGATCAGTTTGACCCCTTTTGTGGAGTTTGTTTTCAAGATCAAGGATTTTAGTCACACACTCCTTGTGTTGAATTTGAAGAGAAGAACATTGATAAACAATTTCTTCTTTCTCATTCAAGCACTTATCAAACTGAGACTGAAGATCAGATAACTTGGCCCTTAAGTCCTTAGGTGCTAATGAAAGATTTTTGAATTTGTCTTTTAGATTATCATTTTCAGACTTATATTTTCCAGTTATTCTCTTTTGAACGTCTAGCTTTTCAGATAGTGATCTAATCTCAAGCAGTTGTTCATTAGAGGTGGCCTTAAAGGAATCTACCCGTTCAGCAAGAGGTTTCATTCGGTCATAAAGTTCTGAAAAGATAGGTTCACATACCTGACACGGCTTTGTCATGTCTTCTTCAGCAGGAGACATCTTCAGTTGCACTGGAGTGATCGTCAGACGATTGTTCGATTCAAAGTGGAATAGTATCAAGGATACTTAAAATGGAATCCGGGTGGTTTCCGAATAAAGAATCTTGAAAATTGAAGTTACCGGACGATAAGAACTTACCGGGTGAAAAAGTTCCGGATAAGAGGAAGAGTCCGGATAACTTGAGTTGTCCGGATAACCAAGGTTACCGGATGGCTTAAGTTACCGAATAGAAAAACTGAAACAAGATGTTTCCGGATACACTGAAGTTTATGGGTACAATGGATTGTCCGGATAAGATATGTCCGGAAACACTGGGTTTCCGGATACAAATGTTACACGGATTCTATAAGGAAAAGTGACTTACCCGGATTGCAGAACTTACCCGAAAAGATGAGGAGTCCGGATGGAATTGGAGGTACCCGGATGGAAATCACACAAACGTCCGGACACCTTGAAGTTATCCGGAAACGTCGGCTAGTTTATCCGGAAAAGTCGGCTATTTGCTCAAATCATTGGAATTTTCGATTAGGGTTGCCCAAAATCGACCCTGGAAAATTAGTAACAATGCCAAACACAAAATACCACTAATCCAATCGATTTCAATGCAAAAACAACAAGTTTTGATGGTTAAAAATCGGATTTTTGCCAAGAACACTACCAAAACTTTTGATCTTAAATTACTAAATTAACCACTCAAACGATCGAATTGGAATGCGAAAATTTGCAGAATTACTAACAAGTATAATGCTAACACAACCCAATAAACAGAATTGAACAATTTAGCCAGAATCAAAGATTTCAAAATTCAAGAATGGTCAGACGTGAAAAAGTCAAACTAACCAGAAATTAGTGAATGAATCTGTGAATCGAATCCGTCCGTCTGCTCTGATACCAATTGTTAAATCCAGATCCGTGCAACAATATAGAAATCGTAATGATAAATCAATAAGAACAATGATTTCCAACTGTCATCCCTTTCATTAACTTTCAGAGAGAATTTGCAATAAGAGTTTATAAAGTAAAAGGATGATTAGCTTATTTTTCCAAGCTAATCTTACATTAAATACAATGGGCCCGTGGTTAACAAGCCCACGGCCCGTTCACTAATCAGGCTCAAATTAAACTATTACAATTCAACCCTTGAACTTTAAATCAACTATAAAACATGCCCTAATAATAAACCTACTGGTATATTTATGAACTTGATTATTGAAGAATTGGTTGAGTTTTAGTATAAATCGTGCGAATCAGGTCGGTTCATCGAACAAATCTGGAAGTGGAATTTTTCGGATGATTCCCGGAATTGAGTTTTTCGGATGCTTTTCTGGATGATTCCCGGAATTGGGTTTTTCGGTTGTTTTTCCGGATGATTCCCGGGATTGGGTTTTTTGGATGCTTTTTCGGATGAATCCCGGAATATGGTTTTCCCGGATATATTCCGGATTTGATTTCTGGATGGTTTCTCGAATGGTTCCCGGACTAGATTTTTGGGTACGTTTTCCGGATTGTTCCCAGATCTGGTTTCGGATATGATTTCCAGTTAATTTCCAGATATGGTTTCCCGAATTTGTATTTTCTGAATATATTCCAAATGTTGAAAGTTGAAATCTAGTGGTTTTACTTGATTCGTTTATATTATGAGATGATATTATTATAAGTATACCATTGTATGAAAACGTGGAAAAGGCATGGTTTAATTGTAATTCCCCTTTTCTATTGTGAGATAAAGGATTGGCATGGTTTAATTGTAATCCCTATTTCCACACCAAGAAATAGGCATGGATTAATTGTAACTTCTTGGGTACGAGCTAAAATCTAGGATCCTCTGTGATTCGTAGTGGCGCTCATAAACATGATACAATGACTTACTTGGTGTTCGTCAGAGGCTCTGTCAACATTTTTCAGACTCTAATCCTTGTATAAAAAGTTTTTAGGTTACTTCTTAATTAGAATTAGGATTTTAAATGATTTTGGGTATAAAAGGTGAAACATCTTGAGGAAATGCAACTTAAATCCACTTTAGAGGAAACCATCCATCAGAGCATCAGACTTCAGAAAACCCATATACACTTTTCTGAAATCATGCCTACTCAGAGTGCGGGTTATTTCTGAATGTGACCCAGCTGTCGCACACTGCAAAAACCTCCGTGACGGTTCCATTTAAGAAAAGTTGTCAGTTCCAGTGCCACATGGCAGTCTCCGAGTGGCCAACTGACATTGAGACGCCACCAAATCTCTTCAGGCGTCGTTCCATACTCCTAACACTCGAGTACTATCAACCCTTCAAATATAAAACTAAAGAAAACCCTCATTTCACTCTTTACGCTTTCAAAATACACTGGAGAATTAATTTCCCTCTCTAAAAACCTCTCGAGTTCTTTGTTCATTAAGCTTCAAAACCTGCAACTATGGCCGTACAAAACTCTAGTGAGTCCAGCCGCACCGTCCCCAACAACGCCATCCAAATCCTCCCCATACCAATCAAGAACAACAACTTTCACATCGATTTATCCCGTGCTCGTTATGATGAACTATATCACATCATACTTGAGTTCTTTTCTCTTTCAAAACTGGTTCATGTTTTAATAATGGTCGATACAAATGTCCCTGTCCTATTCGTGCAACAATAGTGGTCTACATCTGCTTTCATCGAAGAACGAGGTGGAATAGTTGGTTACATTTAGTGTGACCAATGTGGAGGATCAGTTCGAATCAGGCCCCAAACCCTTAGAATAATCTTTCATCTATTTACCACTTCAGACCTAGGAATCCAATCTTATGAACAACCTTCTTAGAATGAAACCCTTATCGAGTTCTTCAAGCACTTAGGATACAACAAAAACACTACTCGTGTTAGTGAGTTTAGGAGAATTTTTTTTCCCCCAATCTGAAACTTTATGTTCAATGTCCTTAATAGAACCCTATCGTACAAGAATGGCAGCTTAGATCAATCTAGCCCTGCAATCCTCATCCTCATGTATGGCCTGTACTTCAAGAGAAATTTTGACTTTGCTGCCATCGTGTTCGATGAAATATTTACAGTGGTCGAGAGGAAGAACAAAGCCCTGGCCAATGGCAAGGAAGTAGGGAAGGATAAAGCTCTGACCTCAATCATGTTCCCAAGAATAATCTCTTTAGTCATCATAGCGACGTTCTAGAAGCTAGAACTATCAAAGGACGGCCCAAAGACCCCAATCTAGATAATAAACTCTTTCAAGGTCCCTATCCAGGCTGCAGAAGGGTTCCCAGAACCATGCCAGCAATACTTGTTGATCCCAGTATATCTCAACAATATGATGAACTCAAACAAAACTTAAAACAGAGTATAGAATGATTATATATGCGGAAGCTTTGATAAATGATGTTTGAGTTATATTGGTAGATTTAAAACATCACAGAGAGAAGAATATTGCAATATATATGATCTCTACAAGTCATTTTCTATTAATTCTTCATAAAAACATTTACACCAAGAACACACAGTAGTGTGTGAATTGCTCTCCAAGGTTTTCTCTCACTATGTGCAAATATGGTGAAATCTATGTTTGTGTGCGCGTTGCAACAGTGGTAATGCGCATTACATATAGTGGCGTCAGGTGTACAAAGTCAAGGTTGTGACCAATGAAATGATGACACCTGGAAAGGCAATCAACAGATTTTACTATGAAATCTCCGTACACTTTATCCATATAAGAGGCACAAACTCCTTGATATTGAAATTCATAGCTTTAATCTTCACAGAGGTTGGCCTCTCAGAGGCTCTGTGTTCCGAAGTTGATCTTCAGGTTAGGCTTGGTCTTTTGGAATAATAAACAGCAAAGGGTTGGAGCTTGTGTGGAGAGGTCTTGGTGTCTTTTATGGCAGAGGTAGCTTCTTTTTCAATACTTCTACATCATGAAATGGAGCTAACAATCTCTTCACTTGCCAGAGGCATTACAAGGAAATGAAAATTTACCCAATGATCATAACAAGCAAAATACGAATGGCTAAACTCTAGCATTGGGAAAATAATTTATCTTCTTGGAAAAATGGTTCTTCAGCTCTTTGTAGATGTAAATGATAAGGTCTCTGAATCTCAGAGTGGCATCAATCTCTGAAATCATCTGATCTGCGAGGTCGGGGTATACATACTCAGATCCTCTATGCTTAATAATTGATTTCTTGAACTTCTGCAGAGTCTTTGTAGCGTACTTCTGGCTATCATAGCTGGTGAACAACCTGTTTCTTTTGTTTGCGTCTTTGAAAACATAGCCAGATCTTGGTGAAGTTATGATGGTTTTGGGAATAAAGTTCTCCAAACCGAGGCAGTATTCATCTGGTGCGGTTAACTGGATCTTCTTTACCCTAAGGTCGAGAGCGATCTAAATATCGGTTAGACAGTAGATCCTAATTTTCTCTCGCATGATCTCTTTGATCACTCTATGGGCTAGCTCATACTTCTATATCCATCCAATCCTTTTCAGAGTCTAGTCGTAGAGCTCTGCCAGGTCATACGGGTGAAGGTTTCTCAGATCATCATCTGTGAACTTCTACCTAGACTTGTCTTCTCTCTCATTGTACTCGCAATATTTGAAATCTTTTCCGCAGTAGTAGTGAAAGGTGATGCCAAAAAAATTCTGATCTTTGATTCGGACCGTACATATTCTTTCTTCTGAGCCTTTGTGTTGATCCAAACCCTCAGTGATTTGATAATGACTCTGAGAAACAATTAGTGAAAATTGTAAGTAGACAATATATATTAATGTTTTGTCATCAAAGAAAATATACTAAGTCTGTTTAGTATCACTGATGAAAAACATACGCTTTAAATTTATACTTCAGCGAACACTGTACATCAGTGAGCCCTGAGCATGTTCGGTCTCACTGATGACCGCTGATAACTTATGTTGTTTACTTATGATCCCTGAAGACAAGATTCACATCAACTATGTTCTACATTGAAGTCGAAGATCAAGCCAAAGAACCAACGTCTAAGTCTACTAGTGACCTGATGCAGATATCAGCGAAACCAAGACTTGTCCATCCCATGTGAAGTTTCAAGTAGAAGACTTCAGCGAACGCTGAACTTTATCATTCGCTGATAAAGAATCATTCATCGAACGCTGATCATGAAGCCTCCTCTACAAGCAACTTTTGTCTTATCCCCTTGCACGCCTCCGTACGATTTTGTTAGAACGGACATCCCTTTTGTGCGGAATCGTACAACCAACTCTGCTACTATATTGTTCATCATGCGGCCACTAGGTTGTCTACTAAAGTCAAATCATGCAACCAACCAGAGGCTGCCACGTGTAAAGGTATATTGACTTGCATTAAATGCATGCAGTATATAAAGAAAACCTTACTTCATTTTTTAAGAACTCGACCATTTCCTTCCTCGCTGAACTTCTGTGTCAAAGAAAACCTTCTTTAGTTTTCTTAATCTTCTTTCTGTCTATTTCTAGTGCAAGAACTCTTAGTGTTCTCATAGTTTGTTTAGATTAGGTTTATTCCTTAATCGTGTTTTGCAACAAACTGTAAATTGTTTGATACAAATCAATAAACAATTTAGAAAGATAAAAATCGCGTGTTTGTATTCAACACCCCCCCCCCCCTCTACAAATTTGTATAACCCCTTTGGGACCAACAAGTGGTATCAGAGAAGTTTGTTTAATCTAATAAACAAGATCTTGCTTATACTATCTCTTTTTCTCTTCCTTGCTATTCTTCATTATGGCAAACTCCACAAATACAAACTACCTAGATAATGGCTCTCTTGCCAAACCTCCTCGATTCTCCAAAGATAACTTCAATCTCTGAAAAAATCGAATGATTCTCTTCTTGGAAGGTGTAGATCTCACTATACCTTACTATATTGAAAATGGACCTTATGTTCCTTCCATTGTAGACCCTTCCATTCCAGCCACTACTACCAGAGCTGCCATCCCTGAAAGGGAAATCGTTAAAGTTGTTAACCAGTGGACTGATAAAGATAAGAAGAAAGTGGTCATTGACACTAAGGCCAGATAAATAATCTCCATGGCTCTTCCTGATGAATTATATCACTCCATCATGAACCTGAAGACCTCAAAGGATATGTGGAACACCATATGTGTTCAATATGAAGGTATTGCTGAAGTCCAGGACTCTAAAAGAATCAACCTGGTAAGGCAATACGAAAGTTTCATCTGTGGTAAGACTGAAACTCTGTCTAAAGTAGACCAATGTGTTAACAATTTAATCATTTATGTGAAGACTGTTGGTAAGACCTACTCTAACTCATAGATCCTGACTAAATTCTTGGAATGTCTTCCTGAAAGCTGGGACAACTATACTATGTGTCTTAAGCTGTCAAAAGATCTGAAAATTATGACCCTTGCTACCTTATTTGGCACTATGCTCAATTATGAGCAATCGTGTCAACTTAAGAAGAATCTTGTAAAAGATTCCAAAAGCACACATGTTGCTTTACTCTCCTTAGAGTTGGTACTCACTCAGCATTCTACTATCACTATCCCTAAGTTGGAATCTAACTCTAATGATTCATCAGACGCTGATCCTTCAGAAATTGATGAATCTTTGGCACTCCTGACAAATTCTTTCAAGAGATTTGCCAGAAAGAGTAACTTTAGAAGAAATAAACCTCTTTCCCCTACTGACAAGCCCAAATCTTCAACTCCTGTAGATAAGGCCACTGCTACTTGCTTTAACTGTGAAAAAGTATGACACTTTGCTAGTGAATGCAGGTCAAATAAAGTCTTCAAACCTTCATCTTCTTCCTACAAGAAATCTGTTAGCCCCAATCTTTATGATTATATAAGTATTGAAAAATAGGCTAAGTATAGAAGTCTTCGACAGAGGCTCTGCCAAGTCACCAAGAAGACAGAAGCATAGAAGACTTCGACAGAGGCTCTGCCGAGCAACCGAGAAGACCGAAGTGAAGAATCGCCTAAAAGACTCTTCAATGCGGACAAGGCCACAGAGCCTCTGTCATACTTGACAGAGCCTCTGTGGTATAAAAGACCAAAGATCTATACAAAGACAATCGTGCTTCACACGATTTCTGTTGTACGAAGATACTCAAGATCATTCGTACAAGGCATGACCTGACAACTCCACGTGTCAAACTCTGATGGGTCATAGCCTTAGTAGAAGTCGGCGCATTAAATTAACGTTGTACTATCAACAGTACCTTCAGTCCTTGTTGTCCAGATCTTGTCCCCTTTAGAAGTAGTATAAATAGAAGACTCATGTTGAGTTCTTCTATTAAGCTTAGCACGACACCCACACCTTAAGAGCAGATTCTTATCAAACCTTTCGGTGTTCTTGGTGTTCTTATTATATCAAATACAATGAATCATTGAGCTATTTATCTGTGTTATTTACACTTCATATATTTGATATTGTGTGTTGTTCTACCTCATTATATCTGTTAGTTCGTTAAAACGCTTCCGCATTATATATTGTTTGAACTAATTAGATAGAATCTTCATTGTTAAGCAAAACAGGAACCAACAATTGGTATCAGAGCGGTTCTTGATTTTCTATATCAAGAGATCCTCACTTACAATGATTTTTGGTAGAAACTTGGACTCTTAACCTATTTTTCATATCTTTCAAAACAGCATCTGTTTTTCTGCCATTCTCGACCTGTTTCGACTTTGGTAAACTTACAGAATCCGTTTCTTCGGTTAAATCTCCATTTTAGTGCATTGTTCGAAGGTTTTAAAGCTTATAAAAATCATTAGAAACATCCACTTAATTCTCTGAAGGTTTACTGTTCATACCCTATTTTTCTTGATTTCTCAAACCCTTTCAAAATGACAAACACAAACAACTTCTTCACCGCTGGTTCTTTAACCAAGCCACCCACACTACTCAGAGATGAGTACCCTCAATGGAAGACACGAATGATTCACTTCTTCGAGGGTACTGACAAAGAACTCATGTCCTATATCAACAATCCTCCTTTAGTACCAATGAGCACAGTACCCCGTGTACCTGCCACAGACGACACTCCTGAAATCCCCGAGCACACAAAACCAAAGACCAAGGACAAGTGGTCA
This sequence comes from Saussurea involucrata, assembly GCA_033807775.1. NCBI lineage: Eukaryota > Viridiplantae > Streptophyta > Magnoliopsida > Asterales > Asteraceae > Saussurea > Saussurea involucrata. The sequence continues at coordinate 17,487,413 of CM066326.1, forward strand.
GATCCTGATTGGGCAAAATATGAAGTGGCTCAGAAGACTAGGAGACTTCTGATAATGGCCATACCCAATGACCTTTTCCAATCCTTAGATGCATGTGAATCTGCATACGATTTGTGGAAGGAACTGGAAAAACAACTAGAGGGTGGGGCCAAAACTCAGAAGAACCGCAGAGCCTAATGCATCAACGAGTACTACGCATTCAAAGCTCTACCGACAGAACCTCTGCAGACAACATATGATCGGTTCAACTCTCTAATCAACAAGTGCAAGAAGTTCGGAATCCACAGAACTTCTGAGGAAAACAATGTCATGTTCCTAAAGAGTCTCTATGATGAATGGCTCCAATTGTCTATGTCTCTGCAAACAAATCAAGACTTAGACTCCTGGACTCTGTCAGATCTCTATGGAACGTTGGCAGCTCAAGAGCCTCAGATTGCACAAGCAAAAATTCAAATCAGTGCACCTCTTGCGCTGGTTGGTAAGGCTACAGAAGATAAAGAGAAACCGAAAAAGGAGAAAGTTGTGGAAGAAAAGAAGAAGAAGAAGATCTTGATCGTTGATAGTGAAGATGAAGAGGTGGTGGAAGAAGAAGAGACAACAATGGCCTCTATTGCTAAATCGTTAGCCCTTTTGACAAGGGAATTCAGCAGAGGTTACCAGAAGAAGTCTGGTAATGAACGCTATGGAAGAGATGATCGAGGAAGAGAAGGGTCAAATGAAAGGAACGACAGAGGTAGCGACCAACAGAGGTCGACTGACAGAGGTGGTGACCGACAGAGGTCAGACGATAAAGTTGGCAACACTCCACAGAACCAAGGATGTTTTAACTGTGGCAAGTCAGGTCATTATGGCGCTGACTGCAGGAGTAAATCAAACCGCCCACTGAGGGACTCTGCTTACTACAAAAAGAAAGCAAGTTAAGGTGAAAATAACCACTGAGGTTAAGAAATTAATCAAAGTAAAGACTGTTTCTGAAGCTGAATCTTCAAATGCTGCAAAGATTGCTTAACCTTCCACTTCCTCTACCATCACTGACAAATGTAAACCCATAGTAAAATGGGTACCCAAATCAAACTAATCTTCCTTTGTTTGCAGGTCCTGAAGGGTATCTGGTATCTCGATAGCGGATGCTCTATACATATGACTGGAAAAAAGAACCTGCTCGCTGAGTACAAGGAAGAGAAAGGTCCCTCTGTGACCTTTGGTGGAAATGGAAAAGGCTATACCCGAGGGTTTGGTGTACTATCTTATGGTACAACAACCTTCAGAAGAGTCGCATATGTTGAAGGGCTGAAGCACAATCTTCTAAGCATTAGTCAGCTATGTGACAAGGACTATAAAGTGTGTTTCACTAAGGAATCTTGCTTTGTCACTGACAAAAAGGAGCAAGTTTCCTCAGTGTCATCTCCTCTTCAACTATTGGTCCCGAATGGCTATACAAGTTTGTAGAAGGGGGGGTTGAATACAAACACACAAATTTTACTTTTCTAAATTGTTTATTGATAAATCATTAACAATTTACAGCTTGTTGCGGAAACAAGATTAAGGATAAATCCTAAATCTAAACAAGTTGGAACACTAAGTTTCTTGCACTAAGAAGGAGAAGGAAATTACTAATAATAACCTATCTCAAGATAAGAAGGATGAACTTGTCCAGAGTTAGCAAGTTACTTCAAAATGAAGTGAGTTCATCTTCTTATATACTGCATGCATTTAATGCATGGCAGTATACACTTTACACGTCGCAGCAGCTGATTGGTTGCATGTCATTGACCTTTGTTGACAACCTAAGTAGCTGCATGTTTGAACAGTGTAGTATCAGGGTGGTTGTACGAATTCAGGTAATAAGGAGGTTCTTTTCTGACATATCGTACGGAGTCGTGCAAGGGTGGTTAAGACAAAAGTACTTTGTACGGAGAACTTCATGATCAGCTTTTCGTTGATTCAGCGATCTAGCATTCTTCATCAGCGAATGATAGAGTTCAGCGATAGCTGAAGTCTTGTACTTGATACTTCACGTTGATTGGACAAATCTGAGTCTTCGCTGATCCGCATCAGTTCATTAGGAGACTTGTCGCTGGTTCTTGAGCTTGATCTTCGACTTCAGCGTAGAACCTATGTTGACATGAAACTTGTCTTCAGAGATCATAAGTAAACAACTAACTTATCAGCGATCACCATAAGTACTGAACAGACTCGGAGTATTATGGTGAAAAGTTTTGCTGAATGTTTAATCTAAACAACAAGAGTTCCTATCAGCGGTACTGTAAGATCCTAGTACTTATCAGCGATAGTGAAACTCTGATACATATTGTTTACTTACAATTTTCACTAAGTATATAAGAGTGGGTCATTATCAAATCACTGAGGGTTTGGATCAACAATCTCCCCCTATTTGATTATGACATAGCAACAGAGAAAATTGCTATATAATGAAAACATAAGGATAAAAAGTACTCATAAAATATTTGTCCCTTTTACTGTTTTCTGGGATCTTTTCTGTACTGATGGAGTAAAGTACATTCGCTGAAATTTTTCTTTAAACTTTGTAAAGATTACAGAGGGAAGTGGAAAAATTACAAGTACAGCGAATAAAATTACAAGTACAAAAGATGTAGACAGATAAGGATAGAAAGAATTACAAGGCGATCCTATCCGTCAAAAGGTTCTTCCTTAATGAGCTGTTCATCAAGGGTCATTGATGTGGCAATCATCCAATCAGGGACATCTGCTCCTTGATTATTTTTCTTCAGAGCTTCTTCAAAAATCAAGGGCCTCAGATGTCTAACTTTGATGTCGCGTCTGACTTCACACCAGTATAAGAGATCTCTGAGTTGTTCGATGGGAGCGATGTGGAGCTCAGAGATACGTTGAAAGTGATGGTTTCCATCGTAGTATAGAAAGAATATACCATATGGATCACTTACAACTGTGCTAGGAATGAAAGTTTCTCCAGGTGGTAGGGAGGTGTCAAGCGCTGAGAGATCAGCATCAGGGCCAAGAACTTCAGCACGAGAGAAACCAATACCTGTTTCATTCTGTATAGGAGGACCTGAATCAGAGACTTTCTTTTTCTTAGCACATACTTTTCTTTATTGAGGAGGAAGAGGAGGAATATCCACAGCAGAAGAAAGTAGGTCGATCTGTTTGTTTAAGATCTTCTCGACATGTCTTTTGAACTTTGAGCGCGATCCCTGAATGGCTAATTTCGTTTCTAACCATTCAGAGAGACCAAACTTTTCTAAGGTAGCAGCATAGAAAGTTTGCTTGGTTTTGTCTTCTCTGTAGACATCCACGTCAACAACAGGAACGTCGGCGTACAGTGTTCCTCTGATGTTTACTTTGATGATTTTGGACGGTTTAGATCGATAGGTCAGCATTTGTTTAGCCCATTCCAAAGTCGTATCAGAGACCTTAGTCTTTTCTCTAACGATCTCTTGAGCATCATCCCATAGCTGACGTTGAACATCAATGGGAACTCTTTTCAGCTTGGGGTCTTTTATTGATCGTTGAGTAAGCTTGATGGCGTATTCTCTGTCTTTTTCTTCAGCTTCCTTTCTTTCAGCGATTAGGCGTTCAGCTTTGAGGTGTTCCTTGTATTCCTTTTGGGAAATTCTGAACTTTGGAGGAACGGTAGGAAGTTGATCACGCTTTAGAATGATTCGCTGATCTTCGAGTCTCTTGATCATTGCATCTCTTTTTTCTTGATCCTCTTCACTTAGCTTTTGAGGAGCCAAGGAAGGTCTATTTTTGTGAGAGAGAGTCTGTTCTTCAGGTACATTAGTCTCAGAGATCAAATCCAAGACTGGGATTATGTCTTCAGCGTTGAGAGTTGGGATTATTGTTGAAGTCGCAGATGTAGGAACTTCAGCGATATCCTCAAACTGGGGAGAGGACTAGCTGAAACACAACGATCTTACAAGTAAGAACTTGGGTAGAACAGAGAGAGAAAGAATGGGATAAAGTGGAGGGATGTTGAGTAAGGAGTTAGTGTACCTGACAAACTGGCTTTTTAAGCAAGATCGTCAGATTTTCATCTTCAGCGACACCTTTTCCTTTACCTTTGTCAGCTTCAGATGCTGATGGCTTTGTCTTTGTCCGCTCCCCTGAAGGTTCATTTATCAGAATCCCTATAAGAGCTTTAGTTCTCTGAGCAGGCTTGACGATAAAAGAATCATCATCATCGTCATCTTCGTCATCATCATTCTTTGGAGAAGAGGATGGTTCAGCATCAGACAAGTCGATGGCTTCTTCATCTTCAGCTTCAGACTCAGTTTCTTCAGCTTCTTCTTCGAGTTGCTCCCCCTCAGATACAGAGGCGAGCTTCTCGGTTCCCTCAGGGTGTTCATCTCCCTGAGGTCCAGCGGCTGCTTCAGCTTCAATTGTCTTCTCACCCTCTTCAGTGAAGGTGAGGTCTTCGGTCTTCTATCCCCTGATAGATTCATCATGGGAAAGGTCTTCAGCGCTCTTGGAAGGGTCTTCAGTGCTCTTCTCCCCCTTTTTTCATGATGACTGGGGGAGGAATGAGATGATTCAGCAGCTGTGGTTTTCTCCCTGTCTTCTTGGCCAGGGACCCCGACATAAGTCTCAATCGTTGATAATCTGGTTTGAAGAGCAGAAATACCAGGATTGATTTTGACGAGTTCAACACGATCTGCCGGAGTAAAATGCTCAGGTGCAGGAGCAGGGGCAGGTGCAGGGGCAGTTGTGTTGGTCAGGATCTGCGTCAACAAGTTCTGAATTGAAGAGATGTCTTCTTCATCGTGTTGACATCAGTCTTCACAGAACTCATATCAGTTTTTACTGAACTGACATCAGCCTTTACAGCAGACATATCACCTTCGAGTGTGCCAACCGATGTCTTCAGCGTTGTGACTTCGCTGGACATGGTGTCAACTGATTTCTTGATGTCGAGGTAGTCTGTGTAGATGTCAGCTAGAACTTTGGCAAAATCACCGAGTGATTTATCAACCTTCTCCACATCAGCTTTGGAGGCATTCTTTCCGACTTCGGTTGTAAGCTTTAAAAGATTCTCTCCAGCGGTTGTTACAGCTGAAGTGTTGCCGAAAAGAGTAGACGTGAGACTTGTCAGCTTTGTCTCTACTATCTTCAGAGACACGTTGATGTCTCCCAAATTAGGACCTGTAACATATAAAAATTTGTGAATAGAGGAAAGCTCAGAAGTTTGGGGTTTAGTAACAGTGTTTAGGGGTTGTTGTATACCTGCAGGAGGATTGATGAATTCATCAAAATCTCGATGGCCTGAGAAATGTTCCATATCGTCAGCGAGAGAACCGGAACGTATGATCATCTCTGAAGGACCTACTTCCGTCGTTCCTTTAGCCTCTGGAGGAATGACAGGTGCATCAGTGATAACTGGAGTTGTGTCCAAATGAGTGGAGGGAGAAGCGAAGGGTAAGAATGGAGGTTGGTTACTGAGTTCAGCGTTAGAATCGCTGAGAATCGCTTCGTCAGTCTTTTGAGAGACTGAGGGAGGTTGGGTAGTTTCCAAGTTTGTAACCTCAGCGTTTGGAGATGCTGAAGTCGGGATATAGTGGGTGGCTTGTTCAGCTGTGGCGGAGCGTACCACTGAACTTTCCTTCAGCCCAACAAGAGGAGCTGAGGAGTCTTTAGCAATAGATTGCTTAGGTTGCGCCTTGGGTTTCTTAGTTCTTTTGGAACCAAGTTGGGTGTCAGAATGGTTCCTTTTAAGAGGAATGGAGGTTGCAGCTAGGGTATCAGCGGTGGGTTTGTCCGCTGAAGGAGCTGCAGAAGTAGATGAAGTAGATGGATTTAGAAGAGTTAAGAGTGTAGAAAGACGTACCTCATTCGCCACTGGTTTGAAGTCGAGTATCTTAGGACCAACCTGAGAAAGTTTCAGGTCACCCTCTTGAGGATAGCTGTCCTTCAGGCCTTTTTGGACTATGGCGCTGATGAATCGAGGATACAGAACCCATGGAGGTCTGTCAGCGACGGAGTACACTCTAAGTACCAGGTCATCATAGATGAGCGATGCCCAGTCTATATGTAGACCTTTCAGCAATGCATATCCCATTGCTTGCTGAGGTTTAGCGTCTTGGTCAGAGGAGCCGCTCTTGGCAGTCATGCAGCTGATCACATGGGCGAAGATGAAATTCATCTCGCTGGGCATTTTCGATTTCTTTATAATGGTCAGAAATTGTTTTGGAGGGGTCTTTGGCTGATGGTAACTGAGAGTGTCTGGCAGAGTACCAGAATTGTGATAGCAAAAGCTGATGTGCGCGAGGGGTTATGGTCAGGGCTGTGGAGATGCAGCAATTCTTGAGGAATTTCACAGCATCATCTAGATGTGTGACTTGCTTTTGAGGAGGAAACTCGAGAAGCGCATAAAGGTTGTTTACCTTAGTCCAATCCAGCTTGTCAAGAGAGAACTTGACCTGGGGAGCCTTGAGGATGTCCACTTCCTCAGCAGTATCATCAGCAGCAGTGTTTTCAGCGATGGTGTTCTTGGGAATGTCAGAAGATGCCATTTTCTGTATTATCAGTTCAACCAAATATTAACAAATAAGAATAATCTTAATGTGGAAAGATTTTCCAATAAGATGGTTCGAATTTTGTCCATTTCATTCAGACAAAATGTCTTAATGAAGATTAGGATTTTTCTTGTTTTTGAAAAACGAAATTTCAAACCCAATAAAAATCTTGTTTTCCAGTTTCCTGTGAAGATTGGGATTCTGGAAAAACGAATGAAGAACAAGTTTAAGATTTTTGCATTTTAAACTTGAAGAACAACCATGAAATGGTTGTGTTCATAAAACCATGAAAGAAAATGATTTCATTTTTAAGAAGTTCTTTTGTTTGATCTTGTTAAAACAATGAGAAGACCAGAAACAAGTTATTTGCATTTGGTAAATAATAAGAACATATTAACCTTTGATGTTTGAAGAAGATGAACAGTTGTTCTTGAAAAATTGAGAGCAAAATGCAACAGTGAATTCTTTCTTTGCTTGGAGGAGAAGTTCGCGTAAAAGGAAAATATAAACGAAGAATTTGTTTATATAGAGAGATTTTAGAAAGAGAAAATCTTGAGCGGGAAAAGATTTTAATCATGACACGGACACGTGTTTGCATTTGATTGGCGAGTAAACGAAACGTGCAAACGTGTGTCAGAAAGAAGAACGTGCCAGGGCTTATCCATTGTAATGACGTCACAACTGTCCTTTCATATTCATTGTTGTCTCTGAGGTTTTGAAAAACTCAGGGATACTTTTGAAAATATGAAGCACTGAATTTAGAAATATCAGTGAAGGTTTTTAGAAATTTCAAAGTATCGCTGATAAGGAAGAGATATTCAGCGATGTAATTCATTTTGAAATCTTGCATTTACATGCGATTGTCAGAGAGAGAAAAACATACCTTGATATCAGCGAATCAAGTTTATTCAGAGAGAAGATGATAGAATAGGTTATACAAGTTGATTTTATCCCGAGGGCTATACAAGTTTGTATAATCGTATCGCTGATCAAAATGTGAACCGCTGAAGATTTTACTCTTCAAAGTTCAGCATTCCAAGCTCGCTGATGAGAAAGTTGAATCTTGTCTCATCAAGAGGTTTGGTGAACAGATCAGCTAACTAATAATCTGTTGGGATAAAGTGAAGTTCTATATCACCATTCATCACATGATCTCTGATAAAATGATACCTGATTTCGAGGTGTTTTGTCTTTGAGTGTAGCACTAGATTATTGGCTATAGCGATGGCACTTGTGCTGTCGCAATAGATTGGAATATTTGAGAGCTGAAGGTCATAGTCCAGTACTTGATTTCTCATCCACAAGACCTGAGAACAGCAGCTTCTAGCGGCTACATACTCAGCTTCAGCTGTAGAGGTGGACACAGAGTTTTGCTTTTTACTTGTCCAACTTACCAGCTTTCCACCCAGGAGCTGACATCCTCCTGTGGTGCTTTTCCTATCCATTCTGCAACCTGCAAAATCACTATCTGAATAGGCGATTAGATCGAATCCTGAGTCTTTGGGATACCAAAGACCTAGATTCGTTGTACCCTCAAGATATCGAAAAATTCGCTTTACAGCTTTCATATGAGATATCTTAGGTTCAGCTTGATATCGTGCACACAAACATGTTGCAAACATAATATCGGGTCGGCTAGCTGTAAGATACAAAAGTGAGCCGATCATCCCACGGTACAAAGTGACATTAACAGGAATACCCTTAGTATCCTTATCAAGTGTCAGCGGTGGTGCCATAGGGGTTTTCATAGCTGAACTTTCAGTTAAGTCGAATTTCTTCAGCATATCTTTAACATACTTTCCCTGATTAATGAAAGTTCCTTTTTCATTTTGCTTTATCTGAAGACCAAGGAAATATGTTAGTTACCCATCATGCTCATCTTATACTCATCTTTCATTCTATCAGCGAAACGAGTACAAAGTTTAGGGTTAGTAGAGCTAAATATAATATCATCAACATATATTTGAACAAGAATTATATGACCTTTTACTTTCCTGAAAAATAGAGTTTTGTCGATTTTACCTCGCTCAAATTTTTCAATATGGAGATAAGTAGAGAGAGTGTCATACCATGCACGTGGAGCTTGCTTTAAGCCATAAAGTGCCTTATCCAGTTTATAAACATAACCTGGACGCTTAGGATCTGAGAATCCTGGAGGTTGTTCCACATAGACTTCGTCATTCAGCTTTCCATTTAGAAATGCTGACTTAACATCCATCTAATATACTTTGAAGTCTTTGTGTACAGCATATGCTAAGAATAGACGAATAGATTCTAATCTTGCTACTGGAGCAAATGTTTCGTCATAATCTATGCCTTCCTCTTGTCTGTATCCCTGAGCAACAAGACGAGCCTTGTTGCGGGTTACAGTATCATGTTCGTCCAACTTGTTTCGATAGACCCATTTAGTGCCTATCACTGTTTTATCAGTTGGTCTTCGAACAAGTTTCCAAACTTTGTTTCTTTCGAATTCAGTCAGCTCTTCTTGCATGACGCTGACCCAGTTTGGATCTTTGAGGGCATCATCTACTTTCTTTGGTTCAGTTAGTGAAATAAAGTTAACAAATAAACAAATATTACCTGCACTTCATCGAGTCTGAAAACCAGTGTTTGGATCACCAAGAATTTGATCAATTGGGTGATTTATAGTCCATCGCTGAGCCGGAGCGTGAGACGCTGACTCAACCTGAACTGGAGGAGCTGAAGATGAGGCTTCACCGACGTCTGGAGTATCAGCCAAGAGAGGAATGGATGCAGTTGACATTATATTCACTGATTGCTGAGAAGTAGATGGAATGTCTGAGACATTCGTTTCAGAAGAAGGTATAGTGTTTATAGGAACAGCTGAGATCCATGATGTTTCAGCTTCACTATTCTGCATATTTGGAATGATAGTGGGACCATCATCTTCAACTGTGTGAGCACGAGGAGTGGGAATATCTTCTAAATCATCAAGATGAGAAAACATCCATTGATTCAGTTCTTCAGTATCAGCGGACGGTTTAGAGTTCACTGAGCGGGATTCGTCAAACGTGACGTGAATTGTTTCTTCAACAGTTTGTCTTCTTCGATTGAAGACTCTGAATGCTTTGGAAACTGAGGAGTATCCAAGAAAGATTCCATCATCAGCCTTAGGATCAAACTTTCCAAGGGCATCTCTGTTGTTCAGTATGAAACACTGACATCCAAAGATGTGAAGAAAGCTGATTGAAGGCTTTCTCCCATGAAAAATTTCATAGGCTGTTTTATTGAATCTTTTGACTATCAGCGACCTGTTTTGCGTAAAACCAGTAGTGTTGACAGCTTCTGCCCAAAACTGAGTAGGCAGGTGAGAATCGCTGAGCATTGAACGTGCAGCTTCAATAATTGTTCTATTTCTTCTTTCAGCGACTCCATTTTGTTGCGGTGTTCTCACTGAAGAAAAGTTGTGAGAAATACCCTTACTCTCAAAGAAGGAATCAAGAGAACTGTTTTTGAATTCAGTCCCATGATCACTCCTTATTGAGCGAATGGTCAAATTGTTCAGGGTTTCCATTTTCCGAACAAAGGTGATGAGTTCTTCGGGGTGTCACTCTTGGAACGGAGAAACATAACCCATGTATAACAAGAAAATTCATCAACTATGACCAGTGTATATTTCTTTCCAACGATGGATTGTTTGTTAACAGGGCCAAACAAATCCATATGGAGTAGTTGTAGAGGAGATGACACTGAGGAAACTTGCTTTGGTCTGCTTCCCTTTTTCACACGCTGAACTTAAAGACTCTTTGGCGTATGAGTGTTGAGGTAGACCAGTAACCAACTCTTTTGAAGAAAGAGTGTCAAGTGTCTTAAAATTCAGATGAGAGAGCCTCTTATGCCATAGCCAGTTGACATCAGATGAGGCTTTTGAGAAGAAACAGGAGTTCTCAGTGGTTGTTGAGTCGATGTTTATTACATAAACATTTTCCAAACGATAACCGCTGAGAGCTATCTTCTCCTTTTTGTCAGTGACAAAGCAGGATTCCTTAGTAAAGATTACTTTGTTATCCTTGTCGCAAAGCTGACTGATGCTTAGAAGATTATGCTTCAGCCCTTCAACATATGCGACTCTTCTGAAGTTGGTTGTACCATTTGAGAGTACACCAAACGCTCGGGTATGTCCTTTTCCATTTCCACCGAAAGTCACAGAGGGACCCTTCTCTTCCTTGTATTCAGCGAGCAGGCTTTTCTTTCCAGTCATGTGTCTAGAGCATCCGCTATCGAGATACCAGATACCCTTCTGAACCTGCATCACAAAGGAAGATTAGTTTTTCTTGGGTATCCACTTAACCATGTGTACACGTTTGTCAGTGGAAGCAGTTGGAATGGAAGGTTCAGCAGTCTTCGCAGCATTTGAAGATTCAGCTTTGTCAGTCTTCACTTTAGTGAATTTCTTAACCTCAGTGGTCTTCTTTGCCTTGGGGGCAATCTTCACCTTAGCTATCTTATCAGCTTTGGTGGCTGTGGGGCACTTACTAGCAATATGATCAGTGAGTCCACAATGATAACATTTCCTATAACTAAAAGTATTTCTAGGACCATTTGAGTGCTGAGCTTTTGATTTTGAAATAGAAGGACCAGCACCAAATACGCTTTTGGCTTTAGAAATGGGAGGAACATTTAGTTCTTCAGATTTCTTACCAAGGACATCCACTCTGAGTCTAGGAGTAGATCGCTGAATAGACCCACGTTGAGTAGATCCAGAGATCTGATTCCTTGATCCAGAAGAATAAATCACTAAAGCTTTAGAAGCATTCAGCTTTGGTACTAAAGCACCCTTTTTAGGATCTTGGTTCAACGCAATTCCTTTACCTTTATTCTTAAAGATAGAGGTAGGTTTTGGATAAACCATTTTCTCTTTACCTTTTGAGGTAGAGATTTCCTCAGGGATAGTCGGTCTAGACGAGGAACACTGAGAGGATGAAGTATCAGCGACTGAGGATACAAAAGTTCCAAATAAGAGCATGGAACGATCAGTGGTTGGTTCTTTAGTTTCATATTTGTAACCAAGACCACGTTTATCACTCAGGGGTATCTGAGATTTAATTATCTCAGTGATCTTTGTTGAAGAGTTACACCATCCTTCAACAGTAGCTTTTTCATCTTTCAAAGCAGCGATAGCTTCTGCTCGTTCGATTTTGACTAGCTGATTTAAATGCACTTGATCTTTAAAATCTTCTTCAGTTTTAGAAAGCTTTTCTATTTGAAGGTGACAGTTTTTAAGCTGTTCAGCGAGATCAAGGTTTTGGTTTTCAACTATTGTTTTGCCATTCATGGCTTCATATAAACTTCTAGTCAAGAGATCGATTTTGCGGAGACTATCAGCTTCATCAATATTTGCAATATTTGTAAACAAGGAAGGTGATACCTGAATTGCAGATGTTGAAGTAGAGGGAATGTCTGAACTTTCTTCCTCATCTTCAATCTTTGCCATAAGACAAAGATTTGCTTCATCATCCTCAGAATCAGATGATGATTCTTCTTCTTTAGAAGCAGCCCAATCGTAAACCATCAGGCCTTTGCCTTTCTTCTTGAAGCTTTTCAGCTTTGCATATTTTTCTTTCAGCTTAGAATATTTGTCATTTTTATTCCTGGGAATAAAGGATTTCTTGGGAAACGCTGAGTTTCTCGATACTTTCTTAGACATGCACTCGTTAGCGAAATGTCCAATCTTTTCACAGTTAAAACAAGTAGCAGTAGCCTTATCAACAGTAGATGATGATCTTGGCTTATCAGTTATTGAAAGAGGTTTGTTCTTTCTGAACATTTTCTTTTTGGCGAATCTCCTGAACTTTTTAGTTAGGAGAGCCAAAGATTCATCATCATCTGAAGAGTCAGAATCTGAAGACCTTTCAGAGTTACTCTCTAACTCAGTGATAGTGACCGAGGGTCGCTGAGTAGAAGGTTTCTCTGAGATTAAAGCAACATGGGTGCTTTTGGAATCTTTTATAAGATTCTTCTTAAGATGGATTAATTGCTCATGATTCAGCATCGTGCCATATAAGGTACAAAGGGTCATTGATCTTAGATCTTTTGACAGCTTGAGACACATAGAATAATTGTCCCAGCTTTCAGGTAAACATTCTAGAAATTTTGTCAGCACTTCAAAGTTAGAATATTCCTTACCAACAGTTTTCAAATCTATTATTAAGCAATTAAAACGTTGGTGAACTTCAGAGAGAGTCTCATTCTTACCACAAATGAAACTTTCATACTTTCTTACCAGGTTGATCTTTCGAGAGTCCTGGACTTCAGCAGTACCTTCATACTGAACACATATTGTGTCCCACATGGCTTTTGAGGATTTCAGGTTCATGACGGAATGGAAGACTTCTTCAGGAAGAGCCATGGATAGTATGGATCTGGCTTTTGTGTCGATAGCCACTTTCTTCTTATCTTCGTCAGTCCACGTATGAACTTCTTTGGGTACCAGCCTTTCTGGAATAGTAGGTCTATTCTCAGCAGTAGGTACAGCGGCATCAATTCTTACATGAATAAATGGGCCGTTTTCTAGATAATAAGGCATAGTAGGGTCTACACCTTCTACGAAGAGAGTCATCCTATTTTTCCATAGATTAAAATTATCTCTGGAGAATCTAGGGGGTTTTGCAAGAGAACCATTGTCGATATAATTTGTGTTTGTGTTAGTAGTCATTTTTCAGAAATACCAAGGAGATTAGATCTTGTTTATGAGATTAAACAAATCTGCTCTGATACCACTTGTTGGTCCCTAAGGGCTATACAAGTTTGTAGAAGGGGGGGGGGGTTGAATACAAACACACAGATTTTACTTTTCTAAATTGTTTATTGATAAATCATTAACAATTTACAGCTTGTTGCGGAAACAAGATTAAGGATAAATCCTAAATCTAAACAAGTTGGAACACTAAGTTTCTTGCACTAAGAAGGAGAAAGAAATTACTAATAATAACCTATCTCAAGATAAGAAGGATGAACTTGTCCAGAGTTAGCAAGTTACTTCAAAATGAAGTGAGTTCATCTTCTTATATACTACATGCATTTAATGCATGGCAGTATACACTTTACACGTGGCAGCAGCTGATTGGTTGCATGTCATTGACCTTTGTTGACAACCTAAGTAGCCGCATGTTTGAACAGTGTAGTATCAGGGTGGTTGTACGAATTCAGACAATAAGGAGGTTCTTTTCTGACATATCGTACGGAGTCGTGCAAGGGTGGTTAAGACAAAAGTACTTTGTACGGAGGACTTCATGATCAGCTTTTCGTTGATTCAGCGATCTAGCATTCTTCATCAGCGAATGATAGAGTTCAGCGATAGCTGAAGCCTTGTACTTGATACTTCACGTTGATTGGACAAATCTGAGTCTTCATTGATCCGCATCAGTTCATTAGGAGACTTGTCGCTGGTTCTTGAGCTTGATCTTCGACTTCAGCGTAGAACCTATGTTGACGTGAAACTTGTCTTCTGAGATCATAAGTAAACAACTAACTTATCAGCGATCACCATAAGTACTGAACAGACTCAGAGTATTATGGTGAACAGTTTCGCTGAATGTTTAATCTAAACAACAAGAGTTCCTATCAGCGGTACTGTAAGATCCTAGTACTTATCAGCGGTAGTGAAACTCTGATACATATTGTTTACTTACAGTTTTCACTAAGTATATAAGAGAGGGTCATTATCAAATCACTAAGGGTTTGGATCAACATCAACTTATTCACATGGATTTGTTTGGTCCTGTCAACAAACAATCCATCGCTGGAAAGAAATATACACTGGTCATTGTTGATGAATTATCTCGCTACACCTGGGTTATGTTCCTCCGTTCTAAGAGTGACACCCCTGAAGAACTTATCTCTTTTGTCAGAAAAATGGAAGTCCTGAACAATATTATTGTTCGCTCAATAAGAAGTGATCATGGGATTGAGTTCAAAAACAGTTCCCAGGAAAATTTCTTTGAAAGTAAGGGTATTTCTCACAACTTTTCTTCAGTGAGAACACTGCAACAAAATGGAGTCGCTGAAAGAAGAAATCGAACGATCATCGAAGTTGCACGTTCAATGCTCTGCGATTCTCATCTACCTACTCAGTTCTGGGCAGAAGCTGTCAACACTGCTTGTTTTACTCAAAACAGGTCGCTGATTGTCAAAAGATTCAAGAAAACAACCTATGAACTTTTCCATGGGAGAAAGCCTTCTATTAGCTTTCTTCACATCTTTGGATGTCAGTGTTTCATACTGAACAATAGAGATGCCCTAGGAAAGTTTGATCCTAAGGCTGATGATGGAATATTTTTTGGATATTCTTCAATCTCTAAAGCCTTCAGACTCTTCAATCGAAGAAGACAAACTATAGAAGAAACAATACATGTCACTTTTGACGAATCCCGTTCAGCGAATTCAAGGCCTTCTACTGATACTGAAGAACTGAATCAATGGATGTTTTCTCATCTTGGGGATTCGGAAAATATTCCTAATCCTCAGGTCAACATCCCTACCGCTGATGATGATCCTACTATCATCCCAAGCATGCAGACAAGTGAAGTTGAATCGTCATGGGTTTCAGCTATTCCTGTTGGTTCCTGTTTTGCTTAACAATGATGATTCTATCTAATTAGCTCAAACAATATATAATGCGGAAGCGTTTTAACGAACTAACAGATATTATGAGGTAGAATAACACACAATATCAAATACAAGAGGTGTAAATAAGACAGATAAATAGCTCAATGATTCACTGTATTTGATATAATAAGAACACCAAGAACACCGAAAGGTTTGACAATAAACAGCTCTAAAGGTGTGTGTGTTGTGTAAAAAGCCTAATAGAAAAGTTCACATGAACCTTCTATTTATACTGCTTCTAAAGGGGACAATAAGGACTGAAGGTACAAAGAAACTGTTGAGGAATAGTAGCTGGAAGGTACAAAACACTATTATGGAACTGTTGCAGATACAACGTTCATTAAATGCTCCGTATTCAGCTTTAGGCGGAAACCTATCAGAGTTTGACACGTGGAGTTGTCAGTTCACGCCTTTGTACGATTGATCTTCAGAACCTTCGAATGGCAGATATTGTAAGAAGCATGTTCGTCCTTGTTTAGATCTTTTGCGTAGATCTTCTTTTTACCACAGAAGCTCTGTCAAGTATGACAGAAGCTCTGTGGCCTTGTCCGCTTAAAAGCGTCTTCTGTTGTTTCTTCACTTCGGTCTTCTTGATTAACCCGGCAGAGCCTCTGTCGAAGACTTCTGTCTCCTCGGTTACTCGGCTACTTGGCAGAGCCTCTGTTGGTGTCGATACTTAGTCGATACTTAGTCTATTTTTCCAAAGTATGTCAGAGACATATTTTGCTTGATTTATAAAAATTCTCTCTGGTGATTGTTTTACTTGGAGTCCGAGGAAGAAAGTTAATTCTCCCATCATACTCATTTCAAACTCACTCTGCATGAGTTTTTCGAAATCTTTGCACTGTTGTGCATTTGTAGACCCAAAAATAATGTCATCCACATAAATCTGTACAAGCAGAATCTCATCACCTTTTCTTTTGTAAAACAAAGTAGTATCGGTTGTACCTCTTTCTTAATTGTTATCGAGAAGAAAGGTTGAAAGTCTTTCGTACCATGCTCTTGGAGCTTGTTTCATTCCATACAGAGCTTTGTCAAGGTAATATACGTATTTTGGGTACTTGGAGCTTTCAAACCCTGGTCGCTGTGGTACATAGACTTCTTCTTGGATTTCGCCATTTAGAAAGGCCGATTTTACATCCATTTGAAATACTTTGAAACCTCGGTGGGCTGCAAAGGCTAAAAATATTCTTATAGCCTTGAGTCGTGCGACAGGGGCAAAAGTTTCATCGTAATCAATGCCTTTTTCTTGGCGATATCCCTTGGCCACCAATCT
Organism: Saussurea involucrata; assembly: GCA_033807775.1. Taxonomy (NCBI): domain Eukaryota; kingdom Viridiplantae; phylum Streptophyta; class Magnoliopsida; order Asterales; family Asteraceae; genus Saussurea; species Saussurea involucrata. Next base: position 17,503,829 of record CM066326.1, read on the forward strand.
TGCTTTGATTCTAATGACCACCCCATCCTCGTCCTTCTTGTTTCTGAAGACCCATTTTGTCCCTATGGCTTGTTTCCCTCGTGGCAGAGGTACTAGAGTCCATACCTTGTTTCTCTCAAACTGTAGAAACTCTTCTTGCATAGCATCTACCCAGTTTGGATCATCTAGGGCTTTAGAGATTCTTTTTGGCTCGATCACACTGATAAAAATTTGTAAAGAAACAAAAATTAGCAGTGGCTGATCTTGTTTTGACCTTTTCAGAAGGATCACCAATTATAAGGTTTGGAGGATGGCTTTTCGTCCACTGTGTTGTTCTTGGAAGATGGTCATTTGAGTCATCAAGATTAACTTTTGTGGTTGCACACTGCGGTTCTGGTGCAACCTCTGTTGTTGATGGTTCTTCAGCTTGTGGGAGGATTGGAATGAGAGTTAGAATTTGTTCCTCTGAGGAAGTAGAGAGTGAGTCTTCATTTTCCTCTGGTATTGATTCCTATGTAGTCGCTGGAGTAGGTATTTTAGGAGCCTCTGTTGTTGAATCTTTGGTCGTTTCATCTTTTGTTGGCTCCCCCTCAACACGTGCATCTGTATGATTCACAGAAGAGGATGAAGTATTTAATGGATCAGTTAGAGATATACCTGACTCAGACTGGTTTGCAGAATATATTTCTCCAGAGGCTCTGACGGCTCCAGCAGAGGGATCAATATCATCATGGAACATCTCTTCAAATAGAAGATTTAAGTCTTCTTCTCTTGTCTTTGAGATGCCAGAGGATTCCTTCTTTAGACCGAGTTCTGAACTGATTTGTTCAGAAGCCTTTTGAAAGGAATCATCAAAAGATACATTGATGCTTTCTACGATGGATCGAGACTTCAGAAGGTACACTCTGTAAGCTTTTGAAGTGGCAGAGTATCCTATGAACTTTCCTTCATCTGCTTTTACCTCAAACTTTCCTCTTGCTTCTTTATCATTTAAGACAAAGCACTTGCATCCAAATACATGAAAGAATTTGATGTTTGGTCGCCTTTTGTTGATCAAATGATAAGGTGTTTTGATGTGCCTCTTTACAATGGTTGATCGATTTTGGGTGTAGCATGCGGTTGATACTGCTTCTGCCCAAAAAGACATTGGTAATCCACATGCTGTCAGCATAGTTCTTGCAGCCTCCACAGGCGTGCGGTTCTTTCGTTCAACCACGCCATTTTGTTGTGGGGTGCGTGCAGCAGAGAAGTTCTGTGAAATGCCTTCTTCTGTAAGATAGGTTTCAATGACAGAGTTTTTGAATTCTGTGCCATTTTCGCTTCTTAGTTTCTGAATCCTGCACTCATACAGAACTTGGATTCTTTTCATTAAATTTATCAGAATGTTTGGAACATCTAATTTATTTCTGACAAATTCAACCCATGTAAATCTTGAGTATTAGTCGATCAAAACAAGTATATATTTCTTGCCACCTAGGCTCTGTGTAGCGATTGGACCGCAGAGGTCGACATGAAGCATGTACAGAGGCCTAGTGCAAGATATATCAGGTTTGCCTTTATGGGAAGCTCTTTTGAGTTTTCCCATTTCGCAGGCAGAGCACAAGTGATCTTTATTAAACTTAACATTTGGCAGACCTTTGACTAGATTAAGTTTAACAAGCTTATCTAGAGTATGAAAGTTTAGGTGGCAGAACATGTTGTGCCATAACCAGGCTTCTTCGCTTTTACAAGCTACAAGGCAGAGCTTGTCTTCCTTGTTCTTGGCACAGAAGTTCATTAGGTAGAGATCGCCTCTTCGTTCGGCTCGCAGAAGTTCGACTCTTGTGTCCTCACCTTGTAGAGAACAGAAGGTTCTTTTGAACATTACGTCGAAACCCGTATCGCAGAGTTGGCTAACACTGAGAAGATTGTGTTTAAGGCCATCCACATATGCAACTTTGCATATGGATATGTTCTCCTTCTTGATGACTCTGTAGCCTTTAATGTACCCCTTTTTGTTGTCTCCAAAGGTCACAGATCCACCATCGTGTTTTTCTTTGTATGTGGATAGTAGACCTCTGTCGCCAGTCATATGCCGCGAGCATCCGGAGTCTAGATACCAGATCGGCACATACTGCTTCTACAAGATAATCAGAGAGTTTTAGGTACCCATATCCAAATGGGTCCAGCTTTGTTAGGGGTTTTCAAGTTTGCCTTAGCATTCTTGGATTTTGCTTTAGCTTCTGTTGAAGAAACATTGTGTTTCTTCTTACCCTCGAATTTAGCATTCTTGTTGGGTACAGAGAGTAAACAATGTGGATTTGTGAAGTATTGGCTTAATTTATAAATGAGATCAAAGCAATGACAATAATGAATGTGCGAAGAGATTTGCTTGAACTTTTCATTGAAAACATTAAATGGGGGCACAGAGGCATTACATTCTACCCTAACATTTGACTTCCTATTACAAGAAGACCTATGTAGGCTAGATTGTTGTTTGCAAAATCCTTTGTTGAGAGCAGCCTTCTGTGGACCCCTTCTGTGGTGAACTTCTGCAGGTTTCACTGTCACAGAAGAAAAAGATTTGTCATTTTTAGCCCATTTACCCTTTTGTTGCCATGTTAGGTTTTCTTTAATAAACCTTAAGGATTTTAAAATCTTTGAACTTGTTGGATTTTGAGAGGACAGAGGATGACTTAGAGTTAGTCTCAGGTTCGTCAGAGGATGAATCATCCTCATATACAGAGGTTAAGTCACTTAGTTCTCTTTCGACAGAGGCTGGACTTTCAGAGCATGTGCCATACTCACTTTCTTCCTTTTCTAGGGGACTATCTTCTGAGTCAACAGAGGTATCTGATAAGGTTTCTTCAGAGAGATTTTGATCGACAAAAGGTGTACATAAATTTTCGAAAAAGTTGTTTTTCCCAATTTCTATCAACTGTTTTTCATCTGAAACGTTAGGCTTGAACTCAGGAGCCTCTGCCGATAATTTCTTTTCAGAGTTTATCATGCAGACAAAGGCAACCTGTGTTTGAGTCTCGGGTTTACCAAACTTGAAGATTCCTATCTGATCTTGAGTTTTCAGATATTTCTTATGTTTGGATTCTCTTTTGATAGAGATTGAAGGTGACAAATCTGTGTTTTCAAACCACACATTTGTCATCTTCAGAGGTTTCCTTATGTGAGGTTCCCTAGAGACTTTTTGCCTTTTGCTAACAGAGAGTAGATTTGGAAAACCAGGTTTTCTTGTACTTCCAGTGAGAAATAGAGATGACAGAGATTTGTTTCTTTTGTTTCCGGTGTATGGATCTATATCACAGAAGCCAATTCCCCGTCTTCCTATTTGTGTGTTAATTTTCTCGTATACCTTCTGTGCATCTTGGTATTTCTTAATTAAAAGATCTCTTCTGAGTAAATCTTGATAGAGGACTTCTCTTTCCTTTTGAAAATAATGTTTAAGAGCTAGAATGTTCATTCTGTCGGTCTCAACGTCCATTAGTTCTTTAGATTTTGTTTTTAATGCAGAGTTAAGTTCATAAATTTTTTCTTTCAAAGGATTTAGGTGTTTGTTCCAATTTGTTTCAATTTCTTACTTTTCTTGAAAGATTATAGTCTTTTCTTGAGTGAGAAGTCTAGCTTCTCTCTCAAAGAAGGTAAGCTTCTTTTGAATACTTTCGCAGGTCTTTTTAAGTTCTGTGTATTCAATGTTTAGTTTGAGCAAATCAGCTTCTACTGGACTAGAGTTAGAGTCAGAAGTGGATACCTCATTGTCGGAGTCGGATGAGCTGACCTCTGCCATTCCACAGAACAAGGCGTTTTTGTCGCTTTCATCAGATGATTCGTCTGACAGCCAGTTCTCCTGATTCACCATTAGTGACTTCTGAGCATAAAACTCCGCTTTCTTTTTGTAGTAAGCAGAGTCCCTCTGTGGGCGGTTAGATTTGCTTCTGCAGTCAGTGGCATAATGACCTGACTTGCCACAGTTAAAGCATCCTTGGTTCTAGGAACCGTTTCCAGCTCTGTCGTCCGACCTCTATCGGTCACCACCTCTTTCAGTTCTACATTCATTGGCGTAGTGGCCTGGCTTACCACAGTTGTAACATACTTGGTTTTGTGGAGTGTTGCCAACTTTATCATCTGAACTTTGTCGGTCACCACCTCTGTCAGTCGACCTCTGTTGGTCGCTACCTCTGTCGGTCGACCTTTCATTTGACCCTTCTCTTCCTCGATCATCTCTTCCATAGCGTTCATTACCAGACTTCTTCTGGTAACCTCTGTTGAATTCCCTTGTCAAAAGGTCTAACGATTTAGCAATAGAGGCTATTGATGTTTCTTCTTCTTCCACCACCTCCTCATCTTCACTATCAACGATCAAGATTTTCTTTTTCTTCTCCTTCTTTACCTCTGCAGCTTTCTCCTTTAGCTTCTCTCTAGCTTCTGTGGTCTTACCGACCAGTGCAAGAGGTGCACTGATTTGTGCTTTTGCTTGTGCGATTTGAGACTCTTGGGCTGCTAATGTTCCAGGAACATGACGTTGTTCTCTTTAGAAGTTCTGTGAATCCCGAACTTCTTGCACTTGTTGATTAGAGAGTTAAACCGATCATATGTCGTCTGCAGAGATTCGGTCGACAGAGCTTTGAATGCATAGTATTCATTTATGCATTGGGCTCTGCGGTTCTTCTGAGTTTTGGCCCCACCCTCGAGTTGTTTTTCCAGTTCCTTCCACAGATCGTATGCAGACTCACACGCATCTAGGGATTGGAAAAGGTCATTGGGTATGGCCATTATCAGAAGTCTCTTTGTTTTCTGAGCAACCTCATATTTTGCCCAATCAGGTTCGGACCACTAATCCTTGGTCTTTGGTTTCTCGTACGCAGGAACCTCAGGAGTGTCACCTGTGGCAGGAATACGTGGTACTGTGACCATGGGAACGAAAGGAGGATTGTTGATAAAGTGCATGAGTTCTTTGTCAGTACCCTCGAAGAAGTGAATCATTCGTATCTTCCACTGAGGGTACTCATCTCTGAGTAGTGTGGGTGGCTTGGTTAAGGAACCAGCGGTGAAGAAGTTGTTTGAATTTGTCATTTTGAGAGAGTGATAATTCCAGAAAATAGGGTAAGCTTTCTGAAAGCTTTGAGCAGTGTACTAAAATGGAGATTTAACTGTAGTAACAGGTTCTGTAAGTATACCAAAGTCGAACAGGTCGAGAGTGGCAGAAAAAACAGAAGGAATGAAGAACAGGTTAATATCAGTCCAAGTTTCTACCAAAAATCATTGTAAGAGTGGATCACTTGATATAGAAAATCAAGGCAGGCTCTGATACCAATTGTTGGTTCCTGTTTTGCTTAACAATGATGATTCTATCTAATTAGTTCAAACAATATATAATGCGGAAGCGTTTTAACGAACTAACATATATTATGAGGTAGAATAACACACAATATCAAATACAAGAGGTGTAAATAAGACAGATAAATAGCTCAATGATTCACTGTATTTGATATAATAAGAACACCAAGAACACCGAAAGGTTTGACAAGAAACTGCTCTAAAGGTGTGTGTGTTGTGTAAAAAGCCTAATAGAAAAGTTCACATGAACCTTCTATTTACACTACTTCTAAAGGGGACAATAAGGACTGAAGGTACAAAGACACTGTTGAGGAATAGTAGCTGGAAGGTACAAAACACTATTCTGGAACTGTTGCAGATACAACGTTCATTAAATGCTCCGTATTCAGCTTTAGGCGGAAACCTATCAGAGTTTGACACGTGGAGTTGTCAAGTCACGCCTTTGTACGATTGATCTTCAGAACCTTCGAATGGCAGATATTGTAAGAAGCATGTTCGTCCTTGTTTAGATCTTTTGCGTAGATCTTCTTTTTACCACAGAAGCTCTGTCAAGTATGACAGAAGCTCTGTGGCCTTGTCCGCTTAGAAGAGTCTTCTGTTGTTTCTTCACTTCGGTCTTCTTGATTAACCCGGTAGAGCCTCTGTCGAAGACTTCTGTCTTCTCGGTTACTCGGCTACTTGGCAGAGCCTCTGTTGGTGTCGATACTTAGTCTATTTTTCCAATACTTCTATTTATCATAAAGATTGGAGCTAACAGTTATTCTCAACACTATGCATGCTTCTGAACCATCTACCTCAGATATCCTATCTACTTCATCAGTGAATGAAATAACATCTGAACCTCTTCCTCTTTTGCCTGAAATACCTGAAGTTGCAGAAGCCTCTTCTTCAGCTCCTCCAGAAGTTCAAATTGTGTCAGAAAATCATACTCCGGCTCAGCGATGGACTATTAATCACCTAATTGATCAAATTCTTGGTGATCCAAACGCTGGTGTTCAGACTCGACAAGGTTCAGGTAACATTTGTTTATTTGTTAACTTTATTTCTCTGATTGAACCAAAGAAAACAGATGATGCCCTCAGAGATCCAAACTGGGTCAGCGCTATGCAAGAAGAACTGACAGAATTTGAACGAAACAAAGTTTGGAATCTCGTTCCAAGACCATCTGACAAGTCAGTAATAGGCACTAAGTGGGTCTATCGAAACAAATTGGATGAACATGGAACTGTAACCCGTAACAAGGCTCATCTTGTTGCTTAGGGATACAGACAAGGGGAAGGCATAGACTACAACGAAACATTTGCCCCAGTGGCAAGACTCGAAGCTATTCGTCTATTCTTAGCATACGCTGTTCACAAAGACTTCAAAGTATATCAAATGGATGTGAAATCAGCATTCTTAAACGGAAGGCTGAATGAAGAAGTCTATGTTGAGCAACCTCCAGGATTCAGTGATCCTAAGCATCCAGTTTATGTATATAAGCTGGATAAGGCACTTTATGGCTTAAAGCAAGCTCCTCGTGCATGGTATGACACTCTCTCAACTTATCTCCATATTGAAAAATTTGAGCGTGGTAAAATCGATAAAACTCTATTTTTCAGGAAAGTAAAAGGTCATATCATTCTTGTTCAAATATATGTCGATGATATTATATTTGGTTCTACTAACCCTGAATTATGTACTCGTTTCGCTGAAAGAATGAAAGTTGAATATAAAATGAGTATGATGGGTGAACTGACATATTTCCTTGGTCTTCAAATCAAGCAAAATGAAAAACTCACTTTCATTCGCCAAGGTAAGTATGTTAAAGATATGTTGAAAAAGTTTGATCTTACTCAAAGCTCAACTATGAAAACCCCAATGGCATCGCCGCTGACACTTAACAAAGATCCTTCAGGGAAACTTGTTAATGTCACAGCATATCGTGGAATGATCGGCTCTCTTCTGTATCTTACAGCTAGCCGTCCTGATATTATGTATGCAACTTGTTTATGTGCACGATATCAATCTGAACCTAAGGAATCTCATTTGATCGCTATAAAGCGTATTTTTCGATACCTTAAGGGTACTCCTAACCTAGGTCTTTGGTATCCCAAAGACTCAGGGTTTGATCTAATCGCCTATTCAGATAGTGATTTTGCAGGATGCAAATTGGATAGGAAAAGCACCACTAGAGGCTGTCAGCTCCTGGGTGAAAAGCTGGTGATTTGGACTAGTAAAAAGCAAAATTTTGTGTCCACCTCAACTGCTGAAGCTGAGTACGTAGCCGCTGGAAGATGTTGTTCTCAAGTCTTATGGATGAGAAATCAACTATTGGACTATGACCTTCAGCTCTCCAAAGTTCCAATCTATTGCGACATCACTAGTGCCGTCGTTATAGCAAACAATTCAGTGCTACACTCAAAGACCAAACACATCTAGATCAGGTATCATTTTATCAGAGATCATGTGATGAATGGTGATGTAGAACTCCATTTTATCCCAACTGACTTTCAGTTAGCTGATCTGTTCACCAAACCTCTTGATGAGACAAGATTTAACTTTCTCATCAGCGAGCTTGGAATGCTGAACCTTGAAGAATAATTCTTCAGCGGTAAAGTATTTGATCAGTGATAAATAAATTCTATTCACTCATTCCTCATCTAATCTCTGAAAAAAAACGGATTCGCTGATATCAGGGTATGTTCTCTCTCTTAAACGCCGACGTTCGCTTCAGCATGCAGAATTTCAAAATAAATTACATCGCTGAATATCTCTTCCTTTCAGTGATTCTTTTGAAAATCTCACTGATATTTCTAATCAGTGTTTCTCTATTTTTTTGAAAATGTCCCTGAGTTTTCTTTAAAACCCTCAGAGACAACTTAAAATATGAAAGGGCGTTTGTGACGTCATCACAACGGATAAACCCTGGCACGACCTTTCATCTGACATGCTCGATTGAAATTAAAGGCAGCCTAAATTTCATCTACAAACACCATCGCACGATGAACAAGTAGCTAGCAACTCATGTAATTTAATTAACATGAAGAAAGAAAGAAATTAGGGAGTTATAGAGGATGAGGTTGGCCATACAATTAATCGGAAAGTTGAAGCTCTTGGCGCAACTTTAATGGCTTCCTTCCACATTGATCCAACTCACCCTTCTTCCTCTGCAACTCATCCACTCCTTGCATTCACAATTCTCTGAATCAGGTTAGCAAAACACATTGATTTCAAAAGAAATAAACAAAGATGTTTTGGTGAAGGATTCCATTAAATAAACACATAAAAAGCGTTTAAGAAGCAAATTCTTTGAAAACATACCTTTGATTAGGAATCAAACTTTTGAATGGAATCCTCCACTTTCTCTTTGAGCTTCTCTGTCATCGACAAAATAAAAATCAACTCTTCCTTTTCCTTTTTCTGAAACGAAGACAAGCAATGAATTAAACCTGATTAAATCTAAACGGAAGAAATATAAACGGAAGAAATAAAAACCTAGCTCTTCTCCTTCTGTCAGAACCAAAATACATCAGATCAATAATTAGATCTCGAAAATATAGGAGGGGCAAAAACCCCTCCAAACAAGTCGCCATTGTAGATCGATGCCAAAACCCTAACCAAAAAAACCAAAAAAACACGACTATATCATTACAAACATCCAAAACAACGGCGGTAAGATACATGTACAAATCATAAATCATAAATAAAAAACCTAACGAAAAATTGCATAGAATATAAATGTACATACAGAAATATAAAAATTGAAACGCGAACAAAAACAGTGCGTACCAGAATCAAGGATCGAGATGTGTGAAGATGGAGGTTGAAGCGAGAGAGAAATAGAGAATCTGTGATCATGTTCCTCCTTTCTCTCTCTACTTCCTCGTTTGCGTTAGGGTTTGTTGTTAGCGGATTGAGAGTGCGTACAGGGGGGACGAGGAGCGAGTATTTTGTGTCAAAAGGGGTTTCCAGGGGGGTTATAAAAAATAAATAAGGATGGTGAGAACTGACCAAACTGTTTTCGTCCTTCGTCTACGATATTGCAATCGGTAGAGAAATGGAGAGAAAGGCAGAGTTGGATGAGGTACCGGTAGAGAAATGGAGAAAAATCAGTAACAACTTTGGGGGGGGGGGGTAAGGGTTAGGGCTCATCGATCTGAATTTTGGAGGGAGGGTAAGGGTTTTGGGGATATTTTGGAGGGAAGTAAAAAAAACAAATTTTAGGGAGAATAAAAAATTAACAAGTTTTAGAATTTTTTTTAAATTATTATGTATGATATATTATAAAATATTTATGTTTTAATTTTAAAAACTCTTAAAAATACAATGTTAAATTATTATGTAGAAATATTTATAGGCTTTAATGGCTCTTAAGTAATTGTTTTTCAAAAATACCTAAAAAAACCTCTTAAATGAAAATCTTGTCGGTCTATAGTCTATACAGACAGAGAGTTTTATCCACACAGAACTTAATGGAATACCAACCAAACATTCCTTTAATGAGTTGTATTGGGCATTAAAAGTGTCGTATTATACTCATCGGTTGTTAATGAACTATATTGGTCCTTTACATATTTAACTGACTCTAATGAAATATAGTGAGCTTTGATACTTTACAATGGCTCTTAATAGACTTGATAGGGCCTTTATGGGCTTTAGCGGCTTTTTATGATCTCTAATGGCATCACTAGGCATTCATGGGTTTCAGTGATTTTTAATGAGTTGTATTGGGATTTGATGACTCTTAGGTGCGTTTGGTACGCAAACAGGATAGAACATGACAGGATGGGACAGAACAGAACAAAACATGACAGAACAGTTGTTCAGTGTTTGGTAGACAGAATTGGACAGAACAGAACAGATAGCATTACATAAAATAAAATAAATAAAATTTAAAGAATGAATAAAATATAAAATAGAACGTGTATTTGATGTTTTAGAATAGAATTAGATTTTATTTTAAGGTTATATTGGTAAAACATAAGTCTGTTCCAGCTTGTTCCATGGGGTAGGGGTGGAACATGCATGTTCCACTCTGTTCCTGTCTGTTCCACATAAAAGTCCTGCCAAACATGGGACAGTGATGCTCTGTTCTGTTCTGTCCTGTCCAGTGTACTAAACGCATCCTTAATGAACTTTATTGGGCCTTTACGGGTTTTATTTTAGTACTTGTTAATTAAGGAACTGTATCATGTCTCTTAATGAATTATACAGGCCTTGATGGATCACTATAGTGGCTCTTAATCGGCTATAGTGGGTCTCGATGATGCTTAATGAACTTGATTGGGCCTTGATGGGCTTTAACGACTCTTAATGAACTCTAATGGGCCTTTATGGGCTTAAGTGGCACTTAATGAAACGTATTAAGTCTTCATGGGTTACGAGTGACTCTTGGTAAAATGTATTAAGCTTTGATGGGTTACAGAGACTCTTAAAGAATTGTAATTGGCCTTGATGGTTGGGTGAAAACCCAATTTCAAGTATTGGAGATTTATGGGCTTTAGTGGTTCTTAATGAAGTTGATTGGGCTTTGATGGACTTTAACGACTCTTAATACACTCTAACGGGTCCCGATGGGTTGTATCTTACTATGTGACTGTAAATGAGCTTTATTGGGTGAAAGTGCAGGATCTATTCTTACAATCAATATAGAAAGAAGTAATTGAGAAATTGTATGATCAAGCCCAATTGTATTCAATGATGCACAGAATTACAGATCTAAGAGAGAGATAACCTCAAAGATTACAAGGAATGAATACAAGTAATATGGGAAAATCAATCAGTTAGCAACGTAGTGCTAACCACTCTATTTATACTGCAACAAACATCTTAAAGCTACAGTACAAATAAGAAAGACTAATAAGAACATAACACGTGTCCTAATTAGTTTACACATTACTAAATAACGAAACTCGTCATAAGTTCTGAACAGGTAGTTCAGAACTTCTGAACATTCTTCTGATCACGCTTCTCAGAACTTCTGACTTCTCTTTCTCAGATCTCTGACTCTTCTTCTCAGAACTTCTGAACCTTCTTATCAGATCTTCAACACTTGGTTTATTGACAAAACTTCAGATATAACAATCTCCCCCTTTTTGTCAAATAAACTTAAACTTTGCATCATCTAATTCTTTCAGAGCAGGAACAATTTTCTGAAGTAGCACATTCCTCAGATTAAGCCTCTTATCAATCTTGTCAATAATTTCTTGAATAACTTCAACTTGCTGATTTATTGCTTCTTGAGTTATGTTTGCTTCCTTTACTTTCAGCATCTTTTTCTCCAAATTGTGCTTTATGATCCTTAAAGTTCCAGAACAATATTTTGCAGTTTCCTTTGCTCTGAAGAAGATCTTTCCACTTTTGTTCTTCAAAAATACTCCCAGATCTGGATACTTGTGAACACTTCCAGTCTTTAACACCTTTTTCTGCTCATGATCTGTATTGGGATTTGCCAGATAAACACATGACTTTTGCAAATACAGAGCTATTTGGAAATCTGTATAGCAATGCCACCTTAAGATATAGAACATGGCCTCAATCACCACACTTCTTGCCTTCCTTTCATTTCTGTCTTTACTTGACTCTTTAAAACATAGAAAGCTGTGTAATCTGTAGAAGTCAACCACTGACAGTTTCTCAAAATCTGCATCAGTAAAATAATAAACCTTACCATCTTCTCTCAAAACTTCAAAGGATAAGTACTCCATCTTTCTGAATTTCTTAACCTTCAATTCTCTGATTCCAGTGATTAGAAAATCTGAGTAAACGACTTGCTTTGTTTTGCCAAGACATCTTGATTTTTCAGCCAACCAGATCTGAGTCTCCTTAGACCTATCATAATACACATCCAAGAATTGTACTTCTTTTGGTTTGAAAAACTCAGGCAGATCAAATTCAAGAAAGTATCCATTCAGATCAATGGATATTTCATCTTCTTTTGGTTCAGACTGTTCAGTTTGATCAAAACTAGTTATCTGCACATTCTGAGGTGTTGTGTCCTGAACTTCTTCAACTTCATCTGACAAAATTTCATTCACTTCATACTCAGCTGGGAACACAAAATCATTATGTAGAATCTTTTTGGGATTCACCTCAGATAGCAACCATTCACTACTGTTTCTGATTTTTCTTCTAAAATCCAACCTCCTCTTTACACAGTTTATGCATCTCTTCTTTAAACTCTCTTTTTCAGCATCCATACTTACTTCCATTCTAATCAACAACCAATTCAGAGTTGCATCACTGTACTTCACCAACTCTTTTAATCTGAACAATTCAAGTCTCTCGTGAACCATATATGTGAACCCTTCTGTCTCCATTCCTTCATTCACAAAACCCTTCACATGCAGATCAACTTCTGTTTTCTTTGTGGGAGAACTCAGATTGCACTTTTCTTTTCTTTCTTCGATAGCCAACTGGAAGTCATACAAGTATGTATTTCTGACATAAATACCCAGAAGTCTTCTGCATTCAATTTCTATCAAGGCTTCTTCAGTGCTAGCAAAGAACTTGACTAGAAAGATATGATCATCAAGAGTCAATCTGTGAAAATCAAATGTAGACATGGAAACCTTTGTATTTCTTTCTTTCAGTATTTCCATTCTAACGAACATTAAACCATTGAATTCATCTTGTTGAAACATCAGAACTTTCTCGATTCTTTTCTGAATATGCAGTTTTGAGTCAGGAACTCTGAACATGTTAGAAGCTTCTGAGTAGACCATCTGAGCTCTGTCATCCATAAAACCATCAATGTTACTTTCCAAAAGATCATACTCTCCTTCTGTGTAGTAGAGATTATCATATATTTCCTCAGGAAAAATATCATCATGAAATTGTCTGGCTAATGGCACATCACTTAACTCTAGAATGAAGTCACACACAGGTTCTTCTAGTCTTTGCAATTTAATCTTTGGAATCTCAATTGGTTTTCTGAATACATATTCAGAAGGCATAAAGAAGTCTTTCACTTTCACATACTCTTCTTCTGTATTTAACTCATCACAAAAGTTAAACCTAAAATCATCTTTAAAATCCTGAGTGTAATCCACAGTTCTGTCTTCTTCTCCCATTAGATCAATGGGTCTTATCACTTTTATTCCTTTATGAATTTTCTGAACACTCAAAGCTCTGACTACTTCATTATGCATTCTTCTGATCAATTCTTCATTCAACCTCCTTTCTTCTGATTCAGACTCCATTGCCCTTTCACTGTTATAAACCACAATATCTGTACACCTGTTTACCACTGTACTTTCCACTATTTCTTCTATTCTCAAATCAGATTCCTCAATAGCTACAGTTTCATCTGAGTTTCCTTCCATCTCAGTATCCAAGTTCAATTCCTCTGTTTTATCTGATTCATTACTATCAATACTTCCCAACTCCATTTCTTCTGTATCTGAACTGTCAAGCTGTACTATCTGAATCATCTCCTTTAAATTTTCCTGTGTCTGATCTTCTGAACTTTTTGTATTGGCTAAGTGCATGTCTGCTATCTCAAAATCTTCTATGCCAATATCATCATCAGAACTTAACCTTTGTCTTTTCTCCCCCTTTTGATGATCATGAGGCTCATTATCATCAAACTTTCTTTTTAAGTTCTGATTAGAAGTACCTTCAGCTTCAGCTTCTGCAATAGGAACAGGATCAAGAGGCTTTGAAGTAGAAGCCAGTGATACACTCAGTGCTTTCAGTATAGAATCCTGCATATCTTGCATTTGTTTCAACATATCTTTTTGAAAACCAGACATTATATCCATGATCTCCTTTTTGTGAGAATCCAAGGATTTCTTTACATCATCTACCTTGGTTTCAACAGAAATTAACTTTTTCTCCAACACACCTTTCAAATCTGATACCTCATCATTCAGATCCTCCATCCTCTTCTCCAAATTTTCTACTTTTTCCCCCATCTCCTTGTTTTGTTTCTGAATCTTTTCAAATTCAGAAGTTTCTAACAGTGAACCTGAACCAACAGATGGTCCAGTTTTCATGTGCCCAGAGGGCTCATGGCCTGTAGATAACACACAGTCATCTTGTACAACAGATGCACGTTTGAATGAGGCTTTTGTAATGTTCACCTCACCAGGACTTCCATCCAATCCTCGACACCCAACATTAGGCATGTCTATGAATGTTGTTTCAGGAGTACGAAATTCCTGATCTGTGCAAGTGTCAAAAGGAATTTCAGGCTCAATATGAATAGGACTGTGATATTCAGACTCAATGTGTGGAAAAATAAGTTGGGATTTATCACCTCCCTCCAAATGAGTTTGGGATGGTTCCCCGGATTTGTGTGAAACAGTAGCATGTTGAAATGCTTCTGAGTGGGTATGGATGGGTTGTTCAAGATCCACCACTAGGTCCATGGTGTTTGTTTCAATATTGGACACCAAGAGATGTGAACCAATAGCATGTGTGGTTACCTGGTCAAGATTAGTTGGTTCAGAGGCATCTCTTTCTGTTTGAACCTCTGTTAACAATCTCTCATCCTCACCACTCTCATTCTGTTTTTCCTCACTGAGTCTAACCAAGCTCTCAGAATTTTCCCCCTCAAGTCTCTCAGAATGTTCACCCATCTGAACATCCTCCCCCTCTCTAATTCGACTAGACCCCTCACCTCTCTTCTCAGGTTGGTCCTCTTGGGCAGGGATTTGAGGTAATTCAATTCCCATAGAGGTGCAATAAGCTTTTAAAATCTCACTCTCCCTTGGAATATAATTCCTAAGTGATTTTGGCAACAGTTTATGATTGGGATAATTTTCAAGTCTTGTTACTGAGGTCATCTTACCCAAATAAAATGTAGGACCATGCTCTTCATTTGTTCTTCTTGAGATTGTTCTGTTTTCCTGCATGGCATACCAAATAACAATTTGCCAGTACCTTATGTAGGGAATGTATGTCAGTGGAGCATCCTTTGTCTTCTTCTGAATTGCTTTCTGATTCTTCTCAAAAGTATTCTTCATATCTTCCCAAAGTATTAAAGTATAGTCATAATGCCTATTCTTCACTAAACCTTGAAATATCTGAAGAATTTGTTTAGAACCTTGATCAGCAGAACTATTTTTCCATGACAAACATTTATTTACCACATGAAAGAAGCAAGCCCAAATAGGTGGTAATTTGTTTCTTCTGAACAAACTGAGAGTCCTCAATCCTACTTTCCTCAAACAATATAACACAGTTATTTTCAGATAATTTCAACCATTCACTCTCAGGAACAACTCTTTCCACTAGAATAGATCTATCTGACATAATAGAACCTGCAGCACTCTGTTCATGTTCAATATTAACGTTTACCTCATCCGCATTTCCTTCAGATTCATCCATTTGTTCATCTTCTTCATCATTTCTTATTGCCCCTTCCTCTGCAACTCTATTTTGTACTTCATCATTTTCCGAATCGGATGAATCCATTATTGATTTTGTAGAATGTAGAGAAATTGGACCACTTCTTCGTATTTCAGACATGATTTAAGAAGAAAACAGATTCAAAGAACTCTGGATTTGATTCGTATCTCACGTTTCGCTCTGGAATTTGAAAGAAATTTGAAATAGGGATTTTAAGACCTATTTAAAATCCGCGAAGTTGAAAGGTTTAACGGAAAAGCGAAATCAATGTTATAACGGAGTCAACACATGTGAAATACCACAAAGGATTTAAATGAAATACGTGGCATTGTCAAACAAATATGAAGCTGACACGTGTTAGTGGATAGAATTTTGACTCAAGTCAAAGATCTGAATAACACGCACAGATGTTCTGATTCCATGACTCAGAAGAATTTTGCCTTGTAACCAAACTGTCTTTTAAAATCAACTTCTGACCAATATAAAACATTTTGATTATTCAGAAGAGGTTTGAACAGATAAGAAATGAAAACAAATCTTTTAAGCATCACAAAATGATTTCCAAAAGAATTTTGATGCTCCCCCTTGACTTGAGCATGCATTTGAGTATTAATGATACATAAAGATGAGATTAAAAGATAATCAAAGAAGCATAATCCATACAGTTGAAGTTATTTGTATTTCTCAAAAATAAATTTTTGAAAGTTAGATTGCTGAAGTATTGACTCAGAATTTCTGACCTTAAGATTCAGAGGTTCTGATTTCAAGACTCAGAAGTTCTGAACTCAAGACTCAGAAGTTCTGAACTCAAGACTCAGAAGTTCTGAACTCAAGACTCAGAAGTTCGGAACTCAAGACTCAGAAGTTCTGAACTCAAGACTCAGAAGTTCTGAACTCAAGACTCAGAAGTTCTGAACTCAAGACTCAGACAAGTTTACTTAGAAAAATTTAGCATTTTTTTTTTTTAAATATTTTCAACTAGGCAGATTAAGCATTCCTATGGATTTTGTGATTTTTGAACATTCTAAACTTCAAATCACCATAACTTGCTCAACAAAATCAACAAATTGATCTATATGAATCAGAAATCCATAATTACATTCAGACCGAGTTTTGGACTGAATTATCCAAAAGTCAAAATTCTCAATTTAAGCACAGCATCTGTTTTCAGTCATGTGTAGGTATAGATCATTCATTCAGCTCTACACATGAATAACCTGCAAAACAGATTAAGTTGACTTTGGTACCCATATGAACTTGGGTCCAGGTTTGTTAGGTGTAGTAGCATATGCAGATATTCTATAAGAACCATACCAGTGCTGAATAAAATTCTTGTTCACAAAATCATTAGTCCCACAATATGAACAACAAAATTTCTTTTGTGCAACTCTGACTAATTGATTTACAGAATAAATCACATCAGGTTTACCAAAAGATTTTCTTTGAAAAGTATTGTTCTTCTTGACATTTGAATTAGGAACTTTTGATTTTGGCACTTCTTTCTTAGAAGTTGTTCCTTTAACTCTCCATTCCATTTTTATCTTTTTAAAAGAACAATTATAAGATTTATCAATATCAGAATCATAAAACAGATTAGAAGAACGAATCTGATCTTTTGAACTATGATTTGATTTGTCAACAACTTTCGTTTCAAATTCCCTAAACTTTTTAATATACAAATCAAACCTTGACTGCAAATCAGATTTGGACTTCCTCTCTATCATGATTTTAGTTGATAAATCAGATAATTTCTTAATAAGTCTCCTTATCTCCAAATGAAAAACTTTCTTTTCCTTCTCAAACTCATCTTTTAAGCATTTTTCTTTAAAGCCATTTACCTTCTTCTTTTCAGTCTCTTTCCTTCCATCTTCTAACTCTTTCTCCAACTCATTTATTTTTACAGAAAACTCATTTAACATTCCTGTTTTCTTTTTCTCAAAACCATTCTTTTCTTTTTGAAAAACATTTTTCTTGCATTCAAACTCTTTTCTTTCTTTTGCAAGAATTTTCTCCAAATCAGAATTTTTTAGAGATAATTCAACAGACTTTGTTTCAAAACCTTTCCTCTCAGTTTGAAAGTCTCTTCTTTCTTTCTCAAATTTCTCTCTTTCAAGTATAAGAACTTGTTCAAAATCATAGATTTGTTTCAAGAGTTGACAATTTCTCATTTCACATGATTTGATTCTATTTTTAGAATATGTCAACATCTTTCTTTCAAAATTGATTTTCTCTTTCAAATCAACATTCTCTTTTTCTAACACCTTTGTGTTCTCTTGAGCCTTTTCGAAATCTTTTAGAAGATCGAATTTATCTTTTTGCAAATTTACAACAACTTTTGCACTTTCCTCAAATTTGGCTTCAAGATTAGCAAACTTGCTTTCAAAATGAACAATCTCAGTTTTTGGTTTAGAAATTGTTTCTTTTGCTTTTACAGGACTAAATTTTTGTAAATTGTCTGAACTGGTTATAGAACTTGCGGGTCTCACAAAAACTTCAACAATCTCAGGCATGATGAAATGACAAATTCTAATATCAACTATGAATTATGATAAAAAAATGAGAATCAACACAGATCTAGAACATGCAAGAATTGATCGAATCTGTCACATGCATTTCATCAAACAGTTAAAGTACATGAATTAATGAAATCTTCTTTTCAACAAAAAATTTGAATACTAATCAACATGCATCAGATATAATCACTTTGATCAAGAAACCAATCAAGAATTTCGAAAACATACCTGTGATCTCTGTTTAATTTCGAAAATTAATCAGCATAGAGAGAAATTCTTTGGATGACTTGATTGTAAGATATCGATTCAACAGAAAGACAAATTCAAATTTCTTGAATCAATGATAGAAATGAATTCAAGAATTGTTAAGAATTCAAGAATTGTTAGCAGCAGCGGAATCAATTGTCGAATTGATCAAGAAACTTCAAGAACGCGATCAAACACACTCTTGGACGAATTTGTTTGTTGATTGGCTCTGATACCAATTGAAAGTGCAGGATCTATTCTTACAATCAATATAGAAAGAAGTAATTGAGAAATTGTATGATCAAGCCCAATTGTATTCAATGATGCACAGAATTACAGATCTAAGAGAGAGATAACCTCAAAGATTACAAGGAATGAATACAAGTAATATGGGAAAATCAATCAGTTAGCAACGTAGTGCTAACCACTCTATTTATACTGCAACAAACATCTTAAAGCTACAGTACAAATAAGAAAGACTAATAAGAACATAACACGTGTCCTAATTAGTTTACACATTACTAAATAACGAAACTCGTCATAAGTTCTGAACAGGTAGTTCAGAACTTCTGAACATTCTTCTGATCACGCTTCTCAGAACTTCTGACTTCTCTTTCTCAGATCTCTGACTCTTCTTCTCAGAACTTCTGAACCTTCTTATCAGATCTTCAACACTTGGTTTATTGACAAAACTTCAGATCTAACATTGGGCCTTCACGGATCAAGCTTCATAAATCATAAAACCAATGTTTGACGGTAAATGAACTATATTGGACATTGATCAACTTCGATGGGTCTAATGAACTGTATGGCCTTACATGGCTTCAATCAGCTAATAGTAATATGTAATAATAATATGTATTGAGCCTCAATATGTTTGTGTTTAAGTCGTGAAAAAAATATATTTTAGGATATTTGAAAATATATATAAAATATTTCTTTATCTTTTGAATTTTTAAAAAAAACTAAAATTAACTAATCCGTCGGTAATACGTCGCTAATTACCGACGGATTACGGATGGATTATTTATTATTTATTTAAATTTATTTAAATATTAAGTTTGAGAAAAAATTAAATAAAAATTAAATAATCCGTCGCTAATTACCGACGAATTATTTATTTATTATTTATTATTTTTTAATTAACTAATCCGTCGCTAATTACCAACGGATTACCGACGGATTATTTATTATTTATTTGTTTAATTAACTAATCCGTCGATAATTAGCGATGGATTACCGACGGAATAGTTAATTAAAAAAATAAATAATAAATAATCCGTCGGTAATTAGCGACGGATTACCGACGGATAATTATTTATTTATTTTTTAATTTTTTTTAAATAAATCCGTCGGTAATCTGTCGGTAATCTATCGCTAATTACCGACGGCTGGTATCCGTCGGTAATTTTCGTCGGAAATTTGAGTAAACTTCAAAATACAAAATGAGAAAACTTCAAATTCTCTTAAAACAAAATTATTTTATTCTTTATTTTGAAAATTACAGTATTCAATATATCTATATCTATACCGCACTATAAATGAAATTTATCAAAAGTCTTAAAAAGCCTTATAGTCTTAAAATTTATATTTAAAATTTAAATTTATGTTTCCAAGGCTCCCTCTTTAAACACCATAAATTATCGGTTTGTAACAGAACAAATTGTTCCCAATAAAAACTTAGAGCATCTCCAATAGATTCTACAAAATCAAGAACCAAAATAAAAAACCTCTAAAAAAAATTATTTTCATCTCCAACAGATTTCCATTTTGGAGAAACAAACAATGTTTATAATATTAAAATATTTCATTCATCAATTAAAATATTATTTTTCTCTCTAAATATTTGTTTTCAAGGATTTCTATTGGTGTTCTCATCTAGTAATCATTTTTTAGGATATCTCAATATTTGAAGAAAAATTCATTCTATCTCTTATTTTCTCCATTTTAGAGATAGTTTTAGGGAAGTTATTGGAACAAAATTATAACTCAAAATCATCGTATTCTTTATTTTCTCCAAAATGTGTTGGAGATGCTCTTATGTTCCCAACAAGGCTGAAGGGTCTCCTCCCGACTATTGAGTTCCCCAAAAATTTGATATTAAATCTTCAGCTTCATTTCAATTGTCGCTCTCTCCATATTGAATCCTCAATCCACAGTGTCCACATCAAATCCTGAATCGTCGGCTTCATTTCCATAGTCTTCTTTTTACCGCTCTCTCCACCGTCTCTGTCGACCGGTCGATCGCCGCTATTCAGGTAATACCGGATACTAACCAACGGCTCTCTCCACCGTCTCCGTCGACCGCCGCTATTCAGGTAATATTGGATACTAACCAACCGCTCTCTCGACCATCTCCATATCAAATCCACTACTTCTTCTACTCGTCTTCGTCTAGGGTAATTTCTTTTTATGTTTTTGTTGTTTGGTTATTTTATAATGTGCAGGAGACAAAATGTTTGTGTTCATGATGGGCTTTTAGAGACTCTTCTGTTTTGGAGATGGTATGTAATATGTGATTTAACATATTTCTTTATCATATATATATTATTGTTGTTAATCTTTCGATTGAATCCAGTACAGCATCTAGAAGGCTATTGTCTATTAATATCTGAAGGTTTTTTCCTTCCTCCTCTCCACCATCAATCTCTTCCAAGCTCAATCTCTACGCCGAAGCACGTTCTCATCTTCGTCACTGCTTGTGGTTTACAAATCGGTTGGATTTCTCATGATCATTGTTTTTTTGTTGGTTTATTTCGATTGATATATGTTTTTTTTGTTATTTAATGCATACAGTAGGGTTTTCTTTTACACATGTGGGTCTCTCTATCACTCTCCAGGTTTGACCTTTCTCCTTTAATATTCCTTCCTTTACAAACGTCTATGCATTTCCTAATTTAAATTCGAAAGCCCTCCACCTCTAACCTACTCAGTGTAGTACCCTTACTCTATTGCTTCTACTTTTAATATTCCACGACAATTATCAATCAGTGGAGGACGATGATCTCAAAGGTGAAGGGTTAGTGTTAACAGTAGTTCCAGCGTATGGCGGGGAATGCATTCATTACAACATACATGAAACCTATTTGAGGTTTCTTTCATATATGTTCCTCCCATTCAACCTGTCGGTTGTCGTGCTTACGACATTGTTTGGTAATCAATTTAACTCGACTTTGTTGGAATATGCTCAAGTCATAATAGATAATTATATGGCTAGATACACGTGGTCCTATAGGGTCACACATAATACACTGAGATACCATTTAATATAATGTGATTATTGTATTTACATTATATAAATAGCCTAAGTAACGTGGGGTAATTAAATGGGCACAAATCATTAAGATAGGCTTAATGGGTTTGTATTGGATTTAATTTAATAGCAAGCCTATTACTTTTGATTAATTCCTAGGCCCATAGAGATTAAGAAGGAAAAGCCCATGGAAGCTATAGGGTTCATTAATAAATAGAAAGATTAATGACCTAATCAAGGCTAAGCCTTTTTCCTCTCTTCTCTCCAAAACGGCGCCCCTCCCCAAAACCTCTCTAGGTTTTTTTTCTTTTATCTTCTAGCTTAATTCTTGCTCAATCAAAGCTACAAGATTCGTTACTAAGGTGGACTAGCATCCGGTGGCATTCGAGGAGGTGTAGTGTGGACTACTCTAGAGGTATTCTTCTTTGAATACTTGGTTTCAAAGAGCACGCAAGTGGATTCGGATTAGTATACAAATCACGCTACAAAGGTATATCGTTATTTGTATTTTTACGTTTAATCATATTGGCAATACGTTGATTCTCTTTTGGTGATTGTTCCGCTGCGTTATTATATATATGTTTATATTTGTGTTTCATATATAATCACCAACAGTGGTATCAGAGCCATCGTATGTGCCATACGATTAACGTGTATATGTATAAGTGGCTAAGAATAATTTTTTTTTAAATTTCGACCATCGTTGGATCTTGAATAATGTATTTTAAGATCCAATAGTCACAAGTTACATATACTAATCGTAGATTAATTATTGTAGTTTTTTCTTCGATTCGTTGGCTTGCTTTTGTTTCTTATTGTAAGTGTTTTAGATCCATGGTAAAACATGCATTTTTTTCCATGGACCAAGCCAACACTCTTAATGATAATGTATTGTTATGTTATGTGCAAAACCGATGAAAACCTTGACCGTTTGTGTGCTTTGTTTCATTATTTGTCGTGTTTTTATGGGTTGTAATAGTTTAGGCAATTTTTTTCTTGGTTTAGTAGTAGATAAATGTATTTTTATCAAAATTGTAACCATTGCTCGGAATGGAATGACGACAAAGTTAAAGACGAAAAGAAATTTTCGGAGTTGCTGGACAGCCGGCACGAAAAATGGATTTCCCGGAGTTTGGTATATCGGATCGTGCTGATTCTTGTTGCTGAAGTTCCATAAGACACAGGAGCACATTTTTGCAGAAGGAAGTTTCGATTGGGGAAGACTCCTTCCATGACTTTTCGGGCCCCGAAGCTGCTGCGTTTTTTCGGACATATTCGTGTTCGAATGTTCATGTGGGATCTACTTGCTCTTGATGGTCTTGGAGCAAGTGGGAGCCCATTAAGGGTTTATGTTGGCCCGTCCTTAGTTGCCCTCTTGGTCCGTCGTGATGGCTCACGTGATCAAGCATAGGTTTTTCATCGGTTGAGGTTTTGCACATATTGGTTGTATGTTTTAATTTTTGTGTTGCATTGTTATGACTTGCAAATGGGGTTTTCAAACCTAAAATTAAACATACCACTTTTGAAAACTAAATCTTTAGATTTGGTTAATATAAGTTTAAATTGGATTTGAAACTTAAAACCATTGTTTTATAAATAACGCTTAAAAGAGTTTTTTGGTTATTTAATTTATGTAATGTCCAAGCTAATTAAAATCTCATATAGGTTATATATTAGTCTTAAGATGGACATATCGATACACATAAAATAAAACAAAAATTAAAACTTTAAGTTAAGAAATGTTTTTAACTTATGCTACGAATGAAGAATGCATGCTTCTTTCGTACATTTTTTTGACACGTTTTATCAAAATCCTATACCCGTCACAATTTTAAGTCATGCCGTCCAATCAGATTGAAATCCCTCGCCGTTACTTTTTGCCTATGCGTGAGACCTAGGATGAATTGTAATCCCGAGGTGATTATTGTCTATGCATGAGACCTGGATCTATTTTCACAAGATTTCAAATTGGATGACTTAATCGAGTTAAGCAGGTGAGACCTTAACCCGAGGCAAGGATGGGACTAAACATGCCAGCTTGACACTAGTTGCTCGGCCACTAGATGCCATGGGTGCCATAAGGATCTAAGAATTGCACTTGAAATGCAATTGGTGAACGTCACCTACCTATTGAATCTATCATTGCTAGCAGATCAACTGATGTGATGATAGAACCTCAATGAGGATCTTAGCCTTTTTTCGTACAAAATTAATTGTTTTAAAAGTAAAACTTGGGTAGTTAATTTAAAAAGGATTAATTATTAAAATTACTAATCTTGAACTTTGTATGTTTGTAGATGTCAACAACAAATCAAACCCTAAGCAACTCTGATGTATGTGGTCCATTTAGAACTGTGTCTAGGGAAGGTGCTAGCTACTTCATCACTTTCACTGATGATTTCAGTCGCTATGGTTATGTGTACTTGATTAAACATAAACATGAAGTCTTTGAAACGTTCAAAGCCTTTCAAAGTGAAGTAGAAAATCAACTCGGCAAGACTATTAAGGCTCTCCGATCTGATCGAGGAGGAGAGTACATGAGTCAAGAGTTTTTAGACCATCTGACTAAGTGTGGGATTGTCTCACAATTCACTCCTCCATACACTCCACAACATAATGGTGTATCTGAAAGGAGAAATCGAACTTTGCTAGACATGGTTCGATCCATGATGAGTCTAACTACTTTGCCACTGTCCTTTTGGGGTTGTGCTCTAGAGTCTGCTGCTCGCATACTCAATATGGTTCCGACCAAGAAGGTTGATAAGACACCATATGAAATATGGCACGGGAAAGTCCCAAATCTGTCTTACTTGAAAGTCTAGGGTTGTGAGGCTCTCGTGAAACGAGACACACCGAACAAACTTGAGCCTAGATCTATCAAGTGTATATTCGTAGGGTACCCAAATAAAACGATGGGTTACTATTTCTACTACCCACCCGAAAATAAAATATTTGTTGCTCGGTATGTTGAGTTTCTTGAGAACATTCTCATTTTACAAGAAGCAAGTGGGAGCACAGTAGAACTTGACGAAATTCAAAGCGAAGATGCGCAACCTCCTGGTGACACTAGCAAACATCAGACTGAGGCTGAACATACAGATGTTGAACCACAGAATGATGTAATTCCCATTCGTAGATCCGCAAGGACACCTCAAGCACCTAAACGATATAGTTATTATATTGACACTGAGGAGCAAAATTTAGGGGATCATGGTGAACCCTATAACTATCAAGCTGCATTGTTGGATCTAGAATCTGATAAATGGCTTGAAGCTATGAATGCTGAAATGCAATCCATGAAAGAAAATCAAGTCTGGAACTTGGCTGATCTTCCTCCGAACAGCAAGACTGTCGAAAGCAAGTGGATCTTCAAGAAGAAGACCGACATGGATGGCAATGTACACACCTATAAAGCTCGTCTAGTAGCAAAAGGTTACACTCAAACCTACGGGATTGACTATGAAGAAACCTTCTCGCCTGTTGCTGACATTAGAGCCATTAGGATTCTTATAGACATAGCAGCGTACTATGACTATGAGATTTGGCAAATGGATGTCAAAACCGCTTTCTTGAATGGTCACCTTGATGAAGATGTTTACATGGTGCAACCTGAGGGTTTTGTGAATTCGAAACATCCTGAGAAAGTATGCAAGCTTCAAAGATCCATTTATGGTCTGAAGCAAGCATCCAGAAGTTGGAATAAAAGGTTCGATGAGGAAATCAAAACGTATGGTTTCACTCAAAACCTTGATGAGCCATGTGTATATATGAGAGCTAGTGGGAGCATCGTCGTTTTTCTAATCTTATATGTTGATGACATATTGCTCAAGGGAAACAACGTTCCAATGCTACAAGATGTTAAATCCTGGCTTGGAAAATGTTTTGCCATGAAAGATTTAGGCGAAGCGGCGTACATTCTAGGAATCAAGATCTATCGGGATAGATCGAAGCGGTTAATTGGTTTAAGTCAAAGTGCATACATTGATAAAATTCTAAAACGGTTTAGAATGGATGCTTCCAAACGTGGAAATCTTCCAATGCAACACAATGTAAACTTGAGTAAGACTCAGGGACCCTCCACACCTGATGAGGTGAAGCGGATGAAGGGAATCCCCTATGCTTCGGCTGTGGGATCCATCATGTATGCAGTGAGGTGCACTAGACCTGATGTAGCGTTCTCTTAGAACCTTACGAGTAGATACCAACAGAATCCAGGAGAAAGTCATTGGGCTGCTGTTAAGAACATACTGAAGTATCTTCGAAATACTAGAGATATGTTCCTTGTTTATGGTGGTGATATAGAAAGAGAGCTCAGTGTTACTTTCTACACTGATGTTGGTTTTGAAACATATCGAGATGACACTCGATCTCAGACTGGATACGTTTTCGTCATGAACGGAGGCGCAGTTGACTGGAAGAGTGCTAAAAAAAGCACTGTTGCGATGTCTTCCACGGAAGTTGAATACATAGCTGCTTCTGAAGCTGCAATGGAGGCTGTTTGGATACGGAAATTCTTTTCTGGGCTTGGTGTTGTCCCTAGTAATGAAAGACCCATGGACATGTACTGCGATAATTCTGGTTCCGTTATCATAGCCAACGAACCTGGAGTTCAAAAGGGTGCCAGACACTTCCGCAGGAAGACTCACTACATTCGAGAGGCTATCGAGATGGGTGATATTCTTCTTCTCAAAGTTCACACAGATGACAACTTAGCTGATCCCTTTACGAAACCAATGTCTTGTACTAAACATATCAAGCATGCTAGGAACATTGCACTTCGACCAGCTAATAGTCTCATGTGGATCTGTTTTTAGTAATTGAATAATTGGAACGATTGAACGGTTTTTATTTTCACAATGAATTGATGTACTTGGTATGATCGTTTTCATTTATATCAAGTGTGTTCTATATTTGCATGTTTAATCCAAGAATGAATTATTTGTTCAAAATTGTCCATTGTCAGTTGATGATACGGGAGTATCATCGAGTTAAGGCAAATATGAGCGTATTGGTGATATTCATTGGTGAATGAATATTAATGATGATGCCACCAAACTCACATGTTGTTCATTGGTGATGAACATTGGACTGACCCAACCTACGAGAGTTCACTGCATGGATCGGCGTCACCAGTGAATCTCGCAAATGGTTATGTCACTCGTCCTTAGACTTGAGATGCAAGCAGGTTTTGTGTGGGTGGAATGTCGGTCTTTGTTATGGTTAAACGCTGTCCTGAATAAGGCTACTATAAAAATCATCTTCAGGATTGATGTGAAGCACATGACAGACACGTGCAGTCAAAATTAGGATTTGTTCCTCTACAGGTAATGGAGTTAGATACTACTGGGCCCCTCGATGAATTGAATAGATGTTTGTACGGCTGTACCCAAATGTAATTAAGATGGTGCTTGATTAATTTGGTAATCTAATTCAATAAACAGATCGAGAAACAGAATTGTTGAACAATTAGAATGACATATGATCCATGTCTAGTATTCAACAAGGTATCTGTAACAAAGGGATGACTGATTTAATAAACCATTTAAAATGAGACGTTTAAGAAACTAGCCTCATTTGTCTCTAGGGGCGTTGTTAGCTTTAATTAGCTCCTAATTAAATGAATGTTTTATAAAGATATTTTAATGTTTTAGATATTTTGTAATAGATATTTTCTTAGATATTTTTGTCTAGATTTTAGATATTTTAATTATCTAATGTAAATATGGCCCTATATAAGAGGTGTCCATATGTCTTTTTAAGTAGTGAGAAATATGGAAAGCACACAAAAACACACATAGACTAGTTTCTTATGAGAGTCGATTTCATGTTTAGTGTGGTGTTCTTCAACATTTCTCCTCACCATATTTAATCATCAATGAATATGAGATAAGTTTCTTTATGATTGTTCTTCATGTATATCTTATCTCTGTATTTAAATATGGACTTTATATTTCTTCTATTGTTGCTCAAAAATGGGATCAACAATTGGTATCAGAGCCGATTGAAGAAACTTTTCTTCAAAATCGATCATCTATGCAACAATGGAAGTTTTAGATGGTTTAGATTCTGATATACTTCATGTGTGTCTTTTTTATTCTTTCTCATTCATTGGTTTTATTTGATAAGCACTAAGTAGATGGTTGATCTTTGATCTCATCCTTGTGTGTGCTTAAGTCCATAACAATTCTTTTTGCATCTTGGTAGTAAGGTTGTTGATCTTTGTTTGATCTGACCTTTATTTTCAAGATTGGACTATCTTTGATCAAGATTTTGTTTGTCTTCCGCTGCTCATAAACATTTATATATGGATAACAAAATCATTTGGGTCATGAGAAAGTTGTTTGAGAAAGATTTGATGTTTTGTTACATGTTCAAAGTCTGATCTGAAACATTTTTTTAAAAAACTTTAAGTTCTTCTAATTAGTTTTCTGACTTGATCAATTAGAGATCGAGTGGGAGCTGTTGGAATATGCTCAAGTCATAATAGATAATTATATGGCTAGATACACGTGGGCCTATAGGGTCACACACAATACACTGAGATACCATTTAATATAATGTGATTATTGTATTTACATTATATAAATAGCCTAAGTAACGTGCGGTAATTAAATGGGCACAAATCATTAAGATAGGCTTAATGGGTTTGTATTGGATTTAATTTAATAGCAAGCCTATTACCTTTGATTAAATCCTAGGCCCATAGAGATTAAGAAGGAAAAGCCCATGGAAGCTATAGGGTTCATTAATAAATAGAAAGATTAATGACCTAATCAAGGCTAAGCCTTTTTCCTCTCTTCTCTCCAAAACGGCGCCCCTCCCCAAAACCTCTCTAGGTTTTTTTTCTTTTATCTTCTAGCTTAATTCTTGCTCAATCAAAGCTACAAGATTCGTTACTAAGGTGGACTAGCATCCGGTGGCATTCGAGGAGGTGTAGTGTGGACTACTCTAGAGGTATTCTTCTTTGAATACTTGGTTTCAAAGAGCACGCAAGTGGATTCGGATTAGTATACAAATCACGCTACAAAGGTATATCGTTATTTGTATTTTTACGTTTAATCATATTGGCAATACGTTGATTCTCTTTTGGTGATTGTTCCGTTGCGTTATTATATATATGTTTATATTTGTGTTTCATATATAATCACCAACAGACTTTATATTTCATGTTTGTTAAATTTAGATTTCTATGGTGCTAAGAGATTTGTATGATGTCGTGCACACTTTTTAAGCTGAAACTTGCAACATTTGATGGACAATTGATATAATGTGAGATTGACATTCTCATGTTCAAGTTTTGTAAATATGAATCATTACGTTAATAACTGTAATTAACTGAAATGTTGAGGTTTAAATAATGCACATCCAGAATGAAAATTGATGCAAGCTCTATGAACGGAGGGAGTGTATACTGTAAATGTTGGTGAGTGAAAATAAACTCCAAAATGGATGAAGATAAGTCTGGCAGTAGTTCCTTTGGTCCGTGAACTAAAGTTTGCATAAACTTTTAATTAATTAAATACTTTCTCTAGTAGTTGTAATGGGAATGCATTTGATATCAAGATTGATGCCAATGACCCTTATGAGAAATAAACTTCTTTGTTATATGGATCATGAGAATGTATGTACATTTTCACAATGATTATGGGTTCTTATTGATGAAACACAAAGCTTGATAAGGCTGATACGTTGCATTGTTGTTATTCAATTGGGTTGTATGTTTTGATGCATATCTTACCTTCTAGCAACTATATTTTGGTGTGTGCATTTAGCAGCTACCTTTGTTTAACTGTTTAAGATTCTCGGTTCTTGTATACTCACTTGCTAAGCACTTATTCGATATGTTCCTTCATCCATCTTAACCATGAAAAACGCTTATTATATCATGTACACTCCATTTTTACTATGAAAAACTAATTATAGTATGTTATCTTGCAATAATTTGATATTTAAAAATGAAACTTATATTGATAGAACATTTGCATCCCGCCGCATGGCGCGAGTACTCAACTAGTTAGAGGATTTGAAGATCTTCCCATCCCTTATCAAAGACAACAGTTGGAGGCATTTTTTGTGGAGAAAGTTTAAGCATGTACCTTGGCAAATTCTTTAATATCTTGTATTTTGGGTATTTTCCGTTAGTTAATAAACCCTTTGTATTCCTATTTAAAAGTGACTTAGGTAGTGGTCAAATGCAACCTCTCGTCTTTTACCCTCTTGGGTAGAAGATACTATGTGTTTATCCCTCAAGTTTCTTCCATGTTAATGCATTAATTAAAAGTATTTTCATTTGAGTATATATATTTCAGTGCTTTACTATTCTTGAAATTTACATTACTATCAATGCTTTACATTCTTTTCTTTAAAATGTATTACATTCGAGCCATGCTTGGCTAAAGAAACCCGGTGAGGAATGTTATAATATTAAATTACATATATATTATATTTCTTTATGTTGCATGTGGAGTAAGGGACCAAACTTGGTCCCCAAGTATTCCTCCTCCTTATAAATGCACCCCTCCTCTTCCTTATTTGATCATCCCTTTCCTGAAGCTTCTCTAGATAAAAACACCAACAATACTCTCCTTAGTATATTATTTCGATATACTTAGCTTATGTGAGGTCGAGAATATTCTTGATATTCGGTGGTGTTCGAGAAGATTTGTTAGGTGATCACGGATCTCAAGATCCTTGTACGAAGCACTTTGTAATTATTCTTGGTTGGTAATAAACTCTCTCTCTCTCCCTCTCTCTCTCTCTTTGGTGGACGTACACTATCATAACGATAGTGGAACCATGTTAAATCTCGATGTTATTGGTTGTGATCTTGCCCTATATATAGATATCTCGTTGATATATACACTTTTATATATCTTGCAATATATATTTATAGATACTACGTTTTCCATCATTTTTATCTATATATATCTATATATATATATATATATATATATATATCGTGTGGGTTTAATTTTCTACGTTAGAGAATTATTGTGTAACATTTAGATTATTGTTATCCGCATTCGTTATTGGGTTTATTGTGCATTTGCATTTCTATTCGTTTTGGGACCTTAGTAATCATTTGTGAGCTTCTTGTATTTTGGCACGATAAGTTTTCCCTAACAATTGTTATCAGAGCTTCGGATCTAGATTTGGGTTTGTGTAGAAAATATACATAAACTAGTTTACACATTTTGTTTTCTCTGTGGCTGAAGTAGAAAACCCATTTGGTACCGGTCCCTTTAACCAGTCCCAAAAGCCGTACCAAGAAGGTACCTTTAATTTGTCCAGGGCTGGGATTCGTATACAGATCTGGAATGGGGACGACTTTGGTAAATGGCATTTCACAACATCTGCGACACTTAGGAAAAATGGAGTCCATCCCGTAGTATTTGCTAAAGATGAGTTATACCCTAATATGTCTGACCTTAAGGCTAAATAAATGGAAGCATTGGCATTTACTACTTTGCAGATGGCTATGAGAGATAATGTTATATCTGAGATTTTGTGTGAAAAGACAGCTGCATGTATTTGGAGCAAACTTGAGAATTTATATCTCAAGAAAACTTTGACCAACAGATTGTTACTGATGCGGTTGTCCCTCTTCTTCAAAATGAAGGAAGGCACAACAATTAAAGCGCACATGACCGAATTCGAAGACATCATCGTGAAGTTGAAGGAAACATGTGCGCTTCTTGCAAAAGATGAAGAAGCACTTGCTATGATCCTGTTGTATTCACTTCCCGAGAAATATTCCCAATTCATTAACAGTTTTATTTACGGAAGAGAAACTCTCTCTTTGTCTGATGTGAAACCAAAGCAAGCATCTATAACGTCCCCAAAACATAACATGCAATAACATAGATTAAACATCTCAAATTACATAATGAAACTTGTCTTTAATCAGTCATAAGTCTAAAACCAAACGAACATGGACAGCGGAAACTTCAAGTCCACAGCCGAGAGCTTCTATCTATACTCATAGTAGCCAAAACTATGGAGTCGCTCTAAGCTCCATCTCAATCCTTACACCATCTCTTAGTTCTTATTGTAAGAACTAGTGCTTCGTTTACCTGAAAATAGTTTAGTTTTGAAAATCGAGGGTTAGACCAAAAGGTCTAGTGAATTCCCTCTGAAAATAGCATATAACAACAGTGTAGAAATCAATTTATACAAATCATTAACAGTCTCCACATAACGCATCAAAAATGGTACTGCACAGTGTTTATGGATCGTACAAGCTAACCACGATCGGGGCCCAAGCAGACTCCCATCTCGCCTCATATCGGGGGCCGAGTAAACTCCCCTCTATCCGAGTAGGAAGGAAACGAATTCCATCCTACCGGCTCATCACACATGCCAAAAGGATCATCGAATCCCGAGGTATTCTGATCCCACTGTGCAGACCGACTCCACATAGCATACACATAGCTTATCATAAATCATGAAACGTGATATCTTTATAAATCGGTTCATCTTGCTAAATAGTCTTTTAAATAAAACATACTGTTCATGGAAAGCATACGTAACAGTTGGTAACCAATTCATGCTCGTAAATGAACCATAATCAGTAAAATATTTAGCATCTTATTTTGTGTAAAAAGGGTTTAGGGAACTCACCTGATAGAAGTGACTTTCCTAACCACGCATCTCGTCCCGAACTGTTCTTACACCTAAAGCATATCACATAATTAATTAGTGGCAACCCACTACTGACCCTAGCTTTTCATTTAATCCTAACCCCTAATCAAAATCGTGCACTTCCGGAATCCTACTAATGGTTCCGGTATGACAGTTCCAGAATCCCCAATGGGATCCGGAATTACCCACTCCGGAAGTCCCCAATGGGATCCGGTATTATCTTCTGCCTCCGGAATCCTTTATGGATCCGGTACTTCCATATTCCGGGACTCCCTATGGATCCGGTATCCAACAATTCCGGAACTCCCTATGGGATCCGGTATCAAACAATTCCGGAAACCCCTTTGGGATCCGGTATTACATGTTCCGGAAATCGGCGATTGCCGATTTTACGAACCACAGAACCGAAATCTTCCTATTTAGCCTAATCACTGAAATCTTTAACATTACATCCTTTCTCATAAATTAATATGTGCTAATCTTTAACCTCAAAACCCATAAAAACATTTAATCCGGTCATTTAACAGTCCGGTTTAGAATTAAAACTCCATTACTGTTCTTACTAAGATTACACAGCTCAAACATGAAGAAAACCAGAAATCGATTTACCCAGCTATCTACTAAGCAGGAAATAACATGGAGAAATCGATTACTTACCGAAATAGAGCTTCTCCTAATGAAATCGTTGCCAATCGTTTTTCCTATTCCTTCTTTGTTTCTCTTCTCAGCCGCCACAATGAATGCAAGAATAACAGTAAGAGAAAACCTAGGGATCTGTTCCCTATTTATATTTTCCCCTAATTGCAACAAGGTCCCTTTCCAATAACTTTTCTTATTTAAACATTTGCCACCAAAACTCTCAAGGCTTAGCTAGAAAGCCGGTTGTTACATCATCGACCTCTGATGAACCTGCCTATCGAAACGAAACTGGTATAAAATTTTCAAGATAAGCAGTGCTTGGACCACCACCTGATTTATCAGCTCTCAACCTATCACTACCACCAGGAGGTCCTTTCGAACCTGGTCAAGTGTTAGGAGACCATTACAAAATCATCTTCTTCGATTGGTGTTTGGGTAAAAATTCACCAGTCTCGACCACGACCAAGGTAAGGAAAACATTTATTACACTTTTTCATAGCAAGATAAATTCATAGTACGTTATCCCCTGATCAAAGGTAAAATTGAAAGTTATTCACTTCACGACACTCGACCATGACGTCGTGTAGATCGCACGACCGACGTGTAGATCGCACGACCTCGACCGACTAACGTTCGGTAATACTGTTACGTTTTTTCAGTGGTTGATGCAGGGATCAATGTCATTGATGAGCAACAGCTATAACCAACAAAGGTCATTAACAGCAATAAAGACGGCGTCCGTTACAGCAGTTACCAGAAGCATTCAAGAAGTCAATCAATGCACCCGGAGACTATAAAAGCAAAGGCTCAATCAACATTTCGAGGCATCGCATTGCATCACACAACCATCTGAACACAACTGAAAGAACACCTAAAGCAAAGAATTCTCTCTCAAAGAATCGCTCTCGACGCACGACATTCGCACACGGCACACAGTTTTTACACACGACGCATACTGTTTTTACATTCAAAACACTCGTTGCTTTACATTTAAAGTATTTTCTTTCATCTGTATTGTAATCATTGTACGATCGACACCCGAAACATAAGGATATCGCCCCTGTTTGGCGACCATAGTGCAGCGACGACATCCACAGTCGTCCGCGGGTTTTTTCCTCGTTGAGGTTTTTCCCGCGTCACCAAATCTCTGTCTCATTTACGTTTTTCACCTTTGTCGTATGCTTTGTCGAAAGATTCTTTTCTTTAGTTGTTAAATTCCACAATCAACCTTAAGTTATCCTTTTGGACGATTTTTGGCATTAACAGTTTGGCGCCATCCGTGGGACCTCATCTAGAGAAAATCTTCGACAAACGTGCGTTTTACTAACGGTTTCTTGGAGTTCCCTCTTTTCTGTTTCAGCAAAATGACAGGTGATGGGGTCCCAAAGCAAATCATTACCCAGATGCCCGATGAGCTTGAAAATGCACAAAGCGTTCCTGGGATAGTTGACGAGTATCACCTGGAAGAAGTTGTCCTAGATCCAAGCAAGCCCGATCAGAAAGTCCTCATAGGATCGTCCTTTGATCCCTACTTAAAAGACAAGCTAATATCTTTCTTACAGGAACATGCTGATTGTTTTGCCTGGTCACACGAAGACATGGTCGGCATAGACCCTGACATCATTTCCCACAAGCTCAACATCGACCCGTTGTTCAAACCTATCAAGCAAAAGCGCATTAAATTTGCTCCTGAAAGGAATAAGGTGATAAATGACGAAGTCGACAACCTCCTGAAGACAGGGAAAATTCGAGAAGTAAAGTACCCCGATTGGCTCGCTAATGTCGTGGTCGTGGCCAAGAAAAATGGCAAGTGGAGGGTCTGTATTGACTTCACAGGTCTCAACAAAGCTTGTCCTAAAGATCCTTTCCCATTTCCACATATCGATGCCATGGTCGACGCGACGGCAGGACATGAACTCTTGACGTTCATGGACGCTTATTATGGATATAATCAGATCTTGATGCACGTCGAGGACCAGGAAAAAACTGCGTTCATGACGGATCGAGGTATATACTGTTATAAAGTTATGCCCTTCGGTCTAAAAATGCAGGTTCTACCTACCAGCGTCTAGTGAATAAGATGTTCAAGGATCATCTTGGCGACACAATGGAAGTGTATATCGACGACATGCTCGTCAAGTCGAAGCAAGCAATCGACCACGTCTAGCATCTAAGGCAGTCGTTCGACATCCTTCGGAAGTATAGCATGAAGCTCAATCCGACGAAGTGTTCCTTTGGTGTTAGTGCCGGAAAATTCCTGGCTTACATGGTCACTCGTCGAGGAATCGAGGCTAATCCCGACCAAATCAAAGCTATTATCGAGATCAAGTCTCCAATAAATTTCAAAGAGGTCCAAAAGCTCACTGGTCAAGTGGCAGCTCTGAACAGGTTTATCTCTCGATCCTCCGACAAATGCCATCTATTTTACAATGTCCTCGGGAAAAATAGAGGCTTCGACTGGACCAACAATCATGAACAAGCATTGCAGAAACTTAAGGAGTACATGACGTCGCCTCCTCTGTTATCAAAACCTCACGATCACGAGGTCTTGCAGCTATATTTGGCTGTTAGTCCTAATGCAGTAAGTTCCGTCCTAACACGAGAAGATGAGAAGCAACAACTGCCGATCTACTATGTAAGTAAATCTCTCTTGGATGCCGAAACCAGGTATTCCTCTATGGAAAAGTTGCTTTTATCGCTAGTCACAGCTGCCAAAAAATTGCGACATTACTTTGAATCGCATCCTATTACTGTCGTGACTAACTTTCCTCTTAAGTCTATCTTGAGAAAACCGGAGTTTACAGGTCGTTTGGCAAAATGGGGTATATATCTCAGCAGTTACGACATCGATTTCAAACCCAGGACCACGATCAAATCGCAAGCATTGGCGGATTTCATTGCTGATTTCAGCCATGAATTGGAAAAAGAAGCAGAGCTTGAAGTGTCTGCTGTGGCGACTCACGACGACGTACCTTGGACTCTATATATCGACGGATCATCCAACAGTAGAGGTTCAGGTCTAGACGTTGTCTTAAAGTCGCCACTGGGGGGCAAGATGGTGTATTCAGTCTGATGCGACTTCAAAACCACCAACAACGAAGCTGAGTATGAAGCCCTGATCGTGGGAATGAATATGGCCCACGACTCGGGGGCAGCCGCGTTACATGTCAAAAGCGATTCTCTCCTGGTCGTGAATCAGATCAATGGAGAATTCGCAGCCAAAGATTCAAAAATGACAGCGTACCTAAAAGTAGCAAAAGAAAAATCCAAAAAATTTAAATCTTTTTCTATTTAACAGATTCCAAGGGACCAGAACACTCAAGCCAACGCTTTAGCAAACCTTGGGTCTGCTCTGGTCGAATCAATATTCGACAGTATTCCCATGATCCACCTAGCGACGTCGTCCCTCGAAAATGTCGATGTTGTCCAGATCGAAGACCAAGAAGATGATTGGTCGTGCGACATCCGAAATTTCCTCATGCACGACCAACTCCCGAAAGATAAGATGGAAGCTCGGAAGATCAGATTTAAAGCATCCAAGTATGTCATGATCGGAGATAGGCTCTATCGACGATCATCGACAGGCTTAAACCTAAGATGCGTCATCAGCAAAAGTCAAGTTCAGAAAATCCTTCAAGAGATGCACGATGGAGAATGTGGCAATCACTCGGGAGGTCGCAGTCTAGCCAATCGTATCTCTCGACAAGGCTATTTTTGGCCAACCCTGCGACAAGATGCTGTCAGGTATGTCCAGAACTGTGATCCCTGTCAACGACATTCAGGTACGTCTCATAAACCTTCTGAACCTTTACACTCGACACTTATCCCATGGCCCTTCATGAGGTGGGGAATGGATATTGTCGGCAAGCTACCACCCGCTCCAGGGCAAAAGGTATTCCTCCTCGTACTTACAGACTATTTTTCTAAGTGGGTAGAAGCGGCTGCTTTTTCCCAAGTTCGGGACAAAGTAGTCGTCTCTTTTATCCAAACTAACATCATCTGCAGATTTGGGATTCCATCTGAAATTGTTTGCGACAATGGATCCCAGTTCATAAGCAACAGGACTCGACAGTTCTATGAAGACCGTAACATCAAGCTGACGACCTCGACCCCAGATATCTTCAAGCAAACGGACTTGCTGAGTCAAGCAATAAGACCATTATTGCTTCAATCAAGAAAAGGTTGAAAGATGCAAAGGGAAAGTGGGTCGAAGAACTCCCTTCGGTCCTGTGGGCAAATCGCACGACGCCACGCACGTCCACGGGACAAACCCCTTCCTCTCTAGTCTACGGTTGCGAAGCAGTCCTGCCGGTCGAGGTCCAACTCCCAACTTCGAGGCATACTTCCGTCGATCACAACCTGGTCGATTTAAGTTATGACCTCGATGCCCTTGAAGAACTCAGAGAATCAACCCTGATTAGAATGGCATCACAGAAGCAAGCGGGCGAGCGACATTTCAATAAGAATGTCAAAGTAAAAGTATTTCAAGAAGGCGACTACGTCCTCCGTTGAGTGTTCCAAAGCACTCAAGAGCTCAATGCAGGTAAGCTTTCTATTAAGTGGGAAGGTCCTTATCGTATCTCTGAAGTCGTGGGCAAAGGTGCCTATCGGCTCCAAACCCTCGACAATCAAGACATCCCACGTAGCTGGAATGAAACACATCTACAAAGGTACTTCTTTTAAACCCCTTTTCTCTCATACGATTTTTTATTCACCTCGACGATTACTGACTTAAGCATCAGAGGGTTGTTGGTTAGCCAACGACCAGCCTCTGACGATATTTTATCGCAGGATCGCACGACATAAGTTATTAAGTCTATCACATGACTTTCACAGGATCGCATAACATAAGTAATAGGGTCAACTGTACGACTTAACTACCCTGTCGCATGGACGCATGATTCAGATTCACAGCACGATTTAATCGAACGATCGACCCACGATCTAAGTGTTTTAACTTAGAAAAATCTCATGTTCTGAACAAATGCTTCGAATGCATATACATATGTTTACTTACACGATTTATGTTTTGATCGTTATTTTTCAATAAATGCCTTCGTCGCACGTACCTACATTTGTTATATATGACTTATGTCTCTTGTCGTACGATCGGTGTTACGCTCGATGTTTGTTTATTGATTGATAATAAAATAATGCACAGGTTCATAAGAAATGTAAATTCCATTTCATCAAACGATCAATTACAAATAACTCGACCACCAACGGTCGAGCGATCAGAACAAAAACCCCTAAAACTTCCTAAAGCTGAGGAGGAACGTCAGCTGCATCCTTACCAGAGAGCTCATCCATTGGACCTTCATCCATCTCCCCCTCCTCGATCTCCTTCTCGTCATCTAAATCGAGATCTCTCGCAGACCCGACATCCCTCAGGTAGACGGCAAGCTCCTCCGACGCCGAGGCAAGAGGATTCTTCCCCGACAAATGTTGCCTCATGATCGCCGCTCTAGTAGTCAGACGAGCCAAAGCAAAAACAGTCTTAGCTTCATCTTTGAGGTCCTTTGTAATACCCCGGGTAAGTTCGTTAATTAAAAGTTAGTTCTGTTAAATTTATTTAACTTTATAATTGATGTTTAGGGTAAGTTTGGGTTAAATTAGGAGTTAAGGGTGTTTTGAGTCATTAATGGATAGCTTAAGGTCTAAAGATTAAATTTGGTTAGATATTATCATTTAGACTTCAGATATTTCACACAACTAAAATATTATCAACTGAATGTGTGTGTGTGTTTTGGGGAGAAAGGAAGAAAAAGGTCTTAAGGATAAAGCTCCAATTGATGTGCTTGGGAAGTGATATTAAGGTATGTTCCTGTGTAAATTGTGTTTGTAATTGCTTTTAGAAGGTTTCTATCGGAGTAGAAACATCATTTACATAACTGGTAATAATTCAGTCGAATTCTGGGTGAAATTGGGATGAACTGTCAGTAGTTTCCGGATAAGATGAATGTGTCCGGTAGTTTCTTGGGTGGTGTCCAGGTAAAATGTTGATAGTGTCCGGTAGTCCTTTCTTGCAGGTATCCGGATGAATCGACTAACCGGGTAAGTGCTATTTCCTTTAGTTTCCGGATGAAATGAGATAACCGGATGATATCCGGATTGCTTTAGTATCCGGGTGTTATCCGGATTGGTAATGTTATCCGGAAAGTTGGGGTTGTCCGGAAAGCCCTGTTGTCCGGATAGTTTTGTGTTGTCCGGATACTTTAGCTGTTTGGTCAATTTTGAGAGTTTAGATGCTTTTGACTTTCCAGTAACCTATGTTTTGTTAAGTCATGGATAGGAAATGAATGAGGACTGAATGTACTGTGGACTTGACTTAAGTTCGGGTTTGGGGGCAACAATTGAGGATTTGAGTTCTTTAGAGTTCTTAGCTTTAGCAAGACTTATGTGTTTTCTATGGTAAAGAGATATCTACATCTATTTGTTTCAGATACTGTGAATCGAAGGTGAAAGCAAAATTCTTTGTGGAGGATTAGAAAGAGTTTTGATAAAGCAAACCGGTGAGTTTTTACTTAAAATGTTTTCTAACTGGAATACATATATGTGAATGAGTGTAATAATGTGCATATTGTGTTTATATGAGTATTACACTGCATGGGTGCTAGTTGGCCGGGCTTAGGACCGGTGTATGTTGGTTGTACAGAGGGACAGTGGTGTTGGCTGTATTTAGTACAGTTGTGTAAATTGATTAGTTGGCTCGCAACCAATTAATATGGCCAAGAGAACGAGATGGAAAGATATATGATGCATGAGTCTTAATTGGTATTCTTATGTGAATTATGTGTATGATGTTGTGCAAATGGTTTTTAAACTAACGGGGATTTTCTCACTAGACCTAAAGGTCTAACCCTCATTTTGTTTTAAAAATATGTATTCCAGGTCGTGGATCGAGTAAGAGCAGATAAGGAGGTTAAACCGAGAATAGCTTTTGGGAGGACTATGTAGTGGAAGACTGTGATGTGTTTAGTAGATATAGCATGTTGTTAATGATGTAATTTACTATGTAAACGTTTATAATGATGTACTGAATGTTTGTAAAGACTAGGGGACCGTATTTGTTATATAATGTATCTCTTGTTTTAACGACGCTATGCAATGTATGCTATTTGAACTATGTATGGGATTCCGGGTCGTTACATCCTTCACCTCTTTCTCCAAATTTGCCACCCTAGATTTGGAGTCTTCGACCTCATTTTCACTCATGACCAAAGATCCCTTGACCTTGTCTAGCTCTTCTCTTTGGTCGGCAATCGTGGACAGAGATTGTTGCCAGCGCAGGTTTACCTCGTCCTTTGCGCGTCTAACGACCTCTAACTCTTTCAGAGCCTCGTCGAGACGTTTGGACATAGCCTCTTCACGCTCCACGGCAGCGTTCGCCCTGTCCAACGCCGCGTTCCCCTCTCGTGAGCAGAGGAAATCCGACCCCTTACCTTCTCTGTTTCAGCGCGCAAGGCAATAGAAGACTGGAACGCCTATAAAACAGAAGACACACGTCAGTAAACGTTCGACAAAGTTAAAACCACGACGAAATAATACGAGTTTTGAAAGAAAAACTTACCAAAAACGCCAGTCCGGCGACATGAGATCCCGTCTCCTCGATCGGGAACCCCTCAAAACGCTCCCTGAAAGAAGGAAGCAAATGCTTCCCCAGATGGGGAAACAAATCCGTCCCGTCTAGGACGTTGGTAGCCATAAAGTCCGACGGCAAGGTGAAGTTGACCGTCGTGACCTTAGCCTCTCCTGTCGCCTCTCCTTTGCCCTTATCGGCCGACAAAGGGGTCGATGTGGTAGACGGAGACTTCGTCGTTTTTGCCGATGGCGCCGAACTGACAGGTATTGCAGCGATCGCATCAGTAGACTTCATTGTCTTCGCAGGCGATGCAACCGATACATTCGCCTTCTCAGGCGTGACGACTCTCGATGAGTCGTCAGCCCCTAAAGACGGTTCCCTCGGGATCATCGTCCTCGCCTTCTTCGGAACCGCAGGACCAATGGTCGAGGACCTTGGCCTCCTTTCCTTGCCCTTACGGGCGATCTCAAGCTGAGATGCTATTTTAGCAGAGACAGTCGGCACCTTTGGCTGAGATTCCCCTAGAAGCCAAAAAAGAAAGAAGTGTTACGAAAAGCATAAGAGAAAAGGATTAAGATTAAGCAGAAGGGAATGTGAAGGTACACTCACTGGTCATTTCTCCTTCTTCTCTCGACTCTTCCTCTGTCTCCTCTTCTTCCTCTTCTTCCGCACGTTTCTCCCCCAGATTCTCTCCTAAATATACCAAGTCTTCGTCGCCGCCCACCAATTGTCGTACGACAAACGACCGTTCTACAACGCTGAACGCCAAGAATGCGTCGACCTTCGCTTGAGAGTTGGCATAGGGCTTCACGTCCTCAAATTTTATTTCTGTCGATATGGAGAA
Source organism: Saussurea involucrata (assembly GCA_033807775.1). Taxonomy (NCBI): domain Eukaryota; kingdom Viridiplantae; phylum Streptophyta; class Magnoliopsida; order Asterales; family Asteraceae; genus Saussurea; species Saussurea involucrata. The sequence goes on from CM066326.1 coordinate 17,545,189, forward strand.
AACAGGTCAGAGGTAAATAAAAAGTAACATACGACGTACGACAAAAAGCTAGAAAATCTTACCCGACATATTCCAGCCGGCCCTAATCCAGCCGCTCTCGGAGTCGAGAGTCGACTTACGCACGAATGCGTACCTGGTCTTCCATTTACGATCATTTACAGCAGTCTTTAGGACCAAGGTACGATCCCCCTTATACCTAGAGTATAAACTACAGCAATGACATCCGTCCTTCTTGACTTGATAAGCTAAAAGGAGGTTGCGCACATTCATGGGAGATTCCCATTTTCCAGTAAGGCGCTCGATCACTTGTACGACCCGCCAGAACTGGGCCATTAGTTGGCCTGGTGATAAGTCGAATTCTAGCATAAAAGCCTTACCCAACGGCGAGTAGAGCCATTTGAAACCTATCTTAAAGGGATATTCGTATATCATGATATACCCCTCGGGACATTTATTTGGTCGAGTCTGACCCGCTCGAATTAATTTAACCCCCGTAGGGATTTTCGCTAGACTCCTAAGATCATCGAGATGCGATTGTTCTCGAATAGAACTTTCGGGTTCCGTCGACATTTCTAAAACAGGCTTGAAAGAAAAAGAAAATCAAAGAAATCGTACCTTATATAGGCGCTATAAATCTTTGAAAACTCTAACTCTTGCAGGTTTGGAAGAGAATCGCTAAAGAACAGCAAGAAAATCAGTAAGAATCTCTCTCTTAAAACTCTCCAAAAACGTGAAAAGGAAGGATCCGTCAAGGGTCGCTATTTATGTAAAGGATCGTGTCAGGTCGAGTCCTCTGATGATCGACATGTACCCTTGCCTTTTCGTATAACCACACAGATCGTCGACACCTGGCGCTTACAGCTGTTCAGCATGATCGTGCGTTAGCATGCCGTCATGACCTAATCCCCTTTTTGACTTCCTCTCTAGTTGAAATTGGACCGATCTAGTTCTAAGGTAACTTTCGACACGTGTCACAGCCCTAGACGTCCGACTGACAAATTTTAAAAATTCGAAATTTGCCACTCTATTTTTCAAATTTTGGGGGCAAACTGTTTGGGTAAAAACTCACCAGTCTCGACCACGACCAAGGTAAGGAAAACATTTATTACACTTTTTCATAGCAAGATAAATTTATAGTACGTTATCCCCTGATCAAAGGTAAAATCGAAAGTTATTCACTTCACAACACTCGACCATGACGTCGTGTAGATCGCACGAACGACGTGTAGATCGCACGACCTCGACCGACTAACGTTCGATATTACTGTTATGTTTTTTCAGTGGTTAATGCAGGGATCAATGTCATTGATGAAAAACAGCTATAACCGACAAAGGTCATTCATTAACAACAATAAAGACGACGTCCGTTACAGCAGTTACCAGAAGCATTCAAGAAGTCAATCAATGCACCCGAAGACTATAAAAGCAAACGCTTAATCAACATTTCGAGGCATCGCATTGCATCACACAACTGAAAGAATACCTGAAGCAAAGAATTCTCTCTCGAAGAATCGCTCTCGACGCACGACATTCGCACACGGCACACAGTTTTTACACACGACGCACACTGTTTTTACATTCAAAACACTCGTTACTTTACATTTAAAGTATTTTCTTTCATCTGTATTGTAATCATTGTACGATCGACACCCGAAACATAAGGATATCGCCCCTGTTTGGCGACCATAGTGCAGCGACGACTTCCACAGTCGTCCGCGGATTTTTTCCTCGTTGAGGTTTTCCCGCGTCACCAAATCTCTGTCTCATTTACGTTTTTCACCTTTGTCGTACGCTTTGTCGAAAGATTATTTTCTTTAGTTGTTAAATTCCACAATCAACCTTAAGTTATCCTTTTTGACGATTTTTGGCATTAACAATTGGTATGGCATCTAGTGCTTTCAAAGAGACTGAAAGATTTGTTGGATGATCTTATCAGCGATCGCTGATCATGAAGCTTGTGCTTCAAGATTTGTTTGTCTTATCCTGTTGCACAAAAGTACGAAGGTACATAAGAAGTTTACTTTTGTCCATAATCGTACAACCACTATGCCACCTACACCGTTCACCATGTGGTAAAACATGTCTTGATAAAAGTCGAAAGCATGCGCCCAACCAGATGCTGACACGTGTAAAGTGTTACTGCCATGCATTTAATGCATATGGTATAAATAGGAGCAATACCCTTTCATTTTGAAGGATCCCTCTGATCTACTTAGTGCATGTAGAAAACTCCTGATTTTCTACTTATCCTTTCTTTGTAGTTTCTTAGTGCAAGAACTCTTTGTGATTCTCAAGTTTGTTTAGATTAGGTTTACTTAATCCTATTCCGCAACAAACTGTAAATTGTATTTTGATTTATCAATAAACAATTCAAAAAACTAAAATTTTATGTTTGTATACAACTCTCCCCTTCTACAAACTTTCCTCCTCGTATAAACCCTACGGGACCAACAAGTGGTATCAGAGCAGATTGTTTAATCCCATAAATAAGATATTTCTTATATTCTTCTCTTCCTTGCTATTCTTCAAATGGCATTCAACTCAAACACAAACTACATTGACAATGGTTCTCTTACAAAACCTCCTCGATTTAGCAAAGATAACTTTAATCTTTGAAAGAATCGAATGATGCTCTTTCTTGAAGGTGTAGACCCTACTACGCCTTACTATGTTGAAAATGGACCCTATGTTCTATCTGGCATATCTGCTGCAGTTTCTGCCACTGCTACTTCTCCTGCCATACCTTAAAGAGAGATCCTAAAAGAAATCTCTAAATGTTCTGATGAAGACAAGAAGAAGGTAGCCATTGATATCAAAGCTAGATCAGTAATATTTATGGCTCTACCTGATGAGGTTTATCACTCAGTAGTGAACCTTAAAACATCTAAATCACAAGACACTCATTCGTTTCAGGAATAGGAGAAAGGATCGGGTCTTCCAGTTGCCATGTGGGACATAATTTGTGTTCAATATGAAGGTACATCTGAAGTACAAGAATCCAGAAAGATAAATCTGCTAAGACAATATGAAAGTTTCATTCGTGGTAAGAATGAATCTTTATCTGAGGTACACCAACGTTTTAACTGCTTATTAATTGATTTAATAACTGTTGGTATGACCTAATTCTGAGACCCTGACAAAATTCTTGGAATGTCTTCCTGAAAGTTGGGACAGTTATGGGTCGGTGTTATTTTTGGCTTTTATTACATTTTGTGTGGTGGTATGATTTGCGTGGTGGTTGGCGACATTCTTTTCTCATATTGACAATCGTGGGAAGGTGGGACTATTTGGCGGATGTAGTTCCATTGTTTTTCAAGATTTCGTGGGACGGTGCCTGCTCCCACTTTTTTGTTTTCTTTTTGTTTGTAAGGAGGTGACGGCTCGGCGGTTTCTAGGGTTGCAGCGCCGTTGCTCCTTTCTTGACCGATTTCTTTACTATTTCTTCGTTCTTTCTGTGTCTTACGAATAGATTAGCCTTCGTTGCCTTATTTTGTACGTTCTAGATCGAGTTTCAGCATTCCGGTTCGCCAGAATCTTCGTTGCTCGATCTAGGGCTACGAGTAGGGTTTCATCACTAGGTTTTCGTTTTATGTGGGAAAGTCGTGCATGGCTTCGGTTGATGAGGTTGTGTGTGTGGTGGATGTTACTAATGGGAAAGATGAGGATGGGGAGCTTACGATAAATAATTCTCATGGGGTTGTCGACGGTGTGGTTTCGGGTTCGACGCCGGATCTGGTTGCTCCGACGGGTTGTATAGATGGGTCTGGTTTGGTACCACCTCCTCCACCGGAGGTGTATGCGAGTTTGACGAAGAACGTGGCGGCCCTAAGCACATTGGATGCGGGTATCGGCCAAAACCCTACGTTGCATGGGGATGGCGGTCGAAACCCTAATTTGCACGGGAAAGGCGTTGGAGAGGGCTTGGTTCCAGATTCATCGGAGATTGCACGCACTTCTGTTTTTGAACGTCTTACAGAGGGTACCACAACTGTAACGTCCCAAAAATTACAAGGAAATTTAAAATTTTTAAAACATACATTTCATTAAAACAACCATGATTTAATAATTCACGTCTTAAATAAAATTAACGTCGTTACTTCAAACCATCAACAAAGTTCATGCAGCGGAAAATTTCATAACTAAATTCAAGGGTTCAAAAGTGAAAGATTAATAATATTTGACACTCCGCGCTCCATGTGTGTACTGTCACGGCCGACTGCCGCCCGCACCTGAAATAACAACACATTGGGAAAGGGTAAGCTAAACGCTTAGTGAATTCAATCACGCACGTAGGTAGCAACCCCACGCATATCGCCCCTACTCGCAAGTAGGCAACATCACCATCATCACGAATATCAAACCACATAATGATTATTATATAAGCACGAACCTCGGTCCCACCGAGTACACAAAATACATTAATACAAGCTCAGTCCCACCGAGCCCTCGGTCCCACCGAGTAATTAATACAAGCTCAGTCCCACCGAGCCCTCGGTCCCACCGAGTAAAATTTGTTGTACTAGCTTAGTCCCACCAAGCCCTCGGTCCCACCGAGCCCCTCAGTCCCACCGAGGTGTACACATGCATATATATATTCCACATACGAATCTAATAAATCACAACCAGTTATCACATCCCATCTAGTTCACGTAAGCACATAAATACACGTAATCACACGTAACACAAAATGACGACATACATGAAATCCCTAACTACGCGGTGAGAGAACTCACCTCAAGGCTAAGCAACGTGCTCACGAAACGCAGCACCAACACGGCAATCTTCTTCACTTTCTCCCACCTAAATACGTATAAAAAGTCAAAGGAAAGTCCCGACCCATAACACGTTTACTAGCTTTCAAACGACTAAATATTCCAGCTTTTTCTTAAAAGTTACGGGTCTGTTCGGGACCTGTTTTACCCCCTTAAAACTGATAAATATAGAAATTAAAATTCATAAATACGAAGTTCTCAGTCTTACGATTTCAGGGACGTATCGCACACGTCCTAACGACTTTTCTATAATTTACTATAGATTTTACAAAAATGTTTCGCAGAACAGTTATGCGTAAAACAAAACAGGGACAGAAAGCTGGAAGTTTTTTCGGACCAGCTGTATAAACAGCCCCATATGGCCTAGCTACGGGCTAAATTAGATTTTCGACAAGACACGAAAAACCTTCCCAACTCAGTTTGGAAATTTTGGGCACCAATTTCACGGCAAAACGAATTACGAGTCAAAAGTTATGGCCTTCGCAAAAACAGGGCAGATTCCAGAATTTTACATAAAATGACGAATCACCAAACTTGCGGCCACTGTTTCACCTAGCTAGAGGCCAAACCAGTTTTCCGCTAAAACACGGAAAACGTGCCCGACCCCGAGCTTGAACCGTGGGTACCAATTTCGGCTCAATCGGAGTTATGACGGAAAAGTTACGCACGATTGAAAAACTGGACAGAACACTAAAAATTACATAAAAAGGTAACTATTGAATTTTTACACCATTAAGCCATGTCTTAATCAAACAGACCCGGAAACCTACAAGCTTACTGAGACAAGGGCCATGCCACGCTGGGCAGCATCCGAGCACCACCCACTGCCGCCTCCGGTGGCGGTGGTGGCTGGTGGCGGTTTACGGCGGTGCTTAGACAACAAAAGAACAACCGAAAAAGATTAAACGGAACTACCTCACCGCGTCTCCTTTCTCTTCTTTTCCGACCAAACCCGACGTCTTCTTCCTCTATTTTTCCGGCAACCACGCGGCGGCAGCCTCCTCCCTTTCTCTTCTCCGGTCGGCGACCACCCTCCCTTTCCCTTTCGATTTTCTTCTTCCTCGTCGATCTCTCTCTCTCTTTCTCTTGCACTCACTTCGCCGGTGACAACAATGGGAAGGGGATGGGGAGAATGACTTGCGATTGGGGTGGTGCTACTGTGAAACCGAAGGGGAAGGGGGATAGGGCGACCCTTGGGCTGACCCCTTTCCAAACTTTGGGTGAAAGTCCCTACTAGCCCCTTAACTTATCCCTTTCCTTGCAAGAACCCAAGAGTTGTCACAATTAACCTTTTGGTCCGATTCGACTAAACCTCGTTAACTAAAATATTAACAATAATTAGAATAATTAATAAATAAAATATGTACCGGGACACGGGCTTTACAACTCTCCCCCGCTTGAATTAGACTTCGTCCCCGAAGTCTACACCCGCAAACAGCTCCGGATAGTTCTCTCGCATCTCTGCTTCAGGTTCCCAAGTCCACTCGGAACCCTTTCGGTGTCTCCATTGAACCTCCACCAAACCAACAACCTTGTTCTGCGAGGTTCTTCTGCCGACTTTGTGCAGTAACCAAACGATCCCGAACCATCCGAATTGTCTCGGTCGTCTTCAGCACGATGTCAGTACTCCCTAACACCCGATGCCCAACCTCGCCCCAACAAACGGGCATCCTACATTTCCTACCGTACAACAACTCGTATGGCGGCATGCCAATACTAGAGTGGTAGCTGTTGTAGTAGGAAAATTCCGCCAAGGGTAAGTACCGATCCCAACTACCTCCAAAATCAATGACACAAGCTCGAAGCATATCCTCGAGGGTCTGAATGGTTCGCTCGCTCTGTCCGTCCGTCTATGGATGAAAGGTCGTGCTAAAGTGTAACCGTGTACCCATCTCCGACTGGAACTTATCCCAAAACCGGGAGGTAAAACGAGTGTCCCTGTCGGAGACAATCGAAACTGGCACCCCGTGCCTGGCCACGATCTCACGTACAAACACCTCCGCAAGTTTCTTCGCCGAGAAGCTCTCCCTGATGGCCAAGAAGTGTGCACTCTTGGTCAGACGGTCAACGATCACCCAAATGGCATCGTTCCCACAGGGAGTCCTCGGGAGTTTCGTTATGAAGTCCATGGTAATCTCTTCCCATTTCCAAACCGAGACCTCCAACGGTTGCAATTTCCTATGTGGTCGTTGATGTTCCGCCTTGACCTTCCGACAGGTCATACATACCTCCACACATCTAGCAACATCCCGCTTCATGCCGAGCCACCAGTAACCTCCACACAATTCTCTGTACATCTTTGTAGCTCCCGGGTGAATCGAGAACTTGGACTTATGAACTCCTCTTCAAGAAGTTCTTGCAACTGGTCGAAAAGATCGTCAATCCTTGGCAAAGGATAACGATCCTTTACCGTAAGCTTATTCAGCCTCCTTCGCTTCCCCAACTCGCGTGTCCATCACATAAGCCAAGTATCCTTGCCCACTATGCTGGAGGTACCTCTGAGCTCTCGCAGCCAAACCTATGGCCGTAGTCTGCCTAGACGAATTTCCCTGAACTAACAGTTCTCCCCCGCTTGGGGTTCGAACTCGCACTTGTTTGTGACGACAAACAATCTCCGCGTCAAACGTATCCATCCAGTCCATGCCCACAATCACACAAAGTTCCCGCATAACAATCGGGACCAGGTCTATGGGAAACCGCACTCCTGAGATCTCTAGGGTACACCCGCGAAACACGTCCGTGACCGTCAAGGTCCTAACATCAGCCACCTCGATGACAAGGGGATGACTCAATCGTCCTACAACTCGGCCCAAACACTCACTAACAGAGTGAGACACGAACGAATGAGTCGCCCCGCTATAAAACATCACCACAGCAGGCACCGAGTTAACTAAGAACGTACCTGTCACTACTTTAGGCGTAGCTCGTGCCTCCTCCACTCCCAGTTGATGAACTCTACCTCGAGCCGCCTCCATCACTACAACAAGTGAAACATACTGCGCGGTACTCACGAACTCCCTGATCTTGGTACGTAACATATCCTTGCACCGTGTCCTCTTCATGTCCTCAAAAGCAGCATGCTAAGGATAGAATAATGTCATTTCCGTAAACTTTCGGTTCACCTCCTTTATGGCCTCCGCAGTCTGATAGAGCTCCAAGAACTCTTTGGCACTCCTCTCCATCTCCACTAGAGGCATATGCTCTACACGAAACATATGACGAACTCCTCCCAGGTCAAGTAGTGCGGCCGTTAAGCGTCAAAGCAATAACACACCAGTCCTTCGCTCCGTCTCGTACCAGATTCACCGCGAAGCGAACCTTCTAGTTCGCAGGACAACCACCGGTAAGGAATGTGCACTCTATAACCGATCCCGACCCTCTTGTTCGGGGCTGCCCACCCGCAGGGGGTGGAATCGCCGCGATGCGCTCCTCCATCGACACTATTACCTCATCACGAATGGCGGTAATAATTTCGGGGATCGCCTCCTCAAAATATGCGTCACCTCGACCGCAAACATCTCACGAATCTGATCAGCAATAATTCCAGCATCAGCATCTGGATCAACATTGTTGTTCCTCCTTAACGAGCTACTAACACACATTAAAACCTGCTAACTACGCTCACACTCAACTCTTCGGATTCTCCGTGACTTTCCCCGACTCGAGCACGGATCCTGTGCTTCAGATAGTAGGAGCTCTGCTACTACCCTTCACACCTATCCTTACTCGTTTCGAGTCCTGTTCCGGGACGTCCAAGTAGTTGCTTACCACAAACAAACACATATGCCCATTCCGGCATATGCAAACACTTTTCCTAGCTCCCTAGAAAAGTCGTAATACCCCACCACCCTTGCTAGAACGGAACCCCCACTAGCCCTGACGAGTCGCCTCGTAAACACACAGTCGTAAACAGTGAAACCAGATAGACATTCGAATATAAGATTCTATCCTACAACGGCTGGACTCAAACAAGAGCTGCGCAATAGAACTAAATCCAACATTCTAAGGCTATTCAGTTCCTACTGTATACAACCTAAGGTGCATTCACATAACAACCTATCAAGGCTAGCATGAGTTCCTAATAGCAAGAAACAAGTATACAGTATCACAAAATCCACGTAATCAATCTAGCATACATACTCATATGTAAACGCTATTCCCAGCTCACTAGGAATTTCATCTCATCCCACTACTCTTGCTACAACGGAATCCCTGTTAGCCATAACGAGTTGCCTCGCGAATACCCAGTCGCACGCAGCGTGAATCAAATAGACATTCGAATACGAGATTTTATCCTAGAACGGTTGGACTCAAACAAGAGCTGCGTAATAGAACTAAATCAAATATTCTAAGGCTATATGATTCTTACTGCATGCAACCTATAGGGCCTTCACTTGACAACCTACTATAACTAGCATTGATTCCTACTAGCAAGCAGTCATCGTACAGTACAGTGTAAACAACCTCGGCAATCTAGCATGCATACCCTATGCCTAGAAAGCAATAAATACACTAAGTGTTGTACCTTCCCAATTGGCGTCGGCTGACTGTACACACTGCGCCCACGATCATCGTTTCCAAACGAGTTTTCTTTTCTCATTTAAAACAAATTTTTTTTTTGATAAAATAATTAAAAGATCTCTTAGCCGCAACTTGAGACCAAACACACCGAGATGTGCTTGATTCACTCAAGCCGTGCTCTGATACCAAGTTGTAACGTCCCAAAAATTACAAGGAAATTTAAAATTTTTAAAACATACATTTCATTAAAACAACCATGATTTAATAATTCACGTCTTAAATAAAATTAACGTCGTTACTTCAAACCATCAACAAAGTTCATGCAGCGGAAAATTTCATAACTAAATTCAAGGGTTCAAAAGTGAAAGATTAATAATATTTGACACTCCGCGTTCCATGTGTGTACTGTCACGCCCGACTGCCGCCCGCACCTGAAATAACAACACATTGGGAAAGGGTAAGCTAAACGCTTAGTGAATTCAATCACGCACGTAGGTAGCAACCCCACGCATATCGCCCCTACTCGCAAGTAGGCAACATCACCATCATCACGAATATCAAACCACATAATGATTATTATATAAGCACGAACCTCGGTCCCACCGAGTACACAAAATACATTAATACAAGCTCAGTCCCACCGAGCCCTCGGTCCCACCGAGTAATTAATACAAGCTCAGTCCCACCGAGCCCTCGGTCCCACCGAGTAAAATTTGTTGTACTAGCTTAGTCCCACCAAGCCCTCGGTCCCACCGAGCCCCTCAGTCCCACCGAGGTGTACACATGCATATATATATTCCACATACGAATCTAATAAATCACAACCAGTTATCACATCCTAGATAAATACACGTAATCACACGTAACACAAAATGACGACATACATGAAATCCCTAACTACGCGGTGAGAGAACTCACCTCAAGGCTAAGCAACGTGCTCACGAAACGCAGCACCAACACGGCAATCTTCTTCACTTTCTCCCACCTAAATACGTATAAAAAGTCAAAGGAAAGTCCCGACCCATAACACGTTTACTAGCTTTCAAACGACTAAATATTCCAGCTTTTTCTTAAAAGTTACGGGTCTGTTCGGGACCTGTTTTACCCCCTTAAAACTGATAAATATAGAAATTAAAATTCATAAATACGAAGTTCTCAGTCTTACGATTTCAGGGACGTATCGCACGCGTCCTAACGACTTTTCTATAATTTACTATAGATTTTACAAAAATGTTTCGCAGAACAGCGAACACCCGGACCTTTCAGTACAGCATGGCAACTTCTCCCTAGCTATGGTCCGAATTGGTCTTTCCACAAAACAGAGGAAACTTAATAGACTCCGAAACGAAACTTTTGGCACCGGTCCCATCCCAAACCGACATTCCAAGCAACAGTTATGCGTAAAACAAAACAGGGACAGAAAGCTGGAAGTTTTTTCGGACCAGCTGTATAAACAGCCCCATATGGCCTAGCTACGGGCTAAATTAGATTTTCGACAAGACACGAAAAACCTTCCCAACTCAGTTTGGAAATTTTGGGCACCAATTTCACGGCAAAACGAATTACGAGTCAAAAGTTATGGCCTTCGCAAAAACAGGGCAGATTCCAGAATTTTACATAAAATGACGAATCACCAAACTTGCGGCCACTGTTTCACCTAGCTAGAGGCCAAACCGGTTTTCCGCTAAAACACGGAAAACGTGCCCGACCCCGAGCTTGAACCGTGGGTACATAAATACACGTAATCACACGTAACACAAAATGACGACATACATGAAATCCCTAACTACGCGGTGAGAGAACTCACCTCAAGGCTAAGCAACGTGCTCACGAAACGCAGCACCAACACGGCAATCTTCTTCACTTTCTCCCACCTAAATACGTATAAAAAGTCAAAGGAAAGTCCCGACCCATAACACGTTTACTAGCTTTCAAACGACTAAATATTCCAGCTTTTTCTTAAACGTTACGGGTCTGTTCGGGACCTGTTTTACCCCCTTAAAACTGATAAATATAGAAATTAAAATTCATAAATACGAAGTTCTCAGTCTTACAATTTCAGGGACGTATCGCACGCGTCCTAACGACTTTTCTATAATTTACTATAGATTTTACAAAAATGTTTCGCAGAACAGCGAACACCCGGACCTTTCAGTACAGCATGGCAACTTCGCCCTAGCTATGGTCCGAATTGGTCTTTCCACAAAACAGAGGAAACTTAATAGACTCCGAAACGAAACTTTTGGCACCAGTCCCATCCCAAACCGACATTCCAAGCAACAGTTATGCGTAAAACAAAACAGGGACAGAAAGCTGGAAGTTTTTTCGGACCAGCTGTATAAACAGCCCCATATGGCCTAGCTACGGGCTAAATTAGATTTTCGACAAGACACGAAAAACCTTCCCAACTCAGTTTGGAAATTTTGGGCACCAATTTCACGGCAAAACGAATTACGAGTCAAAAGTTATGGCCTTCGCAAAAACAGGGCAGATTCCAGAATTTTACATAAAATGACGAATCACCAAACTTGCGGCCACTGTTTCACCTAGCTAGAGGCCAAACCAGTTTTCCGCTAAAACACGGAAAACGTGCCCGACCCCGAGCTTGAACCGTGGGTACCAATTTCGGCTCAATCGGAGTTATGACGGAAAAGTTACGCACGATTGAAGAACTGGACAGAACACTAAAAATTACATAAAAAGGTAACTATTGAATTTTTACACCATTAAGCCATGTCTTAATCAAACAGACCCGGAAACCTACAAGCTTACTGAGACAAGGGCCATGCCACGCTGGGCAGCATCCGAGCACCACCCACTGCCGCCTCCGGTGGCGGTGGTGGCTGGTGGCGGTTTACGGCGGTGCTTAGACAACAAAAGAACAACCGAAAAAGATTAAACGGAACTACCTCACCGCGTCTCCTTTCTCTTCTTTTCCGACCAAACCCGACGTCTTCTTCCTCTCTTTTTCCGGCAACCACGCGGCGGCAGCCTCCTCCCTTTCTCTTCTCCGGTCGGCGACCACCCTCCCTTTCCCTTTCGATTTTCTTCTTCCTCGTCGATCTCTCTCTCTTTCTCTTGCACTCACTTCGCCGGTGACAACAATGGGAAGGGGATGGGGAGAATGACTTGCGATTGGGGTGGTGCTACTGTGAAACCGAAGGGGAAGGGGGATAGGGCGACCCTTGGGCTGACCCCTTTCCAAACTTTGGGTGAAAGTCCCTACTAGCCCCTTAACTTATCCCTTTCCTTGCAAGAACCCAAGAGTTGTCACAATTAACCTTTTGGTCCGATTCGACTAAACCTCGTTAACTAAAATATTAACAATAATTAGAATAATTAATAAATAAAATATGTACCGGGACACGGGCTTTACAACAACTCCACTAACTTACGGTGGTGTCTCGATTCTGAAAAATAGTAGTGCTTCGCAGGTAAAGGGTTCATCGTCTTCATATGTGTCGATTTTGAAGACCAATTCGGATGGTGCGGGTAATTCTTTGAACTTCTTCCCTCGGGCGGAGAAGGGGTCGTCAAGGATTGATCTTCCAGTTGAATTGACGGCTCAAGCAGCTAAACTATACAAGAACACCTTGTATGGCTATTTTTTGGGGCCACGTCTCTATTTCCCGACGGTACAAAAGATTGTTAAATCTTTATGGGGAAAGTTTGGTCTCCAAGATTCGATGATGAATGAAGCGTGTTTTCTATTTTTTCGTTTTGGTGATGAAGGGGGATTGCGTCAGGTTTTGGAAGGCGGGCCATGGATGATCTGTGGAGTCCTGTTATTTGTTTTCCCATGGGATCCTCATCAAGGTCTCATAAAGTCGAAGCATAAATCGTGTCCATTATGGGTTAAGCTCCATAATGTTCCACTAGTAGCTTTTAACCGGGAAGGGGTTGCTCGGATTGCAAGTGACCTTGGTGTTCCGGAAATGATGGACGATTATATGACGACCATGTGTGACAAAGCTTGGGTCCGCCCGTGGTTTGCTAAAGGGCTTGTTGACGTTTGGGCTGTTGGGGAGCTTAAAAGGGGGCTACTAGTTGCTGTTCCGAATCTCCATGGAGGTAAACCTGTGATTGTTCCTATAAAAGTTGAATACATGTGGGAGCCATCTCAATGCTCTCATTTTCTTGTTTTTGGGCACAAAGTCTCTTCTTGTGTGAAGGCAATTATTTCAAAGAGTGGTGACAAAGGTAAATCTAAGGCGCAAATGGATGGGGATGGGTTTACAATGGTTTCTCATAAGTGTGCTTCATCTAGTCGATCGGGTGAGGCCTCCTCTAATGGAGTCTTTAAGCCAAGAATGGTGTACAAGCCGGTTTCCAAATCCGTCATGGAAGGTGCCAAAATCAACGAGCCTAGGGTGGAGGTTCCTAAAGATACTTCTGTGGTGCCGAATGTAACGAGTGAGCCTACAGTTACGAGAGCTAAGCCTACGGGTGATTTGCATGTTAAGGGAGGATCTATTGATCCCCTTAAATTTCCAGAATGTACACCAGCCACGGATAAGGGGTCAATGCTCTCGTCGGTCATTAAAGGTTTTTCTAGAGCAAAAAGGGCTCCACCTATTAGTAGCTCAAATCGATTCTCAACTCTTATGGACGAAGATGGTGAGGCTACATCCTTGAATGAGGATGTATCGACGTCCGGGATTACTCCGACTAATGATAGTCCAGCGACCGATCCTTCAGTGTCGGGTGTGGCAGGTACTATTTCTTCTATTTCCAATGTTAAAGATAGGAGCGTGGAATGTTCAGGGGATGAATTCCTCGATCAAAAAACGTGAGGTAAAATCGCTCATACATTTGAATTCTCTTTCGTTTTGTGCTATTATCGAATCTCATGTCACCGCTTCCAACTTGGATTCGGTTTCGAGAGGGGTGTTTGTTAGTTGGTCGTGGGTTTCGAACCATTCGGCTTGTGTGCATGGCACTCGTATTATAGTTGGATGGAACCCGTCCATCCTTGATCTTATGGTTATTTTGTTTTCTGATCAAGTCTTGCATTGCAAAATGTTCCTCCGTGGATCAAGTGCTTATTTTTTTGCCTCTAGTGTTTATGGTGAATAATAATGATATTCGACGTCGACAACTTTGGGATGAGCTGTCCGATTTGAAAATCTTGCTAGTGCTCATCCATGGATTCTAATGGGTGATTTTAATACTTTCCTTTTTTTGGATGAGAGTGATGGAGGATCCTCCCGTACTGATAGTGGTACAGCAGATTTTATGGAGTGTGTAAGAGTGCTTAATGTGTTTGATGTTCGTTTTACGAGAATTCTTTATATTTGGGTCTAAAAGCCGCATGGTGGTAATGGTGTTGTGAGAAAGCTCGATCGGGTCATGATGAATAGTGTGTTTAGTGATGTTTTCTCTGGTGTATCGGCTCATTTCTTGCCAAGGGGTGTTTTCGATCATAGTCCCATGATTGTTTCGATTGATTGTACTGTGGCTAAAGGTAATCGACCTTTTAACTTCGATAATGTTCTCACTCATCACGCTGGTTTTTTTGTCAACAGTTCAAGCCGCTTGGAACTTAGGTGTTGATGGTTCGTTTATGTTTCAACTTTTAACCCGATTGAAAGCGGTTAAAACTCCTTTACGAAAGCTTCTTTCTTTGCATGGGAATTTATCAAGCGAGTAAAGGACTTACGTGTTGAAGTTGAGGTGGTGCAAAAGGTGGTGGACTTGGACCCTTCCAATGGCCTCTTGCAAGAGGATTTGGCGCATGTTTTGGCAACCTTTCAAGATGCATTTCATATGGAAGAGGAGAATTATAGACAACGAGCTAAGGTTCGTTGGTTATCGGAGGGGGGTTCGAATATAGCCTTCTTCCACCGTTCGGTCAAGGAAAGGAAGCACCAAAGTCGTGTGGATTCGGTTATGGATGTGAATGGCACTGTGATTAGTGGCTCCGGTGTGGAAATGGTTTTTGTGGACCATTTCCGTTCTATTCTGGGTGAAAGGGATGGCAATGTTACTCCGATCCTTCCATATGACTTGTTTCAGAATAAAATATTAGTCGAAGATGCAAACTTTATGATCCGACCGATCACAAAAGATGAAGTTAAGCGGGCTATTTTTGATATTGGTGATGATCGTGCGCCAGGCTCAGGTGGGTTTTCAGCCAAGTTCTTTAAAGCTTCTTGGGGGATTATTGGTTCGGATGTGGAGATGGCAGTTCAAGATTTTTTTATAGAGGTCGTTCGCCTCGTGAACTTAATCATATATATATATATATATATATATATATATGCCTTATTCCTAAAACACCTAATGCTTTCAAAGTGACAGAATACCGCCCTATCTCTCTGTGCAAGGTTATTTATAAGTGCATTAGTAAAATAATCTCTTGGAGGATTCGTGATTTTCTTGAAGTCTTGGTTAGCCTAAACCAATCAGCCTTCATCCCGGGGAGACGGATCACGGACAATATTATGATGGCACATGAGTTGGTGGTTGGCTATGATCGTAAACATGCCTCGTCTAATTGTGCTTTCAAGATTGACATTCAAAAAGCAAATGATACGGTTGATTGGCGTTTTCTTTATGTAATTCTCAATGGTATGGGTTTTCATCCTATTATGCGGCATTGGAAGTTAACCTCTTACTCGGTGATTGTTAATGGAGAGTCGCATGGTTTTTTCAAAGGTGCCCGGGGCATTAGACAAGATTGTCCCCTCTCGCCTTATCTTTTTTACTTTGCTCATGGAAGCCTTCACATGTTTTCTTCAGTGACGAATTGATTTGGATGGTGGTTTTCGATACCATAAGGGATGCTCTCAAAACAAATTAACACACATGTGCTTTGCAGATGACCTTATGGTTTTCACCAAGGGGGATGTGGCGTCAGTTTTGGTTCTGAAAAATGCGTTGGGAGATTTTGCGACTGCTTTTGGCTTGCGTCCTAGTATGACCAAAAGCTCGGTTTATTTTTCCAATGTTGATCACACGGTAAGGGACGCCATTTTTGATATTTTACCTTTTCAAACGGGATCTTTACCGTTTCGTTACCTTGGTGTTCCTCTTTCGTCTAAGCGTCTCCAAGTGGTTGATTTTCAGCCTCTGTTGGCTAAGGTACGTTCCAGAATTTAAAATTGGAAAACGAAATTCTTATCTTTTGGAGGCCGATTGCAATTAATCAAATCCGTCTTGGAGTCTCTCCAATTATATTGGATGATGGTGTTCACCATTCCAGCCTCGGTTATCCACGATTTGGAACGTTTGTTTAGAGATTTTTTGTGGGCACAAGGTGATAGCTCAAAAGGCAAAATCAGAATTACTTGGAATGAAGTTTGCAAACCCAAACGCATGGGTGGCTTGGGGTTGAAACGCCTTGATCTTTGGAATCGGTGTCTTCTTTCGGCTCATGTTTGGGATATATTACGGAGACGTAATTCCATATGGGTATCGTGGATCTACTCTAATCGTTTGAGGGATACTAGCTTTTGGACGGTCACAGTCTCATCTTCGACTACATGGGTTTGGCGTTGTTTGCTTGCTCTTCGTGAGCAGTTTCGACCCATTTTTACACATGTTGTTGGTGATGGTAGAAACACAAACGCTTGGGAGGATAAATGGCTTGATATTGGCCATCTTTCTAGGTTTCTTTTTTACCGTATGATCCATGCTGGTGGGTTTTTTACAGCTTCCATGGTTTCTGATGTTATTGGTTCTATCCAGCATGATTGGCCGATTGATTGGATTCAGAGATGTCCGACTCTCAGTTCCATTCCGATTCCATGCCTCTTCCCGGGAACTAAGGATCAGGTGATGTGGATGAATTCTCACGGTCACCCGTCTCGTTTTATGGTTTCAGAAGTATGGGATTCTTTGGATGGACCTTATCAGCAAGTCCCGTGGTTTGATATATGTTGGTTTCCTAAAAATATCCCCAAGCATGCCTTTTGTGTCTGGTGAGCGTTTAGAGGGCGCCTTCCAACGCAAGATAGGATGCAATCGTGGAGAAGAGATGTGGGCTCGCCGGTCTATTCTCTATGTGATGCATGCATGGATTCGCATGCCCACCTTTTCTTTGCATGCAGTGTTTCGGCTCAGATTTGGACTAGTATTAAATCTGATTTGCAGGTTCCTTTGATTACCCATCAGTGGGAAACTATTATGGATGATATTCACCATCGTCGTTGGAGGCTTGTGGACTTGAGGAGGAAATTACTTTTTTCGGCAACTATCTACCACATTTGGCATTAGAGGAATGCTCGACTTTTCGATAATAGAAGATGGACCATTCAGCAAATTCTCAAAGACATCAACCGAGTGGTGAGTATGCGATTGATGGGAGTGGGAGGTAGGAGTTCGGTTGTGGCTATTGGAAGACAAGGAAGACGTTCGACTTAATGAACATGAACATCTTGATTGCGGATTTGGCCCGTTGGGTGGCGTTGTTAAATGCTAGTTTTTTTGCCATTTTATTTGTTATGTGGCTTGTGTCTACAACTCTTTCTTATTTTTGGCTTATTGTTCTTTGGTTCTTGAATGATGTAATGCTTGTGTTATTTTTTTCTAGTTTGGTTCTCCAATCCGTTTAAGGCCTGTCCTTTACAGTGGTTGGAGTTCCTTTTCGGGAGGGAGTCCCTTGCCATTTAGGTTTTTTTTCCTTTTGTTTTAATATATTGCCAAGAGTGTCGTCTCCTTTCCAAAAAAAATTGGGACAGTTATACCATGTGTCTTAAACTCTCAAAGGATCTCAAAGATATTTCCTTAAGCACTCTTTTATGGCATTCTGCTCAATCATGAGCAATCATGTTAGCTTAAGAAGAATCTTGTAAAAGATTCCAAAGATTCCAAAAGCACACATGTTGCTTTACTCTCCTCAAAGATGCTACCCACTCAACGATCCTCCGTTACTATCACTGAAATTGAATCAAATACTGATTATTCATTAGGAACTAACATGTCAGAACTTGATGAATCACTGGCGCTCTTGACAAACTCCTTCAGGAGATTTGCAAGAAATAGTAACTTCATAAGAAATAAACCTCTTGCTATCACTGACAAGCCAAAATCAACTCCTATTGATAAGGCAACTGCTATCTGCTATAACTGTGAAAAGAAAGGACATTTTTCCAGTGAATGCAAGTCAAAGAAAGTCTTCAAACCTTCTTCATCCCACAAACATTCTTCATCTTCTATACCCAGAGATGACAAATACCAGAAGTTGAAAGAAAAATATCTGAAGTTGAAAAACTTCAAGCATAAAG
This sequence comes from Saussurea involucrata, assembly GCA_033807775.1. Lineage (NCBI taxonomy): Eukaryota > Viridiplantae > Streptophyta > Magnoliopsida > Asterales > Asteraceae > Saussurea > Saussurea involucrata. The sequence goes on from CM066326.1 coordinate 17,563,709, forward strand.
GTAAAGGCCTCATCGCTGAAGAACACGATTGGGTTGATTCTGATGAAGAATCAGACTCTGATGAAGAAGATGTGGCCAATCTCTGTCTAATGGCCCAAATCCAAGAAGTGAAGGAAGAAACCGCTGATGTTTCATCTACCTCATCCACTTCTCAGGTATCAACCTCTTTTAACCTAGCTCTCGTTGACGCTGATAGACTTCGGGCAATCGATTCACTGACAGTTGATCTATATAATGCCCTAAATGGCAAAACTTAAGTTGTACAACAAAATCTTGATCTAACTGAACAGCTTAAGAAATGTCATTTAAAAATCAAGAATATCTAATATAAGAAAGTTTAAAAGATCAGGTCTATGTAAATCAACTAATCAGCATTGAACGCGAACAAGCTATCATTGAACCGAAAGCTGAGAAAGCTACTGTTGAAGGATGGTGTAAATCCTTAGCAAATATCACTGAGATAATTGGTGCTCAGATCCCTGTCCATGACAAAAGTGGTCCTGGTTTTTATGCTGACAAAGAAGAACCAAGCAAAGATCGTTCCATGCTTAAGTTTGGAATGCTCGTTTCTTCCATCCCTGACACCTCATCATCTTAGTGCTCTTCTTCTACTGTTCCTATCACTGAAGAATCTCCTGTGAGTCCCAGACTCAAGGAATAAGGAAAATTTGTTTTTCAAAAGCCTCAGAAGGGTACCAAAACGCCAAAGCTGAAGAAGAATAAATCAAAGCCTTCAGCTAATCAACCTTCCACTTCAAAAGCTAAGATTCCTGAACATGTTCAAAAATCTATTCCAAAAATTAAGTTTGATGTAAAAGCTAAGAAATCTAAAGAACCTAAAAAGTTCCTCTGATATTTGATGCTAAAGGCATTCTTGGTACAACCCTGATCATTTATAACTTTCAAATAATTATGCATATGGTCCTAAAGCTATTTTCAGCTATAGGAAATGCTATCACTATGGACTTACTGGTCATATTGCTAGTAAGTGCCCACAACCACCAAAGCTGAGAAATCAGCTAAGGTGAAGATGACTGTCTCCAAGTCAAAGAAGATCATCAAAGATGAAAAACATGCCAAGGTGAAAAATACCACTAAGGTTAAGTAATTTACAAAGTGAAGGTTACCACTGATGCTGAAACATCAGATGCTGTGAAGATCGTTGATCCTTCCACTTCCTCTTCCACTGACAATTGTGGACCATTATGATTGCAGGACTCGAAGGGTATTTGGTATCTTGATAGTGGATGTTCTCGACACATGACTGGAGAAAAGAATCTGCTCTCTGAATACAAGGAAGAGAAAGGTCCCTCAGTGACCTTTGGTGGACATGGGAAAGGCTATATCAGAGGGTTTGTTGTGCTTACAAATGGTACAACTACCTTCAGAATAGTCGCTTACGTAGAAGGACTGAAGCACAATCTTCTTAACATCAGTCAGCTATGTGATAAAGACTACAAAGTATGCTTTACTAAGAAAGCATGTTCAGTCACTGATAAGAGTGGAAAACTTTCTCTCAACGGTTATCGTTTGGAAAATGTGTATGTCATAAACATGTACTCAACCACCACTGAGAACATTTGTTTTATATTCAAAGCCTCATCCTCAAAGGAACTAATCACTGGCTTACCTCAGAAGTCATACGCTAAGGAATCCATTTGTTCGCGTGTGAAAAAGGAAAGCAGACCAAATATAGCTTCAAATCCAAGAAACTGTCATCAGTGACAACTCCACTTCAACTCCTCCATATGGATATGTTTGGCCCTGTCAACATACAATCCATTGCTGGAAAGACAAAAACACGCTTGTCATATTAGATGAATTCTCTCGCTATGCTTGGGTGATGTTTCTCCGATCTAAGAGTGACACTCCAGATGAAATCATCACATTTGTAAGAAAAAAGGAAGTTCTGAATAGTATGACGGTTCGCTCAATAGGAGTGATAATGGAACTAAATTCAAAACAGTTCTCTTGATAACTTCTTTGAGAGCAAGGGTATATCTCACAACTTCTCAGCGGTGAGAACACCTCAGCAAAACGAAGTCGCTGAAAGATGAAACAGAACGATCATTGAAGCTGCTCGATCTATGCTCAACGATTCTTATTTCCAACTCAATTCTGGGCAGAAGCTATCAACACTGCCTGTTTCACTCAAAATAGGTCGATGATTGTCAAAAGATTCAACAAAACTGCCTATGAAATTTTCCATGGGAGAAATCCATCTATCAGCTATCTTCATATCTTTGGTTGTCAATGCTACATCTTAAACAACAGAGATACCCTTGAAAATTCGATCCCGAAGCTGGCGATGGAATATATCTTGGATACTCCTCAGTATCCAAAGCCTTCAGAGTTTTCAACAAAAGAAGACAAACTATTGAATAAACCATTCATGTCACCATTGATGAATCTCGATCAGCAAATTCTAAACCTACTATCGAAAATGAAGAATTGAATCTGTGGATGTTTTATCATTACGGGGAACCAGAAGCTTATTTCAAGCCTGATCCTCAGGTCAATAATCGTTGATGATGATCCTGTCATCATTCCTAGCATGCAACAAGTGAAGCTGAATCCTCCTCATGGGTATCAACTATTCCCTTAAACACTTTGCCTTCTTCTGAACATTTAATCTCTGAAAATCCATCCATTCCTCCTCAGCAATCAGTAAATGAAATACAATTTGAACCTCAACAATTATTGCATATGTCAGATATGCCTGATATACCTAACAATACCATTGCTGAAGCCTCTTCCTCAGCACTTCCAAAAAGTCCGCTCAGAACCAGAATTTTAAGCTCCAACTCAGAGATGGACGGTGAATCATCCAATTGAACAAATTCTAGGTGATCCAAACGCAGGTATTCAGACTCGACGAAGTTCAGGTAACATCTATCTCTTTGTAAATTTTATTTCATTGCAAAAAGAACCGATGATGCCCTCGGATATCCAAACTGGATCGGCGCTATGAAAGAAGAGTTGATTGAGTTTGAAAGAAACAAAGTTTGGAATCTCGTCCCCAGACCATCTAACAAAACTGTTATTGGCACCAAATGGGTGTATCAAAATAAGTTAGATGAATTTGGAACTGTAACCCGAAACAAGGCTAGACTAGTTGCTTAGGGATACAGACAAGAGAAAGGCATAGACTATGATGAAACCTTTGCCCCAGTGGCTAGACTCGAAGCAATTCTACTTTTCCTAGATTACGCAGTTCAAAAAGACTTCAAGGTTCACCAAATGGATGTTAAGTCAGCATTCCTAAATGGAAAGCTGAATGACGAAGGTTTTGTTGAACAACCTCCAGGGTTCGCTAACCCTAAGCATCCAGAATATGTTTATAAACTGGATAAGGCCCTTTATGGTTTGAAACAAGCACCTCGTGCATGGTATGACACTTTATCTTCTTACCTTATCGCTGAAAATTTTGAACGTGGAAAGATTGATAACACTTTGTTTTTCAGAAAGGTTAAAGGTCATATTATTCTTGTTCAAATATATGTAGATGACATTATATTTGGATCCACTAACCCATCTCTATGTACTCGATTCGCTGAACGAATGAAGAAAGAATATAAGATGGGTATGATGGGTGAACTAACATACTTCCTTGGCCTTCAGATTAAGCATAACGATTAATGTACATTTATTCATCAAGGTAAGTACGTTAAAGATATGCTGAAAAAATTTGATCTTACTCAAAGCTCAGCAATGAAAACTCCTATGACACCTCCGCTGACACTTAACGAGGACCCAAATGGGAAACCTGTTAATGTCACTGCCTATAGAGGAATGATCGGCTCTCTTTTGTATCTTATAGCAAGTAGACCCGATATCATGTATTCTACTTGTCTTTGTGCACGATATCAATCTGAACCCAAAGAATCTCATCTGATCGCTGTCAAGCGAATATTCAGATATCTAAAGGGTACACCCAACCTAGGTCTTTGGTATCCTAAGGAGTCACGGTTCGATCTAACTGCCTATTCAGATAGTGATTTTGCACGTTGCAAACTAGATAGAAAAAGCACCGTGGGAGGCTGTCAGCTCCTAGGTGGAAAACCGGTGAGTTGGACAAGTAAAAAGCAAAACTCAGTGTCCACCTAAACCGCTGAAGCTGAGTATGTAGCCGCTGGTAGTTGTTATGCTCAGGTCTTGTGGATGAGAAATCAGTTCATAGACTATGACCTTTTGCTATCAAAGATTCCTAACTATTGCGACAGCACTAGTGCCATCGCCATAGCAAACAATCATGTGCTACACTCAAAGACCAAACATATTGAAATCAGATATCATTTTATCACAGATCATGTGATGAATGGAGACATAGAACTTCACTTTATACCTACTAACTATCAGCTCACTGATATCTTTACCGACCTCTTGATGAGACAAGATTCAACTTTCTCATAAGTGAGCTTGGAATGCTAAACCTTAAAAATAACTCTTCAGCAGTAAAGTATTATGTCGGTAATTAAGGTTCTATAGCTACTACTCATCTCATTATCTCTGAGTAAATGTTCTTTGATACTCAGGTATATTCCTCTATCCTACCTCACTGAAGTTTTCTTCAGCGAGATGTTTTGCAAAACTCTCAAACTTAATCATTCACTTTCCTCAGATGATTAAAAGATTTTTTTGTTAAAAACTGATCACTGACATTTTCTCTCAATGATCCCTTTGAAAAATAAAACTCATCACTGACTTTTCTTATCAGTGATTCTTCTAAAAACACAAAAGCTTATCACTGACATTTCCTATCAGTGATATCTTGTGAAAAACGAAAATACACTTTTTGTGTGACGTCATTCTTGATGATAACCCATGGCACGCATTTCTTTGACACACGTTCGTCAGTTACACTTCTTAACCAATCAACTTCATGGTACGTGTCCGTGTCATGATGAAACTTTTCCCTCTCATCGTTCTTTTCTCTCTCCTCTCTCTCATATATAAACCACACTTGTTTATTTTTCACTCTTTACGCGCACAAACTATCTCAAGGCAAGAATAGTTTGGCATTCAAAGAATTTAAGAACTCGAACACCAAAAACTTCAACCTTCCAGGTTCTTATTCTTCTAAAACTCATGCACATTGTAACCAAAACTACTTTTTGATCCTAAATATTTGCTAAATAAGATCAAAAACCTGTTTTTCTTTCTAGAAATAATATTTTTCAGGATTTTTTTCAAAAACCCTAGAAGGGTTTTTAAGGTTTAAAATGTGTTTTAAACTTTTCTCTCTCATCTTCAATGTACATTACCAGTTTATTTCCCAAAAAGGAAACTTCTAAAATACAATTTTCTACCATTTTCATCTTATTTGAAACTGGAAGACCACCTTTTACCATTTCTTTCCCAAAAAGGAAACTGGTAAAACTTCCTTTTCTTATTCTTATAATTTATTTTAAACCTTCCATTCTAAGAAATTTCTATTTTCTTCTCTTTGTTCTTATTCTAACAAACAAAAATGGCATCCCAAGCAACTGCTACCTTCACCAGAGCAAAGAACGTAAAATTTGAAATGTCAGCCATCCAGTTCACTTCCAACAATAACCTAGCACTGCTGAAATTCCCAAAATCCAAGCCCTCCCAACATCTTAAGGAAGCAACTACTCTCCTGAAAAACTCACCGATCTCCTATGCACTGACGGTTTATCCTCCCGGTCACAAAAATCTACTTTAGCAGTTCTGGTACACTGCTGAAAGGGTTGAGAAGACTCTTCCATCAGGGAAGAAGGTCACGGTCGTTTCATTTCAGACTGAACATGGTGAGGGAAGTATCACTACCTCAGGCATTCGCACATGCCTCAAACTCCCATTCAGCAAGACTTATGAAGCCACTCCCACCGACGAACAGTTGATCCGCTTTCTTGACCTCATGGAGTATTAATGGGAAACCAAACATAAGACCCTTGAATAAAAGACTGACGAAGATCCTAAATGCAAAAATGCCTTTTGAGCTAAAATATCTTTTCACCCACATCATCAAGAGTATGGGTGGCAAGACCGGGTCTATGTACCAAGCAAGTGGGGACGCTATGGACCTCTTCTACTATGTCATCACTGGCCGTAATGTCGACTATGCCAGAATGATATTCGATGACCTGATGGTCAAAATGAAGAAGCCTGACATGGAGATAAAAGTTCCCTATGTCCGATTTATATCAGTGTTGCTTCAGCACTTTCTCCAAGAGCTCTACCTAACCGAGGGTGATTATCAGCTCCCAAAGCTCAGGGTTCGTATACTCGATGTGGAGCGATTCGAAAATGAGGTAAGTCTTTCTACCCTTAAACGCCTCCTCTCCTCCACTTCTTCTTCTACTCCTGCAACGATGTCTACGGTTCAACCCCCCGTGGCTTCCCAAGCTGCAACAACCACCTCTTCAAAGAGGAAACTCTCAGTAGCCCCTCTTGGTCACTATAAAAAGACCAATAGATCTACCAACAAGAAGCCTTAGCCACCAACAAAAACAACATCAGGGTTTGCCTCTTCACAGACATCCCTGGACGCTTTCGTGGTACGCTCCACCACACCTGACGCCGCTACATCTGCCTCAGCGATTCCTATAACCGCTGATTCTACGATGGCATCTACCCCGCTAGTCTTAGTGCCTCAAAGCACTGAAGACTTTGTTTTTGGCACCGCCAGTGCCTCCCTGACGCACATCACAACCATCATCTCAACAATCGCCTCTTCTCCCACAGTTTCTTTGGTCTACACATCTGCTGCACCAGCGACTTCAGTTGTTGACACCCGCGCATCCCTTCTTGCAGATCTAATGAGGGGAAATATAGGACCTGATGGTTCTCCTCTCAAGGATCCGCAGCAAACATATGTGTCCCAGACTCCTCTCGAGCGGGGCATAGAGTTTTATGGAGGAAATCAGTTTGATTTCTTTCCTACCCCATCAGGTACATCAACTTCCCTACCTAACTTTTCTAAAATATCTAAGCCCAAGCATACCTGTGCTCAACCTTCTTTTTCTATTACAGGTCCTATGTTGGAGACACTCAATGCCTCCATCAAAGAGGTCAGTGATAATAAAGAGTCGTGAATGTTGTCGGCTCTTCTCTTCAGCAACTCACCACCTCCCTCTCCAATAAAGCTGACAACTCTCAACTATCAGCTCTTACGAAAGAGGTGACGAAAATAAAGACATACGTTGCTGCCAACACCACCTCCATCCAATCCCTCAGCAATAGAGTCAGCTCACTTAGTACTTATGTCAACGACCTCTGCACCAAGGTCGAATCAAATAACAACCTGCTCGCTGATGTACTTGTAGAGCTACGGAAACCAGCTCCTACTCCCTCTCCATCCCCCTCCTTCACTGCCACTGATAGGAACACGTTGGGCATGGTAGCTGATTACGTTCTCAAAGCTATTGAGGCCATCCTTGTCCTTAAGGCCAGGGTGGATAAATTGGAAGCTGCCCCTTCCACTTCTGCAGCAGTAACTGCTGATGCTGCAGATGCTCCCGTCAACCGTCCCCCTATTGATGATGACAAAGAGGGGGAGATAAATAAAGAAGGTAATGAATACCTCTCTCATGCTGAGGGGGGGGGGGGTTTAAATAAAGAAGTCTCTCCATTTTCTCCCACTACTGCTGAAACATTGGAAATTCCCTCTAATGATGAGGAAGATGAAGAAGAAGAGGACGAAGACTTGGAGTTGGAGGACTCCAAGAAATACTCTAGGGGTGCTGATGATGATGATGATGAATACATTCTATGGTTCAACCCTAAGCCCATCAGTGCTCCTCTCAAAGGAGTTACAATAAACGAAGCAGGGGGAGAACTGCTGAGAAGACCCCATCTAAGAAGACTTCCCAAGGAAAGCAGAAAGCAATTTCTGCCGAGGGAAATTTAAAATTTTGTTTTACTTCTGAGGGGGAGCAACCTTCTCAGGTATGTCTCTCCATCCTCCATTTCTCTTTCTCTGCTTCTACCAATGTTCATCTTCGACACCTCATTCACACTTAAACTTTTATCTATCTTTTCTTTCCTAAGCCTAAGTCCTTCTTCTTTTTAACCAGCTAGTTCTCTACCCTGCTTGAGGGACGAGCTGAAGACCAGTACCAAATAATCCCAACAACTACTGATGAAAACCTAAGAATCCCAGTCTCTGTTTTAGAGACTGAAGAACAAGAAGAAAAAGAAGAAGAAGAGGAATTGCTGACACACCCAAATAAACCCTCACGACCAATCTAAAGGTCTGAGGATAAACTACAAAGAAGAAAATCAACAATCATCCATCAGCTAGATAGCCAAAGGATCAAGATCCCTCCTCAACAAGGTACTACTTCTGATGAGCTTGGATTCCTGACCCCGGATAAACGTGAAGAATCCATTAGGGTTGAGCAAATGTATGCTGCTTACCAAAAGGATGCTCTCTTTGCCCTTAAGGTAGGGCAGAACTCAGTCTCTGATAAGAAGCTGAAAAAGAACCCAGTAAGAGTCCAAGAGCAATTGCTGAAAGAAGTTGAGGAGGAAGTCCAGAAAGAAAAAGCCGTCAGCGACTCTCAGTTAAGTTGGTGCAGAGATAAGATCGATCATCGATACCATCCCAGCAGAATCAATGTTGTGAAGAGCAAAAAGAACTCAGTGATGGTGACTATCCAAGTTATTAGAGAAAATGACTCTACGCACACAATGTTCATGTCTAAGATGGAACTCTTTGGATTTGATGAATGGTTAGAGATCATAAATGCAATACAAAGATCCAAGTCTAAGTACAAAGCCCATGTGGAAACGTTCTTGAACTTGCTCATCAGCAAGGTCTCAACGAGGGTGGATTTACCTCCTCCTCCTCCTCTTCGGAACTAAAGATCGGTAAAGAAAAAACTTTGACCAACAGATTGTTACCGATGCGGTCGTGCCTCTTCTTCAAAATGAAGGAAGGCACAACAATTAAAGCGCACATGACCAAATTCGAAGACATCATTGAAAGAACAGGATCTAATCTTACAATCAATATAGAAAGCAGTAATTGAGAAGTTGTATGATCAAGCCCAATTGTATTCAATGATGAACAGAATTACAGATCTAAGAGAGAGAGAATCTCAAAGATTACAAAGAATGAATACAAAGTTATACGGGAAAAATCAATCAGTTAGAAACGTAGAGCTAACTACTATTTATACTGCAACGGACATTTTAAAGCTACAGTACAAATAAGAAAGACTAATAAGAACATAACACGTGTCCTAATTAGTTTATAAAATACTAAGTAAAGTATCTTGTCATAAGTTCTGAACAGGTAGTTCAGAACTTCTGAACATTCTTCTGATAACGCTTCTCAGATCTTCTGACTCCTTAACTCATACATCTGACTTCTCTTCCCAGACTTCTGATTTCACTGATCTCAATACTTCTGAGCTTTCACAGTCAGACCTCTGACTTCTCTAGTCAGAACATCTGAGTCTTCTTATCAGATCTTCAACACTTGGTTTATTGACAAAACTTCAGATCTAACAATCTCCCCCTTTTTGTCAAATAAACTTAAACTTTGCATCATCCAGTTCTTTCAGAGCAGGAACAATTTTCTGAAGTAGCACATTTCTCAGATTAAGCCTCTTATCAATTTTGTCAATGATTTCTTGAATAATTTCAACTTGCTGATTGATTACTTCTTGAGTCATGTTTGCTTCCTTCACTTTCAGCATCTTTTTCTCCAAATTATGCTTTATGATTCTTAAAGTTCCAGAACAGTATTTTGCAGTTTCCTTTGCTCTGAAGAAGATCTTTCCACTTTTGTTTTTCAAAAATACTCCCAAATCTGGATATTTGTGAACACTTCCAGTCTTTAACACCTTTTTCTGTTCATGATCTGTGTTGGGATTTGCCAGATAAACACATGACTTTTGTAAGTACAAAGCTATTTGAAAATCTGTATAACAGTGCCACCTTAAGATGTAGAACATGGCCTCAATTACCACACTTCTTGCCTTCCTTTCATTTCTGTCTTTGCTTGACTCTTTGAAGCATAGAAAGTTGTGTAATCTGTAGAAGTCAACCACTGATAGTTTCTCAAAGTCTGCATCAGTAAAGTAATAAACCTTGCCATCTTCTCTCAGAACTTCAAAAGATAAGTACTCCATCTTTCTGAATTTCTTAACCCTCAATTCTCTGATTCCAGTAATTAAAAAAATCTGAGTAAACGGCTTGCTTTGTTTTGCCAAGACATCTTGATTTTTCAGCCAACCAGATCTGAGTCTCCTTAGGTCTATCATAATACACATCCAAGAATTGTACTTCTTTTGGTTTGAAGAACTCAGGCAAATCAAATTCAAGAAAGTATCCATTTAGATCAATGGATATTTCATCTTCTTTGGGTTCAGACTGTTCAGCTTGATCAAAACTAGTTATCTGCACATTCTGAGATGTTGTGTTCTACACTTCTTCGACTTCATCTGACAGAATTTCATTCACTTCATACTCAGCAGGAAACACAAAATCATTATGTAGAATCTTTTTGGGATTCACCTCAGATAGCAACCATTCACTACAGTTTCTGATTTTTCTTCTAAGATCCAACCTCCTTTTCACAGAGTTCATACATCTTTTCTTTAAACTCTCTCTTTCAGTTTCCACACTTATTTCCATTTTAATCAATAACCAATTCAGAGTTGCATCACTGTACTTCACCAACTCTTTTAATCTGAACAATTCAAGCCTTTCGTGAACTATATATGTGAACCCTTCTGTCTCCATTCCTTCATTCACAAATCCCTTCAAATGCAAATCAACTTCTGTTTTCTTTGTGGGAGAACTCAGATTACACTTTTCTTTTCTTTCTTCAATAGATAATTGGAAGTCATACAAGTATATATTTCTGACATAAATACCCAGAAGTCTTCTGCATTCAATTTCTATCAAGACTTCTTCAGTGCTAGCAAAGAACTTGACTAGAAAGATCTGATCATCAAGAGTCAATCTGTGAAAATCAAAAGTAGACATGGAAACCTTTGTATTTCTTTCTTTCAGTACTTCCATTCTAACAAACATTAAACCATTGAATTCATCTTGTTGAAACATCAGAACTTTCTCAATTCTTTTCTGAATATGCAGTTTTGAGTCAGGAACTCTGAACCTGTTAGAAGCTTCTGAGTAGACCATCTGAGCTCTGTCATCCATAAAACCATCAATGTTACTTTCCAAAGGCTCATACTCTCCTTCTGTGTAGTAGAGATTATCATATATTTCCTCAGGAAAAATATCATCATGAAATTGTCTGGCTAATGGCACATCACTTAACTCTAGAATGAAATCACATACAGGTTCTTCTAGTCTTTGCAATTTAATCTTTGGGATCTCAATTGGTTTTCTGAATACATACTCAGAAGGCATAAAGAAGTCTTTCACTTTCACATACTCTTCTTCTGTATTTAACTCATCACAAAAGTTAAATCTAAAATCATCTTCAAAATCCTGAGTATAATTCACAGTTCTGTCTTCTTCTCCCATTAGATCAATAGGTCTTACCATTTTTATTCCTTGCTGAACTTTTTGAACATTCAAAGCTCTGACTAAATTATTATGCATCCTTCTGATCAACTCTTCACTTAACCTCCTTTCTTTTAATTCAGAATCCGTCATATTTTCTTTGTTATACACCACAATATCTGTACACATGTTGACCACTTCACTTTCCACTGTCTTTTCTGATCTCAATACAGATTCCTCAATAGCTTCAGTTTCATCTGAGTTTCCTTCCATTTCTATGTCTAAGTTCAATTCCTCTGTTTTATCTGAATCACCACCATCTTTACTTTCCAACTCCATTTCCTCTGTATCTGAGCTATCAATCTGAACTATCTGAGTTATTGCCTTTAAATTTTCCTGTGTCTGATCTTCTGAACTTTTTGTACTAGCTAATAGCATATCTGCCATCTCAAAATCTTCTATGCCAATATCATCATCAGAACTTAACCTTTGTCTTTTCTCCCCCTTTTGATGATCATGAGGCTCATTATCATCAAACTTTCTTTTCAAGTTCTGATTAAAAGTAACTTCAGGTTCAGCTTCTGCAATAGGAACAGGATCAAGAGGCTTTGAAGTAGAAGCCAATGATACACTCAGTGCTTTCAGTATAGATTCCTGCATACCTTGCATTTGTTTTAACATATCTTTTTGAAAACCAGACATTATATCCATGATCTCCTTTTTGTGAGAATCCAAGGATTTCTTTACATCATCTACTTTGGTTTCAACATAAATCAACTTTTTCTCCAACACAACTTTCAAATCTGACATCTCATCATTCAAATCCTCCACCTTCTTCTCCAAATTTTCTACTTTTTCCCCCATCTCCTTGTTTTGTTTCTAAATCTTTTCAAATTCAGAAGTTTCTAACAGTGAACCTGAACCAACAGATGGTCCAGTTTTCATGTGCCCAGAGGGCTCATGGCCTGTAGATAACACACAGTCATCTTGTACAACAGATGCACGTTTAAATGAGGCTTTTGTAATGTTCACCTCACCAGGACTTCCATCCAATCCTCGACACCCAACATTAGGTATGTCTATGAATGTTGTTTCAGGAATACGAAATTCCTGATTTGTGCAAGTGTCAGAAGGAATTTCAGGCTCAATATGAATAGGACTGTGATATTCAGACTCAATGTGTTGAAAAATAAATTGGGATTTATCACCTCCTTCCAAATGAGTTTGGGATGGTTCCCCGGATTTGTGTGAAACAGTAGCATGTTGAAATGCTTCTGAGTGGATATGGATGGGTTGTTCAAGATCCACCACTAGGTCCATGGTGTTTGTTTCAATATTGGACACCAAGAGATGTGAACCAATAGCATTTGTGGTTACCTGGTCAAGATTAGCTGGTTCAGAGGCATCTCTTTCTGTTTGAACCTCTGTTGACAATCTCTCATCCTCATCACTCTCATTCTGTTTTTCCTCACCAAATCTAACCAAGCTCTCAGAATTTTCCCTCTCAGGTCTCTCAGAATGTTCACCCATCTGAACATCCTCCCCTTCTCTAATTCGACTAGACCCCTCACCTCTCTTCTCAGGTTGGTCCTCTTGGGTAGGGATTTGAGGTAATTCAATTCCCATAGAGGTGCAATAAGCTTTTAAAATCTCACTCTCCCTTGGAATATAGTTCCTAAGTGATTTTGGCAATAGTTTATGATTGGGATAGTTTTCAAGTCTTGTTACTGAGGTCATCTTACCCAAATAAAATGTAGGACCATGCTCTTCATTTGTTCTTCTTGAGATTGTTCTGTTTTCCTGCATGGCATACCAAATAACAATTTGCCAGTACCTTATGTAAGGAATGTATGTCAGTGGAGCATCCTTTGTTTTCTTCTGAATTGCTTTCTGATTCTTCTCAAATGTATTCATCATATCTTCCCAAAGTATTAAAGTATAGTCATAATGCCTATTCTTCACTAAACCCTGAAATATCTGAAGAATTTGTTTAGAACCTTGATCAGCAGAACTATTCTTCCCTGACACACATTTATTTACCACATGAAAGAAGCAAGCCCAAATAGGTGGTAATTTGTTTCTTCTGAACAAACTGAGAGTCCTCAATCCTTCATTGTATCCCAACTTCATAAACTCTGCTATTAATTCCTCTGTTAAGGGTGAGTCCTCAAAATCTGTCCTTCTTTGTACATCATCTTTCTCTGGTAAATTCAGCATTTCTCTTAGTGCAGAGATAGATAAGGCAAATGTCACTCCTCCAATTTCAGACACAAACTTATTATCTTCTAACCTAAGATGTTTCCACCATTGTTGTATGTACTGAACAGACACATTTTTACTTCGTGTAAACCATTTTCTGTACGGATGGTGTTTGAATAACTCCATGATAATTCTGTGTTCAGGCTTAAAACGGCTTTCCTCAAATAATATAACACAGTTATTTTCAGATAATTTCAGCCATTCACTCTCAGGAACAATTCTTTCCACTAAAATAGGTCTATCTGACATAATAGAACCTGCAGCACTCTGTTCATGTTCAATATTAACATTTACCTCATCTGCATTTCCTTCAGATTCATCCATTTGTTCATCTTCTCCATCATTTCTTATTGCTTCTTCCTCTATAGCTCTATTCTGTACTTCATCATTATCCGAATCAGATGAATCCATTATCGATTTTGTAGAGTGTAGCAAAATTTGACCACTCCTTCGTATTCTAGACATGATTTAAGAAGAAAACAAATTCAAAGAACTCTGGATTTGATTCGTATCTCACTTTTCGCTCTGGAATTTGAAAAGATTTGAAATAGGGATTTTAAGACCTATTTAAAATCCGCGAAGTTGAAAGGTTTAACGGAAAAGCGAAATCAATGTTATAACGGAGTCAACACATTTGAAATGCCACAGAGGATTTAAATGAAATGTGTGGCATAATCAAACAAATATGAAGCTGACACGTGTTAGTGGATAAAATTTTGACTCAAGTCAAAGATCTGAATAACACGCTCAGATGTTTTGACTTTTCTTTATCAGATATCTGATTGTTCTTCTCAGAAGAATTTTACCTTGTAACCAAAATGTCATTTAAAATCAACTTCTGACAAATATAAAACATTTTGATTATTCAGAAGAGGTTTGAACAGATAGAAACACTTTTTATCATCAAACTTCTGTTCATATTATGATGAATTATAAAATCATTTAAACTCTTATATCTGAAAAAAAAATTAATTCAGATATAGTTTGAATAACAACAAAATTTATCATGAAAAGCTTGTTCTTCTTAGAATAATCAGAGATAGAAAATGAAAGCAAATCTTTTAAGCATCACAAAATGATTTCCAAAGGAATTTTGATGCTCCCCCTTGACTTGAGCATGCATTTGACTATTAATGATACATAAAGATGAGATGAAAAGATAATAGAAGAAGCATAATCCACACAGTTGAAGTATTTTAATTTCTCAAAAATAAATTTTTGAAAGCTAGATTGCTGATGTATTGACTTAGAATCTCTGACCGTAAGATTCAGAGAATCTGATCTCAAGACTCAGAAGTTCTGACCTCAAGACTCAGAAGTTTTGAACTTAAGACTCAGAAGTTCTGACCTCAAGACTCAGAGTTCTGATCTTAAGACTCAGAAGTTTTGAACTCAAGACTCAGAAGTTTTGAACTCAAGACTCAGAAGTTCTGAACTCAAGACTCAGAAGTTCTGATCTTAGTACTCAGAAATTCTGATTCTTAAGACTCAGAGTTCTGAGTACACTACACAGACAATTTTACTTAGAAAAATTTAGCATTTTTAAGAAAAAAATATTTTCAATTAGGCAGATTAAGCATTCCTATTTTACATATGAGAAAAGAAAACCTTTTGTGATCAAGAGGCTTTGTGAACAAGTCAGCCAATTGATACTTTGTATGCACAAAGTGCATCTCTATAGTTCCTTTTTCCACATAGTCCTTTATAAAATGATACCTCACATCTATATGTTTAGTCTTTGAATGTTGAACAGGGTTCTGAGTAATGGCAATTGCACTTTCTGAGTCACAATAGATGGGAATCTTGTTAAGCTGATATCCATAGTCCATGAGTTGTGTTCTCATCCACAATGTTTGAGAGCATGAAGCAGCAGCAGCAACATACTCTGCTTCAGCAGTTGAAGTGGATACACAATTCTGCTTCTTTGATGCCCAACTCACTATTTTATCTCCCAAAAAGTGACAAGCACCAGATGTACTCTTTCTGTCCAACCTACTTCCTGCATGATCAACATCAGTGAAAGCAGTCAATTTGAAGTCAGTTTCTTTTGGATACCATAAACCTAGATCAGGTGTTCCTTTGAGATATCTTAAAATCCTTTTGACAGCCAACATATGTGATTCTTTCGGGTTAGATTGAAATCTAGCACAGAAACAGGTAGAAAACATGATATCTGGTCTACTTGCAGTCAAATAAAGTAATGATCCAATCATGCCTCTATAAAGTTTGATATCTGCTGAAACACCTTTGAGATCAGCATCTAACTTTATGTTAGTTGCCATAGGTGTTCTCATAGAAGCACAATCAGACATTTTGAACTTTTTCAGAATATCTCTGACATATTTTCCTTGATTTATAAAAATACCTTTTCGTAATTGTTTGACTTGAAGACCAAGGAAAAAATTCAGTTCACCCATCATGCTCATTTCAAATTCAGATGACATGATTTTTGAAAAATTATCACATAATTCTGGACTGGTAGAACCAAATATTATGTCATCAACATAAATCTGAATCAGAATCAAATCATCACCCTGTTTCTTTAAAAACAAAGTTGTGTCAATCTTACCTTTCTTGAATCCTGAACCTAACAAGTGTTTAGTAAGAGTGTCATACCAGGCTCGTGGTGCTTTTTTTAGACCATATAAAGCTTTGTCTAAAATATAAACATGATCAGGGAATTCTGGATCAACAAAACCTTCAGGTTGATGGACATACACCTCTTCATTAAGTTTGCCATTTAGAAAGGCTGATTTGACATCCATTTGATACACCTTGAAGTTTTTATGTGCAGCATAGGCTAAAAATATTCTGATTGCCTCTATTCTTGCCACTGGTGCAAATGTCTCATCATAATCAATTCCCTCTTGTTGACAGTATCCCTTAGCAACCAATCTTGCCTTGTTTCTGATAACAACACCTGATTCATCCTTTTTGTTTCTGAACACCCATTTATTTCCAATAATAGATTTACCTTCAGGCTTTGGAATGAGTCTCCAAACTTTATTTCTTTCAAATTGAAGCAATTCCTCTTGCATTGCTGAAATCCAGTCTGGATCCTCTAAGGCTTCATTTGCTTTCTTTGTTTCAATCACACTCAAGAAACCAGCAAACATTGCTTCATTTGCTGTAGCTGATCTGGTTTTTACTCCTGCTGAAGGATCACCTATTACTTGATGAATAGGATGATTTTTAGTCCATTTATTTGCACTAGGAAGTACATCAATCTCTGAATAATTGTTGTTTGCATCATTCTCATCAATGATTGCTTGTAATTCTGAACTGTCCCCTTGTTCTGATGTATGAATAGGAGTCATATCCAGGTTTGGGTTCTGATTAATGAAGTCAGAATTCTGAGTGACTTGTTCAGAGTTCTGAGTACAAGAATCAGAATTCTGATTACAAGGTTCAGAATTTTCACCACTTGTATTTATTAGATTTGGACATTCCTCTGATGGACCTTTGTCAGAAATTACAGTTGATTGAACTATTTCTGGAGTCTTATTTTTCATCTCTTTGACCATCTTTGGGTTTTCATATTCTGCATAAGAATCAGAAATTAGTTCACTAAAAGCATCCTTAAACAGTAAATTGAGTTCTGAACAAATAGGATTAGAATCTGTATCAGAAGTCATTTTTGTCTTGTTCAGCATGAGTTCTTGTTAGGTCTAGAGTTTTGTCAAAAACACAAGTGTTGAGTTCTGAGTAAGAAAACTAAAGAAGACTCAGAAGACTCAGAAGTTCTGAGTAGAAGACTCAGAAGTTCTGAGTAGAAGACTCAAAAAGATTCTAAGTGTTGGATTCTGACTAGAAGGTTCAGAGTTCTGAGTAGGAGACTCATAACTTCTGACTATGAAGACAAATGTTCTAAAGCGCTTATTCAGAAGTATGTTCAGAAGTTCTGAACAACATGTTCAGAACTTATGACTTGGATTTTCTGTTATATTCAGTTACTAATTAGGACACGTGTAATTGTTCTATTAGTCTGTTTCTTATATGTACTGTAGCTTTAGCCTTTCTTCTACAGTATATATAGGAGTTAGCAACTGTAGCTAACTGAATCTTTGATATAATCTTTGGTGAATCCATTTAGAGAAATTCATTGTAATATCTTGTAATTCACAGATTGTTAATAAATCATATGACCAGTTGCTGTGAATACGATCTTGAATGTTCATATTTGATTGTAGAAGTGTATCCTGAACTTTCAATTGGTATCAGAGCCAATCAACAAACAAATTCGTCCAAGAGTGTGTTTGATCGCGTTCTTGAAGTTTCTTGATCAATTCGACAATTGATTCCGCTGCTGCTAACAATTCTTGAATTCCTAACAATTCTTGAATTCCTAACAATTCTTGAATTCGTTTCTATCATTGATTCAAGAAATTTGAATTTGTCTTTCTGTTGAATCGATATCTTACAATCAAGTCATCCAAAGATTTTCTCTCTATGCTGATTAATTCTCGAAATTAAACAGAGATCACCGGTATGTTTTCGAAATTCTTGATTTGTTTCTTGATCAAAGTGATTATATCTGCTGCATGTTGATTAGTATTCATATTTTTTGTTGAAAAGAAGATTTCATTAATTCATGTACTCTAACTGTTTGATGAAATGCATGTGACAGATTTGATTAATTCTTGCATGTTCTAGATTTGTGTTGATTCTCATTTTTGATCATAATTGATATTTGAATTTGTCATTTCATCATGCCTGAGATTGTTGAAGTTTTTGTGAGACCTGCAATTTCTATAACCAGTTCAGACAATTTACAAAAATTAAGTCCTGTAAAAGCAAAAGAAACAATTTCTGAACCAAAAACTGAGATTGTTCATTTTGAAAGCAAGATTGCTAATCTTCAAGCAAAACAAGACGAAAATGCAAAAGTTATAAAGATTTTGCAAAAAGAGAAATCTGATTTTCTAAAGGATTTTGAAAAGGTTCAAGAAAACATAAAATTGTTAGAAAAAGAGAATGTTGATTTGAAAGAGAAAGGAAATTTTAGAAGAAAGATGTTGACAGAGTCTGAAAATAGAATCAAATCATGTGAAATGAAAAATTGTCAACTCTTGAAACAGATCTATGATTTTGAACAAGTACTTATACTTGAAAGAGTGAAATTTGAGAAAGAGAGAAGAGACTTTCAAACTGAGAGGAAAGGTTTTGAAACAAAGTCTGTTGAATTATCTTTGAAAATTTCTGATTTGGAGAAAATTCTTGCAAAAGAAAGAAAAGAGTTTGAATGCAAGAAAAATGTTTTTCAAAAAGAAAAGAATGGTTTTGAGAAAAAGAAAACAGGAATGTTAAATGAGTTTTCTGTAAAAATAAATGAGTTGGAGAAAGAGTTAGAAGATGGAAGGAAAGAGACTGAAAAGAAGAAGGTAAATGGCTTTAAAGAAAAATGCTTAAAAGATGAGTTTGAGAAGGAAAAGAAAGTTTTTCATTTGGAGATAAGGAGGCTTATTAAGAAATTATCTGATTTATCAACTAAAATCATGATAGAGAGGAAGTCCAAATCTGATTTGCAGTCAAGGTTTGATATGTATGTTAAAAAGTTTAAAGAATTTGAAACAAAAGTTGTTAACAAATCAAATCATAGTTCAAAAGATCAGATTCGTTCTTCTAATCTGTTTTATGATTCTTCTATTGATAAATCTTATAATTGTTCTTTTAAAAAGATAAAAATGGAATGGAGATTTAAAGGAACTACTTCCAAGAAAGAAGTGCCAAAATCAAAGGTTCCTAATTCAAATGTCAAGAAGAACAATACATTTCAAAGAAAATCTTTTGTTAAACCTGATGTGATTTATTCTGTAAATCAATTAGTCAGAATTGCACAAAAGAAACTTTGTTGTTCATATTGTGGGACTGATGATTTTGTGAACAAGAATTTTATTCAGCACTGGTATGGTTCTTATAGAATATCTGCATATACCACTGCACCTAACAAACCTGGACCCAAGTTCATATGGGTACCAAAGTCAACTTAATCTGTTTTGCAGGTTATTCATGTGTAGAGCTGAATGAATGATCCATACCGACACATGACTGAAAACAGATGTTGTGCTTAATTGAGAATTTTGACTTTTGGATAATTCAGTCCAAAACTCGGTCTGAATGTAATTATGGATTTCTGATTCATATAGATCAATTTGTTGATTTTGAAGTTTTTTTTGAAAAATTTCTGTTTGCTATGAGGTTATCGAACTCATAGATGTGAGTGTTTTTCGTAGAAAACATTTCCAGAGAATGTGTTCAGAATCACATTTTAAGCAACCCTGCAAATTTTGGTTGAAAAATTCTGATTTTTGAGCAAGTTATGGTGATTTGAAGTTCAGAATGTTCAAAAATCACAAAATCCAAAAATTCTGACTCTGTTACTCAGAAGTTATGACTCTACTACTCAGAAGTTCTGACTCTACTACTCAGAATTCTGACTCAACTAATCAGAATTCTGACTCTGATACTTAGAATTTTGAACAAGTTACTCAGACTTCTGACTATACTACTCAGAATTCTGACTCAACTAATCAGAATTCTGACTCTGATACTTAGAATTTTGAACAAGTTACTCAGAATTCTGACTTTTCTACTCAGAATTCTGACTCAACTACTCAGAATTTGGATTTTTGATATCTAATGAGGAATCATCGAAGATGATTACCAAAATCTCTTGATTTTGCAGGATTATCTTGATTTGAGAGGGAATATTGTCTCAAAATTTGATCTGATTGTTTCAAGATGAAGTTCAAAACACGTGCTTCAACGTTTTAGGCTTTTGAACATATCAGTTCAAAACCCGTACTTAAATGACAATGGCTTCTGAATAATTCAGTTCAGGACCCGTACTTCAGAGACTAAGACTTCTAAACAAATCAGTTTAGAACTCATATTTCTCAGGTGATATCCTTAACTGTCATATTTTTATGTTTCAAGGAACAAGTGGTGAAAGGTAACATTGCATTACGTTTATTTCTATTGCTTTGAATGTTTGAATCTTAACAAATTTAATTCAATGATATGAATTTTTTTTAATTTTCATTCAATGAATAAATGTGTGTCAAAGAGTGATTTTACAAGTATTTTGTATTATCTGAGCTATATTTGTTTCAACTTTCACTTCTGAATTAAATCGAAAGGTAAGCAAAACATGAATGAAATTATGCCGAATGCTCAATGTTATGAAATCTATACTTATATAGAATATAATGCTCAAAAAGCCTAAATGTCAGAATGATGGATGGAAACGAAAATATGGGGGAAGTACTACGTTTTAGTACCAAGTGATTGAGATGAAATATAAATATATATAAAATCATTTAGTTTGAAAGTTTGTACCTGTGGCCTTTCTGGTTTGGGAGAGTAAGTCCTAAGGGGTGCTTGTCATCTAGTCCCTAAGATCAACTGGTCTGGGATCGGCTGACCCAAATCCTGCAATAGAACCAGATAGAAAGCCATGTTCTACTGGTACAAATGGGTTTAAGATATATCGATGTGGCCTTTCTGGTTTGGGAAATTAAGTTCCAAGGGGTGCTTGTCACCTAGCACCTAAGACCAACTGGTCTGGGATATGCTGACCCAAATCCTGCTATAGAACCAGATAGAAAGTCATGTTTAACGATGTATCTTATTCTTACTAAACTTTTTGATTAAAAGATGCCAATGTGCACAAAATTAAAAGATGTCAATGAGCACAAAATTAAAAGATGCCAATGAGCACACATCTCTTGAAACTTTGGGAAAATTCAAAGTCGCAATAAACCTGTAAATTTGTGAAAATCCTGTTTTTGGACAAATAGTGTAAGTAGAGCAAAGTATTCTTATATGTTTTAGAATTGCATATTCTTGAAGCTAATCATATTTCGCATGCTAAGCATACCAAATGGATTTAATAAAGAGATTGAAACTGAACATTTTTAACTCGATATGCAATGATGACTTGTATTTGAATCCAAACACATGCATTTGATTTCATTTGATTGAAAAATCTGATAAATTTCATTAAGTTGGATTTCTTTTGTAAAGTTTTCAAATGATCAAATGTTAGTAGTTATCAAGTGTAGTTCAGTAAATCTTATTCTCCTTGTATAAATGTTTTCATTAAAGCACTATATTTGAAATGAATAATTTTAATGAAATATATGCATACTTTCAGGGGGAGAAAACAAATTGCTCCATAATTCTTATTTTGAGGGGGAGCAAGGTTATTCATTAAGGAGGAGAAAAAGCATAGACTTCATTCGAAGAAAAAGCATCGCTAAAGTTTTGAAAAACAAGGGGGAGAAAAGCTAAAGATTTTGAAGATGATTTTGCTTTCCAAAACTTTAGGGGGAGAAAAGCTAAAGATTTTGAAGATTGATATGGTTTTTGTACATAAATAACAAAAGAGAGAAATGTTATTTTAAGAAGGAGAAGAGGAAAAGAAAACTGATATGTTGTTTCTTATAAAGAAATCTTATGAAAGCTGAAATGAAGATGAGAATTGTCATTTCAAGGGGGAGCAAAGAAAAAGCAAATATATAACAGAAATCAATTTGGAAATCGTTGCTGCTGCTGATTAAAGACTGACCAAAAGTTGTTAACTCAGATTATTCAGAATTCTGAGCAAAAGTTGTCAAAGCATTCAGAAGAGCTCCTTCTGAAGATTGTTCATGCTCTAAGAATTTGATGATGAAAAGTACAAGTGTGTTTGACAAAAAGGGGGAGATTGTTAGGTCTAGAGTTTTGTCAAAAACACAAGTGTTGAGTTCTGAGTAAGAAGACTAAAGAAGACTCAGAAGACTCAGAAGTTCTGAGTAGAAGACTCAGAAGTTCTGAGTAGAAGACTCAAAAAGATTCTAAGTGTTGGATTCTGACTAGAAGGTTCAGAGTTCTGAGTAGGAGACTCATAACTTCTGACTATGAAGACAAATGTTCTAAAGCGCTTATTCAGAAGTATGTTCAGAAGTTCTGAACAACATGTTCAGAACTTATGACTTGGATTTTCTGTTATATTCAGTTACTAATTAGGACACGTGTAATTGTTCTATTAGTCTGTTTCTTATATGTACTGTAGCTTTAGCCTTTCTTCTACAGTATATATAGGAGTTAGCAACTGTAGCTAACTGAATCTTTGATATAATCTTTGGTGAATCCATTTAGAGAAATTCATTGTAATATCTTGTAATTCACAGATTGTTAATAAATCATATGACCAGTTGCTGTGAATACGATCTTGAATGTTCATATTTGATTGTAAGAGTGTATCCTGAACTTTCAGTTCTGAACTGTCTTGTTCAGAAGTCCGCATTCTGGCTTCATCAAAAGTTACATTTATGCTCTCCATCATCCTCTTGGTTCTTCTATTATAGATTCTGAATGCTTTGGAAGTTAAAGAATAACCCACAAAGTATCCTTCATCTGCCTTTTTATCGAATTTGGCAAGATTTTCTCTGTCTCTAAGAACATAGCACCTGCAACCAAAAACATGAAAGAATTTGATTAATGGTTTTCTTTTATTTATCAGTTCATAAGCAGTCTTATTTAATCTCTTATTGATTAAAGTTCTATTCTGTGTAAAACAAGCAGTTGCAATTGCTTCAGCCCATAGGAAAGTAGGAAGATTTGCATAAGCCAGCATTGTTCTCGCAGCTTCAACTAGAGTTCTATTCTTCCTTTCAACAACACCATTTTGTTGAGGAGTTCTGACAGCAGAAAAATTGTGAGAAATCCCAGAACTTTCTAAAAAATTCTGAAGAGTCTCATTTCTGAACTCTGTTCCATTATCACTTCTGATTTTCTGAACTGGAACTTGAATCCTTTTGATAAAATTTATCAATGTAGTAGCAGCTTCTGACTTAGCTCTTAGGAACTCAACCCATGTGTATCTGGAGAATTCATCAACAATCACAAGCATATATTTCTTTCCTCCCATAGATTGAACTGAAATTGGACCACAAAGATCAGTATGAATCATTTCTAATGGTGCTTTGCAAGATGAGTCCATTTTTAATTTGTGAGAACTCTTTTTCATCTTGCCCATTTCACAAGCTGAGCATAATGATTCTTTTTCAAATTTAAGCTTTGGTAAGCCTTTAACCAGATGTT
Source organism: Saussurea involucrata (assembly GCA_033807775.1). Lineage (NCBI taxonomy): Eukaryota > Viridiplantae > Streptophyta > Magnoliopsida > Asterales > Asteraceae > Saussurea > Saussurea involucrata. The sequence goes on from CM066326.1 coordinate 17,587,502, forward strand.
TTGCAACGAGATTATTAAGATCTTTGAAATTCTGATGAGAACATCTTCTGTGCCAAAGCCAGCATTCATTTGCAGTTGATTTTGATAAAAGACAAACTGTATTTAATGTTTTCAATTTTTAAAAATTAACTACAAATAAGTCCATATGTCTTTTGGCCCAGAAGACTTTAACATCATTTTCAGTTAAAATCATGCAACCTGTTATTTGAAACTTAATTTGACAAAGACTGTCTAAAAACTGACTTATGCTGAAAAGATTATGCTGTAATCCTTCAACATAGAAAACTTTTTGGATAGTCAGATCCCCTTTAGTTAAATCCCCATAACCTTTGACTTGTCATTTGCTGTTATTTCCAAAGTTTACTGCTCCTCCAGCCTTTTCTGTGAAGTTTGATAGAAAAGACTTCTGACCTGTCATGTGTCTTGAAGCTCCTGAATCTAAAAACCACACATGACAGCCCTGCAAAAAGATCAGTTAGGTTTAGGTACCCATTTTGGAATGGGTCCATCTTTGTTAGCTTTGTCATTGGATTTAACATTAGTACCTTTTACTCTTCACTCAAAATCTTTCTTCAAACACCACTTTCCTTGAACTTTTATGAAGTCAGAACATTTTCTGCTTACAAGCTTGTTCAAATTCTTTTTGAGATTTGTAGCTTTTGGTTTTGCTATATTTTCAACTTTCTTTTCTTTTATCTTTTCTTTCTTCTGAGTCTGAGGAACAGAAATTTTCTTATTTTCTGTATTTTGAGGAACAGAAATTTTCTGAATATCTTTTCTTATGTATGAAACAGAAGTTATTTTGACTTGACATTTATGAGAATATTGAAATGAATCATTTTTACATCTAACACAAACAATATTTTTCTTTGCAAGTGACAATAAATCTGAAACATAGATCATTTCATTTTTATTGATATTGTTCAGAGTACAATTGCCCTTATTACAAGAATTTCTAGCTTTGAGTTCAGACGTAGATTTCATTCTAAGCTTCTCAAGATCCCTTTTCAGGTCATTCAACTTTGCAAGATCATCTTTCCTTTTGCTTTCTTCTTTTTCTGAAAAATTCAAGTTCTTTTTGTTAGAAGAATTAGATGATTCACCTTTTTCATATGTACTTGATTCATTAAAGAATTTATCATTTTCTCTTGAAGCATTAATTTTAAAAAGATCATACTCAGTCTTCAGTTTTTCAAGCTCTGTTATTTTCTGAATAAAAATATTCTTTTCTTTCAAAGCTTCTTCAAGTTTAATATCCACCTCACAGAAATCATTTTCAAGTTCATCATAAGCTTTCCTTAAGTCCTCAAGTTCTTGATTCACAAGATTAAATCTCTTTTCAAGTTGCAAAAATTCATCTGATTTTGTTTCAGAAAATCCAGTTGAATCAGACTTCTGACTACCTAAGTCAGAGTTCTGATTTACAGACTCAGATGTCTGATCTTTAGATTCAGAATTCTGACTACAAAGTTCAGAATCCTGACTAGAAGTATCAGACTTCTGATTGACTGTTTCAGAATTTTTACTTGTGTCAAATATGCTCTCAATGTCATGATATGAAAAACTTGGTTGTTTATTTTTGTAGCTGACATTTAAAGAATCATATTTGAATTTAGTATCATTGTATCTTGGCTTCTCATCTGTTTGTTTAGAAACTTCTTCCTTAACCTTTTCTTCTGAACCAACTGACTTTTCTGTTTTAGACTCAGAAATTTTCTCATCTGACTTTCTAGAGTTTGGTCTTTGCAAATTGTCAGAACTTGTTATTGAACTAGCAGGTCTTATGAAAACTTCAACAATTTCTGGAATTTTTGGCTTAGAAACTTGAAGTTTTTCATACAAGTTGATTGGAGCTCTTTTTAAAGTGACATTTTCTTCCAATCCCAATCCCTTCTTTGGGTTGTAAAATCTTGTATCTTTAACATTGCTTAATAAAAGATTTAGTGTTTGCTGAGTCTGACCCCTTTTCAAATTCAGATCTTCTAATTCTTTAATTTTGGTGTATAAATTCTTTCTTTCTTCAAATAACATATCAAATTTTATTTGTAAATCACCTTTTTCATCTTTTATTTTTGAAAACTCAACTTTTAGTTCAGAAAGCCTTTTCATCAATTCAGAATTTTCATCTTTAACTTTTTGTTTCTCAGCCTCAGATTCTTCATATTGTTCTTTTATTACTTCTTTTTCAATTCTGAATTTGTTAACCAAATTTCTTTCTCCTTTTATCTGTTTTCTTAGATTAGCAAATTCAGTTTTCATTTCACCAATCTGTGTCATTAACTCTAATTCAAGTGAAGAATGTACCTCAGCAGATGACTCAGAATCAGCATCTTCAAAATCAGAATCATCCTCATTCCTCATTTTTGCCATATAGCTCTGCATCTGTGGAAAGTTGATATGATCATCTTCATCAGAAGTATAGTACAACCAATTCTCTTGTTCAGCCAACAAAGCAATTTTATCATCTCTCTTCTTTGCAAGTTGAGCCTTCTTGGTGTAGTACTCATAGTCTTTTACAATTTTAACTTTGCAATCCTTAGCATAGTGGCCAGATTTTCCACATTTGAAACACAGATTCTTTTCTTTTCTCTCATCCTTCTCTTCTTTGTTTTCTTCACTTCTCTCTACTCTCTTTTCAAACTTATTTTCTTCTCTGTCTTCTTTCTTCTTATAATCTGAACTCCCAACTCTCTTATAATTTCCTTGAAATCTACCCTTCCCATACCTTTTGTTGAAAGTATTTGTCAACAAAGCTAGTTTCTCAGCCATTATCTTGATATCTTCATCATCTTCTGATCCTTCTTCCTTGTCAGATTCTTCCAGATTAGGTATCTCTGATAGATATGCAGTCTTTTTGGGTGCTTTGATTGCTTTGGACTTTGATAAGAATGCTAACTGATCAGCAACATTTTTCTTCTCTTCCACAACTAACTTGACAGAATCTTCATGTTGATTAAGAACACAGAACAGATCATTTAAGTCTTCTTCACACATATCCTTGTTCATTTGCAGACTTATGGCAAATGATGACCATTCTGAATTTAGACTGTTCAGAAATTTGTAATTTATTTCTGACTTCGTTTTCTTCAGTCCATTTCTTCTCAAGTCATTTAGAATAGTGCAAAATTTACTGTATGTCTGTGTCAAACTTTCTGACTCTTTTGCTTTGAACCTTTCATAAGCATTTATGCTTTGATTTAACTTTGCCTGAATAGATCTTACTGTTCCTAGCATCTGCCTTTCCAATTCGTCCCACATTTCTTTAGCTGATGATCCACTGTCAATCCTGTTAAGAACCTCATTTGGGACAGCCAAAGTCATCAAAGTAATTGCTCTTTTGTCAATAGCATGCCTATTTTTCTGTTCAGCTGTGTATTGGGAATAACTCTTTTTCACCCTGGTTGCTGGAATTTCTGGAGTTGTCTCTGTAGCAGGAGTTGCAGCAACATCGATGTACACTTCAATTGGACCTTCTCGAATAGAGATCATAAGGTTTTCATCAATGTTGTCTAGGAATTGGATCATTCGGATTTTCCATTGCTGATACTCTTCTGGTATAAGAACAGGCGGTTTGGTTTCAGATCCCATGGCTAGATATTCTTTAGAAGACATGATTGTAAGAAAATTCAACAGAAAGACAAATTCGAATTTCTTGATCGAAATGTAACAGGTAATTCAAGAATTGCCAAGAATTCAAGAACTAGCCCTAGCAGCGGAATCGAATTTTGAATGAATCAAGAAATCTTCAAGAAATTGATCAATCGATCTTCGCTATAACAATCTTGAACGAATTTGTTTGTTGATTGGCTCTGATACCAATTGAAAGAACAGGATCTAATCTTACAATCAATATAGAAAGCAGTAATTGAGAAGTTGTATGATCAAGCCCAATTGTATTCAATGATGAACAGAATTACAGATCTAAGAGAGAGAGAATCTCAAAGATTACAAAGAATGAATACAAAGTTATACGGGAAAAATCAATCAGTTAGCAACGTAGAGCTAACTACTATTTATACTGCAACGGACATCTTAAAGCTACAGTACAAATAAGAAAGACTAATAAGAACATAACACGTGTCCTAATTAGTTTATAAAATACTAAGTAAAGTATCTCGTCATAAGTTCTGAACAGGTAGTTCATAACTTCTGAACATTCTTCTGATAACGCTTCTCAGATCTTCTGACTCCTTAACTCAGACATCTGACTTCTCTTCCCAGACTTCTGATTTCACTGATCTCAATACTTCTGAGCTTTCACAGTCAGACCTCTGACTTCTCTACTCAGAACATCTGAGTCTTCTTATCAGATCTTCAACACTTGGTTTATTGACAAAACTTCAGATCTAACACATGAAGTTGAAGGCAACGGATGCGCTTCTTGCAAAAGATGACCAAGCACTTGCTATGATCCTGTTGTATTCACTTCCTGAGAAATATTCCCAATTCACTAACAGTTTTATTTACGGAAGAGAAACTCTTTCTTTGTCTGATGTGAAACCAAAGCGAGCATCGACCTCTGATGAACCTACCTATCGAAACGAAATTGGTATAGAATTTTCAAGAGAAGCAGTGCTTGGACCACCACCTAGGGGTGGCAAAAAGTGACCCAACCCGCCAACCCAACCCAATAGTAGCAGGTTGGGTTGAGATTTTCAACCCAGTTAAGTTAAATGGGTCAACCCGCCTAACCCAATTAATAAATGGGTTGGGTTGGGTTGAAATTTTCGATCTGTTTCCAACCTGATTTCAATCCATTTACAACCTGATTTCAACCCATTTACAACATGCTTTCAACCCATTTACAACCTGTTTGTAACCCATTTATGACTTGTTTTTAATTTATTATAATTATTCAATTAAATTAATAATTAAAAAGTTAACAAAAGAACAAAATATGATTCCACTAAAGTCTAAAAAGAACTCCTTTGGTCCTTCCATTTCAATATTCCATCGTTCAAACTTTCAAAGTCTAACTCTCTAAACTCTAGCCGACACTTCCTTCCAGTTCCAGCCAAGAGATCGATGTTAGCCTAGAAACTTATTTGTTTGACTTTATGGTTGTGTTATTGAAACTTTGAACAATTTATTTCACTTTATGGTTGTGTTTTATTGAAACTTTGAACAATTTATTTGGTTTTGTGGTTGTGACTTGTGTATTTGTCTGGGAATTATGTTTTACTCTTTATTTTATTTTATTTAAAGTTTTAAAATTAAATGGGTCAACCAGATTCAACCCATTTATTAAACAGGTTGGGTTGAGAAAATCATAAACAGGTCAACCCGCTACCAACCCATTTAAGTATCAGGTTGGGTTGGGTTGAAAGTCTTAACCCATTTACTTAAACAGATTGGGTTAGGTTGAGGTTTTCAACCCAATTAGGAAATGGGTTGAACCCGAACCCAACCCAACCTGACCTATTTACACCCCTACCACCACCTGATTTATCCGCTCTCAACTTATCACTGCCACCAGGAGGTTCTTTCGAACCTGGTCAAGTGTTAAGAGACCCTTACGGAATCATCTTCTTCGATTAGTATGGCATCCAACGCTTTCAAAGAGACTCAGAGATTCCCATCTGCCCAACAGATCACCTCAGAGATCTTATCTACTGGTGCAACATGTCAAGACGAGGTATCTTCCTCAAAGCCCATATTCTCATAGAAGCAAAGCTTAGAAAAAAAAGGGAGAAGAAGTACTTGACTGGATGGTCATTGAAGGAGACACGTATGATGAAATACTTATCAAGGATGAACCACTCTAGCTGATAGATTCCCTTCTGTAGTCTTTTGTAATTTATCAGTATAACTTTTAGTACTTGTATAGTTATTTTTTTCACTTGTACTCAAACTTTCAACTTCTCTTTGTAATCTTATTATAAGTTAATGAAAGTTTTCAGTGAAAGTACTTTACTCCATCAGTACTAGAAAAGATCCCTTAAAATAGTAAATGGGACATGCATCTATGAGTCCTCTTTATCCTTATGTTTTAAACTTAGCAATTTTCTTATGTTGCTTTGTCATCATCAAATAGAGGGAGATTGTTGACCCAAACTATCTGAGTGATTTGATGACGACCCTTATAATACTTAGTGAAAATTTCATTTAACATTTGTATGTATTAATGTTTCGCCATCAACGATAACATGTGTATTAATGTTTCATTATCAGCGATAGCATACTGAGTTTGTTCAGTATCGCAAATGATTTCTAGTGTAATACTGTTATTTGTAATCCTTTAAAAAAAGCCTCGCTACTAAGGAGTTCATCGCTGACATCGAAGACAAAGATGATGAACAAAGATATGTCTACTCATGATCTGATGCGGACATCAGTGAAACCATGACACGTCTACACGCGCGACAATTCAAGAACAAAGCTTCAACTATAGCTGACTTACATCAGGACTCACTGCTGGAAGATCTTATCAATGTTCGTTGATCATGAAGCTTGTGCTTCAAGATTTGTTTGTCTTATCCTCTTGCATAAAAGTACGAATGTACAAAAGAAGTTTACTTTTGTCCATAATCGTACAACCACTCTGCCACCAACACTGTTCACCATGCGACTCAAAACATGTCTTGATAAAAGTCAGAAGCATGCACCCAACCAGATGCTGACACGTGTAAAGTGCTCATGCCATGCGTTTAATGCATAGGGTATAAATATGAGCAATACCCCCTCATTTTGAAGGATCCCTCTAATCAACTTAGTGCATGTAGAAAACTCCTGATTTTCTACTTATCCTTTCTCTCTAGTTTTTTAGTGCAAGAACTCTTTGTGATTCTCATGTTTTTTACATTAGGTTTACTTAATCTTACTCCGCAACAAACTGTAAATTGTATTTTGATTTATCAATAAACAATTTAGAAAACTAAATTTGTGTTTGTATTCAACCCCCCCCCCCCCTTTTACAAACTTTCCTCCTTGTATAAACCCTACAGGACCAACAACAGCCGAAAAGGAGCAAGATGGCTTCTCTTCCATAGTTACACCGCCGCAAGGTGACAGGCGATCGGTGTTAGATGCCGGTGCATCTTTCCATATGACATCATTTCGGTACTGTTTCTCTACCTTCAAAAAAGTTGAAGGTAACAGTATTTATATGGGAAACAGTACTTCGTGTGTCACTTAAGGTATTAGTATTGTGCGGATCAAGATGTTCGATGGATGTATTCAGACATTGAATAATGTCAAACTTGTTCTATCCATGACTCGTTCCTTGATCTCTGTTGGACAACTGTCCAAATTGGGTTGCAACATTCGTACTGAAGACGGAAGTTTATGCATCTCCAGAGGGAGTATTATCGTAATGAAAGGCGAACAGGCGGAAAATAATCTTTTCCATTTGATTGGCGAAACTATTTATTCTAAATCGTGTGTGGCCGATATTTCTCAAAATCTCGATGTTGATTGCTTATGGCATCTTCGTTTGGGCCACACATCCGAGAAGAACTTAGAGATGTTGCGGAAGAGAAAACTCATTAAAGTCTCTGTTCCTGCTATCCTGGAGTTTTGTTCGTGATGTGTCAAAGGAAAGAAGACACGTGTTTCTTTTGGTGTTGGAAAACACAACACTAAAGGAATCCTTGATTATGTTCATACAGACGTCTGGGGGCCATCCAATACTCCGTCCCTCAGTGGAGGTAAATACTTTGTTCCATTTATTGATGATTTCTCACATAATCTTTGGTTGTATGTGTTAAAGTTAAAGTCAAATGTCTTCGATACGTTCAAGACTGGGTTGGCACGAGTAGAGGTTGAGACTGGCAAGAAGTTGAAAGTGCTTAGATCTGACAACGGTGGAGAATTTACTAGTGGTAACCTCAAGGACTTTTGTTCGCGTAAAGGCATCCACCGTCACTACACCATTCCGAGAGATCCTCAATCTAATGGGGTAGCCGAACGGATGAATAGGACTTTGTTTGAAAAGGTCCGATGTATGTTGTCGACATCGGATTTCCCCAAAACTTTCTAGGCCGAAGCACTTTACATCGCGGTGCACATTGTTAACAGGTTACCTTGTTTGGCCATTGGGGAAAGATTCCGGAAGAGGTTTGGAGAGGTAAAAGAAAGATATGTTTGAAATACATACGTGTATTTGGTTGTCCTGTCTACGTTCATGTTTCAGGCCAGGACAAGTTGGATCCTAAAGCCACCAAAGGATTCTTGGTCGGCTATACATATGGTATCAAGGGTTACCGAATCTGGAACCCCTTGACTCGTAAGGTGATTCATTCTCGACATGTCACGTTTGATGAATCAGTCCCGTTGAAGTCACAGGATCCCCAGTCCTCTAAAAATCCAGAAGTCGTCACTAATGTTGCTCCTACTTCCGATGATGTGGGGCTAGTAGCCTGTACTAATATTCCTAGTTCATCCGTTTCTGATATTGTTCCAGAATCACCTGATACTGTTGAAGAAGTCATTCCACCAATGACTTCTACTAGCGATTCTGAAGAAGAGATTTTGATTGATGGTGGAGACCAAAGTGATACAATCTCAGTTATTGCACCTACCAGGCGTGGTCAAAGGACTATTCGTCCGTCTAACAGGTATAGAGATTTGGATTTTGCTAACATGAGTTTTATAGATCAACTGGAGTTTGCTTTGCATGTAGGGCAAGAAGAGCCGCTTGATGTAACGGAGGCAATGGCCTCAACCCACAGTTCAAAATGGCTTGGAGCCATGCAAGAAGAGATGGAAGCTCTCTCGAAGAACAACACTTGGGACTTATGTCCATTGCCGAATGGCAGTCGTGCTATTGGTTGCAAGTGGGTTTTCAAAGTCAAAGATGAAAATCGGTACATGGCTCGTCTCCTTACTAAAGGCTTTGCACAATGGAAAGGTATCGAATATGACGATATTTTTGCTCCCGTTGGTAGACATACATCTATTCGTGTTCTTTTAACGATCGTGGTTATTCATGATTTGGAGCTAGAACAACTAGATGTGAAAATTGCCTTCCTACACGAAGACTTGGAGGAAACTATATATATGAAGCAACCTGATGGTTTCGTTTCCAACAGCAAACCAGAATATGTATGTAAGCTCCAGAAGTCCCTCTATGGACTTAAAAAATTGCCTCGTCAATGGTATAAGAAGTTTGATTCGTTTATGCTCACTCTGGGATTTGAGCGCAATGAAAAGGATGCTTGTGTCTATCATAGACAAAGCGGTGATATTTTCACTTACTTACTTCTTTATGTAGATGACATGCTTATTGCCTGCAAGGACCGGTCAGAGATCGAACGTCTGAAAGATAAGTTGAAGTCAGAATTTGAAATGAAGGATCTTGGCGCGGCACAGAAGATTTTGGGCATGGAAATCGTGCAGGACAGAAAGTCCCGAACACTCAGGTTGACACAACGAGCATATATTCAGAAAATTCTGAAGTGGTTCAATCTTGATGGTGCCATGATGTCTAGCACTCCACTACCGAAACACATCAAGATTACAAATAAAGATTGCCCGAAGGACGACAAGGAGAAGGACGATAAAGAGAAGGCCGAAATGTCAAAGGTTCCATATGCTAGTGCGGTCGGGAGTCTCATGTATGCCATGGTGTGTACCCGTCCCAATCTCGCACATTGTGTCGGAGTGGTGAGTCGGTTTCCCGCGAATCCTGGTCGATCACATTGGGCAGCCGTTAAAATGGCATTCTGATATTTGAAGGGAACCGAGAAACATGGTCTTATATTTGGTTTGCACAATGGCTGTGAAATTGTTGGATTTTGTGATTCTGACTAAGCAGGTGATCGAGTAGGTTGGAGATCCACATCCGGTTATGTATTTAACTTGGGTGGAACAGCCGTTAGTTGGAGATCATGGTTACAGTCTATTGTGGCATTGTCGACCACATAAGATGAACTTGTTGAGGCGGTTGAGTCTGCAAAGGAAGCATTCTATTTGAAAGAACTGATTAATGACTTGGGCTTCGAGCAAACTTCCGTACGCATTTTCTGTGATAATCAGAGTACCATTCATTTGGAAACTAATTTGGCTTTCATCTCTCGGACAAAGCACATAAATGTGTGTGATGCATATCTTGTTAGGTTACATGAAGCGAAGGTCGTCTATTTGAAGAAAGTACTATCAGACGACAATGTCACTGGTATGTTCACTAAGTCGCTACCGCGAGCTAAGTTTGAGCATTGCTCGAACTTGATCCAGCTCCGTTTGTGCTAATGCCGTCGGGCACTTTACTCAAGAGATAGAAGATATTACCACAGGTGACAAAATGACATCTTTGAAGGAATTACTTTGTTAAGTGCTTAGAGCCTTACTTATGCTCTACCTTGTTCAGTGGATTGTGCATTTGAGGTTATTTGTTTGCTCGTGATTTTGACGGGTGATGGCCATGCCGAAGCTCGTCACGGTTGGAATGCATTTTGCTACCTCATGCCAATTTACTTTGCTATCTTGCTAAGATCAACCGTTGGGAGAACCCGTATTCGTTGGATCGGGATTCGTATCGCTATCGAGGATCACGTGCATCATGGTGGAGTGTTATAATATTAAATTACATATATATTATATTTCTTTATGTTGCACGTGGAGTAAGGGACCAAACTTGGTCCCCAAGTGTTCCTCCTCCCTATAAATACATCCCCTCCTCTTCCTTATTTGATCATCCCTTTCTTGAAGCTTATCTAGATAAAAACGCCTACAATACTCTCCTTAGTATATTATTTCGATATACTTAGTTTATGTGAGGTCGAGAGTATTCTTGATATTCGGTGGTGTTCGAGAAGATTTGTTAGGCGATCGTGGATCTCAAGATCCTTGTACGAAACACTTTGTAATTCTCCTTAGTTGGTAATAACTCTTGCTCTGTCTCTTTGGTGGACGTACACTATCACAACGATAGTGGAACCACGTTAAATCCCGGTGTTTTTGGTTGTGATGTTGCCTTATATATACATATATCTCGTTATTATATATATATATATATATATCTCGTCGATATATACACTTATATATATATATATATATATATTTCGTGTGGGTTTAATTTTCTACGTTAGAGAATTATTGTGTAACATTTACATTATTGTTATCTGCATTCGTTGTTGGATTTATTGTGCATTTGGATTTCTATTCGTTTTGGAATCTTAGAAATCATTTGAGAGCTTCTCTTATTTTGACACGATAAATTTTACCTAACAAATAATTATTGAGATCGGATGTTATAGTAATGTGCTAATATACGTTGATTTTAGAATAAAACATAAAAGCAAACCCGGTGAGGATGATGTTGTAGCACAAAAATAGTGCTACAATGAAGAAATGCAAGAATAAAAAAAACATTGGAAAAGTATATAGAGTAAATTACTGTTTTGGTCCCTAAGGTATGTTAAAAATTACGAAATTGGTCCTTTAACTTCAAAAATGACCGTTTTGGTACCTCAGGTATGCAGTTTGTTACGAAATTGGTCCCTCGAGCTGACGACCATCTATTTCCTTCGTTAAGCTCGAGGGTAATATGGTCTTTTTACCATTTCTCATTTCTTTTAACATTTTTTAATTAATTATAGTGTAAATTACAGTTTTGGTCCCTCGGTTTTATCATTTTTCTTTTCTTTTATATTTTTTCTATAATCTTCATCTTCTTCAAGAAGATTATGAAGAACACCATGAAGAAACCGTGATAATCAAACTTTAAATCCAATTCAAATAACACCAATAATATTTAACAATCCAATCCAATCCTAAAAACACCATTTAAATCAAAACCCTAAATCAAAATATCATTTACGAGACTTGAACATCATCTTTGGCTTGATCATCTTCATCACCATTAAAGATCAAATTTTCTCTCTCTCTCTCTCTCTCTCTCTCTCTCTCTCTCTATATATATATATATATATATATATATATATATATATATATATATATATATATGGTACGTGCGAAATGTGTGTTTTAATCGCAGTGGGTTGCAAACTGTCCACAGTGGGAAGTGCAAGTGTACACTGTCCACTATGATCGTCACAGCAAGTAATAGTTGGTAAAATACCAGAATCGAATCCACAGAGACTGGACAATCAAGACAATACGGTTCTCATGAGCTCCTTTTACAAGTTTCAACTAGAGAGGAAAATAATATTTTGGTTTGGTTTGGTAAAATAGCTACTTGAAACGATTTACTAAATGCTAAAAAGGAGGAATGTAGGTTGGATTTTCCCTAAATTTTATCTCAAATACTCGGTCCTTAGAGTGATCCTCGTATTTGTGGTGGACATTTTCGCTAGAAAAGCCCGGTTACAAAATACTCACACCGTTAGATAAAAATCCCATACTCTTAGTACTTGTTGTTTTGTCAATGGTAATCTCTAAATGGACCTTTTCAGGCCTCGATGGAATGTGTAGAGACAAATACTCTAAGTGTTTTTAATACACAAATTAGCTTGCCTACTACTCCAGTGGGCAGAGATTAGCTCACTGTGCCGACCTCACTTTCGTAAGTGTCAAAAGAATTCTTTCGAATCCCCTAGCATCATTCAAGCTCGTGTCACTGCGCTCTACTTATTTCTAAGTTAAGAACTAGACTTTAGATCCTTGCAAGTGATCAGCTTGTTCGCATCCTTGGGTAAATATTGAGAATGAAAGACCAAAACAACAAATATTCTAAGTATAAAGATTACTCAAGCATTTTTGATAAAATCCAGGTACTTCTCCTTCCTACATCCCAAAGGATGTTTAGCCTAACATTTCCGAAGTAAAGAAAACAAAAGATGAAGATTTGCACATAATAAAACTGAAAGTGACTTGAATTAACTGCTCACAGTGGGGAACGAGAAGTCGTCCCTGCACTGTGTAATACGAACTACAATTTAAACTAAGAAAGTAAATTACTGAAAATTAAAGCTAGTTACTGCAGTAAATAAAAGACTAAAGCTAATGTGGTAGTTGAGAGAATTTGAGACTAAAAGTATTCAAGGATGAAAACCAAGCATGCATTTAATGGCACCCAAGTGCTCCTTTATATACTAGGAGAAGGAGTTGGGTATTACACAAAAGAGGTGGGTCTTCCAATGGGTAAAGACTGCTGAGTTGTGGCAGAATTCAGCTCCTTGTGCAATTCTTTTATCCAATGGTCCCTTCTCCAAGTCAATCTCCAAGTACAAAGAGGTGTACTTGATGCTATCTTCAATGAGAACTACCTTGTACTTCTCCAGCCATTTCTCTGCCATATGAACCTTCCTCCTCCAGAAAATTAGATCCCAACTAAAAGTTTCTTTTTGATTTCTTTTTGATCAGCTCGAAGAGTGGGGAACCGGAGTGGGCACTGTATACGTCACTGCGGATGAAAAATCGAGAAAACACCCAAAACTTCCCCAAATAATTTATTAAAGACCATGGTTCACTCCTTTTGCTCGTTTTCGTAAATCATACCAAGAATGGGGGTTTTTAGAAGTGAAATGGCTAAAATTGACAAAATAAAGTGGAAAATAAATGGAAATAATAACTCTAAAAATAGAGTTATCACAACCTCAAACTTAAATCATTACTTGTCCCCAAGTAATAAAAAGAAAGAAATAAAATGAAACACAATGCATAAAAGGTCTTTGAGGGACTTACATATTTCTTGACTTGAATGGGCGTTGATCTCCTTCCTTCGATACTTCCTTCGGTTCCAAACTTGAAAATTTCACTTTTGTGTTTGACGAAACCTTTCCCTTGTTTACCTTTTGATCAATAGGGCTTTCTTGGGTTTGAAGGGTTTATGGCTTTGAATCTTTTCCCAAGGGTTTTGGCAAAAATTTCCAAACATGGACCGAAGATCTCGCTTTGAGATTTTTATTTCAAGAAGTGGGTGTTTAGTATTTTGCTATGATAAGAACGTACACTTTCAGGCTTTATTTGGGTATAATGAGTATGGCTATTTTTTTGTGAGGGTGGGTATTCTGATGGTCCAGAATAGGCACACCATCGTTTTCTGGGAGTGAGCACTTTGATGGTCCAGAAAAGGCACACCATCAATTTTGTTAGTGCTACTCCGATTTTCTTCTGTTTTTGTATTTTTGTGTTTTCTCTTTTTTTTTTTTTTTTTTGGGAGGGGGGTACGGCTTACCCACCTCAAACTTGGACTTCACAGTGTCCTCACTGTGAGCAAACTGGAGGTCACTCTGGAAGTTCCCACCTCAAACTTAAAATCTCACAGTGTCCCCACTGTGACATTGAATTAATGAACAAAGGTGGTGGTTTGGGGGTACAAAAAGGATCGTGTTTGGATGCGAAAAATGGCCTATATCATTTCACGGGACAAGTTGAGATTTGTACTTACAAAAGTGACCTTTTAAGTCGGAAGCCGAAAGTTGTACCTTGAAATGGAAACGAGGTCAAACAAGCATTCAAACAATCAATATGTTAGTACCCAAAAGTACCTACCTACCGGTAGGATTTTCATGCATCGATATTTAAAAAGTTAAAACAGCAAATAGTGTCAATGCCTAGCCATAGGCACAAAAAGATCAACCAAACAAAATAAAATTGTTTTTGGTGAGCAAAAGAGCGAAACCATTGTTTTAAAAACAAACCATTCACGGGGTTTGGGTGGCTTGCGGTGACAGATCCGCATCATCATCATCGAACTCATCCTCACTGTCATTAACCGGGCAGATATCTTTCGGGAATTCTGGTAGCTGAGCAGCTAGCATTGGGTTGGCCTCTTTCATCATCAGGCCCGTCACCTCATCTCGTTCTCTTGTATACATCCAAAATTTCTGCGTGGCCCGGTTCTGGTATCGCTGCTCACTTTCCAGCAACTCGATCCTGTATGTGAGCTTCTTTAAAGCTGCCAAAATCTCTCCCATTTGGTTGCTTGATGATCCGGCCTCGGTTGAATGGAGTGGGGTACCCTTCTTCCCCACAGTGGGCACTTCAGTGCCCACTATGTGCTCGTCGGCTATTCGCACATTGGGCTGTACCTGGGCAGGCTCAACAGACGGGCCTCCTATCTCTCTTCTCATCTTCTTAATTGTCTGAATACTGATGTTTTTCGTGGAAATGATCCACTGGTCTTCTTCAGCTGTGGGCACTCCGGCATCTATTAGCAATAGTGTAATAAGGCAAGGAAGGGGTAGGATTACCTTGGTTCGTGTTCTGGCCTGATGGATGGCACCATGCATTATGATTCCCAGATTGATCTTCTTTTTAGTGAGAACGCAGTAAAGCATGGCACACTTATGCATGGAGAGAGTCGTGTCGTGCGATGTTGGGGCCACCGAGGCCCTTAGGAATTGGAACCACACAGCAGCCTCAGTGGTGAGGCTGCCAGCATATAGACACCTTCTTTGGCCATCCTGATTCCATGGCCTTCCCTCAACTGCTATTTCTTTTAAAATCAATTCCTCATCAGCCGGAGTCATCTTTGCCAGGAACTGTCCGAAAGCACAAGGTTCCGGAGCTCCTCTACCTAACACTCGGTTTATATTGCCTGGAGTAAAGTCCACAACCTTTCCTCTGATCTTAACAAATGATTCTTTGGCTTGGGAGGCCTCAGCATAAAATTCTCGGACTAATGATGCATTAGCGCGGCGATTGGCAGTGGCAATGGTTGCCCAATCTTGCGCTACAAGTTTATCTTTGACAAAGGGATTTGCTTCTACAAAGTCGGGGTCGAAACCCCTCTCTAAATTCAACTTCCGAGTATAAATACACTCAAAGTGGGTTCTAGCAGCTGGGGAAGTGAATTGCCTCGGTATCCCACTGGGGGCATGAGCAGTCCCCACAGTGGACAGATGTGGATTTTCAGAAAGGTTTTGTTCACTTCCCGTATTAGTATCACTAGAAGAAGAACTTAAAGAGGGTTCGATACCCTTACCTTTCCTCGACGCTTTTCTTTTTGGTTTTGCAGACGATGCCTTCTTGGATGCACCAGATCGTGTAACCATTCCCCTGTTCCTCTGGAGTGCTCTGGTTGGGGTTTCCTCACTGTGGGCAGTGGTGTGGACATCCTCCACACTATCAGCATTTTTGTTCTGGGGAATGTCTAATGTCTGAGTCTGTTCCTTAATCTTCTTCTGTCTTTCTTCTTCCTCACGAGCCAAACACTCCTCCTCTGCTTGTTTCTTTTTCTGCTCGAATATCCTTGCTTCTTCATCCTTCTTTCGTTCTTCCTCTTTCAATCGCTTCTCCTCCTCTCTAGCCAATCTTGCGGCTTCTTCCCTCCTCAATCTCTCTTCCTCCTCTCTTTTGATTCTTTCCTCTTCTTCCTTTCTGATTCTTTCTTCTTCCTCTCGACGCCTCCTCTCGACCTCTTCCTTTCTTTTTCTAATGGCCTCCATTTTCTGTTTGAACTCCTCTGCTAACCGTCTCTCTTCTTCTTCGGCTAGAAGTGTCTCGGTCTCGAAATGGGTGATACTGTTGTCTGAGACTTGCGATGATGAAGTAGCTTTTGGGCTTTCGTGCTTTGAAGAACCCTCGTCGGCTGCACCGGAGATGATCGGGTTTTCGCCGGAGACCGGTGGCGGTTCGTTCAGGTCATTGGTGACGGCTTCCGGTGGTTGTTCCTCGGCGGTCCTGCGGCGGACGGCCGCACGTGTTAGTGCATCGGGGTTGGTGTTCATTCTCTTGGTTCTTGCCATTTTTAGGGTTTTGGAAGGGTTTTGCTGGTGGGTTTTTCGTAGAGAGAGAAATGAAGAAGAGAAAGTTTGTTGGGTAAATTTTGGAAGCAAAGGAGGTTAAGGTGGTTTTTGGAAATGTTTTCTTGTCAAAAATGGGGGGAAACCGCCGGTTTTAGGAGAGAGGGAGAGGATTGACAATGATAGCTTTGCTTGGGAAATGATGAACTATGACACCATGGCCTAAAAGTAGACTTGATGGCAGCAAAAGGTGAAAGCTTGTCAGCATTGGGCCCCAAAAATAGTCCTTTCATTCGTCAGGTGGGGAGTGGGGAGCGCAGTGACCTGAGCCTTCCCCACTGCAAAGTACTTTCCTTGATTTTTCTTCAAAAGGTGGCACGTTCTTCTACACACATTAAAACAAACTACCATGCAGAATTAAAAAGACCAAAAAATAATAAAAAGACAACAAATAAGTGAAATAAAATATTTACAAACGGTTGTGAATTTCTCTAACCATAGCGAGGCGGAGAGTGGGCAGGGATGTGGGCACTTTCATGCAAAAAATGCTTTACCCTTTGCCCATTGACTTTAAAGGTTTGACCCGATTGTGGGGATTTCAACTCCACTGTTCCGAAAGGACTCACCTTGACAATGGTGTATGGTCCCGTCCATCTTGATTTAAGTTTACCTGGAAAGAGTTTGAGACGGGAATTGAACAATAGTACCTGTTGTCCTTCCATGAACTCCCTATGGTTGATTCGACGATCGTGCCACATCTTGGTCTTTTCCTTGTACAACTTTGCATTCTCATAGGAGTGATATCGCAACTCCTCTAGCTCATGTATTTGCAGACTCCTTTTGATTCCCGCGGCATCCTCACTCATGTTAAGCTCTTTAAGGGCCCAGAACGCCTTGTGCTCTAATTCAATCGGTAAATGGCAAGCTTTGCCAAAAACTAATTTGAATGGAGACATTCCCAGAGGAGTTTTATAGGCTGTTCGATAGGCCCAAAGAGCATCATCGAGTTTGATTGACCAATCTTTACGGTGTGGCTTAACAACTTTTTCCAAAATTCCCTTGATCTCACGATTTGAAAGCTCGGCCAACCCATTGGTTTGTGGGTGGTATGCGGTGGCCACTCTATGATGAATATCATATTTAGCAAGAACCGAGGCCATGACTTTGTTTACAAAATGGGTGCCTTCGTCACTAATTAATGCTCGTGGTGTTCCGAAGCGAGTGAATATATTTTTGTGTAAGAACTTCACCACAGTGTTAGCATCATTGGAGTGACAAGCAATGGCTTCTACCCATTTTGAAACATAATCTACCGCAACCAAGATGTAAAAGTTATTGTTGGAATTTGGAAAAGGTCCCATAAAATCTATCCCCCATACATCAAAAAGTTCGACCTCTAGAATGTTGTTAAGAGGCATTTCATTTCTTTGCGATATATTCCCCGTACGTTGACATTGCTCACAATTTTTCACGAATTCAAATGAGTCTTTAAAAACAGTGGGCCAAAAGAATCCACTTTGCAAAATTTTTGCTGCGGTACGGTTTCCACCGAAGTGGCCACCGTAGTGGGATGTGTGACAACCATGGAGTATTTGATGTTGTTCACTCCCATGGACACAACGCCTTAATATTTGGTCCGCCCCTATCTTGTACAAGAAGGGATCGTCCCAAACGTATTGTCGTGTGTCGTGTAAAAATTTCTTGAATGGTTGTCCACTCATCCCGTGGGGCTTAAGTCCACTTGCTAAAAAGTTTGCAATATCAGCATACCAAGGAGTTTCATTATGATGTTGCGCAGATAATAATTGTTCATCGGGAAAAGTTTCTTTTACCGGAGTGGGGTCAGGAGTGGGGTCAACAGTGCCCACTGTCTTCTCGAGCCTGGACAGATGATCAGCAACCTGATTGCCTGTTCCTTTTCTGTCGACGATCTGGAGGTCAAATTCCTGCAGCAACAGCACCCATCTGATCAACCTCGGTTTAGAGTCAGCCTTGTTGATCAAATATTTGATGGCTGCGTGATCGGTGTGTACTATGACCTTTGCTCCAATTAAGTAAGACCTGAAACGATCAAAAGCAAAAACTACAGCAAGTAGTTCTTTTTCGGTTACAGTGTAGTTGATTTGAGCCTCGATCAAAGTCTTGCTTGCATAGTATATTGGATGAAAAATCTTATCTTTTCGTTGGCCTAGTACTGCACCTATAGCCCAATCGCTGGCGTCACACATGACTTCAAATGGGAGTGACCAGTCAGGAGTGGTCACTATGGGTGCAGTAACTAAGGCATTTTTGATTATTTCAAATGCGTTTCTACATTCTTTGGTAAAAACAAACTCTCTTTCATGTTGCAGCAGGTTACATAGGGGTTTAGTTATTTTGGAAAAATCTTTTATGAACCTCCTATAGAAACCTGCGTGACCTAAAAAACTGCGAATGCCTTTTACCGTTGTGGGCTCGGGAAGTTGGGAGATTACTTCTAGTTTTGCTTCATCAACTTCCAAACCCTTTTTCGACACAAGATGACCCAAAACGATGCCCTCTTCGACCATGAAATGACATTTTTCCCAATTTAGAATAAGGTCGTGGGTTTCACATCTCACCAAACTTTTTTCTAGATTCCTCAAACAGTTATCAAATGATGTGCCGATTACAGAAAAATCGTCCATAAAAACTTCTATGGTATCTTCTATCATATCAGTAAAAATGGCCATCATACAGCGTTGAAAAGTAGCGGGAGCATTACATAAACCAAAAGGCATTCTCCGGAATGCAAAAGTACCATATGGACAAGTAAAGGTGGTCTTTTCTTGGTCTTCGGGTGCGATGTGGATTTGGTTATATCCGGAGTATCCATCTAGAAAACAATAAAATTCCTTTCCCGCTAATCTATCAAGCATTTGATCAATAAAAGGTAACGGGAAATGGTCTTTCTTTGTTGCTAGATTCAGTTGCCTATAATCCATGCATATTCTCCATCCCGTAACAGTCCTAGTTGGAATGAGTTCGTTCTTTTCATTTCTGACCACTGTTGTTCCTCCCTTTTTAGGGACACATTGAACGGGGCTCACCCAACTACTACTGGCAATGGGATAGATAATACCGGCATCTAACCATTTCAAGACTTCTTTCTTAACTACCTCCTTCATGATGGGGTTCAACCTTCTTTGGGGTTGGACTTTCCCCGGGTGGTCACTCTCCAAGTTAATCTTATGTTGACATAAAGAGGGGCTAATCCCTCGAATGTTCGCTATGGTCCAACCAATTGCTCCCTTATGCTTTATCAACAAATCAATCAGAAGTTGTTCTTGTTTCTCACTAAGTTTGGAAGAGATAATGACGGGAAGTTTATTATCCTTAGCGAGATAAGCATACTTTAAATGGGAAGGCAATGGTTTAAGCTCTAACTCGGGAGGTTGTTCTATTGAAGGGGATTGAACATCTCTATCTTTGAAGTCCAGAGGTTCAAAAGCTGCAACCATTTCAT
This sequence comes from Saussurea involucrata, assembly GCA_033807775.1. Classification (NCBI taxonomy): domain Eukaryota; kingdom Viridiplantae; phylum Streptophyta; class Magnoliopsida; order Asterales; family Asteraceae; genus Saussurea; species Saussurea involucrata. The sequence goes on from CM066326.1 coordinate 17,607,575, forward strand.
TACACTCATCCTTAAAAGTGTCATTACTCTCTGATTCAGAGTGCTCACTGTCAATCCCCACTGTGGGAACTGTACTCCCCACTGTGGGCAAATTGCCAAAATTGTGGGTTTCATAAATCGAACTTAAGGCAAAACAATCTTCGGTGTCTATATATTTGAGAGATTTGAAAACATTAAAAGTTACCTCTTGGTCATTAACTCGCATCGTGAGTTCTCCTTTGTGCACATCGATCAAAGTACGTCCGGTTGCAAGAAACGGACGTCCTAAGATGATTGGGATTTCTTTATCGGCCTCATAATCTAAAACAAGAAAATCGGCGGGGAAGATAAATTTATCCACTTGGACCAAAACGTCTTCTATTTTTCCCTTGGGGTAGGCAATGGATCGGTCGGCTAGTTGTAATGTCACGGTTGTGGGTCTAGCCTCTCCAATCCCTAACTTGTTAAAAATGGACAAAGGCATCAAGTTGACACTAGCTCCTAAATCACAGAGTGCTTGGCCTACTTCTTGTCCTCCTATAATGCATGGAATGGTGAAACTACCCGGGTCTTTCAACTTAGGTGGAATCTTGCTTGTTAGGAGGGCACTACATTCTTCGGTCAAAGCCACAGTTTCAAATTCACCCAACTTCCTCTTTTTGTTCAAAATATCTTTTAAGAATTTAACATAGCTTGGCATCTGCTCGAGAGCTTCTACCAAGGGTATGTTAATGTGAAGTTGCTTAAAAATGTCTAAGAATTTTTTAAACTGAACATCGACATTTTTAGGCTTCATTCTTTGAGGAAATGGAATGTTTCGTGGGTCAATCTGAGTTTGCTGTGGTATTGGATTTGGAACAGTAGTCTTTGGGACAGGTCCAAAAGTGGGAAGGTCAGGGATGTCGGTCCCCACTGTGGGGATCACAGTGACTTGAGGAGTGCCCACTGTGGTGCTCACAGTGGGTTTTTGAGGCGAATCATCAGATTCAAAAATGATATTTTTCAGATCCTTTCCACTCCTTAAAGTTATGGACTTGACATGTTCTGGTCCTTTTCCTATCACTCTAGCTTGCTCGGTATCACTCGGTAACGTTCCTGGTGGTCTATTCTTAACTTCAACGGCTAGCTGTCCTACTTGGGTCTCTATATTCCTAATGGCTGCTTGGGTTTGATTCATAAAACCTTTGAGAATCGACTCGATCGATTGTTGAGCCTCAGCTGGTTGGTTGGATCGTGGTTGGTATGGTTGTGGGGACTGCCCACTGTGATGTGGGGATTGCCCACTGTGATGTTGCTGAAATCCCGGGGGATTGTATGGTCTTTGCTGGATGTGACTCGGTCCTTGGGGTTGGAGTCCTTGATTACCGGACCAAGAGAAATTCGGATGATTTCTCCAACCTGGATTATAAGTCTGCGAATAAGGGTTGTTCCTTTGGTTGGTCCCTATGACATTAACAGATTTGGGGTTTGCTGGACAATAGTCGAAAACATGCTCCTCTCCACAAAGGGAGCAGTTATCAGCGAGATGGGTTGCGGAATTGACCTGGCCTCGATTTTGATTTAAAACGATTTTTGTCAAGGCCACTAATTGTGCATTCATGGTTTTGAGTGCTTCGGAATCTATGGTGTTGGTCTTAGACATGGGTGCTCTCGGATTTGACCATTCGGTATTGTTGTTGGACACTTTTTCTAAGATTTGATATCCTTCGTTGTAAGTCATACTCGTAAATGTTCCACCGGCTGTTGCATCTAAGATGATTTTGGCTGCATTGGAAAGACCATTGTAAAAGGTCTCCAATTGGATGCAATGTGGGATGCCATGATGTGGGCACTTTCGAATTAAATCTTTAAATCGTTCCCATGCATCCGAAACAGCCTCATCTTCCTCTTGTCTAAATAAAGTTATATCATTTCGAAATCTAACATTCCTTGTTGGAGGAAAGTATTTTTGCAAAAATCTATCGGCAAGTTCTTGCCAAGTGGTTATCGAGTGAGGTGCATGTGCGTTCAGCCAAGATTTTGCTTTGTCCCTTAATGAAAAAGGGAAAAGCCTTAGTCTTAATGCCTCATCACTAACACCTTGCAATTGAAAGGAATCGGTCATTTCTAAAAAAGATTTTAAGTGCGAGTGCGGATCCTCAGATGGCGATCCTCCAAATTGACCCATGGCTTGGATCATTTGAAACATCACCGGTTTGAGTTCAAAATGCGTTGCAACAATATTGGGTCTCAAAATTCCGGAGCTTAAATCACCAACTCCGGAAGTAGCATAGTCCCGTATTTTTCGATCTTTGTTATCGGCAATCGTGATTGTGGTCTCCACTATAGGTGGCGGTACTGCAGCCATGTTCACAGTGGGGATCACAGGAGGTTGTCGATTTGTTTTCTTGTTTCTTCGTGTTTTTCGCAACGTTTTTTCTATTTCGAGATCTATTGGAACCAAATGTTCGAGTTGTCGCCGTGGCATACAATACGAACAGCTTAGAAAAACTAGTTACTCGGGCTCGAACAAAAACTAATGTCTTGAGATTTAAAATCACGCCAGTCCCCGGCAACGGCGCCAAAAACTTGGTACGTGCGAAATGTGTGTTTTAATCGCAGTGGGTTGCAAACTGTCCACAGTGGGAAGTGCAAGTGTACACTGTCCACTATGATCGTCACAGCAAGTAATAGTTGGTAAAATACCAGAATCGAATCCACAGAGACTGGACAATCAAGACAATACGGTTCTCATGAGCTCCTTTTACAAGTTTCAACTAGAGAGGAAAATAATATTTTGGTTTGGTTTGGTAAAATAGCTACTTGAAACGATTTACTAAATGCTAAAAAGGAGGAATGTAGGTTGGATTTTCCCTAAATTTTATCTCAAATACTCGGTCCTTAGAGTGATCCTCGTATTTGTGGTGGACATTTTCGCTAGAAAAGCCCGGTTACAAAATACTCACACCGTTAGATAAAAATCCCATACTCTTAGTACTTGTTGTTTTGTCAATGGTAATCTCTAAATGGACCTTTTCAGGCCTCGATGGAATGTGTAGAGACAAATACTCTAAGTGTTTTTAATACACAAATTAGCTTGCCTACTACTCCAGTGGGCAGAGATTAGCTCACTGTGCCGACCTCACTTTCGTAAGTGTCAAAAGAATTCTTTCGAATCCCCTAGCATCATTCAAGCTCGTGTCACTGCGCTCTACTTATTTCTAAGTTAAGAACTAGACTTTAGATCCTTGCAAGTGATCAGCTTGTTCGCATCCTTGGGTAAATATTGAGAATGAAAGACCAAAACAACAAATATTCTAAGTATAAAGATTACTCAAGCATTTTTGATAAAATCCAGGTACTTCTCCTTCCTACATCCCAAAGGATGTTTAGCCTAACATTTCCGAAGTAAAGAAAACAAAAGATGAAGATTTGCACATAATAAAACTGAAAGTGACTTGAATTAACTGCTCACAGTGGGGAACGAGAAGTCGTCCCTGCACTGTGTAATACGAACTACAATTTAAACTAAGAAAGTAAATTACTGAAAATTAAAGCTAGTTACTGCAGTAAATAAAAGACTAAAGCTAATGTGGTAGTTGAGAGAATTTGAGACTAAAAGTATTCAAGGATGAAAACCAAGCATGCATTTAATGGCACCCAAGTGCTCCTTTATATACTAGGAGAAGGAGTTGGGTATTACACAAAAGAGGTGGGTCTTCCAATGGGTAAAGACTGCTGAGTTGTGGCAGAATTCAGCTCCTTGTGCAATTCTTTTATCCAATGGTCCCTTCTCCAAGTCAATCTCCAAGTACAAAGAGGTGTACTTGATGCTATCTTCAATGAGAACTACCTTGTACTTCTCCAGCCATTTCACTGCCATATGAACCTTCCTCCTCCAGAAAATTAGATCCCAACTAAAAGTTTCTTTTTGATTTCTTTTTGATCAGCTCGAAGAGTGGGGAACCGGAGTGGGCACTGTATACGTCACTGCGGATGAAAAATCGAGAAAACACCCAAAACTTCCCCAAATAATTTATTAAAGACCATGGTTCACTCCTTTTGCTCGTTTTCGTAAATCATACCAAGAATGGGGGTTTTTAGAAGTGAAATGGCTAAAATTGACAAAATAAAGTGGAAAATAAATGGAAATAATAACTCTAAAAATAGAGTTATCAATATATATATATATATATATATATATATATACAGAGAGATAGAGATAGAGATAGAGATAGAGATAGAGAGATAAAGAAAGAGAATAATCCCACAACCTTTCTTCATCTTCAACAACAATTTTTTAACAACCCATGTAAAGTTGTTAGCTTCTGTTAGAGCATTATTGTATTCAAGATTTATTGTAAAGTCTTGTATAATGTCAAACATTGTAAAGTCAAAGTATTAGTCAAAATAATCAAAGTCATGTAAAGTCAAACTAGCTTTAGTGTTTAAAGCTTTGTAATTAGGAGATATAAATAGGTTTTGTAAAGCTTAGTTTGTAAGTAAGTCTCAAGGAAGTCATTAGTGAATGATCATAATTGTAATATTCTAGAGAGAGAAGTGAAAGCATTCTAGAGAGAGAAAGTGCATCAATCATATGTAATCTCTATTATGTTCAAGATCAATGGATGATTTGATGATTACCTAATAGAAACTGGTTTTACATTTGGTATCAGAGCTTTCGGAGATTGAATTATGTGCAAAATTCGTCCAAATTCATGAAGATTTGAAGATTTTTTGAAGATTTTTGAAGAAAATCTCCATTGTTGAAGAACTTGAAGAACACAAATGGGTTATGCATTTCTTGTTTGTTTTTTGTTTTGATTTTGATTGCAAAGTGTTTCTCCATTGATATAAATCTGTTTTGCATCAAAAGATTTACAAAAACGTATCAAGAATTGATGAATTTGAAGATTTTTGAAAATTTTGTGTTCTTGAGAAAAAGTGGGCTGTGAAAAATTTTGGAGTTTGATTTTGCAATTTGTTGATGTTTTAATCCATTTCTGTGCAAAATCATTTCCAAAATTTGTTTTTAGACATGTATCAATCATAAATTTCAAGTTTTAAACTCTAAAATTCAATTTTGAAATTTTTAGATTGGATGTGTTCTTGATAAAAATGATTCAGATCTGAGTTTTTGATCCTTTTCTGTTAATGAGTTGTTATTAAAATGTGTTTGTGATTGTTTTGATCTTAAAAAATCAAATAACTAACTTGTTTGTGAGTTTTTGATTTTTTTTTAGAAAATTAGCAGGTGATCGTGAAAGATACAAAGAAAGAAAAGAAAAATCAATAGAATTGACTTTTAAAGTCAACTGAAATTCTTTTGCATGTGTGTTACGTGTGCTTAGTGGTTAATGTGTGTGCATGAAGTTTGTGTGTGTATGCTGACATGGTGCATGAGGTGTATGCTGATGTGGCAATTGAATGTGTGAAGAGTGTGTGTTGAGCGTGTGTTAGTGTGTGTATGGCATGTGTTTGTGTGTGTTAGTGTGTGTGTGGTGTGTGTTTGTGTGTGTACAGAGTGGGTGTACTTGTGGGTGTACCTGTGTAAGTGTGTGTTTTTTTGTTTTGTTTTATCTCTTTTTGGTGTATCTGAACAAACAACGTGAAGAACCTACATACATCAGATTTCGATCTCCACTGCATTCGAAATCCTTAGTTTCGGCTCCTGCTTCATACGAAACCCATCAGAATTCGGTTCCTACTACATACGAAACCAGGGTTTCGCACCACTCAAGAACCGAAACCAAGCATACGAAACCAGGGTTTCGCACCACTGTTGAACCGAAACCAGGCATACGAAACCAGGGTTTCGCACCAATCTTGAAACAAAACCAAGCATACGAAACCAGGGTTTCGCACCACTCTTGAACCGAAACCAAGCATACGAAACCAGGGTTTCGCACCACTCTTGAACTGAAACCATATCATCAAGCATCCGAAACCATCAACATCCTCATATCAGTTCGAATTCTTCTTTCGTCGGAAAACAGGCTCGCCGGAAAATCTAGTGGGTCTTCGAAAATCAGTGATTGATCGAAAATATTTCCGCGCAAATTTTTCAGAATTAATTTTTGGAAGACAAATTTATAATTTGTTTTTCAAATTTTATTTTTGAAAATTTTTCTGACTTTAATTGTGTTTTTCTGATTTTTAAGAGTGTGCACATAATTCTAACTTCTAATCGAAGTTTCTCTTGACGATCACTCTATTAGGTAGTATTATTTTTCATATTTTTCATCTAATTTTTTTTGTGTGTTTCTTTTCAGGTTTTCTTCAAGATGTCTACTTATACAGAAGATGGGGTTTCAAGATTGCAACAAGTTCTTATAACTGAAATACCTCCAACTCCACAAGTTTTTGTTAAACCAAATAATGAAATTTTGAAACAAGTTCTTATAACAGAAATACCTTCAACACCACAAACTTTTGTTAAATCTAATAATGAAAGTTTGAAGCAAACTATTGTTAAATCCAGTGGTGAAGGTTTGAAGCAAAATTTTGTTAAAACTAATACTTCAAATCCTTCAACTCATCAAGATGACATGAAGGAGCTTCAAGGAAGTATAAAAGCATTGGAGGAAGAAAATGTTGATCTAAAGAGACAAATTTTAGACATTTCTTCTTCAAATGCTAAACTTACTAAAAGAATTACTGATCTTGACGTTTATATTGCAGATCTTGAAGCAAAGAGAGACAACTCAAGTCTGCACAATCAACTCAAGAAACTTCAAGAGAAAGTAACAACTCTTCAAAGTGAAAATGCTGATATGAAGAGTAGAGAAATCAAGAGAGAGAAAGAGAACTCATATCTACGAGATCAAATACAAAGAGTTCAAGAGAATAAAAAAGTGTGGACCATGAAAACGCTGAACTGAAAAGAAAACTTTTTCTTCTTGAAACTAATTTTTCAAAAGAAAAAGAACAACTTGAAATAGTTTTCATACAAAAGTTGTCTGATTTGTCAAAGAAGTCTCAACAAGAAAAGAAAGAGACTGAGCTGAATTGTATAAAACTTTCAAAACAAGTTTCTGACTTTGAGAAAGTTTTATTTTTAGAAAAAGACAAGCTCGAAAAAGAAAGAGCTGAGTTTGGAATTGAAAAGAAATCTTTTGAGGTCAAAAGTAATGAGCTTTCCGTGAAAATCTCTGAACTAGAAAAGATTTTGGAAAAAGAAAGGAAAGATTTTGCGGAAAAGAAAAATCTCTTTGAAAAGGAAAGTAAAACCCTTAAAAAGAAAAATATGGAAATTTTCAAAGAGATTACTGATAAAAGAAAGTTTTTGGAAAAAGATTTTGAATCGGAACGCGAATATTTTGAAGATGCGATTCTTAATCTTACCAAAAGATTGTCTGGTTTATCAGCTGATATTATGAAGGATCAATTGAACAAATCTGATCTCCAAAAGAAATTTGATCTAATTTCGAAAGAGAAAAATGTTTTGATAAACAAAGTCAAAGAACTTGAAGACGTCATTTTTAAATTTGATGTCTCAAAGCAGACCAGTCATAATTCTATCTTTCAGACTCCATTTGTTAATTCAAATGACTCTGAATGCTCTTTTAAAACTGCTTCAAGTTCAAGTTTTAAAAACATTTCTTCTAAACAATTTAATAGATCAAATGATTTCTCAAAAGATCAGATTCGTTCAACAAATCTCTTCTATAATCATTTGCTTGATAAATCGGATAAGGATTCAAATGTGCCTACAGTTAATACTTCCAAACCTGAAGAAGTTCCAGTCTTCAAAAAGGTGAAGATGGAATGGAGAGTCAAAGGCACAACAGTTCCAAAGAAAGATGTACCAAAATCATCTGCATCCACATCAAAAGCAAAGAAGAACAATGCTCCGAAAGGTAAATCTTCTGTTCCACCTAATCTTGTTTATTCTACAAATCATCTGATTAGGTTGGCACATAAGAAAATCTGTTGTTCTTACTGTGGATCAAATGATTTTGTGCATAAAGATTATACTTCTTATTAGTACGGTACTTACAGTATTCCCTGTAAGAAATCTACACCTAACACACTAGGACCCAAGTGCCGTTGGGTACCAAAATCTGCTTAATCTGTTTTGCAGGTTCATCATGTGTTGTGCTGATTTGGAAATATATATACCACCCACATGACTGAAAACTGAAGAGAAACGGTGAATTTTTTTTTTGAAGAATAATTGTGCCATTAAGGGAGAGCAAAATTATTGGTTTCTGAATACATCAGTTCAGGACCCGTGCTTCAACGTTTATGGCTTCTAAACACATCAGTTTAGGACCCGTTCTTCAAAGAAATGATGGCTTCTGAACAATTCAGTTCAGGACCCGTACTTCAAAGACTAAGACTTCTAAACAAATCAGTTTAGAACTCATACTACTCAGGTGATATCCTTAACTGTCACATCTTTCTGTTTCAAGGAACAAGTGGTGAAAGGTAACATTGCATTATGTTTTATTTCTATTGAATTTGAAAGTTTGAACCTTCACAAATTTAATTCAATGAAATGAAATTTTTCAATTTTCATTCAATGAATGAAATGTGTGTCAAGGGTGATTTTACAAGTGTTTTTGTATTATCTGAGTTATATTTCTTTCATCTTTCACTTCTGAAAGAAATCGAAAGGTCAGCAAAACATGAATGAAATTATGCTGAATGCACAAAGTTATGTGAATCTGGACTTATATAGAATATAATGCTCAAAAAGTCTATTTGTCAAAATGATGGATGGAAACGAAAATATGGGGGAAGCACTATGTTTTTAGAACCAAGTGATTGCGATGCATCAAATAAACAAATAAAAATCATTTAGTTTGAAAGTTTGTACCTGTGGCCTTTCTGGTTTGGGAGAGTAAGTCCTAAGGGGTGCTAGACACCTAGTCCCTAAGATCAACTGGTCTGGGATCGGCTGACTCAAATCCTGCTATAGAACCAGATAGAAAGCCATGTTCTACTGGTACAAATGGGTTTAAGATATATCGATGTGGCCTTTCTGGTTTGGGAAATTAAGTTCTAAGGGGTGCTCGACACCTAGAACCTAAGGCCAACTGGTCTGGGATCTGCTAACCCAGATCCTGCTATAGAACCAGATAGAAAGTCATGTTTAACGGTGTATCTTATTCTTACTAAACTTTTTGATTAAAAGATGCCAATGAGCACAAAATTAAAAGATGCCAATGTGCACAAAATCAAAAGATGCCATTGAGCACAAAATCAAAAGATGCCAATGGGCACACATTTCTTGACACTTGGGGAAAATACAAAGTCGCGATAAACCTGTAAATTTGTGAAAATCCTGATTTTGGACAAATAGTGTGAGTAGAGCAAAGTATTCTTATATGTTTTAGAATTGCATATGCTTGTTGCTAATCATATTTTGCATGCTAGCACACCAAATAGATTTAATAAAGGGGTTGAAACTGGACATTTTTAACTTGATCTGCAATGATTTCATTTGATTGAAAAAATCTGGTATACTTCATTATGTTGGATTTCTTTTGTAAAGTTTTCAAATGATCAAATGTTAGTAGTTATAAAATGTAGTTCAATGAATTTTATATTCCTTGTATAAATGTTTTCATCAATGCACTGTATTTGAAATGAATATTTTTAATGAAATATATGCATACTTTCAGGGGGAGAAAACAAATTGCTCCAGAATTCTTATTTTGAGGGGGAGCATGGTTATTCATTAAGGAGGAGATTGTTAGTGATACTCAGAGACGCGACTGAAATTGAAAAAGATTTTTGATGATCATGATGCTCACTTTCATCAAAAAAGGGGGAGATATATTAATTCAATTTCATGTCGAAGACAATTCAAGGTCAAAGAGATGAAGATTGTATTGAAGAAGATTGACTTTACATTGTGAAAGACAAAGATGTTTTCGAATTACTCATATATGGATTCGGATTGCTCAAAGTTGAAGTTTTCGGATCATGTGAAGTCTGAAGTGTTTTTGAATATGGTTATCTTAGATCTGAGAGACTCGGATTGTGCTTACACCTAAATGTTCAAAAATGTGAAGGCTTCGCATCCTTGTGTAGATTCAACTGTTTGAAGAGTGTCAAAGCTTCAACGTTCAAAGCGGTCAAAGTTAAAGTTTTGAAGATCAAGAGCTGAAGACTGCTACCATATTTTTTAAATCTTGAATCCAAAGGGGGAGAATGTTAGAGCATTATTGTATTCAAGATTTATTGTAAAGTCTTGTATAATGTCAAACATTGTAAAGTCAAAGTATTAGTCAAAATAGTCAAAGTCATGTAAAGTCAAACTAGCTTTAGTGTTTAAAGCTTTGTAATTAAGAGATATAAATAGGTTTTGTAAAGCTTAGTTTGTAAGCAAGTCTCAAGGAAGTCATTAGTAAAGAATCTTAATTGTAATATTCTAGAGAGAGAAGTGAGAGCATTCTAGAGAGAGAAAGTGCATCAATCATATGTAATCTCTATTATGTTCAAGATCAATGGATGATTTGATGATTACCTAATAGAAACTGGTTTCACAGCTTCCTTCCATAATCGCAATTACTCAAAATCCAGAAACCCCATGTTGCTTGTTTGCTTTGTCAAAAAGTTCAAGAAAATTTGATTTTTAATGGTGATGAAGATGATCAAGCTAAAGATGATGTTCAAGTCTCGTAAATGATATTTTGATTTAGGGTTTTGATTTAAATGGTGTTTTTGGGATTGGATTTGTATTGTTAAATATTATTGGTGTTATTTGAATTGGATTTAAAGTTTGATTATCATGGTTTCTTCATGGTGTTTTTCATGTTCTTCATAATCTTCTTGAAGAAGATGAAGATTCTAGAAAAATATATATAATAAAAGAAAATTGATAAAACTGAGGGACCAAAACTGTAATTTACACTATAATTAATTAAAAAATGTTAAAAGAAATGAGAAATGGTAAAAAGACCATATTACCCTCGAGCTTAACAAAGGAAATTAACGACCGTCAGCTCGAGGGACCAATTTCGTAACAAACTACATACCTGAGGTACCAAAATGGTAATTTTTGAAATTAATGGACCAGTTTCGTAATTTTTGACATACCTTAGGGACCAAAACAGTAATTTACTCAAGTATATATTTATAATGCCTTAGGCCGTGCGTACCGTTCTCGGGTACCACGGCGGGTTCGTTCATCGGGTAGATCGGGTAGGGTAGGGTTCAGGAACCCGGGGGAACCCGGGCTAAATTTGATTTATTTTTTATTTATTTTTTAATTTTTTAAATATAACCGTTTACCAACGGCTAGTTTTTTATAATTTTTTTTTTCAAATTATACACACTATATATATATTAACCTCTACCACCTTCATTTTTTCACACCAAAAAACTCTATACTTTCTTCAATTTTTTTATCACTTTATTTTATAGACAATATGGATTCGCCACAACCCACTTCATCGACCGCATCATCATCATCCATAGACACAGACGAGTACTTTGAGCAGCAAAGGGAAATTTTTATAGGGTTGGTTCGAGAAGCTGCAAAATTAATTTATGGTAGCACCGCCTCATCGTCAAGAAGAGAACCGAGGGCCGGGACCATAGAAAGAGGTCGGGTAGCTACAAACGAGCGGCTTTTGCGGGACTACTTTGGCAACAACCCGGTTTATACACCGGATATGTTTAGACGGCGGTTCAGGATGAGCAGGCAACTATTCGAACGAATAGTTGAAGATTTAGCAGGAGAGTATCCGTATTTACACTTCGGTTGGACGGCAGACGCAAACAAGGTTTTTCTCCGATACAAAAGTGTACTTCCGCTATTCGGCCATTGGCGTATGGAGTAGCTGCCGACTCACTTGACGAGTACTTGAGGATGGGAGACAAAACATCACGAGATTGTCTGCACAAATTCTGCACATGTATTATTGAACTCTATGGTAAAAAATATTTACGCAAGCCTACTTATGTTGATACTCGAAGACGAAGACCATGCCATTTGTGGTGTCGATGAAAATGACCTTGTAGCGGATGATATCGAAACACAAATCAGTGAGGAACAACGCGCAGCAAATGTTCGAGAAGTCAAAAACCGGGAGACTCATAATAACCTTCGGTCGGATTTGGTCGAACATATTTGGCGTATCTGAGTTCCCAACAACGACGACGACTAGATTTTTAATGTTTTGTAATTTTTAAATTTATTTTGTAAATTTTAAATTTTTAATGAATGTTATGAATTTTTATTTTTATTATTTATCTTATTTTTATTTATTAAAAAATATATTTTTATTTTTATTTTGTTAAATAATTAAATGTATAAATAAAAGAATTAAAAAGCTGAGGTGGCATCAGGGTTCAGTGGGTTCGTGGGTTGGCGGTACTCCACTTTAGGGTAAGGAGGGTAGAAAATAGAAAAGTTGATGTGGCGCTGAGGCGGCATCAGGGTTCAGTGGGTTCGTGGGTAGGCGGTACTCATGGTCTTATGCAAGTTTGGGGAGAAAGTGAGAAAATGCCAAAATATATACGGATTTGTGTTTGTTTATAATTCGATTTTATGAACTTCAAGTATAACTAAGAAGCTATATATATGGATTAATAAATTGTAAATTAGAATTTTAAGAGATTATGTAATAATAAATAGTATTTTCGCTCAAGAAATTGGTTTTGTAAAAGTTTTTACAAAATGTCTTGCAATATAATATAAATAAAATAAAACGGATTACACATTGCTTTTATGATATGTGGAAAAAACTCATAAACTCACACAAATATCTGTAGTTATGCATAAAGTTTGAGAAATAGAGTAAACTCTAATTTTGATCCATGAGGTTTAGTGAAATGTCAGAAAATGAGACCTGAACTTTGACAAGTATAGAGAAAATTTGTGTGGTTCTCATTTTCCTAACTCCATTAATGAATGAATGTTAAATGAAGGGCGATGCCTTTTTTCTACCTATTCTCTTAAATTTCTTTTATATATATATATATATATATATATATATATATATATATATGTGTGTGTGTGTGTGAGTGAGAGAGAGAGAGAGAGAAAGAACTTCAATTTTATTTTGAAGCCCTCAACAATGGTGGTTCCCTTCCTCTTCCCCTTTTCCTCCGACGAACATTATTTATGGTGACCCTTTCTTCTCCGATGGCACCTCTCATAAACAAGATCAAAATCATAACACGAAAAACAAAACAAAACCTCCATCACCAGTGCAACTCTTTTCACCATACTAAATGTAACATCCCGATTTTCGTTATAAGTGGTTTATGTATTTATTTTGCATGTTCAAGTATTTTATTGATATAGTATGACTCGTACCTCGTTAGAATCTGTTCAAGGGCTGAAAAGGGGATCAAATGAGGCTTGGTGCCCTTTGGGCGATAGTGACCGGTGAGAGTGCCCGTGTCACTATCGCGGGTGTCACAATCGCCGCATTTGTACCGCAAGTGTGTGTGAGTTCAAGTCAAAGGACCTCGGCGAGAATGCCCCGGCGATAATGACAATGTCACTATCGCTATGTCACAATCGCTTAAGGAGTACCGAGAGTTTGGGGGCTTTGAGCGATAGTGCCCCGGCGATAGTGACAGTGTCACTATCGCCCTGTCACAATCGCACCGACCTGTTTTGGGTATAAAAATGAGAGTTACGAATTTTTAGCTCATTGGAGTAAACTGAGATATTTTGGCAGACGTTTTTCCTCTCTCTCAAGGTAGGGTTTCGTTATTCTTCCTTCTTTCCATAAATTATTGGTTGTTGGGAGTATTTATGGCTATTATTGTTGGGTCCTAGGTGATCAATCTCAACTTCAAGTGTTATTAGCTAGAAGTGGTCAAGATCAAGGGTTTCCATTTCTAGGGTTTTCATAATTTGAGCTTTAAGGTGAGTAACTTTGATTCAAAAGTATACTTGTTACATAATTTACTCTATCAATTTACTTATTGCTAACAAATTTGTCTTGAAGTATACTTTGAGCCAATAAGCTCTTATTTCTCTAAAGAGGAAGTTTAAGGGGCTTAATGGTAAGATAAAGGTGATGTGGTATTTTATTCTACTTGTAATTGAATCTTTTATGATGGTGATCATTGGAAGTTGGTTAAACCTAAATGTTAGGGTTTGGAGCTTAATGGATTAAGCTATGTCTTAATGAAGAAATTATGACTATGATGGAAGTGACTTAATATGCTAATTTAGTATGTGTTGCCATGCTAAACGATAAACTCATGATATCACTTATATGTATGTGGATATTTGGAGGATTTCTTGTATGTAGAAATCATGTGCTTAATGAGATAGTTGGACTGTCTTTTATGAAATTAATGTTTGGATTTATGAACTGCTTGGAGTAGTTGTTTGTTGGTATTCACAAATTGGAGGAGTCTCTAAGTAGGCATTAGGAAGATATAATCTTGGGCACTTACCTTTGAGGTTTGTGTATCGATCCACGCTTTCGGGATTTATACCATATAGGTAGTCCCGATGTGCCGGGCCTTGAGGCGTTACCTTGGAGGTAGACGCTAAGGTGTATCTTCAAAGATGATGTAACTTGAGTTGATGTTTGGGGTCTTCCCATAGAGTCCGATTTGTGAATGACCAAGTTAATATTTCTTATATGACATAACTGCATGTTTTACTATATGTTTGACTCACTAGGCATTCCACGCCTAACGCTTGTTGTTTGTCTAATGTGTGTCACAGGTTCTAGTGGTGCCATCCCTAGGAAGGCATAGATGGGGACTTGTGAGCGTGGGGAATACTTTTGAGATGCCAAAGTTAGAAGAGCAAAGTTGGTCTAATTATGACACCTTTTGTAATCTTATTTCTATAGCAGAGATTAGATTAGTCGGTTGTCATTTAGTTGTAAATATTACACTTTGTTTGTAAAACAGGCATATGTAATTTCCCCTTTTGAGCTCGTGCTATGGCATTGTATATATCACTCTTCCGTTTTATGGAAGTTTTTGTTGACCCTATTTTTGGGATGTCACAAGTTGGTATCAGAGCTCTAGTTTAATTGAACTAGGCATTGACTGTAGTATGTTTAGACTTAAACTGAGATAAGGGTCATTGAAACCTCTACATTGGGTAGATATCCTAGGATGGGAGAGTGTTAAGAATTGCGGAATTTCATTTGTTGAGAATTATAATGATGGTAATGAGAATGCTTGTGTGTAACATGTTCATAATTTCACTTTGCTAATGCTATTATGAATGTGTTGTTACGTAAGTGTACTTGACTACTATTATTGTATTAATTAATGGATGTATAAGTACGCAATTTTAGTCTATTCCTTACCATTATTCTCGCATGTTCGACAGACTGAGATGGTGAATACGCGAGGTCAACTTAATACAGTGCTGGACGGTCATGCTGCGACCGAGTCTACGGCTGATCAGCTAGAGAATCAAGCAGCACACGTTCCTTCGAGGCCATCCATCTTAGGTGGAGGACCGGAACATATGCCAAGGACCCACATCGGCACCTCCAATCCTGTAATAGAGGATAACAACCTCGAAAACCGACTGAAAGATAGTATGATGCAAGTCATGACCTCTGCCATGGCTCAACAACAAGAGATGTTCATGAAATTGTTGGAGGACCGGGACAACAGTCATCGACGCTTTGAGGCAGTTGCAGACAATGGGGGAAATGGGTCCGGCGGCCTTGGGAATGGAACAGTTGCACAAGGGCAAGCAAACGTGCGTGACGAAAGGAGAGAAAGGGAGTGTTCGTATAAAACTTTCCTTAGCTGCAGGCCACCAGAATTCTCCGGGACTACTGACCCTGTTCGGTGTATGTATTGGATTCGGGAGATAGAAATGGTGTTTGAGGCTAGTGAATGTGAAGACTCTCAAAGAGTGAAGTTTGCTTCTCAACTTCTTAAGGGCGAGGCCCTTACTTGGTGGAATCTCACCCGTTCGTCTATCACGCCCGAGGTGTTGGCCCATCTCTCATGGCCAACATTTAAAAGGAAAATGCTAGAGAAGTATTGCAGTGAGAGGGCTCTTGACAAGATTGAAAAAGAATTCCGTAGGTTGAAGAAAGGGGATATGACCATTGTCGAGTACTCAAAGTCATTCCTTGAAAAGCTAAGTTTGGTGGAGCATCTGGCTCCCGATGAGAAAATGAAGATAAAGGCATATCAACGGGGTCTACCGGCTGGGATGAAGACGGTTGTGAGGAACGCCAAGGTAACCACTTTACAGGAGACAATTGAAGCATCGTTACTGGTAGAAGACGATTTGAATCAAAGCAAGTTGGAAAGCGGGCCGACGAATGAGAAGAGAAAGTGGGAAGGGCCGTCTGGGCCCGTTCGACAACAAAGGCAGTTTACCGAGAACAGAAGTGGGGATAACCGCCATGATGCGAGGTGGTGTAACCGGTGCGAGAAGCATCATGTTGGCCCATGTAATACCCAATCACACTCGAACTCGCAAGGGTGTTACAAGTGTGGAAGGAGTGGACATTATAGTCGGGACTGTTCCATTAAAGGATTGATTTGCTTTGAATGTCATGAAGAGGGTCATGTAAAGAGGGACTGCCCGAAGTTGAAGATGGGTGGAAGTGGGGGATCAAAGACGGAGCCACCAAAGGCAAAGGGGAGAGCATTTCTGATGACAACCGAAGAGGCAAGGACTTCGACGGACGTAGTGTCGGGTACGTTTCTTCTAAACTCCGTACCTACGCGTGTGTTATTCGATTCGGGTGCAAGTTTTTCTTTTGTATCTGTGTCCTTTTGCCAAAATTTATCTATGTCCACTAAACATTTAGACAAAGCCCTAGTAGTAGAAATAGCTGACGGTGGATAGGTTTTAGTTCGGAATATTTGGAGGGGTTGCACATTAGAAATCGAGGGGAGGAAATTCTCAATCGTCTTAATGCCAATAGTGATTGGAGGATATGTTAAGGGCGTGCGTAATCGACTTTGGAGGTAATTGGGATACTCGTCTACCGTTAGTAGAATTCGCTTACAACAATAGTTATCACTCGAGCTTAAAGGCGACACCGTTTGAAGTATTGTATGGGCGAAAGTGTAGGGCTCCCGCGTGTTGTTTAGAGGCGGGAGAAAAGCAATTTGTCGGACCAGAAATTGTACAAGAAACGGCCGATAAAGTTAAAGTCGTTAGAGAACGATTGAAAGCGGCCCAAGATCGACAAAAGAGCTACGCAGACAAAAGGCAAAAACCAATAGAGTTCCAAGTAGGAGAAAGAGTAATGCTGAAAGTATTCCCTTGGAAGGTATTGATTCGTTTTGGAAAGCGTGGGAAGGTAAGTCCCCGTTTCCTTGGACCATTCACTATTCTAGAACGTGTGAGTTCACAAGCCTACAAATTAGATCTACCTCCGGAAATGAATTGAATCCATCCAACGTTCCACGTGTGTTATCTACTAAAGTGCTTAGCGGAAGAAGAGAGCGTGATACCTCTATCAGAAATCCGGGTGGACGACAATCGATGCATCGAGGAACCCGAAGCTATTTTGGATAGAGTGATTACGAAACTCCGACATAAAGAAGTAGCCAAGGTTAAGGTGCAATGGAGGAACCATCGTGATGCCAACGTGACTTGGGAACCGGAAGAGGACATGAGACGTCGATATCCGCACTTATTCGTACAATCTTAAATTTCGAGGACGAAATTTTGTTCAAGTTGGGGAGGATTGTAACACCCCGATTTTCGTTATAAGTGGTTTATGTATTTATTTTGCATGTTCAAGTATTTTATTGATATAGCATGACTCGTACCTCGTTAGAATCTGTTCAAGGGCTGAAAAGGGGATCAAATGAGGCTTGGTGCCCTTTGGGCGATAGTGACCGGCGAGAGTGTCCGTGTCACTATCGCGGGTGTCACAATCGCCGCATTTGTACCGCAAGTGTGTGTGGGTTCAAGTCAAAGGACCTCGGCGAGAATGCCCCGGCGATAGTGACAATGTCACTATCGCTATGTCACAATCGCTTAAGGAGTACCGAGAGTTTGGGGGCTTTGAGCGATAGTGCCCCGGCGATAGTGACAGTGTCACTATCGCCCTGTCACAATCGCACCGACCTGTTTTGGGTATAAAAATGAGAGTTACGGATTTTTAGCTCATTGGAGTAAACTGAGATATTTTGGCAGACGTTTTTCCTCTCTCTCAAGGTAGGGTTTCGTTATTCTTCCTTCTTTCCATAAATTATTGGTTGTTGGGAGTATTTATGGCTATTATTGTTGGGTCCTAGGTGATCAATATCAACTTCAAGTGTTATTAGCTAGAAGTGGTCAAGATCAAGGGTTTCCATTTCTAGGGTTTTCATAATTTGAGCTTTAAGGTGAGTAACTTTGATTCAAAAGTATACTTGTTACATAATTTACTCTATCAATTTACTTATTGCTAACAAATTTGTCTTGAAGTATACTTTGAGCCAATAAGCTCTTATTTCTCTAAAGAGGAAGTTTAAGGGGCTTAATGGTAAGATAAAGGTGATGTGGTATTTTATTCTACTTGTAATTGAATCTTTTATGATGGTGATCATTGGAAATTGGTTAAACCTAAATGTTAGGGTTTGGAGCTTAATGGATTAAGCTATGTCTTAATGAAGAAATTATGACTATGATGGAAGTGACTTAATATGCTAATTTAGTATGTGTTGCCATGCTAAACGATAAACTCATGATATCACTTATATGTATGTGGATATTTGGAGGATTTCTTGTATGTAGAAATCATGTGCTTAATGAGATAGTTGGACTGTCTTTTATGAAATTAATGTTTGGATTTATGAACTGCTTGGAGTAGTTGTTTGTTGGTATTCACAAATTGGAGGAGTCTCTAAGTAGGCATTAGGAAGATATAATCTTGGGCACTTACCTTGTAGGTTTGTGTATCGATCCACGCTTTCGGGATTTATACCATATAGGTAGTCCCGATGTGCCGGGCCTTGAGGCGTTACCTTGGAGGTAGACGCTAAGGTGTATCTTCAAAGATGATGTAACTTGAGTTTATGTTTGGGGTCTTCCCATAGAGTCCGATTTGTGAATGACCAAGTTAATATTTCTTATATGACATAACTGCATGTTTTACTATATGTTTGATTCACTAGGCATTCCACGCCTAACGCTTGTTGTTTGTCTAATGTGTGTCATGGGTTCTAGTGGTGCCATCCCTAGGAAGGCATAGATGGGGACTTGTGAGCGTGGGGAATACTTTTGAGATGCCAAAGTTAGAAGAGCAAAGTTGGTCTAATTATGACACCTTTTGTAATCTTATTTCTATAGCATAGATTAGATTAGTCGGTTGTCATTTAGTTGTAAATATTACACTTTGTTTGTAAAACAGGCATATGTAATTTCCCCTTTTGAGCTCGTGCTATGGCATTGTATATATCACTCTTCCGTTTCATGGAAGTTTTTGTTGACCCTATTTTTGGGGTGTCACACTAAACCCCACGATCTATTGTACACAACCACAATGATCTACACTTCGGTTTCCTGCAATTGTTGATGTTTATGTTGTGCGTATGTGTGTTGTCTGGAGCTACGAAACCCCCATCGAAATTTCACCAGGATGCAATGTGGTTCATGTTCTTCGAAGTTGAGGGAGGGGTTTTAGGAGATTCGGAGGGGATGATGTGCTTCTGATTCTGGGTATCAAAGGCGATGGGAAGAGAGGGGTTTTAGGGGATCCGGAGGGGATTATGTTATAGTTTAATTTATTATTGATTATTTCTTTTTGAATTAACTTTTATATATATCATTTTATAGGTTTATGTATGTGCCGGTCCCTCATAATGCTAAAACATTATTGTTACGTGAGAAATATGTGTTTTAATCGCAGTGGGTTGCAAACTGTCCACAGTGGGAAGTGCAAGTGTACACTGTCCACTATGATCGTCACAGCAAGTAATAGTTGGTAAAATACCAGAATCGAATCCACAGGGACTGGACAATCAAGACAATACGGTTCTTATGAGCTCCTTTTACAAGTTTCAATTAGAGAGGAAAATAATACTTTGGTTTGGTTTGGTGAAATAGCTACTTTAAACGATTTACTAAAGGTTAAAAAGGAGGAATGTAGGTTGGATTTTCCCTATATTTTATATCAAATACTCGATCCTTAGAAGTGATCCTCGTATTCGTGGTGGACATTTTCGCTAGAAAAGCCCGGTTACAAAATACTCACACCGTTTAGAAAAAAATCCCATATTTTTAGTACTTATTGTTTTGTCAATGGTGATCTCAAGAATGGACCTTTTCAGGTCTCGATGGAATGTGTAGAGACAAATACTCTAAGTGTTTTTAATACACAAATTAGCTTGCCTACTACTCCAGTGGGTTGAGATTTGCTCACTATGCCGACCTCACTTTCGTAAGTGTCATAAGAATTCTTTCGAATCCCCTAGCATCATTCAAACTCGTGTCACTGCGTTCTACTTATTTCTAAGTTAAGAACTAGACTTTAGATCCTTGCAAGTGATCGGCTTGTTCGCATCCTTGGGTAAATATCGAGAATGAATGACCAAAACAACAAATATTCTAAGTATAAAGATTACTCAAGCATTTTTAATAAAATCCAGGTACTTCTCCTTCCTACATCCCAAAGGGTGTTTAGCCCATACTTGAAGTAAAGAAAGCAAAAGAGTAGAAGTTGCACATAATTAAACTGAAAGTGACTTGAATAGAACTCACAGTGGGGAACGAGGGTTCGTCCCTGTCACTGTGTATTGCGAACTACAATTAAGCTAAGAAAGTAAATTACTAAAAATTAAAGCTAGTTACTGCAGTAAATAAAAGACTAAAGCTAATGTGGTAGTTGAGAGAATTTAAGGCTAAGCAAAAACTCCAAGGATGATAATAAATGATACCCAAGTGCTCCTTTATATACTAGGAGAAGGAGTTGGGTATTACACAAAAGAGGTGGGTCTTCCAATGGGTAAAGACTGCTGTGTTGTGGCAGAAATCAGTTCCTTGTGTAATCCTTTTACCCAATGGACTCTTTTCCAAGTCAATCTCCAAGTACAAGGAGGTGTACTTGATGCTATCTCCAATGAAAACTACCTTGTACTTCTCCAGCCCATATTTTCCTTCCATTTGAATCTTCTAAACTCCAGGTTTTATATTTCCAGCCCATGGTTTTCTTTTGTTTTCTTGATCTGCTCGAAGAGTGGGGAACCGGAGTGGGCACAACAGTGGTCACTGCAGGATAAAACGTGAAAAACACCCAAATTCTACCAAATAATTTATTAAAGACCATGGTTCACTCCTTTTGCTCGTTTTCGTGAAATATACCAAGAATTGGGGTTTTAAGAAGTGAAATGGCTAAAATTGCCAAAATAAAGCGGAAAATAAATGGAAATAATAACTCTAAAAATAGAGTTATCACAACCTCAAACTTAAACCATTACTTGTCCCCAAGTAATAAAAAGAAAGAAATAAAATGAACAAAATGCACTAGAACTTTTAGGGACTTACATACTTCTTGACTTGAATGGGCGTTGATCTCCTTCCTTCGATACTTCCTTCGGTTCCAAACTTGAAAATTTCACTTTTGTGTTTGATGAAATCTTTCCCTTGTTTTCCATTAATCAATAGGGTTTTCTTGGGTTCGACGGATTTATGGCTTTGAATATTTTCCCAAGGGTTTTTGGCAAGTACTTCCAAACATGGACCGAAAATCTCGCTTGAAGATTTTTATTTCAAGAAGTGGGTATTTTGGATTTTTCATGGGTATGTTCGCACACTTTCAGGCTTTATTGTGGGTATGGATATTTTTGTGAGAGTGGGTATTCTGATGGTCCAGAATAGGCACACCGTCTTTTTCTGGGAGTGAGCACTTTGATGGTCCAGAAAAGGCACACCATCAATTTTGTTAGTGACACTCCGATTTTCTTTTGTTTTTGTATTTTTGTGTTTTTTTTCTTTTTTTTCTGGAGGTGGGTATGGCTTACCCACCTCAAACTTAGACTTCACAGTGTCCCCACTGTGGGCAAACTGGAAGTCACTCTGGAAGTTCCCACCTCAAACTTAAAATCTCACAGTGTCCCCACTGTGACATTGAATTAACGAACAAAGGTGGTGGTTTAGGGTACAAAAAGGATTGTGTTTGGATGCGGAAAACGGCCTATATCATTTCATGGTATCAAGTTGAGATTCGTACTTACAAAAGGGACCTTTTTAAGTCCGAAGCCGAAAGTTGTACCTTAAAATGGAAATGAGATCAAACAAGCATTCAAACAACAAATACGTTAGTACCCAAAAGTACCTACCCAGTGGTAGGATTTCATGCATCATTAAACCAGAAATTAAAATGTAGAAAATTGTCAGAAAGCCTAGCCATAGGCACAAAAGATGAAACAAACACAAAATAAAATTGTTTTGTGAGCAAAACGAGATAAACCATTGTTTTAACAAACCATTCAGTGGGTTGGGGTTGCATCTGGTGAACTGGCGGCGTCATCTTCATCAAATTCATCATCGCTAGCATAAGTCGGGCAAATATCCTCAGGAAAATCTGGGAGCTGAGCAGCTAGCACCGGGTTGGCCTCCTTCATCATCAGGCCCATCACCTCATCTCGTTCTCTTGTATACATCCAAAATTTCTGCGTGGCCCGGTTCTGATATCGCTGCTCACCTTCCAGCAACTCGATCCTGTATGTGAGCTTCTTCAAATCTGCCAAGATCTCTCCCATTTGGTTGCTTGACGATCTTGCCTCGGTTGAATGGAGTGGTGTACGCGGCGTTCTCACAACATGCTCCTCAGCAATGGTCACAGTGGGATGAACAGTCCCCACTGTAGGGATATCTTCTTCTGGTTCAGATGGAGGAGTGGTGACGTACCTTCCCATCTTGTGGATGGTTTGTGTGCTGATGTTGCTTGTGGAGTCAAACCACTGATCCTCCACCGATGAGGGTACACCTGCGTCTATCATTAGTAACGTAATGAGGCAAGGAAGGGGCAAGACTACCTTCTTTCGGTTCCGAGCTTGATCGATGGCCGCATGCATAACAATCCCGACGTTGATCTTTCTTCCAGTGAGGAGGCAGTACAACAAAGCACATTTATGCATAGACAATGTGGTATCGTGCGATGTTGGGGATAAAGAGGCACGGAGAAATTGGAACCAAACAGCGGCCTCGGTAGTGAGGGAGCTAGCGTTTAGGCACCTTCTTTGACCGTCTTTATTCCACGGCTTCCCCTCGGCTGCTATTTCACGCAAAACGAGATTCTCGTCCACCGGGGTCATTTTCTTTAAAACTGGGCAAACTCACACACAGTCGGGTTCCTTCTTCCTAATACCCGGTTAATCGTTCCTGGATTATAACTCACTTGTTTTCCCCGAACTACCACAGTGGGATCCTTTGCTTGAGAGGCCTCGGCGTAAAATTCACGCACTAACGAGGCATTCGCGCGTCGATTGGCTGCGGCCAAAATTGACCAGTCTTGCGCTACAATCCTATTCTTAACAAATGGGTTGGCCTCAACAAACTCATGGTCGAAACCCCTCTCCAACTTCAGTTTCTGTGTAGCAATGCACGTATAGTGGGCAGCCACCTCCGGAGTGGTGAACTTCCTGGGCACCCCACTGGGGGCATGCGCAGTGCCCACTGTGGATTGATGTGGGTTTTGGGTTTGAATTTGGTCATCCCCAACATCAATCTCAACAGAAGATGAACTCAAAGAGGGTTGACGATTTGTACCTTTCTTTGACGGTTGTTTTGCCGGCCTTTTCGTCGGTTTTTTCAGAGCTTTGGTCACCGCAGACCTGGTGACCACGCCTTTCTTTCTCATGGCTCGCAGAATTGGGTTCTCCCCACTGTGGGCATCCTTCCTCACTGTCTCTCTTTCAACATTATCCCCAAGCTTTCGGTATTGTTCCTGATAGTCATCATCAACCTTCCTCTGAATCTCCATTTCTTCAGCAAAAATCTCTGCTTCAGCCCTTTTCCTTTCTTCCTCAAAAATCCTTTCCTTCTCAGCCTTTAACCTTTCTTCCTCCATTCGCTTTTCCTCTTCTTCCTTTCTGATTCTTTCTTCTTCCTCTCGACGCCTCCTCTCGACCTCTTCCTTTCTTTTTCTAATGGCTTCCATTTTCTGTTTGAACTCCTCTGCTAACCGCCTCTCTTCTTCTTCGGCTAGAAGTGCCTCGATCTCGAAATGGGTGACACTGGTGTCTGAGACTCGCGAGGATGAAATAGCCTTTGGGCTTTCGTGCCTTGAAGAACCCTCATCGGCCGCACAGGAGATGATCGGGTTTTCGCCGGAGACTGGCGGCGGTTCGTTTAAGTCGCCGGTGACGGTTTCCGGCGGTTGTTCCTCGGCGGTCCTGCGGCGGACGGCCGCACGTGTGGGTGCATCGGGGTTGGTGTTCATCCTCTTGGTTCTTGCCATTTTTAGGGTTTTTTTCTTTTTCTTTTCTGGTTCGTGAGAGAGAAATAGAGAAGAAAATGAGAGTGTTTTTGAATTTGTGGAAGTGAAAGTGGTTTTTGAGGGGTTAAGGTGGTTTTTGGAATTTTGGAAGAAGGGTTTAGGGTGGAATCGTCGGTTTGTAGGAGAGAGAGAGAAGGACTATGATGGTTTTTCTTGGAAAATGGTGAACTATGACAACATGGCAGAAAAGTAGACTTGATGGCAGAAAAAGGTGAAAGCTAGTCAACATTGGGCCCCAAAAATGGTCCCATCTTCCGTCAGATTTAAGTGTGGGGAGCGCAGTGACCTGAGCCTTCCCCACTGCGAAGTATTTTCTTCCATAAAACGACAATTTCGCCTACACACATAAAAACAAACTACCATGCAGAATTAAAAATACCAAAATTAATAAAAAGACAACAATTAACTGAAATAAAATATTTACAAACAGTGTTGAGTTTCTCTAACCATAGTGAGGTGGAGAGTGGGCTGGAATGTGGGCACTTTCATTCAGAAAGTGCTTCACCCTTTGCCCATTGACTTTGAACGTTTGACCAGATTGTGGGGACTTCAGCTCCACTGTTCCAAAGGGACTTACCTTGACAATGGTATATGGTCCCGTCCAACGAGATTTTAGCTTACCTGGAAAGAGTTTAAGACGAGAATTGAACAATAATACCTGTTGTCCCTCCATGAACTCCATATGGTTAATTCGACGATCATGCCACATCTTGGTCTTCTCCTTATACAACTTTGCGTTTTCATAAGAGTGGTAACGCAACTCTTCTAACTCATGCAACTGTAGAGTCCTTTTGATTCCCGCAGCACCCTCACTCATGTTAAGCTCTTTAAGGGCCCAAAATGCCTTGTGCTCCAATTCAATCGGTAGATGGCAAGCTTTGCCAAAAACTAATTTAAATGGAGACATTACCAAAGGAGTTTTATAGGCCGTTCGGTAGGCCCAAAGAGCATCATCGAGTTTGGTTGACCAATCTTTTCGGTGCGGTTTAACAACTTTTTCTAAAATTCCTTTGATCTCACGGTTTGAAAGCTCGGCCAAACCGTTGGTTTGCGGATGGTATGCGGTGGCCACTCTATGATGTATGTCATATTTAGCAAGAACCGAGGCCATGACTTTGTTTATAAAATGGGTGCCTTCGTCACTAATCAATGCCCGTGGTGTTCCGAATCGAGTGAAAATATTTTTATGCAAAAATTTTACCACGGTGTTGGCATCATTAGAGTGACATGCAATGGCTTCTACCCATTTCGAAACATAGTCTACCGCAACCAAGATATAAAAATTATTGTTGGAATTTGGAAAAGGTCCCATGAAATCGATTCCCCAAACATCAAAAAGTTCAACCTCTAAAATGTTGTTAAGAGGCATTTCATTTCTTTGCGATATATTCCCCGTACGTTGACATTGCTCACAATTTTTCACAAATTTATACGAGTCTTTAAAAACAGTGGGCCAAAAGAATCCACTTTGCAAGAATTTTGCAGCGGTACGGTTTCCACCGAAGTGGCCACCGTAGTGGAATGTGTGACAACCATGGAGTATTTGATGTTGCTCACTCCCATGGACACAACGCCTCAATATTTGGTCCGCCCCTATCTTGTACAAGAAGGGATCGTCCCAAGCGTATTGTCGTGTGTCGTGTAAAAACTTTTTGAATGGTTGTCCACTCATCCCGTGGGGTTTTAGTCCACTTGCTAAAAAGTTGGCAATGTCAGCATACCAAGGAATATTATTTTCGAGATGTTGGGCTGATAACAATTGTTCATCGGGAAAATTTTCTCTGACCGGAGTGGGATCAACAGTGCCCACTATCTTCTCGAGCCTGGACAGATGGTCAGCTATCTGATTACTTGTTCCTTTCCTATCAACGATCTCAAGGTCAAATTCTTGCAGCAATAAAACCCACCTAATCAAGCGTGGCTTGGAATCAGCCTTGTTGATCAAGTATTTTATTGCCGCATGATCTGTGTGCACTATGACCTTCGTGCCTATCAAGTATGACCTGAAACGATCAAAAGCAAACACCACTGCAAGTAATTCTTTTTCAGTTACTGTGTAATTAATCTGAGCTTCAATCAGTGTTCTACTCGCATAATAAATGGGGTGAAAAACTTTGTTCTTTTTCTGTCCGAGAACAGCCCCCACAGCCCACTCGCTGGCATCACACATCACTTCGAATGGGAGTGACCAGTCTGGAGTGGTCACTATGGGCGCTGTGACTAAGGCTTCCTTGATTGTTTCAAAAGCATTTTGGCATTCTTTTGTAAAAATGAAGTCTTTTTCATGCTGCAACAGGTTGCATAGGGGTTTTGTAATTTTTGAAAAATCCTTGATGAACCTCCTATAAAAACCTGCATGGCCTAAAAAACTTCGAATGCCTTTCACAGTTGTGGGTTCGGGAAGTTGTGCCACTACCTCAAGCTTGGCTTTATCAACTTCCAACCCTCTTTTTGAGACAAGGTGTCCTAAAACAATACCCTCTTCGACCATAAAATGACATTTTTCCCAATTTAAGACTAGGTCGTGGGTCTCACATCTCACTAGGCTTTTCTCTAAATTTCCCAAACAATTGTCAAATGATGTCCCTATCACAGAAAAATCGTCCATAAAAACTTCTATGGTATCTTCTATCATGTCGGTAAAAATAGCCATCATACAACGTTGAAAAGTGGCGGGGGCATTACACAATCCAAATGGCATTCTCCGGAATGCAAAAGTGCCGTAGGGACAAGTAAAGGTGGTCTTTTCTTGGTCCTCGGGTGCAATGTGGATTTGGTTGTATCCGGAGTATCCATCTAGAAAACAATAAAATTCTTTTCCCGCTAACCTATCAAGCATTTGATCGACGAAAGGTAAGGGAAAGTGGTCTTTCTTAGTGGCCAAGTTGAGTTGTCTATAGTCCATGCATATCCTCCATCCCGTGACAGTCCTAGTGGGAATGAGCTCGTTCTTTTCGTTCTTCACTACAGTCGTCCCTCCCTTTTTAGGGACACATTGGACGGGGCTCACCCAACTACTACTAGCAATGGGATAGATAATACCGGCATCTAACCACTTCAAGACTTCTTTCTTAACTACCTCCTTGATGATGGGGTTCAACCTTCTTTGAGGTTGGACTTTCCCAGTGTGGTCACTCTCCAAGTTAATCTTATGTTGACATAAAGAGGGGCTAATTCCTCTAATGTCCGCTATGGTACAACCAATTGCTCCCTTATGCTTCATCAACAAATCGATCAGAAGTTGTTCTTGTTTCTCACTAAGTTTGGAAGAGATAATAACGGGAAGTTTATTATCCTTAGCGAGATAAGCATATTTTAAATGGGAAGGCAATGGTTTAAGCTCTAACTCGGGAGGTTGTTCTATTGAAGGGGGTTGAACATCTCTATCCTTAAAGTCCAGAGGTTCAAAAGCTGTAACCATTTCGTTACACTCATCCTCAAAAGTGTCATCACTCTCAGATTCAGAGTGCTCACTATCACTCCCCACTGTGGGAACTGTATTCCCCACAGTGGACAGTGTGTCAAGACTGTGGGTTTCATAAATCGAACTCAAGGCAAAGCAATCTTCGGTATCTATATATTTAAGAGACTTGAAAACATTGAAAGTTACCTCTTGGTCATTAACCCGCATCGTGAGTTCTCCTTTGAGCACATCAATCAAAGTACGTCCGGTTGCAAGAAACGGACGCCCTAAGATGATTGGGATTTCTTTATCAGCCTCATAATCTAGAACTAGAAAATCGGCAGGGAAGATAAATTTATCCACTTGGACCAAAACGTATTCTATTTTTCCTTTTGGGTAGGCAATGGACCGGTCGGCTAGTTGTAATGTCACGGTTGTGGGTCTAGCCTCTCCAATACCTAACTTGTTAAAAATGGACAGCGGCATCAAGTTGACACTAGCTCCTAAATCACAAAGTGCTTGACCTACTTCTTGTCCTCCTATAATGCATGGAATGGTGAAACTACCCGGGTCTTTCAACTTAGGTGGAATCTTGCTAGTAAGGAGGGCACTACATTCTTCGGTCAAAGCCACAGTCTCAAACTCACCCAACTTTCTCTTTTTGTTCAAAATATCCTTTAAAAATTTAACATAGCTTGGCATTTGCTCGAGAGCTTCTACCAAGGGTATGTTAATATGAAGTTGTTTAAAAATTTCTAAGAATTTTTTAAATTGAACATCGACATTTTTAGGCTTTATTCTTTGAGGAAAAGGGATACTTCGTGGGTCAATTTGAGTTTGCTGAGGTATTGGCTTTGGAACAGTATGCTTTGGAACAGGTCCAAAAGTGGGAAGGTCAGGGATGTCGGTCCCCACAGTGGGGATCACAGTAACTTGAGGAGTGCCCACTATGGTGATCACAGTGGGTATTTGAGGCGAATCATCAGACTTAAAAAATGATGTCTTTCAGATCCTTTCCACTCCTAAGTGTTATGGAATTGACATGTTCAGACCCTTTTCCTATCACCTTAGCGTGTTCGATGTCACTAGGTAACGTCCCTGGTGGTCTATTCTTAACTTCAACGGCTAACTGTCCTACTTGGGTCTCTATATTCCTAATGGCTGCTTGAATTTGATTCATAAAACCCTTGAGAATTGATTCAAGTGACAGTTGGGTCTCAGCGGGTTGAGTAGATCGTGATTGGTATTGTTGTGAGGATTGGCCTTGGTGAAAGTTTGGTGGGTTCTGCCCACTGTGATGTGAGTTCTGCCCACTGTGATGTTGTTGAAATCCAGGGGGGTTGTGTGGTCTTTGCTGGATATGACTCGGCCCTCGGGGTTGGAGTCCTTGGTTACCAGACCAAGAGAAATTTGGATGATTTCTCCAACTTGGATTATAAGTCTGCGAATAAGGGTTGTTCCTCGGGTTGGTCCCTATGACATTAACAGATTCGGGATTTGCTGGACAAAAATCAAAAACATGCTCTTCTCCACAGAGGGAGCAGTTTTCAGGGAGATGTGTTGCGGAATTGACTTGGCCTCTATTTTGATTTAAAACGATTTTGGTCAAGGCCACTAATTGCGCATTCATGGTTTTAAGTGCCTCGGAATCGATGGTGTTGGTCTTTGGCATGGGTGCTCTCGGATTTGACCATTCGGTATTGTTGTTGGACACTTTTTCTAAGATTTGATATCCTTCGTTGTAAGTCATACTCGTAAATGTTCCACCGGCTGTTGCATCTAAGATGATTTTGGCTGCATTGGAAAGACCATTGTAAAAGGTCTCCAATTGGATGCAATGTGGGATGCCATGATGTGGGCACTTTCGAAGTAAATCTTTAAATCGTTCCCATGCATCTGAAACAGCCTCATCTTCTTCTTGCCTAAACAAAATTATGTCATTTTGAAACCTTACATTCCTCGTTGGAGGAAAGTATTTTTGCAAAAATTTATCGGCAAGTTCTTGCCAAGTGGTTATCGAGTGAGGTGCATGCGAGTTCAGCCATGACTTTGCATTATCCCTTAGTGAAAAAGGAAAAAGTCTTAGTCTTAATGCTTCATCACTCACACCTTGTAACTGAAAGGAATCGGTCATTTCCAAGAAAGATTTTAAGTGCGAGTGTGGATCCTCAGATGGCGATCCTCCAAACTGACCCATGGCTTGAATCATTTGAAACATCACCGGTTTGAGTTTAAAATGGTTTGCAACAATGTTGGGCCTTAGAATCCCGGAGCTTAAGTCATTAGCTCCGGAAGTAGCGTAGTCCCGTATTTTTCGATCTTTGCTATCGGCAATCGTCACTGTGGTCTCCACTATAGGTGGTGGTATTGCTGCCATGTTTACAGTGGGGATCACAGGGGGTTGTCGATTTTTGTTTTTACGTCTTCTTCTAAAAGTCTTTTCTATTTCAAGATCGATTGGTACCAAAGGTTCGTGTTGTTGCCGTGACATGCAACACGAAAAGCTTAGAAAAACGAGTTACTCGGGCTCGAACAAAAACTAATATCTTGAGATTTAAAATCACGCCAGTCCCCGGCAACGGCGCCAAAAACTTGTTACATGCGAAATATGTGTTTTAATCGCAGTGGGTTGCAAACTGTCTACAGTGGGAAGTGCAAGTGTACACTGTCCACTATGATCGTCACAGCAAGTAATAGTTGGTAAAATACCAGAATCGAATCCACAGGGACTGGACAATCAAGACAATACGATTCTTATGAGCTCCTTTTACAAGTTTCAATTAGAGAGGAAAATAATACTTTGGTTTGGTTTGGTGAAATAGCTACTTTAAACGATTTACTAAAGGTTAAAAAGGAGGAATGTAGGTTGGATTTTCCCTAAATTTTATATCAAATACTCGATCCTTAGAAGTGATCCTCGTATTCGTGGTGGACATTTTCGCTAGAAAAGCCCGGTTACAAAATACTCACACCGTTTAGATAAAAATCCCATATTTTTAGTACTTATTGTTTTGTCAATGGTGATCTCAAGAATGGACCTTTTCAGGTCTCGATGGAATGTGTAGAGACAAATACTCTAAGTGTTTTTAATACACAAATTAGCTTGCCTACTACTCCAGTGGGTTGAGATTTGCTCACTGTGTCGACCTCACTTTCGTAAGTGTCATAAGAATTATTTCGAATCCCCTAGCATCATTCAAGCTCGTGTCACTGCGTTCTACTTATTTCTAAGTTAAGAACTAGACTTTAGATCCTTGCAAGTGATCGGCTTGTTCGCATCCTTGGGTAAATATCGAGAATGAATGACCAAAACAACAAATATTCTAAGTATAAAGATTACTCAAGCATTTTTAATAAAATCCAGGTACTTCTCCTTCCTACATCCCAAAGGGTGTTTAGCCCATACTTGAAGTAAAGAAAGCAAAAGAGTAGAAGTTGCACATAATTAAACTGAAAGTGACTTGAATAGAACTCACAGTGGGGAACGAGGGTTCGTCCCTGTCACTGTGTATTGCGAACTACAATTAAGCTAAGAAAGTAAATTACTGAAAATTAAAGCTAGTTACTGCAGTAAATAAAAGACTAAAGCTAATGTGGTAGTTGAGAGAATTTAAGGCTAAGCAAAAACTCCAAGGATGATAATAAATGATACCCAAGTGCTCCTTTATATACTAGGAGAAGGAGTTGGGTATTACACAAAAGAGGTGGGTCTTCCAATGGGTAAAGACTACTGTGTTGTGGCAGAAATCAGTTCCTTGTGTAATCCTTTTACCCAATGGACTCTTTTCCAAGTCAATCTCCAAGTACAAGGAGGTGTACTTGATGCTATCTCCAATGAAAACTACCTTGTACTTCTCCAGCCCATATTTTCCTGCCATTTGAACCTTCTAAACTCCAGGTTTTATATTTCCAGCCCATGGTTTTCTTTTGTTTTCTTGATCTGCTCGAAGAGTGGGGAACCGGAGTGGGCACAACAGTGGTCACTGCAGGATAAAACGTGAAAACACCCAAATTCTACCAAATAATTTATTAAAGACCATGGTTCACTCCTTTTGCTCGTTTTCGTGAAATATACCAAGAATGGGGGTTTTAAGAAGTGAAATGGCTAAAATTGACAAAATAAAGCGGAAAATAAATGGAAATAATAACTCTAAAAATAGAGTTATCAATTATCAAAAGAGTTGATGGAGTGCTTGGTTGCATGGGTTATTGGTCGTAAGTTGTCTACTTTGACTTTGGATAATTGTAGTGTTAATATTTCCATGATCGATAAAATGAAAGAGAAATTGAGAAATAAGCATTTGCTATTGAATGGGGAATTGATTCATGTGAAATGTTGTGCACATATATTGAATTTGATTGTTCAAGAAGGATTGAGTGCAATTCAATGTGTGATAGAAACTATTCGTGAAAGTGTAGTTTATTGGACCGCAACACAAAAAAGAGTTGAAAATTTTGAGGAAGCTAAAGATGGATTGTCTTTTCCAAGTAAAAGAAAGTTGATTCTTGATTGTAAAACTAAGTGGAATTCTACTTATTTGATGCTTGTGAGTGCCATAGTGTACAAGGATGTCTTTAATCGCCTAGTTCACACCGAGAAAAACTACAAACAAGCACCTAGTGATCAAGATTGGCTTTTAGCAAAAGTGATGTGTGAGAAATTGAAGTTGTTTTACAATGTTACTGAGATGTTTTCTGGAGTCAAATATCCCACTGCAGTTATCTTTTTCCCAAAGATTTGTGAAATTCGATTGTTGCTTAGGGAGTGCATTAGATCAGCGTATGTGGAGATTAAGGTGATGGCTACAAATATGATTGAGAAATTTGACCAATATTGGTTTGTCATACATGGAATACTAGCCATAGCAACCATTTTGGATCCAAGATTTAAGATGAAGTTGATTGAATATTACTTTCCCAAACTTTATGGTGATGAGTCCCCCATTGAAATTGAACGAATTAGAAAGATGACTTATGATTTGGTGAAAGAATACACACTAAGTGATGGTAAAGAAGCTAATCCGGATTCCTCATTGCATAGTTTTGAAGTTAGTATGGATGTTGATGAGTGTGTAGATTCTTTGGTTGGTTATGATTTATTTGTTAGTATTACTTCAAATGTGGATGCTTACAAGTCCGAGCTAGATTATTATTTAGAGGAGACCGTTTTTCCAAGGAATGGAGAATTTGATATTCTAGCATGGTGGAAAACAAATGGCTTGGGATACCCAACATTGCAAAAAGTTGTTAAAGATATTTTGGCTATACCGGTCTCTACGGTGGCTTCCGAGTCGGCTTTTAGTACCGGTGGAAAACATGTGACTCCTCATCGTAATAGGCTTCATCCTCATACATTAGAAGCATTGGTATGTGCACAAGATTGGTTATGGGATGAATTGGGTATGATTTTCTAACTTTTTGTTTCATTTTTTTAAACATGAAATGATTTCTAATAATGTTTATTTTTATTTCTTGTTAGGTACACATTCAAATAGAGAAAAATATCTAATAATGTTTGAAGACATTAAAGATGATGATGAAGCGGTACGTTCATTTTATTTGTCTTTCTTCTTATTTGTTTAACAATTCTTGATGCTTAGTATTTTTTAAAATGGTGTAGGGTCCTAGTTTTGTAGATTTTGACGCATGAATCAGGAAGATCTAATGATGGTGAATTGGTGATGATTGTGGATTCTTAAAGTGGGGAGTTCTTTTGAAGAAGAATGAAGAACGTAATTTCTTTTGTGAACTATGATTAATTGAATTATATAGTTTCATTTTTGTTACTTAAGAACTTTATATTTTTAAGTTTCTCATGAACTATGAAATCGTGTATCCATGTGGTTTGTTAAATGTTTTTGAATCTCAAGGTATGTTTTTCTTAAAAATTAAACACATTTTGCTTTTCATTGATTTTTTTCCTAAACGGGTTCCCCGTACCCGTCGGGGGTTTTCTCCCCACAAACCTGTCGGAGATTATGCGGGTCGGGGTCGTCAATGGGGGTTATAAACGGAGACGGGAGGTGCATTCCCCGCTTTTTCCCCGCCCCGTTTCCATCACTAATACTCAGAGTTAGTGATTAGGGACCAATTTCAAAACAAAATAAAAACTATAAAAATATTTTCTAGACTTGTCAAAACCAAAAGTGAAGTTTAATCTTGAAAAATATTATGTAACTATTAAAAACCTTGTAAAGTAATTTCTGTAAGGAATTCTTTATTTATTTATAAGTAAACAACGTTTTTCATTTTCTTGGTTCGTTGTAAGCTCTTATTCTCGTTCCTATCTTTTTGAAATTATGGTTTTCATTTTTTTTATGTTTTATAATTCATTGACTTTTTTATTTTTATGGTTTACAATTTGATTTTACTGTACATATAATTTATAATTTATTATTATTTTCGTCCCTCATACTTTATTGTAATAATTGCCACACAGACAAAAAAATTATAAACTATAAGCAAAATCGTAACTTGTGGTTTAACCTTTTAGCCACATACTCCCTAAGTTTATCAAAATAGCATCAAATCTGCAAAAATAGGTCCGTAATTTATGGGCCTACTTAAAAAAACGAATCTGATCGAGTTTCTAACTTTATTTTGTATATTGCGATTGATCAAATTTGATTTTTTGGTGTTTTTTAGCTAAGCGGACCTAGATATTGCGGACCTTGCTATTTTGGTTAACTTGGGAGAGAATGTGGCTAAAAGGTTAAACCACATGTGTAAAATAACTATTTAAATTAATTTTCCAATTCTAAATCAGGTATGAGATCATATGAGAAATGTCATTTTTAGTGTGAAATGTGAGAAATATTTTTAAACCGTTGATCACTTTTAATCAAATACCTTTCCATGAATTGCGACTTAAAAGGAATTGATCCGATGCATTTTATTTCGGTGCATCTGATTCTAATGTTCGTTCATTTTACATCCAACGATTAATAACCACTTCTCACACTTCTAATCAAACTAGTATGAGAACCGCGCGGTGCGCGGTAGACTAAGTTTTTTGGGTAGTAATATATAAATTATAGATATAACTAAAATTATAATGTTAAATATAATAGATAATAAGTCATATTTAAACGATTGATTTGTAAAAAGTAGTAGAACTTAATTAACGAAAAATGAATATATATATATAAACTGTCTAACAGTAACGATGGAACTATGTTTATTTTATTAAGAAATAAATAAATGTACACCTAAATGTGTCCGCAACCATCACTCTAATGCATGTCCGGTCTCCAAATGAGACATGCCCCAAATGTTAACGTGGAGTGTAGTAATCCAAACATGTAAAAAAAAGTGGTTGAAACAACCATCATACCACAAAACATAACCAAAATAAAGGTGGCACCATAAGAAGTTGCCCTGATATGAGAATCGACAAATTTTTCACCAAGAGCTTCCCATAAGGTAACTTTGCATGTGACATTGCTAAGGTGAAAAAGTATGAGCAAGAAAAAGTAGTTAGTTATCATATCAAAAATTTGCCAAAAATAAGAGAAAGAACAGATTATTGTAAGATAACTTACAACTCTAATATAATTTCCAGATCTCTTTTTCGGAACCCACCCCTCACAGTCTCAACATCTCCGATAACAGTTAAACAACCAATGATATCTATAAAAAAACAAAACAAATACATATATCAAATCAATCGAGACAAAAAAAAATAACAACTTCATTGCATACCCGTAAGTACGATGTCATCGTTGAGACGAGCATTAACAGTTTTCTCGCTTGCAAATTGAAACCCATGCATAGGGATAGAAGGGACTTGGGTATCAACTTTTTCCACCTTGGTTAATAGTGTAAATATAATCTTCAACTTTGAGTCAACAACCTTGTAGACTCCGGAATTCTCAACAACCTTGAAATCCTTCAAAACATAGACTTTCCCTTCTTCCAGCAAGCAGTTAAACTTATTGACCAAGTTCTTCCGCACCATTGCTGCGATGAGAGAACCCTACAAAACAAAGGGAAAGCAACAAACTAACCATATCATACTTTGCTAATCAATTATATGACATTAAGAATAAAACAACACACATTTTCATTAACCAAAACCATGTCCAAACTAATCAATTCTCCATTCCTCTTTGTATTTAGAGACTCCCATAACCTACACACTCTAATTTTGACAGCCCAACTATCATTATCCAAAACAAAATTATCTAATCCAACAAACTCCATATGAGAAAGATTTGTAAATGAGAACTTATGTGATTGTAGTATGAGTAATTAACAAAGTAATGAGAAATAATAATCATGTCTATATATAATATAAACATTGTACACTAATCAATGTGCTTTAATATCCCAACCTTAAATGGACTTAAATGCAAATTAAAAGTTTGAACTAATGATGTAAATGTTACAAATTCATATGATTAACTAAAATGTACAAACATTGATTAAGCCACTAACACTAACCATAAATGGAATTAAAAGCAATTTAAAAGTTTAACTTAATGACATGAATGATATTATTATTATAACCATTATTTTTCATATAGTTAACATGACCATAGATAATATAAAATCGAAAGAAATAATTAGAAGAGGGTGAGAAAGGTAAAAAAAACTGAAATTTGGCATCACGGCAGATCCGAACAAACTGTGATTCGACCATGAAAACCCACCGACAACCAAAGTACATCCGGAGCGCAAGGAAGACAATAAAACCAAAAACTGAGAGCATTCAAAACTGCATGGTTATTTTCAGGCCTGAATTATTATTAATGTGGTGAAACTTTGTGGTGTCTTTTTTTCATCTGTGAAAGGTGGGTGTATGAGTAATAAGAACAGGAACAGTATTTGCAAAAAATGCAAGGAAAAAGATTGTGCACAAAAGATGCCCTTTCCAACTTTCTCAAATGGCCTTATATTCCTATTTGAAATTTGTACACACTTTCAGAAATCAGAAGAGCCTGGAAAATCATAATCTTGCAGGCATTTGTAAAAATTGGAACATCTATTTGTTGGTTAATTTTGTGCAAAGTCAAAGGTTCAAGTGAAAATACATCAGCACCTTGAATGAATTCACAGTGGGTAAGATGTTTAGATAAAAAACTGAAATTTGGCATCACAGCAGGTCCGAACAATCCAACTTTCTCAAATGGCCTTATATTCCTATTAGAAACGTGTGCACACTTTCAAAAATCAGAAGAGCCAGGAAAATCATAATCTTGCAGGCATTTGTAAAAATTGGAACATCTATTTGTTGGTTAATTTTGTGCAAAATCAAAGGTTCAAATGTAAATACATCAGCACATTGAATGAATTCACAGTCGGTAGGATGTTTAGATAAAAAAAATACAAATACAACATCTATTTGTTGGTTATTTAACACACATTAATGATAAATCAAAACAAAACAAAAAACATATGGCCAAATGCCAAAAAAAGTAAAGCATAATCGCATTATCAGCATAAATCTAACCAACTGAAGAAGAAAAAAGAATAAGTACGAACCTAGTGCAGAAGAAGGGCGGTTGTCGGAGGTCTTCGGCGGTGCCTGGAGGTCTTCTGGCCTTATACTCCTATTAGAAATTTGTACACACTTTCAGAAATCAGAAGAGCCTGGAAAATCATAATCTTGCAGGCATTTGTAAAAATTGGTACACCTATTTGTTGGTTAATTTTGTGCAAAATCAAAGGTTCAAATGTAAATACATCAGCACCTTGAATGAATTCACAGTCGGTAGGATGTTTAGATAAAAAACTGAAATTTGGCATCACAGCAGGTCCGACCTGCCGAGAATGAATCAGTCCCATCATAGCCCATGCAGTATGTACCAAGTTGGACCGTCCTCCTTCTAGAGGTACATATTTCTGATTATAAATTAAGTAAACCAGTGAGATGAATGCCCACCTAAGTCACGGTCCTTCCCTGGATAAATGACATTTAGATTCAGATCCTTGTAATAACCCTGATATCTGATCCAAGGGACACCTAGTGGAAACCTGAAATAGTTTAAACTATAATAAAACCCCAGAAATAAAATAGAAGAATGTATTACTTAAAGTTCAGAGTGCTGCAACGTCAAACTGAAAAACTTGGAGAGAGAGAGAGAGAGGCTGGTAATCTTTTGACCATTGTATTACCTTAGTGTGGGTGAATAATTTACCAATTGCTTTGTACATATTGGTCCAACTAAAAAAAATTTCTTCCAATTGTTCTCCCTCCCAGATAAATATATACAGTTACAGGTCAGGCTCAACACCCATTTGAATTTCAGAGCAACTACTTATGAAGTGTAACTTGTATTTAGAATCTAAAGTGTGTTGATCAGTCAGTATCAGATATAAATAGTGATAAGGATCTCATAGATAAATAAGTTAATAGAAATATGTGCGAGAGAGAGAGAGAGAGAGAGAGAGAGAGAGAGAGCAAGGTTAGAGAGAGAGAGAGAGAGCAAGGTTGTAGTTGGAGTACTTTGAGCCTGCAATCAATCACAGCTACAACTCAAGGTTTCTCTGTTAAAGACTTATGGAAACTTTGATGTGCTTACATAGGAAGGATTAACAAAGGAGTCCTACAATCTACTTCTAAATCATCCTAGATTCTCAATGTGATCCAGAGGGCACTTCCTGAACTTCTAGTTCCTCCCTCCATTCCAGATTAACAAAGAAGGAACCCTACAGTCTATGCCTAAAATCATCCTAGATTCACAATGCAATCCACATTAATGTCATTGAGAGCTCTTACTGAACTTATACTTCCTCCATTCCAAAACAACAAATATACATTCACTTTTGAAAGCAATTTGCACGTCCTAAAATTCAGAACTGATAAAATATTGGATATCATTCTCACAGTAAACAATCTATAAATTAAACTACTCTGATTGAATCTTACTGCTTTCAATAGGCAAATGATCCATACCGATATTATCTTATGATCTGCAAAGCCAACTTCGAACGTCTCTAATTTTGGAAAGGAGTAGTTAAACAGAAAATTTAGAACTAAATAACATCACAGTAACTTCCAAGCAAATACGAAAAGTGAAGCTCAAACTAAGGGGTTGTTTGTTTACCTCTAAATAGTTCAATTAAGAGGTAACCTCTGAATCGCTAAGAGGTGAATCTTGTTTGTCTTGTTCTGACCACTTAATCATTCTGCACCAAACCATTCAGCAACCGCCAAACAGCCCCTAAGAAATAAACGGAAATCATCGTAGCGACATGCGCTTATCACATCACTTACTGATTAAAAAAAATTCAGACATAAACCGAAATAAATAAAGGAATCAGAAAGAGGAACTCACAAAGAACCATCATTCGTGGAAAGTTTGAAGTGTTCCACAATCGGAAACGCTTCTGAATCCATGGTTGCAATCCATTCAATCAAAGTTATTACAAATAAAAACACACATATAAGTGAAGAGACAACATCGGATTACCGGTAAAAATGAGAACGGTGGAAATCCGGCGGTTGTCATCTCCAAAAGGAAGTGTAGCCATGGCAACTTCTTCGATTATTGTTCATATTTGTAGAAGTGGAGGGGGGAAGAAGGGCGGTTGTCGGAGGTCTTGGGCGGTGCCTGGTGGTCGCTGGTGGGTGGAGGCAGAAGGGCGTTTGTCGGAGGTCTTGGGCGGTGCCTGGTGTTCGCTGGTGGGTGGAGGCGAGCGGTGGTCGGGGGGCGGCTGCGGTCTCCTCTTCTATGATTATCGATATCGATGTCGGGGGGCGGCCGCGGTCTCCTCTTCTATGATTATCGATGTCGATGTTCATATTTGCAGAAGTGGAGGGGGGATTTAGGGGGGGTTAGAGATCTGACAGATAAAGGTGAAGGGGGGATTTAGGGCAGCGAGTTTAGGTAAAGAACCCTGGTGAAGAGGGGATTTGGAGCGGGTCGAGGGGGATTTAGGGCAGGGCAGGGGAGGAGGGTAAAAAACCCGGACGTTAGAGAAAAAAGAAATAGGAGAGTTCTGGCGTGAGAGGGTGCCACGTAAGCACCCTTGGTTTTTATATATATATATATATATATATATATATATATATTTGAGATTTCTTACAGGAACCCCACCCTTCTAAATCATATTTTACACTTTATTTATTGAGTAAATTACATTTTTTATCCCTTGTGGTTTGTTAGTAACTTCACTTTTTATCCTTTGTGATTTTAAAATTACAATTTTCATCCCTATAGTTGCAATTTATTACTGTTTTTAATTTTTTATTCCTAAACTAATTCTTACTTTTAAACATAAGGAACTAAAATAGCAAAGAGTAATAATCATAAAACCTAAATAACAATAAACTATAAATTCCAAGGACAAAAATAACAATAAATTACAACTATAAGGATAAAAACTGTCATTTTTAAATTACAGGGATAGAAACCATAACTTTTAACAAACTACATGGACAAATAACGTAATTTACTCTTAAGGGGGAGTGGCATTGAATTTGGGTTATTCTATTGATCACTTGTGTTCTAAGATGTGCTAATGGAATACATGTTTTGTTATGGAAGATGTTGGGCATTTGTTGTTGTTGCTGCTGCTGCTGCATGGAAGAAGAAGCTGCTAAATAATAATCCATCTATCTCAATTCTTATTTTTTCTACTGGTCAGTTTTTCCTCCAACCCATTTCTGCGTATTATGATTTTCTTATCCGATTAATATCCCTGGGTATCTCGAATTAGGAAGGTCGAATAGAAATCATGCAACTGTTAGTTACAATTCCCTTTACGAATCGTACAGATTGAGTTGTTTTTTTCTTCGGATTTCACGTTGCAGGTTAAGAAAAGTAATCGATTTTTCAATTGTGGAATTTGAGATTAATTTATCGCTTTGAAGGAATTGATTACTACATATATATATAGATAGATAGAGCTTTTAGGTTTTTTGTCCATGGGGACTCGAACAATGGGATCACATGGCGGTGGTGGTGGTGGTGGTGGAAATGGTGGAAAATCAGATGGATTTTCAAAACAAGGCCCTTTGTATAACCTAACTCTGGATGAGGTTCAGCACCAATTAGGGGATTTAGGGAAACCTCTTAGCAGTATGAATCTTGATGAGCTTCTCAAGAGTGTTTGGACTGCTGAAACTGAAGCTAATGAAGGGATGAGCAGTGGGGCTGCACCACTTCAACACACCCACCTTGCTTCTGCATCCTCTATGACCCTTGATCTCTCCAGCAAGAAGACTGTTGATGAATTGTGGCAAGATATCCAACATGTTCAGAAGAACAAGAAGAAGAAGGATAACAATGATCATAATCTTGATAGGAAGGCTGGGCCGACTCTTGGCGAGATGACCCTAGAGGATTTCTTGGCCAAGGCTGGGATTGTGTCCAAATCTTCTCAAGAGAAAAAGAATATGGACTCAATTGCATTGCCCCAACAGAATATTAGTCCACAATGGATGCAGTTTCAAATCCCACCAATTCAGCACCAACATGTGTTCATGCCAACCCATCATCAAGTTCAACCACCCCTCCCTAGCGGTGGTAACCAAATCATGGATCCGGCTTATTCTGAGACTCAAATCACAATGTCTCCTTCCCCTTTGATGAGCACTCTTTCTGATACACAAACCCCTGGACGGAAAAGAGTTGCATCTGGAGATGTGATGGAGAAGACCGTG
Organism: Saussurea involucrata; assembly: GCA_033807775.1. Classification (NCBI taxonomy): domain Eukaryota; kingdom Viridiplantae; phylum Streptophyta; class Magnoliopsida; order Asterales; family Asteraceae; genus Saussurea; species Saussurea involucrata. Next base: position 17,648,901 of record CM066326.1, read on the forward strand.
GAAAGGAGGCAAAAAAGAATGATAAAAAATAGGGAATCTGCTGCACGCTCACGAGCAAGGAAACAGGTATGTCTGATTTTGAAATGTTTTTCGTCATATTTTTATCCTAGCCAGGTACTACTTCTTTTTTCTATCTTTCTTTTTCTGTCCTGTAGACAATTCATTAGAGACTTCTATATGGTTGGATAGGCTTACACGCATGAGCTGGAGAACAAAGTTTCACGTTTGGAGGAGGAAAACGAAAGACTTAAAAGAGAGAAGGTATTTCTCTTTTTAATTGGTTTTTTATTCCATACCTTTTGTTTTCTTGGTCTTAGGATGTCCTCATATTTTTGCATTATATAATTCATGGTATTTTCTCTTTTTTTTCTACAATGTTGGTGGTGTAGTAGAGAAAAGAAGTAGATGCACCTACCATGAATATTTCCTAGCCAGCAAGGCATTATTCTATTGCCTGCAAACACACACACACACACACACACACACTCGTATATATATATACTTTAAAACAGATAATATATCTTAACTTGATAAATACCTCTATTCCAAGTAATAACATTGGCCCAAAGACTGGAATTGAAATGAAGCGAATACTAATGCATGTAAGGGCCTACCCAGTGTAAAATTTTTTGTCTTTATTGTTTCTTTTTGTTGGGTATATTTATATCTTGTTAGAGGACTCTTAGAAGTTAATTGAAGTTGCTCATGTGTGTGTCTATTTTCTTCTTTTTGTCTCGGTACCAAGGGATGTGCCTTGACCCTTCATTAGGGCAACACTACCACCATCAGGGACTATTTGAAAGCTTTGGTATCTTCCGATAGCTCCATTAGTTCTTTATGGACCCTAGTTAGAGGGCTGCAAACCGAGCACAACTACTACACTTGAATTTACCTCGACTACACAATTTTCTTTTGCTTAATTGATTGTTCATGAACAAAAAGCTTGTTCTTGTACCATTTTGCTACTATTTGTAGGGCTTGTTAGCCAAGTTATGACATGCACAACCGTGTTTTAGGCTTTAAACCACTTAGGGGTTGTTTGGTTGGCTTTCCATTAAGTCCTGTATGAATAAAGTTGTCTGTGTGGATTAATCTGTCTGTATAGGCTGGATTTTTTTTGTTTGGGTGAGTTATTTCATAGAAGGAAGGAGCATGTTTTTTAATTGGGAGAGACGGGTTTGGACAAAACTTGGCTTTCTGCATAAAGCTCCGTCTTAAAAGCTTAGTGAATAAGCCACTTTCTATCTCATTAAGCCACTACCAAACAGTCATGTATGGCTGACCGAATAAGCTATAAGTCCCATTAAGCCCATTAAGCTGCTAACAAACAGGCCCTTACTTATATACCAAAAATTTGATAGTGCAACATCAAGCCTACCTAAATATGGCTTCAATCCATTCATCCGTTCTTGAGATTTTGCAGCTATCGTGGATTGGACTTCCCCAATTTCCCTTTCAATTTTCACTTCCAGTTCCCAGAAGTGGCTGTGATACCAATTTGATTGGAATCTGAATGATTTCTTTTGAATACGAAAACAAAAACAACAAACAAACAGAAAATATACCTATTTTCAAGAGTCAGGCAATCTCTATGATGCTCAATTCTTTCTCTATATTGTTTATAGTGAACATTACTCTTTTCCTTACTCCTTATAAACTAATTCCATTATGGAAATAATAGTTGCTATATTTCCATAATATGGGTTGCCTTTTATTGGTTAACCCCACTCTTGTGCTTAGAATGAACTAATATAGAACTAGGCCTAACAAGTACCCAATAAAAACACATTGCGTAGCTCTAGCCATAGGTTTTCTAAGTCCCATATAAAAGTGAATATTAACTAGAATCCTTGGAGTAAAATAAAGAAAGGGTGTAAAGGAAACAACAATTATGGGAAGTTTTGTCTCTGCCGACATGTGGTTAATCACATTACTTGTAAGAATCACTTGGCCCCGAATCCTGTGAGGTAGGTCGTACACGTATGATAATTTATGTATGATGCCGCAAGTTGGAGCATATATGTCAAATATCCAAAACAAAGAGACAGTTGAGGGGGTGAGGAGGATGGGGGATGAGCAGTTGAGGATAGATGTGGCGGCTTTAGGCATTTAACGAGGACATGACCTCTGGTAGGGGTACTTGGAGACAAAAGATAGGGTAGCAGACTAGATGTGGGGATTTGTAGCTCACGTGGTTGTCAGTCGGGAGTTAAAATAGGTTTTGGAAACCCGGGGAGGGGGGGGGGGGGGTTAGAGGTTTAGGTTAGAGTTGTGCTTTCGAATAAGCTACAGCAAGGTATTTTTTTCTTCAAAGAAAGTAGATGGTATACCAAACCGTTACAGTGTATCACACCCGAAGGTAGGGTCCCGGGGATAATATCTACACAGACCTTACCTCTGTCTCACGAGACAGGGAAGAAAGAAAGTAAATGTATGCGATGAGGAATATTATGATGAATCAACATGGTACAATAACCTACAACAAACATGTTTGGTGTTACTGCATCTGGCAATACAAATTAGTACTATAATATCCTGAGAGATATCAATATATCTTGTAAAGTCTTCAGAAAAATAAACCTTAGCATGACAAATACATCATATCGGTTTTATTGTATGCAACAAATGAACAAAAATAAGGGAATTTGGCTTGTGTCTTTAACATAAACCATATAATCTTGTAAAAATTACCAATAAAAGTATAAACAAAATTGTATACAACCATTTACAAAACAAGAGCAAGGACTTTAAACATTGGAATGAACAAATTCAAAAGTACCTCTAGATCTAGAATTACTATGGGTGGGTAGCAATCATAAATGCGTTCATACAATTGACAAGATTCATGACATTAGCTAAAAATAAGTTGAAGTTCTGAACTTAATTTTCTCAAACACTCCCTTGTTCTGGGATCCTTTATCTTTGTTTTAAATCCTTGGGTTTAGACATTACTTCGGGATAGAAAGGATGACTTGGTGGTTTCACATTTCCGATTACAACCCTTATTGAGATATGCAGTAGAGGAAAGAACATCTAGCTGATAGAGACCGACATTTGCCACAGGTTCTCATCCAAGATTTTCCATGTTCTTGAAAGTGGAAGAAGTTGATTGGATAATTAGAATTTTTAGCAGTCTCACTAAAGTATAAAAGGTTGTGCAGTAGTGGTTAAGGGCTTAAGGCCCTGGGGGATGTGGTGGAATATCTCATCTGCATAGGGTTCGAATCCAGACATACACAACAATTGTGGCCACTGAGGTTTAATCAGGGCTGATGTCTTACAATCATAGTTTGCCAAGGGATTAGTCTAGGCATAGCCTAGGACACCCTTCCCAAAAAAATGTGGACATAGAAAGATTAGAAATATCCAAGTCGGAGATCATTATTACTTAGCCTATGTCCCCAACTGAAACTCTTGAGTGTCGGCTACTTGTAGAAGTGGGTGCTGAGGATAGTTTTCCTTGTCTGCTGCACCTCACTCAATAACCTGTGATGAAAAAGATGGAGACAAACAAGTAAAAAAATGTGCAATAGAAGAACGGGAATCAATCTGCCCTTAATCAAACACTTTGTGTTGTAACTAAACTCTGTGAATGATTAGAAGCTTGTTTGAGGTGCAAATATATTCTCTATGAAAATCTGTAACAAAACTGCATCTTCCGCTCAAGTGCTTGAAGGGACTCGTTGAAACAAAGAAAAAACAAATTGCAATGAAAAGAAACAGCAAACTGCTGCTGGCCAAAATGTAAAAACCTCTAAAACACGAGAAGTCGGGAACCAAATTGCAAGATATAAAATAAAAACAAAATTCATCTGAAACACCAAAGTGGGAATTCCCCAAGCCGGAAAAATTTAATACCAGAAAGCTAGGGAAGATCGTGAGGCAATTAAAGAAGCTTCAGCCACCTGGTTTGGCCAATGAACAACCAAACAGCAATGTCAAATGGTCACCCATGTTAAACAATTCAAATGATGGACCTGCTCCAACCAGGACAAATGGTCAAGAAATCCCTATACCTATGTTCAATTCCATAGTCAAAGGTCAAAGATCAGTGTCGTTTCAATTTGATTCACATGTGATTCATGAATCTAAAATTTTATGCATTTGATACGACATTGTAAACTTTGAGAATGAGGTCGAATGGTTAATTTAGAGAGTTAAAGGATGATTGGTAATGACTTCATGGGCTGATGGGATGTATAGCTTATTCGGTAAGCTATAGAGGGTTGTTTGGTTGTGGTAAAATGGCCCAGATGATGGATTATTAGTATAGCCGATTGAAGGGTGTTGTATCCATTAAGTCATCAATATTCCATCGATGCCCAAAACTCCCATTCATTTATCATTGACATGTTTTTTTAATAATTGTAATTAAATTTGAAATAATAATAAATACTAATAATACAATAATTAACAAGATTCACATACTAATATTAAAAAAATTAGTATTCAAATAGATTCACATCATCCAGATTTTGTAAACTGATTTAGATTTCCAAAACATAAATATGGGGTGGATATAGTTTTTATCTAATTTAGATTTTTTAAACAAATGCTAAAATAGAAAGTCGAAACATTGCCAACTGACGCCAAATGGTGATTATATTGCTGAATTCGTATCATTATGTTAGATCAAGTTGCTTTTATTTTAAAAATAATTAAATTGATATTTTTATTATTCAAAATCTATTATTCAGCATATTTATCAAATAGTTATAAGTGATTAATATAGATTGAGGGTAAAATAGTCATATTTGACATTCAGAACCGAAAACAGTTTATCTTAAATCATACAGATGCATAATCCATACAGAGCTTAATGGAAAAACAAACCAACAACCAACCCCTTAGATGTAACTTTTAATCTGACCCATAGCCATCTAAGGAAACATCACCATAGACGTCCTAGCAACCTCGACAAACATCTGGTGGCTTAGGTTAGAAGATGACAGCTTTGAGGTCGTTTTCATCACTTTACCCTTAGTCCCTTAGAATGCATCTGTTGGAGTGTAGAACTATAATAATTAAAGTAATTCTAAACGTATCAATAAACCCTCTATTACGATGACTACCAGATCTGCAAACAAAGTTAAAGAACACTATGTAGACAACAATATATAGTCAGCCGGAAAACAAAGATGAGAAATGATTAAGAAAGCGTGTGTTTGTCTAGGTACAAGGCTCGCCAATGCACAATTTGGCACTGGATGAGGCGCACTGGTGTGAAGGACGAATTGGTTGAGCTGAGGCTTAAGTTGGTTTCTGAGTCATTTTATTGGTCTTTTTTTCTTATGCCCTTTCAGTTTAAATTAAATCTAGGGGGGGGGGGGGTGATGGATTTGGATTTCATGGAAGGATTTGAAATCTTTGGTGAGTTTGGTTTGTAGGAGTCGGAATGGAACTTAATTCCATTCTTTATAAATAATATAACAAAACAAATTATAAATAATTATAAAAATAATTAAATTACCTTTTTATTAATTGATTAGTACAAAACAAATATATTTAAAACATTATTACATACAAATCTTATGGAAATAGTAGCCACCCCCGTGGGATTTTAAAATCCCATGTTTATTTGATTTCAATGAAATCCCAGGATTTTAAATCTAGGAAATCCTTCAAACCAAAAATGGGATCGGAATGAAAGTCAATTCCAAATTCCTCCAAATCCAATCCTGCAAACCAAACGGGACCTAAGGCCATTAAGCATCCTTTCAATTAATATACTACATGAAAAGAGGGAAAAATATTAAAATTCACATTGGGTCTTTGTTATACCACATGAACGCCTCTTTATACTGCCTCTACGGCTCTTAACCTCTTGTCTTTTCTCTTTGATGCATCATTTCAATTAATATGCTACATGAAAAGAGGGAAAAATATTAAAATTCACATTGGGTCTTTGTTGTACCACATGAAAGCCTCTTTATACTGCCTCTACGGCTCTTAACCTCTCGTCTTTTCTCTTTGATGTTTCTGTATGGTTTTGTGGTTGATTGATGTTAGTGGGTAATACTTCTTATTGCTAGTTGAATGTGAATTGTTTATGTTGTTACTATTCATATTAATTACATATATACATATATATGTGGTTAATTCATGTTAACAATTAATGATCTTCATATAATTGTTGATTGTTAATCGATGATTGTTTACTTGAATTTTGGTGATGTTCTAGCTATTATTGTTAATGCATATATGGTATATGTTATTATCGTTATTGTAAATTGATATTTAATACTTATTTATGACTTTCCTAATATTATGTATATATTAATCCCATTTAATGGTTCATCTTACACACAGTTAAACATATGCACAGGCAATTGCATATTCATATGCACACACATATATACATACATAGATTATACATACATACATACATATGTGTATATTAGAAATTTTGAGTCACGTGCCATAGACAAGGGTCAAATTTGAGTCGGTATGTTAGTGGTCCAGCGTAAAAGAAGGCACTAGATGTGGATTAGGCCAGAGACTAGTTCCTGGTTGTCAATTAGACCACCAAGGACCGGAGATGGTTGGTGATGGCAAACCATGCAAGGGTGGTGTAGTGGCGGGAGGTCTGGTGTGCTGTGGTAGCTGATTTCTGCAGGTTAGGGAGGTACCCCAGAGCCTCGGGATCTCTACGAATATGAAAAGTGAAGGGCCAAGAATGAATATTCTTCTGTTGAGAGGGAAAAATAGTCAGAGTACAAACATAGGTTGAAGCCTCAGATATAAAAGGAGCTACTAAAAGGTCCTATATATCTATCTAACTAGGACGATAGTTTGAAATCCCAACCTTTTTTGTATCCCTTCACCGACCTATTAGGTTGCGTTTGATACATGGGACGGGACATGACAAAGAAGTTTTGTCCCATGTTTGGTACCGGATAGGATTGGGACAAGGTGGGACAAAATTCACCAATGTCAGATTATTTGACCAAAAGACAATTCTGCCCTCATCAAAACATATTTACATGTCTTTTGTGCAACTAAATGAGATGGTAAAAGTGTTCTATATATATATATATATATAGAGAGAGAGAGAGAGAGAGAGAGAGAGAGATATTTAGGATGACATAGGAAATCAAAATTTGTGAGAAGCGTAGGAAGGTTACAAAAATGTTAATAGATGTTAAGCATGGAAATGTTAACATAAATTAAAATAAAGAGTAAACTACAAATTTCATCCCTGTGGTTTGATGCTAATTACGAAGTGGTCCCTGAACCCTAAAATTCATGGGCAGGTCCTGTGGTTTCACTTTCGTTACGGATCGCATCCCTCTCCCTAACTTGTGTTTAAAACCTCCGTTAAAGCAGGGATATTTTGGTCTTTTCATATTTTTCTTCTCTTTTCCTTTAAAAAATTATATTATTTATTATATTATATTTATTTTATGTTAAAAATAAAACCAAAACAGAAACAAAATTCGAACACCACCAGTAATGCATCCCCTGCCACTCATACTCCAATTCCTGTCATCTTCTCTGATGAGAACCATTCTCCGGCAAGAACCATTGTGCAACCAACACACTAGAATACATATACACACCAAATCAACCTAAATCAAACCCTAATCATCAAAATCAAAAACCCAAATGGGATCACTGGAAAAATCATCTAAGTTCATTGATTTGGGCCTCTCTCTCTCTCTCTTCATCTTCGTCTTAGGGACCGTTTACCAAACACTTACCCGGGTAAGCGCTTACCAAGTCACATTACCTACCGGATTAATGTGGCAATGACAAAAATCTTACCCGGTAAGAGTGAATGCAAGGACCGAAAGTCTTGCCCGGTAAGTGAGGGCGACGACTCTTACCACCGTTAGCGCTCACCGGGTGAATTGTTGCATACGAAACCAATTTGGTGGACTAAAATCTTACCCGGTAAGTAAGTGATAGTGTTAAATTTTACTGGTAAGCGCTTACCCGTAGACTGAAAACAGAAAGGGGTTCGCTGGAAAACCATCTCAATCTAAAACAAATTTTGAACAAGATATAATTTCAAATTTGGTTCTAGGTCAATCGTCCCTGTGACGGGCCGTAGTGGGATTGAGGGGATGAGAGAAAGAGAGGGGATGACTCTAAACCAGGAGGGGATCAGATCGATGTCCCCGTGTAAGGCTCGAAACCAGGAGCTACACAAATCGTTTATGTGCTCATCAGGGTCTATAAGAGGGGGGGAAGGAGTTTCCTATTTGGCCTGAGATGGAGCGAGGTTGCCAGAGATGGCGCTGGTCAAACAAGTGCTCGCCCCTTTGGTATCCGTCTATGGTGTATATATATACACACACACTCATATATATATATATATAGTATTAGTACTTCTAAATTATTGATAGAAAATGAAAAAAGTAAATAGTAAACGAACCAAAATGCCCTTGACTAATGGAGGTTTTTAACGAAAGTTAGCTTCAGGGACCTTCATCGTAATGAAAGTGAAGCCACCGGGACTCTTTCAATAATCTTTAGGGTTCAGGAACCACCATCGTAATCAAGAGCAAACCGCATGAACGAAATTTGTAATTTACTCTAAAGGCTAAAATAAATTAACATATCTTAAAATGACATATTAACAATAACATATGTTAACGCATTAACTTATTTGAACATACTAACAAAGAACTTCCAACGCTTCCTACGAAATTTTGATTTCCTACAAGAACCCAACCTTATATATATGGGCATAATCAAAATCAAATGAGAACTACACAAAAGGTTAAGAACCGTCAGAATCACTAATCATGTGTTCTTTAACATTGTGAAACAATACATGTGAAAGTATGGTGTTGTTTCACAATATGAAACAAAAAATACACATTAAATATAATCACATTGTGAAACAACATCACAATTTTCACATGCATTGTTTCAACAATGTGAAAAAGGCACATGATTACCGGTTGTCACGGTTCTCAACTTTTTGTGGTTATTTGATTATTCCCCTATATATATATATATATATATCAAAAAGAACTTTGATAGAATTATTTAAATATTTACTTGTTCTGTTTTGGCCTAGTCTTATCAAACATTATACTAGACAACCAATCCGATGCAATCCAGTTTCGTCTTGTGCACTCCCCCACATACCAAATAGTCGAACATCTTGATTTCACTATATTTCGATTGGTAGTAACCTTTGAACACATTATTATGTGTGATAAATCACACCTACATTTACGAAATAATGGTACATTTATAGCCGCCAAATAAAAATCGTGCCACATTCCCTCATGAACTTATCCCATTCACATAGGGTGCTTTGGTACACTGGACAGGACATAAAAGAGATCACTCTTTCATGTGTGACATGGAAAAAAGTGGAACAGGCGAGTTCCACCCCCATATCATGAACAAGTGGAACAAGCCTATATTTTACCAATATACCCTCAAAATAAAACCTAATGTCTTTCTAAAACATCAAATGTGCCTCATCAAGTAAGCCTTCTCTTTACATTTTATCCATTCTTTAAATTTTACTTATTGTATTTTATTCTTTTTAAACTTTCACTTTACTATCCTCAAAATTCCATTTTTATACATTTTCTATATTTGGTGAACTCATGTAATTTATTAAATATTAATAACAAAAACATAATATAGAAAAGGTATAAAATAAAATTTGGAAATTACATAAACTTCATATTTTGGTGTCATTTTAATCGTCTTTTTGACGAAGCTTCCTAATGATATATTTTGTTATATAAATATCTATTATTATTATAATATTTAATAAATTACATAAATAAATCAAAATATTGAAAAGATGAAAATTTGAGAGAAGTAAAGCGAAAGTTTAAAGGAGATAAAATATTTATGAATGTTATTTTAGGTATTTTGTTTTTATGAATATGATATAAAATAAGAAATGTTTTAAGTCTTGATTTTATGAATGTGAGCTTTTGAATCTATATTTATGTCAGATGATTTCTGTGTTTTAAATATTATTTGTTAATTTTCATTTAGATAGATTATTTGGTAAAGAAAACACTAAACAACTCATCATGGGTAAATTGGTCATTTTACCAACTTTATCCGGTTCTATCTTACCAAACACTAAACAACTTTCATGTCTTACCAAACGCTGAACAATTGTTCTGTCTTGTCCCATTCTGTCCTATTTGGGTACCAAACGCACCCAGAATGATCCAGGTATATCTGATCCTTTTGCATTCATAATAGGCATAGATGAATGGAGAATGATAAGTAGTTCCTAGCTTTACAAGTATGGTGCAGCTTAAGTTAGTCACAAAACTAAAAGCTTTTTTTAAATCTCAAAAGTCGGAGTCATATGAGTCCTTACCATGATTACATGCCTTTAATAAACCTAGAGCAAGAAAAAAAATCAAAATAATTAATCCGACTACAAGAAAGGAACTAATGATAGTCAATACGGGACCTCACTTCCTATATGTTACTTTTTTTTAAATGCATGACTTTCTGACAGATTTAAGGCATTCCCCCTGTTAGAAAGAGACATTCTTTTGTTTGGCAGAGACGTTCTTAAATGTGTCAAAAGATCATGTGTTTAAAAAATCTGTCAGAAGGTCCCATAAGCGCATGGTATTCAAATCCCTAAAAGGGCCAGATCAATGAGGCTTGTTATGTTAGAATTTGCTGTTTGAATGGTCGGTTTAGGAACGATAACATTTTCAGGCTTATATAACTAAACAAGCAACTTAAGTGTCTTTTCGGCAGCCTCTGGTTGTATTATCTTTCACTTGTGGTATCTTGAACACATATATTTTTTCCAAAATGTGGGCGGGTTTTTTCTTTCATTTCCTGATGGTTATAGTTTCTCGTTGCAGGAGGCAGAGAAGGCTTTGCCGTATGTACCGCTTCCTGAACCAAAATATCAACTCCGAAGAACAAGTTCAGCTCTTTTCTAATCAAGGCTTATGTAGAAACGTACATCTTCTCTTTTCTTTTTTTAATCTTCGTTGAGGGACTCTGGATTTAATGTTTTACGTTTACTAGTCTTGGTTCATAGGTTTTTTCAAGGTATCATCTATCGATATGTTCGGGGTAACCATGCACCCCCACCTTGGGCGGTGGGACCCACTTGTGTCTTATTGCCGATCGCCACGACCTTTCCTTGTAGCTACCATCAAACTTACCAAAGTAACTTCAGGTTGCTTGAAGAGGACACAAAACCACACACCACCTAAACCAAAATAATAAGGTTTGGGCCCAAGGATTCTCCCCGGAGATCGGCTTGTGGGGCTAGTCTAACTGTCAATAAGGTTTGGGCCTTGGGGATTCTTTCTAGAAGTCAACAGTTCGAGTCGTGCAAGGCTGTTTTTGAATTCTCTGGTTATTCTCTAGGACCTGGGGATTAGTGGAGGTACGTGTAAGCTGACTCGGACACCTAGTTAGGAAAATAATAATAATAAATAATAATAAATGCTGCAAAGAGTGGTCACATAATGAGGCTATGAGGGCATCCACTATGGTAATTTGCGAAAGACCATTATAGTAATTGTTAATGCGATTGCTGATATCGTATCAATACCTTCTGTTGATGTGGTAGAAATGCGTACATGTGCAAGGATTTAGAGCATCTCTAATGTAAGGTTCTTACAAGTAAAAAGTGTAGTGGCTTGTAGGAACTATCATTGTCGAGAGTTCTTATAAGAACTCAAACTACTTTAGGTTCTTAAATAAGAACTTTGGTTCTTTCCATGAAATTTGTGAGAAGTGACATTTTCCTTATTTTTGATTTTATTTTGTTTACTTTATAATCATCAATATAACTTATTTAATATTATTGATGTTGAAAGAATCAATGGGAATCTCAAAAAGGAGGTTCTTATAAGAAATAACATCGTACACTTTTAAAAGAGTTTAATTTGATGAGTTGGAGATGAGTTGGCAACAAAAAGTGCAAAAAGGAGGTTCTTATAAGAACCTCCATTGGAGATGCTCTTAGTAAGAAACTGGGTTGCTAATTGTTAATGTAACCTTTGATTTTTTTTGATGATATATGATGTAGGGAAGAGTTCAAACAAGAACCCATGTGATTTGCGAAACACGAGAGCACTTGTAAGCCAAGTATTATGTGTTAAATCACATTCTAATAGGATTTGAGGGATTTTTAAAATTTAAAGGTATGTGTTAAAATATCACAACCTTTATCACATCTTCAACCTATAGACTTCAAATCAATAAAAGACTGTGATTAACACAATGTAAGTATCACAGTTTAGGGTGAAGTCGAACAAACTGCGATTAACAGTCATTACCTATAACAACCCAACTATTTTTAAACATGCAAATCATATTAAATGAAACATCCCAAAAACGGGTCCCAAAATTTCTTACATAATATCCAAAATCAGGCTGGCGGAACAACCTACACAACTGAGAATAACACTAAACTGAACTATAGTGTCACTTCACTACCGAGCTTCCTCGCTAACCACCCTGCTCACTTGCCAGAGCCTTTCGTTACCTGTTTTCCTGAAAAAGTTTTAATTTGAAAATGCGATGGTTAGACTATGAGGTCTAGTGAGTCCCTCTTAACAGTTCTCAAAACATTTAAAACAGTTCATAAATTTCAGTATAAAAACATCCACATATCTGTTCATATAAAATCATTCACGGATAAGGTCCGCCCCGTAAATTGGCACCCTGAAGTCATCCTAGGGTGACAACGAGTCAGTCTCATGCTGCCTTACAGGGTCACACTTCCCATGGCATAAACGGGTCACACCTCCCAGCACGAGCTGGCGGGCCACACCCCTGACTTAGCCAATTTACATCTCACACAATGTATGCATACATCTCAAACAAAACTTTAAATAAACTTTCATGCAGTTAAAAGCATAAAAATAAACATGGCATTTCTCATCATGTACTTACTTTAGAAAACACGTTAAAAGTCACGTATTTTTGTTAGAAAACTCACCTGATGCTCTTACTTCTCTTCTCTAATCTGTTCCCGACTCCCAATCGATTTTCCTGAATGAATGGACAAAACATAAGCTGATCACCCATCTTTCCGGACACACGACTTTCCGGGCAGCACTAACACTACACTCCGGACAACACTATATTCCGGACGACCCTAATTTCCGGATACTTCCTACTTACCAGACACTTGACTTACCGGACACTTGACTTACCGGACATTTCTCACCCGGATAGCTTCCCTATCCGGACAGTCTCCTCACCCGGAAATCTTCAAATGGATCATCGTGTCCGGACATCCATAGGACTTTCCGGACGCCGACCTGACCCCTTTTTGAACCGAAAATCACAAATAAACTCAAAATCCCACAATTTAAGATTAGCAATAATACTCAGATTTGCTAAGTCCATTTAGTACTAAAATCTTAGTTGTGAAAACGCATTAAGACTCCTAACCTCTTCCATTAAGTTTCAACCCAACTTTTACACAAAACCTCAAAATACCTAGCTTAGCAACATTTCCACAGATTAGAGATGAAGAGAAGAGATTACCTGATTGATAGATGATGATGAACACCTTTCTCTTCTCCCAATTGACCTGGAAACTCTCATTTCCTTCTTGCTCTTTCTCTCCTTCTCCCTTCTTGCCTCTTTTCTCTCTTTCTTTCTTTTGTTCTTTCTCTCTTTCTTTCTCTACTCAGCCGCCAACCACAAATGGAGTGCTCTCCTAGGGTTTTGTGCCCCAATCATTAGGTTATTACACCCCAACCCTTATTTACAAATTACACCCACAACTTTCAGCTTTATTAAAATAACACCCAAGACTTAAAAACCCATTCAAAATTAGTCTCGGTCGTTACATTACCCATGCGATTAACAGTCATCACCCATACTGGGTATGACAAATTCATTCGACTGACTACAACTACAGGTTGTTCGATTTTCACAAATTGTTCGGTTTAACCTAGACAACGATAAGGTTAAATTGTGTGTTGCTAGAGTTTGATTGTATCACATGATTATCACAGATAGTATCACATGATTCACGATAAGATTAAACTCGAATTTCTTGTATTTTGCTAGAGTTCGATTGTATCACATGATTATCACAGATTGTATCACATGATTAACGATAAGATTAAACTCGAATTCCTTGTATTTTGCTAGAGTTCGATTGTATCACATGATTATCACATATTGTATCATACTAATAACGATAAGGTTAAACTCGAATTCCTTGTATTTTGCTAGAGTTCGATCATCACAGTTTGTATCACTTGATTATGTGATTATCAACAAGATTGTATCACATGATTAGGCAATTAGGACAAACTCAAGTTCGTATATACATTGATCACATGTGATTAGAGCAAACTCAAGTTCATATATACATTGACCACATATTATATCACACAATTATCACATATGGTATCACACATATATGACAGTTCAAATATCAATCACATGATTAGGAAAACTTAAGTGAACATTTGTATCACAAATTTATCATAGGGTTCCTGAAACTAATCTTGCATCAATGGAGAATTATACGCCTAATTTTTTAAACCTAAAACAAGTTAACAACAATCGAAGACACACAATTATCACCTATAATTTTTTTTTTGTATCATTGGGTTTATATCACAAATCTGACAAATCAAAAATTATGGGATAATTACAATTAATTAAAAAACATAAAAATTCTGAAAAATACATAATTATATTACTACCTTCAATGATTTATTTTCATTTATTATAATTTAAATTGTGGGTTAAGTAACTTGGAGGCCCACAACTGCTTTCATGTTCTTGCAAATTACAGGGGTTCTCGTTTAAACCCCGATGTATGTTTATAATATATATATATATATATATATATATATATATATATATATATATATATATATATATATATATATATATATATATATATATATGGTGAGGTTCAGGGGAAAACCTCAAATAAACGGAAAACTAAGGAACACTATGGTAGTCTTTCATCTAGACGGTATGCACTTGTACATACAGGTAATTTGTAATATGTGCATGTGCATATGCACAAATGCATAATGCACATGTGTATAAAAACCAAAAAAAACTTAATTTACCTGTATGCACAAATGCATACCCTCCAGATGAAAAGCTATCAGGGTGTTCCTCAATTTTC
The DNA here is from genome assembly GCA_033807775.1 of Saussurea involucrata. Classification (NCBI taxonomy): domain Eukaryota; kingdom Viridiplantae; phylum Streptophyta; class Magnoliopsida; order Asterales; family Asteraceae; genus Saussurea; species Saussurea involucrata. The sequence goes on from CM066326.1 coordinate 17,663,986, forward strand.
CATTTTTTTAAGGTTTTCCCTTGAATCTCTCTCTCTCTCTCTCTCTATATATATATATATATATAGAGAGAGAGAGAGAGAGGTATATATATATATATAGAGAGAGAGAGGGATATTCTTTTGTAAACCATCTTAATCTTTTTTTTTGGAAAGGTATCCCAGGCACAGCCCGGACTAATCGCTGACAATTTTGAAACTTAAAGATGTCTTATCAATGTTGAGGACGCCTGGGATCGAACCCTGGGTAGATGGGATATTCCACCACATCACCCAGGGCGATCAACCACTGCGCTACAACCTGATTGGCAACCATCTTAATCTTGCAAACTGTGTACACCGTCGATTTCATTGGTTAAATTAATGAAATTGTTTATTTTGATGAAATTGTTTCATATCATTCATTTGTTGATGAAATTGTTTCATATATTTATGTTTTTTTAAGTAAAAAAGAAAAAGTTTCATCAAACTGAGAAAATATATGAAACAGTTTCATAAGAATGAAAAAAATACATGAAACTACATAAAAAAAGACAAATATAGGGAACAATTTCATCAAGAAATGAATGATACGAAACAATTTCATTAATTTAACTAATGAAATCGACGATTTACACGGTTTGCAAGATTATGATGGTTTACAAAATAAGGGGCCACTATATATATATATATATATATATATATATATATGATACAAATCAAATGCAAACCTTGCATTTGTTGCACCTCTTACAAACCAGTGTGCATATATGCATAATCTGAGATGTATATATGCATTATCCCATATGAATGTATATCAATTATAAGTATATTCTTGCACGTATGCATATACATATGTATATGCACACTGGTTTGTAAGGGGTGCAACAAATGCAAGGTTTGCATTTTACGAAACATCTCTCTCTCTATATATATATATATTTATATATATAGGGAAGTGATATTATGAAAACCACTCTAACTTTGAAAACCGGATTCGACCAATCAGGATTTTTCTTAAACAAATTTTGTTAACTATATATTAAAGGGCATTATCGTCTATGTCTATTCTCTTCGTTAATTATGATTTGTGAAACAATATCGATATTATACCCTATTAATTAGGGAAACCGGAATCTTTTTTTTTTGAATTGATGAAAATCCATAACCATTTCATGGAGATCACGTTAATCTCTAATCAAAATAAGCGGTTTTCATATTAACAAACCATGATATTTTACACAATTTGTAAAACAAACATTCAAGCAAAAACCACGGACTTCGATAACTCTCAATTAGTTATGGTGAATATGGATGACGAACCACTGTCTCTGAATGAAATCCATGTTCAAGATGTTATCGAGAACGATGACCTGTTTCTATCGTCTTTTGTTTCACCGCACGTCGGTGAAACATCCACTAGGTCCGATAAGTATACTCTTTTCCAGTCGACGATGTCAACGATTCTGCTTCAAAGGGTACTATTTGTTATTCGCGAGAATCTGTGTCATGTGTTAGTGAACTACGTTTAGATGAACAAAAACTAATGTTTCATGGTCGACAGATAGTTGAACGTGAAGTACATTGGTTGTTTAAAAAAAATAACCAACTTCAATTACTTCCATTTCAGAAACCTTTGTGTCTTCATTATGTGGATATGATGCATCCATTTCATCATGACAGTATCCTTCATCTTTGCATCTGCCATGACTATTTATTGTTGACAAATTAGTTAATTAAACTTAAGTAACACAATTAAATCGATGTATCATTGTTTCAGTTTTAAAATATTATACTATTCACTTTTGAACAACATATTCAAAACATTCATGTTAGATAAGTCATCAAATTTAGCACTAACATAAACCGATTCATTATATTATGTAATGAATCGTTTCATTACATTAACGTATGTCAATTTCATCATTTGTATGGGAATATTGCATCAGGTTTTTTAGCAATGAACTATCACTCCATATGTTTCATTTGTATCAAATTCATCATATTAGTTGTGTTGCATCAATTTCGTTTAGTAATTGAGTTTTTCACTATTCAGTTTCATCTGCTTCACTTGTATCAGTGAATTATTCGAGCATATGGTTTCATAATTCGGTGAACTATTTCATCATATGGTTCATTGTTTCAGTGAGCTATGGTGAAATACGTGAATTATTTCATCATATGGTTTAACAATTCAGTGAACTATTGCATCATATGGTTTCATAATTCAGTGAACTATTTCATCATATGTTTCACCGTTTCAGTGTAAGCAATTTCATTAATAAAAATTACATCAAATACTTAATAAACAATACTGAAACTGAGGAACTTTTCATACATCAACAAAATTACAAAACAACAATGGACTGGTCCATGTGTGTATCAGTCAATGTTAACAGCATCATTATTTTTTAAAAATGTTGAGACGATTCATTACTAAACATATCAATTGGTCGATGTTATTTAAATGTTTCACCCTACCTGATATCATCTGATGTTTTTAGTTCATCATTTCATCAGAGTGTTTTTGCTATTCCACCACATGTTATCTTTGATTTAAGATTGTACTAAACCGATGTGTTAAGTAGTCTCATTAAATTTTACACGGTTTGTTTTTGTATAACCGATAAAACTAAAAAAACTGATTTACCCTCAAACAAAACACCAATATAGCAAAATATAATCTACAAAATGCATGCGTCTTATTAGGTATTTATTGAAAGCGCTTCACCGATTTATGTTTTAACTAATAGTGAAGATTTTTTTTAATGTCAATAAAACCCTCGATCGGATGAATCCCTGTTTTTTAATGTAAATAAACCATAACAGGGTGTGTCAGTGAAATGCAGATCAATACCCGAACAATATTTCATTTGTAAAGCGTAAAAGTTTACAAAAAGTGACCCATTACCAACATCAGTCTCGGGCTTTGCGATTTCTGAAGTTCGATTCACCATCCTCCACTTCGATTTAGGGTTCTGTTTCAGTGATTCTTCGATTTCGTTGCTGTCTTCGTCAAGAGGGTTGTCTGGAGTGTTAGTGAAGTTCGAGAATGTTGTGTTCTTCATTATTCTCTCGCTTCGTTTCCTACCTATTAAAAAAGAGATGAATCGTGCGATTTAGGGTTTATCGCAAACAAATGATGAATCAATTTATATAGAAGGAAGATATTATACCTCCGTAAAGGCGAATCATGTCGATGAAATCGGTTTGACGATTTTCTGAAGAAATCTTCCGTATATTCAGTGATGAAGCCGAAGAAATTGAGATTGATTCAGTTTCCTTTTTCAAATAATCGGATGAAATGACCCAGATGCCCTTGGTTTCATTTATCGGTCAATAAAAAAATGAAAAAATTTCATTATTAACAAAAATAGATCAAAATGATATGAACCGTAGATTAAAATGATCTATGATATAAAAGTGGGTTTCACAGTTTTTAAAATAACAGTGGGTTTCACATGAAACGGCCTATATATATAACTTATCTATTTTTGATATTTATCATAAAAAGTGCATATATGATTTGTTTATTTAATAAGTCAACAATATATAAATTATTAAATATAACATATTTACATAAATTTGTATTTATTAAATTACACATTGTCCTTTTTAAATGAGATATTATTAATATTAATGTATGAGAAAGATGAGAGAGAAATAATAGCGTGGTTGTATTTACTTTTTTCGATCATATATTTAAATAGAAAGAGCATTTCACTTGTATATTTGTAGTGCAAATTTCAAATTTGTGTTGATTTCTATTTAGTATAATAGTATTTTTCTTTCAATTAGTGTAACACTCAGTTTATCCTATTTCATTTCATTTTGACTATGATTAAGTTTTGTATTTGGTCTATGTGGTTTTGTGTTTTTTTAACTATAGTTCTCATTATATGATTATTATGGATATAGTCCATGTGATATGCAATAGATTGTGACTAGGGTCCCTAAACACTAACACCGTTAAAGACATCATGTGTTGTAACACCCCGAATTTCCATGTAAGTAACCGATCCCATTCGTATGTTTATATTTTCGGTGTTTATCGGTTTCGTACGTGGGATTCAACGTTTTGCATGCATATTATTATGAGTCGAGACCAACCACGAGAAAGAACGAAGAATCGGGGTCGAATCGAATTTTGGACAGCAGCGGGGCAGAGGTCTGCGACTATGCCCGACGACATTGCCCGGGGCATAGTCGCTGGAGCATTGTCGCATAGGAGGGGCGAGATGGCCGAAACAAAAAGAAGGTGGGCACTCGGGGGCGACTATGCCCGCGACATTGCCCGGGGCATAGTCACGAGGTCATAGTCGCGATCGGGGTTTTGTTGGCAGCTATTTGAGTCGATTTTAGGGCAGAACTCACAGAACTCTCCTCTCATTCTTCCACAGCCGATCCTTTCTCTCTCTCTTAGACGATTTTCTTCATTTACTACCTTCTCCCTCCTCATTTAAATCTTCCAAGAACCCTAGCATCTATGGCTTCTTCTTAGGTGTTAGTAGCTCTAAGTATTAGAGATCTTGTGGTGTATGAGTATCCACTCTTGGATGATAATTTTATGATGAAAATGAGAAGTTTTAAATAAGGAATTGTGATGTAACCTAAATCTAAGATTTTTACAATATCTTATTTATTTGATAGTTACATATGTATATATATATATATATATATATATATATATATATATATATATATATATATATATATATATATATAGCCTTAGGTTCAAATGAGAAGTGCAAATATTTTGAGAAATAGAGAAGTGATCTTGGCCATTTATTCGGTCCAGATCGGTTATAATCGGTCAAAAGTTGCGACTGTTCCAAAAATAGAAGGGTAATTTCGTAATTTTTACAAAAAACACGGGTTGAGTTCATATATGAATCTGTGTGATTCACATATGAACTATACGTTCATATATGAACCTTTGTAATTCACATATGAACTCTTTATAACTAATTCATATACGAATCTTGTGATTCATATATGAACCTTTGTATTTTATATATGAAACTAATTAACTGTAGGTTCATATATGAATCAGTTGAACCAATTAACTGATTCATATATGAATCTTTGTGTTCATATATGAATCTTTGTGTTCATATATGAACCTTTGTGATTTACATATAAACTTTTTTTAACTAATTCATATATGAACTTTTGTGTTCATATATGAACCTTTGTGATTTATATATGAATTTTTTTAACTAATTCTCATATGAACAAATTAACTGATTCATATATGAATTACAAAGATTCATATATGAATCACAAATGTTCATATATGAATTAGTTAAAAATATTTTATATGTGAATTACAAAGGTTCATATATGAATCACACAAATTCATATATGAACCTGTCCCGCGTATTTTTTACGAAACTATCCCTCTATCTTGTGCAGACCATGCACAAACCACGCGAGGAATTATCCTCTGCTTCTCGGTCAAAGCCGCCGATCTTGACCGAATGCATGGCCAAGATCACTTCTCTATTTCTCAAAATAATTGCACTTCTCATTTGAACCTCTCCCTATATATATAGTTAAAGGAGAAGAGGTTAATCATACACTTCCTATGTGATATTTGGTGTACCCTTTTATGTGGCTATGTAAGTAAATCAACGTGCCATTTCTTGTGTCGATTTGATATCTCCATGTATAATCATAATTTGGAATTATCGATATTTCTAATCCTTGTGCACGAGGATATGGAAATTGGGTTATGTACTCATATTTTATTGGCCGTTTTGGGTCACTAGCGAGTAGGCAATTGGGGACATTGATGTCCTTGAGGTGTAACTCGTATAGATTGGATAGGCAAGGTGGTGTCCTAAGTGCAAGAGCAAGCAATTCGGTCCTCGCAATTCTGGTCGTATTACATGTTTCAAGTGTAGAAAGGCGGGGCACACTAGTCCGGAGTGCCATATAAGGGGGACAGTTTGCTTTGAGTGCAAAGAGATCGGGCATGTGAAGCGGGAATGTCCCAAGATAAAGAGGGACTCTAGAGGGACCGGTTCGGGAAGTCAGCGAAGGAGGGAAGCCATTCCCAAGCCTCAAGGGAGGGCCTTTCATATGACGAAATAGGAAGCAAAGGAAACCGCAGACGTGGTGTCGGGTACGTTCTTACTCAACTCTTTACCCGCTAGAGTATTGTTTGATTCGGGTGCGAATTGTTCTTTCGTGTCGATTGTGTTTTGCAAGTCTATAAATGTGCCTAGTAGTACTCTGCACGATGCTTTGGTCATTGAGGTAGTAAATGGAGAAAAGGTAGTTTTGTAGGAAATCTTGGAGAAATGTCACCTAGAGATTAGTGGTGAAATCTTCGAAGTAGACCTACTACCCATGGCTATTGGGAGCTTTGACGTGGTGATCGGAATGGATTGGTTGGCAAAGCACAAAGCAGAGATTTTGTCCTGGTGTACAGGGAGAAGCGTAAGGGTGAGGTGGGTATCATCTCTTCCATCAAGGCAAGGAAGTGCCTAATGAAGAAGTACCCATCGTTTTTAGCCTACGTGGTGGACACCAAGTTAGAGAAAAAGAAAGTAAAAGATGTGAAAGTCGTCAAAGAGTATCCAGACGTTTTCCCCGATGACTTGTCGGGTTTGCCACCCGACCATCTAGTGGAGTTCAAGATGGACTTGGTTCCGGGAGCGACACCGATAGCCCGCGCACCATACCGTCTCGCTCCAACAGAAATGCAAGAGATGATGACGCAACTACAAGAACTCCTAGAGAAGGGTTTCGTGAGACCGAGCTCGTCGCCTTGGGGAGCTCCGGTGCTTTTCGTCAAGAAGAAGGATGGGTCGATGCGGATGTGTATCGACTATCGGAAATTAAACAAGGTAACCATCAAGAATAAGTATCCGCTTCCCCGAATAGACGACCTCTTTGATCAACTTCCAGGGGGTCGGATGCTTCTCCAAGATTGATCTCCGATCCGGTTACCACCAAGTGAATGTTAAAGAAGAAGACATCCCAAAGACTACATTTAGGACTCAGTATGGGCACTACGAGTTCTTAGTCATGCCATTTGGTTTAACGAACGCGACAGAAGTTTTTATGGATTTGATGAATCGGGTGTGCCGACCATTCTTGGATAAGTCAGTAATTGTGTTCATCGATGATATCTTAGTGTACTCCAAAGATGAGGTAGAGCATGAGCAACACCTTAGGGAAGTTTTGGAGGTGCTAAGGAAGGAGAAGTTGTACACTAAATTCTCTAAGTGCGAGTTTTGGTTGTGGGAAGTACAATTCCTCGGGCATGTGGTGACCCGAGAAGGTGTGAAGGTGGATCCCTACGAAGGTTGAGGCAATGATGAATTGGGAGCCTCCAAAGAGCCCTCCGGAAATTAGAACCTTTTTGGGGCTAGCCGGGTACTACCGAAGATTCATCCAAGACTTCTCCAAGATTTCATCGTCATTAACGACATTGACTCGTAAGAATGTGAAATTTGTGTGGACCAACGCGCAAGAGGAAGCAGTTCGGACTTTACAACGAAAACTTTATGAAGCTCCAATCTTATCCTTACCCGAAGGAACGGAGGACTTCGTCGTTTATAGTGATGCGTCTAAGATGGGTTTGGGTTGTATTTTGATGCAAAGAGGCAAGGTGTGATCCCATAAATCAACAACAATTCAAGTATATTAAGAGAGATCGAGATATTGAAGTCATGCTCATATTAGATTTAATCTTTGAATACATGGAAGATGACACACACACACACTCTCTCTCTCTCTCTCTCTCTCTCACACAAGTAAGCTCTCTACATTGTGCCACATTTACAAATGAGCTTCTTAACACATTATATAGCCGAGCCCAAGGCCCACTAAGCACTAAGCCCAAGCCCATTACAAACACAAGCCATTTACAAAACTTTCACATAATTAGGACATTTTCGGTCCTAACATTCTCCCCCTAAAGTTTTGTAAAGCAAAATCATCTAAAGCTTTATATCTTCAAAAACCTTTAGCTCCTCTCCCCCTTGATTTTCTTGGAAAAACTTTAGTGATGCTTTTTCTTCGAATGAAGTCTAGGCTCCCCTTTGAAAGAAGCTCTTACTCTTCTTATTTTCAACCTTGAAAAACCGGATTCGATGTACGCCATAACCTCGACTGGAATCACGAACACATCTTCAAAAAGTAGAAACTCGAGCTCGTTCCGATAAGCCCGCAAGAATGATAACGAGCGAGTTTTGAGTGACTGTCGGACAAGATTTATACGACTAAGCCCAATGAACAGTAACTGTCGGACAACTCTTATACGACTAGAACCAGTAGTCGAACAAGTTTCGTACGACAACTTTGAAGATCAGTTTTGTACGACAGTTATGAATGTTTGAATGTCTGTTTTGTACGACAGTTATGAATATTTGAATATCTACGTTGTCCGACTAAGATGAACACCAAACTGTTGAGTTTTCCGTCGAACACTTTTAACAACTCAAAAACCTTGATTTCTTGCTGTTTTTCACATCAATTGATTGCAAACATATCGTTACTTCATACCGAATAGATATGTGAGCATCTAACATCAAATCTCCGGTAAAAAAACAACTTTCCGGCAAAAATCGTTTTCAGGCGATATAGGTACTGTTCATATCCGAAAATCACAATTCACCCAATTCTTCATCAAATTTGGATCTGATTGTTGCATTCTCTTCATAATCAATGTAGAAAATGATTTGAATGGCTAAAATCGATCCATGCACAACAAAATCTTCTAGATCTTAAGATTTTCATGAAAAACTCCGAAAAACTCAAAAACTTTCTAAATCACCAAATTGTTCACGTTGATCGATTCTGAATAGAGGAATTGATCTGGAATCGAACAACGAATAGATCTTTAATAGATCAGGTGATTAGAACATACTTACTTGAAGATCGAATTCCAAATTCTTCAAAATCTTCAAAAATTCGGCACTTTTTCACTTGAATTGTCGAGATTCGAATGATCGTATCGAAGAAATATCTTCAATTCTGCTCTGATACTACATGTGATCCCATAAATCAACAACAATTCAAGTATATTGAGAGAGATCGAGATATTGAAGTCATCCTCATATTAGATTTAATCTTTGAATACATGGAAGATGACACACTCTCTCTCTCTCACACAAGTAAGCTCTCTACATTGTGCCACACTTACAAATGAGCTTCTTAACACATTATATAGCCGAACCCAAGGCCCACTAAGCACTAAGCCCAAGCCCATTACAAACACAAGCCCTTTACAAAACTTTCACATAATTAGGACATTTTCGGTCCTAATAGCATATGCATCGAGGCAATTGAAGGAACATGAGAAGAATTACCCAACTCACGACCTCGAGTTGGCGGCGGTCGTGTTTGCTTTGAAGTTGTGGTGACACTACTTGTATGGTATGAAATGCACGCTTTACACCGATCATAAAACCATCTTGAAGTGTGTCTTTGATCAGAAGGAGTTGAATATGCGTCAACGAAGATGGCTAGAGTTGCTAAAGGACTACGACTGTGAACTATTATACCATCTGGGCAAGGCGAATGTGGTAGCAGACGTCTTGAGTCGGAAGGAGTATAGTGGGATGGTGCAAGCATCGTTGGTAAGAATTGAAATTATCTCGAGCTTGATGGACATGATCAAGACCGCTCAAACCGAGGCACTACTTGAGGCGAATCTCAAGGAAGAAGCTATGGTGAAGCAACATCTTCTATTGACGGAGGATAGTAGGGGATTAAAACTTTTCCAAGGAAGGATTTGGGTACCAAAAATTGGAGGGTGTCGAGAGTTGCTCATGGAAGAAGCCCACAAGTCAAAGTACTCTATACATCCCGGAAGCACCAAAATGTATAGAGATCTAAAATTGAACTATTGGTGGCCGATTATGAAGCTTGATGTAGCCAGTTCGGTGGAGAAATGCATCACATGTTCGCTTATGAAAGCCGAGCACCAACGACCCTATGGTAGTTTGCAATCACTTGAAATACCGGAATGGAAATGGGATCACATTACGATGGACTTTGTGACGAAACTACCAAGGACCTTGAAGGGTCACAACACCATTTGGGTAATAGTGGATCGGATGACCAAAAGTTCTCACTTCTTGGCTATGAGGGAGAAGTTGCCGTTAGACAAATTGGGAAAGTTGTACATCAACGAAGTGGTCTCTAGGCACGGGGTGCCATCATCTATTGTATCTGATCGCGACAGTCGTTTTACTTCTCACTTTTGGAACGCCTTTCAAAGGGAATTGGGAACGAAGGTAAAGTTGAGTACGACTTATCATCCTCAAACGAACGGGCAAAGCGAGCGGGCCATCCAAACTTTAAAAGACATGTTGAGGTCGTGCGTAATCGATTTTGGAGGAAATTGGGACTCTTATCTTCCATTGGTAGAGTTTGCCTACAACAACAGTTATCATTCAAGTCTTGGTGTGGCACCATTCGAGGCCTTGTATGGGCGGAAATGTAGAACACCGGTTTGTTGGCTCGAAGCGGGAGAGAAACAATTTGTCGGGCCAAAAGTTGTACAAGAGACGGCAGATAAGGTAAAAAGTATTCGGGAGCGGTTGAAAGCCGCTCAAGATCGTCAAAAGAGTTACGCCGATAAGAAAAGGCGGCCGGTCGAGTTTCAAGTGGGTGATCGGGTAATGTTGAAGGTCTCACCTTGGAAGAGAATCATTAGGTTTGGGAAGTATGGGAAGCTTAGTCCCCGTTTCCTTGGGCCTTTCCCGATTGTGGAGAGAGTGGGACTTCAAGCCTACAAGATAGATCTACCGCCCGAGATGAGTGGAATTCACCCTACATTTCATGTTTGCTACTTACAGAAATGTTTGGTGGAAGAAAGGGACGCCATCCCTTTATCAGAAATACAAGTGGACAACAACCGTTGTGTAGAGGAGCCAGAAGCCATATTGGAAAGAGAGACGAAGAGACTTCACCATAAAGAGGTTATTATGGTGAAGGTTCAATGGAAGCATCATCGGGGTACCAATGTGACATGGGAATCCGAGGAGGATATGAAGAGGCGTTACCCGTAACTTTTCGTTTAGTGCGAGATTTCGAGGACGAAATCTTTTCCAAGGAGGGGAGGATTGTAACACCCCGAATTTCCATGTAAGTAACCTATTCCATTCATATGTTTATATTTTCGGTATTTATCGGTTTCATACGTGGGATTCAACTTTTTGCATGCATGTTATTATGAGTCAAGACCAACCACGAGAGAGAAGGAAGAATCTGGGACGAATCGAATTTGGACAACAACGGGGCAGAGGTCTGCGACTATGCCCGACAACATTGCCCGGGGCATAGTCGCTGGGGCATTGTTGCATAGGAGGGGCGAGACGGCCGAAACAAAAAGAAAGTGGGCACTCGGGGGCGACTATGCCTGCGTCATTTCCCGGGGCATAGTCGCGAGGTCATAGTCGCGATCGGGGTTTTGTTGGCAGCTATTTGAGTCGATTTTAGGGCAGGACTCACAACACTCTCCTCTCATTCTTCTGTAGCCGATCCTTTCTCTCTTTCTTAGACAATTTTCTTCATTTACTACCTTTTCCCTCCTCATTTAAAGCTCCCAAGAACCCTAGCATCTATGGCTTCTTCTTAGGTGTTAGTAGCTCCAAGTATTAGAGATCTTGTGGTGTGGAAAAGCTCCAAGTGGTCAAGTTCCATCCAAGTGGTTGCATCTTTAGGGTCCAACATTTCTAGGGTTTTCTTGTAAAGACCCTATATGTGAGTAACTACCACTCTCTTTACATTAAATGTTATTTTTAAGTGTGTATGACTTGTATTTACATGTATTTAATGATTTGGGGGAATTCTAACCTAAACTAGGGTTTCGGAAGTTTTAATCTAGTAAAGCTCATGTATGAGTATCCACTATTGGATGATAATTTTATGATCAAAATGAGAAGTTTTAAATAAGGAATTGTGATGTAACCTAAATCTAAGATTTTTACAATATGATAGTTACATATATATATATATATATATATAGGGTTGGGTTCACGTGAGACCGACATGTTTTCGTGAGACCAACATGTTTTCGTGAGACCTTGAGACCACAAAGTTAACACTAAACCTTCACAGCAAAATACTGTGAAGGTACTGTGATGCTAAACCTTCACAGTGTTTTTACTGTGAACGTTCGTTGTTTTTCTTACCTTCACAATGAATCACTATGAAGGTTTAGTGTTAATTTTGTGGTCTCACGAAAACATGTTGGTCTCACGTGAACCCAACCCTATATATATATATATGTATATATAGTTAAAAGAGAAGAGGTTAATTATACACTTCCTATGTGATATTTGGTGTACCCTTTTATGTGGCTATGTAAGTAAATCAACGTGCCATTTCTTGTGTCGATTTGATATCTCCATGTATAATCATAATTTGGAATTATCGATATTTCTACTCCTTGTGCACGAGGATATGGAATTTGGGTTATGTACTCATATTTTATTAGCCGTTTTGGGTCACTAGTGAGTAGGCAATGGGGGACATTGATGTCCTTGAGGTGTAACTCGTCTAGATTGGATAGGCAATATGGTACCGTAAGTCCTTGAGGTGTAACTTGACGGAGTAGGCAATAAAGGCAATATATAGATACATGGTTTGAGGTTGTGATGTCTTTATGGCATGGGAACTAAAGCCGGGACTTGAGTTGTAATCCAATAACATCAAGGGTGACTCCACTCCCATGTTATTGTCACCCCGGTGGAAACGGGTCTCCTCCGCATTTAGAGAAATGTCTCTTTTGTACTATGTTTAGGTGTGGACTATCATGGATACATGGAAATTGGTATTTTAATATCAAGTGGAGCCGGTATCTTTATTTTATGATGTCATTCTTATGTATTATAAATTGCATCAAGGATTTAATCTCTCTAGACTTTCGGTCTAACGCTATATGATGTGTGTTTGTGGATTATAGGTTCCACCTAGCGGTGTGTCTAGATCTCTTTGGGTTGCCGGCCATGCTTTTGGAACTTCAAGGGTCGGGCCTTTGGGAAATCACGAGATGAGAGATTTTTGGAGATATAACAACACCCGTGTTAATCTAGTTTAATGTAATTCTAGATTAGTAGGTTGTGGTGTATTATGTCTCAAGTACTCATTAGTATATACATCGTCCAAACTATGTCGTGGTTTTAAGGGTTGAGTTGGCTTAATTTATGAAGTTTATTTTACCCATTTTTCCGGAAATTCCTTATATTAAATGTCATAATTTTAGGGTGTTACATGTGTCTTGCATACTATGGGTATAATTGTCAATTTACCTTTCCCTTTTAATTATTTAAGAGTGAATTGTGGTTTTGGTCCCCCTGCGTTTGTATATTATTTGTAGGAGTATGATGAACTCACCTTGGTGGTTATTGTGAGAAACCAAACCCTAGGAGGGAGGAGATGAGTACTTAAGACCTTGAACTACCAAGAAGATTTCTCCACTTAAAGCAATCCTATACACATTTAATGACCTTGGTAACCATTGGAAAAAATTAAATGAAGTGAAAGAGATGGGGAAGGGAGCTTACCAACTGCAGATAACAAAATTGCCTAACAACTCCCAAAAATCAGATAAAATGACCTAAAATCGGGTTGCCTCACTTAAATACCCAGGCCCGGCCGCGACTATTCCCTGCGATAATGACATATGTCACAATCGCGGGCACAATCGCCCGTGTGACACCACCCACGGTACAAACGCCGCGACAATGACGTGCAATAGTGACCTATGCATAATCGTCGGGCACTATCATCTGATATGTACCGAGAGCATCTCAAGACCCGTGACAATGATCAACGAATGTGCCCCTTCTTTGTGTCAGTGCTTCTTTGTGTAAGAGCTTCTACGTAAGTGACTTCTTTGTGTTAGAGCTTCTTAGTCTTTTTCTCCAAAATGGCTTCGCGATTTTCGATGCAACGGTTGTTCTCGTCCACTCTTATTTCCGAGAGTGGGATGACACTTTCCTCTTTCACTAAACACTTACGTAGACAACATACATGGAACGTGTTATGTATTCCGTTCATTTCTGGAGGAAGTTCCAATTGATAAGCTTGAAGTCCAATCCCCTTAGTTATCGTGAATGGTCCAAGAAAACGGGGACTCAACTTCCCACGCTTTCTAAAACGAATCAAACCCTTCCAAAGAGATACCTTCAACATTACTCGGTCTCCTACTTGGAACTCCATCGACCGCCTTTTTTTGTCGGCATAGCTCCTTTGTCTGTCTTGCGCCGCTTTCAAGCGTTCCCTTATAACTTTGACCTTACTGATCGTCTCTTGTACAATTTCTGGCCCGACAAACTGCTTTTCTCCCGCCTCTAGCCAACACAAGGGAGTCCTACACTTCCTTCCGTACAATATTTCAAATGGTGCCACCTTCAAGCTAGAATGGTAACTGTTTTTGTAAGCAAACTTCACCAAAGAGAGATGGGTATCCCAATTGCCACCAAAATCGATCACACATGATCTTAACATATCTTCCAACGTTTGAATTGTTCTTTCACTTTGTCCGTCCGTTTGAGGATGATACGTCGTGCTCAAGTTCTCCCTCGTACCCAATTCTTTGTGCAATCCTTCCCAAAACCTTGAAGTAAACCGACTATCGCGGTTTGATACTATAGACAAAGGCACTTCATGCCTAGAAACCACCTTGTCAATGCATAACTTTGCCAATTTATCCATTGGTAAGGTTTCTCACATTGCTAGGAAGTGAGCACTCTGAGTTAGACGATCTACTATCACCCAAATTGTATCATGAGCCCTCAAGGTCTTCGGCAACTTAGTCACAAAATCCACGGTGATGTGATCCTACTTCCATTCGGGTATTTCCAAAGATTGCAAACTCCCATAAGGTCGTTGATGTTCGGCCTTCACTTGTGAGCAAGTCACACACCGTTCCACATAATGTGTTACATCTAACTTCATAACTGGCCACCAATAATGTAGTATCAAGTCTCTATACATCTTGGTGCTTCTGATGGATGGAGTACTTGGACTTGTGAGCATCTTCCAAAAGTAGCTCCCAATTGCCTCAAATTTTGGGTACCCATACACGCCCATTAAACAATTTCACTCCGCGGCTATCCTCTGTTAATAGTAGTCTTTGCTTTGTCATCACTTCTTCCTTGAGGTTCTCTTCCAACAAAGCTTTGGTTTGTGTCATTCTAATCCGCTCTATGAGGCTTGACACTAACTCGATTCTTGAGAGGTTGGCTTGAAGACTCCCACTATAATCTTTTCGGCTAAGGCGTCGGCAACCACATTTGCTTTACCCGGATGCTAGAGCAATTCACAATTGTAATATTTAAGTAGTTCCAACCACCTCCTTTGCCTCGTGTTCAACTCCTTTTGATCGAAAACATATTTGGTAACACCCTGAATTTTTAGGTAATTTAAGAAAATCCTACAACTCAAATTTCGTTATTTCAACCTCAATTAATCGGGTAGTAAACCATGGTTCAAGAGCAAACATTTTAGATACATGCTTACGTATATGTGATTTTCGAAGTTGACCCCACACATGGATATTCACGTGTGCGTGTTTGGCGTTTAGCCGTACATAGCTCACGTGGGTCGGGGAGGGTTTAACTTTCGACAAGTCGAGTTTTAGACAACAGCCAAGCCGTGGACGACGACTATGCTTGCGACTTTGACCATGGCATAGTCGCTGTGGTGATTGTCGCCGAGGAGGGTACGCAGGAGAATCGAACAGAGAAGTTGGGGTGCTGAGGGAGATTATGCCCGATGACAATGCCGGGGCATAGTTGCCGGGTCAAAGTCACGCACGGTCCCGAGTTCCGACATCTTAAATCAATTTTTTTGATGGCTTCTCACTCATTTTTCTCATTTCCTTCAGCTGGCCCCACTCCTATTTGGGCGATTTTTCTCTCTTGCCTGCTTCCTCCCTCCTCATTCAATGCTCTAGGGTTTCAAGCATTTACTCTCACCTTCTAGGGCATATTTAATGCAAAGTGAGAAGTTCCTTGTGTGTAAAAACTTCAAGTGATCAAGACCCACTCAAGTTCTTTCCATCTCTAGGGCTCACCATTTCTAAGGTTTCCTCAAGAAACTAGGTTTTCTCACTACAAACCTTGGGTGCTGAGTTCTACTTCATTTCCCTCATTTAAATGCTCTTTTGTGCTAAAATAATAAGTTTTACTTGAACTTGGAGGTTTTTTTTACCTAAACTAAAGTTTTAGGGATTTTGGTCAAGAAGGAAGGTTCCATATGATTGTTTCTCTTGTCATGGTACTTGTGGGTTTTGAAAATTGTAGGTTCAATACATTTGGAAAAAGGGACCCAAAACTTGGGTTTCACAAAGATCTCATCATTTATATATAAACATAAGTATCTATGCTTAACCAGTACAAAAATATATTACATAAACTTATTTATAGATATATACACATATATTTGTATATATATATAATTACGAGCATGGTTAGTTTTCATGAATAGTTAAGGTAGCCTTAAATTGGAGAAATGAGACGTAACATGCATTTATATGTGGTTTATGGAACATCCATACATGTAATATATGTGGGGAAAATTAGCATGCTACTATTTGCGATGGTTAGTTAATCTTATCCATGATCATGATTTGGTATCGATGGTGTCTATATCTTTGTGCACGAGGATTTAGATTATGTGGGTTTTATAGCAGTAGGCAATAAGGGACACTGAAGTCCTCGAGGTGTAACTCGTCTAGATTGGATAGACAATATAGTCCCGTAAGTCCTTGAGGTGTAACTATACGGAGTAGGCAATAAAGGCATGTTTATGGTTTGAGGTTGTGATGTCTTTACGACATGGGAACTGAAGCCGGAACTTGAGGTGTAATACAATAACATCAAAGGTGACTCCACTCACGTGTTCTCGTCACCCCGTTGGTAACAGGTCTCCCCCGTACTTCAAGAGTCTTTCTCTTGTGTGTTTATGTTCAGGTTGGATTACTTGGACGAAATCAAATTGTGGTAATTATTAACCCACGGACCCGGTAACTTTGGTTTGAATTACAATGTCGCTTACTTTTATAATCTTACGAATTCTTACATTCTCTCACTATACTTTCGGTCTAACACTTGCGGTATTGTGAAGTGTGGATTTCAGGTCCCACTAGCGGTGCGTCTTTGACACGTTGATTTTCCGACCATGCTTTAGGAGCTTGGAGGGTCGGGCTTTTTGGGATTTCGAGATGAGAGATTTTTGGAGATATAGCGACACCCGTGTTAATATAGTTTAATTCAATTCTAGATTAGTAGGTTGTTGTGTGTTATGTCTCGATACTCGTTAATTTAAACTTAGTCCAAACTATCCCGTTACATTAAGGGCTTTAGTTGGTTATTATATGAAGTTTTTATTTTACCCATTTTCCGGAAATTCCTTATTTTATTGTCTAACTTTTAGGGTGTTACAAGTTGGTATTAGAGTTCTAGTTTAAGTGAACTAGGTGTGCTAGTGTGATGCCTAGACTTAAGCTGAGACTAATAAGTTATGAAATGTGAGATATTGGGTAGAAGTATTAAGATGGGACATGTACGGAGTCGACGGAAATTACATAGTTGTGAATTATGAAAGTGGTAATGAGAATTTTTATGTGTAGTATGTTCATAATTTCAATTAGCTACTGTTATTATGAATATATTGTTACGTGAGCATGCTTGACTACTATGATTATGATGACCGATGATTGTACTAGTACGTTTCCTTATGTGTAATCTCGTTAGCCTATTTTCTCATCCTTATTCTCGAATGTGTGACAGAAATGGTAAATACGCGGAGTAGACCTCAGTCTTCACCAGAAGGTAACGCCGTGACTGAATCCACGAGTGACCAACCAAACGAAACTCCAGCAGCCTTGCCTCCTCCACTACCACCTTTGTTGGGGTGGGAGAGTGGAGCGCGTGCCAAGGACAAATATTGCCTCCACCAACCCCGTTATAATGGAAGTGACACCTCAAACTCAAATGATGGAATTATGAGGGCCATGAACGAGACCATGGTAAAGCAACAGGGATTGTTTATGAAGGTTTTGGAGGACATGGACACTAACCCGCGCCGACACGAAACAATCAAAAAAAATGTGGTTGTTGTGGGATCCGGGGGAACCAGTGATGAAAACAGCACCGATGGGGTGCCTACTACGGAAACAAGACAAGCGGGAAGAACTTGCTTCTATAAGACATGTGTATGTTGTAAACCTACGAAGTTTTCTGGTTCTGACAATCCAGTGGCATGCACGAACTAGATCAGGGAAATTGAGCAAGCCTTCAGAGCTTGTGACTGTGAAGAAAACCAGAAAGTAAAATTTGGTTCTCAACGCTTCAAAGTTCAACTTTAACTTGGAGGAACGTCTACACCTCCACCCTAGAAGCTTCGATACTGGCCAAGATGACTTGGCCCGTTTTCAAGAGGAAGTTATTAGAAGAGTACTGCAATGAGCAAGAGATGAATTTGATCGAGGAAGAATTCCGATCGATCAAGAAAGGAATTTTGTCAGTGAGGGAGTATACCCTACTCTTCATGGAAAAATTGAACCTTGTGGGGCACGTGACCCCAATTGAGAAGGAAAAGATGAAGGCGTATTTGAAGGGTTTGCCTGCTGATATGATGGAAATAAACCGTAACTCCAAAGCCACTAACCTTCGAGAGACGATCGAAGAGGCCAAAGTTATGGAAAGGGCCTATGCAAGAGACAAAGAGGAGAAAGCGAGAGTTGGAGAGAAAAGGAGGTGGTGGGAGAGCCCACAAAATTCATTCAAAAATCCAAGGTTTCACCCAAGTGGTAAAGGAGGGGACAATCGTCGGGAGGCGAAATGGTGTCCCAAGTGCAAGAGCAAGCACTTCGGTTCTTGCAATTCTAGTCAGGTTACATGTTTTAAGTGTGGGTAGTCGGGGTACACTAGCCCAGAGTGCCACATACGGGGGGCGGTGTGCTTCGAGTGTAAAGAGATTGGGAACGTGAAGCGAGAGTGCCCCAAGATGAAAGGGGACGCAAGAGGGACCGGTTCGAGCAGTCAACCAAGTAAGGAGGCCATTCCTAAGGCTCAAGGGAGGGCCTTTTAGATGACGAAGGAAGAAGCGAAGGAAACCGCCTATGTGGTATCGGGTACGTTCCTACTCAACTCTTTACCCACTAGAGTATTGTTTGATTTTGGTGCAAATTGCTCTTTCGTGTCGTTAGTGTTTTGCAAATCCTTGAATGTGCGTATTAGTACTCTACGCGATTCTTTAGTCATAGAGGTAGCAAATGGGGAGCAAGTGGTTTTGCGGGAAATCTTGGATAAATGTCGCATAGAGATCAGTGGTGAATTATTTGAGGTGGACCTACTCCTCATGGCTATTGGGAGTTTTGACGTGGTCATTGGAAGGATTGGTTGGCTAAGCAAAAGCAGAAATTCTGTGCTCTAAGAAACTCATAAGGTTACCACTTCGAGTGTAAAGAGATTGGGAACGTGAAGCGAGAGTGCCCCAAGATGAAAGGGGACGCAAGAGGGACCGGTTCGAGCAGTCAACCAAGTAGGGAGGCCATTCCTAAGGCTCAAAGGAGGGCCTTTCAGATGACGAAGGAAGAAGCGAAGGAAACCGCCTATGTGGTATCAGGTACGTTCCTACTCAACTCTTTACCCGCTAGAGTGTTGTTTGATTTTGGTGCGAATTGCTCTTTCGTGTCGTTAGTGTTTTGCAAATCCTTAAATGTGCCTATTAGTACTTACGTGATTCTTTATTCATAGAGGTAGCAAATGGGGAGCAAGTGGTTTTGCGGGAAATCTTGCATAAATGTCGCATAGAGATCAGTGGTGAAGTATTTGAGGTGGACCTACTCCCCATGGCTATTGGGAGTTTTGACGTGGTCATTGGATGGATTGGTTGGCTAAGCAAAAAGCGGAAATTCTGTGCTTCAAGAAACTCATAAGGATACCACTTCATAGTGGGGACTTTGTTCTTGTCTACGGGAGGCCTTTGATGTAAGCCTTTATCTTCTTCTTTTTTCAGTCGGGACCAAATGTCTCACCAACCCCAGTTTGTCAATGAATTGCCGGTTATACTCTTTCACCGACAAGTTCCCCTTTTTAAGTTTAGGAAATCCTCCCCTATCCGGTCCATTGCCCTCTCGTTGCAATATTCTTCCAACACTTTCTTCTTGAAAGTCGTCCAACTCAGCTTGGCCAACACCGAAGCCTCTAAAGAAGTGGAGTAAACATTCCACCAAGTGAGGGTTGCCTCTCTTAACATTTGAGAACCGCATTTTGCCTTTTGGCTCTCACCACATTCGCTAGTTCAGAAGACGCGTTCCATCTTTCGAATCCAGTTCATGCAAACTGTTGGTCCCAAAGGGTTATACAAGTTTGTAGAAGGGGGGGGGGGGGTTGAATACAAACACTGATTTTTATCTTTCTAAATTGTTTATTGATATAATCAAACAATTTACAGTTTTTTGCGGAATAAGATCAAGTTAAAAACCTAATCTAAACAAACTGAGAACACACAGATTTCTTGCACTAGAAATAGAGAGAAAAGAGATAAGAAAACTAAAGAGAGTTTTCTAGGCACGAAGTAGTTCAACGAGGAAGAAAGCCGAGCACTTCAATTGTGAAGTAGGGTTTCCTTTATATACTACATGCATTTAATGCAAGACATTATACCTTTACACGTGGCAGCCTTTGATTGGTTACATGATTTGACTTTAGCAAACATTCTAGTGGCCGCATGATGAACAGTGTAGTTGTAGAGTTGGTTGTACGACTCTAGACAAAAGGGATGTCCGTTCTGACAAAATCGTACGGAGGCGTGCAAGGAGATAAGACAAAAGTTTCTTGTAGAACAAGCTTCATGATCAGCGTTCGCTGAATGAATCTTTATCAGCGAATGATAAAGTTCAGCATTCGCTGAAGTCTTCTACTTGAAACTTCTGTTGGGTTTTGTTCAAAACAAGATTTCAAAAATCATAATATTTGCAACGGAAGCTTAAAATCTTTGAACAACATTAAAGCATTTTAACACCCACCAAGGATACATTTGCATGAACATGAAAGATTAAAACACATACATAGGGGGTTTTGAGATACAACCTTTGTAGACTTTGAATCCTCTTGGGAGGTTGGAAGTTGGTGATGAATGTAGAACCCAAAAGAGAGTCCCTATAGAGAAGTCCACCAAGCAAGTTCCAAACACCTTGTGATATGCTAGTATCTTCTTGAAGTTTTTATGCAAGATGAACTTCTAATCCAAGTGAAAAATACTTGTGTTTTTAGAAGAACAAAAACACACACTAGTGTATGTTTTGCCGAGAGCATGAAGAGAGAGAGAGAGAGTGTGATGTTTTTTTTTCAAGTGTGTAATGTTGTATCAAGTCAAGCATGCTTATAATACTTGGACATGCCCATGTGCTTGCCACCTAAAATGACCAATCATAAAAGGGAAGGCCATGCAATTTTTTACAACAAACCCTTGTAGTTTTAAGATGGTTAAAATTATATTTTAACTATCTTAAACTTTTCTCCTCAAGTCCCTCTTTTAATTTTAGCTATAAAATAAATCCATCACATGTATTATTTTATATAACCAAAATTAATTATTTGCATCTAATATTATAAATCATATTCAAAAATATAATTAATAATATTTTATCAAGAAATAATATTTATCAAGAATCAAATTCTTATAAATATTAATTCGGTGTCTACTTGATATATGGTGTGACCCTATAGGATCATATATTACCGGTAATATCATTTTATAATCATTCTTGAGCAAACAGAACCAACAACTTCGCGTGGAATGGACAAGTCTTATTTTCGCTGATATCTGCATCAGGTCACTAGTAGACTTAGTCACTTGTTCTTCAGCTTGGTCTTCGATTTCAGCTTCGAACTTGGTTGACGCGAATCTTGTCTTCAGAGATCATAAGTAAACAATTATATGATGAATCATTCAACGATCATCAGTAAGACTGAACAGGCTCAGGGCTCACTGATGAACAGTGTTCGTTGAAGTATAAATTAAAGCTTGTTTTCCATCAGCGATACTAACCAGACTTAGTATATTTTCTTTGATGGCAAAACATTAATACATATTGTCTACTTATAATTTTCACTAAGTGTTTCTCAGGGTCATTATCAAATCACTGAGGGTTTGGATCAATAATCTCCCACTATTTGATGATGACATAGCAACAAAGGAAAATTGCCAAGTTAAAAACATAAGGATAAAAAGGACTCGTAAAATACTTGTTGATCCAAACCCTCAGTGATTTGATAATGACCCTCTCTTAAACACTTAGTGAAAATTGTAAGTAAACAATATGTATTAGAGTTTCACTATCGCTGATAAGTACTAAGACTTTACAGTACCGCTGATAGGAACTCTCACTCTTTAGAATATATATTCAGCGAACACTGTTTATCATCATATAACTCTGAGCCTGTTCAGTTCTATTGATGATCGCTGATAGTTTAGTTTGTTTACTTATGATCCCTGAAGACAAGTTTCACGTCAACATATGTTCTACGCTGAAGTCTAAGATCAAGCTCAATAACCAGTGACAAGTCTACTAATGAACTGATGCGGATATCAGCAAAACCAAGATTTGTCCACTCAACGTGAAGTATCAAGTAGAAGACTTCAGCAATCGCTGAACTTTATTATATAAGGAGCTTCATGAATGGGTTCATCCAGAAACTTGATTTGTGTAAACTATGTGAACACTATATTAGACTAATATAATTAATGTTAGCTAGTCATTCTTTATTATTTAAGGGGTGTAGATGTAACTTGTTCCCCTATATATATTGTCCTCTGTTGTAGCTTTGTGATCATCAGATTATTTATTATCATGGTATCAAGAGCCTTGACCCCTTCCCTTCCTCTCCCTCAATAACTGACCTGTCTCCCTCCATACCTATCATCCCTTCCTCTCCCTCCCCTCTGGTCTTCTCTTGATCACCGGAACCTCCATGGCCGCCTCCTCCTCCTCCTCCTCCCAAGACGCCACTCTTCCCATGAACACCATCCTTCATCTTATCACCATTCGCCTCTCCTCCACAAATTACCTGTTGTGGAAGAATCAAATGATCCCACTTCTTAATTATCAACTTCTTCTCGACCACGTTGACGGTTCCTCTCAAGCCCCGCCATCTCAACTTTTGGTTGATGCCAAGCCGACCGTGAATCCGGCTCATGCGGTGTGGCTCGCCGCTGATCAACGTGCTGTCATCCTCCTCCAAGCTTCGTTAACCGAGGAGGCCTTCTCGGAGATTGTGGGTCTCTCCACCGCTCGTGATATTTGGTTGGCCCTTGAAGCCGCCTATGGAAATTCCTCTATGGAGCGTGTTCAGAATCTTCGTGACCAACTTCGTCTTCTCTCTAAAGGTACCTCAAGTGTTTCCGAGTTTGGTCGTAAATTTAAGGCTATTTGTGACCAACTTGCGGCCATTGGTCACGCGGTTGTTGAATCAGACAAAACTCATTGGTTTCTTTGTGGTCTTGGTGGTTCGTTTGAAACTTTTTCGACGGCCATTCGTGCCTCCCGCACCCCACATGCCTTCCGTGATTTACTTGCACAAGCCGAGGGGCATGAATTGTTTCTCCGATCAATCCATGGAACAGCCACCACCACCGTGGCTTTCTCGGCTGAAACTGCCTCGACGCAGCCATCTCTCGGTGGTGGTGGTCGGGGTGGTGGTGGTCGGAGATTTCGCGGTGGTCGTGGTCGTGGCCGTCGCCCTCCCCATTGCCAACTATGTCGCCAAAATGGCCATTATGCGAATGTGTGTCCTCAACTTAC
The DNA here is from genome assembly GCA_033807775.1 of Saussurea involucrata. Taxonomy (NCBI): domain Eukaryota; kingdom Viridiplantae; phylum Streptophyta; class Magnoliopsida; order Asterales; family Asteraceae; genus Saussurea; species Saussurea involucrata. The sequence continues at coordinate 17,687,747 of CM066326.1, forward strand.
CACTTTTACTTCATCAAACCCCACAAATGAAACTGATCTTGCCAAGGCTTTTCTTGCAAAGTGTCACGTGAATACTTCCGGTCCGGATTGGTATGTTGATTCTGGTGCCTCCGATCACATGGCCTCTTCCGCGGGTTCGGTTTCTCAACCCGAGCCATTTGGTGGTGAAGGTTCGGTTCAATTTGGAAATGGTAATACTCTCCCTATTTCTTCTATTGGGACTTCCACACTTGCAAATGGTATCCGCCTGCGTGATGTTTTGGTGGTCCCGCACCTTACCAAAAATTTATTGTCCATTAGTAAACTAACATATGACAATGATGTGGATGTGCTATTCTCCAAATCTTATTGTTCTATTCAGGATCGCCTAACGAAGCGAGTTCTAGCTCAAGGAAAATGTGATCGTGGACTCTATGTGCTATCCTCCTCACCGAAGGCTTATGCGTGTTTTGCTAGGACCAAATCCAAGGCGTCGTTTGAACTTTGGCACTCTAGATTGGGGCATGTGTCATTTGACACTATTTCTGTTTTGAATAAACTTGGACATTTGTTGGTTTCTTCTATTTTACCAAAACCAGTTACTTGTTCACCTTGTCAACTTGCTAAATCACACCGGTTGCCATTTGATGATAATAACAAACGTGCCTTACATGTGTTGGATTTGGTCCATTGTGACCTTTGGGGTCCGTCACCGGTTTCCTCGGTTGACTCCTATCGATATTATGTGACATTTGTGGATGACTTTTCTCGATTCACATGGCTATACCCGCTCAAGTCCAAGTCCGATTTCCATGTCATTTTTTCCATGTTTATTACGTTTGTGCAGAATCAATTTTCCTCCAAAATTAAGGTTTTTCAAAGTGATGGGGGTACGGAATTTTTAAATCACAATGTCAAGACATTATTAACCAAGCATGGCATTTTTCACCAAATTTCTTGCCCATATACCCCGCAACAAAATGGGTGGGTTGAACGCAAGCATCGACATATTGTTGAAACCGGGCTTGCCATGATGTTTCATGGACACATTCCTGCCTCTTATTGGGTTCATGCTTTCAGCTCCGCGGTTCACATCATTAATCGCCTTCCCACAAAGGTACTCTCCATGAAGTCCCCGTTTGAAGTTCTGTTTGCACGGGTGCCATCCTATGACAATTTTCGACCTTTTGGGTGTCGGGTATACCCATATTTACGTAATTACTCGGAGCATAAGTTATCTCCGCGGAGCATTCCGTGTATTTTTATCGGGTACAACTCCTAATACAAAGGCTATCAATGCCTTGATCCGGTGTCATCTCGAGTTTTTATCACTCGCCATGCCCGGTTTGATGAGTCGTGTTTTCCGTTTAGTGCTTCTACCAAGGATGCACCCCTCACCACCTTACCTTTGCACTCCTTTTTGGCGGACATTCCCCTACCACCGGTTGCTTACCCGACACCCGTTCATCCATCAACACCACCACCACCACCACCACCCGTTTGTGGTTTTTGCGATGATACCACCACCCCGGTTGATGAAACCGATGCCACGCCACCAACGGATCCCCCGGGTGCTGCCACGCCACCACCGGATCCCCCGGTTGCTGCCACGCCACCACCGGATCCCCCGGTTGCTGCCACGCCACCACCGGATCCCCCGGTTGCTGCCACGCCACCACCGGATCCCCCGGTTGATGCCACGCCACCACCGGTTCCTATGCGGCATACGGATTCCCCGGTTGATGCACCCGATGCCATGCCACCACCGGCTTCGACACCATCTCAAACTCAGCACCCCATGGTCACTCGGGCCAGGGCGGGCATATTTAAACCACGCTATCGGGCTGATTTATCTCACTTTCAGGACCATAGTTTCTTTTCGGCACTGTTAACTACTCGGGATCCTACCTCCTACTCCAATGCTATGCGTGATTCCAAATGGTATGATGCCATGCGCTCCGAAATGCATGCTCTCCATCATAACCGCACTTGGTCGTTGGTTCCTCGTCCTCCCGATACTAATGTGGTGGGGTGCAAATGGTTGTTTCGCACCAAATACCGGGCTGATGGCTCGGTTGAACGGCATAAGGCTCGCCTCGTTGCTCAAGGCTTCAGTCAAGTTCCAGGCCTTGATTTTTCTCACACTTTTAGCCCAGTTGTAAAAGCGGCCACGATTCGGGTGGTTCTCACACTTGCGGTTATTAATGGGTGGCATTTACATCAACTGGATGTGAACAATGCCTTTCTTCATGGCACATTGAGTGACACCGTCTATATGCAGCAGCCGCCTGGTTTTTTGGATTCCCGGTACCCGGATCACGTTTGTAAACTTCGCAAAGCTATCTATGGCTTGAAGCAAGCTCCTAGGGCGTGGTTCCATCGTCTCAGTACCTTTTTAGTTTCCAGTGGTTTCTCATGCAGTCGGGCTGATACCTCACTGTTTGTCTTTCGACGTGATGCGTGCATCCTTTACTTATTGGTTTATGTGGATGACTTGATCCTCACGGGCTCTGATGAATCCATCATTCGCTCCTTTATTGCTAAACTCCATGCTGAGTTTAAAATTAAAGATCTTGGCCGTTTGAATTATTTTCTTGGGCTTGAGGCGACACATCTGCCCTCTGGTCTGTTTATCAGTCAGGCTAAGTACGCTTATGACATCATCTCCCGTGCAGGTCTCCTTGAGGCTAAGCCAGTCGCCACCCCTCTTTCCGCTAATGTTTCGCTTGTTAGTGGTGGTACTCCTTACAAGGATCCCACTCGTTATCGCTCGCTAGTGGGTGCTCTTCAATACTTGACCATCACTCGACCAGATATCGCGTATGCTGTGAACCAAGTCAGTCAGTTTTTATCGACCCCAACTGTAGCGCACTTTCAGGCTGTGAAGCGTCTTATTCGATATGTCAAGGGTACCATCTCCTTTGGACTCACGTTTTCCAGGCCCAAAACCACCACCATTATTGGGTATTCTGATGCTAATTGGGCTCGGTGTCTTGACACACGCCGCTCCACTTATGGATACTCGATATTCCTGGGGGGTAACCTTGTATTTGGAGCGCCAAGAAGCAACCGACTGTTTCTCGCTCTAGTTGTGAATCTGAATATCGAGCCATGGCTAACACGGCTGCTGAGATTATCTGGATCACACACCTCTTACGAGAGCTTCATGCCTTACCATCCGGTCGACCGACTCTCCTTTGTGACAATCAAAGTGCTCTTTTTCTCACACAGAATCCTGTATCTCACAAGCGAGCCAAGCACATTGACCTTGATTATCACTTCGTTCGTGAGCTTGTCGCATCTGGCAAACTTCTCACCATGTTCGTTCCAACCAAGATTCAAGTTGAGAACATCTTCACTAAGAGTCTTCCTCGCCAACAATTTGAGCACTTTCGGTACATGTTGCGCCTTGGACCGCCACCGTCTCGCTTGAGGGGGGATATTAGACTAATATAATTAATGTTAGCTAGTCATTCTTTATTATTTAAGGGGTGTAGATGTAACTTGTTCCCCTATATATATTGTCCTCTGTTGTAGCTTTGTGATCATCAGATTATTTATTATCACACTAACATCTCCATTTTTAACTTTATTCTAAATATAGTTAAATGTCTGGAGTAGATACTTGGTACTCTGATGTGAGATGGGGTCCTTTAGCTTGCGTAATGGCACCCACATTCTCACAAAGGATTTATAGATGATCCTGAATGGGAGGCATCTACCTAGCTTTTCAATGAACTCTTTCATCCACGCATCTTTCTTTTGCGGCTTCTAAAGCGGCAGTGTGTTCTTTTTTGTAGTGTATTATGCAATTTGACCTTCGTCTTGAACCTTTTCAAACAAACTAGTTCTTCATTCACAATGAAGACATTTCCCCTTTTGTGATTGAGAACCTTCTCAATCTTTATGGAAGCTATCATTAGTGCAGCATTTTGCTATGATCTTCTTCCATTCCTCAGTTAAAGAACACTTCCTTGGTTCTTTGTAAGTACCTTAAATCGTTCTTTATAGCCATCCAATGACCTTCCCTCGTTTTTCGTTGGTATCGTTTTCTAATGCTCTAAAGCATTTTGACACGCTCGATCTAGTGCATGTCATGGCATATATGATAGATCCAATTGCCGAAGCGTATGGAATACTAATCATTTTATCTAGCTCATGTTTTGTGCTAGAATATTGAGACATGCTCAAAATGATGCCATATCATATTTGCAAGAAACTACCTTTAGAGCCTTGCATCTTGATCCTTTCAAGATAATGTCAACATATGCACTTTGACTTAAACCTATAAGTCGTCTTGATCTAATCTCTAAAGATCTTTATTCCAAGAACAAAATTAGCCCTTTCTAAGTCTTTTATTGAGGAAATACTGTCCGAGCCAAAGCATGATGTTTCGCTATGTCGGAAAGTTAATTTCCAAATACTAGTATGTCTTGCACATACAGGATTAGGAATTTTACTGCGCTCCCACTAGTTTTAGCAAATACATGAGTCATCTTTTATTTTGATGAAAATTAAACTTCTAATTTTCCTGTCAAAATGAAGATTCCAGTTTGAGATACTTGTACTGATCCATGAATGGATTGTATCTCAGAATTCATGACTCTAAGCCACTCACCAGATTCAGAATCTGACATAGCACTTTAGCAGTTGATGGGTTTACTAGAACCCAGTCATACATCATTCTTTATAAGAAATCGATATCTCTCGAATTTCTGAATGATTCTACTAGATTTGCGAACACTTGGTGTTATTACTAAGTTTCTGATCAATCAAATCGCTCAGTTTCAACGACCTTTGTTTGATAACTAGTGCCAACCAATAAGTGCATTAGGTTATGAAGTTCTTGATTCCCTTCAAGTTCCTTAACACTCCCACTTGCCTTGCCAAAAGAAAAACTTGCTTTCTAAGAACTTGGCTTTGGAACAATAAACAATTTTATTGTTTGTGGGATTGTAAAATCGGTATATAAAAACAATTTATAGTATATTCTACAATATATGCATTTGGTAGACATTGGGTTGAGTTTACTTGAAGCTTATTGTTTTACATGAGCTTCATAAACCCACACCTTCAACCAAGACTAAGGATGAAAAAACTTTCATACGAAATCTTATAAGGTGTCTTGTCTACCTTTTGGTTGGTGTCAAAAAGTACGGTTTACTTTAACTAGGGCAGAATTCCGAATTTGATATAGGAATAGTACTTCTACTCATCATAGAGCGAACTATATTTAACAAGGTTCGGTTCATCATTTCGGATGTACACGATTTCTATGATGATCCAAGAGTTCTTGGTTTAGTTACTATCCTCATATATCAGAAAAGACTTTAATGGTCCTGCTGAGTTGTTTTCTTAATCTTCACTTTGAAAAAACTTGAATTACATCAAATGCTTCATCTTTATGTTCCATAAACTTCAACAATTGAAATCGTCAGTGAAGGTATTAACTATCACCATATCTAGACTTGGTTTTGAGAGACCATATACATCAACTTGTATCAATTCAAAAAAACTTTTCTTTATAAATTAGAAAAAATAGGTTATATTCAACTTTATCAAGATCGCATATTTCAAATGAAAATATTTATATTTAGTTTCAAAATACCACAGTTTTGAAAAAATAAGATATGCGTTTAATTTTCTTGATTAAGTTGACTATTTCATGTGTAGACTTGATTCAAATCACATTTGAGTCTTATGGTGTTTATATAGAATTATGTTTTAGAAGACTTTTGAGATTCACTTTATTATTCAATTAAGAGAACTATTTCTCGAAATAGAATAATTCATTTTGAATATGAATATAATCGTTTCCAAAACGGTTAAGTGAATTTCATTCAATCAACAAACATATGACTGGAAAAATAATAATTTAGTCAAACTAAATTTAAACATTGTTCGAAACAAACTTGTTTAACAATACAAGCCATATGGTTTCATAATAAAATCTCCTATAAGCTTGGTACACAATCTTGCTTCCTTGCTTATATGGATCACAATTTTGCTTGTCTTTCAGTCATTTACCTTTCTTTGATTATTTGTAACATATTACAAAAGTGAGTTCTACACTTAGTATCAAATACACAAGTGTAAGATAGAAAGGTAAAGGTTATATCTTAAATATTGATACTTGAAGGACTTTCCTTCGTTAGAAAACATTTATTTCTCAGAAGGACAATCTCCTCTTCTATGACCAATGTTGCCTCATCTATCACTATATTCAGATTCTCGACAAAAACATCAAATGCGTTGGTCAGAGATTTGAGGATCACATCTATGGCTCTCCCATTGGAATAAGGATAGCCAAGTCTATCCAAATAGTCAAGGTGCGTCCTCATTTTGTGAATATGAGAGCTTACATATTGGTCTTTGTCCAATTGTATCGAAGCATTCACGGACCATATACATTTGGTAATATGTTGGTAATCGGTTTACCATGTCAAATGCCCTCAGTGGAAACGTTTCCATTCTTTCTAGCAAGGATGGAACCATGGTTTCAAGCATAAGACGTGATACCTTGATTGAATTATGTTTCAATCAAGTATCGTTAGCTTCTATGGAAGTAAGAGGAGGTTCTTCAGGACGAGGTACGATAAGTGCGTATGATTTGTTTTCACGTCTGAGAACGTGTCTCAATTTGTGAAACCAAATCGGGAAGTTCTGAGTGTTTAACTTTTCTTCGTTAAGAAAAGCTCTTAGGGGTGATCTATTGTAGTGTTTGCATTTTGGGCCATCTACAAAACTTAACAAAGTTAATGTAGTATTTTCAATATTTATTATTAAGCAAATTAATTACCCTTTCGTTTTCTATGGAAGTAAGAGGAGGTTCTTCAGGACGAGGTACGATAAGTGCGTATGATTTGTTTTCACGTCTGAGAACGTGTCTCAATTTGTGAAACCAAATCGGGAAGTTCTGAGTGTTTAACTTTTATTCGTTAAGAAAAGCTCTTAGGGGTGATCTATTGTAGTGTTTGCATTTTGGGCCATCTACAAAACTTAACAAAGTTAATGTAGTATTTTCAATATTTATTATTAAGCAAATTAATTACCCTTTCGTTTTCTAAAACATTAATTTGCATAAAATCTAGGATCCAACATTGCAAAACAAATGAAACGGTTAGGTGACCTTTATCCCGTCCATTTAATCCAACAAGGTAGATAACGTTTATCGATTACATCGAATGTAATTCCTAGCGTTATGGGATCCTTAACAACTTGTTTGTTAATTGGCATGTTTGATCCCATCTATGCCTTGGGTTTCTAATGCTTAGGTGACCTTTATCACAAAAGATTCCCAATCAAGTCATCCTACTTGAAACAACGTGTGAAACTTATATCCATGCGGTTAGGTGACCTTTATCCCACAAAGTCATAAGAATCACCTCATCCATCACAAGACAATCCAAGTGGTTAGGTGACCTTTATCCCACAAGGGTGTCATAGTGACGTATTGAGTGTTTTCTCAAAAGGACGGCATATGACTTGCGTTTTGAAAAAAGGATTTATAATGTTTTATAATTCTAGTTTTAAAAACATTTTAGTATTGCATGCATTTAATAATATATGGTACAAACTTATTTCTCATTAAATGGTTCCTATTAGTTTAAATAAAAACTTAATTTTATCAACTAAGTATGTGTCGTCAATTTTTAATATCAAATATTAATTTTGAGTTTGAGCACTATAAGAATCATTTATAGTCTCTTAATAAACATTTTTATTAATACTAGACTATGAGTTTGTATGAGTTTTGAAATTTCCATTTAAAATCTCAATTTTAATTTTTAAAACTCATGGTACCATATTATTGCATGCATCCAATAATCAATGTTTTCTTTTAAGAAACTATTTCTCATAATAAATTTAAAATCTCTATTTTAAATAATTTGGTTAATTTTAAAATCTCTATTTTAAAACTAGGTTCATCATAAAATCTAATTTTAAAACTTGTCGCTTCAATTTTAAACGATATTTAAATAAGCGCTTTTGAACCAATTTTATGTTCCTCTAAAATATCTTATATTTTAAAGCAAATAAAATCTAGAGTTTTATAATCATATAATGTCATGTATATTGCATGCATCCAATATCACATGACACTTGGAGTTTGTAAGAGTTTTTAAAATCGGCATTTTAATTTACTTTGACATTTCAAAATTTTATGGGTTTTTAGAATAAAACTCATTTTATTTATAAAACCCATTTTAACCATTTTACTTTTAAAATGTTACCTTTTAAAATAAACTCCTTTTATTTAAAACTCATTTTTATCACTTTACTTTAAAATGTTATTTTGAAAGCCAAACTCCAAAGGATGATTTATTTTATGTTCAAAATATTATCTAGCATGCAAGAACCTATTTCAACCATACATGATAATATCAACATAAAATATCAAAAATATGTAAAGGGTGTATAAATCAAGCCAAAAAACTAGTGACTATTCTTGCGAACCAAACAAGAATGTCAAGTCCATTCCTAAGGGACCAAAAAGAACTTTCATAAAAAAGGTCTTCTAGCTCTCACTTGCCATAACAACCATTTGCTTGCTAACTCCATGGTGAGTGTGTTACTCCTTCATAGACTCCATTCTTCAAGCTCCATGTTGGCCTTCTTCTTGTTACATTTTTATATAAAATATAAACTAATCTAACATTAATCTATTTAATACAAAAATAACAAAAGAAAATGCCTATTTACTATTACAAAATATTATGAATAAAAAAAACAACACAACATCACAAAAGGTCTTTGGCTTGTTTATACCCAACAATTACATATAATAAAAATAAACAAACACTTTGTTTTTCTAAGGCAACTTTTATGACCAAAAATGCATGTAAAATTTTGGTCACATAAAATAACAATTATAGACAAAAAAAATGCCAAAGATGCCATGTATGAACTTCTTCATACAAAATGAAAAAACATCCATGGCTTCCAAAAACCAAGCAATTTTCATATCAACAAAAAATCTAAACATGCATGCAAAAGAGGCTCTGATACCACTTGTTGGGTTTTGTTCAAAACAAGATTTCAAAAATCATAATATTTGCAACGGAAGCTTAAAATCTTTGAACAACATTAAAGCATTTTAACACCCACCAAGGATCCATTTGCATGAACATGAAAGATTAAAACACATACATAGGGGGTTTTGAGATACAACCTTTGTAGACTTTGAATCCTCTTGGGAGGTTGGAAGTTGGTGATGAATGTAGAACCCAAAAGAGAGTCCCTCTAGAGAAGTCCACCAAGCAAGTTCCAAACACCTTGTGATATGCTAGTATCTTCTTGAAGTTTTTATGCAAGATGAACTTCTAATCCAAGTGAAAAATACTTGTGTTTTTAGAAGAACAAAAACACACACTAGTGTGTGTTTTGTCGAGAGCAAGAAGAGAGAGAGAGAGTGTGATGTTTTTTTTTCAAGTGTGTAATGTTGTATCAAGTCAAGCATGCTTATAATACTTGGACATGCCCATGTGCTTGCCACCTAAAATGACCAATCATAAAAGGGAAGGCCATGCAATTTTTCACAACAAACCCTTGTAGTTTTAAGATGGTTAAAATTATATTTTAACTATCTTAAACTTTTCTCCTCAAGTCCCTCTTTTAATTTTAGTTATAAAATAAATCCATCACATGTATTATTTTATATAACCAAAATTAATTATTTGCATCTAATATTATAAATCATATTCAAAAATATAATTAATAATATTTTATCAAGAAATAATATTTATCAAGAATCAAATTCTTATAAATATTAATTCGGTGTCTACTTGCTATATGGTGTGACCCTATAGGATCATATATTACCGGTAATATCATTTTATAATCATTCTTGAGCATACAGAACCAACAACTTCGCGTGGAATGGACAAGTCTTGTTTTCGCTGATATCTGCATCAGGTCACTAGTAGACTTAGTCACTTGTTCTTCAGCTTGGTCTTCGATTTCAGCTTCGAACTTGGTTGACGCGAATCTTGTCTTCAGAGATCATAAGTAAACAATTATATGATGAATCATTCAACGATCATCAGTAAGACTGAACAGGCTCAGGGCTCACTGATGAACAGTGTTCGTTGAAGTATAAATTAAAGCTTGTTTTCCATCAGCGATACTAACCAGACTTAGTATATTTTCTTTGATGGCAAAACATTAATACGTATTGTCTACTTACAATTTTCACTAAGTGTTTCTCAGGGTCATTATCAAATCACTGAGGGTTTGGATCAATAATCTCCCACTATTTGATGATGACATAGCAACAAAGGAAAATTGCCAAGTTAAAAACATAAGGATAAAAAGGACTCGTAAAATACTTGTTGATCCAAACCCTCAGTGATTTGATAATGACCCTCTCTTAAACACTTAGTGAAAATTGTAAGTAAACAATATGTATTAGAGTTTCACTATCGCTGATAAGTACTAAGACTTTACAGTACCGCTGATAGGAACTCTCACTCTTTAGAATAGATATTCAGCGAACACTGTTTATCATCATATAACTCTGAGCCTGTTCAGTTCTATTGATGATCGCTGATAGTTTAGTTTGTTTACTTATGATCCCTGAAGACAAGTTTCACGTCAACATATGTTCTACGCTGAAGTCGAAGATCAAGCTCAATAACCAGTGACAAGTCTACTAATGAACTGATGCGGATATCAGCGAAGCCAAGATTTGTCCACTCAACGTGAAGTATCAAGTAGAAGACTTCAGCAATCGCTGAACTTTATCATTCGCTGATAAAGATCTGACGCAACGAAAGTTGATCATGAAGTCTCCCTGCATGTTACTATTGTCTTACCTCCCTTGCACGTCTCCGTACGAACTGTCAGAACGGACATCCCTTTTGTCTGTAATCGTACAACAACTATGATTCTACACTGTGCACCATGCGGCTACTAAGGTTGTCTACAAAGGTCAATGACATGCAACCACTCAGCTGTTGCCACGTGTAAAGCCATACTGCCATGCATTAAATGCATGCAGTATATAAGAAGAACCTTACTTCAGAAATGAAGTGTGCTAGGACCATCTTCTTATTTCTCTCTTATTGTTAAGTTATTATTCGTAATTTCTTTAACTCTTTCTAGTGCAAGAAACTTAGTGTTTCTCAAGACTTGTTTAGATTAGGTTTATCCTTAATTTTGTTCCGCAACAAGTTGTAAATTGTCTTGATTTATCAATAAACAATTTAGAAAAGTAAAATAGTGTGTTTGTATTCAACCCCCCTCCCCCCCCCTTCTACAAACTTGTATAGCCCTTCGGGACCAACAAGTGGCATCAGAGCAGATTTGTTTAATCTAATAAACATGATCTGATCTATACTAAGATTTCTCTTCCTTGCTATTTCTGAAAATGGCTACCAACACAAACACCAACTATATTGACAACGGTTCTCTTGCAAAACCCCCTAGACTCTCTAGAGATAATTTTAATCTATGGAAAAATAGGATGACTCTCTTCTTAGAAGGTGTAGACCCTACTATGTCTTACTATCTTGAAAACGGCCCATATATTCCTATAAGAATTGATCCTGCAGTTCCAGCCGCTGAGAATAGACCTGCTATTCCAGAAAGGCTGATTCCCAAGGAAATTCATATGTGGACTGATGAAGATAAGAAGAAAGTGGCTATCGACACCAAAGCCAGATCCATACTCTCCATGGCTCTTCCTGACGAAGTCTACCATTCCGTCATGAACCTGAAAACCTCAAAAGCTATGTGGGACACAATCTGTGTTCAGTATGAAGGTACTTCTGAAGTCCAGGACTCTCGAAAGATCAACCTGGTAAGACAATATGAAAGCTTCATTTGTGGTAAGAATGAAACTCTCTCTGAAGTACACCAACGTTTTAACTGCTTAATAATAGATCTGAAAACTGTTGGTAAGGAATATTCTAACTTTGAAGTACTGACAAAGTTCTTAGAATGTTTACCTGAAAGCTGGGACAGTTATTCTATGTGTCTCAAGCTGTCAAAGGATCTAAAATCAATGACCTTTCTACCTTATATGGCACGATGCTGAATCATGAGCAATCGAGTCATCTTAAGAAGAATCTTGTGAAAGATTCCAAAAGCACCCCTGTTGCTTTAATCTCAGAGTCACCTTCCACTCAGCGATCAACTATCACTATCACTAAGTTGGAAACTAACTCTTAAAGATCATCAGACTCTGACATTTCAGATAATGATGAAACTCTGGCATTCCTGGCTAATAAGTTCAGGAGATTTGCTAGAAAGAGTAATTTCAAGAAGAATAAACCTCTTGCTATTACTGACAAGCCAAGATCATCAACCCCTGTTGATAAGGCTACTGCTACTTGCTATAACTGTGAAAAGATAGGACATTTTGCTAGCGAGTGCAGGTCAAAGAAAGTCTCTAGACCCTCAGCTTTTCCCAAGAAAAACTTTACTCACAGGACTAGAGATGAAAAATACAAAAAGCTGAAAGAAAGGTATTCAAAGCTGAAAACCTTTAAGAAGAAAAACAAAGGCCTTATGGCTGACTATGATTGAGCTGCCTCTGACGAAGAAGAATCATCTGACTCTGAAGATGATGATGAAGCCAATCTATGTCTCATGGCAAAACTTGAAGATGAGGAAAAAAATTCTGACATTCCCTCTACTTCAACCTCTGCTACTAAGGTATCACCTTCCTTCTTTACCAATATTTTAAATATTGATGAAGCTGATAGTCTTCGAAAGATCGATCTCTTGACTAGAAGTTTATATGAAGCCATGAATGGCAAAACTATTGTTGAAAATCAAAACCTTGATCTCGCTGAACAGCTTAAAAACTGTCACCTTCAAATAGAAAATATTTCTAAAATTGAAGAAGATTTTAAAGATCAAGTTCACTTAAATCAGCTAGTCAAAATCGAGCGCGAAGAAGCTATCGCTGCATTAAAAGCTGAAAAAGCTACTGTTGATGGATGGTATAATTCCTCAACAAAGATCACTGAAATAATTAAGTCTCAGATTCCCCTGAGTGATAAACGTGGTCTTGGTTACAAAGCTGATACTCTAGAACCAACCACTGACCGTTCCATGCTTAAGTTTGGAATGTTCGTATCCTCTATCCCTGACACTTTCTCATCTCAGTGTTCTTCTTCTAAACTGCCTATCCCTGAGGAAATCTCTACCTTAACTTCTAAAGGTAAAGAAAAAGTTGTGTATCCAAAACCTACCTCAGTCTTTAAAAACAAAGGTAAAGGAATTGCTTTTAACCAAAATCCTTAGAAGGGTACCTCTGTACCAAAGCAGAATGCTTCTAAAGCTTCAGTGACTTATCCCTCTGGTTCAAAGAATAGATCCCTGGATTTATTCAGCGTAGATCTATTCAGCGATCTACTCCTAGAATCAAAGTGGAAATTATTGGTAAGAAATCCGAAGAACTGAATGTTCCTCCCATTTCAAAAGCCAATAGCTTACTTGGTGCTGGTCCCTCTAATTCAAAATCAAAAGCTCAGCATGCAAATGGTCCTAGAACTACTTTTAGTTATAGGAAATGTTATCATTGTGGACTTACCAATCATATTGCTAGTAAGTGCCCCACAGCCACCCAAGCTGAAAAGATAGCTAAGGTGAAGATCATTGCCCCCAAGGCAAAGAAGACCACTGAGGTTAAGAAATTAACCGAAGTGAAGACTGACAAAGCTGAATCTTCAAATGTTGCGAAGACTGCTGAACCTTCCACCTCCTCTTCTACCCCCACTGACAAGTGTGTACACATGGTTAAGTGGGTACCCAAGACAAACTAATCTTCTTTTGTAATGCAGGTTAAGAAGGGTATCTGGTATCTCGATAGCGGATGCTCAAGACACATAACTGGTATGAAGAACCTGCTCACTGAGTACAAAGAAGAGAAGGGTCCCTCTGTAACTTTCGGTGGAAATAGAAAAGGACATACCCAAGGGTTTGGTGTACTCTCTAATGGTACAACAACCTTCAGAAGAGTCGCATATGTTGAAGGGATGAAACATAATCTTCCAAGCATCAGTCAGCTTTGCGACAAGGATAACAAAGTAATCTTTACTAAGGAATCCTGCTTTGTCGCTGACAAAAAGGAGAAGATAGCTCTCAGCGGTTATCGTTTGGAAAATGTTTATGTAACAAACATGGACTCAACAACCACTGAGAACTCCTGCTTCTTCTCAAAAGCCTCATCTGATGTCAACTGGCTATGGCATAAGAGGCTCTCTCATCTCAACTTCAAGACACTGAACACTCTTTCTTCAAAAGAGTTAGTCAGTGGTCTACCTCAGCACTCATACGCCAAAGAATCCTTATGTTCAGCGTGTGAGAAAGGCAAGCAGACCAAAGCAAGCTTTAAGTCAAAGCAAGTTTCCTCAGTGTCATCTCCTCTACAACTTCTTCATATGGATTTGTTTGGCCCTGTTAACAAACAATCCATCGCTGGAAAGAAATATACACTGGTCATAGTTGATGAATTCTCTCGCTATACATGGGTAATGTTTCTCCGTTCTAAGAGTGACACACCTGAAGAACTCATCGCCTTTGTCAGGAAAATGGAAACCCTGAATAACTTGACCGTTTGCTCAATAAGGAGTGATCATGGGACTGAATTCAAAAACAGTTCTCTTGATTCCTTCTTTGAGAGTAAGGGTATTTCTCACAACTTTTCTTCAGTGAGAACACCGCAACAAAACGGAGTCGCTGAAAGAAGAAATAGAACTATTATTAAAGATGCACGTTCAATGCTCAGAGATTCTCACCTGCCTACTCAGTTTTGGGCAGAAGCTGTCAACACTGCTTGTTTTACGCAAAACAGGTCGCTGATAGTCAAAAGATTTAATAAAACAGCCTATGAACTTTTTCATGGGAGAAAGCCTTCAATTAGGTTTCTTCACATCTTTGGATGTCAGTGTTTCATACTGAACAACAGAGATGCCCTTGGAAAGTTTGATCCTAAGGCTGATGATGGAATCTTTCTTGGATACTCCTCAGTCTCCAAAGCCTTCAGAGTCTTCTGTTAGACAACCTAGGGGGGGTAAGGTTGTATTTAAAATCTTTTACTTTCAAAAATTCTTTTACAAATAAATACAGTACAGAAACAGTATAAATAAATCAGAGTATACAAATAATAAATATACAACAATTATATAAACAGATATAATTAAAAGCACAGCGGAATAAATAAAGAGATAAGGGATAGAGATACTTGACACAGAGATTTACTGATTTACCACCAACTGTGATAAACCAGCAGCCGAGACACTTCTCGACACGATCCAATAAATGTATTCTTTACGGTAGAACACAAACCAAATACAAAGGAATTTGTAATAGTTTCTCAAGCCTCTGCTATGAGATAAACAGGATCACACACCCGTTATTCAAATACTTACAAGAGGAGTATAACTCACAATGGGTAATCACTCTTGTATAATATCTCACACTTGGATATTTAAAAAATATTTTATAAAATATATAAATATATATTAAAAGAGAGAGCTGAGAGAATGGTGTTGTTGCTGCTTATTGTGTTGTTCCTTTTTTTTGTTGTTGTCTCTTCTCCACCAGCATGCATGTATATATATCAGCTCTTCCAACGGTAACATGCAATCCGCGGTATACCGCCTAGCTCCACGCGGTATGCCGCCTGAAAAGGTGATCTGACACAAGAAACGTAAACCTGCAAGCTCCTGACACCAGACATCCAGCCGCGGTATACCGCCTGGCTCCTCGCGGTATACCGGCCATTTAGATGCACAGCCAAACCTCGCATTCTTTGTTTCAATTGTCAAACACAAAAGTTGAAAAGCAATGATGACTACCATGCTTTATACTTTATATATATATATATATATAATATAAAAAAGAAGTAATGATGACAAAGAAAATATATAATATATATATATACGTAATACGTTTATATAATATATATATATTAAAAATCTTTTGAATTTAATATTAAAAGATTAATTATTTCAAAAACATTATTGGAATTGGTTTTCGAAATATCCAAGTGGTATATTATTTTAGGGTGTTTATCATTATAAATTATAACCACTAATGACAACGTAAAACTTCCGTCTTGAACTCTTCAGATAAAATCTTCGTGTTCTTCAAGAACTGTACACTTGGATTAGATTGTTAGATAAACAATAATACGGTGTGTTTGTAATCATCAAAATAAATATATATAAATATATAGAGATGTGGTACACTTGCACCAACAATCTCCCCCTTTTTGATGATGACAAACACAACCGCTAAGCATGAGCATATGCGGTTTCTCTCCCCCGTTTGTCGAAACAAAAAGGGTCAAGAAAGACGGTATGCTTCCCCTCGAGAGATGCTCCCCCTCAAAATATGCATATATTTGAGAGAGCATAATCTCATGGGTAAAAGATAAAAAGCTCCCCCTCAAATTAATAACAAATTATAAAATTTGAGGGACAATAAAATATGCATAAAAAAGGCATATAATAGACATAAAACAAAATAACCTAAAAGAAACACTTGCACCAAAAAAAAGATCTTAAGGCTTCGATTTTTCGGTTAATTTTATGTGAGCAAAAATTACCACGTATTATGACCTCGTCAGGGAACACGTATTATATCCTCGTCAGGAAACACGTATTATATCCTCGTCAGGAAACACCTACAAAAGGCAAAGAAAATTTTTCGTGGTACCCTTTTCTTATGGGTCCTTTTAACAGTTAGTATAAAACATAAACTGCAAAAAAAAAATTAAAATATGTTGTCGACATAAAATAAAACATGACAACATACAATCCACAAAAATTTGTTTAAAACCACAAACGCATCCCACCGGGATTGTCAACATTAAACATTCCTTTCGGAATCCATTTTCTAACCATTTTAATTTTGCGATTGTATTTATCATACACATAAAATGAAGCATTTATATTCGCATTAGGTCTAGAAAAATTACTATTATACATACGAGCATACGGTTTCCTCCCATAATTCACATTTTTTATTTTTGACATATATGGAGGTTTTCTCGTATCAACTTTAGGAGATGCAAAAAATCTTTTAATGGGTTTACACGAACATTTATCAACACATGTATCGGAACCAATGCCTTTACGACAATTTATACGATTAGGCATATTTAGCATTTTAAGCACTTTATCATTGCTACTATTAAAAGCATTTGCTAATAAGTCATTTCTCTCATGCGATTTACATTTAGCATTTAAACATGCAATTTCATTTTCAAGAATCTCGCATTTTGCACATATAATATCTTCATGTGTCTTTTTATTTAAGCATGCAATTTTATCATTTAAAATAACACAAGATTTACAAATATCTTTTTCACTTAATTTATTTTCTAATTTAGTGATAACATCTAAATCATGAGCAGATTTTTGTTTACCGTCATCTATTTCCTTTTTATATACAGATACGGTTTCTTTTAAATTAGAAATTTCATCTTTATATTTATTTGCGAGAGCAGCCATATCATGAAATGATTTATATAATTCGTCAAGATTATTTTCATCGTCACTATAATAATTATCACTATAATTACTATCACAATTATTTTTAGAAGAATATGATGAAGATACCTCATTATCATGGTCGGCCATGAAACAAAAATTTTTGGCCCCATTTATGCTTGCGCTCAACGCGCCTCCAACTAAAGCTTTTGGTGTGTTGATTTGTTTTGCTCGTTTCGGACACACACTCGCATAGTGATCCTTGTCGCCACACACATAGCAAAAGCCTTTCTTTTTATTGGCTTTTTCATCGTCGCTAGATTCGTCATTTTTGTCTTCACTTTTGTGGACGTTGCGACTTTGGTTTTTACCACCACGACGGTAGTCTCCATTTTCTTGAAACCTATCATTATTAGCAAACTTTTTGTTAGATAAAAGTTTAGAAAGTTTTCTTACCAACTTGACTAAATCGTCAAGATTTTCGGGTTCGTCATCCGAGGAACTTGCATCTTCCTCCTCTTCCTTTTCTTTTGAGGCAACGACTTTGAGAGCGATGGATTTCTTTTTGACTTGCTCCCTGACTTGATTTCTTTTTAGTGCGATTTCGTGCACTTTAAGATTGCCGATGAGATCATCGAGCTTCATCGTTGCGAGATCTCGGGAGTCTTCTAAAGATGTAATTTTTGCCATCCACTCCGAAGGAAGTGCTCGAAGAATTTTCCTTACATAGTCTTCGTTAGGATAAGTGCGACCTAATCCCTTCAAAGTAGTCATAATGAGGTTAAAACGTTTAAACATTGAGTCGATTGACTCATCTTTTGACATTTCGAACAATTCATAATCATGAACAAGAATATTTATTTTAGAGCTTTTAACTTGAGTATTTCCACGATGAGTGTCGCTCAAGCTTTGCCAGATTTGATTAGCAGTTTTATAAGTATAAACTCTTTCAATTTCATCAGAGGTTAAAGCAGCATATAATATATTTTTAGCTTCAAAATTTAAACAATAATGAGATTCTTCAGCGGGAGTCCAATCTTTTATGGGTTTATCAACAATAAGATCATTTTCAACTTTGGTTGGTCTAAAATTCCCATTTTCTATAATATCCCAAATTTTTTGACTTTTGCCACGAACGTGACATTCAAATAGCTCGGCCCAAATGCCAAACTTTTCAGTATCTATCAAAGGAGGTTTAGAAAACACAAAATTAGTTTGTTGAGCCATTTAAAAAAAATATTTAAACAGAAAATTTTTGAAAGACCCGCTCTGATACCAATTGTTAGACAACCTAGGGGGGGTAAGGTTGTATTTAAAATCTTTTACTTTCAAAAATTCTTATACAAATAAATACAGTACAGAAACAGTATAAATAAATCAGAGTATACAAATAATAAATATACAACAATTATATAAACAGATATAATTAAAAGCACAGCGGAATAAATAAAGAGATAAGGGATAGAGATACTTGACACAGAGATTTACTGATTTACCACCAACTGTGATAAACCAGCAGCCGAGACACTTCTCGACACGATCCAATAAATGTATTCTTTACGGTAGAACACAAACCAAATACAAAGGAATTTGTAATAGTTTCTCAAGCCTCTGCTATGAGATAAACATGATCACACACCCGTTATTCAAATACTTACAAGAGGAGTATAACTCACAATGGGTAATCACTCTTGTATAATATCTCACACTTGGATATTTAAAAAATATTTTATAAAATATATAAATATATATTAAAAGAGAGAGCTGAGAGAATGGTGTTGTTGCTGCTTATTGTGTTGTTCCTTTTTTTGTTGTTGTCTCTTCTCCACCAGCATGCATGTATATATATCAGCTCTTCCAACGGTAACATGCAATCCGCGGTATACCGCCTAGCTCCACGCGGTATGCCGCCTGAAAAGGTGATCTGACACAAGAAACGTAAACCTGCAAGCTCCTGACACCAGACATCCAGCCGCGGTATACCGCCTGGCTCCTCGCGGTATACCGGCCATTTAGATGCACAGCCAAACCTCGCATTCTTTGTTTCAATTGTCAAACACAAAAGTTGAAAAACAATGATGACTACCATGCTTTATACTTTATATATATATATATATAATATAAAAAAGAAGTAATGATGACAAAGAAAATATATAATATATATATATACGTAATACGTTTATATAATATATATATATTAAAAATCTTTTGAATTTAATATTAAAAGATTAATTATTTCAAAAACATTATTGGAATTGGTTTTCGAAATATCCAAGTGGTATATTATTTTAGGGTGTTTATCATTATAAATTATAACCACTAATGACAACGTAAAACTTCCGTCTTGAACTCTTCAGATAAAATCTTCGTGTTCTTCAAGAACTGTACACTTGGATTAGATTGTTAGATAAACAATAATACGGTGTGTTTGTAATCATCAAAATAAATATATATAAATATATAGAGATGTGGTACACTTGCACCAACATCTTCAATCGAAGAAGACAAACTGTTGAAGAAACTATTCACGTCACTTTTGACGAATCCCGTTCAGCGAATTCTCGACCTTCTGCTGATACTGAAGAACTGAATCAATGGATGTTTTCTCATCATGGTGATTCAGAAGATATTCCCACTCCTCATACTCATACCGTTGAAGATGATGGTCCTACTATCATCCCAACCATGCAGAATAGTGAAGCTGAAACATCACGGGTCTCAGTTGTTCCTTTAAACACTATACCTGCTTCTGAACCAAATGTCTCAGACATTCCATCTACTTCTCAGCGATCAGTGAATGAGATAACATCTGCACCTACTCCTCTCTTGGCTGATATTCCAGAAGTTGCTGAAGCCTCATCTTCAGCTCCTCCAGTTCAATTTGAGTAAGCGCCATGCAAGAAGAGCTGACTGAATTCGAAAGAAACAAAGTTTGGAAACTCGTTCAGAGACCAACTGATAAAACAATAATAGGCACTAAATGGGTCTATCGAAACAAGTTGGACGAAAATGGAACTGTAACCCGTAACAAGGCTCGACTTGTTGCTCAGGGATACAGACATGTGGAAGGTATAGACTACGACGAAACATTTGCTCCAGTAGCAAGACTAGAATCTATGAATCTATTCTTAGCATACGCTGTACACAAAGATTTCAAAGTATATCAAATGGATGTTAAGTCAGCATTTCTCAATGGAAAGCTGAATGAAAAAGTCTATGTGGAACAACCTCCAGGATTCTCAGGTCCTAAGCGTCCAGGTTATGTTTATAAACTGGATAAGGCACTTTATGGCTTAAAGCAAGCTCCACGTGCATGGTATGACACTCTATCGTCTTATCTCCAAATTGAAAATTTTGAGCGAGGTAAAATCGACAAAACTCTATTTTTCAGAATAGTGAAAGGTCATATCATTCTTGTTCAGATATATGTTGATGACATTATATTTGGTTCTACTAACCCTGGCCTTTGTACTCGTTTCGCTGATAGAATGAAAGAAGAATATAAAATGAGCATGATGGGTGAGCTAACATACTTCCTTGGTCTTCAGATAAAACAAAATGAAAAAGGAACTTTCATTAATCAGGGAAAGTATGTTAAAGATATGCTGAAGAAATTCGATTTAACTCAGAGTTCAGCTATGAAAACCCCTATGGCACCACCGCTGACACTAAACAAGGATTCAAATGGAATACGGGTTAATGTCACGCTGTACCGTGGGATGATCGGCTCTCTGTTGTATCTTACAACTAGCCGACCCGATATTATGTACGCAACCTGTTTGTGTGAACGATATCAAGCTGAACCTAAGGAATCTCATATGATCGCTGTAAAGCGAATCTTTCGTTACCTTAAGGGTACTATGAACCTAGGTCTTTGGTATCCCAAAGATTCAGGGTTTGATCTAATCGCCTATTCAGATAGTGATTTTGTAGGTTGCAAATTGGATAGGAAAAGCACCACAGGAGGCTGTCAGCTCCTGGGTGGAAAGCTGGTGAGTTGGACAAGTAAAAAGAAAAATTCAGTGTCCACCTCAACTGCTGAAGTTGAGTATGTAGCCGCTGGAAGCTGTTGTTCTCAGGTCTTGTGGATGAGAAATCAACTACTAGACTATGACCTTCAGCTCTCGAAAATTCCAATCTATTGCGACAACACAAGTGCCATCGCTATAGCCAACAATCCGGTGCTGCACTCAAAGACCAAACATATCGAAATCAGGTATCATTTTATCAGAGATCATGTGATGAATGGTGATATAGAACTTCATTTTATTCCAACTGACTATCAGTTAGCTGATCTGTTCACCAAACCTCTTGATGAGACAAGATTCAACTTTCTCATCAGCGAGCTTGGAATGCTGAACTTTGAAGAGTAAAATCTTCAGTGGTTCACATTTGATCAGCGATAGGATAAAACAATTATATAACCCATTCTATCATTCTCTCTCTGAACATAACTGATTCGCTGATATCAAGGTATGTTTTCTCTCTTGCTCGCTGACGTTCGCATGTGAATGTAAGATTTCAAAACAAATTGCATCGCTGAATATCTCTTCCTTAACAACGATACTTTGAAATTTCTTAAACTAACACTGATATTTCTATTCAGTGCTTCATGTTTTTCAAAATAGTCCCTGAGCTTTCAAAATCTCAGAGACATCCTAAAATATGAAAGGACGTTTGTGACATCATCACAACAGATAAACCCCGGCACGTTCTTTTTTCTGACACACGTTTGCACGTTTCGTTTTCCCTCCAATCAAATGCAAACACGTGTCCGTGTCATGATGAAAAACTTTCCCGCTCTAGTTTTTCTCTCTCTCAAATCTCTCTATATAAACTATTTCGAGTTTATTTTTTTCCTTTACGCGAACTTCTTCTCCAAGCAAGAAAAGATTTACTGTTGCTTATTTCCAGAAATCTGTTCATCTCCTTCTTCGATTACCAGGTTAATATTCTTATTATTCACCTGCATAACTTGTTTCTGATCTTCTTATTGCTTTTAACAGATCAAACAAAAGAAACCTTTTCTAAAATGAAATCATTTTTTTCATGGTTTTATGAACACAACTTTTTCATGGTTGTTCTTCAAGTTTAAAACTCAAAATCTTAAACTTGTTCTTCATTCGTTTTTTTCCAGAATCCTTATCTAAAGGAAAATGGAAAACAAGACTTTTATTGGGTTTGTTTTTCTTTTTCAAAACAAGAAAACCCTAATCTTCATTAAGATATTTTTGTCTGAATGAAATGGACAAAATTCGGAAAACATCTTATTAGAAAATCTTTCACATTAAGACTATTCTTTATCTATGTTCATGGTTGATATGTTAAACAGAAATGGCATCTTCTACTCCTGCTCCTACCGCTGAGAAGTCCACGGCTGCAAAGAAACTGACTCTCGTCAAAGCTCCTCAGGTCAAGTTCAAGCTTGAGGAAATCGATTTTTCAAAATCGAACAACCTTCATGCGCTTTTCGAGTTTCCTCCTCGAAAGCAAGTCACACATCTGGATGATGCTGTGAATTACCTCAAAACATGTTGCTTATCTACAACACTGACTATTACACCCCCTGCTCATCAATCCTTACTATCTCAGTTCTGGTATACTGCCAGAAGAGCTCAGGTACCCCATGCCAAAGACCCAACGAAGATCGTTGACTCCATTCTGTGTGACACCAAATTTGGCACCACCAAAATCAACCCTGCTATTATTAGGAAGGCATTGAGTCTTCCTACCTCTACCAAAGAAAACCGCTTTGTCCCTCTCCCAAACCACAAAAACCATGCTGATAGGGAAGCCATCACTGCATTCTTCGATGCAATGGGTTACGCATGGGACACTGGAAGGGACAAGAAGCCTGAGAAGAAACTGACCTTGATCAAGAAGTCCAAAATGCCTAGCGAGATGAACTTCATCTTCGCACATCTGATAAGCTGCATGACAGCGAAGAGTGGCTCCTCTGATCAAGCTGCTCAACCTCAGCAAGCAATGGGCTATGCATTGCTGAAAGGTCTAAATGTTGACTGGGCCTCAATCATCTACGACGACCTAGTGTTCAGAGTGGATATGGCTGAAAGACCTTCATGGGTTCCTTATCCCAGATTCATCAGCGCCGTCTTTCAAAAAGGACTTGGCGAGAGGTACCCAACAAAGGGTGATCTGAGACTCTATCAGGTTGGCCCTAAGGTGCTCGACTTCAAGCCGCTGGAAAACGAGGTACGTCTTTCTACTCTACTATCTCTTCTCAATCCTCCTTCTTCTACTTCTGCAACTCATTCAGTGGAAATCCTCACCGCTGATACCCACGCTGCACCCTCCACTCCTTCTCGAAAAAGAAAACACTCATCTTCCCAACTTGGTTCCAAAAGAATCAAGAAAACCAAGGAGCAACCCCCCAGCATTTACACACTGAAGACTCCACAGCTCATCTTGAAGAGCTGATGGAAAGTTCCGTGGTACGCTCTGCCACAGCTGATCAAGCCACCACTTCCATCCCGGCTTCAGCGTCTCTAAACGCTGAAGTTATCAACTTGGAAATGAACCCACCTCCTTCAGCCTCTCTACAGACTGATGTGATTGTCAGCGGATCCAACACTGAACCTCGCACCCAACCATCATTCTCATCCCTCATTCCTCCTACTCAATCTTTGGTCTCTCCACCAATTTTCCCAACTTTCTCAGGGACACCCTTCATCGTACATGACTCAGCTGCAGACACTCTAAATACGATGATGGATGCAAACTTAGGATCTGCAGGCACCTCCATGCGCCAAGGTACTCTTGAAGGCGACATGGAATATCATTCAGGACACAAAGGGTTCGACAACTTCGCCAACCCGCCTGCAGGTATACACAAAATCCAAAACACTCCTCTCTCTCTACCCCAAACTTCTGAGCTTTCCTCTGTTCATAAGTTAATAACTGTTTCAGGTCCTAATTTGGGGGATATCAACACCTCCCTGAAGGCCCTGGAAACAAAGGTGGAGAATTACAACACCATTCTCTCCACGAACTCTTCAGCGGTTACAGACGCTGGAGAGAAACTCAAAAAGTTGACCGAAATCGTTGATACAAAAGCCTCCAAAACTGATCTGGAGAAGGTGGATGGTAGCATTTCTCAATTTGCTACCACCCTCGCTGACAATTCAAACGCAACCACCTCTCTTTCAACAAACTTCACCACTCTGTCCAATGAAGTCACATCATTGAAGACAGAGGTTGGTTCTCTAAAGGGTGAAGTCTCCACGATCAAGGCTGACGTCTCCGCCGTCAAAGAAATGGTTCAGAAAGTACTCGATCACCTGAACACCCCAACTTCTCATTTTACTCATGTCGATCGAGAAGCTCTACAAAAGATCAATCCTGCTATAACTGGCCTGGAAGTCAGATTAGCAAAGATTGAGAACTGTGTTGGGATCTCTGGCCTAGAAGACAGGGACCAAATACACACTGCTGTTGCTGAACTATCTGTTACCTCCCCCAACCATAATGTGGAAGAGGGGGAGAAGACTAAACAAGATCTTCCCCATAATGCTGAGGGGGAGGGTATTGAAACTGCTGCTGCTGCTAGTTCTACTTCACAACCTCAGGGAGTTAAAAACCCAGAGGAAACCGAGAAACCTCCCTCTGTATCTGAGGGGGGGGCAACTCGATGAGCAACTTAAGGAAGCTGCTACTGACGTGACCGAACCTTATGCTGAAGAGGTCGAGTCTGAAGAAGAAGCTGAAGATGATGAACCTGTCGACATCTCTGATGAAGAACCATCATCATCCCCCAAAGATGATGATGATGACGATGATGATGACGATTTCTTCTACGTCCAGCCTGTTGCAAAAGCCCCAGCTAAAAAAGGGATCGAGATAAAAGAACCTTCAGGGGAGCGGACCAAGACAAAGCCTGCAGCGTCTGAAGCTGACAAATGCAAAAGCAAAGGCCTAGCTGAAGAAGACAGTCTGACGATCTTGCTTCAAAAGCTAGTTTGTCAGGTACACTACCTTCTATTCCCTTACACTGCATCCCTCCTCTATCGCTTCTCAATCTCAATCCTTCTATCCTTAAAACCTCTATAGACTTAACCACATTCTTTTCTCTATCTCTTTCTTCCCATATTCTTACTTAAACAATCGCTGTGTTTCAGCTAGTCCTCTCCCCTGTTTGAGGATCCCGCTGAAGCTCCTTCGACTACACCAAAAATAATCCCAGCCACAAGAGCTGAAGAAATAATCCCAGTCTTGGATTTAACCACTGAGACTGATGAACCTAAAGAACAGCTGCTCTCTCACAAAAACATACCTTCCTTGGCTCCTCAAAAGCTAAGTGAAGAGGATCAAGAAAAGAAAGATGCAATGATCAAACAGCTTGAAGATCAGCGAATCATTCTTCCTCGTGACAAAATCCCTGCTCCCACAAAGTTCAGGATTTCAAGGAAAGAATACGAGGATCATCTAAGAGCTGAAAGATTACTCGCCGAAAAGAAGGAAGCTGAAGAAAAAGATAAGGCTCTCGCCATCCAGCTTGTCCAACAATCGGTGAAAGACCCCGCGTTGAAAAGAACTCCCATTGATGTCCAACGTCAGCTATGGGATGATGCCCAAAGGATCGTTGAAGAAACGACTAAAATATCTGATTTGACTTTGGAATGATGTAAAGAAATGCTGAACTATCAATCTCGACCATCCAAAATCATCAAGGTAAACATCAGAGGAAGACTGTTTGTAGACGTTCCTGTTGTTGAAGTTGACGTATTCAGAGAAGACAAAACCAAGCAAACCTTTTATGCTGCAACTTTAGAGAAATTTGGTTTCTCTGAATGGTTGGAAGTGAAATTAGCCATTCAGCGATCTCGCTCAAAGTTCAACAGCCATGTCGAGAAAATTTTAAATTCTCAGATCGACTTGGTTTCTTCTGCTGTGGATATTCCTCCTTCCACTCTTCTTCCTCCTCAACAAAGAAGAGCATCTGCAAAGTAAAAGAAAACCTCAGACTCAGGTCCTCCTATACGGAATGAAATAGGTATTGGATTCTCTTGTGCTGAAGTTCTTGGTCCTAATGCTGACCTCTCAGCGCTTGACACCTCCCTACCACCTGGTGAAACTTTCATCCCTGGCAAAGTCGTAAGTGATCCCTATGGTATATTCTTTCTAGACTGCCATGGAAATCAATACTTTCAACGCATCTCTGAGCTTCCAATCACTCCCATCGAACAGCTCAGAGACCTCATATACTAGTGTGAAGTCAGACGCGACATTCAAGCACGTCACCTCAAGCCCCTGATCTTTGAAGAAGCAAAGAACAAAAAGGATCAAGGTGTAACAGTCCCTGACTGGATGATTCCCACATCAAAGACCCTCGATGAACTTCTCATCATGGAAGAACCTTTTGACGGATAGGATCGCCTTGTAATTCTTTCTATCCTTATCTGTCTACATCTTCTGTACTTGTAATTTTCTTTGTTGTACTTGTAATTTTTCCACTTCCCTCTGTAATCTTTACGAAGTTTAAAGAAAAATTTCAGCGAATGTACTTTACTCCATCAGTATTGAAAAGATCCCAAAAAACAGTAAAAGGGACAAATATTTTATGAGTTCTTTTTATCCTTATGTTTTCATTAAATAGCAATTTTCTCTGTTGCTATGTCATATTCAAATAGGGGGAGATTGTTGATCCAAACCCTCAATGATTTGATAATGACCCTCTCTTAAACACTTAGTGAAAATTGTAAGTAAACAATATGTATTAGAGTTTCACTATCGCTGATAAGTACTAAGACTTTACAGTACCGCTGATAGGAACTCACACTCTTTAGAATAGATATTCAGCGAACACTGTTTATCATCATATAACTCTGAGCCTGTTCAGTTCTATTGATGATCGCTGATAGTTTAGTTTGTTTACTTATGATCCCTGAAGACAAGTTTCACGTCAACATATGTTCTACGCTGAAGTCGAAGATCAAGCTCAAGAACCAGCGACAAGTCTACTAATGAACTGATGCGGATATCAGCGAAGCCAAGATTTGTCCACTCAACGTGAAGTATCAAGTAGAAGACTTCAGCAATCGCTGAACTTTATCATTCGCTGATAAAGATCTGACTCAACGAAAGCTGATCATGAAGTCTCCCTGCATGTTACTATTGTCTTACCTCCCTTGCACGTCTCCGTACAAACTGTCAGAATGGACATCCCTTTTGTCTGTAATCGTACAACAACTCTGATTCTACATTGTGCACCATGCGGCTACTAAGGTTGTCTACAAAGGTTGTCTACAAAGGTCAATGACATGCAACCACTCAGCTGCTGCCACGTGTAAAGCCATACTGCCATGCATTAAATGCATGCAGTATATAAGAAGAACCTTACTTCAGAAATGAAGTCTGCTCGGACCATCTTCTTATTTCTCTCTTATTGTTAAGTTATTATTTGTATTTTCTTTAACTCTTTCTAGTGCAAGAAACCTAGTGTTTCTCAAGACTTGTTTAGATTAGGTTTATCCTTAATCTTGTTCCGCAACAAGTTGTAAATTGTCTTGATTTATCAATAAACAATTTCGAAAAGTAAAATAGTGTGATTGTATTCAACCCCCCCTTCTACAAACTTGTATAGCCCTTCGGGACCAACAATACTTGTCACATTTACTATTTTTCAGGGATCTTTTCTTAGTACTGATGGAGTAAAGTACTTTCACTGAAAATTTTCATTAACTTCGTATAAGATTACAAGGGAAGTGGAAAAATTACAAGTATAATGAAAAATAATTACAAGTACAATGAAAAATAATTACAAGTACAAAAAGATACAAGCTGTTAAGATAGAAGAATACAAAAAGATGATCTTATCAGCTACTCAGGTTCTTTCTTGACGAGAAGTTCATCAAGAGTATCAGTCTTTGGAATCATCCAATCAGGGACTATTACTCCATGATCCCTTCTAACTTTTGCTTTGCGATAGATTAAGGGCTTTAGGAATGATCCGAGGAGGTCACCTCTGTAGTCGCACCAATAGAGTAGATCTCTGAGTTGTTGGATTGGAGTTTTGTATAACTCAGAGATACGTTGAAAACATCTGCGACCAGTGAAGTCATAGAAAAATATGTCGTAGGGATCACTGAGAACTTTACCAGGGATGAAGTCTTCAGCTGGAGGTAAGGAGATGTCGAGATTTGATAGATTAGGATTGGGACCAAGCACTGCTTCACGAGAGAATTCAATCCCTGTCTCGTTTCTGATTGTCGGGCCTGAAGAGGAAGGAGTCTTCTTCTTTGAAGCAACTCGTTTCTTCTGAATTGGAGGATGAGGTGGAATATCAACCGCTGAGGTTACCATGTCGATAGGCTTATTTAGGGCTTTTTCAACACAAGACTTGAAACTTGAGCAGGATCGCTGAATTGCAATTCTTATTTCCAACCATTCAAGGAAACCGAGTTTATCTAGTTCTGACATGTAGCAAGTTCTTTTATAGCCATTTTCTCTGACTATTTGAACATCGATAATCGGTACCTTGTTGAGTACTTTCCCTCTTATGTTCACAACGCTTATTCTTAATCCATGGCTTCTGTAGTGGCACTTTTTCTTACACCAGGTCAATGTGGAGTCATTGACCTTGGTTTTCTCTTGACTGATCTTCTGCACATCTTTCAGCAATTTTTGCTAAACTTCCAGGGGAAACTTCTTCAGTTGTGGATCCTTCACTGTCTGTTGGGCTAGTTCAAGAGCATAGTTTTTGTCACTAAGCTCAACCTTCTGTTTATCAACGAGGATCTTTTTTGCTTTTAGGGCTTCAACAATCTCCCTGGAGTTAAGCATTCAAGATGAGCAGGAACCAAGCGCTGACTTTCTAATTTCTTGATCACCGCTGCTCTCCTTCGTTGTTCATCTTCACTTGGCCTTTGAGGAGGCAAGGAAGGTCTTCGTGGATGTAAGAGCAGTTCTTCTTCTTCAGCTTGAGCTTCAGTCTCTTCCAGAGTATAGACTGGAATTATTTGTTCTTTAGCGTTTAACGCTGGGATTATTTGTTATTGAGGAGCTTCAACAATAGCCTCAAGCAGGGGAGATGACTAGCTGAAACAAAATGGTCAATGGAGTTAGATCATTTGCGGAAAAAAGATAGAGAAAGGAGAGTTAAGTGTTTAGAGGTTTGAGAATGAGAAGGGTTGAGATTGAGAAGGGGTAAAGGAGGGATGCAGTATAAGAAAATAGGATGTAGTGTACCCGACAAGTTGGGTTTTTCAACAAAGTTGTCAAGTTGTCAGCATTGAGACCTTTTTGTTTTTCTTTGGAGGACGTCTTCGCTGGGGACTTCATCCTGGTCCTCTCCCCTGGTTCATTTATAGAAACCCCTTTAAGCGTAGGGGCTTTGATCGCTGCACGCTGGAAGAAGAACCCTTCGTCGTCGTCATCATCATCATTATCATCTTTTGGAGATGATGATGGTTCTTTGTCTTCCATATCGACGTCTTCGTCTTCTTCAGCTGGTTCTTCTTCTTCATCCCCAGAAGAGAGATCCACAACGGTGTTCACTGAGGCATGAGGAGGAACTTCGCCTCCCTCCCCCTCAGATGGAGAGGGACTTTCAGCGGTTCCCTCAGGATGATCAGATTCCTGAGGGTCTTCATTTTTCTCATTTCCCTCGGGATGATCAGATTCCTGAGGGTCTTCAGTCATTTCCTCCCCCTCAACATTCTGGGGAAGGACTTTATCTGTCTTCTCCCCCTCTTCTGCTGAATGGGTGGGGGAGGCAATGATAGTTGCAGCAGCATCATCAGTTTCAGGGATCCTGTCTTCTTAGCCAGGATTCCTTAACTGTCTTTCAACCACTGCCGTTCTGTCTTCGAGGCCAGAAATGGCAGGTGTACTTTCCAAAATGAATTCCACTACCATCTCCACCTTGTCCCGGTCATCCTGGGAGAAGTGAGATGTAGAAACAGTGGGTGCTTCCAACCTTTTGAGGATCTTGGTGAGCAGGTCTTTAGTGTCAGAGACCTATTTTGTAGGGCTGCTTACCTCACCTTGTAGAACGGAGTAGTTGGTGTTCAGAGAACTCACCTCACCGCTGAGGCTTTGGAAGCCTTTGGAGATATCAGTGATGGCGGTGGTGAGTTTGGATATGTTGGAGGTGTTGGTGACGATGGCGGTCTTCACAGTTGTCAGGCCTCTATCGAGTTTGGAGAAGTCAGCAGAGGAAGCCTTGTCTTTGACAGCGTTGGAGAGCTGCTGTGGCATTTCTCCAGCGTTTGTAACCGCTGAAGAGTTATTGGAGATGGCCGTGGAAGGATTGTCCACTTTGGTATCTATATCCGTAAGGGACGAGCTGATGGTGCCCAAATTTGGACCTGAAAAAGTAAATAACTTATGAGCTAAGGAAAGCTCAGAAGTTAGGGGTGCAGAGAGAGAAGTGGATGGTGTTTGGATACCTGTAGGAGGGTTGGAGAAGGAGTGCATGTCGTGAAACCCTGAGTGATGTTCCAAGTCGTCTTCAAAAGTTCCGACAGGGATGGACGATCCTACAGGTCCAGTGACGTTCTGTTGTATCATATGTTGAAGGGCTGCAGCGGCTGAGTCCGTCAGCGTGATAGATGGCATCGTTGGTGCCATTGTATAGAGAAAATGAGTAGAAGAAGAGAAGGTTGAGAAAGGTGGGGTTATAACAGCTTCAACGTTGGATCCGCTGAGAAAATCCTCTGCAGCACTTTGAGGTACTGAGATTCGGGGGTTCTCATCCAAGAAAATTTTAGAGAAATGAGTCTCTGAACTGGTTATGATAGGGGTGGCTTCAGCGGTTGTGGTGGAGTAGACCACAGAATCTTCCATGGTTCCCTGTGAAGAGGCGAACGTGGGGTCTTCAGCCTGAGAAGGCTTGGGGATCTCCTTTGAGGGATTCTTGGTCTTACGACTGCCAAGAGTGGTTTCAGAATGTTTTCTCTTTTTAAGAGAAGAGGGTAGCGATTGGGATTACCGTTGCTGTAGCAGTAGCCACTGAAGTAGAAGATGAAGGATAGCAAATAAGATAGAGTAGAGTAGAGAGATGTACCTCATTTTTTACTAGTTTGAAGTCGAGCACTTTAGGGCCGACTTGGGAGAGCTTCAGGTCTCCCTGTTTGGGGGTAGTCCTCCTGTAGGCCATATGCAAGGATGGCGCTCAGGAATCTGGGGTAGGGAACAACGCTGGGGCAGTCAGGCATCTCCACCCTGTCCATCATGTCTTCAAAGATGACACGAGCATAGTCGACGTGGAGACCCTTGAGGAGAGCGTAAGCCATGGCACACTGAATCTTTGAAGCCTGAGCAGTGGAGCCGGTTTTCGCTGTCATGCAGTTGATGACATGACCGAATATGAAGTTGATATCTGAACGCATTTTATTCTTCAGGACCGTGGTGATTTTCTTCTCAGGTTCGCCGTCTCGGCCGGTGTTCCAGAGGTACTTCATTTTGTCAAGGAATGAGATGATTTCCGCCTTTCCTTCAGGGGAGTTGGGGTCAGGGAATTGAACAAAAGGATTTGGTTTTGGGCCAGCGGGGAGGTTTAGGGCAGCCCGGATAGCAGCGGGGGATATGGTTCCATGACCCAGCTCGGTCTGAAAACCGATCACTGAGTATTCTTTCTTACTCTTGGTGGAGGTAGCAGTGGTACGATGGGCAGTGTACCAGAACTGTTGTAGAAGTCGTTTGTGGGCAGGGGTGTGATGGTCATTGCTGTGGCAAGCGGGCAAGTCTTGATGAAATTTACAGCGTCATCAAGATGAGTTACAACTTTCTTCTTTGGGAACTCAAGAAGAGCGTAATGGTTATTGCTAACGAACGTTATTTGGTGCAGTTCATGTTTCATATTTGCAGCTCTCACCATTGAAGAAGGAGCATCAGTGGTAGCAGCCATTTCTGTTGCTAAAACACAAGTACGAAGAAAATGAAATAACTTCTTAAAATGGAAGTGAGTTTCCAAAATAAGGGTTTTAAGGGTTTTACAGTTTCCGTTTAGGGAAAGAAAATGTAAAAATAGGGTTTCTAGTTTTAAAATGAGTTCAAAACTAGTGAAAATCTTGTTGTCAAGTTTCCTTTTAAGGAAAGGATTCTAGAAAAACGTATTAAGTTTAAGTTTATGATTTTTAGTACAAACTTAAGAGAAAAACTTATTTAGTAAGTTTTGTTTTTATGAACATGAAAAAGATGAACATAAGTTTAAAAACACATTTGTTTGATCTTTTAAGAACAAGAATAAGATCAAAACAAGATAGAAGTAGATGTTTTAGAATGAAATATTAACCTGTTTGATGATTGTTTGAAGAATCAAATACAAAATATCACACAATAATCCGAGAAAGCAAGAATGCAAGGAGGTTCTTTCTGAGTTTGAGAGTTCGAGAGCGTAAAAGGTAAAAATATAAACAAGGGTTGTTTATATAGTGAGAGTAGAGAGAGAAAGTGATGAGCGGGAAAAAGTTGCTCATCATGACACGGACACGTCCCACCAAGCGGATTGGTCAAGAATTTCAACAGACGAACGTGTCAGAGAAAAAGGCATGCCATAGGTTATCCGTTTTGATGACGTCACAAACGTCCTTTCACATTTCTAAGTTATCTCTGAAGGTTTGGAAAATCTCAGGGATAATTTTAAAAGAAATCACTGATGAGAAATATCAGTGAGCATAGTTATTTAAAAAAGAATCACCGAAGGAAGAGATATTCAGCGATACAAATTATTTTGAAATCCTGCATGCTGAAGTAAACTTCAGCGAATTGAGAAAGAGAACATACATTGATATCAGCAAATCATTTTTGTTCAGAGATTAGATGTTGAATTGGAAGACATAATTCCCTTTATCACTGATCAAATGCTTAACCACTGAAGAATTAATCTTCAAGGTTCAGCATTCCAAGCTCGCTGATGAGAAAGTTGAATCTTGTCTCATCAA
Source organism: Saussurea involucrata (assembly GCA_033807775.1). Taxonomy (NCBI): domain Eukaryota; kingdom Viridiplantae; phylum Streptophyta; class Magnoliopsida; order Asterales; family Asteraceae; genus Saussurea; species Saussurea involucrata. The sequence continues at coordinate 17,721,075 of CM066326.1, forward strand.
GAGGTTTGGGGAAAAGATCAGCTAACTGAAAATCAGTTGGGATAAAGTGAAGTTCTATGTCACCATTCATCACATGATCTCTGATAAAGTGATACATGATCTCGATGTGTTTGGTATTTGAGTGTAGCACTAGATTATTGGCTATAGCGATGGCACTAGTGCTGTCGCAATAGAATGGAATTTTGGAGAGCTGAAGATCATAGTCCAATAGTTGATTTCTCATCCATAAGACTTGAGCACAACAGCTTCCAGCAACTACATACTCAGGTTCAGCTGTAGAGGTGGACACTGGACTTTGCTTCTTGCTTGTCCAACACACCAGCTTTCCACCCAGGAGCTGACAGCCACCTATGGTGCTTTTCCTGTCCAGCTTGCAACTTGCAAAGTCACTATCTGAATAGGCAGTTAGATCGCACCCTGAGTCTTTAGGATACCAAAGACATAGGTTAGGAGTACCCTTCAGATATCTGAAAATTCGCTTTACAGCGATCAGATGTAATTCTTTGGGTTCAGATTGATATCGTGCACAAAAACAAGTAGCATACATAATATCAGGACGACTAGCTGTAAGATAAAGGAGAGAGTCGATCATCCCACAGTATGCAGTGACATTAACAGTTTCCCCTGAAGGATCTTTGTTAAATGTCAGCGACGGTGCCATATGGGTTTTCATAGCTGAGCTTTGAGTTAGATCAAACTTTTTCAGCATATCTTTAACATACTTACCTTGGTGGATAAATGTACCCTTATCGTTTTGCTTGATTTGGAGTCCAAGGAAGTAGGTCAGCTCACCCATCATACTCATTTTATATTCAAATTTCATTCTTTCAGCGAAACGAGTACATAAAGATGGGTTAGTAGAACCAAATATAATGTCATCAACATATATTTGAACAAGAATGATATGACCTTTTACTTTTCTGAAAAATAGAGTGTTATCAATTTTGCCACGCTCAAACTTTTCGATGAGAAGAAAAGAGGATAGAGTGTCATACCATGCATGTGGAGCTTGTTTCAGTCCATAAAGTGCCTTATCCAGCTTATAAACATAACCTGGATGCTTAGGATCAATGAATCCTGGAGGTTGTTCAACGTAGACTTCTTTATTCAGCCTTCCAATTAGTAATGTTGATTTCACGTCCATTTGATATACTTTGAAGTCTTTATGAACAGCGTAAGCTAGAAATAGACGAATAGCTTCGAGTCTTGCCATTGGGGCAAAGGTTTCGTCATAGTCTATACCTTCCTCTTGTCTGTATCCCTGAGCAACTAAGCGAGCTTTGTTGCGGGTTACAGTTCTATTTTCATCTAACTTATTTCGATAGACCCACTTAGTGCCTATCACTGATTTGTCAGATGGTCTTGGAACGAGATTCCAAACCTTGTTTCTTTCGAATTCAGTAGGTTCTTCTTGCATAGCACTGACCTAGTTTGGATCTTTGAGGGCATCATCAACTTTCTTTGGTTTAGTTAGTGAAATAAAATTTACATAAAGACAAACGTTACCTGTACTGTGTCGAGTCTGAACACCTGCGTTTGGATCACCAAGAATTTGATCAATAGGGTGATTTATGGTCCATCGTAGAGCAGGAGCATGAGCCACAGAATCATAATGGAACTCTGGAATGACTGAGGAGGAAACTTCAGCGACGTCAGGTAGTAGAGGCACGACGTCAGGTAGTAGAGGTTGATGAATATCAGATGATGGTTCAGAAACAGGCATAGTGTTGATGGGAACAGCTGAAACCCAAGATGATCCAGCTTCACTTGTATGCATGCTGGGAATGATGATAGGATCATCATCAGCGGTTGGTGTGTTGACCTGAGGGTCAGGGTTAGGAACAGTTTCTAAATCTCCAAAATGAGAAAACATCCACTGATTGAGTTCTTCGTTATCAGCAGATGGTCTTGAGTTCGCTGAATGGGATTCGTCAAAGGTGACATGAATTGTTTCTTCTACAGTCTATCTTCTTTTATTGAAGACTCTGAAGGCTTTGGATATTGAAGAATATCCAAGAAATATACCATCGTCAGCTTTGGGATCGAATTTTCCAAGAGCATCTCTGTTGTTTAAGATAAAGCAATGACAACCAAAGATGTGAAGAAAACTGATAGATGGTTTTCTTCCATGGAAAAGTTCATAGGCAGTCTTGTTGAATCTTTTGGCGATCAGCGATCAATTCTGCGTAAAATAAGCAGTGTTGATAGCTTCAGCCCAGAACTGAGTAGGTAGATGAGAATCGCTGAGCATTGAACGAGCAGCTTCGATGATTGTTCGGTTTCTTCTTTCACCGACTCCATTTTGTTGTGGCGTTCTCACTGAGGAAATGTTATAAGAAATACCCTTACTTTCAAAGAAGCTATCAAGGGAACTGTTTTTGAATTCAGTTCCATGATCACTCCTTATTGAGCGAATAGTGAGATTATTCAGGACTTCCATTTTCCTGACGAAAGACATCAGTTCTTCTGAGGTGTCACTCTTAGCACGGAGAAACATTACCCAGGTGTAGCGAGAGAATTCGTCCACGATAACCAGCGTATATTTCTTTCCAGTGATGGATTGAACGTTGACAGGGCCAAACAGATCCATGTGGAGAACTTGAAGAGGAGATGACACTGGGGAAACTTGCTTTGACTTGAAGCTATATTTGGTTTGTTTTCTTTTTTCACACGCTGAACAGAGAGAAACCTTAGCGTATGAGTGTTGAGGAAGACCAGTGACTAACTATTTTGAAGAAAGAGTATTCAGTGTCTTGAAGTTGAGATGAGAGAGCCTTTTATGCCATAGCCAGTTGACATCAGAAGAGGCTTTGGAGAAAAAGCAAGCATTCTCAGTGGTTGTTGAGTCCATGTTTATTACATAAACATTTTCCAAACGATATCCACTGAGAGCAACTTTCTCCTTCTTGTCAGTGACGAAACATCCTTCCTTAGTGAAGCAAACTTTGAAGTCCTTGTCACATAGCTGACTGATGCTAAGAAGATTGTGCTTCAGCCCTTCGACGTATGCGACTCTTCTGAAGGTTGTTGTACCATTAGAGAGTACACCAAACCCTCGGGTATAGCCTTTTCCATTTCCACCAAAGGTCACAGAGGGACCTTTCTCTTCCTTGTATTCAGTGAGTAGGTTTTTCTTTCCAGTCATATATCGAGAGCATCCGCTATCAAGATACCAGATACCCTTCGAGACCTGTAAACAAAGGAAGATTAGTTTGAATAGGTACCCACTTAACTATGGGACCACATTTGTTAGTGGTGGTAGAGGAAATAGAAGGTTTAGCAATCTTCGCAGCATTTGAAGATTCAGCTTCAGTGACATTCTTCACTTTGGTTAATTTTTTAACCTCAGTAGTGTTTTCACCTTGGCCTGATTTTTATCAGGATGGTCTTCTTTACTTTGGGGGCAGTCTTCTTTACCTTGGCTAATTTCTCAGCCTTGGTAGATGTGGGGCACTTACTAGCAATATGATCGGTAAGTCCACAATGATAACATTTCCTATAGCTAAAAGTAGCTTTAGGACCATTTGCATGCTTAGCAGAGATTTTTAAATGAGCAGGGCCAACACCAAGAATACCTTTGGCATTGGAAATTGGAGGAACTATCAGTTCTTCGGATTTCTTACCAATTACATTCACTCTGAGTCTAGGAGTAGATCGCTGAACGACTTCAGGGATCTTGTTCTTAGAAGTAGAGGAATGACTCGCTGAAGGTTTTGAGACTTTCAGCTTAGGTACTTTGGTACCCTTCTGAGGTTTTTGAATTTCTTTTTCCTTACCTTTAGAAATCAAGGTATGTTTTTCCTCAGGGATGGGAGTTTTAGAAGACGAGCATTGATATGAAGAGGTGTCAGGGATAGATGACACGAACATTCCAAACTTAAGCATGGAACGATCAGTGGTTGGTTCTTCAGCGTCAGCTTTGTAACCAAGACCACGTTTATCACTAAGAGGGATTTGAGCACCTATTATCTCAGTGATCTTTGTTGAGGATTTATACCATCCTTCAACGGTATCTTTTTCTGCTTTCAGTTCATCGATAGCTTGTTCACGCTTGATACTGATAACTTGATTTACATATACCTGATCTTTCAAATTATTTTCAATGTCCGAAAGCTCTTGAATTTTTAAATGACATTGTTTGAGCTGTTCAGTTAAATCTTGATTTAGTTGTTCAGCTTTGGTCTTGCCATTCATGGCATCATATAAATCAATAGTCAGTATATCGATAGCTCGAAGACTATCAGCTTCAGGGAAGGCAGAAGTAGGAGTAGAAGAGTTTGATACCTAAGAGGTAGAAATAGATGTAGAGGAAATTTCAGCTTTTTCTTCCTCTTCTTGTATTTAAGCCATGAGGAAGCGATTAGCCTCATCTTCTTCAGAGTCGGATGATTCTTCATCAGATTCAGCCCAGACATGATCTTCAGCGATCAGACCTTTACCTTTCTTTTTGTAGCCTTTCAGCTTTTCATAATTTTCTTTCAGCTTTTGGTATATGTCATCTCTACCTTTGGGGTTAGAGGATTTCTTGAAGGAGGAAGATGAAGATTTGAAGACTTTCTTTGACCTGCATTCACTAGCAAAGTGTCCTACTTTTTCACAGTTAAAGCAGGTAGCAGTAGCCTTATCAACAGAAGTAGATTTAGGATTGTTAGTGATAGTGAGAGGTTTACTTCTTCTGAAGTTACTCTTTCTAGCAAACCTCCTGAAAGAATTTGTCAGGAGTGCAAGATATTCATCAAGTTCTGAAGGATCAGCGTCTGATGAATCATCCGAGTTAGATTCCATTTCAGTGATCGTGACAGTTGATCGCTGAGCCAGTATCAACTCTGAGGAGAGTAAAGCAACAGGTGTGCTTTTGGAATCTTTTACAAGATTCTTCTTAAGTTGACACGACTGCTCATGATTGAGCATAGTGCCAAATAAGGTAGCAAGGGTCATAAATTTTAGATCCTTAGAGAGCTTCAGACACATGGTATAATTGTCCCAGCTTTCAGGAAGACATTCCAAGAATTTTGTCAGGATCTCGGAGTTAGAGTAGGTCTTACCAACAGTTTTTAAATCAATAATTAAACAGTTAAAACATTGGTGAACTTCAGAAAGAGTTTCAGTCTTACCACAAATGAAACATTCGTATTGCCTTACCAGGTTTATTCTTCTAGAGTCCTGGACTTCAGCAGTACCTTCATATTGAACACATATAGTGTCCCACATGGCTTTTGAGCTTTTCAGGTTCATGATGGAGCGGTAGACTTCATCCGAAAGAGCCATAGAGATGATAGATCTGGCCTTTGTATCAATGGCCACTTTCTTCTTATCTTTTTCAGTCCACTGAGAGTTCTCTGATGAGAGTTCTTTCAGGGATGGCAGGGGTGGTAGCGGTGGCAGCAACAGGACCATGGACCACATGGAGAACATAAGGTCCATTTTCCACATAGTATGGTATAGTAGAATCTACACCTTCTAAGAAGAGCATCATTCGATTTTTCTAGAGGTTGAAGTTATCTTTACAAAATCGAGGAGGTTTTGCAAGAGAGCCATTATCTATGTAATTTGTATTATGATGATTTGCCATTTTTAGAAAAATAGCAAGGAAGAGAAAAAGAGATAGTATAAGCAAGATCTTGTTTATGAGATTAAACAGTCTGCTCTGATACCACTTGTTGGTATCAAAGGGTTATACAAATTTGTATAAGGGGGGGGGGGGGGGGGGGGTTGAATACAAACACATATTTTTATCTTTCTAAATTGTTTATTGATATAATCAAACAATTTACAGTTTGTTGCGGAATAAGATCAAGTTAAAAACCTAATCTAAACAAACTATGAGAACACACAGATTTCTTGCACTAGAAATAGAGAGAAAAGAGATAAAAAAAACTAAGGAGAGTTTTCTAGGCACGAAGTAGTTCAGCGAGGAAGATGGCCGAGCACTTCAATTGTGAAGTAGGGTTTCCTTTATATACTGCATGCATTTAATGCAAGACAATATACCTTTACACATGGCGGCCTCTAATTGGTTGCATGATTTGACTTTAGCAAACATCCTAGTGGTCGCATGATGAACAGTGTAGTTGCAGAGTTGGTTGTATGATTCTGGACAAAAGGGATGTCCGTTCTGACAAAATCGTACGGAGGCGTGCAAGGAGATAAGACAAAAGTTGCTTGTAGAACATGCTTCATGATCAGCGTTCGTTGAATGAATCTTTATCAGCGAATGATAAAGTTCAGCGTTCAGTGAAGTCTTCTACTTGAAACTTCGCGTGGAATGGATAAGCCTTGTCTTCGCTGATATCCTCATCAGGTCACTAGTAGACTTAGTCACTTGTTCTTCATCTTGGTCTTCGATTTCAGCTTCGAACTGGGTTGACGCGAATCTTGTCTTCAGGGATCATAAGTAAACAATTATATGATGAATCATTCAGCGATCATCAGTGAGACTGAATAGGCTCAGGGCTCACTGATGAACAGTGTTCGCTGAAGTATAAATTAAAGCTTGTTTTCCATCAGCGATACTAAACATACTTAGTTTATTTTATTTGATGGCAAAACATTAATACATATTGTCTACTTACAATTTTCACTAAGTGTTTCTCATGGTCATTATCAAATCACTGAGGGTTTGGATCAACACAAACAACCGGATCATCTGTACCCTTGAACTCGGGTGGCCTACAACTAAGAAAAGTCTTGAAGGAGCAAACTTTCCCCGCTTGCCTTGCATCCAAAGTTACCAAACCTTCAATAGGAATTTCATTTCCGGTTTCCCCAGATCCTGCCGCTATGATGTTTTCAGCAACTGTTTCTTACCGATTGTTGTTAGTGTCCATGTCGTCCAACAACTTTAGAAATTTCTCTTGTTGTTGGGCCATGGCCTTAATCATGGCCTTCATCATTCGGTCTATTGTTCTTGTCTTCGCCGTTACCTCTTCCATAACGGGGTTGGAGGTTTCCAGATCATGTTGAGGTATATGCTCAATCCGTATGCCCAACACATTGTTTAGGGGCGGAGGCGCTGCTGCCGTTGTCAGCCTCGGTTGATCGGCGTGGATGTCGTAGCGTCATGGCCGACCTATTACGAGTATTAACCATTGTAGTCTGCCACACATTCGAGAATGGATCTAAGAAATAGGCTAAGAGACCTAAACATAAGGAAACGTACCTTTACATTCATCAATCATCATAACGATAGTAATCTAAGCATGCTCACGTAATAACATATTCATAATAGCAGTAGCTAATTGAAATTATGAACATGTTACACATAAGAATCCTCGTTACCACAGTCAAAATTCTCAACTAGTGCAATCCCGTCGGCTCTAAGACCACCCTATCTTAAGAGTTCTACCCAAATATCACAATTCATAACTTAATCGCTTCAACTTAAGTCTAGGCATCTTACATTCATACCTAGTTCACTTAAACCACTGCTTTAATACCAACTTGTAACACCTAAAAATTGGAGTAAATTTAAACTTCAATATTTATGGAAATTAACCAAGCTATCATAGACAATAACCCAAAAAGGGGATACTAGAATGGCGTTTACAACATAAGTTAATAAAGTAGATACAATTCAACAACCTACTAATCTAAACTACGACAACTTAGATTATCGACGGGTGTTGCTATTTCACTTCCAAAAGAATGTTCGGCTAGAACCGTTATCCATCTTTACCAAAAATGCTATCACCTCTTCTTTTTGAACTTCCCTCGAACCCGAGAAGTCCCACCGCTAGAATGACCTGCTAAACGTGTCAATTCAAGAAGAAGTGTTGGGCTAAAGCCTAGTAAGAACAAACAAATTATAAGTGAATTAAATAAAGATGAAATTATAAAATATGACTTTCCACTCGTTCCCATATAATAATCCTTTGCATGTAATTTCACTCGGGACATCAACCCAACCCAGGTCTTTAGTCACTCTTGGACATCAATCCAAACCGAATCTTTAGTCCATCGAGGCATCAACCCACACCAGATCTTTAGTCTATTGAGACATCAATCAAAACTGGATTTTTAGTCTATTGATACATCAATCCAAACCGGATCTTTAGTCTATTGAAACATCAATCCAAACCGGATCTTTAGTCTATTGAGACATCAATCCAAACAGGATCTTTAGTCTATCTTACCCACAAAGGGGGAGTTCAATGCCATCATAACAATAGAGAAACTTCCAATAATTAGACTTAGCCACAAAATACTAGTTAGGTATAAATTTCCCAAAATTCACCAAATATGGTTTTTAAACGTTACTTCCATATGAAGAACCAACATCCATCATTTCCTTGCCAAAATCACCAAGTATTTCAAAACCCTAGATTTTGACCTAGATTTTATCAAACTCATATATGTGAAAAAATGTAACTCGCACACACAAGAATCATAAATACACCCTCAAGTATCATGTATTCATCTTTACAAGCATTTCCAACAAAATCAAAACCCTAAAAATCTCCAAAAATAAGTTTTTGGGTTAATATCCATAAATCCAAGAACTAACAAGTAAGAGAAGTTTAGAAGGTTAAAACTTAAAGATTTAACATGTAAAGAGTGTAGGAGTACAGATGAACTCACCTTGGTGGTTATTGTGAGAAACCAAACCCTAGGAGGGAGGAGATGAGTACTTGAAACCTTGAACTACGAAGAATATATATCCACTTAAAGCAATCCTATACACATTTAATGACCTTGTTAACCATTGGAAAGAATTAAATGAAGTGAGAGAGGTGGGGAAGGGAGCTTACCAACTGCAGAGAACAAAATCGCCTAATAGCTCCCAAAAATTAGATAAAATGACCTAAAATCGGGCTGCCTCCCTAAATACCCAGGCCCGACCGCGATTATGTCACGCGATAATGACATCTGTCACAATCGCCCGTGTGACACCACCTGCGGTACAAACGCTGCGACAATGACCTATGATAGTGACCCATGGCATAATCTTCGGACACTATCGCCTGATATGTACCGAGAGCATCTCAAGACCTGCGACAATGGTCAGCGACTATGCCCCTAGGCAATGTCGCATGACACAGTCGCACCAACTGCACCGAGCCTCAATTTCTCGTTCGAATTAACCCATTAGAAATCCATGAGCATCGAAGGTTAAAGTAAATTAATCCCGTTGACCAATTGAAATTTCTTAACTCGTAATACCATAAAAATTATACAAGGTTATTTTATAGAAATTTGGGTCTTACAATCGTGCCCAACTTGGGAATTATTTCGTCCTAGAAATCTTAGATACATAAACATGTGGGGATATCTTTGTTTCATGTCCTCATCTGCTTCCCAAGTCACCACGTTGGCACACCGACGGTGTTTCCATTGCACTTTGACCATTGTGACTTCTTTGTGTCGGAGCTTCTTAGTCTTCATTCTCATCAGCAAGAGTCATCCATCATTCTCAATTATCTTGTCGGGTCACATTCCCGACCATCAAAATGAATTGTGGTAAACGTCTTTTACATGATAAGCACTTACCAGGTAAGAGTCTTCTCCCTCCCTTACCACGTAAGATTCTCAGTCATTTCTATTAGTTCCCGAGAATAAACCAAGGCAGTTGTAAGAATCTGCAAAAATGAAAAGGTAGAATAACGGAAAGAAAAACCCGTAAACCCGAGGCTTGTGCTGGCACAATTCCCTTAAAAGGATTCGCCCCCTCTAGAGCTCTTGTTTCTCAGGATACAACGGATTAAACATATATGAATATGTCGGACCGTACCTGAGGCGTGAACTAAGAACAAAGAGTTTTTGTGTCTTTTTCAACCTCTTAAAAGGTACTAAAAAAAGGAGGGGAAGACTCAAATATATAGGTCATGGTTTAATGTCGTCATAAACCCATTGATTGAAACTGACAAGAGTTAACTTGGAAGGTCAAGAGTCTCACCAACACCCTACCAAATTCCCATTCACTTTTATAAAATCCAACAATACCCCACATGAATGGGAATCGTATTATATGTCACGGAAACATAGTTTCAAAGATCAATGGCTGAACCCTAAAAAGTATAGGTAGGTGTTATCCTTTGAACCTTCTCTTAAGAAGCATATTTGGGTAACTAGCTGACTAGTAAATTTGATGTCCATGAATTGTTCTGGTGTTTGAGTAGACTGTAACATACTTCACACAAGATTCTTCCTTACTTAGTGAAACCCTCGTTGGTGTGTTCATGTTGGTCCCGAAGGGCTATACAATTTTGTAGAAGGGGGGGGGGTTGAATACAAACACACATATTTTACTTTTCTAAATTGTTTATTGATAAATCATTAACAATTTACAGCTTGTTGCGGAACAAGATTAAGGATAAACCTAAATCTAAACAAGTTGGAACACTAAGTTTCTTGCACTAAGAAACAGAAGGAAATTACTAATAATAACCTATCTCAAGATAAGAAGGATGAACTTGTCCGGAGTTAGCAAGTTACTTCAAAATGAAGTGAGTTCTTCTTCTTATATACTGCATGCATTTAATGCATGGCAGTGTACACTTTACACGTGGCAGCAGCTCATTGGTTGTATGTCATTGACCTTTGTTGACAACCTTAGTAGCCGCATGTTTGAACAGTGTAGTATCAGAGTGGTTGTACGATTTCAGACAATAAGGAGGTTTATTTCTGACATATCGTACGGAGTCGTGCAAGGGTGGTTAAGACAAAAGTACTTTGTACGGAGGACTTCATGATCAGCTTTTCGTTGATTCAGCGCTTTACCATTGTTTATCAGCGAATGATAAAGTTCAGCGATAGCTGAAGTCTTGTACTTGATACTTCACGTTGAGTGGACAAATCTGAGTCTTCGCTGATCCGCATCAGTTCATTAGGAGACTTGTCGCTGGTTCTTGAGCTTGATCTTCGACTTCAGCGTAGAACCTATGTTGACGTAAAACTTGTATTCAGAGATTATAAGTAAACAACTAACTTATCAGCGATCACCATAAGGATTGAACAGACTCAGAGCATTATGGTGAACAGTGTTCGCTGAATGTTTAATCTAACGAGCGAGAGTTCCTATCAGCGGTACTGTAAGATCTTAGTACTTATCAACGATAGTGAAACTCTGATACATATTGTTTACTTACAATTTTCACTAAGTATATAAGAGAGGGTCATTATCAAATCACTGAGGGTTTGGATCGACAATCTCCCCCTATTTGATTATGACATAGCAATAGAGAAAATTGCTATTTAATGAAAACATAAGGATAAAAAGAACTCATAAAATATTTGTCCCTTTTACTGTTTTCTGGGATCTTTTCTGTACTGATGGAGTAAAGTACTTTCGCTGAAATCTTTCTTTAAAACTTCGAATCAGATTACAAAAGGAAGTGGAAAGATTACAAGTACAAGCGAAATAAATTACAAGTACAAAAGAATAACTGATACAATAGAAGAATAAGGCGATCCTATCAGTTTATAAAGGTTCTTCCTTAATGAGAAGTTCATCAAGGGTCTTTGATGTGGGGATCATCCAGTCAGGGACATTTACTCCTTGATTCCTTTTGTTCAGCGCTTCTTCAAAAATCAAGGGTTTAAGATGTCGTGCCTGAATGTCATTTTTGAAATCACACCAGTAGATGAGATCTTTCAGCTGTTCGATGGGAGTGATGGGAAGTTCAGAGATACGTTGAAAACGCTTTCGTCCATCCCAGTCGATAAAGAATATCCCGTAGGGTTTGCTTAAGACTTTCCCAGGGATGAAAGTCTCATCAGGAGGAAGAGATGTGTCAAGTGCAGAAAGGTCAGCTTCTGGACCAAGGACTTCAGCTAGAGAAAAACCAATACCTGTTTCATTCCTTATATGAGGGACATCTTCTGAAGATTTAGACTTTTTCTTTGCAGAGGCCCCTCTTTTCTGATTTTCGAGAGGAGGGGGAGGAGGAATATCCACACAAGAATATACTAAGTCGATCTGTTTGTTTATCAGCTTTTCAACATGATCCTTGTACTTAGATTGAGACTTCTGGATGGCTAATCTGATCTCCAACCATTTAGAGAGACCGTACTTCGTGATGGCTTCAGCATATAATTTTTCGTACTGTCCATTCTCTCTGAATATCTCGATTTTAGCGATAGAAACTTTGAGGGTTGATCTTCCAGCGATGAGTACCTTGTTGATTTTTCCAGGTCGATATCTGAAGTGTACCTTTTCTTTGCACCAGGCTAAAGTAGATTGAGAGACAGTCCTCTTTTCTTCAACGATCTTTTTGGCGTCTTCCCATAGCTGACGTTGAACTTCGATTGGAATTCTTTTCAGCTTGGGGTCTTTCACCGATTGTTGAGAGATCTTGATGGCGAGTTCTCTGTCTTTATCTTCAGCTTCCCTTCTTTCAGCGATTAGACGTTCAGCCCTGAGGTGATCCTTGTATTCCTTTTGTGAAATTCTGAACTTTGGAGGAATAGTAGGAAGTTGATCACGCTTCAGAATGATTCGTTGATCTTCGAACTTCTTTATCATCTCTTCTCTTCTTCTCTGATCCTCTTCACTTAGCTTTTGAGGAGCCAAGGAAGGTCTGTTTGTATGAGAGAGCATCTGTTCTTCGGGTTCATCAGTCTCAGAGATCAAATCCAAGACCGGGATTATTTCTTCAGCTTTAGGAGCTGGGATTATTATTGGTGAAGTCGCAGTTGTAGGAACTTCAGCGATATCCTCAAACAGGGAAGAGGACTAGCTGAAACACAGCGATCGTACGAGTAATAACTTGGGTAGAGTAGAGATAGATAAAGAATGTGGTTGTGTATAGAGGTTTTATGGAGATGAGAGCTGATAATGTGTATAGATAGATAGAAGAGGGATGAGTGTAAGGAAGATTTAGTGTACCTGACAAACTGGCTTTGGAAGCGAGATCGTCAGATTGTCATTGTCTTTAGCGACACCTTTTCCTTTGCCCTTGTCAGCTTCAGACGCTGAAGGCTTTGATTTGGTCCGCTCCCCTGAAGGTCCGTTTATCACGATCCCTTTAAGAACTGTAATCCTCTGAGTAGGCTTGACGATAAAGGAGTCATCATCATCATCATCGTCATCATCATCATTCTTTGGAGAAGAGGATGGTTCATCATCAGATAAGTCGATGGCTTCTTCATCTTCAGCTTCAGATTCAGATTCTTCAGCTTCTTCTTCGAGTTGCTCCCCCTCAGATACAAAGGTAAGCTTCTCGGTTCCCTCAGGGTTTTCATCTCCCTGAGGTCCAGCGGTTGTGTCTTCATTTGTCTTCTCACCCTCTTCAGAAAGGGTGAGGTCTTCAGTCTTCTCCCCCTGATAGATTCATCATGGGGAAGGTCTTCAAATTTCTTCTCCCTCCCTTCCTTATGATGAGTGGGGGAGGAATGGGAAGATTCAGCAGTTGGTTTGGGTTCCCTGTCTACTTGGCCAGGGACCCCCATATAATTTTCAATCTCTGCTACTCTGTCTTCTAGGCCAGTAATAGTAGGACTGATCTTCTCTAGATTATCTCGATCGGCCTGAGTGAATTGAGAAGTTGAGGTGGTCAGGTGATCGAGCACTTTCTGAACAATCTCTTTGACCGCAGAAACTTCAGACTTCACTGAATTTACTGAGGTGTTAACTTCAGTCTTTACAGCAGACATCTCTCCTTCTAGTTTTCCAACCGATGTCTTCAGCGTTGTGACTTCGCTGGACATGGTGTGAACTGATGTTTTGATGGCGAGGTAGTCTATGTAGATGTCAGCGAGAACTTTGGCAAAGTCGCCAAGAGTTTTATCAACCTTCTTCAAGTCAGCTTTGGAGGCTTTCTCTTCCACTACTGTTGTCAGCTTTGTGAGATTCTCTCCAGCGTTTGTTACAGCTGAAGAGTTGTCGGAAAGAGTAGTGGTGAGACCTGTCAGCTTCGTCTCTAGTGTCTTCAGAGAGGCGTTGATGTCTCCCAAATTAGGACCTGTAACATATAAGTACTTGTGAATAGAGGAAAGCTTAGAAGTTTGGGGTTCAGTTACAGTGTATATGGGTTTATGTATACCTGCAGGAGGATTGGTGAATGTATCAATATCTCGGTGTCCTGAGAAGAGTTCCATGTCGTCAGCTCGAGTGCATGTACGCATGGTCATCTCTGCAGGTCCTACATCCATCATTCCTTGAAGAGTGTCAGCTTTAGCTTCTGGAGGAATGACAGGTGCTTCAGTGACAACTGGATTAGAGTCCAATTGAGTGGAGGGAGGAGCGAAGGTTGAGAATGTTGGTTGGGTGCGGAGTTCAGCGTTGGATCCGCTGAGAATCACTTCTTCAGTCTGTGGAGAGACTGAAGGAGGTTGGGTAGGTTCCAAGTTTGTAACCTCAGCGTTTAGAGACGCTGAAGCTGGTATGGAATGGGTGGCTTGTTCAGCTGTGGCAGAGCGTACCACTGAACGTTCCTTCAGCTCTTCGAGATAAGCTGAGGAGTCTTCAGCAAGAGATTGCTGGGGTTGCTCCTTGGTTCTTTTAGTTCTTTTGGAACTAAGTTGGGTAGAGGAGTGTTTCCTTTTATGAGAAGGAATGGAGGTTGCAGCTTGGGTATCAACGATGGGTTTGTCCGCTGAAGGAGCTGCAGAAGTCGAAGAAGTAGGGTTGAGAAGAGTTAAAAGTGTAGAAAGTCGTACCTCATTTTCCACAGGTTTCAGGTCACCCTCTTTTGGGTAGCTGTCCTTCAGGCCTGTTTGGAAGATGGCGCTGATGAATCGAGGATACGGAACCCATGGAGATCGGTCAGCGGCGGAGTCAACTCTGAGTACCAGATCATTGTAAATTATCGATGCCCAGTCTATATGTAGACCTTTCAGCAAAGCATACCCCATTGCTTGCTGAGGTTGAGCGGCTTGATCAGAGGAGCCGGTCTTTGTAGTCATGCAGCTGATTAAGTGAGCGAAGATGCATTTTAGATTTCTTGATGAGGGTCAGCTTCTTCTCAGGCTTCTTGTCCCTCCCAGTTTCCCAAACATAGCCCATTGCATCGAAGAATGCAGTGATGGCTTCCCTATCTGAGTGTTTCTTGTGGTCAGGGAGAGGAACAAAAGGTTTTTCTTTTGTGGCGTTGGGAAGGCTCAGGGCTTTGCGAATAATGGCAGGGGTGATTTTTATAGTTCCATATTCAGTATCACAGAGGATGCAGTCTATTGTTTTTTAGGAGTCTTTGGTTGATGGTAGCTGAGAGTGTCTGGCAGAATACCAGAACTGAGATAGCAGTAGCTGATGTGCAGGAGATGTTATGGTCAGGGCTGTAGATAGGCAACAGTTTTTTAGGAAATTCACAGCATCATTCAGATGTGTGACTTGCTTTCGAGGAGGAAACTCGAGAAGCGCATAGAGGTTATTTGACTTTGTCCAATCAAGTTCTTCAAGAGTGAACTTGACCTGAGGAGCCTTGATGATTTCCAATTCCTCAGTAGTATCAGCAGCAGTGTTCTCAGCGATGGTGTTCTTGGAAGTGGAAATGTCAGTAGATGCCATTTCTGTATATCAGTTCAACCAAAGATTAACAAATAAGAATAATCTTAATGTGGAAAGATTTTCCAATAAGATGGTTCGAATTTTGTCCATTTCATTCAGACAAAAATGTCTTAATGAAGTTTAGGGTTTTTCTTGTTTTTGAAAAACGAAATGCAAACCCAATGAAAATCTTGTTTTCCAGTTTCCTTTGAGAATTAGGATTCTGGAAAAACGTATGAAGAACAAGTTTAAGATTTTGCATTTAAACTTGAAGAACAACCATGAAAGGTTGTGTTCATAAAACTATGAAAGAAATGATTTCATTTGAAAAAGTTCTTTTGTTTGATCTTGTAAAAACAATGAGAAGATCATTAACAAGTTTAAGAAGTAGGTAAATAACAGAATTATTAACCTGGTTCGTTTGAAGAAGAAGAAGTTCTTGAGTTCTTAAAAAACTTGAGAGCACAAATGCAACAGTAATTCTTTCTTGCTTGGAGGAGAAGTTTAAGTTTTTCGCGTAAAAGAGAAATACAAACCCAGAATGTGTTTATATAGTGAGATTAGAGAGGGAGAAAAACTCGAGCGGGAAAGTTTTTCATCATGACACGGACACGTGTTTGCATTTGATTGGTAGGTAAACGAAACGTGCAAACGTGTGTCAGAAAAAGAACGTGTCGGGGCTTATCCGTTGCAATGACGTCACAATTGTCCTTTCATATTCTAGGATGTCTCTGAGGTTTTGAAAACTCAGGGACACTTTTGAAAACATGAAGCACTGAATAGAAATATCAGTGTTGGTTTTAGAAATTTCAAAGTATCGCTGATTAAGGAAGAGATATTCAGCGATGCAATTTGTTTTGAAATCATGCATTCACATGCGATTGTCAGTGAGAGAAAAACATACCTTGATATCAGCGAATCAAGTTTATTCAGAGAGAGGATGATTGAATAGGTTATACAAGTTGATTTTATCCTATTGCTGATCAAATGTGAACCGCTGAAGATTTTACTCTTCAAAGTTCAGCATTCCAAGCTCGCTGATGAGAAAGTTGAATCTTGTCTCATCAAGAGGTTTGGTGAACAGATCAGCTAACTGATAATCAGTTGGGATAAAGTGAAGTTCTATATCACCATTCATCACATGATCTCTGATAAAATGATACCTGATTTCGATGTGTTTTGTCTTTGAGTGTAGCACTGGATTGTTGGCTATAGCGATGGCACTTGTGCTGTCGCAATAGATTGGAATATTTGAGAGCTATATGTCATAGTCCAGTAGTTGATTTCTCATCCACAAGACCTGAGAAAAATAGCTTCCAGCGGCTACATACTCAACCTCAGCTGTGGAGGTGGACACTGAGTTTTGCTTTTTACTTGTCCAACTCACCAGCTTTCCACCCAGGAGCTGACAGCCTCCTGTGGTGCTTTTCCTTTCCAATTTGCAACCTACAAAATCACTATTTGAATAGGCGATTAGATCGAACCCTGAGTCTTTGGGATACCAAAGACCTAGGTTCGCAGTACCCTTAAGATATCGAAAAATTCGCTTTACAGCTGTCATATGAGATATCTTAGGTTCAACTTGATATCGTGCACACAAACAGGTTGCGTACATAATATCGGGTCGGCTAGCTGTAAGATACAAAAGAGAGCCGATCATCCCACGGTACATCGTGACATTAACAGGAACACCATTAGTATCCTTATCTAGTGTCAGCGGTGGTGCCTTAGGGGTTTTCATAGCTGAACTTTGAGTTAAATCGAATTTCTTCAGCATATCTTTAACATACTTTCCCTGGTTAATGAAAGTTCCTTTTTCATTTTGCTTTATCTGAAGACCACGGAAATATGTTAGTTCACCCATCATGCTCATTTTATACTCATCTTTCATTCTATCAGCGAAACGAGTACAAAGATCAGGGTTAGTAGAACCAAATATAATATCATCAACATATATCTGAACAAGAATGATATGACCTTTTACTTTCCTGAAGAAAAGAGTCTTATCAATTTTACCACGCTCAAATTGTTCAATATGGAGATAAGTAGAGAGAGTGTCATACCATGCATGTGGAGCTTGCTTTAAGCCATAAAGTGCCTTATCCAGTTTATAAACATAACCTGGACGCTTAGGATTTGAGAATCCTGGAGGTTGTTCCACATAGACTTCTTCATTCAGCTTTCCATTTAGAAACGCTGACTTGACATCCATCTGATATACTTTGAAGTCTTTGTGTACAACGTATGCTAAGAATAGACGAATAGATTCTAGTCTTGCTACTGGAGCAAATGTTTCGTCGTAATCTATGCCTTCCTCTTGTCTGTATCCCTGAGCAACAAGACGAGCCTTGTTGCGGGTTACAGTTCCATGTTCGTCCAACTTGTTTCGATAGACCCATTTAGTGCCTATCACTGTCTTGTCAGTTGGTCTTCGAACAAGTTTCCAAACTTTGTTTCTTTCGAATTCAGTCAGCTCTTCTTGCATGGCGCTGACCCAGTTTGGATCTTTGAGGGCATCATCTACTTTCTTTGGTTCAGTCAGAGAAATAAAGTTAACAAATAAACAAATATTACCTGCACTTCGTCGAGTCTGAACACCAGCGTTTGGATCACCAAGAATTTGATCAATTGGGTGATTTACAGTCCATCGCTGAGCCGGAGCGTGAGACGCTGACTCAACCTGAACTAGAGTAGCTGAAGATGAGGCTTCAGCAACATCTGGAGTATCAGCCAAGAGAGGAATGCGTGCAGTTGTCATTATATTCACTGATTGCTGAGAAGTAGATGGAATGTCTGAGACATTGGGTTCAAAAGCAGGTATAGTGTTTAAAGGAACAGCTGAGACCCATGATGTTTCAGCTTCACTATTCTGCATATTTGGAATGATAGTAGGACTATCATCTTCAACTGTATGAGTATGAGTGGGAATATCTTCTGAATCACCAAGATGAGAAAACATCCATTGATTCAGTTCTTCGGTATCAGCGGACGGTTTAGAGTTCGCTGAACGGGATTCGTCAAACGTGGCGTGAATTGTTTCTTCTACAGTTTGTCTTCTTCGATTGAAGACTCTGAAGGCTTTGGAGACTAAGGAGTATCCAAGAAAGATTCCATCATCAGCCTTAGGATCAAACTTTCCAAGGGCATCTTTGTTGTTCAGTATGAAACACTGACATCCAAAGATGTGAAGAAAGTTGATTGAAGGCTTTCTCCCATGAAAAAGTTCATAGGCTGTTTTATTGAATCTTTTGACTATCAGCGACCGGTTTTGCATAAAACAAGCAGTGTTGACAGCTTCTGCCCAAAACTGAGTAGGCAGGTGAGAATCGCTGAGCATTGAACGTGCAGCTTCAATAATTGTTCTATTTCATCTTTCAGCGACTCCATTTTGTTGCGGTGTTCTCACTGATGAAAAGTTGTGAGAAATACCCTTACTCTCAAAGAAGGAATCAAGAGAACTGTTTTTGAATTCAGTCCCATGATCACTCCTTATTGAGCGAACGGTCAAGTTGTTCAGGGTTTCCATCTTCCGAACAAAGGTGATGAGTTCTTCAGGGGTGTCACTCTTGGAACGGAGAAACATAACCCATGTATAACGAGATAATTCATCAACTATGACCAGTGTATATTTCTTTCCAGCGATGGATTGTCTGTTGACAGGGCCAAACAAATCCATATGGAGAAGTTGTAGAGGAGATGACACTGAGGAGACTTGCTTTGACTTAAATCTTGTTTTGGTCTGCTTCCCTTTCTCACACGCTGAACATAAAGACTCTTTGGCGTATGAGTGCTGAGGTAGACCAGTGACTAACTCTGTTGAAGAAAGACTGTTCAGTGTCTTGAAATTCATATGAGAGAGCCTCTTATGCCATAGCCAGTTGACATCAGATGAGGCTTTTGAGAAGAAACAGGAGTTCTCAGTGGTTGTTGAGTCCATGTTTATTACATAAACATTTTCCAAACGATAACCGCTGAGAGCTATCTTCTCCTTTTTATCAGTGACAAAGCAGGATTCCTTGGTAAAGATTACTTTGTTATCCTTGTCGCAAAGCTGACTAATGCTTAAAAGATTATGCTTCAACCCTTCAACATATGCGACTCTTCTGAAGGTTGTTGTACCATTAGAGAGTACACCAAACCCTCGGGTATGTTCTTTTCCATTTCCACCGAAAGTCACAGAGGGACCCTTCTCTTCCTTGTATTCAGCGAGCAGGCTTTTCTTTCCAGTCATGTGTCTAGAGCATCCGCTATCGAGATACCAGATACCCTTCTTAACCTGCATTACAAAGGAAGATTAGTTTTTCTTGGGTACCCACTTAACCATCTGTACACGTTTGTCTGTGGAAGTAGTTGGAATGGAAGGTTCAGCAATCCTCGCAGCATTTGAAGATTCAGCTTTGTCAGTCTTCACTTTAGTTAATTTCTTAACCTCAGTGGTCTTCTTTGCCTTGGGGGCAATGATCTTCACCTTAGCTATCTTTTCAGCTTTGGTGGTTGTGGGGCACTTACTAGCAATATGATCAGTAAGTCCACAGTGATAACATTTCCTATAACTAAAAGTTCTAGGACCATTTGAATGCTGAGCTTTAGATTTTGAATTAGAAGTACCAGCACCAAGTAAGCTAATGGCTTTTCAAATGGGAGGAACATTCAGGTCTTCGAATTTCTTACCAGAGACATCCACTATGATTCTAGGAGTAGATCGCTGAATAGATCCACGCTGAGTAGATCCAGAGATCTGATTCCTTGATCCAAAGGGATGAATCACTAAAGCTTTAGAAGCATTCCGCTTAGGTACTAAGGTACCCTTCTGAGGATTTGGGTTAAAAGCAATTCCTTTACCTTTATCTTTAAAGACAGAGGTAGGTTTTGGATAAACCATTTTCTCTTTACCTTTTGAAGAGGTAGAAATTTCCTCAGGGATAGGTGGTCTAGAAGAGGAACACTGAGAGGATGAAGTATTAGCGACTGAGGATACGAAAGTTCCAAATAAGAGCATGGAACGATCAGTGGTTGGTTCTGAAGTATCAGCTTTGTAACTCTAATAACCATGTATTTTATTTAAATTAAGATTTGAAAATTTTATAAGTTATTATGTTAGTGTTTTATGAAGTTAGGAGTTAAGGGGTAAGTTTTAATTTTTAATTGGAAGTTTGGGGGTAAGTCTTGCCAATTGAGTGAAGCTTAGGGTTTGATTGGTCAATTTGTCTAAACTACACTCCACCACCGCCATTTTCTACCTAAATTGGATTGTGTAGATATTTGGTTCACAAAAATATCCTATGTGATGGTGTGTGTGTGTGTTTTCGGATAAGAAAGAAAAGAAAGAGAAATCGTGGAGGAGAAGAAGAGAAGTAACCAAGTTTTGTTGCTGGAATTAGGGGTTCAAGCTTGTATAATCAAAGATTCTGTGAAGGGTGGTCATACGTGATTTATCTCGGAAAAGCTTTTGTGATAAACATACCAGGTGAGTTTTACTTTAAAAAGTATTTTACTGGAATGCATTATGTGAATAACGAATGTTTGATAAAGTGTATGAATATGTCATACGTGGGTGATTATAATATATTGAGATATTATAATTACGTGAGTATTATATGAAAATATAATACGTGGCCGGGCTTTGGACCGGTGTGATAAATTGGCTCGCAACCAATTGATATTGGCCATTGGTGGAGGGATAAGGTGGAATGAGACAGGTATGATACATAAATGCTAGTTGGTATTAACTTACGTGTGATGTATGTGTATTTATATAAAGAGTGTTTTTATATAAATGAATTTTTAATGAATTACAAATGTCAGGGATTTACTCACTAGACCCTTAGGTCTAACCCTCATTTTTTGTTTTAAAAATTATGTATTCCAGGTGGTGGTTCCAGTAAGAACAAGTAAATAGAGTACTTGTTGGCTAGCTTTTGAGAAGATGATCATCATGATGCTATGGATGCTTTTGTACTTATAATTTTATTGTTATTACTATGTAACTCAAAGTGGTTCAAGTTGTACTGAATTTTCTTTATGTTCAGACTTTAGTTGGGACCAAATGTGAAATATGAAGTACTTTGTTGTAAACATGTTATGGATTATATGTTGTATGTATATTTAATTAGCGGGTTGTTACAGATGGTATCAGAGCCCTAGTTTAAGGGATTTAGGTATTAGTATCTGTACCTAGACTTAAACTGCATGTGAAGTAGGATGTCCCTAATATTTTAGAACCTGGGGATGCTAAGTATAAAAGGTAGAAGGAACATCATGTAAGGTAATTTCAAATTACACCAGGCCAGTGTAATTACGATCTTACAGGTACATGTTTGAACTGGAATACCTTGTTATATGGGGTACGTGCTTATGTGTATATTAACTTTGTTTGAATCTACAGAATGGCAAGTGGCACTAGACAAAGGAATCAAAGAGGAGAAAGGAATTCGGGTGGAGAGAATCCACCAATAGGAACAGGGGGAAGAGGAGGAGATCGTGGTAGAGGCAGAATCGGAAGGGGAACTGGGGGCCGAACTGGAGGTAGAACTCAACAGCATGGTACAGAGTTTGTTACACGGGAAGATTTGACTGCTGAAATGGGGAGATTACAGGATAGCATACAAGCTATGTTCGAACATAATCGTCATAATGAAACTGAAAGACCAAGTCCGGAACACGAAGTTGAAATACCACTTACCTCTACGGTCTTACCGATGATGAAAAGGTGTGACTACAAAATGTTTCTTAGTTGCAAGCCCCCTACATATTCAGGAGATCGGGATCCGGTAAAAGCTATGAGATGGCTGAAAGAAATCGAGGCTATTTTCAAAACGTGTAAATGTGCTGAAGAAGATAAAATACATTATGGAGCTGCGATGCTGAAAGGTGATGCTTTGTATTGGTGGGAGGCTCATATAGAATCGAGAGGAGCGGATATATATACTACTTTTTCATGGGAGGAATTCGTGTTAGCTTTCACAACACACTTCTGTCCACAAGCTGCTGTCAGACAATTGGAAGAAGAATTTATGAATCTACAGCAAGGGAATTTGTCAGTCAGAGATTATACTGCTCGATTTTTAGAAAAATCTCGTTTTGCAGGATATTATGTTGCTACAGAAAAGATGAAAATGGAGAGATTTATCTATGGGTTGAATTCAGAAGTTCGAAGACTAGTGACTGCAACAAGGCCAAATATATTTACAGCTGCAGTGGATGCTGCAGAAAATGTCGAACGAGACAATAAAAGGGATGCCGGTGATAAGAACTTGGGGAAAAGGAAATGGGAAGGACCACCACAGGATCCAAAGAAGTCTAGATTCCCGAGGTTTGATAACCGTCCGTCGTTCCGACCAGCGGAAAGACCATGTCCGAGATGTAATCGCTACCATCAGGGAAATTGTCAAGTGGAATCTCGGGTATGTTTCAAGTGTGGGAAAACCGGTCATGTTGTTAAAGATTGTCGATCAACGTGGTTTTGCTTTTTGTGTAATTCTCCGGATCACCTCCAATCTGATTGTTCGCGAGGTAGAATACAACAAGGGGGTACATCGGGGAAACCAGCCATTACTAGACCAGTAGTCCCAAGAATAGAACCGCCAAAAACGAGGGGCCGTACATTCCAAATGACAGCTAAAGAGGCGGAGGAAACTCCACATGTGGTCACAGGTACATTTTTCATAAACTCCACGCGTGCTAAGGTGTTATTTGATTCCGGTGCAAACCGATCTTTTGTGTCTCCCTCTTTTGCTGCTCACATGCATTTAGAGCCTAAAATGTTAAAACATGCTTTACTAGTAGACATGGCAAATGATAACCAAGTGGCAGTTAAAGAGGTTTTTGATTGTTGCATAATAAATATAGAGGGGTGTGGAGTACCGATACAACTATTCCCAATAGAATTGATCGAATTTGATGTGGTAGTAGGAATGGATTGGTTAGCGGAAAATCGGGCTAACATAGTTTGCGATAAGAAAATAATCAACGTTGTTTTACCTGATAAGAGGGCAGTAGTGATCAATGGTGATCGTAAGAATCATCAGTCCAATCTTATATCTATGATAAAAGCCCGTAAATGTGTTAGTAAGGGTTGCTCGAGTTATTTAGCCTATGTGATAGATAGTAGGCCTGAAAAGATTAAGCTGGAAGATATTTCCATTGTTAGTGAATACCCAGAAGTTTTTCCTGAAGACTTGAATAGTCTTCCTCCTGTTAGGCAAGTAGAATTTGGTATAGACCTGGTACCTGGAGACACTCCAATCGCTCGTGCGCCGTACAGACTAGCACCTCCAGAAATGAAAGAAATGATGGCACAGCTTCAAGAATTATCTGATAAGGGCTTCATCAGACCTAGCTCTTCGCCATGGGGTGCACCAGTTTTGTTTGTAAAGAAGAAAGACGGTTCAATGAGAATGTGTATTGACTACCGGGAGCTGAACAAGCGTACGATTAAGAACAAGTATCCACTTCCAAGAATTGACGACCTCTTCGATCAGTTAGTTGGAGCTTGTTACTTCTCCAAGATTGATCTCAGATCTGGCTACCATCAGTTGAAGGTTAAAGAAGAAGATGTTCTAAAGACTGCTTTTCGCACGAGGTACGGTCACTATGAATTCTTGGTGATGCCTTTCGGACTGACGAACGCTCCAGCCGCTTTTATGGATTTAATGAATCGGGTATGTAAGCCATATCTCGATAAATTTGTCATAGTATTTATCGATGATATACTTATTTATTCCCGATCCAAAGAGGATCACGCGCAACATCTTCGTTTGATTCTGGAGTTACTAAAGAAAGAAAAAATTATATGCTAAATTTTCGAAGTGTGAATTCTGGTTACGGGAAGTTCCGTTTTTGGGTCATATAGTTTCAGAGAAGGGTATACAAGTTGATCCAGCGAAAGTGGAAGCGATTGAAAGATGGGAACCGCCGAAGACGGCAACCGAAGTACGTAGTTTTCTGGGTCTAGCTGGATACTATCGGAAGTTTATAAAAGACTTCTCTCGAATTGCAACACCACTGACTAAGCT
Organism: Saussurea involucrata; assembly: GCA_033807775.1. Classification (NCBI taxonomy): domain Eukaryota; kingdom Viridiplantae; phylum Streptophyta; class Magnoliopsida; order Asterales; family Asteraceae; genus Saussurea; species Saussurea involucrata. The sequence continues at coordinate 17,745,510 of CM066326.1, forward strand.
GACTCGGAAGAATCTGAAGTTTGAATGGAAAGCAGAACAGGATGAGGCATTCAGAATATTGAAGGAGAAACTTTGCAGCGCACCAATATTAGCATTGCCAGAAGGTTCCGATGATTTTGTGGTCTACAGTGATGCTTCTAAGCTGGGATTGGGATGTGTACTTATGCAACGTGGAAAGGTGATTGCCTATGCTTCTCGTCAGCTAAAGGATCATGAAAGACAATATCCTACTCATGATATGGAGCTTGCAGCAGTTGTCTTCGCATTAAAGATTTGGAGACATTATCTTTATGGTTCTAAATGCCAAATTTTCACTGACCATAAGAGTCTCCAACATCTTTTCGATCAGAAGGAACTGAATATGAGGCAAAGAAGATGGTTGGAATTGGTAAATGATTACGATTGTGAAATCCTTTATCACCCCGGGAAGGCGAACGTGGTAGCAGATGCATTAAGTCGTCAAGAAAGAAGTGGGACAATAAAAGCGATATCGTTACGAACTGAACTCCTTCCAAATATCTTTGACGAATTACTGAAGTGCCAAATAGATGCTTATCAGGAAGAAAGTTTGAAATCAGAACGGTTAGTTGGAATATCAGCATTGCTTGGGAAAGACGATCGTGGGTTATTGTGTATGGGAAACATAATTTGGATACCTCGTTTGGGTGGATTACGTGATCGTGTACTACAAGAAGCTCATCAATCTCGATTTTCTATTCATCCAGGTACAAATAAAATGTATAGAGATTTGAAACAATTCTATTGGTGGCCGAGAATGAATAGAAGTGTTGCTAAGTATGTGGAAGATTGTACTACCTGCAAGAAAGTAAAGATTGAACATCAGAAGCCGTTTGGTCAGTTACAACGACTGGATATACCAATGTGGAAATGGGATCAGATCACTACTGATTTTATTACCAAGTTGCCTAGAACTTCAAAGGGATTCGATTCTATTTGGGTGATTGTGGATAGATTGACGAAGTCTGCTCATTTCTTGCCGATAAAAGAAACTGATTCCTTGGAACGTTTAGCTAAATTGTACATTAATGAAATAGTAACTCGACATGGAGTTCCAATCTCGATTATTTCCGATCGAGATAGTCGTTTTACTTCTAGATTTTGGAGAAGCTTTCAAAAAGAGACGGGAACGCAGATAAAATTGAGTACAGCTTATCATCCTCAGACTGACGGGCAGAGTGAAAGAACAATTCAGACATTAGAGGATATGCTTCGGGCCTGTATAGTTGATTTTGGGGGATCGTGGGATAAACATCTGCCTTTGATAGAATTCGCCTACAACAACAGTTATCATTCTAGCATTCAGGCGGCACCGTTTGAAGTATTGTATGGTAGAAAATGCCGAACGCCTTTGTGTTGGAATGAAGTAGGGGAGAAACAATTAGCAGGGCCAGAAATAGTACAGTTAACAGCAGATAAAATTACGCAGATTCGGGACAGATTGAAAACGGCTCAAGACAGACAGAAAAGTTATGCAGATCGACGCCGGAAACCGTTAGAGTTCCAAGTCGGGGAATTTGTGAGGTTGAAAGTTTCGCCCTGGAAAGGAGTCATACGATTTGGGAAGCAAGGTAAACTTAGTCCGCGGTATATTGGGCCATTTGAAATTACGGAAAGGATCGGTGAAGTAGCGTACAGATTGGATCTTCCGTCGGAATTGAGTAGGATTCACAACGCGTTTCATGTATCGAATTTTCGGAAATGTTTAGTTACACCAGACCAGGCAGTCTCTCTACCAGATATTCAGGTTGATGAAAAGTTAAACTATGTGGAGGAACCGGAAGCCATAGTTGATCACAAGGTCAAAGTATTGAGGAATAAAGAGATCAGACAGGTAAAGGTTCAGTGGAAACATCATAGAGGTCAGGATGCGACGTGGGAATCAGAGTCGGAGATAAGAACCAAATACCCTCATCTGTTCTCTTAACTGAATTCTGGGACGGAATTCTTTTAAGGGGGAGATGTTGTAATAACCAGGTATTTTATTTAAATTAAGATTTGAAAATTTTATAAGTTATTATGTTAGTGTTTTATGAAGTTAGGAGTTAAGGGGTAAGTTTTAATTTTTAATTGGAAGTTTGGGGGTAAGTCTTGCCAATTGAGTGAAGCTTAGCGTTTGATTGGTCAATTTGTCTAAACTACACTCCACCACCGCCATTTTCTACCTAAATTGGATTGTGTAGATATTTGGTTCACAAAAATATCCTATGTGATGGTGTGTGTGTGTGTTTTCGGATAAGAAAGAAAAGAAAGAGAAATCGTGGAGGAGAAGAAGAGAAGTAACCAAGTTTTGTTGCTGGAATTAGGGGTTCAAGCTTGTATAATCAAAGATTCTGTGAAGGGTGGTCATACGTGATTTATCTCGGAAAAGCTTTTGTGATAAACATACCAGGTGAGTTTTACTTTAAAAAGTATTTTACTGGAATGCATTATGTGAATAACGAATGTTTGATAAAGTGTATGAATATGTCATACGTGGGTGATTATAATATATTGAGATATTATAATTACGTGAGTATTATATGAAAATATAATACGTGGCCGGGCTTTGGACCGGTGTGATAAATTGGCTCGCAACCAATTGATATTGGCCATTGGTGGAGGGATAAGGTGGAATGAGACAGGTATGATACATAAATGCTAGTTGGTATTAACTTACGTGTGATGTATGTGTATTTATATAAAGAGTGTTTTTATATAAATGAATTTTTAATGAATTACAAATGTCATGGATTTACTCACTAGACCCTTAGGTCTAACCCTCATTTTTTGTTTTAAAAATTATGTATTCCAGGTGGTGGTTCCAGTAAGAACAAGTAAATAGAGTACTTGTTGGCTAGCTTTTGAGAAGATGATCATCATGATGCTATGGATGCTTTTGTACTTATAATTTTATTGTTATTACTATGTAACTCAAAGTGGTTCAAGTTGTACTGAATTTTCTTTATGTTCAGACTTTAGTTGGGACCAAATGTGAAATATGAAGTACTTTGTTGTAAACATGTTATGGATTATATGTTGTATGTATATTTAATTAGCGGGTTGTTACAGATGGTATCAGAGCCCTAGTTTAAGGGATTTAGGTATTAGTATCTGTACCTAGACTTAAACTGCATGTGAAGTAGGATGTCCCTAATATTTTAGAACCTGGGGATGCTAAGTATAAAAGGTAGAAGGAACATCATGTAAGGTAATTTCAAATTACACCAGGCCAGTGTAATTACGATCTTACAGGTACATGTTTGAACTGGAATACCTTGTTATATGGGGTACGTGCTTATGTGTATATTAACTTTGTTTGAATCTACAGAATGGCAAGTGGCACTAGACAAAGGAATCAAAGAGGAGAAAGGAATTCGGGTGGAGAGAATCCACCAATAGGAACAGGGGGAAGAGGAGGAGATCGTGGTAGAGGCAGAATCGGAAGGGGAACTGGGGGCCGAACTGGAGGTAGAACTCAACAGCATGGTACAGAGTTTGTTACACGGGAAGATTTGACTGCTGAAATGGGGAGATTACAGGATAGCATACAAGCTATGTTCGAACATAATCGTCATAATGAAACTGAAAGACCAAGTCCGGAACACGAAGTTGAAATACCACTTACCTCTACGGTCTTACCGATGATGAAAAGGTGTGACTACAAAATGTTTCTTAGTTGCAAGCCCCCTACATATTCAGGAGATCGGGATCCGGTAAAAGCTATGAGATGGCTGAAAGAAATCGAGGCTATTTTCAAAACGTGTAAATGTGCTGAAGAAGATAAAATACATTATGGAGCTGCGATGCTGAAAGGTGATGCTTTGTATTGGTGGGAGGCTCATATAGAATCGAGAGGAGCGGATATATATACTACTTTTTCATGGGAGGAATTCGTGTTAGCTTTCACAACACACTTCTGTCCACAAGCTGCTGTCAGACAATTGGAAGAAGAATTTATGAATCTACAGCAAGGGAATTTGTCAGTCAGAGATTATACTGCTCGATTTTTAGAAAAATCTCGTTTTGCAGGATATTATGTTGCTACAGAAAAGATGAAAATGGAGAGATTTATCTATGGGTTGAATTCAGAAGTTCGAAGACTAGTGACTGCAACAAGGCCAAATATATTTACAGCTGCAGTGGATGCTGCAGAAAATGTCGAACGAGACAATAAAAGGGATGCCGGTGATAAGAACTTGGGGAAAAGGAAATGGGAAGGACCACCACAGGATCCAAAGAAGTCTAGATTCCCGAGGTTTGATAACCGTCCGTCGTTCCGACCAGCGGAAAGACCATGTCCGAGATGTAATCGCTACCATTAGGGAAATTGTCAAGTGGAATCTCGGGTATGTTTCAAGTGTGGGAAAACCGGTCATGTTGTTAAAGATTGTCGATCAACGCGGTTTTGCTTTTTGTGTAATTCTCCGGATCACCTCCAATCTGATTGTTCGCGAGGTAGAATACAACAAGGGGGTACATCGGGGAAACCAGCCATTACTAGACCAGTAGTCCCAAGAATAGAACCGCCAAAAACGAGGGGCCGTACATTCCAAATGACAGCTAAAGAGGCGGAGGAAACTCCACATGTGGTCACAGGTACATTTTTCATAAACTCCATGCGTGCTAAGGTGTTATTTGATTCCGGTGCAAACCGATCTTTTGTGTCTCCCTCTTTTGCTGCTCACATGCATTTAGAGCCTAAAATGTTAAAACATGCTTTACTAGTAGACACGGCAAATGATAACCAAGTGGCAGTTAAAGAGGTTTTTGATTGTTGCATAATAAATATAGAGGGGTGTGGAGTACCGATACAACTATTCCCAATCGAATTGATCGAATTTGATGTGGTAGTAGGAATGGATTGGTTAGCGGAAAATCGGGCTAACATAGTTTGCGATAAGAAAATAATCAACGTTGTTTTACCTGATAAGAGGGCAGTAGTGATCAATGGTAATCGTAAGAATCATCAGTCCAATCTTATATCTATGATAAAAGCCCGTAAATGTGTTAGTAAGGGTTGCTCGAGTTATTTAGCCTATGTGATAGATAGTAGGCCTGAAAAGATTAAGCTGGAAGATATTTCCATTGTTAGTGAATACCCAGAAGTTTTTCCTGAAGACTTGAATAGTCTTCCTCCTGTTAGGCAAGTAGAATTTGGTATAGACCTGGTACCTGGAGCCACTCCAATCGCTCGTGCGCCGTACAGACTAGCACCTCCAGAAATGAAAGAAATGATGGCACAGCTTCAAGAATTATCTGATAAGGGCTTCATCAGACCTAGCTCTTCGCCATGGGGTGCACCAGTTTTGTTTGTAAAGAAGAAAGACGGTTCAATGAGAATGTGTATTCACTACCGGGAGCTGATTTAAGTGCACTTGATCTTTAAAATCTTCTTCAATTTTAGAAAGATTTTCTATTTGAAGGTGACAATTTTTAAGCTGTTCAGCGAGATCAAGGTTTTGATTTTCAACTACAGTTTTGCCATTCATGGTTTCATATAAACTTCTAGTCAAGAGATCGATTTTACGAAGACTATCATCTTCATCAATATTTGCAATATTTGTAAAGAAGGAAGGTGATACCTGAATAGCAGAGGTTGAAGTGGAGGGAATTTCTGAACTTTCTTCCTCATCTTCAATCTTTGCCATAAGACAGAGATTGGCTTCATCATCTTCAGAGTCAGATGATGATTCTTCTTCATCAGAGGCAGCCCAATCATAGTTAGCCATCAGGCCTTTGCCTTTCTTCTTAAAGCTTTTCAGCTTCGCATACTTTTCTTTCAGCTTGGCGTATTTGTCATCTTTATTCCTGGGAATAAAGGATTTCTTGGGAAACGCTGAGTTTCTCGAAACTTTCTTAGACCTGCACTCGTTAGCGAAATGTCCTATCTTTTCGCAGTTAAAACAAGTAGCAGTAGCCTTATCAACAGGAGCTGATGATCTTGGCTTGTCAGTAATGGAAAGAGGTTTATTCTTTCTGAACATTTTCTTTTTGGCGAATCTCCTGAACTTTTTAGTGAGGAGAGCCAAAGATTCATCATCATGTGAAGAGTCAGAATCTGATGACCTTTCAGAGTTACTTTCCAATTCAGTGATAGTGACCGAGGGTCGCTGAGTGGAAGGTTCCTCTGAGATTAAAGCAACAGGGGTGCTTTTGGAATCTTTTACAAGATTCTTCTTAAGATGAATCGATTGCTCATGATTCAGCATCGTGCCATATAAGGTAGCAAGGGTCATTGATCTTAGATCCTTTGACAGCTTGAGACACATAGAATAACCGTCCCAGCTTCCAGGTAAACATTCTAAAAACTTTGTCAGCACTTCAAAGTTAGAATATTCCTTACCAACAGTTTTCAGATCGATTAATAAACAGTTAAAACGTTGGTGAACTTCAGAGAGAGTTTCATTCTTACCACAAATGAAACTTTCGTACTGTCTTACCAGGTTGATCTTTCGAGAGTCCTGCACTTCAGAAGTACCTTCATACTGAACACATATTGTGTCCCACATAGCTTTTGAGGTTTTCAGGTTCATGACGGAATGGTAGACTTCGTCAGGAAGAGCCATGGATAGTATGGATCTGGCTTTGGTGTCGATAGCCACTTTCTTCTTATCTTCGTCAGTCCACATATGAACTTCCTTGGGTATCAGCCTTTCTGGAATAGCAGGTCTATTCTCAGCGGCTGGTACTACAGCATCAATTCTTACAGGAATATATGGGCCGTTTTCAAGATAATAAGGCATAGTAGGGTCTACACCTTTTAAGAAGAGAATCATCCTATTTTTCCATAGATTAAAATTATCTCTGGAGAATCTAGGGGGTTTTGCAAGAGAACCATTGTCAATGTAATTTGTGTTTGTGTTGGCAGCCATTTTCAGAAATAGCAAGGAAGAGAAATCTTAGTATAGATCAGATCTTGTTTATGAGATTAAACAAATCCGCTCTGATACCACTTGTTGGTCCCGAAGGGCTATACAAGTTTGTGGAAGGGGGGGGGGGGGTGAATACAAACACACAGATTTTACTTTTCTAAATTGTTTATTGATAAATCATTAACAATTTACAGGTTGTTGCGGAACAAGATTAAGGATAAACCTAAATCTAAACAAGCTGGAACACTAAGTTTCTTGCACTAAGAAAGAGAAGGGAATTACTAATAATAACCTATCTCAAGATAAGAAGGATGAACTTGTCCAGAGTTAGCAAGTTACTTCAAAATGAAGTGAGTTCTTCTTCTTATATACTGCATGCATTTAATGCATGGCAGTTTACACTTTACACGTGGCAGCAGCTCATTGGTTGTATGTCATTGACCTTTGTTGACAACCTTAGTAGCCGCATGTTTGAACAGTGTAGTATCAGAGTGGTTGTACGATTTCAGACAATAAGGAGGTTCTTTTCTGACATATCGTACGGAGTCGTGCAAGGGTGGTTAAGACAAAAGTACTTTGTACGGAGGACTTCATGATCAGCTTTTCGTTGATTCAACGCTTTACCATTGTTTATCAGCGAATGATACAGTTCAGCGATAGCTGAAGTCTTGTACTTGATACTTCACGTTGAGTGGACAAATCTGAGTCTTCGCTGATCTGCATCATCAGTTCATTAGGAGACTTGTCGCTGGTTCTTGAGCTTGATCTTCGACTTCAGCGTAGAACCTATGTTGACGTGAAACTTGTATTCAAAGATTATAAGTAAACAACTAACTTATCAGCGATCACCATAAGGACTGAACAGACTCAGAGCATTATGGTGAACAATGTTCGCTGAATGTTTAATCTAACGAGCGAGAGTTCCTATCAGCGGTACTGTAAGATCTTAGTACTTATCAGCGATAGTGAAACTCTGATACATATTGTTTACTTACAATTTTCACTAAGTATATAAGAGAGGGTCATTATCAAATCACTGAGGGTTTGGATCAACAGTTCATTATGGTCATGAACACTAGTCTAGTTATGTGAGAACCGTTAATAATTGAGCCCCCACAAATTCCTTAGAAGCAACCCCACTTCTTCTCACATAGGTGATCTTAATAAAATCATTAGAATCTATAGGCTTAACTTGATACCATTATCAGTCTTTATTAGAGGAATGTGTAGGCACCCACATAGTGATCGACCTTAGCTTATTCAATTAGGTTTCCCTTTAATCCTAGATCGTGGGATCTCCAGTCAACTAGGTTGGGGGTATTTATGAGTTTCAGTCCCATTCCTCTTGACGACTTACCAACCCGTCATAATGCGTTTTTAGAAACATGTGTATAGATATAATATATAATAAAATATTTTTAATTTTCTAATATCAGTAAAAATAAAACATAAGAAGATAAAAAAAACTGGTACAAAAATATCCCTCATCTATGAAGACAATTTTTAATGTTAATCAAACGATAAATTCAAAAACATATTTCAAATTGTAGTAACCATTTCTTCACTTATTAAAACGCGGGGAGAGTATTCATTGTTTTGTATAAACAACATGGACCAAAACTGTAGTTTACTCATCGCCAAAATATGACTTGGGAGTTGGGTTACCACCATCTCCCCACACGAAGAATTAAGGTGTGTCCGGGGTGCTTGTTTAGAGGATTCTCTTATCAAGCACTAATTAATGAGATTGAAATTAAAAGATACTTTTGGATATTATATAATATGATTGATCAATTTCATCGGATACTTCAATTTTCATTCTAGATTAAATCGGGGGAATGAAAATTCGTTTCTCTCCGGAGTGCCCTTGTGAACGAGGCAGAAGAAAAAGAGCGATGTTCTTCTCTTAAGGTCAGAACGAAGAGAAAGGAACAACGCTGTTGTGGCTACAACCTAGCTTGGGAATATGTCTGAACCAGGGAAAAGCAGAGTGAACAACTTCACATCTTACTGACAAGGTGCGTGCCCAGCTAAAGGAAGATCACGAGTAGGCTGGTACCAATTTCTCCACATTAGTCAATTCTTATTTTCAATCTTTGACATTATCATCTCATAACTGAACCAAACAACTCTTTTAAAAATAGGGGTAATCAACAAGTTTAACTTTGTAAGGTTAGTTCAACTGAATATAAACCTTATATTTTTAAAGATTGTCTAAGGCCCACAAGCTGACACAGACAGACGTTTGCCCCTTGCTCCAACCCGAATCGAGAGGAGCATAAGAGTATCTCCAACAACTATGTTAAAGTTGTTCTAAAATAGAATAAAAAAAATTCAAATCCAACTCCAACAGCTATGTTATTTTAGCAACTATGGTATTAATTATCTTATTTACATATTCAATTTATTTAATTATATAATTAAAGATTATTGCATTTTTTTTCTCAATCATAGCATAGAGAATATTATACCTGCTAAAAAAAACTATTAAAATCTCACTTTTTGTCTATGTTGGACCAACAATGCTGTAGACACAAATTCCACATGAAACCGGTCTAAACAATTTGTATTTATTTCAATATATTTTAGATTGTTTTTATTTTGGCCGTTAACTACGAGGCGGAAGGGAAAGAAACCATCGATCGCTCCCAAAACCCAATCATTAGTCTTCTTTTAACTGGAATTCGATTCGATTCGATCAATTCATTCCCACTGTGGAACCCTAAAATTTGACCCTGTTTATCGTGTTATAGACGGATAGTTCGAATGGAGTGTGCTTTGAAAATTTCGTGCTTACCTGCTTTTTTTTCTTCATCCAAACATACTTTTAGGAAACCCATTTGTTTTGGTGATAAAGCAACACGTCGTTCTTTTCTCAAGATCAACGCCAGCTCAGAGAACGGTGCAGCTCGTCCCTCTGTTTCACAGCTTGTTAGTATTCTTTACTTCGATTTTTGTAGGATTACTTATTGGTTATTTATTCTCTTCTTTCTGCTTTGTTTTAGGTAAATTATGCCTTTGTTTGGTGTTACTGTTTTTTCTAACTTAGGTATCTCCATCAATTGTATGTTTGTTGTAAAATTAATTCAGTCAACATTTTAATTCTACTTGGCTTCATAACTGTAGAAATTCTGGAGTTAGAAAGCTACACATTTGAGATTTTGATATCCCAAGTCAAATTGTAGTTGCTTCAGTATTCTACTGTTAGTTGCATAATCACGTTGGATAACTTGTTACATAATCTGGTCAAAGGATCATGACTCAATTTTTGATCTTCTTTTGTGCAATTTTGCATGTACACTAACCTAAATTAGAATATAATTTCAATTGTATATGCCCAAATTTATATTGTATTGCAGTGATCTGTGTATGTGACATGCAATTTCCCATGAATTTAATCTTCAGAATGCTATTGGTTGTGTAAAAATAGCTGATAAATGTTTGGATTTGCAGTCTTCATCAACTGCAGTAGGACATATTCACAGAAGATTAAGCAGTCTTGAGTCTCTCTTTTGTTACGATAAGGCTGTTCCAGAGGAGATAATCGAGAAACCAGTTGGCTTGTCACTAAGTGAGAAGAACATTGGCAATAAAACACGTTGTCCTGGTTGTGAAGCCAAGGGTGCTATCCTTTGTGCTACTTGCTCTGGATCTGGATTATATGTCGACTCCATAATGGAGAGCCAGGGTATCATCGTCAAAGTTCGATGCCTAGGTAAACTCATGTATAACTTTTATTACACAATTGATTACGTTGAATCGGGTTTTAGCTAACTGACCTTCAATGAGATTTTAAATAGGATCATGACCTTTTATTTTTTATTTTTTTTACTCAATAACCTTTAAAGCCCTGCCTTACACTCCCCTACATTGGACATTTGGACAATATATTTTCATCTGGTGTGAAACTTGGGCTCTGGAAATAATCAAGTTTGCTTACTTTCCTTCTTTATTATGACAAAGCTATACCATGTATTGCTTTGAATATGGTCTTATTAAGATACATTCATTTTGTCCCTACACTATACCAAAAAGAATATTATTATGTTATATTTCATTTATCTTGCCATTTTTCTCTTGATCAAAAAGTTCCAACATGTCGCATCATTTGTATGTATGTGGCTTGGTACAAAAAGGTGCCTCTCGGCATTAATTTGTTACTTCAACTATATTTTTTAGTTATTTAAGTTGTATATTAGGAGATAAGTATTAGGCTAGAATAGTTTTTCTAGGTGTGGGGGTCCGTCATATGTACTATCATTAAGGTTTTCTCTTGAGTCGTGTATATTCGTATAATCGAATTAACTGAAATATTTTAAATCATGCCAAGCCGTATCTGTCGGGCAGACACTATATTTGTTTTATGTTTATGTTTATTTATATTTTGTTTGGCTGTGTTAAGCTATCAATTTTTACCATCAATGATTTTCACCTTTAGTAAGCAACTATTGAACCTCATGCCCACCCTCACCTTGCTTAACAATCGCTTAACATTTGCTTATTTGTCACACTCCACCCTGACCTTATGACCTCTGATATATGCCGTCTTACTCTTACCTGGATAGCTTCACAGAAGAATTGATTCACCAGTTTAGGAGCTTTCCCATGACCTTCATTGGAGCACAGGGAGGGTCATCATGGCTTCATCAACCCCATTCATTGTGTCACATGTAAACAACATATCATGTGTTTTCTTTCTTGCTTCCATGCATCTATATAATGATAGGCAGAAAGGTGGTAGTACTCAGGAAAGCTTATGGAACAAATACAAGACTTGCTGTGGGATACTGTAGAAATATTATAAGATTTGTTATCATCCCGAACAAGTGTAAGATAGTTTATTAGATATATTTTTGATATCCTTTCCGAATTCGCAGAATTCTGTTCCAACAGAATCTACTGGATAGAGTTTCGTGGTTTTAGATATTCTGTTTTTCACAAAATCAGGAGCATATATGTTCTTTCCTGTATATATATACCTCAGTAGTAACTAGTAAGTTTGTTTAATTTAGAGAAAACTTGAAGAAAATTTCTACATGGTATCAGAGCTGCTATTGGAAACATTAGTGCAAGAGTTATTGCATCATTTCTACTGAAGAAAACCCAATTAGGAGTTCAAGAAGTTACATAAGACACGAGGAGTTGAGCACTACATGAGCATGTCCGAAAATTTAAACGTGTTAGGCTAGTTTAAGGAATCCCATAATGAAGCAATTTTTTGTGGATCGGCTTTGTTGGTGGACCGAAGGAAGAAATATTAAGAATGGCAACCAACAACTCTTATGGAAGCAGGGATGGGACTGGGTTTTTTTTTTTTGGGGGGGGGGGGGGGGGTGGGTGTTGGATTTACTGGGTTCTGCTCGGCCATTGACCCTTTTGGCATGGTTTTGGTTTATGGGCTAAATATTGTAATGGCATAGCTGTTAAATATTGCAAGGGAGTTGAAAGCAGTGACCTAAAAGGAAATGATTTGTTGTCTATTAATTTCATGTGGAAGTTGGTTTTCTGTTATCACAACAGAATGTAAGAATCCTTATTTTTTGGAGGGAAAGTTGGTTGGTTTAGTTTTTAAAATTTCCGGGCTATGCAACAAAAATTCTTTTTCTGCATTATTGCAAAAATGATGGCTTGTTTGCAGCGAAAAGTTTGGTATCATGATCATTCATCTTTTAATTTTGGTTTTGGTTTTGTGGTTGCAGGTTGTGGCGGAACCGGTAACATCATGTGTTCAGAATGTGGTGGCCGTGGCCATAATGGGGTAGCGTAACCACTTTTCGCTTCTTGGGCACGTCTTGTAAGGGTTTTGACATTTCTAAGGCTTTAAATTTGATTTTTAGTTTAAAAGTGTTTTTCATAGTAATGTATCTTATCAATATGATAATTATTTTTTATATAACAATGAACGGGTGCCAATTGTCGATAATAATAATTATTTTTATAAACATGGTCGAAAGTAGAATTGGTGGTTCTGCTAAAATAGGTTCATATGGTGGTTGTTATGAGGCTCTGTTGTTGTTAGGTTCACACTTTCACTCTATATGCAACTCTTATTTGTACCTCTCAATTCCCATTGTATCAGGGATATCATTGTGTGATCTTCATTCAATCAACACATCCTAGCTGTGAAACCTGGCAGCCTTGAATTCTTAAATAAATATGTAATGAGTAAAACAAATTACAAGTAGATGCTTGATCCACATATCTTTGCACTCACAACTAAATTAACCCCATTTTAGCCAACACCAAAAATCATTCATGTACTTGCTCAATTTTAATTAAACAAAAAAGAAGATATACTTGCCATAAAAAAACTAAATTAACCCCATTTGCATGTTTAAATGTCGTTCAGTGCACATAAATAATGGTTCAATTAAAATAGACTAACCACCCTTTTAGCCTACTTACTATGCTGATTTTTCAGACTTCACCAGTTTCCAACCCCTATATTTCTTTCAATCATTGAAGACAAGGGAATAATAATCAAAGGATAAAATTTACAGTTAAGTTTTGGAAAGTAGGGAATAATAAAAAAGTGTATGCAATGGACTTAACTAATTTGTAAGCTTTTGAATTACGCTAAATAATGTCGTATTGGAGTGAATGGAAACCAATGATAAGGATAGTGGTTCAGTGTAATAACTGACAACTTGGAGGCGTTTGATTCATTTTAAGTAATGAGAATGAAAATAAAAATGAATATAGCATGTAATGGGAATGAATATTCTCATTATATTGCTTTGTATTGATGTAAATTCATTTGCATTGTTGATGTTTGGATAAAAAACCAATGACCTTTTACAGACAACTTTGGTGAAAAAAGCCGACTATAAAACCCGAAAAAGAACCATGATAAAAACGAAAAAGAACGTCAATTATCGAATCAAATAAAAAAAAAGAGAAGAAACCAAATCTAATAGAAAAAATTGAATCAAGATGAAAAAAACGAGCAAAGCAGAAAGAGTCGAACCAAGATGAAAAAAAGTCGACTACTGTGTGATTATAAACGAACAAATCAACATACAAAAAGAAGAGAAGAAATCAAATCCAACAAAAAAAAGTCGAACCAATATGAGAAAAAGTCGACCACTGTGTGATTATAAACGAACAAATCAACATACAAAAAGAAGAGAAGAAATCGAATCCAACAAAAAAAAATGTCGAACCTAGATGAGAAAGTTGAACAGACACATCGTCTGGTTATAAAAATCGAACAAAGTTGTTAAATCGAATTCGAGTTAGGGTTTACTCATCGATTAGAAACAAATCGAAATCTTCGCCTATTTGAACCAGATCGGGTTTGATGTTGTCAAAGCATTTCGACTGATTGCAGCAAATCATAATCCTTTTGTTGATTGAAGTAGATCTACCAAGTTTGATATTGTGGACGAGTTCTACAAAATGGGGAATGTGGAGATCTTTGACGGCGAGCTCTATAGAGATGAAGGTTTGGAGGACTTTGATGGCAAGTTCTACAAGGAGGGAGGCGTATATGATTAGGTTAACCAAAAAATAGATGTACCGCCATTTTTTTTCCATTCCCCCCAATTTTGGGGGGTATGGATTTTTTTTTGAAGAGAAATGATTGAGATCAAGCTTCGGCATTGCCATCACCTAAATCGGGACACAATCCTATCATTAAAATTATGGTCGGTACGGAAATCGTTAATACAATGCGAAAGGAAAGACGAAGTTACATCAACACTTTAGGACAAGATAAAAAACGAGTGTCTCGCGGTTAAGTGAGCCGCTTCATTAGCTTGTCTTCCCAGTGCATGGAGCGAGAAGTTTCCATGGTTATCAAGGATTCGCCGAATATCCTGGATAATGTCTCCAAATTCCGATATGTCGTGGCTCGTGTCGTAGATGGCATCCACAACACTTTTGGCGTTCGTTTCGAAAATGACATTGGATAAACCTCGGTCATGAGCCCATACGATAGCATCTCTAAGCGCATACGCCTCACAGTCTCGAACCGGAGGGAGGAAAGACATAGGAGTCGCTTTGGCAGCTATGAAAGCTCCCCTACAATCGCTGATAGCCCCGAAGCCCGTAGAGTTGGAATTATCAAAGGTGGCGGCATCAATGTTGCATTTTAAGAAACGCCTTATAGGAAGGTGCCATTTAGAGCTGCACGGGGAGTTAGACCGAATAAGGTCTGAGCAGGTGAGTCCCTTGGTGATATGCCAATTCGAGAGGATGTCGTTAGCACGTCTGATGACCGAGACCGGGTCTCAAGGCCCATCGTTCCACAAAACATCGTTTATTCGATGCCATATACTCCATAATATCACGAGGAACCGATCGCCCTCGGGACGAGGTAAATCCTTGAGGAGTCTGAAAACCAAGTCCGGAAGCGAGTCAGATTTGTCCATGAGCTGATCCACAGTGGCCCAAAAGTTCGCCTCGCTTCAAACTGGTCTCACAGTTGGACAACCAAGGAACGTGTGCCAGGTGTTTTCGGTATTACAATTGCAGAGGAGGCAAAGAGGCAGAATAGGAACTCCTCTTTTTTGGAGAGCGTCGCACGTAGGAATGACTCCCCGAAGGGCACGCCAGGCGAAAAATCTAACCTTGTGGGGGATGTTTGCTTTCCAGATCTTCTTCCCCGTATTGTCCACCGGTTGGGTGCCAAGAACCAAACGCTCCATAATGAGCCTGTAGCTAGATTTAACAGAGTAAACACCGTTAGGAGACCAATACCAAATGAGAATATCGGGACCCGAATCCGGAGGCGGAGGTAGCTTGAGAATGCCATCATGGTCCCCCTAGGAGAAAACCCTATCAATTAGACCCACGTTCCAAGTCCGCGTATGAGGGTCGAATAAGTCTCGCACACAAAGATTAGGGCTACCCCTATCGACGGGCGTTTCAATCTTGAAGTTACCATCCTCCCTAAGCCAGGGATCACGCCAAACATTGATGGTTCTTCCATCCCCCATCTTCCATCGAAGCTCTTCTCGAAGAACAAGTTGAGAATGGCAGATACTTCTCCATATGAAACTTGGGGAGTTTCCCAGTCGGGCCTCCATAAAAACCCCGTTCGGGTAATATTTAGCTTTGAGGATTCTACTGACAAGAGAAGAAGGGTTTGAAACAATTCTCCATCGTTGCTTTCCAAGCATGGCAACGTTGAAGGCGGTGAGGTCTTGAAATCCTAGACCCCCAAGAGTAGGTGGCCGACATAATTTATACCAACAAAGCCAATTTATCGAGCATTGGCCATAAGCTTTTTCTGCCCCACCAGAAAGAATTTATCATTTACTAAAGGTCTTTTATAGTGGACACCGGAAAAAGGAAGACATTTATGTAATACATCGGCATGGCTTGGGCCGCCGCCTTTATGAGAGTATCCCTTCACGCGATGGAGATGGGACTTCCCCCAATTCTGCAACTTTTGCCAAAGACGTTCACGGATAAATCGGAAGATACATTTTTTGGAGCGCCCCACTAGCGACGGGAGCCCGAAGTACTGACCGGTGTTGATTGGATTGTCAATACCAAGGATACACGAAAATCTGTGGACGAGACCGGCATCCAAATTTTTGCTTCCCATAATACCGGATTTGGCATAGTTGATCCCTTGAGCAGAAGCCCGTTCATACGTCGTTAACATTTGCTTTAAGTGGCGAATCTCGTCGATCGAAGCACTACAAAAAAAAGAACGCGTGATCCGCATAAATGAGGTGAGAGATCGAAGGAGCACCTTTGGCCGCTTGACACCCATGGAATCTTCCGACCTTTTCTTTGTGATTAAGGAAGGACGAGAGACCTTCCGTGCATAAAATAAAGAGGTACGGAGAGATCGGATATCCTTGACGGAGGCTGCGGTGTGGGATGATGGGACCAATCCGATCATTCTTGACTCTCACAAAGTACTTCACGGATTCAACCGTAAGCATAATCATATCGACCCACCGGTTAGGGAAGCCGAGAGCTAGGAGAATCTAGCGGAGATATTCCCAATCAAGACGATCATACGCCTTGCTAATGTCAATTTTTAGAGCCACTTCGACTTTTTTATTGTGGGTATTGCGATGCATAGAATGAAGCATTTCAAAGGCAATGATGACATTATAAGTAATCAGTCGATTTTTGATAAAGGCCGTTTGGTTTCCCGAAATGATTCTACGGGAGGATCGGTTTGATACGGCTGGCTAACACATTTGTAATGATCTTCATGATGACATTACATAAGGCAATGGGTCGAAAATCTTTGAGGTAAGAAGGGGACTCAATCTTCGGAATAAGCGTGATGATGGTGTCATTTAGGCCGTTTGGAATTGTCCTATATTCGAGCCACGACTTTCCCGCAAGGAAAATATCATCTCCCATGTAGTTCCAAAGCTTTTGGTAGAAACGAGGGTTAAAACCATCCGGCCCCAGAGATTTGTCGGGGTGCATTTGGAAAAGAGCCATACAAAATTCTTCTTTGGTAAAGGGCGTCTCTAGTAGCACGATATCTCTGTCCAAAATTTGGACCAAGCTAGAAATCATCTCCGGATTCCCCATACGTGCAGAAAAAGTCTATTAAAATGTCTCGTTACGAGGTTGTGGATTTCAGTGTTATCCTCAAGCCAACCCCTGTTTTCGTCTTTAAGCTTTAAAATTTGGTTAGATTTCCGTCTTCCGGTCACATAGACATGGAAGAATTTGGTGTTTTGATTACCCTCGTTAAGCCAAAACACTTTAGCTCTTTGTCGCCAATGTTCTTCTTCTTTCAAGAGAGTGCAAAGCAACCGTTGTCGTTCTTCTTTGTAGGCGACGGTGGAGATACAATTATGGGAGTTTCGAAGTACCTCCAACTTAGAGTACGCCTCCTTGATCTCTTTTTTGAAATCCATATTCAACCGTCTTCCCCAATTGCCGAGGGTTTTCGCAAGCTTTGAGAGTTTGGAGATAATATCAATATTCCCGGGCTTGTTCCAACTATTCTCAAAGACTTGGATGAAGGAAGCTTCCTGCAACCATTTATTCTCAAAACAAAATAATCGGTCAGGAGGGTAGGGGTGTTGTACCTCAGTATGGAGAGCAATCGGATATTGGAGTGATCAGATTTTCCACCCAATGATCCGGGAAGAGATTTCTCCAATCTTGGTTGCACGTCGCCTGATCAAGTCTGTTGATCCAAACTCTCTCAGTGATTTGACGACGACCCTTAGAAATACTTAGGGAAAATTGCATTTACAATATGTATGTATTAACGTTTCGCCATCAACGATAACATACTGAGTCTGTTCAGTATCGATGATAGCTTCTAATGTAATAGTGTTAGATGTAATCCCTGAAGACAAGCCTCGCGACAAAAGAGTTCATCACTGACATCGAAGACAAAGGTGATGAACAAAGACAAGTCTACTCATGATTCGAAGCGGACATTAGTGAAACCAAGACAAGTCTACACACGCGCGGCAATTCAAGAACAAGGCTTCAGCGATAGCTGACTTACATCAGGCCTCACTAATGGAAGATCTCATCAGCGATCGCTGATCATGAAGCTTGTGCTTCAAGAATTGTTTGTCTTATCTTCTTGCATAAAAGTACGAAGGTACAGAAGAAAGTTTACTTTTGTCCATAATCGTACAACCACTCTGCCACCTACACTGTTCACCATGCGGCCCAAAGCATGTCTTTGATAAAAGTTAGAAGCGTGCGCCCAATGAAGAGTTGACACATGTAAAGTACTCCTGCCATGCATTTAATGCACAGAGTATAAATAGGAGTAACATCCTTTATTTTGAAGAATCTCTAGACTACTAAGTGCAAGTAGAAAATCTCTATTTTTCTACTTATTCCCTCTATCTATTTTCTAAGTGCAAGAACCTTTGTGATTCTTAAGTTTGTTTAGATTAGGTTTTACTTAATCTTATTCTGCAATGTATTTTGATTTATCAATAAACAATTTAGAAAAAAGTAAATTTTGTGTTTGTATTCAACCCCCCTTCTACAAACTTTCACCCTTATGAAACAAGTGGTATCAGAGCAGATTGTTTAATCTTATAAACAAGATATTGCTTATCTCTCTCTTCCTTGCTATGCTTCAAATGGCGTTCAACTCAAACACAAACTACATTGATAATGGTTCTCTTGCAAAACCTCCTCGAGTCAGCAAAGACAACTTTAGTGTTTGGAAGAATCGAATGATGCTCTTTCTTGAAAGTATAGACCCTACTATGCCTTACTATGTTCAAAATGGACCCTATGTTCCATTTGTCATAACTGCTACAATTCCTGCCACTGCTACTACTGAAGCCATACCTTCCATACCTGAAAGGGAGATTATTAAAGAACTCTCTAAATGGTCTGATTAAGACAAGAAAAAGGTAGCCATTGATACCAAGGCTAGATCAGTCATATCTATATCTCTACCTGATGTGGTTTATCACTTAGTAATGAACCTTAAAACGTCTAAAGCCATATGGGACACAATCTGTGTTCAATATGAATTTACATTTGAAGTACAAGAATCCAGAAAGATAAATCTGGTAAGACAATACGAAAGTTTATGTAGGTTACTATATGCCCACGACACGTGTCACACATAAATGCTACCAATGAGTATGTAAACCTAAAGGGTCGCACACAAAGAACACGTTTGCTTCCATTAGAAAGAAACCCGTTAAAGTCATGTTTGACAGTTATATAGTTATTCTTGAAAGAATAATTAAATAATATGTGTAAAATGTAATTATGATAATTACAAGGTTTTATCTGTAAATATGAATAATTATTATTTAGATAAATATAATTATTCAGATAATTATTCGAATTCAAATAATTACAGATAAACATAATCCTATTTACTGTCTATATAAATAGGATGACAGGTCAGTTGTTTTCAGTTGACTGATTCGATTCTCTGGATCTGAATTATACACTTACACATATTAGAATTAGGGGTTTCTTTTGGGCTAGCACTCGGTGGAATTCGCATGTTCGTGTGTGGATACCGTTAGAGGAAACGTGCGTTGGTTTCCATGTGCCCCGATCGTTCAACCACAACAGATCCCAAAAGGTACATCTCTAAACACCCTATGGTGTGGTTATTTAATTAAATGCATCATTGGATCCAATTGACTTTTAGTTATTTTAGAAAGGTTTTCTAGAATTTTGTAACCAAAATAATTTAATTTTCGCTGCGTTTGTCGGTTACAAATCGCTAGTAAAACCCAACAGTGGTATTAGAGCCGCTTTGATGTAATTTAATTAAATTAGATATGAACTTTATATGGCAAAATATAATTCAACCCTAAAATACCAAGTTGGAACCTTTTTGGTCATGAAAATTTAATTGGATTGTGTTTTCCAATTTATTTTCAACTTATGATGTGTATGTGTCAGATTATAAAGAAAAGGTTGCGTGCATGTGTTGCCACCGTTAGACCCCTGTCTTTGAATGATAGCAATTGATATTATCTTATGTTTACAAAAGTATGCTTAAACGTTTTCTGGGTTCTCTCCTCCTAAATCACGGTTCAGGCCGTCGCCTTTGTAGAAGTGATGGTGTTGGTTTGTTATCTGTCATTAACCGGAGTCTGCTTCCTGTTGGTCTGTTGTCGTCGACCAGAAGTTGACAGAGGACTGTTGTCCTCCTCGTCTTTTTCATCTCAATCGTCGATGTTAGCCAAAAAACCACCATTGAATGATGGTTCTTACCTAGAAACGGCCATGGCTGTCGTTTTCTCACCGGGATTTTGACCGTAGCTATTGCTTTATTTTTTTTTCTTTGTCGATCTCGACCAAGCCACCGCTCTTCAGGGATGGTGATGTTGGTTTGTTTTGACTCAGGTTGGTCGTTCAATCGATGGTCACTGGTAGTTCTTTGTCACTGGCGACTGTTGTCACTCGGTCTTACTGCCGCCGCCCTGGACTGCTGCCAAGAGCCATGGACCATAGTTTGGACCGTAGGGTTTCTGTACATTGAATTCATATGGACAGACGTGCTATATTCTCGTCGTTATTGTCGTTTTTAAATCACGTCCTTGTCCGGTTCGAGGATGGATCAACCATAACTCGGTGGTGTGGTTTGTTTTCGTTTTTCCGACGACGACATGGGGATGTTTTCTCTAGCGTTTTGTGACCCTGTTTTCTCGGTCCCATTTTAGGAAAATGTTTTGGGCTTGTTGGATTGGATTTGATGCTCTAAAATAATTGGGTCAAGATCTTTTGGAAAGTTTTTGGGGCCTATTTTGTTGGAACAAAATTATGGACCAAAAGTTTGGTTCATTGGTTGTTTTAAGTCGTATTCCATTTTTAAAAGGGATAAAAGTGATTTGTTTTAATAGAATAAGAGTTTCTTAGCCCATTCTGTTTTTGGGTTGTTTTCAAAAGAGATAGCCATTTTGGACTTTAGTTTTTAAAACTAAAATTTGAAAGTTTTGGCCTATATCGGTTTTGGGTTGTTACTCTAAATTTACGTGTTGGGCTGGTGTCCTAGACGGCTGGGCCGTACTATGGGCCAAGGCCCGGTTTGATGGGTTGTTTCTTTTGGGTTAGGTTTGTTAACCTACAAAATAGATCGATTAATTTGTCATATAAAATTTTGTTCCTTTAATCGGCTTTTAATTATGTTAATTAGTTCCGGCCGATTGTTTTATGTTTAAAATAATCGTATTAGATAGTATACGGTTTGCCCCGAAAGACCCGTGGTTGATTTTATTTTTGTTTGGAAAATTATAATATATAAATTGCATGGGATGTAATTTTGTTTTAAATTTCCTAGATAGGTTCAATTGTAAAATAGAATAGGACATGTTGTATTTCTATTTTAAATTGTAAATCAAATCCGGAGACGGAGATTCAAGAAGTCGAGACGGAGTCCCAGGAGTTCACCGTATATTATCTGTTTGTTGTGGTTGTTTATTTTGTGTTTGCATTTTATTTATTTTATTGCTTTATTATTGTTATAATAGTTGCAAGCGTTTTAAAATAAAATCAAACGCAAAATAAGATTTGAATCGGTAAATAAAATATGATATTTTAAAATTGATATGTTTATCAAAATCAACCGATTTAATTGGATGAACTTTAAAAAAAAAATTAAGAACGAGGTTTTAAAATCAAAACGTTTTAAAAGTAATTAGAATGTTTTCTAAAATTAAACCTTTTGCAAAATGTAAACTAAACGCCACCCATTTAAGGTACTTGTCGAGCTTACAGGATTTCGGTGTGGTAAGTGCCTAGCCAATCATATCGGATGATTGTAGTGTGAGACAAGGTGCAAGGATAACGAGATTTAAGTGGACAGTCGCCTAGCCATTCACTTAAATAGTCGTAATTTGGACGACTGATCCCAATAAACCCTAAGTTGAGATTTTAGGTGAGATCATGATACCTTAGTATGGTTAGTTTACTTGGAAATATCATAGAAAGTGCCTAGCCATCTATGAGTATTTTCAAGGCGTTGAAGTGGGATTAGACGTGCCAAATTCAATATATGATATATAGAATAGAATCCCACGACATCTAAGAGTTATGTTGAACATAATTGGATGATGCCTACCTAAATAGCCTAATTCCATAGAAAGAGCTTGGCCATTTATGGAAGTAGGTGAAATACGGATCTTAGCTCAAATCAAATGATTTTGAAAGGTTAATTCGTTTATTTGAGATATTAAAGTTACTAAAATTATTTTGTAGATGTCTGCTAACACCTCCAACCAAATTACAAACACAAACAATTTATCTCAATTTACGTTACGGTCAATCCTTTATAAGGATAAACTGAACGGTACAAACTTCGTCGATTGGTTTCGTTTCTTGAGGGTTGTCCTTAAACACGAAAAGAAGTTGTACGTTCTAAAAAACCCCTTCCAAATGCTCCTGACATAAATGCTTCAGCTGAGGATAGAGCTGCTTATGATAAGCATCTCAATGACTCACTGGATGTTAGCTGTTTGATGCTTGCATCCATGACTCCCGAGCTTCTAAGGGAACATGAAGACATGCCTGCATGGGATATGATATCCTCTTTGAAATCTATGTTTCACTTACAGGCAAGGCAAGAGAGGTTTGATACAGGCAGGGCATTGCATGCCCGTATGATGACTGAGGGTTCATCTGTCAGTACTCACATTTTTAAAATGAAAGGGTACATTGATCGATTAACCCGTCTTGGATACCCACTAGATCAAGAATTAGGAATCGATATGGTTCTTAATTCTTTATCAAATTCATATGAATAGTTCGTTCTAAACTATAATATGAATGGTTTGGAGAAAACTCTCATAGAGCTTCACGACATGCTTAAAACTGCTGAGAGAAATATGAAATCCAAGTTGGATTCATCCAAACCAGAACAGGTCTTGATGATCAATCCTAAAAGTGGGATAATCAAGAAGAATGGGGGAGTTACCAAGGTTAAAGTAAATGTTGGAAGCTCCAACAAGAAAGAGGGCAAATGAAAGATTTCTGTAGATGCAGTTTGCTTCAATTGCAACCAGAAGGGTCACTGGAAGAGAAACTGCCCTGCCCTATTGGCAGAAATGAGGAAGAAGAAGGCTAATGAAGCCGGAACTTCAGGTATGTTTACCATTGATTTGTTCACTTCTGACTAGGTATTAAGTATTGAGTATGATACTCATATTAATACTACTTTTCAAAAAGTAAGAAGTGAAGAGAAGATGAAACCAACCCGGATGGAGCTAAGTTAGCTAAGGTTGCTCAGAAGGACATATGATATGAACTTTTTAATGGTCTTACATTAACACTTAGCAAGTGTATTGATGTACCTAGTATTACTAGGATTTTTAGTTTCATTTTCTCAAATTACAACAAACGGAGTTTGTATTTATGTTTTCAAGAAATAGATTTTATCTCAATAAATGTTTTTCTGAAATTAATAGTTGTAATTATAAATCAACACATTGAATTAAGCGGAGCTTAAATCAAACCTATTTGTGACACTTAAGAAACACATAAGCAAACTCCAGATGGACGGAGAGTTGGAATCATGTGATGATTCACATGATAAATGTGTGTCAAGATGACAAAAATGTTTTAAAGGAAAACCCTTAGGAGTCACAAGAACTAATAGGAGTTATCCATACTGATGTATGTGAGCCTTAAAGTTCAGTCACAAGACACGGTCATCACTACTTCGTAACACTCTACTAAGTCTAGTAGATATGGGTATGTTTACCAAAAGAAAGAAAATGTGAAAGCTTTGATTATTCAAAGACTTCTTTCAAAAGAAGTAGTGAATATACTTGGCAAAGATAAAGATGCTTCAGTCAGATTGAGGTTATAAATATCTAAGGCAAGAGATCATCCTAGAGATTGGGATTGTATCCCAAATGACTTCTCCCGGAACACCGCATCTTAATGGTGTGTCAAAAGGAGAAATAGAATCCTGTTAGGCATGATTCACTCTATGACGAGTCTCACGAATCTGCCTAATTTTTTTTTCTAAGGATGTTTCCTAGAAACAACTACCTAATACTAAATTATGCATCAACCAACAAGGACCAATAAAACCTATTCTCAAAATATGAATTGGGAAGATCCCAAAGTTTTCATATATGAGAATATGGGATAGTAATGCTTAAGATAAGCATGAAGCTTCTGGGAAGCTTGAGTAAAAGGTCTGAAATGTACATCTTTATAAAATATCCAATCGGATATCATTTATACAAGATCCAAGCGATAACAAAAGTTTTGTTGCGCACCATAATGAGTTCTTAGAAAATGATTTTCTGACAAGAATCAAAATGGGGAGACACAACAGGTCTTGAAGAAATTCAAGAACTACAAAGATGGTACAATGGTTGACACTGACAAACAACAAGATGTTGAGCTTCAACAAGTTGTTGAAAATAATGAACGAGATGCAAAAACAATCCGAAGATCGGATTACTTATGAATGGCAAGATGCCATGAAGATTGATGTTAAGGCCACATTCTTGAACAGAGAATTTTTCAGCGAGGACGTATACAAGGCTCAAAACATCGAACCTGAAATTGCAAGTTGCAAAAATCTAGTTATGGATTAAGAAAATCATCTCGTAATCTTGTAATTACAAGAAAGTCAGTGGGAGCATGATAGTATTCTAGATCATCAGAAATGACATCCTAATGCTTGAAGGTGTAAAAACCTGACTAAGGAAGTATTTCATGATAAAGGATCTAAGAGACAATTTCTTGGTATAAAGATCTATTAATATAGATCAAAGTGCTTAATTAGATTAAGCGAAAAGTACATACATTGACAAAATCTTAAAACACTTCAAGATGAAGGGGTTATAAGAAAGGAGGTTTGTCAATAGTAAATGAACCGAATAAAGGGTGTTCTCATGCTTCGTCCATTGGTTCAAGCATGTACACCATGTTTATGTACTAAGAGACCAAACATCTCATATGCCTTAAGCATGACAAGTAGATTTTATTCAGACTCAAGTGATGCTCACTTTATTGCAGTGAAGAACAATCTGAAGTATCTGAGAAGAACTAAAGATATGTTCTTACTGCACAATGGTTAGGAAAGCGATTTTTGTGTCTTGGGATACACAGATGCTAGTTTCCAAACTAACCATGATGACTAAAATTGTAGTAATATATATATATATATATATAGAATGGAGGTAATATAAGTTGTGAGAGCTTAAATGCACATTTACTTATAAATCCTATGTGTTAGAACAATCATGATGTTCATGGTAGTTCCATAGGTTTAAATTCTTTCTAATTAAAAATTTTAGTAAACTTTAAATTTTGGAACATTAAACAGTTATGTTTTACCATGTGATATGGCATACTGGGTATGAGTATATACATTAAACATTACTGTGTTCTTTATTAGCATGTTTAAGTATCCATAAACAAATATGATGTTCATATTGTTTAGAACCGTCCTTGATCGATTATTACCAGGGGACTGGTAATAAAACAAGATCATTGTGAAGTCTGCTCATAGTCCAAGTTGGAAGTGCACTTGGTGCAACCAGAGTCACATGCGTTTGTCGATGCACAAAGCGTTGAACAAGACCCACGGTCAGGATCATCTAATAGATCGGCGTCATAAGGTGAGTCCTGAAATAGTAAAACACTCTTTTATCCTCAGACCTGAGGTGTGCATTGGGACCTAATGCACAACGAGTGTTATGCTTTGATATAGTCTAACGTTACCTTTAACCGGGTAACCATAAGGGCTATGTTGGGTATAACACGAATTGTGTAGTTAGTCGTGCATATGCAACATGGGATTTGCTCCTCTCAAGATGAGAGAGATATTTATGAGGCCCTCGATGACATAGTTTGATTTACATGCATGAACAAGTGGATTAGTTGGACTAATAGCACTTTGTTGATCCCTATATTAATCAACAATGATATTTATCTCTATTAGTTCGAACAAAAGAGTATGCAGAAGCGTTTTAAAGAACTAAAGAGATGCTTCGGGTAGAAAATACACACATAACCAAATACGTGAAAACAATAAATGACACAAAAGTCTAGCTCAATGATTCACTGTATATTGATTTATCAAGAACACCAAGAACATCTTTGAGTGTGTGAAACAAATTCTTTGCTCTAATCAGGTGTGTGCGTATTGTGCAAAGTTAATAGAAGAGCTCTACAAGAGCCTTCTATTTATACTATTCAACAGTGGACAAGTAAGAGACAATAAGTACTAAGGTACAAGACATGATCGTGGGACTGCATCAGGTACAACATTAATGTAGTGTGGCGTTTTCTATAAAGGTTGTAACCCATCAGAAGTTGACACGTGGAGTGTGCAGGGTACGCCTTGTATGAATGATATTAAGGATCTTCGTACAGCAGAGGCACGTGAGAGGCACAATCGTCTTTGTCTTGATCTTAATTCTTCCAAGTCTTCATACAACAGAGGCTCTGTCAAAGGTGACAGAGGCTCTGTGGCCTTGTCCTCTAAGAACGTCTTCTGTGGAGTCTTCACTCGATGACTTGGCAGAGGCTCTGTCGATGCTTTTATACTTAGCCTATTTTTCAATACTTCTTTAAACACAGAAGTTGGAGCTAACAATCTCCCCCTAAGTATTGAAAAATAAAAAATTGGAAATTGCATGATTTTCTAAGCTAAGAACACGACAAGAGGTATTTAACCTCTGTAGAAGCTTTATTTTTCATATAAGATTATGCCAGAGGCATTTACATTCGATTACATTGCAGAAGTATTAAAAATAAGCAGAGGAAAGTTGAGGAAGTCAAACTCTGGCATTTGGGAAGTCATTGAGTTTCCTGTTGTCGACTCCTCCATCTCTGAGTTCACGATAGATTCTGATGCAGAGGTTTTTGAAGTTGATAACGGAGTCAATGACCTCTATTAATCTGTCGGCAAGTGCTTGATCCATGAACTCTGTTCCTCTGTGCTCTAAGAGGTTGGCTCTGAACTCGAGCAGAGTACTTGTTGCGTATTTTTGGCAATCAACCTCTAGGAACAACTTCAACTTTCCAGTAGGATCTCGATAGACGTACCCAATCTTTGGAAATGTGATGATGGAGTTTGGTCTGGCAAAGGAGGGGCAATCATTTTCTGGTGGTAGGAGTCTTATTTGTTTTACTCCAAGGTCGAGTCCCACTTGGAAGTCAGTCAGAATGTATAGCAGAAGCGTTTCTCGCCTGGCTTTCTTGATCACACCATATGCCCTCTGAACTTCAAGTCTAGTGTTGTAGTTATTTCTTGCCCAGCTCAGAAGATCGGGCATGTCATAGGGGCTTAGGTTCCTCAAATCTGCATCTGAGAATTTGTTCTCAGTTCTGTCCATCCTTTTGACGTGATAGATGTTGTAGTAAATTTGAGTGCCTCTGGTGTGGGAAAGCTTGTAGTAGATGACCTTGTCGATTTTAGAGCTTGAGAAGACTTGGTTGACGGGTTTGGCTGATGCTCTATTGAAGTCATCTTCGAGCTGCTTTAGGAATTCAGGCTTCATAATGGATGGTGGCAGAGGATCATTGATGGCTCTGTTGTACAAGTACTTATACACCACCTGTTCCATTTGTCGTGGAGGTGCAGAGGGTGGAGGCATGGGCCTGCGTAGATCGTCCATTTTGCTGATTACTTGGGCCACCCTATCTTCTGAAGGTTTCACTTTTGGATCTAGGACGAGTTTGGTAGACAGAGGGGGAAGTCCGAATGCCCAGTCTTCTTCTTCTGGCTTCAGGGTGACAAATGCGTCGAAAGCACTTTTCATCAGTTTCTCTGTGGGTTGATGCTTCTGCTTTTTCTTCTTCGGTTCTTCTGTCATTATTCCCTTTCCCTTGTCTTTTGCATTCGGCTGTAGATCTTCTGTTTATAGAGATTGGGTTGCCTCTGTTGGTTTTTGCAGTGGAGCCTCTGAGGTCTTTGCTGATTGAGCTTTTTCTGTTGTTTTTGGTGGGGTTGCCTCTGTTGGTTTGTCAAAGGTCTTGGTTGGTAATGTGGGTTTGGTTTAGGGTTTGGTTGGTGAATCTTCTGTGGTTTTGCTCAGATATTTCCGTTTTTGAGCTAAGGTTTTAGTTCTGGATTTGGTTTTGGGCTCTTCTGTTGTTTTGGGTTTGGGAGATGGTGATTTTGTTTTTTCAGCTTTTGGTGTGGGGGATGGTAATTTGGTTTCTTCAGTCGGTTTTGGTGTTGGGGTTGGTTGTTCTTCTTCAGAGGATGTAAGGATCTGGACATGATCTGTGGCTGTTTTTAGCTTGGGTGATGGTGGGTTCTCCTGTTGTTGAGTTGTTTCCACAGAGGTGGGTGTTTCCTATGTGGTCTTTACTTGTTGTTGGGTTTCAGAGGTTTGAGGGACTTGGCTTGTTGGTTTGGCGTTGAGTGGTGGAGCTGGTAAACCTCTGGTGTCTGCTCTATCTTTTCTTCTCTTCTCCCCCTCAGGATGACCTGATGATCCATCAGAATCATCATCAGAGTCATCCTGACCCTTGTCTGTCTTACCTTCTGCTTGGCACGAAGTTGGTGGCTTCTTGGGTTGAGAGGCACGTACGGCTAACATCTTGGCACATAAATCGTCGCAGATGCCAAGAAGGTAAGCGACCTCTGCCTCTGAGTTGAAGCGCAGCTTGCCCACGCTGGCTTGGAAGTCCTTGACATAATTGGCATTGGCAGAGGTGAAGGCCCTGATGAATTCAGTCATTTCATTTAAAACTCCTTGACCCACTTCTGTGAGCTGAGCTCTGGTGATATAGTCCACGGGTTTCAGAGCCTTGGTTTGATCGAGTGTATGCTCTTGGACTTTATCAAGGGCCTTCTAAATATCGTCAGTAGTAAGGATGGCAACAGAGGTTTGTGGAAGGTTCTTCAGCTGCGTTGAAAGATTAGCAATGGAAGTTTCCAGAGCAGAGGTTGAGGTCTGTGTAGTGGTTGCAGAGGATGTTGCAGCAGCAGTCATCTTAGAGCAGGCAGTTTTCACCTTTGTGGACAAGTTGTCCACTTTGGTGGTCAGTTCAGATATTGCCCTTGTAGTAGAGTCTGCAAAAGAGTCAAAAGAGCTTTTCAACTCTTTCAACGAGTTGTTCATAGAGGTGACGAGGGTTTGGAACTCATCCCTTGCGACATGTGAACTAGGTGTAACCTCTGGGGGAACACATTCTTCCCCAAAGTTTGTCCTTGTTCCTTGGACACCTTCTTTCGCTCCTGTATTGATGTTGAGAGCGGAAGGATTTCCTTCTGATCCTAGAGCAGAGGTTTTTGAGGCCTCATACTCTACAGAAGTTCTGTTAAGAACATTATCCTAATCCATTCCAGAGACGGGTACAGGAGTATCCTTAAGTTGATTTGGGGACTTGTCTAGAGTCCCTTCGTCTTTGTGCGCACTAAGCTCCTCTGAAGAACCGTGGGGTCCTGAGTGTGTGCGTATGGCAGAGGAAACAAATTCCTCTGCAGGGATGGCATATGTGATCTGGGGCGAATGATCACAACCTAGAGGTGAGTCCTTTGGAGAGTACTCCCTTGGAATGGTTTCCCCGGTTTTTAGTGGCACATAGGTGGAAAGAGGTTCCTCTGTCCGGTTTGATTAGGTTGGGGTCGAGCCGTGCTGCTCTTTTTCAATGACACCTTCTGCCACTAGACTGGCGGTGTAAGAAATGTGGGTTGTACTGGGAGGGGGTTGAGGTTGTGTGCCACTTCTATCTTCGACATCTTTTCTTGATGCTTCCTCTGTCGTGCACCCTAACTCTATTTCTTCCCTAGTGCCTTCGGCTTCTACCATTTCCTCTGGACTTTTTCGTAGTGCATCATAGCAGGGATGAAAGTTTTGTAAGTTTAGAAGTTCTGGGTGCAAGAGTCCTTTTGGGGTGTTTGCTTGAATACCCTCAGGGGTTCTGTTCGGTTCCTCGTGATCAGAGTCAACCTCTGAGATATTGATGTTTGGGTTTGAGGGTGTCCAATCTGTGAGAGCTTCTGCGGTCCACCCAGAGGTATCCAAGGTGTTTGCAAAATCTGGGTGTTCAAGGAAGGCAGAGAAGTCACCCTGATCTGCATAGTGGATGGGAATGGGGGATTGCAGAGGTTGTTCAAGGACTTCTCCTTCATTTTCGGCTTCCTCTGCGATGGTCTGCAGAAGTGTTTTGGGTTTCTTTGTTTTCTCTCGCTTGGGTTTGGGGGCTCCCTCCTCAGAAGATTTTGTCTTCCTTTTCTTTTTCTTTTCTTTAGGAGTAGAGGGAGGTGCAGAGGATCCAATCACAGTTTCATGTGGTGGTGATTGTTGGGTTTGTGCAACACTAGTAGAGGTACCCTATGTGGTTTTCTTTGCTCTAGGAGCTTTCTTCGTTTTGGAGGGGGTTGCAGAGGTTTTGCTCTTGGAAGCAGAGGAACTGATAGTGCTTCTCAGAAGATGAAATCTTGCGTGTACCTTCTCGTGCTTTGCTAAGGTCATTGCCTACTCTTCATCACTCATCCTTTCTACAACCTGAGATCCTACAGGGGCTCCTAGACGCGGGGGTGTCACTGGACTAGGTTCTGGAGTCCTGTGATCGCGTGTATATGCTAACCTATGTTCTTCATCACTGGCATATGACAAAAGTGAGGATGGCAGAGGTCTGCAGAAAGGATATCCGTCCACATGCTCTGTTGGGCTATTCCTTGCTAAAGGGTAGGTTTTGACAACTTGTCCCTCCATTGGCCATTTTTCTATGAGGAGCAGAGGTTCTAGTATCACTCCTATGGTCCTCTGAAATTGCAGAGCAGGGAGGTCTTTGCTTTTGTCACCCTTTGCCTTTTGAGTGGAGATTCTGTGGTCAATGGTGGTCACAATCTCCTGCATTATTAGGGTTGCGTAGTCAAGGGGCAGGTCATAATATACCCCGTACATGATGGCAAGGATTTGATGAGAGGTTTGATCAGGGCTCCCCACTTTTCCAGTCAGGCATCTGTTGAGGATGGAAAAGAGTGTATTCCACAGAGGTGGGAACCTGTTTCGTCTAAAGTCGGTTCTATTCTTTAAATTGGTATTGTAGCCCAACATATCTGCAAAAGCACAGAGCTCACTGTCTGAAGGGACCTCTGCGTAATCCTTGATCCCTAGAAGTCCTCTGGTGGGTAGGCCAAATTCAAGTGATAGCATGGTTTTGTTGAATTTCAGTTCAACGTTTTCTGAGTTGTCAGGTTTGGAAATGTAGCCTCTGACTTGTTTGTTATCTTGGTCATAATAACAACTCTGCCAGAACTGGTTCAAGTATCTGGCAGGAATCCTTGAGACGTTCTTGGTTAGTAGAGGGTTCAGATAGTGGTTTTCCAGAATGTTTAGCAGTATTGCGTGTTCATCCCCAAAAGAGGTATTGAGGGAACTAAATAGTGGTTATTAGGTTTGTAAGGAAGGATATTCTCATACTGGTCATGGTCAAAGAAATCTTGCAGGTGCGTGGTCGAAGAAAAATCCGCTGAGTCGCCTGAGTTGTCCTGCTCAAGGTTTCTAGCCATGGATGGATTCTGAGAGTGCTCAGATTGAGCTGGGGAGTTCGCCGGAGACTTAGAAGTGGAAGCCATTGCTTGTGATTCTTGAAGAAAGGAGTAGGAAGTAGGAGTTGCAGGTTTGCAAAGTTCGCCGGAGATAAAGAGAAGAGTAAATTCGTAAAATGAGGAAGGAGATGTAAATGGGGTTTTATACTGGAGTAAAAGGGCAGAATCTGAAGCGGTAAATAGTTAAAATTGGATAAAGCTTTGGGGTCCGCACTCGAGCACTGCAGCTGGGTGCACGTTTCAGAGGAACGTGTGGCATGCACGTCCAGTGAAAATGTGCCACGTCAGAGGTGACAGAACATGATTAGACGTCGTGCGCGGCCCATTAATGCTTGGCACGTGGGTGTTTCTACTTCCAGATGTCTGTCACTTTCAGAAATAACCCGCATATTACAGAATTTCCATAAAAAGCCAAGTATCAGAATCGACAGAAGCTCTGTGGTGGAATGAGCTCTGTGATCTGAAACATACTTTTCATCTCCTCTGAGCTTGCACCTTTACCAAAAACATTTGAAAACACATTGGGAGTGATCGATAGAATTTTCGTACAAAATTTTCATTCACATAGGCTCTGGCTCACAGAGGCTCTGTTGAGCACAACAGAGGCTCTATGAGTGAAAATTTCTAATAACTGAAAATTCATAAAACTTTTTGATCATCCAAAGTTTTGACAGTGTTAGACATTGGTTTTAGGACATATTTGGAAATTGGTGTCCTAGAAAACTGTTTTGGAAAAAGGGTTTGTGCGAGATACTTACTCCTTGATTCTCCTTTGCTCGGCAAAAGTTCCTGACTTCTGTGGATTTGATGAACCACTACTCTTCTTTGGCTCCCCCTTGAATTAACCATTTCTGTAGATTAATTCAAGGTCTCCTTCTGCTCCCCATTGACCTATGCTTGGATCAGATGTGATAAGTAAAGCATAAAACATAGGTTAAACTCACCAGAGGTTCTGTGGGAATTGACAGAGGTTCTGAGCAATTCCACATAAGCTTTGTTGGGTATAGAACTTTTGATGATAAGGAATTTACATACAAAAGAGTTTAAATATATACATATTTACATGAAGATCAAGTCTCACTTACAGAGGGATCAACTCATGTTAAGCATACCCAACTTACCCACAAAGAAAAAGAATCTTTTCTCCTCGAGTGCCTTGGTGAATAAGTCTGCAAGCTGAAATTCAGTGGACACAATGTACATCTCGATTGTGCCTTGTTCAACATGATGCTTTAGAAAGTTGTAACGTATATCGATATGCTTTGTTTTGGAGTGCTGTACAGGATTGGCAGATATCGCAATGGCACTCTTTGAATCACAGAGGATGGGTATTTTCTAAATGTCGAAGCCATAGTCCTTTAGCTGAGTTCGCATCCACAGAACCTGGGAGCAACAACTAGCAGCAGCAACATATTCAGCTTCTGCTGTAGATGTCCATACACAGTTATGCTTCTTTGAAGTCCAACTGACTAGTTTACCACCCAGGAATTGACAACTCCCAGAGGTACTCTTTCGGTCAAGTTTGCATCCTCCATAATCTGAATCTGTGTTGGCCATAAGATCAAAGATAGAGTTCTTCGGATACCAGAGGCCAAGATTTTTTGTTCTCTTTAGGCATCTGAAGATCCTCTTTATAGCAAGAAGGTGGGATTCCTTTGGGTTAGCTTGATATCTTGCACAGAGGCATGTGGCATACATTATATTAGGTTTATTGGCAGTTAAGTATAAGAGAGACCCAATCATGCCTCTGTAGAGCTTGCACTCTACAGATTTACCACCTGGATCTGAGTGTAACTTATTTCCAGTTGACATGGGGGTCTTCATGACAGAGGCATCAGAGAGCTTGAATTTTGAAAGATTGTCAGAGATATATTTAGCTTGATTTATAAAAATTCCCTCTGATGATTGTTTGACTTGAAGTCCTAGGAAGAAGTTTAATTCTCCCATCATACTCATTTCAAACTCACTCTGCATGAGTTTTTCGAAATCTGTGCAGTGTTGTGCATTTGTAGAACCAAAAATAATGTCGTCCACATAAATCTGTACAAGCAGAATCTCCTCACCATTGCTTTTATAAAACAAAGTAGTATCGGTTGTACCTCTTTCGAAATCATTATTGAGAAGGAAAGTAGAAAGGCGTTCGTACCCTGCTCTTGAAGCCTGTTTCAGTCCATACAGAGCTTTATCAAGATAATAAACATGGTTTGGATACTTGGCACTTTCAAACCCTGGTGGCTGCTGGACGTATACTTTTTCTTGGATTTGACCATTCAGAAAGGCGGACTTTACATCCATTTGAAAAACTTTGAAACCTCTGTGAGCTGCGAAGGCTAAGAAGATTCTTATTGCTTCTAGCCTTACGACAGGGGCCAAAGTATCATCGTAATCAATGCCTTCTGCTTGGCAATATCCTTTGGCCACCAATCTCGCCTTGGTTATCTAGGGCTTCAGAAACACGTTTGGGTTCGATCACACTGATAAAATTTGTAAAGAAACAAAAATTAGCAGTGGCTGATCTTGTCTTGACCTTTTCAGAAGGATTGCCAATTATTTGGCTCTGAGTATGGCTCTTCGTCCACTTTGTCGTCTTTGGAAGATGGTCATTAGCATCATCTAGTTGAACCTCTGTGGTTGCACTTGTAGGTTCTGGTGCAACCTCTGAGGATATTGAGACTGAATCCTCGTTTTCCTCTGGTACTGCTTCCTCTGTAGTTGTTGGAGTAGGTATTTCCAGTGCCTCTGTAGTGGTATTCTTGCTTGCATCATCTTCTGCTAGCTCCCCCTCAACACTTGCATCTGTACGATTCACAGAAGAGGATGAAGTATTTAATGGACCAGTTAGAGATATACCGGATTCAGTCTGGTCGGCAGAAGATGTTTCTCCAGAGGCTCTGGTGGTTTCTGTTTGGGCAAAATTTCACAGGTCTCGACCAGAGAAGGTAAGACACACGTTATGAGCTATACATTGTATTAAGATATGGTCCCGACGAAGACCCAAAGAACCTCCGTCGTCCCTCCTAAAAGGTAAGTCGAGAGTTCCTCACGACACTCGACCTCGACGTCGCCCGTTCCGCACGACCATCGCATAAAACCATGCGACCTCGACCGACTAACGCGTTATACAACTGTTATATTTGTTCAGTGATTAATGCAGGAGTCAAAGTCATTAATGGACAATGGCTATAACCGACGAAATCAGTTATGAGCATCTAAACTCACATTGAAGACGACGACCGTTACAACAATCATCAAAGATCTTAATGATTCAATTAAAATCATCCGAAGACTATAAAATCCCAGCTCAATCATCAGTTCATGACATCTGATCAACATCGAATAACCCAGGGAGAGAGAAAGAACAAGAGCATCGAACAACAGAAGCAAACGCAAACACTCGAAGAATATTCATTCAAAGCAAAAAGATCATTCATAGAAGATCGCTCTCGACGCAAGACTCTCACTCTCGACCAACAGTTTATACATTGTTTTCACACACGACACACACTTGTTTTTACATTCCAAACATTTGTACTTTACATTTCGAAGTCTTTCCCTTCATTTGTATTGCAATCTCTGTACGATTGACACCCGGAACGCCAAGGACATCGCCCCTGATTGGCGACCATAGTGCAGCGACGACATCCACTGTCGTCCGTAGGTTTTTTCCTCGTTGAGGTTTTTCCTGCGTCATCAAATCCTTTGTCTCATTTACATTTTTGTCTTTGTTGCACACCTTTGTCGAACAATTCCTTTCTTTAGTTGTTAAAGTCCACATCGACCTTAAGTTGTCCCTTTGGTGCGATTTTTGGCATTAACAGTTTGGCGCCATCTGTGGGACCCCATCTAGAGAAAAATATTCGACAAACGTGCGTCTTGCTAACGGTTTCTTGGAGTTTTCTTTGTTCCCTGTTGCAGGAAAATGGCAGCCCCTGGAGATCAGCAGCATGTCATTGCCCAGATGTACCAGGAGGTTGAAGTCGCTCTAAATCAAATCAACGCCATGGCAGAGCAAAGTCGCAGAGCAACTGAGGAGATCGCACGGTTAAGGAATCCCTTTGGACCTCAGAATGGTCCTAGGCCATTCGTTCAGAATCCAGGCCAAGGATCGTTCGGTCAGAATGGTCCTCGACCATTCGCGCATAATCCAGGTCCAGGATCAGATCCGTTCGCTCAGAATCAGCATCCAGGTCCGTCCATGCAGAACCAGCAACCGGGACCGTTCAATCCAAATCCACAGTTCGGAACGGTTCCTCCTCAGCATATAAGGCCACCACCCATGCAAAATGGATCGCAGCCATTTCAGAATGGATCACAGCCATTTCAGAATAGGTCGCAACCATTTCAGAATGGGTCGCAGCCATTTCAGAATGGGTCGCTGCCATATTTTGTTCCTTTCAACGGAGATGCCAATGGCACCAGTTCAGGAATCAATCCGCAAGTAGGGGCAAACCTCTACCCCAATGACCCCGTCGCCCAGCGATTGAAAATGCTGGAAGACCAGAACGAGCGCGTCCTATCTTTGCTCGCCAAGCTGCCTGGGGCAGCCGTGCCCGTCAATGTCGAGCCCCGATCAGGATTTCAGGAGTCACCCTTCTTCGATGAGATCGCGACTGTCGAGGTCCCGAAGAAGTACAATGTCCCCGCCTTCACGCCCAAGTATTCAGGAGTGACCGATTCGACATAGCACGTCACGCAGTATAAGCAGTTCATGTGGATGATCTCAATCCCACACATGTATCAGGAAGTCTGTATGTGCAAAAGCTTCGGTGCAACTCTCACTGGTCCTTCTCTCCAATGGTTGATCAATCTCAAACCCAAGTCCATCGGGTGGTTCGCTGAATTGGTCAATCAATTCTCCCAGCAATTCGCCAGCAGTCGCAAGATAGAGAAGCAGACCAGTGACCTATATTACGTCGTGCAGAAGACCAGCGAGTCTATCCGCAGTTATTTCAATCGATTCAATGCGGAGATGATCAGCATTCGCAATTGTGACGTCAAGACTGCAATTGAAGCCTATAAGCGCGGTCTGGACGATAGTTCAGGTTTATACACTGACCTGACTAAGTATCCTCCAGAGAATTTCGAAGACGTCCGAGCTCGAACCCTAGCGTACATGAGAGTAGAGGACGACGCTGCCTTTCGTCGCAAGCATACCGACGACAAAAGGTCGTAAGGTGTGAAAAAGCCCGAGTTCAAGACGAAAGCAATTTCCAAAATAGAGCCCGCACGCCAGATCTCGAACGTCCGATTCAAGACAAAAGCAGAGGCTAAGACCGCGACCAAATTTCCTCAATACCCTAAGATATCCTCTTACGGATTCAAAGGGTCCACTAAAGATTTGGTCGAAGCTCTGAAGACCGCCCAGACGACTATTCGATGGCCAAAGAAGTCCGATTAGGACGACGCTAAGAAAGATAAATCTAAGTGGTGCGACTTTCACATCGACCATGGTCACGCGACAGATGATTGCATAGCTCTAAAAAAGGAGCTGGCGTATCACGTCCCGAAGGGCAATTTAAAAGACATCATCGACGACGACGTTACCCTAGCTAACGACGTTTGACCGTCAACCCCCGAGCATGCGAAAGTCGTCAATTGTATCACCGGTGGTTCTGACGTATGTGGTCTGACGTATTCCGCAAACAAACGTCACGCCAGTCTAGCGCCTGACGATCGGCCTATCCCGCGTTCATCAAGGCCTAAAGGAGATCTGGAGTTGGAAGCTATGAAAATCGTATTAGACCAAGACGACCTCGGCGACCCGTACCAGAAACATCATGACGAGTTGATCATTCAACTCACGGTTGGTAATTGTTTAACTCGACGAGTCTTGGTTGATGGGGACCGTTCAGCGAATGTCATCTTCCTTAACACCATCAAGGCCATGGGAATCGATCGTTCAGAAACACTCGACGTTCGACGACTTTGGTCGGTTTCAATGGAGAAGCGACGAGCACATATGGAGATATCATCTTGCCAGTCTACACCAGAGGAATCAACAAGCAGACCAAGTTCAGTGTCATCGACTGTGCGTCGGCCTATAACATCATCTTAGGTCGACCATCGATCCACGAAATGAAAGCCGTTCCCTCGACGTATCATCAGACCTTGAAGTTCCCTATGCCGTGGGGAATCCAGGAAATCAAGAGTGAGCCAAAAGTCGCTCGTAACTGCTATAAATCCACTCTGAAACCGCGAAAGTAAATCGCTTAGAAGATGCGGCACGACAGGTTCGTCCTTCTATCCTCAGAAACAAACTTATGCCTCGTCTACAGGAATAAAACGGCCATATGGCCCTGTCGCGCGAAAACACAGTCAATGCATACCTAGATGGCATTTCCCAAGATCTCTGTGTCGATCCGTCATTTAAAACATATCCTCTCCTAGAATGAATAGGATAATAAACGACGGGGGGCAAATACTCCGTTAATTAAAGAAGAATCTAAGAAGGTACGTTTCCTAATTTCTTTTTCTTCTTTCATACGATTTTTTTTCACAACGACGATTACTGACTTAAGCATCGGAGGGTCGTTGGTTAGCCAACGACCAACCTCTGACATTGTTTATTCCGCAGAATCGCATGACAATAATCAAACGACTCTAGTTTCGCAAGGTCGCACGACATGAACGATCAGGTCTATGACTTGATCATCCTTCTACATGGACACACGATTCAAATTCATCGCACGACTCAGTCGTACGATCGCAAAGTCTAACGATCTCATGATCTAAGTCTCTTGACTTAGAAAAAATTCATACTCTGAATGTATGCTTTAGTCGCATGAGCTTATGATTATATACACGATTTAAAAGTCTTATGGCTTATGTTCCAGTTATTGTGTTGCAATGATGCTTAAGGTCGCATGATTCCTTATACTTTATAAATTTAACAGTCGATGTGATGTTTGTTGCCAAATATATAAATCGCAAATTCAAAAGAAGCCCGAATTTCATTCATCGAATAAACTGTCATTTACAAAAAGCTCGAGCACCAACGGTCGAGCAACAAAGAAACAGAAATAAATGAAGATATCTATCTAAGGTTGGGGAGGGACGTCGGTCGCATCTTTGCCCGACACGTCACCCTGGAAACCCTCCTCCTCCTCCTCGACCTCCTTCTCATCATCCGAGTCGAGCTCTCTCTCAGTCCCGACCTCTTTGAAGAACAGATCCAACCCGTTCGACACTGAGGCCACAGGATTCTTGCCTAGCAAGTGATTTCGCATGATAGCCGCTCGAACAGTGAGTCGAGCGAGGGAAAAGATGGACTTATTCTCATCCCTCAACTTCTCTAACTCCTTCTCTAAATCCACGGCTTTGGATTGAGAATCCTCCACTTCTTTCTCCTTCATAACCAGGGATTCCTTCATCCCCTCCAGTTTCTCCCTTTGATTGTGCATCACAGACAGGGACTCCTTTAGACGCGAGTTCATATCATCCCTCGCGTGGTCGAGAGACTCCAGCTCATTCAAGGCATCGTCGAGTTTCACTGATGCCGCCTCTTCGCATTCTAAAGTGGACCTTTCCCTTTCTAACACCGCATCTTCTTTCTCGATGGCAGAAGCCACTAAGCCTTCTACCTTTGTCAATTTAGCGTACAACGCCAAAGACGACTAAACATATGAAAACGTATGAAAACACATTAGCAAAGTATACGACGTCGACAACAGATAAACAAAAGTCTTGAAAGATAGACTTACCATGAACGCTAGTCCAGAAACATGGGCCTCAGTATCCTCGAGAGAAACTCCGTCAAAACACTCTCTGAAAGAAGGGAGCTGATACTTTCCCAAATAAGGGAACAGTTTCATCCCTTCTAGGACATTATCATTCAAAATATCCGACGGCAACGTAAAGTTCACCGTCGTTTCAGAGCCCGTTTTCGCGCCCTTGCACTTGTCAGCGAAAGAAGGGCCTGACGCGGCAAGAGAAGACATCGTCGCCGGTCGCGCCGTATCAACGGACCTTGTGTCATAAACCTTCTCGATATACACGGTCGATATCTTAGCCCTCTCAGGCGAGACGACTCTCGACGAACCACCCGTCCTTGATAATGGTTCACTCAAAACGGACATTCTCTTCCTCTTGTGGAGACCCGACCCAGATGTTGGGACTTCTTTTCTCTTTAAGACCCCCGACCCAGCTATCGAGGTATCCTTCCCCTTGTCTACACTCACCTTGCGAGTTAGCTCGACTTGAGCCATTTTCTCGACGGCTGTAGGCGCCCAAGATTCTCCTGTATGGTAAAAGAAAGAATTAGACGACTGAGAACAAAGATAGATTAGGACGAGCAGAAGTAAAGAGATACATACCAGTTATCTCTACTTCCTCCTCTCCTCTCTCCTCAGTCGCCTCATAATCCTCTCTCTCATCTTCTTCTTTCTCCTCTCGACCCATCCTCACTCTGTCGCTCAAGAAAACGGTGTCATCATCCTCGTCTACCAAATGACGCGTGACGTACGACCGATCTTCAATACTAAACTCCAGGAACTTTTCGACCTTAGCCCGGGAAGCATCATCCGGCTCTACCTTGTCGAAATCAATATCTACACATAAAAAAGAAGATCAGTCGAAAAAACAACCGAGCAACAGAATAACATAAAAACGTACAAAGGCTCACCCGTCATATTCCAACCCTCCCTAATTCAGTCACTATCAGTGTCCAGCGTCGACACCCGCACGAATACATACCTCTTCTTCCATCCACGGTCGTTGACCGCAGTATTTAAAACCAGGATACGATCACCCTTGTACCTTGAAAACAAACTATAACGACGGTACCAGTCACTTTTGACCTTATACGCCGTCAGAAGGTCCCTCACATTCATCGGTGGATTCCAGTTGGAGGTAAGTCGTTCGATGATCAGGATAACTCGCCAGAACTGGGGCATCAGTTGCCCCGACGAAAGATCGAATTCACACATGAACTCTTTGACCAGAGGCGAATATGGCCAGTGAAAGCCTATCTTGAACGGGTATTCGTATATAACGACATACCACTCAGGGCACATTTCCGGTCGAACCTTGCCAACCTTGCTTACGGTAATCCCCACGGTAATCCTCGCTAGACTTCTAAAGTCGTCAAGATCTTTTTCGTTTTTAATGGTGCTTGTAGGCTCTGTCGACATTGCCAACCCCGTTAAATTGATTTGCACTTCTGAAAGGCCCCAGAAATCCCAGTTTTTTCTAGGCTTTCTAGCAATAGACTTGCGACGCATACGCAAACTGGAGGGTCGTATCTTATATGATCTCAGAAAATCCTAAATTAGGTCAAAGATTCTTGCAGGTTTAGAAATAATCGAACGAAAATCAACAAGAAAACCCCTAAAGAAATCTTTGCTCAAAACCCTCTGAAATCGTAAACAAGAAAAGATCCATCGTAATCTTTATTTATGCCATCGATCATGTCAGGTCGAGTCCTTTGATGATCATCGCGTGCCCTCGTCCCTTCGTATGACCACACGGATTGTCGACACCTGTCAAAGACAGTTGGTAAGCACAATCATGCGTTAGTATGACGTCACGACCTCGTTTTCTCTCCGACTTCTCGTTCAGTTAGAATTAAACCAGTTCGGTTCCGAGACAACCAAGGTATTTTTCAACACAAAACCCTGAACACCCGACAAGCAAAATTTAAAATTCGAATTTGCCATCCTACTTTCAAAATTTGGGGGCAAACTGTTTGGACAAAATTTCACAGGTCTCGACCAGAGAAGGTAAGACACACGTTATGAGCTATACATTGTATTAAGATAAGGTCCTGACGAAGACCCAAAGAACCTCCGTCGTCCCTCCTAAAAGGTAAGTCGAGAGTTCCTCACGACACTCGACCTCGACGTCGCTCGTTCCGCACGACCATCGCATAAAACAATGCGACCTCGACCGACTAACGCGTTATACAACTGTTATATTAGTTCAATGATTAATGCAGGAGTCAAAGTCATTAATGGACAACGGCTATAACCGACGAAATCAGTTATGATCATCTAAACTCACATTGAAGACGACGACCGTTACAACAATCATCAAAGATCTTAATGATTCAATTAAAATCATCCGAAGACTATAAAATCCTAGCTCAATCATCAGTT
The DNA here is from genome assembly GCA_033807775.1 of Saussurea involucrata. Taxonomy (NCBI): domain Eukaryota; kingdom Viridiplantae; phylum Streptophyta; class Magnoliopsida; order Asterales; family Asteraceae; genus Saussurea; species Saussurea involucrata. Next base: position 17,787,386 of record CM066326.1, read on the forward strand.
CAGGACATCTGATCAACATCGAATAACACAAGGAGAGAGAAAGAACAAGAGCATCGAACAACAGAAGCAAACGCAAACACTCGAAGAATATTCATTCAAAGCAAAAAGATCATTCATAGAAGATCGCTCTCGACGCAAGACTCTCACTCTCCACCAACAGTTTATACATTGTTTTCACACACGACACACACTTGTTTTTACATTCTAAACATTTGTACTTTACATTTCGAAGTCTTTCCCTTCATTTGTATTGTAATCTCTGTACGATCGACACCCGGAACGCCAAGGACATCGCCCCTGATTGGAGACCATGGTGCAGCGACGACATCCACTGTCGTCCGCAGGTTTTTTCCTCGTTGAAGTTTTTCCTGCGTCATCAAATCCTTTGTCTCATTTACATTTTTGCCTTTGTCGCATGCCTTTGTCGAACGATTCCTTTCTTTAGTTGTTAAAGTCCACATCGACCTTAAGTTGTCCCTTTGGTGCGATTTTTGGCATTAACAGTTTCAACACAGGGATCAGTATCATCATGGAACATCTCTTCGAATAGCAGATTCAATTCTGCTTCTCTTGTCTTTGAGATGCCAGAGGATTCCTTTTTTAGACCGAGTTCTGAACTGATTTGTTCAGAAGTCTTTTGAAAGGAATCGTCAAAAGAGACATTGATACTCTTCACAATTGTTCGAGACCGCAGAAGGTAAACTCTGTAGGCTTTTGAAGTGGCAGAGTACCCATTGAACTTGCCTTCGTCTGCTTTCACATCAAACTTTCCTCTTGCTTCTCTGTCATTCAGGACAAAGCACTTGCATCCAAATACATGGAAGAACTTGATATTTGGTCACCTTTGGTTGATCAAGTGGTATGGTGTTTTTATGTGCCTCTTCACTACTGTTGATCGATTCTGGGTATAGCAAGCGGTTGACACAGCTTATGCCCAGAAAGTTTTGGGTAATTCAGATGCTGTTAGCATAGTTCTTGCAGCCTCCATAAGCGTTCGGTTTTTCCGTTCGACCACGCCGTTCTGTTGTGGGGTGCGTGCAGCAAATAAGTTCTGAGATATGCCTTCTTCTGTAAGGTAGGCTTCAATGACAGTGTTTTTGAATTCTTTGCCATTGTCGCTTCTTAACTTTTGAATCCTGCACTCATATAGAACCTGGATTCTTTTCATTAGATTAATCAGAATGTTTGGAACATCTGATTTCTTTCTTACAAATTCTACCCACGTATATCTTGAGAACTCATCAATTAACAGTAGTATATACTTCTTGCCACCTAGGCTCTGTGTAGCGATTGGACCGTAGAGGTCAACATGAAGCATGTACAGAGGCCTAGTACAAGACACATCAGTCTTGCCTTTATGGCAAGCTCTCTTGAGTTTTCCCATTTTGCAAGCAGAGCATAAATGATCTTTACTGAATTTGAGGTTTGGCAGACCTTTAACAAGATCAAGTTTAACAAGCTTATCTAGAGTATGACAGTTAAGATGGCAGAACCTGTTATGCCATAACCAAGCTTCTTCGTTCTTAGAAGCAACAAGGCAGAGCTTGTCCTTCTTGTTCTTGACACTAAAGTTCATGAGGTACAGATCGCCCTTTCGTTTGGCTCGCAGAAGTTCGACTCTTGTATCTTCCCCTTGCAGAGAGCAGAAAGTTCTTTTGAACATGACATCGAAACCCGTATCGCAAAGTTGGCTAACACTGAGAAGATTGCGCTTAAGGCCATCCACATATGCAACTTTTCATACGGTTATATTTTCCTTCTTGATGACTCCATAGCCTTTTAGATATCCCTTCTTGTTGTCGCCAAAGGTCACATATCCTCCATCGAGTTTATCTTTGTAAGAGGATAGTAGACCTCTGTCGCCAGTCATGTGCCGCGAGCATCCGTAGTCTAGATACCAGATCGGCACATACTGCTTCTGTAACACAATCAGAGATTTTTAGATACCCATATCCAAATGGGTCCAGGTTTGTTAGAGATCTTTAAGGTTGCCTTGGCATCCTTAGGTTTGGGATTAGCTTCTTTCGAAGAACCATCTTGTTTCTTCTTACCCTTGAACTTAGCATTCTTTTTGGGTCTAGAGAGGAAACAGTGTGGGCTAGAGAAGTGTTGATTCAGTTGATGCATAAGTTTAAAGCAATGACAATAATGGATATGCGAAGAAACTTGCTTGAACTTTTCATTAAAAACACTTAATAGGGGTATAGAGGCTTTATTATTACAGTCTACCCTAGCATTTGACTTCCTATTACAAGAAGACCTATGTAGGCTAGATTGATGTTTTGAAAATTCTTTGTTGAGAGTAGCCTTCTGTTGACCCCTTCCTCTGTGGCGAACTTCAGCTGGTTTCACTGTCACAGAAGCAAAAGACTTGTTATTTTCCACCCATTTACCTTTTTGTTGCCAAGTTAATTTTTCCTTATGTGGCTTTAGAGGGTTTGTGGTTTTTTAACACTGAGAGGACATTTCTTTTTGTTGTTTGATCTTTTCAAGCTCAAGAGAGGTTTTGGCTTGTCTGCACATGTCCAAAAAATCCGGACAGATAGGAACACTTGTGATTTTCTCCTTAGGAGGACTGGTTCTGTTAAGAATACCAGAGGGAAGCCTAAACCTCTCTGCTTCACAAGGTACTATCTCTGACTTGATTGAGTCAGTCTCAGATTTGTCAGAGGATGAATCGTCCTCGTATACAGAGGTTGAGTCACTTAAATCTCTGTCGACAGAGGCAGGATTTTTTGAGCATGTGCCATACTCGCTTTCTTCCTTTCGTTCGGGAATGTTTTCCATGTTAACAGAGGTATTTATCAAGATTTCCTCAGAGGAGTTTTGATCGGCAGAAGGTGTACAGTGGTTTTTATAAAAATTGTTTTTACCAATTTCCATTATCTCGTTTTCAGAAATGTGAAGCATTTTTTCTTCTGAAGAAGCAGGCATAAACTCAGGTGTCTCTGCCGATAATTTCTTTCCAGACTCTATCATGCAGACAAAGGCAACCTATGTTTGTGTTTCAGGGTCACCAAACTTGAAGATTCCAATATGATTTTGAGTTTTCAGATATCTTTTAGGTTTGGAGTCTCTTTTGACAGAGGCTGAAGGTGACAAATCTGTGTTTTGATACCACACATTTATCATCTTCAGAGGTTTCCTCTTGTGAGGTTCCCCCAAGAATTTTTGCCTTTTGCTTACAGAGAGTAAGTTAGGAAAACCTGGTTTTCTTGTACTTCCAATACAAAACAGAGAGGATAGGGACTTGTCTCTTTTGGTTCCAGTATAAGGATCTATATCACAGAAGCCAATTCCCCGTCTTCTTATTTGTGTATTCACTTTTTCGCATACCTTTTGTGCATCTGGATACTTTTTAATTAAGAGGTCTCTGCTGAGCAAGTCTTGATGTAGGACTTCCCTCCCTTTTTGAAAGAAGTTCTTTAGAGCAAGAATGTTCATTCTGTCGCTCTCATTGTCCAAAAGTTACATTGTTTTAGCTTTAAGGGAAGAATTAAGTTCTGAAATCTTTTCTTTTAAAGGATTTAGATGTTTATGCCAATTAGTTTCAATCTCTTCCTTTTCTTGAAATATTTTTGCCTTTTCTTGAGTGAGAAGTCTGGCTTCTCTCTCAAAGAATGCAAGTTTTTTCTGGACATTCTCACAAGTCTTTTTAAGTTCAGTGTATTCAACCGTCAGTTTAAGCAAATCAACTTATGCTTCATTTGAGTAAGAGTCAGAAGCGGATACCTCACTGTCAGAATCGGAGGAGCTTACTTCTGCCATCCCGCAGAACAGGGCGTTCTTCTTCTCACCTTCGTCAGAGGATTCGTCTGACTGCCAGTTTTCCTTCTCCGCCATGAGCGACTTCTGAGCATAATATTTGTTTGGGCAAAAAATCACCAGTCTCGACCACGACCACGATGTTAAAAACATTTGATACAATTCTTTCACAATAAAGTCAAGACATAAACACTTTTGTCCTTTGACCGAATTTATAGTCGCAAGCATCCCTCGACCTCGACCATCGTGACATAACCCTCGACTGTCGTATGGAAATATACGACCTCGACCAAGCTAACGTATGTTTTTTTTGTTATGATCAATTCATTTAATACAGGTCAACGATATTTATGGCCATCGAATGAAACCGACAGATCAATTAAACAACATTAAACAACAATAACCGTTACCACCGTTACTTGAAGAATTCATGAAGTCATTGAAAGCATTAGAAGACTATAAATACGAAGATAAACCACCATTTTATGGGAGATCATGGGTTATCATCGATTATCATCGGTTATCATCGGATCATCACCTGTCATCATCGAATTCCAGAAGCACACCGCGTACTCAAGAACATCTGAAGTATAAGAATTTCTCTCAAGGGATCGCTCTCGACGCACGATTTACACTCTCGACCTGAAGTTTTTACACACGACGCACACTGTTTTCACATTCAAAGCACTTGTTACTTTACATTTCGAAGTCTTTCTTTCATTTGTATTATAATCTCTGTACGATCGATACCTGAAACGCAAGGATATCGCCCCTGTTTGGCGACTATAGTGCAGCGACGACTTCCACAGTCGTCCGCGGGTTTTTTCCTTGTTGAGGTTTTCCCGCGTCACCAAAATCCTTGTCTCATTTACGTTTTTCACCCTTATCGTACGCTTTGTCTAAAGATTCTTTTCTTTAGTTGTTAAATTTCACAATCAACCTTAAGTTTTTCTTCTGGACGATTTTTCGCATTAACAATATTCTGCCTTCTTTTTATAGAAAGCAGATTCCCTCTGTGGGCGATTTGTCTTGCTCCTGTAGTCTGCAGCATAGTGGCCTGACTTGCCACAGTTATAGCATCCCTGGTTCTGGGGTGCATTCCCAGCTCTGTCACCTGACCTTTGTTGGTCACCACCTCTGTCACCTTTGTTATTCCTGTCATTTGACCTCTGTTGGTCATTCGCATCTTCTCTTCCCTGATTTCTTGACTCATACTTCCCGCCACGATCATCTCTCCCATTGCGTTCATATCCTGACTTCTTCTGGTACCCTCTGCTAAACTCTCTTGTCAAAAGAGCTAATGATTTAGCTATTGAGGCCATTGTTGCCTCCTCTTCCACTACCAGTTCCTCTTCATCACTATCAACGATCATCACCTTCTTCTTCTTCTTCTTCTCTTTCTTCTCCTCCATAGCTTTCTCCTTCTTCGGCTTCTCTTTTGCTTTTGTAGCCTTACCAACAAGTGCAAGAGGCCCAGAGGATTGGGCTTTTGCCTGAGCAATTTGTGGTTCTTGGGCTGCCAGTGTTCCATAAAGATCTGACAGAGTCCAGGTGTCTAAGTCGTGATTAGTTTACAGAGACATAGACAACTGGAGCTATTCTTCATTTAGGCTCTTTAGGAACATGACGTTGTTCTCTTCAGAAGTTCCGTGAATCCCGAACTTCTTACACTTGTTAATTAGAGAGTTGAACCTGTCGTATGTTGACTGCAGAGTATTCTTTGATGCATTGGGCTCTGCGGTTCTTCTGAGTCTTGGCCCCTCCCTCCAATTGTTTCTCCAATTCCTTCCATAGATCATATGCAGATTCACACGCATCTAGGGATTGGAAGAGGTCATTGGGTATGGCCATTATCAGAAGTCTCTTGGTCTTCTGAGCAATTTCGTATTTCTCCGAGTCTGTGGTAGACCATTTATCCTTTGTCTTTGTTTTCTCGTACTCAATAACCTCTGGAGTATCATCCGTGGCAGGTACCCGTGGTACTGTGACCATAGGAACATAAGGTAGATTTCGGATATAAGTGAGGAGATCATTATCAGTACCCTTAAAGAAATGAATCATTCGTATCTTCCATTGGGGGTACTCATCTCTGAGCAGAGTAGGTGGCTTGGTTAAAGAACCAGCAGTAAAGAAGTTGTTTGTGTTTGCCATTTTGAGCAGATTTGTAAATACCAGAAAAACAGAGTATGAACTGAAAGTTTTCAGATGAAGGTACAAATTCTTCGAAAAGAGTTTGAAGCTTTAAAAACCTTGAACAGTGCACTTAAATGGAAATATTTAACCACAGAAACAGATTCTGTTAGTTTACTAAAGTCGAACTAGTCGAGAATAGCAGAAAAACAGAGGTTGTTTGAAAATAAATGAAGAACAGGTCAAAATCAGTCCAACTTTCTACCGAAAAGAGTTGAAATCATTGTCAGAGTGGATCTCTTGATATAGAAAATCAAGGATAGCTCTGATACCAATTGCAGATCCCTATATTACTCAACAATGATATTTATCTCTATTAGTTCGAACAAAAGAGTATGCGGAAGCGTTTTAAAGAACTAAAGAGATGCTTCAGATAGAAAATACACACAGAACCAAATACGTGAAAACAATAAATGACACAAAAGTATAGCTCAATGATTCACTGTATATTGATTTATCAAGAACACCAAGAACACCTTTGAGTGTGTGAAACAGATTCTATGCTCTAATCAGGTGTGTGCGTATTGTGCAAAGTTAATAGAAGAGCTCTACAAGAGCCTTCTATTTATACTATTCAACATGGGACAAGTAAGAGACAATAAGTACTAAGGTACAAGACATGATCGTGGGACTGCACCAGGTACAACGTTAATGTAGTGTGCCATTTTCTGTAAAGGCTGTAACCCATTAGAAGTTGACACATGGAGTATGCAGGGCACACCTTGTACGAACAATCTTTAGGATCTTCGTACAACAGAGGCACGTGAGAGGCACGATCGTTTTTGTCTTGATCTTCATTCTTCTAAGTCTTCATACCACAAAGGCTCTGTCAAAGGTGACAGAGGCTCTGTGGCCTTGTCCTCTGAGAACATCTTATGTGGAGTCTTCACTCGATGTCTTGGCAGAGGCTCTGTCGATGCTTTTATACTTAGCCTATTTTTAAATATTTCTTTAAACACAGAAGTTGGAGCTAACACACTTGTATAATCAAATATGTTAGGATCGAGAAACATAATCTTTGAACTACAAAGGATGAGATAGATCTATGCCTTAAGTTGAAAACAAATATAGTGAGGCAAAAGGATAATGAATGATTCTACTATGTGATTGATTGAATCAATCAAAATTGCTCGAAGACAAAAGCACATTTACATAGCCTTGGGGGCGGTGAAGTGTTGCTAGACGCTTACCACCGTCTGTGTTACTGTGTATCGTGTGCAAGTGGGAGATTGTAGGTTACTATTTTCCCACGACACGTGTCACACAGAAATGCTACCAATGAGTATGTAAACCTAAAGTGTCGCACACAAAGAACACGTTTGCTTCCATTAGAAAGAAACACGTTAAAGTCATGTTTGACAGTTATATAGTTATTCTTGAAAGAATAATTAAATAATGTGTAAAATGTAACTATGATAATTACAGGGTTATATATGTAAATATGAAGAATTGTTATTTAGATAAATATAACTATTCAGATAATTATTCGAATTCAAATGATTTGAATTCAAATAATTACAGATAAACATAAATCCTATTTACTGTCTATATAAATAGGATGACAGGCCAGTTGTTTTCATTTGACTGATTCGATTCTCTGGATTTGAATTATACACTTACACATATTAGAATTAGGGTTTCTTTTGGGCTAGGACTCGGTGGAATTCACGTGTTCGTGTGTGGATACCGTTAGAGGAAACCCACGTTGGTTTCCAAGTGCCCCGATCGTTCAACCACAACAGATCCCAAAAGGTACAATTCTAAACACCATATGGTGTGGTTATTTAATTAAATGCATCATTGGATCCGATTGGGTTTTAGTTATTTTAGAAAAGTTTTCTATAATTTTGTAACCAAAATAATTTAATTTCCACTGCATTTATCGGTTACAAATCGCTAGTAAAACCCAACAGTTTCATTTGTGGTAAGAATGAATCTTTATCTGAGGTACACCAACGCTTTAATTTCTTATTAATTGATTTAAGAACTGTTGGTAGGACCTACTCTAATTCTGAGACCCTGACAAAATTCTTAGAATGTCTTCCAGAAAGTTGGGACAGTTATACCATGTGTCTTAAACTTTCAAAGGATCTCAAGGATATTTCCTTAAGCACTCTTTATGGCATTTTGCTCAATCATGACCAATCATGTCAGCTTAAGAAGAATCTTGTAAAAGATTCAAAAGATTCCAAAAGCACACCTGTTGCTTTAGTCTCCTTAGAGATGATACCCTCTCAGTAATCCTCGATCATTATCAATGAGATGGAATCAGACTCTGATGCCTTATCAGAAACTGACATGTCAGAACTTGATGAGTCACTAGCACTCTTGACAAACTCCTTCAGGAGATTTGCAAGAATGGGTAATTTTAGAAGACATAAGCCTCTTGCTATCACTGACAAGCCAAAATCAACTCCTATTGATAAGGCAACTGCTATTTGCTATAACTATGAGAAGGAAGGACATTTTGCCAGTGAATGGAGGTCAAAGAAAGTCTTCAAACCTTCTTCATCCTCTAAATCTAGAGATGACAAATATCTCAAGCTGAAAGAAAAATATCTGAAGTTGAAAAACTTCAAGCAAGAAGGTAAAGGTCTCATCGTTGAAGAACACGATTGAGCTGATTTTGATGAAGAAGACGTGGCCAACCTCTGTCTAAAGGCCCAAATCCAAGAAGTGAAGGAAGAAAATGTTGATGTTTCTTCTACCTCTTCCACTTCTCAGGTATCTATCTATTCTGATCCAACTCTCATTGAAGCTGATAGACGTCGTGCTATCGATTCGCTGACAATTGATTTATATAATGCCCTGAATGGCAAAACACAAGCTAAACAACAAAATATTGATTTAACTTAACAACTTAGAAAATGTCATTTAAAGATCCAAGAACTCTCTAATATAGAAGAAAGTTTAAAAGACCAGGTTTATATAAATGAACTAATTAGCATTGAACGCGAACAAGCTATCGCTGAGTTAAAAGATAAAAAGCTACTGTTGAAGGATGGTGCAAATCCTCAGCAAAGATCATTGAGATAATCGGTGCTCAGATCTCTGTCCATGACAGAAGTGGTCTTGGTTTTTTTTCTCATAAAGAAGAACCAAGTAGAGATTGTTCCATGCTTAAGTTTGGAATGTTTGTCTCCTCTATCCCTGACCCCTCTTCATCTCAGTGCTCTTCTTCTACTGATCCTATTCCTAAGGAATCTCCTAAGAGTCCTAAACTCATGGAGAAAGGGAAATCTATTTCTCATACTCCTCAAAAGGGTACCAACATGCCTAAGCTGAAGAAGACGAAGTCAAAACCTTCAGCTAATCAACCTTCTACTTCAAAATCTAAGGTCCCTGAACATGTTTAAAGATCAACTCCTAGAATAAAGGTTGATGGTAAAGCTAATAAATCTGAAGAACCCAAGGTTCCTCTGATATCTGATGCAAAAGGCATTCTTGGTACAACCCTACTCATTTAAAGCTTTCAAATAACTATGCCTATGGTCCTAAAGCTACTTTCAGCTATAAGAATTGTTCTCACTGTGGACTTACTGATCATATTGCTAGTAGGTGCTCCACAACCACCAATGTTGAGAAATCGGTAAGATGAAGATGAATGCCTCCAAGGCAAAGAAGGTCACCAAAGATGAAAAATATGCCAAGGTGAAAAATACTACTAAGGTTAAGAAATTAACCAAAGTGAAGGTTACCACTGACACTGAATCATCAGATGCTGTGAAGATCGCTTAACCTTCCATCTCCACTGACACTTATGGACCCATTGTAAAATGGGTACCAATTCAAACTTAATCTTCCTTATGATTGCAGGTCTCGAAGGGTATCTGGTATCTTGATGGTGGATGCTCTAGACACGTGGCTGGAGAAAAGAACCTTCTCTCTGAATACAAGGAAGAGAAAGGTTCGCCAGTGACCTTTGGTGGTAATGGGAAAGGCTATACAAGAGGGTTTGGTGTACTTACTAATGGTACAACTACCTTCTGAAGAGTTGCTTACGTAGAAGGGCTGAAGCACAATATTCTTAGCATCATTCAGCTATGTGATAAAGACTACATAGTATGTTTACTAAGAAAGCATGTTCAATCACTTATAAGAATGGAAAATTTGCTCTCAGCGGTTATCGTTTGGAAAGTGTTTATGTTATTAACATGGACTCCTCAACCACCGAGAACATTTGTTTTCTATATAAAGCCTCATCAAATGTCAACTGGCTATGGCATAAGAGCCTCTCTCATCTAAACTTCAAAACGCTAAATTGTCTCTCTTTAAAGGAACTAGTTACTAGCTTACCTCAACATTCATACACTAATAAATCACTTTGTTCAGCATGTGAAAAAAGGAAAGCAAACTAAAGCTAGTTTCAAATCCAACCAAGTATCATCAGTGACAACACCACTTCAACTACTCCATATGGATTTATTTGGCCCTGTCAATATACAATCCATCGCTGGAAAGAAGTACACTCTAGTTATAGTAGATGAGTACTCTCGCTATACCTGATTGATGTTTCTCCGATGTAAGAGTGACACTCCAAATGAAATCATTTTATTTGTAAGAAAAATGGAAGTTTTGAACACTATGACGGTTCGCTCAATAAGGAGTGATCATGGAACTAAATTCAAAAAATAGTTCTCTTGATAACTTCTTTGAAAGTAAGGGGATATTCACAACTTCTCAGCGGTGAGAACACCTCAACAAAACGGAGTCACTTAAAGAAGAAATAGAACAATCATCGAAGCTGCTCGATCTATGCTAGACGATTCTCATCTTCCAACTCAATTTTGGACAGAAGCTGTCAATACTGCTTGTTTCACTCAAAATAGGTCGCTGATTTTCAAAAGATTCAAGAAAACTGCATACAAACTCTTCCACGATAGAAACCCATCTATTAGCTTTCTTCATATATTTGGTTCTCAGTGCTATATCCTAAACAACAGAGATACTCTTGGAAAGTTCAATCCCAAAGCTGACGATGAAATATTTCTTGGATACTCTTCGATGTCCAAAGCCTTCAGAGTCTTCAACAAGAGAAGACAAACTGTTGAAAAAACCATTCATGTCATCATTGATGAATCCCGATCAGCAAATTCTAAACCCACTGCTGAAAACAAAGAATTGAATCAGTGGATGTTTTCTCATTATGGGAACCAAAAGCTTATTTCAATCCCGATCCTCAGCCTAACAACCCAATCGCTGATGATGATCCTATCATCATTCCTAGCATGCAAACAAGTGAAGATGAATCCTCTTCATGGGTATCAGTTGTTCCCTTAAACACTTTGCTTCCTTCTGAACCCTTAATCTCTGAAAAACCCATCCATTTCTCCTCAGCAGTCAGTAAATGAAATATCATCTGAACCTCAACAATTGATACCTGATATTCCTGATATGCCTGATATACCTGATGATATCATCGCTGAAGCTTCTTCTTTAACACTTCTAGAAATCCTCTCAGAGCCATAATTTCAAGCTCCAGGTCAGAGATGGACAATGAATCATCCCATTGATCAAATTCTAGGTGATCCAAACGCAGGCATTTAGACTCGACGTAGTTCAGGTAACATTTGTCTCTTTGTAAATTTCATATCGCTGCTTGAACCTAAAAAGACCGATGATGCCCTCAGAGATCCAAACTGGGTTAGCAATATGCAAGAAGAGCTGACTGAGTTTGAAAGAAACAAGGGTTGGAATCTCGTTCCCAGACCATCTGACAATATTGTTATAGGCACCAAGTGGTTGTATCGTAACAAGTTAGATGAACATGGGGCTGTAACCCGAAACAAGGATAGACTTGTTGCCCAGGAATACAAACAAGAGGAAGACATAGACTATGATGAAACCTTTACCCCTGTGGCTAGGATCGAAGAAATTCGATATTCTTAGCTTATGCAGTTCATAAGGACTTCAAAGTACATCAAATGGATGTCAAGTCAACAATTCTAAATGGAAACCTGAATGAGGAAGTCTTTGTTGAACAACCCCTAGGGTTCTTGACCCTAAGCATCCAGAATATGTTTATAAATTGGATAAGCTGCTTTATGGATTAAAACAAGCCCCTCGTGCATGGTATGATACTTTATCTTCTTACATTATCGCTGAAAAATTTGAACGTGGAAGGATTGACAATACTTTGTTTTTCAGAAAGGTTAAAGGTCATATTATAGTTGTTCAGATATATGACGATGACAGTATATTTGGATCCACTAACCCATCTCTATGTACTCGATTCGCTGAATGAATGAAGAAAGAATATAAGATGAGTATGGTGGGTGAACTAACATACTTCCTTGGCCTTCAGATCAAGCAAAGTAATAAAGGTACATTTATTCATCAAGGTAACTACGTTAAAGATATGCTGAAAATGTTTGATCTTACTCAAACCTTAGTAATGAAAACTCCTATGGCACCTCCGCTGACACTAAACAAAGACCCAAATGGGAAACATGTTAATGTCACTGCCTATAGAGGAATGATGGGCTCTCTTTTATTTCTTACAGCTAGTCACCTGATATCATGTATTCTACTTGTTTATGTGCACGATATCAATCTGAACCCAAAGAATCACATCTGACCGCTGTAAAGCGAATATTCAGATATCTGAAGGGTACACCCAACCTAGGTCTTTGGATCCCAAGGACTCAGGGTTCAATCTAAATGCCTATTCAGATAGTGATTTTACAGGTTGCAAACTGGATAGAAAAATCCCTTCCCACCTTAGATCGAGCTGGCATGGCAGCCGGGGCTTCTTCCCCGAAAATCACTCCCATCCAGCCGAACTTTTCCTTTGATTCAGCTGTATTAGTAGTTGATGATTCCTTTTTTCCATGTGTGTCTGATTGGTATCACTCGCCATGTGAGGCTGTCAGCTTCTAGGTGGAAAGCTGGTGAGCTGGACAAGTAAAAACCAAAACTCAGTATCCACCACAACCGCTGAAGCTGAATATGTAGCCACTGGTAGTTGTTGTGCTCAGGTTTTATGGATGAGAAATCAACTCATAGACTACGACCTTCATCTATCAAATATTCCTATCTATTGCGACAACACTAGTGCTATCGCTATAGCAAACAACCCTGTGCTACACTAAAAGACCAAACACATTGAAATCAGATTTCATTTTATCAAAGATCATGTGATGAATGGACATATAGAACTTCATTTCATTCCCATTGACTATCAACTCGCTGATATCTTTACCAAACCTCTTGATGAGACAAGATTCAACTTTCTCAACAGTGAGCTTGGAATGCTGAACCTTGAAGAATAAATCTTCAGTGGTCAAGTATTACCTCAGTGATTCAGGTTTTATATCTGATATTCATCTTCTTATCTCTGAGTAAATGTTCTCTAATACTCATGTATGCTTTTCTATCTTCTCTCACTGAAGTTTTCTTCAGCGAGACGTTTTTCCAAAATCTCAAACTCAATCTGTTGATCCAAACCCTCAGTGATTTGATAATGACCCTATCTTAAATACTTAGTGAAAATTGTAAGTAAACAATATGTATCAGAGTTTCACTATCGCTGATAAGTACTAAGATCTTACAGTACTGCTGATAGGAACTCTCGCACTTTTAGATTAAACATTCAGCAAACACTGTTCACCATATCGCTGAGTCTGTTCAGTCCTCATGGTGATCGCTGATAAGTTAGTTGTTTACTTATGATCCCTGAAGACAAGATTCACGTCAACAAAGGTTCTACGCTGAAGTCGAAGATCAAGCTCAAGAACCAGCGACAAGTCTCCTAATGAACTGATGCGGATCAGCGAAGACTCAGATTTGTCCACTCAACGTGAAGTATCAAGTACAAGACTTCAGCTATCGCTGAACTTTATCATCTGCTGAATAGTAAATGATAATCGCTGAATCAACGAAAGCTGATCATGAAGTCCTCCGTACAAAGTACTTTTGTCTTAACCTCCCTTGCACGCCACCGTACGAAATGTCAGAAAAGAACCTCCGAAAATCTGAAATCGTACAACCACTCTGATACTACACTGTTCATTCATGCGGCTACTAAGGTTGTCAACAAAGGTCAATGACATGCAACCAATCCGCTGATGACACGTGTAAAGTGTATACAGAATTGCATTAAATGCATGCAGTATATAAAGAGATGAACTCACTTCATTTGAAGTAACTTGCTAACTCTGGACAAGTTCAAATCTCTCAAGATAGGATTTTATTAGTAATCTCCTTATCTTTCTTAGTGCAAGAAAACCTTAGTGTTCCAACTTGTTTAGATTTAGGTTTATCCTTAATCTTGTTTCCGCAACAAGCTGTAAATTGTTAATGATTTATCAATAAACAATTTAGAAAAGTAAAATAGTGTGTTTGTATTCAACCCCCCCCCCCCCCCCTTCTACAAACTTGTTTAAGCCTTTCGGGACCAACAAGTGGTATCAGAGCAGATTTGTTTAATCTCATAAACAAGATCTAATCTAAGATATTTCTCTTCCTTGCTATTATCTGAAAATGGCCTCCCACACAAACACAAATTATGTAGACAATGGTTCTTTTGCACAATCCCCTAAATTCTCCAAAGATAGTTTAAATCTATGGAACGATAGGATGATAATCTCAACTTTTCCTAAAGAATCCTCTAACCCCAGGTATAGAGATGACAGGTATCAAAAGCTGAAGGAGAAGTATGCAAAGCTGAAAAGCTTTAAGAAGAAGGGAAAAGGCCTGATGGCTGACCATGATTGGGCTGCTTCTGATGAAGAAGCCTCATCATCTGATTCTGAAGATGATGAAGCAAATCAATGTCTCATGGCCAAGATTGAAGAAGAGGAAGAAAGTTCAGACATTCCCTCCACTTCAACATCTGCCATTCTGGTATCACCCTCCTTCTTTACCAATATTGTAAATATTGATGAAGCTGATAGTCTCCGTAAAATCGAACTACTGACTAGAAGTTTATACGAAGCCATGAACGGCAAAGCTGTGGTTGAAAACAAAATCTTGATCTCGCTGAAAAGCTTAAAAATTGCCACCTTCAAATAGAAAAGCTTTCTAAATTTGAAGAAGATTTTAAAGATCAAGTCCATTTAAATCAGCTAGTCAAAATTGAACGAGCGGAAGCTATCGCTGCATTAAAAGCTGAACAAACTACTGTTGAAGGATGGTGTAATTCTTCAACAAAGATCACTGAGATAATTAAGGCTCAGATTCCTCTGAGTGATAAACGTGGTCTGGGTTATAAATATGATACTCCAATACCAACCACTGAACGTTCAATGCTTAAATTTGGAACGTTCGTATCCTCAGTAGCTGACACTTCTTCATCTCAGTACTCCTCGTCGATTACACCAATCCCTGAGGAAACTCCTACCTCCTCAAAAGGTAAGGAGAAAATGGTTTATTCAAAACCTACCTCTGTCTCTAAAGATAAAGGTAAAGGAATTGTAATTTATCAAAATCCTCAGAAGGGTACTTTAGTACCTAAGCTGAATGCTTCCAAAGCCTTAGTGATTCATTCATCTGGTTCTAGAAATCAGACCTCTGGATCAGTTCAGCGACCTACTCCTAGACTCAGAGTAGATATCCTTGGTAAGAAATCTGAAGAACTGAATGTTCGTCCTATTTCAAAAACCAATAGTGTACTTGGTGCTGGCACTTCTAATTCCAAATTAAAAGCTCAGCACACAAGTGGTCCTAGAACTAATTTTAGTTATATGAAATGTTATCACTGTGGACTTACCGATCATATTGCAAGTAAGTGTCCCACAGCCACCAAAGCTGATAAGATAGCTAAGGTGAAGATAGCACCAAAGAAGACCAAACCAGTTGCAAGTCAGGTCAAGGTGACTCCTACCGCTGAGGTCAAGAAATTGACCAAAGTGAAGAAAGACAAAGCTGAATCTTCAAATGCTGCGAAGACTGATGAACCCATTCCAACCACTTCCACTGACAAACGCGTATACATGGTGAAGTGGGTACCCAAGCAAAAATAATCTTCCTTTGTATTGCAGGTTAAGAAGGGTATCTGGTATCTCGATAGCGGATGCTCTAGACACATGACTGGAAAGAAAAGCCTGCTCGCTGAATACAAGGAAGAGAAGGGTCCCTCTGTGACTTTCGGTGGAAATGGAAAAGGACACACCCGAGGGTATGGTGTACTTTCAAATGGTACAACATCCTTCAGAAGAGTCGCATATGTTGAAGGGCTGAAGCATAATCTTCTGAGCATCAGTCAGCTTTGCGACATGGATAACAAAGTGATTTTCACCAAGGAATCCTGCTTTGTCTCTGACAAAAAGGAGAAGATAGCTCTCAGCGGTTATCGTTTGGAAAATGTTTACGTTATAAACATGGACTCAACAACCACTGAGAACTCCTGTTTCTTCTCAAAGGCATCTTCTGATGTCAACTGGCTATGGCACAAGAGGCTTTCACATCTCAACTTCAAGACACTGAATACTCTTTCATCCAAAGAGTTAGTCACTGGTCTACCTCAACATTCATACGCCAAAGAATCCTTATGTTCAGCGTGTGAAAAAGGGAAGCAGACCAAGGCAAGCTTTAAGTCCAAGCAAGTTTCCTCAGTGTCATCTCCTCTTCAACTACTCCATATGGATTTGTTTGGCCCCGTTAACAAACAATCCATCGCTGGAAAGAAATATACGCTGGTCATAGTTGATGAATTCTCTCGTTATACATGGGTAATGTTTCTCCGTTCTAAGAGTGACACCCCTGAAGAACTCATCACCTTTGTTCGGAAGATGGAAACTCTGAACAATATGACTGTTCGCTCAATAAGGAGTGATCATGGAACTGAATTCAAAAACAGTTCTCTTGATTCCTTCCTTGAGAGCAAGGGTATTTCTCACAACTTTTCGTCAGTGAGAACACCACAACAAAACGGAGTCGCTGAAAGAAGAAATAGAACAATTATTGAAGCTGCACGTTCAATGCTCAGCGATTCTCACCTGCCTACTCAGTTTTGGGCAGAAGCTGTCAACACGGCTCGTTTTACGCAAAACAGGTCGCTGATAGTCAAAAGATTCAAAAAGACAGCCTATGAACTTTTTCATGGGAGAAAGCCTTCAATCAGCTTTCTTCACATCTTTGGTTGTCAGTGTTTCATACTGAACAACAGAGATGCCCTTGGAAAGTTTGATCCTAAGGCTGATGATGGAATCTTTCTTGGATACTCCTCAGTTTCCAAAGCCTTCAGAGTCTTCAACCGAAGAAGACAAACTGTAGAAGAAACTATTCACGTCACGTTTGACGAATCCCGTTCAGCGAATTCTAAACCGAACGCTGATACAGAAGAACTGAATCAATGGATGTTTTCTCATCTTTGTGATTCAGAAGATGTTCCCACTACTCATACTCATACAACTGAAAATGATGGTCCTACTATCATTCCCAATATGCAGAATAGTGAAGATGAAACATCTTGGGTCTCAGCTGTTCCTATAAATACTATACCCGCAGTTGATCCAAATGTCTCCGAAATTCCATCTATTTCTCAGCAATCAGTGAATGAAGTGACATATGCAAGCATTCCTCTCTTAGCTGATTATCCAGAAGTAGCTGAAGCCTCATCTTCAGTTTCTCCAGTTCAGACTGAGTCAGCGACGCATGCTCCGGCTCAGCGATGGACTGTAAATCACCCAATCGATCAAATTCTTGGTGATCCCAACGCTGGTATTCAGACTCGTAGAAGTGCAGGTAATATTTGTTTATTTGTTAACTTTATTTCTCTAACTGAACCAAAGAAAATAGATGATGCCCTCAGTGATCCAAACTGGGTCAGCGCTATGCAAGAAGAGCTGACTGAATTCGAAAGAAACAAAGTTTGGAAACTTGTTCGGAGACCAACTGACAAAACAGTGATAGGCACTAAGTGGGTCTATCGAAACAAGTTGGACGAACATGGTACTGTAACTCGCAACAAAGCTCGTCTTGTTGCTCAGGGATACAGACAAGAGGAAGGTATAGATTATGACGAAACCTTTGCTCCTGTAGCAAGACTTGAATCTATTCGTCTTTTCTTAGCATATGCTGTACACAAAAACTTCACTGTACATCAAATGGATGTTAAGTCAGCGTTTCTAAATGGAAAGCTGAATGAAGAAGTTTATGTGGAACAACCTCCAGGATTCTCAGATCCTAAGCGTCCAGGTTATGTTTATAAGCTGGATAAGGCACTTTATGGCTTGAAGCAAGCTCCTCGTGCATGGTATGACACTCTTTCTACGTATCTCCACCTTGAAAAATTTGAGAGAGGTAAGATTGACAAAACTTTGTTTTTTAGAAAAATAAAAGTTCATATCATTTTAGTTCAAATATATGTTGATGACATTATATTTGGTTCTACTAACCCTGAGCTTTGTACTCGTTTCGCTGATAGAATGAAAGATGAGTATAAAATGAGTATGATGGATGAACTAACATATTTCCTTGGTCTTCAGATTAAGCAAACTGAAAAAGGAACTTTTATAAATCAGGGAAAGTATGTTAAAGATATGCTGAAAAAATTCGACTTAACTGAAAGTTCAGCTATGAAAACCCCTATGGCACCACCGCTGATACTTGATAAGGACACAAAGGGTGTTCCTGTCAATGTCACGCTGTACCGTGGGATGATCGGCTCACTACTGTATCTTACAGCTAGCCGACCCGATATTATGTTTGCAACATGTCTGTGCGCACGATATCAAGCTGAACCTAAGATATCTCATATGAAAGCTGTAAAGCGAATCTTTCGATATCTTAAGGGTACAGCGAATCTAGGTTTTTGGTATCCCAAAGATTCAGGATTCGATCTAACCGCCTATTCAGACAGTGATTTTGCAGGTTGCAAAATGGATAGGAAAAGCACCACAGGAGGATGTCAGCTCCTGGGTGGAAAGCTGGTAAGTTGGACAAGTAAGAAGCAAAACTCGGTGTCCACTTCCACAGCTGAAGCTGAGTATGTAGCCGCTGGAAGCTGCTGTTCTCAAGTCTTGTGGATGAGAAATCAACTACTAGACTATGATCTTCAGCTCTCCAAAATTCCAATCTATTGCGACAGCACAAGTGCCATCGCTATAGCAAACAATCCAGTGCTACACTCAAAGACAAAACACATAGAAATCAGATATCATTTTATCAGAGATCATGTGATGAATGGTGATATAGAACTTCATTTTATCCCAACTGATTATCAGTTAGCTGATTTGTTTACCAAACCTCTTGATGACACAAGATTCAACTTTCTCATCAGCGAGCTTGGAATGCTGAACTTTGAAGGATAAATCTTCAGCGGTTCACATTTAATCAGCGATACGTTTATACATTCTTGTATAGGCTCTGGATAAAATAAACTTGTACAATCCATTTCATCATCTTCTCTCTGAATAAATTGGGTTAAACTGATATCAAGGTATGTTTTCTCTGACAAAACGCATGAAAATGCAAGATTTCAAATTCTTTCATCGCTGAATAATATTTTGAAATTTCTTAAAACCCTCAATGATATTTCTATTCAGTGCTTCATATTTTCCAAAGAGTCCCTGAGTTTTTCTTTCAAAACCTCAGAGACAACGAAAGAATGTGAAAGGACAGTTGTGACGTCATTGCAACGGATAACACCAGGCACGCTCTTTTTCTGACACACGTTTGCACGTTTCGTTGTCTATCCAATCAAATGCAAACACGTGTCCGTGTCATGATGAAAAACTTTCCCGCTCAAGTTTTTCTCTCTCTACTCTCTTCCTATATAAACACTCTCAAAGTTTATATTTGTCTTTTATGCGAGTCAATCTTTCTCCGCAGGAAAAGAACACTGTTGCATTTTGTGCTCTCAATCTTCAAGAACTGTTCATCATCTTCTTCATCAAACTCAAGGTTAATATGTTCTTATCTACTATCAAATGCAAATAACTTGTTTTCGATCTTATCATTGTTTTACACAAGATCAAACAAAAGAACTCAAAAATAAAATCATTTTCTTTCATGGTTTTATAAACACAACCATTTCATGGTTGTTCTTCAAGTTTTAAATCTAAAATCTTAAACTTGTTCTTATTTCGTATCCATTTTTTTTAAACTGGAATACAAGGCTTATAGGTGTTATATTCGTTTTTTTTTAAAAAAAAACAAGAAAAACCCTAATCTTCATTAAGACTTTTTTGTCTGAATGAAATGGACAAAATTCGAAAAATCTTAATGGAAATTTTCTTTCCACATTAAGATATTTCTTATTTGTTAACATCTTTGGTTGAACTGATAATACAGTGAAATGGCAACTTCAAAGCTGAATGTTACCGCTGAGTCCATCTCCGCTGATTCTGAGGAACTGGAAATCACCAAAGCTCCTCAGGTTATGTTTGAGCTGGATCAACTAGACTGGACAAAGGCAAACAACCTTTCAGCGCTTCTCGAGTTTCCTCCTCGGAAGCAGGTATCCCATCTAGACGACGCTGTAAATTTTTTGAAGAATAGCCCCATATACACAGCACTGACAATCGTCTATTATCCCAATTCTGGTACTCTGCCAGACACACCAACCTACCCTCAGCCAAAGATCCATCTAAAACCATCGACTGCATACTCAGCGATACTGAGTATGGCACCATCAAGATAACCCCCGCAATAATCCGCAAAGCTCTGAAATTCCCTAACGCTACCTCAGAAAATCCTTTCATTCCATTTCCTGACCACAAGAAGCACGCTGACAGGGAAGAAATCATTGCTTTCCTTGATGCGATGGGTTACATCTGGGAGACTGGAAGAGACAAGCTACCTGAGAAGAAGCTGACGCTGATAAAGAAATCCAAGATGCCCAGCGAGATGAACTTCATCTTCGCTCACCTGATCAGCTGCATGACAGCGAAATCCGGATCTTCTGATCAAGCAGCTCAACCTCAGCAGGCCATGGGTTACGCACTGCTGAAAGGTCTCAACATTGACTGGGCCTCCATCATCTATGAAGACCTCATTCAACGTGTTGATTCTGCCGCTGACCGACCAGCATGGGTTCCTTACCCGCGATTCATCAGCGCCATCTTTCAATATGGCCTGAAGGACAGCTATCCTGAAGAGGGTGATCTGAAACTCTCTCCGATTGGCCCTAAAGTTCTCGACTTCAAGCCTGTCGCCAACGAGGTACGTCTCTCTACTCTTCTCACTCTTCTAAATTCTCCGCTTTCTGTGGCTCCTTCAGCGACAATACCCATCGCTGATACCCCGGCCACAAAATCCATTCCTTCTAAGAAAAGGAAACAATCTCTTACCCCTCTTGATTCCAAAAGGATCAAGAAAACCAAGGAGCAACCCCAGCAATTGCATGCTGAAGACTCCTCAGCTCATTCTGAAGAGCTGAAGGAAAGTTCCGTGGTACGCTCTGCCACACCAATTCAAGCCATCCCTTCTAAACCTACTTCAGCGTCCTTAAACGCTGAGGTTAGAACTTTGGAATCTACCCAACCTTCGTCAGTCTCTCAAAAGACTGATGAAGTACTTCTCAGCGAATCCAACGCTGAACTTGAAACCCAACCCCAATTCTTATCCTTCGCTCCTCCCTCTACTTCTTTGGACACTCCTCCAGTCAAAACTGGAGATGCCATCATTCAAGAAGCCGTTGAAGCTTCTCAGCGAATGACGAAGAAAGGACCTGCAGAGATCTCCATCCCTCACGGAACTTTTGAGGGAGATATGGAACACTATGGAGGGACTCGAAACTTTGATGAGTTCGTCAACGCTCCTGCAGGTACAGATCCCACCTTAAACACTGTAACTAAACCTGAAACTTCTGAGCTTTCCTTTGTTCACAAGTACTTATATGTTACAGGTCCTTTTTTGGGAGACATCAACCAGTCTCTGAAGTCTATGGAGATGAAACTTACGGATCTCACCACCGGTCTATCAAATAACTCTACAGCTGTAACAAACACTGGAGAGAATCTGACGAAGCTGACTACTGTGGTGGAAAAGAAGGCCTCCTCTGATGACATCAAAGACCTTGATAAAACTCTCGCCGACTTTGCCAAAGTGCTCTCCGACATCTACACTGACTACACCAACCTCAAATCATCAGTTTCCACCATTTCCAGCGAGGTTACAACGCTGAAGAAATCGGTTGGTACACTCGAAGGTGATATGTCAGTGGTCAAGACCGACTTGGGCTCAGTGAAGACCGATCTTAGTTCTGTCAAGACAATGATCGAGACGCTGGTGAACAACGCAAATAATCCAGCTCCTGCTCCGGCCCCTGCACCTGTTTTGGACTCATTCACCGCAGAGGATCGCCAAGAGTTGAAGAAAATCACGCCTGCTATTTCTGGCCTAGAAGACAGAATAGCTAAGCTTGAAGGTTGTGTGAAAGTCTCTGGCCCAGAAGACAGAGACAACACCAATGCTGAATCTACCCATTCCTCCCCCGCCCATCATGAGAAAGAGGGGGAGAAGAGCGCTGAACAGGAGAAGAGCGCTGAAGATCAAAATAAGAGCGCTGAAGACCTTTCCCATGATGAATCTATCAGGGGAGAGGGTAATGAAGATCGGATTACTGGACCTCAGGGAGATGAAAACCCTGAGGGAACCGAGAACCTCGCCTCTTTATCTGAGGGGGAGCAACTCGAAGAAGATGCTGAGGAATCCGAAGCAGAAGAAGACGAAGACTTCGACATCCCTGAAGCTGAACCATCCTCCTCTCCAAGGAACGATGATGATGATGATGAAGATGACGATGATTTCTTTGTTGTCAAACCTGCTCCTCGAACCAAAGCTCTTAAAGGTATTTCAATAAAAGAACCTTCAGGGGAGAAGACAAAGACAAAGCACTCAGCCTCTGGCGCTGAGAAAAGCAAAGACAAAGGCATCGCTGAAGATGATAATCTGGCGATCCTACTTGCAAAGCCGATTTGTCAGGTACACTAAACTTATTTTTCCTTCCCTGATCATCTCTGAAAAATCAGTTATCCATTCCACAAACACCATACACATCCACATTTTTTTTCTATCTTTTCTACCCAAGCTCTTCTACCCAGTTCTTATTTGTAAGATCGCTGCGTTTCAGCTAGTCCTCTCCCCTGTTTGAGGATATCGCTGAAAGATCTTCTATTGCGACTTCACCAATAATTCCAGCTACCGCTGAAGACATAATCCCAGTCTTAGATTTAAACTCTGAGACTGATGAATCAGAAGAACAACCTCTCTCGCACAGAAACAGACCTTCCTCAGGTTCTCAAAAGCTGAGTGAAGAAGATCAAAAGAGGAGAGAAGAAATGATAAAGCGATTCGAGGATCAGCGAATCATCCTAAGGCGCGATCAACTACCTTCAGTTCCTCCTAAGTTCAGAATTTCAAAAGCTGAATACCAGGATCATCTCAGAGCTGAACGCCTCATCGCTGAAAGGAAGGAAGCTGAAGATAAAGACAGAGAATACGCCATCAAGCTCACTCAAGAATCTGTCAAAGACCCCAAGCTGAAGCGTATTCCCATTCAAATCCAACGAAAGCTTTGGGAACAAGCCCAGAAGATCGTGGAAAAGAAAGCTGAAGTTTCTCAGACCACCCTGATCTGGTGTAAAGAGAAAATCCACTTCAGATATCGTCCAGCAAAGATCAACAAGGTATTCATCTCTGGAAGAACCTCCATCGGAGTACCTATTGTTGACATCAAACTGTTCAGAGAAGATGACTCATCTGAAACCTTTCGTGCTGACACTGTAAAAAGGTATGGTCTCTCTGAATGGCTGGAGATGAGGTTAGCTATCCAACCATCAAAATCTAAGTACAAGGATCATTTCGAAAAGCTGATAAACAGACAGATCGATTTGATATCTTCTTGTGTGGATATTCCTCCTGTTCCTGATCTAAAGCCAAAAAGAAAAAAGGACTCTCCAAGGAAGAAACGTCAAGATTCAAACTCAGGTCCTGTCATACGAAATGAAACTGGAATTGGTTTCTCTCGCGCTGAAGTACTTGGTCCTGATCCTGATCTATCTATCAGTAATCCTTATGGAATATTCTTTCTTGACTACGACGGACGTAAATGCTTTCAACGGATCGCTGAGCTTCCAATCACTCCAATCGAACAGCTCAAAGATCTCATCTACTGGTGCGACTTCAGAAAAGACATTCAGGCACGACACCTAAAACCCTTGATTTTTGAAGCTGCTCTGAAGCTAAAGAATAAAGGAGAAAAGGTTCCTGGCTGGATGATTCCAACTGAAAAGACAACCCTTGATGAACTTCTCATTAAGGAAGAACCCTTTGAAGGCTGACAACAATCACCATTTTTTTCTCTATTGTATCAGTCATCCTTCAGTACTTGTAATTTATTTCGCTTGTACTTGTAATCTTTCTTATCCATATTGTAACCTGATTCAAAGATTTAAAGAAAGATTTCAGCGAATGTACTTTACTCCATCAGTACTGAAAAGATCCCAGAAAACAGTAAAAGGGACAAATATTTTATGAGTTCTTTTTATCCTTATGTTTTCATTAAATAGCAATTTTCTCTGTTGCTATGTCATAATCAAATAGGGGGAGATTGTTGATCCAAACCCTCAGTGATTTGATAATGACCCTATCTTAAATACTTAGTGAAAATTGTAAGTAAACAATATGTATCAGAGTTTCACTATCGCTGATAAGTACTAAGATCTTACAGTACTGCTGATAGGAACTCTCGCACTTTTAGATTAAACATTCAGCGAACACTGTTCACCATATCGCTGAGTCTGTTCAGTCCTTATGGTGATCGCTGATAAGTTAGTTGTTTACTTATGATCCCTGAAGACAAGATTCACGTCAACAAAGGTTCTACGCTGAAGTCGAAGATCAAGCTCAAGAACCAGCGACAAGTCTCCTAATGAACTGATGCGGATCAGCGAAGACTCAGATTTGTCCACTCAACGTGAAGTATCAAGTACAAGACTTCAGCTATCGCTGAACTTTATCATCTGCTGAATAGTAAATGATAATCGCTGAATCAACGAAAGCTGATCATGAAGTCCTCCGTACAAAGTACTTTTGTCTTAACCTCCCTTGCACGCCACCGTACGAAATGTCAGAAAAGAACCTCCGAAAATCTGAAATCGTACAACCACTCTGATACTACACTGTTCATTCATGCGGCTACTAAGGTTGTCAACAAAGGTCAATGACATGCAACCAATCCGCTGATGACACGTGTAAAGTGTATATAGAATTGCATTAAATGCATGCAGTATATAAAGAGATGAACTCACTTCATTTGAAGTAACTTGCTAACTCTGGACAAGTTCAAATCTCTCAAGATAGGATTTTATTAGTAATCTCCTTATCTTTCTTAGTGCAAGAAAACCTTAGTGTTCCAACTTGTTTAGATTTAGGTTTATCCTTAATCTTGTTTCCGCAACAAGCTGTAAATTGTTAATGATTTATCAATAAACAATTTAGAAAAGTAAAATAGTGTGTTTGTATTCAACCCCCCCCCCCCCCCCCCTTCTACAAACTTGTTTAAGCCTTTCGGGACCAACACAATCATTCACTTTTCTTAAATGATTAAAAGTTTTTTTTCAAACTTACAACTCATCACTGACATTTCCTATCAGTGATTCTTCAAAAAACAAAATCCTATCACTAACAATTTTTATCAGTGATATCTTTTGAAAAATCAAAGGACGTTTTTCTAGTGTGGCGTAAAACACGTTCGTCTGTTACACTTTTTGACCAATCAAACTTGAAGGACGTGTCCACATAATGATGAAACTTTTTCCCGCTCATGATTCCTTTCACTCTCCTCTCTCGTATATACACCACACTCGTCTCTTTTCACACTTTACGCGCACAATACTCTCCAAGGCAAGAACAATTAGAGCATTCAAAGAACCTAAGAACTCGTACTCAAAACTTTGCAATGTCCAGGTTTTCTTCTTATTTCTTCATGCACATTGTTAACAAAAACCATTTTTTGATCTTTATTCGTTGTTAAATACGATCAAAAACACGTTTTTTCTTTTAAAAATCAACTTCTTCATGATTTTTTTTCAAAACCCTAAAAAGGTTTTTCAAATCTTAAAACCCCTTATTAAACTATTTCTTCTTTCATATTAAATGTAAGTTACCATTTCTTTCTCAAAAAGGAAACTGGTAAACTACATTTTCTACCATTTTCATCTCATTTGAAAATTGGCAAAACCACTTTTTACCTTTTCTTTCCCAAAAAGGAAACTGGTAAAACTGTATTTTCTTAATCTTAGAACTTTTATCTTAAAACTTCTATTCTAAAAAAACCTTCTACATTTCCATTGTTGTTCTTTCTAATAACAGAAATGGCCTCTCAAGCTACCACTCTCACCAAATCCAAGAACGTCAAATTTGAACTCTCAACAATCTAGTTCAAATCGAACAACCATCTGGGACTGCTGAACTTCCCCAAGTCCAAACCATCAAAACACCTCGAGGAAGCTGCTACATTCCTTAAGAACTCTCCTTTTGCTTACGCCCTAACTGTCTACCCGCCAACACACAAACACCTTCTTTAGCAGTTTTGGTATACTACTGAGAGAACCGAGAAGACCCTGAAGTTAGGGAAGAAAGTGACAGTGGTTGCTTTCGAAACCGAACATGGAGAAGGGAGATTCATTCCCTCAAGGTCCCCTCAGTGCTTAAACCTACCTGACAGCAAAACCTACGCTGACACTCCCACTAACGAAGAGATGTATCGTTTCCTTGATCTAATGCACTATGAATGGGAAACAAAGAACATGAAACCTGACCGCAAGATCACCAAAATCCTTAAGGCAAAGATGCCTTTAAAGCTCAACTGGATCGATGGACCAAGCTAGTCGGGTCGCTCTGGACCTAGGCTATTCATTGATCATGGGCAAGAATGTTGATTACGCCTGCATGATCTTCGACGACCTTATGCGAAGGTCGAGAATCCTGATAGGGAAATTAATGTTCCGTATGTCCGATTCATCTCAGTGCTCCTTCAGCACTTTCTGCAAACCCTCTACCCAACCGAGGTCGATTATCAGCTACCCAAACTTGGGGTCCGCATCCTCGACGTCGAGCAAGCTGACAACCAGGTAAGTTTCTCAACCTTGCAACGCCTTCTCTCCTCCTCCACTTCTTCAACTTCAGCAGCAATGCCAACGGTACAACCCCCCGTGACTTCCCAAGCTGCTATCACCACATCATCTAAGAGGAAACCATCTACAACCCCTCTGGGTCACCCCAAAAGGCCAAGAAGCAACACAAGAAGAAACCCCAAGCCAACACAACAACAACTACAACTACAACATCAAGGATTGCCTCTTTACAGGATTCCCTTGAAAACTTCGTGGTCCGCTCCACCACTCCTGAAATCATAACAACTGCTTCAACGATTTCTTCATTCGCTGACTCTACGATGGCCTCTACCCCACCAACCTCAGTGCCTCAAAGTACTGAAGGTGTAGCTCTAGGCACCGCCAGTGCCTCTCTGCCACAACACACAACCATATTCACAACGACTCTCTCTTCTCCTACTATTTATTTCGTCCACACTTCAAGCGCATCAGCGACGGTCCTCTCTGATACGCATGCAGATCTTCTCCATGATCTCAACACCAACACATACCTGATGGTCTTCCTCTCGAAGCTCCTCAGACACCAGTGTCCGAGACTCCTCTCGAGCGGGACATGAATACATTCTTTGGAGGAAATCATTTGGATTTCTTCAATGAACCATCAGGCATTTCATCTTCCTTACCATAATTTCTTCGGTGACTAAGCCTGAGCATACGTATGCTCAAACTTCTCTTCTTTTTACAGGTCCCACTTTGGAGACACTGAACACCTCCCTCCAGGAATCAACGATAATGTCTCCACCATCTCCACCAACCTGTAGAATAACACAATGGCAGTGAATATTACCGAAAAAAGTAAAAGTGACCAAGATGCAAGGGTAAAACTTTTGTTTAACATTTCTGGAAAGACCCCCGAATCAGCGCTGCAACAGCTCACCTCCACCCTCTCCAATAAAGCTGATAATTCTCAACTATATGCTCTTCAAGAGGAGGTGGCTAGAATAAAAGATGAAGTCGCTGCCAACACCACCTCAATCAGTTCACTCAGCACCTCTGTCACCGACCTATCTTCAAAGGTCGTAGCTAATAATAAACTGCTTGCTGATATGTGTTTGGGTAAAAAAAACCACACCTCACGACCGACGCATGAAACCAAACGACATGTATTACATGACAAGTCTTGTATTAAGATAAGGTCCTGAAAATAACGTACAACCATGACCATAGTCGTCACTTAGTATATTGGTCGTAAGATACGCACGACTTACGACCAAGACCCTTGGTAAAACTTCACGACCATCGTAAGATTGCTCTCGACCGTATCTAATTAACTCTCGACAAGAATTTTATTTGTGACTATTTAATGCATGTCAAGCACGTTAAAGGACAACGGTCATAACCGAAGAACGCAATCAAGCATATTCAATGACAAAGACCGTTTTCTACATTTATGAAAGACATTAATGACATCGAAACCTATATTATTCAAGCTCAAAGATTCTCTCGCGGACACACAAGATTACACACAAGATTTTCCAGAAATATTCTCGAAGCACCTCAAGCAATCAATTGCATTTTTTTTCGAAGAAGCGCACGACAAAGCATTTTCACTCACGACGCACGATAGAAGTTTATAATAAAGTTTATTTCTTCTATTATTGTAATCTATTGTACTCACGACACTTGTTACTAAAGGACGTCGTCCCTGATTGATGACCATAGTGCATCGTCCACTTCTATAGCCGACCACAGTTTTTACCCTCGACGGGATTTTCTGCGTCACCAACTTCTGTTGTTTCTTTTCGTTTTTATTATATGTCGTATGTTTTGTCGCGATATATTTAGTTGTTAAGGCTCCACACCGACTTTAAATCTTCCTTTGTGATAAATCCCAAGATCTAGCTAATTAATCACAATGATGTAATGAGAGAATCTAGAGAGAATTAGTCATTCATGTATTGATCAAAAAGTACAAATGACATAAGCTTTCAAAGTGTTAATGAAATAACAAAGAGTTCTTCTTTATATAGTAGGGCCATGACAAGTCCATGCCTCTACTTAGAAGAATACAGTACAAGATTAACACTGTCTTGATAGCTACTAAAGTGCACTAACAATCTCCCCCTTAGCTATCAAGGCAGCTCCGGTTGTCTTGGTCTGAAACCCAAATACGCTTCTATTCTTCGCATGGCAGCACGGAATGAGATTATGTCGTTGATCTCATTAATTGCATTAACCAGTAATATTCTTGCGCGACAAGACATCCAAGTAATCTTCCTTTCTCTGTCATGTCGTTTCAGTCTTTCTTGCAACTGTAGTAGTACCACCTTCAGTGACCCATAAGAATACTTGGCCAACTCAGCAATCCGAATAAAGATTTTATGCCCCTATCATTTCTGAATGTAATTCCAAACTCAGGATCATCAACAACAGTATATAGAGGCATTCTCATTAGACCTCCCAATTCCAGATTTGGACGAATAAGATTCACCATCGGTTGATTACTCTCCAATGCCATTTGTAAATCATGACTTTGAGTATACAAAACATGTCTTCGCAAAAACCTCTTGATGGCATTCAAAGCAATAAAAACATTTTCTTTTCTGATCTGTAGGTCTCGGAAGAAGTTGTACGTAAACTCGAAATCATCCATTGTGAGATGGCAAAAATAAGCTTCACTGAAGGTATAATCTCGACAATCCTGTCTTTGTACCACAAAATAAGGAAAAAACAACTTGTAGAATCTTTGGACATAGACTTCCTTTATTTGAACAATTAACTTCTTGCTTTTAACAAACCGTTCTTTTTGGAAATTCCCCCTTAAGAAATAAACATATTCGAACTTGAATGTATCCGACTGATCATCAATCCCCAGAACTGCATACGGATTGAGTCTCCTTAATTTGTGCACAAACAACCTTCTTTCAGTGTCTTCCATGAACGGTGTTCTCAACCTTGACAGTCTTAATCTTTCCCCTGCCTTTTGAATTGTACTAGAAGGACCAGGCTGATTTGATGTAGAAGGGTTTGAAGGTCCGGCTTGATCAGTTGAAGGGTTAGAAGTTGGTATGATGGGTGGTTCGGGTATTTCAGGTTTGTTTTCTTCGGTGAAAGGATCAGGCATAATTGGTGAATCAGGTCTTGGATTAGTTGATTCAGGAGATGGTATTTTGGTTTGATCAAGGTTTGGTTGGTTAAGGTTAATGTTGAGATTTGTGATTTCAGGCTGGATTGGTAATAATGTTGATGAAATAGGTTCAGGTGACTGAATGGGGCTCATAGTGATGTCCTCCGGTCTTTTCGGACCATAAATCTCAGTAAGAAAATCAATCTCATCATCATTGAAATCAACTTCAATATCATCCATTCCATCATCAACCATCAAACTAATATCTGCCTCTTCTTCCTTAACTTTCCAAAAACTATCATACTTTTTGCCTCTTTCATCATCTTCTTCATCCGAACTAACATCGATAACATTCAAGAATCCTTCACTTTCGTTCGCCTTTCTTATTTCCTCCTCATCTACCTCAGGCTTTTCAACCGTCAGTTCCACATTTGGATCAATGTACAACACAAACTGTTTCCTGCTTTCCTCTCCCATAGCACCCGATTCAAACATATCAGATATCTCAGAAACAGACGGATTTTTCTTTTCACCTTTGGAGCTTTCAGACTCAGCCCTTCTCTTCTTAGTCATCTCCCCCTCATGATCATGATCATCGAGATCCTGATCATGCTTTCGTTTCGTACCTTGGGCTTGTGTTTTACAACTCTGATTCAGAATAGCCACTTGCTTGGCTAGCTCATCCATAGACATCTTCATAGCATTAAGAGACTGTATAACCTCTGACTTGAACGTATTGAACTCCGTGGATGAAACAGTTGGTGTAGGTGTAGGTGGAGGTGGAGGTAGTGGTGGATTAGACTGGAAGTTCTCGAGCAATGATAATAGAGTTTTGCTTTGCTGTTCGTCAGGATTGATGGAAAGCAGTTTAGCATAGAACAAATCTTTCAGCTCATCAACGGTCGAATCCATCGGATTTTTCTGAGCTGGAGGAGGTTCAGGCACTTCAGGCACTTCAATCAACGGCCCTTTGCCTTTCAACAAAGATTTTACCCCTTGTATCTCTCGAATAAAAGTTTCCTCAATAGCCTTTAGGGCGCCGTCGAGATCTTCCCTTGTCACAAAGATGGGTAATCTAACTCCGGTACCACTTAGGTGATCCGTTGACACAACAGTTGAATCAACTATGTGACCTACGCTCAGTGTTGGCATAGTGTTAGCCCTGGTAAGATTTCCACTCGGTCCTCGTAGTCCTAAAGTAGGATCTACTCTGAGTGTTCCGGATGGGTCACAAAGACTCTGTTGATCCAAACCCTCAGTGATTTGATAATGACCCTCTCTTATATACTTAGTGAAAATTGTAAGTAAACAATATGTATCAGAGTTTCACTATCGCTGACAAGTACTAAGATCTTCCAGTACCACTGATAGGAACTCTCGCTCTTTAGATTAAACATTCAGCGAAACTGTTCACCATAATACTCTGAGTCTGTTCAGTACTTATGGTGATCGCTGATAAGTTAGTTGTTTATTTATGATCCCTGAAGACATGTTTCACGTTAACATAGGTTCTACGCTGAAGTCGAAGATCAAGCTCAAGAACCAGCGACAAGTCTCCTAATGAACTGATGCGGATCAGCGAAGACTCAGATTTGTCCACTCAACGTGAAGTATCAAATACAAGACTTTAGCTATCGCTGAATTCTATCATTCGCTGATATAGAATGATAGATCGCTGAATCAACGAAAAGTTGATCATAAAGTCCTCCGTACAAAGTACTTTTTGTCTTATCCACCCTTGCACGTCTCCGTACGATATGTCAGAAAAAGAACCTCCTTATTGTCTGAAATCGTACAACCACTCTGATACTATACTGTTCAAACATGCGGCTACTAATGTTGTCAACAAAGGTCAATGACATACAACCAATCAGCTGCTGCCACGTGTAAAGTGTAAACTGAAATGCATTAAATGCATGCAGTATATAAGATGATGAACTCACTTCTTTTTGAAGTAACTTGCTAACTCTGGACAAGTTCATCCTTCTTATCTTGAGATAGGTTATTATTAGTAATTTCCTTCTCTTTCTTAGTGCAAGAAACTTAGTGTTCCAACTTGTTTAGATTTAGGTTTATCCTTAATCTTGTTTCCGCAACAAGCTGTAAATTGTTAATGATTTATCAATAAACAATTTAGAAAAGTAAAATATGTGTGTTTGTATTCAACCCCCCCCCCCCCCCTTCTACAAACTTGTATAGCCCTTCGGGACCAACAAGTGGTATCAGAGCGGATTTGTTTAATCTCATAAACAAGATCTAATCTATACTAAGATTTCTCTTTCTTGCTATTTCTGAAAATGCCTACCAACACAAACACAAATTATATCGACAATGGTTCTCTTGCAAAACCCCCTAGATTCTCCAGAGATAATTTTAATCAATGGAAAAATAGGATGACTCTCTTTCTAGAAGGTGTAGACCCGACTATTCCTTACTATCTTGAAAATGGCCCATTTATCCCTGTAAGAATTGATGCCGCAGTACCAGCCGCTGAGAATAGACCTGCTATTCCTGAAAGGCTGGTCCCCAAAGAAATTCATAAGAAGAAAGTGGCTATCGACACCAAAGCCAGATCCATACTATCCATGGCTCTTCTTGACGAAGTCTACCATTCCGTCATGAACCTGAAATCCTCAAAAGCCATGTGGGACACAATATGTGTTCAGTATGAAGGTACTGCTGAAGTCCAGGACTCTCGAAAGATCAACCTGGTAAGATAGTATGAAAGTTTCATTTGTGGTAAGAATGAGACTCTCTCTGAAGTTCACCAACGTTTTAATTGCTTAATAATAGATCTGAAAACTGTTGGTAAGGAATATTCTAACTTTGAAGTGCTGACAAAGTTTCTAGAATGTTTACCTGAAAGCTGGGACAGTTATTCTATGTGTCTCAAGCT
Organism: Saussurea involucrata; assembly: GCA_033807775.1. Taxonomy (NCBI): domain Eukaryota; kingdom Viridiplantae; phylum Streptophyta; class Magnoliopsida; order Asterales; family Asteraceae; genus Saussurea; species Saussurea involucrata. The sequence continues at coordinate 17,820,366 of CM066326.1, forward strand.
GTCAAAGGATCTAAGATCAATGACCCTTGCTACCTTATATGGCACGATGCTGAATCATGAGCAATCAAGCCATCTTAAGAAGAATCTTGTAAAATATTCCAAAAGCACCCCTGTTGCTTTAATCTCAGAGGGACCCTCTACTCAGTGACCCTCGGTCACTATCACTGAGTTAGAGAGTAACTCTGAAAGGTAATCAGATTCTGACTCTTCAGATGATGATGAATCTTTGGCTCTCCTAACTAAAAAGTTCAGGAGATTCGCCAAAAAGAAAATGTTCAGAAAGAACAAACCTCTTTCTATAACTGATAAGCCAAGATCATCAGCTACTGTTGATAAGGCTACTGCTACTTGTTTTAACTGCGAAAAGATTGGACATTTCTCTAACGAGTGCATGTCTAAGAAAGTATCAAGAAACTCAGCGTTTCCCAAGAAATCCTTTATTCCCAGGAATAAAGATGACAAATATGCTAAGCTGAAAGAAAAATATGTGAAGCTGAAAAGCTTCAAGAAGAAAGGCAAAGGCCTGATGGTTTACGATTGGGCTGCCTCTGAAGAAGAAGAATCATCATCTGACTATGAAGATGATGAAGCCAATCTCTATCTTACGGCAAAGATTGAAGATGAGGAAGAAAGTTCAGACATTCCCTCCACTTCAACCTCTGCTATTCAGGTATCACCTTCCTATTTTACCAATATTGCAAATATTGATGAAGCTGATAGTCTCCATAAAATCGATCTCTTGACTAGAAGTTTATATGAAGCAATGAATGGCAATACTATAGTTGAAAACCAAAATCTTGATCTCGCTGAACAGCTTAAAAACTGTCACCGTCAAATAGAAAAGCTTTCTAAAATTGAAGAAGATTTCAAAGATCAAGTGCATTTAAATCAGCTAGTCAAAATCGAACGAGCAGAAGCTATAGCTGCTTTGAAAGCTGAAAAAGCTACTGTTGAAGGATGGTGTAATTCTTCAACAAAGATCACTGAGATAATTAAGTCTCAGATACCCCTGAGTGATAAACGTGGTCTTGGTTACAAATATGAAACTCAAGAACCAACCACTGATCGTTCCATGCTCTTATTTGGAACTTTCGTATCCTCAGTCGCTGACACTTCATCCTCTCAGTGTTCCTCGTCCAGACCAACTATTCCTGAGGAAATCTCTAACTCTTCAAAAGGTAAAGAGAAAATGGTTTATCCAAAACCTACCCCTGTCTTTAAAGATAAAGGTAAAGGAATTGCTTTTAATCAAAATCCTCAGAAGGGTACTTTAGTACCAAAGCTGAATGCTTCTAAAGCTTTAGTGATTTATTCCTCTGGATCAAGGAATCAGATCTCTGGATCTACTCAGCGTGGGTCTATTCAGCGATCTACTCCTAAACTCAGAGTGGATGTCCTTGGTAAGAAATCTAAAGAACTAAACGTTCCTCCCATTTCAAAAGCCAAAAGCTTATTTGGTGCTGGTCCTTCTAATTCTAAATCAAAAGCTCAACATTCAAATAGTCCTAGAACTACTTTTAGTTATAGGAAATGTTATCACTGTGGACTCACTGATCATATTGCTAGTAAGTGCCCCACAGCCACCAAAGCTGAAAAGATAGCTAAGGTGAAGATCCCAAGGCAAAGAAGACCACTGAGGTTAAGAAATTAACCAAAGTGAAGTCTGACAAAGCTGAATCTTCAAATGTTGCGAAGATTGCTGAATCTTCCATTCCAACTACTTCCACTGAAAAACGTGTACACATGGTTAAGTGGGTACCCAAGAAAAACTAATCTTCCTTTGTGATGCAGGTTAAGAAGGGTATCTGGTATCTCGATAGCGGATGCTCTAGACATATGACTGGAAAGAAAAGCCTGCTCGCTGAATACAAGGAAGAGAAGGTTCCCTCTGTAACTTTCGGTGGAAATGGAAAAGGACATACCCGAGGGTTTGGTGTACTCTCAAATGGTACAACCACCTTCAGAAGAGTCGCATATGTTGAAGGGCTGAAGCATAATCTGTTAAGCATCAGTCAGCTTTGCGACAAGGATAACAAAGTAATCTTTACTAAGGAATCCTGCTTTGTCACTGACAAAAAGGAGAAGATAGCTCTCAGCGGTTATCGTTTGGAAAATGTTTATGTAATAAACATGGACTCAACAACCACTGAGAACTCCTGTTTCTTCTCAAAAGCCTCATCTGATGTCAACTGGCTATGGCATAAGAGGCTCTCTCATCTGAATTTCAAGACACTGAACACTCTTTCTTCAAAAGAGTTAGTCACTGGTCTACCTCAACACTCATATGCCAAAGAGTCTTTATGTTCAGCGTGTGAAAAAAGGGAAGCAGACCAAAGCAAGCTTTAGGTCAAAGCAAGTCTCCTCAGTGTCATCTCCTTTACAACTACTCCATATGGATTTGTTTGGCCCTGTTAACAAACAATCCATTGCTGGAAAGAAATATACACTGGTCATAGTTGATGAATTCTCTCGTTATACATGGGTTATGTTTCTTCGTTCCAAGAGTGACACCCCTGAAGAACTCATCACCTTTGTTCGGAAGATGGAAACCCTGAACAATTTGACCGTTCGCTCAATAAGGAGTGATCATGGGACTGAATTCAAAAACCGTTCTCTTGATTCCTTCTTTGAGAGTAAGGGTATTTCTCACAACTTTTCATCAGTGAGAACACCGCAACAAAATGGAGTCACTGAAAGAAGAAATAGAACAATTATTGAAGCTGCACGATAAATGCTCAACGATTCTCATCTGCCTACTCAGTTTTGGGCAGAAGCTATCAACACCGCTTGTTTTACGCAAAACAGGTCGCTGATAGTCAAAAGATTCAATAAAACAGCCTATGAACGTTTTCATGGGAGAAAGCCTTCAATCAGCTTTCTTCACATATTTGGATGTCAGTGTTTCATACTGAACAACAGAGATGCCCTTGGAAAGTTTGATCCTAAGGCTGATGATGGAATCTTTCTTGGATACTCCTCAGTCTCCAAAGCCTTCAGAGTCTTCAATCGCAGAAGACAAACTGTTGAAGAAACAATTCACATCACGTTTGACGAGTCCCGTTCAGCGAACTCTAAACCGTCCTCTGATACTGAAGAACTTAATCAATGGATGTTCTCTCATCTTGGTGATTCAGAAGATATTCCCACTCCTCTTGCTCATACAGTTGAAAATGATGGTCCTACTATCATTCCAAATATGCAGAATAGTGAAGCTGAAACATCATGGGTCTCAGCTGTTCCTATAAACACTATACCTGCTTCTGAACCCAATGTCTCAGACATTCCATCTACTTCTCAACAATCAGTGAATATAATGACAACTGCATCCATTCCTCTCTTGGCTGATAGTCCAGACGTCGCTGAAGCTTCATCTTCAGCTCCTCCAGTTCAAGTTGAGCCAGCTTCTCACGCCCCAGCTCAGCGATGGATTGTAAATCACCCAATTGATCAAATTCTTGGTGATCCAAACGCTGGTATTCAGACTCGACGAAGTGCAGGTAATATTTGTTTATTTGTTAATTTTATTTCTCTAACTTAACCAAAGAAAGTAGATGATGCCCTCAAAGATCCAAACTGGGTCAGCGCCATGCAAGAAGAGCTGACTGAATTCGAAAGAAACAAAGTTTGGAAACTTGTTCGAAGACCAACTGACAAAACAGTGATAGGCACTAAATGGGTCTATCGAAACAAGCTGGACGAACGTGGAACTGTTACCCGCAACAAGGCTTGTCTTGTTGCTCAGGGTTACATACAAGAGGAAGGCATAAATTATGATGAAACATTTGCTCCAGTAGCAAGACTATAATCTATTCGTCTATTCTTAGCATATGATGTACAAAAAGACTTCAAAGTATATCAGATGGATGTTAAGTCAGCGTTTCTAAATGGAAAGCTGAATGAAGAAGTCAATGTGGAACAACCTCCAGGATTCTCAGATCCTAAGTGTCCAGGTTATGTTTATAAACTGGATAAGGCACTTTATGGCTTAAAGCAAGCTCCACGTGCATGGTATCACACTCTTTCTACTTATCTCCATATTGAACAATTTGAGCGAGATAAATCGACAAAACTCTATTTTTCAGGAAAGTAAAAGGTCATATCATTCTAGTTCAGATATATGTTGATGACATTATATTTGGCTCTACTAACCCTGATCTTTGTACTCGTTTCACTGATAGAATGAAAGATGAGTATAAAATGAGCATGATGGGTGAACTAACATATTTCCTTGGTCTTCAGATAAAGCAAAATGAAAAAGGAACTTTCATTAATCAGGGAAGGTATGTTAAAGATATGCTGAAGAAATTCGACTTAACTGAAAGTTCAGCTATGAAAACCCCTATGGCACCACCGCTGACATTAGACAAGGATTTAAAAGGAGTTCCTGTTAATGTCACGCTGTACTGTGGGATGATCGGCTCACTGTTGTATCTTATAGCTAGCCGACCCGATATTATGTATGCAACATGTTTGTGTGCACGATATCAAGCTGAACCTAAGATATCTCATATGAAAGCTGTAAAGCGAATTTTTCGATATGTTAAGGGTACAACGAATCTAGGTCTTTGGTATCCCAAAGACTCAGGATTCGATCTAATCGCCTATTCAGATAGTGATTTTGCAGGTTGCAAAATGGATAGGAAAAGCACCACAGGAGGATGTCAGCTCCTGGGTGGAAAGCTGGTAAGTTGGACAAGTAAAAAGCAAAACTCAGTGTCCACCTCCACAGCTGAAGCTGAGTATGTAGCCGCTGGAAGCTGTTGTTCTCAGGTCTTGTGGATGAGAAATCAACTACTGGACTATGACCTTCAGCTCTCAAATATTCCAATCTATTGTGACAGCACAAGTGCCATCGCTATAGCAAATAATCCAGTGCTACACTCAAAGACAAAACACATCGAAATCAGGTATCACTTTATCAGAGATCATGTGATGAATGGTGATATAGAACTTCACTTTATCCCAACTGATTATCAGTTAGCTGATCTGTTCACCAAACCTCTGTATGAGACAAGGTTCAACTTTCTCATCAGCGAGCTTGGAATGCTGAACTTTGAAGAGTAAAATCTTCAGCGATTCACATTTGATCAGCAATAGGATAAAATCAGCTTGTATAACCCATTCTATCAATCTTCTCTGAATAAACTTGATTCGCTGATATCAAGGTATGTTTCTCTCTCTGACAATCGCATGTAAATGCAAGATTTCAAAATAAATTACATCGTTGAATATCTCTTCCTTATCAGCGATACTTTGAAATTTCTAAAACCAACACTGATATTTCTATTCAGTGCTTCATGTTTTCAAAAATTGTCCCTGAGTTTTCAAAACCTCAGAGACATCCAAGAATATGAAAGGACAGTTGTGACGTCATTACAACGGATAAGCCCTGACACGTTCTTGTTTCTGACACACGTTTGCACGTTTCGTTTACTCGCCAATCAAATGCAAACACGTGTCCGTGTCATGATGAAAATCTTTTTCGGCTCAAGATTTTCTCTCTCTAATCTCTCTATATAAACTCATTCTGGGTTTATATTTTTCTTTTACGCGAACTTCTTCTCCAAGCTAAGAAAAAGAATTTACTGTTGCATCTGTGCTCTCGAATTTTTCAAGAACATTCATCTTCTTCAACGAACCAGGTTAATAATTCTTTTATTTGACCTGTTTCTTCAAACTTGTTAATGATCTTCTCGTTGTTTTCACAAGATCAAACAAAAGAACCTTTTAAAATGAAATCATTTCTTTCATGGTTTTATGAACACAACCTTTCATGGTTGTTCTTCAAGTTTAAAACGCAAATTCTTAAACTTGTTCTTCATACGCTTTTCCAGAATCCCAATCTTTAAAGAAAACTGGAAAAGAAGATTTTTTTTGGGTTTACATTGCGTTTTTCAAAAACAAGAAAAACCCTAATCTTCATTAAGACATTTTGTCTGAATGAAATGGACAAAATTCGAACCATCTTATTGGAAAACTCTTTCCACATTAAGATTATTCTTATTTGTTAATCTTTGGTTGAACTGATAATACAGAAAATGACATCTTCTGACATTTCCAAGAACACCATCGCTGAGAATACTGCTGCTGATAATACTGTTGAGGAAGTGGAAATCCTCAAGGCTCCTCAGGTCAAGTTCTCTATTGACAAACTGGATTGGACCAAGGTAAATAACCTCTATGCGCTTCTCGAGTTTCCTCCTCGAAAGCAAGTCACACATCTAGATGATGCTGTGAAATTCCTGAAGAACTGTTCCATCTCCACAGCCCTGACCATAACACCTCCTGCACATCAGCTTTTGCTATCCCAATTCTGGTACTCTGCCAGACACTCTCAGCTACCGTCCGCCAAAGACCCCTAAAAAACAATTCACTGCATCCTCTGCGATACTGACTATGGCACCATGAAGATTACACCTGCCATCATTCGCAAAGCCCTCAGCCTTCCAATCGCAACCAAAGAAAAACCCTTCGTTCCCCTCCCTGACCACAAGAAAAACTCAGACAGGGAAGCCATCATTGCATTATTCGATGCAATGGGCTATGTATGGGAAACTGGGAGGGACAAGAAGCCCGAGAAGAAGCTGACCCTCATCAAGAAATCCAAAATGCCCAGCGAGATGAATTTCATCTTCGTTCATTTAATCAGCTGCATGACTGCTAAGTCCGGCTCCTCTGACCAAGCCGCTCAGCCTCAGCAAGCAATGGGATATGCAATGCTGAAAGGTCTACATATAGACTGGGCATCGATTATCTATGATGACCTAGTACTCAGAGTGGACTCCGTCGCTGACAGATCTCCATGGGTTCCCTATCCTCGATTCATCAGCGCCGTATTCCAAAAAGGCCTGAAGGACAGCTACCCAACAGAAGGTTACCTGAAACTCTCTCAGGTTGGCCCTAAGGTACTCAACTTCAAACCGGTCGAAAACGAGGTACGTCTTTCTACTCTTTTAACTCTTCTAAACCCTACTTCTTCTACTTCTGCAGCTCCTTCAGCGGACAAACCCACCGCTGATACCCCAGCTGCAACCTCCATTCCTTTTCTTAAAAGGAAACACTCTGACACCCAACTTGGTTCCAAAAGAACTAAGAAAACCAAGGAGCAACCCCAGCAATATATTGCTAAAGGCTCCTCAGCTCCTCTTGATGGGCTGAAGGAAACTTCAGTGGTACGCTCTGCCACAGCTGAACAAGCCACCCATTCTATCCCGACTTCAGCGTCTCTAAACGCTGAGGTTACAAACTTGGAATCTACCCAACCCCCTTCAGTCTCTTAAAAGACTGACGAAGCGATTCTCAGCTAATCCAACGCTGAACTACACACCCAACCTCCATTCTTATCCTTCGCTTCTCCCTCTACTCATTTGGAATCTACTCCAGTTATCACTAAAGCACCTGTCATTCCTCCAGAAACTAATGTTGACACTCAGGGAGTGATGGGCATAGGACCTGCAGAGATGACCATACGTCCACGCACTTTAGCTGACGACCTGTAACTTTTCTCAGGAACCCGAGATTTTGATGAATTCACCAATCCTCCTGCAGGTACACACCAACCCATATACACTGTAACTGAACCCCAAACTTTTGAGCTTTCCTCTGTTCACAAGTTCTTATATGTTACAGGTCCTAATTTGAGAGACATCAACGCCTCTCTGAACACAATAGACACGACGCTGACAAGTCTGACTACTACTCTTTCCGATAACTCTTCAGCTGTAACAAATGCTGGAGAGAATCTTACAAAGCTGACAACTGTCGTCGAAGAGAATGCCTCCAAAGCTGACTTGGAGAAGGTTGATAAATCACTCACCGACTTGGCCAAAGTTCTCTCTGATATCTACACAGACTACCTCGACATCAAGAAATCAGTTGACACCATGTCCAACGAGGTCACAACGCTGAAGACATAGGTTGGCACACTCAAAGGTGATATGTCTGCTGTAAAGGCTGATGTCAGTTCAGTAAAAACTGACATGAGTTCTGTGAAGACTGATGTCAATACGATGAAGAATGACATCACTTCTATTCAGACATTGTTGCAGCAGATCCTGACCAACACGACCGCCCCTGCACCTGCCCCTGTACCTCCATCTTTTACTACGGCGGATCGTGCTGAACTCGTGAAGATCAATCCTGGTATTTCTGGCATAGAAAATAGATTATCAGCGATTGAAATCTGTGTGGGAATCCATGGCCAAGAAGACAGGGATACAACACAAGCTGCTGAATCATCACATTCCTCCCCCACTCTTCATGAAAAAGAGGGGGAGAAGAGCGCTGAAAACCTCTCCAAGAGCGCTGAAGACCTTTCCCATGATGAATCTATCAGGGGAGAGAAGACTGAAGACCTCACCTTTACTAAAGAAGGTGAGTAGACAACTGAAGCAGCCGCTGGACCTCAGGGAGATGAACACCCTGAGGGAACCGAGAAGCTTACCTCTGTATATGAGTGGGAGCAACTCGAAGAAGAAGCTGAAGAAACTGAGTCTGAAGCTGAAGATGAAGAAGCCATCGACTTGTCTGATGATGAACCATCCTCTTCTCCAAAGAACGATGATGATGAAGATGACGATGACTCTCTTTTATCGTCTAGTCTGCTCAGAGAACTATAGCTCTTAAAGGGATTCGGATAAATGAACCTTCAGGGGAGCGGACAAAGACAAAGCCATCAGCATCTGAAACTGACAAGGGCAAAGGAAAAAGTGTCGCTGAAGATGAAAATCTGATGATCTTGCTTAAAAAGCCGGTTTGTCAGGTACATTAACCTCTTCCTTACTCCACATCCCTCCTCTATACACTTTATCAGTTCTACACTCCACAAACCTCCATACACTTTATCCCACTCTTTCTCTATCTCCATTCTACCCATGTTCTTACTTGTAAGATCGCTGTGTTTCAGCTAGTCCTCTCCCCTGTTTGAGGATATCGCTGAAGTTCCTACAGCTGCGACTTCACCAACAATAATCCCAGCTTCCAACGCTGATGAAATAATCCCAGTCTTAGATTTGATCTCTGAGACTGATGAACCTGAAGAACAGACGCTCTCTCACAAAAACAGACCTTCCTTGGCTCCTTAAAAGCTAAGTGAAGAGGAACAAGAAAAGAGAGATGAAATGATCAAGAGACTCGAAGATCAGCGAATCATTCTGAAGCGTGATCAACTTCCTTCCGTTCCTCCAAAGTTCAGAATTTCCCAAAAGGAATACAAGGAACATCTCAGAGCTGAACGCCTAATCGCTGAAAGAGGGGAAGCTGAAGAAAAAGACAGAGAATACGCCATCCAGCTTACTCAACGATCAGTAAAAGACCCCAAGCTGAAAAGAGCTCCCATTGATGTTCAACGTCAGCTATGGGATGATGCTAAAAAGATCGTTAGAGAAAAGACTAAGGTCTCTGATACGACTTTGGAATATTCTAAAGAAATGCTGAACTATCGATCTCGACCATCCAAAATCAACAAAGTAAACATCAGAGGAAGACTGTACGCAGACGTTCCTGTTGTTGAAGTTGATGTCTACAGAGAAGACAAAACCAAGCAAACCTTCTATGCTGCTACCTTAGAAAAGTTTGGTCTCTCTAAATGGTTAGAAACGAAATTAGCCATTCAGGGATCGCACTCAAAGTTCAAAAGCCATGTCGAGAAGATCTTAAACAAACAGATCGACCTGGTTTCTTCTGCTGTGGATATTCCTCCCTCAACTCTTCTTCCTCCTCAACAAAGAAAAGTCTCTGCTAAGGAAAAGAAAGTCTCAGACTCAGGTCCTCCTATACGGAATGAAACAGGTATTGGTTTCCCTCGTGCTGAAGTTCTTGGCCCTGATGCTGATCTCTCAGCGCTTGACACCTCCCTACCACCTGGAGAAACTTTCATTCCTGGCACATTTGTAAGTGATCCCTATGGTATATTCTTTCTAGACTACTATGGAAATCATCACTTTCAACGTATCTCTGAGCTCCACATCGCTCCCATCGAACAACTCAGAGATCTCATATACTGGTGTGAAGTCAGACGCGACATTAAAGCTAGACACCTGAAGCCCTTGATTTTTGAAGAAGCTCTGAAGAAAAAGAATCAAGGAGTAGATGTCCCTGACTAGATGATTCCCACATCAAAGACCCTCGATGAACTTCTCATCAAGGAAGAACCTTTTTACGGATAGGATCGCCTTGTAATTCTTTCTATCCTTATCTGTCTATATCTTTTGTATTTGTAATTTTATTCGTTGTACTTGTAATTTTTCCACTTCCCTCTGTAATCTTTACAAAGTTTAAAGAAAAATTTCAGCGAACGTACTTTACTCCATCAGTACAGAAAAGATCCCAGAAAACAGTAAAAGGGACAAATATTTTATGAGTTCTATTTATCCTTATGTTTTCATTAAATAGCAATTTCTCTGTTGCTATGTCATAATCAAATAGGGGGAGATTGTTGATCCAAACCCTCAGTGATTTGATACTGACCCTCTCTTATATACTTAGTGAAAATTGTAAGTAAACAATATATATTAGAGTTTCACTATCGCTGATAAGTACTAAGATCTTCCATTACCGCTGATAGGAACTCTCGCTCTTTAGATTAAACATTCAGCGAAACTGTTCACCATAATACTCTGAGTCTGTTCAGTACTTATGGTGATCGCTGATAAGTTAGTTGTTTACTTATGATCCCTGAAGACAAGTTTCACGTTAACATAGGTTCTACGCTGAAGTCGAAGATCAAGCTCAAGAACCAGCGACAAGTCTCCTAATGAACTGATGCGGATCAGCGAAGACTCAGATTTGTCCACTCAACGTGAAGTATCAAATACAAGACTTTAGCTATCGCTGAATTCTATCATTCGCTGATATAGAATGATAGACCGCTGAATCAACGAAAAGCTGATCATAAAGTCCTCCGTACAAAGTACTTTTTGTCTTATCCACCCTTGCACGTCTCCGTACGATATGTCAGAAAAAGAACCTTCTTATTGTCTAAAATCGTACAACCACTCTGATACTACACTGTTCAAACATGCGGCTACTAAGGTTGTCAACAAAGGTCAATGACATACAACCAATCAGCTGCTGCCACGTGTAAAGTGTACTCTGCAATGCATTAAATGCATGCAGTATATAAGATGATGAACTCACTTCTTTTTGAAGTAACTTACTAACTCTGGACAAGTTCATCCTTCTTATCTTGAGATAGGTTATTATTAGTAATTTCCTTCTCTTTCTTAGTGCAAGAATCTTAGTGTTCCAACTTGTTTAGATTTAGGTTTATCATTAATCTTGTTTCCGCGACAAGCTGTAAATTGTTAATGATTTATCAATAAACAATTTAGAAAGTAAAATCTGTGTGTTTGTATTCAACCCCCCCTTCTATAAACTTGTATAGCCCTTCAAGACCAACAGACTAGCATCAGAGGTTCCCATAAGTGTCCTACGCAAAGAAGATAAAATATTAGCAACATGCACCAGACTCTCAACTTGTGCAGGAATGAAGGCCGAGGACCAGGGAAGGGGTCACTCTGTTTCAATACCCGGACTCTCCAAGTGAGAGCCGGATAGATTATGTGCTATAACCCCGTGAGAAAGTGAGACGACTTCTTGTTGAGAAGAAGCCGAATGGATGGCTGAGGTGTGCAATTGTGTTAGTGGGCGACTAACGTCTTTTTCAACAGCTGATCCCAACGCATGAGATCTGGTGGTGAATGTGGCTGCCCTTCTGGTATAGAAAGTCGTGGTAACTCTCACACTCTCCATATTGTTTTCTTCAGTTTCTCTCACAGGCTCACTGACATCTTCAACTAATACTCCCTCGGTTCTCCTTATATCTTCCGCAACTGTTTCAATAACAGTTTGTACATTTTCAGTATCTAGATGCTTCATGTGTGTAAAGCTCAAGTACTGGGAAACATCACCAAAATCATTTTCATCATTATCATTTGCATCATTATCAGCACCATCATCAGTACCATCATCATCATTAGCATCATCTTGTTCTTCCGCGGAATCAGACGCATTGTCAGACCCTGTACTATCATTAGAAGACTCAACTGGAGGAGCTCTTCCAACATGTTCGGGAATTAGCTCATCGGTTTTTTGTTGTACACAATCATCTAGTTGTGTGTCCTCAGACGATGACTGTGTATCTTCAAGTACCGGTGACTGACCCCCACCGGTTCCCCTCTTGGTATTTTCCCTCGTCGCTCCCCGTTCAATAGCCCTTGCATCCTGAACCCTCGCTGACACCACTCACCTAGGTCTAGGGGATGATTCCTGGGGAGGTACCTCCGGTTCTGGCCAGACCATAGACTCCCAATATTCTATTACACACTCGGCGTCCTGATTCGCGTATCCAAGTAAACCTTCCGGTAAAGGCATTTCATTATGGAATGTTTGCTTTTGCCTTTGAAGATACTGCATTGACTTTTCCGATCCATAAGGATAGTCGTGGAATATCTCTGTTTGACCGCAACATGCTATGAACAATTATCTGTAAGAACCTCATGTAGGGCACATAAGGTTTGCCTTTCTTCTTTTCTCTATCTTCCACTCTTTGTTGAAGCTCATTCCAAAAAATAACTGCATAATCTACACGTAGATCATACACTACCGCGTGGAACAACTTTAGAATGTTCAGACTGCCATTGTCGATGCCCGAGTGCTTTGAAGTGAGACACCTGTTGATCACTGAGAATGTTGATCACTGAGAATATTGTATAGTACAAAGGCGGCATATTTGCTTTGTTGAAGTCTTCGATTTGATTGATCTCACCAAGATATCCCATAGCCTTAATGCCTTCAAACACTTCAACTTCCGATGCATAAGAATCAAATGATGATCTTCCAGGTCTGGAGGTAGGCTCAGGTAACCTCAGAACAAGTCGTAGTGTTTGAAAATCCAGCTTTGTAATAAACTCATCAATCTATATCAGGAAGATTGGCCTTCGGTTCTCCATGGTATGTACAATGGTTTTCCAGGCTTGTTGAAGGTACACCATAGGTACATTGACTGTATGAGTCAATGCATATGCTAACGGGTGATTCCTTAGAATTTCTTTAATGAGCGGAGATATGTTGATTTTATCAAAGTCAACATGATGATTGTTGGCCTTGATTTCCACATAGTCGCGTGGAAGAATAATGATGTTATCTGGATCTCCTTCATTTAAAGATGGTTGAACTGAGTGTGTGGATGGAAGTGGAACATCTGGTGTTGCTTCAGGGATAATTGGTATGTTTTTACCAAAACCCTGAACTCTGCTTTGATCCTCCTCATTTTCTGCCATGTGAACTGTTGTTTTGAAAAACAGTTCTAAAATGGTAAAAATTTGGCAAAAATCACTTTTTCAAAAAATTTCTGAAAAATCACTAAGTATAGAACTCGCAACCAATAGACTCAAAAACAACTCGCAATCAACTGATAAATACAGGAACTCGCAATGTACAAGAAACAGATCAAGGAACTCGCATGAAGAAGGATGCGAGTTCTTGACTTCTCATAATGAGAAGGATACGAGTTCTAAGGAACTCGCAACATAAGCATACGAGTTATGAGGAACTCGCAACATGAAGGATACGAGTTTTGAGGAACTCACAACATGAAGGATACGCGTTTTGAGGAACTCGCAACAGGAAGGATGCGAGTTCTGACCTTTAATCATTAGGAACAAGTTTAAAGAACTCGTAACATGAGAGATGCGAGTTAGAAAAATAATGTGAGTATAGACGAACTCGTAACCCAAAGGATGAGAGTTCTTAATTCTTAAGAACAATGCGAGTTCTACCCTTAAATGATTTCAGTTTAAGATTAAAACCCTATTTCTCGTATCATTCAAAACAGATGGATTCAAAAATTGATTTAAAACCACAGTTTGAACACCAAAACCACACACATAGATTCGAAAACAAAAACCCAGTAGAAATCGACTATCTATTTCTAATCTGAAACCTAAATGATGGATTTAAAAATGAAAAATCAGCACAGAAGATGAACAGTTTACAAACAAATTTATGTGAAATTGATTAACCTAAAATAAACTAAAACAAAATCTAGACAGATAGAAAAAGTTTAAACTATAATACGAACACACAAAAACAAGAATGAGAGAGAATGAATACCTGAATCGAAAGAAATGTTGACTTGAAGTTGAAAATTGATGTGAAGAAGATGAACAGTGCTTTTTCAGGGGTTTTCGTATGAAAGGCCAAATGAGAATGTGGGAAAAAAATATCTTGAAATTTGAATTTATACCCACATGTGAAAATGACACGTGGCACGAGATGAGTGGACCCCACATGTCAAAAAGACTGACATGTTACTGTTCATCTGAAGAACTCGTATGAACAAGGATGCGAGTTCTTCCAAATGAGAAAAAGTTCTCGTTTTGAAGTCATAAAAAAAACTTCTCGCAATGAACAGGTTGCGAACTCCTACTACTCGTATCCTTAAGGATGCGGGTAGCTCACTTATCGTATCCTTGAGGATGCGAGTAGTGTACTTCTCGTATCCATGAGGATGCGAGTTGTGCACTTCTCGTATCCTTAATGATGCGAGTTGTACACTTCTCGTATCCTTGAGGATGCGAGTTGTGCACTTATCATATCCTTGAGGATTCGAAAAGTCCACTTCTCGTATCCTTAAGGATGCGAAAAGTAAGTGTTTTTCCTCAAAAATTTCAACTTTTTCAGAAAAATCAAACTTTCAACACTCTCTCATCAGATTAAAAACATTTTAAGCTCTTTTTCTTTAAAAATATGTTTCTCCCCTCTCAATTTTTTTCTTTTTTTTAATAGAAAATTACTAAATGAAAAGCTATACGATATAATATACTTACAGACTTATGCCAATCTGCTCCCCCTAAAAAGATGCATATTCAGTTGTCTCGACTTCAGAGAAATCTGCAAGTACAGATGAAAAGCTTGGTACTCATAGAACATGAGTCCAGATCGGTTAGATGTATCACTTGATAAAAAATCATAACCCCCCTCAAAAATAGAATATAATTAAATAAACAAGCACACATGCTCCCCCTCAATGTTTTAAAGAAAAACAGAGAAATGCCTAAGTATTTAACATCCCTAGTTTGCAGATTAAGAAATTGAACATTTTTTCATCTAAAGGTTTTGTGAATAAATCAGCAAGCTCAAGTTCAGTAGGCACGAAATGCATTTCAATGGTTCCTTTCTCAACATGGTCTTTTATAAAATGACACATGACATCGATGTGCTTTGTTTTAGAGTGTTGGACAAGATTTTCAGTGATTGCTATTGCGCTTTTGGAATCGCAATAGATTGGGATCTTGTTGATGATATATCCGTCGTCCTTTAGCTGAGTCTTCATCCAAAGCACTTGAGAGCAACAGCTTGCCGCGGCGACGTATTCCGCTTCCGCAGTAGATGTTGACACGTAATTTTGCTTCTTTGACGACCAACTCACAAGCTTATCCCCCAGAAACTGGCAAGCACCAGATGTTCTTTTCCTGTCCATTCTATTTCCGGCATGATCTGCATCTGTAAATGCAAATAGCTCAAACCTTGAATCCTTTGGATACCAAAGGCCCAGATTTCTCGTGCCTTTGAGATACCGAAGGATTCGTTTAACGACAATCCGGTGTGATTCTTTAGGATTAGCTTGAAAATGAGCACAAAATGATGTTGCAAACATAATATCCGGTCTACTCGCCGTAAGATATAGTAAAGATCCAATCATGCTATGGTATAACTTTTGATCGATTGATTTACCGGATAAATCAGCGTCCAAAAGCCTACCGGTAGCCATTGGTGTTTTCATAACGGAGGAAGAATTTAAATCAAACTTTTTAAGCATATCATTTATATATTTTGATTGATTTATGAAAATGCCTTCGTTTGATTGTGTTACTTGGAGTCCAAGAATTTTTTTTATTTCCCCCATCATGCTCATTTGAAAACAGATTTTCATCACCTCTTCAAAATCTTTACACATATCAGGGTTTGTAGAACCAAATATAATGTCATCAACATATATTTGTACAAGTATTAAATCACCACCTTTCCTTTTTAGAAAAAGAGTTGTATCTATTGTACCTTTGGTGTATCCAGATTCAAGCAGATGGATAGTTAGAGTTTCATACCATGACCGTGGAGCTTGTTTCAGTCCATAAAGGGCTTTATTGTTGGTTCCCGTTTTGCTCTAAACAAGATTATCAGATCTATTAGTTCAAGTTAATGTTTGATGCGGAAGCGTATTTGAAGAACTAACAGATAAGTTTGATAGATTTAGACCAAAATATAAATAAACAATGAACAGGAAATAATATTTCAAAGTTTACTGAATATATATTAAGAACAGATTTAAGAACAATGAGTAAGAAAAGCTTCAAAATAGATATGACTCTTAAGGTGAATAAGCTTTTTGTGTTCTTATGATGATCGATTTATATGTGATTGATTGATGATCTGATATGTAAGAACTCAACATGAGTCTTCCTTATATACTACTCTAAAGGGGACCATAAAGCATTTGCTACTATTCAGACGGTACTGATGAATAGTTGAACGGATGCCGTGAATAGTTGCAAGGACGGCATGAACAGTAAGACGTGTTGTATTGCATTTAATGCAGCAGGCGTCTATTTTGTACTAAGCCCTACCGAGTCCAATCAGAGTTTGACACGTCGACGTTGGACAGGGCATGCTACCATGCAAGTTGATGAACGGGTCCTGTAACAGTAGCAAGATATTATAAATATCTTCATGTCTCAGTGAGGACCACAGAGGCTCTGTAATGAGTTACAGAGGTTCTGCGGTCTGGTCCTCTGTGGAGCAGTCTTCACCGGATTCCGAGTCTTTGGTCTTCTTTGCGCGTATGACAGAGCTTCTGTAGATTCTTGATCTTGATCCCTCGGTAAGTCCGGCAGAGCCTCTGTGTTGATCCAAACCCTCAGTGATTTGATAATGACCCTCTCTTAAATACTTAGTGAAAATTGTATGTAAACAATATGTATCAGAGTTTCACTATAATGCGCTGAGTCTGTTCAGTTCTTATGGTGATCGCTGATAAGTTAGTTGTTTACTTATAATCCCTGAAGACAAGTTTCACGTCAACAAAGGTTCTACGCTGAAGTCGAAGATCAAGCTCAAGAACCAGCGACAAGTCTACTAATGAACGGATGCGGATCAGCGAAGACTCAGATTTGTCCACTCAACGTGAAGTATCAAGTACAAGACTTCAGCTATCGCTGAACTTTATCATTCGCTGAATAGTAAATGATAATCGCTGAATCAACGAAAGCTGATCATGAAGTCCTCCGTACAAAGTACTTTTGTCTTAACCTCCCTTGCACGCCACCGTACGAAATGTCAGAAAAGAACCTCCGAAAATCTGAGATCGTACAACCACTCTGATACTACACTGTTCATTCATGCGGCTACTAAGGTTGTCAACAAAGGTCAATGACATGCAACCAATCCGCTGATGACACGTGTAAAGTGTATACTGAATTGCATTAAATGCATGCAGTATATAAAGAGATGAACTCACTTCATTTGAAGTAACTTGCTAACTCTGGACAAGTTCAAATCTCTCTCAAGATAGGATTTTATTAGTAATCTCCATATCCTTCTTAGTGCAAGAAACCTTATTGTTCCAACTTGTTTAGATTTAGGTTTATCCTTAATCTTGTTTCCGCAACAAGCTGTAAATTGTTAATGATTTATCAATAAACAATTTAGAAAAGTAAAATAGCGTGTTTGTATTCAACCCCCCCCCCCCCCCTTCTACAAACTTGTATAGGCCTTTCGGGACCAACAAGTGGTATCAGAGAAGATTTGTTTAATCTCATAAACAAGATCTAATCTAAGATATTTCTCTTCCTTACTATTATCTGAAAATGGCCTCCCACACAAACACAAACTATATAGACAATGGTTCTCTTGCAAAACCCCCTAGATTTTCCAGAGACAACTTCAACTTATGGAAAAATAGGATGATGCTCTTCCTAGAAGGTGTAGACCCTACTATGACCTACTATCTTGAAAACGGCCCACACATCCCTGTAACTATTGATCCTTTAGTTCCAGCCACTGCAACTCGAGCTGCTATTCCTGAAAGGCTGATTCCAAAGGAAATACACATGTGGACCGATGAAGATAAGAAGAAAATGGCAATAGATACAAAAGCCAGATCCATACTATCCATGGCCCTTCCTGACGAAGTCTACCATTCCGTCATGAACCTGAAATCCTCAAAAGCCATGTGGGACACAATATGTGTTCAGTATGAAGGAACGTCTGAAGTCCAGGATTCAAGAAAGATCAACCTGGTAAGACAATACGAAAGCTTCATTTCTGGTAAGAATGAAACTCTCTCTGAAGTTCATCAACGTTTTAATTGCTTAATTATAGATCTAAAAACGGCTGGTAAGGAATATTCTAACTTTGAAGTGCTGACAAAGTTTTTAGAATGTTTACCTGAAAGCTGGGACTATTATTCCATGTGTCTCAAGCTGTCAAAAGATCTAAGATCAATGACACTTGCTACCTTATATGGCACATTGCTGAATCATGAGCAATCTAGCCATCTTAAGAAGAATCTTGTAAAAGATTCCAAAAGCACCCCTGTTGCTTTAATCTCAGAGGAACCTTCTACTCAGCGACCCGTGGTCACTATCACTGAGTTAGAAAGTAACTCTGAAAGGTCATCAGATTCTGATTCTTCAGATGATGATGAATCCTTGGCTCTCCTAACTAAAAAGTTTAGGAGATTCGCCAAGAAGAAAATGTTTAGAAAGAACAAAACTCTTTCTATAGCTGACAAGCCTAAGTCATCAGCTTTTGTTGATAAGGCTACTGCTACTTGTTTCAACTGCGAAAAGACAGGTCATTTCGCTAACGAGTGCAGGTCAAAGAAAGTCATGAGACCTTCAGCTTTTACAAAGAAATCCTTTGTTCCAAGGAATAAAGACGACAAATACTCAAAGCTGAAGGAGAAGTATGAAAAGCTGAAAAGCTTTAAGAAGAAAGGAAAAGGCCTGATGGCTGACTATGATTGGGCTGCTTCTGATGAAGAAGCCTCATCATCTGATTCTGAAGATGATGAAGCAAATCAATGTCTCATGGCCAAGATTGAAGAAGAGGAAGAAAGTTCAGACATTCCCTCCACTTCAACATCTGCCATTCAGGTATCACCTTCCTTCTTTACCAATATTGCAAATATTGATGAAGCTGATAGTCTCCGTAAAATCGAACTGCTGACTAGAAGTTTATACGAAGCCATGAACGGCAAAGCTGTGGTTGAAAACCAAAATCTTGATCTCGCTGAAAAGCTTAAAAACTGCCACCTTCAAATAGAAAAACTTTCTAAATTTGAAGAAGATTTTAAAGATCAAGTCTATTTAAATCAGCTAGTCAAAATCGAACGAGCAGAAGCTATCGCTGCATTAAAAGCTGAACAAGCTACTGTTGAAGGATGGTGTAATTCTTCAACAAAGATCACTGAGATAATTAAGGCTCAGATTCCTCTGAGTGATAAACGTGGTCTGGGTTATACATATGATACTCCAAAACCAACCACTGAACGTTCAATGCTTAAATTTGGAACGTTCGTATCCTCAGTAGCTGACACTTCTTCATCTCAGTACTCCTCGTCGATTACACCAATCCCTGAGGAAACTCCTACCTCCTCAAAAGGTAAGGAGAAAATGGTTTATTCAAAACCTACCTCTGTCTCTAAAGACAAAGGTAAAGGAATTGTTATTTATCAAAATCCTCAGAAGGGTACCTTAGTACCTAAGCTGAATGCTTCCAAAGCCTTAGTGATTCATTCATCTGGTTCTAGAAATCAGACCTCTGGATCAGTTCAGCGACCTACTCCTAGACTCAGAGTAGATATCCTTGGTAAGAAATCTGAAGAACTGAATGTTCGTCCTATTTCAAAAACCAATAGTGTACTTGGTGCTGGCACTTCTAATTCCAAATTAAAAGCTCAGCACTCAAGTGGTCCTAGAACTAATTTTAGTTATAGGAAATGTTATCACTGTGGACTTACCGATCATATTGCAAGTAAGTGTCCCACAGCCACCAAAGCTGATAAGATAGCTAAGGTGAAGATAGCACCCAAGAAGACCAAACCAGTTGCAATTCAGGTCAAGGTGACTCCTACCGCTGAGGTCAAGAAATTGACCAAAGTGAAGAAAGACAAAGCTGAATCTTCAAATGCTGCGAAGACTGCTGAACCCATTCCAACTACTTCCACTGACAAACGTGTATACATGGTGAAGTGGGTACCCAAGCAAAACTAATCTTTCTTTGTATTGCAGGTTAAGAAGGGTATCTGGTATCTCGATAGCGGATGCTCTAGACACATGACTGGAAAGAAAAGCCTGCTCGCTGAATACAAGGAAGAGAAGGGTCCCTCTATGACTTTCGGTGGAAATGGAAAAGGACACACCCGAGGGTATGGTGTACTTTCAAATGGTACAACATCCTTCAGAAGAGTCGCATATGTTGAAGGGCTGAAGCATAATCTTCTAAGCATCAGTCAGCTTTGCGACATGGATAATAAAGTGATTTTCACTAAGGAATCCTGCTTTGTCTCTGACAAAAAGGAGAAGATAGCTCTCAGCGGTTATCGTTTGGAAAATGTTTACGTTATAAACATGGACTCAACAACCACTGAGAACTCCTGTTTCTTCTCAAAAGCATCTTCTGATGTTAACTGGCTATGGCACAAAAGGCTCTCACATCTTAACTTCAAGACACTGAATACTCTTTCATCCAAAGAGTTAGTCACTGGTCTACCTCAACATTCATACGCCAAAGAGTCCTTATGTTCAGCGTGTGAAAAAGGGAAGCAGACCAAGGCAAGCTTTAAGTCAAAGCAAGTTTCCTCAGTGTCATCTCCTCTACAACTACTCCATATGGATTTGTTTGGCCCCGTTAACAAACAATCCATCGCTGGAAAGAAATATACGCTGGTCATAGTTGATGAATTCTCTCGTTACACATGGGTAATGTTTCTCCGTTCTAAGAGTGACACCCCTAAAGAACTCATCACCTTTGTTCGGAAGATGGAAACTCTGAACAATATGACCGTTCGCTCAATAAGGAGTGATCATGGGATTGAATTCAAAAACAGTTCTCTTGATTCCTTCCTTGAGAGTAAGGGTATTTCTCACAACTTCTCTTCAGTGAGAACATCGCAACAAAATGGAGTCGCTGAAAGAAGAAATAGAACAATTATTGAAGCTGCACGTTCAATGCTCAGCGATTCTCACCTGCCTACTCAGTTTTGGGCAGAAGCTGTCAACACTGCTTGTTTTACGCAAAACAGGTCGCTGATAGTTAAAAGATTCAAAAAGACTGCCTATGAACTCTTTCATGGGAGAAAGCCTTCAATCAGCTTTCTTCACATCTTTGGATGTCAGCGTTTCATACTGAACAACAGAAATGCCCTTGGAAAGTTTGATCCTAAGGCTGATGATGGAATCTTTCTTGGATACTCCTCAGTTTCCAAAGCCTTCAGAGTCTTCAACCGAAGAAGACAAACTGTAGAAGAAACTATTCACGTCATGTTTGACGAATCCCGTTCAGCGAACTCTAAACCGAACGCTGATACAGAAGAACTGAATCAATGGATGTTTTCTCATCTTGGTGATTCAGAAGATGTTCCCACTCCTCATGCTCACACAGTAGAAAATGATGGTCCTATCATTCTAAATATGCAAAATAGTGAAGCTGAAACATCTTGGGTCTCAACTGTTCCTATAAACACTATACCTACAGTTGATCCAAATGTCTCAGAAATTCCATCTATTTCTCAGCAATCAGTGAATGAAGTGGCAAATGCAAATATTCCTCTCTTAGCTGATAATTCAAAAGTAGCTGAAGCCTCATCTTCAGTTTCTCCAGTTCAGACTGAGTCAGCGACGCATGCTCCGGCTCAGCGATGGACTGTAAATCACCCACTCGATCAACGCTGGTATTCAGACTCGTAGAAGTGCAGGTAATATTTGTTTATTTGTTAACTTTATTTCTCTAACTGAACCAAAAAAATAGATGATGCCCTCAGAGATCCAAACTGGGTCAGCGCTATGCAAGAAGAGCTGACTGAATTCGAAAGAAACAAAGTTTGGAAACTTGTTCGTAGACCAACTGACAAAATGGTGATAGGCACTAAATGGGTCTATCGAAACAAGTTGGACGAACATGGTACTGTAACTCGCAACAAAGCTCGTCTTGTTGCTCAGGGATACAGACAAGAGGAAGGCATAGATTATGACGAAACTTTTGCTCCAGTAGCAAGACTTGAATCTATTCGTCTTTTCTTAGCATTTGCTGTACACAAAAACTTCACTGTACATCAGATGGATGTTAAGTCAGCGTTTCTAAATGGAAAGCTGAATGAAGAAGTATATGTGGAACAACCTCCAGGATTCTCAGATCCTAAGCGTCCAGGTTATGTTTATAAACTGGACAAGGCACTTTATGGCTTAAAGCAAGCTCCACGTGCATGGTATGATACTCTCTCTACTTATCTCCATATTGAAAAATTTGAGCGAGGTAAGATTGACAAAACTTTGTTTTTTAGAAAAGTAAAAGGTCATATCATTTTAGTTCAAATATATGTTGATGACATTATATTTGGTTCTACTAACCCTGAGCTTTGTACTCGTTTCGCTGATAGAATGAAAGATGAGTATAAAATGAGTATGATGGGTGAACTAACATATTTCCTTGGTCTTCAGATTAAGCAAACTGAAAAAGGAACTTTTATAAATCAGGGAAAGTATGTTAAAAATATGCTGAAGAAATTCGACTTAACTGAAAGTTCAACTATGAAAACCCCTATGGCACCACCGCTGATACTTGATAAGGACACAAAGGGTGTTCCTGTCAATGTCACGTTGTACCGTGGGATGATCGGCTCACTACTGTATCTTACAGCTAGCCGACCCGATATTATGTTTGCAACATGTCTGTGCGCACGATATCAAGCCGAACCTAAGATATCCCATATGAAAGCTGTAAAGCGAATCTTTTGATATCTTAAGGGTACAGCGAATCTAGGTCTTTGGTATCCCAAAGACTCAGGATTCGATCTAACCGCCTATTCAGACATTGATTTTGCAGGTTGTAAAATGGATAGGAAAAGCACCACAGGAGGATGTCAGCTCCTGGGTGGAAAGCTGGTAAGTTGGACAAGTAAGAAGCAAAACTCAGTGTCCACTTCCACAGCTGAAGCTGAGTATGTAGCCGCTGGAAGCTGCTGTTCTCAAGTCTTGTGGATGAGAAATCAACTACTAGACTATGATCTTCAGCTCTCCAAAATTCCAATCTATTGCGACAGCACAAGTGCCATCGCTATAGCAAACAATCCAGTGCTACACTCAAAGACAAAACACATAGAAATCAGATATCATTTTATCAGAGATCATGTGATGAATGGTGATATAGAACTTCATTTTATCCCAACTGATTATCAGTTAGCTGATTTGTTTACCAAACCTCTTGATGAGACAAGATTCAACTTTCTCATCAGCGAGCTTGGAATGCTGAACTTTGAAGGATAAAATCTTCAGCGGTTCACATTTAATCAGCGATACGTTTATACATTCTTGTATAGGCTTCGGGATAAAATCAACTTTTATAATCCATTTCATCATCTTCTCTCTGAATAAATTTGGTTAAACTGATATCCAGGTATGTTTTCTCTCCCTGACAATCGCATGTAAATGCAAGATTTCAAAATAAATTGCATCGCTGAATATCTCTTCCTTAACAGCGATATTTTGAAAATTCCTTAAACCTTCACTGATATTTCTATTCAGTGCTTCATGTTTTTTTAAAGAGTCCCTGAGTTTTTTTAAAACCTCAGAGACATCCTAAAAGAATGTGAAAGGACGGTTGTGACGTCATTGCAACGGATAACACTCGACACGATTTCTTTCTGACACACGTTTGCACGTTTTGTTCAAACTTCCAATCAAATGCAAACACGTGTCCGTGTCATGATGAAAACCTTTTCCCGCTCAAGGTTTTCTCTCTCTAAAAATCCCTATATAAACAACTCTTGGTTTATATTTGTCTTTTACGCGAACAATCTTTCTCCGCAAGAAAAGAATTCTCTGTTGCATTTGTGCTCTCAAAAACCTCAAGAACTGTTCATCATCTTGGTATTCAACTTCAAGGTTAATATGTTCTTATTTTTTATCAAATGCGTATAACTTGTTTTCGATCTTCTCTTTGTTTTAACAAGATCAAACAAAAGAACTTTTTAAAATAAAATCATTTCTTTCATGGTTTTATGAACACAACCATTTCATGGTTGTTCTTCAAGTTTTAAATCTAAATCTTAAACTTGTTCTTCATTCGTATCCATTTTTCTTTTAGAAACTGGAATACAAGATTTTATGGGTTTTACTTTTCTTTTAAAATCAAGAAAAACCCTAATCTTCATTAAGACATTTTTTTTGTCTGAATGAAATGGACAAGATTTGAAAAATCTTAACGGAAATTTCTTTCCACATTAAGATAATTCTTATCTGTTAACATCTTTGGTTGAACTGATAATACAGTGATATGGCATCTTCAAAGCTGAATGTTACCGCTGAATCCATCTCCACTGACTCTGAGGAAATGGAAATCTTCAAAGCCCCCCAGGTGAAGTTCGAGCTGGATCAACTCGATTGGACTAAGGCCAACAACCTCTCAGCTCTTCTCGAGTTTCCTCCTCGGAAGCAAGTATCACATCTGGACGATGCTGTAAATTTTCTGAAGAACAACCCTATCTACACAGCCCTGACTATAACACCTCCTGCCAGTCAGCGGCTCTTATCCCAGTTCTGGTACTCTGCCAGACACACTGAGCTACCCTCTGCCAAAGATCCATCCAAAACCATAGACTGCATACTCAGCGATACTGAGTATGGCAACATCAAGATCACACCCGCAATTATCCGCAAAGCCCTAAACTTCCCAAATGCCTCCAAAGAAAAACCCTTCATTCCATTCCCTGACCACAAAAAGCATGCTGACAGAGAAGCAATCATTGCTTTCCTTGACGCAATGGGTTATATCTGGGATATTGGAAGGGACAAGAAGCCTGAGAAGAAACTGACGCTGATAAAGAAATCCAAGATGCCCAGCGAGATGAATTTCATCTTCGCTCACCTGATCAGCTGCATGACAGCGAAATCCGGATCTTCTGATCAAGCCGCCCAACCTCAGCAGTCCATGGGATACGCACTGCTGAAAGGTCTAAATATTGACTGGGCCTCCATTATTTATGAAGACCTGATTCAACGTGTCGATTCTGCCGCTGACAGGCCAGCATGGGTTCCTTACCCACGATTCATCAGCGCCATCTTTCAATATGGCCTGAAGGACAGCTATCCTGAAGAGGGTGATCTGAAACCTTCTCAGATTGGCCCTAAGGTTCTCGACTTCAAGCCTGTCGCCAATGAGGTACGTCTCTCTACTCTTCTCACTCTTCTAAATTCTCCGCTTTCTGTGGCTCCTTCAGCGACTATACCAATCGCTGATACCCCGGCCACAACATCCTCTCCTTATAAGAAAAGGAAACCCACTCACACCCAACTTGATTCCAAAAGGATCAAGAAAACCAAGGAGCAACCCCAGCAATTCCATGCTGAAGACTCCTCAGCTCATGCTGAAGAGCTGAAGGAAAGTTCCGTGGTACGCTCTGCCACACCCGTGCAAGCCATCCCTCCAATCCAGACTTCAGCGTCTCCAAACGCTGAGGTTAGTGTTAGATCTGAAGTTTTGTCAATAAACCAAGTGTTGAAGATCTGATAAGAAGGTTCAGAAGTTCTGAGAAGAAGAGTCAGAAGTTCTGAGAAGAAGAGTCAGAGATCTGAGAAAGAGAAGTCAGAAGTTCTGAGAAGCGTGATCAGAAGAATGTTCAGAAGTTCTGAACTACCTGTTCAGAACTTATGACGAGTTTCGTTACTTAGTAATGTGTAAACTAATTAGGACACGTGTTTTGTTCTTATTAGTCTTTCTTATTTGTACTGTAGCTTTAATATATCCGTTACAGTATAAATAGAGTGGTTAGCACTACGTTGCTAACTGATTGATTTTCCCATATTACTTGTATTCATTCCTTGTAATCTTTGAGGTTATCTCTCTCTTAGATCTGTAATTCTGTGCATCATTGAATACAATTGGGCTTGATCATACAATTTCTCAATTACTTCTTTCTATATTGATTGTAAGAATAAGATCCTGCACTTTCAATTGGTATCAGAGCCAATCAACAAACAAATTCGTTCAAGATTGTGATTGCGAAGATCGATTGATCAATTTCTTGAAGATTTCTTGATTCATTCAAAATTCGATTCCGCTGCTAGGGCTAGTTCTTGAATTCTTAGCAATTCTTGAATTACCTGTTACTTTTCGATCAAGAAAATCGAATTTGTCTTTCTGTTGAATTTTCTTACAATCATGTCTTCTAAAGAATATCTAGCCATGGGATCCGAAACCAAACCGCCTGTTCTTATACCAGAAGAGTATCAGCAATGGAAAACTCGTATGATCCAATTCCTTGACAACATCGATGAAAATCTTATGATTTCTATTCGAGAAGGTCCAATCGAAGTATATATCGATGTCGCCGCAACCCCTGCTACAGAGACAACTCCAGAAATTCCAGCGACCAGAGTAAAGAAGAATTATTCCCAATACACTACTGAACAGAAAAATAGGCATGCTATTGACAAAAGAGCAATTACTTTGATGACTTTGGCTGTCCCGAATGAGGTTCTTAACAGGATTGACAGTGGATCATCAGCTAAAGAAATGTGGGACGAATTGGAAAGGCAAATGTTAGGAACTGTGAGATCTATTCAGGCAAAGTTAAATCAAAGCATAAATGCTTATGAAAGGTTCAAAGCAAAAGAGTCAGAAAGTTTGACACAGACATACAGTAAATTTTGCACTATTCTAAATGACTTGAGAAGAAATGGACTGAAGAAAACAAAATCAGAAATAAATTACAAATTTCTGAACAGTCTAAATTCAGAATGGTCATCATTTGCCATAAGTCTGCAAATGAACAAGGATATGTGTGAAGAAGACTTAAATGATTTGTTCTGTGTTCTTAATCAACATGAAGACTCTGTCAAGTTAGTTGTGGAAGAAAAGAAAAATGTTGCTGATCAGTTAGCGTTCTTATCAAAGTCCAAAGCAATCAAAGCACCCAAAAAGACTGCATATCTATCAGAAATACCGAGTCTGGAGGAATCTGACAAAGAAGAAGGATCAGAAGATGATGAAGATATCAAGATAATGGCTGAATAGCTAGCTTTGCTGACAAATACTTTCAACAAAAGGTATGGGAAGGGCAGATTTCAAGGAAATTATAAGAGAGCTGGAAGTTCAGATTATAAGAAGAAAGATGACAGAGAAGAAAATAAGATTGAAAAGAGAATAGAGAGAAGTGAAGAAAACAAGGAAGAGAAGGAAGAGAGAAAAGAAAAGAATCTGTGTTTCAAGTGTGGAAAATCTGGCCATTATGCCAAGGATTGCAGAGTTAAAGTTGTGAAAGATTATGAATACTACACCAAGAAGGCTCAGCTTGCAAAGAAGAGAGATGACGAGAGTGCGCTATTGACTGAACAGGAGAATTGGCTGTACTACACTTCTGATGAAGATGATCATATCAACTTTCCACAGATGCGAAGCTATATGGCAAAAATGAGGAATGAGGATGATTCTGATTTTGAAGATGCTGATTCTGAGTCATCTGCTGAGGTACATTCTTCACTTGAATTAGAGTTAATGACACAGATTGGTGAAATGAAAACTGAATTTGCTAATCTAAGAAAACAGATAAAAGGAGAAAGAACTTTGGTTAACAAATTCAGAATTGAAAAAGAAGTAATAAAAGAACAATATGAAGAATCTGAGGCTGAGAAACAGAAAGTTAAAGATGAAAATTCTGAATTGATGAAAAGGCTTTCTGAACTAAAAGTTGAGTTTTCAAAAATAAAGGATGAAAAAGGTGATTTCCAAATAAAATTTGATATGTTATTTGAAGAAAGAAAGAATTTATACACCAAAATCAAAGAATTGGAAGATTTGAATTTGAAAAGAGGTCAGACTCAGCAAACATTAAATCTTTTATTAAGCAATGTTAAAGATACAAGATTTTACAATCCAAAGAAGGGATTGGGATTGGAAGAAAATGTCATTTTAAAAAGAGCTCCAATACTTCAAGTTTCTAAGCCAAAAATCCCAGAAATTGTTGAAGTTTTCATAAGACCTGCTAGTTCTATAACAAGTTCTGACAATTTGCAAAGACCAAACTCTAAAAAGTCAGATGAGACAATTTCTGAGTCTAAAACAGAAAAGTCAGTTGGTTCAGAAGAAAAGGTTAAGAAAGAAGTTTCTAAACCAACAGATGAAAAGCCAAGATACAATGATACTAAATTCAAGTATGATTCCTTAAATGTCAGCTACAAAAATAAACAACCAAGTTTTTCATATCATGACATTGAGAGCATATTTGATACAAGTAAAAATTCTGAAACAGTCAATCAGAAGTCTGAAACTTCTAGTCAGGATTCTGAACTTTGTAGTCAGAATTCTGAGTCTAAAGATCAGACATCTGAGTCTGTAAATCAGAACTCTGACTCAGGTAGTCAGAAGTCTGATTCAACTGGATTTTCTGAAACAAAATCAGATGAATTTTTGCAACTTGAAAAGAGATTTAATCTTGTGAGTCAAGAACTTGAGGATTTAAGGAAAGCTTATGATGAACTTGAAAATGATTTCTGTGAGGTGGATATTAAACTTGAAGAAGCTTTGAAAGAAAAGAATATTTTTATTCAGAAAATAACAGAGCTTGAAAAACTGAAGACTGAGTATGATCTTTTTAAAATTAATGCTTCAAGAGAAAATGATAAATTCTTTAATGAATCAAGTACATATGAAAAAGGTGAATCATCTAATTCTTCTAACAAAAAGAACTTGAATTTTTCAGAAAAAGAAGAAAGCAAAAGGAAAGATGATCTTGCAAAGTTGAATGATCTGAAAAGGGAACTTGAGAAGCTTAGAATGAAATCTACTTCTGAACTAAACGCTAGAAATTCTTGTAATAAGGGCAATTGTACTCTGAACAGTATAAATAAAAATGAAATGATCTATGTTTCAGATTTATTGTCACTTGCAAAGAAAAATCTTGTTTGTGTTAGATGTAAAAATGATTCATTCCAATATTCTCACAAATGTCAAGTCAAAATAACTTCTGTTTCATACATAAGAAAAGATATTCAGAAAGTTTCTGTTTCTCAAAATACAGAAAAGAAGAAAATTTCTGTTCCTCGGACTCAGAAGAAAGAAAAGATAAAAGAAAAGAAAGTTGAAAACATAGCAAAACCAAAAGTTACAACTCTCAAAAAGAATTTGAACAAACTTGTAAGCAGAAAATGTTCTGACTTCATAAAAGTTCAAGGAAAGTGGTGTTTGAAGAAAGATTTTGAGTGGAGAGTAAAAGGTACTAATGTTAAATCCAATGACAAAGCTAACAAAGATGGACCCATTCCAAAATGGGTACCTAAACCTAACTGATCCTTTTGCAGGGCTGTCATGTGTGGTTTTTAGATTCAGGAGCTTCAAGACACATGACAGGTCAGAAGTCTTTTCTATCAAACTTCACAGAAAAGGCTGGAGGAGCAGTAAACTTTGGAAACAATAGCAAAGGTCAAGTCAAAGGTTATGGGGATTTAACTAAAGGGGATCTAACTATCCAAAAGGTTTTCTATGTTGAAGGATTACAACACAATCTTTTCAGCATAAGTCAGTTTTTAGACAGTCTTTGTCAAATTAAGTTTCAAATAACAGGTTGCATGATTCTAACTGAAAATGATGTCAAAGTCTTCTGGGCCAAAAGACATATGGACTTATTTGTAGTTAATTTTTCAAAATTGAAAACATTAAATACAGTTTGTCTTTTATCAAAATCAACTGCAAATGAATGCTGGCTTTGGCACAGAAGATGTTCTCATCTGAATTTCAAAGATCTTAATAATCTTGTTGCAAAACATTTGGTTAAAGGCTTACCAAAGCTTAAATTTGAAAAAGAATCATTATGCTCAGCTTGTGAAATGGGCAAGATGAAAAAGAGTTCTCACAAATTAAAAATGGACTCATCTTGCAAAGCACCATTAGAAATGATTCATACTGATCTTTGTGGTCCAATTTCAGTTCAATCGATGGGAGGAAAGAAATATATGCTTGTGATTGTTGATGAATTATCCAGATACACGTGGGTTGAGTTCCTAAGAGCTAAGTCAGAAGCTGCTACTACATTGATAAATTTTATCAAAAGGATTCAAGTTCTCTTACAACTTCAAGTTCAGAAAATCAGAAGTGATAATGGAACGGAGTTCAGAAATGAGACTCTTCAGAATTTTTTAGAAAGTTCTGGGATTTCTCACAATTTTTCTGCTGTCAGAACTCCTCAACAAAATGGTGTTGTTGAAAGGAAGAATAGAACTCTAGTTGAAGCTGCGAGAACAATGCTGGCTTATGCAAATCTTCCTACTTTCCTATGGGCTGAAGCAATTGCAACTGCTTGTTTTACACAAAATAGAACTTTAATCAATAAGAGATTAAATAAGACTGCTTATGAACTGATAAATAAAAGAAAACCATTAATCAAATTCTTTCATATTTTTGGTTGCAGATGCTATGTTCTCAGAGACAGAGAAAATCTTGCCAAATTCGATAAAAAGGCAGATGAAGGATACTTTGTGGGTTATTCTTTAACTTCCAAAGCATTCAGAATCTACAATAGAAGAACCAAGAGGATGATGGAGAGCATAAATGTAACTTTTGATGAAGCCAGAATGAGGACTTCTGAACAAGACAGTTCAGAACTCATGCTGAACAAGACAAAAATGACTTCTGATACAAATTCTAATCCTATTTGTTCAGAACTCAATTTACTATTTAAGGATGCTTTTAGTGAACTAATTTCTGATTCTTATGCAGAATATGAAAACCCAAAGATGGTCAAAGAGATGAAAAATAAGACTCCAGAAATAGTTCAATCAACTGTAATTTCTGACAAAGGTCCATCAGAGGAGTGCCCAAATCTAATAAATACAAGTGGTGAAAACTCTGAACCTTGTAATCAGAATTCTGATTCTTGTACTCAGAACTCTGAACAAGTCAATCAGAACTCTGACTTCATTGATCAGAACTCAAACTTGGATGAAACTCCTACTCATACGTCAGAACAAGGTGACAGTTCAGAATTACGAGCAATCATTGATGAGAATGATGCAAACAACAATTATTCAGAGATTGATGTACTCCCTAGTGCTAATAAATGGACTAAAAATCACCCTATTCATCAAGTAATAGGTGATCCATCAGCAGGAGTAAAGACAAGATCAGCTACAGCAAATGAAGCAATGTTTGCTGGTTTCTTAAGTGTAATTGAACCAAAGAAAGCTAATGAAGCCCTAGAGGATCCAGACTGGATTTCAGCAATGCAAGAGGAATTGCTTCAATTTGAAAGAAATAAAGTTTGGAGACTCATTCCAAAGCCTGAAGGTAAATCTATTATTGGAACTAAATGGGTGTTCAGAAACAAAAAGGATGAATCAGGTGTTGTCATCATAAACAAGGCAAGATTGGTTGCTAAGGGATACTGTCAACAAGAGGGAATTGATTATGATGAGACATTTGCACCAGTGGCAAGAATAGAGGCAATCAGAATATTTTTAGCCTATGCTGCACATAAAAACTTCAAGGTGTATCAAATGGATGTCAAATCAGCCTTTCTAAATGGCAAACTTAATGAAGAGGTGTATGTCCATCAACCTGAAGGTTTTGTTGATCCAGAATTCCCTGATCATGTTTATATTTTAGACAAAGCTTTATATGGTCTAAAACAAGCACCACGAGCCTGGTATGACACTCTTACTAAACACCTGTTAGGTTCAGGATTCAAGAAAGGTAAGATTGACACAACTTTGTTTTTAAAGAAACAGGGTAATGATTTGATTCTGATTCAGATTTATGTTGATGACATAATATTTGGTTCTACCAGTCCAGAATTATGTGATAATTTTTCAAAAATCATGTCATCTGAATTTGAAATGAGCATGATGGGTGAACTGAATTTTTTCCTTGGTCTTCAAGTCAAACAACTACCAAAAGGTATTTTCATAAATCAAGGAAAATATGTCAGAGATATTCTGAAAAAGTTCAAAATGTCTGATTGTGCTTCTATGAGAACACCTATGGCAACTAACATAAAGTTAGATGCTGATCTCAAAGGTGTTTCAGCAGATATCAAACTTTATAGAGGCATGATTGGATCATTACTTTATTTGACTGCAAGTAGACCAGATATCATGTTTTCTACCTGTTTCTGTGCTAGATTTCAATCTAACCCGAAAGAATCACATATGTTGGCTGTCAAAAGGATTTTAAGATATCTCAAAGGAACACCTGATCTAGGTTTATGGTATCCAAAAGAAACTGACTTCAAATTGACTGCTTTCACTGATGCTGATCATGCAGGAAGTAGGTTGGACAGAAAGAGTACATCTGGTGCTTGTCACTTTTTGGGAGATAAAATAGTGAGTTGGGCATCAAAGAAACAGAACTGTGTATCCACTTCAACTGCTGAAGCAGAGTATGTTGCTGCTGCTGCTTCATGCTCTCAAACATTGTGGATGAGAACACAACTCATGGACTATGGATATCAGCTTAATAAGATTCCCATCTATTGTGACTCAGAAAGTGCAATTGCTATTACTCAGAACCCTGTTCAACATTCGAAGACTAAGCATATAGATGTGAGGTATCATTTTATAAAGGACTATGTGGAAAAAGGAACTATAGAGATGCACTTTGTGCATACAAAGTATCAATTGGCTGACTTGTTCACAAAGCCTCTTGATCACAAAAGGTTTTCTTTTCTCATATGTAAAATAGGAATGCTTAATCTGCCTAGTTGAAAATATTTTTTTCTTAAAAATGCTAAATTTTTCTAAGTAAACTTGTCTGAGTAGTGTATTCAGAACGTCTGAGTCTTGAGTTCGGAACTTCTGAGTCTTGAGTTCGGAACTTCTGAATCTTGAGTTCGGAACTTCTGAATCTTGAGTTCAGAACCTCTGAGTCTTGAGTTCAGAACTTCTGAGTCCTGAGATCAGAACCTCTGAATCTTAAGGTCAGAAATTCTGAGTCAATACTTCAGCAATCTAACTTTCAAAAATTTACTTTTGAGAAATACAGATAACTTCAACTGTATGGATTATGCTTCTTTGATTATCTTTTAATCTCATCTTTATGTATCATTAATACTCAAATGCATGCTCAAGTCAAGGGGGAGCATCAAAATTCTTTTGGAAATCATTTTGTGATGCTTAAAAGATTTGTTTTCATTTCTTATCTGTTCAAACCTCTTCTGAATAATCAAAATGTTTTATATTGGTCAGAAGTTGATTTTAAAAGACATTTTGGTTACAAGGCAAAATTCTTCTAAGTCATGGAATCAGAACATCTGTGCGTGTTATTCAGATTTTTGACTTGAGTCAAAATTCTATCCACTAACACGTGTCAGCTTCATATTTGTTTGACAATGCCACGTATTTCATTTAAATCCTTTGTGGTATTTCACATGTGTTGACTCCGTTATAACATTGATTTCGCTTTTCCGTTAAACCTTTCAACTTCACGGATTTTAAATAGGTCTTAAAATCCCTATTTCAAATTTCTTTCAAATTCCAGAGCGAAACGTGAGATACGAATCAAATCCAGAGTTCTTTGAATCTGTTTTCTTCTTAAATCATGTCTGAAATACGAAGAAGTGGTCCAATTTCTCTACATTCTACAAAATCGATAATGGATTCATCCGATTCGGAAAATGATGAAGTACAAAATAGAGTTGCAGAGGAAGGGGCAATAAGAAATGATGAAGAAGATGAACAAATGGATGAATCTGAAGGAAATGCGGATGAGGTAAACGTTAATATTGAACATGATCAGAGTGCTGCAGGTTCTATTATGTCAGATAGATCTATTCTAGTGGAAAGAGTTGTTCCTGAGAGTGAATGGTTGAAATTATCTGAAAATAACTGTGTTATATTGTTTGAGGAAAGTCGTTTTAAGCCTGAACACAGAATTATCATGGAGTTATTCAAACATCATCCGTACAGAAAATGGTTTACAAGAAGTAAAAATGTGCCTGTTCAGTACATACAACAATGGTGGAAATATCTTAGGTTAGAAGATAATAAGTTTGTGTCTGAAATTGGAGGAGTGACATTTGTCTTATCTATCTCTGCACTAAGAGAAATGCTGAATCTACCAGAGAAAGATGATGTACAAAGAAGAACAGATTTTGAGGATTTACCCCTAACAGAGGAATTAATAGCAGAGTTCATGAAGTTGGGATACAATGAAGGATTGAGGACTCTCAGTTTGTTCAGAAGAAACAAATTACCACCTATTTGGGCTTGCTTCTTTCATGTGGTAAATAAATGTTTGTCAGGGAAAAATAGTTCTGCTGATCAAGGTTCTAAACAAATTCTTCAGATATTTCAAGGTTTAGTGAAGAATAGGCATTATGACTATACTTTAATACTTTGGGAAGATATGAAGAATACATTTGAGAAGAATCAGAAAGCAATTCAGAAGAAGACAAAGGATGCTCCACTGACATACATTCCCTACATAAGGTACTGGCAAATTGTTATTTGGTATGCCATGCAGGAAAACAGAACAATCTCAAGAAGAACAAATGAAGAGCATGGTCCTACATTTTATTTGGGTAAGATGACCTCAGTAACAAGACTTGAAAATTATCCCAATCATAAACTGTTGCCAAAATCACTTAGGAATTATATTCCAAGGGAGAGTGAGATTTTAAAAGCTTATTGCACCTCTATGGGAATTGAATTACCTCAAATCCCTGCCCAAGAGGACCAACCTGAGAAGAGAGGTGAGGGGTCTAGTCGAATTAGAGAGGGGGAGGATGTTCAGATGGGTGAACATTCTGAGAGACTTGAGGGGGAAAATTCTGAGAGCTTGGTTAGACTCAGTGAGGAAAAACAGAATGAGAGTGGTGAGGATGAGAGATTGTTAACAGAGGTTCAAACAGAAAGAGATGCCTCTGAACCAGCTAATCTTGACCAGGTAACCACACATGCTATTGGTTCACATCTCTTGGTGTCCAATATTGAAACAAACACCATGGACCTAGTGGTGGATCTTGAACAACCCATCCATACCCACTCAGAAGCATTTCAACATGCTACTGTTTCACACAAATCCGGGGAACCATCCCAAACTCATTTGGAGGGAGGTGATAAATCCCAACTTATTTTTCAACACATTGAGTCTGAATATCACAGTCCTATTCATATTGAGCCTGAAATTCCTTTTGACACTTGCACAGATCAGGAATTTCGTACTCCTGAAACAACATTCATAGACATGCCTAATGTTGGGTGTCGAGGATTGGATGGAAGTCCTGGTGAGGTGAACATTACAAAAGCCTCATTCAAACGTGCATCTGTTGTACAAGATGACTGTGTGTTATCTACAGGCCATGAGCTCTCTGGGCACATGAAAACTGGACCATCTGTTGGTTCAGGTTCACTGTTAGAAACTTCTGAATTTGAAAAGATTCAGAAACAAAACAAGGAGATGGGGGAAAAAGTAGAAAATTTGGAGAAGAGGATGGAGGATCTGAATGATGAGGTATCAGATTTGAAAGATGTGTTGGAGAAAAAGTTAATTTCTGTTGAAACCAAGGTAGATGATGTAAAGAAATCCTTGGATTCTCACAAAAAGGAGATCATGGATATAATGTCTGGTTTTCAAAAAGATATGTTGAAACAAATGCAAGATATGCAGGATTCTATACTGAAAGCACTGAGTGTATCACTGGCTTCTACTTCAAAGCCTCTTGATCCTGTTCCTATTGCAGAAGCTGAAGCTGAAGGTACTTCTAATCAGAACTTAAAAAGAAAGTTTGATGATAATGAGCCTCATGATCATCAAAAGGGGGAGAAAAGACAAAGGTTAAGTTCTGATGATGACATTGGCATAGAAGATTTTGAGATAGCAGACATGCACTTAGCCAATACAAAAAGTTCAGAAGATCAGACACAGGAAAATTTAAAGAAGATGATTCAGATAGTACAGCTTGACAGTTCAGATACAGAAGAAATGGAGTTGGGAAGTATTGATAGTAATGAATCAGATAAAACAGAGGAATTGAACTTGGATACTGAGATGGAAGGAAACTCAGATGAAACTGTAGCTATTGAGGAATCTGATTTGAGAATAGAAGAAATAGTGGAAAGTACAGTGGTAAACAGGTGTACAGATATTGTGGTTTATAACAGTGAAAGGGCAATGGAGTCTGAATCAGAAGAAAGGAGGTTGAATGAAGAATTGATCAGAAGAATGCATAATGAAGTAGTCAGAGCTTTGAGTGTTCAGAAAATTCATAAAGGGATAAAAGTAATAAGACCTATTGATCTGATGGGTGAAGAAGACAGAACTGTTGATTATTCTCAGAATTTTAAGCATGAGTTCAGATATAACTATGCTGATGAGATGAACACAGAAGAAGAATATGAGAAACTAGAAGATTACTTCATGCCTTCTGAGTATGTATTCAGAAAACCAATTGAGATTTCCAAGATTAACTTACAGACGTTAGAAGAACCCATATGTTATTTCATCCTGGAACTAAGTGATGTACCTTTGGCCAGACAATTTCATGATGATATTTTTCCTGAGGAAATGTATGAAAACCTCTACCACTCAGAAGGAGAATATGAGTTTTTAGAAAGTAATGTGGATGGTTTCATGGATGAAAGAGCTCAGATGATTTACACAGAAGCTTCAAACAGATTCAGAATTCCTGACTCAAGACTGCATATTCAGAAAAGAATTGAGAAAGTTCTAATGTTTCAAGAAGAAGAATTCAGTGGTTTAATGTTTGTTAGAATGGAAGTGTTGAAAGAGAAAAATACAAAAGTTGCCATGTCCAGTTTTGATTTCCACAGACTAACACTTGATGATCAGATCTTTCTAGTCAAATTTTTCTCTGGTACTGAAGAAGCCTTAATGGAAATTGAATGCAGAAGACTTCTGGGTATCTATGTCAGAAACATGTACTTATATGATTTTCAACTAGCCATTGAAGGAAGAAAAGAGAAGTGCAATCTGAGGTCTCCAACAAATATTGCAGGATTTGATGTGTGTACAAAAGGATTCGTAAATGAAGGAATGGAATCTGAAGGGTTTGCATATAAAGTTCAAGAGAGACTTGAAATGTTCAAACTGAAAGAACTGGTAAAATATAGTGATGCAACTCTGAGTTGGTTACTGATTGAAATGGAAGTAAGTGCTAAAACTGAAAGAGAGAACTTAAAGAAAAGGTGTGTAAACTCTATGAATAGAAGGTTGAATCTCAGAAGAAAGATCAGAAGTTGTGGTGAATGGTTGCTATCTGAAGTTAATCCCAAGAAGATGTTACACAGTGATTTTGTGTTCCCTGCTGAGTATGAAGTGAATGAAATTTTGTCAGATGAAGTTGAAGAAGTTCAGGACACAACACCTCAGAATGTGCAGATAACTAATATTGACCAAGCTGAACAGTCTGAACCCAAAGAAGATGAAATATTCATTGATCTGAATGGATACTTTCTTGAATTTGATCTGCCTGAGTTTTTCAAACCAAAAGAAGTACAATTCTTGGATGTGTATTATGATAGGTCCAAGGAGACTCAGATCTGGTTGGCTGAAAAATCAAGATGTCTTGGCAAAACAAAGCAAGCCGTTTACTCAGATTTTCTAATCACTGGAATCAGAGAATTGAAGGTTAAGAAATTCAGAAAGATGGAGTACTTATCCTTTGAAGTTCTGAGAGAAGATGGCAAGGTTTATTATTTTACTGATGCAGATTTTGAGAAACTGTCAGTGGTTGACTTCTACAGATTACACAGCTTTCTATGTTTTAAAGAGTCAAGTAAAGACAGAAATGAAAGGAAGGCAAGAAGTGTGGTGATTGAGGCCATGTTCTATATCTTAAGGTGGCATTGCTATACAGATTTCCAAATAGCTCTGTATTTGCAAAAGTCATGTGTTTATCTGGCAAATCCCAATACAGATCATGAGCAGAAAAAGGTGTTAAAGACTG
Organism: Saussurea involucrata; assembly: GCA_033807775.1. Taxonomy (NCBI): domain Eukaryota; kingdom Viridiplantae; phylum Streptophyta; class Magnoliopsida; order Asterales; family Asteraceae; genus Saussurea; species Saussurea involucrata. The sequence goes on from CM066326.1 coordinate 17,858,536, forward strand.
GAAGTGTTCACAAGTATCCAGATCTGGGAGTATTTTTGAAGAACAAAAGTGGAAAGATCTTCTTCAGAGCAAAGGAAACTGCAAAATATTGTTCTGGAACTTTAAGGATCATAAAGCACAATTTGGAGAAAAAGATGCTGAAAGTAAAGGAAGCAAACATAACTCAAGAAGCAATAAATCAGCAAGTTGAAGTTATTCAAGAAATTATTGACAAGATTGATAAGAGGCTTAATCTGAGGAATGTGCTACTTCAGAAAATTGTTCCTGCTCTGAAAGAATTAGATGATGCAAAGTTTAAGTTTATTTGACAAAAAGGGGGAGATTGTTAGATCTGAAGTTTTGTCAATAAACCAAGTGTTGAAGATCTGATAAGAAGGTTCAGAAGTTCTGAGAAGAAGAGTCAGAAGTTCTGAGAAGAAGAGTCAGAGATCTGAGAAAGAGAAGTCAGAAGTTCTGAGAAGCGTGATCAGAAGAATGTTCAGAAGTTCTGAACTACCTGTTCAGAACTTATGACGAGTTTCGTTACTTAGTAATGTGTAAACTAATTAGGACACGTGTTTTGTTCTTATTAGTCTTTCTTATTTGTACTGTAGCTTTAATATATCCGTTACAGTATAAATAGAGTGGTTAGCACTACGTTGCTAACTGATTGATTTTCCCATATTACTTGTATTCATTCCTTGTAATCTTTGAGGTTATCTCTCTCTTAGATCTGTAATTCTGTGCATCATTGAATACAATTGGGCTTGATCATACAATTTCTCAATTACTTCTTTCTATATTGATTGTAAGAATAAGATCCTGCACTTTCAGTTAGAAACTTGGAAACTACCCAACCTCCCTCAGTCTCTCAAAAGACTGATGAAGTGATTGTCAGCGATTCCAACGCTGAACTCAGAACCCGAACCCCAATCTTAACCTTCGCTTCTCCCTCCACTCACTTGGACACTCCTCCAGCGAACACTGGAGATGCCATCATTCCAGAAGCCGCCGCTGATGCTTCTCAACTAATGATGAAGAAAGGACCTGCAGAGTTCACCATACCTCACCGTACTTTCGAAGAGGATATGGAACACTACTCAGGAACCTGCAACTTCGACGAGTTCATCAATCCTCCTGCAGGTACTAATCCCACCTTAAACACTGTAACTAAACCTGAAACTTCTGAGCTTTCCTTTGTTCACAAGTACTTATATGTTACAGGTCCTAATTTGGGAGACATCAACGCCTCGCTGAAGTCCGTGGAAACAAAGCTGTCCAGTCTCACCACCACACTCTCCAACAACTCAACAGCTGTAACAAACGCTGGAGAGAACTTGACAAAGCTGACAACGGTGGTGGAGAAGAAAGCTTCCACTGAAGACATCAAGAGTCTTGATAAGACGCTCAGCGAGTTTGCCAAGGTGCTCTGTGACATCTACACTGACTACACAAGCCTCAAAACATCAGTTTCGACCATGTCCAGCGAAGTAACAACGCTGAAGACATCGGTTGAAAAACTCGAGGGTGATATGTCAGAGGTCAAGACTGACTTAGGCTCTGTAAAGACCGACGTTAGCTCTATGAAGACGATGATTGAGACGCTGGTAAACAAAGCAAATAGTCCAGCTCCTGCTCCTGCCCCTGTCCCTATTCTAGAATCTTTCACAGAGGAGGATCGCACAGAGCTGAGGAAAATCACGCCTGCTATTTCTGGCCTAGAAGACAGAATAGCAAAGCTTGAAGGTTGTGTGAAAATCTCTGGCCCAGAAGACAGAGATAACACCAATGCTGAGTCTGCCCATTCCTCCCCCAGTCATCATGAAAAAGAGGGGGAGAAGAGCGCTGAACATTCCAAGGAGAAAAGCGCTGAAGATCTGAACAACAAAAGCGCTGAAGACCTTTCCCATGATGAATCTATCAGGAGAGAGAGGAATGAAGATCTGACCGCTGGACCTCAGGGAGATGAAAACCCTGAGGGAACCGAGAAACTCGCCTCTGTATCTGAGGGGGAGCAACTCGAAGAAGATGCTGAGAATTCCGAAGCAGAAGAAGATGAAGACATCGACATCCCTGACGACAAACCATCCTTCTCTCCAAGAAAGGATGATGATGATGATGAAGATGACGATGATTTCTTTTTCGTCAAACCTGCCCCAAGGATCAAAGCTCTTAAAGGAATCTCAATAAAAGAACCATCAGGGGAGAAGACAAAGACAAAGCCCTCAGCCTCTGGCGCTGAGAAAAGCAAAGACAAAGGCCTCGCTGAAGATGAAAATCTAGCGATTCTCTTTGAAAAGCCGGTTTGTCAGGTAAACTAAATCTTTACTTTTTCCTTCCCTAAACTTCTCAACAACTCACTAAGTTCTCCAAACCTATATACACATCCACATTATTTTTTTCTATTTTTTCTACCCAAGTTCTTCTACCCAATTCTTATCTGTAAGATCGCTGCTTTTCAGCTAGTCCTCTCCCCTGTTTGAGGATGTCGCTGAAGGTTCTACAGTTGCGACTTCACAAATAAAGCCAGCTACTGCTGATGAAATAATCCCAGTCTTGGATTTAATCTCTGAGACTGATGAACCAGAAGAACAACCTCTCTTGCACAATAAGAGACCTTCCTCAGTTCCTCAAAGGCTGAGTGAAGAAGATCAAAAGAGAAGAGAAGAAATAATAAAGCGATTCGAGGATCAGCGAATCATTCTAAGGCGTGATCAACTGCCTTCAGTTCCTCCTAAGTTCAGAATTTCAAAAGCTGAATATCAGGACCACCTTAGAGCTGAACGCCTCATTACTGAAAGAAAGGAAGCTGAAGAGAAAGACAGAGAATACGCCATCAAGCTCACTCAAGAATCTGTCAAAGACCCCAAGCTGAAGCGTGTTCCCATTCAAATCCAACGAAAGCTGTGGGAAGAAGCCCAGAAGATCGTGGAAAAGAAAACTGAAGTTTCTCAGACCACCTTGATCTGGTGTAAAGAGAAAATTCACTTCAGATATCGTCCAGCGAAGATCAACAAGGTATTCATCTCTGGAAGAACATCTATCGGAGTACCTATTGTTGACATCAAACTGTTCAGAGAAGATGGCACATCTGAAACCTTTCGCGCTGACACTGTAAAAAGGTATGGTCTCTCTGAATGGCTGGAGATAAGGTTAGCTATCCAACCATCACAATCTAAGTACAAGAATCATTTCGAAAAGCTGATAAACAGACAGATCGACTTGATATCTTCTTGTGTGGATATTCCTCCTGTTCCTGATCTAAAGCCGAAAAGAAAAAGAGGTTCTCCAAGGAAGAAACGTCAAGATTCAAACTCAGGACCTGTCATACGAAATGAAACTGAAATTGGTTTCTCTCGCGCTGAAGTACTTGGTCCTGATCCTGATCTATCCGCCCTTGACATCTCTTTGCCACCATGTGAACTTTTCGTCCCTGGTAAAGTCATCAGTAATCCTTATGGAATATTCTTTCTTGACTACGACGGATGTAAATGCTTTCAACGGATCGCTGAGCTCCCAATCACTCCAATCGAACAGCTCAGAGATCTTATCTACTGGTGTGACTTCAGAAAGGACATTCAAGCACGACACCTAAAACCCTTGATCTTTCAAGAAGCGCTGAAGAAAAGAAAACAAGGTGTAACGGTTCCTGACTGGATGATTCCCACTGAAAAGACGACCCTTGATGAACTTCTCATTAAGGAAGAACCTTTTGAAAACTGATATAATCTCCTTTTTCTCTATTGTATCAGTTATCCTTCTGTACTTGTAATTTATTTCGCTTGTACTTGTAATCTTTCTGTTCTTCATTGTAACCTGATTCAAAGATTTAAAGAAAGATTTCAGCGAATGTACTTTACTCCATCAGTACTGAAAAGATCCCAGAAAACATGTAAAAGGGACAAATATTTTATGAGTTCTTTTTATCCTTATGTTTTCATTAAATAGCAATTTTCTTTGTTGCTATGTCATAATCAAATAGGGGGAGATTGTTGATCCAAACCCTCAGTGATTTGATAATGACCCTCTCTTAAATACTTAGTGAAAATTGTATGTAAACAATATGTATCAGAGTTTCACTATCGCTGATAAGTACTAAGATCTTACAGTACCGCTGATAGGAACTCTCGCTCTTTAAATTAAACATTCAGCGAACACTGTTCACCATAATGCGCTGAGTCTGTTCAGTTCTTATGGTGATCGCTGATAAGTTAGTTGTTTACTTATAATCCCTGAAGACAAGTTTCACGTCAACAAAGGTTCTACGCTGAAGTCGAAGATCAAGCTCAAGAACCAGCGACAAGTCTACTAATGAACTGATGCGGATCAGCGAAGACTCAGATTTGTCCACTCAACGTGAAGTATCAAGTACAAGACTTCAGCTATCGCTGAACTTTATCATTCACTGAATAGTAAATGATAATCGCTGAATCAACGAAAGCTGATCATGAAGTCCTCCGTACAAAGTACTTTTGTCTTAACCTCCCTTGCACGCCACCGTACGAAATGTCAGAAAAGAACCTCCGAAAATCTGTGATCGTACAACCACTCTGATACTACACTGTTCATTCATGCGGCTACTAAGGTTGTCAACAAAGGTCAATGACATGCAACCAATCCGCTGATGACACGTGTAAAGTGTATACTAAATTGCATTAAATGCATGCAGTATATAAAGAGATGAACTCACTTCATTTGAAGTAACTTGCTAACTCTGGACAAGTTCAAATCTCTCTCAAGATAGGATTTTATTAGTAATCTCCATATCCTTCTTAGTGCAAGAAACCTTAGTGTTCCAACTTGTTTAGATTTAGGTTTATCCTTAATCTTGTTTCCGCAACAAGCTGTAAATTGTTAATGATTTATCAATAAACAATTTAGAAAAGTAAAATAGCGTGTTTGTATTCAACCCCCCCCCCCCCCCCCCCCTTCTACAAACTTGTATAGGCATTTCGGGACCAACACTCTGTAAGAGGCTTTCTTCACTTAGCCTATTTTTCACTACTTCTAAGTACTTCTATGATTAGGAAGATTGAAGCAAACAGGCTTTGTCCAAGACATAGACATGGTTTGGATATTTCGGATCGACAAAACCTTCAGGTTGACTCACATATACTTCTTCATGAATAATCCCATTCAGAAAAGCAGACTTTACGTCCATCTGGAAGACCTTCATGTTTTTGTGAGCGGCATATGCGAGAAAGATCCCGATGGCTTCAATCCGTGCCACTGGTGCGTAGGTTTCGTCATAATCGATGCCTTCTTGCTGATTGTAACCTTTGGCGACCAATCTGGCTTTGTTTCTAACTATAATCCCCACTCCGTCTTTCTTGTTCCTAAAAACCCGTTTTGTTCCAACTATGGTCTTGTCCTTAGGACGCTTCACCAAATGCCAAACATCGTTGCGCCTAAACTCATTTAACTCTTCTTGCATAGCATTTATCCAATCTGGATCTTGTAATTCTTTTGATGCCTTCTTGGGTTCTAATGAGCTCAGAAAATTGACATACAAACACTCGTTTGTAGTCGCAGATCGTGTCTTTACACCATCATTGATGTCACCAATAATATCCGCAGGAGGATGTGCCCTTGTCCATTTGTGTGTGCTCGGGAGTGTCGAAATTTCTGCACGAGTGTTGGTTGAGTCATTTTCATCCAAAACCGAAAAAAATTCTTCGGTCGATTCAGCTGAAGACACTTGAGTCGGTTCAGGTAATTCAACTTCTGGTATTTTTAATTCAGGTAAAGAAACCTCCGATGATGTGTTTTCTGAAACCGGAACATTTCAGGTTCAGAGACTAGTACATATGTAGTTTCACTCGGAGTCTCGTTAGTTGCACCAGAAGTACTAGCACCGACATCTTCAGATGGACCAGAGAAGCTGACACTCGTCTGTAGTGAAGTTGCTTTTAGGGATGCGATAGGTGGTTCCATATCTGCACAGTAATCCATAAACACATCATGAAATAATGAATCTAAATCTTTAGTATTATTGTTATTTAATACAGAATTAGAAAACTGATTTGGCACAGGTTCTACTCCTTGTTGAGTAGAAACTTCAGATTTTTATCCGAGTCCTGAACCGTGTTGTCCCAAAGTCAAAGTCACATTCTCGTCAAACGTTACGTTAATGCTCTCGATAACCGACTTTGTGCGATAGTTGTAGATCCGATATGCTTTGGAATTCAAGGAATAACCAATAAAAATCCCTTCATCATCTATATCTCTTGACATTTGAAGCTGTATAGAATAAGAATCCCACTCAGGCAAGAGGTTCTTGACAAACTTGTAGTTAATTTCCGATTCAGATTTATCAACACCATTCCTTCTTAGGTCATTCAGAATGATGTTGTACCGATTGTAAGTCTCCTTCAACGATTCACCCTCTCTTGCTTTGAAACCTTCATAAGCATTAATGCTTTGATTTCTTTTAGTCTTCAAAGATTTCGTTGATCCCTCAAATTTCCTTTCAAGCTCATCCCAAATTTCCTTTGCTGAGTCACGACTATCTACACGGTTGTAGATATCGTTGGGAATAGCCATGGTCAGATATGTCAACGCTAGTTCATCAATTGCCACCTTTTCTTTATCACTTTCATTGTAAAACTTGTACTCTTTTTCAACTCTCCTTGGAGCAACGCATTGACTTGTGGCTGTTTCAGCCATACCACCAACATCCATATGTGGTTTGTGAGGTCCTTCTTTGATTGAAATCATAAGATCTCTGTTCTGATGATTTAAGAACTGAATCATTCTCTTTTTTCCATTGAGAATATTCTTCAGCTAGTAGAACTGGAGGCTTAGACTTTGATCCCATGCTTAGTAAATCTCTCGACATCTTTAAAAAATTGCTAGATGCTGGATCTTTCAGAAGATCAAACAGAAAGTATTAAAAAAATACGAGTTCTCAACTCTACCAACAACTCCTAATCAACAGAATACGAGTTCTCTTAGCTCAATACGAATTCTTCAAAGTTCGCATCAAGAACGATCCGAGTTCTCTGGATCTTGCGAGTTCTTCACTTTGAAGCTTGCGAGTTCTTCATTTTCTTGCGAGTTACTCACCAAAATACAATCTTTTTCCTGTAAATCCTTCAAATCTTATCGAAAAACAGTGAAACTTTGCAAGATTGTTCGAAAATGCTTTTCGAACACTTTTGTAGTGGATTAATTTCACCAATTCTTCCAAGAAAATGCAAATTCGATCAAGAATGCAGTAACTTCAACTTCTTCGAAAAACAGTGGTAAATCTTCAAAATTCGTGTTGATTTGCCAAAATTAGGTCTTGAACCCTGAATTAATTGTGTTCAGGATCAAAAACCGAATCGTATGAACACAAATTTCGATCAAATTGATCAAAAAATGATGAGATTGAAGAAATCCAATGGAACAGTGATCGATATTCAGATGCGAGTTCTTCCCAAAAACCAGAAAATCTACAAAAATCCATGCTAAAACTGATTGAATCTTCTGTTTAGCTCTGATACCAAATGATAAATCCCAAGATCTAGCTAAGTAATCACAATGATGTAATGAGAGAATCTAGAGAGAATTAGTCATTCATGTATTGATCAAAAAGTACAAATGACATAAGCTTTCAATGTGTTAATGAAATAACAAAGAGTTCTTCTGTTGGTCCCATTTTAGAGCAACAATAGAAGAAATATAAAGTCCATATTTAAATATAGAGATAAGATATACATGAAGAACAATCATAAAGAAACTTATCTCATATTCATTGATGATTAAATATGGAGAGGAGAAATATTGAAGAACACCACACTAAACATGAAACGACTCTCATAAGAAACTAGTCTATGTGTGTTTTTGTGTGCTTTCCATATCTCTCACTTCTTGAAATAAGACTATGGACACCTCTTATATAAGGCCATTTACACATTAGATATTTAAGATATCTAAAATCTAGACAATATCTAAAATATCTATATAAAATATCTAAGTAAATATCTATAAGAAAATATCTAAAACATTAAAATATCTTTATAAAACATTCATTTAATTTGGAGCTAATTAAAGCTAACAATCTCCCCCTAATGTTTTATAAAGAAAGCATCATCTTATAGTCTCCCCTTTGCTTTCTTTAGAACCTTTGATGTTCCGTTCTTCAAGTCTTCAAAGCATCATGTGCTCCCCCTCAAATATAGGCTCATCCACCGAGCTTTAAACATGAATAACAGAGGATGGAGTGACATTTAAAATGTGACAAATGTAGCTTGACACCATGAAGAACCGTTGAGAGAACACCGTTCTTGAAAGCGGAAAGGGCATGAGTGAAATGCGATGCTTTCGGTGCAGCAAGAGTCCATTGACTTTGACACATATTCTGACCATTAAGCACACTGATTCAGACCAAAATCAAAACATGAAAAAGTTTCACCTATGTCTTAGGAATTCAACGCAACTGGACTCATGCGAATCGGAGCACCGAGTAGGAAGTTATGCGCGTGTTTCTGAAACAGTGCAAGGCTGACAGCAAGTAAACAAAAATCAGGCTCTGAGGTTGAGTCGCAGAGGTTCAGTCCACAGAGGCTCTGTCGTATTTCACAGAGGCTCTGTGGTGAACAGTACCACAGAGGTTGGTCGGCAGAGGTTTGGCGGCAGAGGTTGATCGTAGTGCCGACGGAGCTCTGATGATGATTTTAGTGAAACACCTCTGTCCAGCAGATGTATACTGACTTTAGCAGAGGTTCTGACCAAGAAGAACACCGATTCAGACCAATCTCAAAACACCAGAATTGTTCATCTGTGTCTTAGGAATCCAACGCATCTGGACTCATCAATTTTGGAGCTTCGAGGAGGGAGTTATGTTGAAAATACGACAGGTGCGCAAATCTGACAACAAGAACTAAGACGTTGCGCTATGGGCTCTGAAGTTCGGTTGCAGAGGTTCAGTCCATAGAGGCTCTGTCGGGTTTCACAGAGGTTCTGTGGTGAACAGTAACACAGAGGTTGGTCGCGTGCGGCAGAGGTTTGGTCGCGTGCGGCAGAGGTTAGGTCGCGTGCGGCAGAGGTTTGGTCGCCGCTCGGCAGAAGCTTAACAGAAGTGTTACACTTACTTTGACACTGATTTAGACCATTTTACCTCTGGAGTTTGCAAAAACTCAAAACACAAACAACTTTCATTAGTTTGTTATCTGTTCAGATCATCTTGAATCACCTCTTTTCGAGCTCGTACGACAATGATATGGTTGATTTACCACAGTCGCGCAGATCTGTCCATCAGCTTTCCATCAGCACACTGTTGTCTACTTCAACGATGCATATGACCCTTATAAATTTCGAATCTCTGAATTCTCAAAACACGAAAGCTGTTCATCAATATGTTTTGAATCCAGGGCCTTTTGAATCGTATCAATCGGTGTTTTTATGAGTGAGATATGATCAGTTTAATACAGCAGCGCAAATCTGTCATTAAATCTGATTTGATGTAAAAGATAAGACGATCTTCATATAATTTTTAAAACCGTGAGTATAAATAATTCGATCTCTAATTGATCAAGTCAGAAAACTAATTAGAAGAACTCAAAGTTTAAAAAAAAACGTTTCAGATCAGACTTTGAACATGTAACAAAACATCAAATCTTTCTCAAACAACTTTCTCAAGACCCAAATGATTTTGTTATCCATATATAAATGTTTATGAGCAGCGGAAGACAAACAAAATCTGGATCAAAGATAGTCCAATCTTGAAAATAAAGGTCAGATCAAACAAAGATCAACAACCTTACTACCAAGATGCAAAAAGAATTGCTATGGACTTAAGCACACACAAGGATGAGATCATAGATCAACCATCTACTTAGTGCTTATCAAATAAAACCAATGAATGAGAAAGAATCAAAACACACACATGAAGTATATCATAAACTAAACCATCTAAAACTTCCATTGTTGCATAGATGATCGATTTTGAAGAAAAGTTTCTTCAATCGGCTCTGATACCAATTGTTGATCCCATTTTAGAGCAACAATAGAAGAAATATAAAGTCCATATTTAAATATAGAGATAAGATATACATGAAGAACAATCATAAAGAAACTTATCTCATATTCATTGATGATTAAATATGGAGAGGAGAAATGTTGAAGAACACCACACTAAACATGAAACGACTCTCAAAAGAAACTAGTCTATGTGTGTTTTTGTGTGCTTTCCATATCTCTCACTTCTTGAAATAAGACTATGGACACCTCTTGTATAAGGCCATTTACACATTAGATATTTAAGATATCTAAAATCTAGACAATATCTAAAATATCTATATAAAATATCTAAGTAAATATCTATAAGAAAATATCTAAAACATTAAAATATCTTTATAAAACATTCATTTAATTTGGAGCTAATTAAAGCTAACATCTTCTTTATACAGTAGGGCCATGACAAGTCCATGCCTCTACTTAGAAGAATACAGTACAAGATTAACACTGTCTTGATAGCTACTAAAGTGCACTAACACTTTGGACGACTTTTAGCATTAACAGTTTGGCGACCACCGTGGGGTCCCATCTAGAAAAAATCTTCGACAAACGTACCATGCTCTAGATACCAAGCATCTCCCTTTATCGACGAGATAGCCACGGTAGACGTCCCAAAGAAGTACAACATCCCCACCTTCACGCCCAAGTACTCGGGGATAACAGACCCGACTGAACATATTGCTCAATATAAGCAATTGATGTGGACCGTGTCCATACCGCATAAGTATCAAGAAGTATGCATATTCGAAAGCTTTAGTGTGACTGTCACCGGGGCAGATCTTCAGTGGTTGATCAATCTCAAACCCAAGTCCATTGGCAATTTTGCTGAATTGGTCAACCAATTCTCTCGTCAATTCGTCAGTAGTCGCAAGATGGAGAAACAAACCAGTTGCTTGTACTACGTCACTCAGAAGGTCGGAGAATCCATCCGAAGTTACTTCAATCGTTTCAATGAAAAAATGATCAGTGTCCGTAACTGTGACGTCAAGACCGCGATCGAATCCTACAAGCGAGGCCTGGACAACAGTTCTTGACTATACATCGATCTGGCGAAGTATCCACCAGAAAACTTTGAGGATGTCCGAGCAAGAACGTTGGCCTATATGAGTGTCGAAGATGATGCAACATTTCGTCGAAAACATTCAGGCAACAAAAAATCATTGAGCGTGAAGAAGCCTGATTTCAAGACTAAAGCCATCGCCAAGGCAGAGCCCGCACGGCATATTTTGAACGTCAGCTACGAGAAAAAGAAGAACACTTCAACTCTAAATTCGCTCAGTATTCCAAGATCTTGTCTTATGGATTCAAAATTACTGCCAAGGACCTGGGTGAGGCTCTAAAGATCGTCGAGTCGACCATCCGATGGCACAAGAAGAGCGACAAACACGCTGACAAGAAAGACAAGTCTAAGTGGTGTGACTTCCACGACGATCATGGTCATACGACATAAGATTGTCTGGTCCTACGAAAGGAATTAGCATGGCTAGTCTTGAAAGGACATCTTCAGGGTGTGATTAACAAAGATGCAACAGAAGTGCAAAACGCACCACCTCCATCCCCAATACATGCTAAGGTCGTAAACTGCATAATTGGAGGATCTGACGTGTGTGGGTTGACTTATTCTGCGGCTAAAAGGCACGCCAGCTGGGGTCCTGACGATCACCCTATCTCACGATCATAAAAGTCGAAGCAAGAACTAGAATTGGAAGCTATGCTGTTGACGTTCGACCAAGGTGATCTCCAAGAACAATGGCAGAAACATCACGATGGACTAATAATCCAGTTAACGGAAGGAAATTGCTCGACCGAACGGATCTTGATCGACGAAGGCAGTTTATCGAATATCATTTTTCTCAGTATGATCAATGCAATGAGGATCAACACATCAGAAATCACTCGACGTTTAGTAGTCTTGGTGGGATTCAACGGAGACTCGACCAGCCGTGTCGGGGAGATCACTCTTCCCATATATGCTAAAGGAGTCAACAAGGAGACCAAGTTCAACGTGATCGACTGCTCTTCAGCCTACAATATAATTTTAGGCCGACCATGGATCCATGACATGAAGGTTGTGTCGTCGACGTATCATCAGACAATAAAATTCCCAACGCCGTGGCGGGTCCAGGAAATCAAGAGCGAGAAAAAGATAGCCCGTGAATGCTAAAAGGCAACATTGAAACCTTCGAAGAAGGACATTTAGCAATTACAGGTGCAGGATGTCCCTGAGTCTGTCGACGACTATCGTTTAGAAAAAGTCGTCCTCGACAAGGACAAGCCTGACAGGATCGTCTTCAAAGGATCATCACTCGATCCCACCATCAAGGAGAAACTAATTTCCTTTTTTGCAGGAACATTGTTAATGCCAAAAATCGCACCAAGTACAACTTAAGGTCGATGTGGACTTTAACAACTAAAGAAAGGAATCATTCGAAAAAAGCGTGCGACAAAGACATAAATGTAAATGAGACATAGAATTTGGTGACGCGGGAAAAACCTCAACGAGGAAAAAACATGCGGACGACAGTGGATGTCGTCGCTACACTATGGTCGCCAAACAGGGGCGATGTCCTTTGATACTAGTGTCGATCGTACAGAGATTACAATACAAATGAAAGAAAGACTTCGAAATGTAAAGTAACAAGTATTTTTTATGTGAAAATAGTGTGCATCGTGTGTAAAAATGATGTGTCGTGCGAGATTGTCTTGCGTCGAGAGCGATCTTCAATGAGAAATTTCTTTGTTTTGAGTGTTCTTCAGAGTTCGAGTGCTTGTGCTTGTTGTTCGATGTATGGAACTGATGATTGAGCTTGGAATTTATAGTCTTCGGGCGCTCTTAATTGACTCATTAAATATTTCGATAACTGTCGTAACGGACGTCGCTTTTAGTGCTGTTAATGACCTTCATCAGTTATAGCCGTTGTCCATTAATGATGTTAACTCATGCATTAAACATTGAACAAACGTAACAGTAATATCGCGCGTTAGTTGGTCGAGGTCGCATGGTTCTATGCGATGGTCGCGTGAAACGTACAACACTATGGTCGAGTGTCGTGAGGAACTCTCGACCTAACTTTTAGAAAAGGCGACGGAGGTTTCAAGGGGCTTTTGTCGGAACCTTTTCTTAATCCAAGATATGGCTTATAATACGTGTCTTACCTTTTCTGGTCGTGGTCGAGACTGGTGAATTTTTGCCCAAATAGTTTGCCCCCAAAATTTGAAAGTAGAATGATAAAATTCGGATTTTAAATTTTGCTTGTCGGGTGCTCAGAATCGTGACACGTGTCTTGATTTCCTTGGAACTAAGTCGGTTCAATTCTAACTGAATTAGAAGTTGAAAAGGTAAAGAGATCGTGACGTCATACTGACGCACGATTGTGCTTACCAGCTGTCATGGCCAGGTGTCAGCGACCTGTGTGGTTATAGGAAAAGTCGGGGACGCGTGTCGATCAACCAAGGGCTCGACCTGACATGATTGTTTACATAAATAGGAACCTCAATGGATCATTTCTTTTTGTGATTCTGAAAAGCTCTGAAGGTGAGATTCTTTCTGTTCTTCACTTGATCCTTCTCGAAATCGTCAAGATCTTTGCGAAGTTTTTGAGCACCTACATAGGGTGTGGTTTCTCACTCTCTTGACTAAGGCGTTCATGCCTTGAGTTTTCGTCGTATTGCTTTTAAGTTCATCTTAAGACGTTCTCAGGAGTTTGATAAATTATCGAGATTTATTATGCCTGGGAAGGCACTGATTGCGATCGACGCGATATCCATGGATCTTGCGCATCTGGCGACGATGTCATCTGTATCCATGTCACCACTTTTGTCAGCCGACAGGGGCAAGGGTGTAAAGATGGGAGAGGATGAAGGGAAAGTTATGACGATCAACTTTACGTTAACGTCGATCCTCCTCATTGGTAATGTCCTTGACGGGACGAAATTATTTTCGTATCTGGGGAAATATCAACTCCTATTTTTCAGGGAGCGTTTTCGAGGGATTTCCGTCGCAAAAACGGGATCACATATAGCCGTACAGGTGTTCGTTGTAAGTTTTTTCTTTCGAAACTCATGTTTTCAATGTTTTTTGCTTGCTAACATATTTCTTTTGCTTTTACTGATGCTTCGATCTTCGTTCGCTCGATATGCGAGTATAGAGGGCACGTTGGTCCGGAAGTCGATCGTCGAGAGTATCGTATTCCTTCCTCCAACCTTAACATTAGTCTTAAGAGCCACATTCTCAAAATACTGCGGATTCTCTGTCGCAACGCAAGGCGTTTTGGAAATAACTTCTAACATACTCGTTTGATCCTTGCATAAGTCCTATAGCGTGCTTCGGGGTTGATGAGGTTTTGAAGGTCGAGATTCTCGGTAGAGATGCGACCGACATTCTTCTTTAGCATTAGGATAAGTTTTTTGATTTATGAATTTCGTTCGTCATACATGATCGTTGGTGATCGAGTTTATCTGATGTAATTATGTTTTAAGTATGAATGAAGTTCCTCTCATGTGTAAGATATTACAAGCAATTGTCGAGAAATGTCAATCATATGGAAACTCTTATGGATCGTATATAACCATAAATACGTGCGACAAAGGCATAACAACTGAAACATGAGTCGTATAATCAAACACTTGCTTCGAGCGTATATTCAAAACACGAAAATTCTTTCAAGTCTAAACACTTAGATCGAGGGTCGATTAAACCATGTAATGTGTCGAATCATGAATTTGACCCGAGAGACCTATGTCAGGCTATCATGTGACAGAATGGGTCACCAACGATCCTCCGATGTTTAAATCAGTAGAAGAAATACTTCTTTAGATGCGTCGCGTTCCAACTTCGTGGGATTTCTTGATCGTCGAGGGTCTGGAGTCGATAGGCTCCTTTACCCACGACTTCAGATATACTATAAGGACCTTCCCACTTAATGGAAAGTTTACCTGCATTGAGTTCTTGAGTGTTCTGGAACACTCGACGGAGGACGTAGTCGCCTTCTTGAAAGACCTTGATTTTGACGTTTTATTGAAATGTCGCTCGACCGCCTGCTTTTGGGATGCCATTCTGATCAAGGCTGACTCTCTAAGTTCTTCGAGGGCGTCGAGGTCGTATCCTAAATCGACCAAGTTGTGATCGACTGAAGTATGTCTTGAAGTTGGAAGTTGGACCTCGACCGGTAGAACTGCTTCACAACCATAGACTAGGGAAAAGGGGGTTTATCCTGTGGACGTGCGAGGTGTCGTGCGATTTGCCCACAGGACCGAAGGGAGTTCTTCGACCCACTTTCCCTTAGCGGCTCTTAGCCTTTTCTTGATCGAATCAATGATGGTCTTATTGCTTGACTCGGCAAGTCCGTTAGCTTGGGGGTATCTGGGAGTCGAGGTTGTCAGCTTGATGTTTCTGTCTTCGCAGAATTGTTGGGTACTGTCGCTTATGAACTGGGATCCGTTGTCACAGGCGATTTCTGATGGAATCCCATATCAGCATATGATGTTAGTTTGGATAAAAGAGATGACTTCTTTGTCCCTTACTTGGGAAAAAACAGCCGCTTCAACCCATTTGGAAAAATAATCAGTGAGCACAAAGAGGAATACCTTTTGTCCCGGGCCGGGGGTAACTTGCCGACAATATCCATTCCCCACCTCATGAAAGGCCATGGGATAAGCATCGAGTGCAAGGGTTCAGAGGGTTTATGTGACATACCTGAGTGTCGTTGACAAGGATCACAGTTTTGGACGTACTTGACGACGTCTTGTCGCAGTGTTGGCCAAAAATACCCTTGTCGAGAGATACGATTAGCCAAACTGCGACCTCCTGAATGATTGCCACATTCTCCGTCGTGCATCTCTTGAAGGATTTTCTGGACTTGACTCTTGCTAATGACGCATCTTAGGTTTACACCTGTTGATGATCGTCGATAGAGCTTATCCCCAATCATGATATATTTAGAAGCCTTGAATCTGATCTTCCGGGGTTCCATCTTGTCTTCTGGGAGTTGGTCGTGCGTGAGGAAATTTCGGATGTCGCACGACCAATCATCCTCTTCATCTCCGATCTGGACGACATCGACGTTTTTGATGGACGATGTCGCCAGATGGATCATGGGAATAGCGTCAAATATTGGTTCGACCAAAGCAGACCCAAGGTTTGCTAAGGCGTCGGCCTGAGTATTCTGGTCTCTCGGGATCTGTTCGATAGAAAAAGATTTAAAATTTTCAGATTTTTCTTTTGCTACCTTTAAGTACGCTGTCATTTTTGAATCTTTGGCCGCGAATTCCCCATTGATCTGGTTTACCACCAGGAGAGAATCGCTTTTGGCATGTAACACAGTTGCCCCCCCCCCCCACCCCCCCCCCATTGATCTGGTTTACCACCAGGAGAGAATCGCTTTTGGCATGTAACGCAGTTGCCCCCGAGTCATAGGCCATATTCATTCCTATGATCAGGGCTTCGTATTCAGCTTCGTTGTTGGTGGTTTTGAAATCGCACCGGATCGAATATACCATCTTGCCCCCCTGTGGCGACTTTAAGACGACGCCTAGTCCTGAACCTCTAACGTTGGATGAACCGTCGACATATAAGATCTAAGGCACGTCGTCGTGAGTCGCCACAGCTGACACTTCGAACTTTGCTTCTTTCTCCGATTCAGGGCTGAAATAAGCAATGAAGTCCGCCAAGGCTTGCGATTTGATCGAGGTCCTGGGTTTGAAATCGATGTCGTAACTACTGAGATATATGCTCCATTTTGCTAGGAGACCTGTCAACTCAGGTTTTCTTAAGACAAACTTAAGAGGAAAGTTAGTCACGACAGTAACAGGATGCGATTCAAAATAGTGTCGAAGTTTTTTAGCAGCTGTGACTAGCGATAAGAGCAATTTTTCCATAGATGAATACCTGGTTTCTGCATCCAAAAGAGATTTACTTACGTAGTAGATTGGCAGTTGCTGCTTTTCATCTTCTCGTGTTAGGACGACACTTACCGCGTTTGGACTAACAGCCAAATATAGTTGCAAGACTTCATCATCGCAAGGTTTCGACAATAAGGGAGGCGACGTCATGTACTCTTTAAGCTTTTGTAATGCCTGCTCATGGCTGTCGGTCCAGTCGAAGCCTCTATTTTTCCTGAGGACATTATAAAACATATGGTATTTATCTGAGGATCGAGAGATAAACCTGTTCAAGGCTGCTACCCTACCAGTAAGCCTTTGGACTTCTTTGAAATTTCTTGGAGACTTGAACTCGACAATAACCTTGATCTGGTCGGGATTAGCCTTGATTTCCCGACGAGTGACCATGTAGTCTAAGAATTTCCCGGCACCGACGCCAAAGGAACATTTTGTCGGATTAAGCTTCATGCTATATTCTCTAAGGATGTCGAACGACTGCCTCAAGTGCTCGACGTAATCGACAGCTTGCTTCAACTTGACCAACATATCATCGATGTACACCTCCATTGTGTCACCGAGACGATCCTTGAACATCTTGTTCACCAGGCGCTGGTAGGTGTAACCTGCATTTTTTAGTCCAAAAGGCATAACCTTATAACAGTAAATACCTCGGTCCGTCATAAACGCGGTTTTTTCTTGATCCTCGACGTGCATTAGGATTTGAGTATATCCGGAATAGGCATCAATATATGTCAATAGTTCGTGTCCTGCCGTCGCGTCGACCATGGCATCGATATGAGGTAACGGAAAAGGATCTTTTGGACAAGCTTTCTTGAGGTCTGTAAAGTCGATACAGACCCTCCATTTTCCATTCTTCTTTGCTACAACCACGACGTTAGCGAGCCAATCAGGGTATTTTACTTCTCGAATCTTCCATGTCTTGAGAAGGTTGTCGACTTCGTCATTTATCACCTTATTCCTTCAGGAGCAAATTTCCTTCGTTTCTGCTTGACAGGTTTGAATGATGGGTCAACATTGAGCTTGTGGGAGATGACGTCAGGATCTATGCCGACCATATCTTCGTGCGACCAGGCGAA
Source organism: Saussurea involucrata (assembly GCA_033807775.1). Taxonomy (NCBI): domain Eukaryota; kingdom Viridiplantae; phylum Streptophyta; class Magnoliopsida; order Asterales; family Asteraceae; genus Saussurea; species Saussurea involucrata. The sequence goes on from CM066326.1 coordinate 17,876,493, forward strand.
ACAATCAGCATATTCCTGCAAAAAAGATGTCAACTTCTTCCTGAGGCAGGGACTAAGGGATGACCCGATAAAGACTTTTTGTTCAGGCTTGCTTGGATCTAGGATGACTTCCTCCAGGCAATAATCGTTGACTGCTTCAGGAGCATTCTGTGTACTTTCGTGCCCCTATTGCGCTGGGACGGCGGCTTGTTCTGGATTTTCGTTATCTGCCATTCTCCTGAAATCGAAAACAGAAGAAACTCCAAGAAACCGTTAGTACGACGCACGTTTGTCGAAGATTTTCTCTAGATGGGGTCCCACGGATGGCGCCAAACTGTTAGTGCCAAAACTTGCACCAAGTACAACTTAAGGCCGATGTGGACTTTAACAACTAAAGAAAGGAATCGTTCGACAAAAGCGTGCGACAAAGACAGAAATGTAAACGAGACAGAGAATTTGGTGACACGGGAAAAACCTCAACGAGGAAAAAACCCGCGGACGACAGTGGATGTCGTCGCTGCACTATGGTCGCCAAACAGGGGCGATGTCCTTTGATACTAGTGTCGATCGTACAGAGATTACTATACAAATGAAAGAAAGACTTCGAAATGTAAAGTAACAAGTGTTTTTTATGTGAAAACAGTGTGCGTCGTGGGTAAAAATGATGTGTCGTGCGAGATTGTCTTGCGTCGACAGCGATCTTCTATGAGAGATTTCTTTGTTTTGAGTGTTCTTCAGAGTTCGAGTGCTTGTGCTTGTTGTTCGATGTCTGGAACTGATGATTGAGCTAGGAATTTATAGTCTTCGGGCGCTCTTAATTGACTCATTAAATATTTCGATAACTGTCGTAACGGACGTCGCTTTTAGTGTTGTTAATGACCTTCATCAATTATAGCCACTGTCCATTAATGATGTTAACTCCTGCATTAAACATTGAACAAACGTAACAGTAATATCATGTGTTAGTTGGTCGAGGTCGCATGGTTCTATGCGATGGTTGCGTGAAACGTACGACACTATGGTCGAGTGTCGTGAGGAACTCTCGACCTACCTTTTAGAAAAGGCGACAGAGGTTTCAAGGATTTTTTGTCGGACCCTTTTCTTAATCCAAGATATGGCTTATAATATGTGTCTTACCTTTTCTAGTCGTGGTCGAGACTGGTGAATTTTTTCCCAAACAAACATGCTGATTGTTTTGCCTAGACGCACGAAGATATGGTTTCCATTGATCCAGATGTCATTTCCCATAAATTGAATGTTGACCCGTCGTATAAGCCTATCAAGAAAAAAGGACGCAAGTTCGCCCCGGGGTGGAACAAAGTAACCAACGAAGAGGTCAACAATCTGCTTAAGACCGAAAAAAAAAATAAAGAAGTGAAATACCCTTATTGGTTGGCTAACTCATAGTCGTACAAAAGAAAATCGGGAAGTGGAGAGTGTGCATCGACTTCACAGACCTCAACAAGGCCTGTCCAAAAGATCATTTTCCACTACCGCATATCGACACAATGGTCGATGCTACTGCTGGTCACGGAATCTTAACGTTCATGGACGCTTATTCTGGATACAACTAGATCCTGATGCATACTGCCGACCAGGAGAAAACCACCTTTATGACTGACAAAGGTATTTACTGCTACAAAGTTATGACGTTTGGTTTAAAAAATATAGGGTCGACATATCAAAAATTGGTCAACAAGATGTTCAAAGACTACCTTGGCGATACAATGGAAGTGTGCATCGATGACATGCTCGTCAAGTCAAAACAAGTGGTCGATCATATCGACCATTTGAGGAAGTCGTTCGTCGTCCTCACGCAGTACCTGATGAAACTAAATCCTAAGAAATGATCCTTCAGCGTAAGAGTTGTGAAATTCCTAGGATACATGGTGACACGGCGCGGGATCAAGGACAATCCCGACCAAATAAAGGCGTTCGTCGATATCAAATCACCCATAGATTTCAAAAAAGTCCAATGACTCACTGGTCGCATAACCGCACTGAACAGGTTTATCTCTCGATCCTCGGATAAATCCAACCTATTTTACAATGTATTGAGGGAAAACAGAGGCTTCGAGTGGTCGGACGACCTCGAGCAAGCATTGTCAAATTGAAACAATACATGGTGTCGCCACCCCTGTTGTCAAAACCTAAGGACAATGAGGTCCTACAGTTGAACTTGGCAGTCAGTTCCAATTCAGTAAGTGCTGCCTTGACTCGAGAGGACTACAAACGTCAACTCCCAATTTATTACATAAGTAAGTCTTTATTGGGTGCTGAAGCCAGGTACTCGTCCATGGAAAAACTATTGTTAGCACTAATCACTGCTGCTAAAAAGCTTCGACATTACTTTGAATCGCATCCCATGAGTGTCGTTACTAATTATCGTTAATGCCAAAAGTCGCACCAAAGGGACAACTTAAGGTCGATGTGGACTTAAACAACTAAAGAAAGAATCTTTCAACGAGACGTGCGACGATAAATAAAATAAAGAAACAAGGGATTTGATGACGCAGGAAAAACCTCAATCGAGGAAAAAACCTGCGGACGACAGGGGGTGTCGTCGCTGCACTATGGTCGCCAATCAGGGGCGATGTCCTTGGATACTGGTGTCGATCATACAGAGATTACAATACAAATGAAGGAAATGCTTCGAAATGTAAAGTACAAGTGTTTGAATGTAAAAATAGGTGTTTGTCGTGTACGAAACAAAGTGTGAACTGCTGGTCGAGGGCTGTTGTCGTGCGTCGAGAGCGATACTTAGAATAATGGTTCTTCACTTCAGGTGTTCTTGAATATTGCTTCGGTTGTTAATCGCCGGATATTCGATGTCTTGAAATGTTGATTGAGCTTGATATTTATAGTCTTCGTGTCCTTAGCTTCATCCATGAATGCTCCTTTAATGGCCTTAGCGGTTGGAAACGGTCGCTGGAGTAATGATCTTCGTCCGTTACGGTCGCCGGCTGTTTAATGATTGCGTCGGTTATAGTCGTTGCTCCTTAATGACTTTTATTCCTGCATTAAACACTTAACAAACGGTCATGGTGAACGTTAGCTTTGGTCGAGGTCGCACGTCCTTATATAATAGTCGTGCGGATCGGGCGACGCTATGGTCGAGCGTCGTAAGGAACTCTCGACTTATCTTTTATGAGGGACGACGATGGTGTTCTAGGTCTTTGTCGAGACCTTATCTTAATAAAAGATATAGTCCCTAATCATACGTCTTACCTGTTCTGGTCGCGGTCGAGCGATGTGATTTTTTTCCCAAACAGTTTGCCCCCAAAATTTGAAAATTGAATGTCAAATTTAAGTTTTAAATTTTGCTTGTCGAACGCTTAGACTTGTGACCTGGGTTGAGGGACTTACCTGGTTGTCGTGGAACTAGACTGGTTCGCCTTTAACTGAACGAGAAGTTGAAAAGTTGTGACGTCATATTGACGCGCGATGATGCTTACCAGCTGTCGAGGACAGGTGTCGAAGGTTCAGATAGGTATGGATGCGTGTTGATCATCAGCGGACTCGACTTGTTGCGATTTCCTGCATAAATAGAGATCACAATGGGTTGTTTTTGTTAATGCCAAAAATCGCACCAAAGGGACAACTTAAGGTCGATGTGGACTTAAACAACTAAAGAAAGAATCTTTCGACGAGGCGTGCGACGATAAATAAAATAAAGAAACAAGGGATTTGATGACGCAGGAAAAACCTCAAACGAGGAAAAAAACCTGCAGACGACAGTGGGTGTCGTTGCTATATCCTTGGATACTGGTGTCGCCAATCAGGGGCGATATCCTTGGATACTGGTGTCGATCGTACAGTGATTACAGTACAAATGAAGGAAATGCTTTGAAATGTAAAGTACAAGTGTTTGAACGTAAAAATAAGTGTTTGTCGTGTACGAAACAAAGTGTGAACTGCTGGTCGAGGACTGTTGTCGTGCGTCGAGAGCGATACTTAGAATAATGGTTCTTCACTTCAGGTGTTCTTGAATATTGCTTCGGTTGTTAATCGCCGGATATTCGATGTCTTGAAATGTTGTTTGATCTTGATATTTATAGTCTTCGTGTCCTTAGCTTCATCCATGAATGCTCCTTTAAGGGCCTTAACAGCTGGAAACGGTCGCCAGAGTGATTATCCATAATGTTCTTCGTCCGTTACGGCTGCTTGCTGTTAATGGCTTTGACTCCTGCATTAAATATTTAACAAACGTAACAGTCAAGGTTAACGTTAGCTTTGGTCGAAGGTGCAGTGATTTTACGCGATGGTCGTACGGGACGGGCGATGCTATGGTCGAGCGTCATGGGGGACGTACGACTTACCTTTTATGGAAGACGACGAATGTTTTCTGGGTTCTTGTTGAGACCTTATCTTAATACAAGATATAGCTTAGGACATGCATCTTACCTGTTTTGGTCGTGGTCGGGCGACGTGATTTTTTGCCCAAACAGTTTTCTTTAGAGATTTTCTTTAAAAGTTTTCTGTTTCTTATGAGGCCCTTCATGACTTTGTTCAAATCTTGGGTGGTTGGAGATCTATCAAGGGTTGCGATACCCGAATCGTTGACGATGTTGGTTACGATGAACACGATGTATGTGTATTCTGCGCACCTGGCGACGATGTCTTCTGCCACGTCAACCCTTTCGTCAGCCGATAGGGGCGGGGGTGTAAAGACGGGAGAGAACGAGGAGGAACTTATGGTGATCAGCTTTGCGCTGTCGCCGTCCCTCTCGTTTGACTACGTCCTCGTCAGGATGAAGTCACTTCCGCATCTGGGGAAACAGCAACCCTTAGTTTCCGAGGAGTGTTTTCAAAGGATCTCTATTGAAGAGATAGGGCTGTGTTTAGCCGAACTGGCGTTCCTTGTAAGTTTTTCTTTCAAAACTTGTGTTATCGATGTTATTTCGTTTTTATGTTTTGCTAACGTGTTTCCTTCGTATTTTACAGATGCTTCTGTTTCTTTTAATTAAGTGTGTCAAGACGGGAACATTATTGGAGTGGAGGTCACTCGTCAGAAAACAGATGTTCCAGCCTTAACATTAATCTTTAGAGCCATATTCTCAGAATATTATGGCGTAAGGAGCTGGAAAACAATTCCTAACTTACTCGTTTGATCCCTGCATTAACATGTTTTGATGCTGCCACGATCTCGAAGGTCAAGACTCCGGGCAGAACATACGACTGACACTCTTCTCCACATTTTTTGTTTTATGTAGTTTACGCTCGATCTTATTAGTGTGTAATGAGTTTTAGTCTGTCTTTGTATAACTGTTCGTTCTGTGAACATGTTATCGTCTGTAAAATGAGCGAAGAACCGTGCGACTTAGGCATTCTTTGCAATATGATGAGTATAACTCAGACATTTTGAATTGTATTGACAATCATGAATATATATCATCGATGACTATGAAAAAATTTCAAAGTTTAGAAACTTTTATTGAGAGGTCACTAAAACCTACCAATCGTACGATGAAATTTAGATGCCCCCGTGATAAGACGATCGATTCGTGAACTTGGGCATCTATGTTGTGCGTTCCCGTAATTATCTTTAGATCCTATGATGTTTATTTTCAAGTAACAATTTGTATGAGAAAGAAGTAACCTTAAAAGAAATATCTTTTGAGATGCGTCGCATTCCAACTACGCGGGATCTCTTGATTGTCGAGGGTATGGAGTCTCATAGGCTCCCTTACCAACGACTTCAGAGATACGGTACGGGCCCTCCCACTTGATTGAAAGTTTTCCCGCGTTGTGTTCTTGAGTGTTTTGGAACACTCGGCGAAGAACATAATCGCCTTCTTGAAAGACTTTGACCTTGACATGTTTGTTGATATACCGTTCGACCGCTTGCTTCTGCGACCCCATTCTGATTAAGGCTGATTCTCTGAGTTCTTCGAGGGCGTCGAGGTCGCAACTTAGATCAACCAGGTTATGTTCAATGTAAGTGTGCCTTGAGGTTGGGAGTTGGACCTCGACTGGTAGGACTGCTTCGCAGCCGTAGACGAGAGAGAAAGGGGTTTGTCCTGTGGACGTGCGTGGCGTCGTGCGATTTGCCCACAGGATCGATGGGAGTTCTTCGACCCATCTTCCCTTTGCAGCTTTCAACCGCTTCCTGATCGAAGCTATAAAAGTTTTGTTACTCGATTCCGCAAGTCCATTGGCTTGAGGATATCTGGGAGTTGAGGTTGTTAGCTTGATATTCCTGTCATCGCAGAACTGTTGGGTCCTGTCGCTTATGAATTGGGATCCATTGTCGCAGACAATCTCGGACGGAATTCCAAACCTGCATATGATATTAGTTTGGATAACAGAGATGACTTCTTTATCCCTGATTTGGGAGAAAGCAGCCGCTTCGACCCACTTGGAAAAATAATCAGTAAGTACGAGGAGGAATACCTTTTGTCCTAGAGCAGGTGGCAGCTTGCCGACGATATCCATTCCCCACCTCATGAAGGGCCATGGGATAAGCGTCGAGTGCAAAGGTTCCGAGGGTTTATGAGACATACCTGAGTGTAGTTGACAGGGGTCGCAACTCTGGACATACTTGATGGCGTCTTGTCGCAGTGTTGGCCAAAAATATCCTTGTCGGGATATACGATTAGCTAAACTACGACCTCCTGAATGATTACCACATTCCCCGTCGTGCATCTCTTGGAGGATTTTCTGGGCTTGATTTTTGCTGATGATGCACCTGAAATTTAAGCCCGTCGATGACCGCCGATAAAGCTTATTTTCGATCATTACGTACTTAGATGCTTTGAATCTGAGTTTTCGAGCCTCCATTTTGTCTTCGGGGAGTTGGTCGTGCACGAGGAAATTTCGAATGTCGCGTGACCAATCATCTTCTTCGTCTTTGATCTGGATGACGTCTGTGTTTCCAATGGACGGCGTTGCCAGGTGAATCATAGGAATAACATCAAATATTGGTTCAACTAAAGCGGACCCAAGGTTTGCCAATGCGTCGGCCTGAGTGTTCTGGTGTCGCGGAATCTGTTCAATAGAAAAAGATTTAAATTTTTTGGAAATTTCTTTTGCCACGCTTAGATATGCTGTCATTTTTAAATCCTTGGCTGCGAATTCTCCATTGATCTGATTTACTACCAGCAGGGAATCGCTCTTGACATGCAGTGCGGTTGCCCCCGAGTCGTGGGCCATATTCCTTCCCATGATCAGGGCTTCATACTCACCCTCGTTATTGGTGGTTTTGAAGTCGTATCAGACCGAGTATACCATCTTCCCCCCCTGTGGCGACTTTAAGACGACGCCCAATCCAGAGCCTCTAATGTTGGATGATCCATCGACATGTAGAATCCAAGGTACGTCGTCGCGAGTTGCCACAACGGACACTTTGAGTTCTGCTTCTTTTTCTAACACATGGCTGAAATCGGCGATAAAATCTGCCAAGGCTTGCGATTTGATCGCGGTCCTGGGTTTAAAATCGATGTCATAACTGCTTAGATATATACTCTATTTTGCTAAGCGACCTGTCAACTCGGGTTTTATAATAGATCGGCAATTGCTGGTTTTCATCTTCTCGTGTCAGAACATCGCTTACTGCATTTGGGCTGACAGCCAAATACAACTGTAGGATCTCATGATCGTGAGGTTTTGACAACAGAGGAGGCGAGGCCATGTATTCCTTGACTTTTTGCATGGCTTATTCATGATCATTGTTCCAGTCGAAGCCCCTATTTTTCCTAATGACATTATAAAATAGATGACATTTATCTGAAGATCGGGAGATAAACCTGTTTAGAGCTACTACTCGACCGGTGAGTTTCTGGACTTCTTTGAAATTTCGAGGAGATTTGATCTCAATGATGGCCTTGATTTGGTCGGGGTTAGCCTCAATGCCTCGACGAGTGACCATATAACCCAGGAACATCCCGGCCCTAACGCCAAAGGAACATTTCGTCGGATTGAGCTTCATGTTATACTTCCGGAGGATGTCGAACGATTGCCTGAGGTGATCAATGTGATCAATCGCTTGCTTCGACTTCACTAACATGTCGTCGATATATACCTCCATCGTGTCTCCAAGATGGTCTTTGAACATCTTGTTTACCAGCCGTTGGTAGGTAGAACCTGCATTTTTTAGTCCGAAAGGCATAACTTTGTAACAATAAATACCTCGATCCGTCATGAAAGCGGTTTTCTCTTGGTCGTCAACGTGCATTAAAATTTGGTTGTATCCAGAATAGGCGTCCATGAACGTTAATAACTCATGCCCCGCAGTTGCATCGACCATGGCGGGAATGGATCCTTTGGACAGGCTTTATTGAGATCGGTGAAGTCGATACAGACCCTCCATTTTTCATTCTTCTTAGCGAGCCAATCAGGATATTTTACCTCCCGAATCTTTCCTGTCTTGAGGAGGTTGTCGACCTCATCATTTATTACTTTATTTCTTTCAGGAGTGAACTTGCGACGTTTTTGCTTGATAGTTTTGAACGATGTATCGACGTTAAGCTTATGAGCAATGACATTGGGGTCAATACCGACCATATCTTCATGTGACAAGGCGAAGCAATCAGCATGTTCTTGCAAAAAGGATATGAGTTTTTCTTTAATGTGGGGATCAAGGGATGAACCCACAAGAATCTTTTGATCGGGTTTGCTTTGATCTAGAACGATTTCCTCCAAATGATACTCATCGACAGCTGCTGGGGAGTTTTGTGCATTTTCTAAGCTTGCGTGTACTGGAATAACGGCTTGTTCTGGATTCCCGTTATCCGCCATTTTCCTGCGACAGAAAACTGAAGAAACTCCAAGAAACTATTAGTAGAATGCACGTTCGTCGAGGATTTTCTCTAGATGTAGTCCCACGGATGGCGCCAAACTGTTAATGCCAAAAATCGCACCAAAGGGACAACTTAAGGTCGATGTGGACTTAAACAACTAAAGAAAGAATCTTTTGACGAGACGTGCGACGATAAATAAAATAAAGAAATAAGGGATTTGATGAAGCAGGAAAAACCTCAATCGAGGAAAAAACCTGCGGATGACAGGGGGTGTCGTCGCTGCACTATGGTCGCCAATCATGGGCGATGTCCTTGGATACTGGTGTCGATCATACAGAGATTACAATACAAATGAAGGAAATGCTTCGAAATGTAAAGTACAAGTGTTTGAATGTAAAAATAGGTGTTTGTCGTGTACGAAACAAAGTGTGAACTGCTGGTCGAGGGTTGTTGTCGTGCGTCGAGAGCGATACTTAGAATAATGGTTCTTCACTTCAGGTGTTCTTGAATATTGCTTCGGTTGTTAATCGCCGGATATTCGATGTCTTGAAATGTTGATTGAGCTTGATATTTATAGTCTTCGTGTCCTTAGCTTCATCCATGAATACTCCTTTAATGGCCTTAACGGTTGGAAACGGTCGCTGGAGTAATGATCTTCGTCCGTTACGATCGCCGGCTGTTTAATGATTGCGTCGGTTATAGTCGTTGCTCCTTAATGACTTTTATTCCTGCATTAACCACTTAACAAACGGTCATGGTGAACGCTAGCTTTGGTCGAGGTCGCACGTCCTTATATAATAGTCGTGCGGATCGGGCGACGCTATGGTCGAGTGTCGTAAGGAACTCTCGACTTATCCTTTATGAGGGACGACGATGGTGTTCTAGGTCTTTGTCGAGACCTTATCTTAATACAAGATATAGTCCCTAATCATACGTCTTACCTGTTCTGGTCGCGGTCGAGCGACGTGATTTTTTGCCCAACCAATTATCCTCTCAAGTCTGTCTTGAGAAAACCAGAACTAACAGGTAAACTAGCATAGTGGAGCGTCTACCTTAGTAGCTACGACATAGACTTCAAACCAAGGACAACGATCAAATCGCAACTCTTAGCAGACTTCATCACTGACTTCAGTCCGGAGCTAGATAAAAACATACAAACGGATACTATGGCGACTCTCGACGACACCCTGTTACGTGCGAAATATGTGTTTTAATCGCAGTGGGTTGCAAACTGTCCACAGTGGGAAGTGCAAGTGTACACTGTCCACTGTGATTGTCACATCAAGTAATAGTTGGTAAAATACCAGAATCGAATCCACAGGGACTGGACAATCAAGACAATATGGTTCTCATGAGCTCCTTTTACAGGTTTCAATTAGAGAGAAAAATAATACTTTGGTTTGGTTGGCGAAATAGCTACTTTGACGATTTTACTAAGATTAAAAGGAGGAATGGAGGTTAGATTTTCCCTAGATTTTATACTAAATACTCGGACCTAAAAATGATCCTTGTATTCGAGGTAGACATTTTCGCTAGAAAAGCCCGGTTACAAAATACTCACACCGTTTAGATAAAAATCCCATACTCTTAGTACTTATTGTTTTGTCAATGGTAATCTCAAGAATGGACCTTTTCAGGTATCGATGGAATGTGTAGAGACAAATACTCTAAGTGTTTTAATACACAAATTAGCTTGCCTACTACTCCAGTGGGTTGAGATTTGCTCACTGTGCCGACCTCACTTTCGTAAGTGTCATAAGAATTCTTTCGAATCCACTAGCATCATTCAAGCTCGTGTCACTACGTTCTACTTATTTCTAAGTTAAGAACTAGACTTTAGATCCTTGCAAGTGATCGGCTTGTTCGCATCCTTGGGTAAAAATCGAGAATGAATGACCAAACCAACAAATATTCTAAGTATAAAGATTACTCAAGCATTTTTAATAAAATCCAGGTACTTCTCCTTCCTACATCCCAAAGGATGTTTAGCCCATACTTGAAGTAAAGAAAGCAAAAGAGTAGAAGTTGCACATAATTAAACTGAAAGTGACTTGAATAGAACTCACAGTGGGGAACGAGGGTTCGTCCCTGTCACTGTGTATTGCGAACTACAATTAAGCTAAGAAAGTAAATTACTGAAAATTAAAGCTAGTTACTGCAGTAAATAAAAGACTAAAGCTAATGTGGTAGTTGAGAGAATTTAAGGCTAAGCAAAAACTCAAGGATCCTCATAAATGCTACCCAAGTGCTCCTTTATATACTAGGAGAAGGAGTTGGGTATTACACAAAAGAGGTGGGTCTTCCAATGGTTAAAGATTGCTGTGTTGTGGCAGAAATCAGTTCCTTGTGTAATCCTTTTACCCAATGGACCATTTTCCAAGTCAATCTCCAAGTACAAGGAGGTGTACTTGATGCTATCTCCAATGAAAACTACCTTGTACTTCTCCAGCCCATATTTTCCTGCTATTTGAACCTTCTAAACACCAGGTTTTATATTTCTAGCCCATGGTTTTCTTTTGTTTTCTTGATCTGCTCGAAGATTGGGGAACCGGAGTGGGCACAACAGTGGTCACTGCAGGATAAAACGTGAAAAACACCCAAATTCTACCAAATAAGTTATTAAAGACCATGGTTCACTCCTTTTGCTCGTTTTCGTGAAATATACCAAGAATGGGGGTTTTAAGAAGTGAAATGGCTAAAATTGACAAAATAAAGTGGAAAATCAATGGAAATAATAACTCTAAAAATAGAGTTATCACAACCTCAAACTTAAACCATTACTTGTCCCCATGTAATAAAAAAGAAAGAAATAAAATGAACAAAATGCAGTAGAACTTTTTGGGACTTACATACTTCTTGACATGAATGGGCGTTGATCTCCTTCCTTCGATACTTCCTTCGGTTCCAAACTTGAAAATTTCACTTTTGTGTTTGACGAAATCTTTCCCTTGTTTTCCATTAATCAATAGGGCTTTCTTGGGTTCGACGGGTTTATGGCTTTGAATATTTTCCCAAGGTTTTTTTTTTGTAAGTATTTCCAAACATGGACCGAAAATCTCGCTTGGAGATTTTTATTTCAAGAAGTGGGTATTTTGGATTTTTATTGGGTATGTACGCACACTTTCAGGCTTTATTTAGGTATGGCTATTTTTGTGAAAGTGGGTATTCCGATGGTCCAGAATAGGCACACCATCGTTTTCTGGGAGTGAACACTTTGATGGTCCAGAAAGGCACACCATCAAGTTTGTTAGTGACACTCCATTTTTCTTCTGTTTTTGTATTTTTGTGTTTATCTCTTTTTTTTGGAGGTGTGTATGGTTTACCCACCTCAAACTTAGACTTCACAGTGTCCCCACTGTGGGCAAACTGGAAGTCACTCTGGAAGTTCCCACCTCAAACTTAAAATCTCACAGTGTCCCCACTGTGACATTGAATTAACGAACAAAGGTGGTGGTTTGGGGTACAAAAAGGATCGTGTTTGGATGCGAAAAAACGGCCTATATCATTTCATGGTAACAAGTTGAGATTTGTACTTACAAAAGGGACATTTTTAAGTCGGAAGCCGAAAGTTGAACCTTGAAATGGAAACGAGATCAAACAAGCATTCAAACAACAAATACGTTAGTACCCAAAAGTACCTACCCAGTGGTAGGATTTCATGCATCATTAAACCAGAAAAAATGTAGCAAATTGTCAGAAAGCCTAGCCATAGGCACAAAATATGAAACAAACACAAAATAAAATTGTTTTGGGAGCAAAGGAGATAAACCATTGTTTTAACAAACCATTCAGGGGGTTGGGGTTGCATCTGGTGAACTGGCGGCGTCATCTTCATCAAATTCATCATCGCTAGCATAAGTCGGGCAAATATCCTCAGGAAAATCTGGGAGCTGAGCAGCTAGCATCGGGTTGGCCTCCTTCATCATCAGGCCCATCACCTCATCCCGTTCTCTTGTATACAACCAAAATTTCTGCGTGGCCCGGTTCTGATATCGCTGCTCACCTTTCAGCAACTCGATCCTGTATGTGAGCTTCTTCAAAGCTGCCAAGATCTCTCCCATTTGGTTGCTTGACGATCCTGCCTCGATTGAATGGAGTGGCGTACGCGGCGTTCTCACAACATGCTCCTCAGCAATGGTCACAGTGGGGTGAACAGTCCCCACTGTGGGGATATGTTCTTCTGGTTCAGATGGAGGAGTGGTGACGTACCTTCTCATCTTGCGGATGGTTTGTGCGCTGATGTTGTTTATGGAGTCAAACCACTGATCCTCCACCGCTGAGGGTACACCTGCGTCTTTCTTTGACGGTTGTTTTGTCGGCCTCTTTGTCGGTTTTTTCAGAGCTTTGGTCACCGCAGACCTGGTGACCACGCCTTTCTTCCTCATGGCCCGCAGAATTGGGTTCTCCCTATTGTGGGCATCCTTCCTCACTGTCTCTCTTTCAACATTATCCCCAAGCTTGCGGTATTGTTCCTGATAGTCATCATCAACCTTCCTCTGAAACTCCACTTCTTCAGCAAAAATCTCTGCCTCAGCCCTTTTCCTTTCTTCCTCAAAAATCCTTTCCTTCTCAACCTTTAACATTTCTTTCTCCATTCGCTTTTCCTCTTCTTCCTTTCTGATTCTTTCTTCTTCCTCTCGACGCCTCCTCTCGACCTCTTCCTTTCTTTTTCTAATGGCTTCCATTTTCTGTTTGAACTCCTCTGCTAACCACCTCTCTTCTTCTTCGGCTAGAAGCGCCTCGGTCTCGAAATGGGTGACACTGGTGTCTGAGACTCGCGAGGATGAAATAGCCTTTGGGCTTTCGTGCCTTGAAAAACCTTTTTCGGCCGCACCGGAGATGATCGGGTTTTCGCCGGAGACCGGCGGCGGTTCGTTTAGGTCGCCGGTGACGGTTTCCGGCGGTTGTTCCTCGGCGGTCCTGCGGCGGATGGCCGCACGTGTGGGTGCATCGGGGTTGGTGTTCATCCTCTTGGTTCTTGCCATTTTTAGGGTTTTAGGAAGTTTTTTTTAGATTGGGTTTCTTGGAGAGAAATGGAGAAGAAAGAGTGCTTTTGAATATTTTGGAAGTGAAAGTGGTTTTTGAGGGGTTAAGGTGGTTTTTGGAATTTTTGAAAAAGGTTTAGGGTGGAACCGTCGGTTTCTAGGAGAGAGAGAGAAGGACTATGATGGTTTTTCTTGAAAGTTGAAGGGGTTATGACAAATGGCAGAAAAGTAGACTTTGATGGTAGAAAAAGTTGAATGCTTGTCAGCATTGGGCCCCAAAAATGGTCCCATCTTCCGTCAGATTTAAGAGTGGGGAGCGCAGTGACCTGAGCCTTCCCCACTGCGAAGCATTTTCTTCCATAAAACGACAATTTCGCCTTCACACATAAAAACAAACTACCATGCAGAATTAAAAAGACCAAATATAATAAAAAGACAGCAAATAACTGAAATAAAATATTTACAAATGATTTGTGACTTTGCTTAACCATAGTGGTGTGAAGAGTGGGTTGGAATGTGGGAACTTTCATGTAGAAAATGCTTTACCCTTTGTCCATTTACTTTAAAGATCTGACCCGATTGTGGAGACTTCAACTCTACTGTTCCGAAAGGACTCACCTTGACAATGGTGTATGGTCCCGTCCATCTTGATTTTAGTTTACCTGGAAAGAGTTTGAGACGGGAGTTGAACAATAGTACTTGTTGTCCTTCCATGAACTCCCTATGGTTGATCCTTCGATCGTGCCACATCTTGGTCTTCTCTTTATACAACTTTGCGTTTTCATAGGAGTGATATCGCAACTCCTCTAGCTCATGCATTTGTAAACTCCTTTTGATTCCCACAGCATCCTCACTCATGTTAAGCTCTTTAAGGGCCCAAAACGCCTTGTGCTCTAATTCAACCGGTAAATGGCAAGCCTTGCCAAAAACTAATTTAAATGGAGACATTCCCAAAGGAGTTTTATAGGCCGTTCGATAGGCCCAAATAGCATCATCAAGTTTGGTTGACCAATCTTTTCGGTGCGGTTTAACAACTTTTCCCAAAATCCCTTTGATTTCACGATTTGAAAGTTCGGCCAAACCATTGGTTTGTGGATGGTATGCGGTGGCCACTCTAGGATGAATATCATACTTAGCAAGAACCGCGACCATGATTTTGTTTACAAAATGGGTTCCTTCGTCACTGATTAATGCCCGTGGTGTTCCAAAGCGAGTGAATATATTTTTATGCAAGAACTTCACCACAGTGTTAGCATCATTGGAGTGACAAGCAATGGCTTCTACCCATTTTGAAACGTAGTCTACCGCAACCAAGATATAAAAGTTGTTGTTGGAATTCGGAAAAGGTCCCATAAAATCTATCCCCCAAACATCAAAAAGTTCAACCTCTAAAATGTTGTTAAGAGGCATTTCATTTCTTTGCGATATATTCCCCGTACGTTGACATTGCTCACAATTTTTCCCAAATTCATACGAGTCTTTAAAAACAGTGGGCCAAAAGAATCCACTTTGCAAGATTTTTGCAGCGGTACATTTTCCACCGAAGTGGCCACCGTAGTGGGATGTGTGACAACCATGGAGTATTTGATGTTGCTCACTCCCATGGACACAACGCCTCAATATTTGGTCCGCCCCTATCTTGTACAAGAAAGGATCGTCCCAAACGTATTGTCGTGTAAAAACTTTTTGAATGGTTGTCCACTCATCCCGTGGGGCTTAAGTCCACTTGCTAAAAAGTTTGCAATATCAGCATACCAAGGAATATTATTTTCACTATGTTGAGCAGATAATAATTGTTCATCGGGAAAAGTTTCTTTTACCGGAGTGGGATCAACAGTGCCCACTGTCTTCTCGAGCCTAGACAAATGGTCGGCAACCTGATTGCTTGTTCCTTTTCTGTCGACGATCTCAAGGTCAAATTCTTGCAGCAATAAAACCCATCTAATCAACCGTGGCTTGGAATCAGCCTTGTTGATCAAATATTTGATCGCTGCATGATCTGTGTGCACTATGCCCTTCGTCCCTATCAAGTATGACCTGAAACTATCAAAAGCAAACACAACCGCAAGTAATTCTTTTTCAGTAACAGTGTAATTAATCTGAGCTTCAATCAGTGTTTTACTTGCATAATATACTGGGGGAAAAACTTTGTTCTTTTTCTGTCCGAGAACAGCCCCCACAGCCCAATCGCTGGCATCACACATCACTTCGAATGGGAGTGACCAGTCAGGAGTGGTCACTATGGGTGCTGGTACTAATGCTTCCTTGATTTTTTCAAAAGCTTCTCGGCATTCTTGGGTAAAAATGAAGTCTTTTTCATGTTGTAACAGGTTACATAGGGGTTTTGTAATTTTCGAAAAATCCTTGATGAACCTCCTATAAAAACCTGCATGACCCAAAAAACTTCGAATACCTTTCACCGTTGTGGGTTCGGGAAGTTGTGCCACTACCTCAAGCTTGGCTTTATCAACTTCCAACCCTCTTTTTGAGACAAGGTGTCCTAAAACAATACCCTCTTCGACCTTAAAATGACATTTTTCCCAATTTAAGACTAGGTCGTGGGTCTCACATCTCACTAGGCTTTTCTCTAAATTTCCCAAAATTTGTCAAATGATGTCCCTATCACAGAAAAATCGTCTATAAAAACTTCTATGGTATCTTCTATCATGTCGGTAAAAATGGCCATCATACAACGTTGGAAAGTGGCTGGGGCATTACATAATCCGAATGGCATCCTCCGGAATGCAAAAGTACCGTAGGGACAAGTAAAGGTGGTATTTTCTTGGTCCTCGGGGGCGATGTGGATTTGGTTGTATCCGGAGTATCCATCTAGAAAGCAATAAAATTCATTCCCCGCTAACCTATCAAGCATTTGGTCGATGAAAGGTAAGGGAAAATGGTCTTTCTTAGTGGCCAAGTTGAGTTGTCTATAGTCCATGCATATTCTCCATCCCGTGACAGTCCTAGTGGGAATGAGCTCGTTCTTTTCGTTCTTCACTACGGTCGTCCCTCCCTTTTTAGGGACACATTGGACGGGGCTCACCCAACTACTACTAGCAATGGGGTAGATAATACCGGCATCTAACCACTTCAAGACTTCTTTCTTAACTATCTCCTTCATGATGGGGTTCAACCTTCTTTGAGGTTGGACTTTTCCAGTGTGGTCACTCTCCAAGTTAATCTTATGTTGACATAAAGAGGGGCTAATTCCTCTAATGTCCGCTATGGTCCAACCAATTGCCTTCTTATGCTTCATCAATAAATCTATCAGAAGTTGTTCTTGTTTCTCACTAAGTTTGGAAGAGATAATAACAGGAAGTTTATTATCCTTAGCGAGATAAGCATATTTTAAATGGGAAGGCAATGGTTTAAGCTCTAACTCGGGAGGTTGTTCTATTGAAGGGGGTTGAACATCTCTATCCTTAAAGTCCAGAGGTTCAAAAGCTGCAACCATTTCGTTACACTCATCCTCAAAAGTGTCATCACTCTCAGATTCAGAGTGCTCACTATCACTCCCCACTGTGGGAACTGTATTCCCCACTGTGGGCAGTGTGTCAAGACTGTGGGTTCCATAAATCGAACTCAAGGCAAAGCAATCTTCGGTATCTATATATTTAAGAGACTTAAAACATTGAATGTCACCTCTTGGTCATTAACTCTGATCGTGAGTTCCCCTTTGTGCACATCAATCAAAGTACGTCCGGTTGCAAGAAACGGACGCCCTAAGATGATTGGGATTTCTTTATCGGCCTCATAATCTAGAACTAGAAAATCGGCAGGGAAGATAAATTTATCCACTTGGACCAAAACGACTTCTATTTTTCCTTTTGGGTAGGCAATGGACCGTTCGGCTAGTTGTAATCTCACAGTTGTGGGTCTAGCCTCTCCAATACCTAACTTGTTAAAAATGGACAACGGCATCAAGTTGACACTAGCTCCTAAATCACAAAGTGCTTGACCGACTTCCTGTCCTCCTATAATGCATGGAATGGTGAAACTACCCGGGTGTTTCAACTTAGGTGGAATCTTGCTAGTAAGGAGGGCACTACATTCTTCGGTCAAAGCCACAGTCTCAAACTCACCCAACTTTCTCTTTTTGTTCAAAATATCCTTTAAAAATTTAACATAGCTTGGCATTTGCTCGAGAGCTTCTACCAAGGGTATGTTAATATGAAGTTGTTTAAAAATGTCTAAGAATTTTTTAAATTGAACATCGACATTTTTAGGCTTCATTCTTTGAGGAAAGGGGATACTTCGTGGGTCAATTTGAGTTTGCTGAGTTATAGGATTTGGAACAGGTCCAAAAGTGGGAAGGTCAGGGATGTCGGTCCCCACAGTGGGGATCACAGTGACTTGAGGAGTGCCCACTGTGGTGGTCACAGTGGGTATTTGAGGCGAATCATCAGACTTAAAAATGATATCTTTCAGATCCTTTCCACTCCTAAGTGTTATGGAATTGACATGTTCAGGCCCTTTTCCTACCACCCTAGCATGCTCGGTATCACTAGGTAACGTCCCTGGTGGTCTATTTTTAACTTCGACTGCTAGTTGTCCCACTTGGGTCTCTATGTTCCTAATGGCTGCCTGGGTTTGGTTCATAAAACCCTTGAGAATTGTTTCAATCGATTGTTGAACCTCAGCTGGTTGGTTGGATCGTGGTTGGTATGGTTGTAAGGACTGCCCTTGGTGAAGGTTCTGTGGGTGTTGCCCATTGTTTTGTGAGGATTGCCCACTGTGATGTGGTTGAAATCCAGGGGGTTGTGTGGTCTTTGCTGGATATGACTCGGCCCTTGGGGTTGGAGTCCTTGATTACCAGACCAAGAGAAATTCGGATGGTTCCTCAAACCTGGATTATAGGTTTGCGAAAAAGGATTGTTCCGTGGGTTGGTCCCTATGACATTAACAGATTCGGGATTTGCCGGACAAAAATCAAAAACGTGCTCTTCTCCACAGAGGGAGCAGTTTTCAGGGAGATGTGTTGTGGAATTGACTTGGCCTCTATTTTGATTTAAAACGATTTTGGTCAAGGCCACTAATTGCGCATTCATGGTTTTAAGTGCCTCGGAATCGATGGTGTTGGTCTTTGGCATGGGTGCTCTCGGATTTGACCATTCGGTATTGTTGTTGGACACTTTTTCTAAGATTTGATATCCTTCGTTGTAAGTCATACTCGTAAATGTTCCACCGGCTGTTGCATCTAAGATGATTTTGGATGCATTGGAAAGACCATTGTAAAAGGTCTCCAATTGGATACAATGCGGGATGCCATGGTGTGGGCACTTTCGAAGTAATTCTTTAAATCGTTCCCATGCATCCGAAACAGCCTCATCTTCTTCTTGTCTAAACAAAATAATATCATTTCGAAATCTTACATTCCTTGTGGGAGGAAAGTATTTTTGTAAAAATTTATCTGCAAGATCTTGCCAAGTGATTATCGAGTGAGGTGCATGTGCGTTCAGCCAAGACTTCGCCTTATCCCTTAATGAAAAAGGGAAAAGCCTTAGTCTTAATGCCTCATCACTAACACCTTGCAATTGAAAGGAATCGGTCATTTCTAAAAAAGATTTTAAGTGCGAGTGTGGATCCTCAGATGGCGATCCTCCAAATTGACCCATGGCTTGGATCATTTGAAACATCACCGGTTTGAGTTCAAAATGCGTTGTTTCAAGGACGGGCCTTCGAATCCCGGAGCCTAAATCACTAACTCCGGAAGTAGCATAGTCCCGTATTTTTCGATCTTTGCTATCGGCAATCGTGATTGTGGTCTCCACTACAGGTGGCGGTATTGCATCCATGTTCACAGTGGGGATCACAGGGGGTTGTCGATTTTTGTTTTTACGTCTTCTTCTTAAAGTCTTTTCTATTTCAAGATCGATTGGTACCAAAGGTTCGTGTTGTTGCCTTGGCATGCAACACGAAAAGCTTAGAAAAACGAGTTACTCGGGCTCGAACAAAAACTAATATCTTGAGATTTAAAATCACGCCAGTCCCCGGCAACGGCGCCAAAAACTTGTTACGTGCGAAATATGTATTTTAATCGCAGTGGGTTGCAAACTGTCCACAGTGGGAAGTGCAAGTGTACACTGTCCACTATGATCGTCACAACAAGTAATAGTTGGTAAAATACCAGAATCGAATCCAAAGGGACTGGACAATCAAGACAATATGGTTCTCATGAGCTCTTTTTACAGGTTTCAATTAGAGAGGAAAATAATACTTTGGTTTGGTTGGCGAAATAGCTACTTTGACGATTTTACTAAGATTAAAAGGAGGAATGGAGGTTAGATTTTCCCTAGATTTTATACTAAATACTCGGTCCTAAAAAATGATCCTTGTATTCGAGGTAGACATTTTCGCTAGAAAAGCACGGTTACAAAATACTCACACCGTTTAGATAAAAATCCCATACTCTTAGTACTTATTGTTTTGTCAATGGTGATCTCAAGAATGGACCTTTTCAGGTCTCGATGGAATGTGTAGAGACAAATACTCTAAGTGTTTTAATACACAAATTAGCTTGCCTACTACTCCAGTGGGTTGAGATTTGCTCACTGTGCCGACCTCACTTTCGTAAGTGTCATAAGAATTCTTTCGAATCCCCTAGCATCATTCAAGCTCGTGTCACTACGTTCTACTTATTTCTAAGTTAAGAACTAGACTTTAGATCCTTGCAAGTGATCGGCTTGTTCGCATCCTTGGGTAAAAATCGAGAATGAATGACCAAACCAACAAATATTCTAAGTATAAAGATTACTCAAGCATTTTTAATAAAATCCAGGTACTTCTCCTTCCTACATCCCAAAGGATGTTTAGCCCATACTTGAAGTAAAGAAAGCAAAAGAGTAGAAGTTGCACATAATTAAACTGAAAGTGACTTGAATAGAACTCACAGTGGGGAACGAGGGTTCGTCCCTGTCACTGTGTATTGCGAACTACAATTAAGCTAAGAAAGTAAATTACTGAAAATTAAAGCTAGTTACTGCAGTAAATAAAAGACTAAAACTAATGTGGTAGTTGAGAGAATTTAAGGCTAAGCAAAAACTCAAGGATCCTCATAAATGCTACCCAAGTGCTCCTTTATATACTAGGAGAAGGAGTTGGGTATTACACAAAAGAGGTGGGTCTTCCAATGGGTAAAGACTGCTGTGTTGTGGCAGAAATCAGTTCCTTCTGTAATCCTTTTACCCAATGGACCCTTTTCCAAGTCAATCTCCAAGTACAAGGAGGTGTACTTGATGCTATCTCCAATGAAAACTACCTTGTACTTCTCCAGCCCATATTTTCCTGCCATTTGAACCTTCTAAACTCCAGGTTTTATATTTCCAGCCCATGGTTTTCTTTTGTTTTCTTGATCTGCTCGAAGAGTGGGGAGCCGGAGTGGGCACAACAGTGGTCACTGCAGGATAAAACGTGAAAAACACCCAAATTCTACCAAATAATTTATTAAAGACCATGGTTCACTCCTTTTGCTCGTTTTAGTGAAATATACCAAGAATGGGGGTTTTAAGAAGTGAAATGGCTAAAATTGACAAAATAAAGTGGAAAATAAATGGAAATAATAACTCTAAAATAGAGTTATCACACCCCTTGGACACTTCACGTCGACGGATCATCCCACGCTAGGGGGCAGGACTTGGTGTCGTCATAAAGTCGGCACAAGGGGGCAAGTTGGTGTACTCCATACAATGCGACTTCAAAGCCCCAAACAATGAAGCTGAGTACGAAGCATTGATCGTGGGCATGAGCATGGCTCAGGGTTGGGGGCAATCGGACTACACATCAAAATGGATTATCTTCTCTTCGTGAATCAAATTAACATGGAATTCATGGAAAACGATTCCAAAATTACGGCATTCCTTAATGCAGCCAAGGCAAAGTCGGAAGAGTTCAAACCCTTCTCAATCATGCAAATCCCAAGAGACAAAAACGCACAAGTCGATGCCTTAGCCAACCATGGGTCATCACTTGGCAAACCATCATTCGACAATATCCCCATGATCCACCTAGCAGCTCCATCTATCAAGAACACTGAATACATCCATGTCCTCGATGAAGAAAATGATTGGTCGCGTGATATAAAGAATTATCTTATGCACGACCAACTACCAGAAGACAGAATGGAAGCACGCAAGATTAGATTCAAAGATTCCAAATACCTTATTATTGGAGGCAGACTCTATCGACGGTCGTTGACGGGTCTTAACTTACGATGTGTCGTCAGCGACAACCAAATACAGACGATTATGAAAGAAATGCACGACGGAGAATGTGGCAATCATTCGGGAGGTTGTAGTCTAGCAAACTGAGTCTCAGGACAAGGTTACTACTATTCGACTTATGACCAGATGCTACCAGGTATGTCCAAGGCTGCGACGCCTATGAGCAACACTCAGATTTGGAGTCCCATCGGAAATTTTATGCGACAATGGCTCGCAATTCACAAGTGATCGAACTCAATAGTTATGTGACGATCGTAATATCAAGCTTATGACCTCGACACCACGATACCTCATTTGAATGGACTCGCAGAACCGAGAAACAAGGTTATAATCAACTTGATAAGAAAGAGACTTAAAGCAGCAAAAGGAAGATGGGTTGAAGAACTTCCATCGGTCTTATGGGCCAATTGTACGACACCGCGTACGTCCACAGGTCAAACCCCATTTTCCCTAGTCTACGGATGTGAAGCAGTCTTACCTGTTGAGGCCCAACTACCGACGTCAAGGCACACTTCGGTCGATCATAACCAGGTAGACCTAATTTACGACCTTGACGCCCTAGAAGAACTGAGAGAGGCCGCTCTGATCAAGATGGCATCTCAAAGGAAAGTGGTCGAATGACATTTCAACAAGAATGTCAAGATCAAGGTCTTTCAAGAAGGCGACTTCATCCTTCGACGGGCGTTTCAAAACACCAAGGAATTGAACGCAAATAAGTTATCAACTAAGTAGGAAGGACCATATCGTTTATCAGAAGTCGTAGGAAGAGGTGCCTATAGGATCCAAAGTCTCGACGACCAAGATATCCCACGAAGCTGGAATGCGGTACATTTGAAAAATACTTCTTTTAAGTTATTTTTTCTTACGATGTATTCATCACGACGATTACTGACTTAAGCATCGTAGCGTCGTTGGCTAAGCCAACAACCAACCACTATCGATTGATATGTCGTAGGATCGCACGATCGGATAAACGCAAGTAAGTAACTACGATGGATTCTTTTAAATAAGACTACTAGACGATCAAGAAATCTTAGGTCTCACGATTCCAAGTCTAAGACTTAGAAAACGTCTAAGATAAAATCGCACGATCTTTGTAAAATGCCTCAATCGCATGTTCTATATTTCGATTACATAAGTGTTAAAGCGTTAATCGTGTAATTATATTATTCGACACTTACTCTATGTCTTATCGCAAGTTATCGCACGATTGGCGTGAGCTTTATTTTTTACGATAAGTAAATCACACGACAAATAATTCATAAAGCAAAAGAAGACACTTGTATTCATTAAGTTCAAAATAATGCAAGTAAAAGGCACGACCATCTACGACCGCCCTTGTAAAATTAAAATAAAATTAAAAAGCAAAAATATCTAAGACTGAGGAGTCTTCTGGTCCCGAGCGACCTCCTCACCGCCACCTTCGGCCTCGACGCCTACGGCCTCACCCTCTTCGATCTCGTCTTCTTGATCGAGCCTCTTCTTGTCGTCGATTTGTTCCAAGAAGGCGGCGACCTCAGCTTCGGCCCTGGCCATGGGGTTCTTCCCTCTCAGATGGTGGCGCATATTCGCCGCCTCGACCCTCAGGCACGTCAGCGCCTCAATGGAGAGGCGTTTTTCCTCCAGAGAGGCAACCCCCTTCTCCTCAGCCTGTACGAGCGACCTAAGGTCCTCGACTTTGACTTCTCTTTCAGTTAAGGCCACCTTAGTCGTTGATAAAGAGGCCCTATCTAGGGCCTCCTTCTTTCGATTTGAGGCCTCTAGATGGTCTTGCACATCGTCAAGCCTAATCCAGAGGGATTCCGCCCTGGCGATCGCCGCCCGCTCTCCCTTACGAGCCTTGCGCTCCTCTTCTTGCGATGTTCGAAACTTTTCGACGCCATAGGGGAGACTCTTATGAATTTCTCCATCTGGTTGTACAGACAGAGCGACGCTTGGAACGCCTGAAAACACACGAGTATGAGTTAAAACGTACGACATAAAGAAAAAACAGAAACAAGAAGCAACAATTACGAGATATTTACCATGAAGGAGAGCCATGCGACGTGAGACCCTGTCTCGTTGACGGAGACCTCCTTGTATCGCTCGTGAAAGGACGGAAGAAGGAATTTCCGCAGGTTGAGGAAGATCTTCGCCCTGTCGAGGGCGCTGTCAGCCATGAAGTTAGACGATAACTTGAAGTTGACCGTCGTCACTTCAGGGTCATCCCCAAGATGATGACCTTTCCCCTTGTTCACGGGGGTAGACGACTGAGGCCCCATCGCCTCAGCCAAAGGCGTCGCCATCGCCGTTGGTGGTGTCCTATTAATGGGTACGGCGTCGACCACGTCCGTAGACGTCTTCGTCGTCTCAGGCATAGCAACCTTTGAGGGGTCACCACCCTTTGACGACGGTTCCCTCCGGAATGTCGTCTTCGTCTTTTTCATCCCCGTCACCGGGGATATGGGATCCTTTCTCTTCAACTCCTTGGCCTTCTTGGTCAGAAGTAGTTGTGCCTCCTTCTTGAAGAGGCCTAGCGTCGACTTTGATCCCGACCCACCTGAAGCGGAGCAAATAAAGAGTCAGAAAAGAAGAAAAGCTTAAGTCGTACGACCAAGTGTCGTACGACCAATATATATATATATATATATATATATATATATATATATAAACCTAAGAGGTATATGACTTACCTGTCATCTTCCCTTCTCCTTTTTCCTCTTCATTTTCTTCATCTTCTTCTCTCCTCGTGGTCGAGATTTCAGGGACTTCAATCTCGATGATGTCGTCCTCAGACCCTTCGTCGACAGGGGCACGATTGACGAAGAAAGATAGTTCTTCGAGGATGTCGAAGAAACTTGTCGATCTTCTCCTGTGTATCAGCAAGAGGCTGAACCTCGTCAAAGTTTATGGCTAAAACATGAAAATCACCAAGTTAGTACGACAGTTAGAGTGATAATGCAAAAAACGTGCGCCAAAGCCAAAAAAAACTACCGTCATTATTCCACACGACCACGACCCAAGAAATATCCTCGTCGACGTGGTTGAGAGATTGCAGTCGACCGAAGACATACTTGGTCTTCCACCCACGGTCGTTAACCGCAGTGTTTTGGACCAGGATGTGATCCCCTCTAAACCTCGAATAGAGGCTAATCGCGGTTGTTATCCACCTTTACCATATGAGCCGCCAAGAGGTCATTCACGGTGAATGGCGACTCCCATTTAACCGTGACCTTTTCAATCACGTAGATAATGCGCCAAAACTGGGGTATTTCCTGACCTGGCGACAGGTTAAATTGGTTCAAAAACGCCCTAGACAGTGGCAAAAGGGCCACCTAAACCCTATTTTGAAGGGATATTCGTACTTAACGAAATACCCCTTCGGACACTCCTTATGGCGAAGTTGGTCGGGGAGGTTCAACTTTATCGCCACTGGAATCTGGGCTAGAGCTCTAAAGACGTCAAGCTCCTAACCATTCTCAATCGAACTAGGAGGTTCACTCGACATGACAAAATCTGGGGTTGTCACTTGGGCTACGTATAGTTCCCTAGTATCCCAGTGCTTCGCTCGTCTCCAATCTATGGTCTTAATATGCATAAAGAATCAGAGAAGAGATCGTACCTTATATAGGACCCTAAAACCTCAACAATTTATAGAAGGGGTTCGATTTGTGAAGATTTTGGAAAAAATCGCCTGAATTCTCTCTCTAAAAATATTTGAAGCGAAAAAAAAGAATAGATCGGCCGAAAGCTTATATTTATACACGCCATCGTGTCAGGTCAAACCGTTGGATGATCGATAGTTGTCACCAACTCTTCGCATGCAACCGTCGGATGATTGACACGTGTCCTACCACTGTCATCCACGCGTCGTGCGTCATCAAGACATCATCGAGTCTTATCGACTCTTCTGTTGCATTCGAACCGATTCAGTTACCTTGGATCATAAGTCGTCTCGTTGGTTGACAAGTGTCAATTCAGTTTCCTTGAGTTTAAAATTTTAAATTTACGCACTAACTTCATATTTTGGGGGCAAACTGTTTTGGTATAAAAAACCACACCTCACGACCGACGCATGAAACCAAACGACGTGTATTACACGACAAGTCTTGTATTAAGATAAGGTCTTGAAAATAACGTACGACAATGACCATAGTCGTCACATAGTATATTGGTCGTAAGATATGCACGGCTTACGACCAAGACCCTTGGTAAAACTTCACGATCGTCGTAAGATTGCTATCGACCGTAACTAATTAACTCTCGACAAGCATTTTTTTGTGACTATCTAATGCAGGTCAAGCACATTAAAGGACAACGATCATAACCAAAGATCGCAATCAAGCGTATTCAATGACTGTTAATGCTAAAAATCGTCCAAAGGAAGCTTTAAAGTCGGTGTGAAGCTTTAACAACTAGCGAAAGGATTCTCGCGACAAATCGTACGACGGGTAATAATAAAGAATAAGAGACAACAAAATTTGGTGACGCGGAAAACCCCGTCGAGGTAAAAACCACGGTCGACTATGAGAGTCGACGGTGCACTATGGTAGTCAAACAAATACGACGTCCTTTAGTAACATATGTCGTGAGTAGAACAAATTACAATAATAGGAAAGATAAACTTAATAGTAAAATTCTATCGTGCGTCGTGTGTGAAAAACACTTCATCGTGAGTTTCTTGGAGGGAAAATACGAATGATCTCTTGAGTGCTTCGAGAGTACTTCTGGAAAATCTTGTGTAGATTCTTATGTGTGTCTTTGAAGAACTTGTTTTGAAGCGTGGCTTCAAGCTTGATATATATAGGCTTTGGCATCATTAATGTTTGGGTAAAAAATCACACCTCACGACCGACGCAGAAAAACAAAGGACTTGTTTTGCACGACAAGTCTTATATTAAGATAAGGTCTCTTAAATTATACACGACCATATCATTTATCGTCACCAGTAGGGTATCCCCGTCGCAAGACCAAAGTGTCAACCAAAACGTGCGATCCTTGTACGATTATCATTGACACTAACTTACTAATGGTCGACAAGTGTTTCTCTTATGACTATTAATACATGTCAAGCACCATAAAGGACAACGATCATAACTGAAGATCGTAATCAAGCATATTCAATGACTAAGACCGTTTCTCACATTTATGAAGGCCATTAATAACCCCAAAATGTCAGGATCGATTCTTAACAAGAATTAAACTTCTTAGAAACAGAATTTAGAGAATCTTGCGGAATAGAACTCTAAATCAATTAAAGAACAATCAATAGAAATTCAATAAACTGTATATAGATCAAACAGTTATTACTCACAAGTTTTACACCAAACCTCAATCTTGTTGAACAGGCTCAACAAGACGATTTCTACTTCTCTAGAAATAGGATCTATGACCTTGAGGTTAATTCACTCTTGAATATCGAATTCTGTATGCTAACTATCTTCTGTTTTTCTCATCTTTTTAATAGCTATCTATCAATACTATTTATACAAAAGTAATTACAAGATAACCATAAAAAGTAAATTGATCTTCTGAATCTTCGTTAAGCATATCTTGATCAATTCCTTCTTTGTCTCCAAAAGTATCGCATATCAAATTTATCAACTCAGCAGTATTAATGATGATTTGGCTCAGCAGCATTAACAACCTTCAGCAGTATTAATCTTCACAGTCTTCAAGCAGTAGTAACTCAGCTCAGCAGTACTAACCATGTCTAGCAGTAGTAATTTGGACTAGCAGCACTAACTTCAACTAGCAGCATTAACTTCATCTAGCAGCAGTAACTTTGCCCAGCAGTAGTAACGAAGAACTGGCAGTAGTAATGAAGACTTAGCAGTACTAACCATACTTAGCATATCTTCAGTTCCCAACAATCTCCCCCTAACTTGACTTTTAGGAAAAGAAGTCAAGTTCTTCAGATGATGCTTCCAAAACTTAGTCATCATGTACACACAGATTAGGACTTAGGCCTAGACTCTGATTGAGAATCCTCTTTACCAAGAATCTACCCATTGCTGAATCCTTGTTGCAGGTCAGCTTAGTGTGTAGCATTCCTTGCAGCCTCTTCATGCTGTGATTGTATATTTCATCTACAAGATAGTATTCATGAGTTGCAGAGTCAAGGGAGATGACATATACTCCACAGTTTTCATAGAGCATCCAGTTGGTAATGACTTGAAACTGTGTGTTTAACCTATGCTGAACTGCTTCAGGTTTGAACATTTGGCACAAGAATTCAAGTACCATTTTAGAAATTGACATCCCTGGCTCAGTCAGCATGTTTCCATATATCTTCATCCCAACTTTGAACATCTCTTCTAAGTCTGATCTTGAGCAAGTTCTGACAATTTTTCCCCAAGTAGAAAATACTTCAAATTTTCCATCAGCTCTTTTTATCCTAATGAACTCCTTTCTACCATCTTTCAAAGTGTCCCAAAAGATGATTTCAGGAGCCTTAGATGATATTGGTTCAGCCTGAAGTGGAATTGGGTTAGATTCAACACTAGTAATGTACAAGTCACATTGGGCATCCGTTTGTGATTGCACATTGCCTGATTTCCCTGATGGAGTTGCCACTTCTTCTTCAGCAACTTTTCCATCAGATTTCACTGTTTCCTCCTGGGCCTTTTCTGCAGATGACTCCACCCTTGGTTTCTTTTCATTTTTCTTCTTTGTAGTTATGGGCTGGGTTCTTGGTCTTTTCTTGGACATCATCTTGGTTCTTTTAAGAGTTTTGACAGCCTCAGGAGTTGGTTCAGCTGCTTTAAGTTTTTCAGCAGCAATAACCATTTCTGCTGCTATGGCTGTTACTGCTTCTCTTAGTACATGTAGTGATGCTGCTTCAATACTGTTCTTTATAATCCAGTAAATTTCTTCATCTATTTCAGCTTGAGTTGTAGTTACTGCTTCCTTCTCAGTTTCTGCTGCTTTGACTGTTTGGCCTTCAGCAGCATTAACTGTTTCTGCTGCTTGTTCAAGCTCAGCAGCATTAACAGTTTCTGCTGCTGTGGTTTCTGCTGCTGTGGTTTCTGCTGCTTTGGTTTCTGCTGCTGTGGTTTCTGCTGCTTTGGTTTCTTTGACACACTCTTCCCCCTTTTCTGTCTCACTGGACTCCCCCTTAAACTGTGCATAGTCCATTTCCATCTCAGTCTCTATGTGAGCAGTCTCCCCCTCAATTTGTGGACCCTTCAGTTTCAGTTCTGCTTCTGACTCTGACTCCCCCTTTTTGGGAGCATCATCAGTTGAGGTTCTCCTTCTTAGCACAAACCTTGCCTTTTTCCTTTTGTTCAGCAACTTGGTGACCATCTTTTTGAGCTTCTCAATTTGAGACTGTTGGTAGGTGACCACAGTCTTAAGTTGCTCAATCTCTTTCTTTTGTGCCATGACATCCAAGTTGATATTCCCTAAGGTTTCCATCAATTCCTCATAGTTATATCTATCCTCACCTTGTTTAGAAGTATTAACCTTCTTTAAAGGATCCTTGGAAGTTTCAGCAGAAGCCTTCTGCCTAGCAGAAGCACTACCTGCCCCCTTGGTTTCTTGGCACCTGGGTCCTCCTAATGATTTCTCATTTAGAGTTGCCATGGGGAAGGTCTTATTTATGTTACCACTGTCCTTCTCTGTGCTAGCAGAAGTAGTGGCAGCCTTACCACCCATATGGTCATCCTTCTCCTTAGAGACCACCTTCTTGAGGTTGGGAGACACCCCTGTGGTTTCCCTGTTGATATTCTCAATTGGAGAATGCTCCAATTGAGGGCTTAAAGGCGTAGGGCTTGGAGTAGGTACAACAAGGGAAGGAGCCTTGTGCACCTTTCTTCTTTGAAACCTTTTGGTGATTGTGGGAGTGGGCTGTTCAAGAATGGACTGTGGGATGTCTTTTGAGATGGAAGGTTGGGATTGGTCATCAGTGGGTTGATCTAATGAGGGCCTTGATCCTGATGCCATACCTTCAGAGGGTTGGGACACAACCATCATTGTGGAGAACAATGGTGTGTCAACTCCTTCCGAGTCCCTAGGAAGTCTTTTCATATTTGAAAAAACCTTCCCTTTAGGGGATTTGGGTACATATACCTCAGTGAACTGAGGTAAGTCCATCAACTCCTTGTTAAGAACTTCTTGCACAAACCTTGGATACATGAAAAAGGTCTTTTTGGATTCCAAGTTTGATACAAGATCATTAAAGATCATTGCTGAGAAATTGTACTTTCTGGCAGTGGATAAGCAGACCAAGGCATATGCAATGGGACTGCTGAACTCACTCCATCCAGTAGTTTTCTTGGAAATACAGTGCATCAGGGTATGAACAAGAAATCTCCATTGGTTGAAAAATTTTGACTTGTAGAATTTAAAAACACCAATGGGACCTTCATACCCCATTCTTTGTAAAGTAGAAAAGAGTTCTTCATTAGGAATAGAAGTTATACCTGAAGCATCATTCAACTGAAGGGAGATGCGAATAACCTCTTCAGTGACTTTCAAGGGTTTATCACAAACCCTTGTTCGTATGGTCTTCTGCCCTTCTTCAACACTAACAGTGGCATTCTCCCAAAATTGTTTCTGATGTTCGATATAGATTGTTGGGCTCACCGTGAGTGCATAGGAGATGTGCGAGGATTTGAGAAAATCGACTATATCGTGGAATCCCGCAGCTTGTTTCGGCTTCTGAAGCATGGCTATTTCAATGTGCTCATCCACAAACTCCATGATGCCTAAGGATTCTTGAAAGAAAAGCACAGAGATTCTGGGGAGTCTAGGTTAGAACGAGAGAGAAGAAGTAAATGCGAAGAGTCGTTATGAACATGGGCGGGCAAACAGGGGTATTTATATGCCCTAGATTATCAGAAGCAGTATTAACTACCTCGCAGTATTAACTACCGAGCAGTATTAACTGCCAAGCAGTATTAACTGCCAAGCAGTATTAACTACCTAGCAGTATTAACTACCGAGCAGTATTAACTACCGAGCAGTATTAACTACCGAGCAGTATTAACTGCCAAGCAGTATTAACTGCCAAGCAGTATTAACTACCTAGCAGTATTAACTACCGAGCAGTATTAATTACCGAGCAGTATTAATTACCGAGCAGTATTAACTGCCAAGCAGTATTAACTACCTAGCAGTATTAACTACCAAGCAGTATTAACTACCGAGCAGTATTAACTCCACTAGCAGTATTAAATGCACTAGCAGTATTAACTACTGAGCAGTATTAACTACTGAGCAGTATTAACGACCAAGCAGTATTAACTACACTAGCAGTATTAACTGTACTAGCAGTATTAACCACTGAGCAGTATTAACCACTGAGCAGTAGTAACTGCACAAGCAGTAGTAACTACTAGAACACAGACAGTAGTAACTTCTGTACTGGCAGTAGTAACCACACTTACACTTTTCTTCACTTGGTAATCTGAGGAAAACAGAGGATCCTGAGAAAGAAAGTTAGTAGCACCAAATATAGGAAGAAATATAGGTATAAAAACAGAAAGTCAAGAATTTATTCTAGGTTGATCATGCCCACACTTGTTACCAAAAAGGTGAATCTACCCACATCAAAAGCTTTTGTGAATAGATCAGCAAACTGGTCATTTGTATGAACTTTAGCAACCTGAATTAATTTCTTTTCATTGCAATCTCTTATAAAGTGATACCTTATCTCTATATGCTTTGTTTTTGAGTGTTTGACTGGATTATTAACAATGCTAATAGCACTGTTGTTATCAATGAAGATTGGTGTGTGAAGAAAAGTTACCCCATAGTCCAACATCTGATTCTGAATCCATAGAACCTGAGAGCAGCAGCTTGCAGCAGCTATGTACTCAGCTTCTGTGGTAGATAAGGACACTGTGGTTTGTTTCTTACACTGCCAAGATACTAGTCTTGTACCCAAAAACTGACATCCACCTGAAGTAGACTTCCTATCCATGTTGGCTCCTCCCAAATCACTATCTGAATATGCAAGCAAGTCAAAAGAGGATTCATGAGGATACCAGAGACCTAATCTAGGTTGCCCTTTTAAGTATCTGAATATTCTCTTGACAGCATGAAGGTGTGATTGCTTAGGAGAAACCTGAAATCTGGCACAAACACAGACTGAAAACATAATGTCAGGTCTAGAGGCTGTGAGATACATGAGAGATCCAATCATTGATCTGTAATGATGGACATCCACATCCTCCCCCTCAAGATCTGCAGTGATCTGTTTATGTGTTTCCATTGGAGTGCTTGCTGACTTTGAGTCTGATAAACCAAACTTGTCCAGGATGTCTTTCACATACTTGGATTGGCTAATAAAAATTCCATCTTTCCTCTGTTTTACCTGAAGCCCAAGAAAGAATGTAAGTTCTCCCATGGAGCTCATCTTGAAGCTTTTGTGCATCAATTCTTCAAACTCTTTACACATTTGATCATTGGTGGATCCAAAGATGATATCATCCACATAGATCTGAACAAGTAAAGTACCTCTCTTTCTCCTCTTGATGAACAGGGTCTTGTCAATGACTCCTCTTTCAAAGTCATTTATCAAGAGATAGGTAGACAAAGTGTCATACCATGCTCTTGGGGCCTGATGCAAACCATAGAGAGCCTTCTTCAGCTTGTATACTCTGTCAGGGTGCAATGGATTCTCAAATCCAGGGGGTTGACAGACATATACTTCTTCCTCAATGCTTCCATACAGAAATGCACTTTTGACATCCATTTGGTACACTTTGAACTTCATGTATGAGGCATAGGCTAGAAATAACCTGATTGCTTCAATCCTTGCCACAGGAGCAAAGACTTCCTCATAATCTATTCCTTCTTCCTGAGTGTACCCTTGTGCAACCAGTCTAGCTTTGTTTCTGATTACAATCCCTCTGTCATCCTTCTTGTTCCTGAAAATCCACTTGGTGCCAATTGCTCTATGACCTTTTGGAAGGTCTACCAAGTCCCAAACATCCTGTAATTTGAACTGTAGCAGCTCCTCTTGCATTGCCTCTATCCAGCTTGGGTCTTTCATGGCATCATAAGCCTTTTTGGGCTCAATCTGGGACAGAAAGCAAGTAAGAACAGTGTTAACTGTATTTTGCTGCTCTTGCAACTCTTGGAGTCTGCTTTGCTTTCTAGTCATCATGGGAGATGCAATATCTCCAATTACCAACTCAGGAGGATGATTTTTCTGAGTTCTTGTTTGATGACCAGCTTCCTCTTGTAAGTCCTCATCCAGATTAGACTCATTTAATTCTGGATTTGTTTCTGCTTCTTCAGTCACCTCAGATTCTCTGGAATTTGAACCTGAAGACTGATTTTCCTCTGCTCTCCTCTCTTCTTCATTCTGAATAGGTTCAGTCTCCTCATGGTGTTCACAGAATTCCACAGGATCAATGGAAGGGATTGGAAATATCACAGATTGAATTCTGTGTTCTGATGATGGTGTATCCCTTTGTCCTGCATATACATCACCACTGAAACCCAAAGAATTAGTGAGTGAATCAATGTCAAATAGCCAATTAGGACCTGAACCAATAGGATTTGGTGTGTTCTCATTGCATTTGACATTGTCACTTTCTTCAATTATTCTAGAAGAGGTATTAAAGACTCTGTAGGCCTTACTTTGAGATGAATACCCAACAAGAAAACCATCATCTGCTTTGCTATCAAACTTGCCTAAGTGAGATTTGGTATTGAGAATAGTACAAGGACATCCAAATGGCTTGAAAAATCCAATATATGGTTTCCTTTTATGGAAAAGCTCATAAGGTGTCTTGTTTTTAGGCTTTACAACTAAAACTCTGTTTTGAACATAGCAGGCAGTATTAACTGCTTCTGCCCAAAAAGTAATTGGTAACTTTGAGTCAGCTAACAGAGATCTAGCAGCCTCAATCAGTGTCCTATTCCTTCTCTCAGCAACACCATTTTGTTGTGGAGTTCTAGGAGCACTGTATTGTCTCTCAATTCCTTTTTCTTCACAAAAGGTGTTTAGATCAGAATTTTTAAACTCAGTTCCATTATCTGATCTAATGACTTTCACTCTTTGATTTGATTGGTTTTCAATTTTGAGAATGAAAGATTTGATCAGTCCACTTGTCTCATCTTTAGTTCTCAGAAAATATACCCAAGTAAATCTAGAATAATCATCAACAATAACTAAGCAGTATGATTTCTTGCCAATACTCATCACATTGGTAGGACCAAACAGATCCATATGTAACAGTTGAAGAGGATTTGATATAGTGTTTATCTCTTTGGACTTATGAGAAGTTTTGTGTTGTTTGCCTTTGAGACAAGCAACACAATGATCATCACATGAATATACTTTGGATGGCAAACCCCTTACAAGGTTATTCTTAACAAGTTTATTTATTGTTTTAAAGTTCATGTGACACATCCTTCTGTGCCATAGTGATGATTCATCTAAAGAAGCTTTTGAAACTAAACAATTTAGAGATGAATCAGATGAAACACTTTCCAAATCTAAACAATAAACATTATCCTTCCTTGGAGTTCTCAGAAGTATCATGTTTTCATCAACCACTTTGTATCCAGGAGCAAGGATAATACATTCAGAGTCTGTAAACAATATACTATGCTTCTTGTCACAAACCTGTGATACACTTAACAGGTTGTATCTCAATTGTTCAACATAGTATACATCTTCAAAGGTCATCTTACCCTTTGAAACATCACCCTTACCACTTATCTTTCCACCAGCAGGATTATCCCCAAATGCAACATGTCCTCCATCAACCTTTTTGAAATTTTTGAGGCAGGACATGTTACCTGTCATGTGCCTGGAGCAACCACTATCAACATGCCAAATGCTCTTCCCCTTGAGCTGTTGGTTGCCCTGCACATCAAGATAAATCAGTTAGTTTTATTTGGAACCCAAGCCGAAGTGGTCTTGGGTCTCCCTTGCTCATCAAAATACTTACACTTGGTTTTGATGAGATTTTTAACTTTTGGTACTGCTGTGCTGGAATACTTTGTCAAAATTATTGGTGTAGCAGCACTTGCAGCAGTACTAACAGTGCTAGCAGTATTAACCTCAGAAGTACTAACAGAGGTAGCAGTATTAACCGAGTTAACACTGCTAGAAGCAGTATTAACAGAGTTAATACTGCTAGCAGCAGTACTATCTGAAGAAGAAGCACTAAAAGTATTAGCAGCACTAACATTGGACTGAATACTAGCAGTATTAATATTGCTAGCAGTACTAACTTTGGAATGATTACTAGCAGTATTAATATTGCTAGCAGCACTAACTTTTGAAGCAGTACTAGCAGTGTTAGCAGTACTAACACTGCTAGCAGCAGTATTGTTTTTAGTGCTTTTTGGAACCCACATATTATCACATTCCTTTTCAGTTGTTTTCTTTATGTGGTCTTGTTTCTTTGCCACATTTTTCTTTGCAGATTTTTTATATCCACCATTCCTTCTGTAACCACTAGGTTTTTGAAAAGATCTTTGAGCATTAAACCTTTGGTTAATAGGATTGAAATAACAGTGTTTGGCTAAGTGATTTAGCTTACCACAGATGAAACAAGGTTTTGGCCTGTTGATTCTGTTCAGGTCAACTCCTTGTCTCATAGCCCACTGGTTATTCCAGTTCCTTTGATTTCCCCTCTGATTATCATGTTTTTGGGGCTTGTTCTCTTTGAATTTCCTGCAGGAACACTGTTTACAAGTATTTGAGTTCACAACTTTGGGCTGTGTGTAATGAACTTCCTTTTTCTCTTCAGTCCTTTTGATCTCTGTGTTCTTGACACATGGACTCTCATATTCCTCATCAGAGTCTACTTTGTCAGTCTCATCCTCAACAACTATTTCTTTTTCACAAGGATCTATATCAATCTTTAATTCAGGTTCCTTTCTATCCTTGGTCTCTAACAGATCAGACTTAGGAGGTATGTAGTTGTTATTGTAGGGTGGAGGTGTGGCATTGTACCCTATCCCTACTTTCATCTTGTCATGGATTTGTGCTTTAATGATGGTGTCCATGGTTTTAGAAGCACAGGTAAACTTTTCAACATCAAGTTTAACCTTTTTAAGCTCTTCTTTTAACTTTTCATTCTCCTCCCCAGATACTTTCAGCTTAATCTCATACTCATTCTTCTCCCACTTCCAATAGTTAGTATCATAGTGGTGTTGAAGTTCATTAGCTTGAAAAGCTCTAATCTGTTCCTCAAACCTTTCTACAATCCTAACATAATCTTTCACATCTTTCTCTAGCCTCTTAAGGTCATCACACATACCCTGATTGTGATCCCTATATCTTTTAACAGCATCAATGCAAGCTTGAGAACAGAGTTTAGATTGTACCTCAGTGGGGATATCAGACACTTCTGCCATAAGAGCTTGATTCTGACAGGCTTCTTCAGCTTGATCACTCCAATCAAATCCCATTCCTTGTTGAGAAACAAGGGCTTGAGAGGAGCTTCTGTTTTGGTTTCCATTTGGAGTCTGTGATCCTCCACTTCTGCATTCTCTGGCAAAGTGTCCCATCTTGTGACACTTATAGCATTCAACCTTTGACTTGTCAAAGCCTGCACCATCTTCTCTTCTTTGGGAAAAGTTGTTTCTCCCAGTCCTTTTGATGAATTTCTTCACCCTCATTGATAGCATAGCCATCTGCCACTTGATGTCCATCTCTTCCAGATCATCAGCATTGATCTGCTCTAAATCATCATTGATTAGAGAAGAGTGGACATGACTAGAAAAGAATGCTTCTAGTACAGAATCTGTGGTCTTCTCTTGATTGGTTCCACTAGCAGAATTAACAGAACCTGCAGTATTAACAGAATCAGGATTAGCAGCAGTATCAGAGGATGAAGATAATAAAGCAGCATTATAAACAAATCCTGATGGCCTTTTCTTGGCTTCAACTTCAGCCTCAAATACTCTTAGATCATTGTAGAGGTCATCTAGCTCTTTGTCCTCCAATTGGTCATTCTGTCTGAATGAGACAGTGTACATGGTCCATTCTTCTCCCAATGATCTAAGGAACTTTCTGTTGACATCATCAGCATCCATGTGTACACCCACAGTTGCTAATTCTCCAATTAACTTGTTAAATCTGTCAAAAGTTTGAGTCATAGACTCATTCTTTGCAGACATAAAGTTTTCATATTGTTGCCTGAGAATAGCCTTTTGATTTCTCTTTGTGCTCTTTGTTCCAGTAAATCTTTTCTCCAGAGCATTCCACAACATCTGTGCATCTGTGCAGTGTTGGAATTGATGTTGGTACTCATTAGGAATAGCCAAAAGCAGAGTGCTTAAGGCCTTCATCTCTGTTTGTCTTACTTTCTTTTCAGCATCTGTCTTGGGAGGAGGTCTCTTTCCATCTGCTCCAATCTTTCCTTCATTACATGGGCCATTTTCTATAATGTCCCATATTGCATAATCAGTAAGAAGAATGTACTGCTTGATTCTTAGTTTCCACATGTCAAATTCATTGGGTTTGAGCATGGGAACCTTTGAAACAAGAGTACTGTGAGAATCCATTGAGTTGTCCATAATTTCTAAGATACCAATGCTCTGATACCACTTGTCAGGATCGATTCTTAACAAGAATTAAACTTCTTAGAAACAGAATTTAGAGAATCTTGCGGAATAGAACTCTAAATCAATTAAAGAACAATCAATAGAAATTCAATAAACTGTATATAGATCAAACAGTTATTACTCACAAGTTTTACACCAAACCTCAATCTTGTTGAACAGGCTCAACAAGACGATTTCTACTTCTCTAG
This sequence comes from Saussurea involucrata, assembly GCA_033807775.1. Lineage (NCBI taxonomy): Eukaryota > Viridiplantae > Streptophyta > Magnoliopsida > Asterales > Asteraceae > Saussurea > Saussurea involucrata. The sequence goes on from CM066326.1 coordinate 17,914,121, forward strand.
AAATAGGATCTATGACCTTGAGGTTAATTCACTCTTGAATATCGAATTCTGTATGCTAACTATCTTCTGTTTTTCTCATCTTTTTAATAGCTATCTATCAATACTATTTATACAAAAGTAATTACAAGATAACCATAAAAAGTAAATTGATCTTCTGAATCTTCGTTAAGCATATCTTGATCAATTCCTTCTTTGTCTCCAAAAGTATCGCATATCAAATTTATCAACTCAGCAGTATTAATGATGATTTGGCTCAGCAGCATTAACAACCTTCAGCAGTATTAATCTTCACAGTCTTCAAGCAGTAGTAACTCAGCTCAGCAGTACTAACCATGTCTAGCAGTAGTAATTTGGACTAGCAGCACTAACTTCAACTAGCAGCATTAACTTCATCTAGCAGCAGTAACTTTGCCCAGCAGTAGTAACGAAGAACTGGCAGTAGTAATGAAGACTTAGCAGTACTAACCATACTTAGCATATCTTCAGTTCCCAACACAAAACCTATATAATCCAAGACTGAAGACACATTCAGGGGCATATGATTTTCCGAGATATACAACAAATTCTTTGCAATAAACAACCGATTCTCAAGAACTCACCATGAAGCATTCTCGAAGCACTCAAACGATCACTAGCAGAAACGCACGATGAAGCATTATTTCACATGACGCACACCACAATTTTACAATTAAGTCTATTTCTCTTGTAATTGTAATATATTGTACTCACGACACTTGTTACTAAAGGACGTAGTCCCAGTTTGACGACCATAGTGCACCGTCGACTTTTATAGTCGACCGCGGCTTTTACCCTCGACGGGATTTTCCGCGTCACTGTAACACCCCGCTAAAGCGGAAACACGGAATGTACAGCTCCAGTTTCATAACAAAAGTTACAAGATCACATCAACCATCAAAATACATTCAGAAGGTTAAACTTGTCTTTTACAATCGTTTTTTTTTTACAAAAGGGAAATGAACATAAAATTAAAGATAGTAAAGAAAGCTTCATCACGTGTAGCCTTCCTAAGTTCCAACCTTAAGGATGTTCCCCTGAAAAGCATGTAAATGAGAGTGTCAACTAATGCACTAGTTGGTGAGATCACAGGTTTAATGAGTATAACATTGTTTGCCATCGTAAAATAGTTTAAATCCACACAAGGGATAAATAAATCGGTTATAAAAACCACTTGCTCAAGGTAATCGTATGTAAAATGTTTAAGTTATGAGCCCGTTACCCGACCTATACCGACAGAATCGCCTCGACGCGTGTTCCATCGCCAACAATGCGCAAATATAAACAATAATTATGCACTCAAACAAGCTCTACTTGTGAGTGGGGTGTCAAACCAAATAATGTTATCCATAATTACCAACGGCTCACACTCGTGAGTTAAACGGGTAACGTATTCCGAGATGATCCTACTTCAAACCTATGAACGTAAGGTCACTAGTGAGTTCTCAATCTCGAAGGTTCGGTACTAACTATCCAAATCGTCGGAAAATGCCTTGTTGTGTTTTAATATTATAACGTAATAAACATATACATTGTTCTTGTTGGATTAAAGTTTCCGCAATTTCGTCACATTAAGTAACGAAAAGGGTTTAAAAGAACATCAACATATGTAGTACATATATATGTATAAACCGAAATTTTATTGTAAGAACGATAAGATTTGAAGGGTTTTGAATGTAAAGACAATATTTAAATGCATAAATATATAGGTATAGTATATATTTATATTCTACGATTTCATCATAAAATGATGAAATGGGATCAAGAATATATGAAATGCAAAAACGTATATAAATATATTATATATATGTATATTCCACAATTTCATCAAAAATGATGAAAAGGGATAAAGAATAAATAATGTGCATAAATAAAATGCATAAATAAATGTAAGTATAAGATATACATATATATTCCACTATTTCATCATAAAATGATGAAATGGGATTAGAAGTTAGTCCATAATAATAATAATAATTTGTCCTTTGCTGTCCAGAATTTGATGTCACTTGGTGTCCAACTTTGGGTAACTTCCAAGTACAATTTGGTCATGATATTTTATGTCCAATTAGTTCAATGAGTTATGAAACTTTTGGCATCAGTTTCATAATTTTTGGAAGAGTATAAGTACATGAAATAATACTTGACGTAAAACCTAACAGAAGACTTTACTGTTTGTGCACGGATTTTGTGAGGACTGTTTGGTAAATAAATTCCTTAAGTTTTTGAGTGAAACCACTTGGGTTTGAATCTTAACACATAAGAATGATTTCCAGAAAAAGAATCACTCCATTTGGAGTTATATTGAGTGAGATATGACCCTTTGAAGTGGAGGGTGGAATTTGGCAGAAATTTGTCAAACCACACTTTGTGCATGTGCTCACATGTTGACTTATTAACCAACATTCTTATTCTTTTGCATACACAATCCAATTTGACTCTCTTCCATACACTTATTTTCAGTTCCCAAAACACATTTTTGATCCAATTAAGATGCATGCAAGTTACCTATCAACTCAACTTTTATAAATTCTTGTAAAAGACCCATTTTGGAAAAAGGTTGATGTTCTTGCCAAGAACTTCAACATGCAACTTAAAACTGTGCATCTTTAGCTCATGCATGTTTGTTTAAGTATGTTTTTAGTGGATTTCAAAGACTTACTCATAAAATTCTTGAATAAAAGATGATGGATTTCTCAAGAAAACTACATGCATGTGTTCAAAATGTTCATCTTTGGTCTTAACATTGGTTTGATTTTGGATTCACCATCTTTTACTAACAAAAAGATGTTATGATGGTAAATCTACAAACATTAAGACATATGAAAGATGGTTTTTTTTTAAATGAAGAAAGTGTAGAAAAGATGAAGAACATTCATAAAATGCAAGGAAGTTGAAAAAGATTTACAAGAGTGTGTGTGGATTTCACCCAACACACTTGTTTTTACCTTTGATTATCTTGAACTCTTGAAGAAATGTAATTTAGGGGCTGGAGTTGGGATGAAGATATGAAGATTTGAAGATGAACACTTGAAGATTTGAAGATGGAGAGAGAAAGTGTGATGGCTAGTGAGAGAGTGAGATGAGAGAATGATTCAAAATTGTGAAGTGGAGTGTTTATTTTATGGAGTTTGAGAGAGAGAGAGAGAGAGGGGGGGGCGGCCTCTCTAGGGGGGTGGGGGGTGGGGTGCGTGGATGATGGAAATTTAATTTGTCAAATCTTGTCTTTTTGATTAAAACTCAAAATACAAGTATTTGTTTAATAATTGAAATACAAAGTATTTATATATAAAACAAAGTATTTATATATATATTTTAGTAGAAATACATAAATTATCAATTACTTATATACTTGTAGTATAAATGTATATTAAGTTGGCATTTTATGAGATTTATGGATAATTTCCTAATTCAAGGATTTCTTAGGCAAAATTTCTCGAATTTTTCTTATCGTACCGTGTTTACTGCTAAAATTGCACTGGGTAAACTATGTCATGAAAATAAGTTATCCAAAGTAGTTCTAACCTGAGGTGTAAGTTTGACAGTTGTCACAGTCACCAAATTCTCTTGTCACTCTTTTATCTTTGTTATCCGTCGTATGATTTGTCGCGTGATCCTTTCTTTAGTTGTTAAAGATCCACATCAACCTTAAGTTATCCTTTGAGTGATTTTTGGCATTAACAATTAATGGTCTTCATAAATGTGGAAAATGGTCTTTGGCATTGAATGAGCTTGATCGCGGTCTTCAGTTATGACCGTTGTCCTTTAATGTGCATGCCCTACATTAAATAGCCAAAAGAAAACGCTCGTCGTGCATTAGTAAATTACAGTCGTGGATAATCTTACGACAGTCGTGCTCATCAACAGGAGTCTCGGTCTTACGTCGCGGATATCATACGACTGTTGTGCCAAACAACGACTATCATTATGGTCGTGTGTAATTTACATGACCTTATCTTAATACAAGGGTTGTCATACGAAATAAGTCTTTTGGTTTATTGAGTTGGTCGTGAGGTGTGATTTCTTACCCAAACAGTTTGTCCCCAAAATTTGAATTTAGTTCGTAATTTAAATTTAAATTCGAGGAAACCGAATGGACATGTGTCGTCCAATGAGTCGACTCTGGTTCGAAAGAAACTGAATCGGTTCGAAGGTATCTGAAAAGTCGATAAGATCGGCGACGTCATGCTTGTCGTATGACGTGCGTGGATGACAACTGTGGACATGTGTCGTTCATCCGACGGTAGCATGCGAAGGGTCGATGCCACATGTCGACCATCAAGCGGCTCGTCCTGATATTGGAAACCATATATATGGGTTGAAAACCCGATCCTTTCCTTTTTTACGCTTCCAAGTATTATAGAGAGAGATTTTCTTCGATCCTTTGCTAAAAACCGATAGATTGAGTTCTTCTATCTTTCGTTAGGGGCTTTTAGAGAGTTTATAAGGTACATTTTTCTTCTTTTATGCGTATTAAATCGATAGTGAGGAAACGAGCGAACAAGTGGGCTTTGAGGGACCTTTTCTTAGCTTTAGTAAATGTTCCTGAGTTCATAATGTCTGGCGAACCTCCTAGCACCATTATCACCGAAGAGAACCTGAGTGCTTTTAAGGCCTTGGTTGGGATCCCCGATGCGGTCGAGCTTATCATGCCCAATCACATTCGGCCTGAGGAGTGCTTGGATGGATTTTTCATCCTATATGAATATCCATTCAAGATAGGATTCAAATGGCCCTTCTCCCCTTTGTCCAGGGATTTCCTAAATGAGTTCAATCTCTCCCCTGGCCAAGCAATGCCACAGTTTTGTCGCATTATTCAGGCGATCAAGAAGATCACTGCCGGACTGGGCATCGTCGTTTACCGTGAATGACCTTCTGGCGGCCTACACGGTGAAGGCGAATGAGAACCACTGCTATAGCCTCTACCTGAGGTTTAGGGGGGACCGAGTTCTGGTCCAAAACACTACGGTCAACGACCGTGGGTAGAAGGCCCGATATGTTCTGGGTCGATTGAAGTCGCTTGACCATACGGATGAGGAGTCATCGTGGGTCACGACCGGGTGGAATACTAATGGTAGTTTTCTTTGTGTTATTGTACGTTCTTGTATTTTATTATTTTATTATTGGAACAAAAATGTACTTATTTTTGTGTTTTTGAAATGTATTTTTGGGCCGATAAACAAACAACATGGATCGAATTGGTAATTATCTTTTGGGCCGAAATTCTAAACTTTCGGTTGGGCTAAAATCTCGGATTGGGTCGATCGTTATTTCCAGTTGGGCCATTTGTTTTGTGGACCGATCATTATCTCCACATGGGCCGAAGATTAAACTACAAATCGCATGGGCCGGTTCCTAATTTCCATATGGGCCGTAAGCTACAAACTGCATGGGCCGAAGGTGTTGGTGATCCATGGGTCGGATCTATGACCCATGGATGCTCCATTTTGTAAAACTTGGTCACCAAGAATGTTTTTTTAGTATAAATAGATGCATTAGGCTTAGTAATTAGACATGCTTGGTACTTGGATTTTTTCCTTGTTACCGAGACATCATGGCACGTTTATGATCAATCCCGAACATCGTTAGTTAATTCGAAGCTCTCGACATTTTGTGACTTAATCGACTTGGTTTGCAACTTTAATCCTAATCTTAATCTTAATCGTAATTGCTTGTTAACGTTACTTGAACTTTAGTGTTAAACTCTTTTCCCTAAACTCTTTTAAACTCGTTTTCTTAATCTCTTAAACTCGTTTTTCCAACTCTCAAACTCTTAATTTAGCTTTCACAACTCTTAAACTCTTAAACTCGTTTTTCCAACTCTTAAACTCTTAGATTAACTTTCACTCTCGTAATCCCTTAAACTCGTTTTCCTCACTCTTAAACTCTTAGATTAACTTTCACAACTATTCAACTCTTGACTCGTTTTCGTAACTCTCAAACTCAACTTAGTTAACTTTAATCGCTTTTCAAAGGCACGCTTTTAATTAATCTTGCAACCAACTTACAATTCTCTTTCCTTACTTTCATTCTCGACTTTTGATAAAACTTGGTTCTCGCGTAATCTCACTTACAATATAAACTGGAAGTCTGAATTAATCACTTTGGATTCGCAAGTAAAATTGGTTCACGGTTTGGTAAGTGATTTCACAAAAAGTTCCATCTTTTCTCTCATCTCGAAAGCCCGTTGATTTTAGTCTCTATAATTAGTCCGTTAACAAACACGCAAACTTTACTTTTAAAACGCAATGCTTAACTCTTTCATCAACTTTGTAGTAATTAATGTTAAATGTGTTGGTCCCGAAGGGCTATACAAGTTTGTAGAAGGGGGGGGATGAATACAAACACTAAGATGTTACTTTTCTAAATTGTTTATTGATAAATCATTAACAATTTACAGCTTGTTGCGGAAACAAGATTAAGGATAAACCTAAATCTAAACAAGTTGGAACACTAAGTTTCTTGCACTAAGAAAGAGAAGGAAATTACTAATAATAACCTATCTCAAGATAAGAAGGACGAACTTGTCCAGAGTTAGCAAGTTACTTCAAAATGAAGTGAGTTCTTCTTCTTATATACTGCATGCATTTAATGCATGGCAGTTTACACTTTACACGTGGCAGCAGCTCATTGGTTGTACGTCATTGACCTCTGTTGATAACCTTAGTAGCCGCATGTTTGAACAGTGTAGTATCAGAGTGGTTGTACGATTTCAGACAATAAGGAGGTTCTTTTTCTGACATATCGTACGGAGTCGTGCAAGGGTGGTTAAGACAAAAGTACTTTTTACGGAGGACTTCATGATCAGCTTTTCGTTGATTCAGCGATCTATCATTCTATATCAGCGAATGATAGAGTTCATCGATAGCTAAAGTCTTGTACTTGATACTTCACGTTGAGTGGACAAATCTGAGTCTTCGCTGATCCGCATCAGTTCATTAGGAGACTTGTCGCTGGTTCTTGAGCTTGATCTTCGACTTCAGCGTAGAACCTATGTTGACGTGAAACTTGTCTTCGGGAATCATAAGTAAACAACTAACTTATCAGCGATCACCATAAGGACTGAACAGACTCAGAGTATTATGGTGAACAGTGTTCACTGAATGTTTAATCTAAAGAGCGAGAGTTCCTATCAGCGGTACTGTAAGGTCTTAGTACTTATCAGCGATAGTGAAACTCTGATACATATTGTTTTACTTACAATTTTCACTAAGTATAAAAGAGAGGGTCATTATCAAATCACTGAGGGTTTGGATCAACAATCTCCCCCTATTTGATTATGACATAGCAACAGAAAAATTGTTATTTAATGAAAACATAAGGATAAAAAGAACTCATAAAATATTCGTCCCTTTTATTGTTTTCTGGGATCTTCGCTGAAATTTTTCTTTAAACTTCGTAAAGATTACAGATGGAAGTGGAAAAATTACAAGTACAACTAATACAATTACAAGTACAAAAGAATAACTGATACAATAGAAGAATGAGGCGATCCTATCAGCTTAGAGGTTCTTCCTTAATGAGTTGTTCATCAAGGGTCATTGATGTGGGAATCATCCAGTCAGGGACATTTACTCCTTGATTTCTTTTGTTCAGCGCTTCTTCAAAGATCAAGGGTTTAAGATGTCGTGCCTGAATGTCGTTCTTGAAGTCACACCAGTAGATGAGATCTTTCAGCTGTTCGATGGGAGTGATGGGAAGTTCAGAGATACGTTGAAAACGCTTTCGTCCATCCCAGTCATTGAAGAATATCCCGTAGGGTTTGCTTAAGACTTTCCCAGGGATGAAAGTCTCATCAGGAGGAAGAGATGTGTCAAGTGCAGAAAGGTCAGGTTCAGGACCAAGGACTTCTGCTAGAGAAAAACCAATACCTGTTTCGTTTCGAATACGAGGACCATCTTCTGAAGATTTAGACTTTTTCTTTGCAGAGGCCCTTCGTTTTGACTTTCGAGAGGAGGAGGAGGAGGAGGAGGAATATCCACACAAGAATAGACTAAGTCGATCTGTTTGTTTATCAGCTTTTCGAAATGATCCTTGTACTTAGACTGAGACTTCTGGATGGCTAATCTGATCTCCAACCATTCAGAGAGACCGTACTGCGTGATAACTTCAGCATAGAATTTTTCATACATTCCGTCTTCTCTGACTATCTCGATTTCAGCGATAGAAACTTTGTTGGTTGATCTTCCAGATACGAGTACCTTGATTATTCTGGAAGGTCGAAGTCTGAAGTGTACCTTTTCTTTGCACCAGGCTAGGGTAGATTGAGACACAGTTCTCTTTTCTTCAACGATCTTCTTGGCTTCTTCCCATAGCCGACGTTGAACTTCGATTGTAGCACTTTTCATCTTGGGGTCTTTTACTGATCGTTGAGTAAGCTGGATGGCGTATTCTCTGTCTTTTTCTTCAGCTTCCCTTCTTTCAGTGATTAGGCGTTCAGCTCTAAGGTGATCCTTGTATTCCCTTTTTGAAAGTTTGAACTTTGTAGGAATATAAGGAAGTTGATCACGCTTCAGAATGATTCGCTGATCCTCGAACTTCTTTATCATCTCATTTCTTCTTTTCTGATCCTCTTCACTTAGCTTTTGAGGAGCCAAGGAAGGTCTGTTTTTGTGAGAGAGTATCTGTTCTTCAGGTTCATCAGTCTCAAAGATCAAATCTAAGACCGGAATTATTTCTTCAGCTTTGGGAGTTGGGATTATTGTTGGTGAAGTCGCAGCTGTAGAAACTTCAGCGATATCCTCAAACAGGGGAGAGGACTAGCTGAAACACAGCGATCTTACGAGTAAGAACTTGGGTACAACAGAGATAGAGAAAGAATGGGATAAAGTGTATGGAGGTTTTAGTGAGTGTAGAACTGATAATGTGTATAGAGAGGAGGGATGTAGTGTAAGGAAGATTAGTGTACCTGACAAACCGGATTTTTAAACAAGATCGTCAGATTTTCATCGTCTTCAGCGACACTTTTTCCTTTCCCCTTGTCAGCTTCAGATGCTGATGGCTTTGTCTTTGTCCGCTCCCCTGTAGGTTCATTTATCAGAATCCCTTTAAGAACTTTAGACCTCTGAGCAGGTTTGACGATAAAAGAGTCATCATCATCATCATCTTCATCATCATCATTCTTTGGAGAAGAGGATGGTTCATCATCAGACAAGTCGATGGCTTCTTCATCTTCAGCTTCAGACTCAGATTCTTCAGCTTCTTCTTCGAGTTGCTCCCCCTCAGATACAGAGGTAAGCTTCTCGGTTCCCTCAGGGTTTTCATCTCCCTGAGGTCCAGCGGCTGCTTCAATTGTCTTCTCACCCTCTTCAGTAAAGGTGAGGTCTTCAGTCTTCTCTCCCCTGATAGATTCATCATGGGAAAGGTCTTCAGCGCTCTTCTCCCCCCCTTTTTTCATGATGAGTGGGGGAGGAATGCGATGACTCAGTAGCTGGTGACGGTTCCCTGTCTTCTTTACCAGGGATCCCCACACAAATTTCAATCGCTGATAATCTATTTTCTCGACCAGAAATAACAGGATTGATCTTCACGAGTTCAGCACGATCCGCCGGAGTAAAAGATGAAGGTGCAGGGGCAGGGCGGTCGTGTTGGTCAGGATCTGCTGCATCATTGTCTTCATAGAAGCGACGTCATTCTTCATTGTATTGACGTCGGTCTTCACAGAATGCATGTCAGTCTTTACAGTACTGACTTCAGTCTTTACAACAGACATCTCTCCTTCGAGTTTTCCAACCGATGTCTTCAGCGTTGTGACCTCGCTGGACATGGTGTGAACTGTAGTTTTGATGGCCACGTAGTCTGTGTAGATGTCAGTGAGAACTTTGGCAAAGTCGCTGAGCGATTTATCAACCTTCTCCAAGTCAGCTTTGGAGGCATTTTTTTCGACCACGGTTGTCAGCTTTGTAAGATTCTCTCCAGCGTTTGTTACATCTGAAGAGTTGTCGGAAAGAGTAGTAGTGAGACCTATCAGCTTCCTCTCTATCGTCTTCAGAGAGGCGTTGATGTCTCCTAAATTAGGACCTGTAACATATAAGAACTTGTGAACAGAGGAAAGCTCAGAAGTTTGGGGTTCAGTTACAGTGTATAGGGGTTGGTGTATACCTGCAGGAGGATTGGTGAAAGCATCAAAATCTCGGTGTCGTGAGAAAAGTTCCATGTCATCAGCTAAAGTGCGTGGACGCATGGTCATCTCTGCAGGTCCTACGCCCATCATTCCTTGAGTGTCAGCTTTAGCTTCTGAAGGAATGACAGGTGCTTCAGTGACAACTGGTGTGACAACTGTCAAATTCACATCTCAGGTTAGAACTGTTTTGGATACCTCATTTTTATGACATAGTTTACACGGTGCAATTTTAGCAGTAAACACGGTACGATAGGAAAATTCGAGAAATTTTGCCTAAGAAAATCCTTGAATTAGGAAATTATCCCTAAATCTCATAAAATGCCAACTTAATATATATTTATACTACAAGTATTTAAGTAGTTGTTAATTTTGATATATTTTAAGTTTATTATGTATATGAATACCTTATTTTTATACTTATACTTGTATTTTTAACTTTAAAAGAAAATACTTGTATTATGATTTTTATTTTAATACATGATGTGACTAAATACCAATGTCACACCAAACCACCCCACACCCCCCCCCCCCCATGTGAGGCCGGCCATCCCCCCCCCCCCCCTCTCATTTTTGCATAAGTAAACCCTTAACCTCACTTGTTGAACCACTTCTCTCATTTGCACTCTCTCACTAAAAAGAGTAGTCATCTCCTTCTCTCTCCATCTTCAAACCTTCATCCTCATCTTCATAAGTTCTTCAAGAGTTCATCATAAACTCCAGCCCCTAAAATCATTTCTTCAAGAGTATCAAGTTAAACAAAGGTAAAAATAAGTGTGTTGAGTAAAATCCACACACATTCTTTCAAGTCTTTTTCATGTTATTGCATTTCCAAAGTATGATCTTCCTCTTTTGTTACACCTTCTTCATGACTTCTAAAATCATCTTTTATAAGTCTTAATGTTTGTAGATTTACCATCATAACATCTTTTGTTAGTAAAAGATGGTGAATCCAAAATCAAACAAAAGTTAAGACCAAAGATGAACATTTTAAACACATGCATGTAGTGATCTTGAGAGATCCATCATTTTTGTTCAAGAGTCTCATGAATGTACCTTTGAAAATCATTAAAAACATATTTAAACCAACATGCATGAGTTCAAAATACTGAATTTTTAGTTGCATGTTGATGTTCTTAGCAAGAACATCAACAATCTTCAAAATGGGTCTTTTATAAAAGTTTTCCATGTTTGAGTTGATGGATAAATTGCATGCATTTTTAATGGATCACAAATATGTTTTGGGAACTGAAAATAAGTGTATGGGTGAGAGTCAAATCGGATTTTGCATGCAAAAGAATAAGAATTTTGGTTTAAAAGTCAATTGGAGAGCACATGCACAAGGTGTTGTTTGGACAGCTTGCTGTCAGATTTCACACCCCACTTCAAAGAGTCATATCTCACTCATTTTAACTCCAAATGGAGTGATTCTTTTTCTGGAAATCATTTTATTGTGTTACGATTCAAACCCAAGTGGTTTCATTCAAAAACTCAACGATTTCATTTATCAAACAGTCCTCACAAAATCCGTGTACAAACAGCAAAGTCTTCTGTCGGGTTTTATGTCGTGTATTATTTCATGTACATATACTCTTTCAAAAATTATGAAACTGATGCCAAAGGTTTCCTAACTCATTGAACCAACCGGAAATAAAATTTCATGATCAAATTATACCTGGAAGTTATCCAACGCTGGACACAAAGTGACACCAAATTCTAGACAGTAAAGGACAAATTATTATATATTATTAAGGACTATTTCTAATCCCATTTTATCATTTCATGATGAAATAGTGGAGTATATAAGTATATCTTATATTTATGCAGTTTATTTATGCATTTTATTTATGTCTTTTATTTATGCATTTTATTTATTCTTTATCCCTCTTCATCTTTTATGATGAAATTGTGGAATGTTCATATATATAATATATTTATATATATTTATGCATTTTATTCTTGATCCCATTTCATCATTTTATGATGAAATAGTGGAGTATAAATATATATTATATCTATATATTTATACATTTAAATATTTGTCATTTCGTTTACGACCCCTAATTTTATCGTCGTTACGATAAAATTTCGGTTTATACATATATATGTACTATATATGTTTATGTTCTTTAAAACCCTTTTCGTTACTTATTGGGACGAAATTGTGGAAACTTTAATCTAAGAAGAACAATGTTTACGTTTATTATGTTATAATATTAAAACACAACAAGGCATTTTATGATGATTTGGATAGTTAGTATCGAACCTTCGAGATTGAGAACTCACTAGTGACCTTACGTTCATAGGTTTGAAGTAGGATCATCTCGGAGTACTTGTGGGAGATTCCCGGATTCTATCGCGTATCATGTGAGTATTCACAGCCCCTTTTTCAATGTTTTACATATTTTGGGGTGAAAAGCATGTGGTTACTACAACTATTTTACACACCGATTATTTCGTTTTCTTGAAAATACGAAGCTTGCTTATTTATGCTCTATGGTATCTATGTTGTTGCAAATGTTGTAAGTTTGAGTTTCTTTTGCTATCATTCAAAAGTCCCCGTTTACGTATACATTACCCGTTAACTCATGGATTGAGCCGTTGGTAATTATGGATAACGTTATTTGGTTTGACACCCCACTCACAAGTAGCGCTTGTTTGAGTGCATAATTATTGTTGTATTGGCGTATTGTTGGTGATAGAACATGCGCGTATGTGGAATGATTCCACCACTGTAGTAGGGGCAAAGTATGTCGGTATAGGATGGGTAACGGGCTCAAGAACTTAGCATTTTACATATGATTACCTTGAGCAAGTGGTTTTTATAACCGTATTATTTTATCCCATGTGTGGATTTAAACTATTTTGCGATGGCAAACAATGTTATACTCATTAAACCTGTGAACTCACCAACTATTCATTAGTTGACACTCTCGTTTACATGCTTTTCAGGAGAACGTTCTTAAGGTTGGAATTTAGGAAGGCTACACGTGATGAAGCTTTCTATACTATCTTTAAATTTTATGTTCATTTCCCTTTCGCAAAGACAATTGTAAAAGACAAGGTTTAACCTTTGAATGTATTTTGATGGTTGTTGTGATCTTGTAACTTTTGCTATGAAACTTGAGATGTACATTCCGTGTTTCCGCTTTAGCGGGGTGTTACAACTGGAGTAAGCGAAGGTTAAGAATGGAGGTTGGGTGCGGAGTTCAGCGTTGGATTCGATGAGAATCGCTTCGTCAGTCTTTTAAGAGACTGAAGGAGGTTGGGTAGATTCCATGTTTGTAACCTCAGCGTTTAGAGACGCTGAAGTTGGGATAGAATGGGTGGCGTGTTCAGCTGTGGCAGAGCATACCACTGAACGTTCCTTCAGCTCTTTGAGATGAGCTGAGGAGTCTTCAGCAAGAGATTGCTGGGGTTGCTCCTTGGTTTTCTTAGTTCTTTTAGAACTAAGTTGGGTGGAGGAGTGTTTCCTTTTAAGAGAAGGAATGGAGGTTACAGTCTGGGTATCAGCGGTGGGTTTGTCCGCTGAAGGAGATGCAGAAGTCTAAGAAGTACGTTTGAGAAGAGTTAATAGTGAAGAAAGACGTACCTCATTTGCCACTGGCTTGAAGTCGAGAACCTTAGGGCCAACCTGAGAGAGTTTCAGGTCACCCTCTTTTGGGTAGCTGTCCTTCAGGCCTGTTTGGAATACGGCGCTGATGAATCGAGGATAAGGAACCCATGGAGATCTATCAGCGGCGTAGTCTACTCTGAGTACCAGATCATCGTAGATTATCGATGCCCAGTCTATATGTAGACCTTTCAGCAAGGCATATCCCATTGCTTGCTGAGGCTGAGCGGCTTGATCAGAGGAGCCGGTCTTTGTGGGCATTTTAGACATTTTGATGAGGGTCATCTTCTTCTCGGGCTTCTTGTCCCTCCCAGTTTCCCATACATAGCCCATTGCATCGAAGAATGCAGTGATGGCTTCCCTATCTGAGTGTTTCTTGTGGTCAGGGAGAGGAACAAAAGGTTTTTCTTTGGTGGCCAAGGGAAGGTTCAGGGCTTTGCGGATTATAGCAGGGGGGATCTTCATAGTGCCATAGTCAATATCACAGAGGATACAGTCGATTGTTTTTTAGGAGTCTTTGGTGGATGGTAGCTGAGAGAGTCTGGCAGAGTACCAAAATTGGGATAGAAGTAGCTGATGTGCAGGAGGTGTTATGGTCAGGACTGTGGATAGACAACAATTCTTCAGGAAGTTCACATCATCATCTAGATGTGTGACTTGCTTTCGAGGAGGAAACTCGAGAAGCGTATAAAGGTTATTTGGCTTGGTCCAATCCAGTTTGTCAAGAGAGAACTTGACCTGAGGAGCCTTGACGATTTCCAATTCCTCAGTAGTATTATCAGCACCAGTGTTCTCAGCGATGGTGTTCTTGGAAGTGGAAATGTCAGTAGATGCCATTTTCTGTATATCAGTTCAACCAAAGATTAACAAATAAGAATAATCATAATGTGGAAAGATTTTCCAATAAGATGGTTCGAATTTTGTCCATTTCATTCAGACAAGAATGTCTAAATGAAGATTAGGGTTTTTCTTGTTTTAAAAACGAAATGCAAACCCAGAGAAAATCTTGTTTTCCAGTTTCTTTTGAGAAAAAAGGATTCTGGAAAAACGAATGAAGAACAAGTTTAAGATTTTGCGTTTAAACTTGAAGAACAACCATGAAAGGTTGTGTTCATAAAACCATGAAAGAAATGATTTCATTTTAAAAGGTTCTTTTGTTTGATCTTTTAAAAACAAAGAGAAGATCATTAACAAGTTTGAAGAAACGGGTAAAATAAAAGAATTATTAACCTGGTTCGTTGAAGAAGATGAAGTTCTTAAGTTCTTGAAAAACTTGAGAGCACAAATGCAACAGTAAATTTTCTTTTTCTTGCTTGGAGGAGAAGTTCGCGTAAAAGAAAAATATAAACCCAGAATGAGTTTATATAGTGAGATTAGAGAGAGAGAAAATCTTGAGCGGGAAAAGATTTTCATCATGACACGGACACGTGTTTGCATTTGATTTGAAGGTAAACGAAACGTGCAAACGTGTGTCAGAAAAAAAAGAACGTGTCAGGGCTTATCCGTTGCAATGACGTCACAACTGTCCTTTCATATTCTTGGATGTCTCCGAGGTTTTGAAAACTCAGGGACACTTTTGAAAATAAGAAGCACTGAATAGAAATATCAGTGTTGGTTTAAGAAATTTCAAAGTATCGCTGATTAAGGAAGAGATATTCAGCGATGCAATTTATTTTGAAATCTTGCATTTACATGCAATTGTCAGAGAGAAAAATATACCTTGATATCAGCGAATCAAGTTTATTCAGAGAGAAGATGATAGAATGGGTTATACAAGTTGATTTTATCCTATCGCTGATCAAATGTGAACCGTTGAAGATTTTACTCTTCAAAGTTCAGCATTCCAAGCTCGCTGATGAGAAAGTTGAATCTTTTCTCATCAAGAGGTTTGGTGAACTGATCAGCTAACTGATAATTAGTTGGGATAAAGTGAAGTTCTATATCACCATTCATCACATGATCTCTAATAAAATGATACCTGATCTCGATGTGTTTTGTCTTTGAGTGTAGCACTGGATTATTAGCTATAGCGATGGCACTTGTGCTTTTGCAATAGATTGGAATATTTGAGAGCTGAAGGTCATAGTCCAGTAGTTGATTTCTCATCCACAAGACCCAAGAACAACAGCTTCCAGCGGCTACATACTCAGCTTCAGCTGTGGAGGTGGACACTGAGTTTTGCTTTTTGCTTGTCCAACTCACCAGCTTTCCACCCAGGAGCTGACAGCTTCCTGTGGTGCTTTTCCTATCCAATTTGCAACCTGCAAAATCACTATCTGAATAGGCGATTAGATCGAACCCTGGGTCTTTGGTATACCAAAGACCTAGATTCGCAGTACCCTTAAGGTATCGAAAAATTCGCTTTACAGCGGTCATATGAGATATCTTGGGTTCAGCTTGATATCGTGCACACAAACATGTTGCGTACATAATATCTGGTCGACTAGCTGTAAGATACAAGAGAGAGCCAATCATCCCACGGTACAGCGTGACATTAACAGGAATACCCTTAGTATCCTTATAAAGTGTCAGCGGTGGTGCCATAGGGGTTTTCATAGCTGAACTTTGAGTTAAGTCGAATTTCTTCAGCATATCTTTAACATACTTTCCCTGATTAATGAAAGTTCCTTTTTCATTTTGCTTTATCTGAAGACCAAGGAAATATGTTAGTTCACCCATCATGCTCATTTTATACTCATCTTTCATTCTATCAGCGAAACGAGTACAAAGATCAGGGTTAGTAGAGCCAAATATAATGTCATCAACATATATCTGAACAAGAATGATATGACCTTTTACTTTCCTGAAAAATAGAGTTTTGTCGATTTTACCTCGCTCAAATTGTTCAATATGGAGATAAGTAGATAGAGTGTCATACCATGCACGTGGAGCTTGCTTCAAGCCATAAAGTGCCTTATCCAGTTTATAAACATAACCTGGACGCTTAGGATCTGAGAATCCTGGAGGTTGTTCCACATAGACTTCTTCATTCAGCCTTCCATTTAGAAACGCTGACTTAACATCCATCTGATATACTTTGAAGTCTTTGTGTACAGCGTATGCTAAGAATAGACGAATAGATTCTAGTCTTGCTACTGGAGCAAATGTTTCGTCATAATCTATGCCTTCCTCTTGTCTGTATCCCTGAGCAACAAGACGAGCCTTGTTGCGGGTTACAGTTCCATGTTCGTCCAACTTGTTTCGATAGACCCATTTAGTGCCTATCACTGTCTTGTCAGTTGGTCTTCGAACAAGTTTCCAAACTTTGTTTCTTTTGAATTCAGTCAGCTCTTCTTGCATGGCGCTGACTCAGTTTGGATCTTTGAGGGCATCATCTACTTTCTTTGGTTCAGTCAGAGAAATAAAGTTAACAAATAAACAAATATTACCTGCACTTCGTCGAGTCTGAATACCAGCGTTTGGATCACCAAGAATTTGATCAATTGGGTGATTTACAGTCCATCGCTGAGCCGGAGCGTGAGACGTTGACTCAACCTGAACTAGAGTAGCTGAAGATGAGGCTTCAGCAACATCTGGAGTATCAGCTGAGAGAGGAATGGGTGCAGTTGTCATTATATTCACTGATTGCTGAGAAGTAGATGGAATGTCTGAGACATTGGGTTCAAAAGCAGGTATAGTGTTTAAAGGAACAGCTGAGACCCATGATGTTTCAGCTTCACTATTCTGCATATTTGGAATGATAGTAGGACTATCATCTTCAACTGTATGAGTATGAGTGGGAATATCTTCTGAATCACCAAGATGAGAAAACATCCATTGATTCAGTTCTTCGGTATCAGCGGACGGTTTAGAGTTCGCTGAACGGGATTCGTCAAACGTGGCGTGAATTGTTTCTTCTACAGTTTGTCTTCTTCGATTGAAGACTCTGAAGGCTTTGGAGACTAAGGAGTATCCAAGAAAGATTCCATCATCAGCCTTAGGATCAAACTTTCCAAGGGCATCTGTGTTGTTCAGTATGAAACACTGACATCCAAAGATGTGAAGAAAGCTGATTGAAGTCTTTCTCCCATGAAAAAGTTCATAGGCTGTTTTATTGAATCTTTTGACTATCAGCGACCTGTTTTGCGTAAAACAAGCAGTGTTGACAGCTTATGCCCAAAACTGAGTAGGCAGGTGAGAATCGCTGAGCATTGAACGTGCAGCTTCAATAATTGCTCTATTTCTTCTTTCAGCGACTCCATTTTGTTGCGGTGTTCTCACTGATGAAAAGTTGTGAGAAATACCCTTACTCTCAAAGAAGGAATCAAGAGAACTGTTTTTGAATTCAGTCCCATGATCAATCCTTATTGAGCGAATGGTCAAATTGTCCATGGTTTCTATCTTCTGAACAAAGGTGATGAGTTCTTTAGGGGCGTCACTTTTGGAACGGAGAAACATAACCCATGTATAACGAGAGAATTCATCAACTATGACCAGTGTATATTTCTTTCCAGCGATGGATTGTTTGTTAACAGGGCCAAACAAATCCATATGGAGAAGTTGCAGAGGAGATGACACTGAGGAGACTTGGTTTGACTTAAAGCTTGCTTTGGTCTGCTTCCCTTTCTCACACGCTAAAAATAAAGACTCTTTGGCGTATGAGTGCTGAGGTATACCAGTGACTAACTCTTTTAAAGAAAGAGTGTTCAGTGTCTTGAAATTCATATGAGAGAGCCTCTTATGCCATAGCCAGTTGACATCAGATGAGGCTTTTGAGAAGAAACAAGAGTTCTCAGTGGTTGTTGAGTCCATGTTTATTACATAAACATTTTCCAAACGATAACCACTGAGAGCTATCTTCTCCTTTTTGTCAGTGACAAAGCAGGATTCCTTGGTAAAGATTACCTTATTATCCTTGTCGAAAAGCTGACTGATGCTTAAAAGATTATGCTACAGCCCTTCAACATATGAGACTCTTCTTAAGGTTGTTGTACCATTAGAGAGTACACAAAACCCGCGGGTATGTCCTTTTCCATTTCCTCCAAAAGTCACAGAGGGACCCTTCTCTTCCTTGTATTCAGCGAGCAGGCTTTTCTTTCCAGTCATGTGTCTAGAGCATCCGCTATCAAGATACCAGATACCCTTCTTAACCTGAATAGCAGACGTTCAAGTAGAGGGAATGTCTGAGCTTTCTTCCTCATCTTCAATCTTGGCCATAAGACATAGATTGGCTTCATCATCTTCAGAGGCAGATGACGATTCTTCTTCATCAGAGGCAGCCCAATCATAAGCCATCAGGCCTTTGCCTTTCTTCTTAAAGCTTTTCAGCTTCGCATACTTTTCTTTCAGCTTAGCGTATTTGTCATCTTTATTCCTGGGAATAAAGGATTTCTTGGGAAACGCTGAGTTTCTCGAAACTTTCTTAGACCTGCACTCGTTAGCGAAATGTCCAATCTTTTCGCAGTTAAAACAAGTAGCCGTAGCCTTATCAACAATAGCTGATGATCTTGGCTTATCAGTAATAGAAAGGGGTTTGTTCTTTCTGAACATTTTCTTTTTGGCGAATCTCCAGAACCTTTTGGTTAGAAGAGCCAAAGATTCATCATCATCTGAAGAGTCAGGTTCTGATGACCTTTCAGAGTTACTTTCTAACTCAGTGATAGTGACCACGGGTCGCTGAGTAGAAGGTTCCTCTGAGATTAAAGCAACAGGGGTGCTTTTGGAATCTTTTACAAGATCCTTCTTAAGATGACTCAATTGCTCATGATTCAGCATCGTGCCATATAAGGTAGCAAGGGTCATTGATCTTAGATCATTTGACAGCTTGAGACACATAGAATAACTGTCCCAGCTTTCAGGTAAACATTCTAGAAACTTTGTCAGCACTTTAAAGTTAGAATATTCCTTACCAACAGTTTTCAGATCTAGTATTAAGCAATTAAAACGTTGGTGAACTTCAGAGAGAGTTTCATTCTTACCACAAATGAAACTTTTGTATTGTCTTACCAGGTTGATCTTTCGAGAGTCCTGGACTTCAGACGTACCTTCATACTAAACATATATTGTGTCCCACATGGCTTTTGAGGTTTCAGATTCATAAAAGAATGGTAGACTTCGTCAGGAAGAGCCATGGATAGTATGGATCTGGCTTTTGTGTCGATAGCCACTTTCTTCTTATCTTCGTCAGTCCACATATGAACTTCCTTGGGTATCAACCTTTCTGGAATAGCAGGTCTATTCTCAGCAGCTGGAACTGCAGGATCAATTCTTATAGGAATATATGGGTTGTTTTCAAGATAGTAAGGCATAGTAGGGTCTACACCTTCTAAGAAGAGAATCATCCTATTTTTCCATAGATTAAAATTATCTTTGGAGAATCTAAGGGGTTTAGCAAGAGAACCATTGTCGATATAATTTGGGTTTGTGTTGGCAGCCATTTTCAGAAATAGCAAGGAAGAGAAATCTTAGTATAGATCAGATCTTGTTTATGAGATTAAACAAATCCGCTCTGATACCACTTGTTGGTCCCGAAGGGCTATACAAGTTTGTAGAAGGGGGGGATGAATACAAACACTAAGATTTTACTTTTCTAAATTGTTTGTTGATAAATCATTAACAATTTACAGCTTGTTGCGGAAACAAGATTAAGGATAAACCTAAATCTAAACAAGTTGGAACACTAAGTTTCTTGCACTAAGAAAGAGAAGGAAATTACTAATAATAACCTATCTCAAGATAAGAAGGATGAACTTGTCCAGAGTTAGCAAGTTACTTCAAAATGAAGTGAGTTCTTCTTCTTATATACTGCATGCATTTAATGCATGGCGGTTTAAACTTTACACGTGGCAGCAGCTCATTGGTTGTACGTCATTGACCTTTGTTGACAACCTTAGTAGCCGCATGTTTGAACAGTGTAATATCAGAGTGGTGGTACGATTTCAGACAATAAGGAGGTTCTTTTTCTGACATATCGTACGGAGTCATGCAAGGGTGGTTAAGACAAAAGTACTTTGTACAAAGGACTTCATGATCAGCTTTTCGTTGATTCAGCGATCTATCATTCTATATCAGCGAATGATAGAGTTCAGCGATAGCTACAGTCTTGTACTTGATACTTCACGTTGAGTGGACAAATCTGAGTCTTTGCTGATCCGCATCAGTTCATTAGGAGACTTGTCGCTGGTTCTTGAGTTTGATCTTCGACTTCAGCGTAGAACCTATATTGACGTGAAGCTTGTCTTCAGGAATCATAAGTAAACAACTAACTTATCAGTGATCACCATAAGGACTGAACAGACTCAGAGTATTATGGTGAACAGTGTTCGCTGAATGTTTAATCTAAAGAGCGAGAGTTCCTATCAGCGGTACTGTAAGGTCTTAGTACTTATCAGCGATAGTGAAACTCTGATACATATTGTTTTACTTACAATTTTCACTAAGTATAAAAGAGAGGGTCATTATCAAATCACTGAGGGTTTGGATCAACAAAATGCTTTCCAACTCTTTTCACAATTGTCATGTTAAACTAATAATTTCTCTCAAAGCTTAAATAACTTGCGCAACAAGTCACGACATCCTGCTCAAGTAAGTTTCATTTAATTAACGCATTGTCCATTTCCATTATTTGTTTTAATTCTCGTAAATATTTTATAATTGGAATCTGAACGATGATGAGCTAACCGCCTTAGTTCGGGGTATAAAGAGAAATTGGGACCAAGACTAATAAAAAGATAAAAAGGTGTATCGTATGGTATGATTGTCTGACGTTATTTAAATCAAATGTTATATTTTGTGGTGGAGCACAATTGACCAACTGACAACTGGTACGTTGTATCATGAAATATTCGACACTTGAGATAACTGAAGAATATTGACTCATCTCGATATCTAATTATTAATCTAATCCCAATGAACCTTTATACCCCGTGCTTCTTTTTATAATTGTTAATTTTCATTAGCTGTTAACAACAAACTCCCAACAAAGATTACCTTCGCATTCGCCATCTGAAACCTGCTTTTAATTAATTGGACATTTAAAAGAGAAACTCCTCCACGCTTCCCTGTGGGATCGATATTCGGTACTTTTGTACCATTATTACTTGTTATAAGACGAGAATAGACTGAGATGTATACTTGCGTCATGGTTTATTTCTGACTAATATTCCTAAATAGTACACTCTGGTTTGATATTACTCTCTTGCATATCAAATAATACAACATCTTTTTACAGGGGTAGTACACAGAGCGAACAAGAGGTAAATCTTGTTCGGCCAAACAAAAGTCTACCTCTTAATGGTTCTAAAATCCGCTGAATGCTTTTGTATCTTGGGCCTCCCTTAACATTCATCGCCCGGATTTCAATCTGAACAATTACCAAACAACCATAGTTCATTTTGCAGTATCTCATAAGAGCCTCTTAATGATTCTGACCATTTTTTCATTTTGCACAAAACCATTTAGCAACTACCTACATCGTAATCTAGTTTTGTTATGCATTCTCATTTGATTGAACTCTGCTGCATACTTGCTTCAATAAATGGCAGATGTCTTTCTTTGGAGGTTTAAGGCTAGAACCAAATCATTAGGAGATAAGTAGGATTGCAACTCAGGTGGGTTGGGTTGTGAACACAAGTAACAGCCACATAGAAATCTACAAACACAACCCAACTAAGATTTTTTAATCAACTAAATGACAGTTTTACCCATGATAATAGAGAGTAATAAAATTTTCTATGTCATATCTAATGGTATAATTGGTAAATGGACACGTAATTTTATAAGTAAAAGTGGGTTGGACAATGAACCCCTTGCATAACAAAATTCAATATACACCCCTACAAACCAACCTCGAGGCTCAAAAGAAAATAAGATATTGTTTCCCTCATCTCTAGAAACAATGGGGTTGTACCTTTTCTAGTTAATTCTCGGGTTATCATCTAAAATGTCCACATCTCCTTTCAATTTTACATTATAGCCACCAAATAGAAAGTTCTTTCAAAATGACCAAGAATTCGCAAGTGAATGTCGCAAAGCACTTGTGATTAATTGGTCATTTTGTGAGAACTTTTTGGTGGCTGTAAAGTAGTAAACTTGGGATATAGATGTTGACATTTTGGATTTTAACCCTTAATTCTGGGGATGATAATTTATGATTGTACCCTTGATGTAGATGTTATAATTTGGTGCAGGTATTGAATAACTTATTTGCTTATTCTATTTGAACCTCTTTTGGATCAAATTAGAACATTAAAAATGTAAAAGAAATGTTGATGTATGTCAGAAGCTTTCTACAGAAATAAGGTTTAAACAAAATATAAAAATGGGGTCATTTAGAATTACTCATGGGGAACTAGGGCTGAGCGTACCCGGGTACTCGCCTAAATTTCATGGAACCGGAACCGGCGGTTCTTAGAATGAAGGAACCGGAACCGTTTACATCAGTTCTCTATATTTTGGAACCTGTCCCGGAACCGTCGGTTCCGGTTCCGGGTACCCAATGTCAATTTTTTTTAACAATTCATACAATAAAAATTGTAATTTTAAGTCTATTGCAAACTATATATATAAAGTACCAACATAAAGTAATAAATACAACAAATGGTGAAAACTAATCCGATAAAAACTAATTATTACATAAATAAATTAGCTTTTAAAAATGATAAGGTTAATAACTAACTTCATTTTGCAAAATAATCTTATTCATATGAAATCTTTATATATTTAAAGAAAAATGAAAGACATACGATATGGCATTATGAGAGTTAACTATTTTAAAATTTTGATGTAAAGTGTGATTTTGGTTATCCCATATTAAGGAGATATGTTTATTTTGAAGAATAGATGTAGGTATATGATAAGATGATGTTTTTCTTTTTGAAAATGACAAGGTTAATAACTACCTTTGTTTTGCAAAATAAAAGGTATTTATATAACATCTTTATGTGTATAAAAGAAATATGAGTTACATAAGATGTGGCATTACTAGAGTTAAGTGTTTTAAATCTGCACATATACACACACACACACACACACACATATAAATATATATATATATATATATATATATATAGAGAGAGAGAGAGAGAGAGAGAGAAAAGTTCAAACGAGAACGCTAACTATTTAAGAAAACACGAAAACGGCCACACATGTGCAAAATCACTGGTGGGCCTCTCTCTCTCTCTCTATATATATATATATATATAGAGAGAGAGAGAGAGAGGCCCACTATTTTGTAAACCATCCTTATCGTGTAAACTTTGTAAACCGTGGATTTCATAGGTTTTCTTTTAATGGGTCAAAATGTTCTCGTAGTAAGCAGGTTGCATTAGGCGTATCATCCTACACATCTGATGCCCAGATTTCAAAATCTTTGTTGGCTACTTCATCTAGTTTGGTAAGGACCGACAACCAATGAGATATTAATTCATCTTTTTATTGCTATTAATTTCCTCTTCTTTGATTCAATGTAGGCTACCCCTATTGCTATGACGAAGCCAAGTGTGGACTTCTCTGCTACCAGTCAAGATCGTAATAGAAATAACACAGTTTATTTAGACGATGGTATACGAAAGGAACATAAATCACCTTTTGTAGGATCCGTGAACTCTTTATCCGATAAGCCAAGTCACATGCTTTTACATGGTGTTAGTCCATCTAAATCACCACCGGCCATGACTACTCCTGATAATCATCCATGTTTTTTGTAAGAACAGAAATTCCAAAACATGGTGGGAGTGTTGCATCCATACAGAAAAGCATTTCTAAACTCAGAATGCTCGAGGCTTCTCCCTTTTCTGCTGTTTTGAATGCTAAACTTGAAGATTCAGCTAAAAAAAGATCCGTAGTCAGCATATCTAAGATGACTCCTTTGTATACTTTCTTGAAGAAAAATGACAAACCTCTCTTACCCAATTATGTGAATGATAGCATGCAATCATCGTCTGCTTTTCAGAAGAAAAGAGAAAGAGCAACTTTAACTAACATGGACAATGTTGGGTTTGAGACACCAAAAAATGGCGTGCCTATGACTCATATGCAAAATTTTGTCAACGTTGCATCACCATTGTTGTTACCACCTGAAAGCATATGGACTAAAGATAATAAAAGCGAAGTTGGTTTACCTCAAAATTTCGGTTATTCTCCATAGAAAAAGTTAAAGATTGTGAATGCATCATAACTCACAAGCAGTCCTTTGAGAGATGCAAAAAAATTTATTCAACATAATGAGCCAGTAAAGTTTGGGCCCGCTCATGTTGCGGGGTCAGGGGAAAAGGAAAATGTCACTAATGCAAGGCTTTCTACTGAGGCTGCTGATAGGAACGATGCTTTATACATTGAAAGGATAGAAAAATCTAGCCCGATACTCTCCACTGAAAAAGAAATGGTGGATAGCAGAGAGATTTGAGTACTAGAAGATAACATACACATGAATTTAAATGATTCTCTAATAGTTTAAAACTTGACACTAGGGGTGTACGCGGGATGGGTTGGGCGGTTTTTGACGTTTTTACAGCCCAACCCAATTATGGCGGTTTGAAAATTCTCAACTCAACCCAACCCATTCAAAAGTGTAACCCAACCCTTGCGGGTTAGGGCGGGTTGGGTTGGGTTGGCGGGTTAGAAATATAAATAAATTTGATGAATGAAATACAATAAATAATACTAAAAATATACTCGAGAAAGTTATTAATTAGTACAATCATCCAAATATATATAAGTATTATATATATATATATATATCATGGTTCTAAATAAGTCGTTATGACCTCATTACGGCGTATTATGGCATCAAGGCGTAGGTTTGCCGTCACGTTAACCCTTATGGCTCCACTCTAAGGGTTGTGCTTTGTAACGCGTTATGACACGTTATGGTGTGTTACGATGTGTTGAAGCATTATTTTGTAAGATGTAAGATTGTTGTTAGTGTATAACTTGAAGAATAAAAGATAATTGTTCACGGAACGTGAGATTTAAATACTCATAATAAGGAAACCTAAAACCTAAAAACCATAAATTGGTAAATACTTACTCTCATTCCCCTACACGAAGAGTCCGACGCGAACAATGATAATTAAAGATAGTAGTAAGTAGAGATTCAAGATTTACTATCGCTTTTGCACTCTCGATATCATTTTCTGTAAGCTCTATATATTTGATATCATTTTTTATAGTTTTATTACTTTACATAATTTATCTTGTTCGACGGTATTATTTAGTGCATAACACACAATGTGTGTACATATATGTGTGTGTGTGTGTGTATGCCGCCTTAACTCGTAAGGCTTGACCTTGTCGTCACGCCTTACGTCATTTAGAATATATATATATATATATATATATATATATATATATATATATATATATATATATATATATATATATATATATATATATATATATATATAGATATATATTAGCGGCGGGTTGGCGGTTTGGGTTGGGTTGAGTTATGCTAACCCAATTTCAACCCTCCTAATTAGCGGGTTGACGGTTTGGCGGGTTGGCGGTTTGGGTTTAATCGGGTTGTGTTGGGCGGTTTTCGTGGATTAACGGTTTTCTGTACACCCCTACTTGACACTATACAGGCCATGTGTCCCTATCCATTCGTGAGTGCATCAAAGCCAAGTCCAAGCTTCTTGAATCGGCCACACTTCCCACTCATATAGGTAGTTCTTTTCTTCATGCACCTGCACATGCATTTCTACAAAAGAACAATTACCTCCTCACTTGCAGTACCGAGCACATACCGTGGGATGATCATCTTGTGCTCCAATCCCTTAGAGTGAGCTTTACATTGAATTCAACTTCTAACATTGTATTAGAAGGGAATTGGGTATCTCGCCGTTAGAGATTTAGATGGACTTTAATCCCATCCCTATCACCGACTTGTGAACCAAGTCCCTAGCTAACCCCTTCGTCAAGTGGTCCGCTAGATTTTATTGCGACCAAACAAATTCAACCGAAATCACCCCATTCGTGATTAGCTCACGAATCATGCTATGTCTAACACCTAAGTGTCTAGACTTGCCATTATATACTTGACTATAAGCTTTAGCAAAAGTAGCCATACTATCACAACAGATAGAAATGGGTGATATTGGTTTTGGCCATAATGGAATTTCATGGACCAAATTCCTTAGCCATTCCGCCTCTTTACCGGCAGCGGCTAATGCCACAAGTTCCGACTCCATAGTCGAACTCGTGATGCAAGTTTGCTTCTTGGAAGCCCATGAGATGGCACCTCCCCCAAGCAAGTACACCCAACCACTCGTAGAAGAGTGATCTTCCAAATTGGTAATCCAACTTGCATCCGAATATCCCTCCAAAATCAAAGGAAACCCGACATATGACAAACCATAATCAATGGTTTTCTTTAAGTATTTAAATACTCGTCTTATTGCTTGCCAATGATGAATACTAGGATTACTAGTAAACCTACTCAACTTTCCTATGGCAAAAGCGATATCCGGCCTAGTTCTTGTCATGGCATACATCAAGCATCCAATAGCCTTTGAGTACTCGAGTTGGGACACCGCTTCACCCGAGTTGGGCATAGGTATCAAAATAATCGATGCCTTCCCGTTGCCTAAAGCCTTGGATTACTAATCGAGCTTTGAACTTGTTGATTGATCCATCCACTTTCATCTTTCTTTTGAAGATCCACTTGCATCCCAAAGGTTTACAACCCGATGGCAAGTCCGATAATACCCAATTATTATTCCCCATGATGGAGTCCATCTAATCATTTATTGCTTCTTTCCAGAAAGCAACAGCTTGAGACTTCATAGCCTCATCAAATGATTTTGGATCCTCCTCAATATTATAACAGTAAAAGAATTGAGACCCAATCTCATCTCTTGATCCCTCTACCAAGTATACTTGGAAATCGGGAGCAAAGGATTTTTCAATCCTTCCTCTTTTGCTCCTTCGAAGCATCGGAGATTCGGTTGGAACAATTGCTTGTTCTTCAACATCACTAGTTCCACTAGTACTTGGAACTATGTCCTTCGGCCTAGGTATTGAAGAGAATCTAGTCTCATCAAATAATGCATCTCTTGATTCTATAACAGTGTGAATTGCTATAGAATCATTAGGTTCAATAACATAGAACCTATAGGCTTTGGAATGCTCGGCATATCCAACAAAGATGCAATCAATACCTTTCTCACCCAAAGTCTTCCTTTTGAGTTCGGGTAGTCGAACAACCGCCCGACAACCCCAAACTCGAATATAATTCAAGTTAGGCCTTTTCTTGAACCAAAGTTCATACGGGGTAATCTTGTTCCTTTTATTGGGAACTCGATTCAACAAGTAACAAGCCGTTAGCATGGCTTCACCCCAAAATCCATCACTCAATCCCGAGTAGGATAACATAGAGTTCACCATTTCTTTGAGAACTCTATTTTTCCGTTCCGCCACACCATTTTGTTGTGGTGTATAAGGCGTCGTAGTCTCATGATAGATTCCTACATATTGGAAAAACATGGGGTCGTAATACTCCCCACCACGATCGGTGCGTAAACACTTTATAAAGCAATTCATTTACAATTCAACCTCCCTTTTATAAATTTTAAATTTAACCAACACTTCATCTTTTGAATGTAACAAATATACATAGCAAAATCGTGAAGCGTCGTCAATAAAAGTGACAACATACTTTTTATTACCAAAAGACGGAGTTGAATGCAAATCACAAAGATCACTATGAATAAGCTCAAGCACCGACGAGTCCCTTTTCACGTTAGGAAAAGGTTTCCTAGTGATCTTTGTTAACATGCAAGTTTTACATTTTCCGGTTTTAATATCAAAAGCCGGAATAAGACCGTCTTTAAACATTTCAACCATTCGCTTAAATATAACATGACCAAGCCTTGCATGCCATAAATTAGAATCAACACAATTGCTATTTGCAACAAAAACAGAATTTGAAACAAAATTCTTTTTATTCAAATTCAACATAAACATATTATTCAACAAATAACCAAATCCAATAAAAGAGCCACCCTTTGACAAGATAAACTTGTCGGACTCATAAACTTGCCTATATCCTAACTTATTCAAGATACTACCGGAAACCAAATTCTTTCGAATTTGTGGTACAAACAAAACGTCTAAAAGTTCAATTATTTTGCCAGAACTAAACTCTAGCCTAACTAAGCCGCGTCCAAGAATGGGAGCACTCGACTCGTTCCCTATGTGTAGCACGGATCCGTCTTCAACCGGTTCCAAAGAGGTGAACCAACGGCGATCCTTGCACACATGACTCGTAGCACCCGAGTCGATCCACCAAGCAACATCATCATCTTGCACGTAAAATGATTCGGATATTAGTGGTACATAATTCAAATTCGAAATAAAACCAAAGTCAAGAAACTGACCTTTCCATGGGTTTTGATCCTTGGATCCTTGCCCACCACCACTTGTGTTTGCTCCACTCTTATTCTTGACAACCCGACAATCCCGCTTGAGATGGCCGGTCATACCACAGGTCCAACATGTTAATTTAACCTTTTTGTTGGGCCCTTTCTTGGCTTCATTGAACTTTCGTTTTCCCTTGAAGTTGTTGGATTTTCACACTTCCACCATGTTCACCGAAGGGGCAGAAACCTCTTTTATCTTAGGTTTCTCAGCCTCTTGCGCCCGAAGAGATTCCTCTATGTGCAAGTGACTACCGAGTTGTACAAGGGACAACTCTTCCTTCTTGTGTGTCAACATGTGTTTGAAATCTTTCCAAGAGGGGGGGGGAATATATCAATTATGCTCGATACGGAGATGGAAGCTATAGTTGTTAGCTCCCACATTGGTGACAAAAAGTGAAAAGTTGGAAGTGTGAGTGACTATAAAAGGATAAGATATGGCTTGAAGGTTAATACAAAATTTGATCCATTTTTTGGTTAAATAGTTATGTTTTATTTACATGACAAAACATTTCATGTAATAGTTAAACATCTTTATCTTTATAAAATGAAAACCCAAGAGTAATGAGGTGGCATCATGAGAATCAAGTATTCGTCAAATGGTGAATTGTGGTTGATTCTTCATTGTCCCACATTGGTGACAAAGGTGAAAAGTTGGAAGTGTGAGTGGTTATATAAAGGATAAGATATGGCTTGAAAGTTCATGCCAAATTTCATCCATTTTTGGGTAAGTAGTTATTTTTTATTTACATGACAAAACATTTCATGTAAAGTTAAACATTTCATATCCTTAAATCTTTATATATATAAAAGGAAAACCAAGAGTAATGAGGTGGCATCGTGAGAATCAAGTATTCATCAAATATTGGACTGTGGTTGATTCGTCATTGTCCCACATTGGTGACAAAAGTGAAAAGTTGGAAGTGTGAGTGGCTATATAAATGATAAGATATGGCTTGAAGGTTCATACAAAATTTGATCTATTTTTAGGTTAAATAGTTATTTTTTATTTACATGACAAGACATTTCATGTAATAGTTAAACATTTCATATCCTTAAATCTTTATCTATACTATTTTATAAAACATCTAACCCCCAAAATCTTAAAAACAACATTTTAAGCCTTATGTACAACCATTTTAAACATATTTTCTTAATTTTAAGAGAGAGAAAGAGTACTCCACCGCCACATCATTAAAGGCATGCAATTTCTTTTATTTATTTGTCCAAGAACAAATCAATTTCATTCCCATTATTAAGGGGGTGTTTATGATTGCTTATTTAAAACAACTTATGCTTATTTTTAAAAATGTTTATCAACTTATGTCATGATAAAAAGGAGTTGGGGGTAAAAATGTAATTTGAACAAATAAGTTATAAGCACTTTCAAATAAGTTAAAATGGATTAACTTGTCAAAAACAACTTATTTGTGGTGGGGAAAAGTCATAAACTACTCCTGCAAGCTCCAAATCGTGAGTGGGGTAATTCTTTTCGTGCTCCTTAAGTTGCCTCAATGCGTAGGCGATCACTTTTCCCCTTTGCATCAAGACGCAACCCAAACCCATCTTGGACGCATCACTATACACCACAAAGTCTTCTGATCCCTCGGGTAGGGATACAATCGGGGCCTCACATAACTTCCTTTGTAGCGTTCGAAACGCCTTTTCTTGGGTTTATGTCCACACAAACTTTACATTCTTCCGCGTCAAGCTCGTCAAGGAAGAAGCAATCTTTGGTAATATCCAGCTAAACCTTCGGTAATATCCAGCTAAACCCAAGAAGCTTCGTATCTCCAATGGACTCTTAGGAGGATCCCAATTCATCATTGCTTCTATTTTAGAAGGGTTTACCTTCACACCATCTCGCGTGACCACGTGACCCAAGAATTGGACTTCTTCCAACCAAAAGTCACACTTGGAGAATTTTGCGTACAACTTCTCTTTCCTTAGGACTTCCAACACTTCTTGAAGGTGTTGCTCGTGGTCCGCTTTGTCTTTAGAATATACCAAGATGTCGTCTATCAACACGATAACCGACTTGTCAAAAATTTCCTTTTTCAAATCATGAATAGCATGAAACAAAATTTACCACTAGAGTATGCACACGTCAGATTATTTCACAATCGGTGAAACAATCCCATAAATGTACTTTGGTAAAAACATAAAATGATTTGCGTCAGTCCTAAGTTTAAAGACAAACTCAATACGTTTTCATCATTCAAAGATGTCGACAAAAATGTCAAGAGGAAATTTCAAATTTGGAATAAGTATGCAAGCTTCTAACACTCTCTTAGTGGTTTTCTTGAAACGAAATTACATGTATCAAATCATTCGTAACAAATTTCAAAAGATGAAATTCTTTAAATCAATATTCAAAATCTTTTCATCTAGTCATATAATGACATAAGAGTAAAACATTTTTTTGACCATGCCCACACATTAACGTGTTTCCCCAAAACTTGGGAGAAAATAAGCGTTTGTAATTGGTTGGCACTGAAAAGGGTTTAAATCGACTTCAATTTCGAATCGTACAAACAGTGCATATTAATGTTCCAAAATTTTAGGCAATCCCACGCACTCTAGGTTAGGACAAATAATTTTCCAAAATCCCCATCACGGAGCATTTACTCCAAAGTTTACACTTGTAATATAAAACGCGAAGATCTCAACGCTTGAATTTTATTCATTAAAATACTCGAAATACACATCTCTCTCCAAAACCAAAAAGAATTACCATTTTCCAAAATATCCATTAAGCCCAAAGATGACCAAAGGTCAACGACTCACACGTTCGTGTTTTCAAAATGTTTCGTAGTGTAAACCATGCATTATTCACACAACATTAAAACATATCTTGACCAAACGACCCTCACTTATGTAATGAATTTATAAAACATTTTCATTCACGATACATTTATCAAAGCCTTCGAGGGTTAGTGACTACCAAATTATGCACAACCTTAGATCAATACCATGCGTTTGCAAGAAAGGAGAATAAAATAGTCAACTAGTCGGAAGCACATAAAGCAAATCGTTACGAAATACAATTTGCATATTCTCTCATGCATTACTCATGCCACGTATAAAGACCTCGACGACCTTAGGAGTTTGGCAAAAATCCCTGTGAGGATTAAACTTATTAGAGCAGGTCAGACCCGACCGAATGAGTGTCCCGAGGGGTATATCGTGATGTACGAATATCCCTTTAAGATAGGTTTCGAATGGCCTTATTCGCCTATGGCCAAGGCATTTATGCTAGAATTCGATTTAGCACCGGGCCAATTAATGCCCCAATTCTGGCAAGTCGTGCAAGTGATTGAACGCCTTACCAAAAAATGGGAATATCCCATGAACGTGCGTAACCTCCTCTTGGCTTATCAAGTCAAGAGGGACGGATATCATCGTTATAGCCTATTTTCTAGGTTTAAAGGCGATCATACCTTGGTCCTAAAGACGGCTGTAAACGATCGTAAGTGGAAGACTAGGTACGCATTCGTGCGTAAGTCGACTCTTGACTCTGAGAGCGGCTGGATTAGGGCCGGCTAGAACGTGTCGGGTGAGATTTACTAGTTTTTGTCGTATGTCGTGTGCTACTTTTTTACTTACAATCGATCGCCATTCCTTTTCTTGGAATGGAAGCAGAAATAGCATTTATATACTGCCTATCTCTAGTTCACTGAAATTAAGTGAAAACAACACTTACACTTCATCTAATTCACTTTTCCACATCTCAATCACGAATATATAAAAGGGTACAAACCCTAAGTTCACCGAAAAAAGCGCTAGTTTTTGCACCATGTTTCAAAACAATGTGAAAAATATCACAATTTTACACTGTTATACGTAACAACGATGTATACAGGTGAAGTCTTTAAACGTTTCAACGAAACAATGATCACATTTTTCTAGCACGTTACGCGAGAACCGTGTAAAAAGCACTAGTTTTTGCACCATGTTTCAAAACGACTATGGAAAAGATCACATTTTTACACTGTTATACGTAACAACGATGCATAAAGGTGAAATCTTTAAACGTTTCAACGAAACAATGATCACATTTTTCTAGCATGCTATGCGAGAACCGTGTAAAAAGCACCTGTTTTTGCACCATGTTTCAAAACAACGTGAAGAATATCACATTTTTACACTGTTATACGTAACAACGATGTATACAGGTGAAGTCTTTAAATGTTTCAACGAAACAATGATCACATTTTATGCCTTTTCTCTCGCCCGTTTCAGTGAAATGCCCTGAGTTTCCGTGGCTGAACCCGTGGGCCATGGATAAGTTTACAATTTTGACAAGTTTGGCCCCTTAAGAGTCCGTGGGAGGCTGTGGGCAATACATTGAGTCCGTGGGAAATACATTTGGTATGTGGCCCACGGGCAAAAATTACCATTTTGATCCCTGCAATCCGTGGACAACCTTAAATTTTAATGTGTTGAAAGGGGTGAGATTGAAAAGCAATAATCCGTGGGCCATGAGATTGAAAAGCAAATAATTAATTTTTTTAAATAAGAAATATTCTATTTTTAAAAATTCCGTGGACCACAAGATTGAAAAGCAAATAATTAATTTTTTTAAATAAGATATTCTATTTTTAAAAATTATCCGTGGGCCACGGGTTCAGCCACGGTTTTTCAGGGTATTTGTAACACCCTCGAAAATTACGGGTGTTACAGTATTTTGCTGAATTGGGAGAGAGATAGGGCATATAGATGAAATGGTAATCAGCATAGGGTAGTTTGATTAATTTCCCTTATTAATTTGTTCCCCGGTCAGAGAAGTGGCAGAGTTCTGAGATTGAACATTATTGTCTGTAGAATAGTCATTACCGGAAGTGTTTTTGAAAGATTGGCTAGTTCTTCATTTAGTAAACTGAAAGTCTTTGGGGAACCCAATTAGTTTGTAGCATCTTTCTATGGTATGACCATTTATCCCACAATGCTTGCAGACCAATGGAGTTTTCCCAACGTTTTTCTTATTTCCATTTGTTTTTCCAAAAAGGTAGAATGCTGTTGACTCTTGGTATCTGAGGGTCGAACCACACCTCTGTGTGATTCTTCTCTCGATACTAAAGAGAAGGCATTATTGATTGAAGGTAAGGGGTATGTGGTTAAAATATTACTTCTAATGTGACTAAGTAAAGTATAAAAAAAACATAAAAGACAGTAGAAGTAATATATACTAACTTATCTCTTCCCATGTTTCCTTCCCTTTTCTTTTTCCAACTTCATCCTTTGTGCTCTTTTTGTTGATTGTTCAAAAATATTCTGCAACGAAAAAGACGGAATAAAGTTCGTCGTGGGGTGATGGAGAAGGAGAAGAACTATCCTCAGAGGAGGAAGATCGGGGTGAACCATCGGTGGGGGAAGGGGATCGGTGTGGGGAATTTGTCGGGGAGGGTTTTTGTCGGGGGGATGGTTGTTTCGGTGGTGAGGAGGGTGTCGGTGAGGATGGGTCGGGGGCTAGGTTGTTTCGTCGGTGAGGAGTGGGTCGGTGGAGGGGAGAGGGTCGGTGGTGGGGAGAGGGTCGGTGGTGGGGAGAGGGTCGGGGAAGATGGTTTGTCGGTGGTGGTGAAGGCCTCGGTAATCATGGTGAACCCTCCAACACAAAGTCAATGAAATCCCCACTGCTTTGAACAACTGGTGAACCCTCAGCGGGTTGTGCATCATCGATCGTAAAATGATCGAGTGTTAGGCTGTGCAGTGTGAAGTCGGAGCCTTTAAGGGGAGAGACCCCGAAGTCATCTGCACCACCCAAGGAAGTGGGTGGTGAGGTCAAATGAGGGTTCTCCGGAATTACAATTGAAGCCTTTTGAGAGGCAATGGAGGAGTCAGTTTGGGGTATGACGGATTCCCGTGGCGCGGATGGGACAACTTCAACAACTGTCGATTTTTGAGAATCAACAGTCGGCTTATGGGTCTTGGCCGAAGGTTTCCGAGACCTATTTAGAGGAGATCTCGGACGGAATTTGGAGTGTCTCCGCTTATGAGAAGGGATTGGGACTTGGGTAGCCTCCGAGGGATATCTCGGGGGCGTAGTCCCGGAAGCGGACACGGAGGTGTCGGTGGCCCGAGATTGTTTCTTTTTGGTGCCACCCGACTTCACTCGGGCACGGGGAGAAGGGACCACTACAGCTGGGGGTCCACGAGAATTTCCGGGTGTTCAAACCCGGGAATTTCCGCATCTCCACAGTGGATATCGGGAGAGTGGGCGGAAGTAACCATACCTGGACAAAGTGGTAGATTAAACGTTTCAACGAAACAATGATCACATTTTTCTAGCATGCTATGCGAGACCCGTGTAAAAAGCACTAGTTTTTTTGGAGGGCTAGACTTACGATAAGTATTTTGAGGTTGGTATAACCATTTTGTCGGCAACCCTGTTTTGGGTCTTAGACAATTTTCGCATGAAAGACCCTTTAGACATCCTATTGTTAACCCTAGTTGGTGGAAATGCTCGGTAAGCGGAACTCGTGTGTGGAGTTCGGTTAGGATTCAAGCTTGGTGGTATGACTAGGTTGACTGTTAGCATATTCGGAGAGTGTAGTCCAATTTTATGTGAAAGAAATAATGATAACGGTTGTAGTAACCTTAATATGCTCAATTGTGATGAGTGGTTTTGGTGGAATAACCTTTGTGTGCGGTCAAAGAACCGGTCGGTTGATGATTAATATTGGGATGAATTCTTGGAGTCTGTTAGGGCTCATTGTAATTAAGTGACAATTAGTGGTAGGAACAGTCGGAGTTGGAAATTCTGTTGGATTCGTTAGTGAACAACCTTGGATTGATTTAGAGTCTGAACCGCAATTGGGAAGTATGCAACATCTAAGGTTGGGAGACAACCGAAGTTGTCTGATATGGAGTTACTCCCAGTGGAGGAAATGTTGCCCGGACACAATATACAACTTTGTTAACCGCTCTAACGAGTAAGACTCTCATATAGGTAAGAAATGTGTTGATTTCGTGAGTCGATCCACGACCACCCATATGGCGTCATAACCCTTTGGAGTTCTAGGCAAATGGGTTACGAAATACCATCGTAATCTAGTCCCACTTCCACATAGGTATCTCGAAGGACTGAATCTTCCCGTAAGGTCGTTGATGTTCGATCTTTACATGCGAACACGTCATACATGTTTCTACAAAGTGAGCTATATCCTTTTTCAATCCAGGCCACCAGTAATCTCGACGTAGATCTCCGTACATCTTGTTAGTTCCAGGGTGAATCGTGTACTTTGATTTGTGAGCTTCTTCTAAAATCACTTTCCTGAGTTCCCCAAGTTTCGGGACCCAGATTCTCCAACTAAGACACTTCACCCTCG
The DNA here is from genome assembly GCA_033807775.1 of Saussurea involucrata. Lineage (NCBI taxonomy): Eukaryota > Viridiplantae > Streptophyta > Magnoliopsida > Asterales > Asteraceae > Saussurea > Saussurea involucrata. The sequence continues at coordinate 17,950,553 of CM066326.1, forward strand.
ACTATCTTTCACTAACGAGGACGTTTGTCCTACCATTCTCTCCCTCTTGAGATTTTCAACTCCGAGTGCCTCGGCTTGACATTTCTTTATCTCATCTAACAAATTGAACGTCACCTCGGCCCTCAAGGCCACAATACTGGGGGTCTCACCTCTTCCATTACGGCTCAAAGCGTCCGCCACTATGTTTGCCTTTCCTGGATGATATTTGATCTTCTTTGGCGCATATTCAATTCTTTTTGGTCAAAGAGATGACATAAGCTTTTGTCGTCCGTGAAGATCTGACACTTCGTCCCGTACAAGTAATGTCGCCAAATCTTCAGAGCAAAAACCACGGCCGCCAATTCTAAATCATGTGGGGGGTATCGGACCTCGTGATCTTTTAACTGTCGGGAGGCATAAGCGATCACCTTTCCCCGCTGCATTAGTACGCAACCCAAACTGAGCTTCGATGCATCACTGAAAACCACAAAGTCATCAGAACCATCCGGTAGTGACAACACCGGAGCGCTGCTCAACATATCCTTCAACGTTAATTAAATGCGCCGTCTTCTGCTAAGGCTGAAACCCATTAGAGTTTGACACGTGGAGTTGTCAGGTCACGCCTTGTACGAATGATCTTCAGGATCTTTGTACAGCAGAAATCGTGAGAAGCATGATTGTCTTGGTGTTGATCTTTGGCAAAACTTCTAAGTCTTTAGCCTTTATACCGCAGAGGCTCTGTCAAGGGTGACAGAGGCTCTGTGGCCTTGTCCTCTGAAAAGAGTCTTCTGGCGATTCTTCACTTCAGTCTTCTCGGTGACTCGGCAGAAGCTCTGTCGAAGTCTTCTATACTTAGCCTATTTTTCAATACTTCTTTAAACATAATGATTGGAGCTAACAATCTCTCCCTAAGTATTGAAAAATAAAAAATAAAAAAGGTGCATGGTTTTCTAGGCTAAGTACACAACTAGAGGTGAAACATTTTACCTCAAAAGATAATATTTTTCTTTCATATAATATTATGCCAGAGGCACTTACACTTGATTACATGATGAAAGAAAAAGTAGCAGAGATTTGTAGACTAACTCAGACGTTGGCGTTTTGGAAGTCGTTGAAACTTCTGTTGTCGAGTCCAACTTCTTTAAGCTCATGATAGAATCTGATGCATAGGGTTCTGAAGTTGATTACTGAGTCGATGACCTCTATCAGTCTATCTACAAGGGCTTGATTCATAAGCTCCATTCCTCTGTGCTCCATGAGGTTAGCTCTGAATTATGTCAAAGTACTTGTTGCATACTTTTGACAGTCCATCTCGAGGAATAGTCTCGACTTCCCAGCAGGATCTTGATAGACTAACCCAACCTTTAGGAATGTAATGATTGAGTTTGGTATGGCATAGGATGGGCAGTCATCTTCTGGTGATCTGAGACTAAGGTTTCTCACTCCAAGATCTCGTCCTACTTGGAAATCAACCAGGCTGTATAGCAGAAGTTTCTCACGCATGGCTTTCCTGATCACCCTGTATGCCCTTCGATTTGCATCTGTTGTGAAGTTCTGTTTCATCCGGTTTAGAAGGTCGGGTAGGTCGTAGGGGCTTAAGTTCCGAAGATCCGCATCTGAGAATTGGTTCTCGGTTCTGTCCACTCTTTTGACCTTATAGATGTTGTAGGAAATCTTAGGTGTGGTTCTGGTGTGAGAGAACTTACAGTATATGACCTTGTCGATTTTGGAGATTGAGTAGACTTGGTAGGCAGGCTTGGGTGTTGTTCTTGTGAAGATATGATCGATCTTAGCACGGAAGTTGGGATCTTGAATGAATGGTGGCAGAGGCTCTCTGGCGGTTCTGTTGTACAAGTACCTGTATACCACTTCTTCCATTTGTCGTGGAGGTGCACCAGGTGGTGGCATGGGCTTGCGCAGAGCATCCATTTGACTTTTTTTCTGGGCGACTCTGTCCTCTGTGATTTTTGCCTTAGGATCCAAGACAATTGTAGTTGACAGAGGGGGAATGCTGAAGGCCCAATCTTCTTCTTCAGGTTTTGAGGTGACATAGGAGTCGAAGGGGCTTTTCATCAATTTCTCTGCTGGTTGATGCTTTGGCTTCTTCTTCTTGGGTTCCTCTGTCATGATGAACTTTCCTTTGTCCTTGGCCTTAGGCTCTTATGCTTGTTGAGATGGGGTTGCCTCTGTAGGTTTTATCTTTTGGGGTTCTGAGGGCTTAGATTGAGGTACTTCTGAAGTTTTGGGGGTTGCATCTTTCGATTTTGACAATTGTACTTCTGAGGACTTGGTTGGTGATGTACATTCGGTTTGAGGGTTGATTGGTGAGTCTTCTACGGATTTGCTCAGATATTTTCTATGTTTGTGAGCAATTGACATGGTTCTGGTTCTGGTTTTGGTTTTGGGTATGGGGGATGGAGATTTTGTTTTCTCGGCTTCTAGTGTTGGGGATGTTGGTTTGGGTTCTTCTGGTGTTTTTGGTGTTGGTGAAGGGGGTTTATCTTCTGTTGGTATGGGTGATTTGAGTGGTTGGTCTTCCTCGGAAGATGTCAAGATTTGAAATTGTTCACGGGTTGGCACATCTTCTTCGAATATAGAGGTTGTTTCCACAGAGGTGGGTGTTACCTCTGTGGTCTTCTGTTGTTGATCTTGATTGGTTTCAGGTACTTGGGTTTGGATATGTATTTCTTCAGGGGATGTTTCCACAGAGGTGGTTGTTGCCTCTGTGGTCTGTTGTTGATTTCTTCCTTGGGTTTGAGTTGGAGGAGCTTGGGAAACAGGTTCTACTGAAATTGGTGGAGCTGGTAGACCTTTGTTTGCAGCTTTCTCCCTTGACTTCTCCCCCTCAGGATGATCTGATGAATCATCAGAATCATCATTAGAGTCATCCTGACCCTTGTCTTTGGTACCCTCTGCCCTGCACGATGCTTCTGGTTTCTTTGGAGGAGTGGCACCTGCGGTTATCATTTTTGCGCATAGATCATCACAGAGGCCAAGGAGGGTATGGACCTCTGCTTTGGTGTTGAAGCGCATTTTGCCCACACTCCTGCGAAAGTCTTTGACATAATTAGCGTTGGCAGCAGTGAATGCTATGATGAGTTCTGTCACTTGATCCAATATCCCTTGCCCAAGCTCTGTCAGCTAAGCTCTGGTCGTGTAGTCTGAAGGCTTCATGGCCTGAGTTTCTTTCCTAGTATGCTCTTGGACTTGCTCTAAGGCATTCTTTAAGTCTTCTGGAGTTAGGCCCTTAGAAGTAGAGGATTGCTGTTTCTTCAGTTTTTCAATTAGATCTCTGACAGAACTTTGGATGGCAGAGGATGTGGCTTTCTCGAACTCAGCAGCAGCAGAGGTTGTAGCAGTTGACTTCATCTGGACTAAGGCAGTTTTCACCTCTATGGACAGGTTGTCCATTTTGGTGTTTAGATCGGTTACCGCCCTGGATGTAGTATCTACAAGAGAATCAAAAGAGCTTTTCAACCCTTTTAATGTGTTGTCCACAGAGGTGACAAGGGTTTGGAACTCATCCCTTGATACATGTGGACTAGGTGTAACCTCTGGGGGAACACATTCATCCCCAGAGTGAGTCTCTGTTCCTGAGACGCCTTCTTTCGCTCATGTTTGTACGTTGAGAGCGGAAGGACTTCCCTCTAATCCTCGAGCACAGGCTTTATTAGCCTCAGACTCTATAGAGGTTCTGTTGAGAACATGGTCCTGATCCGCTCCAGAGACGGGTACATGAGTATTCTCAAGTTGACTTGGGGACTTGTCTAGAGTCCCTTCGTCTATATGCGCTCTAAGCTCCTCTGAAGAGCCTTTTGGACTTAGTCGTGTGTGTGTGTCAGAGGAAACGGATTCCTCTATGGGGATGTCTATTGTGATATGGGGCAATTGATCACTTACTAAAGGTAAGTCCTTTGGAGAGGACTCCCTTGGAATGGTTTCCCCGGCTAAGATTGGTACAGAGGTAGAAAGAGTTACCTCAGCCCGGTCAGTTTGGGGTGGGGTCGAGTTGTGCTGCTCTTTTTCAATAACACCTTCTGCCACTAGACTGGCAGTGTTAGAAATGTGGGTTGCACTGGTAGTTGGTTGGTGTTGAGTGTCTTCTTCAACTACGGCATCTTTTTCTGTTTCACCCTCTGTTGCTGCTCCTACCCTAGTGGCTTCGGCCTCTATTGCCTCTTGTGAAAGTGAGGCGTACATGGGATGGAAAGAGGACAAATGTCTAAGATCTGGGTGCAGAGGGCCGTAGTTTACCTGTTCATCTTCCTCAGAATCCACCATTTCCTCTGAGGCTATTGCTTCCTCTGGACTCTTTCTCAGGACATCATATCCGGGATGGAGAAAGCGGTTCTGTAGCACTTCTGGATTCGCAACATGAATGTTCTATGGGGTTTGGTCATCTTCATTCACGATGGAATCAATTCCAGATATTCTGAAGTCTGGTTCTTCTGTGGAGTGATGTGAAAGGGCTTCTGCGTTCCAGCCAGAGGTGTCTAGAGAGTCTGCAACATCAGGGCGTTGGAGGAAGGCAGAGAAATCACCCTGATCTGCATAGTTAATAGGAGTTGGGGATTGCAGAGGCTGCTCTTGGGCTTCTTCTGCCAATTCAGCTTTGTTTGGAATTGGCCGCATAGGTGTGAGAGGCTTTTTCAATTTCTTCTTGCTCTTTTTCCTTTTGGGTTTCGGGGCACCCTCCTCAGAAGACTTGTGTTTTCTTTTCTTTTTCTTGTCTTTAGGAGGAGGAGGTGCTGAGGATTCGACCGCTGTTTCATGTGGTGGGGATTGTTGTGTTTGAGCAGCACTGGAAGAGGTGCCCGCTGTAGTTTTCTTTTCCTTATGGGCTTTCTTCTTTTTGGGAGTGGTGGCAGAGGGTTTGCTCTTAGGAGTAGGAAAGAGAATTGTATTTCTCATAGCATGAAAATTCCCTTGTATTTGTTCATGCTTAGCAAAGGCCACTGCCCATTCTTCTTCAGTCATCCTATCTACTACCTTAGATCCTAAGGGGACTCCTAGACGCGGGGGTGTCACAGGACTCGGTTTTGGAGTTCTATGATCGCGTATGTATTCTAACCTAAGGGTCTCATTCGTAGCATATCCCAGAAGTACGGTTGGCAGAGGTCTGCAGAAGTTGTATCCATCTTCGTGCTCTGTTGGGGAGTTCTTTGTCATGGGATAAATTTGTTGGTCCCGAAGGCCTATACAAGTTTGTAGAAGGGGGGGGGGGGGGGGTTGAATACAAACACACAGATTTAACTTTTCTAAATTGTTTATTGATAAAGTATTAACAATTTACAGCTTGTTGCGGAAACAAGATTAAGGATAAACCTAAATCTAAACAAGTTGGAACACTAAGGTTTCTTGCACTAAGAGAGATAAGGAAATTACTAATAATAACCTATCTTGAGATAAGAGATTGAACTTGTCCAGAGTTAGCAAGTTACTTCAAAAGAAGTGGGTTCATCTCTTTATATACTGCATGCATTCAATGCAAGTCAGTATACACTTTACACGTGTCATCAGCTGGTTGGTTGCATGTCATTGACCTTTGTTGACAACCTTAGTAGCCGCATGGATGAACAATGTAGTATCAGAATGGTTGTACGATTTCAGACAGTCGGAGGTTCTTTTCTGACATTTCGTACGGAGTCGTGCAAGGGAGGTTAAGACAAAAGTACTTTGTACGGAGGACTTCATGATCAGCTTTCGTTGATTCAGCGATTATCATTTACTATTCAGCGAATGATAAAATTCAGCGATAGCTGAAGTCTTGTACTTGATACTTCACGTTGAGTGGACAAATCTGAGTCTTCGCTGATCCGCATCAGTTCATTAGGAGACTTGTCGCTGGTTCTTGAGCTTGATCTTCGACTTCAGCGTAGAACCTTTGTTGACGTGAAACTTGTCTTCAGGGATCATAAGTAAACAACTAACTTATCAGCGATAATCATAATGACTGAACAGACTCAGAGCATTAATGATGAACAGTGTTCGCTGAATGTTTAATTTAAAAGAGCGAGAGTTCCTATCAGCGGTACTGTAAGATCTTAGTACTTATCAGCGATAGTGAAACTCTGATACATATTGTTTACTTACAATTTTCACTAAGTATATAAGAGAGGGTCATTATCAAATCACTGAGGGCTTGGATCAACAATCTCCCCCTATTTGATTATGACATAGCAACAAAGAAAATTGCTATTTAATGAAAACATAAGGATGAAAAGAACTCATAAAATATTTGTCCCTTTTACTGTTTTCTGGGATCTTTTCAGTACTGATGGAGTAAAGTACATTCGCTGAAATCTTTTTTTAAAACTTTGAATCAGGTTACAAAGAGAAATGGAAAGATTACAAGTACGAGCGAAATAAATTACAAGTACAGAAGAATAACTGATACAATAGAGAAAAAAGGTGATCATATCAGCTTATAAAGGTTCTTCCTTGATGAGAAGTTCATCAAGGGTCTTTGATGTGGGGATCATCCAGTCAGGGACATCTTCTCCTTGATTCTTTTTCTTCAGAGCTGCTTCAAAAATCAAGGGCTTCAGGTGTCTAGCTTTGATGTTGCGTCTGACTTCACACCGGTATACGAGATCTCTGAGTTGTTCGATGGGAGCGATGTCTAGCTCAGAGATACGTTGAAAGTGATGATTTCCATAGTAGTTTAAAAAGAATATACCATAGGGATCACTTACAACTGTGCCAGGAATGAATGTTTCTCCAGGTGGTAGAGAGGTGTCAAGCATTGAGAGATCGGCATCAGGGCCAACAATTTCAACACGAGAGAAACCAATGCCCGTTTCATTCCGAATATGAGGACCTGAACCAGAGGCTTTCTTTTTCTTATCAGGGACTTTTCTTGGTTGAGGAAGAGTAGGAGGAATATCCACAGCAGATGAAAGCAGGTCGATCTGTTTGTTTAAGATCTTCTCGACATGGCTTTTGAACTTTGAGCGCGATCCTTGAATGGATAATTTTGTTTCTAACCATTCAGAGAGACCAAACTTTTCTAAGGTGGTAGCATAGAAAGTTTGCTTGGTTTCGTCATCTCTGTAGATGTCCACTTCAACAACAGGAACTTCAGCGTACAGTCTTCCTCTGATGTTTGCCTTGACGATTTTGGATGGTCTAGATCGATAGGTCAGCATTTGTTTAGCCCATTCCAAAGTCGTATCAGAGACCTTAGTCTTTTCTCTAACGATCTCTTGAGCATCATCCCATAGCTGACGTTGAACATCAATGGGAACTCTTTTCAGCTTGGGGTCTTTTATTGATCGTTGAGTAAGTTTGATGGTGTATTCTCTGTCTTTTTCTTCAGCTTCCTTTCTTTCAGCGAGTAGGCATTCAGCTTTGAGGTGTTCCTGGTATTCAGCTTTGGAAATTCTGAACTTTGGAGGAACTGAAGGAAGTTGATCACGCCTTAGAATGATTCGATGATCCTCGAATCGCTTTATTATTTCCTCTCTTCTTTTCTGATCCTCTTCACTTAGCTTTTGAGGAGCTAAGGAAGGTCTGCCTCTGTGCGAGAGTAGCTGTTCTTCTAGTTCATCAGTCTCAGAGATTAAATCTAAGACTGGGATTATTTCTTCAGCAGCAGCTGGTATTATTGGTGAAGTCGCAGTTGTGGAGCCTTCAGCGATATCCTCAAACAGGGGAGAGGACTAGCTGAAACATAGCGATCTTACAAGTAAGAACTTGGGTAGAATCAGATAGAGAGAATTGGTTCAAGTGTATAGGCTTGGATAGTAGAACTGATAGTGTATGATAGAGGATGGATGGAGTGAGAGATGATTAGTGTACCTGACAAACCGGCTTTTCAAGCAAGATCATTAGATTGTCATCTTCAGCGACGCTTTTGCCTTTGCCTTTCTCAGCTCCAAAGGCTGAGGGCTTTGTCTTTGTCCGCTCCCCTGAAGGTTCATTTATCGAGATTCCCTTAAGAGCTTTGATCTTTGGAGCAGGTTTGACGATAAAGATGTCATCGTCATCTTCGTCATCATCATCATCATTCTTTGGAGAAGAAGATGGTTCATCATCAGGGATGTCGATGGCTTCATCATCTTCTGCTTCGGATTCAGTTTTCTCAGCTTCTTCTTCGAGTTGCTCCCCCTCAGATACAGAGGCGAGCTTCTCGGTTTCCTCAGGGTTTTCATCTCCCTGAGGTCCAACGGTGGTTTCTTCAGCATTCGTCTTCTCTCCCCTGGTAGATTCATCATGGGAAAGGTCTTCAGCGCTCTTGGCGAGGTCTTCAGCGCTATTGGCGAGGTCTTCAGCGCTCTTCTCCCCCTCTTTTTCATGATGACTGGGGGAGGAATGGCTAGATTCAGCGTTGGTAGGTTCTCTGTCTTCTTGGCCAGAGAGACCTACACAAACTTCAATCTTTGCTAATCTGTCTTCAAGGCCAGAAATAGCAGGATTGATCTTCCCGAGCTCAATGCGATCCGCCGCTGTAAGATGTTCAGATTCAGGGACAGGGGCAGGAGTATTCGCCTTGTGCAGCAGCTGTTCGATCATAGTCTTCATCGAACCAACGTCAGTCTTTACAGAGCTTAAGTCAGTCGTCAGAGTGTTGACATTTGTCTTCACAGCAGACATATCTCCCTCTAGTGTTCCAACCGATGTCTTCAGCGTTGTTACCTCGCTGGTCATGGATGAAACTGAATTTTTGAGAGAGGTGTAGTCTGTGTAGATATCAGCGAGCACCTTGGAGAAGTCGCTGAGAGTCTTATCAAGTTGCTTCATGTCATCTGTGGAAGCTTTCTTCTCCACCACTGTTGTCAGCTTGTTCAGATTCTCTCCAGCGTTTGTTACAGCTGTATAGTAGTGGTGAGACCTGTCAGCTTTGTCTCCACGGACTTCAGAGAGGCGTTGATATCTCCCAAATTAGGACCTGTAACATATAAAAACTTGTGAACAGAGGAAAGCTCAGAAGTTTGGGGTTTAGTCACAGTGTTTATGGGTTGTTGTTTACCTGCAGGAGGATTGGTGAATTCATCGAAGTCACGGGTTCCTGAGTAAAGTTCCATGTCATCTTCAAAAGTGCCCATGGATTTTTCTGCAGGTCCTGTCTTCATCATTCCTGGAGAATCAGCTTTATGTTCTGAGGGAATGATGGCAGCTCCAGTTAGATCTGGAGTAGAGACCAAATGAATGGAGAGAGGAGCGAAGGATAAGAGTAGGTGTTGGGTTATGAGTTCAGCGTTGGATTCGCTGACAATCACTTCATCAGTCTTTTGAGAGACTAAAGTAGGTTGGGTAGGTTCCAAGTTTGTAACCTCAACGTTTTGAGACGCTGAAGTTTGGATAAAAGGGATGGCTTGTTCAAGTGTGGCAGAGCGTACCACTGAACGTTCCTTCAGCTCTGCAGAAAGAGCTGAGGAGTCTTCAGCATGAGATTGCTGGGGTTGCTCCTTTGTTTTCTTGATCCTTTTAGAATCAAGTGGGGTAGATGAATGTTTCCTTTTCTTAGAAGGAGAGGATTTTGTAGCCAAGGTATCAGCGATGGGTATTGTCGCTGAAGGAGCCACAGAAGTAGAAGAAGAAGGGTTGAGAAGAGTTAAGAGGGTAGAAAGACGTACCTCATTTTCAACAGGTTTGAAGTCGAGTACCTTAGGGCCAATCCGTGAGAGTTTTAGATCGCCCTCTTGCGGGTAGCTGTCCTTCAGGCCATATTGAAAGATAGCGCTGATGAAACGGGGGTAGGGAACCCAAGCAGGCCTGTCAGCGGCAGAGTCTACTCTTTGCAGCAAGTCATCATAGATGAGAGATGCCCAGTCAATGTGTAGACCTTTCAGCAGAGCGTATCCCATAGCTTGCTGAGGTTGAGCGGCTTGATCAGAAGAGCCTGTCTTGGCAGTCATGCAGCTGATAAGGTGAGCGAAGATGAAGTTCATCTCGCTGGGCATTTTCGATTTCTTCAGCAGTGTTAGCTTCTTCTCAGGCTTCTTGTCTCTGCCCATTTCCCATACATAGCCCATTGCATCAAAAAATGCAATAAGAGCTTCTTTGTCAGCGATCTTCTTATGGTCAGGGAAAGGAACAAAAGGTTTTTCCTTTGTAGCGATGGGAAAGTTCAGAGCTTTGCGAATGATGGCAGGTGTGATCTTTATCGTGCCATAGTCAGTATCGCAGAGGATACAATCAACTGTTTTGGAGGGATCTTTGGCGGATGGTAGCTGAGAGTGTTTGGCAGAGTACCAGAACTGAGATAGTAGCAGCTGACTGGCAGGGGGTGAAATGGTCAGGGCTGTTGAAATGCAGCAATTCTTCAGGAAATTCACAGCATCTGTCAGATGTGTGACTTGCTTTCGAGGAGGAAACTCGAGAAGCGCAGAAAGGTTGTTTATCTTAGTCCAGTCTAGTTGATCAAGATTGAACTTAACCTGAGGAGCCTTGATGATTTCCACTTCCTCAGAGTCAGCGGAGATGTTCTCAGCGGTAGCAGGAATGTCAGACGAGGCCATTTCTCTGTATTAATAGTTCAACCAAAGATGTTAACAAATAAGAATTTCCAATAAGATGTTTCGAATTTTATCCATTTCCAATAAGATGTTTCGAATTTTATCCATTTCATTCAGACACAAATGTCTTAATGAAGATTAGGGTTTTTCATGTTTTTGAAACGAAATGTAAAACCCATTTTCTTGTTTTCCAGTTTTCTATGAAGAAATAGATTCTGGAAACGAATGAAGAACAAGCTTAAGATTTTGCATTTAAACTTGAAGAACAACCATGAAATGGTTGTGTTCATAAAACCACGAAAGAAAATGATTTCATTTTACGAAGTTCTTTTGTTTGATCTTGTTAAAACAATGAGAAGATCGGAAACAAGTTATACGCATTTGGTAATAAATAAGAACATATTAACCTTGAAGTTTGATGAGGAAGATGATGAACAGTTCTTTGAAGTTTTTGAAATCACAAATGCAACAGTGAATTCTTTCTTGCGGAGGAAGATTGATAGCGTAAAAGAAAAATATAAACAAGGAATTTGTTTATATAGAGATTTTAGAAAGAGAAAATCTTGAGCGGGAAAAGATTTTCATCATGACACGGACACGTGTTTGCATTTGATTGGAAGTGTGAACGAGACATGCAAACGTGTGTTAGGAAGACGTGCCGGGGTTTTATCCGTTGCAATGACGTCACAATTGTCCTTTCATATTCTTGGTTGTCTCTGAGGTTTTGAAAAACTCAGAGATACTTTTGAACACATGAAGCACTGAATGAAAATATTCAGTGAAGGTTTTAAGAAATTTCAAAATATCGTTGTTAAGGAAAAGATATTCAGCGATGTATTTTGTTTTGAAATCTTGCATTTTCATGCGATTGTCAGAGAGAGAACATACCTTGATATCAGTGAATCAAGTTTATTCAGAGAGAAGATGATAGAATGGGTTATATAAGTTGATTTTATCCTTTCGCTGATCAATGTGAACCGCTGAAGATTTTATCCTTCAAAGTTCAGCATTCCAAGCTCGCTGATGAGAAAGTTGAATCTTGTCTCATCAAGAGGTTTGGTAAATAAGTCAGCTAACTGATAATCAGTTGGGATAAAATGAAGTTCTATATCACCATTCATCACATGATCTCTGATAAAATGATATCTGATTTCTATATGTTTGGTCTTTGAATGTAGCACTGGATTGTTTGCTATAGAGATGGCACTTGTTCTGTCGCAATAGATTGGAATTTTGGAGAGCTGAAGATCATAGTCTAGTAGCTGATTTCTCATCCACAAGACTTGAGAACAACAGCTTCCAGCAGCTACATATTCAGCTTCAGCTGTGGAAGTGGACACTGAATTTTGCTTTTTACTTGTCCAACTTACCAACTTTCCACCTAGGAGCTGACATCCTCCTGTGGTGCTTTTCCTATCCATTTTGCAACCTGCAAAATCACTATCTGAATAGGCGGTTAGATCGAATCCTGAATCTTTGGGATACCAAAGACCTAGATTCGTTGTACCCTTAAGATATCGAAAGATTCGCTTTACAGCTTTCATATGAGATATCTTAGGTTCAGCTTGATATCGTGCACACAAGCATGTTGCAAACATAATATCGGGTCGGCTAGCTGTTAGATACAATAGAGAGCCGATCATCCCACGGTACAGCGTGACATTGATAGGAACACCCTTAGTGTCCTTATCAAGTGTCAGCGGTGGTGCCATAGGGGTTTTCATAGCTGAACTTTCAGTTAAGTCGAATTTCTTCAACATATCTTTAACATATTTTCCCTGATTTATGAAAGTTCCTTTCTCAGTTTGCTTAATCTGAAGACCAAGGAAATATGTTAGTTCACCCATCATGCTCATTTTATACTCATCTTTCATTCTATCAGCGAAACGAGTACAAAGCTCAGGGTTAGTAGAACCAAATATAATGTCATCAACATATATTTGAACTAAAATGATATGACCTTTCACTTTTCTAAAAAATAGAGTTTTGTCAATCTTACCTCGCTCAAATTTTTCAATATGGAGATAAGTAGAAAGAGTGTCATACCATGCACGAGGAGCTTGCTTCAAGCCATAAAGTGCCTTATCCAGTTTATAAACATAACCTGGACGCTTAGAATCTGAGAATCCTGGAGGTTGTTCCACATACACTTCTTCATTCAGCTTTCCATTTAGAAACGCTGACTTGACATCCATCTGATGTACTTTGAAGTTTTTGTGTACAGCATATGCTAAGAATAGACGAATAGATTCAAGTCTTGCTACTGGAGCAAATGTTTCGTCATAATCTATACCTTCCTCTTGTATGTATCCCTGAGCAACAAGTCGAGCTTTGTTGCGGGTTACAGTACCTTGTTCGTCCAACTTATTTCGATAGACCCATTTAGTGCCTATTACTGTTTTATCAGTTGGTCTCTGAACAAGTTTCCAAACTTTGTTTCTTTCGAATTCAGTCAGCTCTTCTTGCATGGCGCTGACCCAGTTTGGATCTTTGAGGGCATCATCTACTTTCTTTGGTTCAGTTAGTGAAATAAAATTTACAAATAAACAAATATTACCTGCACTTCGTCGAGTCTGAATCCCAGCATTTGGATCACCATGAATTTGATCAATTGGATGATTTATAGTCCATCGCTGAGCCGGAGCGTGAGAAGCTGACTCAACTTGAACAGGAGGAGCTGAAGATGAAGCTTCAGCGACGTCAGGAGTATCAGCCAAGAGAGTAATGGATGCAGTTGTCATTATATTCACTGGTTGCTGAGAAGTAGATGGAATGTCTGAGACATTTGGTTCAACGTTAGGTATAGTGTTTATAGGAACAGCTGAGACCCAAGAAGTTTCAGCTTCACTGTTCTGCATATTTGGATTGATAGGACTATCATCTTCTACTGGATGAGCATTAGTGGGAATATCTTCTGAATCACCAAGATGAGAAAACATCCATTGATTCAGTTCTTCAGTATCAGCGGACGGTTTAGAGTTCGCTGAACGGGATTCGTCAAACGTGGCGTGAATAGTTTCTTCTACAGTTCGTCTTCTTCGATTGAAGACTCTGAAGGCTTTGGAAACTGAGGAGTATCCAAGAAAGATTCCATCATCAGCCTTAGGATCAAACTTTCCAAGAGCATCTCTGTTGTTCAGTATAAAACACTGACATCCAAAGATGTGAAGAAAGTTGATTGAAGGCTTTCTCCCATGAAAAAGTTCATAGGCTGTCTTTTTGAATCTTTTAACTATCAGCGACCTGTTTTGCGTAAAACAAGCAGTGTTGACGGCTTCTGCCCAAAACTGAGTAGGCAGGTGAGAATCGCTGAGCATTGAACGTGCAGCTTCAATAATTGTTCTATTTCTTCTTTCAGCGACTCCATTTTGTTGCGGTGTACTCTCAAGGAAGGAATCAAGAGAACTGTTTTTAAATTCAGTCCCATGATCACTCCTTATTGAGCGAACGGTCAGATTGTTCAGGATTTCCATCTTCCGAACAAAATTGATGAGTTCTTCAGGGGTGTCATTCTTAGAACAGAGAAACATTACCCAAGTGAAGCGAGAGAATTCATCAACTATGACCAGCGTATATTTCTTTCCAGCGATGGATTGTTTGTTAACAGGGCCAAACAAATCCATATGGAGTAGTTGTAGAGGAGATGACGCTGAAGAAACTTGCTTTGACTTAAAGCTTGCTTTGGTCTGCTTCCCTTTTTCACACGCTGAACATAACGACTCTTTGGCGTATGAATGCTGAGGTAGACCAGAGACTAACTCTTTTGAAGAAAGAGTGTTCAGTGTCTTGAAATTTAGATGAGATAGCCTCCTATGCCATAGCCAGTTGACATCAGATGAGGCCTTTGAGAAGAAACAGGAGTTCTCAGTGGTTGTTGAGTCCATGTTTATTACATAAACATTTTCCAGACGATAACCGCTGAGAGCTATCTTCTCCTTTTTGTTAGAGACAAAGCAGGATTCCTTAGTAAAGATTACTTTGTTATCCATGTCGCAACGCTGACTGATGCTTAGAAGATTATGTTTCATCCCTTCAACATATGCGACTCTTCTGAAGGAGGTTGTACCATTTGAAAGTACACCATACCCTCGGGTATGTCCTTTTCAATTTCCACCGAAAGTCACAGAGGGACCCTTCTCTTCTTTGTATTCAGCGAGCAGGCTTTTCTTTCCAGTCATGTGTCTAGAGCATCCGCTATCAAGATACTAGATACCCTTCTTAACCTGCAATACAAAGGAAGATTATTTTTTCTTGGGTACCCACTTAACCATGTATACACGTTTGTCAGTGGAAGTAGTTGGAATGGAAGGTTCAACAGTCTTCGCAGCATTTGAAGATTCAGCTTTGTCTTTCTTCACTTTGGTTAATCTCTTAACCTCAGTGGTAGAATTCACCTTGACCTGATTTGCACCAGGGTTGGTCTTCTTTGCCTTGGGGGCAATCTTCACCTTAGCTATCTTTTCAGCTTTGGTGGTTGTGGGGCACTTACTAGCAATATGATCGGTAAGTCCACAGTGATAACATTTCCTATAACTAAATGTAGTTCTAGGACCATTTGAATGCTGAGCTTTTAATTTCAAATTAGAAGTGCCAGCACCAAGTAAACTATTGGCTTTAGAAATGGGACGAACATTCAGTTCTTCAGATTTCTTACCAAGGACATCCAATCTGAGTCTAGGAGTAGATCGCTGAATAAATCCAGATATCTGCTTCCTTGATCCAGAGGGATGAGCCACTGAAGCTTTAGAAGCTTTCAGCTTTGGTACTAAGGTACCCTTCTGAGGATTCTGGTAAATAACAATTCCTTTACCTTTGTCTGAAGAGACAGAGGTAGGTTTTCAATAAACCATTTTCTCCTTGCCTTTTGAGGAGGTAGGAGTTTCCTCAGGGATTGGTGTAACGGACGAGGAGCACTGAGAAGATGAAGTATCAGCGACTGAGGATACGAACGTTCCAAATTTAAGCATTGAACGCTCAGTGGTTGGTTTTGGAGTATCATATTTGTAACCCAAACCACGTTTATCACTCAGGGGAATCTGAGACTTTATTATCTCAGTAATCTTTGTTGAAGAATTACACCATCCTTCAACAATAGCTTTTTCAGCCTTTAATGCAGCGATAGCTTCTGCTCGTTCGATTTTGACAAGCTGATTTAAATATACTTGATCTTTAAAATCTTCTTCAATTTTAGAAAGCTTTTCTATTTGAAGGTGGCAGTTTTTAAGCTTTTCAGCGAGATCAAGATTTTGGTTTTCAACCACAGTTTTGCCGTTCATGGCTTCGTATAAACTTCTAGTCAAGAGATCGATCTTACGGAGACTATCAGCTTCATCAATATTTGTAATATTGGTAAAGAAAGAAGGTGATACCTGAATAGCAGATGTTGAAGTGGAGGGAATGTCTGAACTTTCTTCCTCTTCTTCAATCTTGGCCATAAGACATAGATTTGCTTCATCATCTTCAGAGTCAGATGATGATGCTTCTTCATCAGAAGCAGCCCAATCATAGTCAGCCATCAGGCCTTTATTCTTCTTCTTAAAGCTTTTCAGCTTTGCATATTTTTCTTTCAGCTTTGAGTATTTGTCATCTTTATTTCTTGGAGCAAAGGGTTTCTTTGTAAAAGCTGAGGGTTTATAAACTTTCTTTGACCTGCACTCGTTAGCGAAATGTCCTGTCTTTTCGCAGTTAAAACAAGTAGCAGTAGCCTTATCAACAAACGCTGATGATCTAGGCTTGTCAGTTATGGAAAGAGGTTTGTTCTTTCTAAACATTTTCTTTTTGGCAAATCTCCTGAACTTCTTAGTTAGGAGAGCCAAAGATTCATCATTATCTGAATAATCAGAATCTGATGACCTTTCAGAGTTGCTTTCTAACTCAGTGATAGTGACCGAGGGTCGCTGAGTAGAAGGTTCCTCTGAGATTAAAGCAACAGGGGCGCTTTTGGAATCTTTTACAAGATTCTTCTTAAGATGGCTCGATTGCTCATGATTCAGCAACGTGCCATATAAGGTTTGAAAGGGTCATTGATTTTAGATCCTTTGATAGCTTGAGACACATAGAATAATTGTCCCAGCTTTCAGGTAAACATTCTAGAAACTTTGTCAGCACTTCAAAGTTAGAATATTCCTTACCAACAGTTTTCAGATCTATAATTAAACAATTAAAACGTTGGTGAACTTCAGAGAGAGATTCATTCTTACCAGAAACGAAGCTTTCGTATTGTCTTTGATGTTCCTTCATACTGAACACATATTGTGTCCCACATGGCCTTTGATGTTTTCAGGTTCATGACGGAATGGTAGACTTCGTCAGGAAGAGCCATGGATAGTATGGATCTGGCTTTTGTATCTATAGCCACTTTCTTCTTATCTTCGTCAGTCCATTGAAAGATTTCCTTTGGTACCAGCCTTTTTGGAATAGCAGGTCTATTCTCAGCGGCTGGAACAGCAGCATCAATTCTTACAGGGATGAATGGACCATTTTCTAGATAGTAAGGCATAGTAGGGTCTACACCTTCTAAGAAGAGTGTCATCCTATTTTTCCATAAGTTGAAGTTATCTTTGGAAAATCTAGGGGGTTTAGCAAGAGAACCATTGTCTATATAATTTGTGTTTGTGTTGGTGGCCATTTTCAGATAATAGCAAGGAAGAGAAATAACTTAGATTAGATCTTGTTTATGAGATTAAACAAATCCGCTCTGATACCACTTGTTGGTCCCGAAGGCCTATACAAGTTTGTAGAAGGGGGGGGGGGGGGTTGAATACAAACACACAAATTTTACTTTTCTAAATTGTTTATTGATAAATCATTAACAATTTACAGCTTGTTGCGGAAACAAGATTAAGGATAAACCTAAATCTAAACAAGTTGGAACACTAAGGTTTCTTGCACTAAGAGAGATAAGGAAATTACCAATAATAACCTATCTTGAGATAAGAGATTGAACTTGTCCAGAGTTAGCAAGTTACTTCAAAAGAAGTGGGTTCATCTCTTTATATACTGCATGCATTTAATGCAAGTCAGTATACACTTTACACGTGTCATCAGCTGGTTGGTTGCATGTCATTGACCTTTGTTGTCAACCTTAGTAGCCGCATGGATGAACATTGTAGTATCAGAATGGTTGTACGATTTCAGACAGTCGGAGGTTCTTTTCTGACATTTCGTACGGAGTCGTGCAAGGGAGGTTAAGACAAAAGTACTTTGTACGGAGGACTTCATGATCAGCTTTCGTTGATTCAGCGATTATCATTAATATTCAGCGAATGATAAAATTCAGCGATAGCTGAAGTCTTGTACTTGATACTTCACGTTGAGTGGACAAATCTGAGTCTTCGCTGATCCGCATCAGTTTATTAGGAGACTTGTCGCTGGTTCTTGAGCTTGATCTTCGACTTCAGCGTAGAACCTTTGTTGACGTGAAACTTGTCTTCAGGGATCATAAGTAAACAACTAACTTATCAGCGATCATCATAATGATTGAACAGACTCAGAGCATTAATGATGAACAGTGTTCGCTGAATGTTTAATTTAAAAGAGCGAGAGTTCCTATCAGCGGTACTGTAAGATCTTAGTACTTATCAGCGATAGTGAAACTCTGATACATATTGTTTACTTACAATTTTCACTAAGTATATAAGAGAGGGTCATTATCAAATCACTGAGGGTTTGGATCAACAGCATTCTAGCCGTTGGTCCCTCCATTGGCCATTTTTGTAGTAGGAGCAGAGGCTCTAAAAGGACACCCAAAATTCGCTGTTATTGTAGAGGAGGTAGAGCTTCGGTCGTGCGTCCTTTGGCCTTTTGGGAGGAGATTTTCCGGTCAATGGTGTTAACCATTTCCTGCATCATTAGGGTGGCGTAGTCCAGAGGTAGATCGTAGTACACCCCATACACAATAGCCAAGATTTGGTGAGAAGTTTGGTCTGGACTACCCACTTTCCCAGTCAGACATCTGTTGAGAATGGAGAAGAGAGTATTCCACAGAGGTGGGAACCTATTTCTTCTGAAGTCGTTTCGTTTCTTCAGCGTGGCATTGTAGCCCAACATTTCAGTAAATCTGCAGAGCTCTGTGTCTGTGGGTTCCTCTGCGTACTTCTTTATGCCTAGAAGACCTCTGGTCGGTAGGCCGAACTCAAGTGAGAACATGGTTCTGTTGAACTTGAGTTCAAGGTGTTCGGATTTGTCAGGTTTTGAGATGTAGCCCTTGATCTGTCTATCTTCTGGGTCATACCTGCAACTCTGCCATAATTGATTGAGGTATCTGGCAGGGATTTTGTTGACCGTTTTGGTTAATAGAGGGTTGAGGAAATGGTTTTCCAGAATATGAAGTAGGATGGCATTTTCTTCCCCAAATGAGGTTTTTGAGGGAACCAGGTAGTGGTTATTGGGTTTTAAGGGAAGAACACGTTCAAAGTGTTCATGAGCGATGAAGTTTTGAAGGTGGGTTGTCGGAGCAAAATCTGCTGACTCACCGGAGTTGTCTTGTTCTAGGTTTCTGGCTATTTCAGGGTTCTGGGAGTGCTCAGAATGAGATGGGGAGTTCACCGGAGCGTTGGAGGTGGATGCCATTGCGATAATCTTGAAGAAAGAGATTAGAAAATGGAAGTTGCAGCTTGTTTGCAAGGTTCGCCGAAGAAGATAATGGTTGTAATTTCGTAAAAGGATTAGGAAAGAATGTGAACGGGGTTATATAGTGGGGGTAGAAACGGATAGAATTCAACGGTAAAAAGTGAATTCAATTTACATTTGGGGTCCGCACTCGAGTTCTACAGCTGGTGAGACGTTTCAAAAGAACGTGTGGCATGCATGTCCAATGAAAACAAGCCACGTCATATGTGTCAGAGCACGATTAGACGTCGCGCGTGGCCCATTAATGCTTGGCGCGTGGGCGTTTCTACTTCTGAATGTCTGTCACTCTTAGAAATAACCCGCATGTTACAGAATTTCCCTAAAAAGCCAAGTGTCAGAAACAACAGAGGCTTTGTAGTGGAATGAGCTCTGTGGTCTGAAACTTGCTCTTTTTGTCTCCTCTTAGCTTGCACCTTTACCCAAAATGTTTGAAAAACATTTGGAGATGATCGATAGAACTTTTGTGCAAATTTTGCATTCACAGAGGCTTTGAGGCTCTCTTGGAGCCAGTAGAGGCTCTATGAGTGAAACTTTCTCATAACTAAAGATTCATAAAACATTTTGATCATCCAAAGTTTTAATTGTTTTAAACATTGTTTTAGGACATATTTGGAAATTAGTGTCCGAGAAAACTGTTTTGGAGAAGGTTTTGTATGAGATACTTACTTACCTTAAAGAGGACATTGAAGGGATCGATAGAGTTCCCGTATGAAATTTGCAGTCATAGAGGATCCAGCTTACAGAGGCTCTGTTGAGCTCAGCAGAGGCTCTATGACCTTAAATTTCTCATAACGGAAGGCTCGAAAATCATTTTGATCATTACTGGTTTGGAATGTCTTAAACAGTGTTTCTAGGACGTATTTGGAAATTGGTGTCCTAGAAAATTGTTTTTCAAAAAGGATTTGTACGAGATACTTACCTTTTGGCTCTCCCTTGTTCGGCAAAAATCTTCACTTCTGTGAATGTGATTGATCACAACTCTTCTTTGGCTTCCCCTTGATTGATCAACCTCTGTGGATCATTTCAAGGTCTCCTTCTGCTCCCCCTTGACCTATGCTTGGATCAAATGAGATAAGTAATGCATAGAACATAGGTCAAACTCACCAGAGGTTCTGTGGGGACGTCAGAGGTTCTGAACGATCCCACAGAGGCTCTGTTGGGTACAGAACCTTTGGTGATAAAGAATTTACATGCTAATCAATTCAAATATATACATATATACAAGAAGATCAAGCCGTACTTACAGAGGATTTAACTCATGTTAATCATACCCAACTTACCCACCAAGAAAAGGAATCTTTTCACATCAAGTGCTTTGGTGAATAAGTCTGCAAGCTGGTATTCAGTGGACATAAAGTGCATTTTGATTGTTCCATGTTCAACATGATGCTTCAGAAAGTGGTAACGGATATCGATATGCTTTGTTTTTTAGTGCTGTACTGGATTGGCAGAGATGGCTATGGCACTTTTTGAATCACAGAGGATGGGTATCTTGTATATGGTGTAGCCATAGTCCTTTAGCTGAGTTTTCATCCACAGAACTTGGGAGCAACAGCTAGCAGCAGCAACATATTCAGCTTCTGCTGTAGATGTAGACACACAGTTCTGCTTCTTCGAAGTCCAGCTGACTAGTTTACCACCCAGGAATTGACAACTCCTAGAGGTACTCTTTCGATCAAGCTTGCATCCTCCATGATCTGAATCTGTGTATGCCTTAAGACCAAAGCCAGAGTTCTTCGGATACTAGAGCCCAAGATTTTTGGTCCCTTTAAGGCATCTGAAGATTCTCTTTACAATAATAATGCGGTATTCCTTTGGGTTAGCTTGATATCTTGCACAGAGGCATGTAGCATACATTATGTCAGGTCTACTGGCGGTTAAGTATAAAAGAGACCCAATCATGCCTCTATAGAGCTTGCACTCTACAGATTTGCCATTTGGATCGGAGTGTAACTTATTTCTAGTGGCCATTGGGGTCTTCATTACAGAGGCATCAGAGAGACTGAATTTTGAAAGTATGCCAGAGACATATTTAGCTTGATTTATAAAAATTCCATCTGATGATTGTTTTACTTGGAGTCCGAGGAAGAAGTTTAATTCTCCCATCATACTCATTTCAAACTCACTCTGCATGAGTTTTTCAAAATCTTTGCATTGTTGTGCATTTGTAGACCCAAAAATAATATCATTCACATAGATCTGTACAAGCAGAATCTCATCACCTTTTCTTTTATAAAACAAAGTAGTATCGGTTGTACCTTTGTCGAAATCATTATTGAGAAGAAAGGTTGAAAGTCTTTCGTACCATGCTCTTGGATCCTGTTTCAGTCCATACAGAGCTTTGTCGAGGTAATACACGTATTTTGGGTACTTGACACTTTCAAACCCTGGTGGCTGCTGGACGTATACTTCTTCTTGAATTTCACCATTCAGAAAGGCAGATTTTACATCCATTTGAAAAACTTTGAAACCTCTGTGGGCTGTGAAGGATAAGAAGATTCTTATAGCTTCGAGCCGTGCAACAGGGGCAAAAGTTTCATCGTAATCAATGCCTTCTTCTTGGCGATATCCCATGGCGACCAATCTCGCTTTATTTCTAATGACCACCCCATCCTCGTCTTTCTTGTTTCTGAAGACCCATTTAGTCCTTGTTGCTTGTTTCCCTCGTGGCAGAGGAACTAGGGTCCATACCTTGTTTCTCTGAAACTGTAGAAGCTCTTCTTGCATAGCATCTACCCAGATTGGATCATTTAGGGCTTCCGAAATGCGTTTTGGCTCGATCACACTGATAAAGTTTGTAAAGAAACAAAAATTCGCAGTGGCTGATCTTGTCTTGACCTTTTCAGAAGGATCGCCGATTATAAAGGCTTGGAGGATGGCTTTTCGTCCACTGTGTTGTTCTTAGAAGATGGTCATTAGTATCATCAAGATGAACCTCTGTGGTTGCACCCTGTGGTTCTGGTCCAACCCCTGTTGTGGATGGTACTTCTGTGCTTGAGCTTGGTTCTTCAGCTTGTGGGACGATTGGGATAAGAGTTGGAATTTGTTCCTCTGAGGAAGTAGAGACTGAGTCCTCATTTTCCTCTGGTATTGGTTCCACTGTAGTCGCAGGAGTTGGTATTTAAGGCGCCTCTGTAGTTGAATCCTTAGTTGTGTCATCTTCTGTTCGCTCCCCCTCAGCACGTGCATCTGTATGATTCACAGAAGAGGATGAAGTATTTAATGGACCAGTTAGAGATATACCTGACTCATTCTGGTTGGTAGAAGATGTTTCTCCAGAGGCTCTGACGGCTCCTGCAGAGGGATCAATGTCATCATAGAACATCTCTTCAAATAGTAGATTTAGGTCTGCTTCTCTTGTCTTTGAGATGCCAGAGGATTCCTTCTTTAGACCGAGTTCTGGACTGATTTGTTCAGAAGTCTTTTGAAAGGAATCGTCAAAAGACATATTGATGCTTTCTACAATGGTTTGTGACCGCAGAATATAAACTCTGTAAGCCTTAGAGGTGGCAGAGTACCCATTGAACTTGCCTTCATCTGCTTTCACCTCAAACTTTCCTCTTGCTTCTCTATCATTCAAGACAAAGCACTTGCATCCAAATACATGGAAGAACTTGATGTTTGGTCGCCTTTTGTTGATCAAATGATACGGTATCTTGATGTGCCTATTTACTATGGTTGATCGATTTTGGGTGTAGCATGCGGTTGATACTGCTTCTGCCCAGAAAGAGATTGGTAATCCAGATGCTGTCAGCATAGTTCTTGCAGCCTCCATAAGAGTGCGGTTCTTTCGTTCAACCATGCCATTTTGTTGTGGGGTGCGTGCAGAAGAGAAGTTCTGTGATGTGCCTTCTTCTGTAAGATAGGCTTCAATGACAGAGTTTTTGAATTTTGTGCCATTGTCGCTTCTTAGTTTCTGAATCCTGCACTCATACAAAACTTGGATTCTTTTCATTAAATTTATCAGAATGTTTGGAACATCTGATTTCTTTCTGACAAATTCAACCCATGTAAATCTTGAATATTCATCGATCAAAACAAGTATTTGCCACCTAGGCTCCGTGTAGCGATTGGACCACAGAGGTCAACATGAAGCATGTACAGAGGCCTAGGGCAAGACACATCAGTCTTGCCTTTATGAGAAGCTCTTTTGAGCTTACCCATTTCGCAAGCAGAGCACAAATGATCTTTATGGAATTTGACATTTGGCAGACCTTTGACTAAGTCGAGTTTGACAAGCTTATCTAGAGTATGAAAGTTTAAGTGGCAGGACCTGTTATGCCATAACCAGGCTTCTTCGCTTTTACAGGCAACAAGGCAGAGCTTGTCTTTCTTGTTCTTGGCATTAAAGTTCATGAGGTATAGATCGCCTCTTCGTTCGACTCGCAGAAGTTCGACTCCTGTGTCCTCACCTTGTAGAGAGCAGAAGGTTCTTTTGAACATCACGTCGAAACCCGTATCGCAAAGTTGGCTAACACTGAGAATATTGTGCTTAAGGCCATCCACATATGCAACTTTGCATACGGTTATGTTTTCCTTCTTGATGACTGCATAGCATTTAATGTAATCCTTTTTGTTGTCGCCAAAGGTCACAGATCCACCATCGAGTTTTTCTTTGTACGTGGATAGTAGACCTCTGTCGCCAGTCATGTGCCGCGAGCATCCAGAGTCTAGATACCAGATCGGCAAATACTGCTTCTGCAAGACAATCAGGGAGTTTTAGGTACCCATATCCAAATGGGTCCAGCTTTGTTAGGGGTTTTCAAGTTTGCCTTAGCATCTTTGGGTTTGGTTTTAGTTTCTGTTGAAGAACCAGTTTGTTTCTTCTTACCCTTGAATTTAGCATTCTTTTTTGGTACAGAGAGGAAACAGTGTGGACTTGAGAAGTGTTTGCTTAATTTATGCATGAGATCGAAACAATGACAATAATGAATGTGCGAAGAGATTTGCTTGAACTTTTCATTAAAAACATTAAATGGGGGCACAGAGGCATTACATTCTATCCTAACATCTGACTTCCTATTACAAGAAGACCTGTGTAGGCTAGATTGTTGTTTGGAAAAACTTCTGTTGGGACCCCTTCTGTGGTGAACTTCTTCTGGTTTCACTGTCACAGAAGAAAAAGTTTTGTTAATTTCAACCCACTTACCCTTTTAATGCCATGTTAGTTTTTCTTTAATAGGCCTTAAGGTTTTTGAAGTCTTTGAACTTGTTAGATTTTGAGAAGACATTTCCTTTTGTTGTTTGATTTTCTCAAGCTCAAGAGAGGTTTTGGCTTGTATGCACATGTCCAAAAAGTCTTGACAGATAGGAACACTTGTGATTTTCTCCTTGGGAGGAATAGTTCTGTTAAGAACTCCAGAGGGTAGTTTAGAATCCTCTGAATCACAAGGAACTATCTCTGACTCATTTGAGTCAGTCTCAGATTCGTCAGAGGATGAGTCGTCCTCGTATACAGAGGTCGAGTCATTTTGATCTCTTTTGACAGAGGCTGGACTTTCAGAGCATGTGCCGTACTCGCTTTCTTCCTTTTCTATTAGACTATCTTCCAAGTTAACAGAAGTATCTGTTAAAATTTCATCAGAGAGATTTTGATCGACAGAGGATGTACAGAAGTTTTCATAAAAGTTATTTTTCCCGATTTCCATCAACTCTTTATCAGAGTTATTTTTAAGTTTTTCTTCTGAAGAGGTAGGCTTGACCTCAGGTGCCTATGCCGATAGTTTCTTTTCAGAGTCTATCATGCAGACAAAAGCAACCTGTGTTTGAGTCTTGGGATCACCAAACTTGAAGATTCCTATCTGATCTTGTGTTCTCAGATACTTCTTTGGTTTGGACTCTCTTTTGACAGAGATTGAAGGTGATAGATCTGTGTTTTGTTACCACACGTTTATCATCTTCAGAGGTTTCCTCTCGTGAGGTTCCCCGGAGACTTTTCGCCTTTTACTTACAGAGAGTAGGTTTGGAAATCCAGGTTTTCTTGTGCTTCCAATATGAAATAGAGAGGACAGAGACTTGTTTCTTTTGTTTCCTGTATATGGATCTATGTCACAGAAGCCAATTCCCCGTCTCCCTATTTGTGTATTAATTTTCTCGTACACCTTCTGTGCATCTTGATATTTCTTAATTAAAAGATCTCTTCTGAGTAAATCTTGACAGAGGACTTCTCTTTCCTTTTGAAAATAATGTTTAAGAGCTAGGATATTCATTCTGTCGCTCTCAACGTCCACAAGTTTATTAGATTTTGCTTTTAAAGCAGAGTTCAGTTCATAAATCTTTTCTTTCAAAGGATTTAGGTGTTTGTTCCAATTTGTTTCAATTTCTTCCTTTTCTTGAAAGATTTTAGCCTTTTCTTGAGTGAGAAGTCTAGCTTCTCTCTCAAAGAAGGTGAGCTTTTTCTGAACACTCTCGCAGGTCTTTTTAAGTCCAGTGTATTCAATGGTTAGTTTAAGCAAATCAGCTTCAGCTTGATTAGAGTAAGAGTCAGAAGTGGATACCTCGCTGTCAGAGTCGGATGAGCTGACCTCTGCCATTCCACAGAACAAGGCGTTCTTGTCGCCTTCATCAGATGATTCGTCTGACAGCAAGCTCTCTTGATTCACCATTAATGACTTCTGAGCATAATATTCCGCTTTCTTTTTGTAGAAAGCAGAATCCCTCTGAGGGCGGTTTGGTTTGCTCCTGCAGTCATTAGCATAGTGGCCTGGCTTGCCACAATTGTAACATCCTTGGTTCTGTGGAGCGTTGCCAGCTTTATCGTCTGACCTCTGTCGGTCACCACCTCTGCCATTCCTGTCTTTCGACCTCTGTTGGTCGCCACCTCTGTCGTTTTTGTCATTTGACCCTTCCCTTCCACGATCATCTCTTGCGTAGCGTTCATTACCAGACTTCTTCTGGTATCCTCTGCTGAATTCCCTTGTCAAAAGAGCTAACGATTTAGCTATCGAGGCCATAGTTTCCTCCTCTTCTTCCACCACCTCCTCCTCTTCACTATCAACGATCAGGATCTTCTTCTTCTTCTCCTTCTTTTCCTCCACAGCTTTCTCCTTCTTCGGCTTCTCTTTAGCTTCTGTAGCCTTACCAACTAGTGCAAGGGGTGCACTGATTTGAGCTTTTGCTTGTGCAATGTGAGGCTCTTGGGATGCCAACGTTTCATAGAGATCTGACAGAGTCCAGGAGTCTAAGTCCTGATTTGTTTGTAGAGACATAGACAACTGGAGCCATTATTCGTTGAGGCTCTTCAGAAACATGACATTGTTCTCCTCAGAAGTTCTGTGGATCCCGAACTTCTTGCACTTGTTGATTAGAGAGTTGAACCGATCATATGTTGACTGCAAAGATTCTGTCGGCAGAGCTTTGAATGCGTAGTATTCATTGATGCATTGGGCTCTGCGATTTTTCTGAGTTTTGGCCCCACCCTCCAATTGTTTTTCCAGTTCCTTCCACGGATCGTATGCAGATTCACACGCATCTAGGGATTGGAAAAGGTCATTGGGTATGGCCATTATCAGAAGTCTCATGGTCTTCTGGGCAACCTCGTATTTCTCCCAGTCTGAGGTCGACCATTTGTCCTTGGTCTTTGGTTTTTCGTACTCAGGAACCTCTGAAGTGTCGTCTGTGGCAGGAACACGTGGTACTGTTGTTAGAGCATTGTTGTATTCAAGATTTACTGTAAAGTCAATGTACTGTATTAGTTAGCTTTGCCTTTATACCTTGTATGTTATGAGTATAAATAGGCATGTCTAGCTCTTAGTTAAAAGGAATCCAGATCTCTTGTAACTTCTTGATCATTTTGTCATTTACACTTTAGAGATCAATATATGGATGACAAGTTCTCTCTAGATTCTCTCTCTACATCATTCTTGATTACTTGCTAGATTTGGGATTTCACATTTGGTATCAGAGCTAAACAGAAAATTCAAGCAGATCAAAGAGCAAATTGAAGATTTTTTACACTGTTCTTGAAGATTTCGGATCACACATCATTCACTATTCATCCAGAATCATCATCTTTTTCATTTTTTGATCTTTTGGATTGATTCTTGACATCATTGCACTCGATTTTCATCCCTGAACATCTTTAATTCAAGGATCTATACCAAAATCTGCACAGAATTTGCAGATCTGATCATTTTATATCTGTTTTTGTTCGAAAACATTTTCTTACTATTTTGGATCATAATTCGATTAAATTGATCGAATTAGGATTTGTGATTAACTAAGAAAGTGTGTGGAATCAAATTTCGATCAAATCTGTGCAAATTTCATAACAATTGATCAAGAATTGAAAAGGTTATGGCTGATTTAGTGTTTTTTAAGTTCGAAGTGCAGAATTCGGATCATTCCTGGTGAATTCGGATCATTCATACACAATTCGGATCATTCAAGAGAATTCGGAGTGTTCTTGGCATCACAAGTATAGAATTCGACTCAAGAAGCTTTCGAATTCATTGAATTCGAACTCTGTTAAGTTCGAATTGAGTTGAATTCGAACCCAGTTAAGTCCGAATTGAGTGAATTCGAATCCAGTTAAGTCCGAATTGGGTGAATTCGAATCCAGTTAAGACCGAATTGTGTGAATTCGAACCCAGTTAAGTCCGAATTGAGTGAATTCGAACCAAGTTAAGTCCGAATTGAGTGAATTCGAATCCTTCTTCATCCGAATTCATTGATTTCGGATCCAACTACATCCGAATTCTTGTGAATTAAAAAAAAATTACTGATCTTGAAGTTTATATTGCAGGTCTTGAAACAAAGAAAGACAACTCAACTCTGCACGATCAAATCAAGAAACTTCAAGAGAAAGTAACAACTCTTCAAAGTGAAAATGCTGATATGAAGAGTGGGAAAGACAAGAGTGAAAAGGGGAACTCATATTTACAAAATCAAATAAAAAGAGTTCAAGAAAAGACAACAACGTTTGAAAGTGAAAACGTTGAATTGAAGAAGAAGTTTTCTGAACATGAAAGAGTGTCACCTTCTTCAAAGAAAGTTCATTAAAGAAAAGGAAATAATTGAACTAACATATATAAAACTTTTGAAACAAATCTCCGATTTTGAGAAAGTTTTATATCTTGAAAAAGAGAAGCAAGAGAAAGAAAGAAATGAATTTGAAACAGAACGCAAATTTTTTAAGATTAAAAGTTCTGAGCTTTTCGTGAAAATTTCTGAATTAGAAAATCTTTTGGAAAAGTAAAGAAAAGATTTCACGGAAAAGAAAAATCTCTTTGAAAAGGAAAGTAAAACCCTTAAAAAGAAAAATATGGAAATTTTCAAAGAGATTACTGATAAAAGAAAGTTTTTGGAAAAAGATTTTGAATCGGAACGCATATATTTTGAAGATGTGATTCTTAATCTTACCAAAAGATTATCTGGTTTATCAGCGGATATTATGAAGGATCAATTGATAAAATCTGATCTCCAAAAGAAATTTGATCTAATTTCTAAAGAGAAAAATGTTTTGATAAACAAAGTTAAGGACCTTGAAGACATCATTTTTAAATTTGATGTCTCAAAGCAGGTAAGTCCTGAAAGTATCTTTCAGACTCCATTTGTTAATTCAAATGATTCTGAATGCTCTTTTAAAACTGCTTCAAGTTCAAGTTTTAAAAACATTCCTTCTAAACATATTAATAGATCAACTGGTTTCTCAAAAGATCAGATTCGTTCAACAAATCTCTTCTATAATCCTCTGTTTGATAAATCAGATAACAAAACAAATGTGCCTAAAGCTAAGACTTCCAATCCTAAAGAAGTTCCAATCTTCAAGAAGGTGAAGATGGAATGGAGAGTTAAAGGCACAACAGTTCCAAAGAAAGATGTGCCAAAATCATTTGTCTCCACAACAAATGCCAAAAAGAACAATGCGCCGAAAGGTAAATCTTTTGTTCCACCTAATCTTGTTTATTCTACAAATCATCTGATTAGGTTGGCACATAAGAAAATCTGTTGATCTTACTGTGGATCAAATGATTTTGTGCATAAAGGATTTTACTTCTTATTGGTACGGTACTTACAGTATTCCTTTTAAGAAATCTACACCTAACACACTAGGACCCAAGTCCCGTTGGGTACCAAAATCTGCTTAATCTGTTTTGCAGGTTCATCATGTGTTGTACTGATTTGTAAATACATACCACACACATGACTGAAAACAGAAGAGAAGCGGTGGATTTGTTTTTTGAAGAATATTTGCACCATTAAGGGGGAGACAAAGAATTTTGGCTTCTGAACAATTCAGTTCAGGACCCGTACTTCAAAGACAAAGACTTCTAAACAAATCAGTTTAGAACTCACACTTCCCAGGTGATATCCTTTAACTGTCATATCTTTTTAATTCAAGGAACGTGGTAAAAGGTAACATTGGATTATATTTTGTTTCTACCACTTTGAAAACTTGAATCTTTACAAATTTAATTCAATGAGATAAAATTTTCAATTTTCATTCAATGAATTAAATGTGTGCTAAAAGATGATTTTACAAGTATTTTTGTATTATCTGAGTTAGATTTGTTTCAAATTTCACCTCTGAAATAAATCGAAAGGTCAGCAAAACATGAATGAAATTATGTTGAATGCTCAAAGTTATGTGAATCTGGACTTATATAGAATATAATGCTCAAAAAGCCTATTTATCAGAATGATGAATGGAAACGAAAATATGGGGGAAGCACTATGTTTAAGAACCAAGTGATTGAGATATCATTCATATTTTGTGATGGAAATCCGAACTTATATAGAATATCATTTAGTTTGAAAGTTTGTACCTGTGGCCTTTCTGGTTTTGGAGAGTAAGTCCTAAGGGGTGCTCGACACCTAGTCCCTAAGATCAACTGGTCTGGGATCGGCTGACCCAAATCCTGCAATAGAACCAGATAGAAAGCCATGTTCTACTGGTACAAATGGGTTTAAGATATATCTATGTGGCCTTTCTGGTTTGGGAAATTAAGTTCTAAGTGGTGCTCGACACCTAGCACCTAAGGCCAACTGGTCTGGGATCTGCTAACCCAAATCCTGCTTTAGAACCAGATAGAAAGTCATGTTTAACGGTGTATCTTATTCTTACTAAACTTTTTGATCAAAAGATGCCAATGTGCACGAAATCAAAAGATGCCAATGGGCACAAAATCAAAAGATGCCAATGAGCACAAAAGAAAAGATGCCAATGACCACACATCTTTTGATACTTGGGAAAATACAAAGTTGCGATAAACCCGTAAATTTGTGAAATTCTGATTTTGGACAAATAGTGTGACTTGAGCAAAGTATTCTTACATGTTTTAGAATTGCATATGCTTGAAGCTAATCATATTTCGCATGCTAGCACACCAAATAGATTTAATAAAGGGGTTGAAACTGAACATTTTTAACTTGATATACAATGATGACTTGTTCTTGAATCCAAACACATGCATTTGATTTCATTTGATTGAAAAATCTGTTAAATTTCATTAAGTTGAATTTCTTTTGTACAGCTTTCAAATGCTCAGATGTTAGTAGTCATAAAATAAAATTCAATGAATTTTACTTTCCTTGTAAAATGCATTTTTGCTACAATGTCAAATACTGAGCGTTATTGAAATATATGCATACTTTCAGCGAAAGAAAACAAGATACTCCATAATTCATATTTTGAGGGGGAGTTAGATTTTTACACAAATTGATAAGTCTAACAGTTTGGACTCATGTTCTATGAGTACCAAGTTTTCATCTGTCTGTGCAGATTCCTCTAAAGAAAAGTCAGCAACTTATGCAATTGTTTAGGGGGAGCAACTCGGCATAAGTCTAGGGAGAAAACAAATTGCTCCAGAATTCTTACTTTGAGGGGGAGCAAGGTTATTCTCTAAGGAGGAGATTGTTAGCAATACTCAAAGACACGACTGAAATTGAAAATGGTTTTCGATGATTATGATGCTCACCATCATCGAAAAAGGGGGAGAAAAGTTTAATTTCAATTTCATGTCAAAGAGTTTTCAAATCAAAGATATTTCATGTCAAAGATATTCCAAGTCCAAGATTCGTGAACAAAGACTGAAGATTAGGGGGAGAAGGATCATGTGAAGTCCAAATGTTGCTGAATTTGGTTATCTTAGTTCTGAGTGGTTCTCGGAATGCGCTTACACCTAAAAGTTCAACAATGTGGATGGTTTCACATCTTTCTGATCCAAACTCTAATCGTTTCTGATTTATCTTGTTCCGAATTGATGGTTCTATATAAAGATATGAAATCCATGTTCAAGACTTGAAGACAATCTGTTGAAGATTGTATTGAAGAAGGTTGACTTTTCAAAGAAAAAGACAATGACTTTTCATGTTTATCTGAAGATTCTTCAAAGCTGAGTTCTTAAAGAGTGTCAAAGCATATAGTTCGCCGTGAACTAGTGGAGATAAAGCTATTTGAAGATGGTTTGATAGAGTGTCTGTTTGAGAAGATTGACTTTACAAAGAGCTGAAGACTGCTGTCATATTTTTTAAATCTTGAATCCAAAGGGGGAGATTGTTAGAGCATTGTTGTATTCAAGATTTACTGTAAAGTCAATGTACTGTATTAGTTAGCTTTGCCTTTATACCTTGTATGTTATGAGTATAAATAGGCATGTCTAGTTCTTAGTTAAAAGGAATCCAGATCTCTTGTAACTTCTTGATCATTTTGTCATTTACACTTTAGAGATCAATATATGGATGACAAGTTCTCTCTAGATTCTCTCTCTACATCATTCTTGATTACTTGCTAGATTTGGGATTTCACAACTGTGACCATGGGAACGAAAGGAGGATTGTTGATATAGTATACCAGTTCTTTGTCAGTACCCTCGAAGAAGTGAATCATTCGTATCTTCCACCGAGGGTACTCATCTCTGAGTAGTGTGGGTGGCTTGGTTAAAGAACCAGCGGTGAAGAAGTTGTTCGTGTTTGTCATTTTGAAAGAGGTTGAAAAATCCAGAAAATAGGGTATGAACAACAAACTTTCAGAAGATGAAGTGGATGCTTCGAACAGTGTTTATAAGCTTAAAAACTTTGAACAATGCACTAAAATGGAGATTTAACCGAAGAAACAGATTATGTAAGTTTACTAAAGTCGAACAGGTCAAGAATGGCAGAAAAACAGAGGTTGTTTTGAAAAATATGAAGAATAGGTTAAAATCAGTCCAAGTTTCTACCAAAAATCATTGCAAGAGAGGATCACTTGATATAGAAAATCAAGGATGGCTCTGATACCAATTGCTGGTTCCTATTTTGCTTAACAATGATGTTTCTATCTATTAGTTCAAACAAGATATAGTGCGGAAGCGTTTTTAACGAACTAAAAGATATATTAAGGTAGAAGAACACACAATATCAAATACGTGAAGTGTAAATGACACAGATAATTAACTCAATGATTCACTGTATTTGATATAAATAAGAACACCAAGAACACCGAAGGTATTACAAGAATTCTGCTCTAATGGTGTGTGTGTCGTGCAAATCTTAATTGAAGAGCTCAACATGAGCCTTCTATTTATACTACTTCTAAAGGGGACAAGCTCTAGACAATAAGGACTGAAGGTACCAAGACACAGTTGTGGTACTATTGCTGGTACAACGTTAATTAAATGTGTCGTCTTCTGCTAAGACTGAAACTCATCAGAGTTTGACACGTGGAGTTGTCAGGTCACGCCTTGTACGAATGATCTTCAGGATCTTCGTACATCAGAAATCGTGAGAAACACGATTGTCTTGGTGTTGATCTTTGGAAAATCTTCTAAGTCTTTAGCCTTTATACCGCAGAGGCTCTATCAAGGGTGACAGAGGCTCTGTGGCCTTGTCCTCTGAAAAGTGTCTTCTGGCGATTCTTCACTTCAGTCTTCTCGGTGACTCGGCAGAAGCTCTGTCGAAGTCTTCTATACTTAGCCTATTTTTTAATACTTCTTTAAACATAAAGATTGGAGCTAACAACATCTTCCTTGGTTCATCTTCCTTTGTTCATCTGATTCTTCTTTGCATTTCCAACATGTCTTATCTAGAGTTTTATATTTATTTTATGTTTTTCATCCTTAAAGTCGTGACAATTTTCTTTTGGTTGTTTAAGAATCAGCCTAAAGATTCTGATGTTGAAGTCCCGATGGAAGCTTCCACTGACATTCCCATGGAAGCTGACATTGAGGCTTTAGTCTCCCCTCCTACCACAGGATTGATTGATTATAGAGTAGGATGTTTGCCCAATTCTCTTGAAGTGATAGTACAAGAATTTGCAAGTGACTATGAAAGTTTCATAGAAGATGAGGTGACCGATGCTGTATATGACTATTCAGGTAATAGAAGATCTCCTACCATAGATGAGACTTCTGATGGTGATTTTTTGTTTGATTGTTATGGAAGGTATGTTTGTACTACGATAGAAGAAGAGATTTCTATAGATGAGTTTTCTGATGATGAGCCTCAATTTTTCACACCAGCAGCATCTCCGTATGTTATAAAACATCATGATAATGAGATATATTGTATGATTATGTATGTTTAAGCTGTATTTCACTTGTTTCTCTTATGTTGTTGAAATGATTGTAACTGTTAATACTATATAGTAGAATTAATAACTAAGGTTATTGATGTAGCCGGATGGCCTCAGGCTCCTACCTATTTAATATAACTTGGAGATCCCATGTTCGAATCCGCTGGCACCCATTTTCTACAGTTTCTATTATTTTTCATCTTTTTTAAAGTTTTATATTATTTAATTATTTTAAAGTGTTATGTAGTTTCGTCCTATTCTTTTTTCTTAAGTTTTATTTAGTTTTATTTTTATTTTTCTTGGTTTTTAATAGTCGAACTTTTTAGATATTTTAATAAATTTAATATGTAATTTTTAATATTTAACTTTTATATCATCACTAAAACCTTTTTCTTGTTTTTTCGTTTACAAACGTTTATAAAAACATTATTATATCAAAAATCATATTAAATTAAATCAATACCGACGTCATCGTACAAATTAAAATATTATATAAATTTATATTTTGTTATTTTTATTTACATCATAGAAGTTGATTTTTATGCCTTCCATCTTCAGTCTTTATTCTCTAGTTTAAATCCATCTTTTGTTAAGTTCAACCTTTCCTCTTAGTATATAAAGAGGTGTTGGGTTTCATTTAATTCATCTTGCATATCTCCATCTACCACATTTAGTGCAAGTTTAGTTATAGTTGTTAGCTCTCTAGTTTACTGCAGTAGATCTTTAATTTCTGTATTTTAAATTCCTAGTGTAATTTTTAGTTTCAAGTAAGTAGCGGCAGTGACGTACCCTCGTTCCCCACAGCGGTTTTAATTCAAGTCACTTTCAGTTTATTTATGTGCAACTTCTACTCTTTTGTTTTCTTTACTTCGGTAATGTTAGGCTAAGCATCCTTTGGGATGTAGGAAAGAGAAGTATCTGGATTTTATTGAAAATGCTTGAGTAATCTTTATACTTGGAATATTTATTGTTTTGGTCATTCACTCTCGATTATTGCCCAATGATGCGAACAAGTCGATCACTTGTAAGGATCTAAAGTCTAGTTCTCAACTCAGAAATGAGTAGAACGCAGTGACACGGGCTTGGATGATGCTAGGGGATTCGAAAGAATTATTATGACACTTGCGAAAGTAAGGTCGGCACAGTGAGCTAATCTCAACCCACTGGAGTAGTAGGCAAGCTAGTTGGTGTATTTAAAACACTTAGAGTATTTGTCTCTACACATTCCATCGAGGCCTGAAAAGGTCCATTTTGAGATTACCATTGACAAAACAAGAAATACTAAGAGTATGAGATTTTTGCTTAAAGGTGTGAGTATTTTGTAACCGGGCTTTTCTAGCAAAGATGCCCACCTCAAGTACAAGGATCACTCTTGGGATCAGGTATTTAATATAAAATCTAGGGAAAATCTAACCTACATTCCTCCTTTTAAATCTTAAGTAAAATCGTTAAAGTAGCATTTCACCAAACAAACCAAAATATTGCTTCTTCTGTAACTGAAACTTGTAAAAGGAAACTCATGAAAACCGTATTGTCTTGATTGCCCAGTCCCTGTGGATACGATTCTGGTATTTTACCAACTATTACTTGCTGTGACGATCATAATGGACAGTGTACACTTGCACTTCCCACTGTAGATAGTTTGCAACCCACTGCGATTAAAACACATATTTCACACGTACCAAGTTTTTGGCGCCATTGCTGGGGACTGGCGTGATTTTCAATATCAAGACATTAGTTTTTGTTCGAGCCCGAGTAACTCGTTTTTCTAAGCTGTTCGCGTTGCATGCCAAGGCAACAACACGAACCTTTGGTGCCAATCGATCTTGAAATAGAAAAAAACTTTTCGAAGAAGACGCAAAAACAAAAATTGTCAACCCCCTGTGAACCCCACTATGGCAGGTATAGGAGGTGAAAGACCTGTTAACCCACCAGTAGTGGAGACCACCGTGACGATTGCCGATAGCAAAGATCGAAAAATACGGGACTATGCTACTTCTGGAGCTAGTGACTTAAGCTCCGGGATTTTAAGGCCTAACATTGTTGCAACACATTTTGAACTCAAACCAGTGATGTTTCAAATGATTCAAGCCATAGGTCAGTTTGGAGGATCACCATCTGAGGATCCACACTCGCACTTAAAATCTTTTTTAGAAATGACTGATTCCTTTCAATTGCAAGGTGTGAGCGATGAAGCATTAAGGCTAAGGCTTTTCCCTTTTACAATAAGGGATAAGGCAAAGGCTTGGCTGAACTCACATGCACCTCACTCGATAACCACTTGGCAAGAACTTGCTGACAAATTTTTACAAAAATACTTTCCTCCCACAAGGAATGTAAGGTTTCGAAATGATATTATTTTGTTCAAGCAAGAAGAAGATGAGGCTGTTTCGGTTGCATGGGAACGATTTAAAGATTTACTTCGAAAGTGCCCACACCAAGGCATCCCACATTGCATCCAATTGGAGACCTTTTACAATGGTCTCTCCAATGCAGCCAAAATCATCTTAGATACAACAGCAGGCGGAACATTCACAAGTAAGACTTACAATGAAGGATATCAAATCTTAGAAAAAGTGTCCAACAACAACACCGAGTGGTCAAATCTTAGAGCAACCATACCAAAGACCAACACCATTGACTCCGAGGCACTCAAAACCATGAATGCGCAGCTAGTAGCCTTAACCAAATTAGTTTTGAATCAAAATAGAGGCCAAGTCAATTCCGCAACACATCTCACTGAGAACTGCTCCCTCTGTGGAGAAGAGCATGTTTTTGACTATTGTCTAGCAAATCCTGAGGTCGTTAATGTTATAGGAACCAACCCGAGGAACAACCCATATTTACAGACTTATAATCCAGGTTGGAGAAATCATCCGAATTTCTCTTGGGCTGGTAATCCAGGACTCCAACCCCACGGGGCGAGTCATGTCCAGCAAAGACCACAAAACCCCCCTGGATTTCACCAACATCATAGTGGGCATCCCCCACAGAACTTTCACCAAGGGCAGTCCTCACAACAGTTCCAACCACGACCAACTCACCCCGCTGAAACTCAACCATCACTTGAATCAATTCTCAAAGGTTTCATGAATCAAACTCAAGCAGCCATTAGGAACATAAAGACTCAAGTAGGACAACTAGCCGTCGAAGTTAAGAATAGACCGCCAGGGACGTTACCTAGTGACACCGAACACGCTAAGGTGATAGGAAAAGAGCACGTCAAGTCCATAACGCTTAGGAGTGGAAAGGATCTGAAAGATATCATTTTTGACTCTGATGATCCGCCTTAAATACCCACTGTCCCTAAAACCACATTGGCCACTCCTCAAGTCGCTGTCAAACCCACAGTGAGGACTGATGTCCCTGAGCTTCCCACTTTTGGACCTATACCAAAATCTACTGTTCCAAAGCCAGCACCACAGCAAACTCAAATTGACCCACGAAGTGTACCTTTTTCCTGAAAGAATGAAGACTAAAAATGTCGATGTTCAATTTAAGAAATTCTTAGACATTTTTAAACAACTTCACATTAACATACCCTTGGTAGAGGCTCTCGAGCAAATGCCAAGCTATGTTAAATTTTTAAAGGATATTTTGAACAAAAAAAGAAAGTTGGGTGAGTTTGAGACTGTGGCTTTGACCAAGGAATGTAGTGCCCTCCTTACTAGCAAGATTCCGCCTAAGTTGAAAGACCCGGGTAGTTTCACCATTCCATGCACAATAGGGGGACAATAAGTAGGTCAAGCACTTTGTGATTTGGGAGCTAGTATCAACTTGATGCCATTGTCCATTTTCAACAAGTTAGGTATTTGAGAGGCTAGACCCACAACCGTGACAATACAACTGGCCGATCGGTCCATTGCCGATAAATTTATCTTCCTCGTCGATTTTCTAGTTCTAGATTATGAGGCCGATAAAGATATCCCAATCATCTTAGGGCATCCGTTTCTTGCAACCGAACGTACTTTGATCGATGTGCACAAAGGGGAACTCACTATGAGAGTCAATGACCAAGAAGTAACATTCAATGTCTTCAAGTCCCTTAAGTACATAGAAACCGAAGACTGTTTTGCTTTGAGTTCGATTAGTGGTACCCACAGTTTTGACACAGTGAACACAGTGGGGAGTGAGAGTGAGCACTCCGACTTCGAGAGTGATGACACTTTTGAGGATGAGTGTAACGAAATAGTGGCAGCCTTTGAACCTCTGGAATTTAAGGACATAAATGTTCAACCCCCTTCAATAGAACAACCTCCCGAGTTAGAGCTAAAGCCATTGCCTTCCCACTTGAAATATGCTTATCTAGCTAAGGATAATAAACTCCCCGTTATTATCTCCTCCAAACTTAGTGAGAAACAAGAACACCTTCTGATTGATTTGTTGATTAAGCATAAGAGGGCAATTGGTTGGACATTAGAGGTATTAGCCCTTCCCTATGTCAACATAAGATTAACTTGGAGAGTGACCACCCTGGAAAAGTCCAACCTCAAAGAAGGTTGAATCCCATAATAAAGGAAGTAGTTAAGAAAGAAGTTTTTATGTGGTTAGATGCCGATATTATCTACCCAATAGCTAGTAGTAGTTGGGTGAGCCCCGTCCAATGTGTCCCTAAAAAGGGAGGGACGACCGTAGTGGAAAACAAAAAGAACGAACTCATTCCCACTAAGACTGTCATGGGGTGGAAAATATGCATGGATTATAGACAACTCAACCTAG
Source organism: Saussurea involucrata (assembly GCA_033807775.1). Lineage (NCBI taxonomy): Eukaryota > Viridiplantae > Streptophyta > Magnoliopsida > Asterales > Asteraceae > Saussurea > Saussurea involucrata. Next base: position 17,988,833 of record CM066326.1, read on the forward strand.
CCACTAAGAAAGTCCATTTTCCCTTACCTTTCATCGACCAAATGCTTGATAGGTTAGCGGGAAATGAATTCTATTGATTTCTAGATGGATACTCCGGATACAACCAAATCCATATCGCCCCCGAGGACCAAGAAAATACCACCTTTACTTGTCCCTACGGTACTTTTTGCATTCCGGAGGATGCCATTTGGATTGTGTAATGCCCCAGCCACTTTCCAACGTTGTATGATGGCCATTTTCACCGATATGATTAAGGACAACATAGAAGTTTTAATGGATTACTTTTCTGTGATAGGGACATCATTTGACAACTGCCTAGGAAATTTAGAGAAAAGCCTAGTGAGATGTGAAACCCACGACCTTATTTTGAATTGGGAAAAATGCCATTTTATGGTAGAAGAGGGTATTGTCCTAGGCCATCTTGTCTCAAAAAGAGGGTTGGAAGTTGACAAAGCCAAGCTTGAAGTAGTGGCACAACTTCCCGAACCAACAACGGTGAAAGGTATTCGAAGTTTCTTGGGTCACGCATGTTTTTATAGGAGGTTCATCAAAGATTTTTTGAAAATAACTAAACCCCTATGTAACCTGTTGCAACATGAAAAAGAATTTAATTTTACCCAAGAATGTCGAGATGCCTTCAAAACAATCAAAAAAGCCTTAGTTACTGCATCCATAGTGACCACTCCTGACTGGTCACTTCCATTTGAAGTCATGTGTGACGCCAGCGAGTGGGCTGTGGGGGTTGTTCTCGGACAAAGGAAGAACAAAATCTTTCACCCCATTTATTATGCAAGTAAAACATTGATTGAAGCTTAGATTAATTATACTGTCACTGAAAAAGAATTACTTGTGGTGGTGTTTGCTTTTGATCGTTTCAGGTCTTATCTGATAGGGACGAAGGTAATAGTGCACACTGATCATGCAACGATAAAATATTTGATCAACAAGGCTGATTCCAAGCCACGTTTGATTCGATGGGTTTTATTGCTGCAAGAATTCGACCTTGAGATCGTTGATAGAAAAGGCACAAGCAATCAGGTAGCTGACCATTTGTCCAGGCTCGAGAAGGTAGTGACCACTGTGGGAAGACAATCTAAGTATTAGAATGTGCCACATCATCTCTTTAGATTCATTTTTCATAGATATAGATATTTTCAAGATGCCCCATCATCTTTTAATGATTATTCTTTATATAGATCTGGATATAGATTTATTATACAAATTAGCCTATATATTGATTAATATATATTTATATAATAAGATTGTATATGTAACTTGTAAAAAGTAAATGAAAGGTATTTCATTTATGTATATTGATGGCAAAAAGAAATTTTTTATGTGTAAATTAAAAGTTATTACATTGACATGATTAGTGATCATCTTCATCTTATTTTTATTTATCCATTATATTTAATTTCTTATTGTATTTAATTGTTATATAAATAAAGATATATACATTATTATATTTAAGTGTTTGTAAATAAAAAAGTTTGATTTTAACCATAGTTAAAATGATTAGTAAAATTTAAACTTAAAAAAATATAGAAAAAAGAAAAAAAAGAACTCTAAAATCTCAACAAAAGTGAAAATAAATGTATACTCATAAATAAAAATAACCATAAAAAAACATGGAAGATTCGATGATTGAACCATCGTTGCCATCAAAACTTTAAAATCGCTTCCATGAACAAACCCCTGTTTCCATTTAAAAGAAGTTAAGGAAGATATAGAAATAAAAGTAAGAATAAATCTAAAATCCTAACAAAATCAATAAGAAATAGAAACCGGATTAGTATTTTCAAAGTAAACCTAAAATACAATTTTGTTGAAAAGTAACAGTTTATGAAATGTAAGAAGAAAATAAAGTGATCGACGAAGAGGGAGAAAAAATGTTTACCTAAAAAACGATCTTGTTGAAAAACAATGCATGGTTTGTGATATGAATAATACATCAAGTGATATGGAGAGGAAGATGAAGATATATAGTCATGAACAAATCATGATACAAAAGGGAAGGTTTTGAGTTTTCACATTTAAGAAATGAAGTTGAAAAGATTTTGAAAAGATTTGGAGGTTTCACCTTTGAAATAAAGATGAAAAGGTTGGTATGTTAAACTTTTTAAAATTACTAAAACAACCCTAACTCAATGAATTTTATCTTTTTAGCATAGGGACGGAAAAGTCTTTACCATATAAAATATTTAAAAAAAAACAAAAGTCTTAGAAAAAAAAATTGTCTTATAATGCTTAGGAGAGGCCACATCATTATCTTTGGTTTTTTCTTTTATATATATACTAGTATATGCCCCGTGCGTTGCATGGTAACATTTTTTTGTTAAGAAATATGTGAAGATATCATACAAGAAACATAATTTGTTAATTAATCAATATAATATAATATAAATGAAATAATGAATGTACTAAAAAGAATTAGATATAACTTATTTTTACTGATTAGATTTTTAGGTTTATAAAATTTATTGGGTTTTTTTGGTTCAAGTTACTAACATCTCTTATTCATGAACAGACAATCAATCGATTTAATAGTCATCGTAATATCAACTTTGTTGGTTGAAGGTTAATAATAAACACAAAATATTTTTTATTTACAATATTGATTTGTCTTAATAATAAATTGGATTGTATACATTCTTTTAATTTTTTTATTAAACAAAATAATTTTTTATGAGAGTTTTTTTTTGGGATAAAAGAACATGTATTCCGAAATGTGCTTCCTCAAGTGAGATACATGTATTCCGAAAACATAGTTTGAAATAGGGATGTCAAAAAAACCCGTCCCCGACGGGGATCCGACACCTGAACCCGGTTTGACCGGGGAATCCCCGAGTTGACCGGGGATGGGGAATCCTCAAATTTGTTAACCGGGGATGGGGATACCTCTCAAACCAGATCCCGGCCCCGACCCGGCACCGACCCGACCCCGAGTATTTAATATAAGTTTTTTATATATAGTATTTGTTTATATATATAGACACGTGTATATAACATAATAAAAATGATTAATCCAATGAGTATATATACTATATATAACACACCAATATAATTAATTCGATTATGAGAAAACATTCAAGATATATTATAGTATTGGTATTATTGTTCGGAGAAACTTTTAGTTAAATAACGTGGATGTATAAAATATTCCGCACGATGGCAACCACAACCGGGTTAATCTCTTGAGTTCCGAATCCGAAGAGGAGGAAAACTCCCAAGAAAAGATCAATATCGTACTTCAACGAATACTCCTTTCGTCAAAGGAAGAGAGCCAACACGAAGATCTTTTCCGGTCTCATTGTTCGGTGCACAAAAAGGTATGTAACTTAGTTATTGATAATGGAAGTTTTGTGAACCTCGTGTCCCAAAAATTAGTCGATTACTTTAACCTAGCTACTCAACCACATGAAGCACCTTATTCATTTTTATCAACACAATGAAATTGTTACTAACTTCTGCTTAGTTGAGAAAAAATAGCCCTTCATAATTCAATGTTCCTCAACTCACTCTTTGAAACACATCAACCATAAGCTAGCCGGACAACTAAATGTCTAATTGAAAAAAATTGCACATGACTTGAATGGTTTGGCTTTTGCCTTTGTACCACTTTCTACATATGGCAATATTTGCCATCTTCTCATTTTGAGGAATTGCATTCGGACACATTGGTCCTCTAAGTGTCTTTGACACTAGACGAGTATGCACGAAAAACATTTGTAGAGCTTTGCTCTTTTTGAGTGTGTATTTGTTTTCCCGTTTTGTGCATTTTTGAATTTGTGTGTGTATGTGGGTATGCGCGGAGATATGTGCAAAGTGATATGGTATGAACAATAACCATATCTCCTCCCCAAAACTTTGAAGGGTTCAATGCCCTCCATGAACATTGAAAGAATCGAACCAATTGTTGGTAAGATTTGTGTATCAGTGTATGGTGTGCGCAAAAAATCTTTTTCCAAAGAAAATTGGTGAGAGCAAAGAGTTAGACGGCTATTTCTAGTGATGTGTGGAAAGAATGAAATCAAGAAAACAAAGAAATTAGTCGAGGCTATGGAACAACTAAATAAGAAGAGCAACAAATCTTGCATGTGATACGTGTGCATGGGTTGCATGATCGCATGAAAATACTAGAAATAACACCTTCCACAAATAGCAACAAAAGAATTCCCATACTGTTAAAATTAGAACTAACACTAGACATGAAATATAAATCTGAAAAATAACAAGGGTGATAAGAAGAAACCTGTCCTACTCGGAGTGAGTAGGGTGCGGCCCAACAGGCTGCCACAACAACTGCATGGGGAACGGGGTAGTGTCTTCAGAATATCTGCGTGCTCTTTACTCCAAATCAACCGCATGGCATCATCCTTTGCTTTTTCATACACTAGCCATGCAGTCCTTTCTTCCCTGTCCTCTCTCCTCCATCTCTTCAAAGTGCTCCACTGGTCGTTGGGAATGCTAGTGATCTGTGTGGTGATAAAGCGTTGTTGTTCTCTTAGTGCCGCCCTAATTTCCTTTTTAAAGGAGCGAAGGGTTACCTATAAGGAAGCTAGACTTTCACTTTCACTCTTCGGTTGGAAGTGTGTGTTGTTACGTAACAACCGATCGACGTTCATTTTATCCATGACCAACTTATCTTTCGAGAAGTGGTCAGTGGACAAAATGGGTACCTTGGCTTGATTCATGAGAGATTGTATTATGGTGGGATGTGGCATTCTTGCATTAGCCCTATCCGCACCTCCAAGGACGTTGTTGGAGATGAGTCGACCGACATCAAATTTATGACCCTCCATAATACAGTACAGAATGAAAACTCTAACCATGCATAGTCTAGTGTCATGCGAGGTAGGAAACAACGTGTGTCTTAAAAAGTAAAACCAGACATTTGCTTCTGGTTTTAGACAATGAGTGCGTAAAGTACGTGTGGTTCCTTGAAAATCCCAGTCTGACCCTTCATGAGCAATCCTTTTAAGGACTGCCTCCAAGTCAGAATCAGTCGCATGATTACAAAGCCTCCAAAACTCCGATGAGTATAGGGGGGCACCAATCCCAAAACTTTATTTATATGATAGGCCAAAAAACAAATTGGGGTTTGTCGGACAGTGATTTCTATTCCATTAGTGACAGAAAGTTCATATTAGAAATCACGTACCCAATCTATGTTGTAAGGACTAGGGACACTACAAAGTAGCTCCCATCCCAATTTGGTGATCGTGTGTTGAAAGTGTGGGTGTGCAAGTAAAATGCGATGATGAAATCCTTTTGGAGATTGACCTAGTTTATGTGCAAAATATTTATGACGGATCAAAGCCTCATGACAACTAAACATATGCATGTGAGTAATACGAAGATTAGAGATGTTACCCACTTTGTTTTTACCCTTTTCCTGTGTTATGGCCGAAAGTGGGAGTATCACAGCTTGATCATCCGCAACCAAATCATCATCCGAGTCCTCACTAGAATTGCCAATTTCACCTTCCTCCAAATCGGTGGTGGTCACACCCACATCGCCTATTTTCCTCTTTTTAATGGGTGCTACACTAGTTGTGGACACTGTTTTACACCTAAGGGTGTATTGGATTGGTGGTTTAGGTTGGGTAGTGGGTACAGTACTAGCGAGGGTAGGTGAGGTGTGTGGTGGTACGATTAATGAATAGGGTGAAGTGTATCAAGTACGCTAAATAACACGGTGCTAAACTACTTGCATATGTAAACTTCCTGTCACTCAAATATGAACACATCTTTGATAGTCCAAAGATGAACCCTAACGATTTAGATGCTAAGATTAGAGACGGAGATGCAAAAATTTAGATGCAAGAACGAAATTTTGGGCAAACAGAAACAATACGATTAAAGCCTAAACCCAAATCGATGATGAAACCCAAATAGATTAAAACATAAATACAAACAGAAACAAAAAGTCATGTGAAAACGTACCTGAGATGATGAAACTCTGAGAAGAAACCGTAAATCCATGAAATACTGAAATCGATTTGAATCGTGAAACCTTGGTGATGGTGAAACCATAGGATGAGAATGGATTTGCAGAGTATAAAAAAACCCAACGTTGGAGGCGTTTGGAGGAAGATTTGAACCGTCATCTTGATAAAAGGAAGATTTGAAGGGTCATCTTGACAAAAGGAACCTGACAAGTTAAAAAAATTACACGCTTTAGGGGGTGTTTGGGTGGGGGCAATATATCAATCTAGCAAAACAATGTGTAAAAACTAGAATAGAAGAAGAAAAACTTAAATAAATGAACGAAGATTAAGGAAAAAGAGTGTGTAGTCTTTGTTCTACACATGAGTTTTACCTTATGAACACTTTAATCTCCTGAGTTTAAGGGCTGAAGTATAAGAAATTCTTGAGAGAAAATAGAGAGGTTTTGATGAGAGAAATGAGAGAAAAAGTTTTAGAGAGATATTAGAGAGAGAGAGACGTAAATGGAAGAATGAGTTTGAAGTGAGATGAAAAGAAAAGAGAGGGGGGGGGGAGGTTGTTATGGGGTGATGGTGGCCGGCCATGGGGGAGAGAGAGAGGGAGAGGTGGAGTTTAGTTTTGGGTAAAATAATTGTGTTTCTTAATTTTTTTGATTTTTGATTTTTTTTTAATTTGTTAATTATTTTAAAACATGCATAAAATATTATTACACTATGGAGAATCACACAAAAATTTAAACCATTAACAAAGTTCTTTATATAAGGCATTTTATGACCTTTTGGATAAGTAAGCTTTATCGAACCCCTAAGATTTAAGCTTGAATCTTACTAGTGCCCTTACGTTCATAGGATTGAACTAGGATCGTTATTTGGGTTGCATTTTGTGAACGTCTTACAAAATAGAATTTACACTGTTCCCCCCGACTTCAATTTCGGACATTCATTCCGAAAGTGGCCCGGTTCCTTGCATTCATAACATATTTGCCCCATAACCGGGCAATCCTTGAAGATGTGGTCGGTTTTTTCACACTTATAGCAACTTTCGGGCATAGAGTTGCACGAGCCAAAGTGTTTGCTTCGGCACTTGGAACACCACTTAGCCTTGCGCCTTGAGTCGTTCCCCCGATTCTTAACAACGAACGGTCTTGGCCTCTTGTAGGGCATAGAGTTTCCTTCCCACTTTCTCTTCTCCGACAGTACCGTTTTCTCTTCCTTGCCTTAACTGTAGGCATCCTCCACCACCAACTGAGCTTCTTCTATTGCCTCCTGGAGAGTAGATGCCCTCAACACCCGGACCATGGTCATCATGTCCAACGGAAGGCCCTTAATGTATGCCTTGATCTTTTCCTTCTCATTCGGGACCAGATGTCCCACCAATCCCAACTTCTCCATGAATAGCCGATTTTCCTTGACCGTAAAATTCCCTTTTTTCAAGTTTCGGAACCCTTATTCTATTCGGTCCATTTCCCGCTCATTAGAATATTCTTCCTAAATTTTCTTCTTGAAAACTGCCCAACTCAGCTTGGCCAACACCGCGACCTCTAAGGAAGTGGAGTAAACATTCCACCAAGTGAGGGCTGCCCCTCTCAGCATTTGAGAACCAAAGTTTGCCTTTTGGCCCTCTTTACATTCACTAGTTTGGAAGGCTTGTTTCATTTCACGGATCCAATTCATGCAGATTACTGGATCATCAATACCTCTAAATTCAGGCATCCTACAGCTCAGAAAGGTCTTGAATGAGCAACCTTTCCCCACACGCCCAATTTCTGCTGTTCCCAAACCATCTGTAGGCTGTCCATCTCCAATACCCCCAGATCCAGCCACTATGATATTCTCAGCAAGTGTTTCATTCCTAAGGTTCTTCGTATCCCTGTCTTCCATTAATTTCAAAAGTTTTTCTTTCTGTTGGGCCATGGCCTTATTCATGGCCTTCATCATTCGGTCCATCATTCTTGTCTCGGCTGTTATCTCTTCCATAACAGGGTCAGACGTTTCCATATCATGGTGAGGGATAAGCTCGGTTCCCCCACCCAAAATGGTGTTAATTGGCGGAGGTCACGCTGTTGTAGTCACCCTTGGTTGATCGGCCGTGGATGCCGTAGCATCCAGGCCATCCAACCTGTTTCAAGTGTTAACCATGAAGTATGCCACACATTCCAGAATGGGGTGAGAAACAAGCTATAAAAATCTTGACCATAAGAAACTCACAATACATACATCATACATCACAACGATAGTAATCTAAGCATACTCACACACATATATATATATATATATATATATATATATATATATTCATAATAGCAATAGCTAATTGAAATTATCAACACATTTCACATTAGAATTCTCGTTACCATAGTCACAACTCTCAACTTGTGTACTTCCGTCGACTCTAAGACCATCTTATCTTAGGAATTCTACCTAAATCTCACCAACCAATACTTAGTCGTTCCAGTTTAAGTCTAGGTATCTTAGTAACACACCTAGTTCGCTTAAACTACTGCTCTGATACCAACTTGTACCACCCTAAAAAATATAGAGTAAATTTGAACATGAATAAATGCAGAAATAGACAAAAGTGTAGCACGGTGTTTACAATACAAATAATCGAATGGATAAATCCAACAACCTACTAATCTAGACTACTAATGTTCAGATTATAGACGGGTGTCGCTATCTCGTTCTCAAAAGTTTATCAAACTATACACCACAAGTTTGCCTCTATGTCCATCCAAAAATGCTACCGTCACTTCAAAACTATACTCTCAAGCCCGAGGAGCCCCATAACTAGAATGACCTGTTAAACATGTCATTACAAGAAAAAGTGTTAGGCTAAAGCCTAGTAAGGACAACAATTTAAATTGAATAGTTAATAATCCTTTATATAAGTCGGCAAATAAAAGGATGCCACAATTATTAGTGTACATCGTAATGATACAAATACCTTTTGGGTTTACGGGGGAGTCCCGCTTACCAACACAAGTGACGGAACACGAAAAGTAAGCCACTTGATAAGTCGGTAAGGCCAAATACATAACAACACATATTGGATACCGAGTGAGGCTACTTACAACCAGCACCCATAGAATTCCAATATCTCATAACGTAATAACACGTAGGACTTATACCATACCGCCGATGCCTAGTCGTTCCTCGATGTGGAAAACTAGCGTTCCAACATCGGCCATAAAGACACTAGTGCCTATGGATCCATTACACTCGACACCAATCAACAAAATTTCTCATATATATATATATATATATATATTCATATATACGTACTAACATAGATATCTAACTTGTTCCCATGGTATACAAAGCTCCACATGATTTCCCAAACAACGATTTTTACCAAATAAGAGTTCATCATCCCATGTATTTGTTCAAAACCCACCAAAAGCCAAAACCCTAGTTTTTACTTCATAAAAGTTGAAGTTCCATAAATTTGGAAGAACCCCAAATTAAATTTAAATAATGCACAAGGAAAACATATATAGTCACCATTTACCTTTACAATGAATTCTATCCAAGTAAAAACCCCCAAAATCTCTCAAATAATATTTGGGTATAACTCCATTACGTTTGCAATGTAAGCCAAGAAAGTGTTTAAAGTGTTAATGATAAATATTTAACATGTATAAGGTTAAATAAAAGGATGAACTCACCTTAAGAGGTTTGTGAAGTGAAAACCTACTTTTCTTGTGAAACCCCTAGGAATGGTGAACCCTAGAGTTGTGAGACTTGATTACTTGAAGCTTTTGTACACCTAGGATCACCTCCTTCTACTTGCATTAATTAGGGTTTAGTTGATGGAGTGGTAACTTGAAACCCTAGGTTCAATAAATGAGGAGAGAGGGGAAGAGAACGGGGATAAAATCACCAACTGAGAGAGAGAAATAGGCTTGCTGGAAAAATGAGAGAATACCCAAAAAATTCCCTCAAAATCGGACCTAATAGGCAGTACCCGACACAGCCACCGCGACCATGCCCTCACGACTTTGCCGTGGGCATTGTCGCGGGCAATGTCGCCCCCCGATGGCAACCTTCTGTTGATTCGGCTCTCCAGTCCCCCTTATCGCGACAGTGACCATGCGACTATGCCCCGGGCATAGTCGTCGGCGCTGTTGTGGCTGCTGTTTCGACAACCGATTTAAGTAAGGAAGATTTTGCTCGACCCATACGAAAACATACAATCTAAACCGTGAACACACTCCTTCTAAAACCCATGCATGGCCAACTTGTTAAATCGAACCATGCACGTATGAGACGTATGGAATCCTATGAGGTTTTGGCTCGCTAAAACTTACTATGGATAAAAGAGAGGAGATCAAAATTGTGAGACTTTACGTGGGATTTTCGGGGTGTTACATCCTCTTCGATCCTTTTCATGCGTGCATCCTTCCTCGACATCATTTGTTTCCACTCTTCTATCAGTTGCAATATCTCCGCTTCCCTTGTTTCTATCGTCAGTTTGAGTCGCTTGGGCATTACTTGTGAAGATGATGGATTAGAAGATGATGCCATTTGTTTGATGAGAGACGATACTATTATGATATCAAAATGTTGTATAGATGTTGTGAGTTTTACAGTTGGAACTAACACGGGTATTTATAGCCACAAGGAGCAAATGGCTCAACAGAAACCTTCTACTTTTCAGACGAATCTTGCAGACACTTTTCAGATGAATCTTGCAGACAACTTTTTTAGACGAAGCTTGAAGTCACTTGTTGCTCCAAACCCTCAGTGATTTGATAATGACCCTCTCTTTTATACTTGGTGAAAATTGTAAGTAAACAATATGTATCAGAGTTTCACTATCGCTGATAAGTACTATGATCTTACAGTACCGCTGATAGGAACTCTCACTCTTTAGATTAAACATTCAGCGAACACTGTTCACCATAATACTCTGAGTCTGTTCAGTACTTATGGTGATCGCTGATAAGTTAGTTGTTTACTTATGATCCCTGAAGACAAGTTTCACGTTAACATAGGTTCTACGCTGAAGTCGAAGATCAAGCTCAAGAACCAGCGACAAGTCTCCTAATGTACTGATGCGGATCAGCGAAGACTCAGATTTGTCCACTCAACGTGAAGTAACAAGTACAAGAGTTTAGCTATCGCTGAATTCTATCATTCGCTGATAAAGAATGACAGATCGCTGAATCAACGAAAAGCTGATCATAAAGTCCTCCGTACAAAGTACTTTTTGTCTTATCCACCCTTGCACGTCTCCGTACGATATGTCAAAAAAAGAACCTCCTTATTGTCTGAATTCGTACAAACAATCTGATACTACACTGTTCAAACATGCGGCTACTAAGGTTGTCAACAAAGGTCAATGACATGCAACCAATCAGCTGCTGCCACGTGTAAAGTGTAAACTGCAATGCGTTAAATGCATGCAGTATATAAGAAGATGAACTCACTTCATTTTGAAGTAACTTGCTAACTCTGGACAAGTTCATCATTCTTATCTTGAGATAGGTTATTATTAGTAATTTCCTTCTCTTTGTTAGTGCAAGAAACTTAGTGTTCCAACTTGTTTAGATTTAGGTTTATCCTTAATCTTGTTTCTGCAACAAGCTGTAAATTGTTAATGATTTATCAATAAACAATTTAGAAAAGTAAAATCTGTGTGTTTGTATTCAACCCCCCCCCCCCCTTCTACAAACTTGTATAGCCCTTCGGGACCAACAAGTGGTATCAGAGCAGATTTGTTTAATCTCATAAACAAGATCTAATCTATACTAAGATTTCTCTTCCTTGCTATTTCTGAAAATGGCTACCAACACAAACACAAAATATATCGACAATGGTTCTCTTGCAAAACCCCCTAGATTCTCCAGAGATAAGTTTAATCTATGGAAAAATAGGATGACTCTCTTCCTAGAAGGTGTAGACCCTACTATGCCTTATTATCTTGAAAATGGCCCATTTATTCCTGTAAGAATTGATGCCGCAGTACCAGCCGCTGAGAATAGACCTGCTATTCCAGAAAGACTGGTACCCAAAGAAGTTCATACGTGGACTGACGAAGATAAGAAGAAAGTGGCTATCGACACCAAAGCCAGTGGCTCTTCCTGACGAAGTCTACCATTCCGTCAAGAACCTAAAATCCTCAAAAGCCATGTGGGACACAATCTGTGTTCAGTATGAAGGTACTGCTGAAGTCCATGACTCTCGAAAGATCAACCTGGTAAGACAGTATGAAAGTTTCATTTGTGGTAAGAATGAGACTCTCTCTGAAGTTCACCAACGTTTTAATTGCTTAATAATAGATCTAAAAACTGTTGGTAAGGAATATTCAAACTTTGAAGTGCTGACAAAGTTTCTAGAATGTTTACCTGTAAGCTGGGACAATTATTCTATGTGTCTCAAGCTGTCAAAGGATATAAGATCAATGAACCTTGCTACCTTATATGGCACGATGCTGAATCATGAGCAATCAAGCCATCTTAAGAAGAATCTTGTAAAAGATTCCAAAAGCACCCCTGTTGCTTTAATCTCAGAGGAACCCTCTACTCAGCGACCCTCGGTCACTATCACTGAGTTAGAGAGTAACTCTGAAAGATCATCAGACTCTGACTCTTCAGATAATGATGAATCTTTGGCTCTCCTAACTAAAAAGTTCAGGAGATTCGCCAAAAAGAAAATGTTCAGAAAGAACAAACGCCTTTCTATAACTGATAAGCCAAGATCATCAACTCCTGTTGATAAAGCTACTGCTACTTGTTTTAATTGCGAAAAGACTGGACATTTCGCTAACGAGTGCAGGTCTAAGAAAGTATCGAGAAACTCAGCGTTTCCCATGAAATCCTTTATTCCCAGGAATAAAGATGACAAATATGCTAAGCTGAAAGAAAAATATGCGAAGCTGAAAAGTTTCAAGAAGAAAGGCAAAGGCCTGATGGTTTACGATTGGGCTGCCTCTGAAGAAGAAGAATCATCATCTGACTCTGAAGATGATGAAGCCAATCTCTGTCTTATGGCAAAGATTGAAGATGAGGAAGAAAGTTCAGACATTCCCTCTACTTCAACCTCTGCAATTCAGGTATCACCTTCCTTCTTTACAAATATTGCAAATATTGATGAAGCTGATAGTCTCTGTAAAATTGATCTCTTGACTATAAGTTTATATGAAGCCATGAATGGCAAAACTATAGTTGAAAACCAAAACCTTGATCTCGTTGAACAGCTTAAAAACTGTCACCTTCAAATAGAAAAACTTTCTAAAATTGAAGAAGATTTTAAAGATCAAGTGCATTTAAATCAGCTAGTCAAAATCGAACGAGCAGAAGCTATAGCTGCATTGAAAGCTGAAAAAGCTACTGTTGAAGGATGGTTTAATTCTTCAACAAAGATCACTGAGATAATTAAGTCTCAGATACCCCTGAGTAATAAACGTGGTCTCGGTTACAAATATGAAACTCAAGAATCAACCACTGATCGTTCCATGCTCTTATTTGGAACTTTCGTATCCTCAGTCACTGATACTTCATCCTCTCAGTGTTCCTCGTCCAGACCAACTATACCTGAGGAAATTTCTACCTCTTCAAAAGGTAAAGAGAAAATGGTTTATCCAAAACCTACCTCTGTCTTTAAAGATAAAGGTAAAGGAATTGCTTTTAACCAAAATCCTTAGAAGGGTACTTTAGTACCAAAGCTGAATGCTTCTAAAGCTTTAGTGATTTACTCCTCTGGATCAAGGAATCAGATCTCTGGATCTACGCAGCGTGGGTCTATTCAGCGATCTACTCCTAGACTCAGAGTGGATGTCCTTGGTAAGAAATCTGAAGAACTAAACGTTCCTCCCATTTCAAAAGCCAAAAGCTTATTTGGTGCTGGTCCTTCTAATTTTAAATCAAAAGCTCAGCATTTAAATAGTCCTAGAACTACTTTTAGTTATAGGAAATGTTATCACTGTGGACTTACTGATCATATTGCTAGTAAGTGTTCCTCAGCCACCAAAGCTGAAAAGATAGCTAAGGTGAAGATTGCCCCCAAGGCAAAGAAGACCACTGAGGTTAAGAAATTAACCAAAGTGAAGACTGACAAAGCTGAATCTTCAAATGCTGCGAAGATTGCTGAACCTTCCATTCCAACTACTTCCACTGACAAACGTGTACACATGGTTAAGTGGGTACCCAAGAAAAACTAATCTTCCTTTGCGATGTAGGTTAAGAAGGGTATCTGGTATCTCGATAGCGGATGCTCTAGACACATGACTGGAAAGAAAAGTCTGGTCGCTGAATACAAGGAAGAGAAGGGTCCCTCTGTGACTTTTGGAGGAAATGGAAAAGGACATACCCGAGGGTTTGGTGTACTCTCTAATGGTACAACCACCTTCAGAAGAGTCGCATATGTTGAAGGGCTGAAGCATAATCTTTTAAGAATCATTCAGCTTTGCGACAAGGATAACAAAGTAATCTTTACTAAGGAATCCTGCTTTGTCACTGACAAAAAGGAGAAGATAGGTCTCAGCGGTTATCGTTTGGAAAATGTTTATGTAATAAACATGGACTCAACACCCACTGAGAACTCCTTTTTCTTCTCAAAAGCCTCATCTGATGTCAACTGGCTATGGCATAAGAGGCTCTCTCATCTAAATTTCAAGACACTGAACACTCTTTCTTCAATAGAGTTAGTCACTGGTCTACCTCAACACTCATACGTCAAAGAGTCTTTATGTTCAGCGTGTGAGAAAGGGAAGCAGACCAAACCAAGCTTTAAGTCAAAGCAAGTCTCCTCAGTGTCATCTCCTCTACAACTACTCCATATGGATTTGTTTGGCCCTGTTAACAAACAATCCATTGCTGGAAAGAAATATACACTGGTCATAGTTGATGAATTCTCTCGCTATACATGGGTTATGTTTCTCCGTTCCAAGAGTGACACCCCTGAAGAACTCATCACCTTTGTTCGGAAGATGGAAACCCTGAACAATTTGACCGTTCGCTCAATAAGGAGTGATCATGGGACTGAATTCAAAAACAGTTCTCTTGATTCCTTCTTTGAGAGTAAGGGTATTTCTCACAACTTTTCTTCAGTGAGAACACCGCAACAAAATGGAGTCGCTGAAAGAAGAAATAGAACAATTTTTGAAGCTGCACGCTCAATGCTCAACGATTCTCACCTGCCTACTCAGTTTTGGGCAGAAGCTGTCAACACCGCTTGTTTTACGCAAAACAGGTCGCTGATAGTCAAAAGATTCAATAAAACAGCATATGAACTTTTTCATGGGAGAAAACCTTCAATCAGCTTTCTTCACATCTTTGGATGTCAGTGTTTCATACTGAACAACAGAGATGACCTTGGAAAGTTTGATCCTAAGGCTGATGATGGAATCTTTCTTGGATACTCCTCAGTCTCCAAAGCCTTCAGAGTCTTCAATCGAAAAAGACAAACTGTTGAAGAAACAATTCACGTCACGTTTGACGAATCCCGTTCAGCGAACTCTAAACCGTCCGCTGATACTGAAGAACTGAATCAATGGATGTTTTCTCATCTTGGTGATTCAGAAGATATTCCCACTCCTCGTGATCATACAGTTGAAGATGATGGTCCTACTATCATTCCAAATATGCAGAATAGTGAAGCTGAAACATCATGGGTCTCAGCTTTTCCTATAAACACTATACCTGCTTCTGAACCCAATGTCTCAGACATTCCATCTACTTCTCAACAATCAGTGAATATAATGACAACTGCATCCATTCCTCTCTTGGCTTATACTCCAGACGTCGATGAAGCCTCATCTTCAGCTCCTCCAGTTCAGGTTGAGTCAGCGTCTCACGCTCCGGGTCAACGATGGACTGTAAATCACCCAATTGATCAAATTCTTGGTGATCCAAACGCTGGTATTCAGACTCGACGAAGTGCAGGTAATATTTGCTTATTTGTTAATTTTATTTCTCTAACTGAACCAAAGAAAGTAGATGATGCCCTCAAAGATCCAAACTGGGTCAGCGCCATGCAAGAAGAGCTGACTAAATTCGAAAGAAACAAAGTTTGGAAACTTGTTCGAAGACCAACTGACAAAACAGTGATAGGCACTAAATGGGTCTATCGAAACAAGTTAGACGAACATGGAACTGTTACCCGCAACAAGGCTCGTCTTGTTGCTCAGGGATACAGACAAGAGGAAGGCATAGATTATGACGAAACATTTGCTCCAGTAGCAAGACTAGAATCTATTCGTCTATTCTTAGCATATGCTGTACAGAAAGACTTCAAAGTATATCAGATGGATGTTAAGTCAGCGTTTCTAAATGGAAAGCTGAATGAAGAAGTCTATGTGGAACAACCTCCAGCATTCTCGAATCCTAAGCGTCCAGGTTATGTATATAAACTGGATAAGGCACTTTATGGCTTAAAGCAAGCTCCACGTGCATGGTATGACACTCTTTCTACTTATCTCCATATTGAACAATTTGAGCGAGGTAAAATCGACAAAACTCTATTTTTCAGGAAAGTAAAAGGTCATATCATTCTTGTTCAGATATATGTTGATGACATTATATTTGGCTCTACTAACCCTGATCTTTGTACTCGTTTCGCTGATAGAATGAAAGATGAGTATAAAATGAGCATGATGGGTGAACTAACATATTTCCTTGGTCTTCAGATAAAGCAAAATGAAAAAGGAACTTTCATTAATCAGGGAAAGTATGTTAAAGATATGCTGAAGAAATTCGACTTAACTGAAAGTTCAGCTATGAAAACCCCTATGGCACCACCGCTGACACTTGATAAGGATACTAAGGGTATTCCTGTTAATGTCACGCTGTACCGTGGGATGATCGGCTCTATTTTGTATCTTACAGCTAGCCGACCTGATATTATGTATGCAACATGTTTGTGTGCACGATATCAAGCTGAACCTAAGATATCTCATATGAAAGTTGTAAAGCGAATTTTTCGATACCTTAAAGGTACAACAAATCTAGGTCTTTGGTATCCCAAAGACTCAGGATTCGATCTAATCGCCTATTCAGATAGTGATTTTGCATGTTGCAAAATGGATAGGAAAAGCACCACCGGAGGATGTCAGCTCCTGGGTGGAAAGCTGGTAAGTTGGACAAGTAAAAAGCAAAACTCAGTGTCCACCTCCACAGCTGAAGCTGAGTATGTAGCCGCTGGAAGCTGTTGTTCTCAGGTCTCGTGGATGAGAAATCAACTACTGGACTATGACCTTCATCTCTCAAATATTCCAATCTATTGTGACAGCACAAGTGCCATCGCTATAGCAAATAATCCAGTGCTACACTCAAAGACAAAACAAATCGAAAGCAGGTATCACTTTATCAGAGATCATGTGATGAATGGTGATATAGAACTTCACTTTATCCCAACTGATTATCAGTTAGCTGATTTGTTCACCAAACCTCTTGATGAGACAAGGTTCAACTTTCTCATCAGCGAGCTTGGAATGCTGAACTATGAGGAATAAAATCTTCAGCGGTTCACATTTGATCAGCGATAGGATAAAACCAACTTGTATAACCCATTCCATCATCTTCTCTCTGAATAAACTTGATTCGCTGATATCAAGGTATGTTTCTCTCTCTAAAAATCGCATGTAAATGCAAGATTTCAAAACAAATTACATCGCTGAATATCTCTTCCTTATCAGCGATACTTTGAAATTTATAAAACCAACACTGATATTTCTATTCAGTGCTTCATGTTTTCAAAAGTGTCCCTGAGTTTTCAAAACCTCAGAGACATCCAAGAATATGAAAGGACAGTTCTGACGTCATTACAACGGATAAGCCCTGACACGTTCTTCTTTCTGACACACGTTTGCACGTTTCATTTACTCGCCAATCAAATGCAAACACGTGTCCGTGTCATGATGAAAATCTTTTCCCACTCAAAATTTTCTCTCTCTCTAACCTCTATATAAACTCATTCTGGGTTTATATTTTTCTTTTACGCGAACTTTTTCTCCAAGCTAAGAAAAAGAATTTACTGTTGCATTTGTGCTCTCGAATTTTTCAAGAACTTCATCTTCTTCAACGAACCAGGTTAATAATTCTTTTATTTTACCTGTCTCCTCAAACTTGTTAATGATCTTCTCTTTGTTTTCACAAGATAAACAAAAGAACTTTTTAAAATGAAATCATTTCTTTCATGGTTGTTCTTCAAGTTTAAAACGCAAAATCTTAAACTTGTTCTTCATACGTTTTTCCAGAATCCCAATCTTCAAAGGAAACTGGAAAACAATTTTTTTTTTGGGTTTGCATTTCGTTTTTCAAAAATAAGAAAAACCCTAATCTTCATTAAGACATTTCTGTCTGAATGAAATGGACAAAATTCGAACCATTTTATTGGAAAAATCTTTCCACATTAAGATTATGCTACCCAACAGAAGGTTACCTGAAACTCTCTCAGGTTGGCCCTAAGGTACTCGACTTCAAACCGGTGGAAAACGAGGTACGTCTTTCTACTCTTTTAACTCTTCTAAACCCTACTTCTTCTACTTCTGCAGCTCCTTCAGCGGACAAACCCACCGCTGATACCCCAGCTGCAACTTCCATTCCTTCTCTAAAAAGGAAACACTCCGAAACCCAACTTGGTTCCAAAAGAACTAAGAAAACCAAGGAGCAACCCCAACAATCTATTGCTAAAGACTCCTCAGCTCCTCTTGATGGGCTGAAGGAAAGTTCAGTGGTACGCTCTGCCACAGATGAACAAGCCACCCATTCTATCCCAACTTCAGCGTCTCTAAACGCTGAGGTTACAAACTTGGAATCTACCCAACCTCCTTTAGTCTCTCAAAAGACTGACGAAGCGATTCTCAGTGAATCCAACGCTGAACTCCGCACCCAACCTCCATTCTTATCCTTCGCTTCTCCCTCTACTCATTTGGACTCTACTCCAGTTATCACTGAAGCACCTGTCATTCCTCCAGAAGCTAAAGATAATACTCTTCAAGGAGTGATGGGCATAGGACCTGCAGAGATGACCATACGTTCACGTTCTCTCGCTGACGATATGGAACTTTTCTCAGGAGACCGAGATTTTGATGAAATCATCAATCCTTCTGCAGGTATACAACAAACCCTAAACACTGTAACTGAACCCCAAACTTCTGAGCTTTCCTCTGTTCACAAGTTCTTATATGTTACAGGTCCTAATTTGGGAGATATCAACGCTTCTCTGAAGACTATAGAGACGAAGCTGACAGGTCTCACAACTACTCTTTCCGACAACTCTTCAACTGTAACAAACGCTGGAGAGAATCTTACAAAGCTGACAACTGTCGTCGAAAAGAATGCCTCCAAAGCTGACTTGGAGAAGGTTGATAAATCACTCACCGACTTTGCCAAAGTTCTCTCTGATAACAACACATACTACCTCGACATCAAGAAATCAGTTGACACTATGTCCAGCGAAGTCACAACGCTGAAGACATCGGTTCGCACACTCGAAGGTGATTTGTTTGCTGTAAAGGCTGATGTCAGTTCAGTAAAAACTGACATGAGTTCTGTGAAGACCGATGTCAATACGATGAAGAATGACATCACTTCTATTCAGACATTGTTGCAGCAGATCCTGACCAACACGACCGCCCCTGCACCTGCCCCTGCACCTCCATCTTTTACTACGGCGGATCGTGCTGAACTCGTGAAGATCAATCCTGGTATTTCTGGCATAGAAAACAGATTATCAGCGATTGAAATCTGTGTGGGGATCCCTGGCCAAGAAGACAGTGATACAACACAAGATGTTGAATCATCTCATTCCTCCCCCACTCATCATGAAAAAGAGGGGGAGAAGAGCGCTGAAAACCTTTCCAAAAGCGCTGAAGACCTTTCCCATGATGAATCTATCAGGGGAGAGAAGACTGAAGACCTCACCTTTACTGAAGAAGGTGAGAAGACAACTGAAGCAGCCGGTGGACCTCAGGGAGATGAACACCCTGAGGGAACCGATAAGCTTACCTCTGTATCTGAGGGGGAGCAACACGAAGAAGAAGCTGAAGAAACTGATTTCGAAGCTGAAGATGAAGAAGCCATCGACTTGTCGGATGATGAACCATCCTCTTCTCCAAAGAATGATGATGATGAAGATGACGATGATGATGACTCTTTTATCGTCAAGCCTGCTCAGAGAACTAAAGCTCTTAAAGGGATTCTGATAAATGAACCTTCAGGGGAGCGGACAACGACAAAGCCATCAGCATCTGAAGCTGACAAGGGCAAAGGAAAAAGTGTCGCTGAAGATGAAAATCTGATGATCTTGCTTAAAAAGCCGGTTTGTCAGGTACATTAACCTCTTCCTTACTCCATATCCCTCCTCTATACACTTTATCAGTTCTACACTCCACAAACCTCCATACACTTTATCCCACTCTTTCTCTATCTCTGTTCTACCCATGTTCTTACTTATAAGATCGCTGTGTTTAAGCTAGTCCTCTCCCTTGTTTGAGGATATCGCTGAAGTTCCTACAGCTGCGACTTCATCAACAATAATCCCAGCTCCCAACGCTGAAGAAATAATTCCAGTCTTGGATTTGATCTCTGAGACTGATGAACCTGAAGAACAGATGCTCTCTCACAAAAACAGACCTTCCTTGGCTCCTCAAAAGCTAACTGAAGAGGAACAAGAAAAGAGAGATGAAATGATCAAGAGACTCGAAGATCAGCGAATCATTCTGAAGCGTGATCAACTTCCTTCGGTTCCTCCAAAGTTCAGAATTTCCCAAAAGGAATACAAGGAACACCTCAGAGCTGAACGCCTAATCGCTGAAAGAAAGGAAGCTGAAGAAAAAGACAGAGAATACGCCATCCAGCTTACTCAATGATCAGTAAAAGACCCCAAGCTGAAAAGAGCTCCCATTGATGTTCAACGTCAGGTATGGGATGATGCTCAAAAGATCATTAGAGAAAGACTAAGGTCTCTGATACGACTTTGGAATGGTCTAAAGAAATGCTGAACTATCGATCTAGACCATCCAAAATCATCAAAGTAAACATCAGAGGAAGACTGTACGCAGACGTTCCTGTTGTTGAAGTGGATGTCTACAGAGAAGCCAAAACCAAGCAAACCTTCTATGCTGCTACCTTAGAAAGGTTTGGTCTCTCTGAATGGTTAGAAACGAAAATAGCCATTCAGGGATCGCGCTCAAAGTTCAAAAGCCATGTCGAGAAGATCTTAAACAAACAGATCGACCTGGTTTCTTCTGCTGTGGATATTCCTCCCTCTACTCTTCTTCCTCCTCAACAAAGAAAAGTCTCTGATAAGGAAAAGAAAGTCTCAGACTCAGGTCCTCCTATACGGAATGAAATAGGTATTGGTTTCTCTCATGCTGAAGTTCTTGGCCCTGATGCTGATCTCTCAGTGCTTGACACCTCTCTAACACCTGGAGAAACTTTCATTCCTGGCACAGTTGTAAGTGATCCTTATGGTATATTCTTTCTAGACTACGATGGAAACAATCACTTTCAATGTATCCCTGAGCTCCACATCGCTCCCATCGAACAACCTAGAGATCTCATATACTGGTGTGAAGTCAGACGCGACATCAAAGCTAGACACCTGAAGCCCTTGATTTTTGAAGAAGCTCTGAAGAAAAAGAATCAAGGAGTAGATGTCCCTGACTGGATGATTCCCACATCAATAACCCTTGATGAACAACTCATTAAGGAAGAACCTTTTGACGGATAGGATCGCCTTGTAATTCTTTCTATCCTTATCTGTCTACATCTTTTGTACTTGTAATTTTATTCGTTGTACTTGTAATTTTTCCACTTCCCTCTGTAATCTATACAAAGTTTAAAGAAAATTTTTAGCGAACGTACTTTACTCCATCAATACAGAAAAGATCCCAGAAAACAGTAAAATGGACAAATATTTTATGAGTTCTTTTTATCCTTATGTTTTCATTAAATAGCAATTTTCTCTGTTGCTATGTCATAATCAAATAGGGGGAGATTGTTGATCCAAACCCTCAGTGATTTGATAATGACCCTCACTTTTATACTTAGTGAAAATTGTAAGTAAACAATATGTATCAGAGTTTCACTATCGCTGATAAGTACTATGATCTTACAGTACCGCTGATAGGAACTCTCACTCTTTAGATTAAACATTCAGTGAACACTGTTCACCATAATACTCTGAGTCTGTTCAGTACCTATGGTGATCGCTGATAAGTTAGTTGTTTACTTATGATCCCTGAAGACAAGTTTCATGTTAACATAGGTTCTACGCTGAAGTCGAAGATCAAGCTCAAGAACCAGCGACAAGTCTCCTAATGAACTGATGCGGATCAGCGAAGACTCAGATTTGTCCACTCAACGTGAAGTATCAAGTACAAGACTTTAGCTATCGCTGAATTCTATCATTCGCTGATAAAGAATGATAGATCGCTGAATCAACGAAAAGCTGATCATAAAGTCCTCCGAACAAAGTACTTTTTGTCTTATCCACCCTTGCACATCTCCGTACGATATGTCAGAAAAAGAACCTCCTTATTGTCTGAATTCGTACAAACAATCTGATACTACACTGTTCAAACATGCGGCTACTAAGGTTGTCAACAAAGGTCAATGACATGCAACCAATCAGCTGCTGCCACGTGTAAAGTGTAAACTGCAATGCATTAAATGCATGCAGTATATAAGAAGATGAACTCACTTCATTTTGAAGTAACTTGCTAACTCTGGACAAGGTCATCCTTCTTATCTAGAGATAGGTTATTATTAGTAATTTCCTTCTCTTTCTTAGTGCAAGAAACTTAGTGTTCCAACTTGTTTAGATTTAGGTTTATCCTTAATCTTGTTTCCGCAACAAGCTGTAAATTGTTAATGATTTATCAATAAACACTTTAGAAAAGTAAAATCTGTGTGTTTGTATTCAACCCCCCCCCCCCCTTCTACAAACTTGTATAGCCCTTGGACCAACATCACTTTTCAGGCAAATCTTGCAGTCACTTTTTCAGATGAATCTTGCAGGCTACCTTTTCAGACGAATCTTGTAGTCACTTTTCAGGCGAATATTGCATCAACTTTTTAGACGAATCTTGCAGGCTACCTTTTCTGACGAATCTTACATCAACTTTTTAGACGAATCTTGCAGGCTACCTTTTCAGACGAATCTTGCAGACTACTTTTCCAGACGAATCTTGCAGTCACTTTTTCTGTCGAATCTTGTAGTCACTTTTTAGCCGAATCTTGTAGTCAACTTTTCAGACGAAATTTTTGACCATATTCACATCCGTGATCAAGAACCTACATTTTCACGACTATAACTAGATGGCCTGATGAAGTAGTAATTCACAACTTGCTATCTATCTTTTCTACCCTCTACACCGTTTACAAAATTCTCTCGCTTTTCTTAACACTATGGCTGGTGGTTCAAGATCTAAGGGGAAAAGGTCGGCAAATTGGGCTGGCAATTCACGTTCGGCAGCCAACCAACCACTGAACAATGAAGCTTTTAGGATTACCTAGAAGGTATCGAAAATAGACGAGGAGTGGAGACAGCATGGGCGAACTATGACCGATGATCCATTCATGGCTGAGGAGGAAGAAGAATGGTGCGAGGCATGGGAGCAATACTACATCAATAATGGATGGAACTCCCCAGCAACGTATCATTGTACCCAGTCGGAGGGTCTTCCAGAGACTCAATGAATTCCTCCCACGGTGAAAGCGTCCATTGATGCGGCGAATGCCGATATCGAAAGGGTAAAAGTTATGTGGAACCATAACAGGGAGCTTCAGCGGGAGAAACAGGAGTTTCTAGAGGAGAAGAAACGAGAACTGGCCATGAGTAGGGCTTACGTCCGGGATGTGCAACGGCAGATTAAGGAAGTAGAAAAGGAACTAACAGAAATCATACCAATTATTTACAAACTATAGATGATGTAGTTAATAATGTTCTAACTATAATAAAATTTGCTTTTCTAGATATAGGCGTACCAATTTGAAGGCCAAGTTTTTGTTTTTGGTGTTTCTTTTAGTTTTATGTGTTGAAGTTGGTCTAACAACCACCTTTAGTATATTTTTACAAGTAAAAGTTTAGATACATGAACAAAATGTTGTGTTTTAGAGATATTATGTCATAAATTCTTTAAATCCCAGCCTAATTTATGTAAAACATAAGAATAAAACGAAATGGCAACATAAACCCTAGTAGTAAATGTGAAGTAAACTAAAGAAATCAAGCTTTTTACCTTAAATTTGGTACTATGATTCCGAGTCCACCGATTCCAACAATCATGGCATGATTATGGCCATGGAATCTTATATTTTTTAGATTTGTAAAAGAAACAAATCTGCACAAATAGAGAGAGCTCATGCATCTTCCATGGTATAAATGCATATGAAGGTAGGCCGATTCAAGCACTTGTCGTCGGCGATACTGTTGCAGATTCGGGTAGGAGTTAACATAAAGAGAAAAAATTATGGTCAATTTGAAAGAATTTGGCAGAGAGAAAAGGAGATGAAAATGGTGTGATTTTGAAACGGTATTGAGAGGAGAAGGGAAGCCGACAGAGAGAAAAGGAGATGAAAATGTGGCAGATGAGTTTAGTTGTAACACCCTAAAAATTGGAAATAGCAACTAAATAAAAAATTTCAATAAAATGACCACTTAAGGATAAAATTCCTTCTATAAACCGTTCTTGAAATTACCTCAATATAAACATTATATTTTCAACAGTCAAAACCTAAGTTGTTAGAGCATTATTGTAGCTATCAAGACAGTATTAATATCTTGTACTGTTCTTCTTCGTAGAGGCATGGACATGTCATGGCCTTGCTATATAAAGAAGACTCTTTTGTTATTTCCATAACACTTAATGCATATTGTCATTTGTACTAAATTCTCAATATATGAATGACACATTTGTACTCAATTCTCTCTATATTGATCATTCATCATGGTTTCGGACCACTCATCATTTACTGTTGCATGGTTTCGGATCATTCATCTGAAGAATTCGGATGCTTCATAGATGGTTTCGGATCCTTCATAGTTTACTGTTGGTTTCAGATCCTTCATTGTTTACTGTTCATCATGGTTTCGGATGCTACTGCTGCTTTTGATGGTTTAGATGGATTCAAATTGTTCTGAGTTGATGGTTTCGAATCTTGTGAAGTCATAAATATTGCTGAATTTGGTCATCTTAGTTCTGAGTTTCGGAATGTGCTTACACCTAAAAGTTCAACAATGTGGATGGTTTCGCATCTCTCTATTCATATCTCAAATGGTTTCGGATTCCATTTATTCAGATTTGGCATGGTTTCGCATCCTTCATGATACGAATTCTCATGGTTTCGGACCCTACTTGATTCGAATTCCGTTGATTTCATACTTGTCTTGATCCGGATTCCTTGATTTCGCACTCTACATTATTCGAATCCCATGGTTTCGCACCCTTATTGATTCGAATCCCCATGATTTCGCACCCTTCTACATCCGGATTCCATGGTTTCGTATCCAACTTGATACGAAACGGATGGTTTCGCACCCTCTTGCATCCGAATCCATATGGTTTCGCATCCTCTTGCATCCGAATTGATGGTTTCGAATCTGCCTACATCCGAATTCTGATGGTTTCGGATCCAAGAAATTTATGTGAAAAATATTTCTAATAAAAAAAGGGCTTGCCACATACTTTTAGCGGAACCCCCGTGCTAAGTCTCAGGAGGGAGACATTGTTCTTGGACTTTAGCATAACGCGTGTGTGACATCATTCTGATATTCAGCTTGCCACATACTTTTAGC
This sequence comes from Saussurea involucrata, assembly GCA_033807775.1. Taxonomy (NCBI): domain Eukaryota; kingdom Viridiplantae; phylum Streptophyta; class Magnoliopsida; order Asterales; family Asteraceae; genus Saussurea; species Saussurea involucrata. The sequence goes on from CM066326.1 coordinate 18,014,524, forward strand.
AACTGTCAAAGTTTAAAAGGGCTCTAGTCTTTCAAGATTTTCAGAAGTTGATTGCTGGAGTTCAGTCTTTGATTAGATTGGAAGAGACGCTTGAGTATTTGCAATCATTATTCTGACGTTTTGTTGACGATGCTAGACCTTTGAGTGCTCTTAATCATTTTTCTGACTTGATCAACCAGAATTGTGAGAACTTGCAATCATTGTTCTGGTGCTTTGGTTGTGATTCAGACTTTTGAGTGCTTATAATCATCCAGCTTGTTAGCTCCAAATATTCATAATATTAGAAGTATTGAAAAATAGGCTTAAGTATGAAAGACTTCCACAGAAGCTCTGCGGAGTGCCACAGAAGCTCTGTCGAAGTAAACAAGATCATTCAAGAAACACCAAGACCCAAGATAGACAAAAGACTGCTCACAAAGGACCGAAGAAGGATCTATAGAAGAATGCTCACAAAGGACCGAGCCGCAGAACCTCTGTCACCCTTGACAGAGCCTCTGCGGTTCAGACTGAAGACTTGGAAGATATTTATAATATCTTGCCACTGTTACAGAAATATCTTGCTACTGTTCCAGGGTCCGTTCGTCAACTTGTACAAGGCATGGTCTGACTCCTACACGTGTCATACTCCGATAGGACCACCTTCCAAGTTGATATTAGCGCATTTAATGCATGCAGTTTTCCAACTGTTCATGGCATCCCTTCTTTCCTGTAGCAATAGTCCTTTTGTCTAGAATAGATCTTTTGTAGTAGTATAAAAGGAAGACTCATGTTGAGTTCTTCCTTAACAGACAACAATCACAAGACATAAGAACAACACCCACTTTTACACGCATAATCTTCTACGCAAAAACACTTGCACACAATTAACGTCAAATCTGTTCTTAGTGTTCTTAATCAAATACAGTAATCTTTGAGATATTCATCTGTTCTTCATATACTGTTTATTTGGTATTTTGTGTTGTTTCTATATAAACATATCTGTTAGTTCTTCAAATACGCTTCCGCAACACATCTTATTTGAACTAATAGATTAGATAATCTTTGTTAATCAAATATGGGAACCAACAATTGGTATCAGAGCTAAGCTTGGTTTTCAATATCAAGTGATCCTCGTTTAACAAGATTATTGGTAGAAACGTGGTCTGATTTTAACCTGTTATTCATTCCCTCAAACAGATTCTATTTTTTCAACCATTTTCGATTTATTCAATTTTTGGTAAATCTTGAGAAAATGTTTCTTTAGTTAAAACTCCATAAAAGTGCACTGTTAAGAGCTACCAAACCCAGAAAATCTTTCCAGATTATTCTTTCGTACTTTTTCGTGTCATATCTTTATTCTGAAACTTTCTACTCTTAAAATGACAAACGCACAAAATTTATTCACAGCTGGTTCATTAACCAAACCACCGTCTCTTCTACGAAATGAGTATCCTCAGTGGAAAATAAGAATGATCCATTTCTTTGAGGGTACAGATAAAGAGCTCGTACAATACCTTTATAATCCTCCTCATGTCCCTATGATAACAGTACCTCGTGTACCAACTACAGCTGACACTCCTGAAATCCCTGAGCATCAAAAACCTAAAACCAGGGATGGTTGGTCAGATCTAGATATGGAAAAAGATGAACTCGTGCAGAAAACTAAAAGAATTCTGAGCATGGCGATCCCCGACGACCTCTTCCAGTCCTTAGATGCATGCGAATCTGCGTATGATCTTTGGAAAGAACTGGAGAAACAACTTGAAGGGGGAGCTAAAACTCAGAAAAACCGAAGGGCTCAATACATAAACGAATATTACGCTTTTAAAGCCCTGACAACTGAATCTCTGCAGACAACGTATGACAGGTTCAACTCTCTGATCACTAATTGCAAAAAGTTCGGCATCCACAGAACTTCTGAAGAGAATAACGTCATGTTTCTCAAAAGTCTGAACGAAGAAGGGCTCCAGTTATCTATGTCTTTACAGACCAATCAAGATTTAGATTCCTGGACTCTTTCAGACCTCTACGGAACATTAGCTGGTCAAGAGCCTCAAGTAGCACAAACAAAGACACTAACCATTGCACCTCTTGCTTTGGTTGGCAAATCTATAGAAGACACAGAGAGGCCGAGGAAAGAAAGAGCGACAGAGGAAAACAAAAAGGAGAAAAAGAAAAAGGTGGTAGTAGTTGACAGCGAAGACGAAGAGATTATGGAAGAGGGAGAGATCACTCTGGCATCAATAGCTACATCCTTAGCTCTATTGACAAGAGAATTCAGAGGAAACCAAAAGAGTTCTGGTAATGATAGATATGGCAGAGATAATAGAGAAAGAAGAGAAGATCGGAGTAGAAGGGATCAAGGAAGAAAAGAAGAATCAGCTGACCGACAGAGGTCAGATGACAGAAGTAACGACCAACAGAGGTCGAGTGAAAGGTACAACAGAGGAAATGACCGACAGAGGTCAGATGACAAGGCAAGCTACACACAACAAGAATGCTACAAGTGTGGTAAGCATGGTCATTATGCTAATGAATGCAAATCGGAAAAAGGTGGTGACCGACAGAATTCCGACGATCGTGCTGGTAATACTTCCCAGAACCAAGGTTGCTACAATTGTGGGAAGCCAGGCCACTTTGCCAATGAATGCAGAAGCAGGCCAAATCGCCCACAGAAGGACTCAACTTTTTATAAAAAGAAAGCTGAGTATTATGCTCAAAAGTCACTCATGGCGAACAAAGTGGTGAACAAGGAAGATTGGGAGTCAGATACAACCTCTGATGATGAATATACCAACAATGCCTTGTTCTGTGGCATGGCAGAAATCAGCTCAGACTCTGACACTGAGGTATCCACTTCAAACTCCACCTCTAGTACTACAGAAGTTGATTTACTTATAATTAAAACTGAAAATATTGAACTGAAAAAGACTTGTGATGGTATTCAGAAAAAACTCACTTTTTATGAAAAAGAAGCTAGACTTCTCACTGAAGAAAAAGCAAAAATTTTCAAAGAAAATGAAGAATTAGAAGCACACTGGAACAAGAATCTATTTCCTTTAAAAGAGAGAATTTATGAATTAAATACATCTTTAAAATCCAAAACAAAAGAACTTTCAGATTCTGAGAGCGACAGACTAAACATTTTAGCTCTTAAAGAATATTTTCAAAAGGAAAGAGAAGTCCTTTGGCAAGATCTACTTAGAAGAGATGTTTTAATTAAAAATTATCGTGATGCACAAAAGGTGTATGAGAAAATAAATACTCAAATAGGAAGGCGAGGTATTGGGTACAGTGATATTAATCAAGGTACAGAAAACAAAAGGAATAAACCTCTGTCATCTCTATTTGCTTTAGGAAAAATCAACAAACCTAATTTTCCAAACTTAATCTCTGTAAGTAAGAGAGTAAAAGTCTTTGGGGAACCTCACTTAAGAAACCCATGAAGATGATAAATGTGTGGTTTGAAAACACATATTTATCACCTTCAACCTCTGTTAAAAGAGGATCCAAACCAAAGAGATATCTGAAAACTCAAGATCAGATAGGAATCTTCAAGTTTGGTAAACCAGAGACTCAAACTCAAGTTGCTTTTGTCTGCACAATAGATTCTGAAAAGAAATTATCTGCAGAAGCACTTGAGTTCAAACCAATCTTTTCAGAAGAAAAACTAAGAAATATAATTGAAAAGGAAATAATGGAAATCGGGAAAATAGATATTTTGAAAAATCTATGTACACCTTCTACAGATCAAAAACCTCTGTTGACTTAGAAAGTAATTTTTCAGATGAAGAAAGCAAGTATGACACATGCTCGGAAAGTCCAGCCTCCGTCGAAAGAAATATTGATGACTCAACCTCTGTATACGAGGACGATTCATCATCTGACGAATCAGAGACTGACAAAATAGAAAAGGTTCCTTGTGACTCGGAGGTTATTAAACAAACCTCTGAAGTTCTTAACAGAACTATTCCTCCAAAGGAGAAAGTCACTGGAATTCCTACCTGTCCAGACTTTTTGGATATGTACATACAAGCCAAAACCTCTATTGAGCTTGAAAATTTCAAACAACAGAAGTTATTGTCCACTCAAAATCCAAAAGATTCAAAGATTTTAAAACCCTTAAAAATTAAAGAGAAGCCAACATGGCAACAAAAGGGTAAATGGCCAAAACCTAACAAATCTTTTTCTTCTGTGGCAGTAAAATCAACAGAAGTTCACCACAGAAGGGACTCACAGAAGGCTGCTACAAACAAAGATTTTTGCCAACAATCTAATCTACATAAATCTTTTTGTAATAGGAAGCCATATGCTAGAATAAAATGTAATGCCTCTGTGGCCCAATTTAAAGCTTTCAATGAAAATTTCAAGCAAATCACTTCTGATGTTCTATACTGTCATTGCTTTGATCTAATGTTCAAGTTGAACAATCATTTCTGTAATTCAAATTGTTTTCTCTCTGCACCTAAATCAGATATTAAAGAGAAACAAACTGATTCTCCGACAAAAGATAAAATGTATTTCAAGAATGCTAAGGCAAACTTGAAAAAATCTGACGAAACTGGACCCATATGGATATGGGTACCTAAAACTCTGTGATTGTCTTGCAAAAGCAGTATATGCCAATATGGTATCTAGACTCCGGATGCTCAAGACACATGACTGGCAACAGAGGTCTTCTATCCACGTACCAAGAAAAACAAGATGGTGGATCAATGACCTTTGGAGACAACAAAAAGGGCCATATTAAAGGCTATGGAGTCATAAAGAAAGAAAATATCACCGTACACAAAGTTGCATATGTGGATGGCCTTAAACACAACCTACTCAGTGTCAGCCAACTTTGTGACATGGGATTCGATGTACTGTTCAAGAGAACATTTTGCTCTCTACTAAGTAAAGACACCGGAATAGAACTTCTGCGAGCCGAAAGAAAAGGTGATCTGTATCTAATGAACTTCAATGCCAAAAACAAGGGCAACATTTGTCTTGTTGCAAGCAAGAGTGAAGAAGCCTGGCTATAGCATAACAGGTTCTGTCATTTAAACTTTCATACTCTAGATAAACTGGTAAAACTTGATCTAGTCAAAGGTTTACGTATTGTTAAATTTAATAAAGATCATTTATGTTCTGCCTGTGAAATGGGAAAACTCAAAAGAGCTTCCCACAGAGGCAAAACTGACGTGTCTTGTCCTAGGCCTCTGTACATGCTTCACGTTGACCTCTGCGGTCCAATCGCTATACAAAGCCTAGGTGGCAAGAAATATATACTTGTCTTAATTGATGAGTATTCACGATTTACATGGGTTGAATTTGTCAGAAAGAAATCAGATGTACCATGCATCCTGATTAATCTAATGAAAAGAATCCAAGTTCTTTATGAGTGCAGAATTCTGAAGTTACGAAGTGACAATGGCACAAAATTCAAAAACTCTGTCATTGAAGCCTATCTCACAGAAGAAGGAATATCCCAGAACTTCTCTGCCGCTCGCACCCCACAACAGAATGGCGTGGTCGAACGAAAGAACCGCACGCTCGTGGAGGCTGCAAGAACCATGCTTTCTACATGCGGATTACCAATGACCTTTTGGGCAGAAGCAATTTCAACTGCTTGCTATACCCAAAATCGTTCAACAATCGTGAAAAGACATATCAAAACTCCTTATGAATTGATCAACAAACGGCGACCAAACATCAAGTTTCTCCATGTGTTTGGATGCAAATACTTTGTCTTAAACGACAGAGATTCAAGAGGAAAGTTTGAAGAAAAGGCTGACCAAGGCAAGTTCATCGGGTACTCTGCCGCTTCCAAAGCCTACAGAGTTTACCTTCTGAAGTCGCGCACGATGGTAGAAAGCATCAATGTGTCCTTTGATGATTCATTCCAAAAGACTTCTGAACAACTCAGTTCAGAACTCGGGCTAAACATGGAATCCTCTGGCATCTCAAAAACAAATAAAGATTTAAGTCTTCTATTTCAAGAAATGTTCAACGACGATGTCAATCCCTCTGCTAGAACCAATAGAACCTCTGTAGAATCACCTTCTGGAAACGACGTAAGTATCTCTCTGTCTGATCCATTTAATACCTCATCCTCTTCTGCAACTACTACAGGTACAAAAAATCGAACAGAATATACAACAAAAGATTCAACAACAGAGGTAATCCAAATACTAACAAATCCAACAGAGGAAGCAACACCAGAAGAAACACCAGAGGGAAGTGAAGATGAAACCATAATGCCTACAGAGAAGGAAATTCCAAATCTAATACCCATTCCTACAGAAGCTGAACTAAACACATGGGCAGAACCATCAACCACTTCAACCATAGAAGTTCAACTTGATGACTCAAATGATCATCTTCCACGAACAACTCAATGGACAAAAAGCCATCCTCCAAGCCAAATCATCGGTAATCCCACTGATAAGGTAAAAACAAGATTAGCTTCTGCAAAATTTTGTTTCTTTACCAACTTTATTAGTGTGATCGAACCGAAAAAGATCTCTGAGGCCTTGGAAGACCCAAACTGGGTGGATGCTATGCAAGAAGAGCTTCTGCAGTTTGAGCGAAACAAGGTCTGGACTCTAGTACCTCTGCCACGAGGGAAACAGGCCATAGGGACTAAGTGGGTCTTCAGAAACAAAAAAGATGAGGAGGGAGTGATCATTAGAAACAAAACAAGACTGGTGGCCAAGGGATATCGCCAAGAAGAGGGCATAGATTACGATGATACTTTTGCCCCTGTTGCACGGCTCGAAGCAATAAGAATTTTCTTAGCCTTCGCAGCCCACAGATGTTTTAAAGTATATCAAATGGATGTAAAATCTGCCTTTCTCAATGGTGAAATTCAAGAAGAAGTATACGTCCAACAACCACCAGGGTTTGAAAGCTCAAAGTACCCAAGGTATGTCTATTACCTCGACAAAGCTCTATATGGACTGAAACAGGCTCCAAGACCATGGTACGAAAGACTTTCTACCTTTCATCTCGGTAACGACTACAAAAGAGGTACCACTGATACAACTCTGTTCTTTAAAGGAGAAGGAAATGAGCTTATTCTTGTACAAATATATGTAGATGACATTATTTTTGGGTCTACAAATGCACAAAAATGTAAAGATTTTGAAAAGCTCATGCAGAGTTAGTTTGAAATGAGTATAATGGGAGAATTAACCTTTTTCCTCGGACTTCAAATCAAACAATCATCAGAATGAATTTTCACAAACCAATCAAAATATGTCTCTGACATACTTGAAAAATATAGCCTCTCTGATGCCTCTGTCATGAAAACCCCAATGGCCACTGGAAATAAACTTTTTTCAGATCCAAATGGCATCTCTGTCTAGTGCACGCTTTACAGAGGAATGATTGGGTCTTTATTATACTTAACAGCCAGTAGACCTCACATAATGCACGCCACATGCCTCTGTGCAAGATATCAAGCTAATCCTAACAAGTCACATTATATTGCTGTAAAAAGAATCTTCAGATACCTTAGAGGGACCAAAAATCTTGGCCTCTGGTATCCACAGAACTCTGGTTTTGGACTAAAGGCATACACAGATTCAGATTATGGAGGATGTAAACTCGACAGAAAGAGTACCTCTTCGAGTTGTCAATTCCTAGGTGGGAAATTAGTAAGCTGGACTTCAAAGAAACAGAATTGTGTCTCAACATCTACGGCAGAAGCTGAATACGTTGTTGTTGCTAGCTGTTGCTCTCAAGTTCTGTGGATGAAAACTCAGCTGAAAGACTTTGGTCACATCATCTGTAAAATTCCCATCTTCTGTGATTCCAAAAGTGCAATTGCCATCTCTGCAAATCCAGTACAGCATTCAAAGACAAAGCACATAGATATCAGGTATCACTTTCTGAAGTATCATGTTGAAAACCAAACCATCGAGATTCATTTTGTACCAACAGAATTTCAGCTTGCTGATTTATTCACCAAGGCACTTGATGAGAAAAGATTCCTTTACTTGGTGGGTAAATTAGGAATGATAAATATGAGTTAACCTCTGTAAGTATCTTATCTTCATTTTAAAAATATGTATAAGTGTTTTTTTTGTAGATTATTAAAATAATAAGTTTTTGTTATTTATTTATTTTTTATTTTAGTAAATAATTTTCTTTTGTATGTAAATTCTAAAATCTCAATTCTGAAAACAACAGAGCTTCTGTAGGACTCCTCAGAACGTCTGAAGATCCCTACAGAACGTCTGATACACTTGACCTATGTTATATACATTACTTCTGATTATTTGAACCAAGCATAGGTCAAGGGGGAGCAGAAGGAGAACATACTTGATCTACAGAGGTTGATTAGATCAAAGGGGAGCAATAGAAGACCTTGCTAAATCTACAGAGATTTATAAGTCAAGGGGGAGCAGAGGAAGAGATGACAACTACAGAAGGAAAGATCTTTACCACACAAAGAAGAACAAAAAGGTTGGTATCTCGTATAAATTCTTTTTGAAAATAATTTTCTGGGACACAAATTTCTAAATATGTTCTAGAAACATTATTAAAAACATTCCAAATAAAATTTGGTCAAAAAGAATATTAAGCTTTCCATTATTAGAAATTTAAGGTCATAGAACCTCTACCGAGTCCAACAGAGGTTCTGCAGGCAAAAGATCTATGATCATAAATCAATAATCTTGGAAACTCTGTCGATCACCTTGGGTGTCAGATTTCAAAAAGAATCTTCGCGTACTAATGCAATACATCAGAAGTCAATGGTTACAGAGTTCTTCCCACAATAGAACTTCTGTAGACCATCTCTTATCTAAACAGACTTTGCTGCATAAAACTAGTTTTCAAAAACAATTTTCTAGGACACCAGCTTTCAAATTAGTCCTAAAACATTGTTAAAAACGATCAAAAACCTGGATGATCAAAAATGTTTATAAATTATTAGATATAAGAAATTTCTTGTCTCCGAGCCTCTGCTGACTCTGACAGAGGTCCAAAAACCTCTGTAAAGGAGTTTCTATACTAATAATTTATCGATCCTCTCCATGGCCTTTTCAACCATTTTTTAGTGAAGGTACAACCTACAGAGGCAAGAAAAACAAGGCTTTCAAATCACAGAGCCTCTGTCAGTTTTTACTTTGGGCATTTCTGTAACAGTAACGGTAACGGTAACTTTTCTGCGAGTGAGAATCATGTGGAGGTAAAAAAATCCCACGCGCCTAGCATTTAATAAGGCCGCCCACGACGTCTCGTCATGACTGACACAGATGACGTGTCATCTTTTCATTGGACCTACATGGAGCACGTTCCTCTGGAAAGTTGAACCCGCTGTAACCACTCAAGTGCGGACCCCAAATATTATTTACCTCAAAATATTAACCCTTTCAGATTCTACGGTTACATACTCAGTATAAACCCAAGTTACCTTTCCTCACAAAAACTTTACTTACTTTCTTCTCCGGCGAACCTGCAACTATTCTCAAATCTTCATTTTTCTTTGCAAAAATGGCTTCCAGTTCCCACGCTGCTCAGAACTCTCCGGCGAACTCTCCTCAACAATCCCCAGTACATTCAGAGCACCCCCACAACCCTAACATCGCCGTAAATGCAGAAACAGAAAACTCTGGCGACTCTGCAAATTTTGCACCAACCACCCATCTTCAACATTTTCTAACCAAAGAACATTTTGAGGATTTTCTTCCATTAAAACCCAATAACTGTTACCTGGTACCCTCACCAACATCCTTCGGCAAAGCCCATGCCTTTCCCCTCAACATTATGGAAAACCATATCTTATACCCCTTCCTTTCGAAAACCCCAACCAAAATCCCTGCTCGATATCTGAATCAATTTTGGCAAAGTTGCCGATTTGATTCAGATGATTCTCTGATAAAGGGCTATATTTTGAAGCCAGACAAATCTGAATACCTCGAACTCATGTTCAACAGAACTATGTTCTCGCTTGAGTTCAACCTGCCAACCAGAGGTCTACTTGGAATAAAGAAATATGTTGAGGTTCCGACGGACGAGGAGCTCTGTCGTTTTGTAGAGATGTTAGGGTATAACACAACCCTAAGGAAACGCAATGATTTCCGCAGAGGCAGACTACCACCTCTGTGGAATACCCTCTTCTCCATCCTGAATCGTTGTCTAACAGGGAAAACTGGCAGCCCTGACCAGAGCTCACACCAGATCCTAACCATCATGTATGGGATCTATTACGATCTTCCACTTGATTTTGCCACCATCATGATGCAGGAGATAGTAAATACGATCGGCAGAAAGCTTGCAACCCAAAAGGCGAAAAAGAACACACCAGGATATCTGCCACCTCTGCAATATCAGAAAATTCTAGGAGTCATATTCGAGCCTCTACTTCTAATGGAGAAATGGCCAATGGAAGGGCCAACTGTAAAACTTTTTCCCATGAACAAAAACACTCCTACAGAGCATGAAGACAACTATCCCCACTGTAGACCTTTGTCGAAGAACCTTCTGACATATGCAAGCGATGAAAAGATGAAGTTAGACTATATACACGCCCACAGGACTCCAGAACCAAGTCTTGTGACGCCCCGCGTCTAGGAGCCCCCTTAGATTTAGATATAGTAGAGAGGATGACAGAAGAAGAATGGGCCAGAGCTTTAGAAAAACATCATTCAGTACAAGCCCGGTTCAACGCCCAAAGAGAGAGCATATACCCCTCTTCATCCAAGAGAAAAACCTCTGCAACAACACCCCAAAAGAAGAGCAAGAAAAGGAAACCCACAGAGGAAACTACAACCTCTGCAGCTCAACCCTCTTCTCCACCACATGCTACAGAAACAAGATCCTCTACACCTCCCTCCCCTCCAAAACAAAAGAAATGAAAAACCAAATCAACAGAAGAGGGAGCCCCTAAGCCAAAAAATAGGAAGTCAAAGAAGAAGAAACCAACATCACCTCTGCAAGTCATTACAGAGGATGTCGAATAGGAAGAGGAAGATCAGACTATACCTCTGCAACCTCCCTCCCCAATAACCTATACAGATCAACAGGGAGACTTTAATGCCTTCCTCAACCATCCCGACATAGCTCACACCTTAGATCCATCAGGATGGATCGCAGAACCGTTGGATCAGAACATTCAAAATCAGACTACAGAGGTTCTGCGCACAACAGAAGAAATTTCCCCACCTCATTCCAGTTTTTACACTCAACGTCGAACCCCTCAACATACAATAGAAGTCATATCTGAGGCTCAAGGTACACAACCTATGCACCCTCACGTTCGACAACTCATAGGATCTCATTTTATATATGATTCCTTAAGATCAGAAGCAGAAACGACTATAGTGGAAACTGCAGAAGAAGAGGTAGGCATAGAGATTACAATAGAGGAAGATGTTAGGGTAGAAACCACAGAGGGTTCTACAAAAAAAGATGCCGCAGAAGTAGAAGGCACACATCCCCAACCCCCTCCCAGTGCAACCCACATATCTGATACCGCCGGTCTAGCGGCAGAAGGTATCATTGAAAAAGAGCAGCACAGCTCGATCATAACCCCACCCAGCCAGCCAGAGGTTACTCTTTCAACCTATGTGCCTATTATAACCGAGGAAACCATTCCTGGGGAATCCTCTCGAAAGGACTCACCCATTGTTCATGATTCATCGCCCAAAATCACATTTGACATCCCCACAGAGGTATTCGTTTCCTCTGCCACACACACAACAACAGGGCCAAACCTCCTTTCAGAGAGGAGTAGAGAGCACAGAGACAAAGAGACTCTAGACAAGTCTCCAAATCAACAGAAGGACATTCCAATACCCACCTCTGGAGTGGATTTGGACACTGACCTTCACAGAACTTCTGTAGAGGTTGAAACACAAGTTTCTCCTCGATGATCAGAAGGAAATCCTTCCACCCTCGATGTAAAAACAGGGGTGAACGAAGGTGTCCCAGGAACAGGGACTCACTCTGGGGACGAATGTGTTCCCCCAGAGGTTACAATGAGTTCACACGTATCAAGGGATGAGTTCTAAACCCTTGTCACCTCTGTGAACCAAACAATGAAGGAGTTGGAAAGCTCTGTCAAATCTTTTGCAGAAACTACTTCAACAGCCATTACAAGTCTAAATACCAAAATGGACACCTTGTCCACAGAGGTACAACAAGCTCTGTCTGAGATGAAGTCTGCTACCGAAACTTCTGTCACAACCTCTGCCAGACTACATGTTGCAGAATTCAAAAGAAGTGCAACCTCTGCATTCAACGAGTCTGTCAAAAACTTCCTGCAAAACTCAAAGATCAATCCTCTACTTCTAAGGGCCTTACACCTGAACACCTAAAGAAGGCCTTAGAAGAAGTTCAAGAGCAAACACTGCAAAACACTCAAGCCATGAAGCCTTCTGAATACATGACCAGAGTTCAGCTCACAGAACTTGGGCAAGGAATCCTTGATCAAATGACAGAGTTCATCAGAGCCTTCACAGCTGCCAACGCAAACTACGTCTGAGAGTTTCAAGCAAGCGTCGGCAAAATGCGCTTCAACACAGAAGCAGAGGTTGAAAAACTACTCGGCCTCTGTGATGACTTATGCGCGAAGATGATGGTCGCTGGGACTGTTCCACCAAAGAAATCAGATACATCATGCAGGGCAAAGGGTACATCAAATATAAATCAGGATGACTCTAATGGTGACCATCAGGGTCCATCAGATCATCCTGAGGGGAAGAAACAAGGGGAGAAACAAAAGAAAACAGCTGCAAACAGTCCACCAATATCAGCAGAACCAATTTCCTCTGCACCCCCAACCCAAACCCAAACTCAGGAAACTCAATAGAGACCCACAGAGGAAACACCAGCCTCTGTGGAAACCACCTCTGTCTTTGAAAAAGATGTCCCTCAAGTTCAAATCCTGACATCTTCATCCTCAGAAGAATTTCCCACTACTACACCAAAACCAACAATCCCTCCACAAACCACAACCGAGTTTACAGAAGAAAAATCCACAGAACCATCCCCACCAAAGTCCTCAGAAACTGAAAAGTCAAAAACTACAGAGGCAATCCCCATCATACCCAAAGAAACCTCTACACCCAAACCAACAGAAGCAATCCCAGAAAGTCCAAAATAGGAAACAGGTTCTGAGCCTCAAGCCAAAGGTAAAGGAAAGGGTATCATGACAGAAGAACCAAAGAAGAAAAAGCCAATGCCTTAGACGACATAGAAGTTAATGAAGAGCTCATTTGATGCCTTTGTCACTCCTAAACCTGAAGAAGACTGGCATTCAATTTAGATCCTCTGTCAGAAATTCCGATCCTTGATCCAAAAGCAAAGGTAACAAAGGGTAGGGTTGCAGAGATAATACAAGAAACGAATGCTCTGCGAAGACCAATACCACCACCGACTACACGACATGCAGAAATGGAAGAGGTGGTGTATAGGTATCTTTACAGACAAAAATATCAAAACAATCCTCCGCCACACATCGAAGATCCTCAACTCAGAGCTGACCTTGACAACACCTTCACCAGAACAAAGCTAAAAGCAAGGGCAGAAGTCTTCTCAGAGTCCAAAATTGAAAAGGTAATTTACTGCAAATTCTCTCAAACAAGAACCTTTCCAAAGATCAGGTACAACATCTACAAAGTCAAAAGGTAGAACAAGTCCGAAAATCAATTTTCAAATGCCGATATACGGAACTTGAACCCCTATGATCTGCCAGATCTGCTACGTTGGACGAAAGAAAACTTCGACAACGATGCTAACAGAAGGGCCTATCAAGTATTCAGGAAAGCGATGAGGGAAAAGCTTCTGCTATATAGCATGATAGACTTTCAACTGGGAAGAGATCTTGGAGTCAGAAATCTAAGTCTGAGACCACCAGAGGATCACTGGCCACCTTCTGTCGTACCCAACTCAATCATGACAACACCAAGGTACGGGTTAGTATATAAGGATCCTGTTGGTCAAGTAAGACTATTTGTGGAAATGGACTGTCAGAAGTATGCAACCAGTGCTCTGAACAAATTCAGATCAATCCTAGAAGAGAACAGAGGTACTGGGCTTATGGATCGAGAATTAGCAGAAAGAATGATCAGAGAAATAGATGCTACAATTGGCTTAAGAGAACTCTGCATCAAATTCTATCACGAGCTCAGAGAAGTGGGATTCGACAACAGAAGTTTCAACGACTTCAAAGATGCAAATGTCTGAGTCTCGTTTACATATCTCTGTAAACTTTAAAAAGAAATGAAATGAATCTTTGAGGTATTGTTTAACCTCTGTCTATTTCACTTAGCCTAATTATGCATAAAGTCAAATTTTCATTTTTCAATACTTAGGGGGAGATTGTTAGCTCCAAATATTCATAATATTAGAAGTATTGAAAAATAGGCTTAAGTATGAAAGACTTCCACAGAAGCTCTGCAGAGTGCCACAGAAGCTCTGTCGAAGTAAACAAGATCATTCAAGAAACACCAAGACCCAAGATAGACAGAATACTGCTCACAAAGGACCGAAGAAGGATCTACAGAAGAATGCTCACAAAGGACCGAGCCACATAACCTCTGTCACCCTTGACAGAGCCTCTGCGGTTCAGACTGAAGACTTGGAAGATATTTATAATATCTTGCCACTGTTACAGAAATGTCTTGCTACTGTTCCAGGGTCCGTTCGTCAACTTGTACAAGACATTGTCTGACTCCTACACGTGTCATACTCCGATAGGACCACCTTTCAAGTTGATATTAGCGCATTTAATGCATGCAGTTTTCCAACTGTTCATGCCATATCTTCTTTCCTGTAGCAATAGTCCTTTTGTCTAGAATAGATCTTTTGTAGTAGTATAAAAGGAAGACTCATGTTGAGTTCTTCCTTAACAGACAACAATCACAAGACATAAGAACAACACCCACCTTTACACGTATAATCTTCTACGCAAAAACACTTGCACACAATTAACGTCAAATCTGTTCTTAGTGTTCTTAATCAAATACAATAATTTTTGAGATATTCATCTGTTCTTCATATACTATTTATTTGGTATTTTGTGTTGTTTCTATATAAACATATCTGCTAGTTCTTCAAATACGCTTCCGCAACACATATTATTTGAACTAATAGATTAGATAATCTTTGTTAATCAAATACGGGAACCAACACAGCTATTTCTTGAAGATTGAAGTTCTGGATTCTCTTCATTCAGTGGTTTGAAGTATCTTGAAGATGAGCATTTCTCTACAGTTGCTGAACAATGTTATTTGCTTGGGTCGTCTCATCCCTACCCAGTAGCGTGTGCTTTTTACCGTTAAATCTGGACCAAGCTCTTAAGCTGAATTCTTACTCAACTCATGGTCCAATGACGGATTCTCTATTTTACACTAAATGCATACCCTTTGAAGATGATTTTAGTGCATTTAGTTGGGACTATGGAGTTCATTGGATCTGATTTTTCAAAGTTGAAAATATAATGAATAAGAGCAACATTCAAGGGGGAGCCGAGCCTATATTTGAAGAATGCACCGCTAAAGTTTTTACAAGTAAATCAAGGGGGAGAGGATCTAAAAATTTGAAGATGATTTGCTTTCCAAAACTTTAGGGGGAGAATGTTAGGACACTGTAGTTGTCTTTAATATTAGAAAGTTTTGTAAAGCAAAGGCTTTGTAAATGGGCTTATGCTTAAGCAGTGTAACAAGTGATGTAGACTATAAATAGGACATGTAATGTAGTTTGTAACAATAAGTTTTCATAATTCAAGATGTAGCTCTCTAATCACATTGTTTCTCTCTAGTTTAGATTTACTTTTCTAATAAAGCTTCTACATCTTCTTGTTACTAGTTCTTGGATTGTATGAAGATCATAGACCTAACATAAGTCATTTGCCAAGACTACAGAAGGTCGGCCCAAAATCAAGTTGTTATTCCCCAAGTGCGGAAGACTTCACCAAGCTACTTACTTCTTGAGCACACAACTAGCTCTCCCCTCTTCACAGTGTCACTAGAACTACATCCCAACCGGAACCTGTTGCACGTGCCGACAAATAAAAAGGTTAGGCTAGCGCCTAGTGAGTTCAAGAGTTTTATCATGATTATATAATCCGTAAGACGAGAGAGGTGCAATTTAAATCATGAGTTCAAAAAGGATTTACTTTAAACGCAAACCACCCATTTTCCAACGCACACAAATCCTGTGATGAAAGCTCTAATATAAAACGATTCTCAAAATGGACTCATTTCGAGACCCACTTGAAAAGTGAAATAGTATTTGATTTATGTTCTTTGTTTTGACACTACCCTGTAAAAGAGAGTATCAAGAGTGTATTATCAGCAATATCAATCAGAAATAAACCATGACGCAAGTATACATCTCAATCTATTATCGTCTTGTAACAAGTAATAATGGTACTAAGTACCGAATATCGATCCCACAGGGAAGCGTGAAAAAGTTTATCTTTAAAGTCCAATTGTTAAAAGCAGGTTTCAGATGGCGAATGCGAAGGTAATCTTTGTTTGAGGTTTGTGATTAACAACTACTGAAAAACTAACAATTATAAAAGGAAAGCACAGGGTATAAAGATCCATTGGGATTAGATTTATAATTAGATATCGAGATGAGACAGTATTCCTCAGTTATCTCAAGTGTCGAATATTTCATGATACAACGTACCAGTTGTCAGTTGGTCAATTGTGATCCACCACAAAATATAACCTTGATTTAAATAACGTCAGACAATCATACCATACGATACACCTTTTATCCTTTTATTAGTCTCGGTCCAATTTCTCTTTATACCCCGAACCATGGCGATTAGCCCATCATCGTTCAGATTCCAATTATAAAAGATTTACGAGTTTTAAAACAAATAATGGAAATGGACAATATGTTAATTAAATGAAACTGACTTGAGTGGAATGTCGTGACATGTTGCACAAGTTACCAAAGCTTTGAAAGAAATTACTACTTTAACAAGACAATTACGGAGTGATTTTTAAAACATTAATTCCTACAAAGTTGACGTGCAATTTAACCATTGATTTTAAAACTAAAGTTCAGGAAAATGAGATTATTAAGCTACGTGGAAAATCTTGTTTTAAATGTGGAATTATAGTGACAATTGCTAAAATTATGCAAATAGAACCTTTAAGTAAACCACCACCGGTTACGATTGAAATATAATTTCAATCGTTAAACTATGGATTTGGTTACTTAAAAAGCCCAAGCATTAACTAACGAAGATTTGAAAACGATTTATTGATTAGTGTATTAATTATGAGAACTAAATTGTAGCGTGACGTTGAGACGAAAAAAGTGGAACTTTTGTGAAATCACTTACCAAACCGTGAACCAATTTTACTTGGAAGTGAGATTACGCGAGAACCAAGTTTTGTCAAAAGTCGAGAATGAGATCAGAAAAGAGAACCGTGAGTTGTTTGACGAAAGATTAATGAAAAACGCGATTTTTGAAAGCTAATAAATTAACTAAGATGAGTTTAAAGACAAGTTTACGGATTAAAGATTAAGTTAAGAGTTGTGAAAATAAGTTTTAGGAAACAATTAGGAAATGAGTCTTAACACTAGAGACTGATTAAACTTAAGTTACAATTAAAGGATTAAGATTAGAGTTATCAAACCAAGATGTTCAAGTTACAAAACTGTGGACTTCGGATCGTGACATGGAGTGATTAGCTACATGCATCCAAACTGAGCCATAAGTAAATAGAGTATCCAAGCAATTGGCACACAAGGCACCCTTAAACTACTAGCTAAACATATGTATTTATACTAAAATTATTTCTTGGTGGCTAAGTCTTGAAGATGGGGCTCCATGGGTCATAAGATCCGACCCATGGATAGGTAACACTTTCGGCCCATGAGTGGTTTACAACAACCGGTCCATGTGATGTCTCAAAATCGGCCCAAGAAGTCTTCAAAAACCGATCCACAAAAATGGTTATAACCTGCCCAAGTGAGGAAGTGTTCGGCCCAAACAAACATCATGAACACGGCCCAAGAGTAGACAAAGATCGGCCCATTAGAAAACGAAAACAGCCGGCCCAACCGAGGTCATACGATTTGCTTAAATCGGCTCATGCGATACGAGTTTGGTAATAAAATCCGAGGCCCAAAAATTAGTTTTCCAAAGTTCAAAACAATGCCAACAATCGGCCCAAAAATTGAAGTCTTCGCTTTAAGCTTCGTGATCCGTCATTCTTCAAGATCAAAATTTGACTTCAAAATGGCCGTACTTTCGTACCTACAAAATATATATATAAAACTTACTTATTTTTGTGTTTTTGAGATGTATTTTTGAGATTAAGTACGAAACATATCTAATATTTATTTTTATTGTATTTAACTAAAAATAACTATAAATAAAGCGGTAAATATGGGATTGAACTCAAAATTAATGGAAAACATAGCTAAAATAAGGTTAATAAAATTTCTTCTTAATTAAAATCATAATGCAACCGGTATCAGGGGTGAGTGTTTGGCTTTTTGTTTTGGTAAAAATGGTAATCTTCGTTACTAATACTCCATTTATGTATAAAAGTCTTGGAAGATATCTAAGTATACTTTGATAAATTTAAGGTTTAAATTTATTGTGTTTTTAGGGTGTTTTAAAATAGGTAGAGGCTTTGGCTTGCCATTCCAATGATGCCCTGACAGTTGGAGGAGTCACTCGAGAAAGAAAGGTCGAATTTTCAAAAGGAAAAGCGCTAATTCAGGAACTTGAGAATCTAAAATCGGTCAAAACTGAATCTGTATCGGATGAAGGACAGGAAATCCTTCGGTGTGAAATCACTAAGCTCACATCAAAGCTGGTTTCCTTGGCAATGGATGCGATGAAGGAGCACACGAAAAATGGTCAACTCCAAAAGCAGATTGACCAATTGCAATCTGAAAAGCAGATTTCACCCGAACTTTCCTCAAGTTCATCTGATACGTCTTCGTGTAAAGCTTTCATAGGCAACATTTCTCCTACACAAGACGGTAAAGATTCTCAAGACGAGAGTGTTTTAAGGAATTTGAACTCTGATTTTTTCCTAGCTTCCGCACCAAATTCTCCAAAGCACACGAGCACTAAATGTTCCTCGCCTTCCTCGACCGATCCAAGTCCTGTAATTCCGGATGTCTATTTTTCTGAATATATGAACTCCGAAGGCAATTCTGAAGAAGAGTTTAAGTCGTTCCCCTTCGACAAACCTCTTCCGAGTCATACTGATTTTCTGTCTCCAGTAGTCAATCGACCGGTCAATTTTCTAAAGGTTGGCTGTTCAAAAACAAAGGCCCCAGCTGTGATTAAGATTTCTAAATCTCAACCTGTTTCTCAAAAACAATCACAGTCAAGGAAAAAGACCGAGCAATTGCCTACAAAAATACTTCAAAAGTCACTGACCATGCTGTCCATATTGTTTCATATAAAAATGGTCGCGCTAAACAAGAAAAACCAAAGTGGCTAGCTAAGGAACCTGTCGAGGATGCAACATCAAAGTCTTTCAATACTGTTTTTTACCCTAGAATGAACCAAAACGATTGTGCTTGGAATCATAGGAATGATTTTGTTAAAAGCGATGTTTCTTTTCCAATTAAACTTTATTCCATTCAGCAATTGATTCAGTTATCGCATGATTGTTTGTGTTGTTCTAGTTGTGGTTGGAATGACTTTGATGATATAAATAATAATGATTGGTTTGGGTCATATCATATATATAATCATACACCCAAAAGCAAACCCCGTAAAAATAAAAAGAACACCATACTCAACGGGGTTCCCAATCCGAGGTTAAACCACAGCATGAGAGAAAACCCATTCCCAAACGGGTTTCTCCAACTGAGGTTAAACCGGCACCCAAGAGGCCAACCAGAACTGGAGGGACCTCCTCACGGTGCAATCCCATTAGGCGGTGAGGGTATTCATGTTGAGCAGGTTCAGGAACTTGGGGTTCCTAAACGAGAAGAGGTGAGAAGAACGCTAAGAAAGAGAGTGGGTGGGGTGGCGAGGACTGCTGGTCAGGCATCTTCTACTGGAGCTGTACGAATTCCTATCCTCGATGACATACCGATGGAATCTAAGGATGATTCTGATTTTAACCCCGATGCTTCATCATCCGACGATGAAGTGTCTGACCAACCACGGGTTGATGATGATTCCGACTCCGATCCTAGTCATGACCCTGATGCAGATCTAATCCCGAGACACATTGGTCGGAGTCGACATATTGAGGGTTCCGATGCTGATTCCACTTGGAACGTCGGACCCTCCGGAGATTTTGGTGACATAAGGTGGAATGAGGGAGCTATAGTAGAAAATATACATGTGAGCAGTAATGTGGCGAGAAAAGAAATGGGAGAGAAAGAGATAGGGTCAGATAAAGTTTTAACTACTGACTCTCCCCAAACCGATCGAAGCCGGGTAGCCATATCTTCTACCAACGAACGTACGTCGCCGTTGCTTATTGAACAAGCCATGGTGGACCCAGCCATGCAAAGCACAACCCCTCTAAGCCACTCGTCGGCATCTCAATTTGCCGGCGTTTCATTTTCCACATGGGATAAAGCACAATTGCTATCGGCGACACACTCGGTGTCTGCTGATATTGAACAAGGTAGGCTCCTGCCCCGGCCACCGCCTTTTATTCCATGCACGTTGAGTCTAGAGACTTTTGGACATACTTCTTTTCCTAGGCCACACGCGTCGGAATCCCAACAAGTTGTGAGCTTTCGTGCTCCAACCGTAACACCCCGAGTGCGGCCGCCATTTGTTGGTGCCCCACGAGGACTGGGTGGAAGTCCTGTCATGGTCAACACTATGCCAGCCATGAACACAGGAAATACGGTTGCTACAACAGCGACTATAATCGGTAACCTAAGCGGGTCCGAATGTTAGACACATGTTTCCCAATTTTCCTCCAGAACGGGTTGTACGAATGCTTGGACCGTGTCCATATTATATCACTCTTCCATTATTGGCGTCTGCTTTAGGCACAATTGATAATGCCTACTTGCAACACCGACAGGCCATGCAGAATACAGTTGACAGATTAGCAAGTGAAGTGAGCAGAGCCATCAAGGGCAAAGCAATTGCTGAATCGTCGTCAACACCTCAGAATCAACCATCCAGCGCACAATCCGACCCACAAACACCACCACCAGTTCCGTTACACCAAATCCCAGAAGACCGGCTCAAATCAGAGCTGTTAGCCCGACTCCTAGCCAAAAGCAACACTAGTACAACTGAAGAAGTTGACCTAATTGGATTACTCCATCAACATACCCAACCTCAAACCCAAACCCCAACCCAACCACCTTCTAGCAACGACTTCCAGCGACAAGATCACTATCAAGAAGGTATCACACGTCGCAGGATTGGGACATAATCTGTTCAACATCGGCCAATTTTGCGACAAAGATCTCGAGGTCCGGTTCAAAGCCAAAAGGTGTAGAATACTCAATGACGACGGAGTGGAGCTACTGGTTGGAAAGCGCAAGACCAACCTCTACACCATCGACCTCGCAGCCCTGAAGCTCGATAACCCTGTCTGCCTGATGTCAAAGGCGAATTCCGAGCAAACATGGATTTGGCATCGACGTCTTTCGCACATCAACTTCAAAAGTATCAACAAACTGGTGTTGGGCGGACACGTAAAAGGCATGCCCGATCTTCAATTCGTGAAGGATCGTCTCTGTGGGGTATGTGAAATAGGAAAGATGAAGCGTGCGTCGCATCAGCCGAAGGCAGCTCCGAGCATGTCTCGGTCCCTCGAACTTATCCATATGGATTTGTGTGGACCGATGCGTGTTCAAAGCATCAACAAGCGCAAATACATCCTGGTGATGGTGGATGACTTCTCGAGCTATACATGGGTCAAGTTCCTTCGCTCGAAAGACGAAACTCCAGAGCTGATCATCAACCATTTGAAGACCATCCAGCTGAATCTTCAAAGTCTAGTTCAGACTATCAGGACCGACAACGGGACAGAATTCAAGAATCAAACGGTGAACGACTATCTGACTTCTGTCGGGATTTCACAAACCTTTTCTGCCGCACGCACTCTTCAACAAAACGGAGTGGTGGAAAGACACAACCGTACCCTCGTCGAAGCGGCTCGTACCATGCTTTCTCAATCCAAACTGCTTCTATTTCTCTGGGCCGAAGCCGTGTCTACTGCCTGTTATACGTAAAACCGCTCCATCATCAACAAGCGGTTCAACAAGACGCCGTACGAGATCATCAAGAAATGCATTCCGAATATCAAGTAATTCCATGCATTCGTATGCACGTGCTACGTCTTAAACGACAAGGACGATCTCGGCAAATTCAGCCCAAAGGCAGACGAAGGAGTTTTCATCGGATAGTCCATGCAGGCTAAGGCGTATCGCGTTTACAACAAACGGACTAAAACCGTTATTGAAAGTGTAAACGTGACATTCGACGAAGTCGTAGATTTGGCTTCTGAACACCTCAGTTCAGAACTCGGTTTAACTGGCGTGCTAGCTTCTGAACCTCCACGTTCGGGATCTGCACAAGCGACAGTAAATCCGAATCATGCATCTTCATCGAATGCTGATACTTCAGATTTAGATTTATTGTTTAAATATTTTTATGATGACATATTTAATGCTTCTACCCCTAATGTCTCAGCACAACCTCGACTTGAAGCTGCTCGTATTGAGGATTGGTCAAATCTGTCCGGTCTGTCGCCCTCGACAAGCACGCCATCCATCACTGTGGAGACAACTCAACCGTCATCATTGACTTCAACTGATACTATCATCCCCCCGGAGGAACTAATTATCAACCCGGAGATCGCTCATAATGATTCATCATCTGCTACAATCGATGATCAGCTTTGCATTCCTCGGAACCAGAAGTTGTTCAACCTTCGATGAATCCTCCCCTGCCTCCTCCGAGAAACCAGCCTGCAACACTTGAAGCAGTACAAGACCTTTCATCTAGTACTTACGTGGATCCGGACGCCTCTCACTCAACTCAACAGGCTCTTCCACACACCACCAAATGGACGAAAGCTCATCCCCTTCATCAAATCATCGGTGGTCCCTCCACTCCTATTCAAACGCGAGGCGCATCAGCCAATTTTTGTCTCTTCTCCGGCTTCTTGAGTAAGATCGAGCCGACGAACGTACGCGAAGCACTCGAAGATCCGGACTGGATCATAGCCATGCAAGAGGAGCTCAACCAATTCGAGGCTCTAAAGGTATGGCGACTTGTTCCACATCCAACTCATAAGACAGTAATCGACACTAAGTGGATCTTCAAGAACAAGAAGGACGAAGACGGCATCGTCGTACGCAACAAGGCGCGTCTCGTGGCCAAGGGGTACCGTCAGCAAGAAGGGATCAACTATGATGAGACCTACGCTCCAGTGGCAAGAATCGAAGCCATGCGTATGTTCCTTGCATACGTCGCACACAAAAACTTCACGGTCTTCCAAATGGATGTGAAGACCACATTCCTCTATGGCGATATCAAGGAAAAAGTGTACGTCTCGCAACCGGAAGGATTCGTGGACGATTCGAAGCCTGATCATGTCTACATTCTAGACAAGGCGCTTTATGGTCTAAAGAAAGCTCCGCGAGCCTGGTACAACACTCTGTCCGAGTTCTTGCTAAAATCAGAATTCACACGAGGTAAGATAGACTCAACTCTCTTTATCAAGAACGAAAAAGGTCATATTGTCTTAGTTCAAGTGTATGTCGATGACATAATTTTCGGTTCTACTAATCCTCAGTATGCAAAGAACTTTGCCAAACTTATGGGACAATTTTTTAAAATGAGTATGTTGTGTGAGATGAATTTCTTCCTTGGTCTTCAAGTTAAACAACTGTCGACCGGGATATTCATAAACCAGGCTAAGTACATCCGGGATATTCTTAGAAAATTCCAGATGGAATAGTCCTCACCAATTAAAACTCCCATGGCACCCGGTACAAAGCTTCACGCTGATCCTAACGGAAAAGATGTGAACACTAAACTGTATCGGGGAATGATCGGTTTTTTGATGTATATAACTGCAAGTAGACCGGATATCATGTTTTCAACCTTTCTATGCGCCCGATTTCAATCCAAACCAAAAGAGTCTCATTTAATTGCTGTAAAACGAATTTTTCATTATTTATGTGGTACTGCTGATCTTGGCTTGTGGTACCCGAAAGAGACAGGTTTTGAGTTATCCTCTTATTCCGATGCGGACCACGCGGGCAGCATGATGGACCGGAAGAGCACATCGGGGCATGTGCAGTTCTTGGGCGACATCTTGGTGAGTTGGGCATCCAAGAAGCAGCAGTGCGTCTCTACGTCGACTGCCGAGGCGGAGTACGTGGCCGCTGTGAGCTGCTGTTCTCAAGTAACTTGGATGCGGACCCAACTCAAGGACTACAGATTTACTTACGTAAAGGTCCCCATTTACTGCGACTCGAAGAGTGCCATTGCCATATCTAGCAACCCGGTCCAACATACTAAGACCAAGCACATCGACGTTCGGTACCGTTTCATTAAGGATCACGTAGAAAGAGGTACGGTCGAACTCTACTTTGTAAATACTGAGCATCAGTTAGCAAACCTGTTTACAAAACCCATGGAAAAAAACGTTTTAATACTCTAGTGTCCAAGTTAGGTATGCTAAATCTGAAGGCTTGATCTGATTGTGTGCCCGATACAAGTTCCATACATCTACGAGTAACTGTCAACTCATCATCCGGTGTTTACACTCCTGATGATTGAGCATACACTTTCTCGCACTTGTATTCTACTTGTATCGGTTACACAGTTAGATCGAGTCTTTGTATTTACTAGGTAGATTTCGTTTGTTTCCTTTCTTTCCACGTGTGTTTCTTTTCTTTCATACTGTCGTCTATTTTATTTGCTTATATCTGTGCTTTCACAAGTGTTCATGTGTTCAGGGGGAGCACAAACCGGTATCAGGTAAGTTTACTCTATTGTTGGGGGGAGCGTCACACACAATTTTTTTTTACTGATGAAAAGTTTTTTGTGTGTGTGGATACTCCCGTGTGCATTTCACACTACGCGCACATTCTGAGGGGGAGCATATCATCCTTATGTTTATCATTTGAGGGGGAGCGACACAGCGTTTTTCTTTATATGTACAAAAGTTTTTTTTGTGTCGCCATCTCCATTGCACTAAATTACACTATCTGAGGGGGAGCAAAGTCATCCCCATGCTCAGTTTGAGGGGGAGCGAGAGAAAGTTCTGTCAAATTCCTAAGGGTACCATTTTTCTTGAAAATTGAGAGGAAAAGGAATTTTTTTTTTAAATATCACAGAGTCCGGATAGGTTTCCAGATACTCATCTATCCGGACCTTACACTTTCCGGACCGGATGGGTATCCGGGTAGACCCATCCGGAGTATTGGGTCACTATAAAAAGGATCCGGACACTCGTTTACTCTCTTATCCGGAAACTTCGCAAAAACCCTAAACCTTTCTCTCTCGTTCGGTCATTCCCGCAAACCTCGAATATCACTCGTTATTTTGGTTCCAAATCAGTTATGCTCTTCTACATTCATTATCGGTCGTTATTAGTTAAGTTTCTAGCGCTCAATCGCACATATCAACCATTGTTTTGACCAAATCAGGGTTTCCGAACCCTCTTTCACGTCGATTTCAAATCGACCACTCTCAGGGTGTTCTAGACTAACCTAAACCATCCCGTATACTCACACACTCACCTCGACACGATTATGGTACTTGTTTAATAGTTTACATGTAATTTCTGGCCTAACCGATCGATCTGGAATTCATCCGGAAACATTCACAACGTCCGGACACATTCTTCGTGTCCGGAAACTATCATGTTTATGATGCTTTGTCCGGAAACCATCAACATCCGGAAAACATAGTTGTCCGGAAACCTCAGGGTTTCCGGTAAGTTCAACTACCGGATAGTTGAGGTGTCCGAAAACCTATTTGTCCGGTAACTCGTATCTCGTCCGGAAACCAATTTTGTCCGGAATGTCTAATTTATCCGGAAACTCTCAAACCATCCGGACTCCATTGTTGTTCGGATACCTTTTGTCCGGATACCTTGGTGTGTCCGGAAACCTGTGTTTTAAATGTGTTTTGTCCGGACACCCCTGTGTTTGTCATTCCAGTACCTGTTTTCTCACTGCCAGTCCTCAATCTGTATCAGATTGAGCCACTTACTGCAAAGGTATGCGCCTACATTTGTTCTTCTGTCTTGGTAACTAACTTTGGTCCTGTTTCAGATATTACATGGCGGATCAAGATCAACATCAAAATCCTGAACAGCAAATTCCTCCTCAAGAGGAATTTATCGACGAAGCAGCTGATAATGCTATGGTCGACCCTGACCATGGCATTGAATTGGAAGCCAACAACAACCAGCTGGACGCCGCTGAGTTCAGACCGCTAGAACAACATCGGGTAATCGTGGATATTTTACTCGGTCACCCTCTTCGTGAGGCCCTCATTGCCACAGCCGACGTCCCATTGCTGTATGTGTATCAAGTGTGGCTCTCTGCCCAAGTTATTACAGCGGCCAATTCACAGACCATCACGGCGCGGATAGACAACCACCCCTTCATGCTCACACATGAGTCCTTCCGGCGTCTACTGTCACTACCCGAAGCCACCGCCGGCGGACATAAACGCTACGACCCCGCGGTCAATGACGCGACTCTATGTGCTCAAGTACGCGTACTCGGGTACAACCATGCTCTAGATCGACCCTCTGCATTCAACCGCAAATATCTGGCGCCCATCTGGTACACGCTGTTCACCATACTGAACAAGTGTCTCTCATCCAGATGGAAGGGAATAGACCAGTGCACATGCGACTTCCTGTGTCTATTCCATGCCGTGTGCTACAACAGACACGTCGACTTCGCAATGATTATCTGGCGCGAAATGGTGTAAGCGATTCGACAAATTGGTGGTACGAAGCAAAAGAAGTTCCTCCCTTACCCTCGATTCCTCTCACTGGCTGTGCGCCAACACATGGACGCGAATCCAGCAATGTCGCGACGCCTTAATCATCCGGTATGCAATTTTAGCTTACGATATCGTCAACCGGCACCCCCCTTGCGCGCGGGTAGGAGTTGGAGTAAAACCATTCAAGGAGCTTGTTAACTCCTCACACTTCTTTGGTTATAAACCAAAGAAAGTTTACTCTTTCTTCCAATGTGGGACACCTTCCCACACCCAACTTGGTTTTTGCTAATTTCATCCAATTACTCAACTTTGAGTATCGATATCTCATTCAAACATACTCCGTTTTGGACGCATTATATATCGTTTCGAAGCTCTCATATAGGAGAACATAAACCCACTAAGAGTTAATTATATAACACACACACATATATATATATATATATATATATATATATATATATATATATATATATATATATTTAAATGTGTCCAAAGTTTAGTAAAAACCATATTTTTACTAAAATTTTCCAACAAAAATCATCTAAGTTTTCTTGAATTTTGCACTTCATTTTCTTGAACAACCTTAACTGAATAATCACTAAACTTATGACCATTTAAGGTTTTTTATAATCTTAAATGAAGATAATCTTACCAATGTAGAATCCACTTTTGAGTGATTTCATTAGAGAAAGATCTTTATTATGTGGGTTTGCACCCAAATCACCCAAATCACAATGTAGAAACCAGGATTCAATCTTACAATCAAGTATGAACAATCAAACAGTAAAATAACATAGAATAGGATCCAGAAGCTTTGCATTCTATTAAGAACAGATTACAGATCTAGAGAGAGTCTCTCAAAGATTAAAAGTGAATACAAAGTTATGCAAAAGGTTAGTTAGCTTACAGTTGCTAACTCTTATATATACTGAAAGGTAATACTAAAGCTACAGTACATATAAGTAACAAACTAATAGAACAATTACACGTGTCCTAATTAGTAATTGAATATAAAGGAAAATATCCAAGTCATAAGTTCTGAACAACATGTTCAGAACTTCTGAACATTCTTCTAATCAAGCACTTCAGAACATTTGACTTCATCCTCAGAAGTTCTGAGTCTCCTACTTAGAACTCTGAACCTTCTATTCAGACTTCACACTTATAATCTTTTCGACTTTTCTAATCAGAACTTCTGAGTGTTCTACTCAGAACTCTGAGTCTTCTGCTCAGATGTCAACACTTGTGTTTTTGACAAAACTTCAGATCTAACAATCTCCCCCTTTTTGTCAAATACTCTT
Source organism: Saussurea involucrata (assembly GCA_033807775.1). Classification (NCBI taxonomy): domain Eukaryota; kingdom Viridiplantae; phylum Streptophyta; class Magnoliopsida; order Asterales; family Asteraceae; genus Saussurea; species Saussurea involucrata. The sequence continues at coordinate 18,042,697 of CM066326.1, forward strand.
GTACTTTTCATCATTAAATTCTCTAAGAGCAGGAATAATCTTCAGTAGCAATACATTTCTCAGAGCAAGTCTTCTATCAATCACTACAATTAGATCTTTTGTCTTTTAAACTTTTCCATCTTTAATTCCTTTTTGCATCTTCTTGTTCAAGTTGTTCTTGATGAATCTGAGAGTTCCAGAGCAGTATTTGGCAGCTTCACTTGCTCTGAAGTAGATCTTTCGCTTGTGATTGTTTCTCATTACAATTCCTAATTCTGGAAATGTACCCACATAACCAGACTTCAAAACATCTAGCTGTACATGTTCAATGTTTGGCCTGGAAAGATACACACATGGTCTCCCAACATACAGAGCAATTTGAAAATCTGTATATGCATGCCATCTCAGAATGTAAAACATAGCACTTCTCACTGTTGCTAATGCTCCTCTTTCCTTCTTGTATCTGCTACAGTCTTTATTTTCCAAAAGACTATAATCTGTAGAAATCCACAACTGATATTTCATCAAAGTCAGCTTCAGTGAAGTAGTAGACTTTTCCATCTTCTCTCAGAACTTCAAATCCATAGTACTCATGTTTCTTAAACTGTCTGACAACCAATTCTCTGATTCCAGTGATCATAAAGTCAGAATATACAGACTTCTTCTTCTTTCCCACAATCTTTTTCATTTCAGAACGAAACCATCTAGAGAAATCTGGCCTGTCATGATAAACACTCAGAAAGTTTACATTTGTTGGTTGAAAGAAGTTTGGCAAGGTGAACTCCAAGAACATGGCATTTAGATCAATAGGAATCTCTTCTTCAACAGCTTCAGACTTCTCTGTTTGTTCAGTATCTTCCATCTGAGTATCTTCTTGAGATAATCCTTCTGGAATAATTTCCTCAATCTCTGAGTAAACACCATTCACTTCATATTCTGCTGGAAATACAAAATCAATATGCAACATCTTCTTTGGATTTTCTTCTGAAAGCATACAATCACCACATTCTTTGACTCTTGTTCTGAGATCCAACCTTTCTTTGATGTGTCTTATACATTTTTCCCTCAGTATTGCTCTCTGATTTTTATCAACCTTTTCCATTTCTTCCAATAACCATTGTAGTGTAGCATGACTATATTTGACAAGATCATTCAGCTTAAAGAACATAATTCTTTCATTATCTTTGTAGATGAATCCTTCATTCTCCATTCCTTCATTTACAAACGCACGAAGATTGATACTATGAACTGGATCTCTGATTGGACAACTTAGATTGCATTTGTCTTTTCTTGATTCTATTGCTAACTGAAAATCATACACATGCATATTTCTGACATAGATCCCCCATAATTCTTCTGCATTCAAGTTTTATCCAAGTTTCTTCTGTGCAAGCAAAGAACTTCACCAAGAATATTTGATCATCAAGAAACAATCTATGAAAATCAAAGCTTGTAAGATCCACTTTCAACTTTCCTTCCTTCAGTACTGTCAGATTCACATACTTTAATCCATCAAACTCTTCAGTTTGAAACTCCAGCACCTTTTCTATTCTTTTCTGAGCTTATAGCTTCTCATCAGGTTTTCTCAGTCTGTTTGAAGCTTCAACATAATTCATATGAACTCTTTCATCCATAAAGCCATCAATAAAATTCTCCAAGTCAACATATTCACCTTCTGTGTAGTAGAGAATTTCATAGTTTTCTTCTGGAAAAATATCACGAAGAAATTGTCTGGTAAGAGGGGTATCACTCAGTTCAATGATAAAGTCACACAAGGGTTCCTCTAGTACTGGTAAATCAACTCTTGGAATCACAATGGGTCTTCTGTACATATACTCCTAAGGCATGAAGTAGTTTTCAACTCTTTCATATTCTCCATCAAGTACATTCAACTCATCCAGAAAATGTAGTTCAAAATCTTCTTGAAACTTGCTTGAGTATCCAATTGAGTAATCCTCTTCTGCCAACAAGTCAATAGGTCTAACCATTCTGATAGTCTTTTGAACTTTCTGAACATTAAGAGCTCTAACCATTTCACTGTGCATTCTCCTTATCAGAACCTCATTAAACCTTCTTTCTTCCATCTCAGTGTTAAAGAGCTCACTTCTGGTAAGCATGTACTCACCTCAGATCTTTCCATTAAACTTTCTTCCGAAACATCTGCCATACTTATCTCATAACTTTCTTCAGAAGAATCAGTCATCATTTCCTCTTCTGCCATAACATTTTCATCATTCAAAGTAACTTCATCAGATCCAAAAATACTCATTGCCTCTACATTTTGATCTGCCATAACTACATCATCTGTCAAAAGTACTTCAGTTTAATCAGAATTCACCTCTAACTCAGTATTTAATTCCAATTCCTCTGTTTTGTGAAAATTTTCATTTCCCACATTCTCACTTTCCATAGCTTCCTCAGTGTCTGAACTTATTGTCTGAATCTGCACTAACTTCTCAACTTCTGCTGATTCTTCAACAACAGCCAATTTTTCAACATCTGCTAAATTCTGAACATTTTCTGAGTTCTGAACATTTTCTGAGTTCTGAACATCTGCTAACTCAACATCTGCTGATTCAACTTTTTCTAACTCATCAGTGCTTTGCTTTTCTAACTCAGTACTTTGCTTTTGCCTTTTCTCCCCCTTTTGATGATCATGAGGATCATTATCATCAAACTTTCTTTTTAAGGACTAAGTAGATTCTGATTCAGGTTCTGCAACAGACACATGCATAATGGCTAGAGGCTTTGACACACAGTTGCCAGATGTGAACTAAAAGCTTGCAACAAAGATTATTTCATATCATTCATATTCTTTAATAACTCCTTTTGAAATTCTGACAGATTATCCTTGATCTCCTTTTTGTTAGATTCCAAGGATTCTTTCACTATATCTACCTTTGATTCAACAGACTTTGCTTTGCCTTCCAACATAATTGTTAGGACCATAAATGTCCTACATATTAGAAAGATTTATAAATAATAATTATAGTGCTTAATTAGATTTATTATTATTGTAAAAGCCTTAAATATGTTAATTTGGGCTTAATTGCTTAAGGCCTTGTTTGTTTAAGGCCTAAGTATATAAGGTTAGTCTTAACCTTAGAATTAGGTTAGCCTTTGATAGAGTTTTCATTAGCAATTGATAGAGAGTCATCGTGAGGTTAATCGTTGAGAGAGAGATAGTTGTGTTTTTCATTCAAACCTTTGTAACTATCTTGAATCATGAATATGAGAGGGATGACAAGTTGAAATCGTCAATTGTTCGTGTTATTGCTTATTGATTTATTGTTACCTGGTCAATCTGGGATTAACAAATGGTATCAGAGCAGAATCGGTGATTTGAAGATACGAAAGAAATCAAACGAAAGCAAGAAAACAAAGAATTTTCGTATTGAATTTTCTGGAAAATCGCAGTGAGCCGTTTTTCCTATTCCCGGAGTTTGAACCGTCGGATCGTCGCGATTTTTGGACAGTAGCTTCAAGACATTCTGGTTTACATTCTGAACGGTTCGATTAATCGTTTGAGGTCCAGAAGATACCCAGATTATTTTTGTAATTGTGCAGTTTTTCTTGAAGAAAATCGTTCATCAATCGAATTTGCAAAGTTCTTTCGCTGTTTTATTAATTCGTTTGTTTGATCTTGATTGTTTATTTGCGTTTTTCTGCTATTTATCTGTGTTTACATCAATTCTCAAAGGTATCAATTTTGTGATTTAAAAATCAATTCTTGAGTTTTTGGTGTTCTAAAATATTTGTGGTGATTGTTGAAAAATAGGACATATTTTGCTTAGAAATCGATTTGGGTGTGTTTGTTTTTGTGTTTTTGGTCAAAATCTAACCCTACAGAAGTGAAATCAAGCAACCCTATCGAACCCTGATCCAATTTCTTCAACCAGCCGCAGTTTCCAGGTAAGTTTCCTATTTTCCCATCACTTTCTGGACAAAAGAAGTTTCCTGGTAAGTAAATTCTCACCTTTCCGGATGAATCAGCACTTTCCGGATGGCATCACTTCCCGCATAAAAATCGTTTCCGGATATTAACTCCTTTTAGCATCCAATCTTTTAATTTATTATATTCTCTTCCTTTACCATCATGCATCACTAATTTGTTTTTCTCACTGTTACGCATGCATACAATTCCACCGCCATCAATTATTGACCAATCCTCTTATTGGTTGACCTTCTAGGATATTTCATATCTACCTAACGTTTTCTTTATTTATCCATACATAAATTGCTGCATACATAGCCTTATACATGATTAACAGCGTCCGAAAACCTTATACATCCGGAGATTGAGTTCGTTCGGAATCAAGCTTGTTCGGATAATAAATTCATCCGGAATTTGGTCTTGTCCGGAAATCTAATTTTCTCGAATAAGTTCCTTTTCACCCGGTAAGTCACAAACAATTCCATCCGGTAAGTTGTGTTTGGTAAGTTGCGAGTTTTAACGATCGATTTGTGATTCTTTGTGACGGTTCGAGAATTATTGCGACGTCTTTTGAGCTTATTTTCGTCGTTCTTGATCTAACTTGGTTTATCTTTCTCGCAGGTTTCATCATCGAAGTTTGATTTCGTTCGTACCGTCAATAATCAAATTTTAAATTTTGGAAACGAATTTGTTTTATAAATATGTTTTTCTGATTTAATTTTTGATTTCTCTTCCGCATTTTTTATTCTTCAAAGCAACACCGATTAACGATCAATTTTTCAGGTAACAATGTCGCATTGCTTTAATCCTGCGTGTAACGACTATAAAACAAGATTATATGAAAAGAATATCAAGCTAGCACATGAATTTAGAGACAAGATCATCAAAGAACGGAAGGAACTGACTTGAAGGCTACTCACTCAAACAAGGTCAACCGTTTTACTCACGCAACTTGTCATTGACACTCTTCCTTCGACTAGTGGTCGCCGTCTTGGCCTTGCAACAATTTGTAGTACATACGTTCCACGGTCCACTTACCCCACCATTTCGTACTATTTCCGTCTTGGTCAAATTATCTCATAATCTATCTCTACATGTTTTCAACCCTCTGCTGATATCTCATTTCATTGATACTGCCATTGAAAAGCTCGACTAGGAAGTCAGGGCTCCATTGACACTCTCAAGATTTCGACACTGTCCTTCCTTACCATCCGAACTGATCTATCCCACGATTTCTAGAACTGGGGCTTTCCAGAAACAGGAGTCTTACTCAAAATCAAGCATTCATCCTCTTCGAACCCACGAAGATCTACTTCTATACGACCCATAACATTCCAAACAACATTTCTTCTCTACGATGTATACATACATCACATCATAAATGATCTCTCATGATACTTTTTTTTAAAGGGTATCCTAGGCTTTGCCTAGACTAATCCCTGGCACTAATTGACTGCTAAACATGCAGCCCTGAGATAATTCCTCAGTGGCCACAAGTTGCCAACGCCTGGATTCGAACCCGGGGTAGATGGGTTTCTGAGCCACATCCCCTCAAGGCCTTAACCAGTACGCCACAAGCCTTGTGGTTCTCTCATGATACTTCCCCAACAAGGGGTCTCAGTCTACCCCTCAGGTGTCTTTCTAACATTCTAGATTACTGGAACACAACATATAAACTAGCTTAAGACTACAACATCGGAATAATAAGGCAGGTTAAGCACATACATGTACCTGTAAGTTCGCAGTTACACTGGCCAGGTGTAATCCCAAACTTACCTTACATGACTGTCCTCGGTACCCTATTAGTCCTATCTCTACAATAGTGCCCTCCTAACGCATTTCCTGATTCTCAGTTGTGATTTCTACTCCTAAAGTTTAAGTTTAGGCCCGTCCGGTCACCTAAATCCCTTAAACTATGGCTTTGATACCATTTGTAACACCCCACAAATAAAACAGGACAAACATGGCATTAAATCATAAACATTACAAAACTGGGTCCCAAAATTTCATTACATCAGTCTCAAACTTAGGTTGGCAGAAACAACATATACACACCTGAGAACATACTAGCTTCTATAAGTGGCACATACACTGTCTCTGTCTGCATCTGTACTCTATCCTGCTCTTGCTCATTTACCTGAGCCTCCTACTATATGCTTACCTGAAAATGGTTTAGTTTTGAAAAGCGAGGGTTAGATCAAAAGGTCTAGTGAATTCCCTCCGTAAACAACATATATCAACGGTATAAAAATCATTTTATAAAACTTATTAACATTCTCCACATAAGCATCAATCATGGTTACGTATAACAGTGTAAAAATGTGATATTTTTCACGTTGTTTTGAAACATGGGGCAAAAACTTTTTGGAACAAATAAGTCCTTAGACATTCTAAAATTTGTTAAATAAACCATTGGACTTTTGGAAACCTGTTAAATACATCCTTAAAATTGTAATAAGGATGTATTTAACAGGTTTCCAAAAGTCCAATGGTTTATTTAACAATTTTTGAAATGTTTAAGGGCTTTTTTGTTCCAAAAAATTGTCCAAGGACTTAATCACTCCAAACACTAAAGTCCATTGGGTTTTTTAGACTTTTCCCTTATAATGAATGCCTAAGTCGCACGATTCCTCGTCTGATTCTATACTTAATAATTTCACAATTGATATCGTATTCATATATGATACGTATGAGTTGTGATAACGCATGAGTTCAACAAAAATGTAAATTTCATTCATGAAATAGTTATTTACATCCAAGTAACTCGACCATCAATGGTCGAGCGTCAAAAGCAAAATTAAAATTAAGAAATCTCCTAAGGCTTGGGAGGGGCGTCATTCGTATCCTTGCCCGAGACTTCACCCTGGAAGCCCTCGTCCGCCACCTCTTCTTCTTCTTCGACTTCCTTCTCGTCATCTGAGTCGAGGTCCCTGTCGGTCCCGACAGTCGACCGAAAGAAGGCCAATTCCTCCGACGTTGAGGCAAGAGGATTCTTTCCCTGCAAGTGCTGCCTCATTATCGTCGCACGAGCAGTTAGCCGAGCTAAGGCGAAGACGGACTTAGCCTCGTCCTTGAGCTCCCTCACCTCTTTCTCCAGGTCCGCCACCTTGGACTTGGACTCCTCGACCTCCTTCTCCTTCATGTCCAAGGCCGCCTGCCTCCTGTCCAACTCCTCCCTTTGATCGGCAATCATAGAGAAGGATTGCTTCAGGCGAGAGTTCATGTCGTCCCTCGCATGTCTGACGGCTTCTAGCTCGTTCAGGGCATCGTCGAGTCGTACCGACATGCCCTCAACATGATTGGAGGATTGGTCATGGCCACTAGTTTTTCTGGAGAGACAATAGATAACATGTGCAAAGAATAAGTTTCAAATACATCCCATCTTACTTCTTACCAGTGTACCAGGACCCTTGGAGGATTTGGAGGGTTTGTCATCAGTCTTGTGAACGTAGCCAATGGGATTGATTACTTCAGTAAGGGCAATGTCGATGTGCATGTCTTCATAGGCAGGGAAGGCTTCAATTTTCAGAGCGGTGCGGACATCATCCACACCAAAGGTGAGAACATGATAACCTTCCTCATCAGTAAGAATCGAGGCATGAACAGCCTCATTGGATGGGTCATACACGCAGGTAAGCCAGAAGTTGCCAATGAGCAGTTTGGTCATTTTAGGGTTGCATGTAAATGCATGGAGAAGAGGAGAGCGAGTTAAGAACTTGGTAATGGTGGTAAATTCGGGATGATTGGGATCAGATTCAAACCTTGCAACATGATTGCAAGGATTGAACTTTAGGTCTTCAAAGCATGTGGGAGATTCTTTGACAATCTTGGTAGACTTGGTTGCTTTAGAGGAGGTTGAAGAAGCCATTGTTGCAGGTTTGAGTTCTTAGAGAGAGAGAGAGAGAGAGAAAGACGGATCGTGGGTTTGCAGGTTGCGAAAAATAATGAGGAAGAGGACGATTGATATTTATAGAGAGGGAGAGAGAGTTATCGTGGGAAGGTTAAGAGACACCAATTTGAAAATGGGAGGGAACGGTTATGAGAATGTGGAAGGGTTTCTTGAATTTATACACATATTTAAATGTTAATTTAAAGAAGTAATGATTAAGAGGTGGGAATTTGTGGTTGAAAAGGTTTGCAAGGAAAGGGAAGGGTCAACAATCGTTCTGACAACTAGGGTTTTAGGGTGATGTGAGCATTGGAGAATGTGAGGATAAGTTTTGTGAGAGGCGTCGGTGTAGGAGGTCGGTTGAGAAGTGCAAGATAGGGTCGGCAAAGGAATCGGTGGAGGATCTCCACCAACGAGAGAAGTGTCGGCGTCGGTTTGGATTTAGGGTAAGATGGATCGGTGAGTTGGGAATCGGTGACTTTGGCTATTGGTGGTGGTGGCTTCGGTGGATGGAGCTTACCGATAGAAGGGGAAGTGTCGGTGGAGAAACGTCGGTGAGATAGTAGATACTGGTGATTATGTATGAGAGTAATCTCCACCGAATTGAGGTGTCGGTGTATAAAGGGATCGGTGTAGATGATGGATGTCGGTGAGAAAGTCTCACTGATAGGTGTGAATAAGATGAGTGAGAGATCAAACTTTATAAGTGAATGAGGGTGTTGGTGATGTCATCTAGATGACATCATGAGGATGATGTCATTTTAGATGGTGTATCGGCGAAGAAAGGGGGGGTCGTAGATTTCGAGAGATCGGTGAGGATTTCGGTGGATGAGTCGATGAAACCATACCACCGATAAGTTAATTTTTTTAACTATCTAAGTACAACATTCCAAGTTCACTGATTAGAAAATTGAACTTGGCTTCATCCAAGGGTTTGGTGAACAGATCGGCAAGCTGAAGATCAGTTCGAATGAAGTGCAGCTCAATGTCACCTTTTGAAATGTGGTCCCTGATGAAGTGATAACTGATGTCTATGTGTTTTGATCTTGAGTGTAGAACAGGATTGTTTGCAATGGCTATTGCGCTTGAGTTGTCACATAGAATTGGTATCTTGGAGTAGATTTGATTGTAGTCCCTTAGTTGATTTTTCATCCACAGGATCTGAGCACAGCAGCTTCCAGCAGCAACATATTCAGCTTCAGCAGTTGAAGTTGAAACTGAGTTTTGGTTCTTGCTTGACCAACTGACCAATTTTCCACCAAGAAGTTGGAAGCTACCTGTGGTACTCCTCCTATCAACTTTAGATCCTGCATATTCGGAATCTGAATACCCAATTAGTTCAAAGCCTGAGTCTTTGGGATACCAAAGACCCAGGTGCATGGTACCTTTTAGATACCTGAAAATCCGTTTTACAGCAGTCAAATGAGATTATTTTAGATTGGCCTGATAACGGGCACATAGACAGGTAGCAAATATAATATCGGGTCTGCTAGCAGTTAAGTAAAGAAGAGAACCAATCATCCCCCGATAATTCGTTACATCAACAGATTTACCATCTGGATCAACATAAATTTTCAAAGGTGGTGCCATAGGAGTTTTCATGGGAGAGCAAGTCTCAAAATCAAATTTCTTCAAAAGGTCCCGAATATACTTACTTTGATTTATAAAAATTCCTTCTAAGGTTTGTTTGACCTGAAGGCCTAAGAAGAATGTTAGCTCTCCCATCATGCTCATCTCATATTCACTCTTCATGAGAGAAGCAAACTCATCACAAAGTGATTCATCAGTGGCACCAAAAATGATGTCATCCACATGGATTTGACAAGAATGAGATTACCTGAGGTGTGCTTGAGAAAGAGAGTGTTGTCAATTGTACCTCTAGAGTACCCATTATTTAGAATAAAAACAACAAGAGTGTCATACCAGGCACGAGGAGCCTGTTTGAGACCATACAAGGCTTTGTCTAGCCGATACACATAGTATGGATGTGTTGGATCTTCAAAGCCTGGAGGTTGTTTCACATAGACTTCCTCAGCAAGCTCACCATTTAGGAAAGCACTTTTGACATCCATCTAAAAGACTCTGAAATTTGGATGAGCAGCATGAGCAAGAAAGATTTTGATGGCTTCAAGTCTGGCAACTGGAGCAAATGTTTCATCATAGTCAATGCCCTCTTTAGCGGTTTTTAGGTACCCATATTTGCATGGGTCCTGGAGGGTTAGATTTGACACCTCTCAGAGGAACTTGCTTTGACACAGATTTCCCCTTAGGTGTAGGTTTTACACCGTTTGAAGGAACTGATTTTGGCACAGGATGCCTCTTAGGTGTAGGTTTTACACCTTTTGGAGGAACTGGTTTTGTCGCAGAAATCTTTTCATTGGTCACTGACATAGCTACCATTGGAGTTTGGGAATTTGGGTGTTACGGTGGAACTTAAAATGTGGATTCTTAATAAAATTACGCTTTAGCCAATATTAAACATTCATGACTAATTAATGACATCATGAACAACGTGGATAAGACTTCATCGCTAATTAATAAGGCAATTTGGTTAGTGAAAGTCATAGTGCCAGTTAAGTTGCTAAAAGCCAAACAAAACTTTGTGGATTAAGACTTCATAGATGGATTACGGAAAACTACTTTCACTAAACAGAACAGAAGAATATGTGGCAAAACCCTTTCGCCGAAGGATTCATTCATTGGTGAACGCCTTGAGGATTGTTGACCGAAAGTTGGCATTTGTGGATACTTTGTAATAAAATCGTTATCGCAATCGAGAGGAGGAAATAATGTGAGATCACGTTGTGACCGGTTTTGTTAACCATTTAAGTTACTAATATGCTCTCGAGAAAAACTTACACCCGTACTCGCCTTTTCTTATATTGTTAATTTAAAGTTTAACATCTCGCTTAAAACCTACCAAATTATTAAAACTCTAAACCTTGCACCGGAAGTTCGTAGAAGTCTCAGATTCTTAGTAGGCCAATACCCGTGGATACAGTATTTGGTCCTTACCATTATATTACATGAAAATCGAACGCAATATTTGATGTATATTTGCACCATTATTGTGCCACATATTACTTGTGAGTAGTTTTGCTATCAGTCAATGATCCATCTCTTATTGGTTTCATCTGATTGGGGATTGTCGATAACAACTTTATCGCCGTCGAACTTCTCGATTTGTCCCAACATCAATTACAGGCTTCCTTCAAACACAATAATTTCACCAATTTTGTTTATCGATAAAACACTTACGTAAGCATACACCTTTAACTTCTTCTAATATGTGTTTTGTTTTGATTGTGTTTCAAGTATTGTTGATTGATTTGGCTTTGGCTTTGGTTTTGGTTTTGGCTTTGGATTTCAAATTGAATCAATTTTAGTATTTCAGAAAAGTGGATCCTGGTCAATGGGAGTCTGCAAATGAGTGATTTTTTAGACGACAAACACATTTGTTAAAGAATACAGGAAGGAAGAAACAAATTCAATGGGAGGAAGATGATGAAGTTGAGATGGCGGTGGAGATTGCGAGATTAAATTAGGAGGTCAAAACATTTGTTAACATATTTAGGTTTTTTTTGTTTTCCAAAACATAGTTTGAATTCACGAGGTGAAATAACATATAGATGAAAATTGTGTTTGATTTTATGATGTGAAATAACATATAAACAGAAATTATGTTTGATTTCATACGGTGAAATAGACTATAGATAAAAATTGTGTTTGATTACATGTGGTGAAATAACATGTATATGAAATTATGTTGGATTTCATGATGTGAAATAACATATTTATTACATTGTGTTTTGTTTCATGAGGTGAAATGGCACGATGAGTATCTGTTTCATTTAGTCAATCTTTGTTATCAAAATGACGATTATGCCAGTTTTATGTGGTGAAACAACTTTCAACTAAAATCATATGATCAAAACCAGATTAGGGCTTAAATCAGTAAACTCGGGATAGTTTGCTACAAATTCGAAGTATTAAATGATGAGATAAAACACAACAACCTACTTAATCTAGACATGGATTACACTAGATTAATATGGGTGTCATCATATCTCCAAAAATCTCTCTCTTCACAAAAGCCGAAAAGTCGGTTCCTCAAGTGCTCCTAACTGCACCAACCAGAACTCAAACTATCCTAGTTCCACCACTAGTGGGACCTGCGCACCAACGAAACACCACAACAAGTGTTAGACAATAAGCCTAATGAGATCTTATAAATAATCAACAGTTTACCAATAAGATAGTAGCATAAAAAGTTAACGTTATCGGATACATTTTGGATGCATAATAATCCAATCTCAACCATGCCAATGATTGTTCAATACCTGAACATACAAATACAAGGGCATCCCTTGATATACGGGGGAGACCTGTTTCCATCATGGTGACAATAACATGGGAATGGTGTCATCAAGATGTTATTGGGTTACACCTCAAGTTCCGGTTCTAGTTCCCATGCCATCGCGACATCACAACCTCAAACCAAATAAAAAATGTCTTTATTGCCTACTCTATCAAGTTACACCTCAAGGTCTTATGAGACTTTAGTGCCTACCCAATCTAGACGAGTTAGACCTCAAGGACTTTTATGTCATTTATTGCCTACTGGCTAGTGGCCCAAGATGGCCAACAAAATATGAACACATAGTCCATATGATCTAAATCCTCGTGCACAAGGAGATAAACACAGATAATTCTAACTATGCATATATACGACCTTGAGAAAAGAACATAAGTTGTACCATGACATTTACCCCATCATACACACATGTAATACACAAGTAACTACAAGTACATGCCATTTATTGTGTTACGCTCATCCTCATTTAATGTGAGTTCTACCACCCTTTTATTTAATCCAAAGGGGCACAAACATTATCCAACTAACTCAAACTATAACATGCATTTATGATCATTTAAGTAAATAAAACTCTTTCTTCTCCATTTTAGGTTTACTCAATTTTCCATTAATTAGGTAAATAAGTATTTAACACATGAAAATGAGGTTATAGTTGTAAGAAAACTCACCTTGTGGGTTTTGTAAGGAAACCCTAGAAGAGAAAATGGTGATTTCACTTGTAGGTAGAGTTGGCCAAACAGGCCCGGATCTGGCCTGGCCCACCAAAAGCCCGATGCCCATCCCGCATGAAACGCGGCCCGGTCCGCCCCGCCTAAAGCTCGGGCCTCGGCCCGTCGGTTACAACCGGGCCTAGTATTTGGAAGTTTCGTCGACCCGGCCCAAAACCCGATTGCATCCCGGACCCAAGTCTGGCCCGGCCCAGCCCGTTTCGAATTTGAAAATATGACCGTTATATAACGACTATATGACCGTTTTTTATGTACTCTACTTCTCTTTGTGCACGATATCAATCTGAACCCAAAGAATAACATATGATCGCTGTAAAGTGAATTTTCAGATATCTGAAGGGTATACCCAACCTAGGTCTTTGGTATCCCGAAGACTCAGGGTTCAATCTAACTGCCTATTCAGATAGTGATTTTACAGGTTGCAAACTAAATAGAAAAAGCACCACAGGAGGCTGTCAGCTCCTGGGTGGAAAGATGGTAAGTTGGACAAGCAAGAAGCAAAACTCAGTGTCCACTTCTACCGCTGAAGCTGAATACGTAGCTGCTGGAAGTTGTTGTGCTCAGGTCTTATGGATGAGAAATTAGCTATTAGACTATGACCTTCAGCTATCAAAAATTCCAATTTATTGCGACAACACTAGTGCCATCATTATAGCAAACAATCCAGTGCTACATTCAAATACAAAACACATCAAGATCAGATATAATTTAATCAGAGATCATGTGATGAATGGAGATATAGAACTTCATTTTATACCAACTGACTATCAGTTAGTTGATCTCTTTACCAAACCGCTTGATAAGACAAAATTCAACTTTCTCATCAGCGAGCTTGGAATGCTAAACCTTGAAGAATAACTCTTCAGTGGTTAAACATTATGTCATCAATAAAATTATGTCTCTCTCATTCATCATCTAATCCCTAAGTAAATGTTCTCTGATACTAAGGTGTGTTTCTCTATCCCATATCACTGAAGTTTCCTTCAGTAAGTTGTATTTCAAAAATAAATTCGATCACTGATCTTTATCTATCAGTGATCTCTTTTGAAATAAAATGAAATCTCATCACTGATATTTCTCTTCAGTGATTCTTCATAAATCAAAATCGTGGATCCCAGAAAGCGCAATCAATGATAATAATTTCAATAAGCAATTAAGAACACAATGATTTCAATATGTCATTCCTCTCATTCAATAACCAAAAGTGTTTACAGTGATAATGCGGCTATGAATGCTAATTGATTGATTAACCTAAAACATAAAGCAAAATAAACTATTTATACCTTTTAGGTATTTTACACATTTAGCCTAAACTTTAAGACAATTACATTTTCAACCCTAACAATCTCCCCCTTTGGCTCAAAGTTTGGAATCAGCAGCTTTGACATTTAAGGCAGGAATCTTCGGTTTCTTGGTCGTTGTCCCAGATAGGTCTCGATTCTTCTCATTGTGTAACGTCCCAAAAATTACAAGCAAATTTAAATTTTTAAAATAAGCATTTCATTGATAACAACTCATTAAATGATCCCAACGTTTCGTTTACAAACACATAATTAATATCGTTATAAAATAAAACCGGCGGAATAAATGTTTAATTATTAAAATCATAAAGCAACCAGCTCTTCCCGCGCGCCAGTGTGTACTCGTCACGCCTTGGAGCCGCCCGTACCTGAAACCACAGTTTATTGGGAAAGGGTAAGCACGAAGCTTAGTGAATTCCAACACATGCGCAGATAGGAATTATATACACATCACCCCTATCCGCACATAAGCAACAACTCCACAGATACGTAAAACGAGTAAACATCTACAAGTAATTATGTATCCAACACCTCAGTACCATCGAGGCCTCGGTCCCACCGAATTGTAATGTATCCAACACCTCAGTACCATCGAGGCCTCGGTCCCACCGAATTGCAATGTAACCAACACCTCAGTACCATCGAGGCCTCGGTCCCACCGAATTGTAATGTAACCAACACCTCAGTACCATCGAGGCCTCGGTCCCACCGAATTGTAATGTAACCAACACCTCAGTACCATCGAGGCCTCGGTCCCACCGAATTGTAATGTAACACATTTATACCAAGCATTCAAACCAATCAAATATTACACACCACAAACAACTAGTTCACACCACAAAGACAGTAGTACATACAAACTATTATGACATGCATACAACCCCTAACTACACAGTGAGAGAACTCACCTCGAATGCGCGCCCAGCTTAATAACACAATTCAAGCTTCACAATTACGGTCACTTCCCAGCACCTAAATGCATGTTAAAACGTGTCAATGCGAGACCCGGACCCTATGACACGACACACGCTTAAACCGTCACTAAAACTAAATTCCGTTCACCCAAAACAGGTCTGTTCGGGACCTGTTTCGACCCCTTTAAACCCAGAAAATTCCCAAAATTATATCATGACCAGAAAGTACTCTGAGTTAGGGTTCCAAGGACATATTATACGCCTCCTAACGATTTTTCTACAATTTACTACGGATTTTACAAAAACAGTTTCCGGAACAGCGAAATTCAGCACCTTTCAGTATAAAACGACAAATCGACCCATGCTACGTCCCGAACTGGGTTTTGCACAAAACACAGAAAAGTTTCTAGACTCAAAAAGGGAACTTTTGACACCGAAATCACCCCAATCCGAGTTACGACGAAAAAGTTACAGCTTACGCAAAACAGTGACCGAAATGCAGTTTCTTTTACATAAAATGACGATTCACTCAACTTACGACCACTTTTCCACCTAGCTAGAGGCCGAACCAGTTTTCCGCTAAAACACGGAAAACATGCCCGACCCCGAGCTTGAACCGTGGGCGCCAGTTTCAGCTCAATCGGAGTTACGACAGAAAAGTTATGGTTGACGCAAAACAGTGGCAGAAGGACGTTTTTCACATAAATTGACGATTTTATAAACGGTTTACGTGATCGATTAAAATTGATACGGGCTTGCACCAGGGTTCACGCGATTAGTGTTATTAGGTTACAAAGGGCTGGTCACAACCGCGCACCACCCGCTGCCACTTCCGGCAGCGGTGGTCACCGGCGACGGCGGCGGTTTACGAAATTTCGGCGAGACAAAACGCGAAACCCATTCTCAACTCGACTTTCCTTCACATACACACACACGACCCACCATCCCCGACCACGCACAAGGCCACCACCACAACTGGTGGTGTGCGCTGGTGGCCACACCGCCGGCAGCCACGGCTGACGGCGGCGGCGGTGGTTCTTCGGTGGTTCAACGACGACAAAGAAAAACGAAAAGGGGCGGAGAAGGACCTTACCTCGACGACTACTCGCGCAACCACAGCCGACCTGCTCCCTCTCTCGATGCTCTCTCTCTCTTCGCTGCTCCTCTCTCTCTCTTCGCTGCACTCTACTCTCTCCGGCAAGAAAGGTGACGACGGCGCTCCGGCGGCGCTGGGGTGGTTCAGCGGCGACATCAGGTAGGGAGGAAAGGGAAGGGCTGCGATTAGGGTTTCTGTGGTTTTGTTTGCGTGGGACGAGATGTAGAAACGAGAGGGGAAGGGAGTGTAACCAACCCATGCAAACTCTCTTAAAAAATGTCACTTTTAGCCCTTAGAGTTAGAGTCTTTTCTAAAGTTAGTCCTTAATCCCAACCTTTTATTATCTAAGTCTAACTCGACAATACCCGTTAAAATAAATTCACTTTAACAACAATAATAAATAATTAAACTAATCAAATCAAAACCATACCGGGACACGGGCTTTACAACTCTCCCCCACTTGAATTAGACTTCGTCCTCGAAGTCTACGCCCGCAAACAGCTCCGGATAGTTCTCCCGCATCTCTGACGCGTTTAGCACAATAATGGTGCTTCCCAATACTTGCTAAACAATCTCACCCCAACAAATGGGCGTCCTACACTTCCTACCATACAACGACTCATACGGCGGCATGTCAATACTGGAAACTAAAATTTTCACACCGACTAAAAATTCTTCGAATACTTTTCTTACCAACAAAACTCCTTCAAGTACACCGAAATTATGATCGAAAGAACACCCCAGCATTTGGAATCATTCCTAGTCAAACGACTTCAGTTGTCTCCCAATCTTAGATGTTCTATACATTCCGAGTCAAGTCTCAAGCTCTAACCACGCTAAAGGTGCTCACAGTATACCCTACAGGATACTCGACTACGATCATTCCTACCCTTAACTGTTGATTAACTTCCACGAATTCTAATAGACTCCAAAGATTTTCAATAAATTATATTAACAAAACATCGACCCCCCGCCGAACATCGGTCCAACCGATTTCAATAACAAACATCGGCCACCCGCCGAACATCGGTCCAACCGATTACAATAACAAACATCGGCCACCCGCCGAACATCGGTCCAACCGATTACAATAAATCACATAAGCGGGGTATTATCTTAGACACTGACACAAATAGATACCCCCACAACCAATTCAACTAACACACACGTAGGTCATTCCACCATAACCATCCATCACAAGTGATCATTTCAGGGTTACTACTACCACCACCATGATTATCTTAAAATCGGCTACAACTCTCCGATCATACTAAAGGTGTTTGGCCTCAAGCCCAAAAGTCGACACCTAAATATACCACCTACCTCAAAATGGTTGATGCGAATTTATTCTCTTAATAACAAAGGGCATCAATCCCTTAACCGATACTATTCGGCCTACAGTACTAACGTGCGTGGAATACCTACCTTCCACCGTCGACGTATCATCCACACTTGCTCTACGAAGCCAAGTCACCCCGTATCGAGGATGCACCTTGACGTCTACCTCCCAGGTAACGCCTCAAGACCCAGCACACCGGAACTACCTCCCAGGTAAGTGCCCACAACTATATCCTCCTAGTACCTACCGGAAAGTCTAGGTTAAAACACATGAATACCGGGGTCCCACCCCGAGATACCCAACCGACCATTACCAACGACTGACTAACGTGTCTAAGGATCCAAAGCAAACAGCCTACCAACAACATGCCGGTTCCGGATTGACTCACTCACCCAAACATGTAAACACTCAACGTGCAAAGAATGCCAAACGGTGCGACAAAAACAACTCATCAACTAGACTCCACATCGAGCCATTAAAACCGGGCAATTGGCCCATGACTAACTCCAAGTCAAAACCGAGCAAAATGCTCCATGCTTGCTAGACCCATCGGTCGGAAAATGCGTTTAAACAAAGTTTAAGCAAGCAATACTCTGAAGTCAACCTTAGTCTCAGACTCAACACGGGTTAAACAAAAGAGTTTTCCAAAAGGACTCATACCCTGAAAATTCTCGAAATGACACATGACACTTAAAAGCACATTTCCCCAAATGGTTTACAAAATCATTTACAAAATATTTTCAACATCAGGATTTTCATCTCAAAAAGATCGTAAGCAATAAAACTACTATTACCAGATCGATAGTTACGCAAAACTGGACACGCTCGTCCCACATAGGAAAAATCACGTTGAAAATCGTTCCATTGCAGTTCGGTTTACTCACACAAAAGCAAAGCGTAATAAATAATTTTTTTAAAATGAACCGCCTCGATTCCAGTATGGATTGACTCATGACATGCACTTAAGGTAACCGCTGACCTTCAACAGGGTCCGACAAAGGTGTGCACATAATTCAAAATAAGTTTCCCGACGTTTGATTCAAAAATTCCTCTTTTTAATCATAAATGACGTGGCACAGGGTTCGCCACAAATTTTTCGCGCGTCAGCTAGTCACACAAAACGATGACACGGTTTACAAATATATTTTTGTTAAAACACAATTGTCTCGTGTAAGTTGCAAACTTGAAGACAGAAACCAGTCTGCTTCTAATAATTGGAAATATCGACTAAAAACCTCGTAAAATCTCAAACTGGGGGCAGGCATGCAAGCTTGTAACACTTCCTCAAGTTTCGTACTTGGGACATATAACGTCAAAACATTATAGTTTAAAAATGTATTTATCGAAAATGCTCAAAATACTCGTTTCCTCCAAAGCAAAAGTTTTTAATTTCCCAAAAAAAAATGATCGGTAATTCTAATTTAACCGAATGTCAAAAATCCACGCATTTATATTTCCAAAATATAACACATTTTAATCGTAAGCATGATGTTCGCAACATTAAAACACTCCTTGGATCAACTGGTCTTTCATTTCGACAAAAAGGAACTACAACATTTTCATGCACGACTTATGTCACGCATGAATCAATCCACACACTGAACTATTTGCAATAAAAATACTTAGTAACACGAACTCTCGAAAGGAAAGTTAAGCGACACTAAAATTCCAAACTCATTTTAAACAAATCATCAACAAAGTTTGTAACTCTCGTTATAAAAAAGGTTTCATGCACTTTCAAAACCATAATTTAACATCTTGTGTGCGTGCTAAACATTTCCAAAAATTCCAAAACACAATCCATATAAGGATTGGAAACACAAAAATTAGTTATTGCAATCCTATTTCCAAAATAACTTCGTGCATGACTCAGTCGACAATCAACGTCTCGACTCATGCTCCTCTCTACCTTTCCAACCCACTATCGTCCTCCAGACATTTAAGCCTCTTAGGGCAAGATGGAAAATTACGTCAAATAATCCCTACGATTTTTCCTCAAATCAAAGTCGGCTCTATAAGCCTATGACTCTAGCACAATCTTCCATCTTGGTTCGAAAAGATCTGCTTACAACAAATATCATCCTTATCGTCACTCCAAGTGACTAATACTATAATCGTCTTTCTATTCCAACGACTGCCAGTTTAGAGCCTTCGACACTACCCCAACGATCATCCCATCAAAGCAAGTCAAGTACACCCATGTACCAGTGGATCTACTATATTTGTCTCTACTCGTGACGGCTATTCAGGGGTAGATAATACAACGCGTTATTAGCACATAACAATGCACACTAACAACACTCGCGCCCAACTCCTTGGATTCCTCGTGACTTCCCCGACTCGAGCATTGATCCTGTGCTTCCGGTAGTAGGAGCTCTACTACTACCATCCACGCCTATCATTGCCCGTTCCGAGTCCCATCCCGAGGGTCCAAGTAGTTTCTCGCCGAAACTATACACATAATATAATTAATCCACACATGCCAGTTCAAGAACATATCCTAAACAGGCAACTCATACAACTACTGTATATATAAAACCATCGGTCTCCCCGATTAGACAGCCACGATTGTATACTTAATAAACCATCGGTCACCCCGATCATACAACAACAATTAAATATATAATTAACCATATGCCTGCACCAGCATATATATACATCCACCCTTCCTAGCTCCCTAGGAATTTCCTCTTATCCCACTACCCTTGCTACTACCGAATCCCTACTATTTATGACGAGTGACCTCGCGAATACCCGATTTTATGCAGTGCGAAATAAATAGGCAGTCGAATACAAGACTCTATCCTAGAACGGTTGGACTCAAACAAGAGCTGCGCAATAGAACTAAATCCTAAGGCTATAAATCTCTTACTGCATACAACCTAGAGGGCATCCACTTAGTAACCTATCATAGTTAGCATAAATTCTTAATAGCAAGTAGTTCAACATACAGCATAGTGTCCACAACAGGCAATCTAGCATGCATACTCTATGGTCTAGAAAGCAATAAAACACTAAGCATTGTACCTTTCCCTTCGGCTCCGGCTGACTGTACACACTGCGCCCTCGATCACCGTTCCTCGAACGGGTTTTTACCTTTTACTTTTATTTCTAAAAAGATTTAATAAAGAGTTTGAAAATTTCCCAGCCGCAACTTGAGACCAAACACACCGAGGTGCGTTTGATTCACTCAAGCTGTGCTCTGATACCAAGTTGTAACGTCCCAAAAATTACAAGCAAATTTAAATTTTTAAAATAAGCATTTCATTGATAACAACTCATTAAATGATCCCAACGTTTCGTTTACAAACACATAATTAATATCGTTATAAAATAAAACCGGCGGAATAAATGTTTAATTATTAAAATCATAAAGCAACCAGCTCTTCCCGCGAGCAAGTGTGTACTCGTCACGCCTTGGAGCCGCCCGTACCTGAAACCACAGTTTATTGGGAAAGGGTAAGCACGAAGCTTAGTGAATTCCAACACATGCGCAGATAGGAATTATATACACATCACCCCTATCCGCACATAAGCAACAACTCCACAGATACGTAAAACGAGTAAACATCTACAAGTAATTATGTATCCAACACCTCAGTACCATCGAGGCCTCGGTCCCACCGAATTGTAATGTATCCAACACCTCAGTACCATCGAGGCCTCGGTCCCACCGAATTGCAATGTAACCAACACCTCAGTACCATCGAGGCCTCGGTCCCACCGAATTGTAATGTAACCAACAATTCAGTACCATCGAGGCCTCGGTCCCACCGAATTGTAATGTAACCAACACCTCAGTACCATCGAGGCCTCGGTCCCACCGAATTGTAATGTAACACATTTATACCAAGCATTCAAACCAATCAAATATTACACACCACAAACAACTAGTTCACACCACAAAGACAGTAGTACATACAAACTATTATGACATGCATACAACCCCTAACTACACAGTGAGAGAACTCACCTCGAATGCGCGCCCAGCTTAATAACACAATTCAAGCTTCACAATTACGGTCACTTCCCAGCACCTAAATGCATGTTAAAACGTGTCAATACGAGACCCGGACCCTATGACACGACACACGCTTAAACCGTCACTAAAACTAAATTCCGTTCACCCAAAACAGGTCTGTTCGGGACCTGTTTCGACCCCTTTAAACCCAGAAAATTCCCAAAATTATATCATGACCAGAAAGTACTCTGAGTTAGGGTTCCAAGGACATATTATACGCCTCCTAACGATTTTTCTACAATTTACTACGGATTTTACAAAAACAGTTTCCGGAACAGCGAAATTCAGCACCTTTCAGTATAAAACGACAAATCGACCCATGCTACGTCCCGAACTGGGTTTTGCACAAAACACAGAAACGTTTCTAGACTCAAAAAGGGAACTTTTGACACCGAAATCACCCCAATCCGAGTTACGACGAAAACGTTACAGCTTACGCAAAACAGTGACCGAAATGCAGTTTCTTTTACATAAAATGACGATTCACTCAACTTACGACCACTTTTCCACCTAGCTAGAGGCCGAACCAGTTTTCCGCTAAAACACGGAAAACATGCCCGACCCCGAGCTTGAACCGTGGGCGCCAGTTTCAGCTCAATCGGAGTTACGACAGAAAAGTTATGGTTGACGCAAAACAGTGGCAGAAGGACGTTTTTCACATAAATTGACGATTTTATAAACGGTTTACGTGATCGATTAAAATTGATACGGGCTTGCACCAGGGTTCACGCGATTAGTGTTATTAGGTTACAAAGGGCTGGTCACAACCGCGCACCACCCGCTGCCACTTCCGGCAGCGGTGGTCACCGGCGACGGCGGCGGTTTACGAAATTTCGGCGAGACAAAACGCGAAACCCATTCTCAACTCGACTTTCCTTCACATACACACACACGACCCACCATCCCCGACCACGCACAAGGCCACCACCACAACTGGTGGTGTGCGATGGTGGCCACACCGCCGGCAGCCACGGCTGACGGCGGCGGCGGTGGTTCTTCGGTGGTTCAACGACGACAAAGAAAAACGAAAAGGGGCGGAGAAGGACCTTACCTCGACGACTACTCGCGCAACCACAACCGACCTGCTCCCTCTCTCGATGCTCTCTCTCTCTTCGCTGCTCCTCTCTCTCTCTTCGCTGCACTCTACTCTCTCCGGCAAGAAAGGTGACGACGGCGCTCCGGCGGCGCTGGGGTGGTTCAGCGGCGACATCAGGTAGGGAGGAAAGGGAAGGGCTGCGATTAGGGTTTCTGTGGTTTTGTTTGCGTGGGACGAGATGTAGAAACGAGAGGAGAAGGGAGTGTAACCAACCCATGCAAACTCTCTTAAAAAATGTCACTTTTAGCCCTTAGAGTTAGAGTCTTTTCTAAAGTTAGTCCTTAATCCCAACCTTTTATTATCTAAGTCTAACTCGACAATACCCGTTAAAATAAATTCACTTTAACAACAATAATAAATAATTAAACTAATCAAATCAAAACCATACCGGGACACGGGCTTTACACATTGCTCTTCTAAATTCAATTCGGTCTTCTAGTTCTTCAAGGGATCGAATCATAAGATGTCTTCGGGTAGTTGGCATTTGGAATCCAACAACTTGGCTTTCGTTGCGCTTATGAGTTTGCTCGAGTTGAAGTCGAATCGCTTTCAGAGTTCCATCGGAGTACTTGGCAAATTTGGAGAATCTGAAAAGTCGTCTTTCTCCTAGTTGATTTCGTTATATCACTCCAAATTCGGGTTCAGTCAGAATGGTGTAAAGAGGATAGTCGTCGATGTTCGAGAGTTGGTTGTTTGGTCTTCAGACGTTGACTATTGGTTGGTGGCTTTCAAGGGCGAGCTGGAAGTCGAAGACGTTGTAGTAGAGATACTGGCGATACATAAAATGTCTGATAGCTCGGAGGGCAATCTGTATGTTGAACTTTCGAATCTGCAGATTTCAGAAATGATGGTACATAAACTCGAAGTCGTCGATCCTTAAGTGCTGAAAGTCGGCTTCGGAAAATGTGTACATCTGCCCATTCCTTCTCCGTACCGAGAATTCAGGATACCATATTCTGTAGAACTGCTTGGCCACCACTTCTTTGACTTGACCAATCTTACTCTTCGAATGGACGTGTTCTTTCTTTTGTGCTTTACCTCTTACAAAGAACATGTACTCTGTCCTGAACTCTTTTGACTCTTGACCAACACCCATGACTGCAAACGGGTCTAGTCTACGAATACGATGTGCAAACAACCATCTTTCGGTTTCTTCTAAAAAGGCTTGTCGAAGTCGAACAATTCGATACTTTCTTTCCGCTTTACTGATCTCTGGTTGATTTGCATTAGAAGGACCAGTTTGATCAGTATTCGAAGGATCGGCTTGATTCGGATTTGGCTGAGCCGATTGCGGAGCGGAGGGTTGTGCCTGAGTGAAGATCGATTGAGTTGGAACTGTAGACGTTTGAGGTGCATGAGACACTGCGGAAGCTATTGGGCTGATGTGGATGTCTTCTGGAGTTTCACCACCCAATACTTCATCAAGAAACGTATCTTGCTGCTCTTTGTACCACGCAGCTCTGGCAACGGCATCTTTGTCGTCTTCTGGTTCGGGAAAATCGACTTCTGTGTCTGACACGACGATTAACTGAACTGGCTGTCCTTGGATTAGGAAAAAGTTGTCGTAGTTCAGGTCGTCGTCGTCCGAAGGTATGTTCACGGTTTCTGCTTCCGTTGCCATGATTATCCGGATCTCCTCCTCGTTGACCTCGGGCTCTTCAACCGTTGGTTCAACTTCCAGATCAATATATCGAACGATTTATCGGTCGCTCTCTTGTCCATATACCCCTGATTCAAACTTCTGAGAGACTCTCTCCAATGTATCATCATAAGGTTGACCTTCTGTGCCTGTAGCTGCTTCTTCTTCTGCCACGGTTTGAGTTTCTGGTCGTTCTTGGACTGAAGAGTCGTCAAGCTTGCACTTCTTTGCGTTCTCCCCCTCATGGTCATCGGGGTCTTCCTCATGATCATGCTGACGCTTTTCGCCGCGAGCTTGAGCTTTACAGGTAGTCTCTAGAATCGAGATGCGCTCGAATAGCGCGTCTAAAGATTGACAAACGAACGCGAGGCTTTGTTTCATTTTATCATGGAAGGTTTGGAACTCAGAGGAGGTTGGGTGATTTGTGGCTGGTGTTTGATTTGGATCAGGTTGAGTGGCTTGTTGTAGGCGTAATATGCTTAAGAGGTCCTGATCTTGTGGGGTGTCGGGGTTTAGGGATAACAGTTTGGCTAATAGCAGGGTTTTTAACTCATCGACAGGCATGTCGACAGTTGGTTCTACAGGAGCAGGTGGAGCTTGTGGGGATCTTTGAGGAATTGGATGTGGTTTGGGTTCAGTATCGACGGCTAGGACTTTTCCTTTTATCAACCACTTGACCTCGCCGAACTGTCTTTGCATTCGATCTTCCATCGCCTTTAAATCCTGCTCATACTTTTCCCTGGATAGAAAGAATGGTAAACTAACACCGGG
Source organism: Saussurea involucrata (assembly GCA_033807775.1). Classification (NCBI taxonomy): domain Eukaryota; kingdom Viridiplantae; phylum Streptophyta; class Magnoliopsida; order Asterales; family Asteraceae; genus Saussurea; species Saussurea involucrata. The sequence continues at coordinate 18,067,779 of CM066326.1, forward strand.
ATCACGTAGATTGCCCGTTGAGGTAACTATCGTAGGAGATAGTACCACCTACGTTCATGGATGGCATTTGGATGGCCGTGGTAGGATTTCCGTCCGATCCTTGTAATCCGCTCAAAGGCAGACTTACTACAGTCGTTCCGATCGGGTCACTTAGAGCATCGATGGTAGCAGTAGAAATGACTTGTGTCCTAGCCAAAAAAGATGTTATAATATCAAAGGGCTCTAGACTCAAATGGGCACTCAAAAAGTCGAGACAGGGGGCTGCTGGTCTCTTGTTTCAGTATCAGCACCTTCCGAGTGAAGGCCTGATAGCGTATGTGCTATGTCCCCGTGTGCAAGTGAAACAGGTGTCTGTTGAGAGACACCTGAGTGGCTAAGGAGGGCGTGCAGTTGCGTCGTTGGGTGCACGACGACTTCTTCAATACCCAGTCCCAACGGATGAGACCGGATAGTAGATGTGGCTACCCGGCTAAGATTAGGCTGGTTGCTCTCATGGTCGTCATTTTTCGCTTACTTCTCCTTTCTCTCACACTCACATTTTCAGCATTTTCTACTTGTACTCCCCCCTCTCTCCTTATGTCTCCCTGAATGGCTGGTATTTCGGTGGAAGGTGCAGAAGAGGATGTTGAGGTAGAGTCGGAGTCAACGGTCGTGTCGTTCGGACCGATACGAGGTGGAATGCGTTGTCGTCAGATAGCTCGGTTTGTGGTGGACTCAGATTCGGATGAGCCTTCTTCAGAGCCGGAGGCTGATTCAAATTCGCTCGAGTCATGAGGGTTTGGAGGAGATGGATCTCGAACGAGACCTTCGTTAAAGGTAACGAACCATATGGATCTCTAAATTATGCACTCGCCTATAATCAGCTACGCTCGGTTCCCAGGGATGTGCATATCCAAGCAAGGCTTCAGGTATAATCCGCGCAATGACATTCGGTATTTCGGGTCGGTTCTGAAGATGTTGCATGCGGAATGGAGGGCAGGTTGGGTGGGAGGATTGTCGGCGGATGGTCAAATCAGCTTCCATGTGTTGTCGGATGGCAAGGGATAGGAAGCGTGTATATGGGATGAAGGAGTGTTGTCGGTTCAGCTCCCGATCAGCGACGTTGGCGACGAGTTCGTTCCATAAGATTGTTGCGAAGTCGACATGACGCGGATAGGCAATGGCGTGGAAGAGACGTAGGAAGTTTCTGGTGCACGCATCTATCCCTCGCCATTTGGAGGACATGCATCGGCTCAGGATGCTAAAAAGAGATGCCCAGAGGGGCGTCAGGTGAGTCCTGGTTAAAGAGGACAGACGTGTCAGATCTCTGGCGTATCCCAATAAATGGACGTATGCCAGTAGTTGATCGTCGGATACAGTAGCGGCATAGGCAGCGTTTTTATTAGCATCGGCCTCGGGAAGGCGGAGCAGTTGTCGGAATGAATCAAGCGTGAGTACAAAGCAACTATTGTCGAGGCGTGCTTCCAGAGTTGTCCCTTGGTTGTTGGTGACACGGTGGATAATGTGTCACACTTATTGGACGTAGATAAGCGGGACCTCAGCAACGGCAGTTAGTGCATGGAAAACGGGATGGTTTTCCAGGATGTCGAGGATGATCGGGTGGCGTGTTCGGAAGTTTGGGACATCCAGGTGATAGTTGTTACCCTGGATGGCCACTCTAGCATTGACGGGGACAAGGGCTTCGTTCGCCGCCTCATTGATAGGAGATCCCTGATTTGCCATGTTACTTGCGTTTACATAGTGTCAGTAAGGTAGTCGTATGGAACATGGAAGTACGTACCTGCGTCGTTTGGCCATCGGATGGGAAGTTGAAAGAACAGGGGCCAAACATGAAAGTTTTCCGGATTGGATGAGGTTGCCGGAAAAGACATTGTCCGGAACCCATAGTCCGAAAACTATGGAATCCGGAACATTGTATCCGGAAAACAATTATATATCGGAAAATCAAACTTTACCGGAAAATAATCAATATCGGAAAGACCGGATTCCGGAACAAATAGTATCGGAAAACTATACCGGAATCAAGGAATATCGGAAAATCAAATTAGTCCGGAATACTTTAAAATCCGGATCCGAAAAACTCATGTTCCGAAAAAACTCAAGTTCCGGAACTCGAGTACCGGAATACTCAAAAAATCACTTCTAAATCGATTCTAACATAGATGAACGAGTCTAAAGGCACATATGAGTTCGACTAGTATAGTAATAGCATAAATGAGAATTGATTAAACAAAAATTACCAAAAACGCAATGATGAAAAGTCGAACATTCGGGTTCGAATGGTTTCTTTGAAAAACTCACAAAATCGGTGAAATGTGTTAGAACTTTTGTAATTGTATGATGATGTTGAGACCGGATAATCTTAAGAATCGTGTCGGAAATGCACTTTCCGAATACAACAGTTCGACCCTATAAGCCTTGGGTTCACGAACTTTGTATTGGGATAATTCTTAAGATTTTCTCACACCAAAGGCTCTGATATGAAAACTATATCGTTATCCAAATTCTCGATCACATATTTATAGAAAGAAATCGACGGTTACTAGCGGTTACAAGCGGTTACAAAACGGTTACAACCGCTTATGGATAAGATCAAAATTGACAGCACTTATTAGCGACAGCCGATAGCTTTCAGCGACAACTTTCAGCTTTTCAGCGACAGCCCTCAAAGAAAATTCTAGTCTTTTCGAACTTCGACACCGCTTTAAGGCGATCTAAGATGATAATGGAAACTTGTAAGTGTGCACTCCGCACCTCCTAACTTACGTATGTTTGCCTTATCGTCTTAATCGATCTCAATTAAATCACAATTACACCAAAATGATTGATGACACTAAAATCACCAACATTCCTCCCCCATTTTAGTGTAATCCTTTGATTTACAACATACTATAAATATGCAAAATTCAAACACACGCATAAATGAAAATGTCACGAAGATTGAATTTTCATTTTAGTATATTACACATTCCAAATATTCGAGAATCGGGGTGTTCTAAGAATTGAACCCTTCAACCCATTTGAATACATGAAGATAATATACACATATGTTCGTACAAATCTAGATAACACAACATGACACATTTGTAAAGGCCTTGTGTCCTTATCCATTCATGAACGTATAGAAAGCCATGTCGAAAACTTTCTTGAAGCGGCCACACTTCACGTCCACTTAGGTGATTCTTTTATATCTTGCACCTGCATATGCAATTTTTCAAAAGAATCATTAAGAAATAAAATTTTCAGCCTTACAACACTTGCAGGTCTAAGCACATACCTTGGGATGATAATATTATGTGCTTCAATTTTATTAATAAGCCTTCCACATTGAATTCAACCTTTAACGTTATATTAAAGGGGAATTGGGTATCTTATTAATAAAGATCTATATGGACTTTAAACCCATCCCGATCACGGACTTGTGCACTAAGTCCCTAGCCAATGCCTTTGTTAAGTGGTCGGCTAAATTGTTATGAGTTCTAACGAACTCTACGGATATCACCCCATGCATGATTAATTCTCTAACCATGCTATGTCTCACTCCCAAGTGCCTCGACTTTCCATTATACATTTGGCTATATGCCTTAGCCAAAGTTGCAGCACTATCACAATGAATACATATAGGCGATATCGGCTTCGGCCACAAAGGAATCTCGTAAATTAAATTCTTTAGCCACTCCACCTCTTTACCGACGGCCGCCAAAGCTACAAATTCAGATTCCATGGTGGAATTTGTGATGCAAGTTTGTTTCTTTGAGGCCCAAGAGATGGCGCCTCCACCGAGCAAGAATGCCCATCCACTAGTAGAAGAATGATCCTCTACATTAGATATCCAACTAGCATCCGTGTAGCCTTCGATCACCGAAGGAAACCCAATATATGTTATACCATGATTCATGGTTCCCTTTAAATATTTGAATACCCTTCTTACCGCTTGCCAATGATGAGTACTCGGTCTACTAGTAAACCGACTCAACCTACCAACGGCATAGGCAATGTCCGGACGTGTACTTGTCATGGCATACATCAAGCACCCGATTGCCTTAGAGTATTCTAATTGTGAAACGGCTTCACCCTCGTTAGGCATAAGCTTTTCACTTGGATCCATCGGAGTACTCACTGGCGAACAATTTAACATATTAAACTTCTTTAACACTTTCTCGACATAGTGAGATTGCGTTATGGCCAAACCTTTGTTCTCCCGTTTAATCCTTATCCCGAGGATCACTTCGGCCTCCCCCAAATCCTTCATCGAGAATTGGGATGACAAAAATTCTTTTGTCAAGTCGACTTGTCTTTGGTCTGTGCCAAAGATTAACATGTCGTCAACATATAAACAAATTATGACGCCTCTACCGGAATCGTCAAATTTTCTATACACACATTTGTCCGATTGGTTTAAATGAAAACCATTAGACAAAACCACTTCATCAAACTTTTGATGCAACTGTTTTGGGGCTTGCTTCAAACCATAAAGTGATTTAATTAATTTACATACTTTATGTTCATTCCCCGACATCACAAAGCCTTCCGGTTGCTTCATGTAAACCTCCTCCTTTAAATCACCATTAAGAAATGCCGTCTTGACATCCATTTGGTGAATTACCAAATTATTAATAGCTGCCAACGCTATTAATAATCGAATGGTGGAAATTCGAGCGACCGGTGCATAGGTATCGAAATAATCAATACCTTCTTTTTGCCGAAATCCTTGAATTACCAACCGGGCTTTAAACTTATCGATGGTACCATCGACTTTCATTTTCTTCTTGAAAATCCACTTGCAACCCAAAGGTTTGCAACCCGAAGGTTTGCAACCCGGTGGTAAGTCGGCCAACACCCATGTGTTATTCCCCATGATAGACTCCATCTCATCATTTATTGCCTCTTTCCAAAAGGCAACGTCTTGAGACTTCATAGCCTCATCATAGGTTCTTGGATCTTCCTCTATGCTATAACAATAAGCATATTGAGATTCAATTTCATCTCGTGAACCTTCAACTAAGTATAGTTGAAAGTCGGAACCAAAAGATTTCTCAATCCTTCCTCGTTTACTTCTTCGAGGTTCGGGAATTTCCAAAGAAATTTCCTTTTCTTTTCCACTATCTTTGATTCCACTCGTACTTGGAATCACATCTTTCGGTCTTGGAATCGAGGTGAATCGATTCTCATCGAATATTGCATCCCTTGATTCTATAACGGTGTTAACCGAAATAGAGTCGTTGGGTTCAATAACATAGAACTGATATGCCTTTGAATGCTCGGCATATCCGATGAATATACAATCGATTCCTCTTTCTCCCAAAGTTTTTCTTTTGGGATCCGTTAACTTTACCACAGCTCGGCAACACCAAACTCGTAAATAATTTAAGTTTGGTTTCTTCTTGAACCAAAGTTCATAAGGAGTATCCTTACTCCTTTTGTTTGGTACCCGGTTCAAAACATAGCAAGCCGTCAACATGGCTTCACCCCAAAATTCGTCACTAAGACCGGAGTAGGATAACATCGAGTTAACCATTTCTTTTAAAACTCGATTCTTTCGTTCCGCAACACCATTTTGTTGAGGTGTATACGGTGTCGTGGTCTCGTGTATAATTCCAACAGATTGGAAATATAGAGGATCAAAGTATTCACCGCCTCTATCGGTTCTCAACTTTTTAATTAAAATATTTTGCTGCAATTCCACTTCGGTTTTATAAATCTTAAATTTTTCTAAAACTTCGTCTTTCGAATGGAGTAGAAAAATATAACAAAATCTCGAAGCGTCGTCTATAAATGTAGCAAAATACTTTTTATTTCCAAGTGAAGGAGTCGCATGCAAGTCACACAGATCTCTATGGATTAAATCCAAAACCATAGATGATCTTTTAATTTTAGGGAAAGGTTTACGTGTGATTTTTGTAAGCATGCAAGTCTTACACTTTTCCAAATTTAAATTAAAGGAAGGTATCATGCCATCCTTGGACATTTCATGCATTCTTTTGTAATGCACGTGTCCAAGTCTAGCATGCCAAAGAAAGGACAAATTGCTATTATCTACCATGCAAACAGAATTTTCACAACCAAATTCATTTATTATATTTAACATAAACATCCCAGAATTGTTGTAACCAAATCCAATAAACATACCACACCGCGATAGTACATACTTATCGCTTTCATATACTTGTTTAAAACCTAATTTGTTCAACACACTTCCGGAGACTAGATTCTTCCGGATATTAGGTACAAATAAAACATTGTTTAATTTCATCAAATTCCAAGAGCTAAACTTCAAATCCACACAACCACGGCCCAAGATTGGAGCACTAGACTCGTTGCCCATATGCAAGACCGATCCATCTTCCACCGGTTCGAACTTCTTGAACCATCTTCGATCTTTGCACACGTGACTCGTGGCACCCGAGTCTACCCACCACGCAATATTATCATCATGTATATAAAATGCATAGGAAATTAGTGGTACATAATTCATACTTGAAATATTAGAAATGATCGAGTTTTGACCTTGATTTGGGGGTTGGTCGTTCGACCCTTGTCCCGCACCACTCGTACTTGCTCCATTCTTGTTATCTTTACCAACTCGACAATCTCGTTTGAAATGTCCTGTTCGACCACAGATCCAACAAGTCATTTTTGACTTTTTGTTGGGTCCATGTTTGGGATTGTCGAACATCCGTTTTTTACCTTTGTCGAATTTCTTCTTGGTCGTGTTCTTACGCTCCTCAACCATGTTGACATTGGATGAACTTGGGATTTCCTTATCCTTGGTCTTACCACTTTCTTGCACACGTAGTGATTCCTCAATACGTAAGTGGCTCCCAAGTTGCACCAAGGAAAGTTCTTCCTTTTTGTGTTTAAGTGTGTGTTTGAAGTCTTTCCATGATGGTGGCAACTTGTCAATTATTGCTCCATTACGGGTCTGGAATCGATCATCTTGTAATTATTAAAGTTACTTACAAGGAACTTCTTACTCGAAGCATCCTCGGCCATGTATTTCGATTCCAAGACATCCCATAATTCTTTTGATGATTCTACATTTTGGTAAATATCAAATAAAGCATCAGACATACCGTTAAGAATATGCCCACGGCATATGTAGTCGTCGTTCTCCCATTTGTTTTTACGTCGGATTGCCTCCAAAGTTGAATCTTCATCGATCTCCGGCATGGGGATGCTAAGAACATATGCAACCTTCAAAGTGGTGAGAAGGAAGTGCATCTTCTTTTGCCACCGACGAAAATCGTTTCCTAGAAACTTCTCTAGTTTGCCAAATTTCAAAGTCATGTCACGAACGGATTCCTCTCGATTTGCTATCGTTAATCAAACAGAAATTGTTGTATTCGAATGTTAGAACTTTTGTAATTGTATGATGATGTTGAGACCGGATAATCTTAAGAATCGTGTCGGAAATGCACTTTCCGAATACAACAATTCGACCCTATAAGCCTTGGGTTCACGAACTTTGTATTGGGATAATTCTTAAGATTTTCTCACACCAAAGGCTCTGATATGAAAACTATATCGTTATCCAAATTCTCGATCACATATTTATAGAAAGAAATCGACGGTTACAAGCGGTTACAAGCGGTTACAAAACGGTTACAACCGCTTATGGATAAGATCAAAATTGACAGCACTTATTAGCGACAGCCGATAGCTTTCAGCGACAACTTTCAGCTTTTCAGCGACAGCCCTCAAAGAAAATTCTAGTCTTTTCGAAATTCGACACCGCTTTAAGGCGATCTAAGATGATAATGGAAACTTGTAAGTGTGCACTCCGTACCTCCTAACTTACGTATGTTTGCCTTATCGTCTTAATCGATCTCAATTAAATCACAATTACACCAAAATGATTGATGACACTAAAATCACCAACAAAATGCAAGAAACGTGAATGGATTAAATGATGATTAAAGCAAAATGTAGTTGAAATCTTACTTGTTTTGGATGAAAATCGAACGAAAAGAGTGAGTGAGTGCGTGATCGTGCGAAACCGAGAGTGAGAGGTTTTGAGAGTGCGATATCCGGAAAAAGCAAACTAGGGTTTTAGGAGGGGTTTTATAGGGGTGAATCCGGAAAACTCAACTAGTCCGGATAACGGATCCGGAAACTTGAGTCTGAAATCCGCATACCGGAAAAGTCAAAAACTTCCGGAAAACACAAAAATTTCCGGAAAACCAAGTATTCCGGAAAAGTTCAACATTTTGACAAAAGTTTGACATTTTGACCACCACTCCCCCTAGACTTGTGACACTTTTCAAAAGATTTGCAAACTTAAAGATAAGTGTCAGTGCTCCCCCTCAACTTATGCACGAAAAAGTTACTTTGACACAACGGAAAACATATAAAACTCAAAATGAGAAAAAATAAAACCGAGTGTCGCTCCCCCTCGAGTGATGCATGAAACAAGTATATACTGTCTTTTGCTCCCCCTGAACACACGAGCAAACTATCAAACGTACAGGTATCGAAAAATAACGAAATTAAAGGAAAAATCAAACAAAGAACGACGCAAAGAAACTAACGGAAGAAATCTAACTTATTAATAAAGAGGTTACTAACTTCTGAGGCAAATACAGATAAAGTTCAAAAGCAAGAAAGTGCGAACTTCACCAATCGTTGTTTTACTAACAACTGGTGATGAGACAGTTCCTTGTTGTTGAACAAAAGCTGTATTTGATTCAGATGGAATTAAATCTTCAGATTTAGCATACCAAGCTTGGACACTAAGTAATTAAACCGTTTTTCGTCCAAGGCTTTGGTAAACAGGTCTGCTATCTGATGCTCAGTATTAACAAAGTAGAATTCTATCGTACCTCGTTCGACGTGGTCTTTGATGAAATGATACCGAACATCGATGTGTTTGGTTTTCGTGTGCTGGACCGGGTTGCTGGATATGGTGATGGCGCTCTTCGAGTCGCGGTAGATGGGAATGTTGGAATACGTGAAGCCGTAGTCCTTGATCTAAGTGCGCATCCAAATTACCTGAGAGCAGCAGCTTGCAGCGGCAACGTATTCCGCCTCAGATGTTGATGTAGATACACACATATGCTTCTTTGAAGCTCAGCTGACGAGACTATCTCCCAGGAACTGCACGTAACTCGATGTGCTCTTCTGGTCCAGCATGCTTCCAGCATGATCAGCGTCCGAGTAAGCTGTCAATTTAAAACTTGTCTCTTTCGGGTACCACAAGCCAAGATCAACAGTACCTTTTAAATATCTAAAAATCCGTTTAACAACAATTAAATGTGATTCTTTAGGTTTTGACTGAAAACGTGCGCACAGAAAAGTCGAAAACTGTTGATCCAAACCCTCAGTGATTTGATAATGACCCTATCTTAAATACTTAGTGAAAATTGTAAGTAAACAATATGTATCAGAGTTTCACTATCGCTGATAAGTACTAAGATCTTACAGTACTGCTGATAGGAACTCTCGCTCTTTTAGATTAAACATTCAGCGAACACTGTTCACCATATCGCTGAGTCTGTTCAGTCCTTATGGTGATCGCTGATAAGTTAGTTGTTTACTTATGATCCCTGAAGACAAGATTCACGTCAACAAAGGTTCTACGCTGAAGTCGAAGATTAAGCTCAAGAACCAGCGACAAGTCTCCTAATGAACTGATGCGGATCAGCGAAGACTCGGATTTGTCCACTCAACGTGAAGTATCAAGTACAAGACTTCAGCTATCGCTGAACTTTATCATTCGCTGAATAGTAAATGATAATCGCTGAATCAACGAAAGCTGATCATGAAGTCCTCCGTACAAAGTACTTTTGTCTTAACCTCCCTTGCACGCCACCGTACGAAATGTCAGAAAAGAACCTCCGAAAATCTGAAATCGTACAACCACTCTGACACTACACTGTTCATTCATGCGGCTACTAAGGTTGTCAACAAAGGTCAATGACATGCAACCAATCCGCTGATGACACGTGTAAAGTGTATACTGAATTGCATTAAATGCATGCAGTATATAAAGAGATGAACTCACTTCATTTGAAGTAACTTGCTAACTCTGGACAAGTTCAAATCTCTCTTAAGATAGGATTTTATTAGTAATCTCCTTATCTTTCTTAGTGCAAGAAACCTTAGTGTTCCAACTTGTTTAGATTTAGGTTTATCCTTAATCTTGTTTCCGCAACAAGCTGTAAATTGTTAATGATTTATCAATAAACAATTTAGAAAAGTAAAATAGTGTGTTTGTATTCAACCCCCCCCCCCCCTTCTACAAACTTGTATAGGCCTTTCGGGACCAACAAGTGGTATCAGAGCGGATTTGTTTAATCTCATAAACAAGATCTAATCTAAGATAATTCTCTTCCTTGCTATTATCTGAAAATGGCCTCCCACACAAACACAAATTATGTAGACAATGGTTCTTTTGCACAATCCCCTAAATTCTCCAAAGATAGTTTAAATCTATGGAACGATAGGATGATAATCTCAACTTTTCCTAAAGAATCCTCTAACCCCAGGTATAGAGAAGACAGGTATCAAAAGCTGAAGGAAAAGTATGCAAAGCTGAAAAGCTTTAAGAAGAAAGGAAAATGATGGCTGACTATGATTGGGCTGCTTCTGATGAAGAAGCCTCATCATCTGATTCTGAAGATGATGAAGCAAATCAATGTCTCATGGCCAAGATTGAAGAAGAGGAAGAAAGTTCAGACATTCCCTCCACTTCAACATCTGCCATTCAGGTATCACCTTCCTTCTTTACCAATATTGTAAATATTGATGAAGCTGATAGTCTCCGTAAAATCGAACTGCTGACTAGAAGTTTATACGAAGCCATGAACGGCAAAGCTGTGGTTGAAAACCAAAATCTTGATCTCGCTGAAAAGCTTAAAAACTGCCACCTTCAAATAGAAAAGCTTTCTAAATTTGAAGAAGATTTTAAAGATCAAGTCCATTTAAATCAGCTAGTCAAAATCGAACGAGCGGAAGCTATCGCTGCATTAAAAGCTGAACAAGCTACTGTTGAAGGATGGTGTAATTCTTCAACAAAGATCACTGAGATAATTAAGGCTCAGATCCCTCTGAGTGATAAACGTGGTCTGGGTTATAAATATGATACTCCAATACCAACCACTGAACGTTCAATGCTTAAATTTGGAACGTTCGTATCCTCAGTAGCTGACACTTCTTCATCTCAGTACTCCTCGTCGGTTACACCAATCCCTAAGGAAACTCCTACCTCCTCAAAAGGTAAGGAGAAAATGGTTTATTCAAAACCAACCTCTGTCTCTAAAGACAAAGGTAAAGGAATTGTTATTTATCAAAATCCTCAGAAGGGTACCTTAGTACCTAAGCTGAATGCTTCTAAAGCCTTAGTGATTCATTCATCTGGTTCTAGAAATCAGACCTCTGGATCAGTTCAGCGACCTACTCCTAGACTCAGAGTAGATGTCCTTGGTAAGAAATCTGAAGAACTGAATGTTCGTCCTTGTAACACCCCGGTTCCCAATTTACGTGATTTAACTGTCTCTTTTGGGGTTGAGTTAATTTTTGGGTCGTTATGTACGTGTTCAGGAATCTAGGGGCCAGTTTATCAATTTTGTAAGATGAGGGTGTGTTTTGGCATGTATGTAAAGGGGATGGAAACCCTAAACACCCTCATTTGCAGCCATTTGTTTCTTTAGCAAAGAAGAGAGAAAAGAGAAAGGGATTTTCGGAGTTCTTGTGAGCTGCTGTGAAAGACCGACCGATTTTCCTTCGTTAACCGTTGGATCGTCGTGAAATTTGGACAGAGACTTCACGACCCTCTAATCTACATTCTGACCGGAGGGATTTGGCATCGGATTTCCCAGTAGAGAGAACCAAGTGTCCGAAGTTGCTGTGAAAGGGATTTTCGGAGTTCTTGTGAGCTGCTGTGAAAGATCGACCGATTCTCCTTCGTTAACCGTTGGATCGTCGTGAAATTTGGACAGCGACTTCATGACCCTCTAATCTACATTCTAACCGGAGGGATTTGGCATCGGAGTTTCCAGTAGAGAGAACCAAGTGTCCGAAGTTGCTGTATTTTCCAGGCGAAAGATTTGGTGATTTTGGAAGATTCAAGTTGTGAAAGGTTCTAGGAGGATTGTTGTTCGCGGTCTAGAATTGCAAGGTATGTGTATTATGTTTAGAAATCAATAGAAATGGGGTGTATGAAATGGGATGTTTGGCAAAGTTTTATGGTATTTGGACTATCCTAGCTATGTCATTTCGGGATGAGAGTTGGGATAGAATTAGAGTTCCATTTTTGGGCTTGTTATGATATGTGTATGTATGAATGTTATAGGTGGTACGAGGTGATTATTATACACTGTGAAGTACTTGGTAATTGACATCTTGACAAGTGAGTACTCTACCTATATTATGTAAGTTATGTGTACGTAGTTGGATTGCATGTGTGATTATGTGTATGTTGGCTTTGCCAAAGGAAAGAGTACCTATGGTGGTAGTAATACCCCTAGGGAATATGTTATGTAAGAAGAGGCATGGTACCAGTGTCTAGTTATGACCTTCCTTATTGGCCTTGTGCCTTAAGGAATGGAAGGATGTTACATGTATGTGATTGCTATGTTTATGCGAGTATGTATGCATGATGATATGTGGTATAGGTGCGTGCTCACTAAGCGAAAGTTTACCCCGTTGTTATTCATCTTTTAGTGGCAGGTACATCTTCGAAGAATAAAGGAAAGGCTCCAGCTTGAAGCTTTTGGATTTGCGGCAGCTCAGCAGCTTATATTTTCTTTTGATGAATGATAGTTTTGGATTCTCTAAGCTTTTCAGTTGAATATTGTTTGTCTCAAACTTATTGGTTTTAAGTTGCAAACTTGTACTCTTTTCTATAAGATTATGGGATTTTATCTAAATGTTTTAATTACAAATCTTCCGCTGTATTTTAAGGTTACTTTCCGTTAAATGAGTGTTTTAAAGATAAGGGATGTTACAGTTGGTATCAGAGCCTTGGTTTAAGGGATTCGGGCATTCACAAGTGGTGAGTGTTTGAACTTAAACCCAAGTGCTCAAGTTTTCAAATAAGTAACCTTTAAAAAAAAGCTGTTTCGTGTAAGAAAATGGTTTATAAGGAAAGGGTGTTTTAAAAGAAAAAATTTTCACGGCTGAGCTGCGGTCCAGAGCATCAAGACGGGGGTGAGCACACTATTCCATATTAGGATTTATGATAAAGCATGTTCAGTTTTGTGAAAGACCAGTTTTATAACTGTATTGGATGAGTAATTATGTTTATGTATGCTAGATATGGTCAATGTGACAAGGTTATGATTTCAAGTATGTTTTGTTGATGCATAATGTGAATTAGAATATGATTATAATGTTTATATGATAAGTGGTAGATATGGAAAATGTTGTGATATATATGTTAAAGGTACCAACTAAGCTGGGAATTGGAACCTTAGTGACGGTGTTGAGTCTAAACATGGAGGGTGTAATTATAATGGTATAAGGGCCCATACCATTGCAATTACATTGTACATGTCGGGACTTGATATAGTTGCAAAAGAATTCTATGAACCAGACAAGGTTGAGGGTTGGGTAGTAACATGCTAGAAAGGGATTTTGTTAAGAGAGTATAAGCAGAAGGTTTCTAAGGAGCATGTTAGAAAGAAAGACAACTAAGCTAGGACCTCTGGACTATGCTAGGAGTTTGCTCATGGGGGGGGGGATGTAGATGAATTATTCTAAAGTATCATGTTTATGTATCAGAATGGTGAACACTAGAAGGCAAGGCAAGAGACCGATTATTGAAGAGGATTAGGAAATTCCTGATCTGAGAGGTGTGATCGCTGCTGAGGTCGGGGAGGTTCTTCACGAGTTACTCCCAAGTCTCTTTGAGCAGGTAAAGCAGGAACTGGCTAATGAAATTCGTAGTCAGGTAGAGGCAGCTGTGGCCAGCAGGGCCAGTGGATCAGGGGGCTTGTCAGGCGTACAACCACGGGGGACAAGCTACAGAGATTTCTCGGCCTGTCAGCCGCCACAGTTTGAGGGGCAGAAGGACCCCGTAACCAGCACTCGTTGGATAGCTGAGGTGGAGGGTGCTTTCCGCACCAGTTTTTGTACCGAGGAAGTCAAGGTTCGCTACGCATCGAACCTTCTGAGGAAGGCAGCGAAAGACTGGTGGAACCTTATTGTTCGTGCTCGGACGCCAGAACAAGTGGATAGCATGACTTGGGAACAGTTCATGGAACAGTATGTGCCCCAAATTGAGGTAGAGAGACTCACAAATGAGTTTCTATCTATGGAGCAAACTACGGAGTCGGTGAACGAGATCACTGACAAGTTTTTGGAGCGGTCCCTTTTCTGTCCTGAGTATGTCAGGAATGAAAAGGCCAAAATGTACAGATATGGGAGAGTTTTGAAACAGGAGATTAGAGAATTTGTTGTTATGGCAAGGTGCACTGATTTTCAGTAGATGCACGAGGCGGCTCGGGCTAGAGAGCTCGAATTAGAGAACCAAAGAAAGACAAGAAGGGCAGAAACGGTTCAGACTCAACCTCAGCAGACTAAGAGGTTCAAAACTGGGAGTCATAAACCGGAGGTAAAGAAAGAGTTCAAGAGAGAGCATCCCCGCTGTGGGAAGTGTGGACGACAGCATCCGGGAGAATGCCGTATGGGCTCCGGAACCTGTTACAAATGCGGGCAACCGGGTCATATCAGTCGAGACTGCAAGGCGACCGCAAAGATATGTTTTAAGTGCTACAAGTCGGGCCATTTTGCTGACGAGTGCCCAATGAATACCGGGTCGGTCCAGAACTCGGGAACCGCACCGGTGAAGATGCTAGAGGGTGGATTGGGAAAGAAGAACGACGCACCCAGGACTCGGGGGCGAGTGTTCCAGATGACCGTAGATGAAGCAAAGGAGGAGCCAGATGTCGTGACAGGTATTTTTCCTGTTAATGCATCACCTGCCCTTGTCTTATTTGACTCGGGAGCTACTAAATCTTTTGTTTCTTTATCGTTTTGTAAAGACTTTGCTATTGTAAAGGACAAGTTAGAGAGTCCGCTAGAAGTAGAAATAGCGGACGAGGAGTTTCGTTTTGTGAGTGATGTGTATAAAGGTAATGTAATAGAGATAGCCGGAGTGAAGTTTAGTATAGATCTTATTCCTATTGCGATGAGGGAAATAAATGTAGTAGTTGGGATAGATTGGCTTAGTCGGAATGGAGCGCGCATTGATTGTGAAAAACAGCAGGTAGTGATTCGAACCCCAAGTGAGGGAGAATTAACTATCTCGAGTGAAGGAAGAAAAGGGGTACCAAAGGTGTGCACTTTGGCCAAAGCTAGAAGATATGTACACCATGGTGGTAGCAGTTACTTGGCGTATATTGTTGATGAACGGGAGGAGAAAAAGAAGAGAACAGTGGCAGATGTACCAGTGGTCAGCGAGTTTCCGGATGTTTTCCCGGATGACTTGCCTGGCATTCCTCCCGGGAGGCAAGTGGAGTTCCGAATAGACTTGATTTCGGGGGCGGCACCGGTAGCAAAGGCTCCTTACCGTTTGGCACCTCCGGAGATGCATGAACTGTCTAAGCAGCTGGAGGAACTGTTGGATAAGGGTTTCATCCGCCCCAGTAGTTCACCTTGGGGAGCCCCTATCCTTTTCGTGAAAAAGAAGGACGGGTCGATGCGGATGTGCATCGACTATAGAGAGCTTAACAAGCTTACGGTGAAGAACAGATACCCGTTGCCGAGGATCGACGATCTCTTCGATCAACTTCAGGGAGCCGTTTGGTTCTCTAAGATAGATCTTCGCTCAGGGTACCACCAGTTGAAGGTCAGGGAAGAGGATGTTCACAAGACAGCGTTCAGAACCAGGTACGGGCATTTCGAGTTCATCGTGATGCCATTTGGACTGACGAACGCACCGGCGGCATTCATGGATCTTATGAATAGAGTTTGCAGACCGATGTTGGATAGGTCAGTCATCGTGTTTATAGACGATATACTGATCTACTCCAAGTCGAAGGAGGATCATATGGAGCATCTACGAGAGGTTTTGGAGATTTTGCGTAAGGAGCAGTTATATGCAAAGTTCTCCAAGTGTGATTTCTGGTTACAAGAGGTTCAATTTCTTGGACATCTTGTGAACCGAGAGGGTATCAAGGTAGACCCAGCGAAGGTGGAGGCAGTGATGAAGTGGGAAACCCCGAAGACTCCCACTGAGATTAGGAGTTTCCTTGGATTAGTCGGGTACTACCGCCTGTTCATCCAGGATTTCTCCAAGATAGCAGTTCCGTTGACGAAGCTGACGAGGAAGAACGAACGTTTCGTTTGGGGAGAGGAACAGAAAACAGCGTTCGAAACCTTAAGGAGAAAGTTATGCGAGGCTCCGGTGTTGACACTACCGGAGGGAGTTGAAGACATGACAGTCTACTGTGATGCGTCTTATCACGGGCTAGGCTGCGTTCTTATGCAGAGGGGAAGGGTGATTGCCTATGCGTCTCGTCAACTGAAGACGCATGAGGTGAATTACCCGACTCACGATTTGGAGCTTGCGGCAGTGGTGTTCGCTCTCAAGTTATGGCGGCACTACCTGTATGGGGTGAAGTGTACTATCTATACGGACCACAAGAGTCTTCGTTATTTCATGGATCAACAGAATTTGAACATGATACAGCGGAGGTGGTTGGATGTGGTGAAGGATTATGATTGCGAGATTCTTTATCACCCGGGGAAGGCAAATGTCGTAGCGGATGCCTTGAGTAGAAGAGCGAGTAGTGTTCTACTTCGGGTACCGTTGATGAGACTAACAGTATCAACGTCGCTTCACGACTTGGTAAGAAGGTCTCAAGAGGAAGCGATCAAGGGTGAGAACCAGAAGAAGGAACGGATAAAGGGACAGGTGGATCAGTTAGTGCCCGACAGTCGAGGTCTATTGACTCGGTACGGTCGGGTATGGGTTCCAGTATCGTGTAAGGCAAGGCAGACACTTCTGGACGAGGCGCATAAGTCAAGGTTCTCTATCCATCCCGGTGCTACTAAGATGTATAGAGATCTGAAGACTGACTACTGGTGGCCGGGGATGAAGAGGGACGTGGCTAAGTACGTGGAGAAATGTTTGACTTGTTTAAGGGTCAAAGCAGAGCATCAGAGACCGCACGGGAAGTTACAGCCATTAGAGATACCAGAGTGGAAGTGGGAGCATATAACAATGGATCTGATTACCAAGTTGCCTCGAACACCTAGGAATCATGATGCCATTTGGGTGGTTGTAGATAGGCTGACAAAGAGTGCCCATTTTATCGCGATCCGTGAAAGTTCATCTGCAGAAAAGTTAGCTGACATCTATGTCAGTGAAATTGTAGCAAGGCATGGGGTACCGGTAACAGTGATATCAGACAGGGATGTTCGGTTTACGTCGCGGTTTTGGGGGGAGTTCCATGAAGATTTGGGTACGAGACTTCAGTTCAGTACAGCCTTTCACCCACAGACGGACGGGCAAAGCGAGAGAACAATTCAGACTCTTGAGGATATGTTGAGAGCCTGTGTTTTGGATTTTGGGGGCAGCTGGGATACGTATTTACCGTTGGCTGAGTTCTCATACAACAACAGTTTCCATGCCAGTATTGGCATGCCTCCGTATGAGATGTTGTACGGGAGAAGATGTAGGACTCCTATCTGTTGGGGAGAGGTAGGCCAGCGGGAGTTAAGCAGCACAGAAGTGGTTCAGAAAACGACGGAAAGTATTGAGATGATTCGGGATAGGCTACGAACCGCACAGAGTCGTCAAAAGAGTTACGCCGACAAGCGAAGGTCGGATCTGGAGTTCAACGTGGGAGATAATGTTTTGTTGAAGGTATCACCTTGGAAAGGGGTGATCCGATTCCGGAAGAGGGGCAAGCTAGGCCCTAGGTTTATCGGACCTTTCAAGGTGATAGCACGGGTTGGGAAGGTTGCGTACCGGCTGGAGCTTCCGCCGGAACTCAGTCTGATACACAACACCTTCCACGTATCTCAGTTGAGGAAGTGTTTAGCTGACGAGTCGGCGCATGTCCCTATAGATGACATACAGGTCGACGAACGGTTGAATTATATTGAGAGACCGATAGCAATCTTGGAAAGGAAGACCAAATCCTTGCGAAACAAGGAGATCAGCTTAATGAAAGTTCAGTGGGAACACCGAAAAGGATCAGAATGGACATGGGAACCGGAAGCTGAGATGAGATCGAATTACCCGGAACTCTTCCAAGTCTGATCGATTTCGAGGACGAAATCCTGGTAAGTGGGGGAGAGTTGTAACACCCCGTTTCCCAATTTACGTGATTTAACTGTCTCTTTTGGGGTTGAGTTAATTTTTGGGTCGTTATGTACGTGTTCAGGAATCTAGGGGCCAGTTTATCAATTTTGTAAGATGAGGGTGTGTTTTGGCATGTATGTAAAGGGGATGGAAACCTTAAACACCCTCATTTGCAGCCATTTGTTTCTTTAGCAAAGAAGAGAGAAAAGAGAAAGGGATTTTCGGAGTTCTTGTGAGCTGCTCTGAAAGACCGACCGATTCTCCTTCGTTAACCGTTGGATCGTCGTGAAATTTGGACAGCGACTTCAAGACCCTCTAATCTACATTCTGACCGGAGGGATTTGGAATCGGAGTTCCCAGTAGAGAGAACCAAGTGTCCGAAGTTGCTGTGAAAGGGATTTTCGGAGTTCTTGTGAGCTGCTGTGAAAGATCGACCGATTCTCCTTCGTTAACCGTTGGATCGTCGTGAAATTTGGACAGCGACTTCACGACCCTCTAATCTACATTCTGACCGGAGGGATTTGGCATCGGAGTTTCCAGTAGAGACAACCAAGTGTCCGAAGTTGCTGTATTTTCCAGGCGAAAGATTTGGTGATTTTGGAAGATTCAAGTTGTGAAAGGTTCTAGGAGGATTGTTGTTCGCGGTCTAGAATTTCAAGGTATGTGTATTATGTTTAGAAATCAATAGAAATGGGGTGTATGAAATGGGATGTTTGGCAAAGTTTTATGGTATTTGGACTATCCTAGCTATGTCATTTCGGGATGAGAGTTGGGATAGAATTAGAGTTCCATTTTTGGGCTTGTTATGATATGTGTATGTATGAATGTTATAGGTGGTACGAGGTGATTATTATACACTGTGAAGTACTTGGTAATTGACATCT
This sequence comes from Saussurea involucrata, assembly GCA_033807775.1. Classification (NCBI taxonomy): domain Eukaryota; kingdom Viridiplantae; phylum Streptophyta; class Magnoliopsida; order Asterales; family Asteraceae; genus Saussurea; species Saussurea involucrata. Next base: position 18,086,913 of record CM066326.1, read on the forward strand.
TGACAAGTGAGTACTCTACCTATATTATGTAAGTTATGTGTACGTAGTTGGATTGCATGTGTGATTATGTGTATGTTGGCTTTGCCAAAGGAAAGAGTACCTATGGTGGTAGTAATACCCCTAGGGAATATGTTATGTAAGAAGAGGCCTGGTACCAGTGTCTAGTTATGACCTTCCTTATTGGCCTTGTGCCTTAAGGAATGGAAGGATGTTACATGTATGTGATTGCTATGTTTATGCGAGTATGTATGCATGATGATATGTGGTATAGGTGCGTGCTCACTAAGCGAAAGCTTACCCCGTTGTTATTCATCTTTTAGTGGCAGGTACATCTTCGAAGAATAAAGGAAAGGCTCCAGCTTGAAGCTTTTGGATTTACGGCAGCTCAGCAGCTTATATTTTCTTTTGATGAATGATAGTTTTGGATTCTCTAAGCTTTTCAGTTGAATATTGTTTGTCTCAAACTTATTGGTTTTAAGTTGCAAACTTGTACTCTTTTCTATAAGATTATAGGATTTTATCTAAATGTTTTAATTACAAATCTTCCGTTGTATTTTAAGGTTACTTTCCGTTAAATGAGTGTTTTAAAGATAAGGGATGTTACAGTCCTATTTCAAAAACCAATAGTGTACTTGGTGTTGGCACTTCTAATTCCAAATTAAAAGCTCAGCACTCAAGTGGTCCTAGAACTAATTTTAGTTATAGGAAATGTTATCACTGTGGACTTACCGATCATATTGCAAGTAAGTGTCCCACAGCCACCAAAGCTGATAAGATAGCTAAGGTGAAGATAGCACCCAAGAAGACCAAACCAGTTGCAATTCAGGTCAAGGTGACTCCTACCGCCGAGGTCAAGAAATTGACCAAAGTGAAGAAAGACAAAGTTGAATCTTCAAATGCTGCGAAGACTGCTGAACCCATTCCAACCACTTCCACTGACAAACGCGTATACATGGCGAAGTGGGTACCCAAGCAAAACTAATCTTCCTTTGTATTGCAGGTTAAGAAGGGTATCTGGTATCTCGATAGCGGATGCTCTAGACACATGACTGGAAAGAAAAGCCTGCTCCCTGAATACAAGGAAGAGAAGGGTCCCTCTGTGACTTTCGGTGGAAATGGAAAAGGACACACCCGAGGGTATGGTGTACTTTCAAATGGTACAACATCCTTCAGAAGAGTCGCATATGTTGAAGGGCTGAAGCATAATCTTCTGAGCATCAGTCAGCTTTGCGACATGGATAACAAAGTGATTTTCACTAAGGAATCCTGCTTTGTCTCTGACAAAAAGGAGAAGATAGCTCTCAGCGGTTATCGTTTGGAAAATGTTTACGTTATAAACATGGACTCAACAACCACTGAGAACTCCTGTTTCTTCTCAAAGGCATCTTCTGATGTCAACTGGCTATGGCACAAGAGGCTCTCACATCTCAACTTCAAGACACTGAATACTCTTTCATCCAAAGAGTTAGTCACTGGTCTACCTCAACATTCATACGCCAAAGAATCCTTATGTTCAGCGTGTGAAAAAGGGAAGCAGACCAAGGCAAGCTTTAAGTCAAAGCAAGTTTCCTCAGTGTCATCTCCTCTTCAACTACTCCATATGGATTTGTTTGGCCCCGTTAACAAACAATCCATCGCTGGAAAGAAATATACGCTGGTCATAGTTGATGAATTCTCTCGTTACACATGGGTAATGTTTCTCCGTTCTAAGAGTGACACCCCTGAAGAACTCATCACCTTTGTTCGGAAGATGGAAACTCTGAACAATATGACTGTTCGCTCAATAAGGAGTGATCATGGAACTGAATTCAAAAACAGTTCTCTTGATTCCTTCCTTGAGAGCAAGGGTATTTCTCACAACTTTTCGTCAGTGAGAACACCACAACAAAACGGAGTCGCTGAAAGAAGAAATAGAACAATTATTGAAGTTGCACGTTCAATGCTCAGCGATTCTCACCTGCCTACTCAGTTTTGGGCAGAAGCTGTCAACACGGCTTGTTTTACGCAAAACAGGTCGCTGATAGTCAAAAGATTCAAAAAGACATCCTATGAACTTTTTCATGGGAGAAAGCCTTCAATCAGCTTTCTTCACATCTTTGGTTGTCAGTGTTTCATACTGAACAACAGAGATGCCCTTGGAAAGTTTGATCCTAAGGCTGATGATGGAATCTTTCTTGGATACTCCTCAGTTTCCAAAGCCTTCAGAGTCTTCAACCGAAGAAGACAAACTGTAGAAGAAACTATTCACGTCACGTTTGACGAATCCCGTTCAGCGAACTCTAAACCGAACGCTGATACAGAAGAACTGAATCAATGGATGTTTTCTCATCTTGGTGATTCAGAAGATGTTCCCACTACTCATGCTCATACAACTGAAAATGATGGTCCTACTATCATTCCCAATATGCAGAATAGTGAAGCTGAAACATCTTGGGTCTCAGCTGTTCCTATAAACACTATACCCGCAGTTGATCCAAATGTCTCAGAAATTCCATCTATTTCTCAGCAATCAGTGAATGAAGTGACAAATGCAAGCATTCCTCTCTTAGCTGAAAATCCAGAAGTAGCTGAAGCCTCATCTTCAGTTTCTCCAGTTCAGACTGAGTCAGCGACGCATGCTCCGGCTCAGCGATGGACTGTAAATCACCCAATCGATCAAATTCTTGGTGATCCCAACGCTGGTATTCAGACTCGTAGAAGTGCAGGTAATATTTGTTTATTTGTTAACTTTATTTCTCTAACTGAACCAAAGAAAATAGACGATGCCCTCAGAGATCCAAACTGGGTCAGCGCTATGCAAGAAGAGCTGACTGAATTCGAAAGAAACAAAGTTTGGAAACTTGTTCGGAGACCAACTGACAAAACAGTGATAGGCACTAAGTGGGTCTATCGAAACAAGTTGGACGAACATGGTATTGTAACTCGCAACAAAGCTCGTCTTGTTGCTCAGGGATACAGACAAGAGGAAGGCATAGATTATGACGAAACCTTTGCTCCAGTAGCAAGACTTGAATCTATTCGTCCTTTCTTAGCATATGCTGTACACAAAAACTTCACTGTACATCAAATGGATGTTAAGTCAGCGTTTCTAAATGGAAAGCTGAATGAAGAAGTTTATGTGGAACAACCTCCAGGATTCTCAGATCCTAAGCGTCCAGGTTATGTTTATAAGCTGGATAAGGCACTTTATGGCTTGAAGCAAGCTCCTCGTGCATGGTATGACACTCTTTCTACTTATCTCCACCTTGAAAATTTTGAGAGAGGTAAGATTGACAAAACTTTGTTTTTTAGAAAAATAAAAGGTCATATCATTTTAGTTCAAATATATGTTGATGACATTATATTTGGTTCTACTAACCCTGAGCTTTGTACTCGTTTCGCTGATAGAATGAAAGATGAGTATAAAATGAGTATGATGGGTGAACTAACATATTTCCTTGGTCTTCAGATTAAGCAAACTGAAAAAGGAACTTTTATAAATCAGGGAAAGTATGTTAAAGATATGCTGAAGAAATTCGACTTAACTGAAAGTTCAGCTATGAAAACCCCTATGGCACCACCGCTGATACTTGATAAGGACACAAAGGGTGTTCCTGTCAATGTCACGCTGTACCATGGGATGATCGGCTCACTACTGTATCTTACAGCTAGCCGACCCGATATTATGTTTGCAACATGTCTGTGCGCACGATATCAAGCTGAACCTAAGATATCCCATATGAAAGCTGTAAAGCGAATCTTTCGATATCTTAAGGGTACAACGAATCTAGGTCTTTGGTATCCCAAAGATTCAGGATTCGATCTAACCGCCTATTCAGACAGTGATTTTGCAGGTTGCAAAATGGATAGGAAAGGCACCACAGGAGGATGTCAGCTCCTAGGTGGAAAGCTGGTAAGTTGGACAAGTAAGAAGCAAAACTCAGTGTCCACTTCCACAGCTGAAGCTGACTACGTAGCCGCTGGAAGCTGCTGTTCTCAAGTCTTGTGGATGAGAAATCAACTACTAGACTATGATCTTCAGCTCTCCAAAATTCCAATCTATTGCGACAGCACAAGTGCCATCGCTATAGCAAACAATCCAGTGCTACACTCAAAGACAAAACACATAGAAATCAGATATCATTTTATCAGAGATCATGTGATGAATGGTGATATAGAACTTCATTTTATCCCAACTGATTATCAGTTAGCTGATTTGTTTACCAAACCTTTTGATGAGACAAGATTCAACTTTCTCATCAGCGAGCTTGGAATGCTGAACTTTGAAGGATAAATCTTCAGCGGTTCACATTTAATCAGCGATACGTTTATACATTCTTGTATAGGCTCTCAGATAAAATAAACTTGTACAATCCATTTCATCATCTTCTCTCTGAATAAATTTGGTTAAACTGATATCAAGGTATGTTTTCTCTCTCTGACAAAACGCATGAAAATGCAAGATTTCAAATTCTTACATCGCTGAATATCTCTTCCTTAACAGCGATATTTTGAAATTTCTTAAAACCCTCACTGATATTTCTATTCAGTGCTTCATATTTTCCAAAGAGTCCCTGAGTTTTTCTTTCAAAACCTCAGAGACAACGAAAGAATGTGAAAGGACAGTTGTGATGTCATTGCAACGGATAACACCAGGCACGCTCTTTTTCTGACACACGTTTGCACGTTTCGTTGTCTATCCAATCAAATGCAAACACGTGTCCGTGTCATGATGAAAAACTTTCCCGCTCAAGTTTTTCTCTCTCTACTCTCTTCCTATATAAACACTCTCAAAGTTTATATTTGTCTTTTACGCGAATCAATCTTTCTCCGCAAGAAAAGAACACTGTTGCATTTTGTGCTCTCAATCTTCAAGAACTGTTCATCATCTTCTTCATCAAACTCAAGGTTAATATGTTCTTATCTATTATCAAATTTGAATAACTTGTTTTCGATCTTATCATTGTTTTACACAAGATCAAACAAAAGAACTCAAAAATAAAATCATTTTCTTTCATGGTTTTATAAACACAACCATTTCATGGTTGTTCTTCAAGTTTTAAATCTAAAATCTTAAACTTGTTCTTCTTTCGTATCCATTTTTTTAAGAAACTGGAATACAAGGCTTATGGGTGTTATATTCGTTTTTTTTTCAAAAACAAGAAAAACCCTAATCTTCATTAAGACTTTTTTGTCTGAATGAAATGGACAAAATTCGAAAAATCTTAATGGAAATTTTCTTTCCACATTAAGATAATTCTTATTTGTTAACATCTTTGGTTGAACTGATAGTGAAGCTGAATGTTACCGCTGAGTCCATCTCCGCTGATTCTGAGGAACTGGAAATCACTAAAGCTCCTCAGGTTAAGTTTGAGCTGGATCAACTAGACTGGACAAAGGCAAACAACCTCTCAGCGCTTCTCGAGTTTCCTCCTCGGAAGCAGGTATCCCATCTAGACGACGCTGTAAATCTTTTGAAGAATAGCCCCATCTACACAGCACTGACAATCACTCCTCCTGCCAGTCAACGTCTCTTATCCCAATTCTGGTACTCTGCCAGACACACCGACCTACCCTCCGCCAAAGATCCATCTAAAACCATCGACTGCATACTCAGCGATACTGAGTATGGCACCATCAAGATAACCCCCGCAATAATCCGCAAAGCCCTGAAATTCCCCAACGCTACCTCAGAAAATCCTTTCATTCCATTACCCGACCACAAGAAGCACGCTGATAGGGAAGAAATCATTGCTTTCCTTGATGCAATGGGTTACATCTGGGAGACTGGAAGAGACAAGCTACCTGAGAAGAAGCTGACGCTGATAAAGAAATCCAAGATGCCCAGCGAGATGAACTTCATCTTCGCTCACCTGATCAGCTGCATGACAGCGAAATCCGGATCTTCTGATCAAGCCGCTCAACCTCAGCAGGCCATGGGTTACGCACTGCTGAAAGGTCTCAACATTGACTGGGCCTCCATCATCTATGAAGACCTCATTCAACGTGTTGATTCTGCCGCTGACCGACCAGCATGGGTTCCTTACCCACGATTCATCAGCGCCATCTTTCAATATGGCCTGAAGGACAGCTATCCTGAAGAGGGTGATCTGAAACTTTCTCAGATTGGCCCTAAGGTTCTCGACTTCAAGCCTGTCGCCAACGAGGTACGTCTCTCTACCCTTCTCACTCTACTTAATTCTCCGCTTTCTGTGGCTCCTTCAGCGACAATACCCCTCGCTGATTCCCAGGCCACAAAATACATTCCTTCTAAGAAAAGGAAACAATCTCTTACCCCTCTTGATTCCAAAAGGATCAAGAAAACCAAGGAGCAACCCCAGCAATTCCATGCTGAAGACTCCTCAGCTCATTCTGAAGAGCTGAAGGAAAGTTCCGTGGTACGCTCTGCCACACCAATTCAAGCCATCCCTTCTAAACCTACTTCAGCGTCCTTAAACGCTGAGGTTAGAACTTTGGAATCTACCCAACCTTCTTCAGTCTCTCAAAAGACTGATGAAGTACTTCTCAGCGAATCCAACGCTGAACTTGAAACCCAACCCCAATTCTTATCCTACGATCCTCCCTCTATTTCTTTGGACACTCCTCCAGCTAAAACTGGAGATGCCATCATACAAGAAGTCGTTGAAGCTTCTCAGCGAATGACGAAGAAAGGACCTGCAGAGATCTCCATCCCTCACGGAACTTTTGAGGGAGATATGGAACACTATGGAGGGACTCGAAACTTTGATGAGTTCGTCAGCGCTCCTGCAGGTACAGATCCCACCTTAAACACTGTAACTAAACCTGAAACTTCTGAGCTTTCCTTTGTTCACAAGTACTTATATGTTACAGGTCCTTATTTGGGAGACATCAACCAGTCTCTGAAGTCCATGGAGATGAAACTTACAGATCTCACCACCGGTCTATCAAATAACTCTATAGCTGTAACAAACGCTGGAGAGAATCTGACGAAGCTGACTACTGTGGTGGAAAAGAAGGCCTCCTCTGATGACATCAAAGGCCTTGATAAAACTCTCGCCGACTTTGTCAAAGTGCTCTCCGACATCTACACTGACTACACCAACCTCAAATCGTCAGTTTCCACCGTTTCCAGCGAGGTTACAACGCTGAAGAAATCGATTGGTATACTCGAAGGTGATATGTCAGTGGTCAAGACCGACTTGGGCTCAGTGAAGACCGACCTTGGTTCTGTCAAGACAATGATCGAGACGCTGGTGAACAAGGCAAACAATCCAGCTCCTGCTCCGGCCCCTGCACCTATTTTGGACTCATTCACCGCAGAGGATCGCCAAGAGCTGAAGAAGATCACGCCTGCTATTTCTGGCCTAGAAGACAGAATAGCTAAGCTTGAAGGTTGTGTGAAAATCTCTGGCCCAGAAGACAGAGATAACACCAATGCTGAGTCTACCCATTCCTCCCCCGCCCATCATGAGAAAGAGGGGGAGAAGAGCGCTGAACAAGAGAAGAGCGCTGAAGATCAAAATAAGAGCGCTGAAGACCTTTCCCATGATGAATCTATCAGGGGAGAGGGTAATGAAGATCTGGTTACTGGACCTCAGGGAGATGAAAACCCTGAGGGAACCGAGAACCTCGCCTCTGTATCTGAGGGGGAGCAACTCGAAGAAGATGCTGAGGAATCCGAAGCAGAAGAAGACGAAGACATCGACATCCCTGAAGCTGAACCATCCTCCTCTCCAAGGAACGATGATGATGATGATGATGATGATGATGATGACGAATTCTTTGTCGTCAAACCTGCTCCTCGAAAAGCTCTTAAAGGGATCGTGATAACCGAATCCACAGGGGAGAAGACAAAAACAAAGACAAAGCACTCAGCCTCTGGCGCTGAGAAAAGCAAAGACAAAGGCATCGCTGAAGATGATAATCTGGCGATCTTGCTTGCAAAGCCGATTTGTCAGGTACACTAAACTTATTTTTGCTTCCCTGATCATCTCTGAACAATCAGTTATCCATTCCACAAACACCATATACATCCACATTATTTTTCTATCTTTTCTACCCAAGTTCTTCTACCCAGTTCTTATTTGTAAGATCGCTGCGTTTCAGCTAGTCCTCTCCCCTGTTTGAGGATATCGCTGAAGGCTCTACTATTGCGACTTCACCAATAATTCCAGCTACCGCTGAAGACATAATCCCAGTCTTAGATTTAATCTCTGAGACTGATGAACCAGAAGAACAACCTCTCTCGCACAGAAACAGACCTTCCTCAGTTCCTCAAAGGCTGAGTGAAGAAGATCAAAAGAGGAGAGAAGAAATGATAAAGCGATTTGAGGATCAGCGAATCATTCTAAGGCGCGATCAACTGCCTTCAGTTCCTCCTAAGTTCAGAATTTCAAAAGCTGAATACCAGGAACATCTCAGAGCTGAACGCCTCATCGCTGAAAGGAAGGAAGCTGAAGATAAAGACAGAGAATACGCCATCAAGCTCACTCAAGAATCTGTCAAAGACCCCAAGCTGAAGCGTATTCCCATTCAAATCCAACGAAAGCTTTGGGAACAAGCCCAGAAGATCGTGGAAAAGAAAGCTGAAGTTTCTCAGACCACCCTGATCTGGTGTAAAGAGAAAATCCACTTCAGATATCGTCCAGCGAAGATCAACAAGGTATTCATCTCTGGAAGAACCTCCATCGGAGTACCTATTGTTGACATCAAACTGTTCAGAGAAGATGGCACATCTGAAACCTTTCGCGCTGACACTGTAAAAAGGTATGGTCTCTCTGAATGGCTGGAGATGAGGTTAGCTATCCAACCATCACAATCTAAGTACAAGGATCATTTCGAAAAGCTGATAAACAGACAGATCGATTTGATATCTTCTTGTGTGGATATTCCTCCTGTTCCTGATCTAAAGTCGAAAAGAAAAAGGGGCTCACCAAAGAAGAAACGTCAAGATTCAAACTCAGGTCCTGTCATACAAAATGAAACTGGAATTGGTTTCTCTCGCGCTGAAGTACTTGGTCCTGATCCTGATCTATCTGCCCTTGACATCTCTTTGCCACCATGTGAACTTTTCGTCCCTGGTAAAGTCATCAGTAATCCTTATGGAATATTCTTTCTTGACTACGACGGACGTAAATGCTTTCAACGGATCGCTGAGCTTCCAATCACTCCAATCGAACAGCTCAGAGATCTCATCTACTAGTGCGACTTCAGAAAAGACATTCAGGCACGACACCTAAAACCCTTGATTTTTGAAGCTGCTCTGAAGCTAAAGAATAAAGGAGAAAAGGTTCCTGACTGGATGATTCCAACTGAAAAGACAACCCTTGATGAACTTCTCATTAAGGAAGAACCCTTTGAAGGCTGACAACAATCACCTCATTCTCTATTGTATCAGTCATCCTTCAGTACTTGTAATTTATTTCGCTTGTACTTGTAATCTTTCTTATTCAAATTGTAACCTGATTCAAAGATTTAAAGAAAGATTTCAGCGAATGTACTTTACTCCATCAGTACTGAAAAGATCCCAGAAAACAGTAAAAGGGACAAATATTTTATGAGTTCTTTTTATCCTTATGTTTTCATTAAATAGCAATTTTCTTTGTTGCTATGTCATAATCAAATAGGGGGAGATTGTTGATCCAAACCCTCAGTGATTTGATAATGACCCTATCTTAAATACTTAGTGAAAATTGTAAGTAAACAATATGTATCAGAGTTTCACTATCGCTGATAAGTACTAAGATCTTACAGTACTGCTGATAGGAACTCTCGCTCTTTTAGATTAAACATTCAGCGAACACTGTTCACCATATCGCTGAGTCTGTTCAGTCCTTATGGTGATCGCTGATAAGTTAGTTGTTTACTTATGATCCCTGAAGACAAGATTCACGTCAACAAAGGTTCTACGCTGAAGTCGAAGATTAAGCTCAAGAACCAGCGACAAGTCTCCTAATGAACTGATGCGGATCAGCGAAGACTCAGATTTGTCCACTCAACGTGAAGTATCAAGTACAAGACTTCAGCTATCGCTGAACTTTATCATTCGCTGAATAGTAAATGATAATCGCTGAATCAACGAAAGCTGATCATGAAGTCCTCCGTACAAAGTACTTTTGTCTTAACCTCCCTTGCACGCCACCGTACGAAATGTCAGAAAAGAACCTCCGAAAATCTGAAATCGTACAACCACTCTGACACTACACTGTTCATTCATGCGGCTACTAAGGTTGTCAACAAAGGTCAATGACATGCAACCAATCCGCTGATGACACGTGTAAAGTGTATACTGAATTGCATTAAATGCATGCAGTATATAAAGAGATGAACTCACTTCATTTGAAGTAACTTGCTAACTCTGGACAAGTTCAAATCTCTCTTAAGATAGGATTTTATTAGTAATCTCCTTATCTTTCTTAGTGCAAGAAACCTTAGTGTTCCAACTTGTTTAGATTTAGGTTTATCCTTAATCTTGTTTCCGCAACAAGCTGTAAATTGTTAATGATTTATCAATAAACAATTTAGAAAAGTAAAATAGTGTGTTTGTATTCAACCCCCCCCCCCCCCCCTTCTACAAACTTGTATAGGCCCTTTCGGGACCAACAAAAACATTATATCTGGCCTACTCGCCGTCAAGTACATTAAAGAACCTATCATTCCTCGGTAGGTCTTGGTGTCCACATCCTTTCCGTTAGGATCGGCGTGTAACCTTGAACCCGGAGACATGAGAGTTTTCATGGGCGCAGACTGTTCCATCTGGTATCTCCGAATAATGTCCCGCATGTACTTAGCTTGGTTAATAAAAATCCTGGTCAACATTTGCTTAACTTGAAGACCGAGGAAAAAATTCATTTCACATATCATACTCATTTGAAAATATCTCCCCCATAAGAACTGAAAAGTTCTTACAGTATTGAGGGTTTGTTGAGCCAAAAATAATATCATCTACATACACTTGAACAAGAATTATGTCCTCTTTTTCTTTCTTAATAAAAAAAGTGGTGTCGATTTTACCTTTTGAAAAACCATATCTTACTAGGAAATTGGACAACGCATCATACCAGGCTCGTGGAGCTTGTTTGAGGCCATAGAGGGCCTTGTCTAGGATGTAGACATGATTGGGCTTGGAGTCATCTATGAAGCCTTATGGTTGCGAGACATATATTTCTTCTTTGAGAACGCCGTTGAGGAAAGCTGTCTTCACGTCAATCTGGAAGACGGTGAAGTTCTTGTGTGCGACGTAGGCAAGAAACATGCGTATCGCTTCAATCTGTGCCATGGGGGCGTATGTCTCATCGTAGTTGATGCCTTCTTGTTGTCGGTATCCTTTTGCTATGAGGCGAGCCTTGTTTCGAATGACGGTGCCGTCTTCATCCTTCTTGTTTTTGAACACCCACTTCGTGCCGATAATCGTCTTATTAGTTGGACGTGGGACAAGTCGCCATACTTTGAGAGCCTCAAACTGGTTGAGTTCCTCTTGCATCGCGATTACCCAGTCCGGATCGCTGAGAGCTTTGGTGGCAGTTGCGGGCTCAATTTGTTGAGGAAGCCGGAGAAGAGACAAAAGTTTGCGGAGGTGCCTCGAGTTTGAACAAGTGTGGACGGATCACCGATAATTTGGTGTAGAGGGTGTGCACGTGTCCATTTGGTTGTATGTGGAAGTGGTTGAGCAGTTGCATGAGACGTGTCTGGATCTACATACGTACCAAGAGGAAGGTCTTGAACAGCTTCGAGGGTTGATGGATTGCTGACTGGAGCCGTCGGTGCTGGATTCGCTAGCGGTTGAACAACCTCCGGGGAAGAGAATGTTTGCTCCGTTCGAGTTGTAGATGACAAATCTTCAGCAGCAACTTCTTGGAGAGGCAATGCAGTCTCCGGTGCGATTTCAGCGTCAATTGTAGTATCACTCGAAGTTTGAGGGGTTTCGGTTATGTTCGTTGGAACGCTCGAGGATGGTGGGGGACCGGTCAAATTCACCGAGTCTTCTTGTTGTATCACTTCAATCCTGTTATTGACATTGACAGTTGGGTTAGACGCAGGAAAGAAATCATCATAAAAGTATTCAAACAGTAAATCCAAATCTGAGAGATGTGATCGTGACGTAGAGGCATGATTTGGATCTACTGGTGTTTGTGTAGATCTCGAACGAGGTTGTTCGGAAGCTAATACGCCAGTTAAAGCGGGTTCTGAACTGAGAAGCTAAATCAGCCGCTTCATCAAACGTCACGTTTACGCTTTCGATGACTATCTTCGTGCGCTTGTTGTAAACGCGAAACGCCTGAGCCTAGGATGAGTATCCAATGAATACTCCTTCATCTGCTTTCGGGCTGAACTTCCCGAGATCGTCCTTGTCGTTCATGACGTAGCAAGTGCATCCAAAGGCGTGAAAATACTTGATGGTGGGGATGTGGTTGTTGATGATCTCGTATGGCGTTTTGTTGAACCACTTATTGAGGATTGACCGGTTCTGCGTATAACAAGCGGTTGCAACGGCTTCGGCCCATAAGAACAACGTTAGCTTTAACTGGGATAACATCGTGTGAGCTGCTTCTACCACGGTACGGTTACGCCTTTCCACGATTACATTCTGCTGAGGAGTCCGTGCAACTAAGAATGTACGATTGATTCCTACCGAAGTAAGGTAATCGTCCAACGTACAATTCTTGAATTCCGTACTGTTGTCCGTTCGGATGGTCTGAACCAGTTGTTGAAGATTCAACTGGATTGTCTTCAGGTGGGAGATGGTCAGCTCAGGGACTCGTTCTTGGAGTGTAGAAACTTCACCCACGTATATCTTGAGTAATCGTCTACCATCACCAAAACATACTTCTTGCGGTTGATGAGTTCGAGGGACTTCGACGTGCTCGGAGCGGCCTTCGGATTGTGAGACGCTCGCTTCATCTTTCCCATCTCGCATGCGACACACAAACGTTATTTCTTAAATTTCAGCTCGGGCATACCTTTCACGTATCCGCCTAGCACCAGCTTGTTGATGTGTTTGAAGTTGAGGTGCGAAAGCCGTCGATGCGAAATCCAGGTTTGTTGAGAATTTGCCTTTGACCTCAAGTAGACGAACTCGTCGGTCTTCAGCGATGAGAGGTCTATGGTGTAGAGATTGGTCTTGCAAGTTCCAACCAATAGTTCCTTTCCGTCTTCAGTGCGAACGCTACACCTCTTGGCCTTGAAGTTGACCTCTAAGTCTTTGTCGCAGAACTAGCCTTTGCTGAAGAGATTGTGTCCTAACCCGGCGACGTATGATACTTTCTTGATGGTGATGTTGTCTTGAACAATGTTGTCGTAACGCATGATAGGTGCCTTGTCGTCGTTCCCAAACCTCACGTTGCCACAATATTTCTCAGTGAAGTTCGTGAGAAGCTCCCTTCTTACGGTCATGTGCTTGGAGCAGCCTGAATCTAAGTACCACACATGACCGTTATGCAAAAAGGAGATTAAAGAGTCTTAGGTACCCATTTAAAAATGGGTCCTGGGGGGTTAGGTGTAGCACCTGTTTTAGGAACCCATTTTGAATTGGGCTTCCGTTTGGGTTTGCGTGATTTACGCTTAGGTCTAGAATGAAACACATGACAAGACCCAAACCAATCAGATGCATATTGTTTATCCACAAAATCATTCAATCCACAATTATAACAACATAAACAATCATGAGATAACTGAAGTAATTGTTGAATTGAATAAACTTTTAAAGGGAAATCAACACACTGTTCAACGAAATCACTTGTATTAATTACATCATAATTATTAATGTCTGTCCTAGAATTGAAAACGGAATTAAATGACTGTGGCTTCGACTTTCTCTCGTTAGTTCCTTTTGCTACCCACTTTTGTTTAACATTTTTGGCCCGACCATTTTTATCTGAAAAACCATTAAAGTCATGATCGGTAGAGCTTGAGTAGTAAGGATGTCTATTTTGAGAATTTCCGGTTTGTTTCCGTTTCTGTGAACATCTTTTAGATTTAGATGTGTTTTTGGAAACATCGTTCACAGATTGGGTTTTAGGTGCAGATGTAGAACATTCGCCCTTTTGAAATCTTACCGGTCGATTAACTACTTTTGAAAGAAAATATGTGTGATTTGGAAGCGGTTTATCGAATTCAAACTTTGAAAACTCGTCATCTGAACACTCGTTAGAATTCATGAAAGCATAAAAATCAATCTCACTTTCGGGTGGAACATCAGAAGAAGGCGAGGAACTATTAGAAACTGTGTTTTGCAAAGAATCGGTTGCGGAAGCTTTTTGAAAATCAGAGTTTAAATTCTTTGGCAAACTTATCACTTGAGGTCCTTTTCCTATTCTAGAAGAGATTTTTCCAATAAAAGCCTTACACGAAGATGTATCTATTGAGTTCGAGGAAGGTTCGGACATAGTAATTCTTTCAGTTTGGAACTGGTCAAACTTCTCTTGAAGTTTGCCTTTGCTCACTTGCTCTTCCATCACTTATGTTGCCAAAGCAGACAGTTTAGATGTGAGACGATTAATTTCTGTCTGAAGGATTTCCTTTTCCTCAATAGATAGAGATTCGGTTTTGGTGGCATTCAAACGCTCAAGTTGAGATTGAAGCTCTTGTTTTTCTTTTTGAAATTTTATCCGTTCCTGAGCAAATGACTCCTCTAGATCGACAATTTTCATTTCCAAGACGAGAGGTGGAACATAGCGTTTAAACTCGTTCGTCTCTGTTTTGGTCTCAGTTGCAGAGGCCTCATCCTTTTTGGAGGAATCCTTGGGCTTTGCAACTTTGTAGCCGTCAAAGTAGTCATTTGATAGGTACTTAGATTTCTTTTTCTCATATGATGTATTAAGAACTTCATACGCAAAAGGTAATTGCATTTTAGTTGTGCGTTTGCGTTTATATTCCTCAGTTTCCTCTTCTTTCTCTTCGAGTGGTCCCGTCTATTTGATTTTATATTGGGGATATCTTTTCTCGAGACCAAAAAAGTTAAACTCGTATAGAGTAGGTCTCATTGTCAAAACCTTTTTCAAGTAACTGAATTCCTTAGGTTTGTTAAAATAACTGAATTCCTTAGGTTTGTTCAGATGGATCGTTTGATCAGTTTGACCTCGTTTATACAGCTTATGCTCAAGATCAGTTATTTTAGAAATATGCTCCTTGATTTGAATTTGAAGAGAAGAGCATTGATAGACAATCTCAGCTTTCTCATTCTCACACTAATCAAGGTTAGCGTTTAATTTAGATATTTTGGCCCTTAAGTCTTTGGGAGCAATGGATAGGTTAGAGCACTTTTCCTTTAGGTAGGTGTTGTCAGTTTTAACCTTTTCTGTGATCTTTACCTGAACACTTAGCTTTTCTTTTAGATCGGTTATTTCAAGCACTTGTTCATTTATAGTATTCTTACCGGTATTTACACGTTGAACAAGCAATTGCATCTGATCCATTAGAGCTTGATGGATAGGAATACATACCTGACATAAATTTCCGAGGTCTGTAGGAGGAGAATTATTGCCCATGAAGCACAGGTGAGCATCAGCATCTTCAGTATCACTGTCGTCGGATAGGTTCAGCCAATGATCATCTTCAACTAGCAACGCCTTTCCAGCTTCTTTCTGTTGCGCTAAGAGTAGTTTGGCTTTGTAGTATTCTGCATTCCAAACAACAGGCTTTCGGCAGTCTTTGGCAAATGGCCAAGCTTGCCACAGTTGTAGCATTTGACCGGTTCATCTTTATTCTAAACCTCAGACTTGCGTTCATGCTTCTCCTTGTGCTCAAACTGTTTGTTCTCTTCAGATCTTCTTTTTCCTTCGTACCGATATTTGTAATCGTGGCGCTTGTTGGGAGTGGTTGAATAGCGCTGATTATTGGAAGACGGCTTCTTGAAGAAGTCCTTCTTTTGGAAAGACTTGGAAATAAAGGCCATAGCTTTCTTTATGTTTGTCAGCTCGGGGTCAGAATCGCTTTCCTCGGATTCTTCATCTTCTGGTTCAGATTCACTTGATGCTTGATTCCTTTTAGAACTGCGGCTGGATGACTTACCGCGTTTGTCAGACACTAGTGCGAGGGGATCAGCTTGATGCTTAGTGGAAGACTTCTGTATGCCTATTATCTCCATCACCTCATCTTCGTCTTGCATGAGCATTTCATACAGCTCATTGATTGGGACATTCTCGATCTGACGGTTGTGTTTGATGTGAGATGCAAACATTCTCCATTCTGGCAGAAGATTGTTCAGGAACTTGAGAGAGTTCTCAGTATTGGAGCGCGTGATCTTGTTCTTTTGGAGGTCATTCAGTAGAAGACAGAATCGTTCATATGTCTGAGTTAACGATTCTCCCTTGCGCTGCTTGAAACCATCGTATCGAGTGATGCAGCTATTGATCTTCAACTGATTACCGACTTTGTTGTCGCTCATCATCTTGGCAACTTGATCCCACATTCCTTTCGAAGTCTCCTTAAAGCAGTCAATGGACGTGTAGATATCATTTGGCAGACTTTGAACCAGATAGCGCTTTGCATGCTTTTCTCCATTGAATTTGTTCTTCTCATCTTCAGTCATCTGGCTATAAGTCTTGGGCGTTGGTTGAGCCTGAGTACCATCAGCTTGAGCTAGTACAGTTGCCGTTGGAGTCTCTTGTGGACCTTCGGTGAGAGCTTGCCAGATGAACTCGAAGTTATCCTTGGAATCGATGAAGATAAGGAATCTATCTTGCCATTGTGCGTATTCGCCTCTATAGAGAATCGGAGGATTGGAGTCGGTACCGATAGCTAGAGCGTCGCGAGACATGGTGATATTGCACTTCGTAATCGTAAGATTGAAAGAGTGATTCAAAAGTATAGTGACCTAGCGCGAGAAAACCTAATAATGTCCTAACGCAACTCTAAGCAGTAGAAAATAAATACTGAAAAATATGCACTGGACAAAAGTAGTCCGGATAGGAATCTGGATTGACAGTCCGAAATAGGAATTCCAAAAATGAGTTCGGATTTGAATCCGGAAAAGAATATCGGAATATTAAGTATTCCGGAATCCGGGGTGAGTCCGGATAAGGTTGAGTCCGGAAGAATATGGGTCCGGAATCCAGGATGGTTCCGGAGTAAGCAAGTCCGGAAAAGGTTCTGGTAAAGGTTCCGGAATCCGGTAAGGTTATCCAGAATAGAGTGCGGAGTACGGGACAAGATCCGGTAAAAATTCCGGAGTCCGAAAGAAATCCGGAATCCGATAAGATCCAGAAAAAGATTCCGGAAACACGTGAAATTGCGGAAAAAGGTAACTTGTCCAGAAAAGAAATTACCTGGAATAGAGTTCCGGAATACGAGTATGATCGAACGAAATCAACTCAAAACTTGTCAAACTTGAGGATTTTCTTCCTGAAACGAATTATACCAAAAAGATGTCCAAAAATACAAGTACCCAAATCGAATTTTTAACCAAAAAACAAGTTTTTGAAGAAAAATTGATGAACTTTGTATGAACAGAGCAAGAACCCATAAAACTTAATTTGATAAATTAAATGCCTAAAACTCAGATTCTTGCAACGAAACTTAAGGGAACTTGTTTTAACACAGAAACAAACACAATGGCACGATCAGAATACTAAAATTTGCAGAAACAAAGCAAATTAGATGAACACAGATAAAACTCACAATGCGGTTTTAGGAGTAGAATTTCTTGAATCAATCTTCAATCACTTGCTCTGATACCACGTGTGGATCTCAGAAAAAGTGCAATCAATGATAATAATTTCAATAAGCAATTAAGAACACAATGATTTCAATATGTCATCCCTCTCATTCAATAACCAAAAGTGTTTACAGTGATAATGCGGCTATGAATGCTAATTGATTGATTAACCTAAAACATAAAGCAAAATAAACTATTTATACCTTTTAGGTATTTTACACATTTAGCCCAAACTTTAAGACAATTACATTTTCAACCCTAACAAAAACCAACACTGATAATTTCCAAACTATCAGGACTTCCCTCTGAAAATGAAAAGACAGTTTTCTCTGTGACATCATCAAACGGATAACCCTTGGCACGAATTTTCGTCTGACACATTCGTCCGTTAGAATTCTTGACCAATACGCTTCGTGGGACGTGTCGCATGTCATGATGAGTTACTTTTCCCGCTCATCAACCTTTCTCTCTCCTCTCACTATATAAACAATTCATGTTTATATTTTTACCTTTTACGCGCTCAAAACATTCCTAAGCAAGAAAAAGCTTCCTGTGTTATTGTGTTCTCGAATTTTTGTTAAAACTTAAGACTAGTTCATCATCATCTTCAACAACACAACAGGTTTTTATTATTCTCTTCATCTATTCTGGATCTTCTCAAACATGTTTTTGATCTTAAATTTTTGTTTTTAAGGATCAAAACCTACATTTTCTTCAAAGAAATCATCTTCTTCATGATTTTTTTGAGATAAAACTTTAACAAGTTTTTCTTAAAGTTTAAAACTTATTCTTAAACTTTTTTCTTCTTTAAATACATTTTTCCAGAATCCTTCTTAAAAAGGAAACTGGAAAGCAATGTTTTCTACTAGTTTTGATCTTTTACAAAACTGGAAAATCACCTTTTTATGTTTCTTTCCTTATAAAGAAACTGGTAAAACCCTAAAACTCTTATTCTGGAACTATTTCCTTACTAAGAAAGTTTCTTCTTCTTCCTTTCTATTTTTTGGTATTTTCTCAAAAATGGCACCCACTCCAGTGACAATGGTCAAATCCAAAAACATGCCTGGTGAACTGAACCAGATCACTTTCGCATCAAACAATCACTTGGCACTGCTCGAATTCACCAAGAAGAAACCATGCCCACATCTCGCTGAGGCAGTAACATTCCTCAAACACTCTCCCATCTTCAAAGCCATTACCATCGCTCCACCTGCTCATCACCATCTCCTTCAGCAGTTCTGGTACACTGCTGAGAGGACCATCCATACCACCGGATTTGGGAATAAAGTCGTTGTCATTGGCTTTCAAACTGAATTTGGAGAAGGCTTCATCACTGCCAATGGCATACGCACAGCGTTAGAACTCCCTACTGGCCCTTTCGAGCCCCTACCAAGCGATGAGGAACTCATCAGGTTTCTGGACCTGATGAAATACACGTGGGACAACAAGCCCCGCACTGAAGAGCCCGACAAGAAGCTCACCAAGGTGCTCAAGGCAAAAATGCCTTCAGAGCTCAACTTCATTGTTAGCTTCAATCTTCCTAATCATAGAAGTATTTAGAAGTAGTGAAAATAGGCTAAGTGAAGAAAGCCTCTTACAGAGGCTCTGCTGAACTTACCGAGAGATCAAGGTCAAGAAGCTACAGAAGCTAAAGAGGCGCCCTACAGAAGCTCTGTCATACGCGCAAAGAAGACCAAAGACTCGGAATCCGGTGAAGACTGCTCTTCTAAGGACCAAATCGCAGAACCTCTGTGGCACTTCACAGAGCCTCTACGGTCTTCAACAAAGACTTTAAAGATATTTATAATATCTTGCTACTGTTACAGACCTGTTCATCAACTTGCATGATAGCATGCCCTGTCCAACTGCAACGTGTCAAACTCTGGTTGGATTCAATAAGGCTTAGTACATAATAGACGTCTGTTGCATTAAATGCAATACAGCACGTCCAACTGTTCATGCCATCCGTCCAATTATTCATACCGTCCTTTGTGAATAGTAGCATATGCTTTATGGTCCCCTTAGAGTAGTATATAAGGAAGACTCATGTTGAGTTCTTCCTATCTATCTATCTATCGATCGATCAATCGAACAATCGAAACAAGAATTCAAGAGAGAAAAACATCACAAGAACACATAGCTTTAAACACTTTGAGAGTCATATCTGTTTTAAAAGCTTTGCTTACTCACTGTTCTTGAATCTGTTCTTAATATATATATTCAGTAAACTTTGAGATATTATTTCCTGTTCACTGTTTATTTATATTATGTTCTAAATCTATCAATCATATCTGTTGGTTATTCAAATACGCTTCCGCATCAAACATAAATTCGAACTAATAGATCTGACAATCTTGTATAAGCAAAACGGGAACCAACAATTGGTATCAGAGCGAAGCTTGATTATCAATATCAAGTGATCCTCGTTTTTACAAGATTAGTGATAGAAATCATTTTTTCCTATTCCTCATCTCTAGGTTAAAACTACATTAAAGTGTACTCTAGGAACTGTTCAAACCCAGAAAACTTTCCAGATCTTCAGACTCATACTCTTTAAATTATACTATCTTTTCAGAACCTTAAAAATGACAAATACAAATAACTTCTTTACTGTTGGTTCACTCACCAAGCCTCCTACTCTCCTACGAGATGAGTATCCTCAATGGAAGATAAAATTGGTTCATTTCTTTGAGGGTACTGAAAAAAATCTAGTACAATATCTTTACAACCTTCCTCCTGTTCCCATGATAGCAGTACCACGAGTACCAGCTACTGTTGAATCTCCAGAAATCCCTGAACATCAAAAACCAAAACCAAAAGAAGAATGGTAAAATGAAGATAAGGCAGAAGATGAAGTTGCACAGAAAACAAAAAGAATCCTGATAATGGCTATCCCCAACGAGCTTTTTCAATCCTTAGATGCATGCGAAACTGCGCACGATCTTTGGAAAGAATTAGAAAGACAGTTGGAAGGGGGTGCTAAAACACAGAAGAACCGAAGGGCACAGTACATAAATGAATATCATGCATTCAGAGCCTCTGCAACAGAATCTCTGCAAACAACGTACGATAGGTTCAACTCTCTCATAAACAAATGTAGAAAGTCCGGCATTCACAGAACCTCGGAAGAAAATAACGTCATGTTTCTAAAGAGTCTGAATGATGAGTGGCTTCAATTGTCTATGTCTTTACAAACAAACCAAGATCTAGACTCATGGACACTCTCTGATCTCTATGGAACACTAGCTGCACAAGAGCCTCAAATAGCACAGGCTAAAACAATAGCCATTGCACCATACGCATTGGTTAGTAAATCAACAGAGGCTACAGAGAGACCAAGAAATGAGATAGCAACAGAGGAGAAGAAGAAGGAGAAGAAGAAGATAGTGATGGTTGATAGCGAAGAAGGCGAGCTGATAGAGGAAGAAATAACTCTTGCGTCATTAGCTAAATCATTGGCTCTATTGACAAGAGAGTTCAGAGGTAACCAAAGAAATTTTGGAAATGACAGATATAGTAGAGACAACCAGAGAGATAGAAGAGATGATGAAAGAAGAGAAGAATCAAGTGACCGACAGAGGTCAGACTACAGAAGTGACCGACAGAGGTCGAGCGACAGAAACTACAGAGGAAATGACCGACAGAGGTCAGATGACAAGGTAGGCCACACACAAGAATGCTACAAATGTGGTAAGCCTGGTCATTACGCAAACGAATGCCGAACAGAGAAAGGTGGAGACCAACAGAAGTCCGACGATCGAACTGGAAACACCTCCCAAGGTTGCTTCAACGGCGGCAAGCCAGGCCATTTCGCAAAAGATTGTAGAAGTAGACAAAATCGCCCACAGAAGGACTCAGCTTTTTACAAAAAGAAGGCTGAATATTATGCACAAAAATCCCTAATGGCGAACAAAGAGCATTCTGAAGCAAATAAGGAGGACTTCGAGTCAGACTCTACCTCTGATGATGAATTCACCACCAATGCCCTGTTCTGTGGCATGGCAGAAGTCGACTCGGGCACTGACAATGAGGTATCCATTTCAAACTCTACCTCTTGTATTAAATATGTAGAAAATGATTCTGTTAGACTTAACATTGAACTGATTGAACTCAAAGAGATAAATGAAAGTATTCAGAAAAGACTCACCTTTAATGAGAGAGAAGTAAGGCTTCTCACTCAAGAAAAAGCCAAAATTTTTGAAGAAAAGGAAAGAGTAGAAAAATATTGGAGCAAAAATGTAGATCCTTTAAAAAGGCAAATTTCTGAATTAACCTCTGCTTTAAAAGTCAAAACTAAAGAGCTTTCAGTTTCTAGGAGTGAAACAACAGACATAAGAGCTCTCAAAAAATACTTTCAAAAAGAGAGAGAGGTACTTTGGCAAGATCTACTCAGAAGAGAGGTTTTACTTAAAAACTATAAAGATGCACAGAAGGTGTATGAGAAAGTAAACTCACAAATAGGAAGACGAGGTATAGGGTATGATGATATTACTCTAGGTGTTGAAGGCAAAAGACTTAAACCTCTGTCTTCTCTGTTTGTGGTAGGAAATACAAATAAACCAATTTTTCCAAACTTACTCTCTGTAAGTAAAAGGGTTAAAATCTCTGAAGAACCTCACTTGAGGAAACATACGAAGATGATCAATGTGTGGTTTGAAAACACAGATTCATCATCTTCAACCTCTGTCAATAGAGGAATCAAACCAAAGAAATATCTGAAAACACAAGATCAGATTGGTATCTTTAAGTTTGGTAAACCAGAGACTCAAACACAGGTCGCTTTTGTCTGTATGATAGATGTCAAAAAGAAATTATCTGCAAAAGCTCCTGAGTTTAAACCCATCTTTTCAGAAGAAAATCTTAAAAGATCAATTGAAAAAGAAATTTTGGAAGTTTTGAAATCAAATGTTTTAGAAAATCTCTGTACATCTTCTATAGATCAAATTCTCGCTGAATATATCTCATCTGAAACCTCTGCCATCTATGAAAGTTTTTCTACAGAGGAAGAAAACTCGTACGATACATGCTCAGAAAATCCAGCCTCTGTCGAAAGAAATGACTCAACCTCTGTATATGAAGACGATTCATCCTCTGACGACTCAGAGACTGATTCTAAATCAGGGATAATTCACTGTGACACAGAGGATGTTAAATTCTCCTCTGAGGTTCTTAACAGAACAATTTCTCCAAAAGAGAAAATCACAGAGATACCTATCTGTCCAGATTTTCTAAAAATGTGTATACAAGTCAAAACCTCTACAGAGCTTGATAATTTGAAAAAGGCCTCTGAAAATCCTAAAAGCTCAAAATTTTCAAAACCTTTAAGGCCTGAATCTAACAAATATCTTTCCTCTGTGACAGTGAAGACAGACGTTCACCACAGAAGAGACTCACAGAAGGCGGGACCTAAACAAGATTTTTGCAAAAAACATTCTAGTATTCATAGATCTTCTTGTAATAGGAAATCTAATGTTAAGAACGAATGTAATGCCTCTGTGACTCAGTTCAATGAATTCAATGAAAAGTTCAAACAAATCACGTCTCATATTAAATACTGTCAGTGTTTTGATCTTATGTTCAGATTGAAAAATCACTTCTCAAGTCCAAATTGCTTACTCTCCATTAAAATTCAAACTCAAAAGTCAAAACCTAGAGAGATACAATCTGATCTTTCTACAAAAGATAAAATGTATTTCAAGAATGCTAAGGCAAACTTGAAAATTTCTAACAATATTGGACCCATATGGATATGGGTACCTAAGTATCTGTGATTGTCTTACAGAAGCGGTATGTGCCAATTTGGTATCTTGACTCTGGATGCTCAAGGCACATGACTGGCGATAGAAGTTTACTATCCACGTACAAAGAAACACACGATGGTGGATCTGTAACTTTTGGAGACAACAAGAAGGGACATAACGATGGTGGATCTGTAACTCTGGCATCTCGCAAACGAAAGAAGACTTGAATCTTCTATTTTTAGAGATGTTCCACGATGACATTGATCCTTCTGTTGGAACCATCAGAGTTTCTGAAGAACCATCTTCTGTTGGACAAAATCCTACAGGTATGACTCTAACTGGTCCAAATAATGCTTCATCTTCTTCTATAAATACTACAGATGCAAATGCCGAAGAAGAAAATGCAGAAGACGAAACATCAAGAAAAACGACCACAGAAGCTGCTGAAAAACAAACTCCACAATCCACAGAAGAACCAATTACAGAGGTAATTGAGGACCAAGACTATACGTCCTCAGAGGAACAAACTCCACCACCACTCATACCAATCATTCCACAAATGGTAGAATCTTCTACCAAGGTAAGAAGAACGACAGAGGCTATACAAGAAGAAGATCCACAAGAAGCTTCTGAAGAAAGGTTCGATGACATTGATGACCATCTTCCTCGCACCACTCAGTGGACAAAAAGCCATCCTCCAAGCCAGATAATCGGAGAACCTTCTGACTCAGTAAAAACCAGGTCTGCCACTGCTAATTTTTGTTTCTTTACAAATTTTATTAGTGTGATAGAACCAAAGAAGATTTCTGAAGCACTAGATGACCCAAACTGGGTAGACGCCATGCAAGAAGAACTTCTGCAGTTTGAGCGTAACAGAGTATGGACTTTAGTACCTCTGCCACGAGGGAAACAGGCCATTGGGACTAAGTGTGTCTACAGAAATAAGAAGGATGAAGATGGAGTGGTCATCAGAAACAAAGCACGATTGGTGGCCAAGGGTTATAGACAAGAAGAAGGCATAGATTACGATGAGACTTTTGCCCCTGTCGCACGGCTCGAAGCAATAAGAATATTCTTAGCCTTCGCAGCCCACAGAGGATTTAAAGCTTATCAGATAGACGTAAAATCAGCTTTTCAAATGCAAAAATCTGAGTCTCTTAAAAAAGAACCTCTGTCAAACATTTATTTCTGTTCATTTAATGTACTCAAATGTAAATGCCTCTGGCATAAATTCCAAATGAAAGAAATAATCCTTTGAGGTATTGTTTAACCTCTGTCTATCTTAACTTAGCCTAAAATTCAAAAAGTCAAATTTTTATTTTTCAATACTTAGGGGGAGATTGTTAGCTCCAATATTCTAGAATATTAGAAGTATTGAAAAATGGCCAAGTACAGAAGAACTTCCACAGAAGCTCTGCTGAGTGCAACAGAAGCTATGTCGGGCATCTCAGAAGAATCAAAGGAAGTTTGATCAAGAGTGATCAAAAACCGAAGAAACTACAGAAGAACTCTACAGAAGATCAAAACCTCAGAACCTCTGTCACCGATAACAGAGCCTCTGCAGACAACTTCAGAAGACAAGGAACCCAGTGAAGACTACTCTACAAAGGACCAACCACAAAACCTCTGCAACACTTTACAGAGCCTCTGTGGTCCTCACTGAAGACTCAAGATATTTATAATATCTTACCACTGTTAAAGAAATATCTTGCTACTGTTCCAGGATCTGTTCATCAACTTGCATGGTAACATACCCTGTCCAACCTCAACACGTGTCAAACTTTGAGTGGACTCAATAGGGCTTAGTACAACATAGACGTCTGCGGCATTTAATGCTTGCAGTTTTCCAACTGTTCATACCATCTCTTCTTTCCTGTAGCAACAGTTTCTTGTCTAGAATAGATCTTTTGTAGTAGTATAAAAGGAAGACTCATGTTGAGTTCATCCTAACAACGATAACACACAACACAAAAACACTTGCAAACAATTAGCGTCAAATCTGTTCTAAGTGTTCTTGATATATTAAATACAGTGGGTCTTTGTGCTATAAATCTATTCTCTTCACTGTTTATTTGATATTGTGTGTTCTAAATCTATCAAACATATCTGTTAGTTCTTTAAATACGCTTCCACATCAAACCTTAAACCTGAACTAATAGATCTGATAATCTTGTTTAAAGCAAAACGGGAACCAACAATTGGTATCAGAGCGAAGCTTGATTTTCAATATCAAGTGATCCTCGTTTTTACAAGATTTGTGATAGAAACTGTCTGTTTTTAACCTGTTCTTCATTCCTTCAAACAGATTCTGTTTTACTGCCATTTTCAATTTATTCGATCTGGTAACATCCTAGAAACTGTTTCTTTCGTTAAAAACTTCATTCAATATGTCAAGACTAAAATTTAGTGCTGATGCTGATTTTCATTATTATTCGAAACTCAGTACAAATTTTAAGAAAATAATTCCTACTCTCGAGAAAGAATTAGAGGAAAGAAACAAGAGCATTCTTAGTGGCTCAGACAACATTGCCAAGCTTGAAGAATCAGGTAAACTTCTAAACTGTGAAAATCTTGAACTAAAAAGAAAACTTTTTGGGTCTGAAAAGCTTTGTGAAAAAGAGAAATAGAAGTTTGAGGAAGTTAAGATTGTTTTTGAAGAAGAAAAGAAAAGCCTTGAACTTAAATGTCTAAACTTTTCTAAACTGGTTTCCAATTTTGAAAAACTAATAATCAGTGAAAATGAAAAGTTTGGAAAAGAGAAAACCTTTCTTGAGACAAAGAATATGGAACTTTCTTTCAAAATCTCAGAATTACAGAAATCTCTTGAAAAAGAGAGGAAAGAGCAGGATTTTGAAAGAAAAGAATCTGAAAAGGTGAAGAGAGAAGGATTTCAAACAAAGTGTTTGAAAGACAAGTTTGAGAAGGAAAGAAAAGTCTTTAAAGCTGAAATGTCAAATTTAACAAAGAGACTATCCGATTTGTCAAACAAGATTATGTTGGAGAAGAGGTATAAATCAGATCTGAAAAGTTAGAAAGTAACTCTGAAAGGTCATCAGATTCTGATTCTTCAGATGATGATGAATCTTTGGCTCTCCTAACTAAAAAGTTCAGGAGATTTGCCAAAAAGAAAATGTTTAGAAAGAACAAACCTCTTTCCATAACTGACAAGCCTAGATCATCAGCTTTTGTTGATAAGGCAACTGCTACTTGTTTTAACTGCGAAAAGACAGGACATTTCGCTAACGAGTGCAGGTGTAAGAAAGTTTCTAGACCCTCAGCTTTTACAAAGAAATCCTTTGTTCCAAGGAATAAAGATGACAAATATTCAAAGCTGAAAGAAAAATATGCTAAGCTGAAAGGCTTTAAGAAGAAGAATAAAGGCCTGATGGCTAACTATGATTGGGCTGCTTCTGATGAAGAAGCATCATCATCTGATTTTGAAGATGATGAAGCAAATCTATGTCTTATGGCCAAGATTGAAGAAGAGGAAGAAAGTTCAGACATTCCCTCCACTTCAACCTCTGCTATTCAGGTATCACCTTCCTTCTTTACCAATATTGCAAATATTGATGAAGCTGATAGTCTCCGTAAGATCGATCTCTTGACTAGAAGTTTATACGAAGCCATGAACGGCAAAACTGTGGTTGAAAACCAAAACCTTGATCTCGCTGAAAAGCTTAAAAACCGCCACCTTCAAATAGAAAAGCTTTCTAAAATTGAAGAAGATTTTAAAGATCAAGTATATTTAAATCAGCTAGTCAAAATCGAACGAGCAGAAGCTATCGCTGCATTAAAAGCTGAAAAGGCTACTGTTGAAGGATGGTGTAACTCTTCAACAAAGATCACTGAGATAATAAAGTATCAGATTCCCCTAAGTGATAAACGTGGTCTGGGTTACAAATATAATACTCCAAAACCACCCACTGAGCGTTCAATGCTTAAATTTGGAACGTTCGTATCCTCAGTCGCTGATACTTCATCTTCTCAGTGCTCCTCGTCCAATACACCAATCCCCGAGGAAACTCCTACCTCCTCAAAAGGCAAGGAGAAAATGGTTTATTCAAAACCTACCTCTGTCTCTAAAGACAAAGGTAAAGGGATTGTTATTTACCAGAATCCTCAGAAGGGTACCTCTGTACCAAAGATGAATGCTTCTAAAGCTTCAGTGGCTCATCCCTCTGGATCAAGGAAGCAGATCTCTGGATCTATTCAGCGATCTACTCCTAGACTCAGAGTGGATGTCCTTGGTAAGAAATCTGAAGAACTGAATGTTCGTCCCATTTCTAAAGCCAATAGTTTACTTGGTGCTGGCACTTCTAATTCGAAATCAAAAGCTCAACATTCAAATGGTCCTAGAACTATTTTTAGTTATAGGAAATGTTATCACTGTGGACTTACCGATCATATTGCTAGTAAGTGCCCCACAGCCACCAAAGCTGAAAAGATAGCTAAGGTGAAGATTGCCCCCAAGGCAAAGAAGACCAACCCTGGTGAAAATCAGGTCAAGGTGAATCCTACCACTGAAGTTAAGAAATTAACCAAAGTGAAGAAAGACAAAGCTGAATCTTCAAATGCTGCGAAGACTGTTGAATCTTCCATTCCAACTACTTCCACTGACAAATGTGTATACATGGTCAAGTGGGTACCCAAGAAAAACTAATCTTCCTTTGTATTGCATGTTAAGAAGGGTATCTGGTATCTCGATAGCGGATGCTCTAGACACATGACTGGAAAGAAAAGCTTGCTCGCTGAATACAAGGAAGAGAAGGGTCCCTCTGTAACTTTCGGTGGAAATGGAAAAGGAAATACCCGAGGGTATGGTGTACTTTCAAATGGTACAACCTCCTTCAGAAGAGTCGCATATGTTGAAGGGCTGAAGCATAATCTTCTAAGCATCAGTCAGTTTTGCGACATGGATAACAAAGTAATCTTTACTAAGGAATCCTGCTTTGTCGCTGACAAAAAGGAGAAGATAGCTCTCAGCGGTTATCGTTTGGAAAATGTTTATGTAATAAACATGGACTCAACAACCACTGAGAACTCATGTTTCTTCTCAAAGGCCTCATCTGATGTCAACTGGATATGGCATAAGAGGCTATCTCATCTAAATTTCAAGACACTAAACACTCTTTCTTCAAAAGAGTTAGTCACTGGTCTACCTCAACATTCATACGCCAAAGAGTCTTTATGTTCAGCGTGTGAAAAAGGGAAGCATACCAAAGCAAGCTTTAAATCTAAGCAAGTTTCATCAGTGTCATCTCCTCTACAACTACTCCATATGGATTTATTTGGCCCTGTTAACAAACAATCCATCGCTGGAAAGAAATATATGCTGGTCATAGTTGATGAATTCTCTCGCTTCACTTGGGTAATGTTTCTCCGTTCTAAGAGTGACACCCCTGAAGAACTCATCACCTTTGTTCGGAAGATGGAACCCCTGAACAATCTGACCGTTCGCTCAATAAGGAGTGATCATGGGACTGAATTCAAAAACAGTTCTCTTAATTCCTTCCTTGAGAGTAAGGGTATTTCTCACAACTTCTCTTCAGTGAGAACACCGCAACAAAATGGAGTCGCTGAAAGAAGAAATAGAACAATTATTGAAGCTGCACGTTCAATGCTCAGCGATTCTCACCTGCCTACTCAGTTTTGGGCAGAAGCTGTCAACACTGCTTGTTTTACGCAAAACAGGTCGCTGATAGTTAAAAGATTCAAAAAGACAGCCTATGAACTCTTTCATGGGAGAAAGCCTTCAATCAGCTTTCTTCACATTTTTGGATGTCAGTGTTTCATACTGAACAACAGAGATGCTCTTGGAAAGTTTGATCCTAAGGCTGATGATGGAATCTTTCTTGGATACTCCTCAGTTTCCAAAGCCTTCAGAGTCTTCAATCGTAGAAGACAAACTGTAGAAGAAACTATTCACGTCACGTTTGACGAATCCCGTTCAGCGAACTCTAAACCGTCCGCTGATACTGAAGAACTGAATCAATGGATGTTTTCTCATCTTGGTGATTCGGAAGATATTCCTACTCCTCATGCTCATCCAGTAGAAGATGATAGTCCTCCTATCATTCCAAACATGCAGAATAGTGAAGCTGAAACATCATGGGTCTCAGCTGTTCCTATAAACACTATACCTATCGCTGAACCAAATGCCTCAGACATTCCATCTATCTCTCAGACTCGACGAAGTGCAGGTAATATTTGTTTATTTGTTAACTTTATTTCTCTAACTGAACCAAAGAAAATAGATGATGCCCTCAAAGATCCAAACTGGGTCAGCGCCATGCAAGAAGAGCTGACTGAATTCGAAAGAAACAATGTTTGGAAACTTGTTCGGAGACCAACTGATAAAACAGTAATAGGCACTAAATGGGTCTATCGAAACAAGTTGGACGAACATGGTACTGTAACCCGCAACAAAGCTCGTCTTGTTGCTCAGAGATACAGACAAGAGGAAGGTATAGATTATGACGAAACATTTGCTCCAGTAGAAAGACTTGAATCTATTCTTTTATTCCTAGCATATGTTGTACACAAAAACTTCAAAGTACATCAGATGGATGTTAAGTCAGCGTTTCTGAATTGAAAGTTGAATGAAGAAGTGTATGTGGAACAACCTCCAGGATTCTCAGATTCTAAGCGTCCAGGTTATGTTTATAAACTGGATAAGGAACTTTATGGCTTGAAGCAAGCTCCTCGTGCATGGTATGACACTCTTTCTACTTATCTCCATATTGAAAAATTTGAGCGAGGTAAGATTGACAAAACTCTATTTTTTAGAAAAGTGAAAGGTCATATCATTCTAGTTCAAATATATGTTGATGACATTATATTTGGTTCTACTAACCCTGAGCTTTGTACTCGTTTCGCTGATAGAATGAAAGATGAGTATAAAATGAGCATGATGGGTGAACTAACATATTTCCTTGGTCTTCAGATTAAGCAAACTGAAAAAGGAACGTTTATTAATCAGGGAAAGTATGTTAAAGATATGCTGAAGAAATTTGATTTAACTCATAGTTCAGCTATGAAAACCCCTATGGCACCACCGCTGACACTTGACAAGGATTCAAAGGGAATACCTGTTAATGTCACGCTGTACCGTGGGATGATCGGCTCTCTCTTGTATCTTACAGCTAGCCGACCCGATATTATGTATGCAACATGTTTGTGTGCACGATATCAAGCTGAACCTATGCTATCTCATATGAAAGCTGTAAAGCGAATCTTTCGATATCTTAAGGGTACAGCGAACCTAGGTCTTTGGTATCCCAAAGATTCAGGATTCGATCTAACCGCCTATTCAGATAGTGATTTTGCAGGTTGCAAAATGGATAGGAAAAGCACCACAGGAGGATGTCAGCTCCTGGGTGGAAAGCTGGTAAGTTGGACTAGTAAAAAGAAAAATTCAGTGTCCATTTCCACAGCTGAAGCTGAATATGTAGCTGCTGGAAGCTGTTGTTCTCAAGTCTTGTGGATGAGAAATCAGCTACTAGACTATGATCTTCAGCTCTCCAAAATTCCAATCTATTGCGACAGCACAAGTGCCATCGCCATAGCAAACAATCCAGTACTACATTCAAAGACCAAACACATAGAAATCAGATATCATTTTATCAGAGATCATGTGATGAATGGTGATATAGAACTTCATTTTATCCCAACTGATTATCAGTTAGCTGATTTATTTACCAAACCTCTTGATGAGACAAGATTCAACTTTCTCATCAGCGAGCTTGGAATGCTGAACTTTGAAGGGTAAAATCCTCAAATGTTCACATTGATCAGCGATAGGATAAAATCAACTCGTAAAACCTATTCAATCATCTTCTCTCTGAATAAAACTTGGTTAAGCTGATATCAAGGTATGTTTTCTCTCTCTGACAATCGCATGAAAATGCAAGATTTCAAAACAAATTGCATCGCTGAATATATCTTCCTTAACAGCGATATTTTGAAAATTCTTAAAACCATCACTGATATTTTCATTCAGTGCTTCATGTTTGTAAAAGAGTCCCTGAGCTTTCAAAACCTCAGAGACATCCTAAAAGAATATGAAATGACAGTTGTGACGTCATTACAACGGATAAACCCCAGCACGTTTTCTCTTTCTGACACACGTTTGCACGTCTCGTTCAAACTTCCAATCAAATGCAAACACGTGTCCGTGTCATGATGAAAATCTTTTCCCGCTCAAGATTTTCTCTCTCTAATCTCTCTATATAAACAAACTCGTGGTTTATATTTTTCTTTTACGCGAACAATCTTCCTCCGCAAGAAAGAATTCACTGTTGCATTTGTGCTTTCTAAAACTTCAAAGAACTGTTCATCATCTTCTTCATCAAACATCAAGGTTAATATGTTCTTATTTATTACCGAATGCGTATAACTTGTTTCCGATCTTTTCCTTGTTTTAACAAGATCAAACAAAAGAACTTCTTAAAAATGAAATCATTTTTTTTTCATGGTTTTATGAACACAACCATTTCATGGTTGTTCTTCAAGTTTAATTGCAAAAATCTTAAACTTGTTCTTCATTCGTTTCCAGAATCTATTTCTTCATAGAAAACTGGATAACAAGAATAAATGGGTCTTACATTTCGTTTCTTAAAATCAAGAAAAACCCTAATCTTCTTTAAGACATTTGTGTCTGAATGAAATGGATAAAATTTGAACCATCTTAATGGAAAATCTTTCCACATTAAGATTATTCTTATTTGTTAACATCTTTGGTTGAACTGATAATACAGAGAAATGGCATCGTCTGACATTCCTGTTACCGCTGAGAACATCTCCGTTGATTCTGAGGAAGTGGAATTTATCAAGGCTCCTCAGGTTAAGTTCACTCTGGAACAACTAGATTGGACCAAAACGAACAACCTTTCTGCGCTTCTCGAGTTTCCTCCTCGAAAGCAAGTCACACATTTGAAAGATGCTGTGAATTTCCTAAAGAATTGCTGCATTTCAACAGCCCTGACCATCTCACCTCCTGCAAGTCAGCTACTACTATCCCAGTTCTGGTACACTGCCAGACATTCTCAGTTACCATCCGCCAAAGATCCCTCCAAAACAATTGATTGTATCCTCAGCGATACTGAGTATGGCACGATAAAGATCACACCTGCCATTGACTGAGCATCTCTTATCTACGATGACTTGTTGCAAAGAGTAGACTCTGCCGCTGACAGACCTCCATGGGTTCCTTACCCCCGATTCATCAGCGCCATCTTCCAATATGGCCTGAAGGACAGCTACCCGCAAGAGGGTGACCTGAAACTCTCTCAGGTTGGCCCTAAGGTACTTGACTTCAAACCAGTTGAAAATGAGGTACGTCTTTCTACCCTTTTAACTCTTCTCAACCCTTCTTCTTCTAATTTTGTGGCTCCTTCAGCGACAATACCCATCGCTGATACCCTGGCCACAAAATCCTCTCCTTCTAAGAAAAGGAAACATTCATCTACCCCACTTGGTTCTAAAAGGATCAAGAAAACAAAGGAGCAACCCCAGCAATCTCATGCTGAAAACTCCTCAGCTCTTTCTGCAGAGCTGAAGGAACGTTCAGTGGTACGCTCTGCCACACCTGAACAACCCATCCATTCCATCCCAACTTCAGCGTTTCTAAACGCTGAGGTTACAAACTTGGAACCTACCCAACCTTCTTCAGTCTCTCAAAAGACTGATGAAGTGATTGTTAGTGAATCTAACGCTGAACTCAAAACCCAACCTCCATTCTTATCCTTCGCTCCTCCCTCTACTCATTTGGTCTCTCCTCCAGATCTCACTGGAGCTGCCATCATTTCTACGGAAACTAAAGCTGATACTCCAGAAATGATGAAGACAGGACCTACAGGACAATCCATGGGCACTTTTGAAGATAACATGGAACATTTTTCAGGAACCCGTAATTTTGACGAGTTCATCATTCCTCCTGCAGGTACACACCAACCCATAAACACTGTCACTAAACCCCAAACTTCTGAGCTTTCCTATGTTCACAAGTTCTTATATGTTACAGGTCCTAATTTGGGAGACATCAACGCCTCTCTGAAGTCCGTGGAGACAAAGCTGACAGGTCTCACCACTACTCTTTCAAATAACTCTACAGTTGTAACAAACGCTGGAGAGAATCTTATAAAGCTGACAACGGTGGTGGAGAAGAAGGCTTCCACAGATGACATGAAGCAGGTTGATAAAACTCTCAGCGACTTCGCCAAGGTGCTCGCTGACATTTACACAGACTACACCTCTCTCAAAAATTCAGTTTCATCCATGTCCAGCGAGGTCACAACGCTGAAGACATCGGTTGGACAACTAGAGGGAGATATGTCTACTGTAAAGACTGACTTAGGCTCTGTAAAGACCGATGTTAGTTCGATGAAATCGATGATCGAGCAGCTACTACACAAAGCGAATACTCCTGCTCCTGCCCCTGCCCCTGTCCCTGCATCTGACAATTTCACAGCAGCGGATCGCACTGAGCTAGAGAAGATCAATCCTGCTATTTCTGGCCTTCAAGACAGAATAGCAAAGATTGAAGTTTGTATAGGTATCTCTGGCCAAGAAGACAGAGAACCTACCAACGCTGCTGAGTCAACCCATTCTTCCCCCACTCATCATGAGAAAGTGAGGGAGAAGAGCGCTGAAGATCTCTCCAAGAGCGCTGAAGACCTTTCCCATGATGAATCTATCAGGGGAGAGAAGAAGGATGTTGAAGAAACCACCGCTGGACCTCAGGGAGATGAAAACCCTGAGGAAACCGAGAAGCTCGCCT
Organism: Saussurea involucrata; assembly: GCA_033807775.1. Taxonomy (NCBI): domain Eukaryota; kingdom Viridiplantae; phylum Streptophyta; class Magnoliopsida; order Asterales; family Asteraceae; genus Saussurea; species Saussurea involucrata. The sequence continues at coordinate 18,121,045 of CM066326.1, forward strand.
CTGTATCTGAGGGGGAGCAACTCGAAGAATAAGCTGATAAAACCGAATCTGAAGCAGAAGATGATGAAGCCGTCGACATCCCTGATAATGAACCATCCTCTTCTCCAAAGAATGATGATGATGATGACGAAGATGACGATGACTTCTTTATCGTCAAACCTGCTCCGAAGATCAAAGTTCTTAAGGGAATCTCGATAAATGAACCTTCAGGGGAGCGAACAAAGACAAAGCCCTCAGCCTCTGGAGCTGAGAAAGGCAAAGGCAAAAGCGTCGCTGAAGATGACAATCTGACGATCTTGCTTGAAAAGCCGGTTTGTCAGGTACACTAAACATCTCTCACTCCATCCCTCCTCTATCATACACTATCAGTTCTACTACCCAAGCCTATACACTTGAACAAATTTTCTCTCTCTGATTCTACCCAAGTTCTTACTTGTAAGATCGTTGTGTTTCAGCTAGTCCTCTCCCCTGTTTGAGGATATCGCTGAAGGTTCCACAACTGCGACTTCACCAAAAATACCAGCTGCTGCTGAAGAAATAATCCCAGTCTTAGATTTGAACTCTGAGACTGATGAACCAGAAGAACAGCTACTCTAGCACAGACACAGACCTTCCTTAGCTCCTCAAAAGCTAAGTGAAGAGGATCAGAAAAGAAGAGAGGAGATAATAAAGCAATTCGAGGATCAGCGAATCATTCTGAGGCGTGATCAACTTCCTTCAGTTCCTCAAAAGTTCAGAATTTCCAAAAAGGAATACAAGGATCACCTCAAAGCTGAAAGATTAATCGCTGAAAGAAAGGAAGCTGAAGAAAAGGACAGAGAATACGCCATCCAGCTTTCTAAACGATCAATAAAAGACCCCAAGCTGAAAAGAGTTCCCATTGATGTTCAACGTCAGCTCTGGGAAAACGCCAAGAAGATAACTGAAGAAAAGAGAATTGTGTCTCAGTCAACTTTAGCCTGGTGCAAAGAAAAGGTCAACTACAGACTCTCTCCTGCCAAAATCAACAAGGTATTCATCTCTGGAAGAACAACCCTTGTTTCAATCGCTGAAGTCGAGATATTCAGAGAAGATAAGAAGTACGAAAAATTCTATGCTGAAGCCATAACGAAGTACGGTCTCTCTGAATGGTTGGAGATCAGGTTAGCCATCCAGAAGTCCAAGTCGAAGTACAAGGAACATGTTGAAAAGATGATCAACAAACAAATCGACTTAGTCTACTCTTGTATGGATATTCCTCCTCCTCCTCCTCTCGAAAGTCAGAAAAGAAAGGCATCAATGAAGAAGAAGAAATCTATATCTTCAATTGATGGCCCTGTCATACAAAATGAAACAGGTATTGGTTTTTCACGTGCTGAAGTCCTTGGTCCTGATCCTGATCTTTCCATGCTTGACACATCTCTTCCTCCTGGTGAGAATTTCATCCCTGGCAAAGTCATAAGCGAACCCTACAGGATATTTTTCCTTGACTACGATGGTGGAAAGCATTTTCAACACATCTCTGAACTTCACATCACTCCCATCGAACAGCTGAGAGATCTCATCTACTGGTGTGACTTAAAGAATGACCCTCAGGCACGACATCTGAAACCCTTGATTTTTGAAGAAGCGCTGATCAAAAGAAAACAAGGTGTAACCGTTCTTGACTGTATGATTCCCACCACATCAATGACCCTTGATGAACTTCTCATTAAGGAAGGACCCTTTACAAACTGATATGATCGCCTATTTCTCTATTGTATCAGTTATTCTTTTGTACTTGTAATTTATTTCGCTTGTACTTGTAATCTTTCCATTCCTCTTTGTAACCTGATTCAAAGTTTTAAAGAAAGATTTCAGCGAATGTACTTTACTCCATCAGTACTGAAAAGATCCCAGAAAACAGTAAAAGGGACAAATATTTTATGAGTTCTTTTTATCCTTATGTTTTCATTAAATAGCAATTTTCTTTGTTGCTATGTCATAATCAAATAGGGGGAGATTGTTGATCCAAACCCTCAGTGATTTGATAATGACCCTCTCTTATATACTTAGTGAAAATTGTAAGTAAACAATATGTATCAGAGTTTCACTATCGCTGATAAGTACTAAGATCTTACAGTACCGCTGATAGGAACACTGTTCACAATATGTTCAGCGAACACTGTTCACCATTAATGTTCTGAGTCTGTTCAGTTATTATGATGATCGCTGATAAGTTAGTTGTTTACTTATGATCCCTGAAGACAAGTTTCACGTCAACAAAGGTTCTACGCTGAAGTCGAAGATCAAGCTCAAGAACCAGCGACAAGTCTCCTAATGAACTGATGCGGATCAGCGAAGACTCAGATTTGTCCACTCAACGTGAAGTATCAAGTACAAGACTTCAGCTATCGCTGAACTTTATCATTCGCTGAATAGATAATGATAATGCTCTGAATCAACGAAAGTTGATCATGAAGTCCTCCGTACAAAGTACTTTTGTCTTAACCTCCCTTGCACGACTCCGTACGAAATGTCAGAAAAGAACCTTCGACTGTCTGAAATCGTACAACCACTCTGATACTACATTGTTCATCCATGCGGCCACTAAGGTTGTCAACAAAGGTCAATGACATGCAACCAACCAGCTGATGACACGTGTAAAGTGTATACTGACTTGCATTAAATGCATGCAGTATATAAAGAGATGAACCCACTTCATTTAAAGTAACTTGCTAACTCTGGACAAGTTCAATCTCTTATCTCAAGATAGGTTATTATTAGTAATTTCCTTATCTCTCTTAGTGCAAGAAACCTTAGTGTTCCAACTTGTTTAGATTTAGGTTTATCCTTAATCTTGTTTCCGCAACAAGCTGTAAATTGTTAATGATTTATCAATAAACAATTTAGAAAAGTAAAATCTGTGTGTTTGTATTCAACCCCCCCTTCTACAAACTTGTATAGGCCTTCGGGACCAACAAACCTTGAGCTTAAAAGTAAACTAAATACTCTTGAAAAGGTTTTTGAAAAGGAAAAGGAAAGTTTTGAAAAAGAAAGACAAATGTTTAATCAAAAGCAATCTGGTCTTTCAACCAAATCTCTTGAAGAAAAGAAGAGACTTGAACTTATGTGTTTAAAACTTTCAAAACAGATCTCCGACTTTGAAAAAGTTTTGATTTCAGAAAAAGAGAAGTTTGAATTAGAATGCCAATCTTTCTCTAAAAAGAATGGAGAACTTTCTTTGAAAATATCCGATTTGGAAAACGAATTAGACGTTCTAATCAAAGAGTCTGAGAAAGGGAAAGTTGAAGGTTTTAGGGCTAAGTGTTTGACAGATGATTTTGCAAAAGAGAGAAAGTTTTTTCAGTCCGAGATTACTAAACTTACAAAGAGGTTATCTGGATTAGCAACCGAGATTTTGAAAGAACAAATGGTTAAATCTAATTTACAAAAGAAATTTGATTTAATTCTGGAAGAACGAAATGCCTTAGAAAGCAAGATCAAAGGCGTTCAACCTTCTTATGCTTCAAGTTCATTTTCTACAATTCGTTCTTCAAAGAATTTTGTCAAATCAAATGATTTTTCAAAAGATCAGATTCGACCTTTCAATCTTTTCTATAATTCTCGTGTTGACAAATCAGATAATCAATTTTTCAAGAAAGTAAAAATGGAGTGGAGAGTTAAAGGAACCACTCCTACTCCAAAGCCATTTGTCCATGTTAAGAGTGAAAAGAACAACACAGCTTTCCACGCTAAACCTTTTGTGAAAATTGATCGAGTTTACTCTGTTAATAAACTGATCAGTTTATCTACACAGAAACTGTGTTGCTCTTATTGTGGAACAAGTGAGTTTGTGAATAAAGATCGTGCCAACTATTGGTATGGTACTTATAGTATCCCCGGTCCTCATTATAATAGGGCATCTAACCGTCAAGGATCCGTCAAAGGATGGATACCAAAATCCTACTAATCTGTTTTGCAGGAATGTCATGTGCGGCTTTAATTCCTATTATTCACATCACATGACGAGCATTAAAAGGTTATGCCGATTTTGAGGGGGAGCACTATCGTATAAAAGGTAAGTGAACTTCAACTGAATTCAAAGATTGTGGTATATCATTCTGAATAACTTACTTGTGTTTGTTATTCTCCAATTTTAAATTCCATGATTGCCACGTGTCATTCTTCATTGATTTAGTTATTTCCATGTCTCTCATATTCGTTGATTTTTCGATGGAAATACACTCGTTTGAATTCCTATTTGTTTTCCGAGTTCGCTATTTCTTGCAAATGATTCAATTCTTATCTGATATAATAATTGTGACTTGTTCTTCACAATTAAACTTTCTGATCATTGTCTCATTTATTGCAAATAATGTGCTTACTGAGTCATTCTGTTTTGCGCTTGATTTTGTCTCATTGAAATTCTGTTATTTCAAACGATGACTTCTGATCACCTCAAATCAGGACTCGTTCATAAAAGTTTGACGTCTAAACATTTCAGTTTAGAACTCGTACTTCAACTGTTTTACTTAACTGATTTACTCGATGCATGAAAGTGAGTGTTAGGAATTACACTGTTTCTATGGTCTATCCAGAACCGGAAGGACCTACCCAAGAAACACATCCCTTATAGACTACAGTGAGGGGTCTAGATTGATAGATGAGTTTGGAGAGAAAATAATATGGTGAGGCTGTGACAGGACTTAAAAGAAATATTGGTCCTTACCAAACTGAGTCAGTTATCCGGGTAACCACACAATCTATTCATTCTCGTTCTTTGGATATGAATATTGAAACAGACATGGACCCAGTGTCGATAACTCATGTCACCCCACCCAGCCACTCAAGTATCTCTCAACAGATGCTTGTTTCAGATATTCACGGAGATTTAGCACATAATCTATTTATTCCTCACTCGGAGGTCTTAGATATTGAAAAAGGAAGACATCAGCTCCGGTCTCCGAACTTCACATTCTATTCACTGTGTCAATTGATTTTAACTTGCGTCCCGAGTTAAATCAATTTTTGAGCCTAATTGATAGAACTTTTTTCTTTCACACATGCACGAGTCTTTGTGATTCCCATTGCATATCTTCGTGATATTGCCGGAACAGTTTGAAAAGTTAATTTTTTAAAATTTTCTTTAGTGATAACTGGAAGTCCTATCAGAGATACCCCTTGCCAACTCTGAACATAGGCCACACAATTTTTTAAATTGTTGTGATAACAGTTACTAACGTGTTTCTGTGTTAGTTAATTACCCCAGTCTGGTTACTAAACGTTTTATCTGATTTTTGTGCTACTCGTCACTATTGTCTTTGAACGTGCGTGATGCTCCAGATGCTCCTACTCATCATGAGGGGGAGAAAGGGTACAGATTCAAAGACACCGGATATCAAGTTGAGGGGGAGTTAGCAAAAGCCGAGGGGGAATAAAGAAGTCCCCATGCAAAAGCCGAGGGGGAGTAACTGTTATTTGATCAGTTCCAAGATTGTATCACAGCGAAAAGATTTCAAAGTGCTTACAAGTAATCCATTCTTCTCATTCTTTATCAAGTGGTGTTCACTTCAGATTATTTCCTTCATCGAGCATATTGGTTCTACTAGTTCGTCTAAAGCTGAAATCAAATTCAAGAGCTTTATTCAAGGGGGAGCGTTGAAAGACATGAAGACATGCTACACCATAGAGTTCCAAAGATTCAAAGAAAGACAAGATCAAGACCTGAAGGTTTCAAGACCGATTTTTATTTATATATCTTTAGGGGGAGATTGTTAGGACCATAAATGTCCTACATATTAGAAAGATATATAAAGTAATTATATAGGTTAATTATAGAGTTTATTTAATTAATTGTAAAAGCCTTTAATCATAAATAGGCTTTGATTAGTTTGATGGGCCATGGGCCTGTGTGTTCAAGGCCTTGGTATATAAGGTTAGTGTTAACCTTGAATTAGGTTAGACGATTTATTATCATTCTAGAGCTTATTGTTAGAAGTCGTTATTTTACTTTGATTGTAATATTCTTATAACGATTAATACTTTGAATGAATACGAGAGAGATGACAGCTTGAAATCATCAATCATTCGTGTTATTTCTCATTGAATCGTTGTTACCTGATCAAACTGGAACTAACACATTTCTGATCTCAAAGACAAGAATGTGGCACTTGAAGAGAAAGGTAAACTTTTGAACTGTGAAAACCTTGAACTTAAAAATAAACTAACTGCTCTTGAAAAGGTATTTGAAAAAGAGAAAGAAGATTTTGCAAAGGAAAGGCAATTGCTTATACAAAAGCAATCTGATTTTTCAAATAAATCTCTTGAAGAGAAGAAGAGTCTTGAGCTTATATGTTTAAAACTTTCAAAACAGATCTCTGACTTTGAGAAAGTTCTGATTTTAGAAATAGAGAAGTTTGAAATTGAACGCAAATCTTTTACTGAAAAGAATGTAGAACTTTCTTTGAAAATAACTGATTTGGAGAAAGAATTAGACATAGTAAGCAAAGAGTGTGAGAAGAAGAAGGTTGAAGGTTTTAAAGCAAAAAGTTCAAAAGATGAGTTTGCAAACGAAAGAAAGATCTTTCAAACTGAGATCTCCAAGCTTACAAAGAAATTATCTGTTTTGTCAACTGATATTATGATAGAGAAGAGGCTCAAATCTGATCTCCAAAAGAAGCTAGATCTAATGTTTGAGAAGAAAAACTTTTTGGTTAACTCTAACAAGGAACTTGAAGCCAAAATCTCTGATGTTGAATCACCCAATCTTACTAGTCCAGATATTATTGATCAGTCTCCTTATGATGATTCAACTAATTCTGTTTGCTGTTCTAAGACTGCTCCAAGTTCTATCCACAAAAATATTTGTTCAAAGACCTGCATCAGATCTACTAGCTTTTCAAAAGATCAGATCCGTACTTCTAATCTGTTTTATGACCCTACTCTTGACAATACAGATAATCCATCTTTCAAGAGAGTAAAGATGGCTTGGAGAGTTAAAGGATCTGCTCCTGCTCTAAAGTCAATTGTCTCTGTTAAGAGTAACAAGAACAACAAAGTTTTCCACGCTAAACCTTTTGTGAAACCTGATCGTGTTTACTCTGTTAATCAGCTGATCAGGTTATCTAAACAGAAGTTGTGTTGTTCTTACTGTGGAACAAGTGAATTTGTGAATAAAAACCGTTCTAAGTGTTGGTATGGTACTTATAGTATCCTCAATCCCCATTTTAAAGCCAAGGCATCTAACCATCAAGGATCCATCAAAGCATGGATACCAAAATCTTTCTAATTTGTTTTGCAGGAATGTCATGTGTAACACAATTCCGAATATTCCTTTCACAAGACAACAATAAAAGGTTACACCTATTTTTGAGGGGGAGCATCAGGTATTTGACATATACATGAATTTTTCTGTGAATTCAAAGAACCGTGGTAATTCATTCTGGATAACTTACTTGTGTTTGTTATTCTCCAATGTTAACTTCCATGAATGCCACGTGTTATATTTTCTTGACTTAGTTATTTCCATGTCTCATATACTTGTTGATTTTTTATGGAAATACACTCGCTTGAATTCCTACTTGTGTTCCAAAGTTCGTCATTTCATGTTAATGATTCAATTCTTTTCTGATATATTAATTGTGACTTGTTCTTCACAATTAAACTTTCTGATCAATTGTTTCATTTATTGCAAATACTGTGCTTACTGAGTCATTCTTTTTGCGCTTGATCTTGTTTATTGAAATTCCCTATTTCAAATGATTTTTTTTACTTCTGAGTATCTCAGATTAGAACTCGCACTTAATTCTATTGACTTCTAAACATTTCAGTTTAGAACTCGTTTTTAATGTGTACTTCAATGTTTACTAACCTGTTTCATTTGGTGAATGAAAAAAAAAGTGTGTGAAAGGAGTGCTAGGATTTATTTTGTTTTTATGGTCTATCCAGAACCGGAAGGACCTACCCAAGAAACACATCCATTATAGACATCAGTGAGGGGTCTAGCTTGATAGATGAGTTTGGAGTGAAAAGAAAATAAAAATGGTGAGGATGTGACAGGACTTAAAAGAATTCTTGGTCCTTACCAAACCGAGCCAGTCATCCAGGTAACCACATAATCTATTCATTCTCGTTCTTTGGAGATGAATATTGAAATAGACATGGACCCAGTGTCGATAACTCGTGTCACCCCACCCAGCCACTCAAGCATCTCACAAAAGATGCTTGTTTCATATATTCACGGAGGTTTAGCGCATAATCTATCTATTCCTCACTCGGAGGTCTTAGATATTGAAAAAGGAAGACCCGGTCTCCGAACTTCATTTCTTAATCACAGTGTCAATTGATTTTTAACTTGAGTCCCAGGTTAAATCAATTTTTGAGCCAAACAGATTTAATTTATTTCTTTCACACATGCATGAGTCTTTGTGATTCCCATTGCATATCTTCGTGATATTGCCGGAACAGTTTGAGGAGTACTTTTTAATATTTTACTTCAGTGATAACTAGAAGTCCTATCAGAGATACCCCAATGCCAACTCTGAACATAGGCCACACAAATATTTTAATTGGTGTGATAACAGCTACTATGTGTTTCTGTGTTAGTTGATTACCCCATATTGGTTACTATAACAGTTTTATATGGATTTTTGCTACTCATCAGTGTTGTCTTTGAAGTTACATGATGCTTAGGATGATCCTAATCATCATGAGGGGGAGAACTGATACAGATTCAAAGACACAGATAATCATCATGATACAGATTCAAAGACACATATCATCATCAAGAGGGGGAGAAACGTTATAAAAGTTCAAAGACCCCGAATATCAATTTGAGGGGGAGTGAGCAAAAGCCGAGGGGGAGTAACTACTGTTAGCTTCAATCTTCCTAATCATAGAAGTATTTAGAAGTAGTGAAAAATAGGCCAAGTGAAGAAAGCCTCTTACAGAGGCTCTGCCGAACTTACCGAGAGATCAAGGTCAAGAAGCTACAGAAGCTAAAAGAGGCGTCCTACAGAAGCTCTGTCATACGCGCAAAGAAGACCAAAGACTCGGAATCCGGTGAAGACTGCTCTACAAAGGACCAAACCGCAGAACATCTGTGACACTTCACAGAGCCTCTGTGGTCTTCAACAAAGACTTCAAAGATATTTATAATATCTTGCTACTGTTTCTGAACCTATTCATCAACTTGCATGGTAGCATGCCCTGTCCAAATTCAACGTGTCAAACTCTGATTGGATTCAATAGGGCTTAGTACATAATAGACGTCTGCTGCATTAAATGCAATACAGCACAGCCAACTGTTCATGCCATCCTTCCAACTATTCATACCGTCCGTTCTGAATAGTAGCTTATGCTTTATGGTCCCCTTAGAGTAGTATATAAGGAAGACTCATGTTGAGTTTTTCCAGATCGATAATCGAGAGAGAGAAAACATCAAGAACACATAGCTTATATACTTTGAGAGTCATATCTGTTTTAAAGCTTTGCTTACTCACTGTTCTTGAATCTGTTCTTGATATATATATATTCAGTAAACTTTGAGATATTATTTCCTGTTCACTGTTTATTTATATTGTGTTCTAAATCTATCAAACATATCTGTTAGTTCTTCAAATACGCTTTCGCATCATACTTAAACTTGAACTAATAGATCTGATAATCTTGTTTAAACAAAACGGGAACCAACAATTGGTATCAGAGCAAAGCTTGATTTTCAATATCAAGTGATCCTCGTTTGACAACATTATTGATAGATTTCATTCTGTTACAAAGGTTTCTGTTTTCCTATTACTCTTCGACTCATTCTGATAGAAACCATTTTACCAGGTTAAAACACCATTAAACAATTCTGGATATCAGTTTTTTTACCCAGAAATCCTTCCAGATCTTCATATATACTTTCTGAAACCCCTGAAAAGCTCTTAAAATGACAAATACCAATAACTTTTTCACTGCTGGCTCATTAACCAAACCTCATACTCTCCTTCGAGATGAGTATCCTCAATGGAAGATAAGAATGGTTCATTTCTTTGAGGGTACTGAAAAAAATCTAGTACAATATCTTTACAACCTTCCTCCTGTGCCCATGATAGTAGTACCACGAGTACCAGCTACTGCTGAATCTCCTGAAATCCCTGAACATCAAAAACCGAAGCCAAAAGAAGAATAGTCAAATGAAGATAAGGCAGAAGATGAAGTTGCACAGAAAACAAAAAGAATCTTGATAATGGCTATCCCCAACGAACTTTTTCAATCCTTAGATACATGCGAAACTGCGCACGATCTTTGGAAAGAATTAGAAAGACAGTTGGAAGGGGGTGCTAAAACACAGAAGAACCGAAGGGCACAGTACATAAATGAATATCATGCATTCAGAGCCTCTGCAACAGAATCTCTGCAAACGACGTACGACAGGTTCAACTCTCTCATAAACAAATGCAGAAAGTCTGGCATTCACAGAACCTCGGAAGAAAATAACGTCAGGTTTCTAAAGAGCCTGAATGATGAGTGGCTTCAATTGTCTATGTCTTTACAAACAAACCAAGATCTAGACTCATGGACACTCTCTGATCTCTATGGAACACTAGTTGCACAAGAGCCTCAATTAGCACAGGCTAAAACAATAACCATTGCACCATACGCATTGGTTAGTAAATCAACAGAGGCTACAGAAAGACCGAGAAATGAGAGAGCAACAGAGGAGAAGAAGAAGGAGAAGAAGAAAATGGTGATGGTTGATAGCGAAGAAGACGAGCTGATAGAGGAAGAAATAACTCTTGCGTCATTAGCTAAATCATTGGCTCTATTGACAAGAGAGTTCAAAGGTAACCAAAGAAATTTTGGAAATGACAGATATAGCAGAGACAACCAGAGAGATAGAAGAGATGATGGAAGAAGAGAAGAATCAAGTGACCGACAGAGGTCAGACTACAGAAATGATAACCAACAGAGGTCGAGCGACAGAAACTACAGAGGAAATGACCGACAGAGGTCAGATGACAAGGTAGGCCACACACAAGAATGCTACAAATGTGGTAAGCCTGGTCATTACGCAAACGAATGCCGAACAGAGAAAGGTGGAGATCAACAGAAGTCCGACGATCGAACTGGAAACACCTCTCAAGGTTGTTTCAACTGCGGCAAGCCAGGCCATTTCGCAAAAGAATGCAGAAGTAGACAAAATCGCCCACAGAAGGACTCAGCTTTTTACAAAAAGAAGGCTGAATATTATGCGCAAAAATCCCTAATGGCGAACAAAGGGCATTCGGAAGCAAACAAGGAGGACTTCGAGTCAGACTCTACCTCTGATGATGAATTCACCACCAATGCCCTGTTCTGTGGCATGGCAGAAGTCGACTCCGGCACTGACAATGAGGTATCTATTTCAAACTCTACCTCTTGTACTAAATCTGTAGATAATGATTCAATTAAACTTAACATTGAACTGATTGAACTAAAAGAGATAAATGAAAGCATTCAGAAAAGACTCACCTTTAATGAGAGAGAAGTAAGGCTTCTCACTCAAGAAAAAGCCAAAAATTTTGAAGAAAAGGAAAGAGTAGACAAATATTGGATCAATAATATAGATCCTTTAAAAAGGCAAATTTCTGAATTAACCTCTGCTTTAAAAATCAAAACAAAAGAGCTTTCAGTTTCTAGGAGTGAAACAACTGACATAAGAGCTCTCAAAGAATACTTTCAAAAAGAGAGAGAGGTACTTTGGCAAGATCTACTCAGAAGAGAAGTTTTACTTAAAAACTATAAAGATGCACAGAAGGTGTATGAGAAAGTAAACTCACAAATAGGAAGACGAGGTATAAGGTACGATGATATTACTCTAGGTGTTGAAGGCAAAAGACTTAAACCTCTGTCTTCTCTGTTTGTGATAGGAAAAACAAATAAACCAATTTTTCCAAACTTACTCTCTGTAAGTAAAAGGGTTAAAATCTCTGCAGAACCTCACTTGAGGAAACATACGAACATGATCAATGTGTGGTTTGAAAACACAGATTCATCATCTTCAACCTCTGTCAATAAAGGAATCAAACCAAAGAAATATCTGAAAACACAAGATCAGATTGGTATCTTTAAGTTTGGTAAACCAGAGACTCAAACACAGGTCGCTTTTGTCTGTATGATAAATGTCGAAAAGAAATTATCTGCAAAAGCTCCTGAGTTTAAACCCATCTTTTCAGAAGAAAAACTTAAAGAATCAATTGAAAAATAAATTTTGGAAGTTTTGAAATCAAATGTTTTAGAAAATCTCTGTACATCTTCTATAGATCAAATTCTCGCTGAAGAGATCTCATCAGAAACCTCTGCTATCTATGAACGTTATTTTACAGAGGAAGAAAGCTCGTACGATACATGCTCAGAAAATCCAGCCTCTGTCGAAAGAGATGACTCAACCTCTGTATATGAGGACGATTCATCCTCTGACGACTCAGAGACTGATTCTAAATCAGGGATAATTCACTGTGACACAGAGGATGTTAAATTCTCCTCTGAGGTTCTTAACAGAACAATTTCTCCAAAAGAGAAAATCACAGAGATACCTATCTGTCCAGATTTTCTCAAAATGTGTATACAAGTCAAAACCTCTACAGAGCTTGATAATCTGAAAAAGGCCTCTAAAAATCCTAAAAGCTCAAAATTTTCAAAACCTTTAAAGTAAATTAAAGAGAATCCCACTTGGCAACAAAAGGGAAAAAGGCCTGAAGCTAACAAATATTTTTCCTCTGTGACAGTGAAGAAATATGTTCACCACAGAAGAGACTCACAGAAGGCACGACCTAAACAAGACTTTTGCAAACAACATTCTAGTATTCATAGATCTTCTTGTAATAGGAAATCTAATGTTAAGAAAGAATGTAATGCCTTTGTGGTTCAGTTCAATAAATTCAATGAAAAGTTCAAACAAATCACGTCTCATATTAAATACAGTCATTGCTTTGATCTTATGTTCAAATTGAATAATCACTTCTCAAGTCTAGATTGCTTACTCTCCACTAAAATTCAAACTCCAAAGTCAGAACCTAGAGAGAAACAATCTGATTTTTGTATAAAAGATAAAATGTATCTCAAGAATGCTAAGGCAAACTTGAAAAATTCTAACAATATTGGACCCATATGGATATGGGTACCTAAGTCTCTGTGATTGTCTTACAGAAGCGGTTTGTGCCAATTTGGTATCTTGACTCCGGATGCTCAAGGCACATGACTGGCGACAGAAGTTTACTATCCACGTACAAAGAAACACACGATGGTGGATCTGTAACTTTTGGAGACGACAAGAAGGGACACATCAAAGGCTATGGAGTCATACAGAAGGAAAACGTCTCTGTATACAAAGTTGCATATGTGAATGGCCTTAAACACAATCTACTCAGTGTAAGTCAACTCTGTGATACAGGATTCGATGTGTTATTCAAAAGAACTTTCTGCTCTCTGCAAAGTGAAGACACATGAATGGAACTTCTGCGAGCCGAAAGAAAAGGTGATCTGTATCTGATGATTTTTTGTTCAACAACCAAGGACAAAGTTTGCCTTGTAGCTTGCGAAAGTAAAGAAGCCTGGTTATGGCATAACAGGTTCTGTCACTTGAACTTTCACACATTAGATAAACTGGTAAAACTTGATCTAGTTAAAGGTTTGCCTAATGTTAAATTTAATAAGGATCACTTGTGTTCTGCCTGTGAAATGGGAAAACTCAGAAGAGCTTCCCACAGAGGCAAAACAGATGTGTCTTGCACTAGACCTCTGTACATGCTTCATGTTGACCTCTACGGTCCCATTGCCATACAGAGCCTAGGTGGCAAGAAATACATACTTGTCTTAATTGATGAGTATTCGCGTTTCTCATGGGTTGAATTTGTTCGAAAGAAATCAGATGTTCCAATCATCTTGATAAATCTAATGAAAAGAATCCAAGTTCTTTATGAATGCAGAATACAGAAGTTAAGAAGTGACAATGGCACAGAATTTAAAAACTCTGTCATTGAAGCCTATCTTTCTACAGAAGGAATATCACAGAACTTCTCTGCCGCACGCACTCCACAGCAGAACGGCGTAGTCGAAAGAAAGAATCGACGCTTGTGGAGGCCGCAAAAGCTATGCTATCAGCATGCGGATTGCCAATGAACTTTTAGGCAGAAGCGATTTCTACTGCTTGTTATACACAGAATCGTTAAACCATTGTGAAAAGACACCTCAAGACTCCTTACGAATTAATCAACAAAGGGCGGCCAAACATCAAATTTTTCCATGTGTTTGGATGTAAATGCTTTGTTTTAAACGACAGAGATTCAAGAGGAAAGTTTGAGGTAAAAGCCGACGAAGGCAAATTCATTGGATACTCTGCCACTTCCAAAGCCTACAGAGCATTCCTTACAAGATCTCGCAAAATCGTAGAAAGTATCAATGTTTCTTTTGATGATTCATTCCAAATGACTTTTGAGCAAATCAGTTCAGAACTCGAATTTAAAAGGGAAACCTCTGACATCTCGCAAACGAAAGAAGACTTAAATCTTCTATTTTTAGAGATGTTCCACGATGACATTGATCCTTCTGTTGGAACCATCAGAGTTTCTGAAGAACCATCCTCTGTCGGAAAAAATCCTACAGGTATGACTCTAACTGGTCCAAATAATGCTTCATCTTCTTCTGTAAATACTACAGATGCAAATGCCGAAGAAGAAAATGCAGAAGATGAAACATTAAGAAAAACGACCACAGAAGCTGCTGAAAAACAAACTCCACAATCCACAGAAGAACCAATTACAGAGGAAATTGAGGACCAAGACTATACGTCCTCAGAGGAACAAACTCCACCACCACTCATACCAATCATTCCACAAATGGTAGAATCAACTACCAAGGCAAGAAGAACGACAGAGGCTACACAAGAAGAAGATCCACAAGAAGCTTCTGAAGAAAGGTTCGATGACATTGATGACCATCTTCCACGCACCACTCAGTGGACAAAAAGCCATCCTCCAAGCCAAATAATTGGAGAACCTTCTGACTCAGTAAAAACCAGGTCTGCCACTGCTAATTTTTGTTTCTTTACAAATTTTATTAGTGTGATAGAACCAAAGAAGATTTCTGAAGCCCTAGATGACCCAAACTGGGTAGACGCCATGCAAGAAGAACTTCTGCAGTTTGAGCGTAACAGAGTATGGACTTTAGTACCTCTGCCACGAGGGAAACAGGCCATTGGGACTAAGTGGGTCTACAGAAATAAGAAGGATGAAGATGGAGTGGTCATCAGAAACAAAGCACGATTGGTGGCCAAGGGTTATAGACAAGAAGAAGGCATAGATTACGATGAGACTTTTGCTCCTGTTGCACGGCTCGAAGCAATAAGAATATTCTTAGCCTTCGCAGCTCACAGAGGTTTTAAAGTCTATCAGATGGACGTAAAATCAGCTTTTCTCAACGGTGAAATCCAAGAAGAGGTTTACGTAAATCAGCCACCAGGGTTTGAAAGCTCAAAATTCCCAAGGCATGTATACTACCTTGAAAAGGCTCTGTACGGACTGAAACAGGCTCCAAGAGCATGGTACGAACGACTTTCTACCTTTCTTCTAGTAAATGGCTACAACAGAGGTACAACAGATACTACCCTATTCTATAAACGTAAAAACAGTGAAATAATGCTTGTACAAATCTATGTGGACGACATAATTTTTGGGTCTACTAATACAGAAGAGTGCAAAAGTTTTGAAAAACTCATGCAGAGTGAGTTTGAAATGAGTATGATGGGAGAATTAACATTCTTCCTCGGACTCCAAGTCAAACAAACATCAGAGGGAATTTTTATAAATCAGGCCAAATATGTCTCTGACATTCTTTTCAAGCATAGCCTCTCTGATACCTCTGCAATGAAAACTCCAATGGCCACTGGAAATAAGTTATCCTTAGATCCAGATGGCATCTCTGTAGAATGCACTCTCTACAGAGGCATGATTGGATCTCTGTTATACTTAACTGCAAGCAGACCTGACATTATGCATTCCACATGTCTTTGTGCACGTTATCAAGCTAATCCTAAGAAATCACATTATGATGCTGTTAAAAGAATCTTTAGATACCTAAAGGGGACCAAAAATCTTGGTCTCTGGTATCCACAGAACTCTGGCTTTTGTCTTAAAGCTTATACAGATTCAGACTATGGAGGATGCATGCTCGACAGAAAGAGTACCTCTGGGAGTTGTCAATTCCTAGGCGGTAAACTAGTCAGTTGGACCTCCAAAAAGCAGAACTGTGTATCAACATCTACGGCAGAAGCTGAATACGTTGCTGCTGCTAGCTGTTGTTCTCAGGTTCTATTGATGAAGACTCAACTAAAAGACTACGGCCACATTCTATTCAAAATACCCATCTTCTGTGATTCCAAAAGTGCCATTGCCATCTCTGCCAATCCTGTGCAACATTCTAAAACCAAGCATATCGATATAAGGTACCACTTCTTGAAACATCATGTTGAACACGGTACAATCGAGATGCATTTCGTGCCAACAGAATATCAACTTGCAGACTTATTCACCAAAGCCTTAGACGAGAAAAGATTTAATTTCTTGGTGGGTAAGTTAGGAATGATTAATATGATGTGAAAATCCTCTGTAAGTAAAGCTTTATCTTCTGTAAATAAGTATATATTTCTATTTTACTTAACTTATTGCTTTGATTGATTTATTTCTGTATGAAAATTCTCAATCTTAAATAGTTCTTGATATCACAGAGCTTCTGTAAGTCTGCTCAGAACCTCTGACGACCTCCACAGAACCTCTGGAAAAACAAAACCTATGCTCAATACAAATCTTATCATTCTTTGATCCAAGCATAGATCAAGGGGGAGCAAAAGGAAAATTCCTGATCTACAGAGGTGATTAGATCAAGGGGGAGCAAAAAGGGACCCTGAAATGATCTACAGAGGTAAAACTTTCAAGGGGAAGCCAAAGAAGAATGTCGATGAATCTATATCGATAGAAGTCAGACATCACTGCCGAGAAAAGAAGAACCAAAAAGGTATGTCTCTCGTACAAAAGGTTGTTAAAAACAGTTTTCTGGGACACAAATTGTCAAATATGTCCTAAATATACTGTGGATAACATTTCAAAAATCAAAAGATCAAAAAGTTTCATAAAATTTGAGTTATGAGAAATTTGAGGTCATAGAGCCTCTGCTGAGCTCAACAGAGGCTCTGCCAGAAATATGCTCTGAGATCACAAATTAACCCTCTATCGATCTTTTGGAATGTTATCTCGGAAACCGAATACATACACCATGACCTTCACAAACAAAAATTTTTCCATAACAGTTTTCTCGGACACCAACTTTCAAATATGTCCGAAAAACATCTCTTAAAACAGATCAAAAATTGGATGATCAGAAAATTTAATAGAATTTTTGTTATGAGATTTTTTCCCTCATAGAGCTTCTGCTGGCCCTCACAGAGCTTCTGCAAGTTCCCACAGAGCCACAAAACCTCTGCGAGTAAAAATTCTTAACTAAAAATCCTATTGATCCTCTCCAGTTCCTTTGCAAACGTTTTGGTTAAAGAAGAACCCACAGAAGTCATGATAACAATAAGATATATGAGAAAGGGATAAACATCAAGATTTTCAAAATCACAGAGCTTCTGTAAACCACAGAAGTTCTGTTAATCTGTTACTTGGGCATTTCTGTAGTAATAACGGTTACTTTTACTGAGAGTGAATCTCATGTGGCTAAGAACAACCCCACGCGCCTAGCATTAATGGGCCGCGCACGACGTCCTGTCATCCTCTGACATGGCCTACGTGTCCCATTTTTATTAGGCGTACATGGAACGTTTTCTGTGGAAAGTTGAACCCGCAGTTCTAACTTGTGTACGGATTCCAAATTTTAATCCATTGCCATATATTTTACTCTTTCGAATTCTACCGTTTTACCCTTCTATAAAAACCAAGCTTACCCTCTCATAAACTTTTTACAAACCCTCATTCTTCTCCGGCGAAACCCTGCAAAAACCTGCAAGTATCTTATTCTCATTACCAATGTCTTCATCTTCTCAAGCTATCTCCCCTACACACTCTCCGACGAACTCACCAGAACATTCACCTGCTCATTCTGAACATTCAGAAAACCCCTACCTTGCCAAAAGTATTGAACTACAAGATTCCGGCGATTCAGCAGAATTTGCTCCGACCACACATCTTCAAAACTTCATAGCAAAGGATCATTTCGAAAAGGTACTACCAATCAAATCCAACAATTGCTATTTGGTCCCCTCACCCACTGCTTTCGGCGAAGCCCATGCCATTCTTCTAAACATAATGGAAAATTATATCCTCTTTCCTCTACTCTCAAGAACCCCAAACAAAATTCCAGTTAGATATTTGAACCAGTTTTGGCAAAGCTGCCGATTTGATAAAGATGATTCTCTTATCAAAGGGTACATTTCAAGACCTGACAAATCTGAACATCTGGAAATCAAGTTCAATAGAACAATGTTCTCACTTGAATTCAACCTACCAACAAGGGGTCTTCTTGGATTGAAGAAATATGCAGAGCAACCAACAGACGACGAGATCTGTCGTTTCGTAGAAATGCTTGGGTACAACACCCAACTGAGGAAGAGAAATGACTTCCGCAGAGGCAGATTACCACCTCTGTGGAACACCTTGTTCTCAATTCTTAACAGATGCCAGACAGGGAAGATATGCAGTATTGACCAGAGCTCACATCAGATATTAACCATCATGTATGGGGTTTACTATGATCTCCCACTGGATTACGCGACCATAATGATGCAAGAGATCATCAACACCATCGACAGAAAGAACAACGCCAGAAGGGTCAAAGAGAACGATCCTAACTTTCTACCACCTCTGCAATTCCAAAGAATACTGGGAGTTTTGTTCGAACCTCTGTTGCTGATACAGAACTGGCCAATGGAAGGGCCAATTCCCAAACAGTTCCCAATGAATAAAAATACCCCCACTGATCATGTAGATGGCTACACACACTGCAGACCTTTGTCAAAGAACCTTCTGAGGTATGCCACAAATAAAACCCTTAAGAAAGAGTACATACGCGATCATAGAACTCCAAAACCGAGTCCTATGACACCCCCGCGTTTAGGTGTCCCCCTAGGAACAATGATTGCAGAACCTCTTTCCACTCAAGAAGAAAAAGATCACAAACTAGCAAAACACATGGTTATTCAACTTAGCTTCTTAGCCAAACGTGCAGAGCTCATGGGAAAGAAGTCCTCTTCGAAATCTTCTACCTCTACTCCAAAATCAAAGAAGAGGAAAACTAAAGAAAGCACCTCCACAAGCGCTGCAGAAGATCAACCTTCACCTCCTCATGCCACAGAAATTGGCTCCACTGCTCCTCCCTCTTCTCCAAAACAGAAGAAGAAAAGAAAATCGAAAACCACAGAGGAAGGGGCACCAAAACCTAAGAGGAGGAAAACCAAAAAGAAGCATGGGAAATCACTTGAAAAATTGGTTACCATAGAAGAAGCAATCGCAGAAGAAAGAACAGCAGAAGAAGAAGATGCAGAAGTAGAAATGACAGAAGAGGGATATCAATCACCCTATCAATCCCCAGATCGATTTGCTCACCAAGGAAACTTAAACGATTTCCTACAGAACCCTGACATTGCCCACACTCTAAATACAGCAGGGTGGACGGCACAACCACTCAACCACCACTCCCCAGAAGAACAATACTTCTCTATTTCTGGCATTGACACACATCTGCAAGAAGATGATCAAACACCCAGAGATCAATCAGTTGAGACACCTGTTATTCTACAGAACCCCTTCATTCAACAAGGATTGGACGTCCACAGAAGGAGTCCAAGCCCAGCTTCAGAAGAAATAGAACAAACAGAAGCTGAGTGGAATAGAGATGAAGTAACAGAGGCTTTAGAGAAAATAATAGAAAAAGGAAAAGAGGCCGAAGTTGTACAAGAAGAGGGATTTGAAACAAGGGAGACAAGAATGGAGGTCTCAGAGGTAGATTCAGATGAAGAAGAAGCTGTCTGGATACGAAAAGGTCTCTATCATCCACATGTCATGAGATTACGCGGCTCTCATCCAATGTACGACTTCTTAGGCACAGAGCAAGGAACTTCAACATAAGCTAGGGAAGAAGCACCAAGCCATCGGATAGCTACAGAAGCTGAAATGGTAGAAAATGATGTAGTGCTTGGATGCTTAACAGAGGAAGAAACAAGAAAAGATGCCTGGATTAATAGAGGCACACAACCAAAACCAACTCCCAGTGCAACCCACACATCTAACTCCGCAGGTCTAGCTGCAGAAGGAGTTATTGAAAAAGAGCAGCACAGCTCGATCCAAACCCAACCCATCCAGCCAGAAGTTACTCTTTCGACTTCTGCGCCCATAGAAACCGGGGAATCCATTCCTAGGGAGTCTCCTCAAAGAGACTCACCTATTGTTCGTGATCAATCGCCCCAGATCACACTAGAACACCCTACAGAGGAATTCGTTTCCTCTGCCACGCACGAAATAGGGCCAACCCTTCTTTCAGAGAGAAGTAGTGAGCACAAAGACGAAGAGACTCTAGACAAGTCTCCGACTCAATAGAAGAACATTCCGACACCCACCTCTGGAGTGGGATTAGACACTGTTCTTCACAGAACTTCTGTAGAGATTGAAACTCAGGTTTCCTCTCAAAGATCAGATGGAAATCCTTCCACCCCCATCGTACAAACAAGGGTGAACGAAGGTGTCCCAGGAGCAGGGACTCACTCTGGAGACGAATGTGTTCCTCCAGAGGTTACACCAGGGACACAAGTATCAAGGGATGAGTTCCAAACCCTTGTCACCTCTGTGAACCAAACCATGAAAGAGTTTCAAAGCTCTTTCACACCTTTTGCAGAGAAAACATCAACGGCCTTGCTGAATCTGAACACCAAAATGGACAATTTGTCCATAGAGGTGAAAACGGCCATCACAGAGATGAAATCTTCTGCTCAAACAACTGCCACAACTACAGCCACTTCTGCTGCTAAAGATTTTGGAATAGCTGCAACATCTGCATTCAAGGAATCAGTCAAACATTTCCTTGAACAAATGAACAAGCAATCCAACAAATCACATAGTATCACACTTGTAGAACTACAGAAGGCTCTGCAAAACGTTCAAGAAGAGGCAATGCGCAACACTACAATGATGCAGCCAAAAGATTACATGACCAGAGCACAGCTAACAGAGCTCGGGCAGAATGTCATAAACCAGGTCACAGAAGTCATTGTCTCCTTCACTACTGCAAATGCCAACTACGTCAAAGAATTCAGAAAAAGTGTCGGCAGAATGCGCTTCAACACAGAAGCAAAGCTTGCAACTCTAATCGGCCTCTGTGACGATGTATGTGCAAAGTTGATGGCCGCAGGAGCAGAACTACCAAAGAAACCCAAAGCTTCCTGCAGAGCAGAGGGTACTTCTGATAAGAGTCAGGATGACTCTGATGATGACCATCCTGGTCCATCAGATCATCCTGAGGGGGGGGATATAAGGGAGAAAGCTACGACCAGAGGACTACAAGCTCCACCAATCACAGCAGAACCAATCAGCCAAGCCCCTCCAGAACAAACCCAAGATCAAAAGACCACAGAGACAACACCCATCTCTGTGGAATCAACTTCTGAAGAAACCAATATTCCAGAAGCTGATCAGCAAACAACAGAGGCAACAAGCACCCCTGTGGTAATCAACTTGGAAGAAAGACCTTCAACAGAATCAACAGAAAAACCCCAAACCATACCAAGAAGAAAGTCGATTGCCACCAAACCAAAAAGAGCAACGACCTCTGCTTCTTCTATTCTGAGAAATATGCACAATACAATGACTGAACGAATGGCGCAGAGAGAAGAAGAAAGGCACAAGTTCACATTAGCTTTCAAAATGGCAAGAAAATTCGATATCCAACCTTCACCAACAAAAACCGAGCTTACAGAAGAAGTCACCAAAGAACCTCCAACAGAGGTTACAGAGCAAAGAAAGCCAACAGAACCAACGCCACAAAAGTCCTCTCAAACACAAGTGTCAAAACCTACAGAGGCAACCCCCATCATTTCAACAGAAGCACCAACAACCAAACCTACAGAAGCAACAGGTTCTGCACCTCCAAAAGCCAAAGACAAGGGAAAGGCAAAAATGACAGAAGAGCCCAAGAAAAAGAAATCAGTGCCCAATCCTACAGAGAAATTGATGAAAAGCGCTTTTGATGCCTTTCAAACTCCAAAGCCTGAAGAAGAGGACTGGGCATATGGATTGAAGCCTCTATCAGACATTCCTCTATCAGGAAGAGCTGCAGAAGTTGTTCAACAGATGGAGAGTCTCAGAAGACGAGTACCACCACATGGTCCAACATACGAAGAAATGGAAGAAGTGGTGTACAAATATCTCTACAAACAACCCTTTCAGAACCTCCATCCAACAGACCAAATCACAAATCCGAACATCAGAGAAGAATTTGAGAACATCTTCAGCAGAACAAAGCCAAGAACCAAAGCAGAAGTCTTCTCAATTCATAAAATCAAAAAGGTAATCTTCTGCAGATTCTCCTTCACAAGAACCTATCCAAGAGTCAGGTACAATCTTTACAGAGTCAAAAGGGTAAACAATTCAGAAACCACCTTCGCTGATGCTGACATAAGGAATCTGAATCCCTATGATCTACCTGAACTTCTGCAATGGACAAAGGACAACTACAACACAGAGCCAAACACCAGAGCCTATCAAGTGTTGAGAAAAGCAATGAGGGAAAAGCTTCTGATCTACAGTATGATAGATTTTCAACTAGGAAAGGATCTTGGTCTCAAACATCTGAACCTACGACCACCAGAGGATCGTTGCCCATCTGACGTCGTGCCCAACTCAATCATTACAGAACCAAGGTTCGGGTTAGTATTTCAAAACCCACAAGGCGAAGTCAAACTGTTTGTGTGCATGGACTGTCAGAAGTACGCAACTAGTACTCTGAACAAGTTCAGAGCAAGCCTTGTAAAATACAGAGATACAGAGAAAATGAATAGAGATGCTGCAGATACTTTCATCAGAGAGATTGATGCCACAATCCGCCTAAGAGAACTCTGCATCAGTTTCTACAAAGAGATCAGAAGAATCGGAAGAGACAACAGAAGCTACAACGATTTCAAAGATGCCAAAATCTGATTCTCAAACCTCAAATCTCTGCAAACCAAGTCAAAGTCTATCTTTCATTGTACTCAAATGTAAAATGCCTCTGGCATATTTCTGAATGAAAGAACTTTTGAGGTATTGTTTAACCTCTGTCTTATCTAACTTAGCCTAACTAAACTCAAGTTCAATTTTTTATTTTTCACTACTTAGGGGGAGATTGTTAGCTTCAATCTTCCTAATCATAGAAGTATTTAGAAGTAGTGAAAAATAGGCCAAGTGAAGAAAGCCTCTTACAGAGGCTCTGCCGAACTTACCGAGAGATCAAGGTCAAGAAGCTACAGAAGCTAAAAGAGGCGTCCTACAGAAGCTCTGCCATACGCGCAAAGAAGACCAAAGACTCGGAATTCGGTGAAGACTGCTCTACAAAGGACCAAACCGCAGAACCTCTGTGACACTTCACAGAGCCTCTGTGGTCTTCAACAAAGACTTCAAAGATATTTATAATATCTTGCTACTGTTTCTGAACCTATTCATCAACTTACATGGTAGCATGCCCTGTCCAAATTCAACGTGTCAAACTCTGATTGGATTCAATAGGACTTAGTACATAATAGACGTCTGCTGCATTAAATGCAATACAGCACAGCCAACTGTTCATGCCATCCTTCCAACTATTCATACCGTCCGTTCTGAATAGTAGCTTATGCTTTATGGTCCCCTTAGAGTAGTATATAAGGAAGACTCATGTTGAGTTTTTCCAGATCGAGAATCGAGAGATAAAAACATCAAGAACACATAGCTTATATACTTTGAGAGTCATATATGTTTTAAAGCTTTGCTTACTCACTGTTCTTGAATCTATTCTTGAATCTATTCTTGATATATATATATATTCAGTAAACTTTGAGATATTATTTCCTGTTCACTGTTTATTTATATTGTGTTCTAAATCTATCAAACATATCTGTTAGTTCTTCAAATACGCTTCCGCATCATACTTAAACTTGAACTAATAGATCTGATAATCTTGTTTAAACAAAACGGGAACCAACAACTACTATGATTTGTGCTGAAAAGATTAACGTATTTCGTGCTGATAAGATTACAAGTTGTTTGCGTGATTGATTCTTCCATCCCTTGAAGCTGACTTCAAGTTGAAGCCATGAAGAACAAGAGCTTAATTCAAGGGGGAGCCTGGAAATACATGAAGACCTGCAACACCAAAGTGCTTCAAAGATTCAAGACGAAGAGAAGATCAAGACCTGAAGATCTCAAGATCGTATTTTTTTCTTTATATAACTTTAGGGGGGGATTGTTAGGACTAAAAGTCCTATAAAATAGAAAGTGATATAAAGAAAAGAATAGGTTTATTTAATTGTTTGTAAAAGCCTTTAATTGGTTAAATAGGCTTAATTAGATGTTATGGGCCATGGACCTTAGGCTTAAGGTCTAGGTATTTAAAGTGTTGTTTAGAAAAATTAGGTTAAGGGGCTTAGAGAGATTAATCAGAATTGTTTCATACGGCTAAGAGAGAGAGAGAGAGAGAGTTTTGTCCATCATTCCAATATTGTAACACTCTCTAATCATTCAATAAAGCTTAATCGTTTCGTTGTACATTGTTACTTGATCAAACTGGGATCTACACTTGACAACTTCGTGGTCCTCTCCACCACATCTGAACCTGCAACACCAACCACTTCAGCGCCTTCCACCGCTGAAGCTTCTCTGGCAACTTGCCCAACATTCTCAGTGCCCCAAAGCACTGAAGAAGCAGTTCTCGGCAATGCCAGTGCCGCTCCAATTCACAGCACAACCTTCTCAGCAGTTGCCTCTTCTCCTCCTTCTTTGGTCATCACTACTGCACCAGCGGCTACGCTCGCTGATACTCAAGAATCGTTGCTCCACAACTTAATGCAACAGAACTCTACAGGACCCGATGGTTTACCTCTCGGGACCAGTCAGAGTATACCCTCCACATCCGTTTCTGACATGGAACGTGATATGGAATACTACGCTGGAACCGGAAAATTTGATCTTTTCTCCCACCCATCAGGTATCCCAACCACTTCTTCTATCCCTTCTAAACCCCTTCCCACTTTTGAGCTTTCCTTTGCTCAATTTTTTTCTTCTTTTACAGGTCCTAATTTGGGCACTATCGTTGCCTCGGTCAAGAAGGTGTTCAATAAAGTGGATTCGCTCTCTAAGGATCTCACGAATAACACCAATGCCATGAACTCTGTCGGCGACTCCCTGAAGAACCTCTTTACCTCCCTCAGTGACGAAGCAGACAACACTCAATTCTCAACGTTGACAGAGGAAGTGAAGACCCTTCAGAGGGATGTGGTGAACAACTCCACCTCCATCCAAGCTCTCAGCACAACCGTCTCCACCCTCAGCATCAACGTGGGTACTCTTCAAGGAGCGGTTTTGACCATCGACAAAAGGGTCGATGCGCTCAAGGGTCAGGTAGCCAACTTTACCTCAAAGGTTGATAACTCCAACAACCTTCTCTCTCAGCTATTAGACCGCTTGAATGCACCGGTGGCTCCCGCCCCATCCTTTACAGCTAACGATAGGACAAAGCTGGGGATGGCGGCTGATTTCATACTGCAAGCTACTGCAGCGATCCCTGGCCTTGAAGCCAGGGTGGACTCTTTTGAAGGCAAACGTGCCTCAGCTTCAGTGACACCTGGCCTATAAGACAGGTGCGTTGATGTTATTGTTGCTACTGATGTGCCTCCCCCCCCCCCCCCCCATGATGATGACAAAGAAGGGGAAATGAATGCTGAAAAAGACCCTCCTCATGTTGAGGGGGATGGAACCGCAGACGAGTAGAATGCTGAAGAAGACCCCTCTCTTTCTGAGGGGGAGAAAGAAGAAGAAGAAAAAGAACTAACTCCTCCCTCTTCTCCCATAGACATTGTTGAATCTGAAGAAGGAGAAGAGGACAACAACGAGTTGGAGATCAGTGATGAAGAACCCTCCATAAACCCTGGTGGCAACAACAATGTTGATGATGATGATGAGCCAGAGTGTTGGTTCAAGCCTACTGCCATCAACGTCCCTGAGCCAAAGGGGGTTGTTTGAAAGAAACAGGGGAGACGACGAAGAAGTCTCATGCGAAGAAGGGCTCCAAGGGAAAACATAAAGGAGTTGCTTCTTTCAGGGAACTTGAAGATTCTCTTCAACACTGAGAATATTCCTACTTCTCAGGTATGCCTCTCCTTAATCCCATATTCTACTCCTACCCATCCTTTTCTCAAACACATTCTATACACTTAGCCTATTTTTCTATCTTTTTCTTCCTTCCATCAAAAGAATCTAACTCTTTGATCTTTTGATTTAGCTAGTCCTCTCCCCTTCTTGAGGGACCGGTGAAAGATCCCTGCCACAACAACAAATAATCCCAGCTTCTATAGCTGATGAAGTTCCAATAATCCCAGTCTCGGTGCTTGAGACTGATGATCAAGAGGAAGAAGAAGAAGAGCAGCTCTGACACCCAAACAGACACTCTCGACCTCCTCAAGAGTCAGAGGATGAAAATGCAAGAAGAGCAGACATGATTAATCAGCTAGAGAGTCAACGCTTAAGAATCATCCCTCCCTCCGGACTTGGCTTCATGTCCCCTGAAGAAATTGAAGAATCCATCAGGGCTGAAAAGCTTCTTGCTGAAAACCAAAAGGCTGCACTTAAAAACAAAGAATTTGCCGTTAAGGTTGCTCGGCAATCAGTCGTTGATAAGAAGCTGAAGAAGTTCCCACTCAGGGTTCAAGAAGAACTTCTCAAGGAAGTTGGTAAGGAGATTCAGAAGAAGAAAAAAGTCAGTGACTCTACGTTGAAATGGTGCAGAGAAAAAGTTGACTTCATATATCACCCCAGTCGGATCGTGAATGTAACTCTGAAGGGAAAAACGGTAAAGGGCGTACCGATGGTGGAAGTCTCAGTGATTAGAGAGAATGGGGAAATACGCACAAGCTACATGTCAAAGCTCGATGTTCTTGGGTTTGATGAATGGCTAGAATTTAGGAGTGCTATTCAGAAGTCAAAATCAAAGTTCAAGCCTTATGTTGAAAAATTCCTGAATGCTTTGATCAACCAGGTTACTTCTAATATTGACGTGCCTCCTCCTCCAGCTCTTCTTCAAAACCAAAGACCCGTTCCTGCCAAAAGAAAACGTGCTTCCTCTTCCTCAGGGCCTGCTATCCGGAATGAAAATGGAATCAAATTCTCAAGGGAAGCAGTGCTCGGACCTCCTCCTGACTTATCAACCCTAAACCTATCACTGCCACCAGATGGACCACCTTTCATCCCTGGTCAAGTGGTCAGTGATCCCTACTGAATAATCTTCTTAGACTGGACAGGTGTTATGTGCTTTCAAAGATATTCAGAACTCCATATATGCCCCGTCAAGCAACTCAGAGATCTTGTCTACTGGTGCAACAAATCAAGATTAGGAGTCTACTTCAAAACCCATGGGCTAAATGAAGCCAAGATTAGAAGACAACAAGGTGAAGTGGTCCCTGATTGGATGATCCCAGAGACAAATGCCTTTGATAAACTACTCTGCAAAGATGAACCTCTATAGCTGATAGATCACTTCTTTGTATTCTTCTTGTATTTATCAGTAGTTTATCTTTTAGTACTTGTAATTCTATTTCATTGTACTTGTAATTTTCAATCTTCCCTTGTAAATTTATTACGAAGTAAATGAAAATTCAATGAATTACTTTACTCCATCAGTACTAGAAAAGATCCCTGAAAATAGTAAATGGGACACGCAATCTATGAGTCCTTTTTATCCTTGTGCTTTTATACTTAGCACTTTTCTTATGTTGCTTTGTCATCATCAAATAGGGGGAGATTGTTGATCCAAACCCTTTCAGTGATTTGATGATGACCCTTAGAATTACTTAGTGAAAATTATAAATAACATATGTATGTATTAATGTTTTGCCATCAGTGATAAACATACTGAGTCTGTTCAGTACCACTGATGGTAGTCATTGTTCTTCATTATTCATTAGTGATAAATGTACATCAGTGATAGCTGAGTCTATTCAGCTATACTGATGATCACTGATTAGTTCAAATGTAAACAATGTTGTTTGTAATCTCTGAAGACAAGTTTCGCGACAAAGAGTTCATCGCTGAATCGAAGATAAAGCTGATGAACAAGTGACAAGTCTACTAATGATCTGATGCGGATATCAGTGAAACCAAGACAAGTCCACACACACAATATTTCAAGTAGAAGACTTTAGCAATATCTGACTTACATCAGGTCTCACTGATGGAAGATCAACTCAGCGATAGCTGATCATGAAGCCTGCTCTACAAGAAATGTTTGTCTTATCCTCTTGCACACTTTTGTACGATTTGTCAGAAGGACATGCCTTTGTCCAGAATCGTACAAACCACTCTGCCACTACACTATTCACCATGCGGCCAAAAGTATGTTTGCAAAAGTCAGAAGCATGCGCCCAACCAATTGTTGACACATATAAAGTCCTCCTGACATGCATTAAATGCATGTAGTATAAATAGGAGGAATGCACCTTCATTTCGAAGGTGGTCATCCCTGAATCTACTTAGTGCCTTATAAAATTCTCCTTAATTTTATATCTTCTTTTCTCACTATTTCTTAGTGCAAGAAACCTTTGTGATTCTCAAGTTTGTTTAGATTAGGTCTTGTACTTAGTCTTATTCTGCAACAAACTGTAAATTGTTTGATTTATCAATAAACAATTTAGAAAGATAAAATTCTTATGTGTTTGTATTCAACCCCCCTTCTACAAACTAATACTTGTATAACCCTTCGGGACCAACAGTCGCTCATGCTCCACATCATCCTTAGAGTACACTAAACTGTCATCAATGAACACAATCACCGACTTGTCCAAAAATGGTCGGCAAACCCGGTTCATTAAATCCATAAACACTGTCAGCGTGTTTGTCGACCCAAATGGCATAACTAGGAACTCGTAGTGTCCATACCGAGTCCTAAATGTCGTCTTCGAGACATCCTCCTGTTTAACCTTGGTGGTATCCTAATCGAAGGTCGATCTTGGAGAAACATTTGGCTCCTTGAAGTTGATCAAAGAGGTCGTCAATTCGGGGAAGTGGGTATTTGTTCGTCACGGTCACTTTGTTCAACTCACGGTAGTCAATGCACATGCACATAGACCTATCCTTCTTCTTGACAAAAAGCACCGGAGCTCCCCAAGGCGATGAGCTCGGCCTTACGAACCCCTTTTCTAGCAATTCTTGCAGTTGAGTCATCATTTCTTGCATTTCGGTTGGTGCAAGACGGTATGGTGCACGGGCTATTGGTATCGCTCCTGGAATTAGGTATCTTAAACTCCACTTGGCGATCGGGTTGGCAAACCCAGTAGGTCTTCGAGAAAGACGTCGGGATACTCGTTGATGATCCTTACATCCTCCACTTTCTTCTTCTCCGCCTTGGCATCTACCACGTAGGCTAGGAACGATGGGTATTTCTTTATCAAACATTTCCTCGCCTTGATGGAAGAACTGATAACCACTTCGCCCTTTAATTTCTCTCCGTATACAAGGACAAAGTCTCCACTCCATAAAGGTATTCTTATGAGTTTCTTGGAACACAAAATCTCTGCTTGCTGTTTCGCCAATCAATCCATCCCAATCACTACGTCAAAGATCCCAATAGCCATCGGAAGTAAGTCCACATCAAAGGATTCGCCACTAATCTCAAGGAGACATTTTTCCAAGATTTTCTGCAAGACTACTTGCTCCCCATTCGCTACTTCTATGACTAAAGCATCATGAAGTGTACTAATAGGCACATTCAAAGACTTGCAAAACACATTTGTTACGAAAGAGACATTTGCACCAGAATCAAATAATACTCTAGCGGGAATCGAGTTGAGTAAAAATGTACTCGAAACCACATCGGCGGTTTCCTTTGCTTCTTCCGTCGTCATTTGGAAAACTCTTCCTTGTGCTCTTGGGGGAGCTTCCTTCCTTGGTTCACTTCCCAAACTAGTCCTCTCACGTTCTCCCTTAACTTGGGACATTCTCTCCGGACATGTCCCACCTCCTTACACTCGTAACAAACCGTTCCCTTTAGAGAGCAATCTGGGCTAGTGTGTCCCGAATTCCCACACTTTAAACATGTGACTGAGTTGGGATTACAAGAACCAAAGTTCTTACTATTGCACTTTGAACACCATCTCGCCTGCTGACGATTGTCCACTCCCTTAGCACCCGGATGAAATCTTAACTTCTTAAATGAACTTTGTCGGTTCTCCCACTTCCTCTTCTTTCTGACTCTAGTCTTCTCAGCTTTGTCTCTTGCATAAACCCTTTCCATAACCTTGGCCTCTTTGATTATCTCTCTAAGGTTAGTAGCCTTGGAGTTGTAGACCATCGCCATCATATCCGCGGGCAAGCCTTTTAGATACACCTTTATCTTTTCCTTCTCAGTTGGGGCCACATGCCCCACAAGGTTAAGCTTTTCCATGAAGAGTCAAGTGTACTCCCTCACTAACATGTTCCCTTTCTTAATCTATCAGAATTCCTCTTCGATCAAATCCATTTCGTTACAATATTCCTCCCAAATGTTCCTCTTGAATACGGCCCAAGTCATCTTAGCCAATACCAAAGCCTCTAGAGTTGAGGTGAAAACATTCCACCATGGTAAAGCAGAACTTTTAAGCATTTGAGAACCAAACTTCACTTTCTGGCCCTCCTCACAGTCACAAGCCCTGAAGTCCTGCTCAATCTCTCTGATCCAGTTCATACATGCCACCAGGTCATCAGAACCGGCGAACTCCAGTGGTTTGCAACAGAGGAAAGTTTTGTACGAACAAGTTTTCCTCACCTGCCTCGTCTCCATGGTCACTAGCACATTAGTGCGGTTCTCATCTCCGGTACCCCCGGACCCCGCTATAACCACATTTTCCTCAATTGCTTCATGTCGGCGGTGGTTAACTTCCTAGTCTTCCAGTAGCTTCATGAACAATTCCTTCTTTTTTACCATGTTTCACTCTTAGTCCTCATCATGTCCAACATTTGCGTTTGAGGAGTTACCTCCATCAAAAGAGGGTTGGCAGAGGCAATATTAGTCCTTGGTATGTGTTCCACTCTCCCACCCAAAAGAGGCGGAAGTTGAGGAGGCACGACTATCGCCGTTTCATTTGGTTGGTCTACCGGGGATTCAGTCACGACGTGGCCTTCCGTTGAGGGTTGGAGTCTGCTCCAAGTATTTGCCATTTCAGTCTGTCACACAATCGAGAATAGAGGTAAGAAATAGGCTTTACGAGATTATACATAAGAAAATGTACTAATACAATCATTGATCATTATAATCATAGTAATTTAGGCATGCTCACGTAACAAAATATTCATAATAGTAGTAGCTAATTGAAATTATGAACATACTACACATAAGAATTCTCGTTACCACTTTCATAATTCTCAACAGTGTAATTTCCGTCGACTCTAAGACCGTCCCATCTTAATAGTTCTACCCAATTCTCACAATTCGTAACTTAATCGCTTCAGCTTAAGTCTAGGCATAAATCTTACACACCTAATTCACTTTAACTAGAGCTTTGATACCAACTTGTAACACCCTAAAATTTAACCTTAAATATAGGGAATAATTCTGGAAAATGGCTAGAATTAAAACCTTTAGGTTCGACAACTAAAACCCATAAACTCGGAATAGTTTGCTACAAATTCGAATTATTGAATGATGAGATTAAACACAACAACCTACTTATTCTAGACATAGACTACACTAGATAAATTTGGGTGCCATCATATCTCCAAAAATCTCTCTCTTCACAAAAGCCCAAAATTCGGTTCCTCAAGTGCTCCTAACCGCACCAACAGGAACTCAAACCATCCTAGTCCCACCGTTAGTGGGACATTCGCACCAACAAAACACCACAACAAGTGTTAGGCAATAAGCCTAGTAAGATCTTATAAATAATCAACAGTTTACCAATAAGATAGTAGCATTAAAAGTAAACGTTACCGGATACATTTTGGATGCATAATAATCCAATCTCAACCCTGCCAATGATTGTTCCATACC
This sequence comes from Saussurea involucrata, assembly GCA_033807775.1. NCBI lineage: Eukaryota > Viridiplantae > Streptophyta > Magnoliopsida > Asterales > Asteraceae > Saussurea > Saussurea involucrata. The sequence continues at coordinate 18,153,253 of CM066326.1, forward strand.
TGAACATACAAATACAAGGGCTTCCCTTGATATACGGGGGATACCCGTTTCCATCATGATGACAAGAACATGAGAATGGTGTCACCAAGATGTTATTGGGTTACACCTCAAGTCCCGGTTCTAGTTCCCGTGCCATCGCGACATCACAACCTCAAACCAAATAAAAATGTCTTTATTGCCTACTTCTTCGAGTTACACCTCAAGGTCTTATGGGACTTTAGTGTCTACCCAATCTAGACGAGTTACACCTCAAGGACTTCTATGTCATTTATTGCCTACTGGCTAGTGGCCCAAGATGGTCAACAAAATATGAACACATAGTCCATATGATCTAAATCCTCGTGCACAAGGAGATAAACAACATAAATTCCTACTATGCATATATACGACCTTGAGAAAAGAAAATAAGTTGTACCATGACATTTACCCCATCATACGCACATTTAATACATTAGAAACTACAAGTACATGTCATTTATTGTGTTAAGCTCATCCCCATTTAATGTGAGTTATACCACCTATTATTTAATCCAAAGGGGCACAAACATTATCCAACTAACTCATAAACTATAACATGCATTTATGATTATTTAAGTAAATAAAACTCATTCTTCTCCATTTTAGGTTTACTCAACTTTCCATTAACTAGGTAAATAAGTATTTAACACATAAAAATGAGGTTACGTTGTAAGAACACTCATCTTGTGGGCTTTGTAAGGAAACCCTAGATTTGAGGAGGAATACTTGAATCTTTGAAGACAAAATGGTGATTTCACTTGTAGGTGAGAAACCCTATATTTAAGTAGCAAAAGTTCCTCAAGATGTTGTTCTTAAAAACGAAAGGAGATGAGATGAGTAAGGTAAATGTGACTTACTTTGAGGGTTTGAATGGAAGAAACGCAGAAAGTGTGAAAACCCTAACTTTAAAGTGTGATTGGCTTGGAGCCTTGAAAGGAGATGGTAGCTTCCAAGAAGTGATGACAAGTTCCTAAAAGTTACAACAACTAACATTAATGGTGGATTTCTTGTATTGAATGAGGTGAGAGGATGGGAGAGTAAAAATCGCCCCCTTGGTGAACGAGAATCGGACTCAAGAAAGTTTAGGGAGAAATGAGGGTTAAACTCACAAAAATCTGCTTTAAAGACAAAACTCTCAGTCCCGTTAGACTTTATTTCTAAGACATCTTCTAAATATTCTAAGTGTTCAGTATCCGTTAGACTTTACTTTATAATGTCTATAACTGAAAATTGTCGTATTACTTATACATCAGAATAGACAAAATATGATTTTTACTTGTAAAAGTCTTATAACTATCTGTGTTGATCCAAAGTGTAAGAAACCTTCATCAAAGTCGAAAGACCGATTGAAGAGTGGCCAAGATAGTCACCAAAGCGGATTGATTTGAAATCTAGCCAAAAGAAGATCGATACAAGATATAGTCACCTAGTCTAACAAACACTACTACTGACAAGCCAAATTTCAATGTACAAACTTGTCCAACAAGTTTGGTTCACCAACTATCCGACAATCTCATCGTAGTATGAGAACATGCAAGTACATATAAGCCAAAGTATGTTCTAGTTCAAAATATGATATGGGTTAACAAGTGTCTACATCAACTACAAAGGATGAAGTGAAAAGTACAAGCATGCATGGATCAATAAATGAGAACACGACACATGTTAAAGTTAAAGAAAAACATTTAATGCAACGGGGGCTATAAAATGTCTTCATTCTGTTAGTTTTCAAATCATCCATTTTCAAAGAATTTCCCTATGATACCTTTAAAGTAAATTCAACGTCAATATCTAAAACTATTATTAGCTTCTTAGATCTGAAAGAGAACCTTCTTCATTCTCTCTTTCAACGTGAGTAAATTTGTTATCCGTCAAATAATTCAGGATAAAGATTTTGCCTCTTATCTTCCACAATAGATCTGTAATTTTATATCATCTTTATTGGCAAAATAGATCTTCACCAAAAAATCAATAAAAATAAAATCCCTTATGTGGCTCTCTCAACCCCTCTTCTAAAAAACCCCTATGTGGCTCTCTCTCTCTCTTGAGTATAAGCAAAGCTTCTTCACCGACGTTCATCTTCATAAACCAACCAGTGGCTCCATCTTTCTCTTGCAGTCTGCAACCTGTGACCTTCTTTTTTCGATGTTCAGATACGAGGCAGATCCCACCACCGTTTGCTTCTTCTATAATCGGTACTGGCGGCTTCCTTCTTACTACAGGTCTGCAGTTTATGACCTGCTGTTACTCCGATGTTCTTACCCCGATTCCTTCGGTGTCCCCTCTACCCTCCTATTTGGTCCACTCAGACAAACACCAAGAACCCCATTAATGACCTCACGAACCTAACCACCAAGCTTCATGTTTCCAACGTTGAAGCTTTCCTTGAAGATCACGCAACCATCCCCGCTGAAGAAGTCGAGATCATCAACCTTGATTCGTTCTCGGCTACGTCAATGGTGGCAAGAGTCTTTGCTAGGAAAGGATGCACCACGTCGTTTCTGAAAAAAATCTTCGGTCGTATGTGGAAATTCCGGGAATCATGGAAAGTCCGATACCTTGGAAACGACCCCACTAGTACTTACTTCGGGTTCTCCTTTGCCTCCCCCTCGGACCGCGAGTGGACCATGAACAAAATGCCGTGGTGCTTTAAGGGAGGCTTTCTCGTGGGCTCAGCATGGCCGGCTTCCGGGGATTGGAAAGAGGCGGATCTCAATACCATTCCTCTTCAGCTTGCTATCAGCAACATCCCACTCAAACTCTTTTCAGAAAACAATCTGAGAAGTTGGGTTCGACTAGTGGACCCAACTGCCACCCTCATATGGAAACGATCCAACCTCAATATGATCAAAGCATCCATAAGAACCCGGGTTAACCTTCGGATTGATAAGCGACCAACCGTGGGTGTTTTATCCCGTTTGAAGGTAAGAAGCATTGGCTCCAATTTAAATTTGATAGGCTTCCTATTATTTGTTATAAGTGTGGAATTTGGGGCCATGATAAGCAAGACGGCACAAACAACTTGGTTGTCATCCGTGAACCAAATGGCAAACTCATCCAACTTTATGGGCCTTGGCTTCATAGCGATTATGTCGGTACTTGCTTCACACCCATCATAGGGAAGAAAGAATAGAAGGTGGAAGAAACTAGCAAAAAGGCCACCGAAAATCCTACTGTCAAACTTGCACCCTTCTTGTCACTGGAAAACCGACCGGAATTTGTCTCACGCGAACCCCCTTCAGAAATCAATAAAAATAAAATCACCTTTTATTTTGGCAAAATAGATCTTCACCAAAAAGGCAAGGATCATGTAATTGGTACCTGTCGAGAAAGCAAAAAACCAAAAGGCTTCCTGACCAACTATAATTTGGAGTTAACCTACCCTAGTGAAAAAGACAAAAAAAGGAAGTGGAAGACCTTGATGGTACCATACACATCTCGTTGACCTCCAACATGGGGGATAAGAAAAGTACACAAGACACTGGAGAATGGGCACACCTTGCCCCCCAAAACCCATTACCTCTTGACACCTATAATACTTTTCCCAAAATTGTTCAAAAAATTGATCTACCCTCCCCTCATCACAGTATGGTCAGCGCCTCCATACAACACCCAAATCCCATTACTTTTTTCAAGGAAGACCCATCACACTTTCTCTCCTACAATTCTAACAAAAGTTTTACCAACTTTCCATGCAACACCTAAATGTTGCATGCACATGCATCCACCCCTACCCATCGGCTGTTGATACCCAAACCTCTCCCACACATGCCCAAATCTTATTATCGCATAATCCTACCCAAGGTACACTAACCAGAAGATCTCGACAAGGAAGAAACCAAAAGCCGAGGAAACCAAGATTACTGAAATGGAAGAAGCGATCGAACCGTATCCGTCTACCTTCGAGACCACGACCCAACAACTAGCTGAACCAGAGGTGGGACCTGCCCTACATGCCTGCCTAAAACAATGATTGCAATCAGTTAGAACTGTCGGGGTCTTGCCAATCCTCGTGCAGTTCCGGTCTTACGAGAGCTTATTCGGGTCTCCCGTCCCGATGTTCTTTTCCTTTTTGAAATGTTAGTTCCCAAAGCTAGAGTAGAGAACTTAAAATGTCATTTGGGTTTCGAGTATTGTGTCACTGTCGATTGTAATGGTCCTGGTGGCGGCATTGCTGTCTTTTGGAATATTAAAATGAATTGTTCTCTCTTGTCATACTCTCAAAACCACATTGATTTGCTTATTGACGATAGAATCTCCGGGTCGTGGCGGATCATCGGTTTTTACGGTTACCCGGAACGGAACCGTCGGCATAATTCTTGGAATCACCTTCGGGCCCTTATGGACCATTCCACTCGTCCTTGGGTTGTCATGGGAGATTTCAATGACCTCCTAACCCAAAGCGAAAAACGTGGCCTCAACGAACACCCGGATTGGTGTATCAACGGATTTCGTGAAGCCCTCTCCGATTGCCGGTTGTTTGACCTTCCCATGCACGGTTTCCCTTTTACTTGCTGTAGACATAAAGGAAACCTAACAAAATTCTTGAAAGACTTGATCGGGTGACGGGCAACCAAGAATAAAATCTAATCACGCCTAATCTTCCTCCGATTGCTCTCCATACCAAGGTACGTCACCCCCACCCTCCTAACCAATTATTTCTCTTTGAGAATAAATGGTTGCAGGAAGCCACTTTCATCCAAGTTTTCGAGAATAGTTGGAACTTTCTCGGGCACATCGACATCATCTCCAAACTCTCAAAACATGCGAAAGCTCTCGGAAAATGGGGGAGAAACCTGAATATGTCGTTTAAAAAAGAGGTCAAAGAGGCATACTCTAAGTTGGAGATCCCAAGGAATTCCCCTATTTCAACTTCCAACACCGCTTACGAAGAGGAAATACAACGTCTTCTAAGTACCCTCTTGAAAGAAGAAGAACATTGGCGCCAAAGAGCAAAAGTGTTTTGGCTAAAAGAAGGCGACCAAAATAATAAATTCTTTCATGCCTATGCGATCGGTCGCCGGAAAGCCAACCGAATTATAAAGCTTAAAGATGAAAATGGAAGTTGGATAGAGAATCGCCCTGAAATCCACAACCTCGTCATGAGGAACTTTAATGGTCTTTTCTCTGCTGGATCAGGAACCCATATCTCATCTCTAGCTTAGTCCAAAAAAGAATTTTGGTAAGCGATATCGCTATGCTATAGACTCCTTTTACCAAAGAAGAATTTCGCAATGCGCTTTTCCAAATGCATCCAGATAAATCCCCAGGCCCGGATGGCTTCAATACTTGGTTCTATCAAAAGCTTTGGAATTATTTGGGCGATGATATTTTCATTGCTGGGAGGACGTGGCTCGAAAATTGGACCAATCTCGATGGGCTCAACGACACTATAATTACTTTGATTCCGAAGACTGAGTCTCCTTCGTATCTCAAAGATTATCGCCCCATTGCTTTATGTAACGTTATTATGAAGATCATCACTAAGGTTCTTGCCAATTGCATCAAGCCGGAAAACCAGACTGCATTCATAAAAAATCGACTGATTACCGACAACGTCATCATTGCCTTTGAAATGCTTCATTCTATGCATCGCAATACCCGCAAGAAAAAAAGCGAAGTGGCTCTAAAAATCGATATTAGTAAAGCATATGATCGTCTGGATTGGGAGTACCTCCGCCAGATTCTCTTAGCTATCCACTTCCCTATTCGTTGGGTCAATATGATTATGCTCACGATTGAATCTGTGAAGTACTTTGTGAGAATCAACAACGACTTGATTGGCCCCATCACCCCCCGCCGTGGCCTTCGATAGGGAGATCCTATCTCTCCGTATTTATTTATTTTATGCATGGAAGGCCTCTCATCATTCCTAAATCACGAAGAAAAGGCCGGTAGACTTCACGGGTGCCAAGCTGCCAAAGGTGCGCCGTCAATCTCTCACCTCTTTTTTGCGGATGATGCGTTCTTTTTTTGCAGGGCTTCGATTGACGAGATCTGCCACTTAAAGCAAATGCTAACGACGTTCGAACAGGCTTCGGGGCTAGGGATCAACTATGCTAATCTGGGATTATGGGAAGCAATAACTTGGCTACCGATCTCGTCCAAGGCTTCTCGTGTATTCTTGTCATCGACAAACCAATTAACATAGGCTGCTACTTGGGGCTTTCGTCTCTTGTGGGCCGCTCAAAGAAATGCATCTTTTGTTTTATCCGTGATCGCCTTTGGCAAAAGTTGCAGAATTAGGGGAAACGTCCCATCTCCATCGCGGGAAGGGCCACCCTCATAAAAGCGGCAACCCAAGCCGTCCCGGTTTTTATATGAATGTCTTCCTTTTTCCGGCGTCCACTATAAAAGAACTTGAGAAAATGTTAAATGCTTACTGGTGGGGTGGAAAATTTGATGGAACCCGTTCGGTTAATTGGCTTTCTTGGGAAAAATCGTGTCGGCCACCAACCCTCGGAGGCCTTGGCTTTCGAGATCTCACCGCCTTTAACGTGGCAATGCTTGGAAAGCAAGGTTGGAGAATTGTTTCAAACCCTACTTCTCTTGTCGGTAGATCCCTTAAAGCTAAATATTACCCGAATGGGGATTTTATGGAGGCCCGATTGGGAAACTCCCCTAGTTATGTATGGAGAAGTATTTGGCATTCTCAACGTGTTCTTAAAGATGGGCTTCGTTGGAAGGTGGGGGACGGAAGAACCATCACGGTTTGAAAGGACCCGTGGATTCGAGAGAATGGCAACTTCATGATTGAAAGTCCCTTCGACAGGGATCGCCCGAATCTTTGTGTGCGGGATTTATTAGACCCGCAAACGCGATTTTGAAACTTGGCTTTAGTTGAAAGGATGTTCACTCAAAGGGTCCGGGAGGGTATCCTCACGATTCCTCCACCCTCAGATTCAGATCATGATATTATCATCTGGCATTGCTCCCCTAATAACGTTTACTCCGTTAAATCAGTTACAGAATCATTTTGGAACGCCTTGCTCTTGACACCCAACCGGTGGATAATGCCGATTGGCGTCGGATTTGGAAAGCTAACATCCCCCATAAGGCCAGATTCTTTGCTTGGCGTGCTATTCGAGGAGTCATTCCCATGCGGGACGCCTTCCAAAAAAGAGGACTTCGCATCTCCCCTTTGTGCCCCCTTTGCAATCGCAACCCCGAGAATACCTGGCATGTGTTTTTCGGCTGTCACACTGTTAGACCGGTCTGGATTGAGGTGACTCTTGGGGACACTCTGGATCAGCTCATGGACAGCTCCGATTCTTTCCCCGATTTGGTCTTTAGACTCCTTAAAGATCTGCCTCGTACTGAGGGCGACCGAGTTCTCATGCTTTTATGGAGTATATGGCACCGAAGGAACGATATTCTATGGAACGACGGACCTAAAGACTCGTCTTCGGTCATTAGACGTGCTAACATCATCCTCTCCGATTGGCACTCCACTAGGGGTCTTACCCACTCAGACCTTAGCCAGTCCAACTCCCTTTGCAGTTCTAAATGGCACCCTCCTAGAAGGGGTTTCTTAAAATGCAACGTCGATGCTGCCACCTTTGACCACCCTAAATCGGCGGGCTTCAGTGCTGTCCTCAGAGATTGTAGAGGGGCTTTCATGAGTGCCAAAGCGACCCTTATGACATCCCCCCCCGGTTCGTGACTGCGAGGCCTATGCGCTCAGAGACGCTATCCTATGGGCTTGCGGTAGGGGCTTTGACAATGTCATTCTTGAAACGGATGCCAAAATTGTTGCGGATGCCATCTACGACCCTAGTCATGACATCTCGGAATTTGGAGATATTATCAACGATATTCGGCGGATCCTTGACAACCATGGAAATTTCTCAGTCCATGCGGTGCGAAGACAAGCTAACGAAGCGGCTCAGTTAACGGCGAGATACTCTCGTTTTTTATCTTGTCCTACGGTTTTTGATGTTACTCCGTTATTTCTTACACAGTGTATTAATGACTTTTGTATGGATCACAATTTTAATGATAGGATTGTTTCCCGATCAGGTGATGGCAATGCCGAAGCTTGATCGTGACTCAATCATTTTGTTCAAAAAAAAAAGATCTGTAATTTTATGTTTGAATAAAATATAAAATTAAAAAGTAATTTTTTTTTGGTGCAAGTCATTGAGGTCTAGGACCAACAATATAAGATTGTGTTTATGTATTAATTGTTTTTTAAATATGTTAACAAAATACAAAAGTCAACACATAAAAATTAATATAGAAAAATGAAAATCAATTATTTTTGATTTTCCTATAACTTTATAACATAATATATATATATATATATAATCAAATGAGGTTCTTAAACAATATAAATACGTGTGTCTCTGTGATTATTTTTATCTTTTATGAGGTAGGTCCTTTGAGTATTTATATTGTTTAAGAATCTCATTTGATTCTTAAACAATATAAATACTAGGGGTGAGCAAAACCCGACCGACCCGAACCTGAACTTGCCCGAACCCAAAAGTATATATCGAGTATTTCGGTTCGGTTTGGGTTGGGTTTTCCCAAACCCGAACCCGACCGAAACCCGAACTTTTTCTTTTTTTTTCTTTTTTTCCAATAAATCGTAAATATATATGCTGCTGAGTATGTTTTCATGTGTGCTGTGTGGTGTGTTTAAGATTTAAGCTAAGTATGAACTGAGTATGTAATTATGTATGTGTGTTGTGTGTGTGTTTAATGTGATGTACGTGTGTGTGTTAAGCTGTGTGTGTGTGTGTGTTTAATTGTGATCAACGGTTTCGCATGCAAACTGCAAACATAGAACTCGCATGCAACCTGCAAACATACAACAATATATTTACTAACTAAAATAGAACTCGCATGCAACCTGCAAACATTTACAACCTGCAACCTGCAAGCATACCCCAAAACTGGGCTTGGTATCGGCACAACCCGACCGATGAACCCGAACCCGAAAACCACAAACTACACTTTGGACAGGTTTCGGGGCCTTCTACTTCCACCCGAAACCCGAAAAACCCAAACTTTGGCCACCCGAACCCGAACAACCCGACCGATGCTCACCCTTGATAAATACTCAAAGGACCTAACTCATAAAAGATAAAAATAATAGACACAATCAGTTGAATTTTAAAAAGTAAATATGGCCATTTTGTTAATTAATTCTTTTTTTCTTTGAAGCAATTCTTCTTCTTCTTCTTCACCAGATAACACTGCTACTCTTAGCTAACTAGGAGGATACTTTGTTATAGAGTAGATAATAAATACTATGCATATCACCTCGCCCTCTTCTTCATCTTTCAGTTTTCTACCACCGCCACCAAGACGCCCACTAACCCCTCGGCTACTTTGTTTCCATTCTCGACCATCCACCTCAACCACTGGAACAACGTTAAGTAGCATTGTAGATTCTGGCGTCATTGCTTGTCTTCGCGCCCAAAGGTATCTTCCTCGTCTAACATTTACAATTTTCAAAGTCTTGGTGTTACTATGTTTACCCTTTTAACATTCAGGTGCTTTTATATGTATGACGTAGTTCTCTTGTTTGTTAATACATGGTCTGGGTTGCTGTTTTTTAGCGCCGATGTGGCAATGGAAGCTGCAAGGGCTGCAATTACCGGTGGAATCTCGGTTGTAAGTATTCACGACCTTGTTCTAATACTAAAAATAACAACTGAAAATTGGTGTGTATCAATTTTGGGTTAAGTTTTAGGTATTTAGGAACTGATATAATTGGGAATTGAACTGATATAAATGGACAAGTGAGTGAAGTTTCTATAAAGTGGATTACATGAGAAATTAAGGGGTGTTAAAAGCAACAAGACCCTGAGCCAAGCCAACTTTGTCTTCATTTATAGTAAATTTTTTGTCTTAAGATATGTTCTTCTCTTGAATTGTGTAGATTTTGATTACTAATTTGTTATGCTGTTGATTGATGACAACTATTGGGCATATACTGTAACATACAACCACCACTATTACTATTAGGGATATAATTATTGTTTGTTACATTATGTATTTTCCATACAATGAGATGCACACAATTGAAAGTAGAACTGTTAAACATCCTTGGCTTCTGTTGAAATGAAATTTCTTAATACTGTAATTATCATTTAACATACAAGTAATGTTTGTTGTTTGCAGCTGGAGATTGTGATTTCTACCCCAGGTGTGTTTGAGGTTGTTTAACATAATTTAGATATGTGGTTTTTATGCATTGTTGGTTAATGATCTTGAAAGTTGATATGTTTCCATTATTTATTATTATTCGGCAGGTTTTACATCAGCTGGTGCAAGATTTTCCAACCACTACTCTAGGAGTAAGTGCTTCATAAATAATCACTTGACAAGTCGAATACTCTGGTTCCATACTGAATGTACACTTTTTCACAAACCAGTTTTTGCACAATCTTCTTGATCATCGCTAAAACTTGCCACCACCTCGCAATTTTTTTGCATCATCTCCACAATGTCATCCGCACTATGCTGTTAAAATCGCGATATATCGTCGATTTATCGGCGATATATCGGAAATCGGTCATAGCCAAAAAATCGGTCCAAAAAATCGGTCAGGATATCGGCCAGCGATATATCGGCCGATATCGCCGATATATCGGCCGATTTTTAGGCCAAAAAATCGCTGCAAAATCGCGATTTTGTAAGGGACTGCAAGATTAAGTTGTTCCAGACTGCAATCTTCCATAAGGACTGCAAGATTAAGCTGTTCCAAACTGCAATCTTCTTCGTTTCTTTCTGTTCCAGCAAGGACTGCAAGGTTAAGCTGTTCTTGTTCATATTTTTAAATTGTTTGAACTTGTTAGTTGTTACTTAGTACTTAGTGTTACTGTGTTAGTGGATTAAGTTCTGTTCCAGACTTGTTAGTACTTAGTAGTTAGTAGTTAGTAGTTAGTAGTTAGTAGTTAGTAGATTAAGCTGTTCGTATTTTTAAATTGTTCATATAAGCTTAAAATTGTTCCAATTAGTTATAATTGTTTTCTATTTTTAAGCTGCTGTTCATAATTTTAAGGTGCTGTTCATAAGGCTTAGCTAAAGAAAACCTTATTTAAGTTGATGTTTTGATGTTGAACTATGTTTTTAATTAATGCATATGATAAGTTTATGGATATATAAATATATAATATTATATATATATATATAATTCTTTATATAAACCGATATTCCGATATATCACCGATATATCGAATATCGGTCCTGACCGATATCGCACCGCTAACCGATTTTAACAGCATAGCATCCGCATAGAAGTCTAGTATGATTCTTTTGTTATTCTTCTTCTAGAAAAAATAATTTCATTTGTACTTGGAGTAATGTCAAATGTTTCGAATGCTTGAGGGAAGCGAGAGAACCAAACATGAGGAGTTTTTTGAGTCCATAGAAGGATTGTTGTACCTTGTAAATGAATACACTTTCCTCACGAACCACAAATTTGAGAGGTTACTTATTCTCTCAAGCTGCATTAAGGAATGTGCTCTTCATATTAAAGCCATGATGGATTTCCTGGTTAGGCATACTCGATTTATATGTTCCAACTTGAATAGTGCTAGACATACCGCTAAATGTGTATGTTAAAATATTATCAATATGCCTCTCTATTTAAGGTTCAAGTATTTTGGCTCAAGCTCATGATGTACTTCTCATGTTGTGAAGAAAGGGAGAGAGAGAGTATTTTTCTGTATATTAATCAGGGAAAAATCCACTATTTTATTTCACAAAATTCTATTTATTTTCTATCTGCTATCTCTATTTGGGATACATTCTGTTGAAGGAAATCAAATCACTAAAGATTTGATTTTATAATTCAAGGAAATAAAATCCTGAAGATTTGATTGTACAATTGTATATTTTCCTTTTTTGAGGATTACATTATGTTTTGTTTTGTTTTTGTGCTATAAATACGTGTCACCTACCTTTGGTTCAAAAATATACCCCTATACCATTTAAAATACTTGTGCTGCTAAAGGTTGAATCATTCTAAACCTTGGGTCTTGCAAATCTGAAGCAGCTGGTGTGCTTGTGTCGACACCTCCTTTCTCTGTCCCTGTGTATGCATGGTTTTACAAATCGGAAGAGACGTACGCCTTGAAGCGGGGCGGTCCCCTCTCAAGCCCTAAATGAGACGTACACCTCAGCTGAATGAGGCGAAGATTCAGGCATAGGAGGCGGCTGAAGTGGTTGCTAGGCATATTCCTTTTAAGCTGGTTTTTCACGACCTCTCTCTCTCTCTCTCTCTACAAATTCTCTTCTCCTTCCTCATGATTGTTTCTAATTTATATCCGTTAGTTAAGTTTTTTCATTGCATATATAAAGATAGGATGTCTTGGTATTTATATTTGATAACTTTTGTATTTATTCTACTTTGTTTTTGAGTTTTATGATTAATTTTTGTGTTTTTACCATAAATATATAATATATTATTATATCGAATAACTTTTGAATTTGTTTATTTTGTTTTTTAATTTTCTTATTATTTTCTAATGTGTTTTTACTATAAGTTTATAATACATTATTATACTTAATACTTATGGCATTTATTTTATTTTGTTTTTTAATTTTCTTGATTAATTTTTTATGTTTTTACATTTTTAACTTAATCCAAGTAATATGAGGTTATGCAATCTAAGATTTCCACCTCTAGACTTATGCCTTGCATCGCCTCGAGGCTTATGTCTCGCCTCATGTTTCCATACTTTAAAACCTTGACTGTATGTAGTTGTATTGCTTGAAAGTTTTTTCTATATTCATGAGAGAGTTACGAATTAAGAGGTTAAACTGACATTGTTGTCTTCGAGTCTTCCTATTGTCAACAAATTGCTAAAACCCTAGAATCTTGTTGTTAGTTTTTTTCTACATTGTGAACTCATATGTCAAGACCAAGTAACAACTCGAGCTTCTCGATCCACAGGGAAAATATGGTTGCTCAAACTGAACAACATCTATGTGGGATACATTTCATTCTAACACACCCTTCTCCATAATATTTGATATATTTGCCAATTAAGATTCGTACTTGTGGAAAGTCCTGATAAAACACCGATAAGTTCGATAATCCGATAAGTATCAAATTGGATAAGTCTGATAATCGGATAAGCATCAAGAAGATTTTTTTATCAGCTTCCTTATTGTTCCGTAACACTATTGCTTATTAGATTTGTTTATTTTTCCTCTAATATAGGCTAGCTAGTTGTTTTTCTCTACCTATAAATAATAGGCTTTTCTTGTAATCGGAACACACAAAAATCAATAAAGAGATTTTCTCCCCAAGTTCATAAATTCTATATGGTATCAGAGCAATCCTGATCCATTCTTCCTTCCCTAAACGTCATCCAAAAACAGATGACAAAATTCATCAGAACAACCTTGGTTAGTGAATCAGAGAGTGGCGCCTCTGACACTACATCGTCATCAACAATGGCGAACCTAAGAAGACAGCCCCCTGGTGCATATCGAGGTAACCAACAAAACAACTATGGTCCCAGACAACTACAAGGAAGCTTCCGCAACACAGACTCATCGACCAATAATAGCCAACGACCACGTAACCGTCCTTGGTGTGATCACTGCAAGATACCACGTCACACTAAGGAGATATGTTGGAAACTACATGGAAAACCTCAAACAACGCAGTCGACTAGACCATCTGGTTATGTGGCAGCAACCGAAAAAAATCCTTTTAATCAAGAGCAAATGGAAGCCTCACAAAGGATGCTACAATCCACAATTCAATCCGCGATAGGAGGAAATCGCATAGCTGCTGTGGCTCAAAGTGGTCACTCACCCACCGCACTTAATGCAAATTTGAATACAGGAGACTGGATTGTCGACTCGGGAGCTACAGATCATATGACAGGGGATATTAATATCTTCGACAAACTCCAATATAACCATACTGGAGCCACGGTTCGTACCGCTGATGGGATGTTATCAGACGTGAGGGGTATAGGTTCGGTTATTATCTCAAAAGAGATTACTCTCAAATCTGTTCTCTATGTTCCCAATCTTACCTATAACTTAGTGTCTATCGTTAAACTAATGAAAGACCTTAATTGCATTGCTAAGTTGTCTCCTACTTTATGTGAATTTCAGGATTTGGACTCGGGGAGGACGATTGGCAGTGCTAAAGTGCGTGGGAACCTCTGACAACAAAGTGTGTGCCACCAAGAAATTCAATAAGTGCTATCTCCAAATTCAACCCAACTAAAGACAATCTCCATCTTTGGCATCTTAGATTAGGGCATCCAAATTTCATGTATTTCATCTTAGATTATTTCCAGGTTTGAATTCAGTTCCGTTTCAATGCGAAGTTTGTCAGTTTTCAAAGCACACCCGAAATTCATACTCTTCCATTCCCTACAAAGCTTCTCATCCATTTCACTTGATCCACAGTGATGTGTGGGGACCATCTAGAATAAAAAAACATATCTGGGGCTAGGTGGTTCGTCTCATTTATTGATGACCATACCCGAATCACTTGGATCTTCCTTATGAAAGAAAAGTCTGAAGTGCGACATATCTTTCAAACCTTCCACAAAATGATTGAAAACCAATTTCATACAAAAATCCAAGTCTTTAAAACAGACAACGGGACCGAATTCTTCGAGTCAAACCTCAGATCCTATCTTAATGAAAATGGAATTATCCACATCAGTTCGTGTGTCGGCACTCCACAACAAAATGGAGTCGCCGTGAGGAAAAATAGACATATCCTAGAAGTTGCACGCTCTCTTCTTTTCACTACAAACGTTCCATCTATTTTTTGGGGAGAAGCGATATTATCGGCAGCCTACCTCATCAATCGAATGCCATCCAGGGTTCTTAATTTCCAAACACCTAGCCAGAAACTCATGACCACATACCCTCACATCAGGTTCTGTCAAATGTGCCCCTCAAAGTCTTCGGATGTATTGCCTTTATTCATATTCCATCACAGAGTCGTAGCAAACTTGACCCTAAGTCTCTCAAATGTATCTTCCTAGGCTACTCGAGTAACCAGAGTGGATACAAATGCTACTCTCCTGTCACAAAGAAGACCTACAACTCCATGGATGTAATGTTTTTCGAAGACGAACCCTTCTACCCTAAATCCGATATTCAGGGGGAGAAACCTTCAAATAAATTTCAGATTTGGTCAACACCATGTCTACTCCAGCACCAACCAATCAACCCAATACCGAACCCAATCAGCCCAATACCGAACCCAATCAGCCCAATACCGAGCCCAATCATTGCCCTCCTAAAAACAACTCACCTACCAACCGAGAAGCACCAAAAGAGACGGTGGTGTACACTAGCCGTCCAAAAGAAGTGGAGAGAAACACGCCGCATTGCCATGAGACCAATCCGGGTCCCAACCTTGAGGTACATAAAGGTACGAATTCTAATCCATGTGCTGGTCCAACAGTTGAAGTTGAGATCAATAATGTTTCCGTGAATGAATTGGATGAACTTATGTTCCTATAGCCTTAAGGAAAGGGAAACGGTCATGCACAACTTACCCGATCGAGAAGTTTATGACACACAAAGGCTTATCTTCTAAGTACAGAGCCTTTGCAGCTTCCCTAGACTCGATACAAATTCCGAGAAACATTCAAGAGGCTGTCCAACATCCTGAATAGAAGGCTGCAGTTGAAGAAGAATTGAACGCTCTTAAAAAGAACAACACATGGGAATACACAAACTTGCCTGTTGACAAACAAACCGTTGGTTGTAAATGGGTGTTTACGGTTAAGTATAATGCAGATGGGACCCTAAATCGATACAAGGCAAGGCTTGTGACAAAAGGGTTCACACAATCATATGGAGTTGATTATGGAGAAACATTCGCACGAGTCGCAAAGCTCAACTCTATAAGAGTATTACTGTCACTTGCAGCGAACCTGGATTGGCCATTGCACCAATTGGATATAAAGAACGCATTCCTCAACGGGGAGTTAGAAGAAGAAGTGTATATGGATGTACCACCCGGACTAGACATAAAAGGACTAGACATAAAAGAAGCCGCTGGAAAGGTATGTAAGTTGAAGAAGTCACTGTATGGGCTCAAACAATCGCCAAGAGCGTGGTTCGAAAGACTAACTCAGGTGATGAAGCAACATGGGTTTGTTCAATGCCAAACTGATCACACAATGTTCATT
Organism: Saussurea involucrata; assembly: GCA_033807775.1. Taxonomy (NCBI): domain Eukaryota; kingdom Viridiplantae; phylum Streptophyta; class Magnoliopsida; order Asterales; family Asteraceae; genus Saussurea; species Saussurea involucrata. Next base: position 18,169,410 of record CM066326.1, read on the forward strand.
AAAAGTTCATCTACAAGGAGGAAAGCTATCATGATTGTATATGTAGATGACATAATTATAACAGGTGATCACGTGGAAGAGCTCCAACGCCTAAAGGGTGTGCTCGCAAAGGAATTCGAGGTTAAAGACCTAGGAAAGCTCAAATATTTCCTTGGAATGGAAGTTGCAAGATCACACAAAGGCATCTGCGTGACGCAAAAGAAGTATACCATAGACCTCTTAAAGGAAACCGGGATGTTAGGGATGCAAACCAGGCCCAACTCCTATGGATCCACAAGGAAAACATCAAGTGGTAGATGGTGAACTGGTTGACAAAGGAAGGTACCAAAGACTGGTCGGGAAGCTAATTTACCTATCACACACCAGACCGGATATTGCTTTCCCGGTCAACTATGTAAGCCAGTTTATGCACTCACCTACTACAACGCATATGGGGGCAATGTATAGGATCCTACGGTATCTAAAAGGAACTCCAGGTAAAGGACTCTTCTTCAGAAAAAATGAGGGGAACAATATAGTTGATGTTTTCACGGATGCTTCTTGGAACAGTTCACCGGAAGATGGTAGATCCACCTCGGGCTATTGTAGTTTTGTAATGGGAAATTTAGTCACTTGGAGAAGCAAAAAACAGCCTCTAGTGGCTAAGAGTGGTATAGAAGCTGAACTTAGATCGTTATCCCGAGGAGTAGACGAGGCATTATGGCTGGAACTTCTTCTTGAAGAACTGGGTATCCGATTCAAAAGACCTATCGGTATTCTTTGTGACAACAAGTCTGCCATAGAAATGTGTCTAAATCCTGTTCATCATGACCGTACTAAGTATACAAGGATGGATAGACATTATATCAAAGAGAAGATTAATGCAGAGGTCATTTCAGTAGAATACATTTCTACTTTTCAACAAACAGCAGACATTCTCACAAAAGCCCTATTCAAACCAGCATTCGAAAAGTTTGTTCACAAGCTTGGACTGTACGATCTGTACCATCCAGCTTGACGGGGAGTGTGGAAAGTCCTGATAAAACACCGATAAGTTCGATAATCGGATAAGTATCAAATTGGATAAGTCTGATAATCGGATAAGCATCAAAAAGATTTTTTTATCAGCTTCCTTATTGTTCCGTAACACTATTGCTTATTAGATTTGTTTATTTTTTTCTAATATAGGCTAGCTAGTTGTTTTTCTTTACCTATAAATAATAGGCTTTTCTTGTAATCAGAACACACAAAAATCAATAAAGAGATTTTCTCCCCAAGTTCATAAATTCTATAGTACTCTTTAGAGAAAATAGTTTTTCTTCACACATGTTATTTGACTTATGGTGTTGGTAGATTCATATATAATTCATTTTAGAAAACTATTGTTTGAGGATGGAAAACGCAGGATGGTTCCTGAAGTATCAAGTGTTTATTGGGAGATTCAACTGTTGGATTCTTATATGTCTTGATATTGCTTATTGTGTGAAAGTAGTTAATGGTTCTTTAATGCGTCTTACTGGTCACTGATTAGGGGTGGTGTAATTTACAAAGGAGGGATTAGGAGAAGTTGCAGGCTTTTTAGATACATCATGCCTATCAATTAGTAGGAGATTCACCATTGAATAATGTGTTTATGGTGATGGGATGTTGTCTCCTAGAAGACCAAGAAGAAGCAACGGTTTCTTGTGTTGTCCTTGTGGAATGGCCTCATGATGCTTTCATGTTGATTGTATAGGACACTATGTCTACCTCCCAAGTTATCTTCAAACATCAATAAGAACATTATTAGATGATCCTAAAGTTTCGCCTACTTTCATATTTTTTAAATATTGTTACTTTCTGCCATCTATATTATAGGGTTTCCTATAAAACAACTAACAAAATTAAAATAAAATAAATAAATTGACCTAGAACAAACATAATTCTAAATACTAGAATAAAATAAATAAGCACAATCCAATAACTATTGAATTCATTTTGCATTGCTTCATAGTTAGTCCTTTTAAGCGACAATTTAAGATCTAATCTTGATTTATTCATGTAACTTTCAAATTCCCCTCAGTTGCTTGCTTCACTTTTATGTAAAAAGGTTTAGCCAAAATTTTAGAGAGCTCATAGTTGTTTCGATTGAAGATTGGAGGCTTAGTATGGTAGTGCCGCTATATAAGAACCAAGGTGGAAGACAGAGCACGCACAATATAAAACTACATAGCCACCCCATGAAAACCATGAAATTATGGAGTGTGTGATTGAGGCCAGGATGTGGCGTGAACATAGGTGATGGAGCACCAATTTGGCTATAAGTTGAGGAGTACGAAATCAAGGCAATTCACATCCTTAGACGTCTCATGGAAAAGTATAGAGAGCGTATTATGGACCTAAACATGGTGGTCAGACCTGGAGAAGGCTTATGATAGTGTGCATAACATGTGATTTGGAAGAGCGTGGAGGAGAGAGGTGTAGCATAGAGGTATGTCTCAATGCATGATATGTACGGTGGGTGAAATGGAGTATTCACGATGGAGATAGCGCCACACCAAAGATGACGCCAAGCCCATTCTTTTATTTATTTATGTGATGTTAGGCAACTTTTGGGAGGGATTTAGGGAAGGGTCCCATTGTGCATGCTATTGGTTGCCGACATTGTATTGGTAGCGGAGTTGAGAGTAAAATTGAATCAGATTCTCGAATAGTGGATGGGAAACAGAAGGCTAGTGTATTAGCGCTTCAAGACAAAATACATATGGTGTAACTTCAGCAGGGAACATGCTAACAAAGAGGTAGACGTCAACATTGGGATCAAATGATACCTTGGGTTCGAGTATCTAGGTTCCATAATTCAGGACGAGGAGGTCGTGGATGATGTTACATAAAATAAAGGCAAGGTGGTTAAAGTGGAGACCTGCCATGAAACTTTTGGGCGACAAGAAAATCCCACTAAAATTGAAAGGGAAATTCTACATGTAAACATTAGACCAACTATGTTATATGGGTTCGAGTGTTAGGGCAATGAGAATGCACATGAAAGGAAGTTAGAAGTTGCATAAATAAGGATGCTTAGGTGCACGTGGACGTAGTTAGGCCATGTTGGACAAGAGACCAAACATGTCTTATGTGTTAGAATATGAGAACCATACATGCAACGGAAAATAACCGTATTCCTTCAAGAATCCATTAGAAACGGGGTAGGATGGGTGTTAAATTACATCTTAAGGAGGAGCAACCTTTGATGTCGTACATGAATCAAAGCAATGATCTTTTAGAACTTTGCCTTCATGGATTCCATGCGAATGAACCGAATACCATCTCTTATCATAAGAAAATGGATGAATTGTCTTGTTTCGTTGAGTTGCTAGACTCCCAAGTTTGGGAGAGGATGGTCGGGAATAGAGAGAGGTAAGCTAGGGTCTTTTTCTTAAAAAAGGTTTTACACGTAGTCCCAAAATGAACCTTTTAAGCTATATATTAGGAGATTTTCCATATGATGGAAACTCTTCCATACGATGTATATGGAAGTATATCTCTCATATACTTGTCTATTAATGAACCATTATTTTATATTATTAAACTGTAACTAATTATAATACTATTAATTGAACACTTTAATTACCCGGTCTTCTTATTTAGTTACTCTATATGTGTGGCCTATTTGGAGTTTATCATGATGGAAATAATTATATATCATATTTATAATTATAAACGAAGAGCGACATCTAATGATACATCATCCTTACCCAAATGGTAAAGTTTGGTGATTCAGCCAATCAACAAACTTGTGATCTTATCAATGTGCATGTTACTTGATGTCCACATTGGACATGGGGCATGGATATGTAATCCCTCTTATGTCCAATCATTACATTCTTGATTTCCAAATGTACTAATAAGGCAGATATCCATCTCTCATATTGCTCATCTGAAATCAAGGGGCGAAAGGCATCACTTTGTCATACAGGAGGGACAAATTCTATCACAATACATGCTACTACTATAATGTGATACGTGACATAGCCAACAACTATTATGTCACCCAATTATGGAATGATTAGAATCAATGTCAAAGTATGCCACTCACACACGACAAACTCCATGTTTTCAAGTCAAAGGGCTACATGTACCATTACCACATGAGAAACACTTATGACACTCATATCACATCCAATGCATTGTTCTCATTGCGAGTCAAGCGCAGTACACAAGATCCTTATCTTGTACCTATACGTGGATTCTATATCTCTATATGAATCCCTACATATATTAGTCCTATCATATTATTTCAACTCTAAACATGGATAATATATGACTAAGGACATTTACAGTACATTATTCTAAGTATCACATGGTAGTACTAGCATGCATCGAGATATTGTTCCTTGTGTATGGCGATTGTGATGTCTTTAGACCCCTTAATTTGAATGGTATCGAGGAAACGCATGCATGCTCAGATGATCGATATGGGGATATAGATATTTGTTTTATCAGTGCATTCAAGAATTAAGAGACTAGGAATTACAGATCATGACAATGTCACAACCATTACCCTTATTATCAATCTGGACATCGAAGACAAAGGGACGCAACATGGATATTGTTAGTAATCACACGTTTATTGATTGCTGAATCACCAAACTTTATCGATTAAGTAATGATGTATAGGTAAATGTCTCTCTTCTTTTATAATGATAAATATAATTTATAATTATTGCCAACATGATAAAGTCCCAATGGGTGACATACAGAGGTGCAATCAAATATGGAGGATGGATACATAAAATGTCTAAATATTAGTATTATTATTTGATTAGCTATAGTTTGAATAAATTATGACTAATTAAATAGATAAATATATGAGAGATACTTCCATATATCACATATGGAAGAGTTTTCATATGATGGAAACTCTCATAATATATAATATATAAGTTAACTTAATGGTTCAACGAGGCTATGTAATTTAATCCTTGCTTTGAGAAAAAAAAACCCTACCTTATCTCTCTTTACTTATGACTGATTTCTACCGAGCTTTGGGTCTAGCAACTCAAGGGAAGAAGACAACTTCTCTATTCTCGTGTGAAGTAGATAGGGATTCGATTCGTTTGTGAGGATATCATGGAGGCAATGTTTAGGGTTTAGAAGATTGTTGCTTTGGTTCAGATATGCCATCAAAGGTTGTTGCTCGTCGAGATAATTTTTTTGAAATGCCCATGATGCCCAATTTTGTATGAATTTTTGGAGGAATACAATTATTATGTGTTGTATGCATGACTTTCGTATTCCAACATTTGATTGCTTCATTAATTGCTTAAATCTATAAATGAATCATTTCAACTTGCATACTATATGAGAGTTCTCATGTGTGAAAACCTTCAGGTTGTATCATATACACGTCCTTAATTAACTTCATAATAAGGAAAGTTGTTTTGACATCCATCCGCCAAATCTTATAATCATGATATGTTGAATTGCTAGTATAATTCTTGTGGGCTTTTATCATTGCGACCGAGAGAAGGTTTCATAATAATCAATTGAGAGAGGGAAACTTGTGGTGGTTTGGGCATGTTTGCTGGAAATAGATGATGCCACCAGTGATGAGGATAGGAAGTATGACTCTCCAGGGGCGAGGAGGGGCGAGGAGGGGCAGGCAAATGAGAATGTGCAAGGAGCAATTGAGGATGGACATGGCGACCTTACACGTTTCGAAGAACATGACCTCTAATAGGAGCTCTTGGAGATGTGGGACTTGGGTAGTATACTATGTGGGGGACTTGTAGCTAACAGGAGGAGGGTAAGTTAGAGTTGAAGGTAGAGGGTAGGGAGGGGGGGGGGGGGGGTCAACTAGTGGCACTTAGGTTTCTAGAGTCTTACATTAGATAGAAGGTTGTTTACTTGTTTTAGTTTTACAGTTTTACTTACTTTTCATGTCGTACTTATGCAAAGTATTTTTATACTGTATGTGAGTTAGGGCCTGTTTACCAAAATTTTCATTAAGTCCTGTATGGATAAATGTGTATGGATAAATGTGTCTGTCTGGTTAAATTTTTCTGTCTGGATAAATTGTTGCTGTTGTTTACTTTTTTATCTGAATCAACAGTCTGAACGATATAAATGACAATTTTACCCATGAAGATGAATATTGTGCATCTCTCATCATCAAATTAATAATAGCAATCCGATCAAATCTTATAACCAAAAATCAATCCAATCAAATCTCATTCAAAAATCAATCCAAATTTTCTAATAGTAATCCAATGCTTGAACCGATTTTTTTACACCATTTCAATCAAAATTAGACAATAACCAACAAGCTGATAGAACACCAAAGTTCCCAAACCAAAAATCAACAGTAGCAGGAATCGACAACAGGGGATTTAGAGGTCAAAATCGATATCAAGAAAAGGAGGCGTACAGAAGGGGTTCGTACAGAAGGGCCTTGCGATTAGAGATTAGGGTTTCGATTCGTACAGAAGGAGACGTACAGAAGGGTTCTTGATAACAGGGGCATGGAAGAAGATTAGCGATTAGAGATTAGGGTTTCTTGATGTGAGGTGGGTTCTTGATATGTGATGGGAGCTTCATAACTCTGGAAGAAGACGTACATAATGAAAGGGAAAGAGGCGTGTTTAATAACAGGGGCATGGATGTCAATTTGTTGGCTGAATGTGGACAACACCTCTTCTCCATCTGTGCGAATAAGCTGACATCTGTGCGAATAAGCCACAAGTAAACACCCAATTTTGTCTGCGCGAATAAGTCAGTTTCTGTTTCCCCATTAAGCCCAATAAGTCACAAGTAAACACACCCTTAGGCTTTTCCGCTTTTACTCGATGTTAGTCTTAGTTTTCCTACTTTTAGTGTATGTTTGAAGTACTTTTTCCTCCTGTTGTACTTTGTGTTCCCATGTTTGTTTTATCTTATGTCCCTCACAATGTACTGTTGCTGCTTGTTTGCACACATTTCTTTGCTACTTCTCTCACATGTTACTTTTTAATTTTCGTTGTACTAGCCAAGGTATTCACGGAAACAATCTCACTACTCCCTACGGTAGAGGCAAGGTCTATGTACATCCTACCCCTCCCAATGACACACACAAGAAATAACATAATTGAACAATCTATACTAGAGAAGTACATACCAAATATGTGAATGAAATAAAGCTTCCAAGTTACAGCCCTTCCAAGCAATACTGTAAGCTTTAACCAGGCCTTTTCCTTGTATTTCCTATACTTCATACGCCTGCTTGCTCTACTCTATGTATGAAGGCTTTGTGCTGGATTCTGTTGGTCACTTTTAAGCGTACTATATTTGGTAAGGGTAAATTCTTGCCCTATTTTAATGCTCTAAAACATTGCAGGTTGGCACTGTTATGAAAACTGAAGATGCTGAAAATGCCAAAGATGCAGGAGCAAAGTTTGTCATGAGTCCTGCAACCATAAAGGCATGACAAAGGGTTCCATACTCATTGTTTTGCTTACAGAACCTAAGAAAGAGTTCATCTCTTCCAGAAAGCTCTTTTCATTTAGTTTTCCTCTTATACTATTTTCTTCAAAGTATATACTATTTTATATATGACAAAACTCACACACACTCCTCAGTCCTCACCGTTGATGAGGCTTGAACTCTTGACCTCCAGTGACCGACGGCCTTTTTTGGAAAAACAGATGTTTCTTCCATGCAGAGTACTCCCTCAGTTCTAAAATAGAAGATACATTTGACTTGGCATGCCTCTTTAGCCCTTTTGGAAACTTGGAGTGTACCTATATTTTCTTTTACGTTATTTTGACTACGAAGATCTTTAGACTTTACCATGTCTTTGTACACAAATATTGCAAAACAAAGGGACCCAAAATGAACACATTATCATCAAGAAAAAAACGCAACAATATAGAGTACATGGTGAGCTGATGGGGCAAGACATAAAACCCTTAATATAAATGTAATTACTAAAATCCTTTACCCAGCAGTTATCAGGTTGGATAATAAAAAATATGATATGCAAAAGGTTGGAATTCAATTTCTTCCATTAGGTCAAGGATGATGAATTCATTGATTTGTGGAATTCAATGTAATTCAAAGGATTCCATCCATTTTAAGAATTGAACCAAACAAAGGAATTTGTCATTCCAATTCCATAAAATGCCTTGGAATTCTGCAAACCAAACGGCCCCTGAGTCTCATCCTTCTCAAGAGCATATGTTTCCTCCATGAATTTACACCGCCTGTATGCTAAATATATTGTTACGAACTTAATAACTATCAGTAGCACATTGGAAGGAAAAATGTTTGAGGTGATAAATTAGCATAGGAATCTTGGTGAGGAATTGGATGGCCTAATTGCTATAGAGTGGTTTACTGATACAAGCCTCGTTACCCTAGTGCTGAGAAATTGAAATATATGAGGATCTTTAGTCGTATGTGAATAGAATAGGAACCACTCCCCTAAAACAAAAACAAAAAAAGAAATAAATTGGATGATGTAGGCATAAGTCACCATATTTTCTTGTCATGGATTTCCAATTTACACCAAGAGCTCGAAGAAACACAAAAAGGCTTTTAAGGACTAGAAACTGCTACAATAACTGACTACAACTTGAATAAAAATGCAAAAAGGGAGTAAAACAAGTGGTAAATAACTCTCAATATAAGAGTTATCAACTATACTATGTAATATAAAGGAACCGAGAGGAACAGTTTTAGTAGAGAAAGGTACAATATACAGTTAACATGGCCGGCTGGCGGGTAGGACCTACATCTCCTGAAATATAAATGTGATTACAATTATGAATGTTCTCTCTCTTTATTTTTTTATTTTTAATTTCTCAGTAAATTGTTTGCAGGGAATTTTGGATCAAGACAATGACGATTTGCTATATATACCTGGTGTGATGACCCCAACAGAAGTATGTAATTATATTTATTGTCGTCTTGTTAATAGTACTAAGCCATTTGGTAGAGTTTTGTTATCTTTATATGCTTGAATCAAGTTGAAAGTTAAACTCGTCTTTTTGCATTTCTTTATTATTTTAGGAATCCTAGTATAGCCAAAGTCCTAGCTTAGCCTGATCTTATTTATGTTTATATTCACTGTTTATGTACCTATTATAGAGGGTTTCTTCAGACTATAGTTATGGCAATTTTCCTCCCGTAAAATTTGTATTATTTATTATATTTTTGCTCCTCCTATATATTCTTAAGCTCAAGTTTAGCTCATGCAAATACTTTCTAATTCTACAGATACTGTCATCATATAATGCTGGTGCCAAAATTGTGAAGGTTAGGTGCAATCTATTTCATAGTTCTTATGCAATACACTTATTTAAGCCACTTTGCAAGTATATATGCGTGAGTTAATTTACTCAATTATCATCACATCTAGGTGCAAAATATATGTTCAATATTTTGGACCTATTTTAAAGAGTTACTATTCTTCTATAGTTTTCATAAAATCTCTTCCATACAGGCAAACATCTCTATGATTTAAAATCGTTTTTCTTCCTATGGCACTTTGTTTAACAGTGGATAAAGACGAGAAATCATGAAATAAGAATTCTTTCTGTATGATTTGATTCTCATAATGTAGTTTAGCATGGAGGAAATTCACTGGTTATCATAAAAAGGCAAGGTAGTGGGGATGTCTTGGAAGATGGATTGTGACATTGTTTCCTTTCAAGACTTGAACCTAATATTCTGGTGGTTGATTGTAATTTGACTGAACTATACTTGGAGTTTGGCTTTTTAGGGGATTTTTCTTTTAAATTTTGAAGTTGTTAGGAGTGACATATCATCCGATGGACAAATAAAATTTTAGAGGAAGTTTAGTTGGGAAAAACTATTTGGTTATTACTTATTACTACCTAAACCAAAAACATTCCTTTTATTTTATCCAAGTGTGACATGGAACAAGGAATTGTGTACTGAAGTTTTTGTTCTTTTGCAAAAAAAAATCTTTTATCATATGAACTAGTAGACAGAAAGTGTGAATGACACAGATTATCTTTTCCTCATGCTATCTGATTTATATGAGCAGTAAATTTCACTAGCAGAAAGGTTTATGACAGTAATTTCTACAGCTAGAAGTGAAATTTTATTATATAATGCCTACTAAAGGAAGACTAACTTTAGGGTCACATTGGTAACATGAACTTTTGAAGCATGTAACTTGGTGAATTTAATACAAAACAAATCATTCTTGTCTACAGAGTGAAATTCTCACATAGCATCTGTTGAATTCACATTCATGTGGTGTCATGAACTTTTCAACATACACCTTGTATTTGCTTTAAACAGTTGCCTACTAATTTAAATTTAGTAAAAAGAGCATACTATATGGTATATGCATATGATGTGGCATTAATGGCTATGCATAATTTTCTGTGGTTTTTGGGTGTGTTAGGTATATCCTGTTTCAGCAGTCGGTGGTGTTCGGTACATAGCCAATCTGAAGAAGCCTTTTCCTCATATTCCTATGGTCGCATCTCAAGGAATAACAACTGGTAGGTTATATAAATGTTATTATGTTGTAACTGGGGTTTGAGAATTCTTTTTATTAGGAGTGTGCACTGGTTTTGACCGCACTGGACCAAAAACAAAAATATATGAATACCTGAATCATGAATGAACTGCTGATTAGTGGTTCATCTTGTTAAAAAGATTGAAATGATTGATGACAATCTTTTTCATAATTATTGTGTATTTATGATCTTACTTCCAATTAGCTTTATAACAAGTTTGTATTTGTTCCTAATAAACTTTCTATACAAGCAAAGGTTCTGAAACTTAAAAGACATAACTTCTGTAGTTGGTTAATGCAATCCTTATTATACAGATTCAGTGAGCGAATATATTGCTCATGGAGCATCATCAGTTGTCCTATCTGATGCTATATTTGACAAAGAGGCCATGGCTCAAAGAAACTTCAGTGCAGTATATCGGCTTGCTCAACTTGCAGCTTCACAAGCCAATGAAGCTATAGAAAGGTAGTCACTTGACGTCCTCATTAAGTAGCTTGTGTAATTGTTTTTGTTTGCTCATACAGCATATCTAATTGTAAAGCGACCATAAATCTCTCTCTCAGACAGTTTAAACACCCGCTCTTGGGTTGTATTGTTGAGTGAGAATCAGCATTCTAATTTGAAACTGAAAGAAAGCATCAAGGAAGGACCAAAATTTATGGAGTTACTCCCATAGATCTCATGTTGTAACTATGCAAGGCGTTGACTGTCTACAATAAGAGTCAATTGATTCAAACAAGAGTCTGATTCACGTGACTCCTTTATCAGCAATGTGTTAAGAAATGACAATGGCGTTTTGGTCATATTCAAACTTGATGCCATTTTGTACATTTATTAAATTTAGTGTCGTTATGTTTTTTTATTTATTGTTTAACTCTAGGATGGTGTTTTCTGATGGTCAAGATTGTTTCCTGTAATTCTTTGGCTCTATGTAGTTTGTGTTTGTAAATTGATTCATGATGCTTGCATCTGACCTTTTGTTATTTATAGTAGGGTCTTCCCCGAACAATCTAAAACTGATTGGTGTCTATGTCTCAATAAATCTACCTCACTCAATGCCGATGCTTAGGTGTACCCTTTCAGGAATCTGAGTATTTCATGAGAACTAAAGTGCAGTTATGATAACCTATATTTCATTAATCTTTCATTTTATTACTAATATATGGACAGGAGTAACTTATGCTTTCCATAATTGTGTGTGCTTTTAGAATTAGATATTTCATGAAGCAAATTATTTGGAATTTTCTAAGGTAGATCATTGACTAGGTTCAAGTTGGTACCATTTTCGTTTGTTTTATCACTTCGCTTTCTCAACATTGTGTTTATTTGTGCTAATCTTGTTATGTGTAGGAAGAGAAAGATCTATGCCGGTTAATATTATTTCAGCATCCGTCTTTTGACCCGGTCGGAAAATTGGTAAGAATTGTTTTTTTTTAATCTTAAGTGGTTTGTTGCATGCTGTATATATATGCATCTATGCAAACTTTATGGTTGTCATTTTATTTCACTTTTGGTCACTATGGTTGTCATTTTCTTTCAGTTTTGGTCCCTCTGACTACCTTCTGTTAAATAGGTCTGTTAATTTAGAGGGTATTTTTGTCTTTTTAGTATTTCTTTAGTTTTCAGTTAAAAATGAAGAATATATATTATTATATTGAATATTAATTATTATTATTATTATTACTATTATTATTATTTATATTATTATTATTATTATGGATTCTTAGTTTTTTAGGAAAACCCAGGGTCATCCTCCCCCATCCTCTCCTTCCTTGTTCGTCCCCCAACACACTTCACACCCACTTCACAGGTCAACATCCACAACCCATCCTCCATTGTTGAACCCCATCTCCCGCCCTGACCCCTGCCCCCTGCCCCGACCACCCACCCCTCTGTTTATTTCAGTAGAAGGATGCGTTGTGGGATTTAAAGATGGTAAAGCCATTTGCAGTGGAGGTGTTCTTCGAGATGGATTTGTTCACACCCAGATCTGAGATGGAAGATAAAGGTTAAAAAAACCGCCCCTAAATTGCCCTCTTCTTCGATTACCCAACCGGAAATTGAACCTCTCCCTCCCCTGCGGCCTTTTTCTTTGATGACAACCCCTCCCCTCCCCCACCGGTCTTCTTCTCCGACAACAAAATTTGTTCCTATTCTCCAATGACAAATCCAACTCCAAATCAAAAACTAAATCTAAAATCAGAATCCTAATAAAAAACGAAAACAAACCCAAAAATTTAGGAATTCCAACCCCCACCGCCACATTCCCGTGACCCCATCGGCCCATCCCCACACAGTCCAATCATCTTCTCCGGAAAATGTAACCTGTACCAAAAACCCATATACAAAACAAACCAATATTTAATCACCACAAAACTCAAACAAGATCTGAAAACCTAAATCTAATGCCTTGTTCTCAGTCAACTAAAACCCATATCCAGATATGAAAAAGTTAAACCTAACTTACCGAGCATAAAGATGATGTGCATATCTGATAACAAACATAAACCTAGATCATGTTGAGGACAAGAATTAATGTTCTAACACCAAATCTGAAGCCTCATCCTACTATGAACCCAAATAATAAGCAACTCAATTAATTGTTGTTGAATCAAAACCGAGAACGAGATGATGAACCAGTAAACAAATCCAACTGGTGTAGGTAAAAAAAATTGAGATCAATCTGGAAAAACCTAAAAACCAAAACCAAAACTCAAATAGGAAATAAACTCGTTGGCCCTCATTGCAAATTGAAACCAAAGCCTAAAAAACCCAGATTCATTTGAAATCGCAAAGACGGTGGTGATGTTTTGCACGATGCAGGCGGAAGCTTTGGGGGTGGCGATGGTGCTTCAAAGAAGACACAACATTCAAGAGAGAGGGGGTCACCGTTGGAAATTCTGTCGGAGAGAACGATGAGGCACCGGGAAAGGTGGGGAGGGAAAGTCGCCGTGAAAGATACGTGTAATGTAATATATATGCACACACATATATAATATATAATATAATGATAATTATTTATTTGATTTTCATTTAAACGTTAGAGAAATGGTGAAAAGACCGACCAACATTGAAAAAGAATGGCAACCACAATGACCAAAATTGTAATTAGTTTAAAATAGGGACTATTCTTGATAGTAGATGACAACCACAAGAACCAAAAGTGTAATTTACTCTTATTTTTATAAGTTCTAATTAAATATTCAATTAAAAATATATATATTTATAATAGTAATCTATATGAATTCTCTTATTCATATTTTCCAATATGAATGTACATTTTTTAATATCATAATTTGATTAGAATAATATATATAAAACATATATGTATATATATAATTTTATATATGACATACAAATTTGCCGCTTTATGCCACGCCTTGAAAAACGCCGGGTTCTCGCCGTGGCGTGTAAGGCTTAAGGTTTGACCTCGCCGACATGCCACACCTCACGCCATTTTGAACTTTGGTTATTCCTTGATGTAAACTCACATGGATCTTCTAACATAGAAACACATATTCTTCTTGTACTAATAAGAGTCTGATTTTGCACAGTTACCTAGTTCAGTCTCTGCACAGTTAGAGCATCTCCATTAGCTTTTCTAAAATAGAGAAAATTGAAGTTTTATTCTCTATATTGTTCTCTAAAATAAAGAAAACTAGAGAAACCTCCAAGTTTAGAGAATTCTCTAAAACTTGCTAGATGGAGAGATAAATTATTATTTTTATTCATTTCCACCAATAGGGTTGAGTTATTATTATTTTATATAATTTTTTTTAAATGTATTGGGATAATAAATTTAAATAATATTTTAATAATACAATGGATGTTGAAATCTCTAAAATAGAGAATCCGTTGGAGCTAAATGTAATTCTTTTTAGAGATTTTGAGTCTATTTTAGAATAATTACAGAGAATAGTTGGAGCTAAATGTAATTCTTTTTAGAGATTTTGAGTCTCTATTTTAGAAAAATTATAGAGAATCTGTTGGAGAAAATATATATATTTTCTTGAGCATTGTGTACCAATCCTTTGCTATATAATTTGATTTTCCGACACCTTCGATTGAAAATATTTACTAACACTAGCTCGATCGTATGAATCTTGATCAAGTCAAGAAGAGCCCATGTCTCGGGCACCTCCATGTGAGGATTACGAGGAATATGAATCATTCTTTATATCTATTTGAACTTTTTTCCTACTTACATGTTGCAGATATGGAGATTTAAAATGCCCTAGATTGCAGGCCACTTTCATCTAGTTGGAATATCATGAAGGTGATAAAAGCTCCATTCGTATGGTACTCAGACTATGGTCTTGTTTGTTTTGCAATGGTTTTGTTTATAAACGTTTCCACCACATATATGAAGATTGTAGAAATATTTCAGTATCTTACCATTCTTGTAAATATCAACCATCCTACATCACTTGTAAAACTTGAGATTCCTTATACAAGAACATGTGATAGAATACAATTCAATTCCTTCTAAATTCCTAACGGGGTGGGGATTCCCCGAGTTGACTGGTAACGGGCGGGGACGGGTATTAATTTTCATACCCGAAGCAGGGTCGGGGCGGGGTCACGGATGGCATTACCCCCCCCCCCTAATCCAGTCCTGATTAATTTAATTTTATTTTATTTCATATATCTATGTACAGTTTAAGTAATTATATGTAAATATGTCTATTTATTATAAAATGAAAAATATATTTTATATTTCAATATTGATAATTAATTTAGTGATGATTTATATAATCTTAACTTTAAAATACATAGTTTTCTACTAAACGGGTACCCAACGGGTTCTCCAAACCTGTCGGGGATTCCTTCCCCACAAACCCGTCGGGGATTAGTCGGGCAGGGTCGGGGACGGGGGTTGTATTACCCGTGCAATATCCACCCTGTTTCCATCACTAGGTATGTGGAATTCAATTCCATTTTTTAAATGTAAACCGAACTCTAGAATGACATTTGGTCAAATGAATTGACCTTTCCAATTATTTCAGATTTTGTTGGAGTCATGCCCAATGAAACACCCACTTTGACTTTTTTTCATGAACATCTCATAATGGTTGAGGTTCTGAATTGCAGGATGCATATGTGGGTCGAAATCTCTTTCTTTTGACCGGTGAACTTTATTTGGCAAGGTTGTCGTACCTTCGTATCTTGGATGAGAAGTGAAAATGATTTGACTAGCTTGTCCTAATAAAAATATTGTCGTTATGACATTGTTAAGGACAAATGTATCAATATATTGTGGAGTCCATTTTTATTTGAATTATTTTTTTTGGAAGGCATAGCGGCATCGACCCTTTCGATCAACTACCACGAACACAACGCACACACGCACGCACGCCTCCCCGGCGGTATCGGACATCCGAGGGCAGTCCACTAATCCGTCGTTGTCCTGGTCCAGCGTAAGGCCCAACCACAGGCTGGGGGGGGGGGGGTAATCCCAGTCAAAGACTGGACCACCCAAGGACTGGGTACTCCTCATGCCCTCAATTGCCTCCCCTTGGAATCGAACCCGGGTAGACTGGGATACCATCCACAGCCCCCCCAGGATGTTACCGTCATTAGGTAGACCAACTGAGCTAGACATGATTTGTATTTTTATTTGAATTATGATGTCAATTGTTTTGTAAAATACTCGTCTAGGATTCAAACTCGCCTTTTGGACAAGGATCAACAAAGAAAATTCTACAATTTTGTGAATATTCTAATCATTGGACGAGAACAACTTCAAATTCAATTATATAAATAGATTCGGGTAATTTTGAATCAAGAAGAGAATATGAGAATCAGTGTAGACAACCAAGTGTTTCTGTTTTGGTCAATTTGCTCGTCATACTAATTGCGATACCAGATTTGTCAATAATTTTGGAACAAGAGTTCGTTACCGGCTTGTCCTTCCTATTTATACCACCTTGATCGTTGTAAGCACATAGAAATTAAGATTAAGAGAGATTGAGATCAGAATTGGTGTGATTTTACAAATCACGATAAATTTAGTGAATTTTTTCAAATACAAAAGCAAAACCAAGAGATATTTATGGAAATGATGAGAGTTGGTTTATTATGATCTGGATATTTATGGTATTTATTAGAGTTTATTTATTATGATCAACACTTTATATTAGGAAACAATCGAGATATTAATGAACTCACGTATTCATTAGATTAGATGGACGGTTGAGATTAGTTTGTATAACATGTATTTGAAACACTCTCTCTCTCTCTCATATATATATATATATGGAGCAAATGAGAAGTGTTAAATGTATGAAGAGTAGAGAAGTCATCCTAGTCCTTCATCTAGTCAACATTTGCGGCTTTAACTGTGAAACACCACATAATTCCTCGCATAGTCTGCAGAAGATAGAGGGATACTTCGTAACTTTTACAAATATACGACAAACAAGTTCATATGTGAACCCGTGTAATTCACATCTGAACTATATGTTCATATGTGAACCCGTTGAGTAGTTCACATGTGAACTATTTTAACTGGTTCACATGTGAACTATTCAACTGATTCACATATGAACCTACGGGTTCATATGTGAATCAATTAATTAATTAGTTCATATGTGAATCACAAGAGTTCATATGTGAATTGCAAGGGTTCATATGTGAACCAGTTAAAATAGTTCATATGTGAATCACACAGACATACGAATCTGTTTGATGTCTATTTGTAAAAGTTACAAAACTACCGTCTAGTTTTTGTATAGCTGCAAATTTTGACCAGTCGAAACCGCAATTCTTGACTAGTCAAAGCCGCAATTTTTGACAATCCAAATATGATCTTGACTGTATGAAGGGCTAGGATTACTTCTCTACTTCACATATATTTAACACTTCTCATTTGAACATACATATATATAGGGTTGGGTTCATGTAGGACCAACCTGTTTTCGTGAGACCCGTGAGACCACAAAATAACACTAAAACTTCACAGTGGTTCATTGTTAAGGTAAGAAAAACAGCGAACCTTCACAGCAAAAACACTGTGATGGTTTACCTGCATAGTCTTTTGCTATGAAGGTTTAGTGTTAACTTTGTGGGCTCAAGGTCTCACGGAAATAGTTTGGTCTCAAATGATCTCAAGTCTATATATATATACACACACACACACACATATATATATAGGTGAAGGATCGTGTGAGAAGTGGATCTAATCATTGTTCACTTTTTAGTAAGTCTCAACCATCGAATTTGTATAATACAAATAGACATTCAAAAGTTCAAACACTTAAAAATAATTTGTTTTCCATGTCAACAAAAATAGGTCCAATCCGATGTATAAACTTAAACCATCGGATTAGATATCCAATAAGACTTATAATCCGATGAAGGAATCAAACCTATGAACCATCGGATTTTATAGCCATCAGATTTAGTGCAGTTGAATAAATGTTACAATCCGATGAACACTCTTAAGTTATCATCGGATTGTTACTATCATCGGACACTCCTTTGAATTATTCCATGCTTATATAATTTGACACATCTATCTTTCATAAATGTCAATAATTGGTAACTGTTGTATAACTTATACTTCAGAATAGACAAATAAGATTTTTATTTGTAAAAGTCTTGTTATTATCTGTATTGTTCCAAAAGCAAAAAGCCTTCAACAAAATCGAAGATTAGTTGAAGAGTGGTTAGATTGTCACCAAAGCGGAGTGGTTCGTCGTCTAGCCAAAAGAAGACCAATACAAGATACAGTCAGTAGTAGTCTGACAAATACCACTACTGGAAAGCCAAATTTGAAGTGCAAACTTGGCTAGCAAGTTTGATTCACCAACTCTTCCTGACTCTCATCCGAAAGTATGAAAACATGCCCAACCGACATGTCAGTAAAAGTATGTTCTAAGGTACTATTTAATTGATACTTATCATAGTTTATTGTTCCCTCTGTACCCAAAGGATGTGAAGGGTTAACACTTGTCTACATTAATTGAAGTGAAAAGTACAAGTGTGCATGGATTAGCAAATCCGACAAAGACACGTGTTGAAGTTGAAGGAGAGCATTTAATGCAAAGAAGGATATAAAATGACTTTATTAACTTAACACAACTCTAGGTGACAAATCATTTTCCAAAGCACACATCGAGGTGCGTTTATACCAAAAGATTTACATTCGTAAGATAATCGTTAAAATATCAATACTTACGATTTATCCAACAAAATAATCAAATACATCTTTTCCCGAAACCAAAAAGGTTTACAATTTTTAAAATGTTTATAAGGTCAAGAATGACCAAAATACAATGACCCACACGTCCGTATTTTCAAAACATACTATAACATACACTATGCATATTTCCAACAAACATCAAAAGTGCATTTCTACCAAATAACCTTCATTTATGCAATAAAACATCAAAACACTTTCATTTACAATTTATTTATCAAATTTCCCAAAAAAGTCTCAAATGTGGGTGTCTTGCAAGGTTTATAAAATTTAACACTTCAGATAATCAAAACCTATCAAATAACTTAACAAGTGATAATTTCATGTAAAACACATAAACACTTTAAAGTGAACATTTTTGGCATGTACAACGTTTCACAAATCAACTTGGAGTCACCTTGCTAGATTTAGGCTAAATCAAGATTTTCCCCAAACTTGAGTTTCCTTGATGAAACTTGAATCCACAAGCAAAACTTCCAAAAACCTAGATCCACAAGTTTTCAACCATAAATATTTATATCTGAACACTTAAAATTGTTCCCAAACATTTTACAACAAAATCCCTCCTTTTTTGTCAAAACCCTAATTTCTCAAAAATCATCCAAACCGAAAAGTGAGAAAAAGAAACAATAGGAAGTCAACAATGGAACATTTATAACTTGTAAGAAGGGTTATAAAAAGGGTAGGATGAACTCACCACAAGGTTTTGAGCAAAAACCTCAAAACTTAGAAATTCCAATAAATGGAGATGAACTCTTAATTTAACACTTTGGGGTTGTGATTACAATCTTAGATGGTAAAGAAACACTTGATTTCAAAGAGGAGAGCACCAAAATCGGCTAGGGTTCGAGTTAGATGTTGGGGAGTGATTTGGGAGAGAAAGGGTGTAGAAGGAGAAGTGAGCAAATGAGAAAAAGGCTGAAAATCGCATTTTTAAGGCCCTGGTGCCCGTATGCGATTGTGACACTATCACAATCGCTGGCACAATCGCACAGGTTGTACCATGAGTTTTGGGCATCCGGAGATTGTGACATGCTATAGTGAGTTAGTGACAACGTCACACTCGCGGGTACTATAACACAGAGTGTACCGAAAATTGTTTTGGCCATAACTTCTTTGTTTTAGCTTCGATTTTGCTCCGGAAAGAACCGTTGGACTCGTATTTGAATTCTCCATCCAACAAGACTATAAAATCTGTGGTGTAAGACCAAAATCATATTTCCTCTATTTTCTTTTAAAAGATAGATTTGTACACTAACTTGAAATTGTACTTAACCAAAAATTACGGATGTTACACTAGACATGGGTCGTAAATATAATCATAGAGAATGAGTATGACTAGGATCATCGGGTGCCCTCACCCACATCTATGTATGAGCCGGAGAGCTCGTGACTATCGATCCTAGTATGAGCTCACTAACTTGGAAAGTAGCTTGCTTTTGTGTTCTGCTACAATCCTTGGAAATCGGGTCTCCCCCGACACCGTAAGATGCTTTTTGGACCGTACGGTTCCTATGTGGTTTATATGAAAATGAAACTTACTTCTTATCATTGGGAAACAACTATTATCGATTTATGTTTTATTAAATATATATAAATATTTGTTCTCACTAGTCGTAAAGCCTAACATTGTTTTCTCAAGTGACATGTATATCAGGTTCCGTCAACGGTGGACGCACAAGGCTTGAGGGATGAGCGTTTTGGCCAATAGTTGCAACTTTTAGAGATAGTCTTTTGGGAGCTAATACCATAATGCCTTTCAAATCCTCCTAGCCATTATCCTACTGCAATAATTCTTTTAGATGCTCGAAAGATCCAAATAGAAAGATAAATAAAGAAGACCTTCTTGCTTTTATTTTGTTCGAAGTGCCAGACGGTGTACAGAAAATAGATAGATATATTTTGGGAAATTGTTTTGACAATTCTTTTAATCTAAACGGGAATAGTTTAGATTAGTGAGTTGTCAATTATTATTTCCGTTCATAGATATGTAAACGCTATTACTATTTCCCATTTTTGGGTGATTTATTTTATATGGAATGTTATAATTACGTCATTATTCAAGTTTAAATTTACCTCTATTTTTAGGGGTGTTACAAAGACAACTCTAAGATATTGACGCCAAATTTACTTTGAAGCTATCACAAAAATATTTCTTTCAAAATGGGTGATTTGCATGTTAACATTATTCGTGTCTATGGAGCATGTTTCGCATAAACGTGGGGTATTTACGTTGTATTGCATTTTATGACTTTTAACAAATGGTCTTTTGATTAGTTGAGCTTGTGACTCGATATTTGATTATGTTGGGTTTTGGGGACACTTGTCTTGTTTTGATAGTTCAATGTAGAGCTTTCGTCATTATTTATGTTTATTTGAGAATTACATGTTTTGAATGCGCTAGTTCATTCGTTTGGAGTCATGTAATGTTTTAGATCTTATTGCTATGGATTCATAAGCACTTGAGTTTTTACGTTCAATGATGGGATGCTAGTTTCCCTCATTGTAGCACGGAATAGGCATCGGGTTTCATGGTAAGTAAGATGTGGGCCTATATGGTCGGGCATTGTCCTATGAGCAGTAAGGTGTATATCCATTGTTCTTGTATGTTTGCTTGGATTTCGACATCTCAAAGTATAGACCTAGAGGGGTTGAATTTGCGTCTCCAAGGGCAACAGATCCAGAGGGGTTGAGCTCGATATGTCTTATGAGTATAATCCATGTGTTTTCTTTTATTAACATAGATATGTGACCTACTTTTGTGTTCCATCACGTTCAATGTAATCGGGTCTCCCCCGTCACCGAAAGGTGTTGTTTTGGGTATTGAGTTTTATTATCCATGTTTTCAGTGATGTTTTATATTTAAATATTTTTACCTATGAGTTATGGGTTGAGTATTATGCCCCATCCGTGTTTGGATGTTTCGGGATGTAAAGTTTTGCCCATGATTTCATAATTTGGGAGTTCATTTACTATTCACGTTTGAGTGAGTTTTTGGGTTGAATTTACTTCACGAAGGAATGTTTTATATTGGGATTTCGTCTTTAAAATGGTGCGTATTGGAAAGTATTTATATTGGTGTTGCCATCACCTAAAATTACTTTCATTGGAAAACGGATCGTTCTCATAATTAAAGTAAATTATTTTAGATTTCATGATTTAAGTTGCACTCGTTCTTTTTAACGATCTATGTAAACATGATGAAAACTCTTGAACTCACTAGGCGTTAGCCTAACCTTTTTATTTGTCGGCGTGTGCAACAGGTTCCGGTTGGGGAATAGTAGTAGCGACACTGTGAAGAGATAAGTGCTAGTTGTATGCATGAGAAGTGATTAGCTTGGTGAATGTAACACCCCGCTAAAGCGGAAACACGGAATGTACAGCTCAAGTTTCATAGCAAAAGTTACAAGATTACAACAACCATCAAAATACATTCAAAGGTTAAACCTTGTCTTTTACAATTGTCTTTACGAAAGGGAAATGAACATAAAATTTAAAGATAGTAAAGAAAGCTTCATCACGTGTAGCCTTCCTAAATTCCAACCTTAAGAACGTTCTCCTGAAAAGCATGTAAATGAGAGTGTCAACTAATGAATAGTTGGTGAGTTCACAGGTTTAATGAGTATAACATTGTTTGCCATCGCAAAATAGTTTAAATCCACAAATGGGATAAAATAATTCGGTTATAAAAACCACTTGCTCAAGGTAATCATATGTAAAATGCTAAGTTATTGAGCCCGTTACCCGACCTATACCGACATACTTTGCCCCTACTACAGTGGTGGAATCATTCCACATACGCGCATGTTCTATCACCAACAATACGCCAATACAACAATAATTATGCACTCAAACAAGCGCTACTTGTGAGTGGGGTGTCAAACCAAATAACGTTATCCATAATTACCAACGGCTCAATCCATGAGTTAACGGGTAACGTATACGTAAACGGGGACTTTTGAATGATAGCAAAAGAAACTCAAACTTACAACATTTGCAACAACATAGATACCATAGAGCATAAATAAGCAAGCTTCGTATTTTCAAGAAAACGAAATAATCGGTGTGTAAAATAGTTGTAGTAACCACATGCTTTTCACCCCAAAATATGTAAAACATTGAAAAAGGGGATGTGAATACTCACATGATACGCGATGGAATCCGGGAATCTCCCACAAGTACTCCGAGATGATCCTACTTCAAACCTATGAACGTAAGGTCACTAGTGAGTTCTCAATCTTGAAGGTTCGGTACTAACTATCCAAATCATCATAAAATGCCTTGTTGTGTTTTAATATTATAACGTAATAAACGTATACATTGTTCTTCTTAGATTAAAGTTTCCACAATTTCGTCCCAATAAGTAACGAAAAAGGGTTTTAAAGAACATAAACATATATAGTACATATATATGTATAAACCGAAATTTTATCGTAACAACGATAAAATTAGAGGTCGTAAACGAAATGACAAATATTTAAATGTATAAATATATAGATATAATATATATTTATACTCCACTATTTCATCATAAAATGATGAAATGGGATCGAGAATAAAATGCATAAATATATATAAATATATTATATATATGAACATTCCACAATTTCATCATAAAATATGAAAAGGGATAAAGAATAAATAAAATGCATAAATAAAAGACATAAATAAAATGCATAAATAAACTGCATAAATATAAGATATACTTATATACTCCACTATTTCATCATGAAATGATGAAATTGGATTAGAAATAGTCCTTAATAATAAATAATAATTTGTCCTTTACTGTCCAGAATTTGATGTCACTTTGTGTCCAACTTTGGGTAACTTTCAGGTATAATTTGATCATGAAATTTTATGTCCAGTTGGTTCAATGAGTTAGGAAACTTTTGGCATCAGTTTCATAATTTTTGAAAGAGTATAAGTATATGAAATAATACACGACGTAAAACCCGACAGAAGACTTTGCTGTTTGTACACGGATTTTGTGAGGACTGTTTGATAAATGAAATCTTTGAGTTTTTGAATGAAACCACTTGGGTTTGAATCTTAACACAATAAAATGATTTCCAGAAAAAGAATCACCCCATTTGGAGTTAAAATGAGTGAGATATGACTCTTTGAAGTATGGAAAGTTTTTAGAGAAATTCCATAAATAAGAAGAATGGATTTTTACCAATTTCCAGTTTAAAAAAAATGAAAACGGTAGAAAAGTGTGTTTTACCAGTTTTCTTTTAAGGAAAGAATCTGGAAAACATTTAAGATGAGAGAGAGAGAAGTTTAAAGAACAGTCTTAAACTTAAAAAAGAACTTTTTAGGGTTTTTGTAAAAAAATCAAGAAAGAGAATGAGTTTTAGTTAACAAGTTTTTGATCTTTGTTAGCAAAGAAATAAGATCAAAAGAAGTTTTAGTTCATAATGTGCATTGTTTGGGTAAAAAATCACACCTCACGACCGATGTAGGAAAACAAAGGACTTGCTTCGCACGACAAGTCTTGTATTAAGATAGGGTCTCTTAAATTATGCACGATCATATCTTCAATCGTCGCCAGTAAGGTATCCCTGTCGTACGACCGAAATGTCTATCGAAACAGAAGACCGACGTACGGTTATCCTTGACACTAACTTACTAATGGTCGACAAGTGTTTCTCTTATGACTATTTAATGCAGGTCAAGCAGCATAAAGGACAACGATCATTACTGAAGACCGTAATCAAGAGTATTCAATGACAAGGACCGTTTTCCACATTTATGAAGGCCATTAATGACGCCAAAGCCTATAAATCCAAGACTGAAGACACATTCAGGGGCATCTGATTTCGAGAGATACAACGAATTCTTTGCGATAAACAACCGATTCTCAGGGACTCACTAAGAAACATTCTCGAAGCATTCGAACGATCACTCGCAGAAAAGCACGACGAAGCATTATTTCACACGACGCACAACACAATTTTACAATTAAGTCTATTTCTCTTGTAATTGTAACCTATTGTACTCACGACACTTGTTACTAAAGGACGTCGTCCCTGTTTGACGACCATAGTGCACCGTCGACTTCTGTAGTCGACCGTAGTTTTTACCCTCGACGGGGTTTTCCGCGTCACCAAGTTCTCTTGTCTCTTTCTATTTTTGTTATCTGTCGTACAATTTGTCGCGTGATCCTTTCTTTAGTTGTTAAAGCTCCACATCGACCTTAAGTTATCCCTTGGGTGATTTATGGAATTAACAGTTTGGCGCCCACCGTGGGGCCCCGTCTAGAGAAAATCTCCGACAAAGCGTATGTCCTTCTAACTGTTTCTTGAGCTCTCTCTGTTTTTCAGAAAATGTCGGGTCAAGGGGACCTTTTCAATCAGCAAAATGGTCCGAACCAAAATGCTGGCAACTTCTTCGGACATCAGAACGGTCCGAACCAGAATCAAAATCAAGGAAACTTCTTTGAGTATCAGAATGGTCCACTCCAGAATCCAGGAGGCTTCTATGGTCCTCAAGGAATCCCACTCCAGAATTCAGGAAACGTTTCTAATTCACAAGGTGGTCTGAATCAAAATGCTGGGAATGCCTTCGGTCAGGAAAATGGCCCAAGACCATTTTCTGGAGTTCCCCCTTAGGGACGATATCCACCACAACACCTTCAACTACCGCCGTTGTTTCAGAACCAAACGATGCCTATGTCGTCAACAGCATTTCGGCCGATTCCGTTTCAAAATCAGACAATACCCATGTCATCGGTGACATTTCACACTATCCCGTTTCAGACTCCCTTCATTCTGATTCCAACGATGAGCGTCCCGATAATGCCCCAACCGACGTTCACTTTTCCACCTCAAGGAGATGCTGCTGACTCGACGCACCATAATGGCTTCCAGACGAACGTTGGCTCTGTCTCTATGACAAATGGAGCATACTGTCAGGACAATCCAGTCGCCCGACGCCTGAAATTTCTCGAAGATCAAAATGAAAAGATGTTATCACTGTTATCCAAATTACCTAGTGTTACCGTCCCCATCGACGTCGGGCCTCGCTCCGAATTTCAGGCATCCCCTTTTGTCGATGAAATCGCAACTGTCGATATCCCAAAAAGTACAGTATTCCAACTTTTACGCCCAAGTATTCGGGAATAACCGACCCGAGGGAACACATTTCTCAGTACAAACAATTGATGTGGACCGCGTCAATCCCGCATCAATACCAAGAAGTCTGCATGTGCAAGAGTTTTGGTGTGACCCTTACAGGAGCTGCTTTCCAATGGTTGATCAACCTCAAACCCAAGTCCATCAGCAATTTTGCTGAGTTGGTCAACCAATTTTTGCAACAGTTCGCAAGTAGTCGCAAGATGGAGAAGCAGACCAGTGACTTGTATTACGTCACTCAAAAAGCAGGAGAGTCCATTCGCAGTTATTTTAATCGTTTCAACGCATAAATGATCACTATTCGAAACTGCGACGTCAAAATTGCAATCGAGGCCTACAAGCGAGGTCTTGACGACGACAGTTCAGGACTATACACCGACCTTACGAAATACCCTACAGAAAACTTTGAAGACGTCCGAGCCAGGACATTGGCATACATGAGAGTGGAGGACGACGTGGCGTTCTGTCGTAAGCACTCGGGCGACAAGAAATCGTTGGGAGTAAAGAAACTGGATTTCAAACCTAAGGCGAACGTCAAAACGAAACCCACACGCCATATATCGAACGTCTGATTCGAAAAGAAGAAGATCAATCCTATAACCAAGTTTACTCAGTATCCTAAGATTTCCTCCTACGGATTCAAGGGTACATCAAAAGACTTGGTCGAAGCCCTCAAGAACGTACAATCAACTATTCGATGGCCCAAGAAGAGCGACAAAGATGACGCCAAGAAAGACAAATCCAAGTGGTACGACTTCCATAACGACTATGGTCACACGGCGGACGATTGCGTAGCTCTACAAAAGGAAATGGCTTGGCTCGTCCCCAAGGGTCATCTTCAAGGATTGATCGACAAAGAAGCAATGCTTGTCGATAATACACGACCAACATCCCCTGTCCACGCAAAGTTCGTCAACTGTGTGACAGGAGGATCGGACGTCTGTGGTCTAACTTATTCGGCAGCCAAAAGGCACGCCAGCCAAGTATCGGACGAGCACCCGATTCCTTGGTCGTCAAGACCAAGACAAGAATTGGAGCTGGAAGCAATGCCCATAACATTCGATCAATACGATCTCCAAGACAATTGGCAAAAGCATCACGACGGGTTAATTATCCAGTTTACCGTTGGAAATTGTTTGACCAAAAGAGTCTTGGTCGATGGGGGAAGTTTAGCTAATATTATTTTCCTCAGCACCATCAAGGCGATGGGAATCGACAAGTCAGATATCGTTTGTCGTTCAACGACTCTGGTAGGGTTCAATGGAGACTCGACCAATACTCTGGAGGAGATCCTTCTTCCAGTCTATGCTAAAGGGATCAACAAGCAGACAAAATTCAATGTCATTGACTGTTCGTCAACTTATAACATAATTCTTGGTCGAACATGGATCCACGACATGAAAGTCGTCCCCTCGACGTACCATTAGACGATCAAGTTCCCAACACCGTGGGGAATCCAGGAGAATAAAAGCAAACTAAAGACCGCTCGTGATTGCTACAAGGCGATGTTGGAACCTCAGAAAAAAGATATGTAGCAACTATAGAGCCAGGACATCCCTGAGTCTGTCGACGACTATCACCTGGAAGAAGTCGTCCTAAACCAGGACAAGCCTGATCAAGTCGTCTTTGTGGGGGCATCACTGGATCCTACCATAAAAAAAACTAATATCTTTTTTGCAGGAACACGCCGACTGTTTCGCTTGGACGCATGAAGACATGGTCGGCATAGACCCCGACGTCATCTCTCACAAATTGAACGTCGATCCATCGTATAATCCTATAAAGCAAAAACGTCGAAAATTCACTCCTGAGAGAAATATGGTGATCAACGATGAGGTCGACAATTTGCTCAAAACTGGGAAGATCAGAGAAGCGAAATACTCTGACTGGTTGGCCAACGTCATGGTTTTACAGAAGAAAAACGAAAAATGGCGAGTATGCATCGATTTCACAGATCTCAACAAAGCTTGCCCTAAAGATCCATTTCCGTTACCTCATATCGACGCTATGATCGACCCAACCGCGGGACATGAACTATTGACATTCATGTATGCTTATTCAGGATATAACCAGATCCTAATGCACACCGACGACCAGGAGAAGACCGCTTTTATGACAGACAAAGGTATTTACTGTTATAAGGCATGCCTTTTGGTTTGAAAAATGCAGGATCGACATACCAAAGGTTGGTCAATAAGATGTTCAAAGAACATCTTGGCGACATGATGGAAGTATACATCGACGACATGCTTGTCAAGTCAAAACAAGCGACTGATCACATCGATCATCTGAAGAGATCTTTCGACGTCCTCTGGGAGTATCAAATGATGCTAAATCCTATGAAATGTTCTTTTGGAGTCAGTGCTGGGACATTTCTAGGATACATGGTCACGCGACGAGGAATAGAGGCTAATCCTGATCAAATCAAAGCTCTGGTCGACATTAAGTCACCTAGAAACTTCAAGGAGGTCCAACGACTTACCGATCGTGTGGCATCGCTGAACAGGTTTATCTCACGATCATCAGACAAATGTCATCCATTCTATAATGTCTTGAGAAAAAACAGGGGTTTCCATTGGACGGATGACCATGAACGTGCGTTGCAAAAACTAAAGGAATACATGGCGTCTCCACCCCTACTATCGAAACCAAAGGACAACGAGGTCTTACAGCTCTACCTTGCCGTAAGTCCTCATTCTGTAAGTGTTGTCTTAACCAGAGAAGACAACAGGCAACAACTCCCGATCTATTACGTAAGTAAATCTTTATTAGATGCTGAAACCAGGTACACGTCTATGGAGAAATGTTAGCCCCAAGTACGCTTAATGTAAAAGTATTGAAAATATCACAAGTCAGAAGGACATCAGAGATCAAGCAAAGCTTAGCAGAAGATCAAGCAAAGACTTAGCAGAAGATCAAGCAGAAGACCATCAGAGATCGTCAGAGCTCTGGCAGAAGACCTCTGATAACACATCAGAGAACAACATTGCCAGAAGACCTCCAGAGCTCTGGTAGAAGACCTCTGGTGAATGAAGACCTCTGTGAAGCTGAAGTCTCGTAGAAATCTCTAAGTGTCAGACACGTGTTTGTACTTTCCACGTCATCCCTAAAAGGACGAAGACACACTTTCCACGTGTCATTCCAGGGTTAGATAGTACACTGTCTTTCACTTTATTAGACTATAAATAGAAGGGTAGTGGAACGCTCATTTGTAAGCTTTTGGTGAGAATTATTACTAGAATTGTGAGAGCAAACACTGCACATTCCATTCCACTTCTATTGTACGAATTGTCACCTGAGAGATTTCAGAATACACACACAAGAAAGTGTTCTTGGTGTTATTCATATATCAATATACGAGCAGCTTATTTAACTTTTGTGTTATCATTTACTGTTCTATATATTGTTATTGTTATTCTCTCATTGTTTCTAGTTACACACAATCACTCATACTTAAACAGCGTTATAATGCTTCCGCTACCTTTGATCTTGTTGTTTATATGAGACAAAGTGAATCTGGAAACCTTCAATTGGTATCAGAGCTGATTGATTTGCTTAAATCAAATCGATCCAATCTAACCAGGTTGATTCACTATTGTTGATTGTGCTTTGTTTTTAAAAGCTTCATAGTATACTCTGTTTTTCTGTTTAAAACCTGAAAACTCCTTTGTTACAAGTTTTTGATACGTATTTAATCCTTCTAGTAAGTTTGAAAATCATCTCTACATTATTTACTGTTCCATTGGTTTACTGTTCATCCACTTTCGTTTAGAACTCTTTCAAAATCTTTCAAGACTCTCATACTCTGTTTTCTGCAAAAATGGCGAACAACAACATTAATGCTATTTATACAGTTGGTTCTTTAACCAAACCGCCTACTCTTCTGAGAGATGAATATCCTCAATGGAAGATTAGGTTGGTTAACTTTTTTGATGGTATGGATAGAGACCTCATGCGATCAGTCACAAATGGACCATTCCAACCTATGGTTTTGGTTCCTCGTGTACCCGCAACAGAAACAACTGCTGAGATTCCTGCTCACTTCGAACCTAAAACCACTGGTTTTACAGAAGAAGAAAAGCTCAGAATGGAAAATGACCTTAAAGCAGTTAGACTTCTGATAATGGCCATTCCAAATGATATCTTTCAAGAATTGGACTCTTGAGTAACTGCAAAAGAAATATGGGATCAACTTCTAAACCAACTTGAAGGTGGTATAAAAACCCAGAAGAACAGAAGGACCCAATGTATTAATGAATACAATAGTTTCAAATCACTTCCTGAGGAAACTTTGCAACAAACCTACAGCAGATTCATCGTTTTAAACAATAAATGTAAGAAATTTGGGGTTGTAAGGTCGAAGGAAGACAATAATGTTATGTTCTTATAGAGTTTGAATGATGAGTGGCTAAATCTGTCTATGTCTCTACAAGCTAACCAAGATTTGGATGCTTGGTCTCTTACTGATGTGTATGGCACTTTAGCTGCACAAGAGAAGGATGTTGTCAAGCAAAAAAGGCAAATCCACCATTGCAGGTCCACTAGCATTAATCTCTGACTCAAAAACACCCTCAGAAGGGAAATCCAACAGAGATAATGCTGGCATAGACAAGAAGAAGGAGAAAGTCGTGAAGAAGAAAGGAAAGAAAAGCCTGATAGTAGAGAGTGAAGAAGAGGAAAGTTCGTCTGATGATGATGATGATGATGATGATGACATCAATGCTTTTGCCCAATCTCTTGCCCTAATAACTCAACAGTTTAACAAGAGAGTTGGAAAGAAAGTATTTGATACGAGATGAAGGTTTGAAAGAGAAGAGAAGGAAGAGAAGAGAGGATATGAGTAGAGAACTGCACCTCACCACAAGAACAACAACAGAGCTGCACCAGAGCAGAGACAACAACAGTATCAACAAAGATACAATCCACCAGCCCATCAACCAGAATGATGGAAGGTGTTTTAGATGTGGCAAACCAGGCCATTTCTCTGCAAACTGTAAGGGTAGACTGGTAAAGGACTACAAGAACAAGTACAAATATAACTTCAGGGAAAGAAGTTATGTGGCAGAGATGGAAAATTGGATCTCTGATTCGTCCTCTGATGACGAACTAGAGCAGGCCAATTTCTATGGGGTGGCTGTTGATGATGAAAGCTTAGAGATAAGTGACTGGATGACAGAGGAGATACCAGAGAGGTCAATATAGACAGACATTTCCTTAATGTCTTGCGCATTCTCTGTAACAGACTCTACTGACAGAGCGCTGGAGACCTCTAAACCCAGTGCCAAGGTATGTACATTCTATGAATCTAAATCTGACTCCGAGCTAGAAATGAATGTGTCATTACTTGCTGAGGAATTTCAAAACCTAAAACAAAAGCTTTCTGAAGAAAAAGAATTGAGAAAACTGGCTCAGAAAGATCTGTCCTTCTACAAGAGAGAGAAGAATCTATTGGAAATGGAGAAGGAAGATATTTCAAAGGAAAAATCTGAGTTAGAACTTTTACAGAAACAAAAGGAAGCCTCATTTTCTGAAAAATGCAAAGAGTTTGAAGAGGTTTTAAAACAAAAGGCTGAAAAGGTTAAGAAATCAGAATATGAAAGGCTCAACTCTGTTGCTCTCAAAAACTATTTTCAAAAGGAAAGATAAGTGCTACATCAATCCTTACAGAGAAAAGAGCTTTTGATTGAAAAATACCAAGATGCACAAGATGTGCACATCAAAATCAACTCGCAAAAGGACACTCAAGGTCTGGCTTTCAGTGACCTTGATCCCTTCACTGGAAAGAAGAAGACATCTCTGTCCTCTACCTTCTGCGTTGGGAAAGTCCAGATGCCTGATGGTGTAATTGTAACAACCCGATTCTCGAACATGCGTCAAATAACATATATTGCATAACATCGTTACATAAACAAAGATACATCATATAACAAGTACGGTCCCTTAGTCTTTACAACCATAATACATATTTCATTACAATTTTTTTGCTAATTGATTTACATTATAACTAACAACAAAGTTATTTGTACAAAACTCTTCTTAATCTTCATAACATAAGTCTTCCCAAAAGCTATTCACCGATTATCCTTCTTACTTGCTTTTACTTGATCCACGACATGGAATACATATTTTTAAAACAAAATGAGGGTTAGACCTAGTGGTCTAAGTGAGAAAATCCTTGTTAGCTCAAAATCATTTGCACAAACACCACATACATCATTTAAATATAAATACCAATTATAACTCATGCATCGTGTACTTTCCTGTCTCATTTCCATGGCCATATTAGATGGTTGCGAGCCAACTAATAAATTTACTCCGCTGTACTAAAATACAGCCAACACCGCTGTCCCTCCGTACAGCCAACTCCACCGGTCCTAAGCCCGGCCAACGTGCTCTCGTGTAGTGTAATACTCGTATAAATATAATATACACTTCAATATATCATACTTCATACATATGCACATACTTACACAAATTATCACATTCTCAATCCACATATATGTATTTCAGTTTGAAAACATTTTAAAGTAAAACTCACCCTGTTTGCTTATCAACACGCTTCCAAACCTTCCCAAACAGATTCAGTCTTTCACCCAGAATTCACAGAATCTGAAATAGTTTAAATACAATTACTTCTTTACTAACCGAACACATATGACTTACTAGTAGGCTAAGAACTCTAGGTAACTCTATCTAACTCTTATCCTCAAATGTTTCCCCCAAACCCGATCTTAAGTCGAGTCCACAGAAATTCCAGTCCTCAATCATACTCTATCCAAGAATTGTCAAAACACAAAGCCACCGGATACTCAAAAGCATCTAAATTCTCAGAAGTGACCAAACAGCTAAAGTTTCCGGATACTACAGAACTATCCGGACAACACAAACAATCCGGACAACACAACTTCCCGGACAGCATAAACAATCCGGACAACATCCGGACACCAAGGTAATCCGGATACCATCCGGTATCTAATTCCATCCGGAAACCATTGAAAAGAGGAACTTACCGGATAATTGACTCGTCCGGACACAATTAGAACATCTTCCGGACACTATTAACCAAAACTACCGGACACTATCATCTCGTCTGGAAACCTCTGTCTGTTTACCAAATTTTACCTAGAAATCGACATAATTTAACCCCAGACACGAAATCGATGATTCTAATCCGATAGAAACTATCTACTAACAGTTATAAACATAAAATGTAAAGGAACATACCTCAAAATCACTTCCAAGTACACCAATTGAAGCTCTAACCACAAGACTCTTTCTTCTTCTTCTTCTTCTTCTTCTTCTTCTTCTTCTTCTTCTTATCTCCAAAACACACACACACACACACACACACACACACACACACACACACACTAATCTGATTTTTGCTACTGAAAATATCTGGAGTTTAAAGGGTAATATTAAACCAACTTTACCAGTTTAGACCTTGAACTAATCACTAATGACTAAAACACCTTTAACTTATAAATTAACCCAAACTTACCCTAAACATCCACTTTTAAAGTTAACTAAATTTAAAATAGAATTTAACTAACGAACTTACCCGGGGTATTACATCATCTCCCCCTTAAAAGAATTCCGTCCCGGAATTCGGTTAGGCAAAGAGGTGCGGGTACTTAGTTCTCATTTCTGATTCCGATTCCCAAGTAGCATCCTGACCCTTATGATGTCGCCACTGAACTTTTACTTGTCTGATCTCCTTATTCCGCAAAAAAATTACTTTACGGTCAACAATGGCTTCAGGTTCCTCCACATAATTAAGCTTTTCATCCACTTGTATATCTGGTAGAGAAACTGCCTGATCTGGCGTAACCAAACACTTTCGAAAATTTGACACGTGAAAAGCGTTGTAGATACTGCTCAACTCTGATGGAAGATCTAACTTGTAGGCTACTTCGCCGATTCTTTCTGTAATTGCAAACGGTCCAATGTACCTTGGGCTCAGTTTGACTTGTTTCCCAAATCGTATGACTCCTTTCCAAGGTGAGACTTTTAACATTACGAAATCTCCAACTTGGAATTCTAACGGTTTTCGGCGTCGGTCAGCGTAGCTTTTCTGTCTGTCTTGAGCCACTTTCAATCGTTCCCGAATCTGAGTAATCTTATCCGCGGTTAACTGAACTATATCTGGTCTTGCTAATTGTTTCTCTCCCACTTCGTTCCAACACAGAGGAGTTCGACATTTTCTACCATACAGAATTTCGAACGGTGCCGCTTGTATACTAGAATGATAACTGTTGTTGTAGGGAAATTCGATCAACGGCAAATACTTATCCCATGATCCCCCAAAGTCAACAATGCAGGCCCGTAACATATCTTCCAAAGTCTGAATTGTTCGTTCACTCTAACCGTCAGTTTGAGGATGACATGCTGTACTTAGCTTTATTTGCGTTCCCATTTCTTTTTTGAAAGCTTCTCCAAAATCTTGAATTAAAACGACTATCACGATCAGAAATAATCGAGATTGGAACTCCATGTCGAGTTACTATTTCGTCGATGTACAATTTGGCTAGTCTTTCTAACGAATAGGTTTCTTTTATCGGTAGAAAGTGAGCAGACTTTGTCAACCTGTCAACGATCACCCAAATGGCATCAAATCCTTTCGGAGTCCTTGGTAACTTCGTGATGAAATCTGTAGTAATCTGATCCAATTTCCACATAGGTATTTCTAAACGTTGTAACTGACCAAAAGGCTTTTGATGTTCAATCTTTACTTTCTTACAAGTGGAGCAACCTTCCACATGTTGAGCAATACTTCTTTTCATTCCCGGCCACCAGTAAAATTGTCGTAGATCTTTATACATCTTATTCGTACCTGGATGAATAGAGAAACGAGATTGATGAGCTTCTTGTAGTAGCCGATCACGTAAATTACCCAGACGAGGCACCCAAATTCTGTTTCCCAGACACAGTAACCCACGATAATCTTTTACGAGTGATGCTGATATACCCACCAACCGTTCTGGTTTCAAGTGTTCTTCTTGAAAGGCTTCTACTTGACACTTCTTCAATTCGTCAAAGATGTTAGGTATGAGTTTGACTCGTAGTGCAATGGCTTTTATTGTTCCACTTCTTTCTTGACGACTCAGTGCATCAGCTACCACATTTTCCTTTCCCGGATGATAGAGAATTTCACAGTCGTAGTCATTCACCAGTTCTAACCATCTTCTTTGCCTCATATTCAATTCTCGCTGATCGAAAAGATGTTGGAGACTCTTATGATCGGTAAAAATTTGACATTTAGAACCATACAGATAATGTCTCCAAATCTTCAGCACGAAAACAACTGCTGCAAGTTCCATGTCGTGTGTAGGATACTATCGTTCATGATCTTTCAGTTGACGAGAAGCATAAGCAATAACTTTCCCATGCTGCATTAGTACACATCCCAATCCTAGTTTGGAAGCATCACTGTAAACAACAAAGTCGTTGGAACCTTCAGGTAGTGACAGTATCGGCGCGCTACAGAGTCTCTCTTTCAATATTCGGATTGCTTCATCCTGTTCTGCTTTCCATTCAAACTTTATACTCTTTCGAGTCAGCTTGGTCAGAGGCGTAGCGATACGATAGAAATCTTGTATAAACTTTCGATAGTAGCCGGCTAAACCCAGAAAACTTCGTACTTCGGTTGGCGTTCTCGGCGGTTCCCACTTTTCAATTGCCTCTACTTTCATCGGATCAACTTGAATACCTTTCTCGGAAACTACATGCCCAAGAAATTGAACTTCCCGTAGCCAGAATTTACATTTAGAAAATTAAGCATACAACTGTTCCTTTTTCAACAATTCCAGAATCAACCGAAGATGTTGTGCGTGCTCTTCTTTGGATCGGGAGTAGATAAGGATATCATCGATAAACACAATGACAAATTTATCGAGATATGACTTACATACCCGATTCATTAAATCCATAAAGGCCGCTGGGGCATTCGTCAGACCGAAGGGCATCACTAAGAATTCATAATGACCATACCTTGTGCGGAAAGCAGTTTTCAGAACGTCTTCATCTTTAACCTTCAATTGGTGATAACCAGATCTTAGATCAATCTTGGAAAAATAACAAGCTCCAACTAATTGATCAAAGAGGTCATCAATTCTGGGAAGCGGATACTTATTCTTGATCGTGCGCTTATTCAGTTCCCGATAATCAATACACATTCTCATCGACCCGTCTTTCTTTTTCACAAACAGCACTGGTGCTCCCCATGGTGAAGTACTGGGTCTGATAAAGCCCTTATCTAAAAGATCTTGCAGTTGCGTCATCATCTCTTTCATCTCTGGAGGTGCCAAACGATACGGTGCACGGGCAACAGGAGCGGCTCCAGGAATCAGATCTATGCCAAACTCTACTTGTCTAATGGGCGGAAGACTATTCAAGTCTTCTGGGAAAACTTCCGAAAATTCTCAAACCACAGGAATATCTTTCAACTTATTCTTTTCTAGCTTAGTATCTATCACATAAGCTAAGTAACTCGGGCAGCCTTTATTAACACACTTACGAGCTTTCATCATAGAGATAAGGCAAGACTGATGATTTCTACGGTCACCATAAATCACTACTGGTCCCTTATCAGGTAAGACAATATTAATCAACTTCTTATCACAAACTATACTAGCCTGATTCTCGTCTAACCAATCCATTCCTACTACCACATCAAACTCAATTAGAGCTATAGGAAATAACTGGATAGGTACTCCACAACCATCAATATTTATCACACAACTATCAAATACCTCTTTAACCGATACTTGATTATCATTTGGAGTATCTACCATTAAAGCATGATCTAACACTTTAGGCTTTAAATGCATAAAAGCAGCAAAGGAAGGAGACACAAACGATCGGTTTGCACCGGAGTCAAATAACACCTTAGCACGTGTAGAGTTTATTAAGAATGTACCTGTAACCACATCAGGAGTTTCCTCCGCTTCTTGTGCTGTCTTCTGAAAGGCACGACCCCTAGCTCTTGGTAACTCTGGCCTTGGTACTGCCGGTCTAACACCCGTTGGTCTCACTGACGTACCCCCTTGTTATACTCTCCCTCGTGGACAATCAGACTGAATGTGATCAGGAGAATTGCATAAGAAACAAAATCGAGTTACCCGACAGTCTTTAGCAATATGACCGGTCTTTCCACACTTGTAATAAACTCGAGGGTCAACTTGACAATTTCCTTGATGAATACGGTTGCACTTTGGACAAGGTCTTTCAACTGGTCTAAAAGGTGTACGACTATCAAATCTCTGAAATCTGGACTTCTTTAGATCATACTGTGGTCCTTCCCATTTTCTTTTTCCAGTACTCTTATCACCAGCATCTCTTCCTCTATCCCGTTCCACATTTTCCGCGGCATCTACTGCGGCTGAGAAGGTTTTTGGTCCCTTTGCAATCACT
The DNA here is from genome assembly GCA_033807775.1 of Saussurea involucrata. Classification (NCBI taxonomy): domain Eukaryota; kingdom Viridiplantae; phylum Streptophyta; class Magnoliopsida; order Asterales; family Asteraceae; genus Saussurea; species Saussurea involucrata. The sequence goes on from CM066326.1 coordinate 18,206,645, forward strand.
AGACTTTTGATTTCTGACTTTAACCCGAAGATAAACCTTTCCATCTTAAGTGCCTCCGTGGCAACATAGTACTCTGCGAAATGAGACTTCTCCAGCAAACGAGCAGTATAATCCCTAACCGATAGACTCCCCTGTTACAGGTTCATGAATTCTTCTTCCAGTTGTCTAACTGCTGCTTGAGGACAGAACTGTCTTTTGAAAGATATGGTGAATTCTTCCCAAGTAAAAGTAGAATACACGTCCGACCCTCTTGTTGTAATAAGAGCCTCCCACCAATATAGAGCATCTGCCTTCAGCATCGCCGTTCCGTATAACACTCTATCTTTATCGGCACATTTGCTGGTCTTGAAGATAGCTTCTATTTCTTTTAGCAATCTCATAGCCTTCACTGGATCTCTTTCCCCTGAGTAGGTTGGAGGTTTGCAGCTTAAGAACATCTTGTAATCACACTTCCTTGGCACCGGTATGACAGTAGGTGTAATGGGCATCTCGTCTTCCAGACTAGGATCTGGTATTTCAGTTTCAGTATTACGAGTTCGGTCGAACATGGCCTGTATACTCGCTTGCAGTCTTCCCATTTCAGCCGTCAAGTCATTTCTTGTAACAAATTCATTACCTCGTGACTGAACTCTGCCTCCAGTTCTGCCCCTGCCTCGTTCTCCCCCTCTTCCCCTTGTCCCGACTGTTGGATTAGTTCTACTAGGGTTTCCTTCTTCCTCCCTATTTGTACGTCGAGTACCACTTGCCATCCTGTTGACTTTAACAAGGTTAATATACACATAAGCACATACCCCAATATAATAAGGTATTTCAGTTCAAACATGTACCTGTAAGTTCATGATTACACTGGCCAAATGTAATTTGAATTTACCTTACATGATGTTCCTTCTACCTTTTATATTTAGCATCCCAAGGTTCTAAAATAACAGGGACATCCTACTTCACATGCAGTTTAAGTCTAGGTATGGATCCGAATACCTAAATCTCTTAAACTAGGGCTCTGATACCATCTGTAACAACCCGATTCTCGAACATGCGTCAAATAACATATATTGCATAACATCGTTACATAAACAAAGATACATCATATAACAAGTACGGTCCCTTAGTCTTTACAACCACAATACATATTTCATTACAAACTTTTTGCTAATTAATTTACATTATAACTAACAACAAAGTTATTTGTACAAAACTCTTCTTAATCTTCATAACATAAGTCTTCCCAAAAGCTATTCACCGATTATCCTTCTTACTTGCTTTTACTTGATCCACGACCTGGAATACATATTTTTAAACAAAATGAGGGTTAGACCTAGTGGTCTAAGTGAGAAAATCCCGGTTAGTTCAAAATCATCTGCACAAACACCACATACATCATTCAAATATAAATACCAATTATAACTCATGCATCGTGTACTTTCCTGTCTCATTTCCATGGCCATATTAGATGGTTGCGAGCCAACTAATAAATTTACTCCGCTGTACTAATACATCCAACACCACTGTCCCTCCGTACAGCTAACTCCACCGGTCCTAAGCCCGGCCAACGTGCTCTCGTATAGTGTAATACTCGTATAAATATAATATACACTTCAATATATCATACTTCATACATATGCACATACTTACACAAATTATCACATTCTCAATCCACATATATGTATTCCAGTTTGAAAACATTTTAAAGTAAAACTCACCTGCTTGCTTATCAACACGCTTCCAAGCCTTCCCAAACAGATTCAGTCTTTCACCCAGAATTCACAGAATCTGAAATAGTTTAAATACAATTACTTCTTTACTAACCGAACACATATGACTTACTAGTAGGCTAAGAACTCTAGATAACTCTATCTAACTCTTATCCTCAAATGTTTCAACCAAACCCGATCTTAAGTCGAGTCCACAGAAATTCCAGTCCTCAATCATACTCTATCCAAGAATTGTCAAAACACAAAGCCACCGGATACTCAAAAGCATCTGAATTCTCAGAAGTGACCAAACAGCTAAAGTTTCCGGATACTACAGAACTATCCGGACAACACAAACAATCCGGACAACACAACTTCCCGGACAGCATAAACAATTCGGACAACATCCGGACACCAAGGTAATCCGGATACCATCCGGTATCTAATTCCATACGGAAACCATAGAAAAGTGGAACTTACCGGATAATTGACTCGTCCGGACACCATTAGAACATCTTCCGGACACTATTAACCAAAACTACCGGACACTATCATCTCGTCCGGAAACCTCTGTCTGTTTACCAAATTTTACCCAGAAATCGACAGAATTTAACCCCAGACACGAAGTCGATGATTCTAATCCGATAGAAACTATCTACTAACAATTATAAACATAAAATGTAAAGGAACATACCTCAAAATCACTTCCAAGTACACCAATTGAAGCTCTAACCACAAGACTCTTTCTTCTTCTTCTTCTTCTTATCTCCAAAACACACACACACACACACACACACACACACACACACACACACTAATATGATTTTTGCTACTGTAAATATCTGGAGCTTAAAGGGTAATATTAAACCAACTTTACCATTTTAGACCTTGAACTAATCACTAATGACTAAAACACCTTTAACTTATAAATTAACCCAAACTTACCCTAAACATCCACTTTTAAAGTTAACTAAATTTAACGAAAATAGAATTTAACTAACGAACTTACCCGGAGTATTACAGTAATCTCTGGTAATGATGTTTTTAAAAGAGCTAAAACTTCAGAAGGGTCAAGGACCAGAATGCTACGGTTCAGAAACATCAGCTATGACTCCTCTGATCATCAAAAGGTTACAAAACCATCATTAAAGTTTATTCGTGATCAAGGAAAAGCTGAAATCAATATTTCTAACTCTGCCAAAAGCCTTGATCCCAAGGAGATCTTCAACTTTAGTTCCTTCAAGAAGCAGAAGCCTGCTGCCTCTGTGGTTGGTCCCTCTGATGTCAAAAATTAGAATGAACTCAATCCAGAAGCTCTAGTCTTTTCTCCATCCTCTGAAAGTGAGGACTTCTTTTGAAGAAGATCTACTGAAAGTTCTTGAAGAAAACTCCATCTCTGATGCTTTGAAACCCAAACTGAGAAAGTTTAAAACCTGTTCCATCAAAGTTTTAAATCCCACTGACTCCTCAAGAGCAAATATTTCCATGAAACCCACTGATACTCACACCTCTGCCAGAGCCACCAGAGACTTTCTAGACTCTGACTCTGAGGTGGATGAGCAAATTTTTTGTGCACCCAAGACTGTTCTACACAAACCCAAACAGGCTTTTGTTGGGTCTGGAATTTTGAATAATGTCATACCTGTTTCCAATAACACATCCAGAATCCCACCCTGCCCTGGTTTTAAAAATATGGGTATCAAAATCCGTTCTTCTGAGGAGTTAGAAGAGAAGAGAAAAGAGAAAGCCAAGAGTATTCATGTGAACCATACATCTGTTCCTTATGCTTACAAACCTATAAGGTTTACTCCCGAACAAAAGGGTAAATGGAAAGTCAATGACCAACCTATTCCTAATTCTGCAGTAAATCAAAGAGGGAATTATTTTTGGTCTTAGGAATCTCATCAAGAGAAAAATGCCAATTTCAAGAAAACAAATCTAGACAGAAAGTTTGTGAAAACATCTGATCCTAGAAATTTTCAATCTCAAAAGGCATATAATCCCCAGATGTTGAACATAAAAAGCAACATGCAACAATCATTTTCATGCTCTATCAACTGTAATTGCATTAAGCTTTTGTTACAACTGAAAAATCATCTGAATGGTCCCCACTGCATTATGAATCAGTCTCAAGAAAGGAAAAATCCTAAGACTAACCATCAGAATATGCAGAGAAAATCCTCTGGAACACCATCAAAGAATGGAAAGTCAGCAGGTAAATCTGTTAACACCCCCAAGTCTAACAAGAAAGGACCCATTATGCAATGGGTACCTAAATAGAACTAATCTGTCTTGCAGAAGCCTCATATGCAGATTTGGTACTTAGACTAAGGATGTTCCAAGCACATGACAGGCAACAAAGAGCTACTGACATCATTTAGAGATAAAATGGGAGGTGCAGTAACTTTTGGAGGTGATGGACAAGGACATATTAAAGGTTATGGTGTTTTGACAAATGGAGGTGTTTCTGTATCAAAAGTTGCTTATGTTGAAGGTTTAAATCATAATCTACTTAGCATAAGTCAATTGTGTGATCATGGTTTTGATTTTAATTTTAAGAAGAAATATTGTTCTTTGTTAGTTTCTGAGTCTGGTCAAGAGCTTCTGAGAGCCGACAGAAAAGGCAATCTTTACAAAATGAATTTCAATCCTAATCAAAAATCTAATACAGAAAAACTCTGTTTAGTTTCTTTGAATAAGGAAGATGCATGGCTCTGGCATAAAAGATTTGCTCACCTAAAATTTTTAAATCTTGACAAGCTTGTAAAACTAAACTTAGTAAAAGGTCTGCCTTCTCTTAAATTTGACAAAGACCACCTTTGTTCTGCTTGGGAATTGGGTAAGCTAAAAAGGGCTTCACACAGCACAAAAAGTGATCACAACTACCCTAGACCTTTGCATATGCTTCATGTGGATCTCTGTGGTCCAATCTCTGTGCAAAGTCTATCTGGCAGAAAGTATATTCTTGTTCTTATAGATGAATATTCTAGATATACTTGGGTTGAATTCATCGGAGTAAAATCTGATGTCCCAGAAATTCTAATAAATTTGTTGAAAAGAATACAGGTTCTGCGAGGACTGAAAATTCAAAAGCTGAGAAGTGATAATGGGACTGAGTTCAAAAATGCAAAAATTGATTCCTACCTTACAGAGGAAGGAATCTCCCAGAACTTCTCGGCTGCCAGAACTCCCCAACAGAATGGTGTTGTGGAGAGAAAGAACAGAACTCTGGTGGAAGCTGCCAGAACCATGTTAGCAGGATCCGATCTTCCTATCAACTTCTGGGCAGAAGCAGTCTCAACAACACGTTTTACCCAAAACAGGGCTGTCATAGTCAAAAGATTCGAAAAGACTTCTTATGAACTCATCAACAACAGAAGGCCAAATGTGAAATTCTTTCATATTTTTGGTTGCAAGTGTTATATCTTGAATGACAGAGATCGGTTGGGAAAATTCGACAAGAAGGCTGATGAGGGAATATTCATTGGTTATTCTTTAACCTCAAAAGTCTACAAAATCTACAATACAAGAACCAAAGTCATTCAAGAAAGTATCAACGTATCCTTTGATGAAAAATCATAAAGTTCCTCTGAAAGAAAATCACCAGAGGGGATACAGATTGCAGAGGAGCCCAGTTCCTCAAAGACACGAGAAGAGAATATCAATATGATATTCAATGATTTCTTTGATGATGAAGATTCCTCTGAAGACATCACCAGAGGCAATCAAGCTCAGAGCTCTGCCGGACAGAACTTAACAAGTACATCTCTGACAGGTCCTCAAATACTTCACCATCTACTTCTCTGTCTACAGGTCAAATTCAGAGAAATGAGGGACAACAATCAGAAGTAGAGCCTGAACCTGAACCATCATCACCACCTCTGACCAATGTTGGAAGAAATTCTTTGTATGAAAGCTCACCATCTCAGAGCCCTGCTGGTACCTCACAGAGCAATGAAGCCACTCTCTAGAGTAGTGTGCCTCAGAGCCCTGGTGCAGAGCTCTGAAGCTGAGATTCATCTTTTCCCTTCAGAAGCACAGACTCCACCTGTTGTCCATGCTCCTATGACTAGATGGACAAAGGATCACCCCTATCACCAGATTATTGGTGTTGCAGAAGATGGTGTAAAGACAAAATCTGCCACAATCAATGAAGCTTTCTTTGTGAATTTCTTGAGCATGATTGAGCCAACGAAAATTTCTGAAGCCTTGGAAGACCCAAACTGGATTGAAGCCATGCAAGAAGAGCTTCTTGAATTTGAAAGAAACAAATTTTGGTCCTTGGTTCCACTTCCAAAAGATAAAGCTGCTATTGGAACCAAGTGGGTTTTCAGAAATAAGAAAGGTAAAGATGGAATAATCATCAGAAACAAAGCAAGGTTGGTTGCAAAGGGATACTGCCAAGAAGAAGACATTGATTATGATGAAACCTTTGCACCAGTGGCTAGGCTAGAGGCAATCAGAATCTTTCTGGCCTATGCTGCTCATAAAGGTTTCAAGGTCTATCAAATGGATGTAAAATCTGCCTTTCTGAATGGCATATTGCAAGAGGAAGTGTATGTCCAGCAACCTCCAGGCTTTGAAAGCTTAGAGTTTCCAGATCACGTATATAAGCTAGACAAAGCTCTGTATGGCCTTAAACAAGCTCCCAGAGCCTGGTATGAAACTCTGTCAAACTTTCTGTTGGTCAACCACTTTGAAAAAGGTACTATGGATACTACCTTATTCTTTAGGAGATATAAAAATGATATTCTTCTGGTACAGATATATGTTGATGACATTATCTTTGGGTGTACTAGACAAGAGTATTGTGATAGGTTTGAGGATTTAATGAAAAGTTAGTTTAAAACGAGCATGATAGGAGAACTTTCTTTCTTCCTTGGTTTACAAGTGAAACAATCCATCAGAGGCACCTTTATCAGTCAATCAAAATATGTCTCTAAATTTTTTAAAAAGTATAAGCTCAATAACTCAAATCCTATGAAAACTCCTATTGCCACTGGAGTTAAACTTGATCATGATCCTCAGGGTCAACCTGTTGATGTCAAGAACTACAGAGACATGATAGGGTCACTTCTGTACTTAACTGCTAGCAGACCTGATATAATGTTTGCAACCTGTCTATGTGATAGATTCCAAGCTAATCCTAAGGAATCCCACTTGTCTGCTGTCAAACGAATTTTTAAATATCTCAAAGGGACTCAATTCTTGGGTCTCTGGTATCCTCTTAAGTCTGGTTTTGAGCTTGTAGCATACACAGATTCAGACTATGGAGGAGGCAGGAATGACAGAAAGAGTACTTCTGGTAGCTGTCAATTGCTAGGGGATAAGATAGTCAGCTGGACATCCAAGAAGCAGAACTGTGTGTCAACCTCTACAGCAGAAACAGAATATGTTGCTCCTGCTAGTTGTTGTTCACAAGTCATTTGGATGAAAACACAGCTCAGAGACTATGGCCTGGAATACAACAAAGTCCTAATTCTCTTTGATTCCAAGAGTGATATAGCAATTACAGCAAATCCAGTTCAGCACTCAAAGACAAAGCATATCGATATAAGGTACCACTTTATCAAAGATCATGTTGAAAAAGGCACAATTGAAATGTATTTTGTTTCAACTGACTTCCAACTTGCTGATCTGTTTACAAAAGCCCTTGATGAAAGGAGATTTAATTTCTTAATCAGCAAGATGGGTATGCTGAACATGTCCTCCTAAACTCTGGTAACATCATCAGAGTCTCTGGCTTTCATAACAGAACCCTGACAGAGTAGGTAGGTAGGTCATGTCAACAGAGCCTCTGATGTCAAAATTAGAACTCTGCCAGCATAGTTTTTCAACATTTTCTTGTTTCTGTGGGTCTCAACTCTGTTTCTTTGAAACTCTTGTAAATAATCTTCATCAAATCTTTCAAAAGTTGCACAATTCAAGGGGGAGCAGAAAAGATAAATCTTTGAATAAGTTCATCATTTTAAGGGAAGCTTAAAAGGAAATAAGCAATGTTTAAGGGGGAGCAAGTCAAATATTTTTCAAATCTTCATGACTTGGCTTGTTGAACACTAGAAAAATCTTTTTGGAGGAAGGGAAACCCTATTCTGATGAAAACCTCTTTTGACTATATCTCTGAACTTATACTCAGAATCAGGTTTCTGGAATAATTCACCAGAGCCTCTGACATAAACATCAGAGCTCTGTAATTTCTTTGAGAAACCTCTGGTGTATTGGTTCTCTGATTATTTTCCTCATCAGAATTAGGATTTGCAAATGATTTTAGGGTAAAGGTGAAACATCTTGTGAATCTGGGTTACTTGAAAGAATATAGGAGGTCACTCAACAGAGGCAAGAATGTGCTGAGAATTCTAACAGAGTTCTGCCACTTCTCTTCCTTATACTTTCTCTGATATTGGTCATCACAAGTGCGGGTTATTTCTGAGCCTCAACCACATGTCACCCACAAATCTCTAACCGTGACGGTACCATATCAGAAAAAGTGTTAGACCCAAAACCCACGTGGAATTTTTTGATTGGGTAATCAACTGTTAGCTGTTTCCATGTTCTACTATAGTAAACGCTCCACTATCTGACACTCAAGTGCCTACAGTACCTACGATGGTTATCCCAGCCACATTCTTTGAGTATAAATACCCATTTGAATCACCCACTCCATTTCTTACACTTTTTGAGTATTCAAACCTGCAATTTTCCCTCCTTTGAGCAAAAAAAAAATATATCTTATTTGTGTTCTTCAACCTTCAAACCTGCAACAATGGCTAACAAAAGCAAACTCTGATGAGTCGAGTAGAATCGTTTCAGTGGATCAAATCATTATCCAACCCTATGAGTTTATCGATAAAAACTATCGATTCTCTGCAAACCCTACAAACTTTGAACCCCTCTATCATATCTTTGTCGAGTTCTTTCGAAGTTCTGAACTCTTCTTAGCCCTAACCAAGTTCGATGATGTTGTACCCCAACTCTATGTGCAACAATGGTGGACAACTTGTCAGTTTATCAAAGAAAACAAAGGTATCATGGGAAAGGTCGACGCTGGTGAAAATGGTGGAGCAGGGACTATTCGCATTCGTCCCAAAACCATCAAATGAATCTTCGGGATACACACCCCTGCGGAACTAGGCGTTCCTGCTTTTGAGAAACCCCCAAAAGTTCCAGTTCTGCTGGAATTCATCAAGTTCTTAGGATACAATGACGACCTAACCAAGATAGGTGATTTCAAAAGAAGCAAACTACCCCCAATCTGGAATTTCATGTTTTCCACACTCAACAGAACCCTGACTTGCAAGAGTGGAAGTCAAGACCAAGCAAGCACAGAAATCTTACAAATAATGTATGGTTTGTACTTCAATCGCCATTTCGACTACGCCGCCATCATCTACAACAAATTACTGAACGTGGTGAATCTGAAGAACAATGCTCTGGCAAGAGGAAAGTTGGTGGGCAAAGACAGAAATCTCAAGGTCTTCAGATTTCCAAGACTCATAAGTCTTGTCATCAGAGAGGCCTTCGACGCTCTGGAGCTCATACAACAAGGACCCGCAACTCCTGGATGGGTGATGTCACAATTCAGACCAACTATCTCTGGTGCGTATCCTCATACTCGCAGAGTCCCTAGGATAATGCTTGATCTTATCCACCCTCAACACATCTCTCTTCAAAACTATAGACAAGTTGCCCAACCTCAAGAGCCTGAGGTGGGATCCCCAGCTTACTTAGGTTCTGAGCCTTCATTAGAGTCTAGCAGTGAGGAAGTAGTGGAATTCAGACCAGAGGTAAGAGTACCCACAGAGCGGTCTTCCTCAGAGATAGAAAAGGAGAAGGAAGTAGCAAATGACAGAGAATCCTCAAAGGAGGTTGTCCAAGAAGTGGTTAGGGATACTACAGAGGGAGGAGCAGAGAGTTCAGCCTCCTCTGGTAGTGGTGAGAAAGAGAAGTCTGAGAGTGAATCTGAGTCTTCTAACGCCATAGGAGCCGAGGGAAATACGAGTGTTTGGGTAAAAAATCACACCCTCGACCGACCTGGGAAGCACCCTCGACATAATCCACAGACATTGATTACCCCCGACCGACAAGGATAATACCCGTTATTATCATATACCCGACATACGTTAAATAACCACGATAATTGACATATTGGGTCAATAGTCATATTACATCTCATGATCGCACGTCACGTGTCGCACGTCACGCACTTTGCACATCACTAGTCCTACGTTACTAGTCCTATGTCGCCAGTTACGGCTCGTCGGTCTTACGTCGACAGTTTCCTGACATCCTGGTCCTACGACCAAATGGTCTTATATTTTGGCGATAGTCGTATGTTCCATAAGACCGACATCTGAGAGACTTAAGATGGTCGTACGATTATATTAACCGTTAACAGTCAAACATCCGTTTCTTTTGTTTACTAATGCAGGTCTTGACCACGAACAGAAAAGGTAGGACACTCGTTATGAACCATATATTGTATTAAGTAAGGTCCCGACAAAGACCCAGAAAACATCCGTCGTCTCCCGTAAAAGTATTTAATGCAGGAGTCAAAGCCATTAATAGCAAGCAGCGTAACGGACAAAGAGCATTATGGATAATCACTCCGGCGACCGTTTCCAGCCGTTGTAGCCGTTGATCAAAGCATTAATGGAGCTAATTAATGACGCGATGACTATAAAAGACAAGCTAAAGCCTCATTTCAAGGGACATCAGTTAACAATCAGTATACATCAGCGAACATCACCAAACAGCAGAGAAAATCATCCAAACTCATAGCAAAGAACATTCAAACTCTGGAGATCAAGTATCGAAAGCCAGAACCTTACAGCGAAATCAAGAACACTCGAAGGAAAGCTCAAGTATCGCTCTCAACGCACGACAACAGCCCTCGACAAGAAGTTCACACTTTGTATTCATACACGACAAACACCTGTTTTTACATTCAAAACACTTTTACTTTACATTTCGAAGCATTTCCTTCATTTGTATTGTAACCTCTGTACGATTGACACCAGTACCGAAGGACATCACCCTTGATTGGCGACCATAGTGCAGCGACGACATACCTTGTCGTCCGCAGGTTTTTTCCTCGATTGAGGTTTTTCCTGCATCATCAAATTCCTTGTTTCTTTATTTTATTCATCGTCGCACGTTCCGTTGAAAGGTTCCTTTCTTTAGTTGATTAAGTCCACATCGACCTTAAGTTGTCCCTTTGGTGCGATTTTTGGCATTAACAGTTTGGCGCCATCCATGGGACTTCATCTAGAGAAAATCTTCGACGAACGTGCGTTTTACTAACGGTTTCTTGTAGTTTCCCCTAAGCTCTGTTCCAGGGAAATGGCAGATAAAGGAAATCTGGAACCAACCGCTATCCCGGTACATGCGGAGCCTGAAAATGTGCAAGATCTCCCAGCAGTAGTCGATGATGATCACTTAGAAGAAATCGTTCTGGATCAGAGCAATCCTGACCAAAAAATTATTGTGGGGTCGTCCCTCGATCCTTGCATCAAAGAAAAACTCATATCTTTTTTGCAGGAACAAGCTGATTGTTTCGCCTGGTCGCATGAAGACATGGTCGGGATCGACCCTAGCGTCATTTCCCATAAGCTTAACGTCAATCCGTCATTCAAGCCCGTCAAACAAAAGCGACGTATATGGCGAATTATCAAGATCCCCTGATTCAACTCCAATCGGAATTGAATGCGGTTCGAAGCCAGATTCAAGCCCTAATAAAAAAATGCTCCGTCAAAGTATCGCATGTATCGCATCATCCAAAGGACTCGGGGGCTCGGTACACCCTTCGCAAGCTGAAAAATACCACATTCGATTTCAAAAGTCCTCGGAAAAAGGCGCTTATCGATTCCATTGTACGGTAATTGTGACGTCCCACTTAGAACAACTCTATATATATATACTCTAAGTATATTTTCCTCGTTTAATTTTTTTTCACACAACATATGATCGTTGATTCAAGCATCGAAAGATCATTGGTCAAAACCAACGACCACCCCCGATTTTACATTGCAGGTTCGCAAGATCATATGAATATAGGTCTTACGATTTACATCGTGAGAAACCAAAGTCTCTTCGACTTAAAAAAGCACAGGTCATATGATTTATAGTCGTCAATAAGAGACGACTCGCAATTTTTTTTATGATCGCTAGTGATGGCAAACGCAGGTTGCAATTTATAGTCGTCAATAAAAGACGACCCACATTTTTTGTGATCGCCGGTCACGAAAAACACAGGTAAAAATTCTTGGTCGCCCATAGAAGCGACTCGCATAATCGCTAGTCATGACACATGCCAAAGTGTATTGTCGTCAATAGAGACAACTTGTACATTGAATCTCATAATCACCAGTCATGGTAAGATGCATGTCAAAACACAAAAGTCGCCAATAAGAAATCCGAAATAATTGGTCGTGCGACATCCGAAATTGTCTGCGACAATGGATCCTAGTTCGTAAGCAACATGACTCGACAGTTCTGTGAAGACCGCGACATCAAACTGACAACCTCGCCACCCAGAGGTAAGCGATCAAGCGACACCTCAGCAAGAACATCAAAGCTAAAGTCTTTCAAGAAGGCGACTACGTTCCCCGTCGAGTGTTCCAAAGCACTCAAAAGCTCAATGCAGGTAAGCTTTCCACCAAATGGGAAGGTCCTTGTCATATCTCAGAAGTCATGGATAAAAAGGCCTATCGGCTTTCAACCCTCGACAATCAAGATATCCCACGTAGTGGGAATGCAACGCACTTGAAAAGCCAACGACCAACCTCTGACATTGTTTTACCGCAGGATCGCACGACATTAGTTACTAAAGTCTATTATATGACTTAAGTCTCGCAGGATCGAACGATATATAAGTCTATCGTACGATCTTAACCTCGCAAGGTCGCACGACATAAGTAATCAGGTCTATGACTTGATCATTCCATCACAGGAACACATGATTCAAAGTTCATCGTATGATCAAATCACACGATCATAAGGTCTAGCGACCATCTAAGTTCTTCAACTTAGAAAAACTTCATGTTTTGAATGAATGCTGTAATCGCATGCGCTTATGTTTGCTTATACGATTCAGGAATATAAAAGTCTTATGACTTAGTCGTTGTATTACAAGGGATGCCCAAGTCGCACGACTTCTTGTTCATTTTTGTACTTAATGAATTTTTACAGTCGACATTACATCTGTCCATGACATGTATGAATCAGGTTGAATAGAAAGGTAAACTTTTTACCGACTATCGCTAAAACGAAACTTACAACTAGCTAAAAATGCTAGATACAAAGTATCATAGGTCTCTAGCGACCGTATCGGCTGCAAACGCCATATCAAAGGTCTTTAACGACCAAATCGGCTCGAGCGCCAGAACATATGTCTCTGAATGACCGTATCGGCTGTGAACGCCAGACCACAGGACCACGTCGACCGAGAACGCCAACCCGGCGACATGGACCCTTGTCTCCTCGATAGGAAAAGCGTTCCCTAAAAGATGGGAGTAGATATTTCCTCAGATGAGGAAACAACGTCGTCCCGTCTAGGACACCAATAACGTCGTCCTGTTTAGGACACCATCGGCCGATGACCCGTCCCCCTTGTCGGCAGACGCTGGGGACAACATCTTAGACACTAGCTTCATCACTGTCGCCGGAAGCGCCGAACTTGCTGGTGTCGCGTACATCGCGCCAGAACGGCTGGATGACGCCCTCGCCTCTTTAGGCGTGACAACTCTCGACGAAAGGTCAGCCCGCGAAGACGGTTCCTTCAGGACTACCGTCCTTGTCTTCTTCAAGATTCCTGACCTAGCTGTCGGGGCATTCTTTCTCCTTTCCCGGCCTCGAAGGGCAAGCACAACTTGTGTCACCTTCTTTGGCTGACCAAGTCAGTTTTCCTCTGATGATCTTAGCAAAAGTAACACATCTCCGTAGCAACGCATTTTACTTTAGTGCGAGATCTGAAATTCTACTGGCTTTGAAATTCAGATCTCGGGGGGCTAACTGTTTGGGTAAAAAATCACACCCTCGACCGACCTGGGAAGCACCCTCGACATAACCCATAGACATTAATTACCCCCGACCGACAAGGATAATACCCGTTATTATCATATACCCGAAATACGTTAAATAACCACGATATATGACATATTGGGTCAATAGTCATATTACATCTCATGATCGCACGTCACGTGTCGCACGTCACACACTTTGCACATCACTAGTCCTACGTTACTAGTCCTATGTCGCCAGTTACGGCTCGTCGGTCTTACATCGACAGTCTCCTGACATCCTAGTCCTACGACCAAATGGTCTTATATTTTGGCGATAGTCGTATGTTCCATAAGACCGACATCTGAGACTTAAGATGGTCGTACGATTATATTAACCGTTAACAGTCAAACATCCGTTTCTTTTGTTTATTAATGCATGTCTTGACCATGAACAGAAAAGGTAAGACACTCGTTATGAACCATATATTGTATTAAGATAAGGTCCCGACAAAGACCCAGAAAACATCCGTCGTCTCCCGTAAAAGTATTTAATGCAGGAGTCAAAGCCATTAATAGCAAGCAGCCGTAACGGACAAAGAGCATAGTGCAGCGACGACATCCCTTGTCGTCCGCAGGTTTTTTCCTCGATTGAGGTTTTTCCTGCGTCATCAAATCCCTTGTTTCTTTATTTTATTCATCGTCGCACGTTCCGTTGAAAGGTTCCTTTCTTTAGTTGATTAAATCCACATCGACCTTAAGTTGTCCCTTTGGTGCGATTTTTGGCATTAACAACGAGCCAAGAAAAAGATGTTCATTCAAACACACATGTGCGATTTCCTACCCCACCTCCCAGTGCTACCACACAACCTATCCATCGTGTTCAAGACCAAATGGATATTGAAACAGAGGTGCACACCTCGAACCCTAACCAGCCAAACCCATCAGAGGCAATTCTTCATGCCTCTGGTGTGCACGAAACCGGGGAATCCCTTTTTGGTAATGATGTCCCATCGCCCCAGGATATCGATAGGACAAATCCATAAGTTGGAGCCTCTGTGGCTCACATAGATGACGCCCAAAATAGTTATGAGATCTTTAAGATCTCACGTAGTCTATGTCTAACTCAAGGACATTGGTTCGACCTAGTGGCACAAGGGAAAACCTGTCTTGATCGCAGGAATACCCATCACATCAGATTCCCTTCTCCTGAACCTGAGCAAGAAGAGAAAATTCTGAACAGAACACTCCGAGACGATTCTCCCTAGAGGGAACATCAAGGACAGGGTGGAAGTCCTCCCAGAATCAACGTCAATACAGTTCTGACAGGAGGCGCCTCTAGACTCGAGGCAGAATTGGATCCATGTTTTGGAGCCAATATTACCCCTTCTGACATTGTCACTAAAGCAGAGTTCAAAGGCTTCTGTGATAATATCAGAGACTCCTTGAACAAGTATAAACTTATCAATGCTGCAAAGGAGGAGCTGATCGAAAAGGAGAATGCTTCTCTGAAAGAAGAACTAAAGGAGGTCCAAACTAAATTGGCAGAAACTTCCCAGAAGTTCACTGATTGGGAAAAGAATCGAGCAGAAGAGGAAGAGAAGCTGCAAAAAGAGATATCTGATCTAAAATCAGCAATGGCAGAGAATCACAAGGAAACAATCAATAGAGCTCTGCCAATACCTTCTATCATTCTGTCAGAGACCAACATCAGAACTCTGACAGAGATGATCAACAACTCTGTCAAATCCGCAATCAAAGAAGCAACTGCACCAGAACCATCTACGACAACTCCAATCTCTGTTCGCGCTCCCAGGCCCAACGATCGCCCGATGACTATCGGACACATGGGTGATTTCAGAAGATACGTCCTGAGCAGAATGATGACTATTGTTGGTTCCTGTTTTTCTTAACAATGATGATTCTATCTAATAGTTCAAACAATATATAACGCGGAAGCGTTTTAATGAACTAAAAGATATAATAAGGTAGAAGACACACAATATCAAATATATAAAGTGGAAATAACTTAGATAATTAGCTCAATAACCCACTGTATATTGATATAAATAAAGCACCAAGAACACCGAAAGTTATACAAGAAATCTGCTCTAATGGTGTATGTGTCGTGCAAAGCTTAATAGAAGAACTCAACACGAGTCTTCTATTTATACTACTTCTAAAGGGGACAAGATCTGGACAACAAGGACTGAAGGTACAACGACACTATTCAGGTACTGTTGATGGTACAACGTTAATTAAATGCGCCGGCTTCTACTAAGGCTAAGACCCATCAGAGTTTGACACGTGGAGTTGTCAGGTCATGCCTTGTACGAATGATCTTCAGGATCTTCGTACAGCAGAAATCGTGAGAAGCACGATTGTCCTTGTATAGAGCTTTAGTATTTTATACCACAGAGGCTCTGTCAAGTATGACAGAGGCTCTGTGGCCTTGTCCGCATTGAAGAGTCTTCAGGCTATTCTTTACTTCGGTCTTCTCGGTTACTCGGCAGAGCCTCTGTCGAAGACTTCTATGCTTCGGTCTTCTCGGTGACTCGGCAGAGCCTCTGTCGAAGACTTCTATACTTAGCTTATTTTTCAATACTTCTATAATCATAAAGATTGGAGCTAACAATCTCCCCCTAAGTATTGAAAAATAAAAATTTAAAAGTGCAAGGTTTTCTAGGCTAAGTATATGACAGAAGGTGTAACAATGTACCTCAAAAGATTTTACTTTTCTTTCATACAAAATTATTCCAGAGGCACCTACATTTGATTACATTATGAAAGGAAAGATTTGCAGAGGTTGGTAGAGGATATCAGACGTTGGCGTCTTTGAAGTCGTTGAACCTTCTGTTGTCGAATCCTAATTCTCTAAGCTCGTGATAGAATCTGATGCAGAGGCTTTTGAAGTTGATTACTTGGTCGATTACCTCTATTAGTCTATCTGCGAGAGCCTAATTCATTTGCTATGTTCCTCTGTGCTCCACGAGGCTTGCTCTGAACTCTGTCAAAGTACTTGTTGCATACTTCTGACAGTCCATCTCTATGAACAGTCTTGACTTCCCAGCAAGATCTTGATAGACTAACCCAACTCTTAGAGATGTAATGATTGAGTTTGGTATGGCAGAGGATGGGCAGTCATTTTCTGGTGGATGGAGATTTAGGTTTCTTACTCCGAGATATCGTCCTAATTGGAAGTCGACAAGGCTGTATAGCAGAAGTTTCTCACGCATGGCTTTCCTTATCACCCTGTATGCCCTTCGATGTGCATCTGTTGTGTAGTTTCTTTCGTCTAGTTGAGAAGGTCGGGTAGGTCGTAGGGACTTAGATTTCTCAGATCAGCATCTGAGAATTGGGTCACGGTTATGTCCTCCCTTTTGACCTTATAGATGTTATAGGAAACCCTAGGTGTGGTTCTGGTTTGAGAAAACTTACAGTATATGACATTGTCGATTTTGGACTCTGAGAAGACTTGCCATTTTGGCTTGGGTGTTTTTCTTGTGAAGATGTTTTTGAGGTCAGCACGAAAGTCTGGATCTTGAATGGATGGTGGCAGAGGATCTCTGGTAGTTCTGTTGTGCAGATATCTATACACCACCTCTTCCATCTGTTGTGGAGGTGCATCGGGTGGAGGCATGGGCCTGCGCAGAGCATCCATTTGTTTCGTAATTTGAGCCACTCGATCCTCTGTGAGTTTTGCCTTAGGATCCAGAACAGATATGTTTGACAGAGGGGTAGCACCGAAGCCTAGTCTTCTTCTTCTGGCTTTGGTGTCACATAGGCGTCGAAGGAGCTTTTCATCAGTTTTTCTGTTGGTTGATGCTTTGGCTTCTTCTTCTTCTTGGGAGTGGTGGCAGAAGATTTGCTCTTAGGAGTAGGTCTGAGAATTGTATTTCTCAGAGCATGAAAGTTATCTTAGACTTTTTCGTGCTTAGCCAAGGCCACTATCCATTCTTCTTCTGTCATTCTATCTACAACCCTAGTTCCTAAGGGGACTCCTAGACGCGGGGGTGTCACAGGACTCGGTTCTGGAGTCCTATGATCGCGTATGTATTCTAGTTTAAGGGTTTCGTCTGTAGCATATCCCAGAAGTTTCTTTGGCAGAGGTCTGCAGAATGGGTATTCATCTTCGTGCTCTGTTGGGGAGTTCTTTGTCATAGCGTACATTCTGGCCGTTGGTCCCTCCATTGGACATTTATGTAGTTGGAGCAGAGGCTCTAGAAGAACACCTAGAATACGCTGATATTGTAGAGGAGGTAAAGCATCGTACTTGCGTCCTTTGGCCTTCTGGGAGGAGATTCTACGGTCAATGGTGTTAACCATTTCCTGCATCATGAGAGTGGCATAGTCCAGAGGTAGATCGTAGTATACCCCGTACATAATGGCCATGACTTGGTGAGAAGTTTGGTCTGGACTACCCACTTTCCCTGTTAGGCACCGA
Organism: Saussurea involucrata; assembly: GCA_033807775.1. Taxonomy (NCBI): domain Eukaryota; kingdom Viridiplantae; phylum Streptophyta; class Magnoliopsida; order Asterales; family Asteraceae; genus Saussurea; species Saussurea involucrata. The sequence goes on from CM066326.1 coordinate 18,224,776, forward strand.
TTTAGGATGGAGAAGAGCGTGTTTCACAGAGGGGGTAATCGATTTCTTCTGAAATCATTTCTTTTTCTAAGGGTTGTGTTGTATCCCAACATTTCAACAAACCTGCAGAGCTCGGTGTCTGTGGGTTCCTCTGCGTATGCCTTTATCCCTAGAAGACCTCTTGTGGGTAGACTGAACTCAAGTGAGAACATAGTTCTGTTGAACTTGAGTTCAAGGTGCTCGGATTTATCTGGTTTTGAGATGTAGCCCTTGATCTGTCTATCTTCGGGATCAAATCTGCTGCTTTGCCAGAATTGATTAAGATATCTGGCAGGTATTTTATCGACAATTTTGGATAATAGGGGGTAAAGATAATGGTTTTCCAGAATGTGAAGAAGGATGGCATGTGCTTCCCCAAATGCGGTTTTTGAGGGAACCAGGTAGTAGTTATTGGGTTTTAAAGGAAGAACACTTTCAAAGTGTTCATGAGCGATAAAGTTTTGAAGATGGGTTGTCGGAGCAAACTCTGTTGTGTCGCCGAAGTTATCCTGTTCTAGGTTTCTGGCTATTTCTGGGTTTTCAGAATGCTCAGAATGAGATGGGGAGTTCACCGGAGCATTGGAGGTTGAAGCCATTGGATTAATCTTGAAGAAAGAGAGTAGAAAATGGAAGTTGCAGGTTATTGCAAGGTTCGCCGGAGAAGATAAAGAGAGTAAGTTCGTAAAAGGTATAAGAGTTGAGATGAACGGGGTTATATAGTGGGTAGAAAACGGATAGAATTCTGCAGTAAAAGTGAATTCAATAAACATTTGGGGTCCGCACTCGAGTTTTACGGCTTGAGAGACGTTTCAGAGGGATCGTGTGGCACGCACGTCCAATGAAAATCTGCCACGTCGGATGTGTCAGAGCACGATTAGACGTCGTGCGCGGCTCATTAATGCTTGGCGCGTGAGCAATCCTTCTGTCTGGGGTCTGTCACTCGCAGTAAATAACCCGTACTTTTACAGAATTTCCTTAAAAAGCCAAGTATCAGAAACGACAGAAGCTCTGTAGTGAATTTGAGCTCTGTGGTCTAAAAAACTGCCTTTTATATCCTCTGTTGCTTGCACCTTTACCAAAAACGTTTGAAAAATCATTGGAGAGGATCGATAGATCTTTAGTACAAAATTTTCATTTACAGAGGCTTTGAGGCTCTGTCAAAGCCAGCAGAGGCTCTGAGAGTGAAAATTTCTCATAACTAAAAATTTAGAAAACTTTTTGATCATCCAAAGTTTTAATTGTTTTAAACATTGTTTTTAGGACATATTTGGAAATTAGTGTCCTAGAAAACTGTTTTGGAAAAGATTTTGTGCGAGATACTCCCCTTTTTGAGTGTCTAGGTTGGGCGACAGAGACTCTTTGGTGGAGTGAGCTATTCGACCAAAAGACTTTCTATCAGTATCTTTGTGTGTGCTGTTATTCGTACGAATCTTTAAAGAAGACATTTAATTGTGATCGATAGAGTTCCGGTATGAAATTTTGCAGTCATAGAGGATCCGGCTTACAGAAACTCTGTTGAGGTCAGCAGAGGCTCTATGTCCTTAAATTTCTCATAATGGAAGGCTCGAAAATCTTTTTGATCATTACTTGTTTGAAATGTCTTAAACAATATTTCTAGGACGTATTTGGAAATTGATGTCCTTGAAAATTGTTTTTCAGAAAGGATTTGTACGAGATATTTACCTTTTGGCTCTTCCTTGTTCGACAAAAACCTTTACTTCTGTGAATTTGATTGATGACATCTCTTCTTTGGCTCCCCCTTGAATGATCAACCTCTGTAGATCAGTTCAAGGTCTCCTTCTGTTCCCCCTTGACCTATGTTTGGATCAAAGGAGATAAGTATTGCACATAACATAGGTCAAGCTCATCAGAGGTTCTGTGGAGATTGTCAGAGGTTCTGAACAATCCCATAGAAGCTCTATAGAACTTTTGATGATTAAGAATTTACATACAGAAAAGTTGAAATATATATATATATTTACAAGAAGATCAAATCTTACTTACAGAGGATTCAACTCATGTTAATCATTCCCAACTTACCCACCAAGAAAAGGAATCTTTTCTCATCAAGTGTCTTGGCGAATAAGTCTGCAAGCTGGTATTCAGCGGACACAAAGTGTATTTCGATTATGCCATGTTCAACATGATGCTTCAGAAAGTGGTATCGGATATCGATATGCTTTGTTTTTTAGTGATGTACTGGATTAGCAGAGATGGCTATGGCACTTTTTGAATCATAGAGGACGGGTATCTTGTATATGGTGTAACCATAGTCTGTTAGCTGAGTTTTCATCCACAGAACTTTGGAGCAACAGCTAGCAGCAGCGACATATTCAGCTTCTGCTGTAGATGTAGACACACAGTTCTGCTTCTTCGAAGTCCAGCTTACTAGTTTACCACCCAGGAATTGACAACTCCCAGAGGTACTTTTTCGATCAAGCTTGCATCCTCCATAATCCGAGTCTGTGTATGCCTTAAGACCAAAACCAGAGTTCTTCGGATACCAGAGCCCAAGATTTTTGGTCCCTTTAAGGTATCTGAAGATCCTCTTTACAACGATATAGTGGGATTCCTTTAGGTTAGCTTGATATCTTGCACAGAGGCATGTGGCATACATTATATCAGGCCTACTTGCGGTTAAGTATAACAGAGACCCAATCATACCTCTGTAGAGCTTGCACTCTATAGATGTGCCATTTGGATCTAAGAATAATTTATTTCCAGTGGCCATTGGGGTCTTCATTACAGAGGCATCAGAGAGACTGTATTTTGAAAGTATGTCAGATACATATTTAGCTTGATTTATAAAAATTCCCTCTGATGATTGTTTTACTTGGAGTCCTAGGAAGAAGGTTAATTCTCCCATCATACTCATTTCAATCTCACTCTGCATGAGTTTTTCAAAATCTTTGCACTGTTGTGCATTTGTAGAACCGAAAATAATGTCATCCACATAAATCTGTACAAGCAGAATCTCATCACCTTTTCTTTTGTAAAACAAAGTAGTATCTGTCGTACCTCTGTCGTAATCATTGTTGAGAAGAAAAGTTGAAAGTCGTTCGTACCATGCTCTTGGAGCCTGTTTCAGTCCATACAGAACTTTGTCGAGATAATAGACATAATTTGGGTACTTGGAACTTTCAAACCCTGGTGGCTGTTGGACGTATACTTCTTCTTGGATTTCACCATTCAGAAAATCCGATTTTACATCCATTTGAAAAACGTTGAAACCTCTGTGGGCTACGAAGATTCTTATTGCTTCGAGCCGTGCGACAGGGGCAAAAGTTTCGTCGTAATCAATGCCTTCTTCTTGGCGATATCCCTTGGCCACCAATCTCGCTTTGTTTCTAATGACCACCCCATCCTCGTCCTTCTTGTTTCTGAAGACCCATTTTGTCCCTATGGCTTGTTTCCCTCGTGGCAGAGGTACTAGGGTCCATACCTTGTTTCTCTCAAACTGTAGAAGCTCTTCTTGCATAGCATCTACCCAGTTTGGATCATCTAGGGCTTCAGAGATCCTTTTTGGCTCGATCACACTGATGAAATTTGTAAAGAAACAAAAATTAGCAGTGGCTGATCTTGTCTTGACCTTTTCAGAAGGGTCGCCGATTATAAGGCTTAGAGGATGGCTTTTTATCCACTGTGTTGTTCTTGGAAGATGGTCATTTGAGTCATCAAGATGAACCTCTGTAGTTGCACACTGTGGTTCTGGTGCAACCTCTGTTGTAGATGGCACTTCTGGGCTTGTGCTTGGTTCTTCAGCTTGTGGGAGGATTGGAATGAGAGTTGGAATTTGTAGCTTTGAGGAAGTAGAGACTGAGTCTTCGTTTTCCTCTGGTATTGATTCTTCTGTAGACGCTGGAGTTGGTATTTCAGGGGCCTCTGTAGTTGAATCCTTAGTTGTATCATCTTCTGTTCGCTCCCCCTCAGCACCTGCATCTGTATGATTCACAGAAGAGGATGAAGTATTCAATGGACCAGTTAGAGATATACCTGACTCAGTCTGATTGTTTGAAGATATTTCTCCAGAGGCTCTGATGGCTCCAACAGAGGGATCAATATCATCATGGAACATCTCTTCAAATAGAAGATTTAAGTCTTCTTCTCTTATCTTTGAGATGCCAGAGGAGTCCTTCTTTAGACCGAGTTCTGAACTGATTTGTTCAGAAGTCTTTTGAAAGGAATCGTCAAAAGACACATTGATGCTTTCTACAATGGTTCGTGACCGCAAAAGATAAACTCTGTAGGCCTTTGAGGTGGCAGAGTATCCAATGAACTTGCCTTCATCTGCTTTCACCTCAAACTTTCCTCTTGTTTCTCTATCATTTAGGACAAAGCACTTGCATCCAAATACATGAAAGAACTTGATGTTTGGTCGCCTTTTGTTGATCAAATGATACGGTGTCTTGATGTGCCTCTTTACAATGGTTGATCGATTTTGGGTGTAGCAAGCGGTTGATACTACTTCTGCCCAAAAAGACATTGGTAATCCAGATGCTGTCAGCATTGTTCTCGCAGCCTCCACAAGCGTGCGGTTCTTTCGTTCAACCACGACATTCTGTTGTGGGGTGCGTGCAACAGAGAAGTTCTGTGATATGCCTTCTTCTGTAATATAGGATTTAATGACAGAGTTTTTGAATTTTGTGCCATTGTCGCTTCTTAGTTTCTGAATCCTGCACTCATACAGAACTTGGATTCTTTTCATTAAATTTATCAGAATGTTTGGAACATCTGATTTCTTTCTGACAAATTCAACCCATGTAAACCTTGAGTATTCATCGATCAAAACAAGTATATATTTCTTGCCACCTAGGCTCTGTGTAGCGATTGGACCGCAGAGGTCAACATGAAGCATGTACAGAGGCCTAGGGCAAGATACATCAGTCTTGCCTTTATGGGAAGCTCTTTTGAGTTTTCCCATTTCGCAAGCAGAGCACAAATGATCTTTATTAAATTTGACATTTGGCAGACCTTTGACTAGATCAAGTTTAACAAGCTTGTCTAGAGTATGAAAGTTTAGGTGGCAGAACCTGTTATGCCATAACCAGGCTTCTTCGCTTTTACTGGCAACAAGGCAGAGCTTGTCTTCCTTGTTTTTGGCACAAAAGTTCATGAGGTAAAGATTGCCTCTTCGTTCGGCTCGCAGAAGTTCGACTCATGTGTCCTCAATTTGTAGAGAGCAGAAGGTTCTTTTGAACATTACGTTGAAACCCGTATCGCAGAGTTGGCTAACATTGAGAAGATTGTGCTTAAGGCCATCCACATATGCAACTTTGCATACGGTTATGTTTTCCTTCTTGATGACTCCGTAACCTTTTATATACCCCTTCTTGTTGTCACAAAAAGTCACAGATCCTCCATCGAGTTTAGCTTTGTAGGAGGATAGTAGACCTCTGTCGCCAGTTATGTGTCTCGAGCACCCGGAGTCAAGGTACCAGATTTGCACATACTGCTTCTGCATGACAATCAGAGAGTTTTAGGTACCCATATCCAAATGGGTCCAGCTTTGTTAGGGGTTTTCAAGTTTGCCTTAGCATTCTTGGGTTCGGTTTTAGCTTCTGTTGAAGAGCCATTTTGTTTCTTCTTACCCTTGAATTTAGCATTCCTTTTGGGTATAGAGAGGAAACAGTGTGGACTTGAGAAGTGTTGATTTAATCGATACATGAGATCAAAACAATGACAATAATGAATGTGCGAAGAGATTTGCTTGAACTTTTCATTGAAAACATTAAATGGGGGCACAGAGGCATTACATTCTATCCTAACATTTGACTTCCTATTACAAGAAGACCTATGTAGGCTAGATTGTTGTTTGCAAAGTCCTTTGTTGAGAGCAGCCTTCTGTGGACCCCTTCTGTGGTGAACTTCTGCAGGTTTCACTGTCACAGGAGAAAAAGATTTGTTATTTTCAGCCCATTTGCCCTTCTGTTGCCATGTTAGTTTTTCTTTAATAGGCTTTAAGGGATTTGAAGTCTTTGAACTTGTTGAATTTTGATAGGACATTTTCTTTTGTTGTTTGATTTTCTCAAGCTCAAGAGAGGTTTTGGCTTGTATACACATGTCCAAAAGATCTGGACAGATAGGAATTCTTGTGATTTTCCCCTTGGGAGGAATAGTTCTGTTAAAACTCCAGAGGGTAGTATAAAATCCTCTGAGTCACAAGGTACTATCTATGACTTAGAGTCAGTCTCAGATTCGTCAGAGGATGAATCGTCCTCATATACAGAGGTTGAGTCACTTAGTTCTCTTTCGACAGAGGCTGGATTTTCAGAGCATGTGTCATACTTGCTTTCATTATTTTCCAAGTCAACAGAAGTATCCATTAAGGTTTCATCAGAGAGATTTTGATCGATAGAAGGTGTACAGGAGTTTCCGTAAAAGTTATTTTTCCCGATTTCCATCAATTCTTTTTCAGAGATATCTTTAAGTTTTTCTTCTGAAACGTTTGGCTTGAACTCAGGTGCCTCTGCCGATAACTTCTTTTCAGAGTTTATCATGCAGACAAAGGCAACGTGTGTTTGAGTCTCGGGATTACCAAACTTGAAGATACTTATCTGATCTTGAGTTTTCAGATATTTCTTAGGTTTGGATTCTCTTTTGACAGAGATTGAAGGTGACACATCTGTGTTTTCAAACCACACATTTATCATCTTCAGAGGTTTCCTCTGGTGAGGTTCCCCGGAGACTTTTCGCCTTTTGCTTACAGAGAGTAAGTTTGGAAATCCAGGTTTTCTTGTACTTCCAATATGAAATAGAGAGGACAGAGATTTGTTTCTTTTGTTTCCAGTGTATGGATCTATATCACAGAAGCCAATTCCCCGTCTCCCTATTTGTGTATTAATTTTCTCGTACACCTTCTGTGTATCTTGATATTTCTTAATTAAAAGATCTCTTCTGAGTAAATCTTGACAGAGGACTTCTCTTTCCTTTTGAAAATAATGTTTAAGAGCTAGGATATTCATTCTGTCGCACTCAACGTCCATAAGTTTTTTAGATTTTGTTTTTAAGGCTGAATTAAGTTCAGAAATCTTTTCTTTCAAAGGATTTAGGTGTTTGTTCCAGTTTGTTTCAATTTCTTCCTTTTCTTGAAAGATTTTAGCCTTTTCTTGAGTGAGAAGTCTAGCTTCTCTCTCAAAGAAGGTAAGCTTCTTCTGAACACTTTCGCAGGTCTTTTTAAGTTATGTGTATTCAGTGTTTAGTTTAAGCAAATCAGCTTCTGCTTGATTAGTGTAAGAGTTAGAAGTGGATACCTCACTATCGGAGTCGGAGCTGACCTCTGCCATGCCACAGAACAGGGCGTTCTTCTTTTCTCCTTCATCAGAGGATGTATCTGACTGCCAATTTTCTTGATTCACCATGAGTGACTTCTGAGCATAATATTCTGCTTTCTTTTTGTAGAAAGCAGAATCCCTCTGAGGGCGGTTTGATTTGCTTTTGCATTCATTGGCGTAGTGGCCTAGCTTGCCACAATTATAACATCCTTGGTTCTATGGAGCGTTGCCAGCTTTGCCGTCTGACCTCTATCGGTCACCACCTCTGTCGTTCCTGTCATTTGACCTCTCTCTTCCACGATCATCTCTTTCGTAGCGTTCATTACCAGACTTCTTCTGGTATCCTCTGCTGAATCCCCTTGTCAAAAGAGCTAACGATTTAGCTATCGAGGCCATAGTTGCCTCCTCTTCTTCTACCACCTCCTCCTCTTCACTATCAACGATCAAGATCTTCTTCTTCTTTTCTTCCACAGCTTTCTCCTTCTTCGGCTTCTCTTTATCTTCTGTAGCCTTACCAACCAGCGCAAGAGGTGCACTGATTTGAACTTTTGCTTCTGCAATCTGAGACTCTTGGGCTACCAATGTTCCGTAGAGATCTGACAGAGTCCAGGAGTCTAAGTCTTGATTTGTTTGTAGAGACATAGACAACTGGAGCCATTCATCATTGAGACTCTTTAGGAACATGACATTGTTCTCCTCAGAAGTTCTGTGGATTACGAACTTCTTGCACTTGTTGATTAGAGAGTTGAACCGATCATATGTTGTCTGCAGAGACTCTGTTGGCAGAGCTTTGAATGAGTAATATTCATTGATACATTGGGCTCTGCGATTTTTCTGAGTTTTAGCCCCTCCTTCCAATTGTTTCTCTAGTTCCTTCCATATATCGTGTGCAGATTCACACGCATCTAGGGATTGGAAAAGGTCATTGGGGATGGCCATTATCAGAGCCTCTGTCGAAGACTTCTATGCTTTGGTATTCTCGGTGACTCGGCAGAGCTTCTGTCGAAGACTTCTATACTTAGCCTATTTTTCAATAGTTCTATAATCATAAAGATTGGAGCTAACAACTATCACCTCTAAATTTGTGGGAAAAGCCCAGGTCTCAGAAAAGCATGTAAAAGATACTCTGGACTCCCACAAGTTCAACTTCGAGAGTCAAGTCGATGAGATCAGAGCAGCTACCACAGAGGTAGAAGATGTACTGAAGAAGTCTGCCGCTATGTTCACCGATATTATCATGGACACAGTATCAAAGAAGAGGTCTGTTGAAGATCCCTCTGACACTGCACCATCCAAGAAAGGGAAGTTTGTTGGCCCGGACTCTCCCAAGGCCACTGTGGCATTCACTGATGATGAAGACGCAGAAATGAGTGAAGAAGAGCCCTCAGACCAACAAAAGGGGGAGACAACTGGTACGTTTGAATTCATCTTCAAGGATAAGTCTATCAAAACCCCAGTAGAAACCTCAACTTCTACAGCAGAGCCTTCAATCGAAACCATCATTCTGGATACTCCTCCCCAATCTCCAAGAATTGAACCAGAGAGGACAGTCCCATCCTCTGCTGATGACTTATCAAACCAACTCAACCATCTAAGTCCAAGAAGCAGAACCAGAGAACCAAATGGCAGAAAACCCAGAAGAAGAAAACCAACCTGAACAAAATGCTGGAGTTCAAAACCAACAACCAGAGCATTCACTACCTTCTCTGGAAGAAACCTTTTCCTACCTCTATGCCAACAGAGACCTTATACCAATCAAGTCTACAACCATAAACCCATACCTAAACCCAATCAGAGCAAACGTGCTCACAGAAGACAGGAAGAGATTTATTAGGACCAAAACAAACATTCATGGGGTCATAAATTCTTCCTTCAGCTTTGAAAGAATATTGAAGTTTGACCAGAAGAAATTTGCCTATGATAGAGTTATGTATCATCTCTATACGGTCGAGCAAGAAAACCGGAAGATAGAAACTTTCAACGACAACGACTTAGTGCTGCTCAATCCGTATGATCTAATAACTTTACATGGTTACTGCCTCAACAATTCTGACAGGTACAAAGCAACCATAACTGCCAGAGTTGAAGTCCTGTATGCAATACAAGAACATGTCAACTTCAGAACACAGACAGACTTTCAACTGGGCATTGATTTTGAATTAGAGAAATTGGGCATTGGTCCTCCAAATGAAAGCCTTGTAGGAGTCGAGCATTACTCAACAGTAACTCTTGTAGGCAATCCAACAATATTCATATGCCGACAAAAGGGCATCAAGAAAGCCATCAAAGCAGAGGAAGCCCACAAGTACTCATCAGAGTCTCTACGGTATCTCAGAAGAATCATTCAGGAGAGACCAAGTGAAAAATTCCCACAAGAAGTGATAAACAGCTTTGTAAGTCATATAAATCTCATGCTAGAATTCAAGGACTTAATCAGAAGATTTGATAGAATTCTTAGAGGAGATTATTATGATTAGTCTTACTATTTCTTTCATGAAATTTAATGTAAATCTTTTGAGGAATAGTAACAGCTTTGTAGAGGATGACTTTCTCCTCTTTGTTTTTGCTTACTTATCTCTGTAATAGCATAGTTTGATTTTTTCAATACTTAGGGGGAGATTGTTAGCCCCAAGTACGCTTAATGTAAAAGTATTGAAAATATCACAAGTCAGAAGAACATCAGAGATCAAGCAAAGCTTAGCAGAAGATCAATCAGAAGACCATAAGAGATCGTCAGAGCTCTGGCAGAAGACCTCTGATAACACATCAGAGAACAACATTGCCAGAAGACCTCCAGAGCTCTGGTAGAAGACCTCTGGTGAAAGACAACCTCTATGAAGCTGAAGTCTCGTAGAAATCTCTAATTGTCAGACACTTGTCCGTACTTTCCACGTCAGCCCTAAAAGGACGAAGACACATTTTCCATGTGTCATTCCAGGGTTAGATAGTACATTGTCTTTCACTTTATCAGGCTATAAATAGAAGGGTAGTGGAACGCTCAATTGTAAGCTTTTGGTGAGAATTATTACTAGAATTGTGAGAGCAAACACTGCACATTCCGTTCCACTTCTATTGTACGAATTGTCACCTAAGAGATTTCAGAATACACACACAAAAAAGTGTTCTTGGTGTTATTCATAAATCAATATACGAGCAGCTTATTTAACTTTTGTGTTATCATTTACTGTTCTATATATTGTTATTGTTATTCTCTCATTATTTCTAGTTACACACAATCACTCATACTTAAACAGCGTTATAATGCTTCCGCTACCTTTGATCTTGTTGTTTATATGAGACAAAGTGAATCTGGGAACCTACAAGAAATTATTATTATCGCTAGGCACAGTGGCTAAAAATTTACGACATTATTTCGAATCTCATCATATAACTTTCGTGACTACCTTTCCTCTTAAGTCTGTCTTAAGAAAACCAGAGTTAACAGGTCGATTGGAAAAATAGAGCATATTTCCCTGTAGTTACGACATCGACTTTAAGCCTAGGACGGCGATCAAATCGCAGGTCCTAGCAGATTTTGTCGCCGATTTTAGTCCTGAAATAGAGAAGAAGCACAAGACGAGGCTTTTATTGTGGCGGCTACAAACGACACGACCTGGATATTACACGTCGATGGTTCATCTAATGCCAGGGGGAAGGTCTTGGCGTCGTCTAAAAGTCGCCACAGGGAGCAAGATGGTGTACTCTATACTATGCGACTTCAAAGCCACAAATAACGAAGCTGAATATGAAGCCCTGATTGTGGGAATGAACATGGCCCATGACTTGGGGGCAACCAGACTTCACGTCAAAAGTGATTCCCTATTAGTCGTCAATCAGATGAATAGGGAATTCGCGGCAAAAGACTCCAAGATGACAACTTATCTTGAAGTAGCCAAAGAAAAGTAAAAAATGTTCGATCCATTCTCAATCGAGCAAATCCCAAGAGATCAAAATACTCAAGCCGATGCGCTAACAAATCTTAGGTCTGCACTCAGTAAGCCATCGTTCAACGCCATCCCTATGATCCATTTGGCGACCTCGTCTATCGAGGATTCTGAAGAAATTCATGTCCTCGGCGAAGAAAACGGTTGGTCGAACGACATCAAGAATTATCTCACGCACGACCATCTGCCCAAAGACGGGATGGAGCTCGAAAACTTCGATTTAAGGCTTCGAAATATCTCATCATCGGTGACAAACTTTATCGAAGATCGTCAACAGGTCTGAACCTAAGATGCATTGACAACCAATCCCAGGTGCAAAAATTTCTGAAAGAAATGCACGACGATGAATGTGGTAATCATTCAGGTGGTCGTAATCTTGCGAATCGAATATCTCGACAAGGTTACTATTGGCCAACCCTACAACAAGATGCCATAAGGTACATCCAAAGTTGTGACTCATGTCAACGACACTCAGTTATGATTCACCAACCTTCTGAGCCTTTGCATACGACATTGATCCCATGGCCCTTCATGAGATGGGGAATGGATATCATCGGTAAGTTACCTCCTGCCCCTGGGCAGAAAGTCTTTTAATTAGTCCTTACGAATTATTTTTCTAAATGGATAGAAGCAATGCTTTCTCCCAAGTCCGGGATAAGGAAGTCGTCTGTTTTATCCAGACTAACATTATCAGCATGTTTAGAATTCCCTTTGAGATCCTATGTGATAATGGATCACAATTCATAAGTGACCGCACTCGACAGTTCTGCGAGGATCGTAATATCAAACTTACGACCTCGACCCCACGTTTTCCTCAATCCAATGGTCTTGCAGAATCCAGCAACAAAGTCATCATCAATTCAATAAAGAAAGACTTAAGGCTGTGAAAGGTAGATAGGTCGAAGAACTCCCATCGGTCTTATGGGCCAATCGTAGGATGCCGCGTACATCCACGGGACAAACCCCATTCTTCTTGGTTTACGGTGGTGAAGCGGTCTTGCCTATCGAAGTACACCTGCCGACATCGAGACATACCTCTGTCGACCATAATCTGGTAGACTTAAGTTACGACCTCGACGCTCTCGAAGAGCTAAGAGAATCTGCCTTAGTCAAAATGGCATCACAGAGATAGGTTGTTGATCCCGATTTCACTCAACAATGATATAAATATCTATTAGTTTAAACAAATAAGAGTGTGGAAGCGTTTTAGCGAACTAAAGAGACATTGCTTGGTAGATAAACACACATAATCAACTAAACAAAGTATAAATAAACAAGAGATTGACTCAATGATTCACTTTGTATTGATTCAAATTATAACACCAAGAACACCAAAGGTTAAATAGAATTTTGCTCTAAAGTGTGTGTGTGTCGTGCAAGGTTAATAGAAGAGCTCAACATGAGCCTTCTATTTATACTATTCATCAAGGAACAAAGGGAAGACAAGAAGTACTAAGGGTACAAAGACACGATCATGGGACTGCTACATGTACAACGTTAATGTAGTGTGCCGTTTTCTGCTAAGGATAAAACCCATCAGAGGTTGACACGTGGAATATGCAGGGCACGCCTTGTACGAATGATCTTCAAGATCTTCGTACAGCAGAAATCGTGAGAAGCACGATCGTCTTTGAATTGATCTTCAACATATCTTCTAAGTCTTCAGTCTTCATACCACAGAGGCTCTGTCAAGGGTGACAGAGGCTCTGTGGCCTTGTCCTCTGAGAAGCTTCGTCTGTTAGATCTTCAATCGGTATCTTGGTAGAGACCTCTGTCGATGACTTTACTCTTAGCCTATTTTTCAATACTTCTTAAGCTACAGAAGTTGGAGCTAACAATCTCCCCCTAAGTGTTGAAAAATAAAAAATTGAAAAATGCATGGTGTTCTAGGCTAAGTACACGACAGAAGGTATTTGACCTCTATTGAAAGTTTACTCTTCATATAAGATTGTGCCAGAGGCACTTACATTTGATTACAGTACACGATACGAAAAGTAAGCAGAGGAAGGTTGAGGATGTCGAATTCTGGCATGTGAGAAGTCGTCGACTTTGTGTCCTCCGAGTCCTCCATCTTTGAGCTCACGATATATTTTAATACAGAGGTTTCTGAAGTTGATGACGGAGTCAATGACCTCTATCAATGTGTATGCGAGAGCTTGATCCATGAACTCTGTTCCTCTATGCTCCAAGAGGTGGGCTCTGAACTCTACCAGAGTACTTGTTGCGTATTTTTGACAATCAACCTCTAGGAATAGCTTCGACTTTCCAGCAGGATCTTGATAGACATACCTAATCTTTGGAAAAGTGATGATAGAGTTTGGTCTGGCAGAGGAGGGACAGTCATCTTCTGGAGGTGGGACACTCAAACCTCTTACTCCAAGGTCGAGTCCTAGTTGGAAGTCAGTCATGCTATACATCAGAAGTCTTTCGCGCATGGCCATCCTGATTTCACGGTAAGCTCCTTGGATTTCCAGTCTGTGGCTGTAGTTCTGCTTTGCCCAACTCAGAAGATTAGGTAGATCATAGAGGTTTAAATTTCTCAGATCTGCATCTGAGAACGTGGTTTCTGATCTGTCTACCCTCTTGACTCTGTAGAGGTTGTAGTAAACCTCTCTTCCGTGGGTATGGGACAACTTGCAATAGATAACCTTGTCTATCTTGGAGTTTCAGAAGACTTGGTTGACGGGTTTGGCTTTCTTTCTATAGAATTGATCTCGTAGCTCTTTAAGACAGTCAGGGTGCAGGATAGATGGTGGCAGAGGATCGTTGACTGCTCTGCTGTATAGGTACTTGTGCACAACTTCTTCCATTTGTCTTTGTTGAGCAGGGGGTGGTGGCATTGGTTTCCGCAGAGCATCAAGATTTTTGATTACTTGGGCCACTCGATCTTCTGTTGGCTTAGCCTTTGGGTCTAGTATTGGCTTATTTGACAGAGTGTGGAAACCGAAAGCCCAGTCTTCTTCTTCAGGCTTCGAGGTGACAAAGTTGTCGAAGGCGCTTTTCATCAGTTTCTCTGTGGGTTGATGCTTTGGCTTCTTCTTTTTCGGTTACTCTGTCATTATTCCCTTTCCCTTGTCTTTTGCCTTATGTTAGCTTCAATCTTCCTAATCATAGAAGTATTTAGAAGTAGTGAAAAATAGGCTAAGTGAAGAAAGCCTCTTACAGAGGCTCTGCCGACATTACCGAGAAATCAAGGTCAAGAAACTACAGAAGCAGCAGAGGCTTCCTACAGAAGCTCTGTCATACGCACAAAGAAGACCAAAGACTCGGAATCCGGCGAAGACTGCTCCACAGAGGACCAGACCGCAGAACCTCTGTAACTCATTACAGAGCCTCTGTGGTCCTCACTAAGACTTGAAGATATTTATAATATCTTGCTATTGTTAAAGGACTCGTACATCAACTTGCATGGTAGCATGCCCTGTCCAACGTCGACGTGTCAAACTCTGATTGGACTCAGTAGGGCTTAGTACATATTAGACGTCTGCTGCATTAAATGCAATACAGCACGTCTGACTGTTCATGCCATCCTTGCAACTGTTCACGACATCCTCTCTACTATTCATACGTACCTTTTGAATAGTAGCATATGCTTTATGGTCCCCTTTAGAGTAGTATATAAGGAAGACTCATGTTGAGTTCTTCCTTACACAAAAAAAATACACAACACAACAACATCAAGAACACAAAAAGCTTATTCACCTTAAGAGTCATATCTGTTTTAAAGCTTTTTCTTACTCACGGTTCATAAACCTGTTCTTGATATATATTCAGTAAACTTTGAGATATAATATTCTGTTCACTGTTTATTTATAGTTTGTTCTAAATCTATCAAACTTATCTGTTAGTTCTTTAAATACGCTTCCACATCAAACCTTAAACCTGAACTAATAGATCTGATAATCTTGTTTAAACAAAACGGGAACCAACAATTGGTATCAGAGCAAAGCTTGATTTTCAATATCAAGTGATCCTCGTTTTACAAATTTTATTTGATAGATTATTTTCTCTCTTCATCACCATATTTCTAAATATTAGTCGTACCCAGAAAACCTTCCAGATCTTCATACATAGAAATCCTCCATCAGATTATCCTCTCCTCAAAATGACAAATACAAATAACTTTTTCACTGCTGGCTCACTAACCAAACCTCCTACTCTTCTTAGAGATGAGTATTCTCAATGGAAGATAAGAATGGTTCATTTCTTTGAGGGTACTGAAAAAACTCTCAAATAATATCTTTACAATCCTCCTCCAGTTCCGATGATAACTATGCCACGTGTACCAGCTACTGCTGAATCTGCTGAAACCCCTGAACATCAAAAACCTAAGCCAAGAGAAGAATGGTCAAATGAAGATAAGGCAGAAGATGAAGTTGCACAGAAAACAAAGAGAATATTAATCATGGCAATCCCCAACGAACTTTTTCAATCCTTAGATGCATGCGAAACAGCGCACGATCTCTGGAAAGAATTAGAAAGACAGTTGGAAGGGGGTGCTAAAACTCAGAAGAACCGAAGGGCACAATACATAAATGACATTACCTTAGGAGTTGAAAATAAACGACTAAAACCTCTGTCCTCTCTATTTGTTTTGGGAAAAACTAACAAACCAAACTTTCCAAACTTACTCTCTGTAAGTAAAAGGGTTAAAATCTCTGCAGAACCTCACTTGAGGAAACATACAAAGATGATCAATGTGTGGTTTGAAAACACAGATTCATCATCTTCAACCTCTGTCAAAAGAGAAATCAAACCAAAGAAATATCTGAAAACACAAGATCAGATTGGTATCTTTAAGTTTGGTAAACCAGAGACTCAAACACAGGTCGCTTTTGTCTGTATGATAAATTTTGAAAAGAAATTGTCAGCAGAAGCTCCTGAGTTTAAACCCATCTTTTCAGAAGAAAAAACTTGAAGAATCTATTGAAAAAGAAATTTTGGAAGTTTTGAAATAAAATATTTTAGAAAATCTCTGTACATCTTCTATAAATCAAAAACTCGCTGAAGAGATCTCATTAGAAACCTCTGCCAACTACGAAAGTTTTTCTACAGAGGAAGAAAGCTCGTATGATACATGCTCAGAAAATCCAACCTCTGTCGAAAGAAATGACTCAACCTCTGCATATGAGGACGATTCATCCTCTGACGACTCAGAGACTGATTTCAAATCAGGGATAATTCACTGTGACACAGAGGATGTCAAATTCTCCTCTAAAGTTCTTAACAGAACAATTTCTCCAAAAGAGAAAATCACAGAGATACCTATCCATCCAGATTTTCTCAAAATGTGTATACAAGTCAAAACCTCTACAGAGCTTGAAAATCTGAAAAAGGCCTCTGAAAATCCAAAAAGCTTAAAATTTTCAAAACCTTTATGGAAAATCAAAGAGAATCCCACTTGGCAACAAAAGGGAAAATGGCCTGAAGCTAACAAATATTTTTCCTCTGTGACAGTGAAGAAAGATGTTCACCACAGAAGAGAGTCACAGAAGGCAGGAACTAAACAAGACTTTTGCAAACAACATTCTAGTATTCATAGATCTTCTTGTAATAGGAAATCTAATGTAAAGAAAGAGTGTAATGTCTCTGTGGCTCAGTTCAGAAAATTCAATGAAAAGTTCAAACAAATCACATCTCATATTCAATACTGTCATTGTTTTGATCTTATGTTTAAATTGAATAAACACTTCTCAAGTCCAGATTGCTTTCTCACCACTGAAATTCGAAAGTCAGAACCAAAAGAGAAACAATCTGATTCTTCTACAAAAGATAAAATGTATTTCAAGAATGCTAAGGCAAACTTGAAAAATTCTAACAATATTGGACCCATGTGGATATGGGTACCTAAATCTCTATGATTGTCTTACAGAAGCAACATGTGCCAATTTGGTATCTTGACTCCGGATGCTCAAGGCACATGACTGGCAACAGAAGATTACTATCCACATACAAAGAAACACACGATGGTGGATCTGTAACCTTTGGAGACAACATGAAGGGACACATCAAAGGCTATGGAGTCATACAGAAAGAAAATGTCTCTGTATACAAAGTTGCATATGTGAATGGCCTCAAACACAACCTACTAAGCGTAAGTCAACTCTGTGATACATGATTCGATGTGTTATTCAAAAGAACTTTCTGCTCTCTACAGAGTGAAAACACAGGAATGGAACTTCTGCGAGCTGAAAGAAGAGGTGATCTATAACTAATGAATTTTACTTTAAAATCCAAAGACAAAGTTTGCCTAGTAGCCTGCAAAAGTGAAGAAGCGTGGTTATGGCACAACAGGTTCGGTCACTTAAACTTTCACACCTTGGATAAACTAGTAAAACTCAATCTAGTTAAAGGTTTGCCAAATGTTAAATTCAATAAGGATCATTTGTGTTCGGCCTGTGAAATGGGAAAACACAGAAGGGCTTCCCACAAAGGCAAAACTGACGTGTCTTGCACTAGACCTCTGTACATGCTTCATGTCGACCTCTGCGGTCCCATTGCCATACAGAGCCTAGGTGGCAAGAAATACATACTTGTCCTAATTGATGAGTATTCACGTTTCACATGGGTTGAATTCGTTAGAAAGAAATCAGATGTTCCAAATGTATTGATAAATCTAATGAAAAGAATCCAAGTTCTTTATGATTGCAGAATACAGAAGTTAAGAAGTGACAATGGCACAGAATTTAAAATCTCTGTCATTGAAGCCTATCTTTCAACAGAAGGAATATCACAGAACTTCTCTGCAGCTCGTACTCCACAACAGAACGGTGTTGTCGAAAGAACTATGATGTCAGCATGCGGATTATCAATGAACTTTTGGGCAGAAGCAATTTCTACTGCGTGTTATACTCAAAATCGATCAACCGTTGTGAAAAGACACCTCAAGACGCCTTACGAATTGCTTAACAAAAGGCGACCAAACATCAAATTTTTCCATGTATTCGGATGCAAATGCTTTGTCTTAAACGACAGAGATTCAAGAGGAAAGTTTGATGTAAAAGCAGATGAAGGCAAATTCATTGGATACTCTGCCACCTCCAAAGCCTATAGAACATTCCTTACAAAGTCTCACAAGATTGTAGAAAGCATCAATGTTTCTTTTGATGATTCATTCCAAATGACTTCTGAGCAAATAAGTTCAGAACTCGGAATTAAAGGGAAATCTTCTGACATCTCAAGAACAAAAGAAGATTTGGATCTTCTATTTTTGGAGATGTTCCACAATGACATTGATCCTTCTGTCGGAACCATCAGAGTTTCTGAAGAACCATCCTCTGTCGGACAAAATCCTACAGGTATGACTCTAACTGGTCCAAATAATGCTTCATCTTCATCTATAAATACTACAGATGCAATTGCCGAAGCAGAAGAAAGTGCAGAAGATGAAACATCAAGAAAAACGACCACAGAAGCTGCACAAACCACAGAAGAACCAATTACAGAAGAGATCGAGGACCAAGACTATACGTCCTCAGAGGAACAAACTCCACCACCATTAATACCAATCATTCCACAAACGGTAGAATCAACTACCAAGGCACGAAGAACAACAGAGGCTATACAAGAAGAAACACAAGAAGGCTCTGAAGAAAGTTTTGATGACATTGATGATCATCTTCCACGCACAACTCATTGGACAAAAAGCCATCCTCCAAGCCAAATAATTGGAGAACCTTCTGACTCAGTAAAAACAAGGTCTGCCACTGCTAATTTTTGTTTCTTTACAAATTTTATTAGTGTTATAGAACCAAAGAAGATTTCTGAAGCCCTAGATGACCCAAACTGGGTAGACGCCATGCAAGAAGAACTTCTGCAATTTGAGCGTAACAGAGTATGGACTTTAGTACCTCTGCCAAGAGGGAAACAGACCATTGGGACTAAATGGGTCTACAGAAACAAGAAGGATGAAGATGGAGTGGTCGTCAGAAACAAAGCAAGATTAGTAGCAAAAGGATATAGACAAGAAGAAGGCATAGACTACGATGAGACTTTTGCCCCTGTCGCACGTCTCGAAGCAATAAGAATATTCTTAGCCTTCGCAGCCCACAGAGGTTTTAAAGTCTATCAGATGGACGTAAAATCAGCTTTTCTAAACGGTGAAATCCAAGAAGAGGTTTACGTAAATCAGCCACCAGGTTTTGAAAGCTCAAAGTTTCCAAGGCATGTATACTATCTTGAAAAGGCTCTATACGGACTGAAACAGGCTCCAAGAGCATGGTACGAACGACTTTCTACCTTCCTTCTAGTCAATGGCTACGACAGAGGTACAACGGATACTACCTTATTCTATAAACGCAAAAGTAGTGAGATAATGCTTGTACAAATATACGTAGATGACATAATCTTTGGGTCTACAAATTCAGAAGAGTGCAAAATTTTTGAAAAACTCATGCAGAGTGAGTTTGAAATGAGTATGATGGGAGAATTAACATTCTTCCTCGGACTTCAAGTCAAACAAACTTCAGAGGGAATTTTTATAAATCAAGCCAAATATGTCTCTGACATACTTTTAAAATATAATCTCTCTGATACCTCTGCAATGAAGACTCCAATGGCCACTTGAAATAAGTTATTCTTAGATCCAAATGGTATTTCTGTAGAATGTACTCTCTACAGAGGCATGATTGGATCTCTGTTATACTTAACAGCAAGAAGACCCGACATTATGCATGCCACATGTCTTTGTGCACGTTATCAAGCTAATCCAAAGAAATCACATTATGATGCTATAAAGAGAATCTTTAGATACCTGAAGGGGACCAACAATCTTGGTCTCTGGTATCCACAGAACTCTGGTTTAAGTCTTAAAGCTTATACAAATTCAGACTATGGAGGATGCATGCTCGACAGAAAGAGTACCTC
This sequence comes from Saussurea involucrata, assembly GCA_033807775.1. Classification (NCBI taxonomy): domain Eukaryota; kingdom Viridiplantae; phylum Streptophyta; class Magnoliopsida; order Asterales; family Asteraceae; genus Saussurea; species Saussurea involucrata. The sequence continues at coordinate 18,244,874 of CM066326.1, forward strand.
TGGGAGTTGTCAATTCCTAGGTGGTAAACTAGTCAGTTGGACCTCCAAGAAGCAGAATTGTGTCTCCACATCCACTGCAGAAGCTGAATACGTTGCTGTCGCTAGCTGTTGTTCTCAGGTTCTATGGATGAAGACTCAGCTAAAAGACTACGTCCACATCCTGTTCAAAATACCCATCTTCTGTGATTCCAAAAGTGCCATTGCTATCTCTGCCAACCCTGTGCAACACTCAAAAACCAAGCATATCGATATAAGGTATCATTTCTTGAAACATCATGTTGAATACGGTACAATCGAAATGCATTTCGTGCCCACAGAATATCAACTCGCTGACTTATTCACCAAAGCACTAGACGAGAAAAGATTCAACTTCTTGGTGGGTAAGTTAGGAATGATTAATATGGTGTGAAAATCCTCTGTAAGTATAGCTTTATCTTCTGTGAATAAATATAAATATCTATTATTACAAGTTATTGCATTGATAAATTTATTTCTGTATGTATTTTTTTTATGCTAAAATAATTCTTGGTTACAGAGCTTCTGTGGGTCCGCTCAGATCTTCTGATAACCCTTACAGAACCTCTGGTAAACATGATCTATGCTCAATACAAATCTTACCATTCTTTGAACCAAGCATAGATCAAGGGGGAGCAAAAGGAAAATTCTTGATCTACAGAAGTGATTAGATCAAGGGGGAGCAAAAGGGGCTCTGAAATGATCTACAGAGGTAAATCTTTCAAAGGAAAGCCAAAGAAGAATGTCGATAATTCTCCATCGACAGAAGTAAGACAAAACTGCCGAGAACAGAAGAACCAAAAGGTATGTCTCTCGCACAAAAGGTTTTTGAAAAATAGTTTACTAGGACAAGAATTGTCAAATATGTCCTAAATATACTATGAATAACATTTCAAAAATCAAAAGTTCAAAAAGTTTAACAAAATTCGAAATAGGAGAAATTTAAGGTCATAGAGCTTCTGCTGAGCTAAACAGAGGTTCTGCAGGAAATATGCTCTGTAATCCCAAATTAACCCTCTGTCGATCTTTTGGAATGTTATCTCGGAAACCGACAACACACACCATGACCTTCTCGAACAAAACGTTTATCAAAATAGTTTTCTCGGACACCAACTTTCAATAATGTGCGAAAAACATCTCTTAACACAGATCAAAAATTGGATGATCAGAAAGTTAATAGAATTCAAGTTATAAGATTTTTTCTCTCATAGAGCTTCTGCTGGCTCTCACAGAGCTTCTGCAAGTTCCATCAGAGCTACAAAACCCCTGTGAGTAAAATTTCTTGACAAAATCCTATTGATCCTCTCCAATGTCTTTACAAACGTTTTTCGTTCAAAGAAGAACCTTCAGAGTCCTGACAACAATGAGATATATGAGAAGAGGTTAAAAATCAAGATTTTCAAAATCACAGAGCTTCTGTAAAACACAAAAGTTCTGCCATTTTGTTATCTGTGGTAATAGCGGTTACTGTTACTGCGAGTGAAACTCATGTGGCTAAAAACAACCTCACGCGCCTAGCATTAATGGGCCGCGCACGACGTCCTGTCATATTCTGACAAGGCCTACGTGTCCCATTTTCATTGGGCGTACATGGAACGTTTTTATTTGGAAAGTTGAACCCGCCGCTCAAACTCGAGTACGGATTTCAAATTTTAATCCATTGCCATATATTTTACTCTTTCGAGTACTACCGTTTTACCCTCCTATAAAAACCAAGCAATACCCTCTCATAAAACCTTTTACAAACTCTTATCTTCTTCTCCGGCGAAACCCTGCAAAAGCTTGCAAAAACCTTGTTCTTAAAATCAAATGGCTTCATCTTCCAAAGCTATCTCCCAAGAACTATCTCCGGCAAACTCACCGGAACACTCCCCTGCCCATTCTGAACATTCAGAAAACCCCAACCTTGCAAGAGCTATTGAACAACAAGATTCCGGGGACTCAGCAGAATTTGCTCCGACGACACACTTGCAAAACTTCATAGCAAAAGATCACTTCGAAACCATACTTCCCATCAAATCCAACAACTGCTATTTGGTCCCCTCACCCACTGCTTTCGGCGAAGCCCATGCTATTCTTCTGAACATAATGGAAAATCACATCCTCTTCCCTCTACTCTCAAGAACCCCAAACAAAATTCCAGTCCGTTATTTGAACCAATTTTGGCAAAGCTGCCGATTTGATAAAGACGATTCTCTTATCAAAGGGTACATTTCAAGACCTGATAAATCTGAGCATCTTGAAATCAAGTTCAACAGAACAATGTTCTCACTTGAATTCAACCTACCAACAAGGGGTCTTCTGGGATTGAAGAGTTATGCAGAGCAACCATCAGACGAAGAGCTCTGTCGCTTCGTAGAAATGCTTGGGTACAACACCCAACTACGGAAGAGAAATGACTTTCGCAGAGGAAGATTACCACCTCTGTGGAACACTTTGTTCTTTATTCTTAACAGATGCCTCACAGGGAAAATAGGGAGTATTGACCAGAGCTCACATCAAATCTTGAGAATCATGTATGGGGTTTACTATGATCTTCCACTAGATTATGCGACCGTAATGATGCAAGAGATCATAAACACCATCGACAGAAAGAACAACACGAAAAGGCTCAAAGAGAACGATCCCAACTTTCTACCACCTCTGCAATTCCAAAGAATATTGGGAGTACTGTTCGAACCTCTACTGCTAATCCAAAACTGGCCAATGGAAGGACCAACTCCCAAACAGTTCCCGATGAACAAGAATACCCCCACTGATCATACTGATGGCTACTCATACTGCAGACCTCTGTCAAAGAAGCTTCTGCAATACGCATCGAATAAATCCCTTAAGAAAGAGTATATACGCGATCATAGAACTCCTAAACCGAGTCCTATGACACCCCCGCGTTTAGGTGTCCCCCTAGGAACAATGATAGCAAAACCTCTTTCCACTCAAGAAGAAAAGGATCAGAAGTTAGCAAAGCACATGGCTATTCAACTCAGCTTTATAGCCAAACGTGCAGAACTTATGGGAAAGAAGTCTTCATCAAGAACCTCTGCTTCTACTCCAAAAGCTAAGAAGAGAAAAACTGCAGAAGGCACCTCAACAAGCGCTGCAGAAGATCAACCTTCACCTCCTCATGCCACAGAAATTGGCTCCTCTGCTCCTCCCTCTTCCCCAAAAATGAAGAAGAAAAGACGATCGAAATCAACAGAGGAAGGGGCACCAAATCCTAAGAGGAGGAAAACCAAAAAGAAGCAAGGTAAATCACTTGCAAAGTTAGTTACCATTGCAGAAGAGGAAACTGCTGAAGAAGAAGTTGCAGAAGAAGAAATGGCTACAGAAAAGTATCAATCACCCTATCAATCTCCAGATAGATTTGCTCACCAAGGAGACCTGAACGACTTCTTACAGAACCCTGAAATTGCCAACACCCTAAATACAGCAGGGTGGACGGCACAACCTCTCGACCACCACTCTCCAGAAGAACAAGATTTCTTCATTTCTGGCATTGACACACATCTGCAAGAAGATGACACAACACCCAAAAATCAACCAGCCGACACCCCTGTTATTTTACAAAACCCTTTCATTCAAGGATTGGACGTTCACAGAAGAAGTCCAAACCCAACTTCAGAAGAAATAGAACAAACAGAAGCTGAATGGAACAGAGGTGAAATTACAGAGGCTTCTGAGAATATGATGGAAGAAGACAAAGAAAAAGGGGCCGAAGTTGTACAAAAAGAGGGATTAGCAACAACAGAGACAGAAATAGAGATCTTAGAGACAGATTCAGATGAAGAAGAAGCTGTCTGGATACGTAAGGGTCTTTATCATCCACATGTCATGAGATTATTCGGATCTCATCAAATGTATGACTTCTTACGACCAGAGCAAGGAACTTCAACAGAACCTAGGGAAGAAGCACCAAGCCAAAGGATAGCTACAGAGGATGAAATGATAGACAATGATATAGTGCTTGGATGCTTAACAGAGGAAGAAGCAAGAAAAGATGCCTGGATAAACAGAGGCACACAACCAAAACCAACTCCCAGTGCAACCCACATTTCTAACTCCGCAGGTCTAGCTGCAGAAGGAGTTATTGAAAAAGAGCAGCACAGCTCGATCCTAACCCAACCCATCCAGCCAGAGGTTACTCTTTCAACCTCTGTGCCAACAGAAACCGGGGAATCCATTCCTAGGGAGTCTCCTCAAAGAGACTCACCTATTGTTCGTGATCAGTCGCCCCAGATCACCCTACAGAGGAATTCGTTTCCTCTGCCACACACACATTAGGACCAAAACTTCTTTCAGAGAGAAGTAGTGAGCACAGAGACGAAGAGACTCTAGACAAGTCTCCCAGTCAACAGAAGAACATTCCAATAACCACCTCTGGAGTGGATTTGGACACTGTTCTTCACAGAACTTCTGTAGAGATCGAAACTCAGGTTTCTTCTCGAGGATCAGAAGGAAATCCTTCCACCCCCATCGTACAAACAAGGGTGAACGAAGGTGTCCCAGGAATAGGGACTCACTCTGGAGACGAATGTGTTCCTCCAGAGGTTACACAAGGAACACAGGTATCAAGGGATGAGTTCCAAACCCTTGTCACCTCTGTGAACCAAACAATGAAAGAGTTGCAAAGCTCTTTCAAATCCTTTACAGAGACAACATCTACGGCTATCATGAATCTGAACACCAAAATGGACAATCTGTCCACAGAGGTAAAAACCGCCATCTCAGAGATGAAGTCTTCTGCCGAAACTACTGCCAAAGCAACAGCCACTTCTGCAGCTCAGGAATTCGGAACAACTGCAACTTCTGCTTTCAGGGACTCTGTCAAAGATTTCCTTGAACAAATGAATACGCAATCCAACAGAGCAGAGGGCATCACTCCTGCAGACTTACAGAATGCCCTATCACAAGTACAAGCAGAGGCAATACGCAACTCGACAATGATGCAACCAAAAGACTATATGACCAGAGCACAGCTTACAGAGCTCGGACAGAACGTCATTAACCAGGTCACAGAAGTCATTGTCTCCTTCACAACTGCAAATGGCAACTATGTCAAGGATTTCAGAAAGAGTGTCGGCAGAATGCGTTTCAAAACAGAAGCAGAGCTTGCGACATTGATTGGCCTCTGCGATGATGTCTGTGAAAAGTTGATGGCAGCAGGAGCTGAATTACCAAAGAAGCCCAACACTTCTTGCAGAGAGCAGATGGTACTTCTGGTAAAAGTCAGGATGATTCTGATGATGACCAACCTGGTCCATCAGATAATCCTGAGGGGGAGAATCTAAGAGAGAAAGCTACGATCAGAGGAATACAAAGTCCACCAATCGCAGCAGAACCAATCAACCAAGCCCCTCCAGAAGAAACCCAACAACAAAAGACCACAGAGACAACACCATCTCTGTGGAATCATCTCCTGACGAAACCAAAACTCCAGAAGCAGATCAGCAAACCACAGAGGCAACAACCGTCCCTGAGGTAATCATTTTGGAAGAAACAGATGAACAAACCACAGAGAAAACACCCACCTCTGTGGAAACACCCCAAACCATACCGAGAAGAATGTCGATTGCCACCAAACCAAAAAGAGCAACGACCTCTGCTTCTGACGTTCTGAAAAGGATGCACACAACAATGAGTGATCGTATGACGAAGAGAGAAGAAGAAAGGCACAGGTTCACTTTAGCTTTCAAAATGGCAAAAAGATTCGATGTCAATACTTCATCACAAGAAACTGAGCTCACAGAAGAAGTCAACAAACAACCTCCAACAGAGGTTACAGAGCAACTCAAGCCAACAGAACCATCGCCACAAAAGTCCTCTAAATCACAAATGTCAAAACCCACAGAGGCAACCCTCATCAAGCCAACAGAAGTGCCAACCTCCAAACTTAAAGAAGCAACAGTTTCTGCCCCGCCAAAAGCCAAAGATAAGGGCAAAGGTATACTGACAGAAGAGCCTAAGAAGAAAACATTTCCAAAGCCAACAGAGAAACTAATGAAGAGTGCGTTTGATGCCTTTCAAACCCCAAAGCCTGAAGAAGTTGACTGGGCACATGGATTGAAGCCTCTGTCAGACATTCCTCTAACTGGTAGAGCCGCAGAAGTTGTTCAACAGATGGAGAGTCACAGAAGACAAGTACCACAACCAGGTCCAACATATGAAGAAATGGAAGAAGTGGTATACAAATACCTCTATAAACAATCCTTTCAGACAAATTATCCAACAGATCATGTGACAGATCCAAGGATCAGAGAAGAATTCGAGAACATCTTTACAAGGACAAAGCCAAGAACCAAAGCAGATGTCTTCTCAATCCACAAGATCAAAAAGGTAATCTTCTGCAAATTCTCCTTCACAAGAACCTATCCAAGGGTCAGGTACAATCTTTACAAAGTCAGAAGAGAAAACAATTCAGAAACTACCTTCGCTGATGCTGATTTAAGAAATATCAATCCATATGATCTACCTGACCTTCTGCAATGGACAAAGGACAACTACAACACAGAGGCAAACACCAGAGCCTATCAAGTGTTGAGAAAAGCGATGAGGGAAAAGCTTCTGCTCTACAGCATGATAGATTTCCAGCTGGGAAAGGATCTTGGTCTCAAGCATCTGGATTTACGACCACCAGAGGATCGCTGCCCACCGGACGCCGTACCTAACTCAATCATCACAAAACCACGGTTTGGGTTAGTATTTCAAAACCCTCAAGGCGAAACTAAACTATTTGTATGCATGGACTGTCAGAAGTACGCAACAAGTACTCTGAACAAGTTCAGAGCAAGCCTTGTGAAATACAGAGGTTCAAAGAAAATGGATAAAGATGCTGCAGATACTATCATAAGAGAGATTGACGCAACAATTCGCCTAAGAGAACTCTGCATCAGATTCTACAAAGAGATCAGAAAAGTCGGAAGAGACAACAGAAGCTACAACGATTTCAAAGATGCCAAAATCTGATTCTCAGACCCCCAATCTCTGCAAACAAAGTTAAAGTTTATCTTTCATTGTACTCAAATGTAAAATGCCTCTGGCATATTTCTAGTTGAAAGAAATTTCGAGGTATTGTTTAACCTCTGTCTTATCTAACTTAGCCAAACTTAACTCAAGTTCAAATTTTTTATTTTTCACTACTTAGGGGGAGATTGTTAGCTTCAATCTTCCTAATCATAGAAGTATTTAGAAGTAGTAAAAATAGGCTAAGTGAAGAAAGCCTCTTACAGAGGCTCTGCCGACATTACCGAGAAATCAAGGTCAAGAAACTACAGAAGCAGCAGAGGCTTCCTACAGAAGCTCTGTCATACGCACAAAGAAGACCAAAGACTCGGAATCCGGCGAAGACTGCTCCACAGAGGACCAGACCGCAGAACCTCTGTAACTCATTACAGAGCCTCTGTGGTCCTCACTAAGACTTGAAGATATTTATAATATCTTGCTACTGTTACAGGACTCGTACATCAACTTGCATGGTAGCATGCCCTGTCCAACATCGACGTGTCAAACTCTGATTGGACTCAGTAGGGCTTAGTACATATTAGACGTCTGCTGCATTAAATGCAATACAGCACGTCTGACTGTTCATGCCATCCTTGCAACTGTTCACGACATCCTCTCTACTATTCATACGTACCTTTTGAATAGTAGCATATGCTTTATGGTCCCTTTAGTGTAGTATATAAGGAAGACTCATGTTGAGTTCTTCCTTACACAAAAAAATACACAACACAACAACATCAAGAACACAAAAAGCTTATTCACCTTAAGAGTCATATCTGTTTTAAAGCTTTTTCTTACTCACGGTTCATAAACCTGTTCTTGATATATATTCAGTAAACTTTGAGATATAATATTCTGTTCACTGTTTATTTATAGTTTGTTCTAAATCTATCAAACTTATCTGTTAGTTCTTTAAATACGCTTCCGCATCAAACCTTAAACCTGAACTAATAGATCTGATAATCTTGTTTAAACAAAACGGGAACCAACAATTGGTATCAGAGCAAAGCTTGATTTTCAATATCAAGTGATCCTCGTTTTACAAATTTTATTTGATAGATTATTTTCTCTCTTCATCACCATATTTCTAAATATTAGTCGTACCCAGAAAACCTTCCAGATCTTCATACTTAGAAATCCTCCATCAGATTATCCTCTCCTCAAAATGACAAATACAAATAACTTTTTCACTGCTGGCTCACTAACCAAACCTCCTACTCTTCTTAGAGATGAGTATCCTCAATGGAAGATAAGAATGGTTCATTTCTTTGAGGGTACTGAAAAAACTCTCAAACAATATCTTTACAATCCTCCTCCAGTTCCGATGATAACTATGCCACGTGTACCAGCTACTGCTGAATCTGCTGAAATCCCTGAACATCAAAAACCTAAGCCAAGAGAAGAATGGTCAAATGAAGATAAGGCAGAAGATGAAGTTGCACAGAAAACAAAGAGAATATTTATCATGGCAATCCCCAACGAAATTTTTCAATCCTTAGATGCATGCGAAACAGCGCACGATCTCTGGAAAGAATTAGAAAGACAGTTGGAAGGGGGTGCTAAAACTCAGAAGAACCGAAGGGCACAATACATAAATGAATATCATGCTTTCAGAGCCTCTGCAACAGAATCTCTGCAAACAACATACGACCGGTTCAACTCTCTCATAAACAAATGCAAAAAGTCTGGTATTCACAGAACCACGGAAGAAAATAACGTCATGTTTCTAAAGAGCCTGAACGATGAGTGGCTTCAGTTGTCTATGTCTTTACAAATAAATCAAGATCTAGACTCCTGGACACTCTCTGATCTCTATGGAACACTTGCTGCACAAGAGCCTCAAATAGCTCAAGCTAAAACACTAACCACTATGCCATACGCATTGGTTAGTAAATCTACAGAGGCTGCAGACAGACCAAGAAATGAGAGATCTACAGAGGAGAAAAAGAAGGAGAAAAAGAAGATGGTAATGGTTGATAGCGAAGAAGACGAGCTGATAGAGGAAGAGATAACTCTTGCATCATTAGCTAAATCAATGGCTCTATTGACAAGAGAGTTTAGAAATAACCAAAGGATTTATGGTAGAAGAGATGATGGAAGAAGAGAAGAATCAAGTGACCGACAGAGGTCAGACTACAGAAATGATGACCTACAGAGGTCGAGCGACAGAAGCTACAGAGGAAATGATCGACATAGATCAGATGACAAGATAGGCCACACACAAGAATGCTACAAATGTGGTAAACCCGGTCATTACGCAAACGAATGCCGAACAGAGAAAGGTGGAGACCTACAGAAGTCCGACGACCGAACTGGAAACATCTCCCAAGGTTGTTTCAACTGCGGCAAGCCAGGTCATTTCGCAAAAGAATGCAGAAGTAGACCAAATCGCCCACAGAAGGACTCAGCTTTTTACAAAAAGAAGGCCGAGTATTACGCACAAAAATCTCTAATGGCGAACAAAGGGCATTCTGAGGCAAACAAAGAAGACTTCGAGTCAGACTCTACCTCTGACGATGAATTTCCCACAAATGCCCTGTTCTGTGGCATGGCAGAAGTTGACTCCGGCACTGACAATGAGGTATCCATTTCAAACTCTATCTCAAGTACTAATTCTGTAGATGGTGATTTATTTAAACTTTACATTGAACTGAAAGATATAATTGAAAGCATTCAGAAAAAACTGACCTTTAATGAGAGAGAAGTAAGGCTTCTCACTCAAGAAAAAGCCAAAATCTTTGAAGAAAAAGGAAAAGTCGAAAAATATTGGAGCAAAAATATAGATCCTTTAAAAAGGCAAATTTCTGATTTAACCTATGCTTTAAAAATCAAAACAAAAGAACTTTCAGTTTCAAGAAGTGAAACTACAGACATAAGAGCTCTCAAAGAATACTTTCAAAAGGAAAGAGAGGTACTTTGGCAAGATCTTTTAAGAAGAGAAGTTTTAATTAAAAACTATAAAGATGCACAGAAGGTGTATGAAAAGGTAAACACTTAAATAGCAAGACGAGGTATAGGGTACAGTGACATTACCTTAGGAGTTGAAAATAAACGACTAAAACCTCTGTCCTCTCTATTTGTTTTGGGAAAAACTAACAAACCAAACTTTCCAAACTTACTCTCTGTAAGTAAAAGGGTTAAAATCTCTGCAGAACCTCACTTGAGGAAACATACAAAGATGATCAATGTGTGGTTTGAAAACACAGATTCATCATCTTCAACCTCTGTCAAAAGAGAAATCAAACCAAAGAAATATCTGAAAACACAAGAATAGATTGGTATCTTTAAGTTTGGTAAACCAGAGACTCAAACACAGGTCGCTTTTGTCTGTATGATAAATTTTGAAAGGAAATTGTCAGCAGAAGCCCCTGAGTTTAAACCCATCTTTTCAGAAGAAAAACTTGAAGAATCTATTGAAAAAGAAATTTTGGAAGTTTTGAAATAAAATATTTTAGAAAATCTCTGTACATCTTCTATAAATCAAAAACTCGCTGAAGAGATCTCATTAGAAACCTCTGCCAACTACGAAAGTTTTTCTACAGAGGAAGAAAGCTCGTATGATACATGCTCAGAAAATCCAGCCTCTGTCGAAAGAAATGACTCAACCTCTGCATATGAGGACGATTCATCCTCTGACGACTCAGAGACTGATTTCAAATCAGGGATAATTCACTGTGACACAGAGGATGTCAAATTCTCCTCTAAAGTTCTTAACAGAACAATTTCTCCAAAAGAGAAAATCACAGAGATACCTATCCATCCAGATTTTCTCAAAATGTGTATACAAGTCAAAACCTCTACAGAGCTTGAAAATCTGAAAAAGGCCTCTGAAAATCCAAAAAGCTTAAAATTTTCAAAACCTTTAAGGAAAATCAAAGAGAATCCCACTTGGCAACAAAAGGGAAAATGGCCTGAAGCTAACAAATATTTTTCCTCTGTGACATTGAAGAAAGATGTTCACCACAGAAGAGAGTCACAGAAGGCAGGAACTAAACAAGACTTTTGCAAACAACATTCTAGTATTCATAGATCTTCTTGTAATAGGAAATCTAATGTAAAGAAAGAGTGTAATGTCTCTGTGGCTCAGTTCAGAAAATTCAATGAAAAGTTCAAACAAATCACATCTCATATTCAATACTGTCATTGTTTTGATCTTATGTTTAAATTGAATAAACACTTCTCAAGTCCAGATTGCTTTCTCACCACTGAAATTCGAAAGTCAGAACCAAAAGAGAAACAATCTGATTCTTCTACAAAAGATAAAATGTATTTCAAGAATGCTAAGGCAAACTTGAAAAATTCTAACAATATTGGACCCATGTGGATATGGGTACCTAAATCTCTATGATTGTCTTACAGAAGCAACATGTGCCAATTTGGTATCTTGACTCCGGATGCTCAAGGCACATGACTGGCAACAGAAGATTACTATCCACATACAAAGAAACACACGATGGTGGATCTGTAACCTTTGGAGACAACATGAAGGGACACATCAAAGGCTATGGAGTCATACAGAAAGAAAATGTCTCTGTATACAAAGTTGCATATGTGAATGGCCTCAAACACAACCTACTAAGCGTAAGTCAACTCTGTGATACATGATTCGATGTGTTATTCAAAAGAACTTTCTGCTCTCTACAGAGTGAAAACACAGGAATGGAACTTCTGCGAGCTGAAAGAAGAGGTGATCTATACCTAATGAATTTTACTTTAAAATCCAAAGACAAAGTTTGCCTAGTAGCCTGCAAAAGTGAAGAAGCGTGGTTATGGCACAACAGGTTCTGTCACTTAAACTTTCACACCTTGGATAAACTAGTAAAACTCAATCTAGTTAAAGGTTTGCCAAATGTCAAATTCAATAAGGATCATTTGTGTTCGGCCTGTGAAATGGGAAAACACAGAAGGGCTTCCCACAAAGGCAAAACTGACGTGTCTTGCACTAGACCTCTGTACATGCTTCATGTCGACCTCTGCGGTCCCATTGCCATACAGAGCCTAGGTGGCAAGAAATACATACTTGTCCTAATTGATGAGTATTCACGTTTCACATGGGTTGAATTCGTTAGAAAGAAATCAGATGTTCCAAATGTATTGATAAATCTAATGAAAAGAATCCAAGTTCTTTATGATTGCAGAATACAGAAGTTAAGAAGTGACAATGGCACAGAATTTAAAAACTCTGTCATTGAAGCATATCTTTCAACAGAAGGAATATCACAGAACTTCTCTGCAGCTCGTACTCCACAACAGAACGGTGTTGTCGAAAGAAAGAATCGAACACTTGTGGAAGCCGCAAGAACTATGATGTCAGCATGCGGATTATCAATGAACTTTTGGGCAGAAGAAATTTCTACTGCGTGTTATACTCAAAATCGATCAACCGTTGTGAAAAGACACCTCAAGACGCCTTACGAATTACTTAACAAAAGGCGACCAAACATCAAATTTTTCCATGTATTCGGATGCAAATGCTTTGTCTTAAACGACAGAGATTCAAGAGGAAAGTTTGATGTAAAAGCAGATGAAGGCAAATTCATTGGATACTCTGCCACCTCCAAAGCCTACAGAACATTCCTTACAAAGTCTCACAAGATTGTAGAAAGCATCAATGTTTCTTTTGATGATTCATTCCAAATGACTTCTGAGCAAATAAGTTCAGAACTCGGAATTAAAGGGAAATCTTCTGACATCTCAAGAACAAAAGAAGATTTGGATCTTCTATTTTTGGAGATGTTCCACAATGACATTGATCCTTCTGTCGGAACCATCAGAGTTTCTGAAGAACCATCCTCTGTCGGACAAAATCCTACAGGTATGACTCTAACTGGTCCAAATAATGCTTCATCTTCATCTATAAATACTACAGATGCAATTGCCGAAGCAGAAGAAAGTGCAGAAGATGAAACATCAAGAAAAACGACCACAGAAGCTGCACAAACCACAGAAGAACCAATTACAGAAGAGATCGAGGACCAAGACTATACGTCCTCAGAGGAACAAACTCCACCACCACTAATACCAATCATTCCACAAACGGTAGAATCAACTACCAAGGCACGAAGAACAACAGAGGCTATACAAGAAGAAACACAAGAAGCCTCTGAAGAAAGTTTTGATGACATTGATGATCATCTTCCACGCACAACTCAGTGGACAAAAAGCCATCCTCCAAGCCAAATAATTGGAGAACCTTCTGACTCAGTAAAAACAAGGTCTGTCACTGCTAATTTTTGTTTCTTTACAAATTTTATTAGTGTTATAGAACCAAAGAAGATTTCTGAAGCCCTAGATGACCCAAACTGGGTAGACGCCATGCAAGAAGAACTTCTGCAATTTGAGCGTAACAGAGTATGGACTTTAGTACCTCTGCCAAGAGGGAAACAGACCATTGGGACTAAATGGGTCTACAGAAACAAGAAGGATGAAGATGGAGTGGTCGTCAGAAACAAAGCAAGATTAGTAGCAAAAGGATATAGACAAGAAGAAGGCATAGACTACGATGAGACTTTTGCCCCTGTCGCACGTCTCGAAGCAATAAGAATATTCTTAGCCTTCGCAGCCCACAGAGGTTTTAAAGTCTATCAGATGGACGTAAAATCAGCTTTTCTAAACGGTGAAATCCAAGAAGAGGTTTACGTAAATCAGCCACCAGGTTTTGAAAGCTCAAAGTTTCCAAGGCATGTATACTATCTTGAAAAGGCTCTATACGGACTGAAACAGGCTCCAAGAGCATGGTACGAACGACTTTCTACCTTCCTTCTAGTCAATGGCTACGACAGAGGTACAACGGATACTACCTTATTCTATAAACGCAAAAGTAGTGAGATAATGCTTGTACAAATATACGTAGATGACATAATCTTTGGGTCTACAAATTCAGAAGAGTGCAAAATTTTTGAAAAACTCATGCAGAGTGAGTTTGAAATGAGTATGATGGGAGAATTAACATTCTTCCTCGGACTTCAAGTCAAACAAACTTCAGAGGGAATTTTTATAAATCAAGCCAAATATGTCTCTGACATACTTTTAAAATATAATCTCTCTGATACCTCTGCAATGAAGACTCCAATGGCCACTTGAAATAAGTTATTCTTAGATCCAAATGGTATTTCTGTAGAATGTACTCTCTACAGAGGCATGATTGGATCTCTGTTATACTTAACAGCAAGAAGACCTGACATTATGCATGCCACATGTCTTTGTGCACGTTATCAAGCTAATCCAAAGAAATCACATTATGATGTTGTAAAGAGAATCTTTAGATACCTGAAGGGGACCAACAATCTTGGTCTCTGGTATCCACAGAACTCTGGTTTAAGTCTTAAAGCTTATACAGATTCAGACTATGGAGGATGCATGCTCGACAGAAAGAGTACCTCTGGGAGTTGTCAATTCCTAGGTGGTAAACTAGTCAGTTGGACCTCCAAGAAGCAGAATTGTGTCTCCACATCCACTGCAGAAGCTGAATACGTTGCTGTCGCTAGCTGTTGTTCTCAGGTTCTATGGATGAAGACTCAGCTAAAAGACTACGTCCACATCCTGTTCAAAATACCCATCTTCTGTGATTCCAAAAGTGCCATTGCTATCTCTGCCAACCCTGTGCAACACTCAAAAACCAAGCATATCGATATAAGGTATCATTTCTTGAAACATCATGTTGAATACGGTACAATTGAAATGCATTTCGTGCCCACAGAATATCAACTCGCTGACTTATTCACCAAAGCACTAGACGAGAAAAGATTCAACTTCTTGGTGGGTAAGTTAGGAATGATTAATATGGTGTGAAAATCCTCTGTAAGTATAGCTTTATCTTCTGTGAATAAATATAAATATCTATTATTACAAGTTATTGCATTGATAAATTTATTTCTGTATGTATTTTTTTTATGCTAAAATAATTCTTGGTTACAGAGCTTCTGTGGGTCCGCTCAGATCTTCTGATAACCCTTACAGAACCTCTGGTAAACATGATCTATGCTCAATACAAATCTTACCATTCTTTGAACCAAGCATAGATCAAGGGGGAGCAAAAGGAAAATTGTTGATCTACATAAGTGATTAGATCAAGGGGGAGCAAAAGGGACTCTGAAATGATCTACAGAGGTAAATCTTTCAAAGGAAAGCCAAAGAAGAATGTCGATAATTCTCCATCGACAGAAGTAAGACAAAACTGCCGAGAACAGAAGAACCAAAAGGTATGTCTCTCGTACAAAAGGTTTTTGAAAAATAGTTTACTAGGACAAGAATTGTCAAATATGTCCTAAATATACTATGAATAACATTTCAAAAATCAAAAGTTCAAAAAGTTTAACAAAATTCGTAATAGGAGAAATTTAAGGTCATAGAGCTTCTGCTGAGCTCAACAGAGGTTCTGCAGGAAATATGCTCTGTAATCCCAAATTAACCCTCTGTCGATCTTTTGGAATGTTATCTCGGAAACCGACAACACACACCATGACCTTCTCGAACAAAACGTTTATCAAAATAGTTTTCTCGGACACCAACTTTCAATAATGTGCGAAAAACATCTCTTAACACAGATCAAAAATTGGATGATCAGAAAGTTAATAGAATTCAAGTTATAAGATTTTTTCTCTCATAGAGCTTCTGCTGGCTCTCACAGAGCTTCTGCAAGTTCCATCAGAGCTACAAAACCTCTGTGAGTAAAATTTCTTGACAAAATCCTATTGATCCTCTCCAATGTCTTTACAAACGTTTTTCGTTCAAAGAAGAACCTTCAGAGTCCTGACAACAATGAGATATATGAGAAGAGGTTAAAAATCAAGATTTTCAAAATCACAGAGCTTCTGTAAAACACAAAAGTTCTGCCATTTTGTTATCTGTGGTAATAGCGGTTACTGTTACTGCGAGTGAAACTCATGTGGCTAAAAACAACCTCACGCGCCTAGCATTAATGGGCCGCGCACGACGTCCTGTCATATTCTGACAAGGCCTACGTGTCCCATTTTCATTGGGCGTACATGGAACGTTTTTATTTGGAAAGTTGAACCCGCCGCTCAAACTCGAGTACGGATTCCAAATTTTAATCCATTGCCATATATTTTACTCTTTCGAGTACTACCGTTTTACCCTCCTATAAAAACCAAGCAATACCCTCTCATAAAACCTTTTACAAACTCTTATCTTCTTCTCCGGCAAAACCCTGCAAAAGCTTGCAAAAACCTTGTTCTTAAAATCAAATGGCTTCATCTTCCAAAGCTATCTCCCAAGAACTATCTCCGGCAAACTCACCGGAACACTCCCCTGCCCATTCTGAACATTCAGAAAACCCCAACCTTGCAAGAGCTATTGAACAACAAGATTCCGGGGACTCAGCAGAATTTGCTCCGACGACACACTTGCAAAACTTCATAGCAAAAGATCACTTCGAAACCATACTTCCCATCAAATCCAACAACTGCTATTTGGTCCCCTCACCCACTGCTTTCGGCGAAGCCCATGCTATTCTTCTGAACATAATGGAAAATCACATCCTCTTCCCTCTACTCTCAAGAACCCCAAACAAAATTCCAGTCCGTTATTTGAACCAATTTTGGCAAAGCTGCCGATTTGATAAAGACGATTCTCTTATCAAAGGGTACATTTCAAGACCTGATAAATCTGAGCATCTTGAAATCAAGTTCAATAGAACAATGTTCTCACTTGAATTCAACCTACCAACAAGGGGTCTTCTGGGATTGAAGAGTTATGCAGAGCAACCATCAGACGAAGAGCTCTGTCGCTTCGTAGAAATGCTTGGGTACAACACCCAACTACGGAAGAGAAATGACTTTCGCAGAGGAAGATTACCACCTCTGTGGAACACTTTGTTCTCTATTCTTAACAGATGCCTCACAGGGAAAATAGGGAGTATTGACCAGAGCTCACATCAAATCTTGAGCATCATGTATGGGGTTTACTATGATCTTCCACTAGATTATGCGACCATAATGATGCAAGAGATCATAAACACCATCGACAAAAAGAACAACACGAAAAGGCTCAAAGAGAACGATCCCAACTTTCTACCACCTCTGCAATTCCAAAGAATATTGGGAGTACTGTTCGAACCTCTACTACTAATCCAAAACTGGCCAATGGAAGTACCAACTCCCAAACAGTTCCCGATGAACAAGAATACCCCCACTGATCATACTGATGGCTACTCACACTACAGACCTCTGTCAAAGAAGCTTCTGCAATACGCATCGAATAAATCCCTTAAGAAAGAGTATATACGCAATCATAGAACTCCTAAACCGAGTCCTATGACACCCCCGCGTTTAGGTGTCCCCCTAGGAACAATGATAGCAAAACCTCTTTCCACTCAAGAAGAAAAGGATCAGAAGTTAGCAAAGCACATGGCTATTCAACTCAGCTTTATAGCCAAACGTGCAGAACTTATGGGAAAGAAGTCTTCATCAAGAACCTCTGCTTCTACTCCAAAAGCTAAGAAGAGAAAAACTGCAGAAGGCACCTCAACAAGCGCTGCAGAAGATCAACCTTCACCTCCTCATGCCACAGAAATTGGCTCCTCTGCTCCTCCCTCTTCCCCAAAAATGAAGAAGAAAAGACGATCGAAATCAACAGAGGAAGGGGCACCAAATCCTAAGAGGAGGAAAACCAAAAAGAAGCAAGGTAAATCACTTGCAAAGTTAGTTACCATTGCAGAAGAGGAAACTGCTGAAGAAGAAGCTGCAGAAGAAGAAATGGCTACAGAAAAGTATCAATCACCCTATCAATCTCCAGATAGATTTGCTCACCAAGGAGACCTGAACGACTTCTTACAGAACCCTGAAATTGCCAACACCCTAAATACAGCAGGGTGGACGGCACAACCTCTCGACCACCACTCTCCAGAAGAACAAGATTTCTTCATTTCTGGCATTGACACACATCTGCAAGAAGATGACACAACACCCAAAAATCAACCAGCCGACACCCCTGTTATTTTACAAAACCCTTTCATTCAAGGATTGGACGTTCACAGAAGAAGTCCAAACCCAACTTCAGAAGAAATAGAACAAACAGAAGCTGAATGGAACAGAGGTGAAATTACAGAGGCTTCTGAGAATATGATGGAAGAAGACAAAGAAAAAGGGGCCGAAGTTGTACAAAAAGAGGGATTAGCAACAACAGAGACAGAAATAGAGATCTTAGAGACAGATTCAGATGAAGAAGAAGCTGTCTGGATACGTAAGGGTCTTTATCATCCACATGTCATGAGATTATTCGGATCTCATCAAATGTATGACTTCTTACGACCAGAGCAAGGAACTTCAACAGAACCTAGGGAAGAAGCACCAAGCCAAAGGATAGCTACAGAGGATGAAATGATAGACAATGATATAGTGCTTGGATGCTTAACAGAGGAAGAAGCAAGAAAAGATGCCTGGATAAACAGAGGCACACAACCAAAACCAACTCCCAGTGCAACCCACATTTCTAACTCCGCAGGTCTAGCTGCAGAAGGAGTTATTGAAAAAGAGCAGCACGGCTCGATCCTAACCCAACCCATCCAGCCAGAGGTTACTCTTTCAACCTCTGTGCCAACAGAAACCGGGGAATCCATTCCTAGGGAGTCTCCTCAAAGAGACTCACCTATTGTTCGTGATCAGTCGCCCCAGATCACCCTAGAACACCCTACAGAGGAATTCGTTTCCTCTGCGACACACACATTAGGACCAAAACTTCTTTCAGAGAGAAGTAGTGAGCACAGAGACGAAGAGACTCTAGACAAGTCTCCCAGTCAACAGAAGAACATTCCAATAACCACCTCTGGAGTGGATTTGGACACTGTTCTTCACAGAACTTCTGTAGAGATCGAAACTCAGGTTTCTTCTCGAGGATCAGAAGGAAATCCTTCCACCCCCATCGTACAAACAAGGGTGAACGAAGGTGTCCCAGGAACAGGGACTCACTCTGGAGACGAATGTGTTCCTCCAGAGGTTACACAAGGAACACAGGTATCAAGGGATGAGTTCCAAACCCTTGTCACATCTGTGAACCAAACAATGAAAGAGTTGCAAAGCTCTTTCAAATCCTTTACAGAGACAACATCTACGGCTATCATGAATCTGAACACCAAAATGGACAATCTGTCCACAGAGGTAAAAACCGCCATCTCAGAGATGAAGTCTTCTGCCGAAACTACTGCCAAAGCAACAGCCACTTCTGCAGCTCAGGAATTCGGAACAACTGCAACTTCTGCTTTCAGGGACTCTGTCAAAGATTTCCTTGAACAAATGAATACGCAATCCAACAGAGCAGAGGGCATCACTCCTGCAGACTTACAGAATGCCCTATCACAAGTACAAGCAGAGGCAATACGCAACTCGACAATGATGCAACCAAAAGACTATATGACCAGAGCACAGCTTACAGAGCTCGGACAGAACGTCATTAACCAGGTCACAGAAGTCATTGTCTCCTTCACAACTGCAAATGCCAATTATGTCAAGGATTTCAGAAAGAGTGTCGGCAGAATGCGTTTCAAAACAGAAGCAGATCTTGCGACATTGATTGGACTCTGCGATGATGTCTGTGAAAAGTTGATGGCAGCAGGAGCTGAATTACCAAAGAAGCCCAACACTTCTTGCAGAGAGCAGAGGGTACTTCTGGTAAAAGTCAGGATGATTCTGATGATGACCAACCTGGTCCATCAGATAATCCTGAGGGGGAGAATCTAAGAGAGAAAGCTACGAGCAGAGGAATACAAAGTCCACCAATCGCAGCAGAACCAATCAACCAAGCCCCTCCAGAAGAAACCCAACAACAAAAGACCACAGAGACAACACCCATCTCTGTGGAATCATCTCCTGACGAAACCAAAACTCCAGAAGCAGATCAGCAAACCACAGAGGCAACAACCGCCCCTGAGGTAACCATTTTGGAAGAAACAGATGAACAAACCACAGAGAAAACACCCACCTCTGTGGAAACACCCCAAACCATACCGAGAAGAAAGTCGATTGCCACCAAACCAAAAAGAGCAACGACCTCTGCTTCTGACGTTCTGAAAAGAATGCACACAACAATGAGTGATCGTATGACGAAGAGAGAAGAAGAAAGGCACAGGTTCACTTTAGCTTTCAAAATGGCAAAAAGATTCGATGTCAATACTTCATCACAAGAAACTGAGCTCACAGAAGAAGTCAACAAACAACCTCCAACAGAGGTTACAGAGCAACTCAAGCCAACAGAACCATCGCCACAAAAGTCCTCTAAATCACAAATGTCAAAACCCACAGAGGCAACCCTCATCAAGCCAACAGAAGTGCCAACCTCCAAACTTAAAGAAGCAACAGTTTCTGCCCCGCCAAAAGCCAAAGATAAGGGCAAAGGTATACTGACAGAAGAGCCTAAGAAGAAAACATTGCCAAAGCCAACATAGAAACTAATGAAGAGTGCGTTTGATGCCTTTCAAACCCCAAAGCCTGAAGAAGTTGACTGGGCACATGGATTGAAGCCTCTGTCAGACATTCCTCTAACTGGTAGAGCCGCAGAAGTTGTTCAACAGATGGAGAGTCTCAGAAGACAAGTACCACAACCAGGTCCAACATATGAAGAAATGGAAGAAGTGGTATACAAATACCTCTATAAACAATCCTTTCAGACAAATTATCCAACAGATCATGTGACAGATCCAAGGATCAGAGAAGAATTCGAGAACATCTTTACAAGGACAAAGCCAAGAACCAAAGCAGATGTCTTCTCAATCCACAAGATCAAAAAGGTAATCTTCTGCAAATTCTCCTTCACAAGAACCTATCCAAGGGTCAGGTACAATCTTTACAAAGTCAGAAGAGAAAACAATTCAGAAACTACCTTCGCTGATGCTGATTTAAGAAATATCAATCCATATGATCTACCTGACCTTCTGCAATGGACAAAGGACAACTACAACACAGAGGAAAACACCAGAGCCTATCAAGTGTTGAGAAAAGCGATGAGGGAAAAGCTTCTGCTCTACAACATGATAGATTTCCAGCTGGGAAAGGATCTTGGTCTCAAGCATCTGGATTTACGACCACCAGAGGATCGCTGCCCACCGGACGCCGTACCTAACTCAATCATCACAAAACCACGGTTGGGGTTAGTATTTCAAAACCCTCAAGGCGAAACTAAACTATTTGTATGCATGGACTGTCAGAAGTACGCAACAAGTACTCTGAACAAGTTCAGAGCAAGCCTTGTGAAATACAGAGGTTCAAAGAAAATGGATAAAGATGTTGCAGATACTATCATAAGAGAGATTGACGCAACAATTCGCCTAAGAGAACTCTGCATCAGATTCTACAAAGAGATCAGAAAAGTCGGAAGAGACAACAGAAGCTACAACGATTTCAAAGATGCCAAAATCTGATTCTCAGACCTCCAATATCTGCAAACAAAGTTAAAGTTTATCTTTCATTGTACTCAAATGTAAAATGCCTCTGGCATATTTCTAAATGAAAGAAATTTCGAGGTATTGTTTAACCTCTGTCTTATCTAACTTTGCCAAACTTAACTCAAGTTCAAATTTTTTATTTTTCACTACTTAGGGGGAGATTGTTAGCTTCAATCTTCCTAATCATAGAAGTATTTAGAAGTAGTGAAAAATAGGCTAAGTGAAGAAAGCCTCTTACAGAGGCTCTGCCGACATTACCGAGAAATCAAGGTCAAGAAACTACAGAAGCAGCAGAGGCTTCCTACAGAAGCTCTGTCATATGCACAAAGAAGACCAAAGACTCGGAATCCGGCGAAGACTGCTCCACAGAGGACTAGACCGCAGAACCTCTGTAACTCATTACAGAGCCTCTGTGGTCCTCACTAAGACTTGAAGATATTTATAATATCTTGCTACTGTTACAGGACTCGTACATCCACTTGCATGGTAGCATGCCCTGTCCAACGTCGACGTGTCAAACTCTGATTGGACTCAGTAGGGCTTAGTACATATTAGACGTCTGCTGCATTAAATTCAATACAGCACGTCTGACTGTTCATGCCATCCTTGCAACTGTTCACGACATCCTCTCTACTATTCATACGTACCTTTTGAATAGTAGCATATGCTTTATGGTCCCCTTTAGAGTAGTATATAAGGAAGACTCATGTTGAGTTCTTCCTTACACAAAAAAAATACACAACACAACAACATCAAGAACACAAAAAGCTTATTCACCTTAAGAGTCATATCTGTTTTAAAGCTTTTTCTTACTCACGGTTCATAAACCTGTTCTTGATATATATTCAGTAAACTTTGAGATATAATATTCTGTTCACTGTTTATTTATAGTTTGTTCTAAATCTATCAAACTTATCTGTTAGTTCTTTAAATACGCTTCCGCATCAAACCTTAAACCTGAACTAATAGATCTGATAATCTTGTTTAAACAAAACGGGAACCAACACCTTAGGCTGTTCTGCTTGTTGAGATTGGGTTGTCTCTGTTGGTTTTGGCACTTGTGCTTCTGAGGGCTTGGTTGGTGATGTGGGTTTGGTTTGAGGTTTGGTTGGTTAGGCTTCTGTGGTTTTACTCAGATATTTCCTTTGTTTGTGAGCAATAGACTTGGTTCTGGTTTTGGGTGTGGGAGATGAAGGTTTTGTCTTTTTAGCTTCTGCTGTAGGGGATGGTAGTTTGGATTCCTCTGGTGTTTTTGGTGTTGGTGAAGGGAGCTTGTCTTCTGTTGGTTTTGGTAATGTGGATGGTTGTTCTTCTTCTGAAGATGTAAGGATCTGGACTTGTTCGGTTGTTTTGGGGGTTGGAGATGGTAAATCTTCTATGGTTATATGGGTTGAGTCCACATAGGTGGGTGTTTCCTCTGTGGTCTTCTGTTGGGTTCCAGATTCTGGTACTTGGGTTAGGGGTTCGACGTTGAGAGGTGGAGATGGTAAACCTTTGTTTGCAACTTTCTTTGTCTTCTCCCCCTCAGGATGATCTAATGGTCCCTCTAAATCATCATCAGAGTCATCCTGTCTTCTATCCGAAGTACCCTCTGCTCGGCACGATGAAGATGGCTTCTTTGGTTGGGTGGCCCCTGCTGCTATCATTTTAGCACAGAGGTCGTCACAAATACCGAGAAGGTAGGCAACCTCTGCTTTGGAGTTGAATCTTAGTCTCCCCACACTTGCTTGAAAGTCCTTCACATAGTTTGCATTCGCTGTGGTGAAGGCTCTGATGAAATCTGTCACTTGGTCGAGTATCCCTTGCCCAAGCTCTGTCAGCTGTGCTCTGGTCATGTAGTCTGAAGGTTTCATGGCCCGAGTTTCTTTTGTAGTATGCTCTTGGACTTGCTCTAAGGCCTTCTTTAGGTCTTCTGTAGTTAGACCCGTAGAGGTAGAGGTTTGTTCCTTCTTCAGCTGGTCAAGGAGATCTCTGACAAATGCATGAAATGCACTAGTAGTGGCCTTTTCAAATTTAGAGGCGGTAGTGGCAGCAGAGGTTGTTGCAGTTGAATTCACCTGGGCGCAGGCATTTTTCACCTCTGTGGACAGGTTGTCCACTTTGGTGTTCAGATCAGTTATGGCCCTCTTAGTTGAATCTGCAAAAGAGTCAAAAGAGCTTTTCAACTCTCTCAACGAGTTGGTCACAGAGGTGACAAGGGTTTGGAACTCATCCCTTGAGACATGTGGACCTAGTGTAACCTCTGGGGGAACACATGCATCCCCAGAGTTTGTCCCTGTTCCTTGGACAACTTCTTTCGTCCGTGTATTGATGTTGAGGACGGAAGGATTTCCTTCTGATCCTTGAGTAGTGGTTTTTGAGGCCTCATGCTCTACAGAAGTTCTGGTAAGAACATTGTCCTGATCCACTCCAGAGATGGGTACAGGAATATCCTTAGGTTGACTTGGGGACTTGTCTAGAGTCCCTTCGTCTTTGTGCACTCTAGGCTCCTCTGAAGAGCCGATTAGACTTAAGTGTGTGCGTGTAGCAGAGGAAACAAATTCCTCTGCGGGGAGTTCGAATGTGATCTGGGGCAATTGATCACTTACTAAAGGTAAGTCCTTTGGAGAGGACCTCTTGGAATGGTTTCCCCGGTTATCAATGGCACCGAGGAGGAAAGAAGTTCCTCTGTCCGGTTTGCAGGGGTTGGGCTCAAGCTATGCTGCTCTTTTTCAATGACACCTTCTGCCACTAGACTGGCGGTGTCAGAAGTGTGGGTTGCACTGGGAGTTGGTTTGGGTTGTGTGCCTCTACTATCTTCGGCATATTTTTAAAGTTTCCTATGCAGTCATACTCCCTAAGGTAGAGGTTTCTATCCTAGTCTCTACTTCTGTGCTAGCCTCTATCTCTGCCCGATTTCCTTCGGTTTCTTCCATATCCTCTGGGATTTTCCTTAGTACATCATATCCTGGATGAGAGGAATGGAAGAAGGGGTTGTGGATTACTTCAGGAGTATTTTCCTGAACGTTCTGAGGGGTTCTGTCATCTTCTTACAAATCAGAGTCAACGTCTGTGACTCTGAAGTCTGGGTTTTCAGTTGGCCAATTTGAGAGGGCTTCACAATTCCACCCTGAGGTGTCCAATGAGTCAGCAATGTCAAGGCGTTGAACGAAGGTAGAGAAGTCACCTGATCTGCATAGCTGATGGGAGTGGGTGTTTGCAGAGGTTGTTCACCCTGATCTTCTATACCAAGAGCCGCTTCTTCCATTTCGGCTTCCTCTGCGATAGTTTGCAGAGGAGTGTGAGGTTTCTTGGTTTTCTTCTTGCTTTTCTTGCGTTTAGGTATGGGGGCATCCTCCTCAGAAGATTTGGATTTTCTCTTCTTTTTCTTTTCTTTCGGAGGAGGAGGAGGTGCAGAGGATTCAACCACGGTTTCATGTGGTGGTGATTGTTGGATTTGTGCAGCGATGGCAGAGGATCCCTCAGTAGTCTTCTTTGCCTTGGTCGCCTTCTTCGGTTTGGAGGGGGTGGCAGAGGTTTTGCTCGTTGAAGCAGAGGTAATTGTGTTGCGCAGAAGATGGTAGTTTTGTTGTACCTGCTCATGCTTAGCAAAGGCCGCTGCCCACTCTTCATCACTCATCCTATCGACTATCTTAGATCATAAGGGGGCTCCTAAACATGGGGGTGTCACAGGACTCGGTTCTGGAGTCCTATGATCGTGTATATATGCTAACTTAAGGTTCTCATCACTAGCATATCCCAGAAGTGCGGTTGGTAGAGGTCTGCAGAAGTTGTATCCTTCCAAGTGCTCTGTTGGGGTATTCTTTGCCATATGGTACATTTTAACAGTTGGTCCCTCCATTGGCCATTTTTCTAAGAGTAGCAGAGGTTCTAGAAGGACACCTAGGATTCTCTGATATTGAAGGGGGGGAAGATCTTTGCTTGTGGGTCCTTTTGCCCTCTGTGAGGATATTCTGTGGTCGATGGTGTTAACCATTTCCTGCGTCATTAAAGTGGCATAGTCCAGAGGCAAATCAAAGTACATGATTGCCATGATTTGGTGAGAGGTTTGATCAGGATTTCCCACTTTCCCAGTCAAGCATCGGTTAAGGATGGAGAAGAGAGTATTCCACAAAGGGGGGAATCTGTTTCTTCTGAAATCGTTCCTCTTCTTCAATGTTGTGTTGTACCCCAACATTTCTGCGAATCTGCAGAGCTCTGTATCAAAAGGATCCTCTGCATACTTCTTGATGCCTAGAAATCCTCTGGTTGGTAGACCAAACTCAAGAGAGAACATAGTTCTGTTGAACTTGAGTTTAAGGAATTCGGATTGGTCAGGTTTAGAGATGTATCCCTTGATTTGTCTATCTTCTTGGTCGTAACGACAACTCTGTCAGAATTGGTTGAGGTATCTGGCAGGGATTCTTTTGACGGTTTTGGTTAGCAGAGGGTAAAGGTAGTGGTTTTCCAGAATATTGAGAAGGATGGCATGTTCCTCCCTAAATGCAGTTCTTGAGGGAATCAGAAAGTGGTTATTGGCTTTTAGGGGAAGAACACGTTCAAAGTGTTCATGTTCCAGGAAATTTTGCAGGTGGGTTGTCGGAGAAAAGGCCACTGATTCACCTGAGTTATCTTGTTCTAAGTTTTCGGCCATGGTTGGGTTCTATGAGTGCTCAGATTGGGTTGGGGAGTTCGCCGGAGAGTTGGAGGTGGAAGCCATTGATGTTATCTTTAAGAATGAGAGAAGAAAGGAAGTGTTGCGGGTTTTGCAAGGTTCGCCGGAGATGAAGAGAGGAGTAAATTCGTAAAAGGAATAAGAAATAGGGTAAATGGGGTTATATAGTGGGGTAGAAACGGATAGAATTCCACGGTTAAAAAGTGAATTCAATGTTGGTTTGGGGTCCGCACTCGAGTTCTACAGCTGGAGCAACGTTTCAGAGGAACGTGTGGCATGCACGTCCAATGAAAATTTGCCACGTCAGAGGTGTCAGAGCACGATTAGACGTCGTGCGCGGCCCATTAATGCTTGGCGCGTGGGCGTTTCTACTTCTGGATGATTGTCACTCTCAGAAATAACCCGCATGTTACAGAAATTCCATAAAAAGCCAAGTATCAGAACGACAGAAGCTCTGTGGTGTAATTAGCTCTGTGGTCTGGAAACTACTTTTTAATCTCCTCTGAGCTTGTACCTTTACCAGAAACGTTTGAAAATGCATTGGAAATGATCGATAGAACTTTAGTACAAAATTTGCATTCACAGAGGCTTTGAGGCTCTGTTGGAGCCAGCAGAGGCTCTATGAGTGGAAATTTCTAATAACAAAAAATTCATAAAACTTTTTGATCATCCAAAGTTTTAATTGTTTTAAACAATGTTTTTAGGACATATTTGGAAATTGGTGTCCTAGAAAACTATTTTGGAAAAAGGTTTTGTGCGAGATACTCATATCTTGATTCACCTTTGCTCGGCAAACAACCTTGACTTCTGTGGATTTGGTTGATCACTTGTCCTCTTTGGCTCCCCCTTGAATTAACCACTTCTGTAGGTTAATCCAAGATCTCCTTCTACTCCCCCTTGACCTATGCTTGGATCAAAAGAGATAAGCAATGCATAAAAATAGGTCAAACTCACCAGAGGTTCTGTGGAAAGAGTCAGAGGCTCTGAGCAATTCCATAGAAGCTCTGTTGGGTGTAGAACTTTGATGATAGGGAACTTACATACAGAAGAGTATAAATATATACATATTTACAAGTATAAATATATACATATTTACAACTTACCCACCAAGAAAAGGAATCTTTTCTCATCTAGTGCCTTGGTGAATAAGTCTGCAAGCTGAAATTCTGTTGACACAAAGTACATCTTGATTGTGCCTAGTTCAACATGATGCTTCAGAAAGTGGTAACGGATATCGATATGTTTTGTTTTGGAGTGCTGTACAGGATTTGCAGAGATCGCTATGGCACTCTTTGAATCACAGAGGATGGGTATCTTGTATATGTTGTAACCGTAGTCCATTAGCTGAGTTCGCATCCACAGAACCTGAGAGCAACAACTAGCAGCAGCAACATATTTAGCTTCTGCCATAGATGTCGACACACAATTGTGCTTCTTGGAAGTCCAGCTGACTAGTTTCCCACCCAGGAATTGACAACTCCCAGAGGTACTTTTTCGGTCAAGTTTGCATCCTCCATAATCTGAATCTGTGAAGGCCTTAAGATCAAAGCCAGAGTTCTTCGGATACCAGAGGCCAAGATTTTTGGTTCCCTTAAGGTATCTGAAGATCTTCTTTACAGCAAGAAGGTGGGATTCTTTTGGGTTAGCTTGATATCTTGCACAGAGGCATGTGGCATATATTATATCAGGTCTACTTGCTGTTAAGTATAAAAGGGACCCAATCATGCCTCTGTAGAGCTTGCACTCTACAGATTTACCACCTGGATCTGAGTGTAACTTATTTCCAGTGGACATGGGGGTCTTCATTACAGAGGCATCAGAGAGCTTGAATTTTTAAAGAATGTCAGAGACATATTTAGCTTGATTTATGAAAATACCCTCTGATGATTGTTTGACTTGGAGTCCTAGGAAGAAGTTTAATTCTCCCATCATACTCATTTCAAACTCACTTTGCATGAGTTTCTCAAAATCTGTGCATTGTTGTGCATTTGTAGAACCAAAAATAATGTCGTCCACATAGATCTGTACAAGTAGAATCTCATCACCTTTTCTTTTATAAAACAAAGTAGTATCGGTTGTACCTCTGTCGAAATCATTTTCGAGAAGAAAGGTTGAAAGTCGTTCGTACCATGCTCTTGGAGTCTGTTTCAGTCCATACAGAGCTTTGTCAAGATAATAAACGTAGTTTGGGTACTTGGCACTTTCAAACCCTTGTGGCTGCTGGACGTATACTTCTTCTTGGATTTGACCATTCAGAAAGGCAGATTTTACATCCATTTGGAAAACTTTGAAACCTCTGTGGGCTGCGAAGGCTAAGAAGATTCTTATTGCTTCGAGCCGTGCGACAGGGGCAAAAGTTTCATCGTAATCAATGCCTTCTGCTTGGCAATATCCCTTGGCCACAAATCTCGCTTTATTTCTAATGACCACCCCATCCTCGTCCTTCTTGTTTCTGAAAACCCATTTAGTCCCTATTGCTTGTTTCCCTTTTGGCAGAGGAACTAGGGTCCATACCTTGTTTCTCTCAAACTGTAGAAGCTCTTCTTGCATTGCATCTACCCAGTTTGGATCATCTAGGGCTTTCGAGACACGTTTTGGCTCGATCACACTGATAAAATTTATAAAGAAGCAAAAGTTAGCAGTGGCTGATCTTGTCGTGACTTTTTCAGAAGGATCGCCAATTATTAGGCTCTAAGGATGGCTCTTCGTCCACTTTGTTGTTCTTGGAAGATGGTCATTAGCATCATCTAGTTGAACCTCTGTGGTTGCACTTGTTGGTTCTGGTGCAACCTCTGTAGTGGATGGTACTTCTGTGCTAGAACTTGGTGTTTCAGCTTGTGGGACTATAGGGATTAGAGTTGGAATTGGTTCCTCTAAGGAAGTTGAGACTGAATCCTTGTTTTCCTCTGGTATTGGTGTGACAACTGTCAAATTCACATCTCAGGTTAGAACTGTTTTGGATACCCCATTTTTATGACATAGTTTACACAGTGCAATTTTAGCAGTAAACACGGTACGATAGGAAAATTCGAGAAATTTTGCCTAAGAAAATCCTTGAATTAGGAAATTATCCATAAATCTCATAAAATGCCAACTTAATATATATTTATACTACAAGTATTTATGTAGTTGTTAATTTTGATATATTTTAAGTTTATTATGTATATGAATACCTTATTTTTATACTTATACTTGTATTTTTAACTTTAAAAGAAAATACTTGTATTATGATTTTTATTTTAATACATGATGTGACTAAATACCAATGTCACACCACACCACCCCACCCCCCATGTGAGGCCGGGCATCCCCCCTCTCTCATTTTAGCATAAGTAAACCCTTAACCTCACTTGTTGAACCACTTCTCTCATTTGCACTCTCTCACTAAAAAGAGTAGTCATCTCCTTCTCTCTCCATCTTCAAACCTTCATCCTCATCTTCTTAAGTTCTTCAAGAGTTCATCATAAACTCCAGCCCCTAAAATCATTTCTTCAAGAGTATCAAGTTAAACAAAGGTAAAAATAAGCGTGTTGAGTAAAATCCACACACATTCTTTCAAGTCTTTTTCATGTTCTTGCATTTCCAAAGTATGATCTTCCTCTTTTGTTACACCTTCTTCATGACTTCTAAAATCATCTTTTATAAGTCTTAATGTTTGTAGATTTACCATCGTAACATCTTTTGTTAGTAAAAGATGGTGAATCCAAAATCAAACCAAAGTTAAGACCAAAGATGAACATTTTAAACACATGCATGTAGTGATCTTGAGAGATCCATAATATTGTTCAAGAGTCTCATGAATGTACCTTTGAAAATCATTAAAAACATATTTAAACCAACATGCATGAGTTCAAAATACTGAATTTTTAGTTGCATGTTGATGTTCTTAGCAAGAACATCAACAATCTTCAAAATGGGTCTTTTATAAAAGTTTTCCAAGTTTGAGTTGATGGATAAATTGCATGCATTTTTAATGGATCACAAATATGTTTTGGGAACTGAAAATAAGTGTATGGGTTAGAGTCAAATCGGATTTTGCATGCAAAAGAATAAGAATTTTGGTTTAAAAGTCAATTGGAGAGCACATGCACAAGGTGTTGTTTGGACAGCTTGCTGTCAGATTTCACACCCCACTTCAAAGAGTCATATCTCACTCATTTTAACTCCAAATGGAGTGATTCGTTTTCTGGAAATCATTTTATTGTGTTAAGATTCAAACCCAAGTGGTTTCATTCAAAAACTCAATGATTTCATTTATCAAACAGTCCTCACAAAATCCGTGTACAAACAGCAAAGTCTTCTGTCGGGTTTTATGTCGTGTATTATTTCATGTACTTATACTCTTTCCAAAATTATGAAACTGATGCCAAAAGTTTCCTAACTCATTGAACCAACTGGACATAAAATTTCATGATCAAATTATACCTGGAACTTATCCAAAGCTGGACACAAAGTGACACCAAATTCTGGACAGTAAAAGACAAATTATTATATATTATTAAGGACTATTTCTAATCCCATTTCATCATTTCATGATGAAATAGTGGAGTATATAAGTATATCTTTTATTTATGCATTTTATTTATGTCTTTTATTTATGCATTTTATTTATTCTTTATCCCTCTTCATCTTTTATGATGAAATTGTGGAATGTTCATATATATAATATATTTATATATATTTTTGCATTTTATTCTTGATCCCATTTCATCAATTTATGATGAAATAGTGGAGTATAAATATATATTATATCTATATATTTATACATTTAAATATTTGTCATTTCGTTTACGACCCCTAATTTTATCGTCGTTACGATAAAATTTCGGTTTATACATATATAGGTACTATATATGTTTATGTTCTTTAAAACCCTTTTCGTTACTTATTGGGACGAAATTGTGGAAACTTTAATCTAAGAAGAACAATGTTTACGTTTATTACGTTATAATATTAAAACACGACAAGGCATTTTATGATGATTTGGATAGTTAGTATCGAACCTTCGAGATTGAGAACTCATTAGTGACCTTACGTTCATAGGTTTGAAGTAGGATCATCTCGGAGTACTTGTGGGAGATTCCCGGATTCTATCGCGTATCATGTGAGTATTCACAGCCCCTTTTTCAATGTTTTACATATTTTGGGGTGAAAAGCATGTGATTACTACAACTATTTTACACACCGATTATTTCGTTTTCTTGAAAATACGAAGCTTGCTTATTTATGCTTTATGGTATCTATGTTGTTGCAAATGTTGTAAGTTTGAGTTTCTTTTGCTATCATTCAAAAGTCCCCGTTTACGTATACGTTACCCGTTAACTCATGGATTGAGCCGTTGGTAATTATGGATAACGTTATTTGGTTTGACACCCCACTCACAAGTAGCGCTTGTTTGAGTGCATAATTATTGTTGTATTGGCGTATTGTTGGTGATAGAACATGCGCGTATGTGGAATGATTCCACCACTGTAGTAGGGGCAAAGTATGTCGGTATAGGTCGGGTAACGGGCTCAAGAACTTAGCATTTTACATATGATTACCTTGAGCAAGTGGTTTTTATAACCGTATTATTTTATCCATGTGTGGATTTAAACTATTTTGCGATGGCAAACAATGTTATACTCATTAAACCTGTGAACTCACCAACTATTCATTAGTTGACACTCTCATTTACATGCTTTTCAGGAGAACGTTCTTAAGGTTGGAATTTAGGAAGGCTACACGTGATGAAGCTTTCTTTCCTATCTTTAAATTTTATGTTCATTTCCCTTTCGCAAAAACAATTGTAAAAGACAAGGTTTAACCTTTGAATGTATTTTGATGGTTGTTGTGATCTTGTAACTTTTGCTATGAAACTTGAGCTGTACATTCCGTGTTTCCGCTTTAGCGGGGTGTTACAGATTTGGTATCAGAGCCAAAGGTTATAGAGAATACCGGTTTTCCTTTGGAAAACTGCAACTATAACCAAAAACGGGAATGAACATTTAAATTTCTAAACATGTTGCTAGTATAACTGGTTCGGGTATTGCATAATCGGTCTTTAATTAAACAAAGCCTGATCACCTATGTTTAATTAAAGAAAGAGTGATGTGAGACCGGAAATGGATATACTAGGAATATGTGTGTTTTCACATTTGATGCTTCACGTTGTATGCCTAGTAGGAGCGTAGTTATTGCCTATAGTATGCAATAGTATAGTACGCCTAGCCTTTATATTGCGCGATAGTAATGTTATACACTCTTACTTCAGTATCACTATGTCAACATCCTCATCACACTCTTACTTCAGCAATACTATGTCGTCGTCATCATCATCAAGCTCACAACCTTCCTACACGCCATCAAGTGAGCGTACGTCTGACGAGGAACGAGACCCGTATGATGGGCCAAGGATGCCTCCGACTGTGGCTCCTCCACAACCCATCCCGGTAGTAATGCCACCTAGGGGTCCACGTACGAGGCAAACCGCTAGGAAGAGCGTGCCCATACCTAGACGAGTGTCTTTTAGGCCTGATCAGCGAGACGCACCGGAAACCTCACGGGTGATCGAGGGAGTGCCGATTAGTCGAGCGCCTGGCATGACCTGGGCCGAAGAGCAACGCCTTAGGGTCGTGACAATGGATTTGCACGGATGTCAAATGAGGGTCAGTCACCAGAGTCAAGTCATAACCGAGCTAGTGGAGTTAAGTCATCTTTTGACCAACATGTCGTCCGATGCCGTGAACAGAGCGAAAATAGCTCGGAGGGTAGCTTTACGAGCCGAGATAATGAGCATAGTAGTAGTGGTGCTATTGACGCTATTGGTGTTGTGGGTTTCGATTGAAGTGTATCGGGGCGGATATTGACGTGGATGGTGGAAGGTTTAGAGGAGTAGTGCTAGTTATGCTTGTGTTGATGATCTTGATAGTTGTGTATTTGGGATGGTTTTGAATAGGATGATTGATAGTTTGGCAACTTTTGATAAGACTTTTGGGTTCAAAGGAAAACATTTTCTTGTGGTTATTATGAACTAAGTATTTTGGGTAATTATAAGTGATTGGTGGTATTAGATCTAAAAACTTTAGTATTGATGTAGGATGAACCTCAAAATTTTGGTATTTGCGGCATTATCTAAAAATAGGAATGAAGTTTTATCTTAATGTTATCGGGAGCAGGAATAAGAAAGTAGTATGGAACTTTGGGATGAATGCTAAGGAAGTAGGGCGTTACCATGGACCCCTCCCGAAATGCAATCAGTGCAATTTGCATCATGTAGGAACCTGTCCCATCTGTGAACTCTGTAAGCAAAAAGGTCATTTAGCCCGATTTTGTAAGACGGTGAAGAATGTGAAAAAGGAAGGAAGGGTATGCTATGAGTGCGGAAGTCCAGATCACTTCCGAAACGTGTGCCCAAGGTGGACAAGGGGACCAAACAATAACAACGCTGGGTATCAAACAACACAAGCTAATCAGGGAAACCAAGGAGGACAAGCTCGAGGACGGGCATTTGTGTTAGGAGCAGAAGAAGCACATCGAGACCCCAATGTAGTGACAAGTACGTTTCTTCTAAATGATTATTATGCATCCGTATTATTCGACACTGGTGCCGATAAGAGCTTTGTTTCTTTAGAATTTAGGCCTTTGATCAATCTAGAATCTAAGAAAATGCCGAATGCTTATATTGTTGAGGTTGCTAATGGATTTGAATTAGAAGCTAAGGATGTAATCTTAGGCTGTACCTTGAACTTAGCTGATAAATTGTTTAGTGTCGATCTTATTCCAATTGAATTGGGGAGTTTCGATGTAGTAATAGGCATGGATTGGTTATCTAAGCACCGAGAAGAGGGTAGTTGTTTTGAAAAGACGGTTAGGTTACCATTACAAGGTGGAGAAACCCTAGTTGTCCAAGGAGATAGAGCTGGAAGGAGTCTGAAGATCGTATCATGTATGAAGGTCCACAAGT
The DNA here is from genome assembly GCA_033807775.1 of Saussurea involucrata. Classification (NCBI taxonomy): domain Eukaryota; kingdom Viridiplantae; phylum Streptophyta; class Magnoliopsida; order Asterales; family Asteraceae; genus Saussurea; species Saussurea involucrata. The sequence continues at coordinate 18,278,882 of CM066326.1, forward strand.
ATTTGAGGAAGAAGTATGTTGCGTTCTTGGCGCAAGTAATTGAGAAGAAGTCTGAGGAGAGGCGAGTCCAGGATATTCCTGTGGTGAAGGATCACCAAGAAGTATTTCCAGACGATTTGCCTGGACTTCCACCGTTTAGACAAGTCGAATTTCAGATTGATCTTGTACCCGGAGCGGCACCCGTAGCTAAGGCCCCGTATCGCTTAGCACCTGCAGAAATGCAAGAGTTGTCGAATCAACTTCAAGAACTTTTGGATAAAGGATTCATTCGACCAAGTTCATCACCCTGGGGAGCCCGGATTCTCTTCGTCAAGAAGAAGGATGGATCGTTTCGAATGTGTATCGATTATAGGGAGCTAAATAAGTTGACAATCAAGAACCGATATCCCCTCCCTCGAATAGACGATTTGTTCGACCAGTTGCAAGGTGCAACTTACTTCTCTAAGATTGATCTTCGATCGGGATATCATCAGTTGAGAGTCCGAGAGGAAGATATTCCTAAAACAGCTTTTAGAACTCGCTATGGACACTACGAGTTTTTAGTTATGCCATTTGGATTGACGAACGCGCCAGCTGTGTTTATGGATCTAATGAATAGAGTATGTAGGCCATACCTTGATAAGTTTGTGATTGTGTTCATCGATGATATACTAATCTATTCTCAGAGTAAGAAGGATCATGAGCAGCATCTAAAAGTGATTTTAGAACTTCTTAAGGAGCAGAAGCTATATGCCAAATTCTCTAAGTGCGAATTTTGGATTCGGGAGGTACATTTCTTAGGTCACGTAATCGGGGAGAAAGGGATTCACGTGGACCCGGCTAAGGTGGAAGCCATTAAGAAATGGGAAGCCCCAAGGACTCCAACAGAAATTCGCCAATTTTTAGGCTTGGCAGGGTATTATCGACGTTTTATCGAGAATTTTTCTAAGATCGCTAAACCCCTTACCACATTAACCCAAAAGGAGAAGGAATTCGTTTGGGGAATTCCACAAGAAGAAGCATTTCAACTTCTGAAGAAAAAGTTGTGTAATGCACCGATTTTAGCTTTACCGGAAGGAACGGAAAATTTTGTAGTGTATTGTGACGCATCACATCAAGGATTAGGTTGCGTATTGATGCAAAATGATAAGGTGATAGCATATTCCTCGAAACAATTAAAAGTTCACGAAAAGAACTATACCACACACGATTTGGAACTCGGAGCTGTGGTATTCGCTCTGAAGATATGGAGACATTATCTATATGGTACCAAGTGTACTATTTTCACCGATCATAAAAGTTTTCAACACATCTTTGATCAAAAGATGCTGAACATGAGGCAAAGAAGATGGGTAGAACTTCTCAGCGATTACGATTGTGAGATACGTTACCACCCAGGTAAGGCCAATGTGGTAGCCGATGCCTTAAGTAGGAAAGAAAGGGTAAAACCTTCACGAGTCCGAGCGTTAGGAGCACTGGTTCAAACAAGTTTGAAAACCCGGATTTTTGAAGCTCAGATTGAAGCATTGAAACCTGAAAATCTGAAGGGAGAGACTCTTCATGGTTTAGAGTCTAGTTTTGAAACTAAGATTGATGGAATACGTTACTTTAAGGGCAGAGTGTGGATCCCAAAGGCTGACAACCTACGGGAAATGATTTTTGAGGAGGCTCATAAATCGAAGTATTCAATTCACCCAGGAGCGGATAAGATGTACAAGGATTTAAGGAAATACTATTGGTGGCCAGGAATGAAGAAGGATATTGCCATATATGTAAGAAAATGCATAACGTGTGCAAAGGTCAAGGCTGTATATCAAAAGCCATCGGGACTGTTGCAACAACCGGAAATTCCCCAGTGGAAATGGGAGCAAATCATTATGGATTTTATAACCAAACTCCCGAGAACTGCCAAGGGGCATGACACGATTTGGGTTATAGTAGATCGATTTACGAAGTCTGCACATTTCTTACCTATTCGGGAAGATTATAAGATGGAAAAGCTTGCCCAAATCTACATCAAGGAGATCGTTACGCGGCATGGAGTTCCAGTTTCCATTATATCGGATAGAGATAGTCGCTTCACATCCCGATTTTGGCAATCACTTCAAAAAGCGTTGGGTACTCAGTTGAACTTAAGCACGGGTTATCATCCTCAAACGGATGGTCAGAGTGAGCGAACCATTCAGACGTTGGAGGACATGCTTCGGGCATGTGTAATAGATTTTGGAGGAAGTTGGGATAACCATTTGCCATTAGTTGAGTTTTCCTACAACAATAGCTATCACACTAGTATCAAGTGTGCGCCATATGAAGCTCTATATGGATGCAAGTGTCGATCACCTCTTTGTTGGTTGGAAATAGGAGATAGTCAGCTATCTAGTCCGGATATCGTACAAGAAACCACCGACAAGATTGCAGTTATCAGAGATAGGCTTAAAGCAGCTCAAGATCGTCAGAAGAGCTATGCGGACAATCGAAGAAAGCCTCTAGAATTTCAAATTGGTGATAGAGTCTTTTTAAAAGTATCCCCTTGGAAGGGAACAGTCCGTTTTGGGAAAAGAGGAAAGTTGAGTCCACGGTATGTTGGACCATTCAAGATCATGAAAAGAATTGGACCAGTAGCTTATAAGATGGAATTGCCAATGGAGTTAAGTGCTATCCACAACATGTTTCACGTGTCGAACCTAAAGAAGTGTTTACCTGATGAAGCAGTAACTGTGCCCTTGGAAGAAGTCCAAATCAACAATAAACTGCACATCGTAGAGGAACCAATGGAAATACTCGATAGGGAAGTCAACCGTCTTAAGCGAAGCAAAATCCCGATAGTAAAAGTCTATTGGAACACAAGGAGTGGGCCTGAATACACTTGGGAGCGGGAGGACTACATGTTACAAAAGTATCCTCACCTCTTCGCAAGCAAACCTGTTAACGCTAGCGACACTTGAATTTCGGGACGAAATTCTTCTAACCGGGGGAGACTGTGACAACTGTCAAATTCACATCTCAGGTTAGAACTGTTTTGGATACCTCATTTTTATGACATAGTTTACACAGTGCAATTTTAGCAGTAAACACGGTACGATAGGAAAATTCGAGAAATTTTGCCTAAGAAAATCCTTGAATTAGGAAATTATCCATAAATCTCATAAAATGCCAACTTAATATATATTTATACTGCAAGTATTTATGTAGTTGTTAATTTTGATATATTTTAAGTTTATTATGTATATGAATACCTTATTTTTATACTTATACTTGTATTTTTAACTTTAAAAGAAAATACTTGTATTATGATTTTTATTTTAATACATGATGTGACTAAATACCATTGTCACACCACACCACCCCACCCCCCATGTGAGGCCGGCCATCCCCACCCCCTCTCTCATTTTTGCATAAGTAAACCCTTAAACTCACTTGTTGAACCACTTCTCTCATTTGCACTCTCTCACTAAAAAGAGTAGTCGTCTCCTTCTCTCTCCATCTTCAAACCTTCATCCTCATCTTCATAAGTTCTTCAAGAGTTCATCATAAACTCCAGCCCCTAAAATCATTTCTTCAAGACTATCAAGTTAAACAAAGGTAAAAATAAGCGTGTTGAGTAAAATCCACACACATTCTTTCAAGTCTTTTTCATGTTCTTGCATTTCCAAAGTATGATCTTCCTCTTTTGTTACACCTTCTTCATGACTTCTAAAATCATCTTTTATAAGTCTTAATGTTTGTAGATTTACCATCGTAACATCTTTTGTTAGTAAAAGATGGTGAATCCAAAATCAAACCAAAGTTAAGACCAAAGATGAACATTTTAAACACATGCATGTAGTGATCTTGAGAGATCCATAATTTTGTTCAAGAGTCTCATGAATGTCGTGTATTATTTCATGTACTTATTCTCTTTAAAAAATTATGAAACTGATGCCAAAAGTTTCCTAACTCATTGAACCAACTGGACATAAAATTTCATGATCAAATTATACCTGGAAGTTATCCAAAGCTGGACACAAAGTGACACCAAATTCTGGACAGTAAAGGACAAATTATTATATATTATTAAGGACTATTTCTAATCCCATTTCATGATGAAATAGTGGAGTATAAGTATATCTTATATTTATGCAGTTTATTTATGCATTTTATTTATGTCTTTTATTTATGCATTTTATTTATTCTTTATCCTTCTTCATCTTTTATGATGAAATTGTGGAATGTTCATATATATAATATAATTATATATATTTATGCATTTTATTCTTGATCTCATTTCATCATTTTATGATGAAATAGTGGAGTATAAATATATATTATATCTATATATTTATACATTTAAATATTTGTCATTTCGTTTACGACCCCTAATTTTATCGTCGTTACGATAAAATTTCGGTTTATACATATATATGTACTATATATGTTTATGTTCTTTAAAACCCATTTCGTTACTTATTGGGACGAAATTGTGGAAACTTTAATTTAAGAAGAACAATGTTTACGTTTATTACGTTATAATATTAAAACACGACAAGACATTTTATGATGATTTGGATAGTTAGTATTGAACCTTCGAGATTGAGAACTCATTAGTGACCTTACGTTCATAGGTTTGAAGTAGGATCATCTCGGAGTACTTGTGGGAGATTCCCGGATTCTATCGCGTATCATGTGAGTATTTACAGCCCCTTTTTCAATGTTTTACATATTTTGGGGTGAAAAGCATGTGATTACTACAACTATTTTACACATCGATTATTTCGTTTTCTTGAAAATACGAAGCTTGCTTATTTATGCTCTATGGTATCTACGTTGTTGCAAATGTTGTAAGTTTGAGTTTCTTTTGCTATCATTCAAAAGTCCCTGTTTACGTATACGTTACCCGTTAACTCATGGATTGAGCCGTTGGTAATTATGGATAACGTTATTTGGTTTGACACCCCACTCACAAGTAGCGCTTGTTTGAGTGCATAATTATTGTTGTATTGGCGTATTGTTGGTGATAGAACATGCGCGTATGTGGAATGATTCCACCACTGTAGTAGGGGCAAAGTATGTCGGTATAGGTCGGGTAACGGGCTCAAGAACTTAGCATTTTACATATGATTACCTTGAGCAAGTGGTTTTTATAACCGTATTATTTTATCCCATGTGTGGATTTAAACTATTTTGTGATGGCAAACAATGTTATACTCATTAAACCTGTGAACTCACCAACTATTCATTAGTTGACACTCTCATTTACATGCTTTTCAGGAGAACGTTCTTAAGGTTGGAATTTAGGAAGGCTACACGTGATGAAGCTTTCTTTCCTATATTTAAATTTTATGTTCATTTCCCTTTCGCAAAAACAATTGTAAAAGACAAGGTTTAACCTTTGAATGTATTTTGATGGTTGTTGTGATCTTGTAACTTTTGCTATGAAACTTGAGCTGTACATTCCGTGTTTCCGCTTTAGCGGGTTGTTACAATTGGTTCCTCTGTAGTTACTGGAGTTGGCATTTCCAGTGCCTCTGTAGTAGAATCCTTGATTGTATCATCTTCTGTTCGCTCCCCCTCAGCACCTTGCATCTGCACGATTTACTGAAGAGGATGAAGTATTTAATGGACCAGTTAGAGATATACCTGACTCAGTCTGGTTTGCAGAAGATGTTTCTCCAGAGGCTCTGACGGCTCCGGCAGAGGGATCAATATCATCATGGAACGTCTCTTCAAATAGCAGATTTAGTTCTACTTATCTTGTAGGGGAGATGCTAGAGGATTCCTTTTTGAGACCAAGTTCTAAACTGATTTGTTCAGAAGTCTTTTGAAAGGAATCTTCAAAAGAGACATTGATACTCTCTACAATGGTTCGTGACCGCAGAAGATAAACTCTACAGGCCTTTGATGTGGTAGAGTACCCAATGAACTTGCCTTCGTCTGCTTTCACATCAAACTTTACTCTTGCTTCTCTATCATTCAGGACAAAACACTTGCATCCAAATACATGGAAGAACTTGATGTTTGGCCGCCTTTTGTTGATCAAGTGATAAGGTGTTTTGATGTGTCTTTCCACTATGGTTGATCGATTCTGGGTGTAGCAAGCGGTTGATACTGCTTCTGCCCAGAAAGAAATTGGTAATCCAGATGTTGTCAGCATAGTTCTAGCAGCCTCCACAAGCGTGCGTTTCTTTCGTTCAACCACGCCATTTTGTTGTGGGGTGCGTGCAGCAGAGAAGTTCTGAGATATGCCTTCTTATGTGAGGTAAGCTTCAATGACAGAGTTTTTAAATTATGTGCCATTGTCGCTTCTTAACTTTTGAATCCTGTACTCATATAGAACTTGGATTCTTTTCATTAGGTTTATCAGAATATTTGGAACATCTGATTTCTTTCTGACAAATTCCACCCATGTAAATCTTGAGTATTCATCAATCAACACAAGTAAATATTTCTTGCCGCCTAGGCTCTGTGTAGCGATTGGACCGCAGAGGTCAACGTGTAGCATGTACAGAGGCCAAGGGCAAGACACATCAGTCTTGCCTTTATGGGAGGCTCTTTTGAGCTTACCCATTTCGCAGGCAGAGCATAAATGATCTTTACTGAATTTGACATTTGGCAAACCTTTAACAAGATCAAGTTTTACAAGCTTATCTAGAGTATGAAAGTTTAAGTGGCAGAACCTGTTATGCCATAACCAGGCTTATTTGTTTTTACAGGCAACAAGGCAGAGCTTGTCTTTCTTGTTCTTGGCACTGAAGTTCATGAGGTACAAATCTCCCTTACGTTTGGCTCGCAGAAGTTCGACTCCTGTATCTTCACCTTGCAGAGAGCAGAAGGTTCTTTTGAACATGACGTCAAAACCCGTATCACAAAGTTGGCTAATGTTGGTCCCGAAGGGCTATACAAGTTTATAGAAGGGGGGGGGGGGGGGTGAATACAAACACACGTTTTTACTTTTCTAAATTGTTTATTGATAAATCAAGACAATTTACAACTTGTTGCGGAACAAGATTAAGGATAAACCTAATCTAAACAAGTCTTGAGAAACACTAAGTTTCTTGCACTAGAAAAAGTTAAAGAAATTATGAATAATAACTTAACAATAAGAAATAAGAAGATGGTCCGAGCATACTTCAAAACTGAAGTAAGGTTCTTCTTATATACTGCATGCATTTAATGCATGGCAGTATGGCTTTACACGTGGCAGCAGCTGAGTGGTTGCATGTCATTGACCTTTGTAGACAACCTTAGTAGCCGCATGGTGCACATTGTAGAATCAGAGTTGTTGTACGATTACAGACAAAAGGGATGTCCGTTCTGACAATTCGTACGGAGACGTGCAAGGGAGGTAAGACAATAGTAACATACAGGGAGACTTCATGATCAGCTTTCGTTGAGTCAGATCTTTATCAGCGAATGATAAAGTTCAGCGATTGCTGAAGTCTTTTACTTGATACTTCACGTTGAATGGATAGGTCTTGCTTCGCTGATATCCGCATCAGTTCATGAGTAGACTTGTCGCTGGTTCTTGAGCTTGATCTTCGACTTCAACGTAGAACTTTGGTTGACGTGAAACTTGTCTTCAGGGATCATAAGTAAACAACTAACTTATCAGCGATCATCTCATAGACTGAACATGCTCAGAGCTATATGATGATGAACAATGTTCGCTGAATATCTAATCTAAAGAGTGAGAGTTCCTATCAGCGGTACTGTAAAGTCTTAGTACTTATCAGCGATAGTGAAACTCTGATACATATTTTTTACTTGCAATTTTCACTAAGTGTTTAAGAGAGGGTCATTATCAAATCACTGAGGGTTTGGATCAACAATATCCCCCTATTTGATTATGACATAGCAACAGAGAAAATTGCTATGTAATGAAAACATAAGGAAAAAAAGAACTCATAAAATATTTGTCCCTTTTACTGTTTTCTGGGATCTTTTCAGTACTGATGGAGTAAAGTACATTCGCTGAAATTTTTCTTTAAACTTCGTAAAGATTACATAGGGAAGTGGAAAAATTACAAGTACAACAAATAAAATTACAAGTACAAAAGATGTAGACCGATAGGGATAGAAAGAATTACAAGGCGATCCTATCCGTCAAAAGGTTCTTCCTTGATGAGAAGTTCATCGAGGGTCTTTGATGTGGGAATCATCCAGTCAGGGACATTTACTCCTTGAATCTTTTTGTTTAAAGCTTCTTCAAAAATCAAGGGCTTCAGGTGTCTAGCTTTAATGTCGCGTCTGACTTCACACCAGTATATGAGATCTCTGAGTTGTTCGATGGGAGTGATTGGAAGCTCAGAGATGCGTTGAAAGTGATGATTTCCTTGGTAGTCTAGAAAGAATATACCATAAGGATTACTTACAACTTTGCCAGGAATGAAAGTTTCTCCAGGTGGTAGGGAGGTGTCAAGCGCTGAGAGATCAGCATCAGGGCCAAGAACTTCAGCACGAGAGAAACCAATACCTGTTTCATTCCGTATAGGAGGGCCTGAGTCTGAGACTTTCTTTTCCTTTGCAGAGACTCTTCTTTGTTGAGGAGGAAGAAGAGTGGAAGGAGGAATATCCACAACAGAAGAAACCAAGTCGATCTGAGTATTTAAAATTTTCTCGACATGGCTCTTGAACTTTGAGCGCGATCCCTGAATGGATAATTTCACTTCCAACCATTCAGAGAAACCAAACTTCTCTAAAGTAGTAGCATAGAAGGTTTGCTTGGTTTTGTCTTCTCTGAATACATCAATTTCAACAACAGGAACGTCAACGAACAGTCTTCCTATGATGTTTACTTTGATGATTTTGGATGGTCGAGATCGATAATTCAACATTTCTTTACACCATTTCAAAGTCGTATCAGATACTTTCGTCTTTTCTTCAACGATCCTTTGGGCATCATCCCATAGCTGACGTTGGACATTAATGGGAGTTCTTTTTAGCGCGGGGTCTTTCACCGATTGTTGGACAAGATGGATGGCGAGTTCTCTGTCTTTTTCTTCAGCTTCCCTTCTTTCAGCGATTAACCTTTCAGCTCTGAGGTGATCCTGGTATTCCTTTGGTGAAAGTCTGAACTTTGGAGGAATAGAAGGAAGTTGATCACGCTTCAGGATGATTCGCTGATCTTCGAATCTCTTAATCATTGCATCTCTCTTTTCTTGATCCTCTTCACTCAGCTTTTGAGGAGCCAAGGAAGGTCTGTTTTGGTGAGAGAGCAACTGTTCTTCAAGTTCATCAGTCTCAGTGGTTAAATCCAAGACTGGAATTATTTCTTCAGCTCTTGTGGCTGGGATTATTCATGGTGTAGTCGAAGGAGCTTCAGCGGGATCCTTAAACAGGGGAGAGGACTAGCTGAAACACAACGATCGTTTAAGTAAGCAGAGTTGGGGAAGAAAGAGATAGAGAAAAGAGTGTGGTTAAGTGTATAGAGGTTTTATGGATAGAAGGATTGAGATTGAGAAGGGATAGAGGAGGGATGCAGTGTAAGGGAATAGGAGGTAGTGTACCTGACAAACTGGCTTTTGAAGCAAGATCATCAGATTGTCTTCTGTAGCAAGGCCTTTGTTTTTGCCTTTGTCAGCTTCAGACGCTGCAGGCTTTGTCTTGGTCCGCTCCCTTGAAGGTTCATTTATCGAAATCCCTTTGAGAGTTGTAGTCTTCTGAACAGGCTTGACGATAAAGGAGTCATCATCATCATCATCATCATCATCATCATCGTCATCATCATCATTCTTTGGAGAAGAAGATGGTTCATCATCAGAGATGTCGACAGCTTCATCGTCTTCAGCTTCGTCTTCATCAGATTCAACTTCTTCAGCGTAGGGTGAGGTTACATCAGCAACAGCTTCAATGTTCTGCTCTTCGAGTTGCTCCCCCTAAGATACAAAGGAAGGTTTCTCGGTTCCCTCAGGGTTTTCAACTCCCTGAGGTTTTGAAGAAGTAGCATCACCTTCAGTCTCAATACCCTCCCACTCGGCATAAGGAAGGTCTTCTTTATTTTTCTTCTCCCCCTCATCATTATGGGGAAGGTCTTCTTTAGGCTTCTCCCCCTCTTCCACATCATGGTTGGGGGAGGTAACGGACTTTTCAGCAGCAGCAGCAGCAATAGGATTACTGTCTTCTTGGCCAGTAATTCTTATGCAGTTTTCAATCGCTGCTACTTTGTTTTCTAGGCCAGTAATAGCAGGACTGATCTTTTTGAGATCGTCTCGATCGGCCTGAGTGAAATGAGAAGTTGGGGTGTTCAGGCGATCGAGCACTTTCTGAACAATCTCTTTGACCGCAGAGACTTCAGTCTTGATCGTGGAAACTTCACTCTTAAGAGAACCAACCTCTGTCTTCAATGATGTGACTTCATTGGACAGAGAGGTGAAGTTTCTTGAGAGAGTGGTTGTGGCGGTTGAGTTTTCAGCGAGGGTGGTATTAAATTTAGCAATGCTACCATCCACCTTCTCCAGATCAGCTTTGGAGGCTTTCTTTTCAACCTCAGTGGTCAAAGTCTTCAAGTTCTCGCCAGCGTTTGTAACCGCTGAAGAGTTGGCAGTTAGAGTTTTGTTGAAAGACTCCATCTTTGTTTCCAGGGCCGTCAGGGAGGTGTGGATATCCCCCAAATTAGGACCTGAAAAAGTTATAAACTTATGAACAGAGGAAAGCTCAGAAGTTTGGGTTTGAGAGAGAGAAGTGTGTGGGATTTTGTATATACCTGCAGGCGGGTTGGCAAAGTTGTCGAAACCTCGATGTCCTGAAAAAGTTTCGTAGTCGTTTTCAATATTTCCTAGACGACTGGAAGTACCTGCAGGTCCTGTGGTGTGTCCTATCATCCTCTGAAACTGTTCAGCAGTAGTGTCGCTGAGGATGACGGTTGTTGAGGAGAATAGGGGAATAGATTAAGTGACCAAAGAAAAGGTGAGAGGAATGGAGGATAAGAATGATGGTTGGGTGCGGGGTTCAGCGTTGGATCCGCTGAGAATCACTTCAGTCTGTACAGAGGCTGAAGGAGGTGGGTTCATTTCCAAGTTTATAACTTCAGCGTTTAGAGACGCTGAAGCTGGGATGGAAGGGGTGGTTTGTTCAGGTGTGGCAGAGCGTACCAATGAACTTTCCATCAGCTCTTCAAGATGAGCTGAGGAGTCTTCAGCATGTAAATGCTGGGGGGGGGTTGCTCCTTGGTTTTCTTGATTCTTTTGGAACCAAGTTGGGTAGTAGATTGTTTCCTTTTTCTAGAAGGAGTAGAGGTTGCAGCTGGGGTATCAGCGGTGGGGATTTCCACTGAATGAGCCACATAAGTAGAAGAAGGAGGATTGAGAATAGATAAGAGAGTAGAGAGACGTACCTCGTTTGGCAGGGGCTTGAAGTCGAGCACCTTAGAGCCAACCTGATAGAGTTTCAGGTCTCCTACTGTTGGGTAGTTATCTTTAAGGCCGGTTTAGAAGATGGCGCTGACGAATCTTGGGTATGGAACCCATGATGGTCTATCAGCAAAATCTACTCTGAGCGCAAGATCGTCGTAGATTATCGAGGCCCAGTCAACATGGAGACCCTTCAGCAATGCGTAGCCCATGGCTTGCTGTGGTTGAGTAGCTTGATCAGAGGAGCCACTCTTTGCTGTCATGCAGCTTATCAGGTGTGCGTAGATGAAGTTCATCTCGCTGGGCATTTTTTACTTCTTGATTGCAGTCAGTTTCTTCTCGGATTTTTCATCTCTCCCTTGATCCCAAACGTACTTCATTGCATCAAAGAATGCAATGAGTGTTTCTCTATCAGCATGTCTCTTAGGATCAGGAAAAGGAACAAATGGTTTATCTTTGGTGGCAACAGGGAGATTCAGTGCTTTTCGAATAATAGCAGGGTTGATTTTGATGGTGCCAAAATCAGTGTCACAGAGGATGACATCAAGTAGTTTGGTAGGGTCTTTGGATGATGGTAGCAGAGTGTGTCTGGCGGTATACCAAAATTGAGATAATAGTAACTAATGAGCAGGGGGTGTTATGGTCAAGGCTGTAGAGAGGCAACAGGTTTTCAGAAAATTCACAGTGTCGTCTAGATGTTTGACTTGCTTCTTCGGAGGAAAATCGAACATCGCATGGAGGTTGTTTGATTTTGTAAAAGAGATATCCTCAATTTTGAACTTGACCTGAGGAGCCTTCGTGATTTCAAGTTCCTCAGCAGCAGTAGTGTTCTCAGTAGTTGGAATACCAGTAGAAGGAGCAGCCATTTATGTAATCAGCTCAACCAAAGATCAACAAAACAAATAGTCTTAATGTGGAAATATTTTCCAATAAGATGTTTTTGAATTTTGTCCATTTCATTCAGCCAAAAATCCCTTTGAGAAAGATTAGGGTTTTTCTTGTTTTGAGAAAGAGTTACAAAACGTAGAGATTATGTGTTTTCCAATTTTCATTTGAAGAAGGAATTCTGGAAAAACATATGAAGAACAAGTTTACGAGTTTTGATATAAACTTGAAGAACAACTATGAAGGCTGTATTCATAAAATCATGAACAGAAAATGATTTCATTTTATAAAAGTTCTTTTGTTTGATCTGTTAAAAGCAAAGAATAAGATCATAAACAAATAATGTAGGTATAAAATAAGAGTATTAACCTGGTTCGTCAAAGAAGAAGATGAACAGTTTCTGGAAATTTTGAGAGCTCAAAATGCAACAGTAAATCTTTTTCTTGCTTGGAGGAGAAGTTTTTCGCGTAAAGAGAAAAATATAAACCCAAAATGGTTTATATAGAGAGAGTAGAGAGAGAGAAAATCTTGAGCGGGAAAAGATTTTCATCATGACACGGACACGTGTTTGCATTTGATTGGAAGGTAAACGAAACGTGCAATCATGTGTTAGAAAAAGAACGTGCCAGGGCTTATCCGTTGCGATGACGTCACAACTGTCCTTTCATATTTTAGGATGTCTCTGAGGTTTTGAAAGCTCAGGGACACTTTTGAAAATATGAAGCACTGAATAGAAATATCAGTGTTGGTTTAAGAAATTTCAAAGTATCGCTGTTAAGGAACAGATATTCAGCGATGCAATTTGTTTTGAAATCTTACATTCACATGCGAACGTCAGCGAGTAAGAGAGAAAGCATACCTTGACATCAGCGAATCAATTATGTTCAGAGAGAGAATGATAGAATGGGTTATACCAGTTGATATTATCCTATCGCTGATCAAATGTGAACCACTGAAGATTTTACTCTTCAAAGTTCAGCATTCCAAGCTCGCTGATGAGAAAGTTGAATCTTGTCTCATCAAGAGGTTTGGTGAACAGATCAGCTAACTGATAGTCAGTTGGGATAAAATGAAGTTCTATATCACCATTCATCACATGATCTCTGATAAAATGATACCTGATTTCGATGTGTTTTGTCTTTGAGTGTAGCACTGGATTGTTGGCTATAGCGATGGCACTTGTGCTGTCGCAATAGATTGGAATTTTCGAGAGCTGAAGGTCATAGTCTAGTAGTTGATTTCCCATCCACAAGACCTGAGAACAACAGCTTCCAGCGGCTACATATTCAGCTTCAGCAGTTGAGGTGGACACTGAGTTTTGCTTTTTACTTGTCCAACTCACCAGCTTTCCACCCAGGAACTGACAGCCTCCTGTGGTGCTTTTCCTATCCAATTTGCAACCTGCAAAATCACTATCTGAATAGGCGATTAGATCAAACCATGAGTCTTTGGGATACCAAAGACCTAGGTTCATAGTACCCTTAAGGTAACGAAAGATTCGCTTTATAGCGATCATATGAGATTCCTTCGGTTCAACTTGATATCGTGCACACAAACAGGTTGCGTACATAATATCGGGTCGGCTAGCTGTAAGATACAAGAGAGAGCCGATCATCCCACGGTACAGCGTGACATTAACAGGTATTCCATTTGAATCCTTGTCTAGTGTCAGCGGTGGTGCCATAGGGGTTTTCATAGCTGAACTCTGAGTTACATCGAATTTCTTCAGCATATCTTTAACATACTTTCCCTGATTAATGAAAGTTCCTTTTTCATTTTGCTTTATCTGAAGACCAAGGAAATATGTTAGCTCACCCATCATGCTCATTTTATACTCTTCTTTCATTCTATCAGCGAAACGAGTACAAAGGTCAGGGTTAGTAGAACCAAATATAATGTCATCAACATATATCTGAACAAGAATAATATGACCTTTTACATTCCTGAAGAATAGAGTCTTATCGATTTTACCACGCTCAAATTGTTCAATATGGAGATAAGTAGAGAGAATGTCATACCATGCACGAGGAGCTTGCTTTAAGCCATAAAGTGCCTTATCCAGTTTATAAACATAACCTGGACGCTTAGGATCTGAGAATCCTGGAGGTTGTTCCACATTGACTTCTTCATTCAGCTTTCCATTTAGAAATGCTGACTTAACATCCATCTGATATACTTTGAAGTCTTTGTGTACATCGTATGCTAAGAATAGACGAATAGATTCTAGTCTTGCTACTGGAGCAAATGTTTCGTCGTAATCTATGCCTTCCTCTTGTCTGTATCCCTGAGCAACAAGACGAGCCTTGTTGCGGGTTATAGTTCCATGTTCGTCCAACTTGTTTCGATAGACCCATTTAGTGCCTATCACTGTTTTGTCAGTTGGTCTTCGAACAAGTTTCCAAACTTTGTTTCTTTCGAATTCAGTCAGCTCTTCTTGCATGGCGCTGACCCAGTTTGGATCTTTGAGGGCATCATCTATTTTCTTTGGTTCAATCAGAGAAATAAAGTTAACAAATAAACAAATATTACCTGCACTTCGTCGAGTCTGAACACCAGCATTTGGATCACCAAGAATTTGATCAATTGGGTGATTTACAGTCCATCGCTGAGCAGGAGCATAAGTCGCTGACTCAAATTGAACTGGAGGAGCTGAAGATGAAGCTTCAGCAACTTCTGGAATATCAGCCAAGAGAGGAGTAGGTGCAGATGTCATATCATTTACTGATTGCTGAGAAGTAGATGGAATGTCTGAGACATTTGGTTCAGAAGTAGGTATAGTGTTTAAAGGAACTGCTGAGACCCATGATGTTTCAGCTTCACTATTCTGCAAGTTTGGGATGATAGTAGGACTATCATCTTCAACTGAATGAGTATGAGGAGTGGGAATATCTTCTGAATCACCAAGATGAGAAAACAACCATTGATCCAGTTCTTCAGTATCAAACTTTCCAAGGGCATCTCTGTTGTTCAATATGAAACATTGACATCCAAAGATGTGAAGAAAGGTAATTGAAGGCTTTCCCCCATAAAAAAGTTCATAGGCTGTTTTATTAAATATTTTGACTATCAGCGACCTGTTTTGCGTAAAACAAGCGGTGTTGACAGCTTCTGCCCAAAACTGAGTAGGCTGGTGAGAATCGCTGAGCATTGAACGTGCAGCTTCAATAATAATTCTATTTCTTCTTTCAGCGACTCCGTTTTGTTGCGGTGTTCTCACTGAAGAAAGGTTGTGAGAAATACCCTTACTCTCAAAGAAGGAATCAAGAGAACTATTTTTGAATTCAGTCCCATGATCACTCCTTATTGAGCGAACGGTCAAGTTTTTCAGGGTTTCCATTTTCCGAATAAAGGTGATGAGTTCTTCAGGGGTGTCACTCTTAGAACGGAGAAACATAACCCATGTATATCGAGAGAATTCATCAGCTATGACCAATGTATATTACTTTCCAACGATGGATTGTTTGTTAACAGGGACAAACAAATCCATATGTAGAAGTTGTAGATGAGATGATACTGAGGAAACTTGCTTTGACTTAAAGCTTGCTTTGGTCTGCTTGCCTTTCTCACACGCTGAACATAAGGATTCTTTGGCGTATGAGTGCTGAGGTAGACCAATGACTAACTCTTTTGAAGAAAGAGTGTTCAGTGTCTTGAAGTTTAGATGAGAGAGCCTCTTATGCCATAACCAGTTGACATCAGATGAGGCTTTTGAAAAGAAACAAGAGTTCTCAGTGGTTATTTAGTCCATTTTTATTACATAAACATTTTCCAAACGATAACCGCTGAGAGCTATCTTCTCCTTTTTGTCAGCGACAAAGCAGGATTCCTTAGTAAAGATTACTTTGTTATCCTTGTCGCAAAGCTGACTGATGCTTAGAAGATTATGCTTCAGCCCTTCAACATATGCGACTCTTCTGAAGGTTGTTGTACCATTAGATAGTACACCAAACCCTCGGGTTTGACCTTTTCCATTTCCACCGAAAGTTACAGAGGGACCCTTCTCTTCTTTGTACTCAGTGAGCAAGTTCTTCATACCAGTCATGTGTCTAGAGCATCCGCTATCGAGATACCAGATACCCTTCTTAACCTGCATTACAAAGGAAGATTAGTTTTTCTTGGGTACCCACTGAACCATGTGTACACACTTGTCAGTGGGGGTAGAAGAAGAGGTGGAAGGTTCAGCAGTCTTCGCAGCATTTTAAGATTTAGCTTTGTCAGTCTTCACTTTAGTTAATTTCTTAACCTCAGTGGTCTTCTTTGCCTTGGGGGCAATGATCTTCACCTTAGCTATCTTTTCAGCTTGGGTGGCTGTGGGGCACTTACTAGCAATATGATTTGTAAGTCCACAATGATAACATTTCCTATAACCAAAAGTAGTTATAGGACCATTTGCATGGTGAGCTTTTGATTTTGAATTAGAAGGACCAGCACCAAGTAAGCTATTGGTTTTTGAAATGGGAGGAACATTTAGTTCTTCGGATTTCTTACCAATGATTTCCACTTTGATTCTAGGAGTAGATCGCTGAATAGATTCACGCTGAATAAATCCAGAGATCTTATTCTTTGGTACAGAGGTACCCTTATGAGGATTTTGGTTAAAAGAAATTCCTTTACCTTTGTTTTTAAAGACTGAGGAAGGTTTTGGATAAATAACTTTTTCTTTACCTTTAGAAGTTAAGGTAGAGATTTCCTCAGGGATAGGCGGTTTAGAAGAGGAACACTGAGAGGATGAAGTATCAGCGACTGAGGATACGAAAGTTCCAAATAAGAGCATGGAGCGATCAGTGGTTGGTTCTAGAGTATCAGCTTTGTAACCAAGACCACGTTTATCACTCAAGGGAATCTGAGACTTAATTATCTCAGTGATCTTTGTTGAGGAATTATACCATCCATCAACAGTAGTTTTTTCAGCTTTTAATGCAGCGATAGCTTCTTCGCGCTCGATTTTGACTAGCTGATTTAGGTGAACTTGATCTTTAAAATCTTCTTCAATTTTAGAAAGATTTTCTATTTGAAGGTGACAATTTTTAAGCTGTTCAGCGAGATCAAGGTTTTGATTTTCAACTACAGTTTTGCCATTCATGGCTTCATATAAACTTCTAGTCAAGAGATCGATCTTTCGAAGACTATCAGCTTCATCAATATTTGCAATATTGGTAAAGAAGGAAGGTGATACCTGAGTTGCAGAGGTTGAAGTAGAGGGAATGTCAGAATTGTCTTCCTCATTTTCAAGTTTGGCCATGAGACATAGATTGGCTTCATCATCATCTTCAGAGTCAGATGATTCTTCTTCGTCAGAGGTAGCCCAATCATAGTCAGCCATGAGGCCTTTGCCTTTCTTCTTAAAGGTTTTCAGCTTTGCATACCTTTCTTTCAGCTTTTTATATTTTTCATCTATATTCCTGGGAATAAAGTTTTTCTTGGGAAAAGCTGAGGGTCTAGAGACTTTCCTTGACCTGCACTCGCTAGCAAAATGTCCTATCTTTTCACAGTTATAGCAAGTAGCAATAGCCTTATCTACAGGGGTTGATGATCTTAGCTTGTCGGTAATAGCAATAGGTTTATTCTTCTTGAAATTACTCTTTCTAGCAAATCTCTTGAACTTATTAGCCAGGAATGCCAGAGTTTCATCATTATCTGAAACGTTAGAGTCTGGTGATCTTTCAGAGTTAGTTTCCAACTCAGTGACAGTGATAGTCGATCGCTGAGTGGAAGGTGACTCTGAGATTAAAGCAACAGGGGTGCTTTTGGAATATTTTACAAGATTCTTCTTAAGATAACTCGATTGCTCATGATTCAACATCGTGCCATATAAGGTAGAAAGGGTCATTGATTTTAGATCCTTTGACAGCTTGAGACACATAGAATAACTGTCCAAGCTTTCAGGTAAAAATTCTAAGAACTTTGTCAGTACTTCAAAGTTAGAATATTCCTTACCAACAGTTTTTAGATCTATTATTAAGCAGTTAAAACGTTGGTGTACTTCAGAGAGAGTTTCATTCTTACCACAAATAAAGCTTTCATACTGTCTTACCAGGTTGATCTTTCGAGAGTCCTGGACTTTAGAAGTACCTTCATACTGAACACAGATTGTGTCCCATATAGCTTTTGAGGTTTTCAGGTTCTTGACGGAATGGTAGAATTCGTTAGGAAGAGCCATGGAGAGTATGGATCTGGCTTTGGTGTCGATAGCCACTTTCTTCTTATCTTCATCAGTCCACATATGAATTTCCTTAGGAATCAGCCTTTCTGGAATAGCAGGTCTATTCTCAGCGGCTGGAACTGCAGCATCAATTCTTACAGGAATATATGGGTCGTTTTCAAGATAATAAGGCATAGTAGGGTCTACACTTTCTAAGAAGAGAATCATCCTATTTTTCCATAGATTAAAATTATCTCTGGAGAATCTAGGGGGTTTTCCAAGAGAACCGTTGTCAATATAGTTTGTGTTTGTGTCGGTAGCCAATTTAAGAAATAGCTAGGAAGAGAAATCTTAATATAGATCAGATCTTGTTTATGAGATTAAACAAATCCGCTCTGATACCACTTGTTGGTCCCGAAGGGCTATACAAGTTTGTAGAAGGGGGGGGGGGGGGTTGAATAAAAACACACGTTTTTACTTTTCTAAATTGTTTATTGATAAATCAAGACAATTTACAACTTGTTGCGGAACAAGATTAAGGATAAACCTAATCTAAACAAGTCTTGAGAAACACTAAGTTTCTTGCACTAGAAAGAGTTAAAGAAATTACGAATAATAACTTAACAATAAGAAATAAGAAGATGGTCCGAGCACACTTCAAAACTGAAGTAAGGTTCTTCTTATATACTGCATGCATTTAATGCATGGCAATATGGCTATACATGTGGCAGCAGCTGAGTGGTTGCATGTCATTGACCTTTGTAGACAACCTTAGTAGCCACATGGTGCACAGTGTAGAATCAGAGTTGTTGTACGACTACAGACAAAAGGGATGTCCGTTCTGACAGTTCGTACGGAGATGTGCAAGGGATGTAAGACAATAGTAACATACAGGGAGACTTCATGATCAGCTTTCGTTGAGTCAGATCTTTATCTGCGAATGATAAAGTTCAGCGATTGCTGAAGTCTTCTACTTGATACTTCACGTTGAATGGACAGGTCTTGCTTCGCTGATATCCGCATCAGTTCATGAGTAGACTTGTCGCTGGTTCTTGAGCTTGATCTTCAACTTCAGCGTAGAAATTTGGTTGACGTGAAACTTGTCTTCAGGGATCATAAGTAAACAACTAACTTATCAGCGATCATCTCATAGACTGAACAGGCTCAGAGCTATATGATGATGAACAATGTTCGCTGAATATCTAATCTAAAGAGTGAGAGTTCCTATCAGCGGTACTGTAAATTCTTAGTACTTAGCAGCGATAGTGAAACTCTGATACATATTGTTTACTTACAATTTTCACTAAGTGTTTAAGAGAGGGTCATTATCAAATCACTGAGGGTTTGGATCAACAGCTAACACTGAGTAGGTTGTGTTTAAGGCCATCCACATATGCAACTTTTCATACGAATATGTTTTCCTTCTTGATGACTCCACAACCTTTAACGTACCCCTTTTTGTTGTCGCCAAAGGTCACAGATCCACCATCGAGTTTTTCTTTGTAGGTGGATAGTAGACCTCTGTCGCCAGTCATGTGCCGCGAGCATCCAGAGTCTAGATACCAGATCAGCACATACTTCCTCTGTAACCCAATCAGAGATTTTTAGGTACCCATATCCAAATGGGTCCCGGTTTGTTAGTGGTCTTCAAGGTTGCCTTAGCATCCTTGGGTTTGGTTTTAGCTTCTGATGAAGAACCAGGTTGTTTCTTCTTACCCTTGAATTTTGCATTCTTTTTGGGTCTAGAGAGGAAACAGTGTGGACTAGAGAATTGTAGATTCAATTTATGTATAAGATCGAAACAATGACAATAATGAATATGCGAAGAGATTTGCTTGAACATTTCATTGAAAACATTAAATAAGGGTATAGAGGCTTTATTATTACAATCTACCCTAGCATCTGACTTCCTATTACAAGAAGACCTATGTAGACTAGATTGTTGTTTTGAAAATTCTCTGTGGAGAGTAGCCTTCTGTGGACCCCTTCCTCTGTGGTGAACTTCTGCAGTTTTCACTATCACAGAAGAAAAAGATTTGTTATTTTCAACCCATTTACCCTTTTGTTGCCAAGTTAATTTTTCTTTAAAAGGCCTTACGGGTTTTGAGGTTCTAGAACTTGTTGGATTTTGAGAAGACATTTCCTTTTGTTGTTTGATTTTCTCAAGCTCAAGAGAGATTTTGGCTTGTATACACATGTTCAAAAAGTCTGTATAGATAGGAACACTTGTGATTTTCTCCTTCAGAGGAATAGTTCTGTTAAGAACTCCAGAGGGTAGCTTAAAATCCTCTGAATCACAAGGTACTATCTTTGACTCATTTGAGTCAGTCTCGGATTCGTCAGAGGATGAATCGTCCTCATATACAGAGGTTGAGTCACTTAGATCTTTGTCGACAGAAGCTGGACTTTCAGAGCATGTGCCATACTCGCTTTCTTCCTTTTCTTTGAGACTATCTTCCAAGTCAACAGAAGTATCTATCAAGATTTCCTTAGAGAGTTTTTGTTCGACAGAGGATGTACAGAGATTTTCATAAAAGTTGTTTTTCCCGATTTCCATTAACTATTTTTCAGAAATATTTTTAAGTTTTTCTTCTGAAGAAGCAGGCATGTACTCAGGTGCCTCTGCCGATAGTTTCTTTTCAGAGGCTATCATACAGACAAAAGCAACCTGTGTTTGAGTCTCGGGGTCACCAAACTTGAAGATTCCTATATGATCTTGAGTTTTCAGATATTTCTTCGGTTTGGATTCTCTTTTGACAGAGATTGAAGGTGATAAATCTGTGTTTTGATACCACACATTTATCATCTTCAGAGGTTTCCACTTGTGAGGTTCCCAGAGACTTTTTGCCTTTTGCTAACAGAGAGTAAGTTTGGAAATCCAAGTTTTCTTGTATCTCCTATACAAAACAGAGATGACAGAGATTTGTCTCTTTTGGTTCCAGTGTATGGATCTATATCAGAGAAGCCAATTCCCCGTCTCCCTATTTGTGTATTTATCTTTTCATAAACCATCTGAGCATCTTGATACTTTTTCATTAAAAGATCTCTTCTGAGTAGGTCTTGATAAAGGACTTCTCTTTCCTTTTGAAAATAATGTTTAAGAGCAAGAATATTCATTCTGTCGATCTCAACATCCATAAGTTCTTTAGATTTAGCTTTTAAGGTAGAGTTGAGTTCTTTAATCTTTTCTTTTAACAGATTTAGATGTTTATGCCAGTTAGTTTCAATCTCTTCCTTTTCTTGAAATATTTTAGCCTTTTCTTGAGTGAGAAGTCTAGCTTCTCTCTCATAGAAGGTAAGCTTCTTCTGTACACTTTCACAGGTCTTTTTAACTTCAGTGTATTCAATGGTCAGTTTAAGCAAATCAGCTTCTGCTTGATTAGAGTAAGAGTCAGAAGTGGATACCTCACTATCAGAGTCGGAGGAGCTGACCTCTGCCATCCCGCAGAACAGGGCGTTCTTCTTTTCCCCTTCGTTAGAGGATTCATCTGACTGCCAGTTTTCCTGCCCCACCATGAGCGACTTCTGAGCATGGTATTCTGCTTTCTTTTTGTAGAAAGCAGAGTCCCTCTGGGGGCGGCTTGGTTTGCTCCTGCAGTCTGCAGCATAGTGGCCTGGCTTGCCACAGTTGTAACATCCCTGATTCTGGGGTGCATTCCCAGCTCTGTCGCCTGACCTCTGTTGGTCACCACCTCTGTCACTCTTGTCATTTGACCTCTGTTGGTCATTCGATCATTCTCTTCCCTGATTCCTTGAATCACCACGATCATCTCTCCCATTGCGTTCATAACCAGACTTCTTCTGGTATCCTCTGCTGAACTCCCGGGTCAAAAGAGCTAAAGACTTAGCTATTGAGGCCATGGTGGCCTCTTCTTCTTCCACTAATTCCTCCTCTTCACTATCAACGACCAACACCTTCTTCTTCTTCTCTTCCACAGACTTCTCCTTCTTTGGTTTCTCATTTGCTTCTGAGGCGTTACCAACAAGTGCAAGAGGTACACTGGTTTGAGCTTTTGCTTGTGCAGTCTGAGGTTCTTGGGCTGCCAATGTTCCATAAAGATCTGACAGAGTCCATGTGTCTAAGTCCTGATTAGTTTGCAGAGACATAGACAATTGGAGCCATTCTTCATTTAGGCTCTTTAGGAACATGACATTATTCTCCTCGGAGGTTCTGTGGATCCCAAACTTCTTGCACTTGTTTATCAGAGAGTTAAACCAGTCGTAAGTTGACTGCAGAGATTCTGTCGGTAGAGCTTTGAAAGCGTAGTATTCATTTATTCATTGGGCTCTGCGGTTCTTCTGAGTCTTGGCCCCTCCCTCCAATTGTTTCTCCAGTTCCTTTCATATATCGTATGCAGATTCACACGCATCTAGGGATTGGAAGAGGTCATTGGGGATGGCCATTATCAGAAGTCTCTTGGTCTTCTGAGCAACTTCGTACTTCTCCCAGTCTGGGGCAGACCATTTGTCTTTTGTCTTTGGTTTTTCGTGCTCAGGAATCTCTGGAGTATCATCTGTGGCTGGTACACGTGGTACTGTGACCATGGGAACGAAAGGAGGATTGTTGATATAGTAGACGAGTTCTTTGTCAGTACCCTCGAAGAAGTGAATCATTCATATCTTCCATTAAGGGTACTCGTCTCTTAGCAGAGTGGGTGGCTTGGTTAAGGAACCAGCGGTGAAGAAGTTGTTCGTGTTCGCCATTTTGAAAGAGTTTTAAGAAAATCCTAGAAAACAGAGTATGAACAGCAAACTTTCAGATGATGAAATGGATTTTTCTAAATGAGTTTTTAAGCTTAAAACCTTGAACAATGCACTGAACTTGAGAGTTTTAACCGAAGAAACAGGTTCTGTAAGTTTACCAAAGTCGAACTGGTCGAGAATAGCAGAAAAACAGAGGTTGTTTAGAATAAGCGAAGAACAAGTTAAAGACAATCCAAGTTTCTACCAAAAATCATTGTTAGAGAGGATCTCTTGATATAGAAAATCAAGGTTGGCTATGATACCAATTGTTGATCCCGATTTTACTCAACAATGATATAAATATCTATTAGTTCAAACAAATAAGAGTGCGGAAGCGTTTTAGCGAACTAAAGAGATATTGCTTGGTAGATAAACACACAGAAACAACTAAACAAAGTATAAATAAACAAGATATTGACTCAATGATTCACTTTGTATTGATTCAAATAAGAACACCAAGAACACCGAAGGTTAAATAGAATTCTGCTCTAAAGGGTATATGTGTCGTGCAAGGTTAATAGAAGAGCTCAACATGAGCCTTCTATTTATACTATTCATCAGGGGACAAAGGGGAAACAAGAAGTACTAAGGGTACAAAGACACGATCGTGGGACTGCTACAGGTACAACGTTAATGTAGTGCGTTGTTTTCTGCTAAGGCTGAAACCCATCAGAGGTTGACACGTGGAATGTGCAGGGCACGCCTTGTACGAATGATCTTCAAGATCTTCATACAGTAGAAATCATGAGAAGCACGATCGTCTTTGAATTGCTCTTCAGCATATCTTCTAAGTCTTCAGTCTTCATACCACAGAGGCTCTGTCAAGGGTGACAGAGGCTCTGTGGCCTTGTCCTCTGAGAAGCGTCCTCTGTTGGATCTTCAATCGGTGTCTTGGCAGAGGCCTCTGTCGATGACTTTACACTTAGCCTATTTTTCAATACTTTTTAAGCTACAGAAGTTGGAGCTAACATAGGTCGTCGAACGACACTTCAACAAAAATGTTAAGGCCAATGTCTTTCAGGAAGGCGACTTCGTGTTACCACGAGTATTCCAAAATACTAAGGAGCTAAACGCAAGTAAATTGTCCACAAAGTGGGAAGGACCATACCGTATATCTGAAGTCGTAGGAAAAGGTTCTTATAAGCTCCAAACCCTCGATGATCAAGACATCCCACGTAGCTGGAACACGGTACATCTAAAGAAATATTTCTTTTAAATATTTTTCTTACGATTTATTTATTATGACGACTACTGACTTAAGCATCAGAGGGTAGTTGGTCAAACCAACGACCACCCACTAACCATGTGTATAGCAGGGCCGCATGATCGCACAAACGCCAGCCTTGTTGCGTACAACGATGCCGTCTTCGTCCTACTTATTCTTGAAAATCCACTTGGTGCCGATCACCGTCTTGTGTTTTGGACGTGGAACCTGTTGGTTCCCGTATTTGATTAACAAAGATTATCTTATCTATTAGTTCAAATAAGATGTGTTGCGGAAACGTATTTGAAGAACTAACAGATATGTTTAAATAGAAACAGCACAAAATACCAAATAAACAGTATATGAAGAACAGATGAATATCTCAAAGTTTACTGTATTTGATGAAGAACACTAATAACACATTTTACTATAATTGAGTGCTAGTGTTTTTGTGTGTTAGTTGTTGTCTGATGTTGGCTGATAAGTTGTAAGGAAGAACTCAACATGAGTCTTCCTTTTATACTACTACAAAAGATCTATTCTAGACAAAAGGACTATTGCTACAGGAAAGAAGGGATGGCATGAACAGTTGGAAACCTGCATGCATTAAATGCGCTAATATCAACTTGCAAGGATTCCTATAAGAGTTTGACACCTGTTTGTTGTCGGACCATGCCTTGTACAAGTTGATGAACGGACCCTGGAACAGTAGCAAGATATTTCTGTAACAGTGGTAAGATATTTCTGCAACAGTGGCAAGATATTATAAATATCTTCCAAGTCTTCAGTCTGAACCGCAGAGGCTCTGTCAAGGGTGACAGGGGTTCTGCGGCTCGGTCCTTGGTGAGCATTCTTCTGTAGATCCTTCTTTGGTCCTTTGTGTGTAGTCTTCTGTAGATTCTTCTTGGGACTTGGTGTTCTTTGAATGATCTTGTTTGCTTCGGCAGAGCTTCTGTGGAACACCGCAAAGCTTCTGTGGAATTCTTTCATACTTGGCCTATTTTTCAATACTTCTAATATTATGAATATTTGGAGCTAACAATCTCCCCCTAAGTATTGAAAAATGAAAATTTGACTTTATGCATAATTTAGGCTAAGTAAAGTAGACATAGGTTAAACAATACCTCAAAAGATTCATTTCATTTCTTTTTAACTATTACAGAGATATGTAAAAGAGATTTAGACATTGGCATCTTTGAAGTCATTGAAACTTTTGTTGTCTAATCCTACTTCTCTGAGCTCGTGATAGAATTTATTGCAGAGTTCTCTTAAGCCAATTGTAGCATCTATTTCTCTAATCATTCTTTCTGCTGATTCTCGATCCATAAGCTCAGTACCTCTGTTCTCTTCTAAGATTGATCTGAACTTGTTCAGAGTACTGGTTGCATACTTCTGACAGTCCATTTCCACAAAAAGTCTTACTTGGCCAGTAGGATCCTTATACACTAACCCGTACCTTGGTGTTGTTATGATTGAGTTGGGTATTGCAGAAGGTGGGCAGTGATCCTCTGGTGGTCTCAGACTTAGATTTCTGACTCCAAGATCTCTTCCTACTTGAAAGTCTATCATGCTATATAGCAGAAGCTTTTCCCTCATCGCTTTCCTGAATACTTGATAGGCCCTTCTGTTAGCATCGTTGTCGAAGTTTTCTTTCGTCCAAAGTAGAAGATCTGGCAGATCGTAGGGGTTCAAGTTTCTTTATATCTGCATCTGAAAATTGATTTTCGGACCTATTCTCCCTTTTGACTTTGTAGATGTTGTACCCGATCTTTGGAAAGGTTCTCGTTTGAGAGAATTTGCAGTAAATTACCTTTTCAATTTTGGACTCTGAGAAGACTTCTGCCCTTGCTTTTGGCTTTGTTCTGGTGAAGGTGTTGTCAAGGTCAGCTCTGAGTTGAGGATCTTCAATGTGTGGCGGAGGATTGTTCTGATATTATTGTCTGTAAAGATACCTATACACCACCTCTTCCATTTCTACATGTCGTGTAGTTGGTGATGGTATTGGTCTTCGCAGAGCATCCATTTTTCGTTTTATCTCTGCAACCCTACCCTCTGTTACCTTTGCTTTTGGATCAAGGACCGGAATTTCTGACAGAGGATCTGAAATGAATGCCCAGTCTTCTTCAGGCTTAGGAGTGACAAAGGCATCGAATGAGCTCTTCATCAACTTCTCTGTCGTCTGAGGCATTTGCTTTTTCTTCTTTGGTTCTTCTGTCATGATACCCTTTCCTTTATCTTTGGCTTGGGAAGGCTCAGAACCTGTTGTCTGCTTTGGACTCTGTGGGATTGCTTCTGTTGGTTTGGGTGTTGAGGTCTCTGTTGGTATGATGGGGATTGCCTCTGTAGTTTTTGACACTTCAGTTTCTGAGGACTTTGGTGGGGATGGTTCTGTTGGTTTAATTGGGGATTTGGGTTCTGTAGATGTTTCTTCTGTGAGCTCGGTTGTGGTTTGTGGAGGGATATCAAAACGTTTTGCATCCCTGAAAGCATATATGAACTCCATTCTCTTTAGAACATAAGTAGCAGAACGTTTTGAGCTTTTTGGTTTGTGGGCAATGGATTTTCTTCTTGGGTGAGTTTTGGGTTGTGATTTTGGTGGAGAGTGGGGAAGTTCTTCTGAGGATGAAGAAGTCAGGATTTGAACTTCAGGGACATCGTTTTCAAGGACAGAGGTGGTTTCCCCAGAGGCTGGTGTTTCCTCTGTGGGTCTCTGTTGTGTTTCCTGAGTTTGGGTTTGGGTTGGTGGTGCAGAGGAAATTGGCACTGCTGATATTGGAGGATTGCTTGCAGCTGTTTCCCTTTGTTTCTCCCCTTGTTTCTCCCCCTCAGGGTGATCTGATGGACCATGATGGTCATCATCAGAGTCATCCTGATTTCTCTCTGTCGAACCCTCCACCCTGCATGTTGTACCTGATTTCTTTGGAGGTACAGCCCCTGCAGCTATCATTTTCGCGCACAAGTCATCACAGAGGCCTAGCAGAGTTTCAACTTCTGCTTCTGTGTTGAAGCGCATTTTGCCGACGCTAGCTTGAAATTCTCTAACGTAGTTCGCGTTGGCAGCTGTGAAGGCTCTGATGAACTCTGTCATTTGATCAAGGATTCCTTGCCCAAGTTCTGTGAGCTGAACTCTTGTCATGTAGTCAGAAGGCTTCATGGTTTGAGTGTTCTGTAGTGTTTGCTCTTGAACTTCTTCCAAGGCCTTCTTTAGGTCTTCTGGTGTAAGGCCCTTAGAAGTAGAGGATTGATCTTTGAAATTTTGCAGGAAAGTCTTGACATAGTCATTGAATGCAGAGGTTGCGGCTTTCTCAAAGTCAGTTGCGGTAGAGGTGGCAGTATTTGTTGCAGTGGACTTCATCTCTGCTATGGCTTTTTGTACCTCTGTGGACAGATTGTCCATTTTGGTATTCAGTTTGGAGATGGCCGTCGATGTTGTTTCTGCAAAAGATTTGAAAGAGCTTTTCAACTCTTTCAATGTTTGGTTCACAGAGGTGACAAGGGTTTGGAACTCACCCCTTGATGCGTGTGAAGTCATGGTAACCTCTGGAGGAACACATTCGTCTCCAGAGTTTTTTCTTGTTCCTTGGACACCTTTGTTCACCCATGTTTGTACGTTGAGGGTGGAAGGATTTCCTTCTGATCCTCGAGGAGAAACTTGAGTTTCAACCTCTACAGAAGTTCTGTGAAGGTCAGAGTCCAAATCCACTCCAGAGGTGGGTATTGGAATGTCCTTCTGTTGACTTGGTGACTTGTCTAGAGTCTCTTCGTCATTGTGCTCTCTACTCCCCTCTGAAAGGAGGTTTGGCCCTATAGTTGTGTGCGTGGCAGAGGAAACAAATTCCTCTGCTAGGATGTCAGGTGTGATTTGGGGCAATAAATCACGAACTATGGGTGAGTCCTTTCGAGAGGACTCCCCAGGAATGGTTTTCCCCGGTTATATTAGGCACGAAGGTTGAAAGAGTAACCTTTGGCTGGCTGGGTGGGGTTGGGATCGAGCTGTGCTGCTCTTTTTCAATGATACCCTCTGCCGCTAGACCGGCGGTATCAGAAATGTGGGTTGCAGTAGGATGGGGTTGGGGATGTGTGCCTTCTTCTTCTGCGGCATCTTTTTTTGTAGAACCCTCTGTGGTTTCTACCCTAACCTCTTCCTCTCTTGCAATTTCTATGTTTACCTCTTCTTCTTCAGTTTCCTCTATAGTCACTTCTGCTTCTGCTTCTACTCTTAAGGAATCATATAGATAATGAGATCCTATGAGTTGTCGAACGTGAGGGTGCATAGGTTTAGTACCTTGAGCTACAGAAATGACTTATGTTGTGCGCAGAACCTCTGTAGACTGATCCAATGGTTCTGCGACCCATCCTGATGGATCTAAGGTGTGAGCAATGTCGGGATTGTTGTGGAAGGCATTAAAATCTCCCTGTTGATCTGCATAGATTATTGGGGAGGGAGGTTGCAGAGTCATAGTCTGATCTTCCTCTTCTTGTTCGACTTCCTCTATTATGACCTGCAGAGGTGATCTTGGTTTCTTCTTCTTTGACTTTCTCTTCTTTGGTTTAGGAGCTCCCTCTTCTGTGGATTTGGGTTTCCTTTTCTTTTGTTTTGGAGGGGAGGGAGGTGTAGAAGATCTTGTTTCTACAGCTTGTGGTGGAGAAGAGTGTTGAGCTGCAGAGGTTGTAGTTTCCTCTGTGGTTTTCCTTTTCTTGCTCTTCTTTTTCGATGTTGCTGTAGAGGTTTTTCTTTTGGGAGAAGAAGGGTAAATGCTCTCTCTTTGGGCTTTGAAACGATCTTGTACTGAATAATGTTTCTCTAAAGCTCTAGCCCATTCTTCTTCTGTCATCCTCTCTACTACATCTACACCTAAGGGGGTTCCTAGACGCGGGGGTGTCACAGGACTTGGTTCTGGAGTCCTGTGGACGCGTATATAGTTTAATTTCCTATCTTCATCTGTTGCATATGACAGAAGATTCTTTGACAGAGGTCGGCAGTGAGGATAGTTGTCTTCATGCTTTGTAGGAACGTTTTTGTTCATGGGATAGAGTTTTACAGTTGGCCCTTCCATTGGCCATTTCTGCAGAAGAAGCAGAGGCTCGAGTAAAACTCCCATTATCCTTTGGTATTGCAGAGGTGGCAGATATCCTGGTGTATGTTGTTTGGCTTTCTGGGTTGCAATCTTTCTGTCGCTTATATTTATCATCTCCTGCATCATGATGGTGGCATAATCGAGTGGAAGATCGTAATAGATCCCATACATGATGGTCAGGATCTGGTGTGAGCTCTGGTCAGGGCTACCGGTTTTCCCTGTGAGGCAACGATTTAAGATGGAGAAGAGGGTATTCCACAGAGGTGGTAGTCTGCGTCTGCGGAAATCATTTCGTTTCCTTAGGGTTGTGTTATACCCTAACATTTCTACAAATCGACAGAGCTCCTCGTCCGTAGGAACCTCAACATACTTCTTTATTCCAAGAATACCTCTGGTTGGCAGGTTGAACTCCAGCGAGAACATGGTTCTGTTGAACATGAGTTCTAGGTACTCAGACTTGTCTGGCTTTGAAATATAGCCCTTTATCAGAGAATCATCTGAATCAAATCGGCAACTTTGCCAAAATTGATTCAGATATCGTGCAGGGATTTTTTTTGGGGTTTTGGAAAGGAGGGGGTATATGATATGATTTTTCATGATGTTTAGGAGTAGAGCATGGGCTTCGTCGAAGGCTGTTGGTGAGGGCACAAGGTAGCAGTTGTTGGACTTTAATGGAAGAACATCCTCAAAATGTTATTTGTTCAGAAAATGTTGAAGGTTGGTGGTTGGTGCAAAGTTTGCAGAGTCGCTAGAGTTTTCTGTTTCAGTATTTATGGCGATGTTAGGGTTTTGGGAGTGCTCTGAATGCACTGGGGAGTGTTGAGGAGAGTTCGCCGGAGAGTTTTGAGCAGCGTGGGAACTGGAAGCCATTTTTGCAAAGTAAAGTGAAGATTTGAGAATAGTTGCAGGTTCGCCGGAGAAGAAAGTGAGTAAAGTTTTTGTGAGGAGAGGTAACTCGGGTTTTATACTGAGTATGTAGCTATAGAATCTGAAAGGGTTAATATTTTGAGGTAAATAATATTTTGGGGTCCGCACTTGAGTGGTTACGGCGGGTTCAACTTTCCATAAGAACGTGTTGCACGTAGGTACAATGAAAAGATGACACGTCCTCTGTGTCAGTTATGACGAGACATCGTGGGCGGCCTTATTAAATGCTAGGCGGGTGGGCCTCTTTACCTCCACATGATTCTCACTCGCAGAAAATTTACCGTTACTGTTACAGAAATTTCCAAAGTAAAAACTGATAGAGGCTCTGTGATTTGAAAACTTTGTTTTTCTTGCCTCTGTAGGTTGTACTTTCACAAAAAATGTTGAAAAGTCCATGGAGAGGATCGATAAATATTAGTATAGAATTTCCTTTACAAAGGTTTTTGGACCTCTGTCAGAGCCAGCAGAGGCTCTGAGAAAAGAAATTTCTCATATTTAATAATTTATAAACATTTTTGATCATCCAAGTTTTTGATTGTTTTTAACAATGTTTTTAGGACCTGTTTGAAAGCTGGTGTCCTAGAAAATTGTTTTTGAAAAAGGTTTTGTGCAGCAAAAAGTCTTTTAAAACATGTGTTGGTCTACAGAAGTTCTTTCTTTTGGGAAGAATTCTGTAACCGATGACTTCTGTTGCAGTGCATTTGTATGCGATGATTTACAGAGTTTCCAAGAATTATTGATTTAAGATCAGAACTTCTGCCTGCAGAACCTCTGTTGGACCCAACAGAGGCTCTGTGACCTTAAATTTCTAATAATGGAAAACTTAATATTCTTTTTGATCAAATTTTATTTGGAATGTGTTTAATAATGTTTCTAGAACATATTTAGAAATTTGTGTCCTAGAAAATTATTTTCAAAAAGAATTTGTTCGAGATACTAACCTTTTTGTTCTTCTTTGTCCGGCAATGTTCTTTTCTTCTGTTGTTGTCATCTCTTCCTCTGATCCCCCTTGACTTATAAATCTCTGTAGATTAAGCAAGGTCTCCTTTTGCTCCCCCTTGATCTAATCAACCTCTGTAGATCAAGATTGTTCTCCTCTGCTCCCCCTTGACCTATGCTTGGTTCAAATAATCAGAAGTAAATGTATATAACATAGGTCGTGTATCAGAGGTTCTGTAAGGATCGTCAGAGGTTCTGAGGAGTCCTACAGAAGCTCTTATGTTTTCAGAAATGAGATTTTAGAATTTACATAAAAAAGAAAATTTATTTACTAAATAAAAAAAAATTAATAATTTACAAAGTAATTTGTACAACAATTTAAAATTGAAGATACGATACTTACAGAGATTAAGTCATATTTATCATTCCTAATTTACCCACCAAATAAAGGAATCTTTTCTCATCAAGTGCCTTGGTGAATAAATCAGCAAGCTGAAATTCTGTTGGTACAAAATGCATTTCGATGGTTTGATTTTCAACATGATACTTTAGAAAGTGATACCTGATGTCTATGTGCTTTGTCTTTGAATGCTGTATTGGATTTGAAGATAAGGCAATTGCACTTTTGGAATCACAGAAGATGGGGATTTTGCAGATGATGTGACCAAAGTCTTTCAGCTGAGTTTTCATCCACAGAACTTGAGAGCAACAGCTAGCAGCAGCAACTTATTCAGCTTCTGCCGTAGATGTTGAGACACAATTCTGTTTCTTTGAAGTCCAGCTTACTAATTTCCCACCTAGGAATTGACAACTCCCAGAGGTACTCTTTCTGTCGAGTTTACATCCTCCATAATCTGAATCTGTGTATGCCTTTAGTCCAAAACCAGAGTTCTGTGGATACCAGAGGCCAAGATTTTTGGTCCCTCTGAGGTATCTAAATATTCTCTTTACAGCAATATAATGTGACTTTTTAGGATTAGCTTGATATCTTACACAGAGACATGTGGCATGCATTATGTCAGGTCTACTAGCCGTTAAATATAATAAAGACCCAATCATTCCTCTGTAAAGCGTGCACTCGATAGAGATGCCATTGGATCTGAAAAAAGTTTATTTCCAGTGGCCATTGGGGTTTTCATGACAGAGGCATCAGATAGGCTATATTTTTCAAGTATGTCAGAGACATATATTGATTGGTTTATGAAAATTCCTTCTGATGTTTGTTTGACTTGAAGTCCGAGGAAAAAGGTTAATTCTCCCATCATACTCATTTCAAACTCACTCTGCATGAGTTTTTCAAAGTCTTTTCATTTTTGTGCATTAGTAGACCCAAAAATAATGTCATCTACATATATTTGTACAAGAATAAGCTCATTTCCTTTTCCTTTAAAGAATAGAGTTGTATCAGTGGTACCTCTTTTGTAGTCGTTATTGAGAAGAAAAGTGGAAAGTCTTTCGTACCATGCTATTGGAGCCTGTTTCAGTCCATATAGAGCCTTGTCGAGGTAATAAACATACCTTGGGTACTTTGAGCTTTCAAATCCTGGTGGTTGTTGGACGTATACTTCTTCTTGAATTTCACCATTGAGAAAGGCAGATTTTACATCCATTTGATATACTTTAAAACCTCTGTGGGCTGCGAAGGCTAAGAAAATTCTTATTGCTTCGAGCCGTGCAACAGGGGCAAAAGTTTCATCGTAATCGATGCCCTCTTCTTGGCGATATCCCTTGGCCACCAGTCTTGCTTTATTTCGAATGATCACTCCATCTTCATCCTTTTTGTTTCTGAAGACCCATTTAGTCCCTATGGCCTGTTTCCCTCGTGGCAGAGGTACTAGAGTCTAGACTTTGTTTCGCTCAAACTGCAGAAGCTCTTCTTGCATAGCATCCACCCAGTTTGGGTCGTCTAGGGCCTCAGAAACCTTTTTCGGTTCGATCACACTAATAAAATTGGTAAAGAAACAAAAATTTGCAGAAGCTGATCTTGTTTTTATCTTATCAGTGGGATTACCGATGATTTGTGTTTGAGGATGGCTTTTTGTCCATTGAGTTGTTCGTGGAAGATGATCATTTGAGTCATCAAGTTGAACTTCTGTAGTTGAAGTGGTTGATGGTTCAGCTTCTGTAGGAATGGGTATTAAAGTTGGGATTTCCTTCTCTGTAGGTATTGTGGTTTCATCTTCACTTCCCTCTGGTGTTTCTTCTGGTGTTGCTTCCTCTGTTGGATTTGTTGGTATTTGGATAACCTCTGTTGTAGAATCTTTTGTCGTCGTATCTTCTGTTAGATTTTCAGTACCTGTAATATTTGTAGAAGAGGATGAGGGATTAAATGGATCAGACAGAGAGATACTTACTTCGTTTACAGAAGGTGATTCTGCAGAGGTTCTGTTGGTTCTAGCAGAGGAATCGACATCGTCGTTGAATATCTCTCGAAATAGAAGATCTAAATCTTTATTTGTTTTTGGGATGCCAGAGGATTCCTTGTTTAGCCCGAGTTCTGAACTTAGTTGTTCAGAAGTCTTCTGGAATGAGTCATCAAAGGACACATTGATGCTTTCTACTATCGTGCGCGACTTTAGAAGGTAAACTCTGTAGGCTTTGGAAGCGGCAGAGTACTCGATGAACTTGCCTTGGTCAGCCTTTTCTTCAAACTTTCTTCTTGAGTCTCTGTCGTTTAAGACAAAGCATTTGCATCCAAACACATGGAGAAACTTGATGTTTGGTCGCCGTTTATTGATCAATTCATAAGGAGTTTTGATGTGTCTTTTCATGATTGTTGAACGATTTTGGGTATAGCAAGCAGTTGAAATTGCTTCTGCCCAAAAGGTCATTTGTAATCCACATGCAAAAAGCATGGTTCTTGCAGCCTCCACTAGCGTGCGGTTCTTTCGTTCGACCACGCCATTCTGTTGTGGGGTGCGAGCGGCAGAGATGTTCTGGGATATTCCTTCTTCTGTGAGATATGCTTTAATGACAGAGTTTTTGAATTCTGTGCCATTGTCACTTCGTAACTTCAGAATTCTGCACTCATAAAGAACTTGGATTCTTTTCATTAGATTAATCAGGATGCATGGAACATCTGATTTCTTTCTGATAAATTCAACCCATGTAAATCGGGAATACTCATCAATTAAGACAAGTATATATTTCTTGCCACCTAGGCTCTATATAGCAATTGGACCGCAGAGGTCAACGTGAAGCATGTACAGAGGCCTAGGACAAGACACATCAGTTTTGCCTCTGTGGGAAGCTCTTTTGAGTTTTCCCATTTCACAGGCAGAGCATAAATGATCCTTATTAAATTTAACATTTGGTAAACCTTTGACCAGTTCAAGTTTTACCAGTTTATCTAGAGTATTAAAGTTTAAGTGACAGAACCTGTTCTGCCATAGCCAGGCTTCTTCACTTTTGCTTGCAACAAGACAAATGTTGTCCTTGTTTTTGGCATTGAAGTTTATTAGATACAGATCACCTTTTCTTTTGGCTCGCAGAAGTTCAATTCCGGTGTCTTCACTTAGTAGAGAGCAAAATGTTCTTTTGAACAGTACATCGAATCCTGTGTCACAAAGTTGGCTTACACTGAGTAGGTTGTGTTTTAGGCCATCCACATATGCAACTTTGTGTACGGTGATATTCTCTTTCTTTATGACTCCATAGCCTTTAATATGCCCCTTTTTGTTGTCTCCAAAAGTCACTGATCCACCATCTTGTTTTTCTTGGTACGTGGATAGAAGACTTCTGTTGCCAGTCATGTGCCTCGAGCATCCGGAGTCTAGATACCATATTGGCACATACTGCTTCTGCAAGACAATCATAGAGTTTTAGGTACCCATATCAATATGGGTCCAGTTTCGTCAGAATTTTTCAAGTTTGCCTTAGCATTCTTGAAATACATTTTATCTTTTGTCGAATAATCAGTTTGTTTCTCTTTAATATTTGATTTAGGTGCACAGAGAAAACAATTTGAACTATAGAAATGATTATTCAACTTGAACATTAGATCAAAACAATGACAGTATGGAATATCAGAAGTGATTTGCTTGAAATTTTCATTGAAAGCTTTAAACTGGGCCACAGAGGCATTACATTCTATTCTAGCATATGGCTTCCTATTACAAGAAGATTTATGTAGATTATATTGTTGGCAAAAATCTTTGTTTGTAGCAGCCTTCTGTGAGTCCCTTCTGTGGTGAACTTCTGTTGATTTCGCTGCCACAGAAGAAAAACATTTGTTAGGTTTTGGCCACTTACCCTTTTGTTGCCATTTTGGTTTCTCTTTAACTTGTAAGTGTTTTAAAATTTTTGAATCTTTTGGATTTTGAGTGGACAATAACTTCTGTTTTTTGAAATTTTCAAGCTCAATAGAGGTTTTGGCTTGTATGCACATATCCACAAAGTCTGGACAGATTGGAATTCCAGTGATTTTCTCCTTAGGACGAATAGTTCTGTTAAGAACTTCAGAGGTTTGTTTAATAACCTCCGAATCACAAGGAAACTTTTCTATTTTGTCAGTCTCTGAGTCGTCAGATGATGAATCGTCCTCATATACAGAGGTTGAGTCATCAATATTTCTTTTGACAGAGGCTGGACTTTCCGAGCATGTGTCATACTTGCTTTCTTCATCTGAAAAATTATTTTCTAAGTCAACAGAGGTATCTGACAAGATCTCCTCAGAGAGTTTTTGATCTACAGAAGGTGTATATATATTTTTCAACATATCTATTTTCCCAATTTTCATTATATCTTTTTCAATTATATTTCTTACTTTTTCTTCTGAAAATATTGGTTTGAACTCAAGTGCTTCTGCAGATAATTTCTTTTCAGAATCTATTGTGCAGACAAAAGCAACTTGAGTTTGAGTCTCTGGTTTACCAAACTTGAAGATTCCTATCTGATCTTGAGTTTTCAGATATCTCTTTGGTTTGGATCCTCTTTTGACAGAGTTTGAAGGTGATAAATCTGTGTTTTCAAACGACGCATTTATCATCTTCATGGGTTTCCTTAAGTGAGGTTCCCCAGAGACTTTTACTCTCTTACTTACAGAGATTAAGTTTGGAAAATTAGGTTTGTTGACTTTTCCTACTGTAAATAGAGATGACAGAGGTTTATTCTTTTTGTTTTCTGTACCTTGATTAATATCACTGTACCCAATACCTCGTCTTCCTATTTGAGTATTTATTTTCTCATACACCTTTTGAGCATCCCGATATTTTTTAATTAAAACATCTCTTCTAAGTAGATCTTGCCAAAGGACTTCTCTTTCCTTTTGAAAATATTCCTTAAGAGCTAAAATGTTAAGTCTGTCGCTCTCAGAATCTGAAAGTTCTTTTGTTTTGTATTTTAAAGATGTATTTAATTCAGAAATTTTCTCTTTTAAAGGAAATAGATTTTTGTTCCAATGTGCTTCTAATTCTACCTTTTCTTTGAAAATCTTTGCGTTTTCTTCAGTGAGAAGTCTAGCTTCTCTTTCATAAAAAGTGAGATTTTTCTGAATATCATCACAAGTCTTTTTCAGTTCAACATTTTCAGTTTTAATTATAAGCAAATCAACTTCTGTAGTACTAGAGGTGGAGTTTGAAGTAGATACCTCAGTGTCAGAGTCGGAGCTGATTTCTGCCATGCCACAGAACAAGGCATTATTGGTGTATTCTTCATCAGAGGTTGTATCTGACTCCCAATCTTCCTTGTTCACCACTTTGTTCGCCATGAGTGACTTTTGAGCATAATACTCAGCTTTCTTTTTGTAAAAAGCTGAGTCCTTCTGTGGGCGATTTGACCTGCTTCTACATTCATTGGCAAAGTGGTCTGGCTTCCCACAGTTGTAGCAACCTTGGTTCTTGGAAGTATTACCAGCACGATCGTCTGACTTCTGTCGGTCACCACCTTTTTCCGATCTGCATTCATTTGCATAATGACCAGGCTTACCACACTTGTAGCATTCTTGTGGTGTGTAGCTTGCCTTGTCATCTGACCTCTGTCGGTCATTTCCTCTGTTGAATCTATCACTTGACCTCTGTTGATCGTTACTTCTGTCGTCTGACCTCTGTCGGTCAGCTGATTCTTCTCTTCTTCCTCTATTATCTCTGCCATATCTTTCATTACCATAACTCTTTTGGTTTCCACTGAATTCTCTTGTCAATAGAGCTAAGGATGTTGTTATTGATGCTAGAGTTATTTCTCCTTCTTCCACAATCTCTTCATCTTCGCTGTCAACTACCACCACCCTTTTCTTTTTCTCCTTCTTCTTTTCTTCTGTCGCTCTTTCTTTCCTCGGCCTCTCTGTATCTTCTGTAGATTTGCGAACCAAAGCAAGAGGTGCAGTGGTTAGTGTCTTTGCTTGTGCGATTTGAGGGTCTTGACCAGCTAATGTTCCGTAGAGGTCTGAAAGAGTCCAGGAATCTAAATCTTGATTGGTTTGTAGGGACATGGATAACTGGAGCCATTCTTCGTTCAGACTTTTGAGAAACATGACATTATTCTCTTCAGAAGTTATGTGGATGCCGAACTTCTTGCAGTTATTGATCAGAGAGTTGAACCTGTCATACGTTGTTTGTAGAGATTCATTAGTCAGGGCTTTAAAAGCGTAATATTCGTTTATGTATTGAGCCCTTCGATTTTTTTGAGTTTTAGCTCCCCCTTCAAGTTGTTTCTCCAGTTCTTTCCAAAGATCATACGAAGATTCGCATGCATCTAAAGACTGGAAGAGATCGTTGGGGATTGCCATTATCAGAATTCTTTTTGTTTTCTGCGCAAGTTCATCTTTTTCCTTATCTTGATCTGACCAACCATCCCTGGTTTTAGGTTTTTGATGCTCAGGGATTTCAGGAGTGTCAGCTGTAGCTGGTACACGAGGTACTATTAACATAGGGACATGAGGAGGATTATAAAAGTATTGTACGAGCTCTTTGTCAGTACCCTCAAAGAAATGGATCATTCTTATTTTCCACTGAGGATACTCATTTCGTAGAAGAAATGGTGGTTTGGTTAATGAACCAGCTGTGAAGAAATTTTGTGTGCTTGTCATTTTAAGAGTAGAACGTTTCAGAATGAAGATATGATACGAAAAAGTACGAGAGAATTATCTGGAAAGATTTTCTGGGTTTGGAAGCTCTCAACAGTGCACTTTAATGGAGTTTTAATTAAAGAAAACACTTTCTCTAGATTTACCAAATATCGAATAAATCGAAAATGGTTGAACAATAGAATCTGTTTTGAAGAAATGAACAACAGGTTAAAAATCAGACCACGTTTCTACCAATAATCTAGTTAAATGAGGATCGCTTGATATTTAAAAACAAGCTTTTCTCTGATACCAATTGTTGGTTCCCGTATTTGATTAACAAAGGCTATCTTATCTATTAGTTCAGATAAGATGTGTTGCGGAAGCGTATTTGAAGAACTAACAGATATGTTTAAATAGAAACAACACAAAATACCAAATAAACAGTATATGAAGAACAGATGAATATCTCAAAGTTTACTGTATTTGATGAAGAACACTAAGAACATATTTGACTATAATTGAGTGCTAGTGTTTTTGTGTGTTAGTTGTTGTCTGATGTTGGCTGATAAGTTGAAAGGAAGAACTCAACATGAGTCTTCCTTTTATACTACTACAAAAGATCTATTCTAGACAAAAGGATTATTGCTACAGGAAAGAAGGGATGGCATG
Source organism: Saussurea involucrata (assembly GCA_033807775.1). NCBI lineage: Eukaryota > Viridiplantae > Streptophyta > Magnoliopsida > Asterales > Asteraceae > Saussurea > Saussurea involucrata. The sequence continues at coordinate 18,317,775 of CM066326.1, forward strand.
AACAGTTGGAAACCTGCATGCATTAAATGCGCTAATATCAACTTGCAAGGATTCCTATCAGAGTTTGACACGTGTTTGTTGTCGGACCATGCCTTGTACAAGTTGATGAACGGACCCTGGAACAGTAGCAAGATATTTCTGTAACAGTGGTAAGATATTTCTGCAACAGTGGCAAGATATTATAAATATCTTCCAAGTCTTCAGTCTGAACCGCAGAGGCTCTGTCAAGGGTGACAGAGGTTCTGCGGCTCGGTCCTTGGTGAACATTCTTCTGTAGATCCGTCTTTGGTCCTTTGTGTAATAACCGGGTATATTGATGGTTTATTTAATTTTGGTTTTAAGATAAATATTAGATTTGTATTATGGAGTTATAAGTTTAAGGGTAGACTTTAAATTTTAATTTGGAAGTTCAAGGGGGTGTTTTGCCATTTAGTAGAAGTTTGGGGTTTGTTTGGTAATTATGTTTAATATCTAGATATTTTAGATATATATGTATTATGTGTGTGTTTGTGGGTGAATTAGAGAGAGAGAGGGAGAGAGATACGTATGGAAGAGAAAGAAGAGAGGAAGAAAAAGAGAGGAAGAAGAAGAAAGGAAGATGTACTTGAAGGTTTATCTTATAGGTATGAATTCTACTCCATTTTCATATCATCTTGTTGGTTTTTGGGGAGAGTTGGGTTTGGTGTCATTGAGAAATCTAAGATAGTTTTAATGTTGATTAATGAGTTTATTATTGGTTTACAAACTATTATGTGTGATTCATCCATCAATTCATGGTGGAAGTTGATGTTAGTAAGGTTTTGGGTGTTAATGGAGTTTTGGGTTTTTGGGTTTAAAATTGGGTTGAGTGCAAATGGGTTTAGAGTTGTTACATGGATTTCTCCATGTTATTTGATGTTAAAACCTCAATTTATGATGCTAAAAATCCATAGAAAGGAGCCAAAACGACTTGGAATTGATTTGGGTTCGAGTTGGGGTGTTAAGAGCTGAAAAGGGGTTGTTTGCTGTCAAACAGAGGTCCGCGCCGATCTCGGCGCCTATGGGTTAGCGCCACAATCGGCGCCAAGCACTGTTTCAGCATTTTTCCAATTTTGTTTCTCGTGTACCGGAGTCGTTTTAAGGCGTAATATAGGGGTATGGGTACTCGTTTTGAGTGTAAGATAGCATTTGAACACATTGAACATATTTGTAAGTGCCAATTACAAACCCAAAGTCTTTTGATTGATGTCGGTTGTTCGGTTTTTACCTCGGTTGTGTTTCGGGAGTGTCCGGTGAGTTGTTAAGGTTGTCAATTGTCATAGTGAGTCTTGTATACATATAAGTATGTGGATTTCATCAATGTGTATATATTACAGGCTCGGTTGCCCCTCGTTAATGTGGCTTGGGTGGCGTTTGGTTGTGGCATTATTTGCCGGTTTTGCTCAATTGTATCGTTTGCGCGTGTGTGGCTTCAAACTATCATCAAGGTGAGTTTTACTTTAAAAATGCTTTCAAACTGGGATACATACATATATATATATATATATGTTTATATATATATGAGATGGATATATGTGGATTAAAAGGATGACATATGGTTTGATTATGTGTTTATAAATGACAATATGATATATTGAGATATATATATTGTATTTATAATGTGATGACGTGTTTATAAATGAAACATATCATATAGTGAGATATGATTGGAATGTGACAGATAAGGTGAATATGTGTTTATATTGAAATAGAATATATTGATATGTATATTTTATTTATATAAGCTTTGCACTTCACGAGTGCACTTTTAGCCGGGTTCCGGTGTGCGGACCGGTGTGTTGCCGGGGTTCCGGTGTGCGGATCGGTGGTGTTGTTGGTCGTAAATTCAGTACGGCGTTGATAATTTATTAGTTGGCTTGCAACCAACTAATATGGCCATTTGTGGAGGAATAAGTTGGAAGGGATGTACACGATGTATGAGTCTTGATTGGTATTTATATACGTGTGGTATATGTGTGTTATACAAAGGTTTTATATAAACTATTTGGATATATGGTTTTATATAAATTGGTTTTATAACGGTTTTTGAAATGACAGAGATTATCTCACTAGATCGTTGGTCTAACCCTCATTTTGCTTTCAAAAATATGTATTCCAGGTTGAGGATCTTTTAGCGACAAGGGAAAGGATAAGGAGTAGATTGCTTTTAATGACGGACTTTGATTAGGAAGCTTTTATGTATTCTGTGATTTCGAGACTTTTGGGACCGTACGTGATTTATTAAGTATTTTGTTATGAATGTAATGATGTTATGTATAATATGTTATTTGAAGTATGTTTGGGAAAACCGGGTTGTTACAGATGGTATCAGAGCCTTAGTTTAAGGGATTTAGGTATTTGGATTTTTACCTAGACTTAAACTGCATGTGAAGTAGGATGTCCCTATTATTTTAGAACCTTGGGATGTTAAGTATAAAAAGGTAGAAGGAACATCATGTAAGGTAATTTCAAATTATATTTGGCCAGTGTAATCGTGAACTTACAAGTACATGTTTGAACTGGAATACCTTATTATATGGGGAATGTGCTATGTGTATATTAACCTTGTTAAATCAACAGAGTGGCAAGTCGGACTCGACGTATGGATATAGACGAAGACAGGTATATTTCTATAAACTTTACACGTGCTAAAGTGCTATTTGACTTCGGTGCAAACCGATCAATTGTGTTTCCATTCTTTTGTTGCTTAATTGCATTCGAAAAGAACTTGATAATTGTATTGGCGATATAGATGGGTGTGGGGTACCTATTAAGTTATTTTCGACAATCTTGTTGGAATTTGAGGTAGTAGTAAGTATAGGATGGTGTTGGAACTTGATCTTGTTAAAACTTTCGATTAGGTAATGATAAGTGATCCTCGGTAATTCGGTATGAATTTTTTTTTGATATATTGGAGTAAGTAGTTATGATGAAAGAAGAGATTGTCGGGTGATTGATTTAAAGTTTTCGTTTGTTAACAAATTTTATATTGGGAATGTATGATTTATTTTTGAGAAGGGTTAGTAAGAATGTAAGTTTGAAAGTAATTGGTGTGAAAAGAGGTTGGTACTAATTTAGCATTAGTATAACAATATTTTGGATGATCGAAGCTAGAAAGTGAAGAGTGTTATTGGGAATAAATAGTAAGGAAAAGCTATTAGTGATCAAAAGTGATAACCCGTTGTCATATGTGTTTAGATTTGAAAGAATGTTCAAAGTGGTAATAAAATTTATTTTATGAAAACGAAAGTGGTTGGTAGTTTAATTTGGAATGAATCATCTAACCCTTGCAATTTTTTTAGCAATTTTCAAATTAGAGTTGCATGTTAAAAAAATAAAAATTGGAAGGATATTGCGAAAGTGTAGAATGGGGCGTTGTGTATAATTCCGTATTTCAAACGTTAGGTTATGCCTTCAAATGTTAAAGTTTATGTTATGGATGAATTTTCAAATATGTTAAATGCTTTGTGATATATATGAATATATATATATATATATATATATATATATTGTGTGTGTTGAAAGAAGCATGATGAGATATTTTGTGCTGAAAAAGGCACGAGAGGAAATAAAGATGTACTGAGTTTGTTAAATAAGATTTTTATGGTTATTATATTTTGGGGATGGGTGTATAGTGCGGATCCAATTTGTTTATTATAGTTTTGAAAGAGGATGTTAATGATATTTGAGAAATGAAAAAGGTGTGGTTGTTTCGAGCATTGAGTGCGATTTCGGATTAACTCAGTTAAGTTCCTAATATGAGGTGTGGTAAAATTGTTGAGTGAATATGGTAATTGTTGAAATTGGGTGTGTGCGGTTGGTTTGGAAGTGAAAGAAAGTTGGCTCGTGGGATCGGTCTAGAGTGAGTACCTCCTAGTGAGCTGTCATTGGGAAAACATGTTTTATGTTGAGAAGAGAGTGGAAGAAAGTAGTCTAATGTAATGCTCAGAGTGAAGTACCATTGGATAGGACATGGTAGTATCTATGGTTCGTGATTGGTGTAAGTAATGCAAGAAAGTGGTCTGTCTTAGACGTATTTTGGGTTAGAGAAGTGACAATAGAGTTGTGTATAGTCTATGGAGAAAAGTTTAACTACGGGTTAAGGTGATACTCCAAGTTAATTATGTGATCTGTTGGAGAGTAGAGTGTCGTTACTTTTGGGGTGTTAGATTGTTGAGACATGAACGGTGATGAAATGTGTTCTTTTAAGAACGGTAAAATTCTGTGCGAAACCATTAGTTTGGGGCATAATTTAAAATCTGGAGTCTAGATGTGTGACTGATATTGGTATGATTGATTTGAGATAATTATACCTTGTTCATATTACGCGGGCTTTCTTCTAGAAGTAAGAGTTGTTGTAGTTGGGAAGATACTAAATTGTTGTATACTCCTTAGTAACGAAGGGTTACGCATAGTGGGAGTTCATTCGACCTTTTCCGTTAGAAAACACCGGAAGGGATTAAAAGTGGAATAATGTGGAGGAAGTATTAGCGATGGTAGGTCGCAAGGTGAGAAAACTAGGTTGTTGATAACCTAGACTTAAGCTAAGAGAGAATATTTATATTATTAGTGTCATGATTAGCGGGAAGAAAGCAATGTTTAATTATTTTGATGGTCGTGTGATGAACTTTGTGGTATAATTGGTAGTAGATTTATTATATGATTAGTTGGCGATTGTTACGGTTAAGTAAAGTAAGGGCAATGTTGATGAACTTTCTTTATGGATTTGTTTAAGTTAAAGAGTGGTTTTAGACTTTATCTTAATTGTTGATATATTGATTGATGCAATGAAGACGTAATTTGTTGATTGCGGCTAAAAGTTGTCATAAGGATTTTATGGTATTATTACCTGGGTATGATATTTGGTGTAGTATTTGTACAATTGAGAAATTGACATTGTAAGTTAAGGTAGATGTGTAAGTCTTTGACTTCTCATCGAGTTTTGCAATTATGTTAAGACAGTGTATTCTTATTGGAAACTATGTTTTAATATGAGTTCTATTTGGAAGAGTATAAGAAATAGGTTGTAATTGCTAAGCAAGTTTTATCTGGAAAGAATATAATTATGTTGTCAAGTTAGTTTTGTAAAGTATAGAACAAGACGTTTGTCGTGAAATGCTGATGGAGTTAAAAGTAGTGTTAGTGTAGTAAATGTTTCGAGTAAGCATTTAATGTTGTGTTATTCGGATTAGTTTCATTTGAGTATAAGTGATTTACTTTGGTGATATAAGTGAACTAACGGGTTATTTTGAATCTTCGTGGGATTTGTTTATTGGGTGATTCGGCAAAGAATTTCGAGTGCGGTTATGTTAAGATTTGGATCGACTTTGTGGGATGGATTAATTGAGTAAATTGCGGAAGATGTGCGTAAAGTTCAAATAAAGTGGTTAGTATTAATAAGTTGGTGGTTATCGCGGTTTTAAAGGGGCGAAATTTTTGTGTGGAATTAAAAATTATTGATGTTTTGGTAATATTGAGAATAGTGTGTTGTTTAAGTTGGAAAGTGATTTATGGTAATTGATTACCCTCGTTTATTGCCTAACCGAATTCCGGGACGGAATTCTTTTAAGGGGGAGATGTTGTAATAACCGGGTATATTGATGGTTTATTTAATTTTGGTTTTAAGATAAATATTAGATTTGTATTATGGAGTTATAAGTTTAAGGGTAGACTTTAAATTTTAATTTGGAAGTTCAAGGGGGTGTTTTGCCATTTAGTAGAAGTTTGGGGTTTGTTTGGTAATTGTGTTTAATATCTAGATATTTTAGATATATATGTATTATGTGTGTGTTTGTGGGTGAATTAGAGAGAGAGGGAGAGAGATACGTATGGAAGAGAAAGAAGAGAGGAAGAAGAAGAGAGGAAGAAGAAGAAAGGAAGATGTACTTGAAGGTTTATCTTATAGGTATGAATTCTACTCCATTTTCATATCATCTTGTTGGTTTTTGGGGAGAGTTGGGTTTGGTGCCATTGAGAAATCTAAGATAGTTTTAATGTTGATTAATGAGTTTATTATTGGTTTACAAACTATTCTGTGTGATTCATCCATCAATTCATGGTGGAAGTTGATGTTAGTAAGGTTTTGGGTGTTAATGGAGTTTTGGGTTTTTGGGTTTAAAATTGGGTTGAGTGCAAATGGGTTTAGAGTTGTTACATGGATTTCTCCATGTTATTTGATGTTAAAACCTCAATTTATGATGCTAAAAATCCATAGAAAGGAGCCAAAACGACTTGGAATTGATTTGGGTTCGAGTTGGGGTGTTAAGAGCTGAAAAAGGTGTTGTTTGCTGTCAAACAGAGGTCCGCGCCGATCTCGGCGCCTATGGGTTAGCGCCACAATCGGCGCCAAGCACTGTTTCAGCATTTTTCCAATTTTGTTTCTCGCGTACCGGAGTCGTTTTAAGGCGTAATATAGGGGTATGAGTACTCGTTTTGAGTGTAAGATAGCATTTGAACACATTGCACATATTTGTAAGTGCCAATTACAAACCCACAGTCTTTTGATTGATGTCGGTTGTTCGGTTTCTAGCTCGGTTGTGTTTCGGGAGTGTCCGGTGAGTTGTTAAGGTTGTCAATTGTCATAGTGAGTCTTGTATACATATAAGTATGTGGATTTCATCAATGTGTATATATTACAGGATCGGTTGCCCCTCGTTAATGTGGCTTGGGTGGCGTTCGGTTGTGGCATTATTTGCCGGTTTTGCTCAATTGTATCGTTTGCGCGTGTGTGGCTTCAAACTATCATCAAGGTGAGTTTTACTTTAAAAATGCTTTCAAACTGGGATATATATATATATATATATATATATATATATATATATATATATTTATATATATGAGATGGATATATGTGGATTGAAAGGATGACATTTGGTTTGATTATGTGTTTATAAATGACAATATGATATATTGAGATATATATTGTATTTATAATGTGATGACGTGTTTATAAATGAAACATATCATATAGTGAGATATGATTGGAATGTGACAGATAAGGTGAATATGTGTTTATATTGAAATAGAATATATTGATATGTATATTTTATTTATATAAGCTTTGCACTTCACGAGTGCACTTTTAGCCGGGTTCCGGTGTGCGGACCGGTGTGTTGCCGGGTTCCGGTGTGCGGACCGATGGTGTTGTTGGTCGTAAATTCAGTACGGCGTTGATAATTTATTAGTTGGCTTGCAACCAACTAATATGGCCATTTGTGGAGGAATAAGTTGGAAGGGATGTACACGATGCACGGGTCTTGATTGGTATTTATATACGTGTGGTATATGTGTGTTATACAAAGGTTTTATATAAACTATTTGGATATATGGTTTTATATAAATTGGTTTTATAACGGTTTTTGAAATGACAGGGATTATCTCACTAGACCGTTGGTCTAGCCCTCATTTTGCTTTCAAAAATATGTATTCCAGGTTGAGGATCTTTTAGCGACAAGGGAAAGGATAAGGAGTAGATTGCTTTTAATGATGGACTTTGATTAGGAAGCTTTTATGTATTCTGTGGTTTCGAGACTTTTGGGACCGTACATGATTTATTAAGTATTTTGTTATGAATGTAACGACGTTATGTATAATATGTTATTTGAAGTATGTTTGGGAAAACCGGTTTGTTACACTTTGTGAGTAGTCTTCTGTAGATTCTTCTTGGGACTTGGTGTTCCTTGAATGATCTTGTTTGCTTCGGCATAGCTTCTGTGGAACACCGCAGAGCTTCTGTGGAATTCTTTCATACTCGGCCTATTTTTCAACACTTCTAATATTATGAATATTTGGAGCTAACAGAACCAGTCACCTTACTTTTAGAGCTTCGAATTGATTGAGCTCCTCTTGCATGGCTATGATCCAGTCCGGATCTTCAAGCGCTTCGCGTATGTTCGTCGGCTCGATGTTGCTTAAGAAGCCGGAGAATAGACAGAAGTTGGCGGATGCGCCTCGTGTTTGAACAGAAGTAGAGGGATCACCGATGATTTGATGAAGCGGATGAGCTTTCGTCCATTTGGTGGTGTGTGGAAGCGGTTGTTGAGTAGAATGAGATGCGTCCGAATCCACATAATCACCAGGATGTAGGTCTTGAACTGCTTCAAGTGTAGCAGGATGGTTTCTTGGAAGAGGTGGAGGAGGATTCGCCGAGGGTTGACCAACTTCTGGTTCCGAGTTCAGAGGTTGATCGTCGGTTGTAGCAGAAGACGAATCACTAGGAGCAATCTCCGTGTTTGTAACAGGTTCCTCCGGGGGGACAGTGGTATCAGTTGAAGTCGATGACGATGGTTGAGCGGTCTCCACAGTGATAGATGGCGTGCTTGTAGTAGGCGGCGGACTGGATAGGTTCGACGAGTCCTCAATACAAGCAACTTCAAGTCGAGGTTGTGCTGAGACAGTAGGGGAAACATTAAAGATGTCATCATAAAAGAAATTAAAGAATAAATCAAAATCAGAAGAGTCAGCATTCGATGAAGATGCATGATTTGGATTTACTGTCGCTTGTGCAGATCCCGAACTCGTGGGTCTGGAAGCTAGCACGCCAGTTAAACCGGGTTCTGAACTGTTTTGTTCAGAAGCCAAATCTGCGGCTTCGTCGAATGTCACGTTTACACTTTCGAGAATGGATTTATTACGTTTGATGTAAACGCGATACGCTTGAGCCTGCATGGAGTATCCGATGAAAACTCCTTCGTCCGCCTTGGGGATGAATTTGCTGAGATCGTCTTTGTCATTCAGAACGTAGCACGTGCATCCGAACGCATGGAAGTACTTGTTGTTCGGCACACGGTTGTTGATGATCTCGTACGGCGTCTTGTTGAACCGCTTGTTGAGGATGGAGCGGTTTTGCGTATAACAAGCTGTAGACACCGCTTTGGCCCAGAGAAAGTGTGGCAGATTTGATTGTGAAAGCAAGGTGCGAGCCGCTTCGACTAGAGTACGGTTACGACGTTCCACCACTCTGTTTTGCTGAGGAGTGCGTGCAGCAGAGAAGGTGTGTGAAATGCCGACTGAAGTCAGATAGTCGTCCACCGTTTGATTCTTGAACTCCGTACCGTTGTCGGTCCTTATGGTCTGAACTTGTTGTTGCTTGTTCAGTTGGATGGTCTTCAGGCGGTTGATGATCAGCTCCGGAGTTTCGTCTTTCGAGCGAAGGAACTTGACCCATGTGTAGCGTGAGAAGTCATCCACCATCACCAGGACATATTTGCGCTTGTTGATACTCTGAACACGCATTGGTCCACACAAATCCTTATGGATAAGTTCGAGGGACCTGGACGTGCTCGGAGTGACCTTCGGTTGATGCGGCACTCGCTTCATCTTTCCCTTTTCACATGCCATGCAGAGACGATCTTTCACGAATTGAAGATCAGGCATGCCTTTCACGTGTCCGCCCAGCACCAGTTTGTTAATACTTTTGAAGCTGAGGTGCGAAAGGCGTCGATGCCAAAGCCAAGCTTGTTGGGAATTGGCCTTTTGTTAGCTTCAATCTTCCTAATCATAGAAGTATTTAGAAGTAGTGAAAAATAAGCTAAGTGAAGAAAGCCTCTTACAGAGGCTCTGCCACTTCCGAAGGATCAAGGTCAAGAAGCTACAAAAGCTACAGAGGTGTCCTACAGAACCTCTGCCTTACGCACAAAGAAGACCAATGACTCGGAACCCGGTAAAGACTGCTCTACAGAAGACCAGACCTCAGAACCTCTGTAACCCTTTACAGAGCCTCTGTGATTTACGATAAAGACTTGGAAGATATTTTATATCTTGCTGCTGTTACTGGATCCGTTAATCAACTTGCATGGTAGCGTGCCCTGTCAAACCTCAACACGCGTCAAGCTCTGAATGGACTCAATAGGGCTTAGTACAATATAGACGTCTGCGGCATTAAATGCAATACAGCACGTACAACTATTCATGCCGTCCGATCAACAGTAGCTCATGCTTTATGGTCCCCTAGAGTAGTATAAAAGGAAGTCTCTTGTTGAGATCTTCCTTAACAATCTTAAGGACTTAACGAAGAATCTGAGTCTCATGCTTATGCTTTATATCGTCAAACCTGTTATGCATTACACTCTCTCACACACACCAAACAGTTCTTAATCTGTTCTTGGTGTTCTTATTATATATCGAACGACAGTAATCTTCAAGATATCATTTTGCTCTTATAATACTGTTTCTTTATATTGTGTGTTCTAAATCTATCAAACATATCTGTCAGTTCTTTAAATACGCTTCCGCACCAAACATAAACTCGAACTAATAGATCTGTTAATCTTGTCTAAGCAAAACGGGAACCAACAATTGGTATCAGAGCTATCCTTGATTTTTAATATCAAGTGATCCTCTTTGTTACAAGATTTGTGATAGACATCATTCTGTTTTAACCTGTTCTTCATTTCATTGAAAAGTTTCTGTTTTCCTATCATATTCGAAAGTGGTATTCTTAAAAGAAACTATTTTTTCCAAGATAAAACTCCATTAAAGTGCACTCTGGGAACTGTTAAAACCCAGAAAACCTTCCAGATCATCAGGCTCATACTCTTTCGTCATATTATCTTTTCAGAACCTTCGAAACTCTTACAATGACAAATACAAATAACTTTTTTACTGTTGGTTCACTAACCAAGCCTCCTACTCTCCTTCGAGATGAGTATCCTCAATGGAAGATAAGAATGATCCATTTCTTTGAGGGTACTGAAAAAACTCTCGTACAATATCTTTACAACCCTCCTCAAGTTCCCATGATAATAGTACCACGAGTACCAGCTACTGCTGAATCTCTTGAAATCCATGAACATCAAAAACCTAAGCCAAAAGGAGAATGGTCAGATGAAGATAGGGCAGAAGATGAAGTTGCACAGAAAACAAAAAGATTATTGATCATGGCTATCCCCAACGAACTTTTTCAATCCTTAGATGCATGCGAAACAGCGCACGATCTTTGGAAAGAATTAGAAAGACAGTTGGAAAGGGGTCCTAAAACGCAGAAGAACCGAAGGGCACAATACATAAATGAATATCATGCCTTCAAAGCCTCTGCAACAGAATCTCTGCAAACAACGTACGACAGGTTCAACTCTCTCATAAACAAATGTAGAAAGTCTGGCATTCACAGAACCTCGGAAGAAAATAACGTCATTTTTCTAAAGAGCCTGAATGATGAGTGGCTCCAGTTGTCTATGTCTTTACAAACAAACCAAGATCTAGACTCTTGGACACTCTCTGATCTCTATGGAACACTAGCCACACAGGAGCCTCAAATAGCACAGGCTAAAACACTAACCATTGCACCATACGCATTGGTTAGTAAGTCTACAGAGGCTGCAGAGAGACCGAGAAATGAGAGAGCAACAGAGGAGAAGAAGAAGGAGAAGAAGAAGATAGTGATGGTTGATAGCGAAGAAGACGAGCTGGTAGAAGAAGAGATAACTCTTGCGTCATTAGCTAAATCCTTAGCTCTGTTGACAAGAGAGTTCAGAGAAAATCAGAGGGGTTCAGGAATTGATCGATATGGCAGAGACAACCGAGGTGATAGAAGAGATGATGGAAGAAGAGAAGAATCGAGTGACCGACAGAGGTCAAGCGACAGAAACTACAGAGGTAATGACCGACAGAGGTCAGATGACAAGGTGAGCCACACACAACAAGAATGCTACAAGTATGGCAAGCCTGGTCATTACGCAAACGAATGCCGAACGGAGAAAGGTGGAGACCGACAGAAGTCCGACGATCGTGCTGGAAACACTTCCCAATGTTGTTTCAACTGCGGGAAGCCAGGCCATTTCGGAAATGAATGCAGAAGTAGACCAAATCGTCTACAGAAGGACTCAGCTTTTTACAAAAAGAAGGCTGAGTATTATGCGCAAAAATCCCTAATGGCGAACAAAGGGCATTCTGAGGCGAACAAGGAGGACTTTGAGTCAGACTCTACCTCTGACGATGAATACACCACCAATGCCCTATTCTGTGGCATGGCAGAAGTCGACTCCAGCACTGACACTGAGGTATCCACTTCAAACTCTACCTCTTGTACTAATTCTGTTGATGATAATTTACTTAAACTTTACATTGAACTGATTGAACTAAAAGAGATAAATGAAAGCATTCAGAAAAGACTCACCTTTAATGAGAGAGAAGTAAGGCTTCTCACTCAAGAAAAAGCCAAAATTTTTGAAGAAAAGGAAAAAGTAGAAAGAATTGGAACAAAAATCTAGATCCTTTAAAAAGGCAAATTTATGAATTAACCTCTGCTCTAAAAGTCAAAACAAAAGAACTTTCAGTTTCTTGAAGTGAAACAACAGACATAAGAGCTCTCAAATAATACTTTCAAAGAGAGAGAGAGATACATTGGCAAGATCTACTCAGAAGAGATGTTTTACTTAAAAACTATAAAGATGCACAGAAGGTGTATGAGAAAGTAAACTCACAAATAGGAAGACGGGGTATAGGGTACGATGATATTAACCTAGGTGTTGAAGGCAAAAGAATTAAACCTTTGTCTTCTCTGTTTGTGTTAGGAAAAATGAACAAACCAGATTTTCCAAACTTACTCTCTGTAAGTAAAAGGGCTAAAATCTCTTTGGAACCTCACTTGAGGAAACATACGAAGATGATCAATGTATGGTTTGAAAACACAGATTTATCATCTTCAACCTCTATCAATAGAGGAATCAAACCAAAGAAATATCTGAAGACACAAGATCAGATTGGTATCTTTAAGTTTGGTAAACCAGAGACTCAAACGCAGGTTGCTTTTGTCTGTATGATAAATGTCGAAAAGAAATTATCGGCAGAAGCTCCTGAGTTTAAACCCACCTTTTCAAAAGAAAAACTTAAAGAAACAATTGAAAAGGAAATTTTGGAAGTATGGAAAACAAACGTTTTAGAAAACTTCTGTACATCTTCTGTAGATAAAATTCTCGCTGAAGAGATCTTATCAGAAACCTCTGCCATCTATGAAAGTTATTCTACAGAGGAAGAAAGCTCGTACGATACATGCTCGGAAAATCCAGCCTCTGTCGAAAGAGATGACTCAACCTCTGTATATGAGGACGATTCATCTTCTGACGACTCAGAGACAGATGTTACATCAGGGATAGTTCACTATGACACAGAGGATGTTAAATTCTCCTCTGAAGTTCTTAACAGAACTATTTCTCCAAAAGAGAAAATCACAGAGATACCTATCTGCCCAGATTTTCTAAACTGGTATTTACAAGTCAAAACCTATGCTGAGCTTGATATGTTAAATCTTAAAAAGAAGACCTCTGTAGATCCTAAAAGTTTAAAATTTTCAAAACCTTTAAGGCAAATTGACGAAAATCCCACTTGGCAACAAAAGGGAAAATCCCACTCCACAGCAGAACGGCGTAGTCGAAAGAAAGAATCGAACTCTCGTGGAGGCCGCAAGAACTACGCTATCAGCATACGGATTACCGATGAACTTTTGGGCAGAAGCGATTTCTACCGCTTGTTATACACAGAATCGTTCAACCATTGTGAAAAGACACATCAAGACTCCTTACGAACTGATCAACAAAAGGCGGCCAAACATCAAGTTTTTCCATGTGTTTGGATGTAAATGCTTTGTTTTAAACGACAGAGATTCCAGAGGGAAGTTTGAGGTAAAAGCTGACGAAGGAAAATTCATTGGATACTCTGCCACTTCCAAAGCCTACAGAGTATACCTTACAAAGTCTCGCAAGATCGTAGAAAGCATCAATGTTTCTTTTGATGATTCATTCCAAAAGACTTCTGAGCAAATCAGTTCAGAACTCGGACTTAAAGGGGAATCCTCTGGCATCTCACAAACAAAAGAAGACTTATATCTTCTATTTCTAGAGATGTTCCACGACGACATTCATCCCTCTGTTGGAACAATCAGAGCTTCTGCAGAACAATCTTCTGTCGGTCAAAATCCTACAGGTATGACTCTAACTGGTCCAAATAATGCTTCATCTTCTTCTGTAAATGCTACAGATGCAAATGCTGAGGAAGAGTCTACAGAAGATGAAACACAAAGGAAAACGACCACACAAGCTGCTGAAAAACAAACTCCACAATCCACAGAGGAACCAATAACAGAGGATATAGAGGACCAAGTCTACACGCTTTCAGAGGAACAAACTCCACCACCACTCATACCAATCATTCCGCAAACTGTAGGATCAACTACAAAGGCACGCACTACGATAGAGGCTACACCAGAAGAAGAAGAACAACAAGAAGCCTCTGAAGAACAATTCGATGACATTGGTGACCATCATCCACGCACAACTCAGTGGACAAAAAGCCATCCTCCAAGCCAAATAATTGGTGAACCCTCTGACACGGTAAAAACAAGGTCTTCCACTGCTAATTTTTGTTTCTTTACGAACTTTATTAGTGTGATAGAGCCAAAGAAGATTTCTGAAGCCCTTGACGACCCAAACTAGGTAGACGCCATGCAGGATGAGCTTCTGCAGTTTGAGCGCAACAAAGTCTGGACTCTAGTACCTCTGCCACGGGGGAAACAAGCCATTGAGACTAAGTGGGTCTACAGAAATTAGAAGGATGAAGATGGAGTGGTCATCAGAAACAAAGCACGATTAGTGGCCAAGGGATATAGACAAGAAGAAGGCATAGACTACGATGAGACTTTTGCCCCTGTCGCACGGCTCGAAGAAATAAGAATATTCTTAGCCTTCGCAGCCCACAGAGGTTTCAAAGTCTATCAGATGGACGTGAAATGAGCTTTTCTCAACGCTGAAATCCAAGAAGAGGTTTACATAAATCAGCCACCAGGGTTTGAAAGCTCAAAGTTCCCAAGGCATGTGTACTACCTTGAAAAGGCTCTGTACGGACTGAAACAGGATCCAAGAGCATGGTACGAACGACTTTCTACCTTTCTTCTAGTCAATGGCTACGACAGAGGTACAACAGATACTACCTTATTCTATAAACGTAAAAACAGTGAAATAATGCTTGTACAAATCTATGTGGACGACATAATTTTTGGGTCTACTAATACAGAAGAGTGCAAAAGTTTTGAAAAACTCATGCAAAGTGAGTTTGAAATGAGTATGATGGGAGAATTAACATTCTTCCTCGGACTCCAAGTCAAACAATCATCAGAGGGAATTTTTATAAATCAGGCCAAATATGTCTTTGACATTCTTTCCATGTATAGCCTCTCTGATACCTCTGCCATGAAAACTCCAATGGCCACTGGAAATAAGTTATTCTTAGATCCAGATGGCATCTCTGTAGAAAGCACTGTCTACAGAGGCATGATTGGATCTCTGTTATACTTAACTGCTAGCAGACCTGACATTATGCATGCCACGTGTCTTTGTGCACGTTATCAAGCTAATCCTAAGAAATCACATTATGATGCTGTTAAGAGAATCTTTAGATACCTAAAGGGGACCAAAAATCTTGGTCTCTGGTATCCACAGAACTCAGGCTTTTGTCTTAAAGCTTATACAGATTCAGACTATGGAGGATGCATGCTCGACAGAAAGAGTACCTCTGGGAGTTGTCAATTCCTAGGTGGTAAGCTAGTCAGTTGGACCTCCAAGAAGCAGAATTGTGTGTCAACATCTACGGCAGAAGCTGAATACGTTGCTGCTGCTAGCTGTTGTTCTCAGGTTCTGTGGATGAAGACTCAGCTAAAAGACTACGGCCACATCCTACTCAAGATACCCATCTTCTGTGATTCCAAAAGTGCCATTGCCATCTCTGCCAATCCTACGCAACATTCAAAAACCAAGCATATCAATATAAGGAACCACTTCTTGAAACATCATGTTGAATACGGTACAATCGAGATGCATTTCGTGCCCACAGAATACCAACTCGCGGACTTATTCACCAAAGCTTTAGACGAGAAAAGATTCAATTTCTTGGTGGGTAAGTTAGGAATGATCAATATGACGTAAAAATCCTCTGTAAGTATAACTTATCTTCTGTAAATATGTGTATAAATATATTGCTTTATTTATTGCTTTGATTGATTTCTTTCTGTATGTAAATTCTCAATCTTAAATAGTTCTTGAAATAACAGAGCTTCTGTGGGTCTGCTCAGAACCTCTGACGACCCCTACAGAACCTCTGGTAAACATGACCTATGTACTATGCAAAACTTATCCTACTTTGATCCAAGCATAGGTCCAGAGGGAGCAGAAGGAAATTACTTGATCTACAGAGATGGTTAGATCAAGGGGGAGCAAAAGAAACCTTGAAATGATCTACAGAGGTTAATCTTTCAAGGGGGAGCCAAAGAAGAGTGTCGATGAATCTATATCGTCAGAAGTCAGACATCATTGCCGAGAAAAGAAGAACCAAAAGGTATGTCTCGTACAAAAGGTTTTTGAAAACAGTTTTCTGGGACAAAAATTGTCAAATACGTCCTAAAAATACTGGGAATAACATTTCAAAAATAAAATTATTAAAACTTTTAATAATTTTTTATTTATGAGAAATTTGAGATCATAGAGCTTCTGCTGAGCTCAACAGAAGTTCTGCCAGAACACTGCTCTGTAATCGCAAATGTAACTCGGAAACCGAATACGCACAAATACACACACCATGACCTTCTCGCACAAAACTTTTTCCAAAACTGTTTTCTCGGACACCAACTTTCAAATATGTCCGAAAAACATTTCTTAATGCAAATCAAAACTTGGATGATCAAAATTGTTAATAGATTTTTAGTTATGAGAAATTTTCACTCATAGAGCTTCTGCTGGCCCTGACAGAGCTTCTGCAAGTTCCTACAGAGTCTCAAAACCTCTATGAACGAAATTTCTTCACTAAAATCCTATTAATCCTCTCCAATGCTTTTACAAATGTTTTGGTCAAAATAAAACCTACAGAGTCATGATAACAATGAGATATATGAGAAAAGGGTGAAAATCCAAGATTTTCAAAATCACAGATCTTCTGTAAACCACAGAGCTTCTGTGAATTTGGTATTTGGGCATTTCTGTAAACAGTAACCGTTACTTTTACTGAGAGTGAAAATCATGTGGCTAAGAACAACCCCACGCGCCTAGCATTAATGGGCCGCGCACGACGTCCTGTCATCCTCTGACATGGCCTACGTGTCTCATTTTCATTGGTCGTACATGGCACATTTTTTTTGGAAAGTTGAACCCGCTGTTCTAACTCAAGTACGGATTCCAAATATTTATCCATGGCCAAATATTTTTACCCTTTCGAATTCTACCGTTTTACCCACCTATAAAACCCAAGCTTACCCTCTCATAAAATCTTTACGAACCCTCATTCTTCTCCGGCGAAACCCTGCAAAAACCTGCAAGTATCTTATTCTCATTACCAATGGCTTCATCCTCTCAAGCTATCTCCCCTGCACACTCTCCGGCGAACTCACCGGAACACTCCCCTGCTCATTCTGAACATTCAGAAAACCCCAACCTCGCAAAAAATGCCGAACAAGAAGATTCCAGCGACTCAGCAGACTTTGCTCCAACCACCCATCTCCAAAACTTTATCGCAAAGGAGCACTTTGAAAAGGTACTACCCATCAAATCCAATAACTGCTATTTGGTCCCTTCACTCACTGCTTTCGGCCAAGCCCATGCCCTTCTTCTACACATCATGGAAAACCATATTCTCTTTCCTTTACTCTCAAGAACCCCAAAGAAAATACCTGTTAGGTATTTGAACCAATTTTGGCAAAGTTGCCGATATGATAAAGATGATTCTCTTATCAAAGGGTACATCTCAACGCCAGACAAATCTGAACATTTGGAACTCAAATTCAATAGAACAATGTTTTCTCTTGAGTTCAATCTACCAACAAGGGGTCTTCTTGGACTAAAAACATATGCAGAACAACCAACAGACGACGAGCTCTGTCGTTTTGTAGAAATGCTTGGGTACAACACCCACCTAAGGAAGAGAAATGACTTCCACAGAGGCAGACTACCACCTCTGTGGAACACCTTGTTTTCGATCCTCAACAGATGCCTTACAGGGAAGATAGGCAGCATTGACCAGAGCTCGCACCAGATCTTAACCATCATGTACGGGGTCTACTACGATCTCCCACTCGATTACGCGACCATCATGTTGCAGGAGATCATCAATACTATCGACAGAAAGAAGAACACCAAAAAGGCAAGAGAGAACGATCCTAAGTATCTACCGCCTCTGCAATTCCAAAGGATATTGGGAGTCCTGTTCGAACCTCTGCTGATGATGCAGAACTGGCCAATGGAAGGGCCAACTCCCAAACAGTTCCCAATGAACAAAAACATCCCCACCGATCATATAGATGGCTACACCCACTGCAGACCTCTGTCAAGGAAGCTCCTGAGCTATGCCAAGAACAAAACCCTTAAGTTAGAGTATATACGCGATCATAGGACTCCAAAACCGAGCCCTGTGACACCCCCGCGTTTAGGTGTCCCCCAAGGAACAATAGTTGCAGAACCCCTCTCTACAGAAGCGAAGGAGCAGAAACTGGCAAAACACATGGCAATCCAACTTAGTTTTATAGCCAAACGAGCCGAGCTCATGGGAAAGAAGTCTTCTTCTAAAGCCTCTGCCTCTACCCCAAAAACAAAGAAGAGGAAAACTGCAGAAGGCACCTCTACAAGCAATACAGAAGCTCAACCTTCACCTCCTCATGCCACAGAAGTTGGCTCATCTGCTCCTCCCTCTTCTCCAAAACAAAAGAAGAAAAGGAAATCAAAACCCACAGAAGAAGGGGCACCAAAACCCAAGAGGAGGAAGACCAAAAAGAAGCATGGGAAACCACTTGATCAAATGGTTACAATCGCAGAAGAGGCAGCTGCAGAAGTTGATAAAGAAGAGGTCACAGAGACCCGGGTCGAAGAAACTGCAGAGGAAGAGACTGCAGAAAAAGAAGTTGCAGAAGAGGGATATCAATCACCTTATCAATCCCCAGATCGATTCGCTCATCAAGGTAGCTTAAACGATTTCCTTCAACACCCTGACATTGCTAACACCCTAAATACAGCTGGGTGGAATGCACCACCACTTGACCACCACACCACAGAAGAACAAGACTTCTCTATCTCTGGCGTTGACACAAATCTGCAAGATAATGACCAAACCCCCAGAGATCAACCGGCTGAAACTCCAAACATTCTACAGAACCCCTTCATCCAACAGGGATTGAACGTCCACAGAAGGAGTCCAAGCCAAGCTTCAAAAGAAGGTATAGAAGAAATCGATATGTCAGATGATGCCACTAGGGAAAGGATTAGGCTATAAGCAGAAGCTGAGTGGAATAGAGATGAGGTTACAGAGGCTTTAGATAGGATGGGAGGAAAAGAAAAAGGGATAGAAAAAGATGCCGTAGAAGTAGAAGGCACACATCCTCAAACCCCTCCCAGTGCAACCCACACTTCTAACACCGCAGGTCTAGCTGCAGAAGGTGTTATTGATCAAGAGCAGCACAGCTCGATCCAAACCCAACCCATCCAGCCAGAGGTTAATCTTTCAACCTCTGCGCCCACAGAAACTGGGGAATCCATTCCTAGGGAGTCTCCTCAGAGAGACTCACCTATAGTTCGTGATCCATCGCCCCAGATCACACCAGAACACCCTACAGAGGAATTTGTTTCCTCTGCCACGCACAATTTAGGGCCAAAACTTCTTTCAAGGAGAAGTAGTGAGCACAAAGACGAAGAGACTCTAGACAAGTCTCCAAGTCAAAAGAAGAACATTCCGATACCCACCTCTGGAGTGGATTTGGACACTGTTATTCGCAGAACTTCTGTAGAGATTGAAACTCAAATTTCTTCTCGAAGATCAGATGGAAATCCTTCCACCCCCAACGTACAAACAAGGGTGAACGAAGGTGTCCCAGGAGCAGGGACTCACTCTGGAGACGAATGTGTTCCTCCAGAGGTTACCACAGGAACACAAGTATCAAGGGATGAGTTCCAAACCCTTGTCACCTCTGTGAACCAAACCATGAAAGAGTTGCAAAGCTCTTTCAATTATTTTGCAGAGACAACATCGACGGCCTTACTAAATCTGAACACCAAAATGGACAATCTGTCCACAGAGGTGAAATCCGCCATTACCCAGATGAAGTCTTCTGCTGAAACAACTACCACTTCTGCCGCCAAAGAATTCGGGATAGCCGCAACTTCTGCGTTCAAGGAATCAGTCAAACATTTCCTTGAACAACTGAACAGCAATCCAACAAAGAAAAGGGCATTACATCTGCAGATCTACAGAACGCCCTAAAACACGTACAAGAAGAAGTAATGCGCAACACTATGCTGATGCAGCCTAAAGACTACATGACCAGAGCACAGCTAACAGAGCTCGGGCAGAATGTGATAAACCAGGTCACAAAAGTCATCACCTCCTTCACTACTGCAAATGCCAACTACGTTAAAGAGTTCAGAGCTAGTGTCGGCAGAATGCGCTTCAACACAGAAGCAGAGCTTGCAACTCTATTCGGCCTCTGTGATGATGTATGCTCAAAGTTGATGGCCGCAGGAGCAGAACTACCAAAGAAACCCAAAGCTTCTTGCAGAGCAGAGGGTACTTCTGATAAGGGTCTGGATAACTCTGATTATGACCACCCTGGTCCATCAGATCATCCTGAGGGGGAGAATACAAGGGAGAAAGCTACGAGCAAAGTACATCCAGCTCCACCAATAGCCGCAGAACCCATCAACCAAGCCCCTCCAAAACAAACCCAACAACAACAAACTCAACATACCACAGAGACAACACCCATCTTTGTGGAATCAACTGCTGAAGAAACCCATTTACCAGAAACTGCTCAAAAGACCACAGAGGCAACAACCACCCCTGTGGTAATCATCTTGGAAGAAAGTCCAACAAACCAACAACCCGGAGGAACAGAAGCTCAAAAGACCACAGAGGAAACACCCACCTCTGTGGAATTCCCTACAATGTTTGGAGTAGATGTTCAACATCTGTCATCCTCTTCAGAAGAAGATCTTCCCTCCCCAACTACAAAACCAACAAAAAAACCCCAATCCATCCCAAGAAGAAAGTCTATTGCCCACAAACCAAAAAGAGCAAAGACCTCTGCTTCTTCTGTTCTAAGAAATATGCACAACACAATGACTGAACGAATGGCGCAAAGAGCAGAAGAAAGACAGAGGTTTACAACATCTTTCCGAATGGCAAGAAGATTCGACATTCCTCAAACCACAGAAACCGAGCTCACAGAAGAAGTCACCAAAGAACCTCCAACAGAGGTTACAGAGCCAATCAAGCCAACAGAACCAATGCCACAAAATTCCTCTCAAACACAAGTGTCAAAACCTACAGAGGCAACACCCATCATTCCAACAGAAGCGCCAACACCCAAACCTACAGAGGCAACAGGTTCTGAACCTCCAAAGGCCAAAGACAAGGGAAAGGCAAAACTGACAGAAGAGCCAAAGAAAAAGAAATCATTACCCAAGCCTACAGAGAAATTGATGAAGAGCGCCTTTGATGCCTTCCAAACTCCAAAGCCTGAAGAAGAGGACTGGGCATATGGATTGAAGCCTCTGTCAGACATTCCACTAACAGGTAGAGCTGCATAAGTTATTCAACAGATGGAGAGTCTCAGAAGACAAGTACCACCACCTGGTCCAACATACGAAGAAATGGAAGAAGTGGTATACAAATACCTCTACAAACAACCCTTTCAGACCAATCATCCAACAGATCACGTCACAGCACCAGAGATCAAAGAAGAATTTGAGAACATCTTCACAAGAACAAAGCCAAGAACAAGAGCAGAAGTCTTCTCAATCCACAAAATCAAAAAGGTAATCTTCTGTAGGTACTCCTTTACAAGAACCTATCCAAGGGTCAGGTACAATCTTTACAGAGTCAGAAGGGTAAACAATTCAGAAACCACCTTCGTTGATGCTGACCTAAGGAATCTGAATCCCTATGATCTACCTGACCTTCTGCAATGGACAAAGGACAACTACAACACAAAGCCAAACACCAGAGCCTATCAAGTGTTGAGAAAAGCAATGATGGAAAGGCTTTTGATCTACAGTTTGACAGACTTTCAGCTAGGAAAGGATATTGGTCTCAAACATCTGAACCTTCGACCACCGGAGGATCGCTGCCCACCTGACGCTGTGCCCAACTCAATCATTACAGAACCAAGGTTCGGGTTAGTATTTCAAAACCCACAAGGCGAAGTCAAACTTTTTGTGACCATGGACTGTCAGGAGTACGCAACCAGTACTCTGAACAAGTTCAGAGCAAACCTTGTAAAATACAGAGATACCGAGCAAATGGATAGAGACGCTGCAGATGCTTTCATCAGAGAGATTGATGCTACAATCCACTTAAGAGAACTCTGCGTCAGTTTCTACAACGAGATCAGAGAAGTCGGAAGAGAAAACAGAAGCTACAACGATTTCAAAGACGCCAACATCTGATTCTCAAACAAAATCTCTGCAAACCATTTTCAGTTTATCTTTCATAATACTCAAATGTAAAATGCATCTGCCATATTTCTGAATGAAAGAACTTTCGAGGTATTGTTTAACCTCTGTCTTATCTAACTTAGCCTAAAGTACTTCAATGTCAAATTTTTATTTTTCACTACTTAGGGGGAGATTGTTAGCTTCAATCTTCCTAATCATAGAAGTATTTAGAAGTAGTGAAAAATAGGCTAAGTGAAGAAAGCCTCTTACAGAGGCTCTGCCACTTCCGAAGGATCAAGGTCAAGAAGCTACAAAAGCTACAGAGGTGTCGTACAGAACCTCTGTCTTACGCACAAAGAAGACCAATGACTCGGAACCCGGTAAAGACTTCTCTATAGAAGACCAGACCTCAAAACCTCGGTAACCCTTTACAGAGCATCTGTGATTTACGATAAAGACTTGGAAGATATTTTATATCTTGCTACTGTTACTGGATCCTTTAATCAACTTGCATGGTAGCGTGCCCTGTCAAACCTCAACACGTGTCAAGCTCTGAATGGACTCAATAGGGCTTAGTATAATATAGACGTCTGCGGCATTAAATGCAATACAGCACGTACAACTATTCATGCCATCCGATCAACAGTAGCTCATGCTTTATGGTCCCCTAGAGTAGTATAAAAGGAAGTATCTTGTTGAGATCTTCCTTAACAATCTTAAGGACTTAACGAAGAATCTGAGTCTCATGCTTATGCTTTATATCGTCAAACCTGTTATGCATTACACTCTCTCACACACACCAAACAGTTCTTAATCTGTTCTTGGTGTTCTTATTATATATCGAACGACAGTAATCTTCAAGATATCATTTTGTTCTTATAATACTGTTTCTTTATATTGTGTGTTCTAAATCTATCAAACATATCTGTCAGTTCTTTAAATATGCTTCCACATCAAACATAAACTCGAACTAATAGATCTGTTAATCTTGTCTAAGCAAAACGGGAACCAACACCTTTGACATGAGGCAGACAGGTTTATCGGTCTTGAGGGCTGCGAGGTCGATTGTGTAGAGGTTGGTCTTGCGTTTTCCAACCAGTAGCTCATCTCCGTCATCGTTGAGGATTCTACACCGTTTAGCTTTGAATCGTACCTCGAGATCTTTGTCGCAGAACTGCCCGATGCTGAACAGATTGTGTCCCAATCCCGCGACGTGTGATACCTTCTTTATTGTGATCTTATCTTGTACAATATCGCCGTAGCCCACGATCGGCGCTTTGTGGTCGTTCCCAAATCTCACGTCTACACCATATTCTTCTTTATAGTTCGTGAGAAGCTCCCTCCTTTCGGTCATGTGCTTAGAGCATCCAGAATCTAAGTACCACACATGACCGTGCTGCAAAATTGAGTTAACGGATTTTAGGTACCCAAATTTGTTTGGGTCCTGGAGGGTTAGGTTTGGCACCTCTTGGAGAAACTTGCTTTGACACCGTTTGTCTCTTAGGTTAGGTTGTACACCGTTTGTAGAAACTGGTTTTGGCACAGATTGCCTCTTAGGTGTAGAATTTACACCTTTCTGAGGAGCAGGTTTCCTCTTGGGTGCCGGTTTAACCTAAGTAGGAGCAGCCCGTTTTGCAATAGGTTTGGTCTCCCGCTGTGGTTTAACCTCAGATTGGAAACCCCGTTGTTTATAGTATTTCTGTTTATTATTACGGGGTTTATTTTTTGGTTTATGATTATACATGTGATATGACCCAAACCAATCATTTATGTTAATTTCATCAAAATCATTCCAACCACATCTAGAACAACATAAACAATCACGCGATAATTGAATCAATCGATGAACCGAATTAAGTTTAATTGGATAATAAACTTCAAAACGATTCCAATTATTCCAAACACAATTGTCTTTGTTTGTTCTAGAATTAAAAGCAGTAGGGAAAGACTTTGATGCTGCATCCTTGACAGGTTCCTTGTTTAGCCACTTGGGTTTTTCTGGTTTTGCGCGACCATTCTTATCTGAAACAACAGGGACAGAGCGGTCAGTGACTTTTGAAGAAACATGATTTTTGACAGGCAATCGCTCGGTCTTTTGCCTCGGCTGTGATTGGTTTTGTGAAACTGGTTTAGATTTGGAAGTCTCAATCACAGCTGGGGCCTTGGTGTTAGAACATGTACCCTTTTCAAAGTTGACCGGTCGATTCACCACTGGTGATAGAAAATCAGTATGGCTCGGAATAGGTTTGTCGAAAGGGAACGACTCAAACTCTCCATCAGAATTATCTTCAGAGTTCATATATTCTGAAAAATCGACTTCCGGAATTACTGGACTTGGATCGGTCGAGGAAGGCGAGGAACACTTAGTGTTAGTGTGCTTTGGGGAATTTGGTGCGGAAGCTAAGAAAAAATCAGAGTTCAAATTCCTTAAAGCACTCTCGTATTGAGAATCCTTACCGTCTTGTGAAGTAGAAATCTTGCCTATAAAAGCTTTGTACGAAAACATATTAGATGAACTTGAGGAAAGTTCGGGTAAAATCTTCTTTTCAGATTGGAGTTGGTCAATCTGCTCTTGGAGCTGACCATTTCTCGCATACTCCTTCATCGCATTTGTTGCCAAAGCAGCCAGTTTTGATGTGAGCATGTTTATTTCACCACGAAGGATTTCCTGTCCTTCATCCGATACAGATTCGGTTTTAACCGATTTAAGATTCTCAAGTTCCTGGACAAGCGCTTTCTTTTCGTTTTGAAAAACAGACCTTTCTTTCTCAAGTGACTCCTCCAACTCGACAATCTTTGCCTCCAAGATGAGAGGGAGAACATAGAGTTTAAACTCATCCGTCTCAGTCTCGGTTGCGGTTACTTGGACCTCATCCTTTTTTGAGGAATCCTTGGGCGTAGCAACCTTGTATGGGTCGAAGTAGTCATTTGAGAGATACTTTTTGTTCTTTTGATAGGAATAATGTTGATCCAAACCCTCAGTGATTTGATAATGACCCTCTCTTAAATACTTAGTGAAAATTGTAGGTAAACAATATGTATCAGAGTTTCACTATCGCTGATAAGTACTAAGATCTTCCAGTACCGCTGATAGGAACTCTCGCTCTTTAAATTAAACATTCAGCGAACACTGTTCATCATTAATGCTCTGAGTCTGTTCAGTCATTATGATGATCGCTGATAAGTTAGTTGTTTACTTATGATCCCTGAAGACAAGTTTCACGTCATCAAAGGTTCTATGCTGAAGTCGAAGATCAAGCTCAAGAACCAGCGACAAGTCTACTAATGAACTGATGCGGATCAGCGAAGACTCAGATTTGTCCACTCAACGTGAAGTATCAAGTACAAGACTTCAGCTATCGCTGAACTTTATCATCTGCTGAATAGTAAATGATAATCGCTGAATCAACGAAAGCTGATCATGAAGTCCTCCGTACAAAGTACTTTTGTCTTAACCACCCTTGCACGCCTCCGTACGAATTGTCAGAAAAGAACCTCCGAATATTTGAAATCGTACAACCACTCTGATACTACATTGTTCATCCTTACGGCTACTAAGGTTGTCAACCAAGGTCAATGACATGCAACCAACCAGCTGATGACACGTGTAAAGTATATACAGACTTGCATTAAATGCATGCAGTATATAAAGAGATGAACTCACTTCTTTTGAAGTAACTTGCTAACTCTGGACAAGTTCAAATCTTTTATCTCAAGATAGGTTATTATTAGTAATTTCCTTATCTTTCTTAGTGCAAGAAACCTTAGTGTTCCAACTTGTTTAGATTTAGGTTTATCCTTAATCTTGTCTCCGCAACAAGCTGTAAATTGTTAATGATTTATCAATAAACAATTTAGAAAAGTAAAATCTGTGTGTTTGTATTCAACCCCCCCCCCCTTCTACAAACTTGTATAGGCCTTCGGGACCAACAAGTGGTATCAGAGCAGATTTGTTTAATCTCATAAACAAGATCTAATCTAAGATATTTCTCTTCCTTGCTATTATCTGAAAATGGCCTCCAACACAAACACACATTATATAGACAATGGTTCAACTTATGGAAAAATAGGATGATGCTCTTCTTAGAAGGTGTAGACCCTACTATGACCTACTATCTTGAAAACGGCCCACACATCCCTGTAACAATTGATCCTTTAGTTCCAGCCACTGCAACTAGAGCTGCTATTCCAGAAAGGCTGATTCCAAAGGAAATACACATGTGGACCGATGAAGATAAGAAGAAAGTGACTATAGATACAAAAGCCAGATCCATACTATCCATGGCCCTTCCTGACGAAGTCTACCATTCCGTCATGAACCTGAAGTCATCAAAAGCCATGTGGGACACAATATGTGTTCAGTATGAAGGAGCGTCTGAAGTCCAGGACTCAAGAAAGATCAACCTGGTAAGACAATACGAAAGCTTCATTTCTGGTAAGAATGAAACTCTCTCTGAAGTTCACCAACGTTTTAATTGCTTAATTATAGATCTAAAAACTGTTGGTAAGGAATATTCTAACTTTGAAGTGCTGACAAAGTTTCTAGAATGTTTACCTGAAAGCTGGGACAATTATTCCATGTGTCTCAAGCTGTCAAAGGATCTTAAATCAATGACCCTTTCAACCTTATATGGTACATTGCTGAATCATGAGCAATCTAGCCATCTTAAGAAGAATCTTGTAAAAGATTCCAAAAGCACTCCTGTTGCTTTAATCTCAGAAGAACCTTCTACTCAGCGACCCTCGGTCACCATCACTGAGTTAGGAAGTAACTCTGAAAGGTCATCAGACTCTGATTCTTCAGATGATGATGAATCCTTGGCTCTCCTAACTAAAAAGTTCAGGATATTTGCCAAGAAGAAAATGTTTAGAAAGAACAAACCTCTTTCCATAACTGACAAGCCTAAATCATCAGCTTTTGTTGATAAGGCTACTGCTACTTGTTTCAACTGCGAAAAGACAGGTCATTTCGCTAATGAGTGCAGGTCAAAGAAAGTCATGAGACCTTCAGCTTTCTCAAAGAAAAACTTTGTTCCAAGGAATAAAGATGACAAATACTCAAAGCTGAAGGAGAAGTATGCAAAGCTGAAAAGTTTTAAGAAGAAAGGAAAAGGCCGGATGGCTGACTATGATTGGGCTGCTTCTGATGAAGAAACATCATCATCTGACTCTGAAGATGATGAAGCAAATCAATGTCTCATGGCCAAGATTGAAGAAGAGGAAGAAAGTTCAGACATTCCCTCCACTTCAACATCTGCCATTCAGGTATCACCTTCTTTCTTTACCAATATTGCAAATATTGATGAAGCTGATAGTCTCCGTAAAATAGATCTATTGACT
This sequence comes from Saussurea involucrata, assembly GCA_033807775.1. Classification (NCBI taxonomy): domain Eukaryota; kingdom Viridiplantae; phylum Streptophyta; class Magnoliopsida; order Asterales; family Asteraceae; genus Saussurea; species Saussurea involucrata. Next base: position 18,345,527 of record CM066326.1, read on the forward strand.
AGAAGTTTATACGAAGCCATGAACGGCAAAGCTGTGGTTGAAAACCAAAATCTTGATCTCGCTGAAAAGCTTAAAAACTGTCACCTTCAAATAGAAAAGCTTTCTAAAATTGAAGATGATTTTAAAGATCAAGTCTATTTAAATCAGCTAGTCAAAATCGAACGAGCAGAAGCTATCGCTGCATTAAAAGCTGAACAAGCTACTGTTGAAGGATGGTGTAATTCCTCAACAAAGATTACTGAGATAATTAAGGCTCAAATTCCTCTGAGTGATAAACGTGGTCTGGGTTATAAATATGATACTCCAAAACCAACCACTGAACGTTCAATGCTTAAATTTGGAACGTTCGTATCCTCAGTCGCTGACACTTCATCATCTCAGTGCTCCTCGTCCATTACACAAATCCCTGAGGAAACTCCTACCTCCTCAAAAGGTAAGGAGAAATGGTTTATTCAAAACCTACCTCTGTCTCTAAAGACAAAGGTAAAGGAATTGTTATTTATCAAAATCCTCAGAAGGGTACCTTAGTACCAAAGCTGAATGCTTCTAAAGCCTAAGTGACCAACCCCTCTGGATCTAGAAAGCTAATCTCTGGATCTATTCAGCGATCTACTCCTAGACTCAGAGTGGATGTCCTTGGTAAGAAATCTGAAGAACTGAATGTTCGTCCCATTTCTAAAGCCAATAGCTTACTTGGTGCTGGTACTTCTAATTCTAAATTAAAAGCTCAGCATACAAGTGGTCCTAGAACTATTTTTAGTTATAGGAAATGTTATCACTGTGGACTTACCGATCATATTGCTAGTAAGTGCCCCACAGCCACCAAAGCTGAAAAAATAGCTAAGGTGAAGATTGCCCCCAAGGCAAAGAAGACCAACCCCGATGCAAATCAGGTCAAAGTGACTCCTACCACTGAAGTTAAGAAATTAACCAAAGTGAAGAAAGACAAAGCTGAATCTTCAAATGCTGCGAAGACCGCTGAACCTTCTATTCCAACTAGCTCCACTGACAAACGTGTATACATGGTTAAGTGGGTACCCAAGCAAAACTAATCTTCCTTTGTATTGCAGGTTAAGAAGGGTATCTGGTATCTCGATAGCGGATGCTCTAGACACATGACTGGAAAGAAAAACCTGCTCGCTGAATACAAGGAAGAGAAGGGTCCCTCTGTGACTTTCGGTGGAAATGGAAAAGGACACACCCGAGGGTATGGTGTACTTTCAAATGGTACAACCTCCTTCAGAAGAGTCGCATATGTTGAAGGGCTGAAGCATAATCTTCTAAGCATCAGTCAGCTTTGCGACATGGATAACAAAGTGATTTCCACTAAGGAATCCTGCTTTGTCTCTGACAAAAAGGAGAAGATAGCTCTCAGCGGTTATCGTTTGGAAAATGTTTATGTAATAAACATGGACTCAACAACCACTGAGAACTCCTGTTTCTTCTCAAAGGCATCTTCTGATGTTAATTGGCTATGGCACAAGAGGCTCTCGCATCTAAATTTCAAGACACTGAATACTCTTTCCTCTAAAGAGTTAGTCACTGGTCTACCTCAACATTCATACGCCAAAGAATCTTTATGTTCAGCGTGTGAAAAAGGGAAGCAGACCAAGGCAAGCTTCAAGTCAAAGCAAGTCTCTTCAGTGTCATCTCCTCTACAACTACTCCATATGGATTTGTTTGGCCCTGTTAACAAACAATCCATCGATGGAAAGAAATATACGCTGGTCATAGTTGATGAATTCTCTCGTTACACATGGGTAATGTTTCTCCGTTCTAAGAGTGACACCCCTGAAGAACTCATCACCTTTGTTCGGAAGATGGAAACTCTGAACAATATGACTGTTCGCTCAATAAGGAGTGATCATGGAACTAAATTCAAAAACAGTTCTCTTGATTCCTTCCTTGAAAGTAAGGGTATTTCTCACAACTTTTCGTCAGTGAGAACACCGCAACAAAATGGAGTCGCTGAAAGAAGAAATAGAACAATTATTGAAGCTGCACGTTTAATGCTCAGCGATTCTCATCTGCCTACTCAGTTTTGGGCAGAAGCTGTCAACACTGCTTGCTTTACGCAAAACAGGTCGCTGATAGTTAAAAGATTCAAAAAGACAGCCTATGAACTCTTTCATGGGAGAAAGCCTTCAATCAGCTTTCTTCACATCTTTGGATGTCAGTGTTTCATACTGAACAACAGAGATGCTCTTGGAAAGTTTGATCCTAAGGCTGATGATGGAATCTTTCTTGGATACTCCTCAGTCTCCAAAGCCTTCAGAGTCTTCAACCGTAGAAGACAAACTGTAGAAGAAACTATTCACGTCACGTTTGACGAATCCCGTTCAGCGAACTCTAAACCGAACGCTGATACAGAAGAACTGAATCAATGGATGTTTTCTCATCTTGGTGATTCAGAAGATATTCCCACTCCTCATGCTCATCAAGTAGAAGATGATAGTCCCACTATCATTCCAAACATGCAGAATAGTGAAGCTGAAACATCATGGGTCTCAGCTGTTCCTATAAACACTATACCTGCAGTTGATCCAAATGCCTCAGAAATTCCATCTATTTCTCAGCAATCAGTGTATGAAATGACAAATGCAAACATTCCTCTCTTAGCTGATAATCCAGAAGTAGCTGAAGCCTCATCTTCAGTTTCTCCAGTTCAGACTGAATTAGCGACGTATGCTCCGGCTCAGCGATGGACTGTAAATCACCCAATCGATCAAATTCTTGGTGATCCCAACGCTGGTATTCAGACTCGTAGAAGTGCAGGTAATATTTGTTTATTTGTTAACTTTATTTCTCTAACTGAACCAAAGAAAATAGATGATGCCCTCAGAGATCCAAACTGGGTCAGCGCTATGCAAGAAGAGCTGACTGAATTCGAAAGAAACAAAGTTTGGAAACTCGTTCGTAGACCAACTGACAAAACGGTGATAGGCACTAAATGGGTCTATCGAAACAAGTTGGACGAACATGGTACTGTAACTCACAACAAAGCTCGTCTTGTTGCTCAGGGATACAGACAAGAGGAAGGCATAGATTATGACGAAACTTTTGCTCCAGTAGCAAGACTTGAATCTATTCGTCTTTTCTTAGCATATGCTGTACACAAAAACTTCACTGTACATCAGATGGATGTCAAGTCAGCGTTTCTGAATGGAAAGCTGAATGAAGAAGTTTATGTGGAACAACCTCCAGGATTCTCAGATCCTAAGCGTCCAGGTTATGTTTATAAACTGGACAAGGCACTTTATGGGTTAAAACAAGCTCCTCGTGCATGGTATGATACTCTCTCTACTTATCTCCATATTGAACAATTTGAGAGAGGTAACATTGACAAAACTCTATTTTTAGAAAAGTGAAAGGTCATGTCATTTTTGTTCAAATATATATTGATGACATTATATTTGGTTCTACTAACCCTGAGCTTTGTACTCGTTTCGCTGATAGAATGAAAGATGAGTATAAAATGAGCATGATGGGTGAACTAACATATTTCCTTGGTCTTCAGATTAAGCAAACTGAAAAAGGAATTTCATTAATCAAGGAAAATATGTTAAAGATACGCTGAAGAAATTCGACTTAACTGAAAGTTCAGCTATGAAAACCCCTATGGCACCTCCGCTGACACTTGATAAGGACACAAAGGGTGTTCCTGTCAATGTCACGCTGTACTGTGGGATGATCGGCTCACTATTGTATCTTACAGCTAGCCGACCCGATATTATGTTTGCAACATGCTTGTGTGCACGATATCAAGCTGAACCTAAGATATCTCATATGAAAGCTGTAAAGCGAATCTTTCGATATCTTAAGGGTACAGCGAATCTAGGTCTTTGGTATCCCAAAGACTCAGGATTCGATCTAACCGCCTATTCAGACAGTGATTTTGCAGGTTGCAAAATGGATAGGAAAAGCACCACAGGAGGATGTCAGTTCCTGGGTGGAAAGCTGGTAAGTTGGACAAGTAAGAAGCAAAACTCAGTGTCCACTTCCACAGCTGAAGCTGAATATGTAGCCGCTGGAAGCTGTTGTTCTCAGGTCTTGTGGATGAGAAATCAGCTACTAGACTATGATCTTCAGCTCTCCAAAATTCCAATCTATTGCGACAGCACTAGTGCCATCGCTATAGCAAACAATCCAGTGCTACACTCAAAGACAAAACACATAGAAATCAGATATCATTTTATCAGAGATCATGTGATGAATGGTGATATAGAACTTCATTTTATCCCAACTGATTATCAGTTAGCTGATTTATTTACCAAACCTCTTGATGAGACAAGATTCAACTTTCTCATCAGCGAGCTTGGAATGCTGAACTTTGAAGGGTAAAATCTTCAGCTGTTCACATTTGATCAGCGATACGTTTATACAAACTTGTATAGCCTTCTGGATAAAATCAACTTATATAATCCATTTCATCATCTTCTCTCTGAATAAACTTGGTAAAACTGATATCCAGGTATGTTTTCTCTCTTTGTAAAACGCATGAAAATGCAAGATTTCAAAATAAATTACATCGCTGAATATCTCTTCCTTAACAGCGATATTTTGAAAGTTCTTTAAACCTTCACTGATATTTTCTATTCAGTGCTTCATGTTTTTCCAAAAGAGTCCCTGAGCTTTAAAAACCTCAGAGACATCCTAAAAGAATGTGAAAGGACAGTTGTGACGTCATTGCAACGGATAACACTAGGCACGATTTCTTTCTGACACACGTTTGCACGTTTCGTTCAAACTTCCAATCAAATGCAAACACGTGTCCGTGTCATGATGAAAACCTTTTCCCGCTCAAGGTTTTCTCTCTCTAAAACTCCCTATATAAACAACTCTTGGTTTATATTTGTCTTTTACGCGATCAAATCTTCCTCCGCAAGAAAGAATCCTCTGTTGCATTTGTGCTCTCAAAATCTTCAAGAACTGTTCATCATCTTCTTCATCAAAACTTCAAGGTTAATATGTTCTTATCTATTATCAAATGCATATAACTTGTTTTCGATCTTCTCATTGTTTTAACAAGATCAAACAAAAGAACTTTGTAAAATAAAATAATTTCTTTCATGGTTTTATGAACACAACCATTTCATGGTTGTTCTTCAAGTTTTAAATCTAAATCTTAAACTTGTTCTTCATTCGTATCCAGTTTTCTTTTAGAAACCGGAATACAAGACTTTATGGGTTTTACATTTCATTTTAAAATCAAGAAAAACCCTAATCTTCATTAAGACATTTTTGTCTGAATGAAATGGACAAAATTCGAAACATCTTAATGGAAATTTCTTTCCACATTAAGATAATTCTTATTTGTTAACATCTTTGGTTGAACTGATAATACAGAGAAATGGCAACTTCAAAGATCAATGTTACCGCTGAGAACATCTCCGCTGACTCTGAGGAAGTGGATATCTTCAAAGCCCCTCAGGTTAAGTTCAAGCTGGATCAACTAGATTGGACTAAGGTCAACAACCTCTCTGCGCTTCTCGAGTTTCCTCCTCGAAAGCAAGTCACACATCTGGTTGATGCTGTGAATTTCCTGAAGAATAGCTGCATTTCAACAGCCCTGACCATCACACCTCCCGCAAGTCAGCTACTTCTATCCCAGTTCTGGTACTCTGCCAGACACACTCAGCTACCCTCCGCCAAAGATCCCTCCAAAACCATCGATTGCATACTCAGCGATACTGAGTATGGTACAATTAAGATAACCCCCGCAATCATACGAAATGCCCTGAACTTCCCCAATGCTACCAAAGACAAACCATTTGTTCCATTCCCTGACCAAAAGAAGCATGCTGATAGAGAAGCAATCATTGCTTTCCTCGACGCAATGGGTTACATCTGGGAAACTGGAAGGGACAAGAAGCCCGAGAAGAAGCTGACGCTGATAAAGAAGTCCAAAATGCCCAGCGAGATGAATTTCATCTTCGCACACCTGATCAGCTGCATGGCAGCGAAGACCGGCTCCTCTGATCAAGCCGCTCAACCTCAGCAGGCTATGGGATACGCACTGCTGAAAGGTCTACATATTGACTGGGCATCTATCATTTATGATGACCTAGTGCAAAGAGTAGATTCTGCTGCTGACAGACCTGCATGGGTTCCCTAACCCCGTTTCATCAGCGCCATCTTCCAATATGGCCTGAAGGACAGCTATCCTCAAGAGGGTGACCTGAAACTTTCTCAGGTTGGCCCTAAGGTGCTCGATTTCAAACCTGTCGACAATGAGGTACGTCTCTCTACCCTTCTCTCTCTTCTTAACCCCAATTCTTCGACTTCTGTGGCTCCTTCAGCGACAATACCCATCGCTGATACCCCGGCCACACAATCCACTCCTTCTAAGAAAAAGAAACACTCTCACACCCAACTTGATTCCAAAAGGATCAAGAAAACCAAGGAGCAACCCCAGCAATCCCATGCTGAAGACTCCTCAGCTCATTCTGAAGAGCTGAAGGAAAGTTCCGTGGTACGCTCTGCCACACCCATTCAAGCCATCCCTTCAATCCCGGCTTCAGCGTCTCAAAACGCTGAGGTTAGAAACTTGGAAACTACCTAACCTCCCTCAGTCTCTCAAAAGACTGATGAAGTGATTGTCAGCGATTCCAACGCTGAACTTAGAACCCGAACCCCAATCTTATCCTTCGCTTCTCCCTCCACTCACTTGGACACTCCTCCAAAGAACACTGGAGATGCCATCATTCCAGAAGCCACCGCTGACGCTTCTCAACAAATGATGAAGAAAGGACCTGCAGAGATCACCATTCCTCACCGTACTTTCGAAGAGGATATGGAACATTATTCAGGAACTTGCAACTTTGACGAGTTCATCAATCCTCCTGCAGGTACAAATCAACCCATATACACTGTAACTAAACCTAAAACTTCTGAGCTTTCCTTTGTTCACAAGTACTTATGTGTTACAGGTCCTAATTTGGGAGACATCAACGCTTCTCTGAAGTCCGTGGAAACAAAGCTGACCAGTCTCACCACCACACTCTCCAACAACTCAACAGCTGTAACAAACGCTGGAGAGAATTTGACAAAGCTAACAACGGTGGTGGAGAAAAAGGCTTCCGCAGATGACTTGAAGCAGGTTGATAAGACTCTCAGCGACTTTGCTAAGGTACTCGCTGATATCTACACAGACTACACCTCACTCAAACAATCAGTTTCCTCCATGTCCGGCGAAGTAACAACGCTGAAGACATCGGTTGGAGCACTAGAGGGTGATATGTCTGCTATGAAGACAAATGTTCAAACTCTGACGACTGACTTAGGCTCTGTAAAGACCGACGTTGGTTCGATGAAAACAATGATTGAAGAGCTTCTCAACAAGGCAAACAATCCAGCTCCTGCTCCTGCCCCTGCCCCTATTTTGGAATCTTTCACAGCGGCGGATCGCACAGAGCTGAAGAAAATCACGCCTGCTATTTCTGGCCTAGAAGACAGAATAGCAAAGCTTGAAGGTTGTGTGAAAATCTCTGGCCCAGAAGACAGAGATAACACCAATGCTGAGTCTACTCATTCCTCCCACAGTCATCATGAAAAAGAGGGGGAGAAGAGCGCTGAACATACCGCTGAGAAGAGCGCTGAAAATCTTGAAAAGAGCGCTGAAGACCTTTCCCATGATGAATCTATCAGGGGAGAGAAGAATGAAGATCTTATCGCTGGACCTCAGGGAGATGAAAACCCTGAGGGAATCGAGAAGCTCGCCTCTGTATCTGAGGGGGAGCAACTCGAAGAAGATGCTGAGGAATCCGAAGCAGAAGAAGATGAAGACATCGACATCCTTGAAGATGAACTATCATCCTCTCCAAGGAAGGATGATGATGATGATGAAGATGACGATGATTTCTTTATCGTCAAACCTTCCCCAAGGATCAAAGCTCTTAAGGGAATTTCAATAAATGAACCATCAGGGGAGCGGACAAAGACAAAGCCCTCAGCCTCTGGAGCTGAGAAAGGCAAAGGCAAAAGCGTCGCTGAGGATGACAATCTGACGATCTTGCTTGAAAAGCCGGTTTGTCAGGTACACTAATCATCTCTTACTCCATCCCTCCTACACACTAAGTTCTACTTCCCTAGCCTACACCTGAACATATTTATCTTTCTCTTTCTACCCAAGTTCTTCTACCCATGTTCTTATTTGTAAGATCGCTGTGTTTCAGCTAGTCCTCTCCCCTGTTTGAGGATGTCGCTGAAGGTTCTACCATTGCGACTTCACCAATAATTCCAGCTGCCGTTGAAGACATAATCCCAGTCTTGGATTTGATCTCTGAGACTGATGAACCAGAAGAACAACCTCTCTCGCACAGAAACAGACCTTCCTTAGCTCCTCAAAAGCTGAGTGAAGAGGATCAAAAGAGAAGAGAAGAAATAATAAAGCGATTCGAGGATCAGCGAATCATTCTAAGGCGTGATCAACTGCCTTCAGTTCCTCCTAAGTTCAGAATTTCAAAAGCTGAATACAAGGAACACCTCAGAGCTGAACGACTCATCGCTGAAAGAAATGAAGCTGAAGAAAAAGACAGGGAATACGCCATCAAGCTTACTCAACGATCAATCAAAGACCCCAAGCTGAAAAGAGTCCCCATTGATGTTCAACGTCAGCTCTGGGATGATGCTCAAGAAATCGTTAGAGAAAAGACAAAGGTCTCTGGTACAACCTTGGAATGGGCTAATCAAATGCTGACCTATCGATCAAGACCATCCAAGATAATCAAAGCCAACATCAGAGGAAAAATGTTCGTTGATGTTCCTGTTGTTGAAGTGGATGTCTACAGAGATGACGAAATCAAGCAAACCTTCTATGCTGCCTCATTAGAAAAGTTTGGTCTCTCTGAATGGTTAGAAACGAAATTAGCCATTCAGGGATCACGCTCAAAATTCAAAAGCCATGTTGAGATGATCTTAAACAAACAGATCGACTTGCTTTCATCTGCTGTGGATATTCCTCCTACTCTTCCTCAACCGAAGAAAGCCTCTGCTAAGAAGAAGAAAGTTTCTGATTCAGGTCCAATCATTTGAAATGAAACAGGTATTGGTTTCTCTCGTGCTGAAGTTCTTGGCCCTGATGCTGATCTTTCAATGCTTGATACCTCCCTACCACTTGGAGAAACCTTCATCCCTGGCACAGTGGTAAGTGATCCATATGGTATATTCTTCTTAGACTATGATGGAAATCATCACTTTCAACGTGTCTCTGAGCTCCAAATCGCTCCCATCGAACAACTCAGAGATCTCGTATACTGGTGTGAAGTCAGACGCGACATCAAAGCTAGACACCTGAAGCCCTTGATTTTTGAAGCTGCTTTGAAGTTAAAGAATCAAGGAGTAAATGTCCCTGACTGGATGATCCCCACTAAAAAGACCCTTGATGAACTTCTCATTAAGGAAGAACCCTTTGAAAGCTGATATAATCTCCTTTTTCTCTATTGTATCAGTTATCCTTCTGTACTTGTAAATTATTTCGCTTGTACTTGTAATCTTTCTGTTCTTCATTGTAACCTGATTCAATATTTTAAAGAAAGATTTCAGCGAACGTACTTTACTCCATCAGTACTGAAAAGATCCCAGAAAATAGTAAAAGGGACAAATATTTTATGAGTTCTTTTTATCCTTATGTTTTCATTTAATAGCAATTTTTTTGTTGCTATGTCATAATCAAATAGGGGGAGATTGTTGATCCAAACCCTCAGTGATTTGATAATGACCCTCTCTTAAATACTTAGTGAAAATTGTAGGTAAACAATATGTATCAGAGTTTCACTATCGCTGATAAGTACTAAGATCTTCCAGTACCGCTGATAGGAACTCTCGCTCTTTAAATTAAACATTCAGCGAACACTGTTCATCATTAATGCTCTGAGTCTGTTCAGTCATTATGATGATCGCTGATAAGTTAGTTGTTTACTTATGATCCCTGAAGACAAGTTTCACGTCATCAAAGGTTCTACGCTGAAGTCGAAGATCAAGCTCAAGAACCAGCGACAAGTCTACTAATGAACTGATGCGGATCAACGAAGACTCAGATTTGTCCACTCAACGTGAAGTATCAAGTACAAGACTTCAGCTATCGCTGAACTTTATCATCTGCAGAATAGTAAATGATAATCGCTGAATCAACGAAAGCTGATCATGAAGTCCTCCGTACAAAGTACTTTTGTCTTAACCACCCTTGCACGCCTCCGTACGAATTTTCAGAAAAGAACCTCCGAATATCTGAAATCGTACAACCACTCTGATACTACACTGTTCATCCTTACGGCTACTAAGGTTGTCAACCAAGGTCAATGACATGCAACCAACCAGCTGATGACACGTGTAAAGTATATACTGACTTGCATTAAATGCATGCAGTATATAAAGAGATGAACTCACTTCTTTTGAAGTAACTTGCTAACTCTGGACAAGTTCAAATCTCTTATCTCAAGATAGGTTATTATTAGTAATTTCCTTATCTTTCTTAGTGCAAGAAACCTTAGTGTTCCAACTTGTTTAGATTTAGGTTTATCCTTAATCTTGTCTCCGCAACAAGCTGTAAATTGTTAATGATTTATCAATAAACAATTTAGAAAAGTAAAATCTGTGTGTTTGTATTCAACCCCCCCCCCCCCTTCTACAAACTTGTATAGGCCTTCGGGACCAACAAATAATTTAAAGGTTCATAACAAAACGGAAGTTGTATTACTCGTTTGTGTGTGCGTTTATATTCCTCGGTTTCCTCTTCCTTTTAAGGTTCAAGAGGACCAGTCCATTGATGTCACACCCCGCTAAAGCGGAAACACGGGATGTCACAGTTAATGTTTCAAAAGCAATAGGTAGAAGACAACACCAACTCATCACATCAAAATAGTACCAATACAACGAGTTTTAAAAGAAAATACAACTTGTCCATAAGAACGTAAAGTACAATGACATGATGAAATAATTTGATGACGCTAAAGTGATGCCTTCTAAAGTGCGTCCTTACTTGTTACTTCCTGAAAAGCATGTAAAGGAGAGTGTCAACTAAAAATAGTTGGTGAGTTCATAGGTTTTTGCATACACAAAAAGTGTAATGTAAGTTGCAAAGTTTCGTTCTTTCAAAGAAAGTAGTACAACCCTCGGTTGTAAAGTTTCGTTTTGTTTTGCATGCTCATGGTATATATAGTGTAGTGCGAAATGCCTCAGAGGTAGCAGACTAAGCCATTACTAAGCCTCATGACCTTGTGTTCATTTGCCCCGAGTCATCATGTCCTATCATTAACATGGCGTTGTAGTAATTAATGCACCCTATTTTATCGTAGGTGGGTGGTCAACCAAATAACGTTATCCATAATTACCATGGCTCACACGCATGTGAGTTAATAAGTAATGTTAAGAGCGTTGGGGACTTTTTGTATATGATAGATTGCAAACTTAGAAGCTTTAACATGTGCATATGTACCATAAAGAGCGTTAAACATGCGTAAAAGTTCGGAAATAAAACAATTTATTTCGAATAAAGTTTTGAATCATGTTCTTCACCCCAAAATGTGTAAAACAGTAAAAAGGGTTACGAAGACTGATAATGTTGAAATAATAGTAACATGCTTTTCACCCCAAAATGTATAAAACAGTAAAAAGGGGCTATGAATACTCACGGTGGTTTGCGTAGGTGTTTCCCGAATGCGTAATGTGATTCCGAAATGAGATCCTACTTCGATCCTACGAATGTAAGGACACTAGTAAGATTCTAGGTTCTAGACTTTGGTCACTTTAAATCTCCATCTCATCATAAAATGCCTTTGTTGTTAAATTTGTATGTTGTTAAATGTTCTTTAATAGTTCATACTTAGAAAGAACGTTACATGTGATGGTTTTAAAATTACCGCAGTGTTGTAGAGGTAATAACGAAAATAAATGTTTTAGGTCCATATGTAAATATGGTTTGGTGTTAGGTCATGTGTATTATGTATGTATGTACCACAATTCCATCATAAAAGATAAGAAAAGTTAGTAGTTAGATGTTAGATGTTAGATGTTAGATGCGTAAATGAAATGCGTAAATAAATACGTATAGATATATTCCACAATTCCACCATGCAAATGGTGAAACGGGTAGAGTTAGATTAGTAATTATGTCTAAGTAATATATGTATAATATACCACAATTTCATCACCAAAGGTGAGGAAAAGGATCAAGAGATAGCATATAGCTAGTATACAATATAGTTGTTAGTAGTCAGAATTTGTAGTCACTTTCGGTTACTGTTTGGATAACTTCCAGAGATTATTTGGTCCTGGTATTTTGTAGTCGGGTACCTCCATGTGTTAGGAAACTTTTGACATAAGATTCATGATTTTTTGGATCAACATAAGTACATAAAATAACACTTGACAAAAACAGTGACAGAAACACGTAGCTGTTGCACACTGTTTTTGTAAAAACTGTTTGAGGGTTCAAAACTTAATATTTTTCGGTGATTCCAGTGGGGTTTGATTTCCAACTCATAAAAGTAAATTCCAGAAAAAGAATCACTGTATTTGGATCACTTTTGAGAGAGATAAGGGCATGCAAAGTCAGTAGAAATTTCTGACAGCAAGCTGATGAAAAAGGTCTTTTATATAAAAGCTATTTTCTAATTGGTTCTTCAAAAGATTTTGTTCTTTTTGTCAAGACACGATTTTTACTCAACTAAATCACATATTTTCAGATGAAATCTTTGCTTTTTAATCATCCCAAGCAACATGCAAGGAACTTTAGAAAATCATCTTGCCAAAATACTTTCAAAACTTGTTGTTTTTGAGCTTTTGTAAACACATGCATACCAAACATTCTTAGGTCACTAATATGGGTTTGATTATGGATTCATCACCCTTTTTTAATGACATGCAAGATGTCATGGTGATAGATCTACAAACATTAGTTTACCAAGAGTTGGATTTAGCAAGAAAAAGATGAAAACTTAGAGTTTTTAGAAGTTGAACTTTGAAAGAGAAGGGAAAGTTGTAGGAGGATGATTAAAGAAAGTTACTAAAATATTTTTACCTTGATTTCTTGAAGATATGTGGCTGATCTTGGAGCCTTGGAGAAGAGAATTCTTGAGAGAATATGGAGGTTTTGAGAGAAGAGTTTGTGAAGTGAGTGAAGAGTGAAAATGGAGAGAGAGAGGGGGTATTTATGGAGTGAGAAAGAGGTTAGGGTGGTGGTGGTGTGTGTGGCCGGTTTTGGGAGAGGGGAAAGGGAGTGTGTGGAGTGTGGTTTTGTATAAAATGATTGTGTTTGTATTTAAATTAAATTTTTATTTAAATCTTTTAATTAATTAAATTATTAAACATTTTTAATTAGTTGTTATTAATAATAATACTAGTTTAATTTGCTAGTATTTATTTTGTAAGGTATATGTATATAAGTATATATATATATATTTAAGTGTATTCATGTTTTTAATTGGCATTTTATGAGATGTATGGATAATTTCCTAAATTGAGGGATTTTAGACTGGATTTCTAAATTTTCCCTACTGTGTCGGGTTTACTGCTAAAACTAGACAGTGTGACATAGAATAACTGTATCTGACATAATTAGTGCAGTTCTAACCTGAACGCGATTTTGACGGTTGTCACAGTCTCCCCCGGTTAAAAGAATTTCGTCCCGAAATTCAAGAACTTTCGTCCGTAACCGGTTGTTTAGCAAATAAGTGAGGATACTTATGTTTCATGTAATCCTCTCGTTCCCATGTGTACTCAGGCCCACACCTTGTGTTCCAATGAACTTTCACTATTGGAATCTTGCTTCGCCTAATACGCTTGACCTCTCGGTCAAGTATTTCGATTGGTTTTTCAACAATGCACAGTTTTTCATTGACTTGGACTTCCTCCAAAGGTACGGTTATTTCCTCGTTGACTAGGCATTTCTTTAGATTGGACACGTGAAAGGTGTTGTGAATTGCACTTAGTTCCTTTGGCAATTCCAGCCTGTATGCTACTGGTCCGATTCTTTCGGTGATTTTGAAGGGTCCAATGTATCGAGGGCTTAATTTTCCTCGCTTTCCAAATCGGACAGTTCCCTTCCAAGGGGATACTTTCAGAAAAACTCTATCGCCAACTTGAAACTCTAAGGGTTTCCTACGGTTGTCAGCATAGCTCTTTTGACGATCTTGAGCTGCTTTGAGTCTATCCCTGATGATTGCGATCTTGTCGGTGGTTTCTTGCACAATGTCTGGACTAGACAATTGTCTATCTCCAATCTCCAACCAACAAAGAGGTGATCGACACTTGCGTCCATACAGTGCCTCATATAGCGCACACTTGATACTAGTGTGATAGCTATTGTTGTAGGAAAACTCAACTAATGGCAAGTGGTTATCCCAACTTCCTCCGAAGTCTATCACACATGCTCGAAGCATGTCTTCCAACGTTTGAATGGTTCGCTCGCTCTGGCCGTCTGTTTGGGGATGATAGGCGGTACTTAAATTCAACTGCGTTCCCAATGCTCTTTGAAGTGACTTCCAAAATCGAGACGTGAAACGGCTATCTCTATCTGAGATGATAGAAATCGAGACTCCATGTCGCGTAACAATTTCCTTGATGTAGATCTGAGCCAGTTTTTCCATCTTGTAGTCTTCTCGAATCGGTAGGAAATGTGCAGATTTCGTGAACCGATCGACTATAACCCAAATTGAGTCGTGCCCTCGGGCAGTTCTTGGCAATTTGGTTATAAAATCCATGGTTATTTGTTCCCATTTCCACTGGGGAATCTCTGGTTGTTGAAGCAAACCAGATGGTTTCTGATATACAGCTTTGACTTTTGAGCAAGTTACACATTTTCCTACGTACACAGCAATATCCTTTTTCATTCCTGGCCACCAATAATATTCCCTTAAATCCTTATACATCTTATCCGCACCAGGATGAATTGAATATCGTGACTTGTGAGCTTCGTGCAGGATTATCTCTCGTACGTCGTTAGCTTTTGGGATCCAAACTCTATCCTTGAAATAACGTACTCCATCCACCTTAGTCTCAAATCTGCTTTCTATGCCGTGAAGGGTTTCGTCCTTCAAGTTTTCCGTTTTCATTGCTTCGGTCTGAGCTTCAAGAATTCGAGTCTTTAAGCTTGTTTGTACAAGAGCTCCCATTGCTCGTACACGTGAAGGTTTTGTCTTTTCCTTCCTACTCAAGGCATCAGCCACTACGTTGGCTTTACCTGGATGATAACGAATATCACAATCGTAATCACTGAGTAGTTCTACCCATCTTCTTTGTCTCATGTTTAGCATTTTCTGGTCTAGAATATGCTGAAGACTTTTATGATCGGTGAAGATGGTACACTTGGTGCCGTACAAATAATGTCTCCAAATCTTTAGAGCAAAAACCACAGCTCCGAGCTCTAAATCGTGTGTGGTATAGTTCTTCTCATGAACTTTCAGTTGTCGCGAGGCGTATGCTATCACCTTGTCCTTTTGCATCAATACGCAACCTAATCCTTGATGAGACGCGTCGCAATATACCACAAAGTTATCGGTTCCTTCCGGTAACGCCAGAATTGGCGCATTGCACAACTTCTTCTTCAATAACTGAAAGGCCTTTTCTTGTGATTCTCCCCAAATAAATTTACTATCCTTTTGGGTCAGTGTTGTGAGTGGTTTAGCGATTTTGGAGAAATTTTCAATAAATCGCCTGTAATACCCTGCCAATCCCAGAAATTGACGAATTTCTGTTGGCGTTTTGGGAGCTTCCCATTTCTTAACGGCTTCTACTTTGGCTGGATCTACGTGAATTCCTTTTTCTCCAATTACGTGCCCAAGAAAGTGTACTTCTCTAATCCAAAATTCGCACTTAGAGAATTTGGCGTACAATTTCTGTTCCTTAAGGAGTTCTAGAATTACGCTAAAATGCTGCTCGTGATCCTCCTTACTTCGAGAGTAAATCAGAATGTCATCTATAAACACTATCACAAACTTGTCAAGGTATGGTCGGCATACCCTGTTCATTAAATCCATGAATACTGCTGGAGCATTGGTTAAACCGAAAGGCATAACCAAAAACTCGTAGTGTCCATAACGGGTCCTAAAGGCTGTCTTAGGAATGTCCTCCTCTCGAACTCTTAATTGATGATAACCTGATCGAAGATCAATCTTAGAAAAATACGTTGCGCCTTGCAACTGGTCGAATAAATCGTCTATTCGAGGTAGAGGATATCGGTTCTTGATCGTTAACTTGTTCAATTCCCTATAGTCGATGCACATTCGAAACGATCCATCCTTTTTCTTAGCGAACAGAACTGGAGCTCCCCAAGGTGAATAACTTGTTCTAATAAAGTCCTTGTCCAACAGTTCCTGAAGTTGGCTTGACAACTCTTGCATTTCGGCGGGTGCTAAACGATAGGGTGCCTTAGCTACAGGCGCTGCTCCGGGTATAAGGTCAATTTGAAATTCAACTTGCCTAAACGGGGGCAGTCCTGGCAATTCGTCAGGAAACACTTCCGGGTGATCCTTTACCACGGGAATGTCTTGAATTTGCCTTTCCTTGGACTTCTTCTCGTCTATGAGTGCCAAAAATGCAATACATTTCTTCCTCAAATACTTACGAACCTTAATACTTGACACCAACTCTACGCTTCTTCCAACTTTGTGTCCTTGTATTATTAGGGTTTCTCCGTCTTGCAAAGGCATTCTAACCGACTTATCAAAACAGCAAATCTCCGCTCGATTCTTAGATAACCAGTCCATGCCTATAACTATGTCAAAACTCCCCAATTCGATAGGAATAAGATCAACGCTAAACAATTTATCGGCTAGATTTAAAGTACAATCTAAGATTACATCTTTAGCCTCAAATTTGTGACCATTAGCAACCTCAATAATATAAGCATCCGACATTCTCCTAGATTCCAAGTTAATTAGTGGTCTAAACTCCAATGAAATAAAGCTTCTATCCGCCCCAGTGTCAAATAATACTGATGCATAGTGGTTGTTTATGAGAAACGTACCTGTCACCACATTAGGGTCGCGACGTGCTTCGTCAGCTCCAATGACAAATGCCCGTCCTCGAGCCTGTCCTCCTTGGTTTCCCTGATTGACTTGTCTCGCCTGATTCCCCTTGTAGTTATTGTTCGGTTTCCTTCCAAACTTTGGGCAGGTATTCCGGTAGTGATCCGGACTTCCACATTCATAACATGCCCTCCTTCCTTCTATAGGGCCCTTTCCGCTTTTACAGAACTTAGCGGGATGACCTAGCCGCTTACAGTTATCACAGAGGATGCAAGCTCCCTCGTGATGGTAGTTACACTTGTTGCACTTAGGGAGTGAACCCTTGTATTGCCCTGGGTCCTCTATGCTTACTCTGAAGTTCCTTGCAACGCTCCTATCCTTACCTGTACTACCAAAGGGTTTCTTTCCTGACTGATACTCTGGCTTCCTCTTATGGCTAGCACTACCAGATGATAGAGTTCCTGCTCTCACAGCATCGTTCGTTAGGGTAGTTGCCATTGCTACAACTTCTTGAATTGTGGTCAGCTTTGCCGAGGTAACCATTCCTCGAATTCCCGGTGCTAGTCCCCATAAGTATCAGTCAATTCTCTTACTCTCGGGAGTGACCATGTGAGGTACCAGTTTTGCAAGTTCATGGAAACGAGCTGTGTATCAATCTATGTCAGCTCCGATCATAGTATGGTTCCAGAATTCAACTTCTAGCTTCTGGAGTTCACTCTTTGGGCAGTACTCCTCAATGAGCAACTCTTTGAATTCCTCCCATGTGAGCTTGTAGGCATCTTCCCTTCCACGGGTCTGAACCTGGATATTCCACCAAGTTAGTGCCCTACCTTGGAGTTGACATGTAGCATATTCCACCTTGCGGTCCTCCGAACACTTGCTAATATGGAGCACCGACTCCATGCTATCAATCCATGTAAGCAATCCTACGACGCCTTCCTTTCCATGGAATTCTTTGGGCTTACAAGACATAAAGGTCTTGTAGTTACATCCGGTGTCGTTATTTCCTGAGCTTCCTCCGCTACCTCCTTGATTCCTTGGGATTGCATTGAGGCCGGCGGTTACTTGTGAGACGATGTTAGGTATGGCTTCTTGAATGCGTTGTGCAATGATTCGTGCTATGTCGGGCGTTTGGTTTTCGGGGGTATTTTCCGTGTGACGTGTAGACCTTCTTGGAGGCATGATTCTAAAACATATTTGTAAAAGAAATTTGTTTTAGTATAGTTTGTAAAGTCTTTGAATTTGTATTTTCAAAAAAAGTTTAAGCTTAACAAGTTTTCATTCAGATATTTGAGCAATAAGTAAAGTGTAGAGTATTTAGACAATTTAACTAAAACTTCCCAAACATTTTCATTAATTTTTGGCGGTTTTACAAAATTTCCGGCGTGTATCATATACCGGTACAATTTTAAATGGAAGTACAACTTAAAATAAATGATAAGTAATAAAATATTTTCTCCAAAAGATCATTCCCCATGCCAAACCCGTTCATACTATGCCAAGTATGCTCCTAGCACGAGTAGAAACAACAACAACATTAGCACCATTCCTACAACCAAGCTTGTAGCTTGAGCCCTTGAAGCCATCTCTCTCGCCATTCTTGCACTATCTCTTGCTTGCGTCGACACGACGGTTAGTTGGTGCGTGAGTTCTACTAGCTCTGTTAGAACTTGAGCTTGATGAGTCACTCTGACTTGACATCCATGCAACTCGGTTGTCATGGCCCGAATGTGTTGATCCCTTGCTATTCCTAACTCAGTCAAGCGTCCAATCGGTACGCCGGGGACAACCCTTGATGGTTCTGGCGCCTCGGGACGAGGAGTTGCTAGCGTGACTCTCCTAGGGATCGGAACACTTTTCCTAGCCGTTTGACGGATACGAAGTCCTCCGGACGACGGTTGTACGATTATTGGAGTGGGTCTTGGTAGAACCGTGTTGGGTGATACTCTCGGTCCATCGTATGGGTCTCGTTCGCTCGACACCTCGGGTTCCGAGTCCGTGCTATTGTAGGGGTCCTCTTCTTGTCGGTTGCTAGACGAGATATCTTGCGATCGCCCCGTGTTGTGGCCCGATGCATTGGTTGAGTATGACGCGGGAGTGTAAGAAGGATTTGACGACGACATAGCGAATACTGAAGCAAAAGTGTACTTAGTAACCTATCGCATAAAGGATGTATCCTATCCTACGCCATGTCTATGTTCTAAGCATGCTCCTAACGAGTGTATATAAAAATCGACATACTCCTACTATAACCATTTCTAGTCTCGCATTAACCTACCTTAATCAAACATAGGTGATCAGGCTATGTTTAATTGAAGTCTGTTAATGCCATTCTAGACTTAGTTATACTAGTAGTAAGTTTAATTGTTTTCATGTCAGTTTTTGGACAATTGGTTATAGTTGGGTTTTTCCGATGAAAGACCGGCGTTCTCTATAACCTTTGGCTCTGATACCACTTCTGTCACACCCCGCTAAAGCGGAAACACGGGATGTCACAGTTAATGTTTCAAAAGCAATAGGTAGAAGACAACACCAACTCATCACATCAAAATAGTACCAATACAACGAGTTTTAAAAGAAAATACAACTTGTCCATAAGAACGTAAAGTACAATGACATGATGAAATAATTTGATGACGCTAAAGTGATGCCTTCTAAAGTGCGTCCTTACTTGTTACTTCCTGAAAAGCATGTAAAGGAGAGTGTCAACTAAAAATAGTTGGTGAGTTCATAGGTTTTTGCATACACAAAAAGTGTAATGTAAGTTGCAAAGTTTCGTTCTTTCAAAGAAAGTAGTACAACCCTCGGTTGTAAAGTTTCGTTTTGTTTTGCATGCTCATGGTATATATAGTGTAGTGCGAAATGCCTCAGAGGTAGCAGACTAAGCCATTACTAAGCCTCATGACCTTGTGTTCATTTGCCCCGAGTCATCATGTCCTATCATTAACATGGCGTTGTAGTAATTAATGCACCCTATTTTATCGTAGGTGGGTGGTCAACCAAATAACGTTATCCATAATTACCATGGCTCACACGCATGTGAGTTAATAAGTAATGTTAAGAGCGTTGGGGACTTTTTGTATATGATAGATTGCAAACTTAGAAGCTTTAACATGTGCATATGTACCATAAAGAGCGTTAAACATGCGTAAAAGTTCGGAAATAAAACAATTTATTTCGAATAAAGTTTTGAATCATGTTCTTCACCCCAAAATGTGTAAAACAGTAAAAAGGGTTACGAAGACTGATAATGTTGAAATAATAGTAACATGCTTTTCACCCCAAAATGTATAAAACAGTAAAAAGGGGCTATGAATACTCACGGTGGTTTGCGTAGGTGTTTCCCGAATGCGTAATGTGATTCCGAAATGAGATCCTACTTCGATCCTACGAATGTAAGGACACTAGTAAGATTCTAGGTTCTAGACTTTGGTCACTTTAAATCTCCATCTCATCATAAAATGCCTTTGTTGTTAAATTTGTATGTTGTTAAATGTTCTTTAATAGTTCATACTTAGAAAGAACGTTACATGTGATGGTTTTAAAATTACCGCAGTGTTGTAGAGGTAATAACGAAAATAAATGTTTTAGGTCCATATGTAAATATGGTTTGGTGTTAGGTCATGTGTATTATGTATGTATGTACCACAATTCCATCATAAAAGATAAGAAAAGTTAGTAGTTAGATGTTAGATGTTAGATGTTAGATGCGTAAATGAAATGCGTAAATAAATACGTATAGATATATTCCACAATTCCACCATGCAAATGGTGAAACGGGTAGAGTTAGATTAGTAATTATGTCTAAGTAATATATGTATAATATACCACAATTTCATCACCAAAGGTGAGGAAAAGGATCAAGAGATAGCATATAGCTAGTATACAATATAGTTGTTAGTAGTCAGAATTTGTAGTCACTTTCGGTTACTGTTTGGATAACTTCCAGAGATTATTTGGTCCTGGTATTTTGTAGTCGGGTACCTCCATGTGTTAGGAAACTTTTGACATAAGATTCATGATTTTTTGGATCAACATAAGTACATAAAATAACACTTGACAAAAACAGTGACAGAAACACGTAGCTGTTGCACACTGTTTTTGTAAAAACTGTTTGAGGGTTCAAAACTTAATATTTTTCGGTGATTCCAGTGGGGTTTGATTTCCAACTCATAAAAGTAAATTCCAGAAAAAGAATCACTGTATTTGGATCACTTTTGAGAGAGATAAGGGCATGCAAAGTCAGTAGAAATTTCTGACAGCAAGCTGATGAAAAAGGTCTTTTATATAAAAGCTATTTTCTAATTGGTTCTTCAAAAGATTTTGTTCTTTTTGTCAAGACACGATTTTTACTCAACTAAATCACATATTTTCAGATGAAATCTTTGCTTTTTAATCATCCCAAGCAACATGCAAGGAACTTTAGAAAATCATCTTGCCAAAATACTTTCAAAACTTGTTGTTTTTGAGCTTTTGTAAACACATGCATACCAAACATTCTTAGGTCACTAATATGGGTTTGATTATGGATTCATCACCCTTTTTTAATGACATGCAAGATGTCATGGTGATAGATCTACAAACATTAGTTTACCAAGAGTTGGATTTAGCAAGAAAAAGATGAAAACTTAGAGTTTTTAGAAGTTGAACTTTGAAAGAGAAGGGAAAGTTGTAGGAGGATGATTAAAGAAAGTTACTAAAATATTTTTACCTTGATTTCTTGAAGATATGTGGCTGATCTTGGAGCCTTGGAGAAGAGAATTCTTGAGAGAATATGGAGGTTTTGAGAGAAGAGTTTGTGAAGTGAGTGAAGAGTGAAAATGGAGAGGGAGAGGGGGTATTTATGGAGTGAGAAAGAGGTTAGGGTGGTGGTGGTGTGTGTGGCCGGTTTTGGGAGAGGGGAAAGGGAGTGTGTGGAGTGTGGTTTTGTATAAAATGATTGTGTTTGTATTTAAATTAAATTTTTATTTAAATCTTTTAATTAATTAAATTATTAAACATTTTTAATTAGTTGTTATTAATAATAATACTAGTTTAATTTGCTAGTATTTATTTTGTAAGGTATATGTATATAAGTATATATATATATATTTAAGTGTATTCATGTTTTTAATTGGCATTTTATGAGATGTATGGATAATTTCCTAAATTGAGGGATTTTAGACTGGATTTCTAAATTTTCCCTACTGTGTCGGGTTTACTGCTAAAACTAGACAGTGTGACATAGAATAAATGTATCTGACATAATTAGTGCAGTTCTAACCTGAACGCGATTTTGACGGTTGTCACAATTGAATAGCATATTCCGGATACTTTTTATCTAACCCAAAACAAGCAAAATCATACAAGGTAGGTGTTTGGTATCTACCCTTTTGCAAATAGTGTGGGTTATCGTATCCGATTCCCCACTCTTTGTTAAAGTACGTGAACTTTTTGGGTTTATTCAGAAAGATGGTTTGATCAGTTTGACCCCTTTTGTGGAGTTTGGTTTCAAGATCAAGAATTTTAGCAACAAACTCCTTGTGCTGAATCTGAAGAGAGGAACATTGATAAACAATTTCTTCTTTCTCATTCATGCACTGATCAAACTGAGACTGAAGATCAGATAATTTGGCCCTTAAGTCTTTAGGTGCTATTGAAATATTTTTGCATTTCTCCTTTAAAATAGCATTTTCGGACTTATATTTTTCTGTTATTCGCGTTTGAACATCTAGCTTTTCGGTTAGTGATCTAATCTCAAGGTTTTGTTCTTTAGTGGTGGCCTTAAAGGAATCTGCCCGTTCGGTAAGAGATTGCATTTTATTTAAGAAATCTTGTTCGGAAGATTCACGTACCTGATTTGTCTTCTCTTCATCAGCTGGAGAGTGATAGCCCATGAAAGCATTTGCACCATCAGTATCGCTTTCATCATCAGAACGACCCAACCAGTAGTCGTTTTCCACAAACATAGCTTCTCCAGCTTCTTTCTGCTCAGCTAGGGTGAGCTTAGCCTTGTAGTAATGTGAATTCTTTACCACATGCCTCGTACAATCTTTAGCGAAGTGACCAAGCTTTCCGCAGTTGTAACAGGTCACTGGTTCATCTTTCTTCTTCCTTTCTACTTTCTCCGTCTTCTCCTTCTTCTCTGACTTATCCTGCTCATCGACTTTCTTCTTTCCCTCATACTTGTCCTGATGATCGTGGCGCTTGTTGGAGGAGGTGGAGTAGCGCTGATTATTGGACGAAGGCTTCTTATAGAACTTTTGTTGTTGGAAAGTTTTAGTGAGCAGAGCTATCGCTTTCTTGAAGTCAGATACTTCATCATTAGAATCACTGTCTTCCTTTTCTTCAGATTCGGAAGAGTTTTGCTTTTGAGAACGTTTGGAGTGACGGCCCGAAGATTTCCCTTGCTTGGAGGACATTAGTGCAATAGGATCAGCTGCTGGCTTGGTTGCATCTTTCTTCTCGCTCAGAAGTTCATTCACTTCATCTTTGTCTTGAAGAAGTGTCTCATAAAGTTCATTGATGCCAATGTTCTCTATCAAGTTGTTATGCTTGACATGAGAAGCAAACACCTTCCATTCTGGCAGCAGATTGTTGAGAAACTTGAGCGCGTTTTCTGTGTTGGAGCGAGTGATCTTATTCTTGTTCAGTTCATTAAGAAGTGAGCAGAAACGTTCATAGGCCTGGGTGAGAGACTCGCCGGTGCGCTGCTTGAAACCATCGAACTTGGTTATGGCACTGTTTATCTTTAGTTGATTTCCGACATCGCTCCCACGCATCATTCTGGCCACTTGATCCCACATGCCCTTTGCTGTGCCTTTGTAACTATCGATGGCAGTGTAGATCGTATTGGGGAGAGCTTGAACAAGATATCTCTTTGCATGCTTTTCACCTTCAATCATGCCTCTTTCATCTTTGGTCAAGTCGGCAATAGTCTTGTCCTCAGTACGAGCCACAACACCTGAAGTTGCTGCTATGGTCTTCTTCGGCCAATCAATTGGACCATTTTCAAGAGCTCTCTTGATATACGCATAGTTGTCCTTGGACTCTATGAAGATCATGAACCTATCGCGCCACTGGCTGTACTCACCTTGATAGAGGCAAGGTGGTTTGGAGTGGGTACCGATTGCGAGAGCGTCACACGAAGTAGACATCTTTGGTTGCAACGGAGTGATCGTCAGACGTGTAGATTGATTCAAAGTGTAAACCTAACGCAAGGCACTATGAGTGTAATCCTAACGCAGGTTCTACGACATATATGAACTAGGAACTGGTAAAATTTCAACAAACTGAACTCACTGGATAGGAATCCGTATGAGATATCTGATCTGGAAGTGTCCGGATCAGAATTGAGTGAAAGCAGTTCAAGTCAAACAAAAGTGTCCGGATAAAATAGAAGAGTCCAGACAGCTTAATGTTTCCGGATAAGTACAGGTGTCCGGACAGCTTGAGGTCTCCGAATAACAGAGGTTACCGGAAAGCAAAAGTGTCCGAATGAAACAAAATGAAACAAGTACTTACCGGATGAGATACTTACCGGGTAAATGGGATTCCGGATGAAATTGATTACCGGATACCTTGAGTTATCCGGAAAAATTGATTACCGGATACCCTGGGTTTTCGGAACAAAATTACCCGGAGATATTTGAGTTTAAGGAACTTACCCGGAATGCTTGACTTACCCGGTAAGAATGATGTACCCGGAAAGAAGACGTACCCGGATAGAATTAACACAATTGTCCAGAAACTTTGGAAGTGTCCGGAAAGATCGTCTGTGTTACCCGGGAACTGCGGCTGCTCTTTTTAAATCGAATGAAACTCGATTAGGGTTGCTAAAAAATGTTCCTGAAAGATTAGAAACACTACCAAACACAATGATAACACTAACCCAGTCGATTTTGAAGCAAAAACAATACGTTTTGATGGTAAAAATTCGATTTTTAGTGAAGAACACAACCAAAACCTTTGACTTTGATTTTCTTAATAAACCACTCAAACGATCGAATTAGGTTATGAAATTTTGCAGAATCACTCAAAACAATAATGCTAACAATACCCAATAAACGAAATCGATCAATTTTGCTCGAATCAAAATATGAGTGTGCAATCAAGAACACAGACGTGAAAAAGTCAATACTTACCATAAATCAATAAGAAGGCTTTGAATCAATTATGTCTGTCTGCTCTGATACCAATTGAGAGTTCCAGATCCGTGCAACGAACAATGAAATCAAATAGATAAGCAATCAAGTATACGATTTCAACTGGTCATCCATGTATTAGCTTTCAGAGAGAATTTACAATAAGGAATAGAAAGCAAATGAACTACTAGCCTATTTTCTAAGGCTAAGGAAACTATTTATATGACGGGCCCATGGTTAACAAGCCCACGACCCGTTCACTAATAAGCTCAATTTAAACAAATACAAATTACACCCTTGACCTTTAAATCAACAATAAATGACCCTAACAGAAACCTCTAGCTGAACGGATAGGTTCCTATAAGGCCACCATTAATGAACAACTACTTGAGATTAGATCACTATCTGAAAAGTTGGATGTTCAAATGCAAATAACTGAAAAACACAAGTCTGAAAGTGCTATTTTAAAAGAAAAATGCAAAAATCTTTCCATAGCACCTAAAGACTTAAGGGCCAAAATATCTGAACTTCAGTCTCAGTTTGATCAGTGTCTAAATGAGAAAGCAGAAACCACTTATCAATGTTCTACTCTTTAAATTCAGCACAAGGAGTTTGTCGCTAAAATTCTTGATCTTGAAACCAAACTCCATAAAAGAGGTCAAACTGATCAGACCATACACATGAATAAACCCAAAGAGTTCACGTATTTTAACAAAGAGTGGGGAATCGGATACGACAACCCACTCTATTTGAAAAACGGTTTTTTCAACAGACCTACACTGTATGACTTTCGTTGTCTTGGAATAGCCAAAATATATCCGGAATATGAAATAAAATGGACTGGTCCTCTTGAACCTGAAAAGGAAGAGGAAACTGAGGAATACAAGCGCACAAAAACGTCTAAAATGCAACTTCCATTTTGTTATGAGCCTTTAAATTATTCCTATCAGAAAAATAAGAAGTATCTCTCGAATGACTACTTCGATTGCTACAAGGTTGCAACGCCCAAGGATTCCTCCAAAAAGGATGAGGTCCAAGTAACTGAAACCAAGACTGAGATGGATGAGTTTAAACTCTATGTTCCCCCTCTCATCTTGGAAGCGAAGATAGTCGAGTTGGAGGAGTCACTCGAGAAAGAAAGGGCGATTTTTCAAAAAGAAAAACAAGCGCTAATTCAGGATCTTGAAAATCTGAAATCAGTCAAAACCGAATCTGTATCGGATGAAGTGTAACGACCCGTAATCCCATACATAGTTCAAATAGCATACATTGCATAACGTCGTTAAATCAAGAGATACATTATATAACAAATACGGTCCCCTAGTCTTTTACAAACATTCAGTACATCATTAAAAACGTTTACATAGTAAATTACATCATTACTAACAGCATGCTATATCTACTAAACACATCATAGTCTTCAACTACATAGTCCTCCAAAAGCTATTCGCAGTTTAACCTTCTTATTTGCTCTTACTCGATCCACGACCTGGAATACATATTTTTTAAAACAAAATGAGGGTTAGACCTTGAGGTCTAGTGAGAAAATCCCCGTTAGTTAAAAACCATTTGCACAACATCATACACATAATTCACATAGGAATACCAATTAAAACTCATGCATCATATATCTTTCCATCTCATTCTCTTGGCCATATTAATAGGTTGCGAGCCAATTAATTAATTTACACCACTGTACTGAATACAGCCAACACCATTGTCCCTCTGTACAGCCAACATACACCGGTCCTAAGCACGGCGAACTAGCACCCATGCAGTGTAATACTCATATAAACACCATATGCACATAATTACACTTATTCCACATATATGTATTCCTGTTGAAAACATTTTAAATAAAAACTCACTTGTTTGCTTATCCAAAACTCCTTCCACAAAGAACTCAGCTTTCACCTTCGATTCACAGTATCTGAAATAATTAAACACAATATCTCTTTACCAAATAGGACACACACGTCTTACTAAAGATAAGTACTCTAGATAACTCAAGTCCTCAAATGTAACCCCCCCCCCCCCCCAAACTCGAACTTAAGTCGAGTCCATAATGCATTCAGTCCTCATTCATTCCCCATCCAATAATTAACAAGGCACAGGTTATTGGATACCCAGAAGCATCTAAACTCTCAGAATTGATCAAATAGCTAAACTATCCGGACAACACAAAACTATCCGAACAACAGGATTTTCTGGAAAACACAACCAATCCAGACAACCGCAACTTTCCGGACAACATGTTCAATCCGGACGTTATCCGGAAACCACAGTGATCCGGACTCCATCTGGTATCTAAAATCGTCCGAAAACTTAATGAAAATAGGAACTTACCGGATGCAAGAATCGTCCGGACACCTTTAGAAAATTATCCGGACACTACCAACAAAACTACCCGGATACCTTCATCCTATCCGGAAACCTCTGTCGGTTTGCATAATTTCAGCCCAGAAACCGACTGAATCCACCCCAGATATGAAATCGGTTATTCTACTCCGATAGAAACTACCTAATAGCAATTACACACATAAATTGTAAAGGAAACATACCTGAAATCACTTCCAAGTGCACCAATTGATGCCTTAACCTAGCTTTCTCTTCTTTTCTCCTTTTTGCTCTCAAAACACACATACACTGAATTTTCTGGATATTTCTGAATTATGAAATATCTGATTATCTTAAGGATAATATCTCATTCACTTTACCACTTTAGCCCCTAAACTATCCATTAATGACTAAAACACCTTTAACTCCTAATTTAACCCAAATTCACCCTAAACATTAATTATAAAGTTAAATAAATTTAACGGAACTAACGTTTAACTAACGAACTTACCCGGGGCATTACATCATCTCCCCCTTAAAAGAATTTCGTCCCGGAATTCGGTTTAGGCAAAAAGGTGCGGGTACTTAGTTCTCATTTCTGATTCTGATTCCCAAGTAGCATCCTGACCCCTATGATGTCTCCACTGAACTTTCACTTGTCTGATTACTTTGTTCCGCAACACTTTAACTTTGTGGTCAACTATGGCTTCAGGTTCCTCCACATAATTCAGCTTTTCATCAACTTGTATATCTGGTAGAGAAACTGCCTGATCCGGCGTAACCAAACACTTTCGGAATTTCGATACATGAAACGCATTATGGATCCTGTTTAACTCTGGCGGAAGATCTAACCTGTAGGCTACTTCACCGATCCTTTCTATGATTGCAAACGGTCCAATGTCTCTCGGGCTCAACTTACCTTGTTTGCCAAAACGAATGACTCCTTTCCAAGGCGAGACTTTTAACATTACGAAATCTCCAACTTGGAATTCTAACGGCTTTCGACGTCGGTCAGCGTAGCTTTTCTGTCTGTCTTGAGCTACATTCAAACGTTCCCGAATTTGAGAAATCTTATCCGCGGTCAACTGGACTATATCTGGCCCTACTAACTGTGTCTCTCCCACTTCGTTCCAACACAGAGGCATTCGGCATTTTCTACCATACAGAACTTCAAACGGTGCCGCTTGTATGCTGGAATGATAACTGTTATTGTAAGCAAATTCAATCAACGGTAAATGCTTATCCCATGATCCCCCAAAATCAACAATGCAAGCCCGGAGCATGTCTTCTAAAGTCTGATTGTCCGTTCACTCTGACCGTCAGTTTGAGGATGATACGCCGTACTTAACTTTATCTGCGTTCCCATTTCCTTTTGAAAACTTCTCCAGAATCTTGAGGTAAAACGGCTGTCACGATCAGAGATAATCGAAATTGGAACTCCATGTCGTGTTACTATTTCATTGATATACAGTTTGACTAGTCTTTCCAATGAATAGGTTTCCTTTATTGGTAGGAAGTGAGCAGACTTGGTCAATCTGTCAACGATCACCCAAATAGCATCAAACCCTTTTGGAGTCCTTGGTAACTTCGTGATGAAATCTGTAGTAATTTAATCCCATTTCCACATCGGTATTTCTAAACGCTGTAATTGCCCAAACGGCTTCTGATGCTCAATCTTCACCTTCTTACAAGTAGTACAACCTTCTACATACTGAGCAATACTCCTTTTTATTCCCGGCCACCAATAAAATTGTTTCAGATCTTTGTACATCTTGTTCGTACCTGGATGAATAGAAAAACGAGATTGATGAGCTTCTTGTAGTACCCGATCATGTAAACCACCCAAACGAGGCACCAAGATTTTGTTTCCCAAACACAACAACCCACGATCATCTTTTACAAGCAATGCTGATATACCCACTAACCGTTCTGGTATTAAGTGTTCTTCTTGAAAAGCTTTTATTTGACACTTCTGCAATTCGTCAAAGATGTTAGGTAGGAGTTCAGCTCATAGTGAAATAGCTTTTATTGTTCCACTCCTTTCTTGACGACTTAGTGCATCAGCTACCACATTCGCCTTTCCCAGATGATAAAGGATTTCACAGTCGTAATCATTCACCAATTCTAGCCATCTTCTTTGCCTCATATTTAGTTCCTTCTGATCGAAAAGATGTTGGAGACTCTTATGATCAGTATAAATTTGACATTTAGAGCCGTAAAGGTAATGTCTCCAAATCTTCAACGCAAAAACAACTGCTTCCAGTTCCATGTCGTGCGTAGGATACTGTCTTTCATGATCTTTTAACTGACGTGAAGCATAAGCAATAACCTTTCCACGCTGCATAAGTACACATCCCAATCCCAGTTTGGAAGCATCACCGTAAACAACAAAGTCTTCGGAACCTTCCGGTAGTGACAAAATCGGCACACTGCAAAGTTTCTCTTTCAATACCCTGAATGCTTCATCCTGTTCTGCTTTCCATTCAAACTTTAGATTCTTTCGAGTCAGCTTAGTCAAAGGCGTCGCGATACGAGAGAAGTCTTTTATAAACTTTCGATAGTAACCGGCTAAACCCAGAAAATTCGTACTTCCGTTGGCGTCTTCGGCGGTTCCCATTTTTCAATTGCTTCTACCTTCGTCAGATCAACTTGAATACCTTTCTCGGAAACTACATGCCCCAGAAACTGAACTTCCCGTAGCCAGAATTCACACTTAGAGAACTTAGCGTATAACTGTTCCTTCTTTAACAATTCCAGATTTAACCGAAGATGTTGCGCGTGATCCTCTTTGGATCGAGAATAGATAAGTATATCATCGATAAATACAATAACAAATCTATCGAGATACGGCTTACATACCCGATTCATTAGATCCATAAAAGCAGCTGGAGCGTTCGTCAATCCAAAAGGCATCACTAAGAATTCATAGTGACCATACCGTGTGCGAAAAACAGTTTTCAGAACGTCTTCTTCTTTAACCTTCAGTTGATGGTAGCCAGATCTTAGATCAATCTTGGAGAAATAACAAGCTCCAACTAATTGATCGAAGAGGTCATCAATTCTGGGAAGCGGATATTTGTTCTTGATCGTGCGCTTATTCAGTTCCCGATAATCAATACACATCCTCATCGAACCATCCTTCTTTTTCACAAACAGAACCGGTGCTCCCCACGACGAAGAACTGGGTCTGATGAAGCCTTTATCTGAAAGATCCTGCAGTTGTGTGATCATCTCTTTCATCTCTGGAGGTGCCAAACGATACGGTGCACGGGCAACAGGAGCGGCTCCAGGAATCAGATCTATACCAAACTCTACTTGTCTAACAGGCGGAAGGCTAGTCAGATCTTCTGGAAAAACTTCCGGAAATTCACGAACAACCGGAATATCTCCCAGCTTATTCTTTTCTAGCTTAATATCTATTACATAAGCTAAGTAACTTGAGCAGCCTTTATTGATACACTTACGAGCTTTCAACAAAGAGATAAGGCAAGACTGATGATTTCTACGGTCACCATAAATCACTACTGGTCCCTTCTCAGGTAAGACAACATTTATCAATTTCTTATCACAAACTATATTAGCCTGATTCTCGGCTAACCAATCCATTCTCACTACCACATCAAACTCGATCAAGGTTATAGGAAATAACTGAATAGGCACCCCACACCCATCTATGTTTATCACACAACTATCAAATACCTCATTAACCGGTACTTGATTATTATTAGCCGTATCTACCATTAACGTATGATCTAACACTTTAGGCTTTAAATGCATATAGGCAGCAAAAGAAGGCGACACAAACGATTGGTTTGCACCGGAATCAAATAACACTTTAGCACGTGTAGAATTTATTAAGAATGTACCTGTAACCACATCGGGTGTCTCATCCGCTTCTTGCTCTGTCATCTGGAAGGCACGACCCCTTGCTCTTGGTACTTCTGGCCTTGGTACTACCGGTCTAACACCCGTTGGTCTTACTGACGTACCACCCGGTTGTATCCTCCCCAGTGGACAATCGGACTGAAGGTGATCAGGAGAATTGCACGAGTAACAAAATCTAACTACTCGACAGTCTTTAGCAATATGACCGATCTTTCCACACTTATAACAGTTTCTAGGATCCACTTGACAACTTCCTTGATGAAAACGGTGGCACTTTGGGCAAGGTCTTTCAACTGGTCGGAAAGGTGGACGGTTATCAAATCGTTGAAACTTGGACTTCTTCGGATCATACTGCGGTCCTTCCCACTTTCTTTTCCCCACATTCTTATCACTAGTACTTCTCCCTTTATCTTGTTCCACGGTTTCCGTGGCGTCTACTGCGGCGGAGAAAGTTTCTGGTCCTTTAGCAATCACAAAACTTATGACTTCTGCATTCAATCCAAAGATAAACCTTTCAATCTTCATGGCCTCTGTAGCAACGTAGTATTCCGCAAAACAAGACTTTTCCATGAAACGAACGGTGTAGTCCCGAACTGACAAACTCCCTTTCTGAAAGTTCATAAACTCCCCTTCCGATTGTTTAACTGCGGCTTGAGGACAAAACTGTTTCCTGAAAGCTATCACGAATTCTTCCCAAGAGTAAGTAGAATATATATCAGATCCTCCCGAGGACATATGTGCTTCCCACCAGTATAGGGCATCGCCT
The DNA here is from genome assembly GCA_033807775.1 of Saussurea involucrata. Taxonomy (NCBI): domain Eukaryota; kingdom Viridiplantae; phylum Streptophyta; class Magnoliopsida; order Asterales; family Asteraceae; genus Saussurea; species Saussurea involucrata. The sequence goes on from CM066326.1 coordinate 18,377,602, forward strand.
TTCAACATTGCAGTTCCATAGAGTACTCTATCCTCTTCAGCGCATTTACTAGTCTTGAAGATAGCTTCTATTTCCTTCAGCCACTTCATAGCTTTCACTGGATCCCGATCTCCCGAGTAAGTTGGAGGCTTAGAACTTAAGAACATTTTATAGTCACACTTTCTTAGTACTGGTGTGATTGTAGGTGTAATAGGCATCTCGTGTTCCTGACCAGGATCTGGTGTATCAGCTTCATTATGACGAGTTCGATCAAACATGGCTTGTATGCTGGTCTGCGAGTCTTCCCATTTCGGCTGTTAAATCGTCCCTAGTAACAAATTTATTACCTCGCGGCGGAGCTCCACTCCCAGTTCTACCCCCAATTCTGCCTCCAATTCTGCCTCTACCTCTTTCTCCCCCTCTTCCCCTTCCTCCGACTGTTGGGTTTGTTCTATTCGGATCTCCTCCTCCTTCCCGATTCGTTTGTCTAGTACCACTTTCCATTCTGTTGATTCAGACAAGGTTAATATACACATAAGCACATACCCCATATAACAAGGTATTCCAGTTCAAACATGTACCTGTAAGATCACAATTACACTGGCCAGGTGTAATCTGAAATTACCTTACATGATGTTCCTTCTACCTTTTTATATTTAACATCCCAAGGTTCTACAATAATAAGGACATCCTACTTCACATGCAGTTTAAGTCTAGGTACATATACTAATACCTAAATCCCTTAAACTAGGGCTCTGATACCATCTGTAACGACCCGTAATCCCATACATAGTTCAAATAGAATACATTGCATAACGTCGTTAAAACAAGAGATATATTATATAACAAATACGGTCCCCTAGTCTTTTACAAACATTCAGTACATCATTAAAAACGTTTACATAGTAAATTACATCATTACTAACAGCATGCTATATCTACTAAACACATCATAGTCTTCAACTACATAGTCCTCCAAAAGCTATTCGCGGTTTAACCTTCTTATTTGCTCTTACTCGATCCACGACCTGGAATACATATTTTTTAAAACAAAATGAGGGTTAGACCTTGAGGTCTTGTGAGAAAATCCCCGTTAGTTAAAAACCATTTGCACAACATCATACACATAATTCACATAGGAATACCAATTAAAACTCATGCATCATATATCTTTCCATCTCATTCTCTTGGCCATATTAATTGGTTGCGAGCCAATTAATTAGGTTACACCACTGTACTGAATACAACCTACACCACTGTCCCTCTGTACAACCAACATACACCGGTCCTAAGCCCGATTAACTAGCACATGTGCAGTGTAATACTCATATAAACACCATATGCACATTATTACACTTATTCCACATATATGTATTCCAGTTGAAAACATTTTAAATAAAAACTCACTTGTTTGCTTATCCAAAACTCCTTCCACAAAGAACTCAGCTTTCACCATCGATTCACAGTATCTGAAATAATTAAACACAATATCTCTTTACCAAATAGGACACACGCGTCTTACTAAAGATAAGTACTCTAGATAACTCAAGTCCTCAAATGTAACCCCCCCCCCCCCCCCCAAACCCGAACTTAAGTCGAGTCCATAATGCATTCAATCCTCATTCATTCCCCATCCAATAATTAACAAGGCACAGGTTATTGGATACCCAGAAGCATCTAAACTCTCAGAATTGATCAAACAGCTAAACTATCCGGACAACACAAAACTATCCGGACAACAGGGTTTTCCAGACAACACAACCAATCCGGACAACCCCAACTTTCCGGACAACATGTTCAATTCGGACGTTATCCGGAAACCACAGTGATCCGGACTCCATCCGGTATCTAAAATCGTCCAGAAACTTAATGAAAATAGGAACTTACCGGATGCAAGAATCGTCCAGACACCTTTAGAACATTATCCGGATACTACCAACAAAACTACCCGGATACCTTCATCCTATCCGGAAACCTCTGTCGGTTTGCATAATTTCAGCCCAGAAACCGACTGAATCAACCCCAGATATGAAATCGATTATTCTACTCTTATAGAAACTACCTAATAGCAATTACACACATAAATTGTAAAGGAAACATACCTGAAATCACTTCCAAGTGCACCAATTGATGCCTTAACCTAGCTTTCTCTTCTTTTCTCCTTTTTGCTCTCAAAACACACATACACTGAATTTTCTGGATATTTCTGAATTATGAAATATCTGATTATCTTAAACGATAATATCTCATTCACTTTACCACTTTAGCCCCTAAACTATCCATTAATGACTAAAACACCTTTAACTCCTAATTTAACCCAAATTCACCCTAAACATTAATTATAAAGTTAAATAAATTTAACGGAACTAACGTTTAACTAACGAACTTACCCGGGGAATTACATGAAGGACAGGAAATCCTTCGTGGGGAAATCACCAAACTCACATCAAAACTGGCTGCCTTGGCAACAGATGCGATGCAAGTGTAACGACCCGTAATCACATACATAGTTCAAATAGCATACATTGCATAACGTCGTTAAAACAAGAGATACATTATATAACAAATACGGTCCCCTAGTCTTTTACAAACATTCAGTACATCATTAAAAATGTTTACATAGTAAATTACATCATTACTAACAGCATGCTATATCTACTAAACACATCATAGTCTTCAACTACATAGTCCTCCAAAAGCTATTCGTGGTTTAACCTTCTTATTTGCTGTTACTCGATCCACGACCTGGAATACATATTTTTTAAAACAAAATGAGGGTTAGACCTTGAGGTCAAGTGAGAAAATTCCCGTTAGTTAAAAACCATTTGCACAACATCATACACATAATTCACATAGAAATACCAATTAAAACTCATGCATCATATATCTTTCCATCTCATTCTCTTGGCCATATTAATTGGTTGTGAGCCAATTAATTAATTTACACCACTGTACTGAATACAGCCAACACCACTGTCCCTCTGTACAACCAACATACACCGGTCCTAAGCCCGGCCAACTAGCACCCATGTAGTGTAATACTCATATAAACACCATATGCACATTATTACACTTATTCCACATATACGTATTCCAGTTGAAAACATTTTAAATAAAAACTCACTTGTTTGCTTATCCAAAACTCCTTCCACAAAGAACTCAGCTTTCACCTTCGATTCACAGTATCTGAAATAATTAAACACAATATCTCTTTACCAAATAGGACACACACGTCTTACTAAAGCTAAGTACTCTAGATAACTCAAGTCATCAAATGTAACCCCCCCCCCCCCCAACCCGAACTTAAGTCGAGTCCATAATGCATTCAGTCCTCATTCATTCCCCATCCAATAATTAACAAGGCACAGATTATTGGATACCCAGAAGCATCTAAACTCTCAAAATTGATCAAACAACTAAACTATACTAAGATTTCTCTTCCTTGCTATTTCTGAAAATGGCTACCAACACAAACACAAATTATATTGACAATGGTTCTCTTGCAAAACCCCCTAGATTCTCCAGAGATAATTTTAATCTATGGAAAAATAAGATGATTCTCTTCTTAGAAGGTGTAGACCCTACTATGCCTTATTATCTTGAAAACGGCCCATATATTCCTGTAAGAATCGATGCTGCAGTTCCAGCCGCTGAGAATAGACCTGCTATTCCAGAAAGACTGATTCCTAAGGAAGTTCATATGTGGACTGATGAAGATAAGAAGAAAGTGGCTATCGACACCAAAGCCAGATCCATACTATCCATGGCTCTTCCTCACAAAGTCTATCATTCCGTCATGAACCTGAAAACCTCAAAAGCTATGTGGGACACAATCTGTGTTCAGTATGAAGGTACTTCTGAAGTCCAGGACTCTCGAAAGATCAACCTGGTAAGACAGTACGAAAGTTTCATTTGTGGTAAGAATGAAACTCTCTCTGAAGTTCACCAACGTTTTAACTGTTTAATAATAGATCTGAAAACTGTTGGTAAGGAATATTCTAACTTTGAAGTGCTGACAAAGTTTTTAGAATGTTTACCTGAAAGCTGGGACAGTTATTCTATGTGTCTCAAGCTGTCAAAGGATCTAAAATCAATGACCCTTTCTACCTTATATGGCACGATGCTAAATCATGAGCAATCGAGTCATCTTAAGAAGAATCTTGTAAAAGATTCCAAAAGCACCCCTGTTGCTTTAATCTCAGAGGAACCTTCCACTCAGCGACCCTCGGTCACTATCACTGAGTTGGAAAGTAACTCTGAAAGGTCATCAGATTCTGACTCTTCAGGTGATGATGAATCTTTGGCTCTCCTCACTAAAAAGTTCAGGAGATTTGCCAAAAAGAAAATGTTCAGAAAGAATAAACCTCTTTCCATTACTGACAAGCCAAGATCATCAGCTCCTGTTGATAAGGCTACTGCTACTTGTTTTAACTGTGAAAAGATAGGACATTCCGCTAACGAGTGCAGGTCTAAGAAAGTTTCGAGAAACTCAGCGTTTCCCAAGAAATCCTTTATTCCCAGGAATAAAGATGACAAATACGCCAAGCTGAAAGAAAGGTATGCTAAGCTGAAAAGCTTTAAGAAGAAAGGCAAAGGCCTGATGGCTAACTATGATTGGGCTGCCTCTGATGAAGAATCATCATCATCTGACTCTGAAGATGATGAAGCCAATCTCTGTCTTATGGCCAAGATTGAAGATGAGGAAGAAAGTTCAGACATTCCCTCCACTTCAACCTCTGCTACTCAGGTATCACCTTCCTTCTTTACCAATATTGCAAATATTGATGAAGCTGATAGTCTTCGTAAAATCGATATCTTGACAAGAAGTTTATATGAAGCCATGAATGGCAAAACTGTAGTTGAAAATCAAAACCTTGATCTCGCTGAACAACTTAAAAACTGTCACCTTCAAATAGAAAATCTTTCTAAAATTGAAGAAGATTTTAAAGATCAAGTGCACTTAAATCAGCTAGTCAAAATCGAGCGCGAAGAAGCTATCGCTGCATTAAGAGTTGAAAAAGATACTGTTGATGGATGGTATAATTCCTCAACAAAGATCACTGAGATAATTAAGTCTCAGATTCCCCTGAGTGATAAACGTGGTCTTAGTTACAAAGCTGATACTCTAGAACCAACCACTGATCGTTCCATGCTCTTATTTGGAACTTTCGTATCCTCAGTCGCTGATACTTCATCCTCTCAGTGTTCCTCTTCTAGACCACCTATCCCTGAGGAAATTTCTACCTCTTCAAAAGGTAAAGAGAAAATGGTTTATCCAAAACCTACCTCTGTCTTTAAAGATAAAGGTAAAGGAATTGCTTTTAACCAAAATCCTCAGAAGGGTACCTTAGTACCTAAGCTGAACGCTTCTAAAGCTTTAGTGATTCGTCCCTCTGGATCAAGGAATCAGATCTCTGGATCTACTCAGCATGGATCTATTCAGCGAACTACTCCTAGAATTAGGGTGGATGTCTCTGGTAAGAAATCCGAAGAACTGAATGTTCATCCCATTTCAAAGGCCAATAGCTTACTTGGTGCTGGTACTTCTTATTCAAAATCTAAAGCTCAGCATTCAAATGGTCCTAGAACTACTTTTAGTTATAGAAAATGTTATCACTGTGGACTTACTGATCATATTGCTAGTAAGTGCCCCACAGCCACCAAAGCTGAAAAGATAGCTAAGGTGAAGATCATTGCCCCCAAGGCAAAGAAGACCACTGAGGTTAAGAAATTAACCAAAGTGAAGACTGACAAAGCTGAATCTTTAAATGCTGCGAAGATTGCTGAACCTTCCATTCCAACTACTTCCACCGACAAACGTGTACACATGGTTAAGTGGGTACCCAAGAAAAACTAATCTTCCTTTGTAATGTAGGTTAAGAAGGGTATCTGGTATCTCGATAGCGGATGCTCTAGACACATGACTGGAAAGAAAAGCCTGATCGCTGAATACAAGGAAGAGAAGGGTCCCTCTATGAATTTCGGTGGAAATGGAAAAGGACATACCCGAGGGTTTGGTGTACTCACTAATGGTACAACCTCCTTCAGAAGAGTCGCATATGTTGAAGGGCTGAAGCATAATCTTTTAAGCATCAGTCAGCTTTGCGACAAGGATAACAAAGTAATCTTTACTAAGGAATCCTGCTTTGTCACTGACAAAAAGGAGAAGATAGCTCTCAGCGGTTATCGTTTGGAAAATGTTTATGTAATAAACATGGACTCAACAACCATTGAGAACTCATGTTTCTTCTCAAAAGCCTCATCTGATGTCAGCTGGCTATGGCATAAGAGGCTCTCTCATCTGAATTTTAAGACACTGAACATTGTTTCTTCAAAAGAGTTAGTCACTGGTCTACCTCAGCACTCATACGCCAAAGAGTCTTTATGTTCAGCATGTGAGAAAGGGAAGCAGACCAAAGCAAGCTTTAAATCAAAGCAAGTCTCCTCTACAACTTCTCCATATGGATTTGTTTGGCCCTGTTAACAAACAATCCATCGCTAGAAAGAAATATACACTGGTCATAGTTGATGAATTCTCTCGTTATACATGGGGTATGTTTCTACGTTCCAAGAGTGACACCCCTGAAGAACTCATCACCTTTGTTCGGAATATGGAAACCCTGAACAACTTGACCGTTCGCTCAATAAGGAGTGATCATGGGACTGAATTAAAAAATAGTTCTCTTGATTTCTTCTTTGAGAGTAAGGGTATTTCTCACAACTTTTCATCAGTGAGAACACCGCAACAAAATGGAGTCGCTGAAAGAAGAAATAGAACAATTATTGAAGCTGCACGTTCAATGCTCAGCGATTCTCACCTGCCTACTCAGTTTTGGGCATAAGCTGTCAACACTGCTTGTTTTATGCAAAACAGGTCGCTGATAGTCAAAAGATTCAATAAGACAGCCTATAAACGTTTTCATGGGAGAAAGCCTTCAATCAGCTTTCTTCACATCTTTGGATGTCAGTATTTCATACTGAACAACAGAGATGCCCTTGGAATGTTTGATCCTAAGGCTGATGATGGAATCTTTCTTGGATATTCTTCAATCTCCAAAGCCTTCAGAGTCTTCAATCGAAGAAGACAAACTGTAGAAGAAACAATTCACGTCACGTTTGACGAATCCCGTTCAGTGAACTCTAAACCGTCCGCTGATACTGAAGAACTGAATCAATGGATGTTTTCTCATCTTGGTGATTCAGAAGATATTCCCACTCATACTCATACAGTTGAAGATGATAGTCCTACTATCATTCCAAACATGCAGAATAGTGAAGCTGAAACATCATGGGTCTCAGCTGTTCCTTTAAACACTATACTTGCTTCTGAACCAAATGTCTCAGACATTCCATCTACTTCTCAGCAACCAGTGAATGAAATGACATCTGCACCCACTCCTCTCTTAGTTGATACTCCAGAAGTTGCTGAAGCCTCATCTTCAGCTCCTCCAGTTCAGGTTGAGTCAGTGTCTCACGCTCTGACTCAGCGATGCACTGTAAATCACCCAATTGATCAATTTCTTGGTGATCCAAACGCTGGTGTTCAGATTCGATGAAGTGCAGGTAATATTTGTTTATTTGTTAACCTTATTTCTCTGACTGAACCAAAGAAAGTAGATGATGCCCTTAAAGATCCAAACTAGGTCAGCGCCATGCAAGAAGAGCTGACTGAATTCGAAAGAAACAAAGTTTGGAAACTTGTTCGAAGACCAACTGACAAGACAGTGATAGGCACTAAATGGGTCTATCGAAACAAGTTAGACGAACATGGAACTGTAACCCACAACAAGGCTCGTCTTGTTGCTCAGGGATACAGACAAGAGGAAGGCATAGATTACGACGAAACATTTGCTCCAATAGCAAGACTAGAATCTATTCGTCTATTCTTAGCATACGATGTACACAAAGACTTCAAAGTTTATCAGATGGATGTTAAGTCAACATTTCTAAATGGAAAGCTGAATGAAGAAGTCTATGTGGAACAACCTCCAGGATTCTCAGATCCTAAACGTCCAGGTTATGTTTATAAACTGGATAAGGCACTTTATGGCTTAAAGCAAGCTCCACGTGCATGGTATGACACACTCTCTACTTATCTCCATATTGAAAATTTTGAGCGAGGTAAAATCGAAAAAACTATGTTTTTTAGAATAGTGAAAAGTCATATCATTCTTGTTCGGATATATGTTGATGACATTATATTTGGTTCTACTAACCCTGATCTTTGTACTCGTTTCGCTGATAGAATGAAAGATGAGTATAAAACGAGCATGATGGGTGAGCTAACATATTTCCTTGGTTTTCAGATAAAGCAAAATGAAAAACGAACTTTCATTAATCAGGGAAAGTATGTTAAAGATATGCTGAAGAAATTCGATTTAACTCAGAGTTCAGCTATGAAAACCCCTATGGCACCACCGCTGACACTAGATAAGGATACTAATGGTATTCCTGTTAATGTCACGCTGTACCGTGGGATGATCGGCTCTCTCTTGTATCTTACAACTAGCCGACCCGATATTATGTACGTAACCTGTTTGTGTGCACGATATCAAGCTGAACCTAAGGAATCTCATATGACCGCTGTAAAGCGAATTTTTCGATACCTTAAGGGTACTGCAAATCTAGGTCTTTGGTATCCCAAAGACTCAGGGTTCGATCTAATCGCCTATTCAGATAGTGATTTTGCAGGTTGCAAATTGGATAGGAAAAGCACCACAGGAGGTTGTCAGCTTCTGTGAGTTGGACAAGTAAAAAGCAAAACTCAGTGTCCACCTCCACAGCTGAAGCTGAGTATGTAGCCGCTGGAAGCTGTTGTTCTCAGGTCTTGTGGATGAGAAATCAACTACTGGACTATGACCTACAGCTCTCAAATATTCCAATCTATTGCGACAGCACAAGTGCCATCGCTATAGCCAACAATCCAGTGCTTCACTCAAAGACAAAACACATCGAAATCAGGTATCATTTTATCAGAGATCAAGTGATGAATGGTGATATAGAACTTCACTTTATCCCAACTGATTATCAGTTAGCTGATCTGTTCACCAAACCTCTTGATGAGACAAGATTCAACTTTCTCATCAGTGAGCTTGGAATGCTGAACTAAGAGTAAAATCTTCAGCGGTTCACATTTGATCAGTGATAGGATAAAATCAACTTGTATTTGATCATTCTCTCTGAATAAACTTGATTCGCTGATATCAAAGTATGTTTTTCTCTCACTGACAATCGCATGTGAATGCAAGATTTCAAAACAAATTGCATCGCTGAATATCTCTTCCTTAATCAGCGATACTTTGAAATTTCTAAAACCAACACTGATATTTCTATTCAGTGCTTCATGTTTTCAAAAGTGTCCCTGAGTTTTCAAAACCTCAGAGACATCCTAGAATATGAAAGGACAGTTGTGACGTCATTGCAACGGATAAGCCCCGACATGCTCTTTTTCTGACACACGTTTGCACGTTTCATTTACCTTCCAATCAAATGCAAACACGTGTCCGTGTCATGATGAAAAACTTTCCCGCTCGAGTTTTTCTCTCTCTCTAATCTCACTATATAAACACTTTGTGGGTTTATAATTTTCCTTTACGCGAAAAACTTCTCCTCCAAGCAAGAAAAACAAAATAACTGTTGCATTTGTGTTCTCAAGTTTTCAAGAACTTCTTCTTCTTCAACGAACCAGGTTAATATTTCTGTTATTTACCTGTTTCTTAAAACTTGTTAATGATCTTCTCATTGTTTTTACAAGATCAAACAAAAGAACTCTTTCAAAAATGAAATCATTTCTTTCATGGTTTTATGAACACAACCTTTCATGGTTGTTCTTCAAGTTTAAACGCAAAAGCTTAAACTTGTTCTTCATACGTTTTTCAAGAATCCTAATTCTCAAAGGAAACTGGAAAACAAGATTTTTATTGGGTTTGCATTTCTTTTTCAAAACCAAGAAAAACCCTAATCTTCATTAAGACATTTTTGTCTGAATGAAATGGACAAAATTCGAACCATCTTATTGGAAAATATTTCCACATTAAGATTATTCTTATTTGCTATATTTTTGGTTGAACTGATAATACAAAAATGGCATCTACTGACATTCCTACCGCTGAGAACACTGCTGCTGCTGCTGAGGAATTGGAAATCATCAAGGCTCCTCAGGTCAAGTTCACTCTTGAAGAACTTGATTGGACAAAAACAAACAACCTATATGCGATTTTCGAGTTTCCTCCTCGAAAGCAAGTCACACATCTGAATGATGCTGTGAATTTCCTGAAAAACTGTTGCCTCTCTACAGCCCTGACCAGAACACCTCCTGCACATCAGCTACTACTATCTCAGTTCTGGTATTCTGCCAGACACTCTCAGCTACCATCAACCAAAGACTCCTCAAAGACAATTGATTGCATCCTCTGTGATACTGATTTTGGCACTATAAAGATCACCCCTGCCATTATCCGCAAAGCTCTGAGCCTTCCCATCGCCACTAAAGAAAAACCTTTTGTTCCCCTCCCTGACCACAAGAAACATTCTGATAGGGAAGCCATCACTGCATTCATTGATGCAATGGGCTATGTATGGGAAACTAGGATGGACAAGAAGCCTGAGAAAAAGCTGACCCTCATCAAGAAGTCAAAAATGCCCAGCGAGATGAACTTCATCTTCGCTCACTTGATAAGCTGCATGACCGCAAAGACCGGCTCCTCTGATCAAGCCGCTCAACCTCAGCAAGCAATGGGATATGCATTGCTGAAAGGTCTTCATATAGACTGGGCTTCAATAATCTACGATGATCCTGTACTCAGAGTAGACTCTGCCACTGACCGATCTCCATGGGTTCCATATCCTAGATTCATCAGCGCCGTCTTCCAAACAGGCGTGAAGGACAACTACCCACAAGTAGGAGACCTGAAACTCTCTCAGGTTGGTCCTAATGTACTCGACTTCAAGCCAGTGGAAAACGAGGTAGGTCTCTCTACACTCTTAACTCTTCTCAATCCTTCTTCTTCTACTTCTGCAGCTCCTTCAGTGGACAAACCCACCGCTGATACCCCAGCTGCAACCTCCTCTCCTTCAAGAAAAAAGGAAACACTCTTCTACCCAACTTAGTTCCAAAAGAACTAAGAAAACCAAGGAGCAACCCCAGCAATCTCTTGCTGAAGACTCCTCAGTTCATCTCAAAGAGCTGAAGGAAAGTTTAGTGGTACGCTTTGCCACAGCTGAACAAGCCACCCATTCCATCCCAGCTTCAGCGTCTTTAAACGCTGAGGTTATAAACTTGTAATCTACCCAACCTCCTTCAGTCTCTCTACAGACTGAAGAAGCAATTCTCAGCGGATCCAACGTTGAACTTCGCACCCAACCAACATTCTCAACCTTCGCTTCTCTCTCTACTCCATTGGACTTTAATCCAGTTTTCACCACGATCACTGGAGCACCCGTCATTCCTCCAGAAGCTAAAGCTGATACTCTTCAAGGAGTGATGGATGTAGGACCTGCAGAAATGACCATGCGTACACGCACTCTAGCTGACGACATGGAACTCTTTTAAGGACACAGAGGTTTTAACGAATTCATCAATCCTCCTGTAGGTATACACCAACCCATATACACTGTAACTGAACCCCAAACTTCTGAGCTTTCCTCTATTCATAAGTACTTATATGTTACAGGTCCTAATTTGGGAGACATCAACGCCTCTCTGAAGAACCTGGATACGAAGCTGACAGGTCTCACCACTACTCTCTCAGACAACTCTACAGCTGTAACAAACGCTGGAGAGAATCTCAACAAGCTGACGATAGTGGTTGAACAGAAAGCCTCCAAAACTGATTTGGAGAAGATTGATAAAACTCTTGGTGATTTTGCCAAAGTTCTTGCTGACCTCTACACAGACTACACTTCTCTCAAAACCTCAGTTCAATCCATGTCCAGCGAGTTCACAACGCTGAAGACATCAGTTGGAAATCTTCAGGGAGAGATGACTGTTGTAAAAACGGACGCAAGTTCAGTAAAGACTGACATGAATTCGGTGAAGACTGACATGAATTCTGTAAAGAATGACGTCAATTCAATGAAGACGATAATGCAGCAGATCCTGAATAAAATGACCGCCCCTGCCCCTGCACCGACGCATTTTACTATGGCGGATCGTGCTGAACTTCTGAAGATCAATCCTGCTATTACTGGCCTAGAAGACAGAATATCAGCGATTGAAGATTATATGGGGATCCCTGGCCAAGAAGACAGGGAACCAAAACCAACTGCTGAGTCATCGCATTCCTCCCCCACTCATCATGAGGAAGGGGGAGAAGAACTCTGAAGACCTTCCCCATGATGAATCTATCAAGGGGGAGAAGACTGAAGACCTTACCCTTACTGAAGAGGGTGAGAAGACAAATGAAGAAACAACCACTGGACCTCGGGGAGATGAAAACCCTGAGGGAACCGAGAAGCTTACCTCTGTATCTGAGGGGGAGCAACTCGAAGAAGACACTGAAGAATTTGAATCTGAAGCTGAATATGAAGAAGCCATCGACTTATCTGATGATGAACCATCCTCTTCTCTAAAGAATGATGATGATGATGATGATGATGATGATGATGATGATGATGATGATGATGATGATGATGACTCCTTTATCGTCAAGCCTGCTCAGAGGACTACAACTCTTAAAGGGATCTTGATAAAAGAACCTTCAGGGGAGCGGACCAAGACAAAGCCTTCAGCGTCTGAAGCTGACAAAGGCAAAAACAAAGGCCTCGCTGAAGAAGACAATCTGACGATCTTGCTTCCAAAGCCAGTTTGTCAGGTAAACTAAATCTTCCTTACACTACATCCCTCCTCTATCTATACACATTATCAGCTCTTCTCTCCACAAAACTTCTATACACAACCACATTCTTTCTCTATCTCTGTTCTACCCAAGTTCTTACTCGTACGATCACTGTGTTTCAGCTAGTCCTCTCCCCTGTTTGAGGATATCGCTGAAGTTTCTACAGCTGCGACTTCACCAACAATAATCCCAGCTCCCAACGCTGAAGAAATAATCCCGGTCATAGATTTGATCTCTGAGACTGATGAACCTGAAGAACAGATGCTCTCTCACAAAAACATACCTTCCTTGGCTCCTCAAAAGCCAAGTGAAGAGGATCAGAAAAAGAGAGATGCAATGATAAAGAAGTTCGAAGATCAGCGAATTATTCTGAAGCGTGACCAACTTCCTTCTATTCCTCCAAAGTTCAGACTTTCTCAAAAGGAATTCAAGGATCACCTCAGAGCTGAACGTCTAATCGCTGAAAGAAGGGAAGCTGAAGAAAAAGACAAAGAACTCGCCATCCAGCTTACTCAACAATCAGTGAAAAACCCCAAGCTGAAAAGAACTCCAATCGAAGTTCAACGTCAGCTATGGGAAGACGCCAAGAAGATCATTGAAGAAAAGAGAACTGTGTATCAATCTACTTTAATCTGGTGCAAAGAAAAGGTACACTTCAGATATCGAACTGCCAGAATCAACAAGGTACTTATCACTGGAAGATCAACCCTCAAAGTTTCAATCGCTGAAATCGAGATATTCAAAGAGAATGGACAGTACAAAAAATTCTATGCTGAAGCCATCACGAAGTACGGTCTCTCTGAATGGTTGGAGATCAGATTAGCCATCCAGAAGTCTCAATCTAAGTACAAGGATCATTTCGAAAACCTGATAAATAAACAGATCGACTTAGTATCTTCTTGTGTGGATATTCCTCCTCACCCTCCTCTCGCAAATCAGAAAAGAAGGGCCTCTGCAAAGAAAAAGTCTAAATCTTCAGACTCAGGTCCTCGTATATGAAATGAAACAGGTATTGGTTTTTCTCTTGCTGAATTCCTTGGTCCAGAACCTGACCTTTCTGCACTTGACACATCTCTTCCTCCTGGTGAGACTTTCATCCCTGGGAAAAGTCATAAGCAAACCCTATGGGATATTCTTTATTGACTATGATGGACGAAAACGTTTTCAACATATCTCTGAGCTTCCCATCACTCCCATCGAACAGCTGAAAGATCTCATCTACTAGTGTGAATTCAAACACGACATTCAGGCACGACATCTTAAACCCTTGATTTTTGAAGAAGCGCTGAACAAAAGGAATCAAGGAGTAAATGTCCCTGACTGGATGATTCCAACATCAAAGACCCTTGATGAACTTCTCATTAAGGAAGAACCTTTATAAACTGATAGGATCGCCTCATTCTTCTATTGTATCAGTTATTCTTTTGTACTTGTAATTTATTTCGCTTGTACTTGTAATCTTTCCACTTCCTTTTGTAATCTGATTTGAAGTTTAAAGAAAGATTTCAGCGAAAGTACTTTACTCCATCAGTACAGAAAATATCCTAGAAAACAGTAAAAGGGACAAATATTTTATGAGTTCTTTTTATCCTTATGTTTTCATTAAATAGCAATTTTCTCTGTTGCTATGTGATAATCAAATAGGGGAGATTGTTGATCCAAACCCTCAGAGATTTGATAATGACCCTCTCTTATATACTTAGTGAAAATTGTAAGTAAACAATATGTATCAGAGTTTCAGTATCGTTGATAAGTACTAAGATCTTACAGTACCGCTGATAGGAACTCTCGCTCTTTAGATTAAACATTCAGCGAACACTGTTCACCATAATGCTCTGAGTCTGTTCAGTCCTTATGGTAATCGTTGATAAGTTAATTGTTTACTTGTGATCTCTGAAGACAAGTTTCACGTCAACATAGGTTATACGCTGAAGTCGAAGATCAAGCTCAAGAACCAGCGACAAGTCTCCTAATGAACTGATGCGGATCAGCGAAGACTCAGATTTGTCCACTCAACGTGAAGTATCAAGTACAAGACTTCAGGTATCGTTGAACTTTATCATTCGCTGATAAACAATGGTAAAGCGCTGAATCAACGAAAAGCTGATCATGAAGTCCTCCGTACAAAGTACTTTTGTCTTAACCACCCTTGCACGACTCCGTACGATATGTCAGAAAAGAACCTCCTTATTGTCTGAAATCGTACAACCACTCTGATACTACACTGTTCAAACATGCGGCTACTAAGGTTGTCTAAAAAGGTCAATGACATGCAACCAACCAGTTGTTGCCACGTGTAAAGTAAAAACTGCAATGCATTAAATGCATGCTGTATATAAGAAAGACTCCAGCTTCATTTTTGAAGCACTTGCTAACTCTGGACAAGTCATCTTTCTTATCTTGAGATAGGTTATTATTAGTAATTTCCTCTCTTTCTTAGTGAAACAAGCTGGAAATTGTTCCGTAACAAGCTGTAAATTGTGTTCCAACTTGTTTAGATTTAGGTTTATCTTTAATCTTGTTCCGTAACAAGCTGTAAATTGTTAATGATTTATCAATAAACAATTTAGAAAAGTAAAATCTGTGTGTTTGTATTCAACCCCCCCCCCCCCCTTCTACAAACTTGTATAGCCCTTCGGGACCAACAAGAACATTATCCGGACACTACCAACAAAACTACCCGGATACCTTCATCCTATCCGGAAACCTCTGTCGGTTTGAATAATTTCAGTCTAGAAACCGACAGAATCAACCCCAGATATGAAATCGGTTATTCTACTCCGATAGAAACTACCTAATAGCAATTTCACACATAAATTGTAAAGGAAACATACCTGAAATCACTTCCAAGTGCACCAATTGATGCCTTAACCTAGCTTTCTCTTCTTTTCTCCTTTTTGCTCTCAAAACACACATACACTGAATTTTCTGGATATTTCTGAATTATGAAATATATGATTATCTTAAAGGATAATATCTCATTCACTTTACCACTTTAGCCCCTAAACTATCAATTGATGACTAAAACACCTTTAACTCCTAATTTAACCCAAATTCACCCTAAACATTAATTATAAAGTTAAATAAATTTAACGGAACTAACGTTTAACTAACGAACTTACCCGGGGCATTACTTCATCTCCCCCTTAAAAGAATTCCATCCCGGAATTCGGTTTAGGCAAAAAGGTGCGGGTACTTAGTTCTCATTTCTGATTCTGATTCCCAAGTAGCATCCTGACCCCTATGATGTCTCCACTGAACTTTCACTTGTCTGATTACTTTGTTCTGCAACACTTTAACTTTGTGGTCAACTATGGCTTCAGGTTCCTCCACATAATTCAGCTTTTCATCAACTTGTATATCTGGTAGAGAAACTGCCTGATCCGGCGTAACCAAACACTTTCGGAAATTCAATACATGAAACGCATTATGGATCCTGCTTAACTCTAGCGGAAGATCTAACCTGTAGGCTACTTCACCGATCCTTTCTATGATTGCAAACGGTCCAATGTACCTCGGGCTCAGCTTACCTTGTTTGCCAAAACGAATGACTCCTTTCCAAGGCGAGACTTTTAACATTACGAAATCTCCAACTTGGAATTCTAACGGCTTTCGACGTCGGTCAGCGTAGCTTTTTTGTCTATCTTGAGCTACTTTCAAACGTTCCCGAATCTGAGAAATCTTATCCGCGGTCAACTTGACTATATCTGGCCCTGCTAACTGTTTCTCTCCCACTTCGTTCCAACACAGAGGCATTTTCTACCATACAGAACTTCAAACGGTGCCGCTTGTATGCTGGAATGATAACTGTTATTGTAAGCAAATTCAATCAACGGTAAATGCTTATCCCATGATCCCCCAAAATCAACAATGCAAGCCCGGAGCATGTCTTCTAAAGTCTGAATCGTCCGTTCACTATGACCGTCAGTTTGAGGATGATACGCCGTACTTAACTTTATTTGCGTTCCCATTTCCTTTTGAAAACTTCTCCAGAATCTTGAGGTAAAACGGCTGTCACGATCAGAGATAATCGAAATTGGAACTCCATGTCGTGTTACTATTTCATTGATATACAGTTTGGCTAGTCTTTCCAATGAATAAGTTTCCTTTATTGGTAGGAAGTGAGCAGACTTGGTCAATCTGTCAACGATCACCCAAATAGCATCAAACCCTTTCGGAGTCCTTGGTAACTTCGTGATGAAATCTGTAGTAATTTGATCCCATTTCCACATCGGTATTTCTAAACGCTGTAATTGCCCAAACGGCTTCTGATGCTCAATCTTCACCTTCTTACAAGTAGTACAACCTTCTACATACTAAGCAATACTCCTTTTTATTCCCGGCCACCAATAAAATTGTTTCAAATCTTTGTACATCTTGTTCGTACCTGGATGAATAGAAAAACGAGATTGATGGGCTTCTTGTAGTACCCGATCACGTAAACCACCCAAACGAGGCACCCGGATTCTGTTTCCCAAACACAACAACCCACGATCATCTTTTACAAGCAATGCTGATATACCCACTAACCGTTCTGGTTTTAAGTGTTCTTCTTGAAAAGCTTTTATTTGACACTTCTGCAATTCGTCAAAGATGTTAGGTAGGAGTTCAGCTCGTAGTGAAATAGCTTTTATTGTTCCACTCCTTTCTTGACGACTTCGTGCATCAGCTACCACATTCGCCTTTCCCGGATGATAAAGGATTTCACAGTCGTAATCATTCACCAATTCTAGCCATCTTCTTTGCCTCATATTTAGTTCCTTCTGATCGAAAAGATGTTGGAGACTCTTATGATCAGTATAAATTTGACATTTAGAGCCGTAAAGGTAATGTCTCCAAATCTTCAACGCGAAAACAACTGCTGCCAATTCCATGTCGTGCGTAGGATACTGTCTTTCATGATCTTTTAACTGACGCGAAGCATAAGCAATAACCTTTCCACGCTGCATAAGTACACATCCCAATCCCAGTTTGGAAGCATCAATGTAAACAACAAAGTCTTCGGAACCTTTCGGTAGTGACAAAATCGGCTCATTCAAACTTTAGATTCTTTCGAGTCAGCTTAGTCAAAGGCGTCGCGATACGAGAGAAGTCTTTTATAAACTTTCGATAGTAACCGGCTAACCCAGAAAACTTTGTACTTCCGTTGGCGTCTTCGGCGGTTCCCATTTTTCAATTGCTTCTACCTTCGTCGGATCAACTTGAATACTTTTCTCGGAAACTACATGCCCCATAAACTGAACTTCTCGTAGCCAGAATTCACACTTAGAGAACTTAACGTATAACTGTTCCTTCTTTAACAATTCCAGAATTAACCGAAGATGTTGTGCGCGATCCTCTTTGGATCGGGAATAGATAAGTATATCATCGATAAATACAATAACAAATCTATCGAGATACAACTTACATACCCGATTCATTAGATCCATAAAAGCAGCTGGAGCGTTCGTCAATCCAAAAGGCATCACTAAGAATTCATAGTGACCATACCGTGTGCGAAAAGCAGTTTTCAGAACGTCTTCTTCTTTAACTTTCAGTTGATGGTAGCCAGATCTTAGATCAATGTTGGAGAAATAACAAGCTCCAACTAATTGATCGAAGAGGTCATCAATTCTGGGAAGCGGATATTTGTTCTTGATCGTGCGCTTATTCAGTTCCCGATAATCAATACACATCCTCATCGAACCATCCTTCTTTTTCACAAACAGAACCAGCGCTCCCCACGGCGAAGAACTGGGTCTGATGAAGCCTTTATCTGAAAGATCCTGCAGTTGTGTCATCATCTCTTTCATCTCTGGAGGTGCCAAACGATACGGTGCACGGGCAACATGAGCGGCTCCAGGAATAAGATATATGCCAAACTCTACTTGTCTAACGGGCGGAAGGCTAGTCAGATCTTCTGGAAAAACTTCCGGAAATTCACGAAGAACCGAATATCTCCCAGCTTATTCTTTTCTAGCTTAATATCTATTACATAAGCTAAGTAACTTGAGCAGCCTTTATTGATACACTTACGAGCTTTCAACAAAGAGATAAGGCAAGACTGGTGATTTCTACGGTCACCATAAATCACTACTGGTCCCTTCTCAGGTAAGACAATATTTATCAATTTCTTATCACAAACTATATTAGCCTGATTCTCGGCTAACCAATCCATTCCCACTACCACATCAAACTCGATCAAGGCTATAGGAAATAACTGAATAGGCACACCACACCCATCTATGTTTATCACACAACTATCAAATACCTCATTAACCGGTACTTGATTATTATTAGCTGTATCTACCATTAACGCATGATCTAACACTTTAGGCTTTAAATGCATATAGGCAGCAAAAGAAGGCGACACAAACGATCGGTTTGCATCGGAATCAAATAACACTTTAGCACGTGTAGACTTTATTAAGAATGTACCTGTAACCACATCGGGTGTCTCATCCGCTTCTTGCTCTGTCATCTGGAAGGCACGACCCCTTGCTCTTGGTACTTCTGGCCTTGGTACTACCGGTCTAACACCCATTGGTCTTACTGACGTACCACCCGGTTGTATCCTCCCCAGTGGACAATCGGACTGAAGGTGATCAGGAGAATTGCACGAGTAACAAAATCTAACTACTCGATAGTCTTTAGCAATATGACCGATCTTTCCACACTTATAACAGTTTCTAGGATCCACTTGACAACTTCCTTGATGAAAACGGTGGCACTTTGGGCAA
Organism: Saussurea involucrata; assembly: GCA_033807775.1. Lineage (NCBI taxonomy): Eukaryota > Viridiplantae > Streptophyta > Magnoliopsida > Asterales > Asteraceae > Saussurea > Saussurea involucrata. The sequence goes on from CM066326.1 coordinate 18,397,136, forward strand.
GGTCTTTCAACTGGTCGGAAAGGTGGACGGTTATCAAATCGTTGAAACTTGGACTTCTTCGGATCATAATGCGGTCGTTCCCACTTTCTTTTCCCCACATTCTTATCACTAGTACTTCTCCCTTTATCTTGTTCCACGGTTTCTGCGGCGTCTACTGCGGCGGAGAAAATTTCTGGTCCTTTAGCAATCACAAAACTTCTGACTTCTGCATTCAATCTAAAGATAAACCTTTCAATCTTCATGGCCTCTGTAGCAACGTAGTATTCCGCAAAACGAGACTTTTCCAAGAAACGAGCGGTGTAGTCCCGAACTGACAAACTCCCTCCCGATCTCCCGAGTATGTTGGAGGCTTAGAACTTAAGAACATTTTATAGTCACACTTTCTTAGTACTGGTGTGATTGTATGTAACACCCGGAAAATCCTTGAAAGTAATATTAGTCATAATATTTCTTTATATTTTGACTTCTTAGATTATAATTGAGTTCCTAAGCAATTTCCGTGATTTTACTGGTTATTTGATAACTTCCGATAGAAATCAGTAAGTTTATTTCTTAAGGAAATTAATGAAAAATAGATGATAAAGTTAAATATTAGATTTTATGGATTAGTTGGATGGGTAATTTGAATACGAGTCCAACGGTTCTTTCCGGAGCAAAAACGGAGTTCTAACGAAGAAGTTACGGCCAAATTAGTGGAAATTGAGAAATGACCAAACAGAGGTTGGCGCGGATGATGGCGCGGGCGCTGGCGCCGATGCACCTGACGTGTTAAAAGGGGGTTAAAACCCACCTCTTGGTCCTTGTCACTTATCCTTTCATCTAAGAACTCTAAAATCTGATATTTTGCTCTGCTCTATACCTCTTAGGCGATTTTCCATCTGAAGTTAAGGTAAACTCTTATATCTCAATCTTAATTCAATTCAAGCAATTAGAAGATGAATCTTACCAATTAAATTTGATTTAGGGCAATATATCTTCATCTTTCTTCTTGGAGTGTTTGAGTTCAAATCATCAAGTTAGGGTTATACCAATTGAAGAATTAAGGTGAGTAACTTGTACCTAATTGATTGTATTATACTTATCTACCATTTTTATCTTGATTTTGGTATGATTAATGAGAAATCTTGATGAATAAGCTCTTAATGGTTGAGAGGGAAACAAGAAGACTTCAAGTAAGTCATGGTTGATTAATTGTATTTATGGCTTAGTATGTCATGTTAAATGTTGATGCTAAGAGTTTGGCTTTGATTATACATAAATGGGATGTAATTTTGATGAGGGCTTAATAGATGTCTTAATGATAAATTGATGGCTTAATGGTCAAAATGGACTTATTATTGAATTCATATAGAAAGTGATTTAATACATGTGGATGTATGTGAACTACATGGAAGTAGTATTGTTTATGATAAATGGTTGGACCATTGTTAAAGTGCTAAATATGCTTGATATTATTTAGAATATGATTTATTACATATGGATGTATATGAACTACATGGAAGTAGTATTGATTATGTTAAATGGTTGGACCATTGTTATGTGTAGAATATGCTTGAATAATATTAGGATTAACATATTTGGTATTCACATATTTGGTATTCACATAATTGGAGGAGCACCTAGTAGGCATTGGAGGATATATCCTTACATACCGTGGGGTAAATGTAATGGATTCATACCTTCGGATAGCGTGGGGTTTTCCGTTGCGATATGTCTTGTGACTCTACCGTGGGGTACCGATCATGGGATATCTTCGATTAGGATGTAACTGGTAGCGATATGGGCCTTCTCCATGGAATCCAATTGGTGAATGTATCGAATTGTTATTCCTGCATGCTATGATTATGCTCTATGTGCTATGTGTAAATCTCACTTAGGCTTTAAAAGCCTAACACTTGTTGTGTGTTTTATGTATTACAGATTTAGTGATTTCGGGCAAGAAGGTTTAGATCGGGGTTGTGAGCATGGGATCATTGTTAGAGAGATAAAGACTGGAAGATTGATGATAGAACTTACCAGCACTCTTTTGATATTTGGTTGCTATAGTAGTGATCAAATAAGCTAGTGGTCCAATAGTAGTTATAATTAACTAAATCTTCGTCTTATTGGTTATGTAATGATTTATGTATACTTATACTCTAGTATTGAGTACCACTCTTCCGTTTTATGGAAGTTTTTGTTAACCCCTGTTTTGGGGTGTTACAAGTTGGTATCAGAGCAATAGTTTAAGTGAACTAAGTATGCTGATGAGATGCTTAGACTTAAGCTGAGATGAAATAAGTTATGACTTGTGAGATTTGGGTAGAAATACTAGAACGGGATAGTCTTAGAGTCAACGGAAATACGTGAAATTAGTACTGTGATAATAGTAACAAGGATTCTCATGTATGATATGTTCACAATTTCAATTAGCTACTGTTATTATGAATATATTATTACGCGAGCATGCTTATTTCTAAGATTATTACGGTGACTAACAATCAGTAAAGTATGTTTTGTATAAGGGTAGGTGCATAACTATTTTCTTATGATTATCCCTTTAGGTTATAGTAGAACGATGGTGATTATGCCACCAAAATCCTTTGGAGGACAGTTCGGTAAATGATTTGGGGGTTGGAAGGACAACCTAGAATTGGCGGGACTCATGAACGTCCGCCAAGGTAACCTTTAATAGGTGATTGATGCGCATAGAAATAGAATATGAAACGTTTGACCAAGACGAAAATAGTATGACATGGTTGATATGTGAATAGCGGAATGCATGAATAGCAAACGTCATAAGGCCGAAAGGACGACCACCGGTCGGAGGTAGAATGTCAATGATAAGATACTTAAGTAAGACGATTGACCTCGTTGAGTAAGTAGCCTTCAATTGCGAGTAAAGTTTTTATGCATGGTGTTCTAGAGTATGTTACATGAATTTTCATGATTTCAAACCAATTGCATAAATAAAAGTTTTAGTCAAGGTTGAGCTAGTATGTGCAAGTGAGTATTCAAAGAAAAGGCAATCCCATTTACGTTGCACAGCGAGATTTAGGAGTTGTTACAAAATATTTCTTACTTTACATGAAAAGATTTTTATTTTATTTTCGTCGTAACAACTTTATTTTGGTTGAGAAAGATTGAATTTACGGAAATTTATTATGCAAACAATTCTCGAGATAGTCGTGCAGTACTTTGGAGTCATGTGAATGTTGAGGTCATGTGTGCCCAAGTTATTCCAAAAGTGGTTATTTAAAATGAGAAAATGTGTGAATTGGGTTATGTATCAAGTTTTCATGCATGAAGGCTATGAACTCGCTAGGTCGTAGAGTAGTACACTTTAAGTTAAGAAAGAACTCCAAGATTGGAGAAGTGTGGAATAAATCTTGGGAAGATGTTTGTAATTTTGGTAATTGTGTTCAAGAGGAAGGTGAACAATGGGAGAGTTGAAAGTGGACTTAGAGTCGGTTGTAAGAAGGTTTATACCCTCGTTTGGTAACTAGAAATAGAGTTGACAAGGGACGGTTGTGTCCGGAGGAAGGATTAGTAGTCATCAAGGTGATGGATTTAGCAAATTGCTAAGAGTAGTGTGGTGAGACAGAAAGGAAATACCCTCGACGTTAAATAAGAATTTATGGTGATCTTGTGATATTAGTATTGCACGAATAAGTCTGAAATGAAGACGATGAGATGTAAACTGTATTATGTTATGTTGAAAGGATTAGGCTCAGTCCTTGTTAATGAACGGATTAAAGAATGTATCGATAGGTCGACTATAGATATTAAAGTCGGCAGTTGTGTAAGATGTATGAGGCCTTTTGCCTGTCACAGGGTGCGGTTTGGGTGCGTCCCGCGTATGCCTGTGCGGGCAAGAACAAAACCGTGAGTGGTACCGGCATGCTGTTATGCAGAGGGTATGCACAAAACGGACATTATCGTGTACGGTGAACTGGGGATGTTATAGAATGCTATAGAATGCGGACAATATATATATCTTGTGAAACACCACATGTGGGGATTTTGAGTGATTGGCGAATAAATCACGAGTAGAAGAGGTTTTGGTTAAATTATTACTGACGTGAAAGTTAGGTGGTCAAAATACGCTTTTAGAAGTTTATTATGGTCGTGCAATAATTTTGGTGTGTTATATGCTTAATCGCTTTTTTTTAGTGTTGGTTTAACTATTGGTCTTATGTGTGAGGACCGTTTGATGATCTTGTATTCTTAGTACCTTTAGGACTAATGAACTTTGGCAAAATAATATATATATATATATATATATTATGGAGTATATAGAGTTGTATATACGTGTACATATAAATACATATAGGAATTGACTTCATTGGGAAAGTAGCAATGAAGGGGTCATGAGATTATCATGTCTCGAAGCGTGTGTTGCATGATGTGGGATTAGATGTATTTTAAATTTCATGAGTTGATATTGATAAATGATCAATAGACCCTTTGAGCAGATGGCTTGGTTTTAGACTCGGTTGAGTCTTAAGGGTATTTGTCGGTTTAATTAACTTGACATAGGCTTGGGGGTTGGGATTACATGGATTGTATTAAAATAGAAGTTTGCATGATGGGAATGTGTTGGGTATTCTTTTGGATTTAATTGTTGTTAAGTTTTAAATAAGAAGAATAAAAGCTGAAGGACCTCTTTGTAAGAGTGTTAAGATTATGAAAGACGGTTGTGTTATAGAAGTGTTTTACTTGCGATGTGGATGGGTTACAAAGGAGAAAGTTTTAGGCACAAATGAAGTCATGTATGGAAAATGTTGATCTGTGAAGGATTGTACTGTGTTTTAGTAATGGTTTGGAATCACGAGGAGTTAGTATGAACGATTAAGTTCAAGTTATTTAGCAAATCGAAAGTGGTAGTTCAACTAAAGTTGGGGAGGAGATATTTAGTGAAATAAACTCGGTTAAAAGGTGTATGAATGATTGTGAGAAACCTAGTCTGTAATGAAAGGCTTTATGTGAAGAATGTACGAGAGAGTACAGGTATCAACTGCCAAGATACATGTGTCAACTAGAATGTATTATGAAGTTAGAATTAGGAAGTATCTGCTGGAAGTCTTTTCGGGGATTCTAGATGAATAGTATTAGTTGTCAACGAAGCTGTTGGATTATGTGGTGGTAAGATGATGTAGTAATTTGGCTATAATCGGAATAGAATGCCGAGCGGTAGTGTGAGTTTATCCAAAGTAATTTTGGTTGTGTGAGTCGTTAAATGAGTTTATGATTCTGAATCATAGGAAGTAATGATAGAAAGGTCGGACCTAAGAATGTAGTATACTACAGGTTCGATGGAATTATCACCTTTGAAATATAATATCTTAGTGCTTGGTTGCAATGTGATCGTGTAGTACGATATTGATGCGAGGAAATGGTAATACTTTATACTGAAGAAACGTGTGGAACATAGATGTAGTGATGGGTGCCGTAGATATAGAAGTATTCAAAAGTGGTGAGTATGCTCAATTTAAAGTGAGTATGGATTTTCAAGCAGCATACGTAAACGTTATTTTGAGATCTGGAGATTGAAATGTAGATGATGACGGTATGAAAGACCAAGCAATAGTCGGATAAAGGTTTAATGATAAACGGTTACTTTAAGGAGGCTTACAAATCTGAGTTGGAGAGCGGTTAATGATGAAAGAAGAAAGGTTCAGGAAATATGAAAGATAAATCCTTGTTCCTTCTAGATTTTTTTTTGTGAATGGAACTCATGTGTGGGTTTGGTTAAAGTGCAAAGGCTGGTGATAATTAGGTGATAACTTTTGGGTTTAAGGCCAAACACCTTTAGTGTAATCGGGAAGTTGTAGTTGATTTTAGAAAGAATGATGGTGATGGTAGTAGTAACCATAAGATACTCATTGTTGATGAGTGGTGTTAGTGAACTAATCTTTGAGATTGGTAAATGAACCTGTCCGTTTGACGATTAATTATTGAAATGGATTTTGAAGTCTATTAGAGCTCATTGGATGTAAATGGCCGTTAATGATAGGGACAATTGAAATTAGAAATTTGGCTGGTCTCAGTATTAATTGAACCTTAATTTGATTTAGAGTTTGAAACTGAAATCAAGTTATATAGAACATTTTAAGGTTGGGAGATGACTGAAGTCGTATGGTTGGGAGCTTCTCTATGGTTGGAACGTTTATTTGTACATGAGTACAACGTATGTGTAAGGGCTTTGTTAATAAACAATTGTTCGAAGAATTGTCTGTATAGACCGTGTGGATAGAACTTGGATTTCCGTTAGGAATTATTGAATTTTGGTCGACAGTGAATTGGTTGACTTTGGGTTGTAAAGGGTATAGATTTCGAGGACGAAATCATTTTCAAGTTGGGGAGAATTGTAACACCCGGAAAATCCTTGAAAGTAATATTAGTCATAATATTTCTTTATATTTTGACTTCTTAGATTATAATTGAGTTCCTAAGCAATTTCCGTGATTTTACTGGTTATTTGATAACTTCCGATAGAAATCAGTAAGTTTATTTCTTAAGGAAATTAATGAAAAATAGATGATAAAGTTAAATATTAGATTTTATGGATTAGTTGGATGGGTAATTTGAATACGAGTCCAACGGTTCTTTCTGGAGCAAAAACGGAGTTCTAACGAAGAAGTTACGGCCAAATTAGTGGAAATTGAGAAATGACCAAACAGAGGTTGGCGCGGATGGTGGCGCCGATGCACTGGCGCGGGCGCTGGCGCCAAGCATCTGACGTGTTAAAAGGGGGTTAAAACCCACCTCTTGGTCCTTGTCACTTATCCTTTCATCTAAGAACTCTAAAATCTGATATTTTGCTCTGCTCTATACCTCTTAGGCGATTTTCCATCTGAAGTTAAGGTAAACTCTTATATCTCAATCTTAATTCAATTCAAGCAATTAGAAGATGAATCTTACCAATTAAATTTGATTTAGGGCAATATATCTTCATCTTTCTTCTTGGAGTGTTTGAGTTCAAATCATCAAGTTAGGGTTATACCAATTGAAGAATTAAGGTGAGTAACTTGTACCTAATTGATTGTATTATACTTATCTACCATTTTTATCTTGATTTTGGTATGATTAATGAGAAATCTTGATGAATAAGCTCTTAATGGTTGAGAGGGAAACAAGAAGACTTCAAGTAAGTCATGGTGGATTAATTGTATTTATGGCTTAGTATGTCATGTTAAATGTTGATGCTAAGAGTTTGGCTTTGATTATACATCAATGGGATGTAATTTTGATGAGGGCTTAATAGATGTCTTAATGATAAATTGATGGCTTAATGGTCAAAATGGACTTATTATTGAATTCATATAGAAAGTGATTTAATACATGTGGATGTATGTGAACTACATGGAAGTAGTATTGTTTATGATAAATGGTTGGACCATTGTTAAAGTGCTAAATATGCTTGATATTATTTAGAATATGATTTATTACATATGGATGTATATGAACTACATGGAAGTAGTATTGATTATGTTAAATGGTTGGACCATTGTTATGTGTAGAATATGCTTGAATATTATTAGGATTAACATATTTGGTATTCACATAATTGGAGGAGCACCTAGTAGGCATTGGAGGATATATCCTTACATACCGTGGGGTAAATGTAATGGATTCATACCTTCGGATACCGTGGGGTTTTCCGTTGCGATATGTCTTGTGACTCTACCGTGGGGTACCGATCATGGGATATCTTCGATTATGATGTAACTGGTAGCGATATGGTCCTTCTCCATGGAATCCAATTGGTGAATGTATCGAATTGTTATTCCTGCATGCTATGATTATGCTCTATGCGCTATGTGTAAATCTCACTTAGGCTTTAAAAGCCTAACACTTGTTGTGTGTTTTATGTATTACAGATTTAGTGATTCCGGGCAAGAAGGTTTAGATCGGGGTTGTGAGCATGGGATCATTGTTAGAGAGATAAAGACTGGAAGATTGATGATAGAACTTACCAGCACTCTTTTGATATTTGGTTGCTATAGTAGTGATCAAATAAGCTAGTGGTCCAATAGTAGTTATAATTAACTAAATCTTCGTCTTATTGGTTATGTAATGATTTATGTATACTTATACTCTAGTATTGAGTACCACTCTTCCGTTTTATGGAAGTTTTTGTTAACCCCTGTTTTGGGGTGTTACATTGTAGGTGTAATAGGCATCTCGTCTTCCTGACTAGGATATGGTGTATCAGCTTCATTATGACGAGTTCGATCAAACATGGCTTGTATGCTGGTTTGCAGTCTTCCCATTTCGGCTGTTAAATCGTCCCTAGTAACAAATTCATTACCTCGCGGCGGAGCTCCACTCCCAGTTCTACCCCCAATTCTGCCTCCAATTCTGCCTCCACCTCTTTCTCCCCCTCTTCCCCTTCCTCCGGCTGTTGGGTTTGTTCTACTCGGATTTCCTCCTCCTTCCCGATTCGTTTGTCTAGTACCACTTGCCATTCTGTTGATTCAGACAAGGTTAATATACACATAAGCACATACCCCATATAACAAGGTATTCCAGTTCAAACATGTACCTGTAAGATCACAATTACACTGGCCAGGTGTAATCTGAAATTACCTTACATGATGTTCCTTCTACCTTTTTATATTTAACATCCCAAGGTTCTACAATAATAAGGACATCCTACTTCACATATAGTTTAAGTCTAGGTACAGATACTAATACCTAAATCCTTTAAACTAGGGCTCTGATACCATCTGTAACGACCCGTAATCCCATACATAGTTCAAATAGCATACATTGCATAACGTCGTTAAAATAAGAGATACATTATATAACAAATACGGTCCCCTAGTCTTTTACAAACATTCAGTACATCATTAAACACGTTTACATAGTAAATTACATCATTACTAACATCACGCTATATCTACTAAACACATCATAGTCTTCAACTACATAGTCCTCCAAAAGCTATTCGCGGTTTAACCATCTTATTTGCTCTTACTCGATCCACGACCTGGAATACATATTTTTTTAAACAAAATGAGGGTAAGACCTTGAGGTCTAGTGAGAAAATCCCCGTTAGTTAAAAACCATTTGCACAACATCATACACATAATTCACATAGGAATACCAATTAAAACTCATGCATCATATATCTTTCCATCTCATTCTCTTGGCCATATTAATTGGTTGCGAGCCAATTAATTAATTTATACCACTGTACTGGATACAGCCTACACCACTGTCCCTCTGTACATCCAACATACACCGGTCCTAAGCCCGGCCAACTAGCACCCATGCAGTGTAATACTCATATAAACACCATATGCACATTATTACACTTATTCCACATATATGTATTCCAGTTGAAAACATTTTAAATAAAAACTCACTTGTTTGCTTATCCAAAACTCCATCCACAAAGAACTCAGCTTTCACATTCGATTCACAGTATCTGAAATAATTAAACACAATATGTCTTTACCAAATAGGACACACACGTCTTACTAAAGCTAAGTACTCTAGATAACTCAAGTCCTCAAATGTAACCCCCCCCCCCCAAACCCGAACTTAAGTCGAGTCCATAATGCATTCAGTCCTCATTCATTCCCAATCCAATAACTAACAAGGCACAGGTTATTGGATACCCAGAAGCATCTAAACTCTCAGAATTGATCAAACAGCTAAACTATCCGGGCAACACAAAACTATCCGGACAACAGGGTTTTCCGGACAACACAACCAATCCGGACAACCCCAACTTTCCGGACAGCATGTTCAATCCGGACGTTATCCGGAAACCACAGTGATCCGGACTCCATCGGTATCTAAAATCGTCCAGAAACTTAATGAAAATAGGAACTTACCGGATGCAAGAATCGTCCGGACACCTTTAGAACATTATCCGGACACTACCAACAAAACTACCCGGATACCTTCATCCTATCCGGAAACCTCTGTCGGTTTGCATAATTTCAGCCCAGAAACCGACTGAATCAACCCCAGATATGAAATCGGTTATTCTACTCCGATAGAAACTACATAATAGCAATTACACACATAAATTGTAAAGGAAACATACCTGAAATCACTTCCAAGTGCACCAATTGATGCCTTAACCTAGCTTTCTCTTCTTTTCTCCTTTTTGCTCTCAAAACACACATATACTGGATTTTCTGGATATTTCTGAATTATGAAATATCTGATTATCTTAAAGGATAATATCTCATTCACTTTACCACTTTAACCCCTAAACTATCCATTAATGACTAAAACACCTTTAACTCCTAATTTAACCCAAATTCACCCTAAACATTAATTATAAAGTTAAATAAATTTAACGGAACTAACGTTTAACTACCGAACTTACCCGGGGAATTACAGCAAGAGTATACGAAAAATGGTCAGCTCCAAGAGCAGATTGACCAACTTCAATCTGAAAAGCAGATTTCACCCGAACTTTCCTCAAGTTCATCTGATACGTCTTCGTGCAAAGCTTTCATAGGTAAGATTTCTACTTCACAAGACGGTAAAGATTCTCAAGACGAGAGTGTTTTAAGGAATTTGAACTCTGATTTTTTCTTAACTTCCGCACCAAATTCCCCAAAGCACACAAGCACAAAGTGTTCCTCGCCTTCCACGACCGATCCAAGTCCTGTAATTCCGAATGTCGATTTTTCTAAATATGTGAACTCTGAAGGAAATTCTGATGGAGAGTTTGAGTCGTTCTCCTTCGACCAACCTCTTCCGAGACATACTGATTTTTTGTCTCCAGTAGTCAATCGACTGGTCAATTTTCTAAAGGGTGCCTGTTCAAACACAAAGACCCCAACTGTGATTAAGCATTCAAAATCAAAACCGGTTTCTCAAAAAGAATCACAGCCGAGGCAAAAGACCGAGAAATTCACTGCCAAAAATATTGTTCCTTCAAAAGTCACTGACCGTACTGTTCCTGTTGTTTCAGATAAAAACGGTCGCGCTAATCAAGAAAAACCAAAGTGGCTAGCTAAGGAACCTGTCGAGGATGCAGCATCAAAGTCTTTCAATACTGATTTTTACCCTAGGATGAACAAAAACGATTGTGCTTGGAATCATAGGAATGATTTTGTTAAACGTGATATTTTTTTCCGATTAAACTTTATTCCGTTCAATAATTGATTCAGTTATCGCAGGATTGTTTGTGTTGTTCTAAATGTGGTTGGAATGACTTTGATGACATTAATAATAATGATTGGTTTGGGTCATATCATATATATAATCACACACACACCCAAAAGCAAACCTCGTAAAAATAAATTGAAACACCATACTCACTGTTTGGGCAAAAAATCACGTCGCTCGACCGCGACCAGAACAGGTAAGACATATGATTAAGGACTATATCTTGTATTAAGATAAGGTCTCGACAAAGACCCAGAACACCATCGTCGTCCCTCATAAAAGGTAAGTCGAGAGTTCCTTACGACGCTCGACCATAGCGTCGCCCGATTCGCACGACTATTATATAAGGACGTGCGACTTCGACCAAAGCTAACGTTAACCATGACCGTTTATTAAGTGTTTAATGCAGGAGTAACGACTATAACCGACGCAATCATTAAACAGCCGGAGACCATAACGGACAAAGATCATTACTCCGGCGACCGTTTCCAACCGTTAAGGCCATTAATGGAGCATTCATGGATGAAGGTAAGGACGCGAAGACTATAAATATCAAGCTCAATCAACATTTCAACACATCAAATGTCCGGCAATTAACAACCAAAGCAATATTCAAGAACACCTGAAGTGAAGAACCATTATTCTAAGTATCGCTCTCGACGCACGACAACAACCCTCGACCATCAGTTCATACTTTGTTTTCACACACGACAAACACCTGTTTTTACATTCCAAACACTTGTACTTTACATTTCGAAGCATTTTCTTCATTTGTATTGTAATCACTGTACGATCGACACCAGTATCCAAGGACATCGCCCCTGATTGGCGACCATAGTGCAGCGACGACACCCCCTGTCGTCCGCAGGTTTTTCCTCGATTGAGGTTTTTCTTGCGTCATCAAATCCCTTGTTTCTTTATTTTATTTATCGTCGCATGTCTCGTCGAAAGATTCTTTCTTTAGTTGTTTAAGTCCACATCGACCTTAAGTTGTCCCTTTGGTGTGATTTTTGGCATTAACAGTTTGGCGCCATCCGTGGGACCACATCTATAGAAAATCCTCGACGAACGTGCATTCTACTAATAGTTTCTTGGAGTTTCTTCTATTTTCTGTTGCAGGAAAATGGCAGCCCCCGGAAATTCGCCGCAAGCCGTCGCTCAGATGTATCAGGAGCTCGAGGTTGCCAGGAATCAACTCAATGCAATGGCAGAGCAGAATCGCAGAGCCGCTGAAGAGATCGCGCGACTAAGGAATCCTATTGGACCCCAGAATGGTCCTAGACCATTCATCCAGAATCCAGGTCCGGGACCAGGCCCGTCCGCGCAGAATCAGCATCCAGGTCCAATCATGCAGAATCAGCAGCCGGGTCCGTTCATTCCGAATCCCCAGTCTGGGCAGATTCCCCCTCAGTACATCCGACCACCACCCTTGAACAATGGATCCCAACCATTGCAAGGTGGCTCCCAGCCGTTTCGGAATGAATCCCAACCGTTTTCCCAGCCGTTCCAAAGTGGTCTGTAACCTTTCCAGCAAGGATCACAACCTTTCCAGTAAGGATCGCAACCTTTCCAGCAAGGATCGCAACCTTTCCAGCAAGGATCGCAATCTTTCCAGCAGAGATCGCAGCCATTTCAGCATGGGCCGCAATCGTTTCAGAATGGACCGCAGCAATTCCACTATGGGTCGCAGCCATATTTTGTTCCGTTCAACGGGGACACCAATGGTTCGTCGCATGGTAATGGCACTAGTCCAGGGACCAATCCCTCGACAGGGAAAAATCCTGATCTTAACGATCCCGTTGCCCAGCATTTGAAGATGTTAGAAGACCAAAATGAGCGCGTCATGTCCTTGCTCGCCAAGTTGCCTGGGGCAGCCGTTCCTGTCGACGTCGAGCCTCGCTCGGGGTATTAGGCATCGCCCTTCATCGACGAGATCGCCACCGTCGAGGTCCCAAAGAAGTATAACATTCCTGCCTTCACTCCCAAGTATTCGGGTGTGACCGATCCAACCGAGCATGTCGCGCAGTATAAGCAGCTCATGTGGACGATCTCGATTCCACACATGTACCAGGAAGTATGCATGTGCAAGAGTTTCGGGGCGACTCTCACTGGTCCAGCTCTCCAGTGGTTGATCAATCTCAAACCTAAATCTATCGGGTCGTTCGCCGAATTGGTCAACCAATTCTCCCGGCAATTCGCCAGCAGTCGTAAGATGGAAAAGCAGACTAGTGATCTGTACTATGTCGTGCAGAAGACCAATGAGTCTATTCGAAGTTATTTCAATAGATTCAATGCTGAAATGATCAGTATCCGCAATTGTGACATCAAAACTGCGATCGAAGCTTCTAAGCGTGGTCTAGACGATAGTTCAGGTTTATATATCGATCTGACCAAGTATCCCCAGAGACTTTCGAAGACGTCCGAGCTCGAACCTTAGCATATATGAGGGTCGAAGACGACGCAGCCTTTCGTCACAAACACACTGACGACAAGAAGCCGTTAGGTGTCAAGAAGCCATAATTCAAACCGAAAGCCATATCCAGAATAGAGCCAGCGCGTCAAATTTAAAACGTTCGTTTCAAGACGAAGGCAGAAGCTAAAACCGCGACTAAATTCCCCGTGTACCCGAAGATGTCCTCTTATGGGTTCAAAGGGTCAGCTAAAGACTTAGTCGAAGCTCTGAAGACCACCCAAGCAACCATCCGGTGGCCGAAGAAGTCTGACTTGGACGATGCTAAGAAGGATAAATCAAAGTGGTGCGACTTCCACGTCGACCATGGTCATGCGACAGATGATTGTATCACACTCAAGAAGGAATTGGCATATCATGTTCCACAAGGTAATCTCAAAGATATTATTGATGATGTCGTTCTTCCAGCTAAGATCATCAATTGAATCACTGGTGGTTCGGACGTGTGTGGTCTGACGTACTCCGCAGCTAAGCGTCATGCCAGTCAAGCGTCCAACGACCGGTCTATTCCTCGTTCATCCAGACCCAAAGGAGATTTGGAATTAGAAGCCATGAAGATCGTGTTCGACCAAGTCGACCTCGGCGACTCGTACCAAAAGCATCACGACGGGTTGATCATTCAACTCATTGTCGGTAACTGTTTGACGCGTCGAGTATTCGTAGACGGGGGCAGTTCAGCAAACGTCATTTTTCTCAACACTATCAAAGCCATGGGAATTGATCGCTCAGAAATCACCCGACGTTCGACAACTTTGGTCGGTTTCAATGGAGAAGCGACGAGCACCTTTGGAGAGATAATTTTGCCCGTCTATGCCGGAGGAGTCAATAAGAAGACTAAGTTCAGTGTTATCGACTGTGCGTCAGCCTATAACATCATCTTAGGTCGACCATGGATTCATGAAATGAAATCCGTTCCCACGACATATCATCAAATCATGAAATTCCATACGCCATGGGGAATCCAATAGATCAGAAGCGAGCAAAAAGTCGCTCGAGATTGCTATAAAGCCACCTTGAGGCCGCGAAAATAGGCCGTCAAGAACGTCACTCCAACCCAAGGCAAAACACGATCATAAGAGTCACGACAGGTTTGTTTCTTTTTTCTGAAATAACAGATTCGCCAGGTCGTGCGACGCGTATATTGTGGTGACTTGCGACGACATGTCCCAGACCTAGCATATCGTCTCAAAGCCACCAAAAGGGGGCAAGATGATACAATATATCCAGAGGCCCAGCATGAAAACCAAAAATTCAAAGTATTCCAGAACACTCGACAAGAAGGTACGTTCCTTACCCTTTTTCATTTTCTACATACGATTATTTACCATGACAATTACTGACTTAAGCATCGGAGGGTCATTGGTTAGCCAACGACCAAACCCCCGTCATCGCTTTATCGCAGGATCGCACGACATAGACGATCAGGTCCATGACTTGATCACGCCTCATAGCTCGTCGAACGACTTAATCGCACGATCTTATAGTCTAAACGACTTTGCAGTCTGAGTTTCTTAACTTAGAAAAACTTCGCATTTTGAATGTATGCCTTAGTCGCATGTATTTATGTTTGTCAGCGTAATAAAAAACCTTACGATTTATGTATCAATGGGTGCTTTAATCGCATGCTCCTATATTACGCTCTTACTCTTGCTCTACAATAGGCGACGTAGTTGCATGACTTATCATGTATTCCAAAATCAGTTACATAACTAACAACATTTATGTGACGGGATTGTAAATTCGATAAAAAAAACTTCCATTTCACCAGGTCAATATGTTACATCCAAAAAATTGACCACCAACAGCCAGCAAAAACAAAGGAAGTAAAAATTCCTAAACTGCAGGAGGAACATCCATCGCAGTATTGCCTGAGGTCCCGACCTGAGGATCATCATCTGCCATTTCCCTCGTTCGACTTAGGGCTTGCAGTTCGTACTGAGCATCAAAAAGCTGAATAGCTAATTCATCGGCGCGTGCCAAAGCCAACCTCTCCCTCTCCAATGCCGCCTCCTCCCTTTTCAAAGCAGACGCTGTTTGGGCAAAAAATCACGTCGTACGACCACGACCAGAGCAGGTAAGATGCAAGTTATAATCCAAATCTTGTATTAAGATAAGGTCTCGACAAGAACCCAGAAAACATCCGTCGTCTCCCGTAAAAGGTAAGTCGTACGTCTCCCATGACGCTCGACCATAGCATCGCCCGTCCCGTATGACCATCGCGTAAGATCATTGCACCTTCGACCAAAGCTAACATTAACCTTGACTGTTACGTTTGTTAAGTATTTAATGCAGGAGTCAAAGCCATTAACAGCAAGCAGCCGTAACGGACGAAGAGCATTATAGATAATCACTCCGGCGACCGTTTCCAGCCGTTGTAGCCGTTGATCAAAGCATTAATGGAGCTAATTAATTACGCGAAGACTATAAATACCAAGCTAAGTCTTCACATCAAAGGACATCAGTTAACATCTGATATACATCAGAGAACATCACCAAACAGCAGAGAAAATCATCCAAACATATAGCAAAGAACATTCAAACTCTGGAGATCAAGTACTGAAAGCTAGAACCCTACAGCGAACTCAAGAACACTCGAAGGAAATCTCAAGTATCGCTCTCGACGCACGACAACAGCCTTCGACCAGAAGTTCACACTTTGTATTCACATACGACAAACACCTGTTTTTACATTTAAACACTTGTACTTTACATTTCGAAGTTTTTCCTTCATTTGTATTGTAATCATCGTACGACCGACGCCACTACCAAGGACATCGCCCCTGATTGGCGACCATAGTGTAGCGACGACACCTCTTGTCGTCCGCAGGTTTTTTCCTCGATTGAGGTTTTTCCTGCGTCATCAAATCCCTGGTCTCGTTTATTTTTTATGTCGTCGCACGTCTCGTCGAAAGATGCTTTCTTTAGTTGATTAAGTCCACATCGACCTTAAGTTGTCCCTTTGGTGCAATTTTTGGCATTAACAGTTTGGCGCCATCCGGGGGACCTCATCTAGAGAAAATCCTCGACGAACGTGCACCCTACTAACAGTTTCTTGGAGTTTTTTTTCTGCTCTCTATTACAGGAACAATGGCAGCCCCTGGAAATCCGCAGCAAGCTATTGCTCAGATGTATCAGGAGCTCGAAGTCGCCAGGAATCAGCTCAATGCAATGGCAGAGCAGAATCGCAGAGCAGCTGAGGAAATCATGCGGTTAAGAAATCCTCTTGGGCCTCAAAATGGTCCTAGGCCGTTCGTACAGAACCCAATTCCAAGATCGTTCGACCAGAATGGCCCTAGACCATTTGTCCCGAATCCAGGTTCATCCGCGCAGAATCAACATCCATGCCCATTCATGCAGAATCAGCAGCCGGGTCCGTTCATTCCAAATCCCCAGTCTGGGCAGATTCCCCCTCAGCACATCCGACCACCATCCTTGAACAATGGATCCCACCCATTGCAAGGTGGCGCCCAGCCGTTTCAAAATGGATCCCAGCCGTTTTCCCAACCGTTCCTAAGTGGTCCGCAACCTTTCCAGCAAGGATCGCAATCTTTCCAGCAGAGATTGCAGCCATTTCAGCAGGGACCACAGTCATTTCAGAATGGAACGAAGGAATTCCAACATGGGTCGCAGCCATATTTTGTTTCGTTCAACGGGGACACCAATGGTTCGTCGCATGGTAATGGCACTAGCTCAGGGACCAATCCCTCGATAGGGGCAAATCCTGATCTTAACGATCCCGTCGCCCAGCGTTTGAAGATGTTAGAAGACCAAAATGAGTGCGTCCTGTCCTTGCTCGCCAAGTTGCCTGGGGCAGCCGTGCCTGTCGACGTCGAGCCTCGCTCGGGATATCAGGCGTCGCCCTTCATCGACGAGATCGCCACCGTCGAGGTCCCAAAGAAGTATAACATTCCTTCCTTCACTCCCAAGTATTCGGGTGTGACCGATCCAACCGAGCATGTCGCGCAGTATAAGCAGCTCATGTGGACAATCTCGATTCCACACATGTACCAGGAAGTATGCATGTGCAAAAGTTTCAGGGCAACTCTCACTGGTCCAGCTCTCTAGTGGTTGATCAATCTCAAACCCAAATCAATCGAGGCGTTCGCCGAATTGGTCAACCAATTCTCCCGACAATTCGCCAGCAGTCGCAAGATGGAAAAGCAGACTAGTGATCTGTATTATGTCGTGCAGAAGACCAATGAGTCTATTCGAAATTATTTCAATAGATTCAATGCCGAAATGATCAGTATCCGCAATTGTGACATCAAAACTACGATCGAAGCTTATAAGCGTGGTCTGGACGATAGTTCAGGTCTATATATCGATCTGACCAAGTATCCCCCAGAGACTTTTGAAGACGTCCGAGCTCGAACCTTGGCATATATGAAGGTCGAGGATGATGCCGCCTTTCATCGCAAGCACACTGACGACAAGAAGTCGTTAGGCGTCAGAAAGCCAGAGTCCAAGACAAAGGCTGTTTCCAGAGTAGAGCCAGCGCGCCAAATTTCAAATGTTCGTTTCAAGACGAAAGCAGAGGCCAAGACCGTGAATAAGTTCACTCAGTACCCCAAGATATCCTTTTACGGATTCAAAGGATCTACAAAGGACCTAGTCGAAGCTCTGAAAAGTTCCCAAGCTACCATTCGATGGCCAAAGAATTCCGACCTGGACGATGCTAAGAAAGACAAATCAAGGTGGTGCGACTTCCATGCCGATCATGGTCATGCGACAGCCGACTGTATCGCATTGAAGAAGGAACTAGCATATCATTTTCCAAAAGGAAATCTCAAAGATATCATCGACGATGTCGATATTTCAGCTAACGAACATCGAACGACGACCCCCGAGCTTGCGAAGGTCGTCAATTACATTACAGGTGGTTCAGATGTGTGCGGTCTGACGTATTCAGCGGCGAAGCGTCATGCCAGTCAGGCACCCGATGATCGGCCTATTCCTCGCTCGTCTAGACCCAAAGGAGATTTGGAGCTAGAAGCCATGAAGATTGTGTTCGACCACGTCGACCTTGGCGACTCGTATCAGAAGCATCACGACGGGTTGATTATTCAGCCCACAGTCGGTAACTGTCTAACGCATCGAGTCTTGATCGACGGGGGCAGCTCAGCAAATGTCATTTTTCTCAACACTATCAAAGCCATGGGAATCGATCGCTCGGAAATCACCCGACGTTCGACGACTTTGGTCGGTTTCAACGGAGAAGCGACGAGCACCTTCGGAGAGATAATCCTGCCCGTCTACGCCGGAGGAGTCAACAAGCAGACCAAGTTCAGTGTCATCAATTGTGCGTCGGCCTATAACATCATCTTAGGACGACCATGGATCCATGATATGAAAGTCGTTCCCTCGACGTATCATCAAATGTTGAAATTCCCTACGCCATGGGGAATCCAAGAGATTAAGAGTGAGCCAAAAGTCGCTCGTGAGTGCTACAAGTATACCTTGAAGCCGCGAAAATAAACCAAAGTCACAAGATCAGGCTCTCGACAGGTTCGTTCCTCTATCCCTAAATTAATATCTTTTTCACAAAGATAAGTCTACTATGGTGCCCGGTCGCACGACAACATAGTCAACGCAGGACAATATTTCTCCGTGTCATTCTGTCATTTAAAACCTATCTTTTCCTCCCAAAAAGGATACGGTAATAAATGACAGGGGGCAAATAGAGAGAGTCTGAAATGGTACGTTCTCTAACTCTTTTTCATACAATTTTTTCTCACAAAATGACTACTGACTTAAGCATCGAAGGGTCGTTGGCTAGCCAACGACCAACCCCCGACATGGTTTTATCGCAGAATCGCACGATAGATTATCGCAGGATCGCACAACAATAATCACTAAGTCTACTATATGACTTTAATATCGCAAGGTCGAACGACATAAACGATTAGGTCTCTAACTTGATCATTTCTCCACAGGGGCATACGATACCAACTCATTGTACGATCTGGTCGTACGATCGCAGAGTCTAAACGACTTTACCCCTAAGTTTCTTAACTTTCATACCCTGAATGGATGCTTTAATCGCGTGTTTTTATATTTGTTTTACGTTCTTGTCATCGTATTACAATGAGTGCCTTAGTCGCATGATTTCATATGTATCTTATGTTCGACTTTATAATCAAACGTGATTCGAATAAAGCATAAGCAAAAGATATATATTCATTAAGTAAACCATTATATACATACTCGACCCCTGATTGGTCGAATGGCAAACCAACAAGGAAAGAAAAAATTCTAGACGACAGGGGGAACATCGGTCGTATCCCTGCTCGAAGCCCCGACCTGAGGGCCTTCATCTGCCACTCCTCCCGCATGAATCTCCTACAGTTCATATTGAACATCGAAAAGTCGGATGGCCAGCTCATCGGCACGCGCCATGGCCAACTTCTCCCTATCTAAAGCCGCTCTCTCCCTCTCCAACGCTGCAGCTTCCCTCTCAAGAGCAGACGCCACCAGATCTTCAACTCTTGACGTCTCAGCATGTAACGCCAAGGAAGACTGAAATGTCTGTGAAAAATAAAAGGTGCATTCAAGAACATTCGACAAAGATTACACAAGTCATGAAAGATTGACACTCACCGTGAACGCCAGACTGGCAACTCGAGATCTCATCTCTCCGGCCGGAACTCCGTGAAAACGCTCCCCGAAAGACGGGAGCAAATACTTCCCCAGATGAGGGAACGACGTCGTCCCGTCTAGGACACCATCCACCATAAAGTCAGACGGCAAAGTAAAATTAACCGTCATAACTTCGGCCGATGATCCCTCGCCCCTGTCGGGAGATATTGGGATCGACACTTGAGACACCGGTTTCATCACCGTCACCAGAGGCGCAGAACTTGCTGGTGTCGCGTCCATCACGCCAAGACGGCTAGATGACGCCGTCGCCTTCTTAGACAAAACAACTCCCGGTGAGTTATCAACCCTCGACGAAGGTTCCCTCAGGACTGTCCTCCGGGTTCTCTTTTCGCTCGACCCAGCTGTCGAAACATTTTCACCCCGAAGGGCACGCATAACCTGCTTCCCTCTCGCCCTAGAAACCGATTTCCTCTCGGTCGGCACTGATCAAGAAATGAAATACATGAAGCGTCAGACAGATAGAGTAAACAAAATAAAATAAACACTATGGTACACTTACCAGTCGCCTCTTCCTGTATGTCTTCATCTCCTTCTTCTATCACGTCCTCATCCTCGTCCTCGACCGCCGATTGCCACGAAACGAAAGATCGGTCATCAACGCTAAGACTCAAGAACTTGTTGTTCTTAGCCTGGGAATCCGCAGTCGGTCTCACTTCGTCAAACCGAATCTCTAAAGGCGACAAGAGGAGAATGATAAATAGAAGTCATAAAAATAAATAAAACTCAGAAACAAACGAAGCATACCTATCTCATTCCAGTCTGACCGCATCCAATCACTGCTGGAATCCAATGACTCGGTAAGAACAAATACATACCTCGACTTCCACCCACGATCATTGACGCCAGTTCCCAAAACCAGGGCACGATCACCCCTGAACTTAGAATAAGGACTATAACGCCAGTTCTTATCCCTCTTAACTTGGTACACCGCCAAGAAATCATTCATGATCATAGGAGACTCCCATTTCGTGGATGCTCGCTCAATGACCAGCAAAACTCGCCAAAGTTAGGGCATCAATTGTCCCGATGACACATCGAAATGTTGCATGAATGACTTGGCTAAACCAGAAAACGGCCATTGAAACCCAATTTTAAAAGGATACTCGTACAAAACGAGATATCCCTCAGGGCAATCCTTAGAACGAACAATCCCCGGACACCGCAACTCTACATTAGCAGGAATTTTTGCTAAACTCCTAAAAGCATCTAAGTCTACGTGATTCATGATAAGACTAGCAGGCTCCGTTGACATTGTGAATCAGAGGATAGAACAAGGTCTTATATTAACGCTCTCAACTGCGGGTTGAAGATTTGCAACGATTCGAGTAAGTTCGGACGAGGAATGGAAAGGAATCAAGGTGAAATCTCTTCCCAAATAAACACTTCGAAGAATAGCAAGAAAATATCCGTCGTGATCTTTATTGATACCAATAATCGCATCAAATCGAATCCCTGGATGATCGCCGCGCATCCCCATCCTTTCGCATGCCCGCCCGGATCTTCGACACCTGTCCTCGGCAGCTGGAAAGCATCATCGTACGTCAGCATGACGTCCCGACCTCGTTCCTCTTTCGACTTCTCGTTCAATTAGAAGCGGACTAGTCTAGTTCCACGACAACCAGGTAAGTCCCTCAACCCAGGTCACGAGCCTAAGCATTCGACA
Organism: Saussurea involucrata; assembly: GCA_033807775.1. Lineage (NCBI taxonomy): Eukaryota > Viridiplantae > Streptophyta > Magnoliopsida > Asterales > Asteraceae > Saussurea > Saussurea involucrata. The sequence continues at coordinate 18,419,047 of CM066326.1, forward strand.
AGCAAAATTTAAAACTTAAATTTGACATTCAATTTTCAAATTTTGGGGGCAAACTGTTTGGGCAAAAAATCACGTCGTACGACCACGACCAGAGCAGGTAAGACGCACGTTATAATCCAAATCTTGTATTAAGATAAGGTCTCGAAAAGAACCCAGAAAACATCCGTCGTCTTCCATAAAAGGTAAGTCGTACGTCTCCCATGACGCTCGACCATAGCATCATCCGTCCCGTACGACCATCGCGTAAGATCATTGCACCTTCGACCAAAGCTAACGTTAACCTTGACTGTTACGTTTGTTAAGTATTTAATGCAGGAGTCATAGCCATTAACAGCAAGCAGTCGTAACGGACGAAGAGCATTATGGATAATCACTCCGGCGACCGTTTCCATCCGTTGTAGTCGTTGATCAAAGTATTAATGGAGCTAATTAATGACGCGAAGACTATAAATACCAAGCTAAGTCTTCACATCAAAACATCAGTTAACATCTGATATACATCAGCTAACATCACCAAACAGCAGAGAAAATCATCCAAACTTATAGCAAATAACATTCAAACTCTGGAGATCAAGTACAGAAAGCCAGAACCCTACAGCAAACTCAAGAACACTCGAAGGAAAGCTCAAGTATCGCTCTCGACGCACGACAACAGCCTTCGACCAGAAGTTCACACTTTGTATTCACACACGACAAACACCTGTTTTTACATTTAAACACTTGTACTTTACATTTCGAAGCTTTTCCTTCATTTGTATTGTAATAATCGTACGACCGACGCCAGTACCAAGGACATCGCCCCTGATTGGCGACCATAGTGCAGCGACGACACCTCTTGTCGTCCGCAGGTTTTTTCCTCGATTGAGGTTTTTCCTGCATCATCAAATCCCTTGTCTCGTTTATTTTTTCCGTCTTTGCACGTCTCGTCGAAAGATCCTTTCTTTAGTTGATTAAGTCCAATCGACCTTAAGTTGTCCCTTTGGTGTGATTTTTGGCATTAACAGACGCCACCAACTCCTCGGCTTTCAGTGTACAATGCCAGAGATGACTGAAACGTCTAAAAATACACGAAAAAGTGTCAGACAACGAACGACATCGAACACTGAAACAAGTCATGAAAGATTGACACTTACTGAGAACGCCAGACTGGCAACCTGAGATCCTATCTCTCCGGCCGGAACCCCGTGAAAACGCTCTCTGAAAGATGGAAGAAAACACCTCTCCAAGTGAGGAAACAACGTCGTCCCGTCTAGGACACCATCCGCCATAAAGTCCGACGGCAATGAAAAATCAACCGTCGTGACTTCGGTCGACGGCCCCTCGCCCCTGACGGCAGATGATGGGGATGACATCTTGAACACCGGTCTCCTCATTGTCGCCGGAAGTGCCAAACTTGCCGGTGTCGCGTCCATCGTGCCAGGACGGCTGGATGACGCCTTCGCCATGTTAGGCAGAACAACTCTCGATGAGTTATCAACCCTCGATGACAGTTCCCTCAGGAACGTCTTCCTGGTTCTCTTTTGGCTCGACCCAGCTGTCGAAACGTCTTCACCTCGAAGGGCACGCATGATCTGCTTCCTTCTCGCCTTAGAGACTGATTTCCTCTTAGTTGACACTAACCAGAAAATACATGAAACATCAGATGGAAAATATAAATGGTGAAAATAAACAATCGTAAAATGTTTACCGGTCGTTTCCTCTCGTTCAGCGTCCACCGCCACGTCCTCGTCTTCGGCCACCAATTGCCACGTAACGAAATATCGTTCGTCAACGCTAAGACTCAAGAACTTGTTGATCTTAGCATGGGAATCCGCAGTCGGTTTCACTTCATCAAACTGAATCTCTGAGGATAACAGGAGAAGAATGGTAAGTAAAAGCCATAAAAATGAAACTCAGAAACTGGCGAAGCATACCTGTCTTATTCCAGCCTGACCGCATCCAATCGCTGCTGGAATCCAGTGAATCGGCAAGAACAAACACGTACCTCGACTTCCACCCACGATCATTAACACCAGTTCCCAAAACCAAAGAACGATCACCCCTGAACTTAGAATAAGGACTATAACGCCAGTTCTTATCCTTTTTAACTTGATACGCCACCAAGAAATCATTCATGATCATAGGAGACTCCCATTTTGCGGACGCTCGCTCAATAACCAGCAGAACTCGCCAAAGTTGGGGCATCAATTGTCCCGGCGACACACTGAAATCCTGCATGAATGACTTAGATAAACCAGAAATGGCCACTGAAACCCTATCTTAAAAGGATACTCATACAAAGCAATATATCCCTCGGGGCAGTCCATTGAACGAACAATCCCCGGACACCGCAACTCTATATTTGCCAGGATTTTTGCCAAACTCCTAAAAGCATCTAAGTCTACGTGATTCATGATAAGGCTAACAGGTTCCATCGACATTGTAAATCGGAGGACAGAACAAGATCTTATATAAACGCTCTAAACTGCTAGCCGAAGATTCGCAAAGATTCGAATAAGTTCGAGTGAAAATTGGTAAGAAATCAGAACAAAATCCCTTCCCAAAAAACACTTTGAAAACGTATCAAGAAAAGATCCGTCGTGATCTCTATTTATGCGACTGATCATATCAGGACGAGTGTTTCGATAATCAACATGCGTCCATGCCCTTTCGTATACCCACCCAGATCTTCGACACTTGTCTTCAACAGCTGATACGCATCATCGTGCGTCAGTATGACGTCACAACTTTTCAACTTCTCGTTCAGTAAAAGGCGAACCGGTCTAGTTCCACGACAACCAGGTAAGTCCCTTAACCCAGGTCACGAGCCTAAGCGTTCGACAAGCAAAATTTAAAACTTAAATTTAACATTCAATTTTCAAATTTTGGGGGCAGACTGTTTGGGCAAAAAATCACGTCGCTCGACCGCGACCAGAACAGGTAAGACATATGATTAAGGACTATATCTTGTATTAAGATAAGGTCTCGACAAAGACCCAGAACAACATCGTCGTCCCTCATAAAAGGTAAGTCGAGAATTCCTTACGACGCTCGACCATAGCGTCGCCCGATTCGCACGACTATTATATAAGGACATGCGACTTCGACCAAAGCTAACGTTAACCATGACCGTTTATTAAGTGTTTAATGCAGGAGTAAAAGTCATTAAGGAGCAACGACTATAACCGACGCAATCATTAAACAGCCGGAGACCGTAACGGACAAAGATCATTACTCCGGCGACCGTTTCCAACCGTTAAGGCCATTAAAGGAGCATTCATGGATGAAGCTAAGGATGCGAAGACTATAAATATCAAACTCAATCAACATTTCAACACATCAAATATCCGGCGATTAACAACCAAAGCAATATTCAAGAACACCTTAAGTGAAGAACCATTATTCTAAGTATCGCTCTCAACACACGACAACAACCCTCGACCATCAGTTCATACTTTGTTTTCACACACGACAAACACCTGTTTTTACATTCCAAACACTTGTACTTTACATTTCGAAGCATTTTCTTCATTTGTATTGTAATCACTGTACGATCGACACCAGTATCCAAGGACATCGCCCCTGATTGGCGACCATAGTGCAGCGACGACACCCACTGTCGTCCGCAGGTTTTTTCCTCGATTGAGGTTTTTCCTGCGTCATCAAATCCCTTGTTTTTTTATTTTATTTATCATCGCACGTCTCGTCGAAAGATTCTTTCTTTAGTTGTTTAAGTACACATCGACCTTAAGTTGTCCTTTTGGTGCGATTTTTGGCATTAACACTCACCGAGGGTACCAATCAGAGGTTAAACCACAGCAGGAGAGAAAACCCATTCCCAAACGGGTTTCTCCTACTGAGGTTAAACCGGCACCCAAGAGGCAACCTGCTACAAATACTGTTCCTCCAAAACGTGTAAAATCTACACCTAAGAGGCAACCTGTGCCAAAACCAGTTCCTTCAAACGGTGTACAACCTACACCTAAGGGGAAATCTGTGTCAAAGCAAGTTCCTCCGAGAGGTGCCAAACCTAACCCTCCAGGACCCATGCAAATATGGGTACCTAAAATCCGCTAAACTCGTTTTTGCAGGACGGTCATGTGTGGTACTTAGACTCTGGATGCTCCAAGCACATGACCGGAAGGAGGGAGCTTCTCACGAACTACAAAGAAGAATATGGTGGAGACGTGAGATTTGGGAATAACGACAAGGTGCCGATTGTGGGCTACGGCGACATTGTCCAAGACAAGATCACAATAAAGAAGGTATCACACGTCGCGGGATTGGGACATAATCTGTTCAGCATCGGGCAATTATGCGACAAAGATCTCGAGGTCCAGTTCAAAGCTAAAAGATGTAGAATCCTCAATGACAACAGAGAGGAGCTACTGGTTGGAAAGCGCAAGACCAACCTCTACACTATCGACCTCGCAGCTCTCAAGCCCGATAACCCCGTTTGCCTGATGTCAAAGGCTAACTCCCAACAAGCTTGGATTTGGCATCGACGTCTATCGCACCTGAATTTCAAAAGCATCAACAAACTGGTGTTGGGCGGACACGTGAAAGGCATGCCCGATCTTCAATTCATGAAGGATTGTCTCTGCGGGGCATGTGAAAAGGGAAAGATGAAGCGAGCGCCGCATCAGCCGAAGGCAACTCCGAGCACGTCCCGGTCCCTCGAACTTATCCATATGGATTTGTGTGGACCAATGCGTGTTTAGAGTATCAACAAGCGCAAATATGTCCTGGTAATGGTGGATGACTTCTCGCGCTACACCTGGGTCAAGTTCCTTCGCTCGAAAGATGAAACTCCAGAGCTGATCATCAACCACCTGAAGACCATCCAACTGAACAAGGAACAACAAGTTCAGACTATAAGGACCGACAACGGGACGGAGTTCAAGAATCAAACGGTGGATGACTATCTGACTTCAGTCGGCATTTCGCACACCTTCTCTGCCGCACCCACTCCTCAGCAAAACGGAGTGGTGGAACGATGCAACCATACCCTAATCGAAGCGGCTCGCACCATGCTTTCTTAGTCCAATCTGCTGCTATTTTTATGGGCCGAAGCGGTTTCTACTGCTTGTTATACGCAAAACCGCTCCATCATCAACAAGCGGTTCAACAAGACGCCGCATGAGATCATCAACAACCGCATTCCGAACATCAAGTACTTCCATGCATTCGGATGCACGTTCTACGTCTTAAACGACAAGGACGATCTCGGCAAATTCAGCCCCAAGGCGGACGAAGGAGTTTTCATCGGATACTCCATGCAGGCTCAAGCATATCGCATTTACATCAAACGGAATAAAACCATTGTTGAGAGTGTAAACGTGACATTCGACGAAGCCGCAGATTTGGCTTCTGAACAAATCAGTTCCGAACCCGGTTTAACTTGCGTGCTAGCTTCCGGACCTCCAAGTTCAGGATCTGCACAAGCAACAGTAAATCCGAATCATGCATCTTCATCGAATGCCGACTCTTCTGATTTAGATTTACTGTTTAAGTATTTTTTTTATGACATATTTAATGCTCCTACTCCTCCTCTCTCAGCACAACCGAGACTTGAAGATGCTCGTATTGAGGTTTTGACGAATCTATTCGGTCCGTCACCTTCTACAAGCACGCCGTCCATCACTGTGGAGACAGCTCAACCGTCATCATCGACTTCTACTGATACTACTGACCCACCCGGAGGAACCTGTCACAAACCCGGAGATCACTCCTAATGATTCATCATCTGCAACAATCGACGTTCAACCTCTAAACTCCTCGGAACCAGAAGTTGTTCAACCCTCAGCGAATCCTCCCACACCTCCTCCAAGAAACCAGCCTGCAACTCTTGAAGCAGTGCAAGACCTTCCATCTGGTTCGTATGTGGATCTGGATGCTTCTCACTCTACACAACAGCCGTTTCCTCACACCACCAGATGGACGAAAGCTCATACCCTACACCAAATCATCGGTGATCCCTCTACTCTTGTTCGCACGCGAGGCGCTTCTGCCAACTTTTGTCTATTCTCCGGCTTCTTAAGCAAGATCGAGCCGACGAATGTACGTGAATCACTTGAAGATCCGGACTGGATCATAGCCATGCAAGAGGAGCTCAACCAATTCGAGGCTCTAAAGGTATGGCAACTGGTTCCATGTCCTTCTCACAAGACGGTGATCGGCACCAAGTGGATTTTCAAGAATAAGAAGGACGAAGACGGCATCGTCGTACGCAACAAGGCGCGTCTCATGGCCAAGGGGTACCGTCAGCAAGAAGGAATCGACTATGATGAGACCTACGCTCTGGTGGCCAGAATCGAAGCCATACGTATGTTCCTTGCATACGCCGCGCACAAAAACTTCACGGCCTTCCAAATGGATGTGAAGACCGCATTCCTCTACGGCGATAATAAGGAAGAAGTGTACGTCTCGCAACCAGAAGGATTCGTGGACGATTCGAAGCCTAATCATGTCTACGTTCTAGACAAGGCACTTTATGGTCTAAAGCAAGCTCCGTGAGCCTGGTACAACACTATGTCCGACTTCTTGCTTAAATCTGAATTCACTCGAGGTAAGATAGACTCAACTCTGTTTATCAAGAATGAAAAAGGTCATTGTTGTTAAACCAAGATCTAATCAAGATAGAGAAGATATGAATTCGTCATCCATTTCACTCAAGAACACATTACAAGATTAGGAGTTCTGTACAAGTGTTTCTCTCTCTAGAATATAAGAATGTGAGTTAAGTATGTCTAGAGTCCTCCTCTATACTAACACACAACTAAACCTATTTATACTAAACACATTACAAGGAGTAAACAACACAATACAACTCAATACATTGACTTTGACTTTGACCTTTCTATATTTAAACCTTCAAGACATATTGCACTAACAATCTCCCCCTTGGATTCGAGGTTTAAACAAATGCGATCAGCAAGCTTTAGCTTTCTTGAATCTTCGGTCTTCATCAAAGCTTGCCAAAGTTAAAACGTCATCCAATCTTCAAACGGCAAATAACGAACTTCTTTCTTCGAGCAGTAGAATAAGAATCTTCACACAAAGCTTTTGAATACAATTAAGCACAAGTTCAAGAAAAAGAGATCACTGAAAGGATCAATCGATTTTCCTCAAACTCTTGAAGAATTCTCCCCATTACCATTGACTTGAGAATTTCATTCTTCAGTGTCGATCTTCATAAACGCGCGAGTTCAAAAGAAAGAGATCACTGAAATGATCAATCGATTTCTTAAAAACTCTTGAAGAATAAAACTCCCCCTATCATTTCTTGAAACGACGTCTTCTTTCTACAAATCTCCCCGTTGACATTAAAATGAATCTTTGATTTTAAACTTTCTTTGACATGAAATTGATGTAAATTTTCTTTGATGCTCTGATACCAATTGTTAAAACAAGATCTATCAAGATAGAGAAGATATGAATTCGTCATCCATTTCACTCAAGAACACATTACAAGATTAGGAGTTTTGTACAAGTGTTTCTCTCTCTAGAATATAAGAATGTGAGTTAAGTATGTCTAGAGTCCTCCTCTATACTAACACACAACTAAACCTATTTATACTAAACACATTACAAGGAGTAAACAACACAATACAACTCAATACATTGACTTTGACTTTGACCTTTCTATATTTAAACCTTCAAGACATATTGCACTAACACAAACCCTCAGTGATTTGATAATGACCCTCTCTTATACTTAGTGAAAATTATAAGTAAACAATATGTATCAAAGTTTCACTATCGCGGATAAGTACTAAGATCTTACAGTACCGCTGATAGGAACTCTCGCTCTTTAATTTAAACATTCAGCGAACACTGTTCACCATTAATGCTCTGAGTCTGTTCAGTCATTATGATGATCGCTGATAAGTTAGTTGTTTACTTATGATCCCTGAAGACAAGTTTCACGTCAACATAGGTTCTACGCTGAAGTCGAAGATCAATCTCAAGAACCAGCGACAAGTCTCCTAATGAACTGATGCGGATCAGCGAAGACTCAGATTTGTCCACTCAACGTGAAGTATCAAGTACAAGACTTCAGCTATCGCTGAACTTTATCATTCGCTGAATAGAAAATGATAATGCTCTGAATCAACGAAAGCTGATCATGAAGTCCTCCGTACAAAGTACTTTTGTCTTAACCCCCCTTGCACGACTCCGTACGAAATGTCAGAAAAGAACCTCCGACTGTCTGAAATCGTACAACCACTCTGATACTACACTGTTCATCCATGCGGCTACTAAGGTTGTCAACCAAGGTCAATGACATGCAACCAACCAGCTGATGACACGTGTAAAGTATATACTGACTTGCATTAAATGCATGCAGTATATAAAGAGATGAACTCACTTCATTTGAAGTAACTTGCTAACTCTGGACAAGTTCAATCTCTTATCTCAAGATAGGTTATTATTAGTAATTTCCTTATCTCTCTTAGTGCAAGAAACCTTAGTGTTCCAACTTGTTTAGATTTAGGTTTATCCTTAATCTTGTTTCCGCAACAAGCTGTAAATTGTTAATGATTTATCAAGAAACAATTTAGAAAAGTAAAGTTTGTGTGTTTGTATTCAACCCCCCCTTCTACAAACTTGTATAGGCCTTTGGGACCAACAGTTAAAGAGCTTATCCGCTGGTTCAGAGGTTCCGAAGTGGACTAGGACGACGATCCCAAGGGAACCGTCTTCGGGGGTTCACGATTCGTCTAGAGTCGCTACGCTTGAGAAGGCGAAGGTCGCATCGCCCAGGAAGTCGTCTTCCGATGCGATTGCTGCGACACCAATCAGTTCTGCGCCTCCGACGGAAACAACGAAGTCCCCATCAGCCACGTCAGATCCTTTGTCGGCCGGCAAGGGCAAGGATCAGCCGACGGGAGGGGCTAAGGTCACGACAGTTAATTTTACATTGTCGTCGGACTTTATGGCCAGTAGTGTCCTAGACGGGACGAACTTATTTCCTCACCTGGGGAAATATCTGCTCATTTCTTTCAGGGAGCGTTTCGTGGGGTTTCCTATCGAGGAGACGGGAGCTCATGTCGTCGGGCTGGCTTTCATGGTAAGTCTTTCTTTCAAGACTTGGTTCGTTTGTCGCTGTCGTTGTCGGTGTCGTTGTTCGTTGTTGTATGTTTATTTAAAATATTTGTTTTATAATTTTGTAGGCGTTGCAGGCTTCCCTAGCTTTGCGGGGGGAGACAATGAAGATAAAGGATTTTATGTCTGCTGTGCACGAGAGGGAGAACGCGGTGTCGGATAGGGCGAAGGTCTCCGCAGAGCGCGAAGAGGCTCTGTTAAAACGTCTGGATGACGCCCGGAAACATTTAGAGGTCGTCGGTCATGCGAAGGATGATGTCAGTCATCGCCTAGCGCAATCCTTATCCATGATTGCCGACCAGAGGGAGAAGATAGAGAGGATCAAAGAATCTTTGGCTGCAGCTACCAAGGAAGCTGAGGATTCCAAGTCCAAGGTAGAGGGTCTGGAGAAAGAGGTGCAGGCTGCTAAGGACGAAGGTAAATCCATTTCGCACACCTTCTCTGCCGCACCCACTCCTCAGCAAAACGGAGTGGTGGAACGATGCAACCATACCCTAATCGAAGCGGCTCGCACCATGCTTTCTTAGTCCAATCTGCTGCTATTTTTATGGGCCGAAGCGGTTTCTACTGCTTGTTATACGCAAAACCGCTCCATCATCAACAAGCGGTTCAACAAGACGCCGCATGAGATCATCAACAACCGCATTCCGAACATCAAGTACTTCCATGCATTCGGATGCACGTTCTACGTCTTAAACGACAAGGACGATCTCGGCAAATTCAGCCCCAAGGCGGACGAAGGAGTTTTCATCGGATACTCCATGCAGGCTCAAGCATATCGCATTTACATCAAACGGAATAAAACCATTGTTGAGAGTGTAAACGTGACATTCGACGAAGCCGCAGATTTGGCTTCTGAACAAATCAGTTCCGAACCCGGTTTAACTTGCGTGCTAGCTTCCGGACCTCCAAGTTCAGGATCTGCACAAGCAACAGTAAATCCGAATCATGCATCTTCATCGAATGCCGACTCTTCTGATTTAGATTTACTGTTTAAGTATTTTTTTTATGACATATTTAATGCTCCTACTCCTCCTCTCTCAGCACAACCGAGACTTGAAGATGCTCGTATTGAGGTTTTGACGAATCTATTCGGTCCGTCACCTTCTACAAGCACGCCGTCCATCACTGTGGAGACAGCTCAACCGTCATCATCGACTTCTACTGATACTACTGACCCACCCGGAGGAACCTGTCACAAACCCGGAGATCACTCCTAATGATTCGTCATCTGCAACAATCGACGTTCAACCTCTAAACTCCTCGGAACCAGAAGTTGTTCAACCCTCAGCGAATCCTCCCACACCTCCTCCAAGAAACCAGCCTGCAACTCTTGAAGCAGTGCAAGACCTTCCATCTGGTTCGTATGTGGATCTGGATGCTTCTCACTCTACACAACAGCCGTTTCCTCACACCACCAGATGGACGAAAGCTCATACCCTACACCAAATCATCGGTGATCCCTCTACTCTTGTTCGCACGCGAGGCGCTTCTGCCAACTTTTGTCTATTCTCCGGCTTCTTAAGCAAGATCGAGCCGACGAATGTACGTGAATCACTTGAAGATCCGGACTGGATCATAGCCATGCAAGAGGAGCTCAACCAATTCGAGGCTCTAAAGGTATGGCAACTGGTTCCATGTCCTTCTCACAAGACGGTGATCGGCACCAAGTGGATTTTCAAGAATAAGAAGGACGAAGACGGCATCGTCGTACGCAACAAGGCGCGTCTCATGGCCAAGGGGTACCGTCAGCAAGAAGGAATCGACTATGATGAGACCTACGCTCTGGTGGCCAGAATCGAAGCCATACGTATGTTCCTTGCATACGCCGCGCACAAAAACTTCACGGCCTTCCAAATGGATGTGAAGACCGCATTCCTCTACGGCGATAATAAGGAAGAAGTGTACGTCTCGCAACCAGAAGGATTCGTGGACGATTCGAAGCCTAATCATGTCTACGTTCTAGACAAGGCACTTTATGGTCTAAAGCAAGCTCCGTGAGCCTGGTACAACACTATGTCCGACTTCTTGCTTAAATCTGAATTCACTCGAGGTAAGATAGACTCAACTCTGTTTATCAAGAATGAAAAAGGTCATTGTTGTTAAACCCAGATCTAATCAAGATAGAGAAGATATGAATTCGTCATCCATTTCACTCAAGAACACATTACAAGATTAGGAGTTCTGTACAAGTGTTTCTCTCTCTAGAATATAAGAATGTGAGTTAAGTATGTCTAGAGTCCTCCTCTATACTAACACACAACTAAACCTATTTATACTAAACACATTACAAGGAGTAAACAACACAATACAACTCAATACATTGACTTTGACTTTGACCTTTCTATATTTAAACCTTCAAGACATATTGCACTAACAATCTCCCCCTTGGATTCGAGGTTTAAACAAATGCGATCAGCAAGCTTTAGCTTTCTTGAATCTTCGGTCTTCATCAAAGCTTGCCAAAGTTAAAACGTCATCCAATCTTCAAACGGCAAATAACGAACTTCTTTCTTCGAGCAGTAGAATAAGAATCTTCACACAAAGCTTTTGAATACAATTAAGCACAAGTTCAAGAAAAAGAGATCACTGAAAGGATCAATCGATTTTCCTCAAACTCTTGAAGAATTCTCCCCATTACCATTGACTTGAGAATTTCATTCTTCAGTGTCGATCTTCATAAACGCGCGAGTTCAAAAGAAAGAGATCACTGAAATGATCAATCGATTTCTTAAAAACTCTTGAAGAATAAAACTCCCCCTATCATTTCTTGAAACGACGTCTTCTTTCTACAAATCTCCCCGTTGACATTAAAATGAATCTTTGATTTTAAACTTTCTTTGACATGAAATTGATGTAAATTTTCTTTGATGCTCTGATACCAATTGTTAAAACAAGATCTATCAAGATAGAGAAGATATGAATTCGTCATCCATTTCACTCAAGAACACATTACAAGATTAGGAGTTTTGTACAAGTGTTTCTCTCTCTAGAATATAAGAATGTGAGTTAAGTATGTCTAGAGTCCACCTCTATACTAACACACAACTAAACCTATTTATACTAAACACATTACAAGGAGTAAACAACACAATACAACTCAATACATTGACTTTGACTTTGACCTTTCTATATTTAAACCTTCAAGACATATTGCACTAACACAAACCCTCAGTGATTTGATAATGACCCTCTCTTATACTTAGTGAAAATTATAAGTAAACAATATGTATCAAAGTTTCACTATCGCGGATAAGTACTAAGATCTTACAGTACCGCTGATAGGAACTCTCGCTCTTTAATTTAAACATTCAGCGAACACTGTTCACCATTAATGCTCTGAGTCTGTTCAGTCATTATGATGATCGCTGATAAGTTAGTTGTTTACTTATGATCCCTGAAGACAAGTTTCACGTCAACATAGGTTCTACGCTGAAGTCGAAGATCAATCTCAAGAACCAGCGACAAGTCTCCTAATGAACTGATGCGGATCAGCGAAGACTCAGATTTGTCCACTCAACGTGAAGTATCAAGTACAAGACTTCAGCTATCGCTGAACTTTATCATTCGCTGAATAGAAAATGATAATGCTCTGAATCAACGAAAGCTGATCATGAAGTCCTCCGTACAAAGTACTTTTGTCTTAACCCCCCTTGCACGACTCCGTACGAAATGTCAGAAAAGAACCTCCGACTGTCTGAAATCGTACAACCACTCTGATACTACACTGTTCATCCATGCGGCTACTAAGGTTGTCAACCAAGGTCAATGACATGCAACCAACCAGCTGATGACACGTGTAAAGTATATACTGACTTGCATTAAATGCATGCAGTATATAAAGAGATGAACTCACTTCATTTGAAGTAACTTGCTAACTCTGGACAAGTTCAATCTCTTATCTCAAGATAGGTTATTATTAGTAATTTCCTTATCTCTCTTAGTGCAAGAAACCTTAGTGTTCCAACTTGTTTAGATTTAGGTTTATCCTTAATCTTGTTTCCGCAACAAGCTGTAAATTGTTAATGATTTATCAAGAAACAATTTAGAAAAGTAAAGTTTGTGTGTTTGTATTCAACCCCCCCTTCTACAAACTTGTATAGGCCTTTGGGACCAACAGTTAAAGAGCTTATCCGCTGGTTCAGAGGTTCCGAAGTGGACTAGGACGACGATCCCAAGGGAACCGTCTTCGGGGGTTCACGATTCGTCTAGAGTCGCTACGCTTGAGAAGGCGAAGGTCGCATCGCCCAGGAAGTCGTCTTCCGATGCGATTGCTGCGACACCAATCAGTTCTGCGCCTCCGACGGAAACAACGAAGTCCCCATCAGCCACGTCAGATCCTTTGTCGGCCGGCAAGGGCAAGGATCAGCCGACGGGAGGGGCTAAGGTCACGACAGTTAATTTTACATTGTCGTCGGACTTTATGGCCAGTAGTGTCCTAGACGGGACGAACTTATTTCCTCACCTGGGGAAATATCTGCTCATTTCTTTCAGGGAGCGTTTCGTGGGGTTTCCTATCGAGGAGACGGGAGCTCATGTCGTCGGGCTGGCTTTCATGGTAAGTCTTTCTTTCAAGACTTGGTTCGTTTGTCGCTGTCGTTGTCGGTGTCGTTGTTCGTTGTTGTATGTTTATTTAAAATATTTGTTTTATAATTTTATAGGCGTTGCAGGCTTCCCTAGCTTTGCGGGGGGAGACAATGAAGATAAAGGATTTTATGTCTGCTGTGCACGAGAGGGAGAACGCGGTGTCGGATAGGGCGAAGGTCTCCGCAGAGCGCGAAGAGGCTCTGTTAAAACGTCTGGATGACGCCCGGAAACATTTAGAGGTCGTCGGTCATGCGAAGGATGATGTCAGTCATCGCCTAGCGCAATCCTTATCCATGATTGCCGACCAGAGGGAGAAGATAGAGAGGATCAAAGAATCTTTGGCTGCAGCTACCAAGGAAGCTGAGGATTCCAAGTCCAAGGTAGAGGGTCTGGAGAAAGAGGTGCAGGCTGCTAAGGACGAAGGTAAATCCATTTTTGCCATAGCTCGTCTGACTGCTAGGGCGGAGATCATGAGGCGACATCTGTCGGGGAAGGATCCTCTTGCTTCGGCGTCGGAAGAGCTCGACATTTACTTGAAGGGCATCGGATCGGTGAGAGACCTTGATTCGGATGATGAGAAGGACATCGAGGAGGAGGTGGTGGACGGAGGTCTTCAGGACACGACCTCAGGCAAGGATGCGACTGATGCTCCTCCTCAAGTTTAGGAATTTTGTTATTTTGTTTTTATTGATCGACCATTGGTGGTCGAAATGTAATTGACAGTTTGTTCGGTGAATGAAATTTGGGCTTCTTTTGAACTTGCGCTTTATAAAATATCACATCAACTATAAAACTCATAAAGTATAAAATATATAAGGAATCACGCGACTTAGGCATCTATTGTAACACAATAACTGGAACGTAAGCCATAAGACTTTTAAATCGTGTATATAAACATAAGCACATGCGACTAAAGCATACATTCAGAGTATGAAATTTTTTTCTAAGTTAAGAAGCTTAGATCATGAGATCGCTAGACTTTCCGATCGTACGACTAAGTCGTGCGATGAATTTGAATCGTGTGTCCCTGTAGAAGGATGATCAAGTCATAGACCTGACCATTTATGTCGTGCGACCTTGCGAAATTGTGTTGGTGTCATGCAGTAGTCTCAGTGACTTATGTTGTGCGATTCAGCGATAAAACATTGTCAGAGGTTGGTCGTTGGCTAACCAATGACCCTCCGATGCTTAAGTCAGTAGTCGTCGTTGTGAAAAATCGTATGAAAAAATAGAAAAGGGTTTATAAGACGTACCTTTTCTGACGCGTCGTGTCCAACTACGTGGGACGTCCTGATTATTGCTACCATCTTGCCCCCTTGTGGCGATTTTAAGACGATACACTAAATGTCGCCGTGAATCGCCACAATAGAAGGTCTATTTTCGCGGCTTCAGAGTGGTTTTATAGCAATCACGAGCGACTTTTGGCTCACTTTTTATTTCTTGGATTCCCCACGGCGTAGGGAATTTTAGGGTCTGATGATATGTCTGTTAATGCCAAAAATCGCACAAAAGTACAACTTGAGGTCGATGTGGACATTTAACAACTAAAGAAACGTATCTCAAGCCAAATAACACAATTGCGAGGAAAAAGTAAAAGAGACAAGAGATTTGGTGACGCGGAAAACCCCAAAACGAGGGAAAAAACCGCAGTCGACTCTGTGAGAGTCGACAGTGCACTATAGTCGCCAATCAGGGGCGATAATCCTTGTGTTACAGGTGATTTATGTACAATAAGTTACAAATGAAGTAAAAATACACTTAGTCCTGTGTAAAAAATCTGCGTCGTGTGTTTAAACGTGCGAAACAAACTGCTGTCGTGCGACTTGAACTGTTGTCGTGCGGTACTTGCGTTAGCGACGTGTGCTCGAATGCGAGGGAGAAAATAAGAATGCAGTTGTATAGCTCGATCTATTCATCCCCCTCTCGAGGTTGGAGCGTACCTTTATATAGGTTCCGCCGGTCATTAGTGAGCTTTAATGGTTGGTCTTGTAACCGCTGTCGACATTAAATGCACTTTGATGATTTTCTTTGTAACCGCTGTCGAGTCTTTAATGTCATTAAGAGCTCGACTGTTATTGACCGTTGTACCATAATGGCTTGTAGACCTGCATTAATGAACAAAAGAAATGGTTGTCGACCGTTGATAGTTAGTGTAATCGTAAGACCGTCTTAAGTTCTAGACGTCGGTCTTATGAAGCATACGACCGTTGTCGAAATACAAGACCATGTATATGACTGTAAATGTCTTGTAAGACCTTATATTAGTATAGGAATGGTCTTATAAAAATGTCGTGAGACTAGGATAAAAATTTCGCAGGACCAAGATGCTTTTGTAGGACCAGAGCGATATAACACCGATGACAGGAGACTGTCGACGTAAGACCGACGAGTCGTAACGGGCGACACGTAACTGGCGACGTAAGGCGTGCGACGTGTGACATGTGATGTGCGACACGTGACGTGCGATCATTAGATGTAAGATGACTATTGACCCAATATGTCTTTTAATAACTAATTATCGTGGTTATTAACGTATGTCGGGGATATGACAATAATGGGTATTATTCTTGTCGGTTGAGGGTATGACTGTTGTAGATTAGGGTAATCAATGTCCATGGGTCATGTCGAGGGAATTTTCCAAGTCGGTCGAGGGTGTGATTTTTTACCCAAACAGTTAGCCCCCCGAGATTTGAATTTCAAAGCCATTTGAATTTCAGATCTCGTACCAAAGTAAAATGTGTTTATACGGAGACGTGTCACTTTTGCTAAAAAAAATCGACTTGGTTAGCTAAAATCTTGAGTCCAGTCGATGGTGTTTAAGTAAGTTGCGACGATCGAATGATGACTTTTAATGCGCAAGATACTTGCGGTGTTCATCCGACGGTCGTAAGACGACCTTAAAACGTAAGGAACCGACGGTGATCGTAAGACGATCTTTATCAAAATGAGATGTATGGGTCGGGAGTCAATCGTAAGACGATTGATCTGAAATAAAGCTTGGCGGCGATCATAAGATGATCGAACCAAGATAAAATTTAAGGATCTTGTGGTACAGTCGTTAAAGACTTATGTTCTAGCGTTCCGAGCCGATACGGTCGTTATAGACTTTTGATCTGGCGTTTAGAGCCGATATGGTCGTTATAGACCAATGATCTGGCGTTCCGAGCCGATACTGTCGTTATAGACTTGTGATCTGGCGTTTAGAGCCGATATGGTCGTTAAAGACCTATGATCTGGCGTTCGAGCCGATACGGTCGTTAGAGACCTATGATCTGGCGTTCGAGCCGATACGGTCGTTAGAGACCTAAGATCTGGCATTTACAGCCGATACGGTCGTTAGAGACCTATGATCTGGCGCTTACAGCCGATATGGTCGTTAGAGACCTATGTTACGTTGTGTAAGTTTTGCTTTAGCGATAATCGGTAAAAATTTTTACCTTTCTATTGAACCTGAGTATTATGTCGACTCATACATGTCATGGACAAATGTAATGTCAACTGTAAAAATTCATTAAGTACAAAAATGAACAAGAAGTCGTGCGACTTGGGCATCCATTGTAATACAACGATTAAAACGTAAGTCATAAGACTTTTTGAATCGTATAAGTAAACATAAGCGCATGCGATCAAAGCATTCATTCAGAACATGAAATTTTTCTAAGTTAAAGAACTTAGCTTGTGGGGTCGCGAGACCTTACGATCGTGTAATTTGATCATACGATGAACTTGAATCATGTGTTCCTGTAGTTATACAATCGAGTCATCTAATAAAACTGATTGTTTATATCGTACGATTTTACTGAAGTCGTATGATAGACTTTGTAACTTATGTCGTGTGATCCTGCTATAAAGCAATGTCAGCCAACGACCCTCCGATGCTTAAGTCAGTAATCGTCGTGATGAATAAAAAATCGTATGAAAGAAGGAGAAGGATTTAGAAGAAATACCTTTTCATATGCGTTGCATTCCATCTGCGTGGGATATTTCGACCATCGAGGGTTTGGAGCCAATAGGCACCTTTACCCACGACTTCTGAGAAGATAAGGACCTTCCCACTTGGTGTAAAGTTTACCTGCATTAAGCTCTTGAGTGCTTTGGAACACTCGACGGAGGATGTAGTCGCCTTCTTGAAAGACTCTTGCTTGTGATTATACGGTTAATCTTGCGACTTGCCTTTATTGGCAACCCTGAGTTTAAAATGTGCGAGTCGCACTTATTGGCGACTTTTGCGTTTTGACATGCGTCTTACCATGACTGGTGATTGTGAGATTCAATGTACAAGTCGTATTTATTGACGACATATGCCATGACTAGCGATGAGATTTCAATATGCGAGTCGCTTTTATTGGCGACCGAGGATTTTTACCTGTGTTTGTCGTGACGGGCGATCACAAAAAATGTGGGTCGTCTTTTCTTGACGACTATAAATCGCAACCTGCGTTTCCCATCACTAGCGATCATGAGAAAAAATGCGAGTCGTCTTTTATTGACGACTATAATTTGCAAGCTGCGTTTGCCATCACTGGGGATCATGAGAAAAAATGCGAGTCGTCTTTTATTGACGACTATAATTTGCAACCTGTGCTTTTTTAAGTCGTTGAGACTTTGGTTTCTCACGATGTAAATCGTAAAACCTGTGTTCATATGATCTTACGAGCCTGTAATGTAAAATCGGGGGTGGTCGTTGGTTTTGACCAATGATCTTTTGATGCTTGAATCAATGATCATATATTAGATCAAAATAATTAACGAGGAGAATATACTTAGAGTATATATATAGGGTTGTTCTAAATGGGACGTCACAGTTACCGTAACATGGAGTCGATAAGCGCCTTTTTTCCGAGGACTTTTGAAATCGAATGTGGTATTCTTTCAGTTTGTGAAGGGTGTTCCGAGCCCCCGAATCCCTTGGATGATGCGATACATGCGATACTTTGACGAAGCATTTTTTTATCAGGGTTTGAGTCTGGCTTCGAGCCGTATTCAATTCCGATTGAAGTCGAATCAGGGGATCTTGATAGTTTCCCATGTACCTGAAAGACTTTACAAGATCGTTAGATCGGTGTGTGTGTTGGCTTGAGATTTTCTCTAGATGGGGTCCCACGGATGGCGCCAAACTGTTAATGCCAAAAATCGCACAAAAGTACAACTTGAGGTCGATGTGGACATTTAACAACTAAAGAAACGTATCTCAAGCCAAATAACACAATTGCGAGGAAAAAGTAAAAGAGACAAGAGATTTGGTGACGCGGAAAACCCCAAAACGAGGGGAAAAACCGCGGTCGACTCTGTGAGAGTCGACAGTGCACTATAGTCGCCAATCAGGGGCGATAATCCTTGTGTTACAGGTGATTTATGTACAATAAGTTACAAATGAAGTAAAAATACACTTAGTCCTGTGTAAAAAATATGCGTCGTGTGTTTAAACGTGCGAAACAAACTGCTGTCATGCGACTTGAACTGTTGTCATGCGGTTTGAACTGTTGTCGTGCGGTACTTGCGTTGGCGACGTGTGCTCGAATGCGAGGGAGAAAATGAGAATGCAGTTGTATAGCTCGATCTATTCATCCCCCTCTCGAGGTTGGAGCGTGCCTTTATATAGGTTCCGCCGGTCATTAGTGAGCTTTAATGGTTGGTCTTGTAACCGCTGTCGACATTAAATGCACTTTGATGATTGTCTTTGTAACCGCTGTCGAGTCTTTAATGTCATTAAGAGCTCGACCGTTATTGACTGTTGTACCATAATGGCTTGTAGACCTGCATTAATGAACAAAAGAAACGGTTGTCGACCGTTGATAGTTAGTGTAATCGTAAGACCGTCTTAAGTTCTAGACGTCGGTGTTATGAAGCATACGACCGTTGTCGAAATACAAGACCATGTATATGACTGTAAATGTCTTGTAAGACCTTATCTTAGTATAGGAATGGTCTTATAAAAATGTCGTGAGACTAGGATAAAAATGTCGCAGGACCAAGATGCTTTCGTAGGACCAGAGCGATATAACACCGATGACAGGAGACTATCGACGTAAGACCGACGAGTCGTAACGGGCGACATGTAACTGGCGACGTAAGGCGTGCGACGTGCGACATGTGATGTGCGACACGTGACGTGCGATCATTAGATGTAAGATGACTATTGACCCAATATGTCTTTTAATAACTATATATCGTGGTTATTAACGTATGTCGCGGATATGACAATAATGGGTATTATTCTTGTCGGTCGGGGGTATGACTTTCATAGATTAGGGTAAACAATGTCCATGGGTCATGTCGAGGGAATTTCCCAAGTCGGTCGAGGGTGTGATTTTTTACCCAAACAATGCCGAAGGAACGACTTTCATTTCATGGATCCATGGTCGACCTAAAATGATGTTATAGGCTGACGCACAGTCAATGCCGCTGAACTTGGTCTGTTTGTTGATTCCTCCGGCGTAGACTGGCAGGATGATATCTCCATAGCTGCTCATTGCTTCTCCATTGAAACCGACCAAAGTTGTCGAACGTCGGGTGATTTCCGAACGATCGATTCCCATGGCCTTGATGGTGTTAAGGAAAATGACGTTCGCTGAACTGCCCCCATCGACCAAGACTCGACGAGTTAAGCAATTACCAATCGTGAGTTGAATGATCAACCCGTCAGGATGTTTCTGATACGAGTCACCGAGGTCATCTTGGTCGAATACGATCTTCATAGCTTCCAACTCCAGATCTCCTTTAGGCCTTGATGAACGCGGGACAGGCCGATCGTCAGGTGCTTGACTGGCGTGACGCTTGGCTGTGGAATATGCCAGACCACAGACGTCGAAACCACCAGTGATGCAATTGATGACCTTTGCATGCTCGAGGGTTGACGGTCGATGGTCGCTAGTTGGAGTAACGACGTCATCGAAGATATCTTTGAGATTTCCTCTAGGGACATGATACGCTAGCTCCTTTTTGAGAGCTATGCAATCATCCGTGGTATGACCATGGTCGACATGGAAGTCACACCATTTAGATTTGTCTTTCTTAGCGTCGTCCTGATCGGACTTCTTAGGCCATCGAATGGTCGCTTGGACGGTCTTCAAAGCTTCGACCAAATCCTTAGTGGACCTTTTGAATCCGTAAGAGGATATCTTGGGGTACTGAGGAAATTTGGTCGCTGTCTTAGCCTCTGCTTTTGTCTTGAATCGGACGTTCGAGATATGACGCGCGAGCTCTATTTTGGAAACTGGTTTTGTCTTGAACTCTGGTTTCCTTACACCTAACGACCTCTTGTCGTCGGTATGCTTGCGACGAAAGGTAGCATCGTCCTCTACCCTCATATACGCTAGGGTTCGAGCTCGGACGTCTTCAAAATTCTCTAGAGGATACTTGGTCAGGTCAGTGTATAAACCTGAGCTGTCGTCCAGACCGCGCTTATAAGCTTCAATTACAGTTTTGACGTTACAATTGCGAATGATGATCATCTCCGCATTGAATCGATTGAAATAACTGCGGATAGACTCATTGGTCTTTTTCACGATGTAATACAGGTCACTGGTCTGCTTCTCCATCTTGCGACTGCTGGCGAATTGCTGGGAGAATTGGTTGACCAATTCAGCGAACGACCCGATGGACTTGGGCTTGAGATTGATCAACCATTGGACAGCAGGACCGGTGAGAGTTGCATCGAAGCTTTTACACATACAGACCTCCGGATACATGTGTGGGATCGAGATTGTCCACCTAAGATGCTTATACTGGGCGACGTGCTCTGTCAGATCAGTCACTCCCGAATACTTGGGCGTGAAGGCGGGGACGTTGTACTTCTTCGGGACCTCGATGGTCGCGATCTCATCGATAAAGGGCGACGCCTGAAATCCTGATCGAGGTTCGACATCAACGGGCACGGCTACCCCAGGTAGCTTGGCGAGCAAAGATAGGACACGCTCGTTCTGATCTTCTAGCATTTTCAATCACTGGGCGACGGGGTCATTGGGGTCGAGATTTGCCCCTGTTTGTGGATTGACTCCTGAGCTGGTGCCATTGCCATACGATGAGCCATTGGCGTCTCCGTTGAAAGGAACAAAATACGGCTACGACCCATTCTGAAATGGCTGCGACCCATTCTGAAACGGCGGCGACCCATTCTGCATGGGTGGTGGCCTTATATGCTGAGGAGGAACCGTCCCGAACTGGGGGTTGGGGTTGAACGGTCCCGGCTGCTGGTTCTGCATGAACGGACCTGGATGCTGGTTCTGAGCGAACGGAGCTGATCCTGGGCCTGGGTTATGCGCGAATGGTCGAGGACCATTCTGACCGAACGATCCTTGGCCTGGATTCTGAACGAATGGCCTAGGACCATTCTGTGGTCCAGAGGGATTCCTTAACCGTGCGATCTCCTCAGCTGCTCTGTGACTCTACTGTGCCATGGCATTGATTTGATTTCGAGCGACTTCAAGCTCCTGGTACATCTGGGCAATGATATGCTGCTGATTTCCAGGGGCTGCTATTTTCCTGAAACAGAGAACAAAGAAAACTCCAAGAAACCGTTAGTAAGACGTACGTTTGTCGAAGATTTTCTCTAGATGAGGTCCCACGGATGGCGCCAAACTGTTAATGCCAAAAATCGCACCAAATGGACAACTTAAGGTCGATGTGGACTTTAACAACTAAAGAAAGGAATCGTTCGACAAAGGCGTGCGACAAAGACAAAAATATAAACGAGACAGAGAATTTGATGACGCAGGAAAAACCTCAACGAGGAAAAAACTTGCGGACGATAGTGGATGTCGTCGCTGCACTATGGTCGTCAATCAGGGCGATGTCCTTGGTGTTCCATGTGTCGATCGTACATAGATTACAATACAGATGAAGGAAAGACTTCGAAATGTAAAGTTACAAGTGTTTTCTAATGTAAAATAATGTGCGTCGTGTGTTTAAACCGTGTGTCGAGAACGATCTTCTATGGGTGATTCCTTTGCTTCGAATGAGTGTTCTTCAGAGTTCGAGTACTTCTGCTTGTTGTTTGATGTTCTTGTTCTCTCTCTCTGTGTGTTGTTTGCTGTCCTTTGAACTGAGGATTGAGCTTGGAATTTATAGTCTTCAGGCACTTTAATTGAATCATTAAGATCTTTGATGATTGTTGTAACGGTCGTCGTCTTCAATGTGGGATTAGATGCTCATAACTGATTTCGTCGGTTATAGCCGTTGTCCATTAATGACTTTGACTCCTTCATTAATCATTGAACAAACATAACAGTCGTATAACGCGTTAGTCGGTAGAGGTCGCATGATTCTACGCGACGGTCGTGCGAAGTAGGTGACGTCGAGGTCGAGTGTCGTGGAGTAAAAAGACTTTCGGTTTTATCTTTAATCAAGAGAGAGAAAGTACTATGATTTTACCTTCGTTACGGAGAAGGGAATACGTATTTTTCTTACCTTGGTCGTGGTCGAGACTGGTGAAATTTTGCCCAAACAACCATGTTTAAGAAAAATTGTGTGTGACGTTCCCCCTCAACAATTGAGTAAACTTACCTGATACTCCTTTGTGCTCCCCTTGAACACATGAACACACCGTGAAAGCACAGATATAGACAGATAAAAGTAGACGACAAAATGAAATAATAGAAACACACGAAGAAAGAAAGAAAAACAAATGAAATCTACGAAATAAATACAGAGACTGAATGTAACTGTGTAACTGAGACAAGTAGAATACAAGTGCGAGGAAGTGTATGCTCAATCATCAGGAGTGTAAACACCGAATGATGAGTAGACAGTTATTTGTAGATGTATGGAACTTGTAACGGGCACACAATCGGATTAAGTGGTCAGTTTTAGCATACCTAACTTGGACACAAGAGTGTTAAAATGTTTTTCGTCCAAGGCTTTTGTAAAGAGGTCTGCTATATGATGTTCAGTATTTACGAAGTAGAGTTCGACTGTACCTCTTTCGATGTGATCCTTAATGAAGTGACACCGAACGTCGATGTGATTTGTCTTGGTGTGTTGGACCGAGTTGCTTGATAGTGCAATGGCGCTCTTCGAGTCACAGTAAATCGGGACCTTGACATACGTGAAACCGTAGTC
The DNA here is from genome assembly GCA_033807775.1 of Saussurea involucrata. Classification (NCBI taxonomy): domain Eukaryota; kingdom Viridiplantae; phylum Streptophyta; class Magnoliopsida; order Asterales; family Asteraceae; genus Saussurea; species Saussurea involucrata. The sequence continues at coordinate 18,442,780 of CM066326.1, forward strand.
TTTGAGTTGCGTCCGCATCCAGATGACCTGGGAACAACAGCTTGCGGCGACCACATACTCCGCCTCGGCAGTTGATGTTGAAACACATTGCTGCTTCTTGGACGCCAACTCACCAGGCTATCTCCCAAAAACTGGATGTGACCCGAGGTGCTCTTCCGGTCCATCATGCAGCCCGTGTGATCCGCATCGGAATAAGCGGATAGTGCAAAACCTGTCTCTCTCGGGTACCACAGACCAAGATCAGCAGTACCACGTAAATAACGAAAAATTCGTTTGACAGCAGTTAAATGAGACTCCTTAGGTTTTGATTGAAACCGGGCACAATAAAATGTCGAGAACATGATATCCGATCTACTTGTGGTTAAGTACATTAGAGAACCTATCATCCCGCGATACAATTTAGGATTCACATCCGTTCCGTTAGAGTCGGCGTGAAGCTTTGTACCGGGTGCCATGGGAGTTTTCATTGGCGAGGACTGTTCCATCTGGAATTTCCTAAGAATATCCCGGATGTACTTGGCCTGGTTTATGAATATCCCGGTCGACAGTTGTTTAACTTGAAGACCAAGGAAGAAATTCATCTCGCAAAGCATGCTCATTTTAAAAAATTCTCCCATTAGATTGGTAAAGTTCTTAGCATAAGTGGGATTAGTAAAGCCGAAGATTATGTAATCTACGTACACTTGAACAAGAACTATGTGACCCTTTTCGTGTTTGATAAATAAAGTCGAATCGATTTTACCTCGTGTGAATTTGGACTTTATCAAAAACTCAATCAGTGTGTTGTACCATGCTCGGGGAGCTTGCTTTAGACCGTAAAGCGGCTTGTCTAGAATGTAGACATGATCAGGCTTCGAATCGTCCACGAATCCGTCCTGTTGTGAGACGTACACTTCTTCCTTGATATCGCCGTAGAGAAATGCGGTCTTCACATCCATTTGGAAGACCGTGAAGTTCTTGTGCGCGACGTATGCAAGAAACATACGAATGGCTTCGATTCGTGCCACCAGAGCATAGGTCTCATCATAATCGATCCCTTCTTGTTGTCGGCATCCCTTGGCCACGACCGATGTCTTATGATCTGAGTTCCACAATTTAATTCTTACGACCCTAGGTCCGGGACATGGAAAAACCTTACAAGGCCTTTGTCGCACGATCTCTTTATAAGTGCCTTGGATGCACGATTTTTATTAACGTATCGCTTCTATCGCACGATCCATGCTTTCTACGCATGACAAGTATGTTATCGCAAGTATCGCCAGATTAATGCACAATCCATGTAATAAATATAAAACGCTCGACAAAAACTCATTAGACGGGAAGACTTGTATTAGAATTCCAAAAAATACAAGCAAAAAGGCGCGACCACCAACGGTCGCCCATAGAAAAAATGAAATAAAAGGAAAACTAAGGTTGGGGTGGCTCTTGGTTCTGGACGAGTCTAAAACACCCTAAAACCACAATAAATTTTGACCTTGAATTTAACAAAGTCTATAACAATCCCTTCCAAAAACATTCATTCATAGAGGGAGAAGTTAATTACGAAGGTTTACATATACAACTGAACTTATCAAAATAACCTATTAATCTAATCCTTAACACTAAGATCAAATTAGACGGGTTGTCTAGGCAATTCATCAAAATATCTTCATATACACTAATTTCTCCACACATCACCAAAAGTAGGACTTCGGTATCACTCGTCACTCATCCCTTTGTAAACTTCCCCGAGCTAGTACCTGGTAAGAAAATTTAAATTGAAAAGATTAGGCTTACGCCTAGTGAGAACATCAAAATTTCAAATCAAAATCTTTATAAGCTTTGAGAACCAAAACTGTAAACAACGCGTATAAATAAACATGTTCCCAACTTTCTTACCGTACACCTAACATCTTTCGATGACGGGAATCATACCCGATTCCATGAGTGTGACCAACACTAAGTAAGTCACAGTCTCATGTTCCAGAGCGCCACTACGAATCTCCACGGATTCTAGATTACAGCTCATGTCCAAGAAATTACAATTATACCTTGTCTATTTCTTGGAATGGAAGTAGAAATAGCAATTATACCTTGCCTATTCCTAATCTCCCAAATGAAAGTGGAAATAGCAATTATACCTTGCCTATTTCTCATATCTCAATATGAAACGGAAATAGCAATTATACCTTGCCTATTTCACCGTTTCTCATCATGATACAAAAAGGGAATAACAATTATACCTTGTCTATTCCTCAATTCCAATATAAATGAGAATAGCAATTATACCTTGCCTATTCTATGTTATCAAATAATGCTAGTGCCTATGGATCCATTACACTTCCTAGCATACGTGTATTATATCAAACCAACTCATATGTCAAATCATAACATACCTAAAATCAATTTATAAGTATGTTCATGCTACTAGGATTGAATTTCAATTAATAAAACATTCCCTGTCAAAAGTTACCAGGAACTCTTTAGTTACCGGAAACTCAAAAGTTACCGGAACATTAGGACTTAATGGACATCAAACTATCCGGATATCACAACTTACCGGACATCAAAACTATCAGGACAAGGTGTCCGAGAATCATATCCGAAAACTACCGGAATCCAGGAACAATCCGGAACTAGTATGTGAGTCTCAGATCCGTGCAACGAACAATGAAATCAATAGATATGAACACAATGTTTATGATTTCAACTGGTCATCCCTATTAGCTTTCAATAATTCAGAGAGTTTACAATTAGGAGTAGGAAAGCAATAAAGACAACTAGCCTATTTTCTAAGGCTAATACACTTTATATATAGCGGGCCCGTGGTTAACAAGCCCACGGCCCGTTCACTAACTAGGCTTAAATTAAACTATTGCAATTAGCCCCTTGAACTTTAATTCAACATAAATTCGACCCTAACAATCTCCCCCTTTGAATTGAAGTTCGAGTTCGCGCCAGTTATTAGCATATCTTTTACGGAGCGCAAAGTGTACCTCGAACCATCTGATAGCACGGCGATAGTCGATGCGTTCTTCAACCATTTCCAAGGCATTTCGAGCAGATATTTCATTCGGAAAGGGAACGTACGAAAGCCTTTGATTTTCGGACTCGTGAGCAATGATCTTTCGAAGGGCATCTTGAACTTTGAAGAGCGTGCCATCGCAGAATCTATCTACCTGACTGAAACGCAGAAATTTCTTCTCTTTCTGTTCGTTGATGTAGACTATCCCAAATTCAGGTTCCAGAAGCAGAGTGTTCTCGGGATACATCTTTAACTCAGGAGCTTTCAAATTTGGCTTTATCAGATTTACTTTCTTTGCCCTGTTCTCAATTGCCATTTGGAAGTCCGTTAGATAAGCTAACATGATGCAACGGACCAGGAATCGACGAACGGCTTCGAGCACTTTGGTTACAGGAAGCGGTCGGATAGTTCTTGTATGGAGGTCTTTCAGAATAGCATAGAAGTCGAACGATCGGAGGTGCTGGAAGTCGGCTTCAGAAAATCTCCATTCATTCCCATCTTCGCGTCGGACGGTGAATACAGGATAAACGACTTTCATAATACGGCATGACTCGATGTTGAGAACTTCGGTGATCTGATGCCTGGTTCGGACTTGGCTAACTGGTAGACACCGCTTCATTGCACTTATGTACCGGCGTTGGTATTCGGGGTTGGAACTGTAAATACCAAGGCAGAAGGTCGGCTCGATTGGACGTAGCTTGTGGACGAACAACTTCTTCAGAGATTCCTCCAGGTGAGGAATATATATCGTGATCTTCTCCCAACGGATTGGTTGCTGATGAGGAGGAGGGATATCAGAAGCTGTCGGTTGCTGAGGAGATGTCGGAATATCGGCAGTTGTAGTTTCGGGTCTTGTTGAAGTTTCGGCGGCTTGAGCTGAGTGAACGGGAGACCATATAAATTTTGGAGCAGAAACTGGTCGTAGTCTACGTTATCATCTTCATCAGTAGGGAAATCCAACTTAACCTGGAAATTAGCGGCACTGGCGGCTTTTTCATACCATGCATCTTCGGTTTCCAGGTTGGTCTTGCAGTCTGGATCAATCATATCCAGTATCGGTCTATCTGATGAGTCAAAAGTATCCAGTTCCCTCAGGCTTTTCAACCATCGGGTCTTCATCATCTGAAATATCCATATCTATTACCATCTCGGCTAAAGGTAACTCGGCTTCGGGTGCTTCTATTGTCGCTGCCGCAGTTGAAGGTTCCTGATGAACCACAGTTGTAGTTTCGATGAGGATCAGGGCGGTCTCGGTTACTCATTGTCTTTTCTCCCCCTCACGTTGATCAGGATCATCCTGATCATCGTGCTTGCGCTTTAAACCGCCTGCTTGACTCTTGCAGGTATCTTCGAGTGAACGGACTCTCTCGGACAGCGTTGTGAGCACTTGTTTGAAGTCTTTAAGAGTCGAGTCAAGGGTATCCAATCGAGTGGTAATGGATGATGAAGGAGCAGTGACCTGGGATTTCATAACGGATAACAGGTCTGCTTCGGTAGAGGTATGTTGGGATTTTATGTTCAAAAACCGGTTTCAAAAACCATAAGAGGTAAAATATTTTACGCAACGGAAGCAAAAACACTTTTGAACAAAACATAAAACCATTTTATTCCCACCAAGGATCTTGTTACATGCAAGAAAAGATAAAAGAGCAACATACCAAGAGAGTTCAAGATTACAACCTTTGAAGAATTTGAATCCTCTCGGGAGGTTGGATGTAGAACCCAAAAAGAGCTCCTCTAGCGGTATCCACCACAAGCAACGACACCTTCCGGAATGCTAGTTCCTCTTCTTTGATGATGCAAGATTTGAGCTTCGTATCCAAGACTACAAGAGAATGGATAGCAAAAGGAACACCAAAACCACCACCCTTGGTGGTTTCGGCCGAAAGGAGAAGAGAGGGAGAGAGGGAGAGCCAAAAATGCAAGTGTCATATTTTTTTATCATCTCTTTCTCTTTACTTAAAGTCAAGAGACAAGACTTACGCATGGCAATTTCTATTGGACCACAAAAGGGTCCAATGAGGTTTGAGCCTCCCATGCATAATTCCACTTATGCCCCCTCTAGTTTAAATTTGTTAAAATCTTTATTTTAACTATTTAGACTTACTACATATAGTCCCTACTTTTAACTTCTAGTTAAATATGAACTCATCTTATTTTAATAAATAAGAAACTTTCATTTGCATCTAATATTATGAATTATATTCAATAATATAATTAATAATATTTATCAAGAAATAATAATATTTATCAAGAATAAAATTCTTATAAATATTAATTCGGTGTCTACTTGTTGTTCGGTGCGACCCTATAGGATCATATATTACCGGTAATATTATTTTATAATCATTCTTGAGCATATAGAACCAACAATCTCCCACTTGCTCAAGATTACATTATAGAATGATATAGACAGTGGTGGACGTCTAGCAACATCTCACTGCCCCCAGCAACGTATGACTGTAAGTGCCATTCAACAACATCCAATTCCCACGAGCTCATAGCTTCAATTGATGTATTAGGTGTGGTATCAATTATCCCTTTGTTTGGACATCATGTTGAACATGAGGCATGGATCACTATCATTCTCATCTATTGTTCAACTTTTGGTAAGGCGCCTTAGATGTCTCACTCTTAACATATTTAGAGAAACAAATCCCATCTTGACTACATACGCCTCTCATGCAGTTCATGCCATGCCCAATAATGGCCATTATAGCTGTCTTTTTCAAGAACAACGGTTAACCATATCAAAGCATAACACTCCCTACATTTGAGTCCCAAATACGTATCTTAGGTCGAGGGATACAAAGATACTACCTTTATTCAAGAATCACTTGTGACTACGATCCATGAAGTGATCTTGAAGCGGGTCAGGTCCAATACTTGTTCCCTAACACGTACCTATGAACTTGGTTGCAACACTTTGCCACTTTTACTCTTAAAAGTCAACCAATCCAATTCATATTAGTCTTACTTCATAGTTGCTCCTACAACTATGATCGACTATGTACATTTTTGAATAACTAATTTATTCAAGGATTTAAACATGCTAATATAGAACACAACGAGTATGAAAAGATCATATCCTATATATCTTACTAAATACTATACTTGTTGCTTAACCTGTTCCAATATCCAAATACTAAATTCAAATCAAATCCCATCACTAGAATAACGAAGTCCTAAAGCTCAAACATGACCCTTCAAGTTTAGCTTATATAAGAAGCTTCATTAATGGGTTCATCCAGAAACTTGATTTGTGTAAACTCTGTGAACACTAACATCTCCATTTTTAACTTTATTCTAAATATAGTTAAATGTCTGGAGTAGATACTTGGTACTCTGATGTGAGATAGGGTCCTTTAGCTTGCGTAATGGCACCCACATTCTCACAAATGATTTCTAGATGATCCTGAATAGGAGGCATCTACCTAGCTTTTCAATGAACTCTTTCATCCAAGCATCTTTCTTTTGCGGCCTCTAAAGCAGCAATGTATTCTTATTTTGTAGTGTATTATGCAACTTTTACCTTCGCCTTGAACCTTTTCAAAACGAACTAGTTCTTCATTCACAATGAAGACATTTCCCTTTTGTGATTGAGAACCTTCTCAATCTTTATGGAAGCTATCATTAGTGCAGCATTTTGCTATGATCTTCTTCCATCCCTCAGTTAAAGAACGCTTCCTTGGTTCTTCATAAGTACCTTAAATTGTTCTATGCAATCATCCAATGACATTCCCTCGTATTTCGTTGGTATCTCCTTCTAATGCTCTAAAGCATTATGATACATTCGAGCTAGTGCATGCCATGACATATATGATAGATCCAATTGCCGAAGCATATGGAACACCAATCATTTTATCTAGCTCAGCCTTTATGCTAGAACATTGAGATATGTTCAAAATGATGTGTTATCATACTTGCAAGAAACTACCTTTAGAGCCTTGCATCTTGAACCTTTCAAGATCATGTCTACTTATGCACTTTGACTTAAACTTATCAGTCGTCTTGATCCAATCTTTAAAGATCTCTATTTCAAGAAAAAAATTAGCCTTTTCTAAGTCCTTTATTAAGGAAATACTGACCGAGCAAAAAACATGATGTTTTGCTAAGTCGGAAAGTTAATTTCCAAATACTAGTATGTCTTGCACATACAAGATTAGGAATTTTACTGCGCTCCCACTAGTTTTAGTAAATGCATGAGTCATTTTATATTTTGATGAAAATTAAACTTTTAATTTTCCTGTCAAAATGAAGACTTATGCTTTGTGATACTTGTACTGATCCATGAATGCATTGTATCTCAGTGTTCATGACTCTAAGCCACTTACCAGATTCAGAATCTGACATAGCACTTTAGTAGTTGATGGGCTTGCAAGAAACCTATCATACGTCATTCTTCATGAGAAATCGATATTTCTCGAGTTTCTGAATGATTCTACTAGATTTGCGAACACTTGGTGTTTTTACTAAGTTTTGATCAATCAAATTGTTCAGTTTCAACAACCTTTGTTTGATAACTAGTGCCAACCAATAAGTGCATTAGGTTATGAGGTTCTTGATTCTCTTCAAGTTCCTTAAATCTCCCATTTGCCTTGCCCATTAAAAACTTGCTTTCTAAGAACTTGGCTTTGGGACAATAAACAATTTTATTGTTTGTGGGATTGTAGAATCAGTATATAAGACAATTTATATTATATTCTACAATATATGCACTTGGTAGATTTAGAGTTGAGTTTACTTGAAGCTTATTGTCTTACATGAGCTTCATAAAACCCATACCTTTAACTAAGACTAAGGATGAAAAACTTTCATATGAAATCTTATAAGGTATCTTGTCTACCTTTTGGTTGGTGTCATAAAGTACGGTTTACTTTAACTAGGGCAGAAATCCGAATTGATATAGGGATAGTACTTCTTCTCATCATAGAGCGAACCATATTTAAAAAGGTTTGGTCTATCCTTTCGGATATACACAATTTCTAAGATGATCCAAGAGTTCTTGGTTTAGTTACTATCCTCATATATTAGAAAAAAGCATTAATGGTCCTGCTGAGTTGTTTTCTTAATCTTCACTTTGAAACAACTTGAATTACATCAAATGCTTTATCTTTATGTTCGATAAACTTCAACATTTGAAATCGTCAGTGAAGGTATTATCTATCACCATATCTAGACTTGGTTTTGAAAAACCACATACATCAACATGTATCAATTCTAACAAAACCTTTTTCTCATTTTCTATAACTAGAGAAAGGAGCTATATTCAACTTATCAAGATCGCATATATCAAAAGAAAACATTTTCATTTGACTTAAAAATACCACATTTTTGAAGTTGAGATATGCGTTTAATTTTTCTTGATTAAGTTGACTATTTTATGTGTAGACTTGATTCAAATCACATTTGAGTCTTATGGTGTTTATATAGAACTATGTTTTAGAAGGCTTTTGAGATTCACTTTATTACTCAATTAAGAAGACTAGTCCTCAAAATAGAATAATTCATTTTGAATATGAATATAATCGTTTCCAAAACGGTTAAGTGAATTTCATTCAATCAATAAACATGTAACTGAAAAACAATAATTTAGTCAAACTAAATTCAAATATTGTTCGAAACAAACATTGTTTAATAATACAAGCCAAATGGTTTCAAAATAAAATCTCTTATAAGCTTGGTATGAGATCTTGCTTCCTTGCTTATATGGATCACCATTTTGCTTCTTATTCAGTCACTTACCTTTCTTGATCATTTGTAACATATTACAATAGTGAGTTCTACACTTAGTATCAAATACACAAGTGCAAGATAGAAAGGTAAAAGTTCTATCTAAAATATAGATACCTGAAGGACTTTCCTTCGCTAGAAAAAATTTATTTCTCAGAAGGGCAATCTCCTCTTCTATGACCAATGTTGCCTCATTTATCATATGTAACTGTTACCATGGGAAGATTCCTTTCAGCAGTTTCTAGCATCGTATGCAATTCTGGGACTGAAATCTTCTCGAGATCTATATTCTGATTCTCGACAAAAACATCAAATGCTTTGGTCAGAGATTTGAGGATCACATTTACGGCTCTCCCATTGGAATAAGGATAGCCAAGTCTATCCAAATAGTCAAGGTGCGTCCTCATTTTGTGAATATAAGAGCTTACATCTTGGCCTTCCTCCAACTTTGTTCTGTGAAGTACCCCAATAGTATTGAAGCATTCACGGACCATATACACTTGGTAATATTCCCGTAATCGGTTTACCATGTCAAATGCCCTCAGTGGAAACGTTTCCATTCTTTCTAGCAAGGATGGAACCATGGTTTCAAGCATAAGACGTGATATATCGATTGAATCATCATTATGTTTCAATCAAGTACCGTGAGCTTCTATGGAGGTAAGAGGAGGTTCTTGAGGACAAGGTACGATAAGTACGTATGATTTGTTTTCACGTCTGAGAACGCGTCTCAATGTTTTGAAAACAAATTTGGGAAGTTCTGAGTGGTTAACTTTTCTTCCAAAAGAAAAGGTCTTAGGGATGTGTTAATTGTAGTGTTTACATTTTAGGCCATCTACAAAATTTAACAAAGTTAATATAGTGTTTTCAATATTATTTTTTTAGCAAATTAATTACCCTTTTGTTTTCTAAAAACATTAATTTGCATATAATCTAGGATCCAACGTTGCAAAACAAATGAAACGGTTAGGTGACCTTTATCCCGTCCATTTAATCCAACAAGGTAGATAACGTTTATCGATTACATCGAATGTAATTCCTAGAGTTATGGGATCCTTAACAACTTGTTTGTTAATTGGCATGTTTGATCCCATCTATGCCTTAGGTTTCTAATGCTTAGGTGACCTTTATCACAAAAGATTCCCAATCAAGTCATCCTACTTGAAACAACATGTGAAACTCACATCCATGCGGTTAGGTGACCTTTATCCCACAAAGACATAAGAATCACCTCATCCATCTCAAGATAATCCAAGTGGTTAGGTGACCTTTATCCCACAAGGGTGTCATAGTGACGTATTGAGTGTTTCTCAAAAGGACGGCATATGACTTGCGTTTATAAAAAGGGATTTTAGATGTATTATAATTCTAGTTTTGTAAACATTTTAGTATCATGTGATTTTGCATTCATTCAATAATACATGGTATTTAAATAAAATCTTACTACTCATCAAATGGTTCCTATTTAATAAAATCTCTATTATGTGAGTTTCAAAATTTCTATTTAAACTCCTATTATAAAACTCAAAATCTCAATTTTTGTCTTAAAAACCATAGTACCATATTATTGCATGCATCCAATAATCAAGGTACTCTTTTTAAGAAAAAGAAATTTTCATCAAAATGAATAAATTTAAAATCTTCATTTTAAATAATTTGGTTCAATTAAAAATCCAATTTTTAAAGTTACGTCGTTTTTAAATAAACAATTTTATATAAAACTTATTTGAACCAATTTGCATGTCATTGTTTTAAAATCTTCATTTTAAATATTGGTTGATATAAAATCTCTATTTTAAACTTGGTTCATTTAAAATCTAATTTTAAAATTTGTCGCTTCAACTTTAAACAATTTTAATTAAGCGCGTTTGAACCAATTTTATGTTCTTTACTAGCATACAATATCCTATATTTTAACGCATCAAAAAGAACATAATCAACCATAAACATGCAAAAGAATGTGCATAAAACAAAGCCATTTCTAATGACATTTCTTGTTAGCCAAAACAAGAAATGCCAAGTCCATTCCTAGGGACAAAATAAAAAATAAAAAACTGCAAGCTCCCACTTGCTTTAGCATCTCTATGCAATCAAGACATCAAGTTCCATCTTCAAGCTCCATGTTGGCCTTCTTCTTGTTACATTTTATAAAATAAAAACTAGTTCTAACAACTAATCTAATACTTACAAAATGAACAAAAGAAACATGAAATAATAAAACCTATTTACTATTACAAACCAACATGAATAATAATAAAAATTATAATAAATTTAAAGGAAACAACACAACAACCAACACATTGGTCCATGGCTTGTTTATGCACATATTACTCATAAATAACATAAAACAACACTTTGTTTTTGTTAGGCAACTTTTATGTAACAAAAATGCATGTTGAAATTTTGTTACATAAAATATATATATAAAAAATACAAACTAGTTGCCTAAAAGCCATGTATGAACTTTTCATATAAAATGAAATTTTATCCATGGCTTCCAAAAACCAAGTTTTATCCAAATAAAACCTTTTTATCTAATCATGCATTATAACATAGGCTCTGATACCACTTGTTGGGATTTTATGTTCAAAAACCGGTTTCAAAAACCATAAGAGGTAAAATATTTTATGCAACGGAAGCAAAAACACTTTTGAACAAAACATAAAACCATTTTATTCCCACCAAGGATATTGTTACATGCAAGAAAAGATAAAAGAGCAACATACCAAGAGAGTTCAAGATTACAACATTTGAAGACTTTGAATCCTCTCGGGAGGTTGGATGTTGGTGATGAATGTAGAACCCAAAAAGAGCTCCTCTAGCGGTATCCACCACAAGCAACGACACCTTCCGGAATGCTAGTTCCTCTTCTTTGATGATGCAAGATTTGAGCTTCGTATCCAAGACTACAAGAGAATGGATAGCAAAAGGAACACCAAAACCACCACCCTTGGTGGTTTCGGCAGAAAGGAGAAGAGAGGGAGAGAGGGAGAGCCAAAAATGCAAGTGTCATATTTTTTTTATCATCTCTTTCTCTTTACTTAAAGTCAAGAGACAAGACTTACACATGGCAATTTCTATTGGACCACAAAAGGGTCCAATGAGGTTTGAGCCTCCCATGCATAATTCCACTTATGCCCCCTCTAGTTTAAATTTGTTAAAATCTTTATTTTAACTATTTAGACTTACTACATATAGTCCCTACTTTTAACTTCTAGTTAAATATGAACTCATCTTATTTTAATAAATATGAAACTTTCATTTGCATCTAATATTATGAATTATATTCAATAATATAATAAATAATATTTATCAAGAAATAATAATATTTATCAAGAATCAAATTCTTATAAATATTAATTCGGTGTCTATTTGTTGTTCGGTGCGACCCTATAGGATCATATATTACCGGTAATATTATTTTATAATCATTCTTGAGCATATAGAACCAACAAGGTGGCGGTGTCGGATTGTTGGAGCAGTTGGGCGAGAAGCATCATCTTTAGGGTGTCCACCGAATAGATAGGTTGAACAGGAGCCGGTGGAGGTGTAGGTGCAGTTTCATTTTGGACGACCTTGTCTTTACCTTTGATGAAGCTCTTTATTTTGTCGAGCTCGGCGGTTAGGTGCTGCTCCATTGCCTCGCAGACATCCTTGAAAGTGCTGTCCAAGGACCCTTGTGACACAAAGTCGGGTAATGTAACTCCGGGATCACTTAGATTACACGTTGAAGCATCTACCTTAGAGGCAGAGCCACCTACGTTCACAGTTGGCAATTTGGTAGCTGTGGTAGGATTTCCGTCCGATCCTCGTGTTCCGCCTGACGGAAACACTACAGACGTTCCGATCGAGTCACGAAGAATCTCGATTTGGTGTTCCTCATCATGTGTCCTAGCCGAAGAATGTATAATATCAATTGGCTCTAGACTCAATCGTGCACTGAAAGAAGGCGAGACCGGGGGTTGCTGGTCTCTTATTTCAACACCAGTACTCTCCGATTGATAGACCGGTGGAAGTTGTGCTTGATCCCCGTGAGAAACTGAAACATCCGTCTTTTGAGAGACGGATGAGTGGATAAGGAGGTTGTGCAATTGCTCCGCTAGGTCCACGGAGGCTTCTTCAATATGCCGTCCCAACGTATGAGACGGGATAGCAGATGTGGCTACCCGGTTATCGCTCGGTTGGATTCGCTCAGGAGCCTCTTTATCTTTACGGCTCAATCTTCCCTGGTTCGCTTTCGAACGCATTTCCCTCATTCTCACATGTTCTAACTCATCACCTAAAACTCCCTCGGGTCTCCTAGTAACTCCCATAGCAGGTTGAGAAGAAGTGGTAGGTGAGTCAAGTGGGATTCCTTCGGTAAAATCCGGGTTTGGTCCGATACCGTGAGGTATTAGGGATGCGTGCATGGCACGGTCGGTATCGGAATCTGTGGATTCAGATTCCACGTTTTCAACTTGGTGGCTAGAACTGGGACGCGGATCCAATGTACTGCTCGCTCCGGTTCCCCTCCCACGAATTCTCATCACACCCCGCCCGGGAGCACCTGCTGCCCGGGCCCTTCCTCCTCTTACTCTAGGACCCTCACGTCTCTCGGGTCTAAGTCCCTAGGCAGGTCCCTCCGGCGCTGGCTGGACCATGGGATTCCCTAACTCTTGCCTATAAGCTACCACACTCGGTGCAGCTGGATCCGCGTGAGCCAGAAAGGCTTCAGGTAGGGGCATGGCTATAGCGTTGGACGGGTTACGAATGACCATATATTGCAAGTGGTGATGAGGACGTACCGGATAGTTAAGACGTCACGGTATTGCCGGATTCGTGTCCAAATGTTGTCGCATAGCCAAAGAAAGGAAGCGGGGGTAGGGGAGGAACTTCTTCTGCTTTGTACCTCCGATTTGACGAATAGCTTGAACTAACTCCCGCCAGATGATCATAGCAAAGTCCACGTGGCGGTTGTAGCACACGGCATGAAATAGTCGTAGGAAGTCGCCCGTACACTGGTCTATGCCCTTCCATCTCGAAGAAAGGCATCTGTTCAGAATCGTAAACAGAGTGTACCATATGGGGGCCAGGTACTTTCGGTTGAACCCGGATGGACGGTTTAGGTCGTGATGGTACCCGAGTGCGCGAACTTGAGCGCATAGAGTGTCGTCATTGAGCGCGGGGTCGTATTGTTGATATCCGCCGGCGTTGGCTTCAGGAAGTGAAAGTAGTCGACGGAAGGTGTCAGGTGTGAGCGTGAACTGCTGGTTATCAATCTGAGTTGTGATTGACTGTGAGTTGGTCGTTGTGTTGACGCGTGCAGTGAGCCATACTTGAAGAACGTACAGGAGTGTGACGTCGGCTGTAACTGTGAGGGCCTCATGGAGAGGGTGACGCATTAGAATATCCACAAGCACACGGTGTTGTGGTTGTGGTCGGAACTGAGCCAGGTCCAGGTGATGGTTGTTTGGCTCTATCTCGGTGCCATGGTCAGGTTCGACCAAGGCGTTATCAGCAGCCTCATCAATAAATTCCTCTTGAGGAATTTGCTCTTCTGGGTTTTGAGGATTTTGCTCCTGATCCGCCATTAGATATCTGAAACAAAAACGCAGTTAGAAACTGAGGCGGATGAACAAGTGTCGGCGCGTACCTTTGCAATAATAGGCTCAATCTGAGACAAATTGAGGACTGGCAGTGACAAAACAGGGGTGTCCGGACAAATGAGGATATGCAAAAACTTCCCGGACAAACTATACTTTCCGGACAAAAGGAGTCCGGACAGCACAGGTTTCCGGATGAACAAAGCATTCTGGACAATTAAATATTCCGGACAAACATGGTTTCCGGATGAACGAAGATTCCGGACAAACATGGGATTCCAGACACAACAACAATCCGGTAGTTGAACTTACCGGAAACCCTGGGGTTTCCGGACAACTAGGTTTCCGTAGGTTGAGATTGTCCGGTTAAAATATCTAGAACATGAGACTTACCGGATAAAACATCTTAATTATGAAGGTTTCCGGATACCAAGAATGAATACGGACGAAATTCAAAAATGACAATCATCCAAAATGGAGTGCCAAACATGTGTGTAAGCATAAATGTAGTATCTATTGACGCATATGAGCACACAGAATGGTCTAAGTCTATCAAAACCACATCGAAAGACCCGAAGTCGATTGGACTCTTAAATGGGTTTCGGACTCATTCAGACAATCAAATCAACGGTCTAAATGTGTAAATGAGTCCGTGAAGCATACCTAATATAGATCGAGAAAGATTTTAGAACATCATACCTGATTTGCGGACTAAAATCGAGTGAAAATTGTGGAAACCGAGTGGAGCCGAACGAGAGATAAAGATGTCGAGAGGTTTAGGGTTTATGGTTCGATTTTTCCGGATAATGAAGCACACGGTGTCTGTTTGGGCAAACAATCACGTCGCTCGACCAGATCAGGTAAGACGTATGTTTAAGGACTATATCTTGTATTAAAATAAGGTCTCATCGAAGACCCAGAGCACCATCGTCGTCCCTCATAAAAGGTAACACGACGCTCGACCATAGCGTCGACCGATCCGCACGACTATTATATAAGGACGTGCGACTTCGACCAAAGCTAACGTTAACCATGACCGTTTATTAAGTGTTTAATGCAGGAGTAAATTCATTAAGGAGCAACGACTATAACCGACGCAATCATTAAACAGCCGGCGACCGTAACGGACGAATATCATTACTCCGGCGACCGTTTCCAACCGTTAAGGCCATTAAAGGAGCATTCATGGATGAAGCTAAGGACGCGAAGACTATAAATATCAAGCTCAATCAACATTTCAACACATCAAATATCCGGTGATTAACAACCGAAGCAATATTCAAGAACACCTGAAGTGAAGAACCATTATTCTAAGTATCGCTCTCGACGCACGACAACAGCCCTCGACCAGCAGTTCATACTTTGTTTCGTACACGACAAACACCTGTTTTTACGTTCAAACACTTGTACTTTACATTTCGAAGCATTTTCTTCATTTGTATTGTAATCACTGTACGATCAACACCAGTATCCAAGGACATCGCCCCTGATTGGCGACCATAGTGCAGCGACAACACCCCCTGTCGTCCGCAGGTTTTTTCCTCGATTGAGGTTTTTCCTGCGTCATCAAATCCCTTGTTTCTTTATTTTATTTATCGTCGCACGTCTCATCGAAAGTTTCTTTCTTTAGTTGTTTAAGTCCAAATCGACCTTAAGTTGCCCCTTTCGTGCGATTTTTGGCATTAACAGTTTGGCGCCATCCGTGGGACCACATCTAGAGAAAATCCTCGACGAACGTGCATTCTACTAATAGTTTCTTGGAGTTTCTTCTATTTTCTGTTGCAGGAAAATGGCAGCCCCTGGAAATCCGCAGCAAGCCGTCGCTCAGATGTACCAGGAGCTCGAGGTTGCAAGGAATCAACTCAATGCAATGGCAGAGCAGAATCGCAGAGCAGCTGAAGAGATCGCGCGGCTAAGGAATCCTTTTGGACCCCATAATGGTCCTAGACCATTCATCCAGAATCCAGGTCCGGGACCAGGCCCGTCCGCGCAGAATCAGCATCCAGGTCCATTCATGCAGAATCAGCAACCGGGTCCGTTCATTCCGAATCCCCAGTCTGGGCAGATTCCCCCTCAGCACATCCGACCACCACCCTTGAACAATGGATCCCAACCATTGCAAGGTGGCACCCAGCCGTTTCAAAATGGATCCCAGTCGTTCCAAAGTGGTCTGCAACCTTTCCAGCAAGGATTGCAACCTTTCCAGCAAGGATCGCAATCTTTCCAACAGAGATCGCAGCCATTTCAGCATGGGCCGCAATCGTTTCAGAATGGACCGCAACAATTCCACTATGGGTCGCAGCCATATTTTGTTCCGTTCAACGGGGACACCAATGGTTCGTCGCATGGTAATGGCACTAGTCCAGGGACCAATCCCTCGACAGGGGCAAATCCTGATCTTAACGATCCCGTCGCCCAACGTTTGAAGATGTTATAAGACCAAAATAAGCGCGTCCTGTCCTTGCTCGCCAAGTTGTCTGGGGCAGCCGTGCCTGTCGACGTCGAGCCTCGCTCGGGGTATCAGGCGTCGCCCTTCATCGACGAGATCTCCACCGTCGAGGTCCCAAAGAAGTATAACATTCCTGCCTTCACTCCCAAGTATTGGGGTGTGACCGAACCAACCGAGCATGTCGCGCAGTATAAGCAGCTCATGTGGACGATCTCGATTCCACACTTGTACCAGGAAGTATGCATGTGCAAGAGTTTCGGGGCGACTCTCACTGGTCCAGCTCTCCAGTGGTTGATCAATCTCAAACCCAAATCTATCGGGTCATTCGCCGAATTGGTTAACCAATTCTCCCGGAAATTCTCCAGCAGTCGTAAGATGGAAAAGCATACTAGTGATCTGTACTATGTCATGCAGAAGACCAATGATAGTTCAGGTTTATATATCGATCTGACCAAGTATCCCCCAGAGACTTTCGAAGACGTCCGAGCTCGAACCTTAGCATATATGAGGGTCGAAGATGACGCAGCCTTTCGTCGCAAACACACTGACGACAAGAAGTCGTTAGGTGTCAAGAAGCCAGAATTCAAGCCGAAAGCCATATCCAGAATAGAGCCAGCGCGTCAAATTTCAAATGTTCGTTTCAAGACGAAGGCAGAAGCTAAAACCGCGACTAAATTCCCCGGGTACCCCAAGATCTCCTCTTATGGGTTCAAAGGGTCAGCTAAAGACTTAGTCGAAGCTCTGAAGACCACCCAAGCAACCATCTGGTGGCCGAAGAAGTCTGACTTGGACGATGCTAAGAAGGATAAATCAAAGTGGTGCGACTTCCACGTCGACCATGGTCATGCGACAGATGATTGTATCGCACTCAAGAAGGAATTGGCATATCATGTTCCACAAGGTAATCTCAAAGATATTATTGATAATGTCGTTATTAACAGCCATCGACCATCGACTCCCGAGCATGCAAAAGTTGTCAATTAAAATCCCCTACGCCATTGGGAATCCTGAAGATCGAGAATGAGTCGAAACGTCGCTATGGTACCATGTCGTACGACGACAAGATCAATCACAGACAGTATCTCATCGGATCGTCGTGTCGTCTTGTCATTTAAAACCTATCTTTCTTTCCAAAAAGAATAGGATAATAAATGACAGGGGGGCAATACCCCATGAATACCCCATGAAGGAGAAAGGTATGATTTCTAACTCTTTTCCATACAATTTTTTTTCTCACAAACAGCTACTGACTTAAGCATCGGAGGGTCGTTGGTGAGCCAACGACCAACCCTCGACATCGTTTTATCGCAGGATCGCACGACATAGACGATCAGGTCCATGACTTGATCACACCTTACATCTAATCGAATGACTTAATTGCACGATCGCATAGACGGCTTCGCAGCCTGAGCTTCTTTACTTAGAAAAACTTCGCATTTTGAATAAATACCTTAGTCGCATGTATTGGTGTTTGATTAGCATACATTCTAAACGAATGCCTTATTTTTTCTTTCTTATACCCTGTATGGATACTTTGATCGTATGTTCTCATATTTTATAAACGCCTTGGTCGCATGATTTCTATGTATCTTATGTTCAATTGATGCGATGGTTGTTTACCAATAATGTTCAAGCCAAAAAAAGTGCATTCATCAGAAAAATTGTCAAAAACGCGCTCGACCACCAACGGTCGAGCAGTATAACAAAAAAGAAAGAGAAAATTCTTAAACTAAAGAAGGAACATCCGTTGTATTCGTGCCCGAAGTCCCATCCAGAAGGTTTTTGCCTGCCATATCTTCTTCGACATCTTTCTCATCATCTAAGTCAAGATCTCTCTCGGTCCCAACGCCATTCAGATAGGTCTCCAACTCCTCCTTCGCCAAAGCAAGAGGGTCTTTTCCTAGCAGGTGTCGTCGCATGATAGCAGCACGCGCAATAAGTCGAGCGTAAGAAAAGAAAGACCTATTCTCAACCTTCAACTCCTCGAACTCTTCCTCCAAGTCCGTCGCTTTAATCCTGGATTCTTCAACCTTCTTTTTCTTCGCAGCTAAAGATGCCTTCATCCCCTCCAGCTCCTCTCTCTGATCACGCATCAAAGATAGAGATTCCTTCAAACGGGAATCCACCTCGTCCCTTGCATGACTAAGGGCATCTAGCTCATCAAAAGAATGGTCAAGACGCATTGACACCGCCTCTTCGTGCTCCAGGGCAGCTTTTTCCTTAGCCAACGCTGCTTCTTCGTCCTTGATAACAGAAGCCGTCAAGCTCCCTACATTCGTCGTCTCAGCCTGTAATGCTAAGCAAGCTTGAAGTGCCTGCAAAATCATAAAGACGAACATCATCAATAAACAACGACAACGACTGCGACAAAACAAGTTTTGAAAGAGAAACTTACCAAGAATACGAGTCTAGCTGCATGGAACTCTTTTTTCTCAAAAGAAAACCCGTCAAAACGCTCCCTGAAAGACGGGAGCAAATATTTTTCTAAGTTGGGAAGCAACTTCGTCTCGTCCAAGACATTGTCGTCCAGAAAATCCGACGGCAACGTAAAGTTGATCGTCGTCTCCCCCACAGATCCTTTCTGCGCGCCATTGCCCATGTCGGCCGACGAAGGGCCGGATAGGACGACGGGAAACATCGTCGCCGGTTGCGCATTATCCACGGATTTTGCGTCGGTCGTGTCAAACGCAACCGACGCCATCGCTTTCCTAGACAAGGCAACCCTCGGTGGGTTACCCGTCTTCAGAGACGGTTCCCTCAGAATGGACATCCTTGTCCTCTTCGAGAAGTCAGACCCAGCCGTCGGGACTTCTTTTCTTTTCAAGAGACCCGACCCAGATGTCGAGACCTCTTTCAGGACCCCTGACCCAGTCGTCGAAGTGTCCTTCTTTCTGTCATCCCTCGCCTTGCGAGTCGGATCAGCCTGAGTCATCATCCTAGTAACAGAAGATGACATCCGTGCATGAGATTCCCCTGTATGGGCGAAAACAAAGGATTAGACACTCGAAGAATAAAAATAGATTAAGTTAAGAAGAGAAGAGAAGAACAATTACCAGTTATCTCTACTTCCAGATCATCTCCTTCAGTCCCCTCAGACTCCTCTTCTTCTTCATCATTTTTCTCCCTTTCCTCTCGACCCATTCTGATCCTATCACTCAAGAAAACAGTGTCGTCATCCTCATCTATCAGGTGACGATTAACGTACGTCCGATCCCTGCCACTGAACTCTAAAAATTTCTTGATCTTAGCCTTGGATTCTTGATCAGGTTTTACTTTGTCAAAATTAATATCTGAGCATAAGAGAAAAGAACAGTCAAAGAGGAATCAGATAAGAACCGGTTAAAAAGATATATATCGATAACTCACCCGTCATATTCCAGCCCTCTCTGATCCAGTCACTATCAGAGTCGAGCGTCGCCAACCGTACGAATACATATTTCTTCTTCCACCCACGATCATTGACTGATGTATTTAAAACCAAAGTACGATCAACTTTATGTCTCGAAAACAAGCTATAGCGCCAATACTGGTCCTTCGTGACTTTGTACGCCGTCAGAAGGTCCCTCACACCCATCGGTGAATCCCAACCGGAAGTAAGTCGTTCAATGGCCAAAATGACTCGCCAAAACTGGGGCGTCAGTTGTCCTGGCGAGAGGTCAAATTCGCACATAAACTCCTTGGCTAGAGGCGAATATGGCCAGCGGAAACCTATCTTAAACGGGTACTCATATATAACAACATACCCTTTAGCACACATTTCAGGACGAACACCACCAGCCCTGTTTATAATGATCCCCATGGGAATCCTAGCCAGGCTTCTGAAGTCGTCTAGATCGTCCTCGGTTTCTATAATACTCTTAGGCTCCGTCGACATCTCTAAACCTGTCAAATTAATAAGCAAGTCCGAAAAACCCCAAATATCCCAGTTCTTCTTAGGTTTCCTGGCAATGGACTTGCGGCGCATACGACGACTAAAGAATTGGTATCTTATATGATCCTGAAAATTGATAATTCCGAACAGGGTAATCGAACGAAAAGCGACAAAGAAACCCTAAGAGAAAGCTCTGCTCAACACTGTCCTAAATCGTAAACAGAAGAAAATCAATCGCAATCTCTATTTAGGCGGACGGATATGTCAGATCGAGTCCTTCGGCAAATCAACACTCGTCCATGTCCTTTCGTATATCCGCCCGGATCTTCGACAGCTGGTAAGCATCATCGTGTGTCAGTATGACGTCACAACTTTTCAACTTCTCGTTCAGTTACAGGCGAACCGGTCTAGTTCCACGACAACCAGGTAAGTCCCTCAACCCAGGTCACGAGCCTAAGCGTTCGACAAGAAAAATTTAAAACTTAAATTTGACATTCAATTTTCAAATTTTGGGGGCAAACTGTTTGGGCAAAAAATCATGTCGCTCGACCAGAACAGGTAAGACGTATGTTTAAGGACTATATCTTGTATTAAGATAAGGTCTCGACGAAGACCCAGAGCACCATCGTCGTCCCTCATAAAAGGTAACACGACGCTCGACCATAGCGTCGACCGATCCGCACGACTATTATATAAGGACGTGCGACTTCGACCAAAGCTAACGTTAACCATGACCGTTTATTAAGTGTTTAATGCAGGAGTAAAAGTCATTATGGAGCAACGACTATAACCGACGCAATCATTAAACAGCCGGCGACCGTAACGGACGAAGATCATTACTCCGACGACCGTTTCCAACCGTTAAGGCCATTAAAGGAGCATTCATGGATGAAGCTAAGGACACGAAGACTATAAATATCAAGCTCAATCAACATTTCAACACATTAAATATCCAGCGATTAACAACCGAAGCAATATTCAAGAACACCTGAAGTGAAGAACCATTATTCTAAGTATCGCTCTCGACGCACGACAACAGCCCTCGACCAGCAGTTCATACTTTGTTTCGTACACGACAAACACCTGTTTTTACGTTCAAACACTTGTACTTAACATTTCGAAGCATTTTCTTCATTTGTATTGTAATCACTGTACAATCGACACCAGTATCCAAGGACATCTCCCCTGATTGGCGACCATAGTGCAGCGACGACACCCCCTGTCGTCCGCAGGTTTTTTCCTCGATTGAGGTTTTTCCTACGTCATCAAATCCCTTGTTTCTTTATTTTATTTATCGTCGCACGTCTCGTCGAAAGATTCTTTCTTTAGTTGTTTAAGTCCACATCGACCTTATGTTGCCCCTTTGGTGCGATTTTTGGCATTAACAGTGTCCGGACCCTTTTATATGAACCAAGAAATCCGGATGGTATACCCGGATACCCATCCGGTCCAGGAAGTATACTGTCCGGACATATGAGTTTCCGAAAACTATCCGGACACGTGTGATATTTTCAACAAATTGGTCCTCTCTCTTCAAAAAAAATCCTTAGGGTATGAAAAGAGTTTTCTCTCGCTCCCTCTCAAACTGAGCATGGGGACAAACTTGCTCCCCCTCGGATAGTGCATAGGAGAGTTCGACACACAAAAAATTTTAGACACTTAAAGAGAAAAACAGTGTCGCTCCCCCTCAAATGATGAACATGACATTGAAATTCACACTAGGGTATTCACCCACACACAAAAAAAACTTTCTAACATTAGTAAGAAAAACTGTGTGTGACGCACCTCCTCAACAAATGATTAAACTAACCTGATACCGCTTAGTGCTCCCCCTGAACACATGAACAATTCGTGAAAGCACAGATATTATCAGATAAACACAGACGACGGTATGAAAGAAAAAAAAGGAAACACACGAAGAAAGAAAGAAAACAAACGAAATCTACCTAATAAATACAGAGACTAAATCTAACTGTGTAACTGCAACAAGTAGAATACAAGTGCGAGAAAGTGTATGCTCAATTACCAGGAGTGTAAACGTCGGATGATGAGTAGACAGTTACTCGTAGATGTATGGAACTTGTAACGGGCACACAATTGGATTAAGTCTTCAGATTTAGCATACCTAACTTGGACACTAGAGTATTGAACCGTTTTTCGTCCAAGGGTTTTGTAAACAGGTCTGCTAACTGATGCTCAGTATTTACGAAGTAGAGTTCGACTGTACCTCTTTCAACGTGATTCTTGATGAAGTGATACCGAACGTCGATGTGCTTGGTCTTAGTGTGTTGGACCGGGTTGCTGGATATGGCAATGGAGCTCTTCGAGTCACAGTAAATGGGCACCTTGACATAGGTGAAGCCGTAGTCTTTGAGTTGCGTCCTCATCCAGATTACTTGAGAACAGCAGCTAGCTGCGGCCACGTACTCCGCCTCGGCAGTTGAAGTAGAAACACACTGCTGCTTCTTGGACGCCCAGCTCACCAGACTATCTCCCAAAAACTGCACATGCCCCGATGTGCTCTTCCGGACCATCATGCTGCCCGCGTGGTCCGCATCAGAATAAGCGGATAGCTCAAAACCTGTCTCTTTCGGGTACCACAAGCCAAGATCAGCAGTACCACGTAAATAACGAAAAATTCGCTTTACAGCAATTAAGTGAGACTCTTTTGGTTTTGATTGAAATTGGGCACATAGAAAAGTTGAGAACATGATATCCGGTCTACTTGCGGTTAGATACATCAAAGAACCAATCATTCCCCGATACAGTTTAGTATTCACAACCTTTCCGTTAAGATCGGCGTGAAGGTTTGTACCGGTTGCCATGGGAGTTTTCATTGGTGAAGACTGTTCCATCTGGTATTTCCTAAGAATATCCCGGATGTACTTAGCCTGGTTTATGAATATCCCGGTGGACAGTTGTTTAACTTGAAGACCAAGGAAGAAATTCATCTCACAAAGCATACTCATTTTAAAAAATTGTCCCATAAGTTTGGCAAAGTCCTTAGCATATTGGGGATTAGTAGACCCGAAAATTATGTCATCGACATACACTTGTACTAAGACAATATGACTGTTTGGGCAAAAAATCATGTCCCTCGACCGCGACCAGAACAGGTAAGACGTATGATTAAGGACTATATCTTGTATTAAGATAAGGTCTCGACGAAGACCCAGAGCACCATCGTCGTCCCTCATAAAAGGTAACACGACGCTCGACCATAGCGTTGACCGATCCGCACGACTATTATATAAGGACGTGCGACTTCGACCAAAGCTAACGTTAACCATGACCGTTTATTAAGTGTTTAATGCAGGAGTAAAAGTCATTAAGGAGCAACGACTATAACCGACGCAATCATTAAACAGACGGCGACCGTAACGGACGAAGATCATTACTCCGGCGACCGTTTCCAACCGTTAAGGCCATTAAAGGAGCATTCATGGATGAAGCTAAGGACGCGAAGACTATAAATATCAAGCTCAATCAACTTTTCAACACATCAAATATCCGGCGATTAACAACCGAAGCAATATTTAAGAACACCTGAAGTGAAGAACCATTATTCTAAGTATCGCTCTCGACGCACGACAACAACCCTCGACCAGCAGTTCATACTTTGTTTTGTACACTACAAACACCTGTTTTTACGTTCAAACACTTGTACTTTACATTTCGAAGCATTTTCTTCATTTGTATTGTAATCACTGTACGATCGACACCAGTATCCAAGGACATCGCCCCTGATTGGCGACCATAGTGCAGCGACGACACACCCTGTCGTCCGCAGGTTTTTTTCCTCGATTGAGTTTTTTCATGTGTCATCAAATCCCTTGTTTCTTTATTTTATTTATCGTCGCACGTCTCGTCGAAAGATTCTTTCTTTAGTTGTTTAAGTCCACATCGATCTTAAGTTGTCCCTTTGGTGCGATTTTTGGCATTAACAGTTTGGCGCCATCCGTGGGACCACATCTAGAGAAAATCCTCGATGAAGGTGCATTCTACTAATAGTATCTTGGAGTTTCTTCTATTTTCTGTTGCAGGAAAATGGCAGCCCCTAGAAATCCGCAGCAAGCCATCGCTCAGATGTATCAGGAGCTCGAGGTTGCCAGGAATCAACTCAATGCAATGGCAGAGCAGAATCGCAGAGCAGCTGAAGAGATCGCGTGGCTAAGGAATCCTTTTGGACCCCATAATGGTCCTAGACCATTCATCCAGAATCCAGGTACGGGACCAGGCCCGTCCGCGCAGAATCAGCATCCAGGTCCATTCATGCAGAATCAGCAGTCGGGTCCGTTCATTCCGAATCCCCAGTCTGGGCAGATTCCCCCTCAGCACATCCAACCACCACCCTTGAACAATGGATCCCAACCATTGCAAGGTGGCTCCCAGCTGTTTCAGAATGAATCCCAGCCGTTTTCCCAGCCGTTCCAAAGTGGTCCGCAACCTTTGCAGCAAGGATCGCAACCTTTCCAGCAAGGATCGCAGCTTTTCCAGCAAGGATCGCAATCTTTCTAGCAGAGATCGCAGCCATTTCAGCATGGGCCGCAATCGTTTCAGAATAGACCGCAGCAATTCCACTATGGGTCGCAACCATATTTTGTTCCGTTCAACAGGGAAACCAATGGTTCGTCGCATGGTAATGGCACTAGTCCAGGGACCAATCCCTCGACAGGGGCAAATCCTGATCTTAACGATCCCGTCGCCCAGCGTTTGAAGATGTTAGAAGACCAAAATGAGTGCGTCCTGTCCTTGCTCGCCAAGTTGCCTGGGGCAGCCGTTCCTGTCGACGTCGAGCCTCGCTCGGGGTATCAGGCATCGCCCTTCATCGACGAGATCGCCACCGTCGAGGTCCCAAAGAAGTATAACATTCCTGCCTTCACTCCCAAGTATTCGGGTGTGACGGATCCAACCGAGCATGTCGCGCAGTATAAGCAGCTCATGTGGACGATCTCGATTCCACACATGTACCAGGAAGTATGCATGTGCAAGAGTTTCGGGGTGACTCTCCAGTGGTTGATCAATGTGAAACCCAAATCTATCGGGTCGTTCGCCGAATTGGTCAACCAATTCTCCCGGCAATTCGCCAGCCGTCGTAAGATGGAAAAGCAGACTAGTGATCTGTACTATGTCGTGCAGAAGACCGATGAGTCTATTCGAAGTTATTTCAATAGATTCAATGCTGAAATGATCAGTATCCGCAATTGTGACATCAAAACTGCGATCGAAGCTTATAAGCGTGGTCTAGACGATAGTTTAGGTTTATATATCGATCTGACCAAGTATCCCCCAGAGACTTTCGAAGACGTCTGAGCTCGAACCTTAGCATATATGAGGGTCGAAGACGATGCAGCCTTTCATCGCAAACACACTGACGACAAGAAGCCGTTAGGTGTCAAGTAGCCAGAATTCTAGACGAAAGCCATATCCAGAATAGAGCCAGCGCGTCAAATTTCAAACGTTCGTTTCAAGACGAAGGCAGAAGCTAAAACCGCGACTAAATTCCCCGTGTACCCCAAGATCTCCTCTTATGGGTTCAAAGGGTCAGCTAAAGACTTAGTCGAAGCTCTGAAGACCACCCAAGCAACCATCCGGTAGCCGAAGAAGTCTGACTTGGACGATACTAAGAAGGATAAATCAAAGTGGTGCAACTTCCACGTCGACCATGGTCATGCGACAGATGATTATATCGCACTCAAGAAGGAATTGGCATATCATGTTCCACAAGTGCCCAAGCTTGCAAAGATCATCAATTGCATCACTAGTGGTTCGGACGTGTGTGGTCTGACGTACTCCGCAGCTAAGCGTCATGCCAGTCAAGCGCCCGACGACCGGCCTATTCCTCGTTCATCCAGACCCAAAGGAGATTTGGAATTAGAAGCCATGAAGATTGTGTTCGACCAAGTCGACCTCGGCGACTCGTACCAAAAGCATCACGACGGGTTGATCATTCAACTCACGGTCGGTAACTGTTTGACGCGTCGAGTATTGGTACACGGGGTCAGTTCAGCAAACGTCATTTTTCTCAACACTATCAAAGCCATGGGAATTTATCGCTTAGAAATCACCCGACGTTCGACAACTTTGGTCGGTTTCAATGGAGAAGCGACGAGCACATTTGGAGAGATAATTTTGCCCGTCTATGCCAGAGGAGTCAATAAGTAGACTAAGTTCAGTGTTATCGACTGTGCGCCAGCCTATAACATCATCTTAGGTCGACCATGGATTCATGAAATGAAAGCCGTTCCCTCGACATATCATCAAATCATGAAATTTCCTACGCCGTGGGGAATCCAAGAGATCAGAAGTGAGCAAAAAGTCACTCGAGATTGCTATAAAGCCACCTTAAAGCCGCGAAAATAGGCCGTCAAGAACGTCACTTCAACCCAAGGCAAAACACGATCATAAGAGTCACGACAGGTTTGTTTCTTTTTTCTGAAATAACAGGTTTGCCAGGTCGTGCGACGCGTATATTGTGGTGACTTGCGACGACATGTCCCAGACCTAGCATGTCGTCTCAAAGCCACCACAAGGGGGCAAGATGATACAATATATCCAGAGGCCCAGCATGAAAACCAAAAATTCAAAGTATTCCAGAACACTCGACAAGAAGGTACGTTCCTTACCCCTTTTCATTTTTTACATATGATTATTTACCAAGACAATTACTGACTTAAGCATCGGAGGGTCGTTGGTTAGCCAACGACCCAACCCCCGACATCGCTTTATCGCAGGATCGCACGACATAGACGATCAGGTCCATGACTTGATCACGCCTCATAGCTCGTCGAATGACTTAATCGCACGATCTTATAGTCTAAACGACTTTGCAGTCTGAGTTTCTTAACTTAGAAAAACTTCGCGTTTTGAATGTATGCCTTAGTCGCATGTATTTATCTTTGTCAGCGTAATAAAAAACCTTACGATTTATGTGTCAATGGGTGCTTTAATCGCATTCTCTTATATTACGCTCTTACTCTTGCTCTACAATAGGCGACGTAGTTGCATGACTTATCATGTATTCCACAATCAGTTACATAACTAACAAAACTTATGTGACGAGATTGTAAATTCGATAAAAAAAACAACTTCCATTTCATCAGGTCAATATGTTACATCCAAAAAATTGACCACCAACGGCCAGCAAAAACAAAGGAAGTAAAAATTCCTAAACTGTAGGAGGAACATCCATCGCATTATTGCCTGAGGTCCCGACCTGAGGATCATCATCTGCCATTTCCCTCGTTCGACTTAGGGCTTGCAGTTCGTACTGAGCATCGAAAAGCTGAATAGCTAACTTATCGACGCATGCCAAAGCCAACCTCTCCCTCTCCAACGCCGCGTCCTCCCTTTTCAAATCAGACGCCACCAACTCCTCGGCTTTCGACATCTCAGCGTACAATTCCAGAGACGACTGGAACGTCTAAAAATACACGAAAAAGTGTTAGACAACGAACGACATCGAACATTGAAACAAGTCATGAAAGATTGACACTTACTGAGAACGCCAGACTGGCAACCTGAGATCCTATCACTCCGGTCGGAACCCCGTGAAAACGCTCCGTGAAAGATGGAAGCAAACACCTCTCCAAGTGAGGAAACAACGTCGTCCCGTCTAGGACACCATCCGCCATAAAGTCCGACGGCAATGAAAAATTAACCGTCGTGACTTCGGTCGACGGCCCCTCGCCCCTGACGGCAGATGATGGGGATGACATCTTGAACACTGGTCTCATCATTGTCGCCGGAAGTGCCGAACTTGCCGGTGTCGCGTCCATCGCGCCAGGACGGCTAGATGACGCCTTCGCCTTCTTAGGCAGAACAACTCTCGATGAGTTATCGACCCTCGATGACGGTTCCCTCAGGAACGTCTTCCTGGTTCTCTTTTGGCTCGACCCAGCTGTCGAAACGTCTTCACCTCGAAGGGCACACATGATCTGCTTCCTTCTCGCCTTAGAGACTGATTTCCTCTCAGTCGACACTAACCAGAAAATACATGAAATATCAGATGGAAAATAAAAATGGTGAAAATCAACAATCGTAAAATGTTTACCGGTCGTTTCCTCTCGTTCAGCGTCCACCGCCACGTCCTCGTCTTCGGCCACCAATTGCCACGTAACGAAAGATCGTTCGTCAACGCTAAGACTCAAGAACTTGTTGATCTTAGCCTGGGAATCCGCATTCGGTTTTACTTCGTCAAACTGAATCTCTGAGGATAACAGGAGAAGAATGGTAAGTAAAAGCCATAAAAATGAAACTCAGAAAATGGCGAAGCATACCTTTCTTATTCCAGCCTGACCGCATCCAATCGCTGCTAGAATCCAGTGAATCGGCAAGAACAAACACATACCTCGACTTCCACCCACGATCATTAACAACAGTTCC
Organism: Saussurea involucrata; assembly: GCA_033807775.1. Taxonomy (NCBI): domain Eukaryota; kingdom Viridiplantae; phylum Streptophyta; class Magnoliopsida; order Asterales; family Asteraceae; genus Saussurea; species Saussurea involucrata. Next base: position 18,471,804 of record CM066326.1, read on the forward strand.
CAAAACCAAAGAACGATCACCCCTGAACTTAGAATAAGGACTATAACGCTATTTCTTATCCTTTTTAACTTGATACGCCGCCAAGAAATCATTCATGATCATAGGAGACTCCCATTTTGCGGACGCTCGCTCAATAACCAGCAGAACTCGCCAAAGTTGGGGCATCAATTGTCCCGGAGACACACCGAAATCCTGCATGAATGACTTAGATAAACCAGAAAACGGCCACTGAAACCCTATCTTAAAAGTATACTCATACAAAGCAATATATCCCTCGGGGCAGTCCATAGAACGAACAATCCCCGGACACCGCAACTCTATATTTGCCGGGATTTTTGCCAAACTCCTAAAAGCATCTAAGTCTACGTGATTCATGAGAAGGCTAACAGGTTCCATCGACATTGTGAATCAGAGGACAGAACAAGATCTTATATAAAAGCTCTAAACTGCTAGCCGAAGATTCGCAAAGATTCGAATAAGTTCGAGTGAAAATTGGTAAGAAATCAGAACAAAATCCCTTCCCAAAAAACACTTTGAAAATGTATGAAGAAAAGATCCGTCGTGATCTTTATTTATGCAACCGATCATCTCAGGACGAGTGTTTCGATAATCAACACGCGTCCATGCCCTTTCGTATACCCACCCGGATCTTCGACACTTGTCCTCGACAGCTGGTAAGCATCATCGTGCGTCAGTATGACGTCACAACTTTTCAACTTCTCGTTCAGTTAAAGGCGAACCGGTCTAGTTTCACGACAACCAGGTAAGTCCCTCAACCCAGGTCACGAGCCTAAGCGTTCGACAAGCAAAATTTAAAACTTAAATTTGACATTCAATTTTCAAATTTTGGGGGCAAACTGTTTGGAAAAAAATCAAGTCTCTCGACCGCGACCAGAATAGGTAAGACGTATGATTAAGGACTATATCTTGTATTAAGATAAGGTCTCGACGAAGACCCAGAGCACCATCGTCGTCCCTCATAAAAGGTAACACGACGCTCGACCATAACGTCGACCGATCCACACGACTATTATATAAGGACGTGCGACTTCGACCAAAGCTAACGTTAACCATGACCGTTTATTAAGTGTTTAATGCAGGAGTAAAAGTCATTAAGGAGCAACGACTATAACCGACGCAATTATTAAACAGCCGGCGACCGTAACGGACGAAGATCATTACTCCGGCGACCGTTTCCAACCGTTAAGGCCATTAAAGGAGCATTCATGGATGAAGCTAAGGACGCGAAGACTATAAATATCAAGCTCAATCAACATTTCAACACATCAAATATCCGGCGATTAACAACCGAAGCAATATTCAAGAACACCTGAAGTGAAGAACCATTATTCTAAGTATCGCTCTCGACGCACGACAACATCCCTCGACCAGCAGTTCATACTTTGTTTCGTACACGACAAACACCTGTTTTTATGTTCAAACACTTGTACTTTACATTTCGAAGAATTTTCTTCATTTGTATTGTAATCACTGTACGATCGACACCAGTATCCAAGGACATCGCCCCTGATTGGCGACCATAGTGCAGCGACGACACCCCCTGTCGTCCGCAGGTTTTTTCCTCGATTGAGGTTTTTCCTGCGTCATCAAATCCCTTGTTTCTTTATTTTATTTATCGTCGCACATCTCGTCGAAAGATTCTTTCTTTAGTTGTTTAAGTCCACATCGACCTTAAGTTGTCCCTTTGGTGCGATTTTTGGCATTAACAATTGTTAGTGCAATATGTCTTCAAGGTTTAAATATAGAAAGGTCAAAGTGAAAGTCAATGTATTGAGTTGTATTGTGTTGTTTACTCCTTGTAATGTGTTTAGTATAAATAGGTTTAGTTGTGTGTTAGTATAGAGGAGGACTCTAGACATACTTAACTCACATTCTTATATTCTAGAGAGAGAAACACTTGTACAGAACTCCTAATCTTGTAATGTGTTCTTGAGTGAAATGGATGACGAGTTCATATCTTCTCTATCTTGATTAGATCTTGGTTTAACAATTGGTGTTTGGATCAACAATCTCCCCCAATTTGATTATGACATAGCAACAAAGAAAATTGCTATTTAATGAAAACATAAGGATAAAAAGAACTCATAAAATATTTGTCCCTTTTACTGTTTTCTGGGATCTTTTCAGTACTGATGGAGTAAAGTTCATTCGCTGAAATCTTTCTTTAAAAACTTTGAATCAGGTTACAAAGAGAATTGGAAAGATTACAAGTACAAGCAAAATAAATTACAAGTACAGAAGAATAATTGATACAATAGAGAAAAGGGCGATCATATCAGCTTGTAAAGGGTTCTTCCTTGATGAGAAGTTCATCAAGGGTCTTTGATGTGGGGATCATCCAGTCAGGGACATCTACTCCTTGATTCTTTTTCTTCAGAGCTGCTTCAAAAATCAAGGGCTTCAGGTATCTAGCTTTGATGTCGCGTCTGACTTCACACCAGTATACGAGATCTCTGAGTTGTTCGATGGGAGCGATGTCGAGCTCAGAGATACGTTGAAAGTGATGATTTCCATAGTAGTCTAAAAAGAATATACCATAGGGATCACTTACAACTGTGCCAGGAATGAATGTTTCTCCGGGTGGTAGGGAGGTGTCAAGCATTGAGAGATCGGCATCAGGGCCAACAATTTCAGCACGAGAGAAACAATGCCCGTTTCATTCCGAATATGAGGACCTGAACCAGAGACTTTTCTTGGTTGAGGAAGAGTAGGAGGAATATCCACAGCAGATGAAAGCAGGTCGATCTGTTTGTTTAAGATCTTCTCGACATGGCTTTTGAACTTTGAGCGCGATCCCTGAATGACTAATTTTGTTTCTAACCATTCAGAGAGACCAAACTTTTCTAAGGTAGCAGCATAGAAGGTTTGCTTGGTTTTGTCATCTCTGTAGACATCCACTTCAACAACAGGAACTTCAGCGTACAGTCTTCCTCTGATGTTTACCTTGATGATTTTGGATGGTCTAGATCGATAGGTCAGCATTTGTTTAGCCCATTCCAATGTCGTATCAGAGACCTTAGTCTTTTCTCTAACGATCTCTTGAGCATCATCCCATACCTGACGTTGAACATCAATGGGAACTCTTTTCAGCTTGGGGTCTTTTATTGATCGTTTAGAAAGCTGGATGGTGTATTCTCTGTCCTTTTCTTCAGCTTCCTTTCTTTCAGCGATTAGGCGTTCAGCTCTGAGGTGTTCCTTGTATTCCTTTTTGGAAATTCTGAACTTTGGAGGAACTGAAGGAAGTTGATCACGCCTCAGAATGATTCGCTGATCCTCGAATCGCTTTATTATCTCCTCTCTTCTTTTCTAATCCTCTTCACTTAGCTTTTGAGGAGCTAAGGAAGGTCTGCCTCTGTGCGAGAGTAGCTGTTCTTCTGGTTCATCAGTCTCAGAGATTAAATCTAAGACTGGGATTATTTCTTCAGCAGCAACTGGTATTATTGGTGAAGTCGCAGTTGTGGAGCCTTCAGCGATATCCTCAAACAGGGGAGAGGACTAGCTGAAACACAGCGATCTTACGAGTAAGAACTTGGGTAGAATCAGATAGAGAGAATTGGTTCAAGTGTATAGGCTTGGGTAGTAGAACTGATAGTGTATGATAGAGGAGGGATGGAGTGAGAGATATTTAGTGTACCTGACAAACCGGCTTTTCAAGCAAGATCGTCATATTGTCATCTTCAGCGATGCTTTTGCCTTTGCCTTTCTCAGCTCCATAGGCTGAGGGCTTTGTCTTTGTCCGCTCCCCTGAAGGTTCATTTATCGAGATTCCCTTAAGAACTTTGATCTTCGGAGCAGGTTTGACGATAAAGAAGTCATCGTCATCTTCGTCATCATCATCATCATTCTTTGGAGAAGATGATGGTTCATCATCAGGGATGTCGACGGCTTCATCATCTTCTACTTCGGATTCGGTTTTATCAGCTTCTTCTTCGAGTTGCTCCCCCTCAGATACAGAGGCGAGCTTCTCGGTTTCCTCAGGGTTTTCATCTCCCTAAGGTCCAGCGGTGGTTTCTTCAGCATCCTTCTCTCCCCTGATAGATTCATCATGGGAAAGGTCTTCAGCGCTCTTTGAGAGATCTTTAGCGCTCTTCTCCCCCTCTTTTTCATGATGACTGGGGGAGGAATGGGTTGACTCAGCAGCGTTGGTAGGTGCTCTGTCTTCTTGGCCAGAGATACCTATCAAGTCTTCAATCTTTGCTATTCTGTCTTGAAGGCCAGAGATAGCAGGATTGATCTTTTCCAGCTCAGTGCGATCCGCCGCTGTGAAATTTTCAGATGTAGGGACAGGGGCAGGAGCAGGAGTATTCGCTTTCTGTAGTAGCTGCTCGATCATCGATTTCATCGAACTAACATCGGTCTTTACAGAGCCTAAGTCAGTCTTTACAGTAGACATATCTCCCTCTAGTTGTCCAACCGATGTCTTCAGCATTGTGACCTCGCTGGACATGGATGAAACTGAATTTTTGAGAGAGGTGTAGTCTGTGTAGATGTCAGCGAGCACCTTGGCGAAGTCGCTGAGAGTGTTATCAACTTGCTTCAAGTCATCTGTGGAAGCCTTCTTCTCCACAACCGTTGTCAGCTTGTTCAGATTCTCTCCAGCATTTGTTACAGCTGTAGAGTTATTAGAAAGAGTGGTGGTGAGATCTGTCAGCGTTGTCTCCACAGCTTTCAAAGAGGCGTTGATGTCTCCCAAATTAGGACCTGTAACATATAAAAACTTGTGAACATAGGAAAGCTCAGAAGTTTGGGGTTTAGTCACAGTGTTTATGGGTTAGTGTGTACCTGCAGGAGGATTGATGAACTCGTCAAAATTACGGGTTCCTGAAAAGTGTTCCATGTCATCTTCAAAAGTGCCCATGGATTGTCCTGCAGGTCCTGTCTTCATCATTCCTGGAGAATCAGCTTTAGGTTCCGTAGAAATGATGGCAGCTCTAGCGAGATCTGGAGTAGAGACCAAATGAGTAGAGGGAGGAGCGAAGGATAAGAATGGGAGTTGGGTTCTGAGTTCAGCGTTGGATTCGCTGACAATCACTTCATCAGTCTTTTGAGAGACTGAAGGAGGTTGGGTAGGTTCCAAGTTTGTAACCTCAGCGTTTAGAGACGCTGAAGTTGGGATGGAATGGATGGGTTGTTCAGGTGTGGCAGAGCGTACCACTGAACGTTCCTTCAGCTCTGCAGGAAGAGCTGAGGAGTCTTCAGCATGAGATTGCTGGGGTTGCTCCTTTGTTTTCTTGATCCTTTTAGAACCAAGTGGGGTAGATGAATGTTTCCTTTTCTTAGAAGGAGAGGATTTTGTGGCCAGGGTATCAGCGATGGGTATTGTCGCTGAAGGAGCCACAGAATGAGAAGAAGAAGGGTTGAGAAGAGTCAAGAGTGTAGAAAGACGTACCTCATTCACCATTGGTTTGAAGTCGAGTATCTTTGGGCCGACCTGAGAGAGTTTCAGGTCACCTTCAGTTGGGTAGCTCTCCTTCAGGCCATATTGGAATATGGCGCTGATGAATCAGGGGTAAGGAACCCATGGAGGTCTGTCAGCGATGGTGTCCACCCTTAGAACTAGGTCATCATAGATAATCGATGCCCAGTCTATGTTGAGACCTTTCAGCAGTGCATACCCCATTGCTTGTTGAGGTTTAGCGGCTTGGTCAGAGGAGCCGCTCTTTGCAGTCATGCAGCTGATTAGATGAGCGAAGATGAAATTCATCTCGCTGGGCATTTTCGATTTCTTGATAATCGTCAGCTTCTTCTCGGCCTTCATGTCTCTGCCGATTTCCCATACATAGCCCATTGCATCGAAAAATGCAATGATGGCTTCCCTGTCTGAGTTTTTCTTGGGGTCAGGGAGGGGAAGGAATGGTTTTTCCTTGGTAGCGATGGGAAGGCTGAGAGCTTTGCGAATAATGGTAGGGGTGATCTTCATGGTGCCATATTCGATATCGCAGAGGATGCAATCGATTGTTTTGGAGGGTTCTTTGGCTGAAGGTAGTTGAGAGTGTCTGGCTGAGTACCAGAATTGTGAGAGCAAAAGCTGATGAGCAGGAGGTGTTATGGTCAGGGCTGTGGAGATGCAGCAATTCTTTAGGAATTTCACAGCATCATCTAGATGTGTGACTTGCTTTCGAGGAGGAAACTCGAGAAGCGCATAGAGGTTGTTCACCTTAGTCCAATCCAGTTTGTCAAGGGCAAACTTGACTTGAGGAGCCTTGAGGATGTCCACTTCCTCAGAATCAGCGGAGATGTTCTCAGCGGTAGCAGGAATGTCAGACGAAGCCATTTCTCTGTATTATCAGTTCAACCAAAGATGTTAACAAATAAGAATTATCTTAATGTGGAAAGATTTTCCATTAAGATGGTTTAAATTTTATTCATTTCATTCAGACACAAATGTCTTAATGAAGATTAGGGTTTTTCTTGATTTTAATAAACGAAATGTAAAACCCATTTATTCTTGTTTATCCAGTTTTCTATGAAGAATTAGATTCTGGAAACGAATGAAGAACAAGTTTAAGATTTTCGCATTTAAACTTGAAGAACAACCATGAAATGGTTGTGTTCATAAAACCATGAAAGAAAATGATTTCATTTTAAGAAGTTCTTTTGTTTGATCTTGTTAAAACAAGGAAAAGATCAGAAACAAGTTATACGCATTTGGTAATAAATAAGAACATATTAACCTTGATGTTTGATGAAGAAGATGATGAACAGTTCTTGAAGTTTTTGAAAGCACAAATGCAACAGTGAATTCTTTCTTGCCGAGGAAGATTGATCGCGTAAAAGAAAAATATAAACCACGAGTTTGTTTATATAGAGAGATTAGAGAGAGAAAATCTTGAGCGGGAAAAGATTTTCATCATGACACGGACGCGTGTTTGCATTGGATTGGAAGTTTGAACGAGACGTGCAAACGTGTGTTGGGAAGAGAAAACGTGTCGGGGTTTATCCGTTGCAATGACGTCACAACTGTCCTTTCATATTCTTTTAGGATGTCTCTGAGGTTTTGAAAAACTCAGGGACTCTTTTATAAACATGAAGCACTGAATGAAAATATCAGTGATGGTTTTAAGAATTTTCAAAATATCACTGTTAAGAAAGAGATATTCAGCGATGCATTTTGTTTTGAAATCTTGCATTTTCATGCGATTGTCAGAGAGAGAAAACATACCTTGATATCAGCTTTAACCAAGTTTTATTCAGAGAGAAGATGATTGAATAGGTTATACGAGTTGATTTTATCCTATCGCTGATCAATGTGAACCGTTTAGGATTTTACCTTTCAAAGTTCAGCATTCCAAGCTCGCTGATGAGAAAGTTGAATCTTGTCTCATCAAGAGGTTTGGTAAATAAATCAGCTAACTGATAATCAGTTGGGATAAAATGAAGTTCTATATCATCATTCATCACATGATCTCTGATAAAATGATATATGATTTCTATATGTTTGGTCTTTGAATGTAGTACTGGATTGTTTGCTATAGCGATGGCACTTGTGCTGTCGCAATAGATTGGAATTTTGGAGAGCTGAAGATCATAGTCTAGTAGCTGATTTCTCATCCACAAGACTTGAGAACAACAGCTTCCAGCAGCTACATATTCAGCTTCAGCTGTGGAAGTGGACACTGAATTTTGCTTTTTACTTGTCCAACTTACCAGCTTTCCACCCAGGAGCTGACATCCTCCTGTGGTACTTTTCCTATCCATTTTGCAACCTGCAAAATCACTATCTGAATAGACGGTTAGATCGAATCCTGAATCTTTGGGATACCAAAGACCTAGGTTCGCTGTACCCTTAAGGTATCGAAAGATTCGCTTTACAGCTTTCATATGAGATAGCATAGGTTCAGCTTGATATCGTGCACACAAACATGTTGCATACATAATATCGGGTCGGCTAGCTGTAAGATACAAGAGAGAGCCGATCATCCCACGGTACAGCGTGACATTAACAGGTATTCCCTTTGAGTCCTTGTCAAGTGTCAGCGGTGGTGCCATAGGGGTTTTCATAGCTGAACTATGAGTTAAATCAAATTTCTTCAGCATATCATTAACATACTTTCCCTGATTGATAAAAGTTCCTTTTTCAGTTTGCTTAATCTGAAGACCAAGGAAATATGTTAGTTCACCCATCATGCTCATTTTATACTCATCTTTCATTCTATCAGCGAAACGAGTACAAAGCTCAGGGTTAGTAGAACCAAATATAATGTCATCAACATATATTTGAACTAGAATGATATGACCTTTCACTTTTCTAAAAAATAAAGTTTTGTCAATCTTACCTCGCTCAAATTTTTCAATATGGAGATAAGTAGAAAGAGTGTCATACCATGCATGAGGAGCTTGCTTCAAGCCATAAAGTGCCTTATCCAGTTTATAAACATAACCTGGATGCTTAGAATCTGAGAATCCTGGAGGTTGTTCCACATACACTTCTTCATTCAGCTTTCCATTCAGAAACGCTGATTTAACATCCATCTGATGTACTTTGAAGTTTTTGTGCACAGCATATGCTAAGAATAGACGAATAGATTCAAGTCTTGCTACTGGAGCAAATGTTTCGTCATAATCTATACCTTCCTCTTGTTTGTATCCCTGAGCAACAAGACGAGCTTTGTTGCGGGTTACAGTACCATGTTCGTCCAACTTGTTTCGATAGACCCATTTAGTGCCTATTACCGTTTTATCAGTTGGTCTCTGAACAAGTTTCCAAACTTTGTTTCTTTCGAATTCAGTCAGCTCTTCTTGCATGGCGCTGACCTAGTTTGGATCTTTGAGGGCATCATCTATTTTCTTTGGTTCAGTTAGAGAAATAAAGTTAACAAATAAACAAATATTACCAGCACTTCGTCGAGTCTGAACACCAGCGTTCGGATCACCAAGAATTTGATCAATTGGGTGATTTACGGTCCATCGCTGAGTCGGAGCATAAGTCGCTGACTCATCTTGAACTGGAGGAGCTGAAGATGAGGCTTCAGCTACTTCTGGAGTTTCAGTTAAGAGAGGAATACTTGCATTTGTCATTTCATTTACTGATTGCTGAGAGATAGATGGAATGTCTGAGGCATTTGGTTCAGCGGTAGGTATAGTGTTTATAGGAACAGCTGAGACCCATGATGTTTCAGCTTCACTATTCTGCATGTTTGGAATGATAGGACTATCATCTTCTACTGGATGAGCATGAGGAGTGGGAATATCTTCTGAATCACCAAGATGAGAAAACATCCATTGATTCAGTTCTTCAGTATCAGCGGACGGTTTAGAGTTCGCTGAACGGGATTCGTCAAACGTGACGTGAATAGTTTCTTCTACAGTTTGTCTTCTACGATTGAAGACTCTGAAGGCTTTGGAAACTGAGGAGTATCCAAGAAAGATTCCATCATCAGCCTTAGGATCAAACTTTCCAAGATGTGAGCATCTCTTTTGTTCAGTATGAAACACTGACATCCAAATATGTGAAGAAAGCTGATTGAAGGCTTTCTCCCATGAAAGAGTTCATAGGCTGTCTTTTTGAATCTTTTAACTATCAGCGACCTGTTTTGCGTAAAACAAGCAGTGTTGACAGCTTCTGCCCAAAACTTAGTAGGCATGTGAGAATCGCTGAGCATTGAACGTGCAGCTTCAATAATTGTTCTATTTCTTCTTTCAGCGACTCCATTTTGTTGCGGTGTTCTCACTGAAGAGAAGTTGTGAGAAATACCCTTACTCTCAAGGAAGGAATCAAGAGAACTGTTTTTGAATTCAGTCCCATGATCACTCCTTATTGAGCGAACGGTCAGATTGTTCAGGGTTTCCATCTTCCGAACAAAGGTGATGAGTTCTTCAGGGGTGTCACTCTTAGAACGGAGAAACATTACCCAAGTGAAGCGAGAGAATTCATCAACTATGACCAGCGTATATTTCTTTCCAGCGATGGATTATTTGTTAACAGGGCCAAACAAATCCATATGGAGTAGTTGTAGAGGAGATGACACTGAAGAAACTTGCTTTGATTTGAAGCTTGCTTTGGTCTGCTTCCCTTTTTCACACGCTGAACATAAAGACTCTTTGGCGTATGAATGCTGAGGTAGACCAGTGACTAACTCTTTTGAAGAAAGAGTATTCAGTGTCTTGAAATTTAGATGAGATAGCCTCTTATGCCATAGCCAGTTGACATCAGATGAGGCCTTTGAGAAGAAACAGGAGTTCTCAGTGGTTGTTGAGTCCATGTTTATTACATAAACATTTTCCAAACGATAACCGCTGAGAGCTATCTTCTCCTTTTTGTCAGCGACAAAGCAGGATTCCTTAGTAAAGATTACTTTGTTATCCATGTCGCAAAGCTGACTGATGCTTAGAAGATTATGCTTCAGCCCTTCAACATATGCGACTCTTCTGAAGGAGGTTGTACCATTTGAATGTACACCATACCCTCGGGTATGTCCTTTTCCATTTCCACCGAAAGTTACAGAGGGACCCTTCTCTTCCTTGTATTCAGCGAGCAGGCTTTTCTTTCCAGTCATGTGTCTAGAGCATCCGCTATCGAGATACCAGATACCCTTCTTAACCTGCGATACAAAGGAAGATTAGTTTTTCTTGGGTACCCACTTGACCATGTATACACATTTGTCAGTGGAAGTAGTTGGAATGGAAGATTCAGCTGTCTTCGCAGCATTTGAAGATTCAGCTTTGTCTTTCTTCACTTTGGTTAATTTCTTAACTTCAGTGGTAGGATTCACCTTGACCTGATTTGCACCAGGGTTGGTCTTCTTTGCCTTGGGGGCAATCTTCACCTTAGCTATCTTTTCAGCTTTGGTGGCTGTGGGGCACTTACTAGCAATATGATCGGTAAGTCCACAGTGATAACATTTCCTATAACTAAAAATAGTTCTAGGACCATTTGAATGCTGAGCTTTTGATTTCGAATTAGAAGTGCCAGCACCAAGTAAACTATTGGCTTTAGAAATGGGACGAACATTCAGTTCTTCAGATTTCTTACCAAGGACATCCACTTTGAGTCTAGGAGTAGATCGCTGAATAGATCCAGAGATCTGCTTCCTTGATCCAAAGGGATGAGCCACTGAAGCTTTAGAAGCATTCAGCTTTGGTACAGAGGTACCCTTCTGAGGATTCTGGTAAATAACAATTCCTTTACCTTTGTCTTTAGAGACAGAGGTAGGTTTTGAATAAACCATTTTCTCCTTGCCTTTTGAGGAGGTAGGAGTTTCCTCAGGGATTGGTGTAATGGACGAGGAGCACTGAGAAGATGAAGTATCAGCGACTGAGGATACGAACGTTCCAAATTTAAGCATTGAACGCTCAGTGGTTGGTTTTGGAGTATCATATTTGTAACCCAAACCACGTTTATCACTCAGTGATCTTTGTTGAAGAATTACACCATCCTTCAACAGTAGCTGTTTCAGCTTTTAATGCAGCGATAGCTTCTGCTCGTTCGATTTTGACTAGCTGATTTAAATATACTTGATCTTTGTTGGTCCCGTTTATGAGCAACAATAGAAGAAATATAGAATCCATATTTAAATATAGAGATAAGATATGCATGAAGAACAATTATAAAGAAACTTATCTCATATTCATTGACGATTAAATATGGAGAGGAGAAAACATGAAGAACACCACACTTAACATGTAAAACCGACTCTCATCTAGTCTATGTGTGTTTTTGTGTGCTCTCCAAAATTTCTCACTTGAAATAAGACAATGGACACCTCTTATATAGGGCCATTTACACATTAGATATTTAAGATATCTAATATCTAGACAATATCTATATAAAATATCTAAGTAAATATCTATAAGAAAATATCTAAAACATCAAAATATCTTTATAAAACATTCATTTAATTAGGAGCTAATTAAAGCTAACAATCTTTAAAATCTTCTTCAATTTTAGAAAGCTTTTCTATTTGAAGATGGCAGTTTTTAAGCTTTTCAGCGAGATCAAGGTTTTGGTTTTCAACCACAGTTTTGCCATTCATGGCTTCATATAAACTTCTAGTCAAGAGATCGATCTTACGGAGACTATCAGCTTCATCAATATTTGCAATATTGGTAAAGAAAGAAGGTGATACCTGAATAGCAGATGTTGAAGTGGAGGGAATGTCTGAACCTTCTTCCTCTTCTTCAATCTTGGCCATGAGACATAGATTTGCTTCATCATCTTCAGAGTCAGATGATGATGCTTCTTCATCAGAAGCAGCCCAATCATAGTCAGCCATCAGGCCTTTATTCTTCTTCTTAAAGCTTTTCAGCTTAGCATATTTTTCTTTCAGCTTTGAATATTTGTCATCTTTATTCCTTGGAACAAAGGGTTTCTTTGTATAAGCTGAGGGTCTAGAAACTTTCTTAGACCTACACTCGTTAGAGAAATGTCTTGTCTTTTCGCAGTTAAAACAAGTAGCAGTAGCCTTATCAACAAAAGCTGATGATCTAGGCTTATCAGTTATGGAAAGAGGTTTGTTCTTTCTAAACATTTTCTTTTTGGCAAATCTCCTGAACTTCTTAGTTAGGAGAGCCAAAGATTCATCATTATCTGAATAATCAGAATCTGATGACCTTTCAGAGTTACTCTCTAACTCAGTGATAGTGACCGAGGGTCGCTGAGTAGAAGGTTCCTCTGAGATTAAAGCAACAGGGGTGCTTTTGGAATCTTTTACAAGATTCTTCTTAAGATGGCTCGATTGCTCATGATTCAGCAACGTGCCATATAAGGTTGAAAGGATCATTGATTTTAGATCCTTTGACAGCTTGAGACACATAGCATAATTGTCCCAGCTTTCAGGTAAACATTCTAGAAACTTTGTCAGTACTTCAAAGTTAGAATATTCCTTACCAACAGTTTTCAGATCTATAATTAAACAATTAAAACGTTGGTGAACTTCAGAGAGAGATTCATTCTTACCAGAAATGAAGCTTTCGTATTGTCTTACCAGGTTGATCTTTCTTGAGTCCTGGACTTCAGACGTTCCTTCATACTGAACACATATTGTGTCCCACATGGCTTTTGATGTTTTCAGATTCATGACGGAATGGTAGACTTCGTCAGGAAGAGCCATGGATAGTATGGATCTGGCTTTTGTATCTATAGCCACTTTCTTCTTATCTTCGTCGGTCCATTGAAAGGTTTCCTTAGGTACCAGCCTTTCTGGAATAGCAGGTCTATTCTCAGCGGCTGGAACAGCAGCATCAATTCTTACAGGGATGAATGGACCATTCTCGAGATAGTAAGGCATAGTAGGGTCTACACCTTCTAAGAAGAGTGTCATCCTATTTTTCCATAAGTTGAAGTTATCTTTGGAAAATCTAGGGGGTTTAGCAAGAGAACCATTGTCTATATAATTTGTGTTTGTGTTGGTGGCCATTTTCAGATAATAGCAAGGAAGAGAAATATCTTAGATTAGATCTTGTTTATGAGATTAAACAAATCCGCTCTGATACCACTTGTTGGTCCCGAAGGCCTATACAAGTTTGTAGAAGGGGGGGTTGAATACAAACACACAGAATTTACTTTTCTAAATTGTTTATTGATAAATCATTAACAATTTACAGCTTGTTGCGGAAACAAGATTAAAGATAAACCTAAATCTAAACAAGTTGGAACACTAAGGTTTCTTGCACTAAGAGAGATAAGGAAATTACTAATAATAACCTATCTTGAGATAAGAGATTGAACTTGTCCAGAGTTAGCAAGTTACTTCAAATGAAGTGAGTTCATCTCTTTATATACTGCATGCATTTAATGCAAGTCAGTATACACTTTACACGTGTCATCAGCTGGTTGGTTGCATGTCATTGACCTTGGTTGACAACCTTAGTAGCCGCATGGATGAACAGTGTAGTATCAGAGTGGTTGTACGATTTCAGACAGTCGGAGGTTCTTTTCTGACATTTCGTACGGAGTCGTGCAAGGGGGGTTAAGACAAAAGTACTTTGTACGGAGGACTTCATGATCAGCTGTTCAGCGATAGCTGAAGTCTTGTACTTGATACTTCACGTTGAGTGGACAAATCTGAGTCTTCGCGGATCCGCATCAGTTCATTAGGAGACTTGTCGCTGGTTCTTGAGCTTGATCTTCGACTTCAGCGTAGAACCTTTGTTGACGTGAAACTTGTCTTCAGGGATCATAAGTAAACAACTAACTTATCAGCGATCATCATAATGACTGAACAGACTCAGAGCATTAATGGTGAACAGTGTTCGCTGAATGTTTAAATTAAAGTGCGAAAGTTCCTATCAGCGGTACTGTAAGATCTTAGTACTTATCAGCGATAGTGAAACTCTGATACATATTGTTTACTTACAATTTTCACTAAGTATAAGAGAGGGTCATTATCAAATCACTGAGGGTTTGGATCAACATTAACCTCTTTTAGCAGTGACAGTCGGCACCTTGGGTTGTGATTCTCCTAGAAAACCAGAAAAGAAAGGGTACATGGTAAGAAAGTTCAGATTAAGCAAAAAAAATCGAGAAGGTACACTTACCAGTCATCTCTCTTTCTTCTTTTGACTCTTCTTCTTCCCCCTCTTCTTCCTCACGATTTTCCCCCCGATTTTCTCCTAAGAACACCAAATCTTCGTCGTCTACCGATTGTCGTACGACAAACGACCGTTCCTCGGCGATGAACTCTAAGAAAGTGTCGATCTTCGCCTGAGAGTTAGCATAAGTCTTTACGTCCTCGAACTTTATGGCTGTCGACATATAAAAAACAAGTTAAAAACCAAACAAGAAACGCAGACGACAGACAACAAAAAAATTACAAAGCTCACCCGATGTATTCCAGCTGGCCCTAATCCAATCACTCTCAGAGTAAAGGGTCGACTTACGCACAAATGCGTACCGAGTCTTCCACACGCGATCGTTCACAGCGGTCCTAAGGACCAGAATACGATCACCTTTAAGTCTAGAGTATAAGCTGTAGCGATGACTCCCATCCTTCTTGGCTTGATAAGCCAAAAGGAGGTCGCGTACATTCATGGGAGATTCCCAATTTTTAGTGACACGCTCGATCACTTGTACAAGTCGCCAAAACTGGGGCATTAGCTGACCTGGTGCTAAGTCAAATTCTAGCATAAAAGCCTTAGCTAGAGGTGAGTAGGGCCATTCAAAGCCAGTCTTAAAGGGATACTCGTATATCACGATATAGCCCTCGGGACATTCGTTCGATTGAATCTGACCTGCGCAAATTAATTCGACCCACGTAGGGATTTTAGCTAACCACCTAAGGTCATCAAGATCCGATTGTTCTTGAATATTGCTCTCAGGGTCCATCGACATCTCTAAAACAGACTGGAGAATTCAAAGAAATCGTACCTTATATAAGCGCTCTAAGACCTCGAAAAACCTAACTGAGTCGCAGATTCTCGCAGAATTAGTAATGATCAGGCAAAGAACGACAAGAAGATCAAAGAGAAATCTTCGCTTAAGACTCTTCGAAATCGTAAATCAGAATAGACCCATTGAGGTCTCTATTTTTGCAAACGATCGAGTCCTTTAATGATCGCCACGCATCGCCGTCTTTTCGTATGACTACACGGATCATCGACACCTGTCATCAACAGCTGGTAAGCACCATCGCGCGCCGGCATGACGTCACGACTTTATCCACTCTTCGACTTCCCTCTCTAGTTTGAATTGAACCGATTCAGTTCCAAGACAACCAAGGTAATTTTCGACACATGTCACGACCCTGAGTACCCGACAAGCAAAATTTAAAATTTAAATTTGCCATCCTACTTTCAAATTTTGGGGGCAAACTGTTGGGGCAAAATTTCACCAGTCTCGACCACGACCAAGGTAAGGAAAATACTTATTCCCTTCTCCGTAACGAAGGTAAAATCATAGTACTTTCTCTCTCTTGATTAAAGATAAAATCGAAAGTCTTTTTACTCCACGACACTCGACCTCTACGTCACCTACTTCGCAAGAACGTCGCGTAGAATCATGCGACCTCGACCGACTAACGCATTATACGACTATTATGTTTGTTCAATGATTAATGCAGGAGTCAAAGTCATTAATGGACAATGGCTATAACCGACGAAATCAGTTATGAGCATCTAATCCCACATTGAAGACGACGACCGTTACAACAATCATCAAAGATCTTAATGATTCAATTAAAGTGCCCGAAGACTATAAATTCCAAGCTCAATCCTCAGTTCAAAGGACAACGAACAACACAGAGAGAGAGAACAAGAACATCGAACAACAGGCACAAGTACTCGAACTCTGAAGAACACTCATTCGAAGCAAAGGAATCACCCATAGAAGATCGTTCTCGACACACGGTTTAAACACACGACGCACATTGTTTTACATTAGAAAACACTTGTAACTTTACATTTCGAAGTCTTTCCTTCATCTGTATTGTAATCTCTGTACGATCGACACCTGGAACACCAAGGACATCGCCCCTGATTGGCGACCATAGTGCAGCGACGACATCCACTGTCGTCCGCAGGTTTTTTCCTCGTTGAGGTTTTTCCTGCGTCATCAAATTCTCTGTCTCGTTTATATTTTTGTCTTTGTCGCACGCCTTTGTCGAACGATTCCTTTCTTTAGTTGTTAAAGTCCACATCGACCTTAAGTTGTCCCTTTGGTGCGGTTTTTGGCATTAACAATGGTTAAAAGTTTTTTGTGTGTGTAGGCACTCCTGTGTGCATTTAATATCATGGTCATCACTTGAGGGGGAGCGACACAGTTTTTTTTCTTCTTCTTTAAAATGTCCAAAAGTTTTTTTTGTGTCGGACTCCTCATTGCACAACTCTGCGCTGTCCGAGGGGGAGCAAGTTCATCCCCATGCTCCGTTTGAGGGGGAGCGAGAGAAGGTTGTTTTACAGTTCTACTTTTTGCAAAATTCTCAAGAACTGGAATTTTTTTTGGAAAACCCCAAGAATCCGGACAGGTATCCGGAAACTCTATCCTTTCCGGATAGGTTTCCGGACCGGGTCACCATCCGGGTTGGATAGGATCCCGGGTACCATATCCGGACTTATGGGTATTATATAAAGCTTCAGGGTTCGCTTGGTTTCACTATCCGGATAATACGTCCAAAACCCTAAACCCTCGCAACCATTCTCTCCCGTTCGGACTACTCTCAACTCCTCGATCTCACTCGCATTTTTAATCACAAAACAGGTATGATGTTCGCCTTTCATTCTCGATCACTCTGTTACTTGTTTTACGCTCTGAGACGCACAACTCGACCTCTGATTTGGTCGATTTCATAAAGTCTGTAACCCATTTTAAAGTCCATTCGACTTCGGGTTATTTCGAGGTGTTCTTGGTAGATTTAGATTTGTCTGGGTACTCGTATGTGTCAATCGATACTATATATATGCTTTCACACATATTAGAAACTCCAGTTTGGACCATTGTGATTTTGGAATTCGTCCGGACACATTCGTTGTGTCCGGGAACATTCAACTTGTTGAGTATTTATCCGGTAAGCTTCATATTCCTAGATATTTTCTCCGGACTCGCTCAACACCCGGACACCCTAGTTGTCCGGAAACCTTCGGGTTTCCGGTAAGTTCAACTACCGGGAAGTTGGTATGTCCGGACTCCCAGTTTATCCAGAATACTTAACATCCAGAAACCATGTTGTCGGGTTTATCCGTTTTATCCGGAAACCTTGTGTTATCCGGAAACTTGTGTTGTCCGAAAAGTTTTGCAAATCCATAGCTGTGTCCGGACACCCCTGGTTTTAACATTCCCGTACCTGTTTCTTCACTGCCAGTCCTCAATTTGTCTCAAATTGAGCCTATTCATGCAAAGGTACGCGCCGACACTTGTTCATCCGGCTCAAATACTAACTGTGCATCTTTTGCAGATATTCAATGGCGGATCAGGAACAAAATCCTCCACAAAACCCCGAAGAACAAGTTCCTCCCCAAGAGGACTTCATTGACGAGGAAGCCGATAACGCCTTGGTCGCACCTGACCATGGTACTGAATTAGAGGCGAACAACCATCATCTAGACCCGGCATTATTCAGACCACAATCACAACATCGAGTGAATGTGGACATACTTATGCGTCACCCTCTCCGTGAGGCCCTCACCGCCACTGCCGACGTCCCGCTGCAGTACGTGCTCCAAGTGTGATTCTCCGCCCAAGTCCGCACGGCCGGAAACTCAAAGACAATCACCGCTCAAATCGACAACCAACCATTTACGCTTACACCGGACTCCTCCCGCCAACTCCTTTCACTGCCTGAAGCCACCGTCGGCGAACATCAGCAATATGACCCTGCACTCAATGATGACACTCTATGCGCTCAAGTCCGCGCACTCGGATACAATTTTGGCCTTCACCGTCCATCCGGGTTCAACCGCAAATACCTGGCGCCGCTATGGTAGATGGAAAGGCATCGACCAGTGCACCGGCGATTTTCTACGGCTCTTCCATGCCGTGTGTTACAACCGCCATGTCGATTTGGCCATGATCATCTGGCGTGATTTAGTCCATGCAATTCGCCAAATAGGAGGTACAAAACAGAAGAAATTCCTTCCGTACCCGCGTTTCCTTTCGCTAGCGGTGCGTCAACACATGGACGCCAATCCTGCCATACCGCGCCGCCTTACCCATCTAGTATGTCCTCCTCATCACTTACAGTACATGGTCATCTGCAACCCATCCAACGCGATAGCCATGCCCATTCCTGAGGCCCTTTTAGCATTCGTCGATCCCACTGCACCAGGAGTGATAGCATATAGGGAAGCGATAGGGAATCCCGTGGTCCAGCCAGAACTGGAGGGACCTGCCCAGGGACCTAGACCCGAGAGACATGAGGGTCCAAGAGTGAGAGGTGGTAGGGCCCGGCTAGCAGGTGCTGTCGGGCGGGGTGTGCTGATTGTTAGGGGAAGGGGAGCTAGTGTGAGTGGTGCAGTGGAATCGCGTCCCGGTTCCAGCCAAGCCCAAACCGGTCCATCATCCAGACCTAAGCTTCATCATTCTACCGAACCATATCTTTCCGACCCGCCTTCGCCTACCTTCCAAGTTCATAACGTGGAATCTAACTCCGATACGGAATCTGATACGACCCGTGCCATTCGGCTCTCAAAAATCCCTCCCCATATCGGACCTAACCCAGACTTCACCGAAGGCATCTCTACTGCCTCACCTTCAACCCCTCTAACCCAACCTGGAACGGGAACTACTAGGACAACCGAGGGAGAATTAGTTAAAGAGTTAGAAACTGCGAGCCAGAGAGAACTGCGTTCGAAAGCGAACCAGGAAAGATTGAGCCGTAAAGATAACGAGGCTCATGAGCGAACCCAACCGAGTGACATCCGGGTAGCCGCATCTACTATCCCGTCTCATACATTGGGATGGGATATTGAAGAAGCCTCCGTGGACCCAGCGGAGCAATTGCACAACCCCCTTATCCACTCATCCGTCTCTCAAAAGACGGATGTTTCAGTCTCATACGGGGATATAGCACAACTTCCACTGGTCTCTCACTCGGAGAGTGTTGGTGTTGAAATAAGCGTCCAGCAGCCCCCGGTCGCGACTTCTTTCATTGCACAGTTGAGTCTAGAGCCACTTGATATTACACATTCTTCGGCTAGGACACAAGAAGGGGAACACCAAATCAAGATTCTTTGTGACTCGATCGGAACGTCTGTAGTGTCTCCGTCAGGCAGAACACGAGGATCGGACGGAAATCCTACCACAGCTACCGAATTGCCAACTGTAAACGTAGGTGGCTCTGCCTCTCAGGTAGATGCCTCAACGGGTAATCTAAGTGATCCCGGAGTTATCTTACACGACTTTGTGTCACCAAGGTCCCTGGACAGCACCCTTAAGGCTGTACGCGAGGCGATGGAGCAGCACGTCGCCGCCGAGATCGACACCGTCACGCTTACTCAAAGGTAAAGGGCATATCATCGACACTGAAACCGTACCTACACCTCCACCGGCTTCTACTCAGCCTACCTACTCGGTGGACACCCTCAAGACGATGCTTCTAGCGCAACTGCTCCAAGAATCCGAAACCAACGCCTCTACAGAAGCAGACCTGATAACCGTTCTGAAATCACAGGTCACTGCTCCTTCATCATCTATTACCACTCGCCTGGATACTAGTGACTCAACTCTTAAGGACTACAACCAAGCGCTAACAACGCTGCCCGAGAGAGTCTGCTCACTCGAAGATACCTGCAAGAGTCAAGCAGGCGGTCTGAAGCGAAAACACGATGATCATGATGATCCTGATCACCGTGAGGGGGAGAAAAGACTAAGACCTACCGAGACTGCCCCTATCCTTACTGAATCGACAACTGTGGTTCATCTGGAACCAGCAACTGCGACAACAACAACCGACGCCGAACCTGAAGCCGAGTTGCCATTAGCCGAGATGGTAATCGACATGGAAATATCAGATGATGAAGACCCGACGGTTTAACACAGGAACTGGTTGAATTTGACTCATCAGACAGACCGTTATTGGATATGATAGATCCAGACTGCGAAGCCAACCCGGAGACCGAAGATGCATGGTATGAAAAAGCCGCCAGTGCCGCAAATCTCCAGGTTAATTTGGTTTTCCCTACTGGTACGTGCGAAGTGTGTGTTTTAATCGCAGTGGGTTGCAAACTGTCCACAGTGGGAAGTGCAAGTGTACACTGTCCACTATGATCGTCACAACAAGTAATAGTTGGTAAAATACCAGAATCGAATCCACAGAGACTGGACAATCAAGACAATACGGTTCTCATGAGCTCCTTTTACAAGTTTCAACTAGAGAGGAAAATAATACTTTGGTTTGGTTTGGTAAAATAGCTACTTGAAACGATTTACTAAATGCTAAAAAGGAGGAATGTAGGTTGGATTTTCCCTAAAATTTATCTCAAATACTCGGTCCTTAGAGTGATCCTCGTATTCGTGGTGGACATTTTCGCTAGAAAAGCCCGGTTACAAAATACTCACACCGTTAGATAAAAATCCCATACTCTTAGTACTTGTTGTTTTGTCAATGGTAATCTCTAAATGGACCTTTTCAGGCCTCGATGGAATGTGTAGAGACAAATACTCTAAGTGTTTTTAATACACAAATTAGCTTGCCTACTACTCCAGTGGGCAGAGATTAGCTCACTGTGCCGACCTCACTTTCGTAAGTGTCAAAAGAATTCTTTCGAATCCCCTAGCATCATTCAAGCTCGTGTCACTGCGCTCTACTTATTTCTAAGTTAAGAACTAGACTTTAGATCCTTGCATGTGATCAGCTTGTTCGCATCCTTGGGTAAATATCGAGAATGAAAGACCAAAACAACAAATATTCTAAGTATAAAGATTACTCAAGCATTTTTGATAAAATCCAGGTACTTCTCCTTCCTACATCCCAAAGGATGTTTAGCCTAACATTTCCGAAGTAAAGAAAACAAAAGATGAAGAATTGCACATAATAAAACTGAAAGTGATTTGCATTAACTGCTCACAGTGGGGAACGAGAAGTCGTCCCTGCACTGTGTATTTCGAACTACAACAGAAAATAAATTACTGAAATTAAATGCTAAGTTACTGCAGTAAATGAAAGCTTACAACTTAAGGAAATGCTAGATAAATTGCAAGATAGATGGATCTAATAAATGAGACCCAACACTCCTTTTTATACTAAGAAGAAGGTGTTGGTCTTTACACAAAAAGGGTTTTCCAAGGTGCAAGGACTGCAGGGAGATGCAGAAATCAGCTCAAAGGATAATACTTCAATCCTCCATGTATAGCCCTTTTTACCCAATGGTCCATTAGAAGTCAACTTTTGCAAGTACAAAGGTACAATCATGATGTGAAGCCTTGAGGAACACTTGTAACAGCCAAATCTCAGCTTCTCTGTCATTGAACCTTCCTCCTCCAGAAAATTAGATCCCAACTAAAAGTTTCTTTTTGATTTCTTTTTTATCAGCTCGAAGAGTGGGGAACCGGAGTGGGCACTGTATACGTCACTGCGGATGAAAAATCGAGAAAACACCCAAAACTTCCCCAAATAATTTATTAAAGACCATGGTTCACTCCTTTTGCTCGTTTTCGTAAATCCTACCAAGAATGGGGGGTTTTAGAAGTGAAATGGCTAAAATTGACAAAATAAAGTGGAAAATAAATGGAAATAATAACTCTAAAAATAGAGTTATCACAACCTCAAACTTAAATCATTACTTGTCCCCAAGTAATAAAAAGAAAGAAATAAAATGAAACACAATGCATAAAAGGTCTTTGAGGGACTTACATATTTCTTGACTTGAATGGGCGTTGATCTCCTTCCTTCGATACTTCCTTCGGTTCCAAACTTGAAAATTTCACTTTTGTGTTTGACGAAACCTTTCCCTTGTTTACCTTTTGATCAATAGGGCTTTCTTGGGTTTGAAGGGTTTATGGATTTGAATCTTTTCCCAAGGGTTTTGGCAAAAATTTCCAAACATGGACCGAAGATCTCGCTTTGAGATTTTTATTTCAAGAAGTGGGTGTTTAGTATTTTGCTATGATAAGTACGTACACTTTCAGGCTTTATTTGGGAATAAGGAGTATGGCTATTTTTTTGTGAGGGTGGGTATTCTGATGGTCCAGAATAGGCACACCATCGTTTTCTGGGAGTGAGCACTTTGATGGTCCAGAAAAGGCACACCATCAATTTTGTTAGTGCTACTCCGATTTTCTTCTGTTTTTGTATTTTTGTGTTTTCTCTTTTTTTTTTTTTTGGGAGGGGGGTACGGCTTACCCACCTCAAACTTGGACTTCACAGTGTCCTCACTGTGAGCAAACTGGAGGTCACTCTGGAAGTTCCCACCTCAAACTTAAAATCTCACAGTGTCCCCACTGTGACATTGAATTAATGAACAAAGGTGGTGGTTTGGGGGTACAAAAAGGATCGTGTTTGGATGCGAAAAATGGCCTATATCATTTCATGGTATCAAGTTGAGATTCGTACTTACAAAAGGGACCTTTTTAAGTTGGAAGCCGAAAGTTGTACCTTGAAATGGAACGAGATCAAACAAGCATTCAAACAACAAATACGTTAGTACCCAAAAGTACCTACCGAGCGATAGGATTTCATGCATTACGAACCAAAATAAGAATTTAGCAAAGTGTCAAAAGCCTAGCCAAAGGCACAAAATATAAAACAAACCGAAATTTAAAATTGTTTTTGAGAGCAAAAGAGTGGAACCAAAGTTTTAACAAACCATTCAACGGGTCGGGGTGGCATCTGGTGAACTGGCGGCGTCATCCTCTTCAAACTCGTCATCACTGGCATTGGTTGGGCAAATATCCTCAGGAAAATCTGGGAGCTGAGCAGCTAGCATTGGGTTGGCCTCTTTCATCATCAGGCCCGTCACCTCATCCCGTTCTCTTGTATACATCCAAAATTTCTGCGTGGCCCGGTTCTGATATCGCTGCTCACTTTCCAGCAACTCGATCCTGTATGTGAGCTTCTTCAAAGCTGCCAAAATCTCTCCCATTTG
Source organism: Saussurea involucrata (assembly GCA_033807775.1). Taxonomy (NCBI): domain Eukaryota; kingdom Viridiplantae; phylum Streptophyta; class Magnoliopsida; order Asterales; family Asteraceae; genus Saussurea; species Saussurea involucrata. The sequence goes on from CM066326.1 coordinate 18,495,276, forward strand.
GTTGCTTGATGATCCGGCCTCGGTTGAATGGAGTGGTGTACGCGGCGTTCTCACAACATGTTCCTCAGCAATGGTCACAGTGGGGTGAACAGTCCCCACTGTGGGGATATCTTCTGATTGTTCAGCTGGAGGAGTGACGACGTACCTTCCCATCTTGCGGATGGTTTGTGCGCTGATGTTGCTCGTGGAGTCAAACCACTGATCCTCCACCGCCGAGGGTACACCTGCGTCTATCATTAGTAACGTAACGAGGCAAGGAAGGGGCAAGACTACCTTTTTTCTGTTTCGAGCTTGATCTATGGCCGCATGCATAACAATTCCGACGTTGATTTTTCGTCCAGTGAGGAGGCAGTACAACAAAGCACATTTATGCATAGACAATGTGGTATCGTGCGATGTTGGGGACATAGAGGCCCGGAGAAATTGGAACCAAACAGCGGCCTCGGTAGTGAGGGAGCTAGCGTTTAGGCACCTTCTCTGGCCGTCTTTATTCCACGGCTTCCCCTCGACTGCTATTTCGCGCAAGACAAGATCCTCGTCCGTCGGGGTCATTTTCTTTAAAAACTGGGCAAACTCACACACAGCCGGGCTCCTTCTTCCTAATACCCGGTTAATCGCTCCTGGAGTATAGCTTACTTGCTTACCCCGAACTACCACAGTGGGATCCTTTGCTTGAGAGGCCTCGGCGTAAAATTCACGCACTAACGAGGCATTCGCGCGTCGATTGGCTTCAGCCAAAATCGACCAGTCTTGCGCTACAATCCTATTCTTAACAAATGGGTTGGCCTCAACAAACTCAGGGTCGAAACCCCTCTCTAACTTCAGTTTCTGTGTAGCAATGCACTCATAGTGGGCAGCCACCTCCGGAGTGGTGAACTGCCTGGGCACCCCACTGGGGGCATGCGCAGTGCCCACTGTGGATTGATGTGGGTTTTTGGTTTGAACTTGGTCATCCCCAACATCAATCTCAACAGAAGATGAACTTAAAGAGGGCTGAAGACTTGTACCTTTCTTTGACGGTTGTTTTGCCGGCCTTTTTGTCGGTTGTTTCAGAGCTTTGGTCACCGCAGACCGGGTGACCACTCCTTTCCTTCTTGTGGCCCGCAGAATTAGGTTCTCCCCACTGTGGGCAGTCTTCCTCACTGTCTCTCTTTCAACACTATCCCCAAGCTTGCGGTATTGTTCCTGATAGTCATCATCAACCTTCCTCTGAAATTCCACTTCTTCAGCAAAAATTTCTGCCTCAGCCCTTTTCCTTTCTTTCTCAAAAATCCTTTCCTTCTCAGCCTTCAACCTTTCTTCTTCCATTCGCTTTTCCTCTTCTTCCTTTCTGATTCTTTCTTCTTCCTCTCGACGCCTCCTCTCGACCTCTTCCTTTCTTTTTCTAATGGCTTCCATTTTCTGTTTGAACTCCTCTGCTAACCGCCTCTCTTCTTCTTCGGCTAGAAGTGTCTCGGTCTCGAAATGGGTGATACTGTTGTCTGAGACTTGCGATGATGAAGTAGCCTTTGGGCTTTCGTGCTTTGAAGAACCCTCGTCGGCCGCACCGGAGATGATCGGGTTTTCGCCGGAGACCGGTGGCGGTTCGTTCAGGTCATTGGTGACGGCTTCCGGTGGTTGTTCCTCGGCGGTCCTGCGGCGGACGGCCGCACGTGTTAGTGCATCGGGGTTGGTGTTCATTCTCTTGGTTCTTGCCATTTTTAGGGTTCTGGAAGGGTTTTGCTGGTGGGTTTTTCGTAGAGAGAGAAATGAAGAAGAAAAAGTTTGCTGGGTAAATTTTGGTAGCAAAAGAGGTTAAGGTGGTTTTTGGAAATGTTTTCTTGTCAAAAATGGGGGGAAACCGCCGGTTTTAGGAGAGAGGGAGAGGAAGGACAATGATAGCTTTGCTTGGGAAATGATGAACTATGACAACATGGCCTAAAAGTAGACTTGATGGCAGCAAAAGGTGAAAGCTTGTCAGCATTGGGCCCCAAAAATGGTCCTTTCATTCGTCAGATGGGGAGTGGGGAGTGCAGTGACCTGAGCCTTCCCCACTGCAAAGTACTTTCCTTGATTTTTCTTCAAAAAGCGGCAATTTCTCCTACACACATTAAAACAAACTACCATGTAGAATTAAAAAAAAAACCAAAAATAATAAAAAGACAGCAAATAAGTGAAATAAAATATTTACAAATGGTTGTGACATTGCTTAACCAGAGCGGGATGGAGAGTGGGATGGAATGTGGGCACTCTTGTTCAGAAAGTGCTTCACCCTTTGCCCATTGACTTTGAAGATTTTTCCGGATTGAGGAGCCATTAAGTCCAGAGTTCCAAAAGGGCTTACCTTGACCACAGTGTAAGGCTCTTTCCATCGTGATTTTAGATTTTCCGGAAACATCCTTAACCTTGAATTAAAAAGTAGCACTTTTTGTCCCTCCCCAAACTCTCCATGAGTGATTTTTTGGTCAGGCCACCACTTGATCTTCTCCTTGTTGGTTTTTGCATTTATGTCGGAGTGATGACAAAGTTCTTCTAACTCATTGAGGTAGGCATATTTTAAGTGGGAAGGCAATGGCTTCAAATTCAAGTCAGGGGGATTTTTGGATGGTAGTTTGACATGTCTATCTTTGAAATCTAGCTGCTCAAAAGCTGCCAAGATCTCGTTACACTCATCCTCAAAAGTGTTATCACTCTCAGATTCGGAGTGCTCACTCTCACTCCTCACTGTGGGCACTGTGTCAAGACGGTAGGTTCCATTAATCGAACTTAAAGCAAAACAGTCTTCGGTTTCCATATACTTAAGGGCCTTGAAGACATTGAAAGTTACCTCTTGGTCATTAACCCGCATCGTGAGTTCTCCTTTGTGCACATCAATCAAAGTACGTCCGGTTGCAAGAAACGGACGCCCTAAGATGATTGGGATTTCTTTATCGGCCTCATAATCTAGAACTAGAAAATCGGCGGGGAAGATAAATTTATCCACTTGGACCAAAACATCTTCTATTTTTCCCTTGGGATAGGCAATGGACCGGTCGGCTAGTTGTAATGTCACGGTTGTGGGTCTAGCCTCTCCAATACCTAACTTGTTAAAAATGGACAGCGGCATCAAGTTGACACTAGCTCCTAAATCACAGAGTGCTTGGCCTACTTCTTGTCCTCCTATTGTGCACGGAATGGTGAAACTACCCGGGTCTTTCAACTTAGGTGGAATCTTGCTTGTTAGGAGGGCACTACATTCTTTGGTCAAAGCCACAGTTTCAAATTCACCCAACTTCCTCTTTTTGTTCAAAATATCTTTTAAGAATTTAACATAGCTTGGCATCTGCTCGAGAGCTTCTACCAAGGGTATGTTAATGTGAAGTTGCTTAAAAATGTCTAAGAATTTTTTAAACTGAACATCGACATTTTTAGGCTTCATTCTTTGAGGAAATGGAATGTTTCGTGGGTCAATCTGAGTTTGCTGTGGTATTGGCTTTGGAACAGTAGTCTTTGGGACAGGTCCAAAAGTGGGAAGGTCAGGGATGTCGGTCCCCACTGTGGGGATCACAGTGACTTGAGGAGTGCCCACTATGGTGCTCACAGTGGGTTTTTGAGGCGAATCATCAGATTCAAAAATGATATTTTTCAGATCCTTTCCACTCCTTAAAGTTATGGACTTGACATGTTCTGGTCCTTTTCCTATCACTCTAGCTTGCTCGGTATCACTCGGTAACGTTCCTGGTGGTCTATTCTTAACTTCAACGGCTAGCTGTCCTACTTGGGTCTCTATATTCCTAATGGCTGCTTGGGTTTGATTCATAAAACCTTTGAGAATCGACTCGATCGATTGTTGAGCCTCAGCTGGTTGGTTGGATCGTGGTTGGTATGGTTGTGGGGACTGCCCACTGTGATGTGGGGATTGCCCACTGTGATGTTGCTGAAATCCCGGGGGATTGTATGGTCTTTGCTGGATGTGACTCGGTCCTTGGGGTTGGAGTCCTTGATTACCGGACCAAGAGAAATTCGGATGATTTCTCCAACCTGGATTATAAGTCTGCGAATAAGGGTTGTTCCTTTGGTTGGTCCCTATGACATTAACAGATTCGGGGTTTGCTGGACAATAGTCGAAAACATGCTCCTCTCCACAAAGGGAGCAGTTATCAGCGAGATGGGTTGCGGAATTGACTTGGCCTCGATTTTGATTTAAAACGATTTTTGTCAAGGCCACTAATTGTGCATTCATGGTTTTGAGTGCTTCGGAATCTATGGTGTTGGTCTTTGACATGGGTGCTCTCGGATTTGACCATTCGGTATTGTTGTTGGACACTTTTTCTAAGATTTGATATCCTTCGTTGTAAGTCATACTCGTAAATGTTCCACCGGCTGTTGCATCTAAGATGATTTTGGCTGCATTGGAAAGACCATTGTAAAAGGTCTCCAATTGGATGCAATGTGGGATGCCATGATGTGGGCACTTTCGAAGTAAATCTTTAAATCGTTCCCATGCATCCGAAACAGCCTCATCTTCCTCTTGCCTAAATAAAATTATATCATTTCGAAATCTAACATTCCTTGTTGGAGGAAAGTATTTTTGCAAAAATCTATCGGCAAGTTCTTGCCAAGTGGTTATCGAGTGAGGTGCATGTGCGTTCAGCCAAGATTTTGCTTTGTCCCTTAATGAAAAAGGGAAAAGCCTTAGTCTTAATGCCTCATCACTAACACCTTGCAATTGAAAGGAATCGGTCATTTCTAAAAAAGATTTTAAGTGCGAGTGCGGATCCTCAGATGGCGATCCTCCAAATTGACCCATGGCTTGGATCATTTGAAACATCACCGGTTTGAGTTCAAAATGCGTTGCAACAATATTGGGTCTCAAAATTCCGGAGCTTAAATCACCAACTCCGGAAGTAGCATAGTCCCGTATTTTTCGATCTTTGTTATCGGCAATCGTGATTGTGGTCTCCACTATAGGTGGCGGTACTGCAGCCATGTTCACAGTGGGGATCACAGGAGGTTGTCGATTTGTTTTCTTTTTTCTTCGTGTTTTTCGCAACGTTTTTTCTATTTCGAGATCTATTGGAACCAAATGTTCGAGTTGTCGCCGTGGCATACAATACGAACAGCTTAGAAAAACTAGTTACTCGGGCTCGAACAAAAACTAATGTCTTGAGATTTAAAATCACGCCAGTCCCCGGCAACGGCGCCAAAAACTTGATACGTGCGAAGTGTGTGTTTTAATCGCAGTGGGTTGCAAACTGTCCACAGTGGGAAGTGCAAGTGTACACTGTCCACTATGATCGTCACAGCAAGTAATAGTTGGTAAAATACCAGAATCGAATCCACAGAGACTGGACAATCAAGACAATACGGTTCTCATGAGCTCCTTTTACAAGTTTCAACTAGAGAGGAAAATAATACTTTGGTTTGGTTTGGTAAAATAGCTACTTGAAACGATTTACTAAATGCTAAAAAGGAGGAATGTAGGTTGGATTTTCCCTAAAATTTATCTCAAATACTCGGTCCTTAGAGTGATCCTCGTATTCGTGGTGGACATTTTCGCTAGAAAAGCCCGGTTACAAAATACTCACACCGTTAGATAAAAATCCCATACTCTTAGTACTTGTTGTTTTGTCAATGGTAATCTCTAAATGGACCTTTTCAGGCCTCGATGGAATGTGTAGAGACAAATACTCTAAGTGTTTTTAATACACAAATTAGCTTGCCTACTACTCCAGTGGGCAGAGATTAGCTCACTGTGCCGACCTCACTTTCGTAAGTGTCAAAAGAATTCTTTCGAATCCCCTAGCATCATTCAAGCTCGTGTCACTGCGCTCTACTTATTTCTAAGTTAAGAACTAGACTTTAGATCCTTGCAAGTGATCAGCTTGTTCGCATCCTTGGGTAAATATCGAGAATGAAAGACCAAAACAACAAATATTCTAAGTATAAAGATTACTCAAGCATTTTTGATAAAATCCAGGTACTTCTCCTTCCTACATCCCAAAGGATGTTTAGCCTAACATTTCCGAAGTAAAGAAAACAAAAGATGAAGAATTGCACATAATAAAACTGAAAGTGATTTGCATTAACTGCTCACAGTGGGGAACGAGAAGTCGTCCCTGCACTGTGTATTTCGAACTACAACAGAATTTAAATTACTGAAATTAAATGCTAAGTTACTGCAGTAAATGAAAGCTTACAACTTAAGGAAATGCTAGATAAATTGCAAGATAGATGGATCTAATAAATGAGACCCAACACTCCTTTTTATACTAAGAAGAAGGTGTTGGTCTTTACACAAAAAGGGTTTTCCAAGGTGCAAGGACTGCAGGGAGATGCAGAAATCAGCTCAAAGGATAATACTTCAATCCTCCATGTATAGCCCTTTTTACCCAATGGTCCATTAGAAGTCAACTTTTGCAAGTACAAAGGTACAATCATGATGTGAAGCCTTGAGGAACACTTGTAACAGCCAAATCTCAGCTTCTCTGTCATTGAACCTTCCTCCTCCAGAAAATTAGATCCCAACTAAAAGTTTCTTTTTAATTTCTTTTTTATCAGCTCGAAGAGTGGGGAACCGGAGTGGGCACTGTATACGTCACTGCGGATGAAAAATCGAGAAAACACCCAAAACTTCCCCAAATAATTTATTAAAGACCATGGTTCACTCCTTTTGCTCGTTTTCGTAAATCCTACCAAGAATGGGGGGTTTTAGAAGTGAAATGGCTAAAATTGACAAAATAAAGTGGAAAATAAATGGAAATAATAACTCTAAAAATAGAGTTATCACCTACTGATGACGATGACAACATTGATTATGATCTATTCCTGCTCCAGAATTTATATGGTTCTTCTCCCGTTCACTCTGCTCAACCCGATGAAACTTCAACAAGACCCGAGACCTCAACTGCAAATATTCAGACATCTCCTAAGCAACCGACAGCTTCTGATCTCACACTTCCTCAACAACGAAAAATTCGTTGGGAGAAGATCCCGATATTTATTCCTCATCTGGAGGAATTCCTGAAGAAGCTGTTTGTTCACAAGCTATGCCCGATCGAGCCGACCTTCTGCCTTGGTATTTACAACTACAACCCCGAATACCAACACCGGTACATCTGCGCAATGAAGCGGTGTCTTCCAGTCAGTCAAGTCAAAACAAAGCATAAGATCACCGAGGTACTCAACATCCAGTCAAGCCGTGTGATGAAAATAATGTATCTAGTGTTCACTGTCAGACGCGAAGACGGTAACGAATGGATATTTTCTGAAGCCGACTTCCAGCACCTCCAACTGTTTGACTTCCTAGCTATTCTGAAAGACCTTCGTTCAAGAACCATCCGACCGCTACCTGTTACAAAGGCGCTTGAAGCTGTTCGTCGAATCCTGGTTCGTACAATTATTATGTCCTATCTAACGGGCTTTCAAATGGCAGTCGAGAACAGAGCAAAGAAGGTAAATCTAATAAAGCCGAATCTGAAAGCTCCTGAATTGAAGATGTATTCCGAGAACGCTCTGCTTCTACAACCTGAATTTGGGATAGTCTTCATCAACGAACAGAAAGAGAATAAATTTCTGCGATTCAGTCAGGTAGACAGATTCTGTGATGGCACACTCTTCAAGGTTCGAGACGTTCTTCGAAAGATCATTACGCACGAGTCTGAAAATCCAAAGGTTTCGTATGTTCCGAACTCGAATGAGATAATTGCACGAAACGCTTTAGAAGTGGTTGAAGAACGCATTGACTATCGCCGCACTATCAGATTGTTCGAGGTACACTTTGCGCTTCGTAAAAGATATGTTTATAACTGGCGAGAGCTGGAGCGCGAACTCGAACTTCAAATCAAAGGGGGAGATTGTTAGGGTCATTTATTGTTGATTTAAAGTTCAAGGGTGTAATTTGTATTTGTTTAAATTGAGCTTATTAGTGAACGGGTCGTGGGCTTGTTAACCACGGGCCCGTCATATAAATAGTTTCCTTAGCCTTAGAAAATAGGCTAGTTGTTCATTTGCTTTCTATTCCTTATTGTAAATTCTCTCTGAAAGCTAATACATGGATGACCAGTTGAAATCGTATACTTGATTGCTTATCTATTTGATTTCATTGTTCGTTGCACGGATCTAGAACTCTCAGTTTCATTTGGTCAGAAAGTTCTAAAAAGAGAGGTTCACATACCTGACATGGCTTTGCCTTATCTTCTTCAGCCGGGGAATGATAGCCCATGAATGCATCAGCACCAGACTCTTCTTCATCATCAGAACGACCCAACCAGTAGTCGTTTTCAACAAGTAACGCTTCTCCAGCTTCCTTCTGTTCTATCAATGCAAGCTTCGCCTTGTAATAGTGTGAATTCTTTACGACAGGACTCCGACAATCTTTCGCAAAGTGACCAAGCTTCCCGCAATTGTAGCAAGTCACGGGTTCATCTTTCTTCTTGCGGTCATCTTTCTCCGTCTTCTCTTTCTTGTCAGACTGGTCGGACTCATCAGCTTTCTTCTTTCCTTCATATTTGTCCTGATAATCATGACGCTTGTTGGAGGAGGTGGAGTAGCGCTGATTATTGGACGTCAGCTTCTTATAGAACTTTTGTTGTTGAAAGGATCTGGAGATCAAAGCCATAGCATTCTTTAAGGCAGTAAGTTCAGGATCAGAATCATTGCCTTCATCTTCCTCAGATTCGGGCTCAGCGTCACTTGGCTCTTGAGTTCGTTTGGAACGACGGCCAGAAGATTTGCCTCGTTTGAAAGACATGAGGGCCAATGGATCAGCAGCTGGCTTTGATGCAGTCTTCTTCTCGCTCAGAAGTTCATTTACTTCATCTTCGTCTTGAAGAAGTGTCTCATAGAGTTCATTGATGCCAATTTTCTCTATCAGATTGTTGTGCTTGACATGAGAAGCAAATGCCTTCCATTCTGGCAACAGGTTGTTGAGAAACTTTAGCGCGTTTTCCGTGTTGGAGCGAGTGATCTGATTCTTGTTAAGCTCATTAAGAAGTAGACAAAAGCGTCCTTAGGCCTGGGTGAGAGATTCGCCGGTGCGCTGCTTAAACCCATCGAATTTGGTTATGGCGCTGTTGATCTTTAGTAGATTCCCGACAGCACTCCCGCGCATCATTCTTGCCACTTGATCCCACATGCCCTTCACCGTGTCTTTGTAGCTGTCGATGGCAGTGTAGATCGTGTTGGGTAGAGCTTGAACAAGATATCTTTTAGCACACTTTTCTCCCTCGAGCATGCCTCTTTCGTCGTCAGACATTTCGATGAGTGTCTTTTTCACGGAATGTTCTTTAACCTCTGCAGTTGCTGCTATAGTCCTCATTGGCGGAGGGATTGGACCATTTTCAAGAGCTCGTGAGATAAACTCGAAGTTATCCTTTGACTCTATGAAGAGCATAAATCTGTCCCGCCACTGGCTTTACTCACCTGGGTAGAGGCAAGGTGGTTTGGAATCGGTGCCGATAGCAAGAGCGCCGCGTGAAGTCATCTTTAGTTGCACTAGAGTGATCGTCAGACAGTGATTGATTCAAAGTGAAAACCTAACGCAAGTCACTATGAGTGATATCCTAACGCAGGTCCTACGACTGATTAGAACTAGGAACAGGTAATATTTCAACTGAAATGAACTTACCGGATAGGAATCCGAATAAGAAGTCTGATCTGGAAGTGTCCGAATCAGATTGAGTGATAACAGTTCAACATCTCAAAAGTATCCGGATAAATGAAAGAATCCGGACAGCCTAAGGTTTCCGGATAACAAGGGTTACCGGATAGCAATAGATTCCGAATGATAAAGACAAAAACAATACTTACCGAATGATTGGAGTATCCGGATGACTAGCTTTCCGGATGAGGAACTTACCGGGTGAACTGGTCCGGAAAGAATCGGATTGACCGGAAACTTCGAGTTGTCCGGGTAAAATAGGTTACCGGAAACTTTGAACAAAGTACCCGGAAAGATTGGATTTTAAGGAACTTACCCGGAAAGATGAATCGCGTCCGGAAAGAGTTAAGGAACTTCCGGAAAGTGCTGCTACTATCCGGAAAGTGCGGCTGTTTTACCCGGAAAGAACGGCTGGAGTGATGAATTCGATTGGGAATCAACTAGGGTTGCTCAAAAACGTTCCTGAAAGATTAGAAACACTACCAAGCACAAAAATAACACTACCCAGTTAGATTTTGAAGCAAAAACAACGCGTTTTGATGGCTAAAATATGATTTTTATTAAGAACACACTCAAAACTTTTGAACTTTGATTTGCTTAAATACCACTTAAACGATCGAAATAGATTCTGAAAACTTACAGAATCACTAATAGCAATGATACTAACAATACCCAATAAACGAAATCGATCAATTTTACCAGAATCAAAGAATTGATTTTCAAATAAGAACACAGACGTGAAAAAATAGAAAACTTACCAGAATTCAATATGAGAACTTTGAATCAATTCTGTCCGTCAGCTCTGATACCAATTGTGAGTCTCAGATCCGTGCAACGGACAATGAAATCAATAGATATGAACACAATGTTTATGATTTCAACTGGTCATCCCTCTTAGCTTTCAATAATTCAAAGAGTTTACAATTAGGAGTAGGAAAGCAATAAAGACAACTAGCCTATTTTCTAAGGCTAATACACTTTATATATAGCGGGCCCGTGGTTAACAAGCCCACGGCCCGTTCACTAACTAGGCTTAAATTAAACTATTACAATTAGCCCCTTGAACTTTAATTCAACATAAATTCGACCCTAATATAGTATCTGGGAAACTCAAGTTACCGGATATTTTCTGAAAACACCCATAATCCGGGTATAACTGGAAACCAAAGTAATCCGGATACCATCCGGTAAACTATTTATTCGGAAACTTAAATACTTACCGGATATTTTCACCATTAATATTTTACCGGACACCACTGAAATGGAAACTTCCGGACACTAACAAAATCATCCGGTAACTTCGACCTGCACCCCAATTCCTCAACACAGATCGACAACCATTCAGCTATCTCTTTATACAAGTTAACCATAAATGTCCAATACTCTTAACAATATCAATTTACTTATTAATTTGATAAAAGACATGTAATTTCATAAAAAGATGAACTCACCTGGATTGAATTCAAAGTCGATAACCCAAAACCAAATTCCAGTAATCAAATTCCTTCTCCCCCACTGATTCGATAACCTACTGAAAGGTGATATACACTGCGATTACCAATTTTTTCAGAAATTGAGTAGGGAAGATGATTGAAAACTATTACCAAAAAGAACCCAGATGTTTGATTTCTTCTTCTCTTTTTTGCCTGCTCAGAACCGACTTCCAAACTGAGAATTGAGATATTCTCAATTCCAAAACCGCCTTCCCCATTAAATACATAACCAACTTTAAACAAAAGACCAAACCAACCCTGAAGTTTCATAATTCCACAAATAATTCAAACTTTGGTCAATTACACTTTGACCCTTCGACACTAAATCGTACACTTTGTTTAAAATAACATCCCCTAATATTTCAAACGTTCTCCCAAAATGTACAATCATTATGGAAATCGGACTGGTGTGCCAGCAATGACGCTGGGCTCCCAAGTGGGGTGGATTGTAAGATCCCACATTGGTTGGAGAGGGGAACAAAGGTTCCCTTATAAGAGGGACTTGATACCTCCCCTATCAAACGCGTTTTAAAATCGTGAGTCCAGGTGTGTGGACAAAGCGGACAATATCTTGTACGGTTGACCTGTGTTGTTACAGAGTCCCTCATCATCGTCATTGGCCCCGACGCCTTCCACCTCTCCTTCTTCAAGCTCGTCCTCCAGGTCGAGCTCTTTCTCATCGTCGACCTGCTCCATGTAGGTGGCGAACTCGGCCGCAACATTGGCTATAGGGTTCTTCCCCTGTAAATGACGGCGCATAATTATCTCCTTGACCTTGAGACGGATCAAAGCCTCAAAGGAGGCCAATCACCCTTCTTGTTTGGCGATCAACCTCTCCTGCGAGCCAACAAGCGATCTGAGGTCCTCGACCCGAACCTCACTCTCCTTGACCCTGGAGTCAGACATGGAAGCCATCGCCAAAGCTTCCCCCCAATGCTCCCAGAGCTCCTCTTTCTCCCGATTCGCGACTTCCAGATGACTCTGCATATCATCGAGTCGAATCTAGAGAGATTTCGCCCTGGCCGTCACCGCCTGTTCCCCCTCACGAGCTTTACGCTCCGCTTCTTCGGCGCGTCGGATTCACTCAACGGCCATAGGAGCCACTCGTCTGATTTTCTCCATATGATTGTACAGACATAGTGACGCTTGAAACGCTTGTAGACGCACGGTCAATCAATTAGAATATTAGACAAAAATGAAAAGTCTAAACGAACAGTGAAAGCTCACCTTAAAGGAGAGCCCAACAACATGAGATCCCAACCTCCTCGTATCTCCCTTGGAAGGACGGAATAAGAAATTTCCCCGGGTCGAGGAAGAACTTTGTCGCGTCAAAGGCATCGTCGGACATAAAATTCGACGGCAACATAAAGTTGACCGTCGAAACCTCTGGACCACCCTCAGTCTGGTGGCCCTTCCCTTTGTCTAGTGGAGTAGACGATTGGGGCTTTGTCGCCTCAACTAATGGCATCACCTCTGACGATGGAGGAGCCAGCGTCGCAGCAGCTACGTCTTCAGACATCTTCGCCATCTCAGGTGCGAAAACCACCGAAGGATCGCCACTCTTAGACGACGGTCCCTTCCAAAACGTCGTCCTAGTTTTCTTTATCCCCGACGAAGGGGATGGTTGGGATTTCCTTTTCATCTCCATGGCCTTTCTGGACAAAAGGAGTTGTGTCTCTCTCTTAGAGAGACCCTGTGGCAGCTTAGACCCAGATCCACCTGCAATCGGAAACAAAAATCCAAAAGAAAGAAGAAAACGAATCGTATGACCAGATGCCGTACGATCAACCTCCAAAACATCGCACAAGATAAGAAAAATATATCAATTATGAGCAAAAGCAGGTAAAAAAATGATAAAACGGACAAAAAAATGAAACATTACTAAAAATAGGAACTAAAAATGACAACTTACAAAACTAAAATGAAAAATAAGGACTAAAAGTGTAAAATACTAATACTTATAAAAGACAAGGACTAAAAATGACACACCTAGAAACTTAAAAAAAACTCTAGGGACTAAAAATGTAAAAATCTAAATGTTAAAATTCTGGGACTAAAACTGTAAAAACACTAAAACACTAAGTACAGGGACAAAAACTGTCAAACCTGTAAACTCTAAACAACAGGGACTGAAAATGAATAAAATGGAAACTAAAAAAACTAGAGGGACTAAAAAACTAATAAACTGAAACTATTAACTACGGGGACTAAAAATGTAATACACTCAAACTATAACTACAGGGACCAAAAATGATAAACTCTAAACTATCTAATGGACTTAACAAAAAAAACTAACTAAAAAGGACTAAAAATGTAAGACAATTAACGGAAAAATTAACAAAACGTTAACTAACTAACCTAACTGACACTAACAGAAATAGGACTAAAAATGAAACAAAGTAAACTATCCTAACTGAAATATTAACGAAATCTAACTAAACTTAACGGAATTGGACCAACAATGTTACGAATGTAACGGAGATTTAACGGGACTCCGTTAATTCACTGTTCACCCGTCATCTTCCTCGTACAGTTCACGCTTTCAGCTTCGTTTTTCTGAGTTTTTACACGTTGAAACAGATTTCTTTTGGTTTCTTCGTGTTCTTTGATCATCAATCAACAGATTTAAAACAACAACAACAACATTACATGTAACAAGTTTCGATTGTTAACAACCAACTTTCAAACTCCGGCGATGAAACGTTTTGCCGGTCGATGATCATTTCAGGTGAGAAAACAAATTCGTTTTGTACGATAACAAATATTGTCGGACAAGGTTTGATCGACAAAATCTTGTGTACGACAATCAATTTTTATCGGACAACAGTTGTACGAGAAGCAGTTTGATCGGACAAAACTTATCGGACAATCTGATTGGACGACATTTATCCGAGAAGTATGAACACTATGTTGTACGAGGAGAATGAACTCTGATCGGACAAGTGTCAAACTTTTGAGTTTTCCGGTGAGTGACTTTTAAACCACTAAAACTCACTGATTTCGTGTCAATTTTCAAATCTAAAAATTGTAGGATGATCGAAAATGAAACACGAATCGATCTGTGAAAACCAAAACATTTCAAATGCAATGAATCTTTAGATCGATTACCATCATCAAATCTTCACGAAGAACACCGTCGAAATACAAAATTTCTAAAAACACACTGAAACTTTGTGTTTTTCGGATCTGGATGATTGCAAACTACTCGAAATTACTAAGCAATATGATATGTGGCAGCAATAAGGATTAAACTTCAATTAAATCTTCAAGCAGGATGAAACTTTGTGTTTTGGTGTTTTTGTTGATGAATACTTTTCGACCTGCACCTTTTCCAAATCACAAAAAAATGATATTTTGTTTTTCTTTTGATTTCTTTTTGATGGAATGTGTTAAGAGATACACAAAAATTAAATCTAAGCAAACAAATTCAATCAAAAACCACGACAAAAATCAAAATCGATCAAAATTGCAAAGAACACGATTTTCTTAAAATTTTCGAATTCGGATCAAAAAATCGATTCTAATGAAAACTTGATTAACACAAATGATTTTGAATGATTTACTTATGATCAAATCACCAAAACAATCACAGAATCAACCCAAAAATTATCAAATTCTTGAGAAATTTAAGAAAATCTCAAGAACACCAAAAACTTTCAATTTTCTCAAAATTTGACAAAAATTTCTTCAAATTTGTGCATAAATCGAACTGATTAGGCTCTGATACCACTTGTGAGTCCAATCTAATCAAGTAACAATGCTAGAACAATGAAAGATCTTCATTAGAGATAGAGAAAGAATATAAGAATTGAGTTTAGATCTCCTTTCTCTCTCTAGATTCTCTCTTTATGATGTCATCCCTTTCAATACACACTTACCGAGAGTTCTTTTCAAATTCTATTACAAGCATTCTATTTATACTCCTTTGACTAACACTAGAATACTTTGACTTTGACTCTCAACACCCTTACTTTGACTTTTACAATTATTACAAATACACATTAAATCTTGAAGACATTTATGCTCTAACAAAATTTACCTGACATCTTCACTTCTTCTTCCTTCTTTTCTACTCCTCCCCTTGCGGCTGACGATTCAGATATTTGGGCCTCAACAGGTTCGTCGTTAGAGTCCTCGACGACAAGTGCGCGATTGGTAGAAAAAGAACGATCATCGATGCTATATCGTAGGAACCGTTTGATCTTCTCTGGAGTCTCCAAGGGGTTGAACTCCCTCGAAGTCAATAACTGGATCACAAGAGAAAGCAGGTAAGTATTTAAAATATTGTTTTGAATTTGATGGGCTAAAATTTAAAAACTCCTCATGAAGAATAACAATGCAAGAAATCGTACGACAAAAGAAAAACCTACCATCTCTATTCCAACCCGTCGTTACCCATGATAAATCTCCCTCGACGAGGTCTAGAGATCGCATCATACCAAAATCATACCGCGCCTTCCAACCTCGGTCGTTTACCTCGGTATTATGGACTAAGACACGATCTCCCCTAAGCCTCGAATAAAGGCTATAACGACGATTGCTATCCCCCTTTACTATGTAAGCCGCCAAAGGTCATTTATCGTGAAAGGGGTTTCCCAGTCGGACGTAACCCTTTCAATCACATGGACGATGAACCAAAACTGAGGCATCGTCTGTCTGGGCGACAGATCGAACTTGTCCAAGAACATCCTAGATAACGGCGAGTAGGGCGACCTGAACCCTATTCTGAAGGGATATTCGTACATAACAAAATATCCCCTTGGACATTGATGAGGACGAAGTTGGTCAGGAGGGTTTATCCTAATAGCAGCAGGTATTTGAGCCAGAGCCCTAAAAGAATCAAGCTCGTCCCTCTCATCGATTGAACCGGGAGGCTCACTCGACATGATAAAATCAGGAGAAGTCACTTGGGCCACGTACAACTCTCTGACGTCCTAGTTCTTAGAGAGTTTCTTCGCTAAAGTCTTAATATGCATAAGGGGTATAGAATTCGTACCTTAAATATGCTTCTAAAAACCTCAAAATCTTGGAAAGGATTCGGTTCTTGCAGAATTCGGCAAAGATTTCAAGAAAATCTCTCTCTAAAATGCCAGGAAGCGTAAAAAAGGAAATGATCGGCTTTGAAACCTTATTTATACGGTTTCCAAGTGTCAGGTCGAGCCCCTCGATGATCGACACATGTCATCGCCCTTTCGCATGCCACCGTCGGATAAACAACATGTGTCCACAGTTGTCATCCACACACACGAACGTCATCACGACGTCATCAACCTTATCGACTTTTCGGTTACCCTTGAGCCAATTCGAAGGACTTGCTTCGCACGACAAGTCCTGTATTAAGATAAGGTCTCTTAAATTATGCACGATCATATCTTTAACGTCTCCAGTAAGGTATCCCTGTCGTACGACCGAAATGTCTACCGAAACAGACGATCTTCGTACGACAACATATAACATAACATGCATATATAACATTGATTTACAACAAAAGTTACATAACAAACCAAGTACGGTCCCTTCGGTCTCCTAAATTACAAAATATATATATAAAAGCTTCCTTCACTTTATCCTCTCCTTTGCCGATCCTTAACCTGGAAAAACATATTTTTGAAAACAAAATGAGGGTTTGACCAAACGGGTCTAGTGAGTTAATCCCTGTCGTTTCAAATTCGTTATAAAACCAATTTATATAAAACCATGTTTCAAAATAGTTTATATACAACCTTCGTGTCAATTCACACATATACCGTAAGTATACAAACACCACATATACCACACATATAAACACCACATTAAGACTCATGCATCTCATCCCACCTTATTCCTCCACAACTGGCCATATTAATTGGTAGCAAGCCAACTAATTCACCGGTCCGCTCACCGAAACCCGGCTACTCACCGGTCCGCTCACCGGAACCCGGCTACTCACCAAACAACGCTATACGGATTCTATAGCCAAACACATTGGTCCTAAGCCCGGTCAACGTATTATCACACATTATAATACTCATGTAAATATAATACCTCAATATATTATAATTCACATATATCGCACATATAGACACATAATCACCAATTATCACATTCCCAAACCATACGTATATGTATTCCAGTAAAAATATTTTTAAAGTAAAACTCACCTCGATCGCTTATCCATAAACACTTCCAAGCTTTTCTCTAAAAGATTCAGTCTTTCAATCCAAACCCACAGAATCTGAAACAATTTAAGATACAAATACCGCTTTACTAGCCAAACACATGAAGCCTAACAAGTTCCTATCCTCAGCTGTCCCATTACACACTGCACTTAACACACTACCGGGACTTCTCAGTACCGGGACTCCTTGGTACCGGGAGTCTCGATCACCGGGAGTTCACAATACCGGGAGTTCACGTTACCGGGAGTTGACTATACCGGGACTCTACACTACCGGGAGTCGATAATACCGGGACTCCATGGTACCGGGAGTCGACCAGACCGGGAGTCCATCTTACCAGGAGGCTAAATGACCGGGAGTCTACCGGGACTTCCCCGGGACTCTCAAGAACACAGTCGGTTCCAATTTCTCAGATTCAATTGAAACTAACACAAATCACTAAAATCAAACTTTCTAAACCGATAGAAACTTGCTATAACCGATTACAAACATAATATGAGAAGAAACTATACCTCAATAACGACTCCAAACGAATCAATCGAAGCCCTAACCGTACGAATCCTTTTTCCGCTTCTTCTCGCCTTAGGAACACACACACACACACTGATAATATCTGGACGTTGCTGCTGAATGAAATATCTGAATATCTTAAGGGTGTATATCAATCCCATACTTACCATTTAGACCTTGAACTTCTCATTAATGACCCAAACACCCCTAAACTTATAATTTACCCAAACTTACCCTTAACTTCTAACTCCATAAAACAAATCCCAAACTTTCCATAAAACTAAAATTATAACATTAAATAAACTAATAATATACCCGGTTATTACAACATCTCCCCCTTAAAAGAATTCCGTCCCGGAATTCGGTTAGACGAAAAGGTATGAAAACTTAGTTTTCACTATACTCAATCAAAACCATATATTCTACTATCTTAAAATAAGATCATCCCTCCATTTTCTTTTCCACTTAGAGTCAAAACTAATAACCCTTTGAAGAGCAAGTATGCTATTCTCAATATTACCAAAACATCAATAATTTTAATTCCACACAAAAATTTCACCCCTTTTAAAACAACGATAACCACCAACTTATTAATACTAACCGCATTTTACACACATCATTCGCAATTTACTCAATTAATCCATCCTACAAAGTCGATCCAAATCTTAAAATAACCATAATCGAAATTTTCTGCCAAATCACCCAAAAATAAAATCCCCCGAATGCTCAAAATAACTCGATAGATCATAAAAAGAAATAACTTATATTCACATGAAACTAATCCAAATAACACCACATTTTATGCTTACTCTGAACATTTACTACGCTAATACTACTTTTTACTCCACCAGTCTTTCACGACAAACGTCGTGTTCTACACTTTTACAATACTAATTCGAAATCATAAACATACACTTTCCATATAAAACTTGTTTAGCAAGTACAATCTATTTCTTATACTCTTCCATGAAATAAAATTATACTCAACAAAATCATTTTATATTATGGGTAAGTTTCTTAATTTTATCAAACCCGAATACCTCATTCTACCATTCCCAATTCTTATGCTAGCATAGCATAACCATGATAATCACACATCAATACTTAAATACACTTGACACTAAATCATTCATGCAAATCATATTCACACATGCAAGACCAAGTCTAATCAAACAGTTCCACTAAAATTGCAATAACAATCCAACACTCCAAAAATAACGACACTCTACTCTCTCATAAATCACATAATCAACTTGGAGTATCATCTTAACCCGCAGTTAAACTTTTCTCCATAGACTATACACCACTCTATCGTCGCTTCTCTAACCCAAAATATGTCTAAGACAGACAACACTTTCTTGCATGAATTACCCCGATCACGAACCATAGATAACAATTGATTCCCACACTTGCCACAACATCACTCTCGCACTACTACCATGTCCTATCCAATGGTCCTTCACCCTGAGCATTACATTTGACTACTTTCTTCCACTCTCTTCTCAACATAAAACATGTTTCCCCAAGGACAGCTCACTAGGAGGTGCTCACCCACGAGCTAGCTTTCTTTCACTTCCAAACCAACCGCACACACCCAATTTCAACGATTACCATACTTAACCGAGTTAATCCGAAATCACACTCAATGCTCGAAACAACCACACACTTTTCTCAAAACGGTAATACTCCACTCCTTAGCTAACCATCTACTGCCACTCCCTTCTCTTATTCTCGAATAACAATACTACGCACCACTTAGACATCTATGCCTCTGCACACATACTTTTGTCACATCTGAACAACTTATAAACAGAATCCCTAGCAAAGGTTTCCACTTATACTCACCACATATAATTACTAATCCATCACTTAACCTTACAAAAATTCATTACTACCACACCTCGCACGCTCACTAATTATAAACTGCCACCATCTTATCCACATCACCCCACACCTTTAAACAATACTCTTTTTAGATAGTGTCAACAATCACAATAAGTATAATCTACACAACTCACTAAACTGTCACCTTCATGACCAGGTCAAGACTTCACACACTACCGTTACTCTCCACACATAATCCTCACATTCCACACACTACTACTATTTTTTACACTCAGGCCATCACACTTCACATACTAACAAAATCAGAACAACAGTAATTAAGCACATCCATCACACTTCCTAACATAACCTACTTCATCCAAACCTTCATAACCAACTTATACCCCCACCGTTCTCACTTGAGGAAAAACACAAGACTTTTCATAGTGTAAAATCAAATTTTCAACCTATCCAGTACCCAGTCCCATCGCCGATAATATTACATCAAGTAACGTAACGCTACTTATTACCATTCCACCACAAGGATTCACTTCGACCCTTTCAAATCTTACCGTAAATAAAACCATTCTTACATAACCAAGCAATAGTTCAAACTACAATCATACCGACATTCCGAATTCAAAAGCTCGACTCCACATAAGGGTATTGCACAGTGGTCTCAACTTTTCATCACCTTATTAAGCCAGGTACGGCATTCATAATTATTCTCCACTGTGCAACCCGACTCCACACATAGTAACAATATCACAACAGCATGCAATCAACAATTACGTAGAATTGAACATGTAAACAACTCGTATGCTTTAATAAACGTTTTCACATCGCGAAATATAAAATCTTTTAAATAATTTAATCCGATCAACATGCTCGTAACCATAATCAGTTATGAAAACCTTTCGTAAAACTTTTCATTCACACACAGTAGGTAAGGGAATTCACCTTAGCCTAAGCATTTCGACACACGCTCCGGGATACACTTTAGTTCATACCGAACACCTAAATTGGCGCCACCAAAATGGTGTTAAACTGATAATTACATCCCCAAAATATTCCCAAATCAGTTCTAAGGCTCATAAATCGATATTTTAGATACCATAAACATTAAGAACCGAATACCATCATTTTAAACGACATAAAAACCCACCCAATCCATCTAATGATTCACCATTTTTATTTTTATTTTTATTTTTATTTTTTTTATTTTTATTTTTTAACTCCAAAACTCAAAAACTCAATAAAGATTATCAAGCAATCATGATGAAGCTTCTTACTGATTTGATCAAAATTTATAAGGAATCAATCCCCCAACAATTCCTTACTTTCATCATAACCTCACTTATTCCAGTATATCAATTTTATCTTCTCTTACCGAATTACCGAGGGTCACTTATCGTTACCTAATCAAAAGTTTTAACAAGATCAAGTTCCAACACCATCCTATGCTTACTACTACCTCGAATTCCAACAAGATTATCGAAAATAACTTAATAGGCACACCACTCCCATCTATATTGCCAACACAATTATCAAGTTCCTTTCTAATGCAAATAAGCAACAAAATAATGAAAACACAATTAATCGGTTTGCACCGAAATCAAATAGCACTTTAGCACGTGTAGAGTTTATAGAAATATACCTGTCTTCGTCTATATCCATACGTCGAGTCTGACTTGCCATTCAACAAGGTTAATATACACATAAGCACATTCCCCATATAATAAGGTATTCCAGTTCAAACATGTACTTGTAAGTTCACAATTACACTATACAGGTGTAACTTGAAATTACCTTACATGATGTTCCTTCTACCTTTTTATACTTAACATCCCAAGGTTCTAAAATAATAGGGACATCCTACTTCACATGCAGTTTAAGTCTAGGTATAAATCCCAATACCTAAATCCCTTAAACTAGGGCTCTGATACCATTTGTAACAACCCAGTTCCCATAACATACAACATATAACATAACATGCATATATAACATTGATTTACAACAAAAGTTACATAACAAACCAAGTACGGTCCCTTCGGTCTCCTAAATTACAAAATATATATATAAAAGCTTCCTTCACTTTATCCTCTCCTTTGCCGATCCTTAACCTGGAAAAACATATTTTTGAAAACAAAATGAGGGTTAGACCAAACGGGTCTAGTGAGTTAATCCCTGTCGTTTCAAATTCGTTATAAAACCAATTTATATAAAACCATGTTTCAAAATAGTTTATATACAACCTTCGTGTCAATTCACACATATACCGTAAGTATACAAACACCACATATACCACACATATAAACACCACATTAAGACTCATGCATCTCATCCCACCTTATTCCTCCACAACTGGCCATATTAATTGGTAGCAAGCCAACTAATTCACCAGTCCGCTCACCGAAACCCGGCTACTGACCGGTCCGCTCACCGGAACCCGGCTACTCACCAAACAACGCTATACGGATTCTATAGCCAAACACACTGGTCCTAAGCCCGGTCAACGTATTATCACACATTATAATACTCATGTAAATATAATACCTCAATATATTATAATTCACATATATCGCACATATAGACACATAATCACCAATTATCACATTCCCAAACCATACGTATATGTATTCCAGTAAAAATATTTTTAAAGTAAAACTCACCTCGATCGCTTATCCATAAACACTTCTAAGCTTTTCTCTAAAAGATTCAGTCTTTCAATCCAAACCTACAGAATCTGAAACAATTTAAGATACAAATACCGCTTTACTAGCCAAACACATGAAGCCTAACAAGTTCCTATCCTCAGCTGTCCCATTACACACTGCACTTAACACACTACCGGGACTTCTCAGTACCAGGACTCCTTGGTACCGGGAGTCTCGATCACCGGGAGTTCACAATACCGGGAGTTCACGTTACCGGGAGTTGACTATACCGGGACTCTACACTACCGGGAGTCGATAATACCGGGACTCCATGGTACCAGGAGTCGACCAGACCGGGAGTCCATCTTACCAGGAGGCTAAATGACCGGGAGTCTACCGGGACTTCCCCGGGACTCTCAAGAACACAGTCGGTTCCAATTTCTCAGATTCAATTGAAACTAACACAAATCACTAAAATCAAACTTTCTAAACCGATAGAAACTTGCTATAACCGATTACAAACATAATATGAGAAGAAACTATACCTCAATAACGACTCCAAACGAATCAATCGAAGCCCTAACCGTACGAATCATTTTTCCGCTTCTTCTCGCCTTAGGAACACACACACACACACTGATAATATCTGGACGTTGCTGCTGAATGAAATATCTGAATATCTTAAGGGTGTATATCAATCCCATACTTACCATTTAGACCTTGAACTTCTCATTAATGACCCAAACACCCCTAAACTTATAATTTACCCAAACTTACCCTTAACTTCTAACTCCATAAAACAAATCCCAAACTTTCCATAAAACTAAAATTATAACATTAAATAAACTAATAATATACCCGGTTATTACAACATCTCCCCCTTAAAAGAATTCCGTCCCGGAATTCGGTTAGACGAAAAGGTATGAAAACTTAGTTTTCACTATACTCAATCAAAACCATATATTCTACTATCTTAAAATAAGATCATCCCTCCATTTTCTTTTCCACTTAGAGTCAAAACTAATAACCCTTTGAAGAGCAAGTATGCTATTCTCAATATTACCAAAACATCAATAATTTTAATTCCACACAAAAATTTCACCCCTTTTAAAACAACGATAACCACCAACTTATTAATACTAACCGCACTTTACACACATCATTCGCAATTTACTCAATTAATCCATCCTACAAAGTCGATCCAAATCTTAAAATAACCATAATCGGAATTTTCTGCCGAATCACCCAAAAATAAAATCCCCCGAATGCTCAAAATAACTCGATAGATCATAAAAAGAAATAACTTATATTCACATGAAACTAATCCAAATAACACCACATTTTATGCTTACTCTGAACATTTACTACGCTAATACTACTTTTTACTCCACCAGTCTTTCACGACAAACGTCGTGTTCTACACTTTTACAATACTAATTCGAAATCATAAACATACACTTTCCATATAAAACTTGTTTAGCAAGTACAATCTATTTCTTATACTCTTCCATGAAATAAAATTATACTCAACAAAATCATTTTATATTATGGGTAAGTTTCTTAATTTTATCAAACCCGAATACCTCATTCTACCATTCCCAATTCTTATGCTAGCATAGCATAACCATGATAATCACACATCAATACTTAAATACACTTGACACTAAATCATTCATGCAAATCATATTCACACATGCAAGACCAAGTCTAATCAAACAGTTCCACTAAAATTGCAATAACAATCCAACACTCCAAAAATAACGACACTCTACTCTCTCATAAATCACATAATCAACTTGGAGTATCATCTTAACCCGCAGTTAAACTTTTCTCCATAGACTATACACCACTCTATCGTCGCTTCTCTAACCCAAAATATGTCTAAGACAGACAACACTTTCTTGCATGAATTACCCCGATCACGAACCATAGATAACAATTGATTCCCACACTTGCCACAACATCACTCCCGCACTACTACCATGTCCTATCCAATGGTCCTTCACCCTGAGCATTACATTTGACTACTTTCTTCCACTCTCTTCTCAACATAAAACATGTTTCCCCAAGGACAGCTCACTAGGAGGTGCTCACCCACGAGCTAGCTTTCTTTCACTTCCAAACCAACCGCACACACCCAATTTCAACGATTACCATACTTAACCGAGTTAATCCGAAATCACACTCAATGCTCCAAACAACCACACACTTTTCTCAAAACGGTAATACTCCACTCCTTAGCTAACCATCTACTGCCACTCCCTTCTCTTATTCTCGAATAACAATACTACGCACCACTTAGACATCTATGCCTCTGCACACATACTTTTGTCACATCTGAACAACTTATAAACAGAATCCCTAGCAAAGGTTTCCACTTATACTCACCACATATAATTACTAATCCATCACTTAACCTTACAAAAATTCATTACTACCACACCTCGCACGCTCACTAATTATAAACTGCCACCATCTTATCCACATCACCCCACACCTTTAAACAATACTCTTTTTAGATAGTGTCAACAATCACAATAAGTATAATCTACACAACTCACTAAACTGTCACCTTCATGACCAGGTCAAGACTTCACACACTACCGTTACTCTCCACACATAATCCTCACGTTCCACACACTACTACTATTTTTTACACTCAGGCCATCACATTTCACATACTAACAAAATCAGAACAACAGTAATTAAGCACATCCATCACACTTCCTAACATAACCTACTTCATCCAAAGCTTCATAACCAACTTATACCCCCACCGTTCTCACTTGAGGAAAAACACAAGACTTTTCATAGTGTAAAATCAAATTTTCAACCTATCCAGTCCCCAGTCCCATCGCCGATAATATTACATCAAGTAACGTAACGCTACTTATTACCATTCCACCACAAGGATTCACTTCGACCCTTTCAAATCTTACCGTAAATAAAACCATTCTTACATAACCAAGCAATAGTTCAAACTACAATCATACCGACATTCCGAATTCAAAAGCTCGACTCCACATAAGGGTATTGCACAGTGGTCTCAACTTTTCATCACCTTATTAAGCCAGGTACGGCATTCATAATTATTCTCCACTGTGCAACCCGACTCCACACATAGTAACAATATCACAACAGCATGCAATCAACAATTACGTAGAATTGAACATGTAAACAACTCGTATGCTTTAATAAACGTTTTCACATCGCGAAATATAAAATCTTTTAAATAATTTAATCCGATCAACATGCTCGTAACCATAATCAGTTATGAAAACCTTTCGTAAAACTTTTCATTCACACACAGTAGGTAAGGGAATTCACCTTAGCCTAAGCATTTCGACACACGCTCCGGGATACACTTTAGTTCATACCGAACACCTAAATTGGCGCCACCAAAATGGTGTTAAACTGATAATTACATCCCCAAAATATTCCCAAATCAGTTCTAAGGCTCATAAATCGATATTTTAGATACCATAAACATTAAGAACCGAATACCATCATTTTAAACGACATAAAAACCCACCCAATCCATCTAATGATTCACCATTTTTATTTTTATTTTTATTTTTTAACTCCAAAACTCAAAAACTCAATAAAGATTATCAAGCAATCATGATGAAGCTTCTTACTGATTTGATCAAAATTTATAAGGAATCAATCCCCCAACAATTCCTTACTTTCATCATAACCTCACTTATTCCAGTATATCAATTTTATCTTCTCTTACTGAATTACCGAGGGTCACTTATCGTTACCTAATCAAAAGTTTTAACAAGATCAAGTTCCAACACCATCTTATGCTTACTACTACCTCGAATTCCAACAAGATTATCGAAAATAACTTAATAGGCACACCACTCCCATCTATATTGCCAACACAATTATCAAGTTCCTTTCTAATGCAAATAAGCAACAAAATAATGAAAACACAATTAATCAGTTTGCACCGAAATCAAATAGCACTTTAGCACGTGTAGAGTTTATAGAAATATACCTGTCTTCGTCTATATCCATACGTCGAGTCTGACTTGCCACTCTGTTGATTCAACAAGGTTAATATACACATAAGCACATTCCCCATATAATAAGGTATTCCAGTTCAAACATGTACTTGTAAGTTCACAATTACACTGTACAGGTGTAACTTGAAATTACCTTACATGATGTTCCTTCTACCTTTTTATACTTAACATCCCAAGGTTCTAAAATAATAGGGACATCCTACTTCACATGCAGTTTAAGTCTAGGTATAAATCCCAATACCTAAATCCCTTAAACTAGGGCTCTGATACCATTTGTAACAACCCAGTTCCCATAACATACAACATATAACATAACATGCATATATAACATTGATTTACAACAAAAGTTACATAACAAACCAAGTACGGTCCCTTCGGTCTCCTAAATAACAAAATATATATATAAAAGCTTCCTTCACTTTATCCTCCCCTTGCCGATCCTTAACCTGGAAAAACATATTTTTGAAAACAAAATGAGGGTTAGACCAAACGAGTCTAGTGAGTTAATCCCTGTCGTTTCAAATTCGTTATTAAACCAATTTATATAAAACCATGTTTCAAAATAGTTTATATACAACCTTCGTGTCAATTCACACATATACCGTAAGTATACAAACACCACATATACCACACATATAAACACCACATTAAGACTCATGCATCTCATCCCACCTTATTCCTCCACAACTGGCCATATTAATTGGTAGCAAGCCAACTAATTCACCGGTCCGCTCACCGGAACCCGGCTACTCACCGGTCCGCTCACCGGAACCCGGCTACTCACCGGTCCGCTCACCGGAACCCGGCTACTCACCAAACAACGCTATACGGATTCTATAGCCAAACACACCGGTCCTAAGCCCGATCAACGTATTATCACACATTATAATACTCATGTAAATATAATACCTCAATATATTATAATTCACATATATCGCACATATAGACACATAATCACCAATTATCACATTCCCAAACCATACGTATATGTATTCCAGTAAAAATATTTTTAAAGTAAAACTCACCTCAATCACTTATCCATAAACACTTCCAAGCTTTTCTCCAAAAGATTCAGTCTTTCAATCCAAACCCACAGAATCTGAAACAATTTAAGATACAAATACCGCTTTACTAGCCAAACACATGAATCCTAACAAGTTCCTATCCTCAGCTGTCCCATTACACACTGCACTTAACACACTACCAGGACTTCTCAGTACCGGGACTCCTTGGTACCGGGAGTCTCAATCACCGGGAGTTCACAATACCGGGAGTTCACGTTACCGGGAGTTGACTATACCGGGACTCTACACTACCGGGAGTCGATAATACCGGGACTCCATGGTACCGGGAGTCGACCAGACTGGGAGTCCATCTTACCGGGAGGATAAATGACCGGGAGTCTACCGGGACTTCCCCGGGACTCTCAAGAACACAGTCGGTTCCAATTTCTCAGATTCAATTGAAACTAACACAAATCACTAAAATCAAACTTTCTAAACCGATAGAAACTTGCTATAACCGATTACAAACATAATATGAGAAGAAACTATACCTCAATAACGACTCCAAACGAATCAATCGAAGCCCTAACCGTACGAATCCTTTTTCCGCTTCTTCTCGCCTCAGGAACACACACACACTGATAATATCTGGACGTTGCTGCTGAATGAAATATCTGAATATCTTAAGGGTGTATATCAATCCCATACTTACCATTTAGACCTTGAACTTCTCATTAATGACCCAAACACCCCTAAACTTATAATTTACCCAAACTTACCCTTAACTTCTAACTCCATAAAACAAATCCCAAACTTTCCATAAAACTAAAATTATAACATTAAATAAACTAATAATATACCCGGTTAATACAATGAATATCAGAGATAGTACCTTATTGCTAACATAATGCTTGATCGCTGAAGAGATATTCTTCAAGGTTCAGCATTCCAAGCTCGCTGATGAGAAAATGGAATCTTGTCTCATCAAGAGGTTTGGTAAAAAGATCAGCTAACTGATAGTCAGTGGGAATAAAATGAAGTTCTATGTCTCCATTTATCACATGATCTCTGATAAAATGATATCTGATTTCAATGTGTTTAGTCTTTGAGTGTAGCACTGGGCTGTTTGCTATAGCGATGGCACTAGTGCTGTCGCAATAGATAGGAATCTTTGATAGCTGAAGGTCATAGTCTAATAGTTGATTTCTCATCCATAACACTTGAGCACAACAACTACCAGCGGCTACATACTCATCTTTAGCGGTTGAGGTGGACACAGAGTTTTGCTTTTTACTTGTCCAACTCACCAGCTTTCCACCCAGGATCTGACAGCCTCCTGTGGTGCTCTTTCTATCCAGTTTGCAACCTGCAAAATCACTATCTGAATAGGCAATTAGATCAATTAGATCGAACCCTGAGTCCTTGGGATACCAAAGACCTAGGTTGTGTACCCTTCAGATATCTGAAAATTCGCTTTACAACGATAAGATGTGATTCTTTGGGTTTAGATTGATATTGTTAGCTCCAATATTTATGTTTATAAAAGTATTGAAAAATAGGCTAAGTATAGAAGTCTTCGACAGAGGCTCTGCCGAGTCACCGAGAAGACCGAAGTGAAGAATCGCCAGAAGACTCTTCTCAGCGGACAAGGCCACAGAGCCTCTGTCATACTTGACAGAGCCTCTGTGGTATAAAGACTCAAGATCTATACAAGGACAATCGTGCTTCTCACGATTTCTGCTGTACGAAGATTCTGAAGATCATTCGTACAAAGGCGTGACCTAACAACTCCACGTGTCAAACTCTGATGGGTCTCAGCCTTAGCAGAAGTCGGCGCATTTAATTAACGTTGTACTAACAACAGTACCAGAATAGTGTTTTAGTACCTTCAGTCCTTGTTATTCAGAACTTGTCCCCTTTAGAAGTAGTATAAATAGAAGACTCATGTTGAGTTCTTCTATTAAGCTTTACACAACACACACATCATTAGAACAGAATTCTTGTTCTATCATCGGTGTTCTTGGTGCTCTTATTTATATCAAATACAGTGAATCATTGAGTTATTTATCTGTGTTATTTACACTTCACGTATTTGATATTGTGTGTTCTTCATTGGATACTCTGCCACCTCTAAGGCCTACAGAGTTTATCTTCTACGGCCACGAACCATTGTAGAAAGCATCAATGTGTCTTTTGACGATTCCTTTCAAAAGACTTCTGAACAAATCAGTTCAGAACTCGGTCTAAAGAAGGAATCCTCTGGCATCCCAAAGACAAGAGCAAAAGACTTAAATCTTCTATTTGAAGAGATGTTCCATGATGATATTAATCCCTCTGCTGGAGCCGTCAGAGCCTCTGGAGAAACATCTTCTAACAACCAGACTGAGTCAGGTATATCTCTAACTGGTCCATTAAATACTTCATCCTCTTCTGTGAATCATACAGATGCACGCGCTGAGGGGGAGAGAACAGAAGATGATACGACCAAGGACTCAACCACAGAGGCTCCTAAAATACCAACTCCAGCGACTATAGAGGAATCAATACCAGAGGAAAACGAAGACTCAGTCTCTACTTCCTCAGAGCTACAAATTCCAACTCTCATTCCAATCCTCCCACAAGCTGAAGAACCAAGCACAAGCACAGAAGTACCATCTTCAACAGAGGTTGCACCAGAACCGCAGTGTGCAACTACAGAGGTTCATCTTGATGACTCAAATGACCATCTTCTAAGAACAACACAGTGGACGAAAAGCCATCCTCCAAGCCTTATAATCGGCGACCCTTCTGAAAAGGTCAAGACAAGATCAGCCACTGCTAATTTTTGTTTCTTTACAAATTTCATCAGTGTGATCGAGCCAAAAAGAATCTTTGAAGCCCTAGATGATCCAAACTGGGTAGATGCTATGCAAGAAGAACTTCTACAGTTTGAGAGAAACAAGGTATGGACCCTAGTACCTCTGCCACGAGGAAAACAAGCAATAGGGACAAAATGGGTCTTTAGAAACAAGAAGGACAAGGATGGGGTGGTCATAAGAAACAAAGCGAGATTGGTGGCCAAGGGATATCG
Organism: Saussurea involucrata; assembly: GCA_033807775.1. NCBI lineage: Eukaryota > Viridiplantae > Streptophyta > Magnoliopsida > Asterales > Asteraceae > Saussurea > Saussurea involucrata. The sequence continues at coordinate 18,525,642 of CM066326.1, forward strand.
CCAAGAAGAAGGCATTGATTACGATGAAACTTTTGCCCCTGTCGCACGGCTCGAAGCAATAAGAATCTTCTTAGCGTTCGCAGCCCACAGAGGTTTCAAAGTTTTTCAAATGGATGTAAAATCTGCTTTTCTGAATGGTGAAATCCAAGAAGAAGTGTACGTCCAGCAGCCACCAGGGTTTGAAAGTTCCAAGTACCCAAAATATGTGTACTACCTCGACAAAGCTCTGTATGGACTGAAACAAGCTCCAAGAGCATGGTACGAAAGACTTTCAACCTTTCTTCTCAATAATGAATTCGACAGAGGTACAACTGATACTACTTTGTTTTACAAACGAAAAAGTAATGAGATTCTGCTTGTACAGATTTATGTGGATGACATTATTTTTGGGTCTACAAATGCACAACAGTGCAAAGATTTTGAAAAACTCATGCAGAGTGAGTTTTAAATGAGTATGATGGGAGAACTAAACTTCTTCCTCGGACTCCAAGTAAAACAATCATCAGAGGGAATTTTTATAAATCAAGCTAAATATATCTCTGACATACTTTCAAAATTCAGTCTCTCTAATGCCTCTGTAATGAAGACCCCAATGGCCATTGGAAATAAATTATTCTCATATCCAAATGGCACATCTGTAGAGTGCAAGCTCTACAGAGGTATGATTGGGTCTCTGTTATACTTAACCGCAAGTAGGCCTGATATAATGTATGCCACATGCCTCTGTGCAAGATATCAAGCTAACCCAAAGGAATCCCACTATATTGCTGTAAAGAGGATCTTCGGATACCTTAAAGGGACCAAAAATCTTGGGCTCTGGTATCCGAAGAACTCTGGCTTTGGTCTTAAGGCATACACAGATTCAGATTATGGAGGATACAAGCTTGATCGAAAAAGCACCTCTGGGATTTGTCAATTCCTGGGAGGTAAACTAGTCAGCTGGACTTCGAAGAAGCAGAACTGTGTGTCCACATCTACAGCAGAAGCTGAATATGTTGCCGCTGCTAGCTGTTGCTCCCAAGTTCTGTGGATGAAAACTCAGCTAAAGGACTATGGCCACAACATATACAAGATACCCATCTTCTGTGATTCAAAAAGTGACATAGGCATCTCTGCCAATCCAGTTCAGCACTCAAAAACAAAGCATATCGATATCCGTTACCACTTTCTGAAGCATCATGTTGAACATGGCACAATCGAAATGCACTTTGTGTCCACTGAATATCAGCTTGCAGACTTATTCACCAAGGCGCTAGATGAGAAAAGATTTCTTTTCCTGGTGGGTAAGTTGGGAATGATTAACAGGAGTTGAATCCTCTGTAAGTAAAGATTTGATCTTCTTGTAAATACATATATATATTTAAACTCTTCTGTATGTAAATTCTTAATCATCAAAAGTTCTGTAACCAACAAGGCTTCTGTGGGATTGCTCAGAACATGACAATCTCCACAGAACCTCTGGTAAGTTTGACCTATGTTCTGTGCACTACTTATCTCATTTGATCCAAGCATAGGTCAAGGGGGAGCAAAAGGAGACCTTGAACTGATCTACAGAGGTTGATCATTCAAGGGGGAGCCAAAGCAGAGATGTCATCAATCAAATTCACAAAAGTGAAGGTTTTTACCGAACAAGGGAGAGCCAAAAGGTAAGTATCACGTACAAATCCTTTTTGAAAACAATTTTCTAGGACATCAATTTCCGCATACGTCCTAGAAATACTGTTTAAGACATTCCAAACAAGTAATGATCAAAAAGATTTTCGAGCCCTCCGTTATGAGAATTTTAAGGTCATAGAGCATCTGCTGAGCTCAACAAAGCTTCTGTAAGCCGGATCCTCTAGAACTGCAAATTTCATACGGGAACTCTATCGATCAACTTCAATGTCTTCCTTAAGGATTCGCACGCACAAATGGACACACAGAGATACTGAAAGAAAGTATTTTGGTCGAAGAGCTCACTCCACCTAAGAGTCTCTATCGCCCAACCTAGACACTCTAAAAGTAAGTATGTCTCGCACAAAATCTTTTTCCAAAATAGTTTTCCAGGACACAAATTTCGAAATATGTCCTAAAAACGGTGTTTAAAACAATAAAAACTTTGGATGGTCAAGAAGTTTTCTAAATTTTTAGTTATGAGAAATTTTCACTCTCAGAGCCTCTGCTGACTTTGACAGAGCCTCAAAGCCTCTGTAAATGAAAAATTTGTACTAAAGATCTATCGATCCTCTCCAATGATTTTTCAAACGTTTTTGGTAAAGGTGCAAGCATCAGAGGATATAAAAGGCAGGTTTCAGACCACAGAGCTCAATCCACAACAGAGCTTCTGTCGTTTCTGATACTTGGCTTTTTAAGGAAATTCTGTAACAGTATGGGTTATTTACTGCGAGTGACAGACCCTAGACAGAAGGATTGCCCACGCGCCAAGCATTAATGAGCCGCGCACGACGTCTAATCGTGCTCTGACACATCCGATGTGGCAGATTTTCATTGGACGTACGTGCCACACGATCCCTCTGAAATGTCTCCCCAGCCGTAAAACTCGAGTGCGGACCCCAAATGTTTATTGAATTCACTTTTACCGTAGAATTCTATCCGTTAACTACCCCACTATATAACCCCGTTCATCTTCTTTCCTAATTCTTTTTACGAATCTATTACCTTCATCTTCTCTGGCGAACCTTGCAATAACCTACAACCTCTATTTTCTACTCTCTTTCTTCAAGATTATCGCAATGGCATCCACCTCCAACGCTCCGGTGAACTCCCCATCCCATTCTGAGCATTCTCAGAACCCAGAAATAGCCGGAAACCTAGAACAGGATAACTCCGGCGACACAGCAGATTTTGCTCCGACAACCCACCTTCTAAACTTCATCGCTCATGAACACTTTGAAAGTGTTCTTCCCTTAAAACCCAATAACTACTACCTGGTTCCCTCAAAAACCGCATTTGGGGAAGAACATGCAATTCTTCTTCACATTCTGGAAAAACATTACCTCAACCCCCTATTAACCAAAACTGTCAACAAAATCCCTGCCAGATACCTCAATCAATTCTGGCAAAGCAGCAGGTATGACCCAGAAGATAGACAAATCAAAGGCTACATCTCAAAACCCGACAAATCTGAACACCTCGAACTCAAATTCAACAAAACCATGTTCTCACTGGAGTTCAGTCTACCCACCAGAGGTCTACTAGGCATAAAGAAGTAAGCAGAGGAACCCACAGACACAGAGCTCTGCCGTTTTGTTGAAATGTTGGGGTACAACACAACCCTAAGGAAAAGGAATGATTTCAGAAGAAATCGACTTCCCCCTCTATGGAATACCCTCTTCTCCATTCTTAATAGGTGTCTAACTGGGAAAGTGGGTAGTCCAGACCAAACTTCTCACCAAATCATGGCCATTATGTACGGGGTATACTACGATCTACCTTTGGACTATGCCACCCTCATGATGCAGGAAATGGTTAACACCATTGACCGCAGAATCTCCTCCCAGAAGGCCAAAGGACGCAAGACCGATGCTCTACCTCCTCTACAATATTAACGTATTCTGGGTGTCCTTCTAGTGCCTCTGCTCCAACTACAGAAATGGCCAATGGAGGGACCAACGGCCAGAATGTATCCCATGACCAAAAACACCCCAACAGAGCACGAAGAAAAATACCCTTTCTGCAGACCTCTGCCAGCCAAACTTTTGGCATATGCTATTGACGAGACCCTTAAGTTAGAATACATACGCGATCATAAGACTCCAGAATCGAGTCCTCTGACACCCTCGTGTCTAGGAGTCCCCCTAGGAACTAAGGCTGTAGATAGGATGACTGACGACGAATGGGCAGTGGCTTTTGCTAAGCATGAACTGGTACAAGCAAACTTTCATGCTCAACGAAACACAATTCTCTCCTCTGCTTCCAAGAGCAAATCCTCTGCCAAGAAGAAGAAGAAAGCTCACAAGAAAAGGAAAACGACAGAGGGAACCTCTACCAGTGATGTTCAAACCCAACAGTCCTCTCCTCATGCAACAGAAGTTGGATCCTCTGCACCCCCTCTCCTCCAAAAGAAAAGAAAAAGAAGAGAAAACACAAGTCTCCAGAGGAGGGTGCCCCTAAACCCAAGCGGAAAAAGAGCAAGAAGAAATCAAAGAAGTCACACACTCCTCTGCAGACTATCGCAGAGGAAACTGATATGATTGAAGAAACCCATGAACAGCCTCTGCAATCCCCAACTCCAATCCATTATGCAGAAGATCAGGGTGATTTTTCTACCTTCCTCCAACAGCCCGGGATTGCACACTCTTTAGACCCTTCTGGATGGACCGCCGAAGCCCTATCTCATCATTCAACAGAAGCACCAGACTTCAGAATCTATTCTGACTTAGATGAAGATGACCAAACCCCACAGAACATTCAGTCTGCAACTCCAGAAGTACTACATAACCCCTTCACCCAACCCGGATATGATGTGCTAAGAGCAAGCCCAGAGGATCAGGCTAAAGCTACCACCAAAATTCCACCCATCTTAATCTCAGAGGTGGATTCTGATGAAGAAGAAGATGATCAGGTAAACTACAGAAATCTACATCTAGATCTCAGGCATTTGACTACTTTCCATCCCATATACTCCACACTCGTACAAGAAGCCGAAGGCACCATGGTACAAGCCGCAACAGAGGTAGGTGCTGTGAGCCACATAAAAGAGAAAGAGGCTGGGAGAATAGATGGTGAAGTAGTGATAGGATGCCCAACAGAGCAAGAATCCAGAACAGAAACCTGGAATAGAAGAGGCACACAACCCCAACCAACTCCCAGTGCAACCCACACTTCTATTACCGCCAGTCTAGTGGCAGAAGGTAATATTGAACAAGAGCAGCACAACTCGAACCCACCCCAAACTGACCGGGCAGAGGTAATTTCTTCCACCTCTGTGCCACTAATAGTCGGGGAAACCATTCCAAGGGAGTCCTCTCCAAAGGACTTGCCTTTAGTTCGTGATTCCTCGCCCCAGATCACATCTGACACTCTTGCAGAGGAATTTGTTTCCTCTACCACACGCACACACGTAAGTCCAATCGTCCCTTCAGAGGGGCCTAGAGTGCACGAAGACGAAGGGATTCTAGACAAGTCCCCGAGTCAACTTAAGGATACTCCTGTACCCACCTCTGGAGTGGATCAGGACAATGTCCTTAACAGAACCTCTATAGAGTCTGAAGCTGATAAAGCCTCTGCTCGAGGATTAGAGGGAAATCCTTCCTTCCTCAACGTCAATACAGGGACGAAAGAAGGTGTCCAAGGAACAGGGACTCACTCTGGGGACGAATGTGTTCCCCCAAAGGTTACACCAAGTCCACATGTATCAAGGGATGAGTTCCAAACCCTTGTCACCTATGTGGACAACACATTGAAAGAGTTGAAAAGCTCTTTTGATTCTTTTGCAGATGTTACCACGAGGGCCTTTAATGATATGAACACCAAAATGGACAACCTGTCCACAGAGGTGCAAAATGCTCTAGCCTAGATGAGAACAGCTGCGACAACCTCTGCCACCTCTGCTGCTTCTGAGTTCGAGAAAGCCACTACCTCTGCTTTCCAAACTTCTGTCAAAGATCTGCTTGAAAAACTGAAGAAAGAGCAATCCTCAACTTCTAAGGGCCTTACACCAGAAAACCTAAAGAAGGCCTTAGAACAAGTCCAAGAGCATACAACCCAAGCAACTCAAGCCATAAAGCCCTCCGACTATATGACAAGAGCACAGCTTACAGAGCTCGGACAGGGGATTCTCGATCAGATGACAGACTTCATCAAAGCCTTTACAATTGCCAATCACTCCTACATTAAAGACTTTCAAACGAGCGTCGGCAGAATGCGCTTCAACACAGAGGCAGAGCTCGCAACTCTCTTTGGCCTCTGTGATGACTTGTGCGCAAAGATGATCGCTGCAGGTGCCGTACCGCCCAAAAAGCCAGAAGCTTCATGTAGAGCAGAGGGAACGAAAGATAAGGGTCAGGATGACTCTGATGATGACTCTGATATCCTGAGGGGGAGAAACACAGGGAGAAAGCTGCAAACAGAGGTCTACCAGCTCCACCGGTATCCGCAGAACCCCTAAACCAAGTTCCCCCAACTCAAACCCAAGGAAGAAATCATCAACAGACCACAGAGGCAACAACCACCTCTGTAGAAATATCTCCTGAAGAAACCCCAATTCAAACCCAAATACTCGAACCAACTGCAGATCAACAACAGAAGACCACAGAGGCAACACCCACCTATGTGGAAACAACCTCTGTATTCGGAGAAGATGTGCCAACCCGCGAACAATTTCAAATCTTGACATCCTTCGAAGAAGATCAACCATCCCAATCACCAAAACCAAAAACACCAGAAGAACCAAAACTACCATCCCCTACACCAGAAGCTGAAACAACAAAACCTCCATCTCCCACACCCAAAACCATAACCAAATCGATTGCTCACAAAAGAAAATATTTGAGCAAATCTACAGAAACCTCACCAACCTCCTCACCAACCAAACCTCTGAACAAACCAATCTCACCAACCAAGTCCTCAGAAACACAAAAGACAAAACCCACAGAGGCAACCCCATCTCTACAAGAAGATCTACAGCCGAAGGCAAAAGACAAAGGCAAGGGGATAATGACAGGGGAACCCAAGAAGAAGAAGCCAAAGCATCAACCAGCAGAGAAATTGATGAAAAGCTCCTTTGACGCCTATGTGCCACCAAAACCAGAAGAAGAAGAAGACTGGGCTTTCGGTGCTACCCCTCTGTCAAAAATACCTGTTCTAGATCCAAAGGCAAAACTCACAGAGGATCGAGTGGCCCAAATTAAGAAACAAATGGATGCTCTGCGCAGGCCCATGCCTCCACCTGGTGCACCTCCACAACAGATGGAATAGGTGGTGTACAGATATCTGTACAACAGAACTGCCAGAGATCCTCTGCCACCATCCATTCAAGATCCAAACTTTCGTGCTGACCTCGAAAATATCTTCACAAGAACAACACCCAAGCCAAAACACCAAGTCTTCTCAACCTCCAAAATCGACAAGTTCATATACTGTAAGTTTTCTCAAACCAGAACCGCACCTAAGGTTTCTTACAACATATATAAGGTCAAAAGGGAGGACATAACCGTGAACCAATTCTCAGATGCTGATCTGAGAAATCTAAATCCCTACGACCTACCCGACCTTCTCAACTGGACGAAAGTGAATTACACAACATATGCAAATCGAAGGGCATACAAGGTAATAAAGAAAGCCATGCGTGAGAAACTTTTGCTATACAGCCTTGTCGACTTCCAATTAGGACGAGATCTTGGAGTAAGAAACCTAAGTCTGAAACCACCAGAAGATGACTGCCCATCCTCTGCCATACCAAACTCGATCATTACATCTCCAAGAGTTGGGTTAGTCTATCAAGATCCTGCTGGGAAGTCAAGACTGTTCGTAGAGATGGACTCTCAAAAGTATGCAACAAGTACTTTGACTGAGCTTAGAGATATCCTCATGGAGCAGCAGAGGAACGGAGCTCATGAATCAAGCTCTTGCAAATAGACTGATAGAGGTCATCGACTCAACAATCAACTTCAGAACCCTCTGCATCAGATTCTATCATGAGCTTAAAGAATTAGGATTCGACAACAGAAGTTTCAACGACTTCAAAGACGCCAACGTTTGATATCCTCTACCAACCTCTGCAAACCTTTCCTTTCATAATGTAAACAAGTGTAAGTGCCTCTGGCATATTTTTGTATGAAACAAAAGTAAAAAAAATTTGAGGTACATTGTTTCACCTCTTGTCATGTACTTAGCCTAGAAAACCTTGCCTTTTCTAATTTTTTATTTTTCAATACTTAGGGGGAGATTGTTAGCTCCAATCTTTATGTTTATAAAAGTATTGAAAAATAGGCTAAGTATAGAAGTCTTCGACAGAGGCTCTGCCGAGTCACCGAGAAGACCGAAGTGAAGAATCGCCAGAAGACTCTTCTTAGCAGACAAGGCCACAGAGCCTTTGTCATACTTGAGAGAGCCTCTGTGGTATAAAGACTCAAGATCTATACAAGGACAATCGTGCTTCTCACGATTTCTGCTGTACGAAGATTCTGAAGATCATTCGTACAAAGGCGTGACCTGACAACTCCACGTGTCAAACTCTGATGGGTCTCAGCCTTAGCAGAAGTCGGCGCATTTAATTAACTTTGTACTAACAACAGTACCAAAATAGTGTTTTAGTACCTTCAGTCCTTGTTATTCAGAACTTGTCCCCTTTAGAAGTAGTATAAATAGAAGACCCATGTTGAGTTCTTCTATTAAGCTTTACACAACACACACACCATTAGAACAGAATTCTTGTTATATCATCGGTGTTCTTGGTGCTCTTATTTATATCAAATACAGTGAATCATTGAGTTATTTATCTGTGTTATTTACACTTCACGTATTTGATATTGTGTGTTCTTCTATCTTATTATATCTTTTAGTTCATTAAAAACGCTTCCGCATTATATCTTGTTTGAACTATTAGATAGAATCATCATTGTTAAGCAAAACAGGAACCAACAGATATCGTGCACAACGACAAATAGAATACATGATATCGGGTCGACTTGCTGTAAGATATAGAAGAGAGCCGATCATTTCTCTATAGGCAGTGACATTAACTGGTTTTCCAAAAGGATCCTTATTAAGTGTCAGCGGGGGAGCCATAAGAGTTTTCATAGCTGAGTTTTGACTAAGATCAAATTTCTTCAACATATCTTTAACGTACTTACCTTGGTGGATAAATGTATCTTTATCGCTTTGCTTGATCTGAAGTCCAAGGAAGTATGTTAGTTCACCCATCATACTCGTCTTATATTATTTCTTCATTCGTTCAGCGAATCGAGTACACAGAGATAGGTTAGTACAACCAAATATAATGTCATCGACATATATTTGAACAAGAATAATATGACCTTTAACCTTTCTGAAAAATAAAGTGTTATCAATTTTACAACATTCAATTTTTTCAGCAATAAGATAGGAGGATAAAGTGTCATACCATGCACGAGGTGCTTGTTTTAAACCATAGAGGGCCTTATCCAGTTTATAAACATATTCTGGATGCTTAGGATCAGCGAATCCTGGAGGTTGTTCAACATAAAGTTCTTCATTCAGCTTTCCATTTAGGAATGCTGACTTAACATCCATTTGGTGAACCTTGAAGTCTTTGTGAACTGCATAGGCTAAGAAAAGTCGAATTGCCTAGAGTCTTACCACTGGGGCAAAGGCTTCATCATAGTCTATGCCTTCCACTTGTCTGTACCCCTAAGCAACTAGTCTAGCTTTGTTGTGGGTTACAGTTCCAAATTCATCTAACTTATTTCGATACACCCACTTGGTGCCAATTACAATTTTGTCAGATGGCCTGGGAACAAGATTCCAAACTTTGTTTGTTTCAAACTCAGTCAGCTTTTCTTGTATAGCGCTGACCCAATTTGGATCTCTGAGGGCATCATCGGTTCTTTTTCGTTCAATCAGCGAAATAAAATTAACAAAAAGACAAATGTTACCTGAACTTCGTCGTGTCTGAATACTTGCATTTGGATCACCTAGAATTTGTTTGATTGGGTGATTCACTGTCCATCTTTGAGCTGGAGCTTGAATCTCTGGCTCAGAATGGACTTCTGGATGTGCTGAAGAAGAGGCTTCAGCAGCGTTAGTGTCACGTATGTCAGGCAGTAGTTGCTGAGGTACAAATTGTATCTCGTTCACTGATTGCTGAAGAGGAGTGGATGGGTTTTCATAATTTGAGGGTTCAGAAGGCGGCAAAGTGTTTAAGGGGACAACTGATACCCAAGAAGAGGATTCATCTTCACTAGTTTGCATGTTAGGAATGATGATAGGATCATCATCAGCGATAGGGTTATTGTCTTGAGGATTAGGATTGAAATTAGATTTTGGTTCCCCATAATGAGAAAACATCCACTGCTTTAATTCTTCGTTTTCAGCAGTGGGTTTTGAATTTGCTGAACGGAATTCATCAAAGGTGACATGAATTGTTTCTTCAACAGTTTGTCTTCTTTTGTTGAAGACTCTGAAGGCTTTAGACACTGAGGAGTTTCCAAGAAATATTCCATCGTCAGCTTCAGCGATTACAATCAACACTGTTACATTTGAAATAATCAGCGATCATCAGCGATAATGAACAGACTCAAGTTATCGTTGTTAATAAAACATTATTACATGTTATCGCTGATGTCAAAACATTAATACATAAATATGCTAATTGCAATTTTCACTAAGTTATTCTAAGGGTCGTCATCAAATCACTGAGAGAGTTTGGATCAACACCAGGCTCGTGTCTTCGCATGACGGGTGCTTGTTACAGTTGTGGCCAGCAGGGTCTCATGGCTAGAGACTGCAAACAAGGACAAAGTGGTAGATCGGGATCGAAAGATAAAGGCAAGTAGACTACTACAGGCGGGTGAGTGTTTGCACTATCAGCGGATCAAACTACCGATGGTATGGTTTCTGCAATTGTTCATATTAATGATAATGATTTGTATGCTTTATTTGACACTGGAGCTACTCACTCCATTGTGTCAGAAAAATTTGTGAAATTTCTCAAGCCGTATAAACGTCCATTGAATGAATTCTTCACTATTGCAACACCTTTGGGTTATACGGAATACGTTAACGATGAATATGTTGATTGTCTGTTAATGATTGTAAACAAAGTCTGGATAGCCACTCTACTTCCTATGAGAATGAGAGATTTAGATCTCATACTCGGTATGAACTACTTGGCTAAACATCGAGTCATAATTGATTGTGAAGCCAAAAAGGTTATATTTAGGGACATCACTGAGCCTGAACATGTAGTTCAAGGTATTCCGCCCCGAAAATCTATCTGTGTGATCTCTGCTTTAAAAGGTCACAAACTAATGGATCATGATGTGAAGTGTTTCTAGCCGCGGTTCAGGATGTTTCTAAAGAAAGTCCAAAATTGGAAGATATTCCAATTGTGAAAGAATTCCCTGATGTCTTCCCAGATGAACTTCCCGGGTTACTGCCTGAACGGGAGGTTGAATTCTCAATCGATCTTATTCTAGGAGTTGGCCCAGTTTCAAAAACTCCATACTGCATGGTCCCATATGAGCTTAAAGAACTGAAGGAGCAACTGCAAGATCTATTAAACAAAGGGTACATCCGACCTAGTGTGTCTCCATGGGGCGCACTTGTACTCTTTGTAAAGAAGAAAGATGGTTCCATAAGATTGCGTATTGACTATCGCGAGTTGAATCGTCTCACTATTCGAAACAAATACCCTTTACCTAGGATAGATGATCTATTCGATCAGTTACAGGGTGCAAGTTGTTTCTTAAAGATTGATTTGAGATCAGGTTGTTATCAGCTCAGAATCAAGGATTCAGATAAACCAAAGACTGCATTCCGAACTCGATACGACCACTATGAGTTTAGAGTTATGTCATTCGGGTTAACAAATGCTCCAACAATCTTCATGGATATGATGAATAGAGTATTCAAGAGTTATTTGGACGACTTTTTGATTGTATTCATTGATGATATTATTGTTTATTCAAAGTCAAAGTCTGAACATGAAACACATCTCCGATTAGCATTGGATACACTCCGAAAGAAAAAGTTATACGCCAAGATATCGAAGTGTGAATCCTGGTTGGATCGAGTGGCGTTCTTAGGCCATGTTATTTCAGCTGATGGCATTCAAGTTGATCCAGCTAAGGTTGAAGCCGCTACTACTTGGCCAAAACTAATAAATGTTGCTAAAGACGTGCATTTCTGGGTTTAGATGGTTATTATCGACGATTCGTTGGGAACTTTTCTAGGATCGCACTTCCGTTGACCCAACTCCTCCGAAAAGGAGTAAAGTTTGTATGGGATGACGAACAGGATAAAAGTTTTGAAGAGTTAAATCGACGACTCGTAACTGTACCGGTACTTGCCTTGCCATGAAGTTTACATAGATGCTTTCAAATCAGGATTGAGGTGTGTATTAATGCAAAATGGACGGGTTATAGCTTATGCTTCGCGTCAACTCATGCCCTATGAAGTTAACTACCCGACACATGATTTGGAGCTAGTTGCAGTTATCTTTGCTTTAAAGATATGGCAACATTACTTGTACGGTGAAACATGTGACATATTAACCGATCATAAAAGCCTGAAGTATATTTTCATACAAAAAGAACTCAGCATGAGGAAGCGTCAATGGCTTGAATTGTGGAAAGACTATGATGTTCGAATACAATATTACCCTGGAAGAGAGAATCTTGTAGCCGACGCTCTTAGTCGGGAAGGTGTCGGATTTGTATCATGCTTTTCTGTTCAACCCCAAATAGCAACAGATTTGGAAAGAATGGGAGTTGAACTATTTTGTCGAGTTGGACGGGGTGTTAACTAATCTTACTGTCGAACCGACCCTCGTTTCCAAAATTAAGGAAGCTCAACAATTTGATGGGGAGCTTTGGGAAATACAACAAAAGATACAAGGTGATTCCGAAACTAATTTTCATGTTGATGATAAAGGCGTGTTGTGGTTTCGGGAAAGATTGTGTGTTCCAGAAGTTCAGGAGTTAAAGGAAGAAATCTTGGTTGAGGCTCATAATTCTCCTTTTTCTATTCACCAAGGTTCCACAAAGATGTACCATGATTTAAAACAACATTTTCGGTTGAACAGGATGAAAAGAGATGTAGCCGAGTTTGTTGCTAAATGCCTAACTAATTAGAAAATCAAAATTGAACATCAACGAGTCGAGGGATTGTTACATCCATTGGATATTCCCGTGTGGAAATCGTAGAATATCATGATGGATTTCTTAATCGGTTTACCGAGAACTTCCCGCAAATATAATGCAATATGGGTCGTTGTCGATCGACTTACAAAATCAACACATTTTGTCCATATTAAAGAAACAGATTCTATCAGTAAACTCGCGGATCTCTTTAATCGTGAAATTGTCCGACTACGTGGTGCTCCTGTTTCAATTGTTTCTAACATGGATCCAAGATTCACTTCACGATTTTGGCCTGGACTTCAGAATGCTTGGGGAACTCGACTGAGTATAAGCACTGCATATCATCCATAGACTGACGGCCAGTCCGAAAGAACAATTCAAACATTGGAAGATATGTTACGTGCTTGTACTTTGGAATGGTCTGGAAATTGGGATGAGTATTTGTTTTTGGTGGAATTTGCGTATAACAACTATAAATCTTCTATTGGAATGGCCCCATTTGAAGTTCTATATGGCCTAAAGTGTAGAGCTCCAATATGTTGGAATGAAGTGGGCGAAAGGAAGATTAAGGGTCCCGAATTAGTTCAGATCACTACAGAAAAGGTCGAATTGGCAAAACAAAGAATGCGGGAGGCCCAGTCTCGACAAAAAAGTTATGCCGACAAACACCGACGACCTTTAGAGTTCCATCCAGTTGACTATGTCTTTGTCAAAGTTTCTCCGATCCATGGTACGCGAAGATTCGGTATTAAAGGCAAACCGATCCCTCTGTATGTTGGTCCGTTTGAAATTTTGGAAAGAGTATGCAAAGCTGCTTATCGTCTTGTCTTACCTCCACAGAAGTCTCACATTCACAATGTCTTCCATGTTTCTTTGTTACGCGGGTATAATTATCATCCCCTACATGTAATCAACTACACGCTAGATCAAATTGAGTCTGACCTTTCATACAAAGAAGAACTGGAACAGGTAATCGGACGAATGACAAAGAAGCTATGAAACCGATCGATTCCATATATCAAAGTCCTTTGGAAAAAACAAGATTATCGGGAAGCTACGTGGGAACAAGAGGAATCGCTAAAAAACGAGTATCCGGATTTCTACAAAAATTGTAAGTCCTTTAACCCTATCTTAGATTTTGAGGACGAAATCTTATTTTATGGGGGGACGAATATAATAACCAAACTTTTATATTGAACTTTAAGTGAAAAGTTAGTGTTTGGAGTTAGTCATTGCTTTGTATGCTTGTACATATAGCATATGGACTTAAATCGAACTAACTTTGTCAAACATGGCCATTATAGGGGTTAATAATGGACAAGTGAAACTAGAAATAAACCTAAAGGGTGCGTTTGGTACGCAGAACATGGTGGAACATGACAGAACAGAACAGACTTGTCCCATGTTTGGCATGACCATAAGTGGAACAAACATGAACTAACTAGAACACGCATGAGACACGTATGTTCCACCCCTTACCCCTGGAACTAACTAGAACATAATCTAATAGACTGAAATACCCTCAAACCTTTCAGCCCTAGACTTTATCTCTCTCGTCTGGACTTCTCCTCCCTCGATCGAATCTATTCTCTCCATAGAGATTGATTTATCTCATGTCTCCTTCACCACCAGAAATCGAAGTAATCAACCAGCAGGGGAAAAAAGCTAAACCTAAGTTATTCACGCTTCAATACCGTTGACCAGATTATTCATGCTTCGATGCCATTGATCGACTTCTCCTCAATCAGTTTTTCGATTTCAGCTCGACTTATCCATAGGTAATCGTTTTCTTCTCGAGTTCTCCTAAGTTTGTAGATTTCATCTTCTCGACTTCTCCTCAGTTTTAACGATCGATTTCATCTCCACTTCATCTGGTTTTCTTGTGTTTTCTTCCATAGGTAGTGTATTTCATCTTCACTTCACCTTCCACAACCCACAGGTAGTCGATTTCTTCCTTCTGTTTGTGATTCTTGGACCTGCCATTTATTTGACCTGATTTTTTGCTGTAATTTTTGGTTCAATTTTACCGATCGTTGCTGACTTGCTATAACATTTATTCAAAATCAAATATCTTTGTAAGTTTATTTTTTCAATTGATTATTTGCTGTGATTTTGGTCCAATTTTGGAACCATGGTAATTTTTGGAACATCTCATTCTTTGATGTGATTTTGGTCCAATTTTGGAACCAGGGGTAAATTGGTCATTTAATCAGTCTTTGTCCTGTCCTGTCCAGTCCTGTCCTGTCATGGTTTACCAAATGCTGAATAGATGTCTTGTCATGTTCTATCCTGTCCTGTTATATCTTATCCTGTCATGTCCCGTCTGCGTACCAAATGCACCCAAAATGTGAAAAAAATTGACTACTTATGGTAAATAGGTTATTTATGAAACTTGAGGGACTAAAAGTGAAAAAATGAAAAATATAAAAGAAATTATGAAATTAATAAAATTAATAAAATTCATAATCAGATTTCATCTTCTTTCTTCTTCACGACTCTCCTCAAAACCCCTAGACCAAACCATTCTCCATCAAATTAAACTTCAAAACCTTGAAGAGATGATGAAATATTGAAGATTTGAAGGTAATTCTTGAAGGTAAACCATTGGGTAAGCTCATTATCTTGAAATCTAGGTTAATTGATGAAAACACATACTAAGTGTGTGTGTGTGTGTGTGTGTGTGTGTGTGTGTGTGTGTGTGTATGTATGTGTGTGTATTCTGGAGTTTCGAAAGGATTGAAGGAATCAACTCATTGAAGTGGTTGTAATCATCCCTAAGGTAAAAACTTAGGAAATCTTTGAATTAGATGTTTGGTAACCTAAGATACTAATGAGTTTTGATTATATGATGTTTGAAGGCTGTAAAACCAAAACCAAAATACTTCAAATGGGTTCATAGATGGTTTACCAAATCAAGTGGTAGTGTTGGTATGTTATACAAATCAAATATGATGTTGGAATGAACAGAATCTGCAGGTTACTTTAAATATGTGTATAAAATTAACCATTGATCCAATTTAGGTGTGTAATATATGGTTGGGAAGCTTAATTTGTCTAGAACCTATGTTATGAAGAGTTCGAAATTCAATTTGAACCTTAAGTGTACCAAAATACTGAATTACAGTAGTTGGTCTCTGTAAACTCGGGATTTGCACACTATTAGTATAAAATTCATATAAAATCGATCATTACTTCAAAAAACATGAATCTTGTGCCATTGGATTCCTAAGAGGCATATGTACGACTTTCTGTTAGACAGTAACACCAAATTCAGCTCCTAAGTATGAGTAAAATGTCCAAAACAGAGATGGGCAGAAGTTGGAATGTGCAAAGACTCCACTGTTTTGTTCATTTGTTTGATTAACCCATACCATCATGTAACCAACACTATAAATGAGTTGTAAGTTTATTATGATGTAAATAAAGTTTAATTAACTTAAAATAAAGTTACAAATAGAATAAATAGATAAATTAAACATAATTAATCATGTATAGTCCTAAGTGTACATTGCTTGTGATAGGAAATCAGATTACTTAGCAAGGTTGGAACATTGGCATTCGAGCATCGTATTAGATTATCTCCGCTATATATAAAGGTACGGATCTCTTATTTACTTGAAACGGGAGTGGCCTATTGATGAGGGTCATTCCAAAGTCTCTTAACCCTAATAGGGACCGTTGGCCCGTTTCTTGAGTTTACTCTGAACGCTGAGGCACAAATGGAATATGATGAATATGAATTGTTGGTTTGGTCTAATGATCGTGAGGTTATCGAATTGAGAATGACTCGACTAGATAGAGTCAATCCATGTGACTTGTTTATTGATTCTTGTTATATCATTGTGATCCGGTTAGATTACATTTGTTGTGATCCTTTACCCAGACACTTTGTCGGGGGCACCGACCTTGTGATGCTTCCACAATGGCTATAATCACTATGGTGTCCTCGTGTATGCATGGAGAGTGCGCTGGACCTGATCAGGCCATGGGGGCGAATGGATATCCTAGGAGCGAAACAGAACTTGGATTGCTTTAATAGTAGTCGAGGGCTAGTGGGTGTCGTGCCCACACTGCTATTTCTCACTTATGCCCATTGAACCGTACATTCTTTGGGAACGATGGGTTTAGTGTATTTGGGTGATTTATGTGAACTTGAATTACACAAAACACGGATTGGGTGATTACGTGAACCCTTTGTTATATCTTTGTGATATTCGATTAATTTATATTGTCATTTCATGGTTATAGGGATAATTTGTACTTACCCTATATTGTTTATTGTTGATTTTTTGATCTATTCACTGAGTTTTTGCTCAACCACATTTGTTATTCTGTGGCAGGTTCTAGAGACAGACTGGGGGATTATCCTGGTTGAGAGAACAGGAGTGGATATTTTTGGAGGCTAACTTACCGGACAACCCACTTTTGTGTAGTTACTTTTGGGACTGTATATATATATATATATAGAGGGAGAGAGAGAGGGGGGGATAATAAATTGTAAACCTCTAAATGTGTGTAAACTTTGGATTTCATAGGTTTTATTGATGAAATTGTTTATTTTGATGAAAGTATTTCATATCATTCATTTCTTGATGAAGTTGTTTCATATATTTGTGTTTTTTTAGGTAAAAACGACAAAGTTTCATCAACTGAGAAAATCTATGAAACTGTTTCATATAAATGAAAAAGAAATATGAAACCACATAAAACCACAAATATATGAAACAATTTCATCAAGAACTGAATGATATGAAACAATTTCATCAAAATAAACAATTTCATGAAACAATTTCATCAAGAAAACCTATGAAATCCAAAGTTTATACGAAACAAAGTTTACAAAATAGTGGCCCTCTCTCTCTCTCTCTATGTATATATATATATATATATATATATATATATATATATATATATATATATTCGTATCGTAACGTCCGATTGTATATAACTGTGACTATTTTGTTATGAAATGTACTTAGCTACTATGTATGCGTTTAACCCAGTAGGGTTAGAATTGGGATGTTACAACTATGTTAGAATTAGGATGTTACAGTGACATTTGTTACAATCGCGGGAATAGTCGCTCGTGTTGTACCGACAACCCCTTAAGTTTGACGATTGTACACTGCGACTTTGCCCCTTGGCATTGTCGTGCAATGTTTACCGAATGCACCATAAGGTCGGCGATAGTGACTGTTGGTTCCAATAAGGGTTCTACAAGGGTTTAGTTTGTAGAAGGCGGGGGGGGGGGGGGAATACAAACACAAAATTTTACTTTTTAGTTCTACTTATGATTATTGACAAAATCAAAAACAAAATTTACAGATTGTTGCAAAAATAGATAAGGTAAACATAATCTAAAATATCTAAGAATCACAAAGTTCTTTGCACAAAAATAAGAACAAGAGAGAAGAGAGTTTGAAGAAAACAGGTTTCTTCAAAGATGCAGAAGAAAGGATCAAATAAGAATGAAAGTCTTCTCTCCTATTTACACCCTATGCAATTAATGCAAGTCAGATGGTGCTTTACACGTGTCCAAAAAGAATTGGATGCATGCTTTTGTATTTGTCCCATACATACTTTTGGCTAAATGGTGAATAGTGTAGCAGAGTGGTTGTTGTACGATTATGGATAAAAACAAGTTTACTTTTGTACCTTCGTACTATCTGTGCAAAAGAATAAGACAAACAAATCTTGAATAGCAAGCTTCATGATCAGTTATCACTGATGAGTATCTTCATCTTTCACTAATAGTCTTCAGGTATCGCTGAAGCTTGATCTTGATTTGTGACGCATTGTAGATTTGTCTTCCTTTCACTGAATGCCGCTTCAGATTATTAGTAGATTTGTCTCCTTCATCAGCTTGATCTTCGACTTTAGCTGTGAGTTTCTTTCGGCGTGAATCTTGTTTTCATGTATTACATTGAAAGACTGTTTACAAGGGGAAGCATTTGGTGCTCACAGAACAAGCTCAGTGATCGTTGACGCTGAAGACCTTAAAGCGTAAAACAAGTTAATGTAATTTAACGAAGTATGAGGGTCGTCATCAAATCACTGAGAGAGTTTGGATCAACAATCTCCCATATTTGATGATGACAAAAAAATAAAAGAAAAATGCTAAGTGTTAAAACATAAGGTTAAAAAGGGCTTATAACATACTTGTCTCATTTACTGTTTTAGGGATCTTTTTCAGTACTATGATGGGGTGAAGCACTTCATTGAAATTTTCATTAATTCGTATAAGTTTAGCCTAACGCCTTATTTATATTAGGAGAGTTTTAGATAGACTATAACTCAAAGAAGGTTTATGTTTATCTGTAAATAATTTGAATAATTATTCGACCTCAAATAATAATTTGAATTTGAATAACTATTTGAATAATTAAGAATTATTCACATTCACAGATAAAACCATGTAATCAATCAATCAATACATATATAAAAACAAAAACCAAGGGCCCTGACGTGGCACCTCCTCAAGTCAGAACTCCTTCTTTTCTTTTTTCTCCTTCGTCTGGGTTTTGTTACCGCTTCGATTCTCCTCTTCGTTATTGAATTTTCAGCCGCTCCAAGCTCCCATTCGTCTTCTCCTCTCCAAAACCGACCAGGGTTGTCTTTTCCTATTCCACTCTCCCAATAATCTTTGGTTTCCTTTTGGTTAACGGGGAAAATGGAGTATGCAGAGAAGATGAAGATCGATTGCGCCAGCATCTTTGGGACCTTCAACCAGAAAAATCGGCAGTGAAGAAGGCCAAAATGCATCTTGGAAACAAACTGGGTTAACCTCCGCCTAGAAAAACCTGTAAGTTCATCATATTCTCTCCTTCTCCAAATCCACCAGGTTTTTTATTTCATCCAGGGTTCTAATTCGATTGAGGTTCTTCCCCCTTTCATCTTCTTCATCACCACTCCAGCTTTTATGGTATGGTAGAGCACATAATTTACAGAATTGATTTTCACTTTTCACCAGGACGTTGCATTGTTTAATCTTAGAACCGGATACATGAATGTGAATATTAGCGATATGATGATTTGTTCATAGTGTAGTTGAACGAACACTGGTTCAATTTCTCATAGTTTAGCATCCTTTGAGGTGGTTCTATGTGGTATATGATAAAGGGCTTAAAGATTGAAATTGGAAAAGAGAGCATAATAATAAGTAGCTGATTTTAACGGTTACTTGCAGATCAAAATCAGAGTGTTCTTGCTTGAAGCTTTTGGGGCTGATTTTAACGGTTACTTGCAGATCAAAATCAGAGTGTTCTTGCTTGAAGCTTTTGGGTGTATAAATGTCATACATCATATAGAGTAAATTACATAGTTTTGAGTTTCAACAGGGATAAATTTTTGAAGGTTTTTTAGAGCCTAAATTTTATATTGTCTGTCAAATGCTTATAGTACATTTCTTCATCTGATCATACATCAGGTTTTGCCACAAAATATTTGTCACCTGCTTGAAACCAATTGTTATCCCGAATCCTACATTTGAAAAGAGTAAATGACTGTATTACTGGAATCAGGTTGGGCTGTGGATATTTGGAGGGATGCTGAGTGTTGATGTCGTAACCGCTGCTATTCTTGGACTGTCTATTCTTCTTATAACCGGAGTCGTAACATGGAAGGAATGCTTAGGTGAATCTGTCGTGTAAGTACCCTTTGTGTTTTTGTTTCAGGAGTTAAGTTTATCATCTCTAATAGCGATTTCTGTTTACATTGTACTTTGGTTCAAGACATTTATTAGGTATGAATGTGTCACTATTGGATAACATAAAATGCATAGAGATCTTACTCTCATTTTTAAGCCTTGAACTGTCGATTAATTAGGGTAGTTTAAACAAATATGCAGAAGTAGCACACCACAGCCAAACCTTTACTATCTACTAATAACATTCGTTGTGAAGTTAGAGCATTAATGAGTGTGATGCGTAATGTGAATCTTCTGTGTGGATTCAGAGCTAACCGGAATGAACACCGATAGGTGGATGCTTGATTGACGTACCCTATGACATGATAATATTACATGAAGGATGAAAATTGAACTATAGACAGGTTATGCTTGATTGATTGATGTACCATGTTTTCTCATTGAACACTGATAGATAGATATGTTATGTTGGATCTCTCATTGAACTTTGAACAATTTTCATGTTTTATTATATATTCATGGCTATAAAGTAAAAGTATATATGTGTAACGTTGTTATTCTATTCTATACAGTATATGTTTAGACAGCAAATACAATATTTGCATATTTAATTAATGCATTGGTTTGTTTTAAGTTAGTATTAAAACAAGTGTTGCTAAGAACATAATTCAAATACCACAAATGGATCCTGCTACTAAGTTTGTGATAAGCATATAATAAAGTTTATGTAAGATTATTGACAATATATAATATTTAAAAGTTATGAATCCAACAAGTTTCCCTCGATGCAACTGAAAACCTGTAATTTTGTTATATTTACTCATGTGCTGAATTTAATCAGGGAAGGGAAAGTTGTTATTGTGTTTGAGTATTATTAATTAAAATGATGTTTACAGGCACCATATGATTTAAGATCTCAATTCAAAGCAGAAATACAGGAAGCAGCAAACCACGCTGCAGGGTTGATCAGATCTTTGGGAAAGGATATAAGTGTCATGAAGAAAAACGTAAATTCTTCTGCTATACAGGAAAGTGTCCAAAGCTCAAAACAAGGACCCCAAATGGCATTAGACACACGCTCACATCTTTTTGCATCACACACTACTGCTAGCTCATCAAGGTCATTTCGTAAGGTATCTTATGCTATGTCATCCATTCCAGAAGGTGAAGGTGAGATAATCTCTGACGCTTCATGTACAGAGTACACACAGTTGAACAATGTATAGTATTGAATTTCATGTAGTTCCGGCATATGTCTTGGATAATAAATATGTTGACTGTGGCCCCTATAAATAACCCCCAACACCAAACATTTTGGACTTAGATTTGTCTAATAATCAACTTATAATGAATCACAGGAAACAACAATACGGAGGAAGAGGAGGTTCTTTGTCTTCTTCATTTACTGAGAATCCGTTTTTCCCTAAGGACGCAAACTCCACCTCCACGGTATTTGTGTTTTTATTTCATATCGAAACACAATCAATCAACTTTTTGTGTTTGGTGTTTCTGTTAAATCAATGTAAATTTGTGTAGCCTCTTCTTTTTACTATTTCTATTTCAGGGTCTATGAAGAGACTCATCCCACTCTAATCCACATATATATATATATATATATATATATATATATATATATATATATATGAAATCCACTAATAATGACGAAGCTAAAGGCAAAGCTAGGTCTTTGAATTTCTCGGTTTACGATAAACTGGTCTATGATTACGACATTTTTGATGGATTGCCAGGGCTGAAGAGTGATTGATGGTGTTTTTTGCTTCGCCGAGATATGAGGATAACATTTTTGCATCGATGACTAAATCACTTCCTAAACGAAGTCAACAGAGTGATCATTTAATTAGATGATCTCATGGGGAATCTAGGTCGACCGGAGAAAGTTGAACCAACAAGGCATAATCGTACTAAGAGTCTAAGAGGTTTTGATGATCTGATTCCTGGCTTTGGAAGTGGCAGTCCTCTTACGAGTAACAGGTACTATGCTTCATTTCATTTGCGATTTAGTTGTTGTGTTCCTTTCCTCATAAGTGATTTATGCTTCTAGGGTTATCTTTTCGTTTGGTTAACGGGTATTATTAGGAAAGAGAAATGGAGGATGCAGGGAAGACGAACTGCAGAGAAGAGCCAACACAATCTAAAAGAAAAAATACAACACGATTCTTTGATGACGTTTTCAACCATCACAAATCACCGTCTACAAATAGATCACAAATAACGACTAACAATGGTCGAGATTGTCCAAAAACTCGAAATTACAATTGAACAACAAGTAAGTTTTCATTTATTGAAATGTTTTTGTTCTGGAAAAGCAAATATTTCTCTATGGTAATTATTTTGTATTTCTTTCTTCAAGTATAGCAAAATATTTGTGTTTGTTGTTTAACATCATGGAGTAAATACTAATGAAGAAAGTGATGAAGTAAAGCAGACATGAGTGAAGTTACAGGGGGAAATCTTTGAAACGATAATTGCAAGGTAACAACACTTATCTAATAATATACAATTATCATGGTAAAGTGACGTTAACCTCTCATAAATATATTTTATTGGATAATAACGTTATACTATTTTATTTCAAACTTATTTTCTTTCGTAAATTTTATCTTACGAATCATTCATCATATCTTAATTATTGGATGATTCATCATCGTCTCTCTTAGGGTTGTATTTTTATCTAGGTTTCTAATTTGATTATTTTGGACTTGGGCTATGAGGAAATAAAATATTTATGCCCGTGTATGATGTATGATAGTCATTGATTATCTGGTAGGAATATTGCAAAATGATCTGCTTAATACCAAACCTAATTTCCTTCTTCGCATAATTAAAAAAGTACCATATAGATATGATATATATATATATATACACAAAAATAAAGGTTACAGTAGCAATATTTGACTTTAAATTTGGATCGGATGTTCAAACGAGATGAATGTATGGTTACTTCTCCAATAAACAGTTCCATTCATACATTCTATATTCTCCAGACGCTTTAGATTTATAGATTTTTTCTTCCACTAACAACTAACTCGATCGATCTCTGTGTAAAACAATGGTCATTATTTTCACATTAATTAATTAATGTTTTTCGCTCAAGGGTCGATCTTTTGTCGCCCACCCATAATCATTGAGTGTATGGTTTTTTGGTTATATGTTAGTAAGGTTAACTCACAACAGGTATATCATATAACTTACCGGTTGTCTTGCTGTTTCAGGATGGACCTCTAAAACCAACATGTTGTTTCACATGGGACCACACTCAAGCTTGAAACTTCCTGAACACATACGAGATTAACATCTCACCATTGTGTCAAATTTCCGTGATAATCTTTTGCCTGTTTTAAGGAGGCAACCTCCACCTCCTCCCCTGGCCTTTTCAGCTCTATTTTTGGTTTTTTCTTCGTGGTATTTGTGTTTTTACTTCACATAATGTTTGTGTTAAACTGGTACCTCGAAGTAGTAGGCCTTTTGTGTCGCCATAAACTTTGTTAAAAAGACTAAGTATATTCAGGTATGTTTTTGTCTCCATAAACTTATGTGATTGTATGAATATCGTAGTTTGCATGTTCGCGTCAGTCAGCAGCCATGAAGAACATCATTCGTCACATAAGAGTATAGTTCAGAAATAGAGGCTTTTTGGGTTTTACAACAACCGCATATACGAATTAGGTGAATGTTTTTCTATTATTTACACAACATATCCAACATTCACTATGTAATTTCGATCGTAAGATTTCGTCACCGCGCATCGCGGTGTATTAAATTTCCCACTATTATATATGTAAAGGCATTAGTCATACAAATAATGCGTAAATTATATATAGGCCGATCGTTAATGTTGCTTATTTTATACATGCATCTCCTGCTAATTAAATTATAATATTTTTAACAAATCACTTGAAAACAATTTACTCATTATTATATTTAACATGTAACATATTTATATGCACAATCTATATATTAATACCCAATTTTGCGTATGCCACCGCGCAACGCGCGGTTCTCATACTAGTTATCATAATTACAATTTAATACATATTTTATAATTACTGTTCAAGAATAATTATGTCCTTAATCAAATTGATTCAATTTGGGTTTCTAAAAATGCAAACAAACGCATTCTTTGTGTGCGACCCTATAGGTTTACATACTTCTCAGCGGTATCCTTGCGTGACATGTATCGTGGACATATAATAACTGTAGGTTATTATATGCCCACGACACGTGTCACACAAAAATGCTACCAATGAGTATGTAAACCTAAAGGGTCGCACACAAAATAACACGTTTGCTTCCATTAGAAAGAAACCTGTTAATGTCATGTTTGACAGTTAAATAGTTATTCTTGAAAAGATAATTAAATAATATGTGTAAAATGTAATTATGATAATTACAGGGTTTTATCTGTAATATGGATAACTATTATTGGATTAAGATAAATATAATTATTCAAATTCAGATAATTATTCGAATTCAAATGATTTGAATTCAAATAACTACAGATAAACATAAATCATATTTGTTAACTATATAAATAGGGTGTCAGATCAGTTGTTTGATGAACTGACTGAATCCTCTGGATCTGACACATACACATATTAGCATAGGGTTTCTTTTGGGCTAGCACTCGATGGAATTCGTGTGTTCGTGTGTGGATACCGTTAGAGGAAATCTTTGTTGGTTCTAAGTGCCCCGATCGTTCAACCACAACGGATCTCAAAAGGTACAATTCTAAACACCCAATGGTGTGGTTGTTTAATTAAATGCATCATTGGATCCGATTGGGTTTTAATTGATTAAGAAAAGCTTTCTTATTTTGTAACCAAACCTTTTTATTTCCGTTGCGTTTAATGGTTACAAATTGCATCAAAATCCAACAGTGGTATAAGAGCCACTTTGATGCCATTTAATTAAAATAGGATACAAATTTAGTATGGCAAAACAAATTAAACTCTATTTGAATCGAACTATGTTTCAAATGGACTTGAGAATTATTAGGGCCTATTTAAAAGTTTCTTTTAAGTTTGGTAGAGAGTTTAAAAGGGTTTTGAAACCGTAAAAGTTGTCGTCTCCCTCACATAATTTGTATGCGAACTTTTGACTCTCTCTCTCTCTCCCTTTTGAAACTCACAACCGCAAACACTGTGGTTTTATGTTTTGTTTTTCTTTTTTTTGGTTTGCTCATTTGTCGACGCACACAAAGGGTTTGTTAACCCTAATTAGTTTTCGCCGCCGACAAATGGGTGCAATTGTTGTCGCCAGTTGTTTTTAGCTGCCGGTTCTATGCGGCTACTGCCGTTGTTGTTGAGTAGGCGAATGCCCTATCTGTATTAGGAAAAACCCTAAAGGATCCTTTCGTTTTCGTTTTTGTCTCCACCGGCCACCGCTTCCCCACACTGTGGTGAGGAACAGCTCGAGGTGGCTCCGACCACCTTTTGGCTCACCTTCTCGGTGGTTTTCGACCATCTAATTCGTTGATGGTAGTCAAACCAAACGGCAAGGGTCGTGTCCTTTCCGATTGAATCACCATTGATTCGGTGGGTGTATTTTACGCTTAAATCTTCACAGCTAGGTGTTATTTTATTTTCGATTGAGAATCCCCGGAGAATACGGTTGGTAATCGCTGCCATGAGCAGCCGACGCCGAACTATTGTTGGTTGTTCACAGCTGTCGCGGGTTACTAGACTTCGCGGCTGAACGATCGGATAAATATTTTTTTGTCAACCAACCTGTCATTTTGAAAGATGGTGGTGGTGTCTTATTCCTTGGTCACCGGTGTTGGTGTGACTGTTGTCGATGACCTTCATCCCCGGATGTTTCCGTTTTACCGGCACTGATTCAAGGTGAATTAAGCCTAAACCTTTTGGGGTTTTTGGCAAAAAATTTATGTTTTTGTGACGTTTATTGTTATAATCGTAAAACTATTCTCTTAACCGGGTTCGATCGTAATCTTTTTGGTGCACCGACCACCAAAGTGGTAGTTCGGGTTTTGGGTCTCAAAGGGGTAAATTTTCTAGTTGAGTTACTGTTGTTCCTTATAGGCTTTGGTCATGGCCTACCCTTTCGTCAACATCTGTCAGCTTAGAATCACGGTTTTAGGATGTTTCCTCAATCTGGTTACTTTTGGGCTTGTACTTTAAATTATCGGGTCAAACGGCCCACTTTCGTTACCTTTTTGTTTTGGGCCAAAACCCTCCTTTTTGGGTGTTGGGCTTGAGCTAGTAGGCCCAAGTTCAGTTTTGTCCGGAAAATTTTATCGTTTTAAAGCTTCTATTGCGAAAATTCTTTTCAGATTTTTCCAATTTAAATTGGCTTTTATTTATGTTTATATAATTAGTCAATAATGTTGATTTTATGTTTAAAATCATAATATGGGTTGGTAACCCACGTTTTAAAGATGAGGTTGATTTCAAATTTAATTTTGCCATATGAAAATTTGTTCCATTAATTGGCTTTTAATTATGTTAATTTTGTGTTGGTCAATTATTTACTTATGTTTAAAATAATATTAGATAGTATACGGTTTGCCCCGAGAGACCCGTGGTTTGGATTGGTTGTTTTATTTTGCGTCTGGAAAATTAAAATGTATTGATTGCATTGGATGTAATTTTAATTTTGAATTTCCTAGATAGGTTCAATTGTAAAATAGAATAAGACATGGTATCTTTCTATTTTAAATTGTAAATCAAACCCGAAGACGGAGTTTTAAGAAGTCGAGACAAAGTCCCTGGAGTTCACCAAGATGGCCAGGCCAGTGGAAGCTTGAAGACGTCCTTAGACAGACTGTGGCTGTCGTGTTGGCTCACGACACCACATTAGGGGCAAAATCGTATATTATCTGTTTGTGTGTGGTTGTTTATTTTGTGTTTGCAAAAGAATTTTAAATAAAATAAACACAAAATAAGTTTTAAATCGGTGAATAAAATATGATATTTTAAAATTTATATGTTTATCAAAATCAAACCGATTTAATTGGATGAACTCTTAAAACAAGATTTTAAGAACAAGGTTTTTAAAATCAAAAAGCTTTAAAAGGAATTAGAACGTTTTCTAAAAATTAAACCTTTAACAAAATGTAAACTAAACGCCACCCATTTAAGGTACTTGTCGAGCTTACAGGATTTCGGTGTGGTAAGTGCCTAGCCAATCATATCGGATGATTATAGTGTGAGACAAGGTGCCAAGATAACGAGATTTAAGTGGACAGTCCTGCCTAGCCATTCACTTAAATAGTCATATTTTGGACGACTAATCCCAATAAACCCTAAGTAGAGATTTTAGGTGGGATCATGATACCTTAGTATGGTTAGTTTGCTTGGAAATATCATAGAAAGTGCCTAGCCATCTATAAGTATTTTCAAGGCGTTGAAGTGGGATTAAACATGTCAAATTCAGTATATGATATATTGAAAAGAATCCCACAACATCTAAGAGTTATGTTGAACATAATTGGATGATGCCTACATAAATAGCCTAATTCCATAGATAGAGCTTAAAATTTATGGAAGTGGGTGAAATACGGATCTTAGCTCAAATTAAATGATTTTTGAAAGGATAATTCATTTATTTGAGATCATAAAGTTACTAAAATTAAACATTTTTGTAGATGTCTGCTAACACTTCCTACCAAACTACAAACACCAACGATTTATCTCGATTTACGTTACGGTCAATCCTTTATAAGGATAAACTGAACGGTATGAACTTCATCGATTGGTTTCGTTTCTTGAGGGTTGTCCTTAAGCACGAAAAGAAGTTGTACGTTCTAGAAAAACCCCTTCCAAACGCTCCTGCCATAAATGCTTCAACTGAGAATAGAGTTGCTTATGATAAGCATCTCAATGACTCACCGAATGTTAGTTGTTTGATGCTTACATCCATGACTCTCGAGCTTCTAAGGGAACATGAAGACATATGTGCATGGGATATGATATCCTCTTTGAAATCTATGTTTCAACCACAGGCAAGGCAAGAGAGGTTTGATACAGTCAGGGCATTGCATGCTTGTATGATGACTGAGGGTTCATCTGTCAGTACCCACGTTTTGAAAATGAATGGGTATATTGACCGATTAACCCGTCTTGGATACCCACTAGGTCAAGAATTAGGAATTGATATGGTTCTCAATTCTTTATCAAAATCATATGAATGGTTTGGAGAAAACTCTCACAGAGCTTCACGACATGCTTAAAACTGCTGAGAGAACTATGAAATCCAAGTTGGATTTATCCGAACCAAAACAGGTCTTGATGATCAAGCCTAAAAGTGGGATAATCAAGAAGAATAGGGGAGTTACCAAGGGTAAAACAAATGTTGGAAGCTCCAACAAGATAATGGGCAAAGGAAAGATTCCTGAAGATGCAGTTTGCTTCAATTGCAACCAGAAGGGACACTGGAAGAGAAACTGACCTGCCTCATTGGCAAAAATGAGGAAGAAGAAGGCTAATGAAGCCGGAACTTCAGGTATGTTTACCATTGATTTGTTCACTTTTGACTAGGTATTAAGTAATGGGTATGATACTCATAATAATACTACTTTTCAAAAAGTAAGAAGTGAAGAGAAGATGAAACCAGACCGGATGGAGCTAAGTTAGCTAATGTTGCTCAAAAGAACATATGATACAAACTTTTTGGTCTTACATTAACACTTAGCAAATGTATTGATGTACCTTGTATTACTAGGATTTTAGTTTCATTTTCTCGATTACAACAAACCAAATTTATATTTACGTTTTCAAGAAATAGATTTTCTTTTATCTCAATAAATGTTTTATCAAATTGATAGTTGTAACTATAAATCAAAATAATGAATTAAGCGGGGCTTAAGTCAGACCTATTTGTGACACTTAAACAAGAAACACATAACCAAACTCCAGACGGGTGGAGGGTTGGAATCATGTGATGATTCTCATGATAAATGTGTATTTTGTTGGTCAAGATGACAAAATATATTTTAAAGAAAATCCCTTAGGGGTCACAAGAACTAATAGGAGTTATTCATACTGATGTATGTGAGCCTTAAAGTTCAGTCACAAGACACGGTCGTCACTACTTCATGACACTCTACTAGTTCTAGTAGATATGGGTATGTTTACCAAAAGAGAGGAAATGTGAAAGCTTTGATTTTTCAAAGAGTTTCAAAAGAAGTAGTGAATACACTTGGCAAAGATAAGGATGCTTCAGTCATATTGAGGTTATAAATATCTAAGCCAAGAGATTATCCTAGAGATTGGGATTGTATCCCAAATGACTTCTCCCGGAACACCGTATCTTAATGGTGTGTCAAAAGGAGAAATAGAATCTTGTTGAACATGATGCACTCTATGATGAGTCTCACAAATCTGCCTAAAAGAGTTTTCTGAGGATGTTTCCTAGAAACAACTACCCAATACTAAATTATGCATCAACCAACAAGGACCGATAAAACCTATTCTCAAAATATGAATTGGGAAGATCCCAAAGTTATCATATATGAGAATATGGGGTAATAATGCTTGAGATAAGCATGAAGCTTCTGGGAAGCTTGAGTAAAAGGTCTTAAATGTACATCTTTATAAAACATCAAATCGGATATCATTTATACAAGATCCAGCGAGAACAAAAGTTTTCTTATGCACCATAATGAGTTCTCAGAAAATGATTTTCTGACAAGAACCAAAGTGGAGAGACACAGTAGATCTTGAAGAAATTCAAGAACCACAAAGATGGTACAATGGTTGACACTGACAAACAACAAGATGTTGAGCTTCAACAAGTTGTTGAATATAATCAACGAGATGCAAAAACAATTCGAAGATCAGATTACTTATGATTACTGATAAATGGCAAGATGCCATGTTAAAGCCACATTCCTCAAAAGGGAATTTTTGAGCGAGGACATATACAAGGCTTTAAAACATCAAACATAAAATTGCAAGTTGCAATAGTCCAGTTATGGATTAAGACAATCATCTCGTAATTAAAATCTTGTATATACAAGAAGGTCAGTGGAGCATAATAGTACTCTAGATCATCAGAAATTACATTCTAGTGTTTGAAGGTGTAAAAACCTGACTAAGGAAGTATTTCGTGATAAAGGATCTAAGAGACAATTCCTTGGTGTAAAGATATATTGTTATAGATCAAAGTGCTTGATTAGATTAAGCAAAAGTACATACATTGACAAGATCTTGAAACACTTCAAGATGAACGGTTCTAAGAAAGGAAGTTTGTCATAGTACATGAACCGAATAAAGGGTGTTCTCATGCTTCGGCCATTGGTTCAAACATGTATGCCATGTTAATGTACTAAAAGACCGGACATCTCGTATGCCTTAAGCATGACGAACATATATTAGTCAGGCCCAAGTGATGCTCACTGTATAACAGTGAAGAACAATCTTAAGTATCTGAGAAGAACTAGAGATATGTTCTTACTGTACAATGGTTAGGAAAGAGATCCGTGTGTCTTAGGATACACATATGCTAGTTTTCAAACCAACCATGATGACTAAAATTGTAGTAAGAGATATATGTAGAATGGAGGTAACAAAAGCTGTGAGATTTTAAATGCATATTTACTTATAAATCCTATGTGTTAGAACAATCATGATGTTCATGGTAGTTCTATAGGCTTAAAGTTTTTCTAATTAAGAATTTTAGTAAACTTTAAATTTTGGAACATTAAACAGTTATGTTTTTACATGTGATACGGCATATTGGGTATGAGTATATACATCAAACATTACTGTATTCTTTATTAGCATGTTTAAGTATCCATAAATAAATATGATGGTCATATTATTTAGAACCTTCCTTGATCGATTATTACTTGGGGACTGGTAATAAATCAAGATCATTGTGAAGTCTGGTTATAGTCCAAGTTGGAAGTGCACTGGGTGCAACCAGAGTCACAAGCGCTTGTCGGTGCACAAGGCGTTGGACGAGACCCACAGTCAGGATCACCTCATAGATCGGCGTCATAAGGTGAGTCTTGAGATAGTAAAACACTCTTTTATCCTCAAACCTGAGATGTGCATTGGGACCTAATGCACAACGAGTGTTATGCTTTGGGTATAACATGAATTGTGTAGTTAGTCGTGCACATGCAACATGGGATTTGCTCCTCTCAAGATGAGAGAGATATTTTTGGGCCCCTCGATGACATAGTTTGATTTACATGCATGAACAAGTGGATTAGTTGGACTAATGGCACTTGTATAATCAAATATGTTGGGATCGGGAAACATAATTTTTGAACTATAAAGGATGAGATAGATCTATGCCTTAAGTTCAAAACAAAACATCTTGAAGCAAAAGGATAATGAATGATTCTACTATGTGATTGATTGGATCAATCAAACTGCTCAAAGATAAAAGCACATTTACATAGCCTTGGGAGCGGTGACGTGTTGCTAGACGCTTACCACCGTTTGTGTTACTGTGTATCGTGTGCAAGTGGGAGATTGTAGGTTATTATATGCCCACGACACGTGTCACACAAAAATGCTATCAATGAGTATGTAAACCTAAAGGGTCACACACAAAAGAACACGTTTGCTTCCATTAGAAAGAAACCCGTTAAAGTCATGTTTGACAGTTAAATAGTTATTCTTGAAAAGATAATTAAATAATATGTGTAAAATGTAATTATGATAATTACAGGGTTTTATCTGTAATATGGATAATTATTATTTGATTAAGATAAATATAATTATTCAAATTCAGATAATTATTCGAATTCTGTAACGTCCCAAAAATTACAAGGAATTTAAACTTTTAAAAATAATGCATTTTATTATAATCAAACCACAAGTTAACACATCCCAATACAATAAAATAAACGTCGTTATTTAAAACCGTCAACAAGGTTTAAGCAGCGGAAAAAGTTATATAATTAAATCCTCATTTAATAAAAATCAACTTAAACAATCTTCGTCTTGCGCCCGTGTGTACCGTCAAGCCCGACTGCTACTCGCACCTGAAATCATAAGATATTGGGAAGGGGTAAGCACGAAGCTTAGTGAATTCAATCCATACATAGGATCGCAATTATATCAGCATCACCCTTAAACATACCAGCACATAAATTTTCTTGGAACATCCATCAAGAAAATATATCACGATTTATAATAATCCTTATGCTCCTTGGAACGGCCATCAAGAAGACATAATCACAACACATTATACCAACACGTATACTCCTTGGAACAACCATCAAGAAGTAGCCTTATACTTCTTGGAATGACCATCAAGAAGATATAATCACAACACATTATACCAACACGTATACTCCTTGGAACAACCATCAAGAAGTAGCCTTATACTTCTTGGAACGACCATCAAGAAGATATAATCACAACTCATTATACAAACGCATATACTTCTTGGAACAACCATCAAGAAGTACATCAATCACAGATCAATATATATACACAAATATATATATATTCCATAACACAATAATATCAACAAACAATCGTAATCAACACACTCGAACTACAGCAACACAAATATAATTCCCATCCTATATAGTGAGAGAACTCACCTCAAACGCAAAGCTTATGACCTCAACCGCAACACGAACCGGCCAACACCAGTTCACCTTTTTCCACCTAAATAAGCGTTAACAATTGTTGATCCTATTTTTGAGCAACAATAGAAGAAATATAAAGTCCATATTTAAATATAGAGATAAGATATACATGAAGAACAATCATAAAGAAACTTATCTCATATTCATTGATGATTAAATATGGAGAGGAGAAATGTTGAAGAACACCACACTAAACATGAAATCGACTCTCATAAGAAACTAGTCTATGTGTGTTTTTGTGTGCTTTCCATATTTCTCACTACTTAAAAAGACATATGGACACCTCTTATATAGGGCCATATTTACATTAGATATTTAAAATATCTAAAATCTAGACAAAAATATCTAAGAAAATATCTATTACAAAATATCTCAAACATTAAAATATCTTTATAAAACATTCATTTAATTAGGAGCTAATTAAAGCTAACAATCTCCCCCTAATGTTTTATAAAGAAAGCATCATCTTATAGTCTTCCCTTTACTTTCTTTAGAACCTTTGATGTTCCGTTCTTCAAGTCTTCAAAGCATCATGTGCTCCCCCTCAAATGTAGGCTCATCCACCGAGCTTTAAACGTGAATAACAGAGGATGGAGTGACATTTAAAATGTGACAAATGTAGCTTGACACCATGAAGAACCGTTGAGAGAACACCGTTCTTGAAAGCGGAAAGAGCATGAGTGAAATGCGATGCTTTCGGTGCAGCAAGAGTCCATTGACTTTGACACAGATTCTGACCATTAAGCACACTGATTCAGACCAAAGTCAAAACATGAAAAAGTTTCACCTGTGTCTTAGGAATTCAACGCAACTAGATTCATGCGAATCGGAGCACCGAGTAGGAAGTTATGCGCGTTTTTCTGAAACAGTGCAAAGCTGACAGCACTTTTCAGCGACAGCTGAGAGCTTTCAATGGCTGACCTTCAGCGATGGCTTACTTCAGCGACAGCTGACCTTCAGCGATGGCTTACTTCAGCGACAGCTGACCTTCAGCGATGGCTGATCTCAGCGATGGCCTTCAGCGACAGCTCAGCGATGGCTTCAGCGATGGCTTTTTTTCAGCGATGGTTTTCAGCTCTCAGCTCCAGCTTTCAGCGACAGCACTTAGGTTTCAGCCTTCAGCTTTCAGCGACAGCTTTTTTCAGCTTTCAGCGAAGGCTTTCTTCAGCTTTCAGCGACAGCTATCATCTTTCAGCGATGGCTTTCTTCAGCTTTCAGCGACAGCCATCAGCTCTCAGCTTTCCATCAGCACACTGTTGTCTACTTCAACGATGCATATGACCCTTATAAATTTCGAATCTCTGAATTCTCAAAACACGAGATCTGTTCATCTGTGTCTTAGGAATCCAGGGCCTTTTGAATCGCATCAATCGGTGTTTTTATGAGTGAGATATGATCAGTTTAATACAGCAAGCGCAAATCTGTCATTAAATCTGATTTGATGTAAAAGATAAGACGATCTTCATATAATTTTTAAAACCGTGAGTGCAAATAATTCGATCTCTAATTGATCAAGTCAGAAAACTAATTAGAAGAACTTAAAGTTTTTAAAAAAATGTTTCAGATCAGACTTTGAACATGTAACAAAACATCAAATCTTTCTCAAACAACTTTCTCAAGGCCCAAATGATTTTGTTTTCCATATATAAATGTTTATGAGCAGCGGAAGACAAACAAAATATTGATCAAAGATAGTCCAATCTTGAAAATAAAGGTCAGATCAAACAAAGATCAACAACCTTACTACCAAGATGCAAAAAGAATTGTTATGGACTTAAGCACACATAAGGATGAGATCAAAGATCAACCATCTACTTAGTGCTTATCAAATAAAACCAATGAATGAGAAAGAATCAAAACACACACATGAAGTATATCAGAAACTAAACCATCTAAAACTTCCATTGTTGCATAGATGATCGATTTTGAAGAAAGGTTTCTTCAATCGGCTCTGATACCAATTGTTGATCCTATTTTTGAGCAACAATAGAAGAAATATAAAGTCCATATTTAAATATAGAGATAAGATATACATGAAGAACAATCATAAAGAAACTTATCTCATATTCATTGATGATTAAATATGGAGAGGAGAAATGTTGAAGAACACCACACTAAACATGAAATCGACTCTCATAAGAAACTAGTCTATGTGTGTTTTTGTGTGCTTTCCATATTTCTCACTACTTAAAAAGACATATGGACACCTCTTATATAGGGCCATATTTACATTAGATATTTAAAATATCTAAAATCTAGACAAAAATATCTAAGAAAATATCTATTACAAAATATCTAAAACATTAAAATATCTTTATAAAACATTCATTTAATTAGGAGCTAATTAAAGCTAACAACAATTGTCAAAGTGACGCCCCAAACCAAAGCCACGACTACTAACTTTAAAAACACATTTTTCCAGTTTTTACTCTCAACACGCAGGTCTGTTCGGGACCTGTTTAACCCCTTATAAACTGATTAAACCAGAAATATTTTTCCATAAACACAAAGTCCCATGCCTTAGGGTTCCAGGGACATATCGCACGCGCTCTAACGATTTTTCTACAATTTACTATTGATTTTACAAAACCGACTTGCTGCACAGTGCAAAACAGGACCTTTCAGTACAAAACATCAGTTTGACACTAGCTATGGTCCGAACTGGTTTTTCCGCAAAACATAAGAAACTTACTAGACTCAGAATGGGAGCTTTTGGCACTGGTTTCACCCCAATACGGCGTTCCTATCAAAAGTTATGGCTTTCCCAAAACAGTGGCAGAAACTGTGACTTTCACATAAAATGACAAACATTGATTATCTTTAAATCTTAACCCATTAAGCCACGCCTTAAGCATTCAGACCTGTGATTCCAGCTGACTTAAAGATCACGATTAAATGGGCTGAGCAGCCCGAGCACCACCCTCTGCCACCTCCGGCAGAGGCGGCCGTTGGCGGCGGCGGCGGTTAAAAACTTCCGGCGAAACCACACCCAAAATACCGCCCATCCCGACTTACCCGCAACCTCATACCCGCACACACCCGCACACGTACGCACCCCTCCTGCCGTCACCCGGCGGCACGCAGCGGCGGCCCCACCGCCGGCAGCCGTGGCTGCGGCGGTGGTGGTGGTGGTGGTTTACCAATTTCCGACGAAGAAAAACACAACGAAAGGAACGGAAACACGGGATTACCTCGACGTGACTTCTCCTCCACTCTTTCCGGCAGAAACGACGACGATTCTCCCCTCTTTCCAGCGAACTTTCTCCCTCTCTCTCCGGCGACTCTTTCTTCTCTTACTCCGGCGACTCTCTCTCTCTAACTCACGGTTCTGTTCTCTTTCTCTCTTTGCAGCCGGCGTTCACGATGGGAGGGGGGCGGGGGAAGAAGACTTAGGTTTTAGTTTTCTTTTTCTCTTGTTTGCTACTCACGCCACAACCACACACAAACACAAGGGTTTCGATTATGAATTGCATGGGCCGAAACCTATGAAGTGTTTTGGCCCTTGACACAAATGGCCCCTCAACTAAAAACCTTCTCGCAACTAACCAAAATTCCGACATTTTTAACGATTAGGTCCAACTCGACTAACCCCGTTAACGAAAACCACATTAAATCAAATTAAAACAAAAGGATTTATAAAGAGATTACATACCGGGATACGGGCTTTACAACTCTCCCCCACTTGGATTAGACTTCGTCCTCGAAGTCTATGCCCGTGCATAGCTAAAGATAGTTCTCCCACATCTCAACCTCAGGTTCCCAAGTTCACTTGAAACCCCTTCTAAAACTTCTCGAATACTTTTCTTACTAACGTACTCCTTCTAGGACACTGAAAATTATGATCGATAGAACGCTTCACCACTTGGAATCATTCCTAGCCAAGCGACTTCGGTTGTCTCCCAACCTTAGATATTTTATACCTCCCGATTCAAATCTCAAGCTCTAATATTCTAAAGTTGCTTACCAATATACCCAACTGGATACTAGGATCCGATCATTCCTACTATTAACTGTCGATTAACTCCTACGACTTCTACTAGACTCCCAAAATTTACCCTACACGAATCGTCAAACCAGTAAATTTAAAATCACTCACGAAGGTCACTCCACCATAACCATTCACCACAAGCAAACATCTCAGGATTACTACTACCATCAACATAATTTCCTTAAAATCGGCTACCATTCCTCAATTACACTAAGGCGTTTGGCCTCAAGCCCAAAAGTCGACACCTAAGTATACTATTTACCTCAAAAATTCTACGCATTAATCCTCCTTATTACAAAGGGCATCATTCCCTAACCGATACTATTCGGTCTACACTAACCTCACGTGTGGAACACCCAAAAATTCAAATGATTTGAATTCATATAATTACAGATAAACATAAATCCTATTTGCTAACTATATAAATAGGATGTCAGATCAGTTGTTTGATGAACTGATTGAATCCTCTGGATCTGACACATACACATATTAGCATAGGGTTTCTTTTGGGCTAGCACTCGATGGAATTCGCGTGTTCGTGTGTGGATGCCGTTAGAGGAAATCTTTGTTGGTTCTAAGTGCCCCGATCGTTCAACCACAACATATCTCAAAAGGTACAATTCTAAACACCCTATGGTGGTTGTTTAATTAAATGCATCATTGGATCTGATTGAGTTTTAATTGATTAAGAAAAGCTTTCTTATTTTGTAACCAAACCTTTTTATTTCCGTTGCGTTTAATGGTTACAAATTGCATCAAAACCAACAATAACCTACAATTCTAAAAAGGTTTTCTGGAAATTTTAATATAACAGCATGTCATACAACCCTCTTAAGCACACTCACTCCCACTCCACACCCACTCTCCCATGAATCTCTTCTTAACTTAATATTTTTTAATTTATAAGTTACATTTAATACCCTTATAATTAATTATTTAGTTTACTTTTAATCCCCTACTTTTCATTTTTCATTTTAGATTCTTATTATATTAACATAAATAATTGTATATGAACTAAAATGTATTATATATATATATATATATATATATATATTTTACAAAATTATACACTTAGGCTTTGTTTGGCAAACTAGCTGATAAGCTAGCTGGTAGCTGATAAGCTAGCTGATAAAAAATTAACGTTTGGCAAAGCTAGTTTATAAACATGTAAAATGACCAAAAAGGGCATCTTCAATAAATTATCAATTACAATATTTAATTATATAATTAAAATATTTTATAGCAATATAATACATTAATTAATAAAACCAATGTAGTAAAAAAATTTAAATAACATAACATGTTAATTAAAAGAGTTTAAAATTTATTACTACATATATACTATAAAATTTGAATTTATTAAAACGTTCTTTAGAAGAAATATATATTAATTTATGATTTTAAATAACCGCCACATATAATATGAAAAAAATAATCATAAAATAATTGACAAGATTTATAGTAATTGATAATTTAAATATATTTATTGTTATTAAAAATAAATAAAATTAATTTATATGATTAACAATAACTCTAAATAAATAGAAATTAATATTAATGTATAATTAAAATTTAATTTAATAATTTTCAGTTAATATTAATTAATTAATAATAATTAAATATAAAAAATTAATATTTATTTATAATAATAGTTAATAAATAATAATTGATATTAATAAGGGTAATATTGGAATATTTACAAAAAGCTACTGAAAAGCTACTTCAAGTAGCGTTTCAAAAAGCTAGCTTATAAGATATAAGCTAGCGTATGGTCATCCAAACATGTATCCAGAAAAAAAGCTAGCTTATAAGCTAGTTTTTTTTGCCAAACAATGTCTTATTATCGTCTCATCAAAACATTCAAAATGAGCTCAAATGTTATGGCCTTGAAGACATCACTATCGAACAAATGTTTTCAAATTTTTTTGACCAATAGACCATATTAATCTTTAATTTTATACATCTGATACGCGATTTAAACTTACATAAAACCATAAAATTATCATCATATGATGGAAAATTAAATTGAATATGAAACAAGATTATTTTTTTGAATTCTCAATTCAAGATAGGAGTGTGCATCGTGCGGGTCGGGCGGGTTCGTGTCGACAAATCGAAACCCGATCGGATTTTGGATATGAAAATCAAGACCCCAACTTTAGGTTTCGGATTTTGGATTGCTTCGGATTCGGGTTGGTCGGATTTCGGGTTGGTCGGGTTTCGGGTTAATGTCGGTCGGGTTCGGGTATTTTTATAATACAAAAAATATATAAAACAATCGAGTTTGAGGATGAATTCAATCAAACGAGAAACTGATGAAATCGAAAATAATTGTAAAAATTAAAAAACATTTCGACTGACTATAATTTACGATTTTCTATATATTATTAGATAAATAAATATATTTATATAATATTTAAATTATATATGTATAATATTTCGGTTTTTTGAACGGTCGGGTGGCCAAAGATCAAACCCAACCCGAACCCAAATATTCCCCCAAAAGTCGGGTTTCGGATTTTTGGATTTCGGGGTATTCGGTTATTGCAAAAACACCTTGTTTTCAGTTCGGGTTCAGGTTTGGATTTCGGATTATTCGGGTTTTGCACACCCCTAATTCAAGATGCTTTGTGCTACGTCACGTACAAATACCTATCTGGTTATTTAATAAACAATAAATAAGACTAGTCTGTATACCCGCGTGATACGGCGGTAAATAATTTTTTATTGGAAACCACATGTTTTTGGCCCAACACTATATGGGTTACCGGTATATCCCAAATGCAGTATCAAAGCTAAGGAACTTTAAACCCAAGAAAAACATCGATAAGACCAAACGATAGAACAAATCCAGTTAATATGATTCATCGATTTAATACAAGCCTTTGATTCAAAATGTGTTCAAGTATTACAAAACAACATAACTATAAGCCAACCAAGGTTTCTTTTACAATGGCGAACTCTTTTCTTCCGGAAAAATATCCAATGAACGATACTTGTGTTGTGAATTGTACATCCAAGTGCAAGATCGTCATCACATTGCTCGTTTAAGTGAGAACCGGATTGGCCATCATTGGGTCTTCGTTTTATTAAAACCTCAAGGAGGGCATGTTAATTTCACAAATGATCTTGTCATGAGGTTGTCAACTACTCTGGTGAACCAGTTAATTGAAACCTCTAATGTAATGTATAAACTTTCAAAAGTTATAAAAAAAATTCAAAAGTTATAAGAAAAGTTAGAACTATTCCATAGGATTTGATTGTTTTCTTCATCTATGAATAGTTTACCTGCATTGTTACGTAATTTGTTGGATTAAACCAAAAGTCTTACAAATCCCATATAAATATACGGAGATAGGCATGCTTGAATGCAGTAAACTGAAAACCATATAAAATCAATAATATATATATATATATAGCAATGCGAAGAGTGACTTTGGATGACTCACAAGTGCCAACACAGAAAAGATCAAGTAATCTTGAGGCTCGTACACATTTTCAAGCCCGACTTCTTGTAAGTCACTTCATACATCATTCACATAGTTTTATTCTGTTAGAATTGTTGTGCATAGCAATCAGTAATGAACATATTGTTTATATTTAGTCCAATTTTGACAAGACTCGTATAGAATCTACCTGCCAAAAGAGAATCCTTTGAACTGCGGTGCTTGTAGGACTACCCTCCGACCATATTGGAATCACAATATATGCAACAAACATCTCTTTTGCTCTGATCTTATTCGCAATATTTAATGCAATTTCCATCCGTATTAAATTCTTTGCACCTATTAAAACACACATATATTAATACATAATTAATAGTTACAGTAAAAGAATCGGAGAACAAGTGAAACATAATTGGCACTTCAAACACGATTTAAGCATATATAAGAAGCAGTATACAACTTCATCTTAAAACTGAAGTGTAGACGGTTAAGTTTCCTTACCTAAAGTTTTATAATTACTCAAGTTAAACGAATAACCAAGAAAGTACTGGTTTTCAATATAAATGAAATGTTGATCAACACGAATTACCTTCACATATGCGGTATGTATGTTTATGTCTATAAGAACATTCTTCCCGCACACCAAGTTCTGTTGCGGTGCAACATGTTGGTCCCGAAAGGTTATACAAGTTTGTAGAAGGGGGGGTTGAATACAAATACACTATTTTTACTTTTCTAAATTGTTTATTGATAAATCAAGACAATTTACAACTTGTTGCGGAACAAGATTAAGGATTAACCTAATCTAAACAAGTTAAGAACACTAAGTTTCTTGCACTAGAATAAGATAGGAAGGAGATAAGGAAATTACGAATAATAACCTAACACACAGTAGTAAGGAAGAATAAGAAGATGGCTGAGCTCACTTCATTTCTGAAGTAGGGTTCTTCTTTTATACTGCATGCATTTAATGCATGGCAGTATTGCTTTACACGTGGCAGCAGCTGAGTGGTTGTATGTCATTGACCTTTGTAGACAACCTTAGTAGCCGCATGGTGCACAGTGTAGAATCAGAGTTGTTGTACGATCATAGACAAAAAGGATGTCCGTTCTAACATTTCGTACGGAGACGTGCAAGGGAGGTAAGATAATAGTACTTTGTAAGGAGACTTCATAATCAGCTTTCGTTGAAACAGTTCTTTATCAGCGAATGATAAAGTTCAGCGATTGCTGAAGTCTTCTACTTGATACTTCACGTTGAGTGGACAAATCTTGGCTTCGCTGATATCCGCATCAGTTCATTAGACTTGTCGCTGGTTCTTGAGCTTGATCTTCGACTTCAGCGTAGAACATATGTTGACGTGAAACTTGTCTTCAGGGATTATAAGTAAACAACTAACTTATCAGCGATCATCTCATAGATTGAACAGGCTCAGAGCTACTCGATGAACAGAGTTTGCTGACTATTTATCTTTAAAAAGCGAGAGTTACTATCAGCGGTACTGAAACAGTCTTAGTACTTATCAGCGATAGTGAAACTCTAATACATATCATTTACTTACAATTTTCACTAAGTGTTAAGAGAGGGTCATTATCAAATCACTGAGGGTTTGGATCAACAATCTCCTCCTATTTGATTATGACATAGCAACATAGAAAATTGCTAATTAATGAAAACATAAGGATAAAAAGAACTCATAAAATATTTGTCCCTTTTACTGTTTTCTGGGATCTTTTCAGTACTGATGGAGTAAAGTACATTCGCTGAAATTTTTCTTTAAACTTCGTAAAGATTACAGAGGGAAGTGGAAAAATTACAAGTACAGCAAATAAAATTACTAGTACAGAAGATATAGACAGATAAAGATAGAAAGAATTACAAGGCAATCCTATCCGTCAAAAGGTTCTTCCTTGATGAGAAGTTCATCGAGGGTCTTTGATGTGGGAATCATCCAGTCAGGGACCGTTACACCTTGATCCTTTTTGTTCTTTGCTTCTTCAAAGATTAGGGGCTTGAGGTGACGTGTATGAATATCGCGTCTGACTTCACACCAGTATATTAGGTCTCTGAGCCGTTCGATGGGAGTGATTGGAAGCTCAGATAT
This sequence comes from Saussurea involucrata, assembly GCA_033807775.1. Lineage (NCBI taxonomy): Eukaryota > Viridiplantae > Streptophyta > Magnoliopsida > Asterales > Asteraceae > Saussurea > Saussurea involucrata. Next base: position 18,568,200 of record CM066326.1, read on the forward strand.
GCGTTGAAAGTGTTGTCGTCCATAGCAGTCTAGAAAGAAGATGCCATAGGGTTCACTTAAGACTTTTCCAGGGATGAAAGTTTCTCCAGGAGGCAGGGAGGTGTCAAGTACTGAGAGGTCAGGGTCACGACCAAGTACTTCTTCGCGTGAGAAACCTATACCTATTTCATTTCGTATAGGAGGACCTGAGTCTGAGGTTTTCTTTTTCTTTGCAGAGGCCCTTCTTTGTTGTGGTGGAAGAAGAGTGGAAGGAGGAATATCCACAGCAGAAGAAACCAAGCCAAGCTGATCTTCTTTGTGGGAACAGGGATTTTGTCACGAGGAAGAATGATCCGCTGATCTTCAAGCTATTTGATCATTGCATCTCTCTTTTCTTGATCCTCTTCGCTTAGCTTTTGAGGAGCCAAGGAAGGTCTGTTTTTGTGAGAGAGCAGCTATTCTTCAGGTTCATCAGTCTCAGTGGTTAAATCCAAGACTGGGATTATTTCTTCATCTCTTGTGGCTGGGATTATTGTTGGTGTAGTTGTAGGAGCTTCAGCGGGATCCTCAAACAGGGGAGAGGACTAACTGAAACACATCGATTGTTTAAGTAAGAACATGGGAAGAAAGAGATAGAGAAAAGAACGTGGTTAAGTGTATAGAGGTTTTATGGATAGAAGGATTGAGATTGAGAAGGGATAAAGGAGGGATGCAGTATAAGGGAATAGAAGATATTGTACCTGACAAGCTGGCTTAATCTGAAGGATAGCCAGATTGCCTTCTGTAGTGAGGCCTTTGTTTTTGCCTTGATCAGTTTCAGATGCTGCAGGCTTTGTCTTCTCCCCTGATGGTTCGTTTATCGAAATCCCTTTCTCAGGGACCTTCTTGGGCTCAACGAAGAAGAAGTCATCATCATCATCGTTATCATCATCATCTTTAGGGGATGATGATGGTTCTTCATCATCGATATCGATGGGTTCTTCGTCTTCAGCTTCTTCTTCTTCTTCAGACTCAACCTCATCAGCAACGGCTTCTTTGTGTTGCTATTCGAGTTGCTCCCCCTTAGATACAGAAGGAGGTTTCTCGGTTCCCTCAGGGTTTTCAACTCCCTGAGGTCGTGAAGTAGATGCAGCAGCAGCATTTTCATTTATCTCCCCCTCAGCATTATGGGGAAGATCTTCAGCTCTCTTCTCCCTCTCTTCCACATGATGAGGAGGGGAGGCAAGAGGAATATCAGCAACATCAGCAGCATCAGTAGTATGAGAATCACTGTCTTCTTGGCCAGTGAGTCCCATACAAAGTTCAACCACTGTTAATCTGTCGTCGAGGCCAGATATAGCAGGGGCGAGTTTCCGAAGATCTTCTCTATCGGCCTGAGTAAAGTGAGACTTTGGAGCATCCAGGCGATTGAGTATCTGCTGAAGTAGATCTTTGACCGTCATAACCTCACCCTTAAGAGTACCAACCTCTGTCTTCAATGATGTGACTTCATTGGACAGAGTGGTGAAGTTTGTTGCGAGTAGGGGTGTAAATAGGTCGGGTTGGGTTGGGTTCGGGTTCAACCCATTTATTAATTGGGTTGAAAACCTCAACCCAACCCAACCTGTTTAAGTAAATGGGTTGAGATTTTCAACCCAACCCAACCCAACCTGGTACTTAAATGGGTTGGTAGCGGGTTGACCTGTTTAGGATTTTCTCAACCCAACCTGTTTAATAAATGGGTTGAACCTGGGTTGACCCATTTAATTTTAAAACTTTAAATAAAATAAAAAAGGACTAAAACATAATTCCATGACAAATACATAAGTCACAACCACAAAACCAAATAAATTGTTCAAAGTTTCAATAAAACACAACCATAAAGTGAAATAATTTGTTCAAAGTTTCAATAACACAACCATAAGTCAAACAAATAAGTTTCTAGGTCGGCGTCGCTCTCTTGGCTGGAACCGGAAGGAAGTGTCGGCTAGGGTTTATAGAGTTTAGACTTTGAAAGTTTGAATGATGGAATATTGAAATGGAAGGACCAAAGGAGTTCTGTTTAGACTTTAGTGGAATCATGTTTATTAATTATAATTAAATAATGATAATAAATTAAAAAAAAGTCATAAATGGGTTACAAACAGGTTGTAAATGGGTTGAAAGCAGGTTGTAAATGGGTTAAAAACAGGTTGTAAATGGGTTGAAATCAGGTTGTAAATGGGTAGAAATCGGGTTGGAAACAGGTCGAAAATTTCAACCCAACCCAACCCATTTATTAATTGGGTTAGGTAGGTTGACCCATTTAACTTAAATGGGTTGAAAATCTCAACCCAACCTGCTACTATTGGGTTGGGTTGGTGGGTTGGGTCACTTTTTGCCACCCCTAGTTGCGAGGGTGGTGTTGGTGAGGTTGAGATTGTTGACGTTTGAGGAAGTTTCAGCGAGGGTGGTAGCAAAAGTTGCAATGCTGCCATCCACCTTCTCCATATTAGCTTTGGAGGCTTTAGTGTCAACAACCTCGGTCAGCTTCTTGAGGTTCTCTCCAGCGTCTGTAACCGCTGAAGAGTTGGTGGAGAGAATGGTGTTGTATGATTCCATCTTTGTTTCCAGGGCCTTCAGGGAGGTGTTGATATCCCCCAAATTAGGACCTGAAACAGTTATTAACTTATGAACAGAGGAAAGCTCAGAAGTTTGGGGTTGAGAGAGAAAAGTGTTTGGGATAATGTGTATACCTGCAGGCGGGTTGGCGAAGTTGTCGAAGCCTCATAACCCTGAGAAAGTTTCATAGTCATCTTCAATAGTTCCTTGACGACTGGAAGTACATGCAGGTCCTGTGTTTTATTCTATCATCCTCTGAAGATGTTCAGCAGTAGTGTCGCTGAGGAAGATGTTTGTTGAGGAGAATAGGGGAAGAGATTGAGTGACCAAAGGAGAGGTGGGAGGAATGATGGTTGAGAAAGTGGGTTGGGTGCGGGGTTCAGCGTTGGATTCGCTGAAAATCACTTCAGTCTCTAGAGAGGCTGAAGAAGGTGGGTTCAGTTCCAAGTTTATAACTTCAGCGTTTAGAGACGCTGAAGCTGGGATGGGAGGGGTGGCTTGATCAGCTGTGGCAGAGCGTACCACTGAACTATCCATCAGCTCTTCAAGATGAGCTGTGGAGTCTTCAGCATGTGAATGCTGGGGGGGGTTGCTCCTTGGTTTTCTTGATTCTTTTGGAACCAAGTTGGGAAGTAGATTGTTTCCTTTTTCGAGAAGGAGTGGAGGGTGCAGCTTGGGTATCAGCGGTGGGTATTACCACTGAAGTAGCCGCAGAAGTAGAAGAAGGAGGATTAAGAATAAATAAAAGAGTAGTAAGACGTGCCTCGTTTGCCAGCGGCTTGAAGTCGAGCACCTTAGGGCCAACCTGAGAGAGTCTCAGATCACCCTCTTTTGGGTACTTGTCCCCAAGTCCTTGTTGAAAGACGGCGCTGATGAATCTGGGATATGGAACCCATGAAGGTCTATCAGCCATATCTACTCTTAATGCAAGGTCGTCATAGATGATTGAGGCCCAGTCAACATGTAGACCTTTCAGCAATACATAGCCCATTGCTTGCTGAGGTTGAGTAGCTTGATCATAGGAGCCACTCTTCGCTGTCATGCAGCTTATCAGGTGTGCTAAGATGAAGTTCATCTCGCTTGGCATTTTGGACTTCTTGATCAGGGTCAGTTTCTTCTCAATCTCCTTGTCCCTCCCTATGTCCCATGCGTAACCCATTGCATCAAAGAATGCAGTGATGGCTTCCCTATCAGCATGGTTTTTGTGGTTAGGCAGAGGAACGAAGGGTTTTTCTTTGGTGGCAGTGGGTAGGCTGAGTGCTCGCCTGATAATGGCAGGGTTGATTTTTTTTGTGCCAAATTTGGTGTCACAGAGAATGACATCAAGGAGTTTCTTAGGGTCCTTTGATGAAGGAACCTGAGTGTGTCTAGCAGTATACCAGAACTGAGATAGAAGGAATTTATGGGCAGGGGGTACAAAGGTTAAGGCTTTGAATAGGCAGCAGGTTTAGAGAAAATTCACAGCATCATTCAGATGTGTGACTTGCTTCTTCGGAGGAAAATCGAAAAGCGCATAGAGATTGTTTGTTTTCGAAAAGTCTACTCTCTCAAGTGTAAACTTTACCTGAGGAGCCTTTGGTAGATTCAGTTTCTACGTTGCAGGAGATTTCTCAGCGGTAGGAGCAGCAGTAGAAGATGCCATTTCTGTTTAACATATATAAACATGAAGAATAGATGAAGAACAATGTCTTAATGTGGAAAGAATTTCCAATAAGATGTTGTCGAATTTTGTCCATTTCATTCAGACAAAAATGTCTTAATGAAGATTAGGGTTTTCTTGTTTTGAAAAAGAAATGCAAACCCAGTAAAAGTCTTGTTTTCCATTTTCCTTTAGATAAGGATTCTGGAAAAACGTATGAAGAACAAGTTTAATATATTTGATTTAAACTTGAAGAACAACCATGAAAAGGTTGTGTTCATAAAACCATGAAAGAAATGATTTCATTTTAGAAAGGTTTCTTTTGTTTGATCTGTTAAAAGCAACAAGAAGATCAGAAACAAGTTAAAACAGGTAAATAATGAGAATATTAATCTGGTTGTCGAAGAAGAAGATGAACAGTTTTATGGAAAAGCTCGAGTTCAATAAGCAACAGTAAATCTTTTCTTTCTTGGAGAAGAAGTTCGCGTAAAGGAAAAATATAAACTCGAAATAGTTTATATAGTGAGATTAGAGAGAGAGAAAAACTAGAGAGGGAAAGTTTTTCATCATGACACGGACACATGTTTGCATTTGATTGGATGGTAAACGAAATGAGCAAACGTGTGTCGGAAAAAGAACGTGCCAGGGTTTATCCGTTGTGATGATGTCACAAACGTCCTTTCATATTTTAGGATGTCTATGAGGTTTTGAAAGCTCAGGGACTGTTTTGAAAAACATGAAGCACTGAATAGAAATATCAGTGTTAGTTTAAGAAATTTCAAAGTATCGCTGTTAAGGAAGAGATATTCAGCGATGTGATTTGTTTTGAAATCTTGCATTTACATGCGAATGTCAGTGAGTAAAGAGAGAACATACCTTGATATCAGCGAATCAACTTTGTTCAGAGAGAAGATGATAGAATGGGTTATATAAGTTGATTTTATCTAGTCGTTGATCAAATGTGAACCACTGAAGATTTTACTCTTCAAAGTTCAGCATTCCGAGCTCGCTGATGAGAAAGTTGAATCTTGTCTCATCAAGAGGTTTGGTGAACAGATCAGCTAACTGAAAGTCAGTTGGAATAAAATGAAGTTCTATATCACCATTCATCACATGATCTCTGATGAAATGATACCTGATTTCGATATGTTTGGTCTTTGAGTGTAGCACTGGATTGTTGGCTATAGCGATGGCACTTGTGCTGTCGCAATAGATTGGAATTTTCGAGAGCTGAAGGTCATAGTCTAGTAGTTGATTTCTCATCCACAAGACCTGAGAACAACAGCTTCCAGCGGCTATATAATCAGCTTCAGCAGTTGAGGTGGACACTGAGTTTTGCTTTTTACTTGTCCAACTCACCAGCTTTCTACCCAGGAGCTGACAGCCTCCTGTGGTGCTTTTCCTATCCAATTTGCAACCTGCAAAATCACTATCTGAATAGGCGATTAGATCAAACCCTGAGTCTTTGGGATACCAAAGACCTAGGTTCGGAGTACCCTTAAGGTAACGAAAGATTCGCTTTACAGCGATCATATGAGATTCCTTAGGTTCAGCTTGATATCGTGCACACAAACAGGTTGCGTACATAATGTCAGGTCGGCTAGCTGTAAGATACAAGAGATAGCCGATCATCCCACGGTACAGCGTGACATTAACAAGTATTCCATTTGAATCCTTGTTTAGTGTCAGCGGTGGTGCCATAGGGGTTTTCATAGCTGAACTCTGAGTTAAATCGAATTTCTTCAGCATATCTCTAACATACTTTCCCTGATTTATGAAAGTTCCCTTTTCATTTTTCTTTATCTGAAGACCAAGGAAATATGTTAGCTCACCCATCATACTCATTTATACTCTTCTTTCATTCTATCAGCGAAACGAGTACAAAGGTCAGGGTTAGTAGAACCAAATATAATGTCATCAACATATATCTGAACAAGAATAATATGACCCTTCACTATTCTGAAAAATAGAGTTTTGTCCTCTCTCAAAATTTTCAATTAGGAGATAAGAGGATATAGTGTCATACCATGCACGTGGAGCTTGCTTTAAGCCATAAAGTGCCTTATCCAGTTTATAAACATAACCTGGATGCTTAGAATCTGAGAATCCTGGAGGTTGTTCCACATAGACTTCTTCATTCAGCTTTCCATTGAGAAATGTTGACTTAACATCCATTTGATATAATTTGAAGTCTTTGTGTACATCATATGCTAAGAATAGACGAGTAGATTCTAGTCTTGCTACTGGAGCAAATGTTTCGTCGTAGTCTATACCTTCTTCTTGTCTGTATCCCTGAGCAACAAGTCGAGCCTTATTGCGGGTTACAGTTCCATGTTCATCCGACTTGTTTTGATAGACCCATTTAGTGCCTATCACTGTCTTATCAGTTGGTCTTCGAACAAGATTCCAAACTTTGTTTCTTTCGAATTCAGTCAGCTCTTCTTGCATGGCGCTGACCCAGTTTGGATCTTTGAGGGCATCATCTATTTTCTTTGGTTCAATTAGAGAAATAAAGTTAACAAATAAACAAATATTACATGCACTTCGTCGAGTCTGAACACCAGCGTTTGGATCACCAAGAATTTGATCAATTGGGTGATTGACAGTCCATCGCTGAGCCGGAGCATGAATCGCTGACTCAAATTGAACTGGAGGACCTGAAGATGAGGCCTCAGCAACTTCTGGAATATCAGCCAAGAGAGGAGTAGGTGTAGATGTCATCTCATTCACTGATTGCTGAGAAGTAGATGGAATGTCTGAGACATTTGGTTCAGAAGCAGGCATAGTGTTTAAAGGAATAGCTGAGACCCATGATGTTTCAGCTTCACTAGTCTGCATGTTTGGGATGATAGTAGGACCATCATCTTCAACGGTATGAGTATGAGGAGTGGGAATATCTTCTGAATCACCAAGATGTGAAAACATCCATTGATTCAGTTCTTCAGTATCAGCAGAAAGTCGAGAATTCGCTGAACGGGATTCGTCAAAGGTGACGTGAATAGTTTCTTCAACAGTTTGTCTTCTTCGATTGAAGACTCTGAAGGCTTTGGAGACTGAGGAGTATCCAAGAAAGATTCCATCATCAGCCTTAGGATCAAATTTTCCAAGGGCATATCTGTTGTTCAGTATGAAACACTGACATCCAAAGATGTGAAGAAAGCTAATTGAAGGCTTTCTCCCATGAAAAAGTTCATAGGCTGTTTTATTAAATCTTTTGACTATCAACGACATGTTTTACGTAAAACAAGCAGTGTTGACAGCTTCTGCCCAAAACTGAGTAGGCAGGTCAGAATCGCTGAGCATTGAACGTGCAACTTCAATAATAGTTCTATTTCTTCTTTCAGCGACTCCATTTTGTTGCGGTGTTCTCACTGAAGAAAAGTTGTGAGAAATACCCTTACTCTCAAAGAAGGAATCAAGAGAACTGTTTTTGAATTCAGTCCCATGATCACTCCTTATTGAGCGAACGGTCAAGTTGTTCAGGACTTCCATTTTCCTGACAAAGGTGATGAGTTCTTCAGGGGTATCACTCGTAGAATGGAGAAACATTACCCATGTATAGCGAGAGAATTCATCAACTATGACCAGCGTATATTTCTTTCCAGCGATGGATTGTTTGTTAACAGGGCCAAACAAATCCATATGGAGAAGTTGTAGAGGAGATGACACTGAGGAAACTTGCTTTGACTTAAAGCTTGCTTTGGTCTGCTTGCCTTTCTCACACGCTGAACATAAGGACTCTTTGGCGTATGAGTGTTGAGGTAGACCAGTGACTAACTCTTTTGAAGAAAGAGTATTTAGTGTCTTGAAGTTTAGATGAGAGAGCCTCTTATGCCATAACCAGTTGATATCAGATGAGGCTTTTGAGAAGAAACAGGAGTTCTCAGTGGTTGTTGAGTCCATGTTTATTACATAAACATTTTCCAAACGATAACCGCTGAGAGCTATCTTCTCCTTTTTGTCAGCGACAAAGCAGGATTCCTTAGTAAAGATTACTTTGTTATCCATGTCGCAAAGCTGACTGATGCTTAGAAGATTATGCTTCAGCCCTTCAACATATGCGACTCTTCTGAAGGTTTTTGTACCATTAGAGAGTACACCAAACCCTCGGGTATGTCCTTTTCCATTTCCACCGAAAGTTACAGAGGGACCCTTCTCTTCTTTGTACTCAGTGAGCAGGTTCTTCTTACCAGTCATGTGTCTATAGCATCCGCTATCGAGATACCAGATACCTTTCTTAACCTGCATTACAAAGGAAGATTAGTTTGTCTTGGGTACCCACTTAACCATGTGTACACACTTGTCAGTGGGGGTAGAAGAGGAAGTGGAAGGTTCAGCAGTCTTCGCAGCATTTGAAGATTCAGCTTTGTCAGTCTTCACTTTCGTTAATTTCTTAACCTCAGTGGTCTTCTTTGCCTTGGGGGCAATGATCTTCACCTTAGCTATCTTTTCAGCTTGGGTGGCTGTGGGGCACTTACTAGCAATATGATTGGTAAGTCCACAATGATAACATTTCCTATAACTAAAAGCAGTTCTAGGACCATTTGCATGCTGAGCTTTTGATTTTGAATTAGAAGGACCAGTACCAAGTAAACTTTTGGTATTTGAAACAGGAGGAACATTCAGTTCTTCGTATTTCTTACCAATAGTATCCACTTTGATTCTAGGAGTAGATCGCTGAATAGATCCACGCTGAATAAATCCAGGGATCTTATTCTTTGAACCAGAGGGATAAGTCACTGAAGCTTTAGAAGCATTCATCTTTGGTACATAGGTACCCTTCTGAGGATTTTGATTAAAAGCAATTCCTTTACCTTTGTCTTTAAAGATTGAGGTAGGTTTTGGATAAACAACTTTTTCTTTACCTTTAGAAGTTAAGGTAGAGATTTCCTCAGGGATAGGCGGTTTAGAAGAGGAACACTGAGACGAGAAAGTGTCAGGGATAGAGGATACGAACATTCCAAACTTAAGCATGGAACGGTCAGTGGTTGGTTCTAGAGTATCAGCTTTGTAACCAAGACCACGCTTATCACTCAGGGGAATCTGAGACTTTATTATCTCAGTGATCTTTGTTGAGGAGTTATACCATCCATCAACAGTAGCTTTTTCAGCTTCTAATGCAGCGATAGCTTCTTCACGCTCGATTTTGACTAGCTGATTTAAGTGAACTTGATCTTTAAAATCTTCTTCAATTTTAGAAAGATTTTCTATTTGAAGGTGACAGTTTTTAAGCTGTTCAGCGAGATCAAGGTTTTGATTTTCAACAACAGTTTTGCCATTCATGGCTTCATATAAACTTCTAGTCAAGAGATCGATCTTTCGAAGACTATCAGCTTCATCAATATTTAAAATATTGGTAAAGAAGGAAGGTGATACCTTAGTAGCAGATGTTGAAGTAGAGGGAATGTCAGAATTTTCTTCCTCATCTTCAAGTTTGGCCATGAGACATAGATTGGCTTCATCATCTTCAGAGTCAGATGATTCTTCTTTGTCAGAGGCAGTCCAATCATAGTCAGCCATAAGGCCTTTGCCTTTCTTCTTAAAGGTTTTCAGCTTTGAATACCTTTCTTTCAGCTTTTTGTATTTTTCATCTCTAGTCCTGGGAGTAAAGTTTTTCTTGGGAAAAGCTGAGGGTCTAGAGACTTTCTTTGACCTGCACTCGCTAGCAAAATGTCCTATCTTTTCACAGTTATAGCAAGTAGCAGTAGCCTTATCAACAGGGGTTGATGATCTTGGCTTGTCAGTAATAGCAAGAGGTTTGTTCTTCTTGAAATTACTCTTTCTAGCAAATCTCCTGAACTTATTAGCCAGGAATGCCAGAGTTTCATCATCATCTGAAGCGTCAGAATCTGATGAACGTTCAGAGTTAGTTTCCAACTCAGTGACAGTGATCGTAGATCGCTGAGTGGAAGGTAACTCTGAGAGTAAAGCAACAGGGGTGCTTTGGAATCTTTTACAAGATTCTTCTTAAGATGACTCGATTGCTCATGATTCAGCATCGTGCCATATAAGGTAGAAAGAGTCATAGATCTAAGATCTTTTGACAGCTTGAGACACATTGAATAATTGTCCCAGCTTTCAGGTAAACATTTTAAGAACTTTGTCAGTACTTCAAAGTTAGAATATTCCTTACCAATAGTTTTCAGATCTATTATTAAGCAGTTAAAACGTTGGTGTACTTCAGAGATAGATTCATTCTTACCACAAATGAAGCTTTCGTACTGTCTTACCAGGTTGATCTTTCGAGAGTCCTGGACTTCAGAAGTACCTTCATACTGAACACAGATTGTGTCCCAGATAGCTTTTGAGGTTTTCAGGTTCATGACGGAATGGTAGACTTCGTCAGGAAGAGCCATGGAGAGTATGGATCTGGCTTTGGTGTCGATAGCCACTTTCTTCTTATCTTCATCAGTCCACATATGAATTTCCTTGGGAATCAGCCTTTCTGGAATAGCAAGTCTATCTCAGCGGCTGGAACTGCAGGATCAATTCTTATAGGAATATATGGGCCGTTTTCAAGATAGTAAGGCATAGTAGGGTCTACACCTTCTAAGAAGAGAATCATCCTATTTTTCCATAGATTAAAATTATCTCTGGAGAATCTAGGGGGTTTTGCAAGAGAACCATTGTCAATATAGTTAGTGTTTGTGTTGGTAGCCATTTTTAGAAATAGCAAGGAAGAGAAATCTTAGTATAGACCAGATCTTGTTTATTAGATTAAACAAAACCGCTCTGATACCACTTGTTGGTCCCGAAGGGTTATACAAGTTTGTAGAAGGGGGGGTTGAATACAAACACACTATTTTTACTTTTCTAAATTGTTTATTGATAAATCAAGACAATTTACAACTTGTTGCGGAACAAGATTAAGGATTAACCTAATCTAAACAAGTTAAGAACACTAAGTTTCTTGCACTAGAATAAGATAGAAAGGAGATAAGGAAATTACGAATAATAACCTAACACATAGTAGTAAGGAAGAATAAGAAGATGGCTGAGCGCACTTCATTTCTGAAGTAGGGTTCTTCTTATATACTGCATGTATTTAATGCATGGCAGTATTGCTTTACACGTGGCAGCAGCTGAGTGGTTGTATGTCATTGACCTTTGTAGACAACCTTAGTAGCCGCATGGTGCACAGTGTAGAATCAGAGTTGTTGTACGATCATAGACAAAAAGGATGTTCGTTCTGACATTTCGTACGGAGACGTGCAAGGGAGGTAAGACAATAGTACTTTGTAAGGAGACTTCATGATCAGCTTTCATTGAAACAGTTCTTTATCAGCGAATGATAAAGTTTAGTGATTGCTGGAGTCTTCTACTTGATACTTCACGTTGAGTGGACAAATCTTGGCTTCACTGATATCCGCATCAGTTCATTAGTAGACTTGTCGCTGGTTCTTGAGCTTGATCTTCGACTTCAGCGTAGAACATATGTTGACGTGAAACTTGTCTTCAGGGATCATAAGTAAACAACTAACTTATCATCGATCATCTCATAGACTGAACAGGCTCAGAGCTACTCGATGAACAGAGTTCGCTGACTATTTATCTTTAAAAAGCGAGAGTTACTATCAGCGGTACTGAAACAGTCTTAGTACTTATCAGCGATAGTGAAACTCTAATACATATCATTTACTTACAATTTTCACTAAGTGTTAAGAGAGGGTCATTATCAAATCACTGAGGGTTTGGATAAACACAACACAACATTAGTTACCAGTTCCTGGCATAAATAAAAGAAAACCCGAAAAACAAAATGTAACGTCCCGTAGACCAAACCACCGGATAACCCCAAAGCAACAAACCGACCCAAAAACCTTCAAATCAACTTAAAACCATGGTGGAAGTTATATTTAAGCGGGCCCACAAATCTAAACTTTCTATCCATGTAGGACGGGTTGTTAAAGAAAGTTGTCGTACCTTGCTTGTGGCATCTTTGGGGTCTTTGGGAAAACCTTTGACGGAGTTCGATTCAATTGAACGGAACACCTACATAGAAGAAAATAACTTTATTAAAGTTGAAAAAGAGAGGAAAAAAGAGCGATGTGAGGTTTAAAGTCGCTCAAGAACAAATAATACCTGGACATGCCAACCGTTTGGATCTTATTCACATGTGCAATGAGCATCATCTATTCCTAAACTGTCGGGAATCCTATCTAGTTTGAGTAAAGAATCATCAGAATATACAGAAAATCCACTCATATAAAAAAAATATAAGCAATAAAAGCCATGACCGTGAATAAAATTTATATTGCATACCAAGCATCGAGCGCGATATATCTAGATCAATCCATTGATGCCCATTTTCAGATATTGTTTCACCACTTAGTTCCGAACCACAACCTGACAAGCATGAGAGCAAGAAACCCAGGTCTCTGATTATTTCAAGAAGACAACTCATAATAACTTAGCAGCTCATTAAGAATATCCACACGCTTGAGTTAATTCTTCACTAAGACATATTATTAAGAGCATTTGAAAAATAGTCTTAGCTACTACCTCCATTTCTCAAATCAAATACACCACTCTCTAACATTTTTGTGGATAAAAAAGGCTTCAAATTTACTTATCATATCTAATTACAATCTAACCTTTAACAAAGATAAAACAAAAGAACATAAAATTAAATTTGTAATGTTCAGTGTGGGTTTCATCTTCTTACTCCGATTTCAAATTCCAATTTGGAAATTTTCCCTGATAAAAAGTCCCTATTTTCCATCTTGTGTATCAGTAATGTTATCAATTCATAGCTAGCCAAAATTTCCGAATTCAAGAATGTAGAGAAGAAATATATTAGTTAAATCCATACCTTGCTCAGGCACAGTCATGACATCGGCTGGAACAATGGCATAATTCTCGAGCCACAAATCAGAGGCGATCCAACAACAACAACAAGCTTCATAATCAATTTTGTATCACTCAAGTTCTTAGCGACATGATAGTGACTATACGCAGCAAAACCCCCAACTTCCTTGAATATATGGATTCTGGTAACATTTTCATCGTTTATGACCACATCAAACACTCTTTTCCCCTTCCCATTCACACTCACATCAATCTCCGCGAAGTGAAGCCATACAAGATAATCCTGCTTCGCATCCACCGACAATTCATATTCTATGTTTCCTTTTCCGGTCAAGGTCACCGGGGACTCGTATAATTTTGCTGGAAAATAGTTAGGACTCGTACCCGTGTTGACCACATTTCTCACCGCCGTCACAATTTTAATCCCTACGGTGTTCGACGACAGTATCGTTGTTGAACCCTGGCCCATTGATTCGAACAACAAATTGACCGGCCATTATTCACGAGAATCGAAGAGTCGTTGCCGGTCAAAGCGGGGTCATATGAAGCCGGATCGATCTGGATAAGCTCGAGCTAACCGATCACAGGAGGATCGGTAGCATGCTATAAACACACATTGGCATCATCATTGGAAGTAAAAAATATTCAATAGTTGGCTCATTTTAAAGGTATTAATAAGACGATTATAATGATATAATTTGTAAAAAACGTATTTTTAATGTATTTTAGTAAATATACAACCATGTATGTTAATATGATAAGAAAGTAAAATGGAAAACGAATAAGTAAGGTTCATAAAGTAAATTAAAAAACTAATTATAAGTTTGTGTTAATATATAATTATGTATGTTAGTTGATGATTATAGTTGATTGTGTTGAACATTTTCGGCTTTGAGACCAAGGGACGTTGTATAAGCTGAGAAAGTATTGTACGAACTTAAAAACCGTCCCCTAGACCTAGAGCATGGTTTGATATGTGTAACACCCCCACATCGGCTAGGAGGGGGAACGAAGTCTTCCTTATAAGGGTGGATGGATATCTTCCTTGCATGAGGCCTTTTGCCTGTCACTCGGTGCGGTCTGGGTGCGTCCCGCGTATGCCTGTGCGAGCAGGAACAAAACCGTGAGCGGTATCGGCATATTGTTATGTAGAGGGTATGCGCAAAGTGGACAATATCGTGTACGATGGGCTGGGGATGTTACAACATGAGGATTTGAAACACACACATGAGGATTTGAAACACAAGAAATAATTGATGCAATTTAGTTTAAAAATAAATTTTGTGCATGAACTTAGTCGGCACTCAACTTCTTAAACCATACTCCTCCAAATCCCTCCGGTCACACTACCGTCATCCGGATGCTCAAACCTCTTAAGGCAAAGTTGGGAATTACGTCGATTCACCTTATAATTCCTCCTCGAATTAAGGTCGATTCAATAAGTCTATGGTTCTAATCCAACCATCAATTTCAACCCGAAATGGTCCACTTAAAGCAATTATCATGCTTATTGTCACCCCAAGTGACCAATACTAGAATCGTCAATCTTTTCCAACGACTACTCGCTTAGAAACTTCTTCACTACCCCAACGGTCATCACATTAAAGTAGTTCAAGTATGCACATGTAACTAGCAGGTTCACCATGACACTGGCCAGGTGTCATTATGAACGCACCGTACATGATTATCCTTGCTACTCTCGACGTGATTCTTGTTTCTAGCGACTCCATCAACCTCAATACATACTATCTTAGAGTGCCTAGTAGTGCAATTTCACTTTCATTTACTTAGAGGAATGCTAGTTTGAGTCTAGGTATCCAAAATCAACACCTAATTCTCTCAAACTTATGCTCTGATACCAACTTGTAACACCCTCAAATCTGGAAAGAGCAACTAAATAAAATTTTCAATAACACATCCCAAAAGAATAGAATTTCTCCTTATAAGACAATACGGGAATTACCTCAAATTAAAATCTATGATTTGCCCTCAAACAATTATAACTCCAGTCTTATTACAAAGACTAAATTCACACCGGGTGTTACATAACACAAGTACAAGTTGCTATTCCCAAATAAGTGCGGAAGACTTCTCTAAGCAAAATCACTTCTCGTGCACCCTACTAGCACTCATCACTTCACAGTGTAGCTAAAGCTATTCCCAACCTGAGCTTGTTGCACATGCCGACAAATAAAAAGGGTTAAGCTAACGCCTAGTGAGTTCAAGAGTTTTATCATGACCAAATAAATTCATAAATCGAGAAAGATGCAATTTAAGTCATGAGTTCAAAAGAATTTACTTTAGATGCAGATCACCCATTTTCCAACTCACACAAATCCCTTGCGGAAAACTTTGATATAAAATGCTTCCCAAAAAGGACTCATCCCCAAAACCAACGTGAAAGGTGAAATAGCATTTGTTTCTCGAAAACGATTGAATTCATAAATAATTTGCCATTATTCCAAACATTCCATACATGGATGAAGCATAAGGAATTACCTCAAATTAAAATCTATGATTTGCCCTCAAACAATTATAACTCCAGTCTTATTACAAAGACTAAATTCACACCGGGTGTTACATAACACAAGTACAAGTTGCTTTTCCCAAATAAGTACGGAAGACTTCTCTAAGCAAAATCACTTCTCGTGCACCCTACTAGCACTCATCACTTCACAGTGTAGCTAAAGCTATTCCCAACCTGAGCTTGTTGCACATGCCGACAAATAAAAAGGGTTAAGCTAACGCCTAGTGAGTTCAAGAGTTTTATCATGACCAAATAAATTCATAAATCGAGAAAGATGCAATTTAAGTCATGAGTTCAAAAGAATTTACTTTAGATGCAGATCACCCATTTTCCAACTCACACAAATCCCTTGCGGAAAACTTTGATATAAAATGCTTCCCAAAAAGGACTCATCCCCAAAACCAACGTGAAAGGTGAAATAGCATTTGTTTCTCGAAAACGATTGAATTCATAAATAATTTGCCATTATTCCAAACATTCCATACATGGATGAAGCATAACCCATAACTCACATAACGTGAAATACAATCCGTATAAATATGATACGTCACCGAAAACATGGATAAAAACAAATACCCAAATCAACACCTTTCGGTGAAAAGGGATGCCTGTTTACATTGCACGTGACGGAACACAAAAGTGGGTCACATACTATGCAACAAAACAAACATGTGGATTACTCTCGTAAACTGAGCTCAATCACTCCAGATCTATTGCCCACGAGACTTGGGAGCCCCCAATTTCAACCACTCCAGGTCTATACATTAGGTCACTCCAAATCCACAAAACAAGCACATTTTGGATTACATCTTACTGCCCATGAGACGACGCCCGACCATATAGGCTCACGCCTTACTTATCATGGAACCCGATGCCTATCCCGTGCCAAGCACATATGGAATTACACCTTACTGCCCATGAGACGACGCCCGACCATATAGGCCTACGCCTTACTTATCATGGAACCCGATGCCTATTCTGTGCTACAATGAGAGAAACTAGCGTCTCAACATTGAACGTAAAACTCAAGAGCCTATGGATCCATATCTAATAAGGTCTAAAACATTACACGACCCCAAACGAGTACACAAGTGCATTCAAAACATGCAATTCCCCAATAACGTAAATCATGATCAAAACTCGACTTTGATCTATCAAAACTGGACAATTGTCCCCAAGACTTAATAAAATCCATTACCGAGCCATAAGCTAGACTAACTCAAAAGATTAATCATCAAAAGTCATAAAATGAAATTAAACGTAGCCACATACACACCTTTGCCAATAAATACTTTGAATCCATGAAAACCCGAAATAGAACCTTGGGTTGGGACAACCCTCTTTTCCAAAGGACTCACACCGTACATTTCCAAATCGTCCCATAATGTACTAAATGCATGTTTCTAAAATATACACAAAATGCATTTTCATAACAAGTAGACTCCATTTATAACATAAATCAACAACCTATTTTCATTTATGACTCATCTATCACATTTTCCCAAAAATTCCAAATGTAAGTGTTTTACAATATTTACCACAATAAATACCTTAAAAGTTAAAACCCACCAAATAACTCAACATTGATAATTTTCATGTAAAACACATAAGTACTTGGAAAAATAACATTTTTGGCATGTACAAAGTTTTCACAAAGCAACTTGAACTCACCTTGCTAGATTTAGGCTAAATCTAGATTTTCCTCAAACGTAAGCTCCTTTGAAGAAACTTGCATCTTCAAGCCAAATTCTCCAAAAACCTAGATCCATAATTTTCCAACCATAAACATTCATATCCAAACATAAAGAATCATTCCCCAACCATTTTACTTAAAGATCTCAACTTATACCAAAACCCTAATTTCATAGGTGAAGAGAATAGAAGATTACCTTAACCAACATCACCAAATCACCCAATAATACCCCAATATGGAAGAGAAAGTGAAAACAACAACAATCTAACTTTTGGGTAGGGAGAGATTACCTTTACCACTTAAATCCTCCAAATAAAAGCTCCTAGTCTCCACAAAAGCTTCAAGCTCCCATATCTTCAACAGTGGTGGAAGTGGGTATGGTTTGGATGGAGAAGATGAAGAAGAAGAGAATGGATTTAGGGTTTTCTAGAGAGAGAGATCAGTTTTAGAGAGAAAGAGCTGAGTTATTGTGAAGGAAAGTGAAATGAGGAAAGAGAGAGAGAGAGAAAGGGCTTAAAATACCCAAAATATCTCATCAGGCAGGTCGCGGACGTCCGGCCTCAGCCGGACTGTTTCCTTCTCAAAACCCCCTGTTTCTTCCGCGGACGATATGCGGACTTCCGCACATCGCGGACGTCCGGCTTGCATTCTTGCGGACGTCCGCAAGTCCGAAACCTATACTTCAATTTTCGGGTGTTACAATCCTCCTAAGCTTAGAATGATTTCGTCCTCGAAATTTAGATTCTTACAACCAAATGATATCTAACTCAACACCCTTCCCGTTCCATTAGCTTTCGACTGGAATTTAAATTTTCCCCACACAGACTGCTATGACAAATCCTCAAGCAAATTCTTACCAACAATTCCCTCTCAATTACATTGTACTTATGTCCTGGGTGAACGCTCCATCCACTGGAGTAACTCCTAATTAGACAACTTCGGTTGTCTCCCAACCTTAGAATGTTCCATACTTCCCCGATCGCGGTCCAGACTCTAAATCAATCCAAGGTTTAATTAATACCGAGACCAACCGAATCTTTAATTCCAATTGTTCCTACCATTAACTGTCGTTTAATTCCAACGAGCTCTAATAGACTCCAAGACCCGTGGTCGTCACTGACCCATCGATTATACGACTCCAAGAATCCATCCCAACATTAATCATCAAACCGACAGGTTCTTTTACCACACACGAAGGTTATTCCACCAAAACTACTCATCACAATTGAGCATCTTAAGATTACTACAACCGTTATCATTATTTCTTTAAAATCGGACTACACTCTCCGAATACGCTAACGGTTCTCGACCTCGAACCCAAAAAGGTTGACACCTAGTCATACCACCAAGCTTTGAACTCTAACAGAACTCTACACATGAGTTTCGTTCGCCGAGCATTCCCATAAAACTAGGGTTATCAATACGGTGTCTAAATGGTCCTTTTCGTCCTCTATGCGAACATTGGCTAAGACCCAAAACAAAGTTGCCGACAAGAACGGTTACCACCAACCCCCAAAATAAGATACTGCGAACTTAACCCTTTCGTTACAAAAGTACATCAACCTTGCAACCGATACCATTCGGCCTACGGTACCATCACGCGTCGGAATACACAACGTTCCACTGTCGAAATGCTACTCATACTTACTCTTAACCCGGGGTTACTTAACCTTTCCAAGGTTCTAGCGAGTTCAAGGTTTTTCAAGTGAAATATTTAACAAATATGCCAATCGAAAACGTCTATAGAAATTCTCAACACAAGGTTTTCATATAAATTTAATTGTACGCACAAAATCTACTACTATCAATTCGGTAGTTGTGCAAAAATGGACACACTCGCCCCACGTATAAAATCATATTGAAAACCATTTCATCGAAATTTAGATTATTAACCAAACGCAAAAACATGATAAACAACTTCTTTGAAAGGGACCGTTACGGTCCTAGCATGGATTTATTTATGTCACGCACGCAAGAAATTTGCTACTTCAAATAGTGTGCAATAAAGGTTCGTACGTATTTCAAAAGGAGTTTAAACGACAATCGACTCCAAAATTCCTTTTTAACCATGAAATGACATTAAATCAAGATCCCCCAATAAAATTCGCACACGTCAGTTTATTTCGCAAAGCGGTGAAATGATCCATAAATATACTTTGGTTAAAACATAAAATGATTTGTGTCAATCCCAAGTTTAAAGACAAAAATCAATACGTTTTCATCATTCGAAGATATTGACTAATACATCATGAAGAAATCTCAAATTGGAGTATGCATGCAAACTTGTAACGTTTCCCTAGTGGTTTTTCGGAAATAAAATTACATGCATTAGATAGTTCACAATAAAATTTCAACACATGAAACTCCTTAAATCAAATTCCAAAACTTTCTCACTTAGTCCTATAATGACATAAAAGTAAAACATTTTCGACAAGACTTACACATTAATGTGTTTTTCCCAAAACTGAGAAGAAAATAAGTGCTTGTAATTGGTTGACACCAAAAAGGGTTTAAATCGACTTCAAGTTTCGAATCATACAAACAGTGCGCATTTATGTTCCAAAAATTTAAACAATTCTACGCACTCTAGGTTAGGACAAATAATTTTCCCAAAATCTCCATCACGGTGTATTTACACCCAAAAGTTTTATATTCGTAATATAAAACGTTAAAATGTCAATGCATTAAAAGTTTACTCATTAAGATACCCAAAATACACATCTTCTCCGAAACCAAAAAGATTTACCATTTTCCAAAATGTTCGTAAAGCCAAAATTGACCAAATGTCAGCAACTTACGCATTAATGTTTTTAAAATGTTCCGTATCGTAAACCATGCATGATTCCCACAACACCAAAACATATTTTGACTAAATGACCTCCATTTATGTAACAAGTTACTAAAACACTTTCATTCACGATTCATTTAACAACGCTTTCGAGGGTTAGTGACTACCAAGTCATGCATATCCTTAGATCAATACCATGCATTTGCGTGAAAGGATAATAAAATAATCACTTAACCGAAAGCGCATAAAGCAAATTGTTAAGAAACACTATCAGAACGTCCTTTAATGCATTACTCACGCCACGTATAAATCAATCCGTACATTGAATAAATTGCAACAAAATGTGCTAACACAAATCTTTGAAAGAGAAATTACGCGACACCAAAGTTCCAAAAATATTCTATTTAGTCGCCTTACGGCATAAATAACACTTCTCAACAAAACTCGAATGAGACAAAATGCCCAATATAATCCAAAATCGACACACATAATATTAAAGTATGCGCATTACAAAATTGTACTCACACGACACGAAACGTTGTAAAACGAAACTCCATAAAACTCCATGGGTTCAATGGCCTCAAATCAATCAAACGATGCCAAACCTTTCGCTTCAAAAATCAAATTGCATAAAGCAAGATCATGACTAAAATGTCAAAATTCCAAAATCCCCTTCTTGTTGTAATACGATCTAAACAAGACTTTTCGACAAAACTTGCATAAGTAAATTTTCCAATAAAACTTTGACAGAGACATAATGGAAGATAACTTTCCGTCCAAACCTTAACATATGTGGAGGAGATCCAATGTTAAAGTCATAAGCCGTAGACACTTGCCTAACATCTTAAACATCATTAAAATATGGATATCACTGTATCCGAAAGTAACGTTGGACAACCACAAAATAAAACAAGTCCCGACGGAGTTTGCAACTCCCGCAATAAAATAATTTCATGAATGTTCAAAACCATGGTTTAAAATCTTGTGTGTGCTAAATGTTTTTCCTAGATTCTGTAACACAATCCACATGTGTGAGATCCCACATCGGCTAGGAGGGGGAACGAAGTCTTCCTTATAAGGGTGGATGGATACCTTCCTTGCATGAGGCCTTTTGCCTGTCACTGGGTGCGGTCTGGGTGCGTCCCGCGTATGCCTGTGCGGGAAGAAACAAAACCGTGAGCGGTACCGGCATATTGTTATGCATAGGGTATGCGCAAAGCGGACAATATCGTGTACGGTGGGCTGGGGATGTTACAAAATGGTATCAGAGCCGGTCACCGGGTCGATGTGTCAGCGAGGACGCTGAGCCCACATAGTTGGGTGGATTGTGAGATCCCACATCGGCTAGGAGGGGGAACGAAGTCTTCCTTATAAGGGTGGATGGATACCTTCCTTGCATGAGGCCTTTTGCCTGTCACTCGGTGCGGTCTGGGTGCGTCCCGCGTATGCCTGTGCGGGCAGGAACAAAACCGTGAGCGGTATCGGCATATTGTTATGTAGAGGGTATGCGCAAAGTGGACAATATCGTGTACGGTGGGCTGGGGATGTTACAACATGAGGATTTGAAACACACACATGAGGATTTGAAACACAAGAAATAATTGATGCAATTTAGTTTAAAAATAAATTTTGTGCATGAACTTAGTCGGCACTCAACTTCTTAAACCATACTCCTCCAAATCCCTCCGGTCACACTACCGTCATCCGGATGCTCAAACCTCTTAAGGCAAAGTTGGGAATTACGTCGATTCACCTTATAATTCCTCCTCGAATTAAGGTCGATTCAATAAGTCTATGGTTCTAATCCAACCATCAATTTCAACCCGAAATGGTCCACTTAAAGCAATTATCATGCTTATTGTCACCCCAAGTGACCAATACTAGAATCGTCAATCTTTTCCAACGACTACTCGCTTAGAAACTTCTTCACTACCCCAACGGTCATCACATTAAAGTAGTTCAAGTATGCACATGTAACTAGCAGGTTCACCATGACACTGGCCAGGTGTCATTATGAACGCACCATACATGATTATCCTTGCTACTCTCGACGTGATTCTCGTTTCTAGCGACTCCATCAACCTCAATACATACTATCTTAGAGTGCCTAGTAGTGCAATTTCACTTTCATTTACTTAGAGGAATGCTAGTTTGAGTCTAGGTATCCAAAATCAACACCTAATTCTCTCAAACTTATGCTCTGATACCAACTTGTAACACCCTCAAATCTGGAAAGAGCAACTAAATAAAATTTTCAATAACACATCCCAAAAGAATAGAATTTCTCCTTATAAGACAATACGGGAATTACCTCAAATTAAAATCTATGATTTGCCCTCAAACAATTATAACTCCAGTCTTATTACAAAGACTAAATTCACACCGGGTGTTACTTAACACAAGTACAAGTTGCTATTCCCAAATAAGTGCGGAAGACTACTCTAAGCAACATCACTTCTCGTGCACCCTACTAGCACTCATCATTTCACAGTGTAGCTAAAGCTATTCCCAACCTGAGCCTTTTGCACATGCCGACAAATAAAAAGGGTTAGGCTAACGCCTAGTGAGTTCAAGAGTTTTATCATGACCAAATAAATTCATAAATCGAGAGAGATGCAACTTAAGTCACGAGTTCAAAAGAATTTACTTTAGATGCAGATCACCCATTTTCCAACTCACACAAATCCCTTGCTGAAAACTTTAATATAAAATGATTCCCAAAATGGACTCATCTCCAAAACCAACGTGAAAGGTGAAATAGCATTTGATTTTCGAAAACGATTGCCATTATTCCAAACATTCCATACATGGATGAACCATAACCCATAACTCACATAACGTGAAATACAATCTGTATAAATATGATACGTCACCGAAAACATGGATAAAAACAAATACCCAAATCAACACCTTTCGGTGACGGGGGAGGCCCGTTTACATTGCACGTGACGGAACACAAAAGTGGGTCACATACTATGCAACAAAACAAACACGTGGATTACTCTCGTAAACTGAGCTCAATCACTCCAAATCTATTGCCCGCGAGACTTGGGAGCCCCCAATTTCAACCACTCCAGGTCTATACATTAGGTCACTCCAAATCCACAAAACAAGCACATTTGGGATTACACCTTACTGCCCTTGAAACGACGCCCGATCATATAGGCTCACGCCTTACTTATCATGGAACCCGATGCCTATCCCGTGCCAAGCACATATGGAATTACACCTTACTGCCCATGAGACGACGCCCGACCATATAGGCCCACACCTTACTTATCATGGAACCCGATGCCTATTCCGTGCTACAATGAGAGAAACTAGTGTCTCAACATTGAACGTAAAACTCAAGAGCCTATGGATCCATATCTAATAAGGTCTAAAACATTACACGACCCCAAACGAGTAAACAAATGCATTCAAAACATGCAATTCCCAATAACGTAAATCATGATCAAAACTCGACTTTGAGCTATCAAAACTGGACAATTGTCCCCAAGACTTAATAAAACCCATTACCGAGCCATACGCTCAACTAACTCAAAAGATCAATCATCAAAAGTCATAAAATGAAATTAAACGTAGCCACACACACCTTTGCCAATAAATACTTTGAATCCATGAAAACCCGAAATAGAACCTTGGGTTAGGACAACCCTCTTTTCCAAAGGACACACACCGTACATTTCCAAATCGTCCCATAATGTACTAAATGCATGTTTCCAAAATATACACAAAATGCATTTTCATAACAAGTAGACTCCATTTATAACATAAATCAACAACCCATTTTCATTTATGACTCATCTATCACATTTTCCCAAAAATTCTAAATGTAAGTGTTTTACAATATTTACCACAATAAATACCTTAAAAGTTAAAACCCACCAAATAACTCAACATTGATAATTTTCATGTAAAACACATAAGTACTTGGAAAAATAACATTTTTGGCATGTACAAAGTTTTCACAAAGCAACTTGAACTCACCTTGCTAGATTTAGGCTAAATCTAGATTTTCCCCAAACGTAAGCTCCTTTGAAGAAACTTGCATCTTCAAGCCAAATTCTCCAAAAACCTAGATCCATAATTTTCCAACCATAAACATTCATATCCAAACATAAAGAATCATTCCCCAACCATTTTACTTAAAGATCTCAACTTATACCAAAACCCTGATTTCATAGGTGAAGAGAATAGAAGATTACCTTAACCAACATCACCAAATCACCCAATAATATCCCAATATGGAAGATAAAGTGAAAACAACAACAATCTAACTTTTGGGTAGGGAGAGATTACCTTTACCACTTGAATCCTCTAAATAAAAGCTCCTAGTCTCCACAAAAGCTTCAAGCTCCCATATCTTCAAATATGGTGGAAGTGGGTATGGTTTGGGTGGAGAACAAGAGAAGGGATTTAGGGGTTTCTAGATAGAGAGATCGGTTTTAGAGAGAGAGAGAGAGAGCTGAGTTGTTGTGAAGGAAAGTGAAATGAGGAAAGAGAGAGAGAGAGAGAGAGAGAGAGAGAGAGGGAGAGAGAGAGCTGAGTTGTTGTGAAGGAAAGTGAAATGAGGAAAGAGATAGAGAAAGGGCTTAAAATACCCAAAATATCTCATCGGGCAGGTCGCGGACGTCCGCATGGTCCTTCGCGTACGTCCGGCCTCAGCCGAACTGTTTCCTTCTCAAAACCCCCTGTTGCTTCCGCGGACGATATGCGGACTTCCGGCTTGCACCCTTGCGGACGTCCGCAAGTCCGAAACCCATACTTCAATTTTCGGGTGTTACAATATGTTCACCTAGGTCTTCAGATAAGATTTATACTTCCAAACACATACAAATCAGCCAGTTAAGATGTTGGCAGTTTATATTGATGTTGATTGGGTTGGATCTTCTTATGACCGAAAATCCATATATAGATATTGCTCATTTATTTAGTCACATGGAATAGCAACAACCACCGGTAGCAAGTAGTGTCATTACTTTGTTTCGTGCATTAGACTTGGATGGTTATGAAAGAATTAGGTTTTGGTGACCATTAAACGAACTTAAGGTTGGAACTTCATAATCTATCAGAACCAGTCTCCAATTGCCATCCACGCATGTGAAGATTGACACACATTTCATCTAAGGAAATTCAAAGCAAAACAATCTCACTCAACTATGTACCATTATGACTTGCAACTTTATTTTGGCCCAACTCACTGAACTAAGTAGTATACTTGGTTTAAAGAAGATGTATCTCCTAGTTCAACCGGAACACTAAAATAATGCAACTGATAAAAATATAAGGTCGACATACAATGTATTTAAACAATGACCTAAAATAATAGAACTGCAACAACAACAACAAAAATAATAATAATAATACATTGAAATATACAAGCATGAATTAACACACATCTATACTAACCTGCAGAAAACTTGCAAGAGTCTTAACCTTAGCCTTCTCTTGAACCAACTATTCTTCGTCAGAGTCGATTGAACCAACTCTTCTTCCTCTAATATCTTTTTGCTGAAATGAATAATACAGGTAGATTGTCTTAAATATATCTTTCTAGCTTAAAAGGTCATCAATTTCTTGATTTGTCAGCTACTTTAAGTGTTTAACCCAAATCGAATCAAGAGAAAATTGAAGATGAAGATTGTACAAGGACCAAAATCGAGACAAGAAACTTTGTTATTTTAACCCCAAGATATGCATATGTGTTTTCTCTTTCTTTATTTATTGAATGAACGAACTGCTTCAAAATGTGAAAAGGAGACTTACGTTAAAGAGGAAGAACTTGAAATGTGCTCTGCATCTCGTTCATTACGAAGTTGCCTGCACAAATCATGATGTTACGATGGTCCCGTGACCGATTGTTGAACCAAATCGTAATGCCAATTGTATCGGAACTCTCGACATCAAGAGTTATTGTCTTACCCTTTAGGGTATTCACATATTCTTCATCTCAGCGCACCATAACGAACCTAATTCACTGCAAACAAAAAATTAACTTACAGTAAACTTAAAACTTTCCTTTTCTTGAATCGAATGCCGTGCGTGATCAGATAAACAAGAATTAATTGAAAGGATTTGAAGAAATGGGCAGGAGAAGAAACGGAGAGTGTGAAGCAACGATGTACGATTGATAGTACTTCTCCGCCACCATATTTGATTTTGGTGACCAATATTTTATCGCCGAGAATTATTGAAGGGATTTGGGGGTTGAAAAGCGGTTTTGGAGAAGGAGACGGGTTTGTGAGGATCGTGGAGAAGAGACGGGTGGAGACGGATAGGTTGGTTTCAGTTGTGTGCTGTAGTAGGTTTGTACATTAAGCTTTAAATGTAGTATTCTTGTATTCTTAAAAAAAACTGAAATAGAATTTTAATAGAGTAGTATAGATATAAATATAGATATAGATAATAGCACGTAGGTAAATAGGTCAAAAGAAGCTGACCCGACCCGAAAGAAGGTCCGGTTTCAGAAAATTCGGTGAACGTGCGTTGTCTTGACTACAGGAAACGTAAAGTACATGTAAAGGGATCGGGAGTCTGTCTTTCTTCTGTCGGTTTGTTTAGGGAGAGAGAGAGAGAGAAGGGGAGAAACAGAGAAGGGTTTGTTTCTTACTCTTCCTCTACTCTCTTTGTATGTATATTCTTGTTTGAATTCGAATTTGAATTGGGTTTCAATCATTCCACACCGATCCGCTTCTCTCTTTCGACGGTAACATCGTTTCTTCATCATATATATGTAAAATTCAATTTCCAATCGAATTAGATTGTAATTGGTTTAATTTTACATTGATTTAATCGTTTACTCGTTGCGATTACTCGTTCATGCCTAAATTATAATTCTACGTTTACGATGTTTGCTATTGACTTTGGACGATGATTATGAATATCTCAACTACTGCTTCCGTTCCAAAGAAAAAGTTGTCAAACCTAGTAAATCTAAACTTCAAAGCTCGTATGGATTGCTCTACATCTTTAAGTGAAAGTCAATTACTTAAATTTATATGACAGTAAAAACATTTTGTTATAGGAATGGTCGTATTGCACATAGAATTTGGACTGGGTATAAGTTTGGTCATAATAGTCCACTTCAACAGTCAAAAGTATATGAATTTTGTTGTTGTTGTGAGCATGCATTGTGAGGCCCTCTGTAAGTTCTTTGCAGTGTGTATTAACTTCTGTTTTAGTTGATTTGGGGATTTCTGTGTTAGTTTTTGCTTTTGACTACTAATAACTTTTTGTCATAGACTTATGGTTTTAACTGATTTGAAGGTTGTTAGGACTCAGGTCTGTATATTGCTTTATGCTTTGGGTGTTACAGTGGAACTTAAAATGTGGTTTCATGATAAATTTTGAACAGGCATTAGTCAAAATTAAACATTCAAGTACTAATGACATCACGAACAATGAGGAGAAGACTCCATCACGGGGATGTCGATGGTAAAAAGCGCGAACATTTAATAACTGCGGATTTGGATGACTTGAATGAACCTTTACTTGGGAAAGATGAGGAATACAATCCTAAGCGGTTAGAGGTGCGTTCATCTTCCCAATATTATGAAACTGTTCTTCCAAATTTTCTTATGATTAAAATATATTTATTATTAGTATCTTTGCATCTTACTTACAGAAGCTTGAAGGCATCTTTTACGATGAAAGAAGAAAAGAAAGCCTCCACTGGACGTTTCTATTCTCTCAATTAATTTCAGAATGGGCACAATGGTTGGGTATGATAATTAATGATGCTTATTACTTATTCTTCATCAGTTTCTCTCCATTTTCTGCATTGGCAGGAAGTAGTACCTAGAAAGTACTAAACTTGAGCAAAAATTTATCACCTAAGCAGCTTCTCATATTATCGTCAAATCGAAGGCCGTGGCTGAGGGTTTTTATTTAGTACCAAGACATTGTAATATGAACTTGACCCACTGAAGTATCTAGCAGTTTTTGTGGTTATGTTTTGCAACCATAGTTATTGTTGTTTCACTCACCTTTTTTGTGAAACTATGGGCATCTTAGTTTGAAAAAATGTCATGCTTAGTTTGTGAAAGATCTGTATGTGGAATGAAACAGAATAATGGCAACTTACACAAGCAATTAGTATTTTTTGGGAACTAGAATTTGTGGTTCAAACCTTAGAACTGCAGTAGTTCTATGGTTTGTCTGTGCAATGTCTAGTGGTAATTGCTGACTAATTTTCATTTTCATTTTTCTTTCTAGCAAAACTTGTTCTTGGGTCTGGATCATTTATTGCACGGCTCTGGACTTTGCCTTCAACAACTGGAAGTGGACCGATAAAGAAGTTTCTTCCACCAATAGTTAGTCCAGTACAGGTATAATTGAATTGGTGCAGATACTCTGCTTTGACTTTAACACATGATTAAGTAATCACTTTTTCTGAACGCTAAATATATCATATTATTAAACAAGCCAACCCTGGATTCATATCTGCATATTATAATTTGAATTGTTAGAGCTACATCTATTCAGCTTGAGGGTTAGATTGCTCATTTAAACCCTGAACTTCCAAATTTAGTTGCTCTTTTGTCCCAGTCTGACCCTGTATCATTGGGAATCATTCCTTGAAATGACAACGAGGTAAAGGGGGTCATTGTTGTGAAATTAGTGAATCCATATGTAAAGCATATTCCAGGCTTATCAATATGCTATCAATTGAGCTTATTGGAGAAGCCATCCCCTCAGCTTAGCTTCAGTGACCCAGGTAGTATAAGGAAACTGGTTAGTAGTTCTCTAAGAGTCATCCTGATCAAGAAAACTTGACCTTTACTACAAATATTATGCACTATTCAAGAAGGTTTCTGAGGAATTACAAGAGCATTTTACTCATAGCCTTCAACGATAAACTCTGTTGGTGTTTAAAAGGTTCAGACAAGGGCTGTCTGGGGTGGTTAGAACCTACAGGCTGCAGTGGCAGATGGCAGTGATTAGGGCTTACTAGGCTCTTATAGCATGTTAAGATTTATGGTTGGAGAAGGGTAAACTCTGACTATTATATGATGGATTGGTGCCCGAGGGTCTTAACATATAAATAGATGGAGTTGCTAACAGTACAGGTAAACCTAAAATATTTGCATGCAATCTTGCACAGACCAAGTTACTGGCACTATATACAGCATATTCAGTAATAGATTTTGAACCACATGATGCTCTGGACCAACCTGCGTGTGAATCTTCTACACCTAGATGACCATAATCAGCAAATGCTACATAAGACTTTAATTGATTATAAGACTTGTGTTTGTTCATGCTGTTACACTTTTCTTGTTTCTTATCCTCTCAATGGCTATGTGGGTAGGCGGTAAGACTCAGCACTCTGCAGAAAAGATTGGTGGTCCCTTTTGATGGTTCCTCTGTGGAGCATCAAGTAAGTATTCGTTGATTTTTTCATCCAATCTTTTGATTATGTATAATGTATTCTCCTTACCTTTTGAATATTTGGCTAGATTTCTTATTTAGTGTCTTATTCTTGTTCAAGTTAAGATGTTCCTTTTTTCTATGATACACAAGAAGTTGGTATATTTTGCATTCCAATTAGAAATAAAATACATATTATGCTGTTAAATATAGAACGGGTTAGTGCTTAAATGCATTTGCTGCATCACTTGTTATCGACACTCATAGTAAAAAAGGCTAATGTATGCTCTGTGGGATGTATATTCTTACATTGCCAATAGCTAGCCTACTGTTCTTTGTTTTCACAGTAAACTGGTGATGGTGACATGTTGGTTTAGAAGTTATGATTGAGATATTATTTGTTTTCACAATGTAGGTGGGAAAAACAAGGGCATGTATAGAATTTTAAAGAAGTTATAAATGGAAATTATGTATTATTGTTTTGGGAGATAAAAATGTACTTATCTATTCAGTATGACAATGGAGATGATTAGGATACTTATCATACGGGAACACATTTAAGATAAATATCCTAATTGTTGCTAGGTTCAATACTAGCTTTGTCATTTAACATAATAGTTACTAGTTAGGATAGTTAGCAGCTTTGTTATGGAGATGTCAAGATTTAATAGCATTATGATTATCATTATCTGTATCTTCAATAATAGATTGAGAAATATTCCCAATTCCCATGATATTCTGCGATGTTGAGTTTGCGACAACATTTTTAGTTCATGTGTTTCTTCTCATCACCATCTTTCCTCCCTTTCTGCAGCTTCTTTTCTTAATCCTCTACCAGCCTTTGTTCAGCTTCAATAACCATGTAGGCTTCTTCATGGACCAAGTGTAGACAAGCTTAACATGTTGGATATTTTAAATCGATACCTCAGACTTTGTTGACTTCTGCTATATTCAAGAAGTTCTGTATAGTTTCATTAGCTTACCTTGCCACGTTTCATCATTTGTCACAATTTTGCCCTTGTGTTCTGTGCCATTTCAGCGAGCTTCACATTTCACAATTATTGGTTTAGGCTGCTTGAATACTTTATACCCCTTTCAACACAGATTTCAACCTTTGACATATATTTTTCTTCCGAACCCAACCTTTGAAATATTAAACATATAAAACTTGTTAACATTTAGCTAAATACCCCAGTTAAAGCAAATCTTATGGACCAAAATGGATCACATTCTTTTTGTAAATTGTAATTATTACACTATGGGGACAATGGGTATTTTAATTTAGGGAAAAGTCTAGAAAAACCCAATGGACTTTTCTATTTGGAATGATTAAGTCCTTAGACAATTTTTAAAAACAAACAAGTCATTCGACTTGTTAAAACTTATTAATTATATCCTTAAACTTTGCAAACATGTCAAATTCATCCTTGTAACTTAAGATTGTAACCTTCAACCTGTATAGAAGGTAAAAGTATAAATTAGAAGAAGAAAGAAAAAAAAACCCTAAACTATTTCTTCCTCGGCAAATAATTCGGAAACGTTTGTGAGATTTGTGGTGGTTTGAAGTAGCTGCTGCTGCTCCCATTTCCATTTCGATCTTTCTGTTTTCACATAATTATATCATCAGAGAATCAACAAGAACATGCCATATATGGGATTTATTTATGTGTTCAAGTTTGAGCTGTTAGTGTGCTAGAGGGAGAAAACGAAGTGAGAGAGAGAAGGGTTCCTCAATGTTGCCTTGGATGACTTAGACGGAAGGTATGAGTGTAAGAGAGAAAGTTCTGTAGCTAAGATCCTCTGGATACATTCTTCAAGTATATCCAGCAAGTAAATTTGGTACAGGCTTTTTTTAGCAAGAAAAAGAACAATGTATTGATTTGAAGACCATGATCCCGTTTGATATTACACTCAAGCAAGCCTTTTCACCATCAGCAAAACTCAGTGAAACCCAAATGAACCATCAACTATGAACCAGTGAATCCTACAGAGGACAATAGAGAACTATTTTTCAACTACATAACTTGCCACTTAGGGGCCGTTTACCAAACGCTTACCCGGGTAAGTGCTTACCAAGTCACATTACCTTACCGGATGAATATGGCAAGGACCAAGAATTTTACCCGGTAAGAGCGAAAGCAAGGACCGAGAGTCTTACCGGTAAGTGAGTGCAACAAATCTTTCCACAGTTAGCGCTTATCGGCTAAATTGTTGCATATGATTCCATTTTGGTAAACGACCCCTTAGTCGGGATGTTTGTTTTTTATTAAGATCTATCTGGAATAAGATGGCTCAATGTGTGACAACAAATTTGTGGTGGCTTATCCATCAATCATTCCCAGCTATTGCATAGAAATTAAGTAAAATCGAACACTGCTTGATGGCGCAGAGAATAAGTCAATTAGCTGATCAAATGAAAAAGAAACAGGCCTTGAAATCATTGAAAAACTATTGTCTTTGTCTCTTTGAGCCTTAAAGTTGAAACTTGAGAATGAAACCTTGAAGCCTTGACTTGAACTTGAGCAGATTTTGCTTAGTTATCTTACCATCTCTCCAAGAAAACCAAAATTATTAATGAAAGAGATCCAACTTGTGAAACATCGTGAAGCAAAAACTGCCATGAACATCTTGCACATTGTGTTGGGATGGTCAACTGATTTTTTCAAATTTTGGTAGATTACATTCTATGTTTTATGTAACACAGTAACTTATCTGCAGGTTGTGTAATCAATTCTAAATCACATGTTTAAAATATGAAAGTATGTTGGGGTTTTTCAGACTTTTTCCATTATCTAACAACATTAACTAGTTTTAGAGGTCATAGGGATGTATCTAACAGGTTTTAAAAAGTCTAAGGATTTATTTAATAGGTTTTAAAAAGTCGAGACTTATTTGTTTCAAAAAATTGTCCAAGGACTTGATCATTCCAAACAGGAAAGTCCACTGGGTTTTTTTGGACCTTTCCCTTTATAATTTAAATACTTTTTTTCAATGAAAAATAGCCAACTTGTTTGGGACATTCTAAGAAGAAAGATGTTGGAAATTCTTGGGCGATGTAAGGAGTACTCTTTAACGTATTGTTGTATGCATGTTAAAAAGGAATATTGTAAGTCCTCATAAATTGCCTTGTCTCGTTAACTGAGAAATGGTTAGAACCTTTGTCACCATAGTCACAGCCCTTGACTAGCTTTTGCTGCAACTTTGAACCACTTTTTGTCTACTCCCTGTATAATTGTTTGTGTAATAGGTGTTAGGTTTTCCATTATCATGTTCTAAAGGTTGGTCTTGGTCTGATAATGGAAATTTGGCTTCCTTGAATGATTCATGGTTTATTAGTGGATGGAGGTATTGGTAGCTAATGTGTATCTTTCTTTGATTTCACTTGCACTTGATTGGTGCCTGCTGAGTGATTTCTTAGGGGGCGTTTGGTTCGCTGGAATTTGATGGAATCTGGTGGAATTGGAATGTGACATTCCGTTGACCAGATTCCATTCCAACGTTTGGTTCAATCTTTTGGCCAAATGGAATCCCTACAATTCCATTGAATTCCATCATTTAGCCAAAAAACATTCCACACCTTAAACCATGGAATTCAATGGAATGGAATGTCTGATTTTCATAATACCAAAACTACCCCCATGCCACCGCCACCGCCACCGCCACCACCGCCGCCGCCACCGCCACCGCCACCACCAAAAAAACAATTGCTTTTGAAAAAAACAATTAAAATTATCAAAAGGGTATTTTGGTCATTTACCAAAATTTCATTCCAATTCCAAAGCTACATTCTGTGAACCAAATAGACAGATTCCATTCCAATTCTGTCAACCAAACAGCTGGTCAAACTTGACAACATTCCATTCCAATTCCTTCAAAGTCAAATTCCTTTGACAGATTTCATTCCATCCAAAAACATTCCAGCGAACCAAACGTCCCCTTAGGGTCCTTTTGGTTTGCAGGAATGGAATGGATTTGAGGGGATTTGGATTTCAAATCCATTCCAATCCCGTGTTTGGTTTGCTGGAGTGTCCGGATTTGAAATCCTAGGATTTCTTTGAAATCCCTTAAACAAAGATTTTTGAAATCCCACGGGGATGAGGATTTCAAGGGATTTCGTAGGATTTGTATATAATAATGTTTAAAAATATGTTAAAAACATTTGTTTTTTAATAATCAATTAAATAAAAGGCAATTTAATTATTTTTATAGTTTTTTTTATAATTTTAATGAATTTATCTATAAATAATGGATTTCAAATCCATTCCAAATCCTACCAACCCAAACACACAAAAGGATTCCAAATTCTCTTGAATCCAAATCCCTCCAAATCCAAATCCCTACATGAAATCCAATCCAATCCATTCCATTCCTGCAAACCAAATACTGCTTCCTTTTGTTTCTGGGTTAATGTCTTTACCAATCTGGTTTTTGTTGGATTGATTATTATCAATGATGTATTGAAGGGCTATGTGATTCTGATGTTTGAAATTTCTTGAAAGTTGATGGACCTGACTGCTGTTTGTATTTGAAAGTTTGATGGAACTCCCTTTTAGTATTTGATATTTGAGGGACCTGTTGTTAACTGAAAGTTAAAGGCAGTTTCTCATCTTTCCATTATACAAAATATCAATATTACGTGTACATACATATGCATGCTTGAACTATAAAAATGTATTATAATAGGATTTTACATGGTACAATCATGTCTCATTCGTAGGTTATCCTTGTTTTAAGGTGTGAAATTCAAATTGGATCCCATAATAGAGATGCCAAGTTGTGACTACTTGTTTTACCTTAGTTTTTCAAGTTACATGAGAACAAAGGAAATATTGATATAATAGAAGCACCATATAATAGAAGTTTGGATATCAGGATGCACTTAAGCAGTTATGGAGGTCAGCTTATCCGAATAGGGAACTTCCAGAACTTAAATCAGAGCTTTGGAAAGAGATGGGGTGGCAAGGATCTGATCCTTCTACAGACTTCAGGTAACCTTGTTAAGCATGTACCAGAAATTGTACGCAGATTAGTATTGTTTTCAAAATTTAAATGTTATTTCATTATTTGCAGGGGTGGAGGATTCATATCTCTAGAGAATCTTATTTTCTTTGCCCAGAGATATCCGGTCTGTTTCTTGACTTCAATAAATCCTTCTTGTGCAATGCAGCAGTTTTTTTTTATTATTATGATGCTATTTATCAAAATAACATTTTGGAAATGGTAGCTTAAATATTCTTATGAAGTTATGCATGCTTATGTACTTAAGTTTATGACTAGTGTTTTACACCATACTTGTTTTAAATATTGAAGGTCTTAATGTTAATAATGCCTTAGCCTCACACGCATACGAGGACCAGTTTACGGGCTCAGAGATTTGATACAAACATTATGCAAATGCAACATACTGCTCTTTTAGCCAAGGTTGTTAATTGTACGGAATAAAAACAAATAAATACAACTAGGCGAGACATAAGCCTTGAGGCGGTCCGAGACAAAAAAACAAATAAAATTCTAAATAATTCATAACATGCAAAACTATAATCCTTATCAAACTATTAATGTTATAGAAGTCGTAAAATTACTACTACAAGTGGACCGAACATACTAACTGGACACTTGGACAGAATCTACACAAAGTATATACATTTGTGATATATACACAAAACATACTAACTGATGCATAATACACTTGATACACAAAAATAACATATATACATATATGCAAAAAAGTTATGTATTAATATATAGACAGTAACACATAATATATATACATTATATATATTTACCAAGAACAACTTGCAAAGTTACAACTTACAAATTACAAGTTCAACAGCAGCAAGAGGGTCTCCATGAGAGAAAAGGGTCAGTTGGGTGCTTGATTGAGTTAAGAAAAGGCGTGCTTTTTTGACTTGTTAAAATAAAATGTACAAGTTATAGGGTTTTGTCTTTTGAGTCTTCTTTTAGATAAAAAAACACAACCTGCAAAAAGAACCAAACCATGGCGTACACCTCACCACCTCCGCACACCCTCAGATCACCAAATCGTACGCATCTTCCAAGAGTCAAGGCGGCGCCTCAACCGATTTTTATAACCATACTTTTAGTATAGAAATAGGCTAGCAGTGTGGCACATGAATTTACCATGTGGCCAAGGGTAAGACCCACAACTTTAACACTAGAAGAGACCCACATACCGAATTGCCTCCACATTACGTATTTGGGTTAGGGTTGGAGTTTTTCTGTTGACATCCTTTGCTTTAGATGGTTTCTGAAAATTTTGTTAGTGCTGGTGGTACTTTTTATAATCTTGTGAACACAACTGTTTTGCTTTTATGTGAACATGAACATATTGTTTGCCAATCCTTAAATGCCAATTACTATTTAGTGATTTTCACTGATTTGGGGGGATGTTTGAGTAAACAAGTCATTGATAGTTTTATCTTTTTTGTTTTCCTTTTTTGAACAGGAAGCTTTTCAAAACCTTCTTCTGAAAAATGAAGGAAATAGAGCTGAATGGGAGTATCCTTTTGCTGTAGCTGGCATCAATATTTCTTTCATGTTGGTGCAGATGCTGAATATTCAATCAGGTATAAATAATATGCGATGTATGCTTATAATAATTTAGTTATAAAAAATATCCTTAAAGATGACAAGAATTAATTATGATTTGATTTGCAGGAACACCAACAACTTTATCAGGGGTGCGGTTCTTGCGATTTCTGAGTCATGATGAATGGGCCTTTGATGAGCTTTTCTGTGTTGCCTTTAGGCTGATGGATGCTCATTGGCTCGCAAAGCGTGCTTCATATATGGAATTCAATGTGAGCAACTAACTACCAAATTTAGTTTGTTTTTTTTTTCAAGTCGTAAATGAGGTTGTAGCAAGTAGTAGTAAAACTAATTGTCCAATTTTAATTTTGTAGGAGGTTCTTAAGTCGACAAAAACGCAACTGGAAAAGGAACTTGCACTTGAAGATGTGACATGTGTGAAAGATTTACCATCATACAATCTATTGAGACAATGAAAATGACAGGTTTACGTCACTTGTAAATTGATTTACACGCGTGTAACATTATTATGTAGGGGGCAGGCAGATGCTAAATTTCACATCTGAAAAGAGAGAGAATAGAAACAAGTAAAGGTCGTCGGTATTTTCTTTATCCATACAATCTTAAAATGTGATTGAATTGAAACAACTAGAACTTGTTTTTTATATAGGTGAAAGCCTGCACCTGCACCTGCACCATCTCTCAAACGCTTGCGGTGCTTGCGTTTGTCAAAAGTGTAAACTCCATTAAAAATGTATCTAATTTAACCTAATTACAATTAACAAACATACTTTCAAAATTATCGGTAAAAATCTGGAATAACACGACCAATTCAAAAATAAAAAAAAATTTGAGCCAAGGAAATAATTATGGATCCTATCCTAGAACACTAAAAATTATCAAAATGTGTTGCAAACAGATTTCTTTTTATACTAATAACAATAAAGAAAATAAAAATAATAATAGTGATACATGTATATGATCCACATTCACGTGGAACAATAATAAAAGGTGATTGGAGATCGGAGAGAGATTTTTAAACTATGGAGAGGAGTCATTTTTATTGTACAAGGTTTGTCTTCATGATATATAACACCAACAGCAGCTGTGTCCTTAAGGAGTGGCAGCAGTTGTGTCATCCTCGTCACGCAGCAATTGATCCAACTCTAAGGGTCTGTTTGTTAGCAACTTAATGGGATTCATGTTTCGTAATGGCTTAATGATATAGAAAGTGGCTTATTCAATAAGCTTTCTTAGGAGGGAGCTTTATGTAGAAAGCCAAGTTTTGTCCAAACCCATCTCTCCCAATTAAAAAACATGCTCCTTCCATTATTGAATAAACCCTCCCAAACAAAAACCTTTCCAATCTATACACACAAGATTAATCCACACATACAACTTTATTCCTACAGGACTTAATGGAAAACCAACCAAACAGCCCCTCCTAAAGATCAAAATTTTGGTAAAATATTACAAATTCATCCATACATGTATTTGGGCAAAGTCACCCCATCCTTTTGCCAACCGAGCTACACGCAAGAGGCCATCCATATATGTATTTATCAACCACTATATATAGACATTTTGAATTAATAAATTCTTTAATACCATGCAGGAAAATCATCTTTAATACATTGATCATCATCTCCAAGGCCAACAGGAGCAAGGCGGTTTTCACCTGCAAAAAGTAATAACTCTAAATTTAGATGAAAAGGCAAACACAAAACAATTAAGTTAGAAACTGATCAATTTCTATATGTGTTAATGCCAAAAATCGCACTAAACTGTCTTATGCCGAAAATTGTATAAAAATACGATTTGTTTGGTTTCGGACCTTATCAACTAAAGATTGTACCATAGAAATAAACAAGAAAAATAACGAAGAAAATGTAGACGAAACAAGAGATATTGGTGACGCGGAAAACCCCAAAACGAGGGAAAAAACCGCGGTCGACTGTGTTAGAGTCGACAGTGCACTATGGTCGCCAATCAAGGGCAATAATCCTTTTGTAACACGTGATATGTGTACAACAGATTACAATAAGAGATAAAATGTACTCAGACGTGTGTAAAAGTCGTGTGTCGTGTGTAAAACGTGCGAAATGAGCTGTCGTCGTGTGGTTCGATCTGCCGTCGTCGGGTGGTTCGACCTACCGTCGTGCGGAACTTTGCGTAAGTGAGATATGTTCCAAGGCCTTGAAAGAAATGTAGAATTGAGTCTTAGTTTGAATGTGTGTAGCCTCCTCCTTCAGATTGATCACCGGGGGCCTTTATATAGCTTCCGTTGGAAATAAATGTGCTTTAATGGTTGGTTTTGTAACCGCTGTCGGCATTAAATGCGCTTTGATGATTGGTTTTGTAACCACTGTCGATTCTTTAATATCATTAAGAGCTCGTCCGTTACTGACCGTTGCACCATAATTGTTTGTAGACCTGCATTAATGAACAGAAGAAACGGCTGTTGACCATTAATGGTTAGTGTAATCGTAAGACCGTCTTAAGTTTTGGACGTCGGTCTTATGGAGCATACGACCGTCGCCGAAATATAAGACCATGTATATGACTGTAAATGTCTTGTAAGACCTTATCTTAATATAAGAATGGTCTTATGAAAATGTCGTAAGACTATGATGAAAATGTCGTAAGACCAGGTCGTAAGACCAAGATGATGATGTCGTAGGACTAGGTCGTAAGACCACCAGGTCGTAAGACCAGGATGTCAGGACGATGCTTTCGCAGGACCAGAGCGATATAAGACCGATGACATGAGACTGTCGACGTAAGACCGACGAGTCGTAGCTGGCGACACGTAACTGGCGACATAAGACTAGTGACGTAAGACTAGTAACATAAGACTAGTAACGTAAGACGTAAGACTAGTAACATAAGACTAGTAACATAAGACTAGTAACGTGTGACTGGCGATGTGTGACGTGCGACGTGTAACATGCGACACGTGACGTGCGATCACGAGATGTAAAGACACTATCTTGAATTACTATTGACGTAAGATGTCTTTTAATAACCAACTATCGTATGTCGGGGATATGGCAATAATGGGTATTACCCTTGTCGGTCGGGGGTATGACCATTGTAGATATTAGGGTAATCAAGGTCCATGGGTCATGTCAAGGGAATTTTCCAAGTCGGTCGAGGGTGTGATTTTTTACCCAAACAGTTAGCCCCTCGAGATTTGAATTTCAAAGCCATTTGAATTTCAGATCTCGTACCAAAGTAAAATGTGTTGCTACGGAGAAGTGTCACTTTTGCTAATTGGATCATTTAGAAGAAAATCGACTTGGTCAGCTTTGAATTGTGGGACCGGTCGACAGTGTGCACATGACACATCTGTTAAGAAAAATGTTTTCTAAGTAAGTTGCGACGATCGAAAGATGACCTTTAATGCGCAAGTTACTTGTGGTATTCATCCGCTAATGTGAAGGATGAAAAACTAACGCGATCGTAAGACGATCTTAAAACACAAGGAACTGATGATAATCGATCAAAATGAGACGTATGGATCGGGAGTCAATCGTAAGATGATTGGGCCGAAATAAAGCTTGGCGACGATCATAAGATGATCGAACTGTTAATGCCAAAAATAGCACAAAAGTACAACTTGAGGTTGATTGAGGAGCTTAACAACTAAAGAAAGAAATCTCTCGACAAAGCGTGCGACAAAGACAAAAATATAAGCGAGACAGAGAATTTTGGTGACGCGGGAAAAACCTCAACGAGGAAAAAACCCGCGGACGACAGTGGAGGTCGTCGTTGTACTATGGTCGCCAAACAGGGGCGATGTCCTTGTGTTTCGGGTGTCGATCGTACAGAGATTACAATACAAATGAAGGAAAGACTTCGAAATGTAAAGTAACAAGTGTTTTGAACATAGAAACAATGTGAGTCGTGTGTAAAAGTAAAGTGTCGTGTGCGAATGTCGAGCGTCGAGAGCGATTCTTCGAGAGAGGATTCTTTGCTTCGAATGTTCTTCTAAGTTCAGATGGTTGTTTTTGGTGTTTCTCTGTTGTATTCGTCTTATGCCAGTGTCCTTAAAATGATGATTGAACTTGGTATTTGTAGTCTTCGGGTGCTTTAATTGCCTTCTTTACTGCTGCATGTAACAATCGTAACGGTCGTCGTCTTCAATGTTGTTAACGACTTTCGCCGGTTATAGTCGTTGTTCATCAATGTCATTAATTCCTGCATTAAACACTGATCAAACATAACAGTCATATCGAACGTTAGTCGGTCGAGGTCGCAAGGTCTTATGCGACGGTCGTGTGAACTAGGCGACATCGTGGTCGAGTGTCGTGAGGTAAATAACTTACGATTTGACTTTTAACCAAGGGATAAAGTACTATGATTTTACCTTGCTGTGGAGAAGTAAGACAAGGGTTTTCTTTACTTCGGTCGTGGTCGAGACTGGTGAAATTTTGCCCAAACAATTTGCCCCCAAAATTTGAAAAAGTGGAGTGGCAAATTCATATTTCAAAAAGTTTTTTAAATTTTGCTTGTCGGATGTCTGGAGTTATGACATGTGTCAAAAATTACCTTTAGTTGCTTCGGAACTGAATCGGTTGGATTTTAACTAAAGAGGGAAGTCGAAGAGAGGGTAAAGTCGTGACGTCATGCTGACACACGATTATGCCAAACAGCTGCCTTTGCCAGGTGTCGTCGATCCGGGTGGTCATGCGAAAAGACAGGACGCGTGGCGATCATCAAGGGATTCGACCTGACACGATCATTTACATAAATAGAGACCACGATGAATCTTTTCCTGTTTACGATTTCAGAGAGTTTTAAGCAGAGATTTCCTCTTGATTTTCTTGCTTTTCTTCGTCCGATCCTTCCTAAAACCTGCAAGGATCTCCGACTCAGTTAGGATTTTCGAGGACTAGAGCACCTATATATATAAGGTACGATTTCTCTGATTTCTTCAGTCTGTGCTAGAAGCGTCGATGGATCCTGAGAGTTCTATTCAAGAACAATCGGACCTTAATGACCTTAGAAATTTAGCTAAGATCCCTGCGGGGGTTGAATTAATCTGTGCGGGTCAGATTCGATCTAATGAATGTCCTGAGGGGTATATCGTGTTATACGAGTATCCCTTTAAGATAGGTTTCGAATGGCCCTATTCGCCTCTGGCCAAGGCATTCCTGCTAGAATTTGACTTAGCACCAAGTCAACTAATGCCCCAGTTTTGGCGAGTCGTACAAGTGATCGAGCGTGTTACTAAAAAATGGGAATCTCCCATGAATGTGCGCGACCTCCTCTTGGCTTATCAAGCCAAGAAAGACGGATGTCATCGTTGTAGCCTGCACTCTAGTCTTAAAGGCGATCGCACCTTGGTCCTGAGGACCGCTGTGAACGATCGTAAATGGAAAACCAGATACGCATTCGTGCGTAAGTCGACCCTTGATTCTGAGAGTGATTGGATTAGAGCCGGATGGAACACGTCGGGTGAGACTTTGTAATTTAATTGTCGTTCGTTGTTTAAGACTTTTTGTTGACCTCTAACTTGCTCTTTATATGTCAACAGTTATAAAATTTGAGGACGTGAAGCCTTACGCGAATTCTCAAGCAAAGATCGACGCGTTCTTGGAGTTCAACATTGTAGAACGGTCGTTCGTCGTACGACACTTGGTGGACGACGACGAAGACTTGGTGTACTTGGGAGAGAATCGGGGAAAGGAACGTGAGGAAGAAGAGGAAGGAGAAGAGAAGGAGTCGAGAGAAGAAAGAGAAATGACCGGTGAGTGTACCTTCTCGATTCCTTCTGCTTGATCTTAATTTTCATCTTATGTTTTTTCTTTTTTGGTTTCTAGGGGAATCACAACCCAAAATGCCGACTGTCTCTGCTAAAAGAGCAGCTCAGCTTGAGCTTGCTCGTAAGGGCAAGGAAAGGAGGCTAAGGAACCTGTCCACTGATCTTGAGGTTCCGAAGAAGACGAGGACGACGATCCCAGGGGGACCGTTTTCGGGGGATCCCGACTCGTCTAGAGTCGTTACTGTTTGGGCAAAAAATCACCAGTCTCGACCACGACCAAGGTAAAAAAAACACTTATTCCCTTTTTCCATAACGAAGGTAAAATCACAGTACTTTCTCTCATGATTAAAGATAAAATCGAAAATCTTTTACCTCACGACACTCGACCTCGACGTCGCCTAGTTCACGCTACCGTCACATAAAACCATGCGACCTCGACCGACTAACGCGCTATACGACTGTTATGTTTGTTCAGTGTTTAATGCAGGAGTCAACACCATTAATGGACAACGGCTATAACCGACGAATTCAGTTAAGAACATCTAATCCCGCATTAAAGACGGCGACCGTTTCGGCAGTTATCAAAGTCCTTAATGATTCAATTAAAGTGCCCGAAGACTATAAATATCAAGGAGAATCATCATTTCAAGGGACGGAACACAGAGATACAACATCGAACCATAGACACAAGCACTCGAACTCCGAAGAACACTTGAAGCACAGAAATCGCTCACAGAAGAATCGCTATCGACGCACGACAATCACACACGACGCACACTGTTTTACATTAGAAAACACTTGTTACTTTACATTTTCGAAGTATTTCCTTCATTTGTATTGTAATCTCTGTACGATCGACACCAGAAACACAAGGACATCGCCCCTGATTGGCGACCATAGTGCAGCGACGACTTCCACTGTCGTCCGCGGGTTTTTTCCTCGTTGAGGTTTTTCCCGCGTCACCAAAATCTCTGTCTCGTTTATATTTCTGTCTTAAACGCACGCTTTTGTCGAACGATTCCTTTCTTTAGTTGTTAAAGTCCACATCGACCTTAAGTTGAACTTTGGTGCGATTTTTGTCATTAACAGTTTGGCGCCATCCGTGGGACCTCATCTAGAGAAAATCTTCGACGAACGTGTGTCTTACTAACGGTTTCTTGAAGTTTCCTTTGTTCTCTGTTTCAGAAAAATGACAGCCCTTGGAAATCAACAGCATGTCATTGCCCAGATGTACCAGGAGCTTGAAGTCGCTCGAAATCAAATCAACGCCATGGCAGAGCAGAGTCGCAGAGCAGCTGAGGAGATCGCACGGTTAAGGAATTCCTCTGGACCTCAGAATGGTCCTAGGCCATTCGTTCAGAATCCAGGCCAAGGATCGTTCGGTCAGACTGGTCCTAGGCCATTCGCGCATAATCCAGTTCCAGGATCAGGTCCGTTCGCTCAGAATCAGCATCCAGGTCCGTTCATGCAGAACCAGCAGCCGGGACCGTTCAACCCAAATCCCCAGTTCGGTACTGTTCCTCCTCAGCATATAAGGCCACCACCCATGCAGAATGGATCGCAGCCATTTCCGAATGGATCGCAGCCGTTTCAGAATGGGTCGCAGCCGTTTCAGAATGGGGCGCAACCATATTTTGTTCCTTTCAACGGGGACGCCAATGGATCGTCGCATGGAAATGGCACCAGTTCAGACGCCAATCCGCAAGCAGGGGCAAATCTCGATCCTAATGACCTTGTCGCCCAGCGATTGAAAATGTTAGAAGATCAGAACGAGCGCGTCCTATCTTTGTTCGCCAAGCTACCTGGGGTAGCCATGCCCGTCGATGTCGAGCCTCGATCAGGGTTTCAGACGTCGCCCTTCATCGATGAGATCGCGATCGTCGAGGTCCCGAAGAAGTACAACGTCCCTGCCTTCACGCCCAAGTATTCGGGAGTGACTGATCCGACATAACACGTCGCGCAATACAAGCAGCTCATGTGGACGATCTCGATCCCACACATGTATCAGGAGGTTTGTATGTGCAAGAGCTTCGGTGCGACTCTCACTGGTCCTGCTCTCCATTGGTTGATCAATCTCAAACCCAAGTCCATTGGGTCGTTCGCTGAATTGGTCAACCAATTCTCTCAGCAGTTCGCCAGCAGTCGCAAGATGGAGAAGCAGACCAGTGACCTGTATTACGTCGTGCAGAAGACCAATGAGTCTATTCGGAGTTATTTCAATAGATTCAATGCGGAGATGATCAGTATTCGCAATTGCGACGTCAAGACCGCAATCGAAGCTTATAAG
Organism: Saussurea involucrata; assembly: GCA_033807775.1. Taxonomy (NCBI): domain Eukaryota; kingdom Viridiplantae; phylum Streptophyta; class Magnoliopsida; order Asterales; family Asteraceae; genus Saussurea; species Saussurea involucrata. The sequence continues at coordinate 18,612,189 of CM066326.1, forward strand.
CGTGGTCTGGACGACAGTTCGGGGTTGTATACTGATTTGACCAAGTATCCTCCGGAGAATTTCGAAGACGTCCGAGCTCGAACCCTAGCATATATGAGGGTCGAGGACGACGCTGCCTTTCGTCGCAAGCATACCGACGACAAGAGGTCGTTAGGTGTGAAGAAGCCAGAGTTCAAGACAAAAGCAGAGGCCAAGACTGCGACCAAATTTCCTCAGTACCCCAAGATATCCTCTTACGGGTTCAAAGGGTCCACTAAGGATTTGGTCGAAGCCCTGAAGACCGCCCAAGAGACCATCCGGTGGCCCAAGAAGTCCGATCAGGACGACGCTAAGAAAGATAAATCTAAGTGGTGCGACTTTCATCTCGACCATGGTCATGCGACAGATGATTGTATAGCCCTCAAAAAGGAGCTAGCATATCATGTCCCGAAGGGCAATCTCAAAAAAATCATCGATGACGTCGTTACTTCAACTAGCGACCATCGACCGTCAACCCCCGAGCATGCAAAGGTCGTCAATTGCATCACCGGTGGTTCGGACGTGTGTGGTCTGGCATATTCCGCAGCCAAGCGTCACGCCAGTCAAGCACCCGACGATCGGCCTATTCCGCGTTCATCGAGGCCAAAAGGAGATCTGGAGTTGGAAGCTATGAAGATTGTGTTCGACCAACACGACCTCGGCGACTCATATCAGAAACATCACGACGGGTTGATCATTCAACTCACGATTGGTAATTGTTTAACCCGACGAGTCTTGATCGATGGGGGCAGCTCAGCGAACGTCATTTCCTTGACACCATCAAGGCCATGGGGATCGATCGCTCGGAAATCACCCGACGTTCGACAACTTTGGTCAGTTTCAATGGAGAAGCGACGAGCACCTATGGAGATATCATCTTGCCAGTTTACGCCAGAGGGATCAACAAACAGACCAAGTTCAGCATCATCGATTGCGCGCCAGCCTATAACATCATTCTAGGTCGACCATGGCTCCATGAAATGAAAGCCGTTCCCTCGACGTATCATCAGACCCTGAAGTTCCCTACGCCGTGGGGAGTCCAAGAAATCAAAAGTGAGCCGAAAGCCGCTCGTGACTGCTATAAGACCACTCTGAAGCCGCGAAAGAATAAAACGGCTATCTTGCCCTGTCGCGCGAAAACACGGTCGACGCAGACATAGATGGTATTTCCCAAGATCTACGTGTCGATTCGTCATTTAAAACCTATTTTCTCCTGAAAGGAATAGGATAATAAATGACGGGGGGCGAATACCCCATTCAAATTCAAAAAAAAGAGAGGGAAAATCTGAGAAGGTGCATTCCCTAATTTCTTTTCTCTCCTTTCATACGATTTCTCATCGCGAACGGTTACTGACTTAAGCATCGGATGGTCGTTGGTTAGCCAACGACCAACCTCTAACATCGTTTTTCCGCAGAATCGCACGACATTAATCTTACGGCTCTAGTTTCGTAAGGTCGCACGACAAAAACGATCAGGTCTATGACTTGATCATCCTTCTACAGGGACACACGATTCAAGTTCATCGCACGACTTAGTCGTACGATCGCAAGGTCTAGCGATCTTATGATCTAAGTTTCTTGACTTAGAAAAATTTCATACTCTGAATGTATGCTTTAGTCGCGTGTGCTTATGTTTATATACACGATTTAAAAGTCTTATGGCTTACGTTCCAGTTATTGTGTTGCAATAATGCTTAAGTCGCGTGATTTCTTGGTTATTCTTTACTTAGTGAATCTTACAATTAACGTTGTGTTTATTCATAAAATCGCAAGTTCGACAGAAAGTCCAAATTTCATTCAATGAATAAACTGTCGATTACATTAAAAGGAACTCGACCACCAACGGTCGATCGGTAAAAACAAAAGTAAATAATTTTTGCGGTTAGATTTGAGGAGGGGCATCAGTTAGGGGTGCTCAAAAACCCGACCAACCCGATCAACCCAACCCGAAAAAACCCGAAAAATCCCAACCCGAGGTAACCCGAAGCATTATCGATCAAAAAAATAGCCAACCCGAAGCATTTGGGTCGGAATTGGGTCAGGCCTAATAGAACCCGACCCAACCCGATACACCGATCAGCCCATATGATGTATAGCGCGTCTGATATTTTTATTTTTTAGGGTTAAGTTGAGCACCCCTAATTTCAGCCGCTACCTTCCTTTCCCTCTCACTCTCATCGAGTCATCGTCATCGTCATCGACAACCAGTCTACACCGCTCCCCATCTTCGCAAGTCTAGGTCTAAATCGGATTTGGTGAAGGTACGCTAAGGTTCGTTCATCTCTCTATTTACTCAATAAACGTCAAATTAGTTATTGCAATTTCCGATTCATGTTGTGGATTTTCGTTTCATGTATTGGTTTCGTTTTGTTTTAATAGTATTGAATTGAATTGCAACTCGTAGATATATACGTGAGTACAACAGTTTTTACAAGTAGTTGCGTCTTGTGAAATTCAGCGAAATGTAACGAGACGAGCTAATAGGTTATGATTTGTGGAGGAGTTGTGGTAGGACCAGTTGATGATATGGATTAAACCGATGTCCAGTTTCATTTGTGGTAGTATCTGGAGGTCCCCTTATCCATGCTGGTGGCCTGGTGCTAGCATAAAACATTCATCTTTTATTATTAATAACCATTAGAATGTTACCTGTAGTCGATTTAAGAATTCTGATCCACTGAAAGATTTGCCTTAAACAAAGTAAGTGTCAAATAATGCTAAGAAACAAGAAAATAAAGCATCATCAAGGTAATGTGAGGGTGAACCTCTTATTGACCTGCATATATTTATATTGTAGTTTTCTCTTCAGGGTGAACCTCTTATTGACAAGTATTTACTATGAGTTTAAGCATTAATCTCATTTCTTGTGCATTCCATATCTTGTAGGTTCCTTTTTCTATATGAAAACTTATAGCTGGTGGAGTGGGTGCATCTGTTCCGGCCGGCGAATTATTCCGAAGCCTTATTGTCACACTTTTGATACCTTTGATTTTGGGGAAGGTATAGGAATTACATCTGTTGCTTATTGTTTCACAAGTCTCGAGATTTATAAGTTTCCTTTCTTTTTCTTTCATTTCACAGGTTTTTTGGGAATCCTTTAAAGGTGCCTTTTCTTACTCTACTTAATTTCTAAGTTTTCCTTGGTTGTTTGTATTCTAAAAGCGAGTTCACAGACCCTAGTATGTATGAAAACTTGAAGTTATTGATTTTTATCGTTGCAAAAGGATAATTCTCAAAATTCCTCTTTAATAAGGGTAGTTATTCTTAATGCAGGCTTGGCAGATATTGTTGATAGTAATCGTAAGCTCTTATCAGTAGTGAGTGCAATTCTATTAAGCTTGGTAAGAATAAACTTTGGCATTGTTGTTTTATCATTTTTGGATTCTACATCAGTTACTGAAGAATGGAAAGAAGTGAAAACATCCTGCAATAGCTACAAATATTACCCTGTTACACCTTTTTTCATTTATATGCTGCTGACTTTTATAATTGAGTATTATATTTCTCATTTATTCAGGTCCCTTGGATACAAGTGAGCAAATCAAGATCGCTGCTTCTGATGGTTAAGCCCACAGTTTTTCTTGTAGCTGTCTTAATGGGAGCGTATGTTTTTATGAATTCCCTGTGATCATCTTGTAGTGTGCAAAGATTATTTTGATTTCATCTAGCTGTCCCAACTTTAATCTTAGTTCCATAGCTAGAATCAACATGACCAATCTCAAGGCCAAGAAAGCGAAACCAACGGGGTCGGAGGCGTCGAGATCGATTGTTGTTGATTGACATCAAGTTATTTGATCATTTTGGTTTAGACATTTTAATATGTAAGAACTATATAGTCTTGAATTGTCGGACGTTGGTTGTATTTTAAGACTTGTTTCCTTTATTATTATGTTTGTAATATTTATTTTACCTTGTTTAAACACAACCCGACCAACCCGATCAACCCGAACGGGTTGGGTTGGGTTGGGTTGAAATTTTTTCAAACCGCCAACATTGGGTTGATGTGTCGAAATGCCTTCAACCCGATCAACCCAACCCGTGAGCACCCCTAGCATCAGTCGCATCCTTGCCTGAGGTCCCGCCCTGAAGACCTTCGTCTACCACCTCCTCCTCGACGTCCTTCTCGTCATCCGAATCAAGGTCCCTCACAGTCCCGACGCACTTCAAGTAAATATCGAGCTCTTCCGACGCCGAAGCAAGAGGATCCTTCCCCAACAGATGTCGCCTCATGATTGCCGCCCTAGCAGTCAGGCGAGCTATAGCAAAAACGGACTTACCCTCGTCCTTAGCAGCTTGCACCTCTTTCTCCAGACTCTCTACCTTGGACTTAGAATCCTCGGCTTCCTTTGTAATCGCAGCCAAGGATTCCTTAACTTTGTCCATCTCCTCCCTCTGATCGGCAACCATGGACAGGGTCTGTGTCAAGCGATGATTGGCCTCATCCTTTGCACGTCCGACGGCCTCTAGATGTTTCAAGGCGTCATCGAGACGTTTTGACAGAGCCTTTTCACGCTCTGCGGCGACCTTCGCCCTATCCAACGCCGCGTTCTCCCTCTCGTGCGCAACAGACATTAGATCCTTTATCTTCATTGTCTCACCCCGCAAAGCTAGGGAAGCCTGGAACGCCTGCAAAATCATAAAACAAATATTGTAAATAAACATACGACAACGAACGACACCGACAACGAACAACGACACCGACAACGACAACGACAATGACAACGATACGAACCAAGTCTTGAAAGAAAGACTTACCATGAAAGCCAGCCCGACGACATGAGCTCCCGTCTCCTCGATAGGAAACCCCACGAAACGCTCCCTGAAAGAAGGGAGCAGATATTTCCCCAGGTGAGGAAATAGGTTCGTCCCGTCCAGGACACTACTGGCCATAAAGTCCGACGGCAATGTAAAATTAACCGTCGTGACCTTAGCCCCTCCCGTCAGCTGATCCTTGCCCTTGCCGGCCGACAAAGGATCCGACGTGGCTGACGGGGACTTCGCTGTTTCCGCCAGAGGCGCAGAACTAATAGGTGTCGCAGCAATCGCAACGGAAGACGACTTCTTGGGCAATGCGACCTTCGCCTTCTCAGGCGTAACGACTCTAGACGAGTCATGAACCCCCGAAGACGGTTCCCTCGGGATCGTCGTCCTCGTCTTCTTCGGAACAGCTGGACCAGTGGACATAAGCTTTTGCCTCTGCTCCCTACCCTTATGAGCAAGTTCGAGCTCAGCTGCTCTTTTAGCAGAGACACTCGGCATCCGTGGTTGAGACTCCCCTGGAAACCACAGGAGAGTAAAAATTATGAATATCACAAGGGAAGAAGATTCGAATTAACACAGAAAGAAATAAGAAGGTACGCTTACCAGTCATCTCTCTTTCTTCTTTCGACTCCTCTTCTTCCTCACGTTTCTCCCCCTGATTTTCTCCTAAGTATACTAAATCCTCGTCGTCGTCCACCAATTGTCGTACGACAAATGACCGTTCCCCAGTGCTGAACTCTAAAAACGCGTCGATCTTTGCTTGAGAATTAGCGTAAGGCTTCACGTCCTCAAATTTAATGGCTGTTAACATACAAAAAGCAAGTTAAAAATCAGGTAAAAATCACAAACGACGTACGACAAGGAAATTGCAAAGCTCACCCGACGTATTCTATCCGGTCCTAATCCACTCACTCTCGGAATCAAGGGTCGACTTACGCACAAAGACATACCGAGTCTTCCATTTGCGATCGTTCACAGCGGTCTGTAGGACCAAAGCACGATCGCCCCTATACCTAGAATATAAGCTACAACGATGATACCCGTCCTTCTTGGCTTGATAAGCCAAGAGGAGATTGCGTAAATTTATGGGAGTATCCCATTTCTTAGTAACACGCTCGATCACTTGTGCGACTCGCCAGAATTGGGGCATTAGCTGACCTGGTGCTAAATTGAATTCTAGCATAAAAGCCTTAGAGAGTGGCGAATAAGGCCATTCAAAACCTATCTTAAAGGGGTATTCGTATATCACAATATACCCCTCGGGACATTCGTTCGATCGAATCTGACCTGGGCAGATCAATTCAACCCACGCAGGGATTTTTGCTATGTTTCTAAACTCATCAAGACCCGATTGTTCTTGAATAGTGCTTTCAGGATCTATTGACATTTCTAACAGACTTAAAGAAATCAACATAAATCGTACCTTATATAAGCGCTCTTGACCTTGAACAATCTTAACCAAGTCGAAGATTCTCACGGGTTCAGGAAAGATTGGACGAAGAATGGTAAGGAAATCAAGGCAAAATCTCTCTCTGAATAAACTCTTTGAAAGCGTAACGAGGAAACGATCCGTCAAGGTCTCTATTTATGCAAGAAATCGGGTCAGGTCGAGTCTCTTGATGACCGACACGCGTCCCAGTCTATTCGAATGACCACACGGATCATCGACACCTGGCAGCGACAGCTGATAAGCATCATCGTGCGTCAGTATGACGTCACGATCCCGTTTTTGTTCCAACTTCTCGTTCAGTTAAAATCGGATCGATCCAGTCCCAAGACAACCGAGGTAACTTTCGACATGTGTCATAATTCTATACGTCCGATTGACAAAATTTAAAATTCGAATTTGCCATCCTACTTTCAAATTTTGGGGGCAAACTGTTTGGGCAAAAAATCACCAGTCTCGACCACGACCAAGGTAAGAAAAACACTTATTCCCTTTTTCCACAACGAAGGTAAAATTGTAGTACTTTCTCTCATGATTAAAGATAAAATCGAAAATCTTTTACCTCACGACACTCGACCTCGACGTCGCCTAGTTCACGCGACCGTCGCATAAAACCATGCGACCTCGACCGACTAACGCGTTATACGACTGTTATGTTTGTTCAGTGTTTAATGCAGGAGTCAACACCATTAATGGACAACGGCTATAACCGACGAAGTCAGTTAAGAACATCTAATCCCGCATTAAAGACGGCGACCGTTACGGCAGATATCAAAGTCCTTAATGATTCAATTAAAGTGCCCGAAGACTATAAATATCAAGAAGAATCATCATTTCAAGGGACGGAACACAGAGATACAACATCGAACCATAGACACAAGCACTCGAACTCCGAAGAACACTTGAAGCACAGAAATCGCTCACAGAACAATCGCTCTCGACGCACGACAATCACACACGACGCACACTGTTTTACATTAGAAAACACTTGTTACTTTACATTTTCGAAGTCTTTCCTTCATTTGTATTGTAATCTCTGTACGATCGACACCAGAAACACAAGGACATCGCCCCTGATTGGCGACCATAGTGCAGCGACGACTTCCACTGTCGTCCGCAGGTTTTTTCCTCGTTGAGGTTTTTCCCGCGTCGCCAAAATCTCTGTCTCATTTATATTTCTGTCTTAAACGCACGCTTTTGTCGAACAATTCCTTTCTTTAGTTGTTAAAGTCCACATCGACCTTAAGTTGTACTTTGGTGCGATTTTTGGCATTAACAGTTACGCCTGAGAAGGCGAAGGTCGCATCGCCCAAGAAGACGTGTTCTAGTGCGATCGCTGCGAAACCTATCAGTTCTGCGCCTCCGGCGGAAACGGCGAAGTCTCCTTCTGCCACGTCGGACCCTTCGTTGGCCGGCAAAGGCAAGGATCACCCGACGGGAGGGGCTAAGGTCACGACGGTTAATTTTACATTGCCGTCGGACTTTATGGTTGATAATGTCCTGGACGGGACGAACTTGTTTCCTCATCTGGAAAATATTTGCTCCCATCTTTCAGGGAGCGTTTTGAGGGATTTCCAATCCAGGAGACGGGGGCCCATGTTGTCGGGCTGGCGTTCATGGTAAGTCTTTCTTTCAAGACTTGTCGATGTTTCACGTTGTCGCATGTTTATTAACAATGCTTTTGTTTATGTTTCTACAGGCGTTTCAAGCCTCATTGGCTTTGCGTGCTGAGACGGCAAAGATCAAGGATTTAGTTGACGCTGCCCACGAGAGGGGGAATGCGGCATTGGCTAGGGCGAACGTCGCCAAAGAGCGCAAAGAGGCTATGTCAAAATGCCTCGATGATGCCTTAAAACAATTAGAGGTTGTCGGACGTGCAAAGGATGAGGCCAACCATCGCTTGACGCAGTCCTTGTCCATGATTGCTGACCAGAGAGAGGAGATGGACAAGGTCAAGGAATCTTTGGCTGCGACCACAAAGGAAGCTGAGGATTCTAAGTCCAGAGTGACGGTCCTGGGGAAAGCGGTGCAGGATCTTAAGGACGAGGCTAAAACTGTTTTTGCCTTGGCTCGTCTGACTGTCAGGCAGAGATTATGAGACATCATCTGCTGGGGAAGGATCCTCTTGCCTCGGCGTCGGAGGAGCTTGCGGTCTATCTGAAGGATGTCGGTTCTGTGAGAGATCTCGATTCAGATGACGAGAAGGACGTCGAGGAGGAGGAGGTCGAAGGTTCAACGGGTGAGGTCTTGGGTAAGGATATGACTGACGCTCCTCCTCAGTCTTAGAAAATCCTTTGTCTTTTGTTTTTATCACTCGATCGTTAGTGGTCGAGTCATTTGAATGTACTTGACCGTTTAATGAAATGAAGTTTGCGTTTCCTTTGAATTTGTGCATTATCTTATTGTCAATCAACAAATATCGAGTATAATGCCGATCGTACAAGAATGAACATAAGTCGTACATATAACAAATGTAGGCATGTGCGACGAAGGCATTTATTGAAAGATAATGATTAAAACATAAATCGTGTAGGCAAACATATGTACATGCGTTTAAAGCATACATGATGTTGGTTCCCGTTTTGCTTAAACAAGATTGTCAGATCTATTAGTTCAAGATAATGTTTGATGCGGAAGCGTATTTGAAGAACTAACAGATAAGATTGATAGATTTAGAACACACAAAGTCAAATAAACAGTGAACAGAATATTATATCTCAAAGTTTACTGAATATATATCAAGAACAGGTTTATGAACCGTGAGTAAGAAAAAGCTTTAAAACAGATATGACTCTTAAGGTGAATAAGCTTTTGTGTTCTTGATGTTCGATTGAAGTGTTGTGTATTGTGTTTTTGTGTAAGGAAGAACTCAACATGAGTCTTCCTTATATACTACTCTAAAGGGGACCATAAAGCATATGCTACTATTCAAAAGGTACGTATGAATAGTTGAGAGGATGTCGTGAACAGTTGCAAGGATGGCATGAACAGTCAGACGTGCTGTATTGCATTTAATGCAGCAGACGTCTAATATGTACTAAGCCCTACTGAGTCCAATCAGAGTTTGACACGTCGATGTTGGATAGGGCATGCTACCATGCAAGTTGATGTACGAGTCCTGTAACAGTAGCAAGATATTATAAATATCTTCAAGTCTCAGTGAGGACCACAGAGGCTCTGTAATGAGTTACAGAGGTTCTGCGGTCTGGTCCTCTGTGGAGCAGTCTTCGCCGGATTCTGAGTCTTTGGTCTTCTTTGTGCGTATGACAGAGCTTCTGTAGGAAGCCTCTGCTGCTTCTGTAGCTTCTTGACCTTGATTTCTCGGTAATGTCGGCAGAGCCTCTGTAAGAGGCTTTCTTCACTTAGCCTATTTTTCACTACTTCTAAATACTTCTATGATTAGGAAGATTGAAGCTAACAATCTCCCCCTAAGTAGTGAAAAATAAAAAATTTAACTTTGAGTTTAGTTAGACTAAGTTAGATAAGACAGAGGTTAAACAATACCTCGAAATTTATTTCATTTAGAAATATGCCAGAGGCATTTTACATTTGAGTACAATGAAAGATAAATTGACTTTGTTTGCAGAGATAGGAGTTCTGAGAATCAGATTTTGGCATCTTTGAAATCGTTGTAGCTTCTGTTGTCTCTGCCGACTTTTCTGATCTCTTTGTAGAATCTGATGTAGAGTTCTCTTAGGCGGATTGTTGAGTCTATTTCTCTGATGAAAGTATCTGCATCATCTCTATCCATTTTCTCTGTACCTCTGTATTTTACAAGGCTTGCTCTGAATTTGCTCAGAGTACTGGTTGCGTACTTCTGACAATCCATGAGTACAAAAAGTTTAACCTGGTGTTGTGGGTTTTGAAATACTAACCCAAATCTTGGTTCTCTGATGATTGAGTTGGGCACAGCGTCTGGTGGGCAGCGATCTTCTGGTGGTCGTAGATCTAGATGTTTGAGACCAAGATCCTTTCCCAGCTGAAAATCTATCATGCTGTATAGCAGAAGCTTTTCCCTCATCGCTTTTCTCAACACTTGATAGGATATGGTATTAGGCTCTGTGTTGTAGTTGTCTTTTGTCCATTGCAGAAGGTCAGGTAGATCGTAAGGATTGATGTTTCTTAAGTCATCATCAGCGAAGGTAGATTCTGAATTGTTCTCTCTTCTGACTTTGTAAAGATTGTACCTGACCCTTGGATAGGTTCTTGTGAAGGAGAATCTGCAGAAGATCACCTTTTTGATTTTGTGAATTGAGAAGACATCTGCTTTGGTTCTTGGCTTTGTTCTTGTGAAGATGTTCTCAAATTCTTCTCTGATCCTTGGATCTGTCACATGATCTACTGGATGATTTGTCTAATAGGATTGTTTGTAGAGGTATTTGTATACCACTTCTTCCATCTCTTCATGTGTTGGACCAGGTCGTGGAATTTGTCTTCTGAGACTCTCCATCTGTTGAACAACTTCTGCAGCTCTACCAGTTAGAGGAATTTCTGACAGAGGCTTCAATCCATGTGCCCAGTCAACTTCTTCGGGTTTTGGGGTTTGAAAGGCGTCAAACGCACTCTTCATTAGTTTTTCTGTTGGCTTTGGCAATGTTTTCTTCTTCTTTGGCTCTTCTGTCAGTATCCCTTTGCCCTTATCTTTTGCTATTGTCGTGGCAGAACCTGTTGCTTCTGTGGGTTTTGAGGTTGGCACTTCTGTTGGTTTGATGGAGGTTGCCTCTGTGGATTTTGACGATTGTGATTTAGAGGACTTTTGTGGCGATGGTTCTGTTGGCTTGACTTGCTCTGTAACCTCTGTTGGAGGTTGTTTGATGACTTCTTCTGCGAGCTCAGTTTCTGTTGATGAAGTATTGACATCAAATCTTCTTGCCATTTTGAAAGCTAAAGTGAACCTTTTCCTTTCTTCTTCTTTCTGTGCCATTCGATCACTCATTGTTGTGTGCATTCTTTTCAGAATATCAGAAGCAGAGGTCGTTGCTCTTTTTGGTTTGGTGGCAATCGACTTTCTTCTGGGTATGGTTTGGGGTGTTTCCACAGAGGTGGGTGTTTTCTCTGTGGTTTGTTCATATGTTTCTTCCAAAATGATTACCTCAGGGGCGGTTGTTGCCTCTGTGGCTTGCTGATCTGCTTCTGGAGTTTTGGTTTCGTCAGGAGATGATTCCACAGAGATAGGTGTTGTTTCTGTGGTCTTTTGGGTTTGTTGTTGGGTTTCTTCTGGAGGGGCTTGGTTGATTGGTTCTGCTGTGATTGGTGGACTTTGTATTCCTCTGCTCGTAGCTTTCTCTCTTAGATTCTCCCCCTCAGGATTATCTGATGGACCAGGGGTGTGTTTACTAATGACTTAATCAGCTTAATGGCTGAAATGGCTTATTCGCACAGCCATTCAATGTTGTTTACTTGCGACTTATTGATTAATAACATGGCTTATTCGCATAGTAAGATGAGAGGTGTTGTCCACATTAAGCCAAACTTTTGACAAAAATACCCTTGTTAAAAATGAACGGCTCTTGGAAGGAAAAAAACCCCTGCACGCTCCTTCCTCACCTTCACGCTCCTTCCATGTTTTCTTAAAATCAAACCCTAGCTGTAAGAACGTCTTTCCTCGCCGCCGGTCGCCGCTGGTGGCCTCTGTTCGCCGCTACACGTCGCTGCAAGTTGCAGGTTCGATTTTATCTGCTGCAAGTTGTCGATTTCCATGGATTTTTTCTGTTAGGGTTGTTTCTTTTCATTGTCTTCTCCGATTTCTTAGATCGATTTCTTTCCAGATTTGTTAGGATTGTTTCTTTTCATTTTCTTCTCCACTGCTCCAATTTCCATGGATTTTATCCCCTTCATTGTTACAGGTTCGATTTTATCTGCTGCAAGATGTGATTTCCATGAATTTTTTTAGTGTAGATTTCCATGGATTTCCAGTGACGACTTCCACAGATTTTTTCTGTTAGGATTGTTTTTTTTATTATTGTCTTCTTCTTTCCAGGTTATTATGTTTTGATGAACAATACTTTTGGTTTGATGAATTGATTAACAATAGTTTTTTGGGATGATTTTGATTGAATTGGTGTAAACATCATAATTTTGATTGAGGGGTAGATCGGTCATTTATGTCATTCAGACAGTTGAGTCAAGTAAAAAAGTAAACAACAACACATTCTTACCCAGACAGACAAGTTTATCCAGAAAGACAGATTTATCCATACATGACTTAATAGAAAATTTGGTAAACAGCCCCCAGGTTGGTCATCATCAGAATCATCCTGAATTTTATCAGAAGTACCCTCTGCTCTGCAAGAAGTGTTGGGCTTCTTCGGTAATTCAGCTCCTGCTGCCATCAACTTTTCACAGACATCATCGCAGAGGCCAATCAATGTCGCAAGCTCTTCTTCTGTTTTGAAACGCATTCTGCCGACACTCTTTCTGAAATCCTTGACATAGTTGGCATTTGCAGTTGTGAAGGAGACAATGACTTCTGTGACCTGGTTAATGACGTTCTGTCCGAGCTCTGTAAGCTGTGCTCTGGTCATATAGTCTTTTGGTTGCATTATTGTCGAGTTGCGTATTGCCTCTGCTTGTACTTGTGATAGGGCATTCTGTAAGTCTGCAGGAGTGATGCCCTCTGCTCTGTGGGATTGCGTATTCATTTGTTCAAGGAAATCTTTGACAGAGTCCCTGAAAGCAGAAGTTGCAGTTGTTCCGAATTCCTGAGCTGCAGAAGTGGCTGTTGCTTTGGCAGTAGTTTCGGCAGAAGACTTCATCTCTGAGATGGCGGTTTTTACCTCTGTGGACAGATTGTCCATTTTGGTGTTCAGTTTCAGGATAGCCGTAGATGTTGTCTCTGTAAAGGATTTGAAAGAGCTTTGCAACTCTTTCAATGTTTGGTTCACAGAGGTGACAAGGGTTTGGAACTCATCCCTTGATACTTGTGTTCATTGTGTAACCTCTGGAGGAAAACATTCGTCTCCAGAGTGAGTCCCTGTTCCTGGGACACCTTCGTTCACCCTTGTTTGTACGATGGGGGTGGAAGGATTTCCTTCTGATCCTCGAGAAGAAACCTGAGTTTCGATCTCTACAGAAGTTCTGTGAAGAACAGTGTCCAAATCCACTCCAGAGGTGGTTACTGGAATGTCCTTCTGTTGACTGGGAGACTTGTCTAGAGTCTCTTCGTCTCTGTGCTCACTACTTCTCTCTGAAAGAAGTTTTGGTCCTAATGTGTGCGTGGCAGAGGAAACGAATTCCTCTGTAGGGTGTTCTAGGGTGATCTGGGGCGACTGATCACGAACAATAGGTGAGTCGCTTTGAGGAGACTCCCTAGGAATGGATTCCCCGGTTTCTGTGGGCACATAGGTTGAAAGAGTAACCTCTGGCTGGATGGGTTTGGTTAGGATCGAGCTGTGCTGCTCTTTTTCAATAACTCCTTCTGCAGCTAGACCTGCGGAGTTAGAAATGTGGGTTGCACTGGGAGTTGGTTTTGGTTGTGTGCCTCTATTTATCCAGGCATCTTTTCTTGCTTCTTCCTCTGTAATTTCACCTCTGTTCCATTCAGCTTCAGTTTGTTCTATTTCTTCTGAAGCTGGGTTTGGACTTCTTTTGTGGACATCCAATCCTTGAATGAAAGGGTTTTGTAAAATAACAGGGGTTTCGGCTGGTTGATTTCTGGGTGTTGTGTCATCTTCTTGCAGATGTGTGTCAATGCCAGAAATGAAGAAATCTTGTTCTTCTGGAGAGTGGTGGTCGAGAGGTTGTGCCGTCCACCCTGCTGTATTTAGGGTGTTGGCAATTTCAGGGTTCTGTAAGAAGTCGTTCAGGTCTCCTTGGTGAGCAAATCTATCTGGAGATTGATAGGGTGATTGATACCTTTCTGTAGCCATTTCTTCTTCTGCAACTTCTTCTTCAGCAGTTTCCTCTTCTGCAATGGTTACCAACTTTGCAAGTGATTTACCATGCCTCTTTTTGGTTTTCCTCCTCTTAGGATTTGGTGCCCCTTCTTCTGTTGATTTAGATCTTTTCTTCTTCATTTTTGGGGAGGAGGGAGGAGCAGAGGAGCCAATTTCTGTGGCATGAGGAGGTGAGGGTTGATCTTCTGCAGCGCTTGTTGAGGTGCCTTCTGCAGTTTTCCTCTTCTTAGCTTTTGGAGTAGATGCAGAGGTTCTTGATGAAGACTTCTTTCCCATTAGTTCTACACGTTTGTCATAAAGCTGAGTTGAATAGCCATGTGCTTTGCTAACTTCTGATCCTTTTCTTCTTGAGTGGAAAGAGGTTTTGCTATCATTGTTCCTAGGGGGACACCTAAACGCGGGGGTATCATAGGACTCGGTTTAGGAGTTCTATGATCGCGTATATACTCTTTCTTAAGGGATTTATTCGATGCATATTTCAGAAGCTTCTTGGACAGAGGTCTGCAGTGTGAGTAGCCATCAGCATGATCAGTGGGGGTATTCTTGTTCATCGGAAACTGTTTGGGAGTTGGTCCTTCCATTGGCCAGTTTTGGATTAGCAGTAGAGGTTCGAACAGTACTCCTAATATTCTTTGGAATTGCAGAGGTGGTAGAAAGTTGGGATCGTTCTCTTTGACCCTTTTTGAGTTGTTCTTTCTGTCGATGGTGTTTATGATCTCTTGCATCATTATGGTCGCATAATCTAGTGGAAGATCATAGTAAACCCCATACATGATGCTCAAGATTTGATGTGAGCTCTGGTCAATACTGCCTATCTTTCCTGTCAGGCATCTGTTAAGAATAGAGAACAAAGTGTTCCACAGAGGTGGTAATCGGCCTCTGCGGAAGTCATTTCTCTTACGTAGTTGGGTGTTGTACCCAAGCATTTCCACGAATCGACAGAGCTCTTCGTCTGTTGGTTGCTCTGCATAACTCTTCAATCCCAGAAGACCCCTTGTTGGTAGGTTGAATTCAAGTGAGAACATTGTTCTGTTGAACTTGATTTCAAGATGCTCAGATTTATCAGGTCTTGAAATGTACCCTTTGATAAGAGAATCGTCTTTATCAAATCGACAGCTTTGCCAAAATTGGTTCAAATAACGGACTGGAATTTTGTTCGGGGTTCTTGATAGTAGAGGGAAGAGGACATGATTCTCCATGATGTTCAGAAGTATGGCATGGGCTTCGCCGAAAGTAGTGGGTGAGGGGACCAAATAGCAATTGTTGGATTTGATAGGAAGAATGGCTTCGAAATGATCCTTTGCTATAAAGTTTTGCAAGTGTGTCGTCGGAGCAAAGTCTGCTGAGTCCCCGGAATCTTGTTGTTCAATATTTCTTGCAAGGCTGGGGTTTTCAGAATGTTCTGAATGTGCAGGGGAGTGTTTCGGTGAGTTCGCCGGAGAGAGTTCAGAGGATGTAGCTCGAGAAGATGAAGCCATTTGATTTTAAGAATAAGATTTTTGCAAGCTTTTTGCAGGGTTTCGCCGGAGAAGAAGATGAGAGTTTGTAAAATGTTTTATGAGAGGGTAAGCTTTGTTTTTATAGGATGGTAAAACGGTAGAATTCGAAAGAGTAAAATATATGGCAATGGATTAAAGTTTGGAATCCGCACTCGAGTTTGAGCGGCGGGTTCAACTTTCCAAATAAAAACGTTCCATGTACGCCCAATGAAAATGGGACACGTAGGCCTTATCGACATTCTTCTTTGGCTTTTCTTTGAAAGATTTACCTCTGTAGATCTTTTCAGGGTCCCTTTTGCTCCCCCTTGATCTAATCACTTCTGTAGATCAAGAATTTTCCTTTTGCTCCCCCTTGATCTATGCTTGGTTCAAAGAATGGTAAGATTTGTATTGAGCATAGATCATGTTTACCAGAGGTTCTGTAAGGGTTATCAGAAGATCTGAGCGGACCCACAGAAGCTCTGTAACCAAGAATTATTTTTGCACACACAAAAAAATACATACAGAAATAAATTTATCAAAGCAATAACAAGTAATAATAGATATTTATACTTATTTACAGAAGATAAAGCTGTACTTACAGAGGATTTTCACACCATGTTAATCATTCCTAACTTACCCACCAAGAAATTGAATCTTTTCTCGTCTAGTGCTTTGGTGAATAAGTCAGCGAGTTGATATTCTGTGGGCACGAAATGCATTTCGATTGTACCGTATTCAACATGATGTTTCAAGAAATGGTACCTTATATCAATATGCTTGGTTTTTGAGTGTTGCACAGGGTTGGCAGAGATAGCAATGGCACTTTTGGAATCACAGAAGATGGGTATTTTGAACAGGATGTGGCCGTAGTCTTTTAGCTGAGTCTTCATCCATAGAACCTGAGAACAACAGCTAGCAGCAGCAACGTATTCAGCTTCTGCAGTGGATGTGGAGACACAATTCTGCTTCTTGGAGGTCCAACTGACTAGTTTACCACCTAGGAATTGACAACTCCCAGAGGTACTCTTTCTGTCGAGCATGCATCCTCCATAGTCTGAATCTGTATAAGCTTTAAGACTAAAACCAGAGTTCTGTGGATACCAGAGACCAAGATTGTTGGTCCCCTTCAGGTATCTAAAGATTCTCTTTACAGCATCATAATGTGATTTCTTAGGATTAGCTTGATAACGTGCACAAAGGCATGTGGCATGCATAATGTCAGGTCTGCTTGCTGTTAAGTATAACAGAGATCCAATCATGCCTCTGTAGAGAGTACATTCTACAGAAATACCATTTGGATCTAAGAATAACTTATTTCCAGTGGCCATTGGAGTCTTCATTGCAGAGGTATCAGAGAGATTATATTTTAAAAGTATGCCAGAGACATATTTGGCTTGATTTATAAAAATTCCCTCTGAAGATTGTTTGACTTGAAGTCCGAGGAAGAATGTTAATTCTCCCATCATACTCATTTCAAACTCACTCTGCATGAGTTTTTCAAAAATTTTGCACTCTTCTGAATTTGTAGACCCAAAAATTATGTCATCTACGTATATTTGTACAAGCATTATCTCACTATTTTTGCGTTTATAGAATAAGGTAGTATCTGTTGTACCTCTGTTGTAGCCATTGACTAGAAGGAAGGTAAAAAGTCGTTCGTACCATGCTCTTGGAGCCTGTTTCAGTCCGTATAGAGCCTTTTCAAGGTAGTATACATGCCTTGGAAACTTTGAGCTTTCAAAACCTGGTGGCTGATTTACGTAAACCTCTTCTTGGATTTCACCGTTTAGAAAAGCTGATTTTACGTCCATCTGATAGACTTTAAAACCTCTGTGGGCTGCGAAGGCTAAGAATATTCTTATTGCTTCGAGACGTGCGACAGGGGCAAAAGTCTCATCGTAGTCTATGCCTTCTTCTTGTCTATATCCTTTTGCTACTAATCTTGCTTTGTTTCTGACGACCACTCCATCTTCATCCTTCTTGTTTCTGTAGACCCATTTAGTCCCAATGGCCTGTTTCCCTCTTGGCAGAGGTACTAAAGTCCATACTCTGTTACGCTCAAATTGCAGAAGTTCTTCTTGCATGGCGTCTACCCAGTTTGGGTCATCTAGGGCTTCAGAAATCTTCTTTGGTTCTATAACACTAATAAAATTTGTAAAGAAACAAAAATTAGCAGTGGCAGACCTTGTTTTTACTGAGTCAGAAGGTTCTCCAATTATTTGGCTTGGAGGATGGCTTTTTGTCCACTGAGTTGTGCGTGGAAGATGATCATCAATGTCATCAAAACTTTCGTCAGAGGCTTCTTGTGTTTCTTCTTGTGTAGCCTCTGATGTTCTTCGTGCCTTGGTAGTTGACTCTACCGTTTGTGGAATGATTGGTACGAGTGGTGGTGGAGTTTGTTCCTCTGAGGATGTATAGTCTTGGTCCTCGATCTCCTCTGTAATTGGTTCTTCTGTGGTTTGTGCAGCTTCTGTGATCGTTTTTCTTGATGTTTCATCTTCTGTACTTTCTTCTGCTTCGGGAATTGCATCTGTAGTATTTATAGAAGAAGATGAAGCATTATTTGGACCAGTTAGAGTCATACCTGTAGGATTTTGTCCGACAGAGGATGGTTCTTCAGAAACTCTGATGGTTCCGACAGAAGGATCAATGTCATTGTGGAACATCTCCAAAAATAGAAGATTCAAATCTTCTTTTGTTCTTGAGATGTCAGAGGATTTCCCTTTAATTCCGAGTTCTGAACTTATTTGCTCAGAAGTCATTTGGAATGAATCATCAAAAGAAACATTGATGCTTTCTACAATCTTGTGAGACTTTGTAAGGAATGTTCTGTAGGCTTTGGAAGTGGCAGAGTATCCAATGAATTTGCCTTCATCTGCTTTTACATCAAACTTTCCTCTTGAATCTCTGTCGTTTAAGACAAAGCATTTGCATCCGAATACATGGAAAAATTTGATGTTTGGCCGCCTTTTGTTAAGCAATTCGTAAGGCGTCTTGAGGTGTCTTTTCACAATGGTTGATCGATTTTGAGTATAACATGCAGTAGAAATTGCTTCTGCCCAAAAGTTCATTGATAATCCGCATGCTGATATCATAGTTCTTGCGGCTTCCACAAGTGTTCGATTCTTTCTTTCGACAACACCGTTCTGTTGTGGAGTGCGAGCTGCAGAGATGGTCTGTGAAATTCCTTCTGTTGAAAGATAAGTTTCAATGACACAGTTTTTGAATTCTCTGCCGTTGTCACTTCTTAACTTCTGTATTTTGCAGTCATAAAGAACTTGGATTCTTTTCATTAGATTTATCAATATAATTGGAACATCTGATTTCTTTCTGATAAATTCAACCCATGTGAAACGTGAATACTCATCAACTAAGACAAGTATATATTTCTTGCCACCTAGGCTCTGTATTGCAATGGGACCGCAGAGGTCGACATGAAGCATGTACAGAGGCCTGGTGCAAGACACATCTGTTTTGCCTTTGTGGGAAGCTCTTTTGAGTTTTCCCATCTCACAGGCAGAACATAAATGATCCTTATTGAATTTAACATTTGGCAAACCTTTAACTAGATCAAGTTTGACCAGTTTTTCCAATGTGTGAAAATTCAAGTGACAGAACCTGTTGTGCCATAACCAGGCTTCTTCACTTTTGCAGGCAACAAGGCAAACTTTGTCCTTGTTCTTTGAGTTGAAGTTCATTAGATATAGATCACCTATTCTTTCAGCTCGCAGAAGTTCCATACTTGTTTCTTCACTTTGTAGAGAGCAGAAAGTTCTTTTGAACAACACATTGAATCATGTATCACAAAGTTGACTTACAGTGAGTAGGTTGTGCTTAAGGCCATCCACATATGCAACTTTGTATACAGAAACGTCTTCTTTCCTTATGACTCCATAGCCTTTTATGTGTCCTTTCTTGTTGTCTCCAAAAGTCACAGATCCACCATCTTGTGTTTCTTTGTACGTGGATAGTGCACTTCTGTCACCAGTCATGTGCCTTGAGCATCCGGAGTCTAGATACCAGATTGGCACATACTTCTTCTGCAGGACAATCACAGAGATTTAGGTACCCATATCCATATGGGTCCAATATTGTTAGAGTTTTTCAAGTTTGCTTTGGCATTCTTGAAATACATTTTGTTTTCTGCAGAAAAGTCAGATTGTTTCTTTGTGGGATTTGACTTTTGAATTGGCGTAGAGAGTAGACAATCTTGATTTGAAAAATGATTTTTAAGTTTAGACATAAGATCAAAGCAATGACAGTATTGAATATGAGATGTAGTTTGTTTGAACTTTTCATTGAACTTTTTAAACTCAGCCACAGAGGCATTACATTCTTTCTTTACATTAGATTTCCTATTACTAGAAGATCTATGAATACTCGAATGTTGTTTGCAAAAGCTCTGTTTAGGACCTGCCTTCTGTGGGTTGCTTCTGTGGTGAGCTTCCTTTATCACTGTCACAGAAGAAAAAGATTTATTAACCTTGGGTTTTGAAAATCTAGAACTTATAGGATCAATAGAGGTCTTCTGTAACATTTTAAGCTCAGCAGAGGTTTTGACATGTAGATTCAAATTTAGAAAATCTTGGCAGATTGGAATCTCTGTGAGTTTCCCTTTTGGAGAAATAGTTCTGTGAGGAACTTCAGAGGAGTATTTAACATCCTCTGTGTCATAGAGAGTTATCCCAGATGTAACATATGTCTCTGAATCGTCAGAAGATGAGTCGTCCTCGTATACAGAGGTTGAGTCAATTCTTTCAATAGAGGTTGAATTTTCCGAACATGCATCATACAAGCTTTCTTCCTCTGTAGAATAGTTTTCATAGATTGCAGAGGTTTCTAATAAGATTTCTTCAGTGAGAGATTTATCTATAGAAGATGTACAGAATTTTTCTAAAACGCTTGATTTCCATATTTCCAAAATTTCTTTTTCAATTAAGTTTTGAAAGTTTTCTTCTGAAAAAATGGGTTTAAACTCAGGAGCTTCTGCTGATAACTTCTTTTCAACGTTTATCAAACAGACAAAAGCAACCTGTGTTTGGGTCTCTGGTTTACCAAATTTGAAGATACCAATCTGATCTTGTGTTTTCAGATATTTCTTTGTTTTGATACCTCTATTGACAGAGGTTGAAGATGATGAGTTTGTGTTTTCAAACCACACGTTAGTCATCTTCTTATGTTTCTTCAAGTAAGGATCCACAGAGATTTTCGCCCGTTTGCTTACAGAGATTAGATTTGGAAAATCTGGTTTGTTTGTTTTTCCAATCACAAATAATGAGGACAGAGGTTTGTTTCTTTTGCCTTCAACACCTAGGGTGATATTATCATACCCTATACCTCGTCTCCCTATTTGTGAGTTTATTTTTTCATAAACTTTATGTGCATCTTTATAGTTTTTAAGCAAAACTTCTCTTCTGAGTAAATCTTGCCATAATACCTCTCTTTCTCTTTGAAAGTATTCTTTAAGAGCTCTTATGTCAGTAGTTTCGCTCCTTGAAACTGAAAGTTCTTTTGTTTTATCTTTTAAAGTATTGGTTAATTCAGAAATTTGTTTTTTTAAAGGATCTAGAGTTTTGTTCCATTTCTTTTCTATTCTCTCTTTTTCCTAAAAAATCTTTGCTTTTTCTTGAGTGAGAAGCCGTACTTCTCTCTCATTGAAAGTGAGTCTTTTCTGAATACTTTGATTTATCTCTTTCAGTTCAATTAATTCAATGTTAATTCTAAGTGTATTATCATCTACAGAGGTAATACAAGAGTTGGAATTTGAAGTAGATACCTCAGAGTCAGTGCAGGAGTCAACTTTTGCCATGCCACAGAAGAGGGCATTGGCGGTATTTTCATCGTCAGAAGTAGAGTCTGACTGGAAGTCTTCTGTGTTCTCCTCAGAATGTCCTTTTGCCATTAAGGATTTTTGAGCATAATATTCGGCTTTCTTTTTGTAGAAAGCAGAGTCCCTCTGTGGGCGATTTGATCTGCTTCTGCATTCATTCGCAAAATGGCCTGGTTTTCCGCAGTTAAAACACCCTTGAGGAGTGTTTCCTGTTCGATCATTGGACTTCTGTAGGTCTCCGCCTTTCTCTGATCTACATTCATTTGCATAGTGACCAGGTTTGCCGCACTTGTAGCATTCTTGCTGCGTGTGGCTTACCGAGTCATCTGACCTCTGTCGGTCATTCCCTCTGTAATTTCTATCGCTTGACCTCTGTCGGCCACTTGATTCTTCTCCTCTTCTGTCATCTCTTCTGTTGTCTCTTCTGTCATCCTGGTTGTCTCTATCATATCTTTCATTTCCGGAACCTTTTCTGTTTCCTCTGAACTCTTTTGTCAATAGAGCTAAAGATTTAGCTAGTGACGCAAGAGTTATTTCCTTTTCTGCTTGCTCTTCTTCTTCACTGTCAATTATCACCATCTTCTTCTTCTCCTTCTTCTTCTCCTCTGTGGCTTTATCATTTCTTGGTCTCTGTGCATCCTCTTTAGTTCTACTAACCAATGCATATGGTGCAATGGTTAGTGTTTTAGCTTATGCTATCTGAGGTTCTTGTGCGGCTAATGTTCCATAAAGATCAGAGAGAGTCCAGGTGTCTAGATCCTAATTTGTCTGTAGGGACATAGACAGCTGGAGCCATTCTTCATTTAGACTTTTTAAAAACATGACATTGTTTTCTTCAGAAGTTCTGTCAATGCCTGATTTTCTGCACTTGTTGATTAGAGAGTTGAATCTGTCGTATGTTGTTTGCAGAGATTCTGTTGCAGAGGCTCTGAATGCATGATATTCATTGATGTACTGTGCTCTTCGGTTTTTTTGTGTTTTAGCACCTCCTTCCAACTGTCTTTCCAATTCTTTCCACAGATCATGCGCTGTTTCACATGAATCCAAGGATTGAAAGAGTTCGTTGGGTATTGCCATAATTAATGTCCTCTTGGTTTTCTGAGCAACTTCATCTTCTGCTTTATCTTCGGTTGACCACTCCCCTTTTGGCTTTGGTTTTTGATGTTCGGGGATTTCGGCAGATTCAGCAGTAGCAGGTACACGAGGTACTACTGTCATGGGAATAGGAGGAGGATTGTACAGATATTGTACTACATTTCTTTCAGTGCCCTCGAAAAAATGGACCATTCTTATTTTCCACTGAGGATACTCATCTCGAAGGAGAGTAGGAGGTTTAGTGAGAGAACCAGTAGTAAATAAATTATTTGTATTTGTCATTTTTGAAGATTTTAGAAAGAAAGTATGACTAAAGAGTTACTTCGATGAACTTGAAGATTTTCTGGGTTTAAGCAGTTTCCAGACACAATTTTAAATCTCAATAATATCTATCACGAATCTTGATAAGTGGATCACTTGATATTGAAAATCAAGGAAGGCTCTGATACCAATTGTTGGTTCCCGTTTTGCTTAAACAAGATTGTCAGATCTATTAGTTAAAGATAATGTTTGATGCGGAAGCGTATTTGAAGAACTAACAGATAAGATTGATAGATTTAGAACACACAAAGTCAAATAAACAGTGAACAGAATATTATATCTCAAAGTTTACTGAATATATATCAAGAACAGGTTTATGAACCGTGAGTAAGAAAAAGCTTTAAAACAGATATGACTCTTAAGGTGAATAAGCTTTTGTGTTCTTGATGTTCGATTGAAGTGTTGTGTATTGTGTTTTTGTGTAAGGAAGAACTCAACATGAGTCTTCCTTATATACTACTCTAAAGGGGACCATAAAGCATATGCTACTATTCAAAAGGTACGTATGAATAGTTGAGAGGATGTCGTGAACAGTTGCAAGGATGGCATGAACAGTCAGACGTGTTGTATTGCATTTAATGCAGCAGACGTCTAATATGTACTAAGCCCTACTGAGTCCAATCAGAGTTTGACACGTCGATGTTGGACAGGGCATGCTACCATGCAAGTTGATGTACGAGTCCTGTAACAGTAGCAAGATATTATAAATATCTTCAAGTCTCAGTGAGGACCACAGAGGCTCTGTAATGAGTTACAGAGGTTCTGCGGTCTGGTCCTCTGTGGAGCAGTCTTCGCCGGATTCTGAGTCTTTGGTCTTTTTTGTGCGTATGACAGAGCTTCTGTAGGAAGCCTCTGCTGCTTCTGTAGCTTCTTGACCTTGATTTCTCGGTAATGTCGGCAGAGCCTCTGTAAGAGGCTTTCTTCACTTAGCCTATTTTTCACTACTTCTAAATACTTCTATGATTAGGAAGATTGAAGCTAACACATGCGATTTTTCTAAGTTAAATCATTTAGATCGTAGGTCGACTGTTCAATTAAATCATGCGGTGAATCTGACTCGTTTGTCCATGCGACAAGATAGCCAAGTCATATAGTAGATCCGATTACTAATGTCATGCGACCCTGCAAAAGTGTATTGATGTCATGTGATAGGCTTAGTAATTTATATTGCGCGATCCGGCGATAAAATATTGTCAAAGGTCGATCGTCGGCTAACTCACGACCCTCCGATGCTTAAGTTAGTTACCGTCAAGGTGGACGAGAAATTGTGCGATAGAAAAGTTTTTTTTTAAAGAAATACCTTTTTCGATGCGTTGTACTCCGATTATGTCGATGACACCGACGTTTTCGAATGTCATACGACCAATCACCTTTTTGATTTGCCGAATACTGGTTCGACCAAAGCGGATCCTCCATTGATCTGGTTTACCACCAAGAGAGAATAACTTTTAACATGTAACGCGGTTGCCCCCGAGTCATAGGTCATATTCATTCCCACGATCAGGGCTTCATATTCGGCTTCGTTGTTGGTGGTTTTGAAGTCGCATCGGACTGAGTATACCATTTTGCCCCCCTGTGGCGGCTTTAAGACGACGCCTAGTCCTGAACCTCTAACATTGGACGATCCGTCGACATGTAAGATCCAAGGCACGTCGTCGTGAGTCGCCACAGTCGACACTTCGAGCTCTGCCTCTTTCTCCAATTCAGGGCTGAAATCAGCAATAAAATCTGCCAAGGCTTGCGATTTGATCGCAGTCCTGGGTTTGAAATCGATGTCGTAACTGCTGAGATATATGCTCCACTTTGCTAAGCGACTTGTTAACTCAGGTTTCCTCAAGACAGACTTAAGAGGGAAGTTAGTCACGACAGTAATAGGATGTGATTCAAAGTAATGTCGTAATTTTTTAGCAGCTGTGACTAGCGACAAGAGCAATTTCTCCATAGAGGAATACCTGGTTTCTGCATCCAAGAGAGATTTACTTACGTAATAGATCGACAATTGTTGCTTTTCATCTTCTCGCGTCAGTACGGCACTTACTGCGTTTGGACTAACAGCCAAATATAGTTGCAATACCTCGTGATCGTGAGGTTTTGATAACAAAGGAGGCGACGTCATGTACTCCTTAAGCCTTTGCAATGCCTGCTCATAACCGTCGGTCCAGTCGAAGCCTTTGTTCTTCCTAAGGACATTGTAAAATAAATGGCATTTATCGGAAGATCGAGAGATAAACCTGTTCAAAGCCGCCACCCGGCCGGTGAGTTTTTGGACTTCTTTGAAATTTCTCGGGGATTTGATTTCAATAATGGCTTTGATCTGGTCGGGATTAGCCTCGATTCCTCGACGAGTGACCATATAGCCTAAGAACTTTCCAGCGCTGACACCGAAGGAACATTTCGTCGGGTTGAGCTTCATGCTATACTTCCGAAGGACGTCGAACGATGTAGAACCTGCATTTTTCAGTCCAAAAGACATAACATTATAACAATAAATACCTCGATCTGTCATGAATGTAGTTTTCTCTTGATCCTCGACGTGCATCAGGATCTGGTTGTATCCAGAATAAGCATCCATGAACGTCAATAGTTCATGCCCCGCTGTCGCGTCGACCATGGCATCGATGTGTGGCAATGGAAATGGGTCTTTTGGACAGGCTTTGTTGAGATCGGTGAAGTCGATACAGACTCTCCATTTGCCATTTTTCTTTGCCACGACCACGACGTTAGCAAGCCAATCGGGATATTTTACTTCGCGAATCTTTCCTGTCTTGAGGAGATTATCGACTTCGTCATTTATCACCTCAAATTTCCTTCGCTTTTGCTTAATGGGCTTGAATGACAGATCGACGTTGAGCTTATGGGAGATGACATCAGGATCGATACCGACCATATCTTCATGCGACCAGGCAAAACAATCGGTATGTTCCTGCATGAAAGATATTAGTTTGTCTTTAATATAGGGATCGAGGGAGGATCCTATAAAGACTTTTTGATCAGGTTTGCTCTGATCCAAGATGATTTCTTCCAAGTGATAGTCATCAACTATCGTAGGGGAATCTTGTACATCCTCGAGCTCTTCGTGCACCTGGGCCATGATTTTTTCTGGATTTTTGAAGCATGCCATTCTCCTGAAAAAGAAAACAGAAGAAACTCCAAGAAACCGTTAGTAGGACGCACGATTGTCGAAGATTTTCTCTAGATGGGGCCCCACGGTGGGCGCCAAACTGTTAATGCCAAAAATCGCACAAAAGTACAACTTGAGGTTGATTGCGGAGCTTAACAACTAAAGAAAGAAATCTCTCGACAAAGTGTGCGACAAAGACAAAAATATAAGCGAGACAGAGAATTTTGGTGACGCGGGAAAAACCTCAACGAGGAAAAAACCCACGGACGACAGTGGAGGTCGTCGATGTACTATGGTCGCCAAACAGGGGCGATGTCCTTGTGTTTCAGGTGTCGATCGTACAGAGATTACAATACAAATGAAGGAAAGACTTCGAAATGTAAAGTAACAAGTGTTTTGAACGTAGAAACAATGTGAGTCGTGTGTAAAAGTAAAGTGTCGTGTGCGAATGTCGAGCATCGAGAGCGATTATTCGAAAGAGGATTCTTTGCTTTGAATGTTCTTCTAAGTTCAGATGGTTGTTTTTGGTGTTTCTCTGTTGTATTCGTCTTATGCCAGTGTCCTTAAAATTATGATTGAACTTAGTATTTGTAGTCTTCGGGTGCTTTAATTGCCTTCTTTACTGTTGCATGTAACAGTCGTAACGGTCGTCGTCTTCAATGTTGTTAACGACTTTCGCCGGTTATAGCCATTGTTCATCAATGTCATTAATTCCTGCATTAAACACTGATCAAACAAAACAGTCATATCGAACGTTAGTCGGTCGAGGTCGCAAGGTCTTATGCGACGGTCGTGTGAACTACGCGACATCGTGGTCGAGTGTCGTGAGGTAAATAACTTACGATTTGACTTTTAACCAAGGGATAAAGTACTATGATTTTACCTTGCTGTGGAGAAGTAAGACAAGGGTTTTCTTTACTTCGGTCGTGGTCGAGACTGGTGAAATTTTGCCCAAACACGAACCAAGATAAAATTTAAGAATCTTGTGATACAGTCGTTAAAGATTTATGTTCTGGCGTTCCGAGCCGATATGGTCGTTATAGACTTTTGATCTGGTGTTTAGAGCCGATATGGTCGTTAGAGACCTATGATCTGGCGTTCCGAGCCGATACGGTCGTTATCGACTTGTGATCTGGCGTTTTGAGCCGATATGGTCGTTAGAGACCTATGATCTGGCGTTTCGAGCCGATACGGTCGTTAGAGACCTATGATCTGGCGTTCCGAGCCGATACGGTCGTTATAGACTTTTGATCTGGCGTTTTGAGCCGATATGGTCGTTAGAGACCTATGATCTGGCGTTCCGAGCCGATACGGTCGTTAGAGACCTATGATATGGCGTTCCGAGCCGATACGGTCGTTATAGACTTTTGATCTGGCGCTTTGAGCCGATATGGTCGTTAGAGACCTATGTTACGTTGTGTAAGTTTTGCTTTAGCGATAATCGGTAAAAAATTTACCTTACTCGTGATTATACGGTTAATCTTGCGACTTGCCTTTATTGGCAATCCTGAGATTAAAATGTGCGAGTCGCACTTACTGGCGACTTTTGCGTTTTGACATGCATCTTACCATGACTGGTGATTGTGAGATTCAATGTACAAGTTGTCTTTATTGACGACATATGTCATGACTAGCGATCATGAGATTTCAACATGCGAGTCGCTTTTATTGGCGACCGAGAATTTTAACATGTGTTTGCCATGACTGGCGATCATAAGATTAAAAAGGTGAGTCGTCTTTTATCGACGATTATAAATTGCAACCTGCTTTTGCCATGACTAGCGATCATAAGATTTAAAATGTAAGTCGTCTTTTATTGACGATTATAAATTGCAATCTGTGTTTTAAGTCGTAGAGACTTTGTTTCTTACGATATAAATCGTAAGACCTGCGATGTAAGTCCTAGAGACTTTTGTTTCTCACGATATGAATCGTAAGACCTGCGTTTTAAGTCATAGGGACTTTTGCTTCTCACGATATAAATCGTAAGACCTGCGTTTTAAGCCGTAGAGACTTTTGTTTCCCACGATGTAAATCGTAAGACCTGTATTTATATGATCTTGCGAGTGTGCAATGTAAAATCGGAGGTGGTCGTTGGTTTGACCAATGATCCTTTGATGCTTAAATCAACATTTATATGTTAGATCATAATAATTGAACGAGGAGAATATACTTAGAGTATATATATAGAGTTGTTGTACCATATTCCATCCAAGCGGGATGTCACAGTTACCGTAACTTGGAGTCGATAAGCGCCTTTTTCCAAGGATTTTTGAAATCAAAATATGGTATTTCCCATTTTGTGACGGGTGTTCCGAGCCCCTGAGCCCCTCGGATGATGCGATACATGTGATACACAATACTGAGCATTTTTTTTATCAGTGTCTTCCAACTCCGCTTGGATCTTCGCCGTGTGGTCAAAACTTGAAGTCGACAAATAGAAAACGAAGTTCTACATAAGAGGAAACGTTAGTAATACGATGTTTATTTATAAGGAAATCCTTAGTTGGGTCCCACGGATGGCGCCAAACTGTTAATGCCAAAAATCGCACTAAACTGTCTTATGCCAAAAACTGTATAAAAATACGATTTAAGGTTTGGTTTCGGACCTTATCAACTAAAGATTGTACCATAGAAATAAACAAGAAAAATAATGAAGAAAATGTAGACGAAACAAGAGATTTTGGTGACGCGGAAAACCCCACGAGGGAAAAAACCGCGGTCGACTGTGTTAGAGTCGACGGTGCACTATGGTCGCCAATCAGGGGCGATAATCCTTTTGTAACAAGTGATATGTGTACAACAGATTACAATAAGAGATAAAATGTACTCAGACGTGTGTAAAATTCATGTGTCGTGTGTAAAACGTGCGAAATGAGATGTCGTCGTGTGGTTCGAACTGCAGTCGTCGGGTGGTTCGACCTACCGTCGTGCGGAACTTTGCGTAAGTGAGATATGTTCCAAGGCCTTGAAAGAAATGTAGAATTGAGTCTTAGTTTGAATGTGTGTAGTCTCCTCCTTCAGATTGATCACCGGGGGCCTTTATATAGCTTCCGTTGGAAATAAATGTGCTTTAATGGTTGGTTTTGTAACCGCTGTCGGCATTAAATGCGCTTTGATGATTGGTTTTGTAACCACTGTCGAGTCTTTAATATCATTAAGAGCTCGTCCGTTACTGACCGTTGCACCATAATTGTTTGTAGACCTGCATTAATGAACAGAAGAAATGGCTGTTGCCATTAATGGTTAGTGTAATCGTAAGACCGTCTTAAGTTCTGGACGTCGGTCTTATGGAGCATACGACTGTCGCCGAAATATAAGACCATGTATATGACTGTAAATGTCTTGTAAGACCTTATCTTAATATAAGAATGGTCTTATGAAAATGTCGTAAGACTAGGATGAAAATGTCGTAAGACCAGGTCGTAAGACCAGGTCGTAAGACCAGGTCGTAAGACCAGGTCGTAAGACCAGGTCTTAAGACCAAGATGATGATGTCGTAGGACTAGGTCGTAAGACCACCAGGTCGCAAGACCAGGATGTCGGACGATGCTCTCGCAGGACCAGAGCGATATAAGACCGACGACAGGAGACTGTCGACGTAAGACCGACGAGTCGTAACTGTCGACACGTAACTGGCGACATAAGACTAGTGACGTAAGACTAGTAACATAAGACTAGTAACGTAAGACGTAAGACTAGTAACATAAGACTAGTAATGTGTGACTGGCGATGTGTGACGTGCGACGTGTAACATGCGACACGTGACGTGCGATCACGAGATGTAAAGTCACTATCTTGAATGACTATTGACGCAAGATGTCTTTTAATAACCAACTATCGTATGTCGGGGATATGGCAATAATGGGTATTACCCTTGTCGGTCGGGGGTATGACCGTTGTAGATATTAGGGTAATCAAGGTCAATGGGTCATGTCAAGGGAATTTCCCAAGTCGGTCGAGGGTGTGATTTTTTACCCAAACAATATGCATTATGCCATGAAGCAGCAATTATGTGATTGTTCATAGAGAAATACATTTCCTTAATCATTCATTATCAACTATATACCTTCAATTAGTAACATCCTCAATGCATAAGCACATAAAGCAATATGGCAAATGGTGTACAATAAGTTCAATGGTAGCATTAGCCGCATAATAACACAACAAATGTATGAACACAATGATTTCTTTTACCAGTGGCTAAAACGATGGATTGAGTTCATAATGGGATTTTGTTTTGAGATAATATTTCTTTGCACGCAGATTAGTATGAACATGGAAAATAATAACAACCACCCGACACCAGAAAGATTTGTAGAAGAAAATTTTAACACATATGACAACTTAAATACCACCATGTGCATTAAATGCATCGGGACACATATCACTTGGGGATAAGATGTCCAACGTTGACTTCAGAACATTGAAGGGTCATTTTCATTGTACAAGGTAAAGCGACTTGTTGATGGGACATATTGAAGACATTTCTGAAAGGCCATATCAAGAGCATATTAGGACAAACATGTCTTTTCAGGTTCTTCATAGAATGTTTTTATCAAGTACAAGGTTGGTGATATTTGATCAGAAAAGTTCTTGCAAGCATATCTTCATATTGATCGGCCTATAGTCTAGATGACTCTCTAATCAACAAATTCGGCTATTCAGAGAGAAGGTGGTGTGCAAGACGGAGAATAGATTTTGATCCGCAACGACTGATTTACTTATTGAGATATAGGATAGTCTTCGATGTTGTCAATCTGATTAAGTTCATACTGAACCTTTTAGAAATAAAAGAACAAAAGTTATCAAAAGTAGGAGGCCTTCTTGGGTCGAGTGGATGAGTGGCTCGTATTGGCAAAGTTAATGACATGGCTGTCCGTTTTTGTTTAGTTGGGTGTCGCTTTTTGTTGGGTGTGGGTTTGTTTTTGGTTTCTTGTGTTTTTCTTGTTGCTGTCGGGTTTTTTTTCCTCCCTGCCGTTCTGCTTCTTGCAAAACTTTGTTGTCTTTTTTTTCTTGTGGCTTTTCCTGCCTTCTAATAAATTTCTTTGCCTTTCAAAAAAAAGTTATCAAAGTACAAGATGATAAATATTAGAAAGTTAATTGGAGGGTCACAACAAATCTATCGCTGACCCAATATATCAAAAGACGAAAATGTCCCTTACTTAACTGATATAAGTTAACAACTGCTAGTGGGAGGGAGCAAAATCAAGAAAACAAACTATAATTGTAAAATTATAATAAACAAATTCTAGTGACCAAAAAGGAAAATTATAAAAGCAAAAAAAAAGAGCAATAATTTCCCTCTTGATAAACAAGACCAAAAACAAAGTTATACTTTTTTCTATAAAGATGTAATAAATGTAGTTTACTCACCATAAGCAAGAAATTTAAAATGTCACATGGACTGATTTACTTTATAGTTTGTTAAGTTATTTGAAATATATATATATAGAGAGGAAGGTTCAACGAGAATCGTAACAATTTAAGAAAACACGAGGAGCATTCTCAACCAA
This sequence comes from Saussurea involucrata, assembly GCA_033807775.1. Classification (NCBI taxonomy): domain Eukaryota; kingdom Viridiplantae; phylum Streptophyta; class Magnoliopsida; order Asterales; family Asteraceae; genus Saussurea; species Saussurea involucrata. Next base: position 18,643,674 of record CM066326.1, read on the forward strand.
CCATTTAATTTATTAAGGGAGTTAAATGGTAAGGGTATATGAGTCATTTTACGTTTTCTAATTTAAGTCCAAATCAAACCACGTGAGATAACCAAGAACTTGCGATAACAATGAATCCTCTGACGAAAATTTTGCAGATTCCGGTGATACGTTTTTCCGATCTGTATGCTTCCAGCAACACAAACTCACTTATTTCTCGATCAAAATCAAATCTAAAAATTGCTATGTGATCGAAATCAAGATATAAATCGATCTGGAGAACAAAAACGATCAAAAACACATTAGAAATCCAAAATCGATTATCACCTTCTCGAAGAACATCGTCGACCTAGATCTACTCCAAAACCCAAGATATATTACTGAAAATCTGATTCTGGAGGCTGTAAACTTATCAAAATCAATAGAGAAAACGATATGTGAAGTCAGAAACAATTAATCACACTTAATCTTCAATATCAATCACCTTCTTAGTTGAAACCTTCGATGAACAAGAATATGAACAATGTTGAGAATTTTCAATTTCCAATTTCCAAAAACCTGTCTAATATGGTCGAATTTCCATTGGTATCTGAAAATAATTCTGATTCTACCATTGATTCTTCAAATCAAGATTCTAGGTCAAGAGTATCTGATTCTGCCATTGATTCATTCAAACCTGTCTAACATGTCTCAAATCATATATGCCTATATTTACATAACCAAATGTGTATCAGACAAGCCTCACATCACGTATGATTTTTCATTGTAACACATATGATTTACTAAAAACAAAATCACATATGATTAATAACTAAGTGATATCAGATTGTAAAACAAGATCATATATGATCACATATGATTTACTAAAACAAAATCACATATGATTAATAACTAAGTGATATCAGATTGTAAAAAAAGATCATATATGATCACATATGATTTACTAAAACAAAATCACATATGATTAATAACTAAGTGATACCAGATTGTAAAAAAAGATCATATATGATCACATATGATTTACTAAAACAAAATCACATATGATTAATAACTAAGTGATATCAGATTGTAAAACAAGATCATATATGATCACATATGATTTACTAAAACAAAATCACATATGATTAATAACTAAGTGATATCATATTGTATAACAAGATCATATATGATTAATAACTAGTGATATCAGTCGTGTATGTTCCATTAAATTGCCATTTTTTTATATTTGATTGCTTTTTTACCATTTTGCCCCTAATTTAATGGAGTCCGTGTCTGTTCCATTAAATTGCCATTCTTTTTCTTTTTTCTCATCTTTTAATCACAGCCACTCCATTAATATATCAAGGGTTGAGATGCATCCCTTTATTTTTGTAAAGCCCGTGTCCCGATATGCGTTTTAATTAATTAATTATTTATTTATTTTATTAAGCGAAATTATTTAACGGGATTAGGAGATAAGAACCAAATGGTAAATCTTAACTGTTGGGGTTTAATAGCTAAGTATTGAAACTGCAGGGACCATTTTGTAATTTTTTAGTCTTAATTAATTTCTTTTAAGTTCGAGTATTGTGGTTTCCGTAAGCGGGGTTAGTCGAGTTGGGTCAAATCGTTAAGTGTTGGAATTTTGGTTAATTGCGAGAAGGTTATGTCGAGGGGCTAATTGGGTTAAGTTTCAATTTTTATGCAAGTATTAGAAATGAGGGGCTGAAAGTGGCATTTCTGGAATGTGCATGGGATAACTTGTAGAAAGTGAACTCTTTTTCTCTTCTCCCGTTTTTGGTCTCGTGGAATGCAAGCAAACTACCAAGAAAAAGAAAAAAAACCCTATTTTGTTTCCCTTTGTTCACGGCCGAAGACCTCCCCTCCCCTCCTTGTCGTTCCGTCGTCACCACCAAGACCACCGCCGTTTGCCGCCCTAAACCACCAGCACCGCCGCTGGTCTCGCCGGCGAAGAGAGAGAGAGGAGCAGCGAAGAGAGAGAGAGCAGCGAGGAGCGAGAGAAAGGACGCGAGTGATCGTTTCCTCGTCGTAGGTAAGTGTTTTCCCCCTTGATTGTTTCTTTCGTGTCGCCGTGAAACCACCACCGGCGGTGGCTGCCGCCGCCGCCGACCACCACTGTCGGAGGTGGCAGTGGGTGGTGCGTGGGTTGTCCAGCCCTAGTTGCAACCCGAACCGTTAAGCCGATCGCGTAACCGTAATTACAATCGTCATTTTGATGTGAAAATTAGTTTTCTGTCCAGTTTTCATGTAACCATAACTTTTCCGTCGTAACTCCGTTTGAGCCGAAACTGGCGCCCACGGTTCAAGTTCAGGGTCGAGCACGTTTTCCGTGTTTTAGCGAAAAACTGGTTCGGTCTCTAACTGGGCGAAAAAGTGGTCGCAAGTTCGGTGTTTCGTCATTTCATGTGAAAACTTCTGGAATCTGCCCTGATCTTGCGAAAATCATAACTTTCTGCTCGTAACTCGGTTTGGGGTGAAACCGGTGTAAAAGGTTCCCTTTTTGAGTCTAGAAACTTTTCTGTGTTTTGTGCAAAACCCAGTTCGGGACGTAGCATGGGTCGATTTGTCGTTTTATACTGAAAGGTGCTGAATTTCGCTGTTCCGGAATCTGTTTTTGTAAAATCCGTAGTAAATTGTAGAAAAATCGTTAGGAGGCGTATAATATGTGTTAGAGCATTGTTGTATTCAAGATTTACTGTAAAGTCAATGTACTGTATGAGTCTATACAGTATTGTGAATGCCTTTATACCTTGTATGTTATGGGTATAAATAGGCTTGTCTAGACCATTTGTTAGTAACACTTCAAAAGCTTTAGTAATCTTTTAGAAACCTTTTGTAATCCTTTGAGATCAATACATGGATGACATATTTGCTCTCTAGATTCTCTCTCACTACATTCATATCTTATTGCTAAAGATCTAGGATTTCACAATTGGTATCAGAGCTAAACAGAAGATTCAAGCAGATCGAAGACCAAATTGAAGATTTTTTACACTAAAGCTGAAGAATTCGGATTGGGTGTTCATCACTGTTCATCACTGTTCATCAAGAATTCTGACCCTTCTTCATTTACTATTCATCCAGATTTCATCTTTTCTTTAATTTTTGATCTTTTGGATTGATTCTTGACATCATTGCACTCGGATTTGATTCCTGAACATCTTTAATTCTTGGATCAACACCAAAATCTGCACATAATTTGCAGATCTGATCATTTTATATCATTTTTGTTCGAAAACTTTTTCTACTATTTTTGGATCAAAATTCGATTAAATTGATCGAATTAGGATTTGTGATTAACTAAGAAAGTGTGTGGAATCAAATTTCGAACAAATCTGTGCAAATTTCATAACAATTGATCAAGAATTGAAAAAGTTATGGCTGATTTAGTGATTTTCGTGTTCGAAGTGCAGAATTCGGATCATTCTTGGTGAATTCGGATCATTCTTGGTGAATTCGGATCATTCAAAGAAGAATTCGGAGTGTTCTTGGAAATACAAGTGTAGAATTCGACTCAAGAAGGATTCGAATTGATTGAATTCGAACCCAGCTAGATTCGAATTGAGGAGAATTCGAACCGTGTTAGATTCGAATTGAGGAGAATTCGAACTGTGTTAGATTCGAATTGAGTTGATTAAATTTTCCAAGTGTTGAATTCGAACCCTTAAGCATCCGAATTCATAGAATTCGAACCCTTAAGCATCCGAATTCATAGAATTCGAACCCTTAAGCATCCGAATTCATAGAATTCGAACCCTTAAGCATCTGAATTCATTGAATTCGAACCCTTAAGCATCCGAATTCATTGAATTCGAACCCTTAAGCATCCGAATTCATTGAATTCGAACCAAGTTAAGTCCGAATTGAGTGAATTCGAACCCTTCAGCATCCGAATTCATTGAATTCGAACCCTTCTCCATCCGAATTCGTTGAATTCGAACCCTTACTCATCCGAATTCTTGAGAAAATTTTTTATCTCGAAATTTTTTCTATAGTGTATTTCATACACTGTAAGAGCTTTTCAAGAAAAAAATTTATATATTTTTTTGTGTATTTTCATACACTGTCTGCTTGATCTTCTGAACGATCAATTTCTAGCAATATTCAAAATGGTTTTACAACAAGTTATTGTTAAAAGCAGTGGTAAAGATTTGAAGCAAACTCTGAAAAAGGAGATTCCTCCAATTGCAAAAGTTTTTGTTAAACCAAATGTAAAGTTGCAACAAGTCATTATAACAGAAACATCTGTTAATTCACATGTATCTGTTAAACCAAATAATGAAGTGTTTCAACAAGTCATAATAACAAAAACACCTCCAAAGCCACTTGAAAAAGCTAAGGCAAATAATGGAATTTTGCAACAAGTTATTTTATCAGAAACATCTCCTATATCAGAAACTCCTGTTAAAGATAATGCTTCAAATTCTTCAACTCCTATTTTAAATAAAGCATTGGAAGAAGAAAATGTTGATCTGAAAAGACAAATTTTAGACATTTCTTCTTCAAATGCTAAACTTACTAAAAGAATAACTGATCTTGAAGTTTATATTGCAGATCTTGAAGCAAAGAAAGACAACTCAAGTCTGCACGATCAAATCGAGAATCTTCAAGAAAAAGTAACAACTCTTCAAAAAGAAAATGCCGATTTGAAGAGTAGAGAAGAAAAGAGAGTGAAGTGGAACTTAAAGTTACATGCTCAATTAAAAGAAGTTAAAGATATAGGGAAAATTTTGGACAGTGAAAATGCCGATCTAAAGAGAAAACTGTCTAATTTTTCTTTTGAAGAAAAGAAAGAGACTGAGCTGAAATGTATAAAACTTTCAAAACAAGTTTCAGACTTTGAGAAAGTTTTATTTTTAGAAAAAGACAAGCTCGAAAAAGAAAGAGCTAAATTTGAAATTGAACGAAATTTTTTTGAGATCAAAAGTTCTGAACTTTCCGTGAAAATCTCTGAATTAGAAAATCTTTTGGAAAAGGAAAGAAAAGATTTCACGGAAAAGAAAAATCTCTTTGAAAAGGAAAGTAAAACTCTTAAAAAGAAAAATATGGAAATTTTCAAAGAGATTACTGATAAAAGAAAGTTTTTGGAAAAAGATTTTGAATCGGAACGTGAATATTTTGAAGATGTGATTCTTAATCTTACCAAAAGATTATCTGGTTTATCAGCTGATATTATGAAGGATCAGTTGATCAAATCTGATCTCCAAAAGAAATTTGATCTAATTTCTAAAGAGAAAAATGTTTTAATAAACAAAGTCAAAGAACTTGAAGACGTCATTTTTAAATTTGATGTCTCAAAGCAGACTGGTCATAATTCTATCTTTCAGACTCCATTTGTTGATTCAAATGATTCTGAATGCTCTTTTAAAACTGCTTCAAGTTCAAGTTTTAAAAACATTTCTTCTAAACAATTTAATAGATCAACAGATTTCTCAAAAGGTCGGATTCGTTCAACAAATCTCTTCTATAATCCTCTGTTTGATAAATCAGATAACAAAACAAAAGTGCCTAAAGTTAATACTTCCAAACCTGAAGAAGTTCCAGTCTTCAAGAGGGTGAAGATGGAATGGAGAGTAAAAGGCACAACAGTTCCAAAGAAAGAAGTGCCAAAATCATCTGTATCCACATCAAATGCAAAGAAGAACAATACGCCAAAAGGTAAATCTTATGCTAAACCTAATCCTATTCATTCTGTAAATCATCTGATTAGTTTGGCACATAAGAAAATTTGTTGTTCTTACTGTGGATCAAATGATTTTGTGCATAAAAATTATACTTCTTTTTGGTACGGTACTTATAGTATTCCTTGTAAGAAATCTACACCTAACCCACTAGGACCCAAGTGCCATTGGGTACCAAAATCTGCTTAATCTGTTTTGCAGGTTCTTCATGTGTTGTACTGATTTGTAGATACATACCACACACATGACTGAAAACAGAAGAGAAGCGGCGTATTTCTTTGAAGAATATTTGTACCATTAAGGGGGAGACAAATCATGAATGGTTTCTGAATACATCAATTCAGGACCCGTGCTTAAATGTAAATGGCTTTTGAACATATTAGTTCAAAACCCGTGCTTCAACGGCCATGGCTTTTGAACATATCAGTTCAAAACCCGTGCTTCAACGGCCATGGCTTTTGAACATATCAGTTCAAAACCCGTGCTTCAACGACTATGGTTTCTAAACATATCGGTTTAGGACCCGCACTTAAAAGAGACTTTGGTTTCTGAATACATCAATTCAGGACCCGTGCTTCAATGTTTATGGCTTTTGAACATATCAGTTCAAAACCCGTGCTTCAACGACAATGGCTTCTGAACAATTCAGTTCAGGACCCGTACTTCAACGACTAAGACTTCTAAACAAATCAGTTTAGAACTCACACTTCTCAGGTGATATCCTTAACTGTTACATCTTTCTGTTTCAAGGAACGTGGCAAAAGGTAACATTGGATTATATTTGTTTCTACTGATTTGAAAACTTGAATCTTTACAAATTTAATTCAATGAGATGCAATTTTCAATTTTCATTCAATGAATTAAATGCGTGCTAAAAGATTTTTTTTCAAGAATCTTTGTATTATCTGAGTTAGATTTGCTTCAACTTTCACCTCTGAAATAAATCGAAAGGTAAGCAAAACATGAATGAAATTATGCTGAATGCTCAAAGATATGTGAATCTGGACTTATATAGAATATAATGCTCAAAAAGCCTATTTATCAGAATGATGAATGGAAACGAAAATATGGGGGAAGCACTATGATTAAGAACCAAGTGATTGAGATATCATTCATATTTTGTGATGGAAATTCGAACTTATATAGAATATCATTTAGTTTGAAAGTTTGTGCCTGTGGCCTTTCTGGTTTGGGAGAGTAAGTCCTAAGGGGTGCTCGACACCTAGTCCCTAAGATCAACTGGTCTGGGATCGACTGACCCAAATCCTGCAATAGAACCAGATAGAAAGTCATGTTCTACTGGTACAAATGGGTTTAAGATATATCGATGTGGCCTTTCTGGTTTGGGAAATTAAGTTCTAAGGGGTGCTTGACACCTAGCACCTAAGGCCAACTGGTCTGGGATCTGCTGACCCAAATCCTGCTATAGAACCAGATAGAAAGTCATGTTTAACGGTGTATCTTATTCTTACTAAACTTTTTGATCAAAAGATGCCAATGAGCACAAAATCAAAAGATGCCAATGTGCACAAATCAAAAGATGCCAATGAGCACAAAAGAAAAGATGCCAATGAGCACACATCTCTTGAAACTTGGGAAAATACAAAGTCGCGATAAACCCGTAAATTTGTGAAAATTCTGATTTTGGACAAATAGTGTGAGTAGAGCAAAATATTCTTATATGTTTTAGAATTGCATATGCTTGAAGCTAATCATATTTCCCATGCTAGCACACCAAATAGATTTAATAAAGGGGTTGAAACTGAACATTTTTTAACTTGATATACAATGATGACTTGTTCTTGAATCCAAACACATGCATTTGATTTCATTTGATTGAAAAATCTGTTAAATTTCATTAAGTTGAATTTCTTTTGTAAAGTTTTCAAATGATCAAATGTTTGTAGTTATAAAATAAAATTCAATGAATGTTATTTTCCTTGTGTAAATTTGTTTTAAAATTTGTGCTACAATTTCAAATACTGTACGTTATTGAAATATATGCATACTTTCAGGGGGAGAAAATAAATTGCTCCAGAATTCTTATTTTGAGGGGGAGCAAGGTTATTCTGTAAGGAGGAGATTGTTAGCAATTCTCAAAGACACGACTGAAATTGAAAATGGTTTTCGATGCTCACCATCATCGAAAAAGGGGGAGAAAAGTTTAATTTCAATTTCATGTCAAAGAATTTTCAAATCAAATATATTTCAAGTCAAAGATTCGTGAACAAAGACTGAAGATTGGGGAGAAGGATCATGTGAAGTCTAAATATTGCTGAATTTGGTTATCTTAGTTCTGAGTGATTCTCGGAATGTGCTTACACCTAAAAGTTCAACAATGTGGATGGTTTCACATATTTCTGATCCAAACTCTAATCGTTTCTGATTCATCTTGTTCCGAATTGATGGTTTTATACAAAGATCGGAATTTCATGTTCAAGACTTGAAGACAATCTGTTGAAGATTTTATTGAAGAAGATTGACTTTTCAAAGAAAAAGACAATGACTTTCATGTTTGTCTGAAGATTCTTCAAAGCTGAGTTCTTAAAGAGTGTCAAAGCATATAGTTCGCCGTGAACTAGTGGAGATAAAGCTATTTGAAGATGGTTTGATAGAGTATCTGTTTGAGAAGATTGACTTTACAAAGAGCTGAAGACTGCTGTCAAATTTTTTAAATCTTGAATCCAAAGGGGGAGATTGTTAGAGCATTGTTGTATTCAAGATTTACTGTAAAGTCAATGTACTGTATGAGTCTATACAGTATTGTGAATGCCTTTATACCTTGTATGTTATGGGTATAAATAGGCTTGTCTAGACCATTTGTTAGTAACACTTCAAAAGCTTTAGTAATCTTTTAGAAACCTTTTGTAATCCTTTGAGATCAATACATGGATGACATATTTGCTCTCTAGATTCTCTCTCACTACATTCATATCTTATTGCTAGAGATCTGGGTTTTCACAATATGTCCTTGGAACCCTATCTCAGAGTACTTTCTGGTCATGAAATAATAATGGGAATTTTCTGGGTTTAAAGGGGTCGAAACAGGTCCCGAACAGACCTATTTAGTGTGAACGGAAAATAGTTTTAGTGACGGTTTAAGCGTGTGTCGTGTCATAGGGTCCGGGTCTTGTATTTACACGTTTTAACATGCTTTTAGGTGCTGGGAAGTGACCGTAATTGTGAAGCTTGAATTGTGTTATTAAGCTGGGCGCGCATTCGAGGTGAGTTCTCTCACTGTGTAGTTAGGGGTTGTATGCATGTCATAATAGTTTGTATGTACTATTGTCTTTGTGGTGTGAACTAGTTGTTTGTGGTGTGTAATATTTGATTGGTTTGAATGCTTGGTATAAATGTGTTACATTACAATTCGGTGGGACCGAGGCCTCGATGGTACTGAGGTGTTGGTTACATTACAATTCGGTGGGACCGAGGCCTCGATGGTACTGAGGTGTTGGATACATTACAATTCGGTGGGACCGAGGCCTCGATGGTACTGAGGTGTTGGATACATTACAATTCGGTGGGACCGAGGCCTCGATGGTACTGAGGTGTTGGATACATTACAATTCGGTGGGACCGAGGCCTCGATGGTACTGAGGTGTTGGATACATAATTACTTGTAGATGTTTACTCGTTTTATGTAACTGTGATGTTGTTGCTTATGTGCGGATAGGGGTGATGTGTATATAATTCCTATCTGCGCATGTGTTGGAATTCACTAAGCTTCGTGCTTACCCTTTCCCAATAAACTGTGGTTTCAGGTCCGAGCGGCTTCAAGGCGTGACAAGTACACACTGGCGCGCGAGGAGAGCTGGTTGTTTTATGGTTTTATTAATTAAACGTTTATTCCGCTGTATTTTTGTTATAAAGTTAATAATTATGAGTTTGCAAACGAAACGTTGGGATTCATTTAATGAGTTGTTATAAATGAGTTGTTTATTTAAAAATTTAAATTTGCTTGTAATTTTTGGGACGTTACAACTTGGTATCAGAGCACAGCTTGAGTGAATCAAACGCACCTCGGTGTGTTTGGTCTCAAGTTGCGGCTGGGAAATTTTCAAATTCTTTATTAAATCTTTTTAGAAGAAAAAGTAAAGACCCGTTCGAGGAACGGTGATCGGAGGCGCAGTGTGTACAGTCAGCCGGAGCCGAAGGGAAAGGTACAATGCTTAGTGTTTTATTGCTTTCTAGATCATAGAGTATGCATGCTAGATTGCCCGTTGTTGACACTATGCGGTATGTTGAACTGCTTGCTATTAGGAATTTATGCTAATTATGATAGGTTACTAAGTGAATGCCCTCTAGGTTGTATGCAGTAAGAGACTTATAGCCTTAGAATATTCGATTTAGTTCTATTGCGCAGCTCTTGTTTGAGTCCAACCGTTCTAGGATAGAGTCTTGTATTCGACTGTCTATTTGTTTCGCACTGCATATAATCGGGTATTCGCGAGGTCACCCGTTATAATTAGTAGGGATTCGGTAGTAGCAAGGGTGGTGGGATAAGAGGAAGTTCCTAGAGAGCTGGGAAGGGTGTTTATGTATGAGTACGTGTGCTAGATTGCTTTCTAGAACATAGGAGTATGTATGCTAATTTGCTTGGTGCTTGTTACACTGTATTGCATGTCTGCTGCTTGCTATTAGGGATTTGGCAGTAGCAAGGGTAGTGGTTTGGACGGAATTCCTAGGGAGCTAGGAAGAGTGTGTACATATGCCGGTGCGGGCATATGTGTATAGTTTCGGCGAGAAACTACTTGGACCCCTTGGGATGGAACTCGGAACGGGCGATGATAGGTGTGGATGGTAGTAGTAGAGCTCCTACTACCGGAAGCACAGGATCAATGCTCGAGTCGGGGAAGTCACGAGGAATCCAAGGAGTTGAGCGTGAGTGTTGTTAGTATGAGTGATTATGTGCTAATAACGCGTTGTATTGTCTACCCAGAATAGCCATCACAAGGAGGAACAACTATAGTAAACCTACTAGTACAGGTGTGTACTCGAAGTGTTTTGAGGTGATGATTGTTGGGGGTAGTGATGAAGGTCCTAAACTAGTAGTCGTTGGAATAGAAAGACGATTCTAATATTAGTCACTTGGAGTGATGATAAGGATGATGTTTGTGGTAAGTAGATCATGTCGGGCCAAGATGGAAGGTTGTGCTAGAGTCATAGGCCTATAGAGCCGACTTTGATTTGAGGAAAACCCGTAAGATGATTTGATGTGATTTCCCAACTTGCCTTAAGAGGTTTAAATGTCTGGATGACAATAGTAGACCGGAGAGTTTCGGAGTAGTAGGGGTCGAGACGTTGAATGGCGAATGAGTCATGCACGAAGTTTATTTTGAAAATAAAATTGCATTAACTACTTCTGGTGTTTCAAATCCTTTTAGGGATGGTGTTTTGGAATTTTGGGAAATGTTTAGTACACGCACAAGACTTTCAATTATGGTTTTGAAAGTGTATGAAATCGTTTTATCACGGGAGTGCAAACTTTGTTAGAATTTGTCTCATTTTCGTTATTTTTCCAACGGTTCTTTCGGGTACGATGTTATCCGTGTTTTGTGGTGGTTAAGATGTTGGGTAAGTGACTACGGATTGAGACTCTAACATTGGAACTCCTCCACATGTGTTAGAGTTGAGACGAAAAGTTACATTCCACGATGTCTGTATAAAGGCTATTTTGGTGATTTGTTTAAATGAGTTTGGAATTCCAGTGTCGCTTAACTTTTCGTTCGAGAATTTGTATTACTAAGTGTTTTATTGCAAATAGTTCAGTGTGTGGATTGATTCATGCGTGACATAAGTGATGCATGGAGGAATTTTGGTAACATTTCATAAGGAGTTGTTTAGTGCGCTTTTTTAGTCAGCTAAAGGTTTTATTGACATTTCCATGAAAATGCGATTTATCGACTTAGGGGTATGCATACTGGGGTAACCTTTGTTCTCGACATTTTGATGAACGAGTCGTGCATGAAAATGTTTTAGTTGCTTTTTGTCGAAATAAAAGACCACTTGATCCAAGGAGTGTTTTAATGTTGTGAACATCATGTATACGATTAAAATGTGTTATATTTTGGAAATATAGATGCGTAGATTTTTGACATTCGGTTAATTTAGAATTACCGATCATTTTTTTTTTGGAAATTAAAAACTTTTGCTTTGGAGGAAACGAGTATTTTGAGCATTTTCGATAAATACATTTTTAAACTATAATGTTTTGACGTTATATGTCCCAAGTACGAAACTTGAGGAAGTGTTACAAGCTTGCATGCCTGCCCCCAGTTTGAGATTTTATGAGGTTTTAGTCGATATTTCCAATTAATAGAAGCGGACTGGTTTCTGTCTTCAAATTTGAAACTTACACGAGGCAGTTGTGTTTTAACAAAAATATATTTGTAAACCGTGTCATCGTTTTGTGTGATTAGCTGACGCGCGAAAAATTTGTGGCGAACCCTGTGCCACGTCATTTTTTTTATGATTAAAAAGAAGAATTTTTGAATCAAATGTCGTGAAACTTATTTTGAATTATGTGCACACCTTTGTCGCACCCTGTTTAAGGTCAAGCGGTAACTTTAAGTGCACGTCATGAGTCAATCCATACTGGAATCGAGGCGGTTCATTTTAAAGATATTATTTATTACGCTTTGCTTTTGTGTGAGTAAACCGAACTGCAATGGAACGATTTTCAACGTGATTTTTCCTATGTGGGACGAGCGTGTCCAGTTTTGCGTAACTATCGATCTGGTAATAGTAGTTTTATTGCTTACGATCTTTTTGAGATGAAAATCCTGATGTTGAAAATATTTTGTAAATGATTTTGTAAACCATTTGGGGAAATGTGCTTTTAAGTGTCATGTGTCATTTCGAGAATTTTCAGGGTATGAGTCCTTTTGGAAAACTCTTGTTTAACCCGTGTTGAGTCTGAGACTAAGGTTGACTTCAGAGTATTGCTTGCTTAAACTTTGTTTAAACGCATTTTCGGACCGATGGGTCTAGCAAGCGTGGAGCATTTTGCTCGGTTTTGACTTGGAGTTAGTCATGGGCCAATTGCCCGGTTTTAATGGCTCGATGTGGAGTCTAGTTGATGAGTTGTTTTGTCGCACTGTTTGGCATTCTTTGCACGTTGAGTGTTTGCATTTTTGGGTGAGTGAGTCAATCCGGAATAGGCATGTTGTTGGTAGGCTGTTTGCTTTGGATCCTTAGACGCGTTAGTCAGTCGTTGGTAATGGTCGGTTGGGTATCTCGGGGTGGGACCCCGGTATTCATGTGTTCTAACCTAGACTTTCCAGTAGGTACTAGGAGGATATAGTTGTGGGCACTTACCTGGGAGGTAGTTCCGGTGTGCTGGGTCTTGAGACGTTACCTGGAAGGTAGACGTCAAGGTGTATCCTCGATACGGTGTGACTTGGCTTCGTAGAGCAAGTGTGGATGATACGTCAACGGTGGAAGGTAGGTATTCCACGCGCGTTAGTACTGTAGGCCGAATAGTATCGGTTAAGGGATTGATGCCCTTTATTATTAAGAGAATAAATGCGCATCAACCATTTTGAGGTAGGTGGTATATTTAGGTGTCGACTTTTGGGCTTGAGGCCAAACACCTTTAGTATAATCGGAGAGTTGTAGCCGATTTTAAGATAATCATGGTGATGGTAGTAGTAACCCTGAAATGATCACTTGTGATGGATGGTGATGGTGGAATGACCTACGGGTGTGTTAGTTGATTTTGGTTGTGGGGGTTATCTATGTGTGTTAGTGTCTAGGATAATACCACGCTTATGTATGTTATTGTAATCGGTTGGACCGATGTTCGGCGGGTGGCCGACGTTTGTTATTGTAATCGGTTGGACCGATGTTCGGCGGGTGGCCGATGTGTGTTATTGTAATCGGTTGGACCGATGTTCGGCAGGGGGTCGATGTTTTGTTAATATAAGTTATTTAAAATCTTTGGAATCTATTAGAATTCGTGGAAGTTAATCGACAGTTAAGGGTAGGAATGATCGTAGTCGAGTATCCTGTAGAGTATACTGGTGAGCAGCTTTAGAATGGTTAGAGCTTGAGAGTGGATTGAGATTGGGATATCATCAATGCGAGAGAGTTATTAGGAGTTGTTTGCGGACGTAGACTTCGGGGACGAAGTCTAATTCAAGTGGGGGAGAGTTGTAAAGCCCGTGTCCCGATATGCGTTTTAATTAATTATTTATTTATTTATTTTATTAAGCGAAATTATTTAACGGGATTAGGAGATAAGAACCAAATGGTAAATCTTAACTGTTGGGGTTTAATAGCTAAGTATTGAAACTGCAGGGACCATTTTGTAATTTTTTAGTCTTAATTAATTTCTTTTAAGTTCGAGTATTGTGGTTTCCGTAAGCGGGGTTAGTCGAGTTGGGTCAAATCGTTAAGTGTCGGAATTTTGGTTAATTGCGAGAAGGTTATGTCGAGGGGCTAATTGGGTTAAGTTTCAATTTTTATGCAAGTATTAGAAATGAGGGGCTGAAAGTGGCATTTCTGGAATGTGCATGGGATAACTTGTAGAAAGTAAACTCTTTTTCTCTTCTCCCGTTTTTGGTCTCGTGGAATGCAAGCAAACTACCAAGAAAAAGAAAAAAAAAACCCTATTTTGTTTCCCTTTGTTCACGGCCGAAGACCTCCCCTCCCCTCCTTGTCGTTCCGTCGTCACCACCAAGACCATCGCCGTTTGCCGCCCTAAACCACCAGCACCGCCGCTGGTCTCGCCGGCGAAGAGAGAGAGGAGCAGCGAAGAGAGAGAGAGCAGCGAGGAGCGAGAGAAAGGACGCGAGTGATCGTTTCCTCGTCGTAGGTAAGTGTTTTCCCCCTTGATTGTTTCTTTCGTGTCGCCGTGAAACCACCACCGGCGGTGGCTGCCGCCGCCGCCGACCACCACTGTCGGAGGTGGCAGTGGGTGGTGCGTGGGTTGTCCAGCCCTAGTTGCAACCCGAACCGTTAAGCCGATCGCGTAACCGTAATTACAATCGTCATTTTGATGTGAAAATTAGTTTTCTGTCCAGTTTTCATGTAACCATAACGTTTCCGTCGTAACTCCGTTTGAGCCGAAACTGGCGCCCACGGTTCAAGTTCAGGGTCGAGCACGTTTTCCGTGTTTTAGCGAAAAACTGGTTCGGTCTCTAACTGGGCGAAAAAGTGGTCGCAAGTTCGGTGTTTCGTCATTTCATGTGAAAACTTCTGGAATCTGCCCTGATCTTGCGAAAATCATAACTTTCTGCTCGTAACTCGGTTTGGGGTGAAACCGGTGTCAAAAGTTCCCTTATTGAGTCTAGAAACTTTTCTGTGTTTTGTGCAAAACCCAGTTCGGGACGTAGCATGGGTCGATTTGTCGTTTTATACTGAAAGGTGCTGAATTTCGCTGTTCCGGAATCTGTTTTTGTAAAATCCGTAGTAAATTGTAGAAAAATCGTTAGGAGGCGTATAATATGTCCTTGGAACCCTATCTCAGAGTACTTTCTGGTCATGAAATAATAATGGGAATTTTCTGGGTTTAAAGGGGTCGAAACAGGTCCCGAACAGACCTGTTTAGTGTGAACGGAAAATAGTTTTAGTGACGGTTTAAGCGTGTGTCGTGTCATAGGGTCCGGGTCTTGTTTTGACACGTTTTAACATGCTTTTAGGTGCTGGGAAGTGACCGTAATTGTGAAGCTTGAATTGTGTTATTAAGCCGGGTGCGCATTCGAGGTGAGTTCTCTCACTGTGTAGTTAGGGGTTGTATGCATGTCATAATAGTTTGTATGTACTATTGTCTTTGTGGTGTGAACTAGTTGTTTGTGGTGTGTAATATTTGATTGGTTTGAATGCTTGGTATAAATGTGTTACATTACAATTCGGTGGGACCGAGGCCTCGATGGTACTGAGGTGTTGGTTACATTACAATTCGGTGGGACCGAGGCCTCGATGGTACTGAGGTGTTGGATACATTACAATTCGGTGGGACCGAGGCCTCGATGGTACTGAGGTGTTGGATACATTACAATTCGGTGGGACCGAGGCCTCGATGGTACTGAGGTGTTGGATACATAATTACTTGTAGATGTTTACTCGTTTTATGTAACTGTGATGTTGTTGCTTATGTGCGGATAGGGGTGATGTGTATATAATTCCTATCTGCGCATGTGTTGGAATTCACTAAGCTTCGTGCTTACCCTTTCCCAATAAACTGTGGTTTCAGGTCCGAGCGGCTTCAAGACGTGACAAGTACACACTGGCGCGCGAGGAGAGCTGGTTGTTTTATGGTTTTATTAATTAAACGTTTATTCCGCTGTATTTTTATTATAAAGTTAATAATTATGAGTTTGCAAACGAAACGTTGGGATTCATTTAATGAGTTGTTATAAATGAGTTGTTTATTTAAAAATTTAAATTTGCTTGTAATTTTTGGGACGTTACAATTTTCTTATTTAGGTACGCTCCTCGTTTGAACCCGCCTATATATATATATATATATATGTGTGTGTGTGTAGTTTGTGAAGTTAACGGATATTATTGAAAAGTTATATAATGAGAGGTCATAAAGGAAATTCATATTTAGAATATTAAGTTTTGATGTAAAAAATTAATGTTATTCATTGTAGATTTGCAAAATTTCAAATCTTCTTTGACAAATGTGTTATATAGCAGCAACATGTGGAAGGAAAGGTTGTATTTGGCATAATGTCAAATCTTCTTTGACAAATGCTCAACTTGCAAACAATAATGCTAGGAACAATAAACTTTAGAGTGAGTGTAACTTGTAAATAAATGCGATCATTCATTCCTATAGGTCATTAGTTGGAGTCTTTTCAAGGTCACATAGAGGATTTTTGTGATTGGTATCTTCATTACACCATAAGATTAGTCGAATTGTATACAAGTTGTAACAACTCAGTCTAAAATAAAGCATACATAACATTTAATCATAAGTATTACAAAACTGGGTCCCGAAATTTCATTACATCTGATTCAAAATTTAGGTTGGCGGAAACAATTTATACACAACTGAGAATAACTAACTACTAAAGGTATGAGTGGCACTGTCTCTAACTGCATCTATTCTCTATTCTGCTCTTGCTCAATTACCTGAGCCTCCTACTATCTGCTTACCTGAAAATGTTTAGTTTGGAAAATGCGAGGGTTAGACCATGAGGTCTAGTGAGCTTTCTCCTGACAGTTCTCAAAATCGTTTAAAACAATTTATAACTTTCTCATATCATTACATAAAAACTTTCACATAACTTTACGTAAACACCTTCACATAACTTTACATAAACACCTTCACATAACTTTACATAAAAACTTCCATGGATAAATCCGCTCCCGTAAATGGCACCCTGAAGTCACTCAAGAGTGACAACGAGTCAGTCTCACGCTGCCTTACTGGGTCACACTTCCCATGGCATAAACGGGTCACTCCTCCCGGCATGAGCACTGGCGGGCCACACTCCCCGACTTAGCCAGTTTACGTCTACCACAATGTATGCATACATCTCATATAACTTTGCATAAAACTTTCATACAATTAAATCATGCGAATAAAGCATGGCATTTACTTACTTCAGAAAACACGTCAAAAACACGTAATTTTAGTTAGAAAAACTCACCTGGCGCTTTAACAATTTCTTCTCGCGAGAACTTCAGATTTTAAGGTGTTCACCTAAGATATAATAATAATAGGAATAGTGAGTCTTGGGTTAAACTCAGCCTGAACAATTTTCTGCTTAACTTAACTCTCAACAACTCTAGAATCTGGACCCATAATAAAATTCCGGATCTTTAATTGAATATGTATATGTTTTGGAATGGTTGGTCTTTATTATCTTTGAAACGAATCAAGGTCACTGGTCAAAACCACAAACATTCTTCTATAATCTAATTCAAACAAAAAGATAAATATATGACCATTGAACCAGGTGCTGCCACGTGTTTATTCACTCCTCAATCTCCTCCTTTCTCAACACACAATATGATGTGGTTTAATACATTATTTTATCACATTAGTTTCTCAAATTCCGGATCAGTGGTCCATCAAATTTCCGAATGCTTTTAAAAACTAAAACTGGATCACTACCTGGTTCATTAAATCCTTAGCCCCATTTCCGGTTTGCCTTTAATGGACTTCCGGTCCAATAAATTACAAGGCCCACTTCCATTGGACTTCCGGATCACGTCATTCATTTCCGGATCCACAACAATATCAGCCCAACTTTAATTGGATTCCGGGTCTTAATTGATTTATATATATACCGGATCTTTAATTGATTTACAACAATTCCGGTCCTTGATATTATATATATACCGGATCTTTAATTTTGATACCGGATCCATACTTATCTATATTCCGGTATTTTACATAGCCCAACTTCCGGAATATTAATTAGGCCCATTCCGGATCCTTTTAGATTCCGGATCTCCCCAAAATTAATTCCGGATCACATCGAGTATTTATTCCGGAACTTATTAAATTCCGGAATCTCGTAGTCGGACATGGCGGTGATACTGATTATCATTAATACTGAACATTAAACCATTTTAAATCGATTACTAAGCCCTTTTTCCAAACAAAATGATTATTCTACTCTATTAACTCGATTATTGCGAATAATAAGCTGAAATCAGTACCCTTATGAGTTGATCAATTTATCAGCAGAACATCTATAGTAAGAATTGGAATTAGGGATTTACATGCTAGAATCGATGTAGAATCAGACCCAACTTCCACTGTCTCTTCTAATTTTGATAATTGAATATGCTTTCCTTCTACTTGCAATAGAACTCATCAAATCCCTCTCTTTCTCTGCTCTTTCTCTCTAAGCCGCCACACACACCCACTCACACACAAATATTTTGATTTTAGGGTTTTGAGTCCAATAAGAGAGCTCTTATACCCTCTTGGAAAAAATTACAAACCAGCCCCTAGCCTTTAAAATTATGAAACTTTCTTCACATAACTTATTCTGTTCAAATAAAAATCTCAGTTATTACACAAGCTGACCTAATGAACCATTATTACTTGATGGATAGATAAGATGATTCACCAAGCTAGTCTATTTCCTAAGATTTATTTCTCCAAACACAGGATCCCTTACATAGAAGAATTCCAAACATCAACAATTTGTTTTCAAGAAATTACTCTTTGATTGGCTAAGCAAAAACCGTGTACAACTTGAATGTTTGAAATATCATCTCATATATTTTTTTTATTAAGTTCCTACAATGTTTATAAATATCAATTAAATTACAATACTTAATATTCTTTGACGGGGATTTTTAAATAAAATACAAATATTAAACTCGGTTTCTTGTAAATATGCAAAATCGATATTAAAGCAACCGTTATTTTGAAAAACATGTGTTTATAGTTGTGACTAATTTCGTCTATACAAAATAATAACATATATATAAATTAGTGATTTTCTACAATATGAATTTGCAGACATATATATATAGAGAGAGAGAGAGAGGTGAGTTCAAACGAGAATGAATGCTATTTAAAAGAATAAAGGAATAGCTCTCAACCATTCATTTTTAAAAATAATTCCAAAAATAATAATTTCCAAAAATCAGACTAAAAGGGTATTAAGGTCATTTATGCTATGGATTAATTTAGGATAGTATTGACTTTCTAAAATTCAGGGATCACAATATATCATTCAAACCAAAATCGTATGTATCATTTTCCTTTATTCAAGCAAAATCGATTAATCCATTTCGGCAATTCATTGGCTATTCATCTAGTTAATCCAAAATCTGTTATAGAATATCACTTGTGATAATCAATAGAGAAACAACAATCACATAATATCACTTGTGATTAACAATAGAGAAACCTAAATTCTGTTATAGAGAAACCTAAAATCACATAATATCACTTGTGATTAACAATAGATAAACCTAAAATCACTTGTGATTAACAATAGAGAAACCTAAAATCCCATAATATCACATAATCCAAGCCTAAATCACTTGTGATTAACAATAGAGAAACATAAAATCACTTGTGATTAACAATAGAGAAACATAAAATCACTTGTGATTAACAATAGAGAAACCTAAAATCACATAAAATCATAAAATCAAGAGAGAGAGAGATCGGCAGCGGTGGTGGCGCTGCAGGTGAACAAAAGAACGGGATGGAGAGAGCGTCGGCGTCTGGTGGTGGCGGCGTTCGATGGTCGAACGAGAGAGAAGAGAGAAGAAGTAGCGGTCGGCGGTTTGCGCTTGGTTTAGATTGAGAGATGGAGAGAAATCGAGATGGCGACTGCGGTTGACGGAGACGACGGCGAAGGGCGGTCGTGCGACGGGAAATCGAGAAGAGGGAGCGCAGCGAGAAGATGAAGGTTAGGCAGCCGACGGTTACTGACGGTTGATGTTCTAGACAAAAAATGGTGATGTGGTGGAGGTGAGAAGAAGGTCGCCGATGGTGGTTGTGCTCGTCGCCGGCCGTAGAGTGGTGTGTGGCGGCCGGTAGTGAGTGCACGGTGAAAAGGGAGAGAAAGAAGTGATATTAGGGTTCTGCTTTTTGTTGTTTTTGTATTTTTATCAAGCTAAAAAAAATCAGATTTATATATATATCTAGTCTTTTATTTAAATTCCCTTATAAACTAAATAAATAGTTAAAAGAAATTAAAATTGGTTGACATATTTGCCCTTTTAGTCTAATTTTTGGAAATTATTATTTTTGAAATTGTTTTTAAAAATGAATGGTTGAGAGCTATTTCTTTATTCTTTTAAATAGTTGTCATTCTTGTATGATCCTCTCTCTCTCTCTCTCTATATATATATATATAAAAGTATTGATTTGATTTGATTTCCACCATCATGTTATATATATATATATTACAATAATTTTGAATAAAAACAAAACAGACATGTTGGTGAAGAAAATTTATCATTAATCTCAAAATGAGATGAATAAATAAAATAGTCGTCCATGATCCCGCAAGCTACCATCTAAAAGGATTGGATACAAAACCCCTCATAGTACTACTGATGCAGCAGGTTCCAGAGACTTCACCACTTGATCACCCATCTCCTTGCATCCAACCAATTTCTGCATAACAACAACTTGATTCATTCCCCATTTTAACTGTAACATACATACTTGGTATTATTGTATCATCAAATCAAAGGGTTATACATTTGTGGGTTTTTGGGGAGGGGGGGAATTAGTGTTTACGAAGGAAGATGATACATACATTTCCAGCTGAGTAAATGTCGCCAGTACGAAATCCCTTATTTAAAGCATCCAGCACGGCCAACTCGATCCTCTCAGCTGCCTTCACTTCACCCAGACCATATTTCAAAAGCATTGCAGCACTGAGTATGGTTGCCAACGGGTTCGCTTTATCCTGCATAATAAATCATTCCAATATAAAATATTTCCATCTTAAAACCATTAACAAACCACAATTTCAAACATCAACCACCTGCCCAGCAATATCAGGAGCAGAACCATGGATGGGTTCAAACAGTCCTGGTCCCTACACACAAATCAAAAAATAAATTACACCATTCAACATGATTTACAACAATGAAGTTGTTATTGTGGGTCCCATCTGTTGATATTTAGAAAATAGAATAATACCGATGCTCCAAGACTAGCAGAAGGAAGCATCCCAATGCTTCCAGTGATCATCGACGCCTCATCTGATAAAATATCACCAAATATGTTGTTTGTAACTATTGTGTCAAACTGCAAATACATACATGGAGAGATACTGTCACTTGTTTGTTTCAATTTTCTCTTCACTATTCATAGAATACAACAACAAATAAGAAGAACCTGTTTTGGATTTCGGACAAGCTGCATGGCCGCGTTATCAACGTACATGTGGGTGAGTTCAACATCAGGATACTCCGCAGATATTGCTATTACCCTTTTCCTCCATAACATTGACGCCTACTCAATTATCATTTGTCAAAAAAAAAGGGAATAAAAATAAATTTAAAAAAAACAGAAATCTACGAGGACATCGGTACCTCCAACACATTTGCTTTGTCAACAGAACAAAGTTTGCCACTGCGCTTACGAGCCGTCTCAAAGGCAATACGCGCAATGCGGTCAATCTGGTTGGGAAGAAACAAAGGTTCTTAGCATACATGATTATACATGCTCAAATGCAAAGATAATTATTAAAACTCAACAAAGAAAAACTCTACAAGATGCCAACCTCATATGCTGCATAAACCTCAGTATTGAAGCCAATCTCCTGACCATTTTCATCAGTTCCAAATCCCCTTGGTTTTCCAAAGTAGATACCTTTCAACAAATAAAATTGGTAAGGCATACCCAACAGAAACAAAACTAATCCAGTTTTTGTGCTGATAAGATTCAAATTATGAAATCCAATCTATGCAAGATATTTCGAATTCAAAAAATCTAAAGGCAAGTTTTTTTTAGCTATTTGTCGCTCTTTTTCCCCTTCCAACAATTTCCACATCCACCATCCACTTTTTCATTTTTAAATTCAGCTATTACATGTATTCGAGAAAATGATTCTCAAAATGGAAACCAAGTAAATAAATTCCAAACAGGTACTACAAAAAAGTATAACTGTAGATAAGTAATATAAACATGTCTGAAAGTTGGACTTCATGTCAAAGATCGTCTTTCCTATGTAATTGAGTAAGGATACATACCCATTGCATTCTTCTTAGCGAAAACAAAACCTAAGAATTGAAGTTTCAAAGAATGACCAAAAACTTCCGCCAGAAAGGACAACTAGAAAAATAGAACGGGAGAGTTTTCTAGTTATATCGAGTATGTGAGCCACACCAGTTACCGGTGGAAGAGAGTGAAAAAATTCCCTCAGATTATAGACAACATAGCAAAGCACATTGAGCAACAGTTATATATATATATATATATATATATATATAGGGAGAGGTTCATTTGAGAAGTGCTAAATATATGAGAAGTAATCTTAGTCATTCATTTGGTCAACATTTGCGGCTTTGACCGAGAAGCAGTGGATAATTCCTCGCGTGGTCTGCACAAGATAGAGGGATGGTTTCGTAAAATACGCGGAACGAGTTTGTGTGATTCACATATGAACTTTACGTTCATATATGAACCTTTTTAATTCACATATGAACTCTTTTTAACTAATTCCTATATGAACCTTTGGGATTCATATATGAATCAGTTAATTAGTTCATATGAGAATTAGTTAAAAAAGAGTTCATATATGAATCACAAAGGTTCATATATGAATCAGTTAATTGATTCAACTGATTCATATATGAACCTACAGTTAATTAGTTCATATATGAATCACAAAGGTTCATATATGAATTAGTTAAAAAGAGTTCATATGTGAATTAGTTAAAAAGAGTTCATATGTGAATTAGTTAAAAAGGTTCATATATAAATTCGTCCCGTGTTTTTGTAAAAGTTACGAAACTGCCCTTCTATTTTTGGAAGGGCTGCAACTTTTGACCAGTCAAAGCCGCAACTTTTGACCAATTGAAGCCGATCTTGACCGAATAAATGACCAAGATTACTTCTCTACTTCTCATATATTTAGCACTTCTCAAATGAACCTAAGGCTATATATATATATATAAACCTTAAAATTAACTAATTTCTTGATGTGATAAAATCCTTCTTCAACTACCTCTTAAAGACAAAAGGATCGAAATAAAACATATTCAAGCTAAAGTAAATCTGCTCAGATCTACACACTAACCTCCTGTAAGTTCCCTTACAACCATCAAGTCGACACCTTCAGCGACCTCTTTCTTCAATGTTGAAGCATCCACTAACTGAAAGTGGTAAAGATAATGAAATGACGAATCAATCATAAGTCAACTATCACAACAAGCTATGTGTCAATTAATATGTCATGTAAATCATGATCCGTTGCAGTAACCTTTGTCAAAGTTAGAAAGCATGATCAAATTTAAGCAGGAAATAAAATAGCTTAGCTGGGGATCACTCTGGTTGTTAATCGAATTAATAAATTACTCAATGAGTTAACAAAACTAATTTAGCCCAATTCAGAAAACATTGCGCCCAAAATATAATAAGCTTTTTATCTTTTGTACCCTCATTCACACCCATTTTAAAACAATAGCACATAACTATACAACCTGCAAATCGCGTAGTTTTGTCATTATTACCCTGATCTGACATAGAATCAGAGGGTGGCATACTAGAAATCGAGCTCTGTGCCTTCTTCCAAATTGATTACTGTATTGAACATTGGAAAATGTTCCGATTGTATTTTCCTCCCAACCGACTCTTTTATCAATCGACTTTTCAGTAGGTAATTTTCAAATGTTTACTTGAGTAATTGTATCAAAGGAACAATGAAATTGACCATTTAAAATGCTTGTCTCAGAATAAGCTCTTTTTTCCAATCCTTCGGCTTCAGAAGTTTTTCTTAAAGAACATAACAAGTTGCTTTATGGAGAATCTATACAAATCTTTTCACATGTTGATAATACGCATACTAGTTGTGTTTGTTCGTATAAGGATTCAAGGTTTGGCTATTAGATTGTATTAAATGTGACATATGGAATGCTTGCTTTAGAAAATATACAACGAAAACTAATACTTTGTGCTAAGTCCATAAAGATTATATACGCAGTAAATTAGTCATGACCCATGGATAGTCTTTTAACACGTATAGTGGAGGTAGTTGATGATCCCTACTATTTACATGTGTTGTAAAAGGATTCTCAACCACCTAATAGACATGAAAATTGTCCATCCTCAAGCTCTTATATGCTCACAGTAAGTACTTAGGAAATAAGTAAAGCTCATGGCTGACTAGTACTCCGATAACTTGAGCAAAAGCATAACTAGATTTTCTAGATTCAATATCGTCATAGGAATAACAGTGCTGCCCTTTTTCTAGTTCAAGAAAAAGTTATGATGAATGAATGAGCCTTATTTGTATAGACAAAATGTGCAAAATTGTCAAGACAACTGCCCACAAAGTTTAACTGGACCATAAGTTTAACATCAACGAGTAAAATACTAGGGCAAAAGTGAAATTTCAACAGGCATAAGGAGAAGCCCTAGTTGACGCACAAACTATCTATCAAGTCTGAAAAATGTGTAATTGGAGATTCGCATATGTATACAAAATTCATGACCACCTTGTTTGTAACAAATAATTTAAGACTATCAACTTCATCGTAAGTTATTACTACAGTTGATAAATAATTTAAAAAGCTAAAGTAATCACAAATGCACATTACAGAAATTACATATAAAAGCTAGAATCCACTATATATGCCCTTTTCATTGGAAACATTAGAAGCCATGCAAATGTCCTTACTTGAAAACCTTACAATCAGAAACTGGACTTTGCAAAAATCAGATTTTACCTCATTAACCCCTTATCATAAATTCATAATAGGTAGATTATGCATGAGAATTGAATGAATAGCATATCAAAATATCTTCATGTCCAAGACTAGCATACCTGCGGTAGAACAGACGCTGGCCTCAAATTTGCAAAGACCTCAAGACCTTGACGAAGGTGAAGCAATCCAGTCTCGGGCTTCAAATGTTTCTCATTTTTATCCCATTTATACCTTTATTCCATTTAATAAAAAAATAAAACAAATCAAAACCTCAACCATTCAAACAGTTGCATCAAAAAAGTCATTGGAACTCCAATTCTAACAATAGATATATTGTAATTTGAACCAAGCCGCCTTTGATTCAAGGGTCGTGTCACGTGTGAGAATAGGAGTTAAAGTGAGAAGCATAAGGGATCTGGACCTTTGATCACTTTTAATCTCACCCCCACCCCATAAATAGCGCTTGATATGGGAACTAATCCGGTGCATCTAGGTGCATCTCATTACTGTTGATGTTCAATTAGGATTGATCCAAAGGTGGAGATCCCTTCTTACATTCTCACCATAACTTCCATTCTCACCGGAGCCCAACCCGATTTTATAATACATTTTACATTTAAATTATTTGTGTAAATTCAAAATCAAAATATGAGGCTATTACAAAAAGACTTTCACCCTCCAATAGCACCAAGGAGAACAGCATCAGATTGCTTTGCAGCAGTCAGTGTTTCCTCCGGTAATGGAACTCCGGTCAAATCCAAGGCAGCACCTCCCATCGGCATCTCATTGAACTTGAATTCAATCCCTAACAGAGAATCATATGTTCTGTAAAGTTAAAACATAAATATGAGCTTAAATAACAATTGAATACATTAATTGCAAACTATGAATATATTACCTTCAATCGATCCAGCAAGATTAAGAACATTTTTGGCGACCGAGATGACTTCAGGGCCAATTCCATCGCCAGGAAGCAGAGTGATGTTGTAGCTTTTCGCAGTGGATGAGGTGGCGGAGCAGCGGATAATCACTGGTCTTGAATGGTGTTGAGGGACAGAAGTAGAGTGGAATCTAAAGGGTCTGATATTGAGAAGTTGCATTGAGGCCGCCATTGTTGGTTGTGAACAACGAAGCTACTAACTACTAAGAGCTAGTTATGTCGTCTGATGCAGATCCAGACAGTTTGTAGTGATAAAATAAAACAAAAATTAATCTTGAAAATAACGGTTTGTTAAAAATGATAAACTGGTTACCTCCTACAATTGTTCCGCAATTCAAGTTTACAGCACTACAACTTGAGCTCTATTATTCAAATCCAAAAGTTCATCAGCAGCAAACCAAATTAACAACTCAAATGAACAATTAAATATTAGGAAAAACATAAATGAGAAACCCGAGTTGAGATTACAGATCAATTTCAGCAAAACAAAACCCCAAATAAAGAACAATTTCATGAATCATGTTGTACAAGTGTACAACATAAATAATTAAAGAATAAAGACTAACATTGTTTTGGTACGGTACCTTAGATTAAATCAAGATTTAGGATTTTGAGAGCAACGTGACTTCGTTCGTGGAGCGATTAAGCATTTGAGCGCGACTTTTGTTAGTGGAGTGATTGAGCATTTGAGTGTGACTTTTGTTCAGGGAGCGATTGAGAGACGATACAGAATTAGGGTTTGACCAATGAGAGATTTCGCTTTGGATGTGGTGCGGGTTTCCGCTCAAACACAGGGTTTAACTCATATAAGATTTTTTTTTCAAAACTTCATAACACGAAACAAGAAGATAGCACTGTTTAGGAGTGTAAAAAATATTAGACTATGTCGAAACAATTCAATGGTGGCACCGAACCCTACCATATTCTTACTAAATCTGCCCCTTGTTTGCCGCTTGCAATCCATATTATTGTAGACAAAACTTATTGCTTCAGCTAGAAAGCGGAGTTGGTATCAACTAATGACTATTGCCTTGTCATAAGATGATGATAGGTTGTCCTAGCTCTTGAACATCATTTGTTCCCTTAACTTAAAGCTCAAAACTAGTCAAATGGAGTCTTCAGTTGGGCCAGAATCAGTTGATCGTGGTTTATTAGTTGAAATACTAAGATCTGATCACTTGACTAACTATTGACCATTTGTTAAGTTATCTTCTAAACGAGTCTTCCATTGGTTGTATCTTTAACTACTAAACACTTGTTCCGTCCAGTTGTTGATCCTTTAGAAGATCCACTTAGTAACCTACCGTTATATATTAGCTTCATGTCTTTAGTAAACTTATCAAGTTATCATTCATTACTTTTACAACCCAAATAATCTAAGTGTTAAAGAGTAGTTTGTTAATCGTTTGATCTAACAACTTAAACTTAACAAGTTCACTCTCAATTCAAGATTCCCCTTAATCTTGATATTATAACTCGGTATTACATAAAACATTTGGTGCCAAGAAAACTGCTCAAATGCTTCGAGATGAAAAAATAATCATCTTGAACGATGAAATACATCACACCTGTGACATTCCCATTGGGTCAAAATTATATAATGGTTAACGGATGTGATTTTAGACAGGTATTCTCGGTAGTGACATGTGGTACCCGAACATTGATTTTATAATCTAGCCAATGAATGTCACAACTTTTATCCTTTGATTAATCTCAATACAAAATTCATGGTTTTAATTTTTATTTTATTACAAGTTGATGATAGAGATGAAGAAGCAATGAACGAAAGCTTTATTCACATATGTTGGTCCTGAAGTAACAATAACACAAAAATTTGTAATACTTTTGAACAAGAAGGGATGTCTTATTCTTTCTCACTTCATTAGTTCCTTCGAATAAGACAACCAAGATATCTCATATATCTTTAGCGGATGTATGGTTTATGACTGAATGAGAAACTTTATTAGGCGGAGACATGATCAAAATATATTTGGCCCCATCATACTGGGCTACTTTTTTTAATATCTTCATCACTTAGTCCACTTTATTTATTTTGTTGGTCCCAAAAGGATATTATGTCAGTAACACATAGAGAAAGGGGGTGAATACAGTGTACTCAAAGTTTCAATATTCTTAATAAAAACTTTTTTTCTTTACAGTACAAAAGTTGTTGTGGAAAAGACTACTTACCAACTGGTGGTAGTAATCTAACTGCTAACAACTAACTCATTGACAAACAAAGCCTCCCTTGGCACTCAGAATCGGTCCTAAGGTTTCGGATGCCCAAGAAAATACCCCTTATATACACTTATGAAAAATAGAGATTTTTAAAACACTGCAAGTAATTAGAAAGAAAATTTTGCTTTGACTAACAAATTTATGGTAAAATTAAAATATGGTGGTTTTGTCAATCATTTGTCACTATTAAAGGAAAAAATGAAGATCTTGGATCACAAGTACTTGAACAAAGGGCAAAAGAGAAGGCAATAGTTTCAAATCAAATGAAATTATCACCATAATTAGAATGATGTTTCTGCAATCATAACAAAGACAACACAAATCAACAAGACAATAATCTAATACGAACTCTAAAGAATAAACAACTAAAACAACCTAATCTAAAATCTAAACAATAAACATGAAACAAATAATAGATAACAACTAAAAGGATTACGCATACAGGATTGGGTTCCGGGGAGAATGAAGGTAACGGTGACTATTGAGAAAGGTAAGAAGGGATCTCCACCCATGGATCAGAAACACTAATCAGATACACCAGATCAATTGTCTTCTAAAGTGCAATTAATGGGTTGGTTTGAGATTACAAGTGATCAAGGGTCCAAATTTATTCTTACACTTGTTACCTTAACTCCTATTCTCACACAATCCCCGTCTACACATATAAACCTAATCTAAGACTAAAAAGTAAACAAATAAACCCAATCTAACGTAGTAATGTCCAAATAACAAAACAAATTAAACATCTTTACTAATGTTTGATGATATTTGGTTGATGATAGTTGTGCGCCTTAGATACAACATAACATGAGAACCAGTTTTTACAACACATCAGTGTTTGTCTTATTGTAAAAAATATGGTTATGCAGTTGTAGTTGTTTCCACCTTTTTTTTTCTTTTTCTTTGTCTTATATATTTTCCTTTCTCTGGTCATCCACATGTGATTGTTATGCACCTAGTTATTTGTCCCTGTACCAGTTTTTGTCATGACTCATGTGAGATGACATTTTGCATTACTTGAGAAAACAAATATGTGATATGTTGACATACTACATGATAATGTGGATTTACTACAAGGTATATAATATATAAAATGTTTACAACTAGTTAACTTTATTGTGGAAGTTAATTAGTTATTCTAGAGCATCTTTCTCATATGCTTTTAATCCTTTTACTTTTCCTGGCCTTTCTTCCTTGTCCAAAATTGTCGATTAACTCTCTAAAACTTAACTTGTTTTGTTCATAAACCAAAAAAGTTGAGGATTCCTATTCTTCGTCTACACATATAAACCTTATCAAATAAATAACAAAACAAATTAGAAGCATCTTTAATCTACAAAAAACATAAACATTACTACATTAGAAATTTAGAAATTAGAATTTTACCTTAAGAGGGCAGCGATCAAAGATTGAAGACTCAAACCTCAAGGGAGAGGGAGAGGGAGAGTTTCGGTGAGCAGATTTCAATCGGGTGTTGAGAGAGGAGGCCGAGACAACGGAGTTTTCAAATGGGCCTTAGCCCTGGGCCGTCGCCCCCCATGACTTATAAGTTGTAACTTTTAACTTATAACCTACAAAAGCCTGGCTTATATAATAAAGGATCTGAGTATGAGATTGTGAAGGTGGCGGTAGAATTAGAAATGGTTAAATGGGTCCGGCTCGTCCTATATCTATAACATCCTGAATTTTCGTTAATAGTATTTTAATGAGAATTGGGATTTATTTGTATTTTGACTAATCTTGAATTATATCGGAGCTTTATAATTCAATAGGGTTAAAATACAAGGGATTTAAAGTTGGATGTTACTTGTGGGAATATTGGAAATTGAGGGGGGTGTTGGGTTACTTTTGGAAGTTTTATAACTCATATAAGGGATAAAATGTAAGTAATGAAAGTTTGGTGTTACTTTTGAAAAGATTAGAACTTGGAGGTGTGAATTGTAAATCTTGAAAGTGTATTTGGATAAGATGATGAGATAAGTAAATATCTCAGTCTTGTGTTCTTTTGAGTCGGTCATTAGGCAGAGAGAAAGAAGAAAAGAAGTTCAGTTCTTCATTTGGTAAGAATTTTTACCCAAGTTTCTGATAAATCTTGTTGCTGATTTATGGTGGTAAATCGATTTTGTGTGCTGAATTGATTTCCAGAATCGATAGCAGCAGATTGGAATCAGTTTAGGGCATAGAAGAGGATCTTTGCAATTAAGGTGAGTTCATTTGATTCTTTGTACAAATCAGTGTTTTTAAGTTATAGTAACCTTGGTATATTTGTATGAACTGACTGAGGATTGATTAGAATGAGTAGATTGAACTGATTTCATGTTTTAAATCGATTTGAGGACTTGTTGAACGGACAGTACGCAAAACCTTGAATGTCCCGGTAGTGGAAGTCCCGATAGTCGGAAGTCCTGGTAGTGGAAGTCCCGATAGTGAATGTCCCGATAGTGGAAGTCCCGGTAGTTGAATGTCCCGGTAGATTGAATGTCCCGGTAGTGAATGTCCCGGTAGTGGAAGTCCCGGTAGAGGCAAGTCCCGGTACAGGTGAGTTCCGGTAGAGGCAAGTCCCGGTACAGGTGAGTCCCGGTATATCTAAATGGTATCAAAATTTGATATGGCTCAAGGATCTGATAAGTTAAGTATCTAGAGGCCTTGTATTTTATGTATCTTTCTGGATGTAATGAAATGTGCATTTATGTAAATCGTGGAGATATGCGATTTAGGAATTGTGATGGGAATTATATAGCTTGAACATACATACCCTTGAAAAGTAGTATGTTAGGTTTATAGACTACGCTAGTCGATGCTAGGCAGGAATGTGTTAAGTGTAATGAATAAGGTTTGCTCATACTGAATGATATGAGGAATCTATATTAAGTAATACATGTATGAGTACAATTAGGTGATCTGGATCCATAGGCATTAGCTTGATATACACATAAGGAATTGATGTGAGTAATCATAATTCCTGTGTGTATGTTAAATGTGGAATTGATGTGAGTAATCGTAATTCCCATTTATGTGAAATAAGGAATTGATGTGAGTAATCATAATTCCTGTGTGTATGTTAAATGTGGAATTGATGTGAGTAATCGTAATTCTCATTTATGTGAAATAAGGAATTGATGTGAGTAATCATAATTCCTGAGTGTATGTTAAATGTGGAATTGATATGAGTAATCGTAATTCCCATTTATGTGAAATAAGGAATTGATGTGAGTAATCATAATTCCTGTGTGTATGTTAAATGTGGAATTGATGTGAGTAATCGTAATTCCCATTTATGTGAAATAAGGAATTGATGTGAGTAATCGTAATTCCTGATTTCTTAGGATGAATAGAGATTGACATGAGTAATTGTAATCTCTATATCCTTTCTAATAAATGGGCATATGTGGTTGCGATTTATTAGATGAGAGCATTGATATAGAATCTGGGATTGATTCGTAGAAGGCTCTGGTATATGATAATATGACTAGGTGAATTAGTCCTAATTATGGAGGTGGGGTAGATTCCCAGTAGTGAAAGGAGTTGTTGTACGGTAAGAAAAGGAATAATCAGGTTTGTTGTAACTTGTTTACATTGATTTTACAAATGTTATCTTGGAAACGAATGTTCTCACTAGGCGTTAGCCTAATCGTTTCATATGATGTTTTCTTACCAGGTACCAGCTCGGGGAGGTAAAGGGTTGTGGGACGAGCGTTTTGATATAGCAAAGGTGGATGAATTTAACAAAGAAGAGATTTGGATGGATTGATAGATAACTTGATTAATCTGGTTGTAGTGACATAATTAGATTGATAGGTTATTTGAAGGATCTTGTAATGTGAATATACTCTTGATGGTTAATCCGTTGTCTGTTTTTATAAGTTGAAGTATTTATTGTCATAACCTATTATAACTTGAGGTTTAAATTGGCTCAGATTTTGGGGTGTTACAATATGGTATCAGAGCACTAGTTTAAGCGAACTAAGTATGCTGATAAGATACTTAGACTTAAGCTGAGATGGAGTAGGTTATGATATGTGAGATATGGGTAGTAACTTCGAACGGTAATGTAGTTTCAAGATAACTTGGTTAAATATTTTAAGTTAGGAATCTTAGTGAAACTGTTTGGTTATGGTTCGTAATGAGAAAATACTATCGATATGTGGAAAGTTGGGAGAAAGAGACAAGTAATACTTGAAAGATAGTATTCCACGCTAACGTGGGGAAGCAATGATAGAAAGATTGGACTTAAGAATGTAGTCTTACTACAAGTTCATTAGAGTTATCACCTTTGATATACAACCCTTTAGTGCTTGGTTGAGACGTGTTTGTGTGGTGCGATAGTGATGTGAGAAGGTGATAGCATTTTGTGTCGAAGAAACGTATAAGTCATGGATGCAATGATGGATTGCCGTAGTTTTTGAAGCATAATTGATGAGAAAAGTTGTTATGTGAAGGAGCGGGAATCGTTTTTAGAAAAACCTTTTGATAAATTACAATCTAAGAGGGTGAATATAGGTATAATGGTATTATATCTTTGAGTTGTTAGTGTGACTTTAAAGTCGGAAGAAAGTATGTGAGATAGGTACCCTTCTTTGTTTACCTGATTTCGATTTCGGGGACGAAATCATTTTCAAGTTGGGGAGTATTGTAACATCCTGAATTTTCGTTAATAGTATTTTAATGAGAATTGGGATTTATTTGTATTTTGACTAACCTTGAATTATATGGGAGCTTTATAATTCAATAGGGTTAAAATACAAGGGATTTAAAGTTGGATGTTACTTGTGGGAATATTGGAAATTGAGGGGGGTGTTGGGTTACTGTAACGTCCCAAAAATTACAAGCAAATTTAAATTTTTAAATAAACATTTCATTTATAACAACTCATTAAATGATCCCAACGTTTCGTTTGCAAACTCATAATTAATATCTTCATAATAAAAACCAGCGGAATTAAACGTTTAATTATTAAAAACCGTAAAGCAACCAGCTCTCCTCGCGCGCCAGTGTGTACTCGTCACGCCTTGGAGCCGCCTGTACCTGAAACCACAATCTATTGGGAAAGGGTAAGCACGAAGCTTAGTGAATTCAACACCATAAGTAACACAGTTATTTCCACACCACCATAAACAGATAATTGCACATAAACAGCATACAAGTCTACGAACAAATCATAGATGTGCATACTCACACCAACCCACCTAATAGGCATACGTCGGTCCCACCGACCACACGACCATCGTGTAAACGCAACCCGGCACCCCCGGGTTCATACGCCACCCGCGTATACAACCTTCGGTCCCACCGAATTACTACGCCACCCGCGTATATGACCCTCGGCCTCGCCGAACTCCTACGCCACCCGCGTAGTCACAACAATAAAGGTCCGACTAGACACCCCACTATTTAACCCCGCATCAAAAGCAAATAGAACTACCACATACATACACAACGTAATGTAAAAATAACCGTCATTAGTTATAGTGAGAGAACTCACCTCGAATGCGCGCCTAGCTCAACAATACAATTTCAAGCTTCCCAATTACGGTCACTTCCCAGCACCTAAACGCATGTTAAAACGTGTCAATACGAGACCCGGATCCTACGACACGACACACGCTTAAACCGTCACTAAAACTATTTTCCGCTCTCGCCAAACAGGTCTGTTCGGGACCTGTTTCGACCCCTTTAAACCCAGAAAATTCCCAATATTATTTCATGATTAAAAAGTAATCTGAGATAGGGTTTCAAGGACATATTATACGCCTCCTAACGATTTTTCTACAATTTATTAGGAATTAATTACGAACGACTACCAAAGCTGCTAGTTTTCGGTCCAGCCTGCACAAACAGCCCAATACAGCCTAGCTACGGGCTTAATCAGACTTTCGGCAAAACACGAAAAACCTTCCCAACTCGATTTGGGAACTTTGGGCACCAATTTCACCTCAAAGCGAGTTACGAGCAGAAAGTTATGGTCTACACAAAACAGTGGCAGATTCCAGAATTTTACACATAAAATGACGAATCACCGAACTTGCGACCACTTTTTCGCCCAGCTAGAGACCGAACCAGTTTTCTGCTAAAACACAGAAAACGTGCCCGACCCCGAACTTGAACCGTGGGCGCCAGTTTCGGCTCAAACGGAGTTACGACGGAAAAGTTATGGTCAAACGAAAACTGGACAACACACTTAGAATTTGCATAAAAAGATAACTTTATAAAACGGTTCGCGTTTGGCTTAACGGTTTGGGATTTACGCTACGAGTGTCACCCACTGCCACCGCCCTCCACCCACAGCCACCGCAGCGACGGCGTGCGGCGGTGGTGGACTCGCCGGAAAACGAAAAGGAAAAAAGGAAAAGAAACGAGACGAACGAGAGAGCTACTTACCTTACGACGACGTCTCACCACCACAACCAAACCTCTCTCTCTCGATTCCTCCGACGACAGCAGGTGGTGGCGATCTCCGGCGACAGCAGCAGCGGCGGCGAAGGGTGGCTGCCGCTGCGTTCTTTCTTCCTCTTCTCTCTTCTTTCTCGCGTTCCTCTCTCACTTCGATTCTCTCTCTCTCGGCCGCACAACACAAGGAAAAGAGAAAAGGCTCTTAGGGTTTAGGTGATTGGTTTGGTTTGCTTGATTCACAAGGAAAAAGGAAACGAGAGATAGGAAATCAGTCATGGGCCAAGACCCATGCAAAGAGTTCCAAGAATTGCACAAATAGCCCCTCAACTACACCTTATCTCACAATCTACATCCAAATGACACATGCGCTAACATTTTGGTCCTTTTCGACACCAAACCAATAACCAAAAACAAATAAAGGTGGACATTTTAAATAATTAAAATTAATTAATAAACGTACCGGAACACGGGCTTTACAACTCTCCCCCTCTTGAATTAGACTTCGTCCTCGAAGTCTATGCCCGTGAATAGCTCTAGATAATTCTCCCGCATCTCAGCCTCGGGTTCCCAAGTCCACTTGGAACCCCTTCGGTGTTGCCACTGGACTTCCACTAACTGGAACCTACATTTCTCACACCGTCAAAAATTTCTCTAATACTCTGCTTACCAACAAAACTCCTTCCAGAACACTCCAACAACGGGAATCGTTCTTAGTTAAACGACTTTGATTGTCTCCCAACCCTAGATGTTCCATACATCCTGATTCAAATTTCAAGCTCTAACCATTCTAAAGCTGCTCACAGTATACCCTACAGGATACTCGACTACGATCATTCCTACCCTTAACTGTCGATTAACTTCCACGAATTCTAATAGACTCCAAAGATTATATTAACAAAACATCGACCCCCTGCCGAACATCGGTCCAACCGATTACAATAACAAACATCGGCCACCCGCCGAACATCGGTCCAACCGATTACAATAACAAACATCGGCCACCCGCCGAACATCGGTCCAACCGATTACCATAACGAACATCGGCCACCCGCCGAACATCGGTCCAACCGATTACCATAACGAACATCGGCCACCCGCCGAACATCGGTCCAACCGATTACCATAACGAACATCGGCCACCCGCCGAACATCGGTCCAACCGATTACAATAACAAACATCGGCCACCCGCCGAACATCGGTCCAACCGATTACCATAACAAACATCGGCCACCCGCCGAACATCGGTCCAACCGATTACAATGAATCACATAAGCGTGGTATTATCCTAGACACTATCACCAATAGATATCCCCCACAATCAAGTCAGCTAACACTCACGTAGGTCATTCCCTTAACCGATACTACCCGGTCTACATTACCAACACGCGTGGAATACCCAACCTTCCACCGTCGACATATCTTCCACACTCGCTCTATGAAGCCTAGTTACACCGTAACAAGATACACCTTAACGCCTACCTCCCAGGTACGTCCCAAGTCCCGACACATTGGAACTACCTCTCAGGTAAGTGCCCAAGACTGTGTCCTCTTAGTGCCTACTGGAAAGTCAAATTCATAACACATGGATACCGGGGTCCCACCCCGAGATACCCAATCGACCGTTACCAATGACTGACTGACATGACCAAGGATCCAATGCAAACAATCCACCAACAACATGCCTATCCCGGAATGACTCACTCACCCAAACATGAAAATGCTCAACGTGCAATAAGTGCAAGACTGTGCAACAAAACAACCCATCAACAAAACTTCACATCGAGCCATTAAAAACCGTGCAATTGACCCACGACTATCTCAAAGTAAAAACCGAGCAAAATGCTCCACGCTTGCTAGACCCATAAGTCGGTCAAAAACGCGTTTAAATAAAGTTTAAGCAAGCAATACTCTAAAATAAACATTAGTCCCAACCTCGACACGGGTTAAACCAAAGAGTTTTCCGAAAGGACTCACACCTTTAAAAATCTCAAAATGACACATACACTTATAAGCGCACTTCCCAAATGGTTTACAGAATCATTTACAAAATATTTTCAACGTCAAGACTTTTTTTTCATTTCAAAAAGACCGTAAGCAATAAAACTACTATTACCAGGTCGGTAGTTACGCAAAAATGGACACGCTCGTCCCACATATGAAAATCATGTTGAAAATCATTTCATTGCAGCTTAGTTTACTCACAAAACGTAAAGCGAAATAAATAATTTCTTTGAAAATGAACCGTCACGGTTCTAGTATGAATTGACTCATGACATGTATTTAAAGTAACCGCTCGATCTTACACCGGGTGCGACAAAAGTGTACACATAATTTCAAAATCAGTTCCACGACATTTGACCCCAAAATTTCTCTTTTTTCAACATCAAATGTCGTGGCACAGGGTTCACCCACAAATCTTACGCGTGTCGGCTAGTCATACAAAACGATGAAACGGTTTACAAATATACTTTTGTTAAAACACAAATGTCTCGTGTAAGTTTCAAACTTAAGGATAAAAACCAATCTGTTTCCATCATTTGAAAATATCGACTAAAACCTCATAAAATCTCAAAAGGTGGGGTTCTTTAAATTGATTTCCAAGATTTCCCCAAATGGTCACATAAACAAACAAGATATGCACCTCGGGAAATTAAACCCACACGACTCAACATGCCGTAAAACAGAACTTATTTTAACCAACTCACTCAAATAGCTTTATACAGACATCGTGGAATGTAACTTTCCGTCTCAACTCTAACATATGTGGAGGAGTTCCAATGTTAAAGTCACAAGCCGTAGCCACTTGCCCGACATTTTAAACACCACAAAACACGGATATCATCTTACCCGGAAGAACCGATGGAAAAATAACGAAATGAGACAAATTCTAACAAGGTTTGCACTCCCGTGATAAAACGATTTCATACACTTTCAAAACCATATTTCAAAATCTTGTGTGTGTGCTGAACATTTCCCAAAATTCCAAAACACCATCCAATAAATGATTTGAAACACAAGAATTTGTTAATGCAATCTATTTCAAAATCAAACTTTGTGCATGACTTAGACGGCATTCTACGCCTCGACTCCTACTCCTCCAAATCTCTCTGGTCCACTAACGTCATCCGGACATTTAAACCTCTTAGGCAAGTTGGGAAATTACGTCAAATAATCCCTACGATTTTTCCTCAAATCAAAGTCGGCTCTATAAGCCTATGATTCTAGCACAATCATCCATCTTGGCCCGAAACAAACATCATCCTCATCGTCACTCCAAGTGACTAATACTAGAATCGTCCTTTTATTCCAACGACTACTAATTTATAACATTCGACACTACCCCAACGATCATCCCATCAAAGCAAAACAAGTACACACCTGTACTAGTAGGTTTACCATAGTTGTTCCTCCTTGTGATGGCTATTCTGGGTAGATATTACAACGAGTTATTAGCACATAATAACTCACACTAACAACGCTCACGCTCAACTCCTTGGATTCCTCGTGACTTTCTTCGACTCGAGCATTGATCCTGTGTTTCCAATAGTAGGAGCTCTACTACTACCTTCCACACCTATCATCACTCGTTCCGAGTTCCATCCGATGGGTCCAAGTAGTTTCTCGCCGATAACTACACACATATGCCCGCACCGGCATATGTACACACTCTTCCTAGCTCCCTAGGAATAATCATAATACCCCACTACCCTTGCTAGGGCGGAACCCCCACTAACCCTGACGAGTCGCCTCGTGCACGCACAGTCGTATACAGTGGAAACCAGATAGACATTCGAATATAAGATTCTATCCTACAACGGTTGGACTCAAACAAGAGCTGCGCAATAGAACTAAATCCAACATTCTAAGGCTATTCGGTTCCTACCGCATACAACCTATAGTGCATCCGCTTAACAACCTATCAAAGTTATCATAAGTTCCTAATAGCAAGTAACAACCATACAATAAAGTGTAATAAGCACCAAGCAATTTAGCATACATACTCCTATGTTCTAGAAAGCAATCTAGCACACATACTCATACATAAACACCCTTCCCAGCTCTCTAGGAACTTCCTCTTATCCCACTACCCTTGCTACTACCGAATCCCTACTAATTATAACGAGTGACCTCGCGAATACCTGATTATATGCAGTGCGAAATAAATAGACATTCGAATACAAGATTCTATCCTAGAACGGTTGGACTCAAACAAGAGCTGCGCAATAGAACTAAATCAAATATTCTAAGGCTATAAATCTCTTACTGCATACAACCTAGAGGGCATCCACTTAGTAACCTATCATAATTAGCATAAATTCCTAATAGCAAGCAGTACAACATACATCATAGTGTCCACAACAGGCAATCTAGCATGCATACTCTATGATCTAGAAAGCAATAAAACACTAAGTACTGTACCTTTCCCCTTTGGCTCCGGCTGACTGTACACACTGCGCCTCCGATCACCGTTTCTCAAACGGATTTTTCCTTCTTTTTATTCCCCAAAAACTTTAAAGAAAATTTTTATAGCCGCAAACTTGAGATCAAACACACCGAAATGCGTTTGATTCACTCAAGCCGTGCTCTGATACCAAGTTGTAACGTCCCAAAAATTACAAGCAAATTTAAATTTTTAAATAAACATTTCATTTATAACAACTCATTAAATGATCCCAACGTTTCGTTTGCAAACTCATAATTAATATCTTCATAATAAAAACCAGCGGAATTAAACGTTTAATTATTAAAAACCGTAAAGCAACCAGCTCTCCTCGCGCGCCAGTGTGTACTCGTCACGCCTTGGAGCCGCCTGTACCTGAAACCACAATCTATTGGGAAAGGGTAAGCACGAAGCTTAGTGAATTCAACACCATAAGTAACACAGTTATTTCCACACCACCATAAACAGATAATTGCACATAAACAGCATACAAGTCTACGAACAAATCATAGATGTGCATACTCACACCAACCCACCTAATAGGCATACGTCGGTCCCACCGACCACACGACCATCGTGTAAACGCAACCCGACACCCCTGGGTTCATACGCCACCCGCGTATACAACCTTCGGTCCCACCGAATTACTACGCCACCCGCGTATATGACCCTCAGTAATGAAAGTTTGGTGTTACTTTTGGAAAGATTAGAACTTGGAGGTGTGAATTGTAAATCTTGAAAGTGTATTTGGATAAGATGATGAGATAATTAAATATCTCAGTCTTGTGTTCTTTTGAGTCGGTCATTAGGCAGAGAGAAAGAAGAAAAGAAGTTCAGTTCTTCATTTGGTAAGAATTTTTACCCAAGTTTCTGATAAATCTTGTTGCTGATTTATGGTGGTAAATCGATTTTCTGTGCTGAATTGATTTCCAGAATCGATAGCAGCAGATTGGAATCAGTTTAAGGCAGAGAAGAGGATCTTTGCAATTAAGGTGAGTTCATTCGATTCTTTGTACAAATCAGTGTTTTTAAGTTATAGTAACCTTGGTATATTTGTATGAACTGACTGAGGATTGATTAGAATGAGTAGATTGAACTGATTTCATGTTTTAAATCGATTTGAGGACTTGTTGAACGGACAGTACGCAAAACCTTGAATGTCCCGGTAGTGGAAGTCCCGGTAGTCGGAAGTCCTGGTAGTGGAAGTCCCGGTAGTGAATGTCCTGGTAGTGGAAGTCCCGGTAGTGGAAGTCCCGGTAGTTGAATGTCCCGGTAGATTGAATGTCCCGGTAGTGAATGTCCCGGTAGTGGAAGTCCCGTTAGTCAGAAGTCCTGGTAGTGGAAGTCCCGGTAGAGGCAAGTCCCGGTACAGGTGAGTCCCGGTATATCTAAATGGTATCAAAATTTGATATGGCTCAAGGATATGATAAGTTAAGTATCTAGAGGCCTTGTATTTTATGTATCTTTCTGGATGTAATGAAATGTGCATTTATGTAAATCGTGGAGATATGCGATTTAGGAATTGTGATGGGAATTATATAGCTTGAACATACATACCCTTGAAAAGTAGTATGTTAGGTTTATAGACTGCGCTAGTCGATGCTAGGCAGGAATGTGTTAAGTGTAATGAATAAGGTTTGCTCATACTGAATGATATGAGGAATCTATATTAAGTAATACATGTATGAGTACAATTAGGTGATATGGATCCATAGGCATTAGCTTGATATACACATAAGGAATTGATGTGAGTAATCATAATTCCTGTGTGTATGTTAAATGTGGAATTGATGTGAGTAATCGTAATTCCCATTTATGTGAAATAAGGAATTGATGTGAGTAATCATAATTCCTGTGTGTATGTTAAATGTGGAATTGATGTGAGTAATCGTAATTCTCATTTATGTGAAATAAGGAATTGATGTGAGTAATCATAATTCCTGAGTGTATGTTAAATGTGGAATTGATATGAGTAATCGTAATTCCCATTTATGTGAAATAAGGAATTGATGTGAGTAATCATAATTCCTGTGTGTATGTTAAATGTGGAATTGATGTGAGTAATCGTAATTCCCATTTATGTGAAATAAGGAATTGATGTGAGTAATCGTAATTCCTGATTTCTTAGGATGAAAAGAGATTGACATGAGTAATTGTAATCTCTACATCCTTTCTAATAAATGGGCATATGTGGTTGCGATTTATTAGATGAGAGCATTGATCTAGAATCTGGGATTGATTCGTAGAAGGCTCTGGTATATGATAATATGACTAGGTGAATTAGTCATAATTATGGAGGTGGGGTAGATTCCCAGTAGTGAAAGGAGTTGTTGTACGGTAAGAAAAGGAATAATCAGGTTTGTTGTAACTTGTTTACATTGATTTTACAAATGTTATCTTGGAAACGGATGTTCTCACTAGGCGTTAGCCTAATCGTTTCATATGATGTTTTCTTACCAGGTACCAGCTCGGGGAGGTAAAGGGTTGTGGGATGAGCGTTTTGATTTAGCAAAGATGGATGAATTTAACAAAGAAGAGATTTGGATGGATTGATAGATAACTTGATTAATCTGGTTGTAGTGACATAATTAGATTGATAGGTTATTTGAAGGATCTTGTAATGTGAATATACTCTTGATGGTTAATCCACTGCCTGTTTTTATAAGTTGAAGTATTTATTGTCATAACCTGTTATAACTTGAGGTTTAAATTGGCTCAGATTTTGGGGTGTTACAATATCGGTGGAGGATCGGGACCGATACCAAAACTAACTCGAGATTTGGATCAGTTATAGCTCGACGGTTCTTAATCGGTTATGATTTCCATTCAGAAATAAGGTCCTGCCTGTCTGGGACCGGTTATGGGTCTGACCCGTTTTTTTTTTAAATTTTATTTTGAAATGTATTTTTAATTATATTTTTAAATAAAAAATATTTATTAGTGTATTTGATTGACCAAGTTATAATAAAATGTATCGACCAAATTCTTCAAAAATATTTTTATAAGTTAAAAATCAGTTTAAAAAAAATAAGTGGGACCGGTCTCGGCCCGGACCGGATCGGTTCTCATAACTGGGTCTTAAAAGCTTTAACCGGGCATTCGTATTTGGGTCAAGACCGGTCACGCCAGAACCGATTACGAGATCACTATTTAAGATCGAAACTAGAGGTGATCATTTATGAGCTTGGACCGGGCCCAGGTCGGGCCTAACAAATTCTTTTGTCCAACGAGTCTAATATAGTAAACTCAAGCCCGTTTTTGCGGGCTTATGGACATGCCCGTACCCACCTTATTAACGGGCCGGGGTCGCCCACAGTCTAACAGGCGTATTTATTTGTTTTTACCTTTGAAAAACAAAATTTATACAAAATTGTAAGTTATATAAAATCATTTAAATTACGTAAGTTTTTTCAAGCATAAAATATCAATATATATCGTATGAAAAATAGTTTCACAATATATGAAGCATGTACATTTTCTCTCTAACGATTTATCAAATTTCAAAGTCCAGGTTTCTTCAATAACAAAACATTTATCCACCTAATATTTCAAGATTGAGATTTGAGATGTACTGTATAAATAGCCATATTAATTAATATATTTAGGTGACGGTTGGTACTTAGTAGAGGGAACTCAACCCAATCTTTTTAATAAAAATCAATAAATTATTAATTATATATAAAATTTAATCAACTATAATAATATAACGGGTCGGGTAGGCTTGTCCGAGTTTTTTTTTTTCATTTTCCAAACCCGTCCATTAATTTTAGCGATCTAACCCAAGCCCGCTCATTTTTTCGAGAATGGATGTCCAGACCCGCTTTTCTAACGGGCTTAATAAATTGGGTCTAGCAAGTTGTACCGCCCATAACAGCTCTAATTGAGACCGATTTGGACCCTACCAAAAACCAATTTTTGGCCATCGTCGTGGTGCTGCATTGAGGCCGCCATTTGTGAACATGGAATAGAAGCTGCTACTAGTCTTATATATAATATGTTGATGAAACTTAACAATATTCAATAGACTAGTTATGTACATGTGCAATGCGGCGGGATGTAAAAAGCATTAGTTGAACTATTTGTTAAAAACCAAATTTTATGTTTGAATAAATGAGACTCACGATCTTTTCCCTTTCCACGACATACAATAATTACGCAATACACAGAGTATGATAGTATCCAAGGGCACTTGGTCTCCATATACATGAGTTATCGGTAAAATTGAGAAGTCGTATACATGAATATTCGGGTGTGCAAGACATGAATGGTTTGAAAACACAAACAGAACCTGAACCAAAAATGAGATGTTTGTGTAAAACCCGAATGCTC
Organism: Saussurea involucrata; assembly: GCA_033807775.1. Lineage (NCBI taxonomy): Eukaryota > Viridiplantae > Streptophyta > Magnoliopsida > Asterales > Asteraceae > Saussurea > Saussurea involucrata. Next base: position 18,686,993 of record CM066326.1, read on the forward strand.
GGAAATTCAAAAATCCGAAGCCCTAGTTTTGGGGGGATATTTAGGTTCGGTTGGGTTTGATTTTTCGCCACCCGACCCGCCCGAAAACCCTACATATACATATATACAATATTATAAAAGCATATAAATATATTTATTTATCTAATTATCCTTCAAAAATCCTAAATCTTAACCGGTCTTACTCTTTTCTATATAATAAAGCTATTATCAATTTCATCAATTCTCCCGATCAATTGAGTTAAGTGTCAAAATCGATTGAATATTATATTTATTTACATATAATTGTACCTGATACCCGATCAAACCCAACCCGAACCTAAAGTAATCCCGAGATCCGAAATCCTTAAAACACAAGACATAGCCATCGTATAATCCACTTGCACCCTTCTCAATCTACATTTGTCACTGACACTATAATATTTTTATTAAACCAATATTGTAAAATAAGTTGTGCAGTCATAACGAATCAGCAAATGCAAAATTAGAAAAAGGGTCCTCATGGTCATGGCTATTGAATTGACCAAAGATCAATTGTAATTTCTCAACCAAAAAGATCCAACTTACTATTTACATTTTAAATTAAGGGTGCAAATGAATTTATACCTATCACCATTCAAATTACGAAAATAATACCTTGAAAACATTAGTTTTTTCCTTCATGATCACAGTTCAACAACCTTGTAACACCCTGATCTTTGGAAGGTATCGATATTTTAAGATAAATATGAAAAATAGGATTTTGGATTGAATCCTAGATTTTATGATCTTGTTGGATGGAGAATTCAAATACGAGTCCAACGGTTCTTTCTGGAGCGAAATCAGAGCTAAAACGAAGAAGTTATGGCTAAAACAGTGTTCAGGAAGAAACCGGGTGACCAGAGCCGCGCGCGGGTGTAACCATGCGGGAAACCGCGCCGAGCGCCGGATCTGCATAAAAACGCCAAACTTCATTTCTTCATATCTCTCTCATTTCAACTCCGATTTTGTTGATTCAAGTTGCTATGGTTTCGTTTTTAAGAGCTTTTCAAGGATATGTTGTTAGTTTTGGGGAGATCCAATAGTATTTTGGGGTGGAATGGAATCAAAGATCAAGAGCTCATCCATCACTTCCATCTTCAAGAAATTTAAGGTTTTTTAGGTTTTCACCAAAACCTAAGTGGTGAGTTCATCCTCCTAGTTCCTAAACTTTATTATGAGTTGTAAATGCTCCATTGTTGACTTCCTAGTGTTTTATTTCTCCAATTTCAGTTTGGATGATTTTGAGAAAAGTTATGTCAAATTGGGGTTTTGGGTCAAAATGGAGATTTTGATGTTTTATGTTGGGGGAAACGATTCTAAGTATTTGGATCTGAATATTTATGGTTGGAAACTTATGGATCTAGGTTTTTGGAAGATTTGGCTTGAAGATTCGTGTTTCTTCAAAGGAGCTTACGTTTGGGGGAAAATCTAGATGTAGCCTAATATAGCAAGGTGAGTTCAAGTTGATTTGTGAAAACGTTGTACATGGCAAAATGTTTATTTTAAAGTGTTTTACAAGAAAATATGCATTGTTGGTTATTTGAATGATTTTGATTACTTAGAATATTTGATTTTATAAATCTTGCAAAATAACCATTTTTGGGATTTTGGATAACTTGATAAAATAAGCATTAATTGAAGTGTTTTGATATTTAATGCATAATTGAAGATTATCTAGTAAAAATACACTTTTAGTGTTTTGTTGGAAATATGCATAATTTTATGTGGTGGTACGTTTTGAAGCATGAACGTGTGGGTCATTGGGTTTTGGGTCATTTCCGACTAGGGATGGCAAAAAAAACCGAAACCGACGGTGAAAACCAAAAACCGAACATTTTGGTCGGTTTTGGGGACTTGTTAACGGGGACGGGGCGGGGATCGGGGACAATAGCGGGGATTTTAACGGGGACGGGGACCATCCTCACCGTCCCGGCCCGACCCGATATATATATATATATATAATATTATATATGTATACATTTTAAATCAAAATTTTGTATTGGGCTATAAGATAAATATGTTATATATGTGTATTAAAAAAACAAAGCATAACACCTAATTCAAATCAAGTTCAATATACCAATTGACCATTGACCAAGTCCAATTAAATCCCTAAATTACTAAATATTAATCGCATTCCTTGCTCTCTTGAGTGGCTGTTGCGGCTGTTAATCAACTAGTGAAATTCGTTCCTGCTGTTGTTAATCAATTCGTGGAGTGCAGTTTTTTTTTGTTTTTTTATGTCCTTGGTGATTGTCTAGTTGCAGCACGTGGGTTTATGGCAATTTTCTTTGTGTTTGTTCAAAGTTGGTGGTGCTATGGTGCTAATAATATGTTTTTTTTAAAAGTAGGTCATCAATAGCTATGTAAGTTGTCATCTAGCTATATAACATTTGTTTTTTCAACCAATTTACTTAATTAGTTAGTTATATGATTGATTAAAGAACATAATAGGGTTAATCTTTGTTTGAACACAATAAAATATTTTTAATCAATCTTAGGCAGGAAACTAAAATAGGTGGAACTTATAATCTCTTGAATATGATTAACTTGTTAATTGGATATTGAAGTTATCAAGATTTATTTGTTGTTTTAATTATTCGAGGCATTTATTAGTAATAGTTGTTATGGTGAAATTTGACAGGATTGTTAAATTGTATTTAATTGTTTGGTTATCTTTGTATAGGTGAAATGGAAAGACAATGTAACGACTCTACTACTACAAACCCTCATAGTCAACCAATTGGATCGTCACATGTGATTAATTCAATGCACGAGTCTAACACTCATAGTCAACCAATACCTGTGACTAATCCAGTGGCTCAAGATGAAACTCAAACTAATGATGGCTTTGATAATGAAGAACTTGAATCGGGGTCTAGAAAGAGGAAAACACGATCAGTAGTATGGAACCACTTTAAGAAGATAAAAGTGGATGGTAGTGATAAGGCCGAGTGCAATTATTGTAAGAAGAAATTGGGAGGGGGTTCTAAAAATGGTACAAGACATTTGCATGATCATTTCAAGTCTTGTGTAAGGCGACCCGTGCGAGATATACGCCAACATATCTTAGTAGGGAAGCAAAAGAAAGTTGATGGTACTTCATCATATGTTTGTAACTATACTTTTAATGCGGACCAATCAAGGAAAAATCTCGCGGAGATGATAATCGTACATGAGTATCCACTTTCAATAGTAGAGCATCACGGGTTTCGAAAATTTGTTAGAGGTCTTCAACCTTTGTTTAAGGTTCCGTCTCGAAATACCATTAAAAACGACATACTAAAGATTTATGATTTTGAAAGACAAAAGACATTGAAGCTATTAGAGAAGAACACCAGTAGGGTAGCAATTACGACTGATATGTGGACGGCAAGCAATCAAAAAAAGGGATTTATGGCGGTCACGGCTCACTTTATTAATCAAAATTGGAATATGCAAAGTCGGATTATGAGGTATATCTTTACTATTTACATTCTTTAATGTTAATTTGTTTACATTATTTTAAGTTTTATTAACATATCAAATGTTGAACAGATTTATGTATGTGCCTTGTCCACATACATCTGAAGTTCTCGCGGATGTACTTTATGATTGTTTATGTGACTGGAATCTTGATAAGAAATTGTCCACACTAACGGTTGATAATTGCACCACAAATGATGCAATAATCAACATATTGTTGGACAAGCTTCCTTTGAGTTCACTTATGATGGGTGGGAAGTTGTTTCACATGCGATGTTGCGCGCAAATTCTCAATTTGATACTTCAAGATGGATTGACTGTTATTGGGGAAGGGATTGAAAGGATTAGAGATAGTGTTGCCTATTGGACTGCAACACCAAAAAGGACTGAAAGATTTGAAGAAGCGGTCCGACAATTGGAAATACCATCCACCAAGAAATTGGCACATGATTGTAAGACTCGGTGGAACTCTACTTTCTTGATGATCAATGTTGCTATTGATTACAAGGATGTCTTTCGACGCTTAAAGCAACGCGATCCTCAATATAAAAGTTTGCCAACTGAGCGAGATTGGGAGTTCGCTAAAGAGATTTGTGATAGATTGCACTTATTTTATGAGGTAACTCTAATTTTAATTAAACTTTACCTTTGTGTTGTTGATATGAGGTAACTTAGTTGTTGTTTTTTGGTTTTTGGCAATCCTTAGGTGACGGTAATGTTTTCTGGTTCAAAGTATCCTACTGCAAATGTCTTTTTTCCTTCGATATGTGAAATTAGATATTCTTTGGTTGATTGTGCATGTTCTCCTAATGAAGTTATTAAGAACATGGCTTCCAAAATGCTTGTGAAGTTTGACAAGTATTGGTCTATTATACATGGGATTATGGGAATGGCGGCGATTTTGGATCCTTGGTATAAATTAAAGTTTGTGGAGTTACTTTTTTCTGTGTTATACGGACAAGACAGATCGGTGATTGAAGTTGAAAAGCTCAAGAAACTAGTCTACACTTTGTTTCAAGAATATGAATCTACTGATCCCGGTGTAAGAAACAACAATGAAAGTGTTAGTGGTTCTTCTTCTTTAAGTTCAGGGTCTTCAGCAAGTCATCGCGTTGAATTTAAAAAGCTATTATCAAACATTGCTTCGATTGCTAACCAACATGATGACTTAGGTGTTACGACTGAGTTGGACAATTAAATGAAAGAGAAACTGTTGCCTAAGGACATAGAGGTTGATTTGCTACTTTGGTGGAAGACAAATGGGTTTAAATACCCGACACTTCAAAGGATTGCTAGAGACATTTTAGCCGTTCCCATTTCTACTGTTGCCTCAGAATATGCATTTAGTACCGGTGGAAGATTGGTAACTCCACATCGTAGTTGACTTCATCCAAAAACGTTGGAGGCTCTAATGTGTGCTCAAAGTTGGCTATTGAATGAAATACGAGGTAACCATATAAATTTTATTTTCGTTATATATTTCAATCATTTTATTTTTATTGATAAATATATCGTGTTGTTTATATAGAAACTTGTTCCGATGAGACCGAAGCATATTGTCGGACTATTGAGTATGATTATGACATGGAAGAGGTAACTAACTAACTATACTACTATTGACAATAATTATGATATATTTATCTATTTGGTTCTTTACATCGAATATTTTATTTTGCAGGAAGCTAAGGAAAATTCAAGTTTGGGTTGACGAGTTTGTCCGTTTGAAAAGTTTCGACTTTTAAGTCGACACTCTACTTTATTTATCTATCATGAATCGTGATATTATGGATTATGTCTTGTTGGTCCCGAAGGCCTATACAAGTTTGTAGAAGGGGGGGGGGGGGGGGTTGAATACAAACACACAAAATTTACTTTTCTAAATTGTTTATTGATAAATCATTAACAATTTACAGCTTGTTGCGGAAACAAGATTAAGGATAAACCTAAATCTAAACAAGTTGGAACACTAAGGTTTCTTGCACTAAGAGAGATAAGGAAATTACTAATAATAACCTATCTTGAGATAAGAGATTGAACTTGTCCAGAGTTAGCAAGTTACTTCAAATGAAGTGGGTTCATCTCTTTATATACTGCATGCATTTAATGCAAGTCAGTATACACTTTACACGTGTCATCAGCTGGTTGGTTGCATGTCATTGACCTTTGTTGACAACCTTAGTAGCCGCATGGATGAACAGTGTAGTATCAGAGTGGTTGTACGATTTCAGACAGTCGGAGGTTCTTTTCTGACATTTCGTACGGAGTCGTGCAAGGGTGGTTAAGACAAAAGTACTTTGTACGAAGGACTTCATGATCAGCTTTCGTTGATTCAGAGCATTATCATTATCTATTCAGCGAATGATAAAGTTCAGCGATAGCTGAAGTCTTGTACTTGATACTTCACGTTGAGTGGACAAATCCGAGTCTTCGCTGATCCGCATCAGTTCATTAGGAGACTTGTCGCTGGTTCTTGAGCTTGATCTTCGACTTCAGCGTAGAACCTTTGTTGACGTGAAACTTGTCTTCAGGGATCATAAGTAAACAACTAACTTATCAGCAATCATCATAATGACTGAACAGACTCAGAGCATTAATGGTGAACAGTGTTCGCTGAATGTTTAATTTAAAGAGCGAGAGTTCCTATCAGCGGTACTGTAAGATCTTAGTACTTATCAGCGATAGTGAAACTCTGATACATATTGTTTACTTACAATTTTCACTAAGTATATAAGAGAGGGTCATTATCAAATCACTGAGGGTTTGGATCAACAATCTCCCCCTATTTGATTATGACATAGCAACAAAGAAAATTGCTATTTAATGAAAACATAAGGATAAAAAGAACTCATAAAATATTTGTCCCTTTTACTGTTTTCTGGGATCTTTTCAGTACTGATGGAGTAAAGTACATTCGCTGAAATCTTTCTTTAAAACTTTGAATCAGGTTACAAAGAGAAATGGAAAGATTACAAGTACACGCGAAATAAATTACAAGTACAAAAGAATAACTGATATAATAGAGAAATAGGCGATCATATCAGTTTGTAAAGGGTTCTTCCTTAATGAGAAGTTCATCAAGGGTCATTGATGTGGTGGGAATCATCCAGTCAGGAACGGTTACACCTTGTTTTCTTTTGATCAACGCTTCTTCAAAAATCAAGGGTTTCAGATGTCGTGCCTGAGGGTCATTCCTGAAGCCACACCAGTAGATGAGATCTCTCAGCTGTTCGATGGGAGTGATGTGAAGTTCAGAGATGCGTTGAAAATGCTTTCCACCATCGTAGTCATGGAAAAATATCCCGTAGGGCTCGCTTATGACTTTGCCAGGGATGAAAGTCTCACCAGGAGGAAGAGATGTGTCAAGCATGGAAAGATCAGGATCAGGACCAAGGACTTCAGCACGTGAAAAACCAATACCTGTTTCATTTCGTATGACAGGGCCATCAATTGAAGATTTAGATTTCTTCTTCTTCGCTGAGGCCTTTCTTTTCTGACTTTCGAGAGGAGGAGGAGGAGGAATATCCACACAGGAGTAGACTAAGTCGATGTCTTTGTTGATCAGCTTTTCAACATGTTCCTTGTACTTCGACTGAGACTTCTGGATGGCTAACCTGATCTCCAACCATTCAGAGAGACCGTACTTCATTATGGCTTCATCATAGAATTTTTCGTACTTCTTATCTTCTCTGAATATCTCGACTTCAGCGATTGAAACAAGGGTTGTTCTTCCAGAGATGAATACCTTGTTGATTTTGGCAGGAGAGAGTCTGTAGTTGACCTTTTCTTTGCACCAGGCTAAAGTGGACTGAGACACAGTTCTCTTTTCTTCAGTTATCTTCTTGGCGTCTTCCCAGAGCTGACGTTGAACTTCAATAGGAACTCTTTTCAGCTTGGGGTCTTTCACTGATCGTTTAGAAAGCTGGATGGCGTATTCTCTGTCCTTTTCTTCAGCTTCCTTTCTTTCAGCGATTAATCTTTCAGCTCTGAGGTGATCCTTGTATTCCTTTTGGGAAATTCTGAACTTTTGAGGAACTGAAGGAAGTTGATCACGCCTCAGAATGATTCGCTGATCCTCGAATTGCTTTATTATCTCCTCTCTTCTTTTCTGATCCTCTTCACTTAGCTTTTGAGGAGCTAAGGAAGGTCTGCATCTGTGCGAGAGTAGCTGTTCTTCTGGTTCATCAGTCTCAGAGATCAAATCTAAGACTGGGATTATTTCTTCAGCAGCAGCTGGTATTATTGGTGAAGTCGCAGTTGTGGAACCTTCAGCGATATCCTCAAACAGGGGAGAGGACTAGCTGAAACACAGCGATCTTACAAGTAAGAACTTGGGTAGAATTAGAGAGAGAAAATTTGTTCAAGTGTATAGGCTTGGGTAGTAGAACTGATAGTGTATGATAGAGGAGGGATGGAGTGAGAGATGTTTAGTGTACCTGACAAACCGGCTTTTCAAGCAAGATCGTCAGATTGTCATCTTCAGCGACGCTTTTGCCTTTGCCTTTCTCAGCTCCAGAGGCTGAGGGCTTTGTCTTTGTCCGCTCCCCTGAAGGTTCATTTATCGAGATTCCCTTAAGAACTTTGATCCTCGGAGCAGGTTTGACGATAAAGAAGTCATCGTCATCTTCGTCATCATCATCATCATTCTTTGGAGAAGAGGATGGTTCATTATCAGGGATGTCGACGGCTTCATCATCTTCTGCTTCGGATTCGGTTTTATCAGCTTCTTCTTCGAGTTGCTCCCCCTCAGATACAGAGGCGAGCTTCTCGGTTTCCTTAGGGTTTTCATCTCCCTGAGGTCCAGCGGTGGTTTCTTCAGCATCCTTCTTCTCTCCCCTGATAGATTCATCATGGGAAAGGTCTTCAGCGCTCTTGGAGAGATCTTCAGCGCTCTTCTCCCCCTCTTTCTCATGATGAGTGGGGGAGGAATGGGATGACCCAGCAGCGTTGGCAGGTTCACTGTCTTCTTGGTCAGAGATACCTATACAACCTTCAATCTTTGCTATTCTGTCTTGAAGGCCAGAAATAGCAGGATTGATCTTCTCCAGCTCAGTGCGATCCGCCGCTGTGAAATTGTCAGATGCAGGGACAGTGGCAGGGGCAGGAGCAGGAGTATTCGCTTTGTGTAGTAGCTGCTCGATCATCGTTTTCATCGAACTAACATCGGTCTTTATAGAGCCTAAGTCAGTCTTTACAGTAGACATATCTCCCTCTAGTTGTCCAACCGATGTCTTCAGCGTTGTGACCTCGCTGGACATGGATGAAACTGAATTTTTTAGAGAGGTGTAGTCTGTGTAGATGTCAGCGAGCACCTTGGCGAAGTCGCTGAGAGTTTTATCAACCTGCTTCATGTCATCTGTGGAAGCCTTCTTCTCCACCACCGTTGTCAGCTTTGTAAGATTCTCTCCAGCGTTTGTTACAGCTGTAGAGTTATTTGAAAGAGTAGTGGTGAGACCTGTCAGCTTTGTCTCCACGGACTTCAGAGAGGCGTTGATGTCTCCCAAATTAGGACCTGTAACATATAAGAACTTGTGAACATAGGAAAGCTCAGAAGTTTGGGGTTTAGTGACAGTGTTTATGGGTTGGTGTGTACCTGCAGGAGAATTGATGAACTCGTCATAATTACGGGTTCCTGAAAAATGTTCCATGTCATCTTCAAAAGTGCCCATGGATTGTCCTGCAGGTCCTGTCTTCATCATTTCTGGAGTATCAGCTTTAGTTTCCGTAGAAATGATGGCAGCTCCAACGAAATCTGGAGGAGAGACCAAATGAGTAGAGGGAGGAGCGAAGGATAAGAATGGAGGTTGGGTTCTGAGTTCAGCGTTGGATTCGCTGAAAAACACTTCATCAGTCTTTTGAGAGACTGGAGGAGGTTGGGTAGGTTACAAGTTTGTAACCTCAGCGTTTAGAGACGCTGAAGTTGGGATGGAATGGATGGGTTGTTCAGGTGTGGTAGAGCGTACCACTGAACGTTCCTTCAGCTCTGCAGAAAGAGCTGAGGAGTCTTCAGCATGAGATTGATGGGGTTGCTCCTTTGTTTTCTTGATCCTTTTAGAACCAAGTGGGGTAGATGATTGTTTCCTTTTCTTAGAATGAGAGGATTTTGTGGCCAGGGTATCAGCGATGGGTATTGTCGCTGAAGGAGCCACAGAAGTAGAAGAAGAAGGGTTGAGAAGAGTTAAAAGGGTAGAAAGACGTACCTCATTTTCAACTGGTTTGAAGCCAAGTACCTTAGGGCCAACCTGAGAGAGTTTCAGGTCACCCTCTTGCGGGTAGCTGTCCTTCAGGCCATATTGGAAGATGGCACTGATGAATCGGGGGTAAGGAACCCATGGAGGTCTGTCAGCGGCAGAGTCTACGTTTTGCACCAAGTCATCATAGATAAGAGATGCCCAGTCAATGTGTAGACCTTTCAGCAGAGCGTATCCCATTGCTTGCTGAGGTTGAGCGGCTTGGTCAGAGGAGCCGGTCTTGGCAGTCATGCAGCTGATTAAGTGAGCGAAGATGAAGTTCATCTCGCTGGGCATTTTCGACTTCTTTAGCAGGGTCAGCTTCTTCTCGGGCTTCTTGTCTCTGCCAATTTCCCATACATAGGCCATTGCATCGAAAAATGCAATAAGAGCTTCTTTGTCAGCGAGTTTCTTATGGTCAGGGAAAGGAACAAAAGGCTTTTCTTTTGTAGCGTTGGGAAAGTTCAGAGCTTTGCGAATGATGGCAGGTGTGATCTTTATCGTGCCATACTCAGTATCGCTGAGGATACAATCAATTGTTTTGGAGGGATCTTTGGCGGATGGTAACTGAGAATGTCTGGCAGAGTACCAGAACTGGGATAGTAGTAGCTGACTTGCAGGAGGTGAGATGGTCAGGGCTGTTGAAATGCAGCAATTCTTTAGGAAATTCACAGCATCTTTCAGATGTGTGACTTGCTTTCGAGGAGGAAACTCGAGAAGCGCATAAAGGTTTTTCGTTTTGGTCCAATCTAGTTGATCCAGAGTGAATTTAACCTGAGGAGCCTTGATAATTTCCACTTCCTCAGAATCAGCGGAGATGTTCTCAGCGGTAGCAGGAATGTCAGACGATGCCATTTCTCTGTATTATCAGTTCAACCAAAGATGTTAACAAATAAGAATAATCTTAATGTGGAAAGATTTTCCATTAAGATGGTTCAAATTTTATCCATTTCATTCAGACACAAATGTCTTAATGAAGATTAGGGTTTTTCTTGATTTTAAGAAACGAAATGTAAAACCCATTTATTCTTGTTATCCAGTTTTCTATGAAGAAATAGATTCTGGAAACGAATGAAGAACAAGTTTAAGATTTTTGCATTTAAACTTGAAGAACAACCATGAAATGGTTGTGTTCATAAAACCATGAAAAAAAATGATTTCATTTTTAAGAAGTTCTTTTGTTTGATCTTGTTAAAACAAGGAAAAGATCGGAAACAAGTTATACGCATTCGGTAATAAATAAGAACATATTAACCTTGATGTTTGATGAAGAAGATGATGAACAGTTCTTGAAGTTTTAGAAAGCACAAATGCAACAGTGATTCTTTCTTGCGGAGGAAGATTGTTCGCGTAAAAGAAAAATATAAACCATGAGTTTGTTTATATAGAGAGATTAGAGAGAGAAAATCTTGAGCGGGAAAAGATTTTCATCATGACACGGACACGTGTTTGCATTTGATTGGAAGTTTGAACGAGACGTGCAAACGTGTGTCAGAAAGAGAAACGTGTCGGGGTTTATCCGTTGCAATGACGTCACAACTGTCCTTTCATATTCTTTTAGGATGTCTCTGAGGTTTTGAAAGCTCAGGGACTCTTTTACAAATATGAAGCGCTGAATGAAAATATCAGTGATGGTTTTAAGAATTTTCAAAATATCGCTGTTAAGGAAGAGATATTCAGCGATGCATTTTGTTTTGAAATCTTGCATTTTCATGCGATTGTCAGAGAGAGAAAACATACCTTGATATCAGCTTAACCAAGTTTTATTCAGAGAGAAGATGATTGAATAGGTTATACGAGTTGATTTTATCCTATCGCTGATCAATGTGAACCGTTGAGGATTTTACCCTTCAAAGTTCAGCATTCCAAGCTCGCTGATGAGAAAGTTGAATCTTGTCTCATCAAGAGGTTTGGTAAATAAATCAGCTAACTGATAATCAGTTGGGATAAAATGAAGTTCTATATCACCATTCATCACATGATCTCTGATAAAACGATATCTGATTTCTATGTGTTTGGTCTTTGAATGTAGCACTGGATTGTTTGCTATATCGATGGCACTTGTGCTGTCGCAATAGATTGGAATTTTGGAGAGCTGAAGATCATAGTCTAGTAGCTGATTTCTCATCCACAAGACTTGAGAACAACAACTTCCAGCAGCTACATATTCAGCTTCAGCTGTGGAAGTGGACACTGAATTTTGCTTTTTACTAGTCCAACTTACCAGCTTTCCACCCAGGAGATGACATCCTCCTGTGGTGCTTTTCCTATCCATTTTGCAACCTGCAAAATCACTATCTGAATAGGCGGTTAGATCGAATCCTGAATCTTTGGGATACCAAAGACCTAGGTTCGCTGTACCCTTAAGGTATCGAAAGATTCGCTTTACAGCTTTCATATGAGATAGCATAGGTTCAGCTTGATATCGTGCACACAAACATGTTGCATACATAATATCGGGTCGGCTAGCTGTAAGATACAAGAGAGAGCCGATCATCCCACGGTACAGCGTGACATTAACAGGTATTCCCTTTGAATCCTTGTCAAGTGTCAGTGGTGGTGCCATAGGGGTTTTCATAGCTGAACTATGAGTTAAATCAAATTTCTTCAGCATATCTTTAACATACTTTCCCTGATTAATAAAAGTTCCTTTTTCAGTTTGCTTAATCTGAAGACCAAGGAAATATGGAGATAAGTAGAAAGAGTGTCATACCATGCACGAGGAGCTTGCTTCAAGCCATAAAGTGCCTTATCCAGTTTATAAACATAACATGGATGCTTAGAATCTGAGAATCCTGGAGGTTGTTCCACATACACTTCTTCATTCAGCTTTCCATTCAGAAACGCTGACTTAACATCCATCTGATGTACTTTGAAGTTTTTGTGAACAGCATATGCTAAGAATAGACGAATAGATTCAAGTCTTGCTACTGGAGCAAATGTTTCGTCATAATCTATACATTCCTCTTGTCTGTATCCCTGAGCAACAAGACGAGCTTTGTTGCGGGTTACAGTACCATGTTCGTCCAACTTGTTTCGATAGACCCATTTAGTGCCTATTACTGTTTTATCAGTTGGTCTCCGAACAAGTTTCCAAACTTTGTTTCTTTCGAATTCAGTCAGCTCTTCTTGCATGGCGCTGACCCAGTTTGGATCTTTGAGGGCATCATCTATTTTCTTTGGTTCAGTTAGAGAAATAAAGTTAACAAATAAACAAATATTACCTGCACTTCGTCGAGTCTGAACACCAGCGTTTGGATTACCAAGAATTTGATCAATTGGGTGATTTACGGTCCATCGCTGAGCCGGAGCATAAGTTGCTGACTCATCTTGAACTGGAGGAGCTGAAGATGAGGCTTCAGCTACTTCTGGAGTTTCAGCTAAGAGAGGAATACTTGCATTTGTCATTTCATTTACTGATTGCTGAGAGATAGATGGAATGTCTGAGGCATTTGGTTCAGCGGTAGGTATAGTGTTTATAGGAACAGCTGAGACCCATGATGTTTCAGCTTCACTATTCTGCATGTTTGGAATGATAGGACTTTCATCTTCTACTGGATGAGCATGAGGAGTGGGAATATCTTCTGAATCACCAAGATGAGAAAACATCCATTGATTCAGTTCTTCAGTATCAGCGGACGGTTTAGAGTTCGCTGAACGGGATTCGTCAAACGTGACGTGAATAGTTTCTTCTACATTTTGTCTTCTACGATTGAAGACTCTGAAGGCTTTGGAAACTGAGGAGTATCCAAGAAAGATTCCATCATCAGCCTTAGGATCAAACTTTCCAAGAGCATCTCTGTTGTTCAGTATGAAACACTGACATCCAAAGATGTGAAGAAAGCTGATTGAAGGCTTTCTCCCATGAAAGAGTTCATAGGCTGTCTTTTTGAATCTTTTAACTATCAGCGACCTGTTTTGCGTAAAACAAGCAGTGTTGACAGCTTCTGCCCAAAACTGAGTAGGCAGGTGAGAATCGCTGAGCATTGAACGTGCAGCTTCAATAATTGTTCTATTTCTTCTTTCAGCGACTCCATTTTGTTGCGGTGTTCTCACTGAAGAGAAGTTGTGAGAAATACCCTTACTCTCAAGGAAGGAATCAAGAGAACTGTTTTTGAATTCAGTCCCATGATCACTCCTTATTGAGCGAACGGTCAGATTGTTCAGGGTTTCCATCTTCCGAACAAAGGTGATGAGTTCTTCAGGGGTGTCACTCTTAGAACGGAGAAACATTACCCAAGTGAAGCGAGAGAATTCATCAACTATGACCAGCGTATATTTCTTTCCAGCGATGGATTGTTTGTTAACAGGACCAAACAAATCCATATGGAGTAGTTGTAGAGGAGATGACACTGATGAAACTTGCTTAGATTTAAAGCTTGCTTTGGTCTGCTTCCCTTTTTCACACGCTGAACATAAAGACTCTTTGGCGTATGAATGCTGAGGTAGACCAGTGACTAACTCTTTTGAAGAAAGAGTGTTTAGTGTCTTGAAATTTAGATGAGATAGCCTCTTATACCATAGCCAGTTGACATCAGATGAGGCCTTTGAGAAGAAACAGGAGTTCTCAGTGGTTGTTGAGTCCATGTTTATTACATAAACATTTTCCAAACGATAACCGCTGAGAGCTATCTTCTCCTTTTTGTCAGTGACAAAGCAGGATTCCTTAGTAAAGATTACTTTGTTATCCATGTCGCAAAGCTGACTGATGCTTAGAAGATTATGCTTCAGCCCTTCAACATATGCGACTCTTCTGAAGGAGGTTGTACCATTTGAAAGTACACCATACCCTCGGGTATGTCCTTTTCCATTTCCACCTAAAGTTACAGAGGGACCCTTCTCTTCCTTGTATTCAGCGAGCAGACTTTTCTTTCCAGTCATGTGTCTAGAGAATCCGCTATCGAGATACCAGATACCCTTCTTAACCTGCAATACAAAGGAAGATTAGTTTTTCTTGGGGTACCCACTTGACCATGTATACACATTTGTCAGTGGAAGTAGTTGGAATGGAAGATTCAGCAGTCTTCGCAGCATTTGAAGATTCAGCTTTGTCTTTCTTCACTTTGGTTAATTTCTTAACTTCAGTGGTAGGATTCACCTTGACCTGATTTGCACCAGGGTTGGTCTTCTTTGCCTTGGGGGCAATCTTCACCTTAGCTATCTTTTCATCTTTGGTGGCTGTGGGGCACTTACTAGCAATATGATCGGTAAGTCCACAGTGATAACATTTCCTATAACTAAAAATAGTTCTAGGACCATTTGAATGTTGAGCTTTTGATTTCGAATTAGAAGTGCCAGCACCAAGTAAACTATTGGCTTTAGAAATGGGACGAACATTCAGTTCTTTAGATTTCTTACCAAGGACATCCACTCTGAGTCTAGGAGTAGATCGCTGAATAGATCCAGAGATCTGCTTCCTTGATCCAGAGGGATGAGCCACTGAAGCTTTAGAAGCATTCAGCTTTGGTACTAAGGTACCCTTCTGAGGATTCTGGTAAATAACATTTCCTTTACCTTTGTCTTTAGAGACAGAGGTAGGTTTTGAATAAACCATTTTCTCCTTGCCTTTTGAGGAGGTAGGAGTTTCCTCAGGGATTGGTGTATTGGACGAGGAGCACTGAGAAGATGAAGCATCAGCGACTGAGGATATGAACGTTCCAAATTTAAGCATTGAACGCTCAGTGGTTGGTTTTGGAGTATCATATTTGTAACCCAGACCACGTTTATCACTTAGGGGAATCTGAGACTTTATTATCTCAGTGATCTTTGTTGAAGAATTACACCATCCTTCAACAGTAGCTTTTTCAGCTTTTAATGCAGCGATAGCTTCTGCTCGTTCGATTTTGACTAGCTGATTTAAATATACTTGATCTTTAAAATCTTCTTCAATTTTAGAAAGCTTTTCTATTTGAAGGTGGCAGTTTTTAAGCTTTTCAGCGAGATCAAGGTTTTGGTTTTCAACCACAGTTTTGCCGTTCATGGCTTCGTATAAACTTCTAGTCAAGAGATCGATCTTACGGAGACTATCAACTTCATCAATATTTGTAATATTGGTAAAGAAGGAAGGTGATACCTGAATAGCAGAGGTTGAAGTGGAGGGAATGTCTGAACTTTCTTCCTCTTCTTCAATCTTGGCCATAAGACATAGATTTGCTTCATCATCTTCAGAGTCAGATGATGATGCTTCTTCATCAGAAGCAGCCCAATCATAGTTAGCCATCAGGCCTTTACTTTTCTTCTTAAAGCTTTTCAGCTTAGCATATTTTTCTTTCAGCTTTGAATATTTGTCATCTTTATTCCTTGGAACAAAGGATTTCTTTGTAAAAGCTGAGGGTCTAGAAACTTTCTTAGACCTGCACTCGTTAGCGAAATGTCCTGTCTTTTCGCAGTTAAAACAAGTAGCAGTAGCCTTATCAACAAAAGTTGATGATCTAGGCTTGTCAGTTATGGAAAGAGGTTTGTTCTTTCTAAACATTTTCTTTTTGGCAAATCTCCTGAACTTTTTAGTTAGGAGAGCCAAAGATTCATCATCATCTGAAGAATAAGAATCTGATGACCTTTCAGAGTTACTTTCTAACTCAGTGATAGTGACCGAGGGTCGCTGAGTAGAAGGTTCCTCTGAGATTAAAGCAACAGGGGTGCTTTTGGAATCTTTTACAAGATTCTTCTTAAGATGGCTCGATTGCTCATTATTCAGCAACGTGCCATATAAGGTTGAAAGGGTCATTGATTTTAGAACCTTTGACAGCTTGAGACACATAGAATAATTGTCCCAGCTTTCAGGTAAACATTCTAGAAACTTTGTCAGAACTTCAAAGTTAGAATATTCCTTACCAACAGTTTTCAGATCTATAATTAAACAATTAAAACGTTGGTGAACTTCAGAGAGAGATTCATTCTTACCAGAAATGAAGCTTTCGTATTGTCTTACCAGGTTGATCTTTCTTGAGTCCTGGACTTCAGACGTTCCTTCATACTGAACACATATTGTGTCCCACATGGCTTTTGATGTTTTCAGATTCATGACGGAATGGTAGACTTCGTCAGGAAGAGCCATGGATAGTATGGATCTGGATTTTGTATCTATAGCCACTTTCTTCTTATCTTCGTCAGTCCATTGAAAGATTTCCTTAGGGACCAACCTTTCTGGAATAGCAAGTCTATTCTCAGCGGCTGGAACTGCAGCATCAATTCTTACAGGGATGAATGGACCATTCTCGAGATAGTAAGGCATAGTAGGGTCTACACCTTCTAGGAAGAGTGTCATCCTATTTTTCCATAAGTTGAAGTTATCTATGGAAAATCTAAGGGGTTTAGCAAGAGAACCATTGTCTATATAAATTTGTGTTTGTGTTGGTGGCCATTTTCAGATAATAGCAAGGAAGAGAAATATCTTAGATTAGATCTTGTTTATGAGATAAAACAAAACCGCTCTGATACCACTTGTTGGTCCCGAAGGTCTATACAAGTTTTTAGAAGGGGGGGGGGGGGTGAATACAAACACACAGATTTTACTTTTCTAAATTGTTTATTGATAAATCATTAACAATTTACAGCTTGTTGCGGAAACAAGATTAAGGATAAACCTAAATCTAAACAAGTTGGAACACTAAGGTTTCTTGCACTAAGAGAGATAAGGAAATTACTAATAATAACCTATCTTGAGATAAGAGATTGAACTTGTCCAGAGTTAGCAAGTTACTTCAAATGAAGTGGGTTCATCTCTTTATATACTGCATGCATTTAATGCAAGTCAGTATACACTTTACACGTGTCATCAGCTGGTTGGTTGCATGTCATTGACCTTTGTTGACAACCTTAGTAGCCGCATGGATGAACAGTGTAGTATCAGAGTGGTTGTACGATTTCAGACAGTCGGAGGTTCTTTTCTGACATTTCGTACGGAGTCGTGCAAGGGTGGTTAAGACAAAAGTACTTTGTACGGAGAACTTCATGATCAGCTTTCGTTGATTCAGAGCATTATCATTATCTATTCAGCGAATGATAAAGTTCAGCGATAGCTGAAGTCTTGTACTTGATACTTCACGTTGAGTGGACAAATCCGAGTCTTCGCTGATCCGCATCAGTTCATTAGGAGACTTGTCGCTGGTTCTTGAGCTTGATCTTCGACTTCAGCGTAGAACCTTTGTTGACGTGAAACTTGTCTTCAGGGATCATAAGTAAACAACTAACTTATCAGCGATCATCATAATGACTGAACACTCTCAGAGCATTAATGGTGAACAGTGTTCGCTGAATGTTTAATTTAAAGAGCGAGAGTTCCTATCAGCGGTACTGTAAGATCTTAGTACTTATCAGCGATAGTGAAACTCTGATACATATTGTTTACTTACAATTTTCACTAAGTATATAAGAGAGGGTCATTATCAAATCACTGAGGGTTTGGATCAACAATCTCCCCCTATTTGATTATGACATAGCAACAAAGAAAATTGCTATTTAATGAAAACATAAGGATAAAAAGAACTCATAAAATATTTGTCCCTTTTACTGTTTTCTGGGATCTTTTCAGTACTGATGGAGTAAAGTACATTCGCTGAAATCTTTCTTTAAAACTTTGAATCAGGTTACAAAGAGAAATGGAAAGATTACAAGTACAAGCGAAATAAATTACAAGTACAAAAGAATAATTGATATAATAGAGAAATAGGCGATCATATCAGTTTGTAAAGGGTTCTTCCTTAATGAGAAGTGCATCAAGGGTCATTGATGTGGTGGGAATCTTCCAGTCAGGAACGGTTACACCTTGTTTTCTTTTGATCAGCGCTTCTTCAAAAATCAAGGGTTTCAGATGTCGTGCCTGAGGGTCATTCCTGAAGCCACACCAGTAGATGAGATCTCTCAGCTGTTCGATGGGAGTGATGTGAAGTTCAGAGATGCGTTGAAAATGCTTTCCACCATCGTAGTCATGGAAAAATATCCCGTAGGGTTCGCTTATGACTTTGCCAGGGATGAAAGTCTCACCAGGAGGAAGAGATGTGTCAAGCATGGAAAGATCAGGATCAGGACCAAGGACTTCAGCACGTGAAAAACCAATACCTGTTTCATTTCGTATGACAGGGCCATCAATTGAAGATTTAGATTTCTTCTTCTTCGCTGAGGCCTTTCTTTTCTGACTTTCGAGAGGAGGAGGAGGAGGAATATCCACACAGGAGTAGACTAAGTCGATTTCTTTGTTGATCAGCTTTTCAACATGTTCCTTGTACTTCGACTGAGACTTCTGGATGGCTAACCTGATCTCCAACCATTCAGAGAGACCGTACTTCGTTATGGCTTCATCATAGAATTTTTCGTACTTCTTATCTTCTCTGAATATCTCGACTTCAGCGATTGAAACAAGGGTTGTTCTTCCAGAGATGAATACCTTGTTGATTTTGGCAGGAGAGAGTCTGTAGTTGACCTTTTCTTTGCACCAGGCTAAAGTGGACTGAGACACAGTTCTCTTTTCTTCAGTTATCTTCTTGGCGTCTTCCCAGAGCTGACGTTGAACTTCAATAGGAACTCTTTTCAGCTTGGGGTCTTTCACTGATCGTTTAGAAAGCTGGATGGCGTATTCTCTGTCCTTTTCTTCAGCTTCCTTTCTTTCAGCGATTAATCTTTCAGCTCTGAGGTGATCCTTGTATTCCTTTTGGGAAATTCTGAACTTTTGAGGAACTGAAGGAAGTTGATCACGCCTCAGAATGATTCGCTGATCCTCGAATTGCTTTATTATCTCCTCTCTTCTTTTCTGATCCTCTTCACTTAGCTTTTGAGGAGCTAAGGAAGGTCTGCATCTGTGCGAGAGTAGCTGTTCTTCTGGTTCATCAGTCTCAGAGATCAAATCTAAGACTGGGATTATTTCTTCAGCAGCAGCTGGTATTATTGGTGAAGTCGCAGTTGTGGAACCTTCAGCGATATCCTCAAACAGGGGAGAGGACTAGCTGAAACACAGCGATCTTACAAGTAAGAACTTGGGTAAAATTAGAGAGAGAAAATTTGTTCAAGTGTATAGGCTTGGGTAGTAGAACTGATAGTGTATGATAGAGGAGGGATGGAGTGAGAGATGTTTAGTGTACCTGACAAACCGGCTTTTCAAGCAAGATCGTCAGATTGTCATCTTCAGCAACGCCTTTGCCTTTGCCTTTCTCAGCTCCAGAGGCTGAGGGCTTTGTCTTTGTCCGCTCCCCTGAAGGTTCATTTATCGAGATTCCCTTAAGAACTTTGATCCTCGGAGCAGGTTTGACGATAAAGAAGTCATCGTCATCTTCGTCATCATCATCATCATTCTTTGGAGAAGAGGATGGTTCATTATCAGGGATATCGACGGCTTCATCATCTTCTGCTTCGGATTCGGTTTTATCAGCTTCTTCTTCGAGTTGCTCCCCCTCAGATACAGAGGCGAGCTTCTCGGTTTCCTCAGGGTTTTCATCTCCCTGAGGTCCATCGGTGGTTTCTTCAGCATCCTTCTTCTCTCCCCTGATAGATTCATCATGGGAAAGGTCTTCAGCGCTCTTGGAGAGATCTTCAACGCTCTTCTCCCCCTCTTTCTCATGATGAGTGGGGGAGGAATGGGATGACCCAGCAGCGTTGGTAGGTTCACTGTCTTCTTGGTCAGAGATACCTATACAACCTTCAATCTTTGCTATTCTGTCTTGAAGGCCAGAAATAGTAGGATTGATCTTCTCCAGCTCAGTGCGATCCGCCGCTGTGAAATTGTCAGATGCAGGGACAGGGGCAGGGGAAGGAGCAGGAGTATTCGATTTGTGTAGTAGCTGCTCGATCATCGTTTTCATCGAACTAACATCGGTCTTTATAGAGCCTAAGTCAGTCTTTACAGTAGACATATCTCCCTCTAGTTGTCCAACCGATGTCTTCAGCGTTGTGACCTCGCTGGACATGGATGAAACTGAATTTTTTAGAGAGGTGTAGTCTATGTAGATGTCAGCGAGCACCTTGGCGAAGTCGCTGAGAGTTTTATCAACCTGCTTCATGTCATTTGTGGAAGCCTTCTTCTCCACCACCGTTGTCAGCTTTGTAAGATTCTCTCCAGCGTTTGTTACAACTGTAGAGTTATTTGAAAGAGTAGTGGTGAGACCTGTCAGCTTTGTCTCCACGGACTTCAGAGAGGCGTTGATGTCTCCCAAATTAGGACCTGTAACATATAAGAACTTGTGAAAATAGGAAAGCTCAGAAGTTTGGGGTTTAGTGACAGTGTTTATGGGTTGGTGTGTACCTGCAGGAGAATTGATGAACTCGTCATAATTACGGGTTCCTGAAAAATGTTCCATGTCATCTTCAAAAGTGCCCATGGATTGTCCTGCAGGTCCTGTCTTCATCATTTCTGGAGTATCAGCTTTAGTTTCCGTAGAAATGATGGCAGCTCCAACGAAATCTGGAGGAGAGACCAAATGAGTAGAGGGAGGAGCGAAGGATAAGAATGGAGGTTGGGTTCTGAGTTCAGCGTTGGATTCGCTGAAAAACACTTCATCAGTCTTTTGAGAGACTGAAGGAGGTTGGGTAGGTTCCAAGTTTGTAACCTCAGCGTTTAGAGACGCTGAAGTTGGGATGGAATGGATGGGTTGTTCAGGTGTGGCAGAGCGTACCACTGAACGTTCCTTCAGCTCTGCAGAAAGAGCTGAGGAGTCTTCAGCATGAGATTGCTGGGGTTGCTCCTTTGTTTTCTTGATCCTTTTAGAACCAAGTGGGGTAGATGATTGTTTCCTTTTCTTAGAAGGAGAGGATTTTGTGGCCAAGGTATCAGCGATGGGTATTGTCGCTGAAGGAGCCACAGAAGTAGAAGAAGAAGGGTTGAGAAGAGTTAAAAGGGTAGAAAGACGTACCTCATTTTCAACTGGTTTGAAGTCAAGTACCTTAGGGCCAACCTGAGATAGTTTTCGGTCACCCTTTTGCGGGTAGCTATCCTTCAGGCCATATTGGAAGATGACACTGATGAATCGGGGGTAAGGAACCCATGGAGGTCTGTCAGCGGCAGAGTCTACTTTTTGCACCAAGTCATCATAGATAAGAGATGCCCAGTCAATGTGTAGACCTTTCAGCAGAGCGTATCCCATTGCTTGCTGAGGTTGAGCGGCTTGGTCAGAGGAGACGGTCTTGGCAGTCATGCAGCTGATTAAATGAGCGAAGATGAAGTTCTTCTCGCTGGGCATTTTCGACTTCTTTAGCAGGGTCAGCTTCTTCTCGGGCTTCTTGTCTCTGCCAATTTCCCATACATAGGCCATTGCATCGAAAAATGCAATAAGAGCTTCTTTGTCAGCGAGTTTCTTATGGTCAGGGAAAGGAACAAAAGGATTTTCTTTTGTAGCGTTGGGAAAGTTCAGAGCTTTGCGAATGATGGCAGGTGTGATCTTTATCGTGCCATACTCAGTATCGCTGAGGATACAATCAATTGTTTTGGAGGGATCTTTGGCGGATGGTAACTGAGAATGTCTGGCAGAGTACCAGAACTGGGATAGTAGTAGCTGACTTGCAGGAGGTGAGATGGCCAGGGCTGTTGAAATGCAGCAATTCTTTAGGAAATTCACAGCATCTTTCAGATGTGTGACTTGCTTTCGAGGAGGAAACTCGAGAAGCGCAGAAAGGTTGTTCGTTTTGGTCCAATCTAGTTGATCCAGAGTGAACTTAACCTGAGGAGCCTTGATAATTTCCACTTCCTCAGAATCAGCGGAGATGTTCTCAGCGGTAGCAGGAATGTCAGACGATGCCATTTCTCTGTATTATCAGTTCAACCAAAGATGTTAACAAATAAGAATAATCTTAATGTGGAAAGATTTTCCATTAAGATGGTTCAAATTTTATCCATTTCATTCAGACACAAATGTCTTAATGAAGATTAGGGTTTTTCTTGATTTTAAGAAACGAAATGTAAAACCCATTTATTCTTGTTATGCAGTTTTCTATGAAGAAATAGATTCTGGAAACGAATGAAGAACAAGTTTAAGATTTTTGCATTTAAACTTGAAGAACAACCATGAAATGGTAGTGTTCATAAAACCATGAAAAAAAAATGATTTCATTTTTAAGAAGTTCTTTTGTTTGATCTTGTTAAAACAAGGAAAAGATCGGAAACAAGTTATACGCATTCGGTAATAAATAAGAACATATTAACCTTGATGTTTGATGAAGAAGATGATGAACAGTTCTTGAAGTTTTAGAAAGCACAAATGCAACAGTGATTCTTTCTTGCGGAGGAAGATTGTTTGCGTAAAAGAAAAATATAAACCACGAGTTTGTTTATATAGAGAGAGAAAATCTTGAGCGGGAAAAGATTTTCATCATGACACAGACACGTGTTTGCATTTGATTGGAAGTTTGAACGAGACGTGCAAACGTGTGTCAGAAAGAGAAACGTGTCGAGGTTTATCCGTTGCAATGACGTCACAACTGTCCTTTCATATTCTTTTAGGATGTCTCTGAGGTTTTGAAAGCTCAAGGACTCTTTTACAAATATGAAGCGCTGAATGAAAATATCAGTGATGGTTTTAAGAATTTTCAAAATATCGCTGTTAAGGAAGAGATATTCAGCGATGCATTTTGTTTTGAAATCTTGCATTTTCATGCGATTGTCAGAGAGAGAAAACATACCTTGATATCAGCTTAACCAAGTTTTATTCAGAGAGAAGATGATTGAATAGGTTATACGAGTTGATTTTATCCTATCGCTGATCAATGTGAACCGTTGAGGATTTTACCCTTCAAAGTTCAGCATTCCAAGCTCGCTGATGAGAAAGTTGAATCTTGTCTCATCAAGAGGTTTGGTAAATAAATCAGCTAACTGATAATCAGTTGGGATAAAATGAAGTTCTATATCACCATTCATCACATGATCTCTGATAAAATGATATCTGATTTCTATGTGTTTGGTCTTTGAATGTAGTACTGGATTGTTTGCTATGGCGATGGCACTTGTGCTGTCGCAATAGATTGGAATTTTGGAGAGCTGAAGATCATAGTCTAGTAGCTGATTTCTCATCCACAAGACTTGAGAACAACAGCTTCCAGCAACTACATATTCAGCTTCAGCTGTGGAAGTGGACACTGAATTTTGCTTTTTACTAGTCCAACTTACCAGCTTTCCACCCAGGAGATGACATCCTCCTGTGGTGCTTTTCCTATCCATTTTGCAACCTGCAAAATCACTATCTGAATAGGCGGTTAGATCGAATTCTGAATCTTTGGGATACCAAAGACCTAGGTTCGCTGTACCCTTAAGGTATCGAAAGATTCGCTTTACAACTTTCATATGAGATAGCATAGGTTCAGTTTGATATCGTGCACACAAACATGTTGCATACATAATATCGGGTCGGCTAGCTATAAGATACAAGAGAGAGCCGATCATCCCACGGTACAGCGTGACATTAACAGGTATTCCCTTTGAATCCTTGTCAAGTGTCAGTGGTGGTGCCATAGGGGTTTTCATAGCTGAACTATGAGTTAAATCAAATTTCTTCAGCATATCTTTAACATACTTTCCCTGATTAATAAAAGTTCCTTTTTCAGTTTGCTTAATCTGAAGACCAAGGAAATATGTTAGTTCACCCATCATGCTCATTTTATACTCATCTTTCATTCTATCAGCGAAACGAGTACAAAGATCAGGGTTGGTAGAACCAAATATAATGTCATCAACATATATTTGAACTAGAATGATATGACCTTTCACTTTTCTAAAAAATAGAGTTTTGTCAATCTTACCTCGCTCAAAATTTTCAATATGGAGATAAGTAGAAAGAGTGTCATACCATGCACGAGGAGCTTGCTTCAAGCCATAAAGTGCCTTATCCAGTTTATAAACATAACCTGGACGCTTAGAATCTGAGAATCCTGGGTTGTTCCACATACACTTCTTCATTCAACTTTCCATTCAGAAACGCTGACTTAACATCCATCTGATGTACTTTGAAGTTTTTGTGAACAACATATGCTAAGAATAGACGAATAGATTCAAGTCTTGCTACTGGAGAAAATGTTTCGTCATAATCTATACCTTCCTCTTGTCTGTATCCCTGAGCAACAAGACGAGCTTTGTTGCGGGTTACAGTACCATGTTCGTCCAACTTGTTTCGATAGACCCATTTAGTGCCTATTACTGTTTTATCAGTTGGTCTCCGAACAAGTTTCCAAACTTTGTTTCTTTCGAATTCAGTCAGCTCTTCTTGCATGGCGCTGACCCAGTTTGGATCTTTGAGGGCATCATCTATTTTCTTTGGTTCAGTTAGAGAAATAAAGTTAACAAATAAACAAATATTACCTGCACTTCATCGAGTTTGAACACCAGCGTTTGGATTACCAAGAATTTGATCAATTGGGTGATTTACGGTCCATCGCTGAGCCGGAGCATAAGTTGCTGACTCATCTTGAACTGGAGGAGCTGAAGATGAGGCTTCAGCTACTTCTGGAGTTTCAGCTAAGAGAGGAATACTTGCATTTTTCATTTCATTTACTGATTGCTGAGAGATAGATGGAATGTCTGAGGCATTTGGTTCAGCGGTAGGTATAGTGTTTATAGGAACAGCTGAGACCCATGATGTTTCAGCTTCACTATTCTGCATGTTTGGAATGGTAGGACTTTCATCTTCTACTGGATGAGCATGAGGAGTGGGAATATCTTCTGAATCACCAAGATGAGAAAACATCCATTGATTCAGTTCTTCAGTATCAGCGGACGGTTTAGAGTTCGCTGAACGGGATTCGTCAAACGTGACGTGAATAGTTTCTTCTACAGTTTGTCTTCTACGATTGAAGACTCTGAAGGCTTTGGAAACTGAGGAGTATCCAAGAAAGATTCCATCATCAGCCTTAGGATCAAACTTTCCAAGAGCATCTCTGTTGTTCAGTATGAAACACTGACATCCAAAGATGTGAAGAAAGCTGATTGAAGGCTTTCTCCCATGAAAGAGTTCATAGGCTGTCTTTTTGAATCTTTTAACTATCAGCGACCTGTTTTGCGTAAAACAAGCAGTGTTGACAGCTTCTGCCCAAAACTGAGTAGGCAGGTGAGAATCGTTGAGCATTGAACGTGCAGCTTCAATAATTGTTCTATTTCTTCTTTCAGCGACTCCATTTTGTTGCGATGTTCTCACTGAAGAGAAGTTGTGAGAAATACCCTTACTCTCAAGGAAGGAATCAAGAGAACTGTTTTTGAATTCAGTCCCATGATCACTCCTTATTGAGCGAACGGTCAGATTGTTCAGGGTTTCCATCTTCCGAACAAAGGTGATGAGTTCTTCAGGGGTGTCACTCTTAGAACGGAGAAACATTACCCAAGTGAAGCGAGAGAATTCATCAACTATGACCAGCGTATATTTCTTTCCAGCGATGGATTGTTTGTTAACAGGACCAAACAAATCCATATGGAGTAGTTGTAGAGGAGATGACACTGATGAAACTTGCTTAGATTTAAAGCTTGCTTTGGTCTGCTTCCCTTTTTCACACGCTGAACATAAAGACTCTTTGGCGTATGAATGCTGAGGTAGACCAGTGACTAACTCTTTTGAAGAAAGAGTGTTTAGTGTCTTGAAATTTAGATGAGATAGCCTCTTATGCCATAGCCAGTTGACATCAGATGAGGCCTTTGAGAAGAAACAGGAGTTCTCAGTGGTTGTTGAGTCCATGTTTATTACATAAACATTTTCCAAACGATAACCGCTGAGAGCTATCTTCTCCTTTTTGTCAGTGACAAAGCAGGATTCCTTAGTAAAGATTACTTTGTTATCCATGTCGCAAAGCTGACTGATGCTTAAAAGATTATGCTTCAGCCCTTCAACATATGCGACTCTTCTGAAAGAGGTTGTACCATTTGAAAGTACACCATACCCTCGGGTATGTCCTTTTCCATTTCCACCGAAAGTTACAGAGGGACCCTTCTCTTCCTTGTATTCAGCGAGCTGGCTTTTCTTTCCAGTCATGTATCTAGAGCATCCGCTATCGAGATACCAGATACCCTTCTTAACCTGCAATACAAAGGAAGATTAGTTTTTCTTGGGGTACCCACTTGACCATGTATACACATTTGTCAGTGGAAGTAGTTGGAATGGAAGATTCAGCAGTTTTCGCAGCATTTGAAGATTCAGCTTTGTCTTTCTTCACTTTGGTTAATTTCTTAACTTCAGTGGTAGGATTCACCTTGACCTGATTTGCACCAGGGTTGGTCTTCTTTGCCTTGGGGGCAATCTTCACCTTAGCTATCTTTTCAGCTTTGGTGGCTGTGGGGCACTTACTAGCAATATGATCGGTAAGTCCACAGTGATAACATTTCCTATAACTAAAAATAGTTCTAGGACCATTTGAATGCTGAGCTTTTGATTTCGAATTAGAAGTGCCAGCACCAAGTAAACTATTGGCTTTAGAAGTGGGACGAACATTCAGTTCTTCAGATTTCTTACCAAGGACATCCACTCTGAGTCTAGGAGTAGATCGCTGAATAGATCCAGAGATCTGCTTCCTTGATCCAGAGGGATGAGCCACTGAAGCTTTAGAAGCATTCAGCTTTGGTACTAAGGTACCCTTCTGAGGATTCTGGTAAATAACATTTCCTTTACCTTTGTCTTTAGAGACAGAGGTAGGTTTTGAATAAACCATTTTCTCCTTGCCTTTTGAGGAGGTAGGAGTTTCCTCAGGGATTGGTGTATTGGACGAGGAGCACTGAGAAGATGAAGTATCAGCGACTGAGGATATGAACGTTCCAAATTTAAGCATTGAACGCTCAGTGGTTGGTTTTGGAGTATCATATTTGTAACCCAGACCACGTTTATCACTTAGGGGAATCTGAGACTTTATTATCTCAGTGATATTTGTTGAAGAATTACACCATCCTTCAACAGTAGCTTTTTCAGATTTTAATGCAGCGATAGCTTCTGCTCGTTCGATTTTGACTAGCTGATTTAAATATACTTGATCTTTAAAATCTTCTTCAATTTTAGAAAGTTTTTCTATTTGAAGGTGGCAGTTTTTAAGCTTTTCAGCGAGATCAAGCTTTTGGTTTTCAACCACAGTTTTGCCGTTCATGGCTTCGTATAAACTTCTAGTCAAGAGATCGATCTTACGGAGACTATCAGCTTCATCAATATTTGTAATATTGGTAAAGAAGGAAGGTGATACCTGAATAGCAGAGGTTGAAGTGGAGGGAATGTCTGAACTTTCTTCCTCTTCTTCAATCTTGGCCATAAGACATAGATTTGCTTCATCATCTTCAGAGTCAGATGATGATGCTTCTTCATCAGAAGCAGCCCAGTCATAGTTAGCCATCAGGCCTTTACTTTTCTTCTTAAAGCTTTTCAGCTTAGCATATTTTTCTTTCAGCTTTGAATATTTGTCATCTTTATTCCTTGGAACAAAGGATTTCTTTGTAAAAGCTGAGGGTCTAGAAACTTTCTTAGACCTGCACTCGTTAGCGAAATGTCCTGTCTTTTCGCAGTTAAAACAAGTAGCAATAGCCTTATCAACAAAAGCTGATGATCTAGGCTTGTCAGTTATGGAAAGAGGTTTGTTCTTTCTAAACATTTTCTTTTTGGCAAATCTCCTGAACTTTTTAGTTAGGAGAGCCAAAGATTCATCATCATCTGAAGAATAAGAATCTGATGACCTTTCAGAGTTACTTTCTAACTCAGTGATAGTGACCGAGGGTCGCTGAGTAGAAGGTTCCTCTGAGATTAAAGCAACAGGGGTGCTTTTGGAATCTTTTACAAGATTCTTCTTAAGATGGCTCGATTGCTCATTATTCAGCAACGTGCCATATAAGGTTGAAAGGGTCATTGATTTTAGATCCTTTGACAGCTTGAGACACATAGAATAATTGTCCCAGCTTTCAGGTAAACATTCTAGAAACTTTGTCAGAACTTCAAAGTTAGAATATTCCTTACCAACAGTTTTCAGATCTATAATTAAACAATTAAAACGTTGGTGAACTTCAGAGAGAGATTCATTCTTACCAGAAATGAAGCTTTCGTATTGTCTTACCAGGTTGATCTTTCTTGAGTCCTGGACTTCAGACGTTCCTTCATACTGAACACATATTGTGTCCCACATGGCTTTTGATGTTTTCAGATTCATGACGGAATGGTAGACTTCGTCAGGAAGAGCCATGGATAGTATGGATCTGGATTTTGTATCTATAGCCACTTTCTTCTTATCTTCGTCAGTCCATTGAAAGATTTCCTTAGGGACCAGCCTTTCTGGAATAGCCGGTCTATTCTCAGCGGCTGGAACTGCAGCATCAATTCTTACAGGGATGAATGGACCATTCTCGAGATAGTAAGGCATAGTAGGGTCTACACCTTCTAGGAAGAGTGTCATCCTATTTTTCCATAAGTTGAAGTTATCTCTGGAAAATCTAAGGGGTTTAGCAAGAGAACCATTGTCTATATAATTTGTGTTTGTGTTGGTGGCCATTTTCAGATAATAGCAAGGAAGAGAAATATCTTAGATTAGATCTTGTTTATGAGATTAAACAAAACCGCTCTGATACCACTTGTTGGTCCCGAAGGCCTATACAAGTTTTTAGAAGGGGGGGGGGGGGGGTGAATACAAACACACAGATTTTACTTTTCTAAATTGTTTATTGATAAATCATTAACAATTTACAGCTTGTTGCGGAAACAAGATTAAGGATAAACCTAAATCTAAACAAGTTGGAACACTAAGGTTTCTTGCACTAAGAGAGATAAGGAAATTACTAATAATAACCTATCTTGAGATAAGAGATTGAACTTGTCCAGAGTTAGCAAGTTACTTCAAATGAAGTGGGTTCATCTCTTTATATACTGCATGCATTTAATGCAAGTTAGTATACACTTTACACGTGTCATCAGCTGGTTCGTTGCATGTCATTGACCTTTGTTGACAACCTTAGTAGCCGCATGGATGAACAGTATAGTATCAGAGTGGTTGTACGATTTCAGACAGTCGGAGGTTCTTTTCTGACATTTCGTACGGAGTCGTGCAAGGGTGGTTAAGACAAAAGTACTTTGTACGGAGGACTTCATGATCAGCTTTCGTTGATTCAGAGCATTATCATTATCTATTCAGCGAATGATAAAGTTCAGCGATAGCTGAAGTCTTGTACTTGATACTTCACGTTGAGTGGACAAATCTGAGTCTTCGCTGATCCGCATCAGTTCATTAGGAGACTTGTCGCTGGTTCTTGAGCTTGATCTTCGACTTCAGCGTAGAACCTTTGTTGACGTGAAACTTGTCTTCAGGGATCATAAGTAAACAACTAACTTATCAGTGATCATCATAATGACTGAACAGACTCAGAGCATTAATGGTGAACAGTGTTCGCTGAATGTTTAATTTAAAGAGCGAGAGTTCCTATCAGCGGTACTGTAAGATCTTAGTACTTATCAGCGATAGTGAAACTCTGATACATATTGTTTACTTACAATTTTCACTAAGTATATAAGAGAGGGTCATTATCAAATCACTGAGGGTTTGGATCAACATGTCTAGACTTTTGTTATCTTTTACATTGCAATTTAGCATATTTTGTTCGTGATGTTTGTTGGATTATATGTATTTGGCCGAATGAACTATTTTAGCATCTTTTTTCATGATTTATTTCGATGCAGCTACTTCTTTACTTCTTTAATTTATGTCTAAACTTGTGTTTTTTGTTTCGGGTCGGGTCGGGTCGGGGGAAAACCAACGGTTAACGGCGATGTTTTTCCTTAACGGGTTCCCCAATTGGGATCGGGGAAACCGCGGGGACCCGACGGGGATCCCCGATAAGATACCCGACGGGGATCGGTACGGTTTTGGGGATGGGATTGCTTATCGGTTTCGGGGACGGGGACCCTAAAAACCGCCCTGAACCCGACCCATTGCCATTCCGGTTTCCGACCTTGTGAACATTTTAAAAGCTGTAAACCATTCGGTTTGAGAAAATACGTAAGTTGGGTATTTTGATGGAGGAACCTTAAGTATTGTTATTTTAAATGATTTATTTTACGTTTGTAAATCTTTGGGTATAAATGCACTTGGATGTGTACTTTGGAAAATGGCGTGTCTTAAATTAAGAGTTGTGTGGAGTAATTCAAGTCTATGAAGTATCTTTTGCATAAACGGAGGTTATATGTGTTTTACTGGATTATTTGGTTTTCATGAGTGGTTAATTGGTTTTGGTTGAGCTTATGGCTCATTTTATGACTTTAATGAGTCTTGAGGACATTTGTCCGGATTTTTACATTTGAATATGGAGCTTTGGTCGTCAGTTGCATTTATTGCATTTTATTTGAAGAGTACATGTTTTGAGTGCGTGTGTCATTCAAGTGGAGTCGTGTACTATTAGACCGTAATGCATTGGATCCATAGGCATATGAGTCGATCATAATTGCATGGTGGAAAGTCTTGGTATTCTCACTTTAGGATGTACGTCGTCTTGACATTTTGTGTCTCGGCGTTGTGAAGAGGAACCATATTGGGTTGTACTCCGGGATTTTGGTTTATTGTTGATGTTCTAACACTTGTGCACGATATTTATACATCTTGGGTTATCAAGTAAGGAGCCGAGACTCCAAATCTTGAATGCTAGTAAGTAGGCAATAAAGGTTCCATGGAAACCTTGAGGTGTAACTTACTAGAGAATGAACATGCAATAAGATCGTGTATTCTTGAGGTGTAGCTGGGCACAATAGGCAATAAAGGATATGGTGGTGCCACCCATTGTTGGATGTGGGACTTGAGGTGTAGCTTTTTATAGCAGACAATAAAGTCCGACTCGAGTTGGAGCTTATTAAAGCAAACAATAGAGTCACGATCTGAGGTGTAGTTTAATAACATAGTTATGCGGCTTAACTTTGTGTTCCGCCACATACAATGGAATCGGGTCTCCCCCGTCACCGAAAGCTGTTGTTTGGGTATTTATTTTATCCATGTTTTCGGTGACGTATTTTATTTATATGGTTTGCTTTCCATATTTTATAGGTTGTGATGTATGCCTCATTCGCGCTTGGGATGTTTTGAATAATAGTGATTCATTTATGATTTCAATCATTTTGGAAATCAAATACTATTTCCCTTTTCAAGTGGGTTTCAGGATGAGTCCATTTTGAGAATCGTTTTATATTAGAGCTTTCATCACGGGATTTGTGTGTGTTGGAAAATGGGTGGTTTGCATTTAAAGTAAATCCTTTTTGAACTCATGATTTAAATTGCACCTCTCTCGTCTTAAGAATTATATAATCATGATAAAACTCTTGAACTCACTAGGCGTTAGCCTAGCCTTTTTATTTGTCGGCATGTGCAACAGGTTC
Source organism: Saussurea involucrata (assembly GCA_033807775.1). Classification (NCBI taxonomy): domain Eukaryota; kingdom Viridiplantae; phylum Streptophyta; class Magnoliopsida; order Asterales; family Asteraceae; genus Saussurea; species Saussurea involucrata. The sequence goes on from CM066326.1 coordinate 18,718,974, forward strand.
CAGTTGGGATGTAGTTCTAGTGACACTGTGAAGAGTGGAGAGCTAGTTGGGTGCTCAAGAAGTAAGTAGCTTGGTGAAGTCTTCCACACTTGGGGAATAACAACTTGATTTTGGGGTTGAGTAACACCCGACCTTTTGTAGTCTTGGCGAATGACTTAGGTTTTGATTGTTGAAAATATAATGGTTATATTGAGGTAATTCCAAGAATGGTTTGTAGAAGGAATTTTATCCTTAAGTGGTTATTTTATTGAAAATTTTATTTAGTTGTTCTTTCCAATTTTGAGGGTGTTACACACCTGCACAACCACAAGGATCTAGTCCTTCCCGTAAACTGACTAGAGACCCAAGGTTACCCCAAAAAAAAAGGATCTAGTCGATCTTTGGTAGGTAGACTTGGCCATGAACTTTGTTAGAGGTATTTACTCTTGGAAAACAACCAAGTGAAAGTCTAAATAAAAGGCAATCTGAAAAATCGTTAGCAACTTAACAAGTTTGCTCAAATAGATAACAACTTTTCTTTAGTTTAGATGTAATCAAAAGTCAGAAAACTAATGCAAAGTACATTAACAAGTCAGAAAACCATTAGCTACACCTATGATGATGCACTTAAAAGGCCTTCACATGTCGCCAATGTCTGCAACCATCGTTATAACACATCGTACAAAGAGAGTGTACTTGAATCGACAATCTTCATCACCCCATCACAAACCCCCTTACAGCAAGAGCAACCATTTTTCATATTCTTCGTAACTTCCTCGACGACCATGAAATCTACGCCACCAGAAACCACAAGATCAACAGAAGGTGGAGGTTTATACAAGGCCAGTAATATGACTTCTTTCATGAACTCTTGATGGCCATACACCAAACCTTCTTCAGGCTTACAATCTTAGATATATTCTTCAAAATAAGAGATCATATTTCCATGGAGTTTAAAATCTTATTCTTCTCTCCAAGTTGACTCTCTATTAAAAACTAAAAGCTCTTATTTTCAAAAACAATTTCGATATGCAAGATATATGCCAATAAGAAAAACAAAAAAACAAAGAGTTTGAACCAAAAACATGATGAATAATGATTAATGAAACGAACGATAGGCGCAAACATCATCTTTTGTTTGCAAAGATCAACCACAAATATTGAAAAAATTCAGGACAAATTACTTAGGAATGTATATGATGTGCCATATTGTGAACAATATGTATAACAGGATTATAAATCTTTAAAATTAAAAAAATACAAAAAGAATGTATATATAGATATCGAGGAATGGATTATGAACCTGGTCGAAATGAGCCTCGAGAATATCAGGTGTTGTGATATCGGAGATGATAATTTCCATTTGTGATGATTGTTGATCTCCAGAGTCAGACTGTTGAGAAATGAAACAAGGTGGATAGAAGAGTTCAAACTATTTGAATCTCTACCTGCTAAAAGCAAGCAAGGTTTATCTCTATAGTTATAGTCAACTACAATTGGTTGGGAGATTAGTTCAACCATTCTAGACCAATGGTATATCCATCCACACATGTAACTTTTTTAACGACCAAACCTTCCGACAACAGTATCTAACGACTGTCCTATGTTTCCTTACGACCATAATTCATTAACCTTCAACAAACGTTTCTATTTGTCTATTTAATGCAGGACGCAAGGCATTAACTGTCCAACAGCCATAACTAAAGACCATCATCAAGCACATTTTCCAGGGTTTTAATGGACTTTGATCCATTTTTAAGGTTTCAAATGTTCTTGGTGTTGTTGAGTTAGATTCTAGGATAGGTAGAAGAAAAGAAAAACATCAGTATTTACAAATTAGTTCAAGCAATAAACTGACAAACGTTCATGAATAAATTTAGTGGATGTTGGAGTGAGGAATCAAAACCGATATGAAACAAACAAGGGTTGATTTGTATTAAACGAAGCATTTTTAGTCAACTTCATTTTTGGCCCTTGTATTTTTTGGATTTTCTTAATTTTTGTCCCTAAAATTGTTTATCACAAAAATTTCATTGGATATAATAACAAAAATATTAGTATTATATTAAAATATTTAAAGGATATAACAACACAATAAGGCATAACATACGTAACACAAGTTGCATCAACACATCTAATATTCAAAATGTTAAATCAGGTGTGGGATGTATACGCAGATGTGTCGGTCACTCCAAAGAGTAGCGCAACTATTTTCATGTCATTTGCAAAAAAGAACGTGACGTGTGTTTAAATTGTTTGAGAAAGGTTGCCGGGAAACGTTTATTCAAATAGAGTGAGTACTCAAATGAGATTAACAATGAAGATCCCAAATACAAGATAGAAAATCTGAAGACCATGAGTATTATATGCTTAATTAGATTTAAAACTGGAATTGCATCTCTGAGTCATATCCCAAAGCTTCAAGATGAGCAGCCATGGCCTTGTTCATCGGAGGTGGGCCACACCGTAGAATCTGCAGCAGGTTTGTTTTGTTTCTTATTATTTTCTTCTTTCAAACTCATCATACAATATAACACAAAGGCCGTAAAAGAATGAAATCGTACCTTAATATCATATGCAGGGCCATGTAAATGCTCTTTGATCATTTCCTGTGATACGAACCCAACGCCACCTGTCCACCCCTCAGGTGGCTTCAAAAGTATAAAACGCGACTTTTGTTACATCATCTATACAAAATAATATTACATCCCAAAACAAATGTAGACAGTACAATTGTACAAAGCAAACGAGCTCAGTATATTCCACCTAGAGGTAAACCTGACCTCTACCCCAAAGAGTAGGCCGACTGTTTACTTGTGAAAAGTGTACAATGAGCTATTTTTAGTGATAACTTTCCAATCTGAATTGCTGACTGACTACATATACAATATATAGATTATTAGAGTTTAAACTTTCTTAAGATATAATTTTTTGAAACAATGCATCCAATTTAAATTTGTAAATGCTGGATTTGACTGTCTAAATCAAAGGCTAGGAATAAATTAGCATTATTAAAGTGTGGCAATGTTATCAAAAACAAACCAAACCAAACGAACCCAATATTCCCATAAAGGGTAGGGTTTGAGTAAGATATAAGGCGTAAGAAGTTGTTTTCATGAAGACCCTCAGCCTTGCGAAAAATTGGCAATGTTCATGACCAAAATATAGAAAACACAAACGAAATAATCGGTAATTAAGTGTTTTTGTGAAAGTGGTGGTAAACATGCATATGCAGTTGATATGGTAAACAAAATATGTGGTATAGGGAAGTCATTTTGGTACAACTATATAAAATTAATAATAAAATAAATTTAAGAGATCTCCCATACGAATGAATACCTGATTCAATACATAGTAAACTTTGAAGCGGCTAGGGTAATTAGTTGCGAGTCCCTCCAGCTCTTCCTGAAATTCAGTTAATTACATAGGAAAACAAGAGAAGAATGTAATGTTTGAATCCATTCAGATAATTAAATAAAAGCAACGAGAAAGTATAATATAATTACTTGCCTTAAGAAGGATGTCATCAGATGTGACATTAGCGTAGATGAGATGCACCTTGGTCCTATCTGTTTGGTCTTCTAGAATAGATCTGGCAACCTACGATTATGGATTATAAATAAACACATGGATTTGTATAACCAAAACAACCACCAAAGATCTTGATAGGATTCAAAAACAAATAAATAAAAACCTGAAACATTGGAGTAATGCCAGAACCCCCAACAATCATTCCAAACGCTCTCACCTGCCTAGGTTCATACCTGAAATTCCCTTGTAATTAACAACTTTCAACCTAAGTATGATAGTATCCAAGGGCACTTGGTCTCCATATACATGAGTTATCGGTAAAACTGAGAAGTCGTATACATGAATATCCAGGTGTGCAAGACATGAATGGTTTGAAAACGCGAACATAACCTGAACCAAAAATGAGATGTTTGTGTAAAACCCGAATGCTCGGAAATTCAAAAATCCGAAGCCCTAGTTTTGGGGGGATATTTAGGTTCGGTTGGGTTTGATTTTTCGCCACCCGACCCGTCCGAAAACTCGACATATACATATATACAATATTATTAAAGCATATAAATATATTTATTTATCTAATTATCCTTCAAAAATCCTAAATCTTAATCGGTCTTACTCTTTTCTATATAATAAACCTATTATCAATTTCATCAATTCTCCCGATCAATTGAGTTAAGCGTCAAAATCGATTGAATATTATATTTATTTACATATAATTGTACCCGATACCCGATCAAACCCAACCCGAACCTAAAGTAATCCCGAGATCCGAAATCCTTAAAACACAAGACATAGCCATCGTATAATCCACTTGCACCCTTCTCAATCTACATTTGTCACTGACACTATAATATTTTTATTAAACCAATATTGTAAAATAAGTTGTGCAGTCATAACGAATCAGCAAATGCAAAATTAGAAAAAGGGTCCTCATGGTCATGGCTATTGAATTGACCAAAGATCAACTGTAATTTCTCAACCAAAAAGATCCAACTTACTATTTACATTGTAAATTAAGGCTGCAAATGAATTTATACCTATCGCCACTCAAATTACGAAAATAATACCTTGAAAACCTTAGTTTTTTCCTTCATGATCACAGTTCAACAACCTTGTAACACCCACCCTGATCTTTAGAAGGTATCGATATTTTAAGATAAATATGAAAAATAGGATTTTGGATTGAATCCTAGATTTTATGATCTTGTTGGATGGAGAATTCAAATACGAGTCCAACGGTTCTTTCCGGAGCGAAATCAAAGCTAAAACGAAGAAGTTATCGCTAAAACAGTGTTCAGGAAGAAACCGGGTGACCAGAGCCGCGTGCGGGTCTTGGCGCAGGTGTAACCACACGGAAAACCGCGTCGAGCGCCGGATCTGCATAAAAACGCGATTTTTAGCCTCAAACTTCATTTCTTCATATCTCTCTCATTTCAACTCCGATTTTGTTGATTCAAGTTGCTATGGTTTCGTTTTTGAGAGATTTTCAAGGATATATTGTTAGTTTTGGGGAGATCCAATAGTATTTTGGGGGTGGAATGGAATCAAAGATCAAGAGCTCATCCATCACTTCCATCTTCAAGAAATTTAAGGTTTTCTAGGTTTTCACCAAAACCTAAGTGATGAGTTCATCCTCCTAGTTCCTAAACTTTATTATGAGTTGTAAATGCTCCATTGTTGACTTCCTAGTGTTTTATTTCTCCAATTTCAGTTTGGATGATTTTGAGAAAAGTTAGGTCAAATTGGGGTTTTGGGTCAAAATGGAGATTTTGATGTTTTATGTTGGGGGAAACGATTCTAAGTAGTTGGATCTGAATATTTATGGTTGGAAACTTATGGATCTAGGTTTTTGGAAGATTTGGCTTGAAGATTCGTGTTTCTTCAAAGGAGCTTACGTTTGGGGGAAAATCTAGATGTAGCCTCATCTAGCAAGGTGAGTTCAAGTTGATTTGTGAAAACGTTGTACATGGCAAAATGTTCATTTTAAAGTGTTTTACAAGAAAATATGCATTGTTGGGTTATTTGAATGATTTTGATTACTTGGAATATTTGATTTTATAAATTTTGCAAAATAACCATTTTTGGGATTTTGGATAACTTGATTAAATAAGCATTAATTGAAGTGTTTTGATATTTAATGCATAATTGAAGATTATCTAGTAAAAATACACTTTTAGTGTTTTGTTGGAAATATGCATAATTTTATGTGGTGGTACGTTTTGAAGCATGAACGTGTGGGTCATTGGGTTTTGGGTCATTTTCGACCTTGTGAACATTTTAAAAGCTGTGAAGCATTCGGTTTGAGAAAAGACGTAAGTTGGGTGTTTTGATGGAGGAACCTTAAGTATTGTTATTTTGAAAGTCGACTAGGCTGTATAGCAGAAGTTTCTCTCTCATGGCTTTCCTTAGCACCCTGTATGCTCTTCGATTTGCATCTGTTGTGTAGTTTTCTTTGGTCCAGTGCAGAAGGTCGGGTAGGTCGTAGGGACTTAGATTTCTCATATCAGCATCTGAGAATTGGGTAACGCTTTTGTCCTCCCTTTTAACCTTATAGATGTTATAGGAAACCTTAGGTGTGGTTTTGGTTTGAGAGAACTTACAGTATATGACTTTGTCGATTTTGGACTCTGAGAAGACTTGGTATTTTGGCTTGGGAGTGGTTCTTGTGAAGATCTTTTCGAGGTCAGCACGAAGTTCGGGATCTTGGACCATTGGTGGCATTGGATCTCTGGCAGTTCTGTTGTAGAGATACCTGTACACCACTTCTTCCATTTGAGGTGGAGGTGCACCAACTGGAGGCATGGGTCTGCGCAGAGCATCCATTTTCTTCTTAATTTCTGCCACTCGATCCTCTGTGAGTTTTTTCTTTGGATCCAGAACATGTATGTTTGACAGAGGGGTGGCACCTAAAGCCCAGTCTTCTTCTTCTTCTGGTTTTGGTGTAACATAAGCATCGAAGGAGCTTTTCATGAGTTTCTCTGTTGGTTGATGCTTATGTTTCTTCTATTTGGGTTCCTCTGTCATTATCCCTTTGCCTTTGTCTTTTGCCTTCGGCTGAAGATCTTCTTGTAGAGATGGGGTTGCCTCTGTGGGATTTGTCTTTTGGATTTCTGAGGGTGCCTCTGTAGTTTTGGGGGTTGCCTATGTAGGTTTTGGCACTTGTGTTTCTGAGGTATTTATTGGGGATGTGGGTTTTGTTGGTGAGGCTTCTGTGGTTTTGCTCAGATGTTTTCTTTTGTGAGCAATGGTTTTGGTTCTGGTTTTTGGTGTTGGAGAGGGGAGTTCTTCTGGTGATTTTGGTTTTGGTGATTGGGATGGTTGATCTTCTTCGGAGGATGTTAGAATTTGGAATTCTTCACGGGTTGGGACATCTGCTCTGAATACAGAAGTTGATTCCACAGAGGTGGGTATTGCCTCTGTGGTCTTCTGTTGATCTGCAGGGATTTCAGGTACTTGGGTTTGGATTGGGGTTTCTTGAGGAGTTTCCACAGAGGTGGTTGTAGACTTTGTGGTTTGTTGCTGGTTTTCTCCTTGGGTTTGAGTTGTTGGGGGGACTTGGTTCAGGGGTTCTACGGATACAGGTGGTTCTGGTAGACCTCTGCTTGCAGCTTTCTCCCTTGGTTTTTCCTTTTGATTCTCCCCCTCAGGATGATCTGATGAATCATCAGAGTCATCATCAGAGTCATCCTGACCCTTTTCTTTAGTACCCTCTGCTCTGCACGAAGCCTCGGGTTTCTTAAGCGGTACTGCCCCTGCGGCTATCATCTTGGCGCATAGATCGTCACAGAGGCCAAGAAGGGTATGGACCTCTGCTTCTGTTTTGAAGCGCATTTTGCCCACACTTGTCTTGAATTCTTTGACATAGTTTGTGTTGGCAGCAATGAAGGCTCGGATGAATTCTGTCATTTGATCAAGTATTCCTTGCCCAAGCTCTGTCAGCTGAGCTCTGGTCATATAGTCAGAAGGCTTTATGGCCAGAGTTTGTTGCATAGTTTGCTCTTGAACTTCCTCTAATGCCTTCTTTAGGTCTTCAGGTGTAAGGCCCTTAGATTTGGAGGATTGGTCTTTCAGCTTTTCAAGAAAATGTTTGACAGATTCTTTGAAGGCAGAGGTTGCGGCTTTCCCGAATTCAGTGGCAGCAGATGCAGCAGAGGTATCAACAGTTGTTCTCATCTGGGCGAAGGCATTTTGCACCTCTGTGGACAGGTTGTCCATTTTCGTGTTCAGATTTGTGATCGCCCTTGATGTTGTATCTGCAAAAGAATCAAAGGAGCTTTTCATTTCCTTCAATGTATTGTCCACAGAGGTGACAAGGGTTTGGAACTCATCCCTTGATACTTGTGAACTTGGTATAACCTCTGGAGGAATACATTCTTCCCCAGAGTGAGTCCTTGTTCCTTGGACACCTTCTTTCGCCCTTGTTTTTATGTTGGGGGCGGAAGGATTTCCATCTGATCCTTGAGCAGAAGCATCTTGTGCTTCAGACTCTACAGAAGTTCTGAGAAAGACATTGTCCAGATCCACTCCAGAGGTGGGTACTAGAGTATCCTTCTGTTGACTCGGAGACTTGTCTAGAGTCTCTCCGTCTTTGTGCACTCTAAGCTCCTCTGAAGAGCTGTTTGGACCTATAGTAGTGTGCGTGGCAGAGGAAACAAATTCCTCTGTTGGGATTTCTGTTGTGATCTGGGGCAATTGATCACTTACTAAGGGCAAGTCCTTTTGAGAGGACTCCCCTGGAATGGTTTCCCCGGCTAAGATTGGCACAGAGGTAGAAAGAGTTACCTCTGCTTGGTCAGTTTGGGTTGGGGTCGAGCCGTGCTGCTCTTGTTCAATATTACCTTCTGCCACTAGACTGGCGGTAATAGACATGTGGTTTGCACTGGGATTTGGTTGGGGTTGTGTGCCTCTACTATTCCAGGCATCTTTTCTTGCTTCTGCTTCTGTGGAGCATCCAACCACTTCTTCTCCATCTATAGTCTCAACCTCTATAGCTACCCTATGGCTTGGTGCTTCTACCCTAACTTCTGTAGCGGCTTCTGCAATAGTGCATAAAGAGTCGTACATTGGATGTGAGCCAATTAATTGTCGTACGTGGGGATGCATAGGCCCTTCTTCTGCTTGATCATCTTCTTCATCAGAGTCCACCTCTGAGACTATGACTTGTGGGGTTTTAACCTGATCCTCTGGACTTGCTCTTAGAACATCAAATCCTCTTTGGAGAAAGGGGTTCTGTAGTACTTCTGGCGTTTCAATCTGAATATTTTGAGGAGTTTGGTCATCCTCTTCCAAGTCAGAAGAGATTCTGAAGTTTGGAGCTTCTACAGTCCATCCAGAAGGGTCTAAAGAGTGTGCAATCCCAGGTTGTTGGAGGAAGAAAGAAAAGTCACCCTGATCTTCTGCATAGTGGATAGGTGAAGGAGAGAGCAGAGGTTGTTCGTTGGTTTCTTCGACCATTTCCGCATCCTCTGTAATGGTTCACAGAGGAGTATGGGGCTCTTTGGATTTCTTCTTGCTCTTCCTTTTCTTTGGTTTGGGGGCATCCTCCTCAGAAGACTTATGTTTTCGTTTCTTCTTTTCTTTTGGAGGAGGGGGAGGTGCAGAGGATCCTGCTTCTGTTGTATGAGGAGGGGATAGTTGAGCAGTAGAGGTAGAGGTACCCTCTGTAGTTTTCTTGTGGGTTTTCTTCTTCTTCTTCTTGGCAGAGGATTTTTTCTTTTTAGCAGGGGAGAGAATTGCTTCCCTCTGAGCTTGAAAGTTGGCCTGTACAAGCTGATGTTTGGCCAAAGCTGCAGCCCATTGGTCATCTGACATCCTATCTACAACCCTAGTTCCTAATGGGGCACTTAGACACGGGGGTGTCACAGGACTCGGTTCTGGAGTCCTATGATCGCGTATGTAGTCTAACTTAAGGGTTTCGTCGGTAGCATAGGCCAGAAGTTTCTTCGGCAGAGGTTTGCAGAATGGGTATCCCTCTACATGCTCTGTTGGGGTGTTTTTGTTCAGGGGATACATTCTGGCCGTTGGTCCCTCCATTGGCCATTTCTCTAGACGGAGCAGAGGCTCTAGTAGGACACCCAGAATACGTTGATATTGCAGAGGAGGTAGAGCATCTTTCGATCATCCATTGGCCTTCTGGGAGGAGATTCTTCGATCAATGGTGTTAACCATTTCCTGCATCATGAGGGTGGAATAGTCCAGAGGTAGGTCGTAGTATACCCCATACATGATAGCCAAAATTTGGTGAGAGGTCTGATCTGGACTACCCACTTTCCCTGTTAGGCACCTGTTAAGAATAGAGAAGAGAGTATTCCACAGAGGGGGTAATCGATTTCTTCTGAAGTCATTTCTTTTCCTTAGGGTTGTGTTGTACCCCAACATTTCAACAAAACGGCAGAGCTCTTCGTCTGTGGGTTCCCCTGCATACTTCGTTATTCCAAGAAGACCTCTGGTAAGTAGGCTGAACTCAAATGAGAACATGGTTCTGTTGAACTTGAGTTCAAGGTGCTCGGATTTGTCTGGTTTCGAAATGTAGCCCTTGATTTGTCTGTCTGCGGGATCAAATCTGATGCTTTGCCAAAATTGGTTGAGATACCTGGCAGGGATTTTACTGACGGTTTTGGTTAATAGAGGGTTGAGGTAATGGTTTTCTAAAATGTGAAGAAGGATGGCGTGTGCTTCCCCAAAAGCAGTTTTTGAGGGAACCAAGTAGTAGTTGTTTGGTTTCAAAAGAAGAACACGTTCAAAGTGTTCATGGGAAATGAAGATTTGAAGATGGGTAGTCGGAGCAAAATCTGCTTCATCGCCGGAGTGGTCTTGTTCTTGGTTTCTGGCAATTTCTTGGTTTTAGGAGTTCTCAGAATGAGATGGAGAGTTCACTGGAGCGTTGGAGGTGGAAGCCATTGGATTAATCTTGAAGAAAGAGAGTAGAAAATGGAAGTTGCAGGTTTTTGCAAGGTTCGCCGGAGAAGATGGAGAGAGTAAGTTCGTAAACGTTTAGAGGTAATGGTAAGTTGGGTTTTATACTGAAGAGAATGGTAGAATCTGAAAGGGTAAATATGTGAAAGTGAATAAAATTTGGGATCCGTAATTGAGTACATATGACTGGTTCAACTTTCCTGGAGAACGTGTGCCACATACGTCCAATGGGAGAATGCCACGTCAGAAGTGTCAGAACACGATTAGATGGCGTGTGCGGCCCATTAATGCTTGGAGCGTGGGCATTTTTTCTATGTGAGTTCTGTCACTCGCAGTAAATAACCCATACTGTTACAGAATTTCCATAAAAGGTTAAGTGTCAGAGTCAACAGAGGCTCTGTGGTGGAGTGAGCTCTGTGATCTGAAACTTGTCTTTTTGTCTCCTCTGATGCTTGTACCTTTTCCAAAAACGTTTGAAAGATCATTGGAGAGGATCGATAGATCTTTAGTACAAAATTTTCATTCACAGAGCCTTTGAGGCTCTGTCGAGGCCAACAGAGGCTCTGAGAGTGAAAATTTCTTATAACTAAAAATTTAGAGAACTTTTTGATCATCCAAGGTTTTCATTGTGTTAAACACTGTTTTTAGGACATATTTGGAAATTTGTGTCATGGAAAACTGTTTTGGAAATAGATTTTGTTCGAGACATTTACTTGTAGATTGTCTATGTTGTGCGACAGAGACTCTTTGATGGAGTGAGCTCTTTGCCCATAAGACTTTCTTCCAGTATCCTTGTGTGTGCATTTGTACGTACAAATCCTTAAAGAAGACATTTAAGGTTGATCGACAGAGTTTCCTTATGAAATTTGCAGTTCTAGAGGATCCGGCTTACAAAGGCTCTGTTGAGCTCAGCAGAAGCTCTATGACCTTAAATTTCCCATAACGGAAGGCTCAAAAATCTTTTTGATCATTTCTTGTTTGGAATGTTTTAAACAGTGTTTATAGGACGTATTTTGAAAGTAGAGACCGAGTCTTCGTTTTCCTCTGGTATTGATGGGGTTGCTCGAACAAAATCCATTTCCAAAATCCATTTCCAAAATAGTAAATGTGATCTACAAGTAAATGTCTCGAACAAAATCCATTTCCAAAACAGTTTTTCAGGACACAAATTTCCAAATATGTCCTAAAAACAGTGTTTAACACAATGAAAACCTTGGATGATCAAAAAGTTCTCTAAATTTTTAGTTATAAGAAATTTTCACTCTCAGAGCCTCTGCTGGCCTCGACAGAGCCTCAAAGCCTCTGTGAATGAAAATTTTGTACTAAAGATCTATCGATCCTCTCCAATGATCTTTCAAACGTTTTTGGAAAAGGTACAAGCATCAGAGGAGACAAAAAGACAAGTTTCAGATCACAGAGCTCACTCCACCACAGAGCCTCTATTGACTCTGATACTTGACCTTTTATGGAAATTCTGTAACAGTATGGATTATTTACTGCGAGTGACAGAACTCACAAAGAAGAAATGCCCACGCGCCAAGCATTAATGAGCCGCACACGACGTCTAATCGTGTTCTGACACTTCTGACGTGGCATTCTCCCATTGGACGTGTGTGGCACACGTTCTCCTGGAAAGTTGAACCAGCCGTATGTACTCAATTACGGATCCCAAATTTTATTCACTTTCACATATTTACCCTTTCAGATTCTACCATTCTCTTCAGTATAAAACCCAACTTACCATTACCTCTAAACGTTTATGAACTTACTCTCTTCATCTTCTCCGGCGAACCTTGCAAAAACTTGCAACTTCCATTTTCTACTCTCTTACTTCAAGATTAATCCAATGGTTTCCACCTCCAACGCTCCAGTGAACTCTCCATCTCATTCTGAGAACTCCCAAAACCAAGAAATCGCCAGAAACATAGAACAAGACCACTACGGCGATGAAGCAGATTTTGCTCCGACCACCCATCTTCTAAACTTCATTGCTCATGAACACTTTGAATGTGTTCTTCCTTTGAAACCAAACAACTACTACCTGGTTCCCTTAAAAACCGCTTTTGGGGAAGCACACACCATCCTTCTTCACATTTTAGAAAACCATTACCTCAACCCTCTATTAACCAAAACCGTCAGTTAAATCCCTGCCAGGTATCTCTACCAATTTTGGCAAAGCAGCAGATTTGACCCCGCAGATAGACAAATCAAGGGCTACACTTCGAAACCAGACAAGTCCGAGCACCTTGAACTCAAGTTCAACAGAACCATGTTCTCACTTGAGTTCAGTCTACCTACCAGAGGTCTTCTTGGAATAAAGAAGTACGCAGAGGAACCCACAGACGAAGAGCTATGCCGTTTTGTTGAAATGTTGGGGTACAACACAACCCTAAGGAAAAGAAATGACTTCAGAAGAAATCGATTACCCCTCTGTGGAATACTCTCTTCTCTATTCTTAACAGGTGCCTAACAGGGAAAGTGGGTAGTCCAGATCAGACCTCTTACCAAATTTTGGCTATCATGTATGGGGTATACTACGACCTACCTCTGGACTATTCCACCCTCATGATGCAGGAAATGGTTAACACCATTGATCGAAGAATCTCCTCCCAGAAGGCCAAGGGACGATCGAAAGATGCTCTACCTCCTCTGCAATATCAACGTATTCTGGGTGTACTACTAGAGCCTCTGCTCCGTCTACAAAAATGGCCAATGGAGGGACCAACGGCCAGAATGTATCCCCTGAACAAAAACGCCCCAACAGAGCATGTAGAGGGATACCCATTCTGCAAACCTCTGCCAAAGAAATTTCTGGCCTATGCTACCGACGAAACCCTTAAGTTAGACTATATACGCGATCATAGGACTCCAGAACCGAGTCATGTGACACCCCCGCGTCTAGGTGCCTCATTAGGAACTAGGGTTGCAGATAGGATGTCAGATGAGCAATGGGCTGCAGCTTTGGCCAAACATCAGCTTGTACAGGCCAACTTTCAAGCTCAGAGGGAAGCAATTCTCTCCCCTGCTAAAAAGAGAAAATCCTCTGCCAAGAAGAAGAAGAAGAAAACCCACAAGAAAACTACAGAGGGTACCTCTACCTCTGCTGCTCAACTATCCCCTCCTCATACAACAGAAGAAGGATCCTCTGCACCTCCCTCTCCTCCAAAAGACAAAAAGAAAAGAAAACATAAGTCTTCTGAGGAGGGTGCCCCCAAACCAAAGAAAAGGAGGAGCAAGAAGAAATCCAAGAAACCCCACACTCCTCTGCAATCCATCGCAGAGGAAGCAGATATGGTCGAAGAAACCCAAGACCAACCTCTGCAATCACCCTCACCCATCAATGATGCAGAAGATCAGGGTGATTTTTCTATCTTCCTCCAACAACCTGGGATCGCACACTCTTTAGACCCCTCTGGATGGACTGCAGACGCTCTATCTCATCATTCAACAGAAGCTCCAAACTTCAGAATCTCTTCTGACTTGGATGATGATGACCAACCCCCACAGAATAATCAGTCTAAGACTCCGGAAGTTCTACAGAACCCCTTCACCCAACCTGGTTTTGATGTTTTATGAGCAAGTCCAGAGGATTTGGCTAAAACCACCACCAAAACCTCACCAGTCATAGTCTCAGAGGTGGACTCTAATGAAGAAGATGATCAGGCAGAAGAAGGACCTCTGCATCCCCACGTACGACAATTAATTGGCTCACATCCAATGTACGACTCTTTACGCACTGGTGCAGAAGCCACTACAGAAGTTAGGGTAGAAGCACCGAGCCATAGGGTAGCTACAGAGGTTGAGACTATAGATAGAGAAGAAGTGGTCGGATGCTCCACAGAAGCAGAAACAAGAAAAGATGTCTGGAATAGTAGAGGCACACAACCCCAACCAAATCCCAGTGCAACCCACATTTCTATTACCTCCAGTCTAGTAGCAAAAGGTAATATTGAACAAGAGCAGCACGGCTCGACCCCAACCCAAACCGACCGGGCAGAGGAAATTCCTTCCACCTCTGTGCCACTTATATCCGGGGAAACCATTCCAGGGGAGTCCTCTCAAAAGTACTTACCCTAAGTTCGTGGTCCATCGCCCCAGACCACAATCGCCCACCTTACAGAGGAATTTGTTTCCTCTGCCACACACACTACTATAGGTCCAAACAGCTCTTCAGAGGAGCTTAGAGTGCACAAAGACGGAGAGACTCTAGACAAGTCTTCGAGTCAACCTAAGGATAATCTTGTACCCACCTCTGGAGTGGATCAAGACAATGTCTTTACCAGAACTTCTGTAGAGTATGAGGCACAAGATGCCTCTGCTCGAGGATAAAAGGGAAATCCTTCCGCCCCCAACGTAAAAACAAGGGTGAAAGAAGGTGTCCAAGGAACAGGGACTCACTCTGGGGACGAATGTGTTCCCCCAGAGGTTACACCAAGGCAGGATTGATGAAATAAAGGATATGCAGGGGAACAGTTTTTTGGGTAAAGGAGTAGCTGATCAATTTGTTAAACATTTTCAGTCTATTTTGGGGACTAGAGAATCTGTGACTGGTATTCAGGATCCCTCATCTTTGTTTCAACAAAGGCTCTCAATGCAGCAAGCTGATTTCATGGTTAGGAATGTTACTGATGTAGAGATCAAGGAGGCAATCTTTGATATTGATGACAACAAGGATCCTATTCCTGATGGGTTTTCCGCCTATTTCTTTAAAAAGGCCTGGCCAATAATTGGTAAAGATGTTTGCCTTGCAATTAAGCAGTTCTTTGAAAATGGGAAATTGTTGCAGGAAGTGAATGCTACTGTGATTGCCTTGGTGCCTAAGTTGCAGAATCCTCTGAATGTTGCAGACTTCAGACCTATATCTTGTTGTAATGTGTTGCTGAAATGCATTAGTAAGATTATTGTAAACAAGATAAAAGGATGCCTTGGTTATCTTGTTGACCCTAATCAATCTGCCTTTATTCCTGGGAGACAAATAAGTGACAACATCCTTCTTACTCAAGAATTAATGAGGGGTTATCATACTCAGAGAGGGGTAAAAAGGTGTGCATTTAAGATAGACATTCAGAAAGCATATGACACTGTCAACTGGGAGTTCTTGAATTTTATCTTTCTTCAATATGGTTTTCATCCTTGTATGGTCCATTGGATAATGAAATGTGTCTCTTCTACTGCCTTTACCATTAGAGTTAATGGAGATCATCATGACTTCTTTCCTGGTTTGAGAGGCATCAGACAAGGGGATCCTCTTTCCCCCTATTTGTTTACTCTTGTTATGGAGGTGTTGACTCTTATGGTTAAAAGAAAGACAGACGAGAGTGATAATTTCAGATTCCATCCTAAATGTGAGAAGCTTGGCATTACTCATCTCTGCTTTGCTGATGATCTCCTTATGTTCTGTCATGGAGATCCGGAGTCTGTTTTGGTGCTAAAGGCTGCTCTTTTGGAATTCAGTGGAGTTTCTGGCCTTAAACCAAGTATGGACAAAAGTACATCTTTTCTTGGAAATGTTTTGGGGCAGAATAGGTGTGAAATTCTGAGAATTTTACCTTTCAAGTTGGGAGTTCTTCCTGTGAGATATCTTGGTGTTCCCCTCCTATCTACTAGGTTGTATCATAAGGACTGTGTGGGACTTATTGACAAAATCAAAAGAAGGGTGCTTGACTGGAAAAACAAATGGCTTTCTTTTGCTGGGAGACTGCAGCTTATTAATTCTGTTTTATCTTCAATCAGTGTCTACTGGGCCTCTTTATTTCTTTTGCCTATTTCTGTGATCAAGGAAATAGAGAAGACCATGAGAAACTTCCTATGGAGTAATGGTGAAGCTATAAGGGGTAAAGCAAAAATTGCTTGGAGAACTGTTTGTCTTCCAAGAGAGAATGGTAGGTTGGGAGTCAAGGACTTGAGGTGTTGGAATAAAGTCCTTCTTGCCAAACAAATTTGGAAAATAATTGTTCATGGTGAATCTCTTTGGGTCAAATGGATTAATGAATTCAGACTGAAAGGAAAGAACTTCTGGGAGGTGGGTGAAGTGTATGATGCTTCTTGGTTCTGGAGGAAGATTGTCAGGATCAGGAACTTATTTAGAGATCAGATTGTGCATGTTTTGGGAAATGGGAAGGGAACTTCTTTATGGTTTGATTCATGGCACCCCATAGGTCCTCTTTGTAATTTTATCTCAAAAAGGGAGATTTATATGGCGAGGCTGAGTTTGGATATGAGTGTTCATGATATGTGTTCAGATGGTTTGTGGATGTGGCCTATGGACCTTTGGGTTAAGTATGGAAACCTTCTTAACCAATTTTTGCCTACTTTAAGAGATAATGTCCATGATAGGGTCATGTGGAAGTGCAAAAATGGTGTTCTGGTGGATTTCAAGGTTTCAACTGTTTGGCAGGATACTTATGTGGATATTGAGCAGGTCCCATGGTGCAAATTAGTCTGGTTCAGTCAAGGAATTCCCAGGCATGCCTTCTTCCTCTAGTTAGCCATAAATGAAAGATTGAGAACTATGGATAGGCTTTATAGTTGGAATGTCTCTTCTGATAATCTTTGCATCCTGTGTCATGATGGAATTGAAACCCACTCCCATTTGTTTGTGGAATGCCTATATTCTCAAGAAGTTTGGAGAGGTTTGGAAGGATTCTCAGGAATTTATAATTTGATCCAAAGTAATAGAGGGGTTACCAACAGCTGGTGTGATCTAATTAGACGTTTGTCCAATGGTCAGTTCTCAAACTCAATATGGAATGTTACTCACAGGATGATTCTTGCTGTTGTGGTTTACTTCATATGGCAGGAGAGGAACACTAGGATTCACAGTGGGAAGTCTAGGACTGCTGTGTGTTTGGTCAGACAGATTTTTGATCTTATCAGAATGAAATTATTGGGCTTGAAAGTCAAGAACAATATGCAAGTTAAGAGAGCTGCTGTTCTTTGGGACCTGGAGCTGAAAAATAGGGGGTTTTATCCTAAACTTAATCTTTTGGATCATGGGGTGTAAAATTCTTTGCTGGTTGAAGGAGGATAGAAGTGATAGAGCTGCTGAAACTGCTTGGAAGTGTTCAAAAAGTTGGTACTGGTGCCATCCCTGTAATGGCATTAAGTTGGACCAACCCATGGTGTGTTTCGGTCTTTGGATTTTTGATAGTTGGGTTTAGCTTTGGATTCCTTGTTTAATCTTTAGAGTCATAATTCTTTGGCTCCTTCCAAAACATATCCTTAACATGTATTTTGTATCCCTTGGGGAATGCCCCTCGTAAGTTGTCCTTTTTATTGCTTTTTTTAATAAAGTTTTCCTGGGTTCCGTCCCCTTTCCCAAAAAAAAAGTCTGCATGTATCAAGGGATGAGTTCCAAATCCTTGTCACCTCTGTGGACAATACGTTGAAGGAGTTGAAAAGCTCCTTTGATTCTTTTGCAGGTACTACATCCAGGGCCTTAAACGAAATGAACACCAAAATGGACAACCTGTCCACAGAGGTGCAAAATGCCTTAGCCCAGATGAGAACAACTGCTGATACCTCTGCTGCATCTGCTGCCACTGAATTCGGAAAAGCCGCCACATCTGCATTCAAAACCACTATCAAACTCTTCCTTGAAACAATGAATGCCAAAGCCTCCACCTCTAAGGGCCTTACCCCTAAAGACCTAAAGAAGGCATTAGAGGAAGTTCAAGAGCAAACTATGCAACAAACTCTGGCCATGAAGCCTTCTGACTATATGACCAGAGCTCAGCTGACAGAGCTTGGGCAAGGAATACTTGATTAAATTACAGAATTCATCCGAGCCTTCACTGCTGCCAACGCAAACTATGTCAAAGAATTCAAGACAAGTGTGGGCAAAATGCGCTTCAAGACAGAAGCAGAGGCCCAGACCCTTCTTGGCCTCTGTGACGATCTATGCGCCAAGATGATAGCCGCAGGGGCAGTACCGTCTAAGAAACCCGAGGCTTCGTGCAGAGCAGAGGGTACTAAAGAAAAGGGTCAGGATGACTCTGATGATGACTCTGACGATTCATCAGATCATCCTGAGGGGGAGAATCAAAGGGAAAAACCAAGGGAGAAAGCTGCAAGCAGAGGTCTACCAGAACCACCTGTATCCGCAGAACCCCTGAACCAAGTCCCCCCAACAACTCAAACCCAAGGAGGAAACCAGCAACAAACCACAGAGGCTACAACCACCTCTGTGGAAACCCCTCAAGAAACCACAATCCAAACCCAAGTACCTGAAACCAACCAAGATCAACAACAGAAGACCACAGAGGCAACACCCACCTCTGTGGAAACAACCTCTGTATTCGGAGCAGATGTCCCAACCCGTGAAGAATTCCAAATTCTAACATCCTCCGAAGAAGATCAACCATCCCAATCACCAAAACCAAAATCACCAGAAGAACTCCCCTCTCCAACACCAAAAACACCAGAAGCTGCAACAACAAAACCCCCATCTCCCACACCCAAAACAAGAACCAAAACCATTGCTCACAAAAGAAAACATCTGAGCAAAACCACAGAAGCCTCACCAACAAAACCCACATCACCAACAAAGTCCTCAGAAACACAAGTGCCAAAACCTACGGAGGCAACCCCCAAAACTACAGAGGCACCCTTAGAAATCCAAAAGACAAATCCCACAGAGGCAACCCCATCTCTACAAGAAGATCTTCAGCCGAAGGCAAAAGACAAAGGCAAGGGGATAATGACAGAGGAACCCAAAAAGAAGAATCCCAAGCATCAACCAGCAGAAAAATTGATGAAGAGCTCTTTCGATGCATATGTGACACCAAAGCCAGAACAAGAAGACTGGGCTTTCGGTGTTACCCCTCTGTCAAATATACCTGTTCTAGATCCTAAGGCAAAAGTCACAGAGGATCGAGTGGCCCAAATAAAGAAACAAATGGATGCTCTGCGCAGGCCCATGCCTCCACCCGGTGCACCTCCACAACAAATGGAAGAAGTGGTGTACATATATCTGTACAACAGAAGTGCCAGAGATATTCTGCCCACAACCATTCAAGATCCCCACTTCCATGCTGACCTCGAGAACACCTTCACAAGAACAACACCCAAGCCAAAACATCAAGTCTTCTCAGAGTCCAAAATCGACAAAGTCATATACTGTAAGTTCTCTCAAACCAGAACTACACCTAAGGTTTCCTATAACATCTATAAGGTCAAAAGGGAGGACAGAAGCGTTACCTAATTCTCAGATGCTGATCTGAGAAATCTAAGTCCCTACGACCTACCCGACCTTCTGCACTGGACCAAAGAAAACTACACAACAGATGCAAATCGAAGGGCATACTGGGTGCTAAGGAAAGCCATGAGAGAGAAACTTCTGCTATACAACCTAGTCGACTTTCAATTAGGACGAGATCTCGGAGTGAGAAACTTGAATCTTCGACCACCAGAAGATGACTGCCCATCCTCTGCCATACCAAACTCGATTATTACATCTCCAAGAGTTGGGCTAGTTTATCAAGATCCTGCTGGGAAGTCAAGATTGTTCGTAGAAATGGACTGTCAAAAGTATGCAACAACTACTTTGACAAAGTTCAGAGCAAGCCTTGAGGAGCATAAAGGAACAGAGCTCATGAATCAAGCTCTCGCAGATAGACTGATAGAGGTCATCGACCAAGTAATCAACTTCAGAAACCTCTGCATCAGTTTCTATAACGAGCTTAGAGAGTTAGGATTCGACAACAGAAGCTTCAACGACTTCAAAGACGCCAACGTCTAATATCCTCTACCAACCTCTACAAATCTTTCCTTTCATAATGTACTGAAATGTAAGTGCCTCTGGCATATCTTATGTATGAAAGAAATGTAAAATCTTTTGAGGTATATTGTTTCACCTCTTGTTATGTACTTAGCCTAAAACTCTGCACTTTTCAATTTTTTATTTTTCAATACTTAGGGGGAGATTGTTAGCTCCAATCTTTCTGTTAATAGAAGTATTGAAAAATAGACTAAGTATAGAAGTCGTCGACAGAAGCTCTGCCGAGTAGCCGAGTAACCGAGAAGACAGAAGTCTCCGACAGAGGCTCTGCCGGGTTAGCCAAGAAGACCGAAGTGAAGAAGCAACAGAAGACTCTTCTAAGCGGACAAGGCCACAGAGCTTCTGTCATACTTGACAGAGCCTCTGTGGTAAAAAGAATATCTACGCAAAAGATCTATACAAGGACAATAGTACTTCACACGATTTCTGCCATTCGAAGGTTCTGAAGATCACTCGTACAAAGGCGTGACCTGACAACTCCACGTGTCAAACTCTGATAGGTTTCAGCCTAAAGCAGAATACGGAGCATTTAATGAACGTTGTATCTGCAACAGTTCCAGAATAGTGTTTTGTACCTTCCAGCAACTGTTCCAAGCAGTGTCTTAGTACCTACCATCCTTAGTATCTAGATCTTGTCCCCTTTAGAAGTAGTATAAATAGAAGACTAATGTTGAGTTCTTCTATTAAGCTTTACACAACACACACACCTTTAGAGCAGTTTCTTGTCAAACCTTTCGGTGTTCTTGGTGTTCTTATTATATCAAATACAATGAATCATTGAGCTATTTATCTGTCTTATTTACACTTCTTGTATTTGATATTGTGTGTTATTCTACCTCATTATATTTGTTAGTTCGTTAAAACGCTTCCGCATTATATATTGTTTGAACTAATTAGATAGAATCATCATTGTTAAGCAAAACAGGAACCAACAGGTATTTACTCTTGGAAAACAACCAAATGAAAGTCTAAATAAAAGGCAATCTGAAAAATCACTAGCAACTTAACAAGTTTGCTCAAATAGATAACAACTTTTCTTTAGTTTAGCTGTAATCAAAAGTCAGAAAACTAATGCAAAGTACATTAACAAGTCAGAAAACCATTAGCTACACCTATGATGATGCACTTAAAAGGCCTTCACATGTCGCCAATGTCTGCAACCATCGTTATAACACATCGTACAAAGAGAGGGTACTTGAATCGACAATCTTCATCACCCCATCACAAACCCCCTTACAACAGGAGCAACCCTTTTTCATATTCTTCGTAACTTCCTCGACGACCATGAAATCTACACCACCAGAAACCAAGAGGTCAACAGAAGGTGGAGGTTTATACAAGGCCAGTAATATGACTTCTTTCATGAACTCTTGATGGCCATACACCAAACCTTCTTCAGGCTTACAATCTTAGATATATTCTTCAAAATAAGAGATCATATTTCCATGGAGTTTAAAATCTTATTCTTCTCTCCAAGTTGACTCTCTATTAAAAACTAAAAGCTCCTATTTTCAAAAACAATTTCGATATGCAAAATATATGCCAATAAGAAAAACAAAAAACAAAGAGTTTGAACCAAAAACATGATGAATAATGATTAACGAAACGAACGATAGGCGCAAACATCATCTTTTGTTTGCAAAGATCAACCACAAACATTGAAAAAATTAAGGACAAATTACTTAGGAATGTATATGATGTGTGTCAGGATCGAATCTTAACAAGACTAATAATACTTAGAATTCAGAATTAAAGAATCTGCGGAAAAGAACTTTAGTTCACACAATCAAAGAACAATATATCAGAGAACACAAACTGTTTGTATTCAATGCTTCGACTCACAAGATTACAACCAAACCTCAATCTTGATGAACAGGCTCAATCAAGACGACTTCTACTTCTCTAGAAATAGGGTTCTAAACCTTGAGGTTAATTCTCTCTAAACAAAATCGAATTGTATCTCACGTATATATCTCACTATTAGCTATCTATCAACAACTATTTATACACAATAAGTACAAGATAACTATCAAAAATAAATTGATCTTCTGAATCTTCTTTAAGCATATCTTCATCCATTCCATCTTTATCTCCAAAATCTTCGCATTCCAAACTTATCACATCAGCAGTATTAATCTTCATTCAACATGAGCAGTACTAATATTCTCCAGCAGCACTAATTCATTTCAGCAGTATTAACTCATTCCAGCAGCATTAACTTGTTCCAGCAGCATTAACTTGTTCCAGCAGCATTAACTTGTTTCAGCAGCATTAACTTGATTAGCAGTACTAACCTTGTTCCAGCAGCATTAATGTATCAGCAGTACTAACAATGATCTAGCAGTATTAACTTTGTCTTGCAGTAGTAACCATTGCATAAGCAGTACTAACTTTGATCTGGCAGCACTAATGTTGTTCTGGCAGTACTAACCATACTTAGCAAATCTTCAGTTCCCAACAATCTCCCCCTAACTAGACTTTTAGAAAGAGAAGTCAAGTTCTTCAGATGATGATGCTTCCAAAACTTAGTCTTGAACACACAAGTCAGGATTCAATCCCAAACTCTGATTTAAGATCCTTCTTACCAGGTATCTTGCCATCTTAGAATCTTTGTTACTCACCAACTTAGTTTTTAGCATTCCTTTCAACCTTGTCATGCTGTGCTCGTATATTTTATCCACCAAATAATACTCATGATATGCATAGTCAAGTGTTATGACATACACACCACAATTTTCAATAAGCATCCAGTTGGTAACAGTTTGAAATTGCCTTTCTGTCAAATACTTAACTGCTTCTGTATTGAACATTAGACACAAATATTCAAGTACCATTTTGGTGATGGACATTCCATTCTCAGTCAGCATATTTCCATAAAGCTTCATTCCCACCTTGAACATCTCTTCCAAGTCTGATCTAGAGCACATCCTTAAAAGTCTTCCCCATGTAGAACTGACCTCAAACTTCCCATCTGCTCTTTTTACTCTAATGTACTCCTTTCTCTGATCTTTCAAAGTATCCCAGAAGATGATTTCAGGAGCCATAGACGCTAATGGTTTAACTTTGATAGGACTAGAATCAACCACAGTAATATACATATCACATTGAGTATTTGTTGGTGATGGTACATTGCTTGGTTGACCTGATGGAGTTGCCACTTCTTCTTCAGCAACTTTATGATCAGCTTTCTCTTTCACAACTTCCTCCTTAGCTTCTTCTACACTGGGTTCCACCCTAGGCTTCTTTACAACTTTCTTCTTTGAAGCTATAGACTTTGTTCTTGGTCTTTTGTTTGACATCATCTTGGTTCTTTTGAGTGTTTTAACAGCTTCAGGAATGGTTTCAACTGTTTCCTTTGTTTCTGCTGCTTCAGGAATGGTTTCTGCTGCCTTATGTTTTTCAGCAGCATTAACCATTTCTGCTGCTTGAATGGTTTCTGCTGCTTTTTGACTAGCAGCATTAACCATTTCTGCTGCTTTTTCTGTTACTGCTTCTTTTAAAATCTTTGATACTGCTGCTTTCACCATCTCAAATACCTCTGCTTCAATCTCAGATTTAGTTACTGTAGAAACAGATACTGCTTCCTTCTCACTGTCAGATACTGCTGCATCAACAAGACTATGTATAATTTCAGTTACAGCTGCTTCAATCTCAGATACTGCAGCATTAACTGTTTCTACTGCTTTTTCTGTGGTTTCTGCTGCTTCAGTTACTGCTGCTTTCTCACTTTCTGCTTCCTTTGCAACTTCTGCAACCTGCTCAGCCTCCCCCTCAACTTTATGCTCATTCTCCCCCTCAACCTTTGGATCCTCCATATTTAGTTCAGTTTCTAACTCCCCCTTTTTGGAAGCATCAGTGGTTGATCTTCTCCCTCTCAGAACATACTGAGCTTTCTTTCTTCTTTGCAGCAGCTTGGTGATCATCTTCTTATTTTTCTCTATCTTGGTGTGTTGATAAAGAATCACCTTTTTAAGCTCATCAATCTCCTTCTACTGATTCATGACATCAATGTTGATGTTGGCAATGGTTTCCATCAATTCCTCATAAGTATATCTATCCTCACCCTGTTTAGGAGTGTTTACCTCCGTTAAAGGATCACTGGAAATTTTAGTAGGTGTCTTTTGCCTAGCAAAAGCACTGCCTACTCCCATGGATTCTTGGCGCCTGGGTCCTCTGAATGTTTTCACATTCTGAGTTTCCGTGGGGAAGGTCTTAGTGATGTTACCACTGTCCTTCTCTTTGCTAGCAGAAGTAGTGGCAGCCTTGCAGCCCACATGCTCATCCTTCTCCTTAGAGAGCACCTTCTTGGGGTTGGGAGACACCCCTGTGGTTACCCTTTTGATATTCTCTATTGGAGAATGCTCCAATAGAGGGCTTGTAGGCTTTGGGCTTTTAGGAGATACACCAAGGGAAGGAACCTTGTGTACCTTTCTTCTTTCAAACTTCTTGGTGATTTTGGGAGTGGGTCTTAAAAGAATGGACTGTGGGATTTCTTTGGTGATGGAAGGTTGGGATTGGCCATCAGTGGGTGTGTCTAATGGGGGCCTTGACCCTGATGCCATACCTTCAGTGGTGTGGGACACAACCATCATTGTAGAGAATAATGGTGTGTCAACTCCTTCCGAGTCCCTAGGAATTCTTCTCAGATTTGAGAAAACCTTCCCTTTAGGGGGTTTTGGCACATATACCTCAGCAGACTGAGGTAAATCCGTCAATTCATGGTTAATTACTTCTTGGACAAACCTGGGATACATGTAAAATCTCTTTTTGGATTCTAGGTTTGCCACAAGATCATTAAAAATCATTGCTGAAAAATTGAACTTTCTGGCAGTGGTTAAGCAGACCAAGGCATAAGCAATGGTACTGCTAAACTCACTCCATCCAGTTGTTTTCTTTGAAATACAGTGCATAAGAGTATGAACAAGAAATCGCCATTGGGTGTAGAATTTTGACTTGAAGAATTTAAAAACGCCAATGGGACCTTCATACCCCATTCTTGGTAAGGTCGAGAAAAGTTCATCATTAGATAGATAGGTTATACCTGAGGCATCATCTAAGTGAAGAGTGATGCGAATAACCTCCTCTGTGACCTTCAAGGGTTTGTCACAAACCCTTGTTCGAATGATTTTCTGCCCATCTTCGAAAATAACAGCGGCATTCTCCCAAAATTGCTTTTGATGCTCGATATATATGGTTGGGCACACTGTTAGGGTTTAGGGTTTAGGGCATGAGAGATGTGTGAGGACTTGAGAAAATCCACAATCTCATGAAATCCTGCGGCCTGCTTCGGCTTCTGAAGCATCGCAATCTCATTGTGCTCATCGACAAACTCCATTGTCGTCATTCTTCCTGAGGATTTGGATAGAAAACACAGAGATTCTAGGGAGAAAAGGTTAGAACGAGAGAGAAAAATTTAATGCAACGAGACGTTATGAAATTTGGCGGGCTGAGAGAGTATTTATAGCAGAACTAGCCCTGATTTTCTTTAAAAGAAGTATTAACAACTTAGCAGTATTAACGACTGAGCAGTATTAACTGCAAGGCAGTATTAACTACACAGCAGTATTAACTACACAAGCAGTATTAACTACTAAGCAGTATTAACAACAAAGCAGTATTAACTGCTAAGCAGTATTAACTACTAAGCAGTATTAACAACAAAACAGTATTAACTACTAAGCAGTATTAACAACAAAGCAGTATTAACTGCTAAGCAGTATTAACTGCTAAGCAATATTAACTACTAAGCAGTATTAACAACAAAGCAGTATTAACTACTAAGCAGTATTAACAACAAAGCAGTATTAACTACAAAGCAGTATTAACTACTCATTGGCAGTAGAAAATATGTACTAGCAGTAGAAACTCTGCACTGGCAGTAGTAACTATACTTACACTTTGCAGCACTAGACAATCTGAGTCATACTGAGGTTTTGAGAAAGCTAGTTAGTAACACCAAATATACAAAGAAATACAGGTATATAAAAAAATAACAAACATGAATTTATTCAAGGTTGATCAAGCCCACACTTGCTACCAGGAAAGTGAATCTACCCACATCAAAAGATTTTGTGAATAGATCTGCAAACTGGTCATTGGTATGAACCTTAGCAACTTGAATCAATTTCTTTTCATTACAGTCTCTAATAAAGTGATACCTGATCTCTATGTGCTTTGTTTTTGAGTGCTTGACAGGATTGTTAACAATGCTAATGGCACTGTTGTTGTCAATGAAGATTGGAGTGTGAAGAAATGTTACCCCATAGTCCAACATCTGATTCTGAATCAATAACACCTGAGAACAGCAACTTGCAGCAGCTATATACTCAGCTTCTGTTGTGGATAAGGACACTGTGGTTTGTTTCTTACACTGCCATGATACAAGTCTTGCACCCAAAAACTGACATCCACCTGAAGTAGACTTTCTATCCATGTTAGCTCCACCTAAGTCACTGTCTGAGTATGCAAGCAAGTCAAATGAAGATTCATAAGGATACCAAAGACCTAATCTAGGTTGCCCTCTTAGGTATCTAAAAATTCTTTTGACTGCATGCATGTGTGATTGCTTAGGTGTAACCTGAAATCTGGCATAAACACATACTGGAAACATAATGTCTGGTCTAGAGGCTGTGAGATACATGAGTGATCCAATCATAGATCTGTAATGATGGACATCCACATCCTCCCCCTCAAGATCTGCAGTGATCTGTTTGTGTGTCTCCATTGGTGTGCTTGCTGGCTTTGAGTCTGTTAAACCATACTTGTCCAGGATGTCTTTCACATATTTGGATTGGCTAATGAAAATCCCATCTTTCCTCTGTTTCACCTGAAGCCCAAGGAAGAAAGTAAGTTCTCCCATGGAACTCATCTTGAAGCTCTTGTGCATTAACTCTTCAAACTCTTTACACATGTGATCATTTGTGGATCCAAAGATGATGTCATCCACATAGATCTGAACAAGTAGTGTGCCTTTCTTTCTCCTCTTAATGAACAAGGTCTTGTCAATGACTCCTCTTTCAAAGTCATTTTTCAGGAGATAGGTAGACAGGGTGTCATACCATGCTCTTGGGGCTTGATGTAAACCATACAGTGCCTTCTTCAACTTGTACACTCTGTCAGAGTGCAATGGATTCTCAAATCCAGGGGGTTGACAGACATATACTTCTTCATCAATACTTCCATACAGAAAAGCACTTTTTACATCCATTTGGTATACCTTGAACTTCATGTATGATGCATAGGCTAGAAATAGCCTAATTGCTTCAATCCTTGCCACTGGAGCAAAGACTTCCTCATAGTCTATGCCCTCTTCCTGAGTATACCCTTGTGCAACCAGCCTTGCTTTGTTTCTGATCACAATCCCTCTGTCATCCTTCTTGTTTCTAAAAATCCACTTGGTGCCAATTGCTCTATGACCTTTTGGAAGTTCCACCAAGTCCCAAACATCCTGTAATTTAAACTGTAGCAGCTCCTCTTGCATTGCTTCTATCCAACTTGGATCTTTCATAGCATCATAAGCCTTTTTGGGCTCAATTTGGGATAGAAAGCAAGTAAGTACAGTATTAACTGTATTCTGCTGATCTTGTAGCTCTTGAAGTCTGCTTTGTTTCATAGTCATCATTGGAGAAGCAATGTCTCCTATAACCAACTCAGGAGGATGATTTTTCTGAGTTCTTGATGGATGACCAGGTTCCTCAACTAAGTTTCCATCCAGATTTGACTCATTTAAGTCTGGATCTTCTTCAGCTTCTTCAGTCACTTCAGACTCTCTTGAAGTCTGATTTTCCTCTATTCTTCTCTCTTCTTCATTCTGAATGGGTTCAGGTTCCTTTTCTGGTTCACAGAAGCCAACAGGATCAATGGTAGGGAGTGGAAATATCACAAATTGAATTCTGTGATCTGATGGAGGTGCATCCCTTTGTCCTGTATTTAAATCACTACTGAAACCCAAAGAATTAGTGAGTGAATCAATGTCAAACAGCCAATCAGGACCTGAACCAATAGGATTTGGTGTGTTCTCATTGCATTTGACATTGTCACTTTCTTCAATTATTCTAGAAGAGGCATTAAATACTCTGTAAGCCTTACTCTGAGATGAGTAACCAACAAGAAAACCATCATCTGCTTTGCTATCAAACTTACCTAAGTGAGATTTGGTATTGAGAATTGTACAAGGACACCCAAATGGTTTGAAAAATCCAATAAATGGTTTCTTTTTCAGAAAAAGCTCATAAGGTGTCTTGTTTTTAGGCTTTATTACCAACACTCTGTTTTGAACATAACAAGCAGTATTAACTGCTTCTGCCCAAAAAGTAGTGGGTAATTTTGAATCAGCTAACAGAGATCTAGCAGCCTCAATCAGTGTCCTATTCCTTCTCTCAGCAACACCATTCTGTTGTGGAGTCCTAGGAGCACTGTATTGTCTCTCAATTCCCTTTTCCTCACAAAAGGTGTTTAGATCAAGGTTTTTAAATTCAGTCCCATTATCTGATCTAATGACTTTCACTTTTTGATTTGATTGGTTTTCAATTCTAAGAATAAAAGATTTGATCAGTCCACTTGTCTCATCTTTAGTTCTCAGAAAATATACCCAAGTAAATCTAGAGTAATCATCAACAATAACTAAACAGTATGATTTCTTGCCAATGCTCATGACATTTGTAGGGCCAAACAGATCCATATGCAACAACTGAAGAGGATTTGAGATAGTGTTTATCTCTTTGGACTTATGAGAAGTTTTGTGTTGTTTGCCTTTGAGACATGCAACACAATGATCATCACATGAATAGACTTTTGATGGTAAACCTCTAACAAGATTATTTTTAACAAGTTTATTCATTGTTTTAAAGTTCATGTGACACATCCTTCTGTGCCAAAGTGATGATTCATCTATTGAAGCTTTTGAAACTAAACAGTTTAGAGATGAATCAGATGAAACACTTTCTAAATCTAAACAATACACATTATCCTTTCTAGGAGTTCTCAATAGTATCATGTTTTCATCAACTACCTTGAATCCAGGAGCAAGAATAATGCATTCTGAATCAGTAAATAATATATTATGTTTCTTGTCACAAACCTGTGATACACTTAACAGGTTGTATCTCAATTGCTCAACATAGTAAACATCCTCAAATGTCATCTTACCTTTTGACACATCACCTTTACCACTTATCTTACCTCCTGCAGGATTATTCCCAAAAGCAACACGTCCTCCATCAATTCTTTTGAAATTCTTGAGGCAGGACATGTTACCTGTCATGTGCCTGGAGCAACCACTATCAACATGCCAGATGCTCTTCTCCTTGAGCTGTTGGTTGCCCTGCACATAAGATAAATCAATTAGTTTTTATTGGGAACCCAAGCCAAGGTGGTCTTGGGTCTCCCTTGCTCATCAAAGTACTTGCATTGGGTTTTGATGAGATTTTCAAACTTAGGTACTGCAGAATTGGAGTACTTTGTCAATATGATTGGTCTATCAGCACAAAAACTAGAAGCAGTATTAACCTTAGAAGAAGTACTAACAGAGTTAGCAGCACTAACAGAGTTAGCAGTACTAACAGAGTTAGCAGCATTAACTGAGTTAGCAGCACTAACTGAGTTAACAGCACTAACAGAGTTAGCAGCACTAACAGAGTTAGCAGCACTAACACTGCTAGCAGCAGTATTGGCAGTAGTATTGCTTCTAGCAGCACTATCCTTGTCAGCAGTACTATCTGAGGTATCAGTACTAACATTAGTGCTTTTGGGGACCCATATATTGACACATTCCTTTTTAGTCTGTTTTCTCATGTGGCTTTTGGATTTAGCTTGTTTCTTAGCCACATTATTCCTTGCAGGCTTCCTATAACCAGAAGATTTTTGAAAACTTCTTTGAAAACTTTTCTTTTGGTTAATAGGATTGAAATAACAATATTTGGCAAGATGATTCAATTTGCCACAAATAAAACAAGGTTTTGGTCTGTTAATCCTTTGCAGATCAACTCCTTGCTTTTGTGCCCACTGGTTATTCCAATTTCTTTGATTTCCCCTCTTTTTATCATGTTTTTGGGGCTTATTCTCTTGAGATTTCTTGCAAGAACAATGTTCACAAGTATTAGAGTTCACAACAGTGGTCTGTGTATAATGAACTCCCTTTCCCTTTCCAGTCCTTTTCATCTCATTGTTCTTAACACATGGACTTACACATTCCTCATCAGATCCTTCTTTTTCAGTCTTATCCTCAACAACTACTTTATCTAATGGATCTACTTCAGTGGCTCCTTCAGGTAAGTCCTTCCTATCCTTGGTTTCTAATAGGTCTGACTTAGGAGGGATGTAGTTGTTGTTGTAGGGTGGGGGTGTGGCATTGTACCCTATGCCTGGTTTCAACTTACTATGGATTTGAGAGTTGATTATGTTGTCCATGACTTTAGAAGCTTTTGAAAACTTTTCAACATCAAGTTTTACTTTCTCAAGTTCTCCTTTTAATTTCTCACATTCTTCCCTAGACTCTTTCAGTTGGAACTCCAGACCACCCTTTTCCCACTTCCAGTAGTTTGTATCATAGGAGTGTTGAAGTTCATTGGCTTGAAAAGCCTTAATTTGTTCTTCAAACCTCTCAACAATCAATACATAGTCTCTTCTATCCTTTTCTAATATCTTAAGGTCATCACACATTCCCTGATTGTGATCTCTATACCTTTTAACAGTGTCTATACAAGCTTGAGAACATAGATTAGATTTTACCTCAGTAGGAATATCTGAGACTTCTGCCATGAGTGCATGATTCTGAATTGCCTCTTCTGTTTGATCACTCCAATCAAATCACATTCTTTGTTGAGAAACAAGGGCTTGAACAGAGTTTCTGTTCTGGTTAGTACTGTTTGATTCAACTGAGTTGTCCATAATGATTGTAGAATTCTAAGAAACACTAGCTCTGATACCACTTGTCAGGATCGAATCTTAACAAGACTAATAATACTTAGAATTCAGAATTAAAGAATCTGCGGAAAAGAACTTTAGTTCACACAATCAAAGAACAATATATCAGAGAACACAAACTGTTTGTATTCAATGCTTCGACTCACAAGATTACAACCAAACCTCAATCTTGATGAACAGGCTCAATCAAGACGACTTCTACTTCTCTAGAAATAGGGTTCTAAACCTTGAGGTTAATTCTCTCTAAACAAAATCGAATTGTATCTCACGTATATATCTCACTATTAGCTATCTATCAACAACTATTTATACACAATAAGTACAAGATAACTATCAAAAATAAATTGATCTTCTGAATCTTCTTTAAGCATATCTTCATCCATTCCATCTTTATCTCCAAAATCTTCGCATTCCAAACTTATCACATCAGCAGTATTAATCTTCATTCAGCATGAGCAGTACTAATATTCTCCAGCAGCACTAATTCATTTCAGCAGTATTAACTCATTCCAGCAGCATTAACTTGTTCCAGCAGCATTAACTTGTTCCAGCAGCATTAACTTGTTTCAGCAGCATTAACTTGATTAGCAGTACTAACCTTGTTCCAGCAGCATTAATGTATCAGCAGTACTAACAATGATCTAGCAGTATTAACTTTGTCTTGCAGTAGTAACCATTGCATAAGCAGTACTAACTTTGATCTGGCAGCACTAATGTTGTTCTGGCAGTACTAACCATACTTAGCAAATCTTCAGTTCCCAACAATGTGCCATATTGTGAACAATATGTATAACAGGATTATAAATCTTTAAAATTAAAAAAAATACAAAAAGAACGTATATATAGATATCGAGGAATGGATTATGAACCTGGTCGAAATGAGCCTCGAGAATATCAGGTGTTGTGATATCCGAGATGATAAGTTTCCATTTGTAATGATTGTTGATCTCCAGAGTCAGACTGTTGAGAAATGAAACAAGGTGGATAGAAGAGTTCAAACTGTTTGAATCTCTACCTGCTAGAAGCAAGCAAGGTTTATCTCCATAGTTATAGTCAACTACAATTGGTTGGGAGATTAGTTCAACCATTCTAGACCAATGGTATATCCATCCACACATGTAACTTTTTTAACGACCAAACCTTCTGACAACAGTATCTAACGGCTGTCCTATGTTTCCTTACGACCATAATTCATTAACCTTCGACAAGCGTTTCTATTTGTCTATTTAATGCAGGACTCAAGGCATTAACTGTCCAACGGCCATAACTAAAGACCATCATCAAGCACATTTTCCAGGGTTTTAATGGACTTTGATCCATTTTTAAGGTTTCAAATGTTCTTGATGTTGTTGAGTTAGATTCTAGGATAGGTAGAAGAAAAGAAAAACATCAGTATTTACAAATTAGTTCAAGCAATAAACTGACAAACGTTCATGAATACATTTAGTGGATGTTGGAGTGAGGAACCAAAACCGATATGAAACAAACAAGGGTTGATTTGTATTAAACGAAGCATTTTTAGTCAACTTCATTTTTGGCCCTTGTATTTTTTTGGATTTTCTTAATTTTTGTCCCTAAAATTGTTTATCACAAATATTTCATTGGATATAATAACAAAAATATTAGTATTATATTAAAATATTTAAAGGATATAACAACACAATAAGGCATAACATACGCAACACAAGTTGCATCAACACATCTAATATTCAAAATGTTAAATCAGGTGTGGGATGTATATGCAGATGTGTCGGTCACTCCAAAGAGTAGCGCAACTATTTTCATGTCATTTGCAAAAAAGAACGTGACGTGTGTTTAAATTGTTTGAGAAAGGTTGCCGGGAAACGTTTATTCAAATAGAGTGAGTACTCAAATGAGATTAACAATGAAGATCCCAAATACAAGATTGAAAATCTGAAGACCATGAATATTATATGCTTAATTAGATTTAAAACTGGAATTGCATCTCTGGGTCATATCCCAAAGCTTCAAGATGAGCAGCCATGGCCTTGTTCATCGGAGGTGGACCACACCGTAGGATCTGCAGCAGGTTTGTTTTGTTTCTTATTATTTTCTTCTTTCAAACTCATCATACAATATAACACAAAGGCCGTAAAAGAATGAAATCGTACCTTAATATCATATGCAGGGCCAGGTAAATGCTCTTTGATCATTTCCTGTGATACGAACCCAACGCCACCTGTCCACCCCTCAGGTGGCTTCAAAAGTATAAAACACGACTTTTGTTACATCATCTATACAAAATAATATTACATCCCAAAACAAATGTAGACAGTACAATTGTACAAAGCAAACGAGCTCAGTATATTCCAACTAGAGGTAAACCTGACCTCTACCCCAAAGAGTAGGCCGACTGTTTACTTGTGAAAAGTGTACAATGAGCTATTTTTAGTGATAACTTTCCAATCTGAATTGATGACCGACTACATATACAATATATAGATTATTAGAGTTTAAACTTTCTTAAGATATAATTTTTTGAAACAATGCATCCAATTTAAATTTGTAAATGCTGGATTTGACTGTCTAAATCAAAGGCTAGGAATAAATTAGCATTATTAAAGTGTGGCAATGTTATCAAAAACAAACCAAACCAAACCAAACCAAACCAAACGAACCCAATATTCCCATAAAGGGTAGGGTTTGAGTAAGATATAAGGCGTAAGAAGTTGTTTTCATGAAGACCCTCAGCCTTGCGAAAAATTGGCAATGTTCATGACCAAAATATAGAAAACACAAACGAAATAATCGGTAATTAAGTGTTTTTGTGAACGTGGTGGTAAGCATGCATATGCAGTTGATATGGTAAACAAATATGTGGTATAGGGAAGTCATTTTGGTACAACTATATAAAATTAATAATAAAATAAATTTAAGAGATCTCCCATACGAATGAATACCTGATTCAATACATAGTAAACTTTGAAGCGGCTAGGGTAATTAGTTGCGAGTCCCTCCAGCTCTTCCTGAAAGTCAGTTAATTACATAAGAAAACAAGAGAAGAATGTAATGTTTGAATCCATTCAGATAATTAAATAAAAGCAACGAGAAAGTATAATATAATTACTTGCCTTAAGAAGGATGTCATCAGATGTGACATTAGCGTAGATGAGATGCACCTTGGTCCTATCTGTTTGGTCTTCTAGAATAGATCTGGCAACCTACGATTATGGATTATAAATAAACACATGGATTTGTATAACCAAAACAACCACCAAAGATCTTGATAGGATTCAAAAACAAATAAATAAACACCTGAAACATTGGAGTAATGCCAGAACCCCCAGCAATCATTCCAAACGCTCTCACCTGCCCAGGTTCATACCTGAAACGCCCCTGTAATTAACAACTTTCAACCTAAGTTACACTTCTAAGATTAGTAGTGGAAACAATCAACTATGGGAAACTTAACAACTACATATGAATGGACTCTTGCCAACAAGCTCACGCATATATATATATATATAGTTATCGGAGAGTTAATGTACCTTAGGTCCCTTTACAGCCATATAATCACCTTCACGCATCTCTCGGAAGTGGTGGGACATCCTACCTTGTGGATACATCTACATTTACGCAACCCATTATGATGAGTTATATGAAGATAAAACATGCATAGATTAAACAAAATCAGAAGTGTAAACACGAATTTTTGAAGATTTTGGATATGTACCTTAATAACCAACTCAAAGTATCCCACATCAGAATCTAGAGTGGTTGGTGTGTACGGTTTAATAACCTCTTCACCTTGGCTATCCTTACCCCTAAAGGATGAACAACAAAACAACTAAATTTATCGGTAAAAGGAAACATGCCATTTTTCATTGAGGTGCTTTTAAAAAGCAGATCATTACTAAGATACACTTTGATTTTTGAGATCAAGTATTGTTTTTCAAATTCAAAATTAATACACATTTGTTACAATTAAAACCAAGATTTCCCTTCGTACCAAATGTTTTACAAGATTCATCATAATCATCAATTTTTTTCTCGAGCGTTTTCAAATTCATGTCATGTTTAGTGAAAATTGACCTTTGATGTCAAAACTCAATGTGTATCAAAATTTCAGGCAAAGTAGAGGGTAAAAGAGTAATATCGGTAGGTAATTTGTAATTGAGAGGCTAGTTTGATATACCGGCAACTAATATGTTGTCCAATAGGAAGTCCCAACACTGCAGTAGGTTTAGGAAGAGCAAATCTGAACTTTGCCACATTATGGCTAAGCTGTGTGCGCTTCACAAGCTTGAATTCCTTAAAACTTTCAGGATTTAAGCACCCTATTGACAACACACCAGTTTATATTTCAGTTTCGCAGATAATAATATATGAAACTTAGAATGTGAGAAATTAAAAACGACCCCAGTGCACCAAGGCCACTTGTCTTTATGAGGGTTGGGGAGGGAGTCTTTGCATAAGTTCGATTTTTAATACCATATATTATAGAGAAAAAGGTCAGTGGAAATAAAATACATGGAAAAATGGAGATTCAAATTGAGATATTGATGAACCTTTAGGTTTCTTGTTGAAAAGGTAGTAAGCAGCAACGGTAACAACAACAACCGCTATGCCAAGCTGGATCTCAGGCACTTCCAAGTAATCCATTGCTCAGAAAATAGGCAAAGAACCTAATTGTACAATTATAGGCTGCAATCAATCTTGCCTGAAAAATACATCACCACAAATAGAGAAGTCAAATAGGAACTACTTAAGAGCTTTAAATTAATTTTCCCATTTCTTTGGTGAACCAGAAGCATATTATTTATGCATTACTGATTCTCCACAAGTACAATGTGCTTTTTCTTGTGAAAAATTCTTTCAAGATAGTTGAATGCAATTCTTTATACAAGTTTATCTGTATGATCACATGACAATAATTGCCCACAATAAGCTATAAGTTCTAAACTGCAAAACATGTAGTTAAAATCAAGTTGTAAAACATATTTGTAATAATTAAGCAGATGCAATTTAGTTGTGACAAATACTTTTCCGTTTTATCATTTCGAATAACAAAAGAGCCCATCTTACAGCCTAAAAGGGAATTTTAGTAACTTGAAACTTGAACGAAATATAATCTTATAAGCAAAATATTGAGGGAAAGGTGATATATATACTCCATATAAGCATATACATATGTTTAAGTGTGTATGATGTACAATCAAATTTTCCAATGGCATGAACAATAATTATCTCTATAATACCGGCAACAATGAACCTACGCAACGGCTACTTGGTTACGCTCGACCGGATATATCTCAGATACACAAAACCACTCATTACTCTTGTATTCGAACCTTAATTCCAAATTTCCATCCAATAGATTTTGTCTGTGTTCTATAATCTAACCTTCACATATGAAATGCAGATGCAGGGGAAAGACAACAAACACCTGACCACACATAATCTTGTGGAAAGTTTATATGCATGTTAAATTTCATAAAGATGTAAAGTTGGGTTGAATTACGAATAATTTATGAAATCAAAAACCAACATCTTGGAAGAAGACACATTAATTATCATATAAAAAAACTCAAAGGAGTTGAATCACATTTCTAGAAAGACACTATATAGAATACTACGTACACCAAATTCATTCTCTTCAAAGAAGTATACCTGCTCTGATACTATATATGTGCAATAAGGCATTAAAATGCTTCTTTGATTAGTTTAATACATTCCAAATTAATACCACTACATAGATCATGAATCAAAATGTTGTCCCAATTTCA
This sequence comes from Saussurea involucrata, assembly GCA_033807775.1. Classification (NCBI taxonomy): domain Eukaryota; kingdom Viridiplantae; phylum Streptophyta; class Magnoliopsida; order Asterales; family Asteraceae; genus Saussurea; species Saussurea involucrata. Next base: position 18,755,844 of record CM066326.1, read on the forward strand.
TATCAATCCCCCAGTGGGATAATTCATAACTATGAATCAGTTAATCAGAAGCAACTACTAATACATGATGCAACTCACTTCTCCTATAATTGAATAGAAACTAATAAATACAAATATACAATATCGCAACCTTAGAAAAGTAGCATTACCTCAAATCAGTGCTCCACACACCTGAAACTAAGAACAAAAACCAAGAATGAGTTTAGCAACAGATCTGCAAAGAATCAAAAAATATATATAGAATACGAAGGTCGCATACATTTACAAGAAAGAGGGAGGGAGGTTATGGGAAGAAGTGGGTGAAATCAGACAGAAATAGAGTAGTTGATGAATCCTAAGGTCAACCTTGGAGTGTTTCGTTATAAACTATAGATGTTGTTTGTCTGCCATACCTACTCCCATAAACCATGCCCAACTCGGTGCCATCGTCGCCCATGGTTTTGGATTTTGGTGGAATCTTTGGGGTGTTTGTTGGGAGGGATTTTAGTTCCTTTACTTTGTTAAAAATTTCAATTTCATGGGATTGCTTGTATTTTTAACCTATGCTTATTTTGTAAGGTGTTTATTTGCTTATGTGGTGAGAAAAATAAGTTTTTAAAAAAGTATTTGGATTAGCCTACTGTGGTGTGGAAACATCGTAAGCAAATAAGAAGTTTTTTTTAGTGTTTGGCAAATTTTTGCTTATTTATGTAAAATGACCAAAAAAATTAACGTCAATAATTTTTAAAAAAATAATATTACCTTAAATAACATTAATAATTTAAAAATAAAAATAATAACTTATAAACATTCATAATTGAGGGTAAAAAGGTAATTTGGATAGACAAGGAAATAATCATAAGCAAATAAGTAGGTTAGGAATGACTTATCAAAAACAACTTATTTGTGGTGAGTAGAAGTCATAAGCAGTTTTTATTTTTTCCTATCCAAACACTCCAAACAGCTTATCTGTGATGAGGGAAAGCTATAAGCAAATAAGTAAAAAATATAAGCAATCCCAAACACCCCTTAGTGTATTTTTGAAGACGTTGATTAAGCAAGTCATATACTTTTTTTTTCTTTTACAAGGGAGTTTGGAATTGCATATTTAAAATAACTTATCTTTTTTTTTTCCAAGTGTTTATCAACTTATGTGGTGTCAAGCTAGAGCTTTATAAAAAATGTTTGGATTACCTTATGGCAGTACCAAAATGCAATAAGCTGATAAGTTATTTTTCAAGAGGTGTTTGGGATATTGATTATACATGTAAAATGACCAAAAAGTTGATAAGTTGTTTCAAATAAGTTAATAAGTTAGAAGAGATTGACTTATAAACAACTTCTTATTACCGATGCCAAACCGGTATAAGTATTTACTTTTTTTTCCATACAAACACTAAAATTTCCTTATTACCGAAACCACACCGAATAAGTTAATAGACACTTTAATTAACACAAATACAAATACCCCCTAAATAAGAGCATTTCAAACAGATTTTCAAAACTTAGAAAATGAGAATTCCGGGTAATTTTTTATTTCAATAGATCCTCAAAACTTCCATCAAAATTGAGAAAGAAGAAGAGAGGACGTGCAAATCCCTAAATTTGATTAACTTTTAAAAAATAATTATCATGGGAGAGAAATATTTTTTTAACTATACTCCATCAATAAGAAATATTAAAATTAAGTGTTTATGAAAGAAATATACTATTTTATTAATTGTATGAAAAATATTAATAATATAATGAATGTTATAATCTTCAAAATGGAGAAACTGTTTTTTTTCTATGAAACCCCATTTAATTAAAGGAAAGAATTCTATGAGGTGTAAAAAAATAAGAGTAAACTCTAACTTTGGTCTCCTTGGTTTAATATCTGAAAGTGGGGCGTAAACTTTGATAATTATAGAAGGGTGATTTTATTAAGACATTTATTTACTTGTTATTTGGACACCTCTCTACTATTAATTATTACATAATCATGCACTTATTTATTAATTGTCATAATTTGTTTTTTTCTTGTTTTTTGAAAAGTAATCATTATGTTTATTATATTTTTATATTTTTTTACCTTTGTAAATTAACATTACATCATTATTAATATTTTTGTTCTTTTAATTTTATTTATATTATTACCACTATTATTAGATTGTTTTTGGAAAAAAGACGACATTACTCACAAGTCACAATAGAATAATTTTTGTTATTTAATTAAAACTTAAATAATAAAATAAATAAATTACTATCCAATTAAATTTTCTTAGACAGCTTAATTTTAAATTATTTTTTCTATTTTGAAGTAACTTTTAAGTATTTTTTTGTTATTATTATTAACATTATATATATAAGTAAAATTGTGTTTGCCAGTACAATTTTAATTATTGGAATTCAAAGTTTAAATAATAAAAATGAATTAATAAATAAACGAGTAACAAATCAAGTGTTTATAATGTTTAATTAACAAAAAATCAAACTTTTTGAATTTAACATTAAATTTTTAATTATCTATAATAATATATTTATTATAACTATAAATTCTATAAAATTGATATATTAGTTTTTCAGGTCTTATATAAAGTTGTCTATCCTTTTATCAATCAATATTTCAATGTAAATAAATTACATATTTAAAATCCATCTTCTATAAGTAATTTTTTTTAAAGAATGTAATGTGCTGAAAGTAACAAAAACCTAAATAATAATAATTACTATTATAGTTGTAATTATAAAAAAGAGAAGAATGGGGCAAAAATATAGAGGGTGATTCTATTAAGACACCTGTTTAATTACTAGTTACACACCCATCTATGTGTAATTATTAATTAATTATTTTTTGTTTGACTTCTTTTAGAGTAAACTACACTTTTGGTCCCTGTGGTTTGGTGTTTATAACACATTTGGTCCATACAGTTTAAAAATTACACTTTAGCCACTGCAGTTTGCTATTTGGTCCGGATTTTGTCCCTCGTCGTTAAGTCCGTTAAAAAACTCAGTTAAGTTCAGGGGTATTTTCGTCTTTTTCTTTTATAGGGAGAAGTGATACAATTCTTTTAAAACTATAGGGACCAAATTGTAATTTTTTCTAATTTATATTAGTATTATATATATATATACACACATGCCACATGAACGACCCACCACCCCTTCTCCGGCGTCTTCTCCGGCACCTTCCTCCGGCAACCACACGACCACGTCAGGTAGTCTCTACGAGTGTCTTAATCGAGTAACTGTTTTCGCAAGCCATAGTAACAAAAAGTTTTCGTGAACATCTTAATCGAAAATGTTTAGTGGGTTTTAAAGATTAAGGTTGTTTCTTTTCATAAATTCAATTCAGAGCTTCTAGTTAATGAATTTAGATCACACAACAGCTCTCAGAATCAACTTTGGTCGAGAAAACAACGAGTTATCTGATCTGAAAGTTCTCACCGGAGTGGTCGCCGGAAAAACGGGGTTGGCCGGAAAGTCCGTTTAAAAACTTAGTTAACTAAGAGGTACTACAGTTTGCTATTTGGTCACTACAGTTTGCTATTTCGTCTTCTTCTCCGACGAACATACGCACACGACACAGGGACCGTCGCATCTCCGACGGTCTTCTCCGGCACCTGCTCCGATTACCATCTCCGGCAACTACCAGACAACCATGTAGACCAAGAGTAAACAGTGAGTCCCGAGTCACATTAAGCTGACTCACTAAGCTCATCAAGATGCTTGTTACCCTCACTGTTATATGCATTTTGCTTTGAAATTGTTTCTTAACATTTCTGATCTGGAGATATATTGGAGTCCCATTAAGCTGACTCACTAAGCTCATCAAGCTACTTGTTACCCTCACTGTTATATGCATTTTGCTTTGAAATTGTTTCTTAACATTTCTGATCTGGAGATATATTGGAGGTTGTCGCCATGGTTACCAAAAAAATGTTGAGGATGTGATGATTTTTTTCTGCATTTAACATTTATAAGCATAGGTTTTTGTGCACTGTCTTGGCTGGGCAACCTGAATAGTGTTTGCAGCCATGGTGGTGTTTGAGGGCCGACGACGAGGTGGTTCAGGTGGGGAGGGGGTTGGTTCAAGATGGATATATATATTATATAATATAAAATATTTTATTTTACTTTATTTTAGTAGAAAAAGACAAAAAATATAAAAAGACTAAAGTACCCCTTAGTTAACTGAGTTTTTAAACGGAATTAACGATGAGGGACCAAATCCGGACCAAATAGCAAACTGTAGTGGCTAAAGTGTAATTTTTAAACTGTAGGGACCAAATGTGTTATAAACACCAAACCACAGGGACCAAAAGTGTAGTTTACTCCTTTTATTTATTAATCATCATTACTTGATTACTTTTTGTTTTCTTTTTTATTTATTTACTAGTCATCATTACTTGTTAGTTTTATATATATTTTTAATAATAAAAAAATATTATTACTATTACTATTACTATTACTATTACTATTAAATAATATAACAATATTTATAATATTTTATTATTACTTTGATAAGTGTAACATCCTAAAATCAGGGTCAATTTAAATCTTAAAATTCAACAGGGTTAATCATAATATCATCCAAACTTTTATACATAAGCAGAGAATTAACTATGAGGATTCATATACACATTTTGAATTCTCAAAACAACCTATTAATCTAATCCTGTCAACTACGATTAGATTAAATTGGTTGTCTAAACCATTCATCAAAAGCATCCTCGCATCAGCTAACTTCTCCACTTATCACCAAATGTTGGATACCAAAACACTCGTCCCTCTTCCCATTACTTCCCCAAGCTCGTACCTGGTAAGAAAATTTAATTTGAAACGATTAGGCTTACGCCTAGTGAGAACATTCATTTTCAAATTAAAACATTAACAGCTTTGGAAACTCAATTATTCAAAGCGTATAAGCAAACCTAGTTTGCCACCATTCTTACCATACTCATACTCATCTTGCGATGACGGAAACATACCCGATTCCATGAGTATGACTAACATTCAGAAAGTCATATCATCACATTCGAAAGCCTACTACGAATCATTACAGTTTATAGATTATCGATCATGCCTAAGAACTTACAATCAATCGCCGTACCCTTTTTCTTGGAATGGAAGCAGAAATAGCACTTATATATTGCCTATTTCTAATCCACCGAAAGCAAACGGAAACAACAATTACACTTTGTCTATTTCACGTTTCCACGTCTCAATTACGAATAGCAATTATACTTTGCCTATTCACTACAGTCAATACGAATAACAATTATACTTTGCCTATTCCATTATTTCAACATGAATAGCAATTCTACTTTGCCTATTCAATCATTTCAATATGAATAGCAATTCTACTTTGCCTATTCAATCATTTCTACATGAATAACAATTCTACTTTGCCTATTCAATCATTTCAACATGAATAGCAATTCTACTTTGCCTATTCAATCATTTCAACATGAATATCAATTCTACTTTGCCTATTCAATCATTTCTACATGAATAGCAATTCTACTTTGCCTATTCAATCATTTCAACATGCATAGCAATTCTATTTTGCCTATTCAATCATTTCTACATGAATAGCAATTCTACTTTGCCTATTCAATCATCAAATAATACTAGTGTCTATAGATCATTTACACTTCTTAGCATACATGCATATTTACTCGAATGCACAAAACACTTCATATCGTATTCTCAAAGCTAAAGATTCCAAATAATCTAACATACCCGTATTCTCAACTGTCCCCCTTCGGCGACTTAGCACGTTAACCAGATAATGCATCCGGAAACTATATCCGAAAAAGTATTCCGAACTCAAAGTCCGGAACTATCTGGAACCGGGACCCAAATGAGACTGGATCTCAATTCAATTCCGGATCACAACTAATTCCGGATCTCAATTCAATTCCGGATCCTACCAATTCCGGATCCATCCAATTCTGAATCCAACCTGTTAGGTCCATGATCTTCATACAATCCAAGTATTGTGTAACAAGATGATGAAGAACATTATTGAAAAGGAAATCTAACCTAGAGAGAACACAAAGTGATTAGAGATCTACATCTTGTATTAATGAATTCACTTCTTACAAACTACAAGTAAAGACCTATTTATAGTCTTCATCACTTGCTACAACAATTAAGCATAAGCCCTTTAACACAGCTATTGCTTTACAAAACTTTCTATTATAAAGGACAACTTCAGTGTCCTAACACAACCACTTCCGAATCCAACCACTTCTGGATCCCAGCGAATCCGGATCCCAATACCGGAACACCAATTTTGGATCTCGTACCGGATTTCCCAAATTCCGGGTCCAATACCGGAACACCAATACCGGGACTACGAACTGCACCTAAATTTTACTTTTAAAAGCTCGTCTCCGTTCAGTTTATTGGTCGATTCAATCTCAATACATATTTACTAAATCATTCAGACAGTTTGCTACCAATTATCTTACTCAATTTCAATTAAAACAATTGGAAGAAGATGAACTCACCTTGAACTTCTTGACCCAGCACAAACCAAAATCCAGAATCAAAATTCTTCCTTCCTTGATTCAACAGCCTATTGGAAGATGATTCAAACTTATAATTACCAAACTGATTAAGAAAATAAGGAAGGTGATTCAAAACCCTTACCACAAGAAATCACAATTCCAATTCTTCTTCTCTCTTTCTCTTCTTCTTTCTCTCTGCTAACCGACTCCAAAAACAAAACAATTGAAATATCCCTAAACTTCCAGCCGACTTCCCCTTTTTATCTCAAGATTCACATTTTCACATTTTACCCAAAACTATTGCCAAATAACAAAATCAACCCTCAACATTCATAATTTCACGAATCGCTTAACACTTTGGTCAATTACACTTTGACCCTTCAACACATAAATCGTACATTTTGTCTAAAATAACGCTTTCTCATTAAATAAACATCCTCCCAAAATATACAATAATAATGGAAATTTCGAGGTGTTACAATAAGTCTTATTTACAAAGTATACATATTTAGTTAAAATATCTTATAATTTAATAAAAATAATAAATTAAACAAATTACTAGCAAATCAACACATTTTAAATTAATCAAAATTTCTTAAAAATCGTTACCGTTAATATAAAATCAAACATTACAAACTTGACATTCAATGTACAGTCATTTAAAACAACATATCCCACTGTAGCTTTGGATTTTTGATAATCGGCGTACCGTTTTATTCGAGCCTGATACGGGGTTGCCCATCCACTTGCACACGGATACCTCCAACGTAACCATTGTGGAGAAATAGTAGGCACCGGGTACCCTCCTTCTAGTTTTACTTGAACATAATGGTTTTCATTTACAAACCCGATTGCAATAGGAGAATGTTTAGTCCAATGTTGAGGTGTAGACCTGAGCGGTAAGTACGTGGAACTTCCCGTACTATTCAAAACATGTAGTATCCGATCATACCTTGAAGCAATTAGTACACCCATCTCAGACATACTCAACCAATGATCAACTGGTGCAAATCTGTCATCATAAAACCAACTCAGCGATGCTCCAACTTGGGCGAAACTAGAAGGGTTAAACATCACCTAATAATAAAATATTATAAATAATATTATATTATTTAATAGTAATATAGAGTGAATAAATAAGTCTTGACAAAAAAAAGATAACATTATATAAAATAAAATATCATACCTTGTCGAAGGAAAAATTCGATTTGTCGTGGACATGAAAATCATTTGTCTCGTTTAAATCCGACAATTCTCTAGTTTGATGTTGATTATCAAATCCATCATGACGTTGTAAGTCATCCCACAACTCTTCCCACATCTTTTACCTTGCCAAAATACATATAGGAAGATAAATTTATATGTTAGTAACTAAACTAAGAATGAGTTGTTTTTATAGTAGAAAAATGGGTAGTTGAGTGTTAAAAATTTATTACTTGGTTAAAAAATGCAGTTTTCCAATAACTAACTAATTTAATATTTTACTAGTTAAAATTAAAAAAAATTAAATTTATTAATATTTATAATATGTTTAAAAAATAGAAATAGACATGATAATTAAAATAACTATACTTTTTAAAATTTCTATTTATATAACCTTAAAAAATGTTTCTATAAAAACTTTATTTTTTTCGTTTATATAAAAAAATAATTTATATGAATTTTACAAAATTAGTATTAATTTTCAAAAAATATAGAAGAGAGAATTAAGAGAATGAAATAATAATGACAAGATATTTAATCATAATATCATTCACAATTTTCAAGACTCTCTAAATTTAAGTTAAAAATTAATTACATAGAGTCTATCATTATAGATAGGTGTCTCTATAGCAACACCCTTGTAGAAACTGTTCATGTGGTTCTCATTTTGCTCTGAAAGCGGGCCCTCGTCACTAACTCTGTTAATTTTCTCTACTAACAGGGGCATTTTTTCTTTTCATTTACTTCTCTAACCACCTCATTGGTACTAACTGTGTTAACCAACCACAACCGTAGATGCATCAGATCAATGGCTAGGATTAAAAATTTATTTTCATAATTGATTTGGTAAGTCACACTCGCTTTGCACTTTGTGCATATGCGCATAGGGGTAATTTTGTCAAAACACAAGAATCATAAAAATGGCAAGTGCTATCTATGGTAACTGGTTCTCGAAACAATTAATTGTGCATACATGAACAAATTCAAATAAAATAACTATCAAATTTAAAAAAAAACATGCAAACAATACATGGAGGGGGGTCTTGAATTTGTGCATACATGAACAAATTCAAAAACAGACATCAAACCATGAAATTCGTAAATAGAAAAAATAAATTAATACATAATATCAAACTTAATTTGTGCATACATGCACAAATTCAAAAACAGGCATTAAACCATTTACATAATTTGTGCATATATGCACAAATTCATATAAATTAATACATAATATCAAACCTTAATTTGTGCATATATGAACAAATTCAAAACCGACATAAAATACGGTCAAAATTGTTTAGATAATTACTATGATTAAATATTTAGTTATAATTAAAAGAAAAACACAAAAAATAAAAATAAGATAACTACCAAAATTAAAAAGAAGAAAAATATGGAAAGAATAGAGGAAGGGAATCTTGAAATGAAATACCAAATATACCCCCATTTAATACATGAGGCGTATAAAGCAACATAAAAGGAAAACGAATTGTGATTGGTGGAAATTTGGTTAACATGGTTAGTACCAATGGGTGGTTAGCAAAAGAAGAAGACTATATATATATATATATATATATATATATGGGAGGGATCAAATTGTTGGTCCCGAATTTGTAGAAAGAGGGGTGGAATACAAACATACATTTTTTTATCTTTCTAAATTGTTTATTGATATATATCAAACAATTTACAGTTTTTTGTACAAAAGGTTGATACCGGCAACCCCAACCGGCCCACAATCGACTGCCTATCCATAATGTGGGGGGCATACCTGACTCACTCAACGGTTGTGGCTATGGGGGTGTCTTGGGTTCGAACCCGAGACCTTCAGCTTTTTGTACAAAGATGCCCCCACCCATTACCAACTGAATAAGATCAAGTTAAAAACCTAATCTAAACAAACTATGAGAATCACACAGGTTTTTTGCACTAGAAAAGATAGAGAGAAAATAAGGAAACCTAAGGAAAGATTTTCTTAGCACTTAGTAGTTCAGCGAAGGAAGAGCTTTCTTCAAGAATGAAGTAGGGTTTCCTATTTATACTGCATGCATTAAATGCAAGTCAGTACAACTTTACACGTGGCAGCGTCTGGTTTGTTGCATGGATTTGACTTTAGCAAACATCCCTTTTGGCCGCATAATGAACAATGTAGTTGGCAGAGTGGTTTGTACGATCCTGGACAAAGGGATGTCCTTCTGACAAATCGTACAAAGCCATGCAAGGAGATAAGACAAAAGTAACTTGTAGAACATGCTTCATAATCAACGATCGCTGAGTTGATCTTTATTAGTGAATGATAAAGTTCAGCTCTCGCTGAAGTCTTCTACTTGAAACTTCACGTGAAATGGACAAGTCTTGGCTTTGCTGATATCCACATCAGTTCACTAGTAGACTTAATCACTCGTTCGTCAGTTTGGTCTTCGATTTCAGCTTTGAACTCAGTTGTTGCGAATCTTGTCTTCAGTGATCATAAGTAAAAAATTACAAATGGAACTATCAGCGATCATCAGTGAGACTGAACATGCTCAGGGCTCACTGATGTACATGTATCGCTGAAGTATAAATTAAAGCACATGTTTCCCATCAGCGATACTAAACAGACTTAGTATATTTTTCATAGAGGGCAAAACATTAATACATATTGTTTACTTACAATTTCACTAAGTGATTCTAAGGGTCATCATCAAATCACTGAGGGGTTTGGATCAACAATACCCCCCTATTTAGTGATGACAAAGCAATAAAAGAAAATTTCTAAGTTAAAAACATAAGGATAAATAGGACTCATAAATACGTGTCTCATTTACTGTTTTCAGGTGTTGATCCAAACCCTCAGTGATTTGATAACGACTCTGAGAAACACTTAGTGAAAATTGTAAGTGGACAATATGTATTAGAGTTTCACCATCAAAGAAAACATACTAAGTCTGTTTAGTATCGCTGATATGAAACTCATGTTCTTTAAATTTAAACTTTAGCGAACACTGTACATCAGTGAGCCCTGAGCCTGTTCAGTCTCACTGATGATCGCTGATAATTTATGTTGTTTACTTATGATCCCTGAAGACAAGATTCACGTCAACTATGTTCTACGCTGAAGTCGAAGATAAAACCAAAGAACCAGCGATTAAGTCTACTAGTGACCTGATGCGGATATCAGCGAAGCCAAGACCTGTCCATCCAACGTGAAGTTTCAAGTAGAAGACTTCAGCGAATGCTGAACTTTATCATTCGCTGATAAAGATCCATTCAACGAACGCTGATCATGAAGCCTGCTCTACAAGCAAATTTTGTCTTATCCCCTTGCATGCGTCCGTACGATTTTGTCAGAACGGACATCCCTTTTGTCCAGAATCGTACAACCAACTCTGCTACTACACTGTTCATCATGCGGCCACTAGGTTGTCTACTGAAGTCAAATCATGCAACCACTTAGAGGCTGCCACGTGTAAAGGTATACTGACTTACATTAAATGCATGCAGTATATAAAGGAAACCCTCATTCATTTTGAAGTACTCGGCCATTTCCTTCATCGCTGAACTTCTGTGTGAAAGAAAACTATCCTTAGTTTTCTTAATCTTCTTTCTGTCTATTTCTAGTGCAAGAGCTCTTAGTGTTCTCATAGTTTGTTTAGATTAGGTTTATTCCTTAATCTTGTTCCGCAACAAACTGTAAATTGTTTGATACATATCAATAAACAATTTAGAAAGATAAAAATCTTGTGTTTGTATTCAACCCCCCTTCTACAAACTTGTATAACCCCTTTGGGACCAACAAGTAGTATCAGAGCTGTTTGTTTAATCTAATAAACAAGATCTTGCTTATACTATCTCTTTTTCTCTTCCTTGCTATTCTTCAATATGGCAAATCCTACAAACACTAACTACATAGATAATGGCTCTCTTGCCAAACCACCTCGATTCTCCGAAGATAACTTCAATCTCTGGAAAAATCGAATGATGCTCTTCTTGGAAGGTGTAGATCCCACTATACCTTACTATATTGAAAATGGACCTTATGTTCCTTTCATTATAGACCCTGCTATTCCATCCACTGCTACCAGAGCTGCCATCCCTAAAAGGGAAATCGTTAAAGCTGTTAACCAGTGGACCGATGAAGACAAGAAGAAGGTGGCCATTGACACTAAGGTCAGATCAACCATCTCCATGGCTCTTCCTGATGAAGTATATCACTTGTTGGTCCCGGAGGGGTTATACAAGTTTGTAGAAGGGGGGGGGGGGGGGGTTGAATACAAACACACATATTTTACTTTTCTAAATTGTTTATTGATATTTATCAAACAATTTACAACTTGTTGCGGAAACAAGATTAAGGACTAATCCTAATCTAAACAAGTTATGAGAACACTAAGTTTCTTGCACTAGAATTAAGACAGAAGGAGATAAGGAAATTACGAATAATATCCTAACACAAAGATAGTAGAGATAAGAAGATGGCTGAGCACTTCATTTTTGAAGTAGGGTTCTTCTTATATACTGCATGCATTTAATGCACAACAGTATAACTTTACACGTGGCAGCAGCTGATTGGTCGCATGGTTTGACCTTTGTTGACAACCTAGTAGCCGCATGATGTACAATGTAGAATCAGAGTTGGTTGTATGATCCTGGACAAAAGGGATGTCCTTTCTGACATTATCGTACGGAGGCGTGCAAGGAGGAAAGACAACAGTAACTTGTAGAGCAAGACTTCATGATCAGCGTTCGTTGAACAGTACTTTATCAGCGAGTGATAAAGCTCAGCGATTGCTGAAGTCTTCTACTTGTAACTTCACGTTGAGTGGACAAATCTTGTCTTCGCTGATATCCACATCAGTTCATTAGTAGACTTGTCGCTGGTTCTTGGGCTTGATCTTAGACTTCAGCGTAGAACCTTTGTTTGACGTGAAACTTGTCTTCAGGGATCATAAGTAAACAACTAAAACTTATCAGCGATCATCAATAAAACCGAACAAACTCATCGCTGAAACTTTTCTTTAAACTTCGTAAAGGTTACATAGGGAAGTTGAAAAATTACAAGTACAGCAAATAAACTTACAAGTACAAAAGATACAAGCTGATAAAAATAGAAGAATTACAAGGAAATCCTATCAGCTAGAAGGGTTCTTCCTTAACAAGAAGTTCATCAAGGGTTCTTGTAGAGGGAATCATCCAGTCAGGGACTATTTCACCAAGATTTCGTCTATTCTGAGCTTCTGTAAAGATCAGAGGCTTCATGTATTGTCCGAGAAGATCTTTTCTGAATTCACACCAGTAGATGAGATCCCTAAGATGTTCGATGGGAGTGATGGGAAGCTCAGAGATACGTTGAAAGTGTTCTCGTCCATCGTAGTCGTGAAAGAAGATGCCATACGGTTCGCTTAAGACTTTTCCAGGGATGAAGCGTTCACCAGGGGGCAGGGAGGTGGCAAATGCTGAGAGGTCAGGTTCAGGACCAAGTACTTCATCGCGTGAGAAACCAATACCTGTTTCATTCCGGATAGGAGGACCTGAGTCTGAAGGTTTTATCTTTTTCTTTGCAGAGGCCCTTCTTTGTTGAGTTGGATTAGGAGGAGGAGGAGGAATATCCACAGCTGATGAAACCAAGTCGATCTGAGAATTTATGATTTTCTCGACATGACTCTTATATTGTGAGCGAGATCGTTGAATGGCTATTCGCATCTCCAACCATTCAGAGAAACCGTACTTCTTGATCGTAGCAGCATAGATGGTCTGCTTGGTACCATTTTCTCTGAATATGTCAACTTCAACAACAGGAACGCCTATGGTCGTTCTTCCCCTGATATTCACTTTGTTGATTCTAGCAGCCTTAGATCGATAGTGCAGTCTTTCTTTGTACCATTCCAAGGTAGAGTCAGATACCTTGGTCTTTTCTTCGATGATCTTCTAGGCGTCTTCCCATAATTGACGTTGGACTTCAATGGGAGTTCTCTTCAGTGAGGGATCTTTCACTGATTGTTGGACAAACTGGATGGCATAGGCCTTATCTTGTTCTTCAGCTTTCCTTCGATCAGCGAGTTGTTTTTCAGCCTTGAGATGATCAGTGTATTCTTTCCTTGATAGTCTGAACTTAGAAGCATGGATTTTGTCACGAGGAAGGATGATTCGCTGATCTTCAAGCTGTTTGATCATGGCTTCTCTCTTCTTCAGATTTTCTTCACTTAGTGTTTGAGGAGACAAGGAAAGTCTTTTATTGTGAGAGAGCAACTGTTCTTCAGGTTCATCAGTCTCAACGATATCCAAGACTGGGATTATTTATTCAGCTCTTGTGGCTGGGATTATTGTTGATGTAGTGGGAGGAACTTCAGCAGGATCCTCAAGCAGGGGAGAGGACTAGTTGAAACATAACGATCATTTGAGTAAGATCATTTGGGAAAGAAGAGATAGAGAAAAGAATGGGGTTTAAGTATATAGAGGTTTTATGGAGAGAAGAACTGAGGTTGAGAAGGGATAGAGGAGGGATGCAGTGTAAGGGAATAAAAGATATTGTACCTGATAAACTGGCTTTCGAAGCAAGATCATCAGATTGCCTTCTCCAGCGAGGCCTTTGTTTTTGCCTTTGTCAGCTTCAGACGCTGCAGGCTTTGTCTTTGTCCCCTCCCCTGATGGTTCATTTATTAGAACTCCTTTTTGTGCAAGAACCTTCTTGGGCTGAACGAAGAAGAAGTCGTCATCATCATCGTCATCATCATCATTTTTAGGAGATGATGATGGTTCATCATCAGCGATGTCGGTGTCTTCATCGTCTTCAGCTTCTTCTGCTTCAGATTCTTGTTCATCAGCGTAGGGTTCGGTCACGTCAGCAACAACTTCAGTTTCCTCATCGAGTTGCTCCCCCTCAAATTTAGAGGGAGTATTCTGGGTTCCCTCAGGGTTTTCATCTCCCTGAGGTTTCTCGGTGGCATCATCAGAAACAATACCCTCCCCCTCAGAGTTATGGGGAAGGCCTTCAAGAGTTTTCTTCTCCCCCTCAACATTATGGGGAAGGTCTTGATTCTTCTCCCCCTCTTCCTCATGATGGATGGAGGAGGAAATTGGAATATCAGCAGTAGCAGCAGCATCAGTGTGCATTGGGTCCCTGTCTTCCAGGCCAGAGATCCCAACACAGGCTTCAATCCTTCCTAATCTGTCTTCCAGGCCAGATATAGCAGGAGTGATTCTCTGAAGATCCTCTCGATCCACCTGAGTAAAGTGCGAAGGAGCACAAGTAGCAACATTCAGGCGGTCGAGGATCTGCTGCAGTAGAGTCTTCACCGAAGTCACCTCAGTCTTTACAGTGGTCACTTCTCCCTGAAGATCATCAACCACTGTCTTCAATGATGTGACTTCATTGGACAAGGTTGTAAAGTTGGTGGAGAGAGTGATGTTGGCGGAGGAGTTTTCAGCGAGGGTGGTAGCAAATTGACCAATTCTACCATCCACCTTCTCCAGATCAGCACTGGAGGCTTTTCCTTGGACCTCGGTGGTCAGCTTCTTGAGAGCATCTCCAGCGTCTATAACCGCTGAAGAGTTTGCCGTGAGAGTGGTGGTGAGAGATTCCACCTTCATTTCCAAGCCTTTCAGGGAGGTGTTGATATCTCCCAAATTAGGACCTGAAAAAGTTGAGAACTTGTGAACAAAGGAAAGCTCAGAAACCTGGGGTTTTGAGGGAGGAGTGTTTGGAGTTATGTGTATACATGCGGGATGGTTGATGAAGTCCTCGAAGTCTCGATGACCTGTCAACGTTTCGAAATCGTCTTCCAGTGTACCTTTATGCTGGGAAGTTTCCGCAGGTCCTTTATTTGAATCCTGTATCCGTCGTAGTTCTTCAGCAGATGAGTCACTCAGATGAATGACCTTCGTTGTAGAGAAGGGAGGAATAGATGGAGTGACCAAAGAAGTAGAGGGAGGAGTGAGAGTTGAGAATAGGGTGTTGGTGAGAGGTTCAGTGTTGGATTCGCTAAGAAATTCTTCTTCAGTCCTTGGAGGGTCTGAAGGAGGGGAGTTCTGTTCCAATTCTAAAACCTCAGCGTTTAGAGACGCTGAAGTTGGGATGGAAGGGGTGGCTTGATAAGATGTGGCAGAGCGTACCACGTAATCATCCAGCATAGTCTGTTGAGAGTCAGACGCTAGGTATTCAGCCTGGAAAGGCTTGGGGGGTTGCTCCTTGGTTTTCTTGATCCTTTTAGAATCAAGTGAGGTAGTAGAGTGTTTCCTTTTCTTAGAAGGAGTGGAGGTTGCAGCCTGGGTATCAGTGGTGGGGATTACACTGAAGTAGCCGCAGAAGTAGAAGAAGTTGGGGGTCTAAGAAGAGTTAAGAGTTGAGAAAGACGTACCTCGTTTGGCAGGGGCTTGAAGTCAAGAACTTTAGGGCCAACCTTTGAGTGCCTCAGGTCGCCCACCTTTGGGTATTTCTTCCCAAGTCCTTGAGCGAAGAGAGCACTTACAAACCTTGGATATGGAACATTTGTTGGTCTGTCAGCAGCATCCACCCTGAGCATCATATCATCGAAAATGATTTTTGCCCAATCAACGCGGAGACCCTTCAGTAGAGAGTATCCCATGGCCTGTTGGGGTTGAGAAGCTTGGTCAGAAGATCCAGTTTTCGCTGTCAGGCAGCTGATCAAATGAGGAAATATGAAGTTCATCTCGCTTGGCATCTTTGACTTCTTGATGGCAGTCAGATTCTTCTCAGAGAGTTCATTTCTCCCTGTGTCCCACACATACTTCATTGCATCGAAGAATGCAATCAAGGTTTCCCTATCAGCAGGGTTGTTTTTGGGATTTGGACGAGGGACAAAGCGTTTTTATTTTGTACCTGCAGGAAGGTTGAGAGCACACCTGATGTTTCCAGGTGATATCTTGGAGGTACCATGGTCGGTGTAAAAAAGGATGACATCGATTTTCTTCTCAGGGTCCTTGGTAGAAGTGATCCGAGCTCTTCTGGCAGAATACCAGAACTGAGCTAGGAGATGTCTATTTGCTGGGGGTGCAATAGTAAGAGCTGTCGACAGGGGACATGTTTTGAGAAAGTTCACAACATCATCTAGATGTGTGACTTGCTTCTTTTCAGGGAAGTCGAAGAGAGCATAGGGATTATTGCTTTGAAAGGTAACTTTCTCAAGTTTGAACTTAACCTGAGGAGCTTTTGTGATTTCAGTAGTTTTAGCAGCAGTGGGGGACTTGGCAGCAAGAGTTTCAGTAGAAGATGTCATTTCTGTTTATAATAAGAGTAGGAACAGAAGATCTTAAAATGAATAAAATATCCAAAATAAGGGTTTTAGGGTATAGTAGAAATTAGGGTTTTTCTAGTTTTGGCAGTCAAAACTAGTGAATGCCTTATTTTCCAGTTTCCTTTTAAAGTAAGGATTCTGGAAAAATATGAAGAATAAGTTTAAGATTTTTGTTTTAAACTTGAAGAACAACCATGAAGATTGTGTTCATAAAATCATGAAAATAGAATGATTTTATTTTAAGAAGGTTCGTTTGTTTGATCTTCTAAAAACAATAATAAGATCAAAAACAAGTTTATTAGTTGCAAAAATAAAAGAGATATTAACCTATGAAGTTTAAGAAGATGAAGATGAACAGGTTCTTGAGTTTATATCTTGAATGCAACAGAGAAATCTTGCTTGAAGGAGATGAAGTTTGCGTAAGGTAAAAATATAAACTCGAAAGTGTTTATATAGTGAGAGTTAGAGAGAGAAAAACTATGAGCGGGAAAGTTTTTCATGATGACACAAACACGTCCCTTGAATTTGATTGGACAAGGAAGTCAAAACGGACGAACGTGTCAGAGAAAACGTGCCATGACTTATCCGTTGTGATGACGTCACAAACGTCCTTTCATATTTTAGGATGTCTCTGAGGTTTTTGAAAACTCAGGGACAATTTTTGAAAACATGAAGCACTGAATAGAAGTATCAGTGATAGATTTAGAAATTGCAAAAGTGTCACTGAAAGGAAGAGATATTCAGCGATGCAATTTGTTTTGAAATCTTTCAGTTCTAGGCGAACGTCAGCGAGCAAGAGAACATACCTTGATATCAGCGAATCAATTTCGTTCAGAGAGTAGGTGATAAGTATGGGTTATACAAGTTCAATTGTTATCACTGATCAAATGTGAACCGCTGAAGATTTTACTCTTCTAAGTTCAGCATTCCAAACTCGCTGATGAGAAAGTTAAATCTTGTCTCATCAAGAGGTTTGGTGAACAGATCAGCTAACTGAAAGTCAGTTGGGATAAAATGAAGTTCTATATCACCATTTATCACATGATCTCTGATAAAATGATACCTGATTTCGATGTGTTTGGTCTTTGAGTGTAGCACTGGATTATTGGCTATAGCGATGGCACTTGTGCTGTCGCAATAGATTGGTATTTTTGAGAGCTGAAGGTCATAGTATAGTAGTTGATTTCTCATCCACAAGACCTGAGAACAACAGCTTCCAGCGGCTACGTACTCAGATTCAGCGGTTGAGGTGGACACTGAGTTTTGGTTTTTACTTGTCCAACTCACCAGCTTTCCACCCAAGAGCTGACAGCCTCCTGTGGTGCTTTTCCTATCCAATTTGCAACCTGCAAAATCACTATCTGAATAGGCGATTAGATCAAACCCTGAGTCTTTGGGATACCAAAGACCTAGGTTAGGAGTACCCTTAAGGTAACGAAAGATTCGCTTTACAGCGATCAAATGAGATTCCTTAGGTCAGCTTGATATCGTGCACACAAACAAGTTGCATACATAATATCAGGCCGGCTAGCTGTAAGATACAGAAGAGAGTCGATCATCCCACGGTACATCGTGACATTAACAGGTTTTCCAGAAGGATCCTTGTTTAGTGTCAGCGGTGGTGCCATAGGGGTTTTCATAGCTGAACTCTGAGTTAAATCAAAAATTTCAGCATATCTTTAACATACTTTCCCTGATTAATGAAAGTTCCTTTTTCATTTTGTTTGATTTGAAGACCAAGGAAATATGTTAGCTCACCCATCATACTCATTTTATATTCAACTTTCATTCTATCAGCAAAACAAGTACAAAGGTCAGGGTTAGTAGAACCAAATATAATATCATCGACATATATTTGAACAAGAATAATATGACCTTTTACTTTCCTGAAAAATAGAGTTTTATCGATTTGACCACGTTCAAAATTTTCAATATGGAGATAAGTAGAGAGAGTGTCATACCATGCACGAGGAGCTTGCTTTAAGCCATAAAGTGCCTTATCCAGTTTATAAACATAACCTGGATGCTTAGGATCTGAGAATCCTGGAGGTTGTTACATGTAGACTTCTTCATTCAGCTTTCCATTTAGGAATGCTGACTTAACATCCATTTGATAAAATTTGAAGTCTTTGTGTACAGCGTAAGCTAAGAATAGACGAATAGCTTCTAGTTTTGCCACTGGAGCAAAGGTTTCGTCATAATCTATACCTTCCTCTTGTTTATATCCCTGAGCAACAAGTCGAGCCTTGTTGCAGGTTACAGTTCCATGTTCATCCAACTTGTTTCGATAGACCCATTTAGTGCCTATCACTGACTTGTCAGATGGACGAGGAACAAGTTTCCAAACTTTGTTTCTTTCAAATTCAGTCAGCTCTTCTTGCATAGCGCTGACCCAGTTCAGATCTTGGAGGGCATCATCTGTTTTCTTTGGTTCAATCAGAGAAATAAAGTTAACAAATAAACAAATATTACCTGCACTTCGTCGGTTCTGAACACCAGCGTTTAGATCACCAAGAATTTGTTCAATATGGTGATTTATAGTCCATCGCTGAGCCGGAGCATGATTTGCTGATTCAACTTGAACTTGAGGAGCTGAAGATGAGGCTTCAGCAACTTCTGGTAAATCAGCCAAGAGAGGAAGAGGTGCATATGTCATTTCGTTCACTGATTGCTGAGAAGTAGATGGTATATCGGAGATAGAAGGTTCAGAGGCAGACATAGTGTTTAGAGGAACATCTTAGACCCATGAGGATTCAGCTTCACTAGTCTACATGCTTGGGATGATGGTAGGATCATCATCTTCAGCGGGTTGAGTATTAGATGGAGGAGTGGGAATGTCTTCTGAATCACCAAGATGAGAAAACATCCATTGATTCAGTTCTTCAATATCAGCAGAAGATCTAGAGTTCGCTGAACGGGATTCATCAAAAGTGACGTGGATAGTTTCTTCAACAGTTTGTCTTCGACGATTAAAGACTCTAAAGGCTTTGGAGATTGAAGAATATCCAAAGAAGATTCCATCATTAGCCTTAGGATCAAACTTTCCAAGGGCATCTCTGTTGTTCAGTATGAAACACTGACATCCAAAGATGTGAAGAAAGCTAATTGAAGGCTTTCTCCCATGGAAGAGTTCATAGGCTGTCTTCTTGAATCTTTTGACTATCAGCGATCTGTTTTGAGTAAAACAAGCAGTGTTGATAGCTTCTGCCCAAAACTGAGTAGGCAGGTGAGAATCGTTAAGCATTGAACGTGCAACTTCGATGATAGTTCAATTTCTTCTTTCAGCGACTCCATTTTGCTGCGGTGTTCTCACTGATGAAAAATTGTGAGAAATACCCTTACTTTCAAAGAAGGAATCAAGAGAACTGTTTTTGAATTCAGTACCATGATCACTCCTTATTGAGCGAATGGTCATGTTGTTCAGGACTTCCATTTTCCTGACAAAAGTGATGAGTTCTTCAGGGGTGTCATTCTTAGAACGGAGAAACATTACCTAGGTATAGCGAGAGAATTCATCAACTATGACCAATGTATATTTCTTTCTAGCGATGGATTGTTTGTTAACAGGGCCAAACAAATCCATATGGAGAAGTTGTAGAGGAGATGACACTGAGGAAACTTGCTTGGTTTTAAAGCTTGCTTTGGTCTGTTTCCCTTTCTCATACGCTGAACATAAGGACTCCTTTGCGTATGAGTGTTGAGGTAGACCAGTGACTAACTCTTTAGAAGAAAGAGTATTCAATGTCTTGAAGTTGAGATGAGAGAGCCTCTTGTGCCATAGCCAGTTGACATCAGATGAGGCTTTTGAGAAGAAACAGGAGTTCTCAGTGGTTGTAGAGCCCATGTTTATAACGTAAACATTTTCCAGACGATAACCGCTGAGAGCTATCTTTTCCTTTTTGTCAGTGACAAAGCAGGATTCCTTAGTGAAAATCACTTTGTTATCCTTGTCACATAGCTGACTAATGCTTAGAAGATTATGCTTCAGTCCTTCAACATATGCAACTCTTCCAAAGGTTTTTTGTACCATTTGAGAGTACACCAAAACCTCGGGTATAGCCTTTTCCGTTTCCACCAAAGGTCACAGAGGGACCCTTCTCTTCCTTATATTCAGTGAGCAGGTTTTTCTTTCCAGTCATGTGTCTAGAGCATCCGCTATCAAGATACCAGATACCCTTCCAAACCTACAAACAAAGGAAGATTAGTTTGACTTGGGCACCCATTTAACCATGGGTCCACACTTGTCAATGGTGGTAGAGGAAGTGGAAGGTTCAGCAATCTTCGCAGCATTTGAAGATTCAGCTTTAGTGTCAGTCTTCACTTTGGTTAATTTCTTAACCTCAGTGGTCTTCTTTGCCTTGGGGGCATTGATCTTCACCTTAGCTAATTTTTCAGCTTTGGTGGCTGTGGGGCACTTACTAGCAATGTGATCGGTAAGTCCACAGTGATAACATTTCCTATAGCTAAAAGTAGCTCTAGGACCATTTGCATGCTTAGCCATTAATTTTAAATGAGCAGGCCAGCACCAAGTATACCTTTGGCATTGGAAATGGGAGGAACAATCAGTTCTTCAGATTTCTTACCAATAATATCCACTCTGATTCTAGGAGTAGATCGCTGAATAAATCCAGGGATCTTGTTCTTAGAAGTAGAGGGATAAGTCACTGAAGCTTTAGAAGCCTTCAGTTTTGGTACAAAGGTACTCTTCTGAGCCTTTTGATTTAAAACTTTTTCTTTACCTTTATCTTTAGCGATTAAGGTAGGTTTTTCCTCAGGGATGTGAGTTTTTGAAGAGGAATACTGAGATGAGGAAGTGTCAGGGATTGAGGACACGAACATTCCACACTTAAGCATGGACTGATCAGTGGTTGGTTTTTCAGCGTCATCTTTGTAACCAAGACCACGTTTGTCACTAAAGGGAATCTGAGACTTAATTATCTCAGTTATCGTTGTTGAGGATTTACACCATCCTTCAACAATAGATTTTTTAGCTTTTAATGCAGTGATAGCTTCTTCGTGTTCGATTTTGACTAGTTGATTTAAATAAACCTGATCTTTTAAATCTTCTTCAATTTTAGAAAGTTTTTCTATTTGAAGGTGACAGTGTTTAAGCTGTTCAGCGAGATCAAGGTTTTGATTTTCAACAACAGTTTTGCCATTCATGGCATCATATAAACTCATAGTTAGGAGATCGATTTTTTGAAGACTATCAGCTTCATCAATATCTGAAATATTGGTAAAGAAAGAAGGTGATACCTTAGTAGCATAGGCTGAAGTAGAGGGAATGTCAGAATTTTCTTCCTCTTCTTCGATTTTGGCCATTAGACAGAGATTGGCCTCATCATCATCTTCAGAGTCAGATGATTCTTCTTCAAGGAGGAAAGACAACAGTAACTTGTAGAGGAAGACTTCATGATCAGCGTTCGTTGAACAGTACTTTATCAGCGAGTGATAAAGCTCAACGATTGCTGAAGTCTTCTACTTGTAACTTCACGTTGAGTGGACAAATCTTGTCTTTGCTGATATCCGCATCAGTTCATTAGTAGACTTGTCGCTGGTTCTTGGGCTTGATCTTAGACTTCAGCGTAGAACCTTTGTTTAACGTGAAACTTGTCTTCAGGGATCATAAGTAAACAACTAAAACTTATCAGCGATCATCAATAAAACCGAAAAAGCTCAGCGCTTTATTGATGAACAGTTTTGCTGAATGTCTAATCTAAAAAGCATAAGTTTCCTATCAGCGGTACTGTAGAGACATAGTACTTATCAGCGATAGTGAAACTCTAATACATATTGTTTACTTACAATTTTCACTAAGTGTTTCTTAAGAGTCATTACCAAATCACTAAGGGTTTGGATCAACATCACTTCATCATGAATCTGAAGACCTCAAAAGATATGTGGAACACCATATGTGTTCAATATGAAGGTACTACTGAAGTCCAGGACACAAGAAAGATCAACCTGGTAAGACAGTACGAAAGTTTCATTTGTGGTAAGAATGAAACCCTCTCTGAAATACATCAACGGTTTAACTGCTTAATCATTGACTTAAAAACTGTTGGTAAGGAATATTCTAACTTTGAGATCCTGACAAAGTTTCTGGAAAGTCTTCCTGAAAGCTGGGACAATTATTCCATGTGTCTTAAGCTCTCGAGGGATCTTAAAAACATGACCCTCTCTACCTTATTTGGCACTATGCTCAATCATGAGCAGTCGTGTCAACTTAAGAAGAATCTTGTAAAAGATTCAAAAAACACACCTGTTGCTTTACTCTCTTCAGAGTTGGTGCCCACTCAGCGTTCTACTGTCACTATCACTGAGTTGGAATCTAACTCTGATGATTCATCATATGCTGATCCTTCAGAACTTGATGAATCTCTGGCAATTCTGACCAATACATTCAGGAGATTCGCCAGAAAGAGTAACTTCAGAAGAAATGAACCTCTTTCCCTCACTGACAAGCCCAAATCTTCAACTCCTGTAGATAAGGCCACTGCTACCTGCTTTAACTATGAAAAAGTAGGACACTTTGCTAGTGAATGCAGGTCAAAGAAAGTCTACAAACCTTCATCTTCCTCCTACAAGAAATCCTCTAACCCCAGGTCTAGAGATGACAAATATCAGAAGCTGAAAGAAAATTACCAAAAGCTGAAAGGCTTCAAAAAGAAAGGAAAAGGCATGATCGCTGAAGATCATGACTTGGCTGCTTCTGATGAAGAATCATCTGACTCTGATGATTATGATGAGGCCAATCTCTGCCTCATGGCCCAAATAGAAAAAGAGGAAGAAAAAGCTGAAAATCCCTCTAGTTCTACATCTACCTCTCAGGTATCAAACTCTCTTTCCGACACTTCTACTTCAGCTACTAATGAAGCTGATAGACTTCGATCCATCGACCTCTTAACTGTTGATTTATATAATTCCATGAATGGCAAAACCAAAGTTGAACAACAAAATCTTGATCTCGCTGAACAGCTTAAGAATTGTCATTTAGAAATTCAAAAGCTTTGAAAAATAGAAGAAAATTTTAAAGATCAGATTATTGTAAATCAAATCATCAGTATTGAGCGAGAAAAAGCTATCGCTGCATTAAAAGCTGAAAAGGCTACTGTTGAAGGATGGTGTAAATCTTCAACAACGATTACTGAGATATTAAGTGCTTAGATTCCCCTGAGTGACAAACGTGGTCTTGGTTATAAAGCTGACGCTGAGTAACCAACCATTGATCGTTCCATGCTTAAGTTTGTAATGTTCGTGTCATCCATCCCTGACACCCCTTCGTCTCAGTGTTCTTCTTCTAAAACTCCCATCCCTGAGGAAAGTTCTACCTTAATTTCTAAAGGTAAAGAGAAAATTGTTTTTCAAAAACCTCATAAGGGTACTAAAATACCTAAGTTGAAGAGTGTTAAACCTTCAGCAAATCAATCCTCAACCCCTAAGGATAAGATTAATGAGCATGCTCAGCGATCAACTCCTAGGATTAGGATTAATTTCTTAGCTAAGAATCTTGAAGAACCTATCGTTCCTCTAAGATCTGATGCTAAAGGTATTCTTGGTGTTGGCCCTGCAAAAATCTCTGCTAAGCATGCAAATGGTCCTAAAGCTACCTTCAGCTATAGGAAATGTTATTACTGTGGACTTACCGATCATATTGCTAGTAAGTGCCCCACAACTACCAGCTATGTGACAAGGATTACAAAGTGTGTTTCACTAAGGAATCCTGCTTTGTCACTGACAAAAAGGAGAAAGTCGCTCTCAGCGGATACCGTTTGGAAAATGTTTATGTTATAAACATGGACTCAACAACCACTGAGAACTCCTGCGTTTTCTCCAAAGCCTCATCTGATGTCAACTGGCTATGACATAAGAGGCTCTCTCATCTCAACTTCAAGACACTGAATACTCTTTCTTCAAAAGAGTTAGTCACTGGTCTTCCTCAACATTCATACGCTAAGGAATCTCTATGTTCACCGTGTGAAAAAGGGAAACAAACTAAAGCAAGCTTCAAGTCAAAGCAAGTTTCCTCAGTGTCATATCCTCTTCAACTTCTTCACATGGATTTGTTTGGTCCTGTCAACAAACAATATATCGCTGGAAAGAAATATACACTGGTCATTGTTGATGAATTCTCTCTCTACACCTGGGTTGTGTTCCTCCATTCTAAGAGTGACACCCCTGATGAACTCATCGCTTTTGTCAGGAAAATGGAAGTCTTGAATAATATGACTGTTCGCTCAATAAGGAGTGATCATGGGACTGAATTCAAAAACAGTTCCCTTGAAAACTTCCTTGAAAGCAAGGGTATTTCTCACAACTTTTCTTCAGTGAGAACACCGCAACAAAATGGAGTCGCTGAAAGAAGAAATCAAACGATCATCGAAGCTGCACGTTCAATGCTCAGTGATTCTCATCTACCTACTCAGTTCTGGGCAAAAGCTGTCAACACTGCTTGTTTGACTCAAAACAGGTCGTTGATTGTCAAAAGATTCAAGAAAACAACCTACAAACATTTCCTTGGGAGAAAGCCTTCTATTAGCTTTCTTCACATCTTTGGATGTCAGTGTTTCATACTGAACAACAGGAATGCCCTTGGAAAGTTTGATCCCAAGGTTGATGATGGAATATTTCTTGGATACTCTTCAATCTCTAAAGCCTTCACAGTATTCAATCGCCGAAGACAAACTGTAGAAGAAACTATCCACGTCACTTTTGACGAATCCCGTTCAGCAAATTCAAGACCTTCTGCTGATACTGAATAACTGAATCAATGGATGTTTTCTCATCTTGGAGATTCAGAAGCTACTCCTATACCTCAAACCAATATTCCTACCGCTGATGATGATCCTACCATCATCCCAAGCATGCAGACAAGTGAAGCTAAATCATCATGGGTTTCAGTTGTTCCTCTCAACACTATTCCTGCTTCTGAACCATCTACCTCAGATATCCTATCTACTTCTCAGCAATCAGTGAATGAAATGCTATCTGAACCTCTTCCTCTTTTGCCTGAAATACCTGAAGTTGTTGAAGTCTCTTCTTCAGCTCCTCCAGAAGTTCAAATTGACTCAGCAAATCATGCTCCAGCTCAGCGATGGACTATTAATCACCCCATTGATCAGATTCTTGGTGATCCAAACATTGGTGTTCTCACTCGACGAGGTTCAGGTAACATTTGTTTATTTGTTAACTTTATTTCTCTGATTGAACCAAAGAAAACAGATGATGCCCTCAGAGATCCAAACTGGGTCATCGCTATGCAAGAAGAGCTGACAGAATTTGAAAGAAACAAAGTTTGGAATCTCGTTACAAGACCATCTGACAAGTCAGTGATAGACACTAAGTGGGTCTATCGAAACAAGTTGGATGAACATGGAACTGTAACCCGTAACAAGGCTCGTCTTGTTACTCAGGGATACAGACAAGAGGAAGGCATAGACTACGACGAAACATTTGCCCCAGTGGCAAGACTTGAAGCAATTCGTCTATTTCTAGCATACGCTGTTCATAGAGACTTCAAAGTATATCAGATGGATGTGAAATCAGCATTCTTAAATGGAAGGCTGAATGAAGAAGTCTATGTTGAGCAACCTCCAGGATTCACTGATCCTAAGCATCCAGGTTATGTATATAAGCTGGATAAGGCACTTTATGGATTAAAGCAAGCTCCTCGTGCTTGGTATGACACTCTCTCAACTTATCTTCATATTGAAAAATTTGAGCGTGGTAAAATCGATAAAACTCTATTTTTCAGGAAAGTAAAAGGTCATATCATTCTTGTTCAAATATATGTCGATGATATTATAATTGGTTATACTAACCTTGAATTATGTACTTGTTTCGCTGCAAGAATGAAAGCTGAATATAAAATGAGTATGATGGGTGAACTGACATATTTCCTTGGTCTTCAAATCAAGCAGAATGAAAAAGGCACTTTCATTCACCAAGGTAAGTATGTTATAGATATGCTGAAAAAGTTTGATTTAACTCAAATCTCAGCTATGAAAACCCCAATGGCACCGCCGCTGACACTTAACAAAGATCCTTCAGAGAAGTCTGTTAATGTCACAGCATACCGTGGGATGATCGACTCGCTTCTGTATCTTACAGCGAGGCGCCCTGATATTATGTATGCTACTTGTTTATGTGCACGATATCAATCTGAACCTAATGAATCTCATTTGATTGCTGTAAAGCGTATTTTTAGATACCTTAAAGGTACTCCCAACCTAGGTCTTTGGTATCCTAAAGACTCAGGGTTTGATCTAATTGCCTATTCAGATAGTGATTTTGCAGGATGCAAATTGGATAGGAAAAGAACCACAGAAGGCTGTCAGCTCCTGGGTGGAAAGCTGGTGAGTTGGACAAGTAAAAAGCAAAATTAAGTGTCCACCTCAACCGCTGAAGCTGAGTACATAGCCGCTGGAAGCTGTTGTTCTCAGGTCTTATGGATGAGAAATCAACTATTGGACTATGACCTTCCGCTCTCCAAAATTCCAATCTATTACGACAGCACTAGTGGCATCGCTATAGCAAACAATCCAGTGCTACACTCAAAGACCAAACACATCGAGATCAGGTATCATTTTATCAGAGATCATGTGATGAATGGTGATATAGAACTTCATTTTATCCCAACTGATTTTCAGTTAGCTGATCTTTTCACCAAACCTCTTGACGAGACAAGATTCAACTTTCTCATCAGCGAGCTTGGAATGCTGAACCTAGAAGAGTAAAATCTCCAGCGGTTAGCATTAGATTAGTGATAAAAAATTTATATATCCTTATTCATCATTTAATCTCTGAACAAAAGGTTCCCTGATCACAAGGTACGTTCTATCTCATAAACGCTGAAGCTTACTGTTGATCCAAACCCTCAGTGATTTGATAATGACCCTATCTTAAATACTCAGTGAAAATTGTAAGTAAACAATATGTATCAGAGTTTCACTATCGCTGATAAGTACTAAGATCTTACAGTACTGCTGATAGGAACTCTCGCTCTTTTAGATTAAACATTTAGCGAACACTGTTCACCATATCGCTGAGTCTGTTCAGTCCTTATGGTGATCGCTGATAAGTTAGTTGTTTACTTATGATCCCTGAAGACAAGATTCACGTCAACAAAGGTTCTACGCTGAAGTCGAAGATTAAGCTCAAGAACCAGCGACAAGTCTCCTAATGAACTGATGCGGATCAGCGAAGACTCAGATTTGTCCACTCAACGTGAAGTATCAAGTACAAGACTTCAGCTATCGCTGAACTTTATCATTCGCTGAATAGTAAATGATAATCGCTGAATCAACGAAAGCTGATCATGAAGTCCTCCGTACAAAGTACTTTTGTCTTAACCTCCCTTGCACGCCACCGTACGAAATGTCAGAAAAGAACCTCCGAAAATCTGAAATCGTACAACCACTCTGATACTACACTGTTCATTCATGCGGCTACTAAGGTTGTCAACAAAGGTCAATGACATGCAACCAATCCGCTGATGACACGTGTAAAGTGTATACTGAATTGCATTAAATGCATGCAGTATATAAAGAGATGAACTCACTTCATTTGAAGTAACTTGCTAACTCTGGACAAGTTCAAATCTCTCTTAAGATAGGATTTTATTAGTAATCTCCTTATCTTTCTTAGTGCAAGAAACCTTAGTGTTCCAACTTGTTTAGATTTAGGTTTATCCTTAATCTTGTTTCCGCAACAAGCTGTAAATTGTTAATGATTTATCAATAAACAATTTAGAAAAGTAAAATAGTGTGTTTGTATTCAACCCCCCCTTCTACAAACTTGTATAGGCCTTTCGGGACCAACACTTACTTCAGTATGTAGAATTTCAAAACACATTGCATCGCTGAAAATCTCTTCCTTTCAGTGATCCCTTTGAAAATCTAGATTTTCCAGAGATAACTTCAACTTGTGGAAAAATAGGATGACACTCTTCTTAGAAGGTGTAGACCCTACTATACCTTACTATCTTGAAAACGGCCCATACATCCCTGTAACAATTGATCCTGCAGTTCCAGCCACTGCAACTAGAGCTGCTATTCCAGAAAGGCTGATTCCAAAGGAAATCCATCATTGGACCGATGAAGACAAGAAGAAAGTGGCTATAGATACAAAAGCCAGATCCATACTATCCATGGCCCTTCCTGACGAAGTCTACCATTCCGTCATGAACC
This sequence comes from Saussurea involucrata, assembly GCA_033807775.1. Classification (NCBI taxonomy): domain Eukaryota; kingdom Viridiplantae; phylum Streptophyta; class Magnoliopsida; order Asterales; family Asteraceae; genus Saussurea; species Saussurea involucrata. Next base: position 18,784,944 of record CM066326.1, read on the forward strand.
TGAAATCCTCAAAAGCCATGTGGGACACAATATGTGTTCAGTATGAAGGAACGTCTGAAGTCCAGGATTCAAGAAAGATCAACCTGGTAAGACAATACGAAAGCTTCATTTCTGGTAAGAATGAAACTCTCTCTTAAGTTCATCAACGTTTTAATTGCTTAATTATAGATCTAAAAACGGTTGGTAAGGAATATTCTAACTTTGAAGTGCTGACAAAGTTTTTAGAATGTTTACCTGAAAGTTGGGACAATTATTCCATGTGTCTCAAGCTGTCAAAAGATCTAAGATCAATGACACTTGCTACCTTATATGGCACATTGCTGAATCATGAGCAATCTAGCCATCTTAAGAAGAATCTTGTAAAAGATTCCAAAAGCACCCCTGTTGCTTTAATCTCAGAGGAACCTTCTACTCAGCGACCCGTGGTCACTATCACTGAGTTAGAAAGTAACTCTGAAAGGTCATCAGATTCTGATTCTTCAGATGATGATGAATCCTTGGCTCTCCTAACTAAAAAGTTCAGGAGATTCGCCAAGAAGAAAATGTTTAGAAAGAACAAAACTCTTTCTATAGCTGACAAGCCTAAGTCATCAGCTTTTGTTGATAAGGCTACTGCTACTTGTTTCAACTGCGAAAAGACAGGTCATTTCGCTAACGAGTGCAGGTCAAAGAAAATCATGAGACCTTTAGCTTTTACAAAGAAATCCTTTGTTCCAAGGAATAAAGACGACAAATACTCAAAGCTGAAGGAGAAGTATGCAAAGCTGAAAAGCTTTAAGAAGAAAGGAAAAGGCCTGATGGCTGACTATGATTGGGCTGCTTCTGATGAAGAAGCCTCATCATCTGATTCTGAAGATGATGAAGCAAATCAATGTCTCATGGCCAAGATTGAAGAAGAGGAAGAAAGTTCAGACATTCCCTCCACTTCAACATCTGCCATTCAGGTATCACCTTCCTTCTTTACCAATATTGTAAATATTGATGAAGCTGATAGTCTTCGTAAAATCGAACTGCTGACTAGAAGTTTATACGAAGCCATGAACGGCAAAGCTGTGGTTGAAAACCAAAATCTTGATCTCGCTGAAAAGCTTAAAAACTGCCACCTTCAAATAGAAAAGCTTTCTAAATTTGAAGAAGATTTTAAAGATCAAGTCCATCTAAATCAGCTAGTCAAAATCGAACGAGCAGAAGCTATCGTTGCATTAAAAGCTGAACAAGCTACTGTTGAAGGATGGTGTAATTCTTCAACAAAGATCACTGAGATAATTAAGGCTCAGATTCCTCTGAGTGATAAACGTGGTCTGGGTTATAAATATGATACTCCAAAACCAACCACTGAACGTTCAATGTTAAATTTGGAACGTTCGTATCCTCAGTAGCTGACACTTCTTCATCTCAGTACTCCTCGTCGGTTACACCAATCCCTGAGGAAACTCCTACCTCCTCAAAAGGTAAGGAGAAAATGGTTTATTCAAAACCTACCTTAGTCTCTAAAGGCAAAGGTAAATGAATTGTTATTTATCAAAATCCTCAGAAGGGTACCTTAGTACCTAAGCTAAATGCTTCCAAAGCCTTAGTGATTCATTCATCTGGTTCTAGAAATCAGACCTCTGGATCAGTTCAGCGACCTACTCCTAGACTCAGAGTAGATGTCCTTGGTAAGAAATCTGAAGAACTGAATGTTCGTCCTATTTCAAAAACCAATAGTGTACTTGGTGCTGGCACTTCTAATTCCAAATTAAAAGCTCAGCACTCAAGTGGTCCTAGAACTAATTTTAGTTATAGGAAATGTTATCACTGTGGACTTACCGATCATATTGCAAGTAAGTGTCCCACAGCCACCAAAGCTGATAAGATAGCTAAGGTGAAGATAGCACCCAAGAAGACCAAACCAGTTGCAATTCAGGTCAAGGTGACTCCTACCGCTGAGGTCAAGAAATTGACCAAAGTGAAGAAAGACAAAGCTGAATCTTCAAATGCTGCGAAGACTGCTGAACCCATTCCAACCACTTCCACTGACAAACGCGTATACATGGCGAAGTGGGTACCCAAGCAAAACTAATCTTCCTTTGTATTGCAGGTTAAGAAGGGTATCTGGTATCTCGATAGCGGATGCTCTAGACACATGACTGGTAAGAAAAGCCTGCTCGCTGAATACAAGGAAGAGAAGGGTCCCTCTGTGACTTTCGGTGGAAATGGAAAAGGACACACCCGAGGGTATGGTGTACTTTCAAATGGTACAACATCCTTCAGAAGAGTCGCATATGTTGAAGGGCTGAAGCATAATCTTCTGAGCATCAGTCAGCTTTGTGACATGGATAACAAAGTGATTTTCACTAAGGAATCCTGCTTTGTCTCTGACAAAAAGGAGAAGATAGCTCTCAGCGGTTATCGTTTGGAAAATGTTTACGTTATAAACATGGACTCAACAACCACTGAGAACTCCTGTTTCTTCTCAAAGGCATCTTCTGATGTCAACTGGCTATGGCACAAGAGGCTTTCACATCTCAACTTCAAGACACTGAATACTCTTTCATCCAAAGAGTTAGTCACTGGTCTACCTCAACATTCATACGCCAAAGAATCCTTATGTTCAGCGTGTGAAAAAGGGAAGCAGACCAAGGCAAGCTTTAAGTCAAAGCAAGTTTCCTCAGTGTCATCTCCTCTTCAACTACTCCATATGGATTTGTTTGGCCCCGTTAACAAACAATCCATCGCTGGAAAGAAATATACGCTGGTCATAGTTGATGAATTCTCTCGTTACACATGGGTAATGTTTCTCCGTTCTAAGAGTGACACCCCTGAAGAACTCATCACCTTTGTTCGGAAGATGGAAACTCTGAACAATATGACTGTTCGCTCAATAAGGAGTGATCATGGAACTGAATTCAAAAACAGTTCTCTTGATTCCTTCCTTGAGAGCAAGGGTATTTCTCACAACTTTTCGTCAGTGAGAACACCACAACAAAACGGAGTCGCTGAAAGAAGAAATAGAACAATTATTGAAGCTGCACGTTCAATGCTCAGCGATTCTCACCTGCCTACTCAGTTTTGGGCAGAAGCTGTCAACACGGCTTGTTTTACGCAAAACAGGTTGCTGATATTCAAAAGATTCAAAAAGACAGCCTATGAACTTTTTCATGGGAGAAAGCCTTCAATCAGCTTTCTTCACATCTTTGGTTGTCAGTGTTTCATACTGAACAACAGAGATGCCCTTGGAAAGTTTGATCCTAAGGCTGATGTTGGAATCTTTCTTGGATACTCCTCAGTTTCCAAAGCCTTCAGAGTCTTCAACCGAAGAAGACAAACTGTAGAAGAAACTATTCACGTCACGTTTGACGAATCCCGTTCAGCGAACTCTAAACCGAACGCTGATACAGAAGAACTGAATCAATGGATGTTTTCTCATCTTGGTGATTCAGAAGATGTTCCCACTACTCATGCTCATACAACTGAAAATGATGGTCCTACTATCATTCCCAATATGCAGAATAGTGAAGCTGAAACATCTTGGGTCTTAGCTGTTCCTATAAACACTATACCCGCAGTTGATCCAAATGTCTCAGAAATTCCATCTATTTCTCAGCAATCAGTGAATGAAGTGACAAATGCAAGCATTCCTCTCTTAGCTGATAATCCAGAAGTAGCTGAAGCCTCATCTTCAGTTTCTCCAGTTCAGACTGAGTCAGCGACGCATGCTCCGGCTCAGCGATGGACTGTAAATCACCCAATCGATCAAATTCTTGGTGATCCCAACGCTGGTATTCAGACTCGTAGAAGTGCAGGTAATATTTGTTTATTTGTTAACTTTATTTCTCTAACTGAACCAAAGAAAATAGATGATGCCCTCAGAGATCCAAACTGGGTCAGCGCTATGCAAGAAGAGCTGTCTGAATTCGAAAGAAACAAAGTTTGGAAACTAGTTCGGAGACCAACTGACAAAACAGTGATAGGCACTAAGTGGGTCTATCGAAACAAGTTGGACGAACATGGTACTATAACTCGCAACAAAGCTCGTCTTGTTGCTCAGGGATACAGACAAGAGGAAGGCATAGATTATGACGAAACCTTTGCTCCAGTAGCAAGACTTGAATCTATTCGTCTTTTCTTAGCATATGCTGTACACAAAAACTTCACTGTACATCCAATGGATGTTAAGTCAGCGTTTCTAAATGGAAAGCTGAATGAAGAAGTTTATGTGGAACAACCTCCAGGATTCTCAGATCCTAAGCGTCCAGGTTATGTTTATAAGCTGGATAAGGCACTTTATGGCTTGAAGCAAGCTCCTCGTGCATGGTATGACACTCTTTCTACTTATCTCCACCTTGAAAATTTTGAGAGAGGTAAGATTGACAAAACTTTGTTTTTTAGAAAAATAAAAGGTCATATCATTTTAGTTCAAATATATGTTGATGACATTATATTTGGTTTTACTAACCCTGAGCTTTGTACTCGTTTCGCTGATAGAATGAAAGATGAGTATAAAATGAGTATGATGGGTGAACTAACATATTTCCTTGGTCTTCAGATTAAGTTACCTGAAAAAGGAACTTTTATAAATCAGGGAAAGTATGTTAAAGATATGCTGAAGAAATTCGACTTAACTGAAAGTTCAGCTATGAAAACCCCTATGGCACCACCGCTGATACTTGATAAGGACACAAAGGGTGTTCCTGTCAATGTCACGCTGTACCGTGGGATGATCGGCTCACTACTGTATCTTACAGCTAGCCGACCCGATATTATGTTTGCAACATGTCTGTGCGCACGATATCAAGCTGAACCTAAGATATCCCATATGAAAGCTGTAAAGCGAATCTTTCGATATCTTAAGGGTACAGCGAATCTAGGTCTTTGGTATCCCAAAGATTCAGGATTCGATCTAACCGCCTATTCAGACAGTGATTTTGCAGGTTGCAAAATGGATAGGAAAAGCACCACAGGAGGATGTCAGCTCCTGGGTGGAAAGCTGGTAAGTTGGACAAGTAAGAAGCAAAACTCAGTGTCCACTTCCACTGCTGAAGCTGAGTATGTAGCCGCTGGAAGCTGCTGTTCTCAAGTCTTGTGGATGAGAAATCAACTACTAGACTATGATCTTCAGCTCTCCAAAATTCCAATCTATTGCGACAGCACAAGTGCCATCGCTATAGCAAACAATCCAGTGCTACACTCAAAGACAAAACACATAGAAATCAGATATCATTTTATCAGAGATCATGTGATGAATGGTGATATAGAACTTCATTTTATCCCAACTGATTATCAGTTAGCTGATTTGTTTACCAAACCTCTTGATGAGACAAGATTCAACTTTCTCATCAGCGAGCTTGGAATGCTGAACTTTGAAGGATAAATCTTCAGCGGTTCACATTTAATCAGCGATACGTTTATACATTCTTGTATAGGCTCTCGGATAAAATAAACTTGTACAATCCATTTCATCATCTTCTCTCTGAATAAATTTGGTTAAACTGATATCAAGGTATGTTTTCTCTCTCTGACAAAACGCATGAAAATGCAAGATTTCAAATTCTTACATCGCTGAATATCTCTTCCTTAACAGCGATATTTTGAAATTTCTTAAAACCCTCACTGATATTTCTATTCAGTGCTTCATATTTTCCAAAGAGTCCTTGAGTTTTTTTCTTTCAAAACCTCAGAGACAACGAAAGAATGTGAAAGGACAATTGTGACGTCATTGCAATGGATAACACCAGGCACGCTCTTTTTCTGACACACGTTTGCACGTTTCGTTGTCTATCCAATCAAATGCAAACACGTGTCCGTGTCATGATGAAAAACTTTCCCGCTCAAGTTTTTCTCTCTCTACTCTCTTCCTATATAAACACTCTCAAAGTTTATATTTGTCTTTTACGCGAATCAATCTTTCTCCGCAAGAAAAGAACACTGTTGCATTTTGTGCTCTCAATCTTCAAGAACTGTTCATCATCTTCTTCATCAAACTCAAGGTTAATATGTTCTTATCTATTATCAAATGCGAATAACTTGTTTTCGATCTTATCATTGTTTTACACAAGATCAAACAAAAGAACTCAAAAATAAAATCATTTTCTTTCATGGTTTTATAAACACAACCATTTCATGGTTGTTCTTCAAGTTTTAAATCTAAAATCTTAAACTTGTTCTTCTTTCGTATCCATTTTTTTAAGAAACTGGAATACAAGGCTTATGGGTGTTATATTCGTTTTTTTTTAAAACAAGAAAAACCCTAATCTTCATTAAGACTTTTTGTCTGAATGAAATGGACAAAATTCGAAAAATCTTAATGGAAATTTTCTTTCCACATTAAGATAATTCTTATTTGTTAACATCTTTGGTTGAACTGATAATACAGTGAAATGGCAACTTCAAAGCTGAATGTTACCGCTGAGTCCATCTCCGCTGATTCTGAGGAACTGGAAATCACTAAAGCTCCTCAGGTTAAGTTTGAGCTGGATCAACTAGACTGGACAAATGCAAACAACCTCTCAGCGCTTCTCGAGTTTCCTCCTCGGAAGCAGGTATCCCATCTAGACGACGCTGTAAATCTTTTGAAGAATAGCCCCATCTACACAGCACTGACAATCACACCTCCTGCCAGTCAGCGTCTCTTATCCCAATTCTGGTACTCTGCCAGACACACCGACCTACCCTCCGCCAAAGATCCATCTAAAACCATCGACTGCATACTCAGCGATACTGAGTATGGCACCATCAAGATAACCCCCGCAATAATCCGCAAAGCCCTGAAATTCCCCAACGCTACCTCAGAAAATCCTTTCATTCCATTACCTGACCACAAGAAGCACGCTGATAGGGAAGAAATCATTGCTTTCCTTGATGCGATGGGTTACATCTGGGAGACTGGAAGAGTCAAGCTACCTGAGAAGAAGCTGGCGCTGATAAAGAAATCCAAGATGCCCAGCGAGATGAACTTCATCTTCGCTCACCTGATCAGCTGCATGACAGCGAAATCCGGATCTTCTGATCAAGCCGCTCAACCTCAGCAGGCCATGGGTTACGCACTGCTGAAAGGTCTCAACATTGACTGGGCCTCCATCATCTATGAAGACCTCATTCAACGTGTTGATTCTGCCGCTGACCGACCAGCATGGGTTCCTTACCCACGATTCATCAGCGCCATCTTTCAATATGGCCTGAAGGACAACTATCCTGAGGGTGATCTGAAACTCTCTCAGATTGGACCTAAAGTTCTCGACTTCAAGCCTGTCGCCAACGAGGTACGTCTCTCTACCCTTCTCACTCTACTTAATTCTCCGCTTTCTGTGGCTCCTTCAGCGACAATACCCCTCGCTGATTCCCAGGCCACAAAATCCATTCCTTCTAAGAAAAGGAAACAATCTCTTACCCCTCTTGATTCCAAAAGGATCAAGAAAACCAAGGAGCAACCCCAACAATTCCATGCTGAAGACTCCTCAGCTCATTCTGAAGAGCTGAAGGAAAGTTCCGTGGTACGCTCTGCCACACCAATTCAAGCCATCCCTTCTAAACCTACTTCAGCGTCTTTAAACGCTGAGGTTAGAACTTTGGAATCTACCCAACCTTCTTCAGTCTCTCAAAAGACTGATGAAGTACTTCTCAGCGAATCCAACGCTGAACTTGAAACCCAACCCCAATTCTTATCCTACGATCCTCCCTCTATTTCTTTGGACACTCCTCCAGCTAAAACTGGAGATGCCATCATTCAAGAAGCCGTTGAAGCTTCTCAGCGAATGACGAAGAAAGGACCTGCAGAGATCTCCATCCCTCACGGAACTTTTGAGGGAGATATGGAACACTATGGAGGGACTCGAAACTTTGATGAGTTCGTCAACGCTCCTGCAGGTACAGATCCCACCTTAAACACTGTAACTAAACCTGAAACTTCTGAGCTTTCCTTTGTTCACAAGTACTTATATGTTACAGGTCCTTATTTGGGAGACATCAACCAGTCTCTGAAGTCCATGGAGATGAAACTTACAGATCTCACCACCGGTCTATCAAATAACTCTACAGCTGTAACAAACGCTGGAGAGAATCTGACGAAGCTGACTACTGTGGTGGAAAAGAAGGCCTCCTCTGATGACATCAAAGGCCTTGATAAAACTCTCGCCGACTTTGCCAAAGTGCTCTCCGACATCTACACTGACTACACCAACCTCAAATCGTCAGTTTCCACCGTTTCCAGCGAGGTTACAATGCTGAAGAAATCGGTTGGTACTCGAGGGTGATATGTCAGTGGTCAAGACCGACTTGGGCTCAGTGAAGACCGACCTTGGTTCTGTCAAGACAATGATCGAGACGCTGGTGAACAAGGCAAACAATCCAGCTCCTGCTCCGGCCCCTGCACCTATTTTGGACTCATTCACCGCAGAGGATCGCCAAGAGCTGAAGAAGATCACGCCTGCTATTTCTGGCCTAGAAGACAGAATAGCTAAGCTTGAAGGTTGTGTGAAAATCTCTGGCCCAGAAGACAGAGATAACACCAATGCTGAATCTACCCATTCCTCCCCCGCCCATCATGAGAAAGAGGGGGAGAAGAGCGCTGAACAAGAGAAGAGCGCTGAAGATCAAAATAAGAGCGCTGAAGACCTTTCCCATGATGAATCTATCAGGGGAGAGGGTAATGAAGATCTGGTTACTGGACCTCAGGGAGATGAAAACCCTGAGGGAACCGAGAACCTCGCCTCTGTATCTGAGGGGGAGCAACTCGAAGAAGATGCTGAGGAATCCGAAGCAGAAGAAGACGAAGACATCGACATCCCTGAAGCTGAACCATCCTCCTCTCCAAGGAACGATGATGATGATGATGATGAAGATGACGAATTCTTTGTCGTCAAACCTGCTCCTCGAAAAGCTCTTAAAGGGATCGTGATAACCGAATCCACAGGGGAGAAGACAAAAACAAAGACAAAGCACTCAGCCTCTGGCGCTGAGAAAAGCAAAGACAAAGGCATCGCTGAAGATGATAATCTGGCGATCTTGCTTGCAAAGCCGATTTGTCAGGTACACTAAACTTATTTTTCCTTCCCTGATCATCTCTGAACAATCAGTTATCCATTCCCCAAACACCATACACATCCATATTTTTTTTCTATCTTTTCTACCCAAGTTCTTCTACCCAGTTCTTATTTGTAAGATCGTTGCGTTTCAGCTAGTCCTCTCCCCTGTTTGAGGATATCGCTGAAGGCTCTACTATTGCGACTTCACCAATAATTCCAGCTACCGCTGAAGACATAATCCCAGTCTTAGATTTAATCTCTGAGACTGATGAACCAGAAGAACAACCTCTCTCGCACAGAAACAGACCTTCCTCAGTTCCTCAAAGGCTGAGTGAAGAAGATCAAAAGAGGAGAGAAGAAATGATAAAGCGATTCGAGGATCAGCGAATCATTCTAAGGCGCGATCAACTGCCTTCAGTTCCTCCTAAGTTCAGAATTTCAAAAGCTGAATACCAGGAACATCTCAGAGCTGAACGCCTCATCGCTGAAAGGAAGGAAGCTGAAGATAAAGACAGAGAATACGCCATCAAGCTCACTCAAGAATCTGTCAAAGACCCCAAGCTGAAGCGTATTCCCATTCAAATCCAACGAAAGCTTTGGGAACAAGCCCAGAAGATCGTGGAAAAGAAAGCTGAAGTTTCTTAGACCACCCTGATCTGGTGTAAAGAGAAAATCCACTTCAGATATCGTCCAGCGAAGATCAACAAGGTATTCATCTCTGGAAGAACCTCCATCGGAGTACCTATTGTTGACATCAAACTGTTCAGAGAAGATGGCACATCTGAAACCTTTCGCGCTGACACTGTAAAAAGGTATGGTCTCTCTGAATGGCTGGAGATGAGGTTAGCTATCCAACCATCACAATCTAAGTACAAGGATCATTTCGAAAAGCTGATAAACAGACAGATCGATTTGATATCTTCTTGTGTGGATATTCCTCCTGTTCCTGATCTAAAGCCGAAAAGAAAAAGGGGCTCACCAAAGAAGAAACGTCAAGATTCAAACTCAGGTCCTGTCATACGAAATGAAACTGGAATTGGTTTCTCTCGCGCTGAAGTACTTGGTCCTGATCCTGATCTATCTGCCCTTGACATCTCTTTGCCACCATGTGAACTTTTCGTCCCTGGTAAAGTCATCAGTAATCCTTATGGAATATTCTTTCTTGACTACGACGGACGTAAATGCTTTCAACGGATCGCTGAGCTTCCAATCACTCCAATCGAACAGCTCAGAGATCTCATCTACTGGTGCGACTTCAGAAAAGACATTCAGGCACGACACCTAAAACCCTTGATTTTTGAAGCTGCTCTGAAGCTAAAGAATAAAGGAGAAAAGGTTCCTGATTGGATGATTCCAACTGAAAAGACAACCCTTGATGAACTTCTCATTAAGGAAGAACCCTTTGAAGGCTGACAACAATCACCTCATTCTCTATTGTATCAGTCATCCTTCAGTACTTGTAATTTATTTCGCTTGTACTTGTAATCTTTCTTATTCAAATTGTAACCTGATTCAAAGATTTAAAGAAAGATTTCAGCGAATGTACTTTACTCCATCAGTACTGAAAAGATCCCAGAAAACAGTAACAGGGACAAATATTTTATGAGTTCTTTTTATCCTTATGTTTTCATTAAATAGCAATTTTCTTTGTTGCTATGTCATAATCAAATAGGGGGAGATTGTTGATCCAAACCCTCAGTGATTTGATAATGACCCTATCTTAAATACTCAGTGAAAATTGTAAGTAAACAATATGTATCAGAGTTTCACTATCGCTGATAAGTACTAAGATCTTACAGTACTGCTGATAGGAACTCTCGCTCTTTTAGATTAAACATTCAGCGAACACTGTTCACCATATCGCTGAGTCTGTTCAGTCCTTATGGTGATCGCTGATAAGTTAGTTGTTTACTTATGATCCCTGAAGACAAGATTCACGTCAACAAAGGTTCTACGCTGAAGTCGAAGATTAAGCTCAAGAACCAGCGACAAGTCTCCTAATGAACTGATGCGGATCAGCGAAGACTCAGATTTGTCCACTCAACGTGAAGTATCAAGTACAAGACTTCAGCTATCGCTGAACTTTATCATTCGCTGAATAGTAAATGATAATCGCTGAATCAACGAAAGCTGATCATGAAGTCCTCCGTACAAAGTACTTTTGTCTTAACCTCCCTTGCACGCCACCGTACGAAATGTCAGAAAAGAACCTCCGAAAATCTGAAATCGTACAACCACTCTGATACTACACTGTTCATTCATGCGGCTACTAAGGTTGTCAACAAAGGTCAATGACATGCAACCAATCCGCTGATGACACGTGTAAAGTGTATACTGAATTGCATTAAATGCATGCAGTATATAAAGAGATGAACTCACTTCATTTGAAGTAACTTGCTAACTCTGGACAAGTTCAAATCTCTCTTAAGATAGGATTTTATTAGTAATCTCCTTATCTTTCTTAGTGCAAGAAACCTTAGTGTTCCAACTTGTTTAGATTTAGGTTTATCCTTAATCTTGTTTCCGCAACAAGCTGTAAATTGTTAATGATTTATCAATAAACAATTTAGAAAAGTAAAATAGTGTGTTTGTATTCAACCCCCCCCCCCCCCCCCCTTCTACAAACTTGTATAGGCCTTTCGGGACCAACACTTACTTCAGTATGTAGAATTTCAAAACACATTGCATCGCTGAAAATCTCTTCCTTTCAGTGATCCCTTTGAAAATCTAAAACCTCACTGATATTTCCAATCAGTGCTTCTTAATTTTAAAATTGTCCCGAAGTTTTTTTTTGTTTAAAACCCTCAGAGACAACTTAGAAATGTGAAAGGACGTTTATGACGTCATCAAAACGGATAACCTATGGCACACATTTTCTTTGACACGTTCGTATGTTGAAATTCTTGACCAATACGCTTCGTGGGACGTGTCACGTGTCATCATGAGAAACTTTTCCCGCTCATTAGTTTCTCTCTCTACTCTCACTATATAAACCAACCGAGTTTATATTTTTACCTTTTACGCTCTCGAACTCACTAAAGGCAAAAGAATTTTCTTGCATCTAAGCTTTGGATTTTCTACGAACTTGTGATTCATCACCTCGAATTTCAACAACACAGGTTCACATTTTCTTCCTTTAATCCTCTCTAAACTTGTTTTTGATCTTATTCTTGTTCTTTAAAAGATCAAACAAAGGAACTTTCTAAAACATGAAATCATTTCCTTCATGATCTCATGAACACAACTTGTTTACGAGTTGTTCTGTAAGTTTAAAACCAAAATCATAAACTTATGCTTTTCATACGTTTTTCCATAATCCTTTCCATAAAAGGAAACTGGTAAAAAAAGAAAAATCACTAGTTTTTAAACTTATTTTAAAACTAGATAACCCTAGTTTACCATTACTTTTCCAAAATGGAAACTGAAAAACCCTAAAACTCTTATTTTGGAAACTTTTTCCATTTTAAGCTTTTGTTTCATCTTCTTCTATATCTTTTGTTATTATACACAGTAATGGATTCCAACACTGATGTTGCTGCAACCACTACTCCCTCTGATCCTTTATTCCAAAGGGATGCAAACATGAAGCTCTCAATGAGCCAGATCACATTCCAATCCAACAACCTTTACACTCTCTTGGAATTCCCCAAGAAAAAGATGGTCACACATCTTGATGATGCAGTAAACTTCATCAAGAGCTGCCCCCTTTCCACTGCCGTGACCATTAAGCCCCCAGCCCACAAACGACTCTTACAACAATTTTGGTACATATCGCATCGTACCACTGCCACTTCCACAAAAAACCCTAACCACAAATACGATGTCATCGCCTTTGAACCTGAACTAGGCGAGGCACAAATCTCTCCGGCAGCGATACGCTTAGCGCTGAATCTCCCTGGTAGATCCAAAGATCACAAATTTATACCTTTCTCTGATCCCAACTCTCCACAAGGAAAGGAGGAAATCATCCATTTTCTCGACTGCATGGGATACATCTGGAACCCTGATCGTGAAGGCGTCCCTGAGAAGAAGTTCACTATGATCCACAAGAAAAAGATGCCCATTGAGCTGAACTTCATTTTTGCTCATGTCATAAGCTGTATGACTGTCAAGATGGGCTCTACGGATCAGGCCTCCAAATCTCAGACTGTCATGGACTATGCCCTACTGAAAGGTCTTCACGTTGATTGGGCCAAAATGATCTTCGAAGACCTGATGGAGAGAGTGGAGATACCTGAAAGATCAGCGGTGGTTCCTTATCCTCGCTTTCTCAGTGCCATTTTTTCTCATGGCTGGAAAGATGACTACCCCAAGGTTGGCGACCTGAAACTTTCTCAGGTTGGCCCGAAGGTGCTTGACTTCAAGCCTGTCTCCAACGAGGTACATCTTTCTACTCTTCTTACTCTTCCCTGCTCTCCTTCTTCTTCTTCTTCTTCTTCTGCAGATACCTCCACGGCAGCGGTCAACCCAACCGCTGATACCCAGGCTGCAACCACCACCTCTTCCAAAAAGAGGAAACACTCCACTACCCCCTGGCATCCATAAGTCCAAGAAGATTTCAAAGGAGCACCCAAGCCTTCCCAGACTGAAGACTCCACGTCGGTCCCTCTGCAGACGATGATGGATAGTTTCGTGGTACACTCCGCCACATCCGCTGAACCTACCCATTCAATACCAGCTTCAGTGCCTCAGTTCACTTAAACTTTCTTGGATAAGAACACCCACTCCACAGCGCCTCAAAGCGTTGCTGAGAGAATTTCCAGTGGATCCAACGCTGACACTGCTACCACCACCCTCTTCCCAACTTTTGCTCCTCCCTCTCATTCTTTGGTCTCTACAAACTTCCTCTTCCCCACTGCATCAACTGCAAATGTCATCCATCTAGATGACAATGCTGCTGCTGAACTCCAGCGGATGATTCAGCAGAATCAAGGACCTGAAGGCGCTTCCACCCATCGCTCGTTGGAAGATGACATGGAAAATTTATCAGGGTACCGTGACATCAACTATTTTTCCAACCCGCCTCCAGGTATCCCAAAAACCATCTCTCTCTCTGAGCCTTTAACTTCTGAGCTTTCATTTGCTCACAAGTTCATTCTTTCACAGGTCCTAACTTGGGCACCATTAGAAACTCCCTCATGGAGATAGCTAATAAGGTGGAAAGTCTCACCACCACCATCACCAACAACTCCTCAGCGGTTACAAACGCTGGGGAGACGCTGAAGAAATTAGCCGACTCTGTCCTGAACAAGGTGGAGAAAGCTGACATCTCCAAGCTTAACGACTGCTTGGACAACGTTCAAAAGGCCCACGACACCAACACTTCAACCCTCACTACCCTCAATACTACCAACACTGGCCTCTCCACCAATTTCTTAGACCTGTCCAGCGAAGTCACAACGCTGAAGACAACGGTCTCCAATGTTCAGGGGGAGATGGCCTCCCTGAAAAGTGAGGTGAGTGGTCTCGCTCAAAAAGTCGACACCTCAAATGACTCGTTCAATCGAATCCTGCAGCTCCTTGAAGCACCCACGGTCCCCTTATGCCATTTCTCTCAGGTTGACAGAGAGAGAATGGAGTAGGTCGTGACCTTCATTCTTAAAGCCACTCCTGCTATCTCTGGTCTAGAAGACAGAGTAGCAACGATGGAAAGTGGTTCAGGACATCCTGGCCTAGAAGCCAGGAGGCCTAAACAGGTATTTGCTGCTACAACTGCTGCTGCTACCTCCCCCATCCAACATGTGGAGGAGGGGGAGAAGGAAAAGAGTGATGAAGGCCTTCCCCATGTTTATGAGGGGGAAGTTAACGATGAAGAACCTCAGGATGATGCAAATCCTGAGGGAACCGAAAGAAGTCCCTCTCATTCTAAGGGGGAGCATTTCGAAGAATAGGAAAACTCTCCAGTGCTTGTTGAATCCTCAGAGACTAATGAGGACGCCGACGCTGAAGATGAAGAAGACCTAGATCTAAAATATGAGGAACCTTCATCATCACCAAAAGATGATGATGATGATGACGATGAAGGATTCGTCTTCCAGCAAAAGCACTCAACGATCCCTGCTTAAAAGGGAGTCGTTATAAAAGAACAAGGGGAGGGGACCAAAAAGACATCTCCAGCGAAATCGGCCAACTCTGGAAAACAAAAAGGCCTCGCTGAGGACAACATGTCTATCTTACTCAAAAAGACAGTTTGTCAGGTATGTTACATTTTATTCCCCTACACTGCATCCCTCCTATATCCTTCTCAATCTCAATCCTTCTCTCACTTAAACCTCTAAACACTTAGCTCATCCTTTCTCTATCTCTTTTCCTCCCAAATGATCTAACCTCTGTGATCGTTTTTTTCAGCTAGTCCTCTCCCCTGCTTGAGGGTCAAGATGAAGCTCCCACACATCACCAATAATCCCAGCCTCTAGAGCTGAAGAACAAGAAATAATCCCGGTCCTGAACTTCGTTGAGACCGATGAAAATTTTGATGAAGAAGAAGAACTGCTCTCTCATCCCAACACACCTTGCTTGACTCTTAAAAAGTCAAGTGAAGATGAAAACTTAAAGAGAGTAGTGATGATCCAGAAGCTGGAAGATCAATGCATTATCCCTCCTCACCTGAAGTTCTTATCCAACAGGGAAATCGATGAGTCTCTCAAAGCAGAACAACTCCTAGCTGAACGAAAGAAGGCTGAGCAGAAAGATAAAAAATATGCCTTAGAACTTGTTCAACGTTCAGTAAAGGATCCAGATCTGAAAAGGTTCCATGTGGCTGTCCAACGAAAGCTGATCAGAGACGCACAGAGAATCAGTCAGAAGAAAAGAAAGGTCAGTGATTCCACTCTGGCCTGGTGTAAACTGAAGTGCCATTACAGAAGTCATGGCTCAAGGATTAAATCTGTTTCCCTGAAAGGGAGAATGGTAAGCGATGTTCCAGTAGTCGACGTCGAAATACTCAGAGAAAATGGATACAAGTCAACTCGCTACATGTCAGACATTGACAAGCTTGGCTTCCCTGAATGGTTGTAGATGAGGGTAGCTATTCAATGATCACGCTCAGCATACAAGATCCATGTTGAAAAAGTCTTGAACAGGCTGATCGATATGGTAGCTTCAGCTGTTGATGTCCCACGACCTCCTCTAATTCAGTCCAAGCGACCTACTGCTAAGAAGAAGAAATCCTCAACCTCAGGCCCTCCGATAAGGAATGAAACGGGGATCGACTTTTCTCGTGAAGCAGTTCTTAGTCCTGATCCTGATCTCTCCGGACTCGATGTCTCTCTACCTCCCGCTGAAAAATTCATCCCTGGTAAGGTTCTCAGCAACCCTTATGGCATCTTCTTCTATGAGTGCACCGGACGCCAATGTTTTCAACGAGTCTCTGAGCTACACAAAGCTCCCATCGAACAGCTCAAAGATTTACTTTATTGGTGTGACTACAACAAGGACATCCAAGCAATCATCCTGAAGCCCCTGATCTTCAATGAAGCGAAGAAAAGAAGAGATCAGGGAGTGAAAGTCCCTGATCGGATGATTCCTCAAACTGACACTCTTGACGAACTTTTGGTCAAGAAAGAACCTGTATAGATGATAGGATCACTTTTTGTAATTCTTCTATCTTTATCATCTTGTAACTTTTTGTACTTGTAATTATTATTCGTTGTACTTGTAACTTTTCCACTTCCCCTTGTAATCTTTACGAAGTTAATGAAAAATTTCAGTGAATGTACTTTACTCCATCAGTACTAGAAAAGATCCATGAAAACAGTAAATGGGACACACATTTTATGAGTTCTTTTTATCCTTATGTTTTCTTACTTAGCAATTTTCTTTTATTGCTATGTCATCATCAAATAGGGGGAGATTTTTGATCCAAACCCTCAGTGATTTGATAATGACTTTGAGAAACACTTGGTGAAAATTGTAAGTAGACAATATGTATTAGAGTTTCACCATCAAAGAAAACATACTAAGTCTATTTAGTATCGTTGATATGAAACTCATGTTCTTTAAATTTATACTTCAACGAACACTGTACATAAGTGAGCCATGAGCCTGTTCAGTCTCACTGATGATCGCTGATAATTTATGTTGTTTACTTATGATCCCTGAATACAAGATTCACGCCAACTATGTTCTACGCTGAAGTCGAAGATAAAGCCAAAGAACCAGCGATTAAGTCTACTAGTGACCTGATGCGGATATCAGCGAAGCCAAGACTTGTCCATCCAACGTGAAGTTTCAAGTAGAATACTTCAGCGAACACTGAACTTTATCCTTCGCTGATAAAGAGCCATTCAACAAATGCTGATCATGAAGCCTGCTCTACAAGCAACTTTTGTCTTATCCCCTTGCACGCCTGTAACACCCGGAAAATCCTTGTGAGTAAAAATAGTCCTAATATTTCTTTATATTTTGACTTCTTAAATTATAATTGATTTCCTAAGTAATTTCCGTGATTGTTACTTGTTATTTGATAACTCCTGATAGAAATCAGTAAGTTTATTCCTTAAGGAAATTAATGAAAAATAGATGATAAAGTGGAATATTAGATTTTATGGAATAGTTGGATGGGTAATTTGAATACGAGTCCAACGGTACTTTCCGGGGTAAAAACGGAGTTTTAACGAAGAAGTTACGGCTAAATTAGTGGAAGATGAGATGTTTGGCAAACAGAAGCCGGCGCCGATGGGTTGGCGCCGATGCATCGGCGCGGGTGATCGGCGCCGAGCACCTGACGTGCCAAAAGGGGGTTAAACCCACCTCATTACCCTTAGTCATCCACCCTTTTTACTTAGAACTCTCAAATCCGATTTTTAGTTCTGCTATCTTTTTCTCAAGCGATTCTTCATCAAATCCTAAGGTAAACTTACTTTTCTTAATCCTAATTCCATTCAAACAACAATTAGATGAATCTCACCAATTAAATGTGATTTAGGGTAATATATCTTCATTTCATCTTGATTTGGAGTAATTGGGTTCAAGTCTTCAAGTTAGGGTTATACCAATTGAAGAATTAAGGTGAGTAACTTGTAATTAATTGATTGTATTACACTTATCTACCATTCTTTATCTTGATTTTGGTATGGTTAATGAGAAATCTTGATGTATAAGCTCTTAATGGTTAAGAGGGAAACAAGAAGAGTTCAAGTAAGTAATGAAGGATTAATTGTGTTTCATTAACTATATTGCCATGATAAATGTTAGTGTTAAAGGTTTGGGTTTGATTATACATCATTGGTATGTGATTATGAAGATGGCTTAATACATGTCTTAATGAAGTAATGATGGCTTAATGGTCAAAATGGACTTATTATTGAATTGTAAACATGGATGTTTATTATTGATGTCATATAGAATATGATTTGATACATATGGATGTATATGAACTACATGGAAGTAGTATTGATTATGTTAAATGGTTGGACCATTGTTATATGTTAAATATGCTTGAATCTTATTTGGATTAATATATTTGGTATTCACATAATTGGAGGAGCACCTAGTAGGCATTGTAGGATATATTCTTACACACCGTGGGGTAAGTGTAAATGATTCATACCTTCGGATACCGTGGGGTTTTCCGTTGTGTTATGCCTTGTGACAATACCGTGGGGTATCGATCAAGGTATATCTTCGATTATGATGCAACTGGGTAGCGATATGGACCTTCTCCATGGAATCCAATTTGTGAATGTATCGAATTGTTATTCCTACATGCTATGATTATGCTCTATGTGCTATGTGTAAATCTCACTTAGGCTTTAAAAGCCTAACACTTGTTATGTGTTTTATGTATTACAGATTTTAGTGGTTCCGGACACAAGAAGGTCTAGAACGGGGTTGTGAGCATGGGATAATTGTTAGAGAGATAAAGATTGGAAGATTGATGATAGAACTTTCCGGCATTCTTTTGATATTTGATTGCTATAGTAGTGATCAAATAAACTAGTGGTCCAATAGTAGTTATGATTAACTAAATCTTTGTATTAATGATTATGTAATGTTAATTAGGTATACTTTTACTTTAGTAATGTGTACCACTCTTCCGTTTTATGGAAGTTTTTGTTAACCCCTGTTTTGGGGTGTTACAAGTTGGTATCAGAGCATTAACTTAAGTGAACTAAGTATGCTGAGGAGGTACTTAGACTTAAGCTGTGATGAGTTAAGTTATGATTTGTGAGACATGGGTAGAAGTACTAAGAAGGGATAGTCTTATAGTTGACAGAAATACGTGAAATTAGTACTGTGACAATGGTGATGATGATTCTCATGTATAATATGTTCACAATTCCAGTTAGCTACTGTTATTATGAATATATTGTTACGTAAGCATGCTTGTTTCTAAATTATTACAGTAACTAATGATCGGTAAAGTACGTTTAGTATGTCTATATTCGTATAACCATTTCTTATGGTTATTCCTTTGTGTTATAGCATATTGTTGGTGGATATGCCACCAAGGTCCTTTAATTCTGTAGAGAATAGATAAGTAAATGATTTGGGGGTTGGAAGGACAACCTAGAATTGACGGGACTTATGAGAGCCCACCGAGGTAACCTTTAATAGGCGGATGGAAATGTGTAGAGATAGAATGTAAGGCGATTCATCAAAATGGAAATAATATGAACTGATTAAGTAAGTGGGCCGTGGAGCGCATGGATAGAAAGTGTTACAAGGTAAAGAGGACGACCACTAGTCGGAAGTAGAGTGTTATTGATAAATGATCAATAGACCCTTTGAACAGATGTTTTAGTTTTGGACTCGATTGAGTCTTAGGGGTATTCGTCGGTTTAATTAACTTGACATAGGCTTGGGGGTTGGAATTACATGAATTGTATTAATTAAAGTCTACATAATGTGAATACATTGATTTTTCTTTTGAGATCACGTATGAATGTTAAGTTAGAAACGGAAGATTAAAAGTTGAAAGATCACCTTATGGGGGGGTGTTAGGATAGTGAAGGACTATTGTTGTAGATGAACATTCTACTTATGGTGTAGATGGTTTATATAGAATGAAGAATTAAGTACGAATTTGGTAAGGGTATGGACTATGTCGATTTGTGATAGAGTATGCACTGTTTATATATAATGGTTTGGAATCACAAAGAATTAGTAATAAGCGTGTAAGTTAAGTGAATTAGAAACTCGTGAGTGGTAGTTTAAACTAAATTTGGGGAAGAATAAAGTAATGAAATAGATTCGGTTAATTGTACGGGAGAGTATGAAGGTAAACTTGAATTGTGTATGAATGACCATGAAGGATCTGGTCTGCTGTGAGAGGTTATGGGTGGAGAATGTACGAACGAGTAGTGGCATTAATTGTCAAGATGAATGTGTCAACCAGTAATAAGAAGTTATAAAGAGGGAACATTAGATGAAAGTCTTTTCGGGGATTCCAGATGAACAGTACTAGTTGTCAATAAAGCTGTTGGAATATGTGGTTGTAAGATGGTGTAGTGATTTGGCTATAATTGGAATAGAATGTCGAGCGGTAGTGTGAGTTTATCCAAAGTGATTGTGGTTGTGTGAGTCGCTAAATAAGTTTATGATTTTGAATCATAGGAAGTTTAATAAAGATGAGAAAGTGTTATCGGTATGTGAAAAGGTTGGGAAAAAGAGACAAATATTGATTGGAGGGTAGTACTCCGTGCTAACGTAGGAAGTAATGATAGAAAGGCCGGACCTAAGAATGTAGTTATACTACAGGTTCATTGGAAGTATCACCTTTGATATATAATATTTAGTGCTTGGTTACAATGTGGTCGCGTAGTATGATATTGATGTGAGGAAATGGTAGTACTTTATACTGAAGAAACGTGTGGGTCATAGATGTAGTGATGGGTGCTGTAGATATTGAAGTATTCAAAAGTGGTGAGTATGCTCAATTTAAAGTGAGTATGGATTTTCAAGCAGTATACGTTAATGTTATTTTGAGACCTGGAGATTGAGATGTGGATAATGATGGTATGGAAGACTAGGCAATAGTCGGATAAAGGTTTAATGATAAACGGTTACTTTAAGGAGGCTTACAAATCTAAGTTGGGGAGCGGTTAATGAGGAAAGGAGTAAAGTTCAGGAAATATGAAAGATGAATCCTTGTTCCTTCTAGATTTTTATTTGTGAATGGAACTCATGTGTGGGTTTGGATAGAGTGCAAAGGTTGGTGATATTTAGGTGTTAACTTTTGGGTTTAAGGCCAAACACCTTTAGTGTAATCGAGAAATTGTAGCTGATTTTAAAAAGAATGATGGTGATGGTAGTAGTAACCATAAGATACTCATGTGTGATGAGTGGGGTTAGTGAACTAATATTTGAGTATGGTTAATGAACCTGTCCGTTTGATGATTAATTATTGAAATGGATTTTGGAGTCTATTAGAGCTCTTTGGATGTAAATGGTCGTTAACGATAGGGACAATTGAAATTAGAAATTCGGTTGGTCTCAGTATTAATTGAACCTTAAATTGATTTAGAGTTTGAAACTGAAATCAAGATGTATAGAACATTTTAAGGTTAGGAGACGACTGAAGTCGTATGGTTGGGAGTTTTCTATGGTTGGAACGTTTATTCATACATAAGTTCAACGTATGTGTAGGGACCTTGTTAATAAACAATTGTTCGAGGAATTGTCTTTATAGACCGTGTGGATGGAATTTAGATTCCCGTTAGGAATTGTTAAATTTTGGTCGATAGTGAGTCGGTTGACTTTGGGTTGTTGTCACACCCCGCTAAAGCGGAAACACGAGGTATAACAGCGTAGGGTTTCATTCAAAAGGTAACAGACAACACCAGCCACAACATTCAATACAATAGTTCAAAATATTACATTACAACGTCTTAAGCAAATTGTTTCAAAAAGAAGACGCCGGATACAAAAAAATTAACAGAAGAAGTTTTAATGCTCTTGATGGCGATGTCATCACACAATATGCACCCTACATGCCTTCACTTACTTATTAGCACCTGAAAAGCATGTTTAAAAAAAAGGTCAACTACAAAGAGTTGGTGAGTTCACAGGTTTTCCATATGCACAACAGTTTTTCATCCAATGGTTACTCTCATGAAACGTTCGTTCATGACAAGCTCCAAAATTTAACAAACTTTATGAGTACAATTTACAATGAGTGATTCTTGCAAGATATATAAGTGTTGAGCCACTACTAAGCCTCCGACAATCTACGCCCCGCGAACTACCTCAGAGGTGGTATGTTGGCCACGTGAGTAGAACATTATTAACAGATAAAGTGCACCCCTACTCGTCAGTCAAGGTGGGTTTGTCAAACCAAATAGCGCTATCCACAAATATCACCGGCTCGTTATGAGTTAATAAGTAGTGTACCTATTGGGGACTTAACATTTTTATTATCACTCAACATATCTTTGTCACTTATGTAAAGTTGTACATTCATTTGTACTCATTTCTTAAATCACAAATATCCATAATTTTACTATCATGAATCATTTAGCATTTTAAAATCATAACATGCTTTTCACCCCAAACATTTAAACAAGTAAAACGGGGCTGTGAAAACTCACAACGTTGAAATAATAGTAACATGCTTTTCACCCCAAAACGTATAAAATAGTAAAAAGGGGCTGCGAAAACTCACGATGTTCAGCAAGGATTTCCAAGGGTTGCCGCACGGTTGCACAGTTTCTCGATTCTAGGTCCTTCCTAAGGAAGTGAAACACATTATTAGTTTCGGTCTAACTTATATGGCTAAAGCATTGCTTAACTCATCATGTCTTATAAAATGCCTTAGTATTAGTTACTAGTTTTAAGTATTATTTCGCATTGTTGTTTATATGTTATTTATTGGTTTTTAAAAAGGTTTGTAGGATTTTATTGTTACATCATTAAATTTATATGTTATACATAGTATTTAATCCTTTGTACCATGTTTTATAATTCCTTACTTACCTTGTGTTTTAATCCAAGTTAAAATTCTTATAAATTTCTTACTTATTAAGGCATCATTTATACATTCATATACATGTATATGTTGTTTTAATTTGGTGTTTTTAACAAATTCTACAATTTATATGCTTTTTAACTTTTAATATTCCTAAAATCTCTTTTTCTTGAATTACAGCTTTTACTATTCTGCTGGCAGAAATTGTTTTGGTCCACAAATGGTCATAATTAAGTATTTTCTGGAATAGTTTACTTACCCAAATTTTTATATATATTATTCTAATGTCTTAGGGAACTTTTGACATAGATATCATGATTTTTAGAGGTGGTTAGCTATTTTAATCATTACACTTAAGTTTAAGTGTCACAGTTACCAAAACAGTCTGCACCATCATTTTGTCAAGTCCATTTGGAGGGTCAAATATCAACATTTTTCAGTGATTCAAATTCGGTTTTAAACTTAACTCATAAACGTATGTTCCAGAAAAATGTCATCATTTTTAGTTACATTTTGATGGAGCTATGACGATTTTAAGTTAGGTCTTCCATTCTGCCAGATTCTGATTTCTTGCACACCAGTCTTGGTTTGAGTCTTTGAGACCCCAAATCTTAATATTTTTGAGTGAAACCAATTTTGTTCGATTCATAACTCATTAAAGAAATTTCCAGAAGAAAAATCAAGAATTTTAGTGGAATATAAAGAGACTTATAACTGATTAAAGTAGAGAATTTTCTCTGTCAGATTTTCTTTGCACACTTAATTTCATATGAGTCGTTGAAGGGTCAAATCTTCGAGTTTTTACATGAAACCACTTGGGTTTGAAACATAACACAATAAACAAAGTTCCAGAAAAATATTCATATCATTTGGTTAAGTAGTTTTCGAGATATGGTCGGATGAAAAGCATGCAAGTAATCTGCCAGAAACCAAAAATTGTTTATTCATGGAAAATGAGTGTTTTATATCCATATTTTCACTCATATGGTTGGTTCTTTGCTTGAACACTCATCTACCACTACTTTGACAATGTTCTTAGATAAAAAAAATCTATTTTTGACTTTTAAAAACACATGCATGAACTCACACATCTCAGATTATGACAAAAACACACATGCATGTAGTTAAAACATCATCTTCTTGAGTTCTAGTGGCATGGCTTAAGGATTACCACAATTTGTTTGACATAACATGTCTTTGGTGATAAATACACCATGAAAAGGGTCCATTAAGGTCTTATTTCCAGAAACTCAAGAAGATAAAGATAAAGTGGGAAAAAGAAGGAGAAATTACAAAAAAGAAAGAAGAAGATGAAGGAGAACACAAGGAGATGAGTTTTACCACACTATGATTGATGTATGCCTTCAATGATCTTCAAAGATGGAGCTTTTGGGATGTTCTTGGGGCTGAAATCGGTTGGAGATAGAGAGGGAAGAGAGAGTTTTGAGTTTGAATGTAGAGAGAGAGAGGTTGAGAGGAAAATGAAGAGATTTCTTGAAACTATGGAATATTTAGTGGTGTAGGTGTTGGGTTAATGGGGGGGGGGGGGGGGCGAATTTGGGATTTAAAATCTGCTATTATTATTAATTTTTTTTTGTTTAAGTTGTAATTAATATTGCTTAAGTATTCATATTATGTAATTTATATAAAAAGATAGATTTAAAGTAGTTTAAATCTCATTTTTCTAGTTAATTTTTGGTTTAATTATTTAAAGTTTTAAAATTTACTTTTGGGTATATATATAACTATATATTTACTCCTCTTATTATTAATATAGTTATAATTAAATGTTAACTGTTCCAATCGGCATTTTATAAGGCAGTTTAAGCAGTTTCGTTCGGTAACAGGATTTTCTAAGCGTACTGTTGGAATTCTTAGGAAACTAAACCTTAGCCATCGTATTTAAGTCGTAATAAGTTATTTCTACATGTTAAGACATGTATTAAGCTATTCAGTTGCTAACCTAAGTGGCTTGGTTGACGGGTGTCACAGTCTCCCCTTGTTAGAAGAATTTCGTCCCGAAATTCGTTGATTGCTATTTCCCGCCTGGTCCTTTGCAAATAGGTGAGGGTACTTACGCTTCATGTAATCTTCTCGTTCCCATGTATACTCAGGTCCATGCCTCGAATTCCAACGAACTTTTAAGATCGGGATCTTACTACGCCTTGTTCGTTTGACTTATTGATCGAGGATTTCAATTGGTTCTTCTATGAAGTGTAATTGCTCGTTGACCTGAATATCCTCTAGGGGTAGAACCAATGATTCGTCACTTAGGCATTTCATAAGGTTTGACACATGGAACGTATTGTGGATGGCACTTAGCTCTTGCGGTAAACTGAGTTTATATGCTATTGGACCAATCCTTTCGATTATTTCAAATGGGCCAATATACCTCGGACTTAGCTTGCCTCTTTTTCCGAAGCGTACTAATCCTTTCCATGGCGATACTTTCAAAATCACTTTGTCTCCCACTTGGAATTCTAATGGCTTCCTGCGGTTATCTGCGTAGCTCTTCTGACGATCTCTTGTGGCCTTGATTCTGTCCTTAATAACTGAGATCTTGTCAGTAGTCTCTTGAACGATTTCGGGCCTAGTCAATTGTCTGTCGCCAATTTCCAACCAACTAAGTGGGGATCTACACTTGCGTCCATATAAGGCTTCATACGGTGCACACTGAATGCTGGTATGATAACTATTGTTGTAGGAGAACTCCACTAATGGTAGGTGAGTATCCCAACTTCCACCAAAATCTATAACACATGCACGCAGCATATCCTCTAGCGTCTGTATAGTTCTTTATGACTGACCGTCCGTTTGAGGATGGTAGGAAGTGCTCAAGTCCAAACGCGTACCTAACGCTTTCTGGAGTGATCGCCAAAATCGCGATGTAAAACGACTATCTCTGTCCGAGATGATGGAAATAGGCACTCCATGACGCATAACGATTTCATTGATGTAAATTTGTGCAAGCTTTTCCATCTTGTAGTCTTCCCGAATAGGAAGAAAATGCGCAGATTTTGTAAGTCGGTCCACTATAACCCAGATTGCGTCGTGCCCCTTCCTAGTCCTGGGTAGCTTAGTTACGAAATCCATAGCTATTTGTTCCCATTTCCATTGGGGAATCTTGGGTTGCTGAAGAAGACCAGATGGTTTCTGATGTTCAGCCTTAACCATTGCACAAGTTTGGCACTTGCTTACATACAAAGCAACATCTTTCTTCATCCCTGGCCACCAATAGTATTCCTTCAGATCCTGGTACATCTTATCGGCTCCGGGGTGAATTGAATATCCTGATTTATGGGCTTCATCCATGATTATTGATCGCAGATTGACAACCTTAGGTACCCAAACTTTATTTCGGAAGTAACGCACTCCGTCTGGTTGTGTTTCAAATTCCTCTTCCAGATGACGTAGGGTTTCGTTTTTCAAATTCTCCTCTTTTAATGCTTCTTCTTGAGCTTCAAGAATTTGTGTCTTTAGACTCGTCTGAACGAACGCACCCATTGCTCGTACCCTTGACGGTTTCACCCTTTCCTTCCTGCTTAGTACGTCGGCTACCACATTAGCCTTGCCTGGGTGGTACTTTATTTCACAATCATAGTCGCTAAGCAGTTCAACCCATCTTCTTTGCCTCATATTAAGCATTTTCCGGTCAAGGATATGATGAAGGCTTTTATGGTCGGTGTAGACGGTGCATTTCGTGCCGTAAAGATAATGTCTCCAAATCTTAAGTGCGAACACTACGGCTCCTAACTCTAGATCGTGAGTGGTATAGTTCTTCTCATGAACCTTAAGTTGCCTTGAAGCATATGCAATGACCTTGTCCTGTTGCATCAACACGTACCCCAAACCTTGGTGTGATGCATCGCAGTAGACTACGAAATTTTCCGCGCCTTCTGGCAACGCCAGAATTGGTGCATTACATAACCTATGCTTAAGTGTTTGAAATGCTTCTTCTTGTTTCTCTCCCCAAATAAACTTCTTATCCTTTTGGGTTAGTGCCGTTAGCGGTTGCGTAATTTTTGAGAAATTCGCAATGAATCGCCGATAATAGCCTCCTAAACCGAGAAATTGACGAATTTCTGTCGAGGTCTTCGGGGCTTCCCACTTCTTGATGGCCTCAATTTTTGTCGGATCTACATGAATTCCCTTCTCATTAATCACGTGGCCAAGAAATTGTACCTCTCGAATCCAAAATTCGCATTTGGAGAACTTTGCATACAATTTCTGGTCTCTGAGCAATTCTAGTATCAATTTTAGATGTCGCTCATGATCCTCCTTGCTTTGCGAGTAAATTAATATATCATCTATGAACACGATCACGAACTCGTCCAGGTACGGTCTACAAACCCTGTTCATTAAGTCCATGAAGACAACTGGTGCGTTGGTTAGCCCGAAAGGCATAACCAGGAATTCGTAATGGTCGTATCGAGTCCTAAACGCCGTCTTGGGAACAACCTCTTCACGGACCCTCATTTGATGATATCCAGATCGAAGATCAATTTTTGAAAAGTAGGTAGCACCTTGGAGTTGGTCGAACAGGTCGTCGATTCGGGGAAGAGGGTATCGGTTCTTGATGGTCAGCTTATTAAGTTCCCTGTAGTCGATGCACATACGAAACGAACCATCTTTTTTTTAACGAATAAAACTGGAGCTCCCCAGGGTGAAGAGCTGGGTCTGATGAATCCTTTATTGAGTAGCTCCTTAAGTTGTTCTGACAACTCCTGCATTTCTGAAGGTGCTAACCGGTAAGGTGATTTCGCCACGGGTGCCGCTCCCGGAATTAAGTCGATATGAAATTCAACTTGTCTTGGTGGGGGTAATCCAGGTAATTCATCTGGGAATACCTCGGGAAAATCTCGTACTACTGGGAAGTCTTGAATATTCTTCTCTTTGATCTCCTTATCCACTACGTGTGTCAGAAACGCAACACAATCTTTCCGCAAAAATTTTCGCATCTTCATACTCGACACTATTTTGAATTTCCTCCCCGAGCTTTCTCCCTGTATTTCCAGTACTCTTCCTTCGGTTTGAGGTATCCGGACAATCTTTTCGGAGCAAACGATCTCAGCGCGATTCTTTGATAACCAATCCATACCTACGACTATATCGAAGCTTCCTAATTTGATTGGAATTAAATCTATGCTAAAATCTTTTTCCGCCAGTTTTAGGGTACAGTTTTTAATTACATCTCTGGCCCTAACTTCCTGTCCATTAGCAAATTCAATAACGTAGACCTCTTTCAACTTTTGGGGTTTCAAGTTAATTTTTGGCCTAAACTCTAGTGATACAAAGCTTCTATCCGCTCCAGAATAAAATAGTGCTGATGCATAGTTCTAAGGCATAGTTTCAAACAGGAATTTGGTCATATTTTTGACACAAGTTCTACTCAACTAGGTGATGAATATCATATGGTATGTCTACAACTAATCATTCGAGCATATAAATATAGTAACATATAGTAACTTCATAATCATGGATTTCAAAACACTTGGTTCAAACAAACACGGTTCAACCATCACATAGGTTCAATAAACAACAAAATGTTTTCTCTAAAAGATACCTAGTACTTAGAGTTCTAATAGTCAGCTACATGCCACCAAAATAAGTTTCCAACTTTAATCATCGAAAGTAGTCAAAAAGTTCTTTCACTAACGCCACTTTCTTGGAACCATTTCTTCACAACTATCCATAATGCATCAATACCAAGCGTGCTATTGTAAGTGCCTAAGATATGCAATGTTCATGCATGCACACACAAAAATTATGCTTATGTGATTAAGTAGAAAATTTATTTTAAGTATACTTCCAATATAACCAATCCAAGTCTCCCATTATACATACCTAAATTAAACATAGGTGATCAGGCTTTGTTTAATTGAGGTATAATAATGTGACACTCAACTTAGTTATATTAGTAATATGCTTCAGATTTTGAAAACCGATTTGAATTTTTTTTAAACTATTGGGTTATAGTTCGTGGTTTCCATAAGAAAACCGGCATTCTCTATAACCTTAGGCTCTGATACCAAATCTGTCACACCCCGCTAAAGCAGAAACACGAGGTATAACAGCGTAGGGTTTCATTCAAAAGGTAACAGACAACACCAGCCACAACATTCAATACAATAGTTCAAAATATTACATTACAACGTCTTAAGCAAATTGTTTCAAAAAGAAGACGCCGGATACAAAAAAATTAACAGAAGAAGTTTTAATGCTCTTGATGGCGATGTCATCACACAATATGCACCCTACATGCCTTCACTTACTTATTAGCACCTGAAAAGCATGTTTAAAAAAAAGGTCAACTACAAAGAGTTGGTGAGTTCACAGGTTTTCCATATGCACAACAGTTTTTCATCCAATGGTTACTCTCATGAAACGTTCGTTCATGACAAGCTCCAAAATTTAACAAACTTTATGAGTACAATTTACAATGAGTGATTCTTGCAAGATATATAAGTGTTGAGCCACTACTAAGCCTCCGACAATCTACGCCCCGCGAACTACCTCAGAGGTGGTATGTTGGCCACGTGAGTAGAACATTATTAACAGATAAAGTGCACCCCTACTCGTCAGTCAAGGTGGGTTTGTCAAACCAAATAGCGCTATCCACAAATATCACCGGCTCGTTATGAGTTAATAAGTAGTGTACCTATTGGGGACTTAACATTTTTATTATCACTCAACATATCTTTGTCACTTATGTAAAGTTGTACATTCATTTGTACTCATTTCTTAAATCACAAATATCCATAATTTTACTATCATGAATCATTTAGCATTTTAAAATCATAACATGCTTTTCACCCCAAACATTTAAACAAGTAAAACGGGGCTGTGAAAACTCACAACGTTGAAATAATAGTAACATGCTTTTCACCCCAAAACGTATAAAATAGTAAAAAGGGGCTGCGAAAACTCACGATGTTCAGCAAGGATTTCCAAGGGTTGCCGCACGGTTGCACAGTTTCTCGATTCTAGGTCCTTCCTAAGGAAGTGAAACACATTATTAGTTTCGGTCTAACTTATATGGCTAAAGCATTGCTTAGCTCATCATGTCTTATAAAATGCCTTAGTATTAGTTACTAGTTTTAAGTATTATTTCACATTGTTGTTTATATGTTATTTATTGGTTTTTAAAAAGGTTTGTAGGATTTTATTGTTACATCATTAAATTTATATGTTATACATAGTATTTAATCCTTTGTACCATGTTTTATAATTCCTTACTTACCTTGTGTTTTAATCCAAGTTAAAATTCTTATAAATTTCTTACTTATTAAGGCATCATTTATACATTCATATACATGTATATGTTGTTTTAATTTGGTGTTTTTAACAAATTCTACAATTTATATGCTTTTTAACTTTTAATATTCCTAAAATCTCTTTTTCTTGAATTACAGCTTTTACTATTCTGCTGGCAGAAATTGTTTTGGTCTACAAATGGTCATAATTAAGTATTTTCTGGAATAGTTTACTTACCCAAATTTTTATATATATTATTCTAATGTCTTAGGGAACTTTTGACATAGATATCATGATTTTTAGAGGTGGTTAGCTATTTTAATCATTACACTTAAGTTTAAGTGTCACAGTTACCAAAACAGTCTGCACCATCATTTTGTCAAGTCCATTTGGAGGGTCAAATCTCAACATTTTTCAGTGATTCAAATTCGGTTTTAAACTTAACTCATAAACGTATGTTCCAGAAAAATGTCATCATTTTTAGTTACATTTTGATGGAGCTATGACGATTTTAAGTTAGGTCTTCCATTCTGCCAGATTCTGATTTCTTGCACACCAGTCTTGGTTTGAGTCTTTGAGACCCCAAATCTTAATATTTTTGAGTGAAACCAATTTTGTTCGATTCATAACTCATTAAAGAAATTTCCAGAAGAAAAATCAAGAATTTTAGTGGAATATAAAGAGACTTATAACTGATTAAAGTAGAGAATTTTCTCTGTCAGATTTTCTTTGCACACTTAATTTCATATGAGTCGTTGAAGGGTCAAATCTTCGAGTTTTTACATGAAACCACTTGGGTTTGAAACATAACACAATAAACAAAGTTCCAGAAAAAGATTCATATCATTTGGTTAAGTAGTTTTCGAGATATGGTCGGATGAAATGCATGCAAGTAATCTGCCAGAAACCAAAAATTGTTTATTCATGGAAAATGAGTGTTTTATATCCATATTTTCACTCATATGGTTGGTTCTTTGCTTGAACACTCATCTACCACTACTTTGACAATGTTCTTAGATAAAAAAATCTATTTTTGACTTTTAAAAACACATGCATGAACTCAGACATCTCAGATTATGACAAAAACACACATGCATGTAGTTAAAACATCATCTTCTTGAGTTCTAGTGGCATGGCTTAAGGATTACCACCATTTGTTTGACATAACATGTCTTTGGTGATAAATCCACCATGAAAAGGGTCCATTAAGGTCTTATTTCCAGAAACTCAAGAAGATAAAGATAAAGTGGGAAAAAGAAGGAGAAATTACAAAAAAGAAAGAAGAAGATGAAGGAGAACACAAGGAGATGAGTTTTACCACACTATGATTGATGTATGCCTTCAATGATCTTCAAAGATGGAGCTTTTGGGATGTTCTTGGGGCTGAAATCGGTTGGAGATAGAGAGGGAAGAGAGAGTTTTGAGTTTGAATGTAGAGAGAGAGAGGTTGAGAGGAAAATGAAGAGATTTCTTGAAACTATGGAATATTTAGTGGTGTAGGTGTTGGGTTAATGGGGGGGGGGGGGGGGGCGAATTTGGGCTTTAAAATCTGCTATTATTATTAATTTTTTTTTGTTTAAGTTGTAATTAATATTGCTTAAGTATTCATATTATGTAATTTATATAAAAAGATAGATTTAAAGTAGTTTAAATCTCATTTTTCTAGTTAATTTTTGGTTTAATTATTTAAAGTTTTAAAATTTACTTTTGGGTATATATATAACTATATATTTACTCCTCTTATTATTAATATAGTTATAATTAAATGTTAACTGTTCCAATCGGCATTTTATAAGGCAGTTTAAGCAGTTTCGTTCGGTAACAGGATTTTCTAAGCGTACTGTTGGAATTCTTAGGAAACTAAACCTTAGCCATCGTATTTAAGTCGTAATAAGTTATTTCTACATGTTAAGACATGTATTAAGCTATTCAGTTGCTAACCTAAGTGGCTTGGTTGACGGGTGTCACAGTTGTAAAGGATATAGATTTCGAGGACGAAATCGTTTTAAGGTTGGGAGAATTGTAACACCCGGAAAATCCTTGTGAGTAAAAATAGTCCTAATATTTCTTTATATTTTGACTTATTAAATTATAATTGATTTCCTAAGTAATTTCCGTGATTGTTACTTGTTATTTGATAACTCCTGATAGAAATCAGTAAGTTTATTCCTTAAGGAAATTAATGAAAAATAGATGATAAAGTGGAATATTAGATTTTATGGATTAGTTGGATGGGTAATTTGAATACGAGTCCAACGGTACTTTCCGGGGTAAAAACGGAGTTTTAACGAAGAAGTTACGGCTAAATTAGTGGAAGTTGAGATGTTTGGCAAACAGAAGCCGGCGCCGATGGGTTGGCGCCGATGCATCGGCGCGGGTGATCGGCGCCGAGCACCTGACGTGCCAAAAGGGGGTTAAACCCACCTCATTACCCTTAGTCATCCACCCTTTTTACTTAGAACTCTCAAATCCGATTTTTAGTTCCGCTATCTTTTTCTCAAGCGATTCTTCATCAAATCCTAAGGTAAACTTACTTTTCTTAATCCTAATTCCATTCAAACAACAATTAGATGAATCTCACCAATTAAATGTGATTTAGGGTAATATATCTTCATTTCATCTTGATTTGGAGTAATTGGGTTCAAGTCTTCAAGTTAGGGTTATACCAATTGAAGAATTAAGGTGAGTAACTTGTAATTAATTGATTGTATTACACTTATCTACCATTCTTTATCTTGATTTTGGTATGGTTAATGAGAAATCTTGATGTATAAGCTCTTAATGGTTAAGAGGGAAACAAGAAGAGTTCAAGTAAGTAATGAAGGATTAATTGTGTTTCATTAACTATATTGCCATGATAAATGTTAGTGTTAAAGGTTTGGGTTTGATTATACATCATTGGTATGTGATTATGAAGATGGCTTAATACATGTCTTAATGAAGTAATGATGGCTTAATGGTCAAAATGGACTTATTATTGAATTGTAAACATGGATGTTTATTATTGATGTCATATAGAATATGATTTGATACATATGGATGTATATGAACTACATGGAAGTAGTATTGATTATGTTAAATGGTTAGACCATTGTTATATGTTAAATATGCTTGAATCTTATTTGGATTAATATATTTGGTATTCACATAATTGGAGGAGCACCTAGTAGGCATTGGAGGATATATTCTTACACACCGTGGGGTAAGTGTAAATGATTCATACCTTCGGATACCGTGGGGTTTTCCGTTGTGTTATGCCTTGTGACAATACCGTGGGGTATCGATCAAGGTATATCTTCGATTATGATGTAACTGGGTAGCGATATGGACCTTCTCCATGGAATCCAATTTGTGAATGTATCGAATTGTTATTCCTACATGCTATGATTATGCTCTATGTGCTATGTGTAAATCTCACTTAGGCTTTAAAAGCCTAACACTTGTTATGTGTTTTATGTATTACAGATTTTAGTGGTTCCGGACACAAGAAGGTCTAGAACGGGGTTGTGAGCATGGGATCATTGTTAGAGAGATAAAGATTGGAAGATTGATGATAGAACTTTCCGGCATTCTTTTGATATTTGATTGCTATAGTAGTGATAAAATAAGCTAGTGGTCCAATAGTAGTTATGATTAACTAAATCTTTGTATTAATGATTATGTAATGTTAATTAGGTATACTTTTACTTTAGTAATGTGTACCACTCTTCCGTTTTATGGAAGTTTTTGTTAACCCCTGTTTTGGGGTGTTACAACGCCTCCGTACGATTTTGTCAGAACGAATATCCCTTTTGTCCAGAATCGTACAACCAACTCTGCTACAACACTGTTCATCATGCGGCTACTAGGTTGTCTATTGAAGTCAAATCATGCAACCACTCAGAGGCTGCCACGTGTAAAGGTATACTGACTTGCATTAAATGCATGCAATATATAAAGGAAATCCTACTTCATTTTAAAGTACTCGACCATTTCCTTCCTCGCTGAACTTCTGTGTGAAAGAAAACTATCCTTAGTTTTCTTAATCTTCTTTCTGTCTATTTCTAGTGCAAGAACTCTTAGTGTTCTCATCGTTTGTTTAGATTAGGTTTATTCCTTAATCTTGTTCCGCAATAAACTGTAAATTGCTTGATACATATCAATAAATAATTTAGAAAGATAAAAATCTTGTGTTTGTAATCAACCCCCCCTTCTACAAAGTTGTATAACCCCTTTGAGACCAATATCAGGGATCTTTTTAAGTATTGATGGAGTAAAGTACTTCACTGAAACTTTTCATTACTTCGTAAATACAATATTACAAGGGAAGTTGAAAAATTACAAGTACAGTGAAAATAATTTACAAGTACAAAAAGTTATCAGCTAATAAGATAGAAGAAATACAAGAGATCCTATCTGTAACACCCCAAAACAGGGGTTAACAAAAACTTCCATAAAACGGAAGAGTGGTACACATTACTAAAGTAAAAGTATACCTAATTAACATTACATAATCATTAATACAAAGATTTAGTTAATTATAACTACTATTGGACCACTAGCTTATTTGATCACTTCTATAACAATCAAATATCAAAAGGATGTCGGAAAGTTCTATCGTCAATCTTCCAATCTTTATCTCTCTAACAATGATCCCATGCTCACAACCCCGTTCTAGACCTTCGTGTGTCCGGAACCACTAAAATCTGTAATACATAAAACACATAACAAGTGTTAGGCTTTTAAAGCCTAAGTGAGATTTACACATAGCACATAGAGCATAATCATAGCATGTAGGAATAACAATTCGATACATTCACAAATTGGATTCCATGGAGAAGGTCCATATCGCTACCCAATTACATCATAATCGAAGATATACCTTGATCGGTACCCCACGGTATTGTTACAAGGCATAACACAACGGAAAACCCCACGGTATCCGAAGGTATGAATCAATTACACTTACCCCACGGTGTGTAAGAATATATCCTCCAATGCCTACTAGGTGCTCCTCCAATTATGTGAATACCAAATATGTTAATCCAAATAACATTCAAAGCATATTTAACACTTAACAATGGTCCAACCATTTAACATATTCAATACTACTTCCATGTAGTTCATATACATCCATATGTATCAAATCATATTCTATATGACATCAATAATAAACATCCATGTTTACAATTCAATAATAAGTCCATTTTGACCATTAAGCCATCATTACTTCATTAAGACATATATTAAGCCATCATCAAGATCACATACTATTGTTATATAATCAAAGCCAAACTCTTAGCACCAACATTTAACATGGCATACTAAGTAATAAACACAATTAATCCACCATAACTTACTTGAACTCTTCTTGTTTCCCTCTTAACCATTAAGAGCTTATTAATCAAAATTTCTCATTATCAATACCAAAATCAAGATGAAGTATGGTAGTAAAGTATAATACAATCAAGTAGATACAAGTTACTCACCTTAAATCTTCAAATCTTTATAACCCTAACTTGAAGACTTGAACCCAATCACTTCCAACAAGATGAAATGAAGATATGTTGCCCTAAATGGAATTAATTGGTAAGATTCATCTACTAATTGCTTAAATTGGATTTGGAATAAGAGAAGTGGATTTACCTTAGGTTTAGATGAAGAATTCGTATGAAGCAGAGCAAAATAATCGGACTTGAGAGTTCTAAAATGAGAGAATACTGATTAAGAAACAAGGGGTGGGTTTTAACCCCCTTTCAACACGTCAGGTGCTCGGCGCCGATCACCCGCGCCGATGCATCGGCGCCAAACCATCGGCGCCAGCTTCTGTTTGCTAGTCTTCTCAATTCCCACTGATTTAGCCGTAACTTCTTCGTTAAAACTCCGTTTTTACCCCGGAAAGTACCGTTGGACTCGTATTCAAATTACCCATCCAATTAATCCATAAAATCTAATATTTAACTTTATCATCTATTTTTCATTAATTTCCTTAAGAAATAAACTTACTGATTTCTATCGGAAGTTATCAAATAACAAGTGACAATCACGGAAATTACTTAAGAAATCAATTATAATCTAAAAAGTCAAATATAAAGGAATATTAGGACTATTATTACTTACAAGGATTTTCCGGGTGTTACACTATCAGCTATTTAGGTTCTTCCTTGATAAGAAGTTCATCAAGGGTGTCAGTCTTTTGAATCTTCCAGTCAGGGACTTGTATTCCCTATTCCCGTCTTCGTTTGTCTTCCCGGTAGATTTGGGATTTCATGAATGTTCCAAGGAAGGAGCAGTCACACCGGTATATTAGGTCTCTGAGTTGTTCGATAGGAGCGATTGGTAACTCTGACCAGCGTTGGAAGCACTTGCGACCAGTGTATTCAAGAAAGAAAATGTCGTAAGGTTCGCTGACTACTTTTCCAGCTTCGAATTCTTCAGCAGGTGGAAGGGAGACGTCGAGGCCTGAAAGATCAGCATTTGCACCGAATACAGCTTCATGAGAAAAGTCAACACCAGTCTCGTTCCGTATAACAGGACCTGAAGATGACGGAGCCTTCTTCTTTGGAGCGCTTCATTTTGTTGGATGGCTTGAGGAGGAGGTAAATCAACCACTGAGGAGACTTGGTCGATTAGCCTGTTGATAGCACTTTCGACACAAGGCTTGAAGCTTGATCGAGATCGCTGAATTGCAACTCGAATTTCTAACCATTCGTTAAGCCCAAGATTCTCCAATGCTGAAAGATAGCAGGTTTTCGCCACGCCATTTTCCCTGATCATCTGGACTTCGATTATAGCAGCACCTTTGACAGTCCTCCCCTTCAGGTTTACATGTTTTATTCTTGCTGGTAAACTTCTGAAGTGGACTTTCTTTTTACACCAGGCCAAGGTGGTGTTGTTGACTTGAACCTTCTGTTGTTTCTTCTTCCCGACCTGTTTCAACAACTCTTGCTGAACTTTGAGGGGAAATTTCTTCAGTTGAGGATCCTTTACTGAACGTTGGGCAAGTTCAAGAGCAAAGGTTTTGTCTTTGAGCTCAGTCTTCTGTTGTTCAGCGGGGATCTTCTCTGCCTTGAGACTTTCAGCTATTTCCTCAGGAGTCAGACAGCTGAGGTGGGAAGGGATGAGTCGCTGACTTTCCAGCTTCTGGATCATAGCTGCTTTCCTTTGATGTTCATCTTCATCTAACCGCTGACGAGGCAGAGAAGGTCTTCTAGTATTTGAAAGCAGCTCTTGTTCTTCAGCAGCTTGTTCATCAGTCTCATTCAGGATCGAGACTGGGATTATTGCAAGATCTTCAGCTCTGGTGGGTGGGATTATTTGTTGAGGTGTTGACGGAGGAGCTTCAGCGGTAGCCTCAAGCAAGGGAGAGGACTAGCTGAAACAAAATGATCAATTGTGTTAGATCATTTGATGGTTAAGAAAAGATAGAGAAAGGAATGGCTAAGTGTTTAGAGGTTTTAGGAGGAGAATGGTAGAAATTGAGAAAGGATAAGGAGAGAGGCAGTGTATGGAAAGAAATAGTAGCATACCTGACAAGTTGTTTCTTCAATAGGATAGCCAAATTGTCAGCGGCAAGGCCCTTTTTCTTGCCTGAAGTCTTCTTTGCAGGAGACTTGGTGTTCCTCTCCCCTGGTTCATTTATGGAAACGCCTTTCAGTGCAGGAGCCTTGATGGCGGCAGGCTCAAACCAAAAATGGTTCTCATCATCATCCTCATCATCATCCTTAGGATCAGGATGAGATAAAGGTTCTGGATCTTCTATGTCCAGCTCCTCCACTTTTTCTTCTTTATCATCATCAGTGATGAGTTCAACGGTCTTTTCAGCTGTAGAGTGAGGAGGGTATTCGCCTTGCTCCCCCTCAGATAGAGAGGGATCTTCAGCGGTTTCCTCTGGATGATTAATTTTCTGAGGCTCTTTGTCAGCGGCCTCTTCCTCCCCCTCAACATTCAGAGGGAGGTCTTCGTTCATCTCCCCCTCTCCATCTGAATGGGGGAGGTAGCAGCAACATCAGCGACAGCATCAGCAACCTCAGGGACCCTGTCTTCTAGGCCAGGGTGCCCTGAAGTAGAGGCCGTTAACACCTCAACAGTCTCCAACCTGGTTTCCAGGTCAGGGATGCGAGATGTAGCCAGGATAACGAAATCCGTTGTCATCTCGAGAAGTTTTCTATCATGCTGAGAGAAATGGGAGACAAGGACCGTTGGGGCATCTATCCTTTCCAGGATCTTGGTGAGCAGCGAGTTGGATTCCCTGACCTTTGTAGAAAGGCTGCTCACCTCACCTTGGAGGTTTGAGACGGTTGATTTCAGGGACCCAATTTCACCGCTGAGACTGGTGAATTGAGTGGAGAGGCCCTTGTAGTCACTGGCTAGTGTGGCGACTTCTGATTTCAAACCCTCGAGCGCTGAGTAGTTGGTGTTGAGAGCTTTCTCCAGGTCTTTCACTCCCTCTTGAAGATTGGAGAGATCATCGTTGTTGGCCTTCTCTGCAAGGGTAGTGGAGACGGTCTTCAGCGTTACCCCAACATCAGTGATTGCCGAGGTGTTGGAAGAGAGGTTATTGGAGAGAGACTCCACTTTGTCAGCGATGCCCTTGAGGGACGTGCTGATTGTGCCCAAATTTGGACCTGAAAAAGAAAGTAACTTGTGAGCAAAGGAAAACTCAAAAGATGGGTTTTCAGAGAGGTGTGAGGAATGTGTTTGGATACCTGTAGGATTTGGGTTGGAGAAGACACTGAAATCGCGAGTTCCTAGAAAGTGTTCCAAGTCGTCCTCGAACGAACGAACATGGATAGTTGTAGAAGGTCCTACAGGTCCTATAGAGTTACGATGCATCAAATTTCAGAGCATAGCAGAGCTTGTATCCATCAGTGAGAAAGATGGAACCGTTGGAGGGGTGGAGATGACCAAAGGAGCAGAAGAAGCGGGAGCTGAGAAAGATGGTGCAACAGTGTCAACGCTGGAGTCGTTGACAAAGATCTCTTCAGCGTTTAGAGGCACTGAAAATATTGGGGTAGCTTCCAGTGAAGCTTCAGAGATTTGAGGCTCTGAAGTGGTAGTAGGGGCGATGTGCAGGTGGAGCGATAGTCATGGCAGTGGCTAGAGGGCAGGTCTTCAAGAAGTTGACCGCGTTAGTGAGATGGGGGATGACTTTTTCTTAGGAAACTCTAGCAGGGCTAGAGAGTTGTTGGTGGCTAGTACAATCTGGTTTATTTCTCCCTTCATGTTTCCAGCCTTGGTCATGGTGATAGGAGAAGCAGCGTTGGTAGCATTTGTAGCAGCAATGTTTGAGGAAGTCATTTCTGAATAACAAGCAAAAGTTGAAAAAGAAGGAACTTCTTAAAATGGAAATATTTTATCCAAAATAAGGGTTTTGAGGGTTTTAGGGTTTTACAGTTTCCTTTTTGGGGAAGAAACAGTCAAATGTGGGTTTTCTAGTTTTTGAAAAGAGTAAAACTAGTGAAACAACAATGTTTTCCAGTTTCCTTTTGGAAAGGGATTCTGGAAAAACGTATGAAAATAAAGTTTAAGATTTTTGTTTTAAACTTAATAAGAAAAACTATTTTTCAAGTTTTATTTCATAAGATCATGAAGAAGATGGTCTTATGTGAAGAACGTTTGTTTTGATCCTTTTAGAACAAGAAATGTGATCAAAAACAAGTTTGGAGAAGATTTAAGATGAGAAATGAATTTAAAAGTAAGAACCTGTTTGAAGATCGATTGAAGATTCGAGTATCGTGTTTACAATAATCCAAGAGCAAATGCTTAGGGAAATTCTTTCTGCTTTAGAGAGTTTGAGGGCGTAAAAGGAAAAAAATATAAACAAGAAGTGTTTATATAGTGAGAGTAGTGAGAGAAAGTGATGAGCGGGAAAAAGTACTCATCATGACACGCGACACGTCCCTTGAAGCTTATTGGACAAGAATTCTAAACGGGCGAACGTGTCAGACGAAAAGTCATGCCATGGGTTATCCGTTTTGATGACGTCACAGTCAAAAATGTCTTTTTATTTGAAAAATGCTTCCGTGATAGGTTTAAAAAAAATATCAGAGATAATTTGTAAAATGAGGAGTCACTGATTTAAGAAAGATCAGCGATGAGTTTTTGATAGGACGGTTTACACCCCCCTTGACTAACCGCAAGTGTACGGTGTCGTCTCAAGTAATACGTACGGAAGTACGAGTATCGAATCCACAGGAACCAGGTATTAAGTACCGCAATGACTATAGTTACTATTAACTGAGCGATTGAAAATTGATTTGGTTTGTTTGTTGAAATATCTTGACTAGCAAAGCGTATAAAAGTACTAAACGTAGTTGAAAGTAGTATTAGGAGAGAAGAAGGAGGGTTGGAATCCGAATGAATTCAATTAGCAAGACTTCAAAGCGAGATATAAACGATTAAAATGATTAATGACTTGTAAAACCTGAACTCGTTACACTTTCCCAAGCTGCATCGAGACTTCACTTAATTAAGATGTTCATCTTTCGATCTTACAGTTGAATTAAGTTAAAGTGATTGGTTTAGAACACAACACCGAAGGAAATGGATTATCTCTAACTAATTCCCTTCGGTGGCTATTGAATTCGAACTAAATCTTGAGATTTTCATCGAACATTCAAGAGTTAATAAATCATTTAACAAGTGATCAGTTTATTAAAAGCATTAAGCATGAATTCAAAGACGTCATCCATCTATTAAAACCGAAATAAAAATCGTTTGAAGCATACATCTATGAATCATCCATCATCCAACCCCCCAACATGAAGTTTAGTTCATGTTGGGGATGTGTAAAGAAAACTGAAAGATTACAAACGAAGTAAAGGAAACCATGTTCGAAAAGTTCTGCAGAAAAATATAAGCAACTCCCTGAGAAGAATCCCTTCCACGATCACGTACTCAATCGTTGTTGTCTTCCAATCGATCTCTTGTCACCTCTGTATTCGTGCTCCAAAATTGCTCCTAAAAATCGCCTCCGAACTCCAGCCACTGCCTAGTCTGACTGATAACCCTAAAATTAGAAAATAGGGCTTTTAAATCGTATCTGAGAGTTGGCGCCAGTTACGGCGCTACTTAAGTCGCGCCACAAGGCGCGCCACGCTCTGGAAAGTTCTGCCTTTAAAACCCCGCGCTCATTTCCGC
Organism: Saussurea involucrata; assembly: GCA_033807775.1. Classification (NCBI taxonomy): domain Eukaryota; kingdom Viridiplantae; phylum Streptophyta; class Magnoliopsida; order Asterales; family Asteraceae; genus Saussurea; species Saussurea involucrata. The sequence continues at coordinate 18,826,227 of CM066326.1, forward strand.
GCTAGTTAAGTGGCCCCAAAAGGCGCGCCACCCTCTGGAATCTTCATATTACACAACCCGCACTAGTTCCGTGCTAGTTAAGTGGCACCAAAAGGCGGACCAGCTTCTGCTTGCTCCACTTTCGTCTTTTTTCGGATTTTGAGCTCTTCTTCGGAAAATGTACTCGCGATCCTCTTCAATTCCCTTCCAGGCCGACTAACTGTACATCTCATAAAACTCATTAGTAAAATCCACTATTTTCTTCGGTGATTCTTTTGAAAGAACAAAACTGATAATGTCGATTTTCGACATTATTTTGGCTACTAAATCGGGTGGTTGTTGGGTGTTTTCGGGTGGTTGTTGGCTTTTAAATCGTATCTGAGAGTTGGCGCCAGTTACAGCGCTACTTAAGTCGCGCCACAAGGTGCGCCACGCTTTGGAAAGTTCTGCCTTTAAAACCCCGCGCTCATTTCCGCGCTAGTTAAGTGGCCCCAAAAGGCGCGCCACCCTCTGGAATCTTCATATTACACAACCCGCACTAGTTCCGTGCTAGTTAAGTGGCACCAAAAGGCGGACCAGCTTCTGCTTGCTCCACTTTCGTCTTTTTTCGGATTTTGAGCTCTTCTTCGGAAAATGTACTCGCGATCCTCTTCAATTCCCTTCCAGGCCGACTAACTGTACATCTCATAAAACTCATTAGTAAAATCCACTATTTCACCTGAAAACACCCAACAACCACCCGATTTAGTAGCCAAAATAATGTCGAAAATCGACATTATCAGTTTTGTTCTTTCAAAAGAATCACCGAAGAAAAGATTCAGTGATCAATTTAGTTTTGAAAAACAACATACTGAAGTAAGCTTCAGCGTAAGGAAGAGAAAAACATACCTTGATATCAGTGAATCTTTTGTTTAGAGATTATATGATAAATATGGAGATAGATTTTCCTCTATCACTGACACAATGCATAACCATTGAAGATTTACTCTTCAAGGTTCAACATGCCAAACTCGCTGATGAGAAAGTTGAATCTTGTCTCATCAAGAGGTTTGGTGAAAAGATCAGATAACTGAAAGTCAGTAGGGATAAAGTGAAGTTCTATATCACCATTCATTACATGATCTCTGATAAAGTGATACCTGATCTCGATGTGTTTGGTCTTTGAGTGTAGTACTGGATTGTTGGCTATAACGACGGCACTTGTGTTGTCGCAATAGATTGGAATTTTGGAGAGCTGAAGGTCGTAGTCTAATAGCTGATTTCTCATCCATAAGACCTAAGCACAACAGCTTCCAGCAGCTACATACTCAGCTTCAGCAGTAGAAGTGGATACTGAACTTTGTTTGTTGCTTGTCCAACTTACCAACTTTCCACCCAGGAGTTGACAGCCTCCTGTGGTGCTTTATCTATCCATCTTGCAACCTGCAAAGTCACTATCTAAATAGGTATCTAGGTCGAACCCTGAGTCTTTGGGATACCAAAGACCTAGGATGGGGTACCCTTCAGATATCTGAAGATTTTCGCTTTACAACGATCAAATGTGATTCTTTGGGTTCAGATTGATCGTGCGCAAAGACAGGTAGCATACATAATATCAGGATGACTGTTGTTAGATAAGAAGAGAGTCGATCATCCCTCTATAGACAGTGACATTAACAGGCTTCCCTGAAGGATCTTTGGTAAGTGTCAGTGGAGGTGCCATAGGGGTTTTCATAGCTGAGCTTTGAGTTAAATCGAATTTTTTCAGCATATCTTTAACATACTTACCTTGGTGTATGAACGTACCCTTATCATTTTGCTTGATTTGGAGTCCAAGGAAGTAAGTTAGCTCACCCATCATACTCATTTTATATTCAACTTTCATTCTTTCAGCGAATCGAGTACATAAAGATGGGTTAGTAGAACAAAATATAATATCATCGACATATATTTGTACAAGAATGATATGACCTTTTACTTTCCTGAAAATTAGAGTGTTAGCAATTTTACCACGCTTAAAATTTTCAATAAGGAGAAAAGAGGATAGAGTGTCATACCATGCACGATGTGCTTGTTTTAGACCATAAAGTTCCTTATCCAGTTTATAAACATAACCTGGATGCTTAGGATCAGAGAATCCTGGAGGTTGTTCAACATAGACTTCTTCATTCAGCCTTCCATTTAGGAACGCTGACTTGACATCTATTTGATAAACTTTGAAGTCTCTGTGAACTGCGTATGCTAGAAATAGACGAATAGCTTCGAGTCTTGCCACAGGGGCAAACGTTTCATCATAGTCTATACCTTCCTCTTGTCTATATCCCTGAGTAACTAGACGAGCCTTGTTACGGGTTACAGTTCCATGTTCATCTAACTTGTTTCGGTAGACCCACTTAGTGCCTATCACCAACTTGTTAGATGGTCTGGGAACAAGATTCCAAACTTTGTTTCTTTTGAATTCAGTCAGGTCTTCGTGCATAGTGCTGACCCAGTTTGGATCTCTGAGGGTATCATCAACTTTCTTTGGTTCAATCAGCGAAATAAAATTAACATATAAAAAGATGTTACCTGAACTTCGTCGAGTCTGAACACCTGCGTTTGGATCACCAAGAATTTGATCAATGGGGTGTTTTATAGTCCATCGCTGAGCAGGAGCATAAGCCGCTGACTCAGAATGAACTACTGGATGTGCTGAAGAAGAGGCTTCAGCGATCTCAGGTAATTCAGACAGGAGAAGCTGAAGTCCAAATAGAGGTTCGTTTGCTGATTGCTGAGAAGTCAATGGATTATTAGAGGTTGACGGTTCAGAAGCAGGCATAGTGGTAATAGGAACAGCTGAAACCCAAGAGGAGGAATCAGCTTCACTTGTCTGCATGCTGGGAATGATGACATGATCATCATTAGCGATAGGGTCGTTGACCTGAGGGCCAGGGTTAGGAATAGCTTCTGAATCCCCAAAATGAGAAAAATCCACTGAGTAAGTTCTTCGTTATCAGCAGTTGGTTTGGAGTTCGTTGAACGGGATTCGTCAAAGGTGACATGAATAGTTTCTTCTACAGTTTGTCTTCGCTTGTTGAAGACTCTAAGGCTTTGGATATAGAAAAATATCCAAGAAATATTACGTCGTCAGCTTTGGGATCAAACTTTCCAAGAGCATCTCTGTTGTTTAAGATGAAGCACTGACAACCAAAGATGTGAAGAAAGATGATAGATGGCTTTCTTCCATGGAAGAGTTCATACGCAGTTTTGTTGAATCTCTTGACGATCAACGTTCTATTTTGCGTAAAGCACGCAATATTGACAACTTCTGCCCAAAATTGAGTTGGAAGATGAGAATCGCTGAGCATTGAACGAGCAGCTTCGATGATCGTTCTGTCCCTTCTTTCAGCGACTCCTTTTGTTGTGGTGTTCTCACTGAAGAAAAGTTATGAGAGATACCCTTACTCTCAAAGAAGTTATCAAGGGAACTGTTTTTGAATTCAGTCCCATGATCACTCCTTATTGATCGAACAATGAGATTGTTCAGGACTTCTGTTGATCCAAACCCTCAGTGATTTGATAATGACCCTATCTTAAATACTTAGTGAAAATTGTAAGTAAACAATATGTATCAGAGTTTCACTATCGCTGATAAGTACTAAGATCTTACAGTACTGCTGATAGTAACTCTCGCTCTTTTAGATTAAACATTCAGCGAACACTGTTCACCATATCGCTGAGTCTGTTCAGTCCTTATGGTGATCGCTGATAAGTTAGTTGTTTACTTATGATCCCTGAAGACAAGATTCACGTCAACAAAGGTTCTACGCTGAAGTCGAAGATTAAGCTCAAGAACCAGCGACAAGTCTCCTAATGAACTGATGCGGATCAGCGAAGACTCAGATTTGTCCACTCAACGTGAAGTATCAAGTACAAGACTTCAGCTATCGCTGAACTTTATCATTCGCTGAATAGTAAATGATAATCGCTGAATCAACGAAAGCTGATCATGAAGTCCTCCGTACAAAGTACTTTTGTCTTAACCTCCCTTGCACGCCACCGTACGAAATGTCAGAAAAGAACCTCCGAAAATCTGAAATCGTACAACCACTCTGATACTACACTGTTCATTCATGCGGCTACTAAGGTTGTCAACAAAGGTCAATGACATGCAACCAATCCGCTGATGACACGTGTAAAGTGTATACTGAATTGCATTAAATGCATGCAGTATATAAAGAGATGAACTCACTTCATTTGAAGTAACTTGCTAACTCTGGACAAGTTCAAATCTCTCTTAAGATAGGATTTTATTAGTAATCTCCTTATCTTTCTTAGTGCAAGAAACCTTAGTGTTCCAACTTGTTTAGATTTAGGTTTATCCTTAATCTTGTTTCCGCAACAAGCTGTAAATTGTTAATGATTTATCAATAAACAATTTAGAAAAGTAAAATAGTGTGTTTGTATTCAACCCCCCCCCCCCCTTGTACAAACTTGTATAGGCCTTTCGGGACCAACAAGTGGTATCAGAGCAGATTTGTTTAATCTCATAAACAAGATCTAATCTAAGATATTTCTCTTCCTTGCTATTATCTGAAAATGGCCTCCCACACAAACACAAATTATGTAGACAATGGTTCTTTTGCACAATCCCCTAAATTCTCCAAAGATAGTTTAAATCTATGGAACGATAGGATGATAATCTCAACTTTTCCTAAAGAATCCTCTAACCCTAGGTATAGAGATGACAAGTATCAAAAGCTGAAGGAAAAGTATGCAAAGCTGAAAATCTTTAAGAAGAAAGGAAAAGGCCTGATGGCTGACTATGATTGGGCTGCTTCTGATGAAGAAGCCTCATCTTCTGATTCTGAAGATGATGAAGCAAATCAATGTCTCATGGCCAAGATTGAAGAAGAGGAAGAAAGTTCAGACATTCCCTCCACTTCAACATCTGCCATTCAGGTATCACCTTCCTTCTTTACCAATATTGTAAATATTGATGAAGCTGATAGTCTCCGTAAAATCGAACTGCTGACTAGAAGTTTATACGAAGCCATGAACGGCAAAGCTGTGGTTGAAAACCAAAATCTTGATCTCGCTGAAAAGCTTAAAAACTGCCACCTTCAAATAGAAAAGCTTTCTAAATTTGAAGAAGATTTTAAAGATCAAGTCCATTTAAATCAGCTAGTCAAAATCGAACGAGCGGAAGCTATCGCTGCATTAAAAGCTGAACAAGCTACTGTTGAAGGATGGTGTAATTCTTCAACAAAGATCACAGAGATAATTAAGGCTCAGATTCCTCTGAGTGATAAACGTGGTCTGGGTTATAAATATGATACTCCAATACCAACCACTGAACGTTCAATGCTTAAATTTGGAACGTTCGTATCCTCAGTAGCTGACACTTCTTCATCTCAGTACTCCTCGTCGGTTACACCAATCCCTGAGGAAACTCCTACCTCCTCAAAAGGTAAGGAGAAAATGGTTTATTCAAAACCTACCTCTGTCTCTAAAGACAAAGGTAAAGGAATTGTTATTTATCAAAATCCTCAGAAGGGTACCTTAGTACCTAAGCTGAATGCTTCCAAAGCCTTAGTGATTCATTCATCTGGTTCTAGAAATCAGACCTCTGGATCAGTTCAGCGACCTACTCCTAGACTCAGAGTAGATGTCCTTGGTAAGAAATCTGAAGAACTGAATGTTCGTCCTATTTCAAAAACCAATAGTGTACTTGGTGCTGGCACTTCTAATTCCAAATTAAAAGCTCAACACTCAAGTGGTCCTAGAACTAATTTTAGTTATAGGAAATGTTATCACTGTGGACTTACCGATCATATTGCAAGTAAGTGTCCCACAGCCACCAAAGCTGATAAGATAGCTAAGGTGAAGATATCACCCAAGAAGACCAAACCAGTTGCAATTCAGGTCAAGGTGACTCCTACCGCTGAGGTCAAGAAATTAACCAAAGTGAAGAAAGACAAAGCTGAATCTTCAAATGCTGCGAAGACTGCTGAACCCATTCCAACCACTTCCACTGACAAACGCGTATACATGGCGAAGTGGGTACCCAAGCAAAACTAATCTTCCTTTGTATTGCAGGTTAAGAAGGGTATCTGGTATCTCGATAGTGGATGCTCTAGACACATGACTGGAAAGAAAAGCCTGCTCGCTGAATACAAGGAAGAGAAGGGTCCCTCTGTGACTTTCGGTGGAAATGGAAAAGGACACACCCGAGGGTATGGTGTACTTTCAAATGGTACAACATCCTTCAGAAGAGTCGCATATGTTGAAGGGCTGAAGCATAATCTTCTGAGCATCAGTCAGCTTTGCGACATGGATAACAAAGTGATTTTCACTAAGGAATCCTGCTTTGTCTCTGACAAAAAGGAGAAGATAGCTCTCAGCGGTTATCGTTTGGAAAATGTTTACGTTATAAACATGGACTCAACAACCACTGAGAACTCCTGTTTCTTCTCAAAGGCATCTTCTGATGTCAACTGGCTATGGCACAAGAGGCTCTCACATCTCAACTTCAAGACACTGAATACTCTTTCATCCAAAGAGTTAGTCACTGGTCTACCTCAACATTCATACGCCAAAGAATCCTTATGTTCAGCGTGTGAAAAAGGGAAGCAGACCAAGGCAAGCTTTAAGTCAAAGCAAGTTTCCTCAGTGTCATCTCCTCTTCAACTACTCCATATGGATTTGTTTGGCCCCGTTAACAAACAATCCATCGCTGGAAAGAAATATACGCTGGTCATAGTTGATGAATTCTCTCGTTACACATGGGTAATGTTTCTCCGTTCTAAGAGTGACACCCCTGAAGAACTCATCACCTTTGTTCGGAAGATGGAAACTCTGAACAATATGACTGTTCGCTCAATAAGGAGTGATCATGGAACTGAATTCAAAAACAGTTCTCTTGATTACTTCCTTGAGAGCAAGGGTATTTCTCACAAATTTTCGTCAGTGAGAACACCACAACAAAACGGAGTCGCTGAAAGAAGAAATAGAACAATTATTGAAGCTGCACGTTCAATGCTCAGCGATTCTCACCTGCCTACTCAGTTTTGGGCAGAAGCTGTCAACACGGCTTGTTTTACGCAAAACAGGTCGCTGATAGTCAAAAGATTCAAAAAGACAGCCTATGAACTTTTTCATGGGAGAAAGCCTTCAATCAGCTTTCTTCACATCTTTGGTTGTCAGTGTTTCATACTGAACAACCGAGATGCCCTTGGAAAGTTTGATCCTAAGGCTGATGATGGAATCTTTCTTGGATACTCCTCAGTTTCCAAAGCCTTCAGAGTCTTCAACCGAAGAAGACAAACTGTAGAAGAAACTATTCACGTCACGTTTGACGAATCCCGTTCAGCGAACTCTAAACCGAACGCTGATACAGAAGAACTGAATCAATGGATGTTTTCTCATCTTGGTGATTCAGAAGATGTTCCCACTACTCATGCTCATACAACTGAAAATGATGGTCCTACTATCATTCTCAATATGCAGAATAGTGAAGCTGAAACATCTTGGGTCTCAGTTGTTCCTATAAACACTATACCCGCAGTTGATCCAAATGTCTCAGAAATTCCATCTATTTCTCAGCAATCAGTGAATGAAGTGACAAATGCAAGCATTCCTCTCTTAGCTGATAATCCAGAAGTAGCTGAAGCCTCATCTTCAGTTTCTCCAGTTCAGACTGAGTCAGCGACGCATGCTCCGGCTCAGCGATGGACTGTAAATCATCCAATCGATCAAATTCTTGGTGATCCCAACGCTGGTATTCAGACTCGTAGAAGTGCAGGTAATATTTGTTTATTTGTTAACTTTATTTCTCTAACTGAACCAAAGAAAATAAATGATGCCCTCAGAGATCCAAACTGGGTCAGCGCTATGCAAGAAGAGCTGACTGAATTCGAAAGAAACAAAGTTTGGAAACTTGTTCGGAGACCAACTGACAAAACAGTGATAGGCACTAAGTGGGTCTATCGAAATAAGTTGGACGAACATGGTACTGTAACTCGCAACAAAGCTCGTCTTGTTGCTCAGGGATACAGACAAGAGGAAGGCATAGATTATGACGAAACCTTTGCTCCAGTAGCAAGACTTGAATCTATTCGTCTTTTCTTAGCATATGCTGTACACAAAAACTTCACTGTACATCAAATGGATGTTAAGTCAGCGTTTCTAAATGGAAAGCTGAATGAAGAAGTTTATGTGGAACAACCTCCAGGATTCTCAGATCCTAAGCGTCCAGGTTATGTTTATAAGCTGGATAAGGCACTTTATGGCTTGAAGCAAGCTCCTCGTGCATGGTATGACACTCTTTCTACTTATCTCCACCTTGAAAATTTTGAGAGAGGTAAGATTGACAAAACTTTGTTTTTTAGAAAAATAAAAGGTCATATCATTTTAGTTCAAATATATGTTGATGACATTATATTTGGTTCTACTAACCCTGAGCTTTGTACTCGTTTCGCTGATAGAATGAAAGATGAGTATAAAATGAGTATGATGGGTGAACTAACATATTTCCTTGGTCTTCAGATTAAGCAAACTGAAAAAGGAACTTTTATAAATCAGGGAAAGTATGTTAAAGATATGCTGAGGAAATTCGACTTAACTGAAAGTTCAGCTATGAAAACCCCTATGGCACCACCGCTGATACTTGATAAGGACACAAAGGGTGTTCCTGTCAATGTCACGCTGTACCGTGGGATGATCGGCTCACTACTGTATCTTACAGCTAGCCGACCCGATATTATGTTTGCAACATGTCTGTGCGCACAATATCAAGCTGAACCTAAGATATCCCATATGAAAGCTGTAAAGCGAATCTTTCGATATCTTAAGGGTACAGCGAATCTAGGTCTTTGGTATCCCAAAGATTCAGGATTCGATCTAACCGCCTATTCAGACAGTGATTTTGCAGGTTGCAAAATGGATAGGAAAAGCACCACAGGAGGATGTCAGCTCCTGGGTGGAAAGCTGGTAAGTTGGACAAGTAAGAAGCAAAACTCAATGTCCACTTCCACAGCTGAAGCTGAGTATGTAGCCGCTGGAAGCTGCTGTTCTCAAGTCTTGTGGATGAGAAATCAACTACTAGACTATGATCTTCAGCTCTCCAAAATTCCAATCTATTGCGACAGCACAAGTGCCATCGCTATAGCAAACAATCCAGTGCTACACTCAAAGACAAAACACATAGAAATCAGATATCATTTTATCAGAGATCATGTGATGAATGGTGATATAGAACTTCATTTTATCCCAACTGATTATCAGTTAGCTGATTTGTTTACCAAACCTCTTGATGAGACAAGATTCAACTTTCTCATCAGCGAGCTTGGAATGCTAAACTTTGAAGGATAAATCTTCAGCGGTTCACATTTAATCAGCGATACGTTTATACATTCTTGTATAGGCTCTCGGATAAAATAAACTTGTACAATCCATTTCATCATCTTCTCTCTGAATAAATTTGGTTAAACTGATATCAAGGTATGTTTTCTCTCTCTGACAAAACGCATGAAAATGCAAGATTTCAAATTCTTACATCGCTGAATATCTCTTCCTTAACAGCGATATTTTGAAATTTCTTAAAACCCTCACTGATATTTCTATTCAGTGCTTCATATTTTCCAAAGAGTCCTTGAGTTTTTCTTTCAAAACCTCAGAGACAACGAAAGAATGTGAAAGGACAGTTGTGACGTCACTGCAACGGATAACACCAGGCACGCTCTTTTTCTGACACACGTTTGCACGTTTCGTTGTCTATCCAATCAAATGCAAACACGTGTCCGTGTCATGATGAAAAACTTTCCCGCTCAAGTTTTTCTTTCTCTACTCTCTTCCTATATAAACACTCTCAAAGTTTATATTTGTCTTTTACGCGAATCAATCTTTCTCCGCAAGAAAAGAACACTGTTGCATTTTGTGCTCTCAATCTTCAAGAACTGTTCATCATCTTCTTCATCAAACTCAAGGTTAATATGTTCTTAATCTATTATCAAATGCGAATAACTTGTTTTCGATCTTATCATTGTTTTACACAAGATCAAACAAAAGAACTCAAAAATAAAATCATTTTCTTTCATGGTTTTATAAACACAACCATTTCATGGTTGTTCTTCAAGTTTTAAATCTAAAATCTTAAACTTGTTCTTCTTTCGTATCCATTTTTTTAAGAAACTGGAATACAAGGCTTATGGGTGTTATATTCGTTTTTTTTTCAAAAACAAGAAAAACCCTAATCTTCATTAAGACTTTTTTGTCTGAATGAAATGGACAAAATTCGAAAAATCTTAATGGAAATTTTCTTTCCACATTAAGATAATTCTTATTTGTTAACATCTTTGGTTGAACTGATAATACAGTGAAATGGCAACTTCAAAGCTGAATGTTACCGCTGAGTCCATCTCCGCTGATTCTGAGGAACTGGAAATCACTAAAGCTCCTCAGGTTAAGTTTGAGCTGGATCAACTAGACTGGACAAAGGCAAACAACCTCTCAGCGCTTCTCGAGTTTCCTCCTCGGAAGCAGGTATCCCATCTAGACGACGCTGTAAATCTTTTGAAGAATAGCCCCATCTACACAGCACTGACAATCACACCTCCTGCCAGTCAGCGTCTCTTATCCCAATTCTGGTACTCTGCCAGACACACCGACCTACCCTCCGCCAAAGATCCATCTAAAACCATCGACTGCATACTCAGCGATACTGAGTATGGCACCATCAAGATAACCCCCGCAATAATCCGCAAAGCCCTGAAATTCCCCAACGCTACCTCAGAAAATCCTTTCATTCCATTACCTGACCACAAGAAGCACGCTGATAGGGAAGAAATCATTGCTTTCCTTGATGCGATGGGTTACATCTGGGAGACTGGAAGAGACAAGCTACCTGAGAAGAAGCTGACGCTGATAAAGAAATCCAAGATGCCCAGCGAGATGAACTTCATCTTCGCTCACCTGATCAGCTGCATGACAGCGAAATCCGGATCTTCTGATCAAGCCGCTCAACCTCAGCAGGCCATGGGTTACGCACTGCTGAAAGGTCTCAACATTGACTGGGCCTCCATCATCTATGAAGACCTCATTCAACGTGTTGATTCTGCCGCTGACCGACCAGCATGGGTTCCTTACCCACGATTCATCAGCGCCATCTTTCAATATGGCCTGAAGGACAGCTATCCTGAAGAGGGTGATCTGAAACTTTCTCAGATTGGCCCTAAGGTTCTCGACTTCAAGCCTGTCGCCAACGAGGTACGTCTCTCTACCCTTCTCACTCTACTTAATTCTCCGCTTTCTGTGGCTCCTTCAGCGACAATACCCCTCGCTGATTCCCAGGCCACAAAATCCATTCCTTCCAAGAAAAGGAAACAATCTCTTACCCCTCTTGATTCCAAAAGGATCAAGAAAACCAAGGAGCAACCCCAGCAATTCCATGCTGAAGACTCCTCAGCTCATTCTGAAGAGCTGAAGGAAAGTTCCGTGGTACGCTCTGCCACACCAATTCAAGCCATCCCTTCTAAACCTACTTCAGCGTCCTTAAACGCTGAGGTTAGAACTTTGGAATCTACCCAACCTTCTTCAGTCTCTCAAAAGACTGATGAAGTACTTCTCAGCGAATCCAACGCTGAACTTGAAACCCAACCCCAATTCTTATCCTTCGATCCTCCCTCTATTTCTTTGGACACTCCTCCAGCTAAAACTGGAGATGCCATCATTCAAGAAGCCGTTGAAGCTTCTCAACGAATGACGAAGAAAGGACCTGCAGAGATCTCCATCCCTCACGGAACTTTTGAGGGAGATATGGAACACTATGGAGGGACTCGAAACTTTGATGAGTTCGTCAACGCTCCTGCAGGTACAGATCCCACCTTAAACACTGTAACTAAACCTGAAACTTCTGAGCTTTCCTTTGTTCACAAGTACTTATATGTTACAGGTCCTTATTTGGGAGACATCAACCAGTCTCTGAAGTCCATGGAGATGAAACTTACAGATCTCACCACCGGTCTATAAAATAACTCTACAGCTGTATCAAACGCTGGAGAGAATCTGACGAAGCTGACTACTGTGGTGGAAAAGAAGGCCTCCTCTGATGACATCAAAGGCCTTGATAAAACTCTCTCCGAGTTTGCCAAAGTGCTCTCCGACTACACCAACCTCAAATCGTCAGTTTCCACCGTTTCCAGCGAGGTTACAACGCTGAAGAAATCGGTTGGTACACTCGAAGGTGATATGTCAGTGGTCAAGACCGACTTGGGCTCAGTGAAGACCGACCTTGGTTCTGTCAAGACAATGATCGAGACGCTAGTGAACAAAGCAAACAATCCAGCTCCTGCTCCGGCCCCTGCACCTATTTTGGACTCATTCACCGCAGAGGATCGCCAAGAGCTGAAGAAGATCATGCCTGCTATTTCTGGCCTAGAAGACAGAATAGCTACGCTTGAAGGTTGTGTGAAAATCTCTGGCCCAGAAGACAGAGATAACACCAATGCTGAGTCTACCCATTCCTCCCCCGCCCATCATGAGAAAGAGGGGGAGAAGAGCGCTGAACAAGAGAAGAGCGCTGAAGATCAAAATAAGAGCGCTGAAGACCTTTCCCATGATGAATCTATCAGGGGAGAGGGTAATGAAGATCTGGTTACTGGACCTCAGGGAGATGAAAACCCTAAGGGAACCGAGAACCTCGCCTCTGTATCTGAGGGGGAGCAACTCGAAGAAGATGCTGAGGAATCCGAAGCAGAAGAAGACGAAGACATCGACATCCCTGAAGCTGAACCATCCTCCTCTCCAAGGAACGATGATGATGATGATGATGAAGATGACGAATTCTTTGTCGTCAAACCTGCTCCTCGAAAATCTCTTAAAGGGATCGTGATAACCGAATCCACAGGGGAGAAGACAAAAACAAAGACAAAGCACTCAGCCTCTGGCGCTGAGAAAAGCAAAGACAAAGGCATCGCTGAAGATGATAATCTGGCGATCTTGCTTGCAAAGCCGATTTGTCAGGTACACTAAACTTATTTTTCCTTCCCTGATCATCTCTGAACAATCAGTTATCCATTCCACAAACACCATACACATCCACATTTTTTTTCTATCTTTTCTGCCCAAGTTCTTCTACCCAGTTCTTATTTGTAAGATCGCTGCGTTTCAGCTAGTCCTCTCCCCTGTTTGAGGATATCGCTGAAGGCTCTACTATTGCGACTTCACCAATAATTCCAGCTACCGCTGAAGACATAATCCCAGTCTTAGATTTAATCTCTGAGACTGATGAACCAGAAGAACAACCTCTCTCGCACAGAAACAGACCTTCCTCAGTTCCTCAAAGGCTGAGTGAAGAAGATCAAAAGAGGAGAGAAGAAATGATAAAGCGATTAGAGGATCAGCGAATCATTCTAAGGCGCGATCAACTGCCTTCAGTTCCTCCTAAGTTCAGAATTTCAAAAGCTGAATACCAGGAACATCTCAGAGCTGAACGCCTCATCGCTGAAAGGAAGGAAGCTGAAGATAAAGACAGAGAATACGCCATCAAGCTCACTCAAGAATCTGTCAAAGACCCCAAGCTGAAGCGTATTCCCATTCAAATCCAACGAAAGCTTTGGGAACAAGCCCAGAAGATCGTGGAAAAGAAAGCTGAAGTTTCTCAGACCACCCTGATCTGGTGTAAAGAGAAAATCCACTTCAGATATCGTCCAGCGAAGATCAACAAGGTATTCATCTCTGGAAGAACCTCCATCGGAGTACCTATTGTTGACATCAAACTGTTCAGAGAAGATGGCACATCTGAAACCTTTCGCGCTGACACTGTAAAAAGGTATGGTCTCTCTGAATGGCTGGAGATGAGGTTAGCTATCCAACCATCACAATCTAAGTACAAGGATCATTTCGAAAAGCTGATAAACAGACAGATCGATTTGATATCTTCTTGTGTGGATATTCCTCCTGTTCCTGATCTAAAGCCGAAAAGAAAAAGGGGCTCACCAAAGAAGAAACGTCAAGATTCAAACTCAGGTCTTGTCATACGAAATGAAACTGGAATTGGTTTCTCTCGTGCTGAAGTACTTGGTCCTGATCCTGATCTATCTGCCCTTGACATCTCTTTGCCACCATGTGAACTTTTCGTCCCTGGTAAAGTCATCAGTAATCCTTATGGAATATTCTTTCTTGACTACGACGGACGTAAATGCTTTCAACGGATCGCTGAGCTTCCAATCACTCCAATCGAACAGCTCAGAGATCTCATCTACTGGTGCGACTTCAGAAAAGACATTCAGGCACGACACCTAAAACCCTTGATTTTTGAAGCTGCTCTGAAGCTAAAGAATAAAAGAGAAAAGGCTCCTGACTGGATGATTCCATCTGAAAAGACAACCCTTGATGAACTTCTCATTAAGGAAGAACCCTTTGAAGGCTGACAACAATCACCTCATTCTCTATTGTATCAGTCATCCTTCAGTACTTGTAATTTATTTCGCTTGTACTTGTAATCTTTCTTATTCAAATTGTAACCTGATTCAAAGATTTAAAGAAAGATTTCAGCGAATGTACTTTACTCCATCAGTACTGAAAAGATCCCAGAAAACAGTAAAAGGGACAAATATTTTATGAGTTCTTTTTATCCTTATGTTTTCATTAAATAGCAATTTTCTTTGTTGCTATGTCATAATCAAATAGGGGGAGATTGTTGATCCAAACCCTCAGTGATTTGATAATGACCCTATCTTAAATACTTAGTGAAAATTGTAAGTAAACAATATGTATCAGAGTTTCACTATCGCTGATAAGTACTAAGATCTTACAGTACTGCTGATAGGAACTCTCGCTCTTTTAGATTAAACATTCAGCGAACACTGTTCACCATATCACTGAGTCTGTTCAGTCCTTATGGTGATCGCTGATAAGTTAGTTGTTTACTTATGATCCCTGAAGACAAGATTCACGTCAACAAAGGTTCTACGCTGAAGTCGAAGATTAAGCTCAAGAACCAGCGACAAGTCTCCTAATGAACTGATGCGGATCAGCGAAGACTCAGATTTGTCCACTCAACGTGAAGTATCAAGTACAAGACTTCAGCTATCGCTGAACTTTATCATTCGCTGAATAGTAAATGATAATCGCTGAATCAACGAAAGCTGATCATGAAGTCCTCCGTACAAAGTACTTTTGTCTTAACCTCCCTTGCACGCCACCGTACGAAATGTCAGAAAAGAACCTCCGAAAATCTGAAATCGTACAACCACTCTGATACTACACTGTTCATTCATGCGGCTACTAAGGTTGTCAACAAAGGTCAATGACATGCAACCAATCCGCTGATGACACGTGTAAAGTGTATACTGAATTGCATTAAATGCATGCAGTATATAAAGAGATGAACTCACTTCATTTGAAGTAACTTGCTAACTCTGGACAAGTTCAAATCTCTCTTAAGATAGGATTTTATTAGTAATCTCCTTATCTTTCTTAGTGCAAGAAACCTTAGTGTTCCAACTTGTTTAGATTTAGGTTTATCCTTAATCTTGTTTCCGCAACAAGCTGTAAATTGTTAATGATTTATCAATAAACAATTTAGAAAAGTAAAATAGTGTGTTTGTATTCAACCCCCCCCCCCCCCCTTCTACAAACTTGTATAGGCCTTTCGGGACCAACAACTTCC
Organism: Saussurea involucrata; assembly: GCA_033807775.1. Lineage (NCBI taxonomy): Eukaryota > Viridiplantae > Streptophyta > Magnoliopsida > Asterales > Asteraceae > Saussurea > Saussurea involucrata. Next base: position 18,841,834 of record CM066326.1, read on the forward strand.
ATTTTCCTGACAAAAGATATAAGTTCTTCTGAGGTGTCACTCTTAGCACGGAGAAACATCACCCAGGTGTAGCGAGAAAATTAATCTACAATGACCAGTGTGTATTTCTTTCCAGCGATGGATTAAATGTTGACAGGGCCGAACAAATCCATGTGGAGAAGTTGAATAGGAGATGTCACTGAAGATACTTGCTTGGTCTTGAAACTTGCTTTTGTTTGTTTCCCTTTATCACACGCTGAACAAAGAGATTCCTTAGCATATGAGTGTTGTGGGAGACCAGTGACCAACTCTTTTGAAGAAAGAGTATTCAGCGTCTTGAAGTTGAGATGAGAGAGCCTCTTATGCCATAGCCAGTTGACATCAGTAAAGGCTTTGGAGAGAAAACAAGAATTTTCAGTGGTTGTTGAGTCCATATTTATTACATAAACATTTTCTAAACGATATCCACTGAGAACAACTTTCTATTTCTTGTTAGTGACGAAACATGCTTCCTTAGTGAAGCAGACCTTGGAAGTCCTTGTCACATAGCTGACTGATGCTAAGAAGATTGTGCTTCAGTCCTTCAACGTATGCGACTCTTCTGAAGGTGGTAGTACCATTAGAAAGTACACCAAACCCTCAGGTATATCCTTTACCATTTCCACCAAAGGTCACTAAGGGACATTTCTCTTCCTTGTAATCAGTGATCAGGTTTCTTCTACCAGTCATGTGTCGAGAACATCCGTTATCGAGATACCAGATGCCCTTCAAGACCTGCAAACAAAGGAAGATTAGTTTGAAATAGGCACCCACACTACGATTGGTCCACACTTGTCAGTGGTAGAGGATGTGGAAGGATCAGCGGTCTTCGCAGCATTTGAAGATTCAGCGTCAGTGACGTTCTTCACTTTGGTTAATTTCTTAACCTCTGTGGTAGTTTTCACCTTGGCTTGATTCCACCAGGGATTTTCTTCTTTGCCTTGGGGGCATTGATCTTCACCTTAGCTAATTTCTCAGCTTTGGTGGTTGTAGGGAATTTGCTAGCAATGTGATCGGTAAGTCCACAGTGATACCATTTCCTATAGCTAATAGTAGCTTTAGGACCATAGGCATATTTATTTGACAGTTTCAAATGGGCAGGGCCTGTACCAAGAATACCTTTGGCATCAGATATCGGAGGAACCTTTGGTTCTTCAGATTTCTTGTCAATGACATCCATTCTGAGTTTAGGAGTAGATCGCTGAACATGTTCAGGGATCTTAGTTTTTGAAGAAGAGGGATGATTAGCTGAAGGTTTAGAAATATTCAGCCTTGGTACTTTGGTACCCTTCTGAGGTTTTTGAACAAAGATTTTTTCCTTACCTTTAAGTTTAGAATTTAAGGTAGATTTATCCTCAGGGATGGGAGTTTTAGAAGAAGAAGATCACTGAGGTAATGAGGTGTCAGGGATAGAAGACACGAACATTCCAAACTTAAGCATGGAACGGTCAGTGGTTGGTTCTTCAACGTCAGCTTTGTAACCAATACCACTTTTGTCTTTGGCAGGGATCTGAGCACCGATTATCTCAATGATCTTTGCTGAGGATTTATACCATCCTTCAACAGTGTATTTTTCAGCTTTCAGATCAGCTATAGCTTGTTCACGCTCGATACTTATGACTTGATTCACATAGACCTAGGGGTGTACAGAAAACCGTCAACCCGCGAAAACAACCCAACCCGCTAACAACCCAATTAAACCCAACCCGCCAAACCGCCAACCCGCCAAACCGCGAAACCGCCAATTAAGAGGGTTAAAATTGGATTAGACCTAGATCAACCCGCCCAACCCGCTGCTATATATAATTTGTATAAAATTTTATTTATATATATATAATATAAGAATAAAAAAATACTACTTTTAAATTTTCTTCTATGTTTGAAAGCTCTTGTATTTTTAAATGACAGTTTTTAAGCTGTTCAGTTAAGTCCATGTTAAGTTGTTCAACTTTGGTCTTGCCATTCATGGCATCATACAAATCAATAGTCAAAATATCGATAGCTCGAAGTCTATCAGCTTCAATGAGAGCTGGAGAAGGAGTAGGAGAAAGAGATACCTGAGAGGTAGAGGCAGAAGTAGAGGGAATTTCAGATTGTTCTTCCTCTTCTTCTTTGATATTGGCCATAAGACAGAGGTTGGCCTCATCTTCTTCATCTGAATCCGATTCTTCATCAGACTCAGCCCAGTCATGATCTTCAGCGATCAGACCTTTGCCTTTCTTCTTGTAGCTCTTCAGTTTTTCGTACTTTTCTTTGAGCCTTTGGTACTTGTCATCTTTACTCCTAGGAGTAAAGGGTTTCTTGTTGGATGAAGAAGAAGGTTTGAATGCTTTCTTTGACCTGCATTCACTTGCAAAGTGTCATACTTTTTCACAGTTAAAGCAAGTAGCAGTAGCCTTATCAACAGGAGTAGATTTAGGCTTGTCAGTGAGAGAAAGAGGTTTAGTTCTTCTAAAGTTACTCTTTCTAGCGAATCTCCTGAAAGAATTTGTCAGGAGTGCCAGAGATTCATCAAGCTCTGAAAGATCAGCTTCTGATGAATCATGATAGTTAGATTCCATTTCAGTGATCGTGACAGTTGATCGCGGAATGGGCGTTAACTCTGAGGAGAGTAAAAGCAACATGTGTGCTTTTAGAATCTTTGACAATATCATTCTTAAGTTGACACGACTGCTCATGATTGAGCATAGTGCCAAATAAGGTAGAGAGGGTCGTATATTTTAGATCCTTTGATAGTTTAAGACATATGGTATAGTTGTCCCAACTTTCAGGTAGACATTCTAAGAACTTTGTTAGGATCTCAGAATTAGCGTAGGTCTTACCAACAGTTTTTAAGTCTATAATTAAACAGTTAAAACGTTGATGTACTTCAGAAGGAGTTTCATTTTTACCACAAATGAAACTTTCATACTGCCTTACCAGGTTTATTCTTCTAAAGTCCTGGACTTCAGCAGTACCTTCATATTGAACACATATAGTATCCACATGGCTTTTGAGCTCTTTAGATTCATGATGGAGTGGTAGACTTCATCAGGAAGAGCCATGGAGATGATGGATTTGGCCTTGGTGTCGATGGCCACTTTCTTCTTGTCTTCTTCAGTCCACTGAGAGACTTCCCTGACGATTGTTCGTTCATGAACATCAGGAGTAGTCGCAGTGGCTGGAACAACACCATGAACCACATGTGGAACATAAGGTCCATTTTGAACGTAGTAAGGTATAGTGGGATCTACACCTTCCAAGAAAAGCATCATTCGATTTTTCCAAATATTAAACTTATCTTTGCTAAATCGAGGTGGTTTGGCAAGAGAGCCATTATCGATGTAATTAGTGTTTGTGTTATTTTCCATATTGAAGAAATAGCAAGGAAGAGAGTATAAGCAAGATCTTGTTTATAAGATTAAACAATCTGCTCTCATACCACTTGTTGGTCCCGAAGAGTTATACAAGTTTGTAGAGGGGGGGGGGGGGGGGGGGTTGAATACAAACACACAATTTTTATCTTTCTAAATTGTTTATTGATATATATCAAACAATTTACAGTTTGTTGCGGAATAAGATCAAGTTAAAAACCTAATCTAAACAAACTATGAGAATCACACAGATTTCTTGCACTAGAAAAGATAGAGAGAAAATAAGGAAACCTAAGGAAAGATATTCTTAGCACTTATTAGTTCAGCAAAGGAAGAGCTCTCTTCAAGAATGAAGTAGGGTTTCCTATTTATACTGCATGCATAAAATGCAAGTCGGTACAACTTTACACGTGGCAAGCTGGCAGCGTCTGGTTGGTTGCATGGATTTGACTTTAACAAACATCCCTTTTGGCCGCATGATGAACAGTGTAGTTGGCGAGTGGTTTGTACGATCCTGGACAAAGGGATGTCCTTCTGACAAATCGTACAAAGGCGTGCAAGGAGATAAGACAAAAGTAACTTGTAGAACAAGCTTCATGATCAACGATCGTTGAGTTGATCTTTATCAGCGAATGATAAAGTCCAACTCTCGTTGAAGCCTTCTACTTGAAACTTCGCGTGAAATGGACAAGTCTTGGCTTCGCTGATATCCGCATTAGTTCACTAGTAGACTTAGTCACTCATTCGTCAGCTTGGTCTTCGATTTCAGCTTTGAACTCAGTTGTCGCGAATCTTGTCTTCAGGGATCATAAGTAAACAATTACAAATGGAACTATCAGCGATCATCAGTGAGACTGAACAGGCTCAGGGCTCACTGATGTACATGTATCGCTGAAGTATAAATTAAAGCACATGTGTAACGTCCCAAAAATTACAAGGAAATTAAAATTTTTAAAACATACATTTCATTATAAAACAACCATAATTTAGTAATTCACGTCTTAATTGAAATTAACATCGTTGACTCAAACCGTCAACAAAGTTTATGCAGCGGAAAATTACATAATTAAATTCAAAGGGTTCGAAAGTGAAAGTTTAACAATCTTTGATACTCTGCGCTTGATGTGTGTACGGTCACGCCCGACTGCCGCCCGCACCTGAAATAACAACATATTGGGAAAGGGTAAGCTAAATGCTTAGTGAATCCAACCACACACGTAGGTAGCAACCCCACGCATATCACCCCTACTCGCAAGTAGGCAACATCACCATCACCACGAATTTCAAACCACATAATGATTATTATATAAGTACGAACCTCGGTCCCACCGAGTACACAAAATACATTAATACAAGCTCAGTCCCACCGAGCCCTCGGTCCCACCGAGTAAAGATTACTGTACTAGCTTAGTCCCACCAAGCCCTCGGTCCCACCGAGTAAAGATTACTGTACTAGCTTAGTCCCACCAAGCCCTCGGTCCCACCGAGCCCCTCAGTCCCACCGAGGTGTACACATGCATAAATATTTCACATACGTATTCAACAAATCACAACCAGTTATCACATCCCAACTAGTTCATGTAAGCACATAAATACACGTAATAACACGTAACACAAAAGAACGACATACATGAAATTCCTAACTACGCGGTGAGAGAACTCACCTCGAAGCAACGCAAGTATCCGCAACCGCAACATAAGCCGGGCAACTTCACTCACCTTTTCCCACCTAAATACGTGTTAACCAAAGTCAAAGTGAAGTCCTAACCCAAAACCATAACTACTAGATTACAAACTAAACATTCCAGATTTTACTCTAAAACACAGGTCTGTTCGGGACCTGTTTAGCCCCTCTTAAACTCATCAACTCAGAATTATTAATCCATAACCGGTTAGTTCTATGTCTTAGGGTTCCAGGGACATATCGCACGCGTTCTAACGATTTTCCTACAATTTACTATGAATTTTACAACAACAGATCGCGGAACAGCAAGAACAGCACCTTTCAGTATAAAACGACGATTTGACCCATGCTACGTCCCGGACTGTGTTTCGCACAAAACACAGAAAAGTTTATAGACTTAAAGAGGGAACGTTTGGCACTGGTTTCACCCCAATACGAGTTACGAACAAAACGTTATGGCTGTCGCAAGACAATGGCAGATTCCAGAAATTTTCACATGAAATGACAAACCGCTGAACTAGCGACCACTTTTTCACCTAGCTAGAGGCCGAACCAGTTTTCCGCTAAAACACGGAAAACGTGCCCGGCCCAGAACGTGAACCGTGGGCACTAATTTCGGCTCAATCGGAGTTACGACGGAAAAGTTATGGCCGTCGCAAAACAGTGGCTGAACAATTATTCACATAAAAAGACGATTTAAAGAAATGGTTTGAACGATTCGGCTTAATCGATTAAGTCACGGTTTAAGGGCTCTACAGTGACTATGGTCTGGTCACGACCACGCGCCACCCACTGCCATCTCCAGAAGTGGTGGTCGCCGGAGACGACCGGCGGCGGCCGGCGGTGGTTTTTCGATTACGATCGCACGAGACAATAACCCGACCATTCTCCCTCTCTCTCTCGACCAGCCTCACGCACACGCATCTACAACGGCAGCCACGGTCGTCCATCCACCACCGCCACAGCGGCGGCGAACGGCGGCGGCGACGGGAACAAGAAGGAAAGAAAACGAAACAGGTGAGGTGATTACCTTACGACGACGCCACGTAACCGCACTCGATCCTCCCTCTCTCGAAACTCCGGCGAACAGCAGGAGGTGGTGACGGCGACTTCCGGCGGTCCTCTCTCTCTCTTTCCGGCGACTGCAGGTCTCTCTCTTTCTCGCCTTCTCGTTCTTTCTCTAACCCTCTCTCCTCTCGTCTCTTACTCACGGCTGCACCAAAAATGGGGAGAGCTCTTAGGGTTGCAATGATTAAGGCTGAAGAAAGAAAACGGGAAGGAGGGTGGGGCTTAGAGATGTTCACGGCGAAAAGAGAACAAGAAAGATGGTTGATGGTGTTTGACGGCACAACTCCAGAAAAAAATTGGAAAAAAAACAGTGTACAAGCCTTAGGTTAGAATTTGAACAAGAAAGGAGATGGGGGGGGGGGGGGGGGGGGTTCGGCCCTTCCACATGCATGGGCCGATCCATGCCCAAGTTTTAGCCACACTCACTTTTAGTCCCTTAACTCCTAACACTTTGCTAAGCAATTAAAGTTTAACTCTATAATAACATTAATGGCCGTCCTTGCTAACTCCCGTTAAAATATTCGTTAAGAGAAAGTTATTGGAAACAATAAATAAACCTAAATGAATCCAAATCGGGACACGGGATTTACAACTCTCCCCCGCTTGAATTAGACTTCGTCCCCGAAGTCTACGTCCGCGGATAGCTCTGGGTAGTTTCCCTTATCTCAACCTCAGGTTCCCAAGTCCACTCGGAACCCTTTCGGCGTTGCCACTGGACTTTCACCAATCCCATGACCTTGCTGCGCAGGTTCTTCGTCTTCCTCTCGATGATAGCTATCGGTTCCTCCACGTAGTTGAGCCTTTCCTCAACCTGGATGTCCTAGAGAGGAATCCCTACCGACTCGTCTCCTCCACACTTCCGCAATTGAGAAACGTGAAAGGTGTTGTGAATCAAGCTCAGTTATTCAGGTAGCTCTAAACGGTAAGTCACCTTCCCCACACGAGCAATAATCTTGTAAGGCCCAATATAACGGGGCCCCCACTTTCCTCGCTTACGAAACCGAATCACTCCTTTCCCGGGTGAAACCTTCAACAACACCTAATCACCCACCTGAAACTCTAAATTTGATCGCCTTTTATTGGCGTAGCTCTTCTGCTGGCACTATGCAGTAATCAGACGGTCCCGCACCATATGTATCAACTCGGTCGTCTTCCACACGATGTCGGTACTCCCTAATACCTGCTGGCCAACCTCGCCCCAACAAACGGGCGTCCTGCACTTCCTACTATACAACAACTCGTATGGCGGCATGCCAATACTAGAGTGGTAGTTGTTATTGTAGGAAAACTCCACTAATGAAAGGTACTGATCCCAGCTACCCCTAAAATCAATAACATCTGCTCGAAGCATATCCTCAAGTGTCTGACTAGCCCGCTCACTCTGCCCGTCGGTCTATGAATGAAAGGTCGTGCTAATATGTACTCGTGCACCCATCTCTTTCTAGGACCTCTCCCAAAACCGGCACCCCGTGCCTGTCAGAGACAGTCGAAACTGGCACCCAGTGCCTGGCTACAAACTCTCGCACGAAAATCTCTGCGAGCTTCTCCGTCGAGGAGCTCTCTCTGATGGCCAGAAAGTGAGCACTCTTAGTCAGACGGTCGATGATCACCCAACTAGCATCATTCCCACGTGGAGTCTGTGGGAGTTTCGTAATGAGACCCATCGCGATCTGTTCCCACTTCCACACCGAAATTTCCAACGGTTGTAACTTCCCATGCGGTCGTTGATGTTCCGCCTTGACTTCCCGATAGGTCATGCATACCTCAACACATTTGGCAACATCCCGTTTCATGTCGGGCCACCAATAATCTCCCCGTAAGTCTCTGTACATCTTAGTAGCTCCCGGGTGAATCGAAAACTTGGACTTATGCGCCTCGTCCAAAAGTATCTGCCGGTTCCCACCGGTGAATGGAACTCAACTTTGTCGTGCCGAGTCAACAACCCTCGACTATCACGGACAAAATTCGAGATTTCTCCCGAAACTCTCTCACGTTTTGCATTTTCCTCCAAAACAGCTACCTCCTGAGCGCTACCTATCGACTCCAGGATAGGTGTAACCACTGTCAATCGCTGACACAAACCCCTCAATGGTTCACCAACCAGATGTCGGCTAAGTGCGTCTGCGACCACGTTCGCTTTACCCGGGTGGTAAAGTATCTCGCAGTCATAATCCTTAACCACATCGAGCCACCTTCGCTGACGCATATTAAGGTTCCGCTGATCCATCAAGTACTTGAGGCTCTTATGGTCAGTGTAGATCGTACACTTGACACCATAGAGATAGTGCCTCCAAATTTTAAGGGCAAACACTACCGCTCCCAACTCCAGGTCATGAGTCGGGTAATTTGCTTCGTGAGGCTTCAGCTGTCTAGAAGCGTAGGCTATGACCTTGCCGTGCTGCATAAGCACGACACCCAAACCCTAATGTGAGGCGTCACAATATTTCACCAAATCCTCCATACTCTCGGGCAAAGTCAACACCGGAGCCTCGCATAAACGTCTGCGTAGCTCCTCGAAAACCTTTTTCCGCTCCTCACCCCCGCTAGAAGCTACAGATTTATTCGCCAAACGGGTCATAGTTAAAGCAATCTTGGAGAAATCCTGAATTAATCTCCGGTAGTACCCTGCTAACCCAAGAAAACTCCGTACTTCAGTGGAAGTCTTCGGCACTTCCCACCGCATCACAGCTGTAAATTTGGCCGGATCGATCGAAATGCCATTCGGGTTCACGACATGTCCTAGGAATTGGACCTCTCGTAACCAGAACTCGCACTAGGAGAACTTAGCATAAAGCTTCTCCCGCCTCGAAACTTCCAAAACTACTCGCAATTGCATCTCGTGCTCTTCCTTCGACTTCAAACACACAGGAATTCCTTCGATGAACACAATCACCGACCGGTCCAACATCGAGCTACACACCCTGTTCATAAAGTCCATGAACGTTGCTGGTGCATTGGTGAGTCCGAAAAGCATCACCGCAAACTCGAAACGGCCATAACGTGTACGAAATGCCGTCTTCTCCGAATCCTCACTCCTCACCCGCATCTGGTGATACCCCGATCTTCAATCAATCTCAGAGAACCACGATGCTCCCTGAAGCTGATCGAACAAGCCATCGATCCTTGGAAGAGGAATACGATTCTTCATCTTAAGCTTATTCAACTCTCGGTAGTCTATACACGTCCGTTAGAACCCGTCCTTCTTATTCACAAACAAACTCGAGACTCCCAACGGTGAGCAACTCGGTTTAATAAACTCCTTTTCGAGAAGTTCCCGCAACTGAGTCGTACGACTCATTCATTTCCGGTGGATCCAGGCGATACGGTGCCTTAGCCCCCGGAGCCACTCCCGAAATCAAGTCCATGCAGAACTCCACCTGTCGCTCGAGAGGTATCCCCGGTAGCTCCTCGGGAAATACGTCAGCAAACTCCCGTACCACGGGCACATCCTCCGCTGTCTTCTTCTTCTCGTCGACGCGCGTGTCGACCACAAACGCCAAAAATCCCTGACCACGGTGCTGCAAGCACCTTCAAGCCCTCGCGGCCGAACGTGCCGCTGAGGTCCGCCTGGGCGAGTCGCCCTAAACCAGCAATTCTCCCCCGCTTGGGGTTCTAAATCATACTTGTTTGCGACGACAAACAATCTCAGTATCAATAGCATCCATCCACTCCATGATCACAATCACGCACGACTCCCGCCTAACGATCGGAATCCAATCAATAGGAAATCTCACCCTAGAGATTTTCAGAGTGCATCCCCGATACACGTCAGTAACCGTCAAGGTCCTGTCATCAGCAACCTCGACCACAAGTGGACAACCTAATCGTCCTACAACTCGGCCCAAACACTCACTAACAGTGTGAGACACGAAAGGATGAGTAGCCCCGCTATCAAACCTCACCACAACAGGCACCGAGTTAACTAAGAACGTACCACGAACTCCTCCCAGGTCAAAGTAGTAGCACACAATAAATCCTGCTAACTACGCTCACGCTCAACTCCTCGGATTCTCCGTGACTTTCCCCGACTCGAGCATTGATCCTGTGTTTCCGATAGTAGGAGCTCCGCTACTACCTTCCACACCTATCATCACTCGTTTCGAGTCCCATCCCGAAGTGTCCAAGTAGTTCTTACCAACAAATAAACCCATATGCCTGTACCAGCATATGCATACACTCTTCCTAGCTCCCTAGGAAAAATCATATCACCCCACTACCCTTGCTAGGACGGAAACCCCGCTAACCCCGACGAGTCGCCTCGCGAATGCACAGTCGTATACAGTGTAAAACCAGATAGACGTTCGAATAAGAGATTCTATCCTAGAACGGTTGGACTCAAACAAGAGATGCGCAATAGAACTAAATCTAATATTCTAAGGCTATTCAGTTCCTACTGCATACAACCTAGAGTGCATTCGCTTAACAACCTATCAGAGCTAGCATGAGTTCCTATAAGCGATAAACCAGCATACGGTACCATACAGTTCACATAAGCAATCTAGCATGCATACACTATACCTGAAAAGCAATAGATACACTAAGTTCCTTACCTTCCCAGCTGGCGTCGGCTGACTGTACACACTGCGCCCACGATCACCGTTCCCAACGGGTTTCCTCTTTTGATTTAAAACAAAGATTTTGATAAAAGAATTTAAAGATCTCTTAGCCGCAACTTGAGACCAAACACACCGAGATGTGTTTGATTCACTCAAGTCGTGCTCTGATACCAAGTTGTAACGTCCCAAAAATTACAAGGAAATTAAAATTTTTAAAACATACATTTCATTATAAAACAACCATAATTTAGTAATTCACGTCTTAATTGAAATTAACGTCGTTGACTCAAACCGTCAACAAAGTTTATGCAGCGGAAAATTACATAATTAAATTCAAAGGGTTCGAAAGTGAAAGTTTAACAATCTTTGATACTCTGCGCTTGATGTGTGTACGGTCACGCCCGACTGCCGCCCACACCTGAAATAACAACATATTGGGAAAGGGTAAGCTAAACGCTTAGTGAATCCAACCACACACGTAGGTAGCAACCCCACGCATATCACCCCTACTCGCAAGTAGGCAACATCACCATCACCACGAATTTCAAACCACATAATGATTATTATATAAGTACGAACCTCGGTCCCACCGAGTACACAAAATACATTAATACAAGATCAGTCCCACCGAGCCCTCGGTCCCACCGAGTAAAGATTACTGTACTAGCTTAGTCCCACCAAGCCCTCGGTCCCACCGAGTAAAGATTACTGTACTAGCTTAGTCCCACCAAGCCCTCGGTCCCACCGAGCCCCTCAGTCCCACCGAGGTGTACACATGCATAAATATTTCACATACGTATTCAACAAATCACAACCAGTTATCACATCCCAACTAGTTCATGTAAGCACATAAATACACGTAATAACACGTAACACAAAAGAACGACATACATGAAATTCCTAACTACGCGGTGAGAGAACTCACCTCGAAGCAACGCAAGTATCCGCAACCGCAACATAAGCCGGGCAACTTCACTCACCTTTTCCCACCTAAATACGTGTTAACCAAAGTCAAAGTGAAGTCCTAACCCAAAACCATAACTACTAGATTACAAACTAAACATTCCAGATTTTACTCTAAAACACAGGTCTGTTCGGGACCTGTTTAGCCCCTCTTAAACTCATCAACTCAGAATTATTAATCCATAACCGGTTAGTTCTATGTCTTAGGGTTCCAGGGACATATCGCACGCGTTCTAACGATTTTCCTACAATTTACTAGGAATTTTACAACAACAGATCGCGGAACAGCAAGAACAGCACCTTTCAGTATAAAACGACGATTTGACCCATGCTACGTCCAGGACTGGGTTTCGCACAAAACCCAGAAAGGTTTATAGACTTAAAGAGGGAACGTTTGGCACTGGTTTCACCCCAATACGAGTTACGAGCAAAACGTTATGGCTGTCGCAAGACAATGGCAGATTCCAGAAATTTTCACATGAAATGACAAACCGCTGAACTAGCGACCACTTTTTCACCTAGCTAGAGGTCGAACCAGTTTTCCGCTAAAACACGGAAAACGTGCCCGGCCCAGAACGTGAACCGCGGGCACTAATTTCGGCTCAATCGGAGTTACGACGGAAAAGGTATGGCCGTCGCAAAACAGTGGCTGAACAATTATTCACATAAAAAGACGATTTAAAGAAATGGTTTGAACGATTCGGCTTAATCGATTAAGTCACGGTTTAAGGGCTCTACAGTGACTATGGTCTGGTCACGACCACGCGCCACCCACTGCCATCTCCGGCAGTGGTGGTCGCCGGTGGCGACCGGCGGCGGCCAGCGGCGGCCGGCGGTGGTTTTTCGATTACGATCGCACGAGACAACAACCCGACCATTCTCCCTCTCTCTCTCGACCAGCCTCACGCACACGCATCCACAACGGCAGCCACGGCCGTCCATCCACCACCGCCACAGCGGCGGCGAACGGCGGCGGCGACGGGAACAAGAAGGAAAGAAAACGAAACAGGTGAGGTGATTACCTTACGACGACGCCACGTAACCGCACTCGATCCTCCCTCTCTCGAAACTCCGGCGAACAGCAGGAGGTGGTGACGGCGACTTCCGGCGGTCCTCTCTCTCTCTCTCTTTCCGGCGACTGCAGGTCTCTCTCTTTCTCGCCTTCTCGTTCTTTCTCTAACCCTCTCTCCTCTCGTCTCTTACTCACGGCTGCACCAAAAATGGGGAGAGCTCTTAGGGTTGCAATGATTAAGGCTGAAGAAAGAAAACGGGAAGGAGGGTGGGGCTTAGAGATGTTCACGGCGAAAAGAGAACAAGAAAGATGGTTGATGGTGTTTGACGGCACAACTCCAGAAAAAAATTGGAAAAAAAAAAACAGTGTACAAGCCTTAGGTTAGAATTTGAACAAGAAAGGAGATGGGGGGGGGGGGGGGGGGTTCGGCCCTTCCACATGCATGGGCCGATCCATGCCCAAGTTTTAGCCACACTCACTTTTAGTCCCTTAACTCCTAACACTTTGCTAAGCAATTAAAGTTTAACTCTATAATAACATTAATGGCCGTCCTTGCTAACTCCCTTTAAAATATTCGTTAAGAGAAAGTTATTGGAAACAATAAATAAACCTAAATGAATCCAAATCGGGACACGGGCTTTACAACATCTTTCCCATCAGCGATACTAAACAGACTTAGTATATTTTTCATAGATGGCAAAACATTAATACATATTGTTTACTAAACACGGGCTTTACAACATGTTTCCCATAAGTGGTTCTAAGGGTCATCATCAAATCACTGGGGGGTTTGGATCAACACAAATCCAAACCACTTTAATTTTGCTAACCGTATAAACCGACAATTTCATTGGTTAAGTTAACGAAATTGGTCCATGAAGTTGTTTAATTTGATGAAATTGTTTCATATAATTTTTTTTCCTGATGAAATTGTTTCATATAATTGTGTTTTTATGTAGTTTCATGTATTTTTCCCATTCTGATAAAACTGTTTCATGTATTTTCTCAGTCTGATTAATTTTCAATTGTACATAAAAAACACAAGTATGTAGAACAATTTCATCAAGAAAAGAATGATATGAAACAATTTCATCAAATTAAACAAACTCATGAAACAATTTCATTAACTTATCCACTGAAATCGATGGTTTGCACGGTTTGCAAAATTATGGTGGTTTACAAATGAAATTATCCATATATATACATAGCCATAGATTCAATTGAGAAATGCTAAGTGTGTGAGAAATAGAGAAGTAATCTTAGCCATTCATTCGGTCAAGGTCGGCTTTGACTGGTCATATATGAACCTTTGTGATTCATATATGAACTAATTAACTGTAGGTTCATATATGAATCGGTTGAACTAATTAACTAATTCACATATGAACGAATTAACTGTAGGTTCATATGTGAAACAGTTGAACTAATTAACAGATTTACATATGAACTAATTAACTGATTCACATACGAAACTACCCCTCCATCTTGTGCAGACCACGCGCAGACCATGCGAGGATCGCAAATGTTGACCGAATTAATGACTAAGATTACTTCTCTATTTCTCATACACTTAGCATTTCTCAATTGAATCTCTCCCTATATATATATATATATATATATATATATCTTCTTCAATCGTCAGTTTCTCCATCTAAACAATGGAACGAAGATTTTTTTTTGGTTCTGCATTTGGCCAATCATCACCCTGATAAATACTTGCACATTTCGCCGTCAACAAAAAAATTTGTAAATCCCAAACAGATGGATTTATAAATTTTCAAATCAAACCAAGATTATTGTTGGAATTTTATTTTTAGTAACGAGAAAACATGTGCAAATTTGCAATAACACTAAGGAAATATGAAAGATGGGTTGCTCTCAAGAACATCAATATGAAGCAACACAAAGACAACTTACCTTTTGTATGTGATATCCATAATCAAAATAAGCCCCATAGTCTTTGTGGAAGTGCATAAGGGAAACAAGCAAGCACATCTAAGGAATGGGTTTGCTCAATTAGTTACAGTTAAGATTTAATGACATCAAACAAAAATTAAAAAAAGAAAAGCAGAGTAACATCATCTTCTTGATTATGGCACCGAATAAAAAGTAAAGATTTCTATGATGGTACATGCACAGTTGAGTAAGCAAACAACAGTGTCCCCTAAAACCAAACCAAACGAAAACCAAGGCTATATCACAACAGCATTTGTAGAAAGACTTTGGAGCTGAGATATCCAACCGAATGACTGACATTGACTATTTGACTTTGCCAAGAAGGTTATACTTATAGCTCAAAATAGCCCATTTGAAGACACAAAATTCCCTTGTCCTTTAAAGAAAGTAGGCAACGGTCCAAAGTACGTACAACAACTTGCAAAATACAACTCGCAATGCCCATCAAAGAAAAACAACTTGGATAACAAAGATGTGATGAGACCTTCTAAGTTTCACTATTTGAAAATGTTTCTTTTAAAGAATTTGTTGAAGATAAATAAACACTTTTTTGTTTCTCTTTACAGCTCAGATTGTTACAAACTAATAATTTAAAACCTAATATTTTACCCCAAATAATCTTCATTATGATCCAAATTAAAAAATAAAAATAAAAAACTAGTTGGAATATATTTAATTCCAAAAAATACATCCAACCACCCTCTAGTCTTGATCAACCTATGATCTAGTTAATTAATTCATTTATTAAATATTTAAAATATCAGTAAAGTCTTAATAATCAACTGCTAAAACACCACATCCAATCCAACAACTCCTTGGTTGGAATGGAAGGGAGCGATGATCAATTAATTAAAATTTACTACTTTGTCCATTTCCCTATATTTATTTATCAGTACAAGTTTGTTTACAACGTTTGCAATTATCAATTTATTATGATAAAGTCCAATTAAATAATAGGTATTTTGATCATTCTTTCATTATCCTGGTTTTTTATTTTTTATTATATATAATTATAAAATATAAAAAAGAAAAAATAATTATTATTAACAAGAGAGGATCCCTCCTTTTACGTTACCCATCTTTGATCATTTTGTCCGACCTCGATTTTCGCGTCCTACCACTCTTTCTCAAACCTGATTGGCAAAAGATAAACATTGACACGGTTCTATAGAATTTTCACTTGGAAGCTTGTTCTTCCATCTTGAAAATATATGAAGTTGGATCTTGAAGATCAGTTTAGTTTAGGTTGGATGACACTTTATGCTAAAATACATTTGACTTCAACCACGAAAAAACCTCTTCAGTTATCAATTTAAGGGTTATCCTCTCTCAAACACACACATTAGAGCTCTATAGGTATAATGAAAATGTATAAGAGATCTAAGAAGCTCGACGGAGGTTCATAAGAAATGGTGAAAGAGAAAACAAAGACAAGAGCCTGCAATATCCCATTTTATTGATAAATTACTATCTTCTCTATTTTATTTTACCTCTAGTGTATATTGTACTGTCTCTATTCTTTTTTATGGAGTGTGGAATCTGTACAAACTAATTGATGAAAACAAGGGGCAAAATGAGGTTTTAATGATGCATTTGAGAAAGAACCGCCGAAAAAGTTGGATGAATACACATGTATATGCAATCTTTTCGGTTTTTTTTGTTCATGTCTTTTGGGACAATTAACCTATTTGAATCGATTTTCTTCTTGGGTTTGATGTGTTGTGTTGAAGTAAAGTAAAAGGTTTGATTCTACGCTAAACAACAACAATCAATATAGAAGAATAGGTCGGTGAAAGGGGTATGGAAGATGGGGGTATTAGAGATGGGAGTGGAGATCCTAAGTGTGTTTTGTCCTTGTTTGTATAATTCTTTTTTAATTTTAATAGAAAGTGATAAATTAACCAAAATATCTTCAATTTAATTGAAATTGACTTAAATATCGTTAGTTGGAGGCATGGAAATCAAAAGATTTCGCAAATGTTAAGGATAAACTTGTAATAAATAAAGTTTAAGGACAAGTTTTTCAAATTGATATTAGGTAAAACCAAAACTGAAATTTAATGTTAATTAATTAAATACCACCCACCTTTGACCATGCTTCAATGTGTGCCAATAGAGTAGTACATAGCACACCCTTTTGCACCACCATGGCACAAGGTACCAACCACAATTATGGATTATATGGTATCATTCTGGAAACTGATTTAAATAGCCATTTTTGATCGATAAACTTATCTCCTAGTCGTTTTTCTAATTTTGATATAAATGTCATTATGTACATAAAATCTCAATCCGCATAGCAAAAAAAAAAGTCGGCTTAATTTTTCCTTTCAGAAAATCTACGAACCTGAACCTAAAAATTACAGATCTAGGTTCGTAATTTATAAACCTGAGCCTGAAAACTGAGAAGATAGTGATATTTTGATAAAAGTGAAAGAAAAATAGCTAAAAGACCAATTTAAAAATATATCAATTTCCTTTTTCATATTTTATTAGGCAAAGTTGCAAAAAAAAAATCCTTCCATACTTGCTTTATAAAAGAGAATTTAATTAAAATACCCAAAGTTTGACTTTGACTTACCAAAATACCCATTTTTTTCAACTTTTGCCAAAATAATCATTTTCCCGCGATCAATAGCGGGACAATAGCGGGATCAACATTTTCATTTTATACCCTATCCCGCGATCGTGGGACAATAGCGGGGACAATAGCGGGATCAACATTTTCATTTTATACCCTATCCCGCGATCGCGGGACGTATCGCGGGAAAAATGGGTATTTTGGCAAAAGTTGAAAAAAATGGTTATTTTGGTAAGTCAAAGTCAAACTTTGAGTATTTTAATTAATTTCCGTTTATAAAACACATATTAAAAAATTCCTATTTAAGCATATATAGTTATGAAATTATTTTATTCTATGGAATATATAAAATACATCCAGCTTCATATATAATATATCAGTATTCATCATTAAAATAGAAGATTTCTAAATTAATAAACTCTAATAATTGTATGCAATCCAAAATATAAATTAAATAAAAGTATTTTTTATGCATGAGGTGTTTCCATCTAACTTATAAAGGAAGATTCTTATCTTGGTCAGACTTGAACACTTTCACTATGCAAAGGTTCAAGGTGCAAGACTCCACATTTACTTATGCATAACACCCTCATAAATTTCAGAATTTGGTTAGTATCTGTCATGTCAGTCTTTTCAAATTTGAGTCTATTTTGAAAATAGTGATGGTTTGTTGGGAAAGATTTTCAAAATAAATTAAAGTCTTAGTTATTTTTGGGTTAAGTCTTAGAAAGAAAGGAAATAACAATAAAGAAAAGTTGGTACATAAGTGGAACCATTTTCCATATATTAATTTATATATATTGGAAATGGTTGGAATCCAAAATGCGTGCGCCCGTGGGTGCAATGTGGCGCTTTGATGGCGCACACACGCATCACTGTGAGCCGCAAGTTTTATTTTCGACATGTCAGTTAGTGACAGCCCTGGACAGTTGCATCAGTTTGGTTGGATCAAACATGACAATTCACTTAAAGTCACACTTGTTCGTGAACAATCACTACGGTGTGACGGGCTACGTGGAACAGATGTGACAATCCAGAAGCGTCAACTTTGGCGACTGCTGACTTCGGTTGTGACTACCAGAACAATTGTGATGGTTCAAACCATCGCCAATGCCATAAACTATCACAAACAGTGAATTCATGACATATCAAAGAGCTGTGATATTCTGCCTATATATACCTATCTAAGAGCACTAAAATCTATCTCTTAATATACAATATTACCCTAAAGATGTCTTACTATAGAACTACATCTTTTAGGCTTCACGAAATCCTTAATTACTCAATAGTTTAACCATGATTATCACTACTAGTGCGGTGTTGATAATCGGTCTAAAAAAACTGCTTCATTGTATTTTGAGAGGCAATTCGTCAAATCCCAAAGCACCTACGGTGGGGGAGAAATTGCTTTAAGGATAGAGAGTTACTCGCCTTGAAAGCAATAAGTAGTAGATTTCCTTGTCCTTTCTAGCCTTTGTTTTAGTACCCCAAAACCAACATACCTAGAGTATCAGTTTGCCAAACAGTCTTGGGAGTTGTTTACCAAACTTTTACCGGGAAAACACTTACCGGGATTCACTTACTTTACCGGTTAGCATGGCAAAGTCCGAGAATCTTACCCGGTAACTGAGGGAGAAGAATCTTACTAGGGAAAAAACGCTTACCACAATCTATTTTGACGAGCAAGAACGTTGCCGAATAAGGCAAGTAAGGGTGACAACTCTTGTTGGTAAGTGCTTACTCGGTAAAAGTTTGTTAAACGACCCCTTAGCTTCTTGGAGACTCTAAGGTGGCGTTTGTTTTTTAAGAGGTATGCAGTCTGAAGTCTTATTTCACTTCTGATCGATAAGAGGTGGTGCTGAAGTCTGCAATCTGAATCAACAAGACTGTTTGTTTTTATAACGTTTGAAGTCTGAAATCTGAATCTGAATCAACAAGATTTTTTAATTTTATAAGTTACAAAATAGTAAAAACTATTGTCGTATTCTTTTTAATTTTAATTACATTTCATAATAACATTACTTGGTCTTCCAACCCACATAAGAAGAGTATCATCATGGTTTCCCTCGGTTCCTAAAGCTACCAAAGAGTAAAAACATCAGCAATGCAAACTTTTTATCTTCTTCTTTGACTTCTACTACTTTGGCTTCACATGCTTTTCTTAGGAATAGAACTAGTTCTCATGGGTTAAATTCTTTTAGCACAACAGATACCACAAACTCCAACACATTGTTCAACGATGTGGCTGTTTGTTTTTTCTGAAAAAACATAAACCAAAAAGCATAACTCTGTAATACAACCTTCAAGCCAACGATGGGTTTCCCTTTTCAAGGGAATGGAATCAACTCATCAAGTATGGAAACTTTCAAGAAAATGGTGAAAGAATCATGTTACCCTTTGGAGTGTTGAACCAACAACATTCATCAAGTGACAGTGACCAAAATATGGAATCAAAGATGAACTGTTCTACTTCGAATGGACCCAAACATATGCATGTTCTACTTCGAATGATATGCACAAATGGTTACAAACCTCAACGATAATCGAGGGTTTTAGTTGATTCCATGTAAAACGCACATAAAGTTGAGATTTACCTGATAACCGAGAGTTGGTAACAGATGGAGTTGGAGCCGGAAGAGAAGCAAAAACTCGAGATTTCTGATGCAAAAAATTCATTCCAAATCGGCCCACAAGGACGAAATTGACAGAAAAAAGCTGGAGGGGAAGGGAGATCGAGTGTATTTGCTTTCGATTTGGGTTCCGTGGAACCGGATAAAGTGATGAACTGGTGGCAACTATAAGAGGTTTTAAGATATTAGGTTACCTCTTCTGATTTCAGACGAATTTCAGACTTAAAGCCTCTGGAATCTGAAAAAAAAAACAATCTGAATGTAAAAACGTCTGACAGATTCAAACTTCAGAGGTATTAAGAGGGTTTTTAGAAAAAACAAACAGCCCCTAAATGTAATTTTTAAGGATAATTTAATGTTAATATTATTTTAAGAGACAAGTTCTTAACCATTAACCAACATTTTTGTGGGCAATCAGAGCCGTTATAGGCAAGTTCGATTGTCAATCTATATAGAGCTTTAGCTTTTCTGCCCCATCAATCAAAGTTAAAATTATTGATTCCAATTAGAATGCCATGATTTATTTACTAGCCTGATTCAAGCAGGTACGCATCTCCCTTACTTTCAGCACAATTTCCAATCCAAGCTTCATCTACTATTCTCAATCCAATCCTACATCAACAAAATCATCCAAAACCCAAATCACCTATTGCAACGCCCTCAGGTTTTTGTGATCAAACTGTGGTGGGGTTTGGGTATGAACATAGTTGCTCTTGGTGTTATCAAATCTGATTGGAAGCAATTTTTTGGCTTTTGGTTAGTTTTGTTTCATTTCTTTGGGAGGGGGGTTTACAATTTTGCTCAGTTAGATATAAGAAGTTACTGTTATTTGTTGCTGCTCCTTCTTCACCAGGTAATTTTGTCGCTGGATGGTGGCCTACTTCTGCTTTAATCATATTTGTTGGAAACATGTATGCTGGATGGCAAGTTTTTGGGTCCAAAATGAAGGTTGTGATTAGCAATGATTCTTATCCCAGTCAAAGAGGTATTTTGGAATATTGGTTTTATTCCTTGATTGGTTTTGATAGTCTCTTTATTTGTTCCTACACTTCCTGCTTTTTTTGTTGTGTGAGTTTTGCTTCTCCTCTCCCTTTTGTTTGGTCTAACATTGAGGTTCCAATGGGGTGGTTGATCACTGATCCCACCTAGTTGCATGCCTCTATTCCAAGCCCTTTGGGCAAGATATGGTATTGGATCTTGGTCACTGACGTATCCAATATCACCATCTTTCTGGAATATTCTGATTTCTGTGTTTATTGGAAGTGGCTGGATTGTTGATCCAAACCCTCAATTATTTGATAATGACTCTCTGAGAAACACTTAGTGAAAATTGTAAGTAAACAGTATGTATTAATGTTTTGTCATCAAAGAAAATACTAAGTCTGTTTAGTATCGCTGATAAAAACATATGCCTTAAATTACACATTCAGCGACACTGTTCATCAACAAGCCCTGAGCTTGTTCAGTCTTGTTGATGACCACTGATAATCTTAGTTGTTTACTTATGATCCCTGAAGACAAGTTTCACGTCAACAATGTTCTACGTTGAAGTCGAAGATCAAGCCAAAGAACCAGCGACAAGTCTACTAATGAACTGATGCGGATATCAGCGAAACCAAGATTTGTCCACTCAACGTGAAGTTACAAGTAGAAGACTTCAGCGAACGCTGAACTTTATCACTCGCTGATAAAGAACTATTCAGCGAACGCTGATCATGAAGTCTTCCTCTACAAGTTACTTTTGTCTTAACCCCTTGCACGCCTCCGTACGAAAATGTCAGAAAGCACATCCCTTTTTTCCAGGATCGTACAACCAACTCTGATTCTACACTGTACATCATGCGGCTACTAAGGTTGTCTACAAAGGTCAAACCATGCAACCAAGCAGCTGTTGCCACGTGTAAAGTTGTACTGATATGCATTAAATGCATGCAATATATAAGAAGAACCCTACTTCAGAAATGAAGTGCTCGGCCATCTTCTTCTTCCTTACTTCTGTGTGTTAGAATACTATTAGTAGTATTCTTATCTCCTTTCTATCTTATTTCTAGTGCAAGAAATCTTAGTGATTCTCTTAACTTGTTTAGATTAGGTTTATTCCTTAATCTTATTCCGCAACAAGTTGTAAATTGTTTGATACATATCAATAAACAATTTAGAAAAGTAAAATATGTGTGTTTGTATTCAACCCCCCTTCTACAAACTTGTATAACCCGTTCGGGACCAACAAGTGGTATCAGAGCAGATTGTTTAACCGCATAAACAAGATATTGCTTATACTATTCTTTTCTCTTCTTTGCTATTTTCTAAAATGGCTAACAACACAAACACTAACTACATTGACAATGGTTCTCTTGCAAAACCCCCTAGATTTTCCATAGATAACTTTAATATGTGGAAAAATAGGATGATACTCTTCTTAGAAGGTGTAGACCCTACTATGCCTTATTACATCGAAAACGGACCATATATTCCTGTTAGAATTGATCCTGAAGTTCCAGGCACTAATATGAGAGCTGCCATTCCTGAAAGGATCATTCCCAAGGAACCTCACAATTGGTCTGATGAAGACAAGAAGAAAGTGGCTATCGACACAAAAGTCAGATCCATTCTTTCCATGGCTCTTCCTGACAAAGTCTACCATTCCATCATGAACCTAAAAACCTCCAAAGCCATGTGGGACACAATTTGTGTTCAATATGAAGGTACGTCTGAAGTCCAGGACTCAAGAAAGATCAACCTGGTAAGACAATATGAAAGCTTCATTTGTGGTAAGAATTAATCTCTCTCTGAAGTACATCAGCGGTTTAACTGTTTAATTATAGATCTGAAAACCGTTGGTAAGGAATATTCTAACTTTGAAATTCTGACAAAGTTCTTAGAATGTTTACCTGAAAGCTGTTGGGATTTGCTTGTCCCACATAGACCAAGAGAGAAAATCTAGATAGTTTTATATTAAGAGTTCCCTACCTCTTAATAAATTGGCTAACTAGTAAGTTGTGCCAAGGACATATTTAAAGTCAAAGATGGGCCTTGGGCCTTGGGGCTCTTGGGGTCTCTTGACTTGAACGAGATATGGGTAAATAGTGCGTTACGCGATTTTTTGCGAGACTTCAGTTTTTGATAAACAGGGACTTACGCGGTTTATCACGCGGTTTACAAACCGCGCAACAAGCCGCGCATCCCTCTGGATGGTTTCGACAAACAGACCACTACGCGGCTTTTCCCGCGGCTTACATGTCGCGCACAAAACCGCGCGTATCACTGTTTCGTCAGTTTCTGGTGGTTTGCGATTCTGTTGTTTGAGAAACCTATATATACCCTATTTCTCTCTTTTTTTTTGGCAGATTAAACATACACAAAAAGTAGATTCTCTTAATTTCTCTCCTTGTTCTTCATTGTTCTTCAAGATGGAAGTGTAGTTCGATTCGTCGGGTTCGAGATTTCAATTCTTGAACGGATTGTTGTATCCTCTAGATAGACGTCCATTCTCTACGGTACGAGGGACGAATTTCTGTCTAAGGACACTGCATCGCATGCCTCAATCCAAATAACGATATTCTTCAACTTCGTGATCAAGAAAGTCGAGTTAGTCATCTTTCTTGAATCTTTGATTATGTATTTTCGTTTATATATAAATTTTGGATATATGTAACATCCCAAAAATTTCAAGCAAATTTAATATTTTAAAATAAACATTACATTTATAACAACTCATTAAATTATCCCAACGTTTCGTTTGCAAACACATAATTAATATCTTTATAAAATAAAACCAGCGGAATAAACGTTTAATTATTAAAACCATAAAGCAACCAGCTCTCCTCGCGCGCCAGTGTGTACTCGTCACGCCTTGGAGCCGCCCGTACCTGAAACCACAGTTTATTGGGAAAGGGTAAGCATGAAGCTTAGTGAATTCAAACACCATAAATAACACAGTTATTTCCACACCACCATAAACAGATAATTGCACATAAACAGCATACAAGTCTACGAACAAATCATAGACGTGCATACTCACACCAACCCACCTAATAGGCAAACGTCGGTCCCACCGACCACACGACAACCGTGTAAACGCAACCCGGCACCCCCGGGTTCTTACGCCGCCCGCATATACAACCTTCGCAACCCGGCACCCCCGGGTTCATACGCCACCCGCGTATACAACCTCTGGCCCCACCAAGTCACTACGCCACCCGCGTATAAAAACTCCGGCCCCGCCGGATCCTCGGTCCCACCGAGTTAACGTAACAACATAGTATCAACTAGACACCCCACCATCTGGTTCCACAACACAATCACATAAAGCTACCACACACGTACTATAGCAATGATAAAACAACCGTTATTACATCCGCCTAGACACCCCACGATTTAACCCCACACCACAAGCAAATAGAACTACCACACATACACACAACGTAATGTAAAAATAACCGACATTAGTTATAGTGAGAGAACTCACCTCGAATGCGCGCCTAGCTCAACAATACAAATTCGAGCTTCCCAATTACGGTCACTTCCCAGCACCTAAACGCACGTTAAAACGTATCAATACGAGACCCGGACCCTACGACACGACACCCGCTTAAACCGTCACTAAAACTACTTCCCGGTCTCGCCAAACAGGTCTGTTCGGGACCTGTTTCGACCTCCTTAAACCCAGTAAATTCCCAATATTATTTCATGATCAGAAAGTACTCTGAGTTAGGGTTGCAAGGACATATTATACGCCTCCTAACGATTTTTCTACAATTTATTATGAATTAGACACGAACGACTACCAAAGCTGCCAGTTTTCGGTCCAACCTGCACAAACAGCCCAATACAGCCTAGCTACGGGCTTAATCAGACTTTCGGCAAAACACGAAAAACCTTCCCAACTCGATTTGGGAACTTTGGGCACCAATTTCACCTCAAAACGAGTTACGAGTAAAACGTTATGGTCTACACAAAACAGTGGCAGATTCCAGAATTTTACACATAAAATGACGAATCACCGAACTTGCGACCACTTTTTCGCCCAGCTAGAGACCGAACCAGTTTTCCGCTAAAACACGGAAAACGTGCCCGACCCCGAACTTGAACCGTGGGCGCCAGTTTCGGCTCGAACGGAGTTACGACGGAAAAGTTATGATCACACGAAAACTGGACAGCACACTTAGAATTTTCATAAAACCACGATTTATAAAAACGGTTTGTACGATTCGGCTTAATCGATTAAGTCACGGGTTAAGGGCTCTACAGTGACTATGGTCTGGTCACGGCCACGCGCCACCCACTGCCATCTCCGGCAGTGGTGGTCGCCGGTGGCGACCGGCGGCGGCTACTTCGCCGGCGACTAAAACAAGAACAAGAATCGAGATCTTAACGTTTACCTCTCGACGAACAACGGTGGCGGCAGCGGTTTCCGGCGACTGCAGCGGCTGTGCCTCCTCCTCCGGCGTCTTTCACCTCCGGCGATCTCTCTCCCGACTCCTCTCTTGCTCGCCGCCGATTCTCTCTCTCTCTCTCTCTTCTCGGTTCTTCTCTATCTCTCTCTCTTCTCGCGATCTCTCTCTCCCTCTTCGGCCGCACCACACAAGAAAAGGATAGGGTTTTGGGTGATGGTTTGGTTTGCTTGATACACAAGGAAAAAGGAACGAGAATGGGTTTCAGCCATGGGCCGAGACCCATGCAACAAGTTTCCAAGATTTGAACAAATAGTCCCTCAACTACACCTTATCTCACCAACTACACCAAAAAGACACGAATGCTAACATTTTGGTCCTTTTCGACACCAAACCAAAAACCAAAGACAAATAAAGGTAAACATTTTAAATTATTAAAAATAATTAATAAACGTACCGGGACACGGGCTTTACAATATATATACATATAAATAAATTCAGTTTTTCCATTTGATTCTATATTGTGTGTTACGAATTTCAATTCGTGTATCTAAGGTCTAACAATCTTAGACAGAAAATTCGTTGACGATGGATAACTCTTCCTTGTTGAAATCGCATGTGGAGAAACCCGAAAAGTTCAAGGGTTCCGATTTCAGAAGATGGCAACAAAAGATGCTCTTCTACTTGACAACTTTGAAAGTGTCGAACGTGCTTACCGATCAAGCACCGACACCGCCGGTTGGAGAGGGATAAAACGCCCCATCTCAAATTGAAATGGCTATGTTCCAACGATCTTTGGATATTTGGAACGCGAACGAATATAATTGTCGGAATTATATTCTTAATGGTTTGGATGATGGTCTTTATGACATATATTCATCCTTCACTACGGCAAGAGAAATTTGGGAGTCGTTGGAATCAAAGTACAAGACGGAAGTCGCTTGTTCCAAACGATTTATCGTGGGCAAATTCCTAAACTTTAAGATAACAGATTCCAAACCGGTCGTGAAACAAGTAGAAGAAATGCAAATCTTGGTCCATGAATTGGAAGTCGAAGGTATGGACATCAACTCTAATTTTGTTATTGGTTCAATAATTGACAAGTTACATCCATCCTGGAAAAATTTTAAACTCTATCTTAAACATTTGTCCGAGGATATGAGTTTTGAGCAATTGATACTCAAATTGCGGGTGGAGGAGGACAACCGGATGAACGAGAAGACGGACGCTATCTCATTGGAACCAAAAGCAAACATGGTCATCGGTAACTCATCAAGGACAAAATTCCAAAAAGGAAAGGGAAAGGCTACGGGTTTCAAGTATAACCTCAATACTTCAAACCCGATGTCCGTACAACGAAAGCCTTTCAAGAAACGTGTGATGAGTTGCTGGGTATGCGGAAAACCGGGGCATCGAGCAAAGGATTGCCGCCATAGGATAGACCATGGTGGTCCCGGAGGAGGAGGCGCCGGAGGAGGAGGCGCCGGAGGAGGAGGTGCCGGTGGAAACCCCCATCAAGCCAACGTGGTCAATGCTCCAAATCAATTCGTTGGAGTAATTGAGGCTTTTATGGTTACAAACGTGACCGATTGGTGGGTTGATACCGGTGCCACCAAACACATTTGCAACTCCAAGAACATGTTTGCCACTTACCAAAAAGTTGATGATGAAGAACCCATGTATATGGGTAATGCCACGACCGCGAAAGTTGAAGGGAAGGGAAAGGTGAATCTCAAGCTTACATCGGGGAAGGAACTTGTGCTCACCAATGTCTTGCATGTACTGGCTATTACAAAGAACTTGATTTCTGGACCCACACTTAGTAACAAAGGATTCAAGATGGTGTTTGAATCGGACAAATTTGTGATTACTAAGGGTGGGATGTATGTTGGCAAGGGCTACCTTAATGAGGGGCTCTTTAAACTCAGTGTGATGAACAATGATGATGTAAATACTGTAAATGTTGTAAATAGCAATAAAACCGCAGGCCCTAGCTCTGCTTCTATGTACATGCTTGACTCTTCTTCTGTAACACCCTGGAATTTGGAAAGAGCAACTAATTTAAAATTTCGATAATACATCCACAATAACCGAATTTATCCCAATAAACTAACAAGGGAAACACCTCAATTTAAAGTCTACGATTGACCTCAACAAATGATGACCCCAAATTACATTACAAGACTAAAACCACCTCGGGTGTTACTTAATCCAAATATAAGTTGCTAATCCCAAAATAGATGCGGAAGACTTTACTAAACACTTCACCTCTCGTGCACACTACTAGCACCCACCACATCATAATGTAGCTAGAGTTACCCCAACCTGAGCTTGTTGCACATGCCGACAAATAAAAAGGGTTAGGCTTACGCCTAGTGAGTTCAAGCATTTTATCATGACTACATAAAAATCATATATCGGAAGGTTATGGTTTTAGTCATGATTTAGATAAATCTGTCGTTGAAAGTTGCGACAAAGATTATTATTTCCAATGGGTTTCCCAAACGAGCATAAATGACTCATTTTCCAACGCACTCAAAATCTAGAAGAAAAGTTCCCCAAAATGTATAAAGCGTTTTCTAAAATGAATTCCAAACCCAACTCACTCAAAACGTATTTGGGCATAAATAACCCAAGAATACAAACGTGGACAAAACTTCAATATTCCAAAACATCCAATAAGTATGAAGAATAGAACCCTGCCAATAACCATGAATACAGTTCGTATAAATAAAGTACGTCACCGAAAATATGGATAAAAACATATACCCAAAACCACACCTTTCGGTGACGGGGGAGACCCGATTCCATCGAAAGTGACGGGCACACAAAGTTAAGTCACTCGTGATGTTACTGGATTACACCTCAAGCCCCGACCTTAGTTCCCATGCCATAAAGACATCACAACCTCAAGCCACAAATAGATTGCCTTTATTGCATACCCCGTAGAGTTACACCTCAAGGACTTACAGGCGACCTTATTGCATATCCAGTCTAGACGAGTTACACCTCAAGGACTTCAATGTCCCTTATTGCCTACTCGCTAGTGGGCCCCACGACCTACGCATATAACCATGCGTTCCCATAGTCCACTCCTCGTGCACAAAGAGATGGACCGTCAAATAAAGACTGACTCATATCCCTATGGATCCAATGCAACACAGTCTACCAAACATGCTCAACCCGGAATGATTAAAACACCCACACATGTAAATATCAATAATGAGCAATAAAATGCATCAAGTTGCAATAAATGCAAACCATAAATAAGACTCCACATTACCATTTAAAACCGGACAAATGTCCCCAAGCTTTCTCAAAGACAAACCCGAGCAAAATGCTCCAAACTCGTTAGACCCATAAATGACGGTCATCCTTGCATAAAATGTGTTTAAACATTGTTTAGGTAAACAAGTACCCCCCAAATCATCCTTAACTCCAAAACTCGACACGGTTTAAACAAAAGGGTTTCCCAAAGGATTCATACCCTTATAATTCTCAAAATAACTCTTGACACTAAATCGTGTTATTCCCAAATGGTTTACAAAATTAATTACACTAAAATGATTAAACCATCAAATAGACATCATTTTGAGCAATAAATCTTTTAAATACATATTATGATTTCTAACCATCCAAATAACTAAAGCCCCAAATATGGGTGTTTTACACATTTATGAAGATAAACACTTCAAAAAGAGTCAAACCATTCAAATAACTCAACCACATATATTTTCAAGTAAAACACACACATATTTGTAAAATACTCATTTTGGCATGTACAAAGTTTTCGCAAAGTAACTTGAACTCACCTTGCTAGATTTAAGCTAAATCTAGAGTTCTCCACACGTAAGCTCCTTTGAAGAACTTGAATCCTCAAGCCCAACTTCCAAAAACCTAGATCCACAAGTTTCCAACCATAAATAATCATATCCAAACACTTATATATGTTTCCCCTAACATAAAACATCCAAAAATCACCAAAACACCAAACCCTAACTTCTTAGATGAAGAAAAGTGAGAAGTTTACCTCAACCACCACCAAATACTCTTAGATCATTCATCATACTTCAAAACTCTTTCTAGATCCTTGAAGAGCTCTCAAAAACGAAACCGTATCAACTTGAATCATCAAAATCGGAGTTGTGGTGAGAAAGTTATGAAGGTTTGAAGTTTGTGGCTGAAAGTTCGCGACTTAATGTTTGTCCCGCGGTTTAGAAGTCGCGTGGAAAGCCGCGCGGCTCCCTGTTTGGTCGGTCGGTCGGTCGGATACTGTTTCGGCCGTAACTTCTTCGTTATAGCTCCGTTTTCGCTCCGGAAAGAACCGTTGGACTCGTATTCGAATTCCCCATCCAACAAGACCATAAAATCTAGGATTTAACCCCAAAACTTATTTTTCATATTTTTCTTAAAGATCGGTTCCACACTGATTCGACATGGTACTTATCCGAAATTATGGGTGTTACAATCCTCCCAACCTTAGAATGATTTCGTCCTCGAAATCTAGTTCTCACACAATTCTTTCTGTTTCAACCAGATTCGAATCTGAATCCCCACAGAATTGTACATAACAATTTCTTGGTGTTACTCACAATGAGTCCTTGCTTAGGCATAATACACTTACATCCAATTGAAGGCCTATTTTACTAGTTTGGGCTTTCGACCAGCAGACTTAAGTTGTCTCCCAACCTTAGAATGATCCATACTATCCCAACGATAGATTCGAGCTCCTCAATCACTCCACATCCACATGTTCTTAAATTTTATCTTCAAACTAGCCCAAAGCTCAATCACCACCGAAATTAATTAAAACCTCTGAGTCTCAAATATTTTTGCCACTTGGACTAGCATTCACTCCTAATAGATTCCATCAATTCCAACACCAACGGTCATCACTAACCCATCAATTACATAATTCCAAAGATACGTCCAATTATCAAACATCAAGTTGACAGTTTCTCTTACCATGCAAGGAAAGTCATTTCCCTAAATTCTCTCATAACAAAAGAGCATCTTAAGATTACTACTACCATTACCATCATTCTTTTAAAATCGGCTACAATCCCCCGATTACACTAAAGGTGCTTGGCCTCAAGCCCAAAAGTCAATACCTAAATATATCACCTACCTCAAATAGGTTACCGCGCATTTATTCTCTTAATTACAAAGGCCATCGTCCCTTAACCGATACCATTCAGTCTACGGTATTACCACACGTGAAATACTCAAGCTTCCACCGTCGAAGTGCTACACGCATTTACTCTTAACCGGGTTACTTACCCTTTCTAAGGTCCTAACGAGTTCAAGGTTTTCAAGTGCGTTATTTAATAAATATGCCAATTAATCAAAACCATTCACAAAATTTCAACTTAAAGATCTTCATATCAAATAAATCGTACGCATAGAAAACTACTATCGTTAATTCGGTAGTTACACAAAAATGGACACGCTCGTCCCACATATGAAAATCATGTTGAAAATTATTCCATTGTAGTTCCGTTTACCCACAAAACGCAAAAGCGAAATAAACAATTGCTTTAAAATAAACCGCCACAGTTCTAGTATGGATTGACTCATGACATGCACGTAAAGTAACTGCTCGACCTTAAACAGGGTGCAACAGAAAGGTGTGCACATATTTCAAAGGAAGTCCCAAATGACATTTGACTACAAAATTTCCTTTATAGCCATAAGATGGCATGGAACAAGGTTCACCAACAAAATTTTGCGCGCGTCAGTTCATTTTACAAAACGATGAAACGGTTTACAAATTCACCTTAGTCAAAACACAAAATGACTTGTGTAAATTCCATATTTAAATCCAAAACCCATCCGTTTCCATCACTTGAAAATATCGACTAAAACATCTTAAAACCTTACATTGGGGTAGGCATGCAAGCTTGTAACACTCCCATAGAAATTTCCTTGAAATGAAATAACATGCATTAATTAACTCACACCAACATTTCAAAAGATGGGGTTCTTTAAATCGATTTCCAAAATTTCCTCAAATGGTCACATAACGACACACGAGCAAAATGTTTCTGACAAAACTGCACACAATAATGTATTTTCAAAAAGAAAAATTAGGAGGAACAATTTCTAGTAAATGGTTGACACCGTAGAGGGTCAAACCGACTTCAAATCTCGAATTGTACTAACGGTGCGAGTCAATGTTCAAAAACATGAGAAATTACATGCACCATAGTTTTATACAAATAATTTTTCTAAAATCTTCCTCACGAAGCATTTCCCAAAGTTTCGTACTTGGAACATAAATGTCAAAACATCATTGCTTAAAATGTATTTGTCAAAGATACTCAAAACGCACATTTCCTCAAATACCAAAAGGTTTTTAATTTTCCAAAATATTCGGCAAATCAAAATTGACCAATGTCAACGACTCATACCTTAGTGTTTTCCAAATATCACGTATCATAAGCCACCCGTGATCCCCACACCACTAAAACATGCTTTGACCAAATGGCCTTTCATTTAAACAAGGAGTTAATAAAACGTTTTCATCCACGACTCGTTTAACAAAGTGTCGAGAAATAATGGTTACCAAGCTATGCATACCCCTAAGCCGACATAACTGTAAAGCTCGTGTCCAGGTTTGAATTTTATTTAATTGTTTTATATTTTTCTCCTAGCGGAACTTTTTAACGGGTTAGTTGGCAAGGACCTTAAATGTTATAAATCGGTTAGAACTAATGGAATGGACGTTTATTAATTTAGCAAGAGGTGGAGTTAGTTGAGGGGCCAAAAGTGTTAAAGGGCCAAAATTATTGATTTCGGCCCATGCAATTTCTTAACCAAAACCCATTTTTTATCTTTGTGTTTGGTGTCGTGGGTTAGCAGAAAAGAAGAAAGAAGATTTAAAAAAAAAAATAATAAAAACTAAACTAAAACTAAACCCTACGCCCCTCTCCCCTTCTCGTTTATTTGGCCTCACACAAGAAATCAAAACCCAAAACCCTAAACACCTCCCTACCACCCTCCTCCTTGCTGCTGCCGTACCACCCCACACCACCGGCCGGCGCCGCTGTTCTTCGTCGGCGAGAGAGAGAGAGAAGAGCGAGAGAGAGAGACGACCGGGAAAAGAGAAGCAGTCGAGAAGTGGAACTGCTGCTGCGTTTTAAACGTGAGGTAAGGTTTCGTCTCCGTCCCTTTTCGTTTTTCTTTGTCGTCGCTGAATCACCGGAAAACCGCCACCGCCGCCGCCACCGCTGGCGGCCATGGCGGCTGTAGGTTGTTGCCGCCGGGAAACCACCAGCCCAGTGGTTGTATGGGTGTGGGTGTGTGTCGAGACGGTTTAGGTTGGTAAGCAATTCTCGTTTATTTCTTTCGTTTCGTTTCGTTGTTGTCTCGCCGCCGCCGTCGACCACCACTGCCGGAGGTGGCAGTGGGTGGTGCGCGGTTGAGTCCAGCCCCTAGCAACCTAAACCCCAGCCTAAGTGCCTGTTTAGCTAAACCGTAAACCCGAATCGCATAAACATTTAAATCGTTGCAAAATCGTCATTTTATGTGATAAACGCCTTTCTGCCCCTGTTTTCGTTTGATCATAACTTTTCCGTCGTAACTCCGTTTGAGCCGAAACTGGTGCCCACGGTTCACGTTCTGGGTCGGGTACGTTTTTCGTGTTTTAGCGAAAATCTGGTTCGGCCTCTAGCTAGGTGAAAAAGGGGTCGTTTTGACAGCAGTCGGTCAATTTTTATGTGACTTCCAGCATGCTGTCCAGTTTTTCTTTCGTGCATAACTTTTTACTCGTAACTCGTTTTAATGTGAAATTGGTGCCCAAAATTCCCAAATCGAGTTGGGAAGGTTTTTCGTGTTCTGCCAAAAGTCCGATTAAGCCCGTAGCTAGGCCGTATTGGACTGTTTGTGCAGGCTGGACCGAAAACTGTCAGCTTTGGTAGTCGTTCGTAAATAATTCATAATAAATTGTAGAAAAATCGTTAGGAGGCGTATAATATGTCCTTGAAACCCTATCTCAGAGTACTTTCTAATCATGAAATAATATTGGGAATTTTCTGGGTTTAAAGGGGTCGAAACAGGTCCCGAACAGACCTGTTTGGCGAGAGCGGAAAATAGTTTTAGTGACGGTTTAAGCGTGTGTCGTGTCATAGAGTCCGGGTCTTGTATTGACACGTTTTAACATGCATCTAGGTGCTGGGAAGTGACCGTAATTGTGAAGCTTGAATTGTGTTATTAAGCTGGGCGCGCATTCGAGGTGAGTTCTCTCACTGTGTAGTTAGGGGTTGTATGCATGTCATAATAGTTTGTATGTACTACTGTCTTTGTGGTGTAATCTAGTTGTTTGTGGTGTGTAATATTTGATTGGTTTGAATGCTTGGTATAAATGTGTTACATTACAATTCGGTGGGACCGAGGCCTCGATGGTACTGAGGTGTTGGTTACATTACAATTCGGTGGGACCGAGGCCTCGATGGTACTGAGGTGTTGGATACATTACAATTCGGTGGGACCGAGGCCTCGATGGTACTGAGGTGTTGGATACATAATTACTTGTAGGCGTTTACTCGTTTTATGTAACTGTGATGTTGTTGCTTATGTGCGGATAGGGGTGATGTGTATATAATTCCTATTTGCGCATGTGTTGGAATTCACTAAGCTTCGTGCTTACCCTTTCCCAATAAACTGTGGTTTCAGGTACGGGCGGCTCCAAGGCGTGACGAGTACACACTGGCGCGCGAGGAGAGCTGGTTGCTTTATGATTTTGATAATTAAACGTTTATTCCGCTGGTTTTATTTTATAAAGATATTAATTATGTGTTTGCAAACGAAACGTTGGGATCATTTAATGAGTTGTTGTCAATGAATTGTTAATTTAAAATTTAAAATTTGCTTGTAATTTTCGGGACGTTACAATAACGCATTTACATGAAATGATAATAAAACACTCAACTGACCGAAAGCGCATTAAGTAGACTGTTATAAAATACCATCAAGTGTTCTTTCATTCATTACTTATGTCATGTATAAATCAATCCACATACTGAACAGGTTACAACAAAATGTGCTAACACAAATCTTTGAAAGAGAATTTACGCGACACTAAAGTTTCAAAACTTATCTCTTTGGTCGCCTTTTGGCATCAAATTAACTTTTCTCAACAAAACTCGAGTGGGACCAAATGCCCAACATAACTTGTAAACTTTTCACATAAGTAAATAGAGTATGCACATTGTAAAACTGTACCCACACGACCCAAAACGTCGTACAATAAAACTCCATGAAATTCAACGAACCCAATGACTCTAGGTCAACCAAATAGCACCAAAAATTGTGTTTCAAAAGTCAAATTGCATTAAGTAAAATCATGGCTAAATGCCAAATTCCAAAATCCCTTCTATGGTAATACCACAAAAACAACATCGTTTAACAACTCACATTAAACAAATTATCCAAAGTAGTTTTACACAGACATCATGGAAAACAACTTTCCGTCCCAACTCTAACATATGTGGAGGAGATCCAATGTTAAAGTCACAAGCCGTAGTTACTTGCCCAACATCTTAAACATCATAAAAATATGATTATCATTATATCTAAAACAATGTTGAACAACAATGACGTAAAGCAAAACAAATTCCGGTGGAGTTTGCAACTCCCGCAATAAAACGGTTTCATGCACGTTCAAAACCATGATTTGAAATCTTGTGTGTGTGCTAAACATTTCTCAAAATTCAAAATACAATACATATAAGGATTTGAAACACAAGAATTAGTTGGTGCAATTTATTTTCAAAATAAACTTCGTGCATGACTTAGTCGGCATTCAACGTCTCCACTCATACTCCCCCAAAATCCT
Organism: Saussurea involucrata; assembly: GCA_033807775.1. Taxonomy (NCBI): domain Eukaryota; kingdom Viridiplantae; phylum Streptophyta; class Magnoliopsida; order Asterales; family Asteraceae; genus Saussurea; species Saussurea involucrata. The sequence goes on from CM066326.1 coordinate 18,876,883, forward strand.
CCGGTCCACTATTGTCATCCGGATAATCAACCTCTTAAGGCAAATTGGGAATCGCATCAATTAACCTTACGTTTTTTTTTCCTCAAATCAAAGTCGGCTCAATCAGCCTATGGTTCTAGTTCAACTATCAATCTTGACCCGAAACAGTCTACTTAAAGCAAATATCATGCTTATCGTCACTCCAAGTGACTAATACTAGAATCGTCCATCTATTCCAACGACTACTAGCTTAGAACTTTCTTCAATACCCCAACGATCATCACATTAAAGTAATTCAAGTACGCACATGTACTAGTAGGTTCACCATTACACTGGCCAGGTGTCACTATGAACGCACCATACATGATTATCCTTGTTACTCTCGATGTGATTCTCGTTTCTAACAACATCCATTGACCTCGAAACATCCTATCTTAAAGTGCCTAAAGGTGAATTTCACTCGCATTTGCTTAAACAAACGCTAGTTTGAGTCTAGGTATCCAAATTTAACACCTAAATCTCTCAAACTTATGCTTTTGTAACACCCTGGAATTTGGAAAGAGCAACTAATTTAAAATTTCGATAATACATCCACAATAACCGAATTTATCCCAATAAACTAACAAGGGAAACACCTCAATTTAAAGTCTACGATTGACCTCAACAAATGATGACCCCAAATTACATTACAAGACTAAAACCACCTCGGGTGTTACTTAATCCAAATATAAGTTGCTAATCCCAAAATAGATGCGGAAGACTTCACTAAACACTTCACCTCTCGTGCACACTACTAGCACCCGCCACATCATAATGTAGCTAGAGTTACCCCAACCTGAGCTTGTTGCACATGCCGACAAATAAAAAGGGTTAGGCTTACGCCTAGTGAGTTTAAGCATTTTATCATGACTACATAAAAATCATAGATCGGAAGGTTATGGTTTTAGTCATGATTTAGATAAATCTGTCGTTGAAAGTTGCGACAAAGATTATTATTTCCAATGGGTTTCCCAAACGGGCATAAATGACTCATTTTCCAACGCACTCAAAATCTAGGAGAAAAGTTCCCCAAAATGTATAAAGCGTTTTCTAAAATGAATTCCAAACCCAACTCACTCAAAACGTATTTGGGCATAAATAACCCAAGAATACAAACGTGGACAAAACTTCAATATTCCAAAACATCCAATAAGTATGAAGAATAGAACCCTGCCAATAACCATGAATACAGTTCGTATAAATAAAGTACGTCACCAAAAATATGGATAAAAACATATACCCAAAACCACACCTTTGGTGACGGGGGAGACCCGATTCCATCGAAAGTGACGGGCACACAAAGTTAAGTCACTCGTGATGTTACTGGATTACACCTCAAGCCCCGACCTTAGTTCCCATGCCATAAAGACATCACAACCTCAAGCCACAAATAGATTGCCTTTATTGCATACCCCGTAGAGTTACACCTCAAGGACTTACAGGCGATCTTATTGCATATCCAGTCTAGACGAGTTACACCTCAAGGACTTCAATGTCCCTTATTGCCTACTCGCTAGTGGGCCCCATGACCTACGCATATAACCATGCGTCCCCATAGTCCACTCCTCGTGCACAAAGAGATGGACCGTCAAATAAAGACTGACTCATATCCCTATGGATCCAATGCAACACAGTCTACCAAACATGCTCAACCCGGAATGATTAAAACACCCACGCATGTAAATATCAATAATGAGCAATAAAATGCATCAAGTTGCAATAAATGCAAACCATAAATAAGACTCCACATTACCCTTTAAAACCGGACAAATGTCCCCAAGCTTTCTCAAAGACAAACCCGAGCAAAATGCTCCAAACTCGTTAGACCCATAAATGACGGTCATCCTTGCATAAAATGTGTTTAAACATTGTTTAGGTAAACTAGTACCCCCCAAATCATCCTTAACTCCAAAACTCGACACGGTTTAAACAAAAGGGTTTCCCAAAGGATTCATACCCTTATAATTCTCAAAATAACTCTTGACACTAAATCGTGTATTTCCCAAATGATTTACAAAATTAATTACACTAAAATGATTAAACCATCAAATAGACATCATTTTGAGCAATAAATCTTTTAAAGACATATTATGATTTCTAACCATCCAAATAACTAAAGCCTCAAATATGGGTATTTTACACATTTATGAAGATAAACACTTCAAAAAGAGTCAAACCATTCAAATAACTCAACCACGTATATTTTCAAGTAAAACACACACATATTTGTAAAATACTCATTTTGGCATGTACAAAGTTTTCGCAAAGTAACTTGAACTCATCTTGCTAGATTTAAGCTAAATCTAGAGTTCTCCACACGTAAGCTCCTTTGAAGAACTTGAATCCTCAAGCCCAACTTCCAAAAACTTAGATCCACAAGTTTCCAACCATAAATAATCATATCCAAACACTTATATATGTTTCCCCTAACATAAAACATCCAAAAATCACCAAAACACCAAACCCTAACTTCTTAGATGAAGAAAAGTGAGAAGTTTACCTCAACCACCACCAAATACTCTTGGATCATTCATCATACTTCAAAACTCTTTCTAGATCCTTGAAGAGCTCTCAAAAACGAAACCGTAGCAACTTGAATCATCAAAATCGGAGTTGTGGTGAGAAAGTTATGAAGGTTTGAAGTTTGTGGCTGAAAGTTCGCGACTTAATAGACTCCAGAGAGTTGCGCGGTTTGTCCCGCGGTTTATAAGTCGCGTGGAAAGCCGCGCGGCTCCCTGTTTGGTCGGTCGGTCGGTCGGATACTGTTTCGGCCGTAACTTCTTCGTTATAGCTCCGTTTTCGCTCCGGAAAGAACCGTTGGACTCGTATTCGAATTCCCCATCCAACAAGACCATAAAATCTAGGATTTAACCCCAAAACTTATTTTTCATATTTTTCTTAAAGATCGGTTCCACACTGACTCGACATGGTACTTATCCGAAATTACGGGTGTTACAATCTTCCTTATGGCATTCCCGTCTAGGACATGTTAACTTCCGATCCATACAAAGGATGACAAAACTTGGGTTATTACCCAAGTGTTCCATGGATAACAATACAAAATGTGAGGTATGTGTTGAATCTAAATATTCAAGCCATCCACACAAATTTGTTGAAAAGTCTAATCAAGTACTTGGACTAATCCACAGCGATTTATGTGACTACAAAGCCACACCCACGTGTGGAGGAAAGAACTATTATGTATCATTTATTGATGATTGCAGTAAATATTGTTATGTATACCTAATACATACCAAAGATGAAGCTTTGAACATGTTTAAGACATACAAGGCTGAAGTTGAAAACCAACTTGACAAAAGAATAAAAACTATGAGATCCGATAGAGGAGGAGAGTATGAGTCTAAGGACTTTGCAGAATTTTGTTCTCATCATGGCATAGTTCACCAAACCACGACTCCCTATACTCCACAACAAAATGGAGTAGCCGAAAGGAAAAATAGAACACTGAAAAACATGATTAATTCAATGTTGATTACTTCGGGAGCACCACATAGTTTGTGGGGTGAAGCATGCTTAACTGCAAATATGATACTTAATAGAATTCCTCATAAAAAGAGCGATAAATCTCCTTATGAACTATGGAAAGGAAAACTTCCATCATACAAAAGGATGAAAGTGTGGGGTTGCCTTGCAAAGGTTCAAGTACCTTTACCCAAAAGGACAAAACTTGGACCAAAGACCATTGATTGTGTATATCTTGGTCCTGCAAGTAATAGTGTTGCTTATAGATTTCTGGTCTATAAGTCAAACAATGAAGACATCTACAACAACACAATTATGGAATCAATTGAGGCTGAATTCTTTGAACACATATTTCCTTACAAGGATAAAGGGAAAGAAATCTCTAATCCAAGGAAGAGAGTATGTGAAGTAGAAAATACCGATAGTGTTGAGAAACCAAATGAAGAGGGTACATCAAAGGCTCAAGAAGAAAACTTGGAGCCTAGAAGAAGTAAAAGGGGAAAGATTGCTAAAGACTTTGGACCCGACTTCATGACATTCGTTGTCGATGAAGAACCACAATCCTATAAAGCCGCCATGGACTCATCGGAGGCACCTTATTGGAAAGAGGATATTCAAGGTGAGATAGACTCCATTGTTCAGAATAACACATGGAGATTGGTAGATTTACCATCGGGTCACAAGGTAATTGGCCATAAATGGATTTTCAAGAGGAAACTAAGACCTGATGGCACCATAGAGAAATATAAAGCTCGATTAGTTGCCAAAGGTTACCGCCAAAAGGAAGGTCAATATTTCTTTGACACCTATTCACCGGTAACACGAATCACGTCCATTAGGACATTGATGGCTATAGCAGCAATTCACAACCTACAAATACATCAAATGGATGTGAAAACTACTTTCTTAAATGGTGAATTAGATGAAGAAATTTATATGCAACAACCGGAAGGTTTTGTTGTAAGAGGCCAAGAGAACAAAGTATGCAAACTTGTTGATCCAAACCCTCAGTGATTTGATAATGACCCTCTCTTATATACTTAGTGAAAATTGTAAGTAAACAATATGTATCAGAGTTTCACTATCGCTGATAAGTACTAAGATCTTACAGTACCGCTGATAGGAACTCTCGCTCTTTAGATTAAACATTCAGCGAACACTGTTCACCATAATACTCTGAGTCTGTTCAGTCCTTATGGTGATCGCTGATAAGTTAGTTGTTTACTTATGATCCCTGAAGACAAGTTTCACGTCAACATAGGTTCTACGCTGAAGTCGAAGATCAAGCTCAAGAACCAGCGACAAGTCTCCTAATGAACTGATGCGGATCAGCGAAGACTCAGATTTGTCCACTCAACGTGAAGTATCAAGTACAAGACTTTAGCTATCGCTGAACTCTATCATTCGCTGATAAAGAATGATAGATCGCTGAATCAACGAAAAGATGATCATAAAGTCCTCCATACAAAGTACTTTTTGTCTTAACCACCCTTGCACGTCTCCGTACGATATGTCAGAAAAAGAACCTCCTTATTGTCTGAAATCGTACAACCACTCTGATACTACACTGTTCAAACATGCGGCTACTAAGGTTGTCAACAAAGGTCAATGACATGCAACCAATCAGCTGCTGCCACGTGTAAAATGTAAACTGCAATGCATTAAATGCATGCAGTATATAAGAAGAAGAACTCACTTCATTTTGAAGTAACTTGCTAACTCTGGACAAGTTCATCCTTCTTATCTTGAGATAGGTTATTATTAGTAATTTCATTCTCTTTCTTAGTGCAAGAAACTTAGTGTTCCAACTTGTTTAGATTTAGGTTATTCCTTAATCTTGTTTCCGCAACAAGCTGTAAATTGTTAATGATTTATCAATAAACAATTTAGAAAAGTAAAATTTGTGTGTTTGTATTCAACCGCCCCTTCTACAAACTTGTATATCCCTTCGGGACCAACAAGTGGTATCAGAGAGGATTTGTTTAATCTCATAAACAAGATATAATCTATACTAAGATTTCTCTTCCTTGCTATTTCTGAAAATGGCTACCAACACAAACACAAATTATATCGACAATGGTTCTCTTGCAAAACCTCCTAGATTCTCCAGAGATAATTTTAATCTTTGGAAAAATAGGATGATTCTCTTCTTAGAAGGTGTAGACCCTACTATGCCTTACTATCTTGAAAACAGCCCATTTATTCCTATAAGAATTGATGCCGTAGTACCAGCCGCTGAGAATAGACCTGCTATTCTAGAAAGGCTGGTACCCAAAGAATTTCATACGTGGACTGACGAAGATAAGAAGAAAGTGGCTATCGACACCAAAGCCAGATCCATAATATCCATGGCTCTTCCTGACGAAGTCTACCATTCCGTCATGAACCTGAAATCCGCAAAAGCCATGTGGGACACAATCCGTGTTCAGTATGAAGGTACTGCTGAAGTCCAAGACTCTCGAAAGATCAACCTGGTAAGACAGTATGAAAGTTTCATTTGTGGTAAGAATGAGACTCTCTCTGAAGTTCACCAACGTTTTAATTGCTTAATAATAGATCTAAAAATTGTTGGTAAGGAATATTCTAACTTTGAAGTGCTGACAAAGTTTCTAGAATGTTTACCTGAAAGCTGGGATAGTTATTCTATGTGTCTCAAGCTGTCAAAGGATCTAAAATCAATGACCCTTGCTACCTTATATGGCACGATGCTGAATCATGAGCAATCAAGCCATCTTAAGAAGAATCTTGTAAAAGATTCCAAAAACACCTCTGTTGCTTTAATCTCAGAGGAACCTTCTACTCAGCGACCCGTGGTCACTATCACTGAGTTAGAAAGTAACTCTGAAAGGTCATCAGATTCTGACTCTTCAGATGATGATGAATCTTTGGCTCTCCTAACTAAAAAGTTCAGGAGATTCTCCAAAAAGAAAATGTTCAGAAAGAACAAACCTCTTTCTATAACTGATAAGCCAAGATCATCAGCTCCTGTTGATAAGGCTACTGCTACTTGTTTTAACTGCGAAAAGATTGGACATTTCGCTAACGAGTGCAGGTCTAAGAAAGTATCGAGAAACTCAGCGTTTCCCAAGAAATCCTTTATTCCCAGGAATAAAGATAACAAATACGCTAAGCTGAAAGAAAAGCATGCGAAGCTGAAAAGCTTTAAGAAGAAAGGCAAAGGCCTGATGGCTTACGATTGGGCTGCCTCTGAAGAAGAAGAATCATCATCTGACTCTGAAGATGATGAAGCCAATCTCTGTCTTATGGCAAAGATTGAAGATGAGGAAGAAAGTTCAGACATTCCCTCTACTTCAACCTCTGCAATTCAGGTATCACCTTCCTTCTTTACAAATATTACAAATATTGATGAAGTTGATAGTCTGTGTAAAATCGATCTTTTGACTAGAAGTTTATATGAAGCCATGAATGGCAAAACTGTAGTTGAAGATCAAAACATTGATCTCGCTGAACAGCTTAAAAACTGTCACCTTCAAATAGAAAAGCTTTCTAAAATTGAAGAAGATTTTAAAGATCAAGTGCATTTAAATCAGCTAGTCAAAATCGAACGAGCAGAAGCTATAGCTGCATTGAAAGCTGAAAAAGCTACTGTTGAAGGATGGTGTAATTCTTCAACAAAGATCACTGAGATAATTAAGTCTCAGATACCCCTGAGTGATAAACGTGGTCTCAGTTACAAATATGAAACTCAAGAATCAACCACTGATCGTTCCATGCTCTTATTTGGAACTTTTGTATCCTCAGTCGCTGGTACTTCATCCTCTCAGTGTTCCTCGTCCAGACCACCTATCCCTGAGGAAATTTCTACCTCTTCAAAAGGTAAAGAGAAAATGGTTTATCCAAAACCTACCTCTGTCTTTAAAGATAAAGGTAAAGGAATTGATTTTAACCAAAATCCTCAGAAGGGTACTTTAGTACCAAAGCTGAATGCTTCTAAAGCTTTAGTGATTTATTCCTCTGGATCAAGGAATCAGATCTCTGGATCTACTCAGCGTGGGTCTATTCAGCGATATACTCCTAGACTCAGAGTGGATGTCCTTGGTAAGAAATCTGAAGAACTAAACGTTCCTCTCATTTCAAAAGCCAAAAGCTTATTTGGTGCTGGTCCTTCAAATTCTAAATCTAAAGCTCAGCATTCAAATGGTCCTAGAACTACTTTTAGTTATAGGAAATGTTATCACTGTGGACTTACTGATCATATTGCTAGTAAGTGTCCCTCAGCCACCAAAGCTGAAAAGATAGCTAAGGTGAAGATTGCCCCCAAGGCAAACAAGACCACTGAGGTTAAGAAATTAACCAAAGTGAAGACTGACAAAGCTGAATCTTCAAATGCTGCGAAGATTGCTGAACCTTCCATTCCAACTACTTCCACTGACAAACGTGTACACATGGTTAAGTGGGTACCCAAGAAAAACTAATCTTCCTTGGTGATGCAAGTTAAGAAGGGTATCTGGTATCTCGATAGCGGATGCTCTAGACACATGACTGGAAAGAAAAGCCTGCTCGCTGAATACAAGGAAGATAAGGGTCCCTCTGTGACTTTTGGAGGAAATGGAAAAGGACATACACGAGGGTTTGGTGTACTCTCTAATGGTACAACCACCTTCAGAAGAGTCGCATATGTTGAAGGGCTGAAGCATAATCTTTTAAGCATCAGTCAGCTTTGCGACAAGGATAACAAAGTAATTTTTTCTAAGGAATCCTGCTTTGTCACTGACAAAAAGGAGAAGATAGCTCTCAGCGGTTATCGTTTGGAAAATGTTTATGTAATAAACATGGACTCAACCACCACTGAGAACTCCTGTTTCTTCTCAAAAGCCTCATCTGATGTCAACTGGCTATGGCATAAGAGGCTCTCTCATCTGAATTTCAGGACACTGAACACTCTTTCTTCAAAAGAGTTAGTCACTGGTCTACCTCAACACTCATACGTCAAAGAGTCTTTATGTTCAACGTGTAAGAAAGGGAAGCAGACCAAAGCAAGTCTCCTCAGTCTCATCTCCTCTACAACTACTCCATATGGATTTGTTTGGCCCTGTTAATAAACAATCCATCGTTGGAAAGAAATATACACTGGTCATAGTTTATGAATTCTATCGTTATACGTGGGTTATGTTTCTCCGTTCCAAGAGTGACACCCCTGAATAACTCATCACCTTTGTTCGAAAGATGGAAACCCTGAACAATTTGACCGTTCGCTCAATAAGGAGTGATCATGGGACTGAATTAAAAAACAGTTCTCTTGATTCCTTCTTTGAGAGTAAGGGTATTTCTCACAACTTTTCTTCAGTGAGAACACCGCAACAAAATGGAGTCGCTGAAAGAAGAAATAGAACAATTATTGAAGCTGCACGTTCAATGCTCAGCGATTCTCACCTGCCTACTCAGTTTTGGGCAAAAGCTGTCAACACCGCTTGTTTTACGCAAAACAGGTCGCTGATAGTCAAAAGATTCAATAAAACAGCCTATGAACTTTTTCATGGGAGAAAGCCTTCAATCAGCTTTCTTCACATCTTTGGATGTCAGTGTTTCATACTGAACAACAGAGATGCCCTTGGAAAGTTTGATCCTAAGGCTGATGATGGAATCTTTCTTGGATATTCTTCAATCTCCAAAGCTTTCAGAGTCTTCAATCGCAGAAGACAAACTGTTGAAGAAACAATTCACGTCACGTTTGACGAATCCCGTTCAGCGAACTCTAAACCGTCCCCTGATACTGAAGAACTGAATCAATGGATGTTTTCTCATCTTGGTGATTCAGAAGATATTCCCACTCCTCGTGCTCATACAGTTGAAGATGATTGTCCTACCATCATTCCAAATATGCAGAATAGTGAAGCTGAAACATCATGGGTCTCAGCTGTTCCTATAAACACTATACCTGCTTCTGAACCAAATGTCTCAGACATTCCATCTACTTCTCAGCAATCAGTGAATATAATGACAACTGCACCCTTTCCTCTCTTGGCTGATACTCCAGACGTCGCTGAAGCTTCATCTTCAACTTCTCCAGTTCAGGTTGAGTCAACGTCTCACGCTCCGGCTCAGCGATGGACTGTAAATCACCCAATTGATCAAATTCTTGGTGATCCAAACGCTGGTATTCAGACTCGACGAAGTGCAGGTAATATTTGTTTATTTGTTAATTTTATTTCTCTGACTGAACCAAAGAAAGTAGATGATGCCCTCAAAGATCCAAACTGGGTCAGCGCCATGCAAGAAGAGCTGACTGAATTCGAAAGAATCAAAGTTTGGAAACTTGTTCGAAGACCAACTGACAAAACAGTGATAGGCACTAAATGGGTCTATCGAAACAAGTTGGACGGACATGGAACTGTAACCCGTAACAAGGCTCAACTTGTTGCTCAGGGATACAGACAAGAGGAAGGTATAGACTACGACGAAACATTTGCTCATGTAGCAAGATTAGAATCTATTCGTCTATTCTTAGCATACGCTGTACACAAAGACTTCAAAGTATATCAGATGGATGTTAAGTCAGCTTTTCTAAATGGAAAGCTGAATGAAGAAGTCTATGTGGAACAACCTCCAGGATTCTCAGATCCTAAGCGTCCAGGTTATGTTTATAAACTGGATAAGGCACTTTATGGCTTAAAGCAAGCTCCACGTGCATGGTATGACACTCTTTCTACTTATCTCCATGTTGAACAATTTGAGCGAGGTAAAATCGACAAAACTCTATTTTTCAGGAAAGTAAAAGGTCATATCATTCTTGTTCAGATATATGTTGATGACATTATATTTGGTTCTACTAACCCTGATCTTTGTACTCGTTTCGCTGATAGAATGAAAGATGAGTATAAAATGAGCATGATGGGTGAACTAACATATTTCCTTGGTCTTCAGATAAAGCAAATAGAAAAAGGAACTTTCATTAATCAGGGAAAGTATGTTAAAGATATGCTGAAGAAATTCGACTTAACCCAAAGTTCAGCTATGAAAACCCCTATGCACCACCGCTGACACTAGACAAGGATTTAAAAGGAGTTCCTGTTAATGTCACGCTATACCGTGGGATGATCGGCTCACTGTTGTATCTTACAGCTAGCCGACCCGATATTATGTATGCAACATGTTTGTGTGCACGATATCAAGCTGAACCTAAGATATCTCATATGAAAGCTGTAAAGCGAATTTTTCGATACCTTAAGGGTACAGCGAATCTAGGTCTTTGGTATCCCAAAGACTCAGAATTCGATCTAATCGCCTATTCAGATAGTGATTTTGCAGGTTGCAAAATGGATAGGAAAAGCACCACAGGAGGATGTCAGCTCCTGGGTGGAAAGCTAGTAAGTTGGACAAGTAAAAAGCAAAACTCAGTGTCTACCTCCACAACTGAAGCTGAGTATGTAGCCGCTGGAAGCTGTTGTTCTCAGGTCTTGTGGATGAGAAATCAACTACTGGACTATGACCTTCAGCTCTCAAATATTCCAATCTATTGCGACAGCACAAGTGCCATCGCTATAGCAAATAATCCAGTGCTACACTCAAAGACAAAACACATCGAAATCAGGTATCACTTTATCAGAGATCATGTGATGAATGGTGATATAGAACTTCACTTTATCCCAACTGATTATCAGTTAGCTGATCTGTTCACCAAACCGCTTGATGAGACAAGGTTCAACTTTCTCATCAGCGAGCTTGGAATGCTGAACTTTGAAGAATAAAATCTTCAGCGGTTCACATTTGATCAGCGACAGGATAAAACCAACTTGTATAACCCATTCTATCATCTTCTCTCTGAATAAACTTAATTCGCTGATATCAATGTATGTTTTCTCTATCTGACAAATCGCATGTAAATGCAAGATTTCAAAATAAATTACATCGCTGAATATCTCTTTCTTATCAGCGATACTTTGAAATTTCTAAAATCCAACACTGATATTTCTATTCAGTGCTTCATGTTTTCAAAAGTGTCCCTGAGTTTTTCAAAACATCAAAGACATCCAAGAATATGAAAGGAAAGTTGTGACGTCATTGCAACGGATAAGCCCCGACACATTTTTTCCTGACACACGTTTGCACGTTTCGTTTACTCGCCAATCAAATGCAAACACGTGTCTGTGTCATGATGAAAATCTTTTCCCGCTCAAGATTTTCTCTCTCTCTAATCTCTATATAAACACTTTGTGGGTTTATATTTTTCTTTTACGCAAACTTCTTCTCCAAGCTAAGAAAAAGAATTTACCGTTGCATTTGTGCTCTCAAGTTTTTCAAGAACTTAAGAACTTCATCTTCTTCAACGAACCAGGTTAACAATTCTTTTATTTTACCTGTCTTTTCAAACTTGTTAATGATCTTCTCTTTGTTTTCACAAGATCAAACAAAAGAACCTTTTAAAATGAAATCATTTCTTTCATGGTTTTATGAACACAACCTTTCATGGTTGTTCTTCAAGTTTAAAAACGCAAAATCTTAAACTTGTTCTTCATACGTTTTTCCAGAATCCCAATCTTCAAAGGAAACTGGAAAACAAGATTTTTTTGGGTTTGCATTTCGTTTTTCAAAAACAAGAAAAACCCTAATCTTCATTAAGACATTTTGTCTGAATGAAATGGACAAAATTCGAACCATCTTATTGGAAAATCTTTCCACATTAAGATTATTCTTATTTGTTAATCTTTGGTTGAACTGATAATACAGAAAATGACATCTTCTGACATTTCCAAGAACACCATCGCTGAGAACACTGCTGCTGACAATACTGCTGAGGAAGTGGAAATCCTCAAGGCTCCTCAGGTCAAGTTCTCTCTTGACAAACTGGATTGGACCAAGGTAAATAACCTCTATGCGCTTCTCGAGTTTCATCCTCGAAAGCAAGTCACACATCTAGATGATGCTATGAAATTCCTGAAGAACCGTTCCATCTCCACAGCCCTGACCATAACACCTCCTGCACATCAGCTACTGCTATCCCAATTCTGGTACTCTGCCAGACACTCTCAGCTACCTTCAGCCAAAGACCCCTAAAAAACAATTGACTGCATCCTCTGCGACACTGACTATGGCACAATGAAGATTACACCTGCCATTATTCGCAAAGCCCTCAGCCTTCCCATCGCAACCAAAGAAAAACCGTTTGTTCCTCTCCCTGACCACAAGAAAAACTCAGACAGGGAAGCCATCATTGCATTCTTCGATGCAATAGGCTATGTATGGGAAACTGGGAGGGACAAGAAGCCCGAGAAGAAGCTGACCCTTATCAAGAAATTTAAAATGCCTAGCGAGATGAATTTCATCTTCGCTCATTTAATCAGCTGCATGACTGCCAAGTCCGGCTCCTCTGACCAAGCCGCTCAGCCTCAGCAAGCAATGGGATATGCATTGCTGAAAGGTCTACATATAGACTGGGCATCGATTATCTACGATGACCTGGTACTCAGAGTGGACTCCGTCGCTGACAGATCTCCATGGGTTCCCTATCCTCAGTTCATCAGCGCCGTATTCCAAAAAGGCCTGAAGGACAGCTACCCAACAGAGGGTGACCTGAAACTCTCTCAGGTCGGCCCTAAGATTCTCGACTTCAAACCAGTGGAAAATGAGGTACGTCTTTCTACTCTTTTAACTCTTCTAAACCCTACTTCTTCTACTTCTGCAGCTCCTTCAGCGGATAAACCCACCGCTGATACCCCAGCTGCAACCTCCATTCCTTCTCTAAAAAGGAAACACTCTGAAACCAAACTTAGTTCCAAAAGAACTAAGAAAACCAAGGAGCAACCCCAGCAATCTCTTGCTGAAGACTCCTCAGCTCCTCTTGATGGCCTGAAGGAAAGTTCAGTGGTACGCTCTGCCACAGCTGAACAAGCCACCCACTCTATCCCAACTTCAGCGTCTCTAAACGCTGAGGTTACAAACTTGGAATCTACCCAACCTCCTTCAGTCTCTCAAAAGACTGACGAAGCGATTCTCAGTGAATCCAACGCTGAACTCCGCACCCAACCTCCATTCTTAACCGTCGCTTATCCCTCTATTCAATTGGACTCTACTCCAGTTATCACTGAAGCACCTGTCATTCCTCCAGAAACTAATGCTGACACTCAGAGAATGATGGGCGTAGGACCTGCAGAGATGACCATGCGTCAATGCACTTTAGCTGACGACATGGAACTTTTCTCAGGACACCGAGATTTTGATGAATTCACCAATCCTCCTGCAGGTATACACCAACCCCTATACACTGTAACTGAACCCCAAACTTCTGAGCTTTCCTCTGTTCACAAGTTCTTATATGTTACAGGTCTTAATTTGGGAGACATCAACGCCTCTCTGAAGACTATAGAGACGAAGCTGACAGGTCTCACAACTACTCTTTCCGACAACTCTTCAGCTGTAACAAATGCTGGAGAGAATCTTACAAAGCTGACAACTGTGGTCGAAAAGAATGCCTCCAAAGCTGACTTGGAGAAGGTTGATAAATCACTCACCGAATTTGCCAAAGTTCTCTCTGATATCTACACAGACTACCTCGACATCAAAAAATCAGTTGACACCATGTCCAACGAAGTCACAACGCTGAAGACATCGGTTGGCAAACTCGAAGGTGATATGTCTGCTGTAAAGACTGATGTCAGTTCAGTAAAAACTGACATGAGTTTTGTGAAGACCGATGTCAATACGATGAAGAATGACATCACTTCTATTTAGACATTGTTGCAGCAGATCCTGACCAACACGACCGCCCCTGCACCTGCCCCTGCACCTCCATCTTTTACTACGGCGGATCGTGTTGAACTCGTGAAGATCAATCCTGGTATTTCTGGTCTAGAAAACAGATTATCAGCGATTGAAATCTGTGTGGGGATCACTGGCCAAGAAGACAGGGAAACAACACAAGCTGCTGAATCATCACATTCCTCCCCCACTCATCATGAAAAAGAGGGGGAGAAGAACGCTGAAGACCTTTCCCATGATGAATCTATCAGGGGAGAGAAGACTGAAGACCTCACCTTTACTGAAGAGGGTGAGAAGACAATTGAAGCAGCCGCTGGACCTCAGGGAGATGAACACCCTAAGGGAACCGAGAAGCTTACCTCTGTATCTGAGGGGGAGCAACTCGAAGAAGAAGCTGAAGAAACTGAGTCTGAAGCTGAAGATGAAGAAGCCATCGACTTGTCTAATGATGAACCATCCTCTTCTTCGAAGAATGATGATGATGAAGATGATGATGATGATGACTCTTTTATCGTCAAGCCTGCTCAGAGAACTAAGCTCTTAAAGGGATTCTGATAAATGAACCTACAGGGGAGCGGACAAAGACAAAGCCATCAGCGTCTGAAGCTGACAAGGGCAAAGGAAAAAGTGTCGCTGAAGATGATGAAAATCTGACGATCTTGCTTAAAAAGCCGGTTTGTCAGGTACACTAATCTTACACTACATCCCTCCTCTATACACATTATCAGTTCTACTCACTAAATCCTCCATACACTTTATCCCATTCTTTCTATCTCTGTTCTACCCAAGTTCTTACTCGTAAGATCGCTGTGTTTCAGCTAGTCCTCTCCCCTGTTTGAGGATATCGCTGAAGTTCCTACAGTTGCGACTTCACCAACAATAATCCCAGCTCCCAACGCTGAAGAAATAATCCCGGTCTTAGATTTGATCTCTGAGACTGATGAACCTGAAGAACAGATGCTCTCTCACAAAAACAGACCTTCCTTGGCTCCTCAAAAGCTAAGTGAAGAGGATCAAGAAAAGAGAGATGAAATGATCAAGAGACTCGAAGATCAGCGAATCATTCTGAAGCGTGATCAACTTCCTTCCGTTCCCCCAAAGTTCAGAATTTCCCAAAAGGAATACAAGGAACACCTCAGAGCTGAACGCCTAATCGCTGAAAGAAGGGAAGCTGGAGAAAAAGACAGAGAATACGCCATCCAGCTTACTCAACGATCAGTAAAAGACCCCAAGCTGAAAAGAGTTCCCATTGACGTTCAACGTCAGCTATGGGATGATGCTCAAAGGATCGTTAGAGAAAAGATCAAGGTCTCTGATACAACTTTGGAATGGTGTAAAGAAATGCTGAACTATCGATCTCGACCATCCAAAATCATCAAAGTAAACATCAGAGGAAGACTGTACTCAGACGTTCCTGTTGTTGAAGTTGATGTCTGCAGAGAAGACGAAACCAAGCAAACCTTCTATGCTGCTACCTTAGAAAAGTCTGGTCTCTCTGAATGGTTAGAAACGAAATTAGCCATTCAGGGATCGCGCTCAAAGTTCAAAAGCCATGTCGAGAAGATTTTAAACAAACAGATCGACCTGGTTTCTTCTGTTGTGGATATTCCTCCCTCTACTCTTCTTCCTCCTCAAAAAAGAAGAGTCTATGCAAAGGAAAAGAAAGTCGCAGACTCAGGTCCTCCTATACGGAATGAAACAGGTATTGGTTTCTCTCGTGCTGAAGTTCTTGGCCCTGATGCTGATCTCTCAGCGCTTGACACCTCCCTACCACCTGCAGAAACTTTCATTCCTGGCACAGTTGTAAGTGATCCTTATAGTATATTCTTTCTAGACTACGATGGAAACCATCACTTTCAACGTATCTCTGAGCTCCACATCGCTCCCATCGAACAACTCAGAGATCTCATATACTGGTGTGAAGTCAGACGCGACATCAAAGCTAGACACCTGAAGCCCTTGATTTTTGAAGAAGCTCTGAACAAAAAGAATCAAAGAGTAGATGTCCCTGACTGGATGATTCCCACATCAATAACCCTTGATGAACAACTCATTAAGGAAGAACCTTTTGACGGATAGGATCGCCTTGTAATTCTTTCTATCCTTATATGTCTACATCTTTTGTACTTGTAATTTTATTCGCTGTACTTTTAATTTTTCCACTTCCCTCTAATCTTTACAAAGTTTAAAGAAAAATTTCAGCGAACGTACTTTACTCCATCAGTACAGAAAAGATCCCAGAAAACAGTAAAAGGGACAAATATTTTATGAGTTTTTTATCCTTATGTTTTCATTAAATAGCAATTTTCTTTGTTGCTATGTCATAATCAAATAGGGGGAGATTGTTGATCCAAACCCTCAGTGATTTGATAATGACCCTCTCTTATATACTTAGTGAAAATTGTAAGTAAACAATATGTATCAGAGTTTCACTATCGCTGATAAGTACTAAGATCTTACAGTACCGCTGATAGGAACTCTCGCTCTTTAGATTAAACATTCAGCGAACACTATTCACCATAATACTCTGCGTCTGTTCAGTCCATATGGTGATCGTTGATAAGTTAGTTGTTTACTTATGATCCCTGAAGACAAGTTTCACGTCAACATAGGTTCTACGCTGAAGTCGAAGATCAAGGTCAAGAACCAGCGACAAGTCTCCTAATGAACTGATACGGATCAACGAAGACTCAGATTTGTCCACTCAATGTGAAGTATCAAGTACAAGACTTTAGCTATCGCTGAACTCTATCATTCGCTGATAATGAATGATAGATCGCTGAATCAACGAAAAGCTGATCATAAAGTCCTCCGTACAAAGTACTTTTTGTCTTAAGCACCCTTGCACGTCTCCGTACGATATGTCAGAAAAAGAACCTCCTTATTGTCTGAAATCGTACAACCACTCTGATACTACACTGTTCAAACATGCGGCTACTAAGGTTGTCAACAAAGGTCATGACATGCAACCAATCAGCTGCTGCCACGTGTAAAGTGTAAACTGCAATGCATTAAATGCATGCAATATATAAGAAGAAGAACTCACTTCATTTTGAAGTAACTTGCTAACTCTGGACAAGTTCATCCTTCTTATCTTGAGATAGGTTATTATTAGTAATTTCCTTCTCTTTCTTAGTGCAAGAAACTTAGTGTTCCAACTTGTTTAGATTTTGGTTATTCCTTAATCTTGTTTCCGCAACAAGCTGTAAATTGTTAATGATTTATCAATAAACAATTTAGAAAAGTAAAATATGTGTGTTTGTATTCAACCCCCCCTTCTACAAACTTGTATAGCCCTTCGGGACCAACAAAACTTGTTAAGTCTTTATATGGACTTAAACAAGCCCCAAAGCAATGCCATGAGAAGTTTGATAACACTCTTCTAACAAATGGTTTCCAAATTAATGAGTGTGACAAATGCGTATATGTGAAACAATGCAAGAACGCATGTGTCATAATATGTCTATATGTGGATGATATGCTAATCATGGGGACCAACTTGGATGTAATCAATCAAACCAAGAAGATGTTGCACTCCTCGTTTGACATGAAGGATCTTGGAGAAGCAGATATAATTCTTGGGATTAAGATCCAAAGAGATCCTAACGGTTACATTCTGACTCAATCTCACTATGTTGAGAAAGTTCTTAGGAAATTTGGTCACTATGATGATAGACCGGTAGTCACTCCTTTTGACCCTTCAAGCCAACTTAAGAAGAATCAAGGAGAGAGTGTATCTCAATTGGAATACACTCAAGTGCTTGGAAGTTTGATGTACATTATGAATTGTACAAGACCGGATCTAGCATATACCGTGAGTAGACTTAGTTGATACTCACATAACCCAAGTAAGGATCATTGGTATGCACTTATAAGAGTGCTTCGATATCTAAAATACACAATGAACTATGGGTTATGCTATACCAAATATCCTCCCGTACTAGAAGGATATTGTGATGCAAACTGGATTTCCAACCATTCTGAAAGTAAATCCACAAGTGGCTATGTGTTTACACTTGGTGGTGCAGCCATATCTTGGAAATCTTCAAAGCAAACCGTGAATACACGGTCAACCATGGAAGCCGAATTCGTAGCCCTAGATAAAGCTGCCGAAGAGGCAGAATGGCTTAAAAGCTTCCTAGAGGGTATTCCCTTGTGGCCTAAGCCTGTTATCGCCGTTTGCATACATTGTGATAGTATGGCTGCTCTTACAAGAGAAAAGAATCAAATTTATAAGAATGAATCTCTCTCTGAAGTACATCAGTGGTTTAACTATTTAATTATAGATCTGAAAACCATTGGTAAGGAATATTCTAAGTTTGAAATTATGACAAAGTTCTTAGAATGTTTACCTGAAAGTTGGGACAGTTATTCAATGTGTATCAAGCTATCAGAGGATCTAAAATCTCTGACTCTCTCTACCTTATATGGCACTATGCTCAATCATGAGCAGTCGTGTCATCTTAAGAAGAATCTTGTAAAAGATTCCAAGAGCACACCTGTTGCTTTACTCTCAGAGTCACCTTCCACTCAGCGATCAACTATCACTATCACTGAGTTGGAAACTAACTCTGAAAGATCATCAGATGCTGAGTCTTCAGATCTTGATGAATCTCTAGCACTCCTGGCTAATAAGTTCAGGAGATTCGCTAGAAAGAGTAACTTCAAAAGGAACAAACCCCTTGCACTCACTGAAAAGCCAAAATCATCAACACCTGTTGATAAGGCTACTGCTACCTGCTTTAACTGTGAAAAAGTAGGACACTTTGCTAGTGAATACATGTCAAAGAATGTCTATAAACCCTCAGCTTTCTCCAAGAAATCCTCTAACTCCAGGGCTAGAGATGACAAGTATCAAAAGCTGAAAGAAAAGTATGCAAAGCTGAAAAGCTTTAAGAAGAAAGGCAAAGGCCTAATGGCTGACTTTGACTGGACTGCCTCTGATGAAGAAGAATCATCTGACTCTGAAGATGATGATGATGCCAATCTCTGCCTCATGGCAAAAATCGAAGAAGAGGAAGAAAATTCTGACATTCCCTCTACTTCAGCCTCTGCTACTAATGTATCAACTTCTTTCTTTACCAATATTTCAGATATTGATGAAGCTGATAGTCTTTGAAAAATCGATCTCCTGACTATGAATTTATATGATGCCATGAATGGCAAAGTCATAGTTGAAAACCAAAACCTTGATCAGGTCCATATAAATCAGCTTGTCAAAATCGAACGAGAAGAAACTATCGCTGCATTGAAAGCTGAAAAAGCTACTGTTGAAGGATGGTGTAAATCCTCAACAACGATCACTGAGATAATAAAGTCTCAGATTCCACTGAGTGACAAACGTGGTCTTGGTTACAAAGCTGATACTCTAGAACCAACCACTGATCATTCCATGCTCAAGTTTGGAATGTTCGTGTCCTCTATCCCTGACACTTCCTCATCTCAGTGTTCCTCTTCTAAAACTCCCATCCCTGAGGAAAACCCTACCTTTATCCCTAAAGGTAAAGGTAAAGAAAAAATTTTCAACCAAAAACCTCATAAGGGTACCTTTGTACCTAAGCTGAATGCTTCTAAAGCTTCAGTATCTCATCCCTCTAATTCTTAGAACAAGATCCCTGGATTTATTCAGCGATCTACTCCTAGAATCAGAGTGGATGTTATTGGTAAGAAATCTGAAGAACTGATTGTTCCTCCTATTTCCAATACCAAAGGTATACTTGGTGCTGGCCCTGCTCATTTAAAATTTACAACTAAGCATGCAAATGGTCCTAAAGCTACTTTTAGCTATAGGAAATGTTATCACTGTGGACTTACCAATCATATTGCTAGTAAGTGCCCCACAACCACCAAAGCTGAAAAGTTAGCTAAGGTGAAGATCAATGCCCCCAAGGCAAAGAAGACCAATCCTGGTGAAAATCAGGTTAAGGTGAATCCTACCACTGAGGTTAAGAAATTAACCAAAGTGAAGACAAATTCAGAAGCTGAATCTTCAAATGCTGCGAAGATTGCTGAACCTTCCGCTTCCTCTACCACCAATGACAAGTGTGGGCCCATGGTAAAATGGGTGCCCAAGTCAAACTAATCTTCCTTTGTTTGCAGGTTAAGATGGGTATCTGGTATCTCGATAGCGGATGAACTAGACACATGACTGGAAAGAAAAACATGCTCACTGAATACAAGGAAGAGAAGGGTCCCTCAGTGACTTTTGGTGGAAACAGAAAAGGCTATACCCGAGGGTTTGGTGTACTCTCAAATGGTACAACAACCTTCAGAAGAGTCGCATACGTTGAAGGACTGAAGCACAATCTTCTAAGCATCAGTCAGCTGTGTGACATGGATAACAAAGTGATTTTCACTAAGGAATCCTGCTTTGTCACTGACAAAAAGGAGAAGATAGCTCTCAGCGGTTATCGTATGAAAAATGTTTACGTTATAAACATGGACTCTACAACCACTGAGAACTCCTGTTTCTTCTCAAAAGCCTCATCAGATGTCAACTGGCTATGGCATAAGAGGCTCTCCCATCTCAACTTCAAGACACTGAATACTCTTTCTTCAAAAGAGTTGGTTACTGGTCTACCTCAACACTCATACGCTAAGGAGTCCTTATGTTCAGCGTGTGAAAAAGGGAAACAAACTAATGCAAGCTTCAAGTCTAAGCAAGTTTCCTCAGTGTCATCTCCTCTACAACTCCTCCATATGGATTTGTTTGGCCTTGTTAACAAACAATCCATCGTTGGAAAGAAATATACACTGGTCATAGTTGATGAATTCTCTCGCTATACCTGGGTAATGTTTCTCCGTTCTAAGAGTGACACCCCTGAAGAACTCATCACTTTTGTCAGGAAAATGGAAGTCCTGAACAACATGACCGTTCGCTCAATAAGGAGTGATCATGGGACTGAATTCAAAAACAGTTCTCTTAATTCCTTCTTTGAAAGTAAGGGTATTTCTCACAACTTTTCCTCAGTGAGAACACCTCAACAAAATGGAGTCGATGAAAGAAGAAATTAAACTATCATCGAAGCTGCACGTTCAATGCTCAGCGATTCTCATCTACCTACCCAGTTTTGGGCAGAAGCTGTCAACACTGCTTGTTTTACTCAAAACAGGTTGCTGATTGTCAAAAGATTCAAGAAAACAACCTATGAACTCTTCCATGGGAGAAAGCCTTCAATTAGCTTTCTTCACACATTTGGATGTCAGTGTTTCATACTGAACAACAGAGATGCCCTTGGAAAGTTTGATCCTAAGGCTGATGATGGAATCTTTCTTGGATATTCTTCAGTCTCCAAAGCCTTCAGAGTCTTCAATCGAAGAAGACAAACTATAGAAGAAATAATCCACGTCACTTTTGACGAATCCCGTTCAGCGAACTCAAGACCTTCTGCTGATACTGAAGAACTGAATCAATGGATGTTTTCTCATCTTGGTGATTCAGAAGATGTTCCCACTCCTCCATCTCATACTCATAATGCTGAAGATGATGATCCTACCATCATCCCAAGCATGCAGACTAGTGAAGCTGAAACATCATGGGTCTCAGCTGTTCCTATTAACAATATGCCTGCTTCTGAACCTTCTATCTCAGACATACCATCTACTTCTCAACAATCAGTGAATGAAATGACATTTGAACATCTTCCTCTATTGGCTGATACACCAGAAGTTGTTGAAGCCTCATCTTCAGCTCTTCCAGAAGTTCAGATTGAGTCAGCGACTTACGCTTCGGCTCAGCGATGGACTATTAATCACCCCATTGAACAAATTCTTGGTGATCCAAACGCTGGTGTTCAGACTCGTCGAAGTGCAGGTAACATTTGTTTATTTGTTAACTTTATTTTTCTGATTGAACCAAAGAAAACAGATGATGCCCTCAGAGATCCAAACTGGGTCAGCGCTATGCAAGAAGAGCTGACAGAATTTGAAAGAAACAACGTTTGGAATCTCATTCCAAGACCATCTGACAAGTCAGTAATAGGCACTAAATGGGTCTATCGAAACAAGTTGGATGAACATGGAACTGTAACCCGTAACAAGGCTCGTCTTGTTGCTCAGGGATACAGACAAGAGGAAGGCATAGACTACGACGAAACTTTCGCCCCAGTGGCAAGACTAGAAGCCATTCGTCTATTCTTAGCTTACGCAGTACACAAAGACTTCAAGGTTTATCAGATGGATGTTAAATCAGCGTTCGTTAATGGAAAACTGAATGAAGAAGTCTACGTGGAACAACCTCTAGGATTCTCAGATCCTAAGCATCCAGGTTATGTTTATAAACTGGATAAGGCACTTTATGGCTTAAAGCAAGCTCCTCGTGCATGGTATGACACTCTCTCCTCTTATCTCCAAATCGAAAAATTTGAGCGTGGTAAAATCGATAAAACACTATTTTTCAGGAAAGTAAAAGGTCATATCATTCTTGTTCAGATATATGTCGATGATATTATATTTGGTTCCACTAACCCTGACCTTTGTACTCGTTTCTCTGAAAGGATGAAAGCAGAGTATAAATAGAGTATGATGGGTAAGCTGACATATTTTCTTGGTCTTCAAATCAAGCAGAGTGAAAAAGGAACTTTCATTCACCAAGGAAAATATGTTAAAGATATGCTGAAGAAATTTGATTTAACTCAGAGTTCAGCTATGAAAACCCCTATGGCACCGCCGCTGACACTAAACAAGGATCCTTCTGGAAAACCTGTTAATGTCACAGCGTACCGTGGGATGATCGGCTCTGTTCTGTATCTTACAACTAGCCGACCTGATATTATGTATGCAACTTGTTTGTGTGCACGATATCAAGCTGAACCTAAGGACTCTCATTTGATCGCTGTAAAGCGAATCTTTCGTTACCTTAAGGGTACTCCTAACCTAGGTCTTTGGTATCCCAAAGACTCAGGGTTTGATCTAACCGCCTATTCAGATAGTGATTTTCCAGGTTGCAAATTGGATAGGAAAAGCACCACAGGAGGCTGTCAGCTCCTGGGTGGAAATCTGGTGAGTTGGACAAGTAAGAAGCAAAACTCATTATCCACCTCAACCGCTGAAGCTGAATACGTAGCCGCTGAAGCTGAATACGTAGCCGCTGGAAGCTGTTGTTCTCAGGTCTTGTGGATGAGAAATCAACTACTGGACTATGACCTTCAGCTCTCCAAAATTCCAATCTATTGCGACAGCACTAGTGCCATCGCTATAGCCAACAATCCAGTGCTACATTCAAAGACCAAACACATCGAAATCAGGTATCATTTTATCAGAGATCATGTGATGAATGGAGATATAGAACTTCATTTAATTCCAACTGACTTTCAGTTAGCTGATCTATTTACCAAACCTCTTGATGAGACAAGATTCAACTTTTGAACTTAGAATAGTAAAATCTTCAGCGGTTCACATTTGATCAGGGATAAAATAAAGTTATATAACACTATTTATCATCTACTCTCTGAACAAAATTGATTCGCTGATATCAAGGTATGTTCTCTCTTACTCGCTGACGTTCGCATATGAATGCAAGATTTCAAAAACAAATTGCCTCGCTGAATATCTCTTCCTTTCAGTGATACTTTGAAATTTATAAACCTATCACTGATATTTCTAATCAGTGCTTCATATTTTCAAAATGTCCCTGAGTCTTCAAAATCCTCAGAGACATCCTAAAATATGAAAGGACGTTTGTGACGTCATCAAACGGATAACAATGGCACGCTTTTCTCTGACACGTTCGCCCGTTTCGTCTTCCTTTGTCCAATCAAATTCATGGGACGTGTCCGTGTCATCATGAAAAACTTTCCCGTTCATAGTTATTCTCTCTCTACTCTCACTATATAAACCCTTTGCGTTTATATTTTTTACCTTTACGCGAACATCTTCTCTAACAAGCAAGAACACTGTTGCATTTTGAAATCAAATTTCTCCAGAAATTGTTCTTCATCTTCAACAATCAAGGTTAATACTCTTATTATTTACCTTAATAAACTTGTCTCTGATCTTCTTCTTGTTTTTTAAAAGATCAAGCAAAAGAACTTTCTAAAATAAAATCATTTCTCTTCATGATTTTATGAACACAATCTTTATGATTTTTCTTCAAGTTTAAAATAAAACTCTTAAACTTGTATCTTCATATGTTTTTCTAGAATCCTTTCTTTAAGAGGAAACTAGAAAATAAGATTATTCACTAGTTTTTGTATCTTCTTTTCAAAACTAGAAAAACCCTTATTTTGGAATATTATCCATTTTAAGAACTTCTTTTCATATTCTTCATGTTTACACTTTGATAAACAGAAATGGCAACCACTGATGTTCCTACTGCTCAATCCCCCACAACCTCTGAAAACATCGAACTCATCAAGGCTCCTCAAGTTGGATTTAAACTGGAGGAAGTTACTTTTCAGGGAAACAATCCCTATGCTCTTTTCGACTTTCCTGCAAAGAAAAAGGTTACACACCTGGACGACGCTGTCATCTTCCTTCAAACATGCCCTCTTTCTACAGCCCTGACAATCGCACCTCCAGCCCACAAACGTCTTCTAGCTCAGTTCTGGTATACTGCCAGAAGAGCTCAGGTACCCTCAACCAAAGACCCAAAGAAAATGCTCGATGTCATTCTTTGTGACACCAAACATGGAACTTCCAAGATCACCCCTGGTACTATCAGGCGTGCCCTGAACCTTCCCGGTAGTTCCAAAGAAAAACGCTTTGTCCCTTTGCCAAACCCCAAAAATCCCGTTGATAGGGAAGCACTGATTGCATTCTTTGATGCAATGAAGTATGTATGGGAAACAAGGAGAGATGAACTCCCTGAGAAGAAGCTGACCGCCATCAAGAAATCAAAAATGCCAAGCGAAATGAACTTCATCTTCGCTCATTTGATCAGCTGCCTGACAGCGAAAACTGGGTCAACTGACCAAGCATCACAACCTCAGCAGGCTATGGGGTATGCACTGCTGAAGGGCCTTCACATTGATTGGGCAACGATATGGTACTCAGGGTGGATGCGGCTGACAGACCAACAACTGTTCCATATCCCCGGTTTGTCAGTGCTCTCTTTCTAAACGGACTCGGGGACGAATACCCAAAAGTGGGTGACCTGAAACTCTCTCAGGTTGGCGTTAAGGTTCTTGATTTCAAGCCCCTACCAAACGAGGTACGTCTTTCTAAACTCTTATCTCTTCTTAGACCTCCTACTTCTTCTACTTCTGCAGCCACTTCAGCGGCAATCCCAACCGCTGTTACCCAGGCTGCAAAAACTACTCCTTCTAAGAAAAGGAAACAATCTTCTACCACTCTTGGTGCTCCTAAGACCAAGAAAACCAAGGAGCAAACCCATAAGCCTTCCCAGGCTGAAGACTCTACGGTTGTTTCTTCACAAGAGCCATTGGATAGTTCAGTGGTACGCTCTGCCACAGCTGATGAAGCCACCCCTTCCATACCAACTTTAGCGTCTCTAAACGCTGAGGTTATTAACTTGGAACAGAACCCCCCTCCCTCAGTACCTCTAAGTACTAAGGAAGTCATTCCCAGCGGATCGAACACTGAACCTCTTACACAATCCCTCTTCTCAACCATCACTCCTCCCACCCTCTCTTTGGACACTCCACCTATTCCCCCCCCCCCCCCCCCATTCTCTTCAACTATCACTCTACGTGATACATCTGCTGAAGCTCTACAGCAGATGATGGATAAAAACACAGGACATGCGGGCACTTCTCAACGAAAAGGCTCACTGGAAGGCGACATGGAAACCTTCTCAGGTTATCGAGATTTCGAGGATTTCGTCAACCATCCCGCAGGTATACACATAATTCCAAACACTCCTCTCTCAAAATCCCCAACTTCTGAGCTTTCCTTTGTTCATAAGTTTTCAACTGTTATAGGTCCTAATTTGGGCGACATCAACACATCGCTCACGAATCTATCCAACAGGGTGGAATCTCTCACCACCACTCTCTCTACAAACTCTTCAGTGGTTACAAACGCTGGAGAGGCTCTCAAAACCCTCACAGATGAGGTGAAAGGCAAAGCCTCCAGTGCTGATCTGGAGAAGGTGGAAGGTAGCATTGGTCAACTTGCTACTACTCTCGCTGAAAACTCCACCGCCAACAACACTCTCTCCACCAACTTCTCAGCCCTGTCCAACGAAGTCACTTCGTTGAAGACAGTGGTTGGCAATCTTCAGGGAGAAGTGTCAACTCTAAAGACAGATGTCAGCACTGCCACCGATCTACTGCAGCAAATCCTCGATCGCCTGAATGCTGCAACCTGTGCTCCTTCACATTTCACTCAGGTTGATCGAGAGGATCTTCAAAAGATCAGTCCTGCTATCTCTGGCCTAGAAGACAGAATAGCAATGATTGAAACTTACGTTGGAATCACTGGCCTGGAAGACAGTGATCCAAAGACTGCTGCTGCTGCTGAAACTACTCGCTGCTCCCCCATCCATCATGTGGAAGAGGGGGAGATGAATCTAGAAGACCTTCCCCATAATTTTGACGGGGAGAAGAAAGCTCAAAAAGACCTTCCCCATAACTCTGATGGGGAGGGTATTATCTATGCTACTGGTGATAAACCTCAGGGAGTTGAAAACCCTGAGGGAACTGAGAAACCTCCCTCTGAATTTGAGGGGGGGCACTCGAAGAGGAAGCTGAACCTGAAGCTGATGCTGATGTCACAGAACCTTATGCTGATGAGGAAGACTCTGAAGAAGAAGAAGAAGACGATGAAGACGTCGATATCGCTGACGACGAACCATCATCATCACCAAAAGATGATGATGATGTCGTCGACTTCTTTCTTCAGCCGATCAAAAGAGCCCCTGCTCTCAAAGGGATAGTCTTTACTGAAACTTCAGGGGAGGGGACCAAGAAAAAGCCTGCAGCGACCGAAGCCGATAAGGGCAAAAACAAAGGCGTCGCTACAGAAGGCAATCTGATGATCTTGCTTCGAAAGCCAGTTTGTCAGGTGCAATATCTTTTCTTCCCTTACACTGCATCCCTCCTCTATCCCTTCTCAACCTCAGTTCTCCTCTCCATAAAACCTCTATACACTTAACCCTCATTCTTTCTCTATCTCTTTTCTCCCAAATGATCTTACTCAAATGATCGTTATGTTTCAGCTAGTCCTCTCCCCTGCTTGAGGATCCAGCTGAAGTTCCTCCTGCTGCAACTCAAATAATCCCAGCCCCAAGTGCTGATGAAATAATCCCGGTCCTAAATCTCGATGGGACTGATGACATTTTTGAAGAAGAAGAAGAACTGCTCTCTCACAACAAAATACCTTCCTTAGTTCCTCACAAGCTAAGTGAAGAAGAGCTGAAAAAGAGAGCAGCTATGATCAAACAGCTAGAGAATCGACGATTCGTCCCTGCTCATCTTAACATTCTTTCAAAAGATGAAGTCATGGAATCCCTCAGAGCTCGGAAACTCTTCGCTGAAAAAAAGAAGGCTGAAGAAAAAGACAGGAAATATGCCCTAGAACTCGCTCAGCGTTCTTTCGAGGATCCAGACTTAAGAAGATTTCCTATTGTTGTCTAAAAGAAACTGATGAAGGACGCACAGAAGACTCACCAAGAAAAGACCAAAGTCAGCGGCACCACACTCGAATGGTGTAAGAAGATGTGCCAATACAGACAACATCCTTCAAGGATAAAAGCTGTGAATGTCAAAGGAAGATATGCCCTGAAAAATAACATAAAGGTATCGATCGTTAATGTCCAAATAGTCAGAGAAAACGGCTACAACATAACTATCTACATGTCAGCCATAAACACATTTGGTCTCGCTGAATGGTTGGAAATGAGAATAGCAGTTCAGAGATCCCGCTCAACTTTCAGAACCTATGTCGAACAAGAAATAAATAGACAGATCGACTTGGTTTCCTCAGCGGTTGATATTCCTCGTCCTCCACCAATTCAAAAGAAACGAGTCGCTCCAAAGAAGAAGACCCCTTCTTCTCCAGGCCCGACATTAAGAAACGAGACAGGGATTGAATTCTCTCGTGAAGCAGTTCTTGGCCCCAACCCTGACCTCTTTGGACTTGACGTATCCCTACCTCCTGCTGAAACATTCTTCCCTGACAGAGTACTCAGCAATCCTTATGGTATCTTCTTTTATGAATTCAAAGGTCGTAAATGCTTTCAACGCATCTCTGAGCTATACAAAACTCCAATCGAACAACTCAGAGATTTACTATACTGGTGTGAGTACAAACAAAGTCTCCTCGGACAACTCCTGAAGCCCCACATCTATCGCGAAGCAAAGAAAAGAAGGGAACAGGGAGTTACAGTCCCTGATTGGATGATTCCAGAGACTGATACTCTTGATGATCTAGTCAAGAAAGAACCTGGTTAGCTGATAGGATTTCCTTGTAATTCTTCTATCTTTATCAGCTTATATCTTTTGTACTTGTAATTACTATTTGTTGTACTTGTAATTTTTCCACTTCTTTTTGTAACTTATACGAAGTTTAAAGAAAAATTTCAGCGAATGTACTTTACTCCATCAGTACTTAAAAGATCCCAGAAAACAGTAAAAGGGACAAATATTTTATAAGTTCTTTTTATCCTTATGTTTTCATACTTAGCAATTTTCTCTTGTTGCTATGTCATAATCAAATATGAGGAGATTGTTGATCCAAACCCTCAATGATTTGATAATGACTCTCTGAGAAACACTTAGTGAAAATTGTAAGTAAACAATATGTATTAATGTTTTGTCATCAAAGAAAATACTAAGTCTGTTTAGTATCGCTGATAAAAACATATGCCTTAAATTACACATTCAGCGACACTGTTCATCAACAAGCCCTGAGCCTGTTCAGTCTTGTTGATGATCCCTGATAATCTTAGCTGTTTACTTATGATCCCTGAAGACAAGTTTCACGTTAACAATGTTCTACGCTGAAGTCGAAGATCAAGCCAAAGAACCAGCAACAAGTCTACTAATGAACTGATGCGGATATCAGCGAAGCCAAGATTTGTCCACTCAACGTGAAGTTACAAGTAGAAGACTTCAGCGAACGCTGAACTTTATCACTCGCTTATAAAGAACTATTCAGCGAACGCTGATCATGAAGTTTCCTCTACAAGTTACTTTTGTCTTAACCCCTTGCACGCCTCCGTACAAAAATGTCAGAAAGGACATCCCTTTTGTCGAGGATCGTACAACCAACTCTGATTCTACACTGTACATCATGCGGCTACTAAGGTTGTCTACAAAGGTCAAACCATGCAACCAATCAGCGGCTGCCACGTGTAAAGTTGTACTGATATGCATTAAATGCATGCAGTATATAAGAACCCTACTTCAGAAATGAAGTGCTCGGCCATCTTCTTCTTCCTTACTTCTGTGTGTTAGAATACTATTAGTAGTATTCTTATCTCCTTTCTATCTTATTTCTAGTGCAAGAAATCTTAGTGATTCTCTTAACTTGTTTAGATTAGGTTTATTCCTTAATCTTATTCCACAACAAGTTGTAAATTGTTTGATACCTATCAATAAACAATTTAGAAAAGTAAAATATGTGTGTTTGTATTCAACCCCCCATTCTACAAACTTGTATAACCCGTTCGGGACCAACATGGATTGTCCTCTTTTTTGGCCTTTGGGTTTTAAATTCTACCCGTGTTGGTCTCCTAAACCCTTTACCAACATTTGTTTCATCTCCCCCTTCTTTGGTCTTAGATTATGGGTTGTTAATAGTTTTTGAAATGGCACTTTGCCATCTGGAATCTGGATTGGAGGAATAAAGTGGGATGTAGATTCAAGTGGTTTGAATGGATTTTATTTTGGCGAAATATAGAGGTGGAGGGCTACTTGCTTTGGTTGTGGAGGATCAAGTCTTGTAACTTGAACCTTCAAATGTTTGTTATGATCTGTTTGGATTACAATTTGGTTAGGAGTCAAATTGGGGTAAATAATTGGGATGAGAGTCTGTTTAAAAAAGCTAGGATGAATTATTGTTATTGGTATTGGATCTGGACTTGGGCCCATATTGAGGTAATTGACGAAAGAAAAAATGCTGAAAGAAGAAGATTTGGGGCCTCAAAGATATGGGATAAAAGGCTTTGGATGCGGCTGAAATGTTCACTTTTGTTTAATTTTTATGGGAAGTTGGGCCTTTTGATTGCGGGGATCTGCTTTGGAAGGGTGGACTTGGGCCGTGACTTTTTAATTCATCCTAGTGACATTTGGATGGGTGAGTTGTCTATTAATTTAGGCCACGGTGGAATCTTAGGCCTGTTTGTTTTAGGGACGGGCCGACTTTTTCTAATGTTGGACGATGCGTGGATTGAAGACTACCTTGATTGCTATGTGGACCGTTTCAATATCTGTGTGGGCCGGCCCAGATTGGATCCTGAGTTGTTTTATTGTTTTGGTTGGGCTGGTAGTTGGGCCACTCTAACTTGGTATGATTTTGTTTTGGATTGGTGGTGTTGTCGTCCTTGTTTGTTTAGGGTTAGATTTATTTTGTGGTATCTCCCTAAACACATTCTTAGTTCCCAATTTGTATTCCTTGGGGTATGCCCCTCGTAATTTGTCCGTTGCTTCTTTTGTTTGAATAAATTTTTCCTAGGGTGTCCCCTTTTTCCAAAAAAAACTTTGAACCAAGTAAAGAAGGGGACACTCAAATAGGTAAAGAAAGACCACCACAAACCACAAATGCATGCACACATTGATCACCAAATGAATCAGGATTGCAAAACCAATCCCAGCTTGCAAAAACGGAAAAGTAACATATATAGAAAACAAAGAAAGGTCACATATAAGCAACAAAGCTACAATTGAAACATGATTCACACTAGAAATTATATGCAAGGCAAGGTTTAAAAAAACGGAAACAAACCTCGAGGCGTTTTTTTAATTGGTATGTGAGGCGTAAGCCCCGAGGCATTCGAGGCGTAAAACCAAAAAAATTCATAAATTCACAATACTTGAGAAAAAAACATAATTTTATATTTCCATACTAAAATAACCAAACCATAGAATCCATAATTCAATAATACTACTATGTACTAACTATAAGTTTTAAAGCATCAACGTAAAACCATAGGATCCGGAATGGTGCTGGTCGCCGGTGGCTGAGAGGTGTTTCTTTCTTGAAGAAAAAGTGAGAGAGGGAGAGTGACGAGCTGGTTTGCAAGTAGATGAAGCATGAAAAATGATGTCAAAGTGCAACATCTTTTTTATTGATACGGATAGGTAAGGTCTTTTAAAATTAAATATTAATAAAGCAAAAAAAGTCAAAAAAAAAGACAAAGAGGATATAAAAGATCAGGGATAAAGAGTTGACAACAAAAAACTCTACTTTTACTTTGAATAAAAAAACTCTACTTGGACACTGAGCCGTGCGCCCCTTGACCGCCTTGCCGAATGTAACGCCCCATTTTCTTTAATCGCATGACGTTACTTTATTTAACCAAACCAAATCTTAATATTTATTTCATACTTCAATTATTACATCAAGAGTCAAAATATAGCAGGAACGTAATTAAAACAAGACTTGTAATACAATAAAGTAAAATATTCTTTATTGAACTTTCTAGAAATATTTCATGATCTCCTTCTTTACTCCATACATGAGATGCATACATGAAGTATATAAGCTTTAAGCTTAGTACATAGTCATGGTTTCATGAATAAACAACTTTCATTTACAAAA
This sequence comes from Saussurea involucrata, assembly GCA_033807775.1. Taxonomy (NCBI): domain Eukaryota; kingdom Viridiplantae; phylum Streptophyta; class Magnoliopsida; order Asterales; family Asteraceae; genus Saussurea; species Saussurea involucrata. The sequence goes on from CM066326.1 coordinate 18,908,761, forward strand.
TCTTATCAATTTTATGAATAATATTTCATAATATCACTTGTCATGCATAAAACATTATTTTGAGATCTCACTTGTCACATGTAAGTATGTCATACTTGTCTTGAGGTTCAATAACCCCGGGGTCCATAAAAGGCTGCCCCATAAGGTCCGTTTGCAAGACGTCCCTTCTTGTCATATATCCCTTACGTTGGATATTATGGTCATACATAACATGTATAAAAACTTTTCATGCCTTGAATGCAAAAATGCATATACTTGTATCATAACATGCCATCATATGTCTTTGATAAAAATTGTATCATAATCTCATGCACAATAATCATAACAAATATTTTATCAAAACTTATCATAGTGCATAATATAGTTTCATATAGCATGTATGTATCTCATTAAATCTCATAACATACTTACATTGATTAAGCTTAACTTATTCGTTGATCCTTTACTTCAAGCTTTGTAGTATTCAGAGAGAAAGAAAGATATGGTATGAATTAAAATGAGTTGTTGCTACCTCTATTTATAGCTAAACCTAAGGCATTACTAACTTGTTCTCTTTGCTTTCAAAATTGTAATCTTGTAGTGTTTTGACACCTCATGCTTATTTAGATAAGAGAATAATACACCTCATGCTTATAGGTTGCTTTGTCAAGTATTATAGATTGCTTTGTCAAGCTTTTAGGTTGCTTTGTCAAGCTTTATAGGATGTACTTGGTAGTAAGTAACATTGCCACCACTCATCCTTAGGGTGCTTAATCATGTAATGTAGATGTACTTGTTAGTAAGTAGCATTGCCACCACTCATACTTAGGGTGCTTAATCATGTAATGTAGGATTGCTTTGTCACCCATATAGATTTGTTTCCTCATGCATAGGCTTGTAGGACACTTGTAAGTTTCTTATTAGTGGTAAAAATGTACATTCTATGAAGGCTAGAGCTGCGGGATATTATTAATGTTTTTAATAAAATTATAACTTTTATTTTTAGAACTTAAAACATCAAATTTTAACAAGATTAAAAGTAGGGCGTTACAATTCTCCCCTTCTTACAAGAATTTTGTCCTCAAAATTTACTTAAAAAGATGTGGATATTTGTTTCTCATTTCTGATTCGACTTCAAATGTTGCTTCGGACCCATGATGACAGTTCCAATGAACTAATACCAAGGATACCTCCTTGTTCCGAAGTTTCTTAACTTTATGTTCAGTGATTGATATGGGTTCTTCTACGAAGTTGAGTTTGTTGTCAACTGAGATTTCTTCAATTGGAACTACGACATCTTCTCTCGCAAGACATTTCTTCAAATTAGACACGCGGAAGGTATTGTGTATTCCCATTAGCTCTTGGCAATTCGAGTTGATAAGCCACTGCTCCAACCTTCTTTTCTATCTTGTAAGGTCTGATATATCGTGGTCGTAATTTACCCTTTTTGCGAAAACGTAGCACTCCTTTCCATGGAGATACTTTCAATAAGACTTTGTCTCCCACCTGAAACTCAATAGGCTTCCTTCTTTTGTCAGCATAGCTTTTCTGCCTATCTTGTGCCTATCTTGAGTGGCTTTAAGTCTTTCCCTTATTTGAACTACTTTATCTGTTGTTTGTTGGATAATTTCTGGTCCGGCTAACTGTTTACTGTCGACTTCCATCCAACATACCGGTCTTCTGCATTTCCTCCCATATAAAACATCAAATGGTGCAGCTTGAATACTACTATGGTAGCTGTTATTGTAGGCAAATTCAATAAGAGGTAGGTGACTATCCCAATTCCCTTTTAAATCAATTGCACATGCCCGCAACATATCTTCTAGGGTCTGGATCGTCCTTTCACTTTGGCCATCGGTTTGAGGATGGTATGTTATGCTCATTTTAATTTGTGATCCTAACTCCTTTTGAAAACTTCTCCAAAAATTTGAAGTAAAACGACTATCTCGATCAGAGACAATCGATAGAGGTACCCCATGCGTTGAAACTATTTCATTTATATAGATCTTGGTCAATTTCTTTAGTGCAAATGTCTCCTTTATTGGCAGAAAATGTGCGATTTTCGTTAATCAATCAACAATTACCCATATGGCATCAGAACCTTTCAAAGTCGTTGGTAATTTTGTCACAAAATCCATAGTAATATTTTCCCACTTCCAACCCTGACCTCTCTGGACTTGACGTATCCCTACCTCCTGCTGAAACATTCTTCCCTGACAGAGTACTCAGCAATCCTTATGGTATCTTCTTCTATGAATTCAAAGGTCGTAAATGCTTTCAACGCATCTCTGAGCTATACAAAACTCCAATCGAACAACTCAGAGATTTACTATACTGGTGTGAGTACAAACAAAGTCTCCTCGGACAACTCCTGAAGCCCCACATCTATCGCGAAGCAAAGAAAAGAAGGGAACAGGGAGTTACAGTCCCTGATTGGATGATTCCAGAGACTGATACTCTTGATGATCTAGTCAAGAAAGAACCTGGTTAGCTGATAGGATTTCCTTGTAATTCTTCTATCTTTATCAGCTTATATCTTTTGTACTTGTAATTACTATTTGTTGTACTTGTAATTTTTCCACTTCTTTTTGTAACTTATACGAAGTTTAAAGAAAAATTTCAGCGAATGTACTTTACTCCATCAGTACTTAAAAGATCCCAGAAAACAGTAAAAGGGACAAATATTTTATAAGTTCTTTTTATCCTTATGTTTTCATACTTAGCAATTTTCTCTTGTTGCTATGTCATAATCAAATATGAGGAGATTGTTGATCCAAACCCTCAATGATTTGATAATGACTCTCTGAGAAACACTTAGTGAAAATTGTAAGTAAACAATATGTATTAATGTTTTGTCATCAAAGAAAATACTAAGTCTGTTTAGTATCGCTGATAAAAACATATGCCTTAAATTACACATTCAGCGACACTGTTCATCAACAAGCCCTGAGCCTGTTCAGTCTTGTTGATGATCCCTGATAATCTTAGCTGTTTACTTATGATCCCTGAAGACAAGTTTCACGTTAACAATGTTCTACGCTGAAGTCGAAGATCAAGCCAAAGAACCAGCAACAAGTCTACTAATGAACTGATGCGGATATCAGCGAAGCCAAGATTTGTCCACTCAACGTGAAGTTACAAGTAGAAGACTTCAGCGAACGCTGAACTTTATCACTCGCTTATAAAGAACTATTCAGCGAACGCTGATCATGAAGTTTCCTCTACAAGTTACTTTTGTCTTAACCCCTTGCACGCCTCCGTACAAAAATGTCAGAAAGGACATCCCTTTTGTCGAGGATCGTACAACCAACTCTGATTCTACACTGTACATCATGCGGCTACTAAGGTTGTCTACAAAGGTCAAACCATGCAACCAATCAGCGGCTGCCACGTGTAAAGTTGTACTGATATGCATTAAATGCATGCAGTATATAAGAACCCTACTTCAGAAATGAAGTGCTCGGCCATCTTCTTCTTCCTTACTTCTGTGTGTTAGAATACTATTAGTAGTATTCTTATCTCCTTTCTATCTTATTTCTAGTGCAAGAAATCTTAGTGATTCTCTTAACTTGTTTAGATTAGGTTTATTCCTTAATCTTATTCCACAACAAGTTGTAAATTGTTTGATACCTATCAATAAACAATTTAGAAAAGTAAAATATGTGTGTTTGTATTCAACCCCCCATTCTACAAACTTGTATAACCCGTTCGGGACCAACATGGATTGTCCTCTTTTTTGGCCTTTGGGTTTTAAATTCTACCCGTGTTGGTCTCCTAAACCCTTTACCAACATTTGTTTCATCTCCCCCTTCTTTGGTCTTAGATTATGGGTTGTTAATAGTTTTTGAAATGGCACTTTGCCATCTGGAATCTGGATTGGAGGAATAAAGTGGGATGTAGATTCAAGTGGTTTGAATGGATTTTATTTTGGCGAAATATAGAGGTGGAGGGCTACTTGCTTTGGTTGTGGAGGATCAAGTCTTGTAACTTGAACCTTCAAATGTTTGTTATGATCTGTTTGGATTACAATTTGGTTAGGAGTCAAATTGGGGTAAATAATTGGGATGAGAGTCTGTTTAAAAAAGCTAGGATGAATTATTGTTATTGGTATTGGATCTGGACTTGGGCCCATATTGAGGTAATTGACGAAAGAAAAAATGCTGAAAGAAGAAGATTTGGGGCCTCAAAGATATGGGATAAAAGGCTTTGGATGCGGCTGAAATGTTCACTTTTGTTTAATTTTTATGGGAAGTTGGGCCTTTTGATTGCGGGGATCTGCTTTGGAAGGGTGGACTTGGGCCGTGACTTTTTAATTCATCCTAGTGACATTTGGATGGGTGAGTTGTCTATTAATTTAGGCCACGGTGGAATCTTAGGCCTGTTTGTTTTAGGGACGGGCCGACTTTTTCTAATGTTGGACGATGCGTGGATTGAAGACTACCTTGATTGCTATGTGGACCGTTTCAATATCTGTGTGGGCCGGCCCAGATTGGATCCTGAGTTGTTTTATTGTTTTGGTTGGGCTGGTAGTTGGGCCACTCTAACTTGGTATGATTTTGTTTTGGATTGGTGGTGTTGTCGTCCTTGTTTGTTTAGGGTTAGATTTATTTTGTGGTATCTCCCTAAACACATTCTTAGTTCCCAATTTGTATTCCTTGGGGTATGCCCCTCGTAATTTGTCCGTTGCTTCTTTTGTTTGAATAAATTTTTCCTAGGGTGTCCCCTTTTTCCAAAAAAAACTTTGAACCAAGTAAAGAAGGGGACACTCAAATAGGTAAAGAAAGACCACCACAAACCACAAATGCATGCACACATTGATCACCAAATGAATCAGGATTGCAAAACCAATCCCAGCTTGCAAAAACGGAAAAGTAACATATATAGAAAACAAAGAAAGGTCACATATAAGCAACAAAGCTACAATTGAAACATGATTCACACTAGAAATTATATGCAAGGCAAGGTTTAAAAAAACGGAAACAAACCTCGAGGCGTTTTTTTAATTGGTATGTGAGGCGTAAGCCCCGAGGCATTCGAGGCGTAAAACCAAAAAAATTCATAAATTCACAATACTTGAGAAAAAAACATAATTTTATATTTCCATACTAAAATAACCAAACCATAGAATCCATAATTCAATAATACTACTATGTACTAACTATAAGTTTTAAAGCATCAACGTAAAACCATAGGATCCGGAATGGTGCTGGTCGCCGGTGGCTGAGAGGTGTTTCTTTCTTGAAGAAAAAGTGAGAGAGGGAGAGTGACGAGCTGGTTTGCAAGTAGATGAAGCATGAAAAATGATGTCAAAGTGCAACATCTTTTTTATTGATACGGATAGGTAAGGTCTTTTAAAATTAAATATTAATAAAGCAAAAAAAGTCAAAAAAAAAGACAAAGAGGATATAAAAGATCAGGGATAAAGAGTTGACAACAAAAAACTCTACTTTTACTTTGAATAAAAAAACTCTACTTGGACACTGAGCCGTGCGCCCCTTGACCGCCTTGCCGAATGTAACGCCCCATTTTCTTTAATCGCATGACGTTACTTTATTTAACCAAACCAAATCTTAATATTTATTTCATACTTCAATTATTACATCAAGAGTCAAAATATAGCAGGAACGTAATTAAAACAAGACTTGTAATACAATAAAGTAAAATATTCTTTATTGAACTTTCTAGAAATATTTCATGATCTCCTTCTTTACTCCATACATGAGATGCATACATGAAGTATATAAGCTTTAAGCTTAGTACATAGTCATGGTTTCATGAATAAACAACTTTCATTTACAAAATCTTATCAATTTTATGAATAATATTTCATAATATCACTTGTCATGCATAAAACATTATTTTGAGATCTCACTTGTCACATGTAAGTATGTCATACTTGTCTTGAGGTTCAATAACCCCGGGGTCCATAAAAGGCTGCCCCATAAGGTCCGTTTGCAAGACGTCCCTTCTTGTCATATATCCCTTACGTTGGATATTATGGTCATACATAACATGTATAAAAACTTTTCATGCCTTGAATGCAAAAATGCATATACTTGTATCATAACATGCCATCATATGTCTTTGATAAAAATTGTATCATAATCTCATGCACAATAATCATAACAAATATTTTATCAAAACTTATCATAGTGCATAATATAGTTTCATATAGCATGTATGTATCTCATTAAATCTCATAACATACTTACATTGATTAAGCTTAACTTATTCGTTGATCCTTTACTTCAAGCTTTGTAGTATTCAGAGAGAAAGAAAGATATGGTATGAATTAAAATGAGTTGTTGCTACCTCTATTTATAGCTAAACCTAAGGCATTACTAACTTGTTCTCTTTGCTTTCAAAATTGTAATCTTGTAGTGTTTTGACACCTCATGCTTATTTAGATAAGAGAATAATACACCTCATGCTTATAGGTTGCTTTGTCAAGTATTATAGATTGCTTTGTCAAGCTTTTAGGTTGCTTTGTCAAGCTTTATAGGATGTACTTGGTAGTAAGTAACATTGCCACCACTCATCCTTAGGGTGCTTAATCATGTAATGTAGATGTACTTGTTAGTAAGTAGCATTGCCACCACTCATACTTAGGGTGCTTAATCATGTAATGTAGGATTGCTTTGTCACCCATATAGATTTGTTTCCTCATGCATAGGCTTGTAGGACACTTGTAAGTTTCTTATTAGTGGTAAAAATGTACATTCTATGAAGGCTAGAGCTGCGGGATATTATTAATGTTTTTAATAAAATTATAACTTTTATTTTTAGAACTTAAAACATCAAATTTTAACAAGATTAAAAGTAGGGCGTTACAATTCTCCCCTTCTTACAAGAATTTTGTCCTCAAAATTTACTTAAAAAGATGTGGATATTTGTTTCTCATTTCTGATTCGACTTCAAATGTTGCTTCGGACCCATGATGACAGTTCCAATGAACTAATACCAAGGATACCTCCTTGTTCCGAAGTTTCTTAACTTTATGTTCAGTGATTGATATGGGTTCTTCTACGAAGTTGAGTTTGTTGTCAACTGAGATTTCTTCAATTGGAACTACGACATCTTCTCTCGCAAGACATTTCTTCAAATTAGACACGTGGAAGGTATTGTGTATTCCCATTAGCTCTTGGCAATTCGAGTTGATAAGCCACTGCTCCAACCTTCTTTTCTATCTTGTAAGGTCTGATATATCGTGGTCGTAATTTACCCTTTTTGCGAAAACGTAGCACTCCTTTCCATGGAGATACTTTCAATAAGACTTTGTCTCCCACCTGAAACTCAATAGGCTTCCTTCTTTTGTCAGCATAGCTTTTCTGCCTATCTTGTGCCTATCTTGAGTGGCTTTAAGTCTTTCCCTTATTTGAACTACTTTATCTGTTGTTTGTTGGATAATTTCTGGTCCGGCTAACTGTTTACTGTCGACTTCCATCCAACATACCGGTCTTCTGCATTTCCTCCCATATAAAACATCAAATGGTGCAGCTTGAATACTACTATGGTAGCTGTTATTGTAGGCAAATTCAATAAGAGGTAGGTGACTATCCCAATTCCCTTTTAAATCAATTGCACATGCCCGCAACATATCTTCTAGGGTCTGGATCGTCCTTTCACTTTGGCCATCGGTTTGAGGATGGTATGTTATGCTCATTTTAATTTGTGATCCTAACTCCTTTTGAAAACTTCTCCAAAAATTTGAAGTAAAACGACTATCTCGATCAGAGACAATTGATAGAGGTACCCCATGCGTTGAAACTATTTCATTTATATAGATCTTGGTCAATTTCTTTAGTGCAAATGTCTCCTTTATTGGCAGAAAATGTGCGATTTTCGTTAATCAATCAACAATTACCCATATGGCATCAGAACCTTTCAAAGTCGTTGGTAATTTTGTCACAAAATCCATAGTAATATTTTCCCACTTCCAAATCGGAATGTCTAATGGTTGTAGTTGTCCATATGGTCTTTGGTGTTCAATTTTAACCTTTGAACATGTAAGACATTTCTCAACATAGTTTGCTACAGACTTTTTCATTCCCGACCACCAATACAAAGCTTTTAAGTCTTTGTACATCTTGTTGCTGCAAGGATGGACATAATACTTGGACTTGTGTGCTTCGTCAAGAATTATTTTTCTACATTCACCGACCTTTGGGATCCACATTCGCCCACAAAATCTTTTGATTCCCTGATTGTCAGTTTCTAGTAGTTTGACTTGTCTAGTAATTCTTTCCCCCTTTTAGTTGTCTTCTTTTAAGGCTTCTTGTTGTTCTTGCCCAATTTGCTCCAATATGTTAGTGGTAGCTATCATATTTAGTACACATATCTTAATAGGCTTAACGGGTTCCTTCCGACTTAAGGCATCTGCCACAACATTGGCTTTCCCTGGATGGTATTTGATTTCACAAGCATAATCTTTCAACAATTCCATCCAACGTCTTTGTCTCATATTTAATTCTTTCTGGTCGAATAAATACTTGAGACTTTTATGATCTGTATATAGTATACACTTGGTACCATACAAATAATGGCTCCAAATTTTTAGGGCGAAAACTACTGCAGCTAGTTCTAGATCATGCGTCGGGTAATGTGTCTCGTGATCTTTTAATTGTCTGGATGCAAAAGCAATTACTTTATTTCTTTGCATGAGTACACATCCTAAGCCCTGTTTGGATGCATCATTGTATACTACAAAGTCTTCGACTCCCTCTGGCAAACTCAAAATCGATGCACTACTTAACTTTTTTTCAATATCTGAAAGGCTTTCTCTTGAGAAGATCCCCATTCAAACTTATTGGCTTTCTTTGTCAGTGTTGTAAGGGGAATTGCTATTTTAGAGAAATCTTGAATAAATTTTCGGTAGTAGCCGACCAATCCAAGAAAACTCCGGATTTCAGTTGCTGATTGCGGGGTCTTCCACTTTGTTATGCATTCTATCTTACTTGGGTCTACCATGATACCCCTCTCATTGGTTACATGACCTAAGAATTGAACTTCTTGAATCCAAAATTCACACTTTGAGAATTTTTCATAAAGCTTTTCTTGCTTTAGTAGTTCTAACGTCATTCTCAAGTGTTGTCTATGTTATTGACTTTTGGAGTAAATGAGGATATCGTCTATGAATACAATGATGAATTTATCCAGGTATTACTTACATATCCGATTCATGAGATCCATAAACACAGTTGGGGCATTAGTTAAACCAAAAGGCATAACTAGAAATTCATAATGCCCATATCGTGTTCGGAATGTTGTCTTTGGGATATCTTCCTTTTGTACTTTTAACTGATGATATCCTGAGCGCGGATCTATTTTCGAGAAATAGCTAGCTCCTTACAATTGATCAAATAAATCATCTATTCTGGGTAAGGGATATCTATTCTTGATTGTAACTCTATTCAATTCTCTATAGTCAATGCACATTCTCATCGTTCCATCTTTCTTTTTAACGAACAATATTGGTGCTCCCCATGGTGACGAGCTTAGGCGAATGAATCCTTTATTAAGCAATTCCTATAGCTGACTCATAAGTTCTTGCATCTCAGATGGTGCAAGTCTGTATGGTGTTCGTGCTATGGGCACTGCTCCGGGTACTAAATCGATATGGAATTCTACTTGTCTATCTGGTGGTAATCCAGGTAAATCAGCTGGAAAAACTTCCGGATATTCACATACGACTGGTACCTCTTCGACCGGTTTCTTTTCCTTCTTAGTATGTACCACATAAGCCAAATAGATTTCACACCCTTTATGAATGTATTTTCTTGCTTTTAAGACTAAAATAAGGTTGAAGGGTTGCTCCTTATGACTACTGTAAATAGTTAATACCCTTACATCCTTATTCTTGACTTTTACCATCTTTTTGTTACAAACTACATTGGCTTGGTTTTTAGATAACCAATCCATACCCACAACAATATCAAAAGTGCTAAGAAGCATCGGTAGAAGCTTAATGGTAAAATGGTTTCCATCTATATCCATTGAGCAACCTTCATATACTTTATCTATCTTTGTGATTCTACCATCTGTTGTTTCTATTTCAATTGCCCGGTCTAATTTCTTAGATGGCCAATTTAAATCCATGCAGAATTTTGTAGACACCATTGATTTATTTGCTCCTGAATCAAATAATACTTTAGCAGATTGTTTATTGATCAGAAAAGTACATGTCGCCACGTCAGGTATTCCTTTTGTTTCTTCAGTAGTGAGTTGGAATATTCTTCCCTTAGCTTTTCCAGTTTCTGACCTGATTCCGCTACTTCCTGGTATTGGTCTTCTTGGTTGAACATCTTTGGGTTTTGGGCAGTTGTTTGCAAGATGCCCCGTCGATCCACAATTGTAGCAATTTGTTTCAGGACAATTCATAGTCAAGTGGCCATACTGACCACATCGATAGCATACATTTATGCCGAATCTACATTCTCCAAGATGATGCTTTTTGCATTTAGGACAAACAGGTCTATCAAATGTCCTTATACCATCATTCTTGGGTTTCTTAAATTGATGGCTAAAATCTCTACCCTCAAACTTTCTTTTCTCACAGGTCTTGTTATTGGTTGGTACATAACAATCCTTTTCAGCTAGAATTGCTAGTTCCACAACCTCTTGGAAAGTTCTTGGTTGAGACATATTTACGAATCTACGTAAATCTTTTTTGAGGCTAAGTAGAAAACGGTTAACCTTTCGAGTTTCTGTAGCAACTAAGTAGGTAGCGAATCGAGATTTTTCTATGAAAGTTTCCACATAGTCTTCTACAGATTTGTTTCCTTGTTCCATCCTTGCAAATTCTTCCTCCATCATTTTCAATCTAGTATCTGAGCAATACCTTTTATAGACTAAATCATTAAACTCATCCCATGTCATTGTGGCCGCTTCAGCGATGCCTCTTGTGGATTGAATAGTTTTCCACCAATGAAGGGCATTCAACTTTAACTTAGTTGAAGCAAACCTTACTCGTTGAGTAGGAGCACATTGACATGTTTGAAAACAATTCTCCATGTCATCCAACCAGTTCATGGAAGCTACAGGTTCTCCTTTTCCTTCAAACGTGGATGGACTAGTATTTGTGAATGCTTTATAGTCGCATTCATGGGTTTGGCCATTCTCTTGTTCATGCCTTGTATAATTTTCGTGTTCTGAGTTATGGTTCATAGCATTCTGAATTTGAGCTATAATACTTGGTAGACTTTCTTGGATGCCTCGAGATATTTCCGTGGCTATGTCAATTCCTCCAGTAGATTCTTGTGGATTTGCCCTCATTCTATTTCCTTGTCTTGGTGGTATATTATTTTATGATTCATCTCTACTTATCCTTCGAGTATTCATCCTACGAAATACAATGAACACATAAGTATAATATATATTATATAAAATTTAGGAATATATTCTACAAAACTTAGGGAATTAATTTCCCTTTATATCCCGATACATCATATAATTATGCTACTAGCGTTAAACTAAAATTTAACGTCATTATTAACGAGGGTAACGCCCCCTCGACATTCTACGAGATGTGGAACCTCTCATGTAAGGATCTCCCAAAAGTTCACTGGTTAGACAAGAATTTTCTTGGTAGCTTCTGGCTAATTCTTCTTGGGTATAGTTAAGTTGGACTTGAGTTTGATCAAGCATTCAATTAACTCTTTCAGTGTCTCTGTTCGCTAGTCTTAACTCGTTTTCCAATTGCATAATATACATGTGTTGTGCGTGCACTTCTTCTTGAGCTATTGCAGCTTGATGATTACTTTCAGCTATATTATTTAGAAGGATATTGATATCTGCTTGACTCTGTCCTGATGGGATTATGGCTTCATTTGCAATAGAAATTCCCGAACTAGCATCTTCAGGAGTATCCCAAGGAAATGGAGGTTGAAACATGAATTGATTTTCATCCGAATCTTCTATGATAATGACATCATTTTGGTTTTCCTCCGGTATCATCTGATCATCAGGATTTGGAATTTCAGGAATTGGAACTTCTAGTTGGACTGGTTGAGAAGCTTGATCCATTGGTTCATAAGTAGGGGTGTCTAATAGTGAAATAATGTAAAGAAACTCCTCGGGCCATTCATCCTCGCCTCTTTCATTCATCTGAAATATATATATAATCGTGAATAATTCTTTTATATATATATGCATCATACAAAATTTTGGGACAATATATTTTACAAAAAATTTCCACCCATATCTAATAGTGCTTATATTATGAATCTAGCTTTCTTAAATATTGAAAATTTCACACGGATACCTATGTTTTAGCCACGCTTTATAAGATAGGGACTTGATCTTGTACTCTTTATTATGCACTAACCCGATTTCATCCCATTATAAGTCAAACTTGAGTCGTCTTACATCCTCTAAAGATCTCTTTAACTTGTGCAATTAGAAAAAGGCATCTATCCTTTATCTTAGTAGTGAAAGTCCGGGTCTTGAATTTTAGCTACTGGTCTAGGCGCGCATTTCTTTGTTGTAGGTTATTAATATCCAACTTTCTCATTCCCTATTTATATCTTCTTCCTCTTCATTTTCTTCTTCGTTTCCTTCCCATTCTTCAGCATTGATTTCCATAGGTATAATATTATTTTCTTCATATTCTATTTCGATTTCGGATGGGTTGAAATCCGAGTCTGAACCTGCCATCTAAAGAAGATATAAAATTAATAACTACCGAGTTTTAGAATAATTTCTATATAAATATGTGTTAGTGCAAAATTTGGGGAAATAAGAAAATTTCCCCCTTTTTATCCTGATTTTATCTATCCGATATATATATATATATATATATATATATATATATATATATATATATATATATATATATATATATATCTTTTAGCGTTGCTTTACTAAAGGGAAAACAGAGCATTGGCGGGAGTTTAGTGAAGTTTAAGTAAACGATGGAGATAACTTAGTTCTTCTTGCAGATGATTGATTTGGGTTTGGCTTTGGTTTAAAAGCTGAGTGGTTTCTTCTAATCTTTTTCTTGTTGCCTCGAGTTCTTCTAGGGCTAGGATAAAACCGCTTTGTTGTAGTACTTTCATTTGTGCAAGGCTGCATTGATAGTTACTTTCCGTCATCTTGTTCATAAATTCATTTAAATCTTCCCAGGTCAGACCGGCAGGAGTTGGACGATTTTCTCCAACTATGCATGTTGTAACGTCTTCCGGTGGTGGATGTGCTACTCGAGGTGGAGGCACAAATTCTTCTTCTTGGAAATTTATCTCTCTCCATGGGTATTCGAGTAGAAAGTTATTGTTGGCATCGGAAATTTCATCATCACAAGGGTTGATGATTGGGTTGATATAGGACTTATTTGATTAATTGGGGTTGGGCATAGGAGAGCTTGGTGAAGATTTGGGTTCCTATTAGGTGATTCTGGTAGCCATCCGCATCCATAGCCTGAGGGACCTTCTCCGGAGTTTCTGTACATCTGAAACATGTAATCGTGACACACACACACACATATATATATATATATATTTATATATAATCTTTAAGTTTAAGTCTAAGTTCACCTAAACTAAGACAACTCTTAGTTCACTTAAACTAATGCTCTGATACCAACTTGTAACGCCCCATTTTCTTTAGTCACATGACGTTACTTTATTTAACCAAACCAAATCTTAATATTTATTTCATACTTCAATTATTACATCAAGAGTCAAAATATAGTGGAAACGTAATTAAAACATGACTTGTAATACAATAAAGTAAAATATTCTTTATTGAACTTTCTAGAAATATTTCATGATCTTCTTCTTTACTCCATACCTGAGATGCATACATGAAGTATATAAGCTTTAAGCTTAGTAAGTAGTCCTAGTTTCATGAATAAACAACTTTCATTTACAAAATCTTATCAATTTTATGAATAATATTTCATAATATCACTTGTCATGCATAAAACATTATTTTGAGATCTCACTTGTCACATGTAAGTATGCCATACTTGTCTTGAGATTCAATAATCCCGGGGTCCATAAAAGGCTGCCCCATAATGTCCGTTTGCAAGACGTCCCTTCTTGTCATATATCCCGTACGTTGGATATTATGGTCATACATAACATGTATAAAAACTTTTCATGCCTTGAATGCAAAAATGCATATACTTGTATCATAACATGTCATCATATGTCTTTGATAAAAATTGTATCATAATCTCATGCACAATAATCATAACAAATATTTTATCAAAACTTATCATAGTGCATAACATAGTTTCATATAGCATGTATGCATCTCATTAAATCTCATAACATACTTACATTGATTAAGCTTAACTTCTTCTTTGATCCTTTACTTCAAGCTTTGTAGTATTAAGAGAGAAAGAGAGATATGGTATGAATTAAAATGAGTTGTTGCTACCTCTATTTATAGCTAAACCTAAAGCATTACTAACTTGTTCTCTTTGCTTTCAAAATTGTAATCTTGTAATGTTTCGACACCTCATGCTTATTTAGATAAGAGAATAATACACCTCATGCTTATAGGTTGCTTTGTCAAGTATTATAGATTGCTTTGTCAAGCTTTTAGGTTGCTTTGTCAAGCTTTATAGGATGTACTTGGTAGTAAGTATTTTGCCACCACTCATCCTTAAGGTGCTTAATCATGTAATGTAGGATGTACTTGTTAGTAAGTAGCATTGCCACCACTCATCCTTAGGGTGCTTAATCATGTAATGTAGGATTGCTTTGTCACCCATATAGATTTGTTTCCTCATGCATAGGCTTGTAGGACACTTGTAAGTTTCTTATTAGTGGTAAAAATGTACATTCTATGAAGGCTAGAGCTGCTGGATATTATTAATGTTTTTTAATAAAATTATAACTTTTATTTTTAGAACTTAAAACATCAAATTTTAACAAGATTAAAAGTAGGGTGTTACACCGAAACTCCTCAGATGAAATGCGTACGTGTTGTTCTACGGGTGTGAAGCGGCGCCTCAGGTACGTCTTTTGGGCGCCTCTTTTTAAACCATGATAAAACCAAAGTTGTTAAAGGCTCAAGGCGCACTTAGGTGCAAAGGGGTCCCAGGGCCTAGGCACGAGGTGCAGGCGTGAGGCGTGTGCCTCAGAAATGTGAGGCGCATCTTATCAAAAAAAAAATACATATATATATACACACACACACACAGTTACACACAACTCATATGCAGCAAGTACAAGCCTCCAAAGCAGCAACCAACAATACTTCGATAGAGGCTGAAGGGAGAAAGGTTTAAAGCATGAGTCGTGAGGGAGAAGTTTTAAGGTACGGAGAGGAGGCTTGAAGTTCTAAGGATTGGGTATCAATATCAGGGTTTGACATATGTCATCTATTTACCAACTCTATTTTTAAGAAGTCTAGGAGATGAGAAGATGAGAAAACTTATTTAATATTAGGGTTTGACTAGGTATTTGATGACCATTTATGAGGCGCGTCTAGGCCCACAAGGCGCCTCAGCCAAAGCGCAACGCCTTAGTGAGCCTTGTAAATATGCCTCGCCTCGACTTTTAAAATACCCAAGATCTTGAGCCTTATGAGCCTGCGAACCTAGGCGTGCTTTTAACAACTATGTATAAAACAATCACAAAGAGAAAAAGGAAGTATTGGAAATAAACTCGCATGCTGCTTACATTATAAGAACACTTTCACAGCTTATTCCTACATAAATTAGAACACATTAAACGATAGTGTAATATGAAATACCTGGATCGGAGGGGTTTACACTATTAGCAGTAGAGTTTGACTGAATTGCATCTGGCATGGGATTTTGTGATCTAGTTTCCATAGTCAACATCTTCAAGGATATCTTCCGCAGATAGTCAGACTGCAAAGCAAATAAATGAAAGCATTTAGGTCCCAAAGTACCATATGACAAACATGATATCACTTTCTTGTTCTGTTTTTGAAGTACTTGGCTCATTTGGACATGAAGACTCCTGCAAAATCTTAATTCCATAAAAGCAAAAGCAAAAACTACAAAGATAGTTATATAATATAAGGAACACAAACATAGGACAACATCAGCAAATAGACCACACAACAAACCTGGCTTGTTGCAGCAGTATAAATCTTCTCTTCAAACCTCACAGCTATTTCCTTGAGTTCCTGTAGCCCCTCAGGTCCAGAGAACGGTAGATGCCTCTTCAAGGTATCCATTCTGTGAAAGATCAACATGTGTTGGTCATATAATGTATAACTATATAGCAGATATTTCTGGTAGAATGCATGATTTTGCAAATAAAAATGTGGAGAACCAGCTACATTAAACGGAAAGTGAAATTGCTATCATGAGGAAGCATAAAGAACCAAAGAACCGGATGGAAACAACCAGCAGACATGCTGAAAATGCATAAAGTTGCCACATCACAAAGTTATAAGTGCTGCCAATATACTTTCAGAACATAACAAATATTTCTTCTTTTGTACAATAACTGATTCCTACAAAAGAAGCAAAAAAAAAGGAGAATTGAATTAAAAGAAAAAAACAGAATCCCTCCTGGTGAGAACTTGAAGCATCCAACTAGGTGCAAAAAAGGAATTTACAACTTCCTGCACCAAAACCTACATGTTATGCTGACTAAAAAACAATAACGGTTCACAGAGAGTCACTGGAGACATACTATGTTTGAGATTTTCAGTTCAATCTCCCAGTGCTTTTAGTTCAAATTAACCACTGCATAAGTACTCGCTATGATCCAAGCAGGTACAGCATAAGAAACTTTAGATGCCAGTGAAGCTGTCACTAGTAGTTCATATTCAACCTCCTATAAAAAAACTAAGCAGACTTTCTGAGCCTAAAACAACATTGACTTTCCAAATAACGGACACAAGAGCATACAAAATCCAGCACCCATTCAATGTAGCTTGTCCCTTTACATCTGCATTAGAACCTTCCACACAATTAACTTAGGATATGTTGTCGCAAATCCAAACCTCTCCAACAAAATCACAATAAAGCACCTTAGTTTGCTTCCTCAGCAAACTAGTTAATGAGGCCACCCATGAAATAGCACAGCCTTTAAGCAATATATACCTCTTATTTCCTCAACAATAGACAGATTAGTTAACTCACTAGTCACATCTTTAGCACATAATTCCTAAAGAGAAAGCATAAATTACAAATGTCTTTATGGCCCAGTATACAAGATGAGCCAACATCAGTAGAAAAAAACTGATGGAGCCACAAAAATGCATTAATCCATCTATTTCAGCAGTCCTAGTTAATGTTGGCACATACAAGGTTAACAATTAGCACTTGTAAGTTTAAATATGAGACTTTATTTCTACACATAAGGCTACACAGTTAACAACAAAATCCCAACAGTTACCATCATTGTAGTTAAAGTAAGATTCTAGGCAGGTTATCATAACCAAATTTTAAACTACATAAAGATAATAAATTGAAAGACATAAATACATACATCTTGTTCACGATCCTTTGCCGTGAATCTGCTTGCAGTTGAGTCCTCCAATCACCAGATTCCATAGAAGAGTCACCACCACCGCCATTTCCACCCTGAGTAGGCCTCCGGTTACTCGTATCCATCTCCTATTTGATGATAAACTTCCAATCCTAAAATACAACTACAATTGTGACAGTTGGAAATAATAATAAGTGAAAGCTTCTAAGAGAAGAAAGTTCCTTCCCATCCTGAACTACAAGTTAGTCTTAACACAATCAATCAGTCCTTACATCAGGTTTACTTCTACAAGATAACTCGCTAGAAAGCAATAAAACCTATAAATACGACATACTTGCATGGTACTAATGACTTCAAATTGAAAAATTATTCTTCATGAAAAAACTTTTAAAATAAGAGTTTTAAGGGGGCAAAAAGAGTGGTGAAATATAGCAGCCACCAAAACTTGAATTTGAGAACAAGTTACGTTTTACGACATACGAGACGTCAAAATTGGCAGGCGAACATAACATATAGCAGTCTACAACTACTTAGTGCTTATTTAGCCTATTTTATAAAACTTGACCATGTTTAAGATTAGGAAACTCCAAAAAGATTGCAAACATGTTCTGTCACAGCATATGACTTAAATAAATTGTGTATAAAAGACAACTACTCCACAAAAACAGCTAGAATCTGATTTGGGAGTCCAAAAGTTAGTTTCCATAAATAAAGCGCCATACAAGGGATAGGGTTAGAGTGTCGTCTTCGCAGGAATAGCTTGGAGAGGTCTGGATGTGCAATGAATGCGCCCCAATTTAGTAAAACTGGATAGGAAGAAACCGATGTATTTCCACGGGTCGCCCTCGTTCCGTATATCAGTTCTATCGAATTTCTCGTCTCGTTTTTCGTGGATTAGCATCTCGAGGTCCTTTGATGGGCATAAAGAAATCGTCTTGGTAGCATCAAACCAATTGGATGCATCGTATACGAATCAGATGAGGCTTCGGTTCAGGCCAAGTGCAACCTGGCTGAAAGTAAGATACAGCTTGGCTTGTTTATCTGAAGTGTTTTCACTCATTTTTACATTTCCAGTTCTGGTTTCAAGTATTCCAATGCTTCCAAGACCAAAAAAAGATACATAAGGCTTAAAATACTTGAACAGCTAATAGATATAATTACGAATATATATATATATACACACATTCACATTGCGGCGTTCCAAGTAATTACGGTTTTGATGGTTTTTCTTCTTCTCTACAGTCGTCTCTATTTTCCAATTCAAAAAGTACTAGTCCCATCCTTTTTAACCATTGTTCCTGCTATGCGTTTCATTTATACTAACTCACCTTGTTATTTTCTTTTACTTTTTTTGTTACCTTTTTTTATTACTTCAAGGCTAGTAGTTTATGTGCTTGTAGAATATGACATCAAATAACACTTGATCAGCAATTACTTTGATGGATTACTTTGGATAAGTTCAAATACTTTTATAATGCTTCATTGTGTTATTTTGTTTTCTGTAATACATATATGTATGTATGTATGTATGTCCTTATGCCACACAGTTTAGTATTTTTGAAAATATCAAACTCATTAACCTGGTAACCTGGTCCAGTAAACTTCCAAATTTCCGTGGTTCCTAGGCTTTGAACTTCAAAACTGACGCCATGCTTCTTAGGTTTTCAACTTCAATATTTTTAATTGGTCCAAGAAAAAATTGCTATATAAATAGTACAATATTTAAAGAGGACCCTATTTAACATTCAAAAGCAAAGTGCAGCTATTCTTACTTTTTTCTCCGGAAAAAATCTCTAGTACCACACCCGACACCAGAAATTAGTACGTGTATGATATAGCAGTAAGTTTAAATTTTCCCTATGATTGTTAAAAAAGAGGATCAACGATGAAACATCGTACGTACCAAACAAATGCCAAATTCTTGGATTTAGGGTTTGGTTGCAAGAGCACACGAATCAATCGGATGTAGCCGTTGCTTCTCCCTCTCTATCTGAAAATTAAAACCCAACTATATAAAAGCAAACGATGGAGTGCACGAAATTGGAGCAATTTGCGTTGTGATTAGGTGCTAGGAAGAGCCAAGTTGCATTAGGCTGCCGTGAGATTGTCGCCGGTGAAAGATGATCCCTACTTCAACGAGACAGTGAGCAGGAGAAGGATCGGTAGCAAGAAAGGGATTTGGGACGAAATTTTGAACACCGCTCACACAATTCAGATCAATCGATTACTTTAGAGTTAAGGGTTATTCTAAGACTTGCAAATTGGCTTGCAAATGAAAAGTGTGTGGCACGTCACCAAACCAATTGCAACATTTGCAATTTCACTTGCAATCACACGTGGCCACCAAGTCACCATCTATCCCTTTTTTTTCATAATTGTTTAAATAAACTAATTTTTCATATAAAATAATATATTTTATGAATTAATAATGTTAATTTATATTTTAATTAAATTAAATTACTTATTCTTTTTATAAAATATTATATGTACGTATATACATATATATTATTTTTAAATTAATATAAATACAATATAGTTAAATTACTTTAAATATTAAAATTTATATTTTTATTTATTTTTATTTTTTATAAATTATTTAAATAAATTGATTTTTACATCATGTATTTATTATTTAAAAAATAATTAGAATATATATATAATAATTTATAAAATAATTAATAAATATTGTAGTGGGGACCACTTTTGAAAGTGTATGTGGATTACAGGGATGTGGATGGTAATTGCAAAAGCTGATATGACACAATTAAAAGTGTAAATGAATTGCAGAGACGTGGATGGTCTAAGTATACCCCTGCCATTTTGTATACCCCTCCCTTCATATACTTTAATTTTTTATTTTTTTATTTGAAAATTTACATTTCACACCCTTATACTTATCTAATTAATTTATTTTATACCTTTTAGTTTTCTATTTATCAGTTTACACTTTCATTATATTAACACATATAATTGTATATTAATTAAAATACGTTAAAAAAATACTTTTTAATTTTAACAAGTTACATCATTATAATCGTCTCGTCGATACCTTCGAAATGAGCCCAATATTGAATATTTTTTTATTTAATTATATTATTATATGTCATACGTTTACGTTATTTTTTTATATTGTTATTCGTCGATAACTTCTTATTTTTTTTATTTAATTATATTATTTCGAAATGAGCCCAATATTAACTAAAATATGTTAAAAAATATTTTTTATTCCAACAAATTCCAACTTTGATTGCTCATTTAAATTAATATATTCACGAGTACGGGTACGCTCTATATATTCTTCATACATATCTAATCTACGTTTGTATGGGACGATCTATGTACTTGCATCTTGAAGTCGACAACGTGTCCAATGGTGTGTGAGTGTGGGCATTGGGTATTCTCCGTTTAATACCACTTTTATGTAATGATTACCATTAACATGCACTATTGCAATTGACACGTGTTGGAATGATGACGGCGGTTGTGTCCTGAATGGTAAGTATGTCACACTACCTGCTATACTGAGAACATGTAGTATGACATTGAACCTTGAAGCAACTAGAATTCTCATTTCAGGCATAGTGATCCAATGCATAGGTGGTGCAAAGACGCCCTTCTGGAAAAAATCCAACGCTTCGTAAATTCTTTTACACTCGTCGCTGCCAATCACATAAGAGTAATACTGTTGATACTTAGTTAGTTCAACAATTAACTCTCTGCGGATATTGTCCCATTCGTCTTCATGACCACCCAGACAAGTAGATATGGCTCGAAATCCACAATTTCCATCGCCCAATACATTTTGTATTTGTGTGATGTATGGATGAAATAAACTCGGGATTTGATCAAGATATGGATTTGGGGGGTGGGTTGTCGTGGGAAGTAGGAGCCATGCCTCGCTGATTCGTGATGAGCAAAACCTTTAGAGTTGATAAATGTTGGTGCGTTAGAACAACTGCGTCTACGAGGGTCTTCAGGAATCTTTTTCTTTAGAGCTTGATTCTTTTGAGAAGGACGTCCACGAGTGGTTCTATGAGCCGAGGGTTCATCAAACAACGGTTTTGATGGCATTATTATATCTTTTAATCTTTTTAGCAAGGTTTTACGACCAGGAATTGATTGTTTATTAAAATTTTCTCTTAACATATGTACTTCATCGTCACATTGAATATCATCATCTTGTGCGGATGCATATGGCGAGAAATCAAGTTTTTTCCAAAATACGTCGATCGCATCAAGTGGAATGGGTACGCCTTGACATGTATATAGTGCTTGTTCATGCGCACATGGTAATCCATGACTTGTTCGCAGTTTACAACCACAATTTTCAGAAAATACGCTAGTCTCGAAAGACCGCACATATCCTCTGTAAATCATATCAAGTGCATAAGATGAAACAAAGCCCCACAAATTTTGAAAGTGTGGTTTTTGAAATCGATGTTTTCTAAAATTTTTACTCATTTCAAAACTTGCTTTGATCGACGTGTCTTGTGACTGAATTACTTGATGAATATGAGATAAAAAAAAAATTAAGTCTGCTTGTGAGGTCTCCAAATAATTTTTTAATTTGGAATGTTGGCTTTGAACTCTATTTGTTGTGTGATTTCCAAAATTTAAAAATTGATCAACCCAAATAGACACAAACATTTCTTTATATGGCGTCAACCATACCTTATTCAGGTAATCGAAAACACCTGAAAAATATAACAAATATATATATATATATATATATATATATATATATATATATATATATCAATATCTTTAGTAATAATGGTTAAACTATCGTATATCAAGAATACCTGGATAATTGAGCAACGTTTCTTGAAGTTGTACCAATCTGTATGTGTACAGTTCTTGATTTGGAGATTCAAGTAACTGCAACTGTTAGGGTAAAATATGTGTTGATTTAAAGTTCAAGGGTTAATTTGTAATAGATTAAACTTAGTCCATTGTGAACGGGTCGTGGGCTTGTTACCACGGGCCCAGCGTATATAAAGTGCAATTAGCTTAGAAAATTAGCTAGTTGTCTCATTTAGCTTTTCTGCTTTACACTGTAATTCTCTCTAAATCAATAGCTAAGTGGGAAGCCTTTGTGAATCATATCAACTGTTCTTATTTGCTTTTTCACAAACATAATTGTTGCACGGATCTGGATTCTACAATTGGTATCAGAGCAGACAGACGGATTCGATTCAAAGCTTAATTCATCAATTTCCGGTTAGTTTGACTTTTACCCGTCTGACTATTCTTGAATTCTTGACTTTTTGATTCAGTCGAAATTGGTTGTTTTTGCTTACTGGGTTGTGTTAGCATTATCGTTATAAGTGTTTCTGCAAATTTTCACATCCTAATTCATTCGTTTGATTGGTCAATTCAGCAATTTAAGATCAAAGTTTTTTGGTAGTGTTCTTCAACAAAAATCGAATTTTTACCATCAAAACGTGTTCTTTTTGCTTAGAAATCGACTGGGTTAGTGTTAGTTTTGTGTTTGGTATTGTTTCTAATCTTTCAGGAACAATCTTGAGTAACCCTAGTTGAGAAATCGATCGAATTGCTAAAACAGCCGCAGAGTCCGGATAAACCTGCCTCGTTTTCCGGACAGATCAAGGTGTCCGGACGTTTGTGGTTCCATCCGGACTAGTTCAATTCTTCCGGACAAGTCAATCATCCGGGTAAGTCAGTCATCCGGGTAAGTTCTCTTTAATCTCAATCTTTCCGGGTAATTTTGTTCCGGATAATTCAAAGTATCCGGAATTCATTTTATCCGGAAATCCTCGTTTACCCGGAATCTTCGTAGTATCCGGACACCTCACAGTTTCCGGAAACTTCAAAGTACCCGGAAATCTCATACTTTCCAGACTCTATTGCATCCGGTAAACTTTGTTTATCCTGTTGTTTCTATCCGGTATCTTTAGTCCATCCGGTAACCTTGGTTATCCGGACAACTCAAGTTATCCGGACTCTTTTGCCTATCCGGACAACTCTGCAATTTTGAACTGTTTTTCATAATTCTGGTCCGGACACTTCCAGATCAGATCACCTATTTGGATTCCTATCCAGTAAGCTAAGTTATTGTCTGACTACTCATAGAACATGCGTTAGGACTCCACTCTTAATGCCTTGCGTTAGGTTTTACACTTTGAATCAATCTACACGTCTGACGATCACTCCGTTGCAACCGAAGATGTCTACTTCTCGTGATGCTCTCTCAATTGGCACTGACACCAAGCCACCGTGTCTCTATCCGAACGAGTACAGCCAATGGCGAGACAGGTTCATGATCTTCATAGAGTCCAAGGACAACTATGAGTTCATCAAGAGAGCTCTAGATCATGGCCCAATTGACAAGCCAATAAAGGACATACCTGCAACAGCAATAGCTCGACGTGAGGCGAAGTCTCTTTCTGAGATGACAGAATTTGAAAGAGGCATGCTTGAAGGTGAAAAGCATGCAAAGAGATATCTGATTCAAGCTCTTCCTAATTCCATCTACACTGCCATAGATAGTTACAAAGATACGGCTAAGGGCATGTGGGACCAGGTAGCCAAGATGATGCGTGGGAGTGTTGTAGGAAATCAGCTGAAGATAAATAGCGCGATAACCAAATTCGATGGGTTCAAGCAGCGTAACGGTGAATCCCTTACCCAGACCTACGAATGTTTTTGTCTACTTCTCAATGAACTGAACAAGAATAAAATTGTTCGTTCCAACACTGAGAACGCACTAAAGTTCCTCAACAACTTGCTACCTGAATGGAAAGTGTATGCTTCTCATGTCAAGCAAAACAACTTGACAGAGAACATCAGCATCAATGAACTGTATGAGACACTTCTCCAAGATGAAGATGAAGTGAATGAGCTTCTGGGAGAGAAGAAGAATGAGCCAAAACCTTCTGCAGATCCTATTGCCCTCATGACTTCCAAAACCTGAAGACGAGAAAGATGATGATGAAGATGATGAAGCATCAGACTTAATGAAAGCTATTGCCCTTCTGACTAAATCCTTTCAACAACAAAAATTCTACAAGAAACCGTCTTCCAATAGTCAACGCTACTCCACCTCCTCCAATAAGCGTCACGACTATAAGGATCGATATGAAGGGAAGAAGAAGGTAGAAGAGCAAGATAAATCTGAAAAGAAGGAGAAGACAGAGAAAGGTGACCGGAAGAAGAGAGATGAACCTGTGAAATGCTACAACTGCGGTAAACTCGGTCATTTCGCTAAAGACTGTCGTCAACCCACAGTGAAGAACTCTCACTACTATGAGGCCAAGCTTGCACTGGCCAGACAGAAGGAGGCTGGGGAGGCAATGTTCGCTGAAAATGAGTACTGGCTAGGCAGATCTGATGATGAGGACGAGTTTGAAAGTGCTGATGCTTTCATGGGATATCAATCATCTACGGATGACGACAAGGCAACAGCAAATCAGGTATGTGACTCTTGCTTACAAAACTTCATACTTCAACTGCAAACCATCACAGAAAAGGCAAACTCCCTCAAAGCCACAAATGCAGAACAAAAGCTTGAAATTACTTCAATAACTGAAAAGATTAATGTTCAAATGAAATTAACTGAGAAGTATAAGTCTGAAAATGCTGATTTAAAAGACAGATGCAAAATTCTTTCATTAGCACCTAAAGACTTAAGGGCCAGATTATCTGATCTCCAACGTCAGTTTGATCAGTGCTTGAATGAGAAAGAAGACATTACTTATCAATGTTCTTCTCTTCAAATTCAACACAAGGAGTATGTAGCTAAAATTTTAGATCTTGAAACCAAACTCCACAAAAGGGGTCAAACTGATCAAACCATTTTTTTGAACAAACCCAAATAGTTCACGTACTTTAACAAAGAATGGGGAATCGGATATGACAACCCACATTATCTGAAAAAGGGAAGGTATCAAGTCCCCACTCTGTATGATTTTGCTTGCTATGGATTAGATAAACAATATCCAGAGTACGCAATTCAATGGACTGGTCCTCTTGAACCAGAAAAGGAGGAGGAAACCGAGGAACATAAACGCACACACAAACGAGGAATTCAACTTCCATTTTGTTATGAACCTTTAAACTACTCATATCAAAAGAACAAAAAGTATCTTTCCAATGACTACTTCGACCCCTACAAGGTAGCTACACCCAAGGATTCCTCCAAGAAGGATGAGGATGTAACACCTGCACCCAAGACTGAGGCGGATGAGTTTAAACTCTATGTTCCCCCTCTCATCTTGGAAGCCAAGATAGTCGAATTGGAGGAGTCATTTGAGAAAGAAAGGTCAGTTTTTCAAATGGAAAAGCAAGCTTTAATTGAAAAACTTGAGAATCTACAACCGGTCAAAACCGAAGTTGTATCTGATGAAGGACAGGAACTCCTTCGGTGTGAAATCAATCGACTCACATCACAACTGTCTGCTTTGGCAACAGAAAAGATGGAAGAGTATGCGAGAAATGGTCAGCTTCAAGAGCAAATTGACCAACTCCAATCTGAAAAGGAGATTTCACCTGAACGTTCTTCAAATTCATCTGACACGTCTTCGTGCAAAGCCTTCTTAGGCAAGATTTCTAGTTCGCAAGACGGTCAAGATTCTCAAGATGAGTGTGTTAAAAGGAATTTAAACTCTGATTTTTCATACGCTTCCGCACCGAATTCCCCAAAGCACACAACCGAAAGCACAAAATGTTCCTCGCCTTCCACTCATGATCCCATTCCGAATATTCCAAAAATAGATTTTTCAGAGTACATGAACTCCGAAGGTAACTGTGATGAAGAGTTTGATTCGTTTCCCTTCGACAAACCTCTTCCAAGTCACACTGATTTTTCTCCCGTGGTCAATCCTCCGGTTAGTTCTTTAAAAGAAAGCTGTTCTAAAACAAAGTCCTCAGCTGTGATCAAGATTTCCCAGTCAAAACCAACCTCGAAACCTGTTCCCAAAAGGCAATCACAGCCAGGGCAAGCTACCGGACCATTGACTGCCAACACTACTATTTCTCCAAGTCAACCTGATTTTTTTGTCTCCAGTGGTTAACCGTCCGGTCAATTTTCTAAAGGGCGACTGTTCTCAACCTAAGACTCCAGTTGTGACCAAGATTCTTCAAAATGTTTCCAATTCTCAAAAACAGTCACAACCGAAGCAAAAGACCGAACGACCGACCACTAAGACTCATGTTTCCTCAAAAGTCACTGATCATACTGTCCCTGCTGTTTCAGATAAAAATGGTCGCGCTAATAAAGAAACACCAAAGTGGCTAAAGAGGGAACCAGTCAAGAAGGATGCGTCAAAGTCTTCCCCACCTGTTTTCAATTCTAGAATAGACAAAGACAATTATGCTTGGAATCATTGGAACCATTTTGATGTTTCTTTTCCCGTTAAAATTAACTCTCTTAATCAATTGATTCAGTTATCGCATGATTGCTTATGTTGTTCTAATTGTGGTTGGAATGATTTTGATGATATTCACAATAATGATTGGTATGCGCCTTACTTTGTTGGAAACCTATTTCATAAGTGCAAACCTCATAATAACAAGCAACAACATCCTTTCAAAAGGGGTTTCAATCAAACGGTTAAACCACAGCGGGAGACCCGACCCATTCCTACACGGGATACTCCTACTGAGGTTAAACCGACACCCAGGTGGAAATCTGCTCCAAAATCTGTTCCTCCAAAAGGTGTAAATTCTGCACCCAAGAGGCAACAAGTGCCAAAACCAGTTCCCTCCAACGGTGTAAAATCTACACCCAAAGGGAAAGCTGAGTCAAAGCAGATTTCCCAAGGCAGTGCCAAATCTAACCCCCCAGGACCCAAACAAATTTGGGTACCTAAACATCACTAATCTTGTTTTGCAGAACGGTCATGTGTGGTACTTAGATTCTGGATGCTCCAAGCACATGACCGGAAGAAGGGAGCTTCTCACGAATTACAAGGAAGAATACTGCGGAGACGTGAGATTTAGGAATAACGAGAAGTCGCCAATCGTGGGCTACGGCGACATAGTCCAACACAAGATAACAATCAAGAAGGTATCCCACGTCGCAGGATTAGGACACAATCTATTTAGCATCGGTCAATTCTGCGACAAAGATCTCGAGGTCAGCTTTAAAGCCACAGGGTGTAGAATCCTCAACAACGAAGGAGAGGAACTTCTGGTTGGAACTCGCAAGACCAATATCTACACCATTGATCTCGCCGCTCTCAAGGCAGACAAACCAGTATGTCTCTTGTCAAAGCCGACTACGACCAAGTTTGGCTCTGGCATAAACGTCTTTCGCACCTCAACTTCATAAGTATAAATCAACTGGTGCTAGGCAAACACGTCAGAGGCGTGCCCCAACTTCCGTTCATGAAGGACCGTCTCTGTGGAGCATGCGAAAAGGGAAAGATGACGCGCGCATCACATCCGCCGAAGGCAACTCCGAGCACGACCCGGACTCTCGAACTCATCCATATGGATTTGTGTGGTCCAATGCGTGTTCCAAGCATTAATAAACGCAAATACGTGCTCGTGATGGTGGACGACTACTCGCGCTACACTTGGGTGAGGTTCTTACGCTCGAAGGACGAAACTTCGGAGCTCATCATTGATCACCTGAAGACTGTCCAGCAAAACAAGCTTCAACACGTTCAGTCCATCAGATCTGACAACGGGACGGAGTTCAAGAATCAAAAGGTGGATGACTATCTGAGAACGGTGGGCATCACACACACTTTCTCTGCAGCACGCACTCCACAACAAAACGGAGTAGTGGAAAGACGGAACCGTACCCTCGTTGAAGCTGCTCGAACGATGCGGTCCCAAGCAAATCTACCGCTGTATCTCTGGGCTAAGGCGGTGTCTACGGCATGCTATACGCAAACCGCTATATACTTCTCAAGCGGTTCAACAAAACACCGTACGAGATCATGAATAATCACGTTCCCACCGTCGGCTACTTCCATGCATTTGGATGCACTTGCTATGTGCTAAACGACAAGGATGATCTCGGGAAATTCAGCCCCAAGGCGGACGAAGGAGTTTTCATCGGATACTCCATGCAGGCTAAGGCGTATCGCGTTTACAACAAACGGACCAAATCCGTTGTTGAAAGTATAAACGTGACATTCGACGGAGCCGCAGATTTGGCTTTTGAACAACTCAGTTCAGAACCCGGTTTAACTGGAGTGCTAGCTTCCGGACCTTCAAGTTCGGGATCTGCACAAGACACAGTAAATCCGAATCATGCATCTTCATCGAATGCTGACTCTTCTGATTTAGATTTACTGTTTCAATACTTTTATGATGACACTATTAATTCTTCCACATCTGTCTCAGCGAAACCGCGACTTGAGGCTGCTCGCAATACGAATTCGGCCGCTTTATCTGGTACGCCCCCGTCTACGAGTACGCCGTCAACATCTATAGAGACAGCCCAACCGGCATCACCTGATACGACTGCACCCACTGATTCGTCATCTATAGAGACACCTGGTACTGTAACCCCCCCGAAGGAACCCATAATCTCGGAGATCGCTCCTACTGATTCGTCATCCGCTACAACCGATGCTCAACCTCTGAACTCCTAGGAACTAGAAGTTATTCAATCATCGACGAATCCGCTCCCACTTCCTCCAAGAAACACGACTGCTACTCTTGAACAAGTTCAAGACCTTCCATCAGGTTCATACGTGGATCCGGACAAATCTCACTCTACTCAGCAGCCGCTTCCGCACTCCACCAAATGGACAAAGGCCCATCCCCTACATCAGATCATCGGTGATCCCTCGACTCTTGTTCGTACACGAGGCGCTTCTGCCAACTTCTGCCTATTCTCGGGCTTCTTGAGCACGATTGAGCCAACGAGCGTACGCGAAGCGCTCGAAGATCCAGACTGGATCATCGCCATGCAAGAAGAGCTAAATCAATTCGAGGCTCTAAAGGTATGGCGACTGGTTCCACGTCCTAAGCACAAGACGGTAATCGAGACCAAATAGATCTTCAAGAATAAAAAGGACGAAGATGGTATCGTTGTTCGCAACAAGGCGCGTCTTGTGGCCAAAGGGTACTGACAACAAGAGGGGATTGACTATGATGAGACCTATGCTCCGGTAGCGCGAATCGAGGCAATCCGTATGTTTCTCGCTTATGCCGCGCACAAGAACTTCACCGTCTTCCAAATGGATGTGAAGACAGCCTTTCTTTACGGCGACCTCCAAGAAGAAGTTTACGTGTCGCAACCCGACGGATTTGTGGATGACTCGAAGCCTGATCATACCTACATCTTAGACAAGGCGCTCTACGGCTTAAAGCAGGCTCCGCGTGCATGGTACAACACACTTTCTAAGTTCTTGTTAGAATCCGACTTTACACGAGGTACCATTGATTCCACTCTATTTATCAAGAATGAAAAGGGTCACGTCATCCTAGTCCAGGTATATGTCGATGACATCATTTTCGGTTCTACTAATCCATTATATGCGAAGAACTTTGCCAATCTCATGGGAAGATTTTTTAAAATGAGTATGCTTTGTGAGATGAACTTTTTCCTTGGTCTTCAAGTTAAACAACTGTCGACAGGAATCTTCATAAACCAGTCCAAATACATTCGGGATATCCTTCGGAAATTCCAATTGGACCAGTCCTCACCAATGAAAACTCCCATGGCAACCAATACAAAGCTAGACGCCGATCCTAACGGAAAGGCTGTCAACGCCAAATTTTATAGGGGAATGATCGGTTCTTTAATGTATCTCACTGCCAGTAGACCGGACATCATGTTCTCGACATTTCTGTGCGCCCGTTATCAGTCAAACCCTAAAGAGTCTCATTACAATGCTGTTAAACGTATCTTTCGTTATTTACGTGGTACTGCTGATCTTGGCCTTTGGTACCCGAAAGAGACAGGTTTTGGACTTTCCGCTTATTCTGATGCGGATCACGCGGGATGCATGTTGGACCGCAAGAGCACCTCGGGACACATTCAGTTCTTGGGAGATAGCCTGGTAAGCTGGGCATCGAAGAAACAACAGTGCGTATCAACGTCAACTGCCGAGGCAGAGTACGTGGCCGCCGCAAGCTGCTGTTCCCAAGTCATCTGGATGAGGACACAACTCAAAGACTACGGGTTCACATATGTCAAGGTCCCGATCTACTGTGACTCAAAGAGCGCCATTGGTATATCAAGCAACCCGGTCCAACACACAAAGACGAAGCACATCGACGTTCGGTATCATTTCATTAAGGATCACGTCGAAAGAGGTACAGTCGAACTCTACTTCGTAAATACTGAACATCAGTTAGCAGACCTTTTTACCAAAGCCTTGGACGAAAAACGCTTTAAAACTCTTGTGTTCAAGATAGGTATGCTTAATCTGAAGACGTAATCCGACTGTGTGCCCGTTACAAGTTCCATACATATACGAGTAACTGTCTCCTCATCCTCCGGTGGTTGACATCCTGATGCATGAGCACACACTTCCTCGCATTTGTATTCTACTTGTTCCCGTTACACAGCTAGATTTAGTCTAAGTATTTATTAGGTAGATTTCGTTTGTTTTTTCACTCTTTCTTCGAGTGTTTCCAAATTTTTTTCTCTTACCGTCGTCTATATTTTCGTTCAATATCTCTGTGCTTTCACCAACTATTCTCGTGTTCAGGGGGAGCACAATGCAATACCAGGTAAGTTTCCTCATACTTTGAGGGGGAGCGTCACACACAGTTTTCTTTAATGTCAAAAGTTTTTTTGTGTGTGGGCACTCCTGCGTGTGTGTATTTTATAGTCATCACTTGAGGGGTAGCGACACCAGTTGTTTATCTCTTTAAAAGTCTACAAGTTTTCGTGTGCCGGATCCCTCCACCACACTTTACTACACTATCCGAGGGGGAGCAAGGTTATACCAATGCTCCGCTTGAGGGGGAGCGAAAGGAAGTTCTTTTCCAGCACAAATTCCTAAAATTCTTCACGGGAAAGGATTATTCAGAGTTATCCGGACAACTCTCACATCCGGATAACTCTCACATCCGGATAACTCTCTCATCCGGAAAACTCGCGCACCCGGACAACCCTCGAATCCGGATACAATCCGGACCGGGTGGCTATCCGGGTCGGCTCTTACCCGGACTCCACCCACGTATATATATATATATATATATATATATATATACGCACCCGGACTCCCTTTAGGTTTCCTTATCCGGACGACGCCTAAAACCCTAAACCCCAAGACTTTTTCTCTCTCGCTTGGACTCTCCTCTCTCTGTCGATTCACGGTGTTTTCTCGTCTCTTTATTCAGGTATGTTCATCGAATGTCAATGCTCGTCAAATGTATGCACATTTCACACACATAGCACCACAAATCGACCCCTGATTGGGTCGATCCCACAGTCCCGAAAACCCTTACGGGTCTTTTCGTCGGATTCGCATCAATGGATGCGATTCAAGGGTTGTCCCCACTCCATTAAGCCACTAGTTGCTTCTGGACATCCCTTCCGCACCTTAGCACTAGCTTGGGATCCCTTATTGGCCAGATTGAACAAATGCACTAACGTCCGGACACCTTCATCGTGTCCGGACACCTTCAAGGCCATGAAGATCCATCCGGAAATCGCCATCACCCGGAGACCTAGTTGTCCGGAAATCTTAGGGTTTCCGGTAAGTTCAACTACCGGGTAGTTTGGTATCCGGACTTTAATGTTTTCCGGAAAAGTAGTGCACCCGGAAACCTCTGTCCGGATTTATCTTCTTCATCCGGACTTCTTGACCATCCGGACACCTTCAGTTATCCGGACACCTTCAGTTATCCGGACACCTTCAGTTATCCGGACACCATGTGTTGTCCGGACACCTTGGCATTTTCATCCGGAAACTCCTACTGTTGTGTCCTTTCCGTACCTGCTTAGTCACTGTCAGTCCTCGATCTGTCTCAGATTGAGCCAATCCCGACGAAGGTACGCACCGACACTTGTTTATCCGACTCAATTACTAACCGTGCTGTTTTCTACAGATTATCTATGGCGGATCAACAATCACACCCTCACGAACAACCAGGAGACCAACAACCGCCTCCTCAAGCGCAAATACCTCAAGAGGAGGACATCATTAACGACGAAGCCAACGCTGCCCTGGTACACCCTGACCATGGCACTGAACTGGATGCCAATAATAACCACCTGGACACGACCTTGTTCAGGCCCCAACCACTTCATCGAGTGCTTCTGGACATTCTCACGAATCACCCTCTCCGTGAGGCCCTTACCAGCACAGCCGACGTCCCAGTTCTGTACGTTCTACAGGTCTGGCTCACCGCCTGAGTCGTCACCGCCGGTAACTCGCAGTCGATCACCGCTCAGATCGATAACCAACCTTTCATTCTCACACCGGACTCATTCCGCCGCCTTCTGTCTCTTCCGGAAGCCACCGCCAACAATCATGAACGGTACGATCCTGCCGTAAATGATGACACGCTTTGCACTCAAATCCGTGCCCTTGGATACAACCATGACCTCACCCGGCCATCTGCTTTCAATCGCAAGTACCTCGCTCCGATATGGTACACACTTTTTACGATCCTAAACCGCTGCCTTTCATCGAGATGGAGAGGCATTGATCAGTGCACCGACGACTTCCTGCGCCTAGTTCATGCTGTGTGCTACAACCGACATATAGACTTTGCGATGATCATTTGGAGGGAGCTCGTCGCGGCTATTCGCCAAATCGGAGGTTCCAAACAGAAGAAATTTCTTCGGTATCCGCGTTTCCTTTCGCTGGCGGTGCGTCAACACATGGACGCAAATCCTGCCATTCCTCGCCTCCTGAACCATCCGGTATGTCCCCATCACCATTTACAGTTCATGGTTATCCGAAATCCATCTGATGCGGTCGCAATGCCCATCCCTGAACCACTACTAGCCATCGCCGATCCCACTGCACCAGGGGTAGTAGCATATAGGGAGGCGTTAGGTAATCCCATGGTCCAGCCAGCGCCGGCGGGACCTGCCCAGGGACTTAGACCCGAGAGACGTGAGGGTCCAAGAGTGAGAGGTGGAAGGGCCCGACAAGCAGGTGCTGTCGGGCGGGGAACGTTAGTTGTGAGAGAAAGGGGAACGAGAGTAGGAGGTGCAGTGGAATCGCAACCCGGTTCCGGCTCAGCCCCAGCCGGTCCATCCTCTAGACCGATACTACCTCACTCGACCGAGCCGTATATCACCGAACCCCCCTCACCATCTCACAATGTTGAAGACGTGGAATCTGACTCCACGGACTCCGATACCGACCGAAACATACGCCTGAGACAAATACCTCTCGGTATCGGACCCAACCCTGATTTTTCCGTTGGAATCCCACTTGACTCACCTCCACATACTGGAACCGAACCCATTAGGACATCTGAGGGAGAACAAGTAGAGGAGTTAGGACATGCGAGCCGGAGAGAACTGCGTTCAAAGTTGAACCATGAAAGATTGAGCCGTAAAGATAATGAGGCTCTTGAGCGACCCTAAACGAGCGATATCCGGGTAGCCATATCTACTACACCGTCTCATCTGTTGGGACGGGGTATTGAAGAAGACTTCGTGGACCCAGCGGAGCAATTGCACGACCCCCCCCCCCCCCCATCCACTCATCCGTCTCACGACAGACGGATGTTTCAATATTACACGGGGAACAAGCACAACTTCCACCGACCTCTCATTCGGAAAGTGTTGGTGTTGAAATAAGAGACCAGCAGCCCCCGGTCTCGCCTTCATTTCGTGCACCATCGAGTCTAGCGCCTTTTGATATTGAACATTCTTCGGCTAGGACACTCGAAGCTGAGCAATACCAAGTCGAGACTCTTCGTGACTCGACCGGAACCACCGTAGTGTCTTCACCTCTTGGTGAAACACAAGGATCGGCGGAAATCCCTACCACAGCTAACATCACGCCAACTGTG
This sequence comes from Saussurea involucrata, assembly GCA_033807775.1. NCBI lineage: Eukaryota > Viridiplantae > Streptophyta > Magnoliopsida > Asterales > Asteraceae > Saussurea > Saussurea involucrata. Next base: position 18,943,068 of record CM066326.1, read on the forward strand.
AACGTAGGTGGCTCTACCCCTGTGGTAGACGCCTCAACGGGTAACCTAAGTGGTCCCGGAGTTATTCACCCCGACTTTGTGTCGCAAGGGTCCCTGGACAGCACCCTCAAGGCTGTCCGCGAGGCACTGGAACAACATGTCACCGCCGAGATCGGCAAAGCCATCAAGGGCAAACCAAAGATCGTTGAAGCCGAAACCGCACCACCACATCCACCGACATTTGCTCAACCTATCTATTCGGTGGATACATTAAAGACGATGCTATTGGCCCAACTGCTCCAGGAATCAGATACAACCGCCTCGACCGAAGCAGACCTGATCTCCATTCTTCGATCCCAGGTCACTGCTCCATCTTCATCTATCACATCCCGCCTTGACTCCATTGACTCGACCCTCAGCGACTACAACAAAGCGCTTGCCACGCTGTCTGAGAGGGTCCGCTCACTAGAAGACACTTGTAAGGGTCAAGCCGCCGGTCTCCAACGCAAGCACGATGACCAGGATGATCCTGATCACCATGAGGGGGAGAAGCGTCTACGCCAAACCGAGACCGCCCATATCGTGACTGCCAAAACGACATCTGTGGTCCAACAGGAACCCCCAACTGCGGCAGCTTCAACAGAAACACCCGAAGCCGAGTTGCCATTAGCACAGATGGTCATCGACATGGATATTTCAGATGAAGAAGACCCGACGGTTGAAAAGCCCGAGGGTACAACATAGGAATTGGTCACACAAGAACCATCAGACATGCCGACGCTCACCATGATTGATCCTGCATGTGAAACCAACCCGGAAACCGAAGACGCATGGTACGAAAAAGCTGCTAGAGCCGTAAACTTCGAGGTAAACTTGGTGTTTCCCACTGATGAAGACGACAACGTTGATTAGGACCAGTTTCTGCTTCATAATTTCTATGGTACGCCTCCCGTTCACTCGACTCAACCCACTACGACTACATATCAACCCGAAAGCTCAAATGCAGAAATCCCGACATCTCCTCAGCAAACGACAGCTCCTGATCTTCCTCCCCCTCCTCAGCAACAAAATCATTGGGAGAAGATCAAGGTCCTCATTCCTCATCTGGAGGAATCTCTGAAGAAGTTGTTTGTACACAGAATTCGCCCGATCGAGCCAACCTTCTGCCTTGGCATTTACAGTCCTGAACCGACACGTCAACTCCGATATGTAGAAGCCATGAAGCGGTGTCTTCCGAGAGACCAGGTTCGAACTAAGCATAAGATCTCAGAAGTGCTAAAGATTCAGTCAAACCGAATTATGAAGATCGTCTTTACCGTATTCACTGTTCGACGTGAAGACGGAAAAGAATGGATTTTTTCTGAAGCTGACTTTAAGCATCTCCATCCGTTCGACCTCCTGGTTATTCTGAGAGACCTTCGCACCAGAACCATCCGACCGCTTACTGTAACAAAGGCACTAGAAGCGGTTCGTCGATTCCTTGTCCGTTCTATCATGATGTCTTATCTGACAGACTTCCAAATGGCTATCGAGAACCGAGCAAAGAAGGTAAACCTGATCAAACCGAATCTGAAAGCTCCTGAACTGGCGATGTATCCCGAGAACGCCATGCTGCTTCAACCAGAATTTGGGATCGTCTTCCTCAACGCTCAGAAAGAAAAGAGGTTTATGAGGTTCAGTCAGGTAGATCGATTTTGCGACGGCACACTGCTCAAAGTTCAAGAAGCTCTTCGGAAGATCATCAAACACGAATCCGAAAATCCAAAGGTATCCTATTTGCCCAATCTGAATGAAAGAACTGCTCAGACTGCTTTGGATATGGTTGAAGAACGTGTCGACTACCGCCGCGCCATCAGATTCTTCGAGGTTCATTTCGTGCTCCGCAAACGTTACGTCTACAACTGGAAAGAGCTCCAGCGCGAACTCGAACTTCAAATCAAAGGGGGAGATTGTTAGGGTAAAATATGTGTTGATTTAAAGTTCAAGGGTTAATTTGTAATAGATTAAACTTAGTCCATTGTGAACGGGCCGTGGGCTTGTTACCACGGGCCCAACGTATATAAAGTGCAATTAGCTTAGAAAATTAGCTAGTTGTCTCATTTAGCTTTTCTGCTTTACACTGTAATTCTCTCTAAATCAATAGCTAAGTGGGCAACCTTTGTGAATCATATCAACTGTTCTTATTTGCCTTTTCACAAACATAATTGTTGCACGGATCTGGATTCTACAGCAACCATGCTTGATAAAAAGAATTCCACGATTGTATATCGTGTATCTGCGGTTTACAATGTTTCAGAATATTGTGGTAGATGTGCCATATACAAAGCAATCTTTTGGCACCCGAAAATACCACTTTGCATGCATTAATCAAAGCCAACTCTCTGTCTGTGACTATGGCACCGGGGTAAAGGTTATCGTATATTTTGGACTTTAGACATTCTAACACCCAAATATAATTTGATACCTTTTCTTGATGCATGAAAACAAATGCTATGCAAAATGTCTTGTTGGTTGATGTTACACCAACTATCTCAAGAAGAGGCATGTCGTACCTGGATCATAAACAAAATAATAATATTAAACAAAATAATAATATTAACATTAATATAATACACATGCATATTACGGTACCTATTTGTTTTATACGTGGCATCGATGACCAACACTTGTGGGAATGCACGCCAAAGCTCCAATGATTTTGGATGAATGAAGAATAAATCTTCCAACTCGTTTGTTTCGTCATTTACACGAGTCTCAAAATCATAAGTATTTTCAACAAAAAAATCCAAAATAACCTGCATTTTTGGTCTTCCTGCATCGTTTCTTGTCTTAATCTTTTGAACTTCATTGTATATTGTTTTTGACGTAGATGCATTTTCCACATATCTACCCTTTAACGTGGATAAAATGTATCGTGGCTTGACATGTTGGGCTGATAAATCTTCAACTAGTTGAAATTCACCCTCGTTTAGCCGCATTGCATATGCGTGACCCTCCATATATTGTACAAGGGCATGATTATGTGTATCACATACAACCCTCAACGTCCACCAATTATGCTCAGCCGAACGTAGTGCTATCAACTCAAATGGGCAGTTAAACTTTCTTGTTCCAGTATGACGACTGGAAACTTTCTTACTTTTGTAAACCCCACCATGTTCACACATAAACACGACTTTATAAACATAGTTATTTGGATAACTCTTTGATCTTTTGATAATAACAACACAACCAACCTAACGTCCCACATTGTGCACCCATTCGGTAATTTCTTCTCGAGAACTGAACACCTGAAATTATTATATTTTGTTAAAACTTTCACTTGTCCACGTAAGTATTAATAAACCTAAATGTTAGTTATCATAATATTGTACCTTATTGGTGACAAATTCTGATGTTGGTGTCAAATCTTCTCCCATGTTTGTCATCTGCAACTTTGATATATATATATATATATATATATGAACGATATATAGAGGGAGAGAGTTAGAGTGAGAGAGGAGAGAGTGAGAGTGAGAGTGAGAGAAGGAGAGAGTGAGAGTAAAGATGGATGAAAATGAACGAATCGTTCGTTCGATTTCTAATCGAATTATTTTTACTTTATTTCAAATCAATAACTTTTCTTTATTTCAAATCAATAACTTTTCTTTATTTCAAATCAAATTATTAAATTTATCGATTCGATATATATATATAACGAGTTTTTTAAAAAACTGATTTTTTTTGTATATATAACAATTGTACACAATATTCAACACTTAAGATAAAAATTGAATTTTTTTGTATATATAATAATTGTACACAATATTCAAAACACTTAAATTTTTTAAACTTAAGAACTTCTAAGAAAATAAACATAAAAAAACTTATAATATAGCTAGAAGTCTACTCGCGCAATGCAACGCGATATATCTCAATTTTAATGTTCGTTCGATAAGCATAAGTTGTTTTAACAAGCAATCCCAAATACCATTTAAAATGCAAAATGGTAAATTTTAACATTTTTAGAGAGAAAATACTTTACAAGATAAATATTTTACTTATAAAACAATATAACAATTTTATTTTAATGCGAAAAAATATTAAGATTTCGTTCTAAATATTTATGTAGCATATATGATATATAATTAAATAATTAAATAAAAAAAAATCAATATTGGGCTCATTTCGAACGTATCGAAGAGATTATTATAATGGTGTAATTTGTTAAAATTAAAACATATTTTTAACGTATTTTAGCTAATATACGATTTTATGTGTTAATATGATTAATGTGTAAAATGAAAATTAGAAAAGTAAAAGGTATAAAATAAAATAATAAAATAATTTCATGGGTATAAAATGTAAATATTTAATTTCTTTTTGGTAGAGAATTTGGCAAGGGGGGTATACAATGTGCAGGGGGGTAGCCTTAGCAACCCCCGTCAAGTCAATTACAAATACTCTCTCTCTCTCTCTATCTCTCTGTATATATACCTATATGATGTCGATATATATTTTTTAGGGAAATTAATTAAAATACCCTAAGTTTGACTTTGCCTACAAAACTACCCTCTCTCTCTCTCTCTCCGATTTTGCAAAAATACCCCACCGATCCGCAATTTGGGACGCGATTGCAGACCCGGCCCATATGGCCCGCGATGGGCCGCGATTTTGGCCAAATTTTCAGTTTTGGCCCCTGTCTGCGATTTTCGTGTTTTTGGAGTTTTTCACATGTTTTTGCATGTTTTTACTGTTTTTTTTACACTTATTGTCTGAGTTGTTTCAATTATTGTACTTGAAAGACCAATTTGTGGTTGCAATTCACTGAGTTGTTTCAGCAATGTTGAATTATTGTACTTGGAAGATGAATTTGTGGTTGCAATTCATCTTCCTCAATGAAATTTCATCCATAAATATCAGTAAAATGCAATCCATAATCATTCATCCATTCCATTGTGGTTGCAATTCACATCCATTCCATCCTTCTTCCTTGCTTTCTTTCTTCATCATTTCAATATTTTCTTTCTGAGATACTACTAAAAAAATGAGTTCAGCTGTTGCAAAAGCTAAGCTATATTTCTGTTACGGTGGTGAATGGGTGCAAGACAACAATCAGTGGAATTTTGCTTATTAGGCTAAGTATGGAAGTGTTCGACAGAGGCTCTGCCGAGTATCCGAGTAACCGAGAAGACAGAAGTCTTCGACAGAGGCTCTGCCGGGATAACCAAGAAGACCTAAGTAAAGAAGCAACAGAAGACACTTCTAAGCAGACAAGGCCACAGAGCTTCTGTCACACTTGACAGAGCTTCTGTGGTAAAAAGAAGATCTACGCAAAAGATCTTAACAAGGACAAACATGCTTCTTACAATATCTGCCATTCGAAGGTTCTAAAGATCAATCGTACAAAGGCGTGACCTGACAACTCCACGTGTCAAACTCTGATAGGTTTCCGCCTAAAGCTGAATACGGAGCATTTAATGAACGTTGTATCTGCAATAGTTCCAGAATAGTATTTTGTACCTTCCAACTGCCATTCCTCAAACAGTGTCTTTGTACCTTCAGTCCTTATTGTCCCCTTTAGAAGTAGTATAAATAAAAGGCTCATGTGAGCTCTTCTATTTAAGCTATAAAAAATACACACACTATTAGAACATATTCTTGTTAAACCTTTCGGTGTTCTTGGTGTTCTTAATATATCAAATACCGTGAATCATTAAGCTATTTATCTGTCTTATTTACATTACTTGTATTTGATATTGTGTGTTATTCTACCATATTATATCTGTTTAGTTCGTCAAATACGCTTCCGCATTACATCTTATTTGAACTATTAGATATAAACATCATTGTTAAGTAAAACAGGAACCGACAATTGGTATCAGAGCTTGCTTTGATTTTCTATATGAAAGTGATCCGCTCTTGCAATGATTTTTGGTAGAAATTGGACTGATTTTAACCTATTATTCATTCTTCAAAACAGCTTCTGTTTTTCTGCCACTCTCGACATGTTCGACTTTGGTAAACTTATAGAACCTGTTACTACGGTTAAAAATCCATTTTAGTACACTGCTCAAAAGCTCATAAACACTATTCGAAGTACAAACTTCATCTTCAGAAAGCTTACTATTCATACCATATTTTCTGGAATTATCACTCTCTCAAAATGACAAACTCAAACAACTACTTTTATGCCGGTTCTTTAACAAAACCACCCACTCTACTCAGAGATGAGTACCCTCAGTGGAAAATACGAATGACTTATTTTTTCGAGGGTACTGACAAAGAAGCTTTTCACTATATCAACAATCCTCCTTTCGTTCCTATGCTATCTGTACCACGTGTACCTCAAATAGATGACACTCCAGAGATTCCTGCACACGAGAAACCAAAGACAAAAGCTAAATGGTCTGATACTGACTGGGCAAAATACGAATTGGCACAGAAGGCAAAACGACTTCTGATAATGGCCATCCCCAATGACCTTTTCCAATCCTTGGATACGTGTGAATCTGCACACGATCTATGGAAGGAACTAGAGAAACAATTGGAAGGAGGGGCTAAAACTCAGAAAAATCGCAGAGCCCAATGTATCAATGAATATTACTCATTCAAAGTTCTGCCGACAGAACCTCTGCAGACAACATATGATCGGTTCAACTCTCTAATCAACAAATGCAAGAAGTTCGGAATCCACAGAACTTCTGAGGAAAATAATGTCATGTTCCTAAAAAGTCTCAATGATAAATGGCTCCAGTTGTCTACGTCTCTGCAAACAAATCAAGACTTAGACTCCTGGACTCTATCAGACCTCTATGGAACATTGGCAGCACAAGAACCACAAATCGCACAAAAAAAGCACAAATCAGTGCACTTCTTGCACTGATCGGTAAGACCACAGAAGCTAAAGAGAAGCCGAAGGAGAAAGCTACAGAGGAAAAGAAGGAGAAGAAAAAGAAAATCTTGATCGTTGATAGTGAAGATGAGGAGATGGTGGAAGAAGAAGAGGAAACATCAATGGCCTCTATTGCTAAATCGTTAGCCCTTTTAACAAAGGAATTCAGCAGAGGTTACCAGAAGAAGTCTGGTAATGAACGTTATGGAAGAGATGATCGAAGAAGAGAAGGGTCAAATGAAAGGAACGACAGAGGTAGCGACCGACAGAGGTCAGAAGATAAAACTGGCAACACTCCACAGAACCAAATATGTTACAACTGTGGTAAGCCAGGCCGCTACTCCAATGAATGCAGAAATGAAAGAGGTGGTGACCGACAGAGGTCGGACGACAGAGCTGGCAACGGTTCCCAGAACCAAGGATGTTTTAACTGTGGCAAGCCAGCCCATTATGCCGCTGACTGCAGGAGCAAATCAAACCGCCCTCAAAGGGACTCTGCTTACTACAAAAAGAAAGCGGAATTTTATTCTCAGAAGTCGCTTATGGTGAATCAGGAGAACTGGCTGTCAGACGAATCATCTGATGAAGGCGACAAAAATGCCTTGTTCTGTGCAATGGCAGAGGTCAGCTCATCCGACTCCGATATTGAGGTATCCACTTCTAACTCTAACTCTAGTCAAGCAGAAGCTGATTTGCTTAAACTAAACATTGAATACACATAACTTAAAAGGACTTGCGAAAGTGTTCAAAAGAAGCTTACCTTCTATGAGAGAGAAGCTAGACTTCTCACTCAAGAAAAAGCCAAAAATTTTCTAGAAAAGGAAGAAATTGAGACAAACTGGAACAAAAAATTAAATCCTTTAAAAGAAAAGATTTATGAACTTAATTCTTCTGTAAAAACAAAATCGAAAGAACTTATAGACGTTGAGTGTGACAGAATGAACATCCTAGCTCTGAAACATTATTTTCAAAAGGAAAGAGAAGTCCTTTGTCAAGATTTACTCAGAAGAGATCTTGTAATTAAAAAATTTCAAGATGCACAGAAGGTGTACGAGAAAATCAATACACAAATAGGGAGACGGGGAATTGGCTTCTGTGATATAGATCCATATACAGGAAACAAAAGAGACAAATCTCTGTCTTCTCTATTTCATATAGGAGATACAAGAAAACCTGGATTTCCAAATCTACTCTCTGTAAGTAAAAGGTAAAAAGTCTCTGGGGAACCTCACAAGAGGAAACCACTGAAGATGACAAATGTGTGGTTTGAAAACACAGATTTGTCACCTTCAATCTCTGTCAAAAGAGAATCCAAACATAAGAAGTATCTGAAAACTCAAGATCATATAGGAATCTTCAAGTTTGGTGACCCCGAGACTCAAACTCAAGTTGCATTTGTCTGCATGATGAATTCTGAAAAGAAGTTATCAGCAGAGGCACCTGAGTTCAAGCCGAACCTTACAAAAGAAAATTTTGATATCTCTAAAGAAAACCTCTGTACACCTTCCAATGATCAAAATCTCTCTGAAGAAAACTTAAAAGATACTTCTATTGACTTAGAAGATAGTGCCACAGAAAAGGAAGAAAGTGAGTATGGCACATGCTCTGAAAGTCCAGCCTCTGTCGAAAGAGAACCAAGTGACTCAACCTCTGTTTATGAGGATGACTCTTCCTTTGACGAATCTGAGACTGACTCCAAGTCAGAGATAGTACCTCGTGACACAGAGGATTTTAAACCATCCTCTGAAGTTCTTAACAGAACTATTTCTCCCAAGGAGAAAATCACAAAAGTTCCTATCTGTCCAGACTTTCTAAACATGTGTATACAAGCCAAAACCTCTATTGAGCTTGAGAATTTTAAACTAAAGAAGGAAATGTCTACTAAAACTCCAACAAGTTCAAAGATTTTGAAGCCCTTAAAACCTGTTAAAGAAAAATTAACATGGCAACAGAAGGGCAAATGGACCAAAAATAATAACTCTTTTTCTTCTGTGACAGTGAAACCTGCAGAAGTTCACCACAGAAGGGGTACACAGAAGGCCGCTCTCAACAAAAGATTTTGCAAACAACAATCTAGCCTACATAAACCTTCTTGTAATAGAAAGTCGAATGTTAGAATAAATTGTAATGCCTCTGTACCCTCATTTAATGTCTTTAATGAAAAGTTCAAGCAAATCTCTTCGCACATTCAATACTGTCATTGCTTTGATCTCATGTTTCAATTAAGCCAACACTTCTCAAATCCAAAATGTTTCCTCTATGTACCCAAAGAAAATGCTAAATTCAAGGGTAAGAAGAAACAAAATGGTTCTTCAACAGAAATTAAAACAAAGACCAAGAATACTAAGGCAAACTTGAAAACCCCTAACAAAACTGCACCCATTTGGATATGGGTACCTAAAACTCTCTGATTGTCTTGCAGAAGCAGTATGTGCAAATCTGGTATCTTGACTCCGGATGCTCGAGGCACATGACTGGAGACAGAGGTCAACTATCCTCCTATAAAGATAAACTCGATGGAGGATCTGTGACCTTTGGTGACAACAAGAAGGGGTATATAAAAGGCTACGGAGTCATCAAGAAGAAAAACATAACCGTATGCAAAGTTGCATATGTGGATGGCCTTAAGCACAATCTTCTCAGTGTTAGCCAACTCTGCGATACGGGATTCGACGTTATGTTCAAAAGAACCTTCTGCTCTCTACAAGGTGAGGACACATGAGTCGAACTTCTGCGAGCCGAACGACGAGGCGATCTTTACCTCATGAACTTATGTGCAAAGAACAAGGAAGACAAACTATGCCTTATTGCCAGCAAAAGCGAAAAAGCCTGGTTATGGCATAACAGGTTCTGCCATCTAAACTTTCATACTCTAAAAAAGCTTGTCAAACTTGATCTAGTCAAAGGTCTGCCAAATGTTAAATTTAATTAAGATCATTTGTGCTCTGCTTGTGAAATGGGAAAACTCAAAAGAGCTTCCCAAAAAGGCAAAACTGATGTGTCTTGCCCTAGACCTCTGTACATGCTTCATGTAGATCTCTGCGGTCCAATCGCTACACAGAGCCTAGGTTACAAGAAATATATACTTGTTTTAATCGATGAATATTCAAGATTTACGTGGGTTGAATTTGTCAGAAAGAAATCAGATGTTCCAAACATTCTGATAAAGTTGATGAAAAGAATCCAAGTTCTGTATGAGTGCAGGATTCAGAAGCTAAGGAGCAACAATGGCACAAAATTCAAAAACTCCGTCATTGAAGCCTATCTTATAGAAGAAGGCATATCACAGAACTTCTCTGCTGCACGCACCCCACAACAGAATGGCGTGGTAGAACGAAAGAACCGCACGCTTGTGGAGGCTGCAAGAACTATGCTAACAGCATCTGGATTACCAATGACTTTTTGGGCAGAAGCAGTATCAACCGCTTGCTACACATAAAATCGATCAACCATTGTAAAGAGACACATCAAAACACCATATCACTTGATCAACAAAAGGCGACCAAACATCAAGTTCTTTCATGTATTCGGATGCAAGTGCTTCGTCTTAAATGATAGAGAAGCAAGAGGAAAGTTTGAGGTGAAAGCAGATGAAGGAAAGTTCATAGGACACTCTGCCTCTTCAAAAGCTTACAGAGTGTACCTTCTGAAGTCTCGATCCATCGTAGAAAGCATCAATGTATCTTTTGACGATTCCTTTCAAAAGACTTCTGAACAAGTCAGTTCAGAACTCGGTCTAAAGAAGGAATCCTCTGACATCTCAAAAACAAGAGAAGCAGACCTAAATCTGCTATTTGAAGAGATGTTCCACGACGATATTGATCCCTCTGCTGGAGCTGCCAGAGCCTCTGGAGAAACATCTTCTGCAGGCCAGACTGCGTCAGGTATATCTCTAACTGGTCCATTAAATACTTCATCCTCTTCTGTGAATCATACAGATGCACTTGTTGAGGGGAGCCAACAGAAGATGAAACGACCAAAGACCCAACAACAGAGGCTCCTGAAAAACCTACTCCAACAACTACAGAGGAATCAATACAAGAGGAAAACGTAGACTCAGTCTCTACTTCCTCAGAGGAACAAATTCCAACTCTCATTCCAATCCTTCCACAAGCTGAAGAGCCAAGTTCAAGCTCTGAAGTGCCATCTACTACAGAGGGTGTACCAGAACCACAGGGTGCACCCACAGAAGTTCAACTAGATGACTCAAATGACCATCTTCCAAGAACAACACAGTGGACGAAAAGCCATCCTCAGAGTAAGACACCAGAGGTACTACAAAACCCCTTTCTTCAAACAGGTTTTGATGTGTTAAGGGCAAGCCCAGAGGCAGAAGTAGCCACAGAAGACCATCACATGGACACCATGTTAGGAGGTTCAACAGAGGAGATGGTTGAAACTAGGGAGACTAGGGTAGAAGTCTCAGAAGTGGATTCTGATGTAGAGGAAGCTGACCAAATAAGAAAAGGTCTTTATCATCCCCACGTACAACAATTATTTGGATCACATCCAATGTACGACTCTCTATTCATTAGGACAGAAGCTGCAACAGAAGTTAGGGAAGAAGCACCAAGCCATAGGGTAGCGACAGAGATTGAAACTATAGATGGTAAAGTAGTGCTTGGATACCTAACAGAGGGAGAAACTAGAACAGAAGCCTGGAATAATAGAGGCTCTCAACAACAACCAACTCCCAGTGCAACCCACATACCTATTACCGCCAGTCTAGTGGCAGAAGGTAATATTGAACAAAAGCCGCACAGCTCGAACCAACCCCAAACCAACCGGGCAGAGGAAACTCCTTCATCCTCTGTACCAATCATTCCCGGGGAATCCATTCCAGGGGAGTCCTCTCTGAAGGACTTGCCCTTAGTAAGTGATCAATTGCCCCAGATCACACCAGAAATCCCAACAGAGGAATTTGTTTCCTCTGACACGCACACTATATTAGGACCCACAGTCTCTTCAGAGGAGCCTAGAGTGCACATAGACAAAAGGATTCTAGACAAATCCCTGAGTCAACTTAAGGATACTCTTGTACCCACCTCTTGTTGGTCCCGAAAGGCCTAAACAAGTTTGTAGAAGGGGGGGTTGAATACAAACACACTATTTTACTTTTCTAAATTGTTTATTGATAAATCATTAACAATTTACAGCTTGTTGCGGAAACAAGATTAAGGATAAACCTAAATCTAAACAAGTTGGAACACTGAGGTTTTCTTGCACTAAGAAAGATAAGGAGATTACTAATAAAATCCTATCTTGAGAGATTTGAACTTGTCCAGAGTTAGCAAGTTACTTCAAATGAAGTGAGTTCATCTCTTTATATACTGCATGCATTTAATGCAATTCAGTATACACTTTACACGTGTCATCAGCGGATTGGTTGCATGTCATTGACCTTTGTTGACAACCTTAGTAGCCACATGAATGAACAGTGTAGTATCAGAGTGGTTGTACGATTTCAGATTTTCGGAGGTTCTTTTCTGACATTTCGTACGGTGGCGTGCAAGGGAGGTTAAGACAAAAGTACTTTGTACGGAGGACTTCATGATCAGCTTTCATTGATTCAGCGATTATCATTTACTATTCAGCGAATGATAAAGTTCAGCGATAGCTGAAGTCTTGTACTTGATACTTCACGTTGAGTGAATCTTGTCTTCAGCGTAGAACCTTTGTTGACGTGAATCTTGTCTTCAGGGATCATAAGTAAACAACTAACTTATCAGCGATCACCATAAGAACTGAACAGACTCAGCGATATGGTGAACAGTGTTCGCTGAATGTTTAATCTAAAAGTGCGAGTTCCTATCAGCAATACTGTAAGATCTTAGTACTTATCAGCGATAGTGAAACTCTGATACATATTGTTTACTTACAATTTTCACTAAGTATTTAAGATAGGGTCATTATCAAATCACTGAGGGTTTGGATCAACAATCTCCCCCTATTTGATTATGACATAGCAACAGAGAAAATTGCTATTTAATGAAAACATAAGGATAAAAAGAACTCATAAAATATTTGTCCCTTTTACTGTTTTCTGGGATCTTTTCAGTACTGATGGAGTAAAGTACATTCGCTGAAATCTTTCTTTAAATCTTTGAATCAGGTTACAATATGAATAAGAAAGATTACAAGTACAAGCGAAATAAATTACAAGTACTGAAGGATGACTGATACAATAGAGAAAATGGTGATTGTTGTCAGCCTTCAAAGGGTTCTTCCTTAATGAGAAGTTCATCAAGGGTTGTCTTTTCAGTTGGAATCATCCAGTCAGGAACCTTTTCTCCTTTAGGGCCAATCTGAGAGAGTTTCAGATCACCCTCTTCAGGATAGCTGTCCTTCAGGCCATATTGAAAGATGGCGCTGATGAATCGTGGGTAAGGAACCCATGCTGGTCGGTCAGCGGCAGAATCAACACGTTGAATGAGGTCTTCATAGATGATGGAGGCCCAGTCAATGTTGAGACCTTTCAGTAGTGCGTAACCCATGGCCTGCTGAGGTTGAGCGGCTTGATCAGAAGATCCGGATTTCGCTGTCATGCAGCTGATCAGGTGAGCGAAGATGAAGTTCATCTCGCTGGGCATCTTGGATTTCTTTATCAGCGTCAGCTTCTTCTCAGGTAGCTTGTCTCTTCCAGTCTCCCAGATGTAACCCATCGCATCAAGGAAAGCAATGATTTCTTCCCTGTCAGCGTGCTTCTTGTGGTCAGGAAATGGAATGAAAGGATTTTCTGAGGTAGCGTTAGGGAATTTCAGAGCTTTGCGGATTATTGCGGGGGTTATCTTGATGGTGCCATACTCAGTATCGCTGAGTATGCAGTCGATGGTTTTAGATGGATCTTTGGCGGAGGGTAGGACGGTGTGTCTGGCAGAGTACCAGAATTGGGATAATAGACGCTGACTGGCAGGAGGTGTGATTGTCAGTGCTGTGTAGATGGGGCTATTCTTCAAAAAATTTACAGCGTCGTCTAGATGGGATACCTGCTTCCGAGGAGGAAACTCGAGAAGCGCTGAAAGGTTGTTTGCCTTTGTCCAGTCTAGTTGATCCAGCTCAAACTTAACCTGAGGAGCTTTGGTGATTTCCAGTTCCTCAGAATCAGCGGAGATGGACTCAGCGGTAACATTCAGCTTTGAAGTTGCCATTTCACCGTATTATCAGTTCAACCAAAGATGTTAACAAATAAGAAATATCTTAATGTGGAAAGAAAATTTCCATTAAGATTTTTCGAATTTTGTCCATTTCATTCAGACAAAAAAGTCTTAATGAAGATTAGGGTTTTTCTTGTTTTTAAAAAAAAAACGAATATAACACCTATAAGCCTTGTATTCCAGTTTTAAAAAAATGGATACGAAAGAAGAACAAGTTTAAGATTTTAGATTTAAAACTTGAAGAACAACCATGAAATGGTTGTGTTTATAAAACCATGAAAGAAAATGATTTTATTTTTGAGTTCTTTTGTTTGATCTTGTGTAAAACAATGATAAGATCGAAAACAAGTTATTCGCATTTGATAATAGATAAGAACATAATAACCTTGAGTTTGATGAAGAAGATGATGAACAGTTCTTGAAGATTGAGAGCACAAAATGCAACAGTGTTCTTTTCTTGCGGAGAAAGATTGATTCGCGTAAAAGACAAATATAAACTTTGAGAGTGTTTATATAGGAAGAGAGTAGAGAGAGAAAAACTTGAGCGGGAAAGTTTTTCATCATGACACGGACACGTGTTTGCATTTGATTGGATAGACAACGAAACGTGCAAACGTGTGTCAGAAAAAGAGCGTGACTGGTGTTATCCGTTGCAATGACGTCACAACTGTCCTTTCACATTCTTTCGTTGTCTCTGAGGTTTTGAAAGAAAAACTCAGGGACTCTTTGGAAAATATGAAGCACTGAATAGAAATATCAGTGAGGGTTTTAAGAAATTTCAAAATATCGCTGTTAAGGAAGAGATATTCAGCGATGAAAGAATTTGAAATCTTGCATTTTCATGCGTTTTGTCAGAGAAAACATACCTTGATATCAGTTTAACCCAATTTATTCAGAGAGAAGATGATGAAATGGATTGTACAAGTTTATTTTATCCAGAGCCTATACAAGAATGTATAAACGTATCGCTGATTTAAATGTGAACCGCTGAAGATTTATCCTTCAAAGTTCAGCATTCCAAGGTCGCTAATGAGAAAGTTGAATCTTGTCTCATCAAGAGGTTTGGTAAACAAATCAGCTAACTGATAATCAGTTGGGATAAAATGAAGTTCTATATCACCATTCATCACATGATCTCTGATAAAATGATATCTGATTTCTATGTGTTTTGTCTTTGAGTGTAGCACTGGATTGTTTGCTATAGCGATGGCACTTGTGCTGTCGCAATAGATTGGAATTTTGGAGAGCTGAAGATCATAGTCTAGTAGTTGATTTCTCATCCACAAGACTTGAGAACAGCAGCTTCCAGCGGCTACATACTCAGCTTCAGCTGTGGAAGTGGACACTGAGTTTTGCTTCTTACTTGTCCAACTTACCAGCTTTCCACCCAGGAGCTGACATCCTCCTGTGGTGCTTTTCCTATCCATTTTGCAACCTGCAAAATCACTGTCTGAATAGGCGGTTAGATCGAATCCTGAATCTTTGGGATACCAAAGACCTAGATTCGCTGTACCCTTAAGATATCGAAAGATTCGCTTTACAGCTTTCATATGAGATATCTTAGGTTCAGCTTGATATCGTGCGCACAGACATGTTGCAAACATAATATCGGGTCGGCTAGCTGTAAGATACAGTAGTGAGCCGATCATCCCACGGTACAGCGTGACATTGACAGGAACACCCTTTGTGTCCTTATCAAGTATCAGCGGTGGTGCCATAGGGGTTTTCATAGCTGAACTTTCAGTTAAGTCGAATTTCTTCAGCATATCTTTAACATACTTTCCCTGATTTATAAAAGTTCCTTTTTCAGTTTGCTTAATCTGAAGACCAAGGAAATATGTTAGTTCACCCATCATACTCATTTTATACTCATCTTTCATTCTATCAGCGAAACGAGTACAAAGCTCAGGGTTAGTAGAACCAAATATAATGTCATCAACATATATTTGAACTAAAATGATATGACCTTTTATTTTTCTAAAAAACAAAGTTTTGTCAATCTTACCTCTCTCAAATTTTTCAAGGTGGAGATAAGTAGAAAGAGTGTCATACCATGCACGAGGAGCTTGCTTCAAGCCATAAAGTGCCTTATCCAGCTTATAAACATAACCCGGACGCTTAGGATCTGAGAATCCTGGAGGTTGTTCCACATAAACTTCTTCATTCAGCTTTCCATTTAGAAACGCTGACTTAACATCCATTTGATGTACAGTGAAGTTTTTGTGTACAGCATATGCTAAGAAAAGACGAATAGATTCAAGTCTTGCTACTGGAGCAAAGGTTTCGTCATAATCTATACCTTCCTCTTGTCTGTATCCCTGAGCAACAAGACGAGCTTTGTTGCGAGTTACAGTACCATGTTCGTCCAACTTGTTTCGATAGACCCACTTAGTGCCTATCACTGTTTTGTCAGTTGGTCTCCGAACAAGTTTCCAAACTTTGTTTCTTTCGAATTCAGTCAGCTCTTCTTGCATAGCGCTGACCCAGTTTGGATCTCTGAGGGCATCATCTATTTTCTTTGGTTCAGTTAGAGAAATAAAGTTAACAAATAAACAAATATTACCTGCACTTCTACGAGTCTGAATACCAGCGTTGGGATCACCAAGAATTTGATCGATTGGGTGATTTACAGTCCATCGCTGAGCCGGAGCATGCGTCGCTGACTCAGTCTGAACTGGAGAAACTGAAGATGAGGCTTCAGCTACTTCTGGATTATCAGCTAAGAGAGGAATGCTTGCATTTGTCACTTCATTCACTGATTGCTGAGAAATAGATGGAATTTCTGAGACATTTGGATCAACTGCGGGTATAGTGTTTATAGGAACAGCTGAGACCCAAGATGTTTCAGCTTCACTATTCTGCATATTGGGAATGATAGTAGGACCATCATTTTCAGTTGTATGAGTATGAGTAGTGGGAACATCTTCTGAATCACAAAGATGAGAAAACATCCATTGATTCAGTTCTTCTGTATCAGCGTTCGGTTTAGAGTTCGCTGAACGGGATTCGTCAAACGTGACGTGAATAGTTTCTTCTACAGTTTGTCTTCTTCGATTGAAGACTCTGAAGGCTTTGGAAACTGAGGAGTATCCAAGAAAGATTCCATCATCAGCCTTAGGATCAAACTTTCCAAGGGCATCTCTGTTGTTCAGTATGAAACACTGACAACCAAAGATGTGAAGAAAGCTGATTGAAGGCTTTCTCCCATGAAAAAGTTCATAGGCTGTTTTCTTGAATCTTTTGACTATCAGCGACCTGTTTTGCGTAAAACAAGCCGTGTTGACAGCTTCTGCCCAAAACTGAGTAGGCAGGTGAGAATCGCTGAGCATTGAACGTGCAACTTCAATAATTGTTCTATTTCTTCTTTCAGCGACTCCGTTTTGTTGTGGTGTTCTCACTGACGAAAAGTTGTGAGAAATACCCTTGCTCTCAAGGAAGGAATCAAGAGAACTGTTTTTGAATTCAGTTCCATGATCACTCCTTATTGAGCGAACAGTCATATTGTTCAGAGTTTCCATCTTCCGAACAAAGGTGATGAGTTCTTCAGGGGTGTCACTCTTAGAACGGAGAAACATTACCCATGTGTAACGAGAGAATTCATCAACTATGACCAGCGTATATTTCTTTCCAGCGATGGATTGTTTGTTAACGGGGCCAAACAAATCCATATGGAGTAGTTGAAGAGGAGATGACACTGAGGAAACTTGCTTGGACTTAAAGCTTGCCTTGGTCTGCTTCCCTGTTTCACACGCTGAACATAAGGATTCTTTGGCGTATGAATGTTGAGGTAGACCAGTGACTAACTCTTTGGATGAAAGAGTATTCAGTGTCTTGAAGTTGAGATGTGAGAGCCTCTTGTGCCATAGCCAGTTGACATCAGAAGATGCCTTTGAGAAGAAACAGGAGTTCTCAGTGGTTGTTGAGTCCATGTTTATAACGTAAACATTTTCCAAACGATAACCGCTGAGAGCTATCTTCTCCTTTTTGTCAGAGACAAAGCAGGATTCCTTAGTGAAAATCACTTTGTTATCCATGTCGCAAAGCTGACTGATGCTTAGAAGATTATGCTTCAGCCCTTCAACATATGCGACTCTTCTGAAGGACGTTGTACCATTTGAAAGTACACCATACCCTCGGGTGTGTCCTTTTCCATTTCCACCGAAAGTCACAGAGGGACCCTTCTCTTCCTTGTATTCAGCGAGCAGGCTTTTCTTTCCAGTCATGTGTCTAGAGCATCCGCTATCGAGATACCAGATACCCTTCTTAACCTGCAATACAAAGGAAGATTAGTTTTGCTTAGGTACCCACTTCGCCATGTATACGTGTTTGTCAGTGGAAGAGGTTGGAATGGGTTCAGCAGTCTTCGCAGCATTTGAAGATTCAGCTTTGTCTTTCTTCACTTTGGTCAATTTCTTGACCTCAGAGGTAGGAGTCACCTTGACCTGACTTGCAACTGGTTTGGTCTTCTTGGGTGCTATCTTCACCTTAGCTATCTTATCAGCTTTGGTGGCTGTGGGACACTTACTTGCAATATGATCGGTAAGTCCACAGTGATAACATTTCCTATAACTAAAATTAGTTCTAGGACCACTTGAGTGCTGAGCTTTTAATTTGGAATTAGAAGTGCCAGCACCAAGTACACTATTGGTTTTTGAAATAGGACGAACATTCAGTTCTTCAGATTTCTTACCAAGGACATCTACTCTGAGTCTAGGAGTAGGTCGCTGAACTGATCCAGAGGTCTGATTTCTAGAACCAGATGAATGAATCACTAAGGCTTTGGAAGCATTCAGCTTAGGTACTAAAGTACCCTTCTGAGGATTTTGATAAATTACAATTCCTTTACCTTTATCTTTAGAGACAGAGGTAGGTTTTGAATAAACCATTTTCTCCTTGCCTTTTGAGGAGGTAGGAGTTTCCTCAGGGATTGGTGTAACCGACGAGGAGTACTGAGATGAAGAAGTGTCAGCTACTGAGGATACGAACGTTCCAAATTTAAGCATTGAACGTTCAGTGGTTGGTATTGGAGTATCATATTTATAACCCAGACCACGTTTATCACTCAGAGGAATCTGAGCCTTAATTATCTCAGTGATCTTTGTTGAAGAATTACACCATCCTTCAACAGTAGCTTGTTCAGCTTTTAATGCAGCGATAGCTTCCGCTCGTTCGATTTTGACTAGCTGATTTAAATGGACTTGATCTTTAAAATCTTCTTCAAATTTAGAAAGCTTTTCTATTTGAAGGTGGCAATTTTTAAGCTTTTCAGCGAGATCAAGATTTTGGTTTTCAACCACAGCTTTGCCGTTCATGGCTTCGTATAAACTTCTAGTCAGTAGTTCGATTTTACGGAGACTATCAGCTTCATCAATATTTACAATATTGGTAAAGAAGGAAGGTGATACCTGAATGGCAGATGTTGAAGTGGAGGGAATGTCTGAACTTTCTTCCTCTTCTTCAATCTTGGCCATGAGACATTGATTTGCTTCATCCTCTTCAGAATCAGATGATGAGGCTTCTTCATCAGAAGCAGCCCAATCATAGTCAGCCATCAGGCCTTTTCCATTCTTCTTAAAGCTTTTCAGCATTGCATACTTCTCCTTCAGCTTTAAGTATTTGTCGTCTTTATTCCTTGGAACAAAGGATTTCTTTGTAAAAGCTGAAGGTCTCATGATTTTCTTTGACCTGCACTCGTTAGCGAAATGACCTGTCTTTTCGCAGTTAAAACAAGTAGCAGTAGCCTTATCAACAAAAGCTGATGACTTAGGCTTGTCAGCTATAGAAAGAGTTTTGTTCTTTCTAAACATTTTCTTCTTGGCGAATCTCCTGAACTTTTTAGTTAGGAGAGCCAAGGATTCATCATCTGAAGAATCAGAATCTGATGACCTTTCAGAGTTACTTTCTAACTCAGTGATAGTGACCACGGGTCGCTGAGTAGAAGGTTCCTCTGAGATTGAAGCAACAGGGGTGCTTTTGGAATCTTTTACAAGATTCTTCTTAAGATGGCTAGATTGCTCATGATTCAGCAATGTGCCATATAAGGTAGCAAGTGTCATTGATCTTAGATCTTTCGACAGCTTGAGACACATGGAATAATTGTCCCAGCTTTCAGGTAAACATTCTAAAAACTTTGTCAGAACTTCAAAGTTAGAATATTCCTTACCAACCGTTTTTAGATCTATAATTAAGCAATTAAAACGTTGATGTACTTCAGAGAGAGTTTCATTCTTACCAGAGATGAAGCTTTCGTATTGTCTTACCAGGTTGATCTTTCTTGAATCCTGGACTTCAGACGTTCCTTCATACTGAACACATATTGTGTCCCACATGGCTTTTGAGGATTTCAGGTTCATGACGGAATGGTAGACTTCGTCAGGAAGGGCCATGGATAGTATGGATCTGGCTTTTGTATCTATAGCCACTTTCTTCTTGTCTTCATCGCTCCAATGATGGATTTCCTTTGGAATCAGCCTTTCTGGAATAGCAGCCCTAGTTGCAGTGGCTGGAACTGCAGGATCAATTGTTACAGGGATGTGTGGGCCGTTTTCAAGATAGTAAGGTATAGTAGGGTCTACACCTTCTAAGAAGAGTGTCATCCTATTTTTCCATAAGTTGAAGTTATCTCTGGAAAATCTAGGGGGTTTTGCAAGAGAACCATTGTCAATATAGTGAGTGTTTGTGTTTGAGTTGGCCATTTTCAGATAATAGCAAGGAAGAGAAATATCTTAGATTAGATCTTGTTTATGAGATTAAACAAATCTGCTCTGATACCACTTGTTGGTCCCGAAAGGCCTAAACAAGTTTGTAGAAGGCGGGGTTGAATACAAACACACTATTTTACTTTTCTAAATTGTTTATTGATAAATCATTAACAATTTACAGCTTGTTGCGGAAACAAGATTAAGGATAAACCTAAATCTAAACAAGTTGGAACACTGAGGTTTTCTTGCACTAAGAAAGATAAGGAGATTACTAATAAAATCCTATCTTGAGAGATTTGAACTTGTCCAGAGTTAGCAAGTTACTTCAAATGAAGTGAGTTCATCTCTTTATATACTGCATGCATTTAATGCAATTCAGTATACACTTTACACGTGTCATCAGCGGATTGGTTGCATGTCATTGACCTTTGTTGACAACCTTAGTAGCCGCATGAATGAACAGTGTAGTATCAGAGTGGTTGTACGATTTCAGATTTTCGGAGGTTCTTTTCTGACATTTCGTACGGTGGCGTGCAAGGGAGGTTAAGACAAAAGTACTTTGTACGGAGGACTTCATGATCAGCTTTCGTTGATTCAGCGATTATCATTTACTATTCAGCGAATGATAAAGTTCAGCGATAGCTGAAGTCTTGTACTTGATACTTCACGTTGAGTGGACAAATCTGAGTCTTCGCTGATCCGCATCAGTTCATTAGGAGACCAGTCGCTGGTTCTTGAGCTTGATCTTCGACTTCAGCGTAGAACCTTTGTTGACGTGAATCTTGTCTTCAGGGATCATAAGTAAACAACTAACTTATCAGCGATCACCATAAGGACTGAACAGACTCAGCGATATGGTGAACAGTGTTCGCTGAATGTTTAATCTAAAAGTGCGAGTTCCTATCAGCAATACTGTAAGATCTTAGTACTTATCAGCGATAGTGAAACTCTGATACATATTGTTTACTTACAATTTTCACTAAGTATTTAAGATAGGGTCATTATCAAATCACTGAGGGTTTGGATCAACACCTCTGGAGTGGATCAAGACACTGTCCTTAACAGAACTTCTGTAGTTCATGAGGCCTCAAAACCCTCAGATCAAGGATCAGAAGGAAATCCTTCCATCCTCAACATACAAACAGGGGTGAAAGAAGGTGTTCCAGGAAACCCAAATACCCCAAACCACTGAAAACCAACAATAGACCACAAAGGCAATACCCACCTCTGTGGAATTCCCCTCTGTATTCGGAGATGTCCAAACCCAAGAAAACTTCCAAATTCTGACATCTTCTGAAGAAGAACTACCTTCCCCAACACCTAAAACCAACCCAAGAATCAAAACCATCGCTCAAAAACAGAGAAAATATCTGAGCAAAACACCTGAAGCCTCTCCAACAGAACCGAAATCACCAATCAAGCCCTCAGAAACTCAAGTGTCAAAACCAACAGAGGCAACCCCCATAGAACCTCCTACAACTAAGCCCTCAAAAACTCAAGTGTCAAAAACCATAGAGGCAACCCCTACAAATCCAACAGAGGCAATCCCAACTCAACGAAAAGATCTTCATCCGAAGGAAAAAGACAAAGGCAAGGGGATAATGACAGAGGAACCCAAAAAGAAGAAGCCCAAGCATCAACCAACAGAAAATTGATGAAGAGCTCTTTTGATGCATATGTCACACCAAAGCCAGAAGAACAAGACTGGGCTTTCGGTGCCACCCCTCTGTCAAATATACCCGTTCTGGATCCAAAGGTGAAACCCACAGAGGATCGAGTGGCAGAAATAAAGAAGAAAATGGATGCTCTGCGCAGACCTATGCCTCCACCTGGTGCACCTCCACCTCAAATGGAAGAAGTGGTGTATAGGTATCTCTACAACAGAACTGCCAGAGATCCAATACCACAAATGGTTCAAGATCCCGAACTTCGTGCTGATCTTGACAATACCTTCACAAGAACATCACCCAAGCCAAAATGGCAAGTCTTCTCAGAGTCCAAAGTCGACAAGGTTATATACTGTAAGTTTTCTCAAACCAGAACAACAAAGATTTCCTATAACATCTATAAGGTCAAAAGGGAGAACAGAACCGTGAATAAATTCTCAGATGCTGATCTGAGAAATCTAAACCCTTACGATCTACCCGACCATCTGCTCTGGACAAAAGAGAACTTCACAACAGATGCACATCGAAGGGCTTATAGAGTAATCAGGAAAGCCATGCGTGAGAAGCTTCTGTTGTATAGCCTAGTCGACTTCCAATTAGCACGAGATCTCGTAGTAAGAAACCTCGCTCTCCAACCACCAGAAGACGATTGCCCATCCTCTGCCATACCAAACTCGATTATTACATCTCCAAGGTTTGGGTTAGTCTTTCAAGATCCTGCTGGGAAGTCCAGACTGTTCGTAGAGATGGACTTTCAGAAGTATGCAACAAGTACTTTGATAGAGCTCAGAGCAAGCCTCGTGGAGCACAGAGGATCAGAACTGATGGACACAGCCTCTGCCGATAGACTGATAGTAGTTATCGTCTCAACAATCAACTTTCGAAACCTCTGCATCAGTTTCTATCACGAGCTCAAATAATTGGGATTCGACAACAGAAGGTTCAACGACTTCACAAACGCCAACGTCTGAAATCCTATATCAACCTCTGCAAACATTTCCTTTCATAATGTAATCAATGTAAGTGCCTCTGGCATATTTTATGTATGAAAGAAATGTAAAATCTTTTGAGGTATAATGTTTCACCTCTTGTTATGTACTTAGCCTAAATCTCTGCACTTTTTAATTTTTTATTTTCAATACTTAGGGGGATATTGTTAGCTCCAATCTTTCTGTAAATAGAAGTAATGAAAAATAGGCAAAGTATAGAAGTGTTCGACAGAGGCTCTGCCGAGTAGCCGAGTAACCGAGAAGACAGAAGTCTTCGACAGAGGCTCTGCCGGGATAACCAAGAAGACCTAAGTAAAGAAGCAACAGAAGACACTTCTAAGCAGACAAGGCCACAGAGCTTCTGTCATACTTGACAGAGCTTCTGTGGTAAAAAGAAGATCTACACAAAAGATCTTAACAAGGACGAACATGCTTCTTACAATATCTGCCATTCGAAGGTTCTAAAGATCAATCGTACAAAGGCATGACCTGACAACTCCACGTGTCAAACTCTGATAGGTTTCCGCCTAAAGCTGAATATGGAGCATTTAATGAACGTTGTATCTGCAACAGTTCCAGAATAGTATTTTGTACCTTCCAGCTGCTATTCCTCAAACAGTGTCTTTGTACCTTCAGTCCTTATTGTCCTATTTAGAAGTAGTATAAATAGAAGGCTCATGTGAGCTCTTCTATTTAAGCTTTAAAAAACACACACACCATTAGAACAGATTCTTGTTAAACCTTTCGGTATTCTTGGTGTTCTTAATATATCAAATACAGTGAATCATTAAGCTATTTATCTGTCTTATTTACATTACTTGTATTTGATATTGTGTGTTATTCTACCATATTATATCTGTTTAGTTCGTCAAATACGCTTCCGTATTACATCTTATTTGAACTATTAGATATAGACATCATTGTTAAGCAAAACAGGAACCGACAGGTCTTAACGAATGTTATCCTGATTTTGTTCCGCAGACGCAACAAGAAGAAGAAGAAGAAGAAGAAGAAGAAGAAGAAGACCAAGAAAGACGATTTGTTGGAGTTGCTGATGACGAAACCCATGTTTTCACAATGGGTAGAGATGATATAGACAGATCAGATACCGATAGTGATGAGGACGAAGAAGGAGAAAAATACACCCCTAGTAATAAATCATTTAGTGAGTTAAATGATTATTTTGATATGCCTCCTCTCCTTCCAACCTCGGAGACCCATATACAAACCGACGAACCCGCACCTTATAATCGCAGTTCAAGGATACGTGTAGGTCAAATATTTGATACGAAGGATGAATTAGCCACACAGGTCGGAATTAAGTTCATCGAAGAGGCTTTCGAAAGTAAAACAGACAAATCCGACAAAGTCAGATACGTGGTTGTATGGGGGAGATAAAATTGTAATTGAAGGATGTCCGCGAGGTCTGTGGGCCCTTAAGGAGGGATGTTTACCGTTAGAAAGTTGCACGACGTACACACTTGTTCGAGGACGCCACTGAATCCCAACCACCGACAAGCCAACAAAAGGACTTTGGGCTACATACTCAAAGGCAAATTTCTTGATGCTAGCAGGGCATTTCGTCTGAAAGACATCGTCAACGATATAAACCAGCAGTACGGGATCACAATTAGTTACCACCAAGGCTAGCGTGCGCGATGCAGGGCACTACTAATGGTGAGAGACACTCCCAAGGAGTCGTATGAATGACTCCCTACGTATTTATATAATTTAGAGCTGCAGAATCCAGGTACAGTCACCAAGATAAGGACCGATTCAAATGGACGTTTTGAGTTGTGCTTCATTGCCCTTAGACCCGCGGTACGTATATTAACACGTCATATGTTTACACGTTATAAATTATAACATTTACAAAGGGAAACCACCTATGTTTTTGCAGATCCGCACATTTCTGGAAAATCTGTGTCGTGTCCTGGTAATAGACGCTGCCCATTTAAAGGGACGTTACTTGGGTATGATGTTCCTGGCGGTTGGCATGGATAGGAATAACAACCTCGTGCCTATAGCTTTCGGAGTAGGCAAGTCAGAGACCGGAAGGGTTGGTGTTTATGTCTGACAGGGCTACTTCCATAAGCGCCGCAATCTCTGCCACGTACCCAAACACCCCTCACGCCCTATGTTGTCGACATTTGGAGATGAACGCCAAAAGCCAAGACAAACGTATTACAACATACCACAACACCTACTGGAATGCATGCAAAGCGTATACGATTTAGGAGTTTGACTGGTACATGAATGCACTACGAGTTAGTGCCAATCGTGCAACACAAGTTATGGACAATGTTGGACCGG
Organism: Saussurea involucrata; assembly: GCA_033807775.1. Classification (NCBI taxonomy): domain Eukaryota; kingdom Viridiplantae; phylum Streptophyta; class Magnoliopsida; order Asterales; family Asteraceae; genus Saussurea; species Saussurea involucrata. The sequence continues at coordinate 18,968,745 of CM066326.1, forward strand.
AGAGGTGGTCGACGACCCATTTTCCTGCACAACGTTATGACATTCTGACCTCCAATAATGCAGAGTCGGTGAATGCACTCTCCCGTTTTGCTTGTAGATTACCGATTGTACAACTTATGGAGTACTTACGGACCTTTCAACAAGAGTGGTACCAACTTCGACGCCGAAAAGGAGGTGAAATGCGCAATAGACTCACACCAAAGGCGGAGAAGATAATTCTCAAAAGGGCGGGAATGGCTGCGACATGGAGGGTAAGATAAATTGGGTATGGGAAGTACCAGGTTCGGGATAACCGTTTTGACGCGATTGTCGATATGACCGACCATGTTTGTTCATGTCTGCAATGGCAATACTCTGGGTTACCGTGCGGTCATGCCATCGCTGCTGCAAGGCATCTGGGTCGTAGAGATTGCAGCGATTTGGCTGTAAATTTCTACACGTCCGAAACTTACCGGGAAACATATCGGGAGGTAATCAATCCAGCTGGACCCCCTGATTCATGGGTGTCTCCATACGTCCCCCTTCTGCCATGCTATCCACCGTTAATAACTAAGAACAGAGCCGTGAGACCAAGAAAGAACGACCGACGTCCATCTCGTGGTGAAGATCCGATACAGAAAACATGTACTAGGTGCCAAGCAGTAGGACATACTCGTGGAGAGTGTCCAACTCCCGCCCCTTCAAGCGTGCCAAGGAGTAGACGTTCAGTTAGCCAAAGAAGTAGCACGCAGGGCCCATCGAAGCTAGAACCACATGGAAGTCTAAGATACGATAACATTGACATGAACATTGATTTTCCTTGATTGGGACGATAAATCTTGTATGCTTAGTGCTCTTGTTTTTATATACAACATGATTTTATCTACTTTATCGTCCAGTGTAATTTAGCAAACATAAGGGATCAAATATGTAATTTAGCAAAGTTTGGGGACCAAAGTTGTAATTTAGCAAACATATGGGACCTAAGTTGTAATTTAGCATACATAGGAGACCTAAGTTGTATTATAGCAAAGACAAGGGATAAAACTGAAAATTTGACCAAAATCGCGGCCCATCGCGGGCCACATGGGTCGGGTCCGCGATCGCGGCCCAAATCGCGGATCGATGGGGTATTTTTGCAAAATCGGAGAGAGAGAGAGAGGGTAGTTTTGTAAGTCAAAGTCAAACTTAGGGTATTTTAATTAATTTCCCTATTTTGTATGGTTTGCAGTTGTTCCTTCAATTATAAGCGAAGATAGATTGAGGAGAAAAGTACAAATATTCTCCTTGAATTATCAACTTCATGCAGGATTGGTCCATTTAATTTCATCTAGGAAATGGAGTTTTTGTCTATAATTTCACAGAATAAAAAATGAAACATCAAAGTCAAAATTTCCAAATATAAGGTATATTCAATTTTAACAACGTTTTCATTTATTACAATTGTTAGCTCCAACTTCTGTAGTTATAAAAGTATTGTAAAATAGGCTAAGTATAAAGTCATCGACAGAGGCCTCTACCAAGACCGATTGAAGATCCAACAGAAGACGCTTCTCAGAGGACAAGGCCACAGAGCCTCTGTCACCCTTGATAGAGCCTCTGTGGTATGAAGACTGAAGACTTAGAAGATATGTTGAAGATCAATTCAAAGACGATCGTGCTTCTCACGTTTCCTATTGTACGAAGATCCTGAAGATCGTTCGTATAAGGCGTGCCCTGCCAACTCCACGTGTCAACCTCTAATGGGTAACAGCCTTGGCAGAAGATGACGCACTACATTAACGTTGTACATGTGGCAGTCCCACGATCGTGTCTTGTACCCTAAGTACTTCTTGTCTCCCCTTTGTCCCCTGATGAATAGTATAAATAGAAGGCTCATGTTGAGCTCTTCTATTAACTTTGCACGAAACGCACACACCTTAGAGCAGAATTCACATTATACCTTCGGTGTTCTTGGTGTTCTTTATACTCAATATATAGTGAATCATTGAGTTAAACATCTGTGTTATTTCTATTTCACATATTTGATATTGTGCGTTTCTCTACCTAGAATATATCTTTAGTTCGCTAAAACGCTTCCGCACAATCTTTTGTTTGAACTATTAGATATTTAAATCATTGTTGAGTAATAACGGAACCAACAATTGGTATCAAAGCCATCCTTGATTTTCTATATCAAGAGATCCTCTCTGACAATGATTTTTGGTAGAAACTTGGATTGTCTTTAATCTGTTCTTCGTTTATTCTAAACAGCCTCTGTTTTTCTGCCATTCTCGACCAGTTCGACTTTGGTAAACTTATAGAACCTGTTTCTTTGGTTAAGACTCTCCAGTCCAATGCATTGTTCAAGGTTTTAAGCTTAAAAACTCATTTAGAAAAATCCATTCCATCATCTGAAAGTTTGTTGTTCATACTCTGTTTTCTGGTATTTACTTTAAAACCTCTTTCAAAATGGTGAACACGAACAACTTCTTCACCGCTGGTTCTTTAACCAAGCCACCTACTCTACTCAGAGATGAGTACCCTCAGTGGAAGATACGAATGATTCACTTCTTCGAGGGTACTGACAAAGAACTCGTCTACTATATCCGTAATCCTCCTTTCGTTCCCATGGTCACAGTACCACGTGTACCTGCCACAGATGATACCCCAGAGATTCTTGAGCACGAAAAACCCAAGACAAAGGATAAATGGTCTGCCCCAGACTGGGAGAAATACGAGGTTGCTCAGAAGACCAAGAGACTTATGATAATGGCCATACCCAATGACCTCTTCCAATCCCTAGATGCGTGTGAATCTGCATACGATCTATGGAAGGAACTAGAGAAACAATTGGAGGGAGGGGCCAAGACTCAGAAGAACCGCAGAGCCCAATGCATCAACGAATACTACGCATTCAAAGCTCTGCCGACAGAATCTCTGCAGTCAACAGACGATAGGTTTAACTCTCTGATCAACAAGTGTAAGAAGTTTGGGATCCACAGAACCTCTGAGGAGAACAATGTCATGTTCCTAAAGAGCCTAAATGAAGAATGGCTCCAGTTGTCTATGTCTCTGCAAACTAATCAGGACTTAGACACCTGGACTCTGTCAGATCTTTATGGAACATTGGCAGCCCAAGAACCCCAAATTGCACAAGCAAAACCTCAAATCAGTGTACCTCTTGCACTTGTTGGTAAAACTACTGAAACAAAGGAGAAACCTAAGAAGGAGAAGTATGTGGAGGAGAAGAAGGAGAAGAAGAAGAAGGTATTGGTCGTTGATAGTGAAGAGGAGGAGTTGGTGGAAGAAGAGGAGGCAACAATGGCCTCTATAGCTAAATCTTTATCTCTTTTGACAAGGGAATTCAACAGAGGTTACCAGAATAAGTCGGGTTATGAACGCAATGGAAGAGATGATCGTGGTGATTCAAGGAATTAGGGAAGAGAAGGATCGAATGACCAACAGAGGTCAAATGACAAGAGTGACAAAGGTGGTGACCAACAGAGGTCAGGTGACAGAGCTGGGAATGCACCCCAGAATCAGGGATGTTACAACTGTGGCAAGCCAGGCCACTATGCTGCTGACTGCAGGAGCAAACCAAACCGCCCTCAGAGGGACTCTGCTTTCTACAAAAAGAAAGCAGAATACTATGCTCAGAAGTCGCTCATGGTGGAGCAGGAAAACTGGCAGTCAGACGAATCCTCTGACGAAGGTGAAAAGAAGAATGCCATATTCTGCGGGATGGCAGAGGTCAGATCCTCTGACTCTGATAGTGAGGTATCCACTTCTGACTCTTACTCTAATTAAGCAGAAGATGATTTGCTTAAACTGACCATTGAATACACTGTACTTAAAAAGACATACGATAGTGTTCAGAAGTAGCTTACCTTCTTTGAGAGAGAAGCTAGACTTCTCACTCAAGAAAAGGCTAAAAAATTTCAAGAAAAGGAAGAGATTGAAACTAATTGGAACAAACATCTAAATCCTTTGAAAGAAAAGATTTATGAACTCAACTCTGCCTTAAAAGCTAAATCTAAAGAACTTATGGATGTTGAGTGCGACAGAATGAATATTCTTGCTCTCAAACACTATTTTCAAAAGGAAAGAGAAGTCCTTCATCAAGACCTACTCAGAAGAGACCTTTTAATTAAGAAATATCAAGATGCACAGAAGGTGTACGAGAAAATAAATACACAAATAGGGAGACGGGGAATTGGCTTCTGTGATATAGATCCATACACTGGAACCAAAAGAGACAAGTCTCTGTCCTCTCTATTTCATATTGGAAGCACACGAAAACCTGGATTTCCAAACTTACTTTCTGTTAGTAAAAGGCGAAAAGTTTCTGGGGAACCTCACGAGAGGAAACCTCTGAAGATGATAAATGTGTGGTATCAAAACACAGATTTACCATCTTCAACCTCTGTCAAAAGAGAATCCAAACCTAAGAAATATCTGAAAACACAAGATCAGATAGGAATCTTCAAGTTTGGTGACCCCGAGACTCAAACACAAGTTGCGTTTGTCTGCATGATAGACTCTGAAAAGAAGTTATCGACAGAGGCACCTAAGTTTATGCCTGCTTCTTCAGAAGAAAAACTGCTTCACATTTCTGAAAAAGAGTTAGTGGAAATCGGTAAAAACATTTTTTATGAAAACCTCTGTACATCCTCTGTTGAACAAAAACTCTCTGAGGAAATCTTGATAGATACTTCTGTTGACTTGGAGGATAGTCTCAAAGAAAAGGAAGAAAGCGAGTATGGCACATGCTCTGAAAGTCCAGCCTCTGTCGACAGAGATCTAAGTGACTCAACCTCTGTATATGAGGACGATTCATCCTCTGACGAATCTGAGACTGACTCAAATGAGTCAGAGATAGTACCTTGTGATTCAGAGGATTTTATGCTACCCTCTGGAGTTCTTAACAAAACTATTCCTCCCAAGGAGAAAATCACAGGTGTTCCTATCTGTCCAGACTTTTTAGACATGTGTATACAAGCCAAAACCTCTCTTGAGCTTGAGAAAATCAAACAACAAAAGGAAATGTCTCCTCAAAATCCAACAAGTTCAAAGACTTCAAAACCCTTAAGACCTTTTAAAGAAAAATTAACTTGGCAACAGAAGGGTAAGTGGGTTAAAAATAACAACTCTTTTGCTTCTGTGACAGTGAAAACTGAAGAAGTTCACCACAGAGGAAGGGGTCCACAGAAGGCTACTCTCCACAGAGAATTATTGTCATTGTTTCGATCTTATGCATCAATTGAATCTACACTTCTCTAGTCCACACTGTTTCCTCTCTAGACCAAAAAAGAATGCAAAATTCAAGGGTAAGAAGAAACAACCTGGTTCTTCATCAGAAGCTAAAACCAAACCCAAGGATGCTAAGGCAACCTTGAAGACCCCTAACAAACCGGGACCCATTTGGATATGGGTACCTAAAAATCTCTGATTGTGTTACAGAGGAAGTATGTGCCGATCTGGTATCTAGACTCCGGATGCTCGCGGTACATGACTGGCGACAGAGGTCTACTATCCACTTACAAAGATAAACTCGATGGTGGATCTGTGACCTTTGGCGACAACAAAAAGGGGTACATAAAAGGCTATGGAGTCATCAAGAAGGAGAATATAACCGTATGCAAAGTTGCATATGTGGATGGACTTAAACACAACCTACTTAGTGTTAGCCAACTTTGCGATACGGGTTTTGACGTCATGTTCAAAAGAACCTTCTGCTCTCTGCAAGGTGAAGATACATGAGTCGAACTTTAGTGCCAAGACCAAGAAGGATAAGCTCTGCCTTGTTGCCTGTAAAAACGAAGAAGCCTGGTTATGGCATAACAGGTTCTGCCACTTAAACTTTCACACTCTAGATAAGCTTGTTAAACTTGATCTTGTTAAAGGTTTGCCAAATGTCAAATTCAGTAAAGATCATTTTGCTCTGCTTGCTTTATGGGTAAACTCAAAAGAGCTTCCCATAAAGGCAAGACTGATGTGTCTTGCCCTAGGCCTCTGTATATGCTACACGTTGACCTCTGCGGTCCAATCGCTACACAGAGCCTAGGTGGCAAGAAGTATATACTTGTGTTGATTGATGAATACTCAAGATTTACATGGGTGGAGTTTGTCAGAAAGAAATCAGATGTTCCAAACTTTCTGATAAACCTAATGAAAAGAATCCAAGTTCTGTATGAGTGCAGGATTCAAAAGTTGAGAAGCGACAATGGCACAGAATTCAAAAACTCTGTCATTGAAGCTTATCTTACAGAAGAAGGCATATCTCAGAACTTCTCTGCTGCACGCACCCCACAACAAAATGGCGTGGTTGAATGAAAGAACCACACACTTGTGGAGGTTGCAAGAACTATGCTGACAGCATCTGGATTGCCAATTTCTTTCTGGGCAGAAGCAGTATCAACCGCTTGCTACACCTAAAATCGATCAACCATAGTGAAGAGGCACATCAAAACACCTTATCATTTGATCAACAAAAGGCGACCAAAAATCAAGTTCTTCCATGTATTTGGATGCAAGTGTTTTGTCCTGAATGATAGAGAAGCAAGAGGAAAGTTTGATGTGAAAGCAGACGAAGGCAAGTTCATTGGGTACTCTGCCATCTCAAAGGCCTACAGAGCTTATCTTCTGCGGTCACGAACCATTGTAGTGAGTATCAACGTCTCTTTTGACAATTCCTTTCAAAAGACTTATGAACAAATCAATTCAGAACTCGGTCTCAAAAAGGAATCCTCTGGCATCTCCCCTACAAGAAAAGCAGAACTAAATCTGCTATTTGAAGAGATGTTCCACGATGATATTGATCCCTCTGCCGGAGCCGTCAGAGCCTCTGGAGAAACATCTTCTACAAACCAGACTGAGTCAGGTATTTCTCTAACTGGTCCATTAAATACTTCATCCTCTTCAGTGAATCGTACAGATGCAAGTGCTGAGGGGGAGCGAACAGAAGATGATACAACCAACGATTCTACTACAGAGGCACTGGAAATACCAACTCCAGCAACCACAGAGGAAGCAATACCAGAGGAAAACGAGGATTCGGTCTCAACTTCCTCAGAGGAACAAATTCCAACTCTAATCCCTATAGTCCCACAAGCTGAAACACCAAGTTCTAGCACAGAAGTACCATCCACTACAGAGGTTGCACAAGAACCAACATATGCAACCACAGAAGTTCAACTTGATTATGCCAATGAACATCTTCCAAGAACAACAAAGTGGACAAAGAGCCATCCTCAGAGCCTAATAATCGGTGACCCTTCTGAAAAGGTCAAGACAAGATCAACCACTACTAACTTTTGTTTCTTTACAAATTTTATCAGTGTGATCGAGCCCAACGTGTCTCTGAAGCCCTAGATGATCCAAACTGGGTAGATGCAATGCAAGAAGAGCTTCTACAGTTTGAGAGAAACAAGGTATGGACTCTAGTTCCTCTGCCAAAAGGGAAACAAGCAATAGGAACTAAATGGGTTTTCAGAAACAAGAAAGACGAGGATGGGGTGGTCATTAGAAATAAAGCGAGATTGGTGGCCAATGGATATTGCCAAGCAGAAGGCATTGATTACGATGAAACTTTTGCCCCTGTCGCACGACTCGAAGCAATAAGAATCTTCTTAGCCTTCGCAGCCCACAGAGGTTTCAAAGTTTTCCAAATGGATGTAAAATCTGCCTTTCTGAATGGTCAAATCCAAGAAGAAGTATACGTCCAGCAGCCACCAGGGTTTGAAAGTGCCAAGTACCCAAACTACGTCTATTATCTTGACAAAGCTCTGTATGGACTGAAACAGGTTCCAAGAGCATGGTACGAACGACTTTCAACGTTTCTTCTCGAAAATGGTTTCGACAGAGGTACAACTGATACTACTTTGTTTTATAAAAGAAAAGGTGATGAGATTCTGCTTGTACAGATCTATGTGGACGACATTATCTTTGGTTCTACAAATGCACAACAATGCACAGATTTTGTAAAACTCATGCAGAGTGAGTTTGAAATGAGTATGATGGGAGAATTATACTTCTTCCTAGGACTCCAAGTCAAACAATCATCAGAGGGAATTTTCATAAATCAAGCTAAATATGTCTCTGACATTCTTTCAAAATTCAGGCTCTCTGATGTCTCTGTAATGAAAACTCCCATGTCCACTGGAAATAAGTTACACTCAGATCCAGGTGGTAAATCTGTAGATGCAAGCTCTACAGAGGCATGATTGGGTCCCTTTTATACTTAACAGCAAGTAGACCTGATATAATGTATGCCACATGCCTCTGTGCAAGATATCAAGCTAACCTAAAAGAATCCCACCTTCTTGCTGTAATGAGGATCTTCAGATACCTTAAGGGAACCAAAAATCTTGGCCTCTGGTATCCGAAGAACTCTGGCTTTGATCTTAAGGCCTTCACAGATTCAGATTATAGAGGATGCAAACTTGACCGAAAAAGTACCTCTGGGAGTTGTCAATTCCTGGGTGGGAAACTAGTCAGCTGGACTTCAAAGAAGCAGAATTGTGTGTCGACATCTACGACAGAAGCTGAATATGTTGATGTTGCTCTCAGGTTCTATGGATGCGAACTCAGCTAATGGACTACGGTTACAACATATACAAGATACCCATCCTTTGTGATTCAAAGAGTGCCATAGCGATATCTGCAAATCCTGTACAGCACTCCAAAACAAAGCATATCGATATCCGTTGCCACTTTCTGAAGCGACATGTTGAACTAGGCACAATCGAGATGTACTTTGTGTCAACAGAATTTCAGCTTGCAGACTTATTCACCAAGGCACTTGATGAGAAAAGATTCATTTTCTTGGTGGGTATGTTGGGCATGATAAATATGAGTTGATCTCTGTAAGTGATATTTGATCTACTTGTAAATATGTATATATTTATACTCTTCTGTATGTAAATTCCCTATCATCAAAAGTTCTGTACCCAACAGAGCTTCTGTGGAACTGCTCAGAGCCTCTGACGTTCTCTACAGAACCTCTGGTGAGTTTGACCTATGTTTTATGCATTGCTTATCTCTTTTGATCCAAGCATAGGTCAAGGGGGAGCAGAAGGAGACCTTGGATTAACCTACAGAAGTGGTCAATTCAAGGGGGAGCAAAGAGGAGAAGTGATCAACCAAATACACAGAAGTCAGGTAGTTTGCCGAGCAAAGAACAACCAAAGGAAGAATGTCTCGCACAAAACCTTTTTCCAAACAGTTTTCTAGGACACCAACTTCCAAATATGTCCTAAAAACAGTGTTTAAAACAATTAAAACTTTGGGTGATCAAAAAGTTGTATGAATTTTTAGTTATCAGAAATTTCCACTCATAGAGCCTCTGCTGGGTCCAACTAGGCATGGCAACGGGGCGGGTATGGGGCGGGGTTCCCCATCCCCGGCCCCGGTTTATAATAACGTCCCCCGGCCCCGGCCCCGGGCGGGTACAGGGAAACCAACCCCGGCCCCGGTCAACATTCGGTCAATACCCGGTCAATACCCGTTCCCCTTTTTTTACCCGGTTCCCCAACCCGGTTATGACCCGGTTCCTGTGACAAACACTTAAACACTTACACACCACAAGTCCACAAGCAAGTGAGGACGTGAATTGTTATGAACAGAAGGAAAAAAACTACAAAATACAAACTAAACTATAAATCCCTAATCTGTAGTTGATAGCCTGATACAAACTACAAAATACAAAAAAACCAAAGCTAAACCATACCTGAGTGAAGATTGAAGAGGCAGCGGCGACCGGTGGTTTGTTTGGGAGTGCAGCGTCGTGCGGCGGCCGGCGGAGGGTGGGAGTGCAGCGGCCGGCGAAGGGTGTGGTGGGAGTGCAGCGGCCGGCGAAGGGTCGATCCCGTGATTCCCGTCGATTTGAACTTGGAACTTGGATTCTTGGAAGCTAGCTAGGGTTTACTTTCTTTTGGGGTAAGTAAGAAACATTTTTTAGCTAAGGTAATAAGACTATAAGAGACATCAGAGTATAATCAGACCATTAGTTCAGAAAAAAAGACTTTTTAAAAATATAAAATATATTTAATAAATATATAAAATATATAATTTTTTGAATAATATATATATACTGGGTCCGGGGCGGGTCGGGGGGTGGTCAACCCGGCCCCGGTACCCGGTTTGGCGGGGAATCCCCGACCCCGGTGGGGTCGGGTGAACCGGGTTTCCCACCGGGTCGGGTCAAATTGCCATGCCTAGGTCCAACAGAGCCTCAGAACCTCTGTAAATGGAAATTTTGTACTAAAGTTCTATCGATCATTTCCAATGCATTTTCAAACGTTTCTGGTAAAGGTACAAGCTCAGAGGAGCTAAAAAGTAGTTTCCAGACCACAGAGCTCATTACACCACAGAGCTTCTGTCGTTCTGATACTTGGCTTTTTATGGAAATTCTATAACATGCGGGTTATTTCTGAGAGTGACAGTCATCCAGAAGTACAAACGCCCACACGCCAAGCATTAATGGGCCGTGCACGACGTCTAATCGTGCTCTGACACCTCTGACGTGGCAAATTTTCATTGGACGTGCATGCCACACGTTCCTCTGAAACGTTGCTCCAGCTGTAGAACTCGAGTGCGGACCCCAAACCAACATTGAATTCACTTTTTAACCACGGAATTCTATCCGTTTCTACCCCACTATATAACCCCGTTTACCTCCTTTCCTAATCCTTTTACGAATTTACTGCTATCTTCTTCTCCGGCGAACCTTGCAAAAACCTGCAACTTCTACTTTTTACTCACTTTCTTCAAGATTAAAGAAATGGCTTCCACCTCCAACTCTCCGGCGAACTCCCCAGCCCAATCTGAGCACTCACAGAACCCAACATGGCCGGAAACTTAGAACAAGACAACTCAGGTGATTCAGTAGACTTTTCTCCGACAACCCACCTGCAAAACTTCCTGGAACATGAACACTTTGAACGTGTTCTTCCCCTCAAACCCAATAACCACTTTCTGATTCCCTCAAGAACTGCATTTGGGGATGAACATGCCATCCTTCTCAACATTCTGGAAAACCACTACTTGTTTCCTCTGCTAACCAAAACCGTCAAAAGAATCCCTGCCAGATACCTCAACCAATTCTGGCAGAGCTGCCGTTATGACCAAGAAGATAGACAAATCAAGGGCTACATCTCTAAACCTGACCAATCCGAATTCCTTGAACTCAAGTTCAACAAAACTATGTTCTCTCTTGAGTTTGGTCTACCTACCAGAGGACTTCTAGGCATCAAGAAGTATGCAGAGGAGCCTTCTGACACAGAGCTCTGCAGATTTGCAGAAATGTTGGGGTACAACGCAACATTGAAGAAGAGGAACGACTTTAGAAGAAACAGGTTCCCCCCTCTATGGAATACCCTCTTCTCTATTCTAAACAGATGCTTAACTGGGAAAGTGGGTAGTCCAGATCAAACATCTCACCAAATCATGGCAATCATGTACGGGGTGTACTTTGATTTGCCTCTGGACTATGCACTTTAATGATGCAGGAAATGGTTAACACCATCGACCATAGAATATCCTCACAGAGGGCAAAAGGACCCACAAGCAAAGATCTACCCCCACTACAATATCAGAGAATCCTAGGTGTCCTTCTAGAGCCTCTGCTTCTATTAGAAAAATGGCCAATGGAGGGACCAACTGTTAAAATGTACCCTATGGCAAAGAACACTCCAACAGAGCACTTGGAAGGATACAACTTCTGCAGACCTCTGCTAACCGCACTTCTGGGATATGCTAGTGATGAGAACCTTAAGTTAGCATATATACGCGATTACATGACTCCAGAACCTAGTCCTGTGACACCCCCGCGTTTAGGAGCCCCCTTAGGATCTAAGATAGTCGATAGGATGAGTGATGAAGAATGGGTAGCGGCCTTTGCAAAGCATGAGCATGTACAACACAACTTCCATCTTCTGCGCAGCACAATTACCTCTGCTTCAACGAGTAAGACCTCTGCCACCCCCTCCAAACTGAAGAAGGCCACCAAGGCAAAGAAGACTACTGAGGGAACCTATGCCATCGCTGCACAAACCCAACAATCACCACCACATGAAACTGTGGTTGGATCCTCTGCACCTCCCCCTCCCCTCCAAAAGAGAAGAAAAAGAAAAGAAAGACAAAAACTTCTGAGGAGGGAGCTGATAATGCCGTTTTACGACATTATTTTGATCCCGAAATCGGTCAGTTAGTTGTGAGTTTCCAAGTAAAATAGTAGAATTTAATGGTCTTTGTGAGTAAGTACAGGTTTTTATGAAAGAATGATGAAGTAAGAGTTTTTGGATCAATTGGAGCAATTTGGCAACTTTCCTGAGCGAAAAAGAGAAATTCAGATTTTAGGACCAAACAGTGCTCTGCGCGCCTGTCTGCGCTACTCCATACGCGCCACTAGACGTGCAACCCTCTGTTCAATTCACACTCCAGTCCTCTGCGCGCCTCACGGCGCGGCCCAACACGCGCCGCCATACGCGCCACGTTCCTGAGCATTTTTTTTATCTATTTGTCGGCTAGGGTTGGAAAATTTATTCATCAGTTACGTCTTGGGACTCTCTCTGGGCGATTTTGGGATCTAAGGGGCAATTTTTGAAGGCAGGTAGAAGGCTAGAAACATCAAGTAACGTGAATCACAAGGCGAATCGAGTACGTTCATCGGCGGCTTAAGCTTTTCAGGGAGTCTTTAGTTTTCATTTCTTGTAGAACAAACATGTTTACTTTCGTTTTAATCTTGTCATTTCTGAGTTTTGAAACCCCCAATATGAACTAATCCGTTCATGTTGGGGGGTTGGTTTGAATCCTGGTTGGATAATCGTTTAGATTTACAGTAGGTATGATTGATTTAATATAGATGGATGACATATGTGGGATTGTTCTTAATGCTTGTAATAGTACGATCAACTATTATTTGATTTTATGAACCTTTAATCTTTGAGAAAAGTTTTGAGGTTTGATTCATCTTTCATGTCTTGGTTGAATTTGAGATAGCAATATGATAATTCATCCTTTGTGGCTTTTAATTACTAATTGTTCAATTACTTTTGTTGAGATCGATTGATGATACAATATGTTGAATGATATTTGCTATAGCTTGATAGAGTATAGTAATGGAATGTGATTATGCCTGTTATCCTGAAGTTATGTCAATCATATCAAATCTGTTAGTTACGTGATTGTCTACCTGAGGAATCCAACCCTCCAACTCTCTCTCGTATCTGAATTAATTAAAGTTTTAATTCGTGTTCCGATTATCAACAAACCAAATCAATTTGCATTAGTCTAGTTAATAATCTATACAGTAATTGTGGTACTTGACACCTGGTTCCTTTGGTTCGATACTCGTACTTTCTGAGTACTATTACTTGATTCGACCCGTACACTTGCGGTAGATTTAGGGGGTGAAAACCCACCTATCAAGTTTTTGGCGCCGTTGCCGGGGAGCCTATTTTTCGTGAATATCACTACCAGCTGTAGAAATTATTATATTAGACACCCTGTTTTTATTTTATTATAATCTGCTTTGAAAGTTCATTTATATTCGGGTTTTGAGATTCTATCCTCTCCGTTTCAGGTTACCTCTTGGTTTATGCCAAGAAGGAGACTATTTCGGGAGTTAGTACCGATTGACCCGGAAATAGAATGAACGGCCAGAGATCTGAGAAGACAAGCACGAAACAGAATGGCCGACGTCAACATCCACGTTGAAGATGATTTGGAAGAGGGGATGCCCATGGGCAATGGTCAACCACTTCCAAATGTAAATGCGAACAACCAGAACCACAATAATGCCAATCATGGACTCAACAACAACGTCAACAATAACGTCAACCATGGCGTTAACAACAATGTTAATCATGGCGTCAATAACAATGTCAACAATGGTGTCAACAATGGGATCAATCATAATGTCAATCATCCACCGCCGCTACCACAAAGGGTACCCATGAGATATTTCGCCAACCCGAACATGGGAGCTGCACAACGAGGACCATATGCACCTTCGATAGCTGCTAACAATTTTGAAATTAAGCTTGGTACCATCCAATTGGTGTAATCGAACATGTTTGGAGGTGCAGCAACTGAAGACCCCCATGCACACTTGCGCGCATTCGAAAAGATATGCAATACTTTCAAAGTGAATGGGGCTGATCAAGATTCGATCAAGATACAGTTATTCCCGTTTTCATTGAGGGAACGAGCCACTACTTGGGAAGAGAATATACCACCGGGGTCAATTCGAACTTGGAACGATATGGTTACAGCTTTTCTCAACAAGTTCTTTCCACCGGGGCGTACGTCTCAACTGTTATCCGACATCATGCATTTTTCACAATGGGATCAAGAGTCTCTGTACGAGGCATGGGAACGATACAAAGGGATGCTCAAGAAGTGTCCACATCATGGGTTACAAGAGTGGATGATTATCCAAACATTCTATGTGGGGTTGCACCCTCAATTTAAGAATGACCTCACAGTCGCTGCAGGCGGAGCTCTAATGAACAAATCTTACGAAGAAGCGGTTGAGTTAATAGAGAATTTAGCAGAACATAGCTATTCTACTCCAAGATCTGCTGTTAGAAAAGTCGCAAGCGTGCAAGAAACAGAAGAGTTGAAGGCTATAAAGGCATAATTGAATGCGTTGACTAATCAATTAAGAGGAGCAGCTATTCAACCGAATGTTCAGAATGATATGGGTGGTCAAGACCAACTCACGAATCCTCAAGACTATCAATCGCCGGAACAAGTTCAATTCGTTCAGAACCGGAATAATCGGCCGAGGAATGACCGATTCTCTAACACCTAAACGAGGGATGGAAGCGACATCCTAACTTTTCTTGGAGTCAACCTCAACAAGGCCCGAGCAAGGAAACAATGGGGCAGCAGCAACAGCAACAACAACAACAACAGTATGGTAATCATTCTAACCCTTCAAATTCTTTTTAGTCTAACAATGTTTATCGTCCCCCAGGTTACAATCAGAGGAAATATGATGAGGGGCAAACTTCAGAAAAGAAGTCGGGATTGGAAGACATGATGATGAAATTCATGTCAAAGATGGAAGGTGCAGTGGAAGGATTGGCAGGTACTGTGAACACTGTGAAGTCAACCACGGACCAAAATACCGCCTCAATCAGAATGCTAGAAAGACAAGTCGGACAAATAGCTGAAGCACTACAATCCCGGACTCAAGGTCAATTCCCTAGTCAGACTGAACGAATACCAAGAGAGGAGTGCAAGGCTATTCATTTGAGAAGTGGAAAGGAGTTGATTATAGACCCTACCCGAGATCCTTTAACTGATGACACTAAAGCTAAAGGTACTGAAATGGGTCCCATCAAGGTAGAAGAGGTTGAGGTAGACGAGGAGATAGAGATTGAAATGTCGAAGAATAGAGATAAGGGGAAGGAACAAGAGTGCACTCCATCAATGCCAACAAGCAACCCATATGTGCCACCACTACCGTTTCTGTATCGGTTGAAGGCACATAAGGAAGAGGAACAACTCAAGAAATTTCTTGACATTTTCAAGAAGTTACACATCAATATTCCATTTGCGGAAGCATTGGCACAAATGCCAACTTATCTCAAGCTCATGAAAGACATCGTGTCCAAGAAGAGGAGGATTGAAGATCATGACACAATTGCACTTACTGAAGAGGGCAGTGCTAGAATCCAACACAACTTGCCCCCAAAGCTTAAAGATCCAGGGTGTTTTACTATCCCTGCTCATATAGGAAACTCTAACTTCAGTAAGTCATTATGTGATCTTGGTGCAAGTATTAATTTAATGCCTTTATCCATTTTCAGGAAACTTGGCTTGGGGGAAGTGAAGCCAACAAACACGACACTTCAACTTGCAGATAGATCGGTGAAGTATCCTTATGGAATCGTGGAAGACGTTTTGGTAAAGGTTGGAGAATTTTATTTTCTAGTGGATTTCGTTGTTTTAGATGTGGAGGAAGATGTTGAGATGCCATTGATTTTGGAAAGACCATTCTTAGCCACAAGCAAGGCTTTGATAGACATGGAAGAAGGTGTGATGACTTTTAGAGTTGGGAATGAGAAGGTAACTTTCCATGTTCTCAAAAGAGTAGAAGATAGAGGTGAACCAGGAGTGGGGAAGATTGGATCAGAAACTGGCAAGAATGGGGAAACGCATGTGGGGAAAATCAGGAACAATCGTATGTGTTGGCGGTTCAACTCCGGAAGCGATACCGAGCCAAGTTGAGAGCCATAAAGTCGTGCCACGACTTGAACTAAGGCGCTGGGTGGGAGGCAACCCACCATAGGTTAAATATTATTGTCTTTTGAGAATTTCATTATTTTGTGTGTTTACTTTCGTTATTGCTTTATGTGTGTTTGGTGTTTAATTGTTTTTGTTTGTTTAGTTTTGATAACCCTGATAGCAATTCCGACGTGAAAAAGCGCAAGGCAGGAGAAAAAAAGATAAAATGGAAGAGCAGTATTTCGCGCGACCCATGGAGCTAGCCATGTCGCGTGACCAATCGTGCAAGGCACTGGAATGTGCAAATATTTGACCTGCGCGACCTTCGGCGTGACCTAGCCCGCACCACCATCCGCGCACGCATTCTGACAGGTATTTACACAACATCCCCTTGAAAACCTCGGTTTCACCAAGGTTTGGGGTTCCCTTTTTCATGTTGACACTCACTTTGCATAATTCTGTGTTGTGAAAAAGAACCTAATCTAGAGATTAGGTTTGGGGTGGCATAATTACTGTTATCTGTACTCTAATTGCATAGTTCGTGGTTGTTTCTACCTTCTATGATGAATTACATTGGGGACAATGTTTATGCCTGGTTTGGGGTGGTTTGTCGAGTCTATCATTGGTTGATCTCAGTGGATTGAACAATCACCTTGTTTACAGTGAAGAGTGGGCGACCTTTTTAGCATGACTTAGTGTGAATTTTCGAAGACACTAATTTTGGGGGAGGAATTAGAAGGGATAATATAGCACAAGGGTGGACCTAGGCGACTGCACACATTAGAGACATTAGTGGAGACCACCCGTGAGTTTGTTGAGCAATACACTTGCTAAATTCGATTCCGAGAGACTACACATTACTCGATACACTTCTCATTTAGTCTTTTGGTCGTTGTTGTAGCTGATCTCACTATAACTTGCATCCGTTATCAAAGACATCCATAGGAATTGGAGTGAAGCTTTTGCTTATCTGTGTGAACAAACCATGTGTGAAGACATCAGGCTTTTTGGTTGCTGTTAATCCCACTGCTTTTCACAACTCAAGGTTCCCAAATGAAACCCGTTGTACCCCCCTCAGTAAAAAAAAACCACAAACCCAATAAATCAGTCATAAAGGGGTTTGCCAAAAAAAATTAAATACAACTGAGGGGTCAGTTTAAGGAGTTTGAGTGAAGTGTTATAAAGCCCGAACGAAAGAAAATGGGAGGGTCACCCAAAATTCCGCAAACATCCTTCTGAGGATTGTAAATCCATTGACCTCCATCTGAAAGCAGCAACCATGGCCCATTCAAAGATCTAAGTTCAACATGGTGAGTTTCTAAAAGAGTGGCGAAGCAACATTTCTATGTACTAGTCTTGATAGTGGATTCTTTCTGAGATCCATTTGTATACAACTGTGTGTTCTTGTTTAATTGTTGTTCATGCATGCTTTGTGAATTTTTTTACCCAACTTCTGAAAGCATGACAACATGTGTGAAACCTATGGGTCAAGCGAAGAGAGAGAACCGTGAGGTAGGGTCAAGGCGAAATCCTCTCTATATGTATGTTTATTCTAGGTACACTCAAGTGTGGTGTGGTCCATGATAACTCCCTTTCCCAAAGTTGTGCTGTTTTAGAATCCCATATCTAGGTCTGCTGGGTGGTGTCCATCTCACAGGTATCTCGTGGTGATTGTTGAGTTGACTAGAGATCACTAATGATATTCTCGACAACACTAAATTGCGATTGTTTGGTTGGTAGTTGAATGCTTATTTGTGTCGCTATTTTGCTTGGGGGCAAGCAACGCTCGGTTTGGGGTTGTTGATAATGCCATTTTACGACATTATTTTTATCCTGAAATCGGTCAGTTAGTTGTGAGTTTCCAAGTAAAATAGTAGAATTTAATGGTCTTTGTGAGTAAGTACAGGTTTTTATGAAAGAATGATGAAGGAAGAGTTTTTGGATCAATTGGAGCAATTTGGCAACTTTCCTGAGCGAAAAAGAGAAATTCAGATTTTAGGACCAAACAGTGCTCTGCGCGCCTGTCTGCGCTACTCCATACGCGCCACCAGATGCGCAGCCCTCTGTTCAATTCACACTCCAGTCGTCTGCGAGCCTCACGACGCGGCCTAACACGCGCCGCCATACACGCCACGTTCCTGAGCGTTTTTTTATCTATTTGTCGGCTAGGGTTGGAAAATTTATTCATCAGTTACGTCTTGGGACTCTTTCTGGGCGATTTTTGGAGCTAAGGGGGGATTTTTGAAGGCAGGTAGAAGGCTAGAAACATCAAGTAACGAGAATCACAAGGCGAATCGAGTACGTTCATCGGCGGCTTAAGCTTTTCAGGGAGTCTTTAGTTTTCATTTCTTGTAGAACAAACATGTTTACTTTCGTTTTAATCTTGTCATTTCTTAGTTTTGAAACCCCCAATATGAACTAATCCGTTCATGTTGGGGGGTTGGTTTGAATCATGGTTGGATAATCGTTTAGCTTTACAGTAGGTATGATTGATTTAATATAGATGGATGACATATGTGGGATTGTTCTTAATGCTTGTAAGAGTCCGATCAACTATTATTTGATTTTATGAACCTTTAATCTTTGAGAAAAGTTTTGAGGTTTGATTCATCTTTCATGTCTTGGTTGAATTTGAGATAGCAATATGATAATTCATCCTTTGTGGCTTTTAATTACTAATTGTTCAATTACTTTTGTTGAGATCGATTGATGATACAATATGTTGAATGATATTTGCTATAACTTGATAGAGTATAGTAATGGAATGTGATTATGCATGTTATCCTGAAGTTATGTCAATCATATCAAATCTGTTAGTTACGTGATTGTCTACCTGAGGAATCCAACCCTCAAACTCTCTCTCGTATCTGAATTAATTAAAGTTTTAATTCGTGTTCCGATTATCAACAAACCAAATCAATTTGCATTAGTCTAGTTAATAATCTATACAGTCATTGTGGTACTTGACACCTGGTTCCTTTGGTTCGATACTCGTACTTTCTGAGTACTATTACTTGATTCGACCCGTACACTTGCGGTAGATTTAGGGGGGGTGTAAACCCACCTATTAGGAGCCCCTAAACCAAAACGATAGAATAGCAAGAAAACCAAAAAGCCCCAATCACCTCTGCAGACTATCGCAGAGGAAGCTGAAATGGAAGAAGAAGCTCTTCGTACAGAAGATCAGGGTGAACAACCTCTGCAATCACCCACTCCCATCAGCTATGCAGATCAGGGTGACTTCTCAGCCTTCCTTGAAAACCCCAAAATTGCAAATACCTTGGATACCTCAGGGTGGAACTGTGAAGCCCTCTCAAATTTGTAAAATGAAAACCCAGACTTCAGAGTCACAAAAGTTGACTCTGATTTGGATGAAGATGACAGAACCCCCGAGCACATTCAGGCAAATACTCCTGAAGTAATCCAGAACCCCTTCCTCCATTCCTCTCATCCCGGATATGATGTACTAAGGAAAAGCCCAGAGGATATGGTAAAAGCCGAAGTAAATAGAGCAGAGATAGAGGCTAGCACAGACGTAGAGACTAGGATAGAAACCTCTACCTTAGGAAATATGACTGCAGAGGAAGCTTCAAAAGATGCCGAAGATAGTAGAGGCACACAACCCAAACAAACTCCCAGTGCAACCCTTATTTCTGACACCGCCAGTCTAGTGGCAGAAGGTGTCATTAAACAAGAGCAACACGGCTCGACCCCAACCCAAGCAAACCGGACAGAGGAACTTCTTTCCACCTCTGTGCCACTTAAAACCGGGGAAACCATTCCAAGGGAGTCCTCTCCAAAGGACTCACCTTTAGTTCGTGATCAACCGCCCCAGATCACACCAGAAATCCCTGTAGAGGAATTCATTTCCTCTGCTACACGCACACACCTAGGACCCAAAGGCTCTTCAGAGGAGCTTAGTGAGCATAAAGTGTAATACCCCGTGTAAGTTCGTTAGTTAAATACTTCTTTCCGTTAATTTTAGTTAACTTTAAAGTTGGACGTTTAGGGTAAGTTTAGGTGAAATTATAAGTTAAGGGTGTTTGGGGTCATTTTCGAATAGTTCAAGCCTTAAGAGGAAATTGGTCTAAAATATATATACTTTAAGATTTCCAGATATTTTCATAATCAGAAAATATCCAGATTTCTTGTGTGTGTGTGTGTGTTTTGAGAAGAAAAGAAGAAGAGAAGAAAAGAAAGGGCTAGGGCTTCAATTTGGGGTACTTGGAAGTGATATTAAGGTATGTTCTTTTACGTTTTATGTTTGTAATTGTTTATAGAAGGTTTCTGTCGGAGTAGAATCATCGATTTCACATCTGGTAGTATTTTCTGTCGAATCTGGGTAGAAAGAGGGTAAACCGACAGAGGTTTCCGGACAAAATGAATGTGTCCGGGTAGTTTTGATTGATGGTGTCCGGAAGTTGTTCTAGTAGTGTCCGGACGAGTCCTTTATCCGGGTAAGTCCTCTTTTCCATAAGTTTCTGGTTAAAACTAGTTACCGGATAGTGTCCGGATTTCTTTGGTGTCCGGGTGTTATCCGGATTATATATGTTGTCCGGACAGTTGTGTTGTCCGGAATGTTTGTGCTGTCCGGAAAGTTGTGTTGTCCGGATAACTTGTGGTATTCGGATACTTTAGCTGATTTGGACACTTTTGAGAGTTTAGATACTTTTGAGTATCCAGTAACCTGTGTTTTGTTAACTCTTGGATGGGGAATGAATGAGAACTGAATATACTGTGGACTCGACTTAAGTTCGGGTTTGGGGTAACATTTGAGGATTAGAGTTATCTAGAGTTCTTAACTTTAGTAAGTTTTATGTGTTCTATTTGGTAAAGAGATATTTTTATCTAATTGTTTCAGATACTGTGAAATTGGGGTGAAAGAGTGAATCTTTTGGAAAGGCCTGGAAGTGTTTTGATAAGCAAACAGGTGAGTTTTACTTTAAAACGTTTTTAAACTGGAATACATATATATGTGGAATGAGAATGTGATAAATAGTGTAATAGTGTGCATATTATGTTTATATGAGTATTACACTACATGAGTACAAGTTGGTCGGGCTTAGGACCGGTGGAGTTGGCTGTACGAAGGGACAACGGTGTTGGCTGTATTAAGTACAGCGGAGTAAATTGATTAGTTGGATCGCAACCATCTAATTTGGCCATGGGAACGAGACAGGAAAGTACACAATGCATGAGTCCTAAGTGGTATTTATACTTGTGTTATGTATATGGTGTTTGTGCAAATGATTTCCAACTAACAGGGATTTTCTCACTTAGACCACCAGGTCTAACCCTCATTTTGTTTTTAAAATATATTCCAGGTCGTGGATCGGGTAAGAGCAAGTGAATAGAGTAATCAGTGGCTAGCTTTTGGGAAGACTTATAAATTGAAGACTATGACTTGTTTTGTAGTTATAACCTCGTTGTCAGATATCATGTATTTAGTTAGCAAAAAGTTTGTAATGAAATATCTTATTTTGGATTGTAAAGACTAAGGGACCATACTTGTTATATGGTGTATCTTGTTATGTAACAACGTTACGCAATATATATGTTATTTGATGCTTGTTTGGAAATCTGGGTCGTTACAGATGGTATCAGAGCCCTAGTTTAAGAGATTTAGGTATTCGTATCTGTACCTAGACTTAAACTGCATGTGAAGTAGGATGTCCCTATTATATTAGAACCTTGGGATGCTAAATATAAAAAGGTAGAAGGAACATCATGTAAGGTAATTTCAAATTACATTTGGCCAGTGTAATCATTAACTTACAGGTACATGTTTGAACTGGAAAACCTTATTATATGGGGTATGTGCTTATGTGTATATTAACCTTGTTGAAATCTACAGAATGGCAAGTGGTACTCGACGTACAAATAGGGAGGAAGAAGGAAACCCTAGTAGAACTAATCTAACAATTGGGACAAGGGGAAGAGGGGGAGAAAGAGGCAGGGGCAGAACTGGAGGCAGAGTTCAGCCGCGGGGTAATGAATTTGTTACAAGAGACGACTTGACGGCTGAAATGGGAAGACTGCAAGCAAGTATACAGGCTATGTTCGACCGAACTCGTAATACTGAAACTGAAATACCAGATCCTAATCTGGAAGACGAGATGCCCATTACACCTACTGTGATACCGGTGCCAAGGAAGTGTGACTATAAAATGTTTCTAAGTTGCAAGCCTCCAACTTACTCAGAAGAGAGGGACCCAGTAAAGGCCATGAGGTGGCTAAAATAGATAGAAGCTGTTTTCAAGACCAGCAAGTGTGCAGAAGAAGATAGAGTGCTATATGGAACCACGATGTTGAAAGCAGATGCTCTATACTGGTGGGAGGCTCTTATTACCTCCATAGGATCTGATGTGTATTCTACTTTCTCTTGGGATGAATTCACTACGGCTTTCAAGAGACAGTTTTGTCCTCAAGCAGCAGTTAGACAATTGGAGGAAGAGTTCATGAATCTACAACAGGGAAGTTTTTCGGTTAGGGATTATACTTCTCGTTTCCTGGAGAAGTCTCGTTTTGCAGAATACTATGTGGCCACGGAGGCGCTTAAGATGGAAAGGTTTATCTTCGGGTTAAATTCAGAAATTCTAAGGCTAGTGATTGCAAAAGGACCCGATACCTTCTCAGCCGCAGTAGATGCCACGGAAAATGTAGAACGGGATAATGGGAGAGATGCTAGTGATAAGAGTGTTGGAAAGAGAAAATGGGAAGGACCACAATATGATCTAAAGAAGTCCAGGTTTCAGAGATTTGATAGTCGTACACCTTTCAGACCAGCTGAAAGACCTTGCCCAAAATAAGACCGTTTTCATCAAGGAAATTGTCAAGTTGATCCTCGAGTTTGTTACAAGTGTGGAAAGACCGGTCATATTGCTAAAGACTGCCAAGTGACTCGATTTTGTTTCTCATGCAATTCTCCCAATCACATTCAATCAGATTGTCTACGGAGGAGAATACAACAGGGTGGTACTTCAGTGAGACCAGCGGGAGTAAGATCGATAGTACCAAGGCCAGAGTTACCAAGAGCTAGGGGTCGTGCCTTTCAGATGACAACACAAGAAGCGGAGGGAACTCCTGATGTGGTTACAGGTACATTCTTAATAAACTCTACACGTGCTAAAGTGTTATTTGACTCCGATGCAAACCGATCGTTTGTGTCTCCTTCCTTTGCTGCTTTTATGCATTTAAAGCCTAAAGTGTTAGATCGTGCTTTAATGGTAGATACTGCCAATGATAATCAAGTATTAGTTAAAGAAGTATTTGATGGTTGTGTGATAAATATAGATGGGTGTGGAGTACCTATTCAGTTATTTCCTATAGCTCTAATTGAGTTCGATGTGGTAGTGGGAATGGATTGGTTAGCCGAGAATCAGGCTAGTATAGTTTGTGATAAGAAGTTGATTAATGTTGTCTTACCTGAGAAGGGACCAGTAGTGATTTATGGTGATCGTAGGAATCGTCAGTCGTGCCTTATATCAATGTTAAAAGCTCGTAAGTGTGTTAGTAAAGGTTGCCCGAGTTATTTAGCATATGTGATAGATACTAAATTAGAAAAGAATAAGTTGGAAGATATTCCTGTCGTTTGTGAATTTCCGGAAGTTTTCCCAGAAGATTTGACTAGTCTTCCGCCCATTAGACAAGTAGAGTTTGGTATAGATCTGATTCCTGGAGCCGCTCCTGTTGCCCGTACACCGTATCGTCTGGCACCTCCAGAGACGAAAGAAATGATGACACAATTGCAAGATCTTTCAGATAAGGGCTTCATCAGACCTAGTTCTTCGCCGTGGGGAGCACCAGTGCTGTTTGTGAAAAAGAAAGACGGGTCGATGAGGATGTGTATTGATTATCGGGAACTGAATAAGCGCACGATCAAGAACAAGTATCCGATTCCAAGAATTGATGACCTCTTTGATCAACTAGTAGGAGCTTGCTATTTCTCTAGGATTGATCTGAGATCTGGTTATCACCAACTGAAGGTTAAAGAAGAAGACGTTCTGAAAACTGCTTTTCGCACAAGGTATGGTCACTATGAATTCTTAGTGATGCCTTTTGGACTGACGAACGTCCTATCTGCTTTTATGGATTTAATGAATCGAGTATTTAAGTCATATCTCGATAAATTCGTTATTGTGTTTATCGATGATATCCTTATCTACTCTCGATCAGAAGAAGAGCACGCACGACATCTTCGTTTGATTTTGGAGTTGTTGAAGAAGGAACAATTATATGCTAAATTTTCTAAATGTGAATTCTGGCTACGGGAAGTTCAGTTTCTGGGGCATGTAGTTTCCGAGAAAGGCATTCAAGTTGATCCAATGAAAGTAGAAGCAATTGAAAAGTGGGAACCACCGAGAACGCCAACCGAGGTACGAAGTTTTCTGGGTTTAGCCGGCTACTATCGAAAGTTTATACAAGATTTCTCCCGTATCGCTACGCCTTTGACCAAGCTGACTCGAAAGAATATAAAGTTTGAATGGAAAGCAGAGCAGGATGGAGTATTCCGAATATTGAAAGAGAAACTCTGTAGCGCGCCGATACTGTCACTACCTGAAGGTTCCGATGATTTTGTTGTTTATAGTGATGCTTCCAAATTGGGATTGGGATGTGTACTAATGCAGCGTGGGAAAGTGATTGCTTATGCTTCTCGACAACTAAAGGATCATGAACGACAGTATCCTACGCACGACATGTAACTTGCAGCAGTTGTTTTCGCGTTGAAGATTTGGAGACATTATCTTTACGACTCTAAATGTCAAATTTATACTGATCATAAGAGTCTCCAACATATCTTCGATCAACGAGAATTGAATATGAGGCAAAGAAGGTGGTTAGAATTGTTGAATGATTACGACTGCGAAATTCTTTATCATCCGGGGAAAGCAAATGTGGTAGCTGATGCACCGAGTCGCCAAGAAAGAAGCGGAACAATAAAGGCAATTGCACTACGAGCTGAACTTCTACCTAACATCTTTGACGAACTGAAGAAGTGTCAAATAGAAGCATTCCAAGAGGAACAATTGAAACCAGAACGATTAGTGGGGATATCAGCATTGCTTGTAAAGGATGATCGTAGGTTACTGTGTTTAGATAACAGAGTTTGGGTGCCTCGTTTGGGTGGTTTACGTGATCGGGTACTACAAGAAGCTCATCAATCTCGTTTCTCTATTCATCCAGGTACGAATAAGATGTATAAAGATTTACGACAATTTTACTGGTGGCCGGGAATGAAAAGAAGTGTTGCTCAGTATGTGGAAGGTTGTTCTACTTGTAAGAAAGTGAAGATTGAACATCAAAAGCCTTTTGGTCAGTTGCAGCGTTTAGAAATACCTATGTGGAAATGGGATCAGATTACTACAGATTTCATCATGAAGCTACCAAGGACTCCCAAAGGGTTTGATGCCATTTGGGTGATCGTTGATCGGTTGACAAAGTCTGCTCACTTTTTGCCGATAAAAGAAACCTATCCGTTAGAAAGACTAGCCAAATTGTACATCGACGAAGTAGTAACTCGACATGGAGTTCCAATATCAATTATTTCTGATCGTGATAGTCGTTTTACTTCAAGGTTCTGGAGAAGTTTTCAAAGAGAAATGGGGACGCAGATAAAGTTAAGTACAGCGTATCATCCTCAAACTGACGGTCAAAGTGAACGAACGATTCAGACTTTGGAAGACATGCTACGGGCCTGCATTGTTGATTTTGGGGGATCATGGGATAAGCATTTTCCGTTGATTGAATTTTCCTACAATAACAGTTATCCTTCCAGCATACAAGCGGCACCGTTTGAAGTTCTGTATGGTAGAAATGCCGAACGCCTCTGTGTTGGAATGAAGTGGGAGAAAAGCAATTAGCAGGGCCAGATATAGTTCAGTTAACCGCGGATAAGATTACTCAGATTCGGGAACGTTTAAAAGTGGCTCAAGACAGACAGAAAAGCTACGCTGACCGACGCCGAAAACCGTTAGAATTCCAAGTTGGAGATTTCGTAATGTTAAAAGTCTCGCCTTGGAAAGGAGTCATTCGATTTGGCAAACAAGGTAAACTCAGTCCAAGGTACATCGGACCGTTTGCAATAACAGAAAGAATCGGTGAAGTTGCTTACCGGTTAGAACTTCCGCCGGAGTTAAGCGAAGTTCATAATGCTTTTCATGTTTCGAATCTACGAAAGTGTTTGGTTACACCAGATCAAGTAGTTTCTCTACCAGATATTCAGGTTGATGAAAGACTGAATTTTGTGGAGGAACCTGAAGCCATAGTTGACCATAAAGTTAAAGTGCTGCGGAATGGAAAGGAGATCAAGCAAGTGAAAGTGCAGTGGAGACACCATAGAGGTCAGGATGCTACTTGGGAATCAGAATCCGATATGAGAACCAAGTACCCGTACCTTTTTGCCTAACTGAATTCCGGGACGGAATTCTTTTAAGGGGGAGATGATGTAATACCCGGGTAAGTTCGTTAGTTAAATACTTCTTTCGGTTAATTTTAGTTAACTTTAAAGTTGGACGTTTAGGGTAAGTTTAGGTGAAATTATAAGTTAAGGGTGTTTGGGGTCACTTTCGAATAGTTCAAGCCTTAAGAGGAAATTGGTCTAAAATATATATACTTTAAGATTTCCAGATATTTTCATAATCAGAAAATATCCAGATTTCTTGTGTGTGTGTGTTTTGAGAAGAAAAGAAGAAGAAAAGAAGAAGAGAAGAAAAGAAAGGGCTAGGGCTTCAATTTGGGGTACTTGGAAGTGATATTAAGGTATGTTCTTTTACGTTTTATGTTTGTAATTGTTTATAGAAGGTTTCTATCGGAGTAGAATCATCGATTTCACATCTGGTAGTATTTTCTGTCGAATCTAAGTAGAAAGAGGGTAAACCGACAGAGGTTTCCGGACAAAATGAATGTGTCCGGGTAGTTTTGATTGATGGTGTCCGGAAGTTGTTCTAGTAGTACCCGGACGAGTCCTTTATCCGGGTAAGTCCTCTTTTCCATAAGTTTCCGGTTAAAACTAGTTACCGGATAGTGTCCGGATTGCTTTGGTGTCCGGGTGTTATCCGGATTATATATGTTGTCCGGACAGTTGTGTTGTCCGGAATGTTTGTGTTGTCCGGAAAGTTGTGTTGTCCGGATAACTTGTGGTATCCGGATACTTTAGCTGATTTGGTCACTTTTGAGAGTTTAGATACTTTTGAGTATCCAGTAACCTGTGTTTTGTTGACTCTTGGATGGGGAATGAATGAGGACTGAATATACTATGGACTCGACTTAAGTTCGGGTTTGGGGGTAACATTTGAGGATTAGAGTTATCTAGAGTTCTTAGCTTTAGTAAGTTTTATGTGTTCTATTTGGTAAAGAGATACATGTATCTAATTGTTTCAGATACTGTGAAATTGGGGTGAAAGACTGAATCTTTTGGAAAGGCTTGGAAGTGTTTTGATAAGCAAACAGGTGAGTTTTACTTTAAAACGTTTTTAAACTGGAATACATATATATGTGGAATGAGAATGTGATAAATAGTGTAATAGTGTGCATATTATGTTTATATGAGTATTACACTACATGAGTACAAGTTGGCCGGGCTTAGGACCGGTGGAGTTGGCTGTACGAAGGGACAACGGTGTTGGCTGTATTAAGTACAGCGGAGTAAATTGATTAGTTGGCTCGCAACCATCTAATTTGGCCATGGGAATGAGACAGGAAAGTACACAATGCATGAGTCCTAAGTCGTATTTATATTTGTGTTATGTATATGGTGTTTGTGCAAATGATTTCCAACTAACAGGGATTTTCTCACTTAGACCACCAGGTCTAACCCTCATTTTGTTTTCAAAATATATTCCAGGTCGTGGGTCGGGTAAGAGCAAGTGAATAGAGTAATCAGTGGCTAGCTTTTGGGAAGACTTATAAATTGAAGACTATGACTTGTTTTGTAGTTATAACCTCGTTGTCAGATATCATGTATTTAGTTAGCAAAAAGTTTGTAATGAAATGCCTTATTTTGGATTGTAAAGACTAAGGGACCATACTTGTTATATGGTGTATCTTGTTATGTAACGACGTTACGCAATATATATGTTATTTGATGCTTGTTTGGAAATCCGGGTCGTTACATAAAGACGAGGGGACTCTAGACAAGTCCCCAAGTCAACCTAAGGATATTCCTGTACCCATCTCTGGAGTGGATCGGGACAATGTTCTTACCAGAACCTCTATAGAGTCTGAGGCCCAAAAAGCCTCTGTTCGAGGATTAGAGGGAAATCCTTCCGTCCTCAACATCAATACAGGGACGAAAGAAGGTGTCCAAGGAACAGGGACAAACTCTGGGGATGCATGTGTTCCCCCAGAGGTTACACTAAGTCCACATGTCTCAAGGGATGAGTTCCAAACCCTTGTCACCTCTGTGACCAACTCGTTGAGAGAGTTGAAAAGCTCTCTTGACTCTTTTGCAGATTCAACAAAGAGGGCCATAACTGATCTGAACACCAAAGTGGACAACCTGTCCACAGAGGTGAAAAATGCCTGCGTCCAGATGAATTCAACTGCAACAACCTCTGCTGCCACTATCGCCTCTGAATTTGAAAAGGCCACTACAAGTGCATTTCAGGCCTCTGTCAGAGATCTCCTTGACCAGCTGAAGAAGGAACAAACCTCTACCTCTACGGGCCTAACTCCAGAAGACCTAAAGAAGGCCTTAGAGCAAGTCCAAGAGCATACTACAAAAGAAACTCAGGCCATGAAGCCCTCCGACTACATGACCAGAGCACAGCTTACAGAGCTTGGGCAAGGGGTACTCGACCAAGTGACCGATTTCATCAGAGCCTTAACCACTGCCAATGCGAACTACGTCAAAGATTTTCAGGCAAGTGTGGAAAGATTACGGTTCAACTCAGAAGCAGAGGTTGCCTACCTGCTCGGTATTTGTGACGACCTCTGTGCTAAAAGGATAGCAGCAGGGGCCACCCAACCAAAGAAGCCATCTTCATCATGCCGAGCAGAGGGTACTTCGGATAAAGGGCAGGATGACTCTGATGGTGATTCAGACGGACCATCAGATCATCCTGAGGGGGAGAACAGGACAAAGAAAGTTACAAACAGAGGTTTACCTGCACCACCAATATCAGCAGAACCCCTAAACCAAGTACCAGAATCTGATACTCAAGGAGGAACCCAACAGAAGACCACATAGACAACACTCATCTCTGTGAAAACAACCCATAAAACCATTGAAGACTTGCCATCCCCAACTCCCAAAACAACAGAAGCAGTCCAAATCCTTACCTCCTCCGAAGAAGAACAACCACCCACATAACCAAAACCAACAGAAGACAAGCTCCCTTCACCAACACCAAAAACACCAGAAGAACCCAAACTACCATCCCTTACACCAGAAGCTGAGAAGACGAAATCTCCATCTCCCACACCCAAAACCAAACCAAGAACCAAGTCAATTGCTCACAAACAAAGGAGATATCTGAGCAAAACCACAGAAGCCTCACCAACCAAACCTCAAACCAAACCCACATCACCAACCAAGTCCTCAGAAGCACAAGTGCCAAAACCAACAGAGGCAACCCCTACAACTACAGAAGCACTCCCACCTAAGCCCTCAGAAACCCTAAAGACAAAACCTACAGAGGCAACCCAATCTCAACAAGCAGAACAACCTAAGGCAAAAGACAAGGGAAAGGGAATAATGACAGAGGAACCGAAAAAGAAGAAGCCAAAGCATCAACCCACAGAGAAACTGATGAAAAGCGCCTTCGACGCCTTTGTCACCCCGAAGCCTGAAGAAGAAGACTGGGCTTTCGGTTTCCACACTCTGTCAAACAAGCCAATACTAGACCCAAAGGCTAAGCCAACAGAAGATTGAGTGGCCCAAGTAATAAAAAATCTTGATGCTCTGCGGAAACCAATGCCACCACCCCCTGCTCAACAAAGACAAATGGAAGAAGTGGTGCACAAATACTTATACAGCAGAGCAGTCAACGGTCCTCTGCCACCATCTATCCTGCACCCTGACTTTCTTAAAGAGCTACGAGATCAATTCTATAGAAAGAAAGCCAAACCCGTCAACCAAGTCTTCTCAAACTCCAAGATAGACAAGGTCATCTACTGCAAGTTGTCCCATACCCACGGAAGAGAGGTGTACTACAACCTCTACAGAGTCAAGAGGTTAGACAGATCAGAAACCACGTTCTCAGATGCAGATCTGAGAAATTTAAACCTCTATGATCTACCTGATCTTCTGAGTTGGGCAAGGCAGAACTACAACCACAGACTGGAAGTCCAAGGAGCTTACCGAGAAATCAGGATGGCCTTGCGCGAAAGACTTCTGATGTATAGCATGACTGACTTCCAACTAGGACTCGACCTTGAGTAAGAGGTTTGAGTGTCCCACCTCCAGAAGATGACTGCCCCTCCTCTGCCAGACCAAACTCCATCATCACATTTCCAAGGATTAGGTATGTCTATCAAGATCCTGCTAGAAAGTCGAAGCTATTCCTAGAGGTTGATTGTCCAAAATACGCAACAAGTACTCTGGTAAAGTTCAAAGCCAACCTCTTGGAGCACAGAGGAACAGAGTTCATGGATCAAGCTGTCGCAGACAGATTGATAGAGGTCATCGACACGGTGATAAACTTCAGAAACCTCTGCATCAAAATATACCGTGAGCTCAAAGATGGAGGACTCGGAGGACACAAGATCAACGACTTCCCAAACGCAAGAGTCTAACATCCACAACCTTCCTCTGCTTACTTTTCATATCATGTTCTGTAATCAAATGTAAGTGTCTCTGGCACAATCTTATATGAAGAGTAAACTTTCAACAGAGGTCAAAATACCTTTTGTCGTGTACTTAGCCTAGAAAATCATGCATTTTTCAATTTTTTATTTTTCAATACCTAGGGGGAGATTGTTAGCTCCAACTTCCGTAGTTATAAAAGTATTGAAAAATAGGATAAGTATAAAGTCATCGACAGAGGCCTCTGCCAAGACCGATTGAAGATCCAACAGAAGATGCTTCTCAGAGGACAAGGCCACAGAGCCTCTGTCACCCTTGACAGAGCCTCTGTGGTATGAAGACTGAAGACTTAGAAGATATGCTGAAGATCAATTCAAAGACGATCGTGCTTCTCACGTTTCCTGCTGTACGAAGATCTTGAAGATCGTTCATACAAGGCGTACCCTGCCAACTCCACATGTCAACCTCTAATGGGTAACAGCCTTGGCAGAAGACGGCGCACTACATTAACGTTGTACCTGTGGCAGTCCCACGATCGTGTCTTGTACCCTAAGTACTTCTTGTCTCCCCTTTGTCCCCTGATGAATAGTATAAATAGAAGGCTCAAGTTGAGCTCTTCTATTAACTTTGCACGAAACGCACACCTTAGAGCAGAATTCACATTATACCTTCGGTGTTCTTGGTGTTCTTTATAATCAATATATAGTAAATCGTTGAGTTAAACATTTGTGTTATTTCTATTTCACATATTTGATATTGTGTGTTTCTCTACCTAGAATATATCTTTAGTTCGCTAAAACGCTTCCGTGCACTCTTTTGTTTGAACTATTAGATATTTAAATCATTGTTGAGTAATAACGGAACCAACAACAATAATTAATTATATTATTAAAATATTTAATATATTTGATAAAAAATATTTTTTATTTTCTTAACATTTATTTTAAGAAATCTTGTATTGCTGAGAATAATGGAATATATATATATATATATATATATAAAGGATCATGCGAGAAGGTAAACCATTTGCCAGAAGGCGAGAAGGAATATAAACCATATGTCTTGTTAAATTATAAATTTAAATAAAACTCTTTAAATAAATTAAATAGAACAACAATGTGATTTATAAAAAAGAGATTATTTCTAATCGCAATTTCAAATAAATCCAAATTTTATTTTTATTTTTAAACCAACTAAAAAAAAACTAAAATCTTATCGCAACGATCACTATTTCATTTATACACTTTTCAAAACTTTGCCACGTGTCTTCTAATCATTTTAACTTAATCAGTTATCCATTTCTTGCTTAATTTTCTTATCCATCATCAACGTTCAGTTTAATTTAAATGAAAAGTATCATACAAATAAATTTTGACGACTCTTGTGAGACTCTGAGGCAGAATGAGACGACTGCCAATCCTAACCCTAATTCGGGTTTGCATGCTAGCATTAATGACGCCATGCATACGGCGGCTACAAAACCTAATATGGCCATGCATACGATGGCAACAAACTCTAATGCGGCCATGCATATGGCGGATACAAACCCTAATCATGGGATCAAACGAACTTCAGTCTTTGATAGGCTTGGTATGGCAAGATTAAGATCTTGAATAAACCTGAGGATTCGATGGGGTCTCCACCTAGCTCGTATGCTGTTGTTCTCGGAGCGTCGAAAAAGGGAGACGAGAATGTCCTGGAATTTTATCCGTTACAGGAGAAGGATGCCACTCGTATTGCACTTCCTATTGCTCTTACGAAGTCGGCGACAGAGGTGTACCAAAATACTTTATAGGGGTATTTTCTTGGTCCGAGGCTATATTTTCCAATGGTGCAACGTACTATTAAGAATTTGTGGGGGAAATTTGGTCTTCTGGACTCTGATGAATGAAGTTGGGTTCTTATTCTACCGTTTTTCTGATAGCTTGGGTCTTACGCAGGTGCTTGAAGGGGGACCTTGGATGATTCACGGGGTTCCATTATTTGTCTTCCCATGGGATCCGCTTCAAGGTCTGGTAAAGCCTGAGCATACTTCTTGCCCGTTGTGGGTGAAACTCCATAACGTTCCTTTGGTGGCCTTTAATAGAGAATGGGTTGCTAGAATTGCTAATGCTTTGGGAGTTCCGAAAATGATGGATGCCTCGACAACGGAGATGTGTGATAGTGCATGGGGTAGACCGGGGTTTGCTAAAGTGTTGGTTGATGTTTGGGCCATAGGAGAACTAAAACGGGAGCTGCAAGTAGTTGTTCCAAATGTGCATGGGGGAAAGGAGGCTGAAGTTACTATCAAAGTGGAGTATGTTTGGGAACCAATCCAATGCTCTCATTGTGCTGTATTTGGACATAAGATTTCTACGTGTGCCAAAGCCGAAATGGCAAGGAAAGATACTAATGGGAAACACATTATGGCATCTATGGATGAGGATGGGTTCACTAAGGTGGTCAATAAAAGATCTGGATTTACAAGTTATGGGAATGGAAGGGGTAAGGGAAGTACTTCTAAACATAGAAGTGAAGAGAAGTCAAATATGATGTATGTCCCAAAAGTGCAGCTGGCTGTCACGGAGCTGAAAAGGGATGATGGGGAAATGGGTGAAAAGCAGAAGGAGGTTTTGGAAGGGGAAAAGGATGAGCATATACATTTGAATGTGCTGGAGAGTGGGAATGGGGAAGCAGAAATTCATGAAGGAGAGAAAGAAATTCCTGCGACGGAGGATATGAGAGGAGAATCAGTGGTGTCGGAGTTGCCATCTGATAATCCGGTCGACCCTCTCAAATTGTTACGCCGATTGCAAAAAAGCCACCGGTTATGACTTCGGTTCTCAAGACGTTCTCCAAGGCAAGATGGGATACTCATGGCCCCATGGTTTCGAATCAGTTTGCGTTGCTTTCAGATGAGGACACATCCGCTTGTGAAAGAGGTCCTTCAAGTTCAATGGATGCTGAGTTATATTTGGGTACTAGTCAGGAACCTTCGGTGCCAGGTGTGGGAGGTACCAACCTAGACCATTCATCATGTTAAGTGTCGGATCGTGGAATATTCGGGGCCTTAATGCTCCGATTAAGCAACGAGAGGTCAGGAATTTTATACATTCTTCTTCTCTATCGTTATGTGCTATATTAGAGTCTCGTGTTAATTCGGCTAACTTGGAATATATTGCTTCTCGAGTTTTTGGTACGTGGACGTGGGTTTCCAATCACATGCATTGTGTACACGGAACTCGTATTATTGTGGGTTGGAACCCGTTGGTTTTACATGTTTTGGTTATAGAAGCTATGGATCAGATTATGTTCTTAAAAGTTTACATTAAAGGAACTAATTTCTTTTTCTATATGACGGTTGTGTATGATGATAATAACTTGATAAGACGTCAGCTTCTTTGGGATGGTCTTCTTCGGTGTAAAAGTGTTGTTCATGACGATCCATGGGCGCTGCTTGGTGATTTTAATACCGTACTCCACCCAGAGGAAAGTGAAGAGGGTAGTTCGCGACGTGATGTTCGAATGGAGGAATTTTTGGAGTGTGTTAACGATCTAAACGTGTTTGATGTTCGTTATACAGGAATACACTACACTTGGGCACAAAAACCATGTGAAGGTGGTGGGATTGTACGTAAACTTGATAGAGTAATGATGAATATGGAGTTTAATGATAAGTTTGAGGAAGCTAAGGCTCAATTCTTACCGCGTGGAATCTCTAATCATAGTCCGGCGGTTTTGATGTTTGCAGGAAACCACCGTAAAGGTAAATGGCACTTTAAATTTGATAATTTTCTGACTGAGCATCCTGATTTTTTACAAACAGTGAAAAATGGTTGGAATGTTCCGGTGACCGGCTCTTATGCGTTTCAAGTTACTTCGAGATTAAAAGCTCTCAAACGGCCGTTTCGTACTCTTCGTGGTTCGTTTGGCAATCTTTCAAAAAAGGTTGAAAGGTTACGAGTGGAAGTTGACCAAGTGCAAATGGATATGGATCGAGATCCGTCCAACATTTTGATTCAAGAAGACTTGGCACATCTTCTTGTTGCTTTCCAAGATGCGTTACAAAATGAGGAGGAGAATTTTAGACAAAAGGCTAAGGTTCAGGGGCTTAATGAAGGCGATTCTAACACAACGTTTTTTCACCGGGCTATTAAAGAAAGGAGAAATCGGAATGTGGTTGATTCGGTCATGGATGTGGATGGGCAGATGGTTTACGGTTCGGGAATGGGGAAGGCGTTTATTTCTCACTTTCGAAACATCTTGGGAGAAATTGATTTGGGGGTGGTTCCGCATATTCCTGAATTTTTTTTTGACAATGTCCTCTCGGTGGAGGATGCTAATGCTATGATCCGTCCAATAACTAAGGAGGAGGTTCGTAGAGCTATGTTTGATATTGACGATGATCGATCACCTGGTTCCGATGGTTTGTCATCGAAGTTTTTTAAAGCTTCTTGGGAGGTTGTTGGAAGGGATGTCGAGTTAGCAGTCCAAGATTTTTTCTATCGTGGTCGTCTAGCGAGGGAACTTAATCATACGCTTATATGTTTAATTCCGAAAATTCCTAATGCTTTCCGAGTTACTGAATTTAGACCGATTGGATAATTAAAGATTTTTTGGACATCCTCGTTCGACCAAATCAGTCTGCTTTTATCCCGGGGAGAAGGATAACGGGCAATATTTTAATGGCACACGAGCTTGTTGCGGGTTATGGAAGGGAGGATGGGCCACCTCGATGCTCTTTTAAGATCGATATTCAAAAAGCTTACGATTCGGTCGATTGGAGCTTTCTTTTGCTAATCCTAGAAAGAATGGGTTTTCATCCTATTATGAGACACTGGATAATGGAAGTGGTTTCTACTACTTCCTACTCGGTGGTGATTAATGGGGTTTCCCATGGGTTCTTTAAAGGGGCAAGAGGAATTCGTCAAGGCGATCCGCTATCTCCCTACTTATTCGCGTTGATCATGGAAGCTTTCTCGTGTTTTTTTGAAGAGAAGAATTGATTTAGATCAGGGATTCCATTTTCATAAAAATTGTGACCGGATTTCATTAACGCATCTTTGCTTTACAGATGACCTTATGGTCTTTACAAAGGGAGATGCTTCTTCTGTTTCTGTCCTTAAGAATGCCTTGGATGATTTTTCTAGAGCATCGCGTTTAAAACCGAGTTTTCCTAAAAGCTCGGTTTATTTCTCGAATGTGGGGACAGAAGTTCAAAAGGAAATACGAAGTATTCTTCCTTTTCAAGTAGGTGTGTTGCCGTTTCGGTATTTGGGAGTTCCATTGTCCTCGAAGAAGCTTAGGGTGGTGGATTTTAATCCTCTACTTGCCAAGGTACGTGATCGCATTTTGAATTGAAAATCAAATTTTGTCTTTTAGGGGACGATTGCAGCTTATTAAGTCTGTTCTTGAATCTATGCAATTATATTGGATGATGGTATTTACAATACCGTCATCTGTTATACAAAAGATTGAGAAGTTGTTTCGTGATATCCTTTGGGCACAAGGAAATGAATCACGAGGAAGAGTAAAAGTGTCTTGGGAGGATGTTTGTAAACCGAAGAGAATGGGTGGGTTGGGAATTAAACGTTTGGGGATTTGGAACCGATCCCTTCTTGTTTCCCGTATATGGGATATTCTAAGAAGACGTAAGTCTCTTTGGGTGTCTTGGATGTACTCTTATCGTATTAGGGAGTCTCATTTTTGGAACGTTACGGTTGTAAGTGGTGCGTCTTGGCTTTGGAGAAGATTTTTGGCTCTTCGTGAACATGTTCGGCCATATTTTGTCCATGCGGTGGGAAATGATAATAATATTAATGCATGGGAGGAAAAGTGGCTCGATGTTGGATGGCTTTCATCATTTTTTACGTATCGGTTTTTCCGTTCTTATGGGTTCACAAACCAATCTACGGTTGAGGAGGTGGTGAATGGATTGTAGGGCGTTTGGCCAAACGAGTGGATTAACAGATGCCCGAATTTGGAAAATTTGAAGTTCCGAACGTTATATGCGTCTACTAAAGATTATGTGATGTGGCAGAATGATCGACAACAGTTGACTACGTTTCAGGTAGCTGAAGTGTGGAAAACTTTGGATGGTCCGCACCACCTGGTTGCGTGGGCGATTTTTTGTTGGTTCCCTAAACATATCCCAAAACATAGTTTTTGCTTATGGTTGGCGTTTCAGGGGAGGTTACAAACCCAGGATCAAATGATATACATGGCGACATGATAGTGACTCGTTGTTGTGTTCGCTTTGTAATGATGTTATGGATTCACTTGATCATTTATTTTTCGAGTGCATATTTTCGATTCTGGTATGGAGTCGGATCAAACTCTATATGGGAGATGTCGTTCTTCCAAATCGATGGGCAAAGATTGTTGATGCGATTGAGCATAGACGGTGGCGACCGGGTGAACCTCGGAAAAAACTATTGTTTGCGGCAACGATGTACTTTTTATGGCAAGAGAGAAACAATCGTCTTTTTACGGATCGAAAGAGGAATACATACCAACTTTTCCATGACATAAAGTCGACTATTGCAATGCGTCTGATTGGTATGGCGAAAAGAGATGCGGCTATGGCTAGGATGGGATGTCGTGAGAGTATAAGAAGATGATCATGAATTGAATTAATTTTATTATTGCTCCTTTGCTCCTTTGCTCCTGTGAGAGAGTGTGGTTTTTATTTGGCGTTCTTTTATTTATTTTTCTATGGCTCGGGAGTTGGTAACGCTTTGTACGTTTTGGTTACTTGTCTTGTGGTACGCTGTGGTGATTAATTTTGTTTGTTGGTTCTTGGTGAAGCTTTTCTCCCCGATTTGGGTCTCTCCTTTTTGGTGGAGGATTGTCTTCTTTGGGAGGAAGACCCTCGCCGTTTAGGTGTACCGTTTTTCCTTTTTTGTTATATATTTGCCAGGAGTGCCGCCTCCTTTCCAATTTTTTTTGACGAACCAGTATCAGAAACACCACCAAGACCATGTTATTCATGATCGTCGTCAAACTTACAATTGGACCGTTTTTGCCTTCTCGCTTGATGGATTTCAGTTTCTTAGCAACCATGATTCATTTTGTGTCGTTGTTGGTGTAAATCACATGTGATCACATATGATGTTGATATTATCAAATGTGATCATTGAAGGTATCATATATATATATATATATATATATATATATATATATATATAGAGAGAGAGAGAGAGAGAGAAAGGTTCAAACGAGAACGCTAACTATTTACGAGAAACACGAGAACGGCCGCTCATGAACAAAATCACATGTGATTCACATACAAAATCATATGTGAATAAAATTCTGGACACGCGCGGTTTGGGCCGCGACTTGCAAGTCGTGTGGCAAGCCGCGCGGATCACATGTGATTTTGTACTGTGAATCACATGTGATTTTGTACATGGACGGCCGTTCTCGTGTTTCTCGTAAATAGTTAGCGTTCTCGTTTGAACTCACCTCTCTCTCTCTCTCTCTCTCTCTATATATATATATATGATATTTGATATAATCACATGTGATAACTGATATTATCACATATGATATTTGATATTATTATATGTAGTCTTTGGTATTGGATTCATTTGTTTTACCATTATTTAAATTTATCACATGCAATCACGTATGATATTGATACTATCACATGTGATTCCTGATAATATCACATATGATATTTGATATTATCATATGTGATCTTTGGTATTTGGCTTCATATGTTTACCATTATTTTATCACATGTAATCATATATGATGTGTGATATTATCACATTTGATCATTGATATATAGTATCACATATAATATTTGATATTATCACATTTGATCATTGATATATACTATCACATATAAAATTTGATATTATCACATGTGATTATTGATAATATCACATATGATATTTGATATCATCATATATGATCTTTGCTATTAGATTCATATGTTTTACCATCCTTTTATCACATTTTATACATATAACATGCATAAAATGGATCATATATAATACATAAGATGTCATATATTATACGTAACAGAATTCTTGAAAACACTTGAATATCATATTTAATGAATTTAATCATTATATTTATAATCATAATTCAAGTTAATCATTATGATTAATAATATTAAAATATTTAATCTACAATATAAATTCATCCATTCAAAAACTTTTTTGTTGTGATTAGGGTTCTAAATGGCGTGAGGCGTGGCGGCGAGATCAAGCCTCAGGGGCCACGACAAAGTCACGACAAAGCCTTGACGTTTCCAAGGCGTGTCGTCAGATTTCTAGTTCATATATAATATCATATATAAAAACATATGTTTTGTAGTGTTAATGAGTCAATAGTAATAAGAAAGTTAAATTAGGTTATATATTAAAAAACTTGCAAATAAGACAATAAAAACATAAAAAAAATCAAATATCACATTACGAAAACTGTGCATTAGACCACGGCGTGTCACATGTTTAACGTGGCGTGAGACACAATCCTTGGTGCCTTGGCGTGCCATGACAGCTATGCGGCGAGTGTTTTTAGAACAGTGGTTGTGATAGGAATAATAAAAAAATATTTAATCTTTGGTAATTATCAAGTGCTAATTATTCGGATTTTTTTTCAAAATAGATTTAATACTTTACTATATATCCTAATGTATAGG
This sequence comes from Saussurea involucrata, assembly GCA_033807775.1. Lineage (NCBI taxonomy): Eukaryota > Viridiplantae > Streptophyta > Magnoliopsida > Asterales > Asteraceae > Saussurea > Saussurea involucrata. The sequence continues at coordinate 19,008,317 of CM066326.1, forward strand.
ATAATGAGATTCTCACGGATTTTAAATAATAAAAGTTCTAATTTTACCCTTTAACAGAATTTTTTATTCCATTGAAAATAATAATTATTCTAATTTTAAACAGTATTGACATATTTAATTTATATTATTTTTTAATGAGCTATGTGGTCTTCTCACGTATTAATTGTCTTCTCGTTTGAACCGGCGCATATATATATATATATATATATATATATATATATATATATATATATATATATATATATATATAGGGTCTCCTTCTTTTGTTAACTTTTTCATGTATTGCATATATGCACGTCGGGGCATTGCATATATGCACATATTACAATTGTCTGATGTGCATATATGCACTGGTTAACAAAAGAAGGGGACCCTATATATATATATAGAGAGAGAGGGAGGATAATTTGAAACCCTCTCAAAGGTTGAAACCCTTGAAACCCACTTCATCACCATTGATCTAAAAATTTAACGGTTGAGATCAAGCAAATAATCTCCTAAAATTAAGGTTAGTGGATCGTGCATTATCTCTCACTTGATCTCAACCGTCAAATTTTTAGATCAATGGTGTGTGAGATCCAATCTCAACCACAAATTATAGGATAAATTAGGAAATTAATATATTTGGTAATTTTGACTTTAATTTTAAATAAAGGACATTCTAGGAATTTTAGAAAATTTATCTCTCTTCTCTCCTCTACCCTCTTCCCTCTCTCGTAACATTCCATTGGGTCTAGTCCAACTATGATACATCGTGAATCCGTGATACCGACTGTGGTACGCCGTGGTACTGACTGTGATACGCCGTGATACCGACTGTGAACCTTATTCCGACGAATACAAAATACATTGACACACTGTGATACCCATTGTGATACTTACTGTGATACCCAATGAAAACATAAGAAGAAGAAGAAGAAGAAACAGAGATACACTGTGATACATAACAAAATCAAAATCAGTGTACCTAATGTGATACAAAATACAACGTGATACCAACAAAGACATAAGAAGAAGAAATCTGGATGCAATGTGATACATAACAAAATAAAAATTAGTATATATATATCGTCCGTACAAATATATCGGTGTGATTCAAGCCAGTCCACAAGAGATCTGAGATTGAAGAACCGATTGAAATTTCTTGAACTCCTTGACGGATACATCATCTCGACGTTCTCCCGTTGGCCACTTCGTCGGGACTTCTTCGAGATATGTTCGATATTGTTCTGCCGTATTTTTTTGCAGACGAATCGTTGTTTGATAAGGTTATGTGGATCATACTTTGCGAATATAATCGATTTATCCTAGTCGAGGACATTAGACACATCAAAACCATAGCAAAAGATATGGTTTTCGTCGACCTAAAAAATAGGTTTTTGGTAACCCAATAGAGTGGAGCATTAAGATCAAGAGAGACGTGGTCATCAAAACCATAGCAAAAGATATGGCCTCCTTAAGCTTGTGGCTTTTGTTGAAGAAGAGGGAGAGGAGATGTTGGATTTACAGAAGATATGTGAGAAGGCGGTGGAAGAGATGTGAGGAGGTGAGCTCAAAATTCAAACTAAAAAAATATCCCATGACTTTAGGCGTGGTTAAAGGGATTGGGTTGTCAAATCCCTAATTACTAAAATAACTGTTGATCCAAACCCTCAGTGATTTGATAATGACCCTCTCTTATATACTTAGTGAAAATTATAAGTAAACAATATGTATCAGAGTTTCACTATCGCTGATAAGTACTAAGATCTTCCAGTACCGTTGATAGGAACTCTCGCTCTTTAGATTAAACATTCAGCGAACACTGTTCATCATTAATGCTCTGAGTCTGTTCAGTCATTATGATGATCGCTGATAAGTTAGTTGTTTACTTATGATCCCTGAAGACAAGTTTCACGTCAACAAAGGTTCTACGCTGAAGTCGAAGATCAAGCTCAAGAACCAGCGACAAGTCTCCTAATGAACTGATGCGGATCCGCGAAGACTCAGATTTGTCCACTCAACGTGAAGTATCAAGTACAAGACTTCAGCTATCGCTGAACTTTATCATTCGCTGAATAGAAAATGATAATCGCTGAATCAACGAAAAGCTGATCATGAAGTCCTCCGTACAAAGTACTTTTGTCTTAACCCCCCTTGCACGACTCCGTACGAAATGTCAGAAAAGAACCTCCGACTGTCTGAAATCGTACAACCACTCTGATACTACACTGTTCATCCATGCGGCTACTAAGGTTGTCAACAAAGGTCAATGACATGCAACCAACCAGCTGATGACACGTGTAAAGTGTATACTGACTTGCATTTAATGCATGCAGTATATAAAGAGATGAACCCACTTCATTTGAAGTAACTTGCTAACTCTGGACAAGTTCAATCTCTTATCTCAAGATAGGTTATTATTAGTAATTTCCTTATCTCTCTTAGTGCAAGAAACCTTAGTGTTCCAACTTGTTTAGATTTAGGTTTATCCTTAATCTTGTTTCCGCAACAAGGTGTAAATTGTTAATGATTTATCAATAAACAATTTAGAAAAGTAAAATCTGTGTGTTTGTATTCAACCCCCCCCCCCCCTTCTACAAACTTGTATAGGCCTTCGGGACCAACAATAACCTTTATATTTAATTATTAATATCAATTTAATAAAGTTAAATGATTGGTTCATATTGGATCTCACGATTATCACGAACTACTTAATTCTCATTTGATTAGGCCCATATATATATATATATATACTAGTGGTGTACCCGCGCGATGCAGCGCGGGTGAATCACAATTCTGAAACATTATTTTAGTCTTGAATCATGTTTCTCTATCACTTTCGATTTTGTTTCATGAGTTTATGTGGTTAATTTGCAAGTTGAAGGTTAATATAGTGTGTTAGTAAGATATATTGGAAGAATAAATGCACAAGTATTGAGCTTCCAAACCTATAAATTCATAACTCATTAAAAAAGTTTGAAATTCTTGATTGAACAAAGAAATACGGTCAATTGTAAATAATGCGCATCCGTATATCCATAATGTTGTTTTTCGAGATGCACTCATCCGTAAATATATCTTGCAAAAAGCGAGCAATGATTTAATAGAAACATATTGTACCAAATGTATGATAACATAATTGTTGATTATACCTTATTCATCACGTAAAACTTCTTGATAGACGACGTTTGATGTGTAGACTCCACACAATTGAATTTTTTTGGTAGGCACCGTTTGCATATTTATCAGCATCAACCAATTCTAAGATGTGAAGTCTTTTTTGGAAACACCGTTTATAGTATTTATTTATTTTGGAAACGCTGTTTGTAATATTTATTTGTTTTGGAAGCAACGTTGTCATAAAACCTCCGAAACAAGACCAGAAACACCAGATAAGAACACTATATTATTGGTTTTTATAGCTTGAGAATAGGGACCCAAAGCTGCTGGTGCATTGTCTGTTTTTATTAGCTGTTTTAACAGCCTCCTTTATGCTTAATACTTGGTATTTAAAGTTCCTCTAAATTGACTCAGGATCACTTTCTCTAGCCTCAAATAACTGATATTAGCTATTTAAAGATAGTAGTTGACTACTTGATTTCTCATAGTTCTTCTGTAAACATATATACGACTACAAACCCAAAGGCAATGTTCCACATTCCTCATAAGTAACTACTTTTGGATAGATTAAGAGTTGTTGGATTTAATAAAGCCATTGAAAAAGATGTTGATTATCGATTACAATTTTAATTCTTCTGTATATGCAAGGATGGATTGAGTAGAAGAAAGTAAAGTGTATGTTGTTAATTTCTATTAGACAAGATGTTTTGATGGTTAGAATTAGAAGGCATAAGACTAAGAGAATATGAGTAATGGACTTTATATTTATATTCCTTGGGTTAGAACCATTCATCATAACAAATGGGTATATACATACGAAGGATGTGTGAGAAGTTGAGTTAACGTGAAAATCGTGAGAAGTGAATCTGAACCTTGAGTCATGGGTATATAATTGTCTGTTTTAACAACTAATAAAGGATTGTCTTATTAAATAGCTAGAGAAAGTGATCCTGAGTCATGGGTTGTTTTATGATTAAAAGTGATCAAGGGTTCAAATCCAACTTTAAATTGTAAAGTCAACCCAAAGTAAGACAATTAAGAAAATCAACTACCTAAAGTACCATCACGTATAAAAAAATAAGACAACTTTAATCTTGGAAACTAATAAAAATGAAATCCAAAACAGTAAAAATCAAATACAAAAGTTAAACGCCCATACCTACGTTTGTTGCCACACTTTTTTTATATCTAAGTGATACACATCTTCTCTATTATTGTGATATGTTGTTTCCAAATGCTCATGTACATGCTTCTAAGAGTAGTTTGAATGTATAAATTGAATTAGTGGAATCAATTTCTTTCCAATGGGCATCTGTTTGCTTCTTTTTTATATATTTATATACATATTACCTTGATTGCATTTCATTGATTAAAAATTTAAATCAAGAATATAAAACCTTAAATATCTCAACACATGCTCGCAATTTTATAAACAAGTTGAGTTCTTATAACCATGCTAGATGAATGGCCATAGGTTGTTATATTTCCAATGGATGTTTCATGTTTGCCCTATATGAACATATTCTCTAATGTCTTGTGCGGAAGGTTGGTCATTCGGCTAAAGCTCTATTAGGGGTTGGTTGTTAGCATCTTAATGAGCTTAATGAGACTCGTAGCTTATTTGGTCAGCTATACATGATTGCTTGGTAGTGAATTGATGATATAGAAAATGGCTTATTCAGTAAGCTTATGGAGAGGGAGCTTTATGCAGAAAATGGCATATTTAGTGGCTTTTGTGTGTTGGCCTTTGGTGTTTAAAGTCATATCATAACTTTGTTTTTATTATCAACATTTCTGTAAATATATATTATCTGTGTTGATGGTTGATGGTTCATGGATCTTCTTAGTTGTCTTTCAAATTGGTTCATGGATCTTGCTTCCTGAATTCTCATTGATACAATTAACCAAATTATTCTTCTCAGAGGATTACTGATATGGTTTACTTGGCAGAGGATGTTCATCTTCTAGCTAGGTACCAATTTACTTATTGCTTATCACTTGTGTTGTTTCATCTTTGGGTTATAACAAAGTGATCATGGGGACTGCAAGCGTAGATGGACAATTTCTATGGCTCTTTGTTACATTTTGAACTCAAGAATTGATCAACAGAATATAGTAAATGCCGAGAGCAACTCCAATGTCCTTCCTAATGTGCAGAAAAGTTGTGCATATGATGTTCCAACGCAAATGAAGTTTAAAAACCAAATACACAACAGCAAATAAAGTGCCAATTGAAGTTAAACAAAATAAAAGATCCCTTTCTTATAAGAACACTCATGTTTATAAGAGAAGCATACAAGCATAGACACAAAGTGACACGTGGTAGTTAAATAAGCACACGAAATCAAGACATAAGAAGACATAACTCTAACATTTCGACCTAGCAAGACATTAACCTAACAAGGAGAACAGAAAAAGAAAACTATGAAGATTCAAGAAATTCAACAAGCACAAAACAAAATTAAACTGAATGGGTTCAACATTCATAAGCCATTAGAGGAATGATGAGAGGTTAGTGAAGAATTCCATGTATCAATTAACAACTGATGCCAATAACCATACAACCGGCAGTAATGTGGGGAAGATGAAGCAAATTCACAAGAAACAAAAAACACGGAAAGCGATTAAACCTACAAGATACGATCAACGCACGACAGTAAATCAAAGTTAAAATCGATAGCATACCTTAGAGAAATTTGTAGGGTTTTGAAAAAGCTGTGGAGAAATCAAAAGCTAGGGCCAGATTTGATAAAGGTTGTCGTCTTGGAAGCCGGGAGAAATTTGATAGAGGTCGTTGTCTTTGGGAGCCAGCGGGGAGAAATTTTGAAAATCTCCCAAAGAAAGGAACATACGACACTAGTGTTAAAACTACATGCATAATCAAGGCTGCACCAGTATTTATTTAGCTGCTTTTATTTTATTAGAGTTTGGTTCTTGGAAAACACTTGCAACATCAACGTGAATAAATTACCCCTTAGGAACATATGACACTAGTGGCTGGCTGTAGTACCCCTCCTCACATAGGAATTATCAATTATCATAAACTATTTTGCAACATCTTAAAGTTCCACATCCCTTGTATGAAAAGCCAGCCTATTCGTCACCTAGCAGAATACTAGGGTTGTAATGAACCAACCAAGTCGATCGGGATCGGGTGCAGTTGAAAGAAAACAACACTAAATAGTTGCACTACTGTAACATCATCAAAATAAACAAAGTGGAATTCAAAACCATGCTCAACTTTAGTAGCTCTAAACTAATATAATATTACAACTCAAGCTCAACATGTTGCACAATGTATTGGTCATTTTCTATCATTAAGGGGCTGTTTACCAAATTTGCTATTAAGTCCTGTATGGATAAATTGGTGATGTTGTTTACTTTTTTATCTTAATCAACAGTCTGAATGACATAAATGACCAATATACCCTTGAGTATAAATTATGTGTTGTTTGATAAATTGATGTTTATTTTTTATGGCAAATGATATTTCTGAAACACAAAAATTACTTGAATATCAAAACATAAATTCATAGATTCAATGAACAATGATATCATCCAAAGCATAAATTCATAAACCCATAAAATACTTTAAAATCCAAGTTCAAGTAGACAAGTTTGAACACAAATATTTAATCTAAACATTATTAACCAAACCATGTACAGCTCCATTCAAATCTAAACATTATAAAAGCCAAAAGCATGTCACTGTTTCTTCCAGCAAACAAAATCCCATTTGCTTCAAAGCTCATGTGCTTCAAATAAATAAAAGAATAAATCAACATTATTGTAAAATAAAACAATATTTTTTATACATTGGATAGTCATAATTGGTTCATGAATTTGGAAATGCTCCAAAAAGAAAACACTTCCCACCAAATTTCTTTGTCTATAGACATCCAATAATGTACGTGAAATAATTGCAGCCATTTTGTCTCTCTAACATATAAATATATATATATATATATATATATATATATATATATACATAATATGTAATTTTATAATTGTTAGTATCTTTAAAAAAAATATTTTCAACAAAACTAAAATATGATTAATTTCACTTACATTTTGGTCAAGTAAGATGATATATAGTTTTTCTTGATTTACATCTTCCCAAACAAATTCAACTCGGACACATGAAAAATTCCATCAAACATGAGGACGTTGTAGTGATTAAAAGAGCTCAGCATACCACCCTAAATCCATTTTCTACAAATTAAATAAAATTGTGAAAAATCACAAAAAATCACATAATAAATCACAAAAAAATCACATAATAAAATTGTTTTATCACTTATGCCACTTAATAAAAAAAATACCATTTGCTTGCCAATAATATGTAGTCCTATTGGTCAATAAGAAAGTAGCTATTTTAAACGAACCAAAAAGTATTAGTAAAACAATGAGTTTGATCCAACAAAATGTTATGCACAAATATTCATATTAACACCCATCATGATTTTGTTGCACTATTATTTTCAATGTGGCAACACATACAACGTATTCAGATATTTTTTCAAAATTTGGGAGAAGCTCTAGCCATGACATTATTAATCATACCAAAGCAATTAGAGGTTCAAGTCCATATTTGCACAGTTGAGAAAAGCAATATATAGTTTATAATAAACCATATGAGTTATGTATTCATTATAATCAACATTCAACCAGATGCTTTTTCAATGTTGGAGATATTTGTACACCAATAAGATTTTTATAAGATGCATTGCATTAAAGGGTTGGAGTTTAGTCCAAAGTGAAAAAAACCATAAATAATCAAGAATAATAGAAGTAACAAAACTCACTTTCCTGGAATTGCATTAGAATCACAAAGCAAGAAAAATAAATCTCAGATATAAATGACACCACAACCATTCGGTTGAATTGAACATCCAGTCGTCTTTAATAAGAGGTTACTTGTTTTTTTTTGAAAGGCAAAGCATATTATTACCAACCGAAACCAAAACGTACAACAAAGTTCGACCGCACAAAATGGCCAATGAACAGAAGCCACAGAAACACGACCAAAAAACCACCGAAAGGTTCGCTAGGGACGAACCAAACGCACAGAGACAATGAACAAAAAACCATATAGTCGAACGATTAAACACCCGAACCTTGCCGCCCAAGATTGCAGCCCTGCAGCTGTCCAGATTCAGCGGCTGAAACCAAAGCTCAGGAACAGCTACATCGGCTGTCCTGGAACAGCCTTCACGACTGCAGCCCTGCGGCTGTCCAGATTCAGCCGTGAGCCACCCTGCACAGCTTGCTGAACGTGCGCAGTCGTCTTACCCGAACAGAACGAACAGAGGGCTTAGTTGGGTTGTCCAGAACCTTACTGCTGCAGCGATTCAGACAGCGCGTAGATCTGCCCTCGAGACTTTTGTTGCCTACTATCGACCCACGACTTCCGTTGATTACGTAGCTGCTCTAGGGTCCGTTAGCCACTCCGTCCATCCGAGTTTCCGACCTTTAAGTCTGTTTGAAAGCCACTTGGAGCAACGGCGCTGCATTTCGAAGAACCGGTCCTCCAGTTTGCTTTTTATCGCTTTTATAAGAGGTTACTTGTTGCTACTTCCAGTTATCCATCTTCTTTTTGTATGGGCACATAATAAGAAACGGATCCCTAGGAATGCAAGATGTCAATAGAAATATATAATGGTGAAGGCTGACAAACGATTTTCCTAACTAATTACCTCAATTTGGACAATTGAGGTAATTACCTCAATCGATCAAATTGAAAAACGGAGCAACTACACTGCATTAGGGTCCTATTTGCTTGATGTCAAGGGATATGAAGGTGGGACCCCAAATGTTGTGCAACATAAATCACAACAATACAGGACCAAATGAGGAACCCGATTCACCCCACCCTAAAAACTCTAAAAATTAAGATGTATCCAGTACATCGACTGTTTCACAAAACTCAGACCTCAAATCCAACAAATCACCACATTAAAATTCAAAATAACATGTAGAAATAAATAAGAAATTGGAGGCCTAGCCACATTCTACCTAATGACCTAAATCAACATGTTGAAAATAAAAAACTTTCAAAAATTCAGATTTATTAAGTACATCGACTATTGCACACAACTCATACCTCAAATCCAACAAATCACCTCATTAAAATTCAAAATCACACATAGAAATAAATAAGAAATTGGAGATGAAAACCTACATACCTTGAAATTGCACCTGAGATATGTTGAATTTGCTAAATGACTTACACCCAGATTTTCATAACCTCCAATGAACCCCATAATTCAAACTGAAAAAGAAAGCTTATGAGTTTATTGCAATAGATCTGACCAAAACAGATCTCCCTAAATCAAACCTATTAACCCCAAATATCATCTCAAATTATTAGATCAATCAAAACGAAAGATATGGAGATCGATAACAACATGATGAAGGAGCCACAAATTTACATACCAATTTTATAAACCCTAAGAATCCACATGCTAAACAATCGAAACAATCAAAGTACCTGTTGACTCAACATCCCAAGATTTGTCTTCGGAGGAGGATCTTGTCCACGTCCGTTATCGCTTAGAGTATCGGGTCTGAGGTGTTGAATTGGTTGCTGCAAATATACAAACCATCATGTAAAATTAGAATTAAGGGGTTGTTTATGCAAGCAGTTGCCCGGTAAGTGCTTACCCGTAATAGTTGACACTACCACTTGTCTTACCGAGTAAGATTCTAGTCAATCAAAACGGTATCATAAGCAACAATTTACCCACTAATCCATAATCGGGTAAGAGTCTGTCACACAAGGGGGGTGATTTAAGCCCATGATCATAACAATTTTACAAGACATTCAAAGCATATTCTCATATTGTAATTCTTAAAAGAATAACTGTTATATCAATATTATTATTGTTGTAAACAAACAAAGAATAAAACCAATAGTAATAATTTAAGTAGTAAGGTCAAAACTTAGAACATTCAGTTATGCCATTACTTGAACTCATACACACATCCACAAAATAAGAAGGGAAGTAAAATTTTTAAAATCTTTCCTCTTGGACTGTGAATCGTATTCCCCCTGCTCGAATGCAAAACCATTGAATGAGTAATGTGAAGATGAAATCACTACACAAAAACCCAAGAAAAATTAGGTCCGTGTAAGTATGCACAAAGTACAACCCTAATAATAGTAAGATGGCTGTTCTTTTCTGCTTATATTAGTATCTATATATGCAAAGAAATTACCAGGGAATAGATGTGGAATCAAACCACAAGGCCAGACTAAAGGTACCTGTAGATTTTTGCAAGCATGGCTATATTATATACCTCAATTAAACCTGAAATATAATTGAATGGAAATTTTAGGTAAAACTTGATGTTAGTGAAGTTCAAAAACTGCATACAGAAACATTGTGCACCCTGTATCTCCAACACACCTGCTACCATCGCTTCTATGATGTGTAAGTTTCAAAAATCAAACAAGAAACAAGATGGAGATGCAGATGGAGAAGGATAGCTCCGAATCTGAAACTGAAGAAGGCACTGACGAAAACTATCAATAGATAAAGACCACATACCTGTTAAGAACTCGATCTTTACATGAAAGCATTGAATATGGAAAGCAAGATAAAGAACAATCTTTAAGTTATAAGGGTACAGAAAAAACGAAGCTAATGAAGCTTTTGTCATGGAATATTAGAAAGCCCAGAGATGCACCACTTTTGAACAAAGCATATGGTGGTGAAGGAGGTGATGATAATGATAGTATCTTCTTGAAACAACATAACCGGTTAACCACTACATATGGGTCATAGGATTACAAAACAATACCTTTTTAGGATTGTAAATTAAAAGTTTGTTCAGCAAATCAAACCCAACATACAAAACGGGTGATCCAGTAAAAAAATGTTGCCATAAGCTAAGGAAAACACAAGATGGTCAATAAAAACCAAGTCCAGCACTGCGGAGGAGATATTTTTTATCACCGTGTGTTCGATTATCGAAGGCGGAGAGTGAGATGGCATAGTAGTCAATGGTTTACCGGAAAACCCTGTTCGATTTTGGGAAGAAATGGCGGTGACGTGAACTTTCATGTTGGGTAAGCGTTACCTCACAACCTCGATACCAAACAAAGAGCAGATCAAAAAGGGAAATAAGATAAACAAATATCAAACGTGTTATTTCAAATCAAACAAAAAGGGAAACGGTACCTGAAGGTCAAAAGATTGTTGTCCATGGCAATCTTTAGAAAACGGGCAAAGTAGAAGACGATGGAGATCCGTCTGAGAAAAGATGGAGGCCAACTTAGAGCAGGAGATGATCTCAAAATTTAAATTAGGTCTAAAGATGAAAGAGAAGCTGGTGATGGTCTCAACAGATGTGAAATTAGCTCTATCTGTGAGTGAATCGTGTTTGAAATTGAAAATTTTGAATTTTGAATATGATCCGAAGCGGGAATCTCGCAACTAATTTTTTGGAATGAGCAATAATAACTCGTACCTCATGCTTTTGAAGTTGAATTTTAAGACTTTTAAGACTTTTGTGTTTAAGAGTGTTGTACTTTATGCTTTACAAGTTGTATTTAAGACTTTAAGACTTTCCTTCAATATGCTTTATAAGATAGTATAGATACACACATATGTATTATGTCTATGTAAATATCTATCTATATTCACATTTTCAAAGTCATGTACATTTTCCCAGAAAGTATTCATAAGGTTGAATATCTAGCTCAGACGTCGCAATTTTCATCCCCTTTACTCGCCATTGTGAAATAATATGGCAGCATGGATCATTGAAGATTGATCTTATGTAAATCAGAAGCAAGAGGCCATCGCTGGATAGAATGGAAAGGCAAATAAAGGTTTATTATTCTCCGTCTATAAATATCCAAATTTTGATGTAAGAAAAATCACCAACTTTACCCTTAGCCCAAGATAAACTTGGTAATTGGTGTATTGTATTTATATGAAACACGATTATAAACAAGGGTATATATAAGAGAGACATTTACACTCTAAACCCTCTAGTATAAATATGTACATATATCACACTTAATTGTGTAACATTCCCCCCCAAGCTAAGGCCGGGGAGCGACCTGTAGCTTGGACCGTAATAGGAGAAACCGTTGTGAAGGTAGTGGCTTAGTGAACACGTCTGCGTTCTGATCATCTGTAAATATAAACTGAACTGAAAGCTTCCGTTTGGCAACCATTTCTCGAACAAAGTGAAAGTCAACTTCTACATGCTTGGTACGGGCATGAAATACAGGGTTAGCTGAAAGATACGTAGCTCCAAGATTATCACACCATAAGGTAGGAACTGACTTCACAGGAACCCTAAGTTCGCGCAACAGTGTTTGGAGCCACGTGAGCTCAGCAACAGTATTGGCTAGAGCCTTGTATTCAGACTCTGTTGACGACCGAGAGACAGTCCGTTGTTTTTGTGCGGACCATGATACTAGCTTTGAACCAAGATATATAGCATATCCCCCAGTGGATCGACAGTCGTCGGGGCAACCAGCCCAGTCAGCATCGGAGAAGCCAGTCAAGGAGTTGTAGGCAGAATCAGTGTAGGCATGAAGGATTGTGCCAGAATCACGCATGTGTCGTAAACCATAGTCAGCAGTGCCCTGCAAGTAACGAAGAATTCGTTTGACTGTCGTCCAATGATTTTCAGTGGGGGAGTGCATAAATTGGCAGACTTTGTTGACCGCAAAAGTGATATCCGGATGAGACAATGTGACATACTGAAGGGCACCCACAATTTGGCGGTATTTGACCGGATCAGCAAACGAAGCACTATCACCAAGAGCAAGATTAGCAGTAGTGGTCATAGGAGATGAAACCAGTTTAGCATTAGACAGGCCTGCGCGTTGCAAGAGTTCAAGGATGTATTTCCTTTGTGATAGAATTATATCATGACTCTGACTGGTTACTTCAATACCGAGAAAATAAGACAGGCGACCCATATCCTGAACAACAAAGGATTGGCAAAGACGTTGTACCACTTTGTCAATAGCCTCCGGATTGTTTCCTGTCAAAAGAATGTCATCAACATAGACTAGCATGTACAAAAGGGTGCCCATGTGGGAGTAAATGAACAAGGAAGGGTCCATCTTGGAGCCATGAAATCCAAGAGAATGAAGGACCGTAGAAAGGCGATGAAACCACGCTCTAGGGGCCTGCTTTAATCCATATAAGGATTTGTGAAGTAGGCAGACATGATCGGGTTTGGCCGGGTCAACGAACCCTGGTGGTTGTTGCAAATAAACTGTCTCGTTGAGATCACCATGTAGGAAGGCATTTTGCACATCAAGTTGCCTTAGGGACCATTTCTGTGTTACGGCTAGGGATAGAACAACACGGATAGTGGTCGATTTGACCACGGGACTGAATGTCTCCTGATAATCTCTGCATGGTTGCTGCCGAAATCCTTTGGTGACTAGGCGTGCCTTGTAACGTTTTATTGCCCCTTATTGGTCCCTTTTCAATTTGTATACCCATTTGCAATCAACGACGTTGGAATTCGGAACACGTGGCACTAGTGTCCATGTACCATTCCACATCAGCACCGAATACTCGTCAGCCATGGCACTACGCCACTGAGGATACTTGTTAGCAATAGTAAAGGTGGTCGGTTCGGTGTCAGGTGAAGGAAGTTGGGTATGGTATGAAGAGGCATTGTAGGGTTTGGTCAGTTTGGGATTGGGGCGTAGGTTGGGTGGTCGAGTACGGGTGGGTTGTTCGGTGGTAGAGGAGGGAGGGGGTAGGGGTGGGCTGAGGTGGTGGTTCGGTGACTTTGGAACGGCGGTGATACGTCTGAATGATGGGTGGTTGGGTTGTGGGGTGGTCATTGGGGAGGGTGGTGGTAGGTTGTGTTTCGTGTGGGACAGATTGCACGGTAGGTATTGTTGAGGGTGATGGTTCCGGTGGAGTAGGATGTGTATTAGGTTCAGTGGAGGGTGAATCGGTGGGTGGTAGGTCAGAATTGGGATAGGTGGAGACATAGGGAAATATTCATAATATTAGAAGTATTGAAAAATAGGCTTAAGTATGAAAGAGTTCCACAGAAGCTCTGCCGAAGCAAACAAGATCATTCAAGAAACACCAAGTCCCAAGAAGAATCTACAGAAGACTACTCACAAAGGACCAAAGAAGGATCTACAAAAGAAAGCTCACCAAGGACCGAGCTGCAGAACCTCTGTCACCCTTGACAGAACCTCTGCGGTTCAGATTGAAGACTTGGAAAATATTTATAATATCTTGCCACTGTTGCAGAAATATCTTATCACTATTACAGAAATATCTTGCTACTGTTCCAAGGTCCGTTCATCAACTTGTACAAGGCATGGTCCGACAACAAATACGTGTCAAACTCTGATAGGAATCCTTGCAAGTTGATATTAGCGCATTTAATGCATGCAGATTTCCAACTGTTCATGTCATCCCTTCTTTCCTGTAGCATTAGTCCTTTTTGTCTAGAATAGTTCTTTTGTAGTAGTATAAAAGGAAGACTCATGTTGAGTTCTTCCTTATCAGATAACAAGTTCATATACAAGAAAAAACACACACACATAATTAACGTCAAATCTATTGTTAGTGTTCTTCATCAAATACGGTAAACTTTGAGATATTCATCTGTTCTTCATATACTGTTTATTTGATAGTTTGTATTGTTTCTATACAAACATATCTGTTAGTTCTTCAAATACGCTTCCGCAACACATCTTATTTGAACTAATAGATAAGATAATATTTGTTAATCAAATACGGGAACCAACAATTGGTATCAGAGCAAAGCTTGGTTTTCAATATCAAGCGATCCTCGTTTAACAAGATTATTGATAGAAACATGGTCTGATTTTAACCTGTTATTCATTCCGTCAAACAGATTCTACTTTTCAGCCATTATCGATTTATTCGATATCTGGTAAATCAAGAGAAATTGTTTCTTTAGTTAAAACTCCATAAAAGTGCATTGTTAAGAACTTCCAAACCCAGAAAATCCTTCCAGATTATTCTCTCGTACTTTTCGTGTCATATCTTCATTCTGAATCTTTTCACTCTTAAAATGACAAGCACACAAAACTTCTTCACAGCTGGTTCATTAACCAAACCACCTTCTCTTCTAAGAAATGAGTATCCTTAGTGGAAAATAAGAATGATCCACTTCTTTGAGGGTACTGATAAAGAGCTCGTACAATACCTTTATAATCCTCCTCATGTTCCTATGTTAATAGTACCTCGTGTACCTGCTACAGCTGACACTCCTGAAATCCCTGAGCATCAAAAACCTAAAACCAGGGATGGTTGGTCAGATCAAGACAAGGTAAAAGATGAACTCGCGCAGAAAACAAAAAGAATTCTGATTATGGCAATCCCCAACGAACTCTTCCAGTCTTTAGATGCATGCGAATATTCGTATGATCTTTGGAAAGAACTGGAAAAACAACTTGAAGGGGGAGCTAAAACTCAGAAAAACCGAAGGGCTCAATACATAAACGAGTATTACGCTTTTAAAGCCCTGACAAATGAATCTCTTCAGACAACATATGACAGGTTCAACTCTTTGATCAATAACTGCAAAAAGTTCGGCATCCACAGAACTTCTGAAGAGAATAATGTCATGTTTCTCAAAAGTCTGAACGAAGAATGGCTCCAGCTATCTATGTCTTTACAAACCAATCAAGATTTAGATTCCTGGACTCTTTCAGACCTCTACGGAACATTAGCTGGTCAAGAGCCTCAAATCGCACAGACAAAGACACTAACCACTACACCTCTTGCTTTGGTTGGCAAAACTATGGAAGATACAGAGAGGCCAAGGAAAGAAAGAACTACAGAGGAAAAGAAGAAGGAGAAAAAGAAAAAGATGGTGGTAGTTGACAGCGAAGATGAAGAGATTGTGGAAGAAGGAGAAATTACTCTGGCATCAATAGCTACATCCTTAGCTCTATTGACAAGAGAATTCAGAGGAAACCAAAAGAATTCTGGTAATGATAGACATGGCAGAGAGAGAAGAGAAGATTGGAATAGAAGGGATCAAGGAAGAAGGGAAGAATCAGCTGACCGACAGAGGTCAGACGACAGAAGTAACGACCAACAAAGGTCGAGTGAAAGGTACAACAGAGAAAATGACCGACAGAGGTCAGATGACAAGACAAGTTACACACCACAAGAATGCTACAAGTGTGGTAAGCCTGATCATTATGCAAATGAATGCAGATCGGAAAAAGGTGGTGATCGACAGAAGTCCGACAATCGTGCTGGTAATTCTTCCCAGAACCAAGGTTGCTACAACTGTGGGAAGCCAAGCCACTTTGCCAATAAATGTAGAAGCAGATCAAATCGGCCACAAAACGACTCAGCTTTTTACAAAAAGAAAGCCGAGTATTATGCTCAAAAGTCACTCATGGCGAACAAAGTGGTGAACAAGGAAGATTGGGAGTCAGATACAACCTCTGATGAAGAATTCACCAAAAATGCCTTGTTCTGTGGCATGGCAGACATCAGCTCCGACTCTGACACTGAGGTATCTACTTCAAACTCCACCTCTAATACTACAGAAGTTGATTTGCTTATAATTAAAACTGAAAATGTTGAACTGAAAAAGACTTGTGATGATATTCAGAAAAAGATCACTTTTTATGAAAGAGAAGCTAGACTTCTCACCGAAGAAAAAGCAAAAAATTTCAAAGAAAAGGAAGAATTAGAAGCACACTGGAACAAAAATCTTTTTCCTTTAAAAGAGAAAATTTCTGAATTAAATACATCTTTAAAATCCAAAACAAAAGAACTTTCAGATTCTGAGAGCGACAGACTTAACATTTTAGCTCTTAAAGAATATTTTCAAAAGGAAAGAGAAGTCCTTTGGCAAGATCTACTTAGAAGAGATGTTTTAATTAAAAATTATCGTTATGCTCAAAAGGTGTATGAGAAAATAAATACTCAAATAGGAAGGCGAGGTATTGGGTACAGTGATATTAATCAAGGTACAGAAAACAAAAAGAATAAACCTCTATCATCTCTATTTACAGTAGGAAAAGTCAACAAACCTAATTTTCCAAACTTAATCTCTGTAAGTAAGAGAGTAAAAGTCTCTGGGGAACCTCACTAAAGGAAACCCATGAAGATGATAAATGTGTGGTTTGAAAACACAGACTTATCACCTTCAACCTCTGTCAAAAGAGGATCCAAACCAAAGAGATATCTGAAAACTCAAGATCAGATAGGAATCTTTAAGTTTGGTAAACCAGAGACTCAAACTCAAGTTGCTTTTGTCTGCACAATAGATTCTGAAAAGAAATTATCTGCAGAAGCACTTGAGTTCAAACCAAACTTTTCAGAAGAAAAACAAATAAATATATTGAAAAATCTATATACACCTTCTGAAGATCAAAAACTCTCTGAAGAGATCTTGTCAGACACCTCTGTTTACTTAGAAAGTAATCTTTCAGAGGAAGAAAGCAAGTATGACACATGCTCGGAAACTCCAGCCTCTGTCGAAAGAAATAATGATGACTCAACCTCTGTATATGAGGACGACTCATCATCTGACGAATAAGAGGCTGACAGAATAGAAAAGTTTCCTTGTGACACAGAGGTTGTCAAACAAACCTCTGAAGTTCTTAACAGAACTAGGGGTGTTATTCGGTCGGTTAAATCGGTTTTCGGTTTATTCGGTTTGGTTAAATCGGTTTTCAAGTGTTTATAAAATTAACCGATAACCAAACCAAATAAGATTCGGTTTAATCGGTTTCAGTTTATTCGGTTTTGGGTTATTCGGTTCGGTAACCGGTTAAACCGAATAAGGATTTATATTTTTTCGTTGGACACTTGTTCAAATAATTTTCTCAAATTAATTGTTTGTTACTTTTAATATGTAATTGTGTCATACAAGAATACTCAACAATTGACTTGTATTAAGTAAAAACACCATCTATCAACAAATATCTACCAAATGACAATATTTTTTTCAATGTGCCGTTGTAAATCAAAGAAAAAACGTAATCTAATAAAAAAACCTTATCTACCATCAATAAAAAATATTATTTAGCAATAAAATATATACAATAATAATAGTATAGCATGTATTTGGTTTATATTTTATGACCATGAAATATATAAAATATTAGTAGAATGTATTATTCGGGTTATTCGGTTTAACCGAATTAAGAAAAAATTAACCGAAAACCGAACCGAATAAGGATTCTTATTCGGTTAACTGAACCGTTTAACCCGAAAACCGAATAACCCGAAACCGTTTAACCCAAATTTCATTCGGTTCGGGTGGGTTATTCGGTTTCGGTTATTTTTGACACCCCTAAACAGAACTATTTCTCCAAAAGAGAAAATCACTGGAATTCCTATCTATCCAGACTTTATGAAAATGTGCATACAAGCCAAAACCTCTATTGAGCTTGAAAAGTTGAAACAAAAGAAGTTAATGTCCTCTCAAAATCTAAAAGATTCAAAATTTTTAAAACCCTTAAAAATAAAAGAGAAACCAACATGGCAACAAAAGGGTAAATGGACAAAACCTAACAAATCTTTTTCACCTGTGACAGTGAAATCAACAGAAGTTCACCACAGAAGGGACTCACAGAAGGCTGCTACAAACAAAGATTTTTGCCAACAATATAATCTACATAAATCTTCTTGTAATAGGAAGCCATATGCTAGAATAGAATGTAATGCCTCTGTGGCCCAGTTTAAAGCTTTCAATGAAAATTTCAAGCAAATCACCTCTGATGTTCAATATTGTCATTGCTTTGATCTAATGTTCAAGTTAAATAATCATTTATGTAGTTCAAATTGTTTTCTCTCTGCAGTTAAATCAAATATAAAAGAGAAACAAACTGATTCTTCGACAAAAAATAAAATGTATTTCAAGAATGCCAAGGCAAACTTGAAAAATTCTGACGAAACTGGACCCATGTGGATATGGGTACCTAAATCTCTGTGATTGTTTTGAAGAAGCAGTTTGTGTTGATCCAAACCCTCAGTGATTTGATAACGACCCTCTCTTATATACTTAGTGAAAATTGTAAGTAAACAATATGTATCAGAGTTTCACTATCGCTGATAAGTACTAAGATCTTCCAGTACCGCTGATAGGAACTCTCGCTCTTTAGATTAAACATTCAGCGAACACTGTTCATCATTAATGCTCTGAGTCTGTTCAGTCATTATGATGATCGCTGATAAGTTAGTTGTTTACTTATAATCCCTGAAGACAAGTTTCACGTCAACATAGGTTCTACGCTGAAGTCGAAGATCAAGCTCAAGAACCAGCGACAAGTCTCCTAATGAACTGATGCGGATCAGCGAAAACTCAGATTTTTCCAATCAACGTGAAGTATCAAGTACAAGACTTTAGCTATCGCTGAACTCTATCATTCGCTGATACGAAATGATAGATCGCTGAATCAACGAAAGCTGATCATGAAGTCCTCCGTACAAAGTACTTTTGTCTTAACCACCCTTGCACAACTCCGTACGAAATGTCAGAAAAGAACCTCCGATTATCTGAATTCGTACAACAACTTTGACACTACACTATTCATACATGCGGCTACTAAGGTTGTCAACAAAGGTCAATGACATGCAACCAACCAGCTGATGACACGTGTAAAGTGTATGCTGACTTGCATTAAATGCATGCAGTATATAAAGAGATGAACCCACTTCATTTGAAGTAACTTGCTAACTCTGGACAAGTTCAAATCTCTTATCTCAGATAGGTTAGTATTAGTAATCTCCTTATCTTTCTTAGTGCAAGAAACCTTAGTGTTCCAACTTGTTTAGATTTAGGTTTATCCTTAATCTTGTTTCCGCAACAAGCTGTAAATTGTTAATGATTTATCAATAAACAATTTAGAAAAGTAAAATCTGTGTGTTTGTATTCAACCCCCCCCCCCCCCCCTTCTACAAACTTGTATAAGCCTTCGGGACCAACAAGTGGTATCAGAGCAGATTTGTTTAATCTCATAAACAAGATCTAATCTAAGATATTTCTCTTCCTTGCTATTATCTGAAAATGGCCACCAGTACAAACACAAATTATATAGACAATGGTTCTCTTGCAAAACCCCCTAGATTTTCCAGAGACAACTTCAACTTATGAAAAAATAGGATGATACTCTTCTTAGAAGGTGTAGACCCTACTATGCCTTACTATCTTGAGAATGGTCCTTTTATCCCTGTAAGAATAGATGCTGCAGTTCCAGCCACTGAGAATAGACCTGCTATTCCTGAAAGGTTGGTCCCTAAAGAAATCTTTCAGTGGACCGATGAAGATAAGAAGAAAGTGGCTATAGATACAAAAGCCAGATTCATACTTTCCATGGCTCTTCCTGACGAAGTCTACCATTCCGTCATGAACCTGAAAACATCAAAAGCCATGTGGGACACAATATGTGTTCAGTATGAAGGAACGTCTGAAGTCCAGGACTCAAGAAAGATCAACCTGGTAAGACAATACGAAAGCTTCATTTCTGGTAAGAATGAAACTCTCTCTGAAGTTCACCAACGTTTTAATTGTTTAATTATAGATCTGAAAACTGTTGTTAAGGAATATTCTAACTTTGAAGTGCTGACAAAGTTTCTAGAATGTTTACCTGAAAGCTGGGACAATTATTCCATGTGTCTCAAGCTGTCAAAGGATCTTAAATCAATGACCCTTTCAACCTTATATGGTACATTGCTGAATCATGAGCAATCTAGCCATCTTAAGAAGAATCTTGTAAAAGATTCCAAAAGCACCCCTGTTGCTTTAATATCAGAGGAACCTTCTACTCAGCGACCCTCGGTCACTATCACTGAGTTAGAGAGTAACTCTGAAAGGTCATCAGACTCTGATTCTTCAGATGATGATGAATCCTTGGCTGTCCTAACTAAAAAGTTCAGGAGATTCTCCAAGAAGAAAATGTTTAGAAAGAACAAACCTCTTTCCATAATTGACAAGCCTAAATCATCAGCTTTTGTTGATAAGGCTACTGCTACTTGTTTCAACTGCGAAAAGACAGGTCATATCGCTAACGAGTGCAGGTCTAAGAAAGTTTATAGACCCTCAGCTTTTACAAAGAAATCCTTTGTTCCAAGGAATAAAGATGACAAATACTTAAAGCTGAAAGAAAAATATGCGAAGCTGAAAAGCTTTAAGAAGAAAGGAAAAGGCCTGATGGCTGACTATGATTGGGCTGCTTCTGATGAAGAAGCATCATCATCTGATTCTGAAGATGATGAAGCAAATCAATGTCTCATGGCCAAGATTGAAGAAGAGGAAGAAAGTTCAGACATTCCCTCTACTTCAACCTCTGCTATTCAGGTATCACCTTCTTTCTTTACCAATATTGCAAATATTGATGAAGCTGATAGTCTCCGCAAAATCGATCTATTGACTAGAAGTTTATACGAAGCCATGAACGGCAAAACTGTGGTTGAAAACCAAAACCTTGATCTCGCTGAAAAGCTTAAAAACTGTCACCTTCAAATAGAAAAGCTTTCTAAAATTGAAGAAGATTTTAAAGATCAAGTATATTTAAATCAGCTAGTCAAAATCGAACGAGCAGAAGCTATCTCTGCATTAAAGGCAAAAAAAGCTACTGTTGAAAGATGGTGTAATTCTTCAACAAAGATCACTGAGATAATTAAGGCTCAGATTCCTCTGAGTGATAAACGTGGTCTGGGTTATAAATATGATACTCCAAAACCAACCACTGAGCGTTCAATGCTTAAATTTGGAACGTTCATATCCTCAGTCGATGATACTTCATCTTCTCAGTGCTCCTCGTCCATTACACCAATCCCTGAGGAAACTCCTACCTCCTTAAAAGGCAAGGAGAAAATGGTTTATTCAAAACCTACCTCTGTCTCTAAAGACAAAGGTAAAGGAATTGTTATTTATCAAAATCCTCAGAAGGGTACCTTAGTACCAAAGATGAATGCTTCTAAAGTCTCAGTGACCTACCCCTCTGGATCTAGAAAGCTGATCTCTGGATCTATTCAGCGATCTACTCCTAGACTCAGAGTGGATATCCTTGGTAAGAAATCTGAAGAACTGAATGTTCGTCCCATTTCTAAAGCCAATAGTTTACTTGGTGCTGGCACTTCTAATTCAAAATTAAAAGCTCAGCATTCAAATGGTCCTAGAACTACTTTTAGTTATAGGAAATGTTATCACTGTGGACTTACCGATCATATTGCTAGTAAGTGCCCCACAGCCACCAAAGCTGAAAAGATAGCTAAGGTGAAGATTGCCCCCAAGGCAAAGAAGACCAACCCCGATACAAATCAGGTCAAGGTGACTCCTACCACTGAAGTTAAGAAATTAACCAAAGTGAAGAAAGACAAAGCTGAATCTTCAAATGCTGCGAAGATTGATGAATCTTCCATTCCAACTACTTCCACTGACAAACGTGTATACATGGTTAAGTGGGTACCTAAGAAAAACTAATCTTCCTTTGTCTTGCAGGTTAAGAAGGGTATCTGGTATCTCGATAGCGGATGCTCTAGACACATGACTGGTAAGAAAAGCCTGCTCACTGAATACAAGGAAGAGAAAGGTCCCTCTGTGACTTTCGGTGGAAATGGAAAAGGACATACCAGAGGGTATGGTGTACTTTCAAATGGTACAACCTCCTTCAGAAGAGTCGCATATGTTGAAGGGCTGAAGCATAATCTTCTAAGCATCAGTCAGCTTTGCGACATGGATAACAAAGTGATTTTCACTAAGGAATCCTGTTTTGTCACTGACAAAAAGGAGAAGATAGCTCTCAGCGGTTATAGTTTGGAAAATGTTTATGTATTAAACATGGACTCAACAACCACTGAGAACTCCTGTTTCTTCTCAAAGGCATCTTCTGATGTCAACTGGCTATGGCATAAGAGGCTATCGCATCTGAATTTCAAGACACTGAATACTCTTTCCTCCAAAGAACTAGTCACTGGTCTACCTCAGCATTCATACGCCAAAGAGTCTTTATGTTCAGCGTGTGAAAAGGGAAGCAAACCAAGGCAAGCTTCAAGTCAAAGCAAGTCTCCTCAGTGTCATCTCCTCTACAACTACTCCATATGGATTTGTTTGGCCCTGTTAACAAACAATCCATCGCTGGAAAGAAATATACGCTGGTCATAGTTGATGAATTCTCTCGTTATACATGGGTAATGTTTCTCCGCTCTAAGAGTGACACCCCTGAAGAACTCATCACCTTTGTTCGGAAGATGGAAACCCTGAACAATCTGACCGTTCGCTCAATAAGGAGTGATCATGGGACTGAATTCAAAAACAGTTCTCTTGATTCCTTCTTTGAGAGTAAGGGTATTTCTCACAACTTTTCGTCAGTGAGAACACCGCAACAAAATGGAGTCGCTGAAAGAAGAAATATAACAATTATTGAAGCTGCACGTTCAATGCTCAGCGATTCTCACCTGCCTACTCAGTTTTGGGCAGAGGCTGTCAACACTGCTTGTTTTACGCAAAACAGGTCGCTAATAGTTAAAAGATTCAAAAAGACAGCCTATGAACTTTTTCATGGGAGAAAACCCTCAATCAGCTTTCTTCACATCTTTGGTTGTCAATGTTTCATACTGAACAACAGAGATGCCCTTGGAAAGTTTGATCCTAAGGCTGATGATGGAATCTTTCTTGGATACTCCTCAGTTTCCAAAGCCTTCAGAGTCTTCAATCGAAGAAGACAAACTGTAGAAGAAACTATTCACGTCACGTTTGACGAATCCCGTTCAGCAAACTCTAAACCGAACGCTGATACAGAAGAACTGAATCAATGGATGTTTTCTCATCTTGGTGATTCAGAAGATATTCCCACTCCTCATGCTCATCCAGTAGAAGATGATAGTCCCACTATCATTCCAAACATGCAGAATAGTGAAGCTGAAACATCATGGGTCTCATCTGTTCCTATAAACACTATACCTGCAGTTAATCCAAATGTCTCAGAAATTCCATCTATTTCTCAGCAATCAGTGAATGAAGTGACAAATGCAAACATTCCTCTCTTAGCTGATAATCCAGAAGTAGCTGAAGCCTCATCTTCAGTTTCTCCAGTTCAGACTGAGTCAGCGACGTATGCTCCGGCTCAGCGATGGACTGTAAATCACCCAATCGATCAAATTCTTGGTGATCCAAACGCTGGTATTCAGACTCGTAGAAGTGCAGGTAATATTTGTTTATTTGTTAACTTTATTTCTCTAACTGAACCAAAGAAAATAGATGATGCCCTCACAGATCCAAACTGGGTCAGCGCCATGCAAGAAGAGCTGACTGAATTTGAAAGAAACAAAGTTTGGAAACTTGTTCGAAGACCAACTGACAAAACTGTGATAGGCACTAAATGGGTCTATCGAAACAAGTTGGACGAACATGGTACTGTAACCCGCAACAAGGCTCGTCTTGTTGCTCAGGGATACAGACAAGAGGAAGGCATAGATTATGACGAAACATTTGCTCCTGTAGCAAGACTTGAATCTATTCGTCTATTCTTAGCATATGCTGTACACAAAAACTTCAAAGTACATCAGATGGATGTTAAGTCAGCGTTTCTAAATGGAAAGTTGAATGAAGAAGTTTATGTGGAACAACCTCCAGGATTCTCAGATCCTAAGCGTCCAGATTATGTTTATAAGATGGACAAGGCACTTTATGGCTTAAAGCAAGCTCCACGTGCATGGTATGACACTCTCTCTACTTATCTCCACATTGAACATTTTGAGCGAGGTAAGATTGACAAAACTCTATTTTTTAGAAAAGTGAAAGGTCATATCATTCTAGTTCAAATATATGTTGATGACATTATATTTGGTTCTACTAACCCTGAGCTTTGTACTCGTTTCGCTGATAGAATGAAAGATGAGTATAAAATGAGCATGATGGGTGAACTAACATATTTCCTTGGTCTTCAGATTAAGCAAACTGAAAAAGGAACTTTTATTAATCAGGGAAAGTATGTTAAAGATATGCTGAAGAAATTCGACTTAACTGAAAGTTCAGCTATGAAAACCCCTATGGCACCACCGCTGATACTTGATAAGGACACTAAGGGTGTTCCTGTCAATGTCACGCTGTACCATGGGATGATCGGCTCACTACTGTATCTTACAGCTAGCCGACCCGATATTATGTTTGCAACTTGCTTGTGTGCACGATATCAAGCTGAACCTAAGATATCTCATATGAAAGCTGTAAAGCGAATCTTTCGATATCTTAAGGGTACATCGAATCTAGGTCTTTGGTATCCCAAAGATTCAGGATTCGATCTAACCGCCTATTCAGATAGTGATTTTGCAGGATGCAAAATGGATAGGAAAAGCACCACAGGAGGATGTCAGCTCCTGGGTGGAAAGCTGGTAAGTTGGACAAGTAAAAAAGCAAAACTCAGTGTCCACTTCCACAGCTGAAGCTGAGTATGTAGCCGTTGGAAGTTGTTGTTCTCAGGTCTTGTGGATGAGAAATCAGCTACTAGACTATGATCTTCAGCTCTCCAAAATTCCAATCTATTGCGACAGCACTAGTGCCATCGCTATAGCAAACAATCCAGTGCTACACTCAAAGACAAAACACATAGAAATCAGATATCATTTTATCAGAGATCATGTGATGAATGGTGATATAGAACTTCATTTTATCCCAACTGATTATCAGTTAGCTGATTTATTTACCAAACCTCTTGATGAGACAAGATTAAACTTTCTCATCAGCAAGCTTGGAATGCTGAACTTTGAAGGGTGAAATCTTCAGCGGTTCACATTAATCAGCGATAGGATAAAATCAACTCGTATAACCTATTCAATCATCTTCTCTCTGAATAAACTTGATTCGCTGATATCAAGGTATGTTTTCTCTCTCTGACAAACGCATGAAAATGCAAGATTTCAAAACAAAATGCATCGCTGAATATCTCTTCCTTAACAGCGATATTTTGAAAGTTCTTAAAACCTTCACTGATATTTTCTATTCAGTGCTTCATGTTTTTCAAAAGAGTCCCTGAGCTTTCAAAACCTCAGAGACATCCTAAAAGAATGTGAAAGGACAGTTGTGACGTCATTGCAACGGATAAACCCCGGCACGATTTCTTTTGGACACACGTTTGCACGTTTCGTTCAAACTTCCAATCAAATGCAAACACGTGTCCGTGTCATGATGAAAACCTTTTCCCGCTCAAGGTTTTCTCTCTCTAAAACTCCCTATATAAACAAACTCTAGGTTTATATTTGTCTTTTACGCGATCAAATCTTCCTCCGCAAGAAAGAATCCTTTGTTGCATTTGTGCTCTCAAAAACCTCAAGAACTGTTCATCATCTTCTTCATCAAAACTTCAAGGTTAATATGTTCTTATTTATTACCAAATGCGTATAACTTGTTTCTGATCTTCTTTTTGTTTTAACAAGATCAAACAAAAGAACTTTGTAAAATGAAATCATTTCTTTAATGGTTTTATGAACACAACCATTTCATGGTTGTTCTTCAAGTTTAAATGCAAAAATCTTAAACTTGTTCTTCATTCGTTTCCAGAATCTAATTTCTTCATAGAAAACTGGATAACAAGATTCAATGGGTTTTACATTTCTGTCAAAAATCATAAAAAACCCTAATCTTCATTAAGACATTTATGTCTGAATGAAATGGACAAAATTCGAACCATCTTAATGGAAATTCTTTCCATATCAAGACAATTCTTATTTGTTAACATCTTTGGTTGAACTGATAATACAGAGAAATGGCAACTTCAAAGATCAATGTTACCGTTGAGAACTTCTCCACTGATTCTGAGGAAGTGGAAATCATCAAAGCCCCTCAGGTTAAGTTCACGCTGGATCAACTAGATTGGACCAAGGTCAACAACCTCTCTGCGCTTCTCGAGTTTCCTCCTCGAAAGCAAGTCACACATCTGGATGATGCTGTGAATTTCCTGAAAAACTGCTGCATTTCAACAGCCCTGACCATCACACCTCCTGCAAGTCAGCTACTACTATCCCAATTCTGGTACTCTGCCAGACACACTCAGCTACCCTCCGCCAAAGATGCATCCAAAACCATCGATTGCATACTCAGCGATACTGAGTATGGCACAATTAAGATAACCCCCGCAATCATTCGAAAAGCCCTGAACTTTCCCATTCCCTGACCATAAGAAGCATGCTGACAGAGAAGCAATCATTGCTTTCCTCGACGCAATGGGTTACATCTGGGAAACTTGAAGGGACAAGAAGCCTGAGAAGAAGCTGACGCTGATAAAGAAGTCCAAAATGCCCAGCGAGATGAATTTCATCTTCGCACACCTGATCAGCTGCATGACAGCGAAGACCGGCTCCTCTGATCAAGCCGCTCAACCTCAACAGGCTATGGGATACGCACTGCTGAAAGGTCTACATATTGACTGGGCATCTATCATTTATGATGACCTAGTACAAAGAGTAGATTCTGTTGCTGACAGACCTGCATGGGTTCCATACCCAAGATTCATCAGCGCCATCTTTCAATATGGCCTGAAGGACAGCTACCCGAAAGAGGGTGACCTGAAACTTTCTCAGGTTGGCCCTAAGGTGCTCGATTTCAAACCTGTCGACAATGAGGTACGTCTTTCTACCCTTCTCTCTCTTCTTAACCCAAATTCTTCGACTTCTGTGGCTCCTTCAGCGACAATACCCATCGCTGATACCCCGGCCACACAATCCTCTCCTTCTAAGAAAAGGAAACACTCTTCAACCCAACTTGGTTCCAAAAGGATCAAGAAAACCAAGGAGCAGCCCCAGCAATCTCTTGCTGAAGACTCCTCAGCTCATTCTGCCGAGCTGAAGGAAAGTTCTGTGGTACGCTCTGCCACACCCATTCAAGCCATCCCGTCAATCCCGGCTTTAGTGTCTCTAAACGTGAGGTTAAAAACTTGGAATCTACCCAACCTCCTTCAGTCTCTCCAAAGACTAATGAAGTGATTGTCAGCTAATCCAACGCTGAACTCAGTACCCGAACCCAATTCTTATCCTTCGCTTCTCCCTCTACTCACTTGGACTCTCCTCCAAAGAACACTGGAGATGCCATCATTCCAGAAGCCACCGCTGACGCTTCTCAAAAAATGATGAAGACAGGACCTGCAAAGATCATCATTCCTCACCGAACTTTTGAGGAAGATATGGAACATTTTACAGGAATCCCCACCTTTGACGAGTTCGTCAACCCTCCTGCAGGTACAAATCAACCCATATACACTGTAACTAAACCTGAAACTTTTGAGCTTTCCTTTGTTCACAAGTACTTATGTGTTACAGGTCCTAATTTGGGAGACATCAACGCTTCTCTGAAGTCCGTGGAAACAAAGCTGACAGATCTCACCACCACACTCTCCAATAACTCTACAGAGGTAACCACCGCTGGAGAAAATTTGATAAAGCTGACAACGGTGGTGGAGAAGAAGGCTTCCTCAGATGACTTGAAGCAAGTTGATAAGACTCTCAGCGATTTCGCTAAAGTGCTCGCTGATATCTACACAGACTACACCTCACTCAAAAGCTCAGTTTCATCAATGTCCAGCGAGGTCACAACGCTGAAGACATCTGTTGGAACACTCGAGGGAGTTATGTCTGATGTAAAGACAAATGTCCGAACTCTGACAACTGACTTAGGTTCTGTAAAGACCGATGTTAGTTCGATAAAGACAATGGTCGAGCAGCTGCTGAATAAAGCCAATACTCCTGATCCTGCTCCTGCACCCGTCCCTGAAACTTAAACCTTCA
This sequence comes from Saussurea involucrata, assembly GCA_033807775.1. Taxonomy (NCBI): domain Eukaryota; kingdom Viridiplantae; phylum Streptophyta; class Magnoliopsida; order Asterales; family Asteraceae; genus Saussurea; species Saussurea involucrata. The sequence goes on from CM066326.1 coordinate 19,037,143, forward strand.
CAGTGGCGGATCGCACAGAGCTGAAGAAGATCAATCCTGCTATTTCTGGCCTTGAAGACAGATTAGCTAAGATTGAAGTTCGCGTAGGTCTCTCTGGCCAAGAAGACAGAGAACCTACCCATACTGCTGAATCTACCCATTCCTCCCCCAGTCATCATGAGAAAGAGGGGGAGAAGAGCGCTGAACATACCGAGGAGAAGAGCGCTGAGGATCTTGAAAAGAGCGCTGAAGACCTTTCCCATGATGAATCTATCAGGGGAGAGAAGAACGAAGACCTCACCTTCGCTGAAGAGGGTGAGAAGACTATTGAAGCGGAAGCAGCCGCTGGACCTCAGGGAGATGAAAACCCTGAGGGAACCGAGAAGCTCGCCTCTGTATCTGAGGGGGAGCAACTCGAAGAAGAAGTTGAAGAATCCGAAGCAGAAGATGATGAAGCCATCGACATCCCTGATGCTGAATCATCCTCCTCTCCAAGGAATGATGATGATGATGACGAAGATGACGATGATTTCTTTATCGTCAAACCTGCCCCAAGGATCAAAGCTCTTAAGGGAATCTCAATAAATGAACCTACAGGGGAGCGGACAAAGACAAAGCCCTCAGCCTCTGGAGCTGAAAAAGGCAAAGGCAAAAGCGCCGCTGAAGATGACAATCTGATGATCTTGCTTGAAAAGCCGGTTTGTCAGGTACACTAACCATCTCTTACTCCATCCCTCCTCTATCATACACTATCAGTTCCTCTACCCAAGCCTATACACTTAAACCAATTCTCTCTATCTGTTTCTACCCAAGTTCTTATTTGTAAGATCGCTGTGTTTCAGCTAGTCCTCTCCTTTGTTTGAGGATGTCGCTGAAGGTTCTACAACTGCGATCTCACCAATAAAGCCAGCTGCCGCTGATGAAATAATCCCAGTCTTAGATTCGATATCTGGGACTGATGAACCAGAAGAACAGACTCTCTCTCACAGACGCAGACCTTCCTTAGCTCCTCAAAAGCTAAGTGAAGAGGAACATAAGAAAAGAGAGGAGATAATAAAGCGATTCGAGGATCAGCGAATCATTCTAAGGCGTGATCAACTTCCTTCAGTTCCTCCAAAGTTCAGAATTTCCAAAGCTGAATATCAGGAACATCTCAGAGCTGAACGCCTCATCGCTGAAAGAAGGGAAGCTGAAGAAAAAGACAGAGAATACGCCATCAAGCTTACTCAACGATCAATAAAAGACCCCAAGCTGAAACGAGTTCCCATTGATGTTCAACGTCAGCTATGGGATGATGCTCAAGAGATCGTTAGAGAAAAGACTAAAGTCTCTGATACGACTTTGGAATGGGCTAAACAAATGCTAACTTATCGACTAGACCATCCAAAATCGTCAAGGCAAACATCAGAGGAAGACTATACGCTGAAACTCCTGTTGTTGAAGTGGACATCTACAGAGATGATAAAACCAAGCAAACTTTCTATGCTGCAACCTTAGAAAAGTTTGGTCTCTCTGAATGGTTAGAAACAAAATTAGCCATTCAGGGATCGCGTTCAAAGTTCAAAAGCCATGTCGAGAAGATCTTGAACAATCAGATCGACTCATCAGCTGTGGATATTCCTCCTCTTCCTCAACCAGAAAAAGTCCCTGATAAGAAAAAAAAGTTTCTGATTCAGGTCCGTCTATTCGAAATGAAACGGGGATTGGTTTCTCTTGTGCTGAAGTTCTTGGCCCTGATGCCGATATCTCAATGCTTGACACCTCCCTACCTCCTGGAGAAACTTTCATACCTGGCACAGTTGTAAGTGATCCGTATGGAATTTTCTTTTTAGACTACTATGGAAATCATCACTTTCAACGTATCTCTGAGCTAGACATCGCTCCCATCGAACAACTCAGAGATCTCGTACACTGGTGTGAAGTCAGACGCGACATCAAAGCTAGACACCTGAAGCCCTTGATTTTTGAAGCAGCTCTGAAGAAAAAGAATCAAGGAGAAGATGTCCGTGACTGGATGATCCCCACATCAAAGACCCTTGATGAACTTCTCATTAAGGAAGAACCTCTGTAAGCTGATAAAATCGCCTCTTTCATCTATTTTATCAGTTATCCTTCTGTACTTGTAATTTATTTCGCTTGTACTTGTAATCTTTCCATTTCTCTTTGTAACCTGATTCAAAGTTTTAAAGAAAGATTTCAGCGAATGTACTTTACTCTATCAGTACTGAAAAGATCCCAGAAAACAGTAAAAGGGACAAATATTTTATGAGTTCTTTTTATCCTTATGTTTTCATTAAATAGCAATTTTCTTTGTTGCTATGTCATAATCAAATAGGGGGAGATTGTTGATCCAAACCCTCAGTGATTTGATAATGACCCTCTCTTATATACTTAGTGAAAATTGTAAGTAAACAATATGTATCAGAGTTTCACTATCGCTGATAAGTACTAAGATCTTCCAGTACCGCTGATAGGAACTCTCGCTCTTTAGATTAAACATTCAGCGAACACTGTTCATCATTAATGCTCTGAGTCTGTTCAGTCATTATGATGATCGCTGATAAGTTAGTTGTTTACTTATAATCCCTGAAGACAAGTTTCACGTCAACATAGGTTCTACGCTGAAGTCGAAGATCAAGCTCAAGAACCAGCGACAAGTCTTCTAATGAACTGATGCGGATCAGCGAAGACTCAGATTTGTCTAATCAACGTGAAGTATCAAGTACAAGACTTTAGCTATCGCTGAACTCTATCATTCGCTGATACGAAATGATAGATCGCTGAATCAACGAAAGCTGATCATGAAGTCCTCCGTACAAAGTACTTTTGTCTTAACCACCCTTGCACAACTCCGTACGAAATGTCAGAAAAGAACCTCCGATTATCTGAATTCGTACAACAACTTTGACACTACACTATTCATACATGCGGCTACTAAGGTTGTCAACAAAGGTCAATGACATGCAACCAACCAGCTGATGACACGTGTAAAGTGTATACTGACTTGCATTAAATGCATGCAGTATATAAAGAGATGAACCCACTTCATTTGAAGTAACTTGCTAACTCTGGACAAGTTCAAATCTCTTATCTCAGATAGGTTATTATTAGTAATCTCCTTATCTTTCTTAGTGCAAGAAACCTTAGTGTTCCAACTTGTTTAGATTTAGGTTTATCCTTAATCTTGTTTCCGCAACAAGCTGTAAATTGTTAATGATTTATCAATAAACAATTTAGAAAAGTAAAATCTGTGTGTTTGTATTCAACCCCCCCCCCCTTCTACAAATTTGTATAGGCCTTCGGGACCAACAGTTTGTGCCAATATGGTATCTAGACTCCGGATGCTCAAGGCACATGACTGGCAACATAAGTCTTCTATCCACATTTCAAGAAAAACAAGTTGGTGGATCAGTGACATTTGGAGATAACAAAAAGGGGCATATCAAAGGCTATGGAGTCAAAAAGAAAGAGAATATCACAGTACACAAAGTTGCATATGTGGATGGCCTTAAACACAACCTACTCAGTGTAAGCCAACTTTGTGATACGGGATTCGATGTACTATTCAAGAGAACATTCTGCTCTCTACTAAGTGAAGACACAAGAATTGAACTTCTGCGAGCCAAAAGAAAAGGTGATCTGTATCTAATGAACTTCAATGCCAAAAACAAGGACAAAATTTGTCTTGTTGCAAGCAAAAGTGAAGAAGCCTGGCTATGGCACAACAGGTTCTGTCACTTAAACTTTCATACTCTAGATAAACTGGTAAAACTTGATCTGGTCAAAGGTTTACCAATTGTTAAATTTAATAAGGATCATTTATGCTCTGCTTGTGAAATGGGAAAACTCAAGAGAGCTTCCCACAGAGGCAAAACTGATGTGTCTTGTCCTAGACCTCTGTACATGTTTCACGTTGACCTCTGCGGTCCAATCGCTATACAGAGCCTAGGTGGCAAGAAATATATACTTGTCTTAATTGATGAGTTTTCACGATTTACATGGGTTGAATTTGTCAAAAAGAAATCAGATGTTCCATGCATCTTGATTAATATAATGAAAAGAATCCAAGTTCTCTATGAGTGCAGAATTCTGAAGTTACGAAGTGACAATGGCACAGAATTCATAAACTCTGTCATTGAAGCCTATCTCACAGAAGAAGGAATATCCCAGAACTTCTCTGTCGCTCGCACCCCACAACAGAATGGCGTGGTCGAACGAAAGAACCGCACGCTAGTGGAGGCTGCAAGAACCATGCTTTCTGCATGTGGATTACCAATGACCTTTTGGGCAGAAGCAATTTCAACTGCTTGGTATACCCAAAATCGTTCAACGATCGTGAAAAGACACATCAAAACTCCTTATGAATTGATCAACAAACGACGACCAAACATCAAGTTTTTCCATGTGTTTGGATGCAAATGCTTTGTCTTAAACGACGGAGACTCAAGAGGAAAGTTTGAAGAAAAGGCTGATCAAGGCAAGTTCATCGGGTACTCTGCCGCTTCCAAAGCCTACAGAGTTTACCTTCTGAAGTCACGCACGATAGTAGAAAGCATCAATGTGTCCTTTGATGATTCATTCCAAAAGACTTCTGAACAACTCAGTTCAGAACTCGGACTAAACATGGAAACCTCTGGCATCTCAAAAACAAATGAAGATTTAGGTCTTCTATTTCAAGAGATGTTCAACAACTACGTTAATCCCTCTGCTGGAACAAAAAGCACCTCTGCAGAATCACCAATAAACGAAGTAAGTATCTCTCTGTCTGATCCATTTAATCCCACATCCTCTTCTACAAATACCACATGTACTGAAAATCTAATAGAAGATACGACAACAAAAGATTCTACAATAGAGGTTATCCAAATTCTAACAAATCCAACAGAGGAAGCAACAACAGAAGAAACACCAGAGGGAAGTGAAGATGAAACCACAATATCAAATGGATGTAAAATCTGCCTTTCTCAATGGAGAAATTCAAGAAGAAGTATATGTCCAACAACCACCAGGATTTGAAAGCTCAAAGTACCCAAGGTATGTCTATTACCTCGACAAGGCTCTGTGTGGACTGAAACAGGCTCCAAGAGCATGGTACGAAAGACTTTCCACCTTTCTGCTCAATAACGACTACAACAGAGGTACCACTGATACAACTCTATTCTTTAAAGGTGAAGGAAATGAGCTTATTCTTGTACAAATATATGTAGATGATATTATTTTTGGGTCTACAAATACACAAAAATGTAAAGATTTTGAAAAACTCATGCAGAGTGAGTTTGAAATGAGCATGATGGGAGAATTAACCTTTTTCCTCGGACATCAAGTCAAACAAACATCAGAAGGAATTTTCATAAACCAATCAAAATATGTCTCTGACATACTTGAAAAATATAGCCTCTCTGATGCCTCTGTCATGAAAACCCCAATGGCCACTGGAAATAAACTTTTTTCAGATCCAAATGGCATCTCTGTCGGGTGCACACTTTACAGAGGAATGATTGGGTCTTTATTATACTTAACGGCCAGTAGACCTGACATAATGCATGCCACATGTCTTTGTGCAAGATATCAAGCTAATCCTAAAAAGTCAAATTATATTGCTGTAAAGAGAATCTTCAGATACCTCAGAGGGACCAAAAATCTTGGCCTCTGGTATCCGCAGAACTCTGGTTTTGGACTAAAGGCATACACAGATTCAGATTATGGAGGATGCAAACTCGACAGAAAGAGTACCTCTGGGAGTTGTCAATTCCTAGGTGGGAAATTAGTAAGCTGGACTTCAAAGAAACAGAACTGTGTCTCAACATCTACGGCAGAAGCTGAATACGTTGCTGCTGCTAGCTGTTGCTCTCAAGTTCTGTGGATGAAAACTCAGCTGAAAGACTTTGGTCACATCATCTGCAAAATCCCCATCTTCTGTGATTCCAAAAGTGCGATTGCCATCTCTGCAAATCCAGTACAGCATTCAAAGACAAAGCATATAGATATCACGTATCACTTTCTGAAGTATCATGTGGAAAATCAAACCATCGAGATGCATTTTGTACCAACAGAATTTCAGATTGCTGATTTATTCACCAAGGCACTTGATGAGAAAAGATTCCTTTACTTGGTGGGTAAATTATGAATGATAAATATGGATTAACCTCTGTAAGTATCTTTATCTTTATATTATACAGTATGTATATTTTCTGTTTTGTTTGTTTTTGTAAATTATTTTTCGTTGTAAATTCTAAAATCTCAATTCTGAAAAATACAGAGATTCTGAAAGTCTCCTCAGAACCTCTGACGATTCTTACAGACCCTCTGTTACACGACCTATGTTATATACATTTACTTCTGATTATTTGAACCAAGCATAGGTCAAGGGGGAGAAAAGGAAAACAATCTTGATCTACAGAGGATGATTAGATCAAGGGGGAGCAAAAGAAGACCTTGCTTAATCTATAGAGATTTATAAGTCAAGGGGGGAGCAGAGGAAGAGATGAAAACAACAGAAGAAAAGAACATTGTCGGACAAAGAAGAACAAAAAGGTTAGTATCTCGAACAAATTCTTTTTTGAAAATAAATTTCTAGGACACAAATTTCTAAATATGTTCTAGAAACATTATTAAACACATTCCAAATAAAATTTGATCAAAAAGAATGTTGAGTTTTCCATTATTAGAAATTTAAGGTCACAGAGCCTCTGCTGAGTCCAACAGAGGTTCTGCAGGCAAAAGCTCTGATCTTAAATCAATAATTCTTGGAAACTCTGTCAATCTTTTTAGGTATCAAAATCAAAAAGAATCATCGCGTACAAGCACTGCAACAGAAGTATCCGGTTACAGAGTTCTCTCTACAAGAAAGAACTTCTGTAGACCAACACATGTTTTAAATAGACTTTTTGCTGCACAAAACCTTTTTCAAAAACAATTTTCTAGGACACCAGTTTTCAAACATGTCCTAAAAACATTGTTAAAATCAATCAAAAACTTGGATGATCAAAAATGTTTATAAATTGTTAGTTATACGAAACTTCTTGTCTCAGAACCTCTGCTGTCTCTGACAGAGATCCAAAAAAAAACCTCTGTAAAGGAGTTTCTATACAAATAATTTATCGATCCTCTCCATGGATTTTTCAACCATTCTTTGTGAAGGTACAACCTACAGAGGCAAGAAAAATAAGATTCTCAAATCACAGAGCCTCTGTCAGTTTTTACTTTAGGCATTTCTGTAAAAGTAACGGTAACTTTTCTGCGAATGAGAATCATGTGGAGGTAAAGAGGCCCACGCGCCCAGCATTTAATAAGGCCGCCCACGACGTCTCGTCATAACTGACACTGAGGACGTGTGGAAAGTTGAACCACTCAAGTGCGGACCCCAAATATAATTTACCTCAAAATATTAACCCTTTCAGATTCTACGGCCACAAACTCAGTATAAAACCAAAGTTACCATACCTCACAAAATCTTTACTCACTCTCTTCTCCGACGAACCTGCAACAATATTCAAATCAGCATTTTACTTTGCAAAATGGCTTCCAGTTCCTACGCTGCTCAAAACTCTCCGGCGAACTCTCCTCAACACTCCCCGATGCATTCAGAGCACTCCCAAAACCCTAACATCATCGCAAATGCTGAAAATGAAAACTCCGGCGACTCTGCAAACTTTGCACCAACCACAAACCTTCAACATTTTCTGAACAAAGAACATTTTGAGGATGTTCTTCCATTGAAATCCAACAATTGCTACCTGGTACCCTCACCAACAGCCTTCGGCGAAGCCCATGCTCTTCTCCTCAATATCATGGAAAACCATATATTATACCCTCTCCTTTCCAAAACCCCAACAAAAATCCCTGCACGATATCTGAATCATTTTTGGCAAAGTTGTCGATTTGATTCAGATGATTCTTTGATAAAGGGCTATATTTCAAAGCCAGAAAAGTCTGACCACCTAGAACTCATGTTTAACAGAACCATGTTCTCACTGGAGTTCAACCTGCCAACCAGAGGTCTTCTTGGAATCAAGAAATATGCTGAGGTTCCTACGGACGAGGAGCTCTGCCGATTCGTAGAAATGTTAGGGTATAACACAACCCTGAGGAAACGCAATGATTTCCGCAGAGGCAGACTACCGCCTCTGTGGAATACCCTGTTCTCCATCTTAAATCGTTGCCTCACAGGGAAAACCGGTAGCCCTGACCAAAGCTCATTCCAAATCCTGACCATCATGTATGGAATCTATTACGATATTCCACTTGACTATGCCACCATCATGATGCAGGAAATAGTGAGTACGATCGACAGAAAGCTCACAACTCAAAAGGCCAAAAGGAACACACCAGGGTATCTGCCTCCTCTGCAATACCAAAGAATTTTAGGAGTAATCTTCGAACCTCTACTTCAAATGCAGAAGTGGCCAATGGAAGGGCCATCTGTAAATCTTTACCCAATGAATAAAAATACTCCTACAGAGCATGAAGACAGTTACCCCCACTGCAGACCTCTGTCGAAGAACCTTCTGGCATATGCAACTGATGAGGATAGGAAATTAGAGTATATACGCGTCCACAGGACTCCAGAACCAAGTCCTGTGACACCCCCGCGTCTAGGAGCCCCCTTAGGTATAGATGTAGTAGAAAGGATGACAGAAGAGGAATGGGCTAGAGCTTTAGAGAAACACTATTCAGTACAAGACCGATTCAAAGCCCAAAGAGAGAGCATTTACCCCTCTTCTCCGAAAAGAAAAACCTCTGCAGCAACACCCAAGAAGAAGAGCAAGAAAAGAAAACCAACAGAGGAAACTACAATCTCTGCAGCTCAACACTCTTTTCCACCACAAGCTGCAGAAACAAGATCTTCTGCACCTCCCTCACCTCCAAAACAAAAGAAACGAAAATCCAAATCAACAGAAGAGAAGCCAAAGAAGAGAAAGTCAAAGAAAAAGAAACCCAGATCACCTCGGCAGGTAATCACAGAGGATGTCGAACAAGAAGAGGAAGATCAGGCTATACCTCTGCAACCTCCCTCCCCAATAGTTTATACAGATCAACAGGGAGATTTCAATGCCTTCCTCAACAATCCCGACATTGCTCAAACCTTAGATCCATCAGGATGGGTCGCAGAACCATTGGATCAGTCAACAGAGGATATGCGCACAACAGAAGTCATTTCTGCAGCTCAAGGTACACAAACCATGCACCCTCACGTACGAAAACTCATAGGATCTCATTTCATTTATGATTCCTTAAGAGAAGAAGCAGAAATAGTAGCGCCTACAGAGGAAACTTCAGAAGAAGAGGTAAACATAAACTTTACAATAGAGGAAGAGGGTAAGATAAAAACAGCAGAGGGTTCTGCAGAAAAAGATGCCGAAGAAGAAGATGGCACACATCCCCAACCCCCTCCAAGTGCAACCCACATTTCTGATACCGTCGGTCTAGCGGCAGAGGGTATCATTGAAATAGAGCAGCACAGCTCAATCCCAACCCCTCCCAGCCAGCCAGAGGTTACTCTTTCAACCTCTGTGCCTAATATAACTGGGGAAACCATTCCTGGGGAGTCCTCTCGAAAGGACTCACCCATAGTTCGTGATTTATTGCCCCAAATCACACCTGACATCCTTGCAGAGGAATTCGTTTCCTCTGCCACGCACACAACAATAGGGCCAAACCTCCATTCAGAGAGGAGTAGAGAGCACAATGACGAAGAGACTCTAGACAAGTCTCCAAGTCAACAGAAGGACATTCCAATACCCACCTCTGGAGTGGAGTTGGACTCTGACCTTCACAGAACTTCTGTAGGGGTTGAAACTCATATTTCTCCTCGAGGATCAGAAGGAAATCCTTCCACCCTCAACGTACAAACAGGGGTGACAGAAGGTGTCCAAGGAACAAGGACAAACTCTGGAGATGAATGTGTTCTTCCAGAGGTTACCACGAGTTCACACGTATCAAGGGGTGAGTTCCAAACCCTTGTCACCTCTGTGAACCAAACATTGGAAGAGTTGAAAAGCTCTTTCAAATATTTTGCAGAAGTTACATCCAAGGCCATCTCAGAACTAAACACCAAAATGGACAACTTGTCCACAAAGGTGCAATCTACTCTAGCCCAGATGAAGACTGCTGCCACAACTTCTGCCACCACACCTGCCTCTGCTGCTGATGATTTTGAAAAAGCTGCAACTTCTGCTTTCAACAACTCGATCAAAATATATCTGGAAAAGATGAAAGAACAAGTGTCATCATCAAAAGCTATTACTCCAGAAGAACTGCAGAAAGCTCTACGACAAGTTCAGGAACAAACAACATAAGCCGCTCTAGCCATGAAGCCTACCAACTACATGACCAGAGCACAGTTGACAGAACTTGGGCAAAGCATCTTGAATCAAATGACAGAATTTATCAGAGCCTTCACAATAGCCAACGCTTCGTACGTAAAAGACTTCAAAGCTAGTGTGGGAAAGGTGCGGTTCAACACAAAGGCCGAAGTTCAAACTCTTCTTGGTCTTTGTGATGATCTCTGTGCCAAAATGATGGCAGCCGGGGCAAAGAAACCTGACACTACTTGCAGAGCAGAGGGTAAAGAAGATAAGGGTCAGGATGACTCTGATGATGATGATTCATCAGATCATCCTGGGGGGAGACACAAGGGAAGAAACAAAAAGAAACAGCTGCAACCAGTCCTCCAATATCTACAGTACCAATCTCATCTGCACCACCCACCCAAACTCAGGAAAAACAACAGAGACCCACAGAGGAAACACCAGCCTCTGTGGAAACCACCTCTGTCCTTGAAAAAGATGTCCCTGAAGTTCAAATCCTGACTTCTTCATCCTCAGAAGAACTTCCCCATTCTCCACCAAAATCCAAACCCAAAACTCACCCAAGAAGAAAATCCATTGCCCACAAACCAAAAACATCTAAACGTTCTGCTACTTATGTCCTAAAAAGAATAGAATTCGTATCCGCTTTCAGAGCTGCAAAACGTTTTGATATCCCTCCACAAACCACAATCGAGCTAACAGAAGAAACATCTACAGAACCCAAATCCCCAATCAAACCAACAGAACCATCCCCACCAAATTCCTCAGAAACTGAAGTGTCAAAAACTACAGAGGCAATCCCCATCATAGCAATAGAGACCTCAACACCCAAACCAACAGAAGCAATCCCACAGAGTCCAAAACAGACAACAGGTTCTGAGCCTTCCCAAACCAAAAATAAAGGAAAGGGAATCATGACAGAAGAACCACAGAAGAAAAAGCAAATGCCACAAACGACAGAGAAGTTGATGAAGAGCTCATTCGATGCCTTTGTCACTCCTAAACCTGAAGACGACTGGGCAACAGAGGGTAGGGTTGCAGAGATAAAACGACAAATGGATGCTCTGCGAAGACCAATAGCACCACTAGATACACGATATGCAGAAATGGAAGAGGTGGTGTATAGGTACCTTTACAAACAGCAATATCAGAACAACCCTATACCACACATCGAAGATCCTCAACTCAGAGCTGACCTTGACAACACCTTCAGCAGAACAAAGCCAAAATCAAGGGCAGAAGTTTTCTCAGAGTCCAAAATTGAAAAGGTAATATACTGCAAATTCTCTCAAACGAGAACCTTTCCAAAGATCAGGTACAACATTTACAAAGTCAAAAGGGAGAACAAGTCCGAAAATCAATTTTCAGATGCCGATATAAGGAACTTGAACCCCTACGATCTACCAGATCTTCTACTTTGGACAAAAGAAAACTTCGACAACGATGCTAACAGAAGGGCCTATCAAGTGTTCCGAAAAGCGATGAGAGAAAAGCTTCTGCTGTATAGCATGATAGACTTTCAACTGGGAAGAGATCTTGGAGTCAGAAACCTGAGTCTGAGACCACCAGAGGATCACTGCCCATCTTCTGTCGTACCCAACTCAATCATAACAACACCAAGGTACGGGTTAGTATATAAAGATCCTGCTGGTCAAGTAAGACTCTTTGTGGAAATGGACTGTCAGAAGTATGCAACCAGTACTCTGAACAAGTTCAGATCAATCTTAGAAGAGAACAGAGGTACTGAGCTTATGGATCAAGAATCAGCAGAAAGAATGATCAGAGAAATAGATGCTACAATCGGCTTGAGAGAACTCTGCATCAAATTTTATCACGAGCTTAGAGAATTGGGATTCGACAACAGAAGTTTCAACGACTTCAAAGATGCAAATGTCTAAATCTCAGTTACTTATCTCTGAAATCTTTAAAAAGAAATGAAATGAAACTTTTGAGGTATTGTTTAACCTCTGTCTACTTTACTTAGCCTAAATTATGCATAAAATCAAATTTTCATTTTTCAATACTTAGGGGGAGATTGTTAGCTCCAAATATTCATAATATTAGAAGTATTGAAAAATAGGCTTAAGTATGAAAGAGTTCCACAGAAGCTCTGCGGTGTTCCACAAAAGCTCTGCCGAAGCAAACAAGATCATTCAAGAAACACCAAGTCCCAAGAAGAATCTACAGAAGACTACTCACAAAGGACCAAAGAAGGATCTACAGAAGAAAGCTCACCAAGGACCGAGCTGCAGAACCTCTGTCACCCTTGACAGAACCTCTGCGGTTCAGATTGAAGACTTGGAAGATATTTATAATATCTTGCCACTGTTGCAGAAATATCTTATCACTATTACAGAAATATCTTGCTACTGTTCCAAGGTCCGTTCATCAACTTGTACAAGGCATGGTCCGACAACAAACACGTGTCAAACTCTGATAGGAATCCTTGCAAGTTGATATTAGCGCATTTAATGCATGCAGATTTCCAACTGTTCATGCCATCCCTTCTTTCCTGTAGTATTAGTCCTTTTTGTCTAGAATAGTTGTTTTGTAGTAGTATAAAAGGAAGACTCATGTTGAGTTCTTCCTTATCAGATAACAAGTTCATATACAAGAAAAAACACACACACACAATTAACGTCAAATCTATTGTTAGTGTTCTTCATCAAATACAGTAAACTTTGAGATATTCATCTGTTCTTCATATACTGTTTATTTGATAGTTTGTATTGTTTCTATACAAACATATCTGTTAGTTCTTCAAATACGCTTACGCAACACATCTTATTTGAACTAATAGATAAGATAATATTTGTTAATCAAATACGGGAACCAACAGGGTGGTTGGAGTAGGAATAGGTGTAGGAGATGTTTGGAAAGGAAATGATTGTTCATTGAATCGAACATGACGGGCCACGTAAATACGATCAGACTGTGGGTCGTAACACCGATAGCCATGATGAGTGATGTTGTAACCAAGGAACACACAAGGTGTAGAACGGAAGTCCATTTTGTGTTTATTGTATGGGCGGAGATGAGGGTAGCATTGGCATCCAAAAACCCGAAGAAAGGAAAAATCAGGTTTGTGCTTGAACACATGTTCAAAGGGTGAGGTGTTTGAGTTGGTTCTGGATGGCATTCGATTAATGAGATAGACTGCGGTGTCGAAAGCAAAATACCAAAACTGTTGTGGAACATGAGATTGAGCGAGCAAAGTAAGGCCGGTTTCAACAACATGACGATGTCGTCGTTCAACAAACCCATTTTGCTCGCTTGTATGTGGACAGGAAAGGCGATGGGTGATGCCGAGAGGAGAGAAGAATTGAGAGAGATTCCAAAACTCCCCTCCCCAGTCGGTTTGGACAGATTTTAGTTTGGTTTGAAAATGCCTTTCAGCCATCGCAAGGAACCGTTTGAAAGTGGTATAAACATCAGACTTTAATTTTAAGGGAAAAATCCACATAAATCTGGAGTAATGATCAACACACAGCAGAAAATAATTGTGACCATCAAAAGAAGGAACAGGAGCGGGGCCCCATACATCACAGAAAACTGAATCCAAAATGTGCGAACTTTTATAAGTAGATGGTAATAAATGAAGTTTGGACGATTTGCTAACAGAACATGAATCACAAAACACACTAGCACACTTATGTTGTAAAGGTAAACTGTATTTAGATAACATGGACTTCAAAAGTTGTGGATGTGGATGTCCAAGTCTTTGGTGCCATGAAGTGCCATGTAGTGGAAGAAGCACGAGCGGTGGAAAAGGACATTTTCTGAACAGGTTGAGTCTGAGGAAGATGGAAGGAGTAGAGACCACCATTACTTGGACCCGTGAGGAGGATAGTGTGTGTAAACTTGTCCTTCACAGCAAAGAAAGTAGAGTGAAATTCAAAATACACATGATTATCAAGACAAAATTTTTGGACAGAAAGTAGGTTTTGTTTTATGTCAGGCACGTGTAGTATGTCTTTAAAAAGGTTTTGTTTGGTGAAGAAATGTGTGAGGAACCAATGTGTAGGATGGGTAAACCCTTACCATTGCCAACATGAAGGTTGTCCTCACCGTAGTAGGCCTCAGAGTTGTCGAAGCTAGATAGGTCCGGTGCAACATGACGGTATTCTGTAAAGTTGGCAGAAGGTGGTTGTCTCGTCCTCATAGTAGCAGGGTCGCGATTAGGGCAAAGAGACGGGATATGACCAATCCCACACCTGTTGCATGTGCCAAAAACAGTGTTTTGATTAGAAGCCCAACTAAACTGATTACGATTACCTCCTCCTTGAATTTTGTTGTTGTAGTTTCCTCGTCCACGTCTAGAGTCACGTCCACAGCCACGGTTATTCCCAGATCTGTTGGTGTAAAAGGCTTGTGCAGGTTGTGCATTAACAGGCTGAACTTGAAGACCAAGTTGTGACAGAAGCTGCTGAATAGCTTGGAGCTGATCCGGTTGAGGAGTAGACGAGATAGCACCAGGAACCGCTGTGTTACGGTTGTTCGTAACAGTCGTGAATGCTTGAGGCGGAGAGAGGTCAGTTGCAGATTTCTTGATCATATAGTCATGGTCTGATAACAGGCCATGAAGCTCTGTAAAAGCAGTTGGGAATTGGCGACCAAGGAGTGTTGACTTCAGTCCATTGTATTCTTCTCTAAGGCCCGTGTAACGTCCAAGTTCCCAAACATACAACAAATAACATATTTTACATAACATTGTTTCATAACAAAAGATCTATCATATAACATGTACGGTCCCTTAGTCTTTACAACCATAATAAGTATTTCATTACAAACTTTTTGGCTAATAACAAAGTTATAA
Organism: Saussurea involucrata; assembly: GCA_033807775.1. Taxonomy (NCBI): domain Eukaryota; kingdom Viridiplantae; phylum Streptophyta; class Magnoliopsida; order Asterales; family Asteraceae; genus Saussurea; species Saussurea involucrata. Next base: position 19,052,248 of record CM066326.1, read on the forward strand.
CTGCAAAATACGTCATGATCTTCAAAAACATAGGTCTTCCAAAAGCTAGTCACAGATTACCCTTTTCACTTGCTCTTACTTGATCCATGACCTGGAATACATATTCTTAAAACAAAATGAGGGTTAGACCTAGTGGTCTAAGTGAGAAAATCCCTGTCAGTTTAAAATCATTTGTACAAACACCATATATATATTACAAATTTGAATATCAATTATGACTCATATGCATTGTGTACTTTCCTGTCTCATTCCCATGGCCATATTAGTTGGTTGCGAGCCCACTAATCATTTTACTCCGCTGCACTAATATACAGCCAACTCCGCTGTCCCTCCGTACAGCCAAACTCCACCGGTCCTAAGCCCGGCCAACGTGCACTCGTGTAGTGTAATGCTCATATAAATATAATATACACCTCAATATATCATACTTCATACATATGCACATTATTACACTATTTATCACATTCTCAATCCACATATATGTATTCCAGTTTGAAAACATTTTTAAAGTAAAACTCACTTGTTTGCTTATCAAAACGCTTCCAAGCTTTTCTCAAAACGATTCGATCTTTCACCCAGAATTCACAGAATCTGAAACAATTTAAATACAATTATCTCTTTACCAATCGAACCCATATGACTTACTAGAAGACTAAGAACTCTAGATAAATCTATCTAACTCTTATCCTCAAATGTTTCCCTGAAACCCGAATTAAGTCGAGTCCACAGTATTTCAAGTCCTCATTCATACTCTATTCAAGAGTCGACAAAACCCAAAGTTACCGGATACTCAAAAGTATCTGGAATCTCAAAAGTGACCGGACAACCAAAGTTTCCGGACACCATGAAACTTTCCGGACAACCTACTTTCCGGATACACACATCTTACCGGATACTAGCACTGTCTGGATACTTACCGGAAACATACTCAATCCGGATGACATCCGGAAACCAAGGTAATCCAGATACCACCCGGTATCTAATTTCATCCGGAAACTATTAAAAGAAACTTACCGGATAATTTCCTGTCCGGAGACCTTTAGCACAGGGTTTACAGATACTTCATCTTCCGGACACTATTAAAAAAGAACTACCGGACACTATCAAATTGTGTCCGGAAACCTCGATCTGATCACTAAAATTCCTACCCAGATATCGATTGAAACCCATTTCTTTCAAACCAAATATACCAGTGCTTTGAAAATGAGTTTTCTAACCTATTCCAAACATCAATTTTATGCTTAAAACAGTTTTCATAAGAAAAGTAGAATGAACTCACCTTATGGAGATAAAACCCACCTCTCTTGCACAACCAACTTTAAATCAAACAACACCCTTGATTATATCAGTTTGAATCCTTAATTTGCATCCGAATCTGCTCTTCTTCTTTCTCTCTTCTTTTCTCTCTTCTCTCTGCCGAATGTAAACACACACACACACACATTGAGATACCAAAATATCTCCACCCCTTTTCCTCTCTTTTTGACTAAAAGAGGCGGTGGGGTGATGATGTTTCATCACTTCAACCAACTAGCCCCTCAACTATCATCAATTGCCACTTTATACCTTCCAACTTTTTAATTAAAAATAAAGTTTACCCCTTAACTCATAATTTATAAAATTAACCCAAACCTACCTTAAACTAAAATTAATAATAAAAATAATAAAAATTAAATAAACCACTAACGTACCCGGTTATTACAACATCTCCCCCTTAAAAGAATTCTGTCCCGGAATTCGGTTAGGCAAAAAGGTATGGGTACTTAGTTCTCATTTCTAATTCTAATTCCCAAGTAGCATCCTGCCCTTTATGATATCGCCATTGTACTTTTACTTGTCTGATCTCTTTGTTCCGCAAGACTTTGACTTTACTGTGAACAATGGCTTCAGGTTCCTCCACATAATTCAACCTTTCATTAACTTGTATATCTGGCAGAGAAACTGCCTGATGTGGCGTAACCAAACACTTTCGAAAATTTGAAACGTGAAAAGCGTTGTGGATACTTCTTAACTCAGACGGAAGATCTAACCTGTAGGCTACTTCACCGATTCTTTCTGTAACTGCAAACGGTCCAATGTAACTTGGGCTCAGTTTACCTTGTTTCCCAAATCGAATTACTCCTTTCCAAGGCGAGACTTTTAACATTACAAAATCTCCAACTTGAAATTCTAACGGTTTTCGACGTCGGTCAGCGTAGCTTTTCTGTCTGTCTTGAGCCACTTTCAATCGTTCCCGAATCTGAGTAATCTTATATGCGGTTAACTGAACTATATCTGGCCCTGCTAATTGTTTCTCTCCCACTTCGTTCCAACACAGAGGAGTTCGACATTTTCTACCATACAGAACTTCGAACGGTGCCGCTTGTATGCTGGAATGACAACTGTTATTGTAGGCAAATTCAATCAACGGCAGATGTTTATCCCACGATCCCCCAAAATCAACAATGCAGGCCCGTAGCATATCTTCCAAAGTCTGAATCGTTCGTTCACTCTGACCGTCAGTTTGAGGATGATACGATGTACTTAACTTTTTTTGCGTCCCCATTTCTTTTTGAAAACTCCTCCAGAACCTTGAAGTAAAACGACTATCACGATCAGAAATAATCGAGATTGGAACTCCATGTCGAGTTACTATTTCATCGATATACAATTTGGCTAGTCTATCTAATGAATAGGTTTCTTTTATCGGTAGAAAGTGAGCAGACTTTGATAATCTGTCAACGATTACCCAAATGGCATCAAACCCTTTCGGAGTCTTTTGTAGCTTCATGATGAAGTCTATAGTAATCTGATCCCATTTCCACATAGGTATTTCTAAACGTTGTAACTGACCAAAAGGCTTTTGATGTTCAATCTTTACTTTCTTACAAGTAGAACAACCTTCCACATGCTGAGCAATACTTCTTTTCATTCCCGACCACCAGTAAAATTGTCGTAGATCTTTATACATCTTATTCGTACCTGGATGAATAGAGAAACGAGATTGATGAGCTTCTTGAAGTACTCGATCACGTAAATTACCCAGACGAGGCACCCATATTCTATTTTCCAGACACAATAACCCACGATCATCTTTTACGAGTGATGCTGATATACCCACTAACCGTTCTGGTTTCAAGTGTTCTTCTTGATAGGCTTCTACTTGACACTTCTTCAATTCGTCAAATATGTTAGGTAGAAGTTCAGCTCGTAGTGCAATTGCTTTTATTGTTCCGCTCCTCTCTTGATGACTCAGTGCATCGGCTACCACATTCGCCTTCCCCGGATTATAGAGAAGTTCACATCGTAATCATTCACTAATTCTAACCATCTTCTTTGTCTCATATTCAGTTCTCGCTGATCGAAAAGATGTTGGAGACTCTTGTGATCGGTATAAATTTGACATCTAGAACCGTATAGATAATGTCTCCAATTCTTTAGCGCGAAAACAACTGCTGCAAGTTCCATGTCGTGTGTAGGATACTGTCGTTCATGATCCTTCAGTTGACGAGAAGCATAAGCAATAACTTTCCCACGCTGCATTAGTACACATCCCAATCCTAGTTTGGAAGCATCACTGTAAACAACAAAGTCGTTGGAACCTTCAGGTAGTGACAGGATCGGCGTGCTACAGAGTTTCTCTTTCAATATTCGGAATGCTTCATCTTGTTCTGCTTTCCAGTCGAACTTTATATTCTTTCGGGTCAGCTTGGTTAGAGGCGTAGCGATACGAGAAAAATCTTGTATAAACTTTCGATAGTAGCTGGCTAAACCCAGAAAACTTCGTACTTCGGTTGGCGTTCTCGGCGGTTCCCACTTTTCAATTGCCTCTACTTTCATCGGATCAACTTGAATGCCTTTTTCTGAAACTACATGTCCGAGAAATTGGACTTCTCGTAGCCATAATTCACATTTAGAGAATTTGGCATATAACTGTTCCTTTCTCAACAATTCCAGAATCAGACGAAGGTGTTGTACGTGCTCTTCTTTGGATCGGGAATAAATAAGGATATCGTCGATAAACATAATAACAAATTTATCGAGATATGGCTTACATACCAGATTCATTAAATCCATAAAGGCAGCCGGGGCGTTCGTCAGTCCGAAAGGCATCACTAAGAATTCACAGTGACCATACCTTGTGCGAAAAGCAGTTTTCAGAACATCTTCTTCTTTAACCTTTAACTGATGATAACCGGATCTTAGGTCAATCTTGGAAAAATAACAAGCTCCAACTAATTGATCAAAGAGGTCATCAATTCTGGGAAGCGGATACTTGTTCTTGATTGTACGCTTATTCAGTTCTCGATAATCAATACACATTCTCATCGACCCATCTTTCTTTTTCACAAACAGAACTGGTGCTCCCCACGGTGACGTACTGGGTCTGATGAAGCCCTTATCAGAAAGATCTTGCAGTTGCGTCATCATTTCTTTCATCTCTGGAGGTGGCAGACGATACGGTGCATGGGCTACAGGAGCGGCTCCAGGAATTAAATCTATACCAAACTCTACTTGTCTAACGGGCGGAAGACTAGTCAAATCTTCTGGGAAAACTTCCGGAAATTCACACACGACAGGAATATCTTCCAATTTATTCTTTTCTAGCTTAGTATCTATCACATAAGCCAAATAACTCGAGCAACCTTTACTAACACACTTACGAGCTTTCATCATAGAGATAAGGCAAGACTGATGATTTCTATGATCACCATAAATCACTACCGGACCCCTCTCCGGTAAGACAACATTAATCAACTTCTTATCACAAAGTATACTAGCCTGATTCTCGGCTAACCAATCCATTCCCACTACCACATCAAACTCGATCAAAGCTATAGGAAATAACTGAATAGGTACTCCACACCCATCTATATCTATAACATAACTATCAAATACCTCTTTAACCTGTACTCGATTATCATTTGCAGTATCTACCATTAAAGCATGATCTAACACTTTAGGCTTTAAATGCATATAAGCAGCAAATGAAGGAGACACAAATGATCGGTTTGCACCGGAATCGAATAACACTTTAGCACGTGTAGAGGTTATTAGAAATGTACCTGTAACCACATCAGGAGTTTCCTCTGCTTCTTGTGCTGTCATTTGGAAGGCTCAACCCTTTGCTTTCGGTACTTTAGGCCTTTGTATCCCTCATGGCCTAACACCCGTTGGTCTCACTGTCATAATAACCTGCTGTGCTTTCCATTGTGGACACTCAGACTGAATATGATCAGGGGAGTTGCAAGAGAAACAGAATCGAGTTACCGGACAGTCTTTAGCGATGTGACCAGTCTTTCCACACTTGTAACAAATTCGAAAATCAACATAACAATTTCCCTGATGGATACGGTTGCATTTTGGACATGGTCTTTCAGCTGGTCTGAAAGGTGGACGGCTATCGAATCTCGGAGATTTGGACTTCTTTGGATCATAATGTGGTCCTTCCCATTCCTCTTTCCCATACTTTTATCACCAGTATCCTTCCCTTTATCTCTTTCTACATTTTTTGCGGCATCCACTGTGGCTGAGAAGGTATCGGTTCCCTTTGCAATTACTAGTCCTCTGATTTCCGAATTTAACCCAAAGATGAATCTTTCCATTTTGAGTGCTGCAGTAGCAACATAATATTCGGCAAAGCGGGACTTCTCCAGAAAACGCGCAGTATAATCCCGAACTGATAGCTTTCCCTGTTGCAGATTCATGAACTCTTCTTCCAATTGTCTTACAGCAGCTTGAGGACAGAACTGTCTTTTAAAAGCTATGGCAAATTCTTCCCAGGAAAAAGTAGAATAAACGTCCGGTCCTTTCGAAGTAATAAGAGCTTCCCACCAATATAACGCATCATCCTTCAGCATCGCAGTCCCATATAACACTCTATCTTCTTCGGCACATTTGCTGGTTTTGAAGATAGCTTCTATCTCTTTCAGCCACCTCATAGCCTTTACCGGATCTCTTTCCCTCGAGTAGGTTGGAGGTTTGCAGCTTAAAAACATCTTGTAATCACACTTTTTGGGCACCGGTATAACAGTAGGTGTAATCGGAATCTCTTCTTCCAAAATAGGATCTGGTATTACAATTTTAGTGTGACGAGGACAGTCGAACATAGCTTGTATATTAGTTTGTAATCTTTCCATTTCTGCCATCAAATCATTTCTAGTAACAAATTCCGCACCATGGGGATGACCCCTACCTCCAGTTTCACCCCGACCTCGTCCTGCACCTCGTCCTCCGGTTTCGGTCAACATTTCCTGAATATTTCTCGTTCTAGGATTCGGCCTAATTGGATTTCCTTCTTCATCTCTATCCATATTTCCAGAACCACTCGCTATTCTGTTGATTTCAACAAGGTTAATATACACGTAAGCACATACCCCATATAATAAGGTATTCCAGTTCAAACATGTACCTGTAAGTTCACAATTACACTGGCCAGATGTAATCCGAAATTACCTTACATGATGTTCCTTCTACCTTTTTATATTTAACATCCCAAAGGTTCTAAAATTATTAGGGACATCCTACTTCACATGTAGTTTAAGTCTAGGTATGGATCCGAATACCTAAATCCCTTAAACTAGTGCTCTGATACCATCTGTAACGTCTCGGTTCCCAAACTTACAACAAATAACATATTTTACATAACATTGTTTCATAACAAAAGATCTATCATATAACATGTACGGTCCCTTAGTCTTTACAACCATAATAAGTACTTCATTACAAACTTTTTGGCTAATAACAAAGTTATAACTGCAACGTCATGATCTTCAAAAACATAGGTCTTCCAAAAGCTAGTCACAGATTACCCTTTTCACTTGCTCTTACTTGATACACGACCTGGAATACATATTTTTAAAACAAAATGAGGGTTAGACCTAGTGGTATAAGTGAGAAAATCCCTGTCAGTTTAAAATCATTTGTACAAACACCATATATATATATTACAAATTTGAATATCAATTATGACTCATATGCATTGTGTACTTTCCTGTCTCATTCCCATGGCCATATTAGTTGGTTGCGAGCCAACTAATCATTTTACTCCGCTGCACTAATATACAGCCAACTCCGATGTCCCTCCGTACAGCCAAACTCCACCGGTCCTAAGCCCGGCCAACGTGCACTCGTGTAGTGTAATGCTCATATAAATATAATATACACCTCAATATATCATACTTCATACATATGCACATTATTACACTATTTATCACATTCTCAATCCACATATATGTATTCCAGTTTGAAAACATTTTTAAAGTAAAACTCACCTGTTTGCTTATCAAAACGCTTCCAAGCTTTTCTCAAAACGATTCGATCTTTCACCCAGAATTCACAGAATATGAAACAATTTAAATACAATTATCTCTTTACCAATCGAACCCATATGACTTACTAGAAGACTAAGAACTCTAGATAAATCTATCTAACTCTTATCCTCAAATGTTTCCCCCAAACCCGAACTTAAGTCGAGTCCACAGTATTTCCAGTCCTCATTCATACTCTATTCAAGATTCGACAAAACCCAAAGTTACCGGATACTCAAAAGTATCTGGAATCTGAAAAGTGACCGGACAACCAAAGTTTTCGGACACCATGAAACTATCTGGACAACCTACTTTCCGGATATACACATCTTACCGGATACTAGCACTGTCCGGATACTTACTGGAAACATACTCAATCCGGATGACATCCGGAAACCAAGGTAATCCGGATACCACCCGGTATCTAATTTCATCCAGAAACTATTAAAAGAAACTTACCGGATAATTGCCTGTCCGGAGACCTTTAGCACAGGGTTTCCGAATACTTCATCTTCCGGACACTATTAAAAAGAACTACCGGACACTATCAAATTGTGTCCGGAAACCTCGATCTGATCACTAAAATTCCTACCCAGATATCGATTGAAACCCATTTCTTTCAAACCAAATATACCAGTGCTTTGAAAATGAGTTTTCTAACCTATCCAAACATCAATTTTATGCTTAAAACAGTTTTCATAAGAAAAGTAGAATGAACTCACCTTATGGAGATAAAACCCACCTCTCTTGCACAACCAACTTTAAATCAAACAATACCCTTGATTATATCAGTTTGAATCCTTAATTTGCATCAGAATCTGCTCTTCTTCTTTCTCTCTTCTTTTCTCTCTTCTCTCTGCCGAATGTAAACACACACACACACACACATTGAGATAACAAAATATCTCAACCCCTTTTCCTCTCTTTTTGACTAAAAGAGGCGGTGGGGTGATGATGTTTCATCACTTTAACCAACTAGCCCCTCAACTATCATCAATTGCCACTTTATACCTTCCAACTTTTTAATTAAAAATAAAGTTGACCCCTTAACTCATAATTTATAAAACTAACCCAAACCTACCTTAAACTAAAATTAATAATAAAAATAATAAAAATTAAACAAACCACTAACGTATCCGGTTATTACAGCCCGAGATAACTAGCATCACCAGATCTTTGTCTGTCACTGGTTCGCCTATATTCGTGAGAGCATTAGCGTATTCCTGAGCCCTAGTCAGGTATGCGGAGGATGTTTCATCAGGCTTCATCTCTAGTTTGAGAAGCTGAGTTTTTAGGGTGTATTCCCTAGATGACGTGTGAGGAGCGTAAGCACGTTCGAGGGACAACCAAAGATCACGAGAGGTAAGCCCTTGAACATGTTGGAATGATGCCTCAGAGATTGTAGAAGTAATCAACATCCGTACGTGTGCATCATTGGAATCCCATGCTGTGTAGTTAGGGTTTGGTTGTGGTGGCGCCACTGTGGTGGCTGCGGGATCGTTTCCAGAAGATGATGATGGGATAGTGATTGGTGGACAGGGAATGGTGCCATCAACATAGCCGAAGAGGTTGTTTGTGATAAGGAACGGTTGAACCATGGCCTTCCAATAGCCATAGTTGTTTGGTGATAAGGTGAAGCCGAACTTGTGGGAGTTATGGGTGATTTTCTCGGTTGGAGTGAAGGCCACGATGGTTGTCATTGGTAGACTGAAAGTAATGGGTAAGTAGTAGGGTGAAGGGTGCGGCGAGTTAGGGTGTGAACAGTAACTCGGCCGTGAATAATGTTTCCGGCGTGAACAGTGTTTCGGCTTTGAATATGCGGCGAGTTAGGGCTGCCTTGTGGTGGCAGAAGGTGGTGCGGCGGCTGTGATTTTAGGGCCGGCTCTGATACCAAGATAAACTTGGCAATTGGTGTATTGTATTTATATGAAAAACGATTACAAACAAGGGTATATATAAGAGAGACATTTACACTCTAAACCCTCTAGTATAAATATGTACATATATCACACTTAATTGTCTAACAGCCCAACTGCCCAAGTATCATATTTGGTTATTTATTTGCAATGATATCACGCAACATGGACATACAAAAAAACATTCAAGGGATAAGCATTTGTAAGTAGCTCATGTAACCCCCATATCAGAGAAGTACTTCTACAATGTTCGACTTTTCAAGTACTAAATTCAAAGCTATGCAACTACATAACACCATTACATGTATATTTAGAGCCATGTACTGAACAACTAGTACTTAAAAAATAAACATGGGTATGTGTAAAACTTTTGATCATTAGCTAGAAAATACGATGAAACGGTTAAGTGATTACCAACAAACATAAAAACCAGATAGACAAAAACTTCATGAGTACCAAGTTCTTATAAGAACAGAGTTGTCAAATGAAGTTACATATTTGAAATTTGAAATAAACATGACTAGTAAAAACCTTACTTGATGAAGCCTCTAGCATAGCACTCTGTTGTTGGAATAGTTGTTTCTGCTGATCAATTACGTTTTGTTGTTGAAAGCCACCTGATGTCGGAAGTCTATGTTGCATATCCCGTTGCAGCAGATTCGCTGTTGTTGCATACCTACCTGCTTCTGCAACTGACCCGACTGTGATTGTATATGTGACATCACCTGCTGCTGTTTGTGGTTGTGATTGTTAAACTTGTGTTGGCAACAAAGTTGCCGAGCTCTGTTGATTCCGTTGTTCGATTGGGATCTTTGATTGCAGCATGTGCTATGGATGTTGATTAGTCTGCATGCCGGAGTTACCAGATTGAGTTCCGAGCAACTACTGTTGCTGGCCAGATGCACCGCCACTTTGAGAGCCCAAATGTTGCTGATGCATACTAGAAAGGTTGTTATGCTGACTGATTAAGTGTTGTTATGGTTGCTGCTGTACGCTTGAAAGCTTATTTTGCTAGCCTAGCAACCTTTGCTGCTGCTGCAGCATGTCAGAATAGCAATTTTGTTGTCCATAAGCTGGTTTTGTTGCATGTTTGTAGCATTTGCCTGTTGACCCATTAGATTTGGCTGTGACTGGGTCTGCTGTTGTTGCTGCTGAGCAATAGGAGCTTGTTGCTGCTGTTGTAACAACCGGGTATTTCTTGTATGCGCTATAGTTTAGTCGACAATGTCTAAGAAAAGAAAGTTAAGTTGAGGGGCCTTTTGTGAAATTGTTGGAGAGTATAAAAGGGTGCCAATCCCTAGGTTTAGTGAATTTTGCTTATTGTTTGGGTGATTGGCGGCTGTAAGAGAAGAAAGGAAGAGAGTAAGAAGCATTTTGGGAGAAGTCTTATTCAAGGAAGAAATTGTAAAGGTAATCTTCCCAAAATCGTTCTCCTAGTTATTGCAAGTTTCCTTCTCGTTTTGTCTAAGAAATAGGGGTGAAATCTGGAGGGATTGCTAGGTTTTTCACCTAAACACCCCTTTTATGAGTATTTTGGGTTTTGTTGATAATGTGTCGATTTCATAGTTTAAAAATGGAATTAGTGAGTGGTTTAAGGCTGGGGTTTGAACCCAGTTGTTTGCTTAATCAAACCCATAGCAGAAAACCTTGTTTTAATCACTTTTGGAAAATGAGATATCGCTCAGTTCGTAGTTACCGGGTGATTGCAGTGGTTACCGGGTAGGATATGTGTTCCCGGGTAGGAAACCTAATGGTTAGTTACCGGGTCTTGGTGAAAGTTACCGAGTAGTATAGTTCCCGGATTAAAAGAGTGGTTACCGGGTAAGCCGGTTACCGGATGCGGAGTACCCGGTAAGTGTTGAGTACCCGTTAAGTCTCTGCACCCGGTAAGTGCCGTGTACCCGGTAAGTGCTGTATTCTGGTAAGTGGTCTGGATGTTTATTACTGATTAAGAAATGCCTGATCTTTTAGGTGTCAAGTTTGGTTAACTCGAGAGTAGAACGAGTGTGCGTTCAGTATCATCAAGGTGAGTTCCCTAAACCCTTTTTATGACTTAAGATGTTAAATGCTTTTAACTGATTATTGTACTGTATGAGCATGAAATGTTTACGAACTGATGTACATGTTTCCCATGAATATACTTATTTTATCTAAAGGAATATTTGGCATGATGAAGTGAGAACTATAATTTACAAAGATTCTAAGTTGCATGTTTTATGAAATGTATAAGTATGCTATGTGGAGTCGGTCTGCACTGTGGGATCAGAGAGCCTCGGTATCCGATGATCCCTTGGATATGTATGACAGACCGGTAGGTTGGAATTCGTTTCCCTCCTATTCGGGTAGAGGGGAGTCTGTTTGGGCCCCGATACGAGGCGAGAGGGGAGTCTGCTGGGGGCCCCGATCGCGAAATGTTTATGTGATCCGTTACACGGTGCAGTACCATGTTTGATGATATGTGAAGATTTACGATGAGTTTTTATAAATGTTTTCATACTGTTTTCGGCGGGAATTCACTAGACCTTTTGGTCTAACCCTCGCTTTTCAAAAACTAAAACCTTTTCAGGTAAGCAAATAGTAGGAGGCTCAGGTAAGTGAGCAAGAGAAAGATAGAGTACAGATGCAGCTAGAGACAGTGCAAGTGCCTCTTGTAGAAGCTAGATTATTCTCAGTTGTGTATAGGTTATTTCCACCAACCTAAGTTTTAGATTGTTGTAATGAAATTTTGGGACCCAGATTTGTAAATGTTATGTTTTTATGATAGGTATGTCCTGTTGTATTTTTGGGATGTTACAAATGGTATCAGAGCCATAGTTTAAGGGATTTAGGTGACCGGACGGGCCTAAACTTAAACTTTGGAGTAGAAATCACAACTGAGAATCAGGAAATGCGTTAGGAGGGCACTATTGTATATACAGGAAATGCGTTAAGAGGACCCTATTATAGAGATAGGACTAATAGGGTACTGAGGACTGTCATGTAAGGTAAGTTTGAGATTTCACCTGGCCAGTGTAATTGCGACTTACAGGTACATGTATGTGCTTAACCTGCCTTATTATTCCGAAGTGGTAGTCAGAAGCTAGTGTTTATGTCGTGTTCCAGTACTTTAGAATGTCAATAAGATCCCTGAGGGGTAGACTGAGACCCCTTGTTGGGGAAGTTTCATGAGAAGTCACTTATGATATGATGTATGTATACATCGTAGAGAAGAAATGTTGTATAGAGTGTTATGAGTCGTCTAGGGTAGCTCTTCGTGGATTCGAAGAGGATGAATGTTTGAGTTTGAATAAGACTCCTGTTTCGGGAGAGTCCCAGTTCTAGAAATCATGGGATAGATCGGTCGGGATGGTAAGGAAGGACTATGTCAAAATCTTGAAAGTTTCAATGGAGCCCTGACTTCTTAGTCGAGCTTTTCAATGGTAGGATCAATGAAATAGGATACCCATAGTGAATTGAAAGCATGTAGAGGTAGAATGTGAGACATTTGATATAAAATGAAAATAGTACGAGGAGGTAAGTAAGTAAGATGTGGAACGCATGTACAACAAGTTATTGCGTGACCGAGAGGGCAACCATTGGTCGAAGGTAAAGTGTCAAGGATAAGCGGCGTGAGTGAAGCGGTTGACCTTGTTTGAGTGAGTAGCCTTCAATTCCAAGTAGAGTCTCATGCATGGCGTTCTTTTATGTAACATGAAATTTTCACGATTTAAGTTAAATGCGTAAATATAAATTTTGATCGAAAATGAGTCAGAATGTGCACGCGTATGTTTAAAGAAAAGGTGATTTCATTCACATTGCACATTGAAATTTTGAGCTTAATGATTTGCAAAGTATTTCACACTTTTAATGATAAGTTAAATTTTTACAAAAAGGTCAAGAAAACGTTTGCCAGCAAAACTTTTACAATCAAATGAGTATTGATCTGTTGATATAATATAAATGAGTGAGAGAACCGACTGGTTTACTTGGTGTCAGTAATTTCTTTCAGAAATGTGTCGTATGAAAAGATTTTCATTCAATATATCACTGTCGTAATAACATCGTTCGGATTGAGTAAGATTAAGGTTCACGGGAAGATTCATGCAAGCAATTCTCGAATCGTTGTGCAGGGCATAGAAGTTATAATAGTAATGGGGTCGGGTGTACCCAAGTTGTTTCCAAATGTTGTTTATTTAAAATGATAAAATGTGTGGAATGATTTATTTACTGCGTGGTCATGCATGAAGGCTGTGAACTCACTAGTGTTGGTTCTATATGCTCAAGAATGATTATAAAATAATATTACCGGTAATATATGATCCTATACGGTCACACCGAACAACAAGTAGACACCAAATTGATATTTATAAGAATTTGATTCTTGATAAATATTAATTAATTCTTGAAAATATTAATGAACATGATTTATAATATTAGATGCAAATAATAAATCTTGGTTATATAAAATAATACATATGATGGATTTATTTTATAACTAAAATTGAAAGGAGGGACTTGAGGATAAAGTTTAAGAAAATTAAAATATGATTTTAACCATCTTAAACTAGGAGGGTTTATTTTGTAATATTGCATGGACTCTCATTGGACCCTTTTTATGGTCCAATAGAAAATGCCCTTGCTTTTAATATAGTTGGCATTGTCAAGAGAGAGTAACTAGACAACATACCAACCAAGCAACTCTCTCTTCCCTCTCTTCCCATTTTCGGCCGAAATCAACACACACAAGGTGTGTGTGTTTTGTTCTTCTTCTCAACTCAAGTCTATTGTATTCTTGAACTAGAAGTGGTCTTTTGCATCTTTACTCAAGGAAGTACTAGCATACATCAAGGTGTTGGAGCTTGTGGTGGACTTCTCTAGAGGGACTCTTTTTTGAGTTCTTGCCATCTCCATCTTCATCAAACTAGAAGACTTTGCAAAGGACTACAAAGGTTGTATTTTCTAAAACCCCCTATGTATGTTCTATAATCTTTCATGTTCATGCAAATGGATCCTTGGTGGGTGTTAAAATGTTTTAATGTTGTTCAAAGTTTTTAAGCTTCCATTGCAAATGTTTTGATTTTTGAAATCGATTTTTGAACAAGACCCAACAAGTGGTATCAGAGCCTCTTTTGCATGCGTGTTTAGATTTTTGTTTATATGAAAAATACTTGGTTTTTGGAAGCCATGGGTGATTTTTCATTTTGTATGAAGAAGTTCATACATGGCATCTTTGGCAAAAAAAATTAATTGTTATTTTATGTGACCAAAAATTTCCATGCATTTTTTGGTCATAAAAGTTGCCTTAGAAAAACAAAGTGTTTGTTTATATTTTTGTTAAATGTAAATAATGTGTATAAACAAGCCAAAGACCCATTTTATTTTTAAGATGGTTGTAATATTTATTTTTCCATAAAGTATGTAATAGTAAATAAGCTTTCCTCATTTTTTTGTTATTTTATATATATATATATATATATATATATATATATATATATATATATATATAAATAGATCTATGTTAGATTAGATTTATTTATATAAAAAATAACAAGTTTGAAGAATGAAGACCTTTTGAGGACTTTCAAGAAGCCATGGAGTTCCTAGAAGTTATGCATGCATTTGGATGTTCTTGCAAGTGGGAGCTTGAAGACCTCAAATTTGGATTTTTTGGCCATCTTATCCCTTAGAAATGGACTTGACATTCTTGTTTGGTTCACAAGAATTGTCACTAGAAATTTGGCTTGGTTTATACACTTTTTGCATTATGTTGATTATTTTTTATGTTGATATTATCATGTGTGGTTGAAATAGGATTTTGCATGCTAGATAATATTTTGAACATAAAATTAAATCATATTTTGGAGTTTGGTTTTTCAAAGTAACATTTTATTGTAAAATGATAACATTGAGTTTTTAAAATAAAAAGGAGTTTTATTCTAAAACTCTTGAAATTTTGAAATGGTAAAATGAGTTAAAATTGTGATTTTAAAACTCATCCAAACTTCATGTCTAAATAATAAAAGGTTGTTTTATTAAAAGGACTATAATTGATTCTAATGCGGTCAACTCTAAATTTAATATATGATATAAATTTAAAATTGACCGCATCAAAATAGTTAATAAAATGGAGATTTTATTTTAGACTAAAAGAACCAATAAAAGTTTTTTTTAAGTACCATGTGTTATTGGATGCATGCAATAATATGGTACTATGAGTTTTAAAATTAAAATTGAGATTTTGAATTTTATGAAAAAAGTTAAAATGGAGATTTTGAAACTCATACAAACTCATAGTCTAATAATAAAAGTGTTTATTGAAAGACTATAAATGGTTCTTATTATGATCAAACTCAAACGATAATATATGATATTAACAAATGATCATATATAATTAGTTGATAAAATAGAGATTTTATTTAACTAAAAGGAACCATTTAATGAGAAATAAGATTTTAAATATAGTACCATATCTTATTGAATACTAACACATGATACTAAAATGTATACAAAACTAGAATTGTAATGCATCTAAAATCCCTTTTATAAATGCAAGTATGTGCCGTCCTTTTGAGAAACACTCAATACGTCGCTATGACACCCTTGTGGGATAAAGGTCACCTAACCACTTGGATTGTCTTGAGATGGATGAGGTGATTCTTATGTCTTTGTTGGATAAATGTCACCTAACCGCATGGATGTGAGTTTCACATGTTGTTTCAAGTAGGATGACTTGATTGGGAATCTTTTGTGATAAAGATCACCTAAGCATTAGAAACCCAAGGCATAGATGGGATCAAACATGCCAATTAACAAACAAGTTGTTAAGGATCCCATAACGCTAGGAATTACATTCGATGTAATCGATAAACGTTATCTACCTTGTTGGATTAAATGGACGGGATAAAGGTCACCTAACCGTTTCATTTGTTTTGCAACGTTGGATCCTAGATTTTATGCAAATTAATGTTTTTAGAAAACTAAAGGGTAATTAGTTTGCTAACAATTAATATTGAAAATACTATATTAACTTTGTTAAATTTTGTAGATGGCCTAAAATGCAAACACTACAGTTAACACATCACTAAGACCTTTTCTTTTGGAAGAAAAGTTAACCACTCAGAACTTCCCAATTTGTTTTCAAAACATTGAGACGCGTTCTCAGACGTGAAAACAAATCATACGTACTCCTCGTACCTATTCCTCAAGAACCTCCTCTTACCTCCATAGAAGCTAACGATACTTGATTGAAACATAATGATGATTCAATCAATGTATCACGTCTTATTCTTGAAACCATGGTTCCATCCTTACTAGAAAGAATGGAAACGTTTCCACTGAGGGCATTTGACATGGTAAACCGATTATGGGAATGTTACCAAATATATATGGTCCGTGAACGCTTCAATACTATTGGGGTACTTCACAGGACAAATATGGAGGAAGACCAAGATGTAAGCTCTTATATTCACAAAATGAGGACGCACCTTGACTATTTGGATAGACTTGGCTATCCTTATTCCAATGGGAGAGCCGTAGATGTGATCCTCAAATCTCTGACCAAAGCATTTGATGTTTTTGTCGAGAATCTGAATATAGACCTCGAGAAGATTTCAGTCCCAGAATTGCATACGATGCTAAAAACTGCTGAAATGAATCTTCCCATGGTAACAGTTACATATGATAAATGTGGCAACATTGGTCATAGAAGAGGAGATTGCCCTTCTGAGAAATAAATGTTTTCTAGTGAAGGAAAGTCCTTCAGGTATCTATATTTTAGATAGAACTTTTACCTTTCTATCTTGCACTTGTGTATTTGATACTAAGTGTGGAACTCACTTTTGTAAAATGTTACAGATGATTAAGAAAGGTAAGTGACTGAATGACAAGCAAAATGGTGATCCATATAAGCAAGGAAGCAAGATTGCATACCAGGCTTATAAGAGATTTTATTTTGAAACCATTTGGCTTGTATTATTAAACAATGTTTGTTTCGAACAATATTTGAATTTAGTTTGACTAAATTATTATTCAGTCACATGTTTATTGATTGAATGAAATTCACTTAACCGTTTTGGAAACGATTATATTCATATTCAAAAATGAATTATTCCATTTCGAGAACTAGTCCTCTTAATTGAATAATAAAGTGAATCTCAAAAGCTTTCTAAAAACCTAGTTCTATATAAACACCCTAAGACTCAAATGTGATTTGAATCATATCTACACATGAAATAGTCAACTGGATCAAGTAAATATTAAACGCATATCTCAACTTCAAAATGTGGTATTTTAAAGACAAATAAAATGTTTTTCCTTTTGATATATGGATCTTGATAAGTTGAATATAGCTCCTTTCTCTAGTTATAGCAAAAGGAGAAAAAGGTTTTGTTAGAATTGATACATGTTGATGTATGTGGCCTTTCAAAACCAAGTCTAGATATGGTGATAGATAAAACAATATCTTCACTAGCGATTTCAAACGTTGAAGTTATGTTTATGAAACATAAGCATGAAGCATTTGATATGATCAAACTGTTTCAAAGTTAAGTTTAAGAAAACAACTCAGCAGGACCATTGAAGTCTTTTCTGATATAGGAGGATAGTAACTAAACCAAGAACTCTTGGATCATCTTAGAAATTGTGTATATCCGAAAGGATGAACCGAACCTTATTAGATATAGGTTTGCACTATGATGAGTAGAAGTACTATTCCTAGTTACTGTAAACCGTACTTTATGACACCAACCAAAAAGGTAGAACAAGACACCTTATAAGATTTCGTATGAAAATTTTTCATCCTTAGTCTTGGTTAAAGGTGTGGGTTTATGAAGCTTATGTAAGACAATAAGCTTCAAGCAAACTCAACCCAATATCTACCAAATGCATATTTTGTAGAATATACTATAAATTGTTTTATATACCGATTCTACAATCCCACAAACAATAAAATTGTTTATTGTTCTAAAGCCAAGTTCTTAGAAAGCAAGTTTTAATGGGCAAGGCAAATGGGAGATTTAAGGAACTTGAAGGAATCAAGAACCTCATAACCTAATGCACTTATTGGTTGGCACTAGTTATCAAAGGTTGTTGAAACTGAGCAATTTGATTGATCAGAAACTTAGTAAAAACACCAAGTGTTCGCAAATCTAGTAGAATCATTCAGAAATTCGAGAGATATCGATTTCTTATAACTAATGAAGAGTGATATATGAATGGGTTCTAGTAAACCCATCAACTACTAAAGTGCTTTGTCAGATTCTGAATCTGGTAAGTGGCTTAGAGTCATGAACACTGAGATACAATCCATTCATGGATCAGTACAACTATCACAAAGCATAAGTCTTCATTTTGACAGTAAAATTAAAAGTTTAATTTTCATCAAAATATAAGATGACTCGTGCATTTACTAAAACTAGTGGGAGCACAGTAAAATTCCAAATCTTGTATGTGCAAGACATACTAGTATTTGGAAATTAACTTTCCGACTTAGCAAAACATCATATTTTTGCTCGGACAGTATTTCTTTAATAAAAAGACTTAGAAAGGGCTAATTTTATTCTTGAAATAGAGATCTTTAAATATTGGATCAAGACGACTTATAGGTATAAGTCAAAGTGCATAAGTAGACATGATCTTGAAAGATTCAAGATGCAAGGCTCTAAAGATAATTTCTTGCAAGTATGATAACACATCATTTTGAACATGTCTCAATGTTCTAGCACAAAGGCTGAGCTAGATAAAATGATTGATGTTCCATATGCTTCGGCAATTGAATCTATCATATATGCAATGACATGCACTAGATCCATTATATCATAATGCTTTAGAGCATTAGAAGAAGATACGAGGAAAGGTCATTGGATGACTATAAAGAACAATTTAAGGTACTTACGAAGAACAAAGGAAGTGTTCCTTAACTGAGGGTTGGAAGAAGATCATAGTAAAATGTTACACTAATGACAGCTTCCACAAGGATCGAGAAGGTTCTCGACCACAAAAGGGAAATATCTTCATTATGAATAAAGAAGTAGTTCGCTTGAAAAGGTTCCAAGTGAAGGTAAAGTTGCATAATACACTACAAAATAAGAATACATTGTTGTTTTAGAAGCCACAAAAGAAAGATGCTTGGATGAAAGAGTTCATTGAAAAGCTAGGTAGATACCTCCCATTCAGGATCATCTAGAAATCCTTTGTGAGAATGTGGGTGCCATTACGCGAGCTAAAGGACCCTATCTCACATCAGAGTACCAAGCATCTACTCCAAACATTTAACTATATTCGGAATAAAGTTAAAGATGGAGATGTTAGTGTTCACAAAGTTTACACAAATCAAGTTTCTGGATGAACCCATTCACGAAGCTCCTTTCATAAGCTAATCTTGAAGGGTCATGTTTGAGCTATAGGATTTCGTTATTCTAATGATGGGATTTGATTTGAATTTAGTATTTGGATATTGGAACAGGTTAAGCAACAAGTATAGTATTTAAGTTAGATATATGGGATATGATCTTTTACATACTCGTTGTGTTCTATATTAGCATGTTTAATCCTAGAATAAATTAGTTATTCTAAATGTCCATAGTCGATCATAGTTGTGGGAGCAACTATGAAGTAAGACTAATATGAATTGGATTGGTTGACTTTTAAGAGTAAAAGTGGCAAAGTGTTGCAACCAAGTTCATAGGTACTTGTTAGGGAACAAGTATTGGACCTGACCCGCTTCAAGATCACCTCATGGATCGTCGTCATAAGTGATTCTTGAATAAAGGTAGTATCCTTGTATTCTTCGACCTGAGATGCATATTTGGGACTCAAGTGTAGGGAATGTTATGCTTTGATATGGTTAACCGTTGTTCTTGAAAGAGGCATCTATAAAGGCCATTATTGGGCATGACATGAACTGCATAAGAGGCGTATGTAGTCAAGATGGGATTTGTTTCTCTTAATATGTTAAGAGTGAGACATCTAAGGCGCCGTACCAAAAGTTGAACAATAGATGAGAATGATAGTGATCAATGTCTCATGTTCAACATGATGTCCAAACAAAGGGATAACTGATACCACACCTAATACATCAATGGAAGTTATGAGCTTGTGGGAATTGGATGTTGTTGAATGGCACTTACAGTCATACATTGCTGGGGGCAGTGAGATGTTGCTAGACGTCCACCACTGTCTATATCATTCTATAATGCAATCTTGAGCAAGTGGGAGATTGTTGGTTCTATATGCTCAAGAATGATTATAAAATAATATTACCGGTAATATATGATCCTATTGATATTTATAAGAATTTGATTCTTGATAAATATTAATTAATTCTTGAAAATATTAATGAATATGATTTATAATATTAGATGCAAATAATAAATCTTGGTTATATAAAATAATACATATGATGGATTTATTTTATAACTAAAATTGAAAGGAGGGACTTGAGGAGAAAGTTTAAGAAAGTTAAAATATGATTTTAACCATCTTAAACTAGGAGGGTTTATTTTGTAATATTGCATGGACTCTCATTGGACCCTTTTTATGGTCCAATAGAAAATGCCCTTGCTTATAATATAGTTGGCATTTTCAAGAGAGAGTAACTAGACACCATACCAACCAAGCAACTCTCTCTTCCCTCTCTTCCCATTTTCGGCCGAAATCAACACACACAAGGTGTGTGTGTTTTGTTCTTCTTCTCAACTCAAGTCTATTGTATTCTTGAACTAGAAGTGGTCTTTTGCATCTTTACTCAAGGAAGTACTAGCATACATCAAGGTGTTGGAGCTTGTGGTGGACTTCTCTAGAGGGACTCTTCTTTGAGTTCTTGCCATCTCCATCTTCATCAAACTAGAAGACTTTGCAAAGGACTACAAATGTTATACTTTCTAAAACCCCCTATGTATGTTCTATAATCTTTCATGTTCATGTAAATGGATCCTTGGTGGGTGTTAAAATGTTTTAATGTTGTTCAAAGTTTTTAAGCTTCCGTTGCAAATGTTTTGATTTTTGAAATCGATTTTTGAACAAGACCCAACAACTAGGTCGTAAGATATTACATGTTAAGCTAAGGAAGAACTTCAAGAGTGGAAAAGTGTCGGACAAATCAAGAAAGAATGTTGTAGCTTTAGTTTTTGTGTTCAAGAGGAAAGGTGAACAGTGGTAGAATCGGAAGTGGACCTTGGTACCGGTTGGGTGAAGGTCTGTACCCTTGTGCAGTGACTGGAAATACAGTTGCCGAGGGACGATGGTTTCCGGAGGAAGGACTAGAAGTAATCAAGGTGTTGATTTTAGCAACTCGTTATGAGTAGTGTTGAGAGGCAGAAATGAAAAATCAACGGTGTGGAATATGAGTTTTGAGGTGAGCTTGTAATAAGGATGTTACATGAGTAAGTTTTGAAATAAGGGCGACGGATTTTGAGGTTGATTATGATATGTTGGTAGGATTAGGTTCCGTAAGTGAACCCATGTTAAAGAATATGTTAAGAAAGTAGTTGCAGGTCGACTATTGATGCCGAAGTCGGCAACCGTGCAAGATGGTTAAGGCCGAAGGCTTGAACCAGAAGAGCGAAAGTTGATAGAACACCTTGTGGGGGGTGCTAAGTTAGTGAGAGGCCGCTGTTGTTGAATAAGCGTTCTATTTACGAGGTGTGGAGGGTCCACAGAAGGATAAGGTGTGTAGCACAAACGGAGTGAGTGTAGACTATATCAGTCAGTAAGAAAATGTGTCGTGTCTATGAAAGGGCTCGGATCGTAAAGAGCTAGCTAGAATGTTTGTGTTTGAGCTAATTAAGAACTCGTGAGTTATAGTTCAACAAGTTGGGAAAAGACTAAGTAGCGAGATAGACTCGATTATGTATACGGGAGGATATGAAGGCAAGTTCGAATTGTGTGAATGATCATGAGAAATCTGGTCTGCAGTGTGATGTTATGGGCAAAGAGTGTACGGATGTGTAGTGACAGTAATTGTCAAGCTAAATGTGCCAGCTAGTGTCGTAGTGATGTGATGTTAGAGAGAGATGAAGCATCAGATAGAAGTTTTTTTGGGGGTTTCGGATGAGGTGTACGATTTGTTAACCAGATTGTTGGAGCACGTAGGGTGTAAGTTGACGTTGTGGTGTGATTATGTTCGGGATAGAATGTCGGAATGGTGGTGGGCGGTTACCCAAAGGAGAAACCAAGTGTTTTTACTTGTAAGAGTCGCTAAGTAAGCATATTTTGGGGTCATTGGAAGTTTAAAGAAGATGATGAGTGTGTTAGTCAAAATGTGGTGGAATAGATGTGAAATCCTTAAAGAATGTGAGCTGTTGCTTATGTGTGAAAGAATTGTCCGAGAAAGTAAAAGTTGGAGATTAAAGAATGTGTAGTGACGTCGAACACTGGTGTCGTTTCAAGACGACTTGGTTGAATGCCTTAAGTTAGGATCTTGGTGCAACTGTTTGGTTATGTAAGTAATGAGAAAGTGATATCAGCATGTGGAAAGGTCGGGAGAGAGGGGCAAGTTATGTTTGGTGGGCAGTGCTCCACGCTAACGTGGGGAGGTGAAGATAATATGTCGGAATAAGTGCGTAAATTGGAAGTAGTAAACTTAACAGTAATGCTGAAAGGTGCAGTGTTGTGTAGATTGTCATTGATAAGTGTGCGAACCGTAGGAAAGAGTATTGAGGAAGGGAAGTGTGTATGATTTTGTGCAGGGAAGGAGTGGATAAGACAGCTGAATGAGTTAAGTTAGTGACTTTGTGAGAAATGTATAAACGAGTTGGTCGTGCAGTGATTAAACTAATGAGAATAGTATGGTGTGACCATGGTTACTCCTCCCAGTTGAGTGAGGATAACCGGAGTTATGTTTTATATGACTGAACGAACGTGGCAATCAGCGAGGAATGGTTGTGTTTTGGGATAAGTTTAATTCGAGTAGGTGGACATTTCAACAATGGGTTTGAAGGTTCCTACTCTTAGTTACGTATAAGTATGGAGTGGTGAAGTGGTGAGGATATGAGAGATGGTTGACGAACTGTGGTCGAGGTGGTCCGAGAAAGGGAAATGTTATATGCATAGACGATTGTTGGTTGGGAGAAGTAATCTAGGATTGCTTGTATTACGATGAAGGAACTCTGGGTTGTGAGTTGACGGGACGTACAGGGTTGGCCTTGTGCCAAGCGGTCAAGTGAGTGATTGTTTAATTGTAAAAGAATCTCGTGTTGTGGCGGGGGATTCAGCCAAGTTCCTTCTTAAAGGAAGTATAGATGCATGAGAAGCCTTAGTGAATCTACTGTTGTCAAGATCGATCGAGTAGGAACAGTAGCCTACGAGTTAGAGTACCGTAAGAACTGAAGGGAATGCAACCAATGTTCCATGTTTCGAATTTAATGAGGTGGTTGACTGAGTCAGAAGTGGCATTACCTTGGGGAAGCGTTAGTTTTGGTGTGGGCAAGATACCCGCATCTTTTCCAATGAGGAATTCCGGGGACGGAATTCTTTTAAGGGGGGAATGTTGTAACAACCGGGTATTTCTTGTATGCGCTTTAGTTTAGTGGCCAATGTCTAAGAAAAGAAAGTTAAGTTGAGGGGCCTTTTGTGAAATTGTTGGAGAGTATAAAAGGGTGCAATCCCTAGGTTTAGTGAATTTTGCTTATTGTTTGGATGATTGGCGGCTGTAAGAGAAGAAAGGAAGAGAGTAAGAAGCATTTTGGGAGAAGTCTTGTTCAAGGAAGAAATTGTAAAGGTAATCTTCCCAAAATCGTTCTCCTAGTTATTGCAAGTTTCCTTCTCGTTTTGTCTAAGAAATGGGGGTGAAATCTGGAGGGATTGCTAGGTTTTTCACCTAAACACCCCTTTTATGAGTATTTTGGGTTTTGTTGATAATGTGTCGATTTCATAGTTTAAAAATGGAATTAGTGAGTGGTTTAAGGTTGGGGTTTGAACCCAGTTGTTTGCTTAATCAAACCCATAGCGGAAAACCTTGTTTTAATCACTTTTGGAAAATGAGATATCGCTCAGTTCGTAGTTACCGGGTGATTGCAGTGGTTACCGGGTAGGATATGTGTTCCCGGGTAGGAAACCTAATGGTTAGTTACCGGGTCTTGGTGAAAGTTACCGAGTAGTATAGTTCCCGGATTAAAAGAGTGGTTACCGGGTAAGCCGGTTACCGGATGCGGAGTACCCGGTAAGTGTTGAGTACCCGGTAAGTCTCTGCACCCGGTAAGTGCCGTGTACCCGGTAAGTGTTGTGTTCCGGTAAGTAGTCTGGATGTTTATTACTGATTAAGAAATGCTTGATCTTTTAGGTGTCAAGTTTGGTTAACTCGAGAGTAGAACGAGTGTGCGTTCAGTATCATCAAGGTGAGTTCCCTAAACCCTTTTTATGACTTAAGATGTAAAATGCTTTTAACTGATTATGGTACTATACGAGCATGAAATGTTTACGAACTGATGTACATGTTTCCCATGAAAATACTTATTTTATCTAAAGGAATATTTGGCATGATGAAATGAGAACTATGATTTACAAAGATTCTATGTTGCATGTTTTATGAAATGTATAAGTATGCTATGTGGAGTCGGTCTGCACTGTGGGATCAGAGAGCCTCGGGATCCGATGATCCCTTGGATATGTATGACAGACCGGTAGGTTGGAATTTGTTTCCCTCCTATTCGGGTAGAGGGGAGTCTGCTTGGGCCCCGATACGAGGCAAGAGGAGAGTCTGCTGGGGGCCCCGATCGCGGAATGTTTATGTGATCCGTTACACGGTGCAGTACCATGTTTGATGATATGTGAAGATTTACGATGAGTTTTTATAAATGTTTTCATACTGTTTATACATGTTGTTTTCGGAGGGAATTCATTAGACCTTTTGGTCTAACCCTCGCTTTTCAAACACTAAAACCTTTTCAGGTAAGCAAATAGTAGGAGGCTCAGGTAAGTGAGCAAAAGCAAGATAGAGTACAGATGCAGCTAGAGACAGTGCAAGTACCTCTTCTAGAAGCTAGATTATTCTCAGTTGTGTATAGGTTGTTTCCGCCAACCTAAGTTTTAGATTGTTGTAATGAAATTTTGGGACCCAGATTTGTAAATGTTATGTTTTAATGATAGGTATGTCTTGTTGTATTTTTGGGATGTTACAGCTGTCTTTGTTGTCTCAGGACTGATTGTTGATGGTGCTGAATCAGAGGTTGTGATGATTGTGGTACAATAGGCTGCTGATTTTAAACAGCTGTAGAGAGAGAAGATGTTTGCATCATTGTGGGTTGCATAACAGATTGTTGAGATGATTGCAAATGACCTGACTGTAACAAGTTCTGTTGTTGCTGCTGCCGAATGTGGGACTGCATTGAGGGTGTGATATTGTTATGTTGTAGCTTCTGTTTTGCAATTTGATGTAACTGCTGCTGATAAAGATAGTTTTGAGGTTGTTGTTGTTGTTGTTGTTGTTGCTGCTGTTGGGGAGTAAGTTGTTGCCTTCCTGGTATCTGTCTTTGATTTGCAAAATTATTGGAAGGTACCCCTGATCCCATTGTATTTCCTACAGAATTTTGTTGAACCTCAGGCATGTTTTGAATGTTCTGCAAGCTAGAATTTTGGCCAGCACCATTTGCCATGGGGGATTGCGGTAAGCCACTGCCAGGTGGCAGCGCAGATGATAAACTAGAAGAACCTTGCATTCCAGTTGAACTAATATTAGTGTGAATGCTCTGTGACAACAGTTGCTGCCCTGGTTGAGGATGGTTAGAGGGCACAGGAATAGGAAGAGGTTGTCCTTGGTTGTTCACTTGCTATATGACCTGAGAACCTATGCATTGCGACAATCAAAGAACAGGGAAAATTTTAGTAAAAAATATGATGAAGAAAAAAAAAACATATTCTAAGCAAACAAGAACTGAAGTTGAATCTAAGAATTTGTTCCTAACAAAGAACATTCAGGGGGCGTTTGGTTCGCAGAATGTTTTTGGATGGAATGGAATTTGTCAAAGGAATTTGACTTTGAAGGAATTGGAATGGAATGTTGTCAGGTTTGACCAGCTGTTTGGTTGACAGAATTGGAATGGAATCTGTTAAAGGAATTGGAATCTATCTGTTTGGTTCACAGAATGTAGCTTTGGAATTGGAATGAATTTTGGGTAAATGACCAAAATACCCTTTTGTTAATTTTAATTTTTTTAAACATAAGTCACATTTTTCTTGTAATATCAAACATCAAACATCCAGTTACTTAAGCATCGAACCTAAGCAAAAAATCAAACATCAAACATCCATTTAACATCAAACATCAAAAGCTTTTTCCCGTAATGCCAAACAACTCATTGTATCATAACACAACAACCAATTAAGCTAAAATCGGTCCAGAAAAGTTAAGCTAAAATCGGTCCAGAAAAGTTAAGCCAAGTCAAGAACCAGTTATAATTTTACCAGTTAAGCTAAAATCAGTCCAGAAAAGTTTCGGTCCAGAAGAAATCGAAAATAACCAGCTAAGAGAAATCGAAGAAATCAGAAGATAAAAAGAGAAATCGAAATGATATGCTAAAATCAAAACAACCAGAAGATATGCTAAAACGAGAGAGGAACCTGTGTGGAAGAACCCTGTGCGACGATGGAGAGAAAACGATGAAGAACCCTGTGCGACGATGGAGAGAAAACGAGAGTGGAACCCTGTGTGCGACGATGGAGAGAAAACGAGAGTGGCAAGGGTAGTTTTGGAAATAATAAAATGTTCAAATTCCATTCCTTTGGAATACCATGGTTAAGGGATGGAATGAAAAATGGATTGCCAATGGAATTGAATGGAATTTTAAAGATTCCATTTACTCAAAAGATTGAACCAAACACTGGAATGGAATCTGGTCAAAGGAATCTGACATTCCAATTCCACCAGATTCCACCAGAATCTGTGAACCAAACGGCACCTCAGAAGCTTTTAGTAGTCAGAAAAGCATACAATTTTCACTTAAAGCAAAAAAAATGGTACAGATATACATGGGCCAACAGCATGAGAACCAAGTAAAAGGAGTTGGTGTAAGTTATACTAATGCTGCCAACACAAACACAAATAGCAAATGTAGATTTTAAAATCAGCAAATTGCTTCAGATTGCAAGGTAACTATCATTCAAGGCAGGCTCATCACAAATCACAATTTAGAAAACTTTCAAAAATCTGGTGTGTAGAATTCTACATTTGCCTTACTACCTCCTAAATGGCAAGTCAGATCAAGTTACGAGTTAAAGCAGCTGCTAGTTGAAATTCTTACCTGGTTGGATTCTTTATGCGGCTTTCCAACAAGAAATGGCATAAATTATTCGTCCTTTCCATCCGAGTAGAAGCCATTGGTTGTCTACATCTATCATGAAATCCTTGTGATATAACCCCACTTTCTCTCGTGCCATTTTGACGATCCCACGAGAAAAAGGAAATGAGACGAAGCCTGCTCTGAGATTACGAGCATGCCACTGTTTGTATGTCTCGGGTCTTTCAACCCTCTCCCACCCCTCGCAGGCTATAACATTCAGAGCTTCTCTTCCAAACAGTTCTCTCTCAAGCAGCATCCTTTCAGATCGTTCACGGGGTACATTTGTTTCAAGCATATCAAATAGTGCCGAGAAATGAAAAAGAGCTTCTCTGAATCGAGTGACAAAAAATGGGGCGTTATAAGACCCATTGAGAATTCCGTGGATGAAGATATCCGGATTAATCTTTTTTATCAGGTTAAGAACCACGTTTCTAGCGCTGTCCACCCCAACAGTTTCATCAAGCAAGTTTTTTGAGCGATACATACAGTTGACCACTAAAAACTCACCTTCATCAAGCTTAAGATCTTCAACACTCACATCTTCCCATTTCTTTGCAATAGGATTATACTCAAATGGCACATTGAATTGGCTGGCATACTCCTTTAACCGAAGACCAGTCTCTTCAATTCTTTCGGCTGGCCTGAACCCAGGTTGAGGAAATTCAATTCCTGTTAACCGGAGCCTTGGCGGCCCACCATCCTTTTCTGAAATACGTTGAATGAAGGTGGGCCATTGAAAGCCATAGAGGATACCAAAATCAATGACGTGTATCCTCGTGGCATTCTCTGCCAATGCCATATCCCTTATCGTCCTGTTTGAGGCAAAATTCGATATCTTCCTGAAAGGGGAGGATGCAATATACAAATGGTATGCTTTAATGTAATCAGTAGAAGATGTTTTCTTGCTAACTAGTGCTCTATAAATTTGGGTACCGGTGCCAGCCAAACGTGCCTCTAGACCATTAGCAAAACAATGAGCTAACCTCTGACTCCCATCGCCAAATGGTGAAGCATGCTGCTTGATCTGTTTCAGAAGTTCACTTGCATTCCTTCGATCATCAGCAGCAATCGCCTGTGCACAAGTGATCAAAAGGGTTCTCAAATCTATCACTTCTTTTGTGTTTTTCTGTTTCCTACTCCGGCCTTTGCCTCTGCCTTTCCCCTTGCTTAAACCTTTTGGTTCCATTTCTTTGAGTTTGTCTTTGCTGGTTTCCTTGCGCAAGGTGTAGCGCAGAGACCGTAAAGCTACATCACCTTGTCCCTGACTACAAAGAAGGATCAAATCAATCTCTTTTGACCTCAAAGTAGAATCCTGATAGATCGCTGCCTGCTTAATACTCCTCTCTTTATCATCTTCATCATCTTCTCGGTAAGGACTTTTCCTCACCCTTGTCCCTGTCAGCAAGTTTCTCCCATCCACCATGACCATCAGTTCACTACCTTCACCATTCTGAACTTTAGGCCAAGATTCACCTCCATTGAAAGAAGCTAACAGCTTGTTATCACTTGGAAGAAACTTATTAGCTTCTTCAACACCCTTCTTAAACTTGAGCATCATTTGATTCTCATCACAAATCTCAGGGGGCTGAAAAGTGGTTGCAGGAGAATCAATAAACCCATCAATTATATTATTTCCACTGTTTGATGAACTTTGTAGATTTGACTCATAATCAGTGAATTCACCAACATATGTGTTGTGATCTGATGAGGAATAACAATCAGTTGGGCTCTCTATATATCGATCAACAGAAAACGAACCTTCATCATGATAGGAGGGTGATGGAGGATACTTCTTGCCAAGGACATCATAGAAGGACTTCTCTGCAGCTTGAAGGTCTAATGACTCATAAAGCATACACGACTTGTCCTCCATATCTTCTTCCATAAGCACCTGACTGATATACCCCAAAATCGCATCCGATAGATCACAATCGTCATGAAGCTCATCATCCAGACTCGATGTAACAACCGGAGACGAAGAACTGGTTGGTGGATCAAATTGTAAACCTCTAAAGTTGCGATCAAATTGTATACCTCTAAAGTTGCGATCGTAGACAGAAACAGAATCCAGATTCTGGTACGCGTTGACGCCATTGACCGGATCATAAACCGAACACGCATTTTCAAAAACGGGGGGATTATCTAGGGCTTTCGTATCTGGTAACACAGTAATACTTTGATTCCCGAATTGAATTCCATTTCCATTGGTGGAAGTAGCAAATCTCCCAAATTTTGGATCCATTTTACATCAACTGGATAGAAAAGTTGAATTTGAAATCTCAAGACACAGTCAAGTGGCAGGTAGACGATTTTGGAAGCCCTAGAGTCAGCATTTACAGAGCCACATCAACAATGGACGAAAATGAAGGTCTGAAGAAGCGATTTCAAAGAAAGGAAAGTGCATTAGAAAGAAAGAAAGAAAGAAAGAGGCGAACTGCATTGAACATTGACCATAAGGTTTCATGACTCATGAGTAGGGTATTGGTTCCTTCACATGTGAGAAGATAAGTCAACTACCGGAACCAAAGGGAAAAATACTAAAGAGTAAACTACAAATTTAGTCCCTGGTCGTTACCAGTTTTTTTAAAGTAGTCCCTATGCTTCAATAACTGCAAGTATAGTCAGTGGTCTTTGAAAATCGCTTTTAAAGTGGTCCCTCGTCGTTAACTCCGTTAAAAAACTCAGTTAAATGAAGGGTACTTTTGTCTTTTTACACTTTTTTTTTGTCTTTTTCTATTAAAATAAATTATTTTATATTTTGTATATTTATATTATATATATACATATACATATATAGGGTTGGGTTCACGTGAGACCAACATGTTTTCGTGAGACCACAAAATAACACTAAACCTTCACAACAATTCATTGTGAAGGTATGAAAAACAGCAAACCTTCACAACAAAAACACTGTGAAGGTTTACCATCACAATACCTTCACAGTCTTTTGTTGTGAAGGTTTAGTGTTATTTTTGTGGTCTCACGAAAATAGTTTGGTCTCACATGATCTCAAGTCTAAATATATATATATACACACACACATATATATATATATATATAGGGAGCTTCAAATGAAACCAGTAAAAAAGATGAAACCAATGAAACTCGATCTCAGCCGTCCTTTTTCTTGATCAACGATTGAGGGATTTTTGAATTTAAAAAATAGGGAAAGGGTATTTTGGGAATAGTTTTTAGGTATTTAATTTTGGAATATATTTAATTGATTTGAATTTATCTAATTATGGTTATTATCTCAATCTCTCTCTCTCACAAAATTCCGGCCCTCTCTCCCTCTCTCTCTCTCTCTCTCACAAAATTCCGGCCACCATGTGGGCGGCGTACCACTTTGTGGATCCAGCGGAGGCAGCGTTGCAGCCGACGATGGCGCCTGCGATGGCGATGATGTGGAGTATGATGAGGAAACTGCCGGCTAACGATGGAAACTGCCGGCTAACGATGGTTTTGTCACCCTATGTATTGATGCAGTTTTTGAAGCGGTTCCCATCCTCCAGCCATTCATTCTATTGAAGCCGGCGGTACTCTTTAGAAAATAAACAGTACGGTGCTTTTCTCCCAACAAAAATACACACATTAGATTAGCATATAGTTTGTAATTTCTTCATCGATTTCTTCGTATACCCGACCGCTTTGAATTTAGTATACCCGACCGTTTTTTTGAAATAATATTATTTTTTCTCCTATGAAACGTGAAAAAATTATGAAACTCACCGGTTTCATATTGTTTTTCTCCTATGAAATGTGAAAATTTCGAAAAAAACGGTTTATGAAACTTAAAAAACTCGAACTTATGAAAAAACTGTTATGAAACTCGAAAAATGTATGAAACTCGCCGGAATTTTGGGGGAGGTCGCCGGAGTGGGAGCAAGTCGCCGGATTGGAGATCGCCGGAGTAGGAGGAGGTCGCCGGAGAGAGAGATGAAGATAATTGAGAAAATTAAGGAAGTTTGTTAGTTGCTAAAATAATGGATATTCCTAAAATTACGAATTTGGAGAAAAAGACCCAAATACCCTCGGTTTCATGGTTTCATAAAATACAATGGTTTCAGAATAAGGGGACTCTCTCTCTCTCTATATATATATATATATATCTAATAGCAAACGATCCTAATTCCTATGGTATCAGAGCCAGAAACGGTGGAAATTAGTAAATGAATACTAAACTTTGTATATTTTTACAAAGGATATTTAAAGATAGTTTTAAATTTAAGAAAATAACTTCTTTTAATACGAACTGGATGTTAGTGTTGGTCAGCCTTTTTATGTCGGTGTTGGTCAGCCCAGTCGGATGGATTAGCGTAAGTGGCGCAAGCGATAAGACGCCCAGCCGGACCACGACTATTCATGGGTGGTCCCTCCGAAGGTGGTCCCTCTGATTATTCAACAAGTATTTAAAAGAAAGTACTACTCTTTAATTTTAAAACAACCATTTAAATAAATTTTGTTAAATAAATAAAGTTATGAATTTATTCACTAAGAAACATACTTCTAAAACTGATAGCATCGAAGAAAATGATTTTCATAAGAATTCTTCTGAAATCCATATTTCAAATATAGAACAAAGTCTAGAAAATTGGACAATTCCCAAACAAGATGTTAAAACAATTTATAAGATAGGAACTTTTGATTTTTTACAAGGATATTCAATCAAAACTGCAGAACAAACTGTTTCAATCAATCGAGATTATAATAATCTTACCCTCTTATCCAAATCATCTATAATACAACATAGACAAAAATATAAAATTTTACATTGTTGATCCAAACCCTCAGTGATTTGATAATGACCCTCCCTTAAACACTTAGTGAAAATTGTAAGTAAACAATATGTATCAGAGTTTCACTATCGCTGATAAGTACTAAGACCTTACAGTACCGCTGATAGGAACTCCCACTCTTTAGATTAGATATTCAGCGAACACTGTTCATCATCATATAGCTCTGAGCCTGTTCAGTCTATGAGATGATCGCTGATAAGTTAGTTGTTTACTTATGATCCCTGAAGACAAGTTTCACGTCAACCAAAGTTCTACGCTGAAGTCGAAGATCAAGCTCAAGAACCAGCGACATGTCTACTCATGAACTGATGCGGATATCAGCGAAGCAAGACCTGTCCATTCAACGTGAAGTATCAAGTAGAAGACTTCAGCAATCGCTGAACTTTATCATTTGCTGATAAAGATCTGACTCAACGAAAGCTGATCATGAAGTCTCCCTGTATGTTACTATTGCCTTACCTCCCTTGCACGTCTCCGTATGAACTGTCAGAACGGACATCCCTTTTGTCTGTAATCGTACAACAACTCTGATTCTATACTGCGTACCATGCAGCTACAAAGGTTGTCTACAAAGGTCAATGACATGCAACCACTCAGCTGCTGCCACGTGTAAAGACATACTGCCATGCATTAAATGCATGCAGTATATAAGAAGAACCTCACTTCAGTTTTGAAGTGTGCTCGGACCATCTTCTGATTTCTTATTGTTAAGTTATTATTCATAATTTCTTTAACTCTTTCTAGTACAAGAAACTTAGTGTTTCTCAAGACTTGTTTAGATTAGGTTTATCCTTAATCTTGTTCTGCAACAAGTTGTAAATTGTCTTGATTTATCAATAAACAATTTAGAAAAGTAAAAACGTGTGTTTGTATTCAACCCCCCCTTTTACAAACTTGTATAGCCCTTCGGGACCAACAAGTGGTATCAGAGCGGATTTGTTTAATCTCATAAACAAGATCTGATCTATACTAAGATTTCTCTTCCTAGTTATTTCTTAAAATGGATACCAACACAAACACAAACTATATCGACAACGGTTCTCTTACAAAACCCCCTAGATTCTCCAGAGATAATTTTAATCTATGGAAAAATAGGATGATTCTCTTCTTAGAAGGTGTAGACCCTACTATGCCTTATTATCTTGAAAACGGCCCATATATTCCTGTAAGAATTGATGTTGCAGTTCCAGCCGCTGAGAATAGACCTGCTATTCCAGAAAGGCTGATTCCTAAGGAAATTCATATGTGGACTGATGAAGATAAGAAGAAAGTGGCTATCGACACCAAAGCCAGATCCATACTCTCCATGGCTCTTCCTAACGAAGTCTACCATTCCGTCATGAACCTGAAAACCTCAAAAGCTATGTGGGACACAATCTGTGTTCAGTATGAAGGTACTTCTGAAGTCCAGGACTCTCGAAAGATCAACCTGGTAAGACAGTATGAAAGCTTCATTTGTGGTAAGAATGAAACTCTCTCTGAAGTACACCAACGTTTTAACTGCTTAATAATAGATCTAAAAACTGTTGGTAAGGAATATTCTAACTTTGAAGTACTGACAAAGTTCTTAGAATGTTTACCTGAAAGCTGGGACAGTTATTCTATGTGTCTCAAGCTGTCAAAGGATCTAAAATCAATGACCCTTTCTACCTTATATGGCACGATGCTGAATCATGAGCAATCGAGTCATCTTAAGAAGAATCTTGTAAAAGATTCCAAAAGCACCCCTGTTGCTTTAATCTCAGAGTCACCTTCCACTCAGCGATCGACTATCACTGTCACTGAGTTGAAAACTAACTCTGAAAGATCATCAGACTCTAACGTTTCAGATAATGATGAAACTCTGGCATTCCTGGCTAATAAGTTCAGGAGATTTGCTAGAAAGAGTAATTTCAAGAAGAATAAACCTCTTGCTATTACTGACAAGCCAAGATCATCAACCCCTGTTGATAAGGCTACTGCTACTTGCTATAACTGTGAAAAGATAGGACATTTTGATAGCGAGTGCAGGTTAAGGAAAGTCTCTAGACCCTCATCTTTCCCCAAGAAAAACTTTATTCCCAGGAATAGAGATGAAAAATATAAAAAGCTGAAAGAAAGGTATGCAAAGCTGAAAACCTTTAAGAAGAAAGGAAAAGGCCTCATGGCTGACTATGATTGGGCTGCCTCTGACGAAGAAGAACCATCTGACTCTGAAGATGATGATGAAGCCAATCTATGTCTCATGGCCAAACTTGAAAATGAGGAAGACAATTCTGACATTCCCTCTACTTCAACCTCTGCAACTCAGGTATCACCTTCCTTCTTTACCAATATTGCAAGTATTGATGAAGCTGATAGTCTTCGAAAGATCGATCTCTTGACTAGAAGTTTATATGAAGCCATGAATTGCAAAACTGTAGTTGAAAATCAAAACCTTGATCTCGCTGAACAGCTTAAAAATTGTCACCTTCAAATAGAAAATCTTTCTAAAATTGAAGAAGATTTTAAAGATCAAGTTCACCTAAATCAGCTAGTCAAAATCGAGCGCGAAGAAACTATCGCTGCATTAAAAGCTGAAAAAACTACTGTTGATGAATGGTATAATTCCTCAACAAAGATCACTGAGATAATTAAGTCTCAGATTCCCCTGAGTGATAAACGTGGTCTTGGTTACAAAGCTGATACTCTAGAACCAACCACTGATCGTTCCATGCTCTTATTTGGAACTTTCGTATCCTCAGTCGATGATACTTCATCCTCTCAGTGTTCCTCTTCTAAACCGCCCATCCCTGAGGAAATCTCTACCTTAACTTCTAAAGGTAAAGAAAAAGTTATTTATCCAAAACCTACCTCAGTCTTTAAAAACAAAGGTAAAGGAATTGCTTTTAACCAAAATCCTCAGAAGGGTACCTCTGTACCAAAGCTGAACGCTTCTAAAGCTTCAGTGACTTATCCCTCTGATTCAAAGAATAAGATCTATGGATTTATTCAGCGTGGATCTATTCAGTGATCTACTCCTAGAATCAAAGTGGAAATCATTGGTAAGAAATCCGAAGAACTAAATGTTCCTCCCATTTCAAAAACCAATAGCTTACTTGGTGCTGGTCCTTCTAATTCAAAATCTAAAGCTCAGCATGCAAATGGTCCTAGAACTACTTTTGGTTATAGGAAATGTTATCATTGTGGACTTACAAATCATATTCCTAGTAAGTGCCCCACATCCACCCAAGCTGAAAAGATAGCTAAGGTGAAGATCATTGCCCCCAAAGCAAAGAAGACCACTGAGGTTAAGAAATTAACCAAAGTGAAGACTAACAAAGCTGAATCTTCAAATGCTGCGTAGACTGCTGAACCTTCCACCTCTTCTTCTACCCCCACTGACAAGTGTGTACACATGGTTAAGTGGGTACCCAAGAAAAACTAATCTTCCTTTGTAATGCAGGTTAAGAAGGGTATCTGGTATCTCGATAGCGGATGCTCTAGACACATGACTGGTATGAAGAACCTGCTCACTGAGTACAAAGAAGAGAAGGGTCCCTCTGTAACTTTCGGTGGAAATGGAAAAGGACATACCCGAGGGTTTGGTGTACTATCTAATGGTACAACAACCTTCAGAAGAGTCGCATATGTTGAAGGGCTGAAGCATAATCTTCTAAGCATCAGTCAGCTTTGCGACAAGGATAACAAAGTAATCTTTACTATGGAATCCTGCTTTGTCGCTGACAAAAAGGAGAAGATAGCTCTCAGCGGTTATCGTTTGGAAAATGTTTATGTAATAAACATGGACTCAACAACCACTGAGAACTCCTGTTTCTTCTCAAAAGCCTCATCTGATGTCAACTGGCTATGGCATAAGAGGCTCTCTCATCTAAACTTCAAGACACTGAACACTCTTTCTTCAAAAGAGTTAGTCACTGGTCTACCTCAGCACTCATACGCCAAAGAATCCTTATGTTCAGCGTGTGAGAAAGGCAAGCAGACCAAAGCAAGCTTTAAGTCAAAACAAGTTTCCTCAGTATCATCTCCTCTACAACTTCTCCATATGGATTTGTTTGGCCCTGTTAACAAAAAATCCATCACTGGAAAGAAATATACACTGGTCATAGTTGATGAATTCTCTCGATATACATGGGTTATGTTTCTCCGTTCTAAGAGTGACACCCCTGAAGAACTCATCACCTTTGTTCGGAAAATGGAAACCCTGAACAACTTGATCGTTCGCTCAATAAGGAGTGATCATGGGACTGAATTCAAAAATAGTTCTCTTGGTTCCTTCTTTGAGAGTAAGGGCATTTCTCACCCATCATGCTCATCGATTCTCACCTGCCTACTCAGTTTTGGGCAGAAGCTGTCAACACTGCTTGTTTTACGCAAAACAGGTCACTGATAGTCAAAAGATTTAATAAAACAGCCTATGAACTTTTTCATGGGAGAAAGCCTTTTAATTAGCTTTTTTCACATCTTTGGATGTCAGTGTTTCATACTGAACAACAGAGATGCCCTTGGAAAGTTTGATCCTAAGGCTGATGATGGAATCTTTCTTGGATATTCTTCAATCTCCAAAGCCTTCAGAGTCTTCAATCGAAGAAGACAAACTGTTGAAGAAACTATTCACGTCACTTTTGACGAATCCCGCTCAGCGAACTCTCGACCTTCTGCTGATACTGAAGAACTGAATCAATGGATGTTTTCTCATCTTGGTGATTCAGAAGATATTCCCACTCCTCATACTCATACAGTTGAAGATGATAGTCCTACTATCATCCCAAACATGCAGAATAGTGAAGCTGAAACATCATGGGTCTCAGCAGTTCCTTTAAACACTATACCTGCTTCTGAACCAAATGTCTCAGACATTCCATCTACTTCTCAGCAATCAGTAAATGAGATGACATCTGCACCTACTCCTCTCTTGGCTGATTTTCCAGAAGTTGCTGAAACTTCATCTTCAGCTCCTCCAGTTCAATTTGAGTCAACGACTTATGCTCCTGCTCAGCGATGGACTGTAAATCACCCAATTGATCAAATTCTTGGTGATCCAAACGCTGGTGTTCAGACTAGACGAAGTGCAGGTAATGTTTGTTTATTTGTTAACTTTATTTCTCTAATTGAACCAAAAAAAATATATGATGCCCTCAAAGATCCAAACTAGGTCAGCGCCATGCAAGAAGAGCTGACTGAATTCGAAAGAAACAAAGTTTGGAAACTTGTTCGAAGACCAACTGACAAAACAGTGATAGGCACTAAATGGGTCTATCGAAACAAGTTGGACGAACATGGAACTATAACCCGCAATAAGGCTCGTCTTGTTGCTCAGGGATACAGACAAGAGGAAGGCATAGATTACGATGAAACATTTGCTCCAGTAGCAAGACTAGAATCTATTCGTCTATTCTTAGCATATGTTGTACACAAAGACTTCAAAGTATATTAGATGGATGTTAAGTCAGCATTTCTAAATGGAAAGCTGAATGAAGAAGTCTATGTGGAACAACCTCCAGGATTCTCAGATCCTAAGCGTCCAGGTTATGTATATAAACTGGATAAGGCACTTTATGGCTTAAAGCAAGCTCCTCGTGCATGGTATGACACTCTCTCTACTTATCTCCATATTGAACAATTTGAGCGTGGTAAAATCGATAAGACTCTATTCTTCAGGAAAGTAAAAGGTCATATTATTCTTGTTCAGATATATGTTGATGACATTATATTTGGTTCTACTAACCCTGACCTTTGTACTCGTTTTGCTGATTGAATAAAAGAAGAGTATAAAATGAGCATGATGGGTGAGCTAACATATTTCTTTGGTCTTCAGATAAAGCAAAATGAAAAAGGAACTTTCATTAATCAGGGAAAGTATGTTAAAGATATGCTGAAGAAATTCGATTTAACTCAGAGTTCATCTATGAAAACCTCTATGGCACCACCGCTGACACTAGACAAGGATTCAAATGGAATACCTGTTAATGTCACGCTGTACCGTGGGATGATCGGCTCTCTCTTGTATCTTACAGCTAGCCGACCCGATATTATGTACGCAACCTGTTTGTGTGCACGATATCAAGCTGAACCTAAGGAATCTCATATGATCGCTGTAATGCGAATCTTTCGTTACCTTAAGGGTACTATGAACCTCGTTCTTTGGTATCCCAAAGACTCAGGGTTTGATCTAATCGCCTATTCAGATAGTGATTTTGCAGGTTGCAAATTGGATAGGAAAAGCACCACAGGAGGCTGTCAGCTCCTGGGTTGAAAGCTGGTGAGTTGGACAAGTAAAAAGTAAAACTCTGTGTCCACCTCAACTGCTGAAGCTGAGTATGTAGCCGCTGGAAGCTGTTGTTCTCAGGTCTTGTGGATGAGAAATCAACTACTAGACTATGACCTTCAGCTCTCGAAAATTCCAATCTATTGCGACAGCACAAGTGCCATCGCTATAGCCAACAATCCAGTGCTACACTCAAAGACAAAACACATCGAAATCAGGTATCATTTTATCAAAGATCATGTGATGAATGGTGATATAGAACTTCATTTTATCCCAACTGACTATCAGTTAGCTGATCTGTTCACCAAACCTCTTGATGAGACAAGATTCAACTTTCTCATCAGCGAGCTTGGAATGCTGAACTTTAAAGAGTAAAATCTTCAGCGGTTCACATTTGATCAGCGATAGGATAAAATCAACTTGTATAACCCATTCTATCATTCTCTCTCTGAACATAATTGATTCGCTGATGTCAAGGTATGTTTTCTCTCTTACTCGCTGACGTTCGCATGTGAATGTAAGATTTCAAAACAAATTGCATCGCTGAATATCTGTTCCTTAACAGCGATACTTTGAAATTTCTTAAACCAACACTGATATTTCTATTCAGTGCTTCATATTTTCAAAAGTGTCCCTGAGTTTTCAAAACCTCAGAGACATCCTAAAATATGAAAGGACAGTTGTGACGTCATCGCAACGGATAAGCCCTGGCACGTTCTTTTTCTGACACACGATTGCACGTTTCGTTTACCTTCCAATCAAATGCAAACACGTGTCCGTGTCATGATGAAAATCTTTTCCCGCTCAAGATTTTCTCTCTCTCTACTCTCTCTATATAAACCATTTTGGGTTTATATTTTTCTCTTTACGCGAAAAACTTCTCCTCCAAGCAAGAAAAAGATTTACTGTTGCATTTTGAGCTCTAAAAATTTCCAGAAACTGTTCACCTTCTTCTTTGACGAACCAGGTTAATACTCTTATTATTTACCTACATTACTTGTTTATGATCTTATTCTTTTCTTTTAACAGATCAAACAAAAGAACTTTTATAAAATGAAATCATTTTCTGTTCATGATTTTATTAATACAACCTTCATGGTTGTTCTTCAAGTTTATATCAAAACTCGTAAACTTGTTATTCATATGTTTTTCCAGAATTCCTTCTTCAAATGAAAACTGGAAAACACATAATCTCTACGTTTTGTAACTCTTTCTCAAAACAAGAAAAACCCTAATCTTTCTCAAAGGGATTTTTGGCTAAATGAAATGGACAAAATTTAAAAACATCTTATTGGAAAATATTTCCACATTAAGACTATTTGTTTTGTTGATCTTTGGTTGAGCTGATTACAGAAATGGCTGCTCCTTCTACTGGTATTCCAACTGCTGAGAACACTACTGCTGCTGAGGAACTTGAAATCACCAAGGCTCCTCAGGTCAAGTTCAAAATTGAGGATATCTCTTTTACAAAATGAAACAACCTCCATGCGTTGTTCGATTTTCCTCCGAAGAAACAAGTCAAACATCTTGACGACGCTGTTAATTTTCTACAAACCTATTTCCTCTCTACAACCTTGACCATAACACCCCGACTCATCAGTTACTATTATCTCAATTTTGGTATATTGCCAGACATACTCAGCTACCATCATCCAAAGACCGTACCAAACTACTTGATGTCATCCTCTGTGACACTGATTTTGGCACCATCAAAATCAACCCTGCTATCATTCGAAAAGCACTGAATCTCCCTGTTGCCACCAAAGATAAACCATTTGTTCCTTTTCCTGATCCCAAGAGACATGCTGATAGAGAAACACTCATTGCATTCTTTGATGCAATGAAGTACGTTTGGGATCAAGGGAGAGATGAAAAAGCCGAGAAGAAACTGACTGCAATCAAGAAGTCAAAGATGCCCAGCGAGATGAACTTCATCTTCGCACACCTGATAAGCTTCATGACAGCGAAGAGTGGCTCCTCTGATCAAGCTGCTCAACCTCAGCAAGCCATGGGCTATGCATTGTTGAAGGGTCTCCATGTTGACTGGGCCTCGATAATCTACGACGATCTTACGCTCAGAGTAGATTTTGCTGATAGACCATCATGGGTTCCATACCCAAGATTCCTCAGCGCCATCTTGCAAACCGGCTTTAAGGATAACTACCCAAAAGTAGGAGACCTGAAACTCTCTCAGGTTGGCCCTAAGGTGCTCGACTTCAAGCCCCTGCCAAACGAGGTACGTCTCTCTACTCTCTTATCTATTCTCATCTCTCTACTCTCTTATCTATTCTCAATCCTCCTTCTTCTACTTTTGCGGCTCATTCAGTGGAAATCCCCACCGCTGATACCCCAGCTGCAACCTCCACTCCTTCTAGAAAAAGGAAACAATCTTCTACCCAACTTGGTTCCAAAAGAATCAAGAAAACCAAGGAGCAACCCCCCCAGCATTTACATGCTGAAGACTCCTCAGCTCATCTTGAAGAGCTGATGGAAAGTTCAGTGGTACGCTCTGCCACAGCTGAACAAGCCACCCCTTCCATCCCAGCTTCAGCGTCTCTAAACGCTGAAGTTATAAACTTAGAAATGAACCCACCTCCTTCAGCCTCTCTACAGACTGAAGTGATTCTCAGCGGATCCAACGCTGAACCCCGCACCCAACCATCATTCTCATCCTCCATTCCTCTCACCTCTTCTTTGGTCACTCAATCTATTCCCCTATTCTCCTCAACAACCGTCATCCTCAGCGACACTACTGCTGAACATTTTCAGAGGATGATAGGACACACCACAGGACCTGCAGGTACTTCCAGTCGTCTAGGAAATATTGAAGATGTTAGCTCCAAATATTCATAATATTAGAAGTATTGAAAAATAGGCTTAAGTATGAAAGAGTTCCACAGAAGCTCTGTGTTGATCCAAACCCTCAGTGATTTGATAATGACCCTCTCTTATATACTTAGTGAAAATTGTAAGTAAACAATATGTATCAGATTTTCACTATCGCTGATAAGTACTAAGATCTTACAGTACCGCTGATAGGAACTCTCGCTCTTTAAATTAAACATTCAGCGAACACTGTTCACCATTAATGCTCTGAGTCAGTTCAGTCATTATGATGATCGCTGATAAGTTAGTTGTTTACTTATGATCCCTGAAGACAAGTTTCACGTCAACAAAGGTTCTACGCTAAATTCGAAGATCAAGCTCAAGAACCAGCGACAAGTCTCCTAATGAACTGATGCGGATCAACGAAGACTCAGATTTGTCCACTCAACGTGAAGTATCAAGTACAAGACTTCAGCTATCGCTGAACTTTATCATTCGCTGAATAGAAAATGATAATGCTCTGAATCAACGAAAGCTGATCATGAAGTCCTCCGTACAAAGTACTTTTGTCTTAACCACCCTTGCACGACTCCGTACGAAATGTCAGAAAAGAACCTCCGACTGTCTGAAATCGTACAACCACTCTGATACTACACTGTTCATCCATGCGGCTACTAAGGTTGTCAACAAAGGTCAATGACATGCAACCAACAAGCTGATGACACGTGTAAAGTGTATACTGACTTGCATTAAATGCATGCAGTATATAAAGAGATGAACCCACTTCATTTGAAGTAACTTGCTAACTCTGGACAAGTTCAATCTCTTATCTCAAGATAGGTTATTATTAGTAATTTCCTTATCTGTCTTAGTGCAAGAAACCTTAGTGTTCCAACTTGTTTAGATTTAGGTTTATCCTTAATCTTGTTTCCGCAACAAGCTGTAAATTGTTAATGATTTATCAATAAACAATTTAGAAAAGTAAAATCTATGTGTTTGTATTCAACCCCCCCCCCTTCTACAAACTTGTATAGGCCTTCGGGACCAACAAGTGGTATTAGAGCGGATTTGTTTAGTCTCATAAACAAGATCTAATCTAGGATATTTCTCTTCCTTGCTATTATCTGAAAATGGCCACCAACACAAACACAAATTATATAGACAATGGTTCTCTTGCTAAACCCCCTAGATTTTCCAGAGATAACTTCAACTTATGGAAAAATAGGATGACACTCTTCTTAGAAGGTGTAGACCCTACTATGCCTTACTATCTCGAAAATGGTCCATTCATCCCTGTAAGAATTGATGCTGCAGTTCCAGCCGCTGAGAATAGACCTGCTATTCCAGAAAGGCTGGTCCCTAAGGAAATCTTTCAATGGACTGACAAAGATAAGAAGAAAGTGGCTATAGATACAAAAGCCAGATCCATACTATCCATGGCTCTTCCTGACGAAGTCTACCATTCCGTCATGAATCTGAAAACATCAAAAGCCATGTGGGACACAATATGTGTTCAGTATGAAGGAACGTCTGAAGTCCAGGACTCAAGAATGATCAACCTGGTAAGACAATACGAAAGCTTCATTTCTGGTAAGAATGAATCTCTCTCTGAAGTTCACCAACGTTTTAATTGTTTAATTATAGATCTGAAAACTGTTGGTAAGGAATATTCTAACTTTGAAGTTCTGACAAAGTTTCTAGAATGTTTACCTGAAAGCTGGGACAATTATTCTATGTGTCTCAAGCTGTCAAAGGATCTAAAATCAATGACCCTTTTGTAACACCCCAAAACAGGGGTTAACAAAAACTTCCATAAAACAGAAGAGTGGTACTCATTGCTAAAGAAAAAGTATTCATAAATACCATTACATAACCATTACTACAAAGATCTAGTTAATTATAACTACTAATGGACCACTAGCTTATTTGATCACTACTATAGCAAATCAAATATCAAAAGGACGTCGGAAAGTTCTATTATCAATCTTCCAATCTTTAACTCTCCAACAATGATCCCATGCTCACAACCCCGTTCTAGACCTTCTTGTGTCCGGAACCACTAATATCTGTAACACATAAAACACATAGCAAGTGTTAGGCTTTTAAAGCCTAAGTGAGGTTTACACATAATACATAGATTATAATCATAACATGTAGGAAGAACAATTCGATACATTCACAAATTGGATTCCATGGAGAAGGTCCATATCGCTACCCAGTTACATCATAATCGAAGATATACCTTGATCGATACCCCACGGCATTGTCACAAGGCATAACACAACGGAAAACCCCACGGTATCCGAAGGTATGAACGAAATACACTTACCCCACGGTATGTATGATTATATCTTCCAATGCCTACTAGGTGCTCCTCCAATTAAGTGAATACCAAATATGTTACTCCAAATAAGATTCAAAGCATATTAAGCACTTTAGCAATGGTCCAACCATTTATCATAATCCATACTACTTCCATGTAGTTCACATACATCCACATGTATTAATTCACATTCCATAAGAATTCAGTAATAAACCACCATGTTTACAATTCAAGAATAAGTCCATTAGGACCATTAAGCCATCATTTCATCATTAAGACATCTATTAGGCCATCATCTCAATTTCACATACCATTGATATATAATCAAACCAAACTCTTAACATCAACATTTATCATGGCATACTAAATAATAACCACAATTAATCCATTTTGACCATTAAGCCATCATTACTTCATTAAGACGTATATTAAGCCATCATCAAAATCACATACCAATGAAGTATAATCAAACCCAAACCTTTAACACTAACATTTACCATGGCATTCTAAGTAATAAAACACAATAAATCCACCATAACTTACTTGAACTTTTCTTGTTTCCCTCTTAACCATTAAGAGCTTATTAATCAAGATTTCTCACTATCAATACCAAAAATCAAGATAAAGTATGGTAGTAAGTATAATACAATCAATTAGATACAAGTTACTCACCTTTAATCTTCAATTGAAATAACCCTAAACTTGAAGTCTTGAACTTAATTTCTCCAACAAGAAGATGAATGATGCAAGCCCTAATTGAAGTTTGATTGTTAAGATTCAAATAACAATTACTTGAATTGGATTTAGTTTAATAGATTTGAACTTACCTTAGGTTGAATGAAGAAATCGTCTGAGAGAGAGCAAGAGGAGTAGTGAAATTCGTTTTTGAGAGTTCTAAGTATAAAGGGTTGATGACTAAGGGTAAAGAGGTGGGTTTAACCCCCTTTTGGCACGTCAGGAATTCGGCGCCGATCACCCGCGCCGATGCATCGGCGCCAAGCCATTGGCGCCGGGTTCTGTTTGCTACACTTCTCATCTTCCACTGATTTAGCCGTAACTTCTTCGTTAGAACTCCGTTTTTGCTCCGGAAAGAACCGTTGGACTCATATTCAAATTACCCATCCAACTAATCCATAAAATCTAATATTTAACTTTATTATCCATTTTTCAATTCTTTCCTTAAGGAATAAACTTACTGATTTCTATCGGGAGTTCTCAATTAATAAGTGAC
The DNA here is from genome assembly GCA_033807775.1 of Saussurea involucrata. Taxonomy (NCBI): domain Eukaryota; kingdom Viridiplantae; phylum Streptophyta; class Magnoliopsida; order Asterales; family Asteraceae; genus Saussurea; species Saussurea involucrata. The sequence goes on from CM066326.1 coordinate 19,097,127, forward strand.
AATTACGGGAATTACTTAGGAAATCACTTATAATTTAAGAAGTCAAAATATAAAGAAATATTAGGACTATTATTACTTACGAGGATTTTCCGGGTGTTACAATTCTCCCAACCTTAAAACGATTTCGTCCCCGAAATCTATATCCTTTACAACCCAAAGTCAACCGACTCACTGTCGACCAAAATTCAACAATTCCTAACAGGAATCTAAGTTCTATTAACACGGTCTATAAAGACAATTCTTCGAACAATTGTTTATTAACAAAGCCCCTACACATACGTTGTACTCATGTACAAATAAACGTTCCATCCATAGAGAAACTCCCAACCATACGACTTCAGTCATCTCCCAACCTTAAAATGTTCTATACATCTTGAATTCAGTTTCAAACTCTAAATCAATTTAAGGCTCAATTTATACTGAGACCAACCGAATCTCTAATTTCAATTGCCCCTATCGTTAACGGCCATTTTCATTCAAAGAGCTCTAATAGACTCCAAAATCCATCTCAATGATTAACCATCAAACGGACAGGTTCACTAATCACACACAAAGATTAGTTCACTAAAACCACTCATCACGAATGAGTATCTTAAGGTTACTACAACCATCACCATCATTCTTTTTAAAATCGGCTACAATTCCACGATTACACTAAAGGCGTTTGATCTTAAGCCCAAAAGTTGACACCTAATTATCACCAACCGTTGCACTCTAACCAAACCCACACATGAATTCCATTCACAAATAAAAATCTAAAAGGAACAAGGATTAATCTTTCATATTTCATGAACCTTACTTATTTCCCCATTATCCGCTCCCCAACTTAGATTTGTAAGCCTCCTTAAAGTAACCGTTTATCATTAAACCTTTACCCGACTATTGCTTGGTCTTTAATACCGTCGTCATCCACATCTCAATCTCCAGATCTCAAAATAACATTAACATATACTGCTTGAAAGTCTATACTCACTTTAAATTGAGCATACACACCACTTTTGAATACTTCCATATCTACAGCACCCATCACTACATCTATGACCCATACATTTCTCCAGTATAAAGTACTACCACTTCCTCACACCAATATCGCACTACGTGACCACAATGCAACCAAGCGCTAAAATTTTATCTATCAAAGGTGATAATTCCATTGAACCTGTAGTATAACTACATTCTTATGTCCGACCTTTCTATCATTACTTCCTACGTTAGCATGGAGTACTACCCTCCAATCAATATTTGTCTCTTTCCCCCACTTTACCACATACCGATAACACTTTCTCATCTTTATTAAACTTCCTATGATTCAAAATCATAAACTTGTTTAGCGACTCACACAACCAAATTCACTTTGGATAAACTCATACTACCACTCGGCATTCTATTCCAATAATAGCCAAATCACTACATCATCTTACAATCACATATTCCAACAGCTTATTGACAACTAGCACCATTCATCTGGAATCCCCGAAAAGACTTTCATCTAATGTTCCCTCTTTATAACTTCTTATTACTGCTGGCACATTTATCTTGATAATTAATGCTACTACTCGTTTGTACATTCTCCACTCATAACATCTCACAGCAGATCAGATACCTCCTGGTCATTCATACACAAATCAAATTTACCTTCATGCTCTCCCGCACAATTAACCGAATCTATTTCATTACTTTATTCCTCCCCAACTTAGTTTGGTTTACTACTCACGAGTTTCTAATTAACTTAAACTTACCCGCTTCATACTACTTCTTTGTAATTCCAAACCATTTTATATACTGTGCACACTCCATCACGAGTCGACATAGTCCATACCCTTACCATATTCGTGCCTAATTCTTCATTCTATATAAACCATTTACACCATATGTAGAATGTTCATCTACTACAATAGTCTTTCACTTTGCTAACACCCCTCCACAAGGTGATCCTTCAACTTTTAGTCTTCCGATTCTGACTTAACATTCATACATGATCTCAACAGAAAACTCAATGTATTCATATTATGTAAACTTTAATTATAATACAATTCATGTAATTCCAACCCTCAAGCCTATGTCAAGTTAATTTAAACCGACGAATACCCCTAAGACTCAACCGAATCTAAAACCAAGCCATCCGCTCAAAGGGTCTATTGATCATTTATCAATTATCAACTCATGAAATTTAAAATACATCTAATCCCACATCATGCAACACACGCCTCGAGACCTGATAATCTCACGACCTCTTTATTGCTACTTTCCCAATGAAGTCATTTCATATATGTATCCATATGTATCCATATGTACACGTATATACAACTCTATATACTCCACAATATAAATATACATATTATTATTTTGCCATAGATCACTAGTCCCAAAAGTACTAAAATTACAAGACCATCAAACTGTCCTCGCACATAAGACCAAAAGTTAAACCGACACTTATTAAAATGTGATTAAACATATAACACACCATAATTATTGTACAACTACAATAAACTTCTAAAAGCGTATTTCGAGCACCTAACTTCCACTTATGTAATAATTTAACCAAAACCTTTTCCACTCGTGATTTATTCGCCAATCACTCAAATCCCCACATATGGTGTTTCACAAGATATGTATTGTCCGCATTCTACAACATTCTCAGTCCACCGTACACGATAATATTCGCTTTGCGCATACCCTCTGCATAACAGCATGCCGGTACCGCTCATAATTTAGTTCTGCCCGCACAAGCATACGCGGGACACACCCAGACCGCACCCTGTGACAGGCAAAAGGCCTCATACATCTTACACAACTGCCGACTTTAATGTCAATAGTCGACCTATCGATACTTCTTTAATCTATTCATTAATAAGGACTGAACTTAATCCTTTCGACAATACATATTACAATTTACATCTCATCGTCTTCATTTCAAACTTATTCGTGCAATACTAATATCACAAGATCACCATAAATTCTTATTTAACGTCGAGAGTATTTCCTTACTGTCTCACCATACTACTCATAGCAATTTTGCTAATTCCATCACCTTGATTTCTACTAATCCTTCCTCCGGACACTACTGTCCCTTGCCAACTGTATTTCTAGTTACCAAACAAGGGTATAGACCTTCTTACAACCGACGCTAAAGTCCACTTTCAACTCTCCCATTGTTCACCTTCCTCCTAAACACCATTACCAAAACTTACAAACATTCTCCCATGGTTTATCCAACACCTCTCCATTCTCAGAGTTCTTTCTTAGCTTAAAGCAATATTTTACGACTTAATTCGTTCATAACCTTCATACATAACAATGTATTAAATGTATTATTTCGCACATTCCCTCCTTTTAAAGAACAACTCTTGGAGCAACTTGGGTACACATGACCCCAAGATTCTTATAACTTTAATGTACTGCACAACGATCACGAGAATCATTTGCATACTACTTTCCGCAAAACTTAATCTTTTTCAACCAAAACGATATTGTTATGATCGTAGTATATTTAATGAAAATCTTTTCATACGACAAAAGTTGCAAGAAATTACCGACACAAAGTAAGCTAGTCGGTTCTCACACTCATCTATATTTAACTTTTCTTGTAAAGTATAATGTATTTTGCAAATTACTAAGCTCAAAATTTGACTGCGCGACGTAAATGGTATTACCTCTTTCTTATAATACCCACGTATACCTACTGACTCATCATCGACTAAATTGTTATTTATGCATTTGTTTTGAAATCACAAAAACCCATGTAACACACACTCGAAGACACCATGCATAAAACTCTACTTGCAATTGAAGGCTATTTGCTCAAACAAGGTCTATCGTTTAACTCACGCAACTTATCATTGACGCCCTATTTTCAACCAATGGTTACCCCCTCAACATTCTAACACTTGTTATATATGCCTTTCAAAGCTCACTTACTCAACCATTTCAGACTATACCCGTCTTGATCAAACATCTTACATTCTATTTCCACACATTTTAATCCACTTACTTAAGGTTGTCCTGGCGGGCTTTCATGAGTCCCGTCAGTTCCAGGTTGTCCTTCCAATCCTCAATCATTTACCAATCTGTCCTCCAAAGAATTGAAAGACCTTGGTAGTGTTTTTACCATCACTACGCTATCGAACAAAAGTTAACCCTGAAAAATGGTTATATAAATATAAACACACGAAACGTACTTTACCGATCATTAGTCACTGGAACAATTTAGAAACAAGTATACTTATGTAACAATATATTCATAATAACAGTAGCTAATTGCGATTATGAATGTATCATACATGAGAATCCTCATTACCGTCGTTACCGTACTAATTTCACGTATTTCTGTCGACCCTAAGGCCATCCCGTCTTAACGCTTCTACCCACTCTCACAATTCATAACTTAATTCATCTCAGCTTAAGTCTAAGTATTTCCTCATCATACTTAGTTCACTTAAACTAAAGCTCTGATACCAACTTGTAACACCCCAAAACAGGGGTTAACAAAAACTTCCATAAAACGGAAGAGTGGTACTCATTGCTAAAGAAAAAGTATTCATAAATACCATTACATAACCATTACTACAAAGATCTAGTTAATTATAACTACTAATGGACCACTAGCTTATTTGATCACTACTATAGCAAATCAAATATCAAAAGGACGTCGGAAAGTTCTATTATCAATCTTCCAATCTTTAACTCTCCAACAATGATCCCATGCTCACAACCCCGTTCTAGACCTTCTTGTGTCCGGAACCACTAATATCTGTAACACATAAAACACATAGCAAGTGTTAGGCTTTTAAAGCCTAAGTGAGGTTTACACATAATACATAGATTATAATCATAACATGTAGGAAGAACAATTCGATACATTCACAAATTGGATTCCATGGAGAAGGTCCATATCGCTACCCAGTTACATCATAATCGAAGATATACCTTGATCGATACCCCACGGCATTGTCACAAGGCATAACACAACGGAAAACCCCACGGTATCCGAAGGTATGAACGAAATACACTTACCCCACAGTATGTATGATTATATCTTCCAATGCCTACTAGGTGCTCCTCCAATTAAGTGAATACCAAATATGTTACTCCAAATAAGATTCAAAGCATATTAAGCACTTTAGCAATGGTCCAACCATTTATCATAATCCATACTACTTCCATGTAGTTCACATACATCCACATGTATTAATTCACATTCCATAAGAATTCAGTAATAAACCACCATGTTTACAATTCAAGAATAAGTCCATTAGGACCATTAAGCCATCATTTCATCATTAAGACATCTATTAGGCCATCATCTCAATTTCACATACCATTGATATATAATCAAACCAAACTCTTAACATCAACATTTATCATGGCATACTAAATAATAACCACAATTAATCCATTTTGACCATTAAGCCATCATTACTTCATTAAGACGTATATTAAGCCATCATCAAAATCACATACCAATGAAGTATAATCAAACCCAAACCTTTAACACTAACATTTACCATGGCATTCTAAGTAATAAAACACAATAAATCCACCATAACTTACTTGAACTTTTCTTGTTTCCCTCTTAACCATTAAGAGCTTATTAATCAAGATTTCTCACTATCAATACCAAAAATCAAGATAAAGTATGGTAGTAAGTATAATACAATCAATTAGATACAAGTTACTCACCTTTAATCTTCAATTGAAATAACCCTAAACTTGAAGTCTTGAACTTAATTTCTCCAACAAGAAGATGAATGATGCAAGCCCTAATTGAAGTTTGATTGTTAAGATTCAAATAAAAATTACTTGGATTGGATTTAGTTTAATAGATTTGAACTTACCTTAGGTTGAATGAAGAAATCGTCTGAGAGAGAGCAAGAGCAGTAGTGAAATTCGTTTTTGAGAGTTCTAAGTATAAAGGGTTGATGACTAAGGGTAAAGAGGTGGGTTTAACCCCCTTTTGGCACGTCAGGAATTCGGCGCCGATCACCCGCGCCGATGCATCGGCGCCAAGCCATTGGCGCCGGGTTCTGTTTGCTACACTTCTCATCTTCCACTGATTTAGCCGTAACTTCTTCGTTAGAACTCCGTTTTTGCTCCGGAAAAAACCGTTGGACTCGTATTCAAATTACCCATCCAACTAATCCATAAAATCTAATATTTAACTTTATTATCCATTTTTCAATTCTTTCCTTAAGGAATAAACTTACTGATTTCTATCGGGAGTTCTCAATTAATAAGTGACAATTACGGGAATTACTTAGGAAATCACTTATAATCTAAGAAGTCAAAATATAAAGAAATATTAGGACTATTATTACTTACGAGGATTTTCCGGGTGTTACACCTTTCAACCTTATATGGCACGTTGCTGAATCATGAGCAATCGAGCCATCTTAAGAAGAATCTTGTAAAAGATTCCAAAAGCACCCCTGTTGCTTTAATCTCAGAGGAACCTTCTACTCAGCGACCCTCGGTCACTATCACTGAGTTAGTGTAACAACCCGGTTTTCTAAACATGCTTCAAATAACATACATTGCATAACTTCATTACATTCATAATAAAAGATACATAATAAACCACAAACGGTCCCTTCGGTCTCGAAACTACAAAATACATTAGGCTTCCTAATCAATGCCCATCAAAAGCTCCTTACACTTAATCCTTTCCTTTGCCGATCCTTAACCTGGAAAACATATTTTTTAAAAACAAAATGAGGGTTAGACCAAACGGGTCTAGTGAGTTAATCCCGGTCCTTTCCAAAATCATTATAAAACCTTTTATGTAAATCCTTTGTATCAAAATAGTTTAGATAACCCTTTGGTAATTCTTTCGTAAAATATAAACATACCATATATCATTAAATACCAAACAAGACTCGTGCATCGTGCTCCACTCATCCTCATCCTCGTTCTCATGGCCATATTAGTTGGTAGCAAGCCAACTAATAAATCAACGCCGTACAACAACTACGACACACAAAGCCGTACAACATCTACGACCAACAACGCCGTACAACAACTACGACACACACTTCAGCCGGCATAGTTCGGCGTGCTCTCGTGTAGTATAATACTTACATAAATATAACATCTCATTATTTTATATTTAAAAGCATATACTCAATCGTATCTCAATATACGATATACCACACCATCATACATATCCTTTTCATATATATATATATATATATAAACACACACACATATATATATATATATATATATATATATATATATATTTCACAAATTCTCAATCCATATATACTCATATATATATAAACACACACACACACACACACACATATATATATATATATATATATATATATATATATATATATTCCACACGTTCTCAATCCACACATACTCATATATATATAAACACATATATATGTTCCCCAATTGAAAACGTTTAAAGTAAAACTCATCTGAATGCTTACAATATGCTTCCAAACCTTTCTCCGAGCTATCCGATCCTTTATCCAAAATTCTCAGAATCTGAAACCATTTACATACAAATATCTCCTTACCAACTTATGTATAAGACTTACTAGCAGGTTATGGACTCTAGATACATCTACATAACTTTTATCCTCAAAATTACCCAAACAGCCAAGTTATCCAGAAACCTCAAACTATCCGGACAACTTTCCGGACAACACAAAGAATCCGGACAATATGAGGAATCCGGATACCATCCGGTATCCCATTCCATCCGGAAAAGTATAACAAGAAGGACTTACCCGGATAAAACCCTGTCCGGACACCTTCAGAAAGTCATCCGGACACCATCGACATAATCACCCGGACACCCCCAACAGAACTATCCGGACACATTCATACTGTGTCCAGACACCTCTGTCGGTTCTTCCTATTTTACCCAGAAATCGACAGAAATTCCTACCAGTTCGATTCTATTGATTCTAATCCGACAGAAACCATTTACCAACCTTACAAACACAAAATACACAGGGAGCATACCTTAAATCGTTTCCAAGCAATCCAATTGAAGCCTTAACCCTAACTTTCTTCTTTTCTCTTATCCTCTTTTGCTCCCAAACACACACATACACACTGAACCGATTTTCTGGATAATACTGATTTAGAAAATATCTAAATCCATTAAGGGTAATATCCAAATCAATATACCCCTTTAGTCCTTAAGTTATTCACTAATGACCAAATACACCCTTTACTTATAATTTATCCAAACTTACCCTAAATAGAAACTTTAAAGTTAACTAAACTTTAACGGAAAGGGGATTTAACTAACGAACTTACCCGGGGTATTACATTATCTCCCCCTTAAAAGAATTCCGTCCCGGAATTCGGTTAAGCAATAAGGTATGAATACCTATTACTACTACTTCGAACTTAATCAAAGCCATAGTAACTAATTGAATAGCCACCCCACACCCACCTATATCTCTAACACACAGATAAGCAACAAAAGCACGGAAATACCAAAAACCATTTTGCATCGAAGTCAGATAACACCTTAGCACGTATAGAGTTTATAGAAAAATACCTGTAACCTCATCAGGACTTTCTTCCACCTCTTGTTCCGTCATCTGAAAAACTCGACCCTTTTCTTTCGGTACCTCAGGCCCTTGTTTCTCTCCCGGTCTAACACTCGTTGGTCTTACCGTCATACTACCCTGCTGTGTTTTCCATTGCGGACAATCTGACTGAATATGATTCGGGGAATTGCAAACGAAACATAATCGGTTTGCACGACAATTCTTAGCGACATGTCCAGCCCCTCCACACTTGTAACAAATTCTAGGATCAACATAACAATTTCCTTGATACACACGGTTGCATTTTGGACATGGTCTTTCAACTGGTCTGAAAGGTGAATAACTATCAAACCTCGGGGATTCATATTCTTCCGAATCGTACATCATTTCTTCCAGTTTTCTTTTCCCAGCACTCTTATCACCAACGTATCTCCGGTTATCCTGTTCCACATTTTCCGCGGCATCCACTGCAGCTGAGAAGGTATCGGGTCCTCTTGCAGTCACTAGCTTTCTAATTTCTGCATTTAACCCAAAAGTAAACCTTTCCATCTTTAGAGCCTCCGTGGCAACATAGTACTCCGCAAAGCGAGACTTCTCCAGAAAGAGAGCAGTGTAATCCCTAACCGATAAACTTCGCTGGTGTAGGTTCATTAACTCCTCTTCCAACTGTCTAACTGCTGCTTGAGAACAAAACTGTCCTTTGAATGTTGTTGTGAATTCGTCCCAAGTAAAAGTAGAGTATACATCCGACCTTGTGGAATCAATGTGAGCTTCCCACCAGTATAGAGCTTCTGCCTTCAACGTCGCCGTTCCGTATAATACTCTGTCCTCATCCGCACTTACTGGTCTTGAAGATGGCTTCTATTTCCTTCAACCATCTCATCGCCTTCACTGGGTCTCTATCTCCTGAGTAAGTTGGAGGTCTACAGTTTAAGAACATCTTGTAATCACACCTTCTTGACACTGGTATGACCGTAGGTGTAATGGGCATTTCGTCTTCCAAACCAGGATCTGGTGTTTCAGTATGACGAGCTTGGTCGAACATAGTCTGGATATTTGCTTGAAGTCTTCCCATCTCCGCCATCAAATAGTCTCTGGTAATAAACTCCGTACCTCGCCCCTGAACTCTACCTCCAGTTCTGCCCCCAGTTCTACTCCCCGTTATACCTCCGGATCTACCTCCCCCTCGCTCTCCTCTTCTTCCCCCCGTTCCTGTTGGTGGATTCGTACTATTCGGATTTCCTCCTCCTCTTCTATTCGTATTTCGAGTACCGCTTGCCATTCTGTAGATTCAGACAAGATTAATATACACATAAGCACATACCCCATATAATAAGGTATCCCAGTCCAAACATGCACCTGTAAGATCACAATTACACTGGCCAGGTGTAATCTGAAATTACCTTACATGATGTTCCTTCTACCTTTTATACTTAGCATCCCAAGGTTCTAATATATCAAGGACATCCTACTTCACATGCAGTTTAAGTCTAGGTACGGGTACAAATACCTAAATCCCTTAAACTAGGGCTCTGATACCATTTGTAACAACCCGGTTTTCCAAACATGCTTCAAATAACATACATTGCATAACTTCATTACATTCATAATAAAAGATACATAATAAACCACAAACGGTCCCTTCGGTCTCGAAACTACAAAATACATTAGGCTTCCTAATCAACGCCCATCAAAAGCTCCTTACACTTAATCCTTTCCTTTGCCGATCCTTAACCTGGAAAACATATTTTTTAAAAACAAAATGAGGGTTAGACCAAACGGGTCTAGTGAGTTAATCCCGGTCCTTTCCAAAATCATTATAAAACCTTTTATGTAAATCCTTTGTATCAAAATAGTTTAGATGACCCTTTGGTAATTCTTTCGTAAAATATAAACATACCACATATAATTAAATACCAAACAAGACTCGTGCATCGTGCTCCACTCATCCTCATCCTCGTTCTCATGGCCATATTAGTTAGTAGCAAGCCAACTAATAAATCAACGCCGTACAACAACTACGACACACAACGCCGTACAACATCTACGACCAACAACGCCGTACAACAACTACGACACACACTTCAGCCGGCATAGTTCGGCGTGCTCTCGTGTAGTATAATACTTACATAAATATAACATCTCATTGTTTTATATTTAAAAGCATATACTCAATCGTATCTCAATATACGATATACCACACCATCATACATATCCTTTTCATATATATATATATAAACATATATATATATATATATATATATATATATATATTTCACAAATTCTCAATCCATATATACTCATATATATATATATATAAACACACACACATATATATATATATATATATATATATATATATATATATATATATATATATATATATATATATTCCACACGTTCTCAATCCACACATACTCATATATATATAAACACATATATATGTTCCCCAGTTGAAAACGTTTAAAGTAAAACTCACCTGAATGCTTACAATATGCTTCCAAACCTTTCTCCGAGCTATCCGATCCTTTATCCAAAATTCTCAGAATCTGAAACCATTTACATACAAATATCTCCTTACCAACTTATGTATAAGACTTACTAGCAGGTTATGGACTCTAGATACATCTACATAACTTTTATCCTCAAAATTACCCAAACAACCAAGTTATCCGGAAACCTCAAACTATCCAGACAACTTTCCGGACAACACAAAGAATCCGGACAACATGAGGAATCCGGATACCATCCGGTATCCCATTCCATCCGGAAAAGTATAACAAGAAGGACTTACCCGGATAAAACCCTGTCCGGACACCTTCAGAAAGTCATCCGGACACCATCGACATAATCACCCGGACACCCCCAACAGAACTATCCGGACACATTCATACTGTGTCCAGACACCTCTGTCGGTTCTTCCGATTTTACCCAGAAATCGACAGAAATTCCTACCAGTTCGATTCTATTGATTCTAATCCGACAGAAACTATTTACCAACCATTACAAACACAAAATACACAGGGAGCATACCTTAAATCGTTTCCAAGCAATCCAATTAAAGCCTTAACCCTAGCTTTCTTCTTTTCTCTTTTCCTCTTTTGCTCCCAAACACACACATACACACTGAACTGATTTTCTGGATAATACTGATTTAGAAAATATCTAAATCCATTAAGGGTAATATCCAAATCAATATACCCCTTTAGTCCTTAAGTTATTCACTAATGACCAAATACACCCTTTACTTATAATTTATCCAAACTTACCCTAAATTGAAACTTTAAAGTTAACTAAACTTTAACGGAAAGGGGATTTAACTAACGAACTTACCCGGGGTATTACAGTTAGAAAGTAACTCTGAAAGGTCATCAGATTCTGATTCTTCAGATGATGATGAATCTTTGGCTCTCCTAACTAAAAAGTTCAGGAGATTTGCCAAAAAGAAAATGTTTAGAAAGAACAAACCTCTTTCCATAACTGACAAGCCTAGATCATCAGCTTTTGTTGATAAGGCAACTGCTACTTGTTTTAACTGCGAAAAGACAGGACATTTCGCTAACGAGTGCAAGTCTAAGAAAGTTTCTAGACCCTCAGCTTTTACAAAGAAATCCTTTGTTCCAAGGAATAAAGATGACAAATATTCAAAGCTGAAAGAAAAATATGCTAAGCTGAAAAGCTTTAAAAAGAAGAATAAAGGCCTGATGGCTAACTATGATTGGGCTGCTTCTGATGAAGAAGCATCATCATCTGATTCTGAAGATGATGAAGCAAATCTATGTCTTATGGCCAAGATTGAAGAAGAGGAAGAAAGTTCAGACATTCCCTCCACTTCAACCTCTGCTATTCAGGTATCACCTTCCTTCTTTACCAATATTGCAAATATTGATGAAGTTGATAGTCTCCGTAAGATCGATCTCTTGACTAGAAGTTTATGCGAAGCCATGAACGGCAAAACTGTGGTTGAAAACCAAAACCTTGATCTCGCTGAAAAGCTTAAAAACTGCCACCTTCAAATAGAAAAGCTTTCTAAAATTGAAGAAGATTTTAAAGATCAAGTATATTTAAATCAGCTAGTCAAAATCGAACGAGCAGAAACTATCGCTGCATTAAAAGCTGAAAAAGATACTGTTGAAGGATGGTGTAATTCTTCAACAAAGATCACTGAGATAATAAAGTCTCAGATTCCCCTAAGTGATAAACGTGGTCTGGGTTACAAATATGATACTCCAAAACCAACCACTGAGCGTTCAATGCTTAAATTTGGAACGTTCGTATCCTCAGTCGCTGATACTTCATCTTCTCAGTGCTCCTCGTCCAATACACCAATCCCTGAGGAAACTCCTACCTCCTCAAAAGGCAAGGAGAAAATGGTTTATTCAAAACCTACCTCTGTCTCTAAAGACAAAGGTAAAGGAATTGTTATTTACCAGAATCCTCAGAAGGGTACCTTAGTACCAAAGCTGAATGCTTCTAAAGCTTCAGTGGCTCATCCCTCTGGATCAAGGAAGCAGATCTCTGGATCTATTCAGCGATCTACTCCTAGACTCAGAGTGGATGTCCTTGGTAAGAAATCTGAAGAACTGAATGTTCGTCCCATTTCTAAAGCCAATAGTTTACTTGGTGCTGGCACTTCTAATTTGAAATCAAAAGCTCAGCATTCAAATGGTCCTAGAACTATTTTTAGTTATAGGAAATGTTATCACTGTGGACTTACCGATCATATTGCTAGTAAGTGCCCCACAACCACCAAAGCTGAAAAGATAGCTAAGGTGAAGATTGCCCCAAGGCAAAGAAGACCAACCCTGGTGCAAATCAGATCAAGGTGAATCCTACCACTGAAGTTAAGAAATTAACCAAAGTGAAGAAAGACAAAGCTGAATCTTCAAATGCTGCGAAGACTGCTGAATCTTCCATTCCAACTACTTCCACTGACAAATGTGTATACATGGTTAAGTGGGTACCCAAGAAAAACTAATCTTCCTTTGTATTGCAGGTTAAGAAGGGAAAGAAAAACCTGCTCGCTGAATACAAGGAAGAGAAGGGTCCCTCTGTAACTTTCGGTGGAAATAGAAAAGGACATACCCGAGGGTATGGTGTACTTTCAAATGGTATAACCTCCTTCAGAAGAGTTGCATATGTTGAAGGGCTGAAGCATAATCTTGTAAGCATCAGTCAGCTTTGCGACATGGATAACAAAGCAAACTTTACTAAGGAATCCTGCTTTGTCGCTGATAAAAAGGAGAAGATAGCTCTCAGCGGTTATCGTTTGGAAAATGTTTATGTAATAAACATGGACTCAACAACCACTGAGAACTCCTGTTTCTTCTCAAAGGCCTCATCTGATGTCAACTGGCTATGGCATAAGAGGCTATCTCATCTAAATTTCAAGACACTGAACACTCTTTCTTCAAAAGAGTTAGTCACTGGTCTACCTCAGCATTCATACGCCAAAGAGTCTTTATGTTCAGCGTGTGAAAAAGGGAAGCAGACCAAAGCAAGCTTTAAATCTAAGCAAGTTTCATCAGTGTCATCTCCTCTACAACTACTCCATATGGATTTGTTTGGCTCTGTTAACAAACAATCCATCGCTGGAAAGAAATATACGCTGGTCATAGTTGATGAATTATCTCGCTTCACTTGGGTAATGTTTCTCCGTTCTAAGAGTGACACCCCTGAAGAACTCATCACCTTTGTTCGGAAGATGGAAACCCTGAACAATCTGACCGTTCGCTCAATAAGGAGTGATCATGGGACTGAATTCAAAAACAGTTCTCTTGATTCCTTCCTTGAGAGTAAGGGTATTTCTCACAACTTCTCTTCAGTGAGAACACCGCAACAAAATAGAGTCGCTGAAAGAAGAAATAGAACAATTATTGAAGCTGCACGTTCAATGCTCAGCGATTCTCACCTGCCTACTCAGTTTTGGGCAGAAGCTGTCAACACTGCTTGTTTTACGCAAAACAGGTCGCTGATAGTTAAAAGATTCAAAAAGACAGCCTTAGAACTCTTTCATGGGAGAAAGCCTTCAATCAGCTTTCTTCACATCTTTGGATGTCAGTGTTTCATACTGAACAACAGAGATGCTCTTGGAAAGTTTGATCCTAAGGCTGATGATGGAATCTTTCTTGGATACTCCTCAGTTTCCAAAGCTTTCAGAGTCTTCAATCGTAGAAGACAAACTGTAGAAGAAACTATTCACGTCACGTTTGACGAATCCCGTTCAACGAACTCTAAACCGTCCGCTGATACTGAAGAACTGAATCAATGGATGTTTTCTCATCTTGGTGATTCAGAAGATATTCCCACTCCTCATGCTCATCCAGTAGAAGATGATAGTCCTCCTATCATTCCAAACATGCAGAATAGTGAAGCTGAAACATCATGGGTCTCAGCTGTTCCTATAAACACTATACCTACCGCTGAACCAAATGCCTCAAACATTCCATCTATCTCTCAGCAATCAGTAAATGAAATGACAAATGCAAGTATTCCTCTCTTAGCTGAAACTCCAGAATTAGCTGAAGCCTCATCTTCAGCTCCTCCAGTTCAAGATGAGTCAGCGACTTACGCTCCGGCTCAGCGATGGACCGTAAATCACCCAATTGATCAAATTCTTGGTGATCCAAACGCTGGTGTTCAGACTCGACGAAGTGCAGGTAATATTTGTTTATTTGTTAACTTTATTTCTCTAACTGAACCAAAGAAAATAGATGATGCCCTCAAAGATCCAAACTAGGTCAACGCCATGCAAGAAGAGCTGACTGAATTCGAAAGAAACAAAGTTTGGAAACTTGTTCGGAGACCAACTGATAAAACAGTAATAGGCACTAAATGGGTCTATCGAAACAAGTTGGACGAACATGGTACTGTAACCCGCAACAAAGCTCGTCTTGTTGCTCAGGGATACAGACAAAAGGAAGGTATAGATTATGACGAAACATTTGCTCCAGTAGCAAGACTTGAATCTATTCGTCTATTCTTAGCATATGCTTTACACAAAAACTTCAAAGTACATCAGATGGATGTTAAGTCAGCGTTTCTGAATGGAAAGCTGAATGAAGAAGTGTATGTGGAACAACCTCCAGGATTCTCAGATTCTAAGCATCCAAGTTATGTTTATAAACTGGATAAGGCACTTTATGGCTTGAAGCAAGCTCCTCGTGCATGGTATGACACTCTTTCTACTTATCTCCATATTGAAAAATTTGAGCGAGGTAAGATTGACAAAACTCTATTTTTTAGAAAAGTGAAAGGTCATATCATTCTAGTTCAAATATATGTTGATGACATTATATTTGGTTCTACTAACCCTGAGCTTTGTACTCGTTTCGCTGATAGAATGAAAGATGAGTATAAAATGAGCATGATGGGTGAACTAACATATTTCCTTGGTCTTCAGATTAAGCAAACTGAAAAAGGAACATTTATTAATCAGGGAAAGTATGTAAAAGATATGCTGAAGAAATTTGATTTAACTCATAGTTCAGCTATGAAAACCCCTATGGCACCACCGCTGACACTTGACAAGGATTCAAAGGGAATACCTGTTAATGTCACGCTGTACCGTGGGATGATCGGCTCTCTCTTGTATCTTACAGCTAGTCGACCCGATATTATGTATGCAACATGTTTGTGTGCAAGATATCAAGCTAAACCTATGCTATCTCATATGAAAGCTGTAAAGCGAATCTTTCGATACCTTAAGGGTACAGCGAACCTAGGTCTTTGGTATCCCAAAGATTCAGGATTCGATCTAACCGCCTATTCAGATAGTGATTTTGCAGGTTGCAAAATGGATAGGAAAAGCACCACAGGAGGATGTCAGCTCCTGGGTGGAAAGCTGGTAAGTTGGACTAGTAAAAAGCAAAATTCAGTGTCCACTTCCACAGCTGAAGCTGAATATGTAGCTGCTGGAAGCTGTTGTTCTCAAGTCTTGTGGATGAGAAATCAGCTACTAGACTATGATCTTCAGCTCTCCAAAATTCCAATCTATTGCGACGGCACAAGTGCCATCGCCATAGCAAACAATCCAGTACTACATTCAAAGACCAAACACATAGAAATCAAATATCATTTTATCAGAGATCATGTGATGAATGGTGATATAGAACTTCATTTTATCCCAACTGATTATCACTTAGCTGATTTATTTACCAAACCTCTTGATGAGACAAGATTCAACTTTCTCATCAGCGAGCTTGGAATGCTGAACCTTGAAGGGTAAAATCCTCAACGGTTCACATTGATCAGCGATAGGATAAAATCAACTCGTGTAACCTATTCAATCATCTTCTCTCTGAATAAAACTTGGTTAAGCTGATATCAAGGTATGTTTTCTCTCTCTGACAATCGCATGAAAATGCAAGATTTCAAAACAAATTGCATCGCTGAATATCTCTTCCTTAACAACGATATTTTGAAAATTCTTAAAACCATCACCGATATTTTCATTCAGTGCTTCATGTTTGTAAAAGAGTCCCAGAGCTTTCAAAACCTCAGAGACATCCTAAAAGAATATGAAAGGACAGCTGTGACGTCATTACAACGGATAAACCCCGACACGTTTTCTCTTTCTGACACACGTTTGCACGTCTCGTTCAAACTTCCAATCAAATGCAAACACGTGTCCGTGTCATGATGAAAATCTTTTCCCGCTCAAGATTTTCTCTCTCTAATCTCTCTATATAAACAAACTCGTGGTTTATATTTTTCTTTTACGCGAAAAATCTTCCTCCGCAAGAAAGAATTCACTGTTGCATTTGTGCTTTCTAAAACTTCAAGAACTGTTCATCATCTTCTTCATCAAACATCAAGGTTAATATGTTCTTATTTATTACCGAATGCGTATAACTTGTTTCCGATCTTTTCCTTGTTTTAACAAGATCAAACAAAAGAACTTCTTAAAATGAAATCATTTTTTTTCATGGTTTTATGAACACAACCATTTCATGGTTGTTCTTCAAGTTTAAATGCAAAAATCTTAAACTTGTTCTTCATTCGTTTCCAGAATCTATTTCTTCATAGAGAACTGGATAACAAGAATAAATGGGTTTTACATTTCGTTTCTTAAAATCAAGAAAAACCCTAATGTTCATTAAGACATTTTTGTCTGAATGAAATGGATAAAATGTGAACCATCTTAATGGAAAATCTTTCCACATTAAGATTATTCTTATTTGTTAACATCTTTGGTTGAACTGATAATACATAGAAATGGCATCGTCTGACATTCCTGCTACCGCTGAGAACATCTCCGCTAATTCTGAGGAAGTGGAAATTATTAAGGCTCCTCAGGTTAAGTTCACTCTGGATCAACTAGATTGGACCAAAACGAACAACCTTTCTGCGCTTCTCGAGTTTCCTCCTCAAAAACAAGTCACACATCTGAAAGATGCTGTGAATTTCCTAAAGAATTGCTGCATTTCAACAGCCCTGACCATCTCACCTCCTGCAAGTCAGCTACTACTATCCCAGTTCTGGTACTCTGCCAGACATTCTCAGTTACCATCCGCCAAAGATCCCTCCAAAACAATTGATTGTATCCTCAACGATACTGAGTATGGCACGATAAAGATCACACCTGCCATCATTCGCAAAGCTCTGAACTTTCCCAACGCTACAAAAGAAAAGCCTTTTGTTCCTTTCCCTGACCGTAAGAAACTCGCTGACAAAGAAGCTCTTATTGCATTTTTCGATGCAATGGGATATGTATGGGAAATTGGCAGAGACAAGAAGCCCGAGAAGAAGCTGACCCTGCTAAAGAAGTCGAAAATGCCCAACGGGATGAACTTCATCTTCGCTCACTTAATCAGCTGCATGACTGCCAAGACCGGCTCCTCTGACCAAGCCGCTCAACCTCAGCAAGCAATGGGATACGCTCTGCTGAAAGGTCTACACATTGACTGGGCATCTCTTATCTATGATGACTTGGTGCAAAAAGTAGACTCTGCCGCTGACAGACCTCCATGGGTTCCTTACCCCCGATTCATCAGCGCCATCTTCCAATATGGCCTGAAGGACAGCTACCCGCAAGAGGGTGACCTGAAACTCTCTCAGGTTGGCCCTAAGGTACTTGACTTCAAACCAGTTGAAAATGAGGTACGTCTCTCTACCCTTTTAACTCTTCTCAACCCTTCGTCTTCTACTTCTGTGGCTCCTTCAGTGACAATACCCATCGCTGATACCCTGGCCACAAAATCCTCTCCTTCTAAGAAAAGGAAACAATCATCTACCCCACTTGGTTCTAAAAGGATCAAGAAAACAAAGGAGCAACCCCATCAATCTCATGCTGAAGACTCCTCAGCTCTTTCTGTAGAGCTGAAGGAACGTTCAGTGGTACGCTCTGCCACACCTGAACAACCCATCCATTCCATCCCAACTTCAGCGTCTCTAAACGCTGAGGTTACAAACTTGGAACCTACCCAACCTCCTTCAGTCTCTCAAAAGACTGATGAAGTGATTGTCAGCGAATCCAACGCTGAACTCAGAACCCAACCTCCATTCTTATCCTTCGCTCCTCCCTCTACTCATTTGGTCTCTCCTCCAGTTTTCGCTGGAGATGCCATCATTTCTACGGAAACTAAAGCTGATTCTCCAGAAATGATGAAGACAGGACCTGCAGGACAATCCATGGGCACTTTTGAAGATGACATGGAACATTTTTCAGGAACCCGTAATTTTGACGAGTTCATCAATCCTCCTGCAGGTACACACCAACCCATAAACACTGTCACTAAACCCCAAACTTCTGAGCTTTCCTATGTTCACAAGTTCTTATATGTTACAGGTCCTAATTTGGGAGACATCAACGCCTCTCTGAAGTCCGTGGAGACAAAGCTGACAGGTCTCACCACTACTCTTTCAAATAACTCTACAGCTGTAACAACGCTGGAGAGAATCTTATAAAGCTGACAACGGTGGTGGAGAAGAAGGCTTCCACAGATGACATGAAGCAGGTTGATAAACTCTCAGCGACTTCGCCAAGGTTCTCGCTGACATCTACACAGACTACACCTCTCTCTAAAATTCAGTTTCATCCATGTCCAACGAGGTCACAACGCTGAAGACATCGGTTGGACAACTAGAGGGAGATATGTCTACCGTAAAGACTGACTTAGGCTCTGTAAAGACCGATGTTAGTTCGATGAAAACAATGATCGAGCAGCTGCTACACAAAGCGAATACTCCTGCTCCTGCCCCTGCTCCTGTCCCTGCATCTGACAATTTCACAGCGGCGGATCGCACTGAGCTGGAGAAGATCAATCCTGCTATTTCTGGCCTTCAAGACAGAATAGCAAAGATTGAAGTTTGTATAGGTATCTCTGGCCAAGAAGACAGAGAACCTACCAACGCTGCTGAGTCAACCCATTCCTCCCCCACTCATCATGAGAAAGAGGGGGAGAAGAGCGCTGAAGATCTCTCCAAGAGCGCTGAAGACCTTTCCCATGAAGAATCTATCACGGGAGAGAAGAAGGATGCTGAAGAAACCACCGCTGGACCTCAGGGAGATGAAAACCCTGAGGAAACCGAGAAGCTCGCCTCTGTATCTGAGGGGGAGCAACTCGAAGAAGAAGCTGATAAAACCGAATCCGAAGTAGAAGATGATGAAGCCGTCGACATCCCTGATAATGAACCATCCTCTTCTCCAAAGAATGATGATGATGATGACGAAGATGACGATGACTTCTTTATCGTCAAACCTGCTCTGAGGATCAAAGTTCTTAAGGGAATCTCGATAAATGAACCTTCAGGGGAGCGGACAAAGACAAAGCCCTCAGCCTCTGGAGCTGAGAAAGGCAAAGGCAAAAGCGTCGCTAAAGATGACAATCTGACGATCTTGCTTGAAAAGCCGGTTTGTCAGGTACACTAAACATCTCTCACTCCATCCCTCCTCTATCATACACTATCAGTTCTACTACCCAAGCCTATACACTTGAACAAATTTTCTCTCTCTGATTCTACCCAAGTTCTTACTTGTAAGATCGATGTGTTTCAACTAGTCCT
Source organism: Saussurea involucrata (assembly GCA_033807775.1). Classification (NCBI taxonomy): domain Eukaryota; kingdom Viridiplantae; phylum Streptophyta; class Magnoliopsida; order Asterales; family Asteraceae; genus Saussurea; species Saussurea involucrata. The sequence continues at coordinate 19,117,649 of CM066326.1, forward strand.
CTCCCCTGTTTGAGGATATCGCTGAAGGTTCCACAACTGCGACTTCACCAATAATACCAGCTGCTGCTGAAGAAATAATCCCAGTCTTAGATTTGAACTCTGAGACTGATGAGCCAGAAGAACAGCTACTCTCGCACAGACACAGACCTTCCTTAGCTCCTCAAAAGCTAAGTGAAGAGGATCAGAAAAGAAGAGAGGAGATAATAAAGCAATTCGAGGATCAGCGAATCATTCTGAGGCGTGATCAACTTCGTTCAGTTCCTCCAAAGTTCAGAATTTCCAAAAAGGAATACAAGGATCACCTCAGAGCTGAAAGATTAATCGCTGAAAGAAAGGAAGCTGAAGAAAAGGACAGAGAATATGCCATCCAGCTTTCTAAACGATCAATAAAAGACCCCAAGCTGAAAAGAGTTCCCATTGATGTTCAACGTCAGCTCTGGGAAGACGCCAAGAAGATAACTGAAGAAAAGAGAACTATGTCTCAGTCCACTTTAGCCTAGTGCAAAGAAAAGGTCAACTACAGACTCTCTCCTGCCAAAATCAACAAGGTATTCATCTCTGGAAGAACAACCCTTGTTTCAATCGCTGAAGTCGAGATATTCAGAGAAGATAAGAAGTACGAAAAATTCTATGCTGAAGCCATAACGAAGTACGGTCTCTCTGAATGGTTGGAGATCAGGTTAGCCATCCAGAAGTCCAAGTCGAAGTACAAGGAACATGTTGAAAAGCTGATCAACAAACAAATCGACTTAGTCTACTCCTGTGTGGATATTCCTCCTCCTCCTCCTCTCAAAAGTCAGAAAAGAAAGGCCTCAGCGAAGAAGAAGAAATCTATATCTTCAATTGATGGCCCTGTCATACGAAATGAAACAGGTATTGGTTTTTCACGTGCTGAAGTCCTTGGTCCTGATCCTGATCTTTCCATGCTTGACACATCTCTTCCTCCTGGTGAGACTTTCATCCCTGGCAAAGTCATAAGCGAACCCTACGGGATATTTTTCCATGACTACGATGGTGGAAAGCATTTTCAACGCATCTCTGAACTTCACATCACTCCCATCGAACAACTGAGAGATCTCATCTACTGGTGTGACTTCAGGAATGACCCTCAGGCACGACATCTGAAACCCTTGATTTTTGAAGAAGCGCTGATCAAAAGAAAACAAGGTGTAACCGTTCCTGACTGGATGATTCCCACCACATCAATGACCCTTGATGAACTTCTCATTAAGGAAGAACCCTTTACAAACTGATATGATCGCCTATTTCTCTATTGTATCAGTTATTCTTTTGTACTTGTAATTTATTTCGCTTGTACTTATAATCTTTCCATTTCTCTTTGTAACCTGATTCAAAGTTTTAAAGAAAGATTTCAGCGAATGTACTTTACTCCATCAGTACTGAAAAGATCCCAGAAAACAGTAAAAGGGACAAATATTTTATGACTTCTTTTTATCCTTATGTTTTCATTAAATAGCAATTTTCTTTGTTGCTATGTCATAATCAAATAGGGGGAGATTGTTGATCCAAACCCTCAGTGATTTGATAATGACCCTCTCTTATATACTCAGTGAAAATTGTAAGTAAACAATATGTATCAGAGTTTCACTATCGCTGATAAGTACTAAGATCTTACAGTACCACTGATAGGAACTCTCGCTCTTTAAATTAAACATTCAGCGAACACTGTTCACCATTAATGCTCTGAGTCTGTTCAGTCATTATGATGATCGCTGATAAGTTAGTTGTTTACTTATGATCCCTGAAGACAAGTTTCACGTCAACAAAGGTTCTACGCTGAAGTCGAAGATCAAGCTCAAGAACCAGCGAAAAGTCTCCTAATGAACTGATGCGGATCAGCGAAGACTCAGATTTGTCCACTCAACGTGAAGTATCAAGTACAAGACTTCAGCTATCGCTGAACTTTATCATTCGCTGAATAGAACTTGATAATGCTCTGAATCAACGAAAGCTGATCATGAAGTCCTCCGTACAAAGTACTTTTGTCTTAACCACCCTTGCACGACTCCGTACGAAATGTCAGAAAAGAACCTCCGACTGTCTGAAATCGTACAACCACTCTGATACTACACTGTTCATCCATGCGGCTGCTAAGGTTGTCAACAAAGGTCAATGACATGCAACCAACCAGCTGATGAAACGTGAAAAGTGTATACTGACTTGCATTAAATGCATGCAGTATATAAAGAGATGAACCCACTTCATTTGAAGTAACTTGCTAACTCTGGATAAGTTCAATCCCTTATCTCAAGATAGGTTATTATTAGTAATTTCCTTATCTCTCTTAGTGCAAGAAACCTTAGTGTTCCAACTTGTTTAGATTTAGGTTTATCCTTAATCTTGTTTCCGCAACAAGCTGTAAATTGTTAATGATTTATCAATAAACAATTTAGAAAAGTAAAATCTGTGTGTTTGTATTCAACCCCCCCTTCTACAAACTTGTATAGGCCTTCGGGACCAACACTCTGCGGTGTTCCACAGAAGCTCTACCGAAGCAAACAAGATCATTCAAGAAACACCAAGTCCCAAGAAGAATCTATAGAAGACTACTCACAAAGGACCAAAGAAGGATCTATAGAAGAAAGCTCACCAAGGACCGACCCGCAGAACCTCTATCACCCTTGACAGAACCTCTGCGGTTCAGATTGAAGACTTGGAAGATATTTATAATATCTTGCCACTGTTGCAGAAATATCTTACCACTGTTACAGAAATATCTTGCTACTGTTCCAAGGTCCGTTCATCAACTTGTACAAGGCATGGTCCGACAACAAACACGTGTCAAACTCTGATAGGAATCCTTGCAAGTTGATATTAGCGCATTTAATGCATGCAAATTTCCAACTGTTCATGCCATCCCGTCTTTCCTGTAGCATTAGTCCTTTTTGTCTAGAATAGTTCTTTTGTAGTAGTATAAAAGGAAGACTCATGTTGAGTTCTTCCTCATCAGATAACAAGTTCATATACAAGAAAAACACACACACACAATTAACGTCAAATCTATTGTTAGTGTTCTTCATCAAATACAGTAAACTTTGAGATATTCATCTGTTCTTCATATACTGTTTATTTGATAGTTTGTATTGTTTCTATACAAACATATCTGTTAGTTCTTCAAATACGCTTCCGCAACACATCTTATTTGAACTAATAGATAAGATAATCTTTGTTAATCAAATACGGGAACCAACAATTGGTATCAGAGCGAAGCTTGGTTTTCAATATCAAGGGATCCTCGTTTAACAAGATTATTGATAGAAACATGGTCTGATTTTAACCTGTTATTCATTCCGTCAAACAGATTCTACTTTGCAGCCATTATCGATTTATTCAATATCTGGTAAATCAAGAGAAACTGTTTCTTTAGTTAAAACTCCATAAAAGTGCATTGTTAAGAACTTCCAAACCCAGAAAATCCTTCCAGTTTATTCTCTCGTACTTTTCGTGTCATATGTTCATTCTGAATCTTTTCACTCTTAAAATGACAAGCACACAAAACTTCTTCACAGCTGGTTCATTAACCAAACCACCTTCTCTTCTAAGAAATGAGTATCCTCAGTGGAAAATAAGAATGATCCACTTATTTGAGGGTACTGATAAAGAGCTCGTACAATACCTTTATAATCCTCCTCATGTTCCTAGGTTAATAGTACCTCGTGTACCCGCGACACCTGACACTCCTGAAATCCCTGAGCATCAAAAACCTAAAACCAGGGATGGTTGGTCAGATCAAGACAAGGTAGAAGATGAACTCGCGCAGAAAACAAAAAGAATTCTGATTATGGCAATCCCCAACGAACTCTTCCAGTCTTTAGATGCATGCGAATCTTCGTATGATCTTTGGAAAGAACTGGAAAAACAACTTGAAGAGGGAGCTAAAACTCAGAAAAACCGAAGGGCTCAATACATAAACGAGTATTACGCTTTTAAAGCCCTGACAAATGAATCTCTGCAGACAACATACGACAGGTTCAACTCTTTGATCAATAACTGCAAAAAGTTCGGCATCCACAGAACTTCTGAAGAGAATAATGTCATGTTTCTCAAAAGTCTGAACGAAGAATGGCTCCAGCTATCTATGTCTTTACAAACCAATCAAGATTTAGATTCCTGGACTCTTTCAGACCTCTACGGAACATTAGCTGGTCAAGAGCCTCAAATCGCACATACAAAGACACTAACCACTGCACCTCTTGCTTTGGTTGGCAAAACTATAGAAGATACAGAGAGGCCAAGGAAAGAAAGAACTACAGAGGAAAAGAAGAAGGAGAAAAAGAAAAAGATGGTGGTAGTTGACAACGAAGATGAAGAGATTGTGGAAGAAGGAGAAATTACTCTGGCATCAATAGCTACATCCTTAGCTCTATTGACAAGAGAATTCAGAGGAAACCAAAAGAATTCTGGTAATGATAGACATGGCAGAGAGAGAAGAGAAGATTGGAATAGAAGGGATCAAGGAAGAAGGTAAGAATCAGCTGACCGACAGAGGTCAGACGACAGAAGTAACGACCAACAAAGGTCGAGTGAAAGATACAACAGAGAAAATGACCGACATAGGTCAGATGACTAGACAAGCTACACACCACAAGAATGCTACAAGTGTGGTAAGCCTGGTCATTATGCAAATGAATGCAAATCGGAAAAAGGTGGTGATCGACAGAAGTCCGACAATCGTGCTGGTAATTCTTCCCAGAACTAAGGTTGCTACAACTGTGGGAAGCCAGACCACTTTGCCAATGAATGTAGAAGAAGATCAAATCGCCCACAGAAGGATTCAGCTTTTTACAAAAAGAAAGCCGGGTATTATGCTCAAAAGTCACTCATGGCGAACAAAGTGGTGAACAAGGAAGATTGGGAGTCAGATACAACCTCTGATGAAGAATTCACCAAAAATGCCTTGTTCTGTGGCATGGCAGACATCAGCTCCGACTCTGACACTGAGGTATCTACTTCAAACTCCACCTCTAATACTACAGAAATTGATTTGCTTATAATTAAAACTGAAAATGTTGAACTGAAAAAGACTTGTGATGATATTCAGAAAAAGCTCACTTTTTATGAAAGAGAAGCTAGACTTCTCACCGAAGAAAAAGCAAAAAATTTCAAAGAAAAGGAAGAATTAGAAGCACACTGGAACAAAAATCTTTTTCCTTTAAAAGAGAAAATTTCTGAATTAAATACATCTTTAAAATCCAAAACAAAAGAACTTTCAGATTCTAAGAGCGACAGACTTAACATTTTAGCTCTTAAAGAATATTTTCAAAAGGAAAGAGAAGTCCTTTGACAAGATCTACTTAGAAGAGATGTTTTAATTAAAAATTATCGTGATGCTCAAAAGGTGTATGAGAAAATAAAAATACTCAAATAGGAAGGAGAGGTATTGGGTACAGTGATATTAATCAAGGTACAGAAAACAAGATGAATAAACCTCTGTCATCTCTATTTACAGTAGGAAAAGTCAACAAACCTAATTTTCCAAACTTAATCTCTGTAAGTAAGAGAGTAAAAGTCTTTGGGGAACCTCACTTAAGAAAACCCATGAAGATGATAAATGTGTGGTTTGAAAACACATACTTATCACCTTCAACCTCTGTCAAAAGAGGATCCAAACCAAAGAGATATATGAAAACTCAAGATCAGATAGGAATCTTTAAGTTTGGTAAACCAGAGACTCAAACTCAAGTTGCTTTTGTCTGCACAATAGATTCTGAAAAGAAATTATCTGCAGAAGCACTTGAGTTCAAACCAAACTTTTCAGAAGAAAAACTAAGAAATATAATTGAAAAAGATATAATGGAAATTGGGAAAATAAATATATTGAAAAATCTATATACACCTTCTGTAGATCAAAAACTCTCTGAAGAGATATTGTCAGACACCTCTGTTGACTTAGAAAGTAATATTTCAGAGGAATAAAGCAAGTATGACACATGCTCGGAAACTCCAGCCTCTGTCGAAAGAAATAATGATGACTCAACCTCTGTATATGAGGACGACTCATCATCTTACGAATCAGAGGCTGACAGAATAGAAAAGTTTCCTTGTGACACAGAGGTTGTCAAACAAACCTCTGAAGTTCTTAACAGAACTATTTCTCCAAAAGAGAAAATCACTGGAATTCCTATCTGTCCAGACTTTATGAAAATGTGCATACAAGCCAAAACATCTATTGAGCTTGAAAAGTTGAAACAAAAGAAGTTAATGTCCTCTCAAAATCTAAAAGATTCAAAAATTTTAAAACCCTTCAAAATAAAAGAGAAACCAACATGGCAACAAAAGGGTAAATGGACAAAACCTAACAAATCTTTTTCACATGTGACAGTGAAATCAACAGAAGTTCACCACAGAAGGGACCCACAGAAGGCTGCTACAAACAAAGATTTTTTCCAACAATCTAATCTACATAAATCTTCTTGTAATAGGAAGCCATATGCTAGAATAGAATGTAATGCCTCTGTGGCCCAGATTAAAGCTTTTAATGAAAATTTCAAGCAAATCACCTCTGATGTTCAATATTGTCATTGCTTTGATCTAATATTCAAGTTAAATAATCATTTCTGCAGTTCAAATTGTTTTCTCTCTACAGTTAAATCAAATATAAAAGAGAAACAAACTGATTCTTCGACAAAAAATAAAATGTATTTCAAGAATGCCAAGGCAAACTTGAAAAATTCTGACGAAACTGGACCCATGTGGATATGGGTACCTAAATCTCTGTGATTGTTTTGCAGAAGCATTTTGTGCCAATATGGTATCTAGACTCCGGATGCTCAAGGCACATGACTGGCAACAGAAGTCTTCTATCTACATTTCAAGAAAAACAAGATGGTGGATCAGTGACATTTGGAGATAACAAAAAGGGGCATATCAAAGGCTATGGAGTCATAAAGAAAGAGAATATCACAGTACACAAAGTTGCATATGTGGATGGCCTTAAACACAACATACTCAGTGTAAGCCAACTTTGTGATACGGGATTCGATGTACTATTCAAGAGAACATTCTGCTCTCTACTAAGTGAAGACACAAGAATTGAACTTCTGCGAGCCAAAAGAAAAGGTGATCTGTATCTAATGAACTTCAATGCCAAAAACAAGGACAACATTTGTCTTGTTGCAAGCAAAAGTGAAGAATCCTGGCTATGGCACAACAGGTTCTGTCACTTAAACTTTCATACTCTAGATAAACTGGTAAAACTTGATCTGGTCAAAGGTTTACCAATTGTTAAATTTAATAAGGATCATTTATGCTCTGCCTGTGAAATGGGAAAACTCAAGAGAGCTTCCCACAGAGGCAAAACTGATGTGTCTTGTCCTAGACCTCTGTACATGCTTCACGTTGACCTCTGCGGTCCAATCGCTATACAGAGCCTAGGTGGCAAGAAATATATACTTGTCTTAATTGACGAGTTTTCACGATTTACATGGGTTGAATTTGTCAAAAAGAAATCAGATGTTCCATGCATCTTGATTAATATAATGAAAAGAATCCAAGTTCTCTATGAGTGCAGAATTCTGAAGTTACGAAGTGACAATGGCACAGAATTCAAAAACTCTGTCATTGAAGCCTATCTCACAGAAGAAGGAATATCCCAGAACTTCTCTGTCGCTCGCACCCCACAACAGAATGGCGTGGTCGAACGAAAGAACCGCACGCTAGTGGAGGCTGCAAGAACCATGCTTTCTGCATGTGGATTACCAATGACCTTTTGGGCAGAAGCAATTTCAACTGCTTGCTATACCCAAAATTGTTCAACGATCGTGAAAAGACACATCAAAACTCCTTATGAATTGATCAACAAACGACGACCAAACATCAAGTTTTTCCATGTGTTTGGATGCAAATGCTTTGTCTTAAATGACAGAGACTCAAGAGGAAAGTTTGAAGAAAAGGCTGATCAAGGCAAGTTCATCGGGTACTCTGCCGCTTCCAAAGCCTACAGAGTTTACCTTCTGAAGTCGCGCACGATAGTAGAAAGCATCAATGTGTCCTTTGATGATTCATTCCAAAAGGCTTATGAACAACTCAGTTCAGAACTCGGACTAAACATGGAAACCTCTGGCATCTAAAAAACAAATGAAGATTTAGGTCTTCTATTTCAAGAGATGTTCAACAACGACGTTAATCCCTCTGCTGGAACAAAAAGCACCTCTGCAGAATCACCAATAAACGAAGTAAGTATCTCTCTGTCTGATCCATTTAATCACACATCCTCTTCTACAAATACCACAAGTACTAAAAATCTAACAGAAGATACGACAACAAAAGATTCTACAACAGAGGTTATCCAAATTCTAACAAATCCAATAGAGGAAGCAACAACAGAAGAAACACAAGAGGGAAGTGAAGATGAAACCACAATACCTACAGAGAAGGAAATCCCAACTTTAATACCCATTCCTACAGAAGCTGAACCATCAACCACTTCAACTACAGAAGTTCAACTCGATGACTCAAATGATCATCTTCCACGAACAACTCAATGGACAAAAAGCCATCCTCAAACACAAATCATCGGTAATCCCTCTGTTAGATCTGAAGTTTTGTCAATAAACCAAGTGTTGAAGATCTGATAAGAAGACTCAGATGTTCTGAGTAGAGAAGTCAGAGGTCTGACTGTGAAAGCTCAGAAGTATTGATAAGTGAAATCAGAAGTCTGGAAAGAGAAGTCAGATGTCTGAGTTAAGGAGTCAGAAGATCTGAGAAGCTTTATCAGAAGAATGTTCAGAAGTTCTGAACTACCTGTTCAGAACTTATGACGAGATACTTTACTTAGTATTTTATAAACTAATTAGGACACGTGTTATGTTCTTATTAGTCTTTCTTATTTGTACTGTAGCTTTAAGATGTCCGTTGCAGTATAAATAGTAGTTAGCTCTACGTTGCTAACTGATTGATTTTTTCCCGTATAACTTTGTATTCATTCTTTGTAATCTTTGAGATTCTCTCTCTCTTAGATCTGTAATTCTGTTCATCATTGAATACAATTGGGCTTGATCATACAACTTCTCAATTACTGCTTTCTATATTGATTGTAAGATTAGATCCTGTTCTTTCAATTGGTATCAGAGCCAATCAACAAACAAATTCGTTCAAGATTGTTATAGCGAAGATCGATTGATCAATTTCTTGAAGATTTCTTGATTCATTCAAAATTCGATTCCGCTGCTAGGGCTAGTTCTTGAATTCTTGGCAATTCTTGAATTACCTGTTACATTTCGATCAAGAAACTCGAATTTGTCTTTCTGTTGAATTTTCTTACAATCATGTCTTGTAAAGAATATCTAGCCATGGGATCTGAAACCAAACGCCTGTTCTTATACCAGAAGAGTATCAGCAATGGAAAATCCGAATGATCCAATTCCTAGACAACATTGATGAAAACCTTATGATCTCTATTCGAGAAGGTCCAATTGAAGTGTACATCGATGTTGCTGCAACTCCTGCTACAGAGACAACTCCAGAAATTCCAGCAACCAGGGTGAAAAAGAGTTATTCCCAATACACAGCTGAACAGAAAAATAGGCATGCTATTGACAAAAGAGCAATTACTTTGATGACTTTGGCTGTCCCAAATGAGGTTCTTAACAGGATTGACAGTGGATCATCAGCTAAAGAAATGTGGGACGAATTGGAAAGGCAGATGCTAGGAACAGTAAGATCTATTCAGGCAAAGTTAAATCAAAGCATAAATGCTTATGAAAGGTTCAAAGCAAAAGAGTCAGAAAGTTTGACACAGACATACAGTAAATTTTGCACTATTCTAAATGACTTGAGAAGAAATGGACTGAAGAAAACGAAGTCAGAAATAAATTACAAATTTCTGAACAGTCTAAATTCAGAATGGTCATCATTTGCCATAAGTCTGCAAATGAACAAGGATATGTGTGAAGAAGACTTAAATGATCTGTTCTGTGTTCTTAATCAACATGAAGATTCTGTCAAGTTAGTTGTGGAAGAGAAGAAAAATGTTGCTGATCAGTTAGCATTCTTATCAAAGTCCAAAGCAATCAAAGCACCCAAAAAGACTGCATATCTATCAGAGATACCTAATCTGGAAGAATCTGACAAGGAAGAAGGATCAGAAGATGATGAAGATATCAAGATAATGGCTGAGAAACTAGCTTTGTTGACAAATACTTTCAACAAAAGGTATGGGAAGGGTAGATTTCAAGGAAATTATAAGAGAGTTGGGAGTTCAGATTATAAGAAGAAAGAAGACAGAGAAGAAAATAAGTTTGAAAAGAGAGTAGAGAGAAGTGAAGAAAACAAAGAAGAGAAGGATGAGAGAAAAGAAAAGAATCTGTGTTTCAAATGTGGAAAATCTGGCCACTATGCTAAGGATTGCAAAGTTAAAATTGTAAAAGACTATGAGTACTACACCAAGAAGGCTCAACTTGCAAAGAAGAGAGATGATAAAATTGCTTTGTTGGCTGAACAAGAGAATTGGTTGTACTATACTTCTGATGAAGATGATCATATCAACTTTTCACAGATGCAGAGCTATATGGCAAAAATGAGGAATGAGGATGATTCTGATTTTGAAGATGCTGATTCTGAGTCATCTGCTGAGGTACATTCTTCACTTGAATTAGAGTTAATGACACAGATTGGTGAAATGAAAACTGAATTTGCTAATCTAAGAAAACAGATAAAAGGAGAAAGAAATTTGGTTAACAAATTCAGAATTGAAAAAGAAGTAATAAAAGAACAATATGAAGAATCTGAGGCTGAGAAACAAAAAGTTAAAGATGAAAATTCTGAATTGATGAAAAGGCTTTCTGAACTAAAAGTTGAGTTTTCAAAAATAAAAGATGAAAAAGGTGATTTACAAATAAAATTTGATATGTTATTTGAAGAAAGAAAGAATTTATACACCAAAATTAAAGAATTAGAAGATCTGAATTTGAAAAGGGGTCAGACTCAGCAAACACTAAATCTTTTATTAAGCAATGTTAAAGATACAAGATTTTACAACCCAAAGAAGGGGTTGGGATTGGAAGAAAATGTCACTTTAAAAAGAGCTCCAATCAACTTGTATGAAAAACTTCAAGTTTCTAAGCCAAAAATTCCAGAAATTGTTGAAGTTTTCATAAGACCTGCTAGTTCTATAACAAGTTCTGACAATTTGCAAAGACCAAACTCTAAAAAGTCAGATGAGAAAATTTCTGAGTCTAAAACAGAAAAGTCAGTTGGTTCAGAAGAAAAGGTTAAGGAAGAAGTTTCTAAACAAACAGATGAGAAGCCAAGATACAATGATACTAAATTCAAATATGATTCTTTAAATGTCAGCTACAAAAATAAACAACCAAGTTTTTCATATCATGACATTGAGAGCATATTTGACACAAGTAAAAATTCTGAAACAGTCAATCAGAAGTCTGATACTTCTAGTCAGGATTCTGAACTTTGTAGTCAGAATTCTGAGTCTAAAGATCAGACATCTGAGTCTGTAAATCAGAACTCTGACTTAGGTAGTCAGAAGTCTGATTCAACTGGATTTTCTGAAACAAAATCAGATGAATTTTTGCAACTTGAAAAGAGATTTAATCTTGTGAGTCAAGAACTTGAGGACTTAAGGAAAGCTTATGATGAACTTGAAAATGATTTCTGTGAGGTGGATATTAAACTTGAAGAAGCTTTGAAAGAAAAGAATATTTTTATTCAGAAAATAACATAGCTTGAAAAACTGAAGACTGAGTATGATCTTTTTAAAATTAATGCTTCAAGAGAAAATGATAAATTCTTTAATGAATCAAGTACATATGAAAAAGGTGAATCATCTAATTCTTCTAACAAAAAGAACTTGAATTTTTCAGAAAAAGAAGAAAGCAAAAGGAAAGATGATCTTGCAAAGTTGAATGATCTGAAAAGGGATCTTGAGAAGCTTAGAATGAAATCTACGTCTGAACTCAAAGCTAGAAATTCTTGTAATAAGGGCAATTGTACTCTGAACAATATCAATAAAAATGAAATGATCTATGTTTCAGATTTATTGTCACTTGCAAAGAAAAATCTTGTTTGTGTTAGATGTAAAAATGATTCATTTCAATATTCTCATAAATGTCAAGTCAAAATAACTTCTGTTTCATACATAAGAAAAGATATTCAGAAAATTTCTGTTCCTCAAAATACAGAAAAGAAGAAAATTTCTGTTCCTCAGACTCAGAAGAAAGAAAAGATAAAAGAAAAGAAAGTTGAAAATATAGCAAAACCAAAAGCTACAAATCTCAAAAAGAATTTGAACAAGCTTGTAAGCAGAAAATGTTCTGACTTTATAAAAGTTCAAGGAAAGTGGTGTTTGAAGAAAGATTTTGAGTGGAGAGTAAAAGGTACTAATGTTAAATCCAATGACAAAGCTAACAAAGATGGACCCATTCCAAAATGGGTACCTAAACCTAACTGATCTTTTTGCAGGGCTGTCATGTGTGGTTTTTAGATTCAGGAGCTTCAAGACACATGACAGGTCAGAAGTCTTTTCTATCAAACTTCACAGAAAAGGCTGGAGGAGCAGTAAACTTTGGAAATAACAGCAAAGGACAAGTCAAAGGTTATGGGGATTTAACTAAAGGGGATCTGACTATCCAAAAAGTTTTCTATGTTGAAGGATTACAGCATAATCTTTTCAGCATAAGTCAGTTTTTAGACAGTCTTTGTCAAATTAAGTTTCAAATAACAGGTTGCATGATTTTAACTGAAAATGATGTTAAAGTCTTCTGGGCCAAAAGACATATGGACTTATTTGTAGTTAATTTTTCAAAATTGAAAACATTAAATACAGTTTGTCTTTTATCAAAATCAACTGCAAATGAATGCTGGCTTTGGCACAGAAGATGTTCTCATCTGAATTTCAAAGATCTTAATAATCTCGTTGCAAAACATCTGGTTAAAGGCTTACCAAAGCTTAAATTTGAAAAAGAATCATTATGCTCAGCTTGTGAAATGGGCAAGATGAAAAAGAGTTCTCACAAATTAAAAATGGACTCATCTTGCAAAGCACCATTATAAATGATTCATACTGATCTTTGTGGTCCAATTTCAGTTCAATCTATGGGAGGAAAGAAATATATGCTTGTGATTGTTGATGAATTCTCCAGATACACATGGGTTGAGTTCCTAAGAGCTAAGTCAGAAGCTGCTACTACATTGATAAATTTTATCAAAAGGATTCAAGTTCTCTTACAACTTCCAGTTCAGAAAATCAGAAGTGATAATGGAACAGAGTTCAGAAATGAAACTCTTCAGAATTTTTTAGAAAGTTCTGGGATTTCTCACAATTTTTCTGCTGTCAGAACTCCTCAACAAAATGGTGTTGTTGAAAGGAAGAATAGAACTCTAGTTGAAGCTGCGAGAACAATGCTGGCTTATGCAAATCTTCCTACTTTCCTATGGGCTGAAGCAATTGCAACTGCTTGTTTTACACATAATAGAACTTTAATCAATAAGAGATTAAATAAGACTGCTTATGAACTGATAAATAAAAGAAAACCATTAATCAAATTCTTTCATGTTTTTGGTTGCAGGTGCTATGTTCTTAGAGACAGAGAAAATCTTGCCAAATTCGATAAAAAGGTAGATGAAGGATACTTTGTGGGTTATTCTTTAACTTCCAAAGCATTCAGAATCTACAATAGAAGAACCAAGAGGATGATGGAGAGCATAAATGTAACTTTTGATGAAGCCAGAATGCGGACTTCTGAACAAGACAGTTCAGAACTCATGCTGAACAAGACAAAAATGACTTCTGATACAGATTCTAATCCTATTTGTTCAGAACTCAATTTACTGTTTAAGGATGCTTTTAGTGAACTAATTTCTGATTCTTATACAGAATATGAAAACCCAAAGATGGTCAAAGAGATGAAAAATAAGACTCCAGAAATAGTTCAATCAACTGTAATTTCTGACAAAGGTCCATCAGAGGAATGTCCAAATCTAATAAATACAAGTGGTGAAAATTCTGAACCTTGTAATCAGAATTCTGATTCTTGTACTCAGAACTCTGAACAAGTCACTCAGAATTCTGACTTCATTAATCAGAACCCAAACTTGGATATGACTCCTATTCATACATCAGAACAAGGGGACAGTTCAGAATTACAAGCAATCATTGATGAGAATGATGCAAACAACAATTATTCAGAGATTGATGTACTTCCTAGTGCAAATAAATGGACTAAAAATTATCCTATTCATCAAGTAATAGGTGATCCTTCAGCAGGAGTAAAAACCAGATCAGCTACAGCAAATGAAGCAATGTTTGCTGGTTTCTTGAGTGTGATTGAACCAAAGAAAGCTAATGAAGCCTTAGAGGATCCAGACTGGATTTCAGCAATGCAAGAGGAATTGCTTCAATTTGAAAGAAATAAAGTTTGGAGACTCATTCCAAAGCCTGAAGGTAAATCTATTATTGGAACTAAATGGGTGTTCAGAAACAAAAAGGATGAATCAGGTGTTGTCATCAGAAACAAGGCAAGATTGGTTGCTAAGGGATACTGTCAACAAGAGGAAATTGATTATGATGAGACATTTGCACCAGTGGCAAGAATAGAGGCAATCAGAATATTTTTAGCCTATGCTGCACATAAAAACTTCAAGGTGTATCAAATGGATGTCAAATCAGCCTTTCTAAATGGCAAACTTAATGAAGAGGTGTATGTCCATCAACCTGAAGGTTTTGTTGATCCAGAATTCCCTGATCATGTTTATATTTTAGACAAAGCTTTATATGGTCTAAAACAAGCACCACGAGCCTGGTATGACACTCTTACTAAACACTTGTTAGGTTCAGGATTCAAGAAAGGTAAGATTGACACAACTTTGTTTTTAAAGAAACAGGGTGATGATTTGATTCTGATTCAGATTTATGTTGATGACATAATATTTGGTTCTACCAGTCCAGAATTATGTGATAATTTTTCAAAAATCATGTCATCTGAATTTGAAATGAGCATGATGGGTGAACTGAATTTTTTCCTTGGTCTTCAAGTCAAACAATTACCAAAAGGTATTTTTATAAATCAAGGAAAATATGTCAGAGATATTCTGAAAAAGTTCAAAATGTCTGATTGTGCTTCTATGAGAACACCTATGGCAACTAACATAAAGTTAGATGCTGATCTCAAAGGTGTTTCAGCAGATATCAAACTTTATAGAGGCATGATTGGATCATTACTTTATTTGACTGCAAGTAGACCAGATATCATGTTTTCTACCTGTTTCTGTGCTAGATTTCAATCTAACCCGAAAGAATCACATATGTTGGCTGTCAAAAGGATTTTAAGATATCTCAAAGGAACACCTGATCTAGGTTTATGGTATCCAAAAGAAACTGACTTCAAATTGATTGCTTTCACTGATGCTGATCATGCAGGAAGTAGGTTGGACAGAAAGAGTACATCTGGTGCTTGTCATTTTTTGGGAGATAAAATAGTGAGTTGGGCATCAAAGAAGAAGAATTGTGTATCCACTTCAACTGCTGAAGCAGAGTATGTTGCTGCTGCTGCTTCATGCTCTCAAACATTGTGGATGAGAACACAACTCATGGACTATGGATATCAGCTTAACAAGATTCCCATCTATTGTGACTCAGAAAGTGCAATTGCCATTACTCAGAACCCTGTTCAACATTCAAAGACTAAACATATAGATGTGAGGTATCATTTTATAAAGGACTATGTGGAAAAAGGAACTATAGAGATGCACTTTGTGCATACAAAGTATCAATTGGCTGACTTGTTCACAAAGCCTCTTGATCACAAAAGGTTTTCTTTTCTCATATGTAAAATAGGAATGCTTAATCTGCCTAATTGAAAATATTTTTTTCTTAAAAATGCTAAATTTTTCGAAGTAAAATTGTCTGAGTAGTCTACTCAGAACTCTGAGTCTTAAGAATCAGAATTTCTGAATACTAAGATCAGAACTTCTGAGTCTTGAGTTCAGAACTTCTGAGTCTTGAGTTCAAAACTTCTGAGTCTTAAGATCAGAACTCTGAGTCTTGAGGTCAGAACTTCTGAGTCTTGAGATCAGATCCTCTGAATCTTACGGTCAGAGATTCTAAGTCAATACATCAGCAATCTAGCTTTCAAAAATTTATTTTTGAGAAATTAAAATACTTCAACTGTGTGGATTATGCTTCTTCTATTATCTTTTCATCTCATCTTTATGTATCATTAATAGTCAAATGCATGCTCAAGTCAAGGGGAGCATCAAAATTCCTTTGGAAATCATTTTGTGATGCTTAAAAGATTTGCTTTCATTTTCTATCTCTGATTATTCTAAGAAGAACAAGCTTTTCATGATAAATTTTGTTGTTATTCAAACTATATCTGAATTAATTTTTTTTCAGATATAAGAGTTTAAATGATTTTTTAATTCATCATAATATGAACAGAATTTTGATGATAAAAAGTGTTTCTATCTGTTCAAACCTCTTCTGAATAATCAAAATGTTTTATATTTGTCAGAAGTTGATTTTAAATGACATTTTGGTTACAAGGTAAAATTCTTCTGAGAAGAACAATCAGATATCTGATAAAGAAAAGTCAAAACATCTGAGCGTGTTATTCAGATCTTTGACTTGAGTCAAAATTCTATCCACTAACACGTGTCAGCTTCATATTTGTTTGATTATGCCACACATTTCATTTAAATCCTCTGTGGCATTTCAAATGTGTTGACTCCGTTATAACATTGATTTCGCTTTTCCGTTAAACCTTTCAACTTCGCGGATTTTAAATAGGTCTTAAAATCCCTATTTCAAATCTTTTCAAATTCCAGAGCGAAAAGTGAGATACGAATCAAATCCAGAGTTCTTTGAATTTGTTTTCTTCTTAAATCATGTCTAGAATACAAAGGAGTGGTCAAATTTCGCTACACTCTACAAAATCGATAATGGATTCATCTGATTCGGATAATGATGAAGTACAGAATAGAGCTGTAGAGGAAGAAGCAATAAGAAATGATGGAGAAGATGAACAAATGGATGAATCTGAAGGAAATGCGGATGAGGTAAATGTTAATATTGAACATGAACAAAGTGCTGCAGGTTCTATTATGTCAGATAGACCTATTTTAGTGGAAAGAATTGTTCCTGAGAGTGAATGGCTGAAATTATCTGAAAATAACTGTGTTATATTATTTGAGGAAAGCCGTTTTAAGCCTGAACACAGAATTATCATGGAGTTATTCAAACATCATCCGTACAGAAAATGGTTTACAAGAAGTAAAAATGTGCCTGTTCAGTACATACAACAATGGTGGAAACATCTTAGGTTAGAAGATAATAAGTTTGTGTCTGAAATTGGAGGAGTGACATTTGCCTTATCTATTTCTGCACTAAGAGAAATGCTGAATTTACCAGAGAAAGATGATGTACAAAGAAGGACAGATTTTGAGGACTCACCCTTAACAGAGGAATTAATAGCAGAGTTTATGAAGTTGGGATACAATGAAGGATTGAGGACTCTCAGTTTGTTCAGAAGAAACAAATTACCACCTATTTGGGCTTGCTTCTTTCATGTGGTAAATAAATGTGTGTCAGGGAAGAATAGTTCTGCTGATCAAGGTTCTAAACAAATTCTTCAGATATTTCAGGTTTTAGTGAAGAATAGGCATTATGACTATACTTTAATACTTTGGGAAGATATGAAGAATACATTTGAGAAGAATCAGAAAGCAATTCAGAAGAAAACAAAGGATGCTCCACTGACATACATTCCTTACATAAGGTACTGGCAAATTGTTATTTGGTATGCCATGCAGGAAAACAGAACAATCTCAAGAAGAACAAATGAAGAGCATGGTCCTACATTTTATTTGGGTAAGATGACCTCAGTAACAAGACTTGAAAACTATCCCAATCATAAACTATTGCCAAAATCACTTAGGAACTATATTCCAAGGGAGAGTGAGATTTTAAAAGCTTATTGCACCTCTATGGGAATTGAATTACCTCAAATCCCTACCCAAGAGGACCAGCCTGAGAAGAGAGGTGAGGGGTCTAGTCGAATTAGAGAGGGGGAGGATGTTCAGATGGGTGAACATTCTGAGAGACCTGAGAGGGAAAATTCTGAGAGCTTGGTTAGATTTGGTGAGGAAAAACATAATGAGAGTGATGAGGATGAGAGATTATCAACAGAGGTTCAAACAGAAAGAGATGCCTCTGAACCAGCTAATCTTGACCAGTTAACCACAAATGCTATTGGTTCACATCTCTCGGTGTCCAATATTGAAACAAACACCATGGACCTAGTGGTGGATCTTGAACAACCCATCCATATCCACTCAGAAGCATTTCAACATGCTACTGTTTCACACAAATCCGGGGAACCATCCCAAACTCATTTGGAGGGAGGTGATAAATCCCAATTTATTTTTCAACACATTGAGTCTGAATATCACAGTCCTATTCATATTGAGCCTGAAATTCCTTCTGACACTTGCACAAATCAGGAATTTCGTATTCCTGAAACAACATTCATAGACATACCTAATGTTGGGTGTCGAGGATTGGATGGAAGTCCTGGTGAGGTGAACATTACAAAAGCCTCATTTAAACGTGCATCTGTTGTACAAGATGACTGTATGTTATCTACAGGCCATGAGCCCTCTGGGCACATGAAAACTGGACCATCTGTTGGTTCAGGTTCACTGTTAGAAACTTCTGAATTTGAAAAGATTCAGAAACAAAACAAGGAGATGGGGGAAAAAGTAGAAAATTTGGAGAAGAAGGTGGAGGATTTGAATAATGAGATGTCAGATTTGAAAGTTGTGTTGGAGAAAAAGTTGATTTCTGTTGAAACCAAAGTAGATGATGTAAAGAAATCCTTGGATTCTCACAAAAAGGAGATCATGGATATAATGTCTGGTTTTCAAAAAGATATGTTAAAACAAATGCAAGGTATGCAGGAATCTATACTGAAAGCACTGAGTGTATCATTGGCTTCTACTTCAAAGCCTCTTGATCCTGTTCCTATTGCAGAAGCTGAACCCGAAGTTACTTTTAATCAGAACTTGAAAAGAAAGTTTGATGATAATGAGCCTCATGATCATCAAAAGGGGGAGAAAAGACAAAGGTTAAGTTCTGATGATGATATTGGCATAGAAGATTTTGAGATGGCAGATATGCAATTAGCTAGTACAAAAAGTTCAGAAGATCAGACACAGGAAAATTTAAAGGCAATAACTCAGATAGTTCAGATTGATAGCTCAGATACATAAGAAATGGAGTTGGAAAGTACAGATGGTGGTGATTCAGATAAAACAGAGGAATTGAACTTAGACATAGAAATGGAAGGAAACTCAGATGAAACTGAAGCTATTGAGGAATCTGTATTGAGATCAGAAAAGACAGTGGAAAGTGAAGTGGTCAACATGTGTACAGATATTGTGGTGTATAACAAAGAAAATATGACGGATTCTGAATTAAAAGAAAGGAGGTTAAGTGAAGAGCTGATCAGAAGGATGCATAATAATTTAGTCAGAGCTTTGAATGTTCAAAAAGTTCAGCAAGGAATAAAAATGGTAAGACCTATTGATCTAATGGGAGAAGAAGACAGAACTGTGAATTATACTCAGGATTTTGAAGATGATTTTAGATTTAACTTTTGTGATGAGTTAAATACAGAAGAAGAGTATGTGAAAGTGAAAGACTTCTTTATGCCTTCTGAGTATGTATTCAGAAAACCAATTGAGATCCCAAAGATTAAATTGCAAAGACTAGAAGAACCTGTATGTGATTTCATTCTAGAGTTAAGTGATGTGCCATTAGCCAGACAATTTCATGATGATATTTTTCCTGAGGAAATATATGATAATCTCTACTACACAGAAGGAGAGTATGAGCCTTTGGAAAGTAACATTGATGGTTTTATGGATGACAGAGCTCAGATGGTCTACTCAGAAGCTTCTAACAGGTTCAGAGTTCCTGACTCAAAACTGCATATTCAGAAAAGAATTGAGAAAGTTCTGATGTTTCAACAAGATGAATTCAATGGTTTAATGTTTGTTAGAATGGAAGTACTGAAAGAAAGAAATACAAAGGTTTCCATGTCTACTTTTGATTTTCACAGATTGACTCTTGATGATCAGATCTTTCTAGTCAAGTTCTTTGCTAGCACTGAAGAAGCCTTGATAGAAATTGAATGCAGAAGACTTCTGGGTATTTATGTCAGAAATATATACTTGTATGACTTCCAATTAGCTATTGAAGAAAGAAAAGAAAAGTGTAATCTGAGTTCTCCCACAAAGAAAACAGAAGTTGATTTGCATTTGAAGGGATTTGTGAATGAAGGAATGGAGACAGAAGGGTTCACATATATAGTTCACGAAAGGCTTGAATTGTTCAGATTAAAAGAGTTGGTGAAGTACTGTGATGCAACTCTGAATTGGTTATTGATTAAAATGGAAGTAAGTGTGGAAACTGAAAAAGAGAGTTTAAAGAAGAGATGTATAAACTGTGTGAAGAGGAGGTTGGATCTTAGAAGAAAAATCAGAAACAGTAGTGAATGGTTGCTATCTGAGGTGAATCCCAAAAAGATTCTACATAATGATTTTGTGTTTCCTGCTGAGTATGAAGTGAATGAAATTATGTCAGATGAAGTTGAAGAAGTGCAGAACACAACATCTCAGAATGTGCAGATAACTAGTTTTGATCAAGCTGAACAGTCTGAACCAAAAGAAGATGAAATATCCATTGATCTAAATGGATACTTTCTTGAATTTGATTTACCTGAGTTCTTCAAACCAAAAGAAGTACAATTCTTGGATGTGTATTATGATAGACCTAAGGAGACTCAGATCTGGTTGGCTGAAAAATTAAGATGTCTTGGCAAAACAAAGCAAGCCGTTTACTCAGATTTTTTAATTACTGGAATCAGAGAATTGAGGGTTAAGAAATTCAGAAAGATGGAGTACTTATCTTTTGAAGTTCTGAGAGAAGATGGCAAGGTTTATTACTTTACTGATGCAGATTTTGAGAAACTATCAGTAGTTGACTTCTACAGATTACACAGCTTTCTATGCTTCAAAGAGTCGAGCAAAGACAGAAATGAAAGGAAGGCCAGAAGTGTGGTAATTGAGGCCATGTTCTACATCTTAAGGTGGCACTGTTATACATATTTTCAAATAGCTTTGTACTTACAAAAGTCATGTGTTTATCTGGCAAATCCCAACACAGATCATGAACAGAAAAAGAAGTTAAAGACTGGAAGTGTTCACAAATATCCAGATTTGGGAGTATTTTTGAAAAACAAAAGTGGAAAGATTTTCTTCAGAGCAAAGGAAACTGCAAAATACTGTTCTGGAACTTTAAGAATCATAAAGCATAATTTGGAGAAAAAGATGCTAAAAGTGAAGGAAGCAAACATGACTCAAGAAGTAATCAATCAGCAAGTTGAAATTATTCAAGAAATCATTAACAAAATTGATAAGAGGCTTAATCTGAGAAATGTGCTACTTCAGAAAATTGTTCCTGCTCTGAAAGAACTGGATGATGCAAAGTTTAAGTTTATTTGACAAAAAGGGGGAGATTGTTAGATCTGAAGTTTTGTCAATAAACCAAGTGTTGAAGATCTGATAAGAAGACTCAGATGTTCTGAGTAGAGAAGTCAGAGGTCTGACTGTGAAAGCTCAGAAGTATTGATAAGTGAAATCAGAAGTCTGGAAAGAGAAGTCAGATGTCTGAGTTAAGGAGTCAGAAGATCTGAGAAGCTTTATCAGAAGAATGTTCAGAAGTTCTGAACTACCTGTTCAGAACTTATGACGAGATACTTTACTTAGTATTTTATAAACTAATTAGGACACGTGTTATGTTCTTATTAGTCTTTCTTATTTGTACTGTAGCTTTAAGATGTCCGTTGCAGTATAAATAGTAGTTAGCTCTACGTTGCTAACTGATTGATTTTTTCCCGTATAACTTTGTATTCATTCTTTGTAATCTTTGAGATTCTCTCTCTCTTAGATCTGTAATTCTGTTCATCATTGAATACAATTGGGCTTGATCATACAACTTCTCAATTACTGCTTTCTATATTGATTGTAAGATTAGATCCTGTTCTTTCACCCTCTGATAAGGTAAAAACAAGATCAGCTTCTGCAAATTTTTGTTTCTTTACCAACTTTATTTGTGTGATCGAACCGAAAAAGATTTCTGAGGCTCTGGACGACCCAAACTGGGTGGATGCTATGCAAGACGAGCTTCTGCAGTTTGAGCGAAACAAAGTCTGGACTCTAGTACCTCTGCCACGAGGGAAACAGGCCATAGGGACTAAATGGGTCTTCAGAAACAAAAAGGATGAAGATGGAGTGATCATTCGAAATAAAGCAAGACTGGTGGCCAAGGGATATCGCCAAGAAGAGAGCATCGATTACGATGAAACTTTTGCCCCTGTTGCACGGCTCGAAGCAATAAGAATTTTCTTAGCCTTCGCAGCCCACAGAGGTTTAAAGTATATCAAATGGATGTAAAATCTGTCTTTCTCAATGGAGAAATTCAAGAAGAAGTATATGTCCAACAACCACCAGGATTTGAAAGCTCAAAGTACCCAAGGTATGTCTATTACCTCGACAAGGCTCTGTATGGACTGAAACAGGCTCCAAGAGCATGGTACGAAAGACTTTCCACCTTTCTGCTCAATAACGACTACAACAGAGGTACCACTGATACAACTCTATTCTTTAAAGGTGAAGGAAATGAGCTTATTCTTGTACAAATATATGTAGATGATATTATTTTTGGGTCTACAAATACACAAAAATGTAAAGATTTTGAAAAACTCAGCAGAGTGAGTTTGAAATGAGCATGATGGGAGAATTAACCTTTTTCCTCGGACTTCAAGTCAAACGAACATCAGAAGGAATTTTCATAAACCAATCAAAATATGTCTCTGACATACTTGAAAAATATAGCCTCTCTGATGCCTCTGTCATGAAAACCCCAATGGCCACTGGAAATAAACTTTTTTCAGATCCAAATGGCATCTCTGTCGAGTGCACACTTTACAGAGGAATGATTGGGTCTTTATTATACTTAACGACCAGTAGACCTGACATAATGCATGCCACATGTCTTTGTGCAAGATATCGAGCTAATCCTAAAAAGTCACATTATATTGCAGTAAAGAGAATCTTCAGATACCTCAGAGGGACCAAAAATCTTGGCCTCTGGTATCCGCAGAACTCTGGTTTTGGACTAAAGGCATACACAGATTCAGATTATGGAGGATGCAAACTCGACAGAAAGAGTACCTCTGGGAGTTGTCAATTCCTAGGTGGGAAATTAGTAAGCTGTACTTCAAAGAAACAGAATTGTGTCTCAACATCTACGACAGAAGCTGAATACGTTGCTGCTGCTAGCTGTTGCTCTCAAATTTTGTGGATGAAAACTCAGCTGAAAGACTTTGGTCACATCATCTGCAAAATCCCCATCTTCTGTGATTCCAAAAGTGCGGTTGCCATCTCTGCAAATCCAGTACAGCATTCAAAGACAAAGCATATAGATATCAGGTATCACTTTCTGAAGTATCATGTGGAAAATCAAACCATCGAGATGCATTTTGTACCAACAGAATTTCAGCTTGCTGATTTATTCACCAAGGCACTTGATGAGAAAAGATTCATTTACTTGGTGGGTAAATTAGGAATGATAAATATGGATTAACCTCTGTAAGTATCTTTATCTTTATATTATACAGTATGTATATTTTATGTTTTGTTTGTTTTTGTAAATTATTTTTCGTTGTAAATTCTAAAATCTCAATTCTGAAAAATACAGAGATTCTGAAAGTCTCCTCAGAACCTCTGACGATTCTTACAGACCCTCTGTTACACGACCTATGTTATATACATTTACTTCTGATTATTTGAACCAAGCATAGGTCAAGGGG
This sequence comes from Saussurea involucrata, assembly GCA_033807775.1. NCBI lineage: Eukaryota > Viridiplantae > Streptophyta > Magnoliopsida > Asterales > Asteraceae > Saussurea > Saussurea involucrata. The sequence continues at coordinate 19,141,555 of CM066326.1, forward strand.
GAGAAAAGGAAAACAATCTTGATCTACAGAGGATGATTAGATCAAGAGGGAGCAAAAGAAGACCTTGCTTAATCTACAGAGATTTATAAGTCAAGGGGGAGCAGAGGAAGAGATGAAAACAACAGAAGAAAAGAACATTGCCGGACAAAGAAGAACAAAAAGGTTAGTATCTCGAACAAATTATTTTTGAAAATAATTTTCTAAGACACAAATTTCTAAATATGTTCTAGAAACATTATTAAACACATTCCAAATAAAATTTGATCAAAAAGAATGTTGAGTTTTCCATTATTAAAAATTTAAGGTCACAGAGCCTCTGCTGAGTCCAACAGAGGTTCTGCATGCAAAAACTCTGATCTTAAATCAATAATTCTTGGAAACTCTGTCAATCTTTTTAGGTATCAAAATCAAAAAGAATCATCGCGTACAAGCACTGCAACAGAAGTATCCGGTTACAGAGTTCTCTCTACAAGAAAGAACTTCTGTAGACCAACACATGTTTTAAAAAGACTTTTTGCTGCACAAAACCTTTTTCAAAAAATTTTCTAGGACACCAGTTTTCAAACATGTCCTAAAAACATTGTTAAAATCAATCAAAAACTTGGATGATCAAAAATGTTTATAAATTGTTAGTTATACGAAATTTCTTGTCTCAGAACCTCTGCTGGCTCTGACAGAGGTCCAAAAACCTCTGTAAAGGAGTTTCTATACAAATAATTTATCGATCCTCTCCATGGATTTTTCAACCATTCTTTGTGAAGGTACAACCTACAGAGGCAAGAAAAATAAGATTCTCAAATCACAGAGCCTCTGTGAGTTTTTACTTTAGGCATTTCTGTAACAGTAACGGTAACTTTTCTGCGAGTGAGAATCATGTAGAGGTAAAGAGGCCCACGCACCTAGCATTTAATAAGGCCGTCCACGACGTCTCGTCATAACTGACACTGAGGACGTGTCATCTTTTCATTGGACCTACATGCAACACGTTCCTATGGAAAGTTGAACCCGCCGTAACCACTCAAGTGCGGACCCCAAATATTATTTACCTCAAAATATTAACCCTTTCAGATTCTACGGCCATAAATTCAGTATAAAACCAAAGTTACCATACCTCACAAAATCTTTACTCACTCTCTTCTCCGGTGAACCTGCAACAATATTCAAATCAGCATTTTACTTTGCAAAATGGCTTCCAGTTCCCACGCTGCTCAAAACTCTCCGGCGAACTCTCCTCAACACTCCCCAGTGCATTCAGAGCACTCCTAAAACCCTAACATCGCCGTAAATGCTGAAACAGAAAACTCCGGCGACTCTGCAAACTTTGTACCAACCACAAACCTTCAACATTTTCTGAATATAGAACATTTTGAGGATGTTCTTCCATTTAAATCCAACAATTGCTACCTGGTACCCTCCCCAACAGCCTTCGGCGAAGCCCATGCTCTTCTCCTCAATATCATGGAAAACCATATATTATACCCCCTCCTTTCCAAAACCCCAACAAAAATCCCTGCACGATATCTTAATCAATTTTGGCAAAGTTGCCGATTTGATTCAGATGATTCTTTGATAAAGGGCTATATTTCAAAGCCAGACAAGTCTGAGTACCTAGAACTCATGTTTAACAGAACCATGTTCTCACTGGAGTTCAACCTGCCAACAAGAGGTCTTCTTGGAATCAAGAAATATGCTGAGGTTCCTACGGACGAGGAGCTCTGCCGATTCGTAGAAATGTTAGGGTATAACACAACCCTGAGGAAACGCAATGATTTTTGCAGAGGCAGACTACCACCTCTGTGGAATACCCTGTTCTCCATCTTAAATCGTTGCCTCACAGGGAAAACCGGTAGCCCTGACCAAAGCTCATTCCAAATCCTGACCATCATGTATGGAATCTATTACGATATTCCACTTGACTATGCCACCATTATGATGCAGGAAATAGTGAATACGATCGACAGAAAGCTCGCAACTCAAAAGGCCAAAAGGAACATCAGGGTATCTTCCTCCTCTGCAATACCAAAGAATTTTAGGAGTAATCTTCGAACCTCTACTTCAAATGCAGAAGTGGCCAATGGAAGGGCCATCTGTAAAGCTTTACCCAATGAATAAAAATACTCCTACAGAGCATGAAGACAGTTACCCCCACTGCAGACCTCTGTCGAAGAACCTTATGGCATATGGAACTGATGAGGATACGAAATTAGAGTATATACGCGTCCATAGGACTCCAGAACCAAGTCCTGTGACACCCCCGCGTCTAGGAGGCCCCTTAGGTGTAGATATAGTAGAAAGGATGACAGAAGAGGAATGGGCTAGAGCTTTAGAGAAACACTATTCAGTACAAGACCGATTCAAAGCCCAAAGAGAGAGCATTTACCCCTCTTCTCCGAAAAGAAAAACCTCTGCAGCAACACCCAAGAAGAAGAGCAAGAAAAGAAAACCAACAGAGGAAACTACAACCTCTGCAGCTCAACACTCTTCTCCACCACAAGCTACAGAAACAAGATCTTATGCACCTCCCTCACCTCCAAAACAAAAGAAACGAAAATCTAAATCAACAGAAGAGGGAGCTCCTAAGCCAAAGAAGAGAAAGTCAAAGAAGAAGAAACTAAGATCACCTATGTAGGTAATCACAGAGGATGTCGAACAAGAAGAGGAAGATCAGGCTATACCTCTGCAACCTCCCTCCCCAATAGTTTATACAAATCAACAGGGAGATTTCAATGCCTTCCTCAACAATCCCGACATTGCTCAAACCTTAGATCCATCAGGATGGGTCGCAGAACCATTGGATCAGTCTACAGAGGCTATGCGCACAACAGAAGTCATTTCTGCAGCTCAAGGTACACAAACCATGCACCCTCATGTACGAAAACTGATAGGATCTCATTTCATTTATGATTCCTTAAGAGTAGAAGCATAAACAGTAGCGCCTACAGAGGAAACCTCAGAAGAAGAGGTAAACATAGACTTTACAATAGAGGAAGAGGGTAGGATAGAAACAGCAGAGGGTTCTGCAGAAAAAGATGCCGAAGAAGAAGATGGCACACATCCCCAACCCCCTCCTAGTGCAACCCACATTTCTGATACCGCCGGTCTAGCGGCAGAGGGTATCATTGAAATAGAGCAGCATAGCTCAATCCCAACCCCTCCCAGCCAGCCAGAGGTTACTTTTTCAACCTCTATGCCTAATATAACCGGGGAAACCATTCCTGGGGAGTACTCTCGAAAGGACTCACCCATAGTTCGTGATTTATTGCCCCAAATCACACCTGACATCCTTGCAGAGGAATTTGTTTCCTCTGCCACGCACACAACGATAGGGCCAAACCTCCTTTAAGAGAGGAGTAGAGAGCACAATGACGAAGAGACTCTAGACAAGTCTCCAAGTCAACAGAAGGACATTCCAATACCCATCTCTGGAGTGGAGTTGGACTCTGACCTTCACAGAACTTCTGTAGGGGTTGAAACTCATATTTCTCCTCGAGGATCAGAAGGAAATCCTTCCAACCTCAACGTACAAACAGGGGTGACAGAAGGTGTCCAAGGAACAAGGACAAACTCTGGAGACGAATGTGTTCCTCCAGAGGTTACCACGAGTTCACACGTATCAAGGGGTGAGTTGCAAACCCTTGTCACCTCTGTGAACCAAACATTAGAGGAGTTGAAAAGCTCTTTCAAATCTTTTGCAGAAGTTACATCCAAGGCCATCTCAGAACTAAACACCAAAATGGACAGCTTGTCCACAGAGGTGCAATCTACTCTAGCCCAGATGAAGACTGCTGCCACAACTTCTGCCACCACACCTGCCTCTGCTGCTGCTGATTTTGAAAAAGCTGCAACTTCTGCTTTCAACAACTCAATCAAAATATATCTGGAAAAGATGAAAGAACAAGTGTCATCATCAAAAGCTATTACTCCAGAAGAACTGCAGAAAGCTCTACGACAAGTTCAGGAACAAACAACAGAAGCCACTCTAGCCATGAAGCCTACCGACTACATGACCAGAGCACAGTTGACAGAACTTGGGCAAAGCATCTTGAATCAAATGACAGAATTTATCAGAGCCTTCACAATAGCCAACGCTTCTTACGTAAAAGACTTCAAAGCTAGTGTGGGAAAGATGCGGTTCAACACAGAGGCCGAAGTTCAAACTCTTCTTGGTCTTTGTGATGATCTCTGTGCCAAAATGATGGCAGCCGGGGCAAAGAAACCTGACACTACTTGCAGAGCAGAGGGTAAAGAAGATAAGGGTCAGTATGACTCTGACTCTGATGATTCGTCAGATCATCCTGAGGGGGAGACACAAGGGAAGAAACAGCCGCAACCAGTCCTCCAATATCTGCAGTACCAATCTCATCTGCACCACCCACCTAAACCCAAACTCAGGAAAAACAATAGAGACCCACAGAGGAAACACCAGCCTCTGTGGAAACCACCTCTGTCCTTGAAAAAGATATCCCTGAAGTTCAAATCCTGACTTCTTCATCCTCAGAAGAACTTCCCCATTCTCCACCAAAATCCAAACCCAAAACTCACCAAAGAAGAAAATCCATTGCCCACAAACCAAAAACATCTAAACGTTCTGCTACTTATGTCCTAAAAAGAATGGAATTCGTATCCGCTTTCAGAGCTGCAAAACGTTTTGATATCTCTCCACAAACCACAATCGAGCTAACAAAAGAAACATCTACAGAACCCAAATCCCCAATCAAACCAACAGAACCATCCCCACCAAAGTCCTCAGAAACTGAAGTGTCAAAAACTACAGAGGCAATCCCCATCATACCAACAGAGACCTCAACACCCAAACCAACAGAAGCAATCCCACAGAGTCCAAAGCAGACAACAGGTTCTGAGCCTTCCCAAACCAAAAAATAAAGGAAAGGGAATCATGACAGAAGAACCACAGAAGAAAAAGCAAATGCCACAAACGACAAAGAAGTTGATGAAGAGCTCATTCGATGCCTTTGTCACTCCTAAACCTGAAGACGACTGGGCAACAAAGGGTAGGGTTGCAGAGATAAAACGACAAATGGATGCTCTACGAAGACCAATACCACCACCAGATACACGACATGCAGAAATGGAAGAGGTGGTGTATAGGTACCTTTACAAACAGCAATATCAGAACAACCCTATACCACACATCGAAGATCCTCAACTCAGAGCTGACCTTGACAACACCTTCAGCAGAACAAAGCCAAAATCAAGGGCAGAAGTTTTCTCAGAGTACAAAATTGAAAAGGTAATATACTGCAAATTCTCTCAAACGAGAACCTTTCCAAAGATCAGGTACAACATTTACAAAGTCAAAAGGGAGAACAAGTCCGAAAATCAATTTTCAGATGCCGATATAAGGAACTTGAACCCCTACGATCTACCAGATCTTCTACTTTGGACAAAAGAAAACTTCAACAACGATGCTAACAGAAGGGCCTATCAAGTGTTCCGAAAAGCGATGAGAGAAAAGCTTCTGCTGTATAGCATGATAGACTTTCAACTAGGAAGAGATCTTGGAGTCAGAAACCTGAGTCTGAGACCACCAGAGGATCACTGCCCACCTTCTGCAATACCCAACTCAATCATAACAACACCAAGGTACGGGTTAGTATATAAGGATCTTGCTGGTCAAGTAAGACTTTTTGTGGAAATGGACTGTCAGAAGTATGCAACCAGTACTCTGAACAAGTTCAGATCAATCTTAGAAGAGAACAGAGGTACTGAGCTTATGGATCAAGAATCATCAGAAAGAATGATCAGAGAAATAGATGCTACAATCGGCTTGAGAGAACTCTGCATCAAATTTTATCACGAGCTTAGAGAAGTGGGATTCGACAACAGAAGTTTCAACGACTTCAAAGATGCAAATGTCTAAATCTCTGTTACTTATCTCTGTAATCTTTAAAAGGAAATGAAATGAAACTTTTGAGGTATTGTTTAACCTCTGTCTACTTTACTTAGCCTAAATTATGCATAAAATCAAATTTTCATTTTTCAATACTTAGGGGGAGATTGTTAGCTCCAAATATTCATAATATTAGAAGTATTGAAAAATAGGCTTAAGTATGAAAGAGTTCCACATAAGCTCTGCGGTGTTCCACAGAAGCTCTGCCGAAGCAAACAAGATCATTCAAGAAACACCAAGTCCCAAGAAGAATCTACAGAAGACTACTCACAAAGGACCAAAGAAGGATCTACAGAAGAAAGCTCACCAAGGACCGAGCCGCATAACCTCTGTCACCCTTGACAGAACCTCTGCGGTTCAGATTGAAGACTTGGAAGATATTTATAATATCTTGCCACTGTTGCAGAAATATCTTACCACTGGTACAGAAATATCTTGCTACTGTTCCAAGGTCCGTTCATCAACTTGTACAAGGCATGGTCCGACAACAAATACGTGTCAAACTATGATAGGAATCCTTGCAAGTTGATATTAGCGCATTTAATGCATGCAGATTTCTAACTGTTCATGCCATCCCTTCTTTCCTGTAGCATTAGTCCTTTTTGTCTAGAATAGTTCTTTTATAGTAGTATAAAAGGAAGACTCATGTTGAGTTCTTCCTCATCAGATAACAAATTCATATACAAGAAAAACACACACACACACACAATTAACGTCTAATCTATTGTTAGTGTTCTTCATCAAATACAGTAAACTTTGAGATATTCATCTGTTCTTCATATACTGTTTATTTGATAGTTTGTATTGTTTCTATACAAACATATCTGTTAGTTCTTCAAATACGCTTCCGCAACACATCTTATTTGAACTAATAGATAAGATAATCTTTGTTAATCAAATACGAGAACCAACAGAAGACGACTACGAAACTTTTTTAGGACATCGAGGTTTCGACAACTTCGCCAACCTGCCTGCAGGTATACACAAAATCCCACACACTTCTCTCTCTCAACCCTAAACTTCTGAGCTTTCCTCTGTTCATAAGTTTATAACTTTTTCAGGTCCTAATTTGGGGGATATCAACATCTCCCTAACGACCCTGGAAACAAAGATGGAGTCTTTCAACAAAACTCTAACTGCCAACTCTTCAGCGGTTACAAACGCTGGAGAGAACTTGAAGACTTTGACCACTGAGGTCGAAAAGAAAGCCTCTAAAGCTGATCTGGAGAAGGTGGATGGTAGCATTGCTAAATTTGCTACCACCCTCGCTGAAAACTCAACCGCCACAACCACTCTCTCAACAAACTTCACCTCTCTGTCCAATGAAGTGACATCATTGAAGACAGAGGTTGGTTCTCTTAAGAGTGAAGTTTCCACGATCAAGACTGAAGTTTCTGCGGTCAAAGAGATTGTTCAAAAAGTGCTCGATCGCTTGAACACCCCAACTTCTCATTTCACTCAGGCCGATCGAGACGATCTCAAAAAGATCAGTCCTGCTATTACTGGCCTAGAAGACAGAGTAGCAGCGATTGAAAACTGCATAAGAATTACTGGCCAAGAAGACAGTAATCCTATTGCTGCTGCTGCTGCTGAAAAGTCCGTTACCTCCCCCAACCATGATGTGGAAGAGGGGGAGAAGCCTAAAGAAGACCTTCCCCATAATGATGAGGGGGAGAAGAAAAATAAAGAAGACCTTCCCCATGCTGAGTGGGAGGGTATTGAGACTGAAGCTGATGCTACCTCTTCAAAACCTCAGGGAGTTGAAAACCCTGAGGGAACCGAGAAACCTTCCTCTGTATCTGAGGGGGAGCAACTCGAAGAGCAGAACATTGAAGCTGCTGCTGATGTAACCTCACCCTACGCTGAAGAAGTTGAATCTGATGAAGACGAAGCTGAAGACGATGAAGTTGTCGACATCTCAGATGATGAACCATCTTCTTCTCCAAAGAATGATGATGATGACGATGATGATGATGATGATGACTCCTTTATCGTCAAGCCTGTTTAGAAGACTACAGCTCTCAAAGGGATTTCGATAAACGATCCTTCAGGGGAGCGGACCAAGACAAAGCCTGCAGCGTCTGAAGCCGACAAAGGCAAAAACAAAGGCCTTGCTGCAGAAGATAATCTGATGATCTTGCTTCAAAAGCCAGTTTGTCAGGTACACTACCTCATATTCCCTTACACTGCATCCATCCTCTATCCCTTCTCAATCTCAATCCTTCTATCCATAAAACCTCTATACACTTAACCACATTCTTTTCTCTATCTCTTTCTTCCCCAACTCTGCTTACTTAAACGATCGCTGTGTTTCAGCTAGTCCTCTCCCCTGTTTGAGGATCCCGCTGAAGCTCTTTCGACTACACTAGGGATAATCCCAGCCACAAGAGCTGAAGAAATAATCCCAGTCTTAGATTTTACCACTGAGACTGATGAACCTGAAGAACAACTGCTCTCTCACCAAAACAGACCTTCCTTGGCTCCTCAAAAGCTGAGTGAAGAGGATCAAGAAAAGAGAGATGCAATGATCAGAGATTCGAAGATCAGCGAATCATCCTGAAGCGTGATCAACTTCATTCTATTCCTCCAAAGTTCAGACTTTCACAAAAGGAATACCAGGATCACCTCAGAGCTGAAAGGTTAATCGCTGAAAGAAGGGAAGTTGAAGAAAAAGACAGAGAACTCGCCATCCAGCTTGTCCAACAATCGGTGAAAGACCCCACGCTGAAAAGAACTCCCATTGATGTCCAACGTCAGCTATGGGATGATGCCCAAAGGATCATTGAAGAAAAGACGAAAGTATCTGATACGACTTTGAAATGGTGTAAAGAAATGCTGAATTATCGATCTCGACCATCCAAAATCATCAAAGTAAACATCAGAGGAAGTCTGTTCGTTGACGTTCCTGTTGTTGAAATTGATGTATTCAGAGAAGACAAAACCAAGCAAACCTTCTATGCTACTACTTTAGAGAAGTTTGGTTTCTCTGAATGGTTGGAAGTGAAATTAGCCATTCAGGGATCGCGCTCATAGTTCAAGAGCCATGTCGAGAAAATTTTAAATACTCAGATCGACTTGGTTTCTTCTGCTGTGGATATTCCTCCTTCCACTCTTCTTCCTCCTCAATAAAGAAGAGTCTCTGCAAAGGAAAAGAAAGTCTCAGACTCAGGTCCTCCTATACGGAATGAAACAGGTATTGGTTTCTCTCGTGCTGAAGTTCTTGGCCCTGATGCCGATCTCTCAGCGCTTGACACCTCCCTACCACCTGGAGAAACTTTCATTCCTGGAAAAGTTGTAAGTGATCCTTATGGTATATTCTTTCTAGACTACCAAGGAAATCATCACTTTCAACGCATCTCTGAGCCTCCAATCACTCCCATCGAACAACTCAGAGATATCATATACTGGTGTGAAGTCAGACGCGACATTAAAGCTAGACACCTGAAGCCCTTGATTTTTGAAGAAGCTCTGAACAAAAAGAATCAAGGAGTAAATGTCCCTGACTAGATGATTCCCACATCAAAGACCCTCGATGAACTTCTCATCAAGGAAGAACCTTTTGACGGATAGGATCGCCTTGTAATTGTTTCTATCCTTATCTGTCTATATCTTTAGTACTTGTAATTTTATTTGCTGTACTTGTAATTTTTCCACTTCCCTATGTAATTTTTACGAAGTTTAAAGAAAACTTTCAGCGAATGTACTTTACTCCATAAGTACTGAAAAGATCCCAGAAAACAGTAAAAGGGACAAATATTTTATGAGTTCTTTTTATCCTTATGTTTTCATTAAATAGCAATTTTCTCTGTTGCTATGTCATAATCAAATAGGGGGAGATTGTTGATCCAAACCCTCAGTGATTTTATAATGACCCTTTCTTAAACACTTAGTGAAAATTGTAAGTAAACAATATGTATCAGAGTTTCACTATCGCTGATAAGTACTAAGACCTTACAGTACCGCTGATAGGAACTCCCACTCTTTAGATTAGATATTCAGCGAACATTGTTCATCATCATATAGCTCTGAGCCTGTTCAGTCTATAAGATGATCGCTGATAAGTTAGTTGTTTACTTATGATCCCTGAAGACAAGTTTCACGTCAACCAAAGTTCTACGCTGAAGTCAAAGATCAAGCTCAAGAACCAGCGACAAGTCTACTCATGAACTGATGCGGATATCAGCGAAGCAAGACCTGTCCATTCAACGTGAAGTATCAAGTAGAAGACTTCAGCAATCGCTGAACTTTATCATTCGCTGATAAAGATCTGACTCAACGAAAGCTGATCATGAAGTCTCCCTGTATGTTACTATTGTCTTATCTCCCTTGCACGTCTCCGTACGAACTGTCAGAACGGACATCCCTTTTGTCTGTAATCGTACAACAACTCTGATTCTACACTGTGCACCATGCGGCTACTAAGGTTGTCTACAAAGGTCAATGACATGCAGCCACTCAGCTGCTGCCACGTGTAAAGCCATACTTCCATGCATTAAATGCATGCAGTATATAAGAAGAACCTTACTTCAGTTTTGAAGTGTGCTCGGACCATCTTCTTATTTCTTATTGTTAAGTTATTATTCGAATTTTCTTTAACTCTTTCTAGTGCAAGAAACTTAGTGTTTCTCAAGACTTGTTTAGATTAGGTTTATCCTTAATCTTGTTCCGCAACAAGCTGTAAATTGTCTTGATTTATCAATAAACAATTTAGAAAAGTAAAAACGTGTGTTTGTATTCAACCCCCCCCCCCCCCCCCCCCCCCTTCTACAAACTTGTATAGCCCTTCGGGACCAACATACATGTTGGATTAGTTCAAATTGCTACCAAACCTTTGTTTAGATTAGGAATAGATGCTCCAGTCCTATTAGTTCTTAGAGATGCTAGGCATACTAATTTCCAAAATTCAATCCTTGCTATGGCAGAAACCAATATATCAAATGGTCCAATCTACTTCAATTGTTATCCCAACTTCTCAGTAGGATTATTTGATCCAAATATCTTAGACACTTTAGTTCTTACTATCAAAACAAAAAACTTAGAATTTAAAGAAGACACTAAAGCTGTAGCTATAATTTATAGAGTTTGTTACAAGACTATGACTTCAACTATTGAACCAAAAACTAGATTATCAAGCCCCAGAGATGAAACAATAATATTTGAAGCCAATCCTCAACACACCAGAATTCAAACACCCAAGCATCTCAAATGGAATGAAATTACTCAGTCTTGCAACTGGAATCTGCAAGATATTAGTATTCCAAAACCTATAGAAAATACTAATAATGTATCTAATATCATTGAACATGAAGACGGATCAGTTGATATTAATTTCGATAATTTCAATGATCTTAAATCAATTTCTTCAAGGTTATCAACTGGATCAATTAACAATTTAAAGATCCCGTCTATCCAAAGATCTCAATCATTAAAATTTAAAAATGTAGATTTTAATAAACCAATTCCCCAAACCTTTTATCAAGAAGAATCTGACGATTCTGAAAGTTACAAACCTACCCCCTCAGAAATTCTAACTGAAATTAATCAATTCAAAAACCAAATATGAGTGAGTCAAATATTAATATGAAATATCTTAGAGAAGAATTTTACTATGATTATAATAAAGATCGAAGAGAATTTTATTACAAATCTGTTAATAATAGCGATTAAGAATTTAATCATCAATTCCTTTGGAGACAATATATTATGAAATACGATGTTCATATAACCTTTTTCCCTTGGTATGAAATGTATTGTAAAGAAAAAAAGATTCCAAATCCATTTATTAATGTATATGATACCTCAAAGATAACTCAAGTTATACAGACATTGTTAGTGATGAAGCTATAATTGCAATTCATCCTCCAAAAGCTACGATTTTGATAGAACAAAGATTTATAGGAGCACACTTAATCTCTCTTATAGAAAAAACGAATAAAGATGATATTATGAAAAATCTTATATACCAAAATAATTATTCAAACAAAATCCTTAATACTATGAGTCAGCAGCTCAGTAGAATTGAAAACAATAATACATCCAAGACTGAAGTTCTACCTTCTACTAATAAGCCTAAAGAAAATTATATTGAAAACCCAATTTTTGTTCCACATCAAATTGATTCAACCACCAACTTGGGATATAATAAAAAATTAGTTAATGAATTAGAACAAAAATTAACTAAAATGAATATTAATGTTGTTAACCAAGAAACGGACTCAGATTCAGATAAAGAATCTGAAAATATATCTCAAATTTATGAACAATTTGCGAATAAATTGACTTTTAAAGGCAATTCCACTAGTACTAGTCGCCCTCAAACAAGAAATTATTATCATAGACCAACTTTCCCAGATGTTCAACTTGAAGAAAGAGAATATGCTCTTAATAGAAGTGCATATGATGGTGCCTCAGTTTATGAATGGAATATTGACGGACAATCTGAACATCAAATTCTTAATACAATTCAAGAACTCAACATGGCCTCAAATGCCTATCTTACTAAAGGCAATACTAAAAAACAAATTGCAAACATTTTAATTTCTGGTTTTACTGGAATTCTAAAAGGCTGGTGGGATATGTACGTAACTACAGAAGAAAAAACTTATATTCTTAATGCAAAGAAAACTGTTATCAAAAATGAAAATGATCAAACTCAAACATTTCAAGAAGATGACATAATCAATACTCTTATATATAGCATAATAAAAAACTATATAGGAGACCCTTCTTTGTTCCAAGAAAAGAGTTCAGAAATACTCTTAAACCTCACTTGTAGAAAACTACAAGATTATAGATGGTATAGAGATATGTTTTTATCAAAAGTAATGCTAAGACATGATAGTAGAGAAACTTATTGGAAAGAAAGATTCATTGATGGATTACCAAAACTTTTTGCAGAAAGAATAAGAGAAGAATTAAGAGAAGAATATAATTATCAAATTCCCTATAAAGAACTTACTTATGGTCAAATAACCAGTTATGTTAACCGTGAAGGGTTAGCTATTTGTTCAGACTTAAAACTCAAAGCTAAGATAAAGAAAGACATAATTCATAGTAAAGATGAACTTGGTAATTTTTGTCAACAATATGGATATGAACATATATCTTCTCCTTCTACATCCAAATTTAAGGAGTATTCTAGTTATAAAAGGAAATATTCTAATAAAAGATTCAAAACAAAATACAATAAAACTGATCAAAACAAAAGTTATAAAAATAAAAAACCTTATAAGAACTTTAACAAAAAATCTCATAAACAAAAGGAATCTAGAGATATAATTAATTGTTACAAATGGGGCAAAACTGGTCATATGGCAAAAGATTGCTATGTTAAGAAAAGGATCAATGAATTAGAAATTTCTAATCAACTAAAAGCTCGAATAAGCAAATTAATTCTAAATGAAGATTATTCAAGCTCAGACTCTGAATCCAGTATTTCGGATTATGATAATAATGACTTAAAGGTTTTAGAGAATTGTTCAACTGATAGTTCAGATTCGGAAACTTGTGAATGTCTACGAAATTGTATTTGCAATAAAATTAATCTTATAACAAATGAAGATCGAGATTTTCTTGAACTCCTTGATAAGATTCAAGATAAGGATGTTAAAGCAGATGTCACAGATAATTTTTTCAAGAATAATTCTAAATCTGAAACTATTAATAAAGAACTTTTTAATCTTCAAGAAGTTTATAAAAGATTTTCTCAACCAATCAAACCTATATCTACTCAAGAATTACAAGAAGAATTAAAGCATGTTAAGACAGAAATAAAAATTATTAAAGATCGTCTTTCAAACATTGAAAAGGAGAAGTCTATTATTAACGAAGAGCTTAAAATTAGCAAAGTCCAAATTCCCAAGACAATTTCGTTTCAAAGATGGAATACTCATATTAATCTTTGTATCGAAGAAAAATTCAAGATAACCGTCATTGCCCTATCGATAGTGGTGCTGACATGAATTGTATTCAAGAAGGAATCATCCCTACAATTTATTATGAAAAAACCACAAATCGTTTATCAACAACCAGTGGATCAAAACTTAATATAGATTATAAAGTTCTAATGTTCATATATGTAAAGATGATTATTGTTATAAAACCTCTCCGATCCTTGTTAAAAACTTAACTTCTTCCCTAATTCTAGGAACCCCCTTTATTTCTCAACTCTATCCTTTTACCATAAATCAACATGGTATTACTATAAAAGTTTTAAACAAAGAAATAATTTTTAAATTTTCAGATCCAATTGTTCATACAGAACTAAATACTTTGAACAACAAAGTTAATCAAGCAAAATATTTAATTAACGAAATTAGTGATAAAAGAATTCTTGATAATCTCAAAGATCAAAATATACAAAATAGAATTAAAAAACTAAAAAAAGATTTGAAGATAATGTTTGTTCTACTTTTCCCAATGCCTTTTGGAAAAGAAAACAACATATTGTTAAATTACCCCATATAAAGGATTTTAATGAAAAAAATATCCCTTCAAAGTCAAAAGCTATTCATATGTCAAACGATTTACAAGAACATTGCAAAAAAGAAATTCAAGACTTATTAGATAAAAAAACTTATAAGATCTTCAAAATCTCCATGGTCCTGTTAAGCCTTTTATGTTATGAATGCAACTGAGTTAGAAAGGGGATCTCCAAGACTTGTTATCAATTATAAACCTTTAAACAAAGTTTTAGAATGGATTCGATATCCAATTCCAAATAAAAGAGATTTGTTAAAACGACTCTATGATTCAAACATCTTTTCAAAGTTCGACATGAAATCTGGTTTTTGGCAAATACAGATTCATGAACAAGATAAGTACAAAACATGTTTTAATGTCCCTTTTGGCCATTACGAATGGAACGTTATGCATTTTGGCCTAAAAAATGCTCCTTCTGAATTCCAAAACATTATGAATGATATCATTATTCCTATAAGCAATTTTGCTATTGTTTATATTGATGATATTTTAATCTTTTCAAAATCTATAGAACACCATTTCAAACATTTAAACATATTTTATGACCTAGTTCATAATAACGGGCTAGTAATCTTTTCTACAAAAATGAGTCTGTTTCAAACCAATATTAGATTTTTAGGTCATGATATTGTCCAAAGTACTATTAGACCAATTCAAAGAAGTTTAGAGTTTGCTAACAAATTTCCTGATGAAATCAAAGACAAAACTCAACTTCAAAGATTCTTAGGATGCTTAAATTATGTTCATGATTTCTTCAAAGATTTAGGAATAATATGTAAAACCCCTATACCAAAGACTCGAAAAGAAACCAGAACACTAGACTCAAGAACATACTAATATTGTCAAACATATAAAAGAAAAGGTTAAATATTTTCCTTGTCTTAATATTGCTCACCCTAATGCATATATTATAGTTGAAACCGATGCTAGTGATCTAGGATTTGGTGGAATACTAAAACAAAAACTTAACAACAATTCTAACGAACAACTGGTAAGATTTTTCTCAGGAGCTTGGAACGACACTCAAATAAATTATTCAACCGTTAAAGAAGAAGTTTTAAGCATTGTTTTATGCATCAAAAAATTTGAAGATGATTTATACATGAAAACTTTTCTATTAAGAATTGACTGTCAATCTGCCAAACCAATTTTAGAAAATGATATTAAAAATGTTATTTCAAAACAAATTTTTGCAAGATGGCAAGCCTTGTTAAGTAATTTTGATTTCCAAATAGAATTTATCAAAGGCGAAAATACTTCTCTTCCAGATTTTTTATCAAGAGAATTTTTACAGGGGAAATGACTTCCAGAAGTTCAAAATTTGATCAAAAAGATGTTAAAAATTCTTCTGTTCAAAGATCCAAGATTCTGATCAAAAGAAGAAGACGCAACTTTCACCCTTCAAAGCATTCAATAGTCCTACCCAGTATCTTCATCATCTATTTTTCCTTTAATACCTACTCAAAATAGATTTGCTCCAATCACTCCTACCAAGACTCAGCCTTCCTATTCTTCCTTTGTCCAAACACCAATCATTATTTCTCCAAATTACACTCCTAAAAAGGCTGTTATTTTATCCAACACCCAGACTATCACTCCTCATAAACCCAGAACTACTACACCTTCCTCTTCCAAAAATAATAGCAGTTCTTACATTCCAAACCCGAATCAACAGCTTGTTAAGATCCTTGAAGATTATGAAGTACAAATCTACAACAAGGGATTTCATACCCTAGTAGATTTCCTCTTTCCTAAAGATTCCTTGTTTATGGGAAACAGTTTGAAAACAAGAGATTATTATCAAGCAATCTTAGTAGACACTAGTTCTATAAAAGTTCATCATAATTCTAATCCTTCCGACCCTTCCATCATTGCTTTCAGTAAAGTCCATATTTTTCGTATCCTTTCTGTAAAACCAGTTTCTATTAGGTAATCATCAAATCATCTGTTGATCTTGAACATAATAGAGATTACATATGATTGATGCACTTTCTCTCTCTAGAATGCTCTCACTTCTCTCTCTAGAATATTCTCTTGATATTACAATTATTATCATTCACTTTGCT
Organism: Saussurea involucrata; assembly: GCA_033807775.1. Taxonomy (NCBI): domain Eukaryota; kingdom Viridiplantae; phylum Streptophyta; class Magnoliopsida; order Asterales; family Asteraceae; genus Saussurea; species Saussurea involucrata. Next base: position 19,158,013 of record CM066326.1, read on the forward strand.
TAACAACTAAGCTAAAACTATTTATACCTATGAATTACAACACATTAAATGCTAATTACATTGACTCTCTATTTAACACTACTTTTACTTTGACATCTTTGACTTGTACTTTGACTTTACAATGCTTGACCATTACAAGACTTTACAATAAATCTTGAATACAATAATGCTCTAACATTCTCCCCCTTTAGATTCAAGATTTAAAAAAATGGCAGCAGTCTTCAACACTTTATCTTTGACCGCTTTGAACGTTGAAGCTTTGGCACTCTTCAAACAACTGAATCTACACAAGGATGCGAAGCCTTCACATTTTTGAAAATTTAGGTGTAAGCACAATCCGAGTCTCTCAGATCTAAGATAACCATATTCAAAAACACTTCAGACTTCACGTGATCCGAAAACTTCAACTTTGAGCAATCCGAATCCATATATGAGTGATTCAAAAACATCTTTGTCTTTCACAATGTAAAGTCAATCTTCTTCAAAACTATCTTCATCTCTTTGACCTTGAATTGTCTTCGACATGAAATTGAATTAAACATTTCTCCCCCTTTTTTGATGAATGTGAGCATCATGATCATCAAAAACCATTTTCAATTTCAGTCGCGTCTCTGAGTATCACTAACAATCTCCTCCTTAATTAATAACCTTGCTCCCCCTCATAATAAGAATTCTGGAGCAATTTGTTTTCTCCCCCTGAAAGTATGCATATATTTCATTAAAAGTTATTCATTTCAAATACAGTGCATTAATGAAAACATTTATACAAGGAATATAAAATTCATTGAACCACATTTTATAACTACTAACATTTGATCATTTGAAAACATTACAAAAGAAATCCAACTTAATGAACTATACCAGATTTTTCAATCAAATGAAATAAAATGCATGTGTTTGGATTCAAATACAAGTCATCATTGCATATCAAGTTAAAAAGGTTCAGTTTCAACCCCTTTAATAAATCTATTTGGTGTGCTAGCATGCGAAATATGATTAGCTAGAAGCATATGCAATTCTAAAACATATAAGAATACTTTGCTCTACTCACACTATTTGTCCAAAATCAGGATTTTCACAAATTTACAGGTTTATCGCGACTTTGTATTTTTCCCAAGTTTCAGGAGATGTGTGCTCATTGGCATCTTTTGATTTTGTGCTTATTGGCATCATTTGATTTTGTGCACATTGGCATCTTTTAATAAAAAAGTTTAGTAGGAATAAGATACACCGTTAAACATGACTTTCTATCTGGTTCTATAGCAGGATTTGGGTTAGCAGATCCTAGACCAGTTGGCCTTAGGTGCTAGGTGTCGAGCACCCCTTAGAACTTAATTTCCCAAACCAGAAAGGCCACATCGATATATCTTAAACCCATTTGTACCAGTAGAACATGGCTTTCTATCTGGTTCTATAGCAGGATTTGGGTCAGCCGATCCCAGACCAGTTGATCTTTGGGACTAGGTGTCTAGCACCCCTTAGGACTTACTCTCCCAAACCAGAAAGGCCACATGTACAAACTTTCAAACTAAATGATTTTTATTTGTTAATTTGATGCATCTCAATCACTTGGTTCTAAAACATAGTGCTTCTCCCATATTTTCGTTTCCATCCATCATTCTAACATTTAGGCTTTTTGAGCATTATATTCTATATAAGTGCAGAATTCCATAATTTTGAGTATTCAGCATAATTTCATTCATGTTTTGCTAACCTTTCGATTTATTTCAGGAGTGAAAGATGAAACAAATATAACTCAGATAATACAAAATTGCTTGAAAAATCATCCTTGACACACATTTTATTCATTTAATGAAAATTGAAAAATTTCATTTCATTGAATTAAATTTGTGAAGGTTCAAACATTTAAAGCAGTAGAAATAAAACATAATGCAATGTTACCTTTCACCACTTGTTCCTTGAAACAAAAAGATGTAACAGTTAAGGATATCACCTGAGAAGTATGAGTTCTAAACTGATTTGTTTAGAAGTCTTAGTCTTTGAAGTACGGGTCCTGAACTGAATTGTTCAGAAGCCATAGTCGTTGAAGCATGGGTTTTGAACTGATATGTTCAAAAGCCAAAAACTCTTTGCTCCCCCTTAATGGTACATACACTCTTAAAAAAAATTCACCGCTTCTCTTCTGTTTTCAATCATGTGTGTGGTATATATGTAACATTCAGCACAACACATGAAGAACCTGCAAAACAGATTAAGCAGATTTTGGTACCCAACGGCACTTGGGTCCTAGTGTGTTAGGTGTAAATTTCTTAGAAGGAATACTGTAAGTACCGTACCAATAAGAAGTATAATCTTTATGCACAAAATCATTTGACCCACAGTAAGAACAACAGATTTTCTTATGTGCCAACCTAATCAGATGATTTGCGGAATGAATAGGATTAGGTTTAGCAGAAGATTTACCTTTCGGCGCATTGTTCTTTTTGGCCTTTGATGTGGAAGCAGATGATTTTGGCACATCTTTCTTTGGAATTGTTGTGCCTTTGACTCTCCATTCCATCTTCACCTTCTTGAAGACTGGAACTTTTTCAGTTTTGGAAGAATTAACTTTAGGCACATTTGTTTTGTTATCTGATTTATCAAGCAGAGGATTATAGAAGAGATTTGTTGAGCGAATCTGATCTTTTGAGAAATCAGTTGATCTATTAAATTGTTTAGAAGGAATGTTTTTAAAGCTTGAACTTGAAGCAGTTTTAAAAGAGTATTCAGAATCATTTGATTTAACAAATGGAGTCTGAAAGATAATATCATGACTGGCCTGCTTTGAGACATCAAATTTAAAAATGACGTCTTCAAGTTCTTTGACTTTGTTTATCAAAACATTTTTCTCTTTAGAAATTAGATCAAATTTCTTTTGGAGATCAGATTTGATCAATTGATCCTTCATAATATCAACTGATAAACCAGATAATCTTTTGGTAAGATTAAGAATCGCATCTTCAAAATATTCGCGTTCCGATTCAAAATCTTTTTCCAAAAACTCTCTTTTATCAGTAATCTCTTTGAAAATTTCCATATTTTTCTTTTTAAGGGTTTTACTTTCCTTTTCAAAGAGACTTTTCTTTTCCGTGAAATCTTTTCTTTCCTTTTCTAAAACATTTTCCAATTCGGAGATTTTCACGGAAAGCTTAGAACTTTTAATCTCAAAAGATTTACGTTCAGTTTCAAAAACAGCTCTTTCTTTTTCGAGCTTCTCTTTTTCTAAAAATAAAACTTTCTTAAAGTCAGAAACTTGTTTTGAAAGTTTTATACATTTCAGCTCAGTTTCTTTCTTTTCTTTAAGAACTTTCTTTGAAGAAAGAGATTCTCTTTCATGTTCAGAAAGCTTTTTCTTCAAATCAACACTTTCATCTTCCAATGTTATTCTTTTCTCTTGAACTTCTTTTAATTGTTCTCTAAGATATGAGTTCTCCTTCTCTCTCTTGTCTTCAATACTCTTCAGATCAGCATTTTCCTTTTGAAAGATTGTTACATTCTCTTGAAGTTTCTTGATTAGATCGTGCAGACTCGAGTTGTCTTTCTTTGTTTCAAGACCTGCAATATATACTTCAAGATCAGTAATTCTTTTTGTAAGTTTAGCATTTGAAGAAGAAATGTCTAAAATTTGTCTCTTTAGATCAACATTTTCTTCCTCCAATGCTTTATTTAAAATAGAAAATGAAGGATTTGAAGTATTAGGTTTAACCAAATTTTGCTTCAAACCTTCACCACTGGATTTAACAATAGTTTGTTTCAAACTTTCATTATTAGATTTAACAAAAGTTTGTGGTGTTGAAGGTATTTCTGTTATAAGAACTTGTTGCAAAATTTCATTATTTGGTTTAATAGAAACTTGTGGAGTTGGAGGTATTTCTGTTATAATAGTTTGTTGCAATCTTAAAACCCCATCTTCTGTATAAGTAGACATCTTGAAGAAAACCTGAAAAGAAACACAAACAAAATTAGATGAAAAATATCAAAAATAATACTACCTAATAGAGTGATCGTCAAGAGAAACTTCGCTTAGAAGTTAGAATTGTGTGCACACTCTTAAACTATAGAAAAACATAATTAAAGTCAGAAAGATTTTCAAAAATAAAATTTGAAAAACAAATTTTAAATTTGTCTTCCAAAAATTAAATCCGAAAAATTTACGCGGATATGTTGGACTTTAATCGTCAAACCTGCAAAATACAAGAAAAATTTATCAGTTATTAGTAAAGGCAGGTTAAAAAAAATTCGACACCAAAATTGTAAACACTAAAATTACTAAAAAATATCAAAAAAAATACAAAATATAGGGACTAAAGTGAAAAATACTAAGACTCAACAAAAACAAGGACTAAAATTGACAAAAAAATGAAACTTAAGAATCTAGGGACTAAAAGTGTAAAAAACTAGAAACTAACAAGTCTAGGGACTGAAAATGTAAAAACCTAAAACTTAAAACTAGAAGGACTAAAAGTGATAAAATCCTAAACTATAAACTTCAGGGACCAAAAATGTAAAAGACTTAAACTAAACTACAGGGACTAAATCTGCCAAAAACTGAAACTGACTAACAGATTAGGACCAAAATTGTAACAAATTTAACGAAGACTAACAGAACAGTTAAAATACTGTTCATCATCAACCCAAAAACGATCTGTGAGTTTTTTAAATCGACTTTCTTCCTTCTCTCACGTCAATATCGATTTCTTTCGGTTTCTTTACGTTCTTAGATCACAAAACACTAGATTTCCACATTAAGAAGAGATCATGCAACGAAAAATACAAGTCTCGTCGATGCAAACGGTTTTTCGGCTACCAAGAATTTTCCGATGAGGTGTGTGGTAACCTGTTGCGATATCGCAACTCAGCAGTTGCGACAAAAACGAAATAAAATCAGTTGGTTGCGATATCAAGAAGAGTTCGGTGGGTTTTCCAGAATCCGGCGACAACTTCCGGCGAAAATCGATTTTCCGGCGAGCATGTGGGTTGCGACAACAGATGTTGCGATATCGCAACTCTCCAGTTGCGACAACTTGAGGTTGCGACAACTAAGATCTTGCGACAAGGATTAATGTTGCGATATGGGCCAAGTTGCCACACAGGTGAACACCGACGGGTTTTCACGATTTTTCGGCAAAGAGAAGCAGTTTTCGGCGAGCGACTTTCAGATCACGTAACTTGCTGAATCAGTGGTGTTTTTCAGATAAGAATGTTGCAAATCGATCGAAATTAACAAACAAATGGATCTGTGAACACAAACGACTCAGATCACAGTTAAAACTATCAAATCGATCATCACACATGATTTCATCATCGAAGAACAACGTCGACCTGCAAAACTCGAAACCAACTGAGATCTGAGTGATTTTCGAATCTGTAACTCGTAATATGCTCAGATTTGATGGAAAAACGATATGTGGAAGCAAAAATCTAAACAAAACTCAAGCAAACGAGTAGATCTACCACCAATATTTTGAAACTTTCGAAAAAAATGAAACTGTCGATTATCATAATCTTCAACTTCACAAATTTGTTGCTCAAACTCAAATCAGAATGTTTCTATCTTTCCTAAAACATCATAAACTCGGTCTGTAACATCAATATGATCAAAATACGACCAAAAATTAAGATCACACACTTTGATTTCCAAATAATAAGATTTTGTGAATGAAAATCAACTTTGTAGAATGCAATCTGTTAGAGAACGAATCCAGATCTGTTTTCTATAAAAAAAACATTCTAAGTTTCTAAAAATTTCTGAACATAACATTTGAGAACTAGAATCAATCCAAACTCCAAACAATTTCTAAATTTCTGAAAATTTTCTATAAAAATCTCAAAAACTATTCAATTTCTTCAAAATTGATAAAAATGATTGAATGATGCACAAATTCAGATCTGTTTGGCTCTGTTACCAATTGTAAAACCAGTTTCTATTAGGTAATCATCAAATCATCTGTTGATCTTGAACATAATAGAGATTACATATGATTGATGCACTTTCTCTCTCTAGAATGCTCTCACTTCTCTCTCTAGAATATTCTCTTGATATTACAATTATTATCATTCACTTTGCTTAACAACTAAGCTAAAACTATTTATACCTATGAATTACAACACATTAAATGCTAATTACATTGACTCTCTATTTAACACTACTTTGACTTTGACATTTTTGACTTTTACTTTGACTTTACAATGTTTGACCATTACAAGACTTTACAATAAATCTTGAATACAATAATGCTCTAACACTTTCTATCCAAGATTGGAAAGCCCGCCCCTATACTGAAAAAAACTCTATCAAATTACCCAAAATATCATTCTTACAATTTCTATGATTATCAAGATGCTTGGTTCAATCTTTTTTATCTTAGAAACTATTCTCATTCATGGTTTCTATTCTTCGATAAGAATTTTGATTGTTCATATCCAAAATGGTTTGTTAGATGGTTCAAATTCATGGGTAACATCCCAGATACCCTTCCAATTTCTGTTCAAAAGGGATTTCTAAAATTCAAAGAGATCTTTGTTCAAGACATTCCAAAATTCGAATACCTTCTCCAATTTACTATTTTGTTCAAAATTCCATGGACCATTTCCTAGACTTTTAATGTCATCCCTGCCGTTGATATTTCTCCAGCCTTGTTACAAAGACTTGTCAGAGTTAAATGGTGGGCTAATCTCCCTTCTGATCAAATTCAAAAGATGACAGTTCAAGGAGTATCAGAGTTTTACTCAACAAACTTTGGTGTCTCTGCCTCCACGACCCCACTCACTGGAACCCTCAAACCTATTGAAGATGAAGACGAAGAAGACGATGAATTAACACAATTCCTTGCTGCTAATTCTAAAGAAGAACTTAAGAGACTTATCAAAGAAATCAAGCAAGGTTCTCCAAGCAGTTCCAACATGTCTCAAGAAACACAATTGTTACAAGATGCTCAAGATCCTTACTCATATATTAATCTATATGATTAATTGTGTGGGTTCGTTTGTTTATCAAAAGTGTGTGTTTGGTGTTGTCTTCGTAGACAATTTCATTTCTTGATCAAAATGTAGAAAATACAGTTTTTCATATTTTCGATATCTTCTTTATCAAAAACAATTTACAGGTACAATAATGATCAAAAGATGCCCTTCAAAAAGAAGACAAAAGATGCCCTTCAAAAGAAGACAAACAACTTTGGCAAAGAAGTCAAAAGATGCCTTCTTATTGTCGGCCAAATACTTCAATAATACATTACAAAGATCATTTCAAATCCGCAGCCGGTTTTCGGTTAAAAGATTTTTCAATCATTACAGATGACGGTCACCTTCCATCACTCAAACAATTATGTTGCCTATATAAGAAGACTCAAGCTTAGAAGATGAAGCATCAGTTTTTCGATCAATTTTCTCCATAAATATTTCTCATAAAATGTTATGTCTAAAAAACTCTCTCTTAGATTCTCAACATCAAGATGTTCAAATCTTTAGATTTTCAAATTTTCATTTCTCTAGATGTATGCAAAGCTTGTCGTAAAGACAATTGTACTGACAATCATTTGATCAAAGAAGGCATCTTTTAATCATGCTTTGTGTTATTGTATTTAATAATGGTTGCCTTATCATGCAAAGTTTTAGTCATACTCTTCATACAAAAATATTTATTCCAAATATTTCTCCGTTTATGCTTCTTAATGATCTTACAAACTTCTTTGTATCAAACCATATTCTAAATTTTAGAATAATATATCGATATCATCTAAGATATCTAATAGCAAACGATCCTAATTCCTACGATATCATCTAAGATATCTAATAGCAAACGATCCTAATTCCTATGGTATCAGAGCCAGAAACGATGGAAATTAGTAAATGAATACTAAACTTTGTATTTTGTATATATATATACACACACAGTGAAACTCAACCCTCGCTACCTCCCTTTTCATCTCTGTACATGGAGCTTTCTTCTTCATTGAAACCCTCAAATTCAACCATCTTTCACCGCACCACCCATGACCTCTCTTTCTCCTCTTCCTTTTCACCCTTACCAACGAAAAGCCACTTCCAAAAACTCAAATTCCACAAACCCATTTCCCTAAACCCCACCATCATCACCACCGTAGACTCCCAAGAGAAACAAGAACAACAACTCCCTCAAAACAGCCCACAAGGACTACTCAAAAAACTCTCCCAACGCAAGAAATTCATTTCTCCAAACAAAAGAGTATCACCAAAAAGATTCATCCTCAAACCCCCATTAGATGATGCAAAATTAGCCCAAAGATTCCTCAACAACCCACAATTGTCACTAAAGCAATTCCCTTTACTCAGTTCTTCTTGAGAGATATCTGAGAGAATCGCCGGGTCCAATGAGGGAAAGAATAAAAGGAACAACAGAGGGCCGAGGTTGGAGGTGGAGGTGAAGGTGGTGGCCGGACCATCGCCGGAGATAGTGACCGGAGCAGGTCGGGAGTTCCCCGATTCACTTCACTTCACTGTGTGTGTATATATATAATATAAATATATAAAATATAAAATATTTTATTTTTATTTTATTTTAACATAAAAAGACAAAAAAAGTTCAATAACTAAGGCTATGTTTGGCAAACTAGCTGATAAGCTAGCTGTTGACTGATAAGATAGCTGATGAAAAAGTCACGTTTGGCAAAAACTAGCTTATAAGCATTTAAAATGACCAAAAAGGGCATCTTCAAAGAATTATCAATTACAATACTTATATAATTAAAACAAATTTATAGCAATATAATATATTAATTAATACAACCAATGTAATAAATAAAAATTAAATAATATAACATGTTAATTAAAAGAATTTAAAATTTAGTATTACATATATACTATAAATTTTGAGTTTGTTAAAACAAGTTTTAGAAAAAATATATATTAACTTATGATTTTAAATAACCGTTATATACAATATGAAATAATAATAAAATAATAATTAAAAAATAATAATAATTGATCAATAAAATATATTTATTAATATTAAAAAATAAATAGAAATAATTTATATGATTAACAGTAACTCTAAATAACTAAAAGTTAATATCAATGTATAATTAAAATTTAATTCAACAATTTTCAATTAATATTAATTAATATTTTTTAGTTAATAATAGTTAAATTTAAAAAATTAATATTTATTTATAATAATAGTTAATAAATAATGATTACTATTAATAAGGGGCAACATTGAAATATTTACAAAAAGCTACTCCAAGTAGCGTTTCAAAAAACTAGCAAGGTCATCCATACATGTACATAGAAAATAAGCTAGCTTATAAGCTAGATGTTGGTCCCATAGGGGTTATGCAAGTATAATAGTTTGTAGAAGGGGGGGGGGGGGGTTGAATACAAACATAAGTTTTTAGTTTTCTAAAGTGTTTATTGGTAAATCAAACACAATTTACAGTTTGTTGCGAAACAAGATTAAGTAAACGTAACCTAAACAAACTTGAGGATCACAAAGTGTTCTTGCACTAAGAAACTAGAGAGAAAAGGAGATGTAGAAAACAAGGGTTTTCTACGCACTAAGTAGTTCAGGGAGATCCTTCAAAATGAATGGGTGTTGCTTCTATTTATACCCCATGCATTAAATGCATGGCAATAGCACTTTACACGTGTCAGCATCTGATTGGGCACATGCTTCTGACTTTTATCAAGACATGCTTTGGGCCGTATGATGAACAATGTAGATGTCAGAGTGGTTGTACGATCTTGGATAAAAACAAACTTTCTTCTGTTCATCTGTACTTGTGTGCAAGGAGATAAATCAAACAAATCTTAAATCACAAGCTTCATGATCAACGATCGCTGATAAGTTCTTCCATCAGTGAATGCTGATGAAAGTCAGCTATCGTTGAAGCTTTATTCTTGATTTGTCGCGCATGTAGACTTGTCTTGGTTTCACTGATGTCCGCATCAGATCATGAGTAGACTTGTCCTTGTTCATCAGCTTTGTCATCGATGAACTCCTTAGTCTCTAGGCTTGTCTTCAGGGATTACAATCAGCACCGTTACATTTGAAATCATCAGCGATAATGAACAGACTCAGGTTATCGCTGATAATGAAACATTATTACATATGTTATCGCTGATGGCGAAACACTAATACATACAGATGTTAATTTCAATTTTCACTAAATATTCTAACCGTCGTCATCAAATCACTGAGAGAGTTTGGATCAACAATCTCCCCCTATTTGATGATGACAAAGCAACATAAGAATATAGCTAAGTATTAAAACATAAGGAATAAAGAGGACTCATAGCTGCGTGTCCCATTTACTGTTTTAAGGGATCTTTTCTAGTACTGATGGAGTAAAGTACTTTCACTGAAAACTTTCATTAAATCGTAAAAAGTTTACAAGGGAGGTTAAAAGCTTAAAAGTACAAGTACAACAAATAAATTTACAGAGGGAAGTAGAAAAATTACAAGTACAACAAATAAATTTACAAGTACAAAAGATATAAGCTGATAAAAATAGAAGAATTACAAGGAAATCCTATCAGCTAACCAGGTTCTTTCTTGACGAGTTCATCAAGAGAATCAGTCTCTGGAATCATCCAATCAGGGACTGTAACTCCCTGTTCCCTTCTTTTCTTTGCTTCGCGATAGATGTGGGTTTTCAGGAGTTGTCCGAGGAGACTTTGTTTGTACTCACACCAGTATAGTAAATCTCCGAGTTGTTCAATTGGAGCTTTGTATAACTCAGATATGCGTTGAAAGCATTCACGACCATTGAAGTCATAGAAGAAAATGCCATAAGGATTGCTGATTACTCTGCCAGGGAAGAAAGTTTGAGCAGGAGGTAGGGATACGTCAAGTCCAGAGAGGTCAGGGGCAGGGCTAAGAACTGCGTCACGAGAGAATTCAATCCCTGTCTCGTTTCTTATTTTCGGGCCTGGAGAAGAAGGGGTCTTCTTCTTTGGAGCATCTCACTTCTTTTGAATTGGTGGTGGACGAGGAATATCAACCGCTGAGGAAACCAAGTCGATCTGTCTATTGATTTCTTGTTCGACATAGGTTCTGAAAGTTGAGCGGGATCTTTGAATTGCTATTCTCATCTCCAACCATTCAGCAAAACCAAAGGTATTTATGGCTTACATGTAGACAGTTCTGTTGTGGCCGTTTTCTCTGACTATTTGGACATTAACGATCGGTACCTTTATATTGTTTTTCCAGAGCATATCTCCCTTTGACATTCACAGCTTTTATCCTTGAGGGATGTTGTCTGTAGTGGCACATCTTCTTACACCATTCGAGTGTGGTGTCGCTGACTTTGGTTTTTTCCTGGTGGGTCTTCTGTGCGTCCTTTATCAGTTTCTTTTGGACAGCAACAAGAAATCTTCTCAAGTCTGGATCCTCGAAAGAACGCTGAGCAAGCTCTAGGGTATATTCCCTGTCTTTTTCTTCAGCCTTCTTTCGTTCAGCGAAGAGTTTTTCAGCTCTAAGGGATTCCACGACTTCATCTTTTGAAAGGATGTTATCATGAGCAGGGACGAATCGTCGATCCTCTAGCTGTTGGATCATAGCTGCTCTCTTTTTCAGCTCTTCTTCACTTAGCTTGTGAGGAACTAAGGAAGGTCTTTTGTTGTGAGAGAGCAGTTCTTCTTCTTCTTCAAAAATGTCATCAGTCCCATCGAGATTTAGGACCAGAATTATCTCATCAGCATTTGGGCTGGGATTATTGGAGTTGCATCAGGAGGAACTTCAGCTGGATCCTCAAGCAGGGGAGAGGACTAACTGAAAAATAACGATCGTTTAAGTAAGATCATTTGGGAGAAAAGAGATATAGAAAGAATGAGGTTAAGTGTATAGAGGTTTTATGGAAAGAAGAACTGAGGTTGAGAAGGGATAGATGAGGGATGCAGTGTAAGGGAAGAAAATATATTGTACCTGACACACTGGCTTTCGAAGCAAGATAGTCAGATTGCCTTCTGCAGCGAGGCCTTTGTTTTTGCATTTGTCAGTTTCAGTTGTTGCAGGCTTTTTCGTTGTCCCCTCCCCTGATGATTCTTTTATCATAACCCATTTTTGAGCAGGGGCTTTTCCAGACTGGAAGAAGAAATCGACGTCATCATCATCATTATTATCATGTGATGCTGATGGTTCGTCGTCCTCAAGATTGAGGTCTTCTTCATCTTCTTCTTCTTCAGCTTCTTCCTTGTCAGCATACGGTTCTAGGACATCAGCAGAAGCGTCCTCTTCGAGTTGCTCCCCCTCAGATGCATCATGGTGTTGGGAGAACTCGGTTCCCTCAGGGTTTTCAACTCCCTGAGGTTTTTCAGCAGTAGCAGAGATAATACCCTCCCCCTTAATGTTATGGGGAAGGTCTTCTTGAGTTTTCTTCACCCCCTCAACATTATGGGGAAGATTTTCTTGATTCTTCTCCCCCTCTTCCACATGATGGATGGGGGAGGAAATAGTAGTTTCAGCAGCAGCAACATCAGCAGTGTTTGGATCACTGTCTTCCAGGCCAGTGATTCCAACGTAAGTTTCAATCATTGCTATTCTGTCTTCTAGGCCAGAGATAGCAGGAGTGATCTTTTGAAGGTCTTCTCGATCAACCTGAGTGAAGTGTGAAGGAGCACAGGTTGCAGCATTCAGGCGATCGAGGATTTGCTGCAGGAGATTTGTTGCAGTACTCACATCTGTCCTTAATGATGTGACTTCATTGGACAAGATGGAGTAGTTGGTGGAGAGAGTGTTGGTGGTGGTGTTTAGGGTGTTGATGGAGGTGGAGTTGTCAGCGAGAGCCTGAGCAACGGTGGAAAGATATTCATTCACCTTTTCCAGATCAGCGCTGGATGCTTTGCCTTTCACCTTATCAGTGAGCGTCTTGAGGGCCTCTCCAGCGTTTGTAACCACTGAAGAGTTTGTAGAGAGAGTGGTGGTGAGAGATTCCACCTTGTTGGATAGATCCGTGAGCTATGTGTTGATGTCTCCCAAATTAGGACCTGTAAAAGTTGAAAACTTATGAACAAAGGAAAGATCAGAAGTTGGGGATTTTGAGAGAGGAGTGTTTGGAATTATGTGTATACCTGCGGGATGGTTGACGAAGTCCTCGAAATCTCGATGACCGGTAAATGTTTCCATGTCGTCTTCCTGAGAGTCTTTTCGCTGAGAAGTGCCCGCATGTTCTATGTTTGTATCCATCATCCTCCGTAAAGTTTCAGCAGATGTATCGTGGAGGATGACGTTCGTTCCAGAGAATGGGGGGGGGGGGGGGGGGGGGGGGAAATAGGTGGAGTGTCCAAAGAGAGAGTGGGAGGAATGATGGTTGAGAAGAGGGATTGGGTAAGAGGTCCAGCGTTGGATCCGCTGAGAATTACTTCCTCAGTACTTAGAGGTACTGAGGGAGGGAGGTTCTGTTCCAACTTAATAACCTCAGCGTTTAGAGACGCTGAAGTTAGTATGGAAGGGGTGGCTTCATCAGCTGTGGCAGAGTGTACCACAGAATTTTCCAACGGCTCTTGTGCAGAAAGAGTCGTGGAGTTTTCAGCCTGGGTAGACTTAGAGGATTGCTCCTTGGTTTTCTTGGCCTTAGGAGCACCAAGAGTGGTTGAAGATTGTTTTCTCTTTCGAGGAGTGGAGGTTGCAGCCGGGGTATCAGCGGTTGGGATTACCGCTGAGGTAGCTGCATAAGTAGAAGAAGTAGGAGGTTTGAGAAGAGATAAGAGAGTAGTAAGGCGTACCTTATTTGGCATGGGAGAGTAGTCGAGGACCTTAGCACCAACCTGTGAGAGTTTCAGGTCGCCCACCTTCGGGTATTTGTTTCCGAGCCCTTGTAGGAAGAGAGCGCTGACAAATCGAGGATAGGGAACAGTCTTTTGCCTCTTTACTTCTTCGACTCTCTGAATCATGTCATCAAAGATGATTTTGGCCCAATCGACGTGTAGGCCCTTCAGCAGTGCATACCCCATAGCCTGCTGGGGTTTGGAGGCTTGGTCAGTGGAACCAACCTTAGCTGTCATGCAGCTTATTAGATGAGCGAAGATGAAATTCATCTCGCTGGGCATTTTGGATTTCTTGATCATGGTCAGCTTCTTCTCAGGGAGCTTGTCTCTCCCTATTTCCCACACATACTGCATTGCATCAAAGAATGCAATGAGTGCTTCTCTATCTGCTGGGTTTTTGGGATTTGGTAGAGGGACAAAGCGTTTTTCTTTTGTGCCAGCAGGAAGGTTTAGGGCACACCTGATATTACCAGGTGTGATCTTGGAAGTACCATGGTCGGTGTCAAAAAGAATGACCTCGATTTCCTTTTTGGGGTCTTTGGTGGAGGTGATCATAGCTCTTCTGGCAGTATACCAGAACTGAGCGAGTAAATTCCTATTAGCGGGAGGTGTGACGGTCAGGGCTGTGGATAGAGGACAGGTCTTAAGAAAATTCACAGGGTCGTCTAGGTGTGTGATTGGCTTTCTTTGAGGGAAGTTGAAGAGAGCATAAGGGTTATTGCCTTGAAAGTTAATTTGCTCGAATTTAAAGCCAACTTGAGGAGCGGGGATGAGTTTTGTCCTTTTAGGAGTAGTAGGAGACTGAGTTGAGGGAGCTTCAGTAGATGCCATTTCTGTTTATAAAGTACAAACATGAAGATTATGAAAAGAAGTTCTTAAAATGGATAAAGTTTCCAAAATAAGGGTTTTAAGGGTTTTTCTAGTTTTGAAAAGAAATACAAAAACTAGTGAATAATCTTATTTTCCAGTTTCCTAAAGAAGGGATTCTGGAAAAACGTATGAAATGTCAAGTTTAAGATTTTTTGTTTTAAACTTGAAGAACAATCTGTTTCCAGACTGTGTTCATAAAATCATGAAGAGAAATGATTTTATTTTGAAAAAGTTCTTTTATTTGATCTTTTGAAAACAATTATAAGATCGAAAACAAGTTTATGAAAGGAAAATAACAAGAATATTAACCTTTGATGTTTGAAGAAGATGAAGATGTACATTTTTCTGGAGAAAAATAAGTTAAAATGCAACAGTTGTTCTTGCTTTGAAGGAGATGATGTTCGCGTAAAAGGTAACAATATAAACTCAAATGGGTTTATATAGTGAGAGTAGAGAGAGAAAAACTATGAGCGGGAAAGTTTTTTCATGATGACACGGACACATCCCTTGAATTTGATTGGACAAGGAAGACGAAACGGGCGAACGTGTCAGAGAAAAGCGTGCCATTGTTATCCGTTTGATGACGTCATAAACGTCCTTTCATATTTTATGTTGTCACTGAGGATTTTGAAAACTCAGGGACATTTTGAAAACATGAAGCACTGATTAGAAATATCAGTGATAGGTTTAGAAATTTCAAAGTATCACTGAAAGGATGAGATATTCAGAGATGCAATTTGTTTTTGAAATCTTGCATTCATAGGCGAACGTCAGCGAGTAAGAAAGAACATACCTTGATATCAGCGAATCAATTTTGTTCAGAGAGTAGATGATAAATAGGGTTATACAAGTTTATTTTATCCCTGAACAAATGTGAACCGCTGAAGATCTTACTCTTATAAGTTCAGCATTCCAAGCTCGCTGATGAGAAAGTTAAATCTTGTCTCATCAAGAGGTTTGGTAAATAGATCAGCTAACTGAAACTCAGTTGGAATAAAATGAAGTTATATATCTCCATTCATCACATGATCTTTGATAAAATGATACATGATTTTGATGTGTTTGGTCTTTGAATGTAGCACTGGATTGTTGGCTATAGCGATGGCACTAGTGCTGTCGCAATAGATTGGAATTTTCGAAAGCTGAAGGTCATAGTCCAATAGTTGATTTCTCACCCACAAGACCTGAGAACAACAGCTTCCAGTGGCTACGTACTCAGCTTCAGCGGTTGAGGTGGACACTGAGTTTTGCTTCTTACTTGTCCAACTCACTAGCTTTCCACCCAGGAGTTGACAGCCTCCTGTGGTGCTTTTGCTATCCAATTTTCAACCTACAAAATCACTATCTGAATATGCGGTTAGATCAAACCCTGAGTCTTTGGGATACCAAAGACCTAGGTTAGGAGTACCCTTAAGGTAACGAAAGATTCGCTTTACAGCGATCAAATGAGATTCCTTAGGTTCAGCTTGATATCGTGCACACAAACAAGTTGCATACATAATATCAGGTCGGCTAGATGTAAGATACATAAGAGAGCCGATCATCCCACGATACATCGTGACATTAACAGGTTTTCAGAAGGATCCTTGTTTAGTGTCAGCGGTGGTGCCATAGGTGTTTTCATAGCTGAACTCTGAGTTAAATCAAAATTCTTCAGCATATCTTTAACATATTTTCTCTGATGAATGAAAGTTCCTTTTTCATTCTGTTTGATTTGAAGACCAAGGAAATATGTTAGCTCACCCATCATACTCATTTTATACTCTGCTTTCATCCTTTTAGAGAAACGAGTACAAAGATCAGGGTTAGTGGAACCAAATATAATATCATCGACATATATTTGAACAAGAATAATATGACCTTTTACTTTCCTGAAAAATAGAGTTTTATCGATTTTACCTCGCTTAAATTTTTCGATTTGGAGATAAGAGGAGAGAGTGTCATACCATGCACGAGGAGCTTGCTTTATGCCGTAAAGTGCCTTATCCAGTTTATAAACATAACCTGGATGCTTAGTATCTGAGAATCCTGGAGGTTATTCCACGTAGACTTCTTCGTTCAACTTTCCATTAAGGAACGCTGATTTAACATCCATTTGATAAACTTTGAAGTCTCTGTGTACTGCGTAAGCTAAGAATAGACGAATGGCTTCTAGTCTTGCCACTGGAGCAAATGTTTCGTCGTATTCTATACCTTCCTCTTGTCTGTATCCTTGAGCAACAAGACGAGCCTAGTTGCGGGTTACAGTTCCATGTTCATCCAACTTGTTTCGATAGACCCATTTAGTGCCTATCACTGACTTGTCGGATGGTCTTGGAACAAGATTCCAAACTTTGTTTCTTTCAAATTCTGTCAGCTCTTCTTGCATGGCGCTGACCCAGTTTGGATCTCTGAGGGCATCATCTGTTTTCTTTGGTTCAATCAGAGAAATAAAGTTAACAAATAAACAAATATTACCTGCACTTCGTCGAGTCTGAACACCAGCGTTTGGATCACCAAGAATTTGTTCAATGGGATGATTAATAGTCCATCGCTGAGCCGGAGCATAAGTCGCTGACTCAGTCTGAACTTGAGGAGTTGAAGATGAGGCTTCAACAACTTTTGGTATATCAGCCAAGAGAGGAAGAGGTTCAGATGTCATTTCATTCACTGATTGCTGAGAAGTAGATGGTATGTCTGAGATAGAAGGTTCAGAAGCAGGCATAGTGTTAAGAGGAACAGCTGAGACCCATGATGTTTCAGCTTCACTAGTCTGCATGCTTGGGATGATGGTAGGATCATCATCTTCATCTTCAACGTTATGAGTATGATATGGAGGAGTGGGAACATCTTCTGAATCACCAAGATGCGAAAACATCCATTGATTCAGTTCTTCAATATCAGCAGAAGGTCTAGAGTTCACTGAACGGGATTCATCAAAGGTGACGTGGATTGTTTCTTCTACAGTTTGTCTTCTACGATTGAAGACTCTGAAGGCTTTGGAGACTGAAGTGTATCCAAGAAATATTTCATCATCAGCCTTAGGATCAAACTTTCCAAGGGTATCTCTATTGTTCAGTATGAAACACTGACATCCAAAGATGTGAAGGAAGCTAATTGAAGGCTTTCTCCCCTGGAAAAGTTCATACGCTGTTTTCTTGAATCTTTTGACTATCAGTGACCTGTTTTGAGTAAAACAAGCAGTGTTGACAGCTTCTGCCCAAAACTGAGTAGGTATATGAGAATCGCTGAGTGTTGAACGTGCGGCTTCGATGATAGTTCGATTTCTTCTTTCAGCGACTCCGTTTTGTTGCGGTGTTCTCACTTAGGAAAAGTTGTGAGAAATACCCTTACTTTCAAAGAAGGAATCAAGGGAACTGTTTTTGAATTCAGTCCCATGATCACTCCTTATTGAGCGAACGGTCATGTTATTCAGGACTTCCATTTTCCTGACAAAAGTGATGAGTTCTTCAGGGGTGTCACTCTTAGAACGGAGAAACATTACCCAGGTACAGCGAGAGAATTCATCAACTATGACCAATGTATATTTCTTTCCAGCGATGGATTGTTTGTTAATAGGGCCAAACAAATTCATATGGAGAAGTTGTAGAGGAGATGACACTAAGGAAACTTGCTTAGACTTGAAGCTAACTTTAGTTTGTTTCCCTTTGTCACACGCTGAACATAAAGACTCCTTATCGTATGAGTGTTGAGGTAGACCAGTAACCAACTCTTTAGAGGAAAGAGTATTCAATGTCTTGAAGTTTAGATGAGAGAGCCTCTTATGCCAAAGCCAGTTGACATCAGATGAGGCTTTTGAGAAGAAACAGTAGTTCTCAGTGGTAGTATAGTCCATGTTTATAACGTAAACATTTTCCATACGATATCCGCTGAGAGCTATCTTCTCCTTTTTGTCAGTGACAAAGCAGAATTCCTTAGTGAAAATCACTTTGTTATCCTTGTCACACAGCTGACTGATGCTTAGAAGATTGTGCTTCAGTCCTTCAACATATGCGACTCTTCTGAAGGTTGTTGTACCATTAGAGAGTACACCAAACCCTCGGGTATAGCCTTTTCCGTTTCCACCGAAGGTCACTGAGGGACCCTTATCTTCTTTGTATTCAATGAGCACGTTTTTTTTCTAGTCATGTGTCTAGAGCATCCGCTATCGAGATACCAGATACCCATCTTAACCTGCAAACAAAGGAAGATTAGTTTGACTTGGGCACCCATTTTACCATGGGCCCACACTTGTCAGTGGTGGTAGAGGAAGTGGAAGGTTCAACACTCTTCGCAGCATTTGAAAATTCAGCGTCTGAACTATTCTTTACTTTGGTTAATTTCTTAACCTAAGTGGTAGTATTCACCTTAACCTGATTTACACCAGGATTGGTCTTCTTTGCCTTGGGGGCATTGATCTTCACCTTAGCTAACTTTTCAGCTTTGGTGGCTGTGGGGCACTTACTAGCAATGTGATCGGTAAGTCCACAGTGATGACATTTCCTATAGCTAAAAGTAGCTTTAGGACCATTTGCATGCTTAGCCATTAATTTTAAATGAGCAGGGCCAGCACCAAGAATACCTTTAGCATCAGATCTTGGGGGAACCTGAGGTTCATCAAGATTCTTAGCTAGAAAGTTCAGCTTGATCCTTGGAGTGTGTTGGTCCCGAAGTCCTATACAAGTTTGTAGAAGGGGGGGGGGGGGGGGGGGTTGAATACAAACACACAGATTTTACGTTTCTAAATTGTTTATTGATAAATCATTAACAATTTACAGCTTGTTGCGGAAACAAGATTAAGGATAAACCTAAATTTAAACAAGTTGGAACACTAAGGTTTCTTGCACTAAGAGAGATAAGGAAATTACTAATAATAACCTATCTGAGATAAGAGTTTTGAACTTGTCCAGAGTTAGCAAGTTACTTCAAATGAAGTAGGTTCATCTCTTTATATACTGCATGCATTTAATGCAAGTCAGTATACACTTTACACGTGTCATTAGCTGGTTGGTTGCATGTCATTGACCTTTGTTGACAACCTTAGTAGCCGCATGTATGAATAGTGTAGTGTCAGAGTTGTTGTACGAATTCAGATAATCGGAGGTTCTTTTCTGACATTTCGTACGGAGTCGTGCAAGGGTGGTTAAGACAAAAGTACTTTGTACGGAGGACTTCATGATCAGCTTTCGTTGATTCAGCGATCTATCATTTCGTATCAGCGAATGATAGAGTTCAGCGATAGCTAAAGTCTTGTACTTGATACTTCACGTTGATTGGACAAATCTGAGTCTTCGCTGATCCGCATCAGTTCATTAGGAGACTTGTCGCTGGTTCTTGAGCTTGATCTTCGACTTCAGCGTAGAACCTATGTTGACGTGAAACTTGTCTTCAGGGATTATAAGTAAACAACTAACTTATCAGTGATCATCATAATGACTGAACACACTCAGAGCATTAATGATGAACAGTGTTCGCTGAATGTTTAATCTAAAGAGCGAGAGTTCCTATCAGCGGTACTGGAAGATCTTAGTACTTATCAGCGATAGTGAAACTCTGATACATATTGTTTACTTACAATTTTCACTAAGTATTTGAGAGAGGGTCATTATCAAATCACTGAGGGTTTGGATCAACAATCTCCCCCTATTTGATTATGACATAGCAACAAGAAAATTGCTATTTAATGAAAACATAAGGATAAAAAGAACTCATAAAATATTTGTCCCTTTTACTGTTTTCTGGGATCTTTTCAGTACTGATGGAGTAAAGTACATTCGCTGAAATTTTTCTTTAAACTTTGTAAAGATTACAGATGGAAGTGGAAAAATTACAAGTACATCGAATAAAATTACAAGTACAGAAGTTGTAGACAGATAAGGATAGAAAGAATTACAAGGCGATCCTATCCGTCAAAAGGTTCTTCCTTAATGAGAAGTTCATCAAGGGTCTTTGATGTGGGGATCATCCAGTCAGGGACATCTTCTCCTTGATTCTTTTTCTTCAGAGCTGCTTCAAAAATTAAGGGCTTCAGGTGTCTAGCTTTGATGTCGCGTCTGACTTCACACCAGTGTATGAGATCTCTAAGTTGTTCGATGGGAGCGATGTCTAGCTCACAGATACGTTGAAAGTGATGATTTCCATAGTAGTCTAAAAAGAATATTCCATACGGATCACTTACAACTGTGCCAGGTATGAAAGTTTCTCCAGGAGGTAGGGAGGTGTCAAGCATTGAGATATCGGCATCAGGGCCAAGAACTTCAGCATAAGAGAAACCAATCCCCGTTTCATTTCGAATAGCCGGACCTGAATCAGAAACTTTCTTTTTCTTATCAGAGACTTTTTCTGGTTGAGGAAGAGGAGGAATATCCACAGCTGATGAAAGCAGGTCGATCTGATTGTTCAAGATCTTCTCGACATGGCTTTTGAACTTTGAACGCGATCCCTGAATGGCTAATTTTGTTTCTAACCATTCAGAGAGACCAAACTTTTCTAAGGTTGCAGCATAGAAAGTTTGCTTGGTTTCATCATCTCTGTAGATATCCACTTCAACAACAGGAGTTTCAGCGTATAGTCTTCCTCTGATGTTTGCCTTGACGATTTTGGATGGTCTAGATCGATAAGTCAGCATTTGTTTATCCCATTCCAAAGTCGTATCAGAGACTTTATTCTTTTCTCTAACGATCTCTTGAGCATCATCCCATAGCTGACGTTGAACATCAATGGGAACTCGTTTCAGCTTGGGGGCTTTTATTGATCGTTGAGTAAGCTTGATGGCGTATTCTCTGTCTTTTTCTTCAGCTTCCCTTCTTTCAGCGATGAGGCGTTCAGCTCTGAGATGTTCCTGATATTCAGCTTTGGAAATTCTGAACTTTGGAGGAATTGAAAGAAGTTGATCACGCCTTAGAATGATTCGCTGATCCTCGAATCGCTTTATTATTTCCTCTCTTTTCTTTTGTACCCCTTCACTTAGCTTTTGAGGAGCTAAGGAAGGTCTGCGTCTGTGAGAGAGAGTCTGTTCTTCAGGTTCATCAGTCGCAGAGATTAAATCTAAGACTGGGATTATTTCGTCAGCGGCAGCTGGTATTTTTGGTGAAGTCGCAAACTCTTCAGCGATATCCTCAAACAGGGGAGAGGACTAGCTGAAACACAGCGATCTTACAAGTAAGAACTTGGGTAGAAACAGATAGAGAGAATTGGTTTAAGTGTATAGGCTTGGGTAGAGGAACTGATAGTGTATGATATAGGAGGGATGGAGTAAGAGATGGTTAGTGTACCTGACAAACCGGCTTTTCAAGCAAGATCGTCAGATTGTCATATTCAGCGACGCTTTTGCCTTTGCCTTTCTCAGCTCCAGAATCTGAGGGCTTTGTCTTTGTCCGCTCCCCTGTAGGTTCATGTATTGAGATTCCCTTAAGAGCTTTGATCCTTGGGGCAGGTTTGACGATAAAGAAATCATCGTCATCTTCGTCATCATCATCATCATTCCTTGGAGAGGAAGATGGTTCATCATCAGGGATGTCGACGGCTTCATCATCTTCTGCTTCGGATTCATCAGCTTCTTCTTCGAGTTGCTCCCCCTCAGATACAGAGGCGAGCTTCTCGGTTCCCTCAGGGTGTTCATCTCCCTGAGGTCCAGCGGCTGCTTCCGCTTCAATAGTCTTCTCACCCTCTTCAGCGAAGGTGAGGTCTTCGTTCTTCTCTCCCCTGATAGATTCATCATGGGAAAGGTCTTCAGCGCTTTTCTCCTCGGTATGTTCAGCGCTCTTCTCCCCCTCTTTCTCATGATGACTGGGGGAGGAATGGGTAGATTCAGCAGCATGGGCAGGTTCTCTGTCTTCTTGGCCAGAGAGACCTACGCGAACTTCAATCTTAGCTAATCTGTCTTCAAGGCCAGAAATAGCAGGATTGATCTTCTTCAGCTCTGTGCGATCCGCCGCTGTGAAGGTTTCAGTTTCAGGGACGGGTGCAGGAGCAGGATCAGGAGTATTGGCTTTATTCAGCAGCTGCTCGACCATTGTCTTTATCGAACTAACATCGGTCTTTACAGAACCTAAGTCAGTTGTCAGAGTTTGGACATTTGTCTTCATAGCAGATAAATCACCCTCTAGTGTTCCAACAGATGTCTTCAGCGTTGTGAGTTCGCCGGACATGGAGGAAACTGAGTTTTTGAGTGAGGTGTAGTCTGTGTAGATATCAGCGAGCACCTTAGCGAAGTCACTGAGAGTCTTATCAACATGCTTCAAGTCATCTGTGGAGGCTTTCTTCTCCACCACCGTTGTCAGCTTTATCAAATTTTCTCCAGCGGTGGTTACCTCTGTAGAGTTGTTGGAGAGTGTGGTGGTGAGATCTGTCAGCTTTGTTTCCACGGACTTCAGAGAAGCGTTGATGTCTCCCAAATTAGGACCTGTAACACATAAGTACTTGTGAACAAAGGAAAGCTCAGAAGTTCCAGGTTTAGTTACAGTGTATATGGGTTGATTTGTACCTGCAAGAGGATTCCTGTAAAATGTTCCATATCTTCCTCAAAAGTTTGGTGAGGAATGATGATCTTTGCAGGTCCGGTCTTCATTATTCTTTGAGAAGCGTCAACGGAGGCTTCTGGAATGATGGCATCTCCAGATTTCTTTGGAGGAGAGTCCAAGTGAGTAGAGGGAGAAGCGAAGGATAAGAATTGGGTTCGGGTACTGAGTTCAGCGTTGGATTCGCTGAAAAACACTTCATCAGTCTTTGGAGAGACTGAAGGAGGTTGGGTATGTTCCAAGTTTCTAACCTCAGCGTTTAGAGACGCTGAAGCCGGGATTGAAGGGATGGTTTGAATGGGTGTGGCAGAGCGTACCACAGAACTTTCCTTCAGCTCTGCAGAAAGAGCTGAGGAGTCTTCAACAAGAGATTGCTGGGGCTGCTCCTTGGTTTTCTTAATCCTTTTGGAACCAAGTTGGATTGAAGAGTGTTTCCTTTTCTTAGAAGGAGAGGATTGTGTGGCCGGGGTATCAGCGATGGGTATTGTCGCTGAAGGAGCCACAGAAGTCGAAGAATTAGGGTTAAGAAGAGAGAGAAGGGTAGAGAGACGTACCTCATTGTCGACAGGTTTGAAATCAAGCACCTTAGGGCCAACCTGAGAAAGTTTCAGGTCACCCTCTTTCGGGTAGCTGTCCTTCAGGCCATATTGAAAGATGGCGCTGATGAATCTTGGGTATGGAACCCATGCAGGTCTGTCAGCAGCAGAATCTACTCTTTGTACCAGGTTATCATAAATGATAGATGCCCAGTCAATATGTAGACCTTTCAGCAGTGCGTATCCCATAGCCTGCTGAGGTTGAGCGGCTTGATCAGAGGAGCCGGTCTTCGCTGTCATGCAGCTGATCAGGTGTGCGAAGATGAAATTCATCTCGCTGGGCATTTTGGACTTCTTTATCAGCGTCAGCTTCTTCTCGGGCTTCTTGTCCCTTCCAGTTTCCCAGATGTAACCCATTGCGTCGAGGAAAGCAATGATTTCTTCTCTGTCAGCATGCTTCTTATGGTCAGGGAATGGAACAAACGGTTTTTCTTTGGTAGCATTGGGAAAGTTCAGGGCTTTTCGAATGATTGCGGGGGTTATCTTAATTGTGCCATACTCAGTATCGCTGAGTATGCAATCGATGGTTTTGGATGCATCTTTGGCGGAGGGTAGCTGAGTGTGTCTGGCAGAGTACCAGAACTGGGATAGTAGTAGCTGACTTGCAGGAGGTGTGATGGTCAGGGCTGTTGAAATGCAGCAGTTTTTCAGGAAATTCACAGCATCATCCAGATGTGTGACTTGCTTTCGAGGAGGAAACTCGAGAAGCGCAGAGAGGTTGTTGACCTTGGTCCAATCTAGTTGATCCAGCGTGAACTTAACCTGAGGGGCTTTGATGATTTCCACTTCCTCAGAGTCAGTGGAGAAGTTCTCAGCGGTAACATTGATCTTTGAAGTTTTGATGAAGAAGATGATGAACAGTTCTCTGAACTTTCAGTTAAGTCGAATTTCTTCAGCATATCTTTAACATATTTTCCCTGATTTATAAAAGTTCCTTTTTCAGTTTGCTTAATCTGAAGACCAAGGAAATATGTTAGTTCACCCATCATGCTCATTTTATACTCATCTTTCATTCTATCAGCGAAACGAGTACAAAGCTCAGGGTTAGTAGAACCAAATATAATGTCATCAACATATATTTGAACTAGAATGATATGACCTTTCACTTTTCTAAAAAATAGAGTTTTGTCAATCTTACGTCGCTCAAAATGTTCAATGTGGAGATAAGTAGAGAGAATGTCATACCATGCACGTGGAGCTTGCTTTAAGCCATAAAGTGCCTTATCCAGCTTATAAACATAATCTGGACGCTTAGGATCTGAGAATCCTGGAGGTTGTTCCACATAGACTTCTTCATTCAGCTTTCCATTTAGAAACGCTGACTTAACATCCATCTGATGTACTTTGAAGTTTTTGTGTACAGCATATGCTAAGAATAGACGAATAGATTCAAGTCTTGCTACAGGAGCAAATGTTTCGTCATAATCTATGCCTTCCTCTTGTCTGTATCCCTGAGCAACAAGACGAGTTTTGTTGCGGGTTACAGTACCATGTTCGTCCAACTTGTTTCGATAGACCCATTTAGTGCCTATCACAGTTTTGTCAGTTGGTCTTCGAACAAGTTTCCAAACTTTGTTTCTTTCAAATTCAGTCAGCTCTTCTTGCATATCGCTGACCCAGTTTGGATCTCTGAGGGCATCATCTATTTTCTTTGGTTCAGTTAGAGAAATAAAGTTAACAAATAAACAAATATTACCTGCACTTCTACGAGTCTGAATACCAGCGTTTGGATCACCAAGAATTTGATCGATTGGGTGATTTACAGTCCATCGCTGAGCCGGAGCATATGTCGCTGACTCGGTCTGAACTGGAGAAACTGAAGATGAGGCTTCAGCTACTTCTGGATTATCAGCTAAGAGAGGAATGTTTGCATTTGTCACTTCATTCACTGATTGCTGAGAAATAGATGGAATTTCTGAGACATTTGGATCAACTGCAGGTATAGTGTTTATAGGAACTGCTGAGACCCAGGATGTTTCAGCTTCACTATTCTGCATGATTGGAATGATAGTAGGACTATCATCTTCTACTAGATGAGCATGAGGAGTGGGAAAATCTTCTGAATCACCAAGATGAGAAAACATCCATTGATTCAGTTCTTCTGTATCAGCGTTCGGTTTAGAGTTCGCTGAACGGGATTCGTCAAACGTGACGTGAATAGTTTCTTCTACAATTTGTCTTCTTCGATTGAAGACTCTGAAGGCTTTGGAAACTGAGGAGTATCCAAGAAAGATTCCATCATCAGCCTTAGGATCAAACTTTCCAAGAGCATCTCTATTGTTCAGTATAAAACACTGACAACCAAAGATGTGAAGAAAGCTGATTGAGGGCTTTCTCCCATGAAAAAGTTCATAGGCTGTCTTTTTGAATCTTTTAACTATCAGCGACCTGTTTTGCGTAAAACAAGCAGTGTTGACAGCTTCTGCCCAAAACTGAGTAGGCAGGTGAGAATCGCTGAGCATTGAATGTGCAGCTTCAATAATTGTTCTATTTCTTCTTTCAGCGACTCCATTTTGTTGCGGTGTTCTCACTGACGAAAAGTTGTGAGAAATACCCTTACTCTCAAAGATGGAATCAAGAGAACTATTTTTGAATTCAGTCCCATGATCACTCCTTATTGAGCGAACGGTCGGATTGTTCAGGGTTTCCATCTTCCGAACAAAGGTGATGAGTTCTTCAGGGGTGTCACTCTTAGAACGGAGAAACATTACCCAAGTGAAGCGAGAGAATTCATCAACTATGACCAGCGTATATTTCTTTCCAGCGATGGATTGTTTGTTAACAGGGCCAAACAAATCCATATGGAGTAGTTGTAGAGGAGATGACACTGAGGAGACTTGCTTTGACTTGAAGCTTGCCTTGGTCTGCTTCCATTTTTCACACGCTGAACATAAAGACTCTTTGGCGTATGAATGCTGAGGTAGACCAGTGACTAACTCTTTGGAGGAAAGAGTATTCAGTGTCTTGAAATTTAGATGCGAGAGCCTCTTGTGCCATAGCCAGTTAACATCAGAAGATGCCTTTGAGAAGAAACAGGAGTTCTCAGTGGTTGTTGAGTCCATGTTTATTACATAAACATTTTCCAAACGATAACCGCTGAGAGCTATCTTCTCCTTTTTGTCAGAGACAAAGCAGGATTCCTTAGTAAAAATCACTTTGTTATCCATGTCGCAAAGCTGACAGATGCTTAGAAGATTATGCTTCAGACCTTCAACATATGCGACTCTTCTGAAGGAGGTTGTACCATTTGAAAGTACACCATACCCTCGGGTATGTCCTTTTCCATTTCCACCGAAAGTCACAGAGGGACCTTTCTCTTCCTTGTATTCAGCGAGCAGGCTTTTCTTTCCAGTCATGTGTCTAGAGCATCCGCTATCGAGATACCAGATACCCTTCTTAATCTGCAATACAAAGGAAGATTAGTTTTTCTTAGGTACCCACTTGACCATGTATACTTGTTTGTCAGTGGATGTATTTGGAATGGAAGATTCAGCAGTCTTCGCAGCATTTGAAGATTCAGCTTTGTCTTTCTTCACTTTGGTTAATTTCTTAACCTCAGTGGTAGAATTCACCTTGACCTGATTTGCACTAGGGTTGGTCTTCTTTGCCTTGGGGGCAATCTTCACCTTAGCTATCTTTTCAGCTTTGGTGGCTGTGGGGCACTTACTAGCAATATGAACAGTGAGTCCACAGTGATAACATTTCCTATAGCTAAAAGTAGTTCTAGGACCATTTGAATGCTGAGCTTTTAATTTCGAATTAGAAGTGCCAGCACCAAGTAAACTATTGGCTTTGGAAATGGGACGAACATTCAGTTCTTCAGATTTCTTACCAAGGACATCCACTCTGAGTCTAGGAGTAGATCGCTGAATAGATCCAGAGATCAGCTTTCTAGATCCAGAGGGGTAGGTCACTGAGGCTTTAGAAGCATTCAGCTTTGGTACTAAGGTACCCTTCTGAGGATTTTGATAAATAACAATTCCTTTACCTTTGTCTTTAGAGACAGAGGTAGGTTTTGAATAAACCATTTTCTCCTTGCCTTTTAAGGAGGTAGGAGTTTCCTCAGGGATTGGTGTAATGGACGAGGAGCACTGAGAAGATGAAGTATCATCGACTGAGGATACGAACGTTCCAAATTTAAGCATTGAACGTTCAGTGGTTGGTTTTGGAGTATCATATTTATAACCCAGACCACGTTTATCACTCAGAGGAATCTGAGGCTTAATTATCTCAATGATCTTTGTTGAAGAATTACACCATCCTTCAACAGTAGCTTTTTCAGCCTTTAATGCAGCGATAGCTTCTGCTCGTTCGATTTTGACAAGCTGATTTAAATATACTTGATCTTTAAAATCTTCTTCAATTTTAGAAAGCTTTTCTATTTGAAGATGACAGTGTTTAAGCTTTTCAGCGAGATCAAGGTTTTGGTTTTCAATCACAGTTTTGCCGTTCATGGCTTCGTATAAACTTCTAGTCAATAGATCGATTTTGCGGAGACTATCAGCTTCATCAATATTTGCAATATTGGTAAAGAAAAAAGGTGATACCTGAATAGCAGAGGTTGAAGTAGAGGGAATGTCTGAACTTTCTTCCTCTTCTTCAATCTTGGCCATGAGACATTTATTTGCTTCATCATCTTCAGAATCAGATGATGATGCTTCTTCATCAGAAGCAGCCCAATCATAGTCAGCCATCAGGCCTTTTCCTTTCTTCTTAAAGCTTTTCAGCTTCGCATATTTTTCTTTCAGCTTTGAGTATTTGTCATCTTTATTCCTTGGAACAAAGGATTTCTTTGTAAAAGCTGAGGGTCTAGAAACTTTCTTAGACCTGCACTCGTTAGCAAAATGACCTGTCTTTTCGCAGTTGAAACAAGTAGCAGTAGCCTTATCAACAAAAACTGATGATTTAGGCTTGTCAGTTATGGAAAGAGGTTTGTTCTTTCTAAACATTTTCTTCTTGGCGAATCTCCTGAACTTTTTAGTTAGGAGAGCCAAGGATTCATCATCATCTGAAGAATCAGAGTCTGATGACCTTTCAGAGTTACTCTCTAACTCAGTGATAGTGACCGAGGGTCGCTGAGTAGAAGGTTCCTCTGAGATTAAAGCAACAGGGGTGCTTTTGGAATCTTTTACAAGATTCTTCTTAAGATGGCTAGATTGCTCATGATTCAGCAATGTACCATATAAGGTTGAAAGGGTCATTGATTTAAGATCCTTTGACAGCTTGAGACACATGGAATAATTGTCCCAGCTCTCAGGTAAACATTCTAGAAACTTTGTCAGCACTTCAAAGTTAGAATATTCCTTACCAACAGTTTTCAGATCTATAATTAAACAATTAAAACGTTGGTGAACTTCAGAGAGTGTTTCATTCTTACCAGAAATGAAGCTTTCGTATTGTCTTACCAGGTTGATCTTTCTTGAGTCCTGGACTTCAGACGTTCCTTCATACTGAACACATATTGTGTCCCATATGGCTTTTGATGTTTTCAGGTTCATGACGGAATGGCAGACTTCGTCAGGATGGGCCATGGATAGTATGGATCTGGCTTTTGTATCTATAGCCACTTTCTTCTTATCTTCATCGGTCCACTGAAAGATTTCCTTAGGAATCAGCCTTTCTAGAATAGCAGGTCTATTCGCAGTGGCTGGAACTGCAGGGTCAATAGTTACAGGGATGAATGGACCATTCTCAAGATAGTAAGGCATAGTAGGGTCTACACCTATCATCCTATTTTTCCATAAGTTGAAGTTGTCTCTGGAAAATCTAGGGGGTTTTGCAAGAGAACCATTGTCTATATAATTTGTGTTTGTATTGGTGGCCATTTTCAGATAATAGCAAGGAAGAGAAATATCTTAGATTAGATCTTGTTTATGAGATTAAACAAATCTGCTCTGATACCACTTGTTGGTCCCGAAGGCCTATACAAGTTTGTAGAAGGGGGGGGGGGGGGGGGGGGGGTTGAATACAAACACACAGATTTTACTTTTCTAAATTGTTTATTGATAAATCATTAACAATTTACAGCTTGTTGCGGAAACAAGATTATGGATAAACCTAAATCTAAACAAGTTGGAACACTAAGGTTTCTTGCACTAAGAGAGATAAGGAAATTACTAATAATAACCTATCTGAGATAAGAGATTTGAACTTGTCCAGAGTTAGCAAGTTACTTCAAATGAAGTGGGTTCATCTCTTTATATACTGCATGCATTTAATGCAAGTCAGTATACACTTTACACGTGTCATTAGCTGGTTGGTTGCATGTCATTGACCTTTGTTGACAACCTTAGTAGCCGCATGTATGAATAGTGTAGTGTCAGAGTTGTTGTACGAATTCAGATAATCGGATGTTCTTTTCTGACATTTCGTACGGAGTCGTGCAAGGGTGGTTAAGACAAAAGTACTTTGTACGGAGGACTTCATGATCAGCTTTCGTTGATTCAGCGATCTATCATTTCGTATCAGCGAATGATAGAGTTCAGCGATAGCTAAAGTCTTGTACTTGATACTTCACGTTGATTGGACAAATCTGAGTCTTCGCTGATCCGCATCAGTTCATTAGGAGACTTGTCGCTGGTTCTTGAGCTTGATCTTCGACTTCAGCGTAGAACCTATGTTGACGTGAAACTTGTCTTCAGGGATTATAAGTAAACAACTAACTTATCAGTGATCATCATAATGACTGAACACACTCAGAGCATTAATGATGAACAGTGTTCGCTGAATGTTTAATCTAAAGAGCGAGAGTTCCTATCAGCGGTACTGGAAGATCTTAGTACTTATCAGCGATAGTGAAACTCTGATACATATTGTTTACTTACAATTTTCACTAAGTATTTGAGAGAGGGTCATTATCAAATCACTGAGGGTTTGGATCAACAGAGTGGATCACTGAGCATTCTAATAAACCTTATCCTTAGAGGATGAGGAATGATTAGCTGAAGGTTTAACACTCTTCAGATTAGGTATTTTGGTACCCTTATGAGGTTTTTGGAAAACAATTTTCTCTTTACCTTTCAGTTTAGAACTTGAGGTAGAGGTTTCCTCAGGAATGGGATTTTTAGAAGAAGAACAATGAGATGAGGAAGTGACAGGGATAGAGGACACGAACCTTCCAAACATAAGCATGGAATGATCAGTGGTTGGTTCTTCAGCGTCAGCTTTGTAACCGAGACCACGTTTGTCACTCAGGGGAATCTGAGACTTTATTATCTCAGTGATCGTTGTTGAGGATTTACACCATCCTTCAACAGTAGCCTTTTCAGCTTTTAATGCAGCGATAACTTCTTCACGTTCGATTTTGACTAGTTGATTTATATGGACCTGATCTTTTAAATCTTCTTCAATTTTAGAAAGTTTTCTATTTGAAGGTGACAGTTTTTAAGCTGTTCAGCGAGATCAAGGTTTTGATTTTCAACTATGGCTTTGCCATTCATGGAATCATATAAATTCATAGTCAGAAGATCGATTTTCCGAAGACTATCAGCTTCATCAATATATGAAATATTGGTAAAGAAAGAAGTTGATACCATAGTAGTAGAGGTTGAAGTAGAGGGAATGTCAGAATTTTCTTCCTCATCTTTAATTTTGGCCATGAGGCAAAGATTGGCCTCATCATCATCTTCAGAGTCAGATGATTCTTCTTCATCAGAGGCAGCCCAGTCAAAGTCAGCCATTAGGCCTTTGCCTTTCTTCTTAAAGATTTTCAGCTTTGCATATTTTTCTTTCAGCTTTTGATACTTGTCATCTCTAGCCCTGGGGTTAGAGGATTTCTTTGAGAAAGCTGAGGGTTTAAAGACTTTATTTGACCTGCATTCACTAGCAAAGTGTCCTACTTTCTCACAGTTAAAGCAGGTAGCAGTAGCAAAGTGTCCTACTTTCTCACAGTTGCAGATACTTTCATCAGAGAGATTGATGCCACAATTCGCCTAAGAGAACTCTGCATCAGTTTCTACAAAGAGATCAGAAGAATCGGAAGAGACAACAAAAGCTACAACGATTTCAAAGATGCCAAAATATGATTCTCAAACCTCAAATCTCTGCAAACCAAGTCAAAAGTTTATCTTTCATTGTACTCAAATGTAAAATGCCTCTGGCATATTTCTGAATGAAAGAACTTTCGAGGTATTGTTTAACCTCTGTCTTATCTAACTTAGCCTAACTAAACTCAAGTTCAATTTTTTATTTTTCACTACTTATGGGGAGATTATTAGCTTCAATCTTCCTAATCATAGAAGTATTTAGAAGTAGTGAAAATAGGCTAAGTGAAGAAAGCCTCTTACAGAGGCTCTGCCGAACTTACCGAGAGATCAAGGTCGAGAAGCTACAGAAGCTAACGAGGCGTCCTACAGAAGCTCTGTAATACGCACAGAGAAGACCAAAGACTCGGAATCCGGTGAAGACTGCTCTTCTAAGGACCAAACCGCAGAACCTCTGTGGCACTTCACAGAGCCTCTGCGGTCTTCAACAAAGACTTAAAAGATATTTATAATATCTTGCTACTGTTACAGGACCTGTTCATCAACTTGCATGAATGCATGCCCTGTCCAACTGCAACGTGTCAAACTCTGATTGGATTCAATAGGGCTTAGTACATAATAGACGTCTGCTGCATTAAATGCAATACAGCACGTCCAACTGTTCATGCCATCCGTCCAACTATTCATACCGTCCTTTGTGAATAGTAGCATATGCTTTATGGTCCCCTTAGAGTAGTATATAAGGAAGACTCATGTTGAGTTCTTCCTATCCATCGATCGACCAATCGAACAATCGAAACAAGAAATCAAGAGAGAAAAACATCACAAGAACACATAGCTTTAAACACTTTGAGAGTCATATCTGTTTTAAAAGCTTTGCTTACTCACTGTTCTTAAATCTGTTCTTGATATATATATATATATTCAGTAAACTTTGAGATATTATT
Source organism: Saussurea involucrata (assembly GCA_033807775.1). Lineage (NCBI taxonomy): Eukaryota > Viridiplantae > Streptophyta > Magnoliopsida > Asterales > Asteraceae > Saussurea > Saussurea involucrata. The sequence goes on from CM066326.1 coordinate 19,190,649, forward strand.
TCCTGTTCACTGTTTATTTATATTGTGTTCTAAATCTATCAAACATATCTGTTAGTTCTTCAAATACGCTTCCGCATCAAACATAAATTCGAACTAATAGATCTGACAATATTGTATAAGCAAAACGGGAACCAACAATTGGTATCAGAGCGAAGCTTGATTTTCAATATCAAGTGATCCTCTTTTTTACAAGATTAGTGATAGACATCATTTTTTTACCTATTCCTCATCTCTAGGTTAAAACTCCATTAAAGTGTACTCTGGGAACTGTTCAAACCTAGAAAACTTTCCAGATCTTCAAACTCATACTCTTTAATCATACTATCTTTTCAGAACCTTAACAAATGACAAATACAAATAACTTCTTTACTGCTGGTTCACTCACCAAGCCTCCTACTCTCCTACGAGATGAGTATCCTCAATGGAAAATAAGAATGGTTCATTTTTTTGAGGGTACTGAAAAAAATCTAGTACAATATCTTTACAACCTTCCTACTGTTCCCATGATAGCAGTACCACGAATACCAGCTACTGCTGAATCTCCAGAAATCCCTGAACATAAAAAACCAAAGCCAAAAGAAGAATGGTCAAATGAAGATAAGGCAGAAGATGAAGTTGCACAGAAAACAAAAAGAATCCTGATAATGGCTATCCCCAACGAGCTTTTTCAATCCTTAGATGCATGCGAAACTGCGCACGATCTTTGGAAAGAATTAGAAAGACAGTTGGAAGGGGGTGCTAAAACACAGAAGAACCGAAGGGCACAGTACATAAATGAATATCATGCATTCAGAGCCTCTGCAACAGAATCTCTGCAAACAATGTATGACAGGTTCAACTCTCTCATAAACAAATGCAGAAAGTCTGGCATTCACATAACCTCGGAAGAAAATAACGTCATGTTTCTAAAGAGCCTGAATGATGAGTGGCTTCAACTGTCTATGTCTTTACAAACAAACCAAGATCTAGACTCATGGACACTCTCTGATCTCTATGGAACACTAGCTGCACAAGAGCCTCAAATAGCACAGGCTAAAAAAATAGCCATTGCACCATACGCATTGGTTAGTAAATCAACAGAGGCTACAGAGAGACCAAGAAATGAGAGAGCAACAGAGGAGAAGAAGAAGGAGAAGAAGAAGAAGATAGTGATGGTTGATAGCGAAGAAGACGGTCTGATAGAGGAAGAAATAACTCTTGCGTCATTAGCTAAATCATTGGCTCTATTGACAAGAGAGTTCAGAGGTAATCAAAGAAAGTTTGAAAATGACAGAAATAGCAGAGACAACCAGAGAGACAGAAGAGATGATGGGAGAAGAGAAGAACCAAGTGACCGACAGAGGTCAGACTACAGAAGTGACCGACAGAGGTCGAGCGACAGAAACTACAGAGGAAATGACCGACAAAGGTCAGATGACAAGGTAGGCCACACACAAGAATGCTACAAATGTGGTAAGCCTGGTCATTACGCAAACGAATGCCGAACAGAGAAAGGTGGAGACCAACAGAAGTCCGACGATCGAACTGGAAACACCTCCCAAGGTTGCTTCAACTGCGGCAAGCCAGGCCATTTTGCAAAAGAATGCAGAAGTAGACAAAATCGCCCACAGAAGGATTCAGCTTTTTACAAAAAGAAGGCTGAATATTATGCGCAAAAATCCTTAATGGCGAACAAAGGGCATTCTGAAGCAAATAAGGAGGACTTCGAGTCAGACTCTACCTCTGATGATGAATTCACCACCAATGCCCTGTTCTGTGGCATGGCAGAAGTTGACTCGGGCACTGACAATGAGGTATCCATTTCAAACTCTACCTCTTGTATTAAATATGTAGATAATGATTCAATTAAACTTAACATTGAACTGTTTGAACTAAAAGAGATAAATGAAAGCATTCAGAAAAGACTCACCTTTAATGAGAGAGAAGTAAGGCTTCTCACTCAAGAAAAAGCCAAAATTTTTGAAGAAAAGGAAAGAGTAGAAAAATATTGGAGCAAAAATGTAGATCCTTTAAAAAGGCAGATTTCTGAATTAACCACTGCTTTAAAAGTCAAAACTAAAGAGCTTTCAATTTCTAGGAGTGAAACAACTGACATAAGAGCTCTCAAAGAATACTTTCAAAAAGAGAGAGAGGTACTTTGGCAAGATCTACTCAGAAGAGAGGTTTTACTTAAAAACTATAAAGATGCACAGAAGGTGTATGAGAAAGTAAACTCACAAATAGGAAGACGAGGTATAGGGTAGGATAATATTACTCTAGGTGTTGAAGGCAAAAGACTCAAACCTCTGTCTTCTCTGTTTGTAATAGGAAATACAAATAAACCATCTTTTCCAAACTTACTCTCTGTAAGTAAAAGGGTTAAAATCTCTGCAGAACCTCACTTAAGGAAACATACGAAGATGATCAATGTGTGGTTTGAAAACACAGATTCATCATCTTCAACCTCTGTCAATAAAGGAATCAAACCAAAGAAATATCTGAAAACACAAGATCAGATTGGTATCTTCAAGTTTGGTAAACCAGAGACTCAAACACAGGTTGCTTTTGTCTGTATGTTAGATGTCGAAAAGAAATTATCTGCAAAAGCTCCTGAGTTTAAACCCATCTTTTCAGAAGAAAAACTTAAAAGATCAATTGAAAAAGAAATCTTGGAAGTTTTGAAATCAAACGTTTTAGAAAATCTCTGTACATCTTCTATAGATCAAATTCTCGCTGAAAAGATCTCATCAGAAACCTCTGCCATCTATGAAAGTTTTTCTACAGAGGAAGAAAGCTCGTACGATACATGCTCAGAAAATCCAGCCTCTGTCGAAAGAAATGACTCAACCTCTGTATATGAGGACGATTCATCCTCTGACGACTCAGAGACTGATTCTAAATCAGGGATAATTCACTGTGACACAGAGGATATTAAATTCTCCTCTGAAGTTCTTAACAGAACAATTTCTCCAAAAGAGAAAATCACAGAGATACATATCTGTCCAGATTTTCTAAAAATGTGTATACAAGTCAAAACCACTACAGAGCTTGATAAATTGAAAAAGGCCTCTGAAAATCCTAAAAGCTCAAAATTTTCAAAACCTTTAAGGCCTGAAGCTAACAAATATCTTTCCTCTGTGACAGTGAAGACAGACGTTCACCACAGAAGAGAATCACAGAAGGCAGGACCTAAACAAGATTTTTGCAAAAAACATTCTAGTATTCATAGATCTTCTTGTAATAGGAAATCTAAAGTTAAGAACGAATGTAATGCCTCTGTGACTCAGTTCAATGAATTCAATGAAAAGTTCAAACAAATCACGTCTCATATTAAATACTGTCATTGTTTTGATCTTATGTTCAAATTGAAAAATCACTTCTCAAGTCCAGATTGCTTACTCTCCACTAAAATTCAAACTCCAAAGTCAAAACCTAGAGAGAAACAATCTGATCTTTCTACAAAAGATAAAATGTATTTCAAGAATGCTAAGGCAAACTTGAAAAATTCTAACAATATTGGACCCATATGGATATGGGTACCTAAGTCTCTGTGATTGTCTTACAGAAGCAGTATGTGCCAATTTGGTATCTTGACTCCGGATGCTCAAGTTACATGACTGGCGACAGAAGTTTACTATCCACGTACAAAGAAACACACGATGGTGGATTTGTAACTTTTGGAGACAACAAGAAGGGACACATCAAAGGCTATGGAGTCATAAAGAAGGAAAACGTCTCTGTATACAAAGTTGCATATGTGAATGGCCTTACAACCTACTCAGTGTAAGTCAAATCTGTGATACAGGATTTGATGTCTTGTTCAAAATAACTTTCTGCTCTCTGCAAAGTGAAGACACAGGAATGGAACTTTTGCGAGCCGAAAGAAAAGGTGATCTGTATCTAATGAACTTTTGTTCAACAACCAAGGACAAAGTTTGCCTTGTAGCTTGCGAAAGTAAAGAAGCCTGGTTATGGCATAACAGGTTCTGTCACTTGAACTTTCACACCTTGGATAAACTGGTCAAACTTGATCTTGTTAAAGGTTTGCCTAATGTTAAATTTAATAAGGATCACTTGTGTTCTGCCTGTGAAATGGGAAAACTCAGAAGAGCTTCCCACAGAGGCAAAATAGATGTGTCTTGCACTAGGCCTCTGTACATGCTTCATGTCGACCTCTGTGGTCCCATTGCCATACAGAGCCTAGGTGACAAGAAATACATACTTGTCTTAACTGACGAGTACTCGCGTTTCACATGGGTTGAATTTATTCGAAAGAAATCGGATGTTCCAATCATCTTGATTAATCTAATGAAAAGAATCCAAGTTCTTTATGAATGCAGAATTTAAAAACTCTGTCATTGAAGCCTATCTTTCTACAGAAGGAATATCACAGAACTTCTCTGCCGCACGCACTCCACAGCAGAATGGCGTAGTCGAAAGGAAGAATCGAACGCTCGTGGAGGCCGCAAGAACTATGCTATCAGCATACGGATTAACGATGAACTTTTGGGCAGAAGCAATTTCTACCGCTTGTTACACACAGAATCGGTCAACCATTGTGAAAAGACACATCAAGACTCCTTACGAACTGATCAACAAAAGGCGGCCAAACATAAAGTTTTTTCATGTGTTTGGATGTAAATGCTTTGTTTTAAACGACAGAGATTCCAGAGGAAAGTTTGAAGTAAAAGCTGACGAAGGAAAAATTCATTGGATACTCTGCCACTTCCAAAGCCTACAGAGTATACCTTACAAGTTCTCGCAAAATCGTAGAAAGTATCAATGTTTCTTTTGATGATTCATTCCAGATGACTTCTGAGCAAATCAGTTCAGAACTCGAACTTAAAAGAGAAACCTCTGGCATCTCGCAAACGAAAGAAGACTTGAATCTTCTATTTTTAGAGATGTTCCACGATGACATTGATCCTTCTGTTGGAACCATCAGAGTTTCTGAAGAACCATCCTGTGTTGGACAAAATCCTACAGGTATGACTCTAACTGGTCCAAATAATGCTTCATCTTCTTCTATAAATACTACAGATGTAAATGCCGAAGAAGAAAATGCAGAAGATGAAACATCAAGAAAAACGACCACAGAAGCTGCTGAAAAACAAACTCCACAATCCACAGAAGAACCAATTACAGAGGAAAGTGAGGACCAAGACTATACGTCCTCTGAGGAACAAACACCACCACCACTCATACCAATCATTCCACAAATGGTAGAATCTTCTACCAAGGTAAGAAGAATGTCAGAGGCTATACAAGAAGAAGATCCACAAGAAGCTTCTAAAGACAGGTTCGATGACATTGATGACCATCTTCCACGCACCACTCAGTGGACAAAAAGCCATCCTCCAAGCCAAATAATTGGAGAACCTTCTGACTCAGTAAAAACCAGGTCTGCCACTGCTAATTTTTGTTTCTTTACAAGTTTTATTAGTGTGATAGAACCAAAGAAGATTTCTGAAGCACTAGATGACCCAAACTGGGTAGACGCCATGCAAGAAGAACTTCTGCAGTTTGAGCGTAACAGAGTATGGACTTTAGTACCTCTGCCACGAGGGAAACAGGCCATTGGGACTAACTGGGTCTACAGAAATAAGAAGGATGAAGATGGAGTGGTCATCAGAAACAAAGCACGATTGGTGGCCAAGGGTTATAGACAAGAAGAAGGCATAGATTACGATGAGACTTTTGCTCCTGTCGCACGACTCGAAGCAATAAGAATATTCTTAGCCTTCGCAGCCCACAGAGGTTTTAAAGTCTATCAGATGGACGTAAAATCAGCTTTTCTCAACGGTGAAATCCAATAAGAGGTTTACGTAAATCAGCCACTAGGGTTTGAAAGCTCAAAGTTCCCAAGACATGTATACTACCTTGAAAAGGCTCTGTACGGACTGAAACATGCTCCAAGAGCATGGTACGAACGACTTTCTACCTTTCTTCTAGTCAATGGCTACGACAGAGGTACAACAGATACTACCTTATTCTATAAACGTAAAAACAGTGAAATAATGCTTGTACAAATCTATGTGGACGACATAATTTTTGGGTCTTCTAACACAGAAGAGTGCAAAAGTTTTGAAAAACTCATGCAAAGTGAGTTTGAAATGAGTATGATGGGAGAACTAACATTCTTCCTCGGACTCCAAGTCAAACAAACATCAAAGGGAATTTTTATAAATCAGGCCAAATATGTCTCTGACATTCTTTTCAAGTATAGCCTCTCTGATACCTCTGCAATGAAAACTCCAATGGCCACTGGAAATAAGTTATCCTTAGATCCAGATGGCATCTCTGTAGAATGCACTCTCTACAGAGGCATGATTGGATCTCTGTTATACTTAACTGCAAGCAGACCTGACATTATGCATGCCACATGTCTTTGTGCACATTATCAAGCTAATCCAAAGAAATCACACTATGATGTTGTGAAGAGAATCTTTAGATATCTAAAGGGGACCAAAAATATCGGTCTCTGGTATCCACAGAACTCTGGTTTTAGTCTTAAAGCTTATACAGATTCAGACTATGGAGGATGCATGCTCGACAGAAAGAGTACCTTTGGGAGTTTTCAATTCCTAGGTGGTAAACTAGTCAGTTGGACCTCCAAGAAGCAAAATTGTGTCTCAACATCCACTGCAGAAGCTGAATACGCTGCTGCTGCTAGCTGTTGTTCTCAGGTTCTATGAATGAAGACTCAGCTAAAAGACTACGGCCACATCCTATTCAAAATACCCATCTTCTGTGATTCCAAGAGTGCCATTGCTATCTCCGCCAATCCTGTGCAACACTCAAAGACCAAGCATATCGATATAAGGTACCATTTCTTGAAACATCATGTTGAATACGGCACAATCGAGATGCATTTCGTGCCCACAGAATACCAACTCGCGGACTTATTCACCAAAGCTTTAGACGAGAAAAGATTCAATTTCTTGGTGGGTAAGTTAGGAATGATCAATATGACGTAAAAATCCTCTGCAAGTATAGCCTTATCTTCTGTAAATATGTATGTATTTCTACTATTTTTGCTTTAATTACTTTATTTCTGTATGTAAGTTCTCAATCTTAAATAGTTCTTAAAATCACAGAGCTTCTGTAAGTCTACTCAGAACCTCTGACAACCCCTACAGAACCTCTGGAAAATATGACCTGTGTTCTATGCAAAACTTATCATTCTTTGATCCAAGCATAGGTCAAGGGGGAGCAAAAGGAAATTACTTAATATACAGAGGTGATTAGATCAAGGGGGAGAAAAAAGGGATCCTGAAATGATCTACAGAATGTCAATGAATCTATATCGACAGAAGTCAGACATCACTGCCGAGAAAAGAAGAACCAAAAGGTATGTCTCTCGCACAAAAGGTTTTTGAAAACAGTTTTCTAGGACAAAAAATGTCAAATATGTCCTAAATATACTGAGAATAACATTTCAAAAATCAAAAGCTCAAAAAGTTTCATAAAATTCGAATTAGGAGAAATTTAAGATCATAGAGCTTCTTCTGAGCTCAACAGAGGTTCTGCCAGAAATATGCTCTGTGATCACAAATTAACCCTCTATCGATCTTTTGGAAAGTTATCTCGGAAACCAAACAGACTCAACTTGACCTTCTCGAACAAAACTTTTTCCATAACAATTTTTTCGGACACAAACTTTCAAATATGTCCGAAAAACATCTCTTAAAACAGATCAAAAATTGGACGATCAGAAAAGTTGATAGAATTTTTGTTATGAGATTTTTTCCCTCATAGAGCTTCTGCTGGCCCTCACAGAGCTTCTGCAAGTTCCAACAGAGCCACAAAACCTCTGCGAGTAAAAACTCTTAACTAAAAATCCTATTTGATCCTCTCCAATGCCTTTACAAAACGTTTTGGTTAAAAAGGAACCCTACATAAGTCATGATAACAAAGAGATATATGAGAAAGGGATAAACATCAAAGATTTTCAAAGATCACAGAGCTTCTGTAAACTACAGAAGTTCTGTCAATCTGTTACTTGGGCATTTCTGTAGTAATAACGGTTACTTTTACTGAGAGTGAATTACATGTGGCTAAGAATAACCCCACGCGCCTATCATTAATGGGCCGCGCACGACGTCCTGTCATCCTCTGACATGGCCTACGTGTCCCATTTTCATTGGGCGTACATGGAACGTTTTATGTGGAAAGTTGAACCCGCCGTTCTAACTTGAGTTCGGATTCCAAATTTTAATCCATTGCCATATATTTTACTCTTTCGAATTCTACCGTTTTACCCTCCAATAAAAACCAAGCTTACCCTCTCATACACTTTTTACAAACTCTCATTCTTCTCCGGCGAAACCCTGCAAAAACCTGCAAGTTTCTTATTCTCAGTACCAAATGGCTTCATCTTCTCAAGCTATCTCCCCTGCACACACTCCGGCGACCTCACCAGAACATTCACCTGCTCATTCTGAACATTCAGAAAACCCCAACCCTGCCCAAAACATTGAACTAGAAGATTCCGACGATTCAGCAGACTTTGCTCCAACCACACATCTTCAAAACTTCATAGCAAAGGATCATTTCGAAAAAGTACTACCAATCAAATCCAACAATTGCTATTTGGTCCCCTCACCCACTGCTTTCGGCGAAGCCCATGCCATTCTTCTAAACATAATGGAAAATCATATCCTCTTCCCTTTACTCTCAAGAACCCCAAAGAAAATTCCAGTTAGATATCTGAACCAGTTTTGGCAAAGTTGCCAATTTGATAAAGATGATTCTCTTATCAAAGGGTACATTTCAAGACCTGACAAATCTGAGCATCTGGAAATCAAGTTCAATAGAACAATGTTCTCACTTGAATTCAACCTACCAACAAGGGGTCTTCTTGGATTAAAGAAGTACGCAGAGCAACCAACAGACGACGAGATCTGTCGTTTCCTAGAAATGCTTGGGTACAACACCCCACTGAGGAAGAGAAATTACTTCCGCAGAGGCAGATTACCACCTCTGTGGAACACCTTGTTCTCAATTCTTAACAGATGCCTGACAGGGAAGATAGGCAATATTGACCAGAGCTCACATCAGATATTAACCATCATGTATGGGGTTTACTATGATCTCCCACTAGATTACGCGACCATAATGATGCAAGAGATCATCAACACCATCGACAGAAAGAACAACACAAGAAGGGTCAAAGAGAACGATCCTAAGTTTCTACCACCTCTACAATTCCAAAGAATACGGGGAGTCTTGTTCGAACCTCTGTTGCTGATACAGAAATGGCCAATGGAAGGGCCAATTCCCAAACAGTTCCCAATGAACAAAAATATCCCCACTGATCATGTAGATGGTTACACACACTGCAGACCTCTGTCAAAAAACTTATGAAGTATGCCTCGAATAAAACCCTTAAGAAAGAGTATATACTCGATCATAGAACTCCTAAACCGAGTCCTATGACACCCCCGCGTTTAGGTGTCCCCCTAGGAACAATGATGCAGAACCTCTTTCCACTCAAGAAGAAAAAGATAACAAATTAGCAAAACACATGGCTATTCAACTTAGCTTCATAGCCAAACGTGCAGAGCTCATGGGAAAGAAGTCCTCTTCAAAATCTTCTGCCTCTACTCCAAAATCAAAAAGGAGGAAAACTGCAGAAGGCACCTCTACAAGCGCTGCAGAAGATCAACCTTCACCTCCTTATGCCACAAAAATTGGCTCCTCTGCTCCTCCCTCCTCTCCAAAACTAAAGAAGAAAAGAAAATCAAAAACTACAGAGGAAGGGGCACCAAAACCTAAGAGGAGGAAAACCAAAAAGAAGCATGGAAAATCACTTGAAAAATTGGTTACCATAGAAGAGGAAGCAATCGCAGAAGAAAGAACTGCAGAAGAAGAAATGACAGAAGAGGGATATCAATCGCCCCATCAATCCCCAAATCGATTTGCTCACCAAGGAAACATTAACGATTTCCTACAGAACCCTGACATTGCCAACACTTTAAATACAGCAGGGTGGACGACACAACCTCTCGACCACCACTCCCCAGAAGAACAATACTTCTCTATTTCCGGCATTGACACACATCTGCAAGAAGATGATCAAACACTCAGAGATCAATCAGCTGAGACACCTATTATTCTACAAAACCCCTTCATTCAGCAAGGATTGGACGTTCACAGAAGGAGTCCAAGCCCAGCTTCAGAAGAAATAGGACAAACAGAAGCTCAGTGGAATAGAGATGAAGTAACAGAGACAAGAATGGAGGTCTCAGAGGTAGATTCAGACGAAGAAGAAGCTGTCTGGATACGAAAAGGTCTCTATCATCCACACGTCATGAGGTTATACGGCTCTCATCAAATGTATGACTTCTTAGGCACAGAGCAAGGAACTTCAACAGAGGATAGGGTAGAAACATCTGGAGTAAAAGAAAATGTAAAAGAAAAGGATGCCGAAGATGAAGAAGGCACACATCCCTCACCCCCTCCCAGTGCAACCCACACATCTAACTCCGCAGGTCTAGCTGCAGAAGGAGTTATTGAAAAAGAGCAGCACAGCTCGATCCAAACCCAACCCTTTCAGCCAGAAGTCACTCTTTCGACTTCTGCGCCCACAAAAACCGGGGAATCCATTCCTAGGGAGTCTCCTCAAAGAGACTCACCTATAGTTCGTGATCAATCGCCCCAGATCACACTAGAACACCCTACAGAGGAATTCGTTTCCTCTGCCACGCACGAAATAGGGCCAACCCTTCTTTCAGAGAGAAGTAGTGAGTACAACGACGAAGAGACTCTAGACAACTCTCCGATTCAACAGAAGGATAAGCTAGTACCCTCCTCTGAAGTGGATCTAGACAATGTCGTTCACAGAACTTCTGTAGAGTATGAAGCACTAGATGCTTCTGCTCGAAGATCAGATGGAAATCCTTCCACCCCCAACGTACAAACAAGGGTGAACGAAGGTGTCCCAGGAACAGGGACTCACTCTGGAGACGAATGTGTTCCTCCAGAGGTTACACCAGGGACACAAGTATCAAGGGATGAGTTCCAAACCCTTGTCACCTCTGTGAACCAAACCATAAAAGAGTTGCAAAGCTCTTTCACATCTTTTGCAGAGAAAACATCAACGGCCTTGCTGAATCTAAACACCAAAATGGACAATCTGTCCACAGAGGTGAAAACAACCATCACATAGATGAAATCTTCTGCGCAAACAACTGCAACAACTTCAGCCACTTCTGCTGCTAAAGATTTTTGAATTGCCGTAACTTCTGCATTCAAGGAATCAGTAAAACATTTCCTTGAACAAATGAACAAGCAATCCAACAAATCACAGAGCATCACACCAGCAGATCTACAGAAGGCTCTGCAAAATGTTCAAGAAGAGGCAATGCGCAACACTACAATAATGCAGCCAAAAGACTACATGACCAGAGCACAGCTAACAGAGCTCGGCCAAAATGTCATAAACCAGGTCACTGAAGTCATTGTCTCCTTCACTACTTCAAATGCCAACTACGTCAAAGAGTTCAGAAAAAGTGTCGGCAGAATGCGCTTCAACACAGAAGCAGAGCTTGCAACTCTTTTCGGCCTCTGTGATGATGTATGTGCAAAGTTGATAGCCGCAGGAGCAGAATTACCAAAGAAACCCAAAGCTTCCTGCAGAGCAGAGGGTACTTCTGATAAAAGTCAGGATGATTCTAATGATGACCATCCTGGTCCATCAGATAATCCTGAGGGGGAGAATATAAGGGAGAAAGCTAAGAGCAGAGGAATACAAGCTCCACCAATCGCAGCAGAACCAATCAGTCAAGCCCCTCCAGAGCAAACCCAAGATCAACAACAAAATCAACAGACCACAGAGACAACACCCATCTCTGTGGAATCAACTCCTGAAGAAACCAATATTCCAGAAGATGATCAGCATACCACAGAGGCAACAACCACCCCTGTGGTAATCAACTTGGAAAAGAGTCCTTCAACAAAATCAACAGAAAAACCCCAAACCATACCAAGAAGAAAGTCGATTGCCACCAAACCAAAAAGAGCAACGACCTCTGCTTTTTCTATTCTGAGAAAGATGCAAAATACAATGTCTGATTGAATGTTGCAGAGAGAAGAAGAAAGGCACAGGTTCACATTAGCTTTCAAAATGGCAAGAAGATTCAATGTCCAATCTTCACCAACAGAAATAGAGCTTACAGAAGAAGTCACCAAAGAACCTCCAACAGAGGTTACAGAGCAACTTAAGCCAACAGAACCATCGCCACAAAAGTCCTCTAAAATACAAGTGTCAAAACCTACAGAGGCAACCATCAAGCCAACAGAAGCACCAACCTCCAAACCTACAGAAGAAACAGGTTCTGCACCTCCAAAAGCCAAAGACAAGGGCAAAGCAATACTGACAGAAGAGCCCAAGAAAAAGAAATCATTGCCCAAGCCTACAGAGAAATTGATGAAGAGCGCCTTTGATGCCTTCCAAACTCCAAAGCCTGAAGAAGTTGATTGGGCATACGGATTAAAGCCTCTGTCGGACATTCCTCTAACATGTAGAGCTGCAGAAGTTGTTCAAAAGATGGAGAGTCTCAGAAGACAAGTACCACAACCTGGTCCAACACATGAAGAGATGGAAGAAGTGGTATACAAATACCTCTATAAACAAGCCTTTCAGACCAATCATCCAACAGATCATGTGACAGATTCAAGGATCAGAGAAGAATTTGAGAACATCTTCACAAGGACAAAGCCAAGAACCAAAGCAGATGTCTTCTCAATCCACAAGATCAAAAAGGTAATCTTCTGCAAGTTCTCTTTTACAAGAACCTATCCAAGGGTCAGGTACAATCTTTACAAAGTCAAAAGGGTAAATAATTCAGAAACCACCTTCGCTGATGCTGACATAAGGAATCTGAATCCCTATGATCTACCTGAACTTCTGCAATGGACAAAGGACAACTATAACACAGAGCCAAACACCAGAGCCTATCAAGTGCTGAGAAAAGCAATGAGGGAAAAGCTTCTGATCTTCAGTATGATAGATTTTCAACTGGGAAAGGATCTTGGTCTCAAACATCTAAATTTACGACCACCAGAAGATCGCTGCCCACCCATCGCCGTGCCCAACTCTATCATTACAGAACCCAAAATTCGGGTTAGTATTTCAAAACCCACAAGGCGAAGTCAAACTGTTTGTGTGCATGGACTGTCAGAAGTACGCAACTAGTACTCTAAACAAGTTCAGAGCAAGCCTTGTAAAATACAGAGGTACAGAGAAAATGGATAGAGATGTTGCAGATACTTTCATCAGAGAGATTGATGCCACAATTCGCCTAAGAGAACTCTGCATCAGTTTCTACAAAGAGATCAGAAGAATCGGAAGAGACAACAGAAGCTACAACGATTTCAAAGATGCCAAAATATGATTCTCAAACCTCAAATCTCTGCAAACCAAGTTAAAAGTTTATCTTTCAATGTACTCAAATGTAAAATGCCTCTGGCATATTTCTGAATGAAAGAACTTTCGAGGTATTGTTTAACCTCTGTCTTATCTAACTTAGCCTAACTAAACTCAAGTTCAATTTTTTATTTTTCACTACTTAGGGGGAGATTGTTAGCTTCAATCTTCCTAATCATAGAAGTATTTAGAAGTAGTGAAAAATAGGCTAAGTGAAGAAAGCCTCTTACAGAGGCTCTGCCGAACTTACCGAGAGATCAAGGTCGAGAAGCTACAGAAGCTAAAGAGGCGTCCTACAGAAGCTCTGTAATACGCACAGAGAAGACCAAAGACTCGGAATCCGGTGAAGACTGCTCTTCTAAGGACCAAACCGCAGAACCTCTGTGGCACTTCACAGAGCCTCTGCGGTCTTCAACAAAGACTTAAAAGATATTTATAATATCTTGCTACTGTTACAGGACCTGTTCATCAACTTGCATGGTAGCATGCCCTGTCCAACTGCAACGTGTCAAACTCTGATTGGATTCAATAGGGCTTAGTACATAATAGACGTCTGCTGCATTAAATGCAATACAACACGTCCAACTGTTCATGCCATCCGTCCAACTATTCATACCGTCCTTTGTGAATAGTAGCATATGCTTTATGGTCCCCTTAGAGTAGTATATAAGGAAGACTCATGTTGAGTTCTTCCTATCCATCGATCGATCAATCGAACAATCGAAACAAGAAATCAAGAGAGAAAAACATCACAAGAACACATAGCTTTAAACACTTTGAGAGTCATATCTGTTTTAAAAGCTTTGCTTACTCACTGTTCTTAAATCTGTTCTTGATATATATATATATATATTCAGTAAACTTTGAGATATTATTTCCTGTTCACTGTTTATTTATATTGTGTTCTAAATCTATCAAACATATCTGTTAGTTCTTCAAATACGCTTCCGCATCAAACATAAATTCGAACTAATAGATCTGACAATCTTGTATAAGCAAAACAGGAACCAACACGAATATCCTGAACTTATTAGCCAGGAGTGCCAGAGATTCATTAAGATCTGAAGACTCAGCATCTGATGAGCTTTCAGAGTTAGTCTCCAACTCAGTGATAGTGATAGAAGATCGCTGAGTGGAAGGTGACTCTTAGAGTAAAGCAATAGGGGTGCTTTTGGAATCTTTTACAAGATTCTTCTTAAGATGATACGAGTGCTCATGATTGAGCATAGTGCCAAATAAGGTAGAGAGAGTCATAGATTTTAGATCCTTTGATAGCTTAAGACACATTGAATAACTGTCCCAGCTTTCAGGTAAACATTCTAAGAACTTTGTCAGGATCTCAAAGTTAGAATATTCCTTACCAACGGTTTTCAGATCTACAATTAAACAGTTAAACCGCTGATGTACTTCAGAGAGAGATTCATTCTTACCACAAATGAAGCTTTCATATTGTCTTACCAGGTTGATCTTTCTTGAGTCCTGGACTTCAGACGTACCTTCATATTATGTCCCACATGGCTTTGGAGGTTTTCAGGTTCATGACGGAATGGTAGACTTCGTCAGGAAGAGCCATTGAAAGAATAGATCTGGCTTTAGTGTCGATAGCCACTTTCTTCTTATCTTCATCAGACCAATTGTGAGGTTCCTTGGGAATAATCCTTTCAGGAATGGCAACTCTAGTAGTAGTGCCTGGAACTTCAGGGTCAATTCTAATAGGAATATATGGGCCATTTTCGATGTAATAAGGCATAGTAGGGTCTACACCTTCTAAGAAGAGTATCATCCTATTTTTCCACAGATTAAAGTTATCTCTGGAAAATCTAGGGGGTTTTGCAAGAGAACCATTGTCAATGTAGTTTGTGTTTGTGTTATTAGCCATTATGGAAAATAGCAAGGAAGAGAAAAGATTAGTATAATCAAGATCTTGTTTATGAGATTAAACAATTTTCTCTGATACCACTTGATAGTCCCGGAGGGTTATCCAAGTTTGTAGAAGGGGGGGGGGGGTTGAATACAAACACACGATTTTTACTTTTCTAAATTGTTTATTGATATGTATCAAACAATTTACAACTTGTTGCGGAACAAGATTAAGGAATAAACCTAATCTAAACAAGTTAAGAGAATCACTAAGATTTCACGCACTAGAAATAAGATAGAAGGGAGATAAGAATATTAAAGACTAATTTTCTAACACAAAGTAGTAGAGAGAAGAAGATGGCCGAGCACTTCATTTCTGAAGTAGGGTTCTTCTTATATATTGCATGCATTTAATGCATATCAGTACAACTTTACACGTGACAGCAACTGATTGGTTGCATGGTTTGACCTTTGTAGACAACCTAGTAGCCGCATGATGAACAATGTAGAATCAGAGTTGGTTGTACGATTCTGGACAAAAGGGATGTCCTATTCTGACATTTTCGTACAGAGGCGTGCAAGGGGGAAAGACAAAAGTAACTTGTAGAGGAAACTTCATGATCAGCGTTCGCTGAATAGATCTTTATCAGCGACTGATAAAGTTCAGCGGTCGCTGAAGTCTTCTACTTGAAACTTCACGTTGAGTGGACAAATCTTGGCTTCGCTGATATCCGCATCAGTTCATTAGTAGACTTATCGCTGGTTCTTTGGCTTGATCTTCGACTTCAGCGTAGAGCATTGTTGACGTGAAAGTTTTCATCAGGGATCATAAGTAAACAGCTAAGATTATCAACGATCATAAACAAGACTGAACAGGCTTAGGGCTTGTTGATGAACAGTATCGATGAATGTGTAATTTAAAGCATATGTTTTCATCAGCGATACTAAAAAGACTTAGTATTTTCTTTGATGACAAAACATTAATACATATTGTCTACTTATGATTTTCACTAAGTGTGTCTCAGAGAGTCATTATCAAATCATTGAGGGTTTGGATCAACAAAGTCTGGTGGTGGTCCAAGCACTACTTCCTGTTTGGGCAAAAAACCACGTCGTACGACCACGACCAGAGCAGATAAGACGCACGTCATAATCCAAATCTTGTATTAAGATAAGGTCTCGATGAGAACCCAGAAAACATCCGTCGTCGCCCGTAAAAGGTAAGTCGTACGTCCCCCATGACGTTCGACCATAGTATTGCCCGTCCCGTACGACCATCGCGTAAGATCATTGTACCTTCGACTAAAGCTAACGTTAACCTTGACTGTTACGTTTGTTAAGTGTTTAATACAGGAGTCAAAGTCATTAAAGAGCAACGGATATAACCGACGCAACCATCAACGATCGATAACCGTAACGGACGAAGATCATCATGGATAATCACTCCGGCGACCGTTTCCAACCGTTGTAGCCGTTGATTGAATCATTAATGGAGCTAATTAATGACGCGAAGAGTATAAAAGACAAGCTAAAGCCTCATTTCAAAGGACATCGGTTAACATCCAATACACTTCAGCGAATATCATCACACAGCAGAGAAAATCATCCAAACTCATAGCAAAGAACATTAAAATTCTGGATTTTAAGTACTGAAAGCCAGAATACTACAGCGCATTCAAGAATAACAGCGGTGAAGAGCTTTCTCTCGAAGAATCAGTCTCGACGCACGACAACAGCCCACGACAGCACACAACAGTTTATACTTTGTATTCATACACGACAAACACCTGTTTTCACATTCAAACACTTGTACTTTACATTTCGAAGTATTTCCTTCATTTGTATTGTAATCATCGTACGACCGATGCCAGTACCAAGGACGTCGCCCCTGATTGGCGACCATAGTGCAGCGACGACATCCCTTGTCGTCCGCAGGTTTTTTCCTCGATTGAGGTTTTTCCTGCGTCATCAAATCCTTTGTCTCGTTTATTTTTTCCCTCATCGTACGTCTCATCCAAAGATCCTTTCTTTGGTTGATTAAGTCCACATCGACCTTAAGTTGTCCCTTTGGTGCGATTTTTGGCATTAACAGTTTGGCGCCATCCGTGGGACCTCATCTAGAGAAAATCCTCGACGAACGTGCACCCTACTAATAGTTTCTTGGAGTTTCTTCTATTTTCTGTTACAGGAAAATGGCAGCCTCTGGAATTCCGCAGCAAGACGTCGCTCAGATGTATCAGGAGCTCGAAGTCGCCAGGAATCAGCTCAATGCAATGGCGGAGCAGAATCGCAGAGCAACTGAGGAGATCGCGCGGTTAAGAAATCCTCTTGGGCCTCAAAATGGTCCTAGGCCATTCGTGCAGAACCCAGTTCCAAGATCGTTCGACCTGAATGGCCCTAGACCATTTGTCCTGAATCCAGGTTCATCCGCGCAGAATCAACATCCAGGCCCATTCATGCAGAATCAACAGCCAGGGTCGTTCAACCCAAATCCTCAGTTTGAGACAATTCCTCCTCAGCACATCAGGCCACCACCCGTGAATAATGGGGCGCAGCCTTTCCAGCAAGGGTCACAACCATTTCAGCAGCCATTTCAGAATGGACCTCAAGGTGGATCGCAGCCTTTCCAGCAAGGATCACAGCCGTTTCAGAATGGACCACAGCAATTCCACTATGGGTCGCAGCCGTATTTCGTCCCGTTCAACGGGGACACCAATGGTTCGTCGCATGGTAATAGCACTAGCCCAGGGGAAAATCCCGATCTTAACGATCCCTTCGCTCAGCGTTTGAAGATGTTAGAAGACCAAAATGAACGCGTCCTGTCCTTGCTCGCCAAGTTGCCTAGGGCAGCCGTGCCTGTCGACATCGAGCCTCGCTCGGGGTATCAGGCGTCGCCCTTCACCGACGAGATCGCCACCGTCGAGGTCCCAAAGAAGTATAACATTCCTGCCTTCACTCCCAAGTATTCGGGTGTGACCGATCCGACTGAGCACGTCGCGCAATATAAGCAGCTCATGTGGACGATCTCGATCCCATTTATGTACCAGGAAGTATGCATGTGTAAGAGTTTTGGAGCAACTCTCACTGGTCCAGCTCTCCAATGGTTAATCAATCTCAAACCCAAATCCATCGGGTCGTTTGCTGAGTTGGTTAATCAATTCTCCCAGCAATTCGCCAGCAGTCGTAAGATGGAGAAGCAGACCAGCGACCTATATTACATCGTGTAGAAAGCTAATGAGTCTATTAGAATTTATTTTAATAGATTCAATGCCGAAATGATCAACATCCATAATTGCGACGTAAAAACCGCAATCGAAGCCTATAAGCGTGGTCTGGACGATAATTCGGGTTTATACACCGACCTGAGCAAATATCCCCCGGAGAATTTCAAAGACGTCCGAGCTCGGACCTTAGCATATATGAGGGTCGAAGACGATGCAGCCTTTCGTCGCAAGCATACTGACGACAAAAAGTCGCTAGGCGTCAGAAAGCCGGAGTTCAAGACAAAGACTGTTTCTAGAGTAGAACCAGCGTGCCAAATTTCAAATGTTCGTTTCAAGACGAAAGCAGAGGCCAAGACTGCGGCTAAGTTCACTCAGTACCCCAAGATATCCTCTTACGGGTTCAAAGGACCCACAAAGGACCTAGTCGAAGCTCTGAAAAGTTCCCAAGCTACCATTCGATGGCCAAAGAAGTCCAACTTGGACGATGCTAAGAAAGACAAATCAAAGTGGTGCGACTTCCATGCCGACCATGGTCATGTGACAGACGACTGTATCGCATTGAAGAAGGAACTAGCATATCATTTTCCGAAAGGAAATCTCAAAGATATCATCGACAATGTCGCTGTTCCAGCCCATAGCCATCGACCGCCGACCCCAGAGCACGCAAAAGTCGTCAATTGCATCACCGGTGGTTCAGATGTGTGTGGTCTGACGTATTCAGCGGCCAAGCATCATGCCAGCCAGGCGCCCGATGATCGGCCTATTCCTCGCTCGTCTAGACCCAAAGGAGATTTGGAGCTAGTAGCTATGAAGATTGTGTTCGACCACGTCGACCTGGGCGACTCGTATCAGAAGCATCATGACGGGCTAATCATTCAGCTCACAGTCGGTAACTGTCTAACGCGTCGAGTCTTGATCGACGGGGGCAGCTCAGCAAATGTCATTTTTCTCAACACTATCAAAGCCATGGGAATCGATCGCTCGGAAATCACCCGACGTTCGACGACTTTGGTTGGTTTCAATGGAGAAGCGACGAGCACCTTTGGAGAGATAATTTTGCCCGTATACGCTGGAGGAGTCAACAAGCAGACCAAGTTCAGTGTCATCGATTGTGCGTCGGCCTATAACATCATCTTAGGTCGACCATGGATCCATGATATGAAAGCTGTTCCTTCGACGTATCATCAAATGTTGAAATTCCCGACGCCATTGGGGAATCCAGGAGATCAAGAGTGAGCCAAAAGTCGCTCGTGAATGCTAAAAGTCTACCTTGAAGCCGCGAAAATAAACTAAAGTCACAAGATAAGGCTCTCGACAGGTTTGTTTCTTCTATCCCTAAATCAATATCTTTTCCACGGGGATAAATCTACTATGGTGCCTCGTCGCACGACAACATAGTCAACCGCAGGACAATATTTCTCCGTGTCATTCAGTCATTTAAAACCTATCTTTTCCTCCCAAAAAGAGTACGGTAATAAATGACAGGGGGCAAATAGAGAGAGTCTGAAATGGTACGTTCTCTAACTCTTTCTCATACGATTTTTTTCTCGCAAAACATTTACTGACTTAAGCATCGGAGGGTCGTTGGCTAGCCAACGACCAACCCCCGACATGGTTTTATCGCAGAATCGCACGACAGATTATCGCAGAGTCGCACGACAGTAATCATTAAGTCTACTGTATGACTTTAATATCGCAAGGTCGAACGACATAAACGATCAGGTCTCTAACTTGATTATTTCTCCACAGGGGCATACGATACAAACTCGCTGTACGATCCGGTCGCACGATCACAGAGTCTAAACGACTTTACCCCTAAGTTTCTTAACTTTCATACACTGAATGGATGCTCTAATCGCGTGTTTTTATATTTGTTTTACGTTGTTGTCATCATATTACAATGAATGCCTTAGTCGCATGATTTCATATGTATCTTATGTTCAACTTTATAATCAAATGTGATTTGAATAAAGCACAATTTCAAACAAAAAGTGCATTTAAAAATAAATCGTCAGGTACACGCTCGACCACCAACGATCGAGCAGCAAAGCAAACAAAATAAAATTCTTAAATTAAAGGAGAAGCATCCGTGGCATTCATGCCCAAAGTCCCGTCCTGAAGGCTTTCACCTGCCACCTCCTCCTCAGCATCCTTTTCATCGTCCGAGTCAAGATCCCTCTCAGTCCCAACACCATTCAGATAGATGTCCAACTCCTCCTTCGCCGAAGCAAGAGGGTCCTTCCCCAGCAAATGTCGTTGCATGATCGCCGCCCGAGCAGTCAGACGAGCTATGGCAAAAACCGAGTTACCCTCGTCCTTTGCAGCTTGCACTTCTTTCTCCAAACTCTCTACCTTGGATTTATAATCCTCAGCCTCTTTTGAAACAGCGACCAAAGATTCCTTAACTTTTGCCATCTCCTCCCTTTGTTCAGCAGTCATGGACAAGGATTGCTTCAGACGATGACTAAGATCTTCCTTGGCAATATGAACGATCTTCAAATGTTCTAAAGCATCGTCAAGATGCTTCGAAAATTCCTCAGCAGGACTTATAGAGGCACTCGCTCTGTCCAGCGCCGCTTTCTCTATTTCACGTGCGGCGGACAAGAGATCTTTCACCTTCGCCATTCCACTTCGCGAGGCCAAGGAAGCCTGAAGTGCCTGCAAAAACATGAAAAATAGACATCATCAGTAGACAACGACAATGACAACGACTGTCACACCCCGCTAAAGCGGAAACACGGGATGTCACAGTTAATGTTTCAAAAGCAATAGGTAGAAGACAACACCAACTCATCACATCAAAATAGTACCAATACAACGAGTTTTAAAAGAAAATACAACTTGTCCATAAAAACGTAAAGTACAATGACATGATGAAATAATTTGATGACGCTAAAGTGATGCCTTCTAAAGTGCGTCCTTACTTGCTATTTCCTGAAAAGCATGTAAAAGAGAGTGTCAACTAAAAATAGTTGGTGAGTTCATAGGTGTTGGTATACGCAAAAATGTAGTATAAGTTGTACGATATTGTTTTGTAACGCATGCTCATGGTATATATAAAAAAAATATGTAATGTAATGTGTAATGCCTCAGAGGTAGCAAACTAATCCATTACTAAGCCTCATGACCTTGTATTCATTTGCCCCGAGTCATCATGTCCTATCATTAACATGGCAGTGTAGTAATTAATGCACCCTGTTTTTATCGTAGGTGGGTGGTCAACCAAATAACGTTATCCATAATTACCATGGCTCACACGCATGTGAGTTAATAAGTAATGTTAAGAGCGTTGGGGACTTTTTGTATATGATAGATTGCAAACTTAGAAGCTTTAACATGTGCATATGTACCATAAAGAGCGTTAAACATGCGTAAAAGTTCGGAAATAAAACAATTTATTTCGAATAAAGTTTGGAATCATGCTCTTCACCCCAAAATATGTAAAACAGTAAAAGGGTTGTGAAGACTCACAAGGTTGAAATAATAGTAACATGCTTTTCACCCCAAAATGTATAAAACAGTAAAAAGGGGCTATGAATACTCACGGTGGTTTGCGTAGGTGTTTCCCGAATGCGTAATGTGATTCCGAAATGAGATCCTACTTCGATCCTACGAATGTAAGGACACTAGTAAGATTCTAGGTTCTAGACTTTGTCACTTAAATCTCCATCTCATCATAAAATGCCTTTGTTGTTAAATTTGTATGTTGTTAAATGTTCTTTAATAGTTCATACTTAGAAAGAACGTTACATGTGATGGTTTTAAAATTACCGAAGTGTTGTAGAGGTAATAACGAAAATAAATGTTTTAGGTCCATATGTAAATATGGTTTGGTGTTAGGTCATGTGTATTATGTATGTATGTACCACAATTCCATCATAAAAGATAAGAAAAGTTAGTAGTTAGATGTTAGATGTTAGATGTTAGATGCGTAAATGAAATGCGTAAATAAATACGTATAGGTATATTCCACAATTCCACCATGCAAATGGTGAAACGGGTAGAGTTAGATTAGTAATTATGTCTAAGTAATATATGTATAATATACCACAATTTCATCACCAAAGGTGAGGAAAAGGATCAAGAGATAGCATATAGCTAGTATACAATATAGTTGTTAGTAGTTAGAATTTGTTAGTCACTTTCGGTTACTGTTTGGATAACTTCCAGAGATTGTTAGGTTCTGATATTTTGTAGTCGGGTACTTCCATGTGTTAGGAAACTTTTGACATAAGATTCATGATTTTTGGATCAACATAAGTACATAAAATAACACTTGACAAAAACAGTGACAGAAACACGTAGCTGTTGCACACTGTTTTTGTAAAAACTGTTTGAGGGTTCAACTCATAAAAGTAATTTCCAGTGGGGTTTGATTCCCAACTCATAAAAGTAATTTCCAGAAAAAGAATCACTGTATTTGAATCATTTTTGAGAGAGTTATGGCCTTGCAAAGTCAGTAGAAATTTCTGACAGCAAGCTGATGAAAAAGGTCTTTTATATAAAAGCTATTTTCTCATTGGTTCTTCAAAAGATTTTGTTCTTTTTGTCAAGACACGATTTTTACTCAACTAAATCACATATTTTCAGATGAAATCTTTGCTTTTTAATCATCCCAAGCAACATGCAAGGAACTTTAGAAAATCATCTTGCCAAAATACTTTCAAAACTTGTTGTTTTTGAGCTTTTGTAAACACATGCATACCAAACATTCTTAGGTCACTAATATGGGTTTGATTATGGATTCATCACCCTTTTTTAATGACATGCAAGATGTCATGGTGATAGATCTACAAACATTAGTTTACCAAGAGTTGGATTTAGCAAGAAAAAGATGAAAACTTAGAGTTTTTAGAAGTTGAACTTTGAAAGAGAAGAGAAAGTTGTAGGAGGATGATTAAAGGAAGTTACAAAAATGTTTTTACCTTGGTTTCTTGAAGATATGTGGCTGATCTTGGAAGCCTTGGAGAAGAGAATTCTTGAGAGAATATGGAGGTTTTGAGAGAAGAGTTTGTGAAATGAGTGAAGAGTGAAAATGGAGAGGGAGAGGGGGTATTTATGGAGTGAGAAAGAGAGGTTAGGGTGGTGTGTGTGTGTGTGGCCGGTTTTGGGGAGAGGGGAAAGGAGTGTGTGGAGTGTGGTTTTGTATAAAATGATTGTGTTTGTATTTAAATTAAATTTTTATTTAAATCTTTTAATTAATTAAATTATTAAACATTTTTAATTAGTTGTTATTAATAATAATACTAGTTTAATTTGCTAGTATTTATTTTGTAAGGTATATGTATATAAGTATATATATATTTAAGTGTATTCATGTTTTTAATTGGCATTTTATGAGATGTATGGATAATTTCCTAAATTGAGGGATTTTAGACTGGATTTCTAAAATTTCCCTACTGTGTCGGGTTTACTGCTAAAACTAGACAGTGTGACATAGAATAACTGTATCTGACATAATTAGTGCAGTTCTAACCTGAACGCGATTTTGACGGTTGTCACAACGACAAACGAAGTCTGGGCCTAGACAAACTAAGTCTTGAAAGAAAGACTTACCATGAACGACAAGCCGGCTATATGGGCACCCGTCTCCTCGATAGGAAACCCCTCAAAATGCTCCCTGAAAGATGGAAGCAGGAATTTATCCAGGTGAGGGAACAGGTTCGTCCCGTCTACGATATTACCTGTCATGAAGTCCGATGGCAGCGAAAAGTTGACCGTCGTGACCTTCTCCCCTCCCGTCGAGTAATCCTCGCCCTTGTCGGCTGACAAAGGATTCGACGCGCCAGACGGGGACTTCACCGTTTCCGCTGGAGGCGCAGAATTGATGGGCGTCGCTGCAATCACCTTCTTACGTGATCTGACCCCTACCTTCTCACCTTCTCAGGAGAAGCGACCCTCGACGAGTCATTAACACCAGCCGACGACTCCCTCGGAGTCGTCGTCCTCGTCTTCTTCAGAATTTCAGGGCCAGCAGACATGGCTTTTAATCTCCTCTCCCTGCCCTGACGAGAACAGTCTAGCTCAGCTGCTCTCTTAGCAGAAACCTTCAGCATTTTAGGTTGAGAATCTCCTGGAAAAAAGGAATGTCATAAAGCACGCAAAGGAAAAAGACTCGAGGTAACATAGGAAGAAAAGGAAAGTAAAACTTACCTGTCATCTCTCTCCTTCCTCTCAACTTATCTTCTTCCTCTTCTTTTCCTTTCTCTTCACACTTCTCCCCCTGATTCTCTCCCGAAGATTATAAATCGTCGTCATCCGCCGAGTGTCGCACGACGAAAGACCTCTCGGCGATGCTAAATTCTAAAAACGAATTGATCTTCACTTGAGAATTAACGTCTGGCTTCACGACCTCGAATTTTATGGCTGTCAACATGCAAAAAACAAGTCAAAAATCATATGTAAATCATCTACAGCGCACACCAGATGAAATAACGAGGCTCACCCGACGTATTCCGGCTCGTCCTAATCCATTCACTCTCAGAGTCAAGGGGCAACTTACGCACGAAAACATATCGAGACTTCCACCCACGGTCGTTCACACCCGTCCCTAAGACCAAAACGCGAGGAGGTCATGTACTTTCATGGGAGAATTCCATTTCCTAGTAGCACGCTCGATCACTCGTACGACTCGCCAGAACTGGGGCTCAATTGACTCGGTGCCAAGTCAAACTCTAACATAAACGCCTTGGCCAGAGGAGAAAAAGGCCATTCGAAACCTATCTTAAAAGGGTATTCATAGATCACGATATACCCCTCGGGACACTCGTTTGATCGGATCTGGCCTGGATGGATCAATTCGACCCACGCAGGAATTTTTGCTAACTTTTCAAAATCCCGAAGGTCCGATGACTTTTGAATAACACTCTCAGGATCTCTCAACATTTCTAAACAAAATTTGCAGAAGGCAGAGAAATCGTACCTTACTTATAGGCGCGTTAAACCCTCGCAGAAGCCTAACCAAATCAGAAATTTTCACAAGATCGGAAGATATCAGACAAAAGACGGCAAGGAAATCACAGCACAAACTCTTCAAGGGCAAAATAAGGAAATGATCCGTCAAAATCCCTATTTAGACCGAAAAGCAGGGTTGGATCGAATCCCTGGATAACCGCTGCGCATCCCCGTCCTTTCGTATAACTGCAGGGATCGTCGACACCTGTCCTAGACAGCTGGTAAGCATCATCGTGTGTCAGTATGACGTCACGACCTCGTTCCCTTTTCAACTTCTCGTTCAGTTAGAAACGAACCAGTCTAGCTCCAAGGCGATTGAGGTAATTTCTAACTCTTGTCTTATTTCCTATGCGTCTGATGGACAAAATTTAAAACTCGGATTTGCTATCCTTCTTTCAAATTTTGGGGGCAAACTGTTTGGGCAAAAAACCACGTCGTACGACCACGACCAGAGCAGATAAGACGCACGTCATAATCCAAATCTTGTATTAAGATAAGGTCTCGACGAGAACCCAGAAAACATCCGTCGTCGCCCGTAAAAGGTAAGTCGTACGTCCCCCATGACGTTCGACCATAGTATCGCCCGTCCCGTACGACCATCGCGTAAGGTCATTGTACCTTCGACTAAAGCTAACGTTAACCTTGACTGTTACGTTTGTTAAGTGTTTAATACAGGAGTCAAAGTCATTAAAGAACAACGGATATAACCGACGCAACCATCAACGATCGATAACTGTAACGGACGAAGATCATCATGGATAATCACTCCGGCGACCGTTTCCAACCGTTGTAGCCGTTGATTGAATCATTAATGGAGCTAATTAATGACGCGAAGACTATAAAGGACAAGCTAAAGCCTCATTTCAAAGGAAAACGGTTAACATCCAATACACTTCAACAAAGATCATCACACAGCAGAGAAAATCATCCAAACTCATAGCAAAGAACATTCAAATTCTGGAGATTAAGTACTGAAAGCCAGAATACTACAGCGCATTCAAGAATAACAGCTGTAAAGAGCTTTCTCTCGAAGAATCAGTCTTGACGCACGACAACAGCCCTCGACCAACAGTTTATACTTTGTATTCATACACGACAAACACCTGTTTTCACATTCAAACACTTGTACTTTACATTTTGAAGTATTTCCTTCATTTGTTTTGTAATCATCGTACGACCGACGCCAGTACCAAGGACGTCGCCCCTGATTGGCGACCATAGTGCAGCGACGACATCCCTTGTCGTCCGCAGGTTTTTTCCTCGATTGAGGTTTTTCCTGCGTCATCAAATCCCTTGTCTCGTTTAATTTTTCTCTCATCGTACGTCTCGTCGAAAGATCCTTTCTTTGGTTGATTAAGTCCACATCGACCTTAAGTTGTCCCTTTGGTGCGATTTTTTGCATTAACACTTCCCTTGAGAATTCAATACCTGTTTCATTTCGGTGGGCAGGTTCATCAGAGGTCGATGCTCGCTTTTGTTTTCTCTTCGCTGGCCTTTGGTTCTGAAGAAGAGCAAGAGGAGGAGGAGGTAATTCCATTCTTGCTGAGACCTTGTTGATATGCAAGTTCAAGTACTTCTCCACATGGGATTTGTAGTTGAACTTGGACTTTTGTATATTATTTCTGATATCTAGGCATTCATCAAATCCGAAGCGCTCCAGCTTAGACATATACATTGTTTGTGAGGAGTCGTTTTCTCTGAAGACTTGGATTGTCACCAATATTGTTTTCTTTGTGCTCTTACCCGTTACGTTCACATCAGTGATTTTGCTTGGATGGTATCTGTGGTCGATCTTCTCTCTGCACCAATCTAACTGGGAGTCACTAACAACTTTTTCTTTTCGGGCTTTCTTCTCAACCTCTTTCAGCAATTATTCTTGAACTCTGATCAGATTCTTTTTCAGCTTCTTATTAGAGACTGAGTTATGTGCTACCTTAAGGGAAAGTTTGGCATCCTTTTGGCAGACATCGTACAACTCCTCAGCTCTGATAGACTCTTCGCGTTCTTTCGGAGTCAGGAATTCAAGGTTGTCAGTGATAGTACCTTGTTGAGAAGGGATCTTGAGACGTTGGCTTTCTAGATGATGAAGGATTGCTGATCTTCTTCTTTTTAGTTCATCCTCAGACCTTTGGATTGGTTGTGAGGGTATGTGTGGCTGACTCGGCAATTATTCTTCTTCTTCTTGTTCACCAGTCTCTAACACAAAGATTGGGATTATTTCATCAACAATAGTTGCTAGGATTATTTGTTGCTGAACTTCAGCTCGTCCCTCAATCAGGGGAGAGAACTAGCTGGATGAAAAGAAGAATAAGTTAGGTGTTTGGGAATAAAAGATAGATAAAGAGGTTAAGTGTATAGTAAAGGTCGAAGGTGAGCATGAGTAGAAGCAGGGAAATGAATGATGGAGAGGCATACCTGAGAAGGTTGCTCCCCCTCAGATGTGAAGCAAATCATCAGGTTTCCCTTGGCAGCGATTCCCTTATGTTTGCCATGGGAAGATTTCTTCGTAGGGGTCTTCTAAGATCTCCCCCATGCTTCAGTTATTACAACTCCTTTTAGAGGAGGATCGCTGATGGGGTTTGGGTTGAACCACAAGATGGATTCTTCGTCATCGTCATCATCATCAGCAGCGCCCCTGGAGTCTTTCTTAAAGTCCTCTAACTCCAACTCATCATCCTCCTCCTCTTCTTCTTCTTCATCTTCTTTATTAGAGGGAATAAGTACAGTGTCAGCATTAGAAGAAGAAGGAGGGGTTGGAGTTTCTTTATTTAAATCCTACCCCTCAACATGAGGGAGATCTTCTTAGTTTTCTTTCTCCTTCTCCCCCTCTTTGTCATCATCATGTAGGGGAGGGCTGAGAGGAGCAGAGTCAGCAGTGTCCACTCTGTCTTCTAGGCCAGAGATGGCTGCTGAGGTGGAAGAAGCATCAACTTCCAGCTTATCCACCCTGGCTTCTAGGTCAGGGATCGCTTCAGTGGTTTTTAAAATGAAATCATCGATCATGCCTAGAATTTTACGATCGCTGTCCGTAAAGGAAGGAGTGGGAGCAAGCACTGGTTCCCTCAGCTTGGCCATGATGTCAGCTAGAAGGCCATTATTGGCTTGACGGTTTCCAGATCGGTGACAGAAGTAGAGAGCAAGTTGACGGAGTTGCTCAACGATTGTATCGAAGTGGTGTTTGCAGCAACATCCATCTTTAAACGGGTCACCTCCTCTGTGAGCGCTGACAACTAAGAGTTATCAGCTTTCGAGGAGAGGGAGGAGGTTAGTTCATTCAACGAAGTGCCGGCAACGTTCACGACAGTGGTGTAGGCATTGACAACGGTGGAGAGTGAGGCCACCTGATCACTGACCTCCTTGATGGAGGCATTCAAGGTCTCCAAAGTAGGACCTGTAATAGAAAAAGAAGGTTGAGCACTCGCATGATCGAGCTTAGATATTTTAGAAGAGATGGGTAGGGAATTTGATGTATCTGATGGTGTAGGGAAGAAATCAAAGTGATTCCCTCTAAAGAACTCGATGTCCCTTTCGAGAGGAGTCCTGGACACAGGTATGTGCTGAGAGTCCCCGAGAGGGAGACCATCAGGTCCTACGTTTGCCTGCATTAAATCATGCAGCAGGGTTTCACGTGTGGTGGGGTAGATACCAGCATAAATTTAGCGATAGAAGGAATCGCTGAAGCGGTTGTGTCGGTAGCAGAAATAGTGGAGCGTACCATGAAAGTTTCCAGGGTTTCCTGTGAAGAGGCAAGCCCTGATGATGTTGTTGGTGATTGCTGGTGGGGCTTCTCCCTTGTGGATCTCTTGGTCTCTTTAGATTGACTAAGAGGGGGAGTTGAGGGTTTCCTCTTGGAAGAGGTGGATGTTGCAGCGTGGGAAGCCACAGAGGGTTGAGCCGTGAGCTTTGCTGCAGAAGAAGAAGAAGTGGAGTAGAGGCGATGCTTAAGTTCAGTGATACTTACCTCGTTATCAACCCTCTCAACATCAAGGATGCGAACCCCGAGTTTCGGGAGTTGATAATCACCCTCAGT
Organism: Saussurea involucrata; assembly: GCA_033807775.1. Classification (NCBI taxonomy): domain Eukaryota; kingdom Viridiplantae; phylum Streptophyta; class Magnoliopsida; order Asterales; family Asteraceae; genus Saussurea; species Saussurea involucrata. The sequence continues at coordinate 19,220,125 of CM066326.1, forward strand.
TGGGTAGAGCTTCTAGAGGAAGTGCTGCATGAGCGCTAAGACGAAGCACACATAAGGGACCTTGAGTTACCTGTCAGGTTTCTCGACTTTCAGATCGTCAAAGATGATTCTGGCGTAGTCGATGTTTCGGTCAGCGTTGACCGAGTAGCCGAGCTGTAAAAATGGTCGGCTGACCTGGTACATAGAACCCATCTTCCTACCCATGCTCTGGATGAAATGGGTGAAGAGATAGTTGAGCTCAGAAGGCATGTTGGCCTTAAGAACTTTGGTCAACCTTTTGTCAGCGGCCTTGTGCTTCCTTTCCCATTCGTATTCCATCAGGTCTAGGAACCTGATCAGCTCGTCATCAGATGGAACGTATTCGAAGGGTCTGGTAGTGGGTAGTCTGAGGCATGAGCAAATGCCGTTGGGGGTTATGCTTCCCTCACCATATTCAGTTTGGAAGGAGATTACAGTGACACTCTTCCCAGATGGAAGAGTCTTCTCAGCACATTCAGCAGTATACCATAACTGCTGTAAGAGATGTTTGTGTGCCAGAGGAGAGACCGTCATGGCGTAGTGGATAGGAGAGTTTTTCAGCAGGTTCACTACTTCAGCAAGATGTAGGGAGGGTTTCTTGTTAGCAATGCAAGATGATTGTTTCCAACGAATTGGAACGCTGACATTTTGAACTTTACGTTCTTTGATTTCACGAACGAGGATGCTTGTGAGTCCATTTCTGGAAAGTTAGAAGAACAAAAGAAAATGAGAAATTTCTTGGAATGGAAAGAAGTTCCAAAAAGAAAAATGAGGTTTTCCAGTTTCAAATAAGATGAAAATGGTAAATAAGTGTATTTATCAGTTTCTTTTTTGGGAAATTACATTTTGGAAGAGAGAAAAGTTAAAAAAAACAGATTTAAACCTTAAAACCTTTTAGGGTTTTTGAAAGAAAATAATGAAAAGATGAATTTTAGAAGGAAAACAGGTTTTTGATCTTTATTAGCAAAGATTTAAGATCAAAACAAGGTTTTTGTTCACAATGTGCATAATTTTTAAAGAATAAGAACCTGGAAAGTTGAAGGGTTTGAGGTTCGAGTTCTTAAGTTCTTAAGTTCTTGTATGCCTTGAAAGTTCTTGCCTTGAGGGAGTTTGTGCGCGTAAAGAGGAAAAATATATATGAGTGTTGTTTATATAGGTGAAGGTGGAGAGAGAAAAGAATGATGAGCGGGAAAAAGGCTCATCATGACACGGACACGTCCCACGAAGATGATTTGTCAAGAAGTGTAACGGACGAACGTGTCAGAGAAAATGCGTGCCATGGGTTATCTCTTTGAATGACGTCACACAAAAAGTGTCTTTTCGTTTTTCAAAAGATATCACTGATAAGAAATGTCAGTGATAGATTTTGTTTTTAGAAGAATCACTGATCAGAAATATCAGCGATGAGTTTCTATTTTTCAAAGGAATTACTGATAGAACATGTCAGTGATCGATTTTTTTTGAAAAACATCTCGCTGAAGAAAACTTCAGTGAGTTAGGATAGAGAACATACCTTGGTATAAAAGAACATTTACTCATAGATAAGGTGATGTATATCAGATATAGAACCTTATTGCTGACATAATGCTTGACCGCTAAAGAGTTATTCTTCATGGTTTAGCATTCCAAGCTCGCAGATGAGAAAGTTGAGTCTTGTCTCATCAAGAGGTTTGGTAAAAAGATCAGCTAGCTGATAGTCAATGGGAACAAAATGAAGTTCTATTTCTCCATTCATCACATGATCTCTGATAAAATGATATACGACTTCGATGTGTTTGGTCTTTGAGTGTAGCACATAGTTGTTTGCTATAGCGATGGCACTAGTGCCGTCGCAATAGATTGGAATCTTTGATAGCTGTAGGTCATAGTCTAAGAGTTGATTTCTCATCCATAAGACATGAGCGTTACAACTACCAGCTGCTACATACTCAGCTTCAGCAGTTGAGGTGGACACTGAGTTTTGCTGTTTACTTGTCCAACTCACCATCTTTCCACCCAGGAGCTGATATCCTCATGTGGTGCTCTTTCTATTCAGTTTGCAACCTGAAAATCACTATTTGAATATGCAGTTAGATGGAACCCTGAGTCTTTGGGATACCAAAGACCTAGGTTGGGTGTACCCTTCAGATATCTGAATATTCTCTTTACAACAATCAAATGTGATACTTTGGGTTCAGATTGATATCATGCACAAAGACAAGTAGAATACATGATATCATTATCAGGTCGACTCGCTATAAGATACAAAAGAGAGCCGACCATTCCTCTATAGGCAGTGACATTAACAGGTTTTCCATTTGGATCCTTGTTAAGTGTTAGCGGAGGTGCCATGGGAGTTTTCATAGCTGAACTTTGAGTGAGATCAAACGTTTTTAGCATATCTTTAACGTACTTACCTTGGTGAAATTGTACTTTTATCACCCTGCTTGATCTGAAGTCCAAGGAAGTATGTTAGTTCTCCCATTATACTCATCTTATATTCTTTCTTCACTCGCTCATCGAATCAAGTACACATAGATGGGTTAGTAGAGCCAAATATAATGTCATCGACATATATCTAAACAAGAATTATATGACCTTTAACCTTTCTGAAAAATAAAGTGTTATCAATTTTACCACGTTCAAAATTTTCAACGATAAGATAAGAGGATAAAGTGTCATACCCTGCACGAGGTGCTTGTTTTAAACCATAGAGGGTCTTATCCAGTTTATAAACATATTCTGGATGCTTAGGGTCAGCAAACCCTGGAGGTTGTTCGACATAAACTTCTTCATTCAGCTTTCCATTAAGGAATGTTGACATAACATCCATTTGGTGAACCTTGAAGTCTTTATGAACTGCATAGGCTAAGAAAAGTCGAATTGCTTCGAGTCTTGCCACTAGGGCAAAGGTTTCATCATAGTCTATGCCTTCCTCTTGTCTGTATCCCTGAGCAACTAGTCTATCTTTGTTGCGGGTTACAATTCCAAATTCATTTAACTTATTTTTATACATCCACTTGGTGCCTATTACAGTTTTGTCAGATGGTCTGGGGACGAGATTCCAAACTTTGTTCCTTTCAAACTCTGTCAGCTCTTCTTGCATAGCGCGACCCAGTTTGGATCTATAAGGGCATCATCGGTCCTTTTGGGTTCAATCAGTGAAATAAAATTTACAAAGAGACAGATATTACCTGAACTTCATCGTGTCTAAACACATGCGTTTGGATCACCTAGGATTTGTACAATAGGGTGATTCACTATCCATCTCTGAGTAGGAGCTTCAAATTCAGGCTTTGAGTGGACTTCTGGAAGTGCTGAAGAAGAGGCTTCAACAATGGTGTTGTTAGGTATGTCAGGCAATAAGTGTTGAGGTTCAGATTGTATTTCATTTACTGATTGCTGAGGAGAAGTGGATGGATTTTCAGAAATTAAGGGTTCAAAAGGAGGTAAAGTGTTTATGGGAACAACTAATACCCAAGAGGATGATTCAACTTCACTTGTTTGCATGCTGGGAATGATGATAGGATTATCATCAGCGATTGGGCTATTGACCTGAGGATCAGGATTGAAATAAGCTTCTGGTTCCCCATAATGAGAAAACATCCACTGATTCAATTCTTTGTTATCAGTACTAGGTTTAGAACTTGCTGATCAGGATTCATCAATGGTGACATGGATGGTTTCTTCAACAATTTGTCTTCTTTTGTTGAATACTCTGAAAGCTTTGGACACAGAAGAGTACCCCAAGAAATATTCCATCGTCAGCTTTGGGATCAAATTTTCCAAAGTTATCTCTGTTTTTTAAGATGAAGCACTGGCAACTAAAGATATGAAGAAAGCTGATAGATGGCTTTATCCTATGGAAAAGTTCGTAGGCAGTTTTGTTGAATCTTTTGACAATCAACTACCTATTTTGAGTGAAACAGGCAGTGTTGACAGCTTCTGCCCAGAATTGAGTAGGAAGGAAAGAATCGTTGAGCATAGATCGAGCATCTTCGATGATCGTTCTGTTTCTTCTTTCAGCGACTCCGTTTTGCTGAGGTATTCTTACCGCTGAGAAGTTGTGAAAAATACCCTTACTCTCAAAGAAGTTATCAAGAGAACTGTTTTTGAATTCAGTTCCATGATCACTCCTTATTGAGCTAACCGTAATACTATTCAGGACTTCCATTTTTCTTACAAATGAAATGATTTCATCTGGAGTGTCACTCTTAGATCGGAGAAACATCACCCAGGTATAGCGAGAGAATTCATCTACTATGACGAGAGTGTATTTCTTTCCAGCGATGGATTGTATGTTGACAGGGCCAATAAAATGCATATGGAGTACTTGAAGAGGATTTTTCACTGATGACACTTGGTTTGATTTGAAACTAGCTTTAGTTTTCTTTCCCTTTTCACATGCTGAGCAAAGAGATTCTTTAGCATATGAGTGCTGAGGTAAGCCAGTGACTAGTTCCTTTGAAGATACAGTGTTCAACGTTTTGAAATTGAGATGAGAGAGCCTCTTATGCCATAGCCAGTTGACATCTGATGAGGCTTTGGATAGAATGCAGATGTTCTCAGTGGTTGAAGAGTCCATGTTTATGACGTAAACATTTTCCAATCGATAACCGATGAGAGCAACATTTTCTTTCTTATCAGTGACAAAACATGCTTTCTTAGTAAAGCATACTTTGTAGTCTTTATCACATAGCTGACTGATGCTAAGAAGATTGTGCTTCAGTCCTTCCACGTAAGCGACTCTTCTGAAGATAGTTGTACCAACTAAAAGTACACCAAACCCTCTGGTATAGCCTTTCTCATTTCCATCAAACGTCACTGAGGGACCTTTCTCTTCCTTGTATTCAGATAGAAGGTTCTTTTCTCCAGTCATGTGTTGAGAGCATCCATTATCAAGATACCATATACCATTCGAGACATCCAGTCATAAGGAAGATTAAGTTTTAACTGGCACCCACCTTTACTATGCGTCCACATTTGTCAATGGAAGAGGAAGTGGAAGAATCAGCGATCTTCACAACATCTGATGTTTCAGCGTCAGTGGTAACCTTCACTTTGGTTAATTTCTTAACCTTAGTGGTATTTTTCACCTTGGCATGTTTTTCATCTCTGGTAATCTTCTTTGCCTTGAAGGCAATCATCTCCATCTTAGTTGATTTCTCAGCTTTAGTGGCTGTGGGGCACTTACTAGCAATATGATCAGTAAGTCCACAGTGATAGTATTTCCTATAGCTGAAAGTAACTTTAGGAGTATAGGCATAGTTATTTGAAAGATTTAAATGAGCAGGGCCTGTACCAAGAATTCCTTTAGCATCAGATATCGGAGGAACCTTAGGTTCTTCAGATTTCTTAGCTTTTACATCAACCTTTATTCTTGGGGTCGATCGCTGAAGTAGAGGGTTGATTAGCTGAAGGTTTAGATTTAGTCTTCTTCATCTTTGGCACTTTGGTACCCTTCTGAGGATTTTGAAAAAGATATTTTCTTTTATCCTTGAGTTTGGGGCTCATAGGAGATTCCTCACGGATAGGAACAGTAGAAGAAGAGCAGTGAGATGATGAGGTGTCAGGGATGGAAGAAACAAACATTCCAAACTTAAGCATGGAACGATCTTTGCTTGGTTCCTCTTTGTCAGCACAAAAACAAAGACCACTTATGTCTTGGACAGGGATCTGAGCACCGATTATCTCAGTGATCTTTGTTGATATTTACACCATCCTTCAACAGTAGTTTTCTCACCTTTCAATTCAGCGATAGCTTCTTCGCATTCAATGCTGATTAGTTGATTTACATAAGCTCGATCTTTTAAACTTTCTTCTATATTAGAGAGTTCTTGGATCTTTAATTGACATTTTTGAAGCTATTCAGCTAAATCAAGATTTTGTTGTTCAGCTTGTGTATTGCCATTCAAGGCATTATATAGATCAACTGTTAGCGAATCGATAACACGAAGTCTATCAGCGTCAATGAGAGCTGGGTTAGAGGAGATAGATACCTGAAAAGTGGATGAGGTAGAAGAAACATCAACGGTTTCTTCCTTCACTTCTTGGATATCAGCCATTAGACACGGGTTGGCCTCATCTTCTTCATTAGAATCTGATTCTTCATCATGATCAGCCCAATCATGTTCTTCAGCGATTAGACCTTTACCTTTCTTTTTGAAGTTTTTCAACTTCATATATTTTTCTTTTAGTTTAAGGTATTTGTCATCTTTGGATTTGGAGGTTGAAGAATTTTTTAAGGATGAAGAAGGTTTGAAAACTTTATTTGACATGCATTCTCTAGCAAATTGTCCTTTCTTTTCACAGTTATAGTAGTAGCAGTGGCCTTATCAATAAGAGAGAACACAAAGTGATTAGAGATCTACATCTTGTATTAATGAATTCACTTCTTACAAACTACAAGTAAAGACCTATTTATAGTCTTCATCACTTGCTACAACAATTAAGCATAAGCCCTTTAACACAGCTATTGCTTTACAAAACTTTCTATTATAAAGGACAACTTCAGTGTCCTAACAAGAGTTGATTTTGGCTTGTCAGTAATAGCAAGAGGTTAATTTATTCTGAAGTTACTCTTTCTTACAAATCTCCTAAAGGAGTTTGTCAAGAGTGCTAGTGATTCATCAATATCTGACATGTCAGTTTTTGATGAATCATCAGAGTTGGATTCCATCTCAGTGATAGTAACGCAGGATTGCTGAGAGGGCATCATCTCTGAGCAGAGTAAAGCAACATGTGTGTTTTTAGAATCCTTAGAATCTTTTACAAGATTCTTCTTAAGCTGACATGATTGCTCATGATTGAGCAAAGGGATATATCTTTGAGATCCTTTGAGAGTTTAAGACACATGGTATAAGTGTCCCAACTTTCAGGAAGACATTCCAAGAATTTTGTCAGGGTCTCAGAATTAGAGTAGGTCCTACCAACAGTTCTTAAATCCATTAATAGACAGTTAAAACGTTGATGTACCTCAGATAAAGATTCATTTTTACCACAAATGAGGCTTTCATATTGTCTTACCAGATTTATCTTTCTGGATTCTTGTACTTCAGATGTACCTTCACATTGAACACAGATTGTGTCCCACCTGGCTTTAGATGTTTTGAGGTTCATAACAGAATGATAAACCTCATAAGGTAGAGCCATAGATATTATTGACCTAGCTTTGGTATCAATGGCTACCTTCTTCTTGTCTTCATCAGTCCATCTAGAGACTTCTTTTAAGATCTCTCTTTCAGGTATGGCAGGAGTAGTTGCAGTGGCAGGAATAGCAGGAGATAAGACAAATGGAATATGGGTCCATTTTCAATGTAGTAAGGCATAGTGGGATCTATACCTTCAAGAAAAAGCATCATTCGATTCTTTGAGAGATTGAAGTTATCTCTACTGAATCGAGGAGGTTTTGCAAGAGAACCATTGTCAATATAGTTTGTGTTTGTGTTGAGTGCCATTTGAAGAATAGCAAGGAAGAGAAAAGTATAAGCAAGATCTTGTTTATGAGATTAAACAATCTTCTCTGGTACCACTTGATGGTCCCGTAGGGGTTATACAAGTATAATAGTTTGTAGAATGGGGGGGGGGGGGGGGTTGAATACAAACACAAGTTTTTAGTTTTCTAAATTGTTTATTAATAAATCAAATACAATTTACAGTTTGTTGCGGAATAAGATTAATTAAACCTAATCTAAACAAACTTGAGAATCACAAAGTGTTTTCTACGCACTAAGTTGTTCAGGCCGTATGGTGACAGTGTAGATGTCAGAGTGGTTGTACGATCTTGGACAAAAACAAACTTTCTTCTGTTCATCCGTACTTGTATGCAAGGAGATAAGGTAAACAAATCTTAAATCACAAGCTTCATGATCAGCGATCGCTGATAAGTTCTTCTATCAGTGAATGCTGATGAAAGTCAGCTATCGCTGAAGCTTTATTCTTGATTTGTCGCGCATGTAGACTTGTCTTGGTTTCATCAGTGATAATGAGTAGACTTGTCCTTGTTCATCAGCTTTGTCTTCGATGTCAGCGATGAACTCCTTAGTTGCGAGCCTTGTCTTCAGGGATTACAATCAACACTGTTACATTTGAAATCATCAGCGATAATGAACAGACTCAGGTTATCGCCGATAATGAAACATTATTACATATGTTATCGCTGATGGCGAAACACTAATACACACATATGTTAATTGCAATTTTCACTAAGTATTCCAAGGGTCGTCAGCAAATCACTGAGAGAGTTTGGATCAACACTAGTTTTTTTTGCCAAACAATGCTTAAGAGTATTGATTGAACTTATAAATTAAAAAGTTAAAAAAATGGGGACGTGGGTTAAGGAGAGATTAGTGGGGAGTGGGTGTGGAGGGGTTGTATATAACTTAACAAGTTATACATGAAGCTTAACATATAGATTTTCAAATTCTTGAAAATAACTTTTTTAGAATTTTTATACAGTAGTATAGATTTGTAAAAGAAAATGCATTTTATAATGTATTTTTGTTAATATATGATTATGTATTTTTAATTACCTAAAACGAACTGATGATTTCACTAAAATTACAAACAAGCTTAACTTTTGGAACAAAATTTTTAAACTTCTTTTTCTGTAAATTATCACGACATTCCAATTTCTCTTTATTGGAATTCACGAGGCAAATTTCTACATATCTTGGACATCATCCAGAGATCTTAGAACAACCTGAAAATTAAAAAAATTGATTCAAGTTGTTTAGTAAATCGAGAGTTTACTCAATGTTTAGTACTTTAGCAGTCCTTTTGTGACTGGTGTGATTTAGTGAACATGTAATTTGTATCTTAGTCAATTGAGTTATTGTTAGGGTTAAAATGTAATTGAATAGGAGTGTTGTGCTAAAAGTGTAAATACCCGAAAGGGGTATAAATAGGTTTCTTAATCCCTAGTTTAGGGTTAATGCTTCATTTAGTTTTACACGGCTAATTGTAAACTCTCTCATTATTCAATTTAATCACATAGCCGACTTGTGATGCATTCATCTTATTCTATTGATTGTTAATTGGTATTTTGCATTAATCTGGGATCCACAATTGGTATCAGAGCAGAGAGACAAGCATTGATTCAAAGGTAATTCCTCTAATACTGTTATCGACTTATTTGTTGAAAAACAGCGTTGTGTTCTTGATTTGTTTGGGTTATTCGATTTTGTGAGTTATTTGGAAATCTGAGTGTTTCAATCCTTCACATCTATTCCTAGACTGATTCTGACCAAGTTTCACATTCAAATTAAAAGATTTTAATAATTAATTTGTGAAAATCAGTACTTGTGGTTTTTTGCTCTCTGTTTCTTAAATTTTCAAGATTTTTCAAAGAATAGGTGGGTTTAGGAATCAAAATCGAGTTGGATTGTGTGTTTTGTGTTTATGTTTGTGTTTGTAATTCTCAGGAACCAAATTCTGCAAAAAGAAGCAAACCATGATCCGTGTTCCTCGCTAATTGGCTTTATCAGGCCTGTGTTCTTCGTTTCCCGGGTAAGTTCCTTTTCACGTAAATCCGGATACACATACCGGATTACTACAAAACTGGATCAATTACCAGATTTTGCTTATTCCAGAACGACTTTCAGATTTACACATCCTTGTGTACTGGGTTTTACCTTTCCCGGTTAGCTGTTGTGCCTCACCCGATAATATCATATACCAGATTTCCTTATTCGGATACCAAAACCGGATAACAAGTTTCCGGATTTCCACCACCCGGACCTGTACCCTGTGCCTCCCCCGGTTTCTCTATCCATATTTCAACTATCTGCGTCCCGTTCCCGGATTCTGCCTATCCGGATTCTTTATCCGAAAACCACACCCGGATCACATATCCGGGAGTTCTCTGACCTTTATGTTTTAAAAAAATTTCTCAGGGCCCTGCCCCCAAACTCCGCAAGGGCGTTGCTTTTTGACCCCACCTGCTAAACGGGTAGCGGGACATCCGTGCCAAGTCGCCGAAGGGGGACATTTGGTATTCTTGATACTATCTGATATTTTGGATCAATATTTTAAATTGTCTCACGATCACTTTGTTCAAGTAAAAATGTCTTATTCATCCGCATCTGAAGGATCTTGTCAGCTATGTATTCCTATACATAAAGCCTTATACGATCAGATGCAATTTACTGTGCAAAAGTTAGATTCTCATAAGCAAACCATAAAGGAAAAGTCTCATCTAGTTTCTAGCTTAGGAGATAAGGTAGACATTCAGCACGGGTCATTGATAAACTGAGGTTAGAAAATGCTGGTCACTTATGCATGATTGAAAATCTAAAAGAAAACTGCAATGCAATTTCTAAAGAATCTGAGGTTTTAAAGACCAAGTTATCTGAAATAACTGAAAAGCTCAACAAGTCTGAAAATGAGAGAACTGAGGCTGTCTATCAATGTTCCTCGATTCAAATTGAAAATAAAGAGTTTCTTGAGAAAATAAATAATCTAGAACTTACGTTTTACAAACGAGGCCAAACTAACCAAACAATCCATCTGAACAAACCCAAGGATGTCAAATACTATAACTCTAAATGGGGAATAGAATATGACAATCCTCACTACCTTAAGAAAATCTTATCCATGGTTCCTACTTTATATGACTTTAACTTTCTGGGCCTCGATAAGACATATCCCCAATACAAAATCAGATGGACTGAGCCTCTTGATGAAAAGGATAAGGAACTGGAGGAATTAAAGAGGAAAAATACTGTAAAAATGCAAATGCCTTTTTCATACGAAACTTTTAATACCTCTTACAAGACAAAGGGTAATAACAAGAAATCCGAATATCTCTCAAATGACTACTTTGACGACTATTCTAATGTCAAGACCAAAGCATGTTCTGCTAAGGTTAAGGACCAAACAACTGAACCTAAGGAAGAGAAGGACGAGTTTAAACGCTATGTTCCACCTCTTATCTTAGAAAAACTAATAGTTCAGTTAGAGGAATCATTTGAACAAGAACGGATAACTTTTCAAAAGGAAAAACAAGAGTTCCAATTCCAAACAAGCGGAATTACTATCCAGGGAGGAAAAGGAATTCCTTTAGACATAAATTAACAGGCTCACCTCTCAACTGTCTTCCTTGGCGACAGATATGATGAAAGAGCGACTCTGCAAAGTTGAGCTCCAAGAGAAGCTCAATAAGCTTAACGAGGAGAAAGTTAATATGTCTGAACCTTCCTCTACTTCCTCAGATACGTCTTCCTGCAAAGCCTTTTTGGGTGATTCTTCACCAATTATTTCTAATAAAGGAAAAGAACCTCAAATAGACTTTTGCAAAAGGAATCTATACTCTGACTTTGAAAACCTTTCGCTGCCGATTCCATGCAAAGTCCATGTCCAACCAGTTCCCCAACTCCAAAAGATGATAATGTCAAATTTGATGAAGAACTCGAGTTCTCTGCTTGCATGAATTCCACGGTGTGTTCAGATGATGAGTTTAATAAGTTTGACTTTCTGCCTAAACTTTCTAGTCATGTTAAATTTCTTGATAAAAGGAGTGAACCGGTGAATTTTCACAAAGGAGAATGTTCCACATCTGCCTCTCAAAAGGTTTATGTGCCCAAATCTTCAAAACCAAAATAAAAAAGAAGGTCACAGAAACAACAAAAGGCCGATAACTCCAATAGAAGACATTCTTACTACTCCAGTTCTTCCGACAATAACTTTAATGATATTTCAAATAATAATGGTCGGAGAAAAAGGTTCAAACAAGTTTGGGTAGTGAAAAGTCTAATAAAAGCACAACGAACACAAATTCATTTAATTCAGTTTCGCATGTTAGGACATACAATCATAATCATGATGTTTTTAATTATCGTACTTCTGTTGAACAAAGTGTGATGTTTCCTTTAAGACATTATTCAATTCAACAATTGCTTCAACTTTCTCATGATTGTATGTGTTGTTCTGCATGTGGTTTGAATGATTTTGTTGACCGTAAATATGCATCTTATTGGTATGTGTTGGTCCCGAAAGGGTTCTACAAGGGTGAAAGTTTGTAGAAGGGGGGTTGAATACAAACATAAAATTGACTTTTCTAAATTGTTTATTGATAAATCAAAAATACAATTTACAGTTTGTTGCGGAATAAAATTAAGTAAAACCTAATCTAAACAAACTTGAGAATCACAAAGGTTCTTGCACTTAGAAAAATAGATAGAAGGAGTAAGTAGAAAAATAAATATTTCTACTTACACTTAGTAGTCCAGGACTCCTTCAAAATGAAGGGGTATTGCTCATATTTATACCCTATGCATTAAATGCATGGTAGGAGCACTTTACACGTGTCAGCTTCTCATTGGGCACATGCTTCTGACTTTTACCAAAGACATGCTTTGGGCCGCATTGTGAACAGTGTAGGCGGCAGAGTGGTTGTACGATTATGGACAAAAGCAAACTTTCTTCTGTACCTTCGTACTTTTGTGCAAGAAGATAAGACAAACAATTCTTGAAGCACAAGCTTCATGATCAACGATCGCTGATGAGATCTTCCATCAGTGAGGCCTGATGTAGGTCAGCTATCGCTGAAGCCTTGTTCTTGAATTGTCGCGCGTGTGTAGACCTATCATGGTTTCATTGATGTCCGCTTCAGATCATGAGTAGACTTGTCTTTGTTCATCAACTTTGTCTTTGATGTGAGCGATGAACTCTTTGGTCGCGATACTTGTCTTCAGGGATTACATCTAACACTATTACATTAGAAACTATCAGTGATACTAAACAGACTCAGTATGTTATAGCTGATGGTGAAACACTAATACATACAGATGTTAAATTCAATTTTCACTAAGTATTCTAAGGGTCGTCGTCAAATCGCTGAGAGAGTTTGGATCAACAATATGCCCCTATTTGATGATGACAAAGCAACATATGAACATTGCTAAGTGTTTAAAACACAAGGATAAAAGGACTCATAACATACATGTCCCATTTACTGTTTATTTCTACTACTGATGGAGTAAAGTACTTCACTGAAAAACTTTCATCAAATCGTAATCACGTTACAAAGGGAAGTTGAAAGTTTAAAGTACAAGTGAAAAAACTATACAAGTACTAAAAGTCTAAAACTGATAAAATTACAAGAAGAGTACAAAAAGGGAATTTATCAGCTAAAGAGGTTCTTCCTTGATCAGGTCATCGTCATATTAGTCTTCAGTGATCATGTAGTTCGGGAGTTCTTCTTCTCGCTGTCTTCTAAGCTTGGCTTCCTTGTAAATGTGAGACTTCATGGAGACGCCTGCCCTTGTCTTTTCACACCAGTATAGAAGATCTTTTAGATGAGAAAGATGGCAAAGATGAATTTCTGCATGTCGCTGAAACCTTTGAATACCATCCATGTCATAGAAGATGATTCCATAAGGGACTCCTATCACTTGACCAGGATAAAAAGGTCCTCCAGGTGGCAGTGATAGGTTGAGGCCTGAGAGGTCAGGTGGTGGTCCAAGCACTGCATCTCTTGAAATTTCTATCCCTGTTTCGTTTTTGTATGCATGTTCTTCAGAGGTCGATGCTAGCTTTTTCTTCTTCGCCGATCTGGGATTTTGTGGTAGATGAGTTGGTATTTCAACCGTCGATGAGATTTTGTTGATGAGTAAGTTTAAGAACTTTTCCACGTGGGATTTGTACTTAGACTTAGATCTTTGAAGCGCATCTATGATCTCTAACCATTCATCAAAACCAAAATTTTCCAGCTTGGACATAAACATTGTTTGTGCTGAGTCATCGTCTCTGATTACTTGGATTGTCACCATCACTGAATTCTTCTTGCTCTTTTCCGTTACAACCACAACAATAATTTTTCTTGGATGGTATCGATATTCAATCTTCTCTCTACACCAAGTTAACTCATACTCACTGACGACCTTTTCTTTTTGGGCTTCCTTCTCGGCTACTTTTAATAATTGAGCTTGGACTCTGATCGGGTTCCTTTTTAGCTTTCTATGAGAGACTGAGCTTTGGGCTACCTTAAGGGCATATTTGGCACCCTTTTGGTAAACCGCAGACAACTTCTCAGCTCTGATAGATTCTTCACGCTCTTCAGGACTCAGAAATCCGAGCGCATCTGGTTCAGCGCTTTGTCCAGGAGGGAGTTGGATTCTTTGACTTTCTAGCTGATGGATTAGTGCTGATCTTCTTTTTGAAAGTTCTTCCTTAGACCTTTGCAGTGGTCGTGAGGGTCTTGTTGAATGTGTCAACACTTCTTCTTCATCTTCTTGATCATCAGTCTCTAAGACAGAGACTGGGATTATTGGTTCTTCAGCGAGTGCTGGGATTATTTGGCGAGGATTGTCTTCAGCTCGTCCCTTAAGCAAAGGAGAGAACTAGATGATTAAAAAGATAGAGAAATGGTTAAGTGTATATGAGGGGTTTTAGATAGACATGGGTAGAAGCAGAGAAAGGGATGATGGAGAGACATACCTGAGAAGGTTGCTCCCCCTCAGAAGTATACATGTTTTTTAAATTTCCCTCGGCGGAATTTCCTTTCTGCTTTCCTTGGGAAGTCTTCTTTGCTGGGGATTTCTCAGTTCCCCCTTGCTTCATTGATTATAACTCCTTTGAGAGGAGCGCTGATGGTTTTGGGTTTAAACCATATTGCAGATTCATCTTCATCGTTATCGTCAGCGCCCTTGGAGTCTTCTTTGGAGTCATCAAGCTCGAGTTCTTCGAGCTCTTCTTCCTCATCGTCATCCTTATCATCAGAGGGAATATGAACAGTGGAAGTTGGAGCAGAAGAGGACTCCTTATTTATTTCCTCCCCCTCAGCAAGAGGAGGGTCTTCAGCTAGCCCTAGACCAACCCATTCAATGTCATCAACGACAACAATATTTTTGTTATTCTTCTCCCCCTCTTTGTCATCATCAACAGGGGGAGGGATTATTGGGGCCTCAACAACAGTGGTGGTGGGGACAGCGGTGGAGGTAGAAGGGGCAGTTGTCTCCAGTTTATCTACCCTGTCTTCTAGAACCGTGATTGCATCAACACTCTTCAAAAAAAAGTCGGCCACCATGCTAACAGATATCCTCTCACTGTCAGTGAAGGAGGGAGAGGGGACAGGAGCAGGCTTCTTCAATTCTGTGAGCACATCAACAAGCAGATTATTATTGGCTTCGACCTTAGAGCATAGGTCAGTGACATAAGTACTGAGGGAGGTGATGGAGGCAGTGTTAGCAACGACTGTGTCTTTTATTTTGGTCACCTACTCTTGAAGAGCTGATAGCTGAGAATTATCAGCTTTATTTGAAAGGGAGGAGGTGAGTTGTTGCAGTGAGGAGCCGACAGAGTTCACGACTGTGGTGTTATTTTTTAGGTCGGTGGAGAGTGAGGCGACGTTATCGCTGATTTCTTTGAGAGAGTTGTTCAGCGTCTCCAAAGCAGGACCTGTAAAAATAAAAGAATTTTGAGCACAAGTATGCTCAGGCCTAGTCATCGAAGAAATGATGGGTAGGGAAAATGGAGTACCTTATGGTTCATTGAAGAAATCTGAAGAATTTTCTCCAAAGTATGTATGCATGTCCTGCCCGAGAGGAGTCGAGAACATGGGTATTTGAGGGTCCTCGTGAGGAAGACCATCAGATCCTATACCTCTCATGAGATCGCGGAGAAGGGTCGCCTGTGTGTCAGTGAGGGCGTGCGTTGATGTTGTTGATGTGTGAACCAAATAAAGTGTAGGAGAGGAAGCGAGTGATGAGAAGATGGTAGTGCGTTGTGGAATGGAGGCACTATCGGTGCCTAAATCTACACCTTCAGTGCTTTGAGGCACTGAGGCTGGTGAGGTAGATGCCAGTGTTGAATCAGCGACTGAAGGAATCGCTGAAGCGGTTGTAGTGGATGCAGAAGCGGTGGAGCAAACTACGAAAGTATCAAGGGAATCCTATGAAGAGGCAATCCCTGATGTTGGTGTTGTTGTTGATGTAGGCTGAGGTTTCTCCTTGGTTGATCTCTTGGTCTTTATAGATTGACCAAGAGGGGCTGAAGATGGTTTCCTCTTAGCAGAGGTGGTTGTAGCAGCTTGGGAAGCCACAGGAGGTTGGACCGTGGGCATTGCTGCTGAAGTCTAAGCAGGTTGGGAGAGGAGAGTGTTGTAGAAATCAGTGAAACGTACCTCATCAACAAGAGGCTCTCGTTCGAGGTGGTGAGACCCAAGTTTTGGTAGCTAATATCCTCTAGTGGTTGGGTATAAGGAACCCATGAAGCGCTGTAGAAGAACGCTAATGAAGCGTACGTAGGGCACTGAAGGATCCCTATCAGGCTTGTCAATCTTTGTCATCAATTCGTCGAATATCAACCTGACATAATCAACGTTTCTGCCAATGATGACAGAATACCCGAGGTCAAGAGCAACCCTGCTTTCCTGATCCATGCTTCCTGTTTTCCCGCCTATGCTCTAGACAAAATGAGCGAACATGTACCCGAGCTCAGTGGGCATCTTAGCTCTGAGGATCTTGGTGAGCTTTTTGTCCGGGACACCACCATGTTTCGTTCCCATTCATAACCCATTAAGTCTAGAAACTTGATAAGTTCTTCGTCAGTGGGGGTGTCAGCGTATGTTTTGCTGACAAGGAGGTGTAGGCACTTGCGAAGTCCTGAGGAGTGATACTTCCCTCCCTATGCTCGGTTTCGAAAGTGATGACCATCACATTCTTCCCTGAGGGCAGCGTCTTCTCTGTTCGCTCAGCAGTATACTAGAACTGCTGAAACAATGGCATATGCCCAGGGGGATACACCGTGAAGGCATAAAAGATAGGAGAGTTCTTCAGTAAGTTAGCAGCATCATGTAGGTGAGGAGATGGTTTGTCAGCCTTGAAGTCAAGAAGGGCCAAGTCATTGTTGGATTTGAACTGTATCGCTGAGATTGCACACTTCACATTTTTGGACTTGGTGAAGGTGGTTGCTTGAGATGCCATTTCTGTTTTTAGAAAAGGAACAAATAGAAATGTAGAAGGTTTTCTTAGAATAGAAGTCTATAGTGAAAAATTCTAAGATTTAGAGAATATAGTTTACCGATTTCCTTTTTGGGAAATAAAGGTAAAAAGTGGTTTTTCCAGGTTTCAAAAGAGATGAAAATGGTAGAAAAATGTAGTTTACCAGTTTCCTTTTTGGGAATAGAAGAGAAAGAGTTTTAAAAAAAATTAAACCTGGAACCCTTTTTAGGGTTTTTGAAAAAAAATCACGAAGAAGATGATTTTAGAAGAAAAAACATGTTTTGATCTTATTTAGCAAAGACTAAAGATCAAAAATTGGTTTTTGGTAACAAAGTGCATAAAAAATTAAGAAGAAAACCTGGAAAGTTAAGAGGTTTTGAGTTCGAGTTCTTAAGTTCTTGAGTGCTTTGATTGTTCTTGCCTTAAAAGAATTTGTGCACGTAAAGAGTAAAAAATAAACGAGTGTGGTTTATATAGGAGAGAGGAGAGAGAAAGAATGATGAGTGGAAAAGGTTTTCATCATTACGTGGACACGTCTTACGAAGATGATTGGTCAAGAAGTGTAACGAACGAACGCGTGTCAGAATAAATGCGCGTCGTGGGTTATCCTCAAAATTGACGTCATATTAGAAAAAGGTCTTTTCATTTTTCAAAAGAGATCACTGATAGGAAATATCAGTGATAAGAGTTTGATTTTGAAGAATCACCTGATAGGAAATATCAGTGATGATTTTTATTTAAGAAAAAATCTTTTAATCATTTAAGAAAAGTGAATGATTAAGTTTGAGATTTTTGGAAAACGTCTTGCTTAATAAAGACTTCAGTGAGAGACGAGAGAAAAATATATCTTACTATTAGAGAGCTTTACTCGGAGATAAGGAGATAAGTAGATGAGTATCAGATTTAAGAATTTAACCATTGATGTAATGCTTGGCCACTGAAGAGTTAATTTTCAAGGTTTAGCATTCCAAGCTCACTAATGAGAAAGTTGAATCTTGTCTCATCAAGAGGTTTGGTGAAAATATCAGCGAGCTGATAGTCAGTGGGAATGAAATGAAGTTCTATATCACCATTCATCACATGATCTCTGATAAAATGATATCTGATTTCAATATGTTTTGTCTTTGAGTGTAGCACTGAGTTGTTTGCTATAGCAATGGCAGTAGTGCTGTCGTAATAGATAGGAATTTTTGATAGCTTAAGTGAAGGGTTTCAACGGGATCGCAGCGGAAAAATAATATACAAACATGCATAAACAATATAAAGGAAAAACCGTGAAACCTCACTAGCCCGGATCCGTAACAAACAAAATAAAGACCAAAAACCAAACCATAGGGTGTTTAGAAAATACCAAGTGGTTGAATCGGCATGAAATCATAACACTAGAAACCAACGTAGATTTCCTCTAGAAGTATCCACACGAGAGTACGTCGCGATTCCCGAACGGTTGCTAGCCCACGAGAACCAAACCAATACACACACAAAACTCGATTTTGTGTGTGTGTGTGTGTGTGTGTGTGTCTCGACACCACCAATGGGAGAAGAGGGAGTAGATATTTTTCTTGCTCTCTATGTTTTTAAAAAACTCATTAACCTAAACCTAATTAAGGTTAGGTTTATATACTCCACTTTCCATAAATTGGACCGAGCCTTAATAAATAAAACTTTCATGGGCCTTAAGCCTTTTATTAATTATTAACATAATAATCAATATATAATATTTTAGCTTAAATATTATCCTTTAGACGTTGGCCCTTTCGGTTTAATTATTAACATAATAATTTATCCGAATTAAGTCCAATATATATATATATACACATATAATAAATGAGTAACTAGCATGCCACGTGTCGTCTTCTGGTGAGCCGACTTCATTGTTTTCCCGCCTAAACATGTATCTGGACGCATTTACATTATAGGTTCAATTATCACACTCACATTCACTCCTCTTTAAATCTCTCCTTAATTAGATTTTTAATATTTATATCTTACATTTACTACCCTTATAATTACCTATGTAGTTTACTTTTAATCCCTTACTTTTTTATTTTTCATTTTGGACTCTTATCATATAAACATAAATAATGTATATGAACTAAAATGCATTAAAAAACATTTTTATTTTTTTACAAATTATACCATTGTAATCGTTTCGTCAATATCTTCGAAATGAGCTCAATATTGAATATTTTTGTATTTAATTATATTATTAAATATCATAAATATATACAAATTAATGTGTCGTTATTAGAGTTAACTTCATTTTGACTGATATTGAATATTTTAGATACATATGTACATATCCATACTTATAATAAATTAAAAAAAATCCGTAATCCCAAAAATACGGGATTTACTTCTAAGTTTAAATTCAAATTATTGATATAGCTTGATTTTTTAAATTCAACTTTATTATAGACTAATTAATGTTAATTATTCAGTTCTAATTCAAAAAAATTTACCCTTATTTCATCCCAAAATAAACTTATTTTACCCATAATAACGTATATCCTAAAAATAATCTTATTTTACCCCTAATAAAATTGAACTCGTCTCCTTCTCTGCTGCAAATTAAATGATCAATTTACCTCTCCTCTCATCACCTGCTTCGTGCTCCTCTCACAGGTACAATCAAATTGAATCCTCAAATTTTGTGAAGATTCCTAATTGGAAAGTTAAATCTTGATATATATATCCACCTAAACCCATTTTCCATATTCTATTATCCAACAATCTTTTGTAGACCCCAAAAGATTCAAGGGTTTTTGTTTGTTTCTTTTGGTTGAGAAGAACCTTATTGGGGTTTCGCTGTACACAACAATCCAACTAAGGTGGGATACATTCAGAACCTTAATGTTTTTTGCCAAGAAAAAAACTTTAAATTAAATGGGTTTCTTCTCAATGTTCATAACTGATTATTTTATGAATTTATGTTGTGTCGATTTCTTTCACGAAAAAACAATCAAAACTACTGTTTTTGGACCAATTTGGGAAATTGGGATTTGCCTGAAACTAATTTGGGTTTGTTTTATTTTTTAAAATCATCTTTTCTTTTTTGGGTTGATTTTGATTTTTAAGAATCTTTTAGATTTTTACAATTTTACTATCTCTTTAGTAATCAAGCTCTGTTTTATTGTTAATATGAATAGGTTTCCATTTCTGTTGTTGGAGAATGTTGTTTTGATCCTTTTTTTTAAGGGTATCCGAGGACATTGCCCCGACTAATCCCGACAAGGTGTGGCAATTGCCCCAACTGCTAATGCGTGCAGCCCTGAGTTTATCCCCAGTGGCCACAATTAAGATATGATAGAAGAAGTCATGTGACATCAGAATGAATTATGCAAATTAATTGATCAATTTACAGTAGATATTTACACCGCTGGGATTTGCAACAATTTGCTGTTTAAATATGAGTTCAAACCTTTTTCCATATAAATATGCAGATTTTTTAGTATAGTATATTTAATTATTTATATTTTCTTAATCATGATTGTATTATTTCCTTTTTTAGCTTATCACGTTTTGGTACAACAATAAGCTAATCCAAACACTTTGTACTACTTATAACTTCTCAATTATAAATTTTTAATATTTATAAATTTTTAATATTTATTCATATTTTTTATTAATTTTTTGCAAAACATCCTTTGTGAAAACTACCTAAAACAAGGACATTTTGTAACCAGCTACAAAAAAACAACTCTAAAGGGAAAAAAGCTTGGAAAATAGCATCGTACTTTCGATGATCATTCATATCTGTAAGATAAGTTTTCTAATATGATTTAATTTTTTTAAATTACCTTGTGTAATACACGATTGGATTACATAATATCAATTATCAACAGATGGTTAGTTAATGATATTTTCAAAGTCAAACTGTTATGCTTCCCGTCAATTCACTTTAAATTAATCTTTCATAATAATTGATAAGTTTTCTGGCATGATTTAATTTTTTTAAATTACCCCGTGTAATACACGGTTCGAACCTAGTATATATATATATATAATTAACATAATTATATATATGTACACACACGATTATTATTATACTAGAATAATAATTATTCCCATTACAACATGTTTGGTTCACGACCATCATGGTTTATCCGAGAACCACGTACTCAATTGCGTGCGACCCTCATAGGTTCATCTGACGTCAGCAGTGTATTAATGTGACGTGGGCATAGAGAAACCTACAGTCTCCTACTTGCACACGACACATAGAACAAAGACAGTGGTTATGTGTCTAGCAACGCGCCACCGCCCCCAAAGTCAAATGCATGTGTGCTTTCCAAGCTTTTATTGATATAGTCAATAACATGATCAAAATATTCCTTATCCTTGTGCTACACGATATCTCATATTGAACTCAAGGCATTGATAAGGCTCATCCTTGGTTGTTCAATGATTGTGTTTCTCGATCTCGATATTAGTTGAGTTAAACAGTGCTATTGGTTCAACCAATCCACTTGTGTGTGGCCACACTATTCTTAATTTATTTCATCGAGGGGCCTAGAGATTTCTCTCTGATCATGAGAGGAGCAAATTCCATATTGCATGCATACGACTCTCACACAACTCACATTGTACCTAACATAGCCCTTATAATCACCTGGTTAAAGGTGATGTTAGGCATATATCAAGGCACAACATTCCTTGCGCTTAAGGTCCCAATCATTTCCAGACTCACTTTATGACACCGATCTATGAAGTGATCTTGAACTCGGGTCTATCCAACACTTGAACCCTACAAGTGCAAGTGACTCTGGTTGCATCCCGTGCTGGCCCAACTTGACCATGACTAGACTTTACAATGATCTTAGTTTGTTACCAGTCCCCCACTAACAATCGACCATGGATCATTTTAAATAATATCATATTATTTATGGGTTTAAACATGTTAATATTGAACACAATGAAATTAGTGTAATGACTAATACCCCGTATGCATAAAACACATATAATTTCATTGTTTAATGTTCAAATGGCATACTAAAATTACAGATCAATTCAAATGTTTAGGAACCTTAAACCTATAGAGCTAGTGTGAATGTCATGCTTGCTCTGACTCATAGGTTTAGTGAATGGACTGTCGGATTATCTTCTGATCGAACTTTGCAAACTTTCACATCCTCTTGATTGATCATCTCTCGAATGATGTGATGTTTTCTCAGAATGTGCTTAGACCGTTGATGAGACCTTGGTTCCTTTGCTTGAGCAATGGCACCCTCGTTGTCGCAGTAGATCTCGATGGGTCCTTTTATGCTAGGAACCACACCAAGGTCTGTGATGAATTTCTTCATCCACACGGCCTCCTTTCTGGTGTCTAAAATAGCCAGGTATTCTGATTCTGTAGTCGAATCTGCAATCGTGCTTTGCTTAAAGCTCTTCCAACTTACAGCACCACCATTCAGTGTAAACACAAAACCTGATTGTGACCTGAAGTCATCACGATCGGTTTGAAATCTAGCATCTGAGTATCCTCGAATACACAGATCTCCTTCCGTACCGCCGTATAGCAAGAACATATCCTTAGTCTTTCTCAGGTACTTAAGAATATTCTTTACTACTACCTAGTGAGCTTCACCCGGGTTTGACTGGTGTCTACTAGTCATGCTTAAAGCATAAGATACGTCAGGTCTAGTACATATCATGGCATACATTATGTATCTAATTGCCGAAGCGTCTGGAACACCCTTCATGCGATCCATATCTCTCTTCGTTGAAGGACATTGAGATTTACTCATTTGTATACCATGTACCATTGGCAAGTTTCCTCTCTTGGCACTCTCCATCTTGAAGCGTTTCAAGACTTTGTCAATGCATGTACTTTGGCTTAATCCAATTAAGCGCTTAGATCTATCCCGATAGATCTTAATTCTGAGGATATAGGTGGCCTCTCCCAAGTCTTTCATCGCAAAACATTTCCCTAGCCAGGATTTTACTCCTTGTAGCATTGGGATGTCGTTTTTCCGATGATTAGAATGTCATCGACATACAGAACTAGGAAGACAACAATGCTCCCACTGGCTTTCTTGTATACACAAGGTTTGTCTTCGTTCTTGATGAAACCAAATTCCTTGATTTTCTCATCCAATCGAAGATTCCAACTACGAGACGCTTGCTTAAGTCCATAAATAGACTTTAGCAATTTGCACACTTTATTAGGATGCTTGGGATGCTCAAAGCCTTCTGGTTGTACCATGTACACGTCCTCGCTCAGTGTTCCGTTAAGAAACATGGTTTTGACATCCATCTGCCATATCTCATAGTCGTGATATGCAACAATGGCAAGCATTGTTAGAGCATTATTGTATTCAAGATTTATTGTAAAGTCTTGTAATAAGTCAAACATTGTAAAGTCAAAGCATTAGTCAAAATAGTCAAAGTCATGTAAAGTCAAACTAGCTTTAGTGTTTAAAGCCTTGTAATTAGGAAGTATAAATAGGTTTTGTAAAGCATAGTTTGTAAGCAAGTCATTAGAAGAGAGCTTATTGTAATATTCTAGAGAGAGAAAATCTAGAGAGAGAAAGCTTCATTCTTACGTAATATCTAGATTTTCTCAAG
Organism: Saussurea involucrata; assembly: GCA_033807775.1. NCBI lineage: Eukaryota > Viridiplantae > Streptophyta > Magnoliopsida > Asterales > Asteraceae > Saussurea > Saussurea involucrata. Next base: position 19,243,629 of record CM066326.1, read on the forward strand.
ATCAATGGAAGATTTCAAGATTACCTAATAGATTTTCCATTGATCTTGAGAAAATCTAGATATTACATAAGAATGAAGCTTTCTCTCTCTAGATTTTCTCTCTCTAGAATATTACAATAAGCTGTCTAGTTACTTTCTTTCTAATGACTTAATTTGCTTAACAACTAAGCTAAAGCTATTTATACCTAGGATTACAAAGCATTAAATCTAAACTACTTTGACTTTACATGACTTTGACTTTTACATTTGACTTTACAAGCTTTGACTAATACATTGACTTTTACAATAAATCTTGAATACAATAATGCTCTAACACTTTCATATGATGCGAACTCTTTCATATGATGCGAACGCTTTTAGTGTGAGTAGGATGCGAATAGTATGTGTTAGCTTCAATCTTCCTAATCATAGAAGTATTTAGAAGTAGTGAAAAATAGGCTAAGTGAAGAAAGCCTCTTACAGAGGCTCTGCCGACATTACCGAGAAATCAAGGTCAAGAAGCTACAGAAGCAGCAGAGGCTTCCTACAGAAGCTCTGTCATACGCACAAAGAAGACCAAAGACTCGGAATCCGGCGAAGACTACTTTACAGAGGAACCAGACCGCAGAACCTCTGTAACACATTACAGAGCCTCTGTGGTCCTCAATGAAGACTTGGAAGATATTACTGGATACGTTCATCAACTTGCATGGAAAAGTACTGTCAAAACACGTGTCAAGCTCTGAGTGGACTCAATAGGGACTCTGCTTTCTACAAAAAGAAAGCCGAATATTATGCTCAAAAATCCTTAATGGCAAAAGGACATTCTGAGGAGAACACAGAAGACTTCCAGTCAGACTCTACTTCTGACGATGAACATACCGCCAATGCCCTCTTCTGTGGCATGGCAGAAGTCGACTCCTACACTGACTCTGAGGTATCTACTTCAAATTCCAACTCTTGTATTACCTCTGTAGATGATAATACACATAGAATTAACATTGAATTAATTGAACTGAAAGAGATAAATCAAAGTATTCAGAAAAGACTCACTTTCAATGAGAGAGAAGTACGACTTCTCACTCAAGAAAAAGCAAAGATTTTTGAGGAAAAAGAGAGAATAGAAAAGAATTGGAACAAAACTCTAGATCCTTTAAAAAAACAAATTTCTGAATTAACCAATACTTTAAAAGATAAAACAAAAGAACTTTCAGTTTCAAGGAGCGAAACTACTGACATAAGAGCTCTTAAAGAATACTTTCAAAGAGAAAGAGAGGTATTATGGCAAGATTTACTCAGAAGAGAAGTTTTGCTTAAAAACTATAAAGATGCACAGAAAGTTTATGAAAAAATAAACTCACAAATAGGGACGACGAGGTATAGGGTATGATGATATCACCCTAGGTGTTGAAGGCAAAAGAAACAAACCTCTGTCCTCGTTATTTGTGATTGAAAAAACAAACAAACCAGATTTTCCAAATCTAATCTCTGTAAGCAAACGGGCGAAAATCTCTGTGGATCCTTACTTGAAGAAACATAAGAAGATGATTAACGTGTGGTTTGAAAACACAGACTCATCATCTTCAACCTCTGTCAATAGAGGTATCAAACCAAAGAAATATCTGAAAACACAAGATTAGATTGGTATCTTCAAGTTTGGTAAACCAGAGACCCAAACACAGGTTGCTTTTGTCTGTTTGATAAACGTTGAAAAGAAATTATCAGCAGAAGCTCCTGAGTTTAAACCCATTTTTTCAGAAGAAAACTTTAAAAATTTAATTGAAAAAGAAATTTTGGAAATATGGAAATCAAGCGTTTTAGAAAATTTCTGTACATCTTCTATAGATAAAACTCTCACTGAAGAAATCTTATTAGAAACCTCTGCAATCTATGAAAACTATTCTACAGAGGAAGAAAGCTCGTACGATACATACTCAGAAAATCCAGCCTCTATTGAAAGAATTGACTCAACCTCTGTATACGAGGACGATTCATCCTCTGACAACTCAGAGACTGATTTCAAATCAGGGATAATTCACTGTGACACAGAGGATGTCAAATTCTCCTCTGAAGTTCCTCACAGAACTATTTCTCCAAAAGAGAAACTCACAGAGATTCCAATCTGCCAAGATTTTCTAAATTTGAATCTACATATCAAAACCTCTGCTGAGCTTAAAATGTTACAGAAGACCTCTATTGATCCTATAAGTTCTAGATTTTCAAAACCCAAGGTTAATAAATCTTTTTCTTCTGTGACAGTGATGAAAGAAGTTCACCACAGAAGCAACCCACAGAAGGCAGGTCCTAAACAGAGCTTTTGTAAACAACATTCGAGTATTCATAGATCTTCTAGTAATAGGAAATCTAATGTAAAGAAAGAATGTAATGCCTCTGTGGCTGAGTTTAAAAAGTTCAATGAAAAGTTCAAGCAAATTACATCTCATATTCAATACTGTCATTGCTTTGATCTTATGTCTAAACTTAATAATCATTTTTCAAGTCAAATCTGTTTACTCTCTACGACAATCCAAAAGTCAAATCCCACAAAGAAACAATCTGACTCTTCTGCAAAGAACAAAATGTATTTCAAGAATGCCAAGGCAAATTTGAAAAACTCTAACAATATTGGACCCATATGGATATGGGTACCTAAATCTCTGTGATTATCATGCAGAAGAAGTATGTGCCAATCTGGTATCTAGACTCCGGATGCTCAAGGCACATGACTGGTGACAGAAGTGCACTATCCACGTACAAAGAAACACAAGATGGTGGATCTGTGACTTTTGGAGACAACAAGAAAGGACACATAAAAGGCTATGGAGTCATAAGGAAAGAAGACGTTTCTATACACAAAGTTGCATATGTGGACGGCCTTAAGCACAACCTACTCAGTGTAAGTCAACTTTGTGATACAGGATTCAATGTGTTGTTCAAAAGAACTTTCTGCTCTCTACAAAGTGAAGAAACAAGTATGGAACTTCTGCGAGCTGAAAGAATAGGTGATCTATATCTAATGAACTTCAACTCAAAGAACAAGGACAAAGTTTGCCTTGTTGCCTGCAAAAGTGAAGAAGCCTGGTTATGGCACAACAGGTTCTGTCACTTGAATTTTCACACATTGGAAAAACTGGTCAAACTTGATCTAGTTAAAGGTTTGCCAAATGTTAAATTCAACAAGGATCATTTATGTTCTGCCTGTGAGATGGGAAAACTCAAAAGAGCTTCCCACAAAGGCAAAACAGATGTGTCTTGCACCAGGCCTCTGTACATGCTTCATGTCGACCTCTGCGGTCCCATTGCAATACAGAGCCTAGGTGGCAAGAAATATATACTTGTCTTAGTTGATGAGTATTCACGTTTCACATGGGTTGAATTTATCAGAAAGAAATCAGATGTTCCAATTATATTGATAAATCTAATGAAAAGAATCCAAGTTCTTTATGACTGCAAAATACAGAAGTTAAGAAGTGACAACGACACAGAATTCAAAAACTGTGTCATTGAAACTTATCTTTTAACAGAAGGAATTTCACAGAACTTCTCTGCAGCTCGCACTCCACAACAGAACGGTGTTGTCGAAAGAAAGAATCGAACACTTGTGGAAGCCGCAAGAACTATGATGTCAGCATGCGGATTATCAATGAACTTTTGGGCAGAAGCAATTTCTACTGCGTGTTATACTCAAAATCGATCAACCATTGTGAAAAGACACCTCAAGACGCCTTACGAATTGCTTAACAAACGGCGGCCAAACATCAAATTTTTCCATGTATTCGGATGCAAATGCTTCGTCTTAAACGACAGAGATTCAAGAGGAAAGTTTGATGTAAAAGTAGATGAAGGCAAATTCATTGGATACTCTGCCACTTCCAAAGCCTACAGAACATTCCTTACAAAGTCTCACAAGATTGTAGAAAGCATCAATGTTTCTTTTGATGATTCATTCCAAATGACTTCTGAGCAAATAAGTTCAGAACTCGGAATTAAAGGGAAATTCTATGACATCTCAAGACCAAAAGAAGATTTGAATCTTCTATTTTTGGAGATGTTCAACAATGACATTGATCCTTCTGTCGGAACCATCAGAGTTTCTGAAGAACCATCCTCTGTCGGACAAAATCCTACAGGTATGACTCTAACTGGTCCAAATAATGCTTCATCTTCTTCTATAAATACTACAGATGCAATTGCCGAAGCAGAAGAAAGTGCAGAAGATGAAACATCAAGAAAAACGACCACAGAAGCTGCACAAACCACAGAAGAACCAATTACAGAGGAGATCGAGGACCAAGACTATACATCCTCAGAGGAACAAACTCCACCACCATTCGTACCAATCATTCCACAAACGGTAGAATCAACTACCAAGGCACGAAGAACATCAGAGGCTACACAAAAAGAAACACAAGAAGCCTCTGAAGAAAGTTTTGATGACATTGATGATCATCTTCCACGCACAACTCAGTGGACAAAAAGCCATCCTCCAAGCCAAATAATTGGAGAACCTTCTGAATCAGTAAAAACAAGGTCTGCCACTGCTAATTTTTGTTTCTTTACAAATTTTATTAGTGTTATAGAACCAAAGAAGATTTCTGAAGCCCTAGATGACCCAAACTGGGTAGACGCCATGCAAGAAGAACTTCTGCAATTTGAGCGTAACAGAGTATGGACTTTAGTACCTCTGCCAAGAGGGAAACAGGCCATTGGGACTAAATGGGTCTACAGAAACAAGAAGGATGAAGATGGAGTGGTCGTCAGAAACAAAGCAAGATTAGTAGCAAAAGGATATAGACAAGAAGAAGGCATAGACTATGATGAGACTTTTGCCCCTGTCGCACGTCTCGAAGCAATAAGAATATTCTTAGCCTTCGCAGCCCACAGAGGTTTTAAAGTCTATCAGATGGACGTAAAATCATCTTTTCTAAACGGTGAAATCCAAGAAGAGGTTTACGTAAATCAGCCACCAGGTTTTGAAAGCTCTAAGTTTCCAAGGCATGTATACTACCTTGAAAAGGCTCTATACGGACTGAAACATGCTCCAAGAGCATGGTACGAACGACTTTCTACCTTCCTTCTAGTCAATGGCTACAACAGAGGTACAACGGATACTACCTTATTCTATAAACGCAAAAATAGTGAGATAATGCTTGTACAAATATACGTAGATGACATAATTTTGGGTCTACAAATTCAGAAGAGTGCAAAATTTTTGAAAAACTCATGCAGAGTGAGTTTGAAATGAGTATGATGGGAGAATTAACATTCTTCCTCGGACTTCAAGTCAAACAATCTTCAGAGGGAATTTTTATAAATCAAGCCAAATATGTCTCTGACATACTTTTAAAATATAATCTCTCTGATACCTCTGCAATGAAGACTCCAATGGCCACTGGAAATAAGTTATTCTTAGATCCAAATGGTATTTCTGTAGAATGTACTCTCTACAGAGGCATGATTGGATCTCTGTTATACTTAACAGCAAGCAGACCTGACATTATGCATGCCACATGTCTTTGTGCACGTTATCAAGCTAATCCAAAGAAATCACATTATGATGCTGTAAAAAAGAATCTTGAGATACCTGAAGGGGACCAACAATCTTGGTCTCTGGTATCCACAGAACTCTGGTTTTAGTCTTAAAGCTTATACAGATTCAGACTATGGAGGATGCATGCTCGACAGAAAGAGTACCTCTGGGAGTTGTCAATTCCTAGGTGGTAAACTAGTCAGTTGGACCTCCAAGAAGCAAAATTGTGTCTCCACATCCACTGCAGAAGCTGAATACGTTGCTGCCGCTAGCTGTTGTTCTCAGGTTCTATGGATGAAGACTCAGCTAAAAGACTACGGCCACATTCTGTTCAAAATACCCATCTTCTGTGATTCCAAAAGTGCTATTGCTATCTCTGCCAACCCTGTGCAACACTCAAAAACCAAGCATATCGATATAAGGTATCATTTCTTGAAACATCATGTTGAATACGGTACAATCGAAATGCATTTCGTGCCCACAGAATATCAACTCGCTGACTTATTCACCAAAGCATTAGACGAGAAAAGATTCAACTTCTTGGTGGGTAAGTTAGGAATGATTAACATGGTGTGAAAATCCTCTGTAAGTATAGCTTTATCTTCTGTAAATAATAAGTAAATACATTGCTTAATTTATTGCTTTGATTGATTCTACTTCTGTATGTAAATTCTTAAAAACCTTAAATAGTTCTTAAAATCACAGAGCTTCTGTAAGTCAACTCAGAACCTCTGACGACCCCTACAGAACCTCTGAAAAACATGACCTATGTTCTATGCAAAACTTATCATTCTTTGATCCAAGCATAGGTCAAGGGGGAGCAAAAGGAAATTACTTGATCTACAGAGGTGATTAGGTCAAGGGGGAGCAAAAGGAAATTACTTGATCTACAGAGGTGATTAGATCAAGGGGGAGCAGAAGGGAACCCTGAAATGATCTAAAGAGATAAAACTTTCAAGGGAAAGCCAAAGAAAAATGTCGATGACTCCATATCGACAGAAGTCAGATATCACTGCCGAGAAAAGAAGAACCAAAAGGTATGTCTCTCACAAAAGGTTTTTGGAAAACAATTTTCTAGGACAAGAATTGTCAAATATGTCCTAAATATACTGTGAATAACATTTCAAAAATCAAAAGCTCAAAAAGTTTCACAAAATTCGAATTAGGAGAAATTTAAGGTCATAGAGCTTCTGCTGAGCTCAACAGAGTTTCTGCAGGAAATATGCTCTGTGATCACAAATTAACCTTCTGTCGATCTTTTGGAATGTTATCTCGGAAACCGAAAACACAGACCATGACCTTCTCGAACAAACCGTTTTTTTTAACAGTTTTCTCGGACACAAACTTTCAAACTTGTCCGAAAAACATCTCTTAAACCAAATCAAAAATTGGATGATAAAAAAAAACTAATAAAATTTTTGTTATGAGATTTTTTCTCTCATAGAGCTTCTGCTGGCCCTCACAGAACTTCTACAAGTTCCAACAGAGCCACAAAACCTCTGCGAAGCAAATTTCTTCACAAAAATCCGATTTTATCCTCTCCAATGCCTTTACAAATGTTTTGGTTAAAGAAGAACCCCACAGAAGTCATGATAACAATGAGATATATGAAAAAGGGATAAACATCAAAGATTTTCAAGATCACAGAGCCTCTGTAAACTACAGAAGCTCTGTCAATCTGATTTCTTGGGCATCTTTGTAGTAATAACGGTTACTTTTACTGCGAGTGAAACTCATATGGCTAAAATCAACCTCACGCGCCTAGCATTAATGGGCCGCGCACGACGTCCTGTCATATTCTGACAAGGCCTACGTGTCCCATTTTCATTGGGCGTACATGGAACGTTTTTATTTGGAAAGTTGAACCCGCCGCTCAAACTCGAGTGCGGATTCCAAACTTTAATCCATTGCCATATATTTTACTTTTTCGAATTCTACCGTTTTACCATCCTATAAAAACAAAGCTTACCCTCTCATAAAACCTTTTACAAACTCTCATCTTCTTATCATTCTTTGATCCAAGCATAGGTCAAGGGGGAGCAAAAGGAAATTACTTGATCTACAGAGGTGATTAGGTCAAGGGGGAGCAAAAGGAAATTACTTGATCTACAGAGGTGATTAGATCAAGGGGGAGCAGAAGGGAACCCTGAAATGATCTAAAGAGATAAAACTTTCAAGGGAAAGCCAAAGAAAAATGTCGATGACTCCATATCGACAGAAGTCAGATATCACTGCCGAGAAAAGAAGAACCAAAAGGTATGTCTCTCACAAAAGGTTTTTGGAAAACAATTTTCTAGGACAAGAATTGTCAAATATGTCCTAAATATACTGTGAATAACATTTCAAAAATCAAAAGCTCAAAAAGTTTCACAAAATTCGAATTAGGAGAAATTTAAGGTCATAGAGCTTCTGCTGAGCTCAACAGAGTTTCTGCAGGAAATATGCTCTGTGATCACAAATTAACCTTCTGTCGATCTTTTGGAATGTTATCTCGGAAACCGAAAACGCATACCATGACCTTCTCGAACAAACCGTTTTTTTTAACAGTTTTCTCGGACACAAACTTTCAAACTTGTCCGAAAAACATCTCTTAAACCAAATCAAAAATTGGATGATCAAAAAAAACTAATAAAATTTTTGTTATGAGATTTTTTCTCTCATAGAGCTTCTGCTGGCCCTCACAGAACTTCTGCAAGTTCCAACAGAGCCACAAAACCTCTGCGAAGCAAATTTCTTCACAAAAATCTGATTTTATCCTCTCCAATGCCTTTACAAATGTTTTGGTTAAAGAAGAACCCCACAGAAGTCATGATAACAATGAGATATATGAAAAAGGGATAAACATCAAAGATTTTCAAGATCACAGAGCCTCTGTAAACTACAGAAGCTCTGTCAATCTGATTTCTTGGGCATCTTTGTAGTAATAACGGTTACTTTTACTGCGAGTGAAACTCATATGGCTAAAATCAACCTCACGCGCCTAGCATTAATGGGCCGCGCACGACGTCCTGTCATATTCTGACAAGGCCTACGTGTCCCATTTTCATTGGGCGTACATGGAACGTTTTTATTTGGAAAGTTGAACCCGCCGCTCAAACTCGAGTGCGGATTCCAAACTTTAATCCATTGCCATATATTTTACTTTTTCGAATTCTACCGTTTTACCATCCAATAAAAACAAAGCTTACCCTCTCATAAAACCTTTTACAAACTCTCATCTTCTTATCATTCTTTGATCCAAGCATAGGTCAAGGGGGAGTAAAAGGAAATTACTAGATCTACAGAGGTGATTAGGTCAAGGGGGAGCAAAAGATCTACAGAGATGATTAGATCAAGGGGGAGCAGAAGGGAACCCTGAAATGATCTAAAGAGATAAAACTTTCAAGGGAAAGCCAAAGAAAAATGTCGATGACTCCATATCGACAGAAGTCAGATATCACTGCCGAGAAAAGAAGAACCAAAAGGTATGTCTCTCGCACAAAAGGTTTTTGGAAAACAATTTTCTAGGACAAGAATTGTCAAATATGTCCTAAATATACTATGAATAACATTTCAAAAATCAAAAGCTCAAAAAGTTTCACAAAATTCGAATTAGGAGAAATTTAAGGTCATAGAGCTTCTGCTGAGCTCAACAGAGGTTCTGCAAAAAATATGCTATGTGATCACAAATTAACCCTCTGTCGATCTTTTGGAACAGAGGTGAAATTACAGAGGCTTCGGAGAACATGATGGAAGAAGAGAGAGAAAAAGGGGCCGAAGTTGTACAAAAAGAGGGATTAGCAACAACGGAAACAGAAATAGAGATCTTAGAGACAGATTCAGATGAAGAAGAAGCTGTCTGGATACGTAAGGGTCTTTATCATCCTCATGTCATGAGATTATTTGGATCTCATAAAGTGTATGACCAATTACGACCAGAGCAAGGAACTTCCACAGAACTTAGGGAAGAAGCAAGAAAAGATGCCTGGATAAATAGAGGCACACAACCAAAACCAACTCCCAGTGCAACCCACATTTCTGACACCGCAGGTCTAGCTGCAGAAGGTGTCATTGAAAAAGAGCAGCACAGCTCGAACCTAACCCAACCCATCCAGCCAGAGGTTATTCTTTCAACCTCTGTGCCCACAGAAACCGGGGAATCCATTCCTAGGGAGTCTCCTCAAAGAGACTCACCTATAGTTCGTGATCAATTGCCCCAGATCACAGAAGAACGCCCAACAGAGGAATTTGTTTCCTCTGCCACGCACTTATTAAGACCCACACCTCTTTCAGAGAGAAGTAGAGAGCACAAAGACAAAGAGACTCTAGACAAGTCTCCTAGTCAACAGAAGGATATTCCAATACCCACCTCTGGAGTGGATTTGGACAATGTTCTTCTCAGAACTTCTGTAGGGATTGAAACTCATGTTTCTTCTCAAGGATCAGAAGGAAATCCTTCCATTCTCAACGTACAAACAGGAATGAAAGAAGGTATCCAAGGAACAGGGATTCACTCTGGAGACGAATGTGTTCCTCCAGAGGTTACCACCGGAACACAAGTTACAAGGGATGAGTTCCAAACCCTTGAGACCTCTGTGAACCAAACCTTGAAAGAGTTGCAAAGCTCTTTCAAATCTTTTGCAGAGATAACATCACTCGCACTGCTAAACCTGAACACCAAAATGGACAACCTGTTCACAGAGGTGAAAACTGCCATCTCACAGATGAAGTCTGCTGCAACCGCATCCACCACTTCTGCCGCAACAACTACTCCTTCTTCGATTGAGAACTCCATCAACAAGTTCCTTGATCAATTGAACAAACAGACTTCAGTGTCAACGGGCATCACTCCTGCAGATCTACAGAAGGCCCTACAAAAAGTTCAAGAAGAAGCCATGCGAAATAACATGCTGATGCAACCCAAAGACTACATGACAAGAGCACAGCTGACAGAGCTTGGGCAGAACGTGATTAATCAAGTGACAGAAGTCATACTTTCCTTCACCACTGCCAATGCTAACTTCGTCAAAGATTTCAGAGAAAGTGTAGGTAGGATGAGATTCAAAACAGAGGCAGAGCTAGCAACTCTTCTTGGCCTCTGTGATGATGTCTGCGCGAAACTGATCGCTGCTGGAGCCACAATGCCAAAGAAACCCGATGCTTCCTGCAGAGCAGAGGGTACATCAGACAAGGGTCAGGATGACTCTGATGATGATGACCATCCTGGTCCATCAGATCATCCTGAGGGGGAGAAAACTACAGAGAAAGCTGCAAGCAGGGGACTTACAGGTCCACCAATAGCCGCAGAACCTCTGAGTCAAGCACCTCCAGAACAGACCCGACAACAACAAACCCAAAAGACCACAGAGACAACACCCATCTCTGTGGAATCATCTACTGACGAAACCAAAACTCCAGAAGCAGAACAGCAAGCCACAGAGGCAACAACCGCCCCTGAGGTAATCATTTTGGAAGAAACAGATGAACAAACCACAGAGAAAACACCCACCTCTGTGAAAACACCCCAAACCATACCCAGAAGAAAGTCGATTGCCACCAAACCAAAAAGAGCAATGACCTCTGCTTCTGACATTCTGAAAAGGATGCACACAACAATGAGTAATCGTATGGTGAAGAGAGAAGAAGAAAGGCACAGGTTCACTTTAGCTTTCAGAATGGCAAGAAGATTTAATGTCAATACTTCATCAACAGAAACTGAGCTCGCAGAAGAAGTCATCAAACAACCTCCAACAGAGGTTACAGAGAAAGTCAAGCCAACAGAACCATCGCCACAAAATTCCTCTAAATCACAATCGTCAAAATCCACAGAGGCAACCTCCATCAAACCAACAGAAGTGCAAACCTCAAAACCCACAGAAGCAACAGGTTCTGCCACGACAATAGCAAAAGATAAGGGCAAAAGGATGCTGTCAGAAGAGCCAAAGAAGAAGAAAACATTGCCAAAGCCAACAGAAAAACTAATGAAGAGTGCGTTTGACGCCCTTCAAACCCCAAAACCCGAAGAAGTTGACTGGGCACATGGATTGAAGCCTCTGTCAGAAATTCCTCTAACTGGTAGAGCTGCAGAAGTTGTTCAACAAATCGAGAGTCTCAGAAGACAAATTCCACGACCTGGTCCAACACATGAAGAGATGGAAGAAGTGGTATACAAATACCTCTACAAACAATCCTATCAGACAAATCATCCAGTAGATCATGTGACAGATCCAAGGATCAGAGAAGAATTTGAGAACATCTTCACAAGAACAAAGCCAAGAGCCAAAGCAGATGTTTTCTCAATTCACAAAATCAAAAAGGTGATCTTCTGCAGATTCTCCTTCACAAGAACCTATCCAAGGGTCAGGTACAATCTTTACAAAGTCAGAAGAGAGAACAATTCAGAATCTACCTTCGCTGATGCTGACTTAAGAAACATCAATCCTTACGATCTACCTGACCTTCTGCAATGGACAAAAGACAACTACAACACAGAGCCTAATACCAGAGCCTATCAAGTGTTGAGAAAAGCGATGAGGGAAAAGCTTCTGCTATACAGCATGATAGATTTTCAGCTGGGAAAGGATCTTGGTCTCAAACATCTAGATCTACGACCACCAGAAGATCGCTGCCCACCAGACGCTGTGCCCAACTCAATCATCAGAGAACCAAGATTTGGGTTAGTATTTCAAAACCCACAACACCAGGTTAAAATTTTTGTACTCATGGATTGTCAGAAGTACACAACCAGTACTCTGAGCAAATTCAGAGCAAGCCTTGTAAAATACAGAGGTACAGAGAAAATGGATAGAGATGATGCAGATACTTTCATCAGAGAAATAGACTCAACAATCCGCCTAAGAGAACTCTGCATCAAATTCTACAAAGAGATCAGAAAAGTCGGCAGGGACAACAGAAGCTACAACGATTTCAAAGATGCCAAAATCTGATTCTCAGACCTCAAATCTCTGCAAACAAAGTTACTTTCATTGTACTCAAATGTAAAATGCCTCTGGCATATTTCTAAATGAAAGAAATTTCGAGGTATTGTTTAACCTCTGTTATATCTAACTTAGCCAAACTTAACTCAAGTTCAAATTTTTATTTTTCACTACTTAGGGGGAGATTGTTAGCTTCAATCTTCCTAATCATAGAAGTATTTAGAAGTAGTGAAAAATAGGCTAAGTACAAAGCATTAAATCTAAACTACTTTGACTTTACATGACTTTGACTTTTACATTTGACTTTACAAGCTTTGACTAATACATTGACTTTTACAATAAATCTTGAATACAATAATGCTCTAACACTTTCATATGATGCGAACTCTTTCATATGATGCGAACGCTTTTAGTGTGAGTAGGATGCGAATAGTATTTGTTAGTTTCAATCTTCCTAATCATAGAAGTATTTAGAAGTAGTGAAAAATAGGCTAAGTGAAGAAAGCCTCTTACAGAGGCTCTGCCGACATTACCGAGAAATCAAGGTCAAGAAGCTACAGAAGCAGCAGAGGCTTCCTACAGAAGCTCTGTCATACGCACAAAGAAGACCAAAGACTCGGAATCCGGCGAAGACTACTTTACAGAGGAACCAGACCGCAGAACCTCTGTAACACATTACAGAGCCTCTGTGGTCCTCAATGAAGACTTGGAAGATATTACTGGATACGTTCATCAACTTGCATGGAAAAGTACTGTCAAAACACGTGTCAAGCTCTGAGTGGACTCAATAGGGCAAGGTACAAAATAGACGTCTGCGCCATTTAATGCATTTACCAAAAGTACATCTGATCCATTAAATGCGCATGGCTCAAACAACTGCTCACACCATCCAGTCCACTGTTCACACCATCCAGTTTACTATTCATGCCGTAAAAGGAACAGTGACCTACTTCATAGTCTTCTAAGAGTAGTATAAAAGGAAGTCTCATGTTGAGATCTTCCCAACGGACGAATACACAAGGAATCACTAATACTCTCAAGATTTATTGTCAAATATCTGAGTGTTATATTCTCAGACACACCAAGTTCTTAATCTGTTCTTCGTGTTGTTATCATATATTGAATAACAGTAATTGTTCAAGAAATCCTCTTCATTCTTTACTGTTTTCTTTATATATGTGCGTTCTAATATCTATCAAACATATCTGTTAGTTTAATACGCTTCCGCATCAAACTCTAAACTCTACTAATAGATTGTTAATCTTGATTAAGTGTATCTGGGAACCAACAGTATGGATTTCAGCTTTGATCACAATTAAATTCTTCCCAGCTTGAGATGTTTGACCAATAGAATTTATCGTTGACCTGTTCCTTTTTTCTTGCGGTGTATTTTCTGCAAATCGAAAGCTCACAAAACAAATGTTAAAAAGAATTTTAGTTTTGGATCAAACACAACAACAAACAACTTTTTGTAAACTTCTAACAACAATTTTAGATTAAAAACTCAGATCTAAACAATTTGTTCAAGAACTTCAAGAACATCTCAAGAACACCAATATTTTAAAAATCAAATTTGGAATATAAAACTTGAAATTTATGATTGAAACATGTTCAAAAACACTTTTTAGAAACAATTTTGCACAAAGATTGGTCAAAACAACACAAAATTGCAAAATTAAATTTCAAAAATTTTCACGAAGAACTTTTTCTCAAGAACACAAAATTTTCAAAATCTTCAAATTCCTCAAATCTTATTGTGTTTTTGTAAATCTTTTGATGCAAAACTGGTTTAAAACAATGGAGACACACTTTGCAATCAAAATCAAAACAAAAAACAAACTATAAATGCATAACCCATTGGTGTTCTTGAAATCTTCAAAAATGGAGATTTTCTTCAAATCTTCATGAATTTGGACGAATTTGTGCACGCTTTTGATCTCCCAAAGCTCTAATACCAATTGTTAACACCAGATCTATTAGGTAAATGTCATCATCTTCATTTATCTTGAGAAATCTAGAAATTACATGTGATTTAAACACTTTGTCTCTCTAGATTCTCTCACTAAAACTCTCTCTAAGATATTATGTTGATCCCACTTTACGACTCAACAATGATACAAACCACAAAAGTTCTAAAACAGAGTATAAATATAGTTGTGTGCGGAAGCGATTTAAGAACAGATTGGGTTTGATTGATGGTAGATAACACACAAAATAGAAGAGTGAAAGCTATAAATAAAAATGATATTTCTCAATGATTCATCTCTATTGATTCTTCAGGATTACACCAAGAACACTTCACAGTATGTGAAACAAATATAATTTCTCTAAGCAGGTGTGTGTATTGTCCAATTGTTACCAGAAGAGGTCTGGTAGAACCTCCTATTTATACATACGATAGGGGACAAACAGTACACACGTACAAGAGACAAGTTCGTGGGACATATCCTAGTACACGTTAATGTAGTGCGCCGCTATCTGCAAAAGATGTGACCTCTTTGATGATGACACGTGGAAATAGAAGATCACGCTTTGTACTATTTATCTTCAGGATCTTCGTACAGCAGAGGCACGTGAGGGGCACACTAGTCCTTGTCTTTGTCTTCATTCAACGTCTTCAGTTCTTCATATCATAGAGGTTCAGTCAAGAGTGACAGAGGCTCTGTGACCTTGTCCTCTGTTGATCTTCTGATGGTTGACAAGTGAAGGTTCTGTGTCCTTGGTGTTCGGCAGAGGCTTCTGCCAGAGTTCTTCCTTAGCCTATTTTTCAATACTTTTCTATTAACAGAAGTTGGAGCTAACAATCTCCCCCTAAGTATTGAAAAATAAAAAATTAAAAGTTGCATGGATCTTAGGCTAGAAAGAACAAGAGGTGAAGAAGTCAACCTCTGTAAAAACGATAATTTTCATTGAGTCTATGCCAGAGACATTTACATTGGTTTAAACATAAGTTATAGAACATGAAAAGTAAACAAAAGCATTAGAGAGTTACAGAGCTTATATTCTTGCATTTGGAAAGTCATTGATCGATTTTGTGAATCCTCCAGCTTTAAGCTCTCTGTAGAAGTATGCGCAGAGGTCTCTGAAGCGGATAGTGGGGTCAATTACCTCTATCAGCCTGTTGGCATACTGTAGGTCAATGAACTCTGTTCCTCTGCTACTCAAGAGATCCATTCTGAATTGTAGAAGTATTTATGTGGCGTACTTCTGGCAGTCATACTCCACAAACAACTTCTTCCTTCCCTGTGGGTCAAGAAAGACATATCCAATCTTGGGACTTTAAATGATGGTGTGTGGTTTAATCTCGGCAGAGGAGGGGCAGCTGTCATCTGGGATTGAGAGCCTGATTTTCTTGACTCCAAGGTCCAGAGCCACTTGGAAGTCAATCGCGTTGTAGAACAGAAGCTTTTCCCTCATGGCCTTTTTGATTTCGTCATAAGTTCTTTGGTGTTCTAGCCTTTCCATATAGTTTTTTCTGGCCCAGCTGAAGAGTTCTTGAAGGTCGTATGGTGACAGATTTCTCAAGTCTGTGTCAGAGAACTTCATCTGTGATCTATCCTCTCTTAGCACAGTACAGAGGTTATACCAGAAGTTCCTGTCCTTTGTATGTGACAGTTTGTAGAGCAGGACTTGTTTGATCATTGACCCTAAGAAAACGTCTTTGAAATTTTTGGCTTTGTCTCTGAAGAACCTTTCTCTCTCATGTTGGATAATATCACGGCTCAGAGTTGGATTAGGCAGAGGGTCGTTTATGGATCTGCTATACAGATACTTATGCACAACTTCTTTCATTTGACGCTGAGGGACAGAGGGTGGAGGCATGGGTTTTCTTAGAGCTTCCATGTCTCTAATAACACTAGCCACTCTGTCATCTGTTGGCTTGGATTTGGGTTCTATGATTGGTTATTCTGACAGAGGGAAATCAAAAGCCCAGTCTTCCTCTTCTGGCTTTGGCATGACGAAGGAGTCAAAAGCACTTTTCATTAACTTTTCTGTGGCTTGAGGCTTTGGTTTCTTCGGCTTTGGCTTTGGATCCTCTGTAGCTATGGACTTTCCCTTGTCCTTTGTAGATGCCTTAGGTTGATTTGCTTCTGAAGGTTTTGTTTTGGGTAGGGTTGCTTCTGTTGGTTTAGTTGGTGGTTGGGTTAAAGGTTCTTCTGCAGTTTTGGTTGGGGGTTTTGTTGATGATAGGGTTGGTTGTTCTGAGGGTGTTTCTGTTGGATCTTTATTGAGGTTCCCTCTGGAAGCTTGGTTTTCAAGACTTTGAGGACTGTGTCGGCTGTTGTGAACTGATTCTAAAGGTTGATCTAGACTTATCTCTCTGTAGCTGTTTCTTCTGTAGTTGGTTTACAATCTCTTATGTGGTTGGTTTGGGTTTGCTCAGATATCTTCTTGGTTTAAGGGCTATGGTTTTTGTTCTTGGTTTTGGTTGCAGTTGTGCTTCTGTAGGTGTGGGGGATGGTAGTTTGGTTTCTTCTGTGATTGGTGTTGGTGTTGGGGAGGGTGGTTCTTCAGTATTGAGGTTTGTTTCCACAGAGGTTTGTTTTGCCTCTGTGGTCTTCTGAGACTTTGGTTGGTTGGAAGATTGAGTTTGAGCAGGCACTTATGTCAGAGGTTTGATGGCTAGAGGTGGTTGTAGGATGGCTTTGCTTCTTTTCTCCCCCTCATGATGATCTGATGGCCCATCAGAATCGCCATCAGTATCATCATGTTTCCCATCATCGGTTTTACCCTCTGCTTGGCATGTAGTCTTTGGTATCTGAGGTTGACCTGCACCAACTGCAATCATCTTTGCGCAGAGGTCAAGCAGGTACACAACCTCTGCTTCTGACTTGAAATGCAACTTTCCCACACTATTCTGAATTTCCTTTACGTAGGAGGCATTTACAGAGGTAAATAATTTGATGAACTCTGTCATTTCTTTCAGAACGCCTTGCCCAAATTCTGTTAGCTGAGCCCTTGTCATGTAGTCTGCTGGTTTTAGAGCCTGTGTTTGTTCTATTGTTTGCTCCTTAACCTTCTCCAGAGCTTTGCGTAGGTCTTCTGTGGTTATACCTGGGGCTGCAGGAGTTTGGGTAGTTAGAGCTTTGACAGCTTTCCTTGCCTTTTTGATCTGTTTGGATAGGTGGATGACAGAATCTTCAATGGCAGAGGTGGTGGTGTTCTGTGCAGGAGTGCTCGGGATGGATTTCAGCAGAGCATTTGTATCCTTGACCTCCTTTGACAGAGATTCAACCTCGGTGGATAGGTTGTCAAGGGCCGTTTTTGTAGTATCTGCAAGAGTAGTGACAAAGCTTTTCAACTCTGCCAAAGTGGTGGTCACAGAGGTGACAAAGGTTTGGAATCATCCTTTGTGACTTGTGTACCGGGGGTGACCTCTGGGGAACACATCCTTCCCTAGAGTTTACCTCTGTTCCTGAGGCGCCTACGTTCATTCCTGTTTTGACGTTGAGAATGGTAGGACTTCCATTTGATCGTCGAGAATAAGGTTTTAAAGCCTCGGACTCTACAGAAGTTCTGTTAGGGACCTTTTTCTGAGGCACTTCTGAGGTGGGGACATAAGTATCCTCGAGTTTACTAGGGGACTTGTCTAGAGTCCTTTCGTCGAAGTGCACTCTATGCTCCTCTGAAGAGCGGTTGGTTTCTAATTGCGTGTGTGTGCCAGAGGAAACAAATTCCTCTGTGGGGTCGTCAGATACGACCTGGGGCGAATGGTCATGAATAAGAAGAGTGTCCTTTGGAGAGGACACCTTCCGTGGGGATACCCCAGTTTGTGCAGGCACAGAGGAGGAAAAAGGTTCCTCTGGCCGGTTGGATGGGGAAGGGTTCGAGTTGTGCTGCTCTTTTTCAATAACTCTATTTGCCACTAGACTGGCAGAGTTAGATATGTGGGTTGCACTGGGAAGGGGATTTAGACATGTGTCACTTCTATCTTCGGCAATTTTCACACTTTCTTCCTCTGTTGGGTTTCCTAAAATCTTAGGAGTCTCTATTCTAGATTCTACTTCCTCCCATTTGTCTGCTATATCCATAAATCCCTCTATGTGCTCTAATTCTGGATCATAGCTCGGTGGAGAGGCAAATAGGTCTGAGTTCATTGGGTCTTCTGGGGTATCTGCCTGATTGCCAGTGGGGGTTCTGTTTTCCACTTCCAGATCAGAATCAACATCTGCCACTGTACAAGTCATTTGGGCAGTGTTGGTGTTGATCTATGGGATAGCTTCTGTTTCCCATCCAGAGGTATCAAGGGTGTCTGTGAAACACCCTGAAATTCACAATGAATTTAAACCTTACATTTATCAGAGTTTTTACCATCACAATTTCATACTTACAAAATTTTATCATAACAACCAAATAAACTAAACCCTGATCAACACATATTTCCAAAAGCGTAAATCTAGCACTCCTCGACACTCATTCCTCTGAATCCCTTCCCGTGCTAGCACCTGGTAAGAAAAATTAATTTGAAATGATTAGGCTTACGCCTAGTGAGAACATCAAATTTTCAAATCAATATCTTTATAAACTTTGAAAACCAAAACTATAAACAAATCGTATAAAGTAACCTGGTCCCACTTTCTTACCGAACCACTAACATTTTTCAATTCACAGGAATCATACCTGATTCCATGAGTTTGACAACACTAAATATATCATAGTATCATATTTGCGAGTGCCACTACGAATCACCACGAATTCTAGTGTATAGATCATGTCCAATAAACTTACAATGAATCGCCATGCCTTTTTCTTGAAATGAAAGCAGAAATAGCAATTATATATTTCCTATTTCTAATCCACCGAAAGAAAACGGAAACAACAAATATACTTTGTCTATTTCACGTTTCCATATCTCAATTACGAATAGCAATTATACTTTGCCTATTCCCTACAATCAATACGAATAGCAATTATACTTTGCCTATTCCATTATTTTAACATGAATAGCAATTTTACCTTACCTATTCAATCAATCAACATGAATAGCAATTCTATCTTGCCTATTTAATCATTCAACATGAATAGCAATTCTACCTTGCCTATTCAATCATTCAACATGAATAGCAATTCTACCTTGCCTATTCAATCATTTCAAGGATACACGGGAATAACAATTATACCTTGCCTATTCCTCCTTTTCAATTATGAAAATAGCAATTCTACTTTGCCTATTCATCAATATGAATAGCAATTCTACACTGCTTATTCATTACATTCTAATATAAACAAGAATAGTAATTATATTTTGCCTATTCTACGTTATCAATTAAAGCTAGTGCCAATGGATCCATTACACTTACTAACATAGTGCGTATCAAAACCAATTCATACCTCCGAAATATTCCCCTCCGGATATACAACTTCCGGAATACCCCCCTCCGGGTATATAACTTCCGGAATATACCCCTCCGGGTATATAACTTCCGGAATATACCTCTCCCGGTATATAACTTCCGGAATATACCACTCCCAGTATATAACTTCCAGAATATACCCCTCCGGGTATATAACTTCAGGAATATACCTCTCCCGGTATATAACTTCCGGAATATACCCCTCCGGGTATATTACTTCCGGAATATTCCCCTCCCGGTATATAACATCCGGAATATACCCCTCCCGGTATATAACTTCCGGAACATCCCCGAATCTGGTACCAATCCGATTCCGGATCCAACCCAATTCCCGATCCAACCAATTCCGGATCCTAATTTAATTCCGGAACCCATACCGTATCCAATCAAATCCGGAACTATACTCCGGGACCTTGATACCGGGTATTCGATTTCACGTCAAATTTGCTCTAAAAACTCTTCTAAGTTCAATTTCTTGGTTGAATACGTTTCAATACATATATACCAAATCATTCAGATAGTTTGTACCCAATAACTTACTCAATTTCAATTAAAAATATTTGAAAGAAGATGAACTCACCTGGAATTTACAGTCGATACACAAAATAGAGATCCAACTTCACTTCTTGCCAATAACTCAAATCAGGAACCTAATCACAGATAGAATATATCTATCAAACTGGAAAAGAATTTGTCCAACAATTCCAAATCCCTTACCGATTGTATTCAGCTCTTTCTTCTCCCTCTATGCTAACCGACTCCAACAACAAAACAATTGAGGCATCCCTAAACTTCCAGCCGACTTCCCCTTTTTATCTCAAGATTCACATTTTCACATTTTACCCAAAACTATTGCCAAATAACAAAATGAACCCTCAACATTCATAATTTCACGAATCGCTTAACACTTTGGTCAATTACACTTTGACCCTTCAACACATAAATCGTACATTTTGTCTAAAATAACGCCTTCTCATTAAATAAACATCCTCCCAAAATATACAATAATAATGGAAATTTCGAGATGTTACAAATCTCCCCAACTTGAAAATGATTTCGTCCTCGAAATCAAAGTTAGGTAAATAAGTGAGGATATCTATTCTTCATATCCTCTTCAGCTTCTCGAATCTTATAATATTTTTCCACGGGGATACCCTTAACATTATTTGCTCCCCGACTTGGAAGCAACATAAATTTTAATGGTCTCCTTTGATTACTAGTTGAAGCCCCACTACCGGACAAAGTTGTCCATGTGTGTGCCGTTGAAGCTCAAAACCATAGCACGAAACCAAGAGGCCTTCCTGGGTCGTTCATACTCTTTCGGGTCATAACTCGAACATCATCAACCCTACTTGTCCAACCTCTATTCCTTACTCGTAATCCGCAATCAAATAAGACACGGTTACTAGGAGGCAAACTAGTCTACTATCAGGTTGGGTCACAACCAACCACAGTAACCTCTTTGATTTAGATTAATTGTGAATCTGGTTGTCCACATTATCTACTACTTGTTACCAGTTCATCGCCAAGAACACCTCACAACACTAGAAAATTCCATCTGAATAGTTCAACTAACTAACCGAGTGGCACGAATTCGTCGTGCAATACTTAAAACTCTTTTATGAGTAAAACATCGTCAAGAAATGAATTACCTCTAATTGCCCTGACGGTGATTGACATGACGGCTGCCTCACGACTTATAGCATTTGGTATAAATGATAGGAGAGTAGTTCCTATCTCCTTCCAGTTCCGTTCTTCCTTTTCCAGAAGAGTTTATTCATTGTTATCTTTATAATTACTTTTCCCCTTCCTCTTCACGTCTTTCCATCAAGGTTTTCCCTTCCTATCACCTTTTCTCTCATATAACTTTCTTGTACACTAGCAACTCACCTACTGTCTTTTGGCACATAGATCCGAGAAACCAATGCTGTCAAGAAAAGTCTTATCCTTCTGTATACGTTCAACCAACCAAACGAAATAAGTAGATAATTGTTAAATTATCCCACTTTCACTCAGAAATCTCCAAAGGTTGTAAATTCCCATTTGTTAGGTTCACTATTAAAGCATCTCCCCAAAATAGTAACTGGTATAGCTAACTTTAAATAAAAGATTGTAGTACAAAAGACAAGCTAGTACTACCATTACATAATATACACACATGTATATAATTAACAAGGAATGTATCATAAACTACATCCGCTCATTCCTTAACGTCCTCCACCGTCATATGAAACATTCATCCTGTTGATCTTGGGGTGTTGGGTTTCTTCTCTGGATTCCCACTATCTTTCAACTTTGGGCAATCCCTCCGAAAATGACCAGGCTTCTTACATTCATAGCAAGTTGGTCCTTAGATGGGGCAGTTCTCTATTTGATGACCACTCTTTCCACATTTAAAACATTCCCTTAATATCACTCGACACGACCCAAAATGTTTACTCCTACATTTCTGACACCAATTAGGTTATGGTCGAGGCTCAAAATGAGTGTTCTTGATAAGGGACTTCGGTCCTTGGGAAAGTTTCGATCGACCTTCAAATTTTATTTTCTCTCCCATTTGAGCTTTCTTCGCTTTATCTTTTGCATAAACTTCTTCCACAATCTTTGCTTCTTCAATTGTTTCCCTCAGAGTTGAAGCTTTAGAATTCCTAACTCAGGACATCATATCAGTTGGCAAACCCTTCAGGTAACCCTTGATCTTTTCTTTTTCAGTTGGGGCCACATGCCCCACTAAATTCAACTTTTCTAAAAACATTCGAGTATAATTTCTTACATATGAATTTCCTTTATTATGCATTCAAAATTTTTCATAGATGCGATCCATTTCATTCTCATTACAATATTCATCTAATATCTTCCTTTTGAACGACTCCTAAGTCATCGCTGCTAAAACCGGAGTCGTCATAGTTGACGTCATGATATTCCACCAGGTCAAAGCATTTCCACGTAACATCTGGGACCCGAATCTGACCTTTGATTCTTCGTCACACTCACAAGCTCTGAATGCCTGTTCTATTTCTCTAATCCAATTCATACATGCAATTGGATTATCAGAACCAGCAAACTCTGGTGGCTTGCAGCTCAAGAATGTCTTATAAGAACAAACTTTATCCATTCTCCTGTTAACATTCAACACTGTGTTAACAGGCGGAGTTACAACACCAGTTCCCGTCTCAGGTTCTCGGGACTCAACACTTCTATCATTCAATACTTTCATAAACATTTCTTGTTGTTGCGCAAGTGTGTTATTCATAGCTCGCATCATATTCTCCATCATGCGAGATTCCATTGTAGACTTTGGTGTCACTGGATTAGAGGTACCAACAGTCGTCCTTTGTGTTTGACTTTTCTCCTCCTCTTATTAAAGGTGGCCTCGGTGGACTTTCGTGAGTTCCACCCATTTTAGGTTGCTTCTCCGCCACCCCTTCATTCACTGCCCTCTCTTCCGAAGAATTAGGGGATCTGGTTGGTGTATTCACCATCTTATTCAGCTATAGCACAAAGAGATAACCATTAGAAATGGTTACACATATCCCAAACACAAGAAACGTACTTTAACGTTCATTAGTCACTGTAACAATTTAAAAACAAGTATGCATGCGTAACAATATATTCATAATAACAGTAGCTAATTGAAATTGTGAATATACTATACATGAGAATCCTCGTTACCATCATTACAGTGCTTAATTCACGTATTTTCGTTGACTCTAAGACTATCCCGTCTTAGCACTTCTACCCACATCTCACACATCATAACTTAACTCATCTCAGCTTAAGTCTAGGTATCTCACAATCATACCTAGTTCACTTAAACTACAGCCCTGATACCATACTGAAACACCCTGAAATTCACAATGAATTTAAACCTTACATTATCAGAGTTTTTACAATTTCATACTTACAAAATTTTATCATAACAACCAAATAAACTAAACCCTGATCAACACATATTTCCAAAAGCGTAACTCTAGCACTCCTCGACACTCATTCCTTTGAATCCCTTCACGTGCTAGCACCTGGTAAGAAAATTTAATTTGAAATGATTAGGCTTACGTTAAGTGAGAACATCAAATTTTCAAATCAATATCTTCATAAACTATGAAAACCAAAACTGTAAATAAAGCGTATAAAGTAACCTGATCCCACTTTCTTACCGAACCACTATGTGACAACCGTCAATTTTGCGTTTCAGGTTAGAACTGCACTTAGCGTTTCAGTTATTCACATTATAGGTCACACAGTGAAATTTTAGCAGTAAACGCGGTACGATAGGAAAATTCGAGAAATTTTGCCTAAGAAACCCTCGAATTAGGAAATTATCCATAAATCTCATAAAATGCCAACTTAACCTACATTTATACTACAAGTATTTATATATTTGACAATTTATGTATTTAAAACATTTTATATATAAATACTTTATTTTTATATAATTACTGTGTATTTTTATTTATTAAGAAAAATACTTGTATTTTAGAAATTAATCAAAAAGATTAGACTTTTGTATTTTATATTTTTCTTTATCACACTACCCCCCCCCCCCCCCCCCTCTCAACTCTCCTTATGTATTTATTTTTAGTCATTTCATTTCACTAGCAACATTTCATTCTCTCATCCTATTCTCTCTCAAATCTTCAAAACTTCAAACCTTCATCCATCTTCAACCAGCAATTCAGCCCCTAAATCATCTTCTTTCACAAGATCAAAAGAGTTCAAGGTAAATACAAGTGTTTGGGTGAAATCCACACACACTCTTTTCTTTAAATTTCATTTTCTTACACTTTTATAGATGTTCTTCATCTTCTTCTACACATTCTTTAACTTCTTAAAAATCATCTTTATATATCTTAATGTTTGTAGATTTACCACCATAACACCTAATTGTTATTAAAAAGGTGGTGAATCCAAAATCAAACCTATGTTAAGATCAAAGATGAACTTTTAAAACACATGCATGTGGTTTTCTTGAGAAATCAATATCTTTTTATTCAAGAGTTTTATGACTAAGTCTTTGAAATCCACTAAAAACATACTTAAACAAACATGCATGAGCTCAAAATGCACAATTTTAAGTTAATTGCATGTTGATGTTCTTGACATGAACATCAACATTCTTCAAAATGAGTCTTTTTCAAGAATTTATAAAGGTTGAGATGATGGGTAACTTGCATGTATTTTAAATGGATCAAAAATGTGTTTTGGAACTGAAAATAAATGTATGGAAGAGGGTCAAATAGGATTTTGCATGCAAAGGAATAAGAATATTGGTTAAAAAGATCATATGGGAGCACATGCCCAAAGTTTCCTAACTCACTAAACTTCTTGGACATAAAATATCATGACCAAACTATACCTGGAAGTTATCCAATGATGGACACAAAGTGACACTAAAAATCTGGACAGCAAAGGACAAACTTTTAATCCCATTTCATTATTTTATGATGAAATTGTGGAATATATAGGTATATCTTATATTATATATATATATATATATCTATGCAATTTATTTATTTATACATTTTGTTATTCGTATCCCGTTTCATCCTTTTATGGTGAAATGATGGAATATATCTATATATAACATATTTATATATATTTACGCAATTTATTTATTCTTTATCCCATTTCATCATTTTATGATGAAATTGTGGAATATACATATATACTATACATTTATATTTATGCATTTTAAATACTTGTCTTTACATTTAAGACCTTTAATCTTATCGTTCTTACGATAAAATTTCGGTTTATATATATATGTATTATATATATACACGTTCTTTAAAACCCTTTTCGTTACTTATTGTGACGAAATTTCGGAAACTTTAATCTAAACAAGAACAATGTATACACTTGTTACGTTATAATATTAAAACACAACAAGGCATTTTATGACGATTTGGATAATTAGTACCGAACTCTCTAGACAAAAACTTACTAGTGACCTTACGTTGATAGGATCGAAGTAGGACCATCTCGAGGTACTTGTGGGAGATTCCCGGACTCTATCGCTTATCAAGTGAGTTTTCGCAGCCCCTTTTTACTATTTTATACATTTTGGGATGAAAAGCATGTCACGATTTTATTACGCATCGATTTCACTGTTTATTCAAAATACTGAATATTTTCTCCGTATACTTATGCGCTATGGTATGTATGCTTATGTTAGTTGATTCTGAGTTTTGCTATTAAGTCCCCGGTGATTCTACATTACCCATTAGCTCATTGTGCGGACCGCTTGGTATATTATGGATAACGTTATTTGGTTGACACCCCACTCACCTCGCGAGTGCATAGTTACCGTCTTCTTTATCATGTTTGTGAGGAACATTGTCTAAATGGTCTTACCCATGTGAAATGATTTCACCGCTGAGGTAGGACGTAAGGGGCGTGGAACAGTCAGTAGGTTTGGGTAGTGGCTCATTACTTTAACATGTAATTGCATACAATACTATACCTTGCGCATGTTGACAAATGAAATCTTTATCCATTGTGCGGATTTACAAAGATGCTTTGAAACTACAACCGATTACTCAATCCATTGTGCGGATTAAAACTATTTTCTATGACAAACTTATATCCACTTGTGCGGATTAAAACTGTTTTCTATGACAAAGTTATATCCACTTGTGCGGATTAAAACTGCTTCTATGACAAACTTTGATGTACTCATAAAACCTGTGAACTCACCAACTATTCAATAGTTGACCCTCTCATTTACATGCTTTTCAGGAAATAGCAAGTAAGATTGGAACTTTAGAAGGCACCTCAAGTAGCTGCATTCAACACGTTTTTCCTTATCATGTCAAATTGTGTTTTGGACAAACTTTATAATTTTGGAACAAGATGTATCTTTTGTAAACTTTTTATGCTATGACAATTGTGTGTTGTCTTCTACCTCATGCAATGAAATCTTTAGCTGTGACATCCCGTATTTCCGCTTTAGCGGGGTGTGACAGAAATGGTATCAGAGCCGAAGGGTATAGAGAATACCGGTCTTTCATTGGAAAAACCCAACTATAACCAAAAGTCCAAAACTGACATGAAAATAACTGAACCTACTACTAGTATAACTAAGTCTAGAATGGTATTAACAGACTTTAATTAAACATAGCCTGATCACCTATGTTCAATTAAGGAAGGTTAATGCGAGACTAGAAATGGTTATAGTAGGAGTATGTCAATTTTTACTTGCACTCTCTAGAAGCATGCTTAGTGCGTAGACATTGCATAGGATAGACATATCACTTATGCGATTAGTTACTAAGTACACTTTTGCTTCAGTTTCACTATGTCATCATCATCACCATCCTACACTCCCGATTCTTACTTGACCGATGTGTCGGATCACGTCACTGGTCAACCTCAAGTCAACCCACCCGAGCATCCGGGAAAATGAGAATCCTAGGAGCACTGAATCAGAACAGGAAGTGTCGAGCGAGCGAGATCCTTAAGACGGACTGAGGGTGTCGCCAACCCCAGTACTACCCAGACCGACCCTAATATTTGTCCAACCGAACCCTAGAGGGCCCTGTATTAGGCAAACGGCGAGAAAAAGCGTCCCGATCCCGATCCGAGTAACGCTTAGGTCAGAACGTCCGAAGGTGCCGGAGCCGCCGCGTATAATAATCGGCGAGCTAATCGAACGAGTGTCTGGAATGCCTTGGGCGGAAGAGCAGCACTTAAGGGCAATGACGACCGAAATACAAGGCTGTCAGGTTTTGGAGAGCGTTAAGACGGTTAGGCGGACCACGATGAGGGCGGAGCTTGCATGAGTGATTGGAGGAGTAGTACTCGCTATGCTTGTGTTGATGATTTTGATAGTTGTGTATTTGGGATGGTTTTGATTAGTATGATTGATAGTTTAGTAGCTTTTGATAAGCCTTTTAGGTTCAGAGGAAAACATTTTCTTGTGGTTATTATAAACTAAGTATTTTGGGTCATTTTAAGTGATTGATTGTATTAGATCTAAAAACTTTAGTATTGATGTAGGATGAACCTCGAAATTTTGGTATTGGTGGCATTATCTAAAAATAGGAATGAATTTTTATATTGATGTTATCTGGATCACGGATCGGAAGATAGTGAGAATATTGGAGAAAAGGCTCAAGACTCTAGGCAGTTCAATGGTCCACACCCAAAGTGTAACAAATGTAACTACCATCATGAAGGAGCCTGCCCTGTTGTGGCGATTGTAAACGAGTGGGTCATTACACCAAGTACTGTAGGATGGAAAAGGGTGTCATTGATGGGAGAAGGGTATGTTTCGAGTGCGGAAGTCAGGATCACTTCCGGAGTAAGTGCCCGAGATTGGGTAAAAGGCCAAGCAATAGCAACAGTGGGAATCATGCTAGGTAAACCAATCAGGGAAACCAAGGAGGCCAAGATCGAGGACGGGTATTTGTAATCGGAGCTGACGAAGCACGTCGCGACCCTAATATGGTGACAGGTACGTTTCTCCTAAACGACAATTATACATCAGTATTATTTGACACTGGAGCCGATAGGAGCTTTGTTTCGTTAGAATTTAGGCCTTTGATCAATCTAAAATCTAAGAAGATGCCGAATGCTTATATTGTTGAGGTTGCTATGGATATGAATTTTAGACTAAGGGTGTAATTATAGAATGTACCTTGAATCTAGCAGATAAATTGTTTAGCGTTGATCTTATTCCTATTGATTTGGGGAGTTTTGACGTAGTAATAGACATGGATTGGTTATCCAAGAATCGAGCGGAGATCTGTTGTTTTGATAAGACGATTAGAGTACCTTTGCAAGACGGAGAAACCCTAGTCATACAAGGAAACAAAGTCGGAAGAAGCCTAGAGATAGTATCAAGTGTGAAAGTACATAAGTATTTGAGGAAGAAGTGCGTTACATTTTTGGCACTCATAGTTGAGAAGAAGTCCGAGGAAAGGCGAATCCAAGACATTCCGGTGGTGAAGGATCACCCGGAGGTGTTCCCCGACGATTTCCCTGGACTTCCCCCTTTTAGACAAGTGGAATTTCAAATTGACCTCATACCTGGAGCAGCACCCGTAGCTAAGGCACCGCTTAGCACCTGCCGAAATGCAAGAGTTGTTAAGCCAACTCCAAGAACTTCTGGACAAGGACTTTATTAGGCCAAGTTCCTCGCCTTGGGGAGCTCCAGTCATGTTCATCAAGAAAAAAAAGGGATGGATCGTTTCGAATGTGCATCGATTATAGGGAGCTAAATAAGTTGACAATCAAGAACCGATATCCTCTCGCTCGAATAGATGATTTATTCGACCAATTGCAAGGCGCAACTTATTTCTCAAAGATTGATCTTCGATCAGGATATCACCAGTTAAGAGTCCGCAAGGGGGACATTCCAAAGACAGCTTTTAGGACACGATATGGACACTACGAGTTTTTAGTTATGCCTTTCGGATTAACAAATGCACCAGCTGTGTTCATGGATTTAAGGAACAGGGTATGCAGACCATACCTTGACATGTTTATGATCGTGTTTATCGATGACATTTTGATCTACTCTCGAAGTAAGGAGGATCACCAGCAGCACTTAAGATTAATTCTAGAACTTCTTATGGAACAGAAACTTTACGCCAAATTCTCTAAGTGCGAATTTTGGATTAGAGAAGTACACTTTCTTGGTCATGTGATTGGAGAGAAAGGAATTCACGTGGACCCGGCTAAAGTGGAAGTCGTTAAGAAATGGGAAGCTCCAAAAACCCCAACAGAAATTCATCAATTTCTGGGTATGGCGGGTTATTATGGGCGATTTATCGAGAACTTCTCAAGAATTGCTAAACCACTCACAACACTGACTCAAAAGGATAGGAAATTCATTTGGGGAGAACCGCAAGAGGAGGCGTTCCAGCTATTGAAGAGAAAGCTGTGCAATGCACCAATTCTAGCGGTACCAGAAGGAACAGAAAATCTTGTGGTGTATTGTGATGCATCACATCAGGGATTAGGTTGCGTAGTAATGCAAAATGATAAGGTGATAGCATACGTCTCGAGACAATTAAAAGTTCATGAAAAGAACTATACCACACACGATTTAGAGCTTGGAGCTGTGGTGTTCGCGTTAGAGATTTGGAGACATTATTTGTACGGCACTAAATGCACTATCTTCACCAATCATAAGAGTCTTCCGTATATCCTAGACCAGAAAATGCTCAACATGAGACAAAGGATATGGGTAGAACTACTCAACAATTACTATTATGAAATTCACTATCATCCAGGCAAGGCCAATGTAGCGGCCGATGCCCTGAGTAGGAAGGAAAGGGTAAAGCCTTCACGTATACGAGCAATGGGAGAGCTTGTATAAACGAGTTTAAAGACTCGAATTCTTGAAGCTCAGATCGAAGCAATGAAAATTGAAAACCTGAAGGATGAGACCCTTCACGGTATGGAAAGTAGATTTGAAACTAAGGTTGATGGAGTACGTTATTTCAAGGACAAAATTTGAATTCCGAAAGCCAACGACGTACAAGAAATGGTTCTGGACGAAGCCCACAAGTCTAGATATCCAATTCATCCGGGAGCGGATAAGATATACAAGGACTTAAGGGAATATTATTGGTGGCCAGGAATGAAGAAAGACATTGCCTTGTACGTAGGGAAATGTTTGACTTGCTCAAAGGTCAAACCTTTATACTAAAAACCATATGGTTTGCTGCAACAACCAGAGATTCCCAGTGGAAATGGGAACAAATAACCATGGATTTTATAACCAAACTCCCGAGAACTGCCAAAGGGCACGACTCGATTTGGGTTATAGTAGACCGATTCACGAAATCTGGACATTTCCTACCGATTAGGGAAGATTATAAGATGGAAAAGCTTGCTCAGATCTACATCAAGAAAATTGTTACACGTCATGGAGTCCCAATTTCCATCACATCAGATAGAGATAGCCATTTCACATCTCGGTTTTGGCAGTCACTCCAAAGAGTGTTGGGTACGCAATTGAATTTGAGTACTGCCTACCATCCTCAAACGGATGGGCAAAGTGAACAAACTATTCAAACGTTAGAAGACATGCTTCGGCATGCGTTTTAGACTTCGGAGGAAGTTGGAATAATCACTTACCTTTGGTCGAGTTTTCTTATAGCAATAGCTATCACACAAGTATTCAGTGTGCGCCATTTGAAGCTTTGTATGGACGCAAGTGTTGTTCACCCCTTTGTTTGTTAGAATTTAGAGATAGACATAAAGTATCCAGAGATCGTCAGAAAAGTTATGTGGATAATCGTAGGAAGCCCTTAGAATTCCAAATTGGTGATAGAGTGCTTCTAAAGGTATCACCATGGAAAGGAATAGTCCGGTTTGGAAGACGAGGAAAGTTGATCCCTCGATATATTGGACCAATGGCATACAGGCTGGATTTGCCAAAGGAGTTAAGTGCTATCCATGACACGTTTCATGTGTCGAACCTCAAGAAATGTTTAGCTGACGATTCATTAATCATACCTCTGGAAGAAGTTCAGATTAACGATAAGTTGCATATCATGGAAGAACCAATTGAAATCCTCAATAGAAAAGTTAAGCGTCTTAAGCAAAGTAATATTTCGATTGTAAAAGTTCATTGGAACACAAGGCGTGGGCCTGAGTATACATGGGAATGAGAGGATTACATGAAACATATGTAGCCTCATCTTTTTGCTAACAAAACCGGTTAAGGACGAAAGTTCTTGAATTTCGGGACGAAATTCTTTTAACCGGGGGGAGACTGTGACAACCGTCAATTTTGTGTTTCAGGTTAGAACTGCACTGAACGTTTCAGTTATTCACATTATAGGTCACACAGTGAAATTTTAGCAGTAAACGCGGTACGATAGGAAAATTCGAGAAATTTTGCCTAAGAAACCCTCGAATTAGGAAATTATCCATAAATCTCATAAAATGCCAACTTAACCTACATTTATACTACAAGTATTTATATATTTGACAATTTATGTATTTCAAATATTTTATATATAAATACTTTATTTTTATATAATTACTTTGTATTTTTATTTATTAAGAAAAATACTTGTATTTTAGAAATTAATCAAAAAGATTAGACTTTTGTATTTTATATTTTTCTTTATCACACTACCCCCCCCCCCCTCTCATCTCTCCTTATGTATTTCTTTTTAGACATTTCATTTCACTAGCAACATTTCATTCTCTCATCCTATTCTCTCTCAAATCTTCAAATCTTCAAATCTTCAAACTTTCATCCATCTTCATTAGTTACACACTCTTTTCTTTAAATTTCATTTTCTTACACTTTT
Source organism: Saussurea involucrata (assembly GCA_033807775.1). NCBI lineage: Eukaryota > Viridiplantae > Streptophyta > Magnoliopsida > Asterales > Asteraceae > Saussurea > Saussurea involucrata. The sequence goes on from CM066326.1 coordinate 19,275,685, forward strand.
ATGGATGTTCTTCATCTTCTTCTACACATTCTTTAACTTCTTAAAAATCATCTTTATATATCTTAATATTTGTAGATTTACCACCATAACACCTAATTATTCTTAAAAAGGTGGTGAATCCAAAATCAAACCTATGTTAAGATCAAAGATGAACTTTTAAAACACATGCATGTGGTTTTCTTGAGAAATCAATATCTTTTTATTCAAGAGTTTTATGACCAAGTCTTTGAAATCCACTAAAAACATACTTAAACAAACATGCATGAGCTCAAAATGCACAATTTTAAGTTGCATGTTGATGTTCTTGACATGAACATCAACATTCTTCAAAATGAGTCTTTTTCAAGAATTTAATAAAGTTGAGATGATGGGTAACTTGCATGTATTTTAAATGGATCAAAAATGTGTTTTGGAACTGAAAATAAATGTATGTAAGAGGGTCAAATCGGATTTTGCATGCAAAGGAATAAGAATATTGGTTAAAAAGATCATATGGGAGCACATGCACAAGGTGTGGTTTTGACAGCTTGCTGTCAGATTCCACACCCCACTTCAAAGGGTCATATATCACTCAATATAACTCCAAATTAAGTAATTCTTTTTCTGGAAATCATTTTTATGTGTTAAGATTCAAACCCAAGTGGTTTCACTCAAAAACTCACAGATTTCATCTACCAAACAGTCCTCACAAAATCAGTACGCAAACACCAACATTTTCTGTCGGGTTTTACTTCGTGTATTCTATCATGTACTTAAACACTTCCAAAAATTATGAAACTTATGCCAAACGTTTTCTAACTCACTGAACGTCTTGGACATAAAATATCATGACCAAACTATACCTGGAAGTTATCCAATGATGGACACAAAGTGACACTAAAAAGCTGGACAGCAAAGGACTAACTTTTAAGCCCATTTCATCATTTTATGATGAAATTGTAGAATATATAGGTATATCTTATATTATATATATCTATGCAATTTATTTATTTATACATTTTATTATTCGTATCCCGTTTCACCCTTTTATGGTGAAATGATGGAATATACATATATATAACATATTTATATATATTTACGCAATTTATTTATTCTTTATCCCATTTCATCATTTTATGATGAAATTGTGGAATATACATATATACTATACATTTATATTTATGCATTTTAAATACTTGTCTTTACATTTAAGACCTTTAATCTTATCGTTCTTACGATAAAATTTCGGTTTATATATATATATGTATTATATATATACACGTTCTTTAAAACCCTTTTCGTTACTTATTGTGACGAAATTTCGGAAACTTTAATCTAAACAAGAACAATGTATACACTTGTTACGTTATAATATTAAAACACAACAAGGCATTTTATGACGATTTGGATAATTAGTACCGAACTCTCTAGACAAAAGTAGGATCATCTCGAGGTACTTGTGGGACATTCCCGGACTCTATCGCTTATCAAGTGAGTTTTCGCAGCCCCTTTTTACTAATTTATACATTTTGGGGTGAAAAGCATGTCACGATTTTATTACGCATCGATTTCACTGTTTATTCAAAATACTGAATATTTTCTCCGTATACTTATGCGCTATGGTATGTATGCTTATGTTAGTTGATTCTGAGTTTTGCTATTAAGTCCCCGGTGATTCTGTATTACCCATTAGCGCATTGTGCGAGCCGCTTGGTATATTATGGATAACGTTATTTGGTTGACACCCCACTCACCTCGCGAGTGCATAGTTACCGTCTTCTTTATCATGTTTGTGAGGAACATGTGTCTAAATGGTCTTACCCATGTGAAATGATTTCACCGCTGAGGTAGGACGTAAGGGGCGTGGAACAGTCAGTAGGTTTGGGTAGTGGCTCATTACTTTAACATGTAATTGCATACAATACTATACCTTGCGCATGTTGACAACTGAAATCTTTATCCATTGTGCGGATTTACAAAGATGCTTTGAAACTACAACCGATTACTCAATCCATTGTGCGGATTAAAACTGTTTTCTATGATAAACTTATATCCACTTGTGCGGATTAAAACTGTTTTCTATGACAAACTTATATCCACTTGTGCGGATTAAAACTGCTTCTATGACAAACTTCGATGTACTCATAAAACCTGTGAACTCACCAACTATTCAATAGTTGACCTTCTCATTTACATGCTTTTCAGGAAATAGCAAGTAAGATTGGAACTTTAGAAGGCACCTCAAGTAACCGCATTCAACACGTTTTTCCTTATCATGTCAAATTGTGTTTTGGACAAACTTTATATTTTTGGAACAAGATGAATCTTTTGTAAACTTTTTATGTTATGACGATTGTGTGTTGTCTTCTACCTTACGCAATGAAATCTTTAGCTGTGATATCCCGTATTTCCGCTTTAGCGGGGTGTGACAGACTAACGTTTTTCAATTTACAGGAATCATACCTGATTCCATGAGTTTGACAACACTAAATATGTCATAGTATCATATTCGCGAGCGCCACTACGAATCACCGCGGATTCTAGTGTATAGATCATGTCCAATAAACTTACAATGAATCACCATGCCTTTTTCTTGAAATGAAAGCAGAAATAGCAATTATATATTGCCTATTTCTAATCCACCGAAAGAAAACGGAAACAACAATTATACTTTGTCTATTTCACGTTTCCATATCTCAATTACGAATAGCAATTATACTTTGCCTATTCCCTACAATCAATATGAATAACAATTATACTTTGCCTATTCCATTATTTTAACATGAATAGCAAGTTTACCTTACCTATTCAATCATTCAACATAAATAGCAATTCTAACTTGCCTATTCAATCATTCAACATGAATAGCAATTCTACCTTGCCTATTCAATCATTGAACATGAATAGCAATTCTACTTTGCCTATTCAATCATTTCAAGGATACACGAGAATAACAATTATACCTTGCATATTCCTCCTTTTCAATTATGAATAGCAATTCTACTTTGCCTATTCATCAATATGAATAGCAAATCTACATTGCTTATTCATTACATTCTAATATAAACAAGAATAGTAATTATATTTTGCCTATTCTACGTTATCAATTAAAGCTAGTGCATATGGATCCATTACACTTACTAACATAGTGCGTATTAAAACCAATTCATACCTCCAGAATATTCCCCTCCGGATATACAACTTTCGAAATATCCCCCTCCGGGTATATAACTTCCGGAATATACCCCTCCGGATATATAACTTCCTGAATATACCTCTCTCGGTATATAACTTCCGGAATATACCACTCCCGGTATATAACTTCTGGAATATACCCCTCCTAGTATATAACTTCCGTAATATACCTCTCCGGGTATATAACTTCCAGAATATACCCCTCCGGGTATATAACTTCCGGAATATACCCCTCCCAGTATATAACTTTCGAAATATACCCCTCCCGGTATATAACTTCCGGAACATCCCCGGATCCGGATCCAACCCAATTCCGGATCCAACCCAATTCCGGATCCTAATTTAATTCTGGAACCCATACAGGATCCAATCAAATCCAGAACTATACTCTGGGACCTCGATACCGGGTATTCGATACCGGGTATTCGATTTCTTGGTTGAATTCATTTCAATACATATATACCAAATCATTCACATAGTTTGCACCCAATAACTTACTCAATTTCAGTTAAAAATATTTGAAAGAAGATGAACTCACCTGGGATTTACAGTCGATACACAAAACAGAGATCCAACTTCACTTCTTGCCAATAACTCAAATCAGGAACCTAATCACATATAGAATATATCTATCAAACTGGAAAAGAATTTGTCCAACAATTCCAAAACCCTTATCTATTGTATTCAGTTCTTTCTTCTCCCTCTCTGCTAACCAACTCCAACAACAAAACAATTGAGATATCCCTAAACTTCCAGCTGACTTCCCCTTTTTATCTCAAGATTCACATTTTCAGATTTTACCCAAAACTATTGCCAAATAACAAAATCAACCCTCAACATTCATAATTTCACGAATCTCTTAACACTTTGGTCAATTACACTTTGACCCTTCAACACATAAATCGTACATTTTGTCTAAAATAACGCCTTCTCATTAAATAAACATCCTCCCAAAATATACAATAATAATGGAAATTTCGAGATGTTACAGTTTGCTATGTCTGAGCGCTCTAGGATGGAAGCGAAGTCATTTGGCTCTGCGTAGTTTACTGGAGTTGGGGATTGTAGGGGTGGTTCTACGTTGGTTACTTCCTCTGCAATGCTCTGCAGATGGGACTTGTGTTTCTGGGTTCGCTTTTTCTTCTTTGGCTTTGAGGCTCCTTCCTCAGAGGTTGTTGATTTGCGTTTATTTTTCTTCTCCTTCTGAGGAGAGGGTGCTGAAGAGGCTACCATAGTTTGTTCTGGGGTGGTTGTTGGGGTTGTTTAGTTCTAGCAGAGGCAATTTCTTTAGCAGCCTTGGCTTTTGGAGCCTTTTTCTTCCTTTCCACTTGTTTTGGTGGTTGCTCTGTGACAGGTGATGGGGGTGCAGAGCTCTCTGCAGTAGATCTTGCTAACCTTACCCGTTCATTCTTTTTCTTGTGCTTCTTAACATCCACAACCCATTCCTCCTCACTCATTCTTTCAACTACTTCATATCCTAAAGGGGCTCCTAGGCATGGCGGGTCACAGGACTCGGTTTGGGAATCCTGTGTGCACGCACGTAAACTCTCTTTAGTTCTACGTATGAAACATATATCAACATTTTTGCTGACAGAGGTCTGCAGTACCTGTAGCCATCTGCGTGGGTGGTTGGGGCCATTCTCAGTAAGCGATAAGTCTTCACAATCTCTCACTCCATAGGCCATCTTTCGGCTGTCAGCAGAGGCTCTAGCAGAACGCCCAAAGTCCTCTGGAATTGTAGAGCAGGTAGCTGACCCTTTCCCTTCTTTCCTTTTGCCCTTTGTGTGGATTGTATGTGGTCAATTGTGGCTATTAATTCTTGCATCATCAGAGCAGCATAGTCTAAGGGTAGGTCGTAGTACACCCCATACATTATTGACAGAATCTGGTGTGAGCTCTGGTCTGGGCTTCCAACTTTCCTAGTGAGACATCGGTTAAGGATTGAAAATAAGGTATTCCACAGAGGGGGGTAGTCTATTTCTCCTAAAATCGTTTCTCTTGGTCAAGTGGGTGTTATATCCCAACACCTCTGCAAACGTACAGAGGTCTACGTTAGAGGGTTCCTCAGCATACTGCTTATTCCCTAAAAGTCCTCTCGTAGGAAGTTCGAATTCATATGAGAGCATGGTTCTATTGAAGCCTATGTTGATGATCTGAGAGTTGTCGGGTTTTGACAGATATCCATTTATCAGCTTGGTTTCAGGGTCATTGTAGCAGCTCTGCCAGAATTGGTTCAGATACCTGGCAGGGATTTTAGTGACATTTTTGGTTAATAAATGTCTGAGAGGATGTTTTTCTAGTATATTTATCAGTATGGCCTGTTCTTCTCCAAAGGCATTTCTATTGTTGACCAGGTAATGATTGTTGGGTTTCAGTGGGAGGGAGTTCTCGAAAAAATCATTGTCCATGAAATCTTGCAGATGGGTAGTGGGTGCGTGTTGAACAGAGTTTTCACTGTTTTCAGTTTCCAGGAGGATTCTGGGAGTGCTCAGATGGAGCAGGGGAGTTCTCAGGGGTGTTGTTGGTCGCCATTGAAGGAGTTCTTCGAAGAAATGGGAAGAAAATCAGAGATTTGCAGGTTCTTGCAAAGGTTTTCCGAAGAAATCAGAGAGAAAGGAATCGTAAAGTTGAAGAAAGAGGGTAAAAATGGGTTTTATAGTGGGTGAATTTGGATAGAATTTGGGCGGAAAAAGCGAATTCTATAAATTTTGGAATCCGCACTTGAGTGTACAGCTGGGTTCAACGCTTTAGTCCTGTCGTATGGCATGCACGTCCAATAGAAACGTGACACGTCAAAAGTGGCGGTGCACGATGGAACGTCGTGTGGCACCCATTAATGCTGAGCGCGTGGGAGTTTTTATGTCCAAATGACCGTCACGTTTGAAAATAACCCATACCTCAGAAGATTTCAAAACACAGAAGCTTGCAAGTGTTAGAAACTTACAGAAGCTCTGTGGTGGAATGAGCTCTGTAATTTGAGACCTTCTAATTTCTCAATACTTGCACCTTTACCAAAAACATTTTTAAATTCAATTGGAATGATTTATAGAGCATTCGTACGAAATTCTCAGTAGCAGAGACCTTGGTTCACAGAAGCTCTGTCAATCGCCGCATAGGCTCTATGACTGAAAATTTCTAATTACGGAAAGCTCATAAAACATTTTGATCATCCAAAGTTTTGATTGTTTTAAACTGTGTCTCTAGGACATATTTTGAAAGAGGTGTCCTAGAAGAATGTTTTGGAAAGAGGATTTGTTCGAGGAATTTACTCTGGGTTTCTCCTTTGTTCGGCATGGTCTCTGACTTCTGTTGGTTTGTTCGACCAAAGATCCTCTTTGGCTCCCCCTTGAAACATCAACCTCTGTAGATCATAACAGTGTCTCCTTCTGCTCCCCCTTGACCTATGCTTGGAGCAGATATTGATAGGTGGAGCACAAAACATAGATCAAGCTCATCACAGGTTCTGTTAGAGTGGACAGAGGCTCTATTGAGTACAGAACTTTGAGAGGTAAAGAATTTACATACTGAAAGATTCAAATATTCACATATATACAGGAGGACTTAATCTCACTTACAGAGGGATTTAGCTCATGTTTAGCATACCTAACTTACCCACCAAGAATAGGAATCTTTTCTCATCAAGTGCTTTGGTGAATAAGTCTGAAAGCTGATATTCTGCAGACACAAAGTACATCTCTATGGTGCCCTGTTCAACTTGATGCTTTAAAAAGTTGTACCTGATATCTATGTGTTTTGTCTTGAAGTGTTGCACAGGGTTGGCAGAGATCGCAATGGCGCTTTTGGAGTCATAGAGGATTGGTATCTTTTGGATGTTTAGACCATAGTCTTTTAGCTGAGTTCTCATCCACAGAACGTGTGAACAACAACATGCAGCAGCAACGTATTCTACTTCTGTTGTGGATATTGACACGCAGTTCTGCTTCTTAGAAGTCCAGCTTACCAATTTACCACCTAGGAATTGGCAACTCCTAGAGGTACTTTTCCTATCTAGCTTACAACCTTCGTAATCTGAATCTGTATAAGCCATAAGATCAAAGCCAGAGTTCTTTGGATACCAGAGACCAAGATTCTTGGTCCTTTAGGGTGCGTTTGGTACACTAGACAGGACATAACATAACAGAACATGGATCACTGTCCCATGTTTGGCAGGACTTTTATGTGGAACAGACAGGAACAAGGTAGAACAAAGTGGAACAGGCTTGTTCCACCCACACCCCATGGAACAAGCTGGAACAAGGTGGAATAGACTTGTGTTTTACCAATATAACCTTAAAATAAAATCTAATTCTCTTCTAAAACATCAAATACACGTTCTATTTTAATTTTTATTTCATTTTTTAAATTTATTTATTGTATTTTATCTAATATTATATGTTCTGTTCTGTCCAGTTCTGTCTACCAAACACTGAACAACTATTATGTCCTGTTTTGTTCTGTCCAGTCCCATCCTATCCTGTTCTATCCTGTCTACGTACCAAACACGCCCTTAAGATATCTAAAGATTCTCTTGACAGCAAATAGGTGGGATTCTTTGGGGTTAGCTTGATACCTTGCACAGAGACATGTGGCATACATTATGTCTGGCCTACTAGCAGTTAAGTATAGAAGAGACCCGATCATGCCTCTGTAGAGCTTGCACTCAACAGATTTTCCTTCTGGATCAGAGTGTAACTTAGATCCAGTGGCCATGGGGGTCTTCATGACAGAGGCATCAGAGAGTTTGAATTTTGAAAGTATGTTAGAGACATATTTTGATTGATTTATAAAGATTCCCTTTGATGACTGTTTGACTTGGAGTCCTAGGAACAAGTTTAATTCTCCCATCATACTCATTTCAAACTCACTATGCATAAAATTTTCAAAGTCTATGCAATATTTTGAATTAGTAGAGCAAAAAATAATGTCGTCCATATATATTTGGACAAGTAGAATCTCATCACCTTTTCTCTTAAAGAACAAAGTTGTATCTGTAGTACCTCTTTCGAACTCGTTAACAAGGAGAAAGGTTGAAAGGCGTTCATACCATGCTCTTGGGGCCTGTTTGAGTCCATACAGCGCCTTATCTAGATAGTAGACATGGTTGGGGTATTTAGCATTTTCGAACCCTTGTGGTTGTTGGACATATACTTCTTCTTGAATCTGTCCGTTTAGAAAGGCAGATTTGGCGTCCATTTGAAATACCTTAAACCCTATGTGGGCTGCAAAGGCTAAGAAAATTCTTATCGCTTCGAGCCGTGCGACAGGGGCAAAGGTCTCTTCATAGTCAATTCCTTCTATCTGACAGTATCCCTTAGCCACCAGTCTTGCCTTGTTTCTGATGACCACTCTATCCTCATCCTTCTTGTTTCTGAAGACCCATTTGGTCCCTATTGCAGTTTTCCCTCTTGGCAGAGGAACAAGGGTCCAAACTTGGTTTCTCTCAAATTGGAAAAGCTCTTCTTGCATTGCTTCCACCCAATTTGGATCTTCCAGAGCTTCAGAAACTTTCTTAGGTTCGATCACGCTGATAAAATTTGTGAAGAAACAAAAGTTAGCAGTTGCTGATCGTGTCTTGACATTGTCAGAAGGATTGCCTATGATTTGGATTTGAGGATGATCCTTTGTCCACATAGACATCCTTGAGAGATGGTCATTTTAGCATCGAGTTGAACTTCTGTTGTTGCACACGATGGTTCTGGTTCAACTTCTGTGGTTGATGGTACTTATGTGCTTCTGCTAGGAGTTTCAGCTTGAGGTATTTCAATAAGGGTAGGTATTGAATCCTCTGAGGATGTTGAGACAGAATCCTCATTTTCCTCTAGTGTTGATTTCTCTGTTGTTGCAGGTGTTGGAGTTTCCAGTGCCTCTGTTGTTGAGTCATTGTTCACAGTACCCTCTGCTTGCTCCCCCTCAACATTTGTACCTACACAATTAATGGAAGAGGGTGAAGAATTTGAGGGACCAGTGGGTGACATACCTTGATTTTTCTGGTCAGCAGAGGATGTTTCTCCAGAGGCTCTGGGAACTTCAGCAGAGAGATCAACATCATCATTGAACATTTCTTCAAATAGCAGATTAAGCTCTGCTTCTCTTGATTTAGAAACGCCAGAGGTTTCTTTGTTCAGTCCGAGTTCTGAACTGATTTGTTCAGAAGTCTTTTGGAAAGAGTCGTCAAAAGAAACATTAATGTTTTCCATAATTGATCGAGTTCACAGAACGTAGACTCTATAGGCCTTGGAAGTGGCAGAGTACCCGATGAATTTGCCTTAATATGCCTTAACGTCAAACTTTCCTTGAGTTTCTCTGTTGTTGAGGACAAAGCATTTGCATCCAAATACGTGAAAGAACTAGATATTGGGCTATCTTTGGTTTATCAAATGATATGGTGTCTTGATGTGTCTTTTCACCACTGTTGATCGATTCTGAGTGAAGCATGCAGTGGAAACAGCTTCTGCCCAGAAAGAGATGGATAATCCAGATGCCGTAAGCATGGTTCTTGTAGCCTCCACAAGCGTGCGATTTTTGCGTTCAACCACGCCATTTTGTTGTGGAGTACGTGCAATAGAGAAGTTTTGTGAGATCCCTTCCTCTGTTAGATAAGCTTCAATGGTGGAGTTTTGAACTCTTTACCGTTGTCGCTTCTTAGCTTTTGCACCCTGCACTCATAGAGAACCTGATCTCTTTTCATTAGTTTAATCAAGATGTTTGGAACATCTGACTTCTTTCGGACAAATTCTACCCAAGTGTATCTAGAATATTCATCGACCAATACCAGCATATATTTCTTGCCACCTAGGCTCTGTGTAGCAATGGGACTGCAGAGGTCGACATGAAACATGTACAGAGGCCTAGTGCAGGATACATCAGACTTGCCTTTATGGGAATCTCTTTTGAGTTTTCCCATTTCACAGACAGAGCACAGATGATCTTTGTTAAATTTAACATTTGGCAAACCTTTCACCAGATCAAGCTTTACAAGTTTATCGAGGGTATGGAAGTTTAGATGGCAGAACCTGTTGTGCCATAACCATGCTTCTTCATTCTTGCATGAGACAAGACAAATCTTGTCATCTTTGTTCTTGGCCTTAAAATTCATGAGATACATGTCACCTCTTCTTTCGGCTCGTAGAAGTTTTATGTAAGTGTCCTCTCCAAGTAGAGGGCAATAAGTTCTCTTAAACTTCACATCAAAACCTGTGTCGCAAAGTTAGCTTAAACTTAGAAGGTTGTGCTTGAGGCCATCCACATATGCAACTTTGCACACGGTTATATCTTCTTTCTTTATGACTCCGTAGCCTCTGATGTACCCCTTTTTGTTATCTCCAAAGGTTACCGACCCTCTTCCAAGTTTGTCTTTTTACGAGGATAGTAAACCTCTGTCGCCAGTCATGTGCCTCGAGCACCCGGAGTCTAGGTACCAGATAGGCACATACTGCTTCTGCAACATAATTAGAGAGATTAGGTACCCATTTCCAAATGGGTCCAGTTTTGTTAGGGGGCTTTAAGGTTGCCTTAGCATCCTTTGTTTTGGTTTTATCTTTTTTTTGAAGAACCATTTTGTTTCTTCTTACCCTTGAATTTTGCATTCTTTGCTTTGGATTTAGAGAGGAAACAGTGAGGACCAGAGAAATGTTGATTTAGTTGATACATGAGTTCAAAGCAATGACAGTACTCAATTTGTGAAGAAATTTGCTTAAACTTTTCATTGAAAACATTGAACATAGGTACAAAGGCTTTATATTTGTAATTTCTCCTAGCATCAGACTTTCTATTACAGAAGGACCTATCTAGGCTAGATTTATTTTTTGAAAAACCTCTCTTCAGAGTCGCCTTCTGCTGTACCCATCTTTTGTGGTGAACCTCTGCCGATTTCACTGTCACAGAAGAAAAAGACTTGTTATTTTCAATCCATTTTCCTTTTTGTTGCCAAGTGAGTGTTTCTTGAGTTGGCCTTAAAGGTTTTGAAACTGTTGGATTTTGATAGGATCTTTTCTTTTCTTCTTTGATTTTCTCAAGTTCAAGGGAAGTTTTTGCTTGTATACACATATCCAGAAAGTCTGGGCAGATAGGAACACTTGTGAATTTCTCCTTTGGGGGAATAGTTCTATTAAGAATGCCAGAAGGAAGCTTAAATTCCTCTGATTCACAAGGAACTATCTCTGAGTCGTCAGAGTCAGTCTAAGATTTGACAGAGGTTGAGTCATCCTCGTATACAGAGGGTGGACCACAGGAGTCTCTGTCGCCAGAGGCTGGACTTTCTGTGCATGTGTCATACTCACTTTCTTCCTTGTTTTTGGGAATATCTTCTAAAACTTTGGAAGGGTTTACTAAGATTTTGTCACAGAGATCTTGTTTGACAGAGAATGCATCATGACTTTCGTAAAAGTTGTTTTTACCAATTTTTTTCAACTCATTTTCTGAAATGTGTTGCAATTTTTCTTCTGTAGAAGCAGGAACAAATTCAGGTGCCTCTGCAGATAGCTCCTTTTCAAAGGCAACATGCGTCTGAGTCTCTGGGTCACAAAACTTGAAGATTCCTATCTGATCCTGAGTTTTCAGATATTTCTTTGGCTTGGAGTCTCTTTTGACAGAGTCTGAAGATGGTAAATCTGTGTTATGATACCATACATTGATCATCTTCAGAGGTTTTCTCTGTGAGGTTTGCCAGAGGTTTTTTGCCTTTTGTTTACAAAGAGTAAGTTTGGAAAGCCTGGTTTTAGAGTATCACCAACATAGAATAGAGAAGAGAGGGACTTGTCTCTTTTGGTTCATGTATAAGGATCCACATGACAGAAGCCAATTCCCCTTCTTCCTATTTGGGTATTCACCTTCTCATATACCTTCTGTGCGTCTTGATACCTTTTAATTAGGAGATCTCTGTCAAGTAGATCTTGGTGAAGAACTTCTCTTTCTCTTTGAAAAACGTTTTTAAGAGCAAGTATATTGATCCTGTCACTCTCATTATCCGAAAGTTCTTTGGTTTTGACTTTTAAGGCTAAGTCAACATTGGAAATCTTCTCTTTCAAAGGTTTTAGTTCTTTATGCCAATTTGATTCAAGATCTTCTTTTTTTAAACTTATTTTTTCATTTTCCTGAGTCAGAAGTCTAGCTTCTCTCTCATAGAAGGCAAGCTTTTTCTTAACATCATCACAAGTCTTTTTAAGTTCAGTGAGATCTTCTGTAAGTTTAAGTAAATTAGCTTCAGTTTGTTAGAGCATTGTTGTATTCAAGATTTACTGTAAAAGTCAATGTACTGTATTAGTTAGCTATGCCTTTATACCTTGTATGTTATGGGTATAAATAGGCATGTCTAGTTCTTTGTTAGAAGTGAATCTAGATCCCTTTAGAAACCTTTTGTAACTCAATATATGGATGACATATTTGCTCTCTAGATTCTCTCTCACTACATTCATATCTTATTGCTAGAGATCTGGAATTTCTCAATTGGTATCAGAGCTAAACAGAAGATTCAAGCAGATCGAAGACCAAATTGAAGATTTTTTACACTGTTCTTGAAGAATTCGGACCAAGAAGAAAACACTGTTCATCTGAAGTCTTATCATTCAGACATGGAGTTTTTCTAGATTTTGAGTTTTTGAATCATTTCTTTGCATCGTTCAACTCGGATTTGAATTCTGAACACATTTAATTCTTGCATAAACATCAAAATCTGCACAGAATTGACAGATCTGATCGATTCTTGAATATTTTTTCAAAAACTTCAAGTTCACTGTTTGGATCTTAATTCGATTAAATTGATCGAATTGTGAATTGTGATCAACAGGAAAAGTGTGCGGATTTCAATTACGAACAATTTGATATAAGATTCATCAAATTTGATCAAGAATTGAAAGATTTATGACAGATTAAGTGATTTCGAAGTTCGAAGTGCAGAATTCGGATCATTCTTGGTGAATTCGGATCATTCAAAGAGAATTCGGATCATTCAAAGAGAATTCGGATTGTTCTTGGCCACACAGGAATAGAATTCGACTCAAGAAGAATTCGAATTCATAGAATTCGAACCTTGTTACATTCGAATTGAGTGAATTCGAACCAAGGTACGTCCGAATTGAGTGAATTCGAACCAAGGTACGTCCGAATTGAGTGAATTCGAACCAAGGTACGTCCGAATTGAGTGAATTCGAATCCTTCTTGATTCGAATTGAGTGAATTCGAATCGTTCTTCATTCGAATTGAGCAAATTCGAATCCTTCTTCATTCGAATTCATTGATTTTGAATCCTTATACATCCGAATTCGTGTGAATTAAAAAAAAAGTTTTTTTAAAAAAAAGAATTTGTATCCCGAAATTTTTTTCTATAGTGTATTTCATACACTGTAAGAGCTTTTCAAAAAAAAAAAATTATATAATTTTTTGTGTATTTTCATACACTTTCTGCTTGATCTTCTGAACGATCAATTTCTAGCAATATTCAAAATGGTTTTACAACAAGTTATTGTTAAAAGCAGTGGTGAAGATTTGAAGCAAACTCTGAAAAAGGAGATTCCTCCAATTGCAAAAGTTCTGGTTAAATCATCAAATGAAAGTTTGTAACAAACAATTTTGCAACAATTTATTATACTAGAAATAACTCCTAAACCACAAGTTTCTGTTAGGACAAATAATGGAATTTTGCAACAAGTCATTTTAACAGAAACATCTTTAAAATCAAAAACTCCTTCTAAAGACAATGCTTCAAATTCTTCAACTCCTATTTTAAATAAAGCATTGGAGGAAGAAAATGTTGATCTGAAAAGACAAATTTTAGACACTTCTTCTTCAAATGCTAAACTTACTAAAAGAATAACTGATCTTGAAGTTTATATTGCAGATCTTGAAGCAAAGAGAGACAACTCAAGTCTGCACGATCAAATCGGGAAACTTCAAGAGAAAGTATCAACCTTTCAAAAAGAAAATGTTGATCTGAAGAGCATTAAAGACAAGAGAGAGAAGATTCTTAAAGAAAAGGAAGTAATTGAGCTTAAATATATAAAACTTTCAAAACAAATTTCTGATCTTGAGAAAGTTTTATTTTTAGAAAAAGAGAAGCTTGAAAAAGAAAGAACTGTTTTTAAAACTGAATGCAAATCTTTTGAAATTAAAAGTTCTGAATTTTCCGTGAAAATCTCTGAATTAGAAAATCTTTTGGAAAAGGAAAGAAAAGATTTCACGGAAAAGAAAAATCCAGAGAAGGTAAAGATTTAATGTTAGTACAAATATATGTTGACGACATTATATTTGGATCTACAAATCCAGATATGTGTAAAGATTTTGAAGAGGTGATGAAAATCCGTTTTCAAATGAGTATGATGGGAGAGTTAAAAAAATTTCTTGGTCTCCAAGTGACACAGTCAAATGAAGGCATTTTCATTAATCAATCAAAATATATAAATGATATGCTTATGAAATTTGAATTAAATTCCTCTTCCACCATGAAAACTCCCATGGCTACCGGTAAGCTTTTGAACGCTGATTCATCTGGTATATCAGTCGATCAAAAGTTATACCGAGGCATGATTGGATCTTTACTGTATCTAACGGCAAGTAGACCGGATATTTTGTTTGCAACATCTTTTTGTGCAGGTTTCCAAGCAAACCCGAAGGAATCTCATATTGTGGCTGTAAAGCGAATCCTTAGATATCTCAAAGGCACAAAAAATTTGGGTCTTTGGTATCCTAAGGATTCTGGGTTTGAACTAACTGCTTACACAGATGCAGATCATGCGGGAAATATGATGGACAGGAAAAGCACATCTGGTGCTTGTCAATTCTTGGGAGATAAACTAGTAAGCTGGTCATCAAAGAAGCAAACTTGTGTATCAACATCTACGGCTGAAGCAGAGTATGTGGCCGCCGCTAGTTGCTGTTCGCAAGTAATTTGGATGAAAACTCAGCTAAAGGATTATGGATATATCTTCAACAAGATCCCCATTTATTGTGATTCCAAAAGCGCAATTGCAATAACTGAAAATCCTGTTCAGCATTCCAAAACGAAACACATAGATGTCAGGTACCATTTTATCAAAGACCATGTTGAGAAGGGAACTATAGAAATGCACTTTGTACCAACAGAACTAGAACTTGCTGATCTTTTCACAAAACCTTTAGATGAAAAGAGGTTAAATTTTTTAATCAGCAAACTAGGAATGTTGAATCCTTAAGACATTGAGGGGGAGTTCGTGTTCTTGCTTACTTAAATCTATGATCATATCCTAACCCACTAGGACCCAAGTGCCATTGGGTACCAAAATCTGCTTAAACTGTTTTGTAGGTACATCATGTGTTGTGCTGATTTGGAAATATATATACCACACACATGACTGAAAACAGAAGAGAAGCGGTGAATTTTTTTAAGAAGAGTACTTGTGCCATTAAGGGAAAGCAAAACCTATGGTTTCTAAACACATCAGTTTAGAACCCGGATTTCAACGTCATTGGCTTCTAAACAAATCAGTTTAGAACCCGTACTTCAAAGACTAAGATTTCTAAACAAATCAGTTTAGAACTCATACTTCTCAGGTGATATCCTTAACTGCTATATATTTTTGTTTCAAGGAACAAGTGGAAAAAGGTAACATTGGATTATATTTGTTTCTACTGATTTGAAAACTTGAAACTTTACAAATTTAATTCAATAAGATGAAATTTTCAATTTTCATTCAATGATTTAAATGTGTGCTAAAAGATGATTTTACAAGAAACTTTGTACTATCTGAGTTAGATTTGCTTCAATTTTCACCTCTAAAATAAATCGAAAGGTCAGCAAAACATGAATGAAATTATGCTGAATGCTCAAAGTTATGTGAATCTGGATATATATAGAATATAATGCTCAAAAAGCCTATATGTCAGAATGATGGATGGAAATGAAAATATGGGCAAAGCACTATGTTTTAGAACCAAGTGATTGAGATAAAAAAGTTGCACTATCATTTAGTTTGAAAGTTTGTGCCTGTGGCCTTTCTGGTTTGGGAGAGTAAGTCCTAAGGGGTGCATGACACCTAGTCCCTAAGATCAACTGGTCTGGGATCGGCTGACCCAAATCCTGCAATAGAACCAGATAGAAAGCCATGTTTTACTGGTACAAATGGGTTTAAGATATATCGATGTGGCCTTTCTGGTTTGGGAAATTAAGTTCTAAGGGGTGCTCGTCACCTAGCACCTAAGGCCAACTGGTCTGGGATCTGCTGACCCAAATCCTGCTATAGAACCAGATAGAAAGTCATGTTTAACGGTGTATCTTATTCTTACTAAACTTTTTGATCAAAAGATGCCAATGAGCACAAAATCAAAAGATGCCAATGTGCACAAATCAAAAGATGCCAATGAGCACAAAAGAAAAGATGCCAATGAGCACACATCTCTTGAAACTTGGGAAAATACAAAGTCGCGATAAACCCGTAAATTTGTGAAAATTCTGATTTTGGACAAATAGTGTGAGTAGAGCAAAATATTCTTATATGTTTTAGAATTGCATATGCTTGAAGCTAATCATATTTCCCATGCTAGCACACCAAATAGATTTAATAAAGGGGTTGAAACTGAACATTTTTAACTTGATATACAATGATGACTTGTTTTTGAATCCAAACACATGCATTTGATTTCATTTGATTGAAATATCTGTTAAATTTCATTAAGTTGAATTTCTTTTGTAAAGCATTCAAATGATCAAATATTAGTAGTTATAAAATGAAATTCAATGAATTTTATTTTCCTTGTGTAAATTTGTTTTAAAATTTGTGCTACAATTTCAAATACTGTACGTTATTGAAATATATGCATACTTTCAGGGGGAGAAAATAAATTGCTCCAGAATTCTTATTTTGAGGGGGAGCAAGGTTATTCTGTAAGGAGGAGATTGTTAGCAATACTCAAAGACACGACTGAAATTGAAAATGGTTTTCGATGATTATGATGCTCACCATCATCGAAAAAGGGGGAGAAAAGTTTAATTTCAATTTCATGTCAAAGAGCTTTCAAATCAAAGATATTTCAAGTCCAAGATTCGTGAACAAAGACTGAAGATTAGGGGGAGAAGGATCATGTGAAGTCCAAATGTTGCTGAATTTGGTTATCTTAGTTCTGAGTGGTTCTCGGAATGCGCTTACACCTAAAAGTTCAACAATGTGGATGGTTTCACATATTTCTGATCCAAACTCTAATCGTTTCTGATTCATCTTGTTCCGAATTGATGGTTTTATACAAAGATCGGAATTTCATGTTCAAGACTTGAAGACAATCTGTTGAAGATTTTATTGAAGAAGATTGACTTTTCAAAGAAAAAGACAATGAGTTTTCATGTTTGTCTGAAGATTCTTCAAAGCTGAGTTCTTAAAGAGTGTCAAAGCATATAGTTCGCCGTGAACTAGTGGAGATAAAGCTATTTGAAGATGGTTTGATAGAGTGTCTGTTTGAGAAGATTGACTTTACAAAGAGCTGAAGACTGCTGTCATATTTTTTTAAATCTTGAATCCAAAGGGGGAGATTGTTAGAGCATTGTTGTATTCAAGATTTACTGTAAAAGTCAATGTACTGTATTAGTTAGCTGTGCCTTTATACCTTGTATGTTATGGGTATAAATAGGCATGTCTAGTTCTTTGTTAGAAGTGAATCTAGATCCCTTTAGAAACCTTTTGTAACTCAATATATGGATGACATATTTGCTCTCTAGATTCTCTCTCACTACATTCATATCTTATTGCTAGAGATCTGGGATTTCTCACAGTTTTATTAGAACTGCTGACCTCTGCCATTCCACAAAACAAAGCGTTTTTCTTTTCTTCCTCATCAGAGGATTCATCAGACACCCAATTCTCTTGTTCAACCATAAGAGATTTTTGAGCGTAGTATTCTGCCTTCTTTTTGTAAAAGGCAGAATCTCTTTGGGGTCTGTTGGGTTTGCTTCTGCAGTCAACTGCATAATGGCCTGGCTTGCCACAGTTGAAGCACCCTGAGTTATGTGGTGCATTTCTAGCTCTGTCGTTCTGCCTATGTTGGTGATCTCCACCTCCCTTCTGTTCATAACCTCTGTCATGCGAATCCTCTCTTCCTTGGTTCCTCTGCTCATACCCTTGTAGTGGCCCATGGTTCTGATATTTGCCACCTCTGTCATCTCTTTCATACCCAGACTTCTTCCTGAAACCTCTGATCCCGAACACTTTGGTCAGTAAATCTAGTGATTTAGCTATATAGGCCATCGTTGCCTCTTCCTTATCTACCAGATCCTCTTCATCACTATCAACCACCAGAACCTTCTTTTTCTTCTTCTCCTTCTCCTCCAGAGCCTTTTCCTTCTTTGGCTTTTCATGCACCTCTGTAGCTTTACCCACGAGTGCCAGAGGTCCACCTATCTGGGCTTTCGTCTGGGCTATTTGGCTTTCTTGTGCGGCCAAGGTGCCATAGAGGTCTGAGAGGGTCCAAGTATCCAGGTCTTGATTTGTTTGTAAAGACATGGATAGCTGAAGCCACTCATCATTCATGCTCTTGAGGAACATGACATTGTTTTTCTTAGAGGTTCTGTGGATGCCAAACTTCTTGCACTTGTTTATCAAGGAGTTGAATCTGTCATAAGTGTTCTGCAGAGTTTCTGACGGCAGAGTTTTGAATGCGTAGTACTCGTTTATACACTGAGCCCTTCTATTCTTCTGGGTTTTGGCTCCACATTCTAGCTACTTCTCCAGCTCTCTCCACATATCATAGGGAGTTTCACAGGCATCCAAGGATTGAAAAAGGTTATTAGGTATGGCCATTATCAGAAGTTGTTTTGCCTTCTTTGCCCATTCATATTTTTCCCACTCCTGTGGGGACCACTTATCGATGTCTTTTGGCTTATCGTACTGTCCAACCTCTTGTGTGTTTTCAGTAGCAGGTACTCTAGGGACTGTTACCATGGGAACATATGGTGGATTGTAGAGATAAGTGATTAGTTCTTTGTCAACTCCTTCAAAGAAGTGAATGATATGGATTTTCCACTGAGGATACTCATCTCTGAGAAGAGTTGGGGGCTTGGTCAAAGAACCAGCAGTAAAGAAATTTGTTGTGTTCGCCATTTTTAAGTAGTTTAAAAAAGGAACATAAAACATAGTGTGAAGGAAGGTCCTTCAGTTGATGGGATTGACTTGAAATATGAGTTTAGACTTTTAAATATTTGAACAAAGCACTTTGTCGAAGCATTTTAACAAGATAACAGTGTCTATTTAGCTGTTAAGGTCGAATTGGTCGAGAAAAACAGAGGCTGTTTTGAAGCTGAATAATAAAGTTTAAAATCGATCTAGAAACCTACCAAAAACAAGTCGAGATCATTGCAGAGTGGATCCTTTGATATTGAGAATCAAAGTACGCGCTGATACCAATTGTTGATCCCACTTTACGACTCAACAATGATACAAACCACAAAAGTTCTAAAACAGAGTATAAATATAGTTGTGTGCGGAAGCGATTAAGAACATATTGGGTTTGATTGATGGTAGATAACACACAAAATAGAAGAGTGAAAGCTATAAATAACAATGATATTGCTCAATGATTCATCTCTATTGATTCTTCAGGATTACACCAAGAACACTTCACAGTATGTGAAATAAATATAATTTCTCTAAGCAGGTGTGTGTGTTGTGCAATTGTTACCAGAAAAGGTCTGGTAAAACCTCCTATTTATACATACAACAGAGGACAAACAATACACAGGTACAGGAAACAAGTTTGTGGGACAGATCCTAGTACACGTTAATGTAGTGCGCCGCTATCTGCAAAAGTTGTGACCTCTCTGATAATGACACGTGGAAAGTAGATGATCACGCTTTGTACTATTGATCTTCAGGATCTTCGTACAATAGAGGCACGTGAGGGGCACGCTTGTCCTTGTCTTTGTCTTCATTCAACATCTTTAGTTCTTCATATCACAGAGGCTCTGTCAAGAGTGACAGAGGCTCTGTGACATTGTCCTCTGTTGATCTTCTGATGGTTGACAAGTGAAGGTTCTGTGTCCTTGGTGTTCGGCAGAGGCTTCTGCCAGAGTTCTTCCTTAGCCTATTTTTCAATACTTTTCTATTAACAGAAGTTGGAGCTAACATATTACAAATGAACTTCCCAACCTTGCTTAATCTCTATGCAAGATATTTATATTACAACACAATAAACTCTAATTACATTGACTTTATACTAAAACTACTTTGACTTTTACTTTGACTTTACAATATTTGACAAATACATTGACTTTATCACTAAATCTTGAATACAATATAATGCTCTAACATTCACTTTAGGTCCCTCTAGTTTTTAGGCTATCATTTCATGTATTTGGGGGTTTTCACGTGTTTTTGCATGTTTTTACTGTTTTTTCACACTTATTGTCTCGGTTATTTCAAGTATTTATTTAAAGTAATTTTTTCCATTTTAAGTTATTTAATTGGGAAATTAATTCAAAGATCAATTATTTGAATTCATCTTCCCCACTGAAACGGATACAGTGCATCTAAACAGAGAAATCTATTACGGGTAGGCGTCCTGGACGCCAGTGATCCAGTTAACCTTTTCCTTCATCACGTCCTCCATTCCCGTGTAGTCTTCTTCGATTTCTGTTAGTTCCTCTTCTACTTCCTTAATCTGTCGTTGCACCTCCCGAACGTGAACCCTAGTCATGGCCAGTTCTCGTTTCTTCTCCTCTAGATACTCCATTTTCCCCTGCTGAAGCTCCCTGTTATGGTTCCACATAACCTTTACCTTTTCGATATCGGCGTTCGCCTCATCAATGGACACTTGCACTTCGGGAGGAATTCGTTGTGTTTCTGGAAGACCCTCCGGCTGGGTACAATAATACCTTGGTGGGCTTTTCCAGGCATTATCGAGGTAGTATTCCTCTCATGCCATCTCCTGGTCTTCTTGCTCCTCAGCCGTGAATGGATCATCGGCCACAGTTCGCCCATGGTTTCTCCACTCCTCGTCTGTTTCCGGTACCCTCCAGGTACTCCGGCAAGCTCCATCGTTCTGTGGTTGGTACGCTGCCGAATGTAAAGTGCCAGCCCCATTCGCCGACCTTTTCCCCTTTGATCTTGAACCTCCAGCCATAGTGTTAAGAAAAGCGAAAGAATGTTTGTAAACGTTCTAGAGTGTAGAAAAGATAGATAGCAAGTTGTAAATTTCTACTTCATCATGCCATCTACTTATAGCCGTGAAAATGTGGGTTCTTGATCACGGATGTGGATATGGTCAAAGATTTTGTCTGAAAAGTAGTCTGCATGATTCGTCTGTATAGTTCACTGCAAGATTCGACCGAAAAGTGACTTCAAGATTCGACTGAAAAGTGAGTGAAAGATTTGTCTGGAAAAGTAGTCTGCAAGTTTCGTCTGAAAAGGTAGCCTGCAAGATTCTTCTGAAAAGGTAGCCTGCAAGATTCGTCTGAAAAGTTGATGCAAGATTCGTCTGAAAAGTTGATGCAAGATTCGTCTGAAAAGTAAAATGTAATATCCTGTAATTTTTTTAAGAATTTCAATAAACGAATGTTTTGGCTCAAGTTTGAAACCTTATGGAACTAGAGGGACTAAATATGTCATTAAGCAAAAGTTTAACATATTTGGGATAACCTATTGTGATTGTGAATGGAAGCGTATGGATATGTATATATAATATATATATATATATATATATATATATATATATATTATACTAAAAAGAAAATAAAAATTATTTGATATCATTCTAGGGTTTGGCGGCCGTATGTAACATAGTTATGTTAGGATTCAATTTTCATGATCATGTTCATATATAATGGGTGAAAAAAATCCGGAGAAGAAAAAAAAAAGATTGAGAGTTACGGTTGAAATACTTGGAGTTTAAAGCAACAAAACATGATTTGAGGTGGGTTCGTGTCTGAAGTTTTGATTGTGATTTTGAAGACTCATTGAAGAAATATGTTAGGTCCATGATCTTCATACAATCCAAGTATTGTGTAACAAGATGATGAAGAACATTATTGAAAAGGAAATCTAACCTAGAGAGAACACAAAGTGATTAGAGATCTACATCTTGTATTAATGAATTCGCTACTTACAAACTACAAGTAAAGACCTATTTATAGTCTTCATCACTTGCTACAACAATTAAGCATAAGCCCTTTAACACAGCTATTGCTTTACAAAACTTTCTATTATAAAGGACAACTTCAGTGTCCTAACATTCTCCCCCTAAAGTTTTGGAAAGCAAATCATCTTCAAATCATTAGCTCCTCTCCCCCTTGATTTCCTTGTAAAAACTTTAGCGGTGCATTCTTCAAATGTAGGCTTGGCTCCCCCTTGAATGTTGCTCTTATTCATCATATTTTCAACCTTGAGTAAACTTAGATCCAATGTACTCCACTAAGTGCACGAACAACATCTCCAAAATGTAGAAACTCGAGCTCGTTCCGATAAGCCCACAAGAATGATAACGAGTGAGTTTTGAATGAAAAACCAAATGCATTCTTAGTGTAAAACAAGGAATCCGTCGTTTTATCACGAGTTGAGTAGGAATTCGGCTTAAGAACTTGGTACGAATTTGCTCGAAGAAGGAACGGTAAAAACACGCGCTACTCGGTAGGGATGAGACGACCCAAGCAAATAACATTGTTCAGCAACTGTGGAGAAATGCTCGTCTTCAAAATACTTCAAGCCACTGAATGAAGAGAATCCAGAACTTCAATCTTCAAGAAATAGCTGGATGATTATAAGCACTCAAAAGTCTGAATCACAACCAAAGCACCAGAACAATGATTGCAAGCTCTCACAATTCTGGTTGATCAAGTCAGAAGAATGATAAAGAGCACTCAAAGGTCTAGCATCGTCAACAAAACTTCAGAATAATGATTGCAAATATTCAAGCGTCTCTTCCAATCCAATCAAAGATTGAACTCCAACAATCAACTTCTGAAAATCTTGAAAGACTTGAGCTCTTTTAAACTTTGACAGTTGCTAAATGTATGTGGCAAGCTGAATATCTGAATGATGTCACACACGCGTTATGCTAAAATCCATGAACAATGTCCCCCTCCTGAGCTCTTTTCAATAAATTTCTTGGATCCGAAACCATCAGAATTCGGACCATGAAGCATCCGAAACCAATGAATCCGGATTAATTTACTAGCGATTTTGGATGTTAGCTAAGGTACGGATTCCTTATTTTTCCCCCTCTTTGTGTTTATTCAATCCGTTGTATATGTGTTGATTCGTTACGTTTATTTAATTTGTTGTATATATATTATATATATGGTTTCCTTGTCTTTTCTTCGATTCTTTTCGTTCGATTCGGTGTACAACCAAGTTGGTTTGTGTTCCCGTCCAATTAGTAAATCGTTTGATCACGTCTATCCTAGGGTATGTTCTCCGTTGGTGTTTCATGCGATAAATCGAGTTATGAATATGTTTAAAAGATCAAAATCTGTTTTTATAAGCTGCCAATTTTCTCTCTGAAAATTCGTGTTATTTGTAAAAATCATAACAAATCGCTCGTTTATCGGATTAATTCATATAATACGTTTTTGAAAACCTGGAGATGTCTACAACGTTTTATTGTCACACTAGCAAACTGTGATTTTTATTCTAAGATGTCTAAAATCCGTGTTTTCTGAAACTGATCTCGGTTTAAGCCAAAACTGCGCGACTGTTTTCAAAAATTCGTATATAATTCATTTTAAATCCGATTCAGTTAATTCTTGATTTTATGGAATCACAAGACTTTTATGTAAAACTTCTGTTGAGATATAATTTTCAAAAACCTAATGGAAGTATGATATAATATGGGATTTCTAAACGTGTAAAGTGCTAAAACATGTGATACTCGATTTAGAAAAGCTTTTGAGTGTGAAATTCCTATCCTACTTATGGTTTTGGCTTTCCATATGTTTTTGTTTTCAAGTCTTTTGTAAGATTCCATTCAAGTATTTATGTTAATGGTTTAGTAAATCTCATGCCATTTAAAATCCTTTTCGATTCGTAAGTCGTCAATAAAGTGTGTTCGGAAATATAAAGCTTTTAATGGAATTGGTCGACATTTTTGTATAAACAAATGTCTTTTTGATTCTTTTTGTAATTAGTATGATTTGTTCACATGTGACGTGACACACGTTTGAAGTTAAACTTTTTCGTTCATTCGATTCGTTTAAGTAAGTTTACGAACCCTCAAGCTTTCGTTAAATTCGTAATACGTGCTTCATAGTTATTTGATTTGTCCGTTACCGAATCGTTCTTTCGCTCGTAATTCTTCAAGGTCACATTTTTTATAAAAATTGTCCTACACACGTATTCGTGATGTCAATACTAATAAGAGGTTTTACTTGATTCTCAACTTTTGGAGATTTAATTCGATTGTTCCAAATGTATTAGTCAATGGCGTCGTTATTTAAATGTGACTTATTTACGTTTTGCCATCGATCATTTTATAAAAATTGGTTTGATTTGGTTTCGATCTCTCAGTCCTTTGAGACCATTTTAGATAAGTGTGAATAACATTTTATTAGACTCCGACACCATTTGTGTAAAATCAGTATTTGTTATACGTCGCATGTGTGGTGACAATTATTTCGGTTAAGTCGAGCTACTAACCACCTATGGGGGTACCATAGGCATGTCATTGTGGCACCGATGACGTGACACTAACCGTGGCGGTGTGATTAGACCACGTCGTCTCCTCTTTTGTGCTCTTGTGAGGAGCGATATATGATGTGATTATTTGATTTAGGAGGCGTATGGGTCGACCCTAGTTTATGTGATATGTTTGTAGGGTGGATGTCGGTGTAGTGCCCAACGCCGCATCTCACAATTAGTACGTGTGGATTTGCTACCCAACGTACAGGCCTTTGTGGCCAGATGTCTGACACTTGTCACGTTGGTTGATATGCAAGTGTATGCGTTTTTCGAGCTCGATTCGTACCATCATATGTTATTTGTTTGATTTTGATATTATCAGCTATTTAGATTTTTGTCTCACTATATGTTATTCATGGAAGGTAATAATCATCGTTTTTACCAAATTTTTGAAACCATTGTGTCTAATAATTCGAGATCAGATCCTACATTTTAGTATTGTTTCCTTTGTTACGATTATGTATATCCGCGCACTGGGCTTTTGGCTCAGCCGTGTTTTTCTTTCTTCCTCACGGCAGGTAATCAAGGGGGTTGCTAAGGTTTCGTGAGAAGAGCGGATAAGGTTCCGATTGGAAGAAGGTTTCGAGAGAATGACTACAATTTTAGGCATTATTTAATTTATTTCATTCGTTTAATAGACTAGCTCTTTCGGTAACTATTTATGTTTGGTTTTGCTTATTTGTTGGGACCTACTTGAATCTTTGGTTTGGAGTTTATTTCTTATTTGGAGACTTGTTGGTTCCTGTTTTCTTAACAATGATCTTAACTTTCAGTTAGTTCAGATTTAGATATGGTGCGGAAGCGTATTTAAGAACTGAAAGATAATGTAAAGGTAGAAGAACACACAATATCAAATAAACAGTATGTAAAGAACAGATGAGTATCTCCAAGATTACTGTTTGATATTTATCAAGAACACCAAGAACATAACAAGAATTATGCTGGTGTGTGTGTTTGTGCGTAGCTTAATTATCTGATTCTTGTTCTTGTTTTCAGAAGAACTCAACATGAGTCTTCTATTTATACTACTATAAAGGGGGCATACTTTAGACAAAGAGGACTGATCTATAGTAGACAAGATCGTATGAACAGTAGCAGGTACGATGTTAATTTAATGCGCATGTTCCAATTCTGACAGAGCCCTATCAGAGTTTGACACGTGTAGTTGATGTCAGGGCACGCCTAGAACAAGTGGATGAACGGATCCTGGAAGAGTAGAAAGATATTTGTAAATCTTCTAAGTCTTCAGTATAAACCGCAGAGGCTCTGTCAAGGGTGACAGAGGTTCTGCGGCTACGTCCTCTGTGAGCAGTCTTCTGCTGATTCTTGCCTTCGGTATTCTTGGGTTCTTCTGCAGAGCCTCTGTGGGTTAGTTCTGTACTTAGACTATTTTCACTACTTTCACAAACAGAAAGATTAGAGTTAACAATCTCCCCCTTAGTAGTGAAAATTAAAAAATTTGAAAGTGCAAGGATTTTCTAAGTACAAGAACATTTTTCTTTTCACATTAGATTATGCCAGAGGCATTTACATTTGATTGTATTGAAAAGAAAAAAATTACAGAGGATTTGTTTGACTGACTCAGACGTTGGCATCTTTGAAGTCATTGAAACTTCTGTTGTCGAGTCCTTGTTGTATTAGCTCGTGATAGAAACTGATGCAGAGTTTTCTGAAGTTGATTGTTGCATCAATGATCTCTATCAGTCTGTCGGCTAGGCTTTGATCCATGAGCTATGTTCCTCTGTGCTCCACTAGGATCGATCTAAACTCTGTCAAAGTACTTGTTGCGTACTTCTGACAGTCCATCTCTTCGAACAACTTTGATTTACCATAAGGATCTAGAAATACTAACCCGACCCTTGGATTTGTGATGATTGAGTTTGGTGTAGCAGAGGGAGGGCAGTAGTTTTCTGGTGGTTGAACGGTTAAGCTTTTTACTCCAAGATCTCGAGCCAATTGGAAATCTACCATGCTGTATAGCAGAAGCTTCTCGCGTATGGCCTTTCTAATCACCCTGTATGCTCTACGAACTTCATCTGTTGTGAAGTTCTCTTTTGTCCAGTCCAGAAGGTCAGGAAGGTCATAAGGATTTAAGTTTCTAAGATCCGCATCAGAGAATTGGTTCTCGGATTTGTCATCCCTTTTGACCTTGTATATATTGTATGAGACCTTGGGCCAGGTTCTGGTTTTGGAGAACATACAATAGATGACTTTGATGATCTTGGATGTTGAGAAGACTTCGTATTTAGGCTTGGGTTTTGTTCTGGTGAAGAGGATTTTGAGGTCAGCACGGAAGTCAGGGTCTTGAATGGTTGGTTCTGATTGATCCATTATGCCCATTCTGCTATATAAGTAACTGTATACTACTTCTTCCATTTGTGGTGGTGGTGGTTGATTGGGGTTGCTTCTGTTGGAGAGGCTTCTGGTGTCTTGCTCAGATATTTCCTCTGTTTTTGAGCAATGGTTTTGATTCTTGGGTTGGTTTTGGGTATTGGGGACAGTAGTTCGTCTTCGGAGGATGTTAGGAGTTGGAGCTCTTCTTGGATTTGGTCATCTTCTCAAAATACAGAAGGAAATTCCACATAGGTTGGTATTGCCTCTGTGGTCTTCTGTTGTTGAACTTGGGTTGTTTATGGTATTTGGGTTTCTTCAGGAATGGATTCCACAGAGATGGTTGTTGTCTCTGTGGTTTCGTTTCTGCTTTGGGTTTTAGGTGTTTGGGTTGTAGCAGGGGTTTCTTTAGAGACCATTTCCACAGAGGTGGTTGTTGCCTCTGTGGACTGTTGTGTTCTTTGTTGGGTTTGAGTTGGGGGTGCAGAGGATATTGGTTCTGCGGATACCGATGGAGCGGGTAGACCTCTCCTTGCAGCTATTTCCTTTTGTTTCTCCCCTCGATTATCCCCCTCAGGATGATCTGATGGACCATGATGGTCATCATCAGAGTCATCCTGACCTTTATCTGTCGTACCCTCTGCTCTGCATGAAGTTTCAGGTTTCTTTGGTGGAATAGCCCCTGCAGCAATCATCTTTGCGCATAAGTCATCACAGAGGCCGAGGAGTATTTCAACCTCTGCTTCTGTGTTGAAGCACAATTTGCCGACGCTCTTCTGGAGGACTTTAACATAATTTGCGTTGGCAGCAGTGAAGGCGACGATTACTTTTGTCACTTGGTTGATTACCCCTTGTCCAAGCTCTGTCAGCTGAGCTCTGGTCATATAGTCAGAAGGCTGCATGGCCTGAGTGTTTCTGATTGTTTGCTCTTGGACCTCTTCTAAGGCTTTCTTTAGTTAATCAGGTGTAAGGCCCTTAGAAGCAGAGGATTGTTGTTTTAGTTGTTGAAGGAAGTGCTTGACAGATTCTTTGAAGGCAGAAGTTGCGGCTTTCCCAAATTCTTGAGCTGCAGAGGTAGGAGTGGTAGGAGCAGTGTGTGTTGCAGTGGACTTCATCTGGGTTAAGGCGTTTTGTACCTTTGTAGACAAGGTGTCCATTTTGGTGTTCAGATCAAGGATTGCCCTGGATGTAGTATCTGCAAAAGAATCAAAGGAGCTTTTCAACCCCTTTAATGTATTGTCCACAGAGGTGACAAGGGTTTGGAACTCATCCCTTGATACATGTGAACTAGTTGTAACCTCTGGGGGAACACATTCGTCCCCAGAGTGAGTCTCTGTTCCTGAGACACCTTCTTTCGCCCTTGTTTTGATGTTGGGGGCGGAAGGATTTTCTTCTGATCCTTGAGCAGAAGCAGCTAGTGCTTCAGACTCTACAGAAGTTCTGAGAATGACATTGTCTAGATCCACTCCAGAGATGGGTACTAGATTATCTTTCTGTTGACTTGGAGACTTGTCTAGAGTCTCTTTGTCTTTGTGCACTCTAATCTCCTCTAAAGAGATGTTTGGACCTATTTGTGTGCGTGTGGCGGAGGAAACAAATTCCTCTGTTGGGATTTCTGTTGTGATCTGGGGCGACTGATCACGAACTAAGGGTAAATCCTTTTGAGAGGATTCCCCTGGAATTATTTCCCCGGGTATGATTGGTACAGAGGTGGAAAGAATTACCTCTGCCCGATCAGTTTGGTGTGGGGTCGAGCTGTGCTGCTCTTTTTCAATATTACCCTCTGCCACTACACTGGCGGTAATAGATGTGTGGGTTGCACTGGGAGATGGTTGTTGTTGTGTGCCTTCTATAACTTCGGCATCTTTTTCTTTTTCACCCTCTTTTTCTACTTCTTCCCTATCCACATCTTCTGTGATCCTTTCTGTCAATACATTTAACCTAATCACTTCCTCTGTCTTCTCTTCTTCTGTTACCTCTTCTACTCTTGGACCTAGGGAGTCATATATAGGATGAGTACCAAAAAGTTGTTGTACATGGGGGTGCATAACCTGTGTACTGTCAGAGGTAGAGATTACTTGCTCTGGGCTTCTTCTGTGCACATCATAGCCAGGGTGAAAGAAAGGGTTCTGCAGTACCTCTGGGGTCTCAGCCGGATTATCCATTGGAGTTTGATCATCATCATCAAGATCAGAATCAACTCCAGAGATTGTGAAATCTGGATCTTCTGTGGCTTCTATAGTTTCATGTAACAGAGCTTCTGCAGTCCATCCTGCAGTGTCAAGGGTGTTGGCAAATTCAGGGCGTTGGAGGAAGTCAGATAAATTCCCATGATGCGCATAATTGAGGGGATTTGGGGATTGCAGAGGGGATTCTTGTGCTACTTCTCCTACCACCTCTTCTCCCACTGTATCCTCTGCAATTGTTTGCATAGGAGACAGAGGTTTCCCAGTTTTCTTCTTGCTCTTTCTCCTCTTGGGTTTAGGTGCCCCTTCCTCTGAGGCTTTGGATTTTCTCTTCTTCTTTTCCTTTGGGGGAGAGGGAGGAGCAGAAGATCCAACTTCTGGGGCATGAGGAAGAGAGGGTTGAGCTTCTACGACACTTGTAGAGGTGCCCTCTGTGGTTTTCCTCTTATGAGTTTTCTTTTGAGGAGTAGAGGCAGAGGGTTTTTGTTTCTTTGAGGCAGAGTAGATGGATT
Source organism: Saussurea involucrata (assembly GCA_033807775.1). Lineage (NCBI taxonomy): Eukaryota > Viridiplantae > Streptophyta > Magnoliopsida > Asterales > Asteraceae > Saussurea > Saussurea involucrata. Next base: position 19,305,508 of record CM066326.1, read on the forward strand.
TTGTCTGAGCACGGAATCTGGCTTGATTGTCTTCATGCTTCTGAAAAGCAGCTGCCCATTCTTCATCTGTCAACCTATCTAATACTTCTGTACCTATGGGGGCTCCTAGACGCGGGGGTGTCATAGGACTTGGTTCTGGAGTCCTATGATCGCGTATGTATTCTAATTCTAGTTCTTCGTCCCTTACATATCCCAGAAGTTTCTTTGGCAGAGGTCTGCAGTGTGGGTATCCATCAACATGTTCTGTTGGGGAGTTTTTGTTCATAGCATACATCTTGGTTGTTGGCCCCTCCATTGGCCATTTTTCGAGCAAGAGTAGAGGCTCTAGCAGAACACCTAGAATTCTTTGAAACTGCAGAGGAGGTAGAGCTCCTATTGTCTGTTACCTTTTCTGCTGGAAGGTGATCTTTCTGTCGATGGTATTAACCATTTCTTGCATCATGAGAGTGGCGAAGTCCAGAGGAAGGTCGTAGTAGACTCCGTACATGATGGCTAGTATTTGGTGTGAGGATTGATCTGGACTCCCCACTTTTCCTGTTAGGCACCTGTTGAGTATTGAAAAGAGTTTATTCCACAGAGGTGGTAATCTGCCTCTGCGGAAATCGTTTCTCTTTCTCAGGGTTGTGTTGTACCCCAACATTTCGACAAACTTGCAGAGTTCTTCATCTGTGGGTTGCTCTGCGAATCTCTTTAAGCCTAGAAGACCTCTGGTAGGTAGACTGAACTCAAGAGAGAATATAGTTCTGTTGAACTTGAGTTCAAGATGTTCAGATTTATCAGGTTTGGAGATGTACCCTTTCATCTGTCTATCCTTTTGGTCAAATCTGCAGCTTTGCAAGAATTGATTTATGTACCTGGCAGGGATTTTATCAACGGTTTTGGTAAGGAGAGGGTAGAGTATATGTTGGTTCAAAATATGGAGAAGTATAGCATGTGCTTCTCCAAAAGCAGTTTTGGATAGAACAAGGTAGTGGTTATTGGGTTTTAAAGGTAGAACATTTGCAAAATGTTCATGTTCTAAGAAGTTTTTAACGTAGGTGGTCGGAGCAAAATCTGCTTCATCGCCGGAGTTATCTTGCTCCAGGTTTCTGGCGATTTTAGGATTTTTTGAATGTTCAGAGTGTTCAGGGGAGTTCGCCGATGAGTGTGCAGGGGAGATAGCTTGAGAAGAGGAGTCCATTTCTTGTATGAAGATAAGAATTTTGCAGGTTTTTGCAATGGTTCGCCGGAGAAGAAAGTAAGTTCGTAAAGTTTTAGGAAGGAATGGTAACTTGGGTTTTATAGTGAGAGGTAATGGTAGAATCTGAAGAGGTAAATATATGGAAGTGGATAAAATTTTGGGGTCCGCAATCGAGTACCTACGGTTGGTTCAACTTTCCAGGAGAACGTGTGCCGTGTACGTCCAATGAAAATGTGACACGTCAGCAGTGTCAGAGCACGACTTGACATCGTGCGCGGCCCATTAATTCTTGGCGCGTGGGTTTCTTTTCCTCCACATAATTTTCACTCGCAGTAAAATAGCCGTTACTGTTACAGAATTTCCCTAAGTTGAAAATGACAGAAGCTCTGTAATGATAGAAGCTCTGTAGTTTGAAATCTTCCTTCTATTTTCCTCTGATGCTTGCATCTTTACCAAAAACGTTTGAAAATTCATTGGAGAGGATCGACAGATTTTGTGTTAAAAATTTCATTCACAGAGGTTTTGAAGCTCTGTCAGGGCCAGCAGAAGCTCTATGAGAGGAAATTTCTCATAACTAAAAATCTATTAAACTTTTTGATCATCTAAGTTTTTAATTGTTTTAAGAATTGTTTTTAGGACATATTTGGAAGTTGGTGTCCTAGAAAACTGTTTTGGATAAGGTTCTGTGCGAGTAACTCTTATTTTTGCCTAGGTTAATCAACAGAGGTTCTTGTGTTGGAAAGAGCTATGTGACTAACCTTTTAGTGACTTTTGGCGTGCAAATGTTCAAGAGATCTCTGTAGAAGACATTCAAATAGATTGATAGAGTTACTATTTTAAATTTATGGTCATAGAGGTTTTCCCTAGCAGAGCCTCTGTTGAGCTCAGCAGAGGCTCTATGACCTTAAATTTCTATTAACGAATAACTCATTATTATTTTTGAATATTTGATGTTTGGAATGTCTTTAGCAGTGTTTCTGGGACATATTTGGAAATTTTTGTCCTAGAAAACTATTTTCGAAAATGATTTTGTACGTGTAAACTTCAAATATCTTGATTTGTTAGCACAAGTTCTGTGGTGTATGAAACTTTTTGACTTGAGACCTTCTGTATGACATTCAAGATGATCGATCGAGTTCTTATATGTAATTTGTAGTAATAGAGGATCTGACTTACAGAAGCTCTGTTGAGCTCAGCAGAGGCTCTGGAACCTTAAATTTCTCATAAAGGGAGACTCATCAATCGTTTTGATTATTTTCTTTTTGGAATGTCATAAGTAATGTTTTTAGGACATATTTGGAAATTTGTGTCCTAGAAAATTGTTTTCTTGAAGGATTTGTACGAGATACTCACTTTTTGACTTTCCTTTGGTCGACGAAATTCTTGACCTATGTTGATTGTGGTTGATCACAATTCTTCTTTGGCTCCCCCTTGAATGATCAACCTCTGTAGATCATTTTAAGGTCTCCTTCTGCTCCCCTTGACCTATGCTTGGATCAAATAAGATAAGTTGTGCATAGAACATAGGTCAAGTTTATCAGAGGTTCTGTGGAGGCCTTCAGAGGTTCTGAGCAGATCCACAGAAGCTCTGTGAATTAAAGAACTTTTGATGTTTTGAGAATTTACATACATCAAATAAAATAAAATAAATAAAACACAGAAACATGTATATACATATTTACAGAAGTTTAAGTTATACTTTACCGAGGTTTCAACACATGTTAATCATTCCCAACTTACCCACCAAGAAAATGAATCTTTTCTCATCTAGTGCCTTGGTGAATAAGTCTGCAAGCTGGTATTCTGTACATACGAAGTGCATTTCGATTGTCCCATATTCAACATGATGCTTCAGAAAGTGGTAACGGATGTCGATATGCTTTGTTTTTTAGTGCTGTACTGGATTGGCAGAGATGGCTATGGCGCTCTTTGAGTCACAGAATATGGGTATCTTAATTAAGATGTGACCATAGTCTTTTAGTTGAGTTTTCATCCATAGAACCTGGGAGCAACAGCTAGCAGCAGCAACGTATTCAGCTTCTGCCGTAGATGTCGACACACAGTTCTGCTTCTTTAAAGTCCAACTAACTAATTTCCCACCTAGGAATTGACAACTCCCAGAGGTACTCTTTCTGTCGAGTTTGCAGCCTCCATAGTCTAAATATGTATAAGCTTTAAGACCAAAACCAGAGTTCTGCGGATACCAGAGGCCAAGATTTTTGGTCCCTTTTAGGTATCTGAAGATTCTCTTTACAGCATCGTAATGGGATTTCTTCGGGTTAGCTTGATATCTTGCACAGAGGCATGTGGCATGCATTATGTCAGGTCTACTAGCAGTTAAGTATAACAGAGACCCAATCATGCCTCTGTAGAGTGTGCACTCTACAGAGATACCATCTGGATCTGAGAATAATTTATTTCCAGTGGCCATTGGGGTTTTCATTACAGAGGCATCAGAGAGACTGTATTTTGAAAGTATGTCAGAGACATATTTAGCTTGATTTATGAAAATTCCCTCTGATGATTGTTTTACTTGGAGTCCGAGGAAGAAAGTTAATTCTCCCATCATACTCATTTCAAACTCACTCTGCATGAGTTTTTCAAACCTTTTGCACTCTTCTGTATTTGTAGACCCAAAAAATATGTCGTCCACATATATTTGTACAAGCATCATTTCATCACTTTTTCGTTTATAAAACAAAGTTGTATCCGTTGTACCTCTGTCGTAACCATTATCGAGAAGAAACGTAGAAAGTCTTTCGTACCATGCTCTTGGAGCCTGTTTTAGTCCATACAGAGCTTTGTCGAGATAGTACACGTATCTTGGGTACTTGGAGCTTTCAGACCCTGGTGGTTGTTGGACGTATACTTCTTCTTGGATCTCACCGTTTAGAAAAGCGGATTTTACGTCCATTTGAAATACTTTAAAACCTCTGTGGGCTGCGAATGCTAAGAAGATTCTTATGGCTTCGAGCCGTGCGACAGGGGCAAAAGTTCATTCTAATCTATTCCTTCTTCTTGTCGATATCCCTTGGCCACCAATCTTGCTTTGTTTCTTATGACCACCCCATCTTCATCCTTCTTATTTCTGAAGTCCCATTTAGTTCCTATGTCTTGTTTTCCTCGTGGCAGAGGAACTAAAGTCCAGACTTTGTTTCGTTCAAACTGTAGAAGCTCTTCTTGCATAGCGTCTACCCAGTTTGGGTCGTCAAGGGCTTCAGAGATCCTTTTTGGCTCGATCACACTAATAAAGTTTGTAAAGAAACAAAAGTTAGCAGTGGCAGATCTTGTTTTTATCTTTTTAGAAGGTTCGCCGATTATAAGACTTGGAGGATGGCTTTTTGTCCATTTTGTTGTTCTTGGGAGATGGTCATCGATTTCATCAAGTTGATCTTCAGAGGTTTCTAACTGTGGTTCTTGTGCAGCCTCTGTCGTAGATTTTGCTTTCGTGCTTGATCCTACAGATTGTAGGATGATTGGAATGTGTGGCGGAGTTTGTTCCTATGAGGAAGTAGAGACTAAGTCTTCTTGTTCCTCTGTTATTGGTTCCTCTGTGGTTTCTGGAGTTGGTTCTTCAGTAGCTTATGTGGTTGTTTTCCTTTTCGTATCATCTTCTGTTGGCTCCCCCTCGGCATTTGCATCTGTATGATTAACAGAGGAAGATGAATTATTTAAGGGACCAGTTAGAGAGATACCTATCGCGTTCTTGCTGACAGAAGATGATTCTCCAGAGGGATCAATGTCATCATGGAACATCTCTTGAAATAGAAGATTTAAGTCTTCTTCTCTTGTTTTTGAGATGCCAGAGGATTCCCCTTTTAGACCGAGTTCTGAACTGATTTGTTCAGAAGTCTTCTGGAAGGTATCGTCAAAAGAAACGTTTATGCTTTCTACAATCGTTCGTGACTGCAAGAGATAAACTCTGTAAGCTTTGGAAGTTGCATAGTATCCTATGAACTTGCCTTCATCTGCTTTTACTTCAAACTTTCCTCTTGCTTCTCTATCGTTTAAGACGAAGCACTTGCATCCAAATACATGGAAGAACTTGATGTTTGGTCGTCTTTTGTTGATCAAATGATATGGAGTTTTGATGTTTCTCTTTACAATGGTTGATCGATTTTGGGTATAGCAAGCGGTCAATACTGCTTCTGCCCAAAATGTCATTGGTAATCCACATGCGGTCAGCATAGTTCTGGCGGCCTCCACAAGCGTGCGGTTCTTTCGTTCAACCATGCCATTTTGTTGTGGGGTGCGTGCAGCAGAGACGTTCTGTGATATTCCTTCTTCTGTAAGATAGGCTTCAATGACAGAGTTTTTGAATTCTGTGCCATTGTCACTTCTTAGTTTCTGAATCCTACACTCATACAGAACTTGGATTTTCTTCATTAAATTTATCAGAATTTTTGGAACATCTGATTTCTTTCTGACAAATTCAACCTATGTAAATCTAGAGAATTCATCGATCAAAACAAGCAGATATTTCTTGCCACCTAGGCTCTGTGTAGATATTGGACCGCAGAGGTCAACATGAAGCATGTACAGAGGCCTAGTGTAAGATACATCAGTTTTGCCTTTATGGGAAGCTCTTTTGAGTTTTTCCATTTCGCAGGCAGAGTATAGATGATCTTTATTAAATTTGATGTTTGGTAGACCTTTTACTAGATCAAGTTTTACAATTTTATCAAGAGTATGAAAGTTTAAATGGCAGAACCCTGTTGTGCCATAACCAGGCTTTTTCACTTTTGCACGCAACAAGGCAGATTTTGTCTTTCTTGTTTTTGACATTGAAGTTCATGAGATACAAGTCGCCTCTTCTTTCTGCTCGCAGAAGTTCAATTCCTGTGTCCTCACTCTGTAGAGAGCAGAAGGTTCTTTTAAACATTACGTCGAATCTCGTATCGCAGAGTTGACTTACACTGAGAAGATTGTGTTTAAGGCCATCCATATATGCAACTTTGCATACGGTTATATTCTCCTTCTGTATGACTTCGTAGCCTTTTATGTACCCCTTTTTATTGTCTCCAAAGGTCACAGATCCACCATCTTGTTTTTCTTTGTATGTGGATAGAAGACCTCTGTCGCCAGTCATATGCCTCGAGCATCCGGAGTCTAGATACCATATTGGCACATACTGCTTCTGTAAGACAATCAAAGAGTTTTAGGTACCCATATCCAAATGGGTCCAGGTTTATCAGGGGTTTTCAAGTTTGCCTTAGCATTCTTGGTCTTTGTTTTAGCTTCTATTGAAGAAACATTTTGTTTCTTCTTACCCTTGGATTTATCATTTTCTTTGGGTACAGAGAGATGACAGTGTGGACTTTTGAAGTGTTGGTTTAATTTAAACACAAGATCAAAGCAATGACAGTATTGAATATGCGAAGAGATTTGCTTGAACTTTTCATTAAATACATTAAATGGGGGCACAGAGGCATTACAGTCTATCCTAACATTAGACTTTCTATTACAAGAAGATTTATGTAGGCTAGATTGTTGTTTGCAAAATCTTTTGTTGAGTGCGGCCTTCTGTGTACCCCTTATGTGGTGATCTTCTGCTGGTTTCACTGTCACAGAAGAAAAAGCTTTGTTAATTTTAGTCCACTTACCCTTCTGTTGCCATGTTAGTTTTTCTTTAACAGGTTTCAAGGGTTTCAAAATCTTTGAAATTGTTGGAATTTGAGTGGACATTAACTTCTTTTGTTTGAATTTCTCAAGCTCTAGAGAGGTTTTCGCTTGTATGCACATATCCACAAAGTATGGACAGATAGGAATTCCAGTGATTTTCTCCTTGGGAGGAATAGTTCTGTTAAGAACTTCAGAGGTTTGTTTAAAAAACTATGTGTCACTAGGTCCGATCTCCGACTTAGAGTCAGTCTCTGATTCGTCAGAGGATGAATCGTCCTCATAAACAGAGGTTGAGTCATTTGGTTCTCTTTCTACAGAGGCTGGACTTTCAGAACATGTGCCATAATCACTTTCTTCCTTTTCTAAGGAACTATTTTCCATGTCAACAGAGGTATATGTTAAGTCTTCTTCAGAGAGATTTTGATCATAGGTAGGTGTACAGAGGTTTTCTTCAGAGATACAAAGTTTTTCCTCTGTAGGTTTTGGCTTGAACTCAGGTGCCTCTGCGGATAATTTCTTTTCAGAATTCATCATACAGACAAATGCAACTTGAGTTTGAGTCTCGGGGTCACCAAACTTGAAGATTCCTATCTGATTTTGAGTTTTCAGATAGTTCTTAGGTTTGGACTCTCTTTTGACAAAGATTGAAGATGATAGATCTGTGTTTTCAAACCACACATTTGTCATCTTCAGAGGTTTCCTCTTGTGAGGTTCCCCAGAGACTTTTAGCCTTTTACTTACAGAGAGAAGATTTGGAAATCCAGGTTTTCTTGTATCTCCAATATGAAATAGAGAGGACAGAGATTTGTCTCTTTTGTTTCCGGTATAAGGATCTATATCACAGAAGCCAATTCCCCGTCTCCCTATTTGGGTGTTAATTTTCTCGTACACCTTCTGCGCATCTTGAATTTTTTTAATTTGAAGATCTCTTCTGAGTAAATCTTGACAGAGGACTTCTTTTTCCTTTTGAAAATAACTTTTAAGAGCTAGGATGTTCATTATGTCGCACTCGACGTCCATAAGTTCTTTGGATTTTGTTTTCAAAGAAGAATTAAGTTCATAAATCTTTTCTTTTAAAGGATTTAATTTCATGTTCCAGTTTGTTTCAATTTCTTCTTTTTCTTGAAAAATCTTAGCTTTTTCTTGAGTGAGAAGTCTAGCTTCTCTCTCATAGAAGGTGAGCTTCTTTTGAATACTTTCGCATGTCTTTTTCATTTCATTGTATTCAATGTTAAGTTTGAGCAAATCAGCTTATGTTGTATTAGAGTTAGAGTTTGAAGTGGATACCTCACTGTCGGAGTCGGAGCTGACTTCTGCCATGCCACAGAATAGAGAATTCTTCGTTTCTTCTTTGTCAGAGGATGTATCTGATTCCCAGATCTCTTTGTCACCTTAAGTGACTTCTGAGCATAGTATTCAGCTTTCTTTTTGTAGAAAGTTGCATCCCTCTGAGGGCGATTTGATTTGCTCCTGCATTCGTTGGCGAAGTGACCTGGCTTTCCATAGTTGTAGCATCCTTGGTTCTGTGTGGAGTTTCCAGCCCTGTCGTCCGACCTCTGTCGGTCACCACTTCTTTCGGTTCGGCATTCATTTGTGTATTGGCCTGGCTTACCACATTTGTAGCACTCTTGAATCTGTGAAGTGTTGCCAGCTTTGTCATCTGACCTCTGTCGGTCATTTCCTCTGTCATTTCTGTCACTTAACCTCCGTCGGTCACCACTTCTGTCGTTTCTGTCGTTTGACCCTTCTCTCTCTCGATTATCTCTTTCATATCGATCATTACCAGATTTCTTCTGGTATCCTCTGCTGAATTCCCTAGTCAAGAGAGCTAATGATTTAGCTATCGAGGCCAGGGTTATTTCTTCTTCTGTAGCTATTTCCTCTTCTTCTTCACTTTCCACCATCATGTTTTTTTTCTTTTTCTCCTTTCTTTCCTCTACTGCTTTCTCTTTCTTTGGTTTCTCTCTAGCCTCTGTAGTCTTACCAACCAATGCAAGAGGTGCAATGATCTGGGCTTTTGCTTGTGCTACCTGAGGCTCTTGTGCTGCCAATGTTCCATACATGTCTGATAGGGTCCAGGAATCTAAGTCTTGATTTGTTTGCAGAGACATAGATAACTGAAGCCATTCTTCATTCAGAGACTTCAGGAACATAACATTGTTTTCTTCAGAGGTTATGTGGATGCCGAACTTCTTGCATTTGTTTATTAGAGAGTTGAACCTATCATACGTAGTCTGCAGAGATTCTGTTGGCAGAGCTTTAAATGCATAATATTCATTTATATATTGGGCTCTGCAGTTCTTCTGGGTTTTGGCTCCTCCTTCTAGTTGTTTTTCCAGTTCTTTCCATAGATCATATGCAGATTCACATGCATCCATGGACTGGAAAAGGTCATTTGGAATGGCCATAATCAGAATTCTCTTAGTTTTATGAGCAACTTCGTATTTAGCCCAATCAGGATCAGACCATTTATCCTGGGTCTTTGGTTTCGTGTGTTCTGGGATTTCTGGTGTGTCGTCTGTGCCAGGAACACGAGGTACAGTTATCATGGGAACGAAAGTAGGGTTACGGATATAATAAACTAATTCTTTGTCAGTACCCTCAAAGAAGTGAATCATTCGAATCTTCCATTGAGGGTATTCTTCTCTAAGAAGAGTGGGATGTTTGGTTAAAGAACCAGCAGAGAGGAAGTTGTTTGTATTCGTCATTTTAGAGAAAGATAAATTATCCAGAAAAGGGTTTCAACAGCAAACTTTTAAGAGTATGAAGTGGATGCTTCGTATGAAGTTTTTAAGCTTAAAAGCTTTAAGCTGAGCACTAAAATGGTGTTTTTAACCGGAATAACAGATTCTATAAGTTTACCAAAGTTCGAATGAATCGATGATGGCATAAAAACAGAAACTGTTTGAATAAAATGAAGAACAGGTTAAAAATCCAAGTTTCTACCAAAAATCATTGTAAAGAGTGGATCCCTTGATATTAAAAATCAAGGTTTGCTCTGATACCAATTGTTGGTTCCTGTTTTCTTAACAATGATCTTAACTTTCAGTTAGTTTAGATTTAGATATGGTGCGGAAGCGTATTTAAGAACTGAAAGATAATGTAAAGGTAGAAGAACACACAATATCAAATAAACAGTATGTAAAGAACAAATGAGTATCTCCAAGATTACTGTTTGATATTTATCAAGAACACCAAGAACGTAACAAGAATTCTGCTGGTGTGTGTGTTTGTGCGTAGCTTAATTATCCGATTCTTGTTCTTGTTTTTAGAAGAACTCAACATGAGTCTTCTATTTATACTACTACAAAGGGGACATACTTTAGACAAAGAGGACCGATCTACAATAGACAAGATCGTATGAACAGTAGCAGGTACGATGTTCATTTAATGCGCATGTTCCAATTCTGACAGAGCCCTATCATAGTTTGACACGTGTAGTTGATGTCAGGGCACGCCTAGAACAAGTGGATGAACGGATCCTGGAACAGTCGAAAGATATTTGTAAATCTTCTAAGTCTTCAGTATAAACCGTAGAGGCTCTGTCAAGGATGACAGAGGTTCTGCGGCTCGGTCCTCTGTGAGCAGTCTTCTGCTGATTCTTGCCTTCGGTATTCTTGGGTTCTTCTGCAGAGCCTCTGTGGGTTACTTCTGTACTTGGACTATTTTCACTACTTTCACAAACAGAAAGATTGGAGCTAACAAGACTTTATATATTTGAAGACACTCTATATCGTTTATTGTGTTTAGAAGTAACATCTCGTTCTTTAGAATGGGGGTGTTACATAAAAGGTCTCTGTTGAGCCATTTGCTCCTTGTGGCTATAAATACCCCTGTTAGTTCCAACTGTAAAAGTCACAACATCCATACAACATTTTGATATCATAATAGTATCGTCTCTTAACTAAAAAATGGCATCATCTTCTAACCCATCGTCTACACAATAAATGCCCGTTCAACTCAAACTGGCGATACAAGAAAGGGAAGCAGAGATAGCGCAATTGACAGAAGAGTGGAATCAAATGATGGCCAGGAAGGCTGCACACCTGCAAAGGATCAAACAGGAAGAAAAGGAGATCAAAAGGATGAAAGGGGAGATAAAAGATAAGGAGTCCCGTATTCGTCGAGAAAACTTAGAAATTCACCACATTATGCAAGACTTCGTAGTTCTTCAAGCGAAGGTAACCGAGAAGCAATCCTGGATTGATCAATGTAAGGCAATTTATCCTTAGGTCATGCTACGAGTGTTGCTTTCGTACTTTGTTGTTTCTGTGTTGTTGTTTTGTACTTTCCAGTTGTGTGTTGTTGTTTCGTTCATTTTCTGTTTCTATGTTGTTGTTTTCTGTTTTTAAGTTGATGTTTCATGTTGAAGTTTGCTCATGAATAAAGGTCTTATATTTGTCTGAAAAGTAGTGTAAGAGTAGTATTTAATTAGTCTGAAAAGTAGTATGAAAAGTAGTATGAAAAGTAGTCTTTAAAGATAAGTGATTCATATTAAAATTACAAGTCATAGAAGTTATACAAGATTATTTCATAACAAACACATACTAATCGGTACAGTACAAAATTATCCAAATTTGAGGCTACGGCTACACGATGGTTGGGTTTTTGACAATCCATGTCGACTTCTTACATGCTCTGGCGAGAGGAGTCTCAAAGTGTTAATCTCCACTTTCTTGTTGTACACTTCAATCACAGTATGGCCGTCAACATACTGATGTATGTTGGTTGCATCTTCGTCGGTACTCAATTCTACCAGTCTAGTCAAGAAGTCTGCATTCGGCTCCTTAAAATACAACATATAATATTTTGGTTCTTCATAGTCCAGCTCTTTCATGATCTGTTCAAGCAGTTGCATAGAAAGATCGTCCACATCTAACATGTCAACATAAATTTCTTGACCACAAAAATAATGTCTTGTAGGTGGTTCTGTGAAGTACCCACCATGGTTGACTTTCATGGTGAACAACTGTGGATATGCATCTGTTGATGAACATTAATATAGTTAGGTGGTAGAACAACGGTACTAACAAGCAAAACCCAAAGAAACATGCACACTAACCATATAACTCTTTGCCAGTGTCTGAAAGTGATTCAGATAAACGCCTAAAGCACCAAACATGAAAATTTGGGGATGCCATGTAAGAATACGTTAACGAATACTATGTTCCCGTATATGTGTTTTACGACTAATCTAGCGCGGGGTATTTATAGGCAAATGTGGATGCCGGTTCGCATTGAAAAGTATGAAAAACGTGAAAAAGTATGAAAACGTGGAAAGTGAGTTGTCTTGTCCTATAATGCTTTTGTTTTGGTTCAAGTATTCATATGTGCAATACTTTAACAAAATAATAAACAAAATTATAACTTCAAGTTAAATACTTTAACAAAATAATTAACAAAGTTAACACTAAAAATAACAATAGTTTAATGTTACATACTACATAATATTAAAATACAAACAACCTATTAATCTAACCGAAAGTACAATGCAAATAAACGGTCTCCGCCATATGTTTCCGATAGTTGATGGCCTCTTGTTCGGTGTCCCCCTCTACACATGCTGGCATAATGCCGTCAATCAAATTGTTGAGGTTACGACATAACCAGACACCGCAATCCGCATTAATCCCTGTGTCACGGTGCATTTTTGACGAACCAATGGCGGAAGTGCTCTGCACGCTCGTGACGTCTAAGGTCGTTGATCAGTCTAAGTAACCTCGACAGCTGAGACTTAAATGTGCTAAGGCGCTAGCTCAAAGCAAGGTCGTAGACCGTGCTACGGGAGCTGTCATATATAATCAACAACATACGATCGATCTTGAACATCCCGATCACCCAATGAATGGGATGAATGCAGATGGGGATGTACACCTGAAATATTATAATATTAGACAAATAGTTAGCAACAAACAACTTAAATAAAATAGATGTAAATTGATTTTCATACCGTATCGAGGTCCGCCCAAGCAAGCCCTTCCACACCATTGTAGAGCCGATACACGGAATCGGCACCTTGATCCGCCAGGACCATCATTTCAAAGAAACTACTTATCATGATCGTCCACGTCGTGGATGGAGGACGCGCCGATTAGAGCATGCTGACCCAACAGTCGATATGCTATACACAAAACTTAGATTGTTAGACATGTAATATAAAATATATTTTATTATATGACTATAGTTAAACTTCAATACTAACCAGATCCTCCAGTTCAGAGTCAGTCGGGTTAGATGCCATCAGTACTTCAAAAAATCGGTTGGAAATGTCCAGGTTGGCGTAAAGGGTGTATATCAGGCGGGGGAGGTAACCAGTCCGGCACAAGTCCAATATATCCGACGCCGAAAGGCGCTCTGGTGAAGTCACATTTCCATTTCCCACTTTCTTTCCCGCCCCCTTTCCCTTTCTCGCTCCCTTTGCATTCACCATTGGCATGGCTTTCTTCACAGGTACTGCTGTGGTAGATCCTTGCCTTGTCCATGGGCTACCAAAAATTGCTGCAAAGTCCCCTATTCCGAACCGGCCTAGAAGGTCCTACCACCTCCGTCTATGGTGCTACCACATCCATCGGGTCAACTTCCGGCTCCAAGAAGTAGTCATCGTCAATTTTCGGCTCACTGAAGTGCTCTTCCGCCGGGATGGTGTCAATCCCCGACCCCATCGACTGAAAGTTAAGTTATTCTATATTTTAAGTACAATTTCATTATGTTCACAATTAAACAAAAACTACCAAGATAACTTACATTTTGCGGCCTGTAAGGTGGCGGTGTGACATACGACGACCTCGACATATCGTAGGTCGTCGACATTTTTGGTCTGTAACAGTCTGCGTGCGATATCCCAAGGAGCTCCGTCAATGATGGCGTGTACGTAGCAGAGAAATACCCCTCGGACATCCCAAACTGCGTGACATTGGTCATTATAAGATTTACAAAGTTAATAACAAAAATACAACTATAATGGGTACTCGTCGTGACTTACACTTTGGGGAATGATGTGGTGGATGTAGTGTCGAACGTTGTAATTTGGGGTGTATAACCCTCTGCCTCCGACATCCCAAAATGCATGACAATTTTCATTATAAGAGTTACAAACTTAGGAACTAACATATAAATATAATGGTTATTCAATGTGACTTACAGTCTGCGGGAATGGCGGATATGATGTGGTGCCAAAGGTCGTCATTTGGGGTGTGTAACCCCCTGCCTCCGACATCCCAAACTGCATGACATTTTTCATTATAAGAGTTACAAACTTAGGAACTAACATATAACTATAATGGTTATTCAATGTGACTTACAGTCTGCGGGAATGACAGATAGGATGTGGTGCCAAACGTCGTCATTTGGGGTGTGTAACCCCCTGCCTCCGACATCCCGACCTGCGTGACATTGGTCATTATAAGATTTTCAAACTTAAGAACGAAAATATAATTATAATGGTTATTCGTCATGACTTACACTTTGCGGGAATGATGGATAGGATGTGGTGGCAAACGTCGCCGGTGCCCCCTGTCCGAACGGAGCGGATATCGGCATCGTACTCGACAGCTAAAACAAATTTGGATCATAATATTAATATACAAACTAAAAGATCGTGGGCGACAAATTAAGTTAAACACTAACCTGAACAGCGCGAAACTTTCTGTTGAAGTCCTCCAGATCTTGAAGACGTCTGTCTACTCTCCCGTGTACGTAGTTCCACAGATCGTCAACCCTCTTATGATATGGGTCGGGGTGTGGCGTATCATGATGGGAGGAGCAAGGGGGCGCCTCGTATTGATCGTGAGGCCTGGAAGAATGGTCAGGCCTCGCGTCATCTTCCTCATCTTCGTCGGATGAGGAACTGGACCCAGCTAGGGAAGGAGAGGACAGTCGAGCCCTCTTCGATCGTTGGCTTTCCGCCTCTCTGTCAATAAAGGCCACGCTATTTCTGTACCAAGGTGTGTCCCTCTCGGCATCCGTAGGCAGAAGGATTGCGAGAGGTGCAAGCGTCGGCTAAATATATGGTAAAACACATAGTAAAAGAACTTACGGTTCTAGCTGAGCTGAAGAAGGCAAGGCAACTCTGCTTATTCAGGGAAACACCCCGGTCCCAACGGGTTCCCCTAATAAACTTGTCGGTGCGCAGGGTGAAATGTTCACGGGAGATGGGAAACATCTCCAGAATCCATATCTGGAATTACACAAGATCAAATATGTAAAAAGGAAAGCAAACAGTTTGTACGTATTATTATTTATGTTATAGTACTTATCTAACCTTGAAGGCGTATGTAAATCCACACATATTCATCTTGCAAGTCCTATCGGCGCGTCTGGCAATGGCTCGGTGCATCTGTCTGTATGTATGCGTCCAGATGTGGCTACCCCATGGATACCTGTTAAAGTCATCCAAGTCCTCGACGGCCCTAAGAACCCTCTCGGAAACAGTCTGACTCCACTCACGGCCCATAAAGACCATATCTACCATCAGCACCAAGCATACACGGTCCACTCACGGCCCATAAACACCTCGGTCCCAACGGTTCCCCTAATGAACTTGTCGGTGCGCAGGGTGAATTGTTCACGGGAGATGGGAAACATCTCTAAGATCCATATCTGGAATTACACAACAAGATTAAATATGTAAAAAGGAAAGCCAAACAGTTTGTACGTATTATTATTTATGTTATAGTACTTATCTAACCTTGAAGGCGTATGTAAATCCACACATATTCATCTTGCTAGTCCTGTCGACGTGTATGGCGATGGCTCGGTGTATTTGTCGGTATGTATGTGTCCAGATGTGGCTACCCCACGGATACCTGTTAAAGTTATCCAAGTCCTAGACGACCCTAAGGACCCTCTCGGAAACAGTCTGACTCCACTCACGGCCCATAAAGACCATATCTACCATCAGCACCAAGCATACACGGACAACATCCTCGTCGTTTAGGGCACCAAGGCCCTCTTTCATCGTGTTCACGACTGTCTTAAGCTTCAAATGAGATGGTGACACGCCAGGCCAAAGCCTACCAACGAAGGAAACATCTGCTAAGAGAGGAAGAGGTGATGCTCGTCCAAAATGTAGTCTTATAATTAGACAGAACTCATGACGCCCAAACCGCATGTGATGCACGGACACATATAATACATCTCCTCCGGATCAGGATTGGAGACATCGACAGCTGTAGAAACATGTGGACTAGCATGGGGTCGCCACCGGTCAAGGAAAGTTCCAGCCATGGACCGAAAGGTGTCCCTCTAAAGATCTCCCGAACTCTACCTTCGCTTTCACCTAACAGTGCGAAGCGGTCTCTCATCTCTACCACGTAGCCAATGCGGCATTTTAATGTCAGGTCGATGTAAAAAAAATGAGCATACATAGAAATTCACAGATGTTATAGTTATTATTTTAGTTTTCGAAAAGAAACCACTCAATCTTTTGGACTTCCAGGTAGCAGGGGAATCACAAGGATTGCTTAAGTCCCCACATACCTTAGGGCTATTTACACCCGTTTGACAAAATCCAAATAGATATGTTGCGATTTATTTTATTTCAATATAACATTGTTAATTATAGATGTTTTTTCTTGTATGGTTTTTTTTCTTGATAATTATTCGTCTATTTTAGTTTTCGAAAAGAAACCACCCAATCTATTGGACTTCCAGGTAGCAGGAAATCACAAGGATTGCTTAAGTCCCCACATACCTTAGGGCTATTTACACCCGTTTGACAAAATCCAAATAGATATGTTGCGATTTATTTTATTTCAATATAACATTGTTAATTATAGACGATTTTTCTTGTATGGTTTTTTTCTTGATAATTATTCGTCTATTTTAGTTTTCGGAAAGAAACCACTCAATCTATTGGACTTCCAGGTAGCAGGGAATCACAAGGATTGCTTAAGTCCCCACATACCTTAGGGCTATTTACACCCGTTTGACAAAATCCAAATAGATATGTTGCGATTTATTTTATTTCAATATAACATTGTTAATTATAAACGCTTTTGGCAAGAGGCCAAAATGAATTTGAGTTTGACATGTGAAGCCAATTTAAATGTTTTATATCTTCATACCATTTATGGATCTTTCGGTAAAATGTTACATATACATATAAGGGCTTCGGAAGTGTGACTTCCAAAATTTATTTATGAGTAGGAAACTCAAAAGAAAGATAAACAATTAAATAAAAACAATTTACCAAAGTTTAGGGATCTAACTTGTAAAGTATCAAAGATAAGGGACCTAAGTTGTAAATTACAAAAGATAGGGACCTAAGTTGTAAATTATAAAAGATAGGGGACCTAAGTTGTCATTCACCAAAGTTTAGGGACCTAAATTGTAATTTAGCAAAGTTAGGGACCTAACTTATCATTTAGCAAAGTTTAGGGAACTAAATTGTAATTTAGCAAAGTTAGGGAACCTAAGTTGTAATTTAGGTCCCTTATAGGGACATAAGTTGTCATTCATCAAAGTTTAGGGACCTAAGTTGCCATTTAGCAAAGTTTAAGGACCTATATTGTAATTTAGCAAAGTTAGGGGACCTAAGTTGTAAACACTCTAACATATATTTTTATAAAAAACACTCTAACATCTTTTTTTTTTAAAAACACTCTAACATCTTTTTTTAAAAAACACTCTAACATCTTAAAAAAAAACACTTTAACATCATTGTTAAAAAAACACTCTAACATAATTTTTATAAAAAACATTCTAACATATATTTTTTTAAAAACACTCAACATTTTTGTTAAAAAAACACTCTAACATAATTTAAAAAAACAAAACACAATACTTTATAATAAACACAACACACTTAACTATTGAAATTGAAGTGCAATTTGAAGCTCTCTTACAACCTTAGCGAATGTAGGACGTTTTGTGTGATCTTTGAGCAGACATTAATCCAGGTTGATTGAAAACAGATTCAATACAAAATTGTCAAGAGCAAAATAACATGTTAATACCTAATAATGAATCGATTAAAACATGTATAAGATGTAAACTAGGGTTAAGATCATACCGAATTGGCGACAAAGATCGAGGATCTGCAAGCAATAGGGGAAAAAACTAAAAAGTGATAAAAAAAATCTAGCTAAGCTAGTGAAAAGAAAAGTGACTACAGAAAATGCAAAGTCGAGATAACCATTCAAATATCAGAAAAAAATCATCACTGATCACCAACTCAGAAGAAAAACATTAAAATCATAAAACTAACCAAAAAATGACCTAACAATAACATCCCCTTTTGGAAAACAATAACAGCATCCCCTTCACTTTCACTCTTTCCGGTACCTTAATCACTGATAACTTTTACATGAACATCGGTCACATCCTTTGCAATGGATTTAGCGACAATAAAAATATTGTTTTACTTTTTTTATAGTAGAAAAACAAAATTGTTTTAAAACTATTTTTAAAACTATTTTTAAAATAACACAATAAAAATATTGTTTTACTTTTTTTATAGTAGAAAAACAAAATTTAGAAAAAATGGCTAAAATGGTCCTTAACTTAACGAAGTTAACGAAAACGTTAGTCGAGGACCATGGCCAAGAAAAACTGAATACCACAAGGACCAAATCCACAATAAATATAGTATAGAGACTTTAGTCACAAAAACCATCAAAGCACAGGGACCAAATCCACAATTCACTCTATAATTAAAATAATTTATTTTCATTTTGCCCGAAAGGATGATCGAGAGGCTTCCTTTCTTTTATTTTTTGAAAGGCACTATTAATGTATTTGGCAAAGGCTGCAACCGAAATGATGTGACATAATTGATTTTCAATATTCCGTTGACTTTTTAATCTACTTTTTTGCTATTTTATCGTTTTAAAATAAATATTTGAGTAAATTACGATTTTCGTCCATGTGGTTTGATATTTATAAAGATTTTTGTCCCTGATTTTTAAAAACTGCTTTTTTCATCCATGTGGTTTTTATTTCACTTTCATTTTCGTCCCTCCATCCAACTTAGTTATAATTAGACGTTAACTCATGCAAAAATGATTGAGTAAATTACATATTTGGTCCTTGTGGTATACTTCTTTTACATTTTTATCCTCAATATAAATAGTTTAAAATTTTTACTTTCTACTTTTTTTTATATTTTTTTATATTTTTTATATACATTGATGTTTATATTAATTATATTGTATATTTTCAAAATTATTATAACTTTAATTTTTAAAATAATCAAATAATTTCATCAAAATTATTGATAAGTACATAAAGTTTTTTCTCATAGTTTTTTGTTGAAATCTCTTAAAATTAATATATTTTATTTATTGATTTATTAAAACTTTTTATTTACTTTAAGTTTGCATTGGAAGAAGTTTAAAAAAATTGTTAGAAAAAAATAGTTTTATTTTATAACAACCGGTTGCTTTTTTTATTATATGCAGTTTACTCTCACTATTCCATATTTTCATTTAAATTTTATTTTTTATCAACTAATTAAATTTGTTTAATATTAAAATTAAGTGTGAATGAGTGGTCTTTCAGGATTGGTCGTTGTGTGTCACCACCTCCCACCTATCCTACACATTCGATCAAGGTTCTCACTGCGAAGCTGTAGTAAAGGTGCACGAGGTCCTACCGTCTAGCCGTTGGTACTCCGCATCTTCACGGAGAATTTAATTTCACCGGGTCCATGTCGGAGACAGCAAGGCAGTCGTTACACCATTCGTGCAGGTAACTACTTATGCGACAAGGAATTTCGCTACCTTAGGACAGTTAGAGTTACTGCCGCCGTTTACCGGGGCTTCCATTCAAAGCTTATAACACTTCTCCTTTTGACTTCCCCCCCCCCCCCCCCACACACACACACACATATATATATATATATATATATATATATATATATATATATATATATATATATATATATATATATGTTGAGTTCCAGTGAGAAGTGCTAAATTTGGTGAGAATCATAAGAAGTGGTTATCCACCATTGTATGAGAAATGGACGAACATTAAGATGAGATGCACCGAGATATGACGCACCATATTAATTCCCCTTTAAACCACAATTCATGGGAGGGTATTTGATTAAAAGTGATCAACGATTTAAAAGTACTTCTCACAGTTCTCACAAAATATGACACTTCTCACATGATCCCATGTCTAAATATATACATATACAAAATCAAGTTAACGTTATCACATCATTTTAGACAACAGAGGCATCGGCATAAAATCTTTTCGATAATTTGGAGGCCCATAAGTTTTCGATAAGAGATGAAAACAAATATAAAATAGCAAAAGAAGTTGATAAATATTAGTTTACTTTTGTTTATTCTAATTTTTATTGTGGGTTAAATAATTAAAATTCCAAAAGTATTCTCACATTTTCCTAGAACATATGTGTTCTCGTTCTAATTTTTATTACGGGTTGTGTGTGCGTGTGCGTGCGCACTCACACATGCTTATTATTAATATTAGAAATGTACTTGCCCAATAAGTCAATAAATAAAAAATATTAATTTTAAGAGATTTCAACCTAAAGCTCTGGAAAAAAGATTATGTATTTTATCACTTGTTTTAATGAAACTATTTGATTATTTTTATAGTTAAATTAAAGTTAAAATATTTTGAAAATATATAGTATATTTAATAGAAGAATAAATGTCTTGATAAAATATAGTAAAGAAAGAAGAAGTAAAAAATAGAAAATTTAAACTATGTAATTAATTTAAGGATAAAAATGTAAAGATTAGTGTACCACACGGACCAAATATGTAATTTACTCAAACACTTTTTGCATGGGTTAACGTTTAATTTAAACTAAGTTGGATGGAGGGACGAAAATGGAAGTGAAATAGAAACCACATGGGTGAAAAAAGCAATTTTTAAAGATAAGAGACGAAAATCGTTATTAGTATCAAACCACAGGGACAAAAATCGTAGTTTACTCTAAATATTTACAGTATTAATTTATTTTTTCTTAAAATAAATGTTAATTCTTAATAATAATGTTTATTTTCCTATTTATTCCCAATTATGTGATTAAGAAAATGTTTTCCTATGATTAAAAATAAATTTATCATGTAATAATTACATATTTTTAAATCTATTTAATTCTTACAATTATTTTAATTTAGACCACTTAATTTTAAATCAATAATTGGATCCCTCCTTGTTAAAATAGGAAAAAGACGATTTTAGTAAATAAATTTGCTCTATCAATAATACAATATTATATGTAAAAGTTTAATATTTTAATCTTTTCACCAATTATGCTAAAATAGAAAAAAAAATTAAGTTTTAGCAATATTTTTGTTTCAACAAATATACTATCTTGCATGCAAAGAAACATAATATTTTAATCTTTCCATCAATAAAAATACATTGAAATAAAATGTTTAGCATTGAGAAATATTATATTTTAATAATATAATCAATACTACAATCTTTAAAATAGAATAGTTGTTAGAGTTGGAAGTGATTTTTTCTAAAGATTTTGAGTTTTGATATAGCATAGATGTTGAAGATGGTCTAAATGTATCATGTTTAACTACTTTCATCTTCACATGATCACATCTATCATGCATTTTACATTTTGAATCCATGATTTTGACCTAAAATAGGTGCATGAGTATATAGAGAAAATGTTATTTGTACCCCCTTTATATTAGAATGAGGGTCAAGTAATGGATAGAAAATAAACTACTAGATAGATGTGTATTTAATTACTTCATCCCGTACATATAATAACCATGGACGGAACTACGTAGACACCAAATAATACATATGCTCCATCTAAGATTTTAACAATTGATAAACGGGGAAAATGTAAAGTCCATGTTTTCCTTTGTGTGCAAAGATGTTGTTTTATCATTATTATTATTATTATTATTATTATTATTATTTCTCTTCATACTTTAAATATTCGAAATTAAAACCAAAAAAGTATTAAAAATATCAGCACCCATTATTTTGATTATGTATTTTCAAATTAAAACCAAAATTGAAAAAGCGAGTATACTCTTCGTTTCAATTTAGGCATCGTTTCGCAAAAAAAATCTAGCTTATAAGCTAGTTTTTTTTTGGATATATGTTTGGATGACCATAAGACAGCTTCTTGAAACGCTACTTGAAGTAGCTTTTGAGTAGCTTTCGAGTAGCTTTTTGTAAATATTTACAATATTGCCCTCATTATTATTAATTAACTATTATTACAAATAAATATTAATTTTTTAAATTTAATTATTATTAATTAATTAATATTAACTGAAAATTATTAAATTATTAAATTTTAATTATTTAGAGATATTGTTGATAATATAAATTATTTTTATATATTTTTTAATATTAATCAATATATTTTAATTATCAATTACTATTATTTTTTTGATTATTGTTTGATTTTTCTTTTATTTTATATGTAACGGTTATTTAAAAGTATAGGTTAATATATATTTTTTCTAAAACTTGTTTTTACAAATTCAAAATTTATAGTATATATGTAATAATAAAATTTAAATTATTTTAATTAACATGTTATATTATTTAATTTTTCTTTACTACATTGGTTATATTTATTAACATATTATATTCCTATAAATTTGTTTTAATTGTATAATTAAATATTGTAATTGATAATTTTTTAATATGCCATTTTTAGTCATTTTACATGTTTATAAGCTAGTTTTGCCAAACGTGACTTTTTCATCAGCTAGTTTATCAGCTACCAGTTAGCTTATGAGTCAACAGCTAGCTTATCAGCTAGTTTGCCAAACATAGCCTTAGGGCCTATTTGTTAGCAGCTTAATGAGCTTAATGGGACTCAACTTATTCAGTCAGCTATACATGACCGTTTGATAGTGGCTTAATGATATAGAAAGTGACTTATTTATTAAGCTTTTAGGATGAAGCTTTATGCAGAAAGCCAAGTTTTATTAAATGTAACAAGGTTTCAAAAGTCAGTGATAAAGTTTTAAATTTATTTTTTCTTTTATCCATTTTTATAAAATTAGGTGTCAAGTTTATCATTCATTTCGTTGTAAGACCTTTCGTAAAAATTTTGTAAGCAGATATCTACGTTCTCGTTATCGATCAAAATAGGTATAAAATAGAAAATTTGAAATTATATATGTATATATATTGTAAAATAAAAGCTTTGTGACAACTAAATAAGAACTAAATCAAAATCTGTTACATTTTGATATATTTTGCCCTAATAAAAACTCACAGTCTCATTAATATGTTCGAAAAAATGAAAACTCAGTGTTTCCTGTTATAAAAATGCTCAATGCTCTCTCTATCTTAGCCCCCCTCCCCCCCCCCCCCCCCCCCCCCAATAATAACCCTCTAACAAAAAAAAACAGTTATAAAAAATTACACCAAATTATGTAAAAAAAAACCATTTTGAAATAAGGTTTGTGTTTATGATCATAGAATACGCAAACCATACTTTCAACCCAAGGACAAAAAGTATGTCGTAAACACGTATAGCTTATAAAAGTAGTATTGATGCTTCAAAGATTCAAAAAAGGTTTTTGAATGCTTGAGGCATTAGGAAAAAATAAGTTCAACAAGAGTGTGTAAAATAACAACAAGTATCATACAAACCCTCCCTTTACCCCTCCTCTCCTTTCCCCTCAACCATCACAAAAACTACGAAAATCGTTACAAAAATCAACCGATCACATCAGTTTTCAACATTTTTTTCTGTCAAAATGACAATAAAATCAATCATTTTTTAGTACAGTGGATTTAATAATGAATGTTAAAGTTTAACTATCAAAATAGAAACAAAATGAATATGTTATATTTATTGTATATTGTAATTTGTCCAAATTCAAATAAAATCTTTTTAAGTGTCATTTATATTTATTTTTACAAATATTTTTTTAAGAGAACCTTTTTATTTTGTTTTTATTAGAGCAGTGAACGAGGAGCATATGTATGTTTTATGTGTAAATTGGTGGTTTGACTTTTTTTTTACCTTTTGTTAGCTGTTAGCGTTGTTTGATTGGTATTAAGTTATATGTAGATAAAATTGTTTTTATGAATCAATCTGGATGTATATATTAAGAATGTTTTTCTGAGGGTTTTCTTAATAGATGGAATAAGCGTGTTTTTTTTATTGAAAGGGGTAGGTTTGAGAAAAAAACTTGGATTTTTGAATAAAACACCCCTTAGAAACTTACTAAATAAGTCACTTTCTATATCATTAAGTCACTACCAAATAGTGATGTATAGTAGGCTAAATAAGTTGTGATTCCCATTAATCTCATTAAGTTGCTAGCAAACAGATCCTTAGTAATCTTTTGATATTCATTTTATAGCTATATGTTATCTACTTTTTTTTTGAAAAGCAATCACTTGTATTATATAATCATAAATCATACAACAGGAGCCACCATACATATTTGGAACACAGGAGACTAATACCCATGCACCACCCCATCAGATTACAAATGCCCTCGATTTACCTACATCTTTATTTGCGACAGCTGCACCATCACCATTTGCGAGGTGCAAATTGGTTGCAAGTGCAGGTCTTACGAAGCACATGCTGGTTTCGCCATGGTTCGCAGCCAAAACCCGTGCCTTACGTTGTCGCCGGGTCTGCGAGCCATTCCGTCCAACCCCTTATTTTTCCTTTCGATCTTTTCGCGAGCCATTCAAATATTTTCCTTTGAAATTCAAAGAATAGGTCCGAAATTTTCGCCATGAACACCATCTTATTTCTATGTCCCCAAATAAAATACATTAGCGACCATTTGACTCCCGTCCACACCGAACTTCCTCTCACGATCTCCTCTTTTGGGTTATTTTCTTGTAGTACATCTTGTATATTTTCAGCATCCTCTAGGTTTCTCTTCCACCATTTCCCGGTAAGATTCCATAGCCTATTAACCTCCGGACATGTCACAAGTGCATGATCTAAGGATTCTACACTTCCCCGCACCGTGGACAAAGTGTCGAGTCCAAATCAATTCCCATTTTGTCTAACGTTACTCTACATGGAATTCGACCCAATCGTACTCTCCACATAAAAATACATACCTTCCTTGGGACTAACGTTGACCATTTCGTTTGAATCGCTTCTTCACTTGCATTGTCCTCTATTACCTCTTGAATCTATCGCATTCCTTTAACTGTATTTTCCTTCGAGTCATCCATTAGCCACTCCGCTTCATCCTCCTTCCTTCGTTCGGTGCAAATCCGAACAGCTTGTTCATTAGATCATCGAGCTCCCCTTTTTCTCTTCCTCTCGGTTGTCTCCTCCATTTCCATTTCCACCGCCATTCACCGTCGACCCATTCTCCCCTTTCCGCGATACTTGCATCTTTTTGCTCCTCCAATTGGAAGAGTCTTGGCTAGTTTTCTTATAGGCTTTCGGTATCGATCCATCTCTCCTTCCAAAACTTTGTATCCTTCCCATTGCCGATTTTCTTCCCAAATGATGTCGTGAAATTTATGCCTTTGCTATCCAATTCCGTCCCAAGCCGTATTATGCTTGACCATGTCGTACCTGCACCATTAAAACAGAAAGATTTACCCCATAATCCCCCCATCCCCATATAAGCTTTTGATTACTTGTACCCATAGCGCATCCTTTTCGGTAAGGAAACGCCACCACCATTTTCCCAAAAGAGCCTGGTTCATCGTCCCCAAACTCCCAATGTTTGCCCCCCCCCCATTCCCGAAATTTTTTAAAGTCTTTGCCCACTTTACCCATACCACTCCCTTACTCATGTTATTGCCATCCCCCCCTCCCCAAAAAAATCTCGATCTCATTCTCTCACACTCTTTCACCACTCCACTCGGGGCACGAAACAACGAGAAGTAATACAACGGTAAGCTACCCAAAACCGATTAAACCAAAGTAAGTCTACATCCGAAAGAATTGAGTTTCGCTTTCCAAGTTGCAAGTCTTTTTCTTACCTTTTCTACGGCCGGCCTCCAATGCTCTAATCTTTTCATTGTGGATCCAAACGGGAGTCCGAGATAAATGAAAGGTAGTCTTCCAAATCCACAACCCACACTTCTCGCCCAATTAGATACTTCCTCTTCCTCCACACCCACTCCAAAGATTTTACTCTTCCGGACATTCTTTGAAAACAAAGTAAAATCTTTAAAAGATTTTTTAAATTAGAGATGCTCCAATTCCCGAAGAACACCACATCATCCGCATATTGCAAATGGGATACCGGGACTTCATTTTTCCCGACTTTTATTCCTTCGTAAATACCTTTTTTTACCGCTTCGTTTATCAAAAGATGAAGGCTTTCGGCTACGATGAGGAAGAGGAAAGGGGCAAGAGGATCCCCTTGTCTAATACCTCTCCTCATTTGGAACTCCTTGGTCGGGGACGCATTGATTAGTACCGACGTTGTTGCGGAGCTAAGGCACGCTTCTATCCAATTTACCCATTTATAGCCGAACCCCATCTTTCTCAAACTATCAAGTAGGAATGACCATTCGATTTTGTCGTAGGCCTTCTCAAAGTCCACTTTTTTTCTTCCGAACATCGTCAATAACTTCATTTGCAATCAACACTCCATCTAAAATATATCGACCTTTAATGAAAGCACTTTGTGGATTACTAATGATTTTGCCCACCACCTTTTTTAATCTTTCCGCCAATAATTTTGTGATTATTTTGTATAAGATGACGATTAGACTTATTGGTCTAAAGTCTCGAAGTTGCGATGGAGAGTCAACTTTTGGTATTAGAGTTAGAAACGATGAATTGCACCCTCCACTTATCTTTCCTCTCTCCCAAAACCATTTTATTGCCCGACTTAAATCTTCCTTCACTACCTCCCAAAACTTCTTCAAAAACCCGACCGTGAATCCATCCGGGCCCGGAGATTTATTATTTCCACAACTCCTTACAGCGCTCCATAATTCTTCTTCTTCAATCGGTCTTTCCAATTCTATCACGTCCTCTGCAGAATTTTTTGAGTATTTCTCTGCACATAATTTCGGCCCATCACCGAATTGTGAAGAGAACTTACCTCTAAAGTAATCTAAGGCATGATTCTTTATCTTGTCCGGGTCTTCCGTCCATCCTACGTTCGTGTGCATTCCTCTTATCGTGTTCTTCCTCTCCCGTTGTTTAATTGCCGCATGAAACATTTTTGAGTTTTCGTCTCCATGGATCACCCACTTCGCCTTTACCTTTTGTTTATCCATTTCTATTTTTTCTTTTCGAGGTCCAACAATTTATTTCTTGCTTGAACTCATCTTTCTCTATCCCCCCCATCCTAACCATTTCCTTCTGCCCCCCTTTCCAATTTGATTACCTCCTCCTTTGCGATCCCCAATTCGGATTCTATTTCCCAAAATTTCTTGTTTGCCCATGTCTTAAGATCATTCTTGACGTTTTTCAATCTGTCCCGAAATATACCATCTGGCCACTTTGATGTTACCTCTTTGTTCCATGCAGTTTTAACCACGTCTTCTATTCCATCCTCACTAAGCCATGAATGAAAGAACTTGAACGGTTTAGGTCCAAAGTCCTTTATGTCTTCAAATAACATGATCGGTGCATGATCCGACCATTTTCTCTCCAAAGTTTTCACACCCAATTTCTTCCATGTAACCCCGAATTCGCTCGTCATCAAGAAGATGTCGAGTTTACTGTGCTTTAGCCCGTCGTCACTAACTCTTGTAAATTTCTTTCCAATTATCGGTACTTCTATTAAATCACTCCTATTTATGAACTCGTTGAATTCCTCCGCACCTTTCATGTTTGTGACCGAGTTGATTCTTTCGGTCTCGCTTCTTACTTCATTGAAATCACCAAATACACACCAACAAATCTCCTCTTTTGTGACGTATGATTCTAACCTTTTCCACACCTCCATTCTCTCCTTAAGATCATTTGGTCCATACACGTTAATCAACCCAATTTTCCTCTTCTCCCCTACCCAAGTACCAATTACCACAAGGAAAGACGCCTCCCTTACTACGGTCTCACTAGAAAAAACTTTTTTATCCCACATTGTGATAAGCCCCCCGGATTTACCTATAGCATTTTTTTGCCAAAATTCCACATCCACCCCTTGCCAAATTCCCGCCACGTGAGTTTTATCCCAATTTTTTACTTTCGTTTCTTGAATACCAACCACCCAGGGTTTTTCTTTCCCTACAATCTCTCGTATCCATCTCCTTTTTTCCCACGACCCTAATCTGCGTATGTTCATTGAGACTATCTTCATTATACAATAGAGTTAGATCGATCCATAACTTCCGTTGAGTTACCGCTGTCTTTGGGGTTGCTTTTCGCCTGTGACCCAGCTCTTTGGTTATTCCATTCCATTCCCAAAATGTTGCCAAATTCTTTTAACGCGTCTATGGACTCCTTGCTCCCCAATTCATTGCAGATTGCCGTGTGCAAGATTGAGTTTGATGATCCCTTCTTGCCTATTCAGCTGCTCGATACTTTCCTTTCCAAATCATTACCTGTCCCTTTCTTCGCTCCTGTCTTCCTACCGCTTCTCCTGGCCATCTGTTTAATCAGATGGAAGCTGACTTTGCCCCCACCAAAATTCGTGCCTTCACATTTTTTCCCTTTTGACTTACCAGCAGGCGTTTTCTGTCCGTGAAAGTCCAATTTCGTTCGCCCCCCCATCCATCTCCAAACCTGATCTTTGATTAATTCTCCCTGCTTGTTCGTGATTTTTTCTCTCGTCAAATGCTTTTGAGGATTTGCCTACTGTTGTTTTATTAGGCCCACTTTGATTTTGGTTATTAATTGAGTTGCTGTTGGCCTACCTTGAAATATCTCCGCCTCCTTTAGTTTGTTGGTCCACAAATATTTTCCTTGGGCTTTGGGGGTTCAGCCCAAATTCCTCAATATTTTCCCCCACTTATTCCTTCTTCATTTATTCTTTAATTTGACATGGAAATCGGTTCAGCCTCTTGCTGCACGTGACATGCCTCCACTTTTTGGGAGATCCACCCTCATTATGAGGATTTTGGAATTGATCCCCATTTCCAACACAAGCCGACTCTTCGAATTCCTTCTCCTCCCCCACCAACGTCTCTCCCATGCTGGCGGCCGTTTCTCCGGCGGCGCCACCGACGTTCATCTCCTCCCCCGCAAAATTCTCACCCTCGCCGGCGGTATTTTCTACGGCCGCTTCTCCAACATTTTTATTCCAGATTTCCTCCTCAGTTCCCCCCCTCTTTTTCCTGTCCTCCAAGCCAAGTCTCATCTATTCCCCACTCATCTTCATCTTCTGATTTTCCCTTTCTTCAGACCATATCGACGGTGCCCATGAACCCCCTTCTTCCTCATCATCGACTTCTACTTCTGATTCTTCTTCGTTTTCTTCCTCCGTTACTCCCATTAAACTACTCCCCTCTTCTTCAATTTTGATCTGATAATAGAGATTTCCTACCTTCACACTCTTGAGGCCATTGATTGTCGATTGCAAAGACGTACTGATTAGAATTTTACCCCACAACAAGTTCTCACTTTCTTCATGATTGCAATTACATGTTTTATGGACCTTTCCCCACTTACTTGCAATTCCCGTAAAGAAATTCTCGTTCCAGCCATGGAGTGGTACTCCTGATATTTTTATCCAAACAAGCCTTTCCGAATTGCGAAACCCTTCAGTCCATCTGCGTAAGTCGATTACCTAGAAATGCAGCCCATTATTTTTGTCTGATAGCACCTTTTTCACATTTTCTTCATTATCCATTTTCACATCCTCCACCCCAAGTGTTTTGTCTTTGGACGGTTTTTTGATTGTCAGAATGTTGTCTATCTCTCTCACTTCTCCAATGATACAATGGTTAAGGTACTTTCTCGCACTCTCCACCGGAGTCCATTTTCCCCTATCACCGGAGTCCATTTTACCACTGTCTCTTCTCCTTTCCTTTCATCGCTTACTTCCTTTTCTTTTGTGTATTTCTCCCCTTTCACCACTTCTGCATACATTTTACCCCCCACTTTATATCTTCTTCTAATCATTCTCTCCTCCTTGGGATCTTGTCGGAGTTCCGATTTTCCTTCGTGAATGTTGTTTCTTTGGTTTTTTGCTGCCAGAAATACTCTTAATTTGAACGATCTTATCCAAATGTTATTCAATCTCCTCTCCAACGAAACTGTGCCGGCATCCTTTCAGAATCTCACAAAGCCAAACTTTTTTCCGTTCCTTAGTGTTCTCCTTGCCATATACATGTCTGTGACTACCCCGTAGTTTTTGAAAATCCTCTATAGATTACCCATCTCCATGTTCGCCGGAAAGTTGAAGAATAGAAATGAAACCTGGTTCGAGATGTTGATGTCCTTTGATCCTCGGTTTGCGCCGCTGCCGTTGTTGTAGTTCTGCCATGCTCGTTCCCCCTCACCGGTCCTCACTCGCCGTCGCTCACCCCCTCTCTCTGCCTCTCTCTCTCTCTCTCTCTCTCATTTTTTATAAAAATCTATTATATTATATGTTATCTACTTGCTTGCTGAATGGGAATATGCTCTAGAAACGGGACTTTTATGTTTGTTGTTTTTAAACTAGTTTTGAATATTATTGTTCTATGTTGGGTATCATACCCAATTACCCATTGATATTGGAGATTGGCACTATAATAAAATTGGTTTTATAGCATGTCTAAAATATTTAAGCATCATAATAAAATAGTTTATAGGACTTAAGTTTATAAAATCAAACCTAAAAGTGTCATATCTAAAACTAGTACTGTTGGTTCCTGTTTTGCTTAGACAAGATTAGCAGATCTATTAGTTCGAGTTTATGTTTGATGCGGAAGCGTATTTAAAGAACTAACAGATATGTTTGATAGATTTAGAACACACAATATAAAGAAACAGTATTTTAAGAACAAAATGATATCTTGAAGATTACTGTCGTTCGATATATAATAAGAACACCAAGAACAGATTAAGAACTGTTTGGTGTGTGTGAGAGAGTGTAATGCTAAACAGGTTTGACGATATAAAGCATAAGCATGAAACTCAGATTCTTCGTTTTTCTTAAGATTGTTAAGGAAGATCTCAACAAGAGACTTCCTTTTATACTACTCTAGGGGACCATAAAGCATGAGCTACTGTTGATCTGATGGCATGAATAGTTGTACGTGTTGTATTGCATTTAATGCCGCAGACGTCTATATTGTACTAAGCCCTATTGAGTCTATTCAGAGCTTGACGCGTGTTGAGGTTTGACAGGGCATGCTACCATGCAAGTTGATGAACGGATCCAGTAACAGTAGCAAGATATAAAATATCTTCCAAGTCTTTATCGTAAACCACAGAGGCTCTGTAAAGGGTTACAGAGGTTCTGAGGTCTGGTCTTCTGTAGAGCAGTCTTCACCGGGTTCCGAGTCGTTGGTCTTCTTTGTGAGTAAGACAGAGGTTCTGTAGGACATCTCTGTAGCTTCTGTAGCTTCTTGACCTTGATCTTTCGGAAGTGGCAGAGCCTCTGTAAGAGGCTTTCTTCACTTAGCCTATTTTTCACTACTTCTAAATACTTCTACGATTAGGAAGATTGAAGCTAACAATCTCCCCCTAAGTAGTGAAAAATAAAAATTTGACATTGAAGTACTTTAGGCTAAGTTAGATAAGACAGAGGTTAAACAATACCTCGAAAGTTCTTTCATTTAGAAATAAGGCAGAGGCATTTTACATTTGAGTATTATGAAAGATAAACTGAAAATGGTTTGCAGAGATTTTGTTTGAGAATCAGATGTTGGCGTCTTTGAAATCGTTGTAGCTTCTGTTGTCTCTTCCGAATTTTCTGATCTCGTTGTAGAAACTGACGCAGAGTTCTCTTAAGCGGATTGTAGCATCAATCTCTCTAATGAAAGCATCTGCAGCGTCTCTATCCATTTGCTCGGTATCTCTGTATTTTACAAGGTTTGCTCTGAACATGTTTAGAGTACTGGTTGCGTACTTCTGACAGTCCATGGTCACAAAAAGTTTGACTTCGCCTTGTGGGTTTTGAAATACTAACCCGAACCTTGGTTCTGTAATGATTGAGTTGGGCACAGCGTCAGGTGGGCAGCGATCCTCTGGTGGTCGAAGGTTCAGATGTTTGAGACCAAGATCCTTTCCTAGCTGAAAGTCTGTCAAACTGTAGATCAGAAGCCTTTCCCTCATTTCTTTTCTCAACACTTGATAAGCTCTGGTGTTTGGCTCTGTGTTGTAGTTGTCCTTCGTCCATTGCAGAAGATCAGGTAGATCATAGGGATTCAGATTCCTTAGGTCAGCATCAGCGAAGGTGGTTTCTGAATTGTTTACCCTTCTGACTCTGTAAAGATTATACCTGACCCTTGGATAGGTTCTTGTAAAGGAGTACCTACAAAAGATTACCTTTTTGATTTTGTGGATTGAGAAGACTTCTGCTCTTGTTCTTGGCTTTGTTCTGGTGAAGATGTTCTCAAATTCTTCTCTGATCTCTGGTTCTGTGACGTGATCTGTTGGATGATTGGTCTGAAAGGGTTGTTTGTAGAGGTATTTGTATACCACTTCTTCCATTTCTTCGTGTGTTGGACCAGGTGGTGGTCAAAGGTTCAGATGTTTGAGACCAAGATCCTTTCCTAGCTGAAAGTCTGTCAAACTGTAGATCAGAAGCTTGTCTTCTGAGACTCTCCATCTGTCGAACAACTTCTGCAGCTCTACCTGTTAGTGGAATGTCTGACAGAGGCTTCAGTCCATATGCCCAGTCCTCTTCTTCAGGCTTTGGAGTTTGGAAGGCATCAAAGGCGCTCTTCATCAATTTCTCTGTAGGCTTGGGCAATGATTTCTTTTTCTTGGGCTCTTCTGTCAGTTTTGCCTTTCCCTTGTCTTTGTCCTTTGGAGGTTCAGAACCTATTACCTCTGTAGGTTTGGGTGTTGGCGCTTCTGTTGGAATGATGGGTGTTGCCTCTGTAGGTTTTGACACTTGTGTTTTAGAGGACTTTTGTGGCGTTGGTTCTGTTGGCTTGATTGGCTCTGTAACCTCTGTTGGAGGTTCTTTTGTGACTTCTTCTGTGAGCTCGGTTTCTGTGGATTGAGGAATGTCGAATCTTCTTTCCATTCGGAAAGATGTTGTAAACCTCTGTCTTTCTTCTGCTCTTTGCGCCATTCGTTCAGTCATTGTGTTGTGCATATTTCTTAGAACAGAAGAAGCAGAGGTCTTTGCTCTTTTTGGTTTGTGGGCAATAGGATTTCTTCTTTGGATGGTTTGGGGTTTTTCTGTTGGTTTTGTAATTGGGGAGGGAAGATCTTCTTCTGAAGAGGATGACAGATGTTGAGCATCTACTCCAGACATTGTAGGCAATTTCACAGAGGTGGGTGTTTCCTCTGTGGTCTTTTGAGCTTCTGTTCCTCCGGGTTGTTGATTTGTTGGACTTTCTTCCAAGATGATTACCACAGGGGTGGTTGTTGCCTCTGTGGTCTTTTGAGCAGTTTCTGGTACATGGGTTTCTTTAGCAGTTGATTCCACAGAGATGGGTGTTGTCTCTGTGGTCTGTTGAGTTTGTTGTTGTTGGGTTTGTTTTGGAGGGGCTTGGTTGATGGGTTCTGCGGCTATTGGTGGAGCTGGATGTCCTCTTCTCGTAGCTTTCTCCCTTGTATTCTCCCACTCAGGATGATCTGATGGACCAGGGTGGTCATCATCAGAGTCATCCTGACCCTTATCAGAAGTACCCTCTGCTCTGCAAGAAGCTTTGGGTTTCTTTGGTAGTTCTGCTCCTGCGGCCATCAACTTTGCACATACATCATCACAGAGGCCGAATAGAGTTGCAAGCTCTGCTTCTGTGTTGAAGCGCATTTTGCCGACACTTTCTCTGAACTCTTTAACGTAGTTGGCATTTGCAGTAGTGAACGAGGTGATGACTTCTGTGACCTGGTTTATCACATTCTACCCGAGATCTGTTAGTTGTGCTCTGGTCATGTAGTCTTTAGGCTGCATCAGCACAGTGTTGCGCATTGCTTCTTCTTGTACGTGTTTCAGGGCCTTCTGTAGATCTGCAGGTGTAATGCCCTTTGCTTTGTTGGATTGGTTGTTCATTTGTTCAAGGAAATGTTTGACTGATTCCTTGAACGCAGAAGTTGCGGCTATCCCGAATTCTTTGGCGGCAGAAGTGGTAGTTGTTTCAGCAGAAGACTTCATCTGGGTAATGGCGGATTTCACCTCTGTGGACAGATTGTCCATTTTGGTGTTCAGATTTAGTAAGGCCGTCGATGTTGTCTCTGCAAAAGAATTGAAAGAGCTTTGCAACTCTTTCATGGGTTGGTTCACAGAGGTGACAAGGGTTTGGAACTCATCCCTTGATACTTGTGTTCCTGTGTTAACCTCTGGAGGAACACATTCGTCTCCAGAGTGAGTCCCTGCTCCTGGGACACCTTCGTTCACCCTTGTTTGTACGTTGGAGGTGGAAGGATTTCCATCTGATCTTTGAGAAGAAACAAGAGTTTCAATCTCTACAGAAGTTCTGCGAAGAACAGTGTCCAAATCCACTCCAGAAGTGGGTATCGGAATGTTCTTCTGTTGACTTGGAGACTTGTCTAGAGTCTCTTCGTCTTTGTGCTCACTACTTCTCTCTGAAAGAAGTTTTGGCTCTAAATTGTGCGTGGCAGAGGAAACGAATTCCTCTGTAGGGTGTTCTAGTGTGATCTGGGGCGATTGATCATGAACTATAGGTGAGTCTCTCTGAGGAGACTCCCTAGGAATGGATTCCCCGGTTTCTGTGGGCGCAGAAGTCGAAAGAGTGACCTCTGGCTGTTTGGTTTGGGTAGGGATCGAGTTGTGCGACTCTTTTTCAATAACTCCTTCTGCAGCTAGACCTGCGGAGTTAGATGTGTGGGTTGTACTGGTAGGGGTTTGAGGATGTTTGCCTTCTACTTCTACGGCATCTTTTTCTATCCCTTTTTCTTTTTCTCCCATTCTATCTAAAGCTTCTGTAACCTCATCTCTATTCCACTCAGCTTCTGCTTGTAGCCTAATCCTTTCCCTAGTGGCATCATCTGACATATCGATTTCTTCTATACATTCTTCTGAAGCTGGGCTTGGACTCCTTCTGTGGACGTTCAATCCCTGTTAGATGAAGGGGTTCTGTAGAATGTTTGGAGTTTCAGCCGGTTGATCTCTGAGGGTTTGGTCATCATCTTGCAGATTTGTGTCAACGCCAGAGATAGAGAAGTCTTGTTCTTCTATGGTGTGGTGGTCAAGTGGTGGTGCATTCCACCCAGCTGTATTTAGGGTGTCAGCAAAGTCAGGGTGTTGAAGGGAATCGTTTAAGCTACCTTGATGAGCGAATCGATCTGGGGATTGATAAGGTGATTGATATCCCTCTTCTGCAATTTCTTCTTCTGCAGTCCCTTCCTCTGCAGTTTCTTCGACCTCTTCTTCAACCACTTCTTCAGCTGCCTCTTCTGCGATGGTAACCATTTGATCAAGTGGTTTCCCAGGCTTCTTTTTGGTCTTCCTCCTCTTAGGTTTTGGTGCCCCTCCTTCTGTGGGTTTTGATTTCCTTTTCTTCTTTTGTTTTGGAGAAGAGGAAGGAGCAGAAGAGCCAACTTCTGTGGCATGAGGAGGTGAAGGTTGAGCTTCTGTAATGCTTGTAGAGGTGCCTTCTGCAGTTTTCCTCTTCTTTGTTTTTGGGGTAGAGGCAGAGGCTTTAGAAGAAGACTTCTTTCCCATGAGATCGGCTCGTTTGGCTATAAAGCTAAGTTGTATTGCCATGTATTTTGCCAGTTTCTGCTCCTTCGCTTCTGTAGAGAGGGGCTCTGCAACTATTGTTCCTAGGGGGACACCTAAACGCGGGGGTGTCACAGGGCTCGGTTTTGGAGTCCTATGATCGCGTATATACTCTAACTTAAGGGTTTTGTTCTTGGCATAACTCAGAAGCTTCCTTGACAGAATTCTGCAGTGGGTGTAGCCATCTATATGATCGGTGGGGATGTTTTTGTTCATTGGGAACTGTTTGGGAGTTGGCCCTTCCATTGGCCAGTTCTGCATCATCAGCAGAGGTTCGAACAGGAATCCCAATATCCTTTGGAATTGCAGAGGCGGTAGATACTTAGGATCGTTCTTTGTTGCCTTTTTGGTGTTGTTCTTTCTGTCGATCGTATTGATGATCTACTGCAACATGATGGTCGAGTAATCAAGTGGGAGATCGTAGTAGACCCCGTACATGATGGTTAAGATCTGGTGCGAGCTCTGGTAAATGCTGCCTATCTTCCCTGTAAGGCATCCGTTGAGGATCGAAAAGAAGGTGTTCCACAGAGGTGGTAGTCTGCCTCTGCGGAAGTCGTTTCTCTTCCTTAGGTGGGTGTTGTACCCAAGCATTTCTACAAAACGACAGAGCTCGTCGTCTGTTGGTTGTTCTGCATATTTTTTCAGTCCAAGAAGACCCCTTGTTGGTAGATTGAACTCAAGAGAAAACATTGTTCTATTGAATTTGAGTTCCAAATGTTCAGATTTGTCTGGCTTTGAGATGTACCCTTTGATAAGAGAATCATCTTTATCAAATCGGCAACTTTGCCAAAACTTGTTCAAATACCTAACAGGTATTTTCTTTGGGGTTCTTGAGAGTAAAGGAAAGAGAATATGGTTTTCCATGTTGTTTAGAAGAAGGGCATGGGCTTTGCCGAAAGCAGTGAGTGAGGGGACTAAATAGCAGTTATTGGATTTGATGGGTAGTACTTTTTCAAAGTGCTCCTTTGCGATAAAGTTTTGGAGATGGGTGGTCGGAGCAAAGTCTGCTGAGTCGCCGGAATCTTCTTGTTCGGCATTTTTGGCGAGGTGGAGGTTTTCTGAATGTTCAGAATAAGCAGGGGAGTGTTCCGGTGAGTTCGCCGGAGAGTGTTCAGGAGAGATAGCTTGAGAATATGAAGCCATTGGTAATGAGAATAAGATACTTGCAGGGTTTCGCCGGAGAAGAATGAGGGTTCGTAAATATTTTATGAGAGGGTAAGCTTGGGTTTTATAGGTGGTTAAAACGGTAGAATTCGAATGGGTAGAAATATTTGGCATTGGATAAATATTTGGAATCCGTACTTGAGTTAGAACGGCGGGTTCAACTTTCCACAAAAAAACGTGCCATGTACGCCCAATGAAAATGAGACACGTAGGCCATGTCAGAGGATGACAGGACGTCGTGCGCGGCCCATTAATGCTAGGCGCGTGGGGTTGTTCTTAGCCACATGATTTTCACTCTCAGTAAAAGTAACCGTTACTGTTTACAGAAATGCCCAAATACCAAATTCACAGAAGCTCTGTGGTTTACAGAAGATCTGTGATTTTGAAAATCTTGGATTTTCACCCTTTTCTCATATATCTCATTGTTATCATGACTCTGTAGGTTCTATTTTGACCAAAACATTTGTAAAAGCATTGGAGAGGATTAATAGGATTTTAGTGAAGAAATTTCGTTCACAGAGGTTTTGAGGCTCTGTAGGAACTTGCAGAAGCTCTGTCAGGGCCAACAGATGCTCTATGAGTGAAAATTTCTCATAACTAAAAATCTATTAACAATTTTGATCATCCAAGTTTTGATTTGCATTAAGAAATGTTTTTCGGACATATTTGAAAGTTGGTGTCCGAGAAAACTGTTTTGGAAAAAGTTTTGTGCGAGAAGGTCATGGTGTGTGTATTTGTGCGTATTCGGTTTCCGAGGTAAATTTGCGATTACAGAGAAGTGTTCTGGCGGAACTTCTATTGAGCTCAGCAGAAGCTCTATGACCTCAAATTTCTCATAACTCAAAAATTATTAAAAGTTTTAATAATTTTATTTTTGAAATGTTATTCCCAGTATTTTTAGGACGTATTTGACAATTTTTGTCCCAGAAAACTGTTTTCAAACAACCTTTTGTATGAGACATACCTTTTGGTTCTTCTTTTCTCGGCAGTGATGTCTGACTTTTGACGATATAGATTCATCGACACTCTTCTTTGGCTTCCCCTTGAAAGATTAACCTCTGTAGATCATTTCCAGGTTTCTTTTGCTCCCCCTTGATCTAACCATTTCTGTAGATCAAGTAATTTCCTTTTGCTCCCCCTTGATCTAACCATCTATGTAGATCAAGTAATTTCCTTTTGCTCCCCCTTGATCTAACCATCTCTGTAGATCAAGTAATTTCCTTTTGCTCCCCCTTGACCTATGCTTGGATCAAAATAGGATAAGTTTTGCATAGTACATAGGTCATGTTTACCAGAGGTTCTGTAGGGGTCGTCAGAGGTTCTGAGCAGACCCACAGAAGCTCTGTGATTTCAAGAACTATTTAAGATTGAGAATTTACATACAGAAAGAAATCAATCAAAGCAATAAATAAAGCAATATATTTATACACATATTTACAGAAGATAAACTATACTTACAGAGGATTTTCACGTCATATTGATCATTCCTAACTTACCCACCAAGAAATTGAATATTTTCTCGTCTAAAGCTTTGGTGAATAAGTTCGCGAGTTGGTATTCTGTGGGCACGAAATGCATCTCGATTGTATCGTATTCAACATGATGTTTCTAGAAGTGGTACCTTATATCGATATGCTTGGGTTTTGAATGTTGCACAGGATTGGCAGAGATGGCAATGGCACTTTTGGAATCACAGAAGATGGGTATCTTGAGTAGGATGTGGCTGTAGTCTTTTAGCTGAGTCTTCATCCACATAACCTGAGAACAGCAGCTAGCAGCAGCAACGTATTCAGCTTCTGCCGTAGATGTTGACACACAATTCTGCTTCTTGGAGGTCCAACTGACTAGCTTACTACCTAGGAATTGACAACTCCCAGAGGTACTCTTTCTGTCGAGCATGCATCCTCCATAGTCTGAATCTGTATAAGCTTTAAGACAAAAGCCAGAGTTCTGTGGATACAGAGACCAAGATTTTTGGTCCCCTTCAGTTATCTAAAGATTCTCTTAACAACATCATAATGTGATTTCTTAGGATTAGCTTGATAACGTGCACAAAGACATGTGGCATGCATAATGTCAGGTCTGCTAGCACTTAAGTATAACATAGATCCAATCATTCCTCTGTAGAGAGTGCATTCTACAGAGATGCCATCTGGATCTAAGAATAACTTATTTCCAGTGGCCATTAGAGTTTTCATGGCAGAGGTATCAGAGAGGCTATACTTGGAAAGAATGTCAGAGACATATTTGGCCTGATTTATAAAAATTCCCTCTGATGATTGTTTGACTTGGAGTCCGAGGAAGAATGTTAATTCTCCCATCATACTCATTTCAAACTCACTTTGCATGAGTTTTTCAAAACTTTTGCACTCTTCTGTATTAGTAGACCCAAAAATTATGTCGTCCACATAGATTCCTACAAGCATTATTTCACTGTTTTTACGTTTATAGAATAAGGTAGTATCTGTTGTACCTCTGTCGTAGCCATTGACTAGAAGAAAGGTAGAAAGTCGTTCGTACCATGCTCTTGGAGCCTGTTTAAGTCCGTACAGAGCCTTTTCAAGGTAGTACACATGCCTTGGGAACTTTGAGCTTTCAAACCCTGGTGGCTGATTTACGTAAACCTCTTCTTGGATTTCACCATTGAGAAAAGCTGATTTTACGTCCATCTGATAGACTTTGAAACCACTGTGGGTTGCGAAGGCTAAGAATATTCTTATTGCTTCGAGCCGTGCGACAGGGGCAAAAGTCTCATCGTAGTCTATGCATTCTTCTTGTCTATATCCCTTGGCCACTAATCGTGCTTTGTTTCTGATGACCACTCCATCTTCATCCTTCTTATTTCTGTAGACCCACTTAGTCCCAATGGACTGTTTCCCCCGTGGCAGAGGTACTAGAGTCCATACTTTGTTGCGCTCAAACTGCAGAAGCTCATCTTGCATGGCGTCTACCCAGTTTGGGTCGTCAAGGGCTTCAGAAATCTTCTTTGGTTCTATCACACTAATAAAGTTCGTAAAGAAACAAAAATTAGCAGTGGCAGACCTTGTTTTTACCGTGTCAGAAGGTTCACCAATTATTTGGCATGGAGGATGGCTTTTTGTCCACTGAGTTGTTCGTGGAAGATGGTCACCAATGTCATCGAATTGTTCTTCAGAGGCTTCTTGTTGTTGTTCTTCTTCTTCTTCTTCTTCTGGTGTAGCCTCTATCGTAGTGCGTGCCTTTGTAGTTGATCCTACAGTTTGTGGAATGATTGGTATGAGTGGTGGTGGAGTTTGTTCCTCTGAAGGCGTATAGACTTGATCCTCTATATCCTCTGTTATTGGTTCCTCTGTGGATTATGGAGTTTGTTCTTCAGCAGCTTCTGGGGTCG
The DNA here is from genome assembly GCA_033807775.1 of Saussurea involucrata. Lineage (NCBI taxonomy): Eukaryota > Viridiplantae > Streptophyta > Magnoliopsida > Asterales > Asteraceae > Saussurea > Saussurea involucrata. The sequence goes on from CM066326.1 coordinate 19,345,505, forward strand.
TTTTTCTTTGTGTTTCATCTTCTATAGACTCTTCCTCAGCATTTGCATCTGTAGCAATTACAGAAGAAGATGAAGCATTATTTGGACCAGTTAGAGTCATACCTGTAGAATTTTTACCGATAGAAGATTGTTCTGCAGAAGCTCTGATTGTTCCAACAGAGGGATCAATGTCGTCGTGGAACATCTCTAGAAATAGACGATTTAAGTCTTCTTTTGTTTGTGAGATACCAGAGGATTCCCCTTTAAGTACGAGTTCTGAACTGATTTGCTCAGAAGTCTTTTGGAATAAATCATCAAAAGAAACATTGATGCTTTCTACGATCTTGCGAGACTTTGTAAGGTATACTCTGTAGGCTTTAGAAGTGGCAGAGTATCCAATGAAATTTCCTTCGTCAGCTTTTACCTCAAACTTTCCTCTGGAATCTCTGTCGTTTAAAACAAAGCATTTACATCCAAACACATGGAAAAACTTGATGTTTGGCCGCCTTTTGTTGATCAGTTCGTAAGGAGTCTTGAGGTGTCTTTTCACAATGGTTAAACGATTATGTGTATAACAAGCGGTAGAAATCGCTTCTGCCCAAAAGTTCATCGATAATCCGCATGCTGATAGCATAGTTCTTGCGGCCTCCACGAGCATTCGATTCTTTCTCTCGACTACGCCGTTCTGTTGTGGAGTGCGTGCGGCAGAGAAGTTCTGTGATATTCCTTCTGTAGAAAGATAGGCTTCAATGACAGAGTTTTTAAATTCTGTGCCATTGTCACTTCTTAACTTCTGTATTCTGCATTCATAAAGAACTTGGATTCTTTTCATTAGATTAATCAACATGATTGGAACATCTGATTTCTTTCGGACAAATTCAACCCATGTGAATCGCGAATACTCATCAATTAAGACAAGTATGTATTTCTTGCCACCTAGGCTCTGTATGGCAATGGGACCGCAGAGGTCGACATGAAGCATGTACAGAGGCCTAGTGCAAGACACATCTGTTTTGCCTCTGTGGGAAGCTCTTCTGAGTTTTCCCATTTCACAGGCAGAACACAAGTGATCCTTTTTAAATTTAACATTAGGCAAACCTTTAACTAGATCAAGTTTGACCAGTTTATCCAAGGTGTGAAAGTTCAAATGACAGAACCTGTTATGCCATAACCAGGATTCCTCACTTTTGCAGGCTACAAAGCAAACTTTGTCCTTGTTCTTGGAACTGAAATTCATCATATATAGATCACCTCTTCTTTCAGCTCGCAGAAGTTCCATTCTTGTGTCTTCACTTTTCAGAGAGCAGAAAGTTCTTTTGAACAACACATCGAATCCTGTATCACAAAGTTGGCTTACACTGAGTAGGTTGTGCTTAAGGCCATCCACATATGCAACTTTGTATACATAAACGTTTTCCTTCTTTATGACTCCATAGCCTTTGATGTGTCCCTTTTTGTCGTCTCCAAAAGTTACAGATCCACCATCGAGTGTTTCTTTGTATGTGGATAGTAAACTTCTGTCGCCAGTCATGTGCCTTGAGCATCCGGAGTCTAGATACCAGATTGGCACATACCTCTTCTGCAAGACAATCATAGAGACTTAGGTACCCATATCCACATGGGTCCAAAATTGTTAGTATTTTTCAAGTTTGCCTTAGCATTCTTGAAATACATTTTATCTTTTGTAGAAGAATCAGATTGTTTCTTTGTAGGTTTTGACTTTTGAATTTGAGTAGAGAGTAAACAATCTTGACGGGAGAAGTGATTATTTAGTTTGAACATAAGATCAAAGCAATGACAATATTGAATATGAGACGTGATTTGCTTGAACTTTTCATTGAATTCATTGAACTGAGCCACAGAGGCATTACATTCTTTCTTAACACTAGATTTCCTATTACAAGAAGATCTATGAATACTAGAATGTTGTTTGCAAAAGCTTTGTTTAGTTTCTGCCTTCTGTGATGTAACATCCCAAAATTTCAAGAAAATTAAAATTTTTAATTAAACACTTCATATATAAAAACCCATTAAATAATCCCAACATATTAATTGCAAAATCATAAATATTGTTCAAGTAATCAGAAACCAGCGGAATCAAAGTTCAATAAATAAAACTAAAATCAGCCAGCTCATCCCGCGCGTCAGTGTGTACCCGTCACGCCTTAGAGCCACTCGTACCTGAAACCACAGTTTATTGGGAAAGGGTAAGCACGAAGCTTAGTGAATTCAAACACCATAAATAATACAGTTATTCCACACTACCCCTAAAACAGATAGTGACACATAAACGATCATACAGGTCTACGAACAAATCATAAACACGTATATCCACAACCACCCGCCTAAAAGGCACCAGTCGGTCCCACCGACCACATGATAACATCTTCGGCCCCGCCGAATCCTCGGTCCCACCGAGTCTCTACGCCCCGCGTATAAAACCTCCGGCCCCGCCGGATCCCCGGTCCCACCGAGTCTCTACGCCCCGCGTATAAAACCTCCGGCCCCGCCGGACCCTCGGTCCCACCGAGTTAACATGGCAACATAGTATCAACTAGACACCCCACTATCTAGTTCCACAACACAATCACATAAAGCTACCACACACGTAGTACAACAATGATAAAACAACCGTTATTAGATATAGTGAGAGAACTCACCTCAAATGCGCGTCTAGCTTAATCAACACAAATCAAGCTTCACAATTACAGTCACATTCCAGCACCTAAACGCATGTTAAAACGTGTCAATACGAGACTCGGACCCTATGGCACGACACACGCTTAAACCGTCACAAAAACTAATTTCCGTTCTCACAAAACAGGTCTGTTTGGGACCTGTTTCGACCCCTTTAAACCCAGAAAATTCCCAATATTATTTCATGACCAGAAAGTCCTCTGAGTTAGGGTTCCAAGGACATATTATACGTCTCCTAACGATTTTTCTAAAATTTATAAAGAATTAAATACGAACGGTTACTAAAACTGCCAGTTTTCGGTCCAGCCTGGACAAACAGCCCAATACAGCCTAGCTACGGGCTTAATCTGACTTTCGGCAAAACACGAAAAACCTTCCCAACTCGATTAGGGAACTTTGGCCACCAATTTCACCCCAAAACGAGTTACGAGCAGAAAGTTATGGTCTACACAAAACAGTGGCAGATTCCAGAATTTTTCACATAAAATGACGAATCACCGAACTTGCGACCACTGTTTCGCCCAGTTAGAGACCGAACCAGTTTTCCGCTAAAACATAGAAAACGTGCCCGACCTCGAACTTGAACCGTGGGCGCCAGTTTCGGCTCAAACGGAGTTACGACGGAAAAGTTATGGGCACACGAAAACTGGACGACACACTTAGAATTTCATAAAAACACGGTTTGTACGATTCGGCTTAAACGATTAAGTCACGGGTTAAGGGCTCTATAGAGACAATGGTCTGGTCACACCACGCGCCACCCACTGCCATCTCCGGCAGTGGCGGTCGCCGGTGGCGGCTCTCCGGCGATGACTACACAACACACTCCGCACCCTCTCGCACCTCCGACCTCTCTCTTTCTCGATCGTCTTACTGCAACCCCACAAAGCTCGCCACTACATCACCATCTCCGGTGGTGATACCACAGTCGCCGCCTACAGCGGCCAAGGCCGCCGCGACGCGGCTGTCACGGGGGAAGACCGACGAGGAAGACAAAGAAAACAAGAACGAGAGAACGGAACTTACCTTCGACGACAAAACGGTGGCGGCAGTGGCTGCGCTCCTCCTCCGGCGTCCTTCCCTCCGGCGATCAGTCTCCCGAATCCCTTCTTCTCGCCGCCGATTCTCTCTCTCTCTCTAACCCTCTCTCGGTTTCTTCTCTATCTCTCTCTCTTCTCGTTCCCTACCCACAATCGTATAACACAAGACCAAAGGCATTAGGGTTATCGAAAGTTTTGGGTTTTGCTTGGCTATCAAGAAAAGAAGAAACGGGAATGGGAAACCGGCCATGGGCCGTGACCCATGCAATTCTTTCCAAAAGTTTCACTTTAGCCCCCGAAACTACACCTATCTTACAAACTTCACTAAACGACCTGAATTCTAACATTTTGGTCCTTTTTGACACCAAACCAATAACCAAAAACAATTAAAGGTAAACAATTAAGTTATTAAAATAAATTAATAAACGTACCGGGACACGGGCTTTACAACTCTCCCCCGCTTGAATTAGACTTCGTCCCCGAAGTCCACGCCCGCAAACAGCTCCGGGTAATTCTCCCGCATCTCGGTCTCTGATTCCCACGTCCATTCCGAACCCTTTCGGTGCTGCCACTGGACCTTCACCAACCCAATGACTTTGTTCCGTAGAGTCTTCGTCTTCCTCTCGACGATGGCTACTGGCTTCTCCACATAGTTGAGTCGCTCGTCAATCTGAATATCTTCGAGGGGAACTACTGCAGACTCATCCATCACACACTTCCGCAACTGAGAGACATGGAACGTGTTGTGGATCAGGCTCAGCTCTTCTGGTAGCTCCAATCGGTAAGCTACTTTCCCCACACGCGCGATGACCTTGTACGGTCCGATATATCGGGGACCCAACTTTCCCCGCTTGCGAAAACGGATTACCCCTTTCCAGGGTGACACTTTCAAAAGAACGTAATCCCCGACTTGGAACTCCAAGTCCGATCGTCTCTTATCGGCGTAACTCTTTTGTCGACTCTGAGCAGTGACTAACCGATCCCGCACCATCTGGATCATTTCCGTCGTCTTTAGCACAACATCGGTTCTCCCCAGCACTCTGTGACCAACCTCGCCCCAACAAATGGGCGTCCGACACTTCCTGCCATACAACACTTCGTACGACGCTCTACCGATGCTAGCGTGATAGCTGTTATTATAGGAGAACTCAGCTAGTGGAAGATACTGATCCCAACTACCACCAAAGTCAATCACACATGCTCGCAGCATGTCCTCAAGTGTCTGAATAGTACGCTCACTCTGCCCGTCGGTCTGAGGATGAAATGCTGTACTGAAATGCAACCGCGTACCCATTTCATTCTGAAACTTCTCCCAAAACCGGGAGGTGAAACGAGTATCCCGATCCGAGACAATCGAGACTGGTACCCCGTGCCTAGTTACAATCTCTCGGATGAAAACCTCCGCGAGCTTATCCGCCGAGAAGCTCTCTTTAATCGCCAAGAAGTGAGCGCTCTTAGTCAGACGATCCACAATTACCCAGATGGTATCGTTCCCTCGCTGAGTTTTGGGAAGCTTCGTGATGAAATCCATCGTAATCTGCTCCCACTTCCACACCGGAATCTCCAAAGGCTGCAATTTCCCGTGCGGTCGCTGGTTGTTGGTTCCCAGATACACTTAATCAAGATTAACAATCTATTAGTGGAGTTTAGAGTTTGATGCGGAAGCGTATTAAACTAACAGATATGTTTGATAGATATTAGAACGCACATATATAAAGAAAACAATAAAGAATGAAAAGGATTTCTTGAACAGTTACTGTTATTCAATATATAATAACAACACGAAGAACAGATTAAGAACTGTTGGTGTGTGTGAGAATATAACACTCAGATATTTGACAATAAAGCTTCAGAGTATTAGTGATTCCTTGTGTATTCGTCCTTAGGAAGATCTCAACATGAGACTTCCTTTTATACTACTCTTAGAAGACTATGAAGTAGGTCAATGTTCCTTTTACGGCATGAATAGTAAACTGGATGGTGTGAACAGTGGACTGGATGGTGTGAGCAGTTGTTTGAGCCATGCGCATTTAATGGAGCAGATGTACTTTTGGTAAATTTATTAAATGGCGCAGACGTCTATTTTGTACCTTGCCCTATTGAGTCCACTCAGAGCTTGACACGTGTTTTGATAGTACTTTTCCATGCAAGTTGATGAACGTATCCAGTAATATCTTCCAAGTCTTCATTGAGGACCACAGAGGCTCTGTAATGAATTACAGAGGTTCTGCGGTCTGGTCCTCTGTGAAGCAGTCTTCGCCGGATTCCGAGTCTTTGGTCTTCTTTGTGCGTATGACAGAGCTTCTGTAGGAAGCCTCTACTGCTTCTGTAGCTTCTTGACCTTGATTTCTCGGTAATGTCGGCAGAACCTCTGTAAGAGGCTTTCTTCACTTAGCCTATTTTTCACTACTTCTAAATACTTCTATGTTTTAGGAAGATTGAAGCTAACAATCTCCCCCTAAGTAGTGAAAAATAAAAAATTTGAACTTGAGTTAAGTTTGGCTAAGTTAGATAAGACAGAGGTTAAACAATACCTCGAATTTTTTTTTCATTTAGAAATATGCCAGAGGCATTTTACATTTGAGTACAATGAAAGATAAAACTTTGTTTGCAGAGATTGGAGGTCTGAGAATCAGATTTTGGCATCTTTGAAATCGTTGTAGCTTCTGTTGTCTCTGCCGACTTTTCTGATCTCTTTGTAGAATCTGATGCAGAGTTCTCTTAGGCGGATTGTTGAGTCTATTTCTCTTATGAAAGTCTCTGCATCATCTCTATCCATTTTCTCTGTACCTATGTATTTTACAAGGCTTGCTCTGAATTTGCTCAGAGTACTGGTTGCGTACTTCTGACAATCCATGAGTACAAAAAGTTTAACCTGGTGTTGTGGGTTTTGAAATACTAACCCAAATCTTGGTTCTCTGATGATTGAGTTGGGCACAGCGTCTGGTGGGCAGCGATCTTCTGGTGGTCGTAGATCTAGATGTTTGAGACCAAGATCCTTTCCCAGCTGAAATCTATCATGCTGTATAGCAGAAGCTTTTCCATCATCGCTTTTCTCAACACTTGATAGGCTCTGGTATTAGGCTCTGTGTTGTAGTTGTCTTTTGTCCATTGCAGAAGGTCAGGTAGATCGTAAGGATTGATGTTTCTTAAGTCAACATCAGCGAAGGTAGATTCTGAATTGTTCTCTCTTCTGACTTTGTAAAGATTGTACCTGACCCTTGGATAGGTTCTTGTGAAGGAGAATCTGCAGAAGATCACCTTTTTGATTTTGTGAATTGAGAAGACATCTGCTTTGGCTCTTGGCTTTGTTCTTGTGAAGATGTTCTCAAATTCTTCTCTGATCTTTGGATCTGTCACATGATCTACTGGATGATTTGTCTGATAGGATTGTTTGTAGAGGTATTTGTATACCACTTCTTCCATCTCTTCATGTGTTGGACCAGGTCGTGGAATTTGTCTTCTGAGACTCTCCATCTGTTGAACAACTTCTGCAGCTCTACCTGCTAGAGGAATTTCTGACAGAGGCTTCAATCCATGTGCCCAGTCAACTTCTTCGGGTTTTGGGGTTTGAAAGGCGTCAAACGCACTCTTCATTAGTTTTTCTGTTGGCTTTGGCAATGTTTTCTTCTTCTTTGGCTCTTCTGTCAGTATCCCTTTGCCCTTATCTTTTGCTATTGTTGTGGCAGAACCTGTTGCTTCTGTGGGTTTTGAGGTTGGCACTTCTGTTGGTTTGATGGAGGTTGCCTCTGTGGATTTTGACGATTGTGATTTAGAGGATTTTTGTGGCGATGGTTCTGTTGGCTTGACTTGCTCTGTAACCTCTGTTGGAGGTTGTTTGATGACTTCTACTGCGAGCTCAGTTTCTGTTGATGAAGTGTTGACATTGAATCTTCTTGCCATTCTGAAAGCTAAAGTGAACCTGTGCCTTTCTTCTTCTCTCTTCACCATACGATCACTCATTGTTGTGTGCATCCTTTTCAGAATGTCAGAAGCAGAGGTCGTTGCTCTTTTTGGTTTGGTGGCAATCGACTTTCTTCTGGGTATGGTTTGGGGTGTTTCCACAGAGGTGGGTGTTTTCTCTGTGGTTGGTTCATCTGTTTCTTCCAAAATGATTACCTCAGGGGCGGTTGTTGCCTCTGTGGCTTGCTGTTCTGCTTCTGGAGTTTTGGTTTCGTCAGGAGATGATTCCACAGAGATGGGTGTTGTCTCTGTGGTTTTTTGGGTTTGTTGTTGTCGGGTCTGTTCTGGAGGTGCTTGACTCAAAGGTTCTGCGGCTATTGGTGGACCTGTAAGTCCTCTGCTTGCAGCTTTCTCTGTAGTTTTCTCCCCCTCAGGATGATCTGATGGACCAGGATGGTCATCATCATCAGAGTCATCCTGACCCTTGTCTGATGTACCCTCTGCTCTGCAGGAAGCATCGGGTTTCTTTGGCATTGTGGCTCCAGCAGCGATCAGTTTCGCGCAGGCATCATCACAGAGGCCAAGAAGAGTTGCTAGCTCTGCCTCTGTTTTGAATCTCATCCTTCCCAAACTTTCTCTTAAATCTTTGACGAAGTTAGCATTGGCAGTGGTGAAGGAAAGGATGACTTCTGTCATTTGATTAATCACGTTCTGCCCAAGCTCTGTCAGCTGTGCTCTTGTCATGTAGTCTTTGGGTTGCATCAGCATGGTATTTCGCATGGCTTCTTCTTGAACTTTTTGTAGGGCCTTCTGTAGATCTGCAGGAGTGATGCCCGTTGACACTGAAGTCTGTTTGTTCAATTGATCAAGGAACTTGTTGATGGAGTTCTCAATCGAAGGAGTAGTTGTTGCGGCAGAAGTGGTGGATGCAGTAGCAGCAGACTTCATCTGTGAGATGGCAGTTTTCACCTCTGTGGACAGGTTGTCCATTTTGGTGTTCAGGTTTAGCAGTGCCAGTGATGTTGTCTCTGCAAAATATTTGAAAGAGCTTTGCAACTCTTTCAAGGTTTGGTTCACAGAGGTCTCAAGGGTTTGGAACTCATCCCTTGTAACTTGTGTTCCGGTGGTAACCTCTGGAGGAACACATTCGTCTCCAGAGTGAATCCCTGTTCCTGGGATACCTTCTTTCATTCCTGTTTGTACGTTGAGAATGGAAGGATTTCCTTCTGATCCTTGAGAAGAAACATGAGTTTCAATCCCTACAGAAGTTCTGAGAAGAACATTGTCCAAATCCACTCCAGAGGTGGGTATTGGAATATCCTTCTGTTGACTAGGAGACTTGTCTAGAGTCTCTTTGTCTTTGTGCTCTCTACTTCTCTCTGAAAGAAGTGTGGGTCTTAATAAGTGCGTGGCAGAGGAAACAAATTCCTCTGTTGGGCGTTCTTCTGTGATCTGGGGCAATTGATCACGAACTATAGGTGAGTCTCTTTGAGGAGACTCCCTAGGAATGGATTCCCCGGTTTCTGTGGGCACAGAGGTTGAAAGAGTAACCTCTGGCTGGATGGGTTGGGTTAGGTTCGAGCTGTGCTGCTCTTTTTCAATGACACCTTCTGCAGCTAGACCTGCGGTGTCAGAAATGTGGGTTGCACTGGGAGTTGGTTTTGGTTGTGTGCCTCTATTTATTCAGGCATCTTTTCTTGCTTCTTCCCTAAGTTCTGTGGAAGTTTCTTGCTCTGGTCGTAATTGGTCATATACTTGATGAGATCCAAATAATCTCATGACATGTGGATGATAAAGACCCTTACGTATCCAGACAGCTTCTTCTTCATCTGAATCTGTCTCTAAGATCTCTATTTCTGTCTCCGTTGTTGCTAATCCCTCTTTTTGTACAACTTCGGCCCCTTTTTCTTTCTCTTCTTCCATCATGTTCTCAGAAGCCTCTGTGGTGTCACCTCTGTTCCATTCAGCTTCAGTTTGTTCTATTTCTTCTGAAGCTGGGTTTGGACTTCTTCTGTGGACATCCAATCCTTGAATGAAAGGGTTTTGTAAAATATCATGGGTTTCGGCTGGTTGATTTCTGGGTGTTGTGTCATCTTCTTGCAGATGTGTGTCGATGCCAGAAATGAAGAAATCTTCTTCTGGAGAGTGGTGGTCGAGAGGTTGTGCCGTCCACCCTGCTGTATTTAGGGTGTTGGCAATTTCAGGGTTCTGTAAGAAGTCGTTCAGGTCTCCTTGGTGAGCAAATCTATCTGGAGATTGATAGGGTGATTGATACTTTTCTGTAGCCATTTCTTCTTCTGCAACTTCTTCTTCAGCAGTTTCCTCTTCTGTAATTGTTACCAACTTTGTAAGTGATTTACCATGCCTCTTTTTGGTTTTCCTCCTCTTAGGATTTGGTGCCTCTTCTTCTGTTGATTTTGATCTTTTCTTCTTCATTTTTGGAGAGGAGGGAGGAGCAGAGGACCCAATTTCTGTGGCATGAGGAGGTGAGGGTTGATCTTCTGCAGCGCTTGTGGAGGTGCCTTCTGCAGTTTTCCTCTTCTTAGCTTTTGGAGTAAATGCAGAGGTTCTTGATGAAGACTTCTTTTCCATTAGTTCTGCACGTTTGGCTATAAAGCTGAGTTGAATAGCCATGTGCTTTGCTAACTTCTGATCCTTTTCTTTTTGAGTGGAAAGAGGTTTTGCTATCATTGTTCCTAGGGGGACACCTAAACGCGGGGGTGTCATAGGACTCGGTTTAGGAGTTCTATGATCGCGTATATACTCTTTCTTAAGGGATTTATTCGATGCGTATTGCAGAAGCTTCTTTGACAGAGGTCTGCAGTGTGAGTAGCCATCAGCATGATCAGTGGGGGTATTCTTGTTCATCGGGAACTGTTTGGGAGTTGGCCCTTCCATTGGCCAATTTTGGATTAGCAGTAGTGGTTCGAACAGTACTCCTAATATTCTTTGGAATTGCAGAGGTGGTAGAAAGTTGGGATCATTCTCTTTGACCCTTTTTGAGTTGTTCTTTCTGTCGATGGTGTTTATGATCTCTTGCATCATTATGGTCGCATAATCTAGTGGAAGATCATAGTAAACCCCATACATGATGCTCAAGATTTTATGTGAGCTCTGGTCAATACTGCCTATCTTTCCTGTCAGGCATCTGTTAAGAATCGAGAACAAAGTGTTCCACAGAGGTGGTAATCGGCCTCTGCGGAAGTCATTTCTCTTCCGTAGTTGGGTGTTGTACCCAAGCATTTCCACGAATCGACAGAGCTCTTCGTCTGTTGGTTGCTCTGCATAACTCTTCAATCCCAGAAGACCCCTTGTTGGTAGGTTGAATTCAAGTGAGAACATTGTTCTGTTAAACTTGATTTCAAGATGCTCAGATTTATCAGGTCTTGAAATGTACCCTTTGATAAGAGAATCGTCTTTATCAAATCGGCAGCTTTGCCAAAATTGGTTCAAATAGCGGACTGGAATTTTGTTCGGGGATCTTGATAGTAGAGGGAAGAGGACATGATTCTCCATGATGTTCAGAAGTATGGCATGGGTGTAACGACCCAAATCCCTTAAACTACATCATAATACATAACATGCATACATATCATTGATTTACAACAAAAGTTACATAACAAACCAAGTACGGTCTCATTAGTCTTGACATTACAAAATATATAAAAGCTTCCTATTCAACATCCATCAGAGGCTTCCTACACTTCCTCCTCTCTTGCCGATCCTTAACCTGGAAAACATATTTTTGAAAACAAAATGAGGGTTAGACCAAACGGGTCTAGTGAGTTAATCCCGGTCCTTTCCAAAATCATTATAAAACCTTTTATGTAAATCCTTTGTATAAAAATAATTTAGATAAACCTTTGGTAATCCTTTCGTAAAATATAAACATACCACACGTATTTAAATACCAATCCAGACTCGTGCATCGTGTACATCTCATTCACCTTATTCCTCCACAAATGGCCATATTAGTTGGTAGCAAGCCAACTAATAAATCAACAACCGGTCCGCTCACCGGAACCCGGCTACCTGTCGGTCCGCACACCGGAACCCGACTACTCACCGGTCCGCACACCGGAACCCGGCTACACACCGGTCCGCACACCGGAACCCGGCAACAAGTGCACTCGTGTAGTGCAAAGCTTATATAAATACAATATATATCTCATTACATCATATTGTCATTTATATACACATAATCATATTCCTACCACATAATCATCTCATGTATATATTTACACACATATGTATTCCAGTTCAAAACGTTTTACATCAAAACTCACCTCGATCGCTTATCCATAAACACTTCCAAGCTTTTCTCCAAAAGATTCAGTCTATCAATCCCAATCCACAGAGTCTGCAAATAGATTAAATACAAATATCCCCTTACTAACTGATCACATAAAACGTACTAGAAGACCAAGGACTCTAGATAACTCAAATCCTCAAAAGTGACCAAAACAGCTAAAGTATCCGGACAACCCAAACAACCCGGACAACACCACATTTTCGGATAACATGACTTTTCCGGACAACCTCAGTAATCCGGACATCAAGACTAATCCGGACAACACGATATATCCGGACAACACAAGGAATCCGGACGCCATCCGGACTCTAAATCATCCGGAAACCACAATCAAATCGTCCGGACTCTATCAACAACTTACCCGGACACCACCCAAGAATCTACCCGGACACATTCAACTTATCCGGACACCACTGTCGGTTTACCCCATTTTTGCCCAGAAATCGACAGAATCATCAACAGATGTGTTTGGGATGTTTCTACTCCGATAGGCACTACTTACTAGCAATTATAGACATAAAATGTAAAGCAACATACCTCAATTCATCTTCCAAACATGCCAAGTTGAACCCTTTAGCACCAAACCCTTCTTTTATCTTCTTGCTTTCTCTCAACACACACACACACACACACTAAATTGAAATCTGGATAATATCTGAGTTGTGAAATATCTGATATGCTTAAGAGATAATATCAATCTTAATTACCACTTTGGTCCTTGAACTTCTCAATAATGACCCAAATACCCTTAGCTTATAATTTAAACCAATCTTACCCTACAATCCAACTTTAAAGTTAACTTTATTTATCGGAAAGGAGATTTTAACTAACGAACTTATCCGGGGTATTACATTATCTCCCCCTTAAAAGAATTCCGTCCCGGAATTCGGTTAAGCAATAAACGAGGGTAACTACTATCATGTCCTATCCAATGGTCCTTCACTCTGATCATTACATTCGACTACTTTCTCCCATTCTCTTCTCAACATAAAACACGTTTTCTCCAAGGATAGCACACTAGAAAGTACTCACTCTTAACAGATCCTATAAGCTAGCTTTCTTTCGCCTCCAAACCAATTGCACGCACCTAATTTCAACAACTACTATACTTTACTAACAACTTCCCCATTTTTCAAACGGTAATACTCTATTCTTTAGCTAACCATCTATTGCCACTCCATTCTCTTATTTTTGAATAACACTACTACACACCGCCTAGACATCCATACCTCTCCCCACATACTTTTGGCACCTCTACACAACTTACAAACAAAATTCCGAGCAGAGGTTTCCACTTATACTCACCCCATATTCTCACAAATCCACCACTTAATCTCACGAAATTCATTACTACTACACCTCGCACATTCACTAATTATAAATTGCCACTATCTTATCCACATTACCCCACACATTTAAACAATACCTTTCTTTATAGCGTCAACGATCACATTAAGTATAATCTACACAACATACTAAACTATCGCCTTCATGACTAGGTCAAGACTTTACGCACTATCGTTACCTTCCACACACAATTCATCACGTTCTACACACTGCTATTATTCTTTACACTCAAGCCATCACACTCCACACTAACAGATTAGAACAACAATAATTAAACACACCCTTCTATATCTCTAACACAATTATCAAATATTTTTCTAACACAAATAATAAAATTGAAAACACAACAGAATCGATTTGCACCGAAGTCAGATAACACTTTAACATGTATAAAGTTTATAGAAATTTACCTGTAACCTCATCAGGACTTTCTTCCACCTCTTGTTCTGTCATCTGAAAAACACGGCCTTGAACTCTCGATGCTCCAGACCCTTGTATCTCTCCTGTCTTAACACTCGTTGGTCTCTCCGTCATACCACCCTGTTGTACTTTCCATTACGGACAATCTGACTGAATATGATCCGGGGAATTGCAAACGAAACATAATCGAGTTACCCGACAGTCTCTAACTATGTGACCAGTCTTTCCACATTTGTAACAACTTCGGAAATCCATATAACAGTTTCCTTGATGCACACTGTTGCATTTTGGACATGGTCTTTCAACTGGTCTGAAAGGTGAATAACTATCAAACCTCGGGGATTCGTATTCTTCCGAATCGTACATCGTTTCTTCCAGTTTTCTTTTCCCAGCACTCTTATCACCAACGTCTCTCCGGTTATCCTGTTCCACATTTTCCGCTGCATTTACTGCGGCTGAGAAGGTATCGGGTCCTGTCGCAATCACTAGCTTTCTAATTTCTGAATTCAACCCGAAAATAAACCTCTCCATTTTCAGTGCCTCCGTGGCGACGTAGTACTCTGCGAAGCGAGACTTCTCCAGAAAACTAGCAGTGTAGTCCCTAACTGATAAACTTCGTTGGTGTAAGTTCATGAACTCCTCTTCCAGTTGTCTGACTGCTGCTTGAGAACAAAACTGCCCTTTGAAAGCTGTTGCAAATTCGTCCCAAGTAAAAGTAGAGTATACATCCGACCCTATGGAATCAGTGTGAGCTTCCCACCAGTACAGAGCTTCTGCCTTCAACATCGCCGTTCCGTATAATACTCTGTCCTCATCCGCACACTTACTGGTCTTGAAGACGGCTTCTATTTCTTTTAACCATTTCATCGCCTTCACTGGGTCTCTATCTCCTGAGTAAGTTGGAGGTCTACAGTTTAAGAACATCTTGTAATCACACCTTCTTGACACTGGTATGACCGTAGGTGTAATGGGCATTTCGTCTTCCAAACCAGGATCTGGTGTTTCAGTATGACGAGCTTGGTCGAACATAGCCTGGATATTAGCTTGGAGTCTTCCCATTTCCGCCATCAAATCGTCTCTTGTAATAAACTCCGTACCTCGCCCCTGAACTCTACCTCCGGTTCTGCCCCCAGTTCTACTCCCCGTTCTACCTCCGGATCTACCTCCCCCTCGCTCTCCTCTTCTTCCCCCTGTTCCTATTGGTGGATTCGTACTATTAGGATTTCCTCCTCCTCTTCTATTCGTATTTCGAGTACCGCTTGCCATTCTGTAGATTCAAACAAGATTAACATACACATAAGCACATACCCCATATAATAAGGTATCCCAGTCCAAACATGCACCTGTAAGATCACAATTACACTGGCCAGGTGTAATCTGAAATTACCTTACATGATGTTCCTTCTACCTTTTATACTTAGCATCCCAAGGTTCTAATATATCAAGGACATCCTACTTCACATGCAGTTTAAGTCTAGGTACGGGTACAAATACCTAAATCCCTTAAACTAGGGCTCTGATACCATTTGTAACGACCCAAATCCCTTAAACTACATCATAATACATAACATGCATACATATCATTGATTTACAACAAAAGTTACATAACAAACCAAGTACGGTCTCATTAGTCTTGACATTACAAAATATATAAAAGCTTCCTATTCAACATCCATCAGAGGCTTCCTACACTTCCTCCTCTCTTGCCGATCCTTAACCTGGAAAACATATTTTTGAAAACAAAATGAGGGTTAGACCAAACGGGTCTAGTGAGTTAATCCCGGTCCTTTCCAAAATCATTATAAAACCTTTTATGTAAATCCGTTGTATAAAAATAATTTAGATAAACCTTTGGTAATCCTTTCGTAAAATATAAACATACCACACGTATTTAAATACCAATCCAGACTCGTGCATCGTGTACATCTCATTCACCTTATTCCTCCACAAATGGCCATATTAGTTGGTAGCAAGCCAACTAATAAATCAACAACCGGTCCGCTCACCGGAACCCGGCTACCTGTCGGTCCGCACACCGGAACCCGACTACTCACCGGTCCGCACACCGGAACCCGGCTACACACCGGTCCGCACACCGGAACCCGGCAACAAGTGCACTCGTGTAGTGCAAAGCTTATATAAATACAATATATATCTCATTACATCATATTGTCATTTATATACACATAATCATATTCCTACCACATAATCATCTCATGTATATATTTACACACATATGTATTCCAGTTCAAAACGTTTTACATCAAAACTCACCTCGATCGCTTATCCATAAACACTTCCAAGCTTTTCTCCAAAAGATTCAGTCTATCAATCCCAATCCACAGAGTCTGCAAATAGATTAAATACAAATATCCCCTTACTAACTGATCACATAAAACGTACTAGAAGACCAAGGACTCTAGATAACTCAAATCCTCAAAAGTGACCAAAACAGCTAAAGTATCCGGACAACCCAAACAACCCGGACAACACCACCTTTTCCGGATAACATGACTTTTCCGGACAACCTCAGTAATCCGGACATCAAGACTAATCCGGACAACACGATATATCCGGACAACACAAGGAATCCGGACGCCATCCGGACTCTAAATCATCCGGAAACCACAATCAAATCGTCCGGACTCTATTAACAACTTACCCGGACACCACCCAAGAATCTACCCGGACACATTCAACTTATCCGGACACCACTGTCGGTTTACCCCATTTTTGTCCAGAAATCGACAGAATCATCAACAGATGTGTTTGGGATGTTTCTACTCCGATAGGAACTACTTACTAGCAATTATAGACATAAAATGTAAAGCAACATACCTCAATTCATCTTCCAAACATGCCAAGTTGAACCCTTTAGCACCAAACCCTTCTTTTCTCTTCTTGCTTTCTCTCAACACACACACACACACACTAAACTGAAATCTGGATAATATCTGAGTTGTGAAATATCTGATATGCTTAAGAGATAATATCAATCTTAATTACCACTTTGGTCCTTGAACTTCTCAATAATGACCCAAATACCCTTAGCTTATAATTTAAACCAATCTTACCCTACAATCCAACTTTAAAGTTAACTTTATTTATCGGAAAGGAGATTTTAACTAACGAACTTATCCGGGGTATTACAATGGGCTTCGCCGAAAGTAGTGGGTGAGGGGACCAAATAGCAGTTGTTGGATTTGATAGGAAGAATGGATTCGAAATGATCCTTTGCTATAAAGTTTTGCAAGTGAGTCGTCGGAGCAAAGTCTGCTGAGTCCCCGGAATCTTGTTGTTCAATATTTCTTGCAAGGCTGGGGTTTTCAGAATGTTCTGAATGTGTAGGGGAGTGTTCCGGTGAGTTCGCCGGAGAGAGGTCAGAGGATGTAGCTCGAGAAGATGAAGCCATTTGATTTTAAGAATAAGATTTTTGCAAGCTTTTTGCAGGGTTTCGCCGGAGAAGAAGATGAGAGTTTGTAAAAGGTTTTATGAGAGGGTAAGCTTTGTTTTTATAGGATGGTAAAACGGTAGAATTCGAAAGAGTAAAATATATGGCAATGGATTAAAGTTTGGAATCCGCACTCGAGTTTGAGCGGCGGGTTCAACTTTCCAAATAAAAACGTTCCATGTACGCCCAATGAAAATGGGACACGTAGGCCTTGTCAGAATATGACAGGACGTCGTGCGCGACCCATTAATGCTAGGCGCGTGAGGTTGATTTTAGCCATATGAGTTTCACTCGCAGTAAAAGTAACCGTTATTACTACAAAGATGCCCAAGAAATCAGATTGACAGAGCTTCTGTAGTTTACAGAGGCTCTGTGATCTTGAAAATCTTTGATGTTTATCCCTTTTTCATATATCTCATTGTTATCATGACTTCTGTGGGGTTCTTCTTTAACCAAAACATTTGTAAAGGCATTGGAGAGGATAAAATCGGATTTTTGTGAAGAAATTTGCTTCGCAGAGGTTTTGTGGCTCTGTTGGAACTTGCAGAAGTTCTGTGAGGGCCAGCAGAAGCTCTATGAGAGAAAAAATCTCATAACAAAAATTTTATTAGTTTTTTTTTATCATCCAATTTTTGATTTGGTTTAAGAGATGTTTTTCGGACATATTTGAAAGTTTGTGTCCGAGAAAACTGTTAAAAAAAATGGTTTGTTCGAGAAGGTCATGGTCTGCGTTTTCGGTTTCCGAGATAACATTCCAAAAGATCGACAGAAGGTTAATTTGTGATCACAGAGCATATTTCCTGCAGAAGCTCTGTTGAGCTCAACAGAAGCTCTATGACCTTAAATTTCTCCTAATTCGAATTTTGTGAAACTTTTTGAGCTTTTGATTTTTGAAATGTTATTCACAGTATATTTAGGACATATTTGACAATTCTTGTCCTAGAAAATTGTTTTCCAAAAACCCTTTGTGAGAGACATACCTTTTGGTTCTTCTTTTCTCGGCAGTGATATCTGACTTCTGTCGATATGGAGTCATCGACATTTTTCTTTGGCTTTCCCTTGAAAGTTTTATCTCTTTAGATCATTTCAGGGTTCCCTTCTGCTCCCCCTTGATCTAATCACCTCTGTAGATCAAGTAATTTCCTTTTGCTCCCCCTTGACCTAATCACCTCTGTAGATCAAGTAATTTCCTTTTGCTCCCCCTTGACCTATGCTTGGATCAAAAATGATAAGTTTTGCATAGAACATAGGTCATGTTTTTCAGAGGTTCTGTAGGGGTCGTCAGAGGTTCTGAGTTGACTTACAGAAGCTCTGTGATTTTAAGAACTATTTAAGGTTTTAAGAATTTACATACAAAAGTAGAATCAATCAAAGCAATAAATTAAGCAATGTATTTATTTGTTATTTACAGAAGATAAAGCTATACTTACAGAGGATTTTCACACCATGTTAATCATTCCTAACATACCCACCAAGAAGTTGAATCTTTTCTCGTCTAATGCTTTGGTGAATAAGTCAGCGAGTTGATATTCTGTGGGCACGAAATGCATTTCGATTGTACCGTATTCAACATGATGTTTCAAGAAATGATACCTTATATCGATATGCTTGGTTTTTGAGTGTTGCACAGGGTTGGCAGAGATAGCAATAGCACTTTTGGAATCACAGAAGATGGGTATTTTGAACAGAATGTGGCCGTAGTCTTTTAGCTGAGTCTTCATCCATAGAACCTGAGAACAACAGCTAGCGGCAGCAACGTATTCAGCTTCTGCAGTGGATGTGGAGACACAATTCTGCTTCTTGGAGGTCCAACTGACTAGTTTACCACCTAGGAATTGACAACTCCCAGAGGTACTCTTTCTGTCGAGCATGCATCCTCCATAGTCTGAATCTGTATAAGCTTTAAGACTAAAACCAGAGTTTTGTGGATAACAGAGACCAAGATTGTTGGTCCCCTTCAGGTATCTCAAGATTCTTTTTACAGCATCATAATGTGATTTCTTTGGATTAGCTTGATAACGTGCACAAAGACATGTGGCATGCATAATGTCAGGTCTGCTTGCTGTTAAGTATAACAGAGATCCAATCATGCCTCTGTAGAGAGTACATTCTACAGAAATACCATTTGGATCTAAGAACAACTTATTTCCAGTGGCCATTGGAGTCTTCATTGCAGAGGTATCAGAGAGATTATATTTTAAAAGTATGTCAGAGACATATTTGGCTTGATTTATAAAAATTCCCTCTGAAGATTGTTTGACTTGAAGTCCGAGGAAGAATGTTAATTCTCCCATCATACTCATTTCAAACTCACTCTGCATGAGTTTTTCAAAAATTTTGCACTCTTCTGAATTTGTAGACCCAAAAATTATGTCATCTACGTATATTTTTACAAGCATTATCTCACTATTTTTGCGTTTATAGAATAAGGTAGTATCTGTTGTACCTCTGTTGTAGCCATTGACTAGAAGGAAGGTAGAAAGTCGTTCGTACCATGCTCTTGGAGCCTGTTTCAGTCCGTATAGAGCCTTTTCAAGGTAGTATACATGCCTTGGAAACTTTGAGCTTTCAAAACCTGGTGGCTGATTTACGTAAACCTCTTCTTGGATTTCTCCGTTTAGAAAAGCTGATTTTACGTCCATCTGATAGACTTTAAAACCTCTGTGGGCTGCGAAGGCTAAGAATATTCTTATTGCTTCGAGACGTGCGACAGGGGCAAAAGTCTCATCGTAGTCTATGCCTTCTTCTTGTCTATATCCTTTTGCTACTAATCTTGCTTTGTTTCTGACGACCACTCCATCTTCATCCTTCTTGTTTCTGTAGACCCATTTAGTCCCAATGGCCTGTTTCCCTCTTGGCAGAGGTACTAAAGTCCATACTCTGTTACGCACAAATTGCAGAAGTTCTTCTTGCATGGCGTCTTGTTTTTACTGAGTCAGAAGGTTCTCCAATTATTTGGTTTGGAGGATGGCTTTTTGTCCACTGAGTTGTGCGTGGAAGATGATCATCAATGTCATCAAAACTTTCTTCAGAGGCTTCTTGTGTTTCTTCTTGTGCAGCCTCTGATGCTCTTCGTGCCTTGGTAGTTGATTCTACCGTTTGTGGAATGATTGGTACGAGTGGTGGTGGTGTTTGTTCCTCTGAGGATGTATAGTCTTGGTCCTCGATCTCCTCTGTAATTGGTTCTTCTGTGGTTTGTGCAGCTTCTGTGGTCGTTTTTCTTGATGTTTCATCTTCTGCACTTTCTTCTGCTTCGGCAATTGCATCTGTAGTATTTATAGAAGAAGATGAAGCATTATTTGGACCAGTTAGAGTCATACCTGTAGGATTTTGTCCGACAGATGATGGTTCTTCAGAAACTCTGATGGTTCCGACAGAAGGATCAATGTCATTGTGGAACATCTCCAAAAATAGAAGATTCAAATCTTCTTTTGTTCTTGAGATGTCAGAGAATTTCCCTTTAATTCCGAGTTCTGAACTTATTTGCTCAGAAGTCATTTGGAATGAATCATCAAAAGAAACATTGATGCTTTCTACAATCTTGTGAGACTTTGTAAGGAATGTTCTGTAGGCTTTGGAAGTAGCAGAGTATCCAATGAATTTGCCTTCATCTGCTTTTACATCAAACTTTCCTCTTGAATCTCTGTCGTTTAAGACGAAGCATTTGCATCCGAATACATGGAAAAATTTGATGTTTGGACGCCGTTTGTTAAGCAATTCGTAAGGCGTCTTGAGGTGTCTTTTCACAATGGTTGATCGATTTTGAGTATAACACGCAGTAGAAATTGCTTCTGCCCAAAAGTTCATTGATAATCCGCATGCTGACATCATAGTTCTTGCGGCTTCCACAAGTGTTCGATTCTTTCTTTCGACAACACCGTTCTGTTGTGGAGTGCGAGCTGCAGAGAAGTTCTGTGATATTCCTTCTGTTGAAAGATAGGCTTCAATGACAGAGTTTTTAAATTCTGTGCCATTGTCACTTCTTAACTTCTGTATTCTGCAATTATAAAGAACTTGGATTCTTTTCATTAGATTTATCAATATATTTGGAACATCTGATTTCTTTCTAACGAATTCAACCCATGTGAAACGCGAATATTCATCAATTAGGACAAGTATGTATTTCTTGCCACCTAGGCTCTGTATGGCAATGGGACCGCAGAGGTCGACATGAAGCATGTACAGAGGTCTAGTGCAAGATACATCTGTTTTGCCTTTGTGGGAAGCTCTTTTGAGTTTTCCCATCTCACAGGCAGAACATAAATGATCCTTATTGAATTTAACATTTGGCAAACCTTTAACTAGATCAAGTTTGACCAGTTTTTCCAATGTGTGAAAATCCAAGTGACAGAACCTGTTGTGCCATAACCAGGCTTCTTCACTTTTGCAGGCAACAAGGCAAACTTTGTCTTTGTTCTTTGAGTTGAAGTTCATTAGATATAGATCACCTATTCTTTCAGCTCGCAGAAGTTCCATACTTGTTTCTTCACTTTGTAGAGAGCAGAAAGTTCTTTTGAACAACACATTGAATCCTGTATCACAAAGTTGACTTACACTGAGTAGGTTGTGCTTAAGGCCATCCACATATGCAACTTTGTATACAGAAACGTCTTCTTTCCTTATGACTCCATAGCCTTTTATGTGTCCTTTCTTGTTGTCTCCAAAAGTCACAGATCCACCATCTTGTGTTTCTTTGTACGTGGATAGTGCACTTCTGTCACCAGTCATGTGTCTTGAGCATCCGGAGTCTAGATACCAGATTGGCACATACTTTTTCTGCAGGACAATCACAGAGATTTAGGTACCCATATCCATATGGGTCCAATTTTGTTAGAGTTTTTCAAGTTTGCCTGGGCATTCTTAAAATACACTTTGTTCTCTGCAGAAGAGTCAGATTGTCTCTTTGTGGGATTTGACTTTTGAATTGTCATAGAGAGTAAACAGACTTGACTTGAAAAATGATTATTAAGTTTAGACATAAGATCAAAGCAATGACAGTATTGAATATGAGATGTAATTTGCTTGAACTTTTCATTGAATTTTTTAAACTCAGCCACAGAGGCATTACACTCTTTCTTTACATTAGATTTCCTATTACTAGAAGATCTATGAATACTCGAATGTTGTTTGCAAAAGCTCTGTTTAGGACCTGCCTTCTGTGGGTTGCTTCTGTGGTGAACTTCTTTCATCACTGTCACAGAAGAAAAAGATTTATTAACCTTGGGTTTTGAAAATCTAGAACTTATAGGATCAATAGAGGTCTTCTGTAACTTTTTAAGCTCAGCAGAGGTTTTGATATGTAGATTCAAATTTAGAAAATCTTGGCAGATTGGAATCTCTGTGAGTTTCTCTTTTGGAGAAATAGTTCTGTGAGGAACTTCAGAGGAGAATTTGACATCCTCTGTGTCACAGTGAATTATCCCTGATTTGAAATCAGTCTCTGAGTTATCAGAGGATGAATCGTCCTCGTATACAGAGGTTGAGTCAATTCTTTCAATAGAGGCTGGATTTTCTGAGCATGTATCGCACGAGCTTTCTTCCTCTGTAGAATAGTTTTCATAGATTGCAGAGGTTTCTAATAAGATTTCTTCAGTGAGAGTTTTATCTATAGAAGATGTACAGAAATTTTCTAAAACGCTTGATTTCCATATTTCCAAAATTTCTTTTTCAATTAAATTTTTAAAGTTTTCTTCTGAAAAAATGTGTTTAAACTCAGGAGCTTCTGCTGATAATTTCTTTTCAACGTTTATCAAACAGACAAAAGCAACCTGTGTTTGGGTCTCTGGTTTACCAAATTTGAAGATACCAATCTGATCTTGTGTTTTCAGATATTTCTTTGGTTTGATACCTCTATTGACAGAGGTTGAAGATGATGAGTCTGTGTTTTCAAACCACACGTTAATCATCTTCTTATGTTTCTTCAAGTAAGGATCCACAGAGATTTTCGCCCGTTTGCTTACAGAGATTAGATTTGGAAAATCTGGTTTGTTTGTTTTTCCAATCACAAATAACGAGGACAGAGGTTTGTTTCTTTTGCCTTCAACACCTAGGGTGATATCATCATACCCTATACCTCGTCTCCCTATTTGTGAGTTTATTTTTTCATAAACTTTCTGTGCATCTTTATAGTTTTTAAGCAAAACTTCTCTTCTGAGTAAATCTTGCCATAATACCTCTCTTTCTCTTTGAAAGTATTCTTTAAGAGCTCTTATGTCAGTAGTTTCGCTCCTTGAAACTGAAAGTTCTTTTGTTTTATCTTTTAAAGTATTGGTTAATTCAGAAATTTGTTTTTTTAAAGGATCTAGAGTTTTGTTCCAATTCTTTTCTATTCTCTCTGTTTCCTCAAAAATCTTTGCTTTTTCTTGAGTGAGAAGCCGTACTTCTCTCTCATTGAAAGTGAGTCTTTTCTGAATACTTTGATTTATCTCTTTCAGTTCAACTAATTCAATGTTAATTCTAAGTGTATTATCATCTACAGAGGTAATACAAGAGTTGGAATTTGAAGTAGATACCTCAGAGTCAGTGCAGGAGTCGACTTCTGTCATGCCACAGAAGAGGGCATTAGCGGTATGTTCATCGTCAGAAGTAGAGTCTGACTGGAAGTCTTCTGTGTTTTCCCCAGAATGTCCTTTTGCCATTAAGGATTTTTGAGCATAATATTCGTCTTTCTTTTTGTAGAAAGCAGAGTCCCTCTGTGGGCGATTTGATCTGCTTCTGCATTCATTCGCAAAATGGCCTGGTTTTCCGCAGTTAAAACACCCTTGAGGAGTGTTTCCTGTTCGATCATTGGACTTCTGTAGGTCTCCGCCTTTCTCTGATCTACATTCATTTGCATAGTGACCAGGTTTGCCGCACTTGTAGCATTCTTGCTGCGTGTGGCTTACCGAGTCATCTGACCTCTGTCGGTCATTTCCTCTGTAATTTCTATCGCTTGACCTCTGTCGGCCACTTGATTCTTCTCCTCTTCTGTCATCTCTTCTGTTGTCTCTTCTGTCATCCTGGTTGTCTCTATCATATCTTTCATTTCCGGAACCTCTTCTGTTTCCTCTGAACTCTTTTGTCAATAGAGCTAAAGATTTAGCTAGTGACGCAAGAGTTATTTCCTTTTCTGCTTGCTCTTCTTCTTCACTGTCAATTATCACCATCTTCTTCTTCTCCTTCTTCTTCTCCTCTGTGGCTTTATCATTTCTTGGTCTCTGTGCATCCTCTTTAGTTTTACTAACCAATGCATATGGTGCAATGGTTAGTGTTTTAGCCTGTGCTATCTGAGGTTCTTGTGCGGCTAATGTTCCGTAAAGATCAGAGAGAGTCCAGGTGTCTAGATCCTGATTTGTCTGTAGGGACATAGACAGCTGGAGCCATTCTTCATTTAGACTTTTTAAAAACATGACATTGTTTTCTTCAGAAGTTCTGTCAATGCCTGATTTTCTGCACTTGTTGATTAGAGAGTTGAATCTGTCGTATGTTGTTTGCAGAGATTCTGTTGCAGAGGCTCTGAATGCATGATATTCATTGATGTACTGTGCTCTTCGTTTTTTTTGTGTTTTAGCACCTCCTTCCAACTGTCTTTCCAGTTCTTTCCACAGATCATGCGCTGTTTCACATGAATCCAAGGATTGAAAGAGTTCGTTGGGTATTGCCATAATTAATGTCCTCTTTGTTTTCTGAGCAACTTCATCTTCTGCTTTATCTTCGGTTGACCACTCCCCTTTTGGCTTTGGTTTTTGATGTTCGGGGATTTCGGCAGATTCAGCAGTAGCAGGTATACGAGGTACTACTGTCATGGGAATAGGAGGAGGATTGTACAGATATTGTACTTGATTTTTTTCAGTGCCCTCGAAAAAATGGACCATTCTTATTTTCCACTGAGGATACTCATCTCGAAAGAGAGTAGGAGGTTTAGTGAGAGAACCAGTAGTAAAGAAATTATTTGTATTTGTCATTTGAAGATTTTAGAAAGAAAGTATGACTAAAGAGTTACTTCGATGAGCTTGAAGATTTTTTTAAGCAGTTTCCAGACACAATTTTAAATCTCAATAATATCTATCACGAGTCTTGATAAGTGGATCACTTGATATTGAAAATCAAGGAAGGCTCTGATACCAATTGTTGGTTCCCAGAGACACTTAATCAAGATTAACAATCTATTAGTGGAGTTTAGAGTTTGATGCGGAAGCGTATTAAACTAACAGATATATTTGATAGATATTAGAACGCACATATATAAAGAAAACAGTAAAGAATGAAAAGGATTTCTTGAACAGTTACTGTTATTCAATATATAATAACAACACGAAGAACAGATTAAGAACTGTTGGTGTGTGTGAGAATATAACACTCAGATATTTGACAATAAAGCTTGAGAGTATTAGTGATTCCTTGTGTATTCGTCCTTAGGAAGATCTCAACATGAGACTTCCTTTTATACTACTCTTAGAAGACTATGAAGTAGGTCACTGTTCCTTTTACGGCATGAATAGTAAACTGGATGGTGTGAACAGTGGACTGGATGGTGTGAGCAGTTGCTTGAGCCATGCGCATTTAATGGAGCAGATGTACTTTTGGTAAATGCATTAAATGGCGCAGACGTCTATTTTGTACCTTGCCCTATTGAGTCCACTCAGAGCTTGACACGTGTTTTGATAGTACTTTTCCATGCAAGTTGATGAACGTATCCAGTAATATCTTCCAAGTCTTCACTGAGGACCACAGAGGCTCTGTAATGAATTACAGAGGTTCTGCGGTCTGGTCCTCTGTGAAGCAGTCTTCGCCGGATTCCGAGTCTTTGGTCTTCTTTGTGCGTATGACAGAGCTTCTGTAGGAAGCCTCTGCTTCTTCTGTAGCTTCTTGACCTTGATTTCTCGGTAATGTCGGCAGAGCCTCTGTAAGAGGCTTTCTTCACTTAGCCTATTTTTCACTACTTCTAAATACTTCTATGTTTTAGGAAGATTGAAGCTAACACTGGTGCTCCGCCTTGACCTTCCGACAGGTCAAACATACCTCCACACATTTGGCTACATCCCGCTTCATGTCGGGCCACCAATAGCCTTCCCGTAAGTCTCTGTACATTTTGGTAGCTCCCGGATGAATCGAAAACTTGGACTTATGCGCCTCGTCCAATAGTATCTGTCGGTTCCCACCGGTGAATGGGACCCAAACTCTACCATATCGGGTGAATAATCCTCGACTATCCCGTACTAATTTCAGAATTTCTCCCGAAACTCTCTCACGTTTTGCATTTTCCGCCAGCACGGCCACCTCCTGAGCGACACCTATCGACTCCAAAAGAGGTGCAACTACTGTCAACCGCTGACACAGACCCTTCAGCGGTCCCCCAACCGGATGTCGGCTAAGTGCGTCCGCGACTACATTCGCTTTACCCGGGTGGTAAAGTATCTCGCAGTCGTAATCCTTGACCACATCAAGCCATCTTCGCTGTCGCATATTAAGATTTTGTTGATCCATCAGTTATTTAAGGCTCTTATGATCAGTGTAGATTGTACACTTGACACCATAAAGATAGTGTCTCCAAATCTTCAGAGCAAACACCACTGCTCCCAACTCCAAGTCATGAGTCGGGTAGTTCGCTTCGTGAGGCTTCAGCTGCCTCGAAGCGTAAGCTATGACCTTGCCGCGTTGCATAAGCACGGCACCCAACCCCTGATATGAAGCATCACAATAAACCACCAAGTCCTCCATACCGTCGGGCAAAGTTAACACAGGAGCCTCGCATAAACGTCGGCGTAGCTCCTCAAATGCCTTCTGCTGCTCTCCACCCCAACTGAAAGCTGCAGTTTTCTTCGTTAGTCGAGTCATAGGCAAGGCAATCTTGGAGAAATCTTGGATAAATCTCCGATAGTACCCTGCTAACCCGAGAAAACTCCGTACCTCGGTAGGAGTTTTCGGCACTTCCCACCGCATTACCGCTGAGATCTTGGCCGGATCGACAATGATACCGTTCTGATTCACGACATGTCCTAGGAATTGGACCTCTCGTAACCAGAATTCACACTTGGAGAACTTAGCATAAAGCTTCTCCCGTCTCAAAACATCCAAAACTTCCCGCAAATGCACCTCGTGCTCCTCTTTCGTCTTCGAATATACGAGGATATCGTCGATGAACACGATCACCGAGCGATCCAGCATCGGGCTGCATACCCTGTTCATGAGGTCCATGAATGTTGCTGGTGCGTTGGTGAGCCCGAAAGGCTTCACCACGAACTCGTAATGGCCATACCGCGTACGGAAGGCCGTTTTCTCCGTATCCTCACTTCGTACCCGCATCTGGTGATACCCGGATCTCAGGTCAATCTTAGAGAACCACGAGGCTCCCTGCAACTGATCAAACAAGTCGTCAATCCTGGGCAGAGGATAACGATTCTTTACCGTAAGCTTATTCAGCTCCCGGTAATCAATACACATTCGTTGAGATCCATCCTTCTTCTTCACGAACAAGATCGGAGCTCCCCACGGTGAACAACTCGGCTTAATGAACTCTTTCTCGAGAAGTTCCTGCAACTGATCATACAGCTCCTTCATTTCCGGTGGAGCCAGGCGATAGGGTGCCTTGGCCACCGGAGCAGCACCCGGAATCAGATCGATTCGAAACTCCACCTGTCGTTTGGGAGGTATCCCCGGTAACTCGTCGGGAAACACATCGGCAAACTCCCTCACGACTGGCACATCTACGGCAGTCTTCTTCGCCTCGTCAACACGCGTATCTAACACATACGCCAAGTACCCCTGACCACTATGCTGAAGGTGTCTCCGAGCCCTCGCCGCGGAACATATTGCCGTAGTCCGTCTGGGCGAGTCTCCCTGAATCAATAACTCTCCCCCGCTTGGGGTTCGAACCCGTACTTGTTTGTGGCGACAAACAATTTCCGCATCAAACGCGTCCATCCAATCCATGCCCACAATCACACAAAGCTCTCGCATAGCTATCGGAATCAAATCAATGGGAAACCTCACACCCGAGATTTCCAACGTGCATCCCCGATACACATCCGTAACCGTCAAGGTTCGATCGTCGGCAACCTTGACTACCAAAGGACATCCTAACCGTCCCACCACTCGGCCCAAACTCTCGCTAAAGGTGCAAGACACAAATGAATGAGTAGCCCCGCTATCAAACATTACAACCGCAGGCACCGAGTTAACTAGAAACGTACCTAACATACAATTAACAACATATAAAAAAACAAGGCATGAAAAGGAAGGACGAAAAGAGAGAGGGTGATAAAACATACCTGTCACCACCTTAGGCGTCGCATGCGCCTCTTCCACCTTCAGCTGGTGGACTCTACCTCGGGCTGCCTTTGTCCCCGGCTGACCCGTACGACCGTCAGTGATGCGCAGTGGGGCATTTGTAGGAGCCCTCTGTGCACCACCCCCATCAGCTGCTCTCGAGTTCGGACAATTGGCCCTCACGTGACCCGTCTGCTTCCAGCTAAAGCATATTATCAAAGGCGACTTGCAATCCCGGCTGAGATGACCGGACTGCCCACACTTGAAACACCCGCCGGTCTTCTTCCCACTAGAATCCCTGGGTTTAAACCCACCACTCCTCGAACTTCCGCGCGAATCAGAAAACTTTGACTTCTTTTGCACCGCAGAGATTGGCGTCACCGCCTGTGCTGCCTTTCTCTTTCTGGCTTGGGTCTCTAACTCCAGCTCCCTTCTCCGGGCTGCATCCATCATTGCTGACAAAGAAGCGTACGGTACCGTGCTCACGAATTCCCTGATCTCGGTACGTAACATATCCTTATACCGAGCCATCTTCATTTCCTCCGAGGCGGCATATTGAGGACAAAACAGCGCCATCTCAGTAAATTTCTTGTTCATTTCTTTAACAGTCTCCGTGGTCTGGGTTAGTTCCAAGAACTCCTTCGCTATCCGCTCCATCTCTACCGGAGGCACGTATTCGGCACGAAACCGAGTAACAAACTCCTCCCAAGTAAGGGTAGTACGCTCGGCAAGAGTCAGCGCTGTGGCGCACCAATCCTTCGCCCCATCGCGAAGCAAGTTCACAGCAAAACGGACCTTCAGATTATCCGGGCAGCCGCATGTCAAGAAGGCACACTCCATATCAGAAATCCAACGCATGCTAATAATTGGGTTCGGGTCTCCCTTGAACCCCGGGGGAGAACAAGCAGAGAGATCCCGATACTGGAACTCTCGATTACGGGGCTGTCCCCCAGCAGGTGGCGGAATCGCTGCAATGCGCTCCTCTAACAGAACCGTCACCTGATCTTGTATGGCGGTGATAATCTCGGGGATTGCCTCTCCGACCGCATGCGCTACCTCCGATGCAATCATCTCTCGGATCTGCTCCTCCGTGATCCCCGCCTCAGTTCGCGGCTCAGTCGCGTTGTTCCTCCTAGTGATGGCCATTCTATAAAGAAGAAACATACAACGAGTTATTAGTACCTAATAACTCACATCAACAACACTCACGCTCAGCTCCTTGGAATCCTCGCGACTTTCCCAACTCGAGTACTGATCCTGTGCTTCCGGTAGTAGGAGCTCTACTACTACCTTCCACACCTATCATCGCTCGTTCCGAGTCCCATCCCGAGGGTCCAGGTAGCTTCTCGCCGCAACTACACACATATGCCCGCACCGGCATATATACTCGCTCTTCCTAGCTCCCTAGGAATTCCATCCCAATCATTACCCTTGCTACTACCGAATCCCCACTAATCATAAAGAGTGGTCTCGCGAATACCCGATTACATGCAGTGCAAAACAAATAGACAGTCGAATACCAGATTTTATCCTAGAACGGTTGGACTCAAACAAGAGCTGCGCAATAGAACTAAATCGAATATTCTAAGGCTATAAGTCTCTTACTGCATACAACCTAGAGGGCATTCACTTAGTAACCTATCATAATTAGCATAAATTCCTAATAGCAAGCAGTTCAACATACCGCATAGTGTCAACAACAGGCAATCTAGCATGCATACTCTATGATCTAGAAAGCAATAAAACACTAAGCATTGTACCTTTCCCTTCGGCTCCGGCTGACTGTACACACTGCGCCCTCGATCACCGCTCCTCGAACGGGTTTTTACTTTTTCTTTTATTTCCAAAAAGGTTTAATAAAGAATTTGAAAATTTCCCAGCCGCAACTTGAGACCAAACACACCGAGGTGCGTTTGATTCACTCAAGCTGTGCTCTGATACCAAGTTATAACATCCCAAAATTTCAAGAAAATTAAAATTTTTAATTAAACACTTCATATATAAAAACCCATTAAATAATCCCAACATATTAATTGCAAAATCATAAATATTGTTCAAGTAATCAGAAACCAGCGGAATCAAAGTTCAATAAATAAAACTAAAATCAGCCAGCTCATCCCGCGCGTCAGTGTGTACCCGTCACGCCTTAGAGCCACTCGTACCTGAAACCACAGTTTATTGGGAAAGGGTAAGCACGAAGCTTAGTGAATTCAAACACCATAAATAATACAGTTATTCCACACTACCCCTAAAACAGATAGTGACACATAAACGATCATACAGGTCTACGAACAAATCATAAACACGTATATCCACAACCACCCACCTAAAAGGCACCAGTCGGTCCCACCGACCACATGATAACATCTTCGGCCCCGCCGAATCCTCGGTCCCACCGAGTCTCTACGCCCCGCGTATAAAACCTCCGGCCCCGCCGGATCCCCGGTCCCACCGAGTCTCTACGCCCCGCGTATAAAACCTCCGGCCCGGCCGGACTCTCGGTCCCACCGAGTTAACATGGCAACATAGTATCAACTAGACACCCCACTATCTAGTTCCACAACACAATCACATAAAGCTACCACACACGTACTACAGCAATGATAAAACAACCGTTATTAGATATAGTGAGAGAACTCACCTCAAATGCGCGCCTAGCTTAATCAACACAAATCAAGCTTCACAATTACAGTCACTTTCCAGCACCTAAACGCATGTTAAAACGTGTCAATACGAGACTCGGACCCTATGGCACGACACACGCTTAAACCGTCACTAAAACTAATTTCCGTTCTCACAAAACAGGTCTGTTCGGGACCTGTTTCGACCCGTTTAAACCCATAAAATTCCCAATATTATTTCATGACCAGAAAGTCCTCTGAGTTAGGGTTCCAAGGACATATTATACGCCTCCTAACGATATTTCTACAATTTATAAAGAATTAAATACGAACGGTTACTAAAACTGCCAGTTTTCGGTCCAGCCTGGCCAAACAGCCCAATACAGCCTAGCTACGGGCTTAATCAGACTTTCAGCAAAACACGAAAAACCTTCCCAACTCGATTAGGGAACTTTGGGCACCAATTTCACCCCAAAACGAGTTACGAGCAGAAAGTTATGGTCTACACAAAACAGTGGCAGATTCCAGAAATTTTCACATAAAATGACGAATCACCGAACTTGCGACCACTTTTTCGCCCAGTTAGAGACCGAACCAGTTTTCCGCTAAAACACAGAAAACGTGCCCGACCTCGAACTTGAACCGTGGGCGCCAGTTTCGGCTCAAACGGAGTTACGAAGGAAAAGTTATGGTCACATGAAAACTGGACGGCACACTTAGAATTTCATAAAAACACGATTTATAAAAACGGTTTGTACGATTCGGCTTAAACGATTAAGTCACGGGTTAAGGGCTCTATAGAGACAATGGTCTGGTCACACCACGCGCCACCCACTGCCATCTCCGGCAGTGGCGGTCGCCGGTGGCGACCGGCGGCGGCTCTCCGGCGATGACTACACAACACACTCCGCACCCTCTCGCACCTCCGACCTCTCTCTTTCTCGATCGTCTTACTGCAACCCCACAAAGCTCGCCACTACATCACCATCTCCGGTGGTGATACCACAGTCGCCGCCTACAGCAG
Organism: Saussurea involucrata; assembly: GCA_033807775.1. Taxonomy (NCBI): domain Eukaryota; kingdom Viridiplantae; phylum Streptophyta; class Magnoliopsida; order Asterales; family Asteraceae; genus Saussurea; species Saussurea involucrata. The sequence continues at coordinate 19,377,546 of CM066326.1, forward strand.
CCAAGGCCGCCGCGACGCGGCTGTCACGGGGGAAGACCGACGAGGAAGACAAAGAAAACAAGAACGAGAGAACGGAACTTACCTTCGACGACAAAACGGTGGCGACAGTGGCTGCGGTCCTCCTCCGGCGTCCTTCCCTCCGGCGATCAGTCTCCCGACTCCCTTCTTCTCGCCGCCGATTCTCTCTCTCTCTCTAACCCTCTCTCGGTTTCTTCTCTATCTCTCTCTCTTCTCGTTCCCTACCCACAATCGTATAACACAAGACCAAAGGCATTAGGGTTATCGAAAGTTTTGGGTTTTGCTTGGCTATCAAGAAAAGAAGAAACGGGAATGGGAAACCGGCCATGGGCCGTGACCCATGCAATTCTTTCCAAAAGTTTCACTTTAGCCCCCCCAACTACACCTATCTTACAAACTTCACTAAACGACCTGAATTCTAACATTTTGGTCCTTTTTGACACCAAACCAATAACCAAAAACAATTAAAGGTAAACAATTAAGTTATTAAAATAAATTAATAAACATACCGGGACACGGGCTTTACATGTGAGTCTCTTCTGTGGTGAACATCTTTCTTCACTGTCACAGAGGAAAAAGATTTGTTAACTTTAGGCCATTTTCCCTTTTGTTGCCAAGTGGGATTTTCGTTAATTTGCCTTAAAGGTTTTGAAAATTTTGAACTTTTAGGATCTACAGAGGTCTTCTTTTTAAGATTTAACATATCAAGCTCAGCAGAGGTTTTGACTTTTAAATACCAGTTTAGAAAATCTGGGCATATAGGTATCTCTGTGATTTTCTCTTTTGGAGAAATAGTTCTGTTAAGAACTTCAGAGGAGAATTTAACATCCTCTGTGTCACAGTGAACTATCCCTGATGTAACATCTGTCTCTGAGTCGTCAGAAGATGAATCGTCCTCATATAAAGAGGTTGAGTCATCTCTTTCGACAGAGGCCGGATTTTCCGAACATGTATCGTATAAACTTTCTTCCTATGTAAAATATCTTTCATAGACGGCAGAGGTTTCTGATAAGATCTCTTCAGCGAGAATTTTATCTACAGAAGATGTACAGAAGTTTTCTAAAACGTTTGTTTTCCATACTTCCAAAATTTCCTTTTCAATTGTTTCTTTAAGTTTTTCTTCTGAAAAGGTGGGTTTAAACTCAAGTGCATCTGCCGATAATTTCTTTTCGACATTTATCATACATACAAAAGCAACCTGCGTTTGAGTCTCTGGTTTACCAAACTTAAAGATACCAATCTGATCTTGTGTTTTCAGATATTTCTTTCGTTTGATTCCTCTATTGATAGAGGTTGAAGATGATGAATCTGTGTTTTTAAACCACACATTGTTCATCTTCGTATGTTTCCTCAAGTGAGGTTCCACATAGATTTTAGCCCTTTTACTTACAGAGAGTAAGTTTGGAAAATCTGGTTTGTTCGTTTTTCCTAACACAAACAGAGAAGACAAAGGTTTAATTCTTTTGCCTTCAACACCTAGGGTAATATCATCGTACCCTATACCCCGTCTTCCTATTTGTGAGTTTACTTTCTCATACACCTTCTGTGCATCTTTATAGTTTTTAAGTAAAACTTCTCTTCTGAGTAGATCTTGCCAAAGTATCTATCTCTCTCTCTCTTTGAAAGTATTCTTTGAGAGCATTTATGTCTGTTGTTTCACTTCTAGAAACTGAAAGTTCTTTTGTTTTGACTTTTAGAGCAGAGGTTAATTCAGAAATTTGCCTTTTTAAAGGATCTAGATTTTTGTTCCAATTCTTTTCTACTCTTTCCTTTTCTTCAAAAATTTTGGCTTTTTCTTGAGTGAGAAGTCTTACTTCTCTCTCATTAAAGGTGAGTCTTTTCTGAATGCTTTCATTTATCTCTTTTAGTTCAATCAGTTCAATGTTAAGTTTAAGTAAATTATCATCTACATAATTAGTACAAGAGGTAGAGTTTGAAGTGGATACCTCAGTGTCAGTGCCGGAGTCGACTTCTGCCATGCCACATAATAGGGCATTGGTGGTGTATTCATCGTCAGAGGTAGAGTCTGACTCGAAGTCCTCCTTGTTCGCCTCAGAATGCCCTTTGTTTGCCATTAGGGATTTTTGCGCATAATATTCAGTCTACTTTTTGTAAAAAGCTGAGTCCTTCTGTGGGCGATTTGGTCTACTTCTGCATTCATTTGCGAAATGGTCTGGCTTCCCGCAGTTGAAACAACCTTGGGAAGTGTTTTCAGCACGATTGTCGGACTTCTGTCGGTCTCCACCTTTCTCCGTTCGGCATTCGTTTGCGTAATGACCAGGCTTGCCACACTTGTAGCATTCTTGTTGTGTGTGGCTCACCTTGTCATCCGACCTATGCCGGTCATTACCTCTGTAGTTTCTGTCGCTTGACCTCTATCGGTCATTTCTATCATCTGACCTCTGTCGGTCACTTGATTCTTCTCTTCTTCCATCATCTCTTCTATCACCTCGGTTGTCTCTGCCGTATCGATCAATTCCTGAACCCCTCTGATTTTCTCTGAACTCTCTTGTCAACAGAGCTAAGGATTTAGCTAATGACGCAAGAGTTATCTCTTCTTCTATCAGCTCGTCTTCTTCGCTATCAACTATCACTATCTTCTTCTTCTCCTTCTTCTTCTCCTCTGTTGCTTTCTCATTTCTCGGTCTCTCTGCAGCCTCTGTTGAGTTACTAACCAATGCGTATGGTGCAATGGTTAGTGTTTTAGCCTGTGCTATTTGAGGCTCCTGTGCAGCTAGTGTTCCTTAGAGATCAGAGAGTGTCTAGGAGTCTAGATCTTGGTTTGTTTGTAAAGACATAGACAACTGGAGCCACTCATCATTCAGGCTCTTTAGAAACATGACGTTAATTTCTTCCGAGGTTCTGTGAATGCCAGACTTTCTACATTTGTTTATGAGAGAGTTGAACCTGTCGTACGTTGTTTGCAGAGATTCTGTTGCAGAGGCTTTGAAGGCATGATATTCATTTATGTATTGTGCCCTTCGGTTCTTCTGCGTTTTAGCACCCCCTTCCAACTGTCTTTCTAATTCTTTCCAAAGATCGTGCGCTGTTTCGCATGCATCTAAGGATTGAAAAAGTTCGTTGGGGATAGCCATGATCAATAATCTTTTTGTTTTCTGTGCAACTTCATCTTCTGCCCTATCTTCATCTGACCGTTCTCCTTTTGGCTTAGGTTTTTGATGTTCAGGGATTTCAAGAGATTCAGCAGTAGCTGGTACTCGTGGTACTATTATCATGGGAACTTGAGGAGGGTTGTAAAGATATTGTACGAGAGTTTTTTCAGTACCCTCAAAGAAATGGATCATTCTTATCTTCCATTCAGGATACTCATCTCGAAGGAGAGTAGGAGGCTTGGTTAGTGAACCAGCAGTGAAAAGTTATTTGTATTTGTCATTGTAAGAGTTTCGAAGGTTCTGAATAGATAATAAGACGAAAGAGTATGAGTCTGATGATCTTGAAGGTTTTATGGGTTTTAACAGTTTCCAGAGTGCACTTTAATGGAGTTTTATCCTGGAAAAAATAGTTTCTTTTAAGAATACCACTTTCGAATAAATCGAAAAATGATAGGAAAACATAAACATTTCAACGAAATGAAAAACAGGTTAAAACAGAATGATGTCTATCACAAATCTTGAAACAAAGAGGATCACTTGATATTAAAAATCAAGGAAGGCTCTGATACCAATTGTTGGTTCCTGTTTTGCTTAGACAAGATTAGCAGATCTATTAGTTCGAGTTTATGTTTGATGTGGAAGCGTATTTAAAGAACTAACAGATATGTTAGATAGATTTAGAACACACAATATAAAGAAACAGTATTTTAAGAACAAAATGATATCTTGAAGATTACTGTCGTTCGATATATAATAAGAACACCAAGAACATATTAAGAACTGTTTGGTGTGTGTGAGAGAGTGCAATGCTAAACAGGTTTGACGATATAAAGCATAAGCATGAAACTCAGATTCTTCGTTTTTCTTAAGATTGTTAAGGAAGATCTCAACAAGAGACTTCCTTTTATACTACTCCAGGGGACCATAAAGCATGAGCTACTGTTGATCTGACAGCATGAATAGTTGTACGTGCTGTATTGCATTTAATGTCGCAGACGTCTATATTGTACTAAGCCCTATTGAGTCCATTCAGAGCAACGCGTGTTGAGGTTTGACAGGGCACGCTACCATGCAAGTTGATAAACGGATCCAGTAACAGTAGCAAGATATAAAATATCTTCCAAGTCTTTATCGTAAACCACAGAGGCTCTGTAAAGGGTTACAGAGGTTCTGAGGTCTGGTCTTCTGTAGAGCAGTCTTCACCGGGTTCCGAGTCTTTGGTCTTCTTTGTGAGTAAGACAGAGGTTCTGTAGGACACCTCTGTAGCTTCTGTAGCTTCTTGACCTTGATCTTTCGGAAGTGGTAGAGCCTCTGTAAGAGGCTTTATTCACTTAGCCTATTTTTCACTACTTCTAAATACTTCTACGATTAGGAAGATTGAAGCTAACAATTACAATAGAACACTACATTTTAAAAGTGTCCTAAAAATTTAATTAGAAGGCCCAAAACCGCCTCGTAAATCTATTGTATTAACATTTAGATATGACACTTTATAATTTGCTCTATACTAACTAGACGTCTTATAAAACCGATTATGTTAAAAACAACGCAAATTGCATGGAAATGGAGAAAAAGTTATTGTTCCACATTTAGGTTGCGTTTGGTACATGGGACATGACAGGACAGGATGGGACAAAACTCACTGTCCCACATTTGATGACTGACTTTCATTGAATTTTAATTTGCTCATAATTATTATGAGTTCCATAAAGAAAAGTGAGATGCATATAAGCAAGGTCCTTGGTCGTCTTGATACAAGTGTAGATGTTTTCCCAAAAGTCAGAAAGATAGACTATAAAATTGCATAAAACTACCTCATTGTCATACACACGGCCCAACAATTTAAGGTTGTTAAAGAGGCTATTGAAACGCATCATACGAATATTCCACACCTTCCAAAAAGAGCATCATACGAATTTTCCACAGAGCAAAGTTATTGGGATTGAACGTTGGTGGTTTGGCTATATAGCCATTGTCATATGATCCAACAAAAGGGTTTTGAAAAGAAGACCCGGGATTAGCAGAAAGAGGATGATGCCTATTTAGATCAAGTTTATGAGGTTAAACTGACATGCTCTATACCACTTGTTAGTTCCGAAAGTAAGAATGGGAAACACACAAAGTATTGTAGAAGGGAGGTTGAATACAATACACCAAGATTACTTATTTTTAATTCTTATTAATTTTTCAAATCAAGATTACACTTAGAAAACAAGACTGTTGCAGAAAGAACATATTAAAATCTATCATAACAATCTTTCACAAAGAAAAATTAGAACAAAAATACCACTTAAGAACACATAGAAAAGTTATTTGCTAGTTGAGAGAGAGCTACCAATTTGTTGTTCACGTAGAATAATTTCAGAAAGCATAGACCTCTTTTATAAATACTATCATGTGCATTAATTGCATGGGATACTTGTCACTCTAGGATAAGAAGCTCAGAGATGTCTTTAAAAAAGGACAATTTTTCATTTTTGTCTAACATGGGACACGAACGTGCCATGGACCATGTTTTGTGCAATTTCGGAAAAGTTACATCAAAAGCATATAGGAAAACTTATAATTTATTTGTCCCTTTTCTTTTCTCTTTATGGGTTATTTTTCACATAGATTATTGCCTTTTTTTGGATTTGTTAAAGTTTCTCGGACAATTCAGTATGAAAAAGCAATCGTTTTTCCATTTTGTTTTATACATTCTTTAATCGTTGGGAAAACGATCACGTTAGTTGAGGTAGTCTCTCGTGAATCAACTCGCGCACAAAAACGAAAATGTCGAGACTCAGAGGTTTTGGGCGACTATGCACGAGGATAATGCCACAGGGAATTATCGCGTGTCAAAGTCATGAGATTAGAGGGGATTATGGTACAAATTAGAGGCGATAGTGCCCGACGACAATGTCAGGGTCACTGTTGCATGGGCATACTCGCGAGAGTCGTACCAAAGGGCTCGGTTAACGGGCGACAATGTCGGACGATTGTGAATTGTCACTATCTCCGGAAAAGGTCGCAGTCGAGTTTCTCGGGTATAAATAAGGAAGATCCGATTTCTAGACATAAATCTCATTTTGGAATCAGATTTTGAACGATTTCTCTCTACGTTTTAGGTAAACCTATCAACCTCTTCATCTTTCTTCGTTGATTTAAAGTAAGGGGTTTTCATGAACATTTAATGTTCATCTATAGGGTTTGTTGAACATTTAAGGTGAAGTACATCAAGAATTGATCAAGTCTCAAGTGTTCATCCTTCTAGGGGTTTGGGAGATATCTAGGTTTTAACCTAAACCTAGTATTGTTAGTTCATTCGTACATTTTAAACTTTATACATGTCAAAACTACACTTTTGAACCTATAATCATCTCCTTGTTTACATTTCCATTATTTGCAAGTTTTGACCTAAAATGGGTTTTGGAAATTTTTAGGGTTCTAACTATGATTTGGAATACGTTGTTGGAAATCATGATTTGAGATACAAGCTATGTTTTGTTTACATATTTATAACTAAATGTTTGGATGAAATCATCTTGATGTTTTTAGGGGTTTTCTCTAAATTTGAAGGTTTCATTTAGGAATAGACGGTATTTGGTTGGTTTGGTTAAGATTGAGCTAAATGTTTATAAAATGTTGGATAACCTTATTTTGGAGACATTTTATATTGAAAATGGAAAATAACCATTTATTGATCTTTATTTGGGTTAAATGCATGAAAGTGGTGTATGTATGAAATCATGCTATGGAAATCCTATTATGAAAACTATATGTGTTATAATAGTTTGTCACAAACGAAGTTGTGACTAGCCGTGGACTATTACTAATAGATCCATAGGTATAGGAGTCGGCTTATTTTTCGGTTGTTGTTCCTCTTTGTAACTAGTTGAGATATTGGGTCCTCGGAGGCAACTTGGTATGGTTATGTGGGACCGGATACTAGCCATGGATCGTAAATGTAATCCTAGTGAGTGAGTATGACTAGGATCCTCGGGTGTCCTCCCTCTCATCTATGCACGAGTCAGCGTTGCTCATGGCCATGGGTCCTAGTATTGAGCTTACAACTCGGAAAGTAGAGTACTTTTGTGTTCCGCTACGATCTTAGGAAATCGGGTCACCCCCGACATTGCAAGATTTATTTGGACCGAACGGTTCTTACATGGTCATTTGGGAAGTTTCACTATCAAAAATCATTTATTAAACATTTTATGCATTTTCCATTTATATAAAATGTTTGTTCTCAGTAGGCGTAATGCCTAACACTTTTTCTTAAATGACATGTATATCAGGTTCCGTTAGCGGCGGAGTTCCCAAGGTTTGAGGGATGAGCGTTGGACCGGTAGCGGTAATTTTTGGAGATGCATATTGGGAAGTTGACGTACATAGATGTATAGGTATTTTGGGAGATTGAGTTGACAACCGTTATAATCTAGATATAAATGGTTTAGATTAGTATGTTGTCGATTTTAATGTCCTTTTATAGAAGTTTGAAAACACTATTACTATTTCTCCTTTTTGGGTAATTTCCCATTATATTTAAGATGTCATATTTTGCAATTATTCGGGTCTAAATTTATCCCTATTTTTTTGGTGTTACAGTTTCTCCCCCTCAGCGGTAGAGGGGAGAATAAGTGAAAGCTTCCCCACAGAGACACCAACTCTCGAGACCTCCTTGGTGAGATCACCAACCTTCTTTTCAACCCAATGCAGCAAAAAGTGCATCGTTGAAATCACACTCGAACTTCCTCCGACAAGGCTCGAGTGTGGACTTCGACAGAGCGTCAACCTTTTGATGAAGTTGTACCCAAGGAGTTAAGAATGACTTTGTTTACATAATCCTGAGTTTTGACTTGTGATTTGAACTTTACTAATTCGGCATCCTGAGCTTTCGTTTTGCCTTTCAGAGAAGCCACCGAGAGAGCTAGATCAACATTAGAGGCCTTTTACAGAGTAAGCAAGGAATCCATCCAGGCCAGGGTGTGAATCCCAATAAAAAGTGCAAGCAGACAATCAATCAACATTAACAATGATGAATCAATAAAACTGGTCATAAGATTGATGCAGAGAGGTTTTACATGTGAAAGTAATTAGGCTAATGATCTCTAGGTTAAACTCTAGATTTGAAAAGCTATTTATATTTTCGAGAAATTAACATTTTCAGCCTAGAACTTTTATTCAACTAATATTGACCCCAACAATCCCCCCCCCCCTTGAATTAAAGATGAAAAAGATGCCAGTCTAAAACGCAACATCTTTGGATACCGAATAGGGTCTCGAATCTTCTATGTGCATTCCGATACTCTAGTATAACTTTGATTGTCTCCAACGCTTTGTCAACCAACGCTTTAACTTCTGCTTCTAGCTTCTTTGACCCTTTATCATCGAATGCTATCTTGCTTTGTAACTGATTGCGAAGAAGCATTAGTGTACCGTCACAATAGCGAGCAATCTGGCTAAACCACAGAAAACACTTGTTGCCCTGGCCATTCTTGTAGATCATTCCGAACTCAGGATTTCGAGTATTGAATCAGCAGGAAGGTTTTCTATGTTAGGAAGGCTTTGATCCGGTTTTAGCATGTTGACCTCTAATTGGTTACTTTCGTTACCTATTTGGAAATCTTTTACGTATGACAGTAATTTCCCGAGGTCTAATGGTCATGGTCTTCAATTCCCTGAAGATAAACTCAAAGTCTTGCAGTTCCAGGTTTTTTAAATTATGCTTCTGTGAAGGTCCATTCATTTCCATCATCCCTCATAATTGTTTCAATTAGGTACCATACCTTAAGTAAGCGGTTGGAGGATATCTGTTTTATTTCAGAGATGCAGTGTTTAGTTCTGACAAGACTGATTGGTCAGCCTTTTGTTATTCTCATCAGAATATACTATATCTGTCTATTCTTCTTCTTCATGAAATTTATACCATATAGACTGAATGGGTCATACGGTCTGATCCAGTGGACGTATATCTTTTTTCTGTTTCTTCTAGAAAAGGAACCAAAATCCTCACTCTTTCCCATATTAGCGGATGATTTGGTTGAACCTGAGCAGTATTTGAAAGTGGTTGATATGACTCTGCTCTGATCGAACCTTCAGTTTTGTCGGTTTGAGATGGTAGAGGCGCAATTTCTATTTTCGGGGGCTCACTTATCTGAACATTTTGCTGAATTATGTAGTCGAAGTCTCCTTGTTGTTGGAACTCATCGTCAGAAAATTGGTACAATCATCGACTTCAGCTTTGATTGAAATAAGGACACATTCAGTTCTTTCTCTTTCAGTCTCGGGGTCGTACTGTGATTCATGATCTATTAGTTCCAAAGTAGATCTTCTGGTGTTGCTTACCTCGACCATTCCTTTGTCGCCATCGTCAGGCTTCAACCGTTGGGTTGGCATCAGTAGGAATGCCTGTTTTCTCATCTGATGAATTGATTTCCATGTATAGTACCTGATTTGGCTCAGAACTTTGTACATTTTCACTAGTTCCTGTTTGCCCTTCTGCAGCTGCTTCAACAATAACTGTCTCTAATTCGGTGACATTAACTGTTTCTGATTCGGTGACATTTGTTGGCTCATTTGTTCTCTTTCGCTTCTCCCCCTCATGGTGATGTGGATCTTCCGGATCATCATGTCTTCTTTTCACACCCTTGGCTTGGCCTTTGCATGTATTTTCACAAGACGTAACTCTTTCAAAGAGTGTAGCTAGAGATAGTTGCACCAACTGAAGAGTTGCATTAATGTCGCTAAGGCGTGAGGTTACTTGTGATGTATAGACGTTGAAAGATGCAATTGTAACTAGCTGGGTAGGAGCGGGTGGAACGACATCGACTTGAGATTTGAGTAAACTTACCAAGTCAGCTTCAACAGGATCTGTGGTGGATTGCGAAATCATCTTGGCAAGCAATAGTGATTTCAGCTCATTGACCGACATGTTGTTATGATTATTCGGTTTAGCTGGTGGAGGTAGAGGTTGGACTTCAGGTTCTGGCTTGATCATGACTAATTTTCCTTTCAGAAGTCTTTTGACGGTATCAAGCTCATTCCTCATCTCCTTCATCATGGTATCTTGAACAACCTTTAGGGTGTTCAGAATATCCCTGGAAACGAATTCCGTCAGGGTAACCTCTGGATCACTTAGATTACTAGTTGTCATGACAGTTGAGTTAACTATTTGGTCTACGTTCGAAGCTGGAGTAATATTAACAATAGTAGGACTTCCACTTAATCCTCGTAAACCATCGAACGACAGAGTTACTATGAGTGTTCCGATTGAGTTGCTTAGACATCCAACAATAGCTGAAGAGTGTAATTGTGTCCTAGTCAAAGAAAGTATATCAACGAGTGGCTCTAGAATCAATGGTGCATTCAAAGACATCGAAGACTGGGGTGGGAGTCTTCTTGTTTCAATACCCGAACTCTCCAAGTGAGAGACGGATAGGTTTTGTGCTAAGTTTCCGTGAGAAGTTGAAACATACATCTGTTGAGAGATATCTGAGTGGCTAGGGAGGTTGTGCAATTGCGTTGTTGGTTCCACGATGGCTTCTTTAATATCCATCCCAACGAATCGAAATTTTTGGTTGTCGTCTGATTATGTGCTATCATCTTCCGATGTGGCGTTCGCTGCGTAGGAACTCTTGATAGCGGCATTAGAGGTCTCGTCTCTAATCCGAACGTCATGGAGTGTCGTGTCGGTGTCAAGGTTCTACACTCGAGGTATTCATCTTGTAGTTACGTGAGTGTCCACAACACCGCCCACGACAGATCTCCTTCCCATATTTTCTCTCCGCACTCTTCGTCAGGAAATCCCAACATTCCGGACCGACTCGGCTCTTCGTAAGGGACCCTCACGTCTTTCCGGTCGTGCTCTCTGGGAAGGTTCTTCTAGTGATGGACAGACCATATGAGCTTAATTACGCACATGGTTCCTATAATTAACACACTCGGTGCTGTAGGACGTGCACACGCTACCAATAAGATCTCTTCTGGTTCTCCCTCAGGCTTTTCAACCGTTGGGTCTCCTGACTCTGGCACTGAATCTCTGACCGGCGTGGACAACTCCATATTCTGAACCATGTCTGAGTTGTCTGCCTGTTGGTTCGGATCATTTGGAGTTGGAGTTTCAGATGTTAGTATTGTCGCTGAGGTTGACAACTCGGTCATTCTTAGTCGTTTCTCCCCCTCATGTTGGTCAGGATCCTTCGGATCATCATGTCTTCTTTTCGATCCCTGCGCTTGACCCTTACACGTGTTCTCTAAGCTGGAAACCCTCTTAGATAAGGTTTCGAGGGTGCGTTGGACGTCGGTTAAGGTTATAGTAAGTGTATCAAGCTTTGTGTTTATTTGGGTTTAGGCATCTGCAGGAGTGACAGGGGGTTGTGTTTGGGCTTGTGAGCGAAGACTACTCACTAAGTCGGCTTCAGAGGAGGTGTCAGTGTTTGATTCAGACAGGAGCTTATCGAGGAGTGCGGCTTTGAGTGCCTCGATGCTCATGTTTTGCGGGTTCAGGGTTGGGTGAGGAAGTGTGATCTGTGTTTGCGTAGGGGGATCTGCTGAAGCTACTTCCTTTCCCATGATGGACCTCTTGATGAAATCCATTTCCTCCGATAGCTTCTTCAAAATCTCGGTTTGGACAACCTTTAAGGCGTCGTCCACAGTTTATTTGGAGACGAACTCCGGGACACTAACACCTGGAGCACTTAGATTGCACCGCGGTACCGCCTGCGCTCACAGTTGGCTTGATGATAGCCGTGGCAGGTCTTCCACCATGTCCTTGCAAGCCACCAAAAGGTAGACTTACTCGGCGTGTTTTGGTCGAGTCTCGAAGAATCTCGATAGTAGCCGATGTAAGGTTTTGTGTCCTATCCGAAGAAATTAACTCATGAAGTGGCTCTAGACTCGAATGTGCGCCCAAAGAAGTCGAGAACCGGGGATGGTGTTCTCTTGTTTCAACACCTGAACTCTCCAAGTGAGAGACCGGTGGTATATGTGCTACGTCCCCATGAGAAGTTGAAACAGTTTCCTTTTGAGAGGAGACTGAGTGGCTGGTTGGGGTGTGCAAATGCATAACTAGGCCTACGACGTCTTGTTCAATACCCTGTCCCAACAAATGAGACAGGGTAGTAGATGTGGTTGTGATAGGAGGGTATCACCCCCTAAATCTAACCGCAAGTGTACGTTGTCGAAATCAAGTAATACGTACGGAAGTACGAGTATCGAATCCACAGGAACTAGGAACTAAGTATCACAATTACTATAAAAACTATTAACTGAACGTCGCAATTTTGAGAGGTTGGTTTATAACTAATTAATTGCAAACAAAACTAAATCAAACACACAAACAATGAACAACTTAATAAACTTTGATAGAGAAAACAGTTGAGGGTTGGAAATCCTAAGACCTCCGTATACAAACACTTGACTCGAAGCAGTTACCAGTTATTCCTTATAATGAATACCCAATCTTGTAAAAGTCATCGTTGTTCTCTTTCGAGCAACTACGGGTTTTATCTTGAAAAGAACAAGTTTTATCTCTCGATCTCACCTATGGAATTCAAAACACATTAAGCTCAAGATTTTAATGGGACTGAGGCTTACTCGGAATATCTCTATCTCCTTTCTCGCCTTAGGCATGTGATTCCTAGTTCTAGTTACAATTAAATCTCTCGAACTTAATTAGAAACAACAAATCAATTGTAAATTGGCCAAATTTACAAAAGCATTAACAACTAAATCACATGCTTCATTAATATAGGAAAAACTAATAAAAGTCTCAGGTTACATGTTTGTACACTTAAATCGAATTCATTCCAACCCCCAACATCTAAAGATTAGTTCATGATGTTGGGGGACAAAAACGCAAGAAAAGGGGATGAAAAACTGTATGTAAACATGATTAATGTGAACGTGAAAGATGTAGTGATAAACTCCCTTTTCCGGCTCTAATCCGCGTCGCGTCGTGAATTCCTCCTCGTTTGATCCTCTATCGTGGCTCCAAAAGATGTGAAAAGTCCCCAGAAGTCGGCCCGAAGTCGCTGCCGTTCGTCGTGTGCGAGGTGTATCGAGAATGACCTAAATCCGCAAAACGCCAAAGTATAGAAAATCATCCAGAGGGTTACGCAGGTTTGCCCGCGGTTTGTAAACCGCGTGGAAAGCACCGCGTCTTCTTTTTGATTCTGGGTCAGGTTTGGTTCACGGATCTGGGTCTTCCATTGGGCTTCGTTTTGGCTCTCTTTTTGCTCTTTTTCGCTTCTTTTCTCGATGCTTGTCTTATTTCGGATAACCTGCACGATTCACTAGATAAACCATAAAACACGCCTTTTTGCTTAATTACAAGCCAATCTCATTGGTTATGGACTAAAAATAATGCCAAAAGTGGCGTTATCAACAACCCCAAACCGAGCGTTGCTTGTCCTCAAACAAATTAGCGATAAAATAGAGTAAAAGCACATATCAGAGAAATAATAACTGCACAACTCCCAATTGGTACCACGTGATGCACAGGTGATTTCCTATACTCGCTAATGCTTATCTCACTCTCGCCTCATCCTTATTCTGTTTGACCTATGACCTTCCATTGTAGGTCGAACTCGTGACTGCTCCGATTACACTAAGGTTGTTCTAGGTCCAGACATACAAGGGAAAACATTTCGCTTCGACCCTACCTCACGGGATACTCTCGTTTCGCTCGAACCTAGGTTGTCGCACATGTTGTCATATATAGGAAGTTATGTACAAGAGTACTCAAAAATCACATGAGAACTCTATTGAAAGACGCACAAATGTCCAAAAAATTTATCTCAGAAAGGAATCAAGTAGCAAGACAGGGAATATCAGTAAAGGTGATCGCATACCGTAATCACGTTTTCTAGAAGATCAACCAGGTATTTACACGGGTTGTAACGGGGCTAAGGTTATGGCTAAGAGGTGAAGGGGAAAAACGGTTCAACGATCCTTGGTGTGTCAAACTTAAGCAATAGTGATCTTTATAGCTTCAAGTCCTATCATCTGGCCCTCTTTGTCAATGTTGGAGTCGTTTTGACTCTCTTATTTAGCTGCTATGAATACTATTTAACTAACTGTATTTTTTTGTGTATATATATATATATATATTTTACTTGGGACTTCATTGGTCCTCTTTATTCAAATTGGGGTTGCATTGGCCCTCTTTTCTATTTATTCTCATGACTGGCCTGTATCCGTTTCTTTTCCGCTCTATCTTTTCTACTCATTACCGCCTCTGTTTGACACACTTTCGGATAAGATTGGCTAAGGCTTTTGGCTCAGGTTTAAAGGTGGGTTTGGAAACGAATAAGGTGAGTGTTTGGCTTCAAAAAGGGTTATGGATACACACAAATGGGTATAAAGGTCCGGTAGCTAAACATGGGTTATCACTACTCACAATGCCTGGAATCATCTCTTAAGGTCCACACGATTTGGTCTACTATATCCTTACCTAATATCCCGATGGTTGTCTTTGCTACTCAATGCAATAATATAGCGAGATCATTCTATATTCACGACAAGGAACTCGAAAAAGTGTATATGAATTAAGTGTATGAATCCCTCTAAATGAAAGACGTCTTTTAGGCTCATAACTCGCCATTGGGTGGTCTCCAATAATATCCCTAGTCATGTCCTTTCCCAGTCCTTCCCTAACGGTCACGTCACTATCACGAGATTCTCCCCACAATAGTCGGTCTCAATCACCCAGAACAAATTTTTTAGCTAAAGTGATCTAAGTACTCAGAAGTGCTGGAAATCTACGTGCATACGCCCGATTGGGCAACCCCAAACCTTACCCACACATTGTCCCCAATGTGCAGGTATCGGCGTAGGCGATACTAAGAACAAGTATCGTTGTGTGGTTATTACAGGTATTAGACAGGCAAGACATAACATTAAAGCACAAACTCAAAGAGCTAGTCTAAATATTTTCAAAAACATGGCCACCCCAAACCTAGGCCGTGGCCTAGGTTTGTCAAACAAAGCCAACCCCAAACCTCGGTGAAACCGAGGTTTGCACAGGATTAAAAATGAGTGTGTAGATGTTGAAAAGATGAGGCACCCCAAACCTAAGTGAAACTTAGGTTTGTTGCATCTCGTTAACTAATAAGAAACCAAACATCTTACACACCCGTTACATACAAAGTTTAGAGCGTACCTGTTTGCCCGGACGGAGGAGATTCTCTTGTAAGATTCGAGTGCCAATCAGAGACATCGGGGAAAAGGGAGGGAGAGAAGGTAGACACAAGGAAAACAAAACAAAAACGACAGAAAGCAAAGCAACGAAACACACAAAGCAGGGAAAGAAAACACAGCACGAAAACAAAAACAGGGGAGCCGCGCGGTTTGGCGTGCGGTTTGGAAACCGCGGCACAAGCCGCGTAACCCACTGTTCCAGAAAACGAACAGAACACCCCGTGACTTGGCGCCCGGTTTGTAGGCCACGGCGCAAGCCGCGTAAGTCCCTGTTTCAGTTGTTTTTTTGATTTTTCGTTTTTTTGATTTTTATTGTTTTTCGTAACTAGGAACGCACTCAAAAACTGGAAATTAAATGAAAACTAACCTCGGTGGGTTGCCTCCCACCCAGCGCCGTAGTTAAAGTCGTGGCACGACAATGTGGATCTCAACTTGGCTCGGTATCCGCGGAATTGCTTCGCCCACACTTGCAATTCTTCGCGGATTCTTTCACATCTGGTTTTCCTTGACCGGCTCCGTCTCTAAGCTTTCCATGCTCGAACATCCTGAACACCTTCTTCTCATCACCAACTCTTAAGGTCATCTCTCCTTCCTCCACATTTATCAACGCTCTACTCGTGGCCATGAATGATCTCCCCAAAATGAGCGGGACCTCTACATCTTCATCAACGTCCAGCACCACGAAGTCCACCGGGAAATAGAAATTTCCAACCTTGATGAGCACATCTTCTATCACTCCATACGGGTATACGATCGATCTATCCGCGAGCTTGAGCGTCATGTACGTCGGCTGCACTTCTCCCAATCCCAGTTTCCTGAAAACAGATAAAGGCATTAAATTAATGCTAGCTCCTAAATCACATAATACCTTATCAAAAGAAAACTTCCCAATTTGAATAGGGATTGAAAAACCCCCTGGATCTTTGAGCTTTGGGGGAAGCTTATTTTGGATGATAGCGCTACACTCTTCAGTAAGTGCAACGGTGGACTGGTGATCGATCGCCCTCTTCTTGGATAAGATCTCCTTCATGAACTTCATGTATGAGGGCATTTGTGCCAACGCATCTGCAAAAGGGATGTTAATATGCAATTTCTTAAAAACTTCAAGAAATTTAGAAAAGTTAAGATCCTCCCTTTGGGCTTTAAGCCTATTCGGATATGGTAGCGGTGGTACAAACGGTTTGACTACCGGCTTCGGTGGCGGTGTCACCTCTTTTTCCTTCGGTTCATCCTCCGAGTTCTCTACAATCTCGACCTCTTTCTCTTTAGGATCGGTCTCCCTTGATGACGGTTCGCGTGTAGGCTCTCCATTCAGCTCCTTGCCACTTCTCAGATAAATGGCATTACATTCTTCCCTCAGTTTCCTTTCCGTTTGACTCGGAAAGGTTCCGGGAGGTCGGTTTTGTAGGGCTTCAGATATTTGCCCCACTTGCCTTTCGAGGATCTTAATGGAGGCGGTGTTTTGATCGGTAGACGCTTTGATTGTGCTCACCATGCTTGCTAATTCTCCAACCGTGCCGTCCATCTTGGTCATGAACTTCATCATCATCTCTTCCAACCCCGACTTCTTCTCCCCGGATTGTCCTTCGTTCCTTTGGTTGAAACCTGGAGGATGGTACACATTGTTAGCATTAGAAGAATTAGTAAAGTTAGAAGAATTACCTTGCGGTTGTTGACCGGGTTGACTCCAAGAGAAGTTCGGGTGCTTCTTCCACCCCTCGTTGTAGGTATTTGAGAACGGGTCGTTCCTCGGATGATTGTTGCGATTTTGTAAGAACTGGACTTGCTCGGGCTCTTGAGATTGCTGCCTCCCTTCAGATGGTTCGTGATAAAAGCTAGTTGCGCTTTTAGTTCTTTTAGCTCATCCGATTCTTGAATGCTCACGACTCTTCTTACGGCTGATCTTGGAGTAGAAAAACTGTGCTCGACCAAATTGTCGAGCAGCTCGCATGCTTCTTCATAAGATTTATCTATTAGTGCTCCACCCGATGTGGCAGTGATATCGTTTTTGAACTGCGGGTGGAGTCCACTAAAGAATGTCTGGATGATGACCCAGCCTTGCAACTCGTGATGTGGACACTTCTTCAACATGTCTTTATATCGCTCCCATGCCTCATATAGGGTCTCTTGGTCCCATTGCGCGAAGTGTGTAATATCGGCCATTAACTGCGCGGTTCTTCCCGGTGGGAAGAATTTCTGGAGGAATGCGGCTTTCAGGTCTGCCCATGTAGTGATCTGATCCGCTGGCAAACCTTCTATCCAAATTTCAGCTCTACCCTTGAGTGAGAAGCTGAACAGTCTTAGCTTGATGGCATTTTCCTCCATCCCATTGATCTTGAACGTATTGCAAATCCGTTCAAATGCACGAAGGTGGGCATGGGGATCTTCAGTCGGTGCTCCTCCGAACTGATTCTTTTGTACCATGACAATGGTACTCGGCTTAATCTCGAAGTAGTTTGCTGCAGTAGCAGGCGGTTGGATGCCTATCCGTGCGGTTGCTACGTTTGGATTGGCAAATGACCGCATCGGAACTCTCGCCGGAGGAGGCGGAGGATTGTTGCGAGGAGGTGCTTCATCGGCCATCTCGATCTTGATATCTTTTTTGGCTTTTGTTTCTTTTCGTAAATGGCGGGCGGTTCTTTCAATCTCCGGATCGATTGGTTCGATTCCTTCCCCTCGGGTTTTCATTGGCATAAACCAATTAGCACCTGAAACGGAAAGAAAACAAATTTAGCAATCCAAAAACTGAAGTGATGAAATAAAATAACAGAAAAAAATTGTTCAATGTAATAGCGCTTATAGCTGGTAGTGCTATCAGTTGCAACTAGTACCCCGGCAACGGCGCCAAAAACTTGATAGGAGGGTATCATCCCCCTAAATCTAACCGCAAGTGTACGGTGTCGAAATCAAGTAATACGTACGGAAGTACGAGTATCGAATCCACAGGAACGAGGAACTAAGTATCACAATTACTATAAAAACTATTAACTGAACGTCGCAATTTTGAGAGGTTGGTTTATAACTAATTAATTGCAAACAAAACTAAATCAAACACACAAACAGTGAACAGCTTAAGAAATTTTGATAGAGAAAACAGTTGAGGGTTGGAAATCCTAAGACCTTCGTATACAAACACTTGACTCGAAGCAGTTACCAGTTATTCCTTATAATGAATACCCAATCTTGTAAAAGTCACCGTTGTTCTCTTTCGAGCAACTACGGGTTTTATCTTGAAAAGCACAAGTTTTATCTCTCGATCTCACCTATGGAATTCAAAACACATTAAGCTCAAGATTTTAATGGGACTGAGGCTTACTCGGAATATCTCTATCTCCTTTCTCACATTAGGCATGCGATTCCTAGTTCTAGTTACAATTAATTATCTCGAACTTAATTAGAAACAACAAATCAATTGTAAATTGGCCAAATTCACAAAAGCATTAACAACTAAATCACATGCTTCATTAATATAGGAAAAACTAATAAAAGTCTCAGGTTACATGTTTGTACACTTAAATCGAATTCATTCCAACCCCCAACATCTAAAGATTAGTTCATGATGTTGGGGGACAAAAACGCAAGAAAAGCGTATGAAAAACTGTATGTAACCATGATTAATGTGAACGTGAAAGATGTAGTGATAAACTCCCTTTTCCTGGCTCTAATCCGCCTCGCGTCGTAAATTCCTCCTCGTTTGATCCTCTATCGTGGCTCCAAAAGATGTGAAAAGTCCCCAGAAGTCGCCCCGAAGTCGCTGCCGTTCGTCGTGTGCGAGGTGTATCGAGAATGACCTAAATCCGCAAAACGCCAAAGTATAGAAAATCGTCCAGAGGATTACGCGGGTTTGCCCGCGGTTTGTAAACCGCGTGGAAAGCCACACGTCTTCTTTTTGATTCTGGGTCAGGTTTGGTTCGCGGATCTGGGTCTTCCATTGGGCTTCGTTTTGTCTCTCTTTTAGCTCTTTTTTGCTTCTTTTCTCGATGCTTGCCTTATATCGGATAACCTGCACTATTCACTAGAGAAACTATAAAAACATGCCTTTTTGCTTAATTACAAGCCAATCTCATTGGTTTATGGACTAAAAATAACGCCAAAAGTGGCGTTATCAGGTTTCCTGGCTAAAAGGAGGCTGGTTGGGAGCAACCTGAGTAGATTTCCCCATCGTTCGAACGCACTCATTCTTTTTCTTACTTCTCCGTTCACGCACTTGCTCACTTGTACCTTCTTTTTTGACTTCAACTCCCTCTACTCTCCTTATCTCTCCAGATTTGGCTAAGGTACGGGGTGTGGGTTCCATGCGGAACTGATCGTCATTGTTGTCGTCCGACTTAGATGACTCACTTCCCGATTCCTCGGACCCTAACTCGGAACCGGATTCAAAACTTGATTCGGATCCCGACTCTGAGCCAGAGGCAGACTCGGAAGCTGATCTGGAGGCTGAGCCGGACTCGGAGCTGGAAGAGTAGGCTACCTCTTCTTGGGCTTGTTCGCGCATGATGTCTTCCACTACCACCTCATGCAGTTCTGGTTCATCGTCTTGAGGTTGGGTAGAGGCATGTGGTGGAGTGGGTGGGTGTCGTGACGAGCTAGCTTCGCGTAAGTACCTTTCAGTACTGCCCACACCGTGTCCCCTCATTATAGTTTCTCTCATCACGCCCTGTCCAAGAGCCCCTGCTCTCCGGACCAAGCCACCTCTAGTATGGGGGCGATCACGTCTCTCGGGGCGCGCTCCTTGGGTAGGTCCTGCTAGATCTGGCTGGACCATCAGAGCGACTAAATTATTCTCACGCCTATAAGCTATCACACTCAGTACCGATTGGTCTGCGATAGCTAGCAAGTCGTTGGGTATCAGCATAGGGACAAGGTTCGGGATCATCTGTTTGTTCTGGATCCTAGTCATTCGGGCTGAGAGCATTACATCTTGATTGGCATGTCGAGGGGTCTGCAACCATGAAATGGGCCACGATGAGTTGCAGGAATCGCAGGAATGGTAGGAACGTGAGGCGCTTGTTGCCTTACTTCTTCTGGACTTTGTCAAGCAATTCGGTCCAAAGGATTGATGCGTAGTCGATGTGACGGTTGTAGACTACGCTGTGGAATAATCAATGTAGGTTGACGGTCGTCTGATCAATGCCTTTATTGATAGATGATAAGCACCTGTTCAGGATAGTGAACAAGGTGTACCATATTGGCTGGATGTGAATTCTGGAGAAACGCGATGGATGGTTGAGTTCCTTGGCATATCCAAGAGCGCGCATTTCTTAGCACAGAACTGCATCAGAGACTGCAGTATCAAAGGCAACACAGCCTGGAACGGTTGTCGCCTCTGGAAGATCGAGGATCTGGCGCAAGAGGTCGAATTCTTGGCCGCGTGCAATTGAGGTGAGTGACGTCCAAAGTTGTTGCACGTACATGGTTGGAATGGTGGCGGTGGCTGTCAGAACTCGGTTGAGTGTGTGGCGCTTGAGGATCTCCACGATGACCGGGCATTGACAGATGATGTTCGATGTGTCCAAATGGAAGTTGTTCGGGAAGAGTGGTAGGTTCGGATCGACAGGGAGTAGTGGGGCATCGCCTTGAGGTTGATTTGGTTGTGCCATGATCGTACCTGTTAAAAACCAAAGAGTGCTGAGTTTTCATGGCGTATGTAATGTAAATGTGTGTTTCGGGGGTCGAATTCTCGGATTTTGAAAACACCGAGATTCGAGAAAGAGCCGAAAACAGATCACTAACCGGTTCTCAAGGAGTCCGGAGTGAGTTAAAGTGCAGACAGTAAATGTAAGGCCAACATCACTCAGACAGATTGTTATTATTAAAAAATAAGCAATCTCGGAACAACCCAAGATCCGGAACCGTATTGGAACCGGAGCCGGGACCCGGAAGGTAATCCGCAACCGGTATAGGGACCGAGACCCGGAAGATAATCCGGAACCGGTATAGAGACCGGGACCCAGAAGATAATCCGGAACCGGTATATTCCGGAACCGGAACTCAACACAAACTGGGACTCCATTCCAGAATCTTAAAAAATGGGACTACATTCCGGAAGTCAATCCGGGAGAGTGCGAACCCGGATCGTATGGGATCGGGAGTCCCATGTTCCGGAACCGACTCCGGAACCCGGATCGACCGAAATCGATGGTAACAGAAAACTTAAATTCGAACCATCTCCATTCTAAATTGATAATCGAAATCGATGGTAACAGGCGAATCGAGAACGAATGTATGCACAACACATCGAATCGAGTCGATTTTAGCGAACCGTAGGGTCTCGTAACCCTAGCGGCGTTGATCGGGACAAATCGGTCAAATCGATCGATTTTTCGCGACTGTTAGGATCGATTTCAAGCAAATACATCGATTAAACTAAGATTAGAACTCATACCTTGTGATTCCTGTGAAGATCTGAGACTGATTTGAGCAAAAACACAAGTTGAGAGCAAAGGTTGGACCGGTTTCCTTAACTCTCCCGGTTCCAACTTTACTCAACTTTTGATAAATGGCGGAATTTACCCCTTAAGTTTGAAAAACTTTAAAAGGTACCCTGAGTTTCAAATAATTACAATTTGGATCCTCTGGTTTAGAAATTGTGCTTTCCCCCCTACACTTTTCAAAAATATAACTCTCCCCCTCAACTTTTCAAAAATGTAGCTCTCCCCCCTTTCTTTTCAAAATGACAACACACTCTCTCTAGTGAAACACGAGGAACTTACCTTTGGAACTTGGGCTTTGGTGAACATCCTTCAGAACAGTAGGTTAGTAGCTCGGGAAAGTAAACGAAAACAAAAAGACGAAACAAATAAACAAAAAGACAAACATGCATAAAATCGAAAAACAAAGCAAAACACTATTAAGTAAATACAGAGTACAAGTCACTGATGTGCTTGAAACACCGAAACTACACTACGAGACAAGTGTAACTGTGCAAGAGACAATTAGCCCGTAGTGAAGAAAAGGCGTAACAAGTACAACATTGACTCAAACTTTCAAATTAAGCATACCCAGCTTGGACATGTGTTCATTGAACATTTTTTCGTCCAAAGCTTTGGTAAACAGGTCTACTAATTGGTTTTTTGTACTTACAAAGTAGAGTTCCACCGTACCTCGTTCCATATGGTCTTTGATGAAGTGGTAGCGCACGTGAATATGCTTTGTCTTTGTATGTTGGACCGGATTGCTCGTGATTGCTATGGCACTCTTGGAATCACAGTAGATCGGGATGTTCGAGTAGTGAAACTCGTAATCCTTTAGTTGCGTACGCATCCAGATGACTTGGGAGAAGAAACTAGCCACGAGCATGTACTCCACCTCTGCCGTTGAGGTGGAGACGCACGTTTGCTTCTTGGAGGCCTAGCTAACCAACTTATCGCCAAGGAACTGGATGTGACCCGTGGTGCTCTTCCGGTCGAGCATACTTCCCACATGGTCAGCATCTGAGAATGTTGTGAGTTTAAAACCTGTGTCCTTAGGGTACAAAAGGCCAAGATTAGCAATACCTTTTAAATAACGGATAATACGCTTAACTGCTATAAGATGTGACTCCTTTGGTTTAGATTGAAACCGAGCACACAAAAAGGTAGAGAACATTATGGTCGGCCTACTTGCCGTTAAATACATCAACGAACCTATCATTCCTCTATAGGTAGTAGTACTCACATTCTTTCCGTCAGGATCGCCGTGTAACTTCGTACCAGGTGACATTGGAGTTTTCATGGGTGTACACTGTTCCATCTTGAATTTCCGAAGAATATCCGCGAGGTACTTAGATTGATGTATGTATCACGGTCGACAGTTGTTTAACTTGTAGACTGAGGAAAAAATTCATCTGACCCATCATACTCATTTTAAAATGGGCTTTCATGAGGACTGAAAAGTTGTAATAGTATTGTGGGTTCGTAGAGCCGAAAATAATGTCATCAACATAGACTTGAATTAAAATGATATCCTCACCTTCCCTTTTGATGAAAAGGGTGGTGTCTATTTTACCTTTCAAGAAGTCGTCATTTGTGAGAAAAGTAGATAATGCGTCATACCAGGCTCTCGGTGCTTGCATGAGTCATAACAACGCTTTGTCGAGGAGATACACATGGTTGGGGTGATCTTGACAGACGAACCCGTCCGGCTGAGAGACATAGACTTTCTCCTTGAGTTTTCCGTTTAGAAACGCCGTTTTCACGTCCATTTGAAAGACGGTGAAATTCTTGTGAGCGGCGTATGCGAGGACCATCCGAATAGCTTCGATTCGGGCAACTGGTACGAACGTCTCTTCGTAGTCGATCCCCTCTTTCTGTCGATACCCTTTCGCTACCAAGAGAGGCTTGTTCCGAACAAGGATCCCGTTCTCATCCTTCTTGTTCTTGAAGATCCATTTCGTTCCGATAACGGTCTTGTTCTTCGGTCGAGGGACCAGGCGCCATACTTTGAGGCTTTCAAATTCATTAAACTCTTCTTGCATGGCTATCACCCAGTCCGGGTCGTGCAAGGCGTCTCTAACCGTTGTTGGTTCAACATTATTGAGGAAGATGGAGAAGAGGCACTCATTTCTCGTTGTCCCCTATTTTTGAGTGTTACTCAGAAGTGCAGGGGCGTCGTCGTCTTCGGTTTCCGCCGTTGCTCTAGTTTGAATGGGAGCAGACGGATCTCCGATGATTTGCTCAGGTGGATGCGCTCAAGTCCACTTCCATGTGTGAGGTAGCGGGTCCGTGAGAGGGTGAGAGTTATCCGCATCAATGTATGAGCCTAAGGGTAAGTCCTGACCCGCTTCTAAAGATGGAGTCGGATGTAATCGGACGACGATCGCTGGTTGTGGAAGAACAACAGTTGACAAAGATTCGACGGTTGTATCCGTGCCGTTGCTTGATCCGGGGGAAGACGGAGTGGGTTGAACCACTGGGGATGGAGTCGCGGTCACCGTATCTGTGCTTGAAGATGGCGTCGTCTCTATCATGGGTGAATCCTTCGACGTTGTAGTGTTGGGGGTTAGTGGAGGACCAGATATGTGTGATGATACCACTACAGCTCCATCTGCATTCATAGAAACATTAGTAGATACAGGGGAAATATGGAAATCATTGTAGAAATGTTCGAATAGTAGTTCTAACTCAGAAGGATGTGACTTCGACGTATTGGACGATGAAGGATCTACTATAGTGTGCTTGGGTTCCGATCTAGAGTGATTGGAAGCCAGCACTCTAGTAAGCACGAGTTCTGAACTGGCTTGTTCAGAAGCTAAATCGACCAATTCGTTGAAGGTCACGTTGATGCTTTCAATAACACTCTTTGTCCTCTTATTGTAGACTCGGTATGCTTTCGAAGAGGTAGAATAGCCGATGAAGATTCCTTCGTCTGCCTTTGGCTTGAGGTTTCCGGGATCATCTTTGTCGTTCATCACGAAACACTTGCACCCGAATGCGTGAAAGTAGCTTATGTGGGGGGTGCGTTTGTTGATGAGCTCGCACGACGTCTTGTTGAAATGCTTGTGGACGATGGATCGATTCTGAGTGTAGCACGCCGTTGCAATGGATTCGGCCCATAGAAACATGGGAAGATTGTACTAGGTTAGCATGGTGTGGGCCGCTTCCACCAAGGTGCGGTTGCGACGTTCCACCATGCCGTTCTGTTGAGGAGTCCTTGCAGCAGAGAAATTGTGGGAAATCCCAGGCGATGTGAGATATTCACCAGGACGCGGTTCTTGATGTAGGATCCCAGATACAACAAGTAACAATAATAATAGCAATAATCTTTATATTGACTGATAAAGAGGAGTTTACAAGATAGGATTGATGAACACTCTCTCTTACAATTGAAGCTCTCTCTCTCTCTCTATACGTCTGACTCTTTCAAATTGAGGCTAGGAGATTTTTGAGGCTTAACCTAAAACTCTAACAAATTAGACATTAAATACTTAGGTTGTAAGGCCTAAGCCCATAAGCCACTAAAGCCCACAAATACAATTTGGGCTTTTACAATTTAAGCAAATACAATTTGGGCTTTTATAATTTAAGCAAGTAATCTTGAATACAATATAAAAATAGAGTCAACAATCTCCCCCTTTGTATTCAAGATTAAAAATAGCCCGATCTTCCACAAAGTCAGTTGCTTCAATTCCTTCTGGAGGAGCTGAAGATCAGGCTTCAGCAACTTCAGGTATTTCAGGCAAGAGAGGAAGAGGTTCAGATGTCATTTCATTCACTGTATGCTGAGAGGTAGATGGTTCAGAAGCAGACATAGTGGTGAGAGGAACAACAGAAACCCATGAAGATCCAGCTTCACTTGTCTGCATGCTTGAGATGATAGTAGGATCATCATCGGTAGGAGTATTAACTTGAGGGATAGGAGCAACTTTTGAATCACCAAGATGAGAGAACATCCATTGATTCAGCTCTTCAGTATCAGAAGAAGGTCTTGAGTTCGCTGAACGGGATTCGTCAAAAGTGACGTGGATTGTTTCTTCTAAAGTTTCTCTTCTTCGATTGAAGACTCTGAAGGCTTTGGAGACTGAAGAGTAACCAAGAAATATTCAATCATCAGCCTTGGGATCAAACTTTCCTAGGGCATCCCTGTTGTTCAGTATGAAACACTGACATCCAGAGATGTGAAGAAAGCTAATTGAAGGCTTTCTCCCATGGAAAAGTTTGTAGGCTGTCTTCTTGAATCTTTTAACAATCATCGACCTATTTTGGGTAAAACATGCAGTGTTGACAGCTTCTGCCCAGAACTGAGTAGGTAGATGAGAATCACTGAGCATTGAACGTGCAGCTTCGATGATCGTTCGATTTCTTCTTTCAGCGACTCCATTTTGTTGTGGTGTTCTCACTGAAGAAAAGTTGTGAGAAATACCCTTGCTTTCAAAGAAGTTTTCAAGAGAACTGTTTTTGAATTCAGTCCCATGATCACTCCTTATTGAGCGAACGGTCATATTATTCAGGACTTCCATTTTCTTGACAAAAGTGATGAGTTCTTAAGGAGTGTCACTCTTAGAACGGAGAAACATAACCCAGGTGTAGCGAGAAAATTCATCAACAATGACCAGTGTTAGACAACCTTAGGGGGGTAAAGGTTGTATTAGGATCTTTTTCTTTTTAAAACTTATTTTAATCACCACAACAACAAATATACAAGATAAGATATATGTAAGATAAGGGTAGAGATAATGATACCTACACCGTTGTTTAGAGTGGTTCACCAAATTGGCTAATCCACTTTCCGAGACACTTCTCGAGACACAGATCCACTATGAATGTTCTTTATGGTAGAAAATAAACCTTGATACAAATACTTGAATCAATCTCTTGCTTTTGCTAGAGATGGGAATGGATCACTCACTCTCAAAGTAAATACTTACAAGATGATAGATTTCTTATTGGTAATCACTCTTGTATAAGTATAACACTTGGATTATTTTGAGATTTAAAATGCTTGAGTTGTTTTGGTAATCACAATATCCAGAAATCAGAGATTTATATCTTTTATAAACTCAAGACTTATCGTTCTTTTCACTCATCGTTGGATTTAAATAGAGAAGCTAAAAGGTGATTCTGAGCACTTGCGAACGTCCACATTGACATGTCCCGGACGTCCACATTTAATGAAGTGGATGTGGAAAGAATCCATTTGTTCTCTGAGCATTTCAGAGATGGAACTTGAGTGCGGACGTCCGCGACCTACTTTTCACCAACCCACATTAATTGCTAGTCTTTTCATCTTTTTTCAAATTAATCCAAAACCAACAGATTTATTTGTTTAAATTCAGTATTTTCAAAAGATAGATTTTGTTTGGTTTTTGAAATATCCAAGTGGTATATTATTTTGAGTATGTTTACCAATAGCAATTATGAAGACTAATACTAGTACACATCCAGTCTTGAATTCTTTAGAAAAAGTCTTTGTGTCTCCCTTTCTTTGAGCTGGAATACTTGAAATAACTGAGATGATGCTTTTCCATTCTTCAGATGCTTTGTTTCACATACTTGTATAAAATTGTTAGAAACAAATAACATTTGTCTATATATTTGTTAATCATCAAAACAATGAGATTTAGGATTTTTTAAGCACTTGCACCAACAATCTCCCCCTTTTTGATGATGACAAATAAATAGACATATAGACATATATAGTGATATATAATTTCTCCCCCTTTTGTCGAGATAAAAAAGGGTAACATAAAAAGAAGAAGCTCCCCCTCAAACAAATAGCGAGAGCTCCCTCTTAAAATAAGCTCCCCCTTGAATCAAGCATATAGGTTCATTAGGGGAGATAAGTTAAGCTAGACCAGAAATATCATAAGAGGTACGTGATTTAATACTAAACATAATCGTTTTAGAAAATAATAAAAGCATCAGTCATCACTATCATCTAAAGTAAACTGGCAAAACTCCTCGTGGATCATCCAAACATCTTGATGCACGTCATCAATTCGTCGATTAACCGCTTCCCAACGTTCCTCTTGACGATGTTGAAAGCCCATGACAGCAATGAGGATGTCTCGGATGGAAACCGGCCCCGGTGGAATAGAGAAAGGAGGAGGAGCTTCCGCCTCCTCATCCTCAGGAATTGGGTCACGAATATGAGCATGACGTCTACGAGATGGACCCGGTTGGGCACCCATGCGAACAAGACTCAAGCTATCCAAAGGAGTTGGCTCAAGAATGGGTCTACCGACAAACCGAAGTTGAAGATTTTGAAAAAGAGTTTTAATTAGATAACCGAATGGAAGAGAGCGATTACTTTTCTCTAATCCGGTCATACGATGTTCAATGATGAAGACGACATCAACAGAGATGCCTCGCTCAAGATAGAACAGGAGATAACACTGAAGACTACTCAAGCGTTCAGTATTACCAGCACGACCAAAAACATTAAAGAGAAGAATTTTATTCCAAAAACGTTTTTTATCAGTCAAGCATTGATCTTTCATGTTAGAAAGGTCAAAATCTCTTTGATAAGCTGGGGCAAGAATGGATTCTAAGATAGTGTTTTGAGAAACATTAATTTGACTGAGTAAAGGAGAAAAGGAGGTAGCATTTGTAAAGACACAATTAGTAAACCTGGGAAGACCTAACAAGTTAGAAAACTGGTCTAGATCAAGTTCATAATGTTGGTTATAAAGTTGAAGAGAAACAATTTGGGTAGACTCATTAAAGTCATACCCGACATAGAACTCAAGAATGCAATCAAAAGATACTTCCCCCTTAAAGGAGAGGAAGGACTCCCACCCTATAGCCGTGAAGGCCTCAAGAGTGCCAAAATGGCCCATTTCATCTAATTTTACTGGTCGACCGGGATTACACGTACGACTTTGTAAAATCTCTCGACGTTCATCCCGTTGAGTAATCATAGCCATGGCCGGATCCAGAGGTGGAGGAGGTGCTCGAGAGGATGAGGGACGTGACCGTTTAGGACCCATAGCTGTAAAAATATAAATATTTATGTATTTAAAAAAACAACAACAAATGAGAGTTTCTTGTTGAGACGAAACAAAGCACAACAAAAGAAGTTTTAGTAGAAGAACAATTTTTTTAAAAGAATTGCTGTTGAAGACAAGAGAAACTTCAATTTTTGTAGAAACACAATTTTTCAAAATAAATTTATGCAAGAAGAGGGAATTTTTTTTAAAAAAAGTTTGGATTCAATTTTGTAAACAACATTTGAGAGTAGCAAATTACAAGGATTTCCAAGAAACAGTTTTACTAAAGGATTACAAACAAGTGAGAAACAATTGAAGTTTGCAGAAGAGAGATTTACCTAGATTAGGTGAGAGAGAGAAGGCACAAGAGAGAGAGGTTGAAGATGACCGGCGACGGCGTGGGTGTCTGGTAGTGGCAGCGGCGGCGCTTAGTGGTGGTAGGTGATGGAGGTCGAGAGAGAGAGAGAGAGAGAAACTTAGGGTTTTTGATAAAATATGGTTTGAAGAGAGGAAAAGGGAAAAAATCCGTCAGGTGCGATGCGGACGTCCGGAAGGTAAAACGCGGACGTCCGGACTTGAAAAAATGAAAATTCGACAAAAGTTTATGTTGCTTCCGCAGATGATATGCGGACATCCGAGGTCCGCGGACGTCCAGAGTGAGCATGTGCGGACGTCCGTGAGAGAATTTTTTTGATTCTTTGGACACAAACTCAAGGATTGTATTCTATTAATCCTAATCCAAGTCTCAATTTGCAGAATGCTTCTTTATTTAACGCTTTGGTGAAAATATTAGCTAAGTTATCTTTAGAGTCAACCTTTTCAAGTATGATATTTGCTTTTTGAACATTATCCCTTAAGAAGTGATGTCTAAGTTCTATGTGTTTAGTGCGTGAGTGCAATATAGGATTTTTACTTAAATTGATAGCACTTGTATTATCACATAGTATGGGCACTTTATTTAAATGTACCTCAAGATCCATAAGAGTGTGTTTCATCCAAAGCACTTGAGCACAGACTCTTGCAGCAGCTACATATTCTGCTTCAGTTGTTGAAAGAGCAACAGATTGTTGCTTCTTTGAGAACCAGGATACAAGAGATTGACCAATGAATGCACAGACTCCACTTGTGCTTTTTCTATCGATGAGAGATCCACCTAGATTAGAATCCGTGTAGCATGTAACTTCCACCTCATGTATTTTTGGATACCATAGGCCAAGGTTTGCGGTTCCTCTTATATATCGAAATATCCGTTTGACCGCTTCATAGTGAGATTGTAGAGGACTTCCCGGAAATCTTGCACACAAGTATACACTATACATAATATCGGATCTACTTGCGGTTAGATAAAGTAAGCTACCAATCATAGCGCGATATATCTTTTTCATTGATGTCATTTCCTTCTTCATCACGAGATAACTTAATATTTGTGGTCATAGGAGTGTCCACGGGCTTTACATCCTCAAAGTTAAATTTCTTAAGCACATCTTTGGCATATTTTGATTGAGTTACGAAAATGCCATCATCAAGTTGTTTAATTTGTAAACTGAGAAAGTAATTTAGTTCACCCATCATGCTCATTTCAAATTCATTTTTCATTTTTGTGGCAAATTCTTCACATAAGAGATTGTTGCTAGACCCAAAAATGATATCATCATCATAGATTTGTACAACTACCAAATCATTATTTGATTGCTTGATCAACTTTTCCCATAATATAACCATTATCTATTAAGAAGGATTTTAATCTATCATACCAAGCACGAGGTGCTTGTTTAAGACCATAAAGCGCCTTCTTAAGTTTAAAAACATGAGTTGGTTTTTCAAATATTTCAAAACCGGGAGGTTGTGTGACAAACACCTCTTCATTAATAACCCCATTTAAGAAAACACTTTTAACATCCATTTGATAAAGTTTGAAGCCTTTTGCATTAGCATAGGCCAAAAGCATTCTTATGCATTCTAATCTTGCAACCGAAACAAAAGTTTCATCATAGTCAATGCCCTCTTGTTGATTGTACCCCTTTGCTACTAAACGAGCTTTGTTTCGTGTGACTCACCGTGTTCATCTACTTTGTTACGAAAGACCCATTTTGTTCCTATGATGGTTTGACCACTAGGTTGGGGTACTAAGTCCCAAACATCATTCCTAGTGAATTGGTTGAGTTCTTCTTGTATTGCCGAAAACCAATCTTCATCTTTCAAAGCTTCTTCTATGGTTTTGGGTTCTATAGAGGACACAAAGGCATGGAAGGCACCATGGGTGTGAATTTGGGATCTTGTAGTCCTTTGATTTAGGTCACCTATTATTTGTTGTACGGGGTGATTTCCTGCTTCTCTTAGATTAGGATCTTCTATTCCTTGAGGGACATAACAAGGAGGTATATTACTAGGTTCTTCTTGATTAGAAGCGGGTTAAAGTCCTAAATTTAAGGTTCTAAGGTTCCGAGCCAAAGTTTCGTCCTCATTTATGTTATCGTCTACTAGAGGAGGACTTGGCTTTGGTGGAGATTCATCAAATCTTACGTTTAAGGATTCTTCAACTATCATGGTGGTCTTGTTAAGGACTCTATAGGCTTTGCTATTCCAAGAGTAACCTAGGAAAATACCTTCATAGGCCTTGGGATCAAATTTTGTTAAGTAATCTTAATTGTTTAAAATGTAGCACTTGCACCCAAAAACTCTAAGGTGACCTATGGAAGGTTTTCTACCTCGATATAGTTCATATGGTGTCTTCTCTAGGATGCCTCTAACTAGGACACGGTTCAAGACATAGGTCGCGGTAGCTACGGCATCACACCAAAACCTTTGGGGTATATTTTGCTTATTTAACATAGTACGACTCATTTCTTGCAAAGTCCGGTTCTTCCTCTCAACAACCCCATTTGATTGAGGAGTTCGAGGAGCCGAGAAGTTATGAGTGATCCCGTACTTGTTACAAAATGCTCCGAATTGCGTTTCATTATCGAATTCTCTTCCATGGTCCGTACGAAAAGAAACAATCCTACAACCTTGTTGGTTTTGAATTCTCTTACCTAAGATTTTGAATTTTTCGAAAGCTTCATTTTTATGCTTTAAAAATAAAGTCCAAGTGTAGCGAGAAAAATCATCAACAATTACAAGTGTATAGAAATTTCCTCCATAGCTTTGGATTGCCGAGGGACCGAAGAGATCCATGTGGAGTAATTCTAACACTCTCTTTGTTGAGACCATATTTTTGGATTTATGAGAAACATGGACTTGTTTTTCGATGCGACAAGCATCACAAAAGTGATTATCGAACTTGATTGTAGGAAGGTCGCTTACAAGATCTTTATTTTTCAATTTTTGAATCAAATGAAGGTTCGCATGACCTAGCCTTCTATGCCACAAGGTAGTATTGTCATGTATGGAAGATAAACACGTAAGACTATTAACATGCGTTTTGCAAATATATAAGTCCCTTTTTTCAACACTTGTTAAGATTACCTTGCCATTTCTAATTATCTCACATTCATTTTCTTTGAAGAGAACATGGATATTATTCTTGCATAATTGACCAACACTTAGCAAGTTAAAATTCAAGTTAATCACATGCTCGACATTTGAAAATCTAACATTGTTGCAAGCGATGTTACCTCTACCGATAACCTTTCCTTTTGCATTTCCGCCGAAGACAACTTGTCCACCGTCATATTCCTCATATGATGAGAATAGTCTTTTATTTCCGGTCATGTGACGAGTGCACCCACTATCAAGAATCCAATCTAGATCTTTGATTTCATTTCCAAAAACCATCTACATAAAATCATTAGAAAAAAAACTAGGTTCCTAATGATTCAAGGGTAAGAAAAAGAATTAAAGAATTAAACATCCAAAACCCAACATCTCATTGGTCCGGGATTATTATAGTCAAAAACACCCTTAGCTAGACATCTAGGAGTTATCTTTATTCTTTGATTTTTTTCATTATACACAAAATAGGGTGTTAGTATATTTATTCTTCTTCTAACTTCGGAGTGATTTTGGTTATACATGTTACCCATCTTATTTTTATTTTGTATGACATTCCTATTAGGAATGTTGTTTTTATTTTGTGTGTGAGGGGATCTATAAGAAAATTTGTTTGACATCACTTTTGAATTCACAAAGGATTTAATAGGACTACTATTGAAAACAAATTTATTTCTAACTTCTTCACTTTTAGAAGGATTATCTATCTTCGAAGCTTTTACAAAGACATTGGTTTTTGAAGGAGTTTTGGTACTAGATTCACCGTGAGAGTCATTAAAACCGAGACCTCGTTTATCACCAAACTTTCTTTGTATTTTCAACATATTAAGCATTTTTTCATTTCCATCTTTGAAGTTCGAAGCCATTTGATTTTTTCTTTCAAAATCTTCACATTTTGAATTTAGATAGGCAATCTCAATCTTCAACTTATCACATCTTTGAAGTTCGAAGCCATTTGATTTTTTCTTTCAAAATCTTTACATTTTGAATTTAGATAGGCAATCTCAATCTTCAACTTATCACGATTAGCACATAAATCATTTTCACTAATTCCTTTTTCTAGATAAGCAACTTTTTCATTTAGCTTGACACAAGAATCACAGTTTTCCTTTTCATTCAATTTCTCCTTTAAGCATGCAATCTCTTTGTTCATATCCTCGTGTATCTTAGTGTCATAGGCAATTTTCTTGTTAAGATCATGAATCTCTTTTTCGTGTAATATAAGCGATCTACTCATTTCTTTGTTGGTTTCACTATATTTCTTAGCAAGATTGACCATTTGATTATATGATTCTTCAAGTTCATCAAGATCTTCATCCTCATGCATATCATCATCATTATCATAGCAATTATCAATATAATAACTATCATCATTTGTTGAGTAGCAAGAAGTTACCTCTTTCTCATGGTCGGCCATGAGACATATTTCGTTCTTTCTTTCATCTTCTTCACTGTCACTCCAAGCTCCTCCACCAAATGCCTTTTGAGTGTCACCTTGCTTTGCTCGTTTGGGACACACATTTGCATAATGATTCTTGTCTCCACATACATAACAATAATCATTGTTACTTGAGTTGTCATTGAAGTTTTCGTGGCTATTGAACTTGTTGAATCGTTAAGGTCTTCCATTTCTTCTTGGAATTCTTGAGGTGCGATTTTGTTCTCGATCATTTCCATCTCTTCGATTGAAGTTTGACATATCATTCCTTGCAAAGCGTTTGTTAGTTAAAAATTTATTAAAGTTCTTTACCAATAGTGCGATGTCGTTCGTAGAGTCTATCTTCTCGGGTTCTTCTTTGGGTTGACTAGATTTTTCGTCTTTAGTCTTTTCTTTCGCAACATTGGCTTGAAGTGCCAATGATTTCTTATTTCCTTAATCTCGGGCTTTGTTTCTCTTTAGAGCTATTTCATGAACTTTTAGGTTGCCAATGAGATCATCCAACTTCATTGTTGAAAGATCACGAGAATCTTCCAAGGATGTTATTTTTGGCATCCACTCCGGAGGAAGAGCTCGAAGAATCTTTCTCACATAATCTTCATTTTCATATATACGACCTAATCCTTTCAATGTAGTTATGATGAGGTTAAATCGTTTAAACATAGAATCAATTGACTCATCTTGAGTCATCTCAAATAATTCGTAGTCATGAACTAAAATATTTATTTTACTACTTTTAACTTGTGAGTTTCCACGATGAGTATCATTTAAACTCTGCCAAATTTCCTTAGCGGTTTTACAAGTAAAAACTCTCAATTTCATCTGAATTTAAGGCAGCATAAATCATATTTTTTGCTTCAAAATTTAAACAGTTCCAAGTGTATCGTTATTAGACCACTCAACAATAGGTTTTTCAACACTTTTTCCGTCTTGTATTTTTGTGGGAACAAAATTTCCATTGGCAATAATATCCCACATCTTTCTACTTTTACCACGAACGTGGCATTCAAAGAGCTTGGCCCAAATACCAAATTTTTCAATATCAATAGGAGGTGGTTTAATAGATAGAGAGCCTTCATGATGAGCCATTATGAGATCAAGTTTGTTTTAAAAAGAACTTGTCAAAGAATTGAAATCTTTGAAAGACCTGCTCTGATACCAATTGTTAGACAACCTTTGGGGGTGGGGGGGGGGGGGGGGGGGGTAAAGGTTGTATTAGGATATTTTTCTTTTTAAAACTTAATTTTCAATCACCACAACAACAAATATACAAGACAAGATATATGTAAGATAAGGGTAGAGAGAATGATACCAACACCGTTGTTTAGAGTGGTTCACCAAATTGGCTAATCCACTTTCCGAGACACTTCTCGAGACACAGATCCACTATGAATGTTCTTTATGGTAAAACATAAACCTTGATACAAATACTTGAATCGATATCTTGCTTCTGCTAGAGATGGGAATGGATCACTCAGTTTCAAAGTAAATACTTACAAGATGATAGATTTCTTAATGGTAATCACTCTTGTATAAGTATAACACTTGGATGATTTTGAGATTTAAAATGCTTGAGTTGTTTTGGTAATCACAATATCCAGAAATCAGAGATTTCTATCTTTTATAAACTCAAGACTTATCTTTCTTTTCACTCATCGTTGGATTTAAATAGAGAAGCTAAAAAGTGATTCTGAGCACTTGCGGACGTCCACATTGACATGTCCCGGACGTCCACATTTAATGAAGTGGTTGTGGAAAGAAGGCGTTTCTTCTCTGAGCATTTTCAGAGATGGAACTTGAGTGCGGACATCCGGCTGCATCTCGCGGACGTCTGCGGCCTACTTTTCACAAACCCACATTAATTGCTAGTCTTTTCATCTCTTTTCAAATTAATCCAAAACCAACGGATTTATTTGTTTAAATTCATTATTTTCAAAAGATAGATTTTGTTTGGTTTTTGAAATATCCAAGTGGTATATTATTTTGAGTATGTTTACCGTTAGGAAATATGAAGACTAATACTAGTACACATCCAGTCTTGAATTCTTCAGAAAAAGTCTTCATGTCTCCCTTTCTTTGAGCTGGAATACTTGAAATAACTGAGATGATGCTTTTCCATTCTTCAGATGCTTTGTTTCACATACTTGTATAAAATTGTTAGAAACAAATAACATTTGTCTATTTATTTGTTAATCATCAAAACAATGAGATTTATGATTTTTTAAACACTTGCACCAACAACCAGTGTATATTTCTTTCCAACGAGGGATTGTTTGTTAACAGGACCAAACAAATCCATGTGAAGAAGTTGAAGAGGAGATGATACTGAGGAAACTTGCTTAGACTTGAAGCTTGCTTTGGTTTGTTTCCCTTTTTCACATGCTGAACATAGAGATTCTTTAGCGTATGAATGTTGAGGTAGACCAGTGACCAACTCTTTTGAAAAAGAGTGTCCAGTGTCTTGAATTGAGATGAGAGAGCCTCTTATGCCATAGCCAGTTGACATCAGATGAGGCTTTGGAGAAGAAACAAGAATTCTCAGTGGTTGTTGAGTCCATGTTTATAATATAAACATTTTCCAAACGATATCTGCTGAGAGCGATTTTCTCCTTTTTGTCAGTGACAAAGCAGGATTCCTTAGTGAAACACACTTTGTAGTCCTTGTCACATAGCTGAGTGATGCTCAGAAGATTGTGCTTCAGTCCTTCAACATATGCGACTCTTCTGAAAGTAGTTGTACCATTAGAGAGTGCACCAAACCCTCGGGTATAGCCTTTTCCATTTCCACCAAATGTCACAGAGGGACCTTTCTCTTCCTTATATTCAGCGAGCAGGTTCTTTTTGCCAGTCATATGTCTAGAGCATCCGCTATCAAGATACCATATACCCTTCAGGACCTGCAAACAAAGGAAGATTAGTTTGACTTGGGCACCCATTTTACTATGGGTCCACATTTGTCAGTGGTGGTAGAGGAAGTGGAAGGTTCAGCAATCTTCGCAGCATTTGAAGATTCAACTTCAGAACTACTCTTCACTTTAGTTAATTTCTTAACTTCAGTGGTTGTTTTCACCTTAACCTGATTTGCACCAGGATTGGCCTTCTTTGCCTTGGGGGCAGTGATCTTCACCTTAGCTAATTTTTCAGCTTTGGTAGCTGTAGGGCACTTACTGGCAATGTGATCGGTAAGTCCACAGTGATAACATTTCCTATAGCTAAAACTAGCTTTAGGACCATTTGCATGCTTAGCCGAAATTTTTAAATGAGCAGGGCCAACACCAAGAATACCTTTGGCATTGGAAATTGGAGGAACTATCAGTTCTTCGGATTTCTTACCAAATACATCCACATCTGAGGTCTTTGATTAAAAACTTTTCCTTACCTTTATAAATTAAGGTAGGTTTATCCTCAGGGATGGGAGTTTTAGAAGAGGAACACTGAGACGAGGAGGTGTCAGGGATAGAGGACACGAACATTCCAAACTTAAGCATGGAACGATCAGTGGTTGGTTCTTCAACTTCAGCTTTATAACCAAGACCACTTTTGTCACTCAGGGGAATCTGAGCACCTAATATCTCTGTGATTGTTGTTGAGGATTTACACCATCCTTCAACAGTAGCCTTTTCAGCCTTTCAAAATTTCTTCTATTCTAGAAAGCTTTTGAATTTCTAAATGACAATTCTTAAGCTGTTCAGCAAGATCAATATTTAATTTTTCAGCTTTGGTCTTGCCATTTATGGCATCATATAAATCAATAGTCAAAAGATCGACGGTCCGACGTCTTTCGATGTCACTGAGGGATGAAGTATGAGTATCAATGAGAGAGTTTGATACCTGAGAGGTGGAGATAGAAGTAGAGGGAATTTCAGTTTGTTCTTCCTCTTCTTCAATTAGAGCCATGCGGCAGAGATTGGCCTCATCATCATCTTCAGAGTCAGATGATTCTTCATCAGAAAGAGCCCAGTCATTATCTTCAGCGATCATGCCTTTGCCATTCGTCTTAAAGCTTTTCAGCTTTGCATATTTTTCCTTCAACTTCTTGTATTTGTCATCTCTAGCCTTGGGGTTAGAGGATTTCTTGTAGGAAGAAGATGAGGGTTTGAAGACTTTCTTTGACCTGCATTCACTAGCAAAGTGTCCTACTTTTTCACAGTTAAAGCAGGTAACAGTTGCCTTATCTACAGGGGTTGAATATTTTGGCTTGTCAGTGAGTGAAAGAGGTTTATTTCTTCTGAAGTTACTCTTAAAGTCCTCTAACTCCAACTCATCATCCTCCTCCTCTTCTTCTTCTTCATTTTCTTTATTAGAGGGAATAAGTACAGTGTCAGCATTAGAAGAAGAAGGAGGGGTTGGAGTTTCTTTATTTAAATCCTACCCCTCAACATGAGGGAGATCTTCTTAGTTTTCTTTCTCCTTCTCCCCCTCTTTGTCATCATCATGTAGGGGAGGGCTGAGAGGAGCAGAGTCAGCAGTGTCCACTCTGTCTTCTAGGCCAGAGATGGCTGCTGAGGTGGAAGAAGCATCAACTTCCAGCTTATCCACCCTGGCTTCTAGGTCAGGGATCGCTTCAGTGGTTTTTAAAATGAAATCATCGATCATGCCTAGAATTTTACGATCGCTGTCCGTAAAGGAAGGCTGGGAGCAAGCACTGGTTCCCTCAGCTTGGCCATGATGTCAGCTAGAAGGCCATTATTGGCTTGACCTTGGTTTCCAGATCGGTGACAGAAGTAGAGAGCAAGCTGACGGAGTTGCTCAACGATTGTATCGAAGTGGTGTTTGCAGCAACATCCATCTTTAAACGGGTCACCTCCTCTGTGAGCGCTGACAACTAAGAGTTATCAGCTTTCGAGGAGAGGGAGGAGGTTAGTTCATTCAATGAAGTGCCGGCAACGTTCACGACAGTGGTGTTGGCATTGACAGCGGTGGAGAGTGAGGCCACCTGATCACTGACCTCCTTGATGGAGGCATTCATGGTCTCCAAAGTAGGACCTGTAATAGAAAAAGAAGGTGGAGCACTCGCATGATCGGGCTTAGATATTTTAGAAGAGATGGGTAGGGAATTTGATGTATCTGATGGTGTAGGGAAGAAATCAAAGTGATTCCCTCTAAAGAACTCGATGTCCCTTTCGAGAGGAGTCCTGGACACAGGTATGTACTGAGAGTCCCCGAGAGGGAGACCATCTGGTCCTACGTTTCCCTGCATTAAATCATCCAGCAGGGTTTCACGTGTGGTGGGGTAGATACCAGCATAAATTTAGCGATAGAAGGAATCGCTGAAGCGGTTGTGTCGGTAGCAGAAATAGTGGAGCGTACCATGAAAGTTTCCAGGGTTTCCTGTGAAGAGGCAAGCCCTGATGATGTTGTTGGTGATTGATGGTGGGGCTTCTACCTTGTGGATCTCTTGGTCTCTTTAGATTGACTAAGAGGGGGAGTTGAGGGTTTCCTCTTGGAAGAGGTGGATGTTGCACAGTGGGAAGCCACAGAGGGTTGAGCCGTGAGCATTGTTGCAGAAGAAGAAGAAGTGGAGTAGAGGCGATGCTTAAGTTCAGTGATACTTACCTCGTTATCAACCCTCTCAACATCAAGGATGCGAACCCCGAGTTTCGGGAGTTGATAATCACCCTCAGTTGGGTAGAGCTTCTAGAGGAAGTGCTGCATGAGCGCTAAGACGAAGCACACATAAGGGACCTTGAGTTACCTGTCAGGTTTCTCGACTTTCAGATCGTCAAAGATGATTCTGGCGTAGTCGATGTTTCGGTCAGCGTTGACCGAGTAGCCGAGCTGTAAAAATGGTCGGCTGACCTGGTCCATAAAACCCATCTTCCTACCCATGCTCTGGATGAAATGGGTGAAGAGATAGTTGAGCTCAGAAGGCATGTTGGCCTTAAGAACTCTGGTCAACCTTTTGTCAGCGGCCTTGTGCTTCCTTTCCCATTCGTATTCCATCAGGTCTAGGAACCTGATCAGCTCGTCATCAGAGGGAACGTATTCGAAGGGTCTGGTAGTGGGTAGTCTGAGGCATGAGCAAATGCCGTTGGGGGTTATGCTTCCCTCACCATATTCAGTTTGGAAGGAGATTACAGTGACACTCTTCCCAGATGGAAGAGTCTTCTCAGCACATTCAGCAGTATACCATAACTGTTGTAAGAGATGTTTGTGTGCCGGAGGAGAGACCGTCATGGCGTAGTGGATAGGAGAGTTTTTCAGCAGGTTCACTACTTCAGCAAGATGTAGGGAGGGTTTCTTGTTAGCAATGCAAGATGATTGTTTCCAACGAATTGGAACGCTGACATTTTGAACTTTACGTTCTTTGATTTCACGAACGAGGATGCTTGTGAGTCCATTTCTGGAAAGTTAGAAGAACAAAAGAAAATGAGAAATTTCTTGGAATGGAAAGAAGTTCCAAAAAGAAAAATGAGGTTTTCCAGTTTCAAATAAGATGAAAATGGTAAAGAAGTGTATTTATCAGTTTCTTTTTTGGGAAATAACTGGGAAATTACATTTTGGAAGAGAGAAAAGTTAAAAAAACAGATTTAAACCTTAAAAACCTTTTAGGGTTTTTGAAAGAAAATAATGATAAGATGAATTTTAGAAGGAAAACAGGTTTTTGATCTTTATTAGCAAAGATTTAAGATCAAAACAAGGTTTTTGTTCACAATGTGCATAATTTTTAAAGAATAAGAACCTGGAAAGTTGAAGGGTTTGAGGTTCGAGTTCTTAAGTTCTTAAGTTCTTGTATGCCTTGAAAGTTCTTGCCTTGAGGGAGTTTGTGCGCGTAAAGAGGAAAAATATAAATGAGTGTTGTTTATATAGGTGAAGGTGGAGAGAGAAAAGAATGATGAGCGGGAAAAAGGCTCATCATGACACGGACACGTCCCACGAAGATGATT
The DNA here is from genome assembly GCA_033807775.1 of Saussurea involucrata. Classification (NCBI taxonomy): domain Eukaryota; kingdom Viridiplantae; phylum Streptophyta; class Magnoliopsida; order Asterales; family Asteraceae; genus Saussurea; species Saussurea involucrata. Next base: position 19,418,076 of record CM066326.1, read on the forward strand.
TGTCAAGAAGTGTAACGGACGAACGTGTCAGAGAAAATGCGTGCCATGGGTTATCTCTTTGAATGACGTCACACAAAAAGTGTCTTTTCGTTTTTCAAAAGATATCACTGATAAGAAATGTCAGTGATAGATTTTGTTTTTAGAAGAATCACTGATCAGAAATATCAGCGATGAGTTTCTATTATTCAAAGGAATTACTGATAGAACATGTCAGTGATCGATTTTTTTTTTGAAAAACATCTCGCTGAAGAAAACTTCAGTGAGTTAGGATAGAGAACATACCTTGGTATAAAAGAACATTTACTCAGAGATAAGGTGATGTATATCAGATATAGAACCTTATTGCTGACATAATGCTTGACCGCTAAAGAGTTATTCTTCATGGTTTAGCATTCCAAGCTCGCAGATGAGAAAGTTGAGTCTTGTCTCATCAAGAGGTTTGGTAAAAAGATCAGCTAGCTGATAGTCAATGGGAACAAAATGAAGTTCTATGTCTCCATTCATCACATGATCTCTGATAAAATGATATACGACTTCGATGTGTTTGGTCTTTGAGTGTAGCACATAGTTGTTTGCTATAGCGATGGCACTAGTGCCGTCGCAATAGATTGGAATCTTTGATAGCTGTAGGTCATAGTCTAAGAGTTGATTTCTCATCCATAAGACATGAGCGTTACAACTACCAACTGCTACATACTCAGCTTCAGCAGTTGAGGTGGACACTGAGTTTTGCTTTTTACTTGTCCAACTCACCAGCTTTCCACCCAGGAGCTGATATCCTCATGTGGTGCTCTTTCTATTCAGTTTGCAACCTGAAAATCACTATTTGAATATGCAGTTAGATCAAACCCTGAGTCTTTGGGATACCAAAGACCTAGGTTGGGTGTACCCTTCAGATATCTGAATATTCTCTTTACAACAATCAAATGTGATACTTTGGGTTCAGATTGATATCATGCACAAAGACAAGTAGAATACATGATATCATTATCAGGTCGACTCGCTATAAGATACAAAAAAGAGCCGACCATTCCTCTATAGGCAGTGACATTAACAGGTTTTCCATTTGGATCCTTGTTAAGTGTTAGCGGAGGTGCCATGGAAGTTTTCATAGCTGAACTTTGAGTGAGATCAAACGTTTTTAGCATATCTTTAACGTACTTACCTTGGTGAAATTGTACCTTTATCACCCCGCTTGATCTGAAGTCCAAGGAAGTATGTTAGTTCTCCCATTATACTCATCTTATATTCTTTCTTCACTCGCTCATCGAATCAAGTACACATAGATGGGTTAGTAGAGCCAAATATAATGTCATCGACATATATCTAAACAAGAATTATATGACCTTTAACCTTTCTGAAAAATAAAGTGTTATCAATTTTACCACGTTCAAAATTTTCAACGATAAGATAAGAGGATAAAGTGTCATACCCTGCACGAGGTGCTTGTTTTAAACCATAGAGGGTCTTATCCAGTTTATAAACATATTCTGGATGCTTAGGGTCAGCAAACCCTGGAGGTTGTTCGACATAAACTTCTTCATTCAGCTTTCCATTAAGGAATGTTGACATAACATCCATTTGGTGAACCTTGAAGTCTTTATGAACTGCATAGGCTAAGAAAAGTCGAATTGCTTCGAGTCTTGCCACTGGGGCAAAGGTTTCATCATAGTCTACGCCTTCCTCTTGTCTGTATCCCTGAGCAACTAGTCTATCTTTGTTGCGGGTTACAGTTCCAAATTCATTTAACTTATTTCTATACACCCACTTGGTGCCTATTACAGTTTTGTCAGATGGTCTGGGGACGAGATTCCAAACTTTGTTCCTTTCAAACTCTGTCAGCTCTTCTTGCATAGCGCGACCCAGTTTGGATCTATAAGGGCATCATCGGTCCTTTTGGGTTCAATCAGTGAAATAAAATTTACAAAGAGACAGATATTACCTGAACTTCATCGAGTCTAAACACATGCGTTTGGATCACCTAGGATTTGTACAATAGGGTGATTCACTATCCATCTCTGAGTAGGAGCTTCAAATTCAGGCTTTGAGTGGACTTCTGGAAGTGCTGAAGTAGAGGCTTCAACAATGGTGTTGTTAGGTATGTCAGGCAATAAGTGCTGAGGTTCAGATTGTATTTCATTTACTGATTGCTGAGGAGAAGTGGATGGATTTTCAGAAATTAAGGGTTCAAAAGGAGGTAAAGTGTTTATGGGAACAACTAATACCCAAGAGGATGATTCAACTTCACTTGTTTGCATGCTGGGAATGATGATAGGATTATCATCAGCGATTGGGCTATTGACCTGAGGATCAGGATTGAAATAAGCTTCTAGTTCCCCATAATGAGAAAACATCCACTGATTCAATTCTTTGTTATCAGTAGTAGGTTTAGAACTTGCTGATCGGGATTCATCAAAGGTGACATGGATGGTTTCTTCCACAATTTGTCTTCTTTTGTTGAATACTCTGAAAGCTTTGGACACAGAAGAGTACCCCAAGAAATATTCCATCGTCAGCTTTGGGATCAAATTTTCCAAAGTTATCTCTATTGTTTAAGATGAAGCACTGGCAACTAAAGATATGAAGAAAGCTGATAGATGGCTTTATCCCATGGAAAAGTTCGTAGGCAGTTTTGTTGAATCTTTTGACAATCAACTACCTTTTTTGAGTGAAACAGGCAGTGTTGACAGCTTCTGCCCAGAATTGAGTAGGAAGGAAAGAATCGTTGAGCATAGATCGAGCATCTTCGATGATCGTTCTGTTTCTTCTTTCAGCGACTCCGTTTTGCTGAGGTATTCTTACCGCTGAGAAGTTGTGAAAAATACCCTTACTCTCAAAGAAGTTATCAAGAGAACTGTTTTTGAATTCAGTTCCATGATCACTCCTTATTGAGCGAACCGTCATACTATTCAGGACTTCCATTTTTCTTACAAATGAAATGATTTCATCTGGAGCGTCACTCTTAGATCGGAGAAACATCGCCCAGGTATAGCGAGAGAATTCATCTACTATGACGAGAGTGAATTTCTTTCCAGCGATGGATTGTATGTTGACAGGGCCAATAAAATGCATATGGAGGACTTGAAGAGGATTTGTCACTGATGACACTTGGTTTGATTTGAAACTAGCTTTAGTTTTCTTTCCCTTTTCACATGCTGAGCAAAGAGATTCTTTAGCATATGAGTGCTGAGGTAAGCCAGTGACTAGTTCCTTTGAAGATACAGTGTTCAACGTTTTGAAATTGAGATGAGAGAGCCTCTTATGCCATAGCCAGTTGACATCTGATGAGGCTTTGGATAGAAAGCAGATGTTCTCAGTGGTTGAAGAGTCCATGTTTATGACGTAAACATTTTCCAATCGATAACCGATGAGAGCAACCTTTTCTTTCTTATCAGTGACAAAACATGCTTTCTTAGTAAAGCATACTTTGTAGTCTTTATCACATAGCTGACTGATGCTAAGAAGATTGTGCTTCAGTCCTTCCACGTAAGCGACTCTTCTGAAGATAGTTGTACCAACTAAAAGTACACCAAACCCTCTGGTATAGCCTTTCTCATTTCCATCAAAGGTCACTGAGGGACCTTTCTCTTCCTTGTATTCAGATAGAAGGTTCTTTTCTCCAGTCATGTGTTGAGAGCATCCATTATCAAGATACCATATACCATTCGAGACATCCAGTCATAAGGAAGATTAAGTTTGAACTGGCACCCACTTTACTATGGGTCCACATTTGTCAATGGAAGAGGAAGTGGAAGGATCAGCGATCTTCACAACATCTGATGTTTCAGCGTCAGTGGTAACCTTCACTTTGGTTAATTTCTTAACCTTAGTGGTATTTTTCACCTTGGCATGTTTTTCATCTCTGGTAATCTTCTTTGCCTTGGAGGCAATCATCTCCATCTTAGTTGATTTCTCAGCTTTAGTGGCTGTGGGGCACTTACTAGCAATACGATTAGTAAGTCCACAGTGATAGTATTTCCTATAGCTGAAAGTAACTTTAGGAGTATAGGCATAATTATTTGAAAGATTTAAATGAGCAGTGCCTGTACCAAGAATTCCTTTAGCATCAGATATCGGAGGAACCATAGGTTCTTCAGATTTCTTAGCTTTTACATCAACCTTTATTCTTGGGGTCGATCGCTGAAGTAGAGGGTTGATTAGCTGAAGGTTTAGATTTAGTCTTCTTCAGCTTTGGCACTTTGGTACCCTTCTGAGGATTTTGAAAAAGATATTTTCTTTTATCCTTGAGTTTGGGGCTCATAGGAGATTCCTCACGGATAGGAACAGTAGAAGAAGAGCAGTGAGATGATGAGGTGTCAGGGATGGAAGAAACGAACATTCCAAACTTAAGCATGGAACGATCTTTGCTTGGTTCCTCTTTGTCAGCACAAAAACAAAGACCACTTCTGTCTTGGACAGGGATCTGAGCACCGATTATCTCAGTGATCTTTGTTGATATTTACACCATCCTTCAACAGTAGTTTTCTCACCTTTCAATTCAGCGATAGCTTTTTCGCATTCAATGCTGATTAGTTGATTTACATAAGCCTGATCTTTTAAACTTAATTCTATATTAGAGAGTTCTTGGATCTCTAATTGACATTTTTGAAGCTATTCAGCTAAATCAAGATTTTGTTGTTCAGCTTGTGTATTGCCATTCAGGGCATTATATAGATCAACTGTCAGCGAATCGATAACACGAAGTCTATCAGCGTCAATGAGAGCTGGGTTAGAGGAGATAGATACCTAAAAAGTGGAGGAGGTAGAAGAAACATCAACGGTTTCTTCCTTCACTTCTTGGATATCAGCCATTAGACACGGGTTGGCCTCATCTTCTTCATCAGAATCTGATTCTTCATCATGATCAGCCCAATCATGTTCTTCAGCGATTAGACCTTTACCTTTCTTTTTGAAGTTTTTCAACTTCAGATATTTTTCTTTTAGTTTAAGGTATTTGTCATCTTTGGATTTGGAGGTTGAAGAATTTTTGAAGGATGAAGAAGGTTTGAAAACTTTATTTGACATGCATTCTCTAGCAAATTGTCCTTTCTTTTCACAGTTATAGTAGTAGCAGTGGCCTTATCAATAAGAGTTGATTTTGGCTTGTCAGTAATAGCAAGAGGTTAATTTATTATGAAGTTACTCTTTCTTGCAAATCTCCTAAAGGAGTTTGTCAAGAGTGCTAGTGATTCATCAATATCTGACATGTCAGTTTTTGATGAATCATCAGAGTTGGATTCCATCTCAGTGATAGTAACGCAGGATTGCTGAGAGGGCATCATCTCTGAGCAGAGTAAAGCAACATGTGTGTTTTTAGAATCTTTAGAATCTTTTACAAGATTCTTCTTAAGCTGACATGATTGCTCATGATTGAGCAAAGTGCCATAAAGAGTGCTTAGGGATATATCTTTGAGATCCTTTGAGAGTTTAAGACACTTGGTATAAGTGTCCCAACTTTCAGGAAGACATTCCAAGAATTTTGTCAGGGTCTCAGAATTAGAGTAGGTCCTACCAACAGTTCTTAAATCCATTAATAGACAGTTAAAACGTTGATGTACCTCAGATAAAGATTCATTTTTACCACAAATGAGGCTTTCATATTGTCTTACCAGATTTATCTTTCTGGATTCTTGTACTTCAGATGTACCTTCACATTGAACACAGATTGTGTCCCACCTGGATTTAGAAGTTTTGAGGTTCATAACAGAATGATACACCTCATAAGGTAGAGCCATAGATATTATTGACCTAGCTTTGGTATCAATGGCTACCTTCTTCTTGTCTTCATCAGTCCATCTAGAGACTTCTTTTAAGATCTCTCTTTCAGGTATGGCAGGAGTAGTTGCAGTGGCAGGAATAGCAGGAGATAAGACAAATGGAATATGGGTCCATTTTCAATGTAGTAAGGCAAAGTGGGATCTATACCTTCAAGAAAAAGCATCATTCGATTCTTCGAGAGATTGAAGTTATCTCTACTGAATCGAGGAGGTTTTGCAAGAGAACCATTGTCAATATAGTTTGTGTTTGTGTTGAGTGCCATTTGAAGAATAGCAAGGAAGAGAAAAGTATAAGCAAGATCTTGTTTATGAGATTAAACAATCTGCTCTGGTACCACTTGATGGTCCCGTAGGGGTTATACAAGTATAATAGTTTGTAGAATGGGGGGGGGGTTGAATACAAACACAAGTTTTTAGTTTCCTAAATTGTTTATTAATAAATCAAATACAATTTACAGTTTGTTGCGAAATAAGATTAATTAAACCTAATCTAAACAAACTTGAGAATCACAAAGTGTTTTCTACGCACTAAGTTGTTCAGGCCGTATGGTGACAGTGTAGATGTCAGAGTGGTTGTACGATCTTGGACAAAAACAAACTTTCTTCTGTTCATCCGTACTTGTGTGCAAGGAGTTAAGGTAAACAAATCTTAAATCACAAGCTTCATGATCAGCGATCGCTGATAAGTTCTTCTATCAGTGAATGCTGATGAAAGTCAGCTATCGCTGAAGCTTTATTCTTGATTTGTCGCGCATGTAGACTTGTCTTGGTTTCATCAGCGATAATGAGTAGACTTGTCCTTGTTCATCAGCTTTTTCTTCGATGTCAGCGATGAACTCCTTAGTTGCGAGCCTTGTCTTCAGGGATTACAATCAACACTGTTACATTTGAAATCATCAGCGATAATGAACAGACTCAGGTTATCGCCGATAATGAAACATTATTACATATGTTATCGCTGATGGCGAAACACTAATACACACATATGTTAATTGCAATTTTCACTAAGTATTCTAAGGGTCGTCAGCAAATCACTGAGAGAGTTTGGATCAACACTAGTTTTTTTGCCAAACAATGCTTAAGAGTATTGATTGAACTTATAAATTAAAAAGTTAAAAAAATGGGGACGTGGGTTAAGGAGAGATTAGTGGGGAGTGGGTGTGGAGGGGTTGTATATAACTTAACAAGTTATACATGAAGCTTAACATATAGATTTTCAAATTCTTGAAAATAACTTTTTTAGAATTTTTATACAGTAGTATAGATTTGAAAAAGAAAATGCATTTTATAATGTATTTTTGTTAATATATGATTATGTATTTTTAATTACCTAAAACGAACTGATGATTTCACTAAAATTACAAACAAGCTTAACTTTTGGAACAAAATTTTTAAACTTCTTTTTCTGTAAATTATCACGACATTCCAATTTCTCTTTATTGGAATTCACGAGGAAAATTTCTACATATCTTGGACATCATCCAGAGGTCTTAGAACAACCTGAAAATTAAAAAAATTGATTCAAGTTGTTTAGTAAATCGAGAGTTTACTCAATGTTTAGTACTTTAGCAGTCCTTTTGTGACTGGTGTGATTTAGTGAACATGTAATTTGTATCTTAGTCAATTGAGTTATTGTTAGGGTTAAAATGTAATTGAATAGAAGTTTTGTGCTAACAGTGTAAATACCCGAAAGGGGTATAAATAGGTTTCTTAATCCCTAGTTTAGGGTTAATGCTTCATTTAGTTTTACACGGCTAATTGTAAACTCTCTCATTATTCAGTTTAATCACATAGCAGACTTGTGATGCATTCATCTTATTCTATTGATTGTTAATTGGTATTTTGCATTAATCTGGGATCCACAATTGGTATCAGAGCAGAGAGACAAGCATTGATTCAAAGGTAATTCCTCTAATACTGTTATCGACTTATTTGTTGAAAAACAGCGTTGTGTTCTTGATTTGTTTGGGTTATTCGATTTTGTGAGTTATTTGGAAATCTGAGTGTTTCAATCCTTCACATCTATTCCTAGACTGATTCTGACCAAGTTTCACATTCAAATTAAAAGATTTTAATAATTAATTTGTGAAAATCGGTACTTGTGGTTTTTTGCTCTCTGTTTCTTAAATTTTCAAGATTTTTCAAAGAATAGGTGGGTTTAGGAATCAAAATCGAGTTGGATTGTGTGTTTTGTGTTTATGTTTGTGTTTGTAATTCTCAGGAACCAAATTCTGCAAAAAGAAGCAAACCATGATCCGTGTTCCTCGCTAATTGGCTTTATCAGGCCTGTGTTCTTCGTTTCCTGGGTAAGTTCCTTTTCACGTAAATCCGGATACACATACCGGATTACTACAAAACCGGATCAATTACCAGATTTTGCTTATTCCAGAACGACTCTCGGATTTACACATCCTTGTGTACTGGGTTTTACCTTTCCCGGTTAGCTGTTGTGCCTCACCCGATAATATCATATACCAGATTTCCCTATTCGGATACCAAAACCGGATAACAAGTTTCCGGATTTCCACCACCCGAACCTGTACCCTTCGCCTCCCCCGGTTTTTCAAATACCCGGTTTCTCTATCCGTATTTCAACTATCTGCGTCCCGTTCCCGGATTCTGCCTATCCGGATTCTTTATCCGAAAACCACACCCGGATCACATATCCGGGAGTTCTCTGACCTTTATGTTTTAAAAAAATTTCTCGGGGCCCTGCCCCCAAACTCCGCAAGGGCGTTGCTTTTTGACCCCACCTGCTAAACGGGTAGCGGGACATCCGTGCCAAGTCGCCAAAGGGGGACATTTAGTATTCTTGATACTATCTGATATTTTGTATCAATATTTTCAATTGTCTCACGATCACTTTGTTCAAGTAAAAATGTCTTATTCATCCGCATCTGAAGGATCTTGTCAGCTATGTATCCTATACATAAAGCCTTATACGATCAGATGCAATTTACTGTGCAAAGGTTAGATTCTCATAAGCAAACCATAAAGGAAAAGTCTCTTCTAGTTTCTAGCTTAGGAGATAAGGTAGACATTCAGCACGGGTCATTGATAAACTGAGGTTAGAAAATGCTGGTCACTTATGCATGATTGAAAATCTAAAAGAAAACTGCAATGCAATTTCTAAAGAATCTGAGGTTTTAAAGACCAAGTTATCTGAAATAACTGAAAAGCTCAACAAGTCTGAAAATGAGAGAACTGATACTGTCTATCAATGTTCCTTGATTCAAATTGAAAATAAAGAGTTTCTTGAGAAAATAAATAATCTAGAACTTACGTTTTACAAACGAGGCCAAACTGACCAAACAATCCATCTAAACAAACCCAAGGATGTCAAATACTATAACTCTAAATGGGGAATAGAATATGACAATCCTCACTTCCTTAAGAAAATCTTATCCATGGTTCCTACATTATATGACTTTAACTTTCTGGGCCTCGATAAGACATATCCCCAATACAAAATCAGATAGACTGAGCCTCTTGATGAAAAGGATAAGGAACTGGAGGAATTAAAGAGGAAAAATACTGTAAAAATGCAAATGCCTTTATCATACGAAACTTTTAATACCTCTTACAAGACAAAGGGTAATAACAAGAAATCCGAATATCTCTCAAATGACTACTTTGACAACTATTCTAATGTCAAGACCAAAGCATCTTCTGCTAAGGTTATGGACCAAACAACTGAACCTAAGGAAGAAAAGGACGAGTTTAAACGCTATGTTCCTCCTCTTATCTTAGAAAAACAAATAGTTCAGTTAGAGGAATCATTTGAACAAGAACGGATAACTTTTCAAAAGGAAAAACAAGAGTTCCAATTCCAAACAAGCGGAATTACTATCTAGGGAGGAAAAGGAATTCCTTTAGACAGAAATTAACAGGCTCACCTCTCAACTGTCTGCCTTGGCGACAGATATGATGAAAGAGCGACTCTGCAAAGTTGAGCTCCAAGAGAAGCTCAATAAGCTTAACGAGGAGAAAGTTAATATGTCTGAACCTTCCTCTACTTCCTCATATACGTCTTCCTGCAAAGCCCTTTTGGGTGATTCTTCACCAATTATTTCTAATAAAGGAAAAGAACTTCAAATAGACTTTTGCAAAAGGAATCTATACTCTGACTTTGAAAACCTTTCGCTGCCGATTCCATGCAAAGTCCATGTCCAACCAGTTCCCCAACTCCAAAAGATGATAATGTCAAATTTGATGAAGAACTCGAGTTCTCTGCTTGCATGAATTCCACGGTGTGTTCAGATGATGAGTTTAATAAGTTTGACTTTCTGCCTAAACTTTCTAGTGTTAAATTTCTTGATAAAAGGAGTGAACCGGTGAATTTTCACAAAGGTGAATGTTCCACATCTGCCTCTCAAAAGGTTTATGTGCCCAAATCTTCAAAACCAAAATAAAAAAGAAGGTCACAGAAACAACAAAAGGCCGATAACTCTAATAGAAGACATTCTTACTACTCCAGTTCTTCCGACAATAACTTTAATGATATTTCAAATAATAATGGTCGGAGAAAAAGGTTCAAACAAGTTTGGGTAGTGAAAAGTCTAATAAAAGCACAACGAACACAAATTCATTTAAGTCAGTTTCGCATGTTCGGACATACAATCATAATCATGATGTTTTTAATTATCGTACTACTATTGAACAAAGTGTGATGTTTCCTTTAAGACTTTATTCAATTCAACAGTTGCTTCAACTTTCTCATGATTGTATGTGTTGTTCTGCATGTGGTTTGAATGATTTTGTTTACCGTAAATATGCATCTTATTGGTATGTGTTGGTCCCGAAAGGGTTCTACAAGGGTGAAAGTTTGTAGAATGGGGGTTGAATACAAACATAAAATTGACTTTTCTAAATTGTTTATTGATAAATCAAAAATACAATTTACAGTTTGTTGCGGAATAAAATTAAGTAAAACCTAATCTAAACAAACTTGAGAATCACAAAGGTTCTTGCACTTAGAAAAATAGATAGAAGGAATAAGTAGAAAAATAGATATTTCTACCTACACTTAGTAGTCCAGGACTCCTTCAAAATGAAGGGGTATTGCTCATATTTATACCCTATGCATTAAATGCATGGTAGGAGCACTTTACACGTGTCATATTCTCATTGGGCACATGCTTCTGACTTTTACCAAAGACATGCTTTGGGCCGCATTGTGAATAGTGTAGGCGGCAGAGTGGTTGTACGATTATGGACAAAAGCAAACTTTCTTCTGTACCTTCGTACTTTTGTGCAAGAAGATAAGACAAACAATTCTTGAAGCACAAGCTTCATGATCAACGATCGCTGATGTGATCTTCCATCAGTGAGGCCTGATGTAGGTCAGCTATCGCTGAAGCCTTGTTCTTGAATTGTCGCGCGTGTGTAGACCTATCTTGGTTTCACTGATGTCCGCTTCAGATCATGAGTAGACTTGTCTTTGTTCATCAACTTTGTCTTTGATGTGAGCGATGAACTCTTTGGCCGCGATACTTGTCTTCAGGGATTACATCTAACACTATTACATTAGAAACTATCAGTGATACTAAACAGAATCAGTATGTTATAGCTGATGGTGAAACACTAATACATACAGATGTTAAATTCAATTTTCACTAAGTATTCTAAGGGTCGTCGTCAAATCGCTGAGAGAGTTTGGATCAACAATATGCCCCTATTTGATGATGACAAAGCAACATATGAACATTGCTAAGTGTTTAAAACACAAGGATAAAAGGACTCATAACATACATGTCCCATTTACTGTTTATTTCTAGTACTGATGGAGTAAAGTATTTCACTGAAAAACTTTCATCAAATGGTAATCAGGTTACAAAGGGAAGTTGAAAGTTTAAAGTACAAGTGAAAAAACTATACAAGTACTAAAAGTCTAAAACTGATAAAATTACAAGAAGAGTACAAAAAGGGAATCTATCAGCTAGAGAGGTTCTTCCTTGATCATGTCATCGTCATATTAGTCTTCAGTGATCATGTAGTTCGGGAGTTCTTCTCCTCGCTGTCTTCTAAGCTTGGCTTCCTTGTAAATGTGAGACTTCATGAAGACGCCTGCCCTTGTCTTTTCACACCAGTATAGAAGTTCTTTTAGATGAGAAAGAGGGCAAAGATGAATTTCTGCATGTCGCTGAAACCTTTGAACACCATCCATGTCATAGAAGATGATTCCATAAGGGACTCCTATCACTTGACCAGGATAAAAAGGTCCTCCAGGTGGCAGTGATAGGTTGAGGCCTGAGAGGTCAGGTGGTGGTCCAAGCACTGCATCTCTTGAAATTTCTATCCCTGTTTCGTTTTTGTATGCATGTTCTTCAGAGGTCGATGCTAGCTTTTTCTTCTTCGCTGATCTGGGATTTTGTGGTAGATGAGTTGGTATTTCCACCGTCGATGAGATTTTGTTGATGAGTAAGTTTAAGAACTTTTCCACGTGGGATTTGTACTTAGACTTAGATCTTTGAAAGGCATCTATGATCTCTAACCATTCATCAAAACCAAAATTTTCCAGCTTGGACATAAACATTGTTTGTGCTGAGTCATCGTCTCTGATTACTTGGATTGTCACCATCACTGAATTCTTCTTGCTCTTTTCCGTTACAACCACAACAATAATTTTTCTTGGATGGTATCGATATTCAATCTTCTCTCTACACCAAGTTAACTCAGACTCACTGACGACCTTTTCTTTTTGGGCTTCCTTCTCGGCTTCTTTTAATAATTGAGCTTGGACTCTGATCGGGTTCTTTTTTAGCTTTCTATGAGAGACTGAGCTTTGGGCTACCTTAAGGGCATATTTGGCACCCTTTTGGTAAACCGCAGACAACTTCTCAGCTCTGATAGATTCTTCACGCTCTTCAGGACTCAGAAATCCGAGCGCATCTGGTTCAGCGCTTTGTCCAGGAGGGAGTTGGATTCTTTGACTTTCTAGCTGATGGATTAGTGCTGATCTTCTTTTTGAAAGTTCTTCCTTAGACCTTTGCAGTGGTCGTGAGGGTCTTGTTGAATGTGTCAACACTTCTTCTTCATCTTCTTGATCATCAGTCTCTAAGACAAAGACTGGGATTATTGGTTCTTCAGCGAGTGCTGGGATTATTTGGCGAGGATTGTCTTCAGCTCGTCCCTTAAGCAAGGGAAAGAACTAGATGATTAAAAAGAAGAAAAGAGTTAGATGTTTGATAGAAAAGATAGAGAAATGGTTAAGTGTATATGAGGGGTTTTAGATAGGCATGGGTAGAAGCAGAGAAAGGGATGATGGAGAGACATACCTGAGAAGGTTGCTCCCCCTCAGAAGTATACATGTTTTTTAAATTTCCCTCGGCGGAATTTCCTTTCTGCTTTCTTTGGGAAGTCTTCTTTGCTGGGGATTTCTCAGTTCCCCCTTGCTTCATTGATTATAACTCCTTTGAGAGGAGTGCTGATGGTTTTGGGTTTAAACCATATTGCAGATTCATCTTCATCGTTATCGTCAGCGCCCTTGGAGTCTTCTTTGGAGTCATCAAGCTCGAGTTCTTCGAGCTCTTCTTCCTCATCGTCATCCTTATCATCAGAGGGAATATGAACAGTGGAAGTTTGAGCAGAAGAGGACTCCTTATTTATTTCCTCCCCCTCAGCAAAAGGAGGGTCTTCAGCTAGCCCTAGACCAACCCATTCAATGTCATCAACGACAACAATATTTTTGTTATTCTTCTCCCCCTCTTTGTCATCATCAACAGGGGGAGGGGGAGGGATTATTGGGGCCTCAACAACAGTGGTGGCGGGGACAACGGTGGAGGTAGAAGGGGCAGTTGTCTCCAGTTTATCTACCCTGTCTTCTAGAACCGTGATTGCATCAACACTCTTCAAAACAAAGTCGGCCACCATGCTAACATATATCCTGTCACTGTCAGTGAAGGAGGGAGAGGGGACAGGAGCAGGCTTCTTCAATTCTGTGAGCACATCAACAAGCAGATTATTATTGGCTTCGACCTTAGAGCACAGGTCAGTGACATAAGTACTGAGGGAGGTGATGGAGACAGTGTTAGCAATGACTGTGTCTTTTATTTTGGTCACCTACTCTTGAAGAGCTGATAGCTGAGAATTATCAGCTTTATTTGAAAGGGAGGAGGTGAGTTGTTGCAGTGAGGAGCCGACAGAGTTCACGACTGTGGTGTTATTTGTTAGGTCGGTGGAGAGTGAGGCGACATTATCGCTGATTTCTTTGAGAGAGTTGTTCAGCGTCTCCAAAGCAGGACCTGTAAAAATAAAAGAATTTTGAGCACAAGTATGCTCAGGCCTAGTCATCGAAGAAATGATGGGTAGGGAAAATGGAGTACCTTATGGTTCATTGAAGAAATCTGAAGAATTTTCTCCAAAGTATGTATGCATGTCCTGCTCGAGAGGAGTCGAGAACATGGGTATTTGAGGGTCCTCGTGAGGAAGACCATCAGATCCTATACCTCTCATGAGATCGCGGAGAAGGGTCGCCTGTGTGTCAGTGAGGGCGTGCGCTGATGTTGTTGATGTGTGAACCAAATAAAGTGTAGGAGAAGAAGCAAGTGATGAGAAGATGGTAGTGCGGTGTGAAATGGAGGCACTATCGGTGCCTAAATCTACACCTTCAGTGCTTTGAGGCAATGAGGCTGGTGAGGTAGATGCCAGTGTTGAATCAGCGACTGAAGGAATCGCTAAAGCGGTTGTAGTAGATGCAGAAGTGGTGGAGCAAACTACGAAAGTATCAAGGGAAGCCTATGAAGAGGCAATCCCTGATGTTGGTGTTGTTGTTGATGTAGGCTGAGGTTTCTCCTTGGTTGATCTCTTGGTCTTTATAGATTGACCAAGAGGGGCTGAAGATGGTTTCCTCTTAGCAGAGGTGGTTGTAGCAGCTTGGGAAGCCACAAGGGTGGAATGTGGGCATTGCTGCTGAAGTCTAAGCATGTTGGGAGAGGAGAGTGTTGTAGAAATCAGTGAAACGTACCTCATCAACAAGAGGCTCTCGTTCGAGGTGGTGAGACCCAAGTTTTGGTAGCTAATATCCTCTAGTGGTTAGGTATAAGGAACCCAGGAAGTGCTGTAGAAGAACGCTAATGAAGCGTACGTAGGGCACTGAAGGATCCCTATCAGGCTTGTCAATCTTTGTCATCAATTCGTCGAATATCAACCTGACATAATCAACGTTTCTGCCAATGATGACAGAATACCCGAGGTCAAGAGCAACCTTGCTTTCCTGATCCATGCTTCCTGTTTTTCCGCCTATGCTCTAGACAAAATGAGCGAACATGTACCCGAGCTCAGTGGGCATCTTAGCTCTGAGGATCTTGGTGAGCTTTTTGTTCGGGACACCACCATGTTTCGTTCCCATTCATAACCCATTAAGTCTAGAAACTTGATAAGTTCTTCGTCAGTGGGGGTGTCAGCGTATGTTTTGCTGACAAGGAGGTGTAGG
The DNA here is from genome assembly GCA_033807775.1 of Saussurea involucrata. Lineage (NCBI taxonomy): Eukaryota > Viridiplantae > Streptophyta > Magnoliopsida > Asterales > Asteraceae > Saussurea > Saussurea involucrata. The sequence continues at coordinate 19,433,286 of CM066326.1, forward strand.
CACTTGCGAAGTCCTGAGGAGTGATACTTCCCTCCCTATGCTCGGTTTCGAAAGTGATGACCATCACATTCTTCCCTGAGGGCAGCGTCTTCTCTGTTCGCTCAGCAGTATACTAGAACTGCTGAAACAATGGCATATGCCCAGGGGGATACACCGTGAAGGCATAAAAGATGGGAGAGTTCTTCAGTAAGTTAGCAGCATCATGTAGGTGAGGAGATGGTTTGTCAGCCTTGAAGTCAAGAAGGGCCAACTCATTGTTGGATTTGAACTGTATCGCTGAGATTGCACACTTCACATTTTTGGACTTGGTGAAGGTGGTTGCTTGAGATGCCATTTCTGTTTTTAGAAAAGGAACAAATAGAAATGTAGAAGGTTTTCTTAGAATAGAAGTCTATAGTGAAAAATTCTAATATTTAGAGAATATAGTTTACCGATTTCCTTTTTGGGAAATAAAGGTAAAAAGTGGTTTTTCCAGGTTTCAAAATAGATGAAAATGGTAGAAAAATGTAGTTTACCAGTTTCCTTTTTGGGAATAGAAGAGAAAGAGTTTAAAAAAAAAATTAAACCTGGAACCCTTTTTAGGGTTTTTGAAAAAAAATCACGAAGAAGATGATTTTAGAAGAAAAAACATGTTTTGATCTTATTTAGCAAAGACTAAAGATCAAAAATTGGTTTTTGGTAACAAAGTGCATAAAAAATTAAGAAGAAAACCTGGAAAGTTAAGAGGTTTTGAGTTCGAGTTCTTAAGTTCTTGAGTGCTTTGATTGTTCTTGCCTTAAAAGAATTTGTGCGCGTAAAGAGTAAAAAATAAACGAGTGTGGTTTATATAGGAGAGAGGAGAGAGAAAGAATGATGAGTGGAAAAGGTTTTCATCATTACGTGGACACGTCTTACGAAGATGATTGGTCAAGAAGTGTAACGAACGAACGCGTGTCAGAATAAATGCGTGTCGTGGGTTATCCTCAAAATTGACGTCATATTAGAAAAAGGTCTTTTCATTTTTCAAAAGAGATCACTGATAGGAAATATCAGTGATAAGAGTTTGATTTTGAAGAATCACCTGATAGGAAATATCAGTGACGATTTTTATTTAAGAAAAAATCTTTTAATCATTTAAGAAAAGTGAATGATTAAGTTTGAGATTTTTGGAAAACGTCTTGCTTAAGAAAGACTTCAGTGAGAGACGAGAGAAAAATATATCTTAATATTAGAGAGCTTTACTCGGAGATAAGGAGATAAGTATCAGATTTAAGAATTTAACCACTGATGTAATGCTTGGCCACTGAAGAGTTAATTTTCAAGGTTTAGCATTCCAAGCTCACTAATGAGAAAGTTGAATCTTGTCTCATCAAGAGGTTTGGTGAAAATATCAGCGAGCTGATAGTCAGTGGGAATGAAATGAAGTTCTATATCACCATTCATCACATGATCTCTGATAAAATGATATCTGGTTTCAATATGTTTTGTCTTTGAGTGTAGCACTGAGTTGTTTGCTATAGCAATGGCAGTAGTGCTGTCGTAATAGATAGGAATTTTTGATAGCTTAAGTGAAGGGTTTCAACGGGATCGCAGCGGAAAAATAATATACAAACATGCATAAACAATATAAAGGAAAAACCGTGAAACCTCACTAGCTCGGATCCGTAACAAACAAAATAAAGACCAAAAACCAAACCATAGGGTGTTTAGAAAATACCAAGTGGTTGAATCGGCATGAAATCGTAACACTAGAAACCAACGTAGGTTTCCTCTAGAAGTATCCACACGAGAGTACGTCGCGATTCCCGAACGGTTGCTAGCCCACGAGAACCAAACCAATACACACTGTTAGATCTGAAGTTTTGACAATAAACCAAGTGTTGAAGATCTGATAAGAAGACTCAGATGTTCTGAGTAGAGGAGTCAGAGATCTGAGAAGAGGAGTCAGAGTTCTGAGAGAAAGAGTCAGAAGCTCTGAGAAGCGTTATCAGAAGAATGTTCAGAAGTTCTGAACTACCTGTTCAGAACTTATGACTACATACTTTACTTAGTATTTAGTAAACTAATTAGGACACGTGTTATGTTCTTATTAGTCTTTCTTATTTGTACTGTAGCTTTAACATGTCCGTTGCAGTATAAATAGAGTGGTTAGCATTACGTTGCTAACTGATTGATTTTCCCGTATATCTTTGTATTCATTCTTTGTAATCTTTGAGATTCTCTCTCTCTTAGATCTGTAATCCTATTCATCATTGAATACAATTGGGCTTGATCATACAACTTCTCAATTACTGCTTTCTATATTGATTATAAGATAAGATCCTGAACTTTCAATTGGTATCAGAGCCAATCAACAAACAAATTCATTCAAGATTGTGATTGCGAAGATCGATTGATCAATTTCTTGAAGATTTCTTGATTCATTCAAAAATCGATTCCGCTGCTAGGGCTAGTTTTTGAATTCTTGGCAATTCTTGAATTACCTGTTACATTTCAATCAAGAAACTCGAATTTGTCTTTCTGTTGAATTTTCTTACAATCATGTCTTCTAAAGAATATCTAGCCATGGGATCTGAAACCAAACCGCCTGTTCTTATACCTGAAGAGTATCAGCAATGGAAAATTCGTATGATCCAATTCCTAGACAACATTGATGAAAATCTTATGATCTCCATTCGAGAAGATCCAATTGAAGTGTATATCGATGTTGCCGCAACCCCTGCTACAGAGACAACTCCAGAAATTCCAGCGACCAGGGTGAAGAAGAGTTATTCCCAATACACAGCTGAACAGAAGAATAGGCATGCTATTGACAAAAGAGCAATTACTTTGATGACTTTAGCTGTCCCAAATGAGGTTCTTAACAGGATTGACAGTGGATCACCAGCTAAAGAAATGTGGGACGAATTGGAAAGGCAGATGTTAGGAACTGTGAGATCTATTCAGGCAAAGTTAAATCAAAGCATAAATGCTTATGAAAGGTTCAAAGCAAAAGAGTCAGAAAGTTTGACACAGACATACAGTAAATTTTGCACTATTCTAAATGACTTGAGAAGAAATGGACTGAAGAAAACGAAGTCAGAAATAAACTACAAATTTCTGAACAGTCTAAATTCAGAATGGTCATCATTTGCCATAAGTGTGCAAATGAACAAGGATATGTGTGAAGAAGACTTAAATGATCTGTTCTGTGTTCTTAATCAACATGAAGACTCTGTCAAGTTAGTTGTGGAAGAGAAGAAAAATGTTGCTGATCAGTTAGCGTTCTTATCAAAGTCCAAAGCAATCAAAGCACCCAAAAAGACTGCATATCTATCAGAGATACCTAATCTGGAAGAATCTGACAAGGAAGAGGGATCAGAAGATGATGAATATATCAAGATAATGGCTGAGAAACTAGCTTTGTTGACAAATACTTTCAACAAAAGGTATGGGAATGGTAGATTTCAAGGAAATTATAAGAGAGTTGGGAGTTCAGATTATAAGAAGAAAGAAGACAGAGAAGAGAATAAGTTTGAAAAGAGAGTAGAGAGAAGTGAAGAAAACAAAGAAGAGAAGGATGAGAGAAAAGAAAAGAATCTGTGTTTCAAGTGTGGAAAATCTGGCCACTATGCTAAGGATTGCAGAGTTAAAATTGTGAAAGACTATGAGTACTACACCAAGAAGGCTCAGCTTGCAAAGAAGAGAGATGATAAAATTGCTTTATTGGCTGAACAGGAGAATTGGTTGTACTACACTTCTGATGAAGATGATCATATCAACTTTCCTCAGATGCAAAGCTATATGGCAAAAATGAGGAATGAGGATGATTCTGATTATGAAGATGTTGATTCTGAGTCATCTGCTGAGGTACATTCTTCACTTGAAATAGAGTTAATGACACAGATTGGTGAAATGAAAACTGAATTTGCTAATCTAAGAAAACAGATAAAAGGAGAAAGAAATTTGGTTAACAAATTCAGAATTGAAAAAGAAGTAATAAAAGAACAATATGAAGAATCTGAGGCTGAGAAACAAAAAGTTAAAGATGAAAATTTTGAATTGTTGAAAAAGCTTTCTGAACTAAAAGTTGAGTTTTCAAAAATAAAGGATGAAAAAGGTGATTTACAAATAAAATTTGATATGTTATTTGAAGAAAGAAAGAATTTATACACCAAAATCAAAGAATTGGAAGATCTGAATTTGAAAAGGGGTCAGACTCAGCAAACATTAAATCTTTTATTAAGCAATGTTAAAGATACAAGATTTTACAACCCAAAGAAGGGATTGGGATTGGAAGAAAATGTCACTTTAAAAAGAGCTCCAATCAACTTGTATGAAAAACTTCAAGTTTCTAAGCCAAAAATCCCAGAAATTGTTGAAGTTTTCATAAGACCTGCTAGTTCTATAACAAGTTCTGACAATTTGCAAAGACCAAACTCTAAAAAGTCAGATGAGAAAATTTCTGAGTCTAAAACAGAAAAGTCAGGTGTTTCAGAAGAAAAGGTTAAGAAAGAAGTTTCTAAACCAACAGATGAGAAGCCAAAATACAATGATACTAAATTCAAGTATGATTCTTTAAATGTCAGCTACAAAAATAAACAACCAAGTTTTTCATATCATGACATTGAGAGCATATTTGACACAAGTAAAAATTCTGAAACAGTCAATCAGAAGTCTGAAACTTCTAGTCAGGATTCTGAACTTTGTAGTCAGAACTCTGAGTCTAAAGATCAGACATCTGAGTCTGTAAATCAGAACTCTGACTCAGGTAGTCAGAAGTCTGATTCAACTGGATTTTCTGAAACAAAGTCAGATGAATTTTTACAACTTGAAAAGAGATTTAATCTTGTGAGTCAAGAACTTGAGGACTTAAGGAAAGCTTATGATGAACATGAAAATGATTTCTGTGAGGTGGATATTAAACTTGAAGAAGCTTTGAAAGAAAAGAATATTTTTATTCAGAAAATAACAGAGCTTGAAAAACTGAAGACTGAGTATGATCTTTTTAAAATTAATGCTCCAAGAGAAAATGATAAATTCTTTAATGAATCAAGTACATATGAAAAAGGTGAATCATCTAATTCTTCTAACAAAAAGGACTTGAATTTTTCAGAAAAAGAAGAAAGCAAAAGGAAAGATGATCTTGCAAAGTTGAATGATCTGAAAAGGGATCTTGAGAAGCTTAGAATGAAATCTACTTCTGAACTCAAAGCTAGAAATTCTTGTAATAAGGGCAATTGTACTCTGAACAGTATCAATAAAAATAAAATGACCTATGTTTCAGATTTATTGTCACTTGCAAAGAAAAATCTTGTTTGTGTTAGATGTAAAAATGATTCATTCCAATATTCTCATAAATGTCAAGTCAAAATAACTTCTGTTTCGTACATAAGAAAAGATATTCAGAATTCAGAAAAGAAAATTGTTTCTGTTCATCAGAATACAGAAAAGAAGAAATTTTTTGTTCCTCAGACTGAGAAGAAAGAAAAGATAAAAGAAAAGAAAGTTGAAAATGTTGCAAAATCAAAAGATACAACTTTCAAAAAGAAAGTGAATAAGTTTGTAAGCAGAAAATGTTTTGACTTCATTAAAGTTCAAGGAAAGTGGTGTTTGAAGAAAGATTTTGAGTGGAAAGTAAAAGGTACTAATGCTAACTCCAATGACAAAACTAACAAAGATGGACCCATTCCAAAATGGGTACCTAAAACTAACTGATCCTTTTGCAGGGCTGTCATGTGTGGTTTTTAGATTCAGGAGCTTCAAGACACATGACAGGTCAGAAGTCTTTTCTATCAAACTTCACAGAAAAGGCTGGAGGAGCAGTAAACTTTGGAAATAACAGCAAAGGACAAGTCAAAGGTTATGGGGATTTAACTAAAGGGGATCTGACTATCCAAAAGGTTTTCTATGTTGAAGGATTACAGCATAATCTTTTCAGCATAAGTCAGTTTTTAGACAGTCTTTGTCAAATCAAGTTTCAAATAACAGGTTGCATGATTTTAACTGAAAATGATGTTAAAGTCTTCTGGGCCAAAAGACATATGGACTTATTTGTAGTTAATTTTTCAAAATTGAAAACATTAAATACAGTTTGTCTTTTATCAAAATCAACTGCAAATGAATGTTGGCTTTGGCACAGAAGATGTTCTCATCTAAATTTCAAAGATCTTAATAATCTAGTTGCAAAACATCTGGTTAAAGGCTTACCAAAGCTTAAATTTGAAAAAGAATCATTATGCTCAGCTTGTGAAATGGGCAAGATGAAAAAGAGTTCTCACAAATTAAAAATGGACTCATCTTGCAAAACACCATTAGAAATGATTCATACTGATCTTTGTGGTCCAATTTCAGTTCAATCTATGGGAGGAAAGAAATATATGCTTGTGATTGTTGATGAATTCTCCAGATACACATGGGTTGAGTTCCTAAGAGCTAAGTCAGAAGCTGCTACTACATTGATAAATTTTATCAAAAGGATTCAAGTTCTCTTACAACTTCCAGTTCAGAAAATCAGAAGTGATAATGGAACAGAGTTCAGAAATGAGACTCTTCAGAATTTTTTTGAAAGTTCTGGGATTTCTCACAATTTTTCTGCTGTCAGAACTCCTCAACAAAATGGTGTTGTTGAAAGGAAAAATAGAACTCTAGTTGAAGCTGCGAGAACAATGTTGGCTTATGCAAATCTTCCTACTTTCCTATGGGCTGAAGCAATTGCAACTGCTTGTTTTACACAGAATAGAACTTTAATCAATAAGAGATTAAATAAGACTGCTTATGAACTGATAAATAAAAGAAAACCATTAATCAAATTCTTTCATGTTTTTGGTTGCAGGTGCTATGTTCTTAGAGACAGAGAAAATCTTGCCAAATTCGATAAAAAGGCAGATGAAGGATACTTTGTGGGTTATTCTTTAACTTCCAAAGCATTCAGAATCTACAATAGAAGAACCAAGAGGATGATGGAGAGCATAAATGTAACTTTTGATAAAGCCAGAATGAGGACTTCTGAACAAGACAGTTCAGAACTCATGCTGAACAAGACAAATATGACTTCTGATACAAATTCTAATTCTATTTGTTCATAACTCAATTTACTGTTTAAGGATGCTTTTATTGAACTAATTTCTGATTCTTATGCAGAATATGAAAACTCAAAGATGGTCAAAGAGATGAAAAATAAGACTCCAGAAATAGTTCAATCAACTGTAATTTCTGACAAAGGTCCATCAGAGGAATGTCCAATTCTGAACCTTGTAATCAGAATTCTGATTCTTGTACTCAGAACTCTGAACAAGTCACTCAGAATTCTGACTTCATTGATCAGAACCCAAACTTGGATGTAACTCCTACTCATACATCAGAACAAGGGGACAGTTCAGAATTACAAGCAATCATTGATGAGAATGATGCAAACAACAATTATTCAGAGATTGATGTACTCCCTAGTGCAAATAAATGGACTAAAAATCATCCTATTCATCAAGTAATAGGTGATCCATCAGCAGGAGTAAAAACCAGATCAGCTACAGCAAATGAAGCAATGTTTGCTGGTTTCTTGAGTGTGATTGAACCAAAGAAAGCTTATGAAGCCCTAGAGGATCCAGACTGGATTTCAGCAATGCAAGAGGAATTGCTTCAATTTGAAAGAAATAAAGTTTGGAGACTCATTCCAAAGCCTGAAGGTAAATCTATTATTGGAACTAAATGGGTGTTCAGAAACAAAAAGGATGAATCAGGTGTTGTCATCAGAAACAAGGCAAGATTGGTTGCTAAGGGATACTGTCAACAAGAGGGAATTGATTATGATGAGACATTTGCACCAGTGGCAAGAATAGAGGCAATCAGAATATTTTTGGCCTATGCTGCACATAAAAACTTCAAGGTGTATCAAATGGATGTCAAATCAGCCTTTCTAAATGACAAACTTAATGAAGAGGTGTATGTTCATCAACCTGAAGGTTTTGTTGATCCAGAATTCCATGATCATGTTTATATTTTAGACAAAGCTTTATATGGTCTAAAACAAGCACCACGAGCCTGGTATGACACTATTACTAAACACTTGTTAGGTTCAGGGTTCAAGAAAGGTAAGATTGACACAACTTTGTTTTTAAAGAAACAGGGTGATGATTTGATTCTGATTCAGATTTATGTTGATGACATAATATTTGGTTCTACCAGTCCAGAATTATGTGATAATTTTTCAAAAATCATGTCATCTGAATTTGAAATGAGCATGATGGGTGAGCTGAATTTTTTCCTTGGTCTTCAAGTCAAACAATTACCAAAAGGTATTTTTATAAATCAAGGAAAATATGTCAGAGACATTCTGAAAAAGTTCAAAATGTCTGATTGTGATTCTATGAGAACACCTATGGCAACTAACATAAAGTTAGATGCTGATCTCAAAGGTGTTTCAGCAGATATCAAACTCTATAGAGGCATGATTGGATCATTACTTTATTTGACTGCAAGTAGACCGGATATCATGTTTTCTACCTGTTTCTGTGCTAGATTTCAATCTAACCCAAAAGAATCACATATGTTGGCTGTCAAAAGGATTTTAAGATATCTCAAAGGAACACCTGATCTAGGTTTATGGTATCCAAAAGAAACTGACTTCAAATTGACTGCTTTCACTGATGCTGATCATGCAGGAAGTAGGTTGGACAGAAAGAGTACATCTGGTGCTTGTCACTTTTTGGGAGATAAAATAGTGAGTTGGGCATCAAAGAAGCAGAATTGTGTGTCCACTTCAACTGCTGAAGCAGAGTATGTTGCTGCTGCTGCTTCATGCTCTCAAACATTGTGGATGAGAACACAACTCATGGACTATGGATATCAGCTTAACAAGATTCCCATCTATTGTGACTCAAAAAGTGCAATTGCCATTACTCAGAACCCTGTTCAACATTCGAAGACTAAGCATATAGATGTGAGGTATCATTTTATAAAGGACTATGTGGAAAAAGGAACTATAGAGATGCACTTTGTGCATACAAAGTATCATTTGGCTGACTTGTTCACAAAGCCTCTTGATCACAAAAGGTTTTCTTTTCTCATATGTAAAATAGGAATGCTTAATCTGCCTAATTGAAAATATTTATTTTTCTTAAAAATGCTAAATTTTTCTAAGTAAAATTGTCTGAGTAGTGTACTCAGAACTCTGAGTCTTAAGATTCAGAACTTCTGAGTACTAAGATCAGAACTTCTGAGTCTTGAGTTCAGAACTTCTGAGTCTTGAGATCAGAACCTCTGAGTCTTAAGGTCAGAGATTCTGAGTCAATACTTCAGCAATCTAACTTTCAAATATTTATTTTTGAGAAATACAAATACTTCAACTGTGTGGATTATGCTTCTTCTATTATCTTTTTATCTCATCTTTATGTATCATTAATAGTCAAATGCATGCTCAAGTCAAGGGGGAGCATCAAAATTCTTTTGGAAATCATTTTGTGATGCTTAAAAGATTTGTTTTCATTTTTTATCTCTGATTATTCTAAGAAGAACAAGCTTTTAATGATAATTTTTTTTGTTATTCAAACTATATCTGAATTAAAAAATTTCATATTCAGATATAAGATTTTAAATGATTTTTTAAATCATCATAATATGAACAGAATTTTGATGATAAAAAGTGCTTCTATCTGTTCAAACCTCTTCTGAATAATCAAAATGTTTTATATTTGTCAGAAGTTGATTTTAAATGACATTTTGGTTACAAGGCAAAATTCTTCTGAGTAAAACAATCAGATATCTGATAAAGAAAAGTCAAAACATCTGAGCGTGTTATTCAGATTTTTGACTTGAGTCAAAATTCTATCCACTAACACGTGTCAGCTTCATATTTGTTTGATTATGCCACGCATTTCATTTAAATCCCCTGTGGCATTTCAAATGTGTTGACTCCGTTATAACATTGATTTCGCTTTTCCGTTAAACCTTTCAACTTCGCGGATTTTAAATAGGTCTTAAAATCCCTATTTCAAATCTTTTCAAATTCCAGAGCGAAAAGTGAGATACGAATCAAATCCAGAGTTCTTTGAGTTTGTTTTCTTCTTAAATCATGTCTGGAATACGAAGGAGTGGTCCAATTTCGCTACATTCTACAAAATCGATAATGGATTCATCTGATTCGGATAATGATGAAGTACAGAATAGAGCTGTAGAGGAAGGGGCAATAAGAAATGATGGAGAAGATGAACAAATGGATGAATCTGAAGGAAATGCGGATGAGGTAAACGTTAATATTGAACATGAACAGAGTGCTGCAGGTTCTATTATGTCATATAGACCTATTTTAGTGGAAAGAGTTGTTCCTGAGAGTGAATGGCTGAAATTATCTGAAAATAACTGTGTTATATTATTTGAGGAAAGCCGTTTTAAGCCTGAACACAGAATTATCATGGAGTTATTCAAACACCATCCGTACAGAAAATGGTTTACACGAAGTAAAAATGTGCCTGTTCAGTACATACAACAATGGTGGAAACATCTTAGGTTAGAAGATAATAGGTTTGTGTCTGAAATTGGAGGAGTGACATTTTCCTTATCAATCTCTGCACTAAGAGAAATGATGAATTTACCAGAGAAAGATGATGTACAAAGAAGGACAGATTTTGAGGACTCACCCTTAACAGAGGAATTAATAGCAGAGTTTATGAAGTTGGGATACAATGAAGGATTAAGGACTGTCAGTTTGTTCAGAAGAAACAAATTACCACCTATTTGGGCTTGCTTCTTTCATGTGGTAAATAAATGTGAAAGTTCAGGATCTATTCTTACAATCAAATATGAACAATTAAGATCGTATTCACAACAACTGGTCATATGATTTATTAACAATCTGTGAATTACAAGATATTACAATGAATTTCTCTAAATGGATTCACCAAAGATTATATCAAAGATTAGTTAGCAAACTGTTGCTAACACTATATATACTGTAGAGAAAAGTTAAAGCTACAGTACATATGAGAAACAGACTAATAGAACAATTACACGTGTCCTAATTAGTAACTGAATATAACAGAGAATATCCCATGATATGAATTCTGAACATACTTCTGAATAAGCGCTTCAGAACATTTGTCTTCATAGTCAGAAGTTCTGAGTCTCCTACTCAGAACTCTGAACCTTCTAGTCAGAATCCAACACTTAGAATCTTTTTGAGATTTCTCACTCAGAACTTCTGAGTCTTCTACTCAGAACTTCTGAGTCTTCTGAGTCTTCTTTAGTCTTCTTACTCAGAACTCAACACTTGTGTTTTTGACAAAACTCTAGACCTAACAATCTCCCCCTTTTTGTCAAACACACTTGTACTTTTCATCATCAAATTCTTAGAGCAGGAACAATCTTCAGAAGGAGCTCTTCTGAATGCTTTGACAACTTTTGCTCAGAATTCTGAATAATCTGAGTTAGACCATATGTTGGTTCAGGTTCACTGTTAGAAACTTCTGAATTTGAAAAGATTCAGAAACAAAACAAGGAGATGGGGGAAAAAGTAGAAAATTTGGAGAAGAAGGTGGAGGATTTGAATGATGAGATGTCAGATTTGAAAGTTGTGTTGGAGAAAAAATTGATTTCTGTTATATATTTGCTTTTTCTTTGCTCCCCCTTGAAATGACAATCCTCATCTTCATTTCAGCTTTCATAAGATTTCTTTATAAGAAACAACCGATCAGTTTTCTTTTCCTCTTCTCCTTCTTAAAATAACATTTCTCTCTTTTGTTATTTCTGTACAAAAACCATATCAATCTTCAAAATCTTTAGCTTTTCTCCCCCTAAAGTTTTGGAAAGCAAAAGCATCTTCAAAATCTTTAGCTTTTCTCCCCCTTGATTTTCAAAACTTTAGCGATGCTTTTTCTTCGAATGAAGTCTATGCTTTTTCTCCTCCTTAATGAATAACCTTGCTCCCCCTCAAAATAAGAATTATGGAGCAATTTGTTTTCTCCCCCTGAAAGTATGCATATATTTCATTAAAATTATTCATTTCAAATATAGTGCTTTAATGAAAACATTTATACAAGAAAAATAAGATTCACTGAACTACACTTGATAACTACTAACATTTGATCATTTGAAAATTTTACAAAAGAAATCCAACTTAATGAAATTTATCAGATTTTTCAATCAAATGAAATCAAATGCATGTGTTTGGATTTAAATACAAGTCATCATTGCATATCAAGTTAAAAATGTTCAGTTTCAATTCCTTTATTAAATCTATTTGGTGTGCTTAGCATGCGAAATATGATTAGCTTCAAGAATATGCAATTCTAAAAACATATACGAATACTTTGCTCTACTCACACTATTTGTCCAAAATCAGGATTTTCACAAATTTACAGGTTTATTGCGACTTTGAATTTTCCCAAAGTTTCAAGAGATGTGTGCTCATTGGCATCTTTTAATTTTGTGCTCATTGACATCTTTTAATTTTGTGCACATTGGCATCTTTTAATCAAAAAGTTTAGTAAGAATAAGATACATCGTTAAACATGACTTTCTATCTGGTTCTATTGCAGGATTTGGGTCAGCATATCTCAGACCAGTTGGTCTTAGGTGCTAGGTGACAAGCACCCCTTGGAACTTAATTTCCCAAACCAGAAAGGCCACATCGATATATCTTAAACCCATTTGTACCAGTAGAACATGTCTTTCTATCTGATTCTATTGCAGGATTTGGGTCAGCCGATCCCAGACCAGTTGATCTTAGGGACTAGGTGTCGAGCACCCCTTAGGACTTACTCTCCCAAACCAGAAAGGCCACAGGTACAAACTTTCAAACTAAATGATTTTATATATATTTATATTTCATCTCAATCACTTGGTACTAAAACGTAGTACTTCCCCCATATTTTTGTTTCCATCCAACATTCTGACATTTAGGCTTTTTGAACATTATATTCTATATAAGTATAGATTTCATAACATTGAGCATTCGGCATAATTTCATTCATGTTTTGCTTACCTTTCGATTTAATTCAGAAGTGAAAGTTGAAACAAATATAGCTCAGATAATACAAAATACTTGTAAAATCACTTTTTGACACACATTTATTCATTGAATGAAAATTAAAAAAAATCATATCATTGAATTAAATTGTTAAGATTCAAACATTCAAAGCAATAGAAATAAAACATAATACAATGTTACCTTTCACCACTTGTTCCTTGAAACAGAAAAATATGACATTTAAGGATATCACCTGAGAAGTATGAGTTCTAAACTGATTTGTTTAGAAGTCTTAGTCTCTGAAGTACGGGTCCTGAACCGAATTATTCAAAAGCCATTGTCATTTAAGTATGGGTTTTGAACTGATATGTTCAAAAACCTAAAACGTTGAATCACGGGTTTTGAACATTATCTTGAAACAATCAGATCAAATTTTGAGTCAATACTTCCTCTGAAATCAAGATAATCCTGCAAAATCAAGAGATTTTGGTAATCATCTACGATGATTCCTCATTAGTTATCAAAAAAAAATTCTGAGTAGTAGAGTCAGAATTCTGATTAGAAGAGTCAGAATTCTGAGTCACTTGCTCAAAATTCTAAGTATCAGAGTCAGAATTCTGATTAGTTGAGTCAGAATTCTGAGTAGTAGAGTCAGAACTTCTTAGTAATAGAGTCAGAACTTCTGAGTAACAGAGTCAGAATTCTGATAAAACTATCCAGAGAAAATTCCTTAGAAAAATGTTTGGATTTTGTGATTTTTGAACATTCTGAATTTCAAATCACCATAACTTGCTCAAAAATCAGAATTTTTCAACCAAAATTTGCAGGGTTGCTCAAAATGTGATTCTGAACACATTCTCTAGAAATGTTTTCTACTAAAAATATCCACAACTATGAGTTCGATAACCCCATAGTAAACAGAACTTTTTCGTAAAAAATATTCTTCAAAGTCAACAAATTGATCTGTATGAATCAGAAATCCATAATCACATTCAGACCGAGTTTTGGACTGAATTATCCAAAAGTCAAGATTCTCAATTTAAGCACAACATCGGTTTTAAGTCATGTGTCAGTATTATCATTCAGCTCTACACATGAATAACCTGCAAAACAGATTAAGTTGACTTTGGTACCCATATGAACTTGGGTCCAGGTTTGTTAGGTGCAGTAGCATATGCAGATATTCTATAAGAACCATACCAGTGCTGAATAAAATTCTTGTTCACAAAATCATTAGTCCCACAATATGAACAACAAAGTTTCTTTTGTGCAACTCTGACTAATTGATTTACAGAATAAATCACATCAGGTTTAACAAAAGATTTTCTTTGAAATGTATTGTTCTTCTTGACATTTGAATTAGGAACTTTTGATTTTGGCACTTCTTTCTTGGAAGTTGTTCCTTTAACTCTCCATTCCATTTTTATCTTTTTAAAAGAACAATTATAAGATTTATCAATAGCAGAATCATAAAACAGATTAGAAGAACGAATCTGATCTTTTGAACTATGATTTGATTTGTCAACAACTTTCGTTTCAAATTCCCTAAACTTTTTAACATACAAATCAAACCTTGACTGCAAATCAGATTTGGACTTCCTCTCTATCATGATTTTAGTTGATAAATCAGATAATTTCTTAATAAGCCTCCTTATCTCCAAATGAAAAACTTTCTTTTCCTTCTCAAACTCATCTTTTAAGCATTTTTCTTTAAAGCCATTTACCTTCTTCTTTTCAGTCTCTTTCCTTCCATCTTCTAACTCTTTCTCCAACTCATTTATTTTTACAGAAAACTCATTTAACATTCCTGTTTTCTTTATCTCAAAACCATTCTTTTCTTTTTGAAAAACATTTTTCTTGCATTCAAACTCTTTTCTTTCTTTTGCAAGAATTTTCTCCAAATCAGAAATTTTCAAAGATAATTCAACAGACTTTGTTTCAAAACCTTTCCTCTCAGTTTGAAAGTCTCTTCTCTCTTTCTCAAATTTCACTCTTTCAAGTATAAGAACTTGTTCAAAATCATAGATCTGTTTCAAGAGTTGACAATTTTTCATTTCACATGATTTGATTCTATTTTCAGACTCTGTCAACATCTTTCTTCTAAAATTGTCTTTCTCTTTCAAATCAACATTCTCTTTTTCTAACAACTTTATGTTTTCTTGAACCTTTTCAAAATCCTTTAGAAAATCAGATTTCTCTTTTTGCAAAATCTTTATAACTTTTGTATTTTCATCTTGTTTTGCTTGAAGATTAGCAATCTTGCTTAAATGAGCAATCTCAGTTTTTGTTTCAGAAATTGTTTCTTTTGCTTTTACAGGACTTAATTTTTTTAAATTGTTAGAACTGGTTATAGAACTTGCAGGTCTCACAAAAACTTCAACAATCTCAGGCATGATGAAATGAAAAATTCAAATATCAACTATGAATTTTGATCAAAACTGAGAATCAACACAGATCTATAATATGCAAGAACTAATCAAATCTGTCACATGCATTTTATCAAACAGTTAGAGTACATGAATTAATGAAATCTTCTTTTCAACAAAAAATTTGAATACTAATCAACATGCAGCAGATAAAATCACTTTGATCAAGAAACCAATCAAGAATTTCGAAAACATACCTGTGATCTCTGTTTAATTTCGAGAATTAATCAGCATAGAGAGAAAATCTTTGGATGACTTGATTGTAAGATATCGATTCAACAGAAAGACAAATTCAAATTTCTTGAATCAATGATAGAAACGAATTCAAGAATTGTTAGGAATTCAAGAATTGTTAGCAGCAGCGGAATCAATTGACGAATTGATCAAGAAACTTCAAGAACGCGATCAAAAACACTCTTGGACGAATTTGTTTGTTGATTGGCTCTGATACCAATTGAAAGTTCAAGATCTATTCTTACAATCAAATATGAACAATTAAGATCGTATTCACAGCAACTGGTCATATGATTTATTAACAATCTGTGAATTACAAGATATTACAATGAATTTTTCTAAATGGATTTACCAAAGATTATATCAAAGATTAGTTAGCAAACTGTTGCTAACACTATATATACTGTAGAGAAAAGTTAAAGCTACAGTACATATGAGAAACAGACTAATAGAACAATTACACGTGTCCTAATTAGTAACTGAATATAACAGAGAATATCCCAAGATATGAATTCTGAACATACTTCTGAATAAGTGCTTCAGAACATTTGTCTTCATAGTCAGAAGTTATGAGTCTCCTACTCAGAACTCTGAACCTTCTAGTCAGAATCCAACACTTAGAATCTTTTTGAGATTTCTCACTCAGAACTTCTGAGTCTTCTGAGTCTTCTTTAGTCTTCTTACTCAGAACTCAACACTTGTGTTTTTGACAAAACTCTAGACCTAACAAAATGTGTGTCAGGGAAGAATAGTTCTGCTGATCAAGGTTCTAAACAAATTCTTCAGATCTTTCAGGGTTTAGTGAAGAATAGGCATTATGACTATACTTTAATACTTTGGGAAGACATGAAGAATACATTTGAGAAGAATCAAAAAGCAATTCAGAAGAAAACAAAGGATGCTCCACTGACATACATTCCTTATATAAGGTACTGGCAAATTGTTATTTGGTATGCCATGCAGGAAAACAGAACAATCTCAAGAAGAACAAATGAAGAGCATGGTCCCACATTTTATTTGGGTAAGATGACCTCAGTAACAAGACTTGAAAATTATCCCAATCATAAACTGTTGCCAAAATCACTTAGGAATTATATTCCAAGGGAGAGTGAGATTTTAAAAGCTTATTGCACCTCTATGGGAATTGAATTACCTCAAATCCCTACCCAAGAGGACCAACCTGAGAAAAGAGGTGAGGGGTCTAGTCGAATTAGAGAGGGGGAGGATGTTCAGACGGGTGAACATTCTGAGAGACTTGAGAGGGAAAATTCTGAGAGCTTGGTTAGATTTGGTGAGGAAAAACAGAATGAGAGTGGTGAGGATGAGAGATTGTCAACAGAGGTTCAAACAGAAAGAGATGCCTCTGAACCAGCTAATCTTGACCAGGTAACCACAAATGCTATTGGTTCACATCTCTTGGTGTCCAATATTGAAACAAACACCATGGACCTAGTGGTGGATCTTGAACAACCCATCCATATCCACTCAGAAGCATTTCAACATGCTACTGTTTCACACAAATCCGGGGAACCATCCCAAACTCATTTGGAGGGAGGTGATAAATCCCAATCTATTTTTCAACACATTGAGTCTGAATATCACAGTCCTATTCATATTGAGCCTGAAATTCCTTCTGACACTTGCACAAATCAGGAATTTCGTATTCCTGAAACAACATTCATAGACATACCTAATGTTGGGTGTCGAGGATTGGATGGAAGTCCTGGTGAGGTGAACATTACAAAAGCCTCATTCAAACGTGCATCTGTTGTACAAGATGACTTTGTGTTATCTACAGGCCATGAGCCCTCTGGGCACATGAAAACTGGACCATCTGTTGGTTCAGGTTCACTGTTAGAAACTTCTGAATTTGAAAAGATTCAGAAACAAAACAAGGAGATGGGGGAAAAAGTAGAAAATTTGGAGAAGAAGGTGGAGGATTTGAATGATGAGATGTCAGATTTGAAAATTTTGTTGGAGAAAAAGTTAATTTCTGTTGAAACCAAAGTAGATGATGTAAAGAAATCCTTGGATTCTCACAAAAAGGAGATCATGGATATAATGTCTGGTTTTCAAAAAGATATGTTAAAACAAATGCAAGGTATGCAGGAATCTATACTGAAAGCACTGAGTGTATCATTGGCTTCTACTTCAAAGCCTCTTGATCCTGTTCCTATTGCAGAAGCTGAACCTGAAGTTACTTTTAATCAGAACTTGAAAAGAAAGTTTGATGATAATGAGCCTCATGATCATCAAAAGGGGGAGAAAAGACAGAGGTTAAGTTCTGATGATGACATTGGCATAGAAGATTTTGAGATAGCAGATATGCACTTAGCCAGTACAAAAAGTTCAGAAGATCAGACACAAGAAAAGTTAAAGGCAATAACTCAGATAGTTCAGATTGATAGTTCAGATACAGAGGAAATGGAGTTGGAAAGTACAGATGGTGGTGATTCAGATAAAACAGAGGAATTGAACTTAGACACAGAGATGGAAGGAAACTCAGATGAAACTAAAGCTATTGAGGAATCTGTATTGAGATCAGAAAAGACAGTGGAAAGTGAAGTGGTCAACATGTGTACAGATATTGTGGTGTATAACAAAGAAAATATGACGGATTCTGAATTAGAAGAAAGGAGGTTAAGTGAAGAGTTGATCAGAAGGATGCATAATAATTTAGTCAGAAGCTTCTAACAGATTCAGAGTTCCTGACTCAAAACTGCATATTCAGAAAAGAATTGAGAAAGTTCTGATGTTTCAACAAGAAGAATTCAATGGTTTAATGTTTGTTAGAATGGAAGTACTGAAAGAAAGAAATACAAAGGTTTCCATGTCTACTTTTGATTTTCACAGATTGACTCTTGATGATCAGATCATTCTAGTCAAGTTCTTTGCCAGCACTGAAGAAACCTTGATGGAAATTGAATGCAGAAGACTTCTGGGTATCTATGTCAGAAATATACACTTGTATGACTTCCAATTAGCTATTGAAGAAAGAAAAGAGAAGTGTAATCTGAGTTCTCCCACAAAGAAAACAGAAATTGGTTTATATTTGAAGGGATTTGTGAATGAAGGAATGGAGACAGAAGGGTTCACATATACAATTCACGAAAGGCTTGAAATGTTCAGATTAAAAGAGTTGGTGAAGTACAGTGATGCAACTCTGAATTGGTTATTGATTAAAATGGAAATAAGTGTGGAAACTGAAAGAGAGAGTTTAAAGAAGAGATGTATGAATTCTGTGAAGAGGAGGTTGGATCTTAGAAGAAAAATCAGAAACTGTAGTGAATGGTTGCTATCTGAGGTGAATCCCAAAAAGATTCTACATAATGATTTTGTGTTTCCTACTGAGTATGAAGTGAATGAAATTCTGTCAGATGAAGTTGAAGAAGTCCAGAACACAACACCTCAGAATGTGCAGATAACTAGTTTTGATCAAGCTGAACAGTCTGAATCCAAAGAAGATGAAATATCCATTGATCTAAATGGATACTTTCTTGAATTTGATTTGCCTGAGTTCTTCAAACCAAAAGAAGTACAATTCTTGGATGTGTATTATGATAGACCTAAGGAGACTCAGATCTGGTTGGCTGAAAAATCAAGATGTCTTGGCAAAACAAAGCAAGCTGTTTACTCAGATTTTCTAATCACTGGAATCAGAGAATTGAAGGTTAAGAAATTCAGAAAGATGGAGTACTTATCCTTTGAAGTTCTGAGAGAAGATGGCAAGGTTTATTACTTTACTGATGCAGATTTTGAGAAACTATCAGTGGTTGATTTCTACAGATTACACAGCTTTCTATGCTTCAAAGAGTCAAGCAAAGACAGAAATGAAAAGAAGGCAAGAAGTGTGGTGATTGAGGCCATGTTCTACATCTTAAAGTGGCACTGCTATACAGATTTCCAAATAGCTTTGTACTTACAAAAGCCATGTGTTTATCTGGCAAATCCCAACACAGATCATGAACAGAAAAAGGTGTTAAAGACTGGAAGTGTTCACAAATATCCAGATTTGGGAGTATTTTTGAAAAACAAAAGTGGAAAGATATTCTTCAGAGCAAAGGAAACTGCAAAATACTGTTCTGGAACTGTAAGAATCATAAAGCATAATTTGGAGAAAAAGATGCTGAAACTGAAGGAAGCAAATATAATTCAAGAAGTAGTCAATCAGCAAGTTGAAATTATTCAAGAAATCATTGTCAAAATTGATAAGAGGCTTAATCTGAGAAATGTGCTACTTCAGAAAATTGTTCCTGCTCTGAAAGACCTGGATGATGCTAAATTCAAGTTTATTTGACAAAAAGGGGGAGATTGTTAGATCTGAAGTTTTGTCAATAAACCAAGTGTTGGAGATCTGATAAGAAGACTCAGATGTTCTGAGTAGAGGAGTCAGAGATCTGAGAAGAGGAGTCAGAGTTCTGAGAGAAAGAGTCAGAAGCTCTGAGAAGCGTTATCAGAAGAATGTTCAGAAGTTCTGAACTACCTGTTCAGAACTTATGACTACATACTTTACTTAGTATTTAGTAAACTAATTAGGACACGTGTTATGTTCTTATTAGTCTTTCTTATTTGTACTGTAGCTTTAACATGTCCGTTGCAGTATAAATAGAGTGGTTAGCATTATGTTGCTAACTGATTGATTTTCCCGTATATCTTTGTATTCATTCTTTGTAATCTTTGAGATTCTCTCTCTCTTAGATCTGTAATCCAATTCATCATTGAATACAATTGGGCTTGATCATACAACTTCTCAATTACTGCTTTCTATATTGATTGTAAGATAAGATCCTGAACTTTCACACACACAAAACTCGATTTTGTGTGTGTGTGTGTCTCGACACCACCAATGGGAGAAGAGGGAGGAGATATTTTTCTTGCTCTCTATGTTTTTAAAAAACTCATTAACCTAAACCTAATTAAGGTTAGGTTTATATACTCCACTTTCCATAAATTGGACCGGGCCTTAATAAATAAAACTTTCATGGGCCTTAAGCCTTTTATTAATTATTAACATAATAATCAATATATAATATTTTAGCTTAAATATTACCCTTTAGACGTTGGCCCTTTCGGTTTAATTATTAACATAATAATTTATCCGAATTAAGTCCAATATATATATATATATATAATAAATGAGTAACTAGCATGCCACGTGTCGTCTTCTGCTGAGCCGACTTCATTGTTTTCCCGACTAAACATGTATCTGGACGCATTTACATTATATGTTCAATTATCACACTCACATTCACTCCTCCTTAAATCTCTCCTTAATTCAATTTTTAATATTTATACCTTACATTTACTACCCTTATAATTACCTATGTAGTTTACTTTTAATCCCTTACTTTTTTATTTTTCATTTTATACTCTTATCATATAAACATAAATAATGTATATGAACTAAAATGCATTAAAAAACATATTTATTTTTTTACAAATTATACCATTGTAATCGTTTCGTCAATATCTTCGAAATGAGCTCAATATTGAATATTTTTGTATTTAATTATATTATTAAATATCATAAATATATACAAATTAATGTGTCGTTATTAGAGTTAACTTCATTTTGACTGATATTGAATATTTTAGATACATATATACATATCCATACTTATAATAAATTAAAAAAAAATCTGTAATCCCAAAAATACGGGATTTACTTCTAAGTTTAAATTCAAATTATTGATATAGCTTGATTTTATAAATTCAACTTTATTATAGACTAATTAATGTTAATTATTCAGTTCTAATTCAAAAAAAATTACCCTTATTTCATCCCAAAATAAACTTATTTTACCCATAATAATGTATATCCTAAAAATAATCTTATTTTACCCCTAATAAAATTGAACTCGTCTCCTTCTCTGCTGCAAATTAAATGATCAGTTTACCTCTCCTCTCATCACCTGCTTCGTGCTCCTCTCACAGGTACAATCAAATTGAATCCTCAAATTTTGTGAAGATTCCTAATTGGAAAGTTAAATCTTGATAAATATATCCACCTAAACCCATTTTCCATATTCTATTATCCAACAATCTTTTGTAGACCCCAAAAGATTCAAGGGTTTTTGTTTGTTTCTTTTGGTTGAGAAGAACCTTATTGGGGTTTCGCTGTACACAACAATCCAACTAAGGTGGGATACATTCAGAACCTTAATGTTTTTTGCCAAGAAAAAAACTTTAAATTAAATGGGTTTCTTCTCAATGTTCATAACTGATTATTTTTTGAATTTATGTTGTGTCGATTTCTTTCACGAAAAAACAATCAAAACTACTGTTTTTGGACCAATTTGGGAAATTGGGATTTGCCTGAAACTAATTTGGGTTTGTTTTATTTTTTGAAATCATCTTTTCTTTTTTGGGTTGATTTTGATTTCTAAGAATCTTTTAGATTTTTACAATTTTACTATCTCCATTTCTGTTGTTGGAGAATGTTGTTTTGATCCTTTTTTAAGGGTATCCGAGGACATTGCCCCGACTAATCCCGACAAGGTGTGGCAATTGCCCCAACTGCTAATGCGTGCAGCCCTGAGTTTATCCCTAGTGGCCACAATTAAGATATGATAGAAGAAGTCATATGACATCAGAATGAATTATGCAAATTAATTGATCAATTTACAGTAGATATTTACACCGCTGGGATTTGCACCAATTTGCTGTTTAAATATAAGTTCAAACCTTTTTCCATATAAATATGCAGATTTTTTAGTATAGTATATTTAATTATTTATATTTTCTTAATCATGATTGTATTATTTCCTCTATTAGCTTATCACGTTTTGGTACAACAATAAGCTAATCCAAACACTTTGTACTGCTTATAACTTCTCAATTATAAATTTTTAATATTTATTCATATTTTTTATTAATTTTTTGCAAAACATCCTTTGTGAAAACTACCTAAAACAAGGACATTTTGTAACCAGCTACAAAAAAACAACTCTAAAGGGAAAAAAGCTTGGAAAATAGCATCGTACTTTCGATGATCATTCATATCTGTAAGATAAGTTTTTTGATATGATTTAATTTTTTTAAATTACCCTGTGTAATACACGATTGGATTACATAATATCAATTATCAACAGATGGTTAGTTAATGATATTTTCAAAGTCAAACTGTTATGCTTCCCGTCAATTCACTTTAAATTAATCTTTCATAATAATTGATAAGTTTTCTGGCATGATTTAATTTTTTTAAATTACCCCGTGTAATACACGGTTCGAACCTAGTATATATATATAATTAACATAATTATATATATGTACACACACGATTATTATTATACTAGAATAATAATTATTCCCATTACAACATGTTTGGTTCACGACCATCATGGTTTATCCGAGAACCACGTACTCAATTGCGTGCGACCCTCATAGGGTCATCTGACGTCAGCAGTGTATTCATGTGACGTGGGCATAGAGAAACCTACAGTCTCCTACTTGCACACGACACATAGAACAAAGACAGTGGTTATGTGTCTAGCAACGCGCCACCGCCCCTAAAGTCAAATGAATGTGTGCTTTCCAAGCTTTTATTGATATAGTCAATAACATGATCAAAATATTCCTTATCCTTGTGCTACACGATATCTCATATTGAACTCAAGGCATTGATAAGGCTCATCCTTGGTTGTTCAATGATTGTGTTTCTCGATCTCGATATTAGTTGAGTTAAACAGTGCTATTGGTTCAACCAATCCACTTGTGTGTGGCCACACTATTCTTAATTTATTTCATCGAGGGGCCTAGAGATTTCTCTCTGATCATGAGAGGAGCAAATTCCATATTGCATGCATACGACTCTCACACAACTCACATTGTACCTAACATAGCCGTTATAATCACCTGGTTAAAGGTGATGTTAGGCATATATCAAGGCACAACATTCCTTGCGCTTAAGGTCCCAATCATTTCCAGACTCACTTTATGACACCGATCTATGAAATGATCTTGAACTCGGGTCTATCCAACACTTGAACCCTACAAGTGCAAGTGACTCTGGTTGCATCCCGTGCTGGCCCAACTTGACCATGACTAGACTTCACAATGATCTTAGTTTGTTACCAGTCCCCCACTAACAATCGACCATGGATCATTTTAAATAATATCATATTATTTATGGGTTTTAACATGTTAATATTGAACACAATGAAATTAGTGTAATGACTCATACCCCGTATGCATAAAACACATATAATTTCATTGTTTAATGTTCAAATGGCATACTAAAATTACAGATCAATTCAAATGCTTAGGAACCTTAAACCTATAGAGCTAGTGTGAATGTCATGCTTGCTCTGACTCATAGGTTTAGTGAATGGACTGTCGGATTATCTTCTGATCGAACTTTGCAAACTTTCACATCCTCTTGATTGATCATCTCTCGAATGATGTGATGTTTTCTCAGAATGTGCTTAGACCGTTGAGGAGACATTGGTTCCTTTGCTTGAGCAATGGCACCCTCGTTGTCGCAGTAGATCTCGATGGGTCCTTTTATGCTATGAACCATACCAAGGTCTGTGATGAATTTCTTCATCCACACGGCCTCCTTTCTGGTGTCTGAAATAGCCAGGTATTCTGATTCTGTAGTCGAATCTGCAATAGTGCTTTGCTTAAAGCTCTTCCAACTTACAGCACCACCATTCAGTGTAAACACAAAACCTGATTGTGACCTGAAGTCATCACGATCGGTTTGAAATCTAGCATCTGAGTATCCTCGAATACACAGATCTCCTTGTGTACCGCCGTATAGCAAGAACATATCCTTAGTCTTTCTCAGGTACTTAAGAATATTCTTTACTACTACCCAGTGAGCTTCACCCGGGTTTGACTGGTATCTACTAGTCATGCTTAAAGCATAAGATACGTCAGGTCTAGTACATATCATGGCATACATTATGTATCTAATTGCCGAAGCATCTGGAACACCCTTCATGCGATCCATATCTCTCTTCGTTGAAGGACATTGAGATTTACTCATTTGTATACCATGTACCATTGGCAAGTTTCCTCTCTTGGCACTCTCCATCTTGAAGCGTTTCAAGACTTTGTCAATGCATGTACTTTGGCTTAATCCAATTAAGCGCTTAGATCTATCCTGATAGATCTTAATTCTGAGGATATAGATGGCCTCTCCCAAGTCTTTCATCGCGAAACATTTCCCTAGCCAGGATTTTACTCCTTGTAGCATTGGGATGTCGTTTTTCCGATGATTAGAATGTCATCGACATACAGAACTAGGAAGACAACAATGCTCCCACTGGCTTTCTTGTATACACAAGGTTTGTCTTCGTTCTTGATGAAACCAAATTCCTTGATTTTCTCATTCAATCGAAGATTCCAACTACGAGACGCTTGCTTAAGTCCATAAATAGACTTTAGCAGTTTGCACACTTTATTAGGATGCTTGGGATGCTCAAAGCCTTCTGGTTGTACCATGTACACGTCCTCGCTCAGTGTTCCGTTAAGAAACATGGTTTTGACATCCATCTACCATATCTCATAGTCGTGATATGCAACAATGGCATGCAGTGTTAGAGCATTATTGTATTCAAGATTTATTGTAAAGTCTTGTAATAAGTCAAACATAGTAAAGTCAAAGCATTAGTCAAAATAGTCAAAGTCATGTAAAGTCAAACTAGCTTTAGTGTTTAAAGCCTTGTAATTAGGAAGTATAAATAGGTTTTGTAAAGCTTAGTTTGTAAGCAAGTCATTAGAAGAGAGCTTATTGTAATATTCTAGAGAGAGAAAATCTAGAGAGAGAAAGCTTCATTCTTATGTAATATCTAGAATTTCTCAAGATCAATGAAGATTTCATGATTACCTAATAGATTTTCCATTGATCTTGAGAAAATCTAGATATTACATAATATTGAAGCTTTCTCTCTCTAGATTTTCTCTCTCTAGAATATTACAATAAGCTGTCTAGTTACTTTCTTTCTAATGACTTAATTTGCTTAACAACTAAGCTAAAGCTATTTATACCTAGGATTACAAAGCATTAAATCTAAACTACTTTGACTTTACATGACTTTGACTTTTACATTTGACTTTACAAGCTTTGACTAATACATTGACTTTTACAATAAATCTTGAATACAATAATGCTCTAACACTTTCATATGATGCGAACTCTTTCATATGATGCGAACGCTTTTAGTGTGAGTAGGATGCGAATAGTATGGATTTCAGCTTTGATCACAATTAAATTCTTCCCAGCTTGAGATGTTTGACCAATAGAATTTATCGTTGACCTGTTCCTTTTTACTTGCGGTGTATTTTCTGCAAATCGAAAGCTCACAAAACAAATGTTAAAAAGAATTTTAGTTTTGGATCAAACACAACAACAAACAACTTTTTGTAAACTTCTAACAACAATTTTAGATTAAAAACTCAGATCTAAACAATTTGTTCAAGAACTTCAAGAACATCTCAAGAACACCAATATTTTAAAAATCAAATTTGGAATATAAAACTTGAAATTTATGATTGAAACATGTTCAAAAACACTTTTTAGAAACAATTTTGCACAAAGATTGATCAAAACAACACAAAATTGCAAAATTAAATTTCAAAAATTTTCACGAAGAACTTTTTCTCAAGAACACAAAATTTTCAAAATCTTCAAATTCCTCAAATCTTGTTGTGTTTTTGTAAATCTTTTGATGCAAAACTGGTTTAAAACAATGGAGACACACTTTGCAATCAAAATCAAAACAAAAAACAAACTATAAATGCATAACCCATTGGTGTTCTTGAAATCTTCAAAAATGGAGATTTTCTTCAAATCTTCATGAATTTGGACGAATTTGTGCACGCTTTTGATCTCCCAAATCTCTAATACCAATTGTTAACACCAAATCTATTAGGTAAATGTCATCATCTTCATTGATCTTGAGAAATCTAGAAATTACATGTGATTTAAACACTTTGTCTCTCTAGATTCTCTCACTAAAACTCTCTCTAAGATATTATGTTGATCCCACTTTACGACTCAACAATGATACAAACCACAAAAGTTCTAAAACAGAGTATAAATATAGTTGTGTGCGGAAGCGATTTAAGAACAGATTGGGTTTGATTGATGGTAGATAACACACAAAATAGAAGATTGTGAATACCAGCATAACGAGAGAGAATAGATAGATTAAAGTGAGAAGTTGATGATAGTATGATGGAATAAGTAACTTTCAAATTACTTGGGAAGTTGTAAATTGTTGGGTTACTTAGTGGAGTTGTTAGTTAAGAAATCAGTTTTGACTGATGGATTTTGTGAATACCAGCATAACGAGATGTTGATGCTAAGTTATTATAAACGATAATTTATGGTGAATAGAAAGAAATGAATTGCATCTCAATTGGAGTTTATCTTTTGAAATAGGTTGATAATTATAATTTAAATGAGATGGTCAAGTTAAAGTGGCTTGTGATAAAGAGAAGGAATTGTTTTGCTTGGTGCGGTAAAGATTGGTGGTTTTATTGCACTAGCCGAGGAAGGCAGTTGAGTTCGGAAACTGTAATGTGGTCGTGAATCAAATAAGGTAATTAGGGAGTGGTAAGCATTGAGGTGCTTAGAACTTTGTTCACATATTATGATTTATAAGGTGGATTACGAGAATTCTTGGGGAAGTGATATTGAGGTTAACGCACTTATCGTTAAGGAATTATTTAAGGTAAATCTAAGTAAGAAAGCCGGGATGACTTTTTATATAGTTATCTGATTTTATGGTCATTATAGTTAATCGAAAGAATTTTAGAACCCGACTTTCGTGGTGTTCCTTAGATAATAGATCTGAGTGGAAGATGAAAGATGGGATGGGTGTATGTTTCAGTTAAGCAGAGATTGTGAGCTTAAATCAGAATTGCGCAGCGAAGGCGTGAAAGTATGTTGTTATTGTCTTGTTATCAGAAAGATTTACTCCGAGAGTTGAAATTTAAGTTACGATAATCAATTACGCCGGTTATTATTAGAGTGAATTCCGGGACGGAATTCTATTAAGGAGGGGAGATTGTAATAACCCAAATTATTCTATGTGATTTAAATAGAAGTTAGTGGGTCATATTTGTCTATTTCGAAAATGTATGAGGGTAAAGATTTTAAATTGGGAAAATTAATTCCCCTCCTGAAATGGGTGCGCCGCTTTTGGTTTTTTAGAAAAGGAAAACATTTGTTTTAGGGTTCTAAGTGTGTATGTGTGAAACCTGCAACCTCGTGAGAGATAAAAGAAGAGAACGAAATGTAAAGCTGTGAGTGGGGGTGTTTTTCTGCTGCAGACCGAAAAAGGAAAGAAGAAGGGATTAATGGACGGTCTTGTGCTTGATGAAAGCTGAGAGAGAGATAGAGATCGCGAGAGAGATAGACGATGATAGAGATAGAGATCACGAGAGAGAGATAGACGACGAGAGAGAAGGAGCAGCGGGAAAGAGGTGGTGGTCGCCGGCGGTTGCTGCTGCTGGTGGTCGCCGGCGGTTGCTGCTGCTGGTGGTCGCCGGCGGTTGCTGCTGCTGGTGGTCGCCGGCGGTTGGCTGCCGGTGGTGGTCGCCGGTGGTGATGGCCGAGTTGGCAGCAGTTCCGTTTTGTCAGGTATTAATCTAAATTCTATAGTTTGTACCTTCCGTTTAATTGTCGTTTTGGGACGTTACGGGACTTGGTTGCGAAGTCTCGGTATTGCTTTTAGTATAGAGTCCCGATATGGCTTAATTTGGGTCAGTAATTGTATATGAGAAATGGGATTGGATTGGTTTTAGTTATTTATTATTGGACCAAAATTGATTTCATGTTATCTACTCAAGGTTTAGACTTCTTCTCTGTTTTTAAACCAAATCGGAATTAAAGGGAGGGGGGACACGTAGGTTGAAAGTAAATCAAAATAAGCCACGTGGGTTGAAGTGGTATTATTTCATGTTGGTTTTTGAATGTTATGGATTTGGCATTTATTAGTAAATTGGAATTTAAGCATTAGTTATTAATTTTAGAATTGGGAATTTGTTAAATTCGTTAAGTTCCAGTATTTAATTTATAAGATCTGGGACTTAGTTATTTTGAGACCGGAATTTGGAATCCATGAGTTACCCAATGGGAGTGTTACGCAATGAGTGAGTTACGCAATTGGGCATGGGTTACGCAAGTGAGGTATAGATGAATTGGGCCTTGAGCATTTATTTTCCCTTGGGGCTTTCATCCGTTTTGGGCCGTGAATTAAGTGGAGTTATGGATTTCATTATGGACTTCACATGGATTGAAATTTGATTTGTTTATGGATTGGTATAATAAGTAAATTTAAGGTAAAATGGAGTTAAGTAAATAAAAAGAATTGGGACTTAAGTTGGAGAGAAAAGTTAAATTATTAATTACTAGATTTATGAGTTACGTTTCCCACATCTTAGGTGTTCCATCTAGACGTCGGGGGTGTAAGTAAGAAGTTTGATACGAGAAGATATTAACGCGCGCCAGGTGAGTTTTTCTAACTAAAATACATGCCCTTACGTGTTTTCCAATAAGAGTGACTAAATGATTATGCCCTGCTATTTTACATGACTTTTACGTAAATGAAAGCTTGATATTTCACTGATCAGGGTATGTTTATGAGCATGATTTATTTACAAGCTTTTACGAATGCTTTCCCATGAAAAGAATGTTTTACTGAAAAGATTGTTCAGCAAGATGAAATGGATCGTAAAGTGTTATACGGATTTCATGTTTTATGATGATGATGAACTATGTGTATGTTATGTGGAGTCGGTCTGCACAGTGGGATCTGTAGTCCTCGGGATCCGATGATCCCTTGGATTGTTGTGATGAGCTTGTAGGAGGGAATTCGTTTCCTTCCCACATGGTTGGATATAGGGGAGTCTGCTTGGGCCCCGATCGCAGTTAACGATGTGATCCTTAACACTGTGCGGTACCATGAATGGTGTTTATGTGAAGAATGTGGACTGTTTCATGAAAATAATTTTATACTTTTGATGTACGTTGTTTATGGAGGGAACTCACTAGACCCCATGGTCTAACCCTCGCTTTTCAAAACTAAAACTCTTTTCAGGTAAGCAAATTTTAGTAGGAGGCTCAGGTAAGTGGGCAAGCGCATGATAGGGTACTGATGCTGTTAGAGACAGTGCCGGTGCCATTTTAGTAATAGTTGTTCTCAGTTGTGTATAGGTTGTTTCCGCCAACCTTAGTTTTTTTTTATGAATATAATGATATATTGGGACCCAGAATTGTAAATGTTATGATTTAATGCCAAGATTGTTCTATCGTATTCTTGGGATGTTACAAATGGTATCAGAGCCTTAGTTTAAGGGATTTAGGTGACCGGACGGGCCTAAACTTAAACTTGGGAGTAGAGATTACAACTGAGAATCAGGAAATACGTTAGGAGGGCACTATTGTAGATACAGGAAATGCGTTAGGAGGACACTATTATAGAGATAGGACTAATAAGGTACTGAGGACTGTCATGTAAGGTAAGTTTGAGATTCCACATGGCCAGTGAAATTGCAAACTTGCAGGTACATGTATGTGCTTAACCTGCCTTATTAACCTACCTAGTGTTTATGTCGTGTTCCAGTACGTTAGAATGTCAACAAGATCCCTGAAGGGTAGACTAAGACCCCTTGTTGGGGAAGTTTCTTGAGAGGTCACTTATAATGTGATGTATGTATACACCGTAGAGAATGAATGTTGTATAGACTGTTATGAGTCGTCTAGAGGTAACTCTTCGTGGATTCGGCGAGGATGAACGTTTGGGGTCGGGTAGGGCTCCTATTTCGAGGGAGTCCCAGTTCTAGAAATCTTGGAATAGATCAGTCAGAATAGTAAGGAAAGACCGTTTTGAAATCTTGAAAGTGTCAAGGGAGCTCTGACCTCTTAATCGAGCTCTTCAATGGTAGGATAGATGAAATAAGATGCTTATAGTGAAATGAAACCATGTAGAAGTGAAAAGTGAGATAGTTGCTGAAAAACGAAATAGTAGGAAAGGGGTTGGGTAAGTGAGATGTGGAACGCATGCACAACAATTTATTGCATGACCGATAGAGCGACCATTGGTCAAAGGTAGAATGTCAAGGGTAAGTTGCATGAGTAAAACGGTTGACCTTGTTAGAGTGAGTAGCCTTCAATTACAAGTAGAGTTTCATGCATGGCGTTCGTATATGTAACATGAAATTTTCACGATTTAAATTAAATGTGTAAATATAAATTTTAATCGAAAATGAGTCAAAATGTGCAAGTGTATGTTTAAAGAAAAGGTGACCTCATTCACATTACACAATGAAATTTTGGACCTATCGATTCGCAAAATATTTCACACTTGTCGTGATAAGTTAAACTGTCACAAAAAGGTCGAGAAAAACGTTTGCCAGCAAAACCTTTTCAATCAAAATGAGTTTTAACCTGTTGAGGTCATATAAAAAGGGGTGAGAACCGACTGGTTTACTTGGTGTCAGTAATTTCTTTCAGAATTGTGACATATGAAAGGATTTCCATCCAACGTATTATTGTCGTATTAACATCGTCCAGATTGAGTAAGATTAAGGTTCACGGAAAGATGCATGCAAACGATTCTCGAATCGTTGTGCAAGGCATTGAAGTTATAAGAATGCTGGGGTCATGTATACCCACGTTGTTTTCAAGTATTGTTTATTTAAAATGTACGATACGATTTATCTACTGCATCGTCATGCAAGAAGGCTATGAACTTACTAGGTCAGAGGATATTGCATATTAAGCTAAGGAAGAACTTCAAGAGTGGAAAAGTGTAGGACAAATCGGGAAAGAATGTTGTAGCTTTAGTATTTGTGTTCAAAAGGAAAGGTGAACAATGGTAAAGTCAGAAGTGGATTGTTGTATCGGTTGTATAAGGGTTTGCACCCTTGTTCGGTAACTGGAAGTACGGTTGGCAGGGGACGGTGGTTTCCGGAAGAGGGATTTGAAGCCTTCACGGTGTGGTATTAGCAACTCGTTATGAGTAGTGTACTGAGGCAGAAATGAGACATCCTCGATGTCGAATAAGAGTTTTAAGGTGATCTTGTAATTTTGATGTTACAGGAGTAGGTTTTGAAATGAGGAAGGCGGATGATGATGTTGACTATGATATGATGGAAGGATTAGGTTTCGTAAGGAACCCGCGTTTAAGAATAGGTTAAGAAGGTATCAACAGGTTGACTTTTGATGCTGAAGTCGGCAACCGTGCAAGATGGTTAAGGTCGAAGACTTGAACCAGAAGGTTGGAAATTAATTGAACACCTTGTAGGAGTGTTAAGAGGGTGGGGAGTCATCATTTTGAATAAGCGTTCTATTTACGAGGTATGGAGGGATTCGTAGAATGATGAGGTATGTAGCACAACCGAAGCGAGTGTGTAGATTTTATCAGTCGGTAAGAAAAGTGTGGTGTCTATGTAAGGGCTCGAATCGTAAAGAGCTAGTTAGAACGTTTGTGTTTGAACTAATTGAGAACTCGTGAGTTATAGTTCATCAAATTGGGAAAAGAGTACGTAGCGAGATAAACTTGCTTGTGTTATAGTAAATGCTAGATCATTGCAGATCGTGAATTGTTTCTGCTGTGTGAGGGAATGACCCTAGAAAGAAGCAGTTGGAAGTTTGATTGTGTTTAAATAATGACTTGGTGATGATTATGGGTCGGAGTGGTAGTATGATCATTAGTTGAATTGAAACGTCATGATAGATGTATAAGCCTTTGGTTGGTTGATTAAGATGTTATGGATTTGTTAAGTAATGACATTTATCTGTTATTACAGGATGTGTTACGATCCTACCGAGATTCTTGCTAAGAATTGAGAAGAGAGAATAGATAGATTAAAGTGAGAAGTTGATGATAGTATGATGGAATAAGTAACTTTCAAATTACTTGGGTAGTTGTAAATTGTTGGGTTACTTAGTGGAGTTGTTAGTTAAGAAATCAGTTTTGACTGATGGATTTTGTGAATACCAGCATAACGAGATGTTGATGCTAAGTTATTATATACGATAATTTATGGTGAATAGAAAGAAATGAATTGCATCTCAATTGGAGTTTATCTTTTGAAATAGGTTGATAATTATAATTGAAATGAGATGGTCAAGTTAAAGTGGCTTGTGATAAAGAGAAGGAATTGTTTTGCTTGGTGCGGTAAAGATTGGTGGTTTTATTGCACTAGCCGAGGAAGGCAGTTGAGTTCGGAAACTGTAATGTGGTCGTGGATCAAATAAGGTAATTAGGGAGTGGTAAGCATTGAGGTGCTTACAACTTTGTTCACATATTATGATTTATAAGGTGGATTACGAGAATTCTTGGGGAAGTGATATTGAGGTTAACGCACTTATCGTTAAGGAATTATTTAAGGTAAATCTAAGTAAGAAAGCCGGGATGACTTTTTATATAGTTATCTGATTTTATGGTCATTATAGTTAATCGAAAGAATTTTAGAACCCGACTTTCGTGGTGTTCCTGAGATAATATATCCGAGTGGAAGATGAAAGATGGGATGGGTGTATGTTTCAGTTAAGCAGAGATTGTGAGCTTAAATCAGAATTGCGCAGCGAAGGCGTGAAAGTATGTTGTTATTGTCTTGTTATCAGAAAGATTTACTCCGAGAGTTGAAATTTAAGTTACGATAATCAATTACGCCGGTTATTATTAGAGTGAATTCCGGGACGGAATTCTATTAAGGAGGGGAGATTGTAATAACCCAAATTATTCTATGTGATTTAAATAGAAGTTAGGGGGTCATATTTGTCTATTTCGAAAATGTATGAGGGTAAAGATTTTAAATTGGGAAAATTAATTCCCCTCCTGAAATGGGTGATCCGCTTTTGGTTTTTTAGAAAAGGAAAACATTTGTTTTAGGGTTCTAAGTGTGTATGTGTGAAACCTGCAACCTCGTGAGAGATAAAAGAAGAGAACGAAATGTAAAGCTGTGAGTGGGGGTGTTTTTCTGCTGCAGACCGAAAAGGAAAGAAGAAGGGATTAATGGACGGTCTTGTGCTTGATGAAAGCTGAGAGAGAGATAGAGATCGCGAGAGAGATAGACGATGAAAGAGATAGAGATCGCGAGAGAGAGATAGACGACGAGAGAGAAGGAGCAGCGAGAAAGAGGAGGTGGTCGCCGGCGGTTGCTGCTGCTGGTGGTCGTCGGCGGTTGCTGCTGCTGGTGGTCGCCGGCGGTTGGCTGCCGGTGGTGGTCGCCGGTGGTGATGGCCGAGTTGGCAGCAGTTCCGTTTCGTCAGGTATTAATCTAAATTCTATAGTTCGTACCTTCCGTTTAATTGTCATTTTGGGACGTTACGGGACTTGGTTGCGAAGTCCCGGTATTGCTTTTAGTATAGAGTCCCGATATGGCTTAATTTGGGTCAGTAATTGTATATGAGAAATGGGATTGGATTGGTTTTAGTTATTTATTATTGGACCAAAATTGATTTCATGTTATCTACTCAAGGTTTAGACTTCTTCTCTGTTTTTAAACCAAATCGGAACTAAAGGGAGGGGGGACACGTAGGTTGAAAGTAAATCAAAATAAGCCACGTGGGTTGAAGTGGTATTATTTCATGTTGGTTTTTGAATGTTATGGATTTGGCATTTATTAGTAAATTGGAATTTAAGCATTAGTTATTAATTTTAGAATTGGGAATTTGTCAAATTCATTAAGTTCCAGTATTTAATTTATAAGATCTGGGACTTAGTTATTTTGAGACCGGAATTTGGAATCCATGAGTTACCCAATGGGAGTGTTACGCAATGAGTGAGTTACGCAATTGGGCATGGGTTACGCAAGTGAGGTATAGATGAATTGGGCCTTGAGCATTTATTTTCCCTTGGGGCTTTCATCCGTTTTGGGCCGTGAATTAAGTGGAGTTATGGATTTCATTATGGACTTCACATGGATTGAAATTTGATTTGTTTATGGATTGGTATAATAAGTAAATTTAAGGTAAAATGGAGTTATGTAAATAAAAAGAATTGGGACTTAAGTTGGAGAGAAAAGTTAAATTATTAATTACTAGATTTATGAGTTACGTTTCCCACATCTTAGGTGTTCCATCTAACTAAAATACATGCCCTTACGTGTTTTCCAATAAAAGTGACTAAATGATTATGCACTGCTATTTTACATGACTTTTACGTAAATGAAAGCTTGATATTTCACTGATCAGTGTATGTTTATGAGCATGATTTATTTACAAGATTTTACGAATGCTTTCCCATGAAAAGATTGTTTTACTGAAAAGATTGTTCAGCAAGATGAAATGGATCGTAAAGTGTTATACGGATTTCATGTTTTATGATGATGATGAACTATGTGTATGTTATGTGGAGTCGGTCTGCACAGTGGGATCTGTAGTCCTCGGGATCCGATGATCCCTTGGATTGTTGTGATGAGCTTGTAGGAGGGAATTCGTTTCCTTCCCACATGGTTGGATATAGGGGAGTCTGCTTGGGCCCCTATATGAGGCGAGAGGGGAGTCTGCTTGGGCCCCGATCGCAGTTAACGATGTGATCCTTAACACTGTGCGGAACCATGAATGGTGTTTATGTGAAGAATGTGGATTGTTTCATGAAAATAATTTTATACTTTTGATGTACGTTTTTATGGAGGGAACTCACTAGACCCCATGGTCTAACCCTCGCTTTTCAAAACTAAAACTCTTTTTAGGTAAGCAACATTTAGTAGGAGGCTCAGGTAAGTGGGCAAGCGCATGATAGGGTACTGATGCAGTTAGAGACAGTTCCGGTGCCATTGTAGTAATAGTTGTTCTCAGTTGTGTATAGGTTGTTTCCGCCAACCTTAGTTTTTTTTATGAATGTAATGATATATTGGGACCCAGAATTGTAAATGTTATGATTTAATGCCAAGATTGTTCTATCGTATTCTTGGGATGTTACAGGTAGAACCTCCTATTTATACATACGATAGGGGACAAACAGTACACATGTACAAGAGACAAGTTCGTGGGACAGATCCTAGTACACGTTAATGTAGTGCGCCGCTATCTGCAAAAGATGTGACCTCTCTGATGATGACACGTGGAAAGTAGAAGATCACGCTTTGTACTATTTATCTTCAGGATCTTCGTACAGCAGAGGCACGTGAGGGGCACACTTGTCCTTGTCTTTGTCTTCATTCAACGTCTTCAGTTCTTCATATCATAGAGGTTCAATCAAGAGTGACAGAGGCTCTGTGACCTTGTCCTCTGTTGATCTTCTAATGGTTGACAAGTGAAGGTTATGTGTCCTTGGTGTTCGGCAGAGGCTTCTGCCAGAGTTCTTCCTTAGCCTATTTTTCAATACTTTTCTATTAACAGAAGTTGGAGCTAACAATTTCCCCCTAAGTATTGAAAAATAAAAAATTAAAAGTTGCATGGATCTTAGGCTAGAAAGAACAAGAGGTGAAGAAGTCAACCTCTGTAAAAACGATAATTTTCATTGAGTCTATGCCAGAGACATTTACATTGGTTTAAACATAAGTTACAGAACATGAAAAGTAAACAAAAGCATTAGAGAGTTACAAAGCTTATATTCTTGCATTTGGAAAGTCATTGATCGATTTTGTGAATCCTCCAGCTTTAAGCTCTCTGTAGAAGTATGCGCAGAGGTCTCTGAAGCGGATAGTGGGGTCAATTACCTCTATCAGCCTGTTGGCATACTGTAGGTCAACGAACTCTGTTCCTCTGCTATTCAAGAGATCCATTCTGAATTGTAGAAGTATTTATGTGGCGTACTTCTGGCAGTCATACTCCACAAACAACTTCTTCCTTCCCTATGGGTCAAGAAAGACATATCCAATCTTGGGACTTTAAATGATGGTGTGCGGTTTAATCTCGGCAGAGGAGGGGCAACTGTCATCTGGGATTTAGAGCCTGATTTTCTTGACTCCAAGGTCCAGAGCCACTTGGAAGTCAATCGCGTTGTAGAACAGAAGCTTTTCCCTCATGGCCTTTTTGATTTCGTCATAAGTTCTTTGGTGTTCTAGCCTTTCCATATAGTTTTTTCTGGCCCAGCTGAAGAGTTCTTAAAGGTCGTATGGTGACAGATTTCTCAAGTCTGTGTTAGAGAACTTCATCTGTGATCTATCCTCTCTTAGCACAGTACAGAGGTTATACCAGAAGTTCCTGTCCTTTGTATGTGACAGTTTGTAGAGCAGGACTTGTTTGATCATTGACTCTGAGAAAGCGTCTTTGACATTTTTTGCTTTGTCTCTGAAGAACCTTTCTCTCTCATGTTGGATAATATCACGGCTCAGAGTTGGATTAGGCAGAGGGTCGTTTATGGCTCTGCTATACAGATACTTATGCACAACTTCTTTCATTTGACGCTGAGGGACAGAGGGTGGAGGCATGGGTTTCCTTAGAGCTTCCATGTCTCTAATAACATTGGCCACTCTGTCATCTGTTGGCTTGGATTTGGGTTCTATGATTGGTTATTCTGACAGAGGGAAATCAAAAGCCCAGTCTTCCTCTTCTGGCTTTGGCATGACGAAGGAGTCAAAAGCACTTTTCATTAACTTTTCTGTGGCTTGAGGCTTTGGTTTCTTCGGCTTTGGCTTTGGATCCTCTGTAGCTATGGACTTTCCCTTGTCCTTTGTAGATGCCTTAGGTTGATTTGCTTCTGAAGGTTTGGTTTTGGGTAGGGTTGCTTCTGTTGGTTTAGTTGGTGGTTGGGTTAAAGGTTCTTCTGCAGTTTTGGTTGGGGGTTTTGTTGATGATAGGGTTGGTTGTTCTGAGGGTGTTTCTGTTGGATCTTTATTGAGGTTCCCTCTGGAAGCTTGGTTTTCAAGACTTTGAGGACTGTGTCGGCTGTTGTGAACTGATTTCTAAAGGTTGATCTAGACTTATCTCTCTGTAGCTGTTTCTTCTGTAGTTGGTTTACAATCTCTTATGTGGTTGGTTTGGGTTTGCTCAGATATCTTCTTGGTTTAAGGGCTATGGTTTTTGTTCTTGGTTTTGGTTGCAGTTGTGCTTCTGTAGGTGTGGGGGATGGTAGTTTGGTTTCTTCTGTGATTGGTGTTGGTGTTGGGGAGGGTGGTTCTTCAGTATTGAGGGTTGTTTCCACAGAGGTTTGTTTTGCCTCTGTGGTCTTCTGAGACTTTGGTTGGTTGGAAGATTGAGTTTGAGCAGGCACTTATGTCAGAGGTTTGATGGCTAGAGGTGGTTGTAGGATGGCTCTGCTTATTTTCTCCCCCTCATGATGATCTGATGGCCCATCAGAATCGCCATCAGTATCATCATGTTTCCCATCATCGACTTTACCCTCTGCTTGGCATGTAGTCTTTGGTATCTGAGGTTGACCTGCACCAGCTGCAATCATCTTTGCGCAGAGGTCAAGAAGGTACACAACCTCTGCTTCTGACTTGAAATGCAACTTTCCCACACTATTCTGAATTTCCTTTACGTAGGAGGCGTTTACAGAGGTAAAAGATTTGATGAACTCTGTCATTTCATTCAGAACGCATTGCCCAAGTTCTGTTAGCTGAGCTCTTGTCATGTAGTCTGCTGGTTTTAGAGCCTGTGTTTGTTCTATTGTTTGTTCTATTGTTTGCTCCTTAACCTTCTCCAGAGCTTTGCGTAGGTCTTCTGTGGTTTTGCTTGGGGCTGCAGGAGTTTGGGTAGTTAGAGCTTTGACAGCTTTCCTTGCCTTTTTGATCTGTTTGGATAGGTGGATGACAGAATCTTCAATGGCAGAGGTGGTGGTGTTCTGTGCAGGAGTGCTCGGGATGGATTTCAGCAGAGCATTTGTATCCTTGACCTCCTTTGACAGAGATTCAACCTCGGTGGATAGGTTGACAAGGGCCGTTTTTGTAGTATCTGCAAGAGTAGTGACAAAGCTTTTCAACTCTGCCAAAGTGGTGGTCACAGAGGTGACAAAGGTTTGGAATCATCCTTTGTGACTTGTGTACCGGGGGTGACCTCTGGGGAACACATCCTTCCCTAGAGTTTACCTCTGTTCCTGAGGCGCCTACGTTCATTCCTGTTTTGACGTTGAGAATGGTAGGACTTCCATCTGATCGTCGAGAAGAAGGTTTTAAAGCCTCAGACTCTACAGAAGTTCTGTTAGGGACCTTTTTCTGAGGCACTTCTGAGGTGGGGACAGAAGTATCCTTGAGTTTACTAGGGGACTTGTCTAGAGTCCTTTCGTCGAAGTGCACTCTATGCTCCTCTTAAGAGCGGTTGGTTTCTAATTGCGTGTGTGTGCCAGAGGAAACAAATTCCTCTGTGGGATCGTCAGATACGACCTGGGGCGAATGGTCATGAATAAGAAGAGTGTCCTTTGGAGAGGACACCTTCCGTGGGGATACCCCAGTTTGTGCAGGCACAGAGGAGGAAAAAGGTTCCTCTGGCCGGTTGGATGGGGAAGGGTTCGAGTTGTGCTGCTCTTTTTCAATAACTCTATTTGCCACTAGACAGGCAGAGTTAGATATGTGGGTTGCACTGGGAAGGGGATTTAGACGTGTGTCACTTCTTGTAACAACCCAAATCCCATAACATACATCATAATACATAACATTCATACATATCATTGATTTACAACAAAAGTTACATAACAAACCAAGTACGGTCTCATTAGTCTTGACATTACAAAATATATAAAAACTTCCTAATCAACATCCATCAAAAGCTTCCTACACTTCATCCTCTCCTGCCGATCCTTAACCTGGAAAACATATTTTTTAAAACAAAATGAGGGTTAGACCAAACGGGTCTAGTGAGTTAATCCCGGTCCTTTCCAAAAATCATTATAAAACCTTTTATGTAAATCCTTTGTATCAAAATAGTTTAGATAAACCTTTGGTAATTCTTTCGTAAAATATAAACACACCACACGTATTTAAATACCAATTCAGACTCGTGCATCGTGTACATCTCATTCACCTTATTCCTCCACAAATGGCCATATTAGTTGGTAGCAAGCCAACTAATAAATCAACAACCGGTCCGCTCACCGGAACCCGGCTACCCGTCGGTCCGCACACCGGAACCCGACTACTCACCGGTCCGCACACCGGAACCCGGCTACACACCGGTCCGCACACCGGGAACCCGGCAACAAGTGCACTCGTGTAGTGCAAAGCTTATATAAATACAATATATATCTCATTACATCATATTGTCATTTATATACACATAATCATATTCCTACCACATAATCATCTCATATATATATACACATATATATATATGTATCCCAGTTCAAAAACGTTTTAAAGCCAAACTCACCTCGATCGCTTATTCATAAACACTTCCAAGCTTTTCTCCAAAAGATTCAGTCTTTCAATCCAAATCCACAGAATCTGAAACAGGTTAAATACAAATATCCCCTTACCATTTGAACACGTGAACCTTAGATAAATCTACCTAACTCTCGCCCTCAAAACAACCAAACAGCTATAGCTTCCGGACAGCCCAAAGCCACCCGAACAACCCAACTTTTCCGGACAGCATCACAAACCCGGATAACATGAATTATCCGGACAACTCGACTTTTCCGGACAACACAAGGAATCCGGACACCAAAGTAATCCGGACGTCATCCGGAAAACATAAGAAAAGAGGAACTTACCCGGTCAACACCCTGTCCGGACACCTTCAGAAAGTCATCCGGACACCATCAACAAAACTACCCGGACACCTTCTACTTTATCCGGACACCACTGTCGGTTTATCCCATTTTCACCCAGAAATCGACTGAATCATTAACAGATGTGATTTTGACTATTCTACTCCGATAGGAACTATCTAAAAGTAATTACAAACATAAAATACAAAGAGACATACCTCAGATTCACTTCCAAGCATACCAATTGAAGCCTTAACCTAGCTTTTCTTCTTTTCTCCTTCTTGCTCTCTCTCAACACACACACACACACACACTAAACTGAAATCTGGATAATAACTGAGTTGTGAAATATCTGATATGCTTAAGAGATAATATAAAACATAATTACCACGTTGGTCCTTGAACTTCTCACTAATGGCCCAAACACCCTTAACTTATAATTTAACCCAATCTTACCCTAAACTCCAACTTTAAAGTTAACTTTACATAACGGAAAAAGGGATTTTAACCAACGGATTTACCCGGGGTATTACAACATCTCCTCCTTAAAAGAATTCCGTCCCGGAATTCGGTTAAGCAATAAACGAGGGTAACTACTATAAATTGCTTTCAAACTCATACCACACACTATTCTCAACATTACCAAAACATCAATAATTTTAATTCAACACAAAAATTTCCGCCCCTATAAAACAACAATAATCACCAACTTATTAATACCAACTACTTAATTCGAACTTTACACACATCGTCCACAATTTACTCAACTAATCCATCCCCCATAAATAATGACAGTCTATTTTCTAATAGATCACAGAGTTAACTTGGAGTATTATCTTAACCCGTAGTTAAACTTTTCTCCATAGACTATACCCAACTCCACCGTCACTTCTCTTACCCAAAATACGTCTAAAACAAACAACACTTTCTTGCATTAATTATACCGACCACGAACCCTAGATTACAATTGATTTCCACACTTGTCACAACATCACTCTCGTACTACTACCACGTCCTATCCAAGGGTCCTTCACCCCGATCATTACATTTGACTACTTTCTTCCACTCTCTTTTCAACATAAAACACGTTTCCCCAAGGATAGCTCGCTAGGAGGTGCTCACTCTAGACCGATCCTATGAGCTAGCTTTCTTTCACCTCCAAACCAATCGCACGCACCCAATTTCAACAATTACTATACTTAACCAATATTTTCACCACACCTCATATCAGGAACTTAATCGAGTCAATCTGAAATCACACTCAATGCTCGAAACAACTATACATTTTCCATTTCTCAAACGGTAATACTCCATTCTTTAGCTAACCATCTATTGCCACTCCATTCTCTTATTCTTGAATAACACTACTACACCTCGCACATTCACTAATTATAAACTACCACCATCTTATCCACATCACCCCACACATTTAAACAATACCTTTCTTGATAGCGTCAACAATCACATTAAGTATAATCTTCACAACATACTAATCCGTCACCTTCATGACAAGGTCAAGACTTCACACATTACCGTTACTCTCGACACATAATCGTCACGTTCTACATACTGCTATTATTCTTTACACTCAAGCCATCACACTCCACACACTAACAAATTAAAAGAACAATAATTAAGCACACCCTTCTATATCTCTAACACAATTATCAAATATTTTTCTAACACAAATAATAAAATTGAAAACACAAAAGAATCGGTTTGCACCGAAGTCAGATAACACCTTAGCACGTATAGAGTTTATAGAAATATACATGTCTTCGCCTCTATTCATACATCGAGTCCGACTTGCCACTCTGTTGATTTCAACAAGGTTAATATACACGTAAGCACATACCCAATATAACAAGATATTCCGGTTCAACATGTACTTGTAAGTTCACGCTTACACTGGCCAGGTGTAATTTGAACATACCTTACATGATGTTCCTTCTACCTTTTTATACTTAACATCCCAAGGTTCTAAATTAATAGGGACATCCTACTTCACATGCAGTTTAAGTCTAGGTATAAATCCAAATACCTAAATCCCTTAAACTAGGGCTCTGATACCATTTGTAACAACCCAAATCCCATAACATACATCATAATACATAACATTCATACATATCATTGATTTACAACAAAAGTTACATAACAAACCAAGTACGGTCTCATTAGTCTTGACATTACAAAATATATAAAAAACTTCCTAATCAACATCCATCAAAAGCTTCCTACACTTCATCCTCTCCTGCCGATCCTTAACCTGGAAAGCATATTTTTGAAAACAAAATGAGGGTTAGACCAAACGAGTCTAGTGAGTTAATCCCGGTCCTTTCCAAAAATCATTATAAAACCTTTTATGTAAATCCTTTGTATCAAAATAGTTTAGATAAACCTTTGGAAATTCTTTCGTAAAATATAAACATACCACACGTATTTAAATACCAATCCAGACTCGTGCATCGTGTACATCTCATTCACCTTATTCCTCCACAAATGGCCATATTAGTTGGTAGCAAGCCAACTAATAAATCAACAACCGGTCCGCTCACCGGAACACGGCTACCCGTCGGTCCGCACACCGGAACCCGACTACTCACCGGTCCGCACACCGGAACCCGGCTACACACCGGTCCGCACACCGGAACCCGGCAACAAGTGCACTCGTGTAGTGCAAAGCTTATATAAATACAATATATATCTCATTACATCATATTGTCATTTATATACACATAATCATATTCCTACCACATAATCATCTCATATATATATACACATATATATATGTATCCCAGTTCAAAAACGTTTTAAAGCAAAACTCACCTCGATCGCTTATTCATAAACACTTCCAAGCTTTTCTCCAAAAGATTCAGTCTTTCAATCCAAATCCACAGAATCTGAAACAGATTAAATACAAATATCCCCTTACCATTTGAACACGTGAACCTTAGATAAATCTACCTAACTCTCGCCCTCAAAACAACCAAACAGCTATAGCTTCCGGACAGCCCAAAGCCACCCGGACAACCCAACTTTTCCGGACAGCATCACAAACCCGGATAACATGAATTATCCGGACAACTCGACTTTTCCGGACAACACAAGGAATCCGGACACCAAAGTAATCCGGACGTCATCCGGAAAACATAAGAAAAGAGGAACTTACCCGGTCAACACCCTGTCCGGACACCTTCAGAAAGTCATCCGGACACCATCAACAAAACTACCCGGACACCTTCTACTTTATCCGGACACCGCTGTCGGTTTATCCCATTTTCACCCAGAAATCGACTGAATCATTAACAG
This sequence comes from Saussurea involucrata, assembly GCA_033807775.1. Taxonomy (NCBI): domain Eukaryota; kingdom Viridiplantae; phylum Streptophyta; class Magnoliopsida; order Asterales; family Asteraceae; genus Saussurea; species Saussurea involucrata. The sequence continues at coordinate 19,476,728 of CM066326.1, forward strand.
ATGTGATTTTGACTATTCTACTCCGATAGGAACTATCTAAAAGTAATTACAAACATAAAATACAAAGAGACATACCTCAGATTCACTTCCAAGCATACCAATTGAAGCCTTAACCTAGCTTTTCTTCTTTTCTCCTTCTTGCTCTCTCTCAACACACACACACACACACTAAACTGAAATCTGGATAATAACTGAGTTGTGAAATATCTGATATGCTTAAGAGATAATATCAAACATAATTACCACTTTGGTCCTTGAACTTCTCACTAATGGCCCAAACACCCTTAACTTATAATTTAACCCAATCTTACCCTAAACTCCAACTTTAAAGTTAACTCTACATAACGGAAAAAGGGATTTTAACCAACGGATTTACCCGGGGTATTACATTTCTATCTTCGGCATCTTTCACACTTTCTTCCTCTGTTGGGTTTCCTAAAATCTTAGGAGTCTCTATTCTAGATTCTACTTCCTCCCATTTGTCTGCTATATCCATAAATCCCTCTATGTGCTCTAATTCTGGATCATAGCTCGGTGGAGAGGCAAATAGGTCTGAGTTCATTGGGTCTTCTGGGGTATCTGTCTGGTTGCCAGTGGGGTTCTGTTTTCCACTTCCAGATCAGAATCAACATCTGCCACTGTACAAGTCATTTGGGCAGTGTTGGTGTTGATCTATGGGATAGCTTCTGCTTCCCATCCAGAGGTATCAAGGGTGTTTGTGAAACACCCTGAAATTCACAATGAATTTAAACCTTACATTTATCAGAGTTTTTACCATCACAATTTCATACTTACAAAATTTTATCATAACAACCAAATAAACTAAACCCTGATCAACACATATTTCCAAAAGCGTAAATCTAGCACTCCTCGACACTCATTCCTCTGAATCCCTTCCCGTGATAGCACCTGGTAAGAAAAATTAATTTGAAATGATTAGGCTTACGCCTAGTGAGAACATCAAATTTTCAAATCAATATCTTTATAAACTTTGAAAACCAAAACTATAAACAAATCGTATAAAGTAACCTGGTCCCACTTTCTTACCGAACCACTAACGTTTTTCAATTTACAGGAATCATACCTGATTCCATGAGTTTGACAACACTAAATATATCATAGTATCATATTTGCGAGCGCCACTACGAATCACCATGAATTCTAGTGTATAGATCATGTCCAATAAACTTACAATGAATCGCCATGCCTTTTTCTTTAAATGAAAGCAGAAATAGCAATTATATATTGCCTATTTCTAATCCACCGAAAGAAAACGGAAACAACAATTATACTTTGTCTATTTCACGTTTCCATATCTCAATTACGAATAGCAATTATACTTTGCCTATTCCCTACAATCAATACGAATAGCAATTATACTTTGCCTATTCCATTATTTTAACATGAATAGCAATTTTACCTTACCTATTCAATCATTCAACATGAATAGCAATTCTATCTTGCCTATTTAATCATTCAACATGAATAGCAATTCTACCTTGCCTATTCAATCATTCAACATGAATAGCAATTCTACCTTGCCTATTCAATCATTTCAAGGATACACGGGAATAACAATTATACCTTGCATATTCCTCCTTTTCAATTATGAAAATAGCAATTCTACTTTGCCTATTCATCAATATGAATAGCAATTCTACATTGTTTATTCATTACATTCTAATATAAACAAGAATAGTAATTATATTTTGCCTATTCTACGTTATCAATTAAAGCTAGTGCCAATGGATCCATTACACTTACTAACATAGTGCGTATCAAAACCAATTCATACCTCCGAAATATTCCCCTCCGGATATACAACTTCCGGAATACCCCCTCCGGGTATATAACTTCCGGAATATACCCCTCCGGGTATATAACTTCCGGAATATACCTCTCCCGGTATATAACTTCCGGAATATACCACTCCCGGTATATAACTTCCAGAATATACCCCTCCGGGTATATAATTGTGTACTCTAGATTTTCTCTCTATATCATTTTTGGTATGTGAGGACCTTCTTTGATTGAAGCCATTAAATCTCTGTTCTGATGATTTAGAAATTGAGTCATTCTCTTCTTCCATTGGGCATATTCTTCCACTAGAAGAACTGGAGGCTTACTCTTTGATCCCATACTCATTAAATCTCTCGACATTTTTTCAAATAGCTAGGATAATTGATCGTTCAGAAGATCAAGCAGTAAGTGTAACAGAGATTACACTTAGAATAAACTGTTCAAGAAAGAAATCAGCACTTGGGTCCGAAACCAACACTTAGACAAATTCTGAGTGGTGCGAAACCTTCAGATTTCGGATGCTTTAGAATTCGAAACCTTCAGATTTCGGATGTAGTACGGTGCGAATTCCCTGAATTCGAATGCAATTGAGTGCGAATTCTCTGAATTCGAATGCAACTGAATGCGAAATCCTTGAATTCGAATTTAGCTTGGTGCGAAATCAATACTTAGCCAAAATCAAAAACCAATTACACTCTTCAACTCAGAATTCGGATGTAGATGAGTGCGGAATCACGGAATTCGAACTTAACAGATACGAATTCAACACTTGTACACCAATTCGAAATCACCGGAATTCGGACTTAACTATGTTCGAAACCTCAAGAATTCGAACTTAACTGGGTGCGACACCACGGATTTCGGACTTAACTGGATCCGAAACCAATACTTGAGCACTTCGAAAATCTTGAATGATCCGAATTCACCAAGAATAATCCGAATTCTGCACATCGAACTTCAAAATCACTGAATCTGCCATATCTTCCTCAATTATTGATCAATTAACACGAAATTTGTACTGGTTTGCTCGAAATCAAAATCCACACACTTTCTTAGTTAATCACAAGATCTAATTCGATCAATTTAATCGAATTAAAGTCTAAAACAATGAATTAGGGTTTTCGAACCAAAATCCAAAGAAATGATCAAGTCTGATGATTCTGTTTAGAAAATGATGATGATCCAAGAATTAATGTTGTTCAGATATCAATTCCGAGTTCAGTGATGCTAAGAAACGATCCAAGAAATCAAAATCCAGAAAAAATCTATGTCTGAATGATAAGTGTTCAGATGAACAGTGATGAACACCAAATCCGAATTCTTCGTGTTTAGTGTAAAAAATCTTCAATTTGGTCTTCGATCTGCTTGAATCTTCTGTTTAGCTCTGATACCAAATGTAAAATCCCAAATCTAGCTAGAAATAAAAAATGATATAGAGAGAAAATCTAGAGTACACAAGTCATCCATATATTGATCTTCAAAGTGTAAATGACAAAATGATTAAGTTGTTCCTAAAGGGATCTAGATTTTCTTTCTAACTCAGAACTAGACATGCCTATTTATACCCATAACATACAAGGTATAAAGGCAAAGCTAACTAATACAGTACATTGACTTTATAGTAAATCTTGAATACAACAATGCTCTAACAGGGTATATAACTTCAGGAATATACCTCTCCCGGTATATAACTTCCGGAATATACCCCTCCGGGTATATAACTTCCGGAATATTCCCTCTCCCAGTATATAACTTCCGAAATATACCCCTCCCGGTATATAACTTCCGGAACATCCCCGAATCTGGTACCAATCCGATTCCGGATCCAACCCAATTCCGGATCCAACCAATTCCGGATCCTAATTTAATTCCGGAACCCATACCGTATCCAATCAAATCCGGAACTATACTCCGGGACCTTGATACCGGGTATTCGATTTCACGTCAAATTTGCTCTAAAAACTCTTCTAAGTTCAATTTCTTGGTTGAATACGTTTCAATACATATATACCAAATCATTCAGATAGTTTGTACCCAATAACTTACTCAATTTCAGTTAAAAATATTTGAAAGAAGATGAACTCACCTGGAATTTACAGTCGATACACAAAATAGAGATCCAACTTTACTTCTTGCCAATAACTCAAATCAGGAACCCAATCACAGATAGAATATATCTATCAAACTGGAAAAGAATTTGTCCAACAATTCCAAAACCCTTACCGATTGTATTCAGCTCTTTCTTCTCCCTCTATGCTAACCGACTCCAACAACAAAACAATTGAGGTATCCCTAAACTTCCAGCCGACTTCCCCTTTTTATCTCAAGATTCACATTTTCACATTTTACCCAAAACTATTGCCAAATAACAAAATCAACCCTCAACATTCATAATTTCACAAATCGCTTAACACTTTGGTCAATTACACTTTGACCCATCAACACATAAATCATACATTTTGTCTAAAATAACGCCTTCTCATTAAATAAACATCCTCCCAAAATATACAATAATAATGGAAATTTCGAGATGTTACAAATCTCCCCAACTTGAAAATGATTTCGTCCTCGAAATCAAAGTTAGGTAAATAAGTGAGGATATCTATTCTTCATATCCTCTTCAGCTTCTCGAATCTTATAATATTTTTCCACGGGGATACCCTTAACATTATTTGCTCCCCAACTTGGAAGCAACATAAATTTTAATGGTCTCCTTTGATTACTAGTTGAAGCCCCACTACTGGACAAAGTTGTCCATGTGTGTGCCGTTGAAGCTAAAAACCATAACACGAAACCAAGAGGCCTTCCTGAGTCGTTCATACTCTTTCGGGTCATAACTCGAACATCATCAACCCTACTTGTCCAACCTCTATTCCTTACTCGTAATCCGCAATCAAATAAGATGCGGTTACTAGGAGGCAAACTAGTCTACTATCAGGTTGGGTCACAACCATCCACAGTAACCTCTTTGATTTAGATTAATTGTGAATCTGGTTGTCCACATTATCTACTACTTGTTACCGGTTCATCGCCAAGAACACCTCACAACACTAGAAAATTCCATCTGAAGAGTTCAACTAACTAACCGAGTGGCACGAATTCGTCGTGCAATACTTAAAACTCTTTTATGAGTAAAACATCGTCAAGAAATGAATTACCTCTAATTGCCCTGACGGTGATTGACATGACGGCTGCCTCACGACTTATAGCATTTGGTATAAATGATAGGAGAGTAGTTCCTATCTCCTTCCAGTTCCGTTCTTCCTTTTCCAGAAGAGTTTATTCATTGTTATCTTTATAATTACTTTTCCCCTTCCTCTTCACGTCTTTGCATCAAGGTTTTCCCTTCCTATCACCTTTTCTCTCATATAACTTTCTTGTACACTAGCAACTCACCTACTGTCTTTTGGCACATAGATCCGAGAAACCAATGCTGTCAAGAAAAGTCTTATCCTTCTGTATACGTTCAACCAACCAAACGAAATAAGTAGATAATTGTTAAATTATCCCACTTTCACTCAGAAATCTCCAAAGGTTGTAAATTCCCATTTGTTAGGTTCACTATTAAAGCATCTCCCCAAAATAGTAACTGGTATAGCTAACTTTTAATAAAAGATTTTAGTACAAAAGACAAGCTAGTACTACCATTACATAATATACATACATGTATATAATTAACAAGGAATGTATCATAAACTACATCCGCTCATTCCTTAACGTCCTCCACCGTCATACGAAACATTCATCCTGTTGATCTTGGGGTGTTGGGTTTCTTCTCTGGATTCCCGCTATCTTTCAACTTTGGGCAATCCCTCCGAAAATGACCAGGCTTCTTACATTAATAGCAAGTTGGTCCTTGGATGGGGCAGTTCTCTATTTGATGACCACTCTTTCCACATTTAAAACATTCCCTTAATATCACTCGACACGACCCAAAATGTTTACTCCTACATTTCTGACACCAATTAGGTTATGGTCGAGGCTCAAAATGAGTGTTCTTGATAAGGGACTTCGGTCCTTGCGAAGGTTCCGGTCGACCTTCAAATTTTCTTTTCTCTCCCATTTGAGCTTTCTTCGCTTTATCTTTTGCAAAAACTTCTTCCACAATCTTTGCTTCTTCAATTGTTTCCCTCAGAGTTGAAGCTTTAGAATTCCTAACTCAGGACATCATATCTGCTGGCAAACCCTTCAGGTAACCCTTGATATTTTCTTTTTCAGTTGGGGCCACAAGACCCACTAAATTCAACTTTTCTAAAAACATTCGAGTATAATTTCTTACATATGAATTTCCTTTATTAAGCATTCAAAAATTTTCCTAGATGCGATCCATTTCATTCTCATTACAATATTCATCTAATATCTTCCTTTTGAACGACTCCTAAGTCATCGCTGCTAAAACCGGAGTCGTCATAGTTGACGTCATGATATTCCACCAGGTCAAAGCATTTCCACGTAACATCTGGGACCCGAATCTGACCTTTGATTCTTCGTCACACTCACAAACTCTGAATGCCTGTTCTATTTCTCTAATCCAATTCATACAAGCAATTGGATTATCAGAACCAGCAAACTCCGGTGGCTTGCAGCTCAAGAATGTCTTATAAGAACAAACTTTATCCATTCTCCTGTTAACATTCAACACTGTGTTAACAGGCGGAGTTACAACACCAATTCCCGTCTCAGGTCCTCGGGACTCAACACTTCTATCATTCAATACTTTCATAAACATTTCTTGTTGTTGCGCCAGTGCGTTATTCATAGCTCGCATCATATTCTCCATCATGCGAGATTCCATTGTAGACTTTGGTGTCACTGGATTAGAGGTACCAACAGTCGTCCTTTGTGTTTAACTTTTCTCCTCCTCTTATTAAAGGTGGCCTCGGTGGACTTTCGTGAGTTCCACCCATTTCAGGTTGCTTCTCCGCCACCCCTTCATTCACTGCCCTCTCTTCCGAAGAATTAGGGGATCTGGTTGGTGTATTCACCATCTTATTCAGCTATAGCACAAAGAGATAACCATTAGAAATGGTTACACATATCCCAAACACAAGAAACGTACTTTAACGTTCATTAGTCACTGTAACAATTTAAAAACAAGTATGCATGCGTAACAATATATTCATAATAACAGTAGCTAATTGAAATTGTGAATATACTATACATGAGAATCCTCGTTACCATCATTACAGTGCTTAATTCACGTATTTCCGTTGACTCTAAGACTATCCCGTCTTACCACTTCTACCCACATCTCACACATCATAACTTAATTCATCTCAGCTTAAGTCTAGGTATCTCACAATCATACCTAGTTCACATAAACTACAGCTCTGACACCATACTGAAACACCCTGAAATTCACAATGAATTTAAACCTTACATTATCAGAGTTTTTACAATTTCATACTTACAAAATTTTATCATAACAACCAAATAAACTAAACCCTGGTCAACACATATTTCCAAAAGCGTAACTCTAGCACTCCTCGACACTCATTCCTTTGAATCCCTTCCCGTGCTAGCACCTGGTAAGAAAATTTAATTTGAAATGATTAGGCTTACGTCTAGTGAGAACATCAAATTTTCAAATCAATATCTTTATAAACTATGAAAACCAAAATTGTAAATAAAGCGTATAAAGTAACCTGATCCCACTTTCTTACCGAACCACTATGTGACAACCGTCAATTTTGCGTTTCAGGTTAGAACTGCACTGAGCGTTTCAGTTATTCACATTATAGGTCACACAGTGAAATTTTAGCAGTAAACGCGGTACGATAGGAAAATTCGAGAAATTTTGCCTAAGAAACCCTCGAATTAGGAAATTATCCATAAATCTCAGAAAATGCCAACTTAACCTACATTTATACTACAAGTATTTATATATTTGACAATTTATGTATTTCAAACATTTTATATATAAATACTTTATTTTTATATAATTACTTTGTATTTTTATTTATTAAGAAAAATACTTGTATTTTAGAAATTAATCAAAAAGATTAGACTTTTGTATTTTATATTTTTCTTTATCACACTACCACCCCCCCCCCCCCCTCTCAACTCTCCTTATGTTTTTATTTTTGATCTTTTGGATTGATTCTTGACATCATTGCACTCGGATTTGATTCCTGAACATCTTTAATTCTTGGATCAACACCAAAATCTGCACAGAATTTGCAGATCTGATCATTTTATATCATTTTTGTTCGAAAACTTTTTCTACTATTTTTGGATCAAAATTCGATTAAATTGATCGAATTAGGATTTGTGATTAACTAAGAAAGTGTGTGGAATCAAATTTCGAACAAATCTGTGCAAATTTCATAACAATTGATCAAGAATTGAAAACGTTATGGCTGATTTAGTGATTTTCGTGTTCGAAGTGCAGAATTCGGATCATTCTTGGTGAATTCGGATCATTCTTGGTGAATTCGGATCATTCAAAGAAGAATTCGGAGTGTTCTTGGAAATACAAGTGTAGAATTCGACTCAAGAAGGATTCGAATTGATTGAATTCGAACCCAGCTAGATTCGAATTGAGGAGAATTCGAACCGTGTTAGATTCGAATTGAGGAGAATTCGAACTGTGTTAGATTCGAATTGAGTTGATTAAATTTTCCAAGTGTTGAATTCGAACCCTTAAGCATCCGAATTCATAGAATTCGAACCCTTAAGCATCCGAATTCATAGAATTCGAACCCTTAAGCATCCGAATTCATAGAATTCGAACCCTTAAGCATCTGAATTCATTGAATTCGAACCCTTAAGCATCCGAATTCATTGAATTCGAACCCTTAAGCATCCGAATTCATTGAATTCGAACCAAGTTAAGTCCGAATTGAGTGAATTCGAACCCTTCTTCATCCGAATTCGTTGAATTCGAACCCTTACTCATCCGAATTCTTGTGAATTTAAAAAAAAAATTAAAAAAAAAAGAGTTTTTTGTGAAAATTTTTCATACACTGTAAGAGCTTTTCAAGAAAAATTTTTATATATTTTTTTTGTGTATTTTCATACACTGTCTGCTTGATCTTCTGAACGATCAATTTCTAGCAATATTCAAAATGGTTTTACAACAAGTTATTGTTAAAAGCAGTGGTGAAGATTTGAAGCAAACTCTGAAAAAGGAGAATCCTCCAATTGCAAAAGTTTTTGTTAAACCAAATGTAAAGTTGCAACAAGTCATTATAACAGAAACATCTGTTAATTCACATGTATCTGTTAAACCAAATAATGAATTGTTGCAACAAGTCATAATAACAAAAACACCTCCAAAGCCACTTGAAAAAGCTAAGGCAAATAATGGAATTTTGCAACAAGTAATTTTATCAGAAACATCTCCTATATCAGAAACTCCTGTTAAAGATAATGCTTCAAATTCTTCAACTCCTATTTTAAATAAAGCATTGGAAGAAGAAAATGTTAATCTGAAAAGACAAATTTTAGACATTTCTTCTTCAAATGCTAAACTTACTAAAAGAATAACTGATCTTGAAGTTTATATTGCAGATCTTGAAGCAAAGAAAGACAACTCAAGTCTGCACGATCAAATCGAGAATCTTCAAGAGAAAGTAACAACTCTTCAAAAAGAAAATGCCGATTTGAAGAGTAGAGAAGAAAAGAGAGTGAAGTGGAACTTAAAGTTACATGCTCAATTAAAAGAAGTTAAAGATATAGGGAAAATTTTGGACAGTGAAAATGCCGATCTAAAGAGAAAACTGTCTAATTTTTCTTTTGAAGAAAAGAAAGTTTTTGAAGAAAAGAAAGAGATTGAACTTAATTGTATAAAACTTTCAAAACAAGTTTCTGACTTTGAGAAAGTTTTATTTTTAGAAAAAGACAAGCTCGAAAAAGAAAGAGCTAAATTTGAAACTGAACGAAAATCTTTTGAGATTAAAAGTTCTGAACTTTCCGTGAAAATCTCTGAATTAGAAAATCTTTTGGAAAAGGAAAGAAAAGATTTCACGGAAAAGAAAAATCTCTTTGAAAAGGAAAGTAAAACCCTTAAAAAGAAAAATATGGAAATTTTCAAAGAGATTACTGATAAAAGAAGGTTTTTGGAAAAAGATTTTGAATCGGAACGCGAATATTTTGAAGATGCGATTCTTAATCTTACCAAAAGATTATCTGGTTTATCAGCTGATATTATGAAGGATCAGTTGATCAAATCTGATCTCCAAAAGAAATTTGATCTAATTTCTAAAGAGAAAAATGTTTTAATAAACAAAGTCAAAGAACTTGAAGACGTCATTTTTAAATTTGATGTCACAAAGCAGACCGGTCATAATTCTATCTTTCAGACTCCATTTGTTGATTCAAATGATTCTGAATGCTCTTTTAAAACTGCTTCAAGTTCAAGATTTAAAAACATTTCTTCTAAACAATTTAATAGATCAACAGATTTCTCAAAAGGTCGGATTCGTTCAACAAATCTCTTCTATAATCCTCTGTTTGATAAATCGGATGATATTCTTAAAGTGCCTAAAGTTAATACTTCCAAACCTGAAGAAGTTCCAGTCTTCAAGAGGGTGAAGATGGAATGGAGAATCAAAGGCACAACAATTCCAAAGAAAGATGTGCCAAAATCATCTGTATCCACATCAAATGCAAAAAAGAACAATGCGCCAAAAGGTAAATCTTCTGCTAAACTTAATCCTATTCATTCTGTAAATCATCTGATTAGGTTGGCACATAAGAAAATCTGTTGTTCTTACTGTGGATCAAATGATTTTGTGCATAAAGATTATACTTCTTATTGGTATGGTTCTTACAGTATTCCTTGTAAGAAATCTACACCTAACCCACTAGGACCCAAGTGCCATTGGGTACCAAAATCTGCTTAAACTGTTTTGTAGGTACATCATGTGTTGTACTGATTTGTAGATACATACCACACACATGACTGAAAACAGAAGAGAAGCGGCGTATTTCTATGAAGAATATTTGTACCATTAAGGGGGAGACAAATCATGAATGGTTTCTGAATACATCAATTCAGGACCCGCACTTAAAGGAGAGTTTGGCTTTTGAACATATCAGTTCAAAACCCGTGCTTCAAAGACTATGGCTTCTAAACATCTCAGTTTAGAACCCGTGCTTCAACGACTATGGTTTCTAAACATATCAGTTTAGGACCCGCACTTAAATGTATATGGCTTTTGGACAAATCAGTTCAAAACCCGTGCTTCAACGACTATGGCTTCTGAACAATTCAGTTCAGGACCCGTACTTTAAAGACTAAGACTTCTAAACAAATCAGTTTAGAACTCACACTTCTCAGGTAATATCCTTAACTGCTATATATTTTTGTTTCAAGGAACAAGCGGCAAAAGGTAACATTGGATTATATTTGTTTCTACTGATTTGAAAACTTGAAACTTTACAAATTTAATTCAATAAGATGAAATTTTCAATTTTCATTCAATGAATTAAATGTGTGCTAAAAGATGATTTTACAAGTGTTTTTGTTTTATCTGAGTTATATTTGTTTCATCTTTCACCTCTGAAATAATCGAAAGGTCAGCAAAACATGAATGAAATTATGCTGAATGCTCAAAGATATGTGAATCTGGATTTATATAGAATATAATGCTCAAAAAGCCTATATGTCAGAATGATGGATGGAAACGAAAATATGGGGGAAGCACTATGATTAATAACCAAGTGATTGAGATATCATTCATATTTTGTGATGGAAATTCGAACTTATATAGAATATCATTTAGTTTGAAAGTTTGTGCCTGTGGCCTTTCTGGTTTGGGAGAGTAAGTCCTAAGGGGTGCTCGACACCTAGTCCCTAAGATCAACTGGTCTGGGATCGGCTGACCCAAATCCTGCAATAGAACCAGATAGAAAGCCATGTTCTACTGGTACAAATGGGTTTAAGATATATCGATGTGGCCTTTCTGGTTTGGGAAATTAAGTTCTAAGGGGTGCTCGTCACCTAGCACCTAAGGCCAACTGGTCTGGGATCTGCTAACCCAAATCCTGCTATAGAACCAGATAGAAAGTCATGTTTAACGGTGTATCTTATTCTTACTAAACTTTTTGATCAAAAGATGCCAATGAGCACAAAATCAAAAGATGCCAATGTGCACAAATCAAAAGATGCCAATGAGCACAAAAGCAAAGATGCCAATGAGCACACATCTCTTGAAACTTGGGAAAATACAAAGTCGCGATAAACCCGTAAATTTGTGAAAATTCTGATTTTGGACAAATAGTGTGAGTAGAGCAAAATATTCTTATATGTTTTAGAATTGCATATGCTTGAAGCTAATCATATTTCCCATGCTAGCACACCAAATAGATTTAATAAAGGGGTTGAAACTGAACATTTTTTAACTTGATATACAATGATGACTTGTTCTTGAATCCAAACACATGCATTTGATTTCATTTGATTGAAAAATCTGTTAAATTTCATTAAGTTGAATTTCTTTTGTAAAGTTTTCAAATGATCAAATGTTTGTAGTTATAAAATGAAATTCAATGAATTTTATTTTCCTTGTGTAAATTTGTTTTAAAATTTGTGCTACAATTTCAAATATTGTACGTTATTGAAATATATGCATACTTTCAGGGGGAGAAAATAAATTGCTCCAGAATTCTTATTTTGAGGGGGAGCAAGGTTATTCTGTAAGGAGGAGATTGTTAGCAATACTCAAAGACACGACTGAAATTGAAAATGGTTTTCGATGCTCACCATCATCGAAAAAGGGGGAGAAAAGTTTAATTTCAATTTCATGTCAAAGAATTTTCAAATCAAAGATATTTCAAGTCAAAGATTCGTGAACAAAGACTGAAGATTGGGGAGAAGGATCATGTGAAGTCCAAATGTTGCTGAATTTGGTTATCTTAGTTCTGAGTGGTTATCGGAATGCGCTTACACCTAAAAGTTCAACAATGTGGATGGTTTCACATATTTCTGATCCAAACTCTAATCGTTTCTGATTCATCTTGTTCCGAATTGATGGTTTTATACAAAGATCGGAATTTCATGTTCAAGACTTGAAGACAATCTGTTGAAGATTTTATTGAAGAAGATTGACTTTTCAAAGAAAAAGACAATGATTTTTCATGTTTGTCTGAAGATTCTTCAAAGCTGAGTTCTTAAAGAGTGTCAAAGCATATAGTTCGCCGTGAACTAGTGGAGATAAAGCTATTTGAAGATGGTTTGATAGAGTGTCTGTTTGAGAAGATTGACTTTACAAAGAGCTGAAGACTGTTGTTATTTTTTTTAAATCTTGAATCCAAAGGGGGAGATTGTTAGAGCATTGTTGTATTCAAGATTTACTGTAAAGTCAATGTACTGTATGAGTCTATACAGTATTGTGAATGCCTTTATACCTTGTATGTCATGGGTATAAATAGGCTTGTCTAGTTCATTTGTAAGAAACACTTTAGAAAGCTTTTGTAATCTTTTAGAAACCTTTTGTAATCCTTTGAGCTCAATACATGGATGACATATTTGCTCTCTAGATTCTCTCTCACTACATTCATATCTTATTGCTAGAGATTTGGGATTTAACACATTCTCTCATCCTATTCTCTCTCAAATCTTCAAATCTTTAAATCTTCAAATCTTCAAATCTTCAAACCTTCATCCATCTTCAACCAACAATTCAGCCCCTAAATCATCTTCTTTCACAAGATCAAAAGAGTTCAAGGTAAATACAAGTGTTTGGGTGAAATCCACACACACTCTTTTCTTTAAATTTCATTTTCTTACACTTTTATGGATGTTCTTCATCTTCTTCTACACATTCTTTAACTTCTTAAAAATCATCTTTATATATCTTAATGTTTGTAGATTTACCACCATAAAAAGGTGGTGAATCCAAAATCAAACCTATGTTAAGATCAAAGATGAACTTTTAAAACACATGCATGTGGTTTTCTTGAGAAATCAATATCTTTTTATTCAAGAGTTTTATAACTAAGTCTTTGAAATCCACTAAAAACATACTTAAACAAACATGCATGAGCTCAAAATGCACAATTTTAAGTTGCATGTTGATGTTCATGACATGAACATCAACATTCTTCAAAATGAGTCTTTTTCAAGAATTTATAAAAGTTGAGATGATGGGTAACTTGCATGTATTTTAAATGGATCAAAAATGTGTTTTGGAACTGAAAATAAATGTATGGAAGAGGGTCAAATCGGATTTTGCATTCAAAGGAATAAGAATATTGGTTAAAAAGATCATATGGGAGCACATGCCCAAAGTTTCCTAACTCACTGAACTTCTTGGACATAAAATATCATGACCAAACTATACCTGGAAGTTATCCAATGATGGACACAAAGTGACACTAAAAATCTGGACAGCAAAGGACTAACTTTTAATCCCATTTCATTATTTTATGATGAAATTGTGGAATATATAGGTATATCTTATATTATATATATCTATGCAATTTATTTATTTATACATTTTATTATTCGTATCCCGTTTCATCCTTTTATGGTGAAATGATGGAATATATCTATATATAACATATTTATATATATTTACACAATTTATTTATTCTTTATCCCATTTCATCATTTTATGATGAAATTGTGGAATATACATATATACTATACATTTATATTTATGCATTTTAAATACTTGTCTTTACATTTAAGACCTTTAATCTTATCGTTCTTACGATAAAATTTCGGTTTATATATATATGTATTATATATATACACGTTCTTTAAAACCCTTTTCGTTACTTATTGTGACGAAATTTCGGAAACTTTAATCTAAACAAGAACAATGTATACACTTGTTACGTTATAATATTAAAACACAACAAGGCATTTTATGACGATTTGGATAATTAGTACCGAACTCTCTAGACAAAAACTTACTAGTGACCTTACGTTGATAGGATCGAAGTAGGATCATCTCGAGGTACTTGTGGGAGATTCCCGGACTCTATCGCTTATCAAGTGAGTTTTCGCAGCCCCTTTTTACTATTTTATACATTTTGGGTGAAAAGCATGTCACGATTTTATTACGCATCGATTTCACTGTTTATTCAAAATACTGAATATTTTCTCCGTATACTTATGCGCTATGGTATGTATGCTTATGTTAGTTGATTCTGAGTTTTGCTATTAAGTCCCCGGTGATTCTACATTACCCATTAGCTCATTGTGCGAGCCGCTTAGTATATTATGGATAACGTTATTTGGTTGACACCCCACTCACCTCGCGAGTGCATAGTTACCGTCTTCTTTATCATGTTGGTGAGGAACATGTGTCTAAATGGTCTTACCCATGTGAAATGATTTCACCGCTGAGGTAGGACGTAAGGGGCGTGGAACAGTCAGTAGGTTTGGGTAGTGGCTCATTACTTTAACATGTAATTGCATATAATACTATACCTTGCGCATGTTGACAAATGAAATCTTTATCCATTGTGCGGATTTAGAAAGATGCTTTGAAACTACAACCGATTACTCAATCCATTGTGCGGATTAAAACTGTTTTCTATGACAAACTTATATCCACTTGTGCGGATTAAAATTGTTTTCTATGACAAACTTATATCCACTTGTGCGGATTAAAACTGCTTCTATGACAAACTTTGATGTACTCATAAAACCTGTGAACTCACCAACTATTCAATAGTTGACCCTCTCATTTACATGCTTTTCAGGAAATAGCAAGTAAGATTGGAACTTTAGAAGGCACCTCAAGTAGCTGCATTCAACACGTTTTTCCTTATCATGTCAAATTGTGTTTTGGACAAACTTTATAATTTTGGAACAAGATGTATCTTTTGTAAACTTTTTATGCTATGACGATTGTGTGTTGTCTTCTACCTTATGCAATGAAATCTTTAGCTGTGACATCCCGTATTTCCACTTTAGCGGGGTGTGACAGAAATGGTATCAGAGCCGAAGGGTATAGAGAATACCGGTCTTTCATTGGAAAAACCCAACTATAACCAAAAGTCCAAAACTGACATGAAAATAACTGAACCTACTACTAGTATAACTAAGTTTAGAATGGTATTAACAGACTTTAATTAAACATAGTCTGATCACCTATGTTCAATTAAGGAAGGTTAATGCGAGACTAGAAATGGTTATAGTAGGAGTATGTCAATTTTTACTTGCATTCTCTAGAAGCATGCTTAGTGCGTAGACATTGCATAGGATAGACATATCACTTATGCGATTAGTTACTAAGTACACTTTTGCTTCAGTTTCACTATGTCATCATCGTCACCATCCTACACTCCCGATTCTTACTTGACCGATGTGTCGGATCACGTCACTGGTCAACCTCAAGTCAACCCACCCGAGCATCCGGGAAAATGAGAATCCTAGGAGCACTGAATCAGAACAGGAAGTGTCGAGCGAGCGAGATCCTTACGACGGACCGAGGGTGTCGCCAACCCCGGTACTACCCCGACCGACCCCAATATTTGTCCACCCGAACCCTAGAGGGCCCTGTATTAGGCAAACGGCGAGAAAAAGCGTCCCGATCCCGATCCGAGTAACGCTTAGGTCAGAACGTCCGAAGGTGCCGGAGCCGCCGCGTATAATAATCGGCGTGCTAATCGAACGAGTGTCCGGAATGCCTTGGGCGGAAGAGCAGCACTTAAGGGCAATGACGACCGAAATACAAGGCTGTCAGGTTTTAGAGAGCGTTAAGACGGTTAGGCGGACCACGATGAGGGCGGAGCTTGCATGAGTGATTGGAGGAGTAGTACTCGCTATGCTTGTGTTGATGATTTTGATAGTTGTGTATTTGGGATGGTTTTGATTAGTATGATTGATAGTTTGGTAGCTTTTGATAAGCCTTTTAGGTTCAGAGGAAAACATTTTCTTGTGGTTATTATAAACTAAGTATTTTGGGTAATTTTAAGTGATTGATTGTATTAGATCTAAAAACTTTAGTAATTATGTAGGATGATCCTCGAAATTTTGGTATTGGTGGCATTATCTAAAAATAGGAATGAATTTTTATATTGATGTTATCTGGATCACGGATCGGAAGATAGTGAGAATATTGGAGAAAAGGCTCAAGACTCTAGGCAGTTCAATGGTCCACACCCAAAGTGTAACAAATGTAACTACCATCATGAAGGAGTCTGCCCTGTTGTGGCGATTGTGAACGAGTGGGTCATTACACCAAGTACTGTAGGATGGAAAAGGGTGTCATTGATGGGAGAAGGGTATGTTTCGAGTGCGGAAGTCAGGATCACTTCCGGAGTAAGTGCCCGAGATTGGGTAAAAGGCCAAGCAATAGCAACAGTGGGAATCATGCTAGGTAAACCAATCAGGGAAACCAAGGAGGCCAAGATCGAGGACGGGTATTTGTAATCGGAGCTGACGAAGCACGTCGCGACCCTAATATGGTGACAGGTACGTTTCTCCTAAACGACAATTATACATCAGTATTATTTGACACTGGAGCCGATAGGAGCTTTGTTTCGTTAGAATTTAGGCCTTTGATCAATCTAAAATCTAAGAAGATGCCGAATGCTTATATTGTTGAGGTTGCTATGGATATGAATTTAAGACTAAGGTTGTAATTATAGACTGTACCTTGAATCTAGCAGATAAATTGTTTAGCGTTGATCTTATTCCTATTGGATTGGGGAGTTTTGACGTAGTAATAGATATGGATTGGTTATCCAAGAATCGAGCGGAGATCTGTTGTTTTGATAAGACGATTAGAGTACCTTTGCAAGACGGAGAAACCCTAGTCATACAAGGAAACAAAGTCGGAAGAAGCCTAGAGATAGTATCAAGTGTGAAAGTACATAAGTATTTGAGGAAGAAGTGCGTTACATTTTTGGCACTCATAGTTGAGAAGAAGTCCGAGGAAAGGCGAATCCAAGACATTCCGGTGGTGAAGGATCACCCGGAGGTGTTCCCCGACGATTTGCCTGGACTTCCCCCTTTTAGACAAGTGGAATTTCAAATTGACCTCATACCTGGAGCAGCACCCGTAGCTAAGGCACCGCTTAGCACCTGCCAAAATGCAAGAGTTGTTGAGCCAACTCCAAGAACTTCTGGACAAGGACTTTATTAGGCCAAGTTCCTCGCCTTGGGTAGCTCCAGTCCTGTTCATCAAGAAAAAAAAGGGATGGATCGTTTCGAATGTGCATCGATTGTAGGGAGCTAAATAAGTTGACAATCAAGAACCGATATCCTCTCCCTCGAATAGATGATTTATTCGACCAATTGCAAGGCGCAACTTATTTCTCAAAGATTGATCATCGATCAGGATATCACCAGTTAAGAGTCCGCAAGGAGGACATTCCAAAGACAGCTTTTAGGACACGATATGGACACTACGAGTTTTTAGTTATGCCTTTCGGATTAACAAATGCACCAGCTGTGTTCATGGATTTAAGGAACAGGGTATGGAGACCATACCTTGACATGTTTATGATCGTGTTTATCGATGACATTTTGATCTACTCTCGAAGTAAGGAGGATCACCAGCAGCACTTAAGATTAATTCTAGAACTTCTTATGGAACAGAAACTTTACGCCAAATTCTCTAAGTGCGAATTTTGGATTAGAGAAGTACACTTTCTTGGTCATGTGATTGGAGAGAAAGGAATTCACGTGGACCCGGCTAAAGTGGAAGTCGTTAAGAAATGGGAAGCTCCAAAAACCCCAACAGAAATTCATCAATTTCTGGGTATGGCGGGTTATTATGGGCGATTTATCGAGAACTTCTCAAGAATTGCTAAACCACTCACAACACTGACTCAAAAGGATAGGAAATTCATTTGGGGAGAACCGCAAGAGGAGGCGTTCCAGCTATTGAAGAGAAAGCTGTGCAATGCACCAATTCTAGCGTTACCAGAAGGAACATAAAATCTTGTGGTGTATTGTGATGCATCACATCAGGGATTAGGTTGCGTAGTAATGCAAAATGATAAGGTGATAGCATACGTCTTGAGACAATTAAAAGTTCATGAGAAGAACTATACCACACACGATTTAGAGCTTGGAGCTGTGGTGTTCGCGTTAGAGATTTGGAGACATTATTTGTACAGCACTAAATGCACTATCTTCACCAATCATAAGAGTCTTTCGTATATCCTAGACCAGAAAATGCTCAACATGAGACAAAGGAGATGGGTAGAACTACTCAACAATTACTATTATGAAATTCGCTATCATCCAGGCAAGGCCAATGTAGCGACCGATGCCCTGAGTAGGAAGGAAAGGGTAAAGCCTTCACGTATACGAGCAATGGGAGAGCTTGTATAAACGAGTTTAAAGACTCGAATTCTTGAAGCTCAGATCGAAGCAATGAAAATCGAAAACCTGAAAGACGAGACCCTTCACGGTATGGAAAGTAGATTTGAAACTAAGGTTGATGGAGTACGTTATTTCAAGGACAAAATTTGAATTCCGAAAGGCAACGACGTACAAGAAATGGTTCTGGACGAAGCCCACAAGTCTAGATATCCAATTCATCCAGGAGCGGATAAGATATACAAGGACTTAAAGGAATATTATTGGTGGCCAGGAATGAAGAAAGACATTGCCTTGTACGTAGGGAAATGTTTGACTTGCTCAAAGGTCAAACCTTTATACTAAAAACCATATGGTTTGCTGCAACAACCAGAGATTCCCAGTGGAAATGGGAACAAATAACCATGGATTTTATAACCAAACTCCCGAGAACTGCAAAAGGGCACGACTCGATTTGGGTTATAGTAGACCGATTCACGAAATTTGCACATTTCCTACCGATTAGGGAAGATTATAAGATGGAAAAGCTTGCTCAGATCTACATCAAGGAAATTGTTACACGTCATGGAGTCCCAATTTCCATCACATCAGATAGAGATAGCCGTTTCACATCTCAGTTTTGGCAGTCACTCCAAAGAGTGTTGGGTACGCAATTGAATTTGAGTACTGCCTACCATCCTCAAACGGATGGGCAAAGTGAACAAACTATTCAAACGTTAGAAGACATGCTTCGGCATGCGTTTTAGACTACGGAGGAAGTTGGAATAATCACTTACCTTTGGTCGAGTTTTCTTATAGCAATAGCTATCACACCAGTATTCAGTGTGCGCCATTTGAAGCTTTGTATGGACGCAAGTGTTGTTCACCCCTTTGTTTGTTAGAATTTAGAGATAGACATAAAGTATCCAGAGATCGTCAGAAAAGTTATGTGGATAATCGTAGGAAGCCCTTAGAATTCCAAATTGGTGATAGAGTGCTTCTAAAGGTATCACCATGGAAAGGAATAGTCCGGTTTGGAAGACGAGGAAAGTTGAGCCCTCGATATATTGGACCAATGGCATACAGGCTGGATTTGCCAAAGGAGTTAAGTGCTATCCATGACACGTTTCATGTGTCGAACCTCAAGAAATGTTTAGCTGACGATTCATTAATCATACCTCTGGAAGAAGTTCAGATTAACGATAAGTTGCATATCATGGAAGAACCAATTGAAATCCTTAATAGAAAAGTTAAGCGTCTTAAGCAAAGTAATATTTCGATTGTAAAAGTTCATTGGAACACAAGGCGTGGGCCTGAGTATACATGGGAATGAGAGGATTACATGAAACATATGTATCCTCATCTTTTTGCTAACAAAACCGGTTAAGGACGGAAGTTCTTGAATTTCGGGACGAAATTCTTTTAACCGGGGGGAGACTGTGACAACCGTCAATTTTGTGTTTCAGGTTAGAACTGCACTGAACGTTTCAGTTATTCACATTATAGGTCACACAGTGAAATTTTAGCAGTAAACGCGGTATGATAGGAAAATTCGAGAAATTTTGCCTAAGAAACCCTCGAATTAGGAAATTATCCATAAATCTCATAAAATGCCAACTTAACCTACATTTATACTACAAGTATTTATATATTTGACAATTTATGTATTTCAAATATTTTATATATAAATACTTTATTTTTATATAATTACTTTGTATTTTTATTTATTAAGAAAAATACTTGTATTTTAGAAATTAATCAAAAAGATTAGACTTTTGTATTTTATATTTTTCTTTATCACACTACCCCCCCCCCCCCCCTCTCATCTCTCCTTATGTATTTCTTTTTAGACATTTCATTTCACTAGCAACATTTCATTCTCTCATCCTATTCTCTCTCAAATCTTTAAATCTTCAAATCTTCAAATCTTCAAATCTTCAAACCTTCATCCATCTTCAACCAACAATTCAGCCCCTAAATCATCTTCTTTCAAAAGATCAAAAGAGTTCAAGGTAAATACAAGTGTGTTGGGTGAAATCCACACACACTCTTTTCTTTAAATTTCATTTTCTTACACTTTTATGGATGTTCTTGATCTTCTTCTACACATTCTTTAACTTCTTAAAAATCATCTTTATATATCTTAATATTTGTAGATTTACCACCATAACACCTAATTGTTATTAAAAAGGTGGTGAATCCAAAATCAAACCTATGTTAAGATCAAAGATGAACTTTTAAAACACATGCATGTGGTTTTCTTGAGAAATCAATATCTTTTTATTCAAGAGTTTTATGACTAAGTATTTGAAATCCACTAAAAACATACTTAAACAAACATGCATGAGCTCAAAATGCACAATTTTAAGTTGCATGTTGATGTTCTTGACATGAACATCAACGTTCTTCAAAATGAGTGTTTTTCAAGAATTTATAAAAGTTGAGATGATGGGTAACTTGCATGTATTTTAAATGGATCAAAAATGTGTTTTGGAACTGAAAATAAATGTATGGAAGAGGGTCAAATCGGATTTTGCATGCAACGGAATAAGAATATTGGTTAAAAAGATCATATGGGAGCACATGCACAAGGTGTGGTTTTGACAGCTTGCTGTCAGATTCCACACCCCACTTCAAAGGTTCATATCTCACTCAATATAACTCCAAATTGAGTAATTCTTTTTCTGGAAATCATTTTTATGTGTTAAGATTCAAACCCAAGTGGTTTCACTCAAAAACTCACAGATTTCATCTACCAAACAGTCCTCACAAAATCAGTACGCAAACACCAACATTTTCTGTCGGGTTTTACTTCGTGTATTCTATCATGTACTTAAACACTTCCAAAAATTATGAAACTTATGCCAAACGTTTCCTAACTCACTGAACTTCTTGGACATAAAATATCATGACCAAACTATACCTGGAAGTTATCCAATGATGGACACAAAGTGACACTAAAAATCTGGACAGCAAAGGACTAACTTTTAAGCCCATTTCATCATTTTATGATGAAATTGTGGAATATATAGGTATATCTTATATTATATATATCTATGCAATTTATTTATTTATACATTTTATTATTCGTATCTCGTTTCACCCTTTTATGGTGAAATGATGGAATATACATATATATATAACATATTTATATATATTTACGCAATTTATTTATTCTTTATCCCATTTTATCATTTTATGATGAAATTGTGGAATATACATATATACTATACATTTATATTTATGCATTTTAAATACTTGTCTTTACATTTAAGACCTTTAATCTTATCGTTCTTACGATAAAATTTCGGTTTATATATATATGTATTATATATATACACGTTCTTTAAAACCCTTTTCGTTACTTATTGTGACGAAATTTCGGAAACTTTAATCTAAACAAGAACAATGTATACACTTGTTACGTTATAATATTAAAACACAACAAGGCATTTTATGACGATTTGGATAATTAGTACCGAACTCTCTAGACAAAAGTAGGATCATCTCGAGGTACTTGTGGGAGATTCCCGGACTCTATCGCTTATCAAGTGAGTTTGCGCAGCCCCTTTTTACTAATTTATACCTCTTGGGGTGAAAAGCATGTCACGATTTTATTACGCATCGATTTCACTGTTTATTCAAAATACTGAATATTTTCTCCGTATACTTATGCGCTATGGTATGTATGCTTATGTTAGTTGATTCTGAGTTTTGCTATTAAGTCCCCGGTGATTCTACATTACCCATTAGCTCATTGTGCGAGCCGCTTGGCATATTATGGATAACGTTATTTGGTTGACACCCCACTCACCTCGCGAGTGCATAGTTACCGTCTTCTTTATCATGTTTGTGAGGAACATGTGTCTAAATGGTCTTACCCATGTGAAATGATTTCACCGCTGAGGTAGGACGTAAGGGGCGTGGAACAGTCAGTAGGTTTGGGTAGTGGCTCATTACTTTAACATGTAATTGTATACAATACTATACCTTGCGCATGTTGACAACTGAAATCTTTATCCATTGTGCGGATTTACAAAGATGCTTTGAAACTACAACTGATTACTCAATCCATTGTGCGGATTAAAACTGTTTTCTATGATAAACTTATATCCACTTGTGCGGATTAAAACTGTTTTCTATGACAAACTTATATCTACTTGTGCGGATTAAAACTGCTTCTATGACAAACTTTGATGTACTCATAAAACCTGTGAACTCACCAACTATTCAATAGTTGACCTTCTCATTTACATGCTTTTCAGGAAATAGCAAGTAAGATTGGAACTTTAGAAGGCACCTCAAGTAACTGCATTCAACACGTTTTTCCTTATCATGTCAATTTGTGTTTTGGACAAACTTTATATTTTTGGAACAAGATGAATCTTTTGTAAACTTTTTATGCTATGACGATTGTGTGTTGTCTTCTACCTTACGCAATGAAATCTTTAGCTGCGATATCCCGTATTTCCGCTTTAGCGGGGTGTGACAGACTAACGTTTTTCAATTTACAGGAATCATACCTGATTCCATGAGTTTGACAACACTAAATATGTCATAGTATCATATTCGTGAGCGCCACTACGAATCACCACGGATTCTAGTGTATAGATCATGTCCAATAAACTTACAATGAATCACCATGCCTTTTTCTTGAAATGAAAGCAGAAATAGCAATTATATATTGCCTATTTCTAATCCACCGAAAGAAAACGGAAACAACAATTATACTTTGTCTATTTCACGTTTCCATATCTCAATTACGAATAGCAATTATACTTTGCCTATTCCCTACAATCAATATGAATAACAATTATACTTTGCCTATTCCATTATTTTAACATGAATAGCAAGTTTACCTTACCTATTCAATCATTCACCATAAATAGCAATTCTATCTTGCCTATTCAATCATTCAACATGAATAGCAATTCTACCTTGCCTATTCAATCATTAAACATGAATAGCAATTCTACCTTGCCTATTCAATCATTTCAAGGATACACGAGAATAACAATTATACCTTGCATATTCCTCCTTTTCAATTATGAATAGCAATTCTACTTTGCCTATTCATCAATATGAATAGCAAATCTACATTGCTTATTCATTACATTCTAATATAAACAAGAATAGTAATTATATTTTGCCTATTCTACGTTATCAATTAAAGCTAGTGCCTATGGATCCATTACATTTACTAACATAGTGCGTATTAAAACCAATTCATACCTCCAGAATATTCCCCTCCGGATATACAACTTTCGGAATATCCCCCTCCGGGTTTATAACTTCCGAAATATACCCCTCCGGATATATAACTTCTGGAATATACCTCTCTCGGTATATAACTTCCGGAATATACCACTCCCGGTATATAACTTCTGGAATATACCCCTCCCGGTATATAACTTCCGTAATATACCTCTCCGGGTATATAACTTCCAGAATATACCCCTCCCGATATATAACTTTCGGAATATACCCCTCCCGGTATATAACTTCCGGAACATCCCCGGATCCGGATCCAACCCAATTCCGGATCCAACCCAATTCCGGATCCTAATTTAATTCTGGAACCCATACAGGATCCAATCAAATCCAGAACTATACTCCGGGACCTCGATACCGGGTATTCGATACCGGGTATTCGATTTCTTGGTTGAATTCATTTCAATACACATATACCAAGTCATTCACATAGTTTGCACCCAATAACTTACTCAATTTTAGTTAAAAATATTTGAAAGAAGATGAACTCACCTGGGATTTACAGTCGATACACAAAACAGAGATCCAACTTCACTTCTTGCCAATAACTCAAATCAGGAACCTAATCACAGATAGAATATATCTATCAAACTGGAAAAGAATTTGTCCAACAATTCCAAAACCCTTATCGATTGTATTCAGTTCTTTCTTCTCCCTCTCTGTTAACCAACTCCAACAACAAAACAATTGAGATATCCCTAAACTTCCAGCTGACTTCCCCTTTTTATCTCAAGATTCACATTTTCAGATTTTACCCAAAACTATTGCCAAATAACAAAATCAACCCTCAACATTCATAATTTCACGAATCTCTTAACACTTTGGTCAATTACACTTTGACCCTTCAACACATAAATCGTACATTTTGTCTAAAATAACTCCTTCTCATTAAATAAACATCCTCCTAAAATATACAATAATAATGGAAATTTCGAGATGTTACAGTTTGCTATGTCTGAGCGCTCTAGGATGGAAGCGAAGTCATTTGGCTCTGCGTAGTTTACTGGAGTTGGGGATTGTAGGGGTGGTTCTACGTTGGTTACTTCCTCTGCAATGCTCTGCAGATGGGACTTGTGTTTCTGGGTTCGCATTTTCTTCTTTGGCTTTGAGGCTCCTTCCTCAGAGGTTGTTGATTTGCGTTTATTTTTCTTCTCCTTCTGAGGAGAGGGTGCTGAAGAGGCTACCATAGTTTGTTCTAGGGTGGTTGTTGGGGTTGTTTAGTGCTAGCAGAGGCAATTTCTTTAGCATCCTTGGCTTTTGGAGCCTTTTTCTTCCTTTCCACTTGTTTTGGTGGTTGCTCTGTGACAGGTGATGGGGGTGCAAAGCTCTCTGCAGTAGATCTTGCTAACCTTACCCGTTCATTCTTTTTCCTGTGCTTCTTAACATCCACAGCCCATTCCTCCTCACTCATTCTTTCAACTACTTCATATCCTAAAGGGGCTCCTATGCATGGTGGGTCACAGGACTCGGTTTGGGAATCCTGTGTGCACGCACGTACACTCTCTTTAGTTCTACGGCTGAAACATATATCAACATTTTTTCTGACAGAGGTCTGCAGTACCTGTAGCCATCTGTGTGGATGGTTGGGGCCATTCTCAGTAAGGGATAAGTCTTCACAATTTCTCACTCCATAGGCCATCTTTCGGCTGTCAGCAGAGGCTCTAGCAGAACGCCCAAAGTCCTCTGGAATTGTAGAGCAGGTAGCTGACCCTTTCCCTTCTTTCCTTTTGCCCTTTGTGTGGATTGTCTGTGGTCAATTGTGGCTATTAATTCTTGCATCATCAGAGCAGCATAGTCTAAGGGTAGGTCGTAGTATACACCATACATTATTGATAGAATCTGGTGTGAGCTCTGGTCTGGGCTTCCAACTTTCCTAGTGAGACATCGGTTAAGGATTGAAAATAAGGTATTCCACAGAGGGGGGTAGTCTATTTCTCCTAAAATCGTTTCTCTTGGTCAAGTGGGTGTTATATCCCAACACCTCTGCAAACGTACAGAGGTCTACGTTAGAGGGTTCCTCAGCATACTGCTTATTCCCTAAAAGTCCTCTCGTAGGAAGTTCGAATTCATATGAGAGCATGGTTCTATTGAAGCCTATGTTGATGGTCTGAGAGTTGTCGGGTTTTGACAAATATCCATTTATCAGCTTGGTTTCAGGGTCATAGTAGCAGCTCTGCCAGAATTGGTTCAGATACCTGGCAGGGATTTTAGTGACATTTTTGGTTAATAAATGTCTGAGAGGATGTTTTTCTAGTATATTTATCAGTATGGCCTGTTCTTCTCCAAAGGCATTTCTATTGTTGACCAGGTAATGATTGTTGGGTTTTAGTGGGAGGGAGTTCTCGAAAAAATCATTGTCCATGAAATCTTGCAGATGGGTAGTGGGTGCGTGTTGAACAGAGTTTTCACTGTTTTCAGTTTCCAGGAGGATTCTGGGAGTGCTCAGATGGAGCAGGGGAGTTCTCAGGGGTGTTGTTGGTCGCCATTGAAGGAGTTCTTCGAAGAAATGGGAAGAAAATCATATATTTGCAGGTTCTTCCAAAGGTTTGCCGAAGAAATCGGAGACAAAGGAATCGTAAAGTTGAAGAAAGAGGGTAAAAATGGGTTTTATAGTGGGTGAATTTGGATAGAATTTGGGCGGTAAAAAGCGAATTCTATAAATTTTGGAATCCGCACTTGAGTGTACAGCTGGGTTCAACGCTTTAGTCCTGTCGTATGGCACGCACGTCCAATAGAAACGTGACACGTCAAAAGTGGCGGTGCACGATGGAACGTCGTGTGGCACCCATTAATGCTGAGCGCGTGGGAGTTTTTATGTCCAAATGACTGTCACGTTTGAAAATAACCCACACCTCAGAAGATTTCAAAACACAGAAGCTTGCAAGTGTTAGAAACTTACAGAAGCTCTGTGGTGGAATGAGCTCTGTAATTTGAGACCTTCTAATTTCTCAATACTTGCACCTTTACCAAAAACATTTTTAAATTCAATTAGAATGATTGATAGAGCATTCGTACGAAATTCTCAGTAGCAGAGACCTTAGTTCACAGAAGCTCTGTCAATCGCCGCATAGGCTCTATGACTGAAAATTTCTAATTACGGAAAGCTCATAAAACATTTTGATCATCCAAAGTTTTGATTGTTTTAAACTGTGTTTCTAGGACATATTTTGAAAGAGGTGTCCTAGAAGAATGTTTTGGAAAGAGGATTTGTTCGAGGAATTTACTCTGGGTTTCTCCTTTGTTCGGCATGGTCTCTGACTTCTGTTGGTTTGTTCGACCAAAGATCCTCTTTGGCTCCCCCTTGAAAGATCAACCTCTGTAGATCATAACAGTGTCTCCTTCTTCTCCCCCTTGACCTATGCTTGGAGCAGATATTGATAGGTGGAGCACAAAACATAGATCAAGCTCATCAGAGGTTCTGTTAGAGTGGACAGAGGCTCTATTGAGTACAGAACTTTGAGAGGTAAAAAATTTACATACTGAAAGATTCAAATATTCACATATATATAGGAGGACTTAATCTCACTTACAGAGGGATTTAGCTCATGTTTAGCATACCTAACTTACCCACCAAAAATAGGAATCTTTTCTCATCAAGTGCTTTGGAGAATAAGTCCGAAAGCTGATATTCTGTAGACACAAAGTACATCTCTATGGTGCCCTGTTCAACTTGATGCTTTAAAAAGTTGTACCTGATATCTATGTGTTTTGTCTTGAAGTGTTGCACAGGGTTGGCAGAGATCGCAATGGCGCTTTTGGAGTCATAGAGGATTGGTATCTTTTGGATGTTTAGACCATAGTCTTTTAGCTGAGTTCTCATCTACAGAACGTGTGAACAACAACATGCAGCAGCAACGTATTCTACTTCTGTTGTGGATGTTAACACGCAGTTCTGCTTCTTAGAAGTCCAGCTTACCAATTTACCACCTAGGAATTGGCAACTCCTAGAGGTACTTTTCATATCTAGCTTACAACCTTCATAATCTGAATCTGTATAAGCCATAAGATCAAAGCCAGAGTTCTTTGGATACCAGAGACCAAGATTCTTGGTCCTTTAGGGTGCGTTTGGTACACTAGATAGGACATAACATAACAGAACATGGATCACTGTCCCATGTTTGGCAGGACTTTTATGTGGAACAGACAGGAACAAGGTAGAACAAAGTGGAACAGGCTTGTTCCACCCACACCCCATGGAACAAGCTGGAACAAGGTGGAATAGACTTGTGTTTTACCAATATAACCTTAAAATAAAATCTAATTCTCTTCTAAAACATCAGATACACGTTCTATTTTAATTTTTATTTCATTTTTTAAATTTATTTATTGTATTTTATCTAATATTATCTGTTCTGTTCTGTCCAGTTCTGTCTACCAAACACTGAACAACTATTATGTCCTGTTTTGTTCTGTCCAGTCCCATCCTATCCTGTTCTATCCTGTCTAGGTACCAAACGCACCCTTAAGATATCTAAAGATTCTCTTGACAACAAATAGGTGGGATTCTTTGGGGTTAGCTTGATACCTTGCACAGAGACATGTGGCATACATTATGTCTGGCCTACTAGCAGTTAAGTATAGAGGAGACCCGATCATGCCTCTATAGAGCTTGCACTCAACAGATTTTCCTTCTGGATCAGAGTGTAACTTAGATCCAGTGGCCATGGGGGTCTTCATGACAGAGGCATCAGAGAGTTTGAATTTTGAAAGTATGTTAGAGACATATTTTGATTGATTTATAAAGATTCCCTTTGATGACTGTTTGACTTGGAGTCCTAGGAACAAGTTTAATTCTCCCATCATACTCATTTCAAACTCACTATGCATAAATTTTTCAAAGTCTATGCAATATTTTGAATTAGTAGAGCAAAAAATAATGCCGTCCATATATATTTAGACAAGTAGAATCTCATCACCTTTTCTCTTAAAGAACAAAGTTGTATCTGTAGTACCTCTTTCGAACTCATTAACAAGGAGAAAGGTTGAAAGGCGTTCATACCATGCTCTTGGGGCCTGTTTGAGTCCATACAGCGCCTTATCTAGATAGTAGACATGGTTGGGGTATTTAGCACTTTCGAACCCTTGTGGTTATTGGACATATACTTCTTCTTGAATCTGTCCGTTTAGAAAGGCAGATTTGGCGTCCATTTGAAATACCTTAAACCCTATGTGGGCTGCAAAGGCTAAGAAAATTCTTATCGCTTCGAGCCGTGCGACAGGGGCAAAGGTCTCTTCATAGTCAATTCCTTCTATTTGACAGTATCCCTTAGCCACCAGTCTTGCCTTGTTTCTGATGACCACTCTATCCTCATCCTTCTTGTTTCTGAAGACTCATTTGGTCCCTATTGCAGTTTTCCCTTTTGGCAGAGGAACAAGGGTCCAAACTTGGTTTCTCTCAAATTGGAAAAGCTCTTCTTGCATTGCTTCCACCCAATTTGGATCTTCCAGAGCTTCAGAAACTTTCTTAGGTTCGATCACGCTGATAAAATTTGTGAAGAAACAAAAGTTAGCAGTTGCAGATCGTGTCTTGACATTGTCAGAAGGATTGCCTATGATTTGGATTTGAGGATGATCCTTTGTCCACATAGACATCCTTGAGAGATGGTCATTTTAGCATCGAGTTGAACTTCTGTTGTTGCACACGATGGTTCTGGTTCAACTTCTGTGGTTGATGGTACTTCTGTGCTTCTGCTAGGAGTTTCAGCTTGAGGTATTTCAATAAGGGTAGGAATTGAATCCTCTGAGGATGTTGAGACAGAATCCTCATTTTCCTCTAGTGTTGATTTCTCTGTTGTTGCAGGTGTTGGAGTTTCCAGTGCCTCTGTTGTTGAGTCATTGTTCACAATACCCTCTGCTTGCTCCCCCTCAGCATTTGTACCTACACAATTAATGGAAGAGGGTGAAGAATTTGAGGGACCAGT
The DNA here is from genome assembly GCA_033807775.1 of Saussurea involucrata. Classification (NCBI taxonomy): domain Eukaryota; kingdom Viridiplantae; phylum Streptophyta; class Magnoliopsida; order Asterales; family Asteraceae; genus Saussurea; species Saussurea involucrata. The sequence goes on from CM066326.1 coordinate 19,506,932, forward strand.
GAGTGACATACCTTGATTTTTCTGGTCAGCAGAGGATGTTTCTCCAGAGGTGTAATAACCAGGTATTTTACTTTTATTATTTTAAGTTTCATGTTAACTATTTCTTGAGGATAAGAGTCAATAGATAAGTTAAATTGTTAAATTGGTAGTTTAGAAGTTTAAATGGTCAAGTGTTATAAGTTGAGGGTTGAATTGGTACTTATGACCAAACTTCTTACAAACCGACTCATATTAGATATTAGGATGAGAAATCAGATTTTTCAAGATGATGTGTGTGAGTTTGAGAGTTGAGAAACAAAATCAGAGAATTGGAGAGGTAGAGAAAGAAATTGAGAGAAAGAAGGGAAGAAGAAGAAGATTTCTGCAGGTATGTTCCTTTATCTTCTTCATTTTGGTTTAAGAATCTTTGCAATTCTTGTAAGAGTTGTGTATAACTGAAATCAAAAGATTAGGTAAATGATTTTGGGATGGATTGTTATGAGTCTTGTTCTTTCAATAAAGTGATACCTTTGAACTTATTGTTAAAGTTCATATTATTCCATGGATGCAGTTTTAAAGCTTTTGGGTTTAAAAGTGACAAATCAATGGATGAAATTAGAGGGATTTTGATGTTTAAAAAGGTTGGTATTGGTTTTAAAAGGTCTATAGTACTCAAAAATGTTGATTTGGGGAAGTTTAGAACTGATTTGGGAAGGTTTGGGTTTGAGAAAACCTTGATTTTTGGAGAAAAGTTCGTGCAGGTTTTTGGAACAGAGTTCCGCGCCGATGGATCGGCGCCGAGCAGTTGGCGCCGGCTTCTGTTTGGTTTTGCAAAATTTTCCTAACTTTTGGCCGTTTTAGTTTAAAGTCGAGGCATCGTTTAGTAAGTTGTTTGAGGTATTGTTAAGGGTATTTGGATGTATAATTAGACAATTTAATACCATCTTATGTGTCAAATTCAAGTTGTTCGGTTTTGACTTGGTTACATTTTAGGAGTGTTTTGGTGAGTTGCTAAGATTGCTATTCATCATAGTAAGTCTTGTATGCATATAGATATGTGATATTCTACCAATATGAATGTATTACAGGATCGGTTATTCCTCGTTAGTGTGGTGTTGACATTTGTGGTATTGCTAATAGTACTGTGTGCAAGTACGGGTGACTTCAAGTTATCATAAGGTGAGTTTTACTTCAAAAGTATTTTACTGGAATACATTTATGTGGTTAAATAAAGGGTTGATAAAGTGTATGAATATGTCATACGTGTGTGTGATTATGATGTATTTATATATCATGAATTACGTGAGTATTATATTGGGATATAATACGTGGCCGGGCGTAGGACCGGTGTGTTAATTGGCTCGCAACCAATGTATTTGGCCAATGGTGGAGGGATAAGGTGATACGGGTGATAAAACTCTTGAATGGTATTTGATATGCGTGTGAAGATTATACAAAAGATTTATTAAAACTAACCGGGATTTCCTCACTAGACTGTTTAGTCTAACCCTCATTTTGTTTTAAAACATGTTTTCCAGGTGGTGATTCGAGTAAAGATCCAGTAGTTAGATAAATGGAGGGATAGCTTTTGTGGAGATGATCATTATGAAATTTTGGATGTTTTGTACATATAACTTCATCGTTAGTTATTTTGTAACTTAATTATGAAAAAGCTTGTAATGTGTTTTTCTTGTTTATATTAGCCAGAATTTGGGGACCGAATGTGAACTATGAATTACTTTTGGTGTGAATGTGTTATGAAATATATGTTATATGGATATTTTGTTAGCGGGTTGTTACAAGAGGCTCTGGGAACTTCAGCAGAGAGATCAACATCATCATTGAACATTTCTTCAAATAGCAGATTAAGCTCTGCTTCTCTTGATTTAGAAACGCCAGAGGTTTCTTTGTTCAGTCCGAGTTCTGAACTAATTTGTTCAGAAGTCTTTTGGAAAGAGTCGTCAAAAGAAACATTAATGTTTTTCATAATTGATCGAGTTCGCATAACGTAGACTCTATAGGCCTTGGAAGTGGCAGAGTACCCGATGAATTTGCCTTCATATGCCTTAACGTCAAACTTTCCTCGAGTTTCTCTGTTGTTGAGGACAAAGCATTTGCATCCAAATACGTGAAAGAACTAGATATTGGGCTATCTTTGGTTTATCAAATGATATGGTGTCTTGATGTGTGTTTTCACCACTGTTGATCGATTCTGAGTGAAGCATGCAGTGGAAACAGCTTCTGCCCAAAAAGAGATGGGTAATCCAGATGCCGTAAGCATGGTTCTTGTAGCCTCCACAAGCGTGCGATTTTTGCGTTCAACCACGCCATTTTGTTGTGGAGTACGTGCAATAGAGAAGTTTTGTGAGATCCCTTCCTCTGTTAGATAAGCTTCAATGGTGGAGTTTTGAACTCTGTACCGTTGTCGCTTCTTAGCTTTTGCACCCTGCACTCATAGAGAACCTGAATTCTTTTCATTAGTTTAATCAAGATGTTTGGAACATCTGACTTCTTTCGGACAAATTCTACCCAAGTGTATCTAGAATATTCATCGACCAATACCAGCATATATTTCTTGCCACCTAGGCTCTGTGTAGCAATGGGACTGCAGAGGTCGACATGAAGCATGTACAGAGGCCTAGTGCAGGATACATCAGACTTGCCTTTATGGGAATCTCTTTTGAGTTTTCCCATTTCACAGACAGAGCACGGATGATCTTTGTTAAATTTAACATTTAGCAAACCTTTCACTAGATCAAGCTTTACAAGTTTATCGAGGGTATGGAAGTTTAGATGGCAGAACCTGTTGTGCCATAACCATGCTTCTTCATTCTTGCATGAGACAAGACAAATCTTGTCATCTTTGTTCTTGGCCTTAAAATTCATGAGATACATGTCACCTCTTCTTTCGGCTCGTAGAAGTTCTATGTAAGTGTCCTCTCCAAGTAGAGAGCAATAAGTTCTCTTAAACTTCACATCAAAACCTGTGTCGCAGAGTTGGCTTACACTTAGAAGGTTGTGCTTAAGGCCATTCACATATGCAACTTTGCACACGGTTATATCTTCTTTCTTTATGACTCTGTAGCCTCTGATGTACCCCTTTTTGTTATCTCCAAAGGTTACAGATCCTCTTCCAAGTTTGTCTTTGTACGAGGATAGTAAACCTCTGTCGCCAGTCATGTGCCTCGAGCACCCGGAGTCTAGGTACCAGATGGGCACATACTGCTTCTGCAACAAAATTAGAGAGATTAGGTACCCATTTCCAAATGGGTCCAGCTTTGTTAGGGGGCTTTAAGGTTGCCTTAGCATCCTTTGTTTTGGTTTTATCTTTTTTTTGAAGAACCATTTTGTTTCTTCTTACCCTTTAATTTTGCATTCTTTGCTTTGGGTTTAGAGAGGAAACAGTGAGGACCAGAGAAATGTTGATTTAGTTGATACATGAGTTCAAAGAAATGACAGTACTCAATTTGTGAAGAAATTTGCTTAAACTTTTCATTGAAAACATTGAACATGGGTACAAAGGCTTTATATTTGTAATCTCTCCTAGCATCAGACTTTCTATTACAGAAGGACCTATCTAGGCTAGATTTATTTTTTGAAAAATCTCTCTTCAGAGTCGCCTTCTGCTGTACCCATCTTTTGTGGTGAACCTCTGCCGATTTCACTGTCACCGAAGAAAAAGACTTGTTATTTTCAATCCATTTTCCTTTTTGTTGCCAAGTGAGTGTTTTTTGAGTTAGCCTTAAAGGTTTTGAAACTGTTGGATTTTGAGAGGATCTTTTCTTTTCTTCTTTGATTTTCTCAAGTTCAAGAGAAGTTTTTGCTTGTATACACATATCCAGAAAGTCTGGGCAGATAGGAACACTTGTGAATTTCTCCTTTGGGGGAATAGTTCTATTAAGAATGCCAGAAGGAAGCTTAAATTCCTCTGATTCACAAGGAACTATCTCTGAGTCGTCAGAGTCAGTCTAGGATTTGACAGAGGTTGAGTCATCCTCGTATACAGAGGGTGGACCACAGGAGTCTCTGTCGTCAGAGGCTGGACTTTCTGTGCATGTGTCATACTCACTTTCTTCCTTGTTTTTGGGAATATCTTCTAAAACTTTGGAAGGGTTTACTAAGATTTTGTCACAGAGATCTTGTTTGACAGAGAATGCATCATGACTTTCGTAAAAGTTGTTTTTACCAATTTTTTTCAACTCATTTTCTGAAATGTGTTGCAATTTTTCTTCTGTAGAAGCAGGAACAAATTCAGGTGCCTCTGCAGATAGCTCCTTTTCAGAATCTATAGTGCATACAAAGGCAACATGCGTCTGAGTCTCTGGGTCACCAAACTTGAAGATTCCTATCTGATCCTGAGTTTTCAGATATTTCTTTGGCTTGGAGTCTCTTTTGACAGAGTCTGAAGATGGTAAATCTGTGTTATGATACCATACATTGATCATCTTCAGAGGTTTTCTCTTGTGAGGTTTGCCAGAGGTTTTTTGCCTTTTGTTTACAGAGAGTAAGTTTGGAAAGCCTGGTTTTAGAGTATCACCAACATAGAATAGAGAAGAGAGGGACTTGTCTCTTTTGGTTCATGTATAAGGATCCACATGACAGAAGCCAATTCCCCTTGAGAGATAGTCATTTTAGCATCGAGTTGAACTTCTGTTGTTGCACACGATGGTTCTGGTTCAACTTCTGTGGTTGATGGTACTTCTGTGCTTCTGCTAGGAGTTTCAGCTTGAGGTATTTCAATAAGGGTAGGTATTGAATCCTCTGAGGATGTTGAGACAGAATCCTCATTTTCCTCTAGTGTTGATTTCTCTGTTGTTGCAGGTGTTGGAGTTTCCAGTGCCTCTGTTGTTGAGTCATTGTTCACAATACCCTCTGCTTGCTCCCCCTCAGCATTTGTACCTACACAATTAATGGAAGAGGGTGAAGAATTTGAGGGACCAGTGAGTGACATACCTTGATTTTTCTGGTAAGCAGAGGATGTTTCTCCAGAGGCTCTGGGAACTTCAGCAGAGAGATCAACATCATCATTGAACATTTCTTCAAATAGCAGATTAAGCTCTGCTTCTCTTGATTTAGAAACGCCAGAGGTTTCTTTGTTCAGTCCGAGTTCTGAACTAATTTGTTCAGAAGTCTTTTGGAAAGAGTCGTCAAAAGAAACATTAATGTTTTCCATAATTGATCGAGTTCGCAGAACGTAGACTCTATAGGCCTTGGAAGTGGCAGAGTACCTGATGAATTTGCCTTCATATGCCTTAACGTCAAACTTTCCTCGAGTTTCTCTGTTGTTGAGGACAAAGCATTTGCATCCAAATACGTGAAAGAACTAGATATTGGGCTATCTTTGGTTTATCAAATGATATGGTGTCTTGATGTGTGTTTTCACCACTGTTGATCGATTCTGAGTGAAGCATGCAGTGGAAACAGCTTCTGCCCAAAAAGAGATGGGTAATCCAGATGCCGTAAGCATGGTTCTTGTAGCCTCCACAAGCGTGCGATTTTTGCGTTCAACCACGCCATTTTGTTGTGGAGTACGTGCAATAGAGAAGTTTTGTGAGATCCCTTCCTCTGTTAGATAAGCTTCAATGGTGGAGTTTTGAACTCTGTACCGTTGTCGCTTCTTAGCTTTTGCACCCTGCACTCATAGAGAACCTGAATTCTTTTCATTAGTTTAATCAAGATGTTTGGAACATCTGACTTCTTTCGGACAAATTCTACCCAAGTGTATCTAGAATATTCATCGACCAATACCAGCATATATTTCTTGCCACCTAGGCTCTGTGTAGCAATGGGACTGCAGAGGTCGACATGAAGCATGTACAGAGGCCTAGTGCAGGATACATCAGACTTGCCTTTATGGGAATCTCTTTTGAGTTTTCCCATTTCACAGACAGAGCACGGATGATCTTTGTTAAATTTAACATTTAGCAAACCTTTCACTAGATCAAGCTTTACAAGTTTATCGAGGGTATGGAAGTTTAGATGGCAGAACCTGTTGTGCCATAACCATGCTTCTTCATTCTTGCATGAGACAAGACAAATCTTGTCATCTTTGTTCTTGGCCTTAAAATTCATGAGATACATGTCACCTCTTCTTTCGGCTCGTAGAAGTTCTATGTAAGTGTCCTCTCCAAGTAGAGAGCAATAAGTTCTCTTAAACTTCACATCAAAACCTGTGTCACAGAGTTGGCTTACACTTAGAAGGTTGTGCTTGAGGCCATTCACATATGCAACTTTGCACACGGTTATATCTTCTTTCTTTATGACTCCGTAGCCTCTGATGTACCCCTTTTTGTTATCTCCAAAGGTTACAGATCCTCTTCCAAGTTTGTCTTTGTACGAGGATAGTAAACCTCTGTCGCCAGTCATGTGCCTCGAGCACCCGGAGTCTAGGTACCAGATGGGCACATACTGCTTCTGCAACAAAATTAGAGAGATTAGGTACCCATTTCCAAATGGGTCCAGCTTTGTTAGGGGGCTTTAAGGTTGCCTTAGCATCCTTTGTTTTGGTTTTATCTTTTTTTTGAAGAACCATTTTGTTTCTTCTTACCCTTGAATTTTGCATTCTTTGCTTTGGGTTTAGAGAGGAAACAGTGAGGACCAGAGAAATGTTGATTTAGTTGATACATGAGTTCAAAGAAATGACAGTACTCAATTTGTGAAGAAATTTGCTTAAACTTTTCATTGAAAACATTGAACATGGGTACAAAGGCTTTATATTTGTAATCTCTCCTAGCATCAGACTTTCTATTACAGAAGGACCTATCTAGGCTAGATTTATTTTTTGAAAAATCTCTCTTCAGAGTCGCCTTCTGCTGTACCCATCTTTTGTGGTGAACCTCTGCCGATTTCACTGTCACCGAAGAAAAAGACTTGTTATTTTCAATCCATTTTCCTTTTTGTTGCCAAGTGAGTGTTTTTTGAGTTAGCCTTAAAGGTTTTGAAACTGTTGGATTTTGAGAGGATCTTTTCTTTTCTTCTTTGATTTTCTCAAGTTCAAGAGAAGTTTTTGCTTGTATACACATATCCAGAAAGTCTGGGCAGATAGGAACACTTGTGAATTTCTCCTTTGGGGGAATAGTTCTATTAAGAATGCCAGAAGGAAGCTTAAATTCCTCTGATTCACAAGGAACTATCTCTGAGTCGTCAGAGTCAGTCTAGGATTTGACAGAGGTTGAGTCATCCTCGTATACAGAGGGTGGACCACAGGAGTCTCTGTCGTCAGAGGCTGGACTTTCTGTGCATGTGTCATACTCACTTTCTTCCTTGTTTTTGGGAATATCTTCTAAAACTTTGGAAGGGTTTACTAAGATTTTGTCACAGAGATCTTGTTTGACAGAGAATGCATCATGACTTTCGTAAAAGTTGTTTTTACCAATTTTTTTCAACTCATTTTCTGAAATGTGTTGCAATTTTTCTTCTGTAGAAGCAGGAACAAATTCAGGTGCCTCTGCAGATAGCTCCTTTTCAGAATCTATAGTGCATACAAAGGCAACATGCGTCTGAGTCTCTGGGTCACCAAACTTGAAGATTCCTATCTGATCCTGAGTTTTCAGATATTTCTTTGGCTTGGAGTCTCTTTTGACAGAGTCTGAAGATGGTAAATCTGTGTTATGATACCATACATTGATCATCTTCAGAGGTTTTCTCTTGTGAGGTTTGCCAGAGGTTTTTTGCCTTTTGTTTACAGAGAGTAAGTTTGGAAAGCCTGGTTTTAGAGTATCACCAACATAGAATAGAGAAGAGAGGGACTTGTCTCTTTTGGTTCATGTATAAGGATCCACATGACAGAAGCCAATTCCCCTTCTTCCTATTTGGGTATTCACCTTCTCATATACCTTATGTGCGTCTTGATACCTTTTAATTAGGAGATCTCTGTCAAGTAGATCTTGGTGAAGAACTTCTCTTTCTCTTTGAAAAACGTTTTTAAGAGCAAGTATATTGATCCTGTCACTCTCATTATCCGAAAGTTCTTTGGTTTTGACTTTTAAGGCTAAATCAAGATTGGAAATCTTCTCTTTCAAAGGTTTTAGTTCTTTATGCCAATTTGATTCAAGATCTTCTTTTTTTAAACTTATTTTTGCATTTTCCTAAGTCAGAAGTCTAGCTTCTCTCTCATAGAAGGCAAGCTTTTTCTTAACATCATCACAAGTCTTTTTAAGTTCAGTGAGATCTTCTGTAAGTTTAAGTAAATTAGCTTCAGTTTTATTAGAACTGCTGACCTCTGCCATTCCACAGAACAAAGCGTTTTTCTTTTCTTCCTCATCAGAGGATTCATCAGACACCCAATTCTCTTGTTCAACCATAAGAGATTTTTGAGTGTAGTATTCTGCCTTCTTTTTGTAAAAGGCAGAATCTCTTTGGGGTCTGTTGGGTTTGCTTCTGCAGTCAACTGCATAATGGCCTGGCTTGCCACAGTTGAAGCACCCTGAGTTATGTGGTGCATTTCTAGCTCTGTCGTTCTGCCTCTGTTGGTGATCTCCACCTCCCTTCTGTTCATAACCTCTGTCATGCGAATCCTCTCTTCCTTGGTTCCTCTGCTCATACCCTTGTAGTGGCCCATGGTTCTGATATTTGCCACCTCTGTCATCTCTCCCATCTCTTTCATACCCAGACTTCTTCCTGAAACCTCTGATCCCGAACACTTTGGTCAGTAAATCTAGTGATTTAGCTATATAGGCCATCGTTGCCTCTTTCTTATCTACCAGATCCTCTTCATCACTATCAACCACCAGAACCTTCTTTTTCTTCTTCTCCTTCTCCTCCAGAGCCTTTTCCTTCTTTGGCTTTTCATGCACCTCTGTAGCTTTACCCACGAGTGCCAGAGGTCCACCTATCTGGGCTTTCGTCTGGGCTATTTGGCTTTCTTGTGCGGCCAAGGTGCCATAGAGGTCTGAGAGGGTCCAATTATCCAGGTCTTGATTTGTTTGTAAAGACATGGATAGTTGAAGCCACTCATCATTCATGCTCTTGAGGAACATGACATTGTTTTTCTTAGAGGTTCTGTGGATGCCAAACTTCTTGCACTTGTTTATCAACGAGTTGAATCTGTCATAAGTGTTCTGCAGAGTTTCTGACGGCAGAGTTTTGAATGCGTAGTACTCATTTATACACTGAGCCCTTCTATTCTTCTGGGTTTTGGCTCCACATTCTAGCTACTTCTCCAGCTCTCTCCACATATCATAGGGAGTTTCACAGGCATCCAAGGATTGAAAAAGGATATTAGGTATGGCCATTATCAGAAGTTGTTTTGCCTTCTTTGCCCATTCATATTTTTCCCACTCCTGTGGGGACCACTTATCGATGTCTTTTGGCTTATCGTACTGTCCAACCTCTTGTGTGTTTTCAGTAGCAGGTACTCTAGGGACTGTTACCATGGGAACATATGGTGGATTGTAGAGATAAGTGATTAGTTCTTTGTCAACTCCTTCAAAGAAGTGAATCATATGGATTTTCCACCGAGGATACTCATCTCTGAGAAGAGTTGGGGGCTTGGTCAAAGAACCAGCAGTAAAGAAATTTGCTGTGTTCGCCATTTTTAAGTAGTTTAAAAAAGGAACAGAAAACATAGTGTGAAGGAAGGTCCTTCAGTTGATGGGATTGACTTGAAATATGAGTTTAGACTTTTAAATATTTGAACAAAGCACTTTGTCGAAGCATTTTAACAAGATAACAGTGTCTATTTAGCTGTTAAGGTCGAATTGGTCGAGAAAAACAGAGGCTGTTTTGAAGCTGAATAATAAAGTTTAAAATCGATCTAGAAACCTACCAAAAACAAGTCGAGATCATTGCAGAGTGGATCCTTTGATATTGAGAATCAAAGTACGCGCTGATACCAATTGTTGATCCCACTTTACGACTCAACAATGATACAAACCACAAAAGTTCTAAAACAGAGTATAAATATAGTTGTGTGCGGAAGCGATTAAGAACATATTGGGTTTGATTGATGGTAGATAACACACAAAATAGAAGAGTGAAAGCTATAAATAACAATGATATTGCTCAATGATTCATCTCTACTGATTCTTCAGGATTACACCAAGAACACTTCCCAGTATGTGAAATAAATATAATTTCTCTAAGCAGGTGTGTGTGTTGTGCAATTGTTACTAGAAAAGGTCTGGTAAAACCTCCTATTTATACATACAACAGAGGACAAACAGTACACAGGTACAGGAAACAAGTTTGTGGGACAGATCCTAGTACACGTTAATGTAGTGCGCCGCTATCTGCAAAAGTTGTGACCTATCTGATAATGACACGTGGAAAGTAGATGATCACGCTTTGTACTATTGATCTTCAAGATCTTCGTACAATAGAGGCACGTGAGGGGCACGCTTGTCCTTGTCTTTGTCTTCATTCAACATATTTAGTTCTTCATATCACAGAGGCTCTGTCAAGAGTGACAGAGGCTCTGTGACATTGTCCTCTGTTGATCTTCTGATGGTTGACAAGTGAAGGTTCTGTGTCCTTGGTGTTCGGCAGAGGCTTCTGCCAGAGTTCTTCCTTAGCCTATTTTTCAATACTTTTCTATTAACAGAAGTTGGAGCTAACATATTACAAATGAACTTCCCAACCTTGCTTAATCTCTATGCAAGATATTTATATTACAACACAATAAACTCTAATTACATTGACTTTATACTAAAACTACTTTGACTTTTACTTTGACTTTACAATATTTGACAAATACATTGACTTTATCACTAAATCTTGAATACAATATAATGCTCTAACATTCACTTTAGGTCCCTCTAGTTTTTAGGCTATCATTTCATGTATTTGGGGTTTTTCACGTGTTTTTGCATGTTTTTACTGTTTTTTCACACTTATTGTCTCGGTTGTTTCAAGTATTTATTTAAAGTAATTTTTTCCATTTTAAGTTATTTAATTGGGAAATTAATTAAAAGATCAATTATTTGAATTCATCTTCCCCACTGAAACGGATACAGTGCATCTAAACAGATAAATCTATTACGGGTAGGCGTCCTGGACGCTAGTGATCCAGTTAACCTTTTCCTTCATCACGTCCTCCATTCCCGTGTAGTCTTCTTCGATTTCTGTTAGTTCCTCTTCTACTTCCTTAATCTATCGTTGCACCTCCCGAACATGAACCCTAGTCATGGCCAGTTCTCGTTTCTTCTCATCTAGATACTCCATTTTCCCCTGTTGAAGCTCCCTGTTATGGTTCCACATAACCTTTACCTTTTCGATATCGGCGTTCGCCTCATCAATGGACACTTGCACTTCGGGAGGAATTCGTTGTGTTTCTGGAAGACCCTCCGGCTGGGTACAATGATACCTTGGTGGGCTTTTCCAGGCATTATCGAGGTAGTATTCCTCTCATGCCATCTCCCAGTCTTCTTGCTCCTCAGCCGTGAATGGATCATCGGCCACAGTTTGCCCATGGTTTCTCCACTCCTCGTCTGTTTCCGGTACCTTCCAGGTACTCCGGAGAGCTCCATCGTTCTGTGGTTGGTACGCTACCGAATGTAAAGTGCCAGCCCCATTCGCCGACCTTTTCCCCTTTGATCTTGAACCTCCAGCCACAGTGTTAAGAAAAGCGAAAGAATGTTTGTAAATGTTCTAGAGTGTAGAAAAGATAGATAGCAAGTTGTAAATTTCTACTTCATCATGCCATCTACTTATAGCCGTGAAAATGTGGGTTCTTGATCACGGATGTGGATATGGTCAAAGATTTTGTCTGAAAAGTAGTCTGCATGATTCGTCTGTATAGTTCACTGCAAGATTCGACCGAAAAGTGACTTCAAGATTCGACTGAAAAGTGAGTGAAAGATTTGTCTGGAAAAGTAGTCTGCAAGTTTCGTCTGAAAAGGTAGCCTGCAAGATTCTTCTGAAAAGGTAGCCTGCAAGATTCGTCTGAAAAGTTGATGCAAGATTCGTCTGAAAAGTTAATGCAAGATTCGTCTGAAAAGTAAAATGTAATATCCTGTAATTTTTTTAAGAATTTCAATAAACGAATGTTTTGGCTCAAGTTTGAAACCTTATGGAACTAGAGGGACTAAATATGTCATTAAGCAAAAGTTTAACATATTTGGGATAACCTATTGTGATTGTGAATAGAAGCGTATGGATATGTATATATAATATATATATATTATACTAAAAAGAAAATAAAAATTATTTGATATCATTCTAGGGTTTGGCGGCCGTATGTAACATAGTTATGTTAGGATTCAATTTTCATGATCATGTTCATATATAATGGGTGAAAAAAATCCGGAGAAGAAAAAAAAAAGATTGAGAGTTAAGGTTGAAATACTTGGAGTTTTAAGCAACAAAACATGATTTGAGGTGGGTTCGTGTCTGAAGTTTTGATTGTGATTTTGAAGACTCATTGAAGAAATATGAAGGAGATTTACTAGCGATTTTGGATGTTAGCTAAGGTACGGATTCCTTATTTTTCCCCCTCTTTGTGTTTATTCAATCCGTTGTATATGTGTTGATTCGTTACGTTTATTTAATTTGTTGTATATATATTATATATATGGTTTCCTTGTCTTTTCTTCGATTCTTTTCGTTCGATTCGGTGTACAACCAAGTTGGTTTGTGTTCCCGTCCAATTAGTAAATCGTTTGATCACGTCTATCCTAGGGTATGTTCTCCGTTGGTGTTTCATGCGATAAATCGAGTTATGAATATGTTTAAAAGATCAAAATCTGTTTTTATAAGCTGCCAATTTTCTCTCTGAAAATTCGTGTTATTTGTAAAAATCATAACAAATCGCTCGTTTATCGGATTAATTCATATAATACGTTTTTGAAAACCTGGAGATGTCTACAACGTTTTATTGTCACACTAGCAAACTGTGATTTTTATTCTAAGATGTCTAAAATCCGTGTTTTCCGAAACTGATCTCGGTTTAAGCCAAAACTGCGCGACTGTTTTCAAAAATTCGTATATAATTCATTTTAAATCCGATTCAGTTAATTCTTGATTTGATGGAATCACAAGACTTTTATGTAAAACTTCTGTTTAGATATAATTTTCAAAAACCTACTGGAAGTATGATATAATATGGGATTTCTAAACGTGTAAAGTGCTAAAACATGTGATACTCGATTTAGAAAAGCTTTTGAGTGTGAAATTCCTATCCTACTTATGGTTTTGGCTTTCCATATGTTTTTGTTTTCAAGTCTTTTGTAAGATTCCATTCAAGTATTTATGTTAATGGTTTACTAAATCTCATGCCATTTAAAATCCTTTTCGATTCGTAAGTCGTCAATAAAGTGTGTTCGGAAATATAAAGCTTTTAATGGAATTGGTCGACATTTTTGTATAAACAAATGTCTTTTTGATTCTTTTTGTAATTAGTATGATTTGTTCACATGTGACGTGACACACTTTTGAAGTTAAACTTTTTCGTTCATTCGATTCGTTTAAGTAAGTTTACGAACCCTCAAGCTTTCGTTTAATTCGTAATACGTGCTTCATAGTTATTTGATTTGTCCGTTACCGAATCGTTCTTTCGCTCGTAATTCTTCAAGGTCACATTTTTATAAAAATTGTCCTACACACGTATTCGTGATGTCAATACTAATAAGAGGTTTTACTTGATTCTCAACTTTTGGAGATTTAATTCGATTGTTCCAAATGTATTAGTCAATGGCGTCGTTATTTAAATGTGACTTATTTACGTTTTGCCATCGATCATTTTATAAAAATTGGTTTGATTTGGTTTCGATCTCTCAGTCCTTTGAGACCATTTTGGATAAGTGTGAATAACATTTTATTTGACTCCGACAGCGTTTGTGTAAAATCAGTATTTGTTATACGTCGCATGTGTGGTGACAATTATTTCGGTTAAGTCGAGCTACTAACCACCTATGGGGGTACCATAGGCATGTCATTGTGGCACCGATGACGTGACACTAACCGTGGCGGTGTGATTAGACCACGGCGTCTCCTCTTTTGTGCTCTTGTGAGGAGCGATATATGATGTGATTATTTGATTTAGGAGGCGTATGGGTCGACCCTAGTTTATGTGATATGTTTGTAGGGTGGATGTCGGTGTAGTGCCCAACGCCGCATCTCACAATTAGTACGTGTGGATTTGCTACCCAACGTACATGCCTTTGTGGCCAGATGTCTGACACTTGTCACGTCGGTTGATATGCAAGTGTATGCGTTTTTCGAGCTCGATTCGTACCATCATATGTTATTTGTTTGATTTTGATATTATCAGCTATTTAGATTTTTGTCTCACTATATGTTATTCATGGAAGGTAATAATCATCGTTTTTACCAAATTTTTGAAACCATTGTGTCTAATAATTCGAGATCAGATCCTACATTTTAGTATTGTTTCCTTTGTTACGATTATGTATATCCGCGCACTGGGCTTTTGGCTCAGCCGTGTTTTTCTTTCTTCCTCACGGCAGGTAATCAAGGGGGTTGCTAAGGTTTCGTGAGAAGAGCGGATAAGGTTCCGATTGGAAGAAGGTTTCGAGAGAATGACTACAATTTTAGGCATTATTTAATTTATTTCATTCGTTTAATAGACTAGCTCTTTCGGTAACTATTTGGTTTTGCTTATTTTTTGGGACCTACTTGAATCTTTGGTTTGGAGTTTATTTCTTATTTGGAGACTTGTTGGTTCCTGTTTTCTTAACAATGATCCTAACTTTCAGTTAGTTCAGATTTAGATATGGTGCGGAAGCGTATTTAAGAACTGAAAGATAATGTAAAGGTAGAAGAACACACAATATCAAATAAACAGTATGTAAAGAACAGATGAGTATCTCCAAGATTACTGTTTGATATTTATCAAGAACACCATGAACATAACAAGAATTATGCTGGTGTGTGTGTTTGTGCGTAGCTTAATTATCTGATTCTTGTTCTTGTTTTTAGAAGAACTCAACATGAGTCTTCTATTTATACTACTACAAAGGGGGCATACTTTAGACAAAGAGGACTGATCTACAGTAGACAAGATCGTATGAACAGTAGCAGGTACGATGTTCATTTAATGCGCATGTTCCAATTCTGACAGAGCCCTATCAGAGTTTGACACGTGTAGTTGATGTCAGGGCACGCCTAGAACAAGTGGATGAACGGATCCTGGAAGAGTAGAAAGATATTTGTAAATCTTCTAAGTCTTCAGTATAAACCGCAAAGGCTCTGTCAAGGGTAACAGAGGTTCTGCGGCTCGGTCCTCTGTGAGCAGTCTTCTGCTGATTCATGCCTTCGGTATTCTTGGGTTCTTCTGCAGAGCCTCTGTGGGTTACTTCTGTACTTAGACTATTTTCACTACTTTCACAAACAGAAAGATTGGAGTTAACAATCTCCCCCTAAGTAGTGAAAATTAAAAAAATTGAAAGTGCAAGGATTTTCTAAGTACAAGAACATTTTTCTTTTCACATTAGATTATGCCAGAGGCATTTACACTTAATTGTATTGAAAAGAAAAAAAATTACAGAGGATTTGTTTGACTGACTCAGACGTTGGCATCTTTGAAGTCATTGAAACTTCTGTTGTCGAGTCCTTGTTGTATTAGCTCGTGATAGAAACTTATGCAGAGTTTTCTGAAGTTGATTGTTGCATCAATGATCTCTATCAGTCTGTCGGCTAGGCTTTGATCCATGAGCTCTGTTCCTCTGTGCTCCACTAGGATCGATCTAAACTCTGTCAAAGTACTTGTTGCGTACTTCTGACAGTCCATCTCTACGAACAACTTTGATTTACCATAAGGATCTAGAAATACTAACCCGGCCCTTGAATTTGTGATGATTGAGTTTGGTGTAGCAGAGGGAGGGCAGTAGTTTTCTGGTGGTTGAACGGTTAAGCTTTTTACTCCAAGATCTCGAGCCAATTGGAAATCTACCATGCTGTATAGCAGAAGCTTCTCGCGTATGGCCTTTCTAATCACCCTGTATGCTCTACGAACTTCATCTGTTGTGAAGTTCTCTTTTGTCTAGTCCAGAAGGTCAGGAAGGTCATAAGGATTTAAGTTTCTAAGATCCGCATCAGAGAATTGGTTCTCGGATTTGTCATCCCTTTTGACCTTGTATATATTGTATGAGACCTTGGGCCAGGTTCTGGTTTTGGAGAACTTACAATAGATGACTTTGATGATCTTGGATGTTGAGAAGACTTCGTATTTAGGCTTGGGTTTTGTTCTGGTGAAGAGGTTTTCGAGGTCAGCACGGAAGTCAGGGTCTTGAATGGTTGGTTCTGATTGATCCATTATGCCCATTCTGCTGTATAAGTACATGTATACTACTTCTTCCATTTGTGGTGGTGGTGGTTGAGGTAAGGTTCTGCGCAGAGCATCTAACTGGTTCTTGACTTCTGCTACTCGATCCTCTGAAGGTTTTGCCTTTGGATCTAGAACAGGAATATTTGACAGAGGAGTTGTACCAAAAGCCCAGTCTTCTTCTTCTGGCTTTGGTGTCATAATAGCATCGAAAGAGCTCTTCATCAGTTTTTCTGTTTGAGGTCGATGCTTAGGCTTCTTCTTCTGTGGTTCCTCTGTCATTATTCCTTTGCCCTTGTCTTTTGCCTTCGGCTGATCTTCTTGTAGAGATGGAGTTGCCTCTGCAGGTTTTGACACTTGAGTTTCACACGGCTTGATTGGGGTTGCTTCTGTTGGAGAGGCTTCTGGTGTCTTGCTCAGATATTTCCTCTGTTTTTTAGCAATGGTTTTGATTCTTGGGTTGGTTTTGGGTATTGGGGACAGTAGTTCGTCTTCGGAGGATGTCAGGAGTTGGAGCTCTTCTTGGATTTGGTCATCTTCTCCAAATACAGAAGGAAATTCCACATAGGTTGGTATTGCCTCTGTGGTCTTCTGTTGTTGAACTTGGGTTGTTTATGGTATTTGGGTTTCTTCAGGAATGGATTCCACAGAGATGGTTGTTGTCTCTGTGGTTTCGTTTCTGCTTTGGGTTTTAGGTGTTTGGGTTGTAGCAGGGGTTTCTTTAGAGACCATTTCCACAGAGGTGGTTGTTGCCTCTGTGGACTGTTGTGTTCTTTGTTGGGGGTGCAGAGGATATTGGTTCTGCGGATACCGTTGGAGCGGGTAGACCTCTCCTTGCAGCTATTTCCCTTTGTTTCTCCCCTCGATTGTCCCCCTCAGGATGATCTGATGGACCATGATGGTCATCATCAGAGTCATCCTGACCTTTATTTGTCGTACCCTCTGCTCTGCATGAAGTTTCAGGTTTCTTTAGTGGAATAGCCCCTGCAGCAATCATCTTTGCGCATAAGTCATCACAGAGGCCGAGGAGTATTTCAACCTCTGCTTCTATGTTGAAGCGTAATTTGCCGACGCTCTTCTGGAGGACTTTAACATAATTTGCGTTGGCAGCAGTGAAGGCGACGATTACTTCTGTCACTTGGTTGATTACCCCTTGTCCAAGCTCTGTCAGCTGAGCTCTGGTCATGTAGTCAGAAGGCTGCATGGCCCGAGTGTTTCTGATTGTTTGCTCTTGGACCTCTTCTAAGGCTTTCTTTAGTTCATCAGGTGTAAGGCCCTTAGAAGCAGAGGATTGTTGTTTTAGTTGTTGAAGGAAGTGCTTGACAGATTCTTTGAAGGCAGAAGTTGTGGCTTTCCCGAATTCTTGAGCTGCAGAGGTAGCAGTGGTAGTAGCAGTGTGTGTTGCAGTGGACTTCATCTGGGTTAAGGCGTTTTGTACCTCTGTAGACAAGGTGTCCATTTTGGTGTTTAGATCAAGGATTGCCCTGGATGTAGTATCTGCAAAAGAATCAAAGGAGCTTTAATGTATTGTCCACAGAGGTGACAAGGGTTTGGAACTCATCCCTTGATACATGTGAACTAGTTGTAACCTCTGGGGGAACACATTCGTCCCCAGAGTGAGTCTCTGTTCCTGAGACACCTTCTTTCGCCCTTGTTTTGATGTTGGGGGCGGAAGGATTTTCTTCTGATCCTTGAGCAGAAGCAGCTAGTGCTTCAGACTCTACAGAAGTTCTAAGAATGACATTGTCTAGATCCACTCCAGAGATGGGTACTAGATTATCTTTCTGTTGACTTGGAGACTTGTCTAGAGTCTCTTTGTCCTTGTGCACTCTAATCTCCTCTGAAGAGATGTTTGGACCTATTTGTGTGCGTGTGGCAGAGGAAACAAATTCCTCTGTTGGGATTTCTGTTGTGATCTAGGGCGACTGATCACGAACTAAGGGTAAATCCTTTTGAGAGGATTCCCCTGGAATTGTTTCCCCGGGTATGATTGGTACAGAGGTGGAAAGAATTACCTCTGCCCGGTCAGTTTGGTGTGGGGTCGAGCTGTGCTGCTCTTTTTCAATATTACCCTCTGCCACTAGACTGGCGGTAATAGAAGTGTGGGTTGCACTGGGAGATGGTTGTTGTTGTGTGCCTTCTATAACTTCGGCATCTTTTTTTTTCACACTCTTTTTCTACTTCTTCCCTATCCACATCTTCTGTGATCCTTTCTGTCAATACATTTAACCTAATCACTTCCTATGTCTTCTCTTCTTCTGTTACCTCTTCTACTCTTGGACCTAGGGAGTCGTATATAGGATGAGTACCAAAAAGTTGTTGTACATGGGGGGTGCATAACCTATGTACTGTCAGAGGTAGAGATTACTTGCTCTGGGCTTCTTTTGTGCACATCATAGCCAGGGTGAAAGAAAGGGTTCTGCAGTACCTCTGGGGTCTCAGCCGGATTATCCTTTGGAGTTTGATCATCATCATCAAGATCAGAATCAACTCCAGAGATTGTGAAATCTGGATCTTTTGTGGCTTCTGTGGTTTCATGTAACAGAGCTTCTGCAGTCCATCCTGCAGTGTCAAGGGTGTTGGCAAATTCAGGGCGTTGGAGGAAGTCAGAGAAATTCCCATGATGCGCATAATTGAGGGGATTTGGGGATTGCAGAGGAAATTCTTGTGCTACTTCTCCTACCACCTCTTCTACCACTGTATCCTCTGCAATTGTTTGCATAGGAGACAGAGGTTTCCCAGTTTTCTTCTTGCTCTTTCTCCTCTTGGGTTTAGGTGCCCCTTCCTCTGAGGCTTTGGATTTTCTCTTCTTCTTTTCCTTTGGGGGAGAGGGAGGAGCAGAAGATCCAACTTCTGGGGCATGAGGAGGAGAGGGTTGAGCTTCTACGACACTTGTAGAGGTGCCCTCTGTGGTTTTCCTCTTATGAGTTTTCTTTTGAGGAGTAGAGGCATAGGGTTTTTGTTTCTCTGAGGCAAAGTAGATGGATTTTCTCTGAGCACGGAATCTGGCTTGATTGTCTTCATGCTTCTGAAAAGCAGCTGCCCATTCTTCATCTGTCAACCTATCTAATACTTCTGTACCTATGGGGGCTCCTAGATGCGGGGGTGTCATAGGACTTGGTTCTGGAGTCCTATGATCGCGTATGTATTCTAATTCTAGTTCTTCGTCCCTTACATATCCCAGAAGTTTCTTTGGCAGAGGTCTGCAGTGTGGGTATCCATCAACATGTTCTGTTGGGGAGTTTTTGTTCATAGCATACATCTTGGTTGTTGGCCCCTCCATTGGCCATTTTTCGAGCAAGAGTAGAGGCTCTAGCAGAACACCTAGAATTCTTTGAAACTGCAGAGGAGGTAGAGCTCCTGTTGTCTGTGACCTTTTCTGCTGGAAGGTGATCTTTCTGTCGATGGTATTAACCATTTCTTGCATCATGAGAGTGGCGAAGTCCAGAGGAAGGTCGTAGTAGACTCCGTACATGATGTCTAGTATTTGGTGTGAGGATTGATCTGGACTCCCCACTTTTCCTGTTAGGCACCTGTTGAGTATTGAAAAGAGTGTATTCCACAGAGGTGGTAATCTGCCTCTGCGGAAATCGTTTCTCTTTCTCAGGGTTGTGTTGTACCCCAACATTTCGACAAACTTGCAGAGTTCTTCATCTGTGGGTTGCTCTGCGAATCTCTTTAAGCCTAGAAGACCTCTGGTAGGTAGACTGAACTCAAGAGAGAACATAGTTCTGTTGAACTTGAGTTCAAGATTTTCAGATTTATCAGGTTTGGAGATGTACCCTTTGATCTGTCTATCCTTTTGGTCAAATCTGCAGCTTTGCCAGAATTGATTTATGTACCTGGCAGGGATTTTATCAACGGTTTTGGTAAGGAGAGGGTAGAGTATATGTTGTTTCAAAATATGGAGAAGTATAGCATGTGCTTCTCCAAAAGCAGTTTTGGATAGAACAAGGTAGTGGTTATTGGGTTTTAAAGGTAGAACATTTGCAAAATGTTCATGTTCTAAGAAGTTTTGAACGTGGGTGGTCGGAGCAAAATCTGCTTCATCGCCGGAGTTATCTTGCTCCAGGTTTCTGGCGATTTTAGGATTTTCTGAATGTTCAGAGTGTTCAGGGGAGTTCGCCGGTGAGTGTGCAGGGGAGATAGCTTGAGAAGAGGAGGCCATTTCTTGTATGAAGATAAGAATTTTGCAGGTTTTTGCAATGGTTCACCGGAGAAGAAAGTAAGTTCGTAAAGTTTTAGGAAGGAATGGTAACTTGGGTTTTATAGTGAGAGGTAACGGTAGAATCTGAAGAGGTAAATATATGGAAGTGGATAAAATTTTGGGGTCCGCAATCGAGTACCTAAGGTTGGTTCAACTTTCCAGGAGAACGTGTGTCGTGTACGTCCAATGAAAATGTGACACGTCAGCAGTGTCAGAGCACGACTTGACATCGTGCGCGGCCCATTAATTCTTGGCGCGTGGGTTTCTTTTCCTCCACATAATTTTCACTCGCAGTAAAATAGCCGTTACTGTTACAGAATTTCCCTAAGTTGAAAAATGACAGAAGCTCTGTAATGATAGAAGCTCTGTAGTTTGAAATCTTCCTTCTATTTTCCTTTGATGCTTGCACCTTTACCAAAAACGTTTGAAAATTCATTGGAGAGGATCGACAGATTTTGTGTTAAAAATTTCATTCACAGAGGTTTTGAAGCTCTGTCAGAGCCAACAGAAGCTCTATGAGAGGAAATTTCTCATAACTAAAAATCTATTAAACTTTTTGATCATCTAAGTTTTTAATTGTTTTAAGAATTGTTTTTAGGACATATTTGGAAGTTGGTGTCCTAGAAAACTGTTTTGGATAAGGTTCTGTGCGAGTAACTCTTATTTTTGCCTAGGTTAATCAACAGAGGTTCTTGTGTTGGAAAGAGCTCTGTGACTAACCTTTTAGTGACTTTTGGCGTGCAAATGTTCAAGAGATCTCTGTAGAGGACATTCAAATAGATTGATAGAGTTACTATTTTAAATTTATGATCATAGAGGTTTTCCCTAGCAGAGCCTCTGTTGAGCTCAGCAGAGGCTCTATGACCTTAAATTTCTTATAACGAAGAACTCATTATTCTTTTTGAATATTTGAAGTTTGGAATGTCTTTAGCAGTGTTTCTGGGACATATTTGGAAATTTGTGTCCTAGAAAACTATTTTCGAAAATGATTTTGTACGTGTAAACTTCAAATATCTTGATTTGTTAGCACAAGTTCTGTGGTGTATGAAACTTTTTGACTTGAGACCTTCTGTATGACATTCAAGATGATCGATCGAGTTCTTATATGTAATTTGTAGTAATAGAGGATCTGACTTACAGAAGCTCTATTGAGCTCAGCAGAGGCTCTGGAACCTTAAATTTCTCATAAAGGGAGACTCATCAATCGTTTTGATTATTTTCTTTTTGGAATGTCATAAGTAATGTTTTTAAGACATATTTGGAAATTTGTGTCCTAGAAAATTGTTTTCTTGAAGGATTTGTACGAGATACTCACTTTTTGACTTTCCTTTGGTCGGCGAAATTCTTGACCTCTGCTGATTGTGGTTGATCACAATTCTTCTTTGGCTCCCCCTTGAATGATCAACCTCTGTAGATCATTTTAAGGTCTCCTTCTGCTCCCCCTTGACCTATGCTTGGATCAAATAAGATAAGTTGTGCATAGAACATAGGTCAAGTTTATCAGAGGTTCTGTGGAGGCCGTCAGAGGTTCTGAGCAGATCCACAGAAGCTCTGTTAATTAAAGAACTTTTGATGTTTTGAGAATTTACATACATCAAATAAAATAAAATAAATAAAACACAGAAACATGTATATACATATTTACAGAAGTTTAAGTTATACTTTACAGAGGTTTCAACACATGTTAATCATTCCCAACTTACCCACCAAGAAAATGAATCTTTTCTCATCTAGTGCCTTGGTGAATAAGTCTGCAAGCTGGTATTCTGTAGATACGAAGTGCATTTCGATTGTCCCATATTCAACATGATGCTTCAGAAAGTGGTAACGGATGTTGATATGCTTTGTTTTTTAGTGTTGTACTGGATTGGCAGAGATGGCTATGGCGCTCTTTGAGTCACAGAAGATGGGTATCTTAATTAAGATGTGATCATAGTCTTTTAGTTGAGTTTTCATCCACAGAACCTGGGAGCAACAGCTAGCAGCAGCAACGTATTCAGCTTCTGCCGTAGATGTCGACACACAGTTCTGCTTCTTTGAAGTCCAACTAACTAATTTCCCACCTAGGATTTGACAACTCCCAGAGGTATTCTTTCTGTCGAGTTTGCAGCCTCCATAGTCTAAATATGTATAAGCTTTAAGACCAAAACCAGAGTTCTGCGGATACCAGAGGCCAAGATTTTTGGTCCCTTTTAGGTATCTGAAGATTCTCTTTACAACATCGTAATGGGATTTCTTCGGGTTAGCTTGATATCTTGCACAGAGGCATGTGGCATGCATTATGTCAGGTCTACTAGCAGTTAAGTATAACAGAGACCCAATCATGCCTCTGTAGAGTGTGCACTCTACAGAGATACCATCTGGATCTGAGAATAATTTATTTCCAGTGGCCATTAAGGTTTTCATTACAGAGGCATCAGAGAGACTGTATTTTGAAAGTATGTCAGAGACATATTTAGCTTGATTTATGAAAATTCCCTCTGATGAATGTTTTACTTGGAGTCCAAGGAAGAAAGTTAATTATCCCATCATACTCATTTCAAACTCACTCTGCATGAGTTTTTCAAACCTTTTGCACTCTTCTGTATTTGTAGACCCAAAAATTATGTCGTCCACATATATTTGTACAAGCATCATTTCATCACTTTTTCGTTTATAAAACAAAGTTGTATCTGTTGTACCTCTGTCGTAACCATTATCGAGAAGAAACGTAGAAAGTCTTTCGTACCATGCTCTTGGAGCCTGTTTTAGTCCATACAGAGCTTTGTCGAGATAGTACACGTATCTTGGGTACTTGGAGCTTTCAGACCCTGGTGGTTGTTGGACGTATACTTCTTCTTGGATCTCACCGTTTAGAAAAGCGGATTTTACGTCCATTTGAAATACTTTAAAACCTCTGTGGGCTGCGAAGGCTAAGAAGATTCTTATGGCTTCGAGCCGTGCGACAGGGGCAAAAGTTTCATTCTAATCTATGCCTTCTTCTTGTCGATATCCCTTGGCCACCAATCTTGCTTTGTTTCTTATGACCACCCCATCTTCATCCTTCTTATTTCTGATGTCCTATTTAGTTCCTATGTCTTGTTTTCCTCGTGGCAGAGGAACTAAAGTCCAGACTTTGTTTCGTTCAAACTGTAGAAGCTCTTCTTTCATAGCGTCTACCCAGTTTGGGTCGTCAAGGGCTTCAAAGATCCTTTTTGGCTCGATCACACTAATAAAGTTTGTAAAGAAACAAAAGTTAGCAGTGGCAGATCTTGTTTTTATCTTTTTAGAAGGTTCGCCGATTATAAGACTTGGAGGATGGCTTTTTGTCCATTTTGTTGTTCTTGGGAGATGGTCATCGATTTCATCAAGTTGATCTTCAGAGGTTTCTAACTGTGGTTCTTGTGCAGCCTCTGTCGTAGATTTTGCTTTCGTGCTTGATCCTACAGATAGTAGGATGATTGGAATGTGTGGCGGAGTTTGTTCCTATGAGGAAGTAGAGACTAAGTCTTCTTGTTCCTCTGTTATTGGTTCCTCTGTGGTTTCTGGAGTTGGTTCTTCAGTAGCTTCTGTGGTTGTTTTCCTTGTCGTATCATCTTCTGTTGGCTCCCCCTCGGCATTTGCATCTGTATGATTAACAGAGGAAGATGAATTATTTAAGGGACCAGTTAGAGAGATACCTATCGCGTTCTTGCTGACAGAAGATGATTCTCCAGAGGCTCTGACGGCTCCAGCAGAGGGATCAATGTCATCATGGAACATCTCTTGAAATAGAAGATTTAAGTCTTCTTCTCTTGTTTTTGAGATGCCAGAGGATTCCCCTTTTAGACCGAGTTCTGAACTGATTTGTTCAGAAGTCTTCTAGAAGGTATCGTCAAAAGAAACGTTTATGCTTTCTACAATCGTTCGTGACTGCAAGAGATAAACTCTGTAAGCTTTGGAAGTTGCAGAGTATCCTATGAACTTGCCTTCATCTGCTTTTACTTCAAACTTTCCTCTTGCTTCTCTATCGTTTAAGACGAAGCACTTGCATCCAAATACATGGAAGAACTTGATGTTTGGTCGTCTTTTGTTGATCAAATTGTAACATCCCTTAATCCCAACATACAAGTTCCATATAATTCACCACAAAATAACATATCATAATCCAAATATGGTCCCTTAAATTCTACAATTAAGTCTTGCAGTACAAACTTTTTCGAATAAAGTAAAATACATAACAACTACTAATTATAACTGGAATCTTCATAATCATTCAACATCCACAAAAGCTAACATGATAAATCCTATCATTGTCTCTTGTTTGCTCCATGACCTGGAATACATATTTTAAAACAAAAATGAGGGTTAGACCTTGAGGTCTAGTGAGAAAAATCCCCGTTAGTAAAAGAAAACATTTGCACATAATTCACGTAAGAATACCAGATATGACTCATGCATCATGTATCTTTCCATCTCTATCTCTTTTCTTTTCCTTGGCCATATTAATTGGTAGCAAGCCAATTAATTAATTTACACCGCTGTACTAAATACAGCCAACACCACTGTCCCTTTGTACAGCCAACTTTCACCGGTCCTAAGCCCGGCCAACTAGTACTCATACAATGCAATATTCATATAAACATTATATGCACCATATTACATTTAATCACATATATGTATTCCATTTGAAAACATTTCAAATAAGAAACTCACCTCGTGTGTTTATCACAAAAACTCTTCCAAGATAATTCACGTGTGTCGATCCCTCACAGAATCTGAAATCAGATAAAATACCAAATATTTCCTTTAATACTTAAACTTACAAAATTCCCAACTGAAATCGCAATGAACAGTACCAAATCGCAATCTCCTATTGCGATTCCACCCTGAAGTCGCAACCCCTTATTGCGATTTCACCCCGAAGTCGCAACCCCTTATTGCGATTCCACCATGGAGTTGCAACCCACTATTGCGATTCCACCTTGGAGTCGCAACCCACTATTGCGATTCCACCTTGGAGTCGCAACCAACTACTGCGATCCCACACTCGAATCGCAATCTACTACTGCGATTTCAAGCCAAGTCGCAATCCACCACTGCGACTTCTTACCCAAGTCGCAACCAACCATTGCGACTCCGATGAATGTCGCAGTCGTCCATTGCGACTTCGATGAATATTAACCTACTGCGACTTCGATGAATGTCTCAATCTACTGTTTCATCCTAAAACCCAGATTTTTGCAGTTTTATACTATGTATGATTATGTAACTTTGCAGATATGCTTTATACTACCCTTAGAACGCTATTCCAAACCCAAAATTATCATATCTATCTAAAATCACCAAAACCCACTTCTAAAACTCATAGCAAAACTTTAGGAATTAACATACATAAAAGGAAGGGTTTGCAAGGATTATTACCTTAGATTCTCAATTGTTAACTAGCAATTTCAGTAGTGATCAAGCAACAACCATTTGAATTTCTTCTTCTTCTTCTTGAGATCTCGATCTCTCTTTCTTTCTCTCTCCAAATCGTACTACACACACATACACTCTAGGATTT
This sequence comes from Saussurea involucrata, assembly GCA_033807775.1. Taxonomy (NCBI): domain Eukaryota; kingdom Viridiplantae; phylum Streptophyta; class Magnoliopsida; order Asterales; family Asteraceae; genus Saussurea; species Saussurea involucrata. The sequence continues at coordinate 19,532,861 of CM066326.1, forward strand.
TAAGATATTCCATTCAAAAATAGGACACCTCATCCTATTAGAAGAAGAAAGTCGGTTTGGGTCAATGAGGTGTCAATTTAATTACAAATAAACCCTAAACTTGTTTCACTTGCCAAAACATACCCCTAACTTTTATTATAAAAATAAAACTTACCCCTTAACTCCTAACTGTAACAAGTAAAACTTATCCCTTATCTCATAATTCCATAAAATACTAACATAAAGACTTATAAACTTCCAAATTTAATTTAGATAAAAACCTGGTTATTACAACATCTCCCCCTTAAAAGAATTCCGTCCCGGAATTCGATTAAGTGAACAGATGAGGGTATTTGGCTCTCATCTCCGCCTCCGATTCCCATGTTGCATCCTGACCCCTATGATGTTTCCACTGGACCTTTACTTTTTTGATCTCCTTATTCCTTAATACTTTAACCTTGTGATCGACTATAGCTTCCGGTTCTTCCACGTAGTTCAGCTTTTCATCAACCTGGATATCCGGTAGAGAGACTGCCTAGTCCGGCGTGACTAAACATTTCCGAAAATTCGACACATGAAACGCGTTGTGAATCCTGCTCAATTCCAACGGAAGATCCAATCTGTATGCAACTTCACCAATTCTTTCTGTAATTTCAAATGGCCCAATATATCGTGGACTGAGTTTACCTTGCTTCCCAAAACGTATGACTCCTTTCCAAGGTGAAACTTTTAACATCACAAATTCCCCAACCTGAAATTCTAACGGTTTCCGGCGTCGATCTGCATAACTTTTCTGTCTGTCTTGTGCCGTTTTCAATCTATCCCGGATCTGAGTAATCTTATCTGCTGTTAACTGTACTATTTCTGGCCCTGTTAACTGCTTTTCCCCCACTTCATTCCAACACAAAGGCGTTCGGCATTTCCTACCATACAATACTTCAAACGGTCCCGCCTGAATACTAGAATGATAACTGTTGTTGTAAGCGAACTCTATCAAAGGCAAATGTTTATCCCATGATCCTCCAAAATCAACTATACAAGCCCGGAGCATATCTTCTAAAGTCTGGATCGTTCTTTCACTCTGCCCGTCTGTCTGTGGATGATATGTTGTGCTCAACTTTATCTGCGTTCCCATCTCTTTTTGAAAGCTTCTCCAAAACCTAGAAGTAAAACGACTATCTCGATCGGAAATAATTGAGATTGGAATTCCATGTCGAGTTACTATTTCATTAATGTACAGTTTGGCCAGACGTTCCAAAGAATTGGTTTCTTTTATCGGCAAGAAATGAGCAGACTTCGTCAACCTATCCACAATCACCCAAATAGAATCGAATCCCTTTGAAGTTCTTGGTAACTTGGTAATGAAATCAGTTGTGATCTGATCCCATTTCCACACTGGAATATCTAAGCGTTGTAACTGACCAAACGGTTTCTGATGCTCAATCTTTACTTTCTTGCAGGTAATGCAGTCTTCCACATGCTTAGCAATACTTCTTTTCATCCCCGGCCACCAATAGAATTGTTTCAAATCTCTATACATTTTATTTGTACCTGGATGGATGGAGAATCGAGATTGATGAGCTTCTTGTAGTACACGATCACGTAATCCACCCAAACGAGGTACCCAAATCCTATTCCCCAAACACAACAACCCACGGTTATCTTTCTCAAGTAATGCTGATATCCCAACCAACCGTTCAGATTTTAAACTTTCTTCTTGATAAGCATCTAATTGGCACTTCAGTAATTCGTCAAAAATGTTTGGAAGAAGTTCAGCTCTTAAAGAAATAGCTTTTATGGTTCCACTCCTTTCTTGACGACTCAGCGCATCTGCTACCACATTCGCTTTTCCTGGGTGATAAAGGATTTCACAATCATAATCATTCACTAACTCTAGCCACCTTCTTTGCCTCATATTTGGTTCCTTTTGATCAAAAAGATGTTGGAGACTCTTATGATCAGTAAAAATTTGACATTTGGAACCATACAGATAATGTCTCCAAATCTTCAATGCAAAGACAACCGCTGCAAGTTCCATATCGTGGGTAGGATATTGCCTTTCATGGTCCTTTAATTGACGAGAAGCATAGGCAATTACTTTTCCACGTTGCATGAGTACACATCCCAAACCTAACTTAGAAGCATCGCTGTAGACCACAAAATCATCCGAACCTTCTGGCAATGCTAATATCGGCGCGCTGCAGAGTTTCTCCTTTAATATCCTGAATGCCTCGTCCTGTTCTGCCTTCCATTCGAACTTCAGATTCTTCCGAGTCAGCTTCGTCAAAGGTGTAGCAATACGAGAGAAATCTTTTATAAACTTTCGGTAGTAGCCGGCCAAACCCAGAAAACTTCGTACTTCTGTTGCTGTCTTTGGCGGTTCCCATTTTTCAACTGCTTCCACTTTCATCGGATCGACTTGTATACCCTTTTCCGAAACTATATGCCCCAAAAACTGAACTTCCCTTAACCAGAATTCACACTTTGAAAATTTCGCATACAACTTTTCTTTCTTCAATAGTTCTAAAATTAAACGAAGGTGTTGCGCGTGCTCTTCCTTAGATCGGGAATAGATAAGTATATCATCAATAAACACAATAACGAATTTATCAAGATACGGCTTACATACCCGATTCATTAAATCCATGAAAGCAGTTGGAGCATTCGTCAATCCAAATGGCATTACTAGAAACTCATAGTGACCGTACCTGGTGCGAAAAGCAGTTTTCAACACGTCTTCTTCTTTGACCTTCAACTGATGATAACCGGATCTTAAATCAATCTTGGAGAAACAACAAGCTCCAACTAATTGATCGAAGAGGTCATCAATTCTAGGTACAGGATACTTGTTTTTGATCGTGCGTTTATTAAATTCTCTGTAGTCGATACACATTCTCATCGAACCATCCTTCTTTTTCACAAATAAGACTGGTGCTCCCTACGGTGAAGAACTTGGTCTGATGAAACCCTTATCGGATAGATCTTGCAGTTGTGCCATCATTTCTTTCATTTCCGGAGGCGCCAAACGATATGGTGCACGGGCTACAGGGTTGGCTCCAGGAATTAAATCTATACCGAACTCTACCTGTCTAACGGGCGGAAGACTGTGCAAGTCTTCAGGAAATACTTCTAGAAAATTACTAACAATTGGAATGTCTTCCAACTTACTCTTCTCTAGCTTAGTATCTATTACATAAGCTAAGTAACTCTGACAACCTTTACTAACATACTTACGGGCTTTTATCATGCGAATAAGATTATACTGATAATTCCTACGATCGCCATAAATCACTACCGGCCCTTTTTCAGGTAACACAACGTTTATTAACTTCTTATCACAATTTATATTAGCTTGGTTCTCGGCTAACCAGTCCATTCCCACTACCACATCAAACTCAACCAGGGCTATTGGAAATAACTGAAAGAACATGATCTAATCTTACAATCAATATAGAAAGCAGTAATTGAGAAGTTGTATGATCAAGCCCAATTGTATTCAATGATGAACAGAATTACAGATCTAAGAGAAAGAGAATCTCAAAGATTACAAAGAATGAATACAAAGTTATACGGGAAAAATCAATCAGTTAGCAACGTAGAGCTAACTACTATTTATACTGCAACGGACATCTTAAAGCTACAGTACAAATAAGAAAGACTAATAAGAACATAACACGTGTCCTAATTAGTTTATAAAATACTAAGTAAAGTATCTCGTCATAAGTTCTGAACAGGTAGTTCAGAACTTCTGAACATTCTTCTGATAAAGCTTCTCAGATCTTCTGACTTCTTAACTCAGACATCTGACTTCTCTTTCCAGACTTGATTTCACTTATCAATATTTCTGAGCTTTCACAGTCAGACCTCTGACTTCTCTACTCAGAACATCTGAGTCTTCTTATCAGATCTTCAACACTTGGTTTATTGACAAAACTTCAGATCTAACAATCTCCCCCTTTTTGTCAAATAAACTTAATCTTTGCATCATCCAGTTCTTTCAGAGCAGGAATAATTTTCTAAAGTAGCACATTTCTCAGATTAAGCCTCTTATCAATTTTGTCAATGATTTCTTGAATAATTTCAACTTGCTGATTGATTACTTCTTGAGTCATGTTTGCTTCCTTCACTTTCAGCATCTTTTTCTCCAAATTATGCTTTATGATTCTTAAAGTTCCAGAACAGTATTTTGCGGTTTCCTTTGCTCTGAAGAAAATCTTTCCACTTTTGTTTTTCAAAAATACTCCCAAATCTGGATATTTGTGAACACTTCCAGTCTTTAACTTCTTTTTCTGTTCATGATCTGTGTTGGGATTTGCCAGATAAACACATGACTTTTGTAAGTACAAAGCTATTTGAAAGTCTGTATAACAGTGCCACCTTAAGATGTAGAACATGGCCACAATTACCACACTTCTGGCCTTCCTTTCATTTCTGTCTTTGCTCGACTCTTTGAAGCATAGAAAGCTGTGTAATCTGTAGAAGTCAACTACTGATAGCTTCTCAAAATCTGCATCAGTAAAGTAATAAACCTTGCCATCTTCTCTCAGAACTTCAAAAGATAAGTACTCCATCTTTCTGAATTTCTTAACCCTCAATTCTCTGATTCCAGTAATTAAAAAATCTGAGTAAACGGCTTGCTTTGTTTTTCCAAGACATCTTAATTTTTCAGCCAACCAGATCTGAGTCTCCTTAGGTCTATCATAATACACATCCAAGAATTGTACTTCTTTTGGTTTGAAGAAATCAGGTAAATCAAATTCAAGAAAGTATCCATTTAGATCAATGGATATTTCATCTTCTTTTGGTTCAGACTGTTCATCTTGATCAAAACTAGTTATCTGCACATTCTGAGATGTCGTGTTCTGCACTTCTTCAACTTCATCTGACAAAATTTCATTCACTTCATACTCAGCAGGAAACACAAAATCATTATGTAGAATCTTTTTGGGATTCACCTCAGATAGCAACCATTCACTACTGTTTCTGATTTTTCTTCTAAGATCCAACCTTCTCTTCACACAGTTTATACATCTCTTCTTTAAACTCTCTTTTTCAGTTTCCACACTTACTTCCATTTTAATCAACAACCAATTCAGAGTTGCATCACTGTACTTTACCAACTCTTTTAATCTGAACAGTTCAAGCCTTTCGTGAACTATATATGTGAACCCTTCTGTCTCCATTCCTTCATTCACAAATCCCTTCAAATGCAAATCAACTTCTGTTTTCTTTGTGGGAGAACTCAGATTACACTTTTCTTTTCTTTCTTCAATAGCTAATTGGAAGTCATACAGGTATATATTTCTGACATAAATACCCAGAAGTCTTCTGCATTCAATTTCTATCAAGGCTTCTTCAGTGCTAGCAAAGAACTTGACTAGAAAGATCTGATCATCAAGAGTCAATCTGTGAAAATCAAAAGTAGACATGGAAACCTTTGTATTTCTTTCTTTCAGTACTTCCATTCTAACAAACATTAAACCATTGAATTCATCTTGTTGAAACATCAGAACTTTCTCAATTCTTTTCTGAATATGCAGTTTTGAGTCAGGAACTCTGAACCTGTTAGAAGCTTCTGAGTAGACCATCTGAGCTCTGTCATCCATAAAACCATCAATGTTACTTTCCAAAGGCTCATACTCTCCTTCTGTGTAGTAGAGATTATCATATATTTCCTCAGGAAAAATATCATCATGAAATTGTCTGGCTAATGGCACATCACTTAACTCTAGAATGAAATCACATACAGGTTCTTCTAGTCTTTGCAATTTAATCTTTGGGATCTCAATTGGTTTTCTGAATACATACTCAGAAGGCATAAAGAAGTCTTTCACTTTCACATACTCTTCTTCTGTATTTAACTCATCACAAAAGTTAAATCTAAAATCATCTTCAAAATCCTGAGTATAATTCACAGTTCTGTCTTCTTCTCCCATTAGATCAATAGGTCTTACCATTTTTATTCCTTGCTGAACTTTTTGAACATTCAAAGCTCTGACTAAATTATTATGCATCCTTCTGATCAACTCTTCACTTAACCTCCTTTCTTTTAATTCAGAATCCATCATATTTTCTTTGTTATACACCACAATATCTGTACACATGTTGACCACTTCACTTTCCACTGTCTTTTCTGATCTCAATACAGATTCCTCAATAGCTTCAGTTTCATCTGAGTTTCCTTCCATTTCTATGTCTAAGTTCAATTCCTCTGTTTTATCTGAATCACCACCATCTGTACTTTCCAACTCCATTTCCTCTGTATCTGAGCTATCAATCTGAACTATCTGAGTTATTGCCTTTAAATTTTCCTGTGTCTGATCTTCTGAACTTTTTGTACTAGCTAATTGCATATCTGCCATCTCAAAATCTTCTATGCCAATATCATCATCAGAACTTAACCTTTGTCTTTTCTCCCCCTTTTGGTGATCATGAGGCTCATTATCATCAAACTTTCTTTTCAAGTTCTGATTAAAAGTAACTTCAGGTTCAGCTTCTGCAATAGGAACAGGATCAAGAGGCTTTGAAGTAGAAGCCAATGATACACTTAGTGCTTTCAGTATAGATTCCTGCATACCTTGCATTTGTTTTAACATATCTTTTTGAAAACCAGACATTATATCCATGATCTCCTTTTTGTGAGAATCCAAGGATATCTTTACATCATCTACTTTGGTTTCAACAGAAATCAACTTTTTCTCCAACACAACTTTCAAATCTGACAACTCATCATTCAAATCCTCCACCTTCTTCTCCAAATTTTCTACTTTTTCCCCCATCTCCTTGTTTTGTTTCTGAATCTTTTCAAATTCAGAAGTTTCTAACAGTGAACCTGAACCAACAGATGGTCCAGTTTTCATGTGCCCAGAGAGCTCATGGCCTGTAGATAACACACAGTCATCTTGTACAACAGATGCACGTTTAAATGAGGCTTTTGTAATGTTCACCTCACCAGGACTTCCATCCAATCCTCGACACCCAACATTAGGTATGTCTATGAATGTTGTTTCAGGAATACGAAATTCCTGATTTGTGCAAGTGTCAGAAGGAATTTCAGGCTCAATATGAATAGGACTGTGATATTCAGACTCAATGTGTTGAAAAATAAATTGGGATTTATCACCTCCCTCCAAATGAGTTTGGGATGGTTCCCCGGATTTGTGTGAAACAGTAGCATGTTGAAATGCTTCTGAGTGGATATGGATGGGTTGTTCAAGATCCACCACTAGGTCCATGGTGTTTGTTTCAATATTGGACACCAAGAGATGTGAACCAATAGCATTTGTGGTTACCTGGTCAAGATTAGCTGGTTCAGAGGCATCTCTTTCTGTTTGAACCTCTGTTGACAATCTCTCATCCTCAGCACTCTCATTCTGTTTTTCCTCACCAAATCTAACCAAGCTCTCAGAATTTTCCCTCTCAGGTCTCTCAGAATATTCACCCATCTGAACATCCTCCCCCTCTCTAATTCGACTAGACCCCTCACCTCTCTTCTCAGGTTGGTCCTCTTGGGTAGGGATTTGAGGTAATTCAATTCCCATAGAGGTGCAATAAGCTTTTAAAATCTCACTCTCCCTTGGAATATAGTTCCTAAGTGATTTTGGCAATAGTTTATGATTGGGATAGTTTTCAAGTCTTGTTACTGAGGTCGTCTTACCCAAATAAAATGTAGGACCATGCTCTTCATTTGTTCTTCTTGAGATTGTTCTGTTTTCATGCATGGCATACCAAATAATAATTTGCCAGTACCTTATGTAAGGAATGTATGTCAGTGGAGCATCCTTTGTTTTCTTCTGAATTGCTTTCTGATTCTTCTCAAATGTATTCTTCATATCTTCCCAAAGTATTAAAGTATAGTCATAATGCCTATTCTTCACTAAACCCTGAAATATCTGAAGAATTTGTTTAGAACCTTGATCAGCAGAACTATTCTTCCCTGACAAACATTTATTTACCACATGAAAGAAGCAAGCCCAAATAGGTGGTAATTTGTTTCTTCTGAACAAACTAAGAGTCCTCAATCCTTCATTGTATCCCAACTTCATAAACTCTGCTATTAATTCCTCTGTTAAGGGTGAGTCCTCAAAATCTGTCCTTCTTTGTACATCATCTTTCTCTGGTAAATTCAGCATTTCTCTTAGTGCAGAAATAGATAAGGCAAATGTCACTCCTCCAATTTCAGACACAAACTTAATATCTTCTAACCTAAGATGTTTCCACCATTGTTGTATGTACTGAACAGGCACATTTTTACCTCTTGTAAACCATTTTCTGTACGGATGATGTTTGAATAACTCCATGATAATTCTGTGTTCAGGCTTAAAACGGCTTTCCTCAAATAATATAACACAGTTATTTTCAGATAATTTCAGCCATTCACTCTCAGGAACAATTCTTTCCACTAAAATAGGTCTATCTGACATAATAGAACCTGCAGCACTTTGTTCATGTTCAATATTAACATTTACCTCATCCGCATTTCCTTCAGATTCACCCATTTGTTCATCTTCTCCATCATTTCTTATTGCTTCTTCCTCTACAGCTCTATTCTGTACTTCATCATTATCCGAATCAGATGAATCCATTATCGATTTTGTAGAGTGTAGCGAAATTTGACCACTCCTTTGTATTCTAGACATGATTTAAGAAGAAAACAAATTCAAAGAACTCTGGATTTGATTCGTATCTCACTTTTCGCTCTGGAATTTGAAAAGATTTGAAATAGGGATTTTAAGACCTATTTAAAATCCGCGAAGTTGAAAGGTTTAACGGAAAAGAGAAATCAATGTTATAACGGAGTCAACACATTTGAAATGCCACAGAGGATTTAAATGAAATGTGTGGCATAATCAAACAAATATGAAGCTGACACGTGTTAGTGGATAGAATTTTGACTCAAGTCAAAGATCTGAATAACACGCTCAGATGTTTTGACTTTTCTTTATCAGATATCTGATTGTTCTTCTTTGAAGAATTTTACCTTGTAACCAAAATGTCATTTAAAATCAACTTCTGACAAATATAAAACATTTTGATTATTCAGAAGAGGTTTGAACAGATAGAAACACTTTTTATCATCAAAATTCTGTTCATATTATGATGAATTAAAAAGTCATTTAAACTCTTATATCTGAAAAAAAAACTTTAATTCAGATATAGTTTGAATAACAACAAAATTTATCATGAAAAGCTTGTTCTTCTTAGAATAATCAGAGATAGAAAATGAAAGCAAATCTTTTAAGCATCACAAAATGATTTCCAAAGGAATTTTGATGCTCCCCCTTGACTTGAGCATGCATTTGACTATTAATGATACATAAAGATGAGATGAAAAGATAATAGAAGAAGCATAATCCACATAGTTGAAGTATTTTAATTTCTCAAAAATAAATTTTTGAAAGCTAGATTACTGATGTATTGACTTAGAATCTCTGACCGTAAAATTCAGAGGATCTGATCTCAAGACTCAGAAGTTCTGACCTCAAGACTCAGAAGTTTTGAACTCAAGACTCAGAGTTCTGATCTTAAGACTTAGAAGTTCTGAACTCAAGACTCAGAAGTTCTGATCTTAGTACTCAGAAATTTTGATTCTTAAGACTCAGAGTTCTGAGTACACTACTCAGACAATTTTACTTAGAAAAATTTAGCATTTTTAAGAAAAAAAATATTTTCAATTAGGCAGATTAAGCATTCCTATTTTACATATGAGAAAAGAAAACCTTTTGTGATCAAGAGGCTTTGTGAACAAGTCAGCCAATTGATACTTTGTATGCACAAAGTGCATCTCTATAGTTCCTTTTTCTACATAGTCCTTTATAAAATGATACCTCACATCTATATGTTTAGTTTTTGAATGTTGAACAGGGTTCTGAGTAATGGCAATTGCACTTTCTGAGTCACAATAGATGGGAATCTTGTTAAGCTGATATCCATAGTCCATGAGTTGTGTTCTCATCCACAATGTTTGAGAGCATGAAGCAGCAGCAGCAACATACTCTGCTTCAGCAGTTGAAGTGGATACACAATTCTGCTTCTTTGATGCCCAACTCACTATTTTATCTCCCAAAAAGTGACAAGCACCAGATGTACTCTTTCTGTCCAACCTACTTCCTGCATGATCAGCATCAGTGAAAGCAGTCAATTTGAAGTCAGTTTCTTTTGGATACCATAAACCTAGATCAGGTGTTCCTTTGAGATATCTTAAAATCCTTTTGACAGCCAACATATGTGATTCTTTCGGATTAGATTGAAATCTAGCACAGAAACAGGTAGAAAACATGATATCTGGTCTACTTGCAGTCAAATAAAGTAATGATCCAATCATGCCTCTATAAAGTTTGATATCTGCTGAAACACCTTTGAGATCAGCATCTAACTTTATGTTAGTTGCCATAGGTGTTCTCATAGAAGCACAATCAGACATTTTGAACTTTTTCAGAATATCTCTGACATATTTTCCTTGATTTATAAAAATACCTTTTGGTAATTGTTTGACTTGAAGACCAAGGAAAAAATTCAGTTCACCCATCATGCTCATTTCAAATTCAGATGACATGATTTTTGAAAAATTATCACATAATTCTGGACTGGTAGAACCAAATATTATGTCATCAACATAAATCTGAATCGGAATCAAATCATCACCCTGTTTCTTTAAAAACAAAGTTGTGTCAATCTTACCTTTCTTGAATCCTGATCCTAACAAGTGTTTAGTAAGAGTGTCATACCAGGCTCGTGGTGCTTGTTTTAGACCATATAAAGCTTTGTCTAAAATATAAACATGATCAGGGAATTCTGGATCAACAAAACCTTCAGGTTGATGGACATACACCTCTTCATTAAGTTTGCCATTTAGAAAGGCTGATTTGACATCCATTTGATACACCTTGAAGTTTTTATGTGCAGCATAGGCTAAAAATATTCTGATTGCCTCTATTCTTGCCACTGGTGCAAATGTCTCATCATAATCAATTCCCTCTTGTTGACAGTATCCCTTAGCAACCAATCTTGCCTTGTTTCTGATGACAACACCTGATTCATCCTTTTTGTTTCTGAACACCCATTTAGTTCCAATAATAGATTTACCTTCAGGCTTTGGGATGAGTCTCCAAACTTTATTTCTTTCAAATTGAAGCAATTCCTCTTGCATTGCTGAAATCCAGTCTGGATCCTCTAAGGCTTCATTAGCTTTCTTTGGTTCAATCACACTCAAGAAACCAGCAAACATTGCTTCATTTGCTGTAGCTGATCTGGTTTTTACTCCTGCTGAAGGATCACCTATTACTTGATGAATAGGATGATTTTTAGTCCATTTATTTGCACTAGGAAGTACATCAATCTCTGAATAATTGTTGTTTGCATCATTCTCATCAATGATTGCTTGTAATTCTGAACTGTCCCCTTGTTCTGATGTATGAATAGGAGTCATATCCAAGTTTGGGTTCTGATTAATGAAGTCAGAATTCTGAGTGACTTGTTCAGAGTTCTGAGTATAAGAATCAGAATTCTGATTACAAGGTTCAGAATTTTCACCACTTGTATTTATTAGATTTGGACATTCCTCTGATGGACCTTTGTCAGAAATTACAGTTGATTGAACTATTTCTGGAGTCTTATTTTTCATCTCTTTGACCATCTTTGGGTTTTCATATTCTGCATAAGAATTAGAAATTAGTTCACTAAAAGCATCCTTAAACAGTAAATTGAGTTCTGAACAAATAGGATTAGAATCTGTATCAGAAGTCATTTTTGTCTTGTTCAGCATGAGTTCTGAACTGTCTTGTTCAGAAGTCCGCATTCTGGCTTCATCAAAAGTTACATTTATGCTCTCCATCATCCTCTTGGTTCTTCTATTGTAGATTTTGAATGCTTTGGAAGTTAAAGAATAACCCACAAAGTATCCTTCATCTGCCTTTTTATCGAATTTGGCAAGATTTTCTCTGTCTCTAAGAACATAGCACCTGCAACCAAAAACATGAAAGAATTTGATTAATGGTTTTCTTTTATTTATTAGTTCATAAGCAGTCTTATTTAATCTCTTATTGATTAAAGTTCTATTCTGTGTAAAACATGCAGTTGCAATTGCTTCAGCCCATAGGAAAGTAGGAAGATTTGCATAAGCCAGCATTGTTCTCGCAGCTTCAACTAGAGTTCTATTCTTCCTTTCAACAACACCATTTTGTTGAGGAGTTCTGACAGCAGAAAAATTGTGAGAAATCCCAGAATTTTCTAAAAAATTCTGAAGAGTCTCATTTCTGAACTCTGTTCCATTATCACTTCTGATTTTCTGAACTGGAAGTTGTAAGAGAACTTGAATCCTTTTGATAAAATTTATCAATGTAGTAGCAGCTTCTGACTTAGCTCTTAGGAACTCAACCCATGTGTATCTGGAGAATTCATCAACAATCACAAGCATATATTTCTTTCCTCCCATAGATTGAACTGAAACTGGACCACAAAGATCAGTATGAATCATTTCTAATGGTGCTTTGCAAGATGAGTCCATTTTTAATTTGTGAGAACTCTTTTTCATCTTGCCCATTTCACAAGCTGAGCATAATGATTCTTTTTCAAATTTAAGCTTTGGTAAGCCTTTAACCAGATGTTTTGCAACGAGATTATTAAGATCTTTGAAATTCAGATGAGAACATCTTCTGTGCCAAAGCCAGCATTCATTTGCAGTTGATTTTGATAAAAGACAGACTGTATTTAATGTTTTCAATTTTGAAAAATTAACTACAAATAAGTCCATATGTCTTTTGGCCCAGAAGACTTTAACATCATTTTCAGTTAAAATCATGCAACCTGTTATTTGAAACTTAATTTGACAAAGACTGTCTAAAAACTGACTTATGCTGAAAAGATTATGCTGTAATCCTTCAACATAGAAAACTTTTTGGATAGTCAGATCCCCTTTAGTTAAATCCCCATAACCTTTGACTTGTCCTTTGCTGTTATTTCCAAAGTTTACTGCTCCTCCAGCCTTTTCTGTGAAGTTTGATAGAAAAGACTTCTGACATGTCATGTGTCTTGAAGCTCCTGAATCTAAAAACCACACATGACAGCCCTGCAAAAGGATCAGTTAGGTTTAGGTACCCATTTTGGAATGGGTCCATCTTTGTTAGCTTTGTCATTGGATTTAACATTAGTACCTTTTACTCTCCACTCAAAATCTTTCTTCAAACACCATTTTCCTTGAACTTTTATGAAGTCAGAACATTTTCTGCTTACAAGCTTGTTCAAATTCTTTTTGAGAGTTGTAACTTTTGGTTTTGCTATATTTTCAACTTTCTTTTCTTTTATCTTTTCTTTCTTCTGAGTCTGAGGAACATAAATTTTCTTCTTTTCTGTATTTTGAGGAACTGAAACTTTCTGAATATCTTTTCTTATGTATGAAACAGAAGTTATTTTGACTTGACATTTATGAGAATATTGGAATGAATCATTTTTACATCTAACACAAACAAGATTTTTCTTTGCAAGTGACAATAAATCTGAAACATAGGTCATTTTATTTTTATTGATACTGTTCAGAGTACAATTGCCCTTATTACAAGAATTTCTAGCTTTGAGTTCAGAAGTAGATTTCATTCTAAGCTTCTCAAGATCCCTTTTCAGATCATTCAACTTTCCAAGATCATCTTTCCTTTTGCTTTCTTCTTTTTTCTGAAAAAGTCAAGTTCTTTTTGTTAGAAGAATTGGATGATTCACCTTTTTCATATGTACTTGATTCATTAAAGAATTTATCATTTTCTCTTGAAGCATTAATTTTAAAAAGATCATACTCAGTCTTCAGTTTTTCAAGCTCTGTTATTTTCTGAATAAAAATATTCTTTTCTTTCAAAGCTTCTTCAAGTTTAATATCCACCTCACAAAAATCATTTTCAAGTTCATCATAAGCTTTCCTGAAGTCCTCAAGTTCTTGACTCACAAGATTAAATCTCTTTTCAAGTTGCAAAAATTCATCTGATTTTGTTTCAAAAAATCCAGTTGAATCAGACTTCTGACTACCTAAGTCAGAGTTCTGATTTACAGACTCAGATGTCTGATCTTTAGACTCGGAGTTATGACTACAAAGTTCAGAATCCTGACTAGAAGTTTCAGACTTCTGATTGACTGTTTCAGAATTTTTACTAGTGTCAAATATGCTCTCAATGTCATGATATGAAAAACTTGGTTGTTTATTTTTGTAGCTGACATTTAAAGAATCATACTTGAATTTAGTATCATTGTATCTTGGCTTCTCATCTGTTGGTTTAGAAATTTCTTTCTTAACCTTTTCTTCTGAACCAACTGACTTTTCTGTTTTAGACTCAGAAATTTTCTCATCTGACTTTTTAGAGTTTGGTCTTTGCAAATTGTCAGAACTTGTTATATAACTAGCAGGTCTTATGAAAACTTCAACAATTTCTGGGATTTTTGGCTTAGAAACTTGAAGTTTTTCATACAAGTTTATTGGAGCTCTTTTTAAAGTGACATTTTCTTCCAATCCCAATCCCTTCTTTGGATTGTAAAATCTTGTATCTTTAACATTGCTTAATAAAAGATTTAGTATTTGCTGAGTCTGACCCCTTTTCAAATTCAGATCTTCTAATTCTTTAATTTTGGTGTATAAATTCTTTCTTTCTTCCAATAACATATCAAATTTTATTTGTAAATCACCTTTTTCATCCTTTATTTTTGAAAACTCAACTTTTAGTTCAAAAAGCCTTTTCATCAATTCAGAATTTTCATCTTTAACTTTCTGTTTCTCAGCCTCAGATTCTTCATATTGTTCTTTTATTACTTCTTTTTCAATTCTGAATTTGTTAACCAAATTTCTTTCTCCTTTTATCTGTTTTCTTAGATTAGCAAATTCAGTTTTCATTTCACCAATCTGTGTCATTAACTCTAGTTCAAGTGAAGAATGTACCTCAGCAGATGACTCAGAATCAGCATCTTCAAAATCAGAATCATCCTCATTTCTCATTTTTGCCATATAGCTCTGCATCTGTGGAAAGTTGATATGATCATCTTCATCAGAAGTGTAGTACAACCAATTTTCCTGTTCAGCCAACAAAGCAATTTTATCATCTCTCTTCTTTGCAAGCTGAGCCTTCTTGGTGTAGTACTCATAGTCTTTCACAATTTTAACTCTGCAATCCTTAGCATAGTGGCCAGATTTTCCACATTTGAAACACAGATTCTTTTCTTTTCTCTCATCCTTCTCTTCTTTGTTTTCTTCACTTCTCTCTACTCTCTTTTCAAACTTATTTTCTTCTCTGTCTTCTTTCTTCTTATAATCTGAACTCCCAACTCTCTTATAATTTCCTTGAAATCTACCCTTCCCATACCTTTTGTTGAAAGTATTTGTCAACAAAGCTAGTTTCTCAGCCATTATCTTGATATCTTCATCATCTTCTGATCCTTCTTCCTTGTCAGATTCTTCCAGATTAGGTATCTCTGATAGATATGCAGTCTTTTTGGGTGCTTTGATTGCTTTGGACTTTGATAAGAATGCTAACTGATCAGCAACATTTTTCTTCTCTTCCACAACTAACTTGACAGAATCTTCATGTTGATTAAGAACACAGAATAGATCATTTAAGTCTTCTTCACACATATCCTTGTTCATTTGCAGACTTATGGCAAATGATGACCATTCTGAATTTAGACTGTTCAGAAATTTGTAATTTATTTCTGACTTCGTTTTCTTCAGTCCATTTCTTCTCAAGTCATTTAGAATAGTGCAAAATTTACTGTATGTCTGTGTCAAATTTTCTGACTCTTTTGCTTTGAACCTTTCATAAGCATTTATGCTTTGATTTAACTTTGCCTGAATAGATCTCATAGTTCCTAGCATCTGCCTTTCCAATTCGTCCCACATTTCTTTAGCTGATGATCCACTGTCAATCCTGTTAAGAACCTCATTTGGGACAGCCAAAGTCATCAAAGTAATTGCTCTTTTGTCAATAGCATGCCTATTCTTCTGTTCAGCTGTGTATTGGGAATAACTCTTTTTCACCCAGGTCGCTGGAATTTCTGGAGTTGTCTCTGTAGCAGGAGTTGCAGCAACATCGATGTACACTTCAATTGGACCTTCTCGAATAGAGATCATAAGATTTTCATCAATGTTGTCTAGGAATTGGATCATACGGATTTTCCATTGCTGATACTCTTCTGGTATAAGAACAGGCGGTTTGGTTTCAGATCCCATGGCTAGATATTCTTTAGAAGACATGATTGTAAGAAAATTCAACAGAAAGACAAATTCGAGTTTCTTGATCGAAATGTAACAGGTAATTCAAGAATTGCCAAGAATTCAAGAACTAGCCCTAGCAGCGGAATCGAATTTTGAATGAATCAAGAAATCTTCAAGAAATTGATCAATCGATCTTCGCGATAACAATTTTGAACGAATTTGTTTGTTGATTAGCTCTGATACCAATTGAAAGAACAGGATCTAATCTTACAATCAATATAGAAAGCAGTAATTGAGAAGTTGTATGATCAAGCCCAATTGTATTCAATGATGAACAGAATTACAGATCTAAGAGAAAGAGAATCTCAAAGATTACAAAGAATGAATACAAAGTTATACGGGAAAAATCAATAAGTTAGCAACGTAGAGCTAACTACTATTTATACTGCAACGGACATCTTAAAGCTACAGTACAAATAAGAAAGACTAATAAGAACATAACACGTGTCCTAATTAGTTTATAAAATACTAAGTAAAGTATCTCGTCATAAGTTCTGAACAGGTAGTTCAGAACTTCTGAACATTCTTCTGATAAAGCTTCTCAGATCTTCTGACTTCTTAACTCAGACATCTGACTTCTCTTTCCAGACTTGATTTCACTTATCAATATTTCTGAGCTTTCACAGTCAGACCTCTGACTTCTCTACTCAGAACATCTGAGTCTTCTTATCAGATCTTCAACACTTGGTTTATTGACAAAACTTCAGATCTAACAATAACTGAATCGGTACTCCGCACCCTTCTATATCTATCACACAACTATTAAATACTTCTTTAACCGATACTTGATTTTCATTTGCCGTATCTACCATTAAAGCATGATCTAACACTTTCGGCTTTAAATGCATATGAGCAGCAAATGAAGGAGACACAAACGATCGGTTTGCACCAGAATCAAATAACACCTTAGCACGTGTAGAATTTATTAAGAATGTACCTGTAACCACGTCCGGAGTTTCCTCCGCTTCTTTTGCTGTCATCTGAAATGAACGGCCTCTTACTCTTGCTGGCTCTAACCTCGGTGTTGTTGGTCTAACACACGTTGCTCTTGTTGACGTGCCACCCGATGGTATTCTTCCTAGTGGACAATCTGATTGGAGATGATCTGGCGAATTGCATGAATAACAAAATCTAACCACCCTACAATCTTTAGCAATGTGCCCAAACTTCCCGCATTTATAACAGTTTCTAGGATCTACTTGACAGCTTCCTTGGTGAAAACGGTGACACTTTGGGCAAGGTCTTTCAGCTGTTCGAAAAGGTGGACGACTATCAAATCGCTGAAACCCAGACTTCTTCATATCGTGTGGTGGTCCTTCCCATTTTCTCTTTCCTGCACTCTTATCCCCAACATCCCTCTTATTGTCTCGTTCCACTTGCCATTCTGTTGATTCAAACAAGGTTAATATACACATAAGCACATAACCCCATATAATAAAGTATTCTGGTTCCAACATGTACCTGTAAGATCATAATTACACTGGCCAGGTGTAATCTGAAATTACCTTACATGAGGTTCCTTCTACCTTTTTATATTTATCATCCCAAGGTTCTAAAATAACAAGGACCTCCTACTTCGCATGCAGTTTAAGTCTAGGTACAGATACTAATACCTAAATCTCTTAAACTAAGGCTCTGATACCATTTGTAACATCCCTTAATCCCAACATACAAGTTCCACATAATTCACCACAAAATAACATATCATAATCCAAATATGGTCCCTTAAATTCTACAATTAAGTCTTTCAGTACAAACTTTTTCGAATAAAGTAAAATACATAACAACTACTAATTATAACTGGAATCTTCATAATCATTCAACATCCACAAAAGCTAACATGATAAATCCTATCATTGTCTCTTGTTTGCTCCATGACCTGGAATACATATTTTAAAACAAAAATGAGGGTTAGACCTTGAGGTCTAGTGAGAAAAATCCCCGTTAGTAAAAGAAAACATTTGCACATAATTCACGTAAGAATACCAGATATGACTCATGCATCATGTATCTTTCCATCTCTATCTCTTTTCTTTTCCTTGGCCATATTAATTGGTAGCAAGCCAATTAATTAATTTACACCGCTGTACTAAATACAGCCAACACCACTGTCCCTTTGTACAGCCAACTTTCACCGGTCCTAAGCCCGGCCAACTAGTACTCATACAATGCAATATTCATATAAACATTATATGCACCATATTACATTTAATCACATATATGTATTCCATTTGAAAACATTTCAAATAAGAAACTCACCTCGTGTGTTTATCACAAAAACTCTTCCAAGATAATTCACGTGTGTCGATCCCTCACAGAATCTGAAATCAGATAAAATACCAAATATTTCCTTTAATACTTAAACTTACAAAATTCCCAACTGAAATCGCAATGAACAGTACCAAATCGCAATCTCCTATTGCTATTCCACCCTGAAGTCGCAACCCCTTATTGCGATTTCACCCCGAAGTCGCAACCCCTTATTGCGATTCCACCTTGGAGTCGCAACCCACTATTGCGATTCCACCTTGGAGTCGCAACCCACTATTGCGATTCCACCTTGGAGTCGCAACCAACTACTGCGATCCCACACTCGAATCGCAATCTACTACTGCGATTTCAAGCCAAGTCGCAATCCACCACTGCGACTTCATACCCAAGTCGCAACCAACCATTGTGACTCCGATGAATGTCGCAGTCGTCCATTGCGACTTCGATGAATTTTAACCTACTGCGACTTCGATGAATGTCTCAGTCTACTGTTTCATCCTAAAACCCAGATTTTTGCAGTTTTATACTATGTATGATTATGTAACTTTGCAGATATGCTTTATACTACCCTTAGAACACTATTCCAAACCCAAAATTATCATATCTATCTAAAATCACCAAAACCCACTTCTAAAACTCATAGCAAAACTTTAGGAATTAACATACATAAAAGGAAGGGTTTGCAAGGATTATTACCTTAGATTCTCAATTGTTAACTAGCAATTTCAGTAGTGATCAAGCAACAACCATTTGAATTTCTTCTTCTTCTTCTTGAGATCTCGATCTCTCTTTCTTTCTCTCTCCAAATCGTACTACACACACATACACTCTAGGATTTTAAGATATTCCATTCAAAAATAGGACACCTCATCCTATTAGAAGAAGAAAGTCGGTTTGGGTCAATGAGGTGTCAATTTAATTACCAATAAACCCTAAACTTGTTTCACTTGCCAAAACATACCCCTAACTTTTATTATAAAAATAAAACTTACCCCTTAACTCCTAACTGTAACAAGTAAAACTTATCCCTTATCTCCTAATTCCATAAAATACTAACATAAAGACTTATAAACTTCCAAATTTAATTTAGATAAAAACCTGGTTATTACACAAATGATATGGAGTTTTGATGTGTCTCTTTACAATGGTTGATCGATTTTGGGTATAGCAAGCGGTCAATACTGCTTCTGCCCAAAATGTCATTGGTAATCCACATGCGGTCAGCATAGTTCTGGCGGCCTCCACAAGCGTGCGGTTCTTTCGTTCAACCACGCCATTTTGTAGTGGGGTGCGTGCAGCAGAGACGTTTTGTGATATTCCTTCTTTTGTAAGATAGGCTTCAATGACAGAGTTTTTGAATTCTGTGCCATTGTCACTTCTTAGTTTCTGAATCCTACACTCATACAGAACTTGGATTTTCTTCATTAAATTTATCAGAATTTTTGGAACATCTGATTTCTTTCTGACAAATTCAACCTATGTAAATCTAGAGAATTCATTGATCAAAACAAGCAGATATTTCTTGCCACCTAGGCTCTGTGTAGATATTGGACCGCAGAGGTCAACATGAAGCATGTACAGAGGCCTAGTGCAAGATACATCAGTTTTGCCTTTATGGGAAGCTCTTTTGAGTTTTCCCATTTCGCAGGCAGAGTATAGATGATCTTTATTAAATTTGATGTTTGGTAGACCTTTTACTAGATCAAGTTTTACAATTTTATCAAGAGTATGAAAGTTTAAATGGCAGAACCTGTTGTGCCATAACCAGGCTTTTTCACTTTTGCACGCAACAAGGCAGATTTTGTCTTTCTTGTTTTTGACATTGAAGTTCATGAGATACAAGTCGCCTCTTCTTTCGACTCGTAGAAGTTCAATTCCTGTGTCCTCACTCTGTAGAGAGCAGAAGGTTCTTTTGAACATTACGTCGAATCCCGTATCGCAGAGTTGACTTACACTGAGAAGATTGTGTTTAAGGCCATCCATATATGCAACTTTGCATACGGTTATATTCTCCTTCTGTATGACTCCGTAGCCTTTTATGTATCCCTTTTTATTGTCTCCAAAGGTCACAGATCCACCATCTTGTTTTTCTTTGTATGTGGATAGAAGACCTCTGTCGCCAGTCATGTGCCTCGAGCATCCGGAGTCTAGATACCATATTGGCACATACTGCTTCTGTAAGACAATCAAAGAGTTTTAGGTACCCATATCCAAATGGGTCCAGGTTTATCAGGGGTTTTCAAGTTTGCCATAGCATTCTTGGTCTTTGTTTTAGCTTCTATTGAAGAAACATTTTGTTTCTTCTTACCCTTGGATTTATCATTTTCTTTGGGTACAGAGAGATGACAGTGTGGACTTTTGAAGTGTTGGTTTAATTTAAACACAAGATCAAAGCAATGACAGTATTGAATATGCGAAGAGATTTGCTTGAACTTTTCATTAAATACATTAAATGGGGGCACAGAGGCATTACAGTCTATCCTAACATTAGACTTTCTATTACAAGAAGGTTTATGTAGGCTAGATTGTTGTTTGCAAAATCTTTTGTTGAGTGCGGCTTTCTGTGTACCCCTTCTGTGGTGAACTTCTGCTGGTTTCACTGTCACAGAAGAAAAAGCTTTGTTAATTTTAGTCCACTTACCCTTCTGTTGCCATGTTAGTTTTTCTTTAACAGGTTTTAAGGGTTTCAAAATCTTTGAACTTGTTGGAATTTGAGTGGACATTAACTTCTTTTGTTTGAATTTCTCAAGCTCTAGAGAGGTTTTCGCTTGTATGCACATATCCACAAAGTATGGACAGATAGGAATTCCAGTGATTTTCTCCTTGGGAGGAATAGTTCTGTTAAGAACTTCAGAGGTTTGTTTAAAAAACTATGTGTCACTAGGTCCGATCTCTGACTTATTTTCAGTCTCTGATTCGTCAGAGGATGAATCGTCCTCATAAACAGAGGTTGAGTCACTTGGTTCTCTTTCGACAGAGGCTGGACTTTCAGAACATGTGCCATAATCACTTTCTTCCTTTTCTAAGGAACTATTTTCCATGTCAACAAAGGTATCTGTTAAGTCTTCTTCAGAGAGATTTTGATCATAGGTAGGTGTACAGAGGTTTTCTTCAGAGATACAAAGTTTTTCCTCTGTAGGTTTTGGCTTGAACTCAGGTGCCTCTGCGGATAATTTCTTTTCAGAATTCATCATACAGACAAATGCAACTTGAGTTTGAGTCTCGGGGTCACCAAACTTGAAGATTCCTATCTGATTTTGAGTTTTCAGATTGTTCTTAGGTTTGGACTCTCTTTTGACAAAGATTGAAGATGATAGATCTGTGTTTTCAAACCACACATTTGTCATCTTCAGAGGTTTCCTCTTGTGAGGTTCCCTAGAGACTTTTAGCCTTTTACTTACAGAGAGAAGATTTGGAAATCCAGGTTTTCTTGTATCTCCAATATGAAATAGAGAGGACAGAGATTTGTCTCTTTTGTTTTCGGTATAAGGATCTATATCACAGAAGCCAATTCCCTGTCTCCCTATTTGGGTGTTAATTTTCTTGTACACCTTCTGCGCATCTTGAATTTTTTTAATTTGAAGATCTCTTCTGAGTAAATCTTGACAGAGGACTTCTCTTTCCTTTTGAAAATAACTTTTAAGAGCTAGGATGTTCATTATGTCGCACTCGACGTCCATAAGTTCTTTGGATTTTGTTTTCAAAGAAGAATTAAGTTCAGAAATCTTTTCTTTTAAAGGATTTAATTTCATGTTCCAGTTTGTTTCAATTTCTTCTTTTTCTTGAAAAATCTTAGCTTTTTCTTGAGTGAGAAGTCTAGCTTCTCTCTCATAGAAGGTGAGCTTCTTTTGAATACTTTCGCATGTCTTTTTCATTTCATTGTATTCAATGTTAAGTTTGAGCAAATCAGCTTATGTTGTATTAGAGTTAGAGTTTGAAGTGGATACCTCACTGTCGGAGTCGGAGCTGACTTCTGCCATGCCACAGAATAGAGAATTCTTCGTTTCTCCTTTGTCAGAGGATGTATCTGATTCCCAGATCTCTTTGTTCACCATAAGTGACTTCTGAGCATAGTATTCAGCTTTCTTTTTGTAGAAAGTTGCATCCCTCTGAGGGCGATTTGATTTGCTCCTGCATTCGTTGGCGAAGTGACCTGGCTTTCCATAGTTGTAGCATCCTTGGCTCTGTGTGGAGTTTCCAGCTCTGTCGTCCGACCTCTGTCGGTCACCACTTCTTTCGGTTCGGCATTCATTTGTGTAGTGGCCTGGCTTACCACATTTGTAGCACTCTTGAATCTGTGAAGTGTTGCCAGCTTTGTCATCTGACCTCTGTCGGTCATTTCCTCTGTCATTTCTGTCACTTAACCTCTGTCGGTCACCACTTCTGTCGTTTCTGTCGTTTGACCCTTCTCTCTCTCGATTATCTCTTTCATATCGTTCATTACCAGATATATTCCGGTATCCTCTGCTGAATTCCCTAGTCAAGAGAGCTAATGATTTAGCTATCGAGGCCAGGGTTATTTCTTCTTCTGTAGCTATTTCCTCTTCTTCTTCACTTTCCACCATCATGTTTTTTTTCTTTTTCTCCTTTCTTTCCTCTACTGCTTTCTCTTTCTTTGGTTTCTCTCTAGCCTCTGTAGTCTTACCAACCAATGCAAGAGGTGCAATGATCTGGCCTTTTGCTTGTGCTACCTGAGGCTCTTGTGTTGCCAATGTTCCATACATGTCTGATAGGGTCCAGGAATCTAAGTCTTGATTTGTTTGCAGAGACATAGATAACTGAAGCCATTCTTCATTCAGAGACTTCAGGAACATAACATTGTTTTCTTCAGAGGTTATGTGGATGCCGAACTTCTTGAATTTGTTTATTAGAGAGTTGAACCTATCATACGTAGTCTGCAGAGATTCTGTTGGCAGATCTTTAAATGCATAATATTCATTTATATATTGGGCTCTGCAGTTCTTCTGGGTTTTGGCTCCTCCTTCTAGTTGTTTTTCCAGTTCTTTCCATAGATCATATGCAGATTCACATGCATCCATGGACTGGAAAAGGTCATTTGGAATGGCCATAATCAGAATTCTCTTAGTTTTCTGAGCAACTTCGTATTTAGCCCAATCAGGATCAGACCATTTATCCTGGGTCTTTGGTTTCGTGTGTTCTGGGATTTCTGGTGTGTCGTCTGTGCCAGGAACACGAGGTACAGTTATCATGGGAACGAAAGTAGGGTTACGGATATAATAAACTAAATATTTGTCAGTACCCTCAAAGAAGTGAATCATTCGAATCTTCCATTGAGGGTATTCTTCTCTAAGAAGAGTGGGAGGTTTGGTTAAAGAACCAGCAGAGAGGAAGTTGTTTGTATTCGTCATTTTAGAGAAAGATAAATTATCCAGAAAAGGGTTTGAACAGCAAACTTTTAAGAGTATGAAGTGGATGCTTCGTATGAAGTTTTTAAGCTTAAAAGCTTTAAGCTGAGCACTAAAATGGTGTTTTTAACCGGAATAACAGATTCTATAAGTTTACCAAAGTTCGAATGAATCGATGATGGCAGAAACAGAAACTGTTTGAATAAAATGAAGAACAGGTTAAAAATCCAAGTTTCTACCAAAAATCATTGTAAAGAGTGGATCCCTTGATATTAAAAATCAAGGTTTGCTCTGATACCAATTGTTGGTTCCTGTTTTCTTAACAATGATCTTAACTTTCAGTTAGTTTAGATTTAGATATGGTGCGGAAGCGTATTTAAGAACTTAAAGATAATGTAAAGGTAGAAGAACACACAATATCAAATAAACAGTATGTAAAGAACAGATGAGTATCTCCAAGATTACTGTTTGATATTTATCAAGAACACCAAGAACGTAACAAGAATTCTGCTGGTGTGTGTGTTTGTGCGTAACTTAATTATCTGATTCTTGTTCTTGTTTTTAGAAGAACTCAACATGAGTCTTCTATTTATACTACTACAAAGGGGACATACTTTAGACAAAGAGGACCGATCTACAATAGACAAGATCGTATGAACAGTAGCAGGTACGATGTTCATTTAATGCGCATGTTCCAATTCTGACAGAGCCCTATCAGAGTTTGACACGTGTAGTTGATGTCAGGGCACGCCTAGAACAAGTGGATGAAAGGATCCTGGAACAGTCGAAAGATATTTGTAAATCTTCTAAGTCTTCAGTATAAACCGCAGAGGCTCTGTCAAGGGTGACAGAGGTTCTGCGGCTCGGTCCTCTGTGAGCAGTCTTCTGCTGATTCTTGCCTTCGGTATTCTTGGGTTCTTCTGCAGAGCCTCTGTGGGTTACTTCTGTACTTGGACTATTTTCACTACTTTCACAAACAGAAAGATTGGAGCTAACAAGACTTTATATATTTGAAGACACTCTATATCGTTTATTGTGTTTAGAAGTTACATCTCGTTCTTTAGAATGGGGGTGTTACATAAAAGGTCTCTGTTGAGCCATTTGCTCCTTGTGGCTATAAATACCCCTGTTAGTTCCAACTGTAAAAGTCACAACATCCATACAACATTTTGATATCATAATAGTATCGTCTCTTAACTAAAAAATGGCATCATCTTCTAACCCATCGTGTACACAATAAATGCCCGTTCAACTCAAACTGGCGATACAAGAAAGGGAAGCGGAGATAGCGCAATTGACAGAAGAGTGGAATCAAATGATGGCCAGGAAGGCTGCACACCTGCAAAGGATCAAACAGGAAGAAAAGGAGATCAAAAGGATGAAAGGGGAGATAAAAGATAAGGAGTCCCGTATTCGTCGAGAAAACTTAGAAATTCACCACATTATGCAAGACTTCGCAGTTCTTCAAGCGAAGGTAACCGAGAAGCAATCCTGGATTGATCAATGTAAGGCAATTTATCCTTAGGTCATGCTACGAGTGTTGCTTTCGTACTTTGTTGTTTCTGTGTTGTTGTTTTGTACTTTCCAGTTGTGTGTTGTTGTTTCGTTCATTTTATGTTTCTATGTTGTTGTTTTCTGTTTTTAAGTTGATGTTTCATGTTGAAGTTTGCTCATGAATAAAGGTCTTGTATTTGTCTGAAAAGTAGTGTAAGAGTAGTATTTAATTTGTCTGAAGAGTAGTCTGAAAAGTAGTATGAAAAGTAGTCTTTAAAGATAAGTGATTCATATTAAAAATACAAGTCATAGAAGTTATACAAGATTATTTCATAACAAACACATACTAATCGATACAGTACAAAATTATCCAAATTTGAGGCTACGGCTACACGATGGTTGGGTTTTTGACAATCCATGTCGACTTCTTACATGCTCTGGCGAGACAAGTCTCAAAGTGTTAATCTCCACTTTCTTGTTGTACACTTCAATCACAGTATGGCCGTCAACATACTGATGTATGTTGGTTGCATCTTCGTCGGTACTCAATTCTACCAGTCCAGTCAAGAAGTCTGCATTCGGCTCCTTAAAATACAACCTATAATATTTTGGTTCTTCATAGTCCAGCTCTTTCATGATCTGTTCAAGCAGTTGCATAGAAAGATCGTCCACATCTAACATGTCAACATAAATTTCTTGACCACAGAAATAATGTCCTGTAGGTGGTTCTGTGAAGTACCCACCATGGTTGACTTTCATGGTGAACAACTGTGGATATGCATCTGTTGATGAACATTAATATAGTTAGGTCGTAGAACAACGGTACTAACAAGCAAAACCCAAAGAAACATGCACACTAACCATATAACTCTTTGCCAGTGTCTGAAAGTGATTCAGATAAACGCCTAAAGCACCAAACATGAAAATTTGGGGATGCCATGTAAGAATACGTTAACGAATACTATGTTCCCGTATATGTGTTTTATGACTAATCTAGCGCGGGGTATTTATAGGCAAATGTGGATGCCGGTTCGCATTGAAAAGTATGAAAAACGTGAAAAAGTATGAAAACGTGGAAAGTGAGTTGTCTTGTCCTATAATGCTTTTGTTTTGGTTCAAGTATTCATATGTGCAATACTTTAACAAAATAATAAACAAAATTATAACTTCAAGTTAAATACTTTAACAAAATAATTAACAAAGTTAACACTAAAAATAACAATAGTTTAATGTTACATACTACATAATATTAAAATACAAACAACCTACTAATCTAACCGAAAGTACAATGCAAATAAACGGTCTCCGCCATATGTTTCCGATAGTTGATGGCCTCTTGTTCGGTGTCCCCCTCTGCACATGCTGGCATAATGTCGTCAATCAAATTGCTGAGGTTACGACATAACCAGACACCGCAATCCGCATTAATCCCTGTGTCACGGTGCATTTTTGACGAACCAATGGCGGAAGTGCTCTGCACGCTCGTGACGTCTAAGGTCGTTGATCAGTCTAAGTAACCTCGACAGCTGAGACTTAAATGTGCTAAGGCGCTAGCTCAAAGCAAGGTCGTAGACCGTGCTACGGGAGCTGTCATATATAATCAACAACATACGATCGATCTTGAACATCCCGAGCACCCAATGAATGGGATGAATACAGATTGGGATGTACACCTGAAATATTATAATATTAGACAAATAGTTAGCAACAAACAACTTAAATAAAATAGATGTAAATTGATTTTCATACCGTATCGAGGTCCGCCCAAGCAAGCCCTTCCACACCATTGTAGAGCCGATACACGGAATCGGCACCTTGATCCGCCCGGACCATCATTTCAAAGAAATTACTTATCATGATCGTCCACGTCGCGGATGGAGGACGCTCCGATTGGAGCATGCTGACCCAACAGTCGATATGCTATACACAAAACATAGATTGTTAGACATGTAATATAAAATATATTTTATTATATGACTATAGTTAAACTTCAATACTAACCAGATCCTCCAGTTCAGAGTCAGTCGGGTTAGATGCCAGCAGTACTTAAAAAAAATCGGTTGGAAATGTCCAGGTTGGCGTAAAGGGTGTATATCAGGCGGGGAGGCGACCAGTCCGGCACAAGTCCAATATATCCGACGCCGAAAGGCGCTCTGGTGAAGTCACATTTCCATTTCCCACTTTCTTTCCCGCCCCCTTTCCCTTTCTCGCTCCCTTTGCATTCACCCTTGCCATGGCTTTCTTCACATGTACTGGTGTGGTAGATCCTTGCCTTGTCCATGGGCTACCAAAAATTGCTGCAAAGTCCCCTATTCCGAACCGGCCTAGAAGGTCCTACCACCTCCGTCTATGGTGCTACCACATCCATCGGGTCAACTTCCGGCTCCAAGAAGTAGTCATCGTCAATTTTCGGCTCACTGAAGTGCTCTTCCGCCGGGATGGTGTCAATCCCCGGCCCCATCGACCGAAAGTTAAGTTATTCTATAGTTTAAGTACAATTTCATTATGTTCACAATTAAACCAAAACTACCAAGATAACTTACATTTTGCGGCCTGTAAGGTGGCGGTGTGACGTACGACGACCTC
Source organism: Saussurea involucrata (assembly GCA_033807775.1). Lineage (NCBI taxonomy): Eukaryota > Viridiplantae > Streptophyta > Magnoliopsida > Asterales > Asteraceae > Saussurea > Saussurea involucrata. The sequence goes on from CM066326.1 coordinate 19,560,797, forward strand.
GACATATCGTAGGTCGTCGATATTTTTGGTCTGTAATAGTCTGCGTGCGATATCCCAAGGAGCTCCGTCAATGATGGCGTGTACGTAGCGGAGAAATACCCCTCGGACATCCCAAACTGCGTGACATTGGTCATTATAAGATTTACAAAGTTAATAACGAAAATACAACTATAATGGGTAATCGTCGTGACTTACACTTTGGGGAATGATGTGGTGGATGTAGTGTCGAACGTTGTAATTTGGGGTGTATAACCCTCTGCCTCCGACATCCCAAAATGCATGACAATTTTCATTATAAGAGTTACAAACTTAGGAACTAACATATAAATATAATGGTTATTCAATGTGACTTACAGTCTGCGGGAATGGCGGATATGATGTGGTGCCAAAGGTCGTCATTTGGGGTGTATAACCCCCTGCCTCCGACATCCCAAACTGCATGACATTTTTCATTATAAGAGTTACAAACTTAGGAACTAACATATAACTATAATGGTTATTCAATGTGACTTACAGTCTGCGGGAATGATAGATAGGATGTGGTGCCAAACGTCGTCATTTGGGGTGTGTAACCCCCTGCCTCCGACATCCCGACCTGTGTGACATTGGTCATTATAATATTTTCAAACTTAAGAACGAAAATATAATTATAATGGTTATTCGTCGTGACTTACACTTTGCGGGAATGATGGATAGGATGTGGTGGCAAACGTCGCCGGTGCCCCCTGTCCGAACGGAGCGGATATCGGCATCGTACTCGACAGCTAAAACAAATTTGGATCATATTATTAATATACAAACTAAAAGATCGTGGGCGAGAAATTAAGTTAAACACTAACCTGAACAGCGCGAAACTTTCTGTTGAAGTCCTCCAGATCTTGAAGACGTATGTCTACTCTCCCGTGTACGTAGTTCCACAGATCGTCAACCCTCTTATGATATGGGTCGGGGTGCGGCGTATCATGATGGGAGGAGCAAGGGGGCGCCTCATATCGATCGTGAGGCCTGGAAGAATGGTCAGGCCTCGCGTCATCTTCCTCATCTTCGTCGGATGAGGAACTGGACCCAGCTAGGGAAGGAGAGGACAGTCGAGCCCTCTTCGATCGTTGGCTTGCCGCCTCTCTGTCAATAAAGGCCACGCTGTTTCTGTACCAAGGTGTGTCCCTCTCGGCATCCGTAGGCAGAAGGATTTCGAGAGGTGCAAGCGTCGGCTAAATATATGGTAAAACACATAGTAAAAGAACTTACGGTTCTAGCTGAGCTGAAGAAGGCAAGGCAACTCTGCTTATTCAGGGAAACACCCCGGTCCCAATGGGTTCCCCTAATAAACTTGTCGGTGCGCAGGGTGAAATGTTCACGGGAGATGGGAAACATCTCCAGAATCCATATCTGGAATTACACAAGATCAAATATGTAAAAAGGAAAGCAAACAGTTTGTACGTATTATTATTTATGTTATAGTACTTATCTAACCTTGAAGGCGTATGTAAATCCACACATATTCATCTTGCTAGTCATATCGGCGCGTCTGGCAATGGCTCGGTGCATCTGTCTGTATGTATGCGTCCAGATGTGGCTACCCCATGGATACATGTTAAAGTCATCCAAGTCCTCGACGGCCCTAAGAACCCTCTCGGAAACAGTCTGACTCCACTCACGGCCCATAAAGACCATATCTACCATCAGCACCAAGCATACACGGTCCACTCACGGCCCATAAACACCTCGGTCCCAACGGTTCCCCTAATGAACTTGTCGGTGCGCAGGGTGAATTGTTCACGGGAGATGGGAAACATCTCTAAGATCCATATCTGGAATTACACAACAAGATTAAATATGTAAAAAGGAAAGCCAAACAGTTTGTACGTATTATTATTTATGTTATAGTACTTATCTAACCTTGAAGGCGTATGTAAATCCACACATATTCATCTTGCTAGTCCTGTCGACGTGTCTGGCGATGGCTCGGTGTATTTGTTTGTATGTATGTGTCCAGATGTGGCTACCCCACGGATACCTGTTAAAGTTATCCAAGTCCTAGACGACCCTAAGGACCCTCTCGGAAACAGTCTGACTCTACTCACGGCCCATAAAGACCATATCTACCATCAGCACCAAGCATACACGGACAACATCCTCGTCGTTTAGGGCACCAAGGCCCTCTTTCATCGTGTTCACGACTGTCTTAAGCTTCAAATTAGATGGTGACACGCCAGGCCAAACCCTACCAACGAAGGAAACATCTGCTAAGAGAGGAAGAGGTGATGCTCGTCCAAAATGTAGTCTTGTAATTAGACAGAACTCATAACGCCCAAACCGCATGTGATGCACGGACACATCAAAATATATCTCCTCCGGATCAGGATTGGAGACATCGACCTCCAGCTGTAGAAACATGTGGACTAGCATGGGGTCGCCACCGGTCAAGGAAAGTTCCAGCCATGGACCGAAAGGTGTCCCTCTAAAGATCTCCCGAACTCTACCTTCGCTTTCACCTAACAGTGTGAAGCGGTCTCTCATCTCTACCACGTAGCCAACGCGGCATTTTAATGTCAAGTCGATGTAAAAAAAATGAGCATACATAGAAATTCACAGATGTTATAGTTATTATTTTAGTTTTCGAAAAGAAACCACTCAATCTTTTGGACTTCCAGGTAGCAGGGGAATCACAAGGATTGCTTAAGTCCCCACATACCTTAGGGCTATTTACACCCGTTTGACAAAATCCAAATAGATATGTTGCGATTTATTTTATTTCAATATAACATTGTTAATTATAGATGCTTTTTCTTGTATGGTTTTTTTTCTTAATAATTATTCGTCTATTTTAGTTTTCGAAAAGAAACCACCCAATCTCTTGGACTTCCAGGTAGCAGGAAATCACAAGGATTGCTTAAGTCCCCACATACCTTAGGGCTATTTACACCCGTTTGACAAAATCCAAATAGATATGTTGCGATTTATTTTATTTCAATATAACATTGTTAATTATAGACGATTTTTCTTGTATGGTTTTTTTCTTGATAATTATTCGTCTATTTTAGTTTTCGGGAAGAAACCACTCAATCTATTGGACTTCCAGGTAGCAGGGAATCACAAGGATTGCTTAAGTCCCCACATACCTTAGGGCTATTTACACCCGTTTGACAAAATCCAAATAGATATGTTGCGATTTATTTTATTTCAATATAACATTGTTAATTATAAACGCTTTTGGCAAGAGGCCAAAATGAATTTGAGTTTGACATGTGAAGTCAATTTAAATGTTTTATATCTTCATACCATTTATGGATATTTCTGTAAAATGTTACATATACATATAAGGGCTTCGGAAGTGTGACTTCCAAAATTTATTTATGAGTAGGAAACTCAAAAGAAAGATAAACAATTAAATAAAAACAATTTACCGAAGTTTAGGGATCTAACTTGTAAAGTATCAAAGATAAGGGACCTAAGTTGTAAATTACAAAAGATAGGGACCTAAGTTGTAAATTATAAAAGATAGGGGACCTAAGTTGTCATTCATCAAAGTTTAGGGACCTAAATTGTAATTTAGCAAAGTTAGGGACCTAAGTTATCATTTAGCAAAGTTTAGGGAACTAAATTGTAATTTAGCAAAGTTAGGGAACCTAAGTTGTAATTTAGGTCCCTTATAGGGACATAAGTTGTCATTCATCAAAGTTTAGGGACCTAAGTTGCCATTTAGCAAAGTTTAAGGACCTATATTGTAATTTAGCAAAGTTAGGGGACCTAAGCTGTAAACACTCTAACATATATTTTTATAAAAAACACTCTAACATATATTTTTATAAAAAACACTCTAACATTTTTTTTAAAAAAACACGCTAACATCTTTTTAAAAAAAACACTCTAACATCTTTAAAAAAAACACTTTAACATCATTGTTAAAAAAACACTCTAACATAATTTTTATAAAAAACATTCTAACATATTTTTTTTAAAAACACTCTAACATTTTTGTTAAAAAAACACTAACATAATTTAAAAAAAACAAAACACAATACTTTATAATAAACACAACACACTTAACTATTTTTAAAATAACACAATATTATAACAAAATATTATACAAATAACACATTCAAACACATAACAACATACATATCCATATATTTAAAAAATAAATAAAAGAAAACTACAACGGGGTTAAGAAAACATACCAAACGTGTAACATGAGTCATCTTCAAAATCACGAACCGAGTGCGTATGCAATATGAGACTTTTACAGACGTACTAATAATTTATATATTAATTATCATTCGAAATATTCTCGAAACATTTTTTATTTATTATATGTCCCTAAAGTTATATAATTAAGAGTGAATTGTGGATTTGGTCCCTGTGCTTTGATGGTTTTTGTGACTAAAGTCCTTATACTATGTTTATTGTGGATTCGGTCCTTGTGGTATTCAGTTTTTCTTGGCCATGGTCCATCGACTAACGTTTTCGTTAACTTCGTTAAGTTAAGGACCATTTTAGCCATTTTTTCTAAAAATATTGTTTTACTTTTTTTATAGTAGAAAAACAAAATTTAGAAAAAATGGCTAAAATGGTCCTTAACTTAACGAAGTTAACGAAAACGTTAGTCGAGGACCATGGCCAAGAAAAACTGAATACCACAAGGACCAAATCCACAATAAATATAGTATAGAGACTTTAGTCACAAAAACCATCAAAGCACAGGGACCAAATCCACAATTCACTCTATAATTAAAATAATTTATTTTCATTTTGCCCGAAAGGATGATCGAGAGGCTTCCTTTCTTTTATTTTTTGAAAGGCATTATTAATGTATTTGGCAAAGGCTGCAACCGAAATGATGTGACATAATTGATTTTCAATATTCCGTTGACTTTTTAATCTACTTTTTTGCTATTTTATCGTTTTAAAATAAATATTTGAGTAAATTACGATTTTCATCCATGTGGTTTGATATTTATAAAGATTTTTGTCCCTGATCTTTAAAAACTGCTTTTTTCATCCATGTGGTTTTTATTTCACTTTCATTTTCATCCCTCCATCCAACTTAGTTATAATTAGACGTTAACTCATGCAAAAATGATTGAGTAAATTACATATTTGGTCCTTGTGGTATACTTCTTTTACATTTTTATCCTCAATATAAATAGTTTAAAATTTTTACTTTCTACTTTTTTTTTATATTTTATTATATTTGTTATATACATTGATGTTTATATTAATTATATTGTATATTTTCAAAATTATTATAACTTTAATTTTTAAAATAATCAAATAATTTCATCAAAATTATTGATAAGTACATAAAGTTTTTTCTCATAGTTTTTTGTTGAAATCTCTTAAAATTAATATATTTTATTTATTGATTTATTAAAACTTTTTATTTACTTTAAGTTTGCATTGGAAGAAGTTTAAAAAAATTGTTAGAAAAAATAGTTTTATTTTATAACAACCGGTTGCTTTTTTTATTATATGCAGTTTACTCTCACTATTCCATATTTTCATTTAAACTTTATTTTTTATCAACTAATTAAATTTGTTTAATATTAAAATTAAGTGTGAAAGAGTGGTCTTTCAGGATTGGTCGTTGTGTGTCACCACCTCCCACCTATCCTACACATTCGATCAAGGTTGTCACTGCGAAGCTGTAGTAAAGGTGCACGAGGTCTTACCGTCTAGCCGTTGGTACTCCGCATCTTCACGGAGAATTTAATTTCACCGGGTCCATGTCGGAGACAGCAAGGCAGTCGTTACACCATTCGTGCATGTCACTACTTATGCGACAAGGAATTTCGCTACCTTAGGACAGTTAGAGTTACTGTCGCCGTTTACTGGGGCTTCCATTCAAAGCTTATAACACTTCTCCTTCTGACTTTCCCACACACACACACACACACACACATATATATATATATATATATATATATAGGTTGAGTTCCAGTGAGAAGTGCTAAATTTGGTGAGAATCATAAGAAGTGGATATCCACCATTGTATGAGAAATGGACGAACATTAAGATGAGATGCACCGAGATATGACGCACCATATTAATTCCCTTTTAAACCACAATTCATGGGAGGGTATTTGATTAAAAGTGATCAACGATTTAAAAGTACTTCTCACAGTTCTCACAAAATATGACACTTCTCATATGATCCCATGTCTAAATATATACATATACAAAATCAAGTTAACGTTATCACATCATTTTAGACAACAGAGGCATCGGCATAAAATCTTTTCGATAATTTGGAGGCCCATAAGTATTCGATAAGAGATGAAAACAAATATAAAATAGCAAAAGAAGTTGATAAATATTAGTTTACTTTTGTTTATTCTAATTTTTATTGTGGGTTAAATAATTAAAATTCCAAAAGTATTCTCACATTTTCCTAGAACATATGTGTTCTCGTTCTAATTTTTATTACGGGTTGTGCGTGCGTGTGCGTGCGCACTCACACATGCTTATTATTAATATTAGAAATGTACTTGCCCAATAAGTCAATAAATAAAAAATATTAATTTTAAGAGATTTCAACCTAAAGCTCTGGAAAAAAGATTATGTATTTTATCACTTGTTTTAATGAAACTATTTGATTATTTTTATAGTTAAATTAAAGTTAAAATATTTTGAAAATATATAGTATATTTAATAGAAGAATAAATGTCAAGAAGTTAAAATATTTTGAAAATATTTTGAAAATATATAGTATATTTAATAGAAGTAAAAAATAGAAAATTTAAACTATGTAATTAATTTAAGGATAAAAATGTAAAGATTGGTGTACCACACGGACCAAATATGTAATTTACTCAAACACTTTTTGCATGGGTTAACGTTTAATTTTAACTAAGTTGGATGGAGGGACGAAAATGGAAGTGAAATAGAAACCACGTGGGTGAAAAAAGCAATTTTTAAAGATAAGAGACGAAAATCGTTATTAGTATCAAACCACAGGGACAAAAATCGTAGTTTACTCTAAATATTTACAGTATTAATTTATTTTTTCTTAAAATAAATGTTAATTCTTAATAATAATGTTTATTTTCCTATTTATTCCCAATTATGTGATTAAGAAAATGTTTTCCTATGATTAAAAATAAATTTATCATGTAATAATTACATATTTTTAAATCTATTTAATTCTTACAATTATTTTAATTTAGACCACTTAATTTTAAATCAATAATTGGATCCCTCCTTGTTAAAATAGGAAAAAGACGATTTTAGTAAATAAATTTGCTCTATCAATTATGCTAAAATAGAAAAAAAAATTAAGTTTTAGCAATATTTTTGTTTCAACAAATATACTATCTTGCATGCAAAGAAACATAATATTTTAATCTTTCCATCAATAAAAATACATTGAAATAAAATGTTTAGCATTGAGAAATATAATATTTTAATAATATAATCAATACTACAATCTTTAAAATAGAATAGTTGTTGGAGTTGGAAGTGATTTTTTCTAAAGATTTTGAGTTTTGATATAGCATAGATGTTGAAGATGGTCTAAATGTATCATGTTTAACTACTTTCATCTTCACATGATCACATCTATCATGCATTTTACATTTTGAATCCATGATTTTGACCTAAAATAGGTGCATGAGTATATAGAGAAAATGTTATTTGTACCCCCTTTATATTAGAATGAGGGTCAAGTAATGGATAGAAAATAAACTACTAGATAGATGTGTATTTAATTACTTCATCCCGTACATATAATAACCATGGACGGAACAACGTAGACACCAAATAATACATATGCTCCATCTAAGATTTTAACAATTGATAAACGGGGAAAATGTAAAGTCCATGTTTTCCTTTGTGTGCAAAGATGTTGTTTTATCATTATTATTATTATTATTATTATTATTATTTCTCTTCATACTTTAAATATTCGAAATTAAAACCAAAAAAGTATTAAAAATATCAGCACCCATTATTTTGATTATGTATTTTCAAATTAAAACCAAAATTGAAAAAGCGAGTATACTCTTCGTTTCAATTTAGGCATCGTTTCGCAAAAAAAATCTAGCTTATAAGCTAGTTTTTTTGGATATATGTTTGGATGACCATAAGACAGCTTCTTGAAACGCTACTTGAAGTAGCTTTTGAGTAGCTTTCGAGTAGTTTTTTGTAAATATTTACAATATTGCCCTCATTATTATTAATTAACTATTATTACAAATAAATATTAGTTTTTTAAATTTAATTATTATTAATTAATTAATATTAACTGAAAATTATTAAATTATTAAATTTTAATTATTTAGAGATATTGTTGATAATATAAATTATTTTTATATATTTTTTAATATTAATCAATATATTTTAATTATCAATTACTATTATTTTTTTTATTATTGTTTGATTTTTCTTATATTTTATATGTAACGGTTATTTAAAAGTATAGGTTAATATATATTTTTTCTAAAACATGTTTTAACAAATTCAAAATTTATAGTATATATGTAATAATAAAATTTAAATTATTTTAATTAACATGTTATATTATTTAATTTTTCTTTACTACATTGGTTATATTTATTAACATATTATATTCCTATAAATTTGTTTTAATTGTATAATTAAATATTGTAATTGATAATTTTTTAATATGCCATTTTTAGTCATTTTACATGTTTATAAGCTAGTTTTGCCAAACGTGACTTTTTCATCAGCTAGTTTATCAGCTACCAGTTAGCTTATGAGTCAACAGCTAGCTTATCAGCTAGTTTGCCAAACATAGCCTTAGGGCCTATTTGTTAGCAGCTTAATGAGCTTAATGGGACTCAACTTATTCAGTCAGCTATACATGACCGTTTGATAGTGGCTTAATGATATAGAAAGTGACTTATTTATTAAGCTTTTAGGATGAAGCTTTATGCAGAAAGCCAAGTTTTATTAAATGTAACAAGGTTTCAAAAGTCAGTGATAAAGTTTTAAATTTATTTTTTCTTTTATCCATTTTTATAAAATTAGGTGTCAAGTTTATCATTCATTTCGTTGTAAGACCTTTCGTAAAAATTTTGTAAGCAGATATCTACGTTCTCGTTATCGATCAAAATAGGTATAAAATAGAAAATTTGAAATTATATATGTATATATATTGTAAAATAAAAGCTTTGTGACAACTAAATAAGAACTAAATCAAAATCTGTTACATTTTGATATATTTTGCCCTAATAAAAACTCACAGTCTCATTAATATGTTCGAAAAAATGAAAACTCAGTGTTTCCTGTTATAAAAATGCTCAATGCTCTCTCTATCTTAGCCCCCCTCCCCCCCCCCCCCCCCCCCCCCCCAATAATAACCCTCTAACAAAAAAAAACAGTTATAAAAAATTACACCAAATTATGTAAAAAAAAACCATTTTGAAATAAGGTTTGTGTTTATGATCATAGAATACGCAAACCATACTTTCAACCCAAGGACAAAAAGTATGTCGTAAACACGTATAGCTTATAAAAGTAGTATTGATGCTTCAAAGATTCAAAAAAGGTTTTTGAATGCTTGAGGCATTAGGAAAAAATAAGTTCAACAAGAGTGTGTAAAATAACAACAAGTATCATACAAACCCTCCCTTTACCCCTCCTCTCCTTTCCCCTCAACCATCACAAAAACTACGAAAATCGTTACAAAAATCAACCGATCACATCAGTTTTCAACATTTTTTTCTGTCAAAATGACAATAAAATCAATCATTTTTTAGTACAGTGGATTTAATAATGAATGTTAAAGTTTAACTATCAAAATAGAAACAAAATGAATATGTTATATTTATTGTATATTGTAATTTGTCCAAATTCAAATAAAATCTTTTTAAGTGTCATTTATATTTATTTTTACAAATATTTTTTTAAGAGAACCTTTTTATTTTGTTTTTATTAGAGCAGTGAACGAGGAGCATATGTATGTTTTATGTGTAAATTGGTGGTTTGACTTTTTTTTTACCTTTTGTTAGCTGTTAGCGTTGTTTGATTGGTATTAAGTTATATGTAGATAAAATTGTTTTTATGAATCAATCTGGATGTATATATTAAGAATGTTTTTCTGAGGGTTTTCTTAATAGATGGAATAAGCGTGTTTTTTTTATTGAAAGGGGTAGGTTTGAGAAAAAAACTTGGATTTTTGAATAAAACACCCCTTAGAAACTTACTAAATAAGTCACTTTCTATATCATTAAGTCACTACCAAATAGTGATGTATAGTAGGCTAAATAAGTTGTGATTCCCATTAATCTCATTAAGTTGCTAGCAAACAGATCCTTAGTAATCTTTTGATATTCATTTTATAGCTATATGTTATCTACTTTTTTTTTGAAAAGCAATCACTTGTATTATATAATCATAAATCATACAACAGGAGCCACCATACATATTTGGAACACAGGAGACTAATACCCATGCACCACCCCATCAGATTACAAATGCCCTCGATTTACCTACATCTTTATTTGCGACAGCTGCACCATCACCATTTGCGAGGTGCAAATTGGTTGCAAGTGCAGGTCTTACGAAGCACATGCTGGTTTCGCCATGGTTCGCAGCCAAAACCCGTGCCTTACGTTGTCGCCGGGTTTGCGAGCCATTCCGTCCAACCCCTTATTTTTCCTTTCGATCTTTTCGCGAGCCATTCAAATATTTTCCTTTGAAATTCAAAGAATAGGTCCGAAATTTTCGCCATGAACACCATCTTATTTCTATGTCCCCAAATAAAATACATTAGCGACCATTTGACTCCCGTCCACACCGAACTTCCTCTCACGATCTCCTCTTTTGGGTTATTTTCTTGTAGTACATCTTGTATATTTTCAGCATCCTCTAGGTTTCTCTTCCACCATTTCCCGGTAAGATTCCATAGCCTCTTAACCTCCGGACATGTCACAAGTGCATGATCTAAGGATTCGACACTTCCCCGCACCGTGGACAAAGTGTCGAGTCCAAATCAATTCCCATTTTGTCTAACGTTACTCTACATGGAATTCGACCCAATCGTACTCTCCACATAAAAATACATACCTTCCTTGGGACTAACGTTGACCATTTCGTTTGAATCGCTTCTTCACTTGCATTGTCCTCTATTACCTCTTGAATCTATCGCATTCCTTTAACTGTATTTTCCTTCGAGTCATCCATTAGCCACTCCTCTTCATCCTCCTTCCTTCGTTCGGTGCAAATCCGAACAGCTTGTTCATTAGATCATCGAGCTCCCCTTTTTCTCTTCCTCTCGGTTGTCTCCTCCATTTCCATTTCCACCGCCATTCACCGTCGACCCATTCTCCCCTTTCCGCGATACTTGCATCTTTTTGCTCCTCCAATTGGAAGAGTCTTGGCTAGTTTTCTTATAGGCTTTCGGTATCGATCCATCTCTCCTTCCACAACTTTGTATCCTTCCCATTGCCGATTTTCTTCCCAAATGATGTCGTGAAATTTATGCCTTTGCTGTCCAATTCCGTCCCAAGCCGTATTATGCTTGACCATGTCGTACCTGCACCATTAAAACCGAAAGATTTACCCCATAATCCCCCCATCCCCATATAAGCTTTTGATTACTTGTACCCATAGCGCATCCTTTTCGGTAAGGAAACGCCACCACCATTTTCCCAAAAGAGCCTGGTTCATCGTCCCCAAACTCCCAATGTTTGGCCCCCCCCATTCCCGAATTTTTTTAAAGTCTTTGCCCACTTTACCCATACCACTCCCTTACTCATGTTATTGCCATCCCCCCTCCCCAAAAAAATCTCGATCTCATTCTCTCACACTCTTTCACCACTCCACTCGGGGCACGAAACAACGAGAAGTAATACAACGGTAAGCTACCCAAAACCGATTTAACCAAAGTATGTCTACATCCGAAAGAATTGAGTTTCGCTTTCCAAGTTGCAAGTCTTTTTCTTACCTTTTCTACGGCCGGCCTCCAATGCTCTAATCTTTTCATTGTGGATCCAAACGGGAGTCCGAGATAAATGAAAGGTAGTCTTCCAAATCCACAACCCACACTTCTCGCCCAATTAGATACTTCCTCTTCCTCCACACCCACTCCAAAGATTTTACTCTTTCGGACATTCTTTGAAAACAAAGTAAAATCTTTAAAAGATTTTTTAAATTAGAGATGCTCCAATTCCCGAAAAACACCACATCATCCGCATATTGCAAATGGGATACCGGGACTTCATTTTTCCCAACTTTTATTCCTTCGTAAATACCTTTTTTTACCGCTTCGTTTATCAAAAGATGAAGGCTTTCGGCTACGATGAGGAAGAGGAAAGGGGCAAGAGGATCCCCTTGTCTAATACCTCTCCTCATTTGGAACTCCTTGGTCGGGGACCCATTGATTAGTACCGACGTTGTTGCGGAACTAAGGCACGCTTCTATCCAATTTACCCATTTATAGCCGAACCCCATCTTTCTCAAACTATCAAGTAGGAATGACCATTCGATTTTGTCGTAGGCCTTCTCAAAGTCCACTTTTTTTCTTCCGAACATCGTCAATAACTTCATTTGCAATCAACACTCCATCTAAAATATATCGACCTTTAATGAAAGCACTTTCTGGATTACTAATGATTTTGCCCACCACCTTTTTTAATCTTTCCGCCAATAATTTTGTGATTATTTTGTATAAGATGACGATTAGACTTATTGGTCTAAAGTCTCGAAGTTGCGATGGAGAGTCAACTTTTGGTATTAGAGTTAGAAACGATGAATTGCACCCTCCACTTATCTTTCCTCTCTCCCAAAACCATTTTATTGCCCGACTTAAATCTTCCTTCACTACCTCCCAAAACTTCTTCAAAAACCCGACCGTGAATCCATCCGGGCCCGGAGATTTATTATTTCCACAACTCCTTACCGCGCTCCATAATTCTTCTTCTTCAATCGGTCTTTCCAATTCTATCACGCCCTCTGCAGAATTTTTTGAGTATTTCTCTGCACATAATTTCGGCCCATCACCGAATTGTGAAGAGAACTTACCTCTAAAGTAATCGAAGGCATGATTCTTTATCTTGTCCGGGTCTTCCGTCCATCCTACGTTCGTGTGCATTCCTCTTATCGTGTTCTTCCTCTCCCGTTGTTTGATTGCCGCATGAAACATTTTTGAGTTTTCGTCTCCATGGATCACCCACTTCACCTTTACCTTTTGTTTATCCATTTCTATTTTTTCTTTTCGAGGTCCAACAATTTATTTCTTGCTTGAACTCATCTTTCTCTATCCCCCCCATCCTAACCATTTCCTTCCGCCCCCTTTCCAATTTGATTACCTTCTCCTTTGCGATCCCCAATTCGGATTCTATTTCCCAAAATTTCTTGTTTGCCCATGTCTTAAGATCATTCTTGACGTTTTTCAATCTGTCCCGAAATATACCATCCGACCACTTTGATGTTACCTCTTTGTTCCATGCAGTTTTAACCACGTCTTCTATTCCATCCTCACTAAGCCATGAATCAAAGAACTTGAACGGTTTAGGTCCAATGTCCTTTATGTCTTCAAATAACATGATCGGTGCATGATCCGACCATTTCTCTCCAAAGTTTTCACACCCAATTTCTTCCTTGAAACCCCGAATTCGCTCGTCATCAAGAAGATGTCGAGTTTACTGTGCTTTAGCCCGTCGTCACTAACTCTTGTAAATTTCTTTCCAATTATCGGTACTTCTATTAAATCACTCATATTTATGAACTCGTTGAATTCCTCCGCACCTTTCATGTTTGTGACCGAGTTGATTCTTTCGGTCTCGCTTCTTACTTCATTGAAATCACCAAATACACACCAACAAATCTCCTCTTTTGTGACGTATGATTTTAACCTTTTCCACACCTCCATTCTCTCCTTAAGATCATTTGGTCCATACACGTTAATCAACCCAATTTTCCTCTTCTCCCCTACCCAAGTACCAATTACCACAAGGAAAGACGCCTCCCTTACTACGGTCTCACTAGAAAAAACTTTTTTATCCCACATTGTGATAAGCCCCCCGGATTTACCTATAGCATTTTTTTTGCCAAAATTCCACATCCACCCCTTGCCAAATTCCCGCCACGTGAGTTTTATCCCAATTTTTTACTTTTGTTTCTTGAATACCAACCACCCAGGGTTTTTCTTTCCCTACAATCTCTCGTATCCATCTCCTTTTTCCCACGACCCTAATCTGCGTATGTTCATTGAGACTATCTTCATTATACAATAGAGTTAGATCGATCCATACCTTCCGTTGAGTTACCGCTGTCTTTGGGGTTGCTTTTCGCCTGTGACCCAGCTCTTTGGTTATTCCATTCCATTCCCAAAATGTTGCCAAATTCTTTTAACGCGTCTATGGACTCCTTGCTCCCCAATTCATTGCAGATTGCCGTGTGCAAGATTGAGTTTGATGATCCCTTCTTGCCTATTCAGCTGCTCGATACTTTCCTTTCCAAATCATTACATGTCCCTTTCTTCGCTCCTGTCTTCCTACCGCTTCTCCTGGCCATCTGTTTAATCAGATGGAAGCTGACTTTGCCCCCACCAAAATTCGTGCCTTCACATTTTTTCCCTTTTGACTTACCAGCAGGCGTTTTCTGTCCGTGAAAGTCCAATTTCGTTCGCCCCCCATCCATCTCCAAACCTGATCTTTGATTAATTCTCCCTGCTTGTTCGTGATTTTTTCTCTCGTCAAATGCTTTTGAGGATTTGCCTACTGTTGTTTTATTAGGCCCACTTTGATTTTGGTTATTAATTGAGTTGCTGTTGGCCTACCTTGAAATATCTCCGCCTCCTTTAGTTTGTTGGTCCACAAATATTTTCCTTGGGCTTTGGGGGTTCAGCCCAAATTCCTCAATATTTCCCCCCCCCCCACTTATTCCTTCTTCATTTATTCTTTAATTTGACATGGAAATCGGTTCAGCCTCTTGCTGCACGTGACATGCCTCCACTTTTTGGGAGATCCACCCTCATTATGAGGATTTTGGAATTGATCCCCATTTCCAACACAAGCCGACTCTTCGAATTCCTTCTCCTCCCCCACCAACGTCTCTCCCATGCTGGCGGCCGTTTCTCCGACGGTGCCACCGACGTTCATCTCCTCCCCCGCAAAATTCTCTCCCTCGCCGGCGGTATTTTCTACGGTCGCTTCTTCGACATTTTTATTCCAGATTTCCTCCTCAGTTCCCCCCCTCTTTTTCCTGTCCTCCAAGCCAAGTCTCATCTATTCCCCACGCATCTTCATCTTCTGATTTTTCCCATTCTTCAGACGATATCGACGGTGCCCATGAACCCCCTTCTTCCTCATCATCGACTTCTACTTCTGATTCTTCTTCGTTTTCTTCCTCCGTTGCTCCCATTAAACTACTCCCCTCTTCTTCAATTTTTATCTGATAATAGAGATTTCCTACCTTCACACTCTTGAGGCCATTGATTGTCGATTGCAAAGACGTACTGATTAGAATTTTACCCCACAACAAGTTCTCACTTTCTTCAAGATTGCAATTACATGTTTTATGGACCTTTCCCCACTTACTTGCAATTCCCGTAAAGAAATTCTCGTTCCAGCCATGGAGTGGTACTCCTGACATTTTTATCCAAACAAGCCTTTCCGAATTGCGTAACCCTTCAGTCCATCTGCGTAAGTCGATTACCCAAAAATGCAGCCCATTATTTTTGAATGATAGCACCTTTTTCACATTTTTTTCATTATCCATTTTCATCAAAACGTGACGTCCACCCAACATTTTCACATCCTCCACCCCAAGTGTTTTGTCTTTGGACAGTTTTTTGATTGTCAGAATGTTGTCTATCGCTCTCACTTCTCCAGCGATACAATGGTTAAGGTACTTTCTCGCACTCTCCACCGGAGTCCATTTTTCCCCTATCACCGGAGTCCATTTTACCACTGTCTCTTCTCCTTTCCTTTCATCGCTTACTTCCTTTTCTTTTGTGTATTTCTCCCCTTTCACCACTTCTGCATACATTTTACCCCCCACTTTATATCTTCTTCCAATCATTCTCTCCTCCTTGGGATCTTGTCGGAGTTCCGGTTTTCCTTCGTGAATGTTGTTTCTTTGGTTTTTTGCTGCCAGAAATACTCTTAATTTGAACGATCTTATCCAAATGTTATTCAATCTCCTCTCCAACGAAACTGTGCCGGTATCCTTTCGGAATCTCACAAAGCCAAACTTTTTTCCGTTCCTTAGTGTTCTCCTTGCCATATACATGTCTGTGACTACCCCGTAGTTTTTGAAAATCCTCTATAGATTACCCATCTCCATGTTCGCCGGAAAGTTGAAGAATAGAAATGAAACCTGGTTCGAGATGTTGATGTCCTTTGATCCTCGGTTTGCGCCGCTGCCGTTGTTGTAGTTCTGCCATGCTCGTTCCCCCTCACCGGTCCTCACTCGCCGTCGCTCACCCCCCTCTCTCTCTCATTTTTTATAAAAATCTATTATATTATATGTTATCTACTTGCTTGCTGAATGGGAATATGCTCTAGAAACGGGACTTTTATGTTTGTTGTTTTTAAACTAGTTTTGAATATTATTGTTCTATGTTGGGTATCATACCCAATTACCCATTGATATTGGAGATTGGCACTATAATAAAATTGGTTTTATAGTATGTCTAAAATATTTAAGCATCATAATAAAATAGTTTATAGGACTTAAGTTTATAAAATCAAACCTAAAAGTGTCATATCTAAAACTATTACTGTTGGTTCCTGTTTTGCATAGACAAGATTAGCAGATCTATTAGTTCGAGTTTATGTTTGATGCGGAAGCGTATTTAAAGAACTAACAGATATGTTTGATAGATTTAGAAACACAATATAAAGAAACAGTATTTTAAGAACAAAATGATATCTTGAAGATTACTGTCGTTCGATATATAATAAGAACACCAAGAACAGATTAAGAACTGTTTGGTGTGTGTGAGAGAGTGTAATGCTAAACAGGTTTGACGATATAAAGCATAAGCATGAAACTAAGATTCTTCGTTTTTCTTAAGATTGTTAAGGAAGATCTCAACAAGAGACTTCCTTTTATACTACTCTAGGGGACCATAAAGCATGAGCTACTGTTGATCTGATGGCATGAATAGTTGTACGTGTTGTATTGCATTTAATGCCGCAGACGTCTATATTGTATTAAGCCCTATTGAGTCCATTCAGAGCTTGACGCGTGTTGAGGTTTGACAGGGCATGCTACCATGCAAGTTGATGAACGGATCCAGTAACAGTAGCAAGATATAAAATATCTTCCAAGTCTTTATCGTAAACCACAGAGGCTCTGTAAAGGGTTACAGAGGTTATGAGGTCTGGTCTTCTGTAGAGCAGTCTTCACCGGGTTCCGAGTCTTTGGTCTTCTTTGTGAGTAAGACAGAGGTTCTGTAGGACACCTCTGTAGCTTCTGTAGCTTCTTGACCTTGATCTTTCGGAAGTGGCAGAGCCTCTGTAAGAGGCTTTCTTCACTTAGCCTATTTTTCACTACTTCTAAATACTTCTACGATTAGGAAGATTGAAGCTAACAATCTCCCCCTAAGTACTGAAAAATATAAATTTGACATTGAAGTACTCTAGGCTAAGTTAGATAAGACAGAGGTTAAACAATACCTCGAAAGTTCTTTCATTTAGAAATATGCCAGAGGCATTTTACATTTGAGTATTATGAAAGATAAACTAAAAATGGTTTGCAGAGATTTTGTTTGAGAATCAGATGTTGGCGTCTTTGAAATCATTGTAGCTTCTGTTGTCTCTTCCGACTTTTCTGATCTCGTTGTAGAAACTGACGCAGAGTTCTGTTAAGCGGATTGTAGCATCAATCTCTCTAATGAAAGCATCTGCAGCGTCTCTATCCATTTGCTCGGTATCTCTGTATTTTACAAGGTTTGCTCTGAACATGTTTAGAGTACTGGTTGCGTACTTCGGACAGTCCATGGTCACAAAAAGTTTGACTTCGCCTTGTGGGTTTTGAAATACTAACCCGAACCTTGGTTCTGTAATGATTGAGTTGGGCACAGCGTCAGGTGGGCAGCGATCCTCTGGTGGTCGAAGGTTCAGATGTTTGAGACCAAGATCCTTTCCTAGCTGAAAGTCTGTCAAACTGTAGATCAGAAGCCTTTCCCTCATTGCTTTTCTCAACACTTGATAAGCTCTGGTGTTTGGCTCTGTGTTGTAGTTGTCCTTCGTCCATTGCAGAAGATCAGGTAGATCATAGGGATTCAGATTCCTTAGGTCAGCATCAGCGAAGGTGGTTTCTGAATTGTTTACCCTTCTGACTCTATAAAGATTGTACCTGACCCTTGGATAGGTTCTTGTAAAGGAGTACCTACAGAAGATTACCTTTTTGATTTTGTGGATTGAGAAGACTTCTGCTCTTGTTCTTGGCTTTGTTCTGGTGAAGATGTTCTCAAATTCTTCTCTGATCTCTGGTTCTGTGACGTGATCTGTTGGATGATTGGTCTGAAAGGGTTGTTTGTAGAGGTATTTGTATACCACTTCTTCCATTTCTTCGTGTGTTGGACCAGGTGGTGGTCAAAGGTTCAGATGTTTGAGACCAAGATCCTTTCCTAGCTGAAAGTCTGTCAAACTGTAGATCAGGAGCTTGTCTTCTGAGACTCTCCATCTGTCGAACAACTTCTGCAACTCTACCTGTTAGTGGAATGTCTGACAAAGGCTTCAGTCCATATGCCCAGTCCTCTTCTTCAGGCTTTGGAGTTTGGAAGGCATCAAAGGCGCTCTTCATCAATTTCTCTGTAGGCTTGGGCAATGATTTCTTTTTCTTGGGCTCTTCTGTCAGTTTTGCCTTTCCCTTGTCTTTGGCCTTTGGAGGTTCAGAACCTGTTACCTCTGTAGGTTTGGGTGTTGGCGCTTCTGTTGGAATGATGGGTGTTGCCTCTGTGGGTTTTGACACTTGTGTTTGAGAGGACTTTTGTGGCGTTGGTTCTGTTGGCTTGATTGGCTCTGTAACCTCTGTTGGAGATTCTTTTGTGACTTCTTCTGTGAGCTCGGTTTCTGTGGATTGAGGAATGTCGAATCTTCTTGCCATTCGGAAAGATGTTGTAAACCTCTGTCTTTCTTCTGCTCTTTGCGCCATTCGTTCAGTCATTGTGTTGTGCATATTTCTTAGAACAGAAGAAGCAGAGGTCTTTGCTCTTTTTGGTTTGTGGGCAATAGGCTTTCTTCTTTGGATGGTTTGGGGTTTTTCTGTTGGTTTTGTAATTGGGGAGGGAAGATCTTCTTCTGAAGAGGATGACAGATGTTGAGTATCTACTCCAGACATTGTAGGCAATTTCACAGAGGTGGGTGTTTCCTCTGTGGTCTTTTGAGCTTCTGTTCCTCCGGGTTGTTGATTTGTTGGACTTTCTTCCAAGATGATTACCACAGGGGTGGTTATTGCCTCTGTGGTCTTTTGAGCAGTTTCTGGTACATGGGTTTCTTTAGCAGTTGATTCCACAGAGATGGGTGTTGTCTCTGTGGTCTGTTGAATTTGTTGTTGTTGGGTTTGTTTTGGAGGGGCTTGGTTGATGGGTTCTGCGGCTATTGGTGCATCTGGATGTCCTCTGCTCGTAGCTTTCTCCCTTGTATTCTCCCCCTCAGGATGATCTGATGGACCAGGGTTGTCATCATCAGAGTCATCCTGACCCTTATCAGAAGTACCCTCTGCTCTGCAAGAAGCTTTGGGTTTCTTTGGTAGTTCTGCTCCTGCGGCCATCAACTTTGCGCATACATCATCACAGAGGCCGAATAGAGTTGCAAGCTCTGCTTCTGTGTTGAAGCGCATTTTGCCGACACTTTCTCTGAACTCTTTAACGTAGTTGGCATTTGCAGTAGTGAACGAGGTGATGACTTCTGTGACCTGGTTTATCACATTCTACCCGAGATTTGTTAGCTGTGCTCTGGTCATGTAGTCTCTAGGCTGCATCAGCATAGTGTTGCGCATTGCTTCTTCTTGTACGTGTTTCAGGGCCTTCTGTAGATCTGCAGGTGTAATGCCCTTTGCTTTGTTGGATTGGTTGTTCATTTGTTCAAGGAAATGTTTGACTGATTCCTTGAACGCAGAAGTTGCGGCTATCCCGAATTCTTTGGCGGCAGAAGTGGTAGTTGTTTCAGCAGAAGACTTCATCTGGGTAATGGCGGATTTCACCTCTGTGGACAGATTGTCCATTTTGGTGTTCAGATTTAGTAAGGCCGTCGATGTTGTCTCTGCAAAAGAATTGAAAGAGCTTTGCAACTCTTTCATGGTTTGGTTCACAGAGGTGACAAGGGTTAGAACTCATCCCTTGATACTTGTGTTCCTGTGTTAACCTCTGGAGGAACACATTCGTCTCCAGAGTGAGTCCCTGCTCCTGTAACACCTTCGTTCACCCTTGTTTGTACGTTGGGGGTGGAAGGATTTCCATCTGATATTTGAGAAGAAACAAGAGTTTCAATCTCTACAGAAGTTCTGCAAAGAACAGTGACCAAATCCACTCCAGAGGTGGGTATCGGAATGTTCTTCTGTTGACTTGGAGACTTGTCTAGAGTCTCTTCGTCTTTGTGCTCACTACTTCTCTCTGAAAGTAGTTTTGGCCCTAAATTGTGCGTGGCAGAGGAAACAAATTCCTCTGTAGGGTGTTCCAGTGTGATCTGGGGCGATTGATCACGAACTATAGGTGAGTCTCTCTGAGGAGACTCCCTAAGAATGGATTCCCCAGTTTCTGTGGGCGCAGAAGTCGAAAGAGTGACCTCTGGCTGTTTGGTTTGGGTAGGGATCGAGTTGTGCGACTATTTTTCAATAACTCCTTCTGCAGCTAGACCTGCGGAGTTAGATGTGTGGGTTGCACTGGGAGGGGTTTGAGGATGTGTGCCTTCTACTTCTACGGCATCTTTTTCTATCCCTTTTTCTTTTTCTCCCATTCTATCTAAAGCTTCTGTAACCTCATCTCTATTCCACTCAGCTTCTGCTTGTAGCCTAATCCTTTCCCTAGTGGCATCATCTGACATATCGATTTCTTCTATACCTTCTTCTGAAGCTGGGCTTGGACTCCTTCTGTGGACGTTCAATCCCTGTTGGATGAAGGGGTTCTGTAGAATGTTTGGAGTTTCAGCCGGTTGATCTCTGAGGGTTTGGTCATCATCTTGCAGATTTGTGTCAACGCCAGAGATAGAGAAGTCTTGTTCTTCTATGGTGTGGTGGTCAAGTGGTGGTGCATTCCACCCAGCTGTATTTAGGGTGTCAGCAAAGTCAGGGTGTTGAAGGGAATCGTTTAAGCTACCTTGATGAGCGAATCGATCTGGGGATTGATAAGGTGATTGATATCCCTCTTCTGCAATTTCTTCTTCTGCAGTCCCTTCCTCTGCAGTTTCTTCGACCTCTTCTTCAACCACTTCTTCAGCTGCCTCTTCTGCGATGGTAACCATTTGATCAAGTGGTTTCCTAGGCTTCTTTCTGGTCTTCCTCCTCTTGGGTTTTGGTGCCCCTCCTTCTGTGGGTTTTGATTTCCTTTTCTTCTTTTGTTTTGGAAAAGAGGAAGGAGCAGAAGAGCCAACTTCTGTGGCATGAGGAGGTGAAGGTTGAGCTTATGTAATGCTTGTAGAGGTGCCTTCTGCAGTTTTCCTCTTCTTTGTTTTTGGGGTAGAGGCAGAGGCTTTAGAAGAAGACTTCTTTCCCATGAGATCGGCTCGTTTGGCTATAAAGCTAAGTTGTATTGCCACGTGTTTTGCCAGTTTCTGCTCCTTCGCTTCTGTAGAGAGGGGCTCTGCAACTATTGTTCCTAGGGGGACACCTAAACGCGGGGGTGTCACAGGGCTCGGTTTTGGAGTCCTATGATCGCGTATATACTCTAACTTAAGGGTTTTGTTCTTGGCATAGCTCAGAAGCTTCCTTGACAGAATTCTGCAGTGGGTGTAGCCATCTATATGATCGGTGGGGATGTTTTTGTTCATTGGGAACTGTTTGGGAGTTGGCCCTTCCATTGGCCAGATCTGCATCATCAGCAGAGGTTCGAACAGGACTCCCAATATCCTTTGGAATTGCAGAGGCGGTAGATACTTAGGATCGTTCTCTCTTGCCTTTTTGGTGTTGTTCTTTCTGTCGATCGTATTGATGATCTACTGCAACATGATGGTCGATTAATCAAGTGGGAGATCGTAGTAGACCCCGTACATGATGGTTAAGATCTGGTGCGAGCTCTGGTAAATGCTCCCTATCTTCCCTGTAAGGCATCCGTTGAGGATCGAAAAGAAGGTGTTCCACAGAGGTGGTAGTCTGCCTCTGCGGAAGTCGTTTCTCTTCCTTAGGTGGGTGTTGTACCCAAGCATTTCTACAAAACGACAGAGCTCGTCGTCTGTTGGTTGTTCTGCATATTTTTTCAGTCCAAGAAGACCCCTTGTTGGTAGATTGAACTCAAGAGAAAACATTGTTCTATTGAATTTGAGTTCCAAATGTTCAGATTTGTATGGCTTTGAGATGTACCCTTTGATAAGAGAATCATCTTTATCAAATCGGCAACTTTGCCAAAATTGGTTCAAATACCTAACAGGTATTTTCTTTGGGGTTCTTGAGAGTAAAGGAAAGAGAATATGGTTTTCCATGTTGTTTAGAAGAAGGGCATGGGCTTCGCCGAAAGCAGTGAGTGAGGGGACTAAATAGCAGTTATTGGATTTGATGGGTAGTACTTTTTCAAAGTGCTCCTTTGCGATAAAGTTTTGGAGATGGGTGGTCGGAGCAAAGTCTGTTGAGTCGCCGGAATCTTCTTGTTCGGCATTTTTGGCGAGGTGGGGGTTTTCTGAATGTTCAGAATAAGCAGGGGAGTGTTCCGGGGAGTTCGCCGGAGAGTGTTCAGGAAAGATAGCTTGAGAAGATGAAGCCATTGGTAATGAGAATAAGATACTTGCAGGTTTTTGCAGGGTTTCGCCGGAGAAGAATGAGGGTTCGTAAAGATTTTATGAGAGGGTAAGCTTGGGTTTTATAGGTGGTTAAAACGGTAGAATTCAAAAGGGTAGAAATATTTCGCAATGGATAAATATTTGGAATCCGTACTTGAGTTAGAACGGCGGGTTCAACTTTCCACAAAAAAACGTGCCATGTACGCCCAATGAAAATGAGACACGTAGGCCATGTCAGAGGATGACAGGACGTCGTTCGCGGCCCATTAATGCTAGGCGCGTGGGGTTGTTCTTAGCCACATGATTTTCACTCTCCGTAAAAGTAACCGTTACTGTTTACAGAAATGCCCAAATACCAAATTCACAGAAGCTCTGTGGTTTACAGAAGATCTGTGATTTTGAAAATCTTGGATTTTCACCCTTTTCTCATATATCTCATTGTTATCATGACTCTGTAGGTTCTATTTTGACCAAAACATTTGTAAAAGCATTGGAGAGGATTAATAGGATTTCAGTGAAGAAATTTCGTTCACAGAGGTTTTGAGGCTCTGTAGGAACTTGCAGAAGCTCTGTCAGGGCCAACAGAAACTCTATGAGTGAAAATTTCTCATAACTAAAAATCTATTAACAATTTTGATCATCCAAGTTTTGATTTGCATTAAGAAATGTTTTTCGGACATATTTGAAAGTTGGTGTCCGAGAAAACTGTTTTGGAAAAAGTTTTGTACGAGAAGGTCATGGTGTGTGTATTTGTGCGTATTCGGTTTCCGAGGTAAATTTGCGATTACAGAGAAGTGTTCTGGAGGAACTTCTGTTGAGCTCAGCAGAAGCTCTATGACCTCAAATTTCTCATAACTCAAAAATTATTAAAAGTTTTAATAATTTTATTTTTGAAATGTTATTCCCAGTATTTTTAGGACGTATTTGACAATTTTTGTCCCAAAAAACTGTTTTCAAACAACCTTTTGTACGAGACATACCTTTTGGTTCGTCTTTTCTCGGCAGTGATGTCTGACTTCTGACGATATAGATTCATCGACACTCTTCTTTGGCTTCCCCTTGAAAGATTAACCTATGTATATCATTTCAAGGTTTCTTTTGCTCCCCCTTGATCTAACCATTTCTGTAGATCAAGTAATTTCCTTTTGCTCCCCCTTGATCTAACCATCTCTGTAGATCAAGTAATTTCCTTTTGCTCCCCCTTGATCTAACCATCTCTGTAGATCAAGTAATTTTCTTTTGCTCCCCCTTGACCTATGCTTGGATCAAAATAGGATAAGTTTTGCATAGTACATAGGTCATGTTTACCAGAGGTTCTATAGGGGTCGTCAGAGGTTCTGAGCAGACCCACAGAAGCTCTGTGATTTCAAGAACTATTTAAGATTGAGAATTTACATACAGAAAGAAATCAATCAAAGCAATAAATAAAGCAATATATTTATACACATATTTACAGAAGATAAGCTATACTTACAGAGGATTTTCACGTCATATTGATCATTCCTAACTTACCCACCAAGAAATTGAATATTTTCTCGTCTAAAGCTTTGGTGAATAAGTTCGCGAGTTGGTATTCTGTGGGCACGAAATGCATCTCGATTGTACCGTATTCAACATGATGTTTCAATAAGTGGTACCTTATATCGATATGCTTGGTTTTTGAATGTTGCACAGGATTGGCAGAGATGGCAATGGCACTTTTGGAATCACAGAAGATGTGTATCTTGAGTAGGATATGGCCGTAGTCTTTTAGCTGAGTCTTCATCCACATAACCTGAGAACAACAGCTAGCAGCAGCAACGTATTCAGCTTCTGCCGTAGATGTTGACACACAATTCTGCTTCTTGGAGGTCCAACTGACTAGCTTACTACCTAGGAATTGACAACTCCCAGAGGTACTCTTTCTGTCGAGCATGCATCCTCCATAGTCTGAATCTGTATAAGCTTTAAGACAAAAGCTAGAGTTCTGTGGATACAGAGACCAAGTTTTTTGGTCCCCTTCAGGTATCTAAAGATTCTCTTAACAACATCATAATGTGATTTCTTAGGATTAGCTTGATAACGTGCACAAAGACATGTGACATGCATAATGTCAGGTCTGCTAGCAGTTAAGTATAACATAGATCCAATCATGCCTCTGTAGAGAGTGCATTCTACAGAGATGTCATCTGGATCTAAGAATAACTTATTTCCAGTGGCCATTGGAGTTTTCATGGCAGAGGTATCAGAGAGGCTATACTTGGAAAGAATGTCAGAGACATATTTGGCCTGATTTATAAAAATTCCTTCTGATGATTGTTTGACTTGGAGTCCGAGGAAGAATGTTAATTCTCCCATCATACTCATTTCAAACTCACTTTGCATGAGTTTTTCAAAACTTTTGCACTCTTCTGTATTAGTAGACCCAAAAATTATGTCGTCCACATAGATTTGTACAAGCATTATTTCACTGTTTTTACGTTTATAGAATAAGGTAGTATCTGTTGTACCTCTGTCGTAGCCATTGACTAGAAGAAAGGTAGAAAGTCGTTCGTACCATGCTCTTGGAGCCTGTTTCAGTCCGTACAGAGCCTTTTCAAGGTAGTACACATGCCTTGGGAACTTTGAGCTTTCAAACCCTGGTGGCTGATTTACGTAAACCTCTTCTTGGATTTCACCGTTGAGAAAAGCTGATTTTACGTCCATCTGATAGACTTTGAAACCTCTGTGGGCTGCGAAGGCTAAGAATATTCTTATTGCTTCGAGCCGTGCGACAGGGGCAAAAGTCTCATCGTAGTCTATGCATTCTTCTTGTCTATATCCCTTGGCCACTAATCGTGCTTTGTTTCTGATGACCACTCCATCTTCATCCTTCTTATTTCTGTAGACCCACTTAGTCCCAATGGACTGTTTCCCCCGTGGCAGAGGTACTAGAGTCCAGACTTCGTTGCGCTCAAACTGCAGAAGCTCATCTTGCATGGCGTCTACCCAGTTTGGGTCGTCAAGGGCTTCAGAAATCTTCTTTGGTTCTATCACACTAATAAAGTTCGTAAAGAAACAAAAATTAGCAGTGGCAGACCTTGTTTTTACCGTGTCAGAAGGTTCACCAATTATTTGGCTTGGAGGATGGCTTTTTGTCCACTGAGTTGTTCGTGGAAGATGGTCACCAATGTCATCGAATTGTTCTTCAGAGGCTTCTTGTTGTTGTTGTTGTTGTTCTTCTTCTTCTGGTGTAGCCTCTATCGTAGTGCGTGCCTTTGTAGTTGATCCTACAATTTGTGGAATGATTGGTATGAGTGGTGGTGGAGTTTGTTCCTCTGAAGGCGTATAGACTTGATCCTCTATATCCTCTGTTATTGGTTCCTCTGTGGATTGTGGAGTTTGTTCTTCAGCAGCTTCTGTGGTCGTTTTTCTTTGTGTTTCATCTTCTGTAGACTCTTCCTCAGCATTTGCATCTGTAGCAATTACAGAAGAAGATGAAGCATTATTTGGACCAGTTAGAGTCATACCTGTAGGATTTTTACCGACAGAAGATTGTTCTGCAGAAGCTCTGATTGTTCCAACAGAGGGATCAATGTCGTCGTGGAACATCTCTAGAAATAGACGATTTAAGTCTTCTTTTGTTTGTGAAATGCCAGAGGATTCCCCTTTAAGTCCGAGTTCTGAACTGATTTGCTCAGAAGTCTTTTGGAATGAATCATCAAAAGAAACATTGATGCTTTCTACGATCTTGCGAGACTTTGTAAGGTATACTCTGTAGGCTTTAGAAGTGGTAGAGTATCCAATGAAATTTCCTTCGTCAGCTTTTACCTCAAACTTTCCTCTGGAATCTCTGTCGTTTAAAACAAAGCATTTACATCCAAACACATGGAAAAACTTGATGTTTGGCCGCCTTTTGTTGATCAGTTCGTAAGGAGTCTTGAGGTGTATTTTCACAATGGTTGAACGATTCTGTGTATAACAAGCGGTAGAAATCGCTTCTGCCCAAAAGTTCATCGATAATCCGCATGCTGATAGCATAGTTCTTGCGGCCTCCACGAGCGTTCGATTCTTTCTCTCGACTACGCCGTTCTGTTGTGGAGTGCGTGCGGCAGAGAAGTTCTGTGATATTCCTTCTGTAGAAAGATAGGCTTCAATGACAGAGTTTTTAAATTCTGTGCCATTGTCACTTCTTAACTTCTGTATTCTGCATTCATAAAGAACTTGGATTCTTTTCATTAGATTAATCAAGATGATTGGAACATCTGATTTCTTTCGGACAAATTCAACCCATGTGAATCGCGAATACTCATCAATTAAGACAGGTATGTATTTCTTGCCACCTAGGCTCTGTATGGCAATGGGACTGCAGAGGTCGACATGAAGCATGTACAGAGGCCTAGTGCAAGACACATCTGTTTTGCCTCTGTGGGAAGCTCTTCTGAGTTTTCCCATATCACAGGCAGAACACAAGTGATCCTTTTTAAATTTAACATTAGGCAAACCTTTAACTAGATCAAGTTTGACCAGTTTATCCAAGGTGTGAAAGTTCAAATGACAGAACCTGTTATGCCATAACCAGGATTCCTCACTATTGCAGGCTACAAGGCAAACTTTGTCCTTGTTCTTGGAACTGAAATTCATCATATATAGATCATCTCTTCTTTCGGCTCGCAGAAGTTCCATTCCTGTGTCTTCACTTTTCAGAGAGGAGAAAGTTCTTTTGAACAACACATCGAATCCTGTATCACAAAGTTGGCTTACACTGAGTAGGTTGTGCTTAAGGCCATCCACATATGCAACTTTGTATACATAAACGTTTTCCTTCTTTATGACTCCATAGCCTTTGATGTGTCCCTTTTTGTCGTCTCCAAAAGTTACAGATCCACCATCGAGTGTTTCTTTGTATGTGGATAGTAAACTTCTGTCGCCAGTCATGTGCCTTGAGCATCCGGAGTCTAGATACCAGATTGGCACATACCTCTTCTGCAAGACAATCATAGAGACTTAGGTACCCATATCCACATGGGTCCAAAATTGTTAGTATTTTTCAAGTTTGCCTTAGCATTCTTGAAATACATTTTATCTTTTGTAGAAGAATCAGATTGTTTCTTTGT
Source organism: Saussurea involucrata (assembly GCA_033807775.1). Lineage (NCBI taxonomy): Eukaryota > Viridiplantae > Streptophyta > Magnoliopsida > Asterales > Asteraceae > Saussurea > Saussurea involucrata. The sequence continues at coordinate 19,588,716 of CM066326.1, forward strand.
AGGTTTTGACTTTTGAATTTGAGTAGAGAGTAAACAATCTTGACGGGAGAAGTGATTATTTAGTTTGAACATAAGATCAAAGCAATGACAATATTGAATATGAGACGTGATTTGCTTGAACTTTTCATTGAATTCATTGAACTGAGCCACAGAGGCATTACATTCTTTCTTAACACTAGATTTCCTATTACAAGAAGATCTATGAATACTAGAATGTTGTTTGCAAAAGCTTTGTTTAGTTTCTGCCTTCTGTGAGTCTCTTATGTGGTGAACATCTTTCTTCATTGTCACAGAGCAAAAAGATTTGTTAACTTTAGGCCATTTTCCCTTTTGTTGCCAATTGGGATTTTCGTTAATTTGCCTTAAAGGTTTTGAAAATTTTGAACTTTTAGGATCTACAAAAGTCTTCTTTTTAAGATTTAACATATCAAGCTCAGCAGAGGTTTTGACTTTTAAATACCAGTTTAGAAAATCTGGGCAGATAGGTATCTCTGTGATTTTCTCTTTTGGAGAAATAGTTCTGTTAAGAACTTCATAGGAGAATTTAACATCCTCTGTGTCACAGTGAACTATCCCTGATGTAACATCTGTCTCTGAGTCGTCAGAAGATGAATCGTCCTCATATACAGAGGTTGAGTCATCTCTTTCGACAGAGGCTGGATTTTCCGAACATGTATCGTACAAACTTTCTTCCTCTGTAAAATATCTTTCATAGACGGCAGAGGTTTCTGATAAGATCTCTTCAGCGAGAATTTTATCTACAGAAGATGTACAGAAGTTTTCTAAAACGTTTGTTTTCCATACTTCCAAAATTTCCTTTTCAATTGTTTCTTTAAGTTTTTCTTCTGAAAAGGTGGGTTTAAACTCAGGTTCTTCTGCCGATAATTTCTTTTCGACATTTATCATACATACAAAAGCAACCTGCGTTTGAGTCTCTGGTTTACCAAACTTAAAGATACCAATCTGATCTTGTGTTTTCAGATATTTCTTTCGTTTGATTCCTCTATTGATAGAGGTTGAAGATGATGAATCTGTGTTTTTAAACCACACATTGATCATCTTCGTATGTTTCCTCAAGTGAGGTTCCACATAGATTTTATCCCTTTTACTTACAGAGAGTAAGTTTGGAAAATCTGGTTTGTTCGTTTTTCCTAACACAAACAGAGAAGACAAAGGTTTACTTCTTTTGCCTTCAACACCTAGGGTAATATCATCGTACCCTATACCCCCGTCTTCCTATTTGTGAGTTTACTTTCTCATACACCTTCTGTGCATCTTTATAGTTTTTAAGTAAAACTTCTATTCCGAGTAGATCTTGCCAAAGTATCTCTCTCTTTGAAAGTATTCTTTGAGAGCTCTTATGTCTGTTGTTTCACTTCTAGAAACTGAAAGTTCTTTTGTTTTGACTTTTAGAGTAGAGGTTAATTCAGAAATTTGCCTTTTTAAAGGATCTAGATTTTTGTTCCAATTCTTTTCTACTCTTTCCTTTTCTTCAAAAATTTTGACTTTTTCTTGAGAGAGAAGTCTTACTTCTCTCTCATTAAAGGTGAGTCTTTTCTGAATGCTTTCATTTATCTCTTTTAGTTCAATCAGTTCAATGTTAAGTTTAAGTAAATTATCATCTACAGAATTAGTACAAGAGGTAGAGTTTGAAGTGGATACCTCAGTGTCAGTGCCGGAGTCGACTTCTGCCATGCCACAGAATAGGGCATTGGTGGTGTATTCATCGTCAGAGGTAGAGTCTGACTCGAAGTCCTCCTTGTTCGCCTCAGAATGCCCTTTGTTTGCCATTAGGGATTTTTGCGCATAATATTCAGCCTTCTTTTTGTAAAAAGCTGAGTCCTTCTGTGGGCGATTTGGTCTACTTCTGCATTCATTTGCGAAATGGCCTGGCTTCCCGCAGTTGAAACAACGTTGGGAAGTGTTTTCAGCACGATTGTCGGACTTCTGTCGGTCTCCACCTTTCTCCGTTCGGCATTCGTTTGCGTAATGACCAGGCTTGCCACACTTGTAGCATTCTTGTTGTGTGTGGTTCACCTTGTCATCCGACCTCTGCCGGTCATTACCTCTGTAGTTTCTGTCGCTTGACCTCTGTCGGTCATTTCTATCATCTGACCTCTGTCGGTCACTTGATTCTTCTCTTCTTCCATCATCTCTTCTATCACCTCGGTTGTCTCTGCCATATCGATCAATTCCTGAACCCCTCTGATTTTCTATGAACTCTCTTGTCAACAGAGCTAAGGATTTAGCTAATGACGCAAGAGTTATCTCTTCTTCTATCAGCTCGTCTTCTTCACTATCAACTATCACTATCTTCTTCTTCTCCTTCTTCTTCTCCTCTGTTGCTTTCTCATTTCTCGGTCTCTCTGCAGCCTCTGTTGAGTTACTAACCAATGCGTATGGTGCAATGGTTAGTGTTTTAGCCTGTGCTATTTGAGGCTCCTGTGCAGCTAGTGTTCCATAGAGATCAGAGAGTGTCCAGGAGTCTAGATATTGGTTTGTTTGTAAAGACATAGACAACTGGAGCCACTCATCATTCAGGCTCTTTAGAAACATGACGTTAATTTCTTCCGAGGTTCTGTGAATGCCAGACTTTCTACATTTGTTTATGAGAGAGTTGAACCTGTCGTACGTTGTTTACAGAGATTCTGTTGCAGAGGCTTTGAAGGCATGATATTCATTTATGTATTGTGCCCTTCGGTTCTTCTGCGTTTTAGCACCCCCTTCCAACTGTCTTTCTAATTCTTTCCAAAGATCGTGCGCTGTTTCGCATGCATCTAAGGATTGAAAAAGTTCGTTGGGGATAGCCATGATCAGTAATCTTTTTGTTTTCTGTGCAACTTCATCTTCTGCCCTATCTTCATCTGACCGTTCTCCTTTTGGCTTAGGTTTTTGATGTTCAGGGATTTCAAGAGATTCAGCAGTAGCTGGTACTCGTGGTACTATTATCATGGGAACTTGAGGAGGGTTGTAAAGATATTGTACGAGATTTTTTTCAGTATCCTCAAAGAAATGGATCATTCTTATCTTCCATTCAGGATACTCATCTCGAAGGAGAGTAGGAGGCTTGGTTAGTGAACCAGCAGTGAAAAAGTTATTTGTATTTGTCATTGTAAGAGTTTTGAAGGTTCTGAAAAGATAATATGACGAAAGAGTATGAGTCTGATGATCTTGAAGGTTTTCTGGGTTTTAACAGTTTCCAGAGTGCACTTTAATGGAGTTTTATCCTGGAAAAAATAGTTTCTTTTAAGAATACCACTTTCGAATAAATCGAAAAATGATAGGAAAACAGAAACTTTTCAACGAAATGAAAAACAGGTTAAAACAGAATGATGTCTATCACAAATCTTGTAACAAAGAGGATCACTTGATATTAAAAATCAAGGAAGGCTCTGATACCAATTGTTGGTTCCTGTTTTGCTTAGACAAGATTAGCAGATCTATTAGTTCGAGTTTATGTTTGATGCGGAAGCGTATTTAAAGAACTAACAGATATGTTTGATAGATTTAGAACACACAATATAAAGAAACAGTATTTTAAGAACAAAATGATATCTTGAAGATTACTGTCGTTCGATATATAATAAGAACACCAAGAACATATTAAGAACTGTTTGGTGTGTGTGAGAGAGTGCAATGCTAAACAGGTTTGACGATATAAAGCATAAGCATGAAACTCAGATTCTTCGTTTTTCTTAAGATTGTTAAGGAAGATCTCAACAAGAGACTTCCCTTTATACTACTCTAGGGGACCATAAAGCATGAGCTACTGTTGATCTGACGGCATGAATAGTTGTACGTGCTGTATTGCATTTAATGCCGCAGACGTCTATATTGTACTAAGCCCTATTGAGTCTATTCAGAGCTTGACGCGTGTTGAGGTTTGACAGGGCATGCTACCATGCAAGTTGATGAACGGATCCAGTAACAGTAGCAAGATATAAAATATCTTCCAAGTATTTATCGTAAACTGATAATGTCATTTTCGACATTATTTTGAATCTCAAACTAGGTGGTTTACGCATGTCTTCAAGTGAAATACGAGTATTTCATGGGTTTTTGTTGAGAAAGTATAGGTACAAGCATTCTTGTCCAAAAAAGCAGCAAAGTTGAGCTCCGGAGCTGAAAATGAGAGAAATCGAGAAATCGCGAAACAGAATCTGGAGCCAGTCCTGGAGCCAGCCAACCTGCGCCACCATCCGCGCCAAAAACCCAAACCGAAGTTGGCGCCAGTGATGGAGCCAGTCCATCCGCGTCGGCGCTGGCCCCGACGCCCAGTTTTATAAAACTCATTCTGCAGCTAGGGTTTTGATACGCAAGACACACACGACGGCCAGAGCAGTTTAGGGGGCGATTTTGGGAGACTTTTTACACCTTTTGGAGCCACGTTAGAGGATCAATCGGAGCACGTTCATCACGCGAAGTAGATACGAACACGAGAGAAGGGAGTACATCATTCCATTCACCATGATCACGTTTGCCATGCTTTCTTCCATTATTCTTTTCTTTTCTTTTGTGTTTGAATCTACCACCGACATGAACTAACCTGTTCATGTTGGGGGTTGGAATGAATTTAGTTTGTAAGAATATGAACAGATGACTTGAACATTTATCAGTTTTCCTATTTAATGAATGCGTGTAATTTGGTTTTAATGCTTTTGAGAGTTTAGCTACCTTTCAATTGTTTTGTTGTTTCCAGTTGAGTTCGAGAGAATTAACTGTTAACTAGAACTAGGAATTACATGTCTAAGGCGGGAATTTGGTGATAGAGATATACCGAATACGCCTTAATCCTAATTGAACCATTTAGGTTGAGATCGAGAGATTAAATCTATATGATCACAATAAATCTTGCGCTTAATGTGTTTTGGAATCCATAAGTTGAGATCGAAAGATAAAACTTGTCCTTTTCAAAATAAAACCCGTTGTTGCTCGAAAGAGAACAACGGTGACCTTTAAAGATTGGATATTCATTAGGGGAATAACTGGTAATCGTTTAAGTCTGATATTCGTATGTGAAAACCTAGGGATTTCCAACCCTCAACTGTTTTCTCTATCGGAAGTTTCCAAAGCTGTTTACTGTCTTGTTTTTGCTTTGTCTTCTTGCAATTAATTAGTTAAAACCAACCATCCCTCAATTTCCAATCGTTCAGTTAATAGTTTTTACAGTCATTGCGGTACTTAACACCAAGTTCCTGTGGATTCGATACTCGTACTTACGTACGTATTACTTGAGACGACACCGTACACTTGCGGCTAGTTAAGGAGGGTGTAAACCCACCTATCAAGTTTTTGGCGCCGCTGCCGGGGAACTTGTTTTGTGTTGATATCACTACCAGCTGTAGGGATTATTACATTGAGCACTTTTAATTTTTGTTTTATTTTATTTTTGCAATTTTTTTATGTTATTTCATTTTTCGTATGCAAGATTTTGACCCAAGTTTCTTGTTACTTTATTGCTGCAAGTTCTGATTGGTGTTTACTTTCTGCTGCAGATTGCTTCTAGTTTATGCTAAGAAGGAGCTCCTCTGGTGAACTCGAACAGTTTGATCCTGAAATCGAAAGGACTGCAAGGAGATTAAGGAGGCAAGCCAGACTCAGACGTCAGCAAGAAATGGAGGGTCTCGACAACGTTAATAACAACAATGACAACATCAATGTTGGGGAAGATTGGGAAGAAGGGTTCGCCATGGGTAACGGGGAACCAGTTCCAAACGTGAATGCGAATAACCCCAACAACCAGAATCATAATGCTAATCCTGGTCGCAACAACGTTAACAACAACAATGTTAACAACAATGGTGTTAACAACAATGTGAATCTTCCGCCACCACCACGACAGAGAGTGCCTATGCGGAATTTTGCTAATCCAAACATGGGGGCCGTCCAGAGAGGACCTTATGTTCCTCCAATTGCAGCAAACAATTTTGAAATCAAGACTGGCACTATCCAATTGGTGCAAGCAAATATGTTTGGAGGAGCAGCATCTGAAGACCCGCACAGCCATCTGAGAACTTTTGAAAAGATTTGCAACACTTTCAAGGTGAATGGGGTTGACCCAGGTTCGATCAAACTCCGACTCTTTCCGTTTTCATTGAGGGGTCGAGCAGCTGAATGGGAAGAGAGTCTACCAAATGGGCAGATTCGTACATGGAATGATATGGTGATGGCCTTCTTAAACAAATTCTTTCCACCGGGGCGAACAACCCAATTGCTGTCAGATATCACTCATTTTGGCCAATGGGATCAAGAGTCCTTTTATGAGGCTTGGGAACGATACAAGGGTATGCTAAAGAAGTGCCCTCATCATGGTCTACAAGAATGGATGGTCATCCAAACATTCTATCAAGGGTTGCATCCACATCATAAAAATGACCTCACTTCCGCTGCTGGTGGTGCACTGATGAATATGTCGTATGAAGACGCGTATGAGTTGATTGAGAATCTTGCGGAACATAGTTATGCCACTCCTCGGTCAGCCACTAGGAAGGTGGCAAGTGTGCAAGAAAGTGATGAAATGAAGGTTATCAAGGCACAATTGGCAGCTATCACGAATCAGCTGAAAGGGACAACGATTCAGCCAACTCTCCAAGGGGATATGGGCTGTCAAGAGTCATTTGGTTCACCTCAAGAGTTTCCTCCGCCGGAGCAAGTGCAATTTCTTCAAAACCGCAATAACCGGCCGAGGAACGACCCGTTCTTAAATTCTTATAATGAAGGGTGGAAACGTCATCCCAATTTCTCGTGGAGCCAGCCTCAAAATGCACAAAAAGAACCCATGTGTCAGCAGCAACAAAATCAGTACGGTAATACTTCTAACACTTCTACTCAATCTTCTAACGTTTATCGTCCTCCAGGTTACAATCAAAGGAGGCAAGAAGAATCACAAGGAGGGGAGAAAAAGTCCGGATTGGAAGAGATGCTAATGAAGTTTGTGTCAAAGATGGACAATGCGGTTGGAGAGTTGACATCATCTGTTGGTACACTGTCAAGTTCAGTCGGAACGATAAGAGCTGCGACGGAACAGAACACCGCATCGATCCGAATTCTTGAGGGTCAAATGGGACAGATGGCAGAGGCGTTAGCTGTTCGGAGTCAAGGCACGTTTCCGAGCCAGCCCGAGAAGAAGAATAGAGAAGAGTGTAATGCCATTTATCTTAGAAGTGGCAAGGAGCTGAATGGAGAGCCAATACGAGAGCTCACATCAAAAGGAACCGATCCTAAAGAGAAAGAGGCCGAGATCATAGAAGTGACTGAGCTAGAAGCCGATGAGGTTATGATTGAAGAGAACAAGAAAAGTGAAGAGAAAAAGCCGGTAGTCAAACCGTTTGTACCACCACTACCATTCCCTAATCAAGTGAAGGCACACAATGATGAGGAACAATTCAAGAAGTTCCTCGACATATTCAAGAAGCTTCACATCAATATCCCTTTCGCGGAGGCACTCGCCCAAATGCCGACATACCTCAAGTTCATGAAGGAGATCTTATCAAAGAAGAGGGCAGTCGATCACCAATCGACCATTGCACTTACTGAAGAGTGCAGTGCATTCATCCAGAACAAGCTTCCGCCGAAGCTTAAGGATCCAAGGAGTTTTTCAATCCCTATTCAAATTGGTGATATTCGTTTTAATAAAGTGTTGTGTGATTTAGGGGCGAGTATTAACTTAATGCCTCTATCTATTTTCAGGAAGCTCGGATTGGGGGAAGTGAAGCCGACGTACATGACGCTCAAGCTGGCGGATCGATCTATAGTGTACCCATATGGAGTGGTAGAGGACGTGCTCATCAAAGTGGGAAAGTTTTACTTTCCGGTGGATTTCGTGGTGATGGACATCGACGAAGATATAGAAGTCCCGCTGATACTGGGAAGATCCTTCTTAGCCACGAGCCGAGCACTGATAGATGTGGAGGAAGGAGAGGTGACCTTACGAGTTGGTGATGAAAAGGCGATATTCAAGATGTTTGAGAGTGGGAAGCACAAAGACGGAGTTGGTCATGGAAAGCAAGAGGTGGAAGAATCCGCGAAGAATCGCAAGTGTGGGTGAATCAATTCCGCGGATACCGAACCAAGCTGAGAGCCACACAGTCGTGCCACGACTTTAAATACGGCGCTGGGTGGGAGGCAACCCACCGAGGTGTGCATTTTCTTTATTTTTCTGCATTTGGTTTTTTTTTATTTAAAAAATCTGTTTTCTTTGCTTTCCTTTTCCTTTTGTTTTTGTTCTTGCATCTCCTTCTCCGTCATCTCCGATATCTTCCAACTAGGCATTCCGATCTTTCAAGAGAATCTCTCCGGGCAAACAGGTATGTTCTAATTCATTATGTTAATGAGTGGTGTACGATGTTTATTTCAGTATTAGTTAAACGAGATGCAACAAACCTAAGTTTCACTTAGGTTTGGGGTGCCTCACTTTTTAAACATCTACACACTCACTTTTATCCCGGTGCAAACCTCGGTTTCACCGAGGTTTGGGGTTGCCCATGTTTTTGAAAATGCTAGATTAGCTCTTTGTGCTTCATGTCATGTTATGCCTTACCTGTTTGATACCTGTAATAACCGCACAATGATACTTGTCTTAGTATCGCCTACGCCGATACTTGCACATTGGGGACAATGTGTGGGTAAGGTTTGGGGTTGCCCAATCGGGCCCACGTTTATGCACGTAGATTTCCCGCACCTCTGCATGCTTAGATTACTTTAGCCCAAATTTTTGTTTTGAATGATCAAGACCGACCATTGTGGGAAGAATCTTGTGATAGTGACGTGACCATTAGGGAAGGACTGGGAAAGGACATGACTAGGGACATTAGTGGAGACCGCCCTATAGTGAGGCTTGAGCCTAAAAGACATTATTCATGTCGAGGGATTCATATACGAAAATCATATACACTTTTTCGAGTTCCTTGTCGTGAATATAGACTGATCTCGCTATATTATTGCATTGAGTAGCAAAGACGACCATCGGAATATTAGGTAAGGGTGTAGTAGACTATATCGTGTGGACCTTAAGAGATGATTCCAGGCATTGTGTGTTTGTTTAACCCTGTTTTTAGCTTTCGTACCCTTTCACCCATTTGTGTGTAACCATAGCCCTTTGTAGCCATACACTCACCTTTTCATTTCAGACCCACCTTTAAACCCAAGCCAAAAGCCTTAGCCAACCATATCCGAAAGTGTGTCAATCTAAGCGGTAATGAACAATGAGAAGATAGAGCGGAAAAGAAAATAGTGTAGGCCAGTCAGTGAGAATGAATTGGGTCAATGTAACCCAATAAATGGAAAAGAGGGCCAATGATGCCCCAATAAAAAAAATGTGGACCAAGGAAGTCCCAACTGAAGAAAAAAAATGTATAGAGAAAATGCAAAAAGAAAAAAAATACAGTTATTAGTGATAGCGTCCATAGTAGCAGAAAATAAGAGAGTCAAAGCGACTCCAATAGTGACAAAGAAGGCCAAATAATAGAGCGGAAAGCTATAGAGTTCATAACAACTAACGGTTGACACGCCGAGGATTTTTGCCCTTTTACCCTTCGTTTCTAAGCCATAACCCTAGCCCCGTTACAACCCTCGTAAAGACCGGGATGATCTTTTGGAAAATGTGATTAGAGTCTACGACTGCCTTTACCAATATTCCATGTCTTGCTGCTTGATTCCTTTCTGAGATCAACTTTTTGAACATTTGTGCGTCTTTCAATAGAGTTGTCATGTAATTATTGCGTATTCTTGTACATAAACTCTTTAGACATGACAACTTGTGCGATAACCTAGGTTCGAGCGAATTGAGCGAATCCCGTGAGGTAGGGTCGAGGCGAAATGTTTTCCTTAGTATGTCCGGACCTAGAACAACCTTAATGGAAACGGAGGAGTCATGAGTTCAACTTACAATGGAAGGTCATAGATCAAACGAAATAGGAATGAGGCGAGAATGAGATAGGCATTCACGGGTATGGGAAATGACCAGTGCATCACGTGGTCCCAATTGGGAGTGTGCAGTTATTACGTTTCTCTAATATGTGCTTTTATTCTATTTTATCGCTATTTTGCTTGAGGACAAGCAACGCTCGGTTTGGGGTTGTTGATAATGTCATTTTCGACATTATTTTGAATCTCAAACTAGGTGGTTTACGCATGTCTTCAAGTGAAATACGAGTATTTCATGGGTTTTTGTTGAGAAAGTATAGGTACAAGCATTCTTGTCCAAAAAAGCAGCAAAGTTGAGCTCCGGAGCTGAAAACGAGAGAAATCGAGAAATCGCGAAACATAATCTGGAGCCAGTCCTGGAGCCAGCCAACCTGCGCCACCATCCGCGCCAAAAACCCAAACAGAAGTTGGCGCCAGTGATGGAGCCAGTCCATCCGCGCCGGCGCTGGCCCCGACGCCCAGTTTTATAAAACTCATTCTGCAGCTAGGGTTTTGATACGCAAGACACACACGACGGCCAGAGCAGTTTAGGGGGCGATTTTGGGAGACTTTTTACACCTTTTGGAGCCACGTTAGAGGATCAATCGGAGCACGTTCATCACGCGAAGTAGATACGAACACGAGAGAAGGGAGTACATCATTCCATTCACCATGATCACGTTTGCCATGCTTTCTTCCATTATTCTTTTCTTTTCTTTTGTGTTTGAATCTACCACCGACATGAACTAACCTGTTCATGTTGGGGGCTGGAATGAATTTAGTTTGTAAGAATATGAACAGATGACTTGAACATTTATCAGTTTTCCTATTTAATGAATGCGTGTAATTTGGTTTTAATGCTTTTGAGAGTTTAGCTACCTTTCAATTGTTTTGTTGTTTCCAGTTGAGTTCGAGAGAATTAACTGTTAAACTAGAACTAGGAATTACATGTCTAAGGCGGGAATTTGGTGATAGAGATATACCGAATACACCTTAATCCTAATTGAACCATTTAGGTTGAGATCGAGAGATTAAATCTATATGATCACAATAAATCTTGCGCTTAATGTGTTTTGGAATCCATAAGTTGAGATCGAAAGATAAAACTTGTCCTTTTCAAAATAAAACCCGTTGTTGCTCGAAAGAGAACAACGGTGACCTTTAAAGATTGGATATTCATTAGGGGAATAACTGGTAATCGTTTAAGTCTGATATTCGTATGTGAAAACCTAGGGATTTCCAACCCTCAACTGTTTTCTCTATCGGAAGTTTCCAAAGCTGTTTACTGTCTTGTTTTTGCTTTGTCTTCTTGCAATTAATTAGTTAAAACCAACCATCCCTCAATTTCCAATCGTTCAGTTAATAGTTTTTACAGACATTGCGGTACTTAACACCAAGTTCCTGTGGATTCGATACTCGTACTTACGTACGTATTACTTGAGACGACACCGTACACTTGCGGCTAGTTAAGGAGGGTGTAAACCCACCTATCATAAACCACAGTGGCTCTGTAAAGGGTTACAGAGGTTCTGAGGTCTGGTCTTCTGTAGAGCAGTCTTTACCGGGTTCCGAGTCTTTGGTCTTCTTTGTGAGTAAGACAGAGGTTCTGTAGGACACCTCTGTAGCTTCTGTAGCTTCTTGACCTTGATCTTTCGGAAGTGGCAGAGCCTCTGTAAGAGGCTTTATTCAATTAGCCTATTTTTCACTACTTCTAAATACTTCTACGATTAGGAAGATTGAAGCTAACAATTACAATAGAACACTACATTTTAAAAGTGTCCTAAAAATTTAATTAGAAGGCCCAAAACAGCCTCGTAAATCTATTGTATTAACATTTAGATATGACACTTTATAATTTGCTCTATACTAACTAGACGTCTTATAAAACCGATTATGTTAAAAACAACGCAAATTGCATGGAAATGGAGAAAAAGTTATTGTTCCACATTTAGGTTGCGTTTGGTACATGGGACATGACAGGACAGGATGGGACAAAACTCACCGTCCCACATTTGATGACTGACTTTCATTGAATTTTAATTTGCTCATAATTATTATGAGTTCCATAAAGAAAAGTGAGATGCATATAAGCAAGGTCCTTGGTCGTCTTGATACAAGTGTAGATGTTTTCCCAAAAGTCAGAAAGATAGACTATAAAATTGCATAAAACTACCTCATTGTCATACACACGGCCCAACAATTTACGGTTGTTAAAGAGGCTATTGAAACGCATCATACGAATATTCCACACCTTCCAAAAAGAGCATCATACGAATTTTCCACAGAGCAAAGTTATTGGGATTGAACGTTGGTGGTTTGGCTATATAGCCATTGCCATATGATCCAACAAAAGGGTTTTGAAAAGAAGACCCGGGATTAGCAGAAAGAGGATGATGCCTATTTAGATCAAGTTTATGAGGTTAAACTGACATGCTCTATACCACTTGTTAGTTCCGAAAGTAAGAATGCGAAACACACAAAGTATTGTAGAAGGGAGGTTGAATACAATACACCAAGATTACTTATTTTTAATTCTTATTAATTTTTCAAATCAAGATTACACTTAGAAAACAAGACTGTTGCAGAAAGAACATATTAAAATCTATCATAACAATCTTTCACAAAGAAAAATTAGAACAAAAATACCACTTAAGAACACATAGAAAAGTTATTTGCTAGTTGAGAGAGAGCTACCAATTTGCTGTTCACGTAGAATAATTTCAGAAAGCATAGACCTCTTATATAAATACTATCATGTGCATTAATTGCATGGGATACTTGTCACTCTAGGATAAGAAGCTCATAGATGTCTTTAAAAAAGGACAATTTTTCATTTTTGTCTAACACGGGACACGAACGTGCCATGGACCATGTTTTGTGCAATTTCGGAAAAGTTACATCAAAAGCATATAGGAAAACTTATAATTTATTTGTCCCTTTTCTTTCCTCTTTACGGGTTATTTTTCACATAGATTATTGCCTTTTTTTGGATTTTTTAAAGTTTCTCGGACAATTCAGTATGAAAAAGCAATCGTTTTTCCATTTTGTTTTATACATTCTTTAATCGTTGGTAAAACGATCACGTTAGTTGAGGTAGTCTCTCATGAATCAACTCGCGCACAAAAACGAAAATGTCGAGACTCAGAGGTTTTGGGCGACTATGCACGAGGATAATGCCACAGGGAATTATCGCGTGTCAAAGTCATGAGATTAGAGGGGATTATGGTACAAATTAGAGGCGATAGTGCCCGACGACAATGTCAGGGTCACTGTTGCATGGGCATACTCGCGAGAGTCGTACTAAAGGGCTCGGTTAACGGGTGACAATGTCGGACGATTGTGAATTGTCACTATCTCCGGAAAAGGTCGCAGTCGAGTTTCTCGGGTATAAATAAGGAAGATCCGATTTCTAGACATAAATCTCATTTTGGAATCAGATTTTGAACGATTTCTCTCTACGTTTTAGGTAAACCTATCAACCTCTTCATCTTTCTTCGTTGATTTAAAGTAAGGGGTTTTCATGAACATTTAATGTTCATCTATAGGGTTTGTTGAACATTTAAGGTGAAGTACATCAAGAATTGATCAAGTCTCAAGTGTTCATCCTTCTAGGGGTTTGGGAGATTTCTAGGTTTTAACCTAAACCTAGTATTGTTAGTTCATTCGTACATTTTAAACTTTTGAACCTATAATCATCTCCTTGTTTACATTTCCATTATTTGCAAGTTTTGACCTAAAATGGGTTTTGGAAATTTTTAGGGTTCTAACTATGATTTGGAATACGTTGTTGGAAATCATGATTTGAGATACAAGCTATGTTTTGTTTACATATTTATAACTAAATGTTTGGATGAAATCATCTTGATGTTTTTAGGGGTTTTCTCTAAATTTGAAGGTTTCATTTAGGAATAGACGGTATTTGGTTGGTTTGGTTAAGATTGAGCTAAATGTTTATAAAATGTTGGATAACCTTATTTTGGAGACATTTTATATTGAAAATGGAAAATAACCATTTATTGATCTTTATTTGGGTTAAATGCATGAAAGTGGTGTATGTATGAAATCATGCTATGGAAATCCTATTATGAAAACTATATGTGTTATAATAGTTTGTCACAAACGAAGTTGTGACTAGCCGTGGACTATTACTAATAGATCCATAGGTATAGGAGTCGGCTTATTTTTCGGTTGTTGTTCCTCTTTGTAACTAGTTGAGACATTGGGTCCTCGGAGGCAACTTGGTATGGTTATGTGGGACCGGATACTAGCCATGGATCGTAAATGTAATCCTAGTGAGTGAGTATGACTAGGATCCTCGGGTGTCCTCCCTCTCATCTATGCACGAGTCAGCGTTGCTCATGGCCATGGGTTAGATTAGTATGTTGTCGATTTTAATGTCCTTTTATAGAAGTTTGAAAACACTATTACTATTTCTCCTTTTTGGGTAATTTCCCATTATATTTAAGATGTCATATTTTGCAATTATTCGGGTCTAAATTTATCCCTATTTTTTGGGTGTTACAGTTTCTCCCCCTCAGCGGTAGAGGGGAGAATAAGTGAAAGCTTCCCCACAGAGACACCAACTCTCGAGACCTCCTTGGTGAGATCACCAACCTTCTTTTCAACCCAATGCAGCAAAAAGTGCATCGTTGAAATCACACTCGAACTTCCTCCGACAAGGCTCGAGTGTGGACTTCGACAGAGCGTCAACCTTTTGATGAAGTTGTACCCAAGGAGTTAAGAATGACTTTGTTTACATAATCCTGAGTTTTTACTTGTGATTTGAACTTTACTAATTCGGCATCCTGAGCTTTCGTTTTGCCTTTCAGAGAAGCCACCAAGAGAGCTAGATCAACATTAGAGGCCTTTTACAGAGTAAGCAAGGAATCCATCCAGGCAAGGGTGTGAATCCCAATAACAAGTGCAAGCAGACAATCAATCAACATTAACAATGATGAATCAATAAAACTGGTCATAAGATTGATGCAGAGAGGTTTTACATGTGAAAGTAATTAGGCTAATGATCTCTAGGTTAAACTCTAGATTTGAAAAGCTATTTATATTTTCGAGAAATTAACATTTTCAGCCTAGAACTTTTATTCAACTAATATTGACCCCAACAATCTCCCCCCTTGAATTAAAGATGAAAAAGATGCCAGTCTGAAACGTAACATCTTTGGATACCGAATAGGGTCTCGAATCTTCTATGTGCATTCCGATACTCTAGTATAACTTTGATTGTCTCCAACGCTTTGTCAACCAACGCTTTAACTTCTGCTTCTAGCTTCTTTGACCCTTTATCATCGAATGATATCTTGCTTTGTAACTGATTGCGAAGAAGCATTAGTGTACCGTCACAATAGCGAGCAATCTGGCTAAACCACAGAAAACACTTGTTGCCCTGGCCATTCTTGTAGATCATCCCGAACTCAGGATTTCGAGTATTGAATCGGCAGGAAGGTTTTCTATGTTAGGAAGGCTTTGATCCGGTTTTAGCATGTTGACCTCTAATTGGTTACTTTCGTTACCTATTTGGAAATCTTCTACGTATGACAGTAATTTCCCGAGGTCTAATGGTCATGGTCTTCAATTCCCTCAAGATAAACTCAAAGTCTTGCAGTTCCAGGTTTTTTAAATTATGCTTCTGTGAAGGTCCATTCATTTCCATCATCCCTCATAATTGTTTCAATTGGGTACCATACCTTAAGTAAGCGGTTGGAGGATATCTGTTTTATTTCAGAGATGCAGTGTTTAGTTCTGACAAGACTGATTGGTCAGCCTTTTGTTATTCTCATCAGAATATACTATATCTGTCTATTCTTCTTCTTCATGAAATTTATACCATATAGACTGAATGGGTCATACGGTCTGATCCAGTGGACGTATATCTTTTTTCTGTTTCTTCTAGAAAAGGAACCAAAATCCTCACTCTTTCCCATATTAGCGGATGATTTGGTTGAACCTGAGCAGTATTTGAAAGTGGTTGATATGACTTTGCTCTGATCGAACCTTCAGTTTTGTCGGTTTGAGATGGTAGAGGCGCAGTTTCTATTTTCGGGGGCTCACTTATCTGAACATTTTGCTGAATTATGTAGTCGAAGTCTCCTTGTTGTTGGAACTCATTGTCAGAAAATTGGTACAATCATCGACTTCAGCTTTGATTGAAATAAGGACACATTCAGTTCTTTCTCTTTCAGTCTCGGGGTCGTACTGTGATTCAAGATCTATTAGTTCCAAAGTAGATCTTCTGGTGTTTCTTACCTCGACCATTCCTTTGTCGCCATCGTCGGGCTTCAACCGTTGGGTTGACATCAGTAGGAATGCCTGTTTTCTCATCTGATGAATTGATTTCCATGTATAGTACCTGATTTGGCTCGGAACTTTGTACATTTTCACTAGTTCCTGTTTGCCCTTCTGCAGCTGCTTCAACAATAACTGTCTCTAATTCGGTGACATTAACTGTCTCTGATTCAGTGACATTTGTTGGCTCAGTTGTTCTCTTTCGCTTCTCCCCCTCATGGTGATGTGGATCTTCCGGATCATCATGTCTTCTTTTCACACCCTTGGCTTGGCCTTTTCATGTATTTTCACAAGATGTAACTCTTTCAAAGAGTGTAGCTAGAGATAGTTGCACCAACTGAAGAGTTGCATTAATGTCGCTAAGGCGTGAGGTTACTTGTGACGTATAGACGTTGAAAGATGCAATTGTAACTAGCTGGGTAGGAGCGGGTGGATCGTCTTCGACTTGAGATTTGAGTAAACTTACCAAGTCAGCTTCAGCAGGATCTGTGGTGGATTGCGAAATAATCTTGGCAAGCAATAGTGATTTCAACTCATTGACCGACATGTTGTTATGATTATTCGTTTTAGCTGGTGGAGGTAGAGGTTGGACTTCAGGTTCTGGCTCGGTCATGACTAATTTTCCTTTCAGAAGTCTTTTGATGGTATCAAGCTCATTCCTCATCTCCTTCATCATGGTATCTTGAACAACCTTTAGGGTGTTCAGAATATCCCTGGAAACGAATTCCGGCAGGGTAACCTCTGGATCACTTAGATTACTAGTTGTCATGACAGTTGAGTTAACTATTTGGTCTACGTTCGAAGCTGGAGTAATATTAACAATAGTAGGACTTCCACTTAATCCTCGTAAACCATCGAACGACGGAGTTACTATGAGTGTTCCGATTGAGTTGCTTAGACTTCCAACAATAGCTGAAGAGTGTAATTGTGTCCTAGTCAAAGAAAGTATATCAACGAGTGGCTCTAGAATCAATGGTGCATTCAAAGACATCGAAGACTGGGGTGGGAGTCTTCTTGTTTCAATACCCGAACTCTCCAAGTGAGAGACGGATAGGTTTTGTGCTAAGTTTCCGTGAGAAGTTGAAACATACATCTGTTGAGAGATATCTGAGTGGCTAGGGAGGTTGTGCAATTGCGTTGTTGGTTCCATGATGGCTTATTTAATATCCATCCCAACGAATCGAAATTTTTGGTTGTCGTCTGATTATGTGCTATCATCTTCCGATGTGGCGTTCGCTGCGTAGGAACTCTCGATAGCGGCATTAGAGGTCTCGTCTCTAATTCGAACGTCATGGAGTGTCGTGTCGGTGTCAAGGGTCTACACTCGAGGTATTCATCTTGTAGTTGCGTGAGTGTCCACAACACCGCCCACGACAGATCTCCTTATCATATTTTCTCTCCGCACTCTTCGTCAGGAAATCCCAACATTCCGGACCGGCTCGGCTCTTCGTAAGGGACCCTCACGTCTTTCAGGTCGTGCTCTCTGGGAAGGTTCTTCTAGTGCTGGACAGACCATATGAGCTTAATTACGCACACGGTTCCTATAATTAACACACTCGGTGCTGTAGGACGTGCACACGCTAACAATCCATCAGGAATGCACATCGGGACAATGCCTGGGATCTCATTCTTGTTGGCTAAGTGATGTGTTAGCCCCATTTCATTCATTTCAAGTATTGTAAAAAGACCAAGTCTTTTGACCACCGTAGACCTCTGTGCTGAAGAAAGAAAGCCTCTGCCTAGTGAAGACACACAGAAGTAAAGCTCAACCAGATGATAACTCAGATCTTAGAGCCTCTGTGGAAGTCCTCAAAGCCTCTGTGAGGAACCTTAGAACCTCTGATGAAGATCATCCTCTGTGCTCAACACTTGAAGAATTCACAAGATATCTTGACGAACAACCCTTATCTCACAGTATTGATCTCATATTGAGACCTGCCATGTACCCCACAAATGGTTACAATGCGTTTATAGGTTGCAGAATTCTATTGGCATATTTGTTGACTTGTGTGTACTATTTTCCTATAAATAGGAAGATTTGTTATGATATCCTGCAAGTTTTGTACGCCTAGAATAGCACACACTTCACACCATAACTGCACACAGTTAAGGGTGAGAGAGATTTTAGGGTTTTCACACATAGTAGTGTGTGTTCTTCATCTGTTCTTCAGTATTGTAATCTGTTTTCATTTGAATATCAATCATATGGCTCATTGAGTAGATTACATTATTGTTTTTATTGATTTCCTCTATTTCTACAGATTCTAACAAGCTATTACAAACTGTTTTAAAACACTTCCACAACTCTACCTGCTTCTGTTTGTTTTTATCTTAAGGGAAATAATCTAGGACGCAGGTGGTAACAGAGCAGTTTGATTTGCATAAATCAACTGATCATCTCTATGTATTGATTAAATCTCAAGCTAGAACAACTTGTTTTTCTAACCTATTTTTCATTCACAAACAGTCCATGTTTTTTGTGCAGTTTTTTACCAGTTCAATCACTGGGCATTTGTGGATCTGTTATTTCTTGTAAAAACATATCAGTGTGTGCTAGATCTACTCTAAAGGATATTACCAAAGTTTCACCAAGTGTTGGTGTCATTTTCTTGCTTATATCTTTCAAAATCTTGTCAAAACTTGATCATCTGTTATTTCACTGATTTTCTTTTAAGATGGAAAATATAAATGCCATTTATACTACTGGATCTCAAACTAAACCTCCAACTCTTTTGAGGGATGGGTATCCACAGTGAAAAATTCGTATGATAAACTTCTTTGAAGGAATTGATAGGGAGCATTATGAATCTGTGAAGAATGGTCCTTTTTCCCATGTTGGAAGTCCTTAGGGTTCCAGAAACTGCAACAACCCCTGAAATCCCTCCTCATTTCAAACCCAAAGAGAGGAAGGACTGGTTAACCACTGTCCAATAAAAGATTGAGGTTGAAAGAAAGGCCAAAAGACTGCTGATTATGGCCATCCCAAATGACCTTTTCAATCCCTAGATGCCAGTGATACAACCAAGGAGTTGTGGTTAGAACATGAAAAATAACTTGAGGGAGGGATTAAGACCCATAAAAATTGTAGATCCCAGTGTCTTAATGAATACTATAGCTTCAAAGCTAAACCATATGAAACCATACAACAAACATATGATAGTTTCACTACCCTTATCAACAAATGTAGGAAGTATGGTATTCATAGAACCTCTACGGACAACAATGTCTTGTTTCTCAAAAGCCTTGGTGAAGGGTGGCTCTAACTATCCACGTCCTTACAAACAAATCAAGATCTATATACTTGGTCACTTTCTAATGCATTTGGGACTCTGGTGGCTCAAGAGCAACACATTGTCAGGCCAAAACCTCTTATGGGTGGAACTCTGGCACTAGTAAGTAACACCACAGAGCCCCCATTCAAGCCAGTGGAAGAAAAGGCCACAGAGACCAGTTCTAAGAGTCAAAAGAAAGGGAGGAAAGCAATGGTTTCTGAGAGTGAGGAGGAGAAGAAGGGTTGTGAAGATGATGAGGTGACCAACATGACCTCGATATCTAAATCTTTGGCCCTACCAAAGAACTAAACAGAGGATTCCACAGAAAGCCTACCTTCAACAGAGGGAATGACAAAGAAGAAAGGGAAAACAAATATCAAAGGTCTGTCCCTGGTATGGAGAGAAAACTTGCTCCAATTAACTAGGATCCTAGACAGCTTGCTCTATTAAACCAAGACCCAAGATAGTTAGTTCAAGTTAACCAAGATCCAAGACATTTTGCCCCAATGATTCAAGAGCAAAGATAGTTTTCTCCAATCAATCAGATCCAAGGCATTTTGCACCACCAACCACTTATGATCCCATGTACACCATCACCCTCAGAGAACAGTATTATGAACCAAAGGCTTATGACCAAAGATATGAGCCAAGGTTCTATGAGCAGAGACCCATTGAGTACCAATAGAAGATTGTGCAGAAGGATGAGCACTGAGCTCTTGAGAAGCACGTTAAGACTGAACCACATAGCAACAAGTGCTTTAAGTGTGGTAAACCTTGACACTTTGCAACAGATTGCAAGACACCACCTGCCAGAGATGTTTCCTTTTACAAAAAGAAAGCTGAATATTATGCACAAAACTCTCTCATGGCAGAGCAAGAAAAACGGGTGTCTGATGAAGCGTCAGATGAAGATGACAAAAATGCCATGTTTTGTGGAATGGCATAAGTGAGCAAAAGTGACTCTGATTGTGAAGTATCTTCTTCTTCTAGTACTTACTTATCATGCACATAAGTTAAGATGCTTAAACTACAAGAGGGTTTCAAAAACATGGAACAAAAGCTCTGTAAAGCAGAGAGAGATCTTGCATTCTTTAAAAGGGAAGCATGGCTTTTGGATCAAGAAAAGAAAGAAATCTAACTTAAAAATGATAAGCAAAAAAGCAACATTTGTCTGAAATCAACTCTTTCAAAACTAAAGTTAGTGATTGACAAGCTCTTAAGTGCGAAGAGCAGACGTTAAAAGGATGTTGAGAGTCTTTGCATAAGAAAAGAACTTATAATCAAAAAGTATCAAGATGCTCAGAATGTATATGAAAAAAGTAACTCTCAAATGGACAAGAGTGGACTTAGCTTTAGTGACCTAGATCCTTACACTTTTAAGAAGAGAGACTCTTTGTCATCTAGATTTTGTCTTGGCAAGGTTCAAAAGACAAACTTTCCAATTTTACATTCTGTCTTTAAGAGGAGAAAAACTTCTAAAGAACCAAGTGCAAGGAGTCCTCAAATGTTTATCAATGTGGTGTACTCTGTTACACCACCAAAAGGATCCTAGTTCAAATTTGGCTATCTAGAAACACAAACTCTGGCTGCCTTTGTATGTCACATCTCTTCTGAGCTAAATGAAGAGGCAACTGAATTTTTTCCCTCATTAACAGAAGATGATCTATGAAACCTTTTTGAAAGCGACTTGCTAAAATCATTTGAAGAATGCAAGACTCTCAATGAACCTGAAATAGTTCCTTGCATTATAAAAGATTTAAATCTTTCTGAGGACAAGGATGTAAGTAACCATGAAATATATCCATGCAATCAAGCCTCTAGAAAGAGCACTAGACTTCCTTGATTCAGACTCAAATTCTAAGGATGAATCAACCTCTGTCGCTCTAATGACTGGTTTTAAAGAGCCAGAGATAGTGCCTTGTAGATCAGAGGAAACTAGGCTTCCCACTGGCATTCAAAACAGAGTCATACCTCCCAAGAAATCCGTAACAAGGATACCTATCTGCCCTAGATTCATTGATATGTGTCTTAGGTGTGGATCCTATATTAACAAGTGCAATATGATGAATCAACACAATTCAGTATAAAGTCATAAATCTCACTTTGATTGATGAATAGAAAGTGTAAATTAGTAGCCGTACATGAAAGGTAATCAAGAAAGCTATGATTAGGTCATTAAATCCTAATCAAGGAATAAGCAAACTATTTATATCCTCAAAAGGATATTTACAAGATATGGCAAAACTAGTCCCTTAACTTCTATTCAACTAACATGAGACCTAACAATCTCCTTCTTTGAATTGAAGTTCGATCTCACGCCAGTTAGGGACATAACGCTTCCGGATAGCAAATAAAATCTCGAAGTGCCGGATGGATTTTCTGAATTCCAGCCTTTCTTCAATCGCCTTGAGGAGCTCTTTGGCAAGATATTTTCTGAAATTCACGTAGTTCTCTGACAAGTCTCTTTCTTCTTCTTCAATGATCTTTTTCAACACGTTCTGAACTTTCATCAAAGTTCCCGCACTGAATTTATGCACCTCGCTGATCCTCATGAACCGTTTCTCCCCTTTGTCATTCAGATACACAATCCATGTTTCTGGTTTGGGCAGGAGAGTATGTACCTATACGTCTCCGGCATCGGGAAGAGTCAGATTGGGCTTCAGAATGTTGATCTTCTTCTGATTGCTTTCTAAATCCAGCTGAAAATCGTTGATGTATGCGAGGGTAATTGTGCACTTCATGAATCTTTTTAAAGTTTCGAGGGCTTTGGTGTATGGTAACAGTCGGATAGTGTGGGTCTTCAACTCTTTAAGTAGAACCGGGAAGTCGTTCAGGTTCAGATGTCTGAAGTCGGCTTCCGAGAATACCCATTCCTTTCCGTCATCCCTTTTAACCGTGAAAATTGGGAACCATACATTTAGAACCATGTCTGACACGATCTCCATGATTTCTGTAATTCTATGACTGGTTCGGACTTCGTGGACCATTCTGCCTCTTTTCATAACTTCCAAGTACTGTGAGCGAATCGGATCTTTCAGATGTGAGACCTCATGGCACATAACCGGGTCAAGAGGTCTAATCCAGTGAGCATAGATGTTTTTCTGCGATTCCTCTAAGTATGGAACCTGGATTCGGACTCTCTCCCAACGAACTGGTTGAATAGGTCGGGGTTGAGCCATTTCCGGGTCTAGAGTTGGAAGTTCGGATGTACCTGCAGTATCGTGTAAGTGGTGCTGAGAAGCTGATGATACCTGTTCACTTTGAAGAAGGAACTGATCATAGTAGTCGTCGTTCATAAACTAGTCTTCATCAGAGAAATTCTAGAGAGCATTCGTCTCTATTTGGATGGCTGAAACTACTTTCTCTCTCCATTCTCTTTCCAATTCCGGATTACCATCGGAGTCCTCATCAATAAATTCCAAGACTGGCCTTTCCAGAACCGTCACCAATAAGATCTCTTCTGGTTCTCCCTCAGGCTTTTCAACCGTTGGGTCTCCTGACTCTGGCACTGAATCTCTGACCGGCGTGGACAACTCCATATTCTGAACCATGTCTGAGTTGTCTGGCTGTTGGTTCGGATCATTTGGAGTTGGAGTTTCAGATGTTAGTATTGTCGCTGAGGTTGACAGCTCGGTCATTCTTAGTCGTTTCTCCCCCTCATGTTGGTCAGGATCCTCCGGATCATCATGTCTTCTTTTCGATACCTGCGCTTGACCCTTACACGTGTTCTCTAAGCTGGCAACCCTCTTAGATAAGGTTTCGAGGGTGCGTTGGACGTCGGTTAAGGTTATAGTAAGTGTATCAAGCTTTGTGTTTATTTAGGTTTAGGCATCTACAGGAGTGACAGGGGGTTGTGTTTGGGCTTGTGAGCGAAGACTACTCACTAAGTCGGCTTCAGAGGAGGTGTCAGTGTTTGATTCAGACAGGAGCTTATCGAGGAGTGCGGCTTTGAGTGCCTCGATGCTCATGTTTTGCAGGTTCAGGGTTGGGTGAGGAAGTGTGATCTGTGTTTGCGTAGGGGGATCTGCTGAAGCTACTTCCTTTCCCATGATGGACCTCTTGATGAAATCCATTTCCTCCGATAGCTTCTTCAAAATCTCGGTTTGGACAAACTTTAAGGCGCCATCCAGAGTTTATTTGGAGACGAACTCCGGGACACTAACACCTGGAGCACTTAGATTGCACCGCGGTACCGCCTGCGCTCACAGTTGGCTTGATGATAGCCGTGGCAGGTCTTCCACCCTGTCCTTGCAAGCCACCAAAAGGTAGACTTACTCGGCGTGTTTTGGTCGAGTCTCGAAGAATCTCGATAGTAGCCGATGTAAGGTTTTGTGTCCTATCCGAAGAAATTAATTCATGAAGTGGCTCTAGACTCGAATGTGCGCCCAAAGAAGTCGAGAACCGGGGATGGTGTTCTCTTTCGAGCAACTACGGGTTTTATCTTGAAAAGCACAAGTTTTATCTCTCGATCTCACCTATGGAATTCAAAACACATTAAGCTCAAGATTTTAATGGGACTGAGGCTTACTCGGAATATCTCTATCTCCTTTCTCGCCTTAGGCATGTGATTCCTAGTTCTAGTTACAATTAATTCTCTCGAACTTAACTAGAAACAACAAATCAATTGTAAATTGGCCAAATTCACGAAAGCATTAACAACTAAATCACATGCTTCATTAATATAGGAAAAACTAATAAAATTCTCAGGTTACATGTTTGTACACTTAAATCGAATTTATTCCAACCCCCAACATCTAAAGATTAGTTCATGATGTTGGGGGACAAAAACGCAAGAAAAGCGGATGAAAAACTGTATGTAAACATGATTAATGTGAACGTGAAAGATGTAGTGATAAACTCCCTTTTCCGGCTCTAATCCGCGTCGCGTCGTGAATTCCTCCTCGTTTGATCCTCTATCGTGGCTCCAAAAGATGTGAAAAGTCCCCAGAAGTCGCCCCGATGTCGCTGCCGTTCGTCGTGTGCGAGGTGTATCGAGAATGACCTAAATCCGCAAAACGCCAAAGTATAGAAAATCGTCCAGAGGGTTACGCGGGTTTGCCCGCGGTTTGTAAACCGCGTGGAAAGCACCGCGTCTTCTTTTTGATTCTGGGTCAGGTTTGGTTCGCGGATCTGGGTCTTCCATTGGGCTTCGTTTTGGCTCTCTTTTAGCTCTTTTCGCTTCTTTTCTCGATGCTTGTCTTATTTCGGATAACCTGCACGATTTACTAGATAAACCATAAAAACACGCCTTTTTGCTTAATTACAAGCCAATCTCATTGGTTTATGGACTGAAAATAATGCCAAAAGTGGCGTTATCAACAACCCCAAACCGAGCGTTGCTTGTCCTCAAGCAAATTAGCGATAAAATAGAGTAAAAGCACATATCAGTGAAATAATAACTGCACAACTCCCAATTGGTACCACGTGATGCACTGGTGATTTCCTATACCCGTGAATTCTTATCTCACTCTCGCCTCATCCTTATTCTGTTTGACCTATGACCTTCCATTGTAAGTTGAACTCGTGACTGCTCCGATTACACTAAGGTTGTTCTAGGTCCAGACATACAAGGGAAAACATTTCGCTTCGACCCTACCTCACGGGATACTCTCGTTTCGCTCGAACCTAGGTTGTCGCACATGTTGTCATATATAGGAAGTTATGTACAAGAGTACTCAAAAATCACATGACAACTCTATTGAAAGACGCACAAATGTCCAAAAAATTGATCTCAGAAAGGAATCAAGTAGCAAGACAGGGAATATCAGTAAAGGTGATCGCATACCGTAATCACGTTTTCTAGAAGATCAACCAGGTATTTACACGGGTTGTAACGGGGCTAAGGTTATGGCTAAGAGGTGAAGGGGAAAAACGGTTCAACGATCCTTGGTGTGTCAAACTTAAGCAATTCTGAACTTTATAGCTTCAAGTCTTATCATCTGGCCCACTTTGTCAATGTTAGAGTCGTTTTGACTCTCTTATTTAGCTGCTATGAATACTATTTAACTAACTGTATTTTTTTGTATATATATATATATTTTACTTGGGACTTCATTGGTCCTCTTTATTCAAATTGGGGTTGCATTGGCCCTCTTTTCTATTTATTCTCATGACTGGCTTGTATCCGTTTCTTTTCCGCTCTATCTTTTCTATTCATTACCGCCTCTGTTTGACACACTTTCGGATAAGATTGGCTAAGGCTTTTGGCTCGGGTTTAAAGGTGGGTTTGGAAACGAATAAGGTGAGTGTTTGGCTTCAAAAAGGGTTATGGATACACACAAATGGGTATAAAGGTCCGGTAGCTAAACATGGGTTATCACTGCTCACAATGCCTGGATTCATCTCTTAAGGTCCACACGATTTGGTCTACTATATCCTTACCTAATATCCCGATGGTTGTCTTTGCTACTCAATGCAATAATATAGCGAGATCATTCTATATTCACGACAAAGAACTCGAAAAAGTGTATATGAATTAAGTGTATGAATCCCTCGAAATGAAAGACGTCTTTTAGGCTCATAACTCGCCATTGGGTGGTCTCCACTAATATCCCTAGTCATGTCCTTTCCCAGTCCTTCCCTAACGGTCACGTCACTATCACGAGATTCTCCCCACAATAGTCGGTCTCAATCACCCAAAACAAAAATTTTAGCTAAAGTGATCTAAGTACTCAGAAGTGCTGGAAATCTACGTGCATAACGTAGGCCCGATTGGGCAACCCCAAACCTTACCCACACATTGTCCCCAATGTGCAGGTGTCGGCGTAGGCGATACTAAGAACAAGTATCGTTGTGTGGTTATTACAGGTATTAGACAGGCAAGACATAACATTAAAGCACAAACTCAAAGAGCTAGTCTAAATATTTTCAAAAACATGGCCACCCCAAACCTAGGCCGTGGCCTAGGTTTGTCAAACAAAGCCAACCCCAAACCTCGGTGAAACCGAGGTTTGCACAGGATTAAAAATGAGTGTGTAGATGTTGAAAAGATGAGGCACCCCAAACCTAAGTGAAACTTAGGTTTGTTGCATCTCGTTAACTAATAAGAAACCAAACATCTTACACACCCGTTACATACAAAGATTAGAGCGTACCTGTTTGCCCGGACGGAGGAGATTCTCTTGTAAGATTCGAGTGCCAATCAGAGACATCGGGGAAAAGGGAGAGAAAAGGTAGACACAAGGAAAACAAAACAAAAACGACAGAAAGCAAAGCAACGAAACACACAAAGCAGGGAAAGAAAACACAGCACGAAAACAAAAACAGGGGAGCCGCGCGGTTTGGCGTGCGGTTTGGAAACCGCGACACAAGCCGCGTAACCCACTGTTCCAGAAAACGAACAGAACACCCCGCGACTTGGCGCCCGGTTTGTAGGCCGCGGCGCAAGCCGTGTAAGTCCCTGTTTCAGTTGTTTTTTTTATTTTTCGTTTTTTTTATTTTTATTGTTTTTCGTAACTAGGAACACACTCAAAAACTGGAAATTAAATGAAAACTAACCTCGGTGGGTTGCCTCCCACCCAGCGCCGTAGTTAAAGTCGTGGCACGACAATGTGGATCTCAACTTGGCTCGGTATCCGCGGAATTGCTTCGCCCACACTTGCAATTCTTCGCGGATTCTTTCACATCTGGTTTTCCTTGACCGGCTCCGTCTCTAAGCTTTCCATGCTCGAACATCCTGAACACCTCCTTCTCATCACCAACTCTTAAGGTCATCTCTCCTTCCTCCACATCTATCAACGCTCTACTCGTGGCCAGGAATGATCTCCCCAAAATGAGCGGGACCTCTACATCTTCATCAACGTCCAACACCACGAAGTCCACCGGGTAATAGAAATTTCCAACCTTGATGAGCACATCTTCTATCACTCCATACGGGTATACGATCGATCTATCTGCGAGCTTGAGCATCATGTACGTCGGCTGCACTTCTCCCAATCCCAGTTTCCTGAAAACAGATAAAGGCATTAAATTATTACTAGCTCCTAAATCACATAATACCTTATCAAAAGAAAACTTCCCAATTTGAATAGGGATTGAAAAACCCCCTGGATCTTTGAGCTTTGGGGGAAGCTTATTTTAGATGATAGCGCTACACTCTTCAGTAAGTGCAACAGTGGACTGGTGATCGATCGCCCTCTTCTTGGATAAGATCTCCTTCATGAACTTCATGTATGAGGGCATTTGTGCCAACGCATCTGCAAAAGGGATGTTAATATGCAATTTCTTAAAAACTTCAAGAAATTTAGAAAAGTTAAGATCCTCCCTTTGGGCTTTAAGCCTATTCGGATATGGTAGCGGTGGTACAAACGGTTTGACTACCGGCTTCGGTGGCGGTGTCACCTCTTTTTCCTTCGGTTCATCCTCCGAGTTCTCTACAATCTCGACCTCTTTCTCTTTAGGATCGGTCTCCCTTGATGACGGTTCGCGTGTAGGCTCTCCATTCAGCTCCTTGCCACTTCTCAGATAAATGGCATTACATTCTTCCCTCAGTTTCCTTTCCGTTTGACTCGGAAAGGTTCTGGGAGGTCGGTTTTGTAGGGCTTCAGATATTTGCCCCACTTGCCTTTCGAGGATCTTAATGGAGGCGGTGTTTTGATCGGTAGCCGCTTTGATTGTGCTCACCATGCTTGCTAATTCTCCAACCGTGCCGTCCATCTTGGTCATGAACTTCATCATCATCTCTTCCAGCCCCGGCTTCTTCTCCCCGGATTGTCCTTCGTTCCTTTGGTTGAAACCTGGAGGATGGTACACATTGTTAGCATTAGAAGAATTAGTAGAGTTAGAAGAATTACCTTGCTGCTGTTGACCGGGTAGACTCCAAGAGAAGTTCGGGTGCTTCTTCCACCCCTCGTTGTAGGTATTTGAGAACGGGTCGTTCCTCGGATGATTGTTGCGATTTTGTAAGAACTGGACTTGCTCGGGCTCTTGAGGGCTGCCTACCTTCAGATGGTTCGTGATAAAAGCTAGTTGCGCTTTTAGTTCTTTCAGCTCATCCGATTCTTGAATGCTCACGACTCTTCTTACGGCTGATCTTGGAGTAGAAAAACTGTGCTCGGCCAAATTGTCGAGCAGCTCGCATGCTTCTTCATAAGATTTATCTATTAGTGCTCCACCCGATGCGGCAGTGATATCGTTTTTGAACTGCGGGTGGAGTCCACTAAAGAATGTCTGGATGATGACCCAGCCTTGCAACTCGTGATGTGGACACTTCTTCAACATGTCTTTATATCGCTCCCATGCCTCATATAGGGTCTCTTGGTCCCATTGCGCGAAGTGTGTAATATCGGCCATTAACTGCGCGGTTCTTCCCCGTGGGAAGAATTTCTGGAGGAATGCGGCTTTCAGGTCTGCCCATGTAGTGATCTGATCCGCTGGCAAACCTTCTATCCAAATTTCAGCTCTACCCTTGAGTGAGAAGCTGAACAGTCTTAGCTTGATGGCATTTTCCTCCATCCCATTGATCTTGAACGTATTGCAAATCCGTTCAAATGCACGAAGGTGGGCATGGGGGTCTTCAGTCGGTGCTCCTCCGAACTGATTATGTTGTACCATGACAATGGTACTCGGCTTAATCTCGAAGTAGTTTGCTGCAGTAGCGGGCGGTTGGATGCCTATCCGTGCGGTTGCCACGTTTGGATTGGCAAATGACCGCATCGGAACTCTCGCCGTAGGAGGCGGAGGATTGTTGCGAGGAGGTGCTTCATCGGCCATCTCGATCTTGATATATTTTTTGGCTTTTGTTTCTTTTCGTAAATGGCGGGCGGTTCTTTCAATCTCCGGATCGATTGGTTCGATTCCTTCCCCTCGGGTTTTCCTTGGCATAAACCAATTAGCACCTGAAACGGAAAGAAAACAAATTTAGCAATCCAAAAACTGAAGTGATGAAATAAAATAACAGAAAAAAATTGTTCAATGTAATAGCGCTTATAGCTGGTAGTGCTATCAGTTGCAACTAGTACCCCGGAAACGGCGCCAAAAACTTGATAGGAGGGTATCACCCCCCTAAATCTAACCGCAAGTGTACGGTGTCGAAATCAAGTAATACGTACGGAAGTACGAGTATCGAATCCACAGGAACGAGGAACTAAGTATCACAATTACTATAAAAACTATTAACTGAACGTCGCAATTTTGAGAGGTTGGTTTATAACTAATTAATTGCAAACAAAACTAAATCAAACACACAAACAGTGAACAACTTAAGATACTTTGATAGAGAAAACAGTTGAGGGTTGGAAATCCTAAGACCTTCGTATACAAACACTTGACTCGAAGCAGTTACCAGTTATTCCTTATAACGAATACCCAATCTTGTAAAAGTCACCGTTGTTCTCTTTCGAGCAACTACGGGTTTTATCTTGAAAAGCACAAGTTTTATCTCTCGATCTCACCTATGGAATTCAAAACACATTAAGCTCAAGATTTTAATGGGACTGAGGCTTACTCGGAATATCTCTATCTCCTTTCTCACCTTAGGCATGCGATTCCTAGTTCTAGTTACAATTAATTATCTCGAACTTAATTAGAAACAACAAATCATTTGTAAATTGGCCAAATTCACAAAAGCATTAACAACTAAATCACATGCTTCATTAATATAGGAAAAACTAATAAAAGTCTCAGGTTACATGTTTGTACACTTAAATCGAATTCATTCCAACCCCCAACATCTAAAGATTAGTTCATGATGTTGGGGGACAAAAACGCAAGAAAAGCGGATGAAAAACTGTATGTAAACATGATTAATGTGAACGTGAAAGATGTAGTGATAAACTCCCTTTTCCCGGCTCTAATCCGTGTCGCGTCGTGAATTCTTCCTCGTTTGATCCTCTATCGTGGCTCCAAAAGATGTGAAAAGTCCCCAGAAGTCGCCCCGAAGTCGCTGCCGTTCGTCGTGTGCGAGGTGTATCGAGAATGACCTAAATCCGCAAAACGCCAAAGTATAGAAAATCGTCCAGAGGATTACGCGGGTTTCCCCGCGGTTTGTAAACCGCGTGGAAAGCCACGCGTCTTCTTTTTTATTCTGGGTCAGGTTTGGTTCGCGGATCTGGGTCTTCCATTGGGCTTCGTTTTGTCTCTCTTTTAGCTCTTTTTTGCTTCTTTTCTCGATGCTTGTCTTATATCGGATAACCTGCACTATTCACTAGATAAACTATAAAAACATGCCTTTTTGCTTAATTACAAGCCAATCTCATTGGTTTATGGACTGAAAATAACGCCAAAAGTGGCGTTATCAGGTTTCCTGGCTAAAAGGAGGCTGGTTGGGAGCAACCTGAGTAGATTGCTCCATCGCTCGAACGCACTCATTCTTTTTCTTACTTCTCCATTCACGCACTTGCTCACTTGTACCTTCTTTTTTGACTTCAACTCCCTCTACTCTCCTTATCTCTCCAGATTTGGCTAAGGTACGGGGTGTGGGTTCCATGCGGAACTGATCGTCATTGTTGTCGTCCGACTTAGATGACTCACTTCCCGATTCCTCGGACCCTGACTCGGAACCAAATTCAAAACTTGATTCGGATCCCGACTCTGAGCCAGAGGCAGACTCGGAAGCTGATCCGGAGGCTGAGCCGGACTCGGAGCTGGAAGAGTAGGCTACCTCTTCTTGGGCTTGTTCGCGCATGATGTCTTCCACTACCACCTCATGCAGTTCTGGTTCATCGTCTTGAGGTTGGGTAGAGGCATGTGGTGGAGTGGGTGGGTGTCGTGACGAGCTAGCTTCGCGTAAGGATCTTTCAGTACTGCCCACACCGTGTCCCCTCATTATAGTTTCTCTCATCACGCCCTGTCCAAGAGCCCCTGCTCTCCGGACCAAGTCACCTCTAGTACGAGGGCGATAACGTCTCTCGGGGCGCGCTCCTTGGGTAGGTCCTGCTAGATCTGGCTGGACCATCAGAGCGACTAAATTATTCTCACGCCTATAAGCTATCACACTCAGTACCGATTGGTATGCGATAGCTAGCAAGTCGTTGGGTATCAGCATAGGGACTAGGTTCGGGATCATCTGTTTGTTCTGGATCCTAGTCATTCGGGCTAAGAGCATTACCTCTTGATTGGCATGTCGAGGGATCGTAGGGTCTGCAGCCATGAAATGGGCCACGATGAGTTGCAGGAATCGCGGGAATTGTAGGAACGTGAGGCGCTTGTTGCCTTACTTATTCTGGACTTTGTCAAGCAATTCGGTCCAAAGGATTGATGCATAGTCGATGTGACGGTTGTAGACTACGCTGTGGAATAATCGATGTAGGTTGATGGTCGTCTGATCAATGCCTTTATTGATAGATGATAAGCACCTGTTCAGTATAGTGAACAAGGTGTACCATATTGGCTGGATGTGAATTCTGGAGAAACGCGATGGATGGTTGAGTTCCTTGGCATATCCAAGAGCGCGCATTTCTTGGCACAGAACTGCATCAGAGACTGCAGTATCAAAGGCAACACGGCCTGGAACGGTTGTCGCCTCTGGAAGATCGAGGATCTGGCGCAAGATGTCTTGAGTAATGAGCACTGGTGAGTCAGCAATACGGCCTTGGAGGTCGAATTCTTGGCCGCGTGCAATTGAGGTGAGTGACCTCCAAAGTTGTTGCACGTACATGGTTGGAATGGCGGCGGTGGCTGTCAGAACTCGGTTGAGTGTGTGGCGCTTGAGGATCTCCACGATGACCGGGCATTGACAGATGATGTTCGATGTGTCCAAATGGAAGTTGTTCGGGAGGAGTGGTAGGTTCGGATCGACAGGGAGTAGTGGGGCATCGCCTTGAGGTTGGTTTGGTTGTGCCATGATCGTACCTGTTAAAAACCAAAGAGTGCTGAGTTTTCATGGCGTATGTAATGTAAATGTGTGTTTCGGGGGTCGAATTCTCGGATTTTGAAAACACCGAGAGTCGAGAAAGAGCCGAAAACAGATCACTAACCGGTTCTCAAGGAGTCCGGAGTGAGTTAAAGTGCAGACAGTAAATGTAAGGCCAACATCACTCAGACAGATTGTTATTATTAAAAAATAAGCAATCCCGGAACCACCCAAGATCCGGAACCGTATTGGAACCGGAGCCGGGACCCGGAAGGTAATCCGCAACCGGTATAGGGACCGAGACCCGGAAGATAATCCGGAACCGGTATAGAGACCGGGACCCAGAAGATAATCCGGAACCGGTATATTCCGGAACCGGAACTCAACACAAACTGGGACTCAATTCCGGAATCTTAAAAAACGGGACTACATTCCGGAATTCAATCCAGGAGAGTGCGAACCCGGATCGTATGGGATCGGGAGTCCCATGTTCCGGAACCGACTCCGGAACCCGGATCGACCGAAATCGATGGTAACAGAAAACTTAAATTCGAACCATCTCCATTCTAAATTGATAATCGAAATCGATGGTAACAGGCGAATCGAGAACGAATGTATGCACAACACATCGAATCGAGTCGATTTTAGCGAACCGTAGGGTCTCGGAACCCTAGCGGCGTTGATCGGGACAAATCGGTCAAATCGATCGATTTTTTGCGACTGTTAGGATCGATTTCAAGCAAATACATCGATTAAACTAAGATTAGAACTCATACCTTGTGATTCCTGTGAAGATCTGAGACTGATTTGAGCAAAAACACAAGTTGAGAGCAAAGGTTGGACCGGTTTCCTTAACTCTCCCGGTTCCAACTTTACTCAACTTTTGATAAATGGCGGAATTTACCCCTTAAGTTTGAAAAACTTTAAAAGGTACCCTGAGTTTCAAATAATTACAATTTGGATCCTCAGGTTTAGAAATTGTACTTTCCCCCCTACACTTTTCAAAAATATAACTCTCCCCCTCAACTTTTCAAAAATGTAGCTCTCCCCCCTTTCTTTTCAAAATGACAACACACTCTCTCTAGCGAAACACGAGGAACTTACCTTTGGAACTTGGGCTTTGGTGAACATCCTTCAGAACAGTAGGTTAGTAGCTCGGGAAAGTAAACGAAAACAAAAAGACGAAACAAATAAACAAAAAGACAAACATGCAGAAAATCGAAAAACAAAGCAAAACACTATTAAGTAAATACAGAGTACAAGTCACTGATGTGCTTGAAACACCGAAACTACACTACGAGACAAGTGTAACTGTGCAAGAGACAATTAGCCCGTAGTGAAGAAAAGGCGTAACAAGTACAACATTGACTCAAACATTCAAATTAAGCATACCCAGCTTGGACATGTGTTCATTGAACATTTTTTCGTCCAAAGCTTTGGTAAACAGGTCTACTAATTGGTTTTTTGTACTTACAAAGTAGAGTTCCACCGTACCTCGTTCCATATGGTCTTTGATGAAGTGGTAGCGCACGTGAATATGCTTTGTCTTTGTATGTTGGACCGGATTGCTCGTGATTGCTATGGCACTCTTGGAATCACAGTAGATCGGGATGTTCGAGTAGTGAAACTCGTAATCCTTTAGTTGCGTACGCATCCAGAT
Organism: Saussurea involucrata; assembly: GCA_033807775.1. Lineage (NCBI taxonomy): Eukaryota > Viridiplantae > Streptophyta > Magnoliopsida > Asterales > Asteraceae > Saussurea > Saussurea involucrata. The sequence goes on from CM066326.1 coordinate 19,622,641, forward strand.
GACTTGGGAGCAGAAACTAGCCACGAGCACGTACTCCACCTCCGCCGTTGAGGTGGAGACGCACGTTTGCTTCTTGGAGGCCTAGTTAACCAACTTATCGCCAAGGAACTGGACGTGACCCGTGGTGCTCTTCCGGTCAAGCATACTTCCCACATGGTCAGCATCTGAGAATGTTGTGAGTTTAAAACCTGTGTCCTTAGGGTACCAAAGGCCAAGATTAGCAGTACCTTTTAAATAACGGATAATACGCTTAACTGCTATAAGATGTGACTCCTTTGGTTTAGATTGAAACCGAGCACACAAAAAGGTAGAGAACATTATGTCCGGCCTACTTGCCGTTAAATACATCAACGAACCTATCATTCCTCTATAGGTAGTAGTACTCACATTCTTTCCGTCAGGATCGGCGTGTAACTTCGTACCAGGTGACATTGGAGTTTTCATGGGTGTACACTGTTCCATCTTGAATTTCCGAAGAATATCCGCGATGTACTTAGATTGATTTATGTATCCCGGTCGACAGTTGTTTAACTTGTAGACTGAGGAAAAAATTCATCTGACCCATCATACTCATTTAAAATGGGCTTTCATGAGGACTGAAAAGTTGTAATAGTATTGTGGGTTCGTAGAGCCGAAAATAATGTCATCAACATAGACTTGAATTAAAATGATATCCTCACCTTCCCTTTTGATGAAAAGGGTGGTGTCTATTTTACCTTTCAAGAAGTCGTCATTTGTGAGAAAACTACATAATGCGTCATACCAGGCTCTTGGTGCTTGCATGAGTCCGTACAACGCTTTGTCGAGGAGATACACATGGTTGGGGTGATCTTGACAGACGAACCCGTCCGGCTGAGAGACATAGACTTTCTCCTTGAGTTTGCCGCTTAGAAACGCCGTTTTCACGTCCATTTGAAAGACGGTGAAATTCTTGTGAGCGGCGTATGCGAGGACCATCCGAATAGCTTCGATTCGGGCAACTGGTACGAACGTCTCTTCGTAGTCGATCCCCTCTTTCTGTCGATACCCTTTCGCTACCAAGAGAGCCTTGTTCCGAACAAGGATCCCGTTCTCGTCCTTCTTGTTCTTGAAGATCCATTTCGTTCCGATAACGGTCTTGTTCTTCGGTCGAGGGACCAGGCGCCATACTTTGAGGCTTTCAAATTCATTCAACTCTTCCTGCATGGCTATCACCCAGTCCGGGTCATGCAAGGCGTCTCTAACCGTTGCTGGTTCAACATTATTGAGGAAGATGGAGAAGAGGCACTCATTTCTCGTTGTCCCCCGTTTTTGAGTGTTACTCAGAAGTGCAGGGGCGTCGTCGTCTTCGGTTTCCGCCGTTGCTCTAGTTTGAATGGGAGCAGACGGATCTCCGATGATTTGCTCAGGTGGATGCGCTCGAGTCCACTTCCGTGTGTGAGGTAGCGGGTCCGTGAGAGGGTGAGAGTTATCCGCATCAATGTATGAGCCTAAGGGTAAGTCCTGACCCGCTTCTAAAGATGGAGTCGGATGTAATCGGACGGCGATCGCTGGTTGTGGAAGAACAACAGTTGACAAAGATTCGACGGTTGTATCCGTGCCGTTGCTTGATCCGGGGGAAGACGGAGTGGGTTGAACCACTGGGGATGGAGTCGCGGTCACCGTATCTGTGCTTGAAGATGGCGTCGTCTCTATCACGGGTGAAGAGGGTGAATCCTTCGACGTTGTAGTGTTGGGGGTTAGTGGAGGACCAGAGATGTGTGATGATACCACTATAGCTCCATCTGCATTCATAGAAACATTAGTAGATACAGGGGAAATATGGAAATCATTGTAGAAATGTTCGAATAGTAGTTCTAACTCAGAAGGATGTGACTTCGACGTATTGGACGATGAAGGATCTACTATAGTGTGCTTGGGTTCCGATATAGAGTGATTGGAAGCCAGCACTCCAGTAAGCACGGGTTCTGAACTGGCTTGTTCAGAAGCTAAATCGACCAATTCGTTGAAGGTCACGTTGATGCTTTCAATAACACTCTTTGTCCTCTTATTGTAGACTCGGTATGCTTTCGAAGAGGTAGAATAGCAGATGAAGATTCCTTCGTCTGCCTTTGGCTTGAGCTTTCCGGGATCATCTTTGTCGTTCATCACGAAACACTTGCACCCGAATGCATGAAAGTAGCTTATGTGGGGGGTGCGTTTGTTGATGAGCTCGCACGACGTCTTGTTGAAATGCTTGTGGACGATGGATCGATTCTGAGTGTAGCACGCCGTTGCAATGGATTCGGCCCATAGAAACATGGGAAGATTGTACTGGGTTAGCATGGTGTGGGCCGCTTCCACCAAGGTGCGGTTGCGACGTTCCACCATGCCGTTCTGTTGAGGAGTCCTTGCAGCAGAGAAATTGTGGGAAATCCCAGCCGATGTGAGATATTCACCAGGACGCGGTTCTTGATGTAGGATCCCAGATACAACAAGTAACAATAATAGTAGCAATAATATTTGTATTGACTGATAAAGAGGAGTTTACAAGATAGGATTGATGAACACTCTCTCTTACAATTGAAGCTCTCTCTCTCTCTATACGTCTGACTCTTTCAAATTGAGGCTAGGAGATTTTTGAGGCTTAACCTAAAACTCTAACAAATTAGACATTAAATACTTAGGTTGTAAGGCCTAAGCCCATAAACCACTAAAGCCCACAAATACAATTTGGGCTTTTACAATTTAAGCAAATACAATTTGGGCTTTTATAATTTAAGCAAGTAATCTTGAATACAATATAAAAATAGAGTCAACAATCTCCCCCTTTGTATTCAAGATTAAAAATAGCCCGATCTTCCACAAAGTCAGTTGCTTCAATTCCGTCTGGAGGAGCTGAAGATCAGGCTTCAGCAACCTCAGGTATTTCAGGCAAGAGAGGAAGAGGTTCAGATGTCATTTCATTCACTGTATGCTGAGAGGTAGATGGTTCAGAAGCAGACATAGTGGTGAGAGGAACAACAGAAACCCATGAAGATCCAGCTTCACTTGTCTGCATGCTTGAGATGATAGTAGGATCATCATCGGTAGGAGTATTAACTTGAGGGATAGGAGCAACTTTTGAATCACCAAGATGAGAGAACATCCATTGATTCAGCTCTTCAGTATTAGCAGAAGGTCTTGAGTTCGCTGAACGGGATTCGTCAAAAGTGACGTGGATTGTTTCTTCTACAATTTCTCTTCTTCGATTGAAGACTCTGAAGGCTTTGGAGACTGAAGAGTATCCAAGAAATATTCCATCATCAGCCTTGGGATCAAACTTTCCTAGGGCATCCCTGTTGTTCAGTATGAAACACTGACATCCAAAGATGTGAAGAAAACTAATTGAAGGCTTTCTCCCATGGAAAAGTTTGTAGGTTGTCTTCTTGAATCTTTTAACAATCAGCGACCTGTTTTGGGTAAAACATGCAGTGTTGACAGCTTCTGCCCAGAACTGAGTAGGTAGATGAGAATCACTGAGCATTGAACGTGCAGCTTCGATGATCGTTCGATTTCTTCTTTCAGCGACTCCATTTTGTTGTGGTGTTCTCACTGAAGAAAAGTTGTGAGAAATACCCTTGATTTCAAAGAAGTTTTCAAGAGAACTGTTTTTGAATTCAGTCCCATGATCACTCCTTATTGAGCGAACGATCATATTATTCAGGACTTCCATTTTCTTGACAAAAGTGATGAGTTCTTAAGGAGTGTCACTCTTAGAACGGAGAAACATAACCCAGGTGTAGCGAGAAAATTCATCAACAATGACCAGTGTTAGACAACCTTAGGGGGGTAAAGGTTGTATTAGGATCTTTTTCTTTTTAAAACTTATTTTAATCACCACAACAACAAATATACAAGATAAGATATATGTAAGATAAGGGTAGAGATAATGATACCAACACCGTTGTTTAGAGTGGTTCACCAAATTGGCTAATCCACTTTCCGAGACACTTCTCGAGACACAGATCCACTATGAATGTTCTTTATGGTAGAAAATAAACCTTGATACAAATACTTGAATCGATCTCTTGCTTTTGCTAGAGATGGGAATGGATCACTCACTCTCAAAGTAAATACTTACAAGATGATAGATTTCTTATTGGTAATCATTCTTGTATAAGTATAACACTTGGATGATTTTGAGATTTAAAATGCTTGAGTTGTTTTGGTAATCACAATATCCAGAAATCAGAGATTTATATCTTTTATAAACTCAAGACTTATCTTTCTTTTCACTCATCGTTGGATTTAAATAGAGAAGCTAAAAGGTGATTCTGAGCACTTGCGAACGTCCACGTTGACATGTCCCGGACGTCCACATTTAATGAAGTGGATGTGGAAAGAAGCCATTTGTTCTCTGAGCATTTCAGAGATGGAACTTGAGTGCGGACGTCCGCGACCTACTTTTCACCAACCCACATTAATTGCTAGTCTTTTCATCTTTTTTCAAATTAATCCAAAACTAACAGATTTATTTGTTTAAATTCAGTATTTTCAAAAGATAGATTTTGTTTGGTTTTTGAAATATCCAAGTGGTATATTATTTTGAGTATGTTTACCAATAGCAAATATGAAGACTAATACTAGTACACATCCAGTCTTGAATTCTTTAGAAAAAGTCTTTGTGTCTCCCTTTCTTTGAGCTGGAATACTTGAAATAACTGAGATGATGTTTTTCCATTTTTCAGATGCTTTGTTTCACATACTTGTATAAAATTGTTAGAAACAAATAACATTTGTCTATATATTTGTTAATCATCAAAACAATGAGATTTAGGATTTTTTAAGCACTTGCACCAACAATCTCCCCCTTTTTGATGATGACAAATAAATAGACATATAGACATATATAGTGATATATAATTTCTCCCCCTTTTGTCGAGATAAAAAAGGGTAACATAAAAAGAAGAAGCTCCCCCTCAAACAAATAGCGAGAGCTCCCTCTTAAAATAAGCTCCCCCTTGAATCAAGCATATAGGTTCATTAGGGGAGATAAGTTAAGCTAGACCAGAAATATCATAAGAGGTACGTGATTTAATACTAAACATAATCGTTTTAGAAAATAATAAAAGCATCAGTCATCACTATCATCTAAAGTAAACTGGCAAAACTCCTCGTGGATCATCCAAACATCTTGATGCACGTCATCAATTCGTCGATTAACCGCTTCCCAACGTTCCTCTTGAAGATGTTGAAAGCCCATGACAGCAGTGAGGATGTCTCGGATGGAAACCGGCCCCGGTGGAATAGAGAAAGGAGGAGGAGCTTCCGCCTCCTCATCCTCAGGAATTGGGTCACGAATATGAGCATGACGTCTACGAGATGGACCCGGTTGGGCACCCATGCGAACAAGACTCAAGCTATCCAAAGGAGTTGGCTCAAGAATGGGTCTACCGACAAACCGAAGTTGAAGATTTTGAAAAAGAGTTTTAATTAGATAACCGAATGGAAGAGATCGATTACTTTTCTCTAATCCGGTCATACGATGTGCAATGATGAAGACGACATCAACAGAGATGCCTCACTCAAGATAGAACAGGAGGTAACACTGAAGACTACTCAAGCGTTCAGTATTACCAGCACGACCTAAAACATTAAAGAGAAGAATTTTATTCCAAAAACGTTTTTTATCAGTCAAGCATTGATCTTTCATGTTAGAAAGGTCAAAATCTCTTTGATAAGCTGGGGCAAGAATGGATTCTAAGATAGTGTTTTGAGAAACAATAATTTGACTGAGTAAAGGAGAAAAGGAGGTAGCATTGTAAAGACACAATTAGTAAACCTGGGAAGACCTAACAAGTTAGAAAACTGGTCTAGATCAAGTTCATAATGTTGGTTATAAAGTTGAAGAGAAACAATTTGGGTAGACTCATTAAAGTCATACCCGGCATAGAACTCAAGAATGCAATCAAAAGATACTTCTCCCTTAAAGGAGAGGAAGGACTCCCACCCTATAGCCGTGAAGGCCTCAAGAGTGCCAAAATGGCCCATTTCATCTAATTTTACTGGTCGACCGGGATTACACGTACGACTTTGTAAAATCTCTCGACGTTCATCCCGTTGAGTAATCATAGCCATGGTCGGATTCGGAGGTGGAGGAGGTGCTCGAGAGGATGAGGGACGTGACCGTTTAGGACCCATAGCTGTAAAAATATAAATATTTATGTATTTAAAAAAACAACAACAAATGAGAGTTTCTTGTTGAGACGAAACAAAGCACAACAAAAGAAGTTTTAGTAGAAGAACAATTTTTTTAAAAGAATTGCTGTGGAAGACAAGAGAAACTTCAATTTTTGTAGAAACTTCAATTTTTGTAGAAACACAATTTTTCAAAATAAATTTATGCAAGAAGAGGGAATTTGTTTTAAGAAAAGTTTGGATTCAATTTTGTAAACAACATTTGAGAGTAGCAAATTACAAGGATTTCCAAGAAACAGTTTTACTAAAGGATTACAAACAAGTGAGAAACAATTGAAGTTTGCAGAAAAGAGATTTACCTAGATTAGGTGAGAGAGAGAAGGCACAAGAGAGAGAGGTTGAAGATGACCGGCGACGGCGTGGTTGTCTGGTAGTGGCAGCGGCGGCGCTTAGTGGTGGTAGGTGATGGAGGTCGAGAGAGAGAGAGAGAGAGAGAGAGAGAGAGAGAAACTTAGGGTTTTTGATAAATTATGGTTTGAAGAGAGGAAAAGGGAAAAAATCCGTATGGTGCGATGCGGACGTCCGGAAGGTAAAACGCGGACGTCCGGACTTGAAAAAATGAAAATTCGACAAAACTTTATGTTGCTTCCGCAGATGATATGCGGACATCCGAGGTCCGCGGACGTCCAGAGTGAGCATGTGCGGACGTCCGTGAGAGAAATTTTTTGATTCTTTGGACACAAACTCAAGGATTGTATTCTATTAATCCTAATCCAAGTCTCAATTTGCAGAATGCTTCTTTATTTAACGCTTTGGTGAAAATATCAGCTAAGTTATCTTTAGAGTCAACCTTTTCAAGTATGATATTTCCTTTTTGAACATTATCCCTTAAGAAGTGATGTCTAAGTTCTATGTGTTTAGTGCGTGAGTGCAAGATAGGATTTTTACTTAAATTGATAGCACTTGTATTATCACATAGTATGGGCACTTTATTTAAATGTACCTCAAGATCCATAAGAGTGTGTTTCATCCAAAGCACTTGAGACAGACTCTTGCAGCAGCTACATATTCTGCTTCAGTTGTTGAAAGAGCAACAGATTGTTGCTTCTTTGAGAACCAGGATACAAGAGATTGACCAATGAATACACAGACTCCACTTGTGCTTTTTCTATCGATGAGAGATCCACCTAGATTAGAATCTGTGTAGCATGTAACTTCCACCTCATGTATTTTTGGATACCATAGGCCAAGGTTTGCGGTTCCTCTTATATATCAAAATATCCGTTTGACCGCTTCATAGTGAGATTGTCGAGGACTTCCCGGAAATCTTGCACACAAGTATACACTATACATAATATCGGGTCTACTTGCGGTTAGATAAAGTAAGCTACCAATCATAGCGCGATATATCTTTTTCATTGATGTCCTTTCCTTCTTCATCACGAGATAACTTAATATTTGTGGTCATAGGAGTGTCCACGGGCTTTACATCCTCAAAGTTAAATTTCTTAAGCATATCTTTGGCATATTTTGATTGAGTTACGAAAATGCCATCATCAAGTTGTTTAATTTGTAAACTGAGAAAGTAATTTAGTTCACCCATCATGCTCATTTCAAATTCATTTTTCAATTTTGTGGCAAATTCTTCACACAAGAGATTGTTGCTAGACCCAAAAATGATATCATCATCATAGATTTGTAGAACTACCAAATCATTATTTGATTGCTTGATCAACTTTTCCCATAATATAACCATTATCTATTAAGAAGGATTTTAATCTATCATACCAAGCACGAGGTGCTTGTTTAAGACCATAAAGCGCCTTCTTAAGTTTAAAAACATGAGTTGGTTTTTCAAATATTTCAAAACCGGGAGGTTGTGTGACAAACACCTCTTCATTAATAACCCCATTTAAGAAAATACTTTTAACATCCATTTGATAAAGTTTGAAGCCTTTTGCATTAGCATAGGCCAAAAGCATTCTTATGGATTCTAATCTTGCAACCGAAACAAAAGTTTCATCATAGTTGATGCCCTCTTGTTGATTGTATCCCTTTGCTACTAAACGAGCTTTGTTTCGTGTGACTCCACCGTGTTCATCTACTTTGTTACGAAAGACCCATTTTGTTCCTATGATGGTTTGACCACTAGGTTGGGGTACTAAGTCCCAAACATCATTCCTAGTGAATTGGTTGAGTTCTTCTTGTATTGCCGAAAACCAATCTTCATCTTTCAAGGCTTCTTCTATGGTTTTGGGTTCTATAGAGGACACATAGGCATGGAAGGCACCATGGGTGTGAATTTGGGATCTTGTAGTCCTTTGATTTAGGTCACCTATTATTTGTTGTACGGGGTGATTTCCTGCTTCTCTTAGATTAGGATCTTCTATTCCTTGAGGGACATAACAAGGAGGTATATTACTAGGTTCTTCTTGATTAGAAGCGGGTTAAAGTCCTAAATTTAAAGTTCTAAGGTTCCGAGCCAAAGTTTCGTCCTCATTTATGTTATCGTCTACTAGAGGAGGACTTGGCTTTGGTGGAGATTCATCAAATCTTACGTTTAAGGATTCTTCAACTATCATGGTGGTCTTGTTAAGGACTCTATAGGCTTTGCTATTCCAAGAGTAACCTAGGAAAATACCTTCATAGGCCTTGGGATCAAATTTTGTTAAGTAATCTTAATTGTTTAAAATGTAGCACTTGCACCCAAAAACTCTAAGGTGACCTATGGAAGGTTTTCTACCTCGACATAGTTCATATGGTGTCTTCTCTAGGATGCCTCTAACTAGGACACGGTTCAAGACATAGGTCGCGGTAGCTACGGCATCACACCAAAACCTTTGGGGTATATTTTGCTTATTTAACATAGTACGACTCATTTCTTGCAAAGTCCGGTTCTTCCTCTCAACAACCCCATTTGATTGAGGAGTTTGAGGAGCCGAGAAGTTATGAGTGATCCCGTACTTGTTACAAAATGCTCCGAATTGCGTTTCATTATCGAATTCTCTTCCATGGTCCGTACGAATAGAAACAATCGTACAACCTTGTTGGTTTTGAATTCTCTTACCTAAGATTTTGAATTTTTCGAAAGCTTCATTTTTATGCTTTAAAAATAAAGTCCAAGTGTAGCGAGAAAAATCATCAACAATTACAAGTGTATAGAAATTTCCTCCATAGCTTTGGATTGCCGAGGGACCGAAGAGATCCATGTGGAGTAATTCTAACACTCTCTTTGTTGAGACCATATTTTTGGATTTATGAGAAACATGGACTTGTTTTTCGATGCGACATGCATCACAAAAGTGATTATCGAACTTGATTGTAGGAAGGTCGCTTACAAGATCTTTATTTTTCAATTTTTGAATCAAATGAAGGTTCGCATGACCTAGCCTTCTATGCCACAAGGTAGTATTGTCATGTATGGAAGATAAACACGTAAGACTATTAACATGCGTTTTGCAAATATATAAGTCCCTTTTTTCAACACTTGTTAAGATTACCTTGCCATTTCTAATTATCTCACATTCATTTTCTTTGAAGAGAACATGGATATTATTCTTGCATAATTGACCAACACTTAGCAAGTTAAAATTCAAGTTACTCACATGCTCGACATTTGAAAATCTAACATTGTTGCAAACGATGTTACCTCTACCGATAACCTTTCCTTTTGCATTTCCGCCGAAGACAACTTGTCCACCGTCATATTCCTCATATGATGAGAATAGTCTTTTATTTCCGGTCATGTGACGAGTGCACCCACTATCAAGAATCCAATCTAGATCTTTGATTTCATTTCCAAAAACCATCTACATAAAATCATTAGAAAAAAAAACTAGGTTCCTAATGATTCAAGGGTAAGAAAAAGAATTAAAGAATTAAACATCCAAAACCCAACATCTCATTGGTCCGGGATTATTAGAGTCAAAAACACCCTTAGCTAGACATCTAGGAGTTATCTTTATTCTTTGATTTTTTCATTATACACAAAATAGGGTGTTAGTATATTTATTCTTCTTCTAACTTCGGAGTGATTTTGGTTATACATGTTACCCATCTTATTTTTATTTTGTATGACATTCCTATTAGGAATGTTGTTTTTATTTTGTGTGTGAGGGGATCTATAAGAAAAATTGTTTGACATCACTTTTGAATTCACAAAGGATTTAATAGGACTACTATTGAAAACAAATTTATTGCTAACTTCTTCACTTTTAGAAGGATTATCTATCTTCGAAGCTTTTACAAAGACATTGGTTTTTGAAGGAGTTTTGGTACTAGATTCACCGTGAGAGTCATAAAAACCGAGACCTCGTTTATCACCAAACTTTCTTTGTATTTTCAACATATTAAGCATTTTTTCATTTCCATCTTTGAAGTTCGAAGCCATTTGATTTTTTCTTTCAAAATCTTCACATTTTGAATTTAGATATGCAATCTCAATCTTCAACTTATCACATCTTTGAAGTTCGAAGCCATTTGATTTTTTCTTTCAAAATCTTTACATTTTGAATTTAGATAGGCAATCTCAATCTTCAACTTATCACGATTAGCACATAAATCATTTTCACTAATTCCTTTTTCTAGATAAGCAACTTTTTCATTTAGCTTGACACAAGAATCACAGTTTTCCTTTTCATTCAATTTCTCCTTTAAGCATGCAATCTCTTTGTTCATATCCTCGTGTATCTTAGTGTCATAGGCAATTTTCTTGTTAAGATCATGAATCTCTTTTTCGTGTAATATAAGCGATCTACTCATTTCTTTGTTGGTTTCACTATATTTCTTAGCAAGATTGACCATTTGATTATATGATTCTTCAAGTTCATCAAGATCTTCATCCTCATGCATATCATCATCATTATCATAGAAATTATCACTATAATCACTATCATCATTTGTTGAGTAGCAAGAAGTTACCTCTTTCTCATGGTCGGCCATGAGACATATTTCGTTCTTTCTTTCATCTTCTTCACTGTCACTCCAAGCTCCTCCAACAAATGCCTTTTGAGTGTCACCTTGCTTTGCTCGTTTGGGACACACATTTGCATAATGATTCTTGTCTCCACATACATAACAATAATCATTGTTACTTGAGTTGTCATTGAAGTTTTCGTGGCTATTGAACTTGTTGAATCGTTGAGGTCTTCCATTTCTTCTTGGAATTCTTGAGGTGCGATTTTGTTCTCGATCATTTCCATCTCTTCGATTGAAGTTTGACATATCATTCCTTGCAAAGCGTTTGTTAGTTAAAAATTTATTAAAGTTCTTTACCAATAGTGCGATGTCGTTCGTAGAGTCTATCTTCTCGGGTTCTTCTTTGGGTTGACTAGATTTTTCTTCTTTAGTCTTTTCTTTCGCAACATTGGCTTGAAGTGCCAATGATTTCTTATTTCCTTGATCTCGGGCTTTGTTTCTCTTTAGAGCTATTTCATGAGCTTTTAGGTTGCCAATGAGATCATCCAACTTCATTGTTGAAAGATCACGAGAATCTTCCAAGGATGTTATTTTTGGCATCCACTCCGGGGGAAGAGCTCGAAGAATCTTTCTCACATAATCTTCATTTTCATATATACGACCTAATCCTTTCAATGTAGTTATGATGAGGTTAAATCGTTTAAACATAGAATCAATTGACTCATCTTGAGTCATCTCAAATAATTCGTAGTCATGAACTAAAATATTTATTTTACTACTTTTAACATGTGAGTTTCCACGATGAGTATCATTTAAACTCTGCCAAACTTCCTTAGCGGTTTTACAAGTAAAATCTCTCAATTTCATCTGAATTTAAGGCAGCATAAATCATATTTTTTGCTTCAAAATTTAAACAGTTCCAAGTGTCATCATTATTAGACCACTCAGCAATAGGTTTTTCAACACTTTTTCCGTCTTGTATTTTTGTGGGAACAAAATTTCCATTGGCAATAATATCCCACATCTTTCTACTTTTACCACGAACGTGGCATTCAAAGAGCTTGGCCCAAATACCAAATTTTTCAATATCAATAGGAGGTGGTTTAATAGATAGAGAGCCTTCATGATGACCAATTATGAGATCAAGTTTGTTTTAAAAAGAACTTGTCAAAGAATTGAAATCTTTGAAAGACCTGCTCTGATACCAATTTTTAGACAACCTTTGGGGGTGGGGGGGGGGGGGGTAAAGGTTGTATTAGGATATTTTTCTTTTTAAAACTTAATTTTCAATCACCACAACAACAAATATACAAGACAAGATATATGTAAGATAAGGGTAGAGAGAATGATACCAACACCGTTGTTTAGAGTGGTTCACCAAATTGGCTAATCCACTTTCCGAGACACTTCTCGAGACACAGATCCACTATGAATGTTCTTTATGGTAGAACATAAACCTTGATACAAATACTTGAATCGATATCTTGCTTCTGCTAGAGATGGGAATGGATCACTCAGTCTCAAAGTAAATACTTACAAGATGATAGATTTCTTAATGGTAATCACTCTTGTATAAGTATAACACTTGGATGATTTTGAGATTTAAAATGCTTGAGTTGTTTTGGTAATCACAATATCCAGAAATCAGAGATTTCTATCTTTTATAAACTCAAGACTTATCTTTCTTTTCACTCATCGTTGGATTTAAATAGAGAAGCTAAAAAGTGATTCTGAGCACTTGCGGACGTCCACATTGACATGTCCCGGACGTCCACATTTAATGAAGTGGTTGTGGAAAGAAGGTGTTTCTTCTCTGAGCATTTTCATTGATGGAACTTGAGTGCGGACATCCGGCTTCATCTCGCGGACGTCTGCGGCCTACTTTTCACAAACCCACATTAATTGCTAGTCTTTTCATCTCTTTTCAAATTAATCCAAAACCAACGGATTTATTTGTTTAAATTCATTATTTTCAAAAGATAGATTTTGTTTGGTTTTTGAAATATCCAAGTGGTATATTATTTTGAGTATGTTTACCGTTAGGAAATATGAAGACTAATACTAGTACACATCCAGTCTTGAATTCTTCAGAAAAAGTCTTCATGTCTCCCTTTCTTTGAGCTGGAATACTTGAAATAACTGAGATGATGCTTTTCCATTCTTCAGATGCTTTGTTTCACATACTTGTATAAAATTGTTAGAAACAAATAACATTTGTCTATTTATTTGTTAATCATCAAAACAATGAGATTTATGATTTTTTAAACACTTGCACCAACAACCAGTGTATATTTCTTTCCAACGAGGGATTGTTTGTTAACAGGACCAAACAAATCCATGTGAAGAAGTTGAAGAGGAGATGATACTGAGGAAACTTGCTTAGACTTGAAGCTTGCTTTGGTTTGTTTCCCTTTTTCACATGCTAAACATAGAGATTCTTTAGCGTATGAATGTTGAGGTAGACCAGTGACCAACTCTTTTGAAAAAAGAGTGTTCAGTGTCTTGAAGTTGAGATGAGAGAGCCTCTTATGCCATAGCCAGTTGACATCAGATGAGGCTTTGGAGAAGAAACAAGAATTCTCAGTGGTTGTTGAGTCCATGTTTATAATATAAACATTTTCCAAACGATATCTGCTGAGAGCGATTTTCTCCTTTTTGTTATTGACAAAGCAGGATTCCTTAGTGAAACACACTTTGTAGTCCTTGTCACATAACTGACTGATGCTCAGAAGATTGTGCTTTAGTCCTTCAACATATGCGACTCTTCTGAAGGTAGTTGTACCATTAGAGAGTACACCAAACCCTCGGGTATAGCCTTTTCCATTTCCACCAAAGGTCACAGAGGGACCTTTCTCTTCCTTATATTCAGCGAGCAGGTTCTTTTTGCCAGTCATATGTATAGAGCATCCGCTATCAAGATACCAGATACCCTTCAGGACCTGCAAACAAAGGAAGATTAGTTTGACTTGGGCACCCATTTTACTATGGGTCCACATTTGTCAGTGGTGGTAGAGGAAGTGGAAGGTTCAGCAATCTTCGCAGCATTTGAAGATTCAACTTCAGAACTAGTCTTCACTTTAGTTGTTGGTCCCGAAAGGCCTAAACAAGTTTGTAGAAGGGGGGGTTGAATACAAACACACTATTTTACTTTTCTAAATTGTTTATTGATAAATCATTAACAATTTACAGCTTGTTGCGGAAACAAGATTAAGGATAAACCTAAATCTAAACAAGTTGGAACACTAAGGTTTTCTTGCCCTAAGAAAGATAAGGAGATTACTAATAAAATCCTATCTTGAGAGATTTGAACTTGTCCAGAGTTAGCAAGTTACTTCAAATGAAGTGAGTTCATCTCTTTATATACTGCATGCATTTAATGCAATTCAGTATACACTTTACACGTGTCATCAGCGGATTGGTTGCATGTCATTGACCTTTGTTGACAACCTTAGTAGCCGCATGAATGAACAGTGTAGTATCAGAGTGGTTGTACGATTTCAGATTTTCGGAGGTTCTTTTCTGACATTTCGTACGGTGGCGTGCAAGGGAGGTTAAGACAAAAGTACTTTGTACGGAGGACTTCATGATCAGCTTTCGTTGATTCAGCGATTTATCATTTACTATTCAGCGAATGATAAAGTTCAGCGATAGCTGAAGTCTTGTACTTGATACTTCACATTGAGTGGACAAATCTGAGTCTTCGCTGATCCGCATCAGTTCATTAGGAGACTTGTCGCTGGTTCTTGAGCTTGATCTTCGACTTCAGCGTAGAACCTTTGTTGACGTGAATCTTGTCTTCAGGGATCATAAGTAAACAACTAACTTATCAACGATCATCATAAGGACTGAACAGACTCAGCGATATGGTGAACAGTGTTCGCTGAATGTTTAATCTAAAAGAGCGAGAGTTCCTATCAGCAGTACTGTAAGATCTTAGTACTTATCAGCGATAGTGAAACTCTGATACATATTGTTTACTTACAATTTTCACTAAGTATTTAAGATAGGGTCATTATCAAATCACTGAGGGTTTGGATCAACAATCTCCCCCTATTTGATTATGACATAGCAACAAAGAAAATTGCTATTTAATGAAAACATAAGGATAAAAAGAACTCATAAAATATTTGCCCCTTTTACTGTTTTCTGGGATCTTTTTCAGTACTGATGGAGTAAAGTACATTCGCTGAAATCTTTCTTTAAATCTTTGAATCAGGTTACAATATGAATAAGAAAGATTATAAGTACAAGCGAAATAAATTACAAGTACTGAAGGATGACTGATACAATAGAGAAAATGGTGATTGTTGTCAGCCTTCAAAGGGTTCTTCCTTAATGAGAAGTTCATCAAGGGTTGTCTTTTCAGTTGGAATCATCCAGTCAGGAACCTTTTCTCCTTTATTCTTTAGCTTCAGAGCAGCTTCAAAAATCAAGGGTTTTAGGTGTCGTGCCTGAATGTCTTTTCTGAAGTCGCACCAGTAGATGAGATCTTTGAGCTGTTCGATTGGAGTGATTGGAAGCTCAGCGATCCGTTGAAAGCATTTACGTCCGTCGTAGTCAAGAAAGAATATTCCATAAGTATTACTGATGACTTTACCAGGGACGAAAAGTTCACATGGTGGCAGAGAGATGTCAAGGGCAGATAGATCAGGATCAGGACCAAGTACTTCAGCGCGAGAGAAACCAATTCCAGTTTCATTTCGTATGACAGGTCCTGAGTTTGAATCTTGACGTTTCTTCCTTGGAGAGCCCCTTTTTCTTTTCGGCTTTAGATCAGGAACAGGAGGAATATCCACACAAGAAGATATCAAATCGATCTGTCTGTTTATCAGCTTTTCGAAATGATCCTTGTACTTAGATTTTGATGGTTGGATAGCTAACCTCATCTCCAGCCATTCAGAGAGACCATACCTTTTTACAGTGTCAACACGAAAGGTTTCAGATGAGTCATCTTCTCTGAACAGTTTGATGTCAACAATAGGTACTCCAATGGAGGTTCTTCCAGAGATGAATACCTTGTTGATCTTCGCTGGACGATATCTGAAGTGGATTTTCTCTTTACACCAGATCAGGGTGGTCTGAGAAACTTCAGCTTTCTTTTCCACGATCTTCTGGGCTTGTTCCCAAAGCTTTCGTTGGATTTGAATGGGAATACGCTTCAGCTTGGGGTCTTTGACAGATTCTTGAGTGAGCTTGATGGCGTATTCTCTGTCTTTATCTTCAGCTTCCTTCCTTTCAGCGATGAGGCGTTCAGCTCTGAGATGATCCTGGTATTCAGCTTTTGAAATTCTGAACTTAGGAGGAACTGAAGGTAGTTGATCGCGCCTTAGGATGATTCGCTGATCCTCGAATCGCTTTATTATTTCTTCTCTCCTCTTTTGATCTTCTTCACTCAGCTTTTGAGAAACTGAGGAAGGTCTGTTTCTGCGCGAGAGAGGTTGTTCTTCTGATTCATCAGTCTCAGAGATTAAATCTAAGACTGGGATTATGTCTTCAGCGGTAGCTGGAATTATTGGTGAAGTCGCAATAGATCTTTCAGCGATATCCTCAAACAGGGGAGAGGACTAGCTGAAAAGCAGCGATCTTACAAATAAGAACTGGGTAGAAGAACTTGGGTAGAAAAGATAGAAAAAAATGTGGATGTGTATGGTGTTTGTGGAATGGATAACTGATTGTTCAGAGATGATCAGGGAAGGAAAAATAAGATTAGTGTACCTGACAAATCGGCTTTGCAAGTAGGATCGCCAGATTATCATCTTCAGCGATGCCTTTGTCTTTGCTTTTCTCAGCGCCAGAGGCTGAGTGCTTTGTCTTTGTTTTTGTCTTCTCCCCTGTGGATTCGGTTATCACGATCCCTTTAAGAGCTTTTCGAGGAGCATGTTTGACGACAAAGAATTCGTCATCATCATCATCATCATCATCATCGTTCCTTGGAGAGGAGGATGGTTCAGCTTCAGGGATGTCGATGTCTTCGTCTTCTTCTGCTTCGGATTCCTCAGCATCTTCTTCGAGTTGCTCCCCCTCAGATACAGAGGCGAGGTTCTCGGTTCCCTCAGGGTTTTCATCTCCCTGAGGTCCAGTAATCAAATCTTCATTACCCTCTCCCCTGATAGATTCATCATGGGAAAGGTCTTCAGCGCTCTTATTTTGATCTTCAGCGCTCTTCTCCTGTTCAGCGCTCTTCTCCCCCTCTTTCTCATGATGGTCGGGGGAGGAGTGGGTAGATTCAGCATTGGTGTTGTCTCTGTCTTCTGGGCCAGAGACTTTCACACAACCTTCAAGCTTAGCTATTCTGTCTTCTAGGCCAGAAATAGCAGGCGTGATTTTCTTCAGCTCTTGGCGATCCTCTGCGGTGAATGAGTCCAAAATAGGTGCAGGGGCCGGAGCAGGAGCTGGATTGTTTGCCTTGTTCACCAGCGTCTCGATCATTGTCTTGACAGAACTAAGGTCGGTCTTCACTGAGCCCAAGTCGGTCTTGACCACTGACATATCACCTTCGAGTGTACCAACCGATTTCTTCAGCGTTGTAACCTCGCTGGAAACGGTGGAAACTGACGATTTGAGGTTGGTGTAGTCAGTGTAGATGTCGGAGAGCACTTTGGCAAAGTCGGCGAGAGTTTTATCAAGGTCTTTGATGTCATCAGAGGAGGCCTTCTTTTCCACCACGGTAGTCAGCTTCGTCGGATTCTCTCCAGCGTTTGTTACAGCTGTAGAGTTATTTGATAGACCGGTGGTGAGATCTGTAAGTTTCATCTCCATGGACTTCAGAGACTGGTTGATGTCTCCCAAATAAGGACCTGTAACATATAAGTACTTGTGAACAAAGGAAAGCTCAGAAGTTTCAGGTTTAGTTACAGTGTTTAAGGTGGGATCTGTACCTGCAGGAGCGTTGACGAACTCATCAAAGTTTCGAGTCCCTCCATAGTGTTCCATATCTCCCTCAAAAGTTCCGTGAGGGATGGAGATCTCTGCAGGTCCTTTCTTCGTCATTCGCTGAGAAGCTTCAACGACTTCTTGTATGATGGCATCTCCAGCTTTAACTGGAGGAGTGTCCAAAGAAGTAGAAGGATGATCGAAGGATAAGAATTGGGGTTGGGTTGCAAGTGCAGCGTTGGATTCGCTGAGAAGTACTTCATCAGTCTTTTGAGAGACTGAAGAAGCTAGGGTAGATTCCAAAGTTCTAACCTCAGCGTGTAGGGACGCTGAAGTAGGTTTAGAAGGGATGGCTTGAATCGGTGTGGCAGAGCGTACCACGGAACTTTCCTTCAGCTTTTCAGAATGAGCTGAGGAGTCTTCAGCATGGAATTGCTGGGGTTGCTCCTTGGTTTTCTTGATCCTTTTGGAATCAAGAGGGGTAAGAGATTGTTTCCTTTTCTTAGAAGGAATGGATTTTGTGGCCTGGGAATCAGCGAGGGGTATTGTCGCTGAAGGAGCCACAGAAAGCGGAGAATTAAGTAGAGAGAGAAGGGTAGAGAGACGTACCTCGTTGGCGACAGGCTTGAAGTCGAGAACTTTAGGGTCAATCTGAGAGAGTTTCAGATCACCCTCTTCAGGATAGCTGTCCTTCAGGCCATATTGAAAGATGGCGCTGATGAATCGTGGGTAAGGAACCCATGCTGGTCGGTCAGCGGCATAATCAACACGTTGAATGAGGTCTTCATAGATGATGGAGGCCCAGTCAATGTTGAGACCTTTCAGCAGTGCGTAACCCATGGCCTGCTGAGGTTGAGCGGCTTGATCAGAAGATCCGGATTTCGCTGTCATGCAGCTGATCAGGTGAGCGAAGATGAAGTTCATCTCGCTGGGCATCTTGGATTTCTTTATCAGCGTCAGCTTCTTCTCAGGTAGCTTGTCTCTTCCAGTCTCCCAGATGTAACCCATCGCATCAAGGAAAGCAATGATTTCTTCCCTGTCAGCGTGCTTCTTGTGGTCAGGAAATGGAATGAAAGGATTTTCTGAGGTAGCGTTAGGGAATTTCAGAGCTTTGCGGATTATTGCGGGGGTTATCTTGATGGTGCCATACTCAGTATCGCTGAGTATGCAGTCGATGGTTTTAGATGGATCTTTGGCGGAGGGTAGGTCGGTGTGTCTGGCAGAGTACCAGAATTGGGATAATAGACGCTGACTGGCAGGAGGTGTGATTGTCAGTGCTGTGTAGATGGGGCTATTCTTCAAAAAATTTACAGCGTCGTCTAGATGGGATACCTGCTTCCGAGGAGGAAACTCGAGAAGCGCTGAGAGGTTGTTTGCCTTTGTCCAGTCTAGTTGATCCAGCTCAAACTTAACCTGAGGAGCTTTGGTGATTTCCAGTTCCTCAGAATCAGCGGAGATGGACTCAGCGGTAACATTCAGCTTTGAAGTTGCCATTTCACTGTATTATCAGTTCAACCAAAGATGTTAACAAATAAGAAATATCTTAATGTGGAAAGAAAATTTCCATTAAGATTTTTCGAATTTTGTCCATTTCATTCAGACAAAAAAGTCTTAATGAAGATTAGGGTTTTTCTTGTTTTTAAAAAAACGAATATAACACCTATAAGCCTTGTATTCCAGTTTTAAAAAAATGGATACGAAAGAAGAACAAGTTTAAGATTTTAGATTTAAAACTTGAAGAACAACCATGAAATGGTTGTGTTTATAAAACCATGAAAGAAAATGATTTTATTTTTGAGTTCTTTTGTTTGATCTTGTGTAAAACAATGATAAGATCGAAAACAAGTTATTTGCATTTGATAATAGATAAGAACATAATAACCTTGAGTTTGATGAAGAGGATGATGAACAGTTCTTGAAGATTGAGAGCACAAAATGCAACAGTGTTCTTTTCTTGCGGAGAAAGATTGATTCGCGTAAAAGACAAATATAAACTTTGAGAGTGTTTATATAGGAAGAGAGTAGAGAGAGAAAAACTCGAGCGGGAAAGTTTTTCATCATGACACGGACACGTGTTTGCATTTGATTGGATAGACAACGAAACGTGCAAACGTGTGTCAGAAAAAGAGCGTGCCTGGTGTTATCCGTTGCAATGACGTCACAACTGTCCTTTCACATTCTTTCGTTGTCTCTGAGGTTTTGAAAGAAAAACTCAGGGACTCTTTGGAAAATATGAAGCACTGAATAGAAATATCAGTGAGGGTTTTAAGAAATTTCAAAATATCGCTGTTAAGGAAGAGATATTCAGCGATGAAAGAATTTGAAATCTTGCATTTTCATGCGTTTTGTCATAGAAAACATACCTTGATATCAGTTTAACCCAATTTATTCAGAGAGAAGATGATGAAATGGATTGTACAAGTTTATTTTATCCAGAGCCTATACAAGAATGTATAAACGTATCGCTGATTAAATGTGAACCGCTGAAGATTTATCCTTCAAAGTTCAGCATTCCAAGCTCGCTAATGAGAAAGTTGAATCTTGTCTCATCAAGAGGTTTGGTAAACAAATCAGCTAACTGATAATCAGTTGGGATAAAATGAAGTTCTATATCACCATTCATCACATGATCTCTGATAAAATGATATCCGATTTCTATGTGTTTTGTCTTTGAGTGTAGCACTGGATTGTTTGCTATAGCGATGGCACTTGTGCTGTCGCAATAGATTGGAATTTTGGAGAGCTGAAGATCATAGTCTAGTAGTTGATTTCTCATCCACAAGACTTGAGAACAGCAGCTTCCAGCGGCTACATACTCAGCTTCAGCTGTGGAAGTGGACACTGAGTTTTGCTTCTTACTTGTCCAACTTACCAGCTTTCCACCCAGGAGCTGACATCCTCCTGTGGTGCTTTTCCTATCCATTTTGCAACCTGCAAAATCACTGTCTGAATAGGCGGTTAGATCGAATCCTGAATCTTTGGGATACCAAAGACCTAGATTCGTTGTACCCTTAAGATATCGAAAGATTCGCTTTACAGCTTTCATATGAGATATCTTAGGTTCAGCTTGATATCGTGCGCACAGACATGTTGCAAACATAATATCGGGTCGGCTAGCTGTAAGATACAGTAGTGAGCCGATCATCCCACGGTACAGCGTGACATTGACAGGAACACCCTTTGTGTCCTTATCAAGTATCAGCGGTGGTGCCATAGGGGTTTTCATAGCTGAACTTTCAGTTAAGTCGAATTTCTTCAGCATATCTTTAACATACTTTCCCTGATTTATAAAAGTTCCTTTTTCAGTTTGCTTAATCTGAAGACCAAGGAAATATGTTAGTTCACCCATCATACTCATTTTATACTCATCTTTCATTCTATCAGCGAAACGAGTACAAAGCTCAGGGTTAGTAGAACCAAATATAATGTCATCAACATATATTTGAACTAAAATGATATGACCTTTTATTTTTCTAAAAAACAAAGTTTTGTCAATCTTACCTCTCTCAAATTTTTCAAGGTGGAGATAAGTAGAAAGAGTGTCATACCATGCACGAGGAGCTTGCTTCAAGCCATAAAGTGCCTTATCCAGCTTATAAACACAACCTGGACGCTTAGGATCTGAGAATCCTGGAGGTTGTTCCACATAAACTTCTTCATTCAGCTTTCCATTTAGAAACGCTGACTTAACATCCATTTGATGTACAGTGAAGTTTTTGTGTACAGCATATGCTAAGAAAAGACGAATAGATTCAAGTCTTGCTACTGGAGCAAAGGTTTCGTCATAATCTATACCTTCCTCTTGTCTGTATCCCTGAGCAACAAGACGAGCTTTGTTGCGAGTTACAGTACCATGTTCGTCCAACTTGTTTCGATAGACCCACTTAGTGCCTATCACTGTTTCGTCAGTTGGTCTCCGAACAAGTTTCCAAACTTTGTTTCTTTCGAATTCAGTCAGCTCTTCTTGCATAGCGCTGACCCAGTTTGGATCTCTGAGGGCATCATCTATTTTCTTTGGTTCAGTTAGAGAAATAAAGTTAACAAATAAACAAATATTACCTGCACTTCTACGAGTCTGAATACCAGCGTTGGGATCACCAAGAATTTGATCGATTGGGTGATTTACAGTCCATCGCTGAGCCGGAGCATGCGTCGCTGACTCAGTCTGAACTGGAGAAACTGAAGATGAGGCTTCAGCTACTTCTGGATTATCAGCTAAGAGAGGAATGCTTGCATTTGTCACTTCATTCACTGATTGCTGAGAAATAGATGGAATTTCTGAGACATTTGGATCAACTGCGGGTATAGTGTTTATAGGAACAGCTGAGACCCAAGATGTTTCAGCTTCACTATTCTGCATATTGGGAATGATAGTAGGACCATCATTTTCAGTTGTATGAGTATGAGTAGTGGGAACATCTTCTGAATCACAAAGATGAGAAAACATCCATTGATTCAGTTCTTCTGTATCAGCGTTCGGTTTAGAGTTCGCTGAACGGGATTCGTCAAACGTGACGTGAATAGTTTCTTCTACAGTTTGTCTTCTTCGATTGAAGACTCTGAAGGCTTTGGAAACTGAGGAGTATCCAAGAAAGATTCCATCATCAGCCTTAGGATCAAACTTTCCAAGGGCATCTCTGTTGTTCAGTATGAAACACTGACAACCAAAGATGTGAAGAAAGCTGATTGAAGGCTTTCTCCCATGAAAAAGTTCATAGGCTGTCTTTTTGAATCTTTTGACTATCAGAGACCTGTTTTGCGTAAAACAAGCCGTGTTGACAGCTTCTGCCCAAAACTGAGTAGGCAGGTGAGAATCGCTGAGCATTGAACGTGCAACTTCAATAAATGTTCTATTTCTTCTTTCAGCGACTCCGTTTTGTTGTGGTGTTCTCACTGACGAAAAGTTGTGAGAAATACCCTTGCTCTCAAGGAAGGAATCAAGAGAACTGTTTTTGAATTCAGTTCCATGATCACTCCTTATTGAGCGAACGGTCATATTGTTCAGAGTTTCCATCTTCCGAACAAAGGTGATGAGTTCTTCAGGGGTGTCACTCTTAGAACGGAGAAACATTACCCATGTGTAACGAGAGAATTCATCAACTATGACCAGCGTATATTTCTTTCCAACGATGGATTGTTTGTTAACGGGGCCAAAAAAATCCATATGGAGTAGTTGAAGAGGAGATGACACTGAGGAAACTTGCTTGGACTTAAAGCTTGCCTTGGTCTGCTTCCCTTTTTCACACGTTGAACATAAGGATTCTTTGGCGTATGAATGTTGAGGTAGACCAGTGACTAACTCTTTGGATGAAAGAGTATTCAGTGTCTTGAAGTTGAGATGTGAGAGCCTCTTGTGCCATAGCCAGTTGACATCAGAAGATGCCTTTGAGAAGAAACAGGAGTTCTCAGTGGTTGTAGAGTCCATGTTTATAACGTAAACATTTTCCAACCGATAACCGCTGAGAGCTATCTTCTCCTTTTTGTCAGAGACAAAGCAGGATTCCTTAGTGAAAATCACTTTGTTATCCATGTCGCAAAGCTGACTGATGCTCAGAAGATTATGCTTCAGCCCTTCAACATATGCGACTCTTCTGAAGGATGTTGTACCATTTGAAAGTACACCATACCCTCGGGTGCGTCCTTTTCCATTTCCACCGAAAGTCACAGAGGGACCCTTCTCTTCCTTGTATTCAGCGAGCAGGCTTTTCTTTCCAGTCATGTGTCTAGAGCATCCACTATCGAGATACCAGATACCCTTCTTAACCTGCAATACAAAGGAAGATTAGTTTTGCTTGGGTACCCACTTCGCCATGTATACATGTTTGTCAGTGGAAGAGGTTGGAATGGGTTCAGCAGTCTTCGCAGCATTTGAAGATTCAGCTTTGTCTTTCTTCACTTTGGTCAATTTCTTGACCTCAGAGGTAGGAGTCACCTTGACCTGACTTGCAACTGGTTTGGTCTTCTTGGGTGCTATCTTCACCTTAGCTATTTTATCAGCTTTGGTGGCTGTGGGACACTTACTTGCAATATGATCGGTAAGTCCACAGTGATAACATTTCCTATAACTAAAATTAGTTCTAGGACCACTTGAGTGCTGAGCTTTTAATTTGGAATTAGAAGTGCCAGCACCAAGTACACTATTGGTTTTTGAAATAGGACGAACATTCAGTTCTTCAGATTTCTTACCAAGGACATCTACTCTGAGTCTAGGAGTAGGTCGCTGAACTGATCCAGAGGTCTGATTTCTAGAACCAGATGAATGAATCACTAAGGCTTTGGAAGCATTCAGCTTAGGTACTAAAGTCCCCTTCTGAGGATTTTGATAAATTACAATTCCTTTACCTTTATCTTTAGAGACAGAGGTAGGTTTTGAATAAACCATTTTCTCCTTTCCTTTTGAGGAGGTAGGAGTTTCCTCAGGGATTGGTGTAATCGACGAGGAGTACTGAGATGAAGAAGTGTCAGCTATTGAGGATACGAACGTTCCAAATTTAAGCATTGAACGTTCAGTGGTTGGTATTGGAGTATCATATTTATAACCCAGACCACGTTTATCACTCAGAGGAATCTGAGCCTTAATTATCTCAGTGATCTTTGTTGAAGAATTACACCATCCTTCAACAGTAGCTTGTTCAGCTTTTAATGCAGTGATAGCTTCCGCTCGTTCGATTTTGACTAGCTGATTTAAATGGACTTGATCTTTAAAATCTTCTTCAAATTTAGAAAGCTTTTCTATTTGAAGGTGGCAATTTTTAAGCTTTTCAGCGAGATCAAGATTTTGGTTTTCAACCACAGCTTTGCCGTTCATGGCTTCGTATAAACTTCTAGTCAGTAGTTCGATTTTACGGAGACTATCAGCTTCATCAATATTTACAATATTGGTAAAGAAGGAAGGTGATACCTGAATGGTAGATGTTGAAGTGGAGGGAATGTCTGAACTTTCTTCCTCTTCTTCAATCTTGGCCATGAGACATTGATTTGCTTCATCATCTTCAGAATCAGATGATGAGGCTTCTTCATCAGAAGCAGCCCAATCATAGTCAGCCATCAGACCTTTTCCCTTCTTCTTAAAGCTTTTCAGCTTTGCATACTTCTCCTTCAGCTTTAAGTATTTGTCGTCTTTATTCCTTGGAACAAAGGATTTCTTTGTAAAAGCTGAAGGTCTCATGATTTTCTTTGACCTGCACTCGTTAGCGAAATGACCTGTCTTTTCGCAGTTAAAACAAGTAGCAGTAGCCTTATCAACAAAAGCTGATGACTTAGGCTTGTCAGCTATAGAAAGAGTTTTGTTCTTTCTAAACATTTTCTTCTTGGCGAATCTCCTGAACTTTTTAGTTAGGAGAGCCAAGGATTCATCATCTGAAGAATCAGAATCTGATGACCTTTCAGAGTTACTTTCTAACTCAGTGATAGTGACCACGGGTCGCTGAGTAGAAGGTTCCTCTGAGATTAAAGCAACAGGGGTGCTTTTGGAATCTTTTACAAGATTCTTCTTAAGATGGCTAGATTGCTCATGATTCAGCAATGTGCCATATAAGGTAGCAAGTGTCATTGATCTTAGATCTTTCGACAGCTTAAGAAACATGGAATAATTGTCCCAGCTTTCAGGTAAACATTCTAAAAACTTTGTCAGAACTTCAAAGTTAGAATATTCCTTACCAACCGTTTTTAGATCTATAATTAAGCAATTAAAACGTTGATGTACTTCAGAGAGAGTTTCATTCTTACCAGAAATGAAGCTTTCATATTGTCTTACCAGGTTGATCTTTCTTGAATCCTGGACTTCAGACGTTCCTTCATACTGAACACATATTGTGTCCCACATGGCTTTTGAGGATTTCAGGTTCATGACGGAATGGTAGACTTCGTCAGGAAGGGCCATGGATAGTATGGATCTGGCTTTTGTATCTATAGCCACTTTCTTCTTGTCTTCATCGCTCCAATGATGGATTTCCTTTGGAATCAGCCTTTCTGGAATAGCAGCCCTAGTTGCAGTGGCTGGAACTGCAGGATCAATTGTTACAGGGATGTGTGGGCCGTTTTCAAGATAGTAAGGTATAGTAGGGTCTACACCTTCTAAGAATAGTGTCATCCTATTTTTCCATAAGTTGAAGTTATCTCTGGAAAATCTAGGGGGTTTTGCAAGAGAACCATTGTCAATATAGTGAGTGTTTGTGTTTGAGTTGGCCATTCTCAGATAATAGCAAGGAAGAGAAATATCTTAGATTAGATCTTGTTTATGAGATTAAACAAATCTGCTCTGATACCACTTGTTGGTCCCGAAAGGCCTAAACAAGTTTGTAGAAGGGGGGGTTGAATACAAACACACTATTTTACTTTTCTAAATTGTTTATTGATAAATCATTAACAATTTACAGCTTGTTGCGGAAACAAGATTAAGGATAAACCTAAATCTAAACAAGTTGGAACACTAAGGTTTTCTTACACTAAGAAAGATAAGGAGATTACTAATAAAATCCTATCTTGAGAGATTTGAACTTGTCCAGAGTTAGCAAGTTACTTCAAATGAAGTGAGTTCATCTTTTTATATACTGCATGCATTTAATGCAATTTAGTATACACTTTACACGTGTCATCAGCGGATTGGTTGCATGTCATTGACCTTTGTTGACAACCTTAGTAGCCGCATGAATGAACAGTGTAGTATCAGAGTGGTTGTACGATTTCAGATTTTCGGAGGTTCTTTTCTGACATTTCGTACGGTGGCGTGCAAGGGAGGTTAAGACAAAAGTACTTTGTACGGAGGACTTCATGATCAGCTTTCGTTGATTCAGCGATTTATCATTTACTATTCAGCGAATGATAAAGTTCAGCGATAGCTGAAGTCTTGTACTTGATACTTCACGTTGAGTGGACAAATCTGAGTCTTCGCTGATCCGCATCAGTTCATTAGGAGACTTGTCGCTGGTTCTTGAGCTTGATCTTCGACTTCAGCGTAGAACCTTTGTTGACGTGAATCTTGTCTTCAGGGATCATAAGTAAACAACTAACTTATCAGCGATCATCATAAGGACTGAACAGACTCAGCGATATGGTGAACAGTGTTCGCTGAATGTTTAATCTAAAAGAGCGAGAGTTCCTATCAGCAGTACTGTAAGATCTTAGTACTTATCAGCGATAGTGAAACTCTGATACATATTGTTTACTTACAATTTTCACTAAGTATTTAAGATAGGGTCATTATCAAATCACTGAGGGTTTGGATCAACATTAGTTAATTTCTTAACTTCAGTGGTTGTTTTCACCTTAACCTGATTTGCACCAGGATTGGCCTTCTTTGCCTTGGGGGCAGTGATCTTCACCTTAGCTAATTTTTCAGCTTTGGTAGCTGTAGGGCACTTACTGGCAATGTGATCGGTAAGTCCACAGTGATAACATTTCCTATAGCTAAAACTAGCTTTAGGACCATTTGCATGCTTAGCCGAAATTTTTAAATGAGCAGGGCCAACACCAAGAATACCTTTAGCATTGGAAATTGGAGGAACTATCAGTTCTTCGGATTTCTTACCAAATACATCCACTTCTGAGGTCTTTGATTAAAAACTTTTCCTTACCTTTATAAATTAAGGTAGGTTTATCCTCAGGGATGGGAGTTTTAGAAGATGAACACTGAGACGAGGAGGTGTCAGGGATAGAGGACACGAACATTCCAAACTTAAGCATGGAACGATCAGTGGTTGGTTCTTCAACTTCAGCTTTATAACCAAGACCACTTTTGTCACTCAGGGGAATCTGAGCACCTAATATCTCTGTGATTGTTGTTGAGGATTTACACCATCCTTCAACAGTAGCCTTTTCAGCCTTTCAAAATTTCTTCTATTCTAGAAAGATTTTGAATTTCTAAATGACAATTCTTAAGTTGTTCAGCAAGATCAATATTTAATTTTTCAGCTTTGGTCTTGCCATTTATGGCATCATATAAATCAATAGTCAAAAGATCGACGGTCCGACGTCTTTCGATGTCACTGAGGGATGAAGTATGAATATCAATGAGAGAGTTTGATACCTGAGAGGTGGAGATAGAAGTAGAGGGAATTTCAGTTTGTTCTTCCTCTTCTTCAATTAGAGCCATGCGGCAGAGATTGGCCTCATCATCATCTTCAGAGTCAGATGATTCTTCATCAGAAAGAGCCCAGTCATGATCTTCAGCGATCATGCCTTTGCCATTCTTCTTAAAGCTTTTTAGCTTTGCATATTTTTCCTTCAGCTTCTTGTATTTGTCATCTCTAGCCTTGGGGTTAGAGGATTTCTTGTAGGAAGAAGATGAGGGTTTGAAGACTTTCTTTGACCTGCATTCACTAGCAAAGTGTCCTACTTTTTCATAGTTAAAGCAGGTAGCAGTTGCCTTGGTTGAATATTTTGGCTTGTCAGTGAGTGAAAGAGGTTTATTTCTTCTGAAGTTACTCTTTCTGGCGAATCTCCTTAATATATTAGTCAGGAGTGCCAGTGGCTCATCAATTTCTGAAGGATCAACTTCTGATGATTCATCAGAGTTAGCTTCCAACTCAGTGATAGTGACAGTAAATCGCTGAGTGGGTACCAACTCTGAAGAGAGTAAAGCAATAGGTGTGCTTTTGGAATCTTTTACAAGATTTTTCTTAAGATGACATGACTGCTCATGATTGAGCATAGTGCCAAATAAGGTTGAGAGGGTCATTGATTTCACATCCTTTGAGTGCTTAAGACACATAGAGTAACTGTCCCAGCTTTCAGGAAGACTTTCCAGAAACTTTGTCAGGATCTCAAAGTTAGAATATTCGTTACCAACAGTTTTTAAGTCAATGATTAAACAGTTAAACCGTTGATGAACTTCAGAGAGGGTTTCATTCTTACCACAGATGAAACTTTCGTACTGCCTTACCACGTTGATCTTTCTTGAATCCTGGACTTCAGATGTACCTTCATATTGAACACATATTGTGTCCCACATGGCTTTAGAACTCTTCAGGTTCATGATGGAGTGGTAGACTTCATCAGGAAGAGCCATAGAGATGATAGATCTGGCCTTAGTGTCAATGGCCACCTTCTTCTTGTCTTCATAAGTCCACATACTAACTTCCCTGGGAATGATTCTTTCAGGGATTGCAGCTCTAGTAGCAGTGCGTGGAACATCAGTGTCTATCATGAAAGGGACATATGGTCCATTTTCAATGTAGTAAGGTATAGTACGATCTACACCTTCCAAAAAGAGCATCATCCTATTTTTCCCGAGATTGAAGTTATCTTTGGAGAACCTAGGGGGTTTTGCAAGAGAGCCATTATCGATAGAGTTTGTGTTTGTGGTGTTTGCCATAATGAGGAATAGCAAGGAAGAGCAAAATAGATAGTATAAGCAAGATCTTGTTTATTAGGTTAAACAATCTGCTCTGATACCACTTGTTGGTCCCAAAGGGGTTATACAAGTTTGTAGAAGGGGGGGGGGGGGGGGGTTGAATACAAACACACGATTTTTTCTTTTCTAGATTGTTTATTGATATATATCAAACAATTTACAGTTTGTTGCGGAACAAAATTAAGGAATCAACCTAATCTAAACAAACTATGAGAACACTAAGATTTCTTGCACTAGAAATAAGAGAGAAAGAAAATAAGAATACTAAGGAGAGTATTGTTAGCTTTTATTTTATATTTTATTCAAGATTACTTGCTTAAATTATAAAAGCCCAAATTGTATTTGCTTAAATTGTAAAAGCCCAAATTGTATTTGTGGGCTTTAGTGGCTTATGGGCTTAGGCCTTAAAACCTAAGTATTTAATGTCTAATTTGTTAGAGTTTTAGGTTAAGCCTCTAAAATCTCCTAGCCTCAATTTGAAAGAGTCAGACGTATAGAGAGAGAGAGAGAGAGAGAGCTTCAATTGTAAGAGAGAGTGTTCATCAATCCTATCTTGTAAACTCATCTTTATCAGTCAATACAAAGATTATTGCTATTATTATTGTTACTTGTTGAATCTGGGAACCTACAATTGGTATCAGAGCCAAACAGATTCGAATTTGTGCTTCAATCCATTGATTTTTATCAATTTTCGGAGTTTTAAACTTTTATTTTTCTGCGCTCTGTTTTGCTTCAGAAAACCACTTTCTATTTGTTTTTGGACAAAACACCAAGCATTAAAGTTTCTCAGAATAGTGTCACGAACCTGTGTACCAAATTTTAGCTCAATCCGATCATTTTTGAATCTTCATCCTTAACTTTTGTTTTGCTGCACACGTTTTTGCTTCGAAAAACCATTTTTTGTTGGTTTTTGGACAAAACTCGAAGAATTAAAGTTGTCCAGAATATCCTCGTTAGGCTGAGACAGGTTAGTGCATTGAGACAAAAGACTGTGTAACAATTAATTCTTCTTAGCACAAAGTATCTGTTAACGATCTTTCAAGTAACAATATGTCAAGACTAAGATTTAGTGCTAATGCTGATGCTCATTATTGTTCTAAACTCAGTACTAATTTTCGCAAAATTATCCCTAATCTTGAGAAAGAGTTGGAGGAAAAGAACAAAAACATTCTGATTGATTCAGATAAGATTGCTAAGCTTGAAGAATCAGGTAAACTCCTAAACTGTGAAATTATTGAACTGAAAAGGAATTTATCTGAGTCTGAACAAGAGAAGAAAAGACTTGAACTTAAATGTTTAAATTTTTCTAATCTAATTTCTGATTTAGATAAGACTTTTGAAAAAGAGAGGAAAGAGTCTAATCTTGAAAGAAAAGAGTTTGAGAAGAAGAAGATTGAAGGATTTCAAACAAAATGTTTGAAAGATGATTTTGAGAGAGAAAGAAATGTTTTTAAAGCTGAAATGTCCAAATTGACAAAAAGACTATCTGATTTATCAACCAAGATTATGTTGGAGAAGATGTATAAATTAGATCTTCTAAAGAAGTTTGATTTAAATCTTAAAGAAAAAGATGTTTTAGCTAAAAGGCTTAAGGATTTTGACTTAGAAAACTCTCGTGTTGATAATACAGATAATCTTGTTTTCAAAAGAGTGAAAATGGTTTGGAAAGTCAAAAGCTCTACTCCTGTCATAAATGCTCCAAAGCCATCTGTTTCTGTTAAACATTCATCTCTTCATTCTCATAACTGTAAATGCTTTGATCTTCTGTTTAAATTAAAGAACCATTTCTCTAGTTCTAACTATGTTCCTAATGGGTCATTTCATAAGAAAAATTCAAAGACCCAATATAAGAAAAAGCATAGAAAGGAACCTGGCAAACCAGCAAAAACTGGCAAGCCAGAGGACCTGAAGACAGCTCCAAATCCTAACAAATTAGGACCCATTTGGAAATGGGTACCAAAATGTCTTTAATCTGTTTTGTAGGTACTTGGACTCCTTAATACATCTGTTAAGGACTCACACTTCAGTGGATAATGGACTCTTAAACACTCAGTTTAAGACTCATCCTTCAAAGGCAATTAATTTATGTGCACAACAGTACATAACTTAAGTAATATGACAGCATGCTGACAAATTTGCGATGCTGTAGTAAATTGATCATATCTCACTGATCAAGACACCAATTGATGCGATTCAAAAGGCCCTGGATTTAAAACACATTGATGAACAACTTTCATGTTTTAAGATTTCAGATATTTGAAATTTATAAGGGTCATATGCATCGTCGAAGTTGACAACAGTGTGCTGATACAAAGTTGTTGGACAGATCTGCGCGACTATGATAAATCAACCGTATCTTATTCGTCCGAGCTCCAAAAGAGGTGACTCCATATGATCTGAAAATATGACAAACCAATGCACACTCTTTATGTTTTGAGTTTTTGCAAACTCCAGAGCTATCATGGTGTAAAGTAGTGTCGAAGTTGGTGTAAAACTGCTGGCAGAGGACTTAGAAGAAATTAGCAAGAGTTCACCAGAGCTCTGTCAGACCTCATCAGAGATCTGTTAGAAAACTTCGGTTCCAACAGAGGCACTGTTCACAACAGAGGCACTGTTCACAACAGAGGAACTGTTCACTAGAGCAGAAGCACCAGAGCAGAGGTACTTGCTGTCAGCTTTGCGCACCTGTCGTAATTTCAACATAACTCCCTCCTCGAAGCTCCAAATTTGATGAGTCCAGATGCGTTGGATTCCTAAGACAATGATGAACAACATTTGTGTTTTGATCTTGGTCTGAGTCAGTGATATTATTGGTCAGAATCTCTGTTAAAGTCCGTATACATCTGCTGGACAGAGTTGTGTTTCTCTCAACTCATCACCAGAGCTCTATTGAGCTTACCAGAGCTAAGTTGATTTATCAGAGGTTATTCAAAAAAAATCAGAGGCAATTGACAGAGCTATCTCTGTTGATTTTTAACAGAGACATCTACCAGAGCTCTGTTGATTTGTCAGAAGTTGTCCAGAGCCCGAAAATTTGGAGTTTGTTTGACAGCTTTGCGCTGCTTCAGAAACATGCGCATAACTTTTGACTCGGCGCTCCAAATTACACAAGTCCAGTTGCATTGGAAAGTTAATTCACAGACGCACGACTTTGATGTTCTGAGTTTTCTCAAATTCAGGGATCTGATATGCCTAATTCACTGTCAAAGTCAGTAGATACTTGCTGGATCGAAAGCATCACTTCACTCTCTCCATTGCCATAATCAGATCAGATTGAGGTTGCTTCTATACACATCAGTATAGAACCAGGACTTCAACTGAATGTTGTTTCTACATAATTCAGTATAGGACCAGTACTTCAGATATGTTCAAATCAGAGTTTTGTCTGGTAATTTCTAAACTCTGATCCCCCGCACCTTGTATTTTTTTTAAGTGGAACTATTTGTGCTGTTGGATATTCCTAACAAATGTGGAATCATCAAAGATGATTACCAACTTTCTGATTCTTATAGGATATCTGATTTCAAATCAAGCTTAAATGAAATTTACTGCTCAATTTGAGGGGGAGAAAACAAACCAGATCTGACCATGTTCGTGTAAAGGTAGAATTTCTAAACCTTTAAACTCATCATCATTTTTAGAGAAAGGCCATCTTTAAAATGATAAAACCTCTTTCAAATGGTCAAACCACTTCTAGATGCCAAAATGCTTTTTCGAATATAGAAGTTGGATATTAAATGTTTTTCTGAGACTTTAAAGAGTCGGTGTGTGGAACAATCCAACCTCTAGGACAACAATTTCATGGGATCAATGTGTGAGCTTTATAGAACTTCTATGGATCACTTAAACCTGTGTTTCCTACCAAAGAAGTAAACCTTGAGTGTTTGAGAGGTGAAGGGTCTACATCAAAGAGTGGGGGAGATAACTATATGAGTTTTTCTCATTGTGCTTAAGCGGTAAAATTTAAAAAGAGAGTTTGGTTAGATGTGAGCTACATGATAAAAAGAAAGAGGGTGTGAGAACAGAGTCAAAAGAATTATACAACTCTGCACCATCTCTTTTCTGAGCCGGGCAAACCACATTTCTGATCTATCACAACTCTTTGGTGATAATCATTGAAACAGGCAACTAGCCCATGCCAACTCTTGGATTAACCCCACCAGCCATTCACTTCCTTCTCCACAAGGAACTGTTTCACTTTTCACGGGGAAGCAGCACATATGCTATCCGATCTTTCTTTGGAAGGTTGGATATTGAAAAGAAGGAAGTTTGCCCCACCTTCACACTTCACTCATGCACATTGAGTCTGTGGAAACCTGTTATGTCCAAACAGTTTACACACTTTTGAGCTTAATAGATAATATTCTATTTTCTTCCACACAATATCACGAATCTTTGTGATTCCACATGCTTATCTATGTGATATTGCCAAGAACAGTTTGAGAAGTTTATTTTTTAATTTACTTCAATGATAACTGGAAGTCCTGTCAGAGCTTCATCATTGCCAACTCTGAGCATAGGCCACACAATTTTTTTATAAATTGTTGTGATAATAGTTGCTATTGTGCTTCTATGTTAGATGATTACCCCTGGTTACTTATTCTTTAATGAAGATTCTCATGAGCAGAATGTATTTGCTACTCTTCATCTCCTAGCTGTTTATCTACTATCGGTTACTACTCAAAATGGTTATACAAGCTTCCGCACATCAAATCGTTCTCTGATCGTTTGAGAGATAACTGAGACCAGAAAGGTAATGCAACAGTCAAGGGGGAGTACACAAAGATCAAGGAGGAGTATGCAACGATCAAGGGGGAGTCTAAGAAGAAATTGAAGCAACTGACCTTGTGGAAGATCGGGCTATTTTTTAATCTTGAATACAAAGGGGGAGATTGTTAGCTTTTATTTTATATTGTATTCAAGATTACTTGCTTAAATTATAAAAGCCCAAATTGTATTTGCTTAAATTGTAAAAGCCCAAATTGTATTTGTGGGCTTTAGTGGCTTAGGCCTTAAAACCTAAGTATTTAATGTCTAATTTGTTAGAGTTTTAGGTTAAGCCTCAAAAATCTCCTAGCCTCAATTTGAAAGAGTCAGACGTATATATATATATATATATATATATATAGAGAGAGAGAGAGAGAGAGAGCTTCAATTGTAAGAGAGAGTGTTCATCAATCCTATCTTGTAAACTCCTCTTTATCAGTCAATACAAAGATTATTGCTATTATTATTGTTACTTGTTGAATCTGGGAACCTACAAGTATTCTTTCACATAGAGAGGTCAGCGAGAGGAATGGCCGAGCACTTCTCAAATAAAGTAGGGTTTCCTTTATATACTGCATGCATTTAATGCATGTCAGTATAACTTTACACGTGGCAGCCTCTGGTTGGTTGCATGTTTTGACTTCAGTAGACAACCTAGTGGCCGCATGATGAACAATGTAAGATCAGAGTTGGTTGTACGATTCTGGACAAAAGGGATGTCCGTTCTGATATAGTCGTACAGAGGCGTGCAAGGGGATAAGACTAAAGTTGCTTGTAGAGGAGGCTTCATGATCAACGTTCGCTGAATGATTCTTTATCAACGAATGATAAAGTTCAGCGTTCGCTGAAGTCTTCTACTTGAAACTTCACGTTGAGTGGACAAGTCTTGGCTTCGCTGATATCCGCATCAGTTCATTAGTAGACTTAGTCGCTAGTTCTTTGGCTTGATCTTCGACTTCAGCGTAGAACATAGTTGACGTGAATCTTGTCTTCAGGGATCATAAGTAAACAATAAAGACTATCAGCGATCATCAGTGAGGCTGAACAGGCTCAGGGCTCACTGATGAACAATGTTCGCTGAATAAGTAAATTAAAGCGTATGTTTTCATCAACGATAGTAAACAGACTTAGTATATTTTCTTTAATGACAAAACATTAATACATATTGTCTACTTACAATTTTCACTAAGTGTTTCTCATGGTCATTATCAAATCGCTGAGGGTTTGGATCAACATGTGAGTCCGGTGTTAACCGGAACCAGATTTACATCCGGTATGAGTATGGATCCGGTACGAGTAAAGGAACCGGAACTCAAGCAGATTGAGTCCCGTATTCAAAATCTGGTGGATAGAAAAACGTACCTGGAGATCAAAATCGCACCTTTTTCGACTGGATAGCTTCTGCAATCACTTTAGTACCAAAACCAACAAATAGGGAAGACACAAACAACTAACCAAATCGATTAAAGAAGCACTTTTAAGAAAAATTGAGAATGTTCTATAAATCGAGTGCAGCAACCCAAAAACTAGAAATCTCAAAAATTGATTAACACAAACTAACACAACGAAACTTTGATGTGACTCTAGAAACGCAATAACGAAACTTTCTTAAGCATTATATTCAAGTTTTAACACAAGAATTAAAGCGAATGAAAAACCTTTAAACAAGAAACAGTCGACAAAGTTTGAATGACTAGAATTGAATGAATTTACCTTTGAATCGATTGTCATTCTGCTCTGATACCAATTGTGGATCCTAGATTAACAAGTGAAATATGATAAATCAACACAATTCAGTATAAAGTCATAAATCTCACTTTGATTGATGAACATAAAGTGGAAATCAGTAGCCGTACATGAAAGGTAATTAAGAAAGCTATGATTAGGTCATTAAACCCTAATCATGGAATAAGCAAACTATTTATATCCTAAAAAGGATATTTACAAGATATGGCAAAACTAGTCCCTTAACTTCTATTCAACTAACATGATACCTAACATAAGGGCTAAGACATCTCTTAAACTTGAAAAGATAAGAAAAGATAAGGAAAAGAATCTCTAAAAATCTCAAAGATTTTGAGTCTTTGAAGCCTATCAAGTTTACTAGAGAACGAAAGGGTAAATTGATTCAAAATGACAAATTTGTTCGTTCTGTGGCAGTGAGAACCATAGAAGGGAGATGGATAGAGAATAGGATCTTGCAGGAGAGGAAGACTTATCAAAATAAATCTAGCCTAGATAGGTCGTTTTGTAAAACTTCTGATGCTAGGAGAGATATTTTTCATAAATCCTCTGTAACAAATTTTGAGAAATTTAATGCAAAGTTTAAGCAATCTTCTTCTAACATGCATGGTTGTCATTGTCTTAATCTGTTATACCAACTGAAAATGCACTTCTCAAGCCCAAACTGTTTCCTCTCTGGACTGAAACCAAAGAACGCAAAATTCAAGGGTTAGAAGAAACACCAAAGAGCCTCTATAAAAACTGAAAAATAAGTCAAGTCTAAGACTACAGAGGTTCCCCTCAAGGCTCCAAACAAGACAGGACCCATTTGGAAATGGGTACCTAAATCCCTTTAATTGGTGTTGTAGAAGCAGCATGTGCCTATCTGGTACCTTGACTAAGGGTGCTCGAGACACATG
Organism: Saussurea involucrata; assembly: GCA_033807775.1. Lineage (NCBI taxonomy): Eukaryota > Viridiplantae > Streptophyta > Magnoliopsida > Asterales > Asteraceae > Saussurea > Saussurea involucrata. The sequence goes on from CM066326.1 coordinate 19,659,331, forward strand.
ACTGGCGACAAAAGGTTATTATCCTCTTATCAAGAAAATCAGGAGGAGGATATGTAAACTTTGGAGTGATAACTAAAGGAGATGTTGATGTGTCAAGAGTTGCTTACGTGGATGGACTCAAGCACAATCTTTTGAGCGTGTGCCAACTCTGTGATAGTGGATTTGATGTGAAATTCAATAAAGGTATTGTTCTCTATTCACTTTTGACACAGGTGTTGAACTTCTGAGATCCGACAGAAGAGGTGATATATACCTCATGAATTTCAAAGCTAAGAGCAATGATGAGAAACTATGTCTTGTTTATAACAAGAATGAGGAAGCTTGGCCCTGGCACAACAGGTTCTCGCACCTAAACTTTCATACCTTAGATCAACTTGTAAAGCATAATCTGGTAAGTGGTCTTCCAACTCTTAAATTTGATAAAGATCACTTATGTTCTGCCTGTGAAATGGGAAAACTCAAAAGAGTTTCCCACAAAACTAAGACTGATGTGTCTTGCACTAGACCTATGTACATGCTTCATGTAGACCTCTGTGGTCCAACCTCAGTACAAAGTTTGTCTGGCAAAAAGTATATTCTGGTGCTTATTGGTGAGTTTTCTAGATATAATTGGGTAGAGTTTGTTAGAAAGAAGTCTGATGTTCCTGAAATACTAATCAATCTCATGAAGAAAATCCAGGTTCCGTATGAAAGCAAGATTAAAAAACTAAGAAGTGACGATGGGATAGAGTTTAAGAACTCAATATTTGGTGTCTATCTTGTCAATGAAGGAATCTCACAGAACTTCTCTGCAGCAAGAACTCCACAACAAAATGGTGTTGTTGATAGGAGGAATAGAACACTTGTGGAGGCTGCAAGAACCATGCTAGCAACATCTTATCAAAAAAATTCGGGGCAGAAGCTATTTCTACAACTTTTTTCACACCAAATAGATCTTTGATTGTGAAAATACACATAAACACTCCTTATCATCTACTTAACCAAAGAAATCCTAACATAAAATTCTTTCATGTATTTGGTTGTAGGTGTTTTGTGCTCAATGTTAGGGAGCAACTAGGCAAATTTTAACAGAAAGACTGATGAAGCTAAATTCATTGGTTACTCATCAACCTCAAAAGCCTACAGGGTCTTTGTTTTGAGGCACAAGATGATCCTAGAAACATAAATATGTCATTTGATGATACAACTCAAGAAATTTATGAGTCATCCAGCTCAGGACTTGATCAAACACTAATGACTTCTATTGACTCAATGTCCATAGAATTAGAACCCGCAACAGTATTTGAGGACTTGTTTGAAGATGCAGAGCCCTCTGTCGATATCAACGAAGCCTCTGAGGAACCAATCTATGCGAATCAGGAACAACAACGTATATCTGTAACTGGTCCATCCAATACTTCACCCTTTAAATCTACTTCTGTAGGACATCAATCTGAGGGGGAGCATGTAGAGAATACTTCACCAATCATGAGCTCAAATGCAAACATACCAATCACCACAGAATTGAGGTAAATGCTACCTATGAAAACTTTCCCAGAATGATAAAGTGGACCAAGAACCATCCACAGAGCCAAATCATTGACAATCCTTCTGAAGGAGTGAAGACAAGGTCTGCCACGGCTAATGAATGTTTCATTGTAAACTTCATTAGTGTGATAGAGCCAAAGAAGGTTTACGAGGCCCTAGAAGATCCAAACTAGATAGAAGCCATGCAAAAAGAACTTCTGCAGTTGGAGCGTAAAAAAGTATGGTCTCTAGTCCCCTTATCAAAAGGCAAGACTGCAATAGGAACCAAATGGGTCTTTAGAAACAAGAAGGATGAGGATGGAATAGTGATCAGAAACAAAGCAAGGTTGGTTGACAAGGGATATTGCCAAGAAGAAGGCACAGACTATGATGAAACCTTTGCCCCTATCGCACGATTAGAGGCAATCAGGATATTTCTGGCATTTGTTGCCCAAAAAGGTTATAAAGTGTACCAAATGGATGTCTGTTGGGTCTAGAAAGCCCCAATTATATAGAAAGTTTTATAAAGTCCATGTAAAGTCAAGAAAAGTCAAATGTGTTGTAATTAGCTTTGTTGGTCATTTTGGGCTTTGGGAGTTTAATGGGAGTTAAATGGGCTTGGGCCCATGTCATGTAATTAGACATTATAAATAAGTGTCTTGGGCTTCATTTGTCAAGAGAGATTTTGATAGACAAATCCATTTAGAGAGAAACTCATTGTAATATCTTGTAATTCACAGATTGTTAATAAATCATATGACCAGTTGCTGTGAATACGATCTTGAATGTTCATTCTATATTGAGTCTTGATTATCAGTGATGATTACGGGACTTACAATTGGTATCAGAGCAAACAACAAAAACCCTAGTCATTCCAAGAACTCGACAGAATCACGAACTTCTAGATTTGCTGATTAATTTTCGAAATTAGACAAAGATCACAGGTATGTTTTCGATTTCTTGATTGGTTTCTTGATCAAAGTGATTCTTTCCGCTGCATGTTGATTTCAAATTCAATTTGATCGAGATTATTGGGTTTTATTGTTGAAAAGATCACATTTCACTAATTTTCAAGATTTTCATGTTTTCAAGATAATTTTTCAATTGGATGATTTAATTCTTGATTAATTCATTAATTCTTGAAGATTCTTTGTAATTTCTCTGATGAGTGTTCTATTTTTTTTTTGAAAAGAAGATTTTATCAATTCATGTACTCTAACTGTTTGATGAAATGCCTATGACGGATTTTATCTATTCTTGCATGTTCTAGATCTGTGTCGATCTTCATTTTTGATCATAATTCATAGTTGATATCTGAATTTGTGATTTCATCATGCCTACTTAGGATAAAAATGGAAATGAGACTTATTCAAGAAGAGAAACGGCTATTTTGTATATGCCTGAGATTGTTCATTTTGAAAGCAAGATTGCTAATCTTGAAGCCAAATTTGATGAAAGTGCAAAAGTTGTTGTAAATTTGCAAAAAGACAAATCTGATCTTCTAAAGGATTTTGAAAAGGCTCTAGAGAACACAAAGTTGTTAGAAAAGGAGAATGTTGATTTGAAATAGAAAATCAATTTTGGAAGAAAGCCGTTGACAGATTCTGAAAATAGAATCAAATCATGTGAAATGAAAAATTGTCAACTCTTGAAACAGATATCTGATTTTGAACAAGTTCTTATACTTGAAAGAGAGAAATTTGAGAAAGAGAGAAGAGACTTTCAAACTGAGAGGAAAGATTTTGAAACAAAGTCTGTTGAATTCTCTCTAAAAATTTCTGATTTGGAGAAAATTCTTGCAAAAGAAATAAAAGAGTTTAAATGCAAGAAAAACGTTTTTCAAAAAGAAAAGAATGGTTTTGAGAAAAAGAAAACAGGAATGTTAAATGAGTTTTCTGTGAAAATCAATGAGTTGGAGAAAGAGTTAGAAGATGGAAGGAAAGAGATTGAAAAGAAGAAGATATATGGTTTTAAAAGAAAAATGCGTAAAAGATGAGTTTGAGAAGGAAAAGAAGGTTTTTCATTTTGAGATAAAGAAGCTTATTAAGAAAATATTTGATTTATCACATTTTTTAAAGATTGAACTTGAAGCATTCTTTTTAGATGATCCAACATCAGTAAAATTGACTGCAAGTTCTTTAAACTTTTTTTCCAAAACAATGTTCTCTTTAACATACAAATAAAACCTTGTTTGCAAATCAGATTTGGACTTCTTCTCTATCATGATTTCAGTTGATAAATCAGATATTTTTTTAATAAGCTTCTTTATCTCAAAATGAAAAACCTTCTTTTCCTTCTCAAACTCATCTTTTGAGCATTTTTCTTTAAAACCATCTACCTTCTTCTTTTCAATCTCGTTCCTTCCATCTTCTAACTCTTTCTCCAACTCATTGATTTTCACAGAAAACTCATTTAACATTCCTGTTTTCTTTTTCTCAAAACCTTTCTTTTCTTTTTGAAAAACGTTTTTCTTGCATTTAAACTCTTTTATTTCTTTTGCAAGAATTTTCTCCAAATCAGAAATTTTCAGAGAGAATTCAATAGACTTTGTTTCAAAATCTTTCCTCTCAGTTTGAAAGTCTCTTCTCTCTTTCTCAAATTTCTCTCTTTCAAGTATAAGAACTTGTTCAAAATCAGATATCTGTTTCAAGAGTTGACAAATTTTCATTTCACATGATTTGATTCTATTTTCAGAATCTGTCAACATCTTTCTTCCAAAATTGATTTTCTCTTTCAAATCAACATTCTCCTTTTCTAACAACTTTGTGTTCTTTTGAGCCTTTTCAAAATCCTTTAGATGATCAAATTTTGTCTTTTTGCAAATTTACAACAACTTTTGCACTTTCATCAAATTTGGCTTCAAGATTAGCAATATTGCTTTCAAAATGAACAATCTCAGGCATATACAAAATAGCCGTTTCTCTTCTTGAATAAGTCTCATTTCCATTTTTATCATAAGTAGGCATGATGAAATGACAAATTCAGATATCAACAATGAATTATGATAAAAAATGAAGATCGACACAGATCTAGAACATGCAAGAATAGATCAAATCTGTCACAGGCATTTCATCAAACAATTAGAGTACATGAATTGATAAAATCTTCTTTTCAAAAAAAATTAGAACACTCATCAGAGAATTACAAAGAATCTTCAAGAATGAATGAATTAATCAAGAATTAAATCCTCCAATTGAAAATGATCTTGAAAACTTGAAAATCTTGAAAATTAGTGAAATGTGATCTTTTCAACAATAAAACCCAATAATCTCGATCAAATTGAATTTGAAATCAACATGCAGCGAAAAGAATCACTTTGATCAAGAAACCAATCAAGAAATCGAAAACATACCTATGATCTTTGTCTAATTTCGAAAATTAATCATCAGATCTGGAAGTTCTTGATTCTGTCGAGTTCTTGGAATGACTAGGGTTTTTGTTGTTTGGCTCTGATACCAATTGTAGGTTCCACAATCATCACTGATAATCAAGATTCAATATAGAATGAACATTCAAGATCGTATTCACAACAACTGATCATATGATTTATTAACAATCTGTGAATTACAAGACGTTACAATGAATTTCTCTAAATTCTCTCTCAATGAATTTGTCTATCAAAGTCTCTTTTGACAAATGAAGCCCAAGACACTTATTTATAGTGTCTAATTACATGACATGGGCCCAAGCCCATTTAACTCCCATTAAACTCCCAAAGCCCAAAATGACTAACAAAGCTAATTACAACACATTTGACTTTTCTTGACTTTACATGGACTTTATAAAACTTTCTATATAATTGGTGCTTTCTAGACCCAACAATCCCACTGTGCAACCCGACTCCACATAAGCATACCAAACAAGGCTAGAATCATGTAGCGATGCATGTATCTTTAAAAAACAGTTCGTAGCATGCGAGTGCAACGTTCCTAGAACATATAAATCATGCGAGAAATTTATAATGAATTTATAAATAAAATCATGAATTCGACTAACACCAACCTGAAATGCGATGAATTCGATGGATAAAATCATGAATAGAACATAAAAACGTTTAACATTTCATCTCACGTAAAAAGGGCTTAAGGGAACTCACCTGAAATGCGATGAATTCGACTAACACCAACCTCACTTCCGAACGAACCGAAAACCTACAAGTGGCCCAAACAGGAAATGAGATTCTATCGGACAACACTAAAATCCAAATACAACATATCTGGAAAATTCCCCTCTAATTTGGACCCTTTTATTCGAGTTCTCACCAAATCCGGACACAGGCCCCATCCGGATCTCCTCAATAATCGGACGATCCTTCCGGATTCCCTTAATTATCCGGACGCAACTTTTGGATTTCTTCTTCAATCCGGATCCACCCTACCCGGGTTTCACTAGAATCTGGGTACGAAAATTTACCGGACTTCCTTACATTATCCGGATCACAATACTACCTAGATTTCATCCATTATCCGGGTGACCCCGTCTGGATTCTATCCTTTATCCAGAAAACCCTCACTCGGATATGGGCGATTTCCGGATAGACGGACTGTTTATCCGATTTCTTCTTTTTCGGTCATAAACAAAGATTTTTGCCACAAACCAATTCCAATACTTATTTGGGTTAGCATATTAATAGATTACGACCATTTTATATCAGTTTCTGCACATTAACACCCCATTATAATGCAAAACCCAAAACTCCCAAACATAAGAACACATACACCATTTTCCATGATTTCTTTTCTCAATCAGCAACACAAATACAATGAGGAATCATTATTAGCGCAGAAAATGAGACTTACTTGCAATTGGTGATCTTCCTCAAGCAATCTTCTCCAATTTCTTGCCAAGTCTCCAAGCCTCTCCTCCTCTCTCTCAGTGCGCAGCCAAAATGATTGAATAAATAGAAATTAGGGATTCCATCCCCTTTATATACCTTTCATTAATTGCTCCAAAGTCCCTAAGTTCCCATATCTTTAACTTTAGCCACAACTTAACCAAAAGTGTACATTTCAGGATGACGGTTGTTACACTTCAGACTTCAACATCTCTTAAAAAATAAATGTCACCTTGGTGTTTAGAGTAACATTTGGTGACCTCATTAGAGATTATCTATGAAGCTTTTTTCTTGGCTCTGTTAAGCTTTCTTAGGTGTTGTTTGTTTACCTTTTAATGGTGCGCTTAAGAGGTAATATTTGAATCGATTGTAGGACCTTGTTGTTCGGCAAAAAAAAAACACACATCTTAATGGTTCCTTTTAGCCTCTTAAATATTTTTGATGTAAAGCACTCCCATACCATTCAAATGCCTCATTATTCCTAAATTACCCTCGCAACATCTAATACATGTTCTCTCTCCTCCTCACGTGGTTGTTGCTTTCTACTCTCTCCTTCCTCACATCATACTCGGATACTACCAAAAACCCTACATTATGGAAATCAAACTCAGAAAAGTTTTCAATTCAAAATCAAATCCAGCAAAATTTTCCAATGTTCTATCGAATCCCAACTCAAGATTGCAATTTTGAATCTATATCCCTGAAAATATGTCTTCCATGATAGCAAAATAAAAAAACGATGAAGGCGAGTAGGAGATCGGAAACGATGGTTATCAAGAAAAAAGTATATATGAAAGCGGCAAAGGAAAAAATGATGAAGGCAACGACAAAGAAAAAGATGAGAAAAAATAGGAAGGTAGTGAGAAAGAAACAAGTAAATCAATATGCTTATCTCTTTTCATTCGCTAAGTCTATATGTGGCAAAATAGCTAATAAACTAGATGATGACTGATAACTAGCTGATAACTGATAAGCTAGTTGGTAGCTGATGAACAAATTATGTTTGACAAAAACTAGCTTATCAGCATGTATAATGACCAAACACTACAAAACAAATAAGTATCACCCACCAATTATTATTGACTGTCGTAATCCGTCGGTAATTTTCGATGGATCAACGACGGATTACTAACGGATCCGAATATTACTGACGGATTATCGATGGATCCGTCGATGATAACTGTCAGTGATTCGCTCCCATGACTTTTAATCCGACAAAGGTTACCGATGGATTTGACTTTTACTAACGGATTTTTCCGTCGGTGATAGTCATTTGTTTTGTAGTGAAAAATGGCATTTTGAAAAAATAGTCAATTAAAAATATTCCATAATATAATTCAAATAAATTTCTAATAACATAATTAAAACAAAATTATAAAAATATAATTTGTTAATTAATACAAACAAGATAGCAAAGAAAAGTGAAATAATATAATATGTTAATTGAAGGAATTTAAAATTGATTATTTTATATATACTGTAAATATTGAATTTGTTAAAACAAAGTTTAGAAAAAAATATATTAATCTATGATTTTAAATAAAAATTACATATAATATGAATAACAATAAAATTGATTAACATCACATATCTTAATTAATTAATATTTATTAAAAATATAGTTAATAACTAAATAAAATATTTTATTAAGATTATTTAACAAGTTTTAATTGTCTATGAAATAAAATAAGTATAATTTTAATTCTCATGTAAGCTATATACACATTTTATGAATTATTATAGCTTTTTGTTAAATATATTGAATAATAATTAAGAAAAATACTCAATTGATATGTTAATAACATTTCTAAATAATTAATATCTATACTACCTTATAAAGCATATTGATCAAAAGTCTTAAAGGAAACTTTTAAAGCATAAGGTACTACACTTTCAAGCACAAAAGTCTTAAATTCGTAAAGTCTTAAAATTCTAAATCTCCTAGTTACAACATTATTAGCTCAATGTGCAACTTATCAATGCCAAGATCAGAGTTGAAATTCCCAATACCAAACATTACTCACGAGTTTATCTTTCAAAGACTCGCTCCCATATAAGTTCTCTGATTAACAAATTCATCTCGACAATCATGCTCCCGATGTGATTTATTCGTGATTCAAATCATATAATTACATGGTTAGGGTTTTCGCCTGGTTCGATTCAAGATCCTGATGGTTCAATTCTCAATCCTCTCATACGTTGAGGTTTTTTCCTTCTTCGATTCTCAATCCTCTCATACGTTTAGGGTTTTCTCCTAGTTCTATTCTCTTGATTCAAGGTAATTACATGTTATTCTCTTATGTGTTCTTCAATCACGAAACATCTTGACCTATGTATGTTTAATCTTGTTGACATATGTATGGATAATCTTGTTGATTAGAATACGTCTAATGATAGTTCCTTGGAGGGAGGATTCGGTATTATTCATTTGTAGTTCTTATAAGTTCTCTGTCGTTCCTCTCTATTCTCTTTTTTTACTGGAGTTGAACATTAAAAAATCCATTGATGTCTGCATTCCATACCTTGTTAAATTTTCATTGTTTGCAGCAAGTAGTCACGATCTTGATCTTGAGGTAATTTGATGGAAATGGAGTTCGTTTCTGCTTTACCCACAATATTATTTCCGATTCGTATTTAACATATTTACTTTCTTCTTACAAACAGAAGATTTACTTTCTTCTGTCCTTGCTTATTTCACCTTTTACCGTTCCCTGAAAAAGTTGGTTGATTACCATGTGGTTACTTGCCTCATAGTGGCTGAATCTTTCAACTGACATTATCTATTATTTTGGTTAAGCCAATCAGAAGTACTTCTTTCATTGTTATATAAAAAGTTGGTTGATTACCATGTGGTTACTTGCCTCATAGTGGCTGAATCTTTCAACTGACATTATCTATTATTTTGGTTAAGCCAATCAGAAGTACTTCTTTCATTGTTATATAAACTAGGTTTATATTAAAGTTGATGTCCTTTTATCACTTGCAATGGCCTCTGCATGTATTATGTGAGTTGATTCGAAAGTTGTGCAAGAAAAGTTCTGTGACATCATCAGGTAATCATATTTTTAAGATTTGTGTTTGTTAAGAGCATCTTCAACCCAAACACTAAAAATAAAACACTAAAAATGGTGGGATCCTTAGAGCATCTCCAACAGCTTCCCCAAAATTTCTCCAAAATGGAGAACCAAATGTCAAAATCCCTAAAAAAAATTACCCTCATCTCCAGCAGATTCTCCATTTTGGAGAAAAAACAATGATTAAAATATTAAAATATTGTATTTATGTATTAAAATATTATTTCTCTCTCCAAATATTATTTTTCAAAGATTCCTATTGGTGCTCTCAATAAGTAATCATTTTTGGGGTTAACTCCATATTTGGAGAAAAACTTCTTCTCTCTCCTACTTTCTCCATTTTGGAGATAGTTTTGGAGAAGCTGTTGGAGCAAAAAAACAACCCAAAATCCTTATTTTCTTCATTTTCTCCAAAATGGAGAAGCTGTTGGAGATGCTCTTACACACTAAAAAAACTCCAACCCAACACTAAAAAAACACTAAAAACATCTATAATAATAAAATAATGTATGCATTAATTATAATATATACTTGATTTTTACAATTAATAAATAATTATGTCAGGATCGATTCTTAACAAGAATTAAACTTCTTAGAAACAGAATTTAGAGAATCTTGCGGAATAGAACTCTAAATCAATTAAAGAACAATCAATAGAAATTCAATAAACTGTATATATATCAAACAGTTATTACTCACAAGTTTTACACCAAACCTCAATCTTGTTGAACAGGCTCAACAAGACGATTTCTACTTCTCTAGAAATAGGATCTATGATCTTGAGGTTAATTCACTCTTGAATGAATATCAAATTCTATTTCACTCGTATATTATTCATATTTTCTAATAGCTATCTATCAATACTATTTATACAAAAGTAATTACAAGATAACTATCAAAAGTAAATTGATCTTCTGAATCTTCGTTAAACATATTTTGATCAATTCCTTATTTGTCTCCAAAAGCATCGCATCCCAAACTTATCAACTCAGCAGTATTAATGATGATTTGGCTCAGCAGCATTAACAACCTTCAGCAGTATTAACCTTCACAGTCTTCAAGCAGTAGTAACTCAGCTCAGCAGTACTAACCATGTCTAGCAGTAGTAAATTGGTCTAGCAGCACTAACTTCGTCTAGCAGTACTAACTTCATCTAGCAGCAGTAACCTTGCCCAGCAGTAGTAACGATGAACTGGCAGTAGTAATGTAGACTTAGCAGTACTAACCATACTTAGCATATCTTCAGTTCCCAACAATCTCCCCCTAACTTGACTTTTAGGAAAAGAAGTCAAGTTCTTCAGATGATGCTTCCAAAACTTAGTCATCATGTACACACAGATTAGGACTTAGACCTAGACTTTGATTTAGAATCCTCTTTACCAAGAATCTACCCATTGCTGAATCCTTGTTGCAGGTCAGCTTAGTGTGTAACATTCCTTGCAGCCTCTTCATGCTGTGATTGTATATTTCATCTACCAGATAGTATTCTTGAGTTGCAGAGTCAAGGGAGATGACATATACTCCACAGTTTTCATAGAGCATCCAGTTGGTAATGGCTTGAAACTGTGTGTTTAACCTATGCTGAACTGCTTCAGGTTTGAACATTTGGCACAAGAATTCAAGTACCATTTTAGAAATTGACATCCCTTGCTCAGTCAGCATGTTTCCATATATCTTCATCCCAACTTTGAACATCTCTTCTAAGTCTGATCTTGAGCAAGTTCTGACAATTTTTCCCCAAGTAGAAAAGACTTCAAATTTTCCATCTGCTCTTTTTATCCTAATGAACTCCTTTCTACCATCTTTCAAAGTGTCCCAAAAGATGATTTCAGGAGCCTTAGATGATATTGGTTCAGCCTGAAGTGGAATTGGGTTAGAGTCAACACTAGTAATGTACAAATCACATTGGGCATCCGTTTGTGATTGCACATTGCCTGATTGCCCTGATGGAGTTGCCACTTCTTCTTCAGCAACTTTTCCATCAGATTTTTCTTTCACTGTTTCCTCCTGGGCCTCTTCTGCAGATGACTCCACCCTTGGCTTCTTTTCATTTTTCTTCTTTGAAGTTATGGGCTGGGTTCTTGGTCTTTTCTTTGACATCATCTTGGTTCTTTTAAGAGTTTTGACAGCCTCAGGAGTTGGTTCAGCTGCTTTAAGTTTTTCAGCAGCAATAACCATTTCTGCTGCTATGGCTGTTACTGCTTCTCTTAGTACATGTAGTGATGCTGCTTCAATACTGTTCTTTACAATCCAGTAAATTTCTTCATCTATTTCAGCTTGAGTTGTAGTTACTGCTTCCTGCTCAGTTTCTGCTGCTTTGACTGTTTGGCCTTCAGCAGCATTAACTGTTTCTGCTGCTTGTTCAAACTCAGCAGCATTAACAGTTTCTGTTGCTGTGGTTTCTGCTGCTTTGGTTTCTGCTGCTTTAACACACTCTTCCCCCTTTTCTGTCTCACTGGACTCCCCCTTAAACTGTGCATAGTCCATTTTCATCTCAGTCTCTATGTGAACAGTCTCCCCCTCAATTTGTGGACCCTTCAGTTTCAGTTCTGCTTCTGACTCTGACTCCCCCTTTTTGGGAGCATCATCAGTTGAAGTTCTTCTTAGCACAAATCTTGCCTTTTTCTTTTTGTTCAGCAACTTGGTGACCATCTTTTTGAGCTTCTCAATTTGAGACTGTTGGTAGGTGACCACAGTCTTAAGTTGCTCAATCTCTTTCTTTTGTGCTATAACATCCAAGTTGATATTCCCTATGGTTTCCATCAATTCCTCATAGTTATATCTATCCTCACCTTGTTTAGAAGTATTTACCTTCTTTAAAGGATCCTTGGAAGTTTCAGCAGAAGCCTTCTGCCTAGCAGAAGCACTACCTGCCCCCTTGGTTTCTTGGCACCTGGGTCCTCCTAATGATTTCTCATTTAGAGTTGCCATGGGGAAGGTCTTATTTATGTTACCACTGTCCTTCTCTGTGCTAGCAGAAGTAGTGGCAGCCTTAGCACCCATATGGTCATCCTTCTCCTTAGAGACCACCTTCTTGGGGTTGGGAGACACCCCTGTGGTTTCCCTGTTGATATTCTCAATTGGAGAATGCTCCAATTGAGGGCTTAAAGGCTTAGGGCTTTGAGTAGGTACATCAAGGGAAGGAGCCTTGTGCACCTTTCTTCTTTGAAACCTTTTGGTGATTGTGGGAGTGGGCTGTTCAAGAATGGACTGAGGGATGTCTTTTGAGATGGAAGGTTGGGATTGGTCATCAGTGGGTTGATCTAATGAGGGCCTTGATCCTGATGCCATACCTTCAGAGGGGTGGGACACAACCATCATTGTAGAGAACAATGGTGTGTCAACTCCTTCCGAGTCCCTAGGAAGTCTTTTCATATTTGAAAAAACCTTCCCTTTAGGGGATTTGGGTACATATACCTCAGTAAAATGAGGTAAGTCCATCAATTCCTTGTTAAGAACTTCTTGCACAAACCTTGGATACATGAAAAAGGTCTTTTTGGATTCCAAGTTTGATACAAGATCATTAAAGATCATTGCTGAAAAATTGTACTTTCTGGCAGTGGATAAGCAGACCAAGGCATATGCAATGGGACTGCTGAACTCACTCCATCCAGTAGTTTTCTTGGAAATACAGTGCATCAGGGTATGAACAAGAAATCTCCATTGGTTGAAAAATTTTGACTTGTAGAATTTAAAAACACCAATGGGACCTTCATACCCCATTCTTTGTAGAGTAGAAAAGAGTTCTTCATTAGGAATAGAAGATATACCTGAAGCATCATTCAACTGAAGAGAGATGCGAATAACCTCTTCAGTGACTTTCAAGGGTTTATCACAGACCCTTGTTCGAATGGTTTTCTGCCCTTCTTCGACACTAACAGTGGCATTCTCCCAAAATTGTGTCTGATGTTCGATGTAGATTGTTGGGCTCACCGTTAGGGCATAGGAGATGTGCGAGGATTTGAGAAAATCGACTATATCGTGGAATCCCGCAGCTTGTTTCGGCTTCTGAAGCATGGCTATTTCATTGTGCTCATCCACAAACTCCATGATTCCTGAGGATTCTTGAAAGAAAAGCACAGAGATTCTGGGAGACTAGGTTAGAACGAGAGAGAAGAAGTAAATGCGAAGAGTCGTTATGAACTTGGGCGGGCAAACAGGGGTATTTATATGCCCTAGATTATCAGAAGCAGTATTAACTACCTCGCAGTATTAACTACCGAGCAGTATTAACTGCCAAGCAGTATTAACTACCTTGCAGTATTAACGACCAAGCAGTATTAACTACACTAGCAGTATTAACTGCACTAGCAGTATTAACTACTGAGCAGTATTAACTACCGAGCAGTATTAACTACCGAGCAGTATTAACTGCCAAGCAGTATTAACGACATCAGCAATATTAACTGCTGAGCAGTATTAACTGCAGGACAGTATTAACTACACAGCAGTATTAACTACCGAGCAGTATTAACTACCTAGCAGTATTAACTACCAAGCAGTATTAACTGCACTAGCAGTATTAACTACTGAGCAGTATTAACTACCAAGCAGTATTAACTACCTAGCAGTATTAACTGCACTAGCAGTATTAACTGCACTAGCAGTATTAACTGCACTGGCAGTATTAACTACTGAGCAGTATTAACTACTAGAACAGTATTAACTACTGAGCAGTATTAACTACACTAGCAGTATTAACTACTGAGCAGTATTAACTGCAAAGCAGTATTAACTACACAAGCAGTATTAACTACTAGAACACAGGCAGTAGTAACTCTGCACTGTGCATCACTTGTCAAATCCTCAAATGTCAACTTACACATCACTTTTACCACTTCTCTTATCTTCTGCAGGATTATTTTCAAAAGTAGCATGTCCTCCATCAATTCATTGGAAATATTGAAGGCAGACCATGTTACCTGTCATGTGCCTAGAGCAACCACTGTCAACATGCCAAATGCTTCTTCCCTTAAGCTGTTGGCTGCCCTGCACATCTGAGAAATCAATTAGTTTTTGTTGGGGACCCAAGCCATAGTGGTCTTGGGTCTCCCTTGATCATCAAAATACTTACATTCTGTTTTGATGAGCTTGTCAAAGTGAGGAACATCAGTGCTTGAGTACTTTGTTTTGATGATAGGTCTAGAAGCAGTACTAACTGATGTAGGAGTGCTAACTTTGGCAGCACTAACATTGCTTCCAGAAGTACTAGCCTTCTCAGCAGTATTAACTAACTTAGCAGTACTAACACTAGAAGCAGTATTAATTGTTGAAGAAGTACTAACTGTGTTAGCAGTACTAACACTGCTAGTAACATTATTGCTTCCTGCAGTACTAACATTGTTAGCAGTACTAACTGAGTTGGCAGTATTATCATTAGTACCTTTAGGCATCCATACTCTAACACTTTCTGTTTCTGCCTTTTTCATGTGGCTTATGGTTTTAGCTTGTTTCTTTGCCACAACTTTCCTCACAGACTTTTTATATCCCCCACTCTTTCTGTAACCAGCAGGTTTTTGAAAATATCTTTGAGCATTAAACCTTTGGTTAACTGGATTGAAATAACAATGTTTGGCTAAGTGATTTAGCTTACCACAGACGAAGCAAGGTTTTGGCCTGTTGATTCTGTTCAGGTCAACTCCTTGTCTCATAGCCCACTGGTTATTCCAGTTCCTTTGATTTCCCCTCTGTTTATCATGTTTTTGGGGCTTGAGCTCTTGAGATTTCTTACAAGAACAATGTTTACAGGTATTGGGAGCCACAACTGTGGTCTGTTTGTAATGGACTCCCTTTTTCTCTTCATTCCTTTTGATCTCAGTGTTCTTGACACATGGACTCTCACATTCCTCATCAGGGTCTACTTTGTCAGTCTTATCCTCAACAACTATTTCTTTTTCACAAGGATCTATATTAATCTTTAATTCAGGTTCCTTTCTATCCTTGGTCTCTAACAAATCAGACTTGGGAGGAATGTAGTTGTTATTGTAGGGTGGAGGTGTGGCATTGTACCCTATCCCTACTTTCATCTTGTCATGGATTTGAGCCTTAATGATGGTATCCATGGTTTTAGAAGCACAGGTAAACTTTTCAACATCAAGTTTAACCTTCTCAAGCTCTTCTTTTAATTTCTCATTCTCCTCCCCAGACACTTTCAGCTTAATCTCATACTCATTCTTCTCCCACTTCCAATAGTTAGTATCATAGTGGTGTTGAAGTTCATTAGCTTGAAAAGCTCTAATCTGTTCCTCAAACCTTTCTACAATCCTAACATAATCTTTCACATCTTTCTCTAGCCTCTTGAGGTCATCACACATACCCTGATTGTGATCCCTATATTTTTTAACAGCATCAATGCAAGCTTGAGAACAGAGTTTAGATTGTACCTCAGTGGGAATATCAGATACTTCTGCCATAAGAGCTTGATTCTGACAGGCTTCCTCAGCTTGATCACTCCAATCAAATCCCATTCCTTGTTGAGAAACATGGGCTTGAGAGGAGCTTCTGTTTTGGTTTCCATTTGGAGCCTGTTGATGTGATCCTCCATAACACTCAACCTTGGATTGGTCAAAGCCTTCACCATCTTCTCCAATCTTTCCTTCATTACATGGGCCATTTTCTATGATGTCCCATATTGCATAATTAGTAAGAAGAATGTACTGCTTGATTCTCAGTTTCCACATGTCCAATTTATTGGGTTTGAGCATGGGAACTTTTGAAACAGGAGTACTGTGAGTATCCATTGAATTGTCCATAGCTTCTAAGATACCAATGCTCTGATACCACTTGTCAGGATCGATTCTTAACAAGAATTAAACTTCTTAGAAACAGAATTTAGAGAATCTTGCGGAATAGAACTCTAAATCAATTAAAGAACAATCAATAGAAATTCAATAAACTGTATATATATCAAACAGTTATTACTCACAAGTTTTACACCAAACCTCAATCTTGTTGAACAGGCTCAACAAGACGATTTCTACTTCTCTAGAAATAGGATCTATGATCTTGAGGTTAATTCACTCTTGAATGAATATCAAATTCTATTTCACTCGTATATTATTCATATTTTCTAATAGCTATCTATCAATACTATTTATACAAAAGTAATTACAAGATAACTATCAAAAGTAAATTGATCTTCTGAATCTTCGTTAAACATATTTTGATCAATTCCTTATTTGTCTCCAAAAGCATCGCATCCCAAACTTATCAACTCAGCAGTATTAATGATGATTTGGCTCAGCAGCATTAACAACCTTCAGCAGTATTAACCTTCACAGTCTTCAAGCAGTAGTAACTCAGCTCAGCAGTACTAACCATGTCTAGCAGTAGTAAATTGGTCTAGCAGCACTAACTTCGTCTAGCAGTACTAACTTCATCTAGCAGCAGTAACCTTGCCCAGCAGTAGTAACGATGAACTGGCAGTAGTAATGTAGACTTAGCAGTACTAACCATACTTAGCATATCTTCAGTTCCCAACAAATTATCACTTGAAATTTAAAATAATTTATTTAATGAAACGTGGTTAAAATTAGAATGACAATTATTAATTAATAAATATTACGTTACAAAGCAAATTAAATTGCGATAGTTCAATTCTAGAAAATAACATGCATCCAAAAGCAAATTAAATTACACTAGTTTTCCGAGTTAACATACTCGTCCCACAAATGTTCAATTAATGCATTCCGAAGTTCAATGTGGGCAACCTTATCTTTGATCTTTTTATGTCGAGCAATAAATTCTTGAAAAAAAACGAATACTACGAAAAAGACAAGAAAAATCTGACAGTGATAAACAAGGACAAGGATCTCAATATCAATTTTCTCAATACCGAGCATCTCAGTATCAAGAAACTGGAGAAGAAGATGTTAGGGATCAAGGCCAACGAGTTCAAGATCAAGGCGAAGGATCTCAAAACCCCACACAAAATTATAATCAATATTATGACTATCTTCGTGCAACCTCCAAGCTTTTAACTTGTGTTTTAGTTTATCTTTTCTGCATTAAAAATCTATGTTATTGTATTCAGTCTTAAGTTATTGTCTTGGCATAAAACTATAGCCAATATTATGTTTTTTATGTATTTTTGCTGATGAAATTTCATTATGTTAAATGTTTTATGATTATTCATATTTTAGTTCTTACTAATTTTTGTTTTTAATAAAACAAATTATTTATTTAAATATAATTTACAATTTGCAAACATAAAATAACTAAATTGTAAACTTAATACAAAATATTACTTAATCTATTAAATTATTAATCTCTCTCTCTCTCTCTATATATATATATGTAATTATAAAAGTTGAATATAATACTAATATTAGTTTTTGAGGCATACTTTATTGGCCTCCAAATATAGAGGGATGTTTTATTAACCTTCATTTTTTGTGTTTTAGTGGTGGGTTAGAGATGAAAACCACCTTAATTTAGTGTTTTTAGTGTTTTTCGAGGTGGGTTAGAGATGATCTAAGAAGGTTGTAAGCGTTACATTCATCTTTTCTTGGAGTAATTTACCGTTTCATACATGCACAAGTTGAAAGATCTAAATGAGCCGTGTACATTGATGTTAATTGGATCAAATATGGATACACCTAAATTTGAACTCAATATGCCAAATCAATACCGCAATTCAAATTCGGAGTCCAGTTTGAAAGATATCATAAATGAAAATCCAAACTACATCTCTTGAATACTATTTGAAATCTTAACACTATATGTTTGAGTAGCTCAGCAAATAACTACATTAACACAGTAATCTAAGTAGGTTTTGTTTAACAAATGAGTTTTATGAATAGCTTGTTATGATGTTTTTTACTTTTTCACAAATGCTGGAACACACCCATAGGATTCTAGGTACTAACTAATCTATATTACACATCAGTATGAAATCACATTTAGAAATGAGGTGATTGTTGTGTTAAGTTTCTTTCATCCTACTCCCTAAATGTTTGATTTTTTTTTTACTTTTATGTATTAAGCTTCTTGGTTTTTAATTTCTTTCATTTGAACTGCAATTTTTTTTTTTGTTGAGCTTCTTGGTATGCGTTTTTCTAAATTCTAGATTGAAGGCCATATATATTGCAATTAAGGGGTACCAAATGCTTACCGGAAGAATATCGCAAAGACGAAGAATCTTACCCTGTAAGAGCTAAGGCAAAGACCGAGAGTCTTAGGGGCCGTTTACCTAATCACTTACCCGGGTAAGTGCTTACCGGTAAAATTCAACATTATCGCTTACTTCTCGGGTAAGATTTTAGTCCACCAAAATGGCATCGTATGCATCAATTTAGCCGGTAAGCGCTAACCGTGGTAAGAGTCGTCACACTCACTTACCGGGTAAGACTCTCGGTCCTTGCTTTCAACTCTCGGTCCTTGCTTCTGCTCTTACCGGTTAAGATTCTTGGTTCTTGCCATATTCAACCGGTAAGCTAATATGACTTGGTAAGCTGTTAGGTCTCATAGTTTGTTGAATCGAAGTATAGGGACTAGTTATGCCAATTCTTGTAACTATCCCTTTTGGGATACAAATAGTTTGCTTTGCTTTGTGATTAGGGTTAATGACCTAATCAACGGTTTCATAATTAACTTGTGTACGGATACAGTATTCAAGTTTTCCTGCTGATCAATACAAGTGAGATTTATGACATTCATACTAAATTGTGTTGATTATTTGATTTGCACTTGTTAATCTGGGATCCACAATTGGTATCATAGCAGAAAGACGGTTGATTCAAATGTAATATCTATCAATTTTGGTCATTCCACTTTGTCGACTATTTCATTGAAAAAGGATATCTTTTGTTTTAATTCGTGTGTTAAAACTCGAAATTGATACTTGAGAAACTCTCATTATTGCGTTTCTAGAGTCATATCAATTTTTGAGCGTGTTTGATCAAGTCATTGTTCATTACATTTGAGATTTTTTCAATTCTGGGTTTCTACACTCTGTTTCTTGAAAAAGTCTTAATTTTTGGTCAAAAGTGGGTTAATAATCAATTTGATCAGTTGTTTCTGACTCCTTTAGTTGTTGGTAGTGCTATTAACGTGTTTGCAGAAGTTCCTCTAAGTTATCCAGTCAAAAAGGTGCGATTTTGAGTCTCCAGGTACGTGTTTCTATTCTAACTGTTTTGAATACAGGACTTGATTTCTTTTGAGTCCGGGTTCTTTTTGTTTCCCGCACCCATACCGGATCCAAATCAATAACGGATTCAAATCCGGTTCCGGACGCATACCGGATTCAAACCCGGTCCCGGTTTTCACCAAGTCCCGGATCATACCGATTCCGTTATACAATCCGGATCCGATTCCGACTTTTTGTGCTCCGATCTTTTGACTCCGGATCTAGTCCAATCCGAATCCCATCCATTCTGGTTCCGGTTTTCCAATTCCTGCTCTCTATTTCGGATCTCTTCTGCACACTAAAGTAATTCTTTCTCTGCATCTGTTTGAATTTATTTCCTTTCTTTTTGTGTTAGTTTCCTTCAATTAATCTTTGTTAAGTTACTCGTTAACTTAGGATCGCTTTAGTCTCTCACTCTCTTAGGATTTTGCGTTAGATCACTCCATTTACCTTTGAATCACTCTATTCGTCTTACGATCGCACAAGTGCCCGAAAATGAACACTCAAGACGCGTTAGCCATTGGATCTGAACTCAAACCTCTGATCCTATACCGAGGGGAGTATAACGTGTGGACAGATCGCTTCATGTGCTTCATCGAGACCAAGACTCTTTATGACGAAATTCTTCGATCGTTGACTCACGGACCTTTTGCTCCACCCATGATGGATATTCAGGCGCAAGAAGGTGGACCTCCAGCTCAACGGGTGGTCAAACCATATGACAAGATGACTGTCGAAGAGAAGAGGAAAGTAGATCGCGACAGACTGGCGAAGTCTTACCTCATCTACAGTCTTCCAAACAACATCTACTGTAGCATTGACAGTCATAAAGACACGGCAAAAGGAATGTGGGACAAGCTGGCGAAGATTATGCAAGGAAGTCGCTAGGGAAATCAGCTAAAGATCACTAACTGTCTCACTCGATATGAAGCATTCAAGGACAAACGAGGGGAATCATTGACCGAGACTTACGAACGATTCTGCGAGCTCCTGAACGATCTTCACAAAAACAACATCTTTAAGACGAACCTCGAGAGCAACATCAAGTTCTTGAACAACCTCCAGTCTGAATGGAAGGGATTTGTCCTCCATGTTCGTCACAATCGTTCCTTAGAGAATGTTCCGCTGCACGAACTCTATGAGATGTTGTTACAAGATGAAGATGATGTTCGTGAACTTATGGGAGATCATAAGTCTAGTGAGAAGAACAAAGAAGACCCTCTTTCACTCGTGTCTCACAAAAAGGACAAACACGTCCAACGAAGTTCTCACAAAGAAGAAGCACAGAGTGAGACTGAGCATGAAGAGGAAGACCCTGAAAGTGATTCCGATCCAGAGCTTAATGGCATCAAAAAAGTTGTTGCCCTACTATCCTGGGAGTACGCTAGGAAGAAGTTCTTCAAGAAGCCGTCCAACAACAACCAGCGTTACTCCACCAACACGTAGCGCCGAGAATACAAAGATAAGTATGAAGGGAAGCGAAAGTCTGATGAAGGAAGGAAGAGTAATGACGTAAGCAAGAAATCAGAAGGCAGGTCAGACGAGCGAGATGCTAATGAACCAGTGAAGTGTTACAACTGCGGAAAACGAGGACACTTCGCCAAAGAGTACCGTAAACCTGTGGTACGCAATGTCGAGTACTACAAGAACAAGATGTTATTGGCAAGGCAAAAAAAAGCGGGAAAAGCCTTGCTGGTAGAAGATGATCACTAGATCGTACTGACTGAAGATGAAGACGACGACGAGGAAGCTCACATGTGCTACACTGGCATCAACCCGGAAGAATCCGACTCTGAAGATGACTCTTCCGGAAAGAACAAGGACAAAGCCGAATGTCAGGTATGTGGTTCTTCTAATGCTAACCTTATCGATCAGATGCAAGTTATGGTGCGTACCTTAGATACATTTAAACTCAAGGTTAAAGCCAAAGACGCCCAAATCTCTAAGCTAGAAGTCGATGCTAAAATAAAATATGACACCATAGGCAAACTAGCTATTGAAAAAGCTGAAGATAAATGTGCAATAGAGAACTATCAAACCGAATGCTTAGCTGTTTCAAAACGAGCAGAATCCCTTGAGGCCCAACTATCTGAATTTACTATACTGCAAAATTAAAAAAGTCTTAGGAGGAGTATTCTAAGAGTGTTGTTCTTCAAGAAAATGTTCAAAAGCAAAATGAGTTGCTGACCACTAAGCTTAAGGATCTTGAATCCAAACTTTATAAACTTGGTCAATCGGAACAAACCATTCACTTGAATAAACCAAAGGAATTCAATTATTACAACTCTCAATGGGGACTCGGATATGATAATTCGTGTTACCTTAAGAAAATTTTATCTAAGGTTCCCACTCTTTATGAATTTAATTTTTTAGGCCTAGATAAGCAATATCCTGAGTATAAGGTCAAGTGGACTAAGCCGTCCCAGGAGGATGAGGAAAAGGAAGATCTTAAAAGAAAAATAGGAATTCCTCTACCAAAAGTAGGGGAAAAGCCTGAAAATGCTGATAACAAATCGAAAGACGAGCCACCTAGAAAGAATATAAATGTACAAGTTCCTTTCGTGTACGAAACACTAAATGCATCTTATTTGAAAAGAAAAACCCCTTACCTCTCAAATGATTGACATCTGTTCTCTTGCTAAAACTGTGGAAACTCCGTTTCCAGTTACGGCAACACCAGATGTAGAATCTAACGATAAATCAGAGTTCAAACGTTATGTTCCACCTCTGATTTTGGAAAACATCATTTTTAAACTCGAAGAATCAATTGTGAGGGATAAGGTTATTTTTGACTCCGAAAGAATTGTACTTTTATCAACTATAGACAAGCTCAAACAGAACAAAACCGAGTCATTATCCGAATCAGAAAGAGCGAGTTATAAAACCGAGATTGCTAAATTAACTTCTCAACTATCCGCCTTGGCGGAAGAAGATTTAAAAGGAAGAATGGCTAAGGAAAGTCCATAGGATACTCCAATGAAGTCTGCCTCTCCTGAAACCATCTCGGTTGACCCGTCACCTGTTTGTTCGGATAGTTCCTCGTGTAAAGTTTTTCTAGGAGTGTCTAATGACATCAATGCTACTAATTTGAGTTACAAAGATAAAGGTAAGGCAATTCAACCCGATTCAGTTCAAAGGAATATTTTTCCAGTTTTTGATAATCCCTTTGCGGATGACTCCTCGTCCAACTCTGATGGTAAACCCCACTTAACTCTGCACGACAGTTTTCTGAGTTTATGAATTCCTCCGTTTGTCATGATGATGATGTTTCAAAGATTGATTTTGCTCCAAAGCTTGCTAGTCACACTCAATTCTTAGAGAAAATGCCCACACCGGTTAATTTTGAAAAAGGAGAGTGTTCTAACTATAAAAACGTTTCTGAAACCATTTCTGAAACCCTTTCCTAAAAAAGCGATCTAAAACCGGTAAGAGTTCTAAAAGACAACCCTATTACTCCAACTCATCTGACAATAACTCTAATGTCTTTTCAGATAGAACGGGTCGGGGGAGAGTTGTTCGGAAAGAGTGGGTAGAGAAGAAGCCTAAGTTACGCCAAGAGAAGACCAAGTCATTTAATTCGTTTTCGCACATTAGGAAAAACAATAACAATCATGGTTTTGCTTTAAATAACTCTGTTGAACATGGTTTTGAATTTCCGTTTAAACTTACTTTCGTTCAGCAATTGATTAAGATTTCTCGTGATTGTGTGTGTTGTTCAATGTGTGCAATGAATGATTTTGTCGAACATAAACATGCATTTGATTGTGTTGATCCAAACCCTCAGTGATTTGATAATGACCCTCTCTTATATACTTAGTGAAAATTGTAAGTAAACAATATGTATCAGAGTTTCACTATCGCTGATAAGTACTAAGATCTTCCAGTACCGCTGATAGGAACTCTCGCTCTTTAGATTAAACATTCAGCGAAACTGTTCACCATAAAACTCTGAGTCTGTTCAGTACTTATGGTGATCGCTGATAAGTTAGTTGTTTACTTATGATCTCTGAAGACAAGTTTCACGTCAACATAGGTTCTACGCTGAAGTCGAAGATCAAGCTCAAGAACCAGCGACAAGTCTCCTAATGACCTGCTGCGGATCAGCGAAGACTCAGATTTGTCCGATCAACGTGAAGTATCAAGTACAAGACTTCAGCTATCGCTGAACTCTATCATTCGCTGTTGAAGAATGATAGATCGCTGAATCAACGAAAAGCAGATCATGAAGTCCTCCGTAAAAAGTACTTTTGTCTTAACCACCCTTGCACGACTCCGTACGATATGTCAGAAAAGAACCTCCTTATTGTCTGAAATCGTACAACCACTCTGATACTACACTGTTCAAACATGCGGCTACTTAGGTTGTCAACAAAGGTCAATGACATGCAACCAATCAGCTGCTGCCACGTGTAAAGTGTAAACTGCAATGCATTAAATGAATGCAGTATATAAGAAGACGAACTCACTTCATTTTGAAGTAACTTGCTAACTCTGGACAAGTTCATCCTTCTTATCTTGATATAGGTTATTATTAGTAAAATCCTTCTCCTTCTTAGTGCAAGAAACTTAGTGTTCCAACTTGTTTAGATTTAGGATTTATCCTTAATCTTGTTTCCGCAACAAGCTGTAAATTGTTAATGATTTATCAATAAACAATTTAGAAAAGTAAAATCTGTGTGTTTGAATTCAACCCCCCTTCTACAAACTTGTATAGCCTTCGGGACCAACAAGTGGTATCAGAGCGGATTTGTTTAATCTCATAAACAAGATCTAATCTATACTAAGATTTCTCTTCCTTGCTATTTCTGAAAAATGACTACTAACACAAACACAAATTATATCGGCAATGGTTCTCTTGCAAAACCCCCTAGATTCACCAGAGATAATTTTAATCTATGGAAATATAGGATGACTCTCTTCTTAGAAGGTGTAGACCCTACTATGCCTTATTATCTTGAAAACGGCCTATTTATTCTTGTAAGATTTGATGCCGCTGTACCTGCCGCTGAGAATAGACCTGCTATTCCAGAAAGGCTGGTACCCAAAGAAGTTCATATGTGGACTGACGAATATAAGAAGAAAGTGGCTATCGACACAAAATCCAGATCCATACTATCCACGGCTCATCCAGACGAAGTCTACCATTCCGTCATGAACCTGAAATCCTCAAAAGCCATGTGGGACACAATATGTGTTCAGTATGAAGGTACTGCCGAAGTCCAGGACTCTCGAAAGATCAACCTGGTGAGACAGTATGAAAGTTTCATTTATGGTAAGAATGAGACTCTCTCTGAAGTTCACCAACGTTTTAATTGCTTAATAATAGATCTGAAAACTGTTGGTAAGGAATATTCTAACTTTGAAGTGCTGACAAAGTTTCTAGAATGTTTACCTAAAAGCTGGGACAGTTATTCTATGTGTCTCAAGCTGTCAAAAGATCTAAGATCAATGACCCTTGCTACCTTATATGGCACGATGCTGAATCATGAGCAATCAAGCCATCTTAAGAAGAATCTTATAAAAGATTCCAAAAGCACCCCTGTTGCTTTAATCTCAGAGGAACCTTCTACTCAGCGACCCTCGGTCACTATCACCGAGTTAGAGAGTAACTCTGAAAGGTCATCAGATTCTGAATCTTCAGATGATGATGAATCTTTGGCTCTCCTAACTAAAAAGTTCAGGAGATTCGCCAAAAAGAAAATGTTCAGAAAGAACAAACCTCTTTCAATAACTGATAAGCCAAGATCATCAACTACTGTTGATAAGGCTACTGCTACTTGTTTTAACTGCGAAAAGATTGGACATTTCGCTAACGAGTGCAGGTCTAAGAAAGTATCGAGAAACTCAGCGTTTCCCAAGAAATCATTTATTCCCAGGAATAAGGTGACAAATATTCTAAGCTGAAAGAAAAATATGCAAAGCTGAAAAGCTTCAAGAAGAAAGGCAAAGGCCTGATGGTTTACGATTGGGCTGCTTCTGAAGAAGAAGAATCATCATCTGATTATGAGGATGATGAAGCCAATCTCTGTCTTATGGAAAAGATTGAAGATGAGGAAGAAAGTTCAGACATTCCCTCTACTTCAACATCTGCAATTCAGGTATCACCTTCCTTCTTTACAAATATTGCAAATATTGATGAAGCTGATAGTCTCCGCAAAATCGATCTCTTGACTAGAAGTTTATATGAAGCCATGAATGGCAAAACAATAGTTGAAAACCAAAACCTTGATCTAGCTGAACAGCTTAAAAACTGTCACCTTCAAATAGAAAAGCTTTCTAAAATTGAAGAAGATTTTAAAGATCAAGTGCATTTAAATCAGCTAGTCAAAATCGAACGAGCAGAAGCTATCGCTGCTTTGAAAGCTGAAAAAGCTACTGTTGAAGGATGGTGTAACTCTTCAACAAAGATCACTGAGATAATTAAGTCTCAGATACCCCTGAGTGATAAACGTGGTCTTGGTTACAAATATGAAACTAAAGAACCAACCACTGATCGTTCCATGCTCTTATTTGGAACTTTCGTATCCTCAGTCGCTGATACTTCATCCTCTCAGTGTTCCTCGTCCAGACCGCCTATCCCTGAGGAAATCTCTGCCTCTTCAAAAGGTAAAGAGAAAATGGTTTATACAAAACCTACCTCTGCCTTTAAAGATAAAGGTAAAGGAATTGCGTTGAACCAAAATCCTCAGAAGGGTACTTTAGTACCAAAGATGAATGCTTCTAAAGCTTTAGTGATTTATTCCTCTGGATCAAGGAATCAGATCTCTGGATCTATTCAGCGTGGGTCTATTCAACGATCTACTCCTAGACTCAGAGTGGATGTCCTTGGTAAGAAATCTGAAGAAGTAAATGTTCCTCCCATTTCTAAAGCCAAAAGCTTATTTGGTGCTGGTCCTTCTATTTCAAAATCAAAAGCTCAGCACTCAAATGGTCCTAGAACTACTTTTAGTTATAGGAAATGTTATCACTGTGGACTCACTGATCATATTGCTAGTAAGTGCCCCACAGCCACCAAAGCTGATAAGATAGCTAAGGTGAAGATTTCCCCCAAGGCAAAGAAGACCACTGAGGTTAAGAAATTAACTAAAGTGAAGACTGACAAAGCTGAATCTTCAAATGCTGCGAAGACTGCTGAACCTTCCATTCCAACTGCTTCCACTAACAAACGTGTACACATGGTAAAGTGGATACCCAAGAAAAACTAATCTTCCTTTGTGATGCAGGTTCAGAAGGGTATCTGTTATCTCGATAGCGGATGCTCTAGACACCTGACTGGAAAGAAAAGCCTGCTCGCTGAATACAAGGAAAAGAACGGTCCCTCTGTGACTTTCGGTGGAAATGGAAAAGGACATACCCGAGGGTTTGGTGTACTCTCAAATGGTACAACCACCTTCAGAAGAGTCGCATATGTTGAAGGGCTGAAGCATAATATTTTAAGCATCAGTCAGCTTTGCGACAAGGATAACAAAGTAATCTTTACTAAGGAATCCTGCTTTGTCACTGACAAAAAGGAGAAGATAGCTCTCAGTGGTTATCGTTTGGAAAATGTTTATGTAATAAACATGGACTCAACAACCACTGAGAACTCCTGTTTCTTCTCAAAAGCCTCATCTGATGTCAATTGGCTATGGCATAAGAGGCTCTCTCATCTGAATTTTAAGACACTGAACACTCTTTCTTCAAAAGAGTTGGTTACTGGTCTACCTCAACACTCATACGCCAAAGAGTCTTTATGTTCAGCGTGTGAAAAAGGGAAGTAGACCAAAGCAAGCTTTAAATCAAAGCAAGTTTCCTCAGTGTCATCTCCTCTACAACTACTCCATATGGATTTGTTTGGCCCTGTTAACAAACAATCCATCGCTGGAAAGAAATATACACTGGTCATAGTTGATGAATTTTCTAGTTATACATGGGTTATGTTTCTCCGTTCCAAGAGTGACACCCCTGAAGAACTCATCACCTTTGTTCGAAAGATGGAAACCCTGAACAATTTGACCGTTCGCTCAATAAGGAGTGATCATGGGACTGAATTCAAAAACAGTTCTCTTGATTCCTTCTTTGAGAGTAAGGGTATTTCTCACAACTTTTCTTCAGTGAGAACACCGCAATAAAATAGAGTCGCTGAAAGGAGAAATAGAACAATTATTGAAGCTGCACGTTCAATGCTCAGCGATTCTCACCTGCCTACTCAGTTTTGGGCAGAAGCTGTCAACACCGCTTGTTTTACGCAAAATAGATCGCTGATAGTCAAAAGATTCAATAAAACAACCTATGAACTTTTTCATGAGAGAAAGCCTTCAACCAGCGTTCTTCACATCTTTGGATGTCAGTGTTTCATACTGAACAACAGAGATGCCCTTGGAAAGTTTGATCCTAAGGCTGATGATGGAATCTTTCTTGGATACTCCTCAGTTTCCAAAGCCTTTAGAGTCTTCAATCGAAGAAGACAAACTATTGAAGAAATAATTCACGTCACGTTTGACGAGTCCCGTTCAGCGAACTCTAAACCGTCCGCTGATACTGAAGAACTGAATCAATGGATGTTTTCTCATATTGGTGATTCAGAAGATATTCCCACTCCTCGTGCTCACACAGATGAAGATGATGGTCCTACTATCATTCCAAATATGCAGAACAGTGAAGCTGAAACATCATGGGTCTCAGTTGTTCCTATAAACACTATACCTGCTTCTGAACTCAATGTCTCAGACATTCCATCTACTTCTCAGCAATCAGTGAATATAATGTCAACTGCATCCATTCCTTTCTTGGCTGATACTCCAGACGTCGCTGAAGCCTCATCTTCAGCTCCTCCAGTTCAGGTTGAGTCAGCGTCTCACGCTCCGGCTCAGCGATGGACTATAAATCACCCAATTGATCAAATTCTTGGTGATCCAAACGCTGGTATTCAGACTCGACGAAGTGCAGGTAATATTTGTTTATTTGTTAACTTTATTTCACTAACTGAACCAAAGAAAGTAGATGATGCCCTCAAAGATCCAAACTGGGTCAGCGCCATGCAAGAAGAGCTGACTGAATTCGAAAGAAACAAAGTTTGGAAACTTGTTCGAAGACCAACTGATAAAACAGTGATAGGCACTAAATGGGTCTATCGAAACAAGTTGGACAAACATGGAACTGTAACCCGCAACAAGGCTCGTCTTGTTGCTCAGGGATATAGACAAGAGGAAGGCATAGATTATGACGAAACATTTGCTCCAGTAGCAAGATTAGAATCTATTCGTCTATTCTTAGCATACGCTGTACACTAAGACTTCAAAGTATATCAGATGGATGTTAAGTCAACCTTTCTAAATGGAAAGCTGAATGAAGAAGTCTATGTGGAACAACCTCCAGGATTTTCAGATTCTAAGCGTCCAGGTTATGTTTATAAACTGGATAAGGCACTTTATGGCTTAAAGTAAGCTCTACGTGCATGGTATGACACTCTTTCTACTTATCTCCATATTGAAAAATTTGAGCGAGGTAAAATCGACAAAACTCTATTTTTCAGGAAAGTAAAAGGTCATATCATTCTTGTTCAAATATATGTTAATGATATTATATTTGGCTCTACTAACCCTGATCTTTGTAATCGTTTCGCTGATAGAATGAAAGATGAGTATAAGATGAGCATGATGTGTGAACTAACATATTTCCTTGGTCTTCAGATAAAGCAAAATGAAAAAGGAACTTTCATTAATCAGGGAAAGTATGTTAAAGATATGCTGAAGAAATTCGACTTAACTGAAAGTTCAGCTATGAAAACCCCTATGGCACCACCGCTGACACTTGATAAGGATACTAAGGGTATTCCTGTTAATGTCACTTTGTACCGTGGGATGATCGGCTCACTTTTGTATCTTACAGCTAGCCGACCCGATATTATGTTTGCAACATGCTTGTGTGCACGATATCAATCTGAACCTAAGATATCTCATATGAAAGCTGTAAAGCGAATTTTTCGATATCTTAAGGGTACAACGAATCTAGGTCTTTGGTATCCCAAAGACTCAGGATTCGATCTAATCGCCTATTCAGATAGTGATTTTGCAGGTTGCAGAATGGATAGGAAAAGCACCACAAGAGGATGTCAGCTCCTGGGTGGAAAGCTGGTAAGTTGGACAAGTAAAAAGCAGAACTCAGTGTCTACCTCTACAGCTGAAGCTGAGTATGTAGCCGCTGGAAGCTGCTGTTCTCAGGTCTTGTGGATGAGAAATCAACTACTGGACTATGACCTTCAGCTCTCAAATATTCCAATCTATTGCGACAGCACAAGTGCCATCGCTATAGCCAATAATCCAGTGCTACACTCAAAGACAAAACACATCGAAATCAGGTATCATTTTATCAGAGATCATGTGATGAATGGTGATATAGAACTTCACTTTATCCAACTAATTATCAGTTAGCTGATCTGTTCACCAAACCTCTTTATGAGACAAGATTCAACTTTCTCATCAGCGAGCTTGGAATGCTGAACTTTGAAGAGTAAAATCTTCAGCGGTTCACATTTGATCAGCGATACGATTATACAAACTTGTATAGCCCTCGAGATAAAATATACTTGTATAACCTATTCTATCATCTTCTCTCTGAATAAACTTGATTCGCTGATATCAAGGTATGTTTTTCTCTCTCTGACAATCGCATGTAAGTGCAAGATTTCAAAATAAATTACATCGCTGAATATCTCTTCCTTATCAGCGATACTTTGAAATTTCTAAAAACGTTCACTAATATTTCTAAATTCAGTGCTTCATGTTTTCAAAAGTGTCCCTGAGTTTTCAAAACCTCAGAGACAACCAAGAATATGAAAGGACAGTTGTGACGTCATTGCAACGGATAAGCCCTGGCACGTTCTTCTTTCTGACACACGTTTGCACGTTTCGTTTACTCGCCAATCAAATGCAAACACGTGTCTGTGTCATTATGAAAATCTTTTCCCGCTCAAGATTTTCTCTTTCTAAAATCTCTCTATATAAACAAATTCTTCGTTTATTTTTTCCTTTTACGCGAACTTCTCCTCCAAGCAAAGAAAGAATTCACTGTTGCATTTTGCTCTCGATTTTTCAAGCACAAATGTTCATCTTCTTCAAACATCAAAGGTTAATATGTTCTTATTATTTACCAAGTGCAAATAACTTGTTTCTGATCTTCTCTTTGTTTTAACAAGATCAAACAAAAGAACTTCTCAAAAATGAAATCATTCTCTTTCATGGTTTTATAAACACAACCATT
This sequence comes from Saussurea involucrata, assembly GCA_033807775.1. Classification (NCBI taxonomy): domain Eukaryota; kingdom Viridiplantae; phylum Streptophyta; class Magnoliopsida; order Asterales; family Asteraceae; genus Saussurea; species Saussurea involucrata. The sequence goes on from CM066326.1 coordinate 19,690,112, forward strand.
TCATGGTTGTTCTTCAAGTTTAAATGCAAAAATCTTAAACTTGTTCTTCATTCGTTTTTCCAGAATCCTATTCAAAGGAAACTGGAAAACAAGATTTTTATTGGGTTTGAAATTTCGTTTTTCAAAAACAAGAAAAACCCTAATCTTCATTAAGACATTTTGTCTGAATGAAATGGACAAAATTCGCACCATCTTATTGGAAAATCTTTCCACATTAAGATTATTCTTATTTGTTAATATTTGGTTGAATTGATAATACAGAAAATGGCATCTTCTGACATTCCCAAGAACACCATCGCTGAAAACACTGTTGCTGATGATACTGCTGAGGAAGTGGACATCCTCAAGGCTCCTCAGGTCAAGTTCTCTCTTGACAAGCTGGATTGGACCAAGGTAAACAACCTTTATGCGCTTCTCGAGTTTCCTCTTCGAAAGCAAGTCACACATCTAGATGATGCTGTGAAATTCCTCAAGAATTGCTGCATCTCCACAGCCCTGACCATAACCCCTCCCGCACATCAGCTTTTGCTATCACAATTCTGGTACTCTGCCAGACACTCTCAGTTACCATCTGTAACGCCCATAAATCCGTACCAATTTAAACTTCGAGTTACAACAGGTTATGAGAATAAAATTTCAACTTATATAGATAGCAAAGGAATTAACCATCAAGAGTGTAATTACAATACAGGATACTTCGAATAACCTATCGATTTAATCATGTCTCTATAATCAGATTAATTGAGTTATCTAAGCTATCCTTCAAAATCTCCTTTTTGTTAATTGCCACTTCTGTTATCCCAAAACACTCGTCCCACAACCTTTTATTTGCCCGAGCCTGAACCTGGTAAGAAAACATTATATGAAACGATTAGGCCAACGCCTAGTGAGAACATTCATTTCAATAATAACATTTGCAAAATCAATGTAAACAAGTTATAACAAACCTGGTTACTCCTTTTTCTTACCGTACGTATAACTCTATTCCATTATACAATTTTTACCCAATTCCATGACTATGACTGATAACAAAATAATCAGCATATCATGATCCAGAGCCACACTACGAACCTTTACAGATTCTAGATCAATGCTCTCCACCAATAAATCGCGATTACACACGCCCATTTATCAGTAAAGAAGAAGAGATTACAAGTACTTATGTCAACCTCACTCTTTTCCTTAGAAATCAGGAATAACGATTAAACGAGAAATACCACACGCCTATTCCATGATATCCCACACACACTAGAATAACGATTAAACGAGAAATACCACACGCCTATTCCATGTGATTACCAAACTTTAGTGCCTACGGATCCGTATCACCTAATTATACTCATACAGGTATTTAATCAATATAAATTCCTCATAGCAATCGTATAAGCGAATATCATATTTATACCTCATAAATTCCTTATAGCAATCATATAAGCGAATTATTTATTTCACGTAGATTTCCCATAACAACCGTATCAGCAAATCACCTTTAACATATTCCTGCCTAGTATCACACTAGCGCAGCCTATAAACCCAACATACTACTCTTCAAGGTACGTATGATCAAGCAACATAAGGTATCTTCATCCTCAAATTCCCCCCTTCGGCGACTTAGCAAGGGGGCTCCGCTACCCGGTTAGCGGATGAGGTCAAGGGGCAACGCCCTTGTGGGGTCTGGGGGCAGCGCCCCCAGAAACTTTTTAGAAACTTAATCATACAAAACATCTAGAATCTGCTTACCAAAATCTGTAAACTGACTCATTTATGCAACTCCCGGTAGTCCCCACTCCCGGTAGTCCCCACTCCCGGTAGTCCTACTCCCGGTAGTCCCACTCCCGGTAGTCCCACTCCCGGTAGTCCAACTCCTGGTAGTCCCACTATCGAGACTTCACCGGAACTCGTAAATACCGGGACTCTATTGTACCGGGACACTCTAGTACCGGGACTTGCCTGTACCGGGACTACGGACTGCTCATTCAATTTGTCCAGAAAATCAATCTAATTCATCAAGTCATCTTATTTCAAGCCACTCTATTCAGCCATAATCCAATTATACAGATATATCAAGGTTTAATACAACTTAAAAAGCATTGATTTATACAAAGAACTGAATGAACTCACCTTTGCAGTAAAAGCCTACTTCCTGTGCAAACTAAGAACTTCAATCGAACGATAATGATTCTGCACATTCATCCAAGAATACACATTCTTTCATAATCTAACATCTATACCAGATTTCTCAAACATAACAAACGATTCTTACCAGACCCAGATGAAATCTCGTTTTCTCCTGTTCTTCTTCTTTCTGCTTTAAGACCGACTCAAAACCCCACACACAGATTAGAATGAGATAATACCTTATTCTCTCTAAACTTATCCATACACACTTTCATAGATACAAAACACACCCTCTAGTTCCATTAATCCACGAATGACACCAAACTTCAAACCCTTGAATTTTAACCCTATTGAATTATAATTTACAACATAATTCAAGGTTTGAAACCAAAATACAATTAGATCCCAATTCTCATTAAAATAATAATAACGAAAATTCGGGTTGTTACACCATCAGCCAAAGACCCCTCCAAAACAATTGATTGCATCCTTTGCGATATCGAATATGGCACCATGAAGATCACCCCTGCCATCATTCGTAAAGCCCTCAGCCTTCCCATAGCAACCAAAGAAAAACCCTTCGTTCCCCTCCCTGACCCCAAGAAAAACTCAGACAGGGAAGCCATCATTGCATTCTTTGATGCAATGGGCTATGTATGGGAAACTGGAAGGGATATGATGCCCGAGAAGAAACTGACCATTATAAAGAAATCAAAAATGCCCAGCGAGATGAATTTCATCTTCGCTCATGTGATCAGCTGCATGACTGCCAAGAGCGGCTCCTCTGACCAAGCCGCTGAGCCTCAGCAAGCAATGGGATATGCATTGCTGAAAGGTCTACATATAGACTGGGCATCGATCATCTATGAGGACCTGGTGCTAAGAGTAGACTCCGTCGCTGACATACCTCCATGGGTTCCGTTTCCTCGATTCATCAGCGCCATTTTACAAAAAGGCTTGAAGGACAGCTATCCTCAAGAGGGTGACCTGAAACTTTCTCAGGTTGGCCCTAAGATACTCGACTTTAAACCAGTGGCGAATGAGGTACGTCTTTCTACACTCTTAACTCTTCTAAATCCTTCTACTTCTTCTACTTTTGCAGTTCCTTCAGCGGACAAACCCAACGCTGATACCCCAGCTGCAACCTCCATTCCTCTTAAAAGGAAACATTCTGACACCCAACTTGTTTCCAAAAGAACTAAGAAACCCAAGGAGCAACCCCAACAATCTATTGCTAAAGACTCCTCAGCTCCTCTTGTTGGGCTGAAGGAAAGTTCAGTGGTACGCTCTGCCACAGCTGAACAAGCCACCCACTCTATCCCGACTTCAGCGTCTCCAAACGCTGAGGTTACAAACTTGGAAACTACCCAACCTCCCTCAGTCTCTCAAAAGACTGATGAGGTGATTCTCAGTGATTCCAACGCTGAACTCAGTAACCAACCTCCATTCTTACCATTCGCTTATCCCTCCACTCATTTGGACACAACTCCAGTTATCACTGATGCGCCTGTCATTCCTCCAGAAGCTAAAGGAACGACGGAAGTAGGACCTGCAGAGATGATCATACGTTCAGGTTCTCTCGCTGACGATATGGAACTTTACTCAGGAACCCGCGATTTTGATGAATTCATCAATCCTCCTGCAGGTATACAACAACCCCTAAACACTGTTACTAAACCCCAAACTTCTGAGCTTTCCTCTGTTCACAAGTTTTTATATGTTACAGGTCCTAATTTAGGAGACATCAACGCGTCTCTGAAGACAATAGAGACAAAGCTGACAGGTCTCACGTCTACTCTTTCCGGCAACTCTTCAGCTGTCACAACCGCTGGAGAGAATCTTTTAAAGCTTACAACCGAAGTCGGAAAGAATGCCTCCAAAGCTGATGTGGAGAAAGTTGATAAATCACTCGGTGATTTTGCCAAAGTTCTCGCTGACATCTACACAGACTACCTCGACATCAAGAAATCAGTTGACACCATGTCCAGCGAAGTCACAACGCTGAAGACATCGGTTGGCACACTCGAAGGTGATATGTCTGCTGTAAAGGCTGATGTTAGTTCAGTAAAAACTGATATGAGTTTTGTGAAGACTGATGTCAACACGATGAAGAATGACATCTCTTCAATTCAGAACTTATTGACGCAAATCTTGACCAACACAACCGCCCCTGCACCTGCCCCTGCACCTGCACCTGAGCATTTTACTCCGGCAGATCGTGCTGAACTCGTCAAAATCAATCCTGGTATTTCTGCTCTTCAAACCAGATTATCAACGATTGAGACTTATGTCGGGGTCCCTGGCCAAGAAGACAAGGAGAAAACCACAGCTGCTGAATCATCTCATTCCTCCCCCAGTCATCATGAAAAGGAGGGGGAGAAGAGCGCTGAAGACCCTTCCAAGAGCGCTGAAGACCTTTCCCATGATGAATCAATCAGGGGAGAGAAGAACGAAGACCTCACCTTCACTAAAGAGGGTGAGAAGACAATTGAAGCTGAAGCAGCCGCTGGACCTCAGGGAGATGAACACCCTGAGGAAACCGAGAAGCTCGCCTATGTATCTGAGGGGGAGCAACTCGAAGAAGAAGCTGAAGAAACTGAGTCTGAAGCTGAAGATGAAGAAGCCATCGACTTGTCTGATGCTGAACCATCCTCTTCTCCAAAGAATGATGATGACGAAGATGAAGATGACGATGATGATGATTCTTTTATCGTCAAGCCTGCTCAGATATCTAAAGCTCTTAAAGGGATTCTGATAAATGAACCTTCAGGGGAGCGGACAAAGACAAAGCCATCAGCATCTGAAGCTGACAAAGGCAAAGGAAAAGGTGTCGCTGAAGATGAAAATCTGACGATCTTGCTTAAAAAGCCGGTTTGTCAGGTACACTAACTCCTTACTCCACATCCCTCCTCTATACACTTTATCAGTTCTCTACCTCCGCAAACCTACATACACTATCCCATTCTTTCTCTCACTGTTCTACCCAAATTCTTACTTGTAAGATCGCTGCGTTTCAGCTAGTCCTCTCCCCTGTTTGAGGATATTGCTGAAGTTCCTACAGATGCGACTTCAACAAAAATCCCAGCTCTCAACGCTGAAGACATAATCCCAGTCTTGGATTTGATCTCTGAGACTGATGAACCTGAAGAACAGACTCTCTCTCACAAAAATAGACCTTCCTTGGCTCCTCAAAAGCTAAGTGAAGAGGATCAAGAAAAGAGAGATGCAATGATCAAGAGACTCGAAGATCAGCGAATCATTCTAAAGCGTGATCAACTTCCTACCATTCCTCCAAAGTTCAGAATTTCCCAAAAGGAATACAAGGAACACCTCAGAGCTGAACGCTTAATCGCTGAAAGAAAGGAAGCTGAAGAAAAAGACAGAGAATACGCCATCAAGCTTACTCAACGATCAATAAAAGACCCCAAGATGAAAAGAGTTCACATTGATGTTCAACGTCAGCTATGGGATGATGCTCAAGAGATCGTTAGAGAAAAGACTAAGGTCTCTGATACGAATTTGGAATGGGCTAAACAAATGATGACCTATCGATCTAGACCATCCAAAATCATCAAAGTAAACATCAGAGGAAGACTGTACGCCGACGTTCCTGTTGTTGAAGTGGATGTCTACAGAGAAGACAAAACCAAGCAAACTTTCTATGCTGCTACCTTAGAAAAGTTTGGTCTCTCTGAATGGTTAGAAACGAAATTAGCCATTCAGGGATCGCGCTCAAACTTCAAAAGCCATGTCGAGAAGATCTTAAACAAACAGATCGACCTGCTTTCTTCTGCTGCGGATATTCCTCCTCTTCCTCCTCAACAAAGAAAAGTATCTGCTAAGAAAAAGAAAGTCTCTGATTCAGGACCTCCTATACGGAATGAAACAGGTATTGGTTTCTCTCGTGCTGAAGTTCTTGGCCCTGATGCTGATCTCTCAACGCTTGACACCTCCCTACCACCTGGAGAAACTTTCATTCCTGGCACAGTTGTAAGTGATCCATACGGTATATTCTTTCTAGACTACGATGGAAACCATCACTTTCAACGTATCTCTGAGCTCCACATCGCTCCCATCGAACAACTCAGAGATCTCTTATACTGGTGTGAAGTCAGACGCGACATCAAAGCTAGACACCTGAAGCCCTTGATTTTTGAAGAAGCTCTGAAGAAAAAGAATCAAGGAGCAGATGTCCCTGATTGGATGATTGCCACATCAATGAAAAAGGAACTTTCATTAATCAGGGAAAGTATGTTAAAGATATGCTGAAGAAATTCGACTTAACTGAAAGTTCAGCTATGAAAACCCCTATGGCACCACCGCTGACACTTGATAAGGATACTAAGGGTATTCCTGTTAATGTCACTTTGTACCGTGGGATGATCGGCTCACTTTTGTATCTTACAGCTAGCCGACCCGATATTATGTTTGCAACATGCTTGTGTGCACGATATCAATCTGAACCTAAGATATCTCATATGAAAGCTGTAAAGCGAATTTTTCGATATCTTAAGGGTACAACGAATCTAGGTCTTTGGTATCCCAAAGACTCAGGATTCGATCTAATCGCCTATTCAGATAGTGATTTTGCAGGTTGCAGAATGGATAGGAAAAGCACCACAGGAGGATGTCAGCTCCTGGGTGGAAAGCTGGTAAGTTGGACAAGTAAAAAGCAGAACTCAGCGTCTACCTCTACAGCTGAAGCTGAGTATGTAGCCGCTGGAAGCTGCTGTTCTCAGGTCTTGTGGATGAGAAATCAACTACTGGACTATGACCTTCAGCTCTCAAATATTCCAATCTATTGCGACAGCACAAGTGCCATCGCTATAGCCAATAATCCAGTGCTACACTCAAAGACAAAACACATCGAAATCAGGTATCATTTTATCAGAGATCATGTGATGAATGGTGATATAGAACTTCACTTTATCCAACTAATTATCAGTTAGCTGATCTGTTCACCAAACCTCTTTATGAGACAAGATTCAACTTTCTCATCAGCGAGCTTGGAATGCTGAACTTTGAAGAGTAAAATCTTCAGCGGTTCACATTTGATCAGCGATACGATTATACAAACTTGTATAGCCCTCGGGATAAAATATACTTGTATAACCTATTCTATCATCTTCTCTCTGAATAAACTTGATTCGCTGATATCAAGGTATGTTTTTCTCTCTCTGACAATCGCATGTAAGTGCAAGATTTCAAAATAAATTACATCGCTGAATATCTCTTCCTTATCAGCGATACTTTGAAATTTCTAAAAACGTTCACTAATATTTCTAAATTCAGTGCTTCATGTTTTCAAAAGTGTCCCTGAGTTTTCAAAACCTCAGAGACAACCAAGAATATGAAAGGACAGTTGTGACGTCATTGCAACGGATAAGCCCTGGCACGTTCTTCTTTCTGACACACGTTTGCACGTTTCGTTTACTCGCCAATCAAATGCAAACACGTGTCTGTGTCATTATGAAAATCTTTTCCCGCTCAAGATTTTCTCTTTCTAAAATCTCTCTATATAAACAAATTCTTCGTTTATTTTTTCCTTTTACGCGAACTTCTCCTCCAAGCAAAGAAAGAATTCACTGTTGCAATTTGCTCTCGATTTTTCAAGCACAAATGTTCATCTTCTTCAAACATCAAAGGTTAATATGTTCTTATTATTTACCAAATGCAAATAACTTGTTTCTGATCTTCTCTTTGTTTTAACAAGATCAAACAAAAGAACTTCTCAAAAATGAAATCATTCTCTTTCATGGTTTTATAAACACAACCATTTCATGGTTGTTCTTCAAGTTTAAATGCAAAAATCTTAAACTTGTTCTTCATTCGTTTTTCCAGAATCCTATTCAAAGGAAACTGGAAAACAAGATTTTTATTGGGTTTGAAATTTCGTTTTTCAAAAACAAGAAAAACCCTAATCTTCATTAAGACATTTTGTCTGAATGAAATGGACAAAATTCGCACCATCTTATTGGAAAATCTTTCCACATTAAGATTATTCTTATTTGTTAATATTTGGTTGAATTGATAATACAGAAAATGGCATCTTCTGACATTCCCAAGAACACCATCGCTGAAAACACTGCTGCTGATGATACTGCTGAGGAAGTGGACATCCTCAAGGCTCCTCAGGTCAAGTTCTCTCTTGACAAGCTGGATTGGACCAAGGTAAACAACCTTTATGCGCTTCTCGAGTTTCCTCTTCGAAAGCAAGTCACACATCTAGATGATGCTGTGAAATTCCTCAAGAATTGCTGCATCTCCACAGCCCTGACCATAACCCCTCCCGCACATCAGCTTTTGCTATCACAATTCTGGTACTCTGCCAGACACTCTCAGTTACCATCTGTAACGCCTATAAATCCGTACCAATTTAAACTTCGAGTTACACCAGGTTATGAGAATAAAATTTCAACTTATATAGATAGCAAAGGAATTAACCATCAAGAGTGTAATTAGAATACAGGATACTTCGAATAACCTATCGATTTAATCATGTCTCTATAATCAGATTAATTGAGTTATCTAAGCTATCCTTCAAAATCTCCTTTTTGTTAATTGCCACTTCTGCTATCCCAAAACACTCGTCCCACAACCTTTTATTTGCCCGAGCCTGAACCTGGTAAGAAAACATTATATGAAACGATTAGGCCAACGCCTAGTGAGAACATTCATTTCAATAATAACATTTGCAAAATCAATGTAAACAAGTTATAACAAACCTGGTTACTCCTTTTTCTTACCGTACGTATAACTCTATTCCATTATACAATTTTTACCCAATTCCATGACTATGACTGATAACAAAATAATCAGCATATCATGATCCAGAGCCACACTACGAACCTTTACAGATTCTAGATCAATGCTCTCCACCAATAAATCGCGATTACACACGCCCATTTATCAGTAAAGAAGAAGAGATTACAAGTACTTATGTCAACCTCACTCTTTTCCTTAGAAATCAGGAATAACGATTAAACGAGAAATACCACACGCCTATTCCATGATATCCCACACACACTAGAATAACGATTAAACGAGAAATACCACACGCCTATTCCATGTGATTACCAAACTTTAGTGCCTACGGATCCGTATCACCTAGTTATACTCATACAGGTATTTAATCAATATAAATTCCTCATAGCAATCGTATAAGCGAATATCATATTTATACCTCATAAATTCCTTATAGCAATCATATAAGCGAATTATTTATTTCACGTAGATTTCCCATAACAACCGTATGAGCAAATCACCTTTAACATATTCCTGCCTAGTATCACACTAGCGCAGTCTATAAACCCAACATACTACGCTTCAAGGTACGTATGATCAAGCAACATAAGGTATCTTCATCCTCAAATTCCCCCCTTCGGCGACTTAGCAAGGGGGCTCCGCTACCCGGTTAGCGGATGGGGTCAAGGGGCAACGCCCTTGTGGGGTCTGGGGGCAGCGCCCCCAGAAACTTTTTAGAAACTTAATCATACAAAACATCTAGAATCTGCTTACCAAAATCTGTAAACTGACTCATTTATCCAACTCCCGGTAGTCCCCACTCCCGGTAGTCCCCACTCCCGGTAGTCCTACTCCCGGTAGTCCCACTCCCGGTAGTCCCACTCCCGGTAGTCGAACTCCCGGTAGTCCCACTATCGGGACTTCACCGGAACTCGTAAATACCGGGACTCTATTGTACCGGGACACTCTAGTACCGGGACTTGCCTGTACCGGGACTACGGACTGCTCATTCAATTTGTCCAGAAAATCAATCTAATTCATCAAGTCATCTTATTTCAAGCCACTCTATTCAGCCATAATCCAATTATACAGATATATCAAGGTTTAATACAACTTAAAAAGCATTGATTTATACAAAGAACTGAATGAACTCACCTTTGCAGTAAAAGCCTACTTCCTGTGCAAACTAAGAACTTCAATCGAACGATAATGATTCTGCACATTCATCCAAGAATACACATTCTTTCATAATCTAACATCTATACCAGATTTCTCAAACATAACAAACGATTCTTACCAGACCCAGATGAAATCTCGTTTTCTCCTGTTCTTCTTCTTTCTGCTTTAAGACCGACTCAAAACCCCACACACAGATTAGAATGAGATAATACCTTATTCTCTCTAAACTTATCCATACACACTTTCATAGATACAAAACACACCCTCTAGTTCCATTAATCCACGCATGACACCAAACTTCAAACCCTTGTATTTTAACCCTATTGAATTATAATTTACAACATAATTCAAGGTTTGAAACCAAAATACAATTAGATCCCAATTCTCATTAAAATAATAATAACGAAAATTCGGGTTGTTACACCATCAGCCAAAGACCCCTCCAAAACAATTGATTGCATCCTTTGCGATATCGAATATGGCACCATGAAGATCACCCCTGCCATCATTCGTAAAGCCCTCAGCCTTCCCATAGCAACCAAAGAAAAACCCTTCGTTCCCCTCCCTGACCCCAAGAAAAACTCAGACAGGGAAGCCATCATTGCATTCTTTGATGCAATGGGCTATGTATGGGAAACTGGAAGGGATATGATGCCCGAGAAGAAGCTGACCATTATAAAGAAATCAAAAATGCCCAGCGAGATGAATTTCATCTTCGTTCATGTGATCAGCTGCATGACTGCCAAGAGCGGCTCCTCTGACCAAGCCGCTGAGCCTCAGCAAGCAATGGGATATGCATTGCTGAAAGGTCTACATATAGACTGGGCATCGATCATCTATGATGACCTGGTGCTAAGAGTAGACTCCGTCGCTGACAGACCTCCATGGGTTCCGTTTCCTCGATTCATCAGCGCCATTTTACAAAAAGGCTTGAAGGACAGCTATCCTCAAGAGGGTGACCTGAAACTTTCTCAGGTTGGCCCTAAGATACTCGACTTTAAACCAGTGGCGAATGAGGTACGTCTTTCTACACTCTTAACTCTTCTAAATCCATCTACTTCTTCTACTTTTGCAGCTCCTTCAGCGGACAAACCCAACGCTGATACCCCAGCTGCAACCTCCATTCCTCTTAAAAGGAAACATTCTGACACCCAACTTGTTTCCAAAAGAACTAAGAAACCCAAGGAGCAACCCCAACAATCTATTGCTAAAGACTCCTCAGCTCCTCTTGTTGGGCTGAAGGAAAGTTCAGTGGTACGCTCTGCCACAGCTGAACAAGCCACCCACTCTATCCCGACTTCAGCGTCTCCAAACGCTGAGGTTACAAACTTGGAAACTAGCCAACCTCCCTCAGTCTCTCAAAAGACTGATGAGGTGATTCTCAGTGATTCCAACGCTGAACTCAGTAACCAACCTCCATTCTTACCATTCGCTTATCCCTCCACTCATTTGGACACAACTCCAGTTATCACTGATGCGCCTGTCATTCCTCCAGAAGCTAAAGGAACGACGGAAGTAGGACCTGCAGAGATGATCATACGTTCAGGTTCTCTCGCTGACGATATGGAACTTTACTCAGGAACCCGCGATTTTGATGAATTCATCAATCCTCCTGCAGGTATACAACAACCCCTAAACACTGTTACTGAACCCCAAACTTCTGAGCTTTCCTCTGTTCACAAGTTTTTATATGTTACAAGTCCTAATTTAGGAGACATCAACGCGTCTCTGAAGACAATAGAGACAAAGCTGACAGGTCTCACGTCTACTCTTTCCGGCAACTCTTCAGCTGTCACAACCGCTGGAGAGAATCTTTTAAAGCTTACAACCGAAGTCGGAAAGAATGCCTCCAAAGCTGATGTGGAGAAAGTTGATAAATCACTCGGTGATTTTGCCAAAGTTCTCGCTGACATCTACACAGACTACCTCGACATCAAGAATTTAGTTTACACCATGTCCAGCGAAGTCACAACGCTGAAGACATCGGTTGGCACACTCGAAGGTGATATGTCTACTATAAAGGCTGATGTTAGTTCAGTAAAAACTGATATGAGTTTTGTGAAGACTGATGTCAACACGATGAAGAATGACATCTCTTCAATTCAGAACTTATTGACGCAAATCTTGACCAACACAACCGCCCCTACACCTGCCCCTGCACCTGCACCTGAGCATTTTACTCCGGCAGATCGTGCTGAACTCGTCAAAATCAATCCTGGTATTTCTGCTCTTCAAACCAGATTATCAACGATTGAGACTTATGTCGGGGTCCCTGGCCAAGAAGACAAGGAGAAAACCACAGCTGCTGAATCATCTCATTCCTCCCCCAGTCATCATGAAAAGGAGGGGGAGAAGAGCGCTGAAGACCCTTCCAAGAGCGCTGAAGACCTTTCCCATGATGAATCTATCAGGGGAGAGAAGAACGAAGACCTCACCTTCACTGAAGAGGGTGAGAAGACAATTGAAGCTGAAGCAGCCGCTGGACCTCAGGGAGATGAACACCCTGAGGAAACCGAGAAGCTCGCCTCTGTATCTGAGGGGGAGCAACTCGAAGAAGAAGCTGAAGAAACTGAGTCTGAAGCTGAAGATGAAGAAGCCATCGACTTGTCTGATGCTGAACCATCCTCTTCTCCAAAGAATGATGATGACGAAGATGAAGATGACGATGATGATGATTCTTTTATCGTCAAGCCTGCTCAGAGATCTAAAGCTCTTAAAGGGATTCTGATAAATGAACCTTCAGGGGAGCGGACAAAGACAAAGCCATCAGCATCTGAAGCTGACAAAGGCAAAGGAAAAGGTGTCGCTGAAGATGAAAATCTGACGATCTTGCTTAAAAAGCCGGTTTGTCAGGTACACTAACTCCTTACTCCACATCCCTCCTCTATACACTTTATCAGTTCTCTACCTCCGCAAACCTACATACACTATCCCATTCTTTCTCTCACTGTTCTACCCAAATTCTTACTTGTAAGATCCCTGCGTTTCAGCTAGTCCTCTCCCCTGTTTGAGGATATTGCTGAAGTTCCTACAGCTGCGACTTCAACCAAAATCCCAGCTCTCAACGCTGAAGACATAATCCCAGTCTTGGATTTGATCTCTGAGACTGATGAACCTGAAGAACAGACTCTCTCTCACAAAAATAGACCTTCCTTGGCTCCTCAAAAGCTAAGTGAAGAGGATCAAGAAAAGAGAGATGCAATGATCAAGAGACTCGAAGATCAGCGAATCATTCTAAAGCGTGATCAACTTCCTACCGTTCCTCCAAATTTCAGAATTTCCCAAAAGGAATACAAGGAACACCTCAGAGCTGAACGCTTAATCGCTGAAAGAAAGGAAGCTGAAGAAAAAGACAGAGAATACGCCATCAAGCTTACTCAACGATCAATAAAAGACCCCAAGATGAAAAGAGTTCACATTGATGTTCAACGTCAGCTATGGGATGATGCTCAAGAGATCGTTAGAGAAAAGACTAAGGTCTCTGATACGACTTTGGAATGGGCTAAACAAATGCTGACCTATCGATCTAGACCATCCAAAATCATCAAAGTAAACATCAGAGGAAGACTGTACGCCGACGTTCCTGTTGTTGAAGTGGATGTCTACAGAGAAGACAAAACCAAGCAAACTTTCTATGCTGCTACCTTAGAAAAGTTTGGTCTCTCTGAATGGTTAGAAACGAAATTAGCCATTCAGGGATCGCGCTCAAACTTCAAAAGCCATGTCGAGAAGATCTTAAACAAACAGATCGACCTGCTTTCTTCTGCTGTGGATATTCCTCCTCTTCCTCCTCAACAAAGAAAAGTATCTGCTAAGAAAAAGAAAGTCTCTGATTCAGGACCTCCTATACGGAATGAAACAGGTATTGGTTTCTCTCGTGCTGAAGTTCTTGGCCCTGATGCTGATCTCTCAACGCTTGACACCTCCCTACCACCTGGAGAAACTTTCATTCCTGGCACAGTTGTAAGTGATCCATACGGTATATTCTTTCTAGACTACGATGGAAACCATCACTTTCAACGTATCTCTGAGCTCCACATCGCTCCCATCGAACAACTCAGAGATCTCTTATACTGGTGTGAAGTCAGAGGCGACATCAAAGCTAGACACCTGAAGCCCTTGATTTTTGAAGAAGCTCTGAAGAAAAAGAATCAAGGAGCAGATGTCCCTGATTGGATGATTGCCACATCAATGACCCTTGATGAACAACTCATTGAGGAAGAACCTTTTGACGGATAGGATCGCCTTGTAATTCTTTCTATTCTTTATCTGTCTACATCTTTTGTACTTGTAATTTTATTCGCTGTACTTGTAATTTTTCCACTTCTCTCTGTAATCTTTACACAGTTTAAAGAAAAATTTCAGCGAATGTACTTTACTCCATCAGTACAGAAAAGATCCCAGAAAACAGTAAAAGGGACAAATATTTTATGAGTTCTTTTTATCCTTATGTTTTCATTATATAGCAATTTTCTCTGTTGCTATGTCATAATCAAATAGGGGGAGATTGTTGATCCAAACCCTCAGTGATTTGATAATGACCCTCTCTTATATACTTAGTGAAAATTGTAAGTAAACAATATGTATCAGAGTTTCACTATCGTTGATAAGTACTAAGATCTTCCAGTACCGCTGATAGGAACTCTCGCTCTTTAGATTAAACATTCAGCGAAACTGTTCACCATAAAACTCTGAGTCTGTTCAGTACTTATGGTGATCGCTGATAAGTTAGTTGTTTACTAATGATCTCTGAAGACAAGTTTCACGTCAACATAGGTTCTACGCTGAAGTCGAAGATCAAGCTCAAGAACCAGCGACAAGTCTCCTAATGAACTGATGTGGATCAACGAAGACTCAGATTTGTCCAATCAACGTGAAGTATCAAGTACAAGACTTCAGCTATCGCTGAACTCTATCATTCGTTGATGAAGAATGATAGATCGCTGAATCAACGAAAAGCGGATCATGAAGTCCTCCGTACAAAGTACTTTTGTCAGAAAAGAACCACCCTTGCACGACTCCGTACGATATGTCAGAAAAGAACCTCCTTATTGTCTGAAATCGTAAACCACTCTGATACTACACTGTTCAAACATGCGGCTACTTAGGTTGTCAACAAAGGTCAATGACATGCAACCAATCAGCTGCTGCCACGTGTAAAGTGTAAACTGCAATGCATTAAATGCATGCAGTATATAAGAAGATGAACTCACTTCATTTTGAAGTAACTTGCTAACTCTGGACAAGTTCATCCTTCTTATCTTGAGATAGGTTATTATTAGTAATTTCCTTCTCCTTCTTAGTGCAAGAAACTTAGTGTTCCAACTTGTTTAGATTTAGGATTTATCCTTAATCTTGTTTCCGCAACAAGCTGTAAATTGTTAATGATTTATCAATAAACAATTTAGAAAAGTAAAATCTGTGTGTTTGTATTCAACCCCCCTTCTACAAACTTGTATAGCCCTTCGGGACCAACAGATTAGTTTGGTACTTCTCATGTACTTAATTTGCGTTCTTCTAAATCCCGAAAAGGACCCACATCTAAACGGGCCCCGAGAAAAGGTGTTGCACCTAACGTATCAGGACCCATTTATAAATGGGTACCTAAAAACCCCTAATTTCTGTTTTACAGCCCGGTCATGTGTGGTTTTTAGATTCCCGATGCTCCAAACACATGATTGGTAAATGGGAGCTGCTCACCAACTTCAAGAAGAAGTACTGCGGTGACGTACGATTTGGGAATGACAACGTAGCCCCGGTCATGGGCTATGGCGACCTAGTTCTGGACAAGCTCACCATCAAGCGAGTGTCCTACGTCGAAGGCTTAGGTCACAACCTCTTCAGCATCGGCAAATTCTGCGACAAGAATCTTGAAGTCAACTTCAAGGCGAAGCGGTTCAGTATTCGGAATGAAGAGGGAACGGAGATCCTTGCTAGAACTCGAAGAACGAATCTATATATGATCAACCTCGCCTCTCTAAAGACTGATAAGAAAGTGTGCCTCATGTCCAAAGCCACTACTCAACAGAACTGGCTGTGGCATCGGAGGCTTTCCCATCTGAACTTCAAGCACAACAACAAGTTGGTGCTCGGCGGACTCGTCAAGGGTATGCCCAAACTACGATTCGAGAAAGAACATCTCTGCTCCATATGCGTGATAGGCAAGACGAAGAAGGTATCTCACAAACCGAAGGCGGTTCCTAGCACATCCAGACCTTTGGAGCTTATCAACATGGATCTTTGCGGTCCTATGCACATTCAAAGCATAAATAACAAGAAGTATGTACTAGTGATGTGGACGACTTCTTGCGTTACACCTGGGTCAAATTCCTCCGTTCAAAGGATGAGACTCCTGGGATAATAGTCAACCATCTGAAAGGTGTCCAGAACAACATGCAGCTGACCGTCTTCTCAATTCGCACGGATAACGGCACCGAGTTCAAGAACCGAGTAATGGGTGAATATCTCACATCGGCTGGGATTTACCACACTTTCTCTGCTGCCAGGATGCCTCAACAAAACGGCATGGTGGAACGTCGTAATCGCACCTTGGTCGAAGCGGCTCGAACCATGCTGACTCAGTACAACCTTCCAATGTTTCTATGGGCTGAAGCTATTGCCACAGCGAGCTACACTCAGAACAGATCCATCGTCCATAAACGCTTCACCAAGACGCTATACGAGCTCATCAACAAACGCACCCCCAACATCAGCTACTTTCATGCATTTGGGTGCAAGTGTTTTGTGCTGAATGACAAAGATGATATCGGCAAGCTCAAGCCAAAGGCAGAGAAGGAATCTTCATCGGCTATTCTACCTCTTCGAAAGCATACCGAGTCTACAATATGAGGGCAAAGAGTGTTATTGAAAGCATTAATGTGTCCTTCGACAAATTGGTCGAATTGGCTTATGAACAAGTCAGTTCAGAACCTGTGCTTACAGAAGTGCTAGCGTCCGATCACTCTAGATCGGAAACCAAGCACACTATAGTAGATCCTTCTTCGTCTAATACGTCGAAGTCACATCATTCTAAGTTAGATCTACTATTTGAACATTTCTATAATGATTTTAATATTGCTCCTGTATCTACTAATGATTCTATAAATGCAGATGGAGCTGTGGTGGCATCATCACACATCTCTGGTTCTCCACCAACCCCCAATACGACATCGTCGGAGGACTCACCGTCTACACCCGTGA
Source organism: Saussurea involucrata (assembly GCA_033807775.1). NCBI lineage: Eukaryota > Viridiplantae > Streptophyta > Magnoliopsida > Asterales > Asteraceae > Saussurea > Saussurea involucrata. The sequence continues at coordinate 19,707,353 of CM066326.1, forward strand.
TAGAGACGACGCCATCCTCAAGTACGAATACGGTGACTGTGAACGCATCCCTAGTGGTTCACCCACACCGTCTTCCCCCGGATCAAGCAACAACATATCCCACACTGACACACCTGAAGTATCTTCGTCAACTGCTGTTTCTGATCAACCAGCGGCCGCCGCCCCTCTATATACGACTCCATCTCTAGAAGTGGTTCAAGACTTACCCCTTGTCTCGTATGTTGATCCCAACAGTACTAAACCACTCATGGACCCGCTACCTCACACACAAAACTGGACTCGAGCACACCCAACTAAACAGATCATCGGTGATCCTTCTACTCTAGTTCAGACCCGAGCTACGGTAGAATTCAAGGACGAAGCCCCAGTTCTACTTAGCAACACTAAAAAACGGGCGGCAACGGGAAATGAGTGTCTATTTTCCATCTTCCTCAGCAATGTTGAACCCGCAACAGTCAGAGACGCCTTGAATGACCCGGACTGGGTTATATCCATGCAAGAAAAACTGAACGGGTTTAAAAGTCTCAAGGTATGGCGCCTGGTCCCTCGCCCGAAGAACAAGACGGTTATCGGAACAAAATGGATCCACAAGAACAAGAAGGACAAAAACAGGATCGTTGTTTGGAACAAGGCTCGATTGGTAGCGAAAGGGTATAGACAACAAGAAGGTATTGACTATGAAGAGACGTTCGCACCAGTTGCTCGGATCAAAGCTATCCGGATGTTCCTCGCATATGCCGCTCACGAGAATTTCACCGTCTTCCAAATGGACGTGACAACGACATTTCTCAACGACAAACTCAAGGAGGAAGTGTACGTCTCCCAGCCAGATGGGTTCGTCAGTCCATCTCACCCTAACCATGTATGACGCCTTATCTACATTTCTCGTAAACGCAGGCTTCTCGAAATGTAAAATCGACACCGCTCTCTTCATTAAGAGACAAGGTAAGGACATTATTTTAATTCAAATCTACGTCGATGACATTATCTTCGGCTCTACGAACCCACAATACTGTCACAACTTTTCAGTCCTCATGAAAGCCTATTTTAAAATGAGTATGATGGGTCAGATGAATTTCTTTCTCGGTATTCAAGTTAAACAACTGTCGACCGGGATATTCATCAATTAATCTAAGTACATCGCGGATATTCTTCGGAAATTCAAGATGGAACAGTGTACACCCATGAAGACTCCAATGTCACCAGGTACGAAGTTACACGCCGATCCTGATGGAAAGGACGTGAATACTACTACCTATAGAGGAATGATAGGTTCGTTTATGTATTTAACGGCAAGTAGGCAGGATATAATGTTCCCTACCTTTTGTGTGCTCGGTTTCAGTCTAAACCGAAAGAGTCACATCTTATAGCAGTTAAACATATTATTCGCTATTTAAAAGGTAATGCTGATCTTGGCCTTTGGTATCCTAAGGACACAGGTTTAAAACTCATGACATTCTTAGATGCTGATCATGCAGGAAGTATGCTCGACCGGAAGAGCACCACGGGTCACGTCCAGTTCCTTGGTGACAAGTTGGTTAGCTGGGCCTCCAAGAAGCAAACGTGTGTATCCACCTCCACGGCGGAAGCGGAGTACGTGGTCACGACTAGTTGTTGTTCCCAAGTCATCTAGATGTGCACTCAACTGAATGATTACGGGTTCCAGTACTCGAACATCCCGATCAATTGTGATTCCAAGAGTGCCAAAGCCATCACCAGTATTCCGGTCCAACATACAAAAACCAAGCATATCAACGTGCGCTATCACTTCATCACAGATCATGTGGTACGTGGTAGGTGGAACTCTATTTTGTAAGTACAGAAAATTAATTGGCTGACTTGTTTACCAAAGATTTGGACGTAAAACGGTTCAATGAACTCGTGTCCAAATTTAGAATGTTAAACTTGAAAGTCTAATTGATTTTGTACTTGCCACACCATCTCTTCACCCTGGGATAACTGTCTCTTTAAAAGATACACTTGTCCCGTCGTGAAGTCTCGGTGTTTCAAGCACATCGGTGACTCATCTTCTGTTGTTATTTTATAGTGTTTCGTCTTGTTTCTCGCTTTTCTTGTAACGTCCCGAAAATTACAATAAATTTGAACTTTTAAAAAATACCATTTTAGTTAAATAAACCCACACGTGTTTAAATCCAAATAAACGCTTTATCAAATTTTCGTAAGTTAAACAACCAACCCTATAAAACAGCGGAAAATGTAATAAGTCTAAACATAATGTCTCAAAATAAATAATGATGAAAGTCTTCACAACGCGCCAGTGTGTACCGTCACGCCTTACTGCCACTCGTACCTGTGTACTAAACCAGTCTAAGAACATATCCTAAACAAGCAAACTCATGCAAGAACACCTGTGTATGTACCCATCGGTCTCCCCGAATTCATACAACACCTGTGCACGTATCCCTCGGTCTCCCCGAGTTCATACAACACCCGTGTACGTATTCCTCGGTATCCCCGAGTCCTCGGTCTCCCCGAGTTTTATACAACACCCAAAGTCTTATACTAGACCCTAACACAATCTGATATTACCCACAACCAAATCAGCTAACACACACGAGCTACAGCAATGCACATATAATCTCTACACTACGCAGTGAGTGAACTCACCTCGAAAAGCAAAGCAGAACTCCACGAACAACAACAAGAACCCGCAAACTCCAACTCACTTCTTTCCGCCTAAAGAAGTGTTAAAAAAAGGTCAAAGTGAAGTCCCAACCAGAATTTACAACTACAAGTGTAAAAGGGCATTTTCCAGCTTTTGGTCCAAAACTGCAGGTCTGTTCGTGACCTGTTTAGCCCTCCTTAAATCCATCAAACCAGAAATATAACTCCATATTTTGAAAGTCCCATGCCTTAGCTTTCCAGGGACATATCGCACGCGTTCATCCGAGGTCCCTACTATTTTATATGAATTTTACAAGACAGACTACCCAAACTGTGAATTCCGGACCAGTCTGTACTAATTGCCAATTTGGCCATAGCTATAGGCATTATTAATTTTTCTGCAAAACATACGAAACACAAAAGACACAAATTGTGAAATTTGTGCACTGGCTTCACCTCAATCCGAGCTTCCTAGATATTTCTATGGATTTTACAAGACACGGACAGATTAGACATTTTTCACATAAAATCATAACTTTGGTTTCTCGGTTTAGGGTTTCACATTTAGGATTAGGATTAGGGTTTAGGCATCTAGTGGCCGAACTTAAATAAGCACCACCCACTGCCACCTCAGGCAGTGGTGGTCGACGGCGGCGTGGGGGCGGCTGCCACCGCCGGCGGTGGTGGTGGTTCGCTATTTTTAAAAAAATCCGGCGAGGAAAAAAAAACGGGCCAACTAACCCATATCGAGCCACCCACCCCCAACACCCACCCTAACCTCAGCGAACCCTCCATCACAGCCACCGAACTGGTGGTGCACGGCGGCAGCACGCCGACGGCAGCCATGGCTGCAGCGGCGGTGGTGGTGGTTTCGTGGTGACTCGACGGCGACGAACAAGAAAACAAGGAGAAAAGAGAAAAACCATACCTCTCGATGCCGACACAGCAGCAAACACCACGAAATCCCGCCCCCCCTTCTCGTCTCGATCGCCGGCTCTCTCTCTCTCTCTCTCGCTACACTTCGCTCTCGCCGGCAGGAAACAGCGGCGCCGACGTCGGCGGTTTTGGGGTGTGGTTCGGCGGTGACAGCAAGAAGGAAAGACGACGTTTAGGGTTTAGGTGATTTGTTTCTTACGTGCGACTCCAAAAACAAAAACGAGAGGGGAGGGGTCGGTTCTTAAAGCCGATCCCCATGCAAACATTCACACACTTGCACACTTTTAGTCCCTGCATTTCCAAACCCTTGCAAACAAATAAATTTTTACCATATTAGCCCTTTTTCCACAATATTTCTTCATTTCCAATGTTTCCCATCAAATCCCGTTAATAAATTCGTTTAGAGAAAAATATTAAATAATTAAATAAATGCATACCGGGACACAGGCTTTACAACTCTCCCCCGCTTGAATTAGAATTCGTCCTCGAAGTCTATGTCCGCGAATAGTTCCGGATAGTTCTCCCGCATCTCAGCTTTGGGTTCCCAAGTCCACTCAGAACCCTTTCGGTGCTGCCACTGAACTTTCACCAAGCCTATTACCTTGTTACGCAAGGTCTTCGTCTTCCTCTCAATAATGGCAATCGGCTTCTCTACGTAATTAAGCCGCTCATCGATCTGAATATCCTCGAGAGGAATCACCGCAGACTCAATCACCACACACTTCCGCAACTGAGACACGTGGAAAGTATTGTGGATCAAACTCAGCTCATCCGGTAACTCTAAGCGGTAAGCTACCTTTCCCACTCGAGCAATGACCTTCTAAGGTCTAATGTAACGGGGTCCCAACTTTCCCCGTTTACGAAACCGAATCACCCCTTTCCATGCCGAAACCTTCAGCAAAACATAATCCCCCACCTGAAACTCCAAGTCTGATCGTCTCTTGTCGGCGTAACTCTTCTGCCGACTCTGTGCAGTAACTAAACGGTCCCGCACCATCTGTATCATCTCAGTCGTCTTCAGCACAATATCAGTTCTCCCCAATACTCGTTGACCAACCTCGCCCCAGCATATGGGCGTCCTGCACTTCCTACCATACAACATCTCGTACGGCGGCATGCCAATACTGGAATGGAAGCTATTGTTGTAGGAAAACTCCGCCAAAGGAAGATACTGATCCCAACTACCTCCAAATTCGATAGCACATGCCCGAAGCATATCCTCAAGGGTCTGAATAGTACGCTCACTCTGTCCGTCGGTCTGTGGATGAAAAGCCATGCTAAAATGTAACCGCGTACCCATCTCCTCCTTAAACTTCTCCCAAAACCGGGAGGTAAAACGGGTGTCCCTGTCAGAGACAATCGAAACTGGCACTCCGTGCCTGGCTATAATCTCCCGCACGAAAATCTTTGCGAGCTTCTCCGTCGAGGAGCTCTCCCTGATGGCCAAAAAGTGAGCACTCTTGGTCAGACGATCGACGACCACCCAAATAGCATCGTTTCCACGTGGGGTCCTTGGGAGTTTAGTTATGAGATCCATCGTGATCTGCTCCCATTTCCATACCGGAATCTTTAAAGGCTGCAACTTCCCATGCGGCCGCTGGTGCTCAGCCTTGACTTTCCGACAGGTCAAGCATTCTTCTACATACTTGGCGACATCCCTCTTCATGCAGGGCCACCAAAAATCCTCCCGCAGGTCGCGGTACATCTTTGTAGATCCCGGATGAATAGAAAATTTGGACTTATGCGCCTCGTCCATCAATATCTGCCTGTTCCCACCAGTGAATGGAACCCAAACTCGACCATACCGTGTCAATAAGCCTCGACTATCACGGGAAAAATTTGGAATTTCACCCAAAATTCTCTCGCGTTTGGCATTCTCGTCTAGAATCGCCACTCCCTGAGCATTACCTATCAACTCAAGGAGAGGTGCAACCACTGTCAACTACTGACACAAACCCCGAAGTGGCTCTCCAACCGGATTCCGACTAAGTGCGTCCGCAACAACATTCGCTTTACCCGGGTGGTAAAGTATCTCACAATCATAATCTTTGACTACGTCGAGCCACCTCCTCTGTCGCATATTGAGGTTTTGTTGGTCCCTCAAGTATTTGAGGCTTTTATGGTCAGTGTATATCGTACACTTGACGCCATATAAGTAATGCCTCCAACTCTTGAGAGCAAACACCACTGCTCCCAACTCTAGGTCATGTATCGGGTAGTTCGCCTCATGAGGTTTCAACTGCCTCGAAGCGTAAGCTATAACCTTACCGCGTTGCATGAGCACGGCGCCCAATCCCTGGTGAGAAGCGTCACAATACACTACCAGATCCTCCATACCCTCGGGCAAAGCCAACACCGGAGCCTCGCATAAACGCCTGCGTAGTTCCTCAAAAGCCCTCTGCTGCTCTTCACCCCAACTAAAAGCCGCAGATTTCTTCGTCAATCGGGTCATAGGTAATACAATCTTGGAGAAATCCTGAATAAATCTCCGGTAGTACCCTGCTAACCCAAGAAAACTCCGTACATCAGTGGGAGTCTTCGGCACCTCCCACCGCATCACTGCTGAGATCTTGGTCGGATCGACCATAATACCCTTCTGGTTAACGACATGTCCTAGGAATTGGACCTCTCGTAACCAGAACTCACACTTGGAGAACTTAGCATAAAGTTTCTCCCGCCTCAAAACCTCCAAAACTTCTCGTAAATGCGTCTCATGCTCTTCCTTCGACTTCGAATACACGAGAATGTCGTCGATGAACAAAATCACCAACCGATCCAGCATCGGGCTACACACCCTGTTCATGAGGTCCATGAATGCTGCTGGTGCATTGGTGAGCCCGAAAGGCATCACTACAAACTCGTAATGGCCATAACGTGTACGAAATGCCATCTTCTCCGTATCCTCACCCCTCACCCGCATCTGATGATACCCCGATCTTAAATCAATTTTAGAGAACCACGAGGCTCCCTGTAACTGGTCGAACAAGTCATCGATCCTTGGTAGAGGATAATGATTCTTTACCGTAAGCTTATTCAACTCACGGTAGTCTATACACATCCGTTGGGACCCGTCCTTCTTCTTCACAAACAGAATCGGGGCGCCCTACGGTGAACAACTCGGCTTGATGAACTCCTTTTCGAGAAGTTCCTGTAACTGAGTGTACAACTCCTTCATTTCCGGTGGAGCCAGACTATAAGGTGCCTTGGCCACCGGAGCAACACCCGGAACTAAGTCAATGCGGAACTCTACCTGTCGCTCGGGAGGTATCCCCGGCAAATCGTCGGGAAATACGTCAGTAAACTCCCGTACAACTGGCACATCCTCCGCAGTCTTCTTCTCCCCGTCACCGTGCGTGTCTATCACATACGCTAAATATCCCTGGCCACTGTGCTGTAAGTACCTATGAGCCCTTGCAGCTGAACATATTGCTGAGGTCCGCCCGGGCGAGTAACCCTGAACTAGCAGTTCTCCCCCGCTTGGGGTTCGAACTCGTACTTGTTTGCGATGACAAACAATCTCTGCATCGAAAACATCCATCCAATCCATGCCCACAATCACGCACAACTCACGCATAGCGATCGGAATCAAATCAATAGGGAATCTCACACCAAAGATTTCCAAGGTACACCCACGATACACGTCAGTAACCGTCAAGGTCCTATCATCAGCAACCTCAACCACAAGTGGACGTCCTAACCGTCCTACACTACGGCTCAAATGCTCACTAAAAGTGTGAGATACGAAAGAATGAGTAGCCTCGCTATCAAACATCACCACAGCAGGCACTGAGTTAACTAAGAACGTACCTGATCATACAGTTTAAGCAAAATGTAACTACATATAAAATCAATAATCAATAAATTCGTTTCTGCATATCCAGTCTTTCCCGTCAAATCCCGTTAATAAATTCGTTTAGAGAAAAATATTAAATAATTAAATAAATGCATACCGGGACACGGGCTTTACATTTCTGCATATCTAATTAGGTTTATTAGTTACGTTTTTTTGTTTTCCTTTACTTTCCCGAGCTACTAACCTACTGTTCTGAAGGATGTTCACCAAAGTCCAAGTCCCCAAGGTAAGTTCCACGTTCTACGCTGGAGAGAAAGTACAATTTTGACAAGTTGAGGGGGACAATTATCATTTTGAAAAGTTTAGGGGGAGAGTTGTTATTTTGAAAAGATAAGGGGGAGAGTTGTCATTTTGAAAAGTTGAGAGGAGAATTAGATTTTCTAAACCTGAGGGGCAAAATTGTAATTATTTAAAACTTAGGGTATTTTTTAAAGTTTTTTCAAACTTTAGGGGTAAATTTTGCCATTTTCCAAATTTCCGATAAGTTGGAACCGAGAGAGGTCAGGAACCGGTACCGGGTTCAATCCCCGTCTCGACCGATATATTTATATCGGACTTCGACTAACGGTTCTTTTGATCCCAATATAAGACTCAACAATAATATTAATCTCGATAGTTCAAACAGCTAAATATGCGGAATCGTTTTTAGAAGAACTAAAGAGAAATACTCCGTAGAAAAAACACACAGAATCAATTAAGTAAACAGTAAAAAGTTAAGAGTTTAGCTCAACAATTTACTTCTATTCAATTCTCTCAACACCACCAAGAACACTGTAAGTGTGACACAGAATGATATGCTCTAATCTGGTGTGTGTGTGTGTAGTGCTAAAGTTACTTTAAAAGGTCTACAAGAGCCTTCTATTTATAGTACTTTACAGGGGACAAGATGGAGATAGGAAGTACTAAGGTACAAAGACAGGATCGTGGAACTGAAACAGGTACAACGTTAATGTAGTGTGCCGCCTACTATGAAGGCAGTAACCCATCAGAGGTTGACACGTGGAATGTGCAGGGCACGCCTTGTACGAATGATCTTCAGAATCTTCATACAGCAGAGGCACGTGAGAGGTACGATTGTCTTTGTCTTTATCTTCAAGTATCTTCAATCTTCAAGTCTTCATACCACAGAGGCTCTGTCAAGGGTGGCAGAGGCTCTGTGGCCTTTTCCTCTGAAAGTCTTCTATAGAATGGGTTGCTCTTGGTGTCTCGATAGAGGCTCTGTTGATGATCTATACTTAGCCTATTTTTCAATACTTCTTAAACATAGAAGTTGGAGCTAACAATCTCCCCCTAATTATTAAAAAATAAAAATTTGAAAGTTGCCTGTTTTTCTAGGCTAAGAACAGAAAGAGGTGAACATTTGACCTCTATAAAAAGTTTACTTTTCATTCACTAAGATGCCAGAGGCATTTTCATTTGATTACATTGAAGTGCAGGAAATGAAAAGTAGAAGATAATTGCAGAGTTCAGACTCTGGCATTTGGGAAGTCGTTGATTCGCCTTGTGAGTCCTCCATCCATGAGTTCACGGAACATGTTGATGCAGAGGTTTCTGAAGTTGATGACGGAATCAATTACCTCAATTAGTCTGTTGGCGAGGTCTAGATCCATGAACTCAGATCCTCTGTGCTCCAGAAGGTTGTCCCTGAACTCGAACAGAGTCTTGGTAGCATACTTCTGGCAATCCACCTCTAAGAACAACTTCAAATTGCCCTGAGGATCGCGGAAGACATACCCGATCTTTGGACTTCTGATGATGGAATTTGGTCTAATGTCAGCAGAGGAGGGGCAATGGTCTCATGGAGGTGGGAGTCTTGTCTTGTTTACTTCAAGGTCAATTGCCACTTGGAAGTCTGTCATGCTATAGATTAGAAACTTTTCTCGCATGGCTTTCTTTATTTCATCATATGCCCTCTGGACTTCAAGCCTGTGGTCGTAGTTCTTCCTAGCCCAGCTTATAAGTTCTGGTAGGTCATAGGGGCTAAGGTTTCTTAGATCTGCATCTGAGAACTTGTTCTCAGATCTGTCCGCCCTTTTGACGTGGTAGAGGTTGTAGTAGATTTGTGCGTCTCTGGTATGGGAAAGCTTGCAGTAGATGACTTTTTCAATCTTTGAGTTTGATAAGACATGGTGGACAGGTTTCGCTTTGTCTCTGTAGAAGTCTTCTCGTAGCTTATGTAGGAAATCACGATTCAGAATCGGTTGTGGCAGAGGATCATTGACGGCTCTGCTGTAGAGGTACTTATACACCAACTCGTCCATTTGTCTTTGCGGTACAGAGGGTGAGGCATAGGTTTGCGTAGAGCCTCCAAGTTGCTGATCAGTGTGGCCACTCGGTCTTCTGTTGGCTTCTCCTTTGGGTCTAGAGGAGGGTTGGTTGACAGAGGAGGAATTCCGAAAGCCCAGTCTTCTACTTCTGGCTTTGGAGTGACAAAAGCATCGAAGGAGCTCTTTAGTAGTTTTGGGCCTCAGACTCTACAAAGGTTCTGTCAGAGATCTGATGCTGATCCACTCCAAAGGTGGGGATGGAAGAATCTCTGAGTTTGCTCGGGGACTTGTCTAGAGTCCCTTCGCCAATGTGCTCTCTAGGCACATCTAAAGAGCAGTGGGGTCCTAGGTGTGTGTGTGTGGCAGAGGAAACAAATTCCTCTGCTAGGACTTCAGATGTGATTTGGGGCAACTGATCACGAATAAGAGGAGTGTCCTTTTGAGAGGAATCCCTCTGAATGGTTTCCCCGAATATAAGTGGCACAAAGAAGCAAAGAGGTTCCTCTGTCCGGTTAGATGGGGATGGGATCGAGTCGTGCTGCTGTAAGGCCCGTGTCCCGGTACGAATTCTTTCTCTTTTAATTGCTTAAATATTTCTTTTCTCTTAGCGTTGTTATTAACGAGGTTAAACCAAAAGGACCCCCCTTTCTGTAAAGAAATTTGTGGGCAAGAGTTTTATGGTGAAACTGAAACTGCAGGGACCATTTTGTAATTAGTCCAAAGTAGTGCATGGGGGCTCGGCCCACAAGGAACCGAACCCCTCCATATTGCTTCTTCTTGTTGATCACGGCAGCCACACAAAACCAAACGAAAACCCTAATCCCTCCCCCTTCATTGCCATCGATCACCTCTCTGTTTCCCTTGTATGTTCGGCGCCGGAGTAGGAAGGAGAGAGAGAGATCGCGAGATAGAGAGGAACCGAGTGAAGAAGAGAGAGAGTGGTTCTCCGGAGAGTTTTTCCAGTCGCCGGAGGTCGCCGCCACCACCACCATTCGCCGGAGAAGTCGAGGGAAGAGGAGCAACCATCGCAAGGTAAGTCGTTCCCTCGTTTCGTCTTGTTTTCTTTCTTGTTCGTTTTTCCGGCGAGACAACCACCGCCGCACGCCGCCGCTACGGTGGCCGTGGGTGGACGGCGATGGCTGTGTGTGTGTGTGTGTTGCGTGTGTATGTGTCGGTATCGAATGGCGATCGAGAGTAAAGAGGGAGGTGGTGCGAGAGTGGGGTGGTATGTGCGTGCGGGTGACCGTCGCCGGAGAACCGCCGCCGCCGCCGTGTCCCACTGCCGGAGGTGGCAGTGAGCGGGGATAAACCCTAAGTCCTCCACGGCGGAACCCTAACGCCACCGGAGTCGCAACCCTAAACCGCCGAGCCTTTTGTCAAAACCGTTTTATCATTTTATGTGAATGTCATTAATCTGCCACTGATTTTGCGTATGCCGTAACTCCTTACTCGTAACTCGGATTGGGGTGAAATTAGTGCCAAAAGTTCCCTTTCTGGGTCTAGTAACTTTTCTGTGTTTTGTGAAAAATCCAGTTCGGAATGTAACATAGGTAAAATCGTTGTTTTGTACTGAAAGGTTCCGTTTTTCGCTGTTCCGCGAGCTATTTTTGTAAAATCCTTGTTTAATTGTAGAAAAATCGTTAGGAGGCGTATAATATTGGGAATTTTCTGTGTTTAAAGGGGTCGAAACAGGTCCCGAACAGACCTGTTTAGCGAGAACGGAAAATAGTTTTAGTGACGGTTTTAGCGTGTGTCGTGTCATAGGGTCCGGGTCTCGTATTGACACGTTTTAACATGCGTTTAGGTGCTGGGAAGTGACCGTAATTGTGAAGCTTGAATTGTATTGTTAAGCTAGGCGCGCATTCGAGGTGAGTTCTCTCACTATACTTAATATCGGTTGTTTTATCATTGTTGTAGCACGTGTGTGGTAGCTTTATGTGATTTTGTTGTGAACTAGATAGTGGGGTGTCTAGTTGAGATTATGATGTCATGTTAACTTGGTGGGACCGAGGGATCCGGCGGGGCCGGAGATTTTATACGCGGGTGGCGTAGAGACTCGGTGGGACCGGGGATCCGGCGGGGCCGGAGGTTTTATCATGTGGTCGGTGGGACCGACTTGTGCCTCTTAGGTGGGTGGGTGTGGATATGCATGTTTATGATTTGTTCGTAGACTTGTATGATCGTTTGTGTGTCACTATCTGTTTTAGGGGTAGTGTGGAATAACTGTGTTATTTATGGTGTTTGAATTCACTAAGTTTCGTGCTTACCCTTTCCCAATAAACTATGGTTTCAGGTACAAGTGGCTCTAAGGCGTGACGGGTACACACTGGCGCGCGGGATGAGCTGGCTATCATTACTTTTATTTATTAACATTATTTCCGCTGGTTTCTGGTTATATGAACAATACTTATGATTTTGCAACTAATATGTTGGGATTATTTAATAGGTTTTATATACGAAATGTTTAATTAAAAATTTTAAATTTCTCGAAATTTTTGGGATGTTACAACTTGGTATCAGAGCACAGCTTGAGTGAATCAAACGCACCTCGGTGTGTTTGGTCTCAAGTTGTGGCTGGGAAAATTTTCAAATTCTTTATTAAACCAGTTTGGGAATAAAAGAAAAGGGTAAAAACACGTTCGAGGAACGGTGATCGAGGGCGCAGTGTGTACAGTCAGCCGGAGCCAAAGGGAAAGGTAGAATGCTTAGTGTTTCATTGCTTTCTAGATCATAGAGTATGCATGCTAGATTGCCTGTTGTTGACACTATGCGGTATGTTGGACTGCTTGCTATTAGGAATTTATGCTAATTATGATAGGTTACTAAGTGGATACCCTCTAGGTTGTATGCCGTAAGAGACTTATAGCCTTAGAATATTCGATTTAGTTCTATTGCGCAGCTCTTGTTTGAGTCCAATCGTTGTAGGACAGAATCTTGTATTCGAATGTCTATTTGTTTTGCACTGCATGTAATCGGGTATTCGCGAGGCCACTCTTTATGATTAGTGGGGATTCGGTAGTAGCAAGGGTAGTGGTTGGGATGGAATTCCTAGGGAGTTAGGAAGAGTGAGTATATATGCCGGTGCAGGCATATGTGTGTAGTTGCGGCGAGAAGCTACTTGGACCCCTCGGGATGGGACTCGGAACGAGCGATGATAGGTGTGGAAGGTAGTAGTAGAGCTCCTACTACCGGAAGCACATGATCAGTGCTCGAGTCGGGAAAGTCGCGAGGAATCCAAGGAGCTGAGCGTGAGTGTTGTTGGTGTGAGTTATTAGGTACTAATAACTCGTTGTATTTTCTTCTCTCTAGAATGGCCATCACTAGGAGGAACAACACGACTGAGCCGCGAACTGAGGCGGGGATCACGGAGGAACAGATTCGAGAGATGATTGCGACTGAGGTAGCGCATGCGATCGGGGAGGCAATCCCCGAGATTATCACCGCCATCCAAGATCAGGTGACGGTTCTGTTGGAGGAACGCATTGCAGCAATTCCGCCGCCTGCTGGGGGACAGCCCCGTAATCGAGAGTTCCAGTATCGGGATCTTTCTGCCTGTTCTCCACCCGAGTTCAAGGGAGACCCGAATCCAATTGTTAGCATGCGTTGGATTTCTGATATGGAGTGTGCTTTCTTGACCAGCGGCTGCCCGGATAATCTGAAGGTCCGTTTTGCTGTGAACTTGCTTCGCGATGGGGCGAAGGATTGGTGCGCTTCAGCGCTGACTTTTGCCGAGCGTACTACCCTTACTTGGGAGGAGTTCGTTACTCGGTTCCGTGCCGAGTACGTGCCTCCGGTAGAGATGGAGCGGATAGCGAAGGAGTTCTTGGAGCTAACCCAAACCACGGAGACTGTGAAGGAAATGAACAAGAAATTTACTGAGATGGCGATGTTTTGTCCTCAGTATGCCGCCTCGGAGGAAATGAAGATGGCTCGGTATAAGGATATGTTACGTACCGAGATCAGGGAATTCGTGAGCACGGTGCCGTACGCTTCTTTGTCAGCAATGATGGATGCAGCCCGGAGAAGGGAGCTGGAGTTAGAGACCCAAGCCAGGAAGAGAAAGGTGACACAGGCGGTGACGCCAATCTCTACGGTGCAAAAGAAGTCAAAGTTTTCTGATTCACGCGGGAGTTCGAGGAGTGGTGGGTTTAAAACCAGGGATACTAGTGGGAAGAGGACTGACGGGTGTTTCAAGTGTGGGCAGTCCGGTCATTTCAGCCGGGATTGCAAGTCGCCATTGATGGTCTGCTTTAACTGCAAGCGGACGGGCCACGTGAAGGCCAATTGTCCGAACACGAGAGCAGCTGATGGGGGTGGTGCACAGAGGGCTCCTACAAAAGCCCCACTGCGCATCACTGACGGTCGTACGGGTCAGCCGGGAACGGAGGCAGCGCGAGGTAGAGTCCACCAGCTGAAGGTGGAAGAGGCGCAGGCGACGCCTAAAGTGGTGACAGGTATGTTTCATCACCCTCTTTCTTTTCGTCCTTCCTTTTCATGCCTTGTATTTATATGTTGTTAATTGTATGTTAGGTACGTTTCTAGTTAACTCGGTACCTGCGGTTGTAATATTTGATAGCGGGGCTACTCATTCATTTGTGTCTCGCACTTTTAGCGAGAGTTTGGGCCGAGTGGTGGGACGGTTAGGATGTCCTTTGGTAGTCGAGGTTGCCGATGATAGGACCTTGACGGTTACGGATGTGTATCGGGGATGCACGTTGGAAATCTCGGGTGTGAGGTTTCCCATCGACTTGATTCCGATAGCTATGCGAGAGCTATGTGTGATTGTGGGCATGGATTGGATGGACGAGTTTGATGCGGAAATTGTTTGTCGCCACAAACAAGTGCGGGTTCAAACCCCAAGCGGGGGAGAGTTGTTGATTCAGGGGGACTCGCCCAGACGGACTACGACAATATGTTCCGCGGCGAGGGCTCGGAGACACCTTCAGCATAGTGGTCAGGGGTACTTAACGTATGTGATAGATACGCGTGTTGACGAGGCGAAGAAGACTGCCGAAGATGTGCCAGTCGTGAGGGAGTTTGCCGATGTGTTTCCCGACGAGTTACCGGGGATACCTCCTGAACGACAGGTAGAGTTTCGAATCGATCTGATTCCGGGTGCTGCTCCGGTGGCCAAGGCACCCTATTGCCTGGCTCCACCGGAAATGAAGGAGCTGTATGATCAGTTGCAAGAACTTCTCGAGAAAGCGTTCATTAAGCCGAGTTGTTCACCGTGGGGAGCTCCGATTTTGTTCGTAAAGAAGAAGGATGGGTCTCAGCGGATGTGTATTGATTACCGGGAGCTGAATAAGCTTACGGTAAAGAATCGTTATCCTCTGCCAAGGATTGACGACTTGTTTGATCAGTTGCAGGGAGCCTCGTGGTTCTCTAAGATTGACCTGAGATCGAGGTATCATTAGATGCGGGTACGAAGTGAGGATACGGAGAAGACGGACTTCCGTACGCGATATGGCCATTACGAGTTCGTGGTGATGCCTTTCGAGCTCACCAACGCACCCGCAACGTTCATGGACCTCATGAACAGGGTTTGTAGCCCGATGTTGGATCGCTCAGTGATCGTGTTCATCGACGATATCCTCGTATATTCGAAGACGAAAGAAGAGCACGAGATGCATTTGCGGGAAGTGTTGGATGTTTTGAGACGGGAGAAGCTTTATGCTAAGTTTTCCAAGTGTGAATTCTGGTTACGAGAGGTCCAATTCCTAGGACATGTCGTGAATCAGAACGGTATCATGGTCGATCCGTCCAAGATTTTAGCGGTCATGAGGTGGGAGGTGCCGAAAACTCCTACCGAGGTGCGGAGTTTCCTCGGGTTAGCAGGATACTATCGGAGATTTATCCAAGATTTCTCCAAGATTGCCTTGCCTATGACTCGACTGACGAAGAAAACTGCAGCGTTCAGTTGGGGTGAAGAGCAGCAGAAGGCATTTGAGGAGCTACGCAGGCGTTTATGTGAGGCTCATGTGTTAGCTTTACCCGAGGGCATGGAGGATTTGGTGGTTTATTGTGATGCTTCATATCAGGGGTTGGGTGCCGTGCTTATGCAACGCGACAAGGTCATAGCTTACGCTTCGAGGCAGCTGAAGCCTCACGAAGCGAACTACCCGACTCATGACTTGGAGTTGGGAGCAGTGGTGTTTGCTCTAAAAATTTGGAGACACTATCTTTATGGTGTCAAGTGTACGATCTACACTGATCATAAGAGCCTTAAATATCTGATGGATCAGCAAAACCTTAATATGCGTCAGCGAAGATGGCTTGATGTGGTCAAGGATTACGACTGCGAGATAATTTACCACCCGGGTAAAGCGAATGTAGTCGCGGACGCACTTTGCCGACATCCGGTTGGGGAACCGCTGAAGGGTCTATGTCAGCGATTGACAGTAGTTACACCTCTTCTGGAGTCGATAGGTGTCGCTCAGGAGGTGGCCGTGTTGGCGGAAAATGCAAAACATAAGAGGGTTTCGGGAGAAATTCCGAAATTTGTACGGGATGGTCGAGGATTATTGACCCGATATGGTAGAGTTTGGGTCCCATTCACCGGTGGGAACCGACAGATACTATTGGACGAGGCGCATAAGTCCAAGTTTTCAATTCATCTGGGAGCTACCAAAATGTACAGAGACTTACGGGAAGGCTATTGGTGGCCCGGCATGAAGCGGGATGTAGCCAAATGCGTGGAGGTATGTTTGACCTGTCGGAAGGTCAAGGCGGAGCACCAACGATCGCACGGGAAATTGCAGCCTTTGGAGATTCCGGTGTGGAAGTGGGAGCAGATTACGATGGATTTCATCTGGGTAATTGTGGATCGTCTGACTAAGAGCGCTCACTTCTTGGCGATTAAAGAGAGCTTCTCGGCGGATAAGCTCGCGGAGGTTTTCATCCAAGAGATTGTAACTAGTCACGGGGTGCTAGTCTCGATTGTCTCGGATCGAGATACTCGTTTCACCTCCCGGTTTTGGCAGATGTTTCAAAATGAAATGGGTACGCGGTTGCATTTCAGTACAGCATTTCATCCTCAGACCGACGGGCTGAGTGAGCGTACTATTCAGACACTCGAGGACATGCTGCGAGCTTGTGTTATTGACTTTGGTGGTAGTTGGGATCAGTATCTTCCACTAGCTGAGTTCTCCTATAATAACAATTATCACGCTAGCATCGGTAGAGCGCCGTACGAAGTGTTGTATGGCAGGAAGTGTCGGACGCCCATTTGATGGGGCGAGGTTGGTCACAGAGTGTTGGGGAGCACTGACGTCGTGTTAAAGACGACATAGATGATTCAGATGGTGCGGGATCGGCTAGTCACTGCTCAGAGTCGGCAAAAAAGTTACGCCGACAAGAGACGATCAAACTTGGAGTTCCAAGTCGGGGATTATGTTCTTTTGAAGGTGTCGCCCTGGAAAGGGGTAATTCGTTTCCGCGAACGGGGAAAGTTGGGTCCCCGATACATCGGACCTTACAAGGTCATCGCGCGTGTGGGGAAGGTAGCTTACCGATTGGAGCTACCGGAGGAACTGAGCCTGATCCACAACACCTTCCACGTTTCTCAATTGCGGAAGTGTGTGATGGATGAGTCTGCAGTAATCCCTCTCGAAGAATTCAGATTAATGAGCGACTCAATTATGTGGAGAAGTCGGTTGCCATTCTCGACAGGAGGACGAGAACCTCGCGCAACAAGGTAGTTGGGTTGGTTAAGGTCCAGTGGAAGCACCGAAAGGGTTCAGAATGGACGTGGGAACCTGAAGCTGAGATGCGGGAGAACTACCCGGAGCTGTTTGCGGACGTAGACTTCGGGGACGAAGTCTGATTCAAGCGGGGGAGAGTTGTAATGCCCGTGTCCCGGTACGAATTCTTTCTCTTTTAATTTCTTAAATATTTCTTTTCTCTTAGCGTTTTTATTAACGAGGTTAAACCAAAAGGACCCCCCTTTCTGTAATGAAATTTGTGGGCATGAGTTTTATGGTGAAACTGAAACTGCAGGGACCATTTTGTAATTAGTCCAAAGTAGTGCATGGGGGCTCGACCCACAAGGAACCGAACCCCTCCATATTGCTTCTTCTTGTTGATCACGGCAGCCACACAAAACCAAACGAAAACCATAATCCCTCCCCATTCATTGCCATCGATCACCTCTCTGTTTCCCTTGTATGTTCGGCGCCGGAGTAGGAAGGAGAGAGAGAGATCGCGAGATAGAGGGGAACCGAGCGAAGAAGAGAGAGAGTGGTTCTCCGGAGAGTTTTTCCAGTCGCCGGAGGTCGCCGCCACCACCACCATTCGCCGGAGAAGTCGAGGGAAGAGGAGCAACCATCGCAAGGTAAGTCGTTCCCTCGTTTCGTCTTGTTTTCTTTCTTGTTCGTTTTTCCAGCGAGACAACCACCGCCGCACGCCGCCGCTACGGTGGCCGTGGGTGGACGGCGATGGCTGTGTGTGTGTGTGTGTTGCGTGTGTATGTGTCGGTATCGAATGGCGATCGAGAGTAAAGAGGGAGGTGGTGCGAGAGTGGGGTGGTATGTGCGTGCGGGTGACCGTCGCCGGAGAACCGCCGCCGCCGCCGTGTCCCACTGGCGGAGGTGGCAGTTGGCGGGGCTAAACCCTAAGTCCTCCACGGCAGAACCCTAACGCCACCGGAGTTGCAACCCTAAACCGCCGAGCCTTTTGTCAAAACCGGATTGGGTGAAATCGGTGCCAAAAGTTCTCTTTCCGAGTCTAGTAACTTTTCTGTGTTTTGTGCAAAATCCAGTTCGGAATGTAACATAGGTAAAATCGTTGTTTTGTACTGAAAAGTTCTGTTTTTCGCTGTTCCGCGAGCTGTGTTTGTAAAATCCTTGTTTAATTGTAGAAAAATCGTTAGGAGGCGTATAATATGTCCTTGAAACCCTATCTCAGAGTACTTTCTAATCATGAAATAATATTGGGAATTTTCTGGGTTTAAAGGGGTCGAAACAGGTCCCGAATAGACCTGTTTGGCGAGAACGGAAAATAGTTTTAGTGACGGTCTAAGCGTGTGTCGTGTCATAGGGTCCGGGTCTCGTATTGACACGTTTAAACATGCGTTTAGGTGCTGGGAAGTGACCGTAATTGTGAAGCTTGAATTGTATTGTTAAGCTAGGCGCGCATTCGAGGTGAGTTCTCTCACTATACTTAATATCGGTTGTTTTATCATTGCTGTAGCACGTGTGTGGTAGCTTTATGTGATTTTGTTGTGAACTAGATAGTGGGGTGTCTAGTTGAGATTATGATGTCATGTTAACTTGGTGGGACCGAGGGATCCGGCGGGGCCGTAGATTTTATACGCGGGTGGCGTAGAGACTCGGTGGGACCGGGGATCCGGCGGGGCCGGAGGTTTTATCATGTGGTCGGTGGGACCGACTTGTGCCTCTTAGGTGGGTGGGTGTGGAAATGCATGTTTATGATTTGTTCGTAGACTTGTATGATCGTTTGTGTGTCACTATCTGTTTTAGGGGTAGTGTGGAATAACTGTGTTATTTATGGTGTTTGAATTCACTAAGCTTCGTGCTTACCCTTTCCCAATAAACTATGGTTTCAGGTACAAGTGGCTCTAAGGCGTGACGGGTACACACTGGCGCGCGGGATGAGCTGGCTATCATTAGTTTTATTTATTAACATTATTTTCGCTGGTTTCTGGTTATATGAACAATACTTATGATTTTGCAACTAATATGTTGGGATTATTTAATGGGTTTTATATACGAAATGTTTAATTAAAAATTTTAAATTTCTCGAAATTTTTGGGATGTTACAGCTGCTCTGTTTCAATAGCTCATTCTGCCACTAGACTGGCAGAGCTAGAAATTTGGGTTGCACTGGGAGGGGGTTGTGGTTGTGTGCCTTTTCACTCTTCGGCATCTTTTTGGGCTTCTTCCTCTGTTAAGCAACCTAAGACAGGGGATTCTAGCCTAGACTCCATCTCTACCCATGTATCCTCTGATTCTACCATCTCCTCTGTGAGATCAAGTTCTGGGTCGTAGTTGGGTGGAGAGGCAAACAGGTCTGAGTTCATTCTTCCCTCTGGGGTATCTGCTTGAAGTTTCTCAGGGGTTCTGTCATTGGCCTCCAGATCAGAGTCAACTTCTGAGACAACGACATTGGGGTTTGTGGTGTTCCACTCTGGGAGGTTTTCTACTGTCCACCCAGAGCTATCCAAGGTTCTGGTCATCTCTGTTGTCTCGAGAAATGCAGCAAAGTCCATTTGCTCTGCGTATCTGATAGGAGTGGGGGAACGCAGAGGTTGTTCCTTGATTTGTTCTGCTACAGTGTCCGCTTCCTCTGCGATGGGCTATAGAGGAGTTTTGGGTTTCTTTGCCTTCTTTCTCTTCGGTTTTGGGGCTTCCTCCTCAGAAGATTTGGCTTTTCTTTTCTTCTTTTCCTTTTGAGGAGGGGGTGCAGAGGATGCAACCACTGTTGTTTCTTTTGGTGGTTGTGAGGTTTGTGCTGCACTGGTAGAGGTACCTTCTGAAGGTTTCTTGGCTTTGGAAGCCTTTTGTGTTTTGGAGGGGGTTGCTGCTGTTCTTTTGGATGTAGAGGATGCCATCTTGCTTCTCTGAAGTCAAATTTTCTCTAGTTTCTGCTCATGCTTGGCTATAGCATCTTTCCATTCTTCTGCACTCATCCTCTCAACTACTAATGATCCTACAGGGCTCCTAGACGCGGGGGTGTCACAGGACTCGGTTCTGGAGTTCTATGATCGCGTATGTAAGCTAACCTAAGTTCTTCATCTGTCACATACATCAGAAGTTTGGATGGCAGAGGTCGGCAGAACTGGTACCCGTCTGTGTGCTGTGTAAGGGCCATTTTGGCCATTGGATATGTTTTCACAATTGGCCCTTCCATTGGCCAATCATTTAGGATCAGCAGAGGTTCCAAGATGACTCCGATAGTCCTCTGAAATTGTAAGGCAAGGAGTTCTTTTGCTTTGGGGCCCTTGGCCTTCTGTGTAGAGATCCAGTGGTCGATGGTTTTGACAAGTTCTTGCATCATAAGGGCAGCAAAATCCAGAGGCAAATCATAGTACACCCCGTACATGATTGCTAGGATTTGATGAGAGGTTTGGTCAGGGTTGCCCACTTTGCCTGTTAGGCATCTGTTGAGAATGGAAAATAAGGTGTTCCACAAAGGAGGGAAGCGGTTCCACCTGAATTCGTTCCTTTTGGTGAGATAGGTGTTATAGCCCAACATCTCTGCGAAGTCGCATAGCTCTCTGTCTGATGGGATCTTTGCATACTCTTTTATCCCCAAAAGACCTCTGGTGGGTAAGTTGAAATCCAAGGAGAGCATAGTTCTGTTGAACTTTAGCTCAAGGTTTTCTGATCTATCTGGTTTGGATACATAGCCCATAATTTGTCTTTCTTCTTCGTTGTAATAGCAGCTCGGCCAGAACTGGTTCAGGTATCTGGCAGGGATTTGGGTGACATTCTTGGTTAGCAGAGTGTTCATGGGGTGGTTTTCCAGGATATTTAACAATACAACATGTTCATCCCCAAAAGTTGTTCTTGAGGGAACAAGATAATGGTTATTTGGTTTAAGGGGAAGGGAGTTTTCGAACTGGTCATGGTCTAAGAAATACTGTAGGTGTGTGGTCGGAGCAAAATCCTCTGTTTCGCAGCCGTATGCTTGTTCCAGATTTCCGGCCATGGATGGATGTTGAGAGTGCTCAGACTGAGCAGGGGAGGTCGCCGGAGAGTTTCTAGTGGAAGCCATTGATGATTTCTTACAGAGACGGAGTAGAAAATAGAGAAGTTGCAAGTTTTGCAAAGGTCGTCGGAGTAATGGTGAGAGAATATCGTAAAATATGAGGAAGAAGAGTAAATTAGGTTTTTATAGTGGGTTAAATCGCCAGAATTCGAAAGGGTAAATAGTGGGAAATGAATGTTATTTGGGGTCCGCAATTGAGTACACAAACTGTAATCGACGTTTCAGAGGAATGTGTTGCACGCACGTCCAATGAAATCGTTCCACGTCAGAAGTGTCAGAGCACGATGAGACGTCGTGCGGCGCCCATTAATGCGAGGCGCGTGGGCGTCTCTATACACGGAAGTCGGTCACTTTCAGAAATAACCCGTACCTTACAGAACCCTTTAAAAAGCCCAAGTAGCAGGATCAACAGACGCTCTGTGGTGGAATGAGCTCTGTGATCTGAAACCTTCTCGCAGTATCTCTGTGCTTGTACCCTTACCAAAATCGTTTGAAAAGCAATTGGAGTGATCGATAGAGTTTTCGTACGAGATTTGCAGTTACAGAGGCTCTGGCTTACAAAAGCTCTGTTGAGCTTAGCAGAAGCTCTATGACTGAAAATTTCTAATTACGAGAGGCTCATAAAGCTTTTTGATCATCCAAAGTTTTGACAGTATGAAACTGTGTTTTTAGGACATGTTTGGAAATTGGTGTCCTAGAAAACAGTTTTAGAAAATGGTTTTGTGCGAGATACTGACTCTTTGGTTCTTGAAAGATCAGGATTCACTCTTACAATCATTATATCAATGTATAGAACAGTAATTGAGAAGTAATATGATCAAACCAACTTGTATTCAATGAAGAACAGATTTACAAATCTTAGAGAGAGAGTATCTCAAAGATTACAAAAGATGAATACAAATATATGCGGGAAAGTTAGTTAGCGTAATAGTGCTAACCACTATATATATTGTAACAGAAATACTAAAGCTACAGTACATATATGAAAGACTAATAGGAACAATACACGTGTCCTAATTAGTTAACTAAATACAAAGTAAAGCATCTAGTTATAAGTTCTGAACATGTTGTTCAGAACATCTGAACATTATTCTGATTAAGCTTCTTAGAACTTCTGACTCTTCTTCTCAGACTTCTATACTTGGCAAACTTTCAGAGCAATACTTCTAAGCCTTCTTAGTCAGAACTATGACTCTTCACTTCAGAACTTCTGAGCCTTGTTAGTCAGAATTCAACACTTAGTTTATTGACAAAACTCAGATCTAACAATCTCCCCCTTTTTGTCAAATAAACTTATACTTTGCATCATCCAATTCTTTTAAGGCAGGAACAATCTTCTGTAAAAGCACATTTTTTTTAGTAAGCCTCTTGTCAATTTTAACAATGATTTCTTGAATGGTTTCAACCTGCTGAGTGATCACTTCTTGAGTCATGTTAGCTTGTTTCACCTTCAGCATCTTTTTCTCCAAATTGTGCTTAATGATCCTTAAAGTTCCAGAACTATACTTTGCAGTTTCCTTTGCTCTGAAGAAGATCTTTTCACTTTTATTCTTCAAAAAGACTCCCAATTTTGGATGCTTGGATACACTTCCAGTTCTCAAGACATTTTTCTGATCATGGTCTATGTTGGGATTTGAAAGATAAACACATGGCCTTTGTAGATACAGAGCTATTTGAAATATGTATAACAATGCCATCTTAACATATAGAACATAGCTTCAATCACCACAATCCTTGCCTTTCTTTCATTCTTGTCTTTGCTTGAATCTTTGAAGAACAAAAGACTATGTAACCTGTAGAAATCAACTACTGATAACTTTTCAAAGTCTGCATCAGTAAAATAGTACACTTTTCCATCATCTCATAAAACTTTAGTTTCATCAGAATTTACTTCCATATCTGTATCTAAGTTCAATTCTTCTGTTTTATCAGAATCACCACCATCTATACATTCAACCTCCATTTCCTCTGTATCTGAACTTTCAATCTGAACTATCTGAGTATCCACTATCTGAACATTTTCAGTCTGAACTATCTGAGTATCCACAATCTGAACATTTTCATCTGTTTGAATTTCTATGCACTTTGTATTGACTAACTGCATATCTGCCATTTCAAAATCTTCTATACCAATATCATCATCAGAACTCAACCTTTGCTTTTTCTCCCTCTTTTGATGATTATGAAAGTCATTATCATCAAACTTCCTTTTGGAGTTCGGATCAGAAACACCTTCAGGTTCAGCTTCTGCTAGTGGAACAATTTCAAGTGGCTTTGAAGTTGAAGCCAAAGAAGTGCTCAGTGCTTTAAATACAGATTCTTGCATACTCTGCATTTGTTTAAACAAATCCTTCTGAAATTCAGACATAACATCCTTGATCTACTTTTTATGAGATTCCAAAGATACCTTCACATCATCCATCTTAGTCTCAACAGATTTTATCCTTCCCTCCAACATATTTTTCAACTCCTTCACCTCATCATTCAGTCCATCCACCTTTCTCTCCAATTTTTCAACTTTATCCCCCATCACCTTGTTTTGATTCTGAATCTTTACAAATTCAGAAGAGTCTAACTGTGAACCTGAACCAACAGATGGTCCAGTTTTCATGTGCCCAGAGGGCTCATGGCCTGTAGATAACACTAAGTCATCTTGTACAACAAATGCACATTTTAATGAGGCTTTTGAAATGTTCACCTCACCAGGTCTTCCATCCAATCCTTGACATCCAAAATTAGGTATGCCTATGAATGTTTTGTCAGGAATACGAAATTCCTGATTTGTGCAAGTGTTAGAAGGAATTTCAGGCTCAAATTGGATAGGACTATGAGATCCAGACTCAATGTGATGAATAACAGGTTGGGATTTATCACCTCCCTCCAAATGAGTTTGGGATGGTTCCCCTGATTTAAGTGAAACAGTAGCATGTTGAAATGCTTCTGAGTGGGTATGGATGGGTTGTTCATGTTCCACCACTAGGTCCATGGTGTTTGTTTCAATATTGGACACCAAGAATTGTGAACCAATAGCAAATGTGGTTACCTGGTTAAGATTAGATAGTGCAGAGGCATCTCTTTCTGTTTGAACCGCTGGTGACAATCTCTCATCCTCACCACCCTCATTCTGTTTTTCCTCACATATTCTAACCGAGCTCTCAGAATTTTGCCCCTCATTTCTCTCAGAATGTTCACCCACTTGAACATCCTCCCCCTCTCTAACTTGACTAGACCCCTCACCTCTCTTCTCAGGTTGGTCCTCTTGGGTATGGATTTGAGGTTCTTCAATTCCCACAGAGGTGCAATATGCTTTTAAAATCTCACTCTCCCTTGGTATGTAATTCCTAAGTGATCATGGAAAAATTTTATGATTAGGATAATGTTGGATTTTAGTAACTGAAGACATCTTACCCAAGTAGAAAATAGGACCATGTTGTTCATTTGATCTTCTAGGAATGGTTCTGTTTTCTTGCATTGCATAACAAATCACAAATTTCCAATACCTTATGTAAGGTATGTATGACAGAGGTGTATCCTTTGTTTTCTTTTGAATAGCCTTCTGATTTTTCTCAAAAGTGTTCTTCATGTCTTCCCAAAGTATAGTAGTGTAGTCATAATGCATATTCTTCACTAAACCCTGAAAAATTTGAAGAATCTGTTTTGAACCTTGATCTGAAGAACTATTCTTCCCTGACAAACACTTATTCACCACATGAAAGAAACATGCCCAAATTGGTGGCAATTTGTTCCTTCTGAACAAACTAAGAGTCCTTAATCCTTCATTGTACCCTAACTTCATAAACTCTGCAATTAATTCTTCTGTTAAAGGTGAGTCTTCAAAATCTGACCTTCTTTGCACATCATCTTTCTCTAGAAGATTTAGCATTTCTCTCAGTGTAGAGATTGATAAAGCAAATGTTACTCCTCCAATTTCAGATATAAACTTGTTTCCTTCTAACCTAAGATGTCTCCACCATTGTTGAATATACTGAACATGGACTGTTTTGCACCTTGTAAACCATTTCCTGTAAGGATGATATTTGAATAATTCCATTATGATTCTGTGTTCAGGCTTAAATCTACTCTCCTCAAATAGTAAGACACAATTGTTCTCTGACAATTTCAACCATTCGCCTTCAGGTACAACTCTTTCCACTAAATTTGGTCTATTTGACATTATCGACCCTGCAGCACTCTGTTCATGTTCAACATTCATGTTTTCCTCATATGCATTTCCTTCTGATTCAGCCATTTGTTCTATTTTGCACTTCATCATTATCTCCTGCATTTATTTCATCATTTCTTATTGCTTCTTCTTCAACAGCTCTATTTTGCACTTCATCATTATCTGAATCGGATGAATCCATTAAAGACTTAGCAGAATGCAGAGATATTTGACTACTTCTTCGGAAACCAGACATGATTAAGAAGAAAACAAACTCAAAGAACTCTGGATTGATTCGTATCTCACTTTTCGCTCTGAAATTAGAAAGAATTTGAAAGAGGGATTTTAAGATCTATTTAATATCCGCGAAGTTGAACGGTTTGACGGAAAAACAAGGTCAAAGTTATAACGGAGTCAACACATTTGAAATTCCACAGAGGATTTAAATGAAATGCGTGGCATAATCAACCAAATACGAAGCTGACACGTGTTATTAGATAGAATATTGACACAAGTCAAAGATCTGAATAACACGCTCAGAAGATTGACTTTCCTTTATCAGATATCTGATTATTCTACTCAGGGTTCTGAATCCATGATTCAGAAGAATTTTGCCTTGTAACCAAAATTTATTTAAAATCAACTTCTGATAAATGTAAAACCTTTAATTATTCAGAAGAGGTTTGAACAGATAGAAAAACATTTTATCATCAGAATTCTGTTCAAATAATGATGATTTGAGATATTTGAAAAAAAATCATTTAAAATCTTATATCTGAATATGATTTTTTTTAAATTCAGACATAGTTTGAACAAGTAATCAAAAACTTTTATCATTAAAAGCTTGTTCTTCTTAGAATGATCAGAGATAAGAAATGAAAACAAACCTTTTAAGCATCATGAAATGATTTCCAAAAGATATTAATGCTCCCCCTTGACTTTAGCATGTACTTAAACATTTATGAGACATAAAGATGAGATAGAAAAATAATAGAAAGAAAATAATCCACAAGATTGAAGTAC
This sequence comes from Saussurea involucrata, assembly GCA_033807775.1. Lineage (NCBI taxonomy): Eukaryota > Viridiplantae > Streptophyta > Magnoliopsida > Asterales > Asteraceae > Saussurea > Saussurea involucrata. The sequence continues at coordinate 19,733,949 of CM066326.1, forward strand.
TTGTATTTCTCATAAATGAATTCTTGAAAGTTAGATTTCTGAAGTATTGACTCAGAATATCTGAACTCATGACTCAGAAGTTCTGAACTCAAGAGTCAGAATTCTGAATACAAGATTCAGTGTTCTGAGTACACTACTCAGAAAATCTTAGAAAATTTTTATCATTTAAAAAAAACAAATATAATCAATTAGTTAGATTAAGCATTCCTATTTTACATATGAGAAAAGAGAACCTTTTGTGATCAAGAGGCTTTGTGAACAAGTCAGCTAATTGATACTTTGTATGCACAAAGTGCATTTCTATAGTTCCCTTTTCCACATAGTCCTTTATAAAATGATACCTCACATCTATGTGTTTAGTCTTTGAATGTTGAACAGGATTCTGAGTAATGGCAATTGCACTTTCTGAATCACAGTAGATGGGAATTTTGTTGAGCTGATACCCATAATCCATGAGTTGTGTTCTCATCCACAAAGTTTGAGAGCATGAAGCAGCAGCAGCAACATACTCTACCTCAGCAGTTGATTTGGACACACAATTCTGCTTCTTTGATGCCCAACTCACTATCTTATCCCCCAAAAAGTGACAAGCACCAGAAGTACTTTTTCTGTCCAACCTACTTCCTGCATGATCAGTATCAATGAAAGCAGTCAATTTAAAGTCAGTTTCTTTTGGATACCATAAACCTAGATCAGGTGACCCTTTGAGATATCTTAGAATCCTTTTGACAACCAACATATGTGATTCTTTTGGGTTAGATTGAAATCTAGCACAGAAACAAGTAGAAAACATGATATCTGGCCTACTTGCAGTCAAATAAAGTAAAGATCCAATCATGCCTCTAAAGAGTTTGTTATCTACTAAAACTCCATTGAGATCAGCATCTAACATTATGTTTGTTGCCATAGGTGTTCTCATAGAAGCACAATTAGACATTTTGAATTTTTTCAGAATGTCACTGACATATTTTCCTTGATTTATAAAAATACCATTTGGTAATTGTTTGACTTGAAGACCAAGGAAAAAATTCAGTTCACCCATCATGCTCATTTCAAATTCAGATTTCGTGATTTTAGAAAAATCATCACATAATTCTGCACTAGTAGAGCCAAATATTATGTCATCAACATAAATCTGAATAAGAATTAAATCCTCACCCTGTTTCTTTAAAAACAAAGTTGTGTCAATCTGACCTTTCTTGAACCCTGAAACTAACAAGTGTTGAGTAAGAGTGTCATACCAGGATCTTGGTGCTTGTTTTAGACCATATAAAGCTTTATCTAAAATATAAACATGGTCAGGAAATTCTGGATCAACAAAACCTTCAGGTTGATGAACATACACCTCTTCATTAAGTATACCATTCAGAAAGGCTGATTTGACATCCAGCTGATATACTTTGAAATTCTTGTGTGCAGCATATGCCAAAAATATTCTGATTGCCTCTATTCTTGCCAATGGTGCAAATGTCTCATCATAATCAATTCCTTCTTGTTGACAGTATCCCTTAGCAACCAATCTTGCCTTGTTTCTGATAACAACACCTGACTCATCATTTTGTTTCTGAACACCCATTTAGTTCTAATGATAGATTTACCTTCATTTGGACATTCCTCAGATGGTCATTTATCAGAAATTACAGTTGATTGAGCTACTTCTGGAGTTCTTCTTTTCATCTATTTGACCATCTTTGGGTTTTCAAATTCTGCATAAGAATCAGAAATTAGTTCTAGAAAAGCATCCTTAAACAGTAAATTGAGTTCTGAACAAATAGGATTAGAATTTGTATCAGAAGTCATTTTTGTCTTGTTCTGCATGAGTTCTGAACTGTCTTGTTCAGAAGTCTTCATCCTGGCTTCATCAAATGTTACATTGATGCTTTCCATCATCCTCTTGGTTCTTCTGTTGTAGATTCTGAATGCTTTGGAAGTTAATGAATAACCAACAAAGTATCCTTCATCTGCCTTTTTATCAAATTTACCAAGATTTTCTCTGTCTTTAAGAACATAGCATCTGCAACCAAAAACATGAAAGAATTTGATTAATGGTTTTCTTTTATTTATCAGTTCATAAGCAGTCTTATTTAATCTTTTTTGATTAAAGTTCTGTTCTGTGTAAAGCAAACAGTTGCAATTGCTTCAGCCCATAAAAAGGTTGGAAGATTTGAACAAGCCAACATGGTTCTTGCAGCTTCAACTAGAGTCCTGCTTTTCCTTTCAACAACACCATTTTGTTGAGGAGTTTTGACAGCAGAGAAGTTATGAGAAATCCCAGAACTTTCTAAAAAATTCTGAAGAGTCTCATTTCTGAACTCTGTTCCATTATCACTTCTGATTTTCTGAACTGGAAGTTGTAAGAAAACTTGAATCCTTTTGATAAAGTTTATCAAGATAGTAGCAGCTTCTGACTTAGCTCTTAAGGATTCAACTCATGTGTATCTGGAATATTCATCAACAATTACAAGCATATACTTCTTTCCTCCCATAGACTGAACTGAAATAGGACCACAAAGATCAGTATGAATCATTTCCAATGGTGCTTTGCAAGATGGGTCCATTTTTAATTTGTGAGAACTCTTTTTCATCTTGCCTATTTCACAAGCTGAGCATAATGATTCTTTTTCAAATTTAATCTTTGGTAAACCTTTAACCAGATGTTTTGCAACAAGATTATTCAGATCTTTGAAGTTTAAATGAGAACATCTTCTGTGCCACAACCAGCATTCATTTGCAGTTGAATTTGTTAAAAGACAAACAGGATTTAATGTTTGTAATTTTGAAAAGTTAACCACAAATAAGTCCATATGTCTTTTGGCCCAGAAGACTTTAATGTCATTCTCAGTTAAAATCATGCAACCTGTTATTTTGAACTTGATTTGACAAAGACTGTCTAAAAACTGACTTATGATGAAAAGATTATGTTGTAATCCTTCAACATAGAAAACTTTTTGAATTGTCAGATCTTCTTTTGTTAAATCCCCATAACCTTTAACTTGACCTTTGCTGTTATTGCCAAAGTTTACTGCTCCTCCAGCCTTTTCTGTGAAATTTGATAGAAAAGACTTCTGACCTGTCATGTGTCTTGAAGCTCCTGAATCTAAAAACCACACATGACAGCCCTGCAAAAACAATCAGTTAGTTTTAGGTACCCATTTTGGAATGGGTTCTTCTTTGTTAGCTTTGTTATCTGATTTAAGAAAAGTGCCTTTTACTTTCCATTCAAAATCTTTCTTTAAACACCATTTTCCTTGAACTTTTATGAAGTCAGAACATTTTCTGTTCACAAACTTGTTCAATTTCTTCTTGAAAGTTTTAAATTTGGATGTTGAAGTGTTTTCAACTTTCCTTTCTTTCACGTTAAGCTCTTTCTCATTCTTTCCTTTGATTTTAGTTTGAGGCTTCACTTCTTTTATCTTTTCTTTTCTCTGAGTTTGAGGAACAGAAACATTCTTCTTTTCTGTATTCTGAATATCTTTTCTTATAAAAGAAACAGATGTTATTGTGATTGGACATTTCTGAGAATATTGAAAAGAATCACTACCACATTGAACACAAATGAGATTTTTCTTTGCAAGTAACAACAGATCTGTACCATAAGTCTTTTCACTGTTATTGTTATTTTTCAAAGTACAGGTGCATTTATTACAAAAACTATGTGCTTTTGGTACAGAAGCAGAATTCAATCCAATCTTCTCAGAGACTCTTTTCAGATCATCTTTCCTTTTGCTTTCCTCTTTTTCTGAAAAATTCAACTTGTTTGTGTTAGAGGATGAAGTAGACGATTCACCTTTTTCATATGTACTTGATTTATTAAGGAATTTATCATTATCTTTTAGAGCATTAATCTTGATAAGATCATATTCAGCTTTCAGTTTCTCAAGCTCTGTTATTTTCTGAATAAAGACACTATTTTCTTTTAAAGCTTCTTCAAGTCTAACATCTACATCACAGTAATCATTTTCATGTTCATCAAAAGATTTCCTTAAGTCCTCAAGTTCTTGACTTACAAGATTAAATCTCTTTTCAAGTTCTAAAAAGTCTTCTGACGTTGTTTCAGAATATTCAGTTGACTCAGAATTCTGACTCTTTGAATCAGAATTCTGATTAACAGACTCAGACTTCTGACCTTCAGACTCAGAGATCTGACTTAAGCAATCAGAATTCTGATTAGAAGATTCAGATTTTTGACTAACTGTTTCAGAAACCTTACTAGTATCAAATATACTTTCTATGTCAGAATGTGAAAAACTTTGTTGTTTATTTTTGTAACTGACATTTAGAGAGTCATATTTGAATTTAGTGTCATTGTATCTTGGTTTCTCTTCTGTTGGTTTAGAAATTTCTTTCTTAACCTTATCTTCTGAAACATCTGACTTTTCTGTTTTTGATTCAGAAACTGTTTCCTTTGTCTTTTTAGAACTTGATTTCTGCAAACTATCAGAACTTGTTATATAACATGCAGGTCTGATAAAAACTTCAACAATTTCTGCAATTTTTGGTTTAGGAACTTGAAGCTTTTCAAAATCATACAAGTTGACTGGAGCTCTTTTCAAAACAACATTTTCTTCCAATCCCAATCCCTTCTTTGGATTGTAAAACCTTGTATCTTTAACATTGTTTGTTAGAAGATTTAATGTTTGCTGAGTCTGACCTCTTTTCAAATTAAGATCTTCTAATTCTTTGATTTTGGTGTACAAATTCTTTCTTTCCTCAAATAGCATATCAAACTTTATTTGTAAATCACCCTTTTCATCTTTAACTTTTGAAAGCTCATTTTTTAATTCAGAAAGCTTTTTCAACAATTCAGAATTTTCAGTTTTAACTTTCTGTTTCTCAACCTCAGATTCCTCATACTTTTCTCTTATTACTTCTTTTTCAATTCTGAATTTGTTAACCAGACTTCTTTCACCTTTTATCTGTTTTCTGAGTTTATCAAATTCAGCTTTCATGTCACCAATTTGTGTCATTAAATCAATTTCAAGTGCAAAATGTACCTCAGTGGATGACTCAGAATCAGCATCTTCAAAGTCAGAATCATCCTCATTCTTCATCTTTGCCATGTAACTCTGCATCTGTGAAAAGTGAATGCAGTCATCTTCATCTGAAGTGTAGTACAACCAATTTTCCTGTTCAGCTAACATTGCCACTTCATCATCTCTTTTCTTGGCTAGCTGAGCTTTCTTGATGTAGTAATCATAATCCTTCACACTCTTCAATTTACAATCCTTTGCATAGTGGCCAGATTTCCACATTTGAAGCACAAATCCTTTTCTTTTCTTTCTTGCTTCTCTTCTCTCTTTTCTTCTCTTCTCTCTACCTTCTTCTCATATTTACTTTCTCCTCTTTCTTCTCTTTTCTTGAAATCTGAATTTCCCTGCTCTCTCTTGTAATTTCCCTGAAATTTACCCTTTCCATACCTCTTGTTGAAAGTGTTAGTCAACAAAGCCAATTTCTCAGCCATTATTTTGATATCTTCATCTTCTTCTGATCCCTCTTCCTTATCAGATTCCTCCAGCTTTGGTATCTCAGATAGATACGCAGTCTTCTTGGGTGCTTTAACGATTTTGGACTTTGACAGAAAAGCTAACTGTTGTGCAACAATTTTCTTTTCTTCAACAACAATCTTAACAGAATCTTCATGCTGATTAAGAACACAAAATAGATCATTGAGATCTTCTTCACACATATCCTTATTCATTTGCAGACTGATAGCAAACGATGACCATTCTTAATTTAGACTGTTCAGAAACTTGTAGTTTATTTCTGACTTTGTCTTTTTCAACCCATTTCTTCTCAAATCATTCAGTATGGTGCAAAATTTACTGTACGTCTGAGTCAAACTTTCTGATTCTTTTGCCTTGAACCTTTCATAAGCATTTATGCTTTGATTTAACTTTGCTTGTATTGACCTGACAGTTCCTAACATCTGTCTTTCCAGTTCATCCCACATTTCCTTAGCAGATGATCCACTATCAATTATGTTTAGAACTTCATTTGGGACGGCCAATGTCATCAATGTGATGGCTCTTTTGTCTATAGCATGCCTGTTTTTCTGTTCTGCTGTGTATTGAGAGAAATTCTTCTTCACCCTTGTAGCATGAATTTCTGGAGTTGTCTCTGTTTCAGGAGTTGCAGCAACATCGACATAGACTTCGATAGGACCTTCTCGGATAGAAACCATTAGATTTTCATCTATGTTATCTAAGAATTGGATCATTCGGATCTTCCATTGCTGATATTCTTCAGGTATGAGAACAGGTGGCTTGGTTTCAGATCCTATGGCTAGATACTCTTTTGAAGACGTGATTGTAAGATATTTCAACAGAGAGACAAATTTGAATTTCTTGATCGAAAAACAACAATTAATTCAAGAATTGCTAAGAATTCAAGAATTAGAACTAGCAGCGGAATCGATTTTTGAACGAATCAAGAAATCTTCAAGAAATTGATCAATAACCTTCACGATCACAATCTTGAACAAATTTGTTTGTTGATTGGCTCTGATACCAATTGTAAGATCAGGATTCACTCTTACAATCAATATATCAATGTATAGAACAATAATTGAGAAGTAATATGGTCAAACCAACTTGTATTCAATGAAGAACAGATTTACAGATCTTAGAGAGAGAGTATCTCGAAGATTACAAAAGATGAATACACATATATGCGGGAAAGTTAGTTAGCGTAATAGTGCTAACGACTATATATAGTAACAGAAATACTAAAGCTACAGTACATATATGAAATACTAATAGGAACAATACACGTGTCCTAATTAGTTAACTAAATACAAAGTAAAGCATCTAGTTATAAGTTCTGAACATGTTGTTCAGAACATCTGAACATTATTCTGATTAAGCTTCTCAGAACTTCTGACTCTTCTTCTCAGACTTCTATACTTGGCAAACTTTCAGAGCAATACTTCTAAGCCTTCTTAGTCAGAACTATGACTCTTCACTTCAGAACTTCTGAGCCTTCTTAGTCATAATTCAACACTTAGTTTATTGATAAAACTCAGATCTAACAGTTCTCCTTTGCTTGGCAAAGTCCCTGACTTCTGTGGATTTGTTTGATTGATACTCCTCTTTGGTTCCCCCTTGAATGATCAGCCTCAGTAGATCAATTCAAGGTCTCCTTCTGCTCCCCTTTGACCTATGCTTGGATCAGATGTGATAAGTAAAGCATAAAACATAGGTCAAACTCTCCAGAGGTTCTGTGGGAATTGTCAGAGGCTCTGAGCAAATCCACATAAGCTATGTTGGGGATGCTTATGCGGTTTTGCTCAGATATTTCCGTTGTTTTTGAGCTATGGTTTTTGTTCGGGGTTTGGATTGGGATTGTTCCTCTGTTGTTTCGGGTGTAGGTGATGGTAGTTTGGTTTCCATCGTTGGTTTTGGTGTTGGGGAGGGAAGGTCATCTTCAGAAGTTGAAGAGAGGATTTGTACATGCTCAGTTGCAGTCTTTGGTTTAGGTGAGGGCAGGTTTTCCTGTTGTTGAGTTTTTTCCACAGAGGTGGGTGTTTCCTTTGTGGTCTTCTTCTGATGCTGGTCTTCAGGGGTTAGTGGTACTTGGGTTATACTTTTGGCAATTAATGGCGGTGCTGGCAGACCTCTGTTGGCTGTTCTCTCTGTCCTTTTCTCCCCCTCAGGATGACCTGATGGTCCATTTGAATCATTATCAGAGTCATCCTGTCCTCTTTCTGTGGTACCTTCTGCTCTGCATGACGAAGATGGCTTCTGAGGTTGGCTAGCCCCTGCTGCGATCATCTTCGCACAGAGGTCATCACAGATGCCAAGTAGATAGATAACTTCAGCTTCTGAGTTAAATCTCAGCTTTCCCATGCTTGCCTGGAAGTCTTTCACGTAGTTGGTATTTGCGGTGGTGAAGGCCTTGATGAACTCTGTCATTTCGTTCAGTATCCCCTGGCCAAGATCGTTGATTTGAGCTCGAGTCATGTAGTCAGAGGGCTTCATGGCTTGAGTGGCTCTGGTAGTCTGTTCTTGGACTTGTTCTAGGGCCCTTTTGAGATCTTCTGGTGTAAGGCCCGTAGAAGCAGGGGTTCTTGCGTACTTAAGTTGCTCAGTGAGTTCTTTGACAGAAGCCTCAAGTGCAGAGGTTGAGCTGTTTCAGGAGCAGAGGCTGTTGTAGCAGTGGTTTTCATTGATGCGTTGACATGTTTCACCTCTGTTGATAAGTTTTCAACTTTGGTGGAGAGATCGGTTAGTGCCCTGGAGGTTGTTTCTGCAAGAGTGTCAAAGAGCTTTTCAACTCTTTCAGCGAGTTGGTCATAGAGGTGACAAGGGTTTGGAACTCATCCCTTGCGACATATGGACCTGCTGTAACCTCTTGGGGAACACATTCGTCCCCAGATTTTGTTCGTGTTCCTTGGACGCCTTCTTTCGTCCCTATTTTGATGTTGAGGATGGAAGGACTTCCCTCTGATCCTCGAGCAGAGGCTTTTTGGGCCTCAAACTCTACAAAGGTTATGTCAGAGATCTGATGATGATCCACTCCAGAGGTGGGGACAGAAGAATCTCTGAGTTTGCTCGGGGACTTGTCTAGAGTCCCTTCGCCAATATGCTCTCTAGGCACCTCTGAAGAGAAGTGGGGTCCTAGGTGTGTGGGTGTGGCAGAGGAAACAAATTCCTCTGCTAGGACTTCAAATGTGATTTGGGGCAACTGATAACGAATAAGAGGAGAGTCCTTTTGAGAGGACTCCCTCTGAATGGTTTCCCCAGATATAAGTGGCACAAAGGAGGAAAGAGGTTCCTCTGTCCGGTTAGATAGGGATGGGATCGAGTCGTGCTGCTCTGTTTCAATATCTCCTTCTGCCACTAGACTGGCAGAGCTAGAAATTTGGGTTTCATTGGGAGGGGGTTGTGGTTGTGTGCCTCTTCGCTCTTCGGCATCTTTTCGGGCTTCTTCCTCTGTTAAGCAACCTAAGACAGGGGAATCTAGCCTAGACACTATCTCTACCCATGTATCCTCTGATTCTACCATCTCCTCTGTGAGATCAAGTTCTGGGTCGTAGCTGGGAGGAGAGGCAAACATGTCTGAGTTCATTCTGCCCTCTGGGGTATCTGCTTGAAGTTTCTCAGGGGTTCTGTCATTGGCCTCCAGATCAGAGTCAACTTCTGAGACAATGACATTGGGGTTTGTGGTGTTCCACTCTGGGAGGTTTTCTGCTGTCCATCTAGAGGTATCCAAGGTTGTGGTCATCGCTGTTGTCTCGAGAAATACAGCAAAGTCCATTTGCTCTGCGTATCTGATAGGAGTGGGGGAACGCAGAGTTGTTCCTGGATTTGTTCTGCTGCAGTGTCCGCTTCCTCTGCGATGGGCTGCAGAGGAGTTTTGGGTTTCTTTGCCTTCTTTCTCTTCAGTTTTGGGGCTCCCTCCTCAGAAGATTTGTCTTTTCTTTTCTTCTTTTCCTTTGGAGGAGGGGTGCAGAGGATGCAACCACTGTTGTTTCTTTTGGTGGTTGTGAGGCTTGTGCTGCACTAGTAGAGGTACCTTCTGAAAGTTTCTTGGCTTTAGAAGCCTTTTGTGTTTTGGAGGGGGTTGCTGCTGTTCTTTTGGATGTAGAAGATGCCATCTTGCTTCTCTGAAGTCGAATTTTCTCTAGTTTCTGCTCATGCTTGGTTGTAGCATGTTTCCATTCTTCTGCGCTCATCCTCTCAACTACTAATGATCCTACAGTGGATCCTAGACGCGGGGGTGTCACGGGACTCGGTTCTGGAGTTCTGTGATCGCGTATGTAAGATAACCTAAGTTCTTCATCTATCACATACGTCAGAAGTTTGGATGGCAGAGGTCGGCATAACTGGTAGCCGTTTGTGTGCTATGTAGGAGCTATTTTGGCCATTGGATATGTTTTCACAATTGTCCTTCCATTGGCCAATCATTCAGGATCAGCAGAGGTTCAAAGATGACTCCGATAGTCCTCTGAAATTGTAAGGCAGGGAGTTCTTTTGCTTTGGGGCCCTTAGCCTTCTGTGTAGAGATCCGGTGGTCGATGGTGTTGACAAGTTCTTGCATCATAAGGGCAACAAAATCCAGAGGCAAATCATAGTACACCACGTACATGATTGCCAGGATTTGATGAGAGGTTTGGTCAGGGTTGCCCACTTTGCCTATTAGGCATCTGTTGAGAATGGAAAATAAGGTGTTCCACAGAGGAGGAGAGCGGTTCCTCCTGAATTCGTTCCTTTTGGTGAGATAGGTGTTATAGCCCAACATCTCTGCGAAGTCGCAGAGCTCTCTATCTGATTGGATCTTTGCATACTCTTTTATCCCCAAAAGACCTCTGGTGGGTAAGTTGAACTCCAAGGAGAGCATAGTTCTGTTGAACTTTAGCTCAAGGTTTTCTGATCTGTCTGGATTGGATACATAGCCCATGATTTGTCTTTCTTCTTCATTGTAATAGCAGCTCTGCCAGAACTGGTTCAGGTATCTGGCAGGGATTTGGGTGACATTCTTGGTTAGTAGAGTGTTCATGGGGTGGTTTTCCAGGATATTTAACAATACAGCATGTTCATCCCCAAAAGCTGTTCTTGAGGGAACAAGAAAATGGTTATTTGGTTTAAAGGGAAGGGATTTTTCGAACTGGTCATGGTCTAAGAAATACTGTAGGTGTGTGGTCGGAGCAAAATCCACTGTTTCGCCGCCGTATGCTTGTTCCAGATTTTCGGCCATGGATGGATGTTGAGAGTGCTCAGACTGAGCAGGGGAGGTCGCTAGAGAGTTTCTAGTGGAAGCCATTGATGATTTCTTACAGAGACGGAGTAGAAAATAAAGAAGTTGCAGGTTTTGCAAAGGTCGCCGGAGTAAATGGTGAGAGAATATCGTAAAAGATGAGGAAGAAGAGTAAATTGGGTTTTTATAGTGGGTTAAATCGCCAGAATTCGAAAGGGTAAATAGTGGGAAATGAATGTTATTTGGGGTCCGCAATCGAGTACACCAACTGTAATCGACGTTTCAGAGGAACGTGTTGCACGCACGTCCAATGAAATCGTTCCACGTCAGAAGTGTCAGAGCACGATGAGACGTCGTGCGGCGCCCATTAATGTGAGGTGTGTGGGCGTCTCTGTACACGGAAGTCTGTCACTTTCAGAAATAACCTGCACCTTACAGAACCCTTTAAAAAGCCCAAGTAGCAGGATCAACAGAGGCTCTGTGGTGGAATGAGCTCTGTGATCTGAAACCTTCTCCCAGTATCTCTTTGCTTGCACCCTTACCAAAATCGTTTGAAAAGCAATTGGAGTGATCGATAGAGTTTCCGTACGAGATTTGCAGTTACAGAGGCTCTGACTTACAGAGGCTCTATGACTGAAAATTTCTAATTAGGAGAGGCTCATAAAGATTTTTGATCATCCAAAGTTTTGACAGTATGAAACTGTGTTTTTAGGACATGTTTGGAAATTGGTGTCCTAGAAAACTGTTTTAGAAAATGGATTTGTGCGAGATACTGACTCTTTGGTTCTCCTTTGCTCGGCAAAGTCCCTGACTTCTGTGGATTTGTTTGATCAATACTCCTCTTTGGTTCCCCCTTGAATGATCAGCCTCTGTAGATCAATTCAAGGTCCCCTTCTGCTCCCCTTTGACCTATGCTTGGATCAGATGTGATAAGTAAAGCATAAAGCATAGGTCAAACTCTCCAGAGGTTCTGTGGGAATTGTCAGAGGCTCTGAGCAATTCCACAGAAGCTCTGTCGGGTATAGAACTTTTAATGATCAAGAATTTACATACTTAAAGATTGAAATATATACATATTTATAGGAAGATTAAGTCTCACTTGCAGGGAGATTAACTCATGTTTAGCATACCTAACTAACCCACCAAGAAAAGAAATATTTTCTCATCGAGTGCCTTGGTGAATAAGTCCGCAAGTTGAAATTCTGGTGACACAAACTACATCTCGATTGTGCCTTGTTCAACATGATGTTTCAAGAAGTGGTACCGAATATCAATGTGCTTCGTTTTAGAGTGCTGTACCGGATTGGCAGAGATCGCAATGTCACTCTTTGAGTCACATAGGATGGGGATCTTGTGAATGTCAAGACCATAGTCCTTTAGCTGAGTTCGCATCCACAGAACCTGGGAGCAACAGCTAGCAGCAGCAACGTATTCGGCTTCTGCTGTAGATGTGGACACACAATTTTGCTTCTTTGAAGTCCAGCTGACTAACTTACCACCCAAGAATTGGCAACTCCCAGAGGTACTCTTTCGGTCAAGCTTACATCCTCCGTAGTCTGAATCTGTATAAGCCATGAGATCAAAGCAAGAGTTCATTGGATACCAGAGGCCAAGATTCTTGGTTCCCTGTAGGTATCTAAAGATCCTCTTTACAGCAAGTAGGTGGGATTCCTTAGGGTTAGCTTGATATCTTGCACAGAGGCATGTGGCATACATTATATCTGGTGTACTGGATGTTAAGTATAAAAGAGACTCAATCATGCCTCTATAGAGCTTGCACTGTACAGACTTTCCTCCTGGATCTGAGTGTAACTTAGATCCAGTGGACATGGGGGTCTTCATGACAGAGGCATCAAAGAGTTTGAACTTGGAAAGAATGTCAGAGACATATTTTACTTGATTTATAAAAATTCCCTCTTATGATTGTTTGACTTGGAGTCCTAGGAAGAAGTTTAATTCTCCCATCACACTCATTTCAAACTCGCTCTGCATGAGTTTCTTAAAATTAGTGCAATGTTGTGCATTGGAAGAGCCAAAAATAATATCGTCCACATATATCTGCACAAGCAGCATCTCTTCACCTTTTCTCTTATAGAAAAGAGTAGTGTCGGTGGTACCTCTTTCGAAATCATTACCAAGGAGAAAGGTTGAAAGTCGCTCGTACCATGCTCTTGGAGCCTGTTTCAGTCCATACAGAGCTTTATCAAGGTAGTAGACATGGTTTGGGTACTTGGCACTTTCGAACCCCGGTGGCTGTTGGACGTATACTTCCTCTTGTATCTTACCATTTAGAATAGCGGATTTGACATCCATTTGAAAAACCTTAAAACCTCTGTGGGCTGGGAAGGCTAAGAAGATTCTTATTGCTTCGAGTCGTGCGACAGGGGCAAAGGTCTCATTGTAATCAATCCCTTCAGCTTGGTAGTATCCCTTGGCCACCAATCTCTCCTTATTTCTGATGACCACCCCGTCCTCGTCCTTCTTGTTTCTAAAGATCCATTTTGTTCCTATAGCTTGTTTCCCTCTTGGTAGAGGAACTAAGGTCCATATTTTGTTTCTCTCAAACGGAAGAAGCTCTTCTTGCATTGCTTCTACCCAGTTTGGATCATCTAGGGCTTCAGAAACTCTTTTTGGCTCGGTCATACTAATAAAATTTGTAAAGAAACAAAAGTTAGCACTAGTTGATCTCGTCTTTACTTTATCTGAAAGACTGTCGATGATTTGGCTTTGAGGATGGCTCTTCGTCCACTTGGTCATCCTTAGGAGATGGTTATTAGCATCATCTAGTTGAACTTCTGTGGTTGAACACAATGGTTCTGGTGCAACCTCTGTTTCCTCTGGTATTGCTTCCTCTGTTGCTGGAGTAGGTATTTCCAGTGCCTCTGTAGTGGTATTCTTGGTTACATCATCTTTTGTTTGCTCCCCCTCGACGCTTGCATCTGCACAATTAATGGAAGAGGGTGAAGTATTTGAGGGACCAGTCAGAGATATACCTGAATCAGTCTAGTAGACAGAAGATGTTTCTCCAGAGGCTCTAAGGGCTCCAGCAGAGGGATCAATATCATCATGGAACATCTCTTCAAATAGCAGATTTAGTTCTGCTTTTCTTGTCTTGGAGATGCCAGAGGATTCCTTTTTCAGCCCGAGTTCTGAACTGATTTGTTCATAAGTCTTTTGAAAGGAATCGTCAAAAGAGACATTGATACTCTCCACAATAGATCGGGTCCGCAGAAGGTAAACTCTATAGGCCTTGGAAGTGGCAGAGTACCCAATGAACTTGCCTTCGTCTGCTTTAACATCAAACTTTCCCCTAGTCTCTCTGTCATTGAGGACAAAGCACTTGCATCCAAATACATGGAAGAACTTGATGTTTGGTCTTCTTTGATTGATCAAATGGTACGGTGTTTTGATGTGTCTCTTCACTATTGTTGACCGATTCTGGGTGAAACAAGCGGTTGACACAGCTTCTGCCCAGAATGATGTGGGCAATCCAAATGTTGTCAGCATTGTTCTTGCAGCCTTCACAAGCGTGTGGTTTTTGCGTTCGACCACGTCGTTCTGTTGTGGGGTGCGTGCAACATAGAAGTTCTGAGATATGCCTTCTTCTGTAAGATAAGCTTCAATGACAGAGTTTTTGAATTATGTGCCATTGTCGCTTCTTAGATTTTGAATCCTGCACTCATAAAGAACCTGGATTCTTTTCATTAGATTAATCAGAATGTTGGGAACATCTGATTTCTTTCTGACAAATTCCACCCATGTATATCTTGAATATTCGCCAATCAACACTAGTATATACTTCTTGCCACCTAGGCTCTGTGTAGCGATTGGACCGCAGAGGTCAACATGAAGCATGTACAGAGGCCTAGGGTAGCACACATCAGTCTTGCCTTTATGGGAAACTCTCTTTAGTTTTCCCATTTCGCAAGAAGAGCACAAATGATCTTTGCTAAATTTGACATTAGGCAGACCTTTAGCTAGATCAAGTTTAACAAGTGTATCTAGAGTATGAAAGTTTAGATGGCAGAACCTGTTATGCCATAACCAAGCTTCTTCGTTTTTGCAAGCAACAAGACAGAGCTTTTCCTTTTTATTCTTGACACTGAAGTTCATGAGGTACATATCACCCTTTCGTTCGGCTTGCAGAAGTTCAACTCCAGTATCTTCCCCTTGTAGAGAGCAGAAAGTTCTTTTGAACATGAAATCGAAACTCGTATCGCAAAGTTGGATAACACTGAGAAGATTGTGCTTAAGGCCATCCACATATGCAACTTTGCATACGGTTATATTTTCTTTCTTAATGACTCCATAGCCTTTTATATACCCCTTCTTATTATCTCCAAAGGTAACTGATCCTCCTCCAAGTTTGTCTTTATAAGAGGATAGTAGACCTCTGTCGCCAGTCATGTGCCTTGAGCACCCAGAATCTAGGTACCATATTGGCACATACTGCTTCTGCAACATAATCAGAGATTTTTAGGTACCCATTTCCAAGTGGGTCCAATTTTGTTAGGGGTCTTCAAGGTTGCCTTGGCATCCTTGGGTTTGGTTTTAGCTTCTGTTGAAGAACCATTTTGTTTCTTCTTACCCTTGAATTTTGCATTCTTTTTGGGTTTAGAGAGGAAACAGTGAGGACTAGAGAAGTGTTGGTTCAGTTGATGCATAAGTTCGAAGAAATGACAATAATTGATATGCGAAGAAATTTGCTTAAACTTTTCCTTAAAATTACTAAACATTGGCACAGAGGCTTTATGATTACATTCTTTCCTAGCTTTAGACTTCCTATTACAAGAAGAATTATCTAGGCTGGATTGCATTTTTGAAAATTCTCTCTTGGGAGTACCCTTCTGTTGTGCCAATCCTCTGTGGTGAACTTCTGTCGATTTCACTGTCACAAAAGCAAAAGATTTTTTATTTTCAACCCATTTACCTTTTTGTTGCCAAGTTAATTTTTCTTGAAATGGCCTAAAAGGTTTTGGAGATTTTGAACTTTGATAGGACATTTCCTTTGTTGTTTGAATTTTTCAAGCTCAAGAGAGGTTTTTGCTTGTATACACATGTCCAAAAAGTCCGGACAGATAAGAACACTTGTGATTTTCTTCTTTGGAGGAATGGTTCTGTTAAGAATTCCAGAAGGGAGATTTAAATCCCTCTGATTCACAAGGAACTATCTCTGACTCATTAGAGTCAGTCTCAGATTCGTAAGAGGAATAATCATCCTCATATACAGAGGTTAAATCATAGAGACCTCTGTTGCTAGAGGCAGGGCTTTCTGAGCATGTGCCATACTCACTTTCTTCCTTTCTTTTGGAAATATCTTCCAAGTCAATAGAAGTATTCATCAAGATTTCTTCAGAGAGATTTTGTTTGTCAGAGGGTGTACCAAGCTTTTCATAAAAGTTGTTTTTGCCAATTTCCATTAACTCATTTTCTGAAATATGTTGCGGTTTTTCTTCTGAAGAAGTAGGCATAAACTCAGGTGCCTCTGCCGATAGCTTCTTTTCAGACTCTATCATGCAGACAAATGCAACTGGGGTCTGAGTCTCAGGGTCACCAAACTTGAAGATTCCTATCTGTTCTTGAGTTTTCAGATGTCTCTTAGGTTCGGAGTATCTTTTGACAGAGGCTGAGGGTGACAAATTTGCGTTTTGATACCACACATTTATCATCTTCAGAGGTTTCCTCTTGTGAGGTTCCCCGAAGATTTTCTGCCTTTTGCTTACAAAGAGTAGATTTGGAATACCTGGTTTTCTTGTACTTCCAATACAAAACAGAGAAGACAGGGACTTGTCTCTTTTGGTTCCAGTATAGGGATCTATATCACAGAAGCCAATTCCCCTTCTTCCTATTTGTGTATTAACCTTTTCGTATACCTTTTGTGCATCTTGATACTTCTTAATTAAAAGATCTCTGCTGAGTAGGTCTGGATGAAGGACTTCTCTTTCCTTTTGAAAGAAGCTCTTAAGAGCAAGAATATTCATTCTATTGCTCTCATTATCCAAAACTTCCTTTGTTTTACTTTAAGGGCAGAATTGAGATCTGAAATCTTTTCTTTTAAAGGATTTAGATTTTTATGCCAATTAGTTTCAATCTCTTCCTTTTCTAAAGATATTTTTGCCTTTTCTTGAGTGAGAAGTTTGGCTTCTCTCTCAAAGAATGCAAGCTTTTTCTGAATATCAGCACAAGTCTTTTTAAGTTCAGGGTAATCTTCTATCAGTTTAAGCAGATTAACTTCAGTTTCATTAGAGGTAGAGTCAGAAGTGGATACCTCACTGTCAGAGTCTGAGGAGCTGACTTCTGCCATCCCGCAGAACAGGGCGTTCTTCTTCTCACCTTCGTCAGAGGATTCAGCTGACATCCAGTTTTCTTGCTCCACCATGAGCGACTTCTAAGCGTAGTACTCTGCCTTCTTCTTATAAAAGGTAGAGTCTCTTTGTGGGCGATTGGGTTTGCTCCTGCAGTCTGCTGCATAGTGGCCTGGCTTGCCATAGTTAAAACATCCCTGCTTCTAGGGTGCATTTCCAGCTCTGTCACTTGACCTTTGTTGGTCACCACCTCTGTCACCTCTGTCATTTGACCTCTGTTGGTCACTAGAACTTTCTCTTCCCTAGTTCCTCGATTCATACTTCTCACCCCGATCATCTCTCCTATCACGTTCATACCCAGTCTTCTTTCGGTAACCTCTGCTGCCAAACTCTCTTGTCAATAAAGCTAAAGATTTAGCTATCGAGGCCATGGTTGCCCCTTCTTCATCCACCAGCTCTTCCTCCTCACTATCCACCACCAGTACCTTCTTCTTTTTCTCCTTCTTCTCTTCCACAGATTTCTCCTTCTTAGGCTTTTCTTTCGCCTCTGTTGCCTTGCCAGCCAGTGCAAGGGGTCCACCCGTTTGGACCTTTGTCTGGGCTATCTGAGCTTCTTGTTCGGCCAATGTTCCGTAGAGATCCGACAGAGTCCAGGTGTCCAAGTCCTGATTTGTTTGTAGGGACATAACATTGTTCTCTTCAGAGGTTCTGTGGATCCCGAACTTCTTGCACTTTTTGATTAGCGAGTTGAATCTGTCGTAGGTTGATTGCATAGATTATGTTGGAAGAGCTTTGAAAGCATAGTACTCATTGATACATTGAGCCCTACGATTCT
The DNA here is from genome assembly GCA_033807775.1 of Saussurea involucrata. NCBI lineage: Eukaryota > Viridiplantae > Streptophyta > Magnoliopsida > Asterales > Asteraceae > Saussurea > Saussurea involucrata. Next base: position 19,751,784 of record CM066326.1, read on the forward strand.
TCTGAGTCTTAGCTCCACCTACTAACTATTTTTCAAGTTCTTTCCACAGATCGTATGCAGATTCACATGCGTCCAGAGACTGAAGGAGGTCATTTGGAATGGCCATTATCAGAAGTCGCTTGGCCTTCTGAGCAAGTTCATATTTCTCCCAGTCCGGAGCAGACCATTTGTTCATCGCCTTTGGTTTTTCATACTCAGGAACCTCTGGGGTATCGTCTGTGGCAAGTACCATTGGTACTGTGACCATGGGAACATAAGGAGGGTTGTGGATATATGTAAGGAGCTCTTTGTCAGAACCCTCAAAGAAGTGGATCATGCGGATTTTCCATTGGGGGTACTCATCTCTGAGCAGAGTTGGGGGCTTGGATAAAGAACCAGCAGTAAAAAAGTTGGTAGCGTTCGCCATTTTTAAGCAGTTTTGAGAAATATCAGAAAACAGAGTATGAAGATATGTTCTTCAAATTATGGGACAGATTCTTCGAAATGAGTTTAGAGCTTTGAAAACTTGAACAATGCACTTAATGGAAAATTTTAACCGAAGAAACAGTGCCTATTAATTTACTAGAGTCGAACAAGTGGAGAATAGGAGAAAAACAGGGGCTGTTTTAAAAAAGAATGAAGAACATGTCAAATTCAGTCCAGATATCTACCAAAAAGAGTCGAGATCATTGTTAGAGTGGATCCTTTGATATTGAAAATCAAAGTCTGCTCTGATACCAATTGTTGATCCCAATATAAGACTCAACAATGATATTAATCTCGATAGTTCAAACAGTTAAATATACGGAAGTTTTTTTAGAAGAACTAAAGAGAAATACTCGGTAGAAAACACACACATAATCAATTAAGTAAACAGTAAAAAGACAAGAGTTTAGCTCAACAATTTACTTCTATTCAATTCTCTCAAGAACACCAAGAACACCAAGAACACCGTAAGTGTGTGATACGAAATGATATGCTCTAATCTGGTGTGTGTGTGTGTGTGTAGTGCTAAAGTTACTTTAAAAGCTCTACAAGAGCCTTCTATTTATACTACATTACAGGGGACAAGTTGGAGACCGGAAGTATTAAGGTACAAAGACAGGATCGTGGGACTGAAACAGGTACAACGTTAATGTAGTGTGCCGCCAACTGTGAAGGCAGTAACCCAACAGAGGTGGACACGTGGAATGTGCAGGGCACGCCTTGTAAGAATGATCTTCAGAGTCTTCGTACAGCAGAGGAACGTGAGAGGCACGATTGTCTTTGTCTTTATCATCAAGTATCTTCAATCTTCAAGTCTTCATACCACAGAGGCTCTGTGGCCTTGTCCTCTGAAAGTCTTCTACAGAATGGGTTGCTCTTGGTGTCTCGGCAGAGGCTTTGTCGATGATCTATACATAGCCTATTTTTCAATACTTCTTAAACATAGAAGTTGGAGCTAACAGGTTCCTCACAATTTCAAATTTCTCCCACCAAACCTCTCCTAAACCAACTTCATCTCTCAAACTTGTGATTTTTGCCCCAATCAGTTTCCGATCCTCGCTCAAATCATAAGTATGTGTTCTAATCTATGGCTATTCGAAATAGTTGCTTGAAATCGGCCTAATCTGTCATGAAATCGATCGATTTGATAATGTTTTTTGCTCGGCGCCGACTAGGGTTTCCCGATCCTGCGGTTCGCGAAATCGGTCTCCAATCGACCTTCGATTGTTCGACTCTGCCTTTCCATCGACAGATTAACTCGATTTCGACTCCGGTTTATGCATCGATTTAGTCGATTTTTTGGTTCAGTTCGATCGCAAACCCGTTGTGGGTATCCCAGATTGCGTTTTGGGGTATCGAAGTCCCGGTCTCAATCGAGTTTCGGGCTCCGCCTCTCCCGGATCCGGTTCCGGTTCTTTGTTGAATCCCGGTTTGTTATGTCCCGGTTTGATGAGTTCCGGTTCCGGTATGCTTTGGTTCCGGATCAGTTTCCGGGTCCCGGTTCCGATACCGGTTTCCGGATTCCATTCTAGGTCCTCCATTCCGGTTCCGGATCATATTCATACCGGGAACACTGTTTCATTATTTTTTTTAAATTTAATCTGTTTGGTAGTGAGTTATCCAATTGCAATTATACACTCACTCCGGGCTTGTTAAGACCCGGGAAGTGACCTGTTTCGGACCGTCATTGACTCTCGATTTTCTCAATTCCGAGAATACGAGCCCCAAAACATGCGCTTGGTTTGGATATGCCATTGAAACTCAACACCATTCATGTCTTTAACGGGTAATCTCATGGCTCAACCGAACCAACCACAAGGCGATGCCCCGCTCCTACCCGTTGGTCCAAACTTACCGATCCAACTGAACAACTTCCATTTGAACACGGCCAACATCATTTGCCAATGTCATGTCTGTTAGCTCCAACTTATGTGTTTAAGAAGTATTGAAAAATAGGCTAAGTATAGATCATCGGTAGAGCCTCTGCCGAGACACCAATAGCAACCCATTATGCAGAAGACTTTCAGAGGACAAGGCCACGGAGCCTCTGTCACCCTTGACAGAGCCTCTGTGGTATGAAGACTTGAAGCTTGAAGATCCTTGAAGATAAAGACAAAGATAATCGTGCCTCTTACGTGCCTCTATTGTACGAAGATTCTGAAGATCATCCGTACAAGGCGTGCCCTGCACATTCCACGTGTCATCCTCTGATGGGTTACAGCCTTTCCAGTAGGCGGCGCACAACATTAACGTTGTACCAGGATTCAGTCCTACGACCCTGTCTTTGTACCTTAGTACTTCCTGTCTCCAACTTGACCACTGTAAAATAGTATAAATGGGAGGTCTCTACCAGACCTGAAATGGTAACTTTTGCAGTACACATACACACCTGATTAGAGCTTATCTTGCTATATCACACACACTTACGGTGTTCTTGGTGTTCTTGAAAGAATTAAACATAGATGGATTGTTGAGCTAAACTCTTGTTATTTACAGTTTATCTTCTATATTCTTGTGTGTGTAATCTACCATTCTCGTCAACATAAATTTCTAATATTACGCTTCCGCGTCTACATCGTTTTACTCTATTTTTAAGCATTTATCTTTGATATATCATTGTTGAGTCTTATTGTGGGATCAACAATTGGTATCAGAGCAAACTTTGATTTTTAATATCAAAGGATCCACTCTAACAATGATCTCGACTCTTTTTGGTAGATATCTGGACTAATTTTGACCTGTTCTTCATTCATTTTAAAACAACCCCTGTTTTTCTGCTATTTTCGACTTATTCGACTCTAGTAAAATAATAGGCACTATTTCTTCGGTTAAATCTTTCCATTAAGTGCATTGTTCAAGTTTTTAAAGCTCTAAACTCATTTTGAAGAGTCTGTCCCATCATCTAAAGAACATATCTTCATACTCTGTTTTCTGATATTTCTCAAAACTACTCAAAAATGGCGAATGCTGCCAACTTCTTTACTGCTGGTTCATTAACCAAACCCCCAACTCTGCTCAGAGATGAGTATCCCCAATGGAAAATCCGAATGATCCACTTCTTTGAGGGTTCTGACAGAGAACTCCTCACATATATCCACAACCCTCCTTATGTTCCCATGGTAACAGTACCAAGGGTACCTGCCACAGATGATACTCCAGAGGTTCTTGAGTATGAAAAACCAAAGGCGATGGACAAATGGTCTGTTACAGACTGGGAGAAATACGAACTTGCTCAGAAGGCCAAGCGACTTCTGATAATGGCCATTCCAAATGACCTCTTCCAGTCTCTGGACGCATGTGAATCTGCCCACGATCTGTGGAAGGAACTCGAAAAGCAACTGGAAGGTGGAGCTAAGACTAAGAAGAATCGTAGGGCTCAATATATCAATGAGTACTATGCTTTCAAAACTCTACCGACAGAATCTCTGTAGTCAACTTACGACATATTCAACTCGCTGATCAACAAGTGCAAAAAGTCCGGGATCCACAGAACCTCTGAGGAGAACAACATCATGTTCCTCAAGAGCCTAAACGACGAATGGCTCCAGTTGTCTATGTCCCTACAAACAAATCGGGACTTAGACACCTGGACTCTGTCGGATCTCTACGGAGCACTCGCTGCACAAGAACCCCAAATTGCTCAGTCGAAAGTCCAAACTGGTGGACCCCTTGCACTGGTTGGCAAGGCTACAGAAGCGAAGGAAAAGCCAAAGAAGGAGAAAGTTGTGGAAGAGAAGAAGGAGAAAAAGAAGAAAGTGCTGGTTGTGGATAGTGAGGAAGATGAGCTGGTGGATGAAGAGGAGGCAACGATGGCCTCGATAGCTAAATCTTTAGAATTACTAACGAGAGAGTTTGGCAGTAGAGGATACCAGAAGAAGACCGGGTATGAACGTGATGGGAGAGATGATCGGGGTGAGAAATATGAATCGAGGAACCAGGAAAGAGAAGGTTCAAATGACCAACAGAGGTCAAATGACAGAAGTGGTGATCACCAGCAAAGACAAGGTGATAGAGCTGGAAATGCACCACAGAACTAGGGATGTTTTAACTGTGGCAAGCCAGGCCACTATGCAGCATACTGCAGGAGTAAACCCAATCGCCCACAGAGAGACTATATTTTCTATAAAAAGAAGGCAGTGTACTACGCTCAGAAGCTGCTCATGGTGGAACAAGAAAACTGGTTGTCCGACGAATCTTCTGATGAAGGCGAGAAGAAGAAGGCCATGTTCTGTGGGATGGCAGAAGTCATCTCTTCCGACTCTGACAGCGAGGTATCCACTTCTGACTCTTTCTCTAATGAAACTGAAGCTAATCTGCTTAAATTGACAGAAGAACACAATGACCTTAAAAAGTCTTGTGCTGATATTCAGAAAAAGCTTGCCTTCTTTGAGAGAGAAGCCAGACTTCTCACTCAAGAAAAGGCAAAAATATCTTTAGAAAAGGAAGAGATTGAAACTAATTGCCATAAAAACCTAAATCCTTTAAAAGAAAAGATTTCAGATCTCAACTCTGCCTTAAAAGCTAAAACAAAGGTACTTATGGATAATGAGAGTGATAGAGTAAATACACTTACTCTTAAGAACTTCTTTCAAAGAGAAAGAGAAGTCCTTCATCAAGACATACTCAGCAGAGACCTTTTAATTAAAAATATCAAGACACACAGAAGGTGTACGAAATGGTAAATACACAAATAGGAAGAAGTGGAATTGGCTTAAGTGAAATAGATCCCTTTAATGGAACCAAAAGAGACAAGTCTCTGTCTTCTCTGTTTTATATTGGACGTACAAGAAAACCAGGCTTTCCAAATCTACTCTCTGTAAGCAAAAGGAAGAAAATCTCCGGAGAACCTCACAAGAGGAAGCCTCTGAAGATGATAAATGTGTGGTATCAAAACACAGACTTATCACCCGCAGCCTCTGTCAAAAGGGAATCCAAACCAAAGAAATATCAGAAAAATCAGGATCAGATAGGAATCTTCAAGTTTGGTGACCCTGAGACTCAGACCCAGGTTGCCTTTGTCTGCATGATTGATTCTGAAAAGAAACTATCGGCAGAAGCACCTGAGTTTATGCCTGCTACTTCAGAAGAAAAACTGCAACACATTTCTGAAAACGAGTTGATGGAAATTGGCGAAAACAACTTTTATGAAAATCTCTATGCACCCTTTGTCGAACAAAATCTCTCTGAGGAAATCTTGATGAATACTTCTGTTGACTTATTCCAAAAGAAAGGAAGAAAGTGAGTATGGCACATGCTCAAAAAGTTCTGCCTCTAGCGATATAGGTCTCTGTGATTCAACCTCTGTGTATGAGGATGATTCATCCTCTGATGAATCTGAGACTGACTCTAATGAGTCAGAGAAAGTTCCTTGCGAGTCAGACGGATTTAAACTTCCCTCTGGAATTCTTAACAGAACCATTCCTCTAAAGGAGAAAATCACAAGTGTTCCTATCTGCCCGAACTTTCTGGACATGTGTATACAAGCAAAAACCTCTCTTAAGCTTGAGAAAATCAAACAAGAAAAAGAAATGTCTTCTCATTGTTCAAAAGCTCCAAAACCTTTTAGGTCATTTCAAGAAAAATTTACTTGGCAACAAAAAGGTAAATGGGTTGAAAATAACAAGTGTTTCTCTTCTGTGACAGTGAAATCGACAGAAGTTCACCACAGAGGATGGGCTCAACAGAAGGCTACTCCCAAGAGACAATTTTCAAAACATCAATCTAGCCTAGATAGGTCTTCTTGTAATAGGAAGTCTAATGCTAGGAAAGATTGTAATAATAAAGCCTTTGTGCCCATATTCAGTGTTTTTAATGAAAAGTTTAAGCAAATCTCTTCCCATATCAATTATTGTCAATGCTTCGATCTTATGTATCATCTGAACCAACACTTCTCCAGCCCTCACTGTTTCCTCTCTAGACCCAAAAGGAATGCAAAATTCAAAGGGTAAGAAGAAACAAGATGGTTCTTCGAAAGGAGTTAAACCCAAACCTAAGGATGCTAAGGCAACCTTAAAGAACCCTAACAAACCTGGACCCATTCGGAAATTGGTACCTAAAAGTCTCTGATTATGTTGCAGAAGTAGTATGTGCCGATATGGTACCTAGACTCCGGGTGCTCAAGGCACATGACTGGCGACAGAGGTCTACTATCCTCATATAAAGACAAACATGGAGGATTAGAGGAGGATCAGTTCCTTTGGAGATAACAAGAAGGGGTACATAAAAGGCTATGGAGTCATAAAGAAATAAAATATAACCGTATGCAAAGTTGCATATGTGGATGGCCTTAAGCACAATCTTCTCAGTGTAAGCCAACTTTGCGATACTGGTTTTGATGTTATGTTCAAAAAAACTTTCTGCTCTCTGCAAGGTGAAGATACAGGAGTAGAACTTCTGCACGCCGAAAGAAAATGTGATCTGTACCTTATGAACTTCAATTTCAAGAACAAAGGTGACAAGCTCTGCCTTGTCGCTTGCAAGAACGAAGAAGCTTGGTTATGGCATAACAGGTTCTGCCATCTAAACTTTCACACTCTAGATAAACTAGTTAAGCTTGATCTGGTTAAAGGTCTGCCCAATGCCAAATTTAACAAAGATCATTTGTGTTCTGCCTGCGAAATGGGAAAACTCAAGAGAGCTTCCCATAAAGGCAAGACTGATGTGTCTTGCCCTAGGCCTCTGTACATGCTTCATGTTGACCTCTGCGGTCCCATTGCTACACAGAGTCTGCGTGGCAAGAAATATATACTAGTGTTGATTGATGAATATTCAAGATATACGTGGGTGGAATTTATCCGAAAGAAATTAGATCTTCCAAGCATTCTGATCAATCTAATGAAAAGAATTCAAGTTCTTTATGAGTGCAGGATTCAAAAGCTAAGAAGCGACAATGGCACATAATTCAAAAACTCTGTCATTGAAGCTTACCTTACTGAAGAAGGCATCTCGCAGAACTTCTCTGTTGCACGCACTCCACAACAGAACGGCGTGGTCGAATGCAAAAATCGCACGCTTGTGGAGGCTGCAAGAACAATGCTTACAGCATCTGGATTGCCCACGTCTTTCTGGATAGAAGTTGTTTCAACAGCTTGTTTCACCCAGAATCGATCAACAATAGTGAAGAGGCACATCAAAACAACGTACCATTTGATCAATCAAAGGAGACCAAATATCAAATTCTTCCATGTATTTCGATGCAAGTGCTTTGTCCTCAGTGACAGAGAAACTAGAGGGAAGTTTTATGTGAAGGCAGATGAAGGGAAGTTCATCGGGTACTCTGCCACTTCTAAGGCCTACATAGTTTACCTTATGCGGACCCGATCAATTATGGAGAGTATCGATGTTTCTTTTGACGATTGTTTTCAAAAGACTTCTGAACAAATCAGTTCAGAACTCGGACTGAAAAAGGAATCCTCTGGCATTTCCAAGACAAGAGAAGCAGAACTAAACCTGTTGTTTGAAGAAATGTTCCATGATGGTATTGATCCCTCTGCTGGAGCTACCAGAGCCTCTGGAGAAACATCTTATGCCGACCAGACTGATTCAGGTATATCTCTAACTGGTCCATCCAATACTTCACCCTCTTCCATTAATCATGCAGATGCAAGTGTCGAGGGGGAGCAAACAGAGGATGATGTAAAGAAATATACCACTACAGAGGCACTGGAAATACCTACTCCAGTTACAACAGAGGAAGCAATACCAGAGGAGAATGAGGATTCAGTCTCAATGTCCTCAGAGGAATCAATCCCAACTCTTATCGAAATACCACGACAAGCTGAAACACCTTGCTCAAGCACAGAAGTACCATCTACAACAGAGGTTGCACCAGAACCATCGTGTGCAACGACAGAAGTTCAACTCAATGATGCCAATGGCCATCTCCTAAGTATGATAAAGTGGACAAAGAGCCATCCTCAGAGCCAAATTGTTAGGACAAATATGTCTTCAAGATTTAATCTTGATTTATAGAGTCAAAGTCAATGTATTTAGTCTTGTGTAGAAAGTCAAAGCTAGCTTATTTCCTTAATATGTCTTAGGGTATATAAGGCTTTGTTTAGACTTTCTTTGTAAGCTTTTGGTCATAACTCATATCTTGTAACATTGAGAGCCGACATAATAGATCTACTTTCTCTCTCTACTCTCTCTCTAGAATTTCTCTCTAATCTTGATAGATCTTGGATTAACAATTGGTATCAGAGCTGGATTCGAGATTCAGAGGAGATTTTATGTGATCAATCACGAAAAATTTGACTAATTCTTCAAGAGAATTCGATTGAGTTTCTTGATTCTTCAAGAAAATCAAATTTTCTTGAAATTTGTTCAAATTTTTATGATTCTTGATCTAGTTGCTTGAAGATTTGGTTCTTTGGATTCGTTTTACTGTTTAGAGCATCTTTCATTCAAGAATCGAGAGCTAATTCGAAGGATTTCAAGATCAATTTTGCACTTTTCTGAGTTTTTGGTATGTTCGCAGGTTTCTACTGTTCGATCGATTCAATTTATGATTAAGACGTTTTCAGAGGTTTGTGTATGAAGATGAAGTGTTCGAATTTAGATTTCGAATTGATCTGCACTGTTTCATTTCAGTGATTTTGAGTTTTATGTGATTTCTGTCGTTTTTGAAAGTATATCGCAAGATCTGCATTTCTCGCAACCTTCATCATACTTTTCGCAACATTCATACTTCTTCTCGCAAGCTTCATCAAGTTCAGTGTTGTTCATCATCTAAGTCCACTTTTCTCATAGCTTCTCGCTACCTTCTGCTGCGAAAACCTTACTTTTCGCAACCCTCTGACCCGAATAGTCAATCTTTTCGCAAGCTTCTTTTGCGAAAAGTAATCCTTCAGATTCCCACTTCCAGCCCAAGTCTACTTTTCGCAACCATTGCTTGCGAAATCCTCATTTCTCGCAACCGTTGCTTGCGAATTTCTCATTTCTCGCAACGTTGCTTGCAATTATTTTGAGAAAAATTTTTATACTGAAATTTTTTCTATAGTGTATTTCATACACGTTAAGAGTTTTTCAAGAAAAAGTTTTATATAATGTTTTTTAATTCTTCAAACATGAAGCGGCTTCCAGTGTTGTTCAAAGAATCTGATTTTGAACTATGGAGAGTCTCGTTCATCGATTTTATTGCAAGTAGAGAAAATGGTGAAAATATGATACAATCTTTCACTGAAGGCCCAATGATCAGAACTGGCAAAGATTTTACAGAAGAAGAGATTAACAGAATGAAAGCCGACAAGGAAGCTTCATCCAACTTGATCTTCGCACTTTACAAACTTCCACAACACATCTTCAAACACGTTGAATGTTTCAAAAATAATCCAATGCTTATGTGGAACGAGTTAACAAAGCAAATGCTTGGATCTGAAGTTGCCATTAAGAGAAAGGAAGAAGAAAAGAAAGCTGAAAAAGAGGATGCGGAACAGAAATCTTCAAATGCTGAAAATGAGGAACTCAAGAAAAAGGTTATTGAACTTACAAAGAAGTTGTCTGAAACGGAAAAGTTGCTAAAAGAGGAAAGAGAAAATCTCAGAAAAGAAAGAGTTGCTCGTTCAGATGACAAAAAGCAAATTCTTTCTCTTTCTCAGAAAGTTTCTGAATTTGAAAAGACTTCAATTTCTGAGAAGAAAGAAAATGAAGAAAAGAAAGCTCTTGAACTTTGATGCGTAAAACTTTCTAAGCAAATTTCAGACTTTGAGAAAGTTTTATTTCTTGAAAAAGAAAAACTAGAAAAGAAAAGGGTTGAATTTGCAGATAAAAGGAAAGAGTTTGAAGCAAAGAATGGGAAATTGTCAGAGAAAACATATGAGCTTCAAAAGGAATTGGATATAGAAAGATATGAGTTAGAAAAGAGGAAGAAAGCTGACTTTCAAGCCAGGAGCGTCAAAGATGAATTTTCTGTTGAAAGGAAGATATTTCAGCAAGAAATACGAAAGCTCACAAAGAATTTGGCCGTGTTATCGACTGATATTATGAAAGAGAAGAGGGTTAATTGTGACATTCAGAAGAAGCTTGATTTGATGACCAAGAAACGGAATGATTTATCTGACAAAGTGAAGTCTCTCAACAAATCCAAAAGCTATTCAGAAAGTCCGATTCGACCGTCTAATCTTTTCTATGATCATTTAGTGGATAATTCTTCCAAGTATAAATATGCTAATCTTCCTTCATACAAGAAAGTCAACATGCAATGGAGAGTCAAAGGTACAATTCCTGAAAAAGATGTACCAAAATCATCTGTTCCCAACAAGAACACTAACCTGAAAGGTAAATCTTTTGCTAAACCTGATTCATTATATTCTGCAAATCATTTAATCAGGTTAGCACAAAAGAATTTTTGTTATTCTTATTGTGGTACTAATGATTTTATTAAAAATGAAAGTATTCAATATTGGTATGGTACTTATCATTTTCCTTCCTATACAGCTCCGCTTAACAAGCCAGGACCCAAGACACGTTGGGTACCAAAATCTACTTAATCTATTTTTGCAGATTTAGAAGCAAAGCGTCGAACTCTCGGAAGAAGATTATTTGTGCCATTAAGGGGGAGTAAAGAGAATGGTTTCTAAACACATCAGTTTAGAACCCGGATTTCACAATTAATGGTTTCTGGACAAATCAATTCAGGACCCGTGCTTCAACGACTATGGCTTCTGGACAAATCAGTTCAGGACCCGTACTTCAATGGCTAAGACTTCTAAACAAATCAGTTTAGAACTCGTACTTATCAGGTTAAATCTTTTACCGCATGATCATACTTCTCAGGTGATATCCTTAACTGTCACATCTTTCTATTTCAAGGAACAAGTGGTAAAAGGTAACATTGCATTATGTTTTATTTCTACTGCTTTGAATGTTTGAATCTTTACAAATTTAATTCAATGAGATGAATTTTTTTTCAATTTTCGTTAAATGAATTAAATGTGTGCTAAAAGATGATTTTACAAGTATTGTTGTATTATCTGAGTTTTATTTGCTTCAACTTTCGCTTCTGAAATAAATCGAAAGGTCAGCAAAACATGAATGTAAGTTTGATACATGCACAAAACTGTGGAAATCTAGACTTATATAGAATACGATGCTCACAAAGCCTATTTTGTCAGAATGAAGAATGGAAATGAAAATATGAGGGAAGCACAAAGTTTTATAACCAAGTGTTTGAGATGCAATAAAAAAAATCATTAAGTTTGAAAGTCTGTGCCTGTGGCCTATCTAGTTTGGGAGATTAATTCCCAAGGGGTACTTGATACCTAGCCCCTAAGATCAACTGGTCTGGGATTGGCTGACCCAAATCCTGCTATAGAATCAGATAGAAATCCATGTTCTACTGGTACAGATGGGATTAGGATATATCGATGTAGCCTTTCTGGTTTGGGAAAGTAAATTCCAAGGGGTGCTCGACACCTAGCCCCTAAGGCCAACTGGTCTGGGATTGGTTGATCCAAATCCTGCTATAGAACCAGATAGAAAGTTACGTTTACGGTGTATCTTAGTCTTAATAAACTTTTTGACAATAAGATGCCAATGTGCATAAAATAAAAGATGCCAATGAGCACAATATGAAAAGATGCCAATGAGCACACGTCTCTTATATCTTGGAGAAATAACAATGTCGCGATAAACTTATAAATTTGTGGAAATTCTGATTTCAGTCATATAGTGTGAGTAAGAGCAAAGTATTCTTATAGGTTTCAGAAGTACATTTGATTGTTGCAAATCATATTTCGCATGCTAGCACACCAAATAGATTTAATAAAGGGATTGAAACTGAACATTTTTAACTTGATATGCAATGATGTCTTGTACTTGAATCCAAACACATGCATTTGATTGAAAAAAAAATCTGTTAAATTTCATTAAGTTGGATTTCTTTTGTAAAGCTTTCAAATGATCAAATGGTAGTAGTTATAAAATGTAGTTCAATGAATTTTATTTTCCTTGTAAAAAATTTCAACTACTGTGCCTAAATGAAATATATGCATATTTTCAGGGGGAGAAAACAAATTGCTCCATAATTCTTATTTTGAGGGGGAGCAAGGTTATTCATTAAGGAGGAGATTGTTAGTGAGAATCAGAGACGCGACTGAAATTGAAGAAGGTTTTCGATGATCATGATGCACACTTTCATCGAAAAAGGGGGAGAAATGTTTAGTTCAATTTCATGTCAAAGCTTTCAAGTCAAAGATTCGATTTCATGACAGGGGGAGAAATGTTTAAAGAAGACTTCGTCTCAAGAAAGGAAAGGGGGAGATTTCTTCTTCAAGAGTTTAAGAGAAATCGATTAATCATCTTGTGATATCTTTTTCTTAAACTTGTGCTATATGGTGAATATCCTTACTGAAGTTTGAAGTTCTCAAGTCAAAAAAAGAAAAAGAGGGAGAATTCTTCAAGAGTTTAGGAAAAATCGATTGATCATCTTGGTTTCTCAAGAAGATTTTTTTTTCTTAGATTTGCGCTACATTGTATCAAAATGCCTTGTGTGAAGAAACAAATTCTCCAGATCGAAGAAAGAAAATCTCCGTCAGTTCCCCATCTGAAGATTTTGTGACAATTTGACTTTGACAAGCCTTATAAAACCGAAGATTTTGAAGATTCAAGAAGCCGAAGACTGTTGTTCTCAAATGTTTAAATCTTGAATCCAAGGGGGAGATTGTTAGGACAAATATGTCTTCAAGATTTAATCTTGATTTATAGAGTCAAAGTCAATGTATTTAGTCTTGTGTAGAAAGTCAAAGCTAGCTTATTTCCTTAATATGTCTTAGGGTATATAAGGCTTTGTTTAGACTTTCTTTGTAAGCTTTTGGTCATAACTCATATCTTGTAACATTGAGAGCCGACATAATAGATCTACTTTCTCTCTCTACTCTCTCTCTAGAATTTCTCTCTAATCTTGATAGATCTTGGATTAACACAAATAATCGACGATCCTTCTAAAAAAGTCAAGACAAGATCAGCCACTGCTAATTTTTGTTTCTTTACAAACTTTATCAGTGTGATCGAACCCAAACGAGTTTCTGAAGCCCTAGATGATCCAAATTGGGTAGAAGCTATGCAAGAGGAGCTTCTCCAATTTGAGAGAAACAAAGTATGGACCTTAGTTCATCTTCCAAGAGGGAAACAAGCTATAGGGACAAAATGAGTCTTTAGAGACAAGAAGGACGAGGATAAGGTGGTCATCAGAAACATGGCGAGATTGGTGGCCAAGGGATACTGCCAGGCAGAAGGGATAGATTACGATGAGACCTTTGCCCCTGTTGCACAGCTCGAAGCGATAAGGATATTCTTAGCCTTCGCAGCCCATAGAGGTTTTAAGGTTTTTCAAATGGATGTCAAATCCGCCTTTCTGAAAGGACAGATTCAAGAGGAAGTATACGTCCAACAGCCACCGTGGTTTGAAAGTGCTAAGTATCCAAACCATGTCTACTACCTTGATAAGGCTTTGTATGGACTCAAACAAGCTACAAGAGCAAGGTACGAGCGCCTTTCAACCTTTCTCCTTGGTAATGATTTCGAAAGAGGTACCACCGACACTACTTTGTTCTATAAGAGAAAGGGTGAGGAGATTCTGCTAGTATAGATATATGTGGACGATATTATATTTGGCTCTACCAATGCACAACATTGCACTGACTTTGAAAAGCTCATGCAGAGCGAGTTTGAAATGAGTATGATGGGAGAATTAAACTTCTTCCTAGGACTCCAAGTCAAACAATCATCAGAGGAAATTTTTATAAATCAAGAAATATATGTCTCGGACATTCTTCTAAGTTCAAACTCTCTGATGCCTCTGTCATGAAGACCCCCATGTCCACTGGATCTAAATTACACTCATATCTAGGAGGAAAGTATGTCAAGTGCAAGCTCTACAGAGGCATGATTGGGTCTCTTCTGAACTTAACCGCCAGTAGACCAGATATAATGTCTGCCTGTCTGCCACATGCCTCTGTGCAAGATATCAAGCTAACCCTATAGAATCCCACCTACTTATTGTAAATAGGATCCTTAGATACCTAAAGAGAACCAAGAATCTTGGCCTCTAGTATCCAAAAAACTCTGGCTTCGATCTCATGGCTTATACAGATTCAGACTACGGAGGATGTAAGCTTGACTGAAAGAGTACCTCTGGGAGTTGCCAATTCCTGGGTGGTAAGTTAGTCAGCTGGACTTCAAAGAAGCAGAATTGTGTGTCGACATCTACAGCAGATGCCGAATACGTTGTTGCTGCTAGCTGTTGCTCCTAGGTTCTGTGGATGCGAACTCAGCTAAAAGAATATGGTCTTGATATTCAGAAGATCCCCATCCTCTGTGACTCAAAGAGTGCCATTGCAATCTCTGCCAATCCCGTACAGCACTCTAAAACGAAGCACATTGATATTCGGTACCACTTCTTGAAGCATTATGTTGAACAAGGCACAATCGAGATGTACTTTGTGTCCACTGAATTTCTTGGTGGGTAAGTTAGGTATGCTAAACATGAGTTGATCCTTCTGTAAATGAGACTTAATCTTCCTGTACGTATGTATATATTTCAATCTTTCAGTATGTGAATTCTTAATTGTTGGTCCCGAAGGGCTATACAAGTTTGTAGAAGGGGGGGGGGATACAAACACACGTTTTTACTTTTCTAAATTGTTTATTGATAAATCAAAACAATTTACAACTTGTTGTGGAACAAGATTAAGGATAAACCTAATCTAAACAAGTATTGAGAAACACTAAGTTTCTTGCACTAGAAAGAGTTAAAGAAATTACGAATAATAACTTAACAATAAGAAATAAGAAGATGGTCCGAGCACACTTCAAAACTGAAGTAAGGTTCTTCTTATATACTGCATGCATTTAATGCATGGCAGTATGGCTTTACACGTGGCAACAACTGAGTGGTTGCCTGTCATTGACCTTTGTAGTTAACCTTAGTAGCCGCATGGTGCACAGTGTAGAATCAGAGTTGTTGTACGATTAGAGACAAAAGGGATGTCCTTTCTGACAGTTCGTACGGAGACGTGAAAGGGAGGTAAGACAATAGTAACATACAGGGAGACTTCATGATCAGCTTTCGTTGAGTCAGATCTTTATCAGCGAATGATAAAGTTCAGCGATTGCTGAAGTCTTCTACTTGATACTTCACGTTGAATGGACAGGTCTTGCTTCGCTGATATCCGCATCAGTTCATGGGTAGACTTGTCGCTGGTTCTTGAGCTTGATCTTCGACTTCAGCGTAGAACTTTGGTTGACGTGAAACTTGTCTTTAGGGATCATAAGTAAACAACTAACTTATCAGCGATCATCTCATAGACTGAACAGGCTCAGAGCTATATGATGATGAACAGTGTTCGTTGAATATCTAATCTAAAGAGTGAGAGTTCCTATCAGCGGTACTGTAAAGTCTTAGTACTTATCAGCGATAGTGAAACTCTGATATATATTGTTTACTTACAATTTTCACTAAGTGTTTAAGAGAGGGTCATTATCAAATCACTGAGGGTTTGGATCAACAATCTCCCCCTATTTGATTATGACATAGCAACAGAGAAAATTGC
This sequence comes from Saussurea involucrata, assembly GCA_033807775.1. NCBI lineage: Eukaryota > Viridiplantae > Streptophyta > Magnoliopsida > Asterales > Asteraceae > Saussurea > Saussurea involucrata. Next base: position 19,767,797 of record CM066326.1, read on the forward strand.
AATTTAATGAAAACATAAGGATAAAAAGAACTCATAAAATATTTGTCACTTTTACTGTTTTCTGGGATCTTTTCAGTACTTATGGAGTAAAGTACATTCGCTGAAATTTTTCTTTAAACTTCGTAAAGCTTACATAGGGAAGTGGAAAAATTACAAGTACAACAAATAAAATTTCAAGTACAAAAGATGTAGACAGATAAGGATAGAAAGAATTACAAGGCGATCCTATCCGTCAAAAGGTTCTTCGTTGATGAGAAGTTCATCGAGGGTCTTTGATGTGGGAATCATCCCGTCAGGGACATTTACTCCTTGATTCTTTTTGTTCAGAGCTTCTTCAAAAATCAAGGGCTTCAGGTGTCTAGCTTTAATGTCGCGTCTGACTTCACACCAGTATATGAGATCTCTGAGTTGTTCGATGGGAGTGATTGGAAGCTCAGGGATGCGTTGAAAGTGATGATTTCCTTGGTAGTCTAGAAAGAATATACCATAAGGATCACTTACAACTTTTCCAGAAATGAAAGTTTCTCAAGGTGGTAGGGATGTGTCAAGCGCTGAGAGATCAGCATCAGGGCCAATAAATTCAGCACGAGAGAAACCAATACCTGTTTCATTTCGTATAGGAGGACCTGAGTCTGAGACATTCTTTTCCTTTACAGAGACTCTTCTTTGTTGAGGAGGAAGAAGAGTGGAAGGAGGAATATCCACAGCAGAAGAAACCATGTCGATCTGAGTATTTAAAAATTTCTCGACATGGCTCTTGAACTTTGAGCGCGATCCCTGAATAGCTAATTTCACTTCCAACCATTCATAGAAACCAAACTTCTCTAAAGTAGTAGCAAAGAAGGTTTGCTTGGTTTTGTATTCTCTGAATACATCAATTTCAACAACAGGAACGTCAACGAACAGTCTTCCTCTGATGTTTACTTTGATGATTTTGGATGGTCGAGATCGATAATTCAACATTTCTTTACACCATTTCAAAGTCGTATCAGATACTTTCGTCTTTTCTTCAATGATCCTTTGGGCATCATCCCATAGCTGACGTTGGACATCAATGGGAGTTCTTTTCAGCGCGGGGTCTTTCACCGATTGTTGGACAAGCTGGATGGCGAGTTCTCTGTCTTTTTTTCAGCTTCCCTTCTTTCAACGATTAACCTTTCAGCTCTGAGGTGATCCTGGTATTCCTTTTGTGAAAGTCTGAACTTTGGAGGAATAGAAGGAAGTTGATCACGCTTCAGGATGATTCGCTGATCTTCGAATCTCTTGATCATTGCATCTCTCTTTTCTTGATCCTCTTCACTCAGCTTTTGAGGAGCCAAGGAATGTCTGTTTTGTGAGAGAGCAGCTGTTCTTCAGGTTCATCAGTCTCAGTGGTTAAATCCAAGACTGGGATTATTTCTTCAGCTCTTGTGGCTGGGATTATTCCTGGTGTAGTCGAAGGAGCTTCTGCGGGATCCTCAAACAGGGGAGAGGACTAGCTGAAACACAGCGATCGTTTAAGTAAACAGAGTTGGGGAAGAAAGAGATAGAGAAAAGAATGTGGTTAAGTGTATAGAGGTTTTATGGATAGAAGGATTGAGATTGAGAAGGGATAGAGGAGGGATGCAGTGTAAGGGAATAAGAGGTAGTGTACCTGACAAATTGGCTTTTGAAGCAAGATCATCAGATTATCTTCTGCAGCAAGGCCTTTGTTTTTGCCTTTGTCAGCTTCAGACGCTGCAGGCTTTGTCTTGGTCCGCTCCCCTGAAGGTTCGTTTATCTAAATCCCTTTGAGAGCTGTAGTCTTCTGAATAGGCTTGACGATAAATGAGTCATCATCATCATCATCATCATCATCATCATCATCGTCATCATCATCATTCTTTAGAGAAGAAGATGGTTCATCATCAGAGATGTCGACAGCTTCATCATCTTCAGCTTCGTCTTCAGCTTCGTCTTCAGCTTCGTCTTCATCAGATTCAACTTCTTCAGCGTAGGGTGAGGTTACATCAGTAGCAGCTTCAATGTTGTGCTCTTCGAGTTGCTCCCCCTCAGATACAGAGGAAGGTTTATCGGTTCCCTCAGGGTTTTCAACTCCCTGAGGTTTTGAAGAAGTAGCATCAGCTTCAGTCTCAATACCCTCCCACTCAGCATGGGGAAGGCCTTCTTTATTTTTCTTCTCACCCTCATCATTATGGGGAAGGTCTTCTTTAGGCTTCTCCCCCTCTTCCACATCATGGTTGGGGGAGGTAACGGACTTTTCAGCAGCAGCAACAGCAATAGGATTACTGTCTTCTTGGCCAGTAATTCTTATGCAGTTTTCAATCGTTGCTACTCTGTCTTCTAGGCCAGTAATAGCAGGACTGATCTTTTTGAGATCGTCTCGATCGGCCTGAGTGAAATGAGAAGTTGGGGTGTTCAAGCGATCGAGCACTTAAGAGAACCAACCTCTGTCTTCAATGATGTGACTTCATTGGACAGAGAGGTGAAGTTTGTTGAAAGAGTGGTTGTGGCGGTTGAGTTTTCAGCGAGGGTGGTAGCAAATTTAGCAATGCTACCATCCACCTTCTCCAGATCAGCTTTGGAGGCTTTCTTTTCGACCTCAGTGGTCAAAGTCTTCAAGTTCTCTCCAGCGTTTGTAACCGCTGAAGAATTGGCAGTTAGAGTTTTATTGAAAGAATCCATCTTTGTTTCCAGGGCCGTCAGGGAGTTGTTGATATCCCCCAAATTAGGACCTGAAAAAGTTATAAACTTGTGAACAGAGGAAAGCTCAGAAGTTTGGGGTTGAGAGAGAGAAGTGTGTGGGATTTTGTGTATACCTGCAGGCGGGTTGGCGAAGTTGTCGAAACCTCGATGTTCTGAAAAAGTTTTGTAGTCGTCTTCAATATTTCCTAGACGACTAGAAGTACCTGCAGGTCCTGTGGTGTGTCCTATCATCCTCTGAAAATGTTCAGCAGTAGTGTCGCTGAGGATGACGGTTGTTGAGGAGAATAGAGGAATAGATTGAGTGACCAAAGAAGAGGTGAGAGGAATGGAGGATGAGAATGATGGTTGGGTGCGGGGTTCAGCGTTGGATCGGCTGAGAATCACTTCAGTCTGTCGAGAGGCTGAAGGAGGTGGGTTCATTTCCAAGTTTATAACTTCAGCGTTTAGAGACGCTGAAGCTGGGATGGAAGGGGTGGTTTGTTCAACTGTGGCAGAGCGTACCAATGTACTTTCCATCAGCTCTTCAAGATGAGCTGAGGAGTCTTCAGCATGTAAATGCTGGGGGGGTTGCTCCTTGGTTTTCTTGATTCTTTTGGAACCAAGTTGGGTAGTAGATTGTTTCCTTTTTCTAGAAGGAGTGGAGGTTGCAGCTGGGGTATCAGCGGTGGGGATTTCCACTGAATGAGCCGCAGAAGTAGAAGAAGGAGGATTGAGAATAGATAAGGGAGTAGAGAGACGTACCTCGTTTGGCAGGGGCTTGAAGTCGAGCACCTTAGGGCCAACCTGAGAGAGTTTCAGGTCTCCTACTTTTGGGTAGTTATCCTTAAGGCCGGTTTGGAAGATGGCGCTGAGGAATCTTGGGTATGAAACCCATGATGGTCTATCAACAAAATCTACTCTGAGCGCAATATCGTCGATTATCGAGGCCCAATCCACATGGAGACCCTTCAGCAATGCATAGCCCATGGCTTGATGAGGTTGACAAACCTGATCAGAGGAGCCACTCTTCGCTGTCATGCAGCTTATCAGGTGTGCGTAGATGAAGTTCATCTCGCTGGGCATTTTTGACTTCTTGATTGCAGTCAGTTTCTTCTCAGCTTTTTCATCTCTCCCTTGATCCCAAACGTACTTCATTGCATCAAAGAATGCAATGAGTGTTTCTCTATCAGCATGTCTCTTGGGATCAGGAAAAGGAACAAATGGTTTATCTTTGGTGGCAACAGGGAGATTCAGTGCTTTTCGAATGATAGCAGGGTTGATTTTGATGGTGCCAAAATCAGTGTCACAGAGGATGACATCAAGTAGTTTGGTAGGGTCTTTGGATAATGGTAGTTGAGTGTGTCTGGCTGTATACAAAATTGAGATAATAGTAGCTGATGAGCAGGGGGTGTTTTGGTCAAGGTTGTAGAGAGGCAACAGGTTTTCAGAAAATTCACAGCGTCGTCTAGGTGTTTGACTTGTTTCTTCGAAGGAAAATCGAACCAAAGATGAACAAAACAAATAGTCTTAATGTGGAAATATTTTCCAATAAGATGTTTTTGAATTTTGTCCATTTCATTCAGCCAAAAATCCCTTTGAGAAAGATTAGGGTTTTTCTTGTTTTGAGAAAGAGTTACAAAACGTAGAGATTATGTGTTTTCCAGTTTTCATTTGAAGAAGGAATTCTGGAAAAACATATGAAGAACAAGTTTACGAGTTTTGATATAAACTTGAAGAACAACCATGAAGGTTGTATTCATAAAATCATGAACAAAAAATGATTTTATTTTATATAAGTTCTTTTGTTTGATCTGTTAAAAGCAAAGAATAAGATCATAAACAAGTAATGTAGGTAAATAATAAGAGTATTAACCTGGTTCGTCAAAGAAGAAGATGAACAGTTTCTGGAAATTTTGAGAGCTCAAAATGCAACAGTAAATCTATTTCTTGCTTGGAGGAGAAGTTTTTCGCGTAAAGAGAAAAATATAAACCCAAAATGGTTTATATAGAGAGAGTAGAGAGAGAGAAAATCTTGAGCGAGAAAAGATTTTCATCATGACACGGACACGTGTTTGCATTTGATTGGAAGGTAAACGAAACGTGCAATCGTGTGTCAGAAAAAGAACGTGCCAGGGCTTATCCGTTGCGATGACGTCACAACTGTCCTTTCATATTTTAGGATGTCTCTGAGGTTTTGAAAGCTTAGGGAGACTTTTGAAAATATGAAGCACTGAATAGAAATATCAGTGTTGGTTTAAGAAATTTCGAAGTATCGTTGTTAAGGAAGAGATATTCAGCGATGCAATTTGTTTTGAAATCTTACATTCACATGCGAACGTCAGCGAGTAATAGAGAAAACATACCTTGATATCAGCGAATCAATTATGTTCAGAGAGAGAATGATAGAATGGGTTATACAAGTTGATTTTATCCTATCGCTGATCAAATGTGAACCGCTGAAGATTTTACTCTTCAAAGTTCAGCATTCCAAGCTCGCTGATGAGAAAGTTGAATCTTGTCTCATCAAGAGGTTTAGTGAACAGATCAGCTAACTGATAGTCAGTTGGGATAAAATGAAGTTCTATATCACCATTCATCACATGATCTCTGATAAAATGATACCTGATTTCGATGTGTTTTGTCTTTGAGTGTAGCACTGGATTGTTGGATATAGCGATAGCACTTGTGCTGTCGCAATAGATTGGAATTTTCGAGAGCTGAAGGTCATAGTCTAGTAGTTTATTTCTCATCCAAAAGACCTGAGAACAACAGCTTCCAACGGCTACATACTCAACTTCAGCAGTTGAGGTGGACACTGAGTTTTGCTTTTTACTTGTCCAACTCACCAGCTTTCCACCCAAGAGCTGACAGCCTCCTGTGGTGCTTTTCCTATCCAATTTGCAACCTGCAAAATCACTATCTGAATAGGCGATTAGATCAAACCCTGAGTCTTTGGGATACCAAAGACCTAGGTTCATAATACCCTTAAGGTAACGAAAGATTCGCTTTACAGCAATCATATGAGATTCCTTAGGTTCAGCTTGATATCGTGCACACAAACAGGTTGCGTACATAATATCGGGTCGACTAGCTGTAAGATACCAGAGAGAGCCGATCATCCCACGGTACAGCGTGACATTAACATGTATTCCATTTGAAACCTTGTCTAGTGTCAGCGGTGGTGCCATAGGGGATTTCATAGATGAACTCTGAGTTAAATCGAATTTCTTTAGCATATCTTTAACATACTTTCCCTGATTAATGAAAGTTCCTTTTTCATTTTGCTTTATCTGAAGACCAAGGAAATATGTTAGCTCACCCATCATGCTCATTTTATACTCTTCTTTCATTCTATCAGCGAAACGAGTACAAAGGTCAGGGTTAGTAGAACCAAATATAATGTCATCAACATATATCTGAACAAGAATAATATGACCTTTTACTTTCCTGAAGAATAGAGTCTTATCGATTTTACCACGCTCAAACTGTTCAATATGGAGATAAGTAGAGAGAGTGTCATACCATGCATGAGGAGCTTGCTTTAAGCCATAAAGTGCCTTATCCAGTTTATAAACATAACCTGGACGCTTAGGATCTGAGAATCCTGGAGGTTGTTCCACATAGAGTTCTTCATTCGACTTTCCATTTAGAAATGCTGACTTAACATCCATCTGATATACTTTGAAGTCTTTGTGTACAGCGTATGCTAAGAATAGACGAATAGATTCTAGTCTTGCTACTGGAGCAAATGTTTCGTCGTAATCTATGCCTTCCTCTTGTCTGTATCCCTGAGCAACAAGACGAGCCTTGTTGCGGGTTATAGTTCCATGTTCGTCCAACTTGTTTCGGTAGACCCATTTAGTGCCTATCACTATTTTGTTAGTTGGTCTTCGAACAAGTTTCCAAACTTTGTTTCTTTCGAATTCAGTCAGCTCTTCTTGCATGGCGCTGACCCAGTTTGGATCTTTGAGGGCATCATCTATTTTCTTTGGTTCAATCAGAGACATAAAGTTAACAAATAAACAAATATTACCTGCACTTCGTCGAGTCTGAACACCAGCGTTTGGATCACCAAGAATTTGATCAATTGGGTGATTTACAGTCCATCGCTGAGCAGGAGCACAAGTCGTTGACTCAAATTGAACTGGAGGACTTGAAGATGAAGTTTCAGCAACTTCTGGAAAATCAGCCAAGAGAGGAGTAGGTGCATATGTCATCTCATTTACTGATTGCTGAGAAGTAGATGGAATGTCTGAGACATTTGGTTCAGAAGCAGGTATAGTGTTTAAAGGAACTGCTGAGACCCATGATGTTTAAGCTTCACTATAGTAGGACTATCATCTTCAACTGTATGAGTATGAGGAGTGGGAATATCTTCTGAATCACCAAGTTGAGAAAACATCCATTGATTCAGTTCTTCAGTATCAGCAGAAGGTCGAGAATTCATTGAACGGGATTCGTTAAAAGTGACGTGAATAGTTTCTTCAACAGTTTGTCTTCTTCGATTGAAGACTCTGAAGGCTTTGAAGATTGAAGAATATCCAAGAAAGATTCCATCATCAGCCTTAGGATCAAACCTTCCAAGGGCATCTCTGTTGTTCAGTATGAAACACTGACATCCAAAGATGTGAAGAAAGCTAATTGAAGGCTTTCTCCCATGAAAATGTTCATAGGCTGTTTTATTAAATCTTTTAACTATCAGCGACCTGTTTTGCGTAAAACAAGCAGTGTTGACAGCTTCTGCCCAAAACTGAGTAGGCAGGTGAGAATCGCTGAGCATTGAACGTGCAGCTTCAATAATAGTTCTATTTCTTCTTTCAGCGACTCCGTTTTGTTGCGGTGTTCTCACTGAAGAAAAGTTGTGAGAAATACCCTTACTCTCAAAGAAGGAATCAAGAGAACTATTTTGAATTCAGTCCCATGATCACTCCTTATTGAGCGAACGATCAAGTTGTTCAGGGTTTCCATTTTCCGAACAAAGGTGATGAGTTCTTCAGGGGTGTCACTCTTAGAATGGAGAAACATAACCCATGTATATCGAGAGAAGTCATCAACTATGACCAGTGTATATTTCTTTCCAGCGATGGATTGTTTGTTAACAGGGCCAAACAAATCCATATGGAGAAGTTGTAGAGGAGATGATACTGAGGAAACTTGCTTTGACTTAAAGCTTGCTTTGGTCTGCTTGCCTTTCTCACACGCTGAACATAAGGATTCTTTGGCGTGTGAGTGCTGAGGTAGACCAGTGACTAACTCTTTTGAAGAAAGAGTGTTCAATGTCTTGAAGTTTAGATGAGAGAACCTCTTATGCCATAGCCAGTTGACATAAGATGAGGCTTTTGAGAAGAAACAGGAGTTCTCATTGGTTGTTGAGTCCATGTTTAATACATAAACATTTTCCAAACGATAACCGCTGAGAGCTATCTTCTCCTTTTTTTCAGCGACAAAGCAGGATTCCTTAGTAAAGATTACTTTGTTATCCTTGTCGCAAAGCTGAATGATGCTTAGAAGATTATACTTCATCCCTTCAACATATGCGACTCTTCTGAAGGTTGTTGTACCATTAGATAGTACACCAAACCCTCGGGTATGTCCTTTTCCATTTCCACCGAAAGTTACAGAGGGACCCTTCTCTTCTTTGTACTCAGTGAGCAGGTTCTTCATACCAGTCATGTGTCTAGAGTATCCGCTATCGAGATACCAGATACCCTTCTTAACCTGCATTACAAAGGAAGATTAGTTTTTCTTGGGTACCCACTTAACCATGTGTACACACTTGTCAGTGGGGGTAGAAGAAAAGGTGGAAGGTTCAGCAGTGTTTGCAGCATTTGAAGATTCAGCTTTGTCAGTCTTCACTTTGGTTAATTTCTTAACCTCAGTGGTCTTCTTTGCCTTGGGGGCAATGATCTTCACCTTAGCTATCTTTTCAGCTTGGGTGGCTGTGGGGCACTTAATAGCAATATGATTTGTAAGTCCAAAATGATAACATTTCCTATAACCAAAAGTAGCTCTAGGACCATTTGCATGCTGAGCTTTAGATTTTGAATTAGAAGGACCAGCACCAAGTAAGCTATTGGTTTTTGAAATGGGAGGAACATTTAGTTCTTCGGATTTCTTACCAATGATTTCCACTTTGATTCTAGGAGTAGATCGCTGAATAGATCCACGCTGAATAAATCCAGAGATCTTATTCGTTGAATCAGAGGGATAAGTCACTGAAGCTTTAGAAGCGTTCAGCTTTGGTACAAAGGTACCCTTCTGAGGATTTTGGTTAAAAGCAATTCGTTTACCTTTGTTTTTAAAGACTGCGGTAGGTTTTGGATATATAACTTTTTCTTTACCTTTAGAAGTTAAGGTAGAGATTTCCTCAGGGATAGTTGGTTTAGAAGAGGAACACTGAGAGGATGAAGTATCAGCGACTGAGGATACGAAAGTTCCAAATAAGAGCATGGAACGATCAGTGGTTGGTTCTAGAGTATCAGCTTTGTAACCAAGACCACGTTTATCACTCAGGGGAATCTGAGACTTAATTATCTCAGTGATCTTTGTTGAGGAATTATACCATCCATCAACAGTAGTTTTTTCAGCTTTTAATGCAGCGATAGCTTCTTCGCGCTCGATGTTGACTAGTTGATTTAGGTGAACTTGATCTTTAAAATCTTCTTCAATTTTAGAAAGATTTTCTATTTGAAGGTGACAATTTTTAAGCTGTTCAGCGAGATCAAGAAGACTATCAGCTTCATCAATATTTGCAATATTGGTAAAGAAGGAAGGTGATACCTGAGTTGCAGAGGTTGAAGTAGAGGGAATGTCAGAATTGTCTTCCTCATTTTCAAGTTTGGCCATGAGACATAGATTGGCCTCATCATCGTCTTCAGAGTCAGATGAATCTTCTTCGTCAGAGGCAGTCCAATCATAGTCAGCCATGAGGCCTTTGCCTTTCTTCATAAAGGTTTTCAGCTTTGCATACTTTTCTTTCAGCTTTTTATATTTTTCATCTCTATTCCTGGGAATAAAGTTTTTCTTAGGAAAAGCTGAGGGTCTAGCGACTTTCCTTGACCTGCACTCGCTAGCAAAATGTCCTATCTTTTCACAGTTATAGCAAGTAGCAGTAGCCTTATCAACAAGGGTTGATGATCTTGGCTTGTCAGTAATAGCAAGAGGTTTATTCTTCTTGAAATTACTCTTTCTACCAAATCTCCTGAACTTATTAGCCAGGAATGCCAGAGTTTAATCATTATCTGAAACGTCAGAGTCTGGTGATCTTTCAAAGTTAGTTTCCAACTCAGTGACAGTGATAGTCGATCGCTTAGTGGATGGTGACTCTGAGATTAAAGCAACACGGGTGCTTTTGGAATTTTTTACAAGATTCTTCTTAAGATGACTCGATTGCTCATGATTCAGCATCGTGCCATATAAGGCAGAAAGGGTCATTGATTTTAGATCCTTTGACAGTCTGAGACACATAGAATAACTGTCCCAGCTTTCAGGTAAACATTCTAAGAACTTTGTCAGTACTTCAAAGTTAGAATATTCCTTACCAACAGTTTTAAGATCTATTATTAAGCAGTTAAAATGTTGGTGTACTTCAGAGAGAGTTTCATTCTTACCACAAATGAAGTTTTCATACTGTCTTACCAGGTTGATCTTTTGAGAGTCCTGGACTTCAGAAGTACCTTCATACTGAACACAGATTGTGTCCCACGTAGCTTTTGAGGTTTTCAGGTTCATGACGGAACGGTAGACTTCGTCAGGAAGAGCCATGGAGAGTATGGATCTGGCTTTGGTGTCGATAGCCACTTTCTTCTTATCTTCATCAGTCCACATATGAATTTCCTTAGGAATCAGCCTTTCTAGAATAGCAGGTCTATTCTCAGCGGCTAGAACTGCAACATCAATTCTTACAGGAATATATGGGCCATTTTCAAGATAATATAGCATAGTAGGGTCTACACCTTCTAAGAAGAGAATCATCCTATTTTTCCATAGATTAAAATTATCTCTGGAGAATCTAGGGGGTTTTGCAAAAGAACCGTTGTCAATATAGTTTGTGTTTGTGTTGGTAGCCATTTTAAGAAATAGCTCGGAAGAGAAATCTTAGTATAGATCAAATCTTGTTTATGAGATTAAACAAATCCGCTCTGATACCACTTGTTGGTCCCGAAGGGCTATACAAGTTTGTAGAAGGGGGGGGGGGGGGGGAATACAAACACACGTTTTTACTTTTCTAAATTGTTTATTGATAAATCAAGACAATTTACAACTTGTTGCGGAATAAGATTAAGGATAAACCTAATCTAAACAAGTCTTGAGAAACACTAAGTTTCTTGCACTAGAAAGAGTTAAAGAAATTACGAATAATAACTTAACAATAAGAAATAAGAATATGGTCCGAGCACACTTCAAAATTGAAGTAAGGTTCTTCTTATATATTGCATGCATTTAATGCATGGCAGTATGGCTTTACACGTAGCAGCAGCTGAGTGGTTGCATGTCATTGACCTTTGTAGACAACCTTAGTAGCCGCATGGTGCACAGTGTAGAATCAGAGTTGTTGTACGATTACAGACAAAAGGGATGTCCTTTCTGACAGTTCGTACGGAGACGTGCAAGGGAGGTAAGACAATAGTAACATACATGGAGACTTCATGATCATCTTTCGTTGAGTCAGATCTTTATCAGCGAATGATAAAGTTCAGCGATTGCTGAAATCTTCTACTTGATACTTCATGTTGAATGGACAGGTCTTGCTTCGCTGATATCCGCATCCGTTCATGAGTAGACTTGTCGCTGGTTCTTGAGCTTGATCTTCGACTTCAGCGTAGAACTTTGGTTGATGTGAAACTTGTCTTCAGGGATCATAAGTAAACAACTAACTTATCAGCGATCATCTCATAGACTGAACAGGCTCAGAGCTATATGATGATGAACAGCGTTCGCTGAATATCTAATCTAAAGAGTGAGAGTTCCTATCAGCGGTACTGTAAAGTCTTAGTACTTTTCAGTGATAGTGAAACTCTGATACATATTGTTTACTTACAATTTTCACTAAGTGTTTAAGAGAGGGTCATTATCAAATCACTGAGGGTTTGGATCAACATTAATCTTTGAAAGTTCTGTACCCGACAGAGCTTCTGTGAAATTGGTCAGAGCCTCTGTCAATTCCCACAGAATCTCTGATGAGTGTGACCTATGTTTTATGCTCTACTTATCATATCTGATCCAAGCATAGGTCAAGGGGGAGCAGAAGGAGACCTTGATTGATCTACAGAGGTTAATCATTCAAGGGGGAGCCAAAGAAGAGTATTGGTCGAACAAAACCACAGAAGTCGCAGACTTTACTGAGCAAAGGAGAATCCAAGAGTGAGCTACTCGCAAAAAACCATTTTACAAAACATTTTTCTAGGACACCAATTTTCAAATATGTCCTAGAAACACAGTCTAACGCTGTCAAAACTTTGAATGATCAAGAAGCCTTATGAGCTCTCCGTTATTAGAAATTTTCGGTCATAGAGCCTCTGCTGAGCTAAAAATAGCCTCTGTAAGCCAGAGCCTCTGTAACTGCAAATTTTATACGGAAACTCTATCGATCACTTCCAATGTCTTTTCAAATGTTTTTGGTAAAGGTGCAAGCACAGAGATAATGGGAGAATGTCTCGAATCACAGAGCTCATTCCACTACAGAGCTTCCGTCGATTTGATACTTGGGCACATAAACGGTTTCTGTAAGTGCGGGTTATTTACCACAGTAACAGTCATTTGGGTTTAGAGACGCCCACGCGCCTAGCATTAATGGCCGCCGCACGACGTCTCATTGTGCTCTAACACTTCTGACGTGGCACGCCTCTATTGGTCGTGTCAGTCAAACGACGGTTCAGAAGCGTGGTAACAGTTGTACAAACTCGAGTCTGTACCCCAAATTAAATTGAATTCACTTTTACTGTTGGAATTCTATCCGTTTCTACCCCCAGCTATATAACCCTGTTCACACTTCTTCTTCATCCTTTACGAATTTCTCTCCTCAATATCTCCGGCGAACCTTTGCAAAACCTGCAACTTCTCATTTCCTACTCATTTCTTCAAGATTATAAGCAATAGCTTCCACAAGGAACTCTCCGGCAAACTCCCCCGCTCGATCTGAGTACTCACAACACCAATCTATGGCCAGAAATCTGGAACAAGAACACGACGTCGAATTAGTGGACTTCCTCCGACCACCCACCTACAGAATTTCCTAGACCATGACCAGTTTGAAAACTCCCTTCCCCTTAAACCCAATAACCATTATCTTCTTCCCTCAAGAACTGCTTTTGGAGACAAACACGCGGTGCTGATGAACATTCTTGAAAACCATCCCTTAAACCCTCCGTTGACCAAGAATGTTACTAAGATCCCTGCCAGATACCTGAACCAGCTCTGGCAGAGCTGCTACTACAACGAAGAAGACAGACAAATCACCGAGTATGTATCCAAGACAAACAGATCAGAAAATCTTGAGCTAAGGTTTAACAGAACTATGCTCTCCTTGGAGTTCAACTTACCTACCAGAGGTCTTGTGGGGATAAAAGCCTACGCAAAGATCCCATCGGACAGAGAGATCTGCAACTTCGCAGAGATGTTGGGCTACAACACAAAACTCAACAAACAGAACGACATCAGAAGGAATCGCTTCCCCCCTCTATGGAACACTATGTTGTCAGTGCGTAACAGATGTCTAATAGGCAAAGTGGGTAGCCCTGACCAAACCTTTCAACATATATTGGCAATTATGTACGGGGTGTACTATGATTTGCCTCTAGACTTTGCCGCCCTTATGATGCAGGAACTCGTCAACAACATCGACCACCGGATTTCTACACAGAAAGCGAAGGGCTCCAAAGCCAAAGAACTCCCTGCTTTGCAATTCCAGAGGACTATCGAAGTCATCTTGGAACCTCTATTGATCCTCAACAACTGGACAATGGAAGGGCCAATTGTTAAGACCTACCCTATGACCAGAATGACCCCTACAAGGCACGCAGACGGATACCAATTCTGCAGGCCTCTGCCATTCAAACTGCTGACGTATGTTACAGATGAAGACCTTTGGTTAGCCTACATATGCGATCACAGAACTACAGAACCGAGTCCTGTGACACCCCCACATCTAGGAGCCCCCGTAGGATCAGTGGTAGTTGAGAGGTTGAGCGCAGAAGTATGGGCAGAAGCTATAGCCAAGCATGAGCAGAAACTAGAGAAAATACGATTTCAGAGAAGCAAGATTGGATCCTCTACATCAAAAAGAAAAACCACAGGGCCACCCTCCAAATCACCGAAGGCTTGCAAATCCAAAGCAGGGACCGCAAGCACCTCTACCAGTGCAGCACAAACCTCACAACTACCAAAAGAAACAACAGTGGTTGCATCCTCTGCACCTCCTCCTCCAAAAGAAAAGAAGAAAAGAAAAGCCAAGTTTTCTGAGGAGGGAGCACCAAAGCCCAAGAGGAGGAAAACAAAGAAACCCAGAACTCCTCTGTAGAGCATCGCGGAGGAAGCAGTAGCAGAAGAAGTCGTCCATGAACAACCTCTGCAATCCACCACTCCAATCCACTACGCAGAGCAAGCTGGCTTCTCTGTATTCCTTGAGCGCCAGGATATCGCTAACACATTGGATACTTCTGGTTGGGTACCAGAAGACCTCACAGACTGGACAACTACAAACTCCAACGTAATTGTCTCAGAAGTTGACTCCGATCTGGAGGCAAATGACAGAACCCTTGAGGATCTTAAACCATACACCCCAGAAGGTAGGATGAACTCTGGCATGTTTGCCTCTCCTCCCAGCTACGACCCAGAACTTGATCTCACGGAGGAGATGGTTGAAACAGAGGATATCTGGGTGGAGATAGAGTCTAGGCTATAATCTCCTGTCTTAGGTTGCATGACAGAGGACGAGAGCCGAAAAGATGCTGACGAGCGTAGAGGCACACAACCACATCCCCCTCCTAGTGCAACCCACACATCTAGCTCTGCCAGTCTAGTGGAAGAAAGAGCTATTGAAAAAGAGCAGCACGGCTCAATCCCATCCCCATCAAACCAGACAGAGGAACTTTTTCCTCCTCTGTGCCACTTCTATCCGGGGAAACCATACAGAGGGAGTTCTCTCAAAAGGACTCTCCTCTCATTCGTTATCAGTCGCCCCAGATTACACCAGGAGTCCCAGTAGAGGTATTCGTTTCCTCTGCCACACGCACACACTTAGGATCCGAAGGCTCTTCAGAGGAGCGTAGAGAGCACGATGGCGAATGGACTCTTTACAAGTCCCCGAGGTAACTCGGAGATACTCCTGTCCCCACCTCTGGAGTGGATCAGCATCAGGTCTCTGATAGAACCTTTGTAGAGTCTGAGGCCCAAAAAGCCTTTGCTCTAGGATCGAAGGGAAGTCCTTCCGTTCTTAACATAAAAACCGGAATGACAGAAGGCGTCCTATGAACAAGGACTCACTCTGGGGAAGAATGTGTTCCCCCCAGAGGTTACACCAGGTCCATATGTCGCAAGGGATGAGTTCCAAACCCTTGTCACCTCTATGACCATCTCGTTGAAAGAGTTGAAAAGCTCTTTCGATACTCTTGCAGAATCCACCACAAGGGCACTAAATGATTTAACCACCAAAGTTGACCATCTGTCAACTGAGGTGAAGAATGCCAACATATTGATGAAAAATGCTGCCACAGCCTCTGCCGCTACAAAAGCCTCTGCACCTGAAACAACTTCCACCTCTGAACTTGAAGCTTCTATCAAAGAACTCATCGAACAGCTAAAGAAGGCACGACAACTGGCCACATATCTCTCAGCTCAGGCCCCTGCTTCTACGAGCCTTGCACCAGAAGATCTCAAAAAGGCTCTAGAACAAGTCCAAGAACAGACCACCAGAGAAACTCTAGCCATGAAGCCCTCTGACTACATGACCAGAACTCAGATTACAGATCTTGGCCAGGGAATACTGAACGAGATGACAGATTTCATCAAAGCTTTCACCACTGCCAATGCCAACTACGTGAAAGACTTCCAGGCCAGCGTGGGAAAGTTGAGATTCAACTCAGAAGCTGAAGTTGCCTATCTGCTGGGCATATGTGATGACCTATGCACAAAAATGATCGCTGCAGGGGCAAGCCAACCAAAGAAACATTCCTCCACATGCCCAGCAGAAGGTACTTCGGACAGAGGACAGGATGACCCTGATGATGAATCTGATGGGCCATTAGGTCATCCTGAGGGGGAGAAAAGGACAGAGAGGCACCTCAGAGGTCTGCCAGCTCCACCACCACTAACTGCCGAACCAATAACCCAAGTACCACCATCCTCTAAAGCCTAAAACCAGAAGAAGACCACAGAGAAAGTACCCACCTTTGTGGAAACAACTCAACAACAGGAAAACCTGCCCTCACCTAAACCAAAGACAAAGACAGCCTCAGAGAAAATCCAGATACTCACTTCCTCTGAAAAAGACCTTCCCTCCCCAACACCAACAACAACAGAAGAAACCAAGCTGCCATCCCCCACACCCAAAACAACTGAAAAGCCCAAATCGAAACCCAGAAAAAAACACTAGCTCAAAAACATCGAAAATATCTGAGCAAATCCACAGAAGCATTCCCAACCAAACCCCAAAACAAAACAACAGAAGATTCTTCAATCCAACCACCATCTAAACCAATAGAGACAACCCCTACAAAACCAACTGTAGAGGCACCCCCAACAAAGACCTCAGAAACTCAACTGACAAAACCAACAGAGGCAACCCAATCTAAGCCAACAGAAGAAACACAGTCAAAGGCCAAGGACAAGAGAAAGTCCATCCTAACAGAGGAACCGAAACCCAAGAAACCAAGGCATCAACCATCTGAGAAAATGCTAAAGAGCTCCTTTGATGCCTTTGTCACAACAAACCCAGAAGAAGAAGATTGGGCTTACGGACCTCCTCTGTTAGCCAAACCTATTCTTGACCTAAAGGCGAAGCCAACCGAAGACCGAGTGGCCAAACTGATCAGCAACTTAGAGGCTCTGCGCAAACCTATGCCTCCACCCTCTGTACCTCAAAGACAAATGGAAGAGGTGGTGTATAAGTAACTCTACAGCAGAGCCGTCAATGATCCTCTGCCAGCTCCTATTCCGAAATGTGATAGGCTTCAGCAGATGCGAGAAGAATTCTACAGAGATAAATCCAAACCTGTCCACCAAGTCTTCTCAAACTCAAAGATCACATAGGTCATCTACTGCAAGCTTTCACATACCATAGGTGCACAAATCTACTACAACCTCTACCATGTAAAAAGGGCGGATAGATTTGAGAACAAATTCTCAAATGCATATCTGAGAAACTTAAGCCCTTATGATCTACCTGACCTTCTGAGCTGGGCAAGGAAAAACTACAGTCGCAGACTTGAGGTCCAGAGGGCGTACGACGAAATCAAAACGACCATGCAAGAGAAGCTTTTGCTCTACAGCATGACGACTTCCAAGTGGGACTTGATCTTGGAGTAAGGAGAATCAACCTTCCACCTCCAGAAGACCAATGCCCCTCCTCTGCTGACATCAAACCAAATACCATCATCACCAGTCCAAAGGTAGGGTATGTCTTTCGTGATCCTACTGGAAAATTGAAGTTGCTCTTAAAGGTAGATTGCCAGAACTATGCCACGAAGACTCTGCTCGAGTTTAGGGCCAACCTCTTGGAACACAGAGGATCTGAGTTCATGGATCTAACCTTCGCCAACAGACTGATAGAGGCCATTGATGTTGTCATCAACTTCAGAAACCTCTGCATCAACATGTTCTGCGAACTCCGAGATGGAGGACTCACCAAGTCAATCAATTACTTCCCAAATGCCAGAGTCTGACATCTGCAACTATCCCATTTTTGCTTTACTTTTCATGTTCTGTAAATTTCAAATCATGTAAGTGCATCTGGCATAACCGTAAATGAAAGGTAAACTTTTTACAGAGGTCAAATGTTCACCTCTTTCTATTCTTAGCCTAGAAAACACGCAACTTTCAATTTTTTTTTATTTTTCAATACTTAGGGGGAGATTGTTAGCTCCAACTTCTGTGTTTAAGAAGTATTGAAAAATAGGCTAAGTATAGATCATCGACAGAGCCTCTGCCGAGACACCAAGAGCATCCCATTCTGCAGAAGACTTTCAGAGGACAAGGCCACAGAGCCTCTGTCACCCTTGACAGAGCCTCTGTGGTATGAATACTTGAAGCTTGAAGATCCTTGAAGATAAAGACAAAGATAATTGTGCCTCTCACGTGCCTCTGCTGTACGAAGATTCTGAAGATCATTCGTACAAGGCATGCCCTGCACATTCCACGTGTCATCCTCTGATGGGTTACAGCCTTTCCAGTAGGCGGTGCACTACATTTACGTTGTACCAGGATTCAGTCCCACGACCTTGTCTTTGTACCTTAGTACTTCCTGTCTCTAACTTGTCCCCTATAAAATAGTATAAATGGGAGGTCTCTACCAGACCTGAAATGGTAACTTTTGCACTACACATACACACCTGATTAGAGCTTATCTTGCTGTATCACACACACTTACGGTGTTCTTGGTGTTCTTGAAATAATTAAACAAAGATGGATTGTTGAGCTAAACTCTTGTTATTTACAGTTTATCTTCTATATTCTTGTATGTGTAATCTACCATTCTCGTCAACAAAAATTGCTTATATTATGCTTCCGCATCTACATCGTTTTACTCTGTTTTTAAGCACGTATCGTTGATATATCATTGTTGAATCTTACCGTGGGATCAACACTGTCATTGTGGAAATCTTGAAACGCCACCCGATCAACCGTGCACTGACGGCCACCGCCAACGTTCCAACTATTTACGTGCATCAACTCTGGAGGTCCCTCACCTCAGTTGCACGTGGCCAAGAGTTCGACCTCCAAGGTCGCATTGCTGACACTCCGGTGCTCATTTCACGCGACCTCCTGCGACAAATTCTCAATCTTCCGGAGGCGACTTCAGTTCCAGGCCGAGTAGACTTTGATGCTGCTGTACCCGATGCTATCTTATGCCACGAATTGCGCGCACTCGGCTATGCTAGCGAGCTTAACCACCCGTCGTGCTTCTCCAGAATACATCTCTAACCCATATGGTACACCCTGTTCACTATCCTGAACAAGTGTCTATCATCCATCATCAAAGGCATCGATCAGACGACCGTCAACCTGCTCAGACCTTTTCACGACGTGGATTACAACCGCCACATCGATTATGCTACAATTCTATGGACCGAACTACTCGAGAAGGTTCAGAAGAAGGAACGCAACAAACGACTAACTTTCCTTCTGTTACCGAGATTCCTGCAGCTCATCATTGCTCATTTCATGGTCGTCGACCCTATGATTTTACGACGCGCTAACGACGAGGTACTCATCTCAACTCGAATGACTATGATTCAGAATAAACAGTTGATACCAGACCTAGTCCCGATGATCCTACCCAACGACTTGCTAGCTCTCGCTGACCAATCGGCACTGAATATGATAGAATATAGGCGTGAGCATAATCTAGTTGCCCCGATGGTCTAGCCAAATCCGACAGGACCTGCCCAAGGAGCGCGCCCCGAGAGACATGAGGGTCCCTGTACTAGAGGTGGCAGGATCCGGAGAGCATGGGCTTCCGGACAGGGCGTGATGAGAGAAAACATAGTGAGGGGATAAGGCGTGGGCAGTGCTGAAAGGTCTATACGCGAAGCTAGCTCGTCATAACGCCAACCCACTCTACCTCCTTCACCACAACACGAAGAACCCAAACTACATGAGGTGGAGGTGGTCGATATCATGCGTGAACAGGAACAGGTACAAGAAGAAGAGGCAGCCTCCTCTTCCAGCTCCGAGTCAGGCTCTGGCTCAGAGTCGGGTTCCGAATCTGGTTCTGAATCAGGTTCGGCATCCGGTTCTGAATCCGGGTCCTCGGAATCCGATGATGAATCGACTGAATCGGATGATCAAGATGATAATGATGATCAGTTATGCATGGAACCCATTCCTCGTATCCTAGCCCAATCTGGAAAGATAAGGGAAACGGAGGGAGTTGAAGTCAAAAATGAAAATACTGGTGAGCAAGTGCGAGAAAGGAGGAGTAAGAAAAAGAATGAGAGCGTGAGCGAGCAGAGGCCACCTATTCAGGTTGCCTCCACCCAGCTTTCATTAAGCCAGACAGCCACATCCACTACCCCGTCTCATGTGTTGGGACAGGGTATTGAACAAGACGTCGTGGGTCTAGCGACATAATTGCACACCCCAACCAGCCACTCAGTTTCCTCTCAAAAAGAAATTGTTTCATTTTCACAAGGGGACGTAGCACAACGGCCACCGGTCTCTCACTTGGAGACTTCCGGTGTTGAAACAAGAGAACTCCTGCCCCGGTTCTCGACTTCACAATCGAGTCTAGAGCCATTTGCTGATATTATTTCTTTGGCTAGGACACAGAACATATCTACTGCTACCGTAGAGATTCTTCGTGACTCGATCAGAACACCCAGAGTAAGTCTACCTTCTGGTGGCTTGCAAGGACAGGGTGGAAGACCTACCACGGCTACCATCATGCCAACCAAGAGCGCAGGCGGTACTGCGGTGCAATCCACTATAGTCACCACAACTGGTAATCTAAGTGCTCCAGGTGTTAGTGTCCCGAAGTTCGTCTCCAAGGAAACTATGGATGGCGCCTTAAACGCTATCCAACAAGAGATTTTGAAGAAGCTATCTTAGGAGATGGATTTTATCAAGAGGTCCATTAAGGGAAAGGAAGTAACAGCATCTCCCTTAACGCAACCACAGATCATACTTCCTCACCTAACCCCAAATCTGCAGAACATGAGCATCGAGGCTTTAAAAGTCGTTCTCCTCGATAAGCTCCTGTCACAATCAAACACCGACGCATCCTCTAAAGCAGATCTAGTGAGCATACTCCGCTCACAAGCCCAAACTCAACCCCCAGTAACTCTTACATATGCCCAAACCCAAATAAATACCAAGCTTGACACCCTTACCTCAACCCTAACCGATGTTAAGCACACCCTCGAAACTTTATCCGAGAGGGTTGCTGTTTGGGCAAAAAATCACGTCGTACGACCACGACCAGAGCAGGTAAGACGCACGCTATAATCTAAATCTTGTATTAAAATAAGGTCTCGACAACAAACTAGAAAACATCCGTCGTCTCCCGTAAAAGGTAAGTCGTACGTCTACCATGACGCACGACCATAGCATCGCCCGTCCCGTACGACCGTCGAGTAAGATCATTGCGCCTTCGACCAAAACTAACGTTAACCTTGACTGTTACGTTTGTTAAGTATTTAATGCAGGAGTCAAAGCCATTAACAGCAAGTAGCCGTAATGGACGAAGAGCATTATGGATAATCATTCTGGCGACCGTTTCCAGCCGTTGATCAAATTATTAATGGAGCTAATTAATGACACGAAGATTATAAAAGACAAGCTCAAGCTTCATTTCAAGGGACATCAGCTATCATCCAATATACATCAATTGACATCCAGTATACATCAGCGAACATCACAAAACATGTAACGTCCCAAAAATGGGCATTTTAATAAATAAAACCTTATTAAATATCCAACACCGTTTCGTTTGCAAATTCAATAATAAATATTCTCAGTAATAATAAACAGCGGAAATTAAATCGTTTAATAATAACTCTAATCTCATGATTATAAAAACTCTTCACGCGCGCCAGTGTGTACCCGTCACGCCTTGGAGCCACTAGTACCTGAAACCACAGTAAAAAGGAAAGGGTAAGCACAAGGCTTAGTGAATTCCATCACATGCGCAGATAGGAATTATATACACATCACCCCTATCCGCACATAAGCAACAACACACAGTTACATAGTACGAGTAAACATCTATAAGTAATTATGTATCCAACACCTCGGTCCCACCGAGCCCTCGGTCCCACCGAGTTTGCACAACTTTTCTATCCACTTCCTCGGTCCCACCGAGCCCTCGGTCCCACCGAGTTGTAATTCAACACACTCGTCCCACCGAGTTCCCACGACGTTTCTATCCACTTCCTCGGTCCCACCGAGTCCTTGGTCCCACCGAGTTGTAATGTAACACACTCGTCCCACCGAGTTCCCACAACGTTTCTATCCACTTCCTCGGTCCCACCGAAATGTAATGTAACACACATTTATACTAAGCATTTAACCCAAGCAAATATTACGCACCACAAACAACTAGTTCACACCACAAGTACAGTAGTACATAAAAACTACCATAACATGCATACAATTCCTATCTACACAGTGAGAGAACTCACCTTAAAGTAACGCAAAGCTCTCGCAATCAGCAACACCAACCCGCCAACTTCCCTCACCTTTTTCCACCTAAATACGCGTTAACAAACGTCAAAGGGAAGTCCCAACCCAAACCACAATTACTAGCTTACAAACTAAACATTCCAGCTTTTAATCTACAAAACACAGGTCTGTTCGGGACCTGTTTAACCCCTTTTAACCGGATAATTCCAGAAATCAAATTCCATAATCACAAAGTCCCATGTCTTAGGGTTCCAGGGACATATCGCACGCGTTCTAACGATGTTCCTAGCATCCTATATGAATTTTACAAAATCGACTCGCAGAACAGCGAAAAACAGGACCTGTCAGTACAAAACGACAATTTGACACTAGCTATGTTCCGAACTGATTTTTCCATAAAACATATGAAACTTACTAGACTCAGAATGGGAGATTTTGGCACTGATTTCACCCCAGAAAGATGTTCCTAGAATAAGGTATGGCTTTTACAAAACAGTGGTAGAAACTATATATTTCACATGAAATGACAACTATTGCTTATTAATCCATTAAGTCATGACTTATTCCAAACAGACCCTGAAAGCCCAAAAACTTACTGGAACAGGGCTATACTAAGCTGGACAACAACCCAGCACCACCCACTTCCGCCTCCGGCGGCGGTGGTGGTTGGCGGCGGCGACGATGGTTACGGTAACCCCTCCGGCGAGACCTCCCAACGTCACCCACTCCCGACTCACTCGCAAAACGCACCCGCACACACCCGCACCCCCTGCCGCCATCACAGCGGCGTGCAGTGGCGGCCCCACCGCCGGCAGCCGTGGCTGCGGCGTTTTCGCGGCGGCTTTTTCCGATAACAACAACGAATGCGAAAATAACGTTATTACCTCAACGCAACGCCCTACGTCCCTCTTTCCGACCGAACTCGCCGGCGATCACTTCTTCCTCTTCTCTTCTCGACGCCGGCAGCCCCTGGCGGCAGCCTCCTCCTCTCTCTCTCACTCTCTCACTCTCGATAGCTATCTCTCTCTCTCGGTTTCTCCTTCTAACTCTCACGGCCGAACACAACAAGGGAAGGGAAATGGGGCCGTAGGGTTTCTCTTCCCTTCCTCCTTTCCTTCCTTGCTATTCACGAAACAAGACACACAAAAACAACATGGGGCTCGGTTTGGGTTTGCATGGGCCGACCCTATGTCACGGCTTTGGCCCTTTGGCAACTTTGGTCCCTCAACAAATCACAAGCACTCTCTAAACTCCCTACTAGAAATTTAACGCTTATGGTCAACGGTGCTAACTCTCGATAACCTAAACTATAAACCTGGAAGGAAACAATGAAAAAAAAAATTTATTAGTTTAAGCAACGAGAACGATTTAAAGGGAGAATATTTATACGTACCGAAACACGGCCTTTACAACAATCCCCCACTTGGATTAGACTTCGTCCTCGAAGTCCACGCCTGTAAATAGCTCCGGGTAGTTTTCTCGCATCTCGGCCTCGGGTTCCCAGGTCCATTCAGAACCCTTTCGGTGCTGCCACTGGACCTTCCTCAACTAGAATCTAAATTTCTCACCCCATCTAGAATTTCTCGAATACTTTTCTTACTAACAAAACTCCTTCAAGGACACTGAACTTATGATCGGAAGAACATTCCAACAACTGGAATCATTCCTAGTTAAACGACTTCGATTGCCTCCCAACCTTAGATGTTCCATACATCCCGATTCAAATTTCGAGCTCTAGCCATTCTGAAGTTGCTCACCAATATACCCTACAGGATACTCGAATTCGATCATTCCTATCATTAACTGTCGATTAACTTCCACGAGTTCTACTAGACTCCCAAAATTTATTTCACACAAATTATCAAACCAATAAATTTATAATCACCCACGAAGGTCATTTCACCATAACCATTCATCACAATTAAGCATCTCAGGGTTACTACTATCATCACCAAAATTACCTTAGAGTCGGCTACAATTCTCCGATTACACTAAAGGTGTTTGGCCTCAAGCCCAAAAGTCGACACCTAAATATACTACTTACTTCAAAAAGGTTACTGCGCATTTATGCTCTTAATTACAAAGGGCATCATTCCCTTAACCGATACTATTATGCCTACAGTACCAACACACGTGGAATACCCAACCATCCACCGTCTACTTATCCTCCACGTTCGCTCTAAGAAGCCTAGTTACACCGTATCAAGATACACCTTAACGTCTACCTCCCAGGTACGTCTCAAGCCCGACACATTGGAACTACCTCCCAGGTAAGTGCTCAAGACTATATCCTCCCAGTGCCTACTGGAAAGTCAAGGTCATAACACATGAATACCGGGGTCCCACCCCGAGATACCCAACCGACCATTACCAACGACTGACTAACGTGTCTAAGGATCTAATGCAAAACAGTCTACCAACAACATGCCTATCCTGGAATGACTCACTCACCCAAACATGTAAATACTCACCATGCCATAAATACAAAACTGTGCAACAAAACAACCCATCAACAAGACTCCACATCGAGCCATTAAAACCGTGCAATTGACCCATGACTATCTCAAAGTCAAAACCGAGCAAAATGCTCCACGCTTGCTAGACCCATGAGTCGGTCAATTACGCGTTTAAATAAAGTTTAAGAAAGCAATACTCTAAAATCAACTTTAGTCCCAAACTCAACACGGGTTAAACAAAAGAGTTTTCCAAAAGGACTCACACCCTTAAAATTCTCAAAATGACACATAACACTTAAAAGCGCATTTCCCAAATGGTTTACAAAATCATTTACAAAATATTTTCAACGTCAAGATTTTTCATCTCAAAAAGATCGTATGCAATAAAACTACTATTATCAGGTCGGTAGTTACGCAAAAATGGGCACGCTCGTCTCACATAGTAAAATCATGTTGAAAATCATTCCATTGCCGTTCAGTTTACTTACAAAACACAAAGCGTAATGAACAATTTCTTTTAAAAACGAATCACCACGGTTCTGGTATGGATTGATTCATGACATGCATGCAAGGTAACTGCTCAATTCAAACGGTGTGCAACAATTTTTCACACGTACTTCAAAAGAAGCCCAAACGGCAATTTACTAAAAATTATTTTCTGACCATCCAAATGATATGGAACGAAGTTTACCAATCAAAATTTATGCGCGTCAGTTATTTATACAAAACAAGGAAACGATTCATTGACAATAAAACATTTAGCTGACTAAAAAGCGCACCAAACAACTCATGATAAAATGCTACCAAAAATATTCCCCCATGCGTCATTTAGGTCACAAATAAATCGATCCATACCCTGAACTATTTAAAATAATATGCTTGGAAACACAAACTCATATAAAACAAATCACCAACAAAGTTTGTAACTCTCGTGATGAAAAGGTTTCATGCACTTTCAAAACCATAATTCAAAATTTGGTGTGTGTGCTAAACATTTCCCAAAATTCTACAACACAATCCATATCAGGATTGGAACACAAGAATTAGATAATGCAATTTTATTTCCAAAATCAAACTTTGTGCATGACTCAGTCGGCCTTCGACGTCTCGACTCGTACCCCTCCAAATCTCTCCGGTCCACTATCGTCATCCGGACATTTACACCTCTTAGGCAAGTTGGAAAATTACCTCAAATAATCCTCAAATCTACGTCGGCTCAATAAGCCTATGATTCTAGCACAAACATCCATCTTGACCCGAAATGGTCTACCTAAAACAAATATCGTCCTTAATGTCACTCCAAGAGATTAATACTAGAATCGTCCTTCTATTCCAACGACTACTAGTTTAGAACCTTCATCACTACCCCAACGATCATCTCCTCAAGCAAATCAAGTACACACCTGTACTAGTAGGTTCACTATTGTTGTTCCTCCTTGTGATGGCTATTCTGGGTAGATATTACAACGAGTTATTAGCACATAATAACTCACACTAACAACGCTCACGCTCAACTCCTTGGATTCCTCGTGACTTTCCCCGACTCGAGCACGGATCCTGTGCTTCAGATAGTAGGAGCTCTACTACTACCTTCCACACCTATCCTCACTCGTTTCGAGTCCCGTCCCGAAGTGCCCAAGTAGTTCCTTGCCGAAAACTATATACATATGCCCGCACCGGCATATGTACACACTCTTCCTAGCTCCCTAGGAATTCCACCCAACTCCACTACCCTTGCTATGACGAAATCCCCACTAGTCATGACGAGTCGCCTCGCGAATGCGAAGTCGCACACAGTGTAAAACAGATAGACATTCGAATATAAGATTCTATCCTACAACGGTTGGACTCAAACAAGAGCTGCGCAATAGAACTAAATCCGACATTCTAAGGCTATTCGGTTCCAACCGCATACAACCTATAGTGCATTCACTTAACAACCTATCAAGGCTAGCATAAACTCCTATTAGCAAGCAACAAACATGCAGTACAGTGTAATAAGCACCAAGCAATCTAGCATACATACTCATATGTTCTAGAAAGCAATCTCGCATACATACTCATATGTAAACACTCTTCCCAGCTCACTAGGAATTTCATCTCATCCCACTACCCTTGCTACGACGGAATCCCTATTAGCCATAACGAGTTGCCTTGCGAATACCCAGTCGCATGCAGCGTGAATCAAATAGACATTCGAATACAAGATTCTATCCTAGAACGGTTGGACTCAAACAAGAGCTGCGCAATAGAACTAAATCAAATATTCTAAGGCTATGTGATTCTTACTGCATACAACCTATAGGGCCTTCGCTTAACAACCTATTATAACTAGCATGAATTCCCACTAGCAAGCAATCATCATACAGTACAGTGTAAACCACATAGGCAATCTAGCATGCATACCCAATGATCTAGAAAGCGATAAATACACTAAGTATTGTACCTTTCCATTTGGCTCCGGCTGACTGTACACACTGCGCCCTCGATCACCGTTTCCTAAACGGGTTTTCCTTTCTTTTATTTTCCAAAAAATTTAAGAGAAGAATTTCATAGCCGCAACTTGAGATCAAACACACCGAGATGCGTTTGATTCACTCAAGCTGTGCTCTGATACCAAGTTGTAACGTCCAAAAAATTACAATAAATTTTAACTTTTAAAAATGGGCATTTTAATAAATAAAACCTTATTAAATATCCAACACCGTTTCGTTTGCAAATTCAATAATAAATATTCTCAGTAATAATAAACAGCGGAAATTAAATCGTTTAATAATAACTCTAATCTCATGATTATAAAAACTCTTCACGTGCGCCAGTGTGTACCCGTCACGCCTTGGAGCCACTAGTAGCTGAAACCACAGTAAAAAGGAAAGGGTAAGCACAAGGCTTAGTGAATTCCATCACATGTGCAGATAGGAATTATATACACATCACCCCTATCCGCACATAAGCAACAACACACAGTTACATAGTACGAGTAAACATCTATAATTAATTATGTATCCAACACCTCGGTCCCACCGAGCCCTCGGTCCCACCGAGTTTGCACAACTTTTCTATCCACTTCCTCGGTCCCACCGAGCCCTCGGTCCCAACGAGTTGTAATGCAACACACTCGTCCCACCGAGTTCCCACGACGTTTCTATCCACTTCCTCGGTCCCACCGAGTCCTTGGTCCCACCGAGTTGTAATGTAACACACTCGTCCCACCGAGTTCCCACAACGTTTCTATCCACTTCCTCGGTCCCACCGAAATGTAATGTAACACACATTTATACTAAGCATTTAACCCAAGCAAATATTATGCACCACAAACAACTAGTTCACACCACAAGTACAGTAGTACATACAAACTACCATAACATGCATACAATTCCTATCTACACAGTGAGAGAACTCACCTTAAAGTAACGCAAAGCTCTCGCAATCAGCAACACCAACCCGCCAACTTCCCTCACCTTTTTCCACCTAAATACGCGTTAACAAACGTCAAAGAGAAGTCCCAACCCAAACCACAATTACTAGCTTACAAACTAAACATTCCAGCTTTTAATCTACAAAACACAGGTCTGTTCGGGACCTGGTTAATCCCTTTTAAACTGATAATTCAGGAAATCAAATTCCATATTCACAAAGTCCCATGTCTTAGGGTTCCAGGGACATATTGCACGCGTTCTAACGATGTTCCTAGCATCCTATATGAATTTTACAAAATCGACTCGCAGAACAGCGAAAAACAGGAACGATGTTCCTAGAATAAGTTATGGATTTTACAAAACAGTGGCAGAAACTATATATTTCACATGAAATGACAACTATTGCTTATTAATCCATTAAGTCATGACTTAATCCAAACAGACCCGGAAAGCCCAAAAACTTACTGGAACAGGGCTATACTAAGCTGGACAACAACCGAGCACCACCCACTTCCGCCTCCGGCGGCGGTGGTGGTTGGCGGCGGCAACGATGGTTACGGTAACCCCTCCGGCGAGACCTCCCAACGTCACCCACTCCCGACTCACTCGCAAAACGCACCCGCACACACCCGCACCCCCTGCCGCCATCACAGCGGCATGCAGTGGCGGCCCCACCGCCGGCAGCCGTGGCTGCGGCGGTGGTAGTGGCGGTTCGCGGCGACTTTTGCCGATAACAACAACGAATGCGAAAATAACGTTATTACCTCAACGCAACGCCCTACGTCCCACTTTCCGACCGAACTCGCCGACGATCACTTCTTCCTCTTCTCTTCTCGACGCCGGTAGCCCCTGGCGGCAGCCTCCTCTCTCTCTCTCACTCTCTCACTCTCGATAGCTATCTCTCTCTCGGTTTCTCCTTCTAACTCTCACGGCCGAACAAAACAAGGGAAGGGAAATGGGGCTGTAGGGTTTCTCTTCCCTTCCTCCTTTCCTTCGTTGCTATTCACGAAACAAGACACACAAAAACAACATGGGGCTCGGTTTGGGTTTGCATGGGCCGACCCTATGTCACGGCTTTGGCCCTTTGGCAACTTTGGTCCCTCAACAAATCACAAGCACTCTCTAAACCCCTACTAGAAATTTAACGCTTATGGTCAACGGTGCTAACTCTCGATAACCTAAACTATAAACCCGGAAGGAAACAATGAAAAAAAGAAATTTATTATTTTAAGCAACGAGAACGATTTAAAGGGAGAATATTTATACGTACCGAAACACTGCCTTTACAAAACAGAAGAGAAAACCATCCAAACTCATAAGAAAGAACATTCAAACTCTGGAGATCAAGTACTGAAAGCCAGAACCCTACTGCGAACTCAAGAAAACTCGAAGGAAAGCTCGAGTATCGCTCTCGATGCACGACAACAACCCTCGACCAGAAGTTCACACTTTGTATTCACACACGACAAACACCTGTTTTTACATTCAAACACTTGTACTTTACATTTCGAAGTATTTCCTTCATTTGTATTGTAATCATCGTACGACCGACGCCAGTACCAAGGACGTCGCCCCTGATTGGCGACCATAGTGTAGCGATGACATCCCTTGTCGTCCGCAGGTTTTTTCCTCGATTGAGGTTTTTCCTGCATCATCAAATCCCTTGTCTCGTTTATTTTTCCCTCCTCGCACGTCTCGTCGAAAGATCCTTTCTTTAGTTGATTAAGTCCACATCGACCTTAAGTTGTCCCTTTGGTGCGATTTTTGGCATTAATAGTTTGGCGCCATCCGTGGGACTACATCTAGAGAAAATCCTCGACGAACGTGCATTCTACTAATAGTTTCTTGGAGTTTCTTCTGTTCTCTATCACAGGAAAATGGCAGATGACGGAAACTCAGAGCGAACCGCTGACCCAGCGCATGTAAAGCTTGAAAAGGTGCAAGATGTTCCTAAAGCCATCGGTGATTATTGCCTAGAAGAAGTTATCTTAGGTCCGAGCAAGCCCGAGAAAAAAGTCTTGATAGGATCATCTCTCGATCCCCACCTTAGGCAAAGGATAATATCTTTCTTGCAGGAATATGCTGACTGCTTCGCCTGGTCGCATGAAGATATGGTTGGCATTGACCCTAACATCATTTCTCACAAGCTCAATATCGATCAATCGTTTAAACCCATCAAGCAAAAGCGCCGTAAATTCGCTCCTGAAAGAAATATGGTAATAAACGATGAGGTCGATAACCTCCTCAAGACCGGAAAAATCCGAGAAGTAAAGTAGACTGACTGGCTTGCTAATGTCGTGGTCGTGGCTAAGAAGAATGGAAAATGGAGGGTCGGTATCGACTTCACCGATCTCAATAAGGCTTGCCCGAAAGATCCTTTCCCATTACCGCATATCGACGCCATGGTTGACGCAACCGCAGGGCATGAACTATTGACCTTCATGGATGCCAATTCAGGGTATAACCAAATCTTAATGCACGTCGAGGACCAGGAGAAAACCGCTTTCATGATGGACCGAGGTATTTACTGTTATAAAGTTATGCCTTTCGGATTAAAAAATGCAGGATCCACCTATCAATGTCTAGTGAATAAAATGTTCAAAGACCATCTCGGCAACACAATGGAAGTATATATTGATGACATGCTCGTCAAGTCAAAGCTAGCGGTCAATCATGTCGAGCATCTAAGACAATCGTTCAACATCCTTCGGGAGTATAGCATGAAGCTCAACCCTACCAAATGTTCCTTCGGAGTCAATGCTGGAAAGTTCTTAGGCCACATGGTCACTCGCCGAGGAATCGAAGCTAACCCCGACCAAATCAAAGCCATCATCGACATCAAATCTCCTCGAAATATCAAGGAGGTCCAAAGGTTTACTGGTCGAGTAGCGGCCCTAAACAGGTTTATCTCCCGATCTTCAGATAGATGTCATCTGTTTAATAACGTCCTCAGGAAATATAAAGGTTTCAACTGGACCAATGATCATGAGCAAGCATTGCAAAAACTCAAGGAAAATATGGCGTCGCCTCCTCTGTTGTCGAAGCCTCATGATCATGAGGCCTTACAATTGTGTTTAGCTATCAGTCCAAATGCGGTAAGCGCCGTACTCACACGAGAGGACGAAAAACAACAATTACCAATCTACTACGTCGCTTAGCAAAGTGGAGCATATCTCAGCAGTTACGACATTGATTTCAAACCCAGGACCGCGATCAAATCACAAGCCTTGGCAGACTTTATCGCCGATTTCAGCCCTGAGTTGGAAAAAGAAGCAGAGCTCGAAGTGTCCAATGTGGCGACTCACGACGACGTGCCTTGGATCCTACATGTCGACGGTTCATCCAACATTAGAGGCTCTAGACTGGGTGTCGTCTTAAAGTCGCCACAGGGGGTAAGATGGTATACTCAGTCCGATGCGACTTGAAGGCCACTAATAACGAAGCCGAATATGAAACCATGATCGTGGGAATGGATATGGCCCATGACTCGGGGGCAACCGCACTGCATGTCAAGAGCGATTCCCTGCTGGTAGTAAATCAAATCAATGGAGAATTCGCAGCCAAGGATTAAAAAATGACAGCATATCTAAGCGTGGCAAAAGAAATTTCCAAAAAATTTAAATCTTTTTCTATTGAACAGATTCCGCGGGACCAGAACACTCAAGCCGACGCATTGGCGAACCTTGGGTCAGCTTTAGTTGAACCAATATTTGATGTTATTCCTATGATTCACCTAGAAACGCCGTCCATTGGAAACACATACGTCATCCAGATCGAAGACGAAGAAGATGATTGGTCACGCGACATTCAAAATTTCCTTGTGCACGACCAACTCCCCGAAGACAAAATGGAGGCTCGAAAACTTAGATTCAAAACATCTAAGTACGTCATGATCGAAAATAAGCTTTATCGGCGATCATCGACGGGCTTAAATTTAAGGTGCGTCATCAGCAAAAATCAAGCCCAGAAGATCCTCCAAGAGATGCACGACGGTGAATGTGGTAATCACTCAGGAGGTCGTAGCTTGGCTAATCGTATCTCCCGCCAAGGGTATTTTTGGCCGACACTACGACAAGACGCTGTCAAGTACGTCCAAAATTGTGACCCCTGTCAACGACACTCAGGTATGTCTCATAAACCCTCGGAGCCTTTGCACTCAACGCTTGTCCCATGGCCTTTCATGAGGTGGGGAATGGATATTGTCGGCAAACTACCACCTGCTCCGGGGCAAAAAGTATTCCTTCTCGTACTCACGGATTACTTTTCTAAATGGGTCGAAGCGGCTTCCTTCTCCCAAATTAGGGATAAAGAAGTTATCTCCTTTATCCAGACTAACATCATATGCAGGTTTGGGATTCCATCCGAAATTGTCTGCGACAATGGATCCCAATTCATAAGCGACAGGACCCAACAATTCTGCGATGACAGGAATATCAGACTAACAACCTCGACTCCCAGATATCCCCAAGCTAATGGACTTGCCGAGTCAAGCAATAAGACTATTATAGCTTCGATCAAGAAACGATTAAAAGCTGCAAAGGGAAGGTGGGTTGAAGAACTCCCTTCGGTCCTATGGGCATATCGCACGACGCCACGCACGTCCACTAGGCAAACCCCCTTCTCCCTCGTCTATGGTTTCGAAGCCGTCCTACCGATCGAAGTTCATCTCCCAACTTCGAGGCACACATCCGTCGACCACAACTCGGTTTATTTGAGTTATAACCTCGACGCCCTTGAAGAGCTCAGAGAATCGGCCTTGATCAGAATGGCGTCACAGAAGCAGGCAGTCGAGCGACATTTTAATAAGCACGTCAAAGTTAAAATCTTTCAAGAAGGCGATTACGTCCTCCGTCGAGTATTCCCGAATACCCAGGAGCTCAACGCAGGTAAACTTTCTACCAAGTGGGAAGGCCCCTATCATATCTCCGAAGTCGTTGGTAAAGGAGCCTATCGACTTCGAACCCTCGACAATCAGGAAATCCCACGAAGTTGGAATGCGACGCATTTGAAAAAACATTTCTTTTAAAATCGCCCTCCTATCATACAAAGTTTTCAGCACGACGGTAAGCATCGCAAAATCGTTGGAAAAACTACGACCGACCTCTAACGAACTTTATCGCAGGAACGCACGACATGAGTATCCAAGTGCATGACTCGATTGTTTGATCATAGGGGCATATATTCTGAGGTTTTATGATACGATACAGTCACACGTAAGGTCTAAACGATCACTCGATCTAAGTTTCTGGAACTTAGAAATACTTTGTATATTCTAACACATCGATGATATATATTTCAAACGTTATATTGCAATAAAAGCCTAAGTCGCACGATCCTCCGTTTATTTCATACTGTTATGATCAGTATTACATTTATCCACGACATATGTAATTAAAAACACAAGTTCAGCAAAAGAAGGAACTTCAGTGAACAATTACATATGAACGACCGATAGTCGGACAAGTAAATACAAAGTCAAAAGCTGCTGCATACCAACGACCCGACCACCAACGGTCGAGCGTGAAAAGCCTAATTCATAAACCCAGAAAAAAAAGAAACTACCCTAAGATCTAAGGAAATATGGCAATCGTAAATTCTGCCCAAAGAAAACTCAGCCTTCGGAATCCTGACAGTCCTGAAGAACTGATGCAAGGGTCAAACGAGTATAGCCGGAGTCGTCTCCCAACCTTTCGCGCCATGGCATTCTGAGAATGTGGCTCTTAAGATTAATGTTAAGGTTGGAGGAAGGAATATCTCCTCTTCGATAATCGACCTCCACTCCAATACCTCCAGTTTCCTCACGTGTTTAGTGAAGGAAAATATAAACATCTGCACAATTACAAAGGGAACATATTAGCAAAACGCTCATCGAAAGAATAAACATCGGTAAAGCACAAGTTTCGAAAGAAAAACTTACGAAAGGCGCCAGTACGGCTAAACACAGTCCAATCTCTTCGACAGAGATCCCTAGAAAATGCTCCTTGAAATATAAGAGCTGATATTTCCCCAGAAGCAGAAGCGACTTCGTCCTGACGAGGACATAGTCAGTCAAGAGGGATGAAGACAACGCAAAGTTGATCTCCATAAAATCCCCATCATTCTCTCCCGTCTTTACACCCTCGCCCCTGTCGGCTGACGAAAGGGTCGACGTGGTAGCAGAAAACATCTTCGCCAGATGCGCAAAATCCACGGACATCGCGTCTATCGCAACCAACATCGTCATCGATTTGGGTATCATAGCCCACGGTAGATCATCAGTCACCAAAGATTTGGAAAAAGTCGAGATTCTGGAAAAGATGACTTTTCGAAAGCTTGAAGAAAACAATCCATTTTGATCTCTATTTATGCAGGAAATCGTGACAGGTCGAGCCCTTCAAAAGAACGACACGCATCCCCGACTTTCATACGCCCCAGTAAATCACCGACACCTGGCATCGACAGCTGGTAAGCATCATCGTACGTCAGCATAACGTCACGACCTCGTTCCCTTTTCAACTTCTTGTTCAGTTAGAAACGGACCAGTCTAGCTCCAAGGCAATTGAGGTAATTTCTAACTCTTGTCTTATTTCCTATGCGTCTGATTGACAAAATTTAAAACATAAATTTGACATTCAATTTTCAAATTTTGGGGGTAAACTGTTTGGGCAAAAAATCACGTCATACGACCAGGACCAGA
This sequence comes from Saussurea involucrata, assembly GCA_033807775.1. Classification (NCBI taxonomy): domain Eukaryota; kingdom Viridiplantae; phylum Streptophyta; class Magnoliopsida; order Asterales; family Asteraceae; genus Saussurea; species Saussurea involucrata. The sequence continues at coordinate 19,802,347 of CM066326.1, forward strand.
GCAGGTAAGACGCACACTATAATCTAAATCTTGTATTAAAATAAGGTCTCGACAAGAAACTAGAAAACATCCGTCGTCTCCCGTAAAAGGTAAGTCGTACGACTACCATGATGCATGACCATAGCATCGCCCGTCCCGTACGACCGTCGAGTAAGATCATTGCGCCTTCGACCAAAACTAACGTTAACCTTGACTGTTACGTTTGTTAAGTATTTAATGCAGGAGTCAAAGCCATTAACAGCATGTAGCCGTAACGGACGAAGAGCGTTATGGATAATCATTCCGGCGACCGTTTCCAGCCGTTGTAGCCGTTGATCAAATCATTAATGGAGCTAATTAATGACACGAAGATTATAAAAGATAAGCTAAAGTTTCATTTCAAGGGACATCAGCTATCATCCAATATACATCAATTGACATCCAGTATACATCAGCAAACATCACAAAACAGCAGAGAAAACCATCCAAACTCATAAGAAAGAACATTCAAACTCTGGAGATCAAGTACTGAAAGCCAGAACCCTACTGCGAACTCAAGAACACTCGAAGGAAAGCTCGAGTATCGCTCTCGACGCATGACAACAACCCTCGACCAGAAGTTCACACTTTGTATTCACACACGACAAACACCTGTTTTTACATTCAAACACTTGTACTTTACATTTCGAAATATTTCCTTCATTTGTATTTTAATCATCGTACGGCCGACGCCAGTACCAAGGACGTCGCCCCTGATTGGCGACCATAGTGCAGCGACGACATCCCTTGTCGTCCGCAGGTTTTTTCCTCGATTGAGGTTTTTCCTGCGTCATCAAATCCCTTGTCTCGTTTATTTTTTCCCTCGTTGCACGTCTCGTCGAAAGATCCTTTCTTTAGTTGATTAAGTCCACATTGACCTTAAGTTGTCCCTTTGGTGCGATATATGGCATTAACAGTTGCCAGCCTCGAAGACACCTGCAAGGGTCAAGCACATGGCTCGAAATGAAGACATGATGATCAGGAGGATCCTGACAAATATGAGGTGGAGAAAAGACAGAAACTGACCGAGCTGTCAACCTCAGCGACAGAACTACCATCCGATACTACAGCTCCAACTGAACCGAATCAACAGTCAGATGACACAGATATGGTTCAGGATATGGAGCTATCTACACCGGTCAGAGATCAAGTGCCAGAGTCAGCAGACCCGACGGTTGAAAATCCCGAGGGAGAACCAGAAGATCTTTTTATGCTGACAGTTCCGGAAAGGCCACTCCTGGAATTGATTCTTGAGGACTCCGATGGCAATCCGGAAATGGAAAGAAAATGGAGAGAGAAAGCAATTTCAGCCATTCAATCTGAGACGTATGCTCTATGTAATTTCTCAGATGATGACGAGTTTATGAACGACGAAGACTATGATCAGTTCCTTCTTCAAAGCGAACAGGTATCAGCTTCTCAGCACGACTTACACGACTGTGTAGGTACATCCGCACTTCCAACTCTTGACCCGGAAACTGCTCAACCTCAACCTATTCAAATAGTTCGTTGGGAGAGAGTCCGAATCCTGGTTCCATACTTAGAAGAATCGCACAAGAAGATATTCGTACACTGGATTAGACCACTTGACCTGGTTTTATGTCATGGGGTCTCAGATCTGTCAGAATCAGTGCATTCTCAATATTTGGAGGTGATGAAAAGAAGCAGAATGGTCCACGAAGTCCGAACCAGTCATAGAATAACAGAAATCGTAGAGATCGTGTCCGATAGAGTTCTGAAGGTATGGTTTCCAATCTTTACAGTTAAAAGGGATGATGGAAAGGAATGGGTATTCTCAGAAGCCGACTTCAGACACCTGAATCTGAACGACTTCTCAGTACTACTTAAAGAGCTGAAGACCCGTACTATCCGACCATTGCCATACACCAAAGCCCTGGAAACCTTAAAGAGATTTATGAAATGCACCATTACCCACGCTTACATCAACGACTTTCAGATGGGAATAGAAAGCAATCAGAATAAAGTGATTATTTTGAAGCCCAATCTAACTCTTCCCGAGGCCGAAGACTTACAGGTACATACTCTCCTGTCCAAACCAGAAACAGGGATTGTGTATCTGAATGAAAAAGGGGAGAGATGGTTCATGAGGATCAATGAAGTGCATAAATTCAGTGAATGGACTTTGATGAAGATTCAAAATGTGCTGAAGAAGATCATTGAAGAAGAGGAAAGAGACTCGTCAGAGAACTACGCCAACATCAAAAAATATCTTGCTAAAGAGCTACTCAAGGCAATTGAAGAAAGGCTGGAATTCAGAAAATCTATCCGGCCCTTTGAAATCCTTTTTGCTATCAGGAAGCGGTATTTCCCTAACTGGCGTGAGATCGAACTTCAATTTAAAGGGGGAGATTGTTAGATCTCATAGTTTGTTGAATCGAAGTATAGGGACTAGTTTTGCCAATTCTTGTAACTATCCCTTTCCGGATATAAATAGTTTGCTTTGCTTTATGATTAGGGTTAATGACCTAATCAACAGTTTCATAATTACCTTGTGTACTGCTACAGTATTTAAGTTTTCCTGCTGATCAATACAATTTCATGCATTCGGGTGTAAGTGTTTTGTGCTAAACCACAAAGATGATCTAGGCAAGCTCAATCCAAAGGCAGACAAAGGAATCTTCATCGACTATTCTACCTCTTCGAAAGCATACCGAGTCTACAATAAAAGGACAAAGAGTGTTATTGAAAGCATTAATGTGTCCTTCGACGAATTGGTCGAATTGGCTTCTAAATAAGTTTGTTCAGAACCCGTGCTTACAGGAGTGCTAGTATCCGATCACTCTAGATCGGAAACCAAGCACACTATAGTAGATCCTTCTTGGTCCAATACGTCGAAGTCACATCATTCTGAGTTAGATCTACTATTTGAACATTTCTACAACGATTTTAATATTGCTCCTGTATCTACTAATGATTCTATGAATGCAGATGGAGTTATGGTAGCGTCATCACAAATCTCTGGTCCTCCACCAACCCCCAATATGACATCGTCGGAGGACTCACCCTCTACACCCATGATAGAGACGACGCCATCCTCAAGTACGAATACGGTGACTTCGAACGCATCCCCAGTAGTTCAACCCACATCGTCTTCCCCGGGATCAAGCAACAGCATATCCCACATTCACACACCTGAAGTATCTTCGTCAACTGTTGTTCCTGATCAACTAGCGGCTGCCACCCCTCTATATTCGACTGCATCTCTAGAAGCGGTTCAAGACTTACCCTTGGATCGTATGTTGATCCCAACAGTACTCAACCACTCATGGACCCGCTACCTCACACACGAAAGTGGACTCGAGCACACCCAACTAAACAGATCATTGGTGATCCTTCTGCTCCAGTTCAGACCCGAGCTATGATGGAAGCCGAGGACGATGCCCCAGTTCTACTGAGCAACACTAAAAAACGGGCGGCAACGAGAAATGATTGTCTATTTTCCATCTTCCTCAGCAACGTTGAACCTGCACAATCAGAGACGCCTTGAACGACCCGGACTGGGTTATAGCCATCCAAGAAGAACTGAATGAGTTTGAAAGTCTCAAGGTATGGCACCTGGTCCCTCGCCCGAAGAACAAGACCTTTATCGAAACAAAATGGATCTTCAAGAACAAGAAGGACAAAAACGGGATCGTTGTTCGGAACAGTGATCGATTGGTAGCGAAAGGGTATAGATAACAAGAAGGGATTGACTATGAAGAGACGTTCACACCAGTTGCTCGAATCGAAGCTATCCGGATGTTCCTCGCATATGCCGCTCACAAGAATTTCACCGTCTTCCAAATGGACGTGAAAACGGCATTTCCTAACGGCAAACTCAAGGAGTAAGTCTACGTCTCCCAGCCAGATAGGTTCGTCAGCCCATCTTACCCTAAACATGTGTATCTCCTCGAAAAGGCATTGTACGGACTCAAGCAAGCACCAAGAGCCTGGTATGATGCCTTATCTACATTTCTCGTAAACGCGGGCTTCTCGAAAGGTAAAATCGACACTACTCTCTTCATTAAGAGAGAATGTAAGGACATTATTTTAATTCAAATATACGTCGATGACATTATCTTCAGCTCTACGAACCCACAATTATGTCACAACTTTTCAGTCCTCATGAAAGCCCATTTTAAAATGAGTATGATGGGTCAGATGAATTTATTTCTCGATCTTCAAGTTAAACAACTATCGACCAGGATATTCATCAGTCAATCAAAGTATATCGCGGATATTCTTCGGAAATTCAAGATGGAACAGTGTACACCCATGAAGACTCCAATGTCACCAGGTACGAAGTTACACGCTGATCCTGACGGAAAGGACGTGAATACTACTACCTATAGAGGAATGATAGGTTCGTTGATGTATTTAACGGCAAGTAGGTCGGATATAATGTTCTCTACCTTTTTGTGTGCTCAGTTTCAGTCTAAACCGAAAGAGTCACATCTTATAGCAGTTAAACGTATTATTCTCTATTTAAAAGGTACTACTGATCTTGGGCTTTTGTATCCTAAGGACATAGGTTTCGAACTCACAACATTCTTAGATGCTGATCATGCGGGAAGTATGCTCGACCGGAAGAGCACCACGAGTCACGTCAAGTTCCTTGGCGACAAGTTGGTTAGTTGGGCCTCCAAGAAGCAAATGTGTGTCTCCACCTCCACGGCGGAAGCGGAGTATGTGGCCGCGGCTAGTTGTTGTTCCCAAGTCATCTGGATTCGCACTCAACTGAAGGATTACAGGTTCCAGTACTCGAACGTCTTGATCTATTCTGATTCCAAGAGTGTCATAGCCATCACCATCAATCCGGTCCAACATACGAAAACCAAGCATATCGACGTGCGTTATCACTTCATCAAAGATCATGTAAAACGAGGTACGATGGAACTCTATTTTGTAAGTACAGAAAATCAATTGGTTGACTTGTTTACCAAAGATTTGGACGAAAAATGGTTCATTGAACTTGTGTCCAAACTTGGAATGTTAAACTTGAAAGTCTAATTCCCCTTGTACTTGCCACACCATCTCTTCACCCCGGTATAACTGTCTCTTTAAAAGATACACTTGTCTCGTCGTGAAGTCTCTGTGTTTCAAGCACATCGGTGACTCATCTTCTGTAGTTATTTTATAGTGTTTCGTCTTGTTTCTCGATTCTCTGCATGTCTCTTTAAGTTTATTAGTTACGTTTTTTTGGTTTTCGTTTACTTTCCCGAGCTAGCAACCTACTGTTCTGACGGATGTTCACCAAAGTCCAAGTCCCCAAGGTAAGTTCCTCGTTCTTCACTGGAGAGAAAGTACAATTTTCACAAGTTGAGGGGGAGAATTATCATTTTGTAAAGTTTAGGGGGAGTGTTGTTATTTTGAAATGTTGAGGCGGAGAGTTGTTATTTTGAAAAGATAAGGAGGAGAGTTGTCATTTTGAAAAGTTGAGGGGGAGAAATTAGATTTTCTAAACCTGCGGGGCCAAATTGTAATTATTTAAAACTCAGGTATTTTTTATTGTTTTTCAAACTTTAGGGGTAAATTTTTCCATTTTCTAAAGTTCCGATAAGTTGGAACCGGGAGAGGTCAGGAACCGGTACCGGGTTCACTCCCGGTCTCGGCCGATATATATATATATATATCGGACTTCGACTAACGGCTCCTCACAATTTCAAATTTCTCGTGCCAAACCTCTCCTAAACCAACTTCATCTCTCAAACTTGTGATTTTTCCCCAATTAGGCTCCGATCCTCGCTCAAATCATCAGGTATGTGTTCTAATCTATGGCTATTCGAAATAGTTGCTTGAAATCGACCTAATCTGTCACGAAATCGATCGATTTGATCATGTTTTTCGGTCGGTGCCTACTAGGGTTTCCCGATTCTTCGGTTCTCGAAATCGGTCTCCAATCGACCTTCGATTGTTCGACTTTGCCTTCCCATCGACAGATTAACTCGATTTCGACTCCGGTTTATGCATCGACTTAGTCGATTTTTTGGTTCAGTTCTGTTAGGTCTCATGTTAGTGGAATAGAAGTAGAGGGACTAATATTGCCATTTCTTATAAATATCCTAGTTAGGGTATAAATAGATGGCTTAGTGTTATGATTAGGGTTTAATGACCTAATCACCATTATTGATTACCTATTGCATTGTACGGCTACATTCTAAACTATCTGTTCATCATATCAAAGTAAGATTTATAATGTCTATTGATTTGTGTTGATTCATATTATTGAACTTGTTAATTTGGGATCCACAATTGGTATCAGAGCAGAAAGACGATTGATTCAAAGGTAAATTTTCAAATTCTGGTCATTCATACTCTAGTCGACTGTTTCATCGTTAAAGGTATTTTTTTGCTTTGATTCAAGTGTTAAAACATGAAATTAAGGCTTGGAAAATTATCTTTGTTGTGTTTCAAGAGTCATATCAAAGTTTCGTTGAGTTTAATCGAGTTAAAGTTCATCAATTTTGAGATTTTTGGTTTCTGGGTTTTATACACTCTGTTTTTTGCAAAATCTCAATTTTTGCTTCAAAAGTGGTTGATTAAACTATTTGGTCAGTTGTTTTTCCTTTCCCTATTTGTGTGTTTTGGTTCTAAAGTGATTGCAGAAAGTTTCCAAGTCAAAATAGGTGCAAATTCGATTTCCCGGTACGTTTTTCTTCGACCAGTGTTTGAATACGGGACTCTTTTCTTGAGTTCCGGTTCTTGTTTAATACCGATCATATTCAATCCGGATCTAAATCTAGTCCCGGACTCCTAACACCGGTTCCTTGTACCGGATATTGTATATACTGGATCACAAGTCCGGTTCCGGTCTCATAACCCGGTTCCGGTTCCTACATTGAGTACCGGTATCATATCCGGTTCCGGAATCCATCCCGGATCCGGTTCTCTTTTGGTTCCGACTTCTGTCCATTCCGGTTCCCACACCCGGTCCCGGAATCTTGCACTCCGGATCTACTATTCTGGATCTTCCATTCCGGATCATCTCTGCACACTTATTTTTTTTAATCAGCTTCTGTTTGGTTTTATTTTTTTGTGTTCCTTTAGTTTTATTCCTGATCTTTTATAAGATTTGCGTTAAGTTACTACTCCTTTAGGATTTCGCGTTAGTTTTGCGTTAGTCAGTGCGTTAGATCACTCTTTTACTTTTGAATCAACCTACTCGTCTTATGATCACACACAAGTGCCCGACAATGAATGCTCAAGACGCGTTAGCTATTGGATCTGAACTCAAACCTCCGATCCTGTACCGAGGGGAGTTCAATGTCTGGAAAGACCGTTTCATGTGCTTCATCGAGACCAAGCCTCCCTATGAAGAAATTCTACGATCGCTGACCGATGGACCGTTTGCTCCACCCATGATGGAGATTCAGGCGCAAGAAGGCGGACCTCCAGCTCAAAGGGTGGTCAAACCTTATGACAAGTTGTATGTCGAGGAAAAAAGTAAAGTCGATGGAGATAAGCTGGCGAAGACATATCTTGTATACAGTCTTCCGAACAACATCTACTGTAGCCTCGACGGTCACAAGGACACATCGAAAGGTATGCGGGATCAGCTCGCAAAGATCATGCAAGGCAGTCGTGAGGGAAATCAGCTGAAGATAACCAACTGCCTCACCCGTTATGAAGCCTTTAAAGCCAAATGAGGGGAATCACTCAGTGAATCCTACGAACGTTTCTACACACTCCTCAACGACCTGCACAAGAACAACATCTTCAAGACGAACCTCGAGTGCAACATCAAGTTCCTCAACAACCTTCAATCTGAATGGAAGGGATTTGTACTCCATGTTCGTCACAACCGTTCTATAGAAAGTGTTCCGCTGCACGAGCTCTACAAGATGTTGCTTCAAGACGAAGACGATGTACGTGAACTGATGGGAGATCAGAAGTCGAATGAAAAGACAAAGGAATACCCCTTAGCTCTCATGTCTCACGAGAAGGACAAGCAAGTCCAACGCATTTCGTATAGAGAGGAGCAAAGAGTGAGTCTGAGCATAAGGACGCAGAACCGGAAAGTGATTCCGATCCAGAGCTTGATAGTATAAAGAAAGTTGTTGCCCTACTGTCCCGGGACTACACTAGAAAGAAGTTCTTCAAGAAACCATCCAACAACAACCAGCGTTACTCCACCAATACAAAGCGTCGGGATTATAGAGACAAGTACGAAGGCAAGCGCAAGTCTGATGAAGGAAGAAAGAATAACGATGAAGGAAGGAAATCTGAAGGAAAGTCTAACGACCGAGCTGATGTTGAATCGGTGAAATGCTACAACTGCGGAAAGCGAGGTCATTTCGCCAAAGACTGCCGGAAACCTGTAGTACGCAATGTTGAGTACTATAAGACCAAAATGCTGTTGTCAAGGCAGAAAGAAGCTGGTAAAGCGCTGCTGGTGGAAGATGATCACTGTCTCGCACTGACTGAAGACGAAGACGACGATGAGGAAGCTCACATGTGCTATACAACCCTCAACCCAAAAGAATCCGAATCTGAAGATGACTCGTCCGAAAAGAAGAAGGACAAAAGCGAATGCCAGGTATGTAGTTCTTCTAATGCTGACTTAATTAATCAGATGCAAGTCATGGTTCGTACCTTAGATACTTTTAAACTTAAGGTCAAAACTAAAGATGCCCAAATCTCTAAGCTAGAAGCCGAAGCTAAAATTAAGTATGATACCATAGGCAAGCTAGCTATTGAAAAGGCTGAGGACAAATGTGTGATAGGGAACTATCAAACTGAGTGCTCAGTCATTTCAAAACGGGTTGAATCCCTAGCGACTCAAATATCTGAATTCACACAAAAGTTAGAAAAGTCTCAAGAGGAGTATTCTAAAAGTGTTGTTATACAAGAGAAAGTGCAAAAAGAAAATGAGTTGTTCACCACTAAGCTAAAGGATCTTGAATCCAAACTTTACAAACTTGGTCAATCGGAATAAACCATCCACTTGAACAAACCAAAGGAATTTAAGTATTACAACTCACAATGGGGTCTCGGATATGATAATTCGTGTTACCTAAAGAAAATCTTATCTAAGGTTCCCACCCTTTATGAATTCAATTTCATGGGCCTAGATAAGAAATATCTTGAGTACAAGATCAAGTGGACTAAGCCATCCCTGGAGGATGAGGAGAAAGAGGATCTTAAACGAAAAACAGGTATTCCTCTACCAAAAATAGAGGCAAAACCTAAAACTGGAAACTCTAATTCTGAAGATAACACTAAATCGGAAGATGAGCCGCCTAGGAAGAATTTAAATGTTCAAGTTTCTTTCGTCTACGAAACGCTAAATGCGTCTTATTTAAAAAGTTAAACCCCTTACCTCTCAATGATTACTTCGACATCTGTTCGCTTGCTAAAACTGTGGAAACTCCGGTTCCCGTTACAGCAACACTAGATGTAGATTCTAACGACAAATCAGAGCTCAAACGTTATGTTCCACCTCTGATTTTGGAAAACATCATCTTCAAACTCGAAGAATCGATTTTGAGAGATAAAATCATTTTTGAAAACCGAAAGAATTGTACTTTTATCCATTATTGATAAGCTCAAAAAGAACAAAACCGAGTCATTATCCGAATCCGAAAGAGCGAGTTATAGAAGCGAGATTGCTAAGTTGACTTCTCAACTGTCCGCTTTGGCGGCAGAAGCTTTAACGAGTAAAATGGCTATGGATACTCCAATGAAGCCTGTCACTCCTGAAACCATCTCGGTTGACTCTTCTCCTATTTGTTCGGATAATTCCTCATGTAAAGCTTTTCTAGGGGTGTCTAATGACACAAATGATAAGAATTTGAGCTTCAAAGATAAAGGTAAGGCGATTCAACCCGATTCTGTTCAAAATATTCTTTTTCCAGATTTTGACAATCCCTTTGTGAATAACTCCTCGTCCGACTCTGATGGCGAAACCCCACTTGACTCTGCACGACGGTTTTCTGAGTTTATGAATTCCTCGGCATGTCATGATGATGATATTTTTAAGATTGATTTTGCTCCAAAGCTTGCTAGTCACATTCAATTTTTAGGAAACATGCCCATACCGGTTAATTTTGAAAAAGGTGAGTGTTCAAATTCTAAAACTGTTTCTGAGACCATTTTAAAATATAAATCTAAACCTCGGTCCAAGAAACGTGCTAAAACCGGTAAGAGCTCTAACCGACAATCATTTCACTCAAGCTCCTCTGACAAGAACTCTAATGTAATTTCAGATAGAACGGGTCGGGGGAAAGCAGTTCGGAAAGAGTGGGTAGAGAAGAAGGCTAAGATACGACCAGAGAAGACCAAATCATTTAATTCTTTTTCACATATTAGGAAAAATAACAACAATCATGGTTTTGTTTTGAATAACTCTGTTGATATGGCTTTGAATTTCCAGTTAAACTTGACTCTGCTCAGCAATTGATTGAAATTTCGCGTGATTGTGTTTGTTGTTCTTTGTGTGGATTGAATGATTTTGTCGTGTCTAAACATGCATCTGATTGGTTTGGTACGTATCATGTGTTTAACTCTAATGCTTCTCGTAAATCTTCTAGAAAAGGACCCATATATAAACGGGTCTCAAGCAAAGGTGTTGCACCTAACACTCAAGGACCCATTTACAGATGGGTACCTAAACAACCCTAATTTTTGTTTTTCAACCCGGTCATGTGTGGTTTTTAGACTCCGGATTCTCCAAACACATGACTGGTAAACGGAAGTTGCTCACCAACTTCAAGGAGAAGTATTGTGGTGACGTCAGATTTGGAAATGATAATGTAGCCCCCATCATGGGCTATGGCGACCTCGTTCAGGACAACCTCACTATCAAGCGTGTGTCCTACGTCGAAGGCCTTGGTCACAACCTCTTCAGCATCGGCCAGTTCTGCGACAAGAATCTTGAAGTCAACTTCAAGGCGAAGCGGTGTAGTATCCGTAACGACGACGGAACAGAGATCCTTTGTCGGAACTCGAAGGACGAACCTCTACACCATCAATCTTGCCTCCGTGAAGACCGATAAAGTCGTTTGCCTCCTTTCCAAAGCATCTACTCAATAGACCTGTTTGTGGCATCGACGGATTTTTCATTTGAACTTCAAGAACATCAACAAGCTGGTGCTCAGTGGACTCGTCAAGGGTATGCCTGAACTACGTTTTCCTAAAGAACATCTCTGCTCCGCATGCGAGATGGGTAAGATGAAGAAGGTGTCTCACAAGCCGAAGACGGTTCCTAGCACGTCCAGACCTCTCGAGCTGATCCACATGGATCTCTACGGCCCTATGCGCGTCCAAAGCATAAGTCATAATAAGTCAAAGGACGAGACTCCTGGGGTCATAGTCAACCACCTGAAGGGTGTCCAGAACAACTTGCAGCTAACCGTTATCTCGATTCGCACGGATAACGGAACCGAGTTCAAGAACCGCATTATAGGTGACTATCTCACATCAGCTGGGATTTCACACAACTTCTTTGCTGCTAGGACTCCTCAACAGAACGGCGTGGTGGAACGACACAGCCGCATATTGGTTGAAGCGACATGCACCATGCTGACTCAGTACAATCTTCCAATGTTCCTATGGGCCGAAGCCATCGCAACGGCGTCCTATACTCAGAATAGATCCATCGTCCACAAGCGCTTCGACAAGACACCGTACGAGCTCAACAACAAACGCACCCCTAATATCAACTACTTTCACGCGTTTGGGTGCAAGTGTTTCGCGTTGAACGACAAAGATGATCTCGGCAAGCTCAAGCCAAAGGTGGATGAAAGGATTTTCATCGGCTATTCTACCTCTTCAAAGGCATACCGAGTCTACAATAAGAGGGCTACGAGTGTTATTGAGAGTATAAATGTGACCTTCGACGAATTGGTCGATTTGGCTTCTGAACGAACCCGTTCAGAACCCGTGCTTACTGGAGTGCTGGCTTCTGATCACTCTAGATCGGAACCTAAGCACACGAAAGTAGATCCTTTGTCATCCAATACGTCGAAATCACATCCATCTGAGTTAAATCTACTGTTTGAACATTTCTACAATGATTTCCATATTTCCTCTGTATCTACTCATGCTTCTTTGAATGCAGATGGAGCTGTAGTGGTGTCGACACACATCTCCGGTCCTCCACCAACCCCCAACACTACATCATCGGAGGACTCACCCTCTTCACCAGGGATAGAGACGACTCCATCATCAAGCACATCAACGGTGACCGCGACTCCATTCCTAGTGGTTCAACCCACTCCGGCTTCCCCCGGATCAAGCAACAGTACTGACGCAACCACCGAATCTTCGTCAACTGCTGTTCTTCCCTAACCTGCGGTAGCCATCCGATTACATCCGGTTCCATCCATAGAGGCGGTTCAAAACTTACCCTTAGGCTCCTACATCGATGCTGATAATTCTCAACCTCTTACGGACCCGCTACCTCATACGCGGAAGTGGACTCGAGTGCACCCACCTGAGCAAATCACCGGAGATCCGTCTGCTCCTGTTCAAACTAGAGCCACGACGGAAACCGAAGACGAAGCTGCTCCTGCACTTCTGAGCAACACTCAAAAACAGGCGGCTACGGAAAATGAGTGCTTCTTCTCCATCTTCCTTAGCAATGTTGAACCAGCGACGGTTAAAGACGCCTTGCACGACCCGGACTGGATAATGGCCATGCAGGAGGAGTTGAACGAATTTGAAAGCCTCAAAGTATGGCGCCTGGTCCCTCGACCGAAGAATAAAACCGTTATCGGAACAAAATGGATCTTCAAGAACAAGAAGAATGAGAATGGGATAGTTGTTCGGAATAAGGCTCGCTTGGTAGCGAAAGCGTATCGATAACAAGAGGGGATAGACTATGAAGAGACGTTCGCACCAGTTACCCGAATCGAAGCGATTTGGATGTTCCTCGCGTACGCCGCTCACAAAAATTTCACTGTCTTTCAAATGGACGTGAAAACGGCGTTTCTAAATGGCAAACTCAAGGAGGAAGTCTATGTCTCCCAACCGGAAGGTTTCGTCAGTCAAGATCACCCCAACCATGTGTATCGCCTCGACAACGCGTTGTACGGACTCAGGCAAGCACCGAGAGCCTGGTATGACGAATTATCTTCGTTTCTCACAAATTCCGGCTTCTCGAAAGGTAAGATCGACACAACCCTTTTCATCAAAAGGGAAGGTGAGTACATCATTTTAATTCAAGTCTATGTCGATAACATTATTTTCGGCTCTACGAACCCACAATACTGTTACAAATTTTCAGTCCTCATGAAAGCCCATTTTAAAATGAGTATGATGGGCAAATGAATTTCTTTCTCGATCTCCAAGTTAAACAACTGTCGACCGGGATATTCATCAATCAATCTAAGTACATCGCGGATATTCTTCAGAAATTCAAGGTGGCACAGTGTACACCCATGAAAACTCCAATGTCACCGGGTACGAAGTTACACGCCGATCCTGACGGAAAGGACGTGAATACTACTACCTATAGAGGAATGATAGGTTCGTTGATGCATTTAACGGCAAGTAGGCCGGACATAATGTTTTCTACCTTTTTGTGTGCTCGATTTCAATCTAAACCAAAAGAGTCACATCTCATAGCATTTAAGCGTATCCTCCGTTATTTAAAAGGTACTGCTAATCTTGGCCTTTGGTACCCTAAGGACACAGGTTTTAAACTCACAGCATTTTCTGAAGCTAATCACGCGGGAAGTATGCTCGACCGGAAGAGCACCACGGGTTACGTCCAGTTCCTTGGTGATAAGTTGGTTAATTGGGCCTCCAAGAAACAAACGTGTGTCTCCACCTCCATGGCGGAAGCGGAGTACGTGGCCACGGCTAGTTGCTGCTCCCAAGTGATCTAGATGCGTACGCAACTGAAGGACTACAGGTACAACTACTCGAACATCCTGATCTACTGTGATTCCAAAAGTGCCATCGCAATCACGAGCAATCCGGGCCAACATACAAAGACAAAGCATATTGACGTGCGCTACCATTTCATCAAAGACCATGTGGAACGAGGTACGGTGGAACTCTACTTCGTAAATACAAAAAATCAATTAGCAGACCTGTTTACCAAAGCTTTGGACGAAAAACAGTTCAATGAACTCGTGTCGAAGCTGGGTATGCTTAATTTGAATGTTTGAGTCAATGTTGTACTTGTCACACCTTTTCTTCCCTACGGGATAATTGTATCTTAACCAGCTACACTTGTCTCGCAACGATGTTTGGGTGTTTCAAGCACATCGGTGACTTTTCCTCTGTATTTATGTTTTAGTGTTTCTTTCGTTTTTCTGTTTTCTGCATGTTTCTTTCATTCTATTAGTCTTGTCTTTGCTTTCCATTTATTTTCCGTGCTACTAACCGTTTGTTCTGCAAGGTGTTACCTCAAAAGTCAAGTATCCAAAGTAAGTCCCTTGTTCTTTGTTCGAGGAGAGATGTAAATTTTGAAAAGTCGAGGGGGAGAGATGCAAATTTTTAAAAGTCGAGGGGGAGAGTTGTCATTTTGAAATGTCGAGGGGGACAATCGTAATTTTTGAAAGTTGAGGGGGAGAAGTAAAATTTTTAAACTTGAGGGTCTAAAATGTATATTCTTAAACCTCTGGGTTAAATTTTAAAAGCTTTCAAACTTCAGGGGTAATTTTTTGCCAGTTATCAAAAGTTGAGACAAAGTTGGAACCGGGAGAGTTAAGGCACCCGGTACCGGATTTACTCCCGGTATCGACCGGTATTTATATACCGGTTTTTCACTCTAAGTCATCACAATTCAAAATTCACGCTAAAATCTCTCAGAACCAACTTCTTCTCACTTTCTCTACCACTTGTGTTTTTGCATCAATCAGGCTCAGATCTTCGTACACATCATCAGGTATGTTTCTAATCCATGACTACACTAGTTTGCAACCAGAAATCGACTCAATCGGTCATCGGATCAAGTCCGATTTGCTTGATTTGAGTTCGGCGGCCCCGATAGGGTTTCCAAACCCTTCGGGTATGTAATCGATCTCCAATCATTGCAAAACACACCTAAAGCGAATCAAATCATATGCTACAAGTCGTTTCGATCATCGATTTCCACCACAAATGGTTCGAATTTGAATTGCGGACTCGATTGACCTCGATGGGTTCCGGTATGGGTTCCGGAAGTAGCTAGTTCCGGAATGGTCCCGGTGTTGATCTATATTATGTATCAGACTAAGACCGGTTTCGGATCTCATCCGGTTCCGGAATGGAGTTCCGGTTTGAGCCTAGTTCCGGTATCTTGTGTTCCGGATCCGGTCCCTATTAGTTCCGGTATCTTGTGTTTCGGATCCGGTCCCTATTAGTTCTGGTATCTTGTGTTCCGGATCCGGTCCATATTAGTTCCAGTATCTTGTGTTCTTGATCCGATCCCAATTAAGATTCGGATCCTATGTGGTTCCGGATTGCATTCCGGATCCGGATCATACAATCCGGGAGTACTGTTACATTGGTATTCATTAGGTGTTTGGTAATCTGTGTCCAACTTAAAGGTGTATACTCACTCTGGGCTCATCATGCCCCGAGAAGTGACATGTTTCGAACCGTCACCGACTCTCTGTTCTCTTAAATCCGAGAATACGAGCACCGAGACACGATTTTGAGTTATACATGACATGAAAATTCAACACCTTTTTGGTCTTAAACAGGTACGATCAACGCACAACCGAATCCACCCCACGGAGATGCCCCACTACTTACAGTAGGTCTGAACCTACCCATCAGTTCCAACAACTTCCACTTGGACACGTCAAATATTATTTGCCAATGCCCAGTTGTAGTGGAAATTCTCAAGCGCCACACGCTCAATCGAGCATTGACGGCCACTGCTCCAGTTCCTACAGTTTATGTGCACCAACTGTGGAGATCCCTCACACCTATCGCACGCGGCCAACGCTTTGACCTCCAAGGTCGTATTGGAGATTCCTCGGTGCTACTTACTTGAGATATCCTCCGGCAGATCCTTGAACTGCCCGAAGCAACAACTGTACTAGGACGAGTTGACTACGATGCTCCGGTTTCTGATGTCGTCCTCTGCTGGGATTTGCGCGCCCTCGGATATGCTGCCGAACTCAACCATCCGTCGCGATTATCCCGGATACACAACCAATATGGTACACCCTGTTCACGATATTGAACAGGTGTTTATCATCGATTAACGGAATAGATCAGACAACAGTCAACCTGCTCAGACTGTTCCACGGCTTCGTGTACAACCGCCACATCGATTACGGGTCCATCCTTTGGACTGAACTGCTCAAGAAGGTTCAGAAGAAGCAAGGCAGCAAACGCCTCACGTTCCTGCCATTCCCGCAAATCCTACAGCTGATCGTCGCTCATTTAATGGCGACAGACCCGACGATCCCTCGACGCGTCGATCATGAGGTACTTCTTTCAACCAGAATGACTAGGATCCAGAATAAACAGGTGATCCCGGACCTAGTCCCCATGTTAATACCTAATGACTTGCTAGCTATCGCAGACCAATCGACACTGAGTGTGATAGCGTATAGGCGTGAGAATAACATAGACGCTCCGATGGTCCGTCCAGATCCGGCAGGACCTACCCAAGTAGCGCGTCCCGAGAGACGTGATAGGCCCCGTACTATAGGTGGCATGGTCCGGCGAGCAGGGGCTCCCGGCCAGGGCGTGACGAGAGAAATTATTGTGAGGGGAACATGCGTGGGAAGTGCCGGTAGGTCCATACACGATGCTAGCTCGTCAAGACACACGCCCACTCCATCACGTGCATCTACCCAACCTAGTGACGACGATCCAGAATTGCACGACGTGGAAGTGGAAGGCATTATGCGTGAATAAGCCGAAGGAGAGGAAGCCTCCTCTTCCAGCTCCGAGTCAGGCTCCGACTCAGAGTCAGGTTCCGAATCTAGTTCTGAATCAAGTTCGGCGTCCGGTTCTGAATCCGGGTCCTCGGAATCCGGATCTGATGAGGAATCCACCGAATCGAACGACGACGATGATGACCAGTTCCGCATGGAAACCACACCCCAAACCGAAGCCATATCTGGAGAAAAAAGGAGAGCGGGGGGTGTTATAGTCAAAAAGAAAAAGAAAGTGAGCAAGTGCGTGAAAGGAGGAGTAAGAAAAAGAATGAGAGTGAAAGTGTGATGGAGCAATCTACTCAGGTTGTTCCCAACCAGCCTCCACCTAGCCAGGCAGCAACATCTGCTACCACGTCGCATTCGTTGCGACAGGGTATTGAACAAGACGTCGTGGTCCTAGCGACGCAATTGTACACCCCTACCAGCCACTCAGTTTCCTCTCAAAAGGAATTGTTTCAACTTCGCACGGGGATATAGCACAACTGTCACCGGTCTCTCACTTAGAGAGTTCTGATGTTGAAACAAGAGAACACCAGCCCCGGTTCTCTACTTATTTGGGCGCACTTTCGAGTCTGGATCCATTTGTCGAGTTTATTTTCTTGGATAAGACACAAGTCACATTATCTGCTACTGTCGAGATTCTTCGTGACTCGACCGGAACACCCATAGTAAGTCTACCGTTTGGTGGCTTACAAGGAAATGGTGGAAGACCTGCCACGGCTACCATCAAGCCAACCGTAAGCGCAGGTGGTACTGCAGTGCAATCCACCGTAGTTACTACAACTGGGAGGCTAAGTGCTCCAGGTGTTAGTACCCCAGAGTTCGTCTCCAAGGAAACAATGGACGGCGCCTTAAAGGCTGTCCAAATGGAGATTTTGCAGAAACTATCAGAGGAGATGGCATTTATCAGAAGGACAATCACGGGAAAGGCAGTAGCTACAGAAGTTCCCCCTAAGCAACCACAAATCCGACTGCCTCACCCAACCCCGAACCTGCAGAACATGAGCATCGAGGCGCTCAAAGACGGACTCCTCGATAAGCTCATGTCCCAATCCAACACTGACGCCTCCTCTGAAGTTGATTTAGTGAGTATTATACGCTCACAAACCCAAACACCACCCCCAATCACTCCAAATGATCAACAAGCCCAAATAAACACCAAGCTTGACACTCTTACCTCAACTCTCACCGAAGTCAAACAAACCCTCCAAACTTTATCCGAAAGGGTTGCCAGCTTAGAGAAAACATGTAAGAGTCAGGCACAGGGCTCCAAGCGAAGACATGATGAACAGGAGGATCCTGACCAGCATGAGGGGGAGAAGAGACAGAAAGTGACCGAGCTGTCAACCTCAGAGACTATACTACCATCCGAAACTACTCTAACTGAACCACACCATCAGCCAGAAGACTCAGAAATGGTTCAGGATATGGAGTTGTCTACACCGGTCAGAGATTCAGTGCCAGAGTCAGCAGACCCAATGGTTGAAAAGCCCGAGGGTCAATCAGAAGAGATCTTAATGCTGACGGTTCCGGAGAGGCCAGTCCTGGATTTAATTGATGAGTACTCTGATAGCAATCCGGAATTAGAAATTGAATGGATAGAGAAAGCAGTGCTAGCCATCCAATCCGAGACAGATGCTCTATGGAATTTCTTTGATGAAGACGAGTTCATGAACGACAACGAGTACGACCAGTTCCTCCTTCAGAGCAAACAGGTATCTATCTCTCAGCATGATTTACACGATACTACACGTACATCAGAACTTCCAACTCCAGACCCGGAAACGGCTCAACCTCAACCTGCTTAACTAGCTCGTTGGGACAGAGTCTGGATCTTGGGTCCATACTTGGAGGAATCACAGAAGAAGATATTTGCTCACTGGATTAGGCCTCTTGACCTGGTCATGTGCCATGGGGTCTCATTTATGAAAGATCTAGTTCGCACACAGTATTTGGAAGTTATGAAGAGAAGCATAATGGTCCATGAAGTCCGAACGCGATACAGAATAACCGAAATCGTGGAGATCGTGTCAGACAAAGTTCTAAGCGTATGGTTCCCAGTTTTCACTGTTAAAAGGGATGACGGAAGGGAATAGATATTCTCGGAAGCCGACTTCAGACATTTGAATCTAAATGACTCCCCGGTATTACTGAAGGAGCTGAAGACCCGCACCATCCGTCTGTTACCATACACCAAAGCCCTCGAGACAATAAAGAAATTCATGAAGTGCACTATCACCCTCGCATACATCAACAACTTCCAGTTGGGTTTAGAAAGAAATCATAAGAAGATCAACATACTGAAGCCCAATCTAAATCTTCCCGAAGACGAACAAGTACATACTATCTTATCTAAACCAGAAACAGGGATCGTGTATCTGAATGACAAAGGGGAGAAACGATATATAAGGTTCAGCGAGCTACACAAATTCAGTGAGGGAACTTTGATGAACATTCAGAACGTGCTGAAAAAGATCATTGAAGATGAAGAGAGAGAGTCGTCAGAGAACTACGCGAACGTCAGAAAGTATCTGGCTGAAGAGCTTCTCAGAGCGATTAAAGAAAGGCTAGAGTACAAGAACTCCATTAGGCACTTCGGGATTTTGTTCGCTATTCAAAAGCGATATGTCCCTAACTGGCGTGAGATCGAACTTCAATTCCAAGGGGGAGATTGTTAGGTCTCATGTTAGTGGAATAGAAGTAGAGGGACTAATATTGCCATTTCTTGTAAATATCCTAGTTAAGGTATAAATAGATGGCTTAGTGTTATGATTAGGGTTTAATGACCTAATAACTATTATTGATTACCTATTGCATTGTACGGCTACATTCTAAACTATCTATTCATCATATCAAAGTAAGATTTATGATGTCTACTGATTTGTGTTGATTCATATTATTCCACTTGTTAATCTGGGATCCACAAGTTCGAACGCAAACCCGATGTAGGTATCTCGGATTTGGTTCTGGGGTTGCGAAGTCACGCTATCAATCGAGTTTCGGACTCTGCATCTCCCGGATCCGTTTTCAGTTCTTTGTTGAGTCCCGGTTTGTTATGTCCCGGTTTGATGAGTTCCGGTTCCGGTATGCTTTGGTTCTGGATCAGTTTCTAGGTCCCGGTCCCGATACCGGTTTTCGGATTCCGTTTCGGGTCCTCCATTTCGGTTCCGGATCATATTCATACCGGGAGCACTGTTTCATTTTTTTTTTAAATTTAATCTGTTTGGTAGTGAGTTATCTATTTTCAAATATACACTCACTCCGAGCTCGTTAAGACCCGGGTAGTGACCTGTTTCGGACCGTCATCGACTCTCGGTTTTCTCAAATCTGAGAATATGAGCCCCAAAACATGCGCTTGGTTTGGATATGCCATTGAAACTCAACACCATTCATGTCTTTAACAGGGAATCTCATGGCTCAACTGAACCAACGACAAGGCGATGCCCCGCTCCTACCCGTTGGTCCAAACTTACCGATCCAACCGAACAACTTCCATTTGGACACGGACAACATCATTTGCCAATGTCCTGTCATTGTGGAAATCTTGAAACGCCACCCGATCAACCGTGCACTGACAGCCACCGCCAACGTTCCAACTATTTACATGCATCAACTCTAGAGGTCCCTCACCTCAGTTGCACGTGGCCAAGAGTTTGACCTCCAAGGTCGCATTGCTGACACTCCGGGGCTCAATTCACGCGACCTCCTGAAACAAATTCTTAATCTTCCGGAGGGGACTTCAGTTCCAGACCGAGTAGACTTTGATGCTGTCGTACTCGATGCTGCCTTATGCCAGGAATTGCGCACACTCGGCTATGCTAGCGAGCTTAACCACCCCTCACGCTTCTCCAGAATACATCTCCAACCCATATGGTACACCCTATTCACTATCCTGAACAGGTATCTATCATCAATCATCAAAGGCATCAATCAGACGACCGTCAACCTACTCAGACTTTTTCACGGTATGGCTTACAACCGCCACATCGATTATGCTGCAATTCTATGGACCAAACTGCTCGAGAAGGTTCAAAAGAAGGAACGCAACAAACGACTAACTTTCCTTCCGTTCCCGAGATTCCTGCAGCTCATTATTGCTCATTGCATGGCCGCTGACCCTACGACTCCACGACGCGCTAACGACGAGGTACTCGTCTCAACTCGAATGACTAGGATTCAGAATAAACAGCTGATACCAGACCTAGTCCCGATTATCCTACCCAACGACTTGCTAGCTCTCGCTGACCAACCGGCACTGTGTGTGATAGAATATAGGGGTAAGCATAATCTACTCGCCTCGATGGTCCAGCCAGGTCTGGCAGGACCTGCCCAAGGAGCCGCCCCGAGAGACGTGAGGGTCCCCGTACTAGAGGTGGCAGGGTCCGGAGAGTAGGGGCTCCCGGATAGGGCGTGATGAGAGAAAACATAGTGAGGGGACAAAGCGTGGGCAGTGCTGAAAGGTCTATACACGAAGCTAGCTCGTTCCATCGCCAACCCACTCCACCTCCTTCACGACAACACGAAGAACCCGAACTACATGAGGTGGAGGTGGTCGATATCATGCGTGAACAGGAACAGGTATAAGAAGAAGAGCCAACCTCCTCTTCCAGCTCTGAGTCAGGCTCTGGCTTAGAGTCAGGTTCCGAATCTGGTTCTGAATTAGGTTCGGTGTCTGGTTCTGAATCTGGGTACTCGGAATCCGATGATGAATCGACTAAATCGGATGATCAAGATGATAATGATGATCAGTTCCGAATGGAACCCATTCCTCGCACCCTAGCCCAATCTGGAGAGATAAGGAGAATGGAGGGAGTTGAAGTCGAAAATGAAAATACCGGTGAGCATGTGCGAGAAAGGAGTAAGAAAAAGAATGAGAAAGTGAGCGAGTAGAGGTCGCCTATTCAGGTTGCCTCCACCCAGTTTCCGTTAAGCCAGGCAGCTACATCCACTACCCTGTCTCATGTGTTGGGACAAGGTATTGAACAAGATGTCATGGGCCAAGCGACGCAATTGCACACCCCAACCAGCCACTCAGTTTCCTCTCAAAAGGAAACTGTTTCATTTTCACAAGGGGACGTAGCACAACGGCCACCGGTCTCTCACTTGGAGAGTTCCAGTGTTGAAACAAGAGAACTCCTTCCCCGGTTCTCGACTTCCTTGGGCGCAGAATCGAGTCTAGAGCCATTTGCTTATATTATTTCTTTGGCT
Source organism: Saussurea involucrata (assembly GCA_033807775.1). Lineage (NCBI taxonomy): Eukaryota > Viridiplantae > Streptophyta > Magnoliopsida > Asterales > Asteraceae > Saussurea > Saussurea involucrata. The sequence continues at coordinate 19,824,402 of CM066326.1, forward strand.
AGGACACCGAACATATCTACTGCTACCGTCGAGATTCTTCGTGACTCGATCGGAACACCCAGAGTAAGTCTACCTTCTGGTGGCTTGCAAGGACAGGGTGGAAGACCTGCCACGGCTACCATAACGCCAACCATGAGCCCAGGCGGTACTGCGGTGCAATCCACCGTAGTCACCACAACTGGTAAGCTAAGTGCTCTAGGTGTTAGTGTCCCGGAGTTCGTCTTTAAGGAAACTCTGGACGGCGCCTTAAAGGCTGTCCAAGAAGAGATTTTGAAGAAGCTATGAGAGGAGATGGATTTTATCAAGAGGTCCATTAAAGGAAAGGAAGTAACAGCAGCTCCTCCTACGGAACCATAGATCACACTTCCTCACCCAACCCTAAATCTACAGAACATGAGCATTGAGGCTTTAAAAGCCGCTCTCCTCGATAAGCTTATGTCACAATCAAACACCGACGCATCCTCTGAAGCAAATCTACTGAGCATACTCCGCTCACAAGCCCAAACTCAACCCCCAGTCACTCCTACAGATTCCCAAACCCAAATAAACACCAAACTTGACACCCTTACCTCAACCCCAACCGATGTTAAGCGCACCCTCGAAACTTTATCTAAGAGGGTTGCCAGCCTCGAAGACACCTGCAAGGGTCAAGCACAGGGCTCAAAACGAAGACATGATGATCAGGAGGATCCTGACCAACATGAGGGGGAGAAAAGACAGAAATTGACCGAGCTATCAACCTCAGCGACAGAACTACCATCCGATACTCCAGCTCCAACTGAACCGAATCAACAGCCAGGTGACACAGATATGGTTCAGGATATGGAGCTATCTACACCGGTCAGAGATCAAGTGCCAGAGTCAGCAGACCCGACGGTTGAAAAGCCCGAGGGAGAACAAGAAGATCTTTTTATGCTGACAGTTCCGGAAAGGCCAGTCCTGGAATTTATTGATGAGGAATCCGATGGCAATCCGGAAATGGAAAGAGAATGGAGAGAGAAAGCAATTTCAGCCATTCAATCTGAGACGGATGCTCTATGGAATTTCTCAGATGATGACGAGTTCATGAACGACGAAGACTATGATCAGTTTCTTCTTCAAAGCGAACAGGTATCAGCTTCTCAGCACGACTTACACGACATTGCAGGTACATCCGCACTTCCAACTCCTGACCCGGAAACGGCTCAACCTCACCCTATTCAAACAGTTCGTTGGGAGAGAGTTCCAATCCTGGTTCCATACTTAGAAGAATCGCACAAGAAGATATTCGTACACTGGATTAGACCACTTGACCCGGTTTATGTCATGGGGTCTCAGATCTGTCAGAATCAGTGCTTTCTCAATATTTCGAGGTGATGAAAAGAAGCAGAATGGTCCAGGAAGTCCAAACCAGTCACAGAATAACAGAAATCATGGAGATCGTGTCCGATAGAGTTCTAAATGTATGGTTCCCAATCTTTATTATTAAAAGGGATGATGGAAAGGAATGGATATTCTCATAAGACAACTTCAGACACCTGAATCTGAACGACTTCCCGGTACTACTTAAAGAGCTGAAGACCCATACTATCCGACCATTGCCATACACCAAAGCCCTAGAAACCTTAAAGAGATTTATGAAGTGCACCATTACCCTCGCTTACATCAACGACTTTTAGATGGGAATAGAAATTAATCAGAAGAAAGTGATTATTCTGAAGCCTAATCTAACTCTTCCCGAGGCCGAAGACTTACAGGTACATACTCTCCTGTCCAAACCAGAAACAGGGATTGTGTATCTGAATGAAAAGGGGGAGAGACGGTTCATGAGTATCAGTGAAGTGCATAAATTCAGTGAAGGGACTTTGATGAAGATTCAGAATCTGCTGAAGAAGTTCACTGAAGAAGAGGAAAGAGACTCGTCAGAGAACTACGCCAACATTAGAAAATATCTTGCTAAAGAGCTCCTCAAGGCAATTGAAGAAAGGCTGGAATTCAGAAAATCCTTTTTGCTATCAGGAAGCGGTATGTCCCTAACTGGCGTGAGATCCAACTTCAATTCAAAGGGGGAGATTGTTAGGTCTCATAGTTTGTTGAATCGAAGTATAGGGACTAGTTTTGCCAATTCTTGTAACTGTCCCTTTTGGGATATAAATAGTTTGCTTTGCTTTGTGATTAGGGTTAATGACCTAATAAACAGTTTCATAATTACCTTGTGTACGGCTACAGTATTCAAGTTTTCCTGCTGATCAATACAAGTGAGATTTATGACATTCATACTAAATTGTGTTGATTATTTGATTTGCACTTGTTAATCTGGGATCCATATAAGCACTTACCTGGGTAAGCGTTTTGTAAACGGCCCCTTACTTGGTAAGTGATAGTGAACACTCTTACCATGGTTAGTGCTTGATACTAGTTGGTCAAATTTGACGGTTGTTTACCAAACGCTTACCTAATATACCTTGAAAGCTTTATTATTTCTAAATTTGCAGTTCTTCAGCCATTGATTCCACTTGTTGGACACAAGGGTGTGTTTGCATTGTTGGAACATAGTTTAGAAGTGATAAACCTTGTCCCACATAGGAGCCAAGGCAAAGTCTAGAACACTTAATATACCCAAACTATAGAGCATTAAATGAATCATTTAATTGCTTGGGCTTGGAGTGTGGTGTTCTTGGTGGGCTCTCTTTGACATAAATATATATATATATATATATATATATTAAATGTCAAAGATTGGGTCTTGGGCCTTGGGGCTCTTGGGGTCTCGATGGGGTTGAGATTCAACGATTGAAGAACGTGTGTGGTTGTGCATACATGGGTTGGCGCAACCAGAGTCGCGAAAGAGATCGCGCGGAACACTGGAATCTCATGGAACATAAGTTGGCGTGAGTTGCAGGGCGACTTGAGCCGCGCCAAGAGGCGCGCGGGCCTCTATTGGTTTCGGCAAACAGAATGCGGTGCTGATCTTCGTGCGGGTCTACACACGCTGGTAGCCGCGCGAACTTCTGGGAGTTTATTTCGTTTACCGATGCATACCTATATAAACCACACCTTTCCCTATTCAATTTTTAGACGAATTCTGAGGACGGATATGGCTACGTCTTCTAAAACTCCCATGAAGAAAGGATAAGTTCATGACCGAAAATGAACACAACGGTAAGAATTAAATTATGTATAGTTATAATTTGTGTGATGCCTATTGTCTCGATTTTCTACAAAAAGTGGATAGTTCAATACCTTAGTTCACTATCCACGAAGTAGATCCGATAGGTTGTTGATCCAAACCCTCAATGATTTGATAATGACTCTCTGAGAAACACTTAGTGAAAATCATAAGTAGACAATATGTATTAATGTTTTGTGATCAAAGAAAATACTAAGTCTGTTTAGTATTGCTGATGAAAACATATGCTTTAAAATACATATTCAGCGATATTGTTCATCCATAAGACCTGAGCTTGTTCATTCTTGTCGATAATCGCTGATAACTTTAATTGCTTACTTATGATCCCTGAAGACAAGTTTCACGTCAACTATGTTCTACGCTGAAGTCGAAGATCAAGCCCAAGAACCAGCGACAAGTCTACTAATGAACTGATGCGGATATCAGCGAAGCCAAGATTTGTCCACTCAACGTGAAGTTACATGTAGAAGACTTCAGCGAACGCTGAACTTTATCACTCGCTGATAAAGATCTATTCAGCGAACGCTGATCATGAAGTTTCCTCTACAAGTTACTTTTGTCTTATCCTCCTTGCACGCCTCCGTACGAAAATGTCAGAAAGGACATCCCTTTTGTCCAGGATCGTACAACCAACTATGATTCTACACTGTACATCATGCGGCTACTAACGTTGTCTACAAAGGTCAAACCGTGCAACCAATCAACTGCTGCCATGTGTAAAGTTGTACTTATATGAATTTAATGCATGCAGTATATAAGAAGAACCCTACTTCAGAAATGAAGTGCTCGGTCATCTTCTTCTCTCTACTACTTTGTGTGAGAATATTATACTTAATATTCTTATCTTCTTTATGTCTTAATTCTAGGGCAAGAAAATCTTAGTGTTCTCTTAACTTGTTTAGATTAGGTTTATTCCTTAATCTTATTCCGCAACAAGTTGTAAATTGTTTGATAAATATCAATAAACAATTTAGAAAAGTAAAATCAGTGTGTTTGTATTCAACCCCCCCCCCCCCCCCCCTTCTACAAAATTGTATAACCCTTTCGGGACCAACAAGTGGTATCAGAGCGGATTGTTTAAACTCATAAACAAGATCTTGCTTATACTAATCTTTTCTCTTCCTTACTAATTCTCATAATGGCTACCAACACAAACACAAACTATATCGACAATGGTTCTCTTGCATAACCCCCTAGATTTTCCAGAGATAACTTTAGTCTGTGGAAAAATAGGATGATACTCTTCTTAGAAGGTGTAGACCCTACTATGCCTTACTATCTCGAAAATGGCCCATATATTCCTGTTAGGATTGATCCTGAAGTTCCAGGCACTGCTACTAGAGCTACCATTCCTGAAAGAATCATTCCTAAGGAACCTCATAACTGGTCTAAAGAAGATAAGAAGAAAGTGGCTATCGACACTAAAGCCAAATCCATCCTTTCTATGGCTCTTCCTGAGGAAGTCTACCATTCCGTCATGAACCTGAAAACCTCCAAAGCCATGTGGGACACAATCTGTGTTCAATATGAAGGTACGTCTGAAGTCCAGGACTCAAGAAAGATCAACCTGGTAAGACAGTACGAAAGCTTCATTTGTGGTAAGAATGAAACTCTATCTGAAGTACATCAGCGGTTTAACTGTTTAATTATTGATCTGAAAACCGTTGGTAAAGAATATTCTAACTTTGAAATAGTGACAAAGTTCTTAGAATGTTTACCTGAAAGCTGGGACAGTTATTCAATATGTCTCAAGCTATCAAAGGATCTAAAATCTACGACTCTCTCTACCTTATATGGCACTATGCTCAATCATGAGCAGTCGTGTCATCTTAAGAAGAATCTTGTAAAAGATTCCAAGAGCACACATGTTGCTTTACCCTTAGAGTCGCCTTCCACCCAGCGATCTACTATCACTGTCACTGAGTTGGAGACTAACTATGAATGCTCATCAGATGCTGATTCCTCACAACTTGATAAATCTATAGCACTCCTAGCTAATAAGTTCAGGAGATTCGCTAAAAAGAGTAAATTCATAAGGAACAAACCCCTTGCACTCACTGACAAGCCTAAATCATCAACCCCTATTGATAAGGCTACTGCTACCTGCTTTAACTGTGAGAAAGTAGGACACTTTGCAATTGAATGCAGGTCAAAAAAAGTATTTAAACCCTCAGCTTTCTCCAAGAAATCTTCTAACCCCAGGGCTAGAGATGACAAATACAAAAAGCTGAAATAAAAGTATGCAAAGCTGAAAATCTTTAAGAAGAAAGGCAAAGGCATGATGGCTGACTTTGACTGGGCTGCCTCTGATGAAGAAGAATCATCTAACTCAGAAGATGATGATGAGGCCAATCTCTGCCTCTTTCTTTACTAATATTTCAGATATTAATGAAGCTGATAGTCTTCGGAAAATCGATCTCTTGACTATGAACTTATATGATGCCATGAATGGCAAAGTTGTAGCTGAAAATCAAAACCTTGATCTCGCTGAACAACTTAAAAACTGTCACCATCAAATAGAAAAGCTTTCTAAAATTGAAGAAGATTTAAAAGATCAGGTTCATATAAACCAGCTATCAAAATCGAACGAGAAGAAGCTATCGCTGCATTAAAAGCTGAAAGGGATACTGTTGAAGGATGGTGTAAATCCTCAACAACGATCACTGAGATAATAAAGTCTCAGATTCCGTTAAGAGACAAACGTGGTCTTGGTTACAAAGCTGATACTTTAGAACCAACCACTGATCATTCCATGCTTAAGTTTGGAATGTTCGTGTCCTCTATCCCTGACACTTCCTCATCTCAGTGTTCCTCTTCAAAAACTCCCATCCCCTCGGAAAAATCTACCTTTATCCCCAAAGGTAAAGGTAAAGAAAAAGTTTTCAACCAAAAACCTCAGAAGGGTACTTTTGTACCTAAGCTGAATGCTTCTAAATCTTCAGTGACTTATCCCTCTACTTCTAAGAACAAGATCCCTAGATTCATTCAGCGATCTACTCCTAGAATCAGAGTGGATGTTATTGGTAAGAAATCTGAAGAACTGATTGTTCCTCCCATTTCTAATGCCAAAGGTATACTTGGTGCTGGCCCTGCTCATTTAAAATTAATGGATAAGCATACAAATGGTCCTAAAGCTACTTATAGTTATAGGAAATGTTATCACTGCGGACTTACCAATCATATTGCTAGTAAGTGCCCCACGACCACCAAAGCTGAAAAATTAGCTAAGGTGAAGATCAATGCCCCCAAAGCAAAGAAGACCAATCCTGCTGCAAATCAGGTTAAGGTGAAACCAACCATTGAGGTTAAGAAATTAACCAATGTAAAGACCAGTTCAGAAGCTGAATCTTCAAATGCTGCGAAGATTGCTGAACCTTCCACTTCCTCTACTACCACTGACAAGGGTGGGCCCATGGTAAAATGGGTGCCCAAGTCAAACTAATCTTCCTTTGTTTGCAGGTTAAGAAGGGTATTTGGTATCTCGATAGCGGATGCTCTAGACACATGACTGGAAAGAAAAACATGCTCACTGAATACAAGGAAGAGAAGGGTCCCTCAGTGGCCTTCGGTGGAAACGGAAAAGGCCATACCCGGGGGTTTGGTGTACTCTCTAATGGTACAATAACCTTCAGAAGAGTCGCATATGTTGAAGGACTGAAGCATAATCTTCTAAGCATCAGTCAGCTGTGTGACAAGGATAACAAAGTGATTTTCACTAAGGAATCCTGCTTTGTCACTGACAAAAAGGAGAAGATAGCTCTCAGCGGATACCGTATGGAAAATGTTTATGTTATAAACATGGACTCTACAACCACTGAGAACTCCTGTTTCTTCTCAAAAGCCTCATCTGATGTCAATTGGCTATGGCATAAGAGGCTCTCCCATCTTAACTTCAAGACACTGAATACTCTTTCCTCTAAAGAATTGGTTACTGGTCTACCTCAACACTCATACGCTAAGGAGTCCTTATGTTCAGCGTGTGATAAAGGGAAACAAACGAAGGCAAGCTTCAAATCTAAGCAAGTTTCCTCAGTGTCATCTCCTCTACAACTTCTCCATATGGATTTGTTTGGCCCTATTAACAAACAATCCATCGCTGGAAAGAAATATACATTGGTCATAGTTGATGAATTCTCTCGCTATACCTGGGTAATGTTTCTCCGTTCTAAGAGTGACACCCCTGAAGAACTCATCACTTTTGTCAGGAAATTGGAAGTCCTGAACAACATGATCATTCGCTCAATAAGGAGTGATCATGGGACTGAATTTCAAAAACTGTTCTCTTGATTCCTTCTTTGAAAGTATGGGTATTTCTCACAACTTTTCCTCAGTGAGAACACCGCAACAAAATGGAGTCACTGAAAGAAGAAACCGAACTATCATCGAAGCTGCACGTTTAATGCTCAGCGATTCTAATCTACCACTCAGTTTTGGGCAGATGCTGTCAACACTGCTTGTTTCACTCAAAACAGGTCGCTGATTGTCAAGAGATTCAAGAAGACAGCCTATGAACTATTCCATGGGAGAAAGCCTTCAATTAGCTTTCTTCACATCTTTGGATGTCAGTGTTTCATACTGAACAACAGAGATGCCCTTGGAAAGTTTGATCCAAAGGCTGATGATGGAATCTTTCTTGGATATTCTTCAGTCTCCAAAGCCTTCAGAGTCTTCAATCGAAGAAGACAAACTGTTGAAGAAACAATCCACGTCACCTTTGACGAATCCCGTTCAACAAACTCTAGACCTTCTGCTGATACTGAAGAACTGAATCAATGGATGTTTTCTCATCTTGGTGATTCAGAAGATGTTCCCACTCCTCCATCTCATACTCATCCCGCTGAAGATGATGATCCTACTATCATCCCAAGCATGTAGACTAGTGAAGCTGAAACATCATGGGTCTCAGCTGTTCCTCTTAACACTATGCCTGCTTCTGAACCTTCTATCTCAGATATACCATCTACTTCTCAGCAATCAGTGAATGAAATGACATCTGCACCTTGTCCTCTCTTAGCTAATATACCAGAAGTTGCTGAAGCCTCATCTTCAGCTCCTCAAGAAGTTCAAATTGAGTCAGCGACTTATGCTCCGGCTCAGCGATGGACTATTAATCACCCAATTGAACAAATTCTTGGTGATCCAAACACTGGTGTTCAGACTCGACGAAGTGCATGTAACATTTGTTTATTTGTTAACTTTGTTTCTCTGATTGAACCAAAGAAAACAGATGATGCCCTCAGAGATCCAAGCTGGGTCAGCGCTATGCAAGAAGAGCTGACAGAATTCGAAAGAAACAAAGTTTGGAAGCTTGTTCCTAGACCATCCGACAAGTCAGTGAAAGGCACTAAATGGGTCTATCGAAACAAGTTGGATGAACATGGAACTGTTACCCTCAACAAGGCTCGTCTCGTTGCTCAGGGATACAGACAAGAGGAAGGTATAGACTATGACGAAACTTTTGCTCCAGTGGCAAGACTCGAAGCCATTCGTCTATTCTTAGCATACGCTGTACACAAAGACTTCAAGGTGTATCAAATGGACGTTAAATCAGCGTTCCTTAATGGAAAGCTGAATGAAGAAATCTACGTGGAACAACCTCTAGGATTTTCAGATCCTAAGTGTAAGTCCCATAATCATCACTGATAATCAAGATTCAGTATATAATGAACATTCAAGATCGTATTCACAGCAACTGGTCATATGATTTATTAACAATCTGTGAATTACAAGATATTACAATGAGTTTCTCTCTAAATGGATTTGTCTATCAAAATCTCTTCTTACAAATGAAGCCCAAGACACTTATTTATAGTGTCTAATTACATGACATGGGCCCAAGCCCATTTAACTCCCATTAAACTCCCAAAGCCCAAAAGACTAACAAAGCTAATTACAATACATTTGACTTTCATTTACTTTACATGGACTTTATAAAACTTTCTATATAATTGGGGCTTTCTAGACCCAACAATCTCCCCCTAAAGTTTTATAAAGAAAGCATCTTCAAATGATCTCCCCCTTGATTTCTTTGAAAACTTTAGTGTTTCACATCTTCACGCCTTGCAAATCTATCTAAGCTCCCCCTCAAAATTTGCTCTTCTTCTTCTTCACAAATTACAACTTTAAAATCGAATCCAATGTGCGAGTTGAATAACCATTAAGCTCAAGAGCTTAATCCATTAAGATCATAGGAGGGAGTGTCTCAATACACTTCAATAATTCAGCTTGGATCCACAAAAATAGAAGATAGAACATCTTTCTGAAAGTTGGGAGAAATTGCATGAAAAACGTTGCTTTCTATCCAGCATCAGTCCACTGACTTTGACACAGAATCTGACCAATAAGCACATCTATTCAGAACAAACTCAAAACATGAAAAATGTTCATCTGTGTCTTAGGAATCCAGCGCATCTGAAATCGTAAAATTTGGAGTTTCGAGGAGGAAGTTCTGATCAAAATACGACAGGGGCGCAAAGCTGTCGAACAATTCTGAAATTGCACCTTTACTTCGAAATATACTAAGTAAAGGTTCTGAGAAGACCACTCAGAATTCTGAGTAAGTCAATCAGAATTCTGAACGTGAAGAACTTCTGAAAAAAATTCTAACTCCAAAGTTCTGATTCCACACGATAAAGTTCTGACTATTGGAGTCAGAATTCTGAGTAAGCTTCGAAGACTTAGTTCTGAACCATCATTTGAGCATTGATTTCTGATTAACTTTTGACATTTCACGATCTAACTTCTGAATTCTAAATATCCTCAATAAACATGATCAGAATTCTAAACTTGAACACTTCTGAATGGTCTGAGCAAAACTCTTCTGAATAACATGATCAGAAGTTCTGAATAGTCGTTGAACAAGTTCTGAGTTGTTTTGAACGAATTTCTGATCACAAACAATCTGATTTTAAGCAGCCGAAAGTATGTCTCAACACAACAATCCCTTAATAACTTTGACACTCCATGATCTGAACTGTTGCACATTAAATCTTACACAAACTCTGAATTGAATTCGAATTTAGCATAACTCTGATTAATCAGATCTTAAACTCGCACATCAGCAACATTTTTTAACTGAAACGCTACATCTTTCTTGAATTGTAGCACACGATTAAGAACAATCTTGAATCACCAAATCTTGAAACTAGATCTTGAAATCTTGAATTGTTGCATAAATGACCGTATCGAATTAAAATTGATTCTCATCTCCATGTGATCAAATCAAATTTCTGTCTTTTTATGACCTTCTTGTTGATCCAAACCCTCAGTGATTTGATAATGACCCTCTCTTAAATACTTAGTGAAAATTATAAGTAAACAATATGTATCAGAGTTTCACTATCGCTGATAAGTACTAAGATCTTCCAGTACCGCTGATAGGAACTCTCGCTCTTTAAGTTAAACATTCAGCGAAACTGTTCACCATAAATGCTCTGAGTCTGTTCAGTCATTATGATGATCGCTGATAAGTTAGTTGTTTACTTATGATCCCTGAAGACAAGTTTCACGTCAACAAAGGTTCTACGCTGAAGTCGAAGATCAAGCTCAAGAACCAGCGACAAGTCTCCTAATGAACTGATGCGGATCAGCGAAGACTCAGATTTGTCCACTCAACGTGAAGTATCAAGTACAAGACTTCAGCTATCGCTGAACTTTATCATCTGCTGAATAGTAAATGATAATCGCTGAATCAACGAAAGCTGATCATGAAGTCCTCCGTACAAAGTACTTTTGTCTTAACCACCCTTGCACGCCTCCGTACGAAATGTCAGAAAAGAACCTCCGAATATCTAAAATCGTACAACCACTCTAATACTACACTGTTCATCCTTACGGCTACTAAGGTTGTCAACCAAGGTCAATGACATGCAACCAACCAGCTGATGACATGTGTAAAGTATATACTGACTTGCATTAAATGCATGCAGTATATACAGAGATGAACTCACTTCATTTTGAAGTAACTTGCTAACTCTGGACAAGTTCATATCTCTTATCTTAAGATAGGTTATTATTAGTAATTTCCTTATCTTTCTTAGTGCAAGAAACCTTAGTGTTCCAACTTGTTTAGATTTAGGTTTATCCTTAATCTTGTCTCCGCAACAAGCTGTAAATTGTTAATGATTTATCAATAAACAATTTAGAAAAGTAAAATCTGTGTGTTTGTATTCAACCCCCCCTTCTACAAACTTGTATAGGCCTTTCGGGACCAACAAGTGGTATCAGAGCAGATTTGTTTAATCTCATAAACAAGATCTAATCTAAGATACTTCTCTTCCTTGCTATTATCTGAAAATGGCCTCTCACACAAACACAAATTATATAGACAATGGTTCTCTTGCAAAACCCCCTAGATTTTCCAGAGACAACTTCAACTTGTGGAAAAATAGGATGACACTCTTCTTAGAAGGTGTAGACCCTACTATACCTTACTATCTTGAGAACGGCCCACACATCCCTGTAACAATTGATCCTTTAGTTCCAGCCACTGCAAATAGACCTGCTATTCCAGAAAGGCTGATTCCTAAAGAAATCCATCAGTGGAACGACGAAGATAAGAAGAAAGTGGCTATAGATACAAAAGCCAGATCCATACTATCCATGGCCCTTCCTGACGAAGTCTACCATTCCGTCATGAACCTGAAATCATCAAAAGCCATGTGGGACACAATATGTGTTCAGTATGAAAGAACGTCTGAAGTCCAGGACTCAAGAAAGATCAACCTGGTAAGACAATACGAAAGCTTCATTTCTGGTAAGAATGAAACTCTCTCTGAAGTTCACCAACGTTTTAATTGTTTAATTATAGATCTGAAAACTGTTGGTAAGGAATATTCTAACTTTGAAGTGCTGACAAAGTTTCTAGAATGTTTACCTGAAAGCTGGGACAATTATTCCATGTGTCTTAAGCTGTCAAAGGATCTAAGATCAATGACCCTTGCTACCTTATATGGCACATTGCTGAATCATGAGCAATCTAGCCATCTTAAGAAGAATCTTGTAAAAGATTCCAAAAGCACCCCTGTTGCTTTAATCTCAGAGGAACCTTCTACTCAGCGACCTTCGGTCACTATCACTGAGTTAGAGAGTAACTCTGAAAGGTCATCAGATTCTGATTTTTCAGATGATGATGAATCCTTGGCTCTCCTAACTAAAAAGTTCAGGAGATTCGCCAAGAAGAAAATGTTTAGAAAGAACAAACCTCTTTCCATAACTGACAAGCCTAAATCATCAGCTTTTGTTGATAAGGCTACTGCTACTTGTTTCAACTGCGAAAAGACAGGTCATTTCGCTAATGAGTGCAGGTCAAAGAAAATCATGAGACCTTCAGCTTTTACAAAGAAATCCTTTGTTCCAAGGAATAAAGATGACAAATACTCAAAGCTGAAGGAGAAGTATGCAAAGCTGAAAAGCTTTAAGAAGAAAGGAAAAGGCCTGATGGCTGACTATGATTGGGCTGCTTCTGATGAAGAAGCCTCATCATCTGATTCTGAAGATGATGAAGCAAATCAATGTCTCATGGCCAAGATTGAAGAAGAGGAAGAAAGTTCAGACATTCCCTCCACTTCAACATCTGCCATTCAGGTATCACCTTCTTTCTTTACCAATATTGCAAATATTGATGAAGCTGATAGTCTCCGTAAGATCGATCTCTTGACTAGAAGTTTATACGAAGCCATGAACGACAAAACTGTGGTTGAAAACCAAAATCTTGATCTCGCTGAAAAGCTTAAAAACTGCCACCTTCAAATAGAAAAGCTTTCTAAAATTGAAAATGATTTTAAAGATCAAGTCTATTTAAATCAACTAGTCAAAATCGAACGAGCAGAAGCTATCGCTGCATTAAAAGCTGAACAAGCTACTGTTGAAGGATGGTGTAATTCTTCAACAAAGATCACTGAGATAATTAAGGCTCAGATTCCTCTGAGTGATAAACGTGGTCTGGGTTATAAATATGATACTCCAAAACCAACCACTGAACATTCAATGCTTAAATTTGGAACGTTCGTATCCTCAGTCGCTGACACTTCATCATCTCAGTGCTCCTCGTCCATTACACCAATCCCTGAGGAAACTCCTACCTCCTCAAAAGGTAAGGAGAAAATGGTTTATTCAAAACCTACCTCTGTCTCTAAAGACAAAGGTAAAGGAATTGTTATTTATCAAAATCCTCAGAAGGGTACCTTAGTACCAAAGCTGGATGCTTCTAAAGCCTCAGTGACCTACCCCTCTGGATCTAGAAAGCTGATCTCTGGATCTATTCAACGATCTACTCCTAGACTCAGAGTGGATATCCTTGGTAAGAAATCTGAAGAACTGAATGTTCGTCCCGTTTCTAAAGCCAATAGTTTACTTGGTGCTGGCACTTCTAATTCAAAATTAAAAGCTCAGCATACAAGTGGTCCTAGAACTACTTTTAGTTGTAGGAAATGTTATCGCTGTGGACTTACCGATCATATTGCTAGTAAGTGCCCCACAGCCACCAAAGCTGAAAAGATAGCTAAGGTGAAGATTGCCCCCAAGGCAAAGAAGACCAACCCTGGTGCAAATCAGGTCAAGATGACTCCTACCACTGAGGTTAAGAAATTAACCAAAGTGAAGAAAGACAAAGCTGAATCTTCAAATGCTGCGAAGACCGCTGAACCTTCCATTCCAACTACTTCCACTGACAAACGTGTATACATGGTTAAGTGGGTACCCAAGCAAAACTAAATCTTCCTTTGTAAATGTAGGTTAAGAAGGGTATCTGGTATCTCGATAGCGGATGCTATAGACACATGACTGGAAAGAAAAACCTGCTCGCTGAATACAAGGAAGAGAAGGGTCCCTCTGTGACTTTCGGTGGAATTGGAAAAGGACACACCCGAGGGTATGGTGTACTTTCAAATGGTACAACCTCCTTCAGAAGAGTCGCATATGTTGAAGGGCTGAAGCATAATCTTCTGAGCATTAGTCAGCTTTGCGACATGGATAACAAAGTGATTTTCACCAAGGAATCCTGCTTTGTCTCTGACAAAAAGGAGAAGATAGCTCTCAGCGGTTATCGTTTGGAAAATGTTTATGTAATAAACATGGACTCAACAACCACTGAGAACTCCTGTTTCTTCTCAAAGGCATCTTCTGATGTCAACTGGCTATGGCACAAGAGGCTCTCACATCTAAATTTCAAGACACTGAATACTCTTTCCTGCAAAGAGTTAGTCACTGGTCTACCTCAGCATTCATACGCCAAAGAGTCTTTATGTTCAGCGTGTGAAAAAGGGAAGCAGACCAAGGCAAGCTTCAAGTCAAAGCAAGTCTCCTCAGTGTCATCTCCTCTACAACTACTCCATATGGATTTGTTTGGCCCCGTTAACAAACAATCCATCGCTGGAAAGAAATATACGCTGGTCATAGTTGATGAATTCTCTCGTTACACATGGGTAATGTTTCTCCGTTCTAAGAGTGACACCCCTGAAGAACTCATCACCTTTGTTCGGAAGATGGAAACTCTGAACAATATGACTGTTCGCTCAATAAGGAGTGATCATGGAACTGAATTCAAAAACAGTTCTCTTGATTCCTTCCTTGAGAGTAAGGGTATTTCTCACAACTTTTCGTCAGTGAGAACACCGCAACAAAATGGAGTCGCTAAAAGAAGAAATAGAACAATTATTGAAGCTGCACGTTCAATGCTCAGCGATTCTCTCCTGCCTACTCAGTTTTGGGCAGAAGGTGTCAACACTGCTTGCTTTACGCAAAACAGGTCGCTGATAGTTAAAAGATTCAAAAATACAGCCTATGAACTCTTTCATGGGAGAAAGCCTTCAATCAGCTTTCTTCACATCTTTGGCTGTCAGTGTTTCATACTGAACAACAGAGATGCCCTTGGAAAGTTTGATCCTAAGGCTGATGATGGAATCTTTCTTTGATACTCCTCAGTCTCCAAAGCCTTCAGAGTCTTCAACCGTAGAAGACAAACTTTAGAAGAAACTATTCACGTCACGTTTGACGAATCCCGTTCAGCGAACTCTAAACCGAACGCTGATACTGAATAACTGAATTAATGGATGTTTTCTCATTTTGGTGATTCAGAAGAAGTTCCCACTCCTCATGCTCATACCGTAGAAAATGATTGTCCTACTATCATTCCAGATATGCAGAATAGTGAAGCTGAAACATCTTGGGTCTCAGCTGTTCCTATAAACACTATACCTGCAGTTGATCCAAATGCCTCAGAAATTTCGTCTATTTCTCAGCAATCAGTGAATGAAGTGACAAATGCAAACATTCCTCTCTTAGCTGATAATCCAGAAGTAGCTGAAGCCGCATCTTCAGTTTCTCCAGTTCAGACTGAATCAGCGACGTATGCTCCTGCTCAGCGATGGACTGTAAATCACCCAATCGATCAAATTCTTGGTGATCCCAACGCTGGTATTCAGACTCGTAGAAGTGCAGGTAATATTTGTTTATTTGTCAACTTTATTTCTCTAACTGAACCCAAGAAAATAGATGATGCCCTCAGAGATCCAAACTGGGTCAGCGCTATGCAAGAAGAGCTAACTGAATTCGAAAGAAACAAAGTTTGGAAACTTGTTCGGAGACCAACTGACAAAACGGTGATAGGCACTAAGTGGGTCTATCGAAACAAGTTGGACGAACATGGTACTGTAACTCGCAACAAAGCTCGTCTTGTTGCTCAGGGATACAGACAAGAGGAAGGCATAGATTATGACGAAACTTTTGCTCCAGTAGGAAGACTCGAATCTATTCGTCTTTTCTTAGCATATGTTGTACACAAAAACTTCACTGTACATCAGATGGATGTTAAGTCAGCGTTTCTGAATGGAAAGCTGAATGAAGAAGTGTATGTGGAACAACCTCCAGGATTCTCAGATCCTAAGCGTCCAGGTTATGTTTATAAACTGGACAAGGCACTTTATGGCTAAAAGCAAGCTCCTCGTGCATGGTATGATACTCTCTCTACTTATCTCCATATTGAAAATTTTGAGAGAGGTAAGATTGACAAAACTTTATTTTTTAGAAAAGTGAAAGGTCATATCATTTTAGTTCAAATATATGTTGATGACATTATATTTGGTTCTACTAACCCTGAGCTTTGTACTCGTTTCGCTGATAGAATGAAAGATGAGTATAAAATGAGCATGATGGGTGAACTAACATATTTCCTTGGTCTTTAGATTAAGCAAACTGAAAAAGAAACTTTTATAAATCAGGGAAAATATGTTAAAGATATGCTGAAGAAATTCGACTTAACTGAAAGTTCAGCTATGAAAACCCCTATGGCACCACCGCTGACACTTGATAAGGACACAAAGGGTGTTCCTGTCAATGTCACGCTGTACCGTGGGATGATCGGCTCACTATTGTATCTTACAGCTAGCCGACTCGATATTATGTTTGCAATATGCTTGTGCGCACGAAATCAAGCTGAACCTAAGATATCCCATATGAAAGTTGTAAAGCGAATCTTTCGATATCTTAAGGGTACAGCGAATCTAGGTCTTTGGTATCCCAAAGACTCCGGATTCGATCTAACCGCCTATTCAGACAGTGATTTTGCAGGTTGCAAAATGGATAGGAAAAGCACCACAGGAGGATGTCAGCTCCTGGGTGGAAAGCTGGTAAGTTGGACAAGTAAGAAGCAAAACTCAGTGTCCACTTCCACAGCTGAAGCTGAATATGTAGCCGCTGGAAGCTGTTGTTCTCAAGTCTTGTGGATGAGAAATCAGCAACTAGACTATGATCTTCAGCTCTCCAAAATTCCAATCTATTGCGACAGCACTAGTGCCATCGCTATAGCAAACAATCCAGTGCTACACTCAAAGACAAAACACATAGAAATCATATATCATTTTATCAGAGATCATGTGATGAATGGTGATATAGAACTTCATTTTATCCCAACTGATTATCAGTTAGCTGATTTGTTTACCAAACCTCTTGATGAGACAAGATTCAACTTTCTCATCAGCGAGCTTGGAATGCTGAACTTTGAAGGGTAAAATCTTCAGCGGTTCACATTTGATCAGCGATACGTTTATACAATCTTGTATAAGCCTTCGGGATAAAATCAACTTATATAATCCATTTCATCATCTTCTCTCTGAATAAACTTGGTTAAACTGATATCCAGGTATGTTTTCTCTCTCTGACAAATCGCATGTAAATGCAAGATTTCAAGATAAATTACATCGCTGAATATCTCTTCCTTAACAGCGATATTTTGAAAATTCTTAAAACCTTCACTGATATCTTCTATTCAGTGCTTCATGTTTTTCAAAAGAGTCCCTGAGCTTTCAAAACCTCAGAGACATCCTAAAAGAATGTGAAAGGACAATTGTGACGTCATTGCAACGGATAACACTAGGAACGATTTCTTTCTGACACACGTTTGCACGTTTCGTTCAAACTTCCAATCAAATGCAAACACGTGTCCGTGTCATGATGAAAACCTTTTCCCGCTCAAGGTTTTCTCTCTCTAAAACTCCCTATATAAACAACTCTTGGTTTATATTTGTCTTTTACGCGAACAATCTTTCTCCGCAAGAAAAGAATCCTCTGTTGCATTTGTGCTCTCAAAAACCTCAAGAACTGTTCATCATCTTACTCATCAAAACATCAAGGTTAATATGTTCTTATCTTTTATCAAATGCGTATAACTTGTTTTCGATCTTCTCATTGTTTTAACAAGATCAAACAAAAGAACTTTGTAAAATAAAATCATTTCTTTCATGGTTTTATGAACACAACCATTTCATGGTTGTTCTTCTAGTTTTAAATCTAAAATCTTAAACTTGTTCTTCATTCGTATCCAGTTTTCTTTCAGAAACTGGAATACAAGACTTTATGGGTTTTACATTTCATTTCAAAAATCAAGAAAGCCCTAATCTTCATTAAGACATTTATGTCTGAATGAAATGGACAAAATTCGAAAAATCTTAATGGAAATTCTTTCCATACTAAGACAATTCTTATTTGTTAACATCTTTGGTTGAACTAATAATACAGAGAAATGGCATCTTTAAAGATCAATGTCAGCGCTGAGTCCATCTCCGCTGACTCTGAGGAAGTGGACATCGTCAAAGGCCCTCAGGTTAAGTTCGAGCTGGATCAACTAGATTGGACTAAGGCCAACAACCTCTCAGCTCTTCTCGAGTTTCCTCCTCGGAAGCAGGTATCACATCTGGACGATGCTGTGAGTTTTCTGAAGAACAGCCCCATCTACACAGCCCTGACCATAACACCTCCTGCTAGTCAGCGGCTCTTATCCCAGTTCTGGTACTCTGCCAGACACACTGAGCTACCCTCTGCCAAAGATGCATCCAAAACCATCGACTGCATACTCAGCGATACTGAGTATGGCACCATCAAGATAACCCCTGCCATAATCCGAAAAGCCCTGAACTTCCCAAATGCTAACAAAGAAAAACCCTTCGTTCCATTCCCTGACCACAAGAAGCACGCTGACAAAGAAGAAATCATTGCTTTCCTTGACGCAATGGGTTATATCTGGGATATTGGAAGGGACAAGAAGCCTGAGAAGAAGCTGACGCTGATAAAGAAATCCAAGATGCCCAGCGAGATGAACTTCATCTTCGCACACCTGATCAGCTGCATGACAGCGAAGTCCGACTCTTCTGATCAAGCCGCCCAACCTCAGCAGTCCATGGGATACGCACTGCTGAAAGGTCTAAACATTGACTGGGCCTCCATTATTTATGATGACCTGATTCAACGTCTCGATTCTGCCGCTGACAGACCAGCATGGGTTCCTTACCCACGATTCATCAGCGCCATCTTTCAATATGGCCTAAAGGACAGCTATCCTGAAGAGGGTGATCTGAAACTTTCTCAGATTGGCCCTAAGGTTCTCGACTTCAAGCCTGTCGCAAATGAGGTACGTCTCTCTACTCTTCTCACTCTTCTAAATTCTCCGCTTTCTATGGCTCCTTCAGCGACAATACCCATCGCTGATACCCCGGCCACAAAATCCTCTCCTTCTAAGAAAAGGAAACCATCTCACACCCAACTTGATTCCAAAAGGATCAAGAAAACCAAGGAGCAACCCCAGCAATTCCATGCTGAAGACTCCTCAGCTCATTCTGACGAGCTGAAGGAAAGTTCCGTGGTACGCTCTGCCACACTCGTTCAAGCCATCCCTCCAATCCAGACTTCAGCGTCTCTAAACGCTGAGGTTAGAAACTTGGAAACTACCCAACCTCCCTCAGTCTCTCAAAAGACTGATGAAGTGATTGTCAGCGATTCCAACGCTGAACTCAGAACCCGAACCCAAATCTTATCCTTCGCTTCTCCCTCCACTCACTTGGACACTCCTCGAAAGATCACTGGAGATGCCATCATTCCAGAAGCCATCGCTGACGCTTCTCAACAAATGATGAAGAAAGGACCTGCAGAGATCACCATACCTCACCGTACTTTCGAAGAGGATATGGAACATTATTCAGGAACTTGCAACTTTGACGAGTTCATTAATCCTCCTGCAGGTACAAATCCCACCTTAAACACTGTAACTAAACCTGAAACTTCTGAGCTTTCCTTTGTTCACAAGTACTTATATGTTACAGGTCCTAATTTGGGAGACATCAATGCTTCTCTGAAGTCTGTGGAAACAAAGCTGACCAGTCTCACCACCACACTCTCCAACAATTCTACAGCTGTAACAAACGCTGGAGAAAATTTGACAAAGCTGACAACGGTGATGGAGAAGAAAGCTTCCACTGAAGACATCAAGGGACTTGATAAGACTCTCGCCGATTTTGCCAAGGTGCTCTCTGACATCTACACTGACTACACCAGTCTCAAAAGCTCAGTTTCGACCGTGTCCAGCGAAGTAACAACGCTGAAGACATCGGTTGGAAAACTTGAGGGTGATATGTCAGCGGTCAAGACCGACTTAGGCTCTGTAAAGACCGACGTTGGTTCTATGAAGACGATGATCGAGACGCTGGTCAACAAGGCAAATAATCCAGCTCCTGCTCCTGCCCCTGCCCCTATTTTGGAATCTTTCACAGCGGCGGATCGCACAGAGCTGAAGAAAATCACGCCTGCTATTTCTGGCCTAGAAGACAGAATAGCAAAGCTTGAAGGTTGTGTGAAAATCTCTGGCCCAGAAGACAGAGATAACACCAATGCTGAGTCTACTCATTCCTCCCCCAATCATGAGAAAGAGGGGGAGAAGAGCGCTGAACATACCAGGGAGAAGAGCGATGAAAATCTTGAGAAGAGCGCTAAAGATCTAAACAAAAGCGCTGAAGACCTTTCCCATGATGAATCTATCAGGGGAGAGAGGAATGAAGATCTAACCGCTGGACCTCAGGGAGATGAAAACCCTGAGGGAACCGAGAAGCTCGCCTGTGTATCTGAGGGGGAGCAACTCGAAGAAGATGCTGAGGAATCCGAAGCAGAAGAAGATGAAGACATCGACATCCCTGAAGATGAACCATCCTTCTCTACAAGAAAGGATGATGATGATGATGATGAAGATGACGATGATTTCTTTATCGTCAAACCTGCCCCAAGGATCAAAACTCTTAAGGGAATCTCAATAAAAGAACCTTCAGGGGAGAAGACAAAGACAAAGCCCTCAGCCTCTGGCGCTGAGAAAAGCAAAGGGAAAGGCCTCGCTGAAGATGAAAATCTGGCGATCTTGCTTGAAAAGCCGGTTTGTCAGGTACACTAAACTTTACTTATATTCCTTCCCTGAACATCTCTATACTCAATCAGTTCTCTACTCAACAACCTCTCTACACATCCACAATCTTTTTCTATCTTTTCTACCCATGTTCTTCTACCCAGTTCTTATTAGTAAGATCGCTGCGTTTCAGCTAGTCCTCTCCCCTGTTTGAGGATATCGCTGAAGGCTCTACAACTACGACTTCACAAATAATTCCAGCTGCCGCTGAAGACATAATCCCAGTCCTGGATTTGATCTCTGAGACTGATGAACCAGAAGAACAACCTCTCTCGCACAGAAAGAGACCTTTCTCAGCTCCTCAAAAGCTGAGTGAAGAGGATCAAAAGAGAAGAGAAGAAATGATAAAGCGATTTGAGGATCAGCGAATCATTCTAAGGAGTGATCAACTGCCTTCTGTTCCTCCAAAGTTCAGAATTTCAAAAGCTGAATACAAGGAACACCTCAGAGCTGAATGCCTCATCGCTGAAAGAAAGGAAGCAGAAGAAAAAGACAGAGAATACGCTATAAAGCTTACTCAACGATCAATCAAAGACCCCAAGCTGAAAAGAGTTCCCATTGATGTTCAATGTCAGCTCTGGGATGATGCTCAAGAGATCGTTAGAGAAAAGACAAAGGTCTCTGATACAACCTTGGAATGGGCTAATCAAATGCTGACCTATCGATCAAGACCATCCAAGATAATCAAAGCCAACATCAGAGGAAAAATGTTCGTTGATGTTCCTGTTGTTGAAGTGGATATCTACAGAGATGACAAAACCAAGCAAACCTTCTATGCTGCTTCATTAGAAAAGTTCGGTCTCTCTGAATGGTTAGAAACAAAATTAGCCATTCAGGGATCACGCTCAAAGTTCAAAAGCCATGTCGAAATGATCTTAAACAAACAGATCGACCTGCTCTCATCCTGTGTAGATATCCCTCCTACTCTTCCTCAAACGAAGAAAGCCTCTGCTAAGAAGAAGAAAGTTTCTGATTCAGGTCCAATCATTCGAAATGAAACAGGTATTGGTTTCTCTCGTGCTGAAGTTCTTGGCCCTGATGCTGATCTTTCAATGCTTGACACCTCCCTACCACCCGGAGAAACCTTCATCCCTGGCACAGTGGTAAGTGATCCATATGGTATATTCTTCTTAGACTATGATGGAAATCATCACTTTCAACGTGTCTCTGAGCTCCAAATCGCTCCCATCGAACAACTTAGAGATCTCGTATACTGGTGTGAAGTCAGACACGACATCAAAGCTAGACACCGGAAACCCTTGATTTTTTAAGCTGCTCTGAAGTTAAAGAATCAAGGAGTAAATGTCCCTGACTGGATGATCCCCCCTGAAAAGACGACCCTTGATGAACTTCTCATTAAGGAAGAACCTTTTGAAAACTGATATAATCTCCTTTTTCTCTATTGTATCAGTTATCCTTCTGTACTTGTAAATTATTTCGCTTGTACTTGTAATCTTTCTGTTCTTCATTTTAACCTGATTCAATATTTTAAAGAAAGATTTCAGCGAATGTACTTTACTCCATCAGTACTGAAAAGATCCCAGAAAACAGTAAAAGGGACAAATATTTTATGAGTTCTTTTTATCCTTATGTTTTCATTAAATAGCAATTTTCTTTGTTGCTATGTCATAATCAAATAGGGGGAGATTGTTGATCCAAACCCTCAGTGATTTGATAATGACCCTCTCTTAAATACTTAGTGAAAATTATAAGTAAACAATATGTATCAGAGTTTCACTATCGCTGATAAGTACTAAGATCTTCCAGTACCGCTGATAGGAACTCTCGCTCTTTAAGTTAAACATTCAGCGAAACTGTTCACCATAAATGCTCTGAGTCTGTTTAGTCATTATGATGATCGCTGATAAGTTAGTTGTTTACTTATGATCCCTGAAGACAAGTTTCACGTCAACAAAGGTTCTACGCTGAAGTCGAAGATCAAGCTCAAGAACCAGCGACAAGTCTCCTAATGAACTGATGCGGATCAGCGAAGACTCAGATTTGTCCACTCAACGTGAAGTATCAAGTACAAGACTTCAGCTATCGCTGAACTTTATCATCTGCTGAATTGTAAATGATAATCGCTGAATCACGAAAGCTGATCATGAAGTCCTCCGTACAAAGTACTTTTGTCTTAACCACCCTTGCACGCCTCCGTACGAAATGTCAGAAAAGAACCTCCGAATATCTGAAATCGTACAACCACTCTGATACTACACTGTTCATCCTTACGGCTACTAAGGTTGTCAACCAAGGTCAATGGCATGCAACCAACCAGCTGATGACACGTGTAAAGTATATACTGACTTGCATTAAATGCATGCAGTATATAAAGAGATGAACTCACTTCATTTTGAAGTAACTTGCTAACTCTGGACAAGTTCATATCTCTTATCTTAAGATAGGTTATTATTAGTAATTTCCTTATCTTTCTTAGTGCAAGAAACCTTAGTGTTCCAACTTGTTTAGATTTAGGTTTATCCTTAATCTTGTCTCCGCAACAAGCTGTAAATTGTTAATGATTTATCAATAAACAATTTAGAAAAGTAAAATCTGTGTGTTTGTATTCAACCCCCCCCCCCCTTCTACAAACTTGTATAGGCCTTTCGGGACCAACATTTCTGACTTTCTTCTCCCTTTTGAATCAATCAATCAGCTTTCATAACATTTCTTTATAAGAACAACAGATCAGTTTCCTTTTCTTCTTCTCCCCCTTAAAATAACATTTCTCTCTTTTGTTGTTTCTGTACAAATCATTTTATATTTTCTTCTCCCCCTAAAGTTTTGAAAAGCAAAATCATCTTCAAAATCTTTAGCTTTTCTCCTCCTTGATTTTCAAAACTTTAGCGATGCTTTTTCTTCGAATGAAGTCTAAGCTTTTTCTCCTCCTTAATGAATAACCTTGCTCCCCCTCAAAATAAGAATTCTGGAGCAATTTTTTTCTCTCCCTGAAAATATGCATATATTTCATTAAAATTATTCATTTCAAATACAGTGCTTTAATGAAAACATTTATACAAGGAGAATAAGATTCACTGAACTACACTTGATAACTACTAACATTTGATCATTTAAAAACTTTACAAAAGAAATCCAACTTAATGAAATTTAACAGATTTTTCAATCAAATGAAATCAAATGCATGTGTTTGGATTCAAATACAAGTCATCATTGCATATAAATTTAAAAATGTTCAGTTTCAATCCCTTTATTAAATCTATTTGGTGTGCTTAGCATGCGAAATATGATTAGCTTTAAGCATATGCAATTCTAAAAACATATACGAATACTTTGCTCTACTCACACTATTTGTCCAAAATCCGGATTTTCACAAATTTACAAGTTTATTGCGACTTTGTATTTTCCTAAAGTTTCAAGAGATGTGTGCTCATTGGCATCTTTTAAATTTTTGCTCATTGACATCTTTTAATTTTGTGCACATTGGCATCTTTTAATCAAAAAGTTTAGTAAGAATAAGATACATCGTTAAACATGACTTTCTATCTGGTTCTATAGCAGGATTTGGGTCAGCATATCCCAGACCAGTTGGTCTTAGGTGCTAGGTGACAAGCACCCCTTGGAACTTAATTTCCCAGACCAGAAAGGCCACATCGATATATCTTAAACCCATTTGTACCAGTAGAACATGGCTTTCTATCTGGTTCTATTGCAGGATTTGGGTCAGCCGATCCCAGACCAGTTGATCTTAGGGACTAGGTGTCGAGCACCCCTTAGGACTTACTCTCCCAAACCAGAAAGGCCACAGGTACAAACTTTCAAACTAAATGATTTTATATATATTTATTTCATCTCAATCACTTGGTTCTAAAACGTAGTACTTCCCCCATATTTTTGTTTCCATCCATCATTCTGACATTTCGACTTTTTTGAGCATTATATTCTATATTAGTCTAAATTTACATAACATTGAGCATTCAACATAATTTCATTCATGTTTTGCTAACCTTTCGATTTATTTCAGAAGTGAAAGTTGAAACAAATATAACTCAGATAATACAAAAATACTTGTAAAATCACCCTTGACACACATTTTATTCATTAAAAAAATTCATCTCATTGAATTAAATTTGTTAAGATTTAAACTTTCAAAGCAATAGAAATAAAACATAATGCAATGTTACCTTTCACCACTTGTTCCTTGAAACATAAAAATATGACAGTTAAGGATATCACCTGAGAAATATGAGTTCTAAACTGATTTGTTTAGAAGTCTTAGTCTCTGAAGTACGGGTCCTGAACTGAATTATTCAGAAGCCATAGTCATTTAAGGACGGGTTTTGAATTGATATGTTCAAAAACCTAAAACGTCGAAGCTCGTTTGAGACAGTACTCCCTCTGAAATCAAGATAATCCTACAAAATCAAGAGATTTTGGTAATCATCTACGATGATTTCTCGTTAGATATCAAAAAATCCAAATTATGAGTAGTAGAGTCAGAATTCTGATTAGAAGAGTCAGAATTCTGAGTCACTTGCTCAAAAATTCTAAGTATTAGAGTCAGAATTCTGATTAGTTGAGTCAGAATTCTTAGTAACTTGTTCAAAATACTGAGTAGTAGAGTCAGAACTTCTGAGTAACAGAGTCAGAATTCTGATAAAACTATCCAGAGAAAATACCTTAGAAAAATGTTTGGATTTTGTGATTTTTGAACATTTTGAACTTCAAATCACCATAACTTGCTCAAAAATCAGAATTTTTCAACCAAAATTTGCAGGGTTGCTCAAAATGTGATTCTGAATACATTCTCTGGGAATGTTTTCTACCAAAAACACCCACAACTATGAGTTCGATTACACCACAGTAAGCTGAACTTTTTTTTTAAAAAAAATGCTTCAAAATCAACAAATTGATCTGTATGAATCAGAAATCCATAGTCATATCTGTTTAAGCACAAAAGTCAAAATTCTCAATTTAAGCACAACATCTGTTTTCAGTCATGTGTCAATATATGATCATTCAGCTTTACACATGAATAACCTGCAAAACAGATTAAGTTGTCTTTGGTACCCATATGAACTTGGGTCCTGGTTTGTTAGGTGCAGTGGTATATGCAGATATTCTATAAGAACCATACCAGTGCGGAATAAACTTCTTGTTCACAAAATCATTAGTCCCACAATATGAACAACAAAGTTTCTTTTGTGCAACTCTGACGAATTGATTTACATAATAAATCACATCAGGTTTAACAAAAGATTTTCTTTGAAATGTATTGTTCTTCTTGACATTTGAATTAGGAACTTTTGATTTTGGCACTTCTTTCTTAGAAGTTGTTCCTTTAACTCTCCATTCCATTTTTACCTTTTTAAAAGAACAATTATAAGATTTATCAATAGGAGAATCATAAAACAGATTAGAAGAACGAATCTGATCTTTTGAACTATGATTTGATTTGTCAACAACTTTCGTTTCAAATTCTTTAAACTTTTTAACATACAAATCAAATCTTGACTGCAAATCAGATTTGGACATCCTCTCTATCATGATTTTAGTTGATAATGTTGGGTCTAGAAAGCCCCAATTATATAGAAAGTTTTATAAAGTCCATGTAAAGTCAACAAAAGTCAAATGTGTTGTTATTAGATTTATAAGTATTTTGGGCTTTGGGAGTTTAATGGGAAGTTAAATGGGCTTGGGCCCATGTCTTGTATTTTAGACACTATAAATAAGTGTCTTGGGCTTACATTGTAATTTGAGACTTTGAGACTTTTGAGAGAATACACAGTGAGTTTTGAGAGAGTCGTATATCAATTTCTCCCTCCATTATATTTCAAGTATATGAATAGAGATCATTCAATAAATTGTTCTTCATGTCTATCTCTATTCTACTTTCTATGGAGTATTCTTGATTGTTGCTTCAACTATGGGACTTACAATTGGTATCAGAGCCACATCGAATCAATTTTAATTCGATACGATCATTTTTGCAACAATTCATGATTTCAACATCTAGTTTCAAGATTTGGTGATTCAAGATCGTTCTTAATCGTGTGCTACAATTCAAGGTAATATTCTGTGATTTCTTTCATCTTGAAGATTGATTTTAAGTTTTGGAGGAAGATTTTATAGATCTTGATGGTTCTTGATGAAGAAAAGAAGTTATATGTTCTTGATCAACTTCTAAATCAGTTTCTGCACGCCAAATGCTCGATGAACTGTCTGAGAAAAGTTTGATGATGTGTTAATTGTTCAAATTCAGATCTGAAACTATTTTTGGATCTTCGATTGACTAAACTTAACTTTCTGAAGTGATCAATCAGAAACTTAAGTTTCTGCAATCTTTGTTCTAAGAAGATATAAGGAGATCGATTTGTTCGTCTACATCAAATCAAGTTTGTGAGCATTTATTTCATTTGGAGGATTTCAAAGTGAATTCGATGTTGAAGTTTTCAAGAGTTTACTTTTGTGTTAATTCAGAAGTTCTGATTTCGATCATGAGTATTCAGATTTCTGAATTCAATGTTCATAATTCTGATCCGAGACTAAAGGCAATTCAGATTTTATTTTTGTTGAATCTGGATTTTAGAAGATTGGAAGAGTTATGTTAGTTGTTATTAGAGCTCAAAACATATTAGTGCTGTCCACAGAAAGCCGTACAAAACAGCAAGTTCAAAAAGTATAAATTTGACAGCTTATTCGGTGTTGTGAGCGCATAATAGTTTGCTGTTTGGTGCTGTTTGCTTGCTGTCAAAACAGTTTGGTGCTGTTTGCTTGCTGTCAAAACAGTTTGGTGCTGATTGGAGCTGTCCAAAACAGAAAATCTGAGCCGAAATAATTGGTTGCTGTCAAAGAAGATTTTGTTGCTGTCTTGTTAATTTAAAACAGAAAAGTAGCTGATGTTTTTGTTTAAAAGAAGTTGTTTACCTGCTGTTAAAACAGAATCTGTTTGCTGTCAAAACAGTAAGTTCAAGTAAATGCTGAAAATTGCTGGTGCTGTCACGTTCTCGAATATGTCAAAACAGAAAGCAATTAGGGGCTGCTTGTTGCTGTTTTGAATAAGTTGATGTTGTCCATGAGAAGAACAAACAAAAAACAGCAAGTTGTTGTTTGCTATCGAAGTGAAGTTAAAACAGAATGTGAAACAAAATGTTGGTGTTGTTGGCTTAACATAAAGTATGTTGTTGTATTTGATGTTCTAAAACAGAATGTTTGCTGATGTGTGGTTCAATAAGCTGTCATGTTGTTGTCCAAACAAATGTTACTGCAGAAATATGCTCTGTTCGGTCTGTGTAACAACATTCAAAAATTAAAGTTCAGAGTTACTTTCAGCTGTTTAGAATCAGATTTGGGTGTCTCCTCAGAAGTCTGATCATGAGTGTTCAGAACTATGATCAAGGGTGATCAGAATTACACTTAAGCCTTCACAGAACATTCTTGTTAAGTCAAAACTTCAACAAAAGGCAATTCAGAAGTATGATCGGAGGTTAATCAGAACTTTGATTAAGCTGTTCAAATTTCAGCTTAATCAGATTTGTTCAGAACTGATATTAAGCCTATTCAGAAGTTGAAGTGATTTTATTCAGTTACAAGGCAATTCAAATATCTGATCATGAGGCTCAGAAGGATCAGAATGTTCAGAACTTTGTCGAAGCTTAATCAGAAGTCTGACTCTAAAAGTCAGAACTTTATCGTGAAGAGTCAGAACTTTTAGACTTAGAATTTTTTTTAAAAAAAATTTCTTTAAGGATCAGATATCTGATTGACTTACTCAGAGGTCTGAATGGTCTTCTCAGAAATTTTACTTAGTATTTTTCTGAGTAAAGGTGCATTTCAGAATTTTTCAACAGCTTTGCGCACCTGTCATATTTTGATCATAACTCCCTCCTCGAAGCTCGAAATTTGACGATTTCAGATGCGCTGAATTCCTAAGACACAGATGAACACTTTTGATGTTTTGAGTTTGTTTTGAATCAATGTGCTTAATTGTCAGATTCTGTGTCGAAGTCAGTGTATAGCTGCTGGACCGAAGCAACGTTTTTCACGATATTTCTCCCAACTTTCAGAAAGAAGTTCTGTCTTCTATTTTTTTGTGGATCCAAGCTGAGTTATTGAAGTGTATGAAGACACTCCCTCCTATGATCTTAATGGATTAAGCTCTTGAGCTTAATGATCATACAACTCGAATTTCAATGACGAATTCCTTATTATAAACTGAGGTTGTTTCAGTCGAGCTTATTGCACATGGGATTCGATTTTAAAGTTGTAATTTGGGAAGAAGAAGAGCAAATTTTGAGGGGGAGCTTGGATAGTGTTGCAAGGCATGAAGATATGCAACATCAAAATTTTCAAAGAAATCAAGGGGGAGATCATTTGAAGATGCTTTCTTTATAAAACTTTAGGGGGAGATTGTTGGGTCTAGAAAGCCCCAATTATATAGAAAGTTTTATAAAGTCCATGTAAAGTCAACAAAAGTCAAATGTGTTGTTATTAGATTTATAAGTATTTTGGGCTTTGGGAGTTTAATGGGAAGTTAAATGGGCTTGGGCCCATGTCTTGTATTTTAGACACTATAAATAAGTGTCTTGGGCTTACATTGTAATTTGAGACTTTGAGACTTTTGAGAGAATACACAGTGAGTTTTGAGAGAGTCGTATATCAATTTCTCCCTCCATTATATTTCAAGTATATGAATAGAGATCATTCAATAAATTGTTCTTCATGTCTATCTCTATTCTACTTTCTATGGAGTATTCTTGATTGTTGCTTCAACTATGGGACTTACAGATAAATCAGATATATTCTTAATAAGTCTCCTTATCTCCAAATGAAAAACTTTCTTTTCCTTTTCAAACTCATCTTTTGAGCATTTTTCTTTAAAGCCATTTACCATCTTCTTTTCAGTCTCTTTCCTTCCATCTTCTAACTCTTTCTCCAACTCATTGATTTTTACAGAAAACTCATTTAACATTCCTGTTTTCTTTTTCTCAAAACCATTCTTTTCTTTTTGAAAAACATTTTTCTTGCATTCAAACTCTTTTCTTTCTTTTGCAAGAATTTTCTCCAAATCAGAAATTTTCAGAGATAATTCAACAGACTTTGTTTCAAAACCTTTCCTCTCAGTTTGAAAGTTTCTTCTCTCTTTCTCAAATTTCTCTCTTTCAAGTATAAGAACTTGTTCAAAATCATAGATCTGTTTCAAGAGTTGACAATTTTTCATTTCACATGATTTGATTCTATTTTCAGAATCTGTCAACATCTTTCTTTCAAAATTGATTTTCTCTTTCAAATCAACATTCTCTTTTTCTAACAACTTTATGTCCTCTTGAGCCTTTTCAAAATCCTTTAGAAAATCAGATTTCTCTTTTTGCAAAATCTTTATAACTTTTGCATTTTCATCTTGTTTTTCTTGAAGATTAGCAATCTTTCTTTCAAAATGTACAATCTCAGTTTTTGGTTTAGAAATTGTTTCTTTTGTTTTTACAGGACTTAATTTTTGTAAATTGTCTGAACTGGTTATAGAACTTGCAGGTCTCACAAAAACTTCAACAATCTCAGGCATGATGAAATGACAAATTCAAATATCAACTACGAATTATGATCAAAAATGAGAATCAACACAAATCTAGAATATGCAAGAATTAATCAAATCTGTCACATGCATTTCATCAAACAGTTAGAGTACATGAATTAATGAAATCTTCTTTTCAACAAAAAATTTGAATACTAATCAACATGCAACGGATATAATCACTTTGATCAAGAAACCAATCAAGAATTTCGAAAACATACCTGTGATCTCTGTTTAATTTCGAGAATTAATCAGCATAGAGAGAAAATCTTTGGATGACTTGATTGTAAGATATCGATTCAACAGAAAGACAAATTCAAATTTCTTGAATCAATGATAGAAACGAATTCAAGAATTGTTAGGAATTCAAGAATTGTTAGCAGCAGCGGAATCAATTGTCGAATTGATCAAGAAACTTCAAGAACGCGATCAAACACACTCTTGGACGAATTTGTTTGTTGATTGGCTCTGATACCAATTGTAAGTCCCATAATCATCACTGATAATCAAGATTCAATATAGAATGAACATTCAAGATCGTATTCACAGCAACTGGTCATATGATTTATTAACAATCTGTGAATTACAAGATATTACAATGAGTTTCTCTCTAAATGGATTTGTCTATCAAAATCTCTTCTTACAAATGAATCCCAGGACACTTATTTATAGTGTCTAATTACATGACATGGGCCCAAGCCCATTTAACTCCCATTAAACTCCCAAAGCCCAAAAGACTAACAAAGCTAATTACAATACATTTAACTTTCATTGACTTTACATGGACTTTATAAAACTTTCTATATAATTGGGGCTTTCTAGACCCAACACTAAGCATCCAGTTTATGTTTATAATCTGGATAAGGCACTCTATGGCTTAAAGCAAGTTCCTCGTGCATGGTATGACACTCTCTCCTCTTATATCCAAATCGAAAAATTTGAGCGAGGTAAAATCGATAAAACTCTATTTTTCAAGAAAGTAAAAGGTCATAATATTCTTGTTCAAATATATGTCGATGATATTATATTTGGTTCCACTAACCCTGACCTATGTACTCGTTTCGCTGAAAGAATGAAAGCAGAATATAAAATGAGTATGATGGGTGAACTAACATATTTCCTTGGTCTTCAAATCAAACAGAATGAAAATGGAACTTTAATTCATCAGGGAAAGTATGTTAAAGATATGCTGACAAAATTTGATTCAACTCAGAGTTCAGCTATGAAAACCCCAATGGATCAACCGCTGGCACTAAATAAGGATCCTTCTGGAAAAGTTGTTAATGTCACGATGTACCGTGGGATGATCGGCTCTCTTTTGTATCTTACAGCTAGCCGACCTGATATTATGTATGCAACCTGTTTGTGTGCACGATTTGATGAGAAGTCTGGTCTGGACTACCCACTTTTCCCGTTAGGCATCTGTTGAGAATGGAGAAGAGGGTATTCCACAGCGGGGGAAGTCGATTTCTTCTGAAATCATTCCTTTTTCTTAGGGTTGTGTTGTACCCTAACATCTCAACAAACCTACAGAGCTCTGTGTCTGTGGGTTCCTCTGCGTATGCCTTTATCCCTAGAAGACCTCTTGTTGGTAGACTGAACTCAAGTGAGAACATGGTTCTGTTGAACTTAAGTTCAAGGTGCTCAGATTTGTCTTGTTTGGAGATGTATCCCTTTATCTGTCTATCTTCTGGGTCAAATCTGCTGCTTTGCCAGAATTGATTTAGATATCTGGCAGGGATTTTGTGGACTGTTTTGGTTAGTAGGGGGTAAAGATAATGATTTTCCAGAATATGAAGAAGGATGGCATGTGCTTCCCCAAAAGCGGTTTGTAGGTTCCCAGATTCACGTTGTATCATATTAATGGTAGTAAAATAGACAACGGAAGCATATTAAATAAAGCCATTAAAATGAGTGATTGTGTAAACGATAAGTGAACTATGAGAATCAAATATTGAACAGTAAAATGATAACAAGATCAGATATAAAAGCCGCTCATATATTGATAATGAATCACACCAAGAACAAGTTAAAGTGTGTTCGGAAATCTCATAGGACAACAATATCGTACGGAGGTAGTGCTCGGGATTGCTGCAGTATGTGCTTAAACAATTGTGGAAAAACTACTCTTCCCAAAGCTTACAAATGTTTGTCCCACTACCTCTCTATTTATAGCCCTCAAAAAGTATAGACAGTGTACTATCGTACCCTGGAGTGACACGTGGAAAGTGTGTCTCCTATTTTAGGGCATACGTGGAAAGTATAGACAGTTGTCTAACACTTGGGCTTTCCTTCGAGGCTTAGGCTGACAGAGGTCTTTTACTTCACAGAGCTCTGTCGCAAGAGCTCTGTTGGTCTTCTGTTGAATACTTGTTCTCTTGTTGGAATTCTTCGACAGAGCTCTGATGAGCTCTGTTGGATCCGTCAGAGCTCTGTTGAGCTCTGTTGGTCTTCTTTGATGAACATCTTATAGGTCTTCTGTCTGATCTCTGTTGGTCTTCTGACTTGGATCTATTTTCAATACTTTTACATCTGATGCTTTGGGACTAACAATCTCCCCCTAAGTCTTGAAAATAAGAAAATACAAAGTAGCAGAGATATAAGCAAAAGAACAGAGAACTTTTCCCTCTGTTAACATTTGTACTATTCCTTCAAGATATTACAATGCAGAAAAAAGGAATGAGTACAAGTTTAAGCAAAATTATCTCCCCTTAAGATTCTGTCAAATCTTCTAATGAGTTCTCGGAAGTTCAGCAGAAGGTTGATTTCGGTGGTGAAGCTTCTCTGTGGTTCTTCCGGACACTTGTCTCTTGGGAAATTCTGAATGATGTCTCTGAGGTACTCCAGCGACTCTGATGAATACTTGTGGGTTTCAGAAGCTCTGAGGGCCTTCTTGATTTTTCTCTGTCAGCAGATGAACACTGGAGGATCTCCAACTACGGTTCCGGTTCTGTAGTGCTCATAGCCTTGAAGGCTCTCATTTGGTGGAGCAGTCGCTAGTTCTTCTACTTCGAACTCTATGCCTAGCTGAAAATCAATCCGAATTCTTAGATTTATGTGCTCTTGCATAGCGAAGCGTACCTCAGGAAGTGCTGTTCTTGCCTCTTTGTATCTGTCACTGAAGTTGTAACAGTAGGCATGGAGTTGAATCAGATCATAAGGGTTCAGAAGTACCAAGTCGTTTTCATTGAAGTGCTCAACCTTGTTGTCGTTTGATTCAACTATGAACTCGTGATAGCTCATTTGTATTCTGTTGTGCCGAAAGGTCTTCTGCTTGATGTCTACGATTTTGCGGATTCTAAAGTTTGAGTTTATATTTCTGTTCAATCTGGACTTGGTTTCGATGAATTTCCGTCTAACGTCAGAGATCGTATTTATCCTGCAGGGGCTTAAGTATGGGTTGATGGGCACAACATTTGTGGGGATGGTGTCATGGTCACCATAAAGATAGGCAAAGATTTCTTCTAGTGGAGGTTTGCCAGAATGTTGAGTTGAGGATTCGGGGTTCTGTAATGTTTGCATGGGATTTGGGTCTTCATGAGTTTCTGCCATGAGTATGTCAATGTCGGCAGATTCTTGGGTTTGGACTTGAGGTTGGGATTGGTTCAATGTTTCTTCAGCAGAGAATGGGTCGGTTCTCTCTGGTTCTGTTCTTGGTGAAGTAGGAGGGGTGTCCAGGATAATGACCTCAGGTGGTTGTTGAGAGGATTCTATAGGCTTGGTGATTCTGTCTTTGAACATGTAATCAAAAACCACCATAGTCACCTCTGGTAAGTCTTCAGAAGTATTCCCTTGGTCTCCTACTTTAGTTGCCTCAGCCTCAGATACCTTTTCTTTTCTCTGAGCAGATCCCTCAGCCTCTGTTGCAGGTTCCTTTTCCTTCTCTTTTTCTTTCTCTTTCTCCTTCTCCTTCTCTTTATCCTTCTCTTTCTCCTTCTCCTTCTCCCCCTTTTGTTTTTCTGAGGACTCACCCATCTGATTGTCTGACTGATCTTCTGTAGCATCCTCAAAGTCATCATCATCGTCAGAGGATTCAAGTCGAGCTTTCGGTGAGGGCGGA
Source organism: Saussurea involucrata (assembly GCA_033807775.1). NCBI lineage: Eukaryota > Viridiplantae > Streptophyta > Magnoliopsida > Asterales > Asteraceae > Saussurea > Saussurea involucrata. Next base: position 19,858,876 of record CM066326.1, read on the forward strand.
ACAACAAACTTTGGATTAGCCTTTTGCCTTTTGCTCGAAGGTTCTTCTGCAGGTGCCTCTTCAACAGGTCGTTTTGATGTAGAAGTCTGTAAAATAATATCAGTGAATTGTGAGGCTGCTTTTCGCATCACCTCCTCTACCTCTGTTGCTGCACCTCTGATTTCGTCCACTTGAGATTCGAAGTTGACCTTGTGTGTATCGAGTGAGGCTTGCACATGCTGTTTTGTTGATTTGGCCTTCATCACGAATTTTGAGGAGATTGACATCATTTTGCTTAGAACTTTTCTGCTGAACTCACCCATCTGTCCGACAGTCATTGGTAAGTCATTGGGTCTGGGGCCAGAGAGCTGGATAGGTCCGGCAGAAGAAGTCGTGGCTTCTGTGATGGCGGTCTTAACAGAGTTGTTGATCAGCTCTGTCAAGGTTCTGATGTTGGAGTCTGATAGAGAAGGGGTTGGCAGGGTTCTGTTCATCTGAGCCGTATGATTTTCTGCTAAGAGCGTCTTCAGAGCGGCTACTTCTGTCGTTAATGTCTGAACCTTTTCCTAGAGAGAAACATTCTCCTTGCGGATCAGCTCCTCCTTTTGATCATTGATAAGTTTATACTCATTCAAGGAGTTGTTGATACTGTCACAGAAGCTTGTGAACTCTGCTCGTGTGACAGTGTCAACAGGGACATCCTTGGTACCAACACATGGTTCCAAGTTAACCTCGAGTTCAGAGGTGCCTGCTTCAAGAGTTGTTTTTAGGTTAGCTCTTGCAGGACTTCCACCCGATCCTTGATGTTCCCTTTGAGGGGAAGTATCTACAGGTGTTCTGATCAGAGTTTCCTCTTCCAGCTCAGGTTCTGAAGAAGGAAATCTGGTGTGATGGGAAGCGTTTGGATCAAGCATTGTCTTCCCTTGTTCTACTATGGTCTCCCATTGTCCCTGAGTCGGACAGATGCTACGTGAGATTACAAAGATCTCTGGTCTAAGTTGTGTAGTCTCTAAATGAGCCACAGAGGCATCATCGTGTGGAGGTGACCTATCGATGTCTTGGGGCAAAGTGACATCATTACGGAATATGGATCCCCCAGTTTCGTGCATACCAGAGGCATGAAGAGTTGCCTCTGATGGTATAGGCTGGTTGGGGTTCGAGGTGTGCACCTCTGTTTCAATATCCCTCTGGTCTTGATCACCAGGGATAGCATGTGTGGAAGTACTGGGATGTGGGCTAGGATTTCTCTCAGATGTGTCATTTTGGACATCTTTTTCTATCCTCACATTTTCCTCGGCTCCTATGGTTGTAGAACATTCGGGTTCCTCTCTGTTATCCTCTTTCTCACCAATATCAGAGGAAAGAACTTCTACCTCTGGTGACTCCTGTACTTCTTCATGAACAGCCTCTCTAGGAGATGCTATGTCCTCTAATTCCACTCTAGAGGAAGACCCCACTTCGGGTACTCTTGCCTCTTCTTCCACTCCTATTTCCTCACTCGTACTCTCCTTAGATGGCTCAGAGCCTAAGTATGCTGGGGTTCTCACTTCAGGTTCTTGAGGTTGAGCAGCATGTCTATAGTTTTGGATAGAAATGTGGTCTGGGCTTATCAGAGCGAGCCTTGTACCTGGAACGCATCGAATGAGGGGATATTCTCCTGAAGTGGTGGGATTGAATCTGGTCATGACCCAGTTCCTGAACGTATTGCCTTGTTGAGTCAATTCCAGACTCTGAAATGCTCTTTTGATCACCAACCCGATAAACCTTGGAAACTTGATGTTCTTCAGGAATTTATGTTGCCCAACTTCTCCTCCTTTTGCAATGGCAGAGGTCTTGAGATTAACGGCAGTGAGAAGGTCGGTGTAGAGAATGCTGGCATAGTCAAGGTTTCTTTGAAAGAACAATCCATACATTATCTGTAGGATTTCTATGCTGGCTTGATCTTGACTACCAGATTTTCCTGTGAGGGTTCGGTTCAGTGCAGAGAACATGAAATTCCACACTGGTGGTAGATTTTGTCTTTTGAATGCTCCGATGTGGGTGATATCTTTGTGGTAGCCTAGAAATCGTACAAACTCCAGAAGGACAACAGTGTTGGGTGGCTTCTCGAAAGCTTCTATGTTGAGTTGTCGCTTGCTCTTCATTCCAAGAATTTTCCGCAGGGTAGTTGCTCTGATTCTGATCGTTCCTGAACCTCCATCTCGACCAGAGTCCACATTGCCGATTATTCCGTTGAGCTCTTCTACGTGTTGGCATGTAGTCCACCACTGCTTGATGTAGAGCTCAGGAATGTTGTCGTCGAAGTCTGTTAGGGCTTTGAAGATTTCTGAGTTTCTGAAGAACTCCAGAAATATGTGGTATGTGGGTAGATAGAGAGCAGGGTTTGGATCTAATCGATGGTTGCTTTCAGCGAACTCGTATGGGAGAATAACAATTTGATCGACGGGACCAATACGGCTTGAATCTGCTGAGTGTTGGGGGTTTGCCATTTTTGCAGGTTTGAGTTTTGAAGGTTTGAATGAAGAGGAAAGATGAACAGGGTTTTAGATAACTTAGAAGGCGTAAGAAATGGAAAGGGTTAAAGGAAATGGGTATTTATATGGGAAATGTGTGGCTGGATCACGGTCATAGGTACTGTAGGTACTCGAGGGTTGATCAGTGGAACGGTTGCTACAGTGAGAACGTGGGAACAGCTAGCAGTTTGTCTTTTTCAATCAGAGATTGCCACGTGGATTTGTTCTGACCACTTTTGTGCAAGTAAACCGTCGTGGTTAGAGATGTGTGGGTTACAAGTGGTTGACGTTTAGAAAATGACCTGCACTCTGATGACGTGTTTCTGATGACGTGGCAGAACAAGCTAACAGAGCTCTGGTGGAGCTTTGTTAAAATTGCTTCTTGTGTGGCCTCCATTTCTTACCGTTACCTTTACTAGAACTTGTTCTGATGTGAGATGGTCAGAACTTTACATGATCAAACAGAGTTCTGATGAGAAGCAACAAAGGCTCTGATGAGATGTCAGAGTTCTGACTGGTTCTCCAAAAGATTTAGCTTTAAGCTCAAAAAGCAAAGTCAATTTGGTTTTGGAAATTTGATTATTGACTTGCTCCCCCTAAAACCATGCAATTTTCCTTTATAAGCTCCCCCTAGACAGATGAGTCCCCCTTCTGACCCTTTTTTTTTTAAACAAAAGAACTTTTGTACGACCAAGAAAAAAATGCGCGACAGAATTCTTGTGTACAACAGAACTCTGTTGAACTATCCTTCCCAAATTTTTGACAGAGCTCTGGTAGGAACATCAGAGCCTATGTTGATTTTAAACAGAGTTAGGAGGACAAATTCAGCATACCCAGATTGCTGATTAGGAAGTTAAATCTCCTTTCATTTAGGGCTTTTGTAAACAAATCAGCAAGCTGGAGGTCTGTTGAAACAAAGTACATTTCAATAGTCCCTTTTTCAACATGATCCTTTATGAAGTGATACCTTATGTCGATGTGCTTGGTCTTTGAGTGCTGAACTGGATTCGCAGTTATGGCAATGGCACTCTTGGAGTCACATAGAATTGGAATCTTACCATACTCCAGACCATAATCTCTGAGTTCTGTCTTCATCCATATTACTTGGGAACAACAACTAGCAGCAGCAACATATTCCGCTTCTGCTGTAGAGGTTGAAACATAGTTCTGTTTCTTGGATGTCCAACTCACCAACTTTTCACCAAGCATTTGGCAGCTACCAGAGGTACTCTTTCTGTCGTTCTTGCATCCTCCATAGTCTGAGTCTGTGTAAGCTACAAGCTCGAAACCAGAGTTAAGAGGATACCAGAGACCCAAAAATTGAGTCCCTTTCAGATATTTAAAGATACGTTTGACAGCTGTTAAATGAGTTTTGGTAGGATTTGCCTGAAATCTGGCACAGAGACAGGTTGCAAACATTATATCAGGTCTACTGGCGGTTAAGTACAAAAGTGACCCTATCATGCCTCTGTAGTGCTTGACATCGGTTGGTTCACCATTAGGATCAGAGTCAAGTTTAACTCCAGTGGCAATAGGAGTTTTCATTGGTTTTGAATCATTGAGCTTATATTTTTTCAACATGTCAGAGATGTATTTGGACTGACTTATGAAAGTCCCTCTATCATATTGTTTGACTTGTAAACCCAGGAAGAAAGAGAGTTCTCCCATCATGCTCATTTTGAATTCACTTTTCATTAAGGTTTCAAACTTATCACAGTACTCTTGCCGTGTAGACCCAAAGATAATATCATCAACATATATTTGTACCAGAAGTATATCATTTTTGTATCTCCTGAAGAATAGAGTTTTATCGACGGTACCTTTTTCGAAGTGATTGACCAACAGAAATTTGGACAGAGTTTCATACCAGGCTCTGGGAGCTTGCTTAAGGCCGTAGAGAGCTTTGTCAAGCTTGTAAACGTGGTCTGGAAACTCTGAGCATTCAAAACCAGGTGGTTGCTGGACATAGACTTCTTCTTGTAGTTTGCCATTCAGAAATGCAGACTTGACATCCATTTGATAGACCTTGAAACCCTTATGAGCAGCATAGGCAAGGAAGATTCTGATGGCTTCTAGCCTAGCCACCGGAGCAAAGGTTTCGTCATAGTCAATCCCTTCTTCCTATCTGTATCCCTTTGCAACCAGACGGGCTTTGTTTCTGATGATAATCCCATCTTCATCCTTCTTGTTTCTAAACACCCATTTGGTTCCAATGGCTGTTTTTCCTTTTGGGAGTGGAACCAAGGACCAGACTTTATTTCTCTCAAATTCCAGAAGCTCTTCTTGCATAGCTTCGATCCAATTTGGGTCCTCTAGGGCTTCAGAAATCTTCTTCGGCTCAATCATGCTTAGAAAATTTACAAAGAAAGCTTCATTGATTGTGGCCGATCTTGTCTTTACACCATCTTCAGCAGCACCAATTATAAGATGATGAGGATGATCCTTTGTCCATCGTGTCATGGGTGCATGGACAATGGGTGGCGTTTGTGCTTCTGATGGGAAAAGACGAACTTCAGCATCAGAGTTCTGTAGGTTTGGACCAGGGCTCTGTGGCACACAACTTTGGAGAGTGGCCTCATTGCTCTGAGAGTCATTAACAGGGCTCTGTGATAGTGAACTTTCAGACAAGGAATTTCTTCCAACGTCTGTCATCAGAGGTGATGAAGGCTCTTGTTCAGGTTCTCTTTCATTCTGGTGTGGTTCCTCATTTCTCTGAATTACTCCTGTAGACAGAGAAGTAGATGGTGAAGTATTAGAGGGACCAGTGAGAGATGTACCTGTCAGATTTTGATCTGTTGAGTTCTGAGCTTGATCTCCTCTGTTAATGTTATCATAGGAATCATCATCGAAGAAATCATTGAACATGAGATTGATGTCTTCTTCCCTTGATCTAGAAGAAGTTATCTTCTCTTGTTCTGTCTGTGTCCCCTCTGTTGATTTTCGATCAGAGGAGCTTGATATGCTTTCATCAAAGGACACATTTACACTCTCTTGAATGACCCGACATCTGGTGTTGTAGACTCTGTAGGCTTTAGAGGTTAAGGAATAACCAATAAAGATTCATTCGTCTGCTTTCTTGTCAAACTTTCCCAGATGTTCTCTGTCATTTAGTATGTAGCACTTGCAACCGAAGACATGAAAGAATTTCACATTTGGTCTTCTGTTGTTGATGAGTTCATAAGGAGTCTTCTTGAATCTCTTTACAATTACAGCTCTGTTTTGGATAAAACTGGCTGTTGAGACTGCTTCTGCCGAGAAGTTCATTGGAAGGACAGAGCCAGCCAACATGGTTCTGGCGGCTTCTACCAGAGTTCTGTTCTTTCTCTCCACAACTCCATTCTGTTGTGGAGTTCTTGCTGCTGAGAAGTTTTGGGAAATACCTTCCTCTGTTAGGTAGGTATCAATTTTGGCGTTCTTGAATTCTGTCCCGTTATCACTTCTCAACTTTTGTACCTTTAGATCTAACAGAACCTGTATCCTTTTCAACAAACTTATCAGAATTTCTGGGACATCAGATTTTACTCTGATGAACTCAATCCAAGTATATCTAGAGTATTCATCAATTAAAACAAGGATATACTTCTTGCCCGACAGACTTTGCACAGAGATTGGACCGCAGAGATCCACATGAAGCATATGCAAAGGTCTGGGACAACTATGATCACTCTTTGTTCTGTGTGAAGATCTTTTCATCTTTCCAAGTTCACAAGCAGAACAGAGATGGTCTTTGTCAAATTTCAGAGAAGGAAGTCCTTTTACTAACTTCAGTTTCACGAGTTTGTCAAGATTTCGAAAGTTTAAATGAGCAAATCTTTTGTGCCAGAGCCAGGCATCTTCATTATTCAAAGACACTAAACAAAGTCTTTCTGTTGTAGTGTTTTGGTTTGGTTTGAAATTCATTTTGTAAAGATTGCCTTTTCTATCAGCTCTTAAGAGTTCTTGACCAGTCTCGGAAAGTAACAAGGAACAATACTTCTTCCTAAAATTGACATCGAAACCGTGATCACAGAGTTGACTTATACTGAGAAGATTATGATTTATTCCTGTTGATCCAAACCCTCAGTGATTTGATAATGACCCTCTCTTAAATACTTAGTGAAAATTGTAAGTAAACAATATGTATCAGAGTTTCACTATCGCTGATAAGTACTAAGATCTTCCAGTACCGCTGATAGGAACTCTCGCTCTTTAAGTTAAACATTCAGCGAAACTGTTCACCATTAATGCTCTGAGTCTGTTCAGTCATTATGATGATCGCTGATAAGTTAGTTGTTTACTTATGATCCCTGAAGACAAGTTTCACGTCAACAAAGGTTCTACGCTGAAGTCGAAGATCAAGCTCAAGAACCAGCGACAAGTCTCCTAATGAACTGATGCGGATCAGCGAAGACTCAGATTTGTCCACTCAACGTGAAGTATCAAGTACAAGACTTCAGCTATCGCTGAACTTTATCATCTGCTGAATAGTAAATGATAATCGCTGAATCAACGAAAGCTGATCATGAAGTCCTCCGTACAAAGTACTTTTGTCTTAACCACCCTTGCACGACTCCGTACGAAATGTCAAAAAAGAACCTCCGACTGTCTGAAATCGTACAACCACTCTGATACTACACTGTTCATCCATGCGGCTACTAAGGTTGTCAACAAAGGTCAATGACATGCAACCAACCAGTTGATGACACGTGTAAATTATATACTGACTTGCATTAAATGCATGCAGTATATAAAGAGATGAACTCACTTCATTTTGAAGTAACTTGCTAACTCTGGACAAGTTCATATCTCTTATCTCAAGATAGGTTATTATTAGTAATCTCCTTATCTTTCTTAGTGCAAGAAACCTTAGTGTTCAAACTGGTTTAGATTTAGGTTTATCCTTAATCTTGTCTCCGCAACAAGCTGTAAATTGTTCATGATTTATCAATAAACAATTTAGAAAAGTAAAATCTGTGTGTTTGTATTCAACCCCCCCCCCCCCCCCCCCTTCTACAAACTTGTATAGGCCTTCGGGACCAACAAGTGGTATCAGAGCAGATTTGTTTAATCTCATAAACAAGATCTAATCTAAGATACTTCTCTTCCTTGCTATTATCTGAAAATGGCCTCTCACACAAACACAAATTATATAGACAATGGTTCTCTTGCAAAACCCCCTAGATTTTCCAGAGACAACTTCAACTTGTGGAAAAATAGGATGACACTCTTCTTAGAAGGTGTAGACCCTACTATACCTTACTATCTTGAGAACGGCCCACACATCCCTGTAACAATTGATCCTTTAGTTCCAGCCACTGCAAATAGACCTGCTATTCCAGAAAGGCTGATTCCTAAAGAAATCCATCAGTGGAACGACGAAGATAAGAAGAAAGTGGCTATAGATACAAAAGCCAGATCCATACTATCCATGGCCCTTCCTGACGAAGTCTACCATTCCGTCATGAACCTGAAATCATCAAAAGCCATGTGGGACACAATATGTGTTCAGTATGAAAGAACGTCTGAAGTCCAGGACTCAAGAAAGATCAACCTGGTAAGACAATACGAAAGCTTCATTTCTGGTAAGAATGAAACTCTCTCTGAAGTTCACCAACGTTTTAATTGTTTAATTATAGATCTGAAAACTGTTGGTAAGGAATATTCTAACTTTGAAGTGCTGACAAAGTTTCTAGAATGTTTACCTGAAAGCTGGGACAATTATTCCATGTGTCTTAAGCTGTCAAAGGATCTAAGATCAATGACCCTTGCTACCTTATATGGCACATTGCTGAATCATGAGCAATCTAGCCATCTTAAGAAGAATCTTGTAAAAGATTCCAAAAGCACCCCTGTTGCTTTAATCTCAGAGGAACCTTCTACTCAGCGACCTTCGGTCACTATCACTGAGTTAGAGAGTAACTCTGAAAGGTCATCAGATTCTGATTTTTCAGATGATGATGAATCCTTGGCTCTCCTAACTAAAAAGTTCAGGAGATTCGCCAAGAAGAAAATGTTTAGAAAGAACAAACCTCTTTCCATAACTGACAAGCCTAAATCATCAGCTTTTGTTGATAAGGCTACTGCTACTTGTTTCAACTGCGAAAAGACAGGTCATTTCGCTAATGAGTGCAGGTCAAAGAAAATCATGAGACCTTCAGCTTTTACAAAGAAATCCTTTGTTCCAAGGAATAAAGATGACAAATACTCAAAGCTGAAGGAGAAGTATGCAAAGCTGAAAAGCTTTAAGAAGAAAGGAAAAGGCCTGATGGCTGACTATGATTGGGCTGCTTCTGATGAAGAAGCCTCATCATCTGATTCTGAAGATGATGAAGCAAATCAATGTCTCATGGCCAAGATTGAAGAAGAGGAAGAAAGTTCAGACATTCCCTCCACTTCAACATCTGCCATTCAGGTATCACCTTCTTTCTTTACCAATATTGCAAATATTGATGAAGCTGATAGTCTCCGTAAGATCGATCTCTTGACTAGAAGTTTATACGAAGCCATGAACGACAAAACTGTGGTTGAAAACCAAAATCTTGATCTCGCTGAAAAGCTTAAAAACTGCCACCTTCAAATAGAAAAGATTTCTAAAATTGAAAATGATTTTAAAGATCAAGTCTATTTAAATCAACTAGTCAAAATCGAACGAGCAGAAGCTATCGCTGCATTAAAAGCTGAACAAGCTACTGTTGAAGGATGGTGTAATTCTTCAACAAAGATCACTGAGATAATTAAGGCTCAGATTCCTCTGAGTGATAAACGTGGTCTGGGTTATAAATATGATACTCCAAAACCAACCACTGAACATTCAATGCTTAAATTTGGAACGTTCGTATCCTCAGTCGCTGACACTTCATCATCTCAGTGCTCCTCGTCCATTACACCAATCCCTGAGGAAACTCCTACCTCCTCAAAAGGTAAGGAGAAAATGGTTTATTCAAAACCTACCTCTGTCTCTAAAGACAAAGGTAAAGGAATTGTTATTTATCAAAATCCTCAGAAGGGTACCTTAGTACCAAAGCTGGATGCTTCTAATGCCTCAGTGACCTACCCCTCTGGATCTAGAAAGCTGATCTCTGGATCTATTCAACGATCTACTCCTAGACTCAGAGTGGATATCCTTGGTAAGAAATCTGAAGAACTGAATGTTCGTCCCGTTTCTAAAGCCAATAGTTTACTTGGTGCTGGCACTTCTAATTCAAAATTAAAAGCTCAGCATACAAGTGGTCCTAGAACTACTTTTAGTTGTAGGAAATGTTATCGCTGTGGACTTACCGATCATATTGCTAGTAAGTGCCCCACAGCCACCAAAGCTGAAAAGATAGCTAAGGTGAAGATTGCCCCCAAGGCAAAGAAGACCAACCCTGGTGCAAATCAGGTCAAGATGACTCCTACCACTGAGGTTAAGAAATTAACCAAAGTGAAGAAAGACAAAGCTGAATCTTCAAATGCTGCGAAGACCGCTGAACCTTCCATTCCAACTACTTCCACTGACAAACGTGTATACATGGTTAAGTGGGTACCCAAGCAAAACTAAATCTTCCTTTGTAAATGTAGGTTAAGAAGGGTATCTGGTATCTCGATAGCGGATGCTATAGACACATGACTGGAAAGAAAAACCTGCTCGCTGAATACAAGGAAGAGAAGGGTCCCTCTGTGACTTTCGGTGGAATTGGAAAAGGACACACCCGAGGGTATGGTGTACTTTCAAATGGTACAACCTCCTTCAGAAGAGTCGCATATGTTGAAGGGCTGAAGCATAATCTTCTGAGCATCAGTCAGCTTTGCGACATGGATAACAAAGTGATTTTCACCAAGGAATCCTGCTTTGTCTCTGACAAAAAGGAGAAGATAGCTCTCAGCGGTTATCGTTTGGAAAATGTTTATGTAATAAACATGGACTCAACAACCACTGAGAACTCCTGTTTCTTCTCAAAGGCATCTTCTGATGTCAACTGGCTATGGCACAAGAGGCTCTCACATCTAAATTTCAAGACACTGAATACTCTTTCCTGCAAAGAGTTAGTCACTGGTCTACCTCAGCATTCATACGCCAAAGAGTCTTTATGTTCAGCGTGTGAAAAAGGGAAGCAGACCAAGGCAAGCTTCAAGTCAAAGCAAGTCTCCTCAGTGTCATCTCCTCTACAACTACTCCATATGGATTTGTTTGGCCCCGTTAACAAACAATCCATCGCTGGAAAGAAATATACGCTGGTCATAGTTGATGAATTCTCTCGTTACACATGGGTAATGTTTCTCCGTTCTAAGAGTGACACCCCTGAAGAACTCATCACCTTTGTTCGGAAGATGGAAACTCTGAACAATATGACTGTTCGCTCAATAAGGAGTGATCATGGAACTGAATTCAAAAACAGTTCTCTTGATTCCTTCCTTGAGAGTAAGGGTATTTCTCACAACTTTTCGTCAGTGAGAACACCGCAACAAAATGGAGTCGCTAAAAGAAGAAATAGAACAATTATTGAAGCTGCACGTTCAATGCTCAGCGATTCTCTCCTGCCTACTCAGTTTTGGGCAGAAGGTGTCAACACTGCTTGCTTTACGCAAAACAGGTCGCTGATAGTTAAAAGATTCAAAAATACAGCCTATGAACTCTTTCATGGGAGAAAGCCTTCAATCAGCTTTCTTCACATCTTTGGCTGTCAGTGTTTCAACACAAACACACATTATATAGACAATGGTTCTCTTGCAAAACCCCGTAGATTTTCCAGAGACAACTTCAACTTGTGGAAAAACAGGATGACACTCTTCTTAGAAGGTGTAGACCCTACTATGACTTACTATCTTGAAAACGGCCAACACATCCCTGTAACAATTGATCCTTTAGTTCCAGCCACTGCAACTAGAGCTGCTATTCCAGAAAGGCTGATTCCAAAGGAAATACACATGTGGACCGATGAAGATAAGAAGAAAGTGGCTATAGATACAAAAGCCAGATCCATACTTTCCATGGCCCTTCCTGACGAAGTCTACCATTCCGTCATGAACCTGAAGTCATCAAAAGCCATGTGGGACACAATATGTGTTCAGTATGAAGGAACGTCTGAAGTCCAGGACTCAAGAAAGATCAACCTGGTAAGACAATACGAAAGCTTCATTTCTGGTAAGAATGAAACTCTCTCTGAAGTTCACCAACGTTTTAATTGTTTAATTATAGATCTAAAAACTGTTGGTAAGGAATATTCTAACTTTGAAGTGCTGACAAAGTTTCTAGAATGTTTACCTGAAAGCTGGGACAATTATTCCATGTGTCTCAAGCTGTCAAAGGATCTTAAATCAATGACCCTTTCAACCTTATATGGTACATTGCTGAATCATGAGCAATCTAGCCATCTTAAGAAGAATCTTGTAAAAGATTCCAAAAGCACTCATGTTGCTTTAATCTCAGAAGAACCTTCTACTCAGCGACCCTCGGTCACAATCACTGAGTTAGAAAGTAACTCTGAAAGGTCATCAGACTCTGATTCTTCAGATGATGATGAATCCTTGGCTCTCCTAACTAAAAAGTTCAGGAGATTCGCCAAGAAGAAAATGTTTAGAAAGAACAAACCTCTTTCCATAACTGACAAGCCTAAATCATCAGCTTTTGTTGATAAGGCTACTGCTACTTGTTTCAACTGCGAAAAGACAGGTCATTTCGCTAATGAGTGCAGGTCAAAGAAAGTCATGAGCCCTTCAACTTTCTCAAAGAAAAACTTTGTTCCAAGGAATAAAGATGACAAATACTCAAAGCTGAAGGAGAAGTATGCAAACCTGAAAAGTTTTAAGAAGAAAGGAAAAGGCCTGATGGCTGACTATGATTGGGCTGCTTCTGATGAAGAACCATCATCATCTGACTCTGAAGATGATGAAGCAAATCAATGTCTCATGGCCATGATTGAAGAAGAGGAAGAAAGTTCAGACATTCCCTCCACTTCAACATCTGCCATTCAGGCATCACCTTCTTTCTTTACCAATATTGCAAATATTGATGAAGCTGATAGTCTCCGTAAGATCGATCTCTTGACTAGAAGTTTATACGAAGCCATGAACGGCAAAACTGTGGTTGAAAACCAAAATCTTGATCTCGCTGAAAAGCTTAAAAACTGCCACCTTCAAATAGAAAAGCTTTCTAAAATTGAAGATGATTTTAAAGATCAAGTCTATGTAAATCAGCTAGTCAAAATCGAACGAGCAGAAGCTATCGCTGCATTAAAAGCTGAACAAGCTACTGTTGAAGGATGGTGTAATTCTTCAACAAAGATCACTAAGATAATTAAGGCTCAGATTCCTCTGAGTGATAAACGTGGTCTGGGTTATAAATATGATACTCCAAAACCAACCACTGAACGTTCAATGCTTAAATTTGGAACGTTCGTATCCTCAGTCGCTGACACTTCATCATCTCAGTACTCCTCGTCCATTACACCAATCCCTGAGGAAACTCCTACCTCCTCAAAAGGAAAGGAGAAAATGGTTTATTCAAAACCTACCTCTGTCTCTAAAGACAAAGGTAAAGGAATTGTTATTTATCAAAATCCTCATAAGGGTACCTTAGTACCAAAGCTGAATGCTTCTAAAGCCTCAGTGACCAACCCCTCTGGATCTAGAAAGCTGATCTCTGGATCTATTCAGCGATCTACTCCTAGACTCAGAGTGGATGTCCTTGGTAAGAAATCTGAAGAACTGAATGTTCGTCCCATTTCTAAAGCCAATAGTTTACTTGGTGCTGGCACTTCTAATTCAAAATTAAAAGCTCAGCATACAAGTGGTCCTAGAACTACTTTTAGTTATAGGAAATGTTATCACTGTGGACTTACCGATCATATTGCTAGTAAGTGCCCCACAGCCACCAAAGCTGAAAAGACAGCTAAGGTGAAGATTGCCCCCAAGGCAAAGAAGACCAACCCTGGTGCAAACCAGGTCAAGGTGACTCCTACCACTGAGGTTAAGAAATTAACCAAAGTGAAGAAAGACAAAGTTGAATCTTCAAATGCTGCGAAGACCGCTGAACCTTCCATTCCAACTACTTCCACTGACAAACGTGTTTACATGGTTAAGTGGGTACCTAAGAAAAACTAATCTTCCTTTGTATTGCAGGTTAAGAAGGGTATCTGGTATCTCGATAGCGGATGCTCTAGACACATGACTGGAAAGAAAAACCTGCTCGCTGATTACAAGGAAGAGAAGGGTCCCTCTGTGACTTTCGGTGGAAATGGAAAAGGACACACCCGAGGGTATGGTGTACTTTCAAATGGTACAATCTCCTTCAGAAGAGTCGCATATGTTGAAGGGCTGAAGCATAATCTTCTGAGCATAAGTCAGCTTTGCGACATGGATAACAAAGTGATTTTCACTAAGGAATCCTGCTTTGTCTCTGACAAAAAGGAGAAGATAGCTCTCAGCGGTTATCGTTTGGAAAATGTTTATGTAATAAACATGGACTCAACAACCACTGAGAACTCCTGTTTCTTCTCAAAGGCATCTTCTGATGTTAACTGGCTATGGAACAAGAGGCTCTCACATCTAAATTTAAAGACACTGAATACTCTTTCCTCCAAAGAGTTAGTCACTGGTCTACCTCAGCATTCATACGCCAAAGAGTCTTTATGTTAAGCGTGTGAAAAAGGGAAGCAGACCAAGGCAAGCTTCAAGTCAAAGCAAGTCTCCTCAGTGTCATCTCCTCTACAACTACTCCATATGGATTTGTTTGGCCCCGTTAACAAACAATCCATCGCTGGAAAGAAATATACGCTGCTCATAGTTGATGATTCTCTCGTTACACATGGGTAATGTTTCTCCGTTCTAAGAATGACACCCCTGAAGAACTCATCACCTTTGTTCGAAAGATGGAAACTCTGAACAATATGACTATTCGCTCAATAAGGAGTGATCATGGAACTGAATTCAAAAACAGTTCTCTTGATTCCTTCCTTGAGAGTAAGGGTATTTCTCACAACTTTTCGTCAGTGAGAACACCGCAACAAAATGGAGTCGCTGAAAGAAGAAATAGAACAATTATTGAAGCTGCACGTTCAATGCTCAGCGATTCTCACCTGCCTACTCAGTTTTGGGCAGAAGCTGTCAACGCTGCTTGCTTTACACAAAACAGGTCGCTGATAGTTAAAAGATTCAAAAAGACAGCCTATGAACTCTTTCATGGGAGAAAGCCTTCAATCAGCTTTCTTCACATCTTTGGATGTCAGTGTTTCATACTGAACAACAGAGATGCCCTTGGAAAGTTTGATCCTAAGGCTGATGATGGAATCTTTCTTGGATACTCCTCAGTCTCCAAAGCCTTCAGAGTCTTCAACCGTAGAAGACAAACTGTAGAAGAAACTATTCACGTCACGTTTGACGAATCCCGTTCAGCGAACTCTAAACCGTCCGCTGATACTGAAGAACTGAATCAATGGATGTTTTCTCATCTTGGTGATTCAGAAGAAGTTCCCACTCCTCATGCTCACACCGTAGAAAATGATGGTCCTCCTATCATTCCAGATATGCAGAATAGTGAAGCTGAAACATCTTGGGTCTCAGCTGTGCCTATAAACACTATACCTGCAGTTGATCCAAATGTCTCAGAAATTCCGTCTATTTCTCAGCAATCAGTGAATGAAATGACAAATGCAAACATTCCTCTCTTAGCTGATAATCCAGAAGTAGCTGAAGCCTCATCTTCAGTTTTTCCAGTTCAGACTGAATCAGCGACGTATGCTCCGGCTCAGCGATGGACTGTAAATCACCCAATCGATCAAATTCTTGGTGATCCCAACGCTGGTATTCAGACTCGTAGAAGTGCAGGTAATATTTGTTTATTTGTTAACTTTATTTCTCTAACTGAACCAAAGAAAATAGATGTTCCCCTCAGAGATCCAAACTGGGTCAGCGCTATGCAAGAAGAGCTGACTGAATTCGAAAGAAACAAAGTCTGGAAACTCGTTCGTAGACCAACTGACAAAACGGTGATAGGCACTAAATGGGTCTATCGAAACAAGTTGGACGAACATGGTACTGTAACTCGCAACAAAGCTCGTCTTGTTGCTCAGGGATACAGACAAGAGGAAGGCATAGATTATGACGAAACTTTTGCTCCAGTAGCAAGACTCGAATCTATTCGTCTTTTCTTAGCATATGTTGTACACAAAAACTTCACTGTACATCAGATGGATGTTAAGTCAGCGTTTCTGAATGGAAAGCTGAATGAAGAAGTGTATGTGGAACAAACTCCAGGATTCTCAGATCCTAAGCGTCCAGGTTATGTTTATAAACTGGACAAGGCACTTTATGGCTTAAAGCAAGCTCCTCGTGCATGGTATGATACTCTCTCTACTTATCTCCATATTGAAAAAATTGAGAGAGGTAAGATTGACAAAACTCTATTTTTTAGAAAAGTGAAAGGTCATATCATTTTAGTTCAAATATATGTTGATGACATTATATTTGGTTCTACTAACCCTGAGCTTTGTACTCGTTTCGCTGATAGAATGAAAGATGAGTATAAAATGAGCATGATGGGTGAACTAACATATTTCCTTGGTCTTCAGATTAAGCAAACTGAAAAAGGAACTTTCATTAATCAGGGAAAATATGTTAAAGATATGCTAAAGAAATTCGACTTAACTGAAAGTTCAGCTATGAAACCCCTATGGCACCTCCGTTGACACTTGATAAGGACACAAAAGGTGTTCCTGTCAATGTCACGCTGTACCGTGGGATGATCGGCTCACTATTGTATCTTACAGCTAGCCGACCCGATATTATGTTTGCAACATGCTTGTGTGCACGATATCAAGCTGAACCTAAGATATCTCATATGAAAGCTGTAAAGCGAATCTTTCGATATCTTAAGGGTACAGCGAATCTAGGCCTTTGGTATCCCAAAGACTCAGGATTCGATCTAACCGCCTATTCAGACAGTGATTTTGCAGGTTGCAAAATGGATAGGAAAAGCACCACAGGAGGATGTCAGCTCCTGGGTGGAAAACTGGTAAGTTGGACAAGTAAGAAGCAAAACTCAGTGTCCACTTTCACAGCTGAAGCTGAATATGTAGCCGCTGGAAGCTGTTGTTCTCAAGTCTTGTGGATGAGAAATCAGCTACTAGACTATGATCTTCAGCTCTCCAAAATTCCAATCTATTGCGACAGCACAAGTGCCATCGCTATAGCAAACAATCCAGTGCTACACTCAAAGAAAAAACACATAGAAATCAGATATCATTTTATCAGAGATCATGTGATGAATGGTGATATAGAACTTCATTTTATCCCAACTGATTATCAGTTAGCTGATTTATTTACCAAACCTCTTGATGAGACAAGATTCAACTTTCTCATCAGCGAGTTTGGAATGCTGAACTTTGAAGGGTAAAATCTTCAGCGGTTCACATTAATCAGCGAAAGGATAAAATCAACTTGTATAACCTATTCAATCATTTTCTCTCTGAATAAACTTGGTTAAACAGATATCCAGGTATGTTTTCTCTCTCTGACAAACGCATGAAAATGCAAGATTTCAAAAACAAATGCATCGCTGAATATCTCTTCCTTAACAGCGATATTTTGAAAGTTCTTAAAACCTTCACTGATATCTTCTATTTAATGCTTCATGTTTTTCAAAAGAGTCCCTGAGTTTTTCAAAACCTCAGAGACATCCTAAAAGAATGTGAAAGGACAGTTGTGACGTCATTGCAACGGATAACACCAGGCACGATTTCTTTCTGACACACGTTTGCACGTTTCGCTCAAACTTCCAATCAAATGCAAACACGTGTCCGTGTCATGATGAAAACCTTTTCCCGCTCAAGGTTTTCTCTCTCTAAAACTCCCTATATAAACAACTCTTGGTTTATATTTGTCTTTTACGCGAACAATCTTCCTCCGCAAGAAAAGAATTATTGTTGCATTTGTGCTCTCAAAAACCTCAAGAACTGTTCATCATCTTCTTCATCAAAATATCAAGGTTAATATGTTCTTATCTATTATCAAATGCGTATAACTTGTTTTCGATCTTCTCATTGTTTTAACAAGATCAAACAAAAGAACTTTGTAAAATAAAATCATTTCCTTTCATGGTTTTATGAACACAACCATTTCATGGTTGTTCTTCAAGTCTTAAATCTAAATCTTAAACTTGTTCTTCATTCGTATCCAGTTTTTTTTGAAACTGGAATACAAGAATTTGTGGGTTTTACATTTCGTTTCAAAATCATGAAAAACCATAGTCTTCATTAAGACATTTATGTCTGAATGAAATGGACAAAATTCGAACAATCTTAATGGAAATTCTTTCCATACTAAGACAATTCTTATTTGTTAACATCTTTGGTTGAACTGATAATACAGTGAAATGGCATCTTCAAAGATCAATGTTACCGCTGAGTCCATCTCCGCTGACTCTGAGGAAGTGGACATCATCAAAGCCCCTCAGGTAAAGTTCAAGCTGGGTCAACTAGATTGGACCAAGGTGAACAACCTCTCTGCGCTTCTCGAGTTTCCTCCTCGAAAGCAAGTCACACATCTGGATGATGCTGTGAATTTCCTGAAAAACTGCTGCATTTCAACAGCCCTGACCATCACACCTCCCGCAAGTCAGCTACTACTATCCCAGTTCTGGTACTCTGCCAGACACACTCAGCTACCCTCCGCCAAAGATGCATCCAAAACCATCGATTACATACTCAGCGATACTGAGTATGGTACAATCAAGATAACCCCCGCAATCATACGAAAACCCTGAACTTTCCCAATGCCACCAAAGAAACACCCTTCGTTCCATTCCCTGACCATAAGAAGCAAGCTGACAAAGATGCCATCATTGCTTTTCCCGACACAATGGGTTACATCTGGGATATTGGAAGGGACAAGAAGCCCGAGAAGAAGCTGACGCTGATAAAGAAGTCCAAAATGCCCAGCGAGATGAACTTCATCTTCGCTCACCTGATCAGCTGCATGACAGCGAAGTCCGGCTCTTCTGATCAAGCTGCACAACCTACGCAAGCTATGGGATACGCACTGCTGAAAGGTCTAAACATTGACTGGGCCTCTATTATATATGATGACCTAGTACAACGCGTGGATTCTGCCGCTGACCGACCAGCATGGGTTCCTTACCCAAGATTCATCAGCGCCATCTTCCAATATGGCCTGAAGGACAACTATCCTAAAGAGGGTGACCTGAAACTTTCTCAGGTTGGCCCTAAGGTGCTCGATTTCAAACCTGTCGCCAACGAGGTACGTCTCTCTACTCTTCTCACTCTTCTAAATTCTCCGCTTTCTGTGGCTCCTTCAGCGACAATACCCATCGCTGATACCCCGACCACACAATCCTCTCCTTCAAAGAAAAGGAAACCCTATCACACCCAACTTGATTCCAAAAGGATCAAGAAAACCAAGGAGCAACCCCAGCACTCTAATGCTGAAGACTCCTCAGCTCATTCTGAAGAGCTGAAGGAAAGTTCCATGGTACGCTCTGCCACACCCGTTCAAGCCATCCCTCTCATCCAGACTTCAGCGTCTCCAAACGCTGAGGTTAGAAACTTGGAACCTAACCAACCTCCCTCAGTCTCTCAAAAGACTGATGAAGTGATTCTCAGCGATTCCAACGCTGAACTCGCAACCCGAACCCCATTCTTATCCTTCGCTCCTCCCTCTACTTCTTTGGACACTCCTCCAGCTAACACTGGAGATGCCATCATTCCAGAAGCCACCGCTGACGCTTCTCAACGAATGATGAAGACAGGACATGCGGAGATCACCATACCTCACCGTACATTCGAAGAGGATATGGAACATTACTCAGGAATCTGCAACTTTGACGATTTCGTCAATCCTCCTGCAGGTACAAATCAACCCATATACACTGTAACTAAACCTGAAACTTCTGAGCTTTCCTTTGTTCACAAGTACTTATGTGTTACAGGTCCTAATTTGGGAGACATCAACGAGTCTCTGAAGTCCGTGGAAACTAAGCTGACCGATCTCACCACCACAATCTCCAACAACTCTACAGCTGTAACAAACGCTGGAGAGAATCTGACGAAGCTGACTACGGTGGTGGAGAAGAAGGCTTCCACAGATGACATTAAGGGCCTTGATAAGACGTTCAGCGATTTTGCCAAGGTGCTCTCTGACATCTACACTGACTACACCAGCCTCAAAAACTCAGTTTTGACCGTGTCCAGCGAAGTAACAACGCTGAAGACATCGGTTGGAAAACTCGAGGGTGATATGTCAGCGGTCAAGACCGACTTGGGCTCTGTAAAGACCGACGTTGGTTCTATGAAGACGATGATCGAGACGCTGGTCAACAAGGCAAATAATCCAGCTCCTGCTCCTGCCCCTGCCCCTATTTTGGAATCTTTCACAGCAGCGGATCGCACAGAGCTGAAGAAAATCACGCCTGCTATTTCTGGCCTAGAAGACAGAATAGCAAAGCTTGAAGGTTGTGTGAAAATCTCTGGCCCAGAAGACAGAGATAACACCAACGCTGAGTCTACTCATTCCTCCCCCAATCATGAGAAAGAGGGGGAGAAGAGCGCTGAAGATCTGAACAAGAGCGCTGAGAACCTTTCCCATGATGAATCTATCAGGGGAGAGAGGAATGAAGATCTAATCGCTGAAAAACCTCAGGGAGATGAAAACCCTGAGGGAACCGAGAAGCTCGCCTCTGTATCTGAGGGGGAGCAACTCAAAGAAGATGCTGAGGAATCCGAAGCAGAAGAAGATGAAGACATCGACATCCCTGAAGATGAACCATCCTCCTCTCCAAGGAATGATGATGATGATGAAGATGACGATGATTTCTTTGTTGTCAAACCTGCTCCTCGAACCAAAGCTCTTAAAGGTATTTCAATAAAAGAACCTTCAGGGGAGAAGACAAAGACAAAGCCCTCAGCCTCTGGCGCTGAGAAAGGCAAAGGCAAAGGCCTCGCTGAAGATGAAAATCTGGCGATCTTGCTTGAAAAGCCGGTTTGTCAGGTACACTAAACTTTACTTATATTCCTTCCCTGAAGATCTCTATACACAATCAGTTCTCTACTCCACAACCTCCCTACACATCCACATTCTTTTTCTATCTTTTCTACCCAAGTTCTTCTACCCAGTTCTTATTTGTAAGATCGCTGCGTTTCAGCTAGTCCTCTCCCCTGTTTGAGGATGTCGCTGAAGATTCTACTACTGCGACTTCACAAATAAAGCCAGCTGCTGCTGATGAAATAATCCCAGTCTTAGATTTGATCTCTGAGACTGATGAACCAGATGAACAACCTCTCTCGCACAGAAACAGACCTTCCTCAGCTCCTCAAAAGCTGAGTGAAGAGGATCAAAAGAGAAGAGAAGAAATGATAAAGCGATTCGAGGATCAGTGAATCATTCTAAGGCGTGATCAACTGCCTTCAGTTCCTCCAAAGTTCAGAATTTCAAAAGCTGAATACAAGGAACACCTCAGAGCTGAACGCCTCATCGCTGAAAGAAAGGAAGCTGAAGAGAAAGACAGAGAATACGCCATCAAGCTTACTCAAGAATCTGTCAAAGACCCCAAGCTGAAACGTGTTCCAATTCAAATCCAACGAAAGCTTTGGGAAGAAGCCCAGACTATCGTGGAAAAGAAAACTGAAGTTTCTCAGACCACCCTGATCTGGTGTAAAGAGAAAATCCACTTCAGATATCGTCCAGCGAAGATCAACAAGGTATTCATCTCTGGAAGAACATCTATCGGAGTACCTATTGTTGACATCAAACTTTTCAGAGAAGATGGCCAATCCGAAGCCTTTCGCGCTGACACTGTAAAAAGGTATGGTCTCTCTGAATGGTTGATGAGGTTAGCTATCCAATCGTCACAATCTAAGTACAAGGATCATTTCGAAAAGCTAATAAACAGACAGATCGATTTGATATCTTCTTGTGTGGACATTCCTCCTCTTCCTGATCTAAAGCTGAAAAGAAAAAGGGGCTCTCCAAAGAAGAAACGTCAAGATTCAAACTCAGGTCCTGTCATACGAAATGAAACTGGAATTGGTTTCTCTCGCGCTGAAGTACTTGGTCCTGATCCTGATCTATCTGCCCTTGACATTTCTTTGCCACCATGTGAACTTTTCGTCCCTGCTAAAGTCATCAGTAATCCTTATGGAATGTTCTTTCTTGACTACGACAGACGTAAATGCTTTCAACGGATCGCTGAGTTTCCAATCACTCCAATCGAACAGCTCAAAGATCTCATCTACTGGTGTGACTTCAGAAAAGACATTCAGGCACGACACCTAAAACCCTTGATTTTTGAAGAAGCGTTGAACAAAAGAAAACAAGGCGTAACGGTTCCTGACTGGATGATCCCCACTGAAAAGACGACCCTTGATGAACTTCTCATTAAGGAAGAACCTTTTGAAAACTGATATAATCTCCTTTTTCTCTATTGTATCAGTTATCCTTCTGTACTTGTAAATTATTTCGCTTGTACTTGTAATCTTTATGTTCTTCATTGTAACCTGATTCAATATTTTAAAGAAAGATTTCAGCGAACGTACTTTACTCCATCAGTACTGAAAAGATCCCAGAAAACAGTAAAAGGGACAAATATTTTATGAGTTCTTTTTATCCTTATGTTTTCATTAAATAGCAATTTTCTTTGTTGCTATGTCATAATCAAATAGGGGGAGATTGTTGATCCAAACCCTCAGTGATTTGATAATGACCCTCTCTTAAATACTTAGTGAAAATTGTAAGTAAACAATATGTATCAGAGTTTCACTATCGCTGATAAGTACTAAGATCTTCCAGTACCGCTGATAGGAACTCTCGCTCTTTAAGTTAAACATTCAGCGAAACTGTTCACCATTAATGCTCTGAGTCTGTTCAGTCATTATGATGATCGCTGATAAGTTAGTTGTTTACATATGATCCCTGAAGACAAGTTTCACGTCAACAAAGGTTCTACGCTGAAGTCGAAGATCAAGCTCAAGAACCAGCGACAAGTCTCCTAATGAACTGATGCGGATCAGCGAAGACTCAGATTTGTCCACTCAACGTGAAGTATCAAGTACAAGACTTCAGCTATCGCTGAACTTTATCATCTGCTGAATAGTAAATGATAATCGCTGAATCAACGAAAGCTGATCATGAAGTCCTCCGTACAAAGTACTTTTGTCTTAAACACCCTTGCACGACTCTGTACGAAATTTCAGAAAAGAACCTCCGACTGTCTGAAATCGTACAACCACTCTGATACTACACTGTTCATCCATGCGGCTACTAAGGTTGTCAACAAAGGTCAATGACATGCAACCAACCAGCTGATGACACGTGTAAAGTATATACTGACTTGCATTAAATGCATGCAGTATATAAAGAGATGAACTCACTTCATTTTGAAGTAACTTGCTAACTCTGGACAAGTTCATATCTCTTATCTCAAGATAGGTTATTATTAGTAATCTCCTTATCTTTCTTAGTGCAAGAAACCTTAGTGTTCCAACTTGTTTAGATTTAGGTTTATCCTTAATCTTGTCTCCGCAACAAGCTGTAAATTGTTAATGATTTATCAATAAACAATTTAGAAAAGTAAAATCCGTGTGTTTGTATTCAACCCCCCCCCCCTCCTTCTACAAACTTGTATAGGCCTTCGGGACCAACAAATCCTTCAACATAAGCAACTTCAGAGACTGAAACACCACCATTTACTAATGTACCATAACCTTTAATTTGTCCGCCATTGTCTCCTCCGAATGTTACCGCACTTCCCATCTTGTTTTTGAAAGAAGTTAACATCTCCTTATTCCCCGTCATGTGCCTGGAGCATCCAGAATCCAAGTACCAGATCTGCACATGAGGTTTCTGCAAGACAGATTAGTTCTTTTTAGGTACCCATCTCATAATGGGTCTGTTGGATCCCAGATTCACTTAATCAAGATTAACAATCTATTAGTGGAGTTTAGAGTTTGATGCGGAAGCGTATTAAACTAACAGATATGTTTGATAGATATTAGAACGCACATATATAAAGAAAACAGTAAAGAATGAAAAGGATTTCTTAAACAGTTACTGTTATTCAATATATAATAACAACACGAAGAACGGATTAAGAACTGTTGGTGTGTGTGAGAATATAACACTCAGATGTTTGACAATAAATCTTGAGAGTATTAGTGATTCCTTGTGTATTCGTCCTTAGGAAGATCTCAACATGAGACTTCCTTTTATACTACTCTTAGAAGACTATGAAGTAGGTCACTGTTCCTTTTACGGCATGAATAGTAAACTAGATGGTGTGAACAGTGGACTGGATGGTGTGAGCAGTTGTTTGAGCCATGCGCATTTAATGGAGCAGATGTACTTTTGGTAAATACATTAAATGGCGCAGACGTCTATTTTGTACCTTGCCCTATTGAGTCCACTCAGAGCTTGACACGTGTTTTGACAGTACGTTTCCATGCAAGTTGATGAACGTATCCAGTAATATCTTCCAAGTCTTCATTGAGGACCACAAAGGCTCTGTAATGAATTACAGAGGTTCTGCGGTCTGGTCCTCTGTGGAGAAGTCTTCGCCGGATTCCGAGTCTTTGGTCTTCTTTGTGCGTATGACAGAGCTTCTGTAGGAAGCCTCTGCTGCTTCTGTAGCTTCTTGACCTTGATTTCTCGGTAATGTCGGCAGAGCCTCTGTAAGAGGCTTTCTTCACTTAGCCTATTTTTCACTACTTCTAAATACTTCTATGATTAGGAAGATTGAAGCTAACAATCTCCCCCTAAGTAGTGAAAAATAAAAAATTTGAACTTGAGTTAAGTTTGGCTAAGTTAGATAAGACAGAGGTTAAACAATACATCGAAATTTCTTTCATTTAGAAATATGCCAGAGGCATTTTACATTTGAGTACAATGAAAGATAAAACTTTGTTTGCAGAGATTGGAGGTCTGAGAATCAGATTTTGGCATCTTTGAAATCGTTGTAGCTTCTGTTGTCTCTGCCGACTTTTCTGATCTCTTTGTAGAATCTGATGCATTGTTCTCTTAGGCGGATTGTTGAGTCTATTTCTCTGATGAAAGTATCTGCATCATCTCTATCCATTTTCTCTGTACCTCTGTATTTTACAAGGCTTGCTCTGAATTTGCTCAGAGTACTGGTTGCGAACTTCTGACAATCCATGAGTACAAAAAGTTTAACCTGGTGTTGTGGGTTTTGAAATACTAACCCAAATCTTGGTTCTCTGATGATTGAGTTGGGCACAGCGTCTGGTGGGCAGCGGTCTTCTGGTGGTCGTAGATCTAGATGTTTGAGACCAAGATCCTTTCCCAGCTGAAAATCTATCATGCTGTATACAAGAAGCTTTTCCCTCATCGCTTTTCTCAACACTTGATAGGCTCTGGTATTAGGCTCTGTGTTGTAGTTGTCTTTTGTCCATTGCAGAAGGTCAGGTAGATCGTAAGGATTGATGTTTCTTAAGTCAGCATCAGCGAAGGTAGATTCTGAATTGTTCTCTCTTCTGACTCTGTAAAGATTGTACCTGACCCTTGGATAGGTTCTTGTGAAGGAGAATCTGCAGAAGATCACCTTTTTGATTTTGTGAATTGAGAAGACATCTGCTTTGGCTCTTGGCTTTGTTCTTGTGAAGATGTTCTCAAATTCTTCTCTGATCCTTGGATCTGTCACATGATCTACTGGATGATTTGTCTGATAGGATTGTTTGTAGAGGTATTTGTATACCACTTCTTCCATCTCTTCATGTGTTGGACCAGGTCGTGGAATTTGTCTTCTGAGACTCTCCATCTGTTGAACAACTTCTGCAGCTCTACCAGCTAGAGGAATTTCTGACAGAGGCTTCAATCCATGTGCCCAGTCAACTTCTTCGGGTTTTGGGGTTTGAAAGGCGTCAAACGCACTCTTCATTAGTTTTTCTGTTGGATTTGGCAATGTTTTCTTCTTCTTTGGCTCTTCTGTCAGTATCCCTTTGCCCTTATCTTTTGCTATTGTCGTGGCAGAACCTGTTGCTTCTGTGGGTTTTGAGGTTGGCACTTCTGTTGGTTTGATAGAGGTTGCCTCTGTGGATTTAGACGATTGTGATTTAGAGGACTTTTGTGGCGATGGTTCTGTTGGCTTGACTTGCTCTGTAACCTCTGTTGGAGGTTGTTTGATGACTTCTTCTGCGAGCTCAGTTTCTGTTGATGAAGTGTTGTCATTGAATCTTCTTGCCATTCTGAAAGCTAAAGTGAACCTGTGCCTTTCTTCTTCTCTCTTCACCATACGATCACTCATTGTTGTGTGCATCCTTTTCAGAATGTCAGAAGCAGAGGTCGTTGCTCTTTTTGGTTTGGTGGCAATCGACTTTCTTCTGGGTATGGTTTGGGGTGTTTCCACAGAGGTGGGTGTTTTCTCTGTGGTTGGTTCATCTGTTTCTTCCAAAATGATTACCTCAGGGGCGGTTGTTGCCTCTGTGGCTTGCTGTTCTGCTTCTGGAGTTTTGGTTTCGTCAGGAGATGATTCCACAGAGATGGGTGTTGTCTCTGTGGTCTTTTGGGTTTGTTGTTGTCGGGTCTGTTCTGGAGGTGCTTGACTCAGAGGTTCTGCGGCTATTGGTGGACCTGTAAGTCCTCTGCTTGCAGTTTTCTCTGTAGTTTTCTCCCACTCAGGATGATCTGATGGACCAGGATGGTCATCATCATCAGAGTCATCCTGACCCTTGTCTGATGTACCCTCTGCTCTGCAGGAAGCATCGGGTTTCTTTGGCATTGTGGCTCCAGCAGCGATCAGTTTCGCGCAGACATCATCACAGAGGCCAAGAAGAGTTGCTAGCTCTGCCTCTGTTTTGAATCTCATCCTTCCTACACTTTCTCTGAAATCTTTGACGAAGTTACCATTGGCAGTGGTGAAGGAAAGGATGACTTCTGTCACTTGATTAATCACGTCTGCCCAAGCTCTGTCAGCTGTGCTCTTGTCATGTAGTCTTTGGGTTGCATCAGCATGGTATTTTGCATGGCTTCTTCTTGAACTTTTTGTAGGGCCTTCTGTAGATCTGCAGGAGTGATGCCCGTTGACACTGAAGTCTGTTTGTTCAATTGATCAAGGAATTTGTTGATTGAGTTCTCAATCGAAGAAGTAGTTGTTGCGGCAGAAGTGGTGGATGCAGTAGCAGCAGACTTCATCTGTGAGATGGCAGTTTTCACCTCTGTGGACAGGTTGTCCATTTTGGTGTTTAGGTTTAGCAGTGCCAGTGATGTTGTCTCTGCAAAAGATTTGAAAGAGCTTTGCAACTCTTTCAAGGTTTGGTTCACAGAGGTTTCAAGGGTTTGGAACTCATCCCTTGTAAATTGTGTTCCGATGGTAACCTATGGAGGAACACATTCGTCTCCAGAGTGAATCCCTGTTCCTGGGATACCTTCTTTCATTCCTGTTTGTACGTTGAGAATGGAAGGATTTCCTTCTGATCCTTGAGAAGAAACATGAGTTTCAATCCCTACAGAAGTTCTGAGAAGAACATTGTCCAAATCCACTCCAGAGGTGGGTATTGGAATATCCTTCTGTTGACTAGGAGACTTGTCTAGAGTCTCTTTGTCTTTGTGCTCTCTACTTCTCTCTGAAAGAAATGTGGGTCTTAACAAGTGCGTGGCAGAGGAAACAAATTCCTCTGTTGGGCGTTCTTCTGTGATCTGGGGCAATTGATCACGAACTATAGGTGAGTCTCTTTGAGGAGACTCCCTAGGAATGGATTCCCCGGTTTCTGTGGGCACAGAGGTTGAAAGAGTAACCTCTGGCTGGATGGGTTGGGGTAGGTTCGAGTTGTGCTTCTCTTTTTCAATGACACCTTCTGCAGCTAGACCTGCGGTGTCAGAAATGTGGGTTGCACTAGGAGTTGGTTTTGGTTGTGTGCCTCTATTTATCCAGGCATCTTTTCTTGCTTCTTCCCTAAGTTCTGTGGAAGTTCCTTGCTTTGGTCGTAATTGGTCATACACTTGATGAGATCCAAATAATCTCATGACATGTGGATGATAAAGACCCTTACGTATCCAGACAGCTTCTTCTTCATCTGAATCTGTCTCTAAGATCTCTATTTCTGTCTCCGTTGTTGCTAATCCCTCTTTTTGTACAACTTCGGCCCCCTTTTTCTTTCTCTTCTTCCATCATGTTCTCAAAAGCCTCTGTAATTTCACCTATGTTCAATTCAGCTTCAGTTTGTTCTATTTCTTCTGAAGCTGGGTTTGGACTTCTTCTGTGGACATCCAATCCTTGAATGAAAGGGTTTTGTAAAATAACAGGGGTTTCGGCTGGTTGATTTCTGGGTGTTGTGTCATCTTCTTGCAGATGTGTGTCGATGCCCAAAATGAAGAAATCTTCTTCTGGAGAGTGGTGGTCGAGAGGTTGTGCCGTCCACCCTGCCGTATTTAGGGTGTTGGCAATTTCAGGGTTCTGTAAGAATTCGTTCAGGTCTCCTTGGTGAGCAAATCTATCTGGAGATTGATAGGGTGATTGATACCTTTCTGTAGCCATTTCTTCTTCTGCAACTTCTTCTTCAGCAGTTTCCTCTTCTGCAATGGTTACCAACTTTGTAAGTGATTTACCATGCCTCTTTTTGGTTTTCCTCCTTTTAGGATTTGGTGCCCCTTCTTCTGTTGATTTTGATCTTTTCTTCTTCATTTTTGGAGAGGGAGGAGCAGAGGAGCCAATTTCTGTGGCATGAGGAGGTGAGGGTTGATCTTCTACAGCGCTTGTGGAGGTGCCTTCTGCAATTTTCCTCTTCTTAGCTTTTGGAGTAAATGCAGAGGTTCTTGATGAAGACTTCTTTCCCATTAGTTCTGCACGTTTGGCTATAAAGCTGAGTTGAATAGCCATGTGCTTTGCTAACTTCAGATCCTTTTCTTTTTAAGTGGAAAGAGGTTTTGCTATCATTGTTCCTAGGGGGACACCTAAACGCAGGGGTGTCATAGGACTCGGTTTAGGAGTTCTATGATCGCGTATATACTCTTTCTTAAGGGATTTATTCGATGCGTATTGCAGAAGCTTCTTTGACAGAGGTCTGCAGTGTGAGTAGCCATCCGCATGATCAGTGGGGGTATTCTTGTTCATCGGGAACTGTTTGGGAGTTGGCCCTTCCATTGGCCAATTTTGGATTAGCAGCAGAGGTTCGAACAGTACTCCTAGTATTCTTTGGAATTGCAGAGGTGGTAGAAAGTTGGGATCGTTCTCTTTGACCCTTTTCGAGTTGTTCTTTCTGTCGATGGTGTTTATGATCTCTTGCATCATTATGGTTGCATAATCTAGTGGAAGATCATAGTAAACCCCATACATGATGCTCAAGATTTGATGTGAGCTCTGGTCAATACTGCCTATCTTTCCTGTCAGGCATCTGTTAAGAATCGAGAACAAAGTGTTCCACAGAGGTGGTAATCGGCCTCTGCGGAAGTCATTTCTCTTCCGTAGTTGGGTGTTGTACCCAAGCATTTCCACGAATCGACAGAGCTCTTCATCTGTTGGTTGCTCTGCATAACTCTTCAATCCCAGAAGACCCCTTGTTGGTAGGTTGAATTCAAGTGAGAACATTGTTCTGTTGAACTTGATTTCAAGATGCTCAGATTTATCAGGTCTTGAAATGTACCCTTTGATAAGAGAATCGTCTTTATCAAATCGACAGCTTTGCCAAAATTGGTTCAAATAGCGGACTGGAATTTTGTTCGGGGTTCTTGAGAGTAGAGGGAAGAGGACATGATTCTCCATGATGTTCGGAAGTATGGCATGAGCTTCGCCGAAAGTAGTGGGTGAAGGGACCAAATAGCAGTTGTTGGATTTGATAGGAAGACTGGCTTCGAAATGATCCTTTGCTATAAAGTTTTGCAAGTGTGTCGTCGGAGCAAAGTCTGCTGAGTCCCCGGAATCTTGTTGTTCAATATTTCTTGCTAGGCTGGGGTTTTCAGAATGTTCTGAATGTGCAGGGGAGTGTTCCGGTGAGTTCGCCGGAGAGAGTTCAGAGGATGTAGCTCGAGAAGATGAAGCCATTTGATTTTAAGAATAAGATTTTTGCAAGCTTTTTGCAGGGTTTCACCGGAGAAGAAGATGAGAGTTTGTAAAAGGTTTTATGTGAGGGTAAGCTTTGTTTTTATAGGATGGTAAAACGGTAGAATTCGAAAGAGTAAAATATATTGCAATGGATTAAAGTTTGGAATCCGTACTCGAGTTTGAGCGGCGGGTTCAACTTTCCAAATAAAAAACGTTCCATGTACGCCCAATGAAAATGGGACACGTAGGCCTTGTCAGAATATGACAGGACGTCGTGCGCGGCCCATTAATGCTAGGCGCGTGAGGTTGATTTTAGCCATATGTGTTTCACTCGCAGTAAAAGTAACCGTTATTACTACAGAGATGCCCAAGTAATCAGATTGACAGAGCTTCTGTAGTTTACAGAGGCTCTGTGATCTTGAAAATCTTTGATGTTTATCCCTTTTTCATATATCTCATTGTTATCATGACTTCTGTGGGGTTCTTCTTTAACCAAATCATTTGTAAAGGCATTGGAGAGGATAAAATCGGATTTTTGTGAAGAAATTTGCTTCGCAGAGGTTTTGTGGCTCTGTTGGAACTTGCAGAAGTTCTGTGAGGGCCAACAGAAGCTCTATGAGAGAAAAAATCTCATAAAATAAATTTTATTAGTATTTTTGATCATCCAATTTTTGATTTGGTTTAAGAGATGTTTTTCGGACATATTTGAAAGTTTGTGTCCGAGAAAACTGTTAAAAAAACGGTTTGTTCGAGAAGGTCATGGTCTGCGTTTTCGGTTTCCGAGATAACATTCCAAAAGATCGACAGAAGGTTAATTTGTGATTACAGAGCATATTTCCTGCAGAAGCTCTGTTGAGCTCAGCAGAAGCTCTATGACCTTAAATTTCTCCTAATTCGAATTTTGTGAAACTTTTTGAGCTTTTGATTTTTGAAATGTTATTCACAGTATATTTAGGACATATTTGACAATTCTTGTCCTAGAAAATTGTTTTCCAAAAACCTTTTGTGCGAGAGACATACCTTTTGGTTCTTCTTTTCTCGGCAGTGATATCTGACTTCTGTCGATATGGAGTCATCGACATTTTTCTTTGGCTTTCCCTTGAAAGTTTTATCTCTTTAGATCATTTCAGGGTTCCCTTCTGCTCCCCCTTGATCTAATCACCTCTGTAGATCAAGTAATTTCCTTTTGCTCCCCCTTGACCTAATCACCTCTGTAGATCAAGTAATTTCCTTTTGCTCCCCCTTGACCTATGCTTGGATCAAAGAATGATAAGTTTTGCATAGAACATAGGTCATGGTCTTTCAGAGGTTCTGTAGGGGTCGTCAGAGGTTCTGAGTTGACTTACAGAAGCTCTGTGTTTTTAAGAACTATTTAAGGTTTTAAGAATTTACATTACAGAAGTAGAATCAATCAAAGCAATAAATTAAGCAATGTATTTACTTGTTATTTACAGAAGATAAATCTATACTTACAGAGGATTTTCATACCATGTTAATCATTCCTAACTTACCCACCAAGAAGTTGAATCTTTTCTCGTCTAATGCTTTGGTGAATAAGTCAGCGAGTTGATATTCTGTGGGCACGAAATGCATTTCGATTGTACCGTATTCAACATGATGTTTCAAGAAATGATACCTTATATCGATATGCTTGGTTTTTGAGTGTTGCACAGGGTTGGCAGAGATAGCAATAGCACTTTTGGAATCACAGAAGATGGGTATTTTGAACAGAATGTGGCCGTAGTCTTTTAGCTGAGTCTTCATCCATAGAACCTGAGAACAACAGCTAGCGGCAGCAACGTATTCAGCTTCTGCAGTGGATGTGGAGACACAATTCTGCTTCTTGGAGGTCCAACTGACTAGTTTACCACCTAGGAATTGACAACTCCCAGAGGTACTCTTTCTGTCGAGCATGCATCCTCCATAGTCTGAATCTGTATAAGCTTTAAGACTAAAACCAGAGTTCTGTGGATACCAGAGACCAAGATTGTTGGTCCCCTTCTGGTATCTCAAGATTCTTTTTACAGCATCATAATGTGATTTCTTTGGATTAGCTTGATAACGTGCACAAAGACATGTGGCATGCATAATGTCAGGTCTGCTTGCTGTTAAGTATAACAGAGATCCAATCATGCCTCTGTAGAGAGTACATTCTACAGAAATACCATTTGGATCTAAGAACAACTTATTTCCAGTGGCCATTGGAGTCTTCATTGCAGAGGTATCAGAGAGATTATATTTTAAAAGTATGTCAGAGACATATTTGGCTTGATTTATAAAAATTCCCTCTGAAGATTGTTTGACTTGAAGTCCGAGGAAGAATGTTAATTCTCCTATCATACTCATTTCAAACTCACTCTGCATGAGTTTTTCAAAAATTTTGTACTCTTCTGAATTTGTAGACCCAAAAATTATGTCATCTACGTATATTTGTACAAGCATTATCTCACTATTTTTGCGTTTATAGAATAAGGTAGTATCTGTTGTACCTCTGTTGTAGCCATTGACTAGAAGGAAGGTAGAAAGTCGTTCGTACCATGCTCTTGGAGCCTGTTTCAGTCCGAATAGAGCCTTTTCAAGGTAGTATACATGCCTTGGAAACTTTGAGCTTTCAAAACCTGGTGGCTGATTTACGTAAACCTCTTCTTGGATTTCACCGTTTAGAAAAGCTGATTTTACGTCCATCTGATAGACTTTAAAACCTCTGTGGGCTGCGAAGGCTAAGAATATTCTTATTGCTTCGAGACGTGCGACAGGGGCAAAAGTCTCATCGTAGTCTATGCCTTCTTCTTGTCTATATCCTTTTGCTACTAATCTTGCTTTGTTTCTGACGACCACTCCATCTTCATCCTTCTTGTTTCTGTAGACCCATTTAGTCCCAATGGCCTGTTTCCCTCTTGGCAGAGGTACTAAAGTCCATACTCTGTTACGCTCAAATTGCAGAAGTTCTTCTTGCATGGCGTCTACCCAGTTTGGGTCATCTAGGGCTTCAGAAATCTTCTTTGGTTCTATAACACTAATAAAATTTGTAAAGAAACAAAAATTAGCAGTGGCATACCTTGTTTTTACTGAGTCAGAAGGTTCTCCAATTATTTGGCTTGGAGGATGGCTTTTTGTCCACTGAGTTGTGCGTGGAAGATGATCATCAATGTCATCAAAACTTTCTTCAGAGGCTTCTTGTGTTACTTCTTGTGCAGCCTCTGATGTTCTTCGTGCCTTGGTAGTTGATTCTACCGTTTGTGGAATGATTGGTACGAGTGGTGGTGGAGTTTGTTCCTCTGAGGATGTATAGTCTTGGTCCTCGATCTCCTCTGTAATTGGTTCTTCTGTGGTTTGTGCAGCTTCTGTGGTCGTTTTTCTTGATGTTTCATCTTCTGCACTTTCTTCTGCTTCGGCAATTGCATCTGTAGTATTTATAGAAGAAGATGAAGCATTATTTGGACCAGTTAGAGTCATACCTGTAGGATTTTGTCCGACAGAGGATGGTTCTTCAGAAACTCTGATGGTTCCGACAGAAGGATCAATGTCATTGTGGAACATCTCCAAAAATAGAAGATTCAAATCTTCTTTTGTTCTTGAGATGTCAGAGAATTTCCCTTTAATTCCGAGTTCTGAACCTATTTGCTCAGAAGTCATTTGGAATGAATCATCAAAAGAAACATTGATGCTTTCTACAATCTTGTGAGACTTTGTAAGGAATGTTCTGTAGGCTTTGGAAGTGGCAGAGTATCCAATGAATTTGCCTTCATCTGCTTTTACATCATACTTTCCTCTTGAATCTCTGTCGTTTAAGACGAAGCATTTGCATCCGAATACATGGAAAAATTTGATGTTTGGCCGCCGTTTGTTAAGCAATTCGTAAGGCGTCTTGAGGTGTCTTTTCACAATGGTTGATCGATTTTGAGTATAACACGCAGTAGAAATTGCTTCTGCCCAAAAGTTCATTGATAATCCGCATGCTGACATCATAGTTCTTGCGGCTTCCACAAGTGTTCGATTCTTTCTTTCGACAACACCGTTCTGTTGTGGAGTGCGAGCTGCAGAGAAGTTCTATGAAATTCCTTCTGTTGAAAGATAAGTTTCAATGACACAGTTTTTGAATTCTGTGCCGTTGTCACTTCTTAACTTCTGTATTTTGCAGTCATAAAGAACTTGGATTCTTTTCATTAGATTTATCAATATAATTGGAACATCTGATTTCTTTCTGATAAATTCAACCCATGTGAAACGTGAATACTCATCAACTAAGACAAGTATATATTTCTTGCCACCTAGGCTCTGTATGGCAATGGGACCGCAGAGGTCGACATGAAGCATGTACAGAGACCTGGTGCAAGACACATCTGTTTTGCCTTTGTGGGAAGCTCTTTTGAGTTTTCCCATCTCACAGGCAGAACATAAATGATCCTTATTGAATTTAACATTTGGCAAACCTTTAACTAGATCAAGTTTGACCAGTTTTTCCAATGTGTGAAAATTCAAGTGACAGAACCTGTTGTGCCATAACCAGGCTTCTTCACTTTTGCAGGCAACAAGGCAAACTTTGTCCTTGTTCTTTGAGTTGAAGTTCATTAGATATAGATCACCTATTCTTTCAGCTCGCAGAAGTTCCATACTTGTTTCTTCACTTTGTAGAGAGCAGAAAGTTCTTTTGAACAACACATTGAATTCTGTATCACAAAGTTGACTTACACTGACTAGGTTGTGCTTAAGGCCATCCACATATGCAACTTTGTATACAGAAACGTCTTCTTTCCTTATGACTCCATAGCCTTTTATGTGTCCTTTCTTGTTGTCTCCAAAAGTCACAGATCCACCATCTTGTGTTTCTTTGTACGTGGATAGTGCACTTCTGTCACCAGTCATGTGCCTTGAGCATCCGGAGTCTAGATACCAGATTGGCACATACTTCTTCTGCAGGACAATCACAGAGATTTAGGTACCCATATCCATATGGGTCCAATATTGTTAGAGTTTTTCAAGTTTGCCTTGGCATTTTTGAAATACATTTTGTTCTCTGCAGAAGAGTCAGATTGTTTCTTTGTGGGATTTGACTTTTGAATTGTCGTAGAGAGTAAACAGACTTGACTTGAAAAATGATTATTAAGTTTAGACATAAGATCAAAGCAATGACAGTATTGAATATGAGATGTAATTTGCTTGAACTTTTCATTGAACTTTTTAAACTCAGCCACAGAGGCATTACATTCTTTCTTTACATTAGATTTCCTATTACTAGAAGACCTATGAATACTCGAATGTTGTTTGCAAAAGCTCTGTTTAGGACCTGCCTTCTGTGGGTTGCTTCTGTGGTGAACTTCTTTCATCACTGTCACAGAAGAAAAAGATTTATTAACCTTGGGTTTTGAAAATCTAGAACTTATAGGATCAATAGAGGTCTTCTGTAACTTTTTAAGCTCAGCAGAGGTTTTGATATGTAGATTCAAATTTAGAAAATCTTGGCAGATTGGAATCTCTGTGAGTTTCTCTTTTGTAGAAATAGTTCTGTGAGGAACTTCAGAGGAGAATTTGACATCCTCTGTGTCACAGTGAATTATCCCTGATTTGAAATCAGTCTCTGAGTTGTCAGAGGATGAATCGTCCTCGTATACAGAGGTTGAGTCAATTCTTTCAATAGAGGCTGGATTTTCTGAGCATGTATCGTACGAGCTTTCTTCCTCTGTAGAATAGTTTTCATAGATTGCAGAGGTTTCTAATAAGATTTCTTCAGTGAGAGTTTTATCTATAGAAGATGTACAGAAATTTTCTAAAACGCTTGATTTCCATATTTCCAAAATTTCTTTTTCAATTAAATTTTTAATGTTTTCTTCTGAAAAAATGGGTTTAAACTCAGGAGCTTCTGCTGATAATTTCTTTTCAACGTTTATCAAACAGACAAAAGCAACCTGTGTTTGGGTCTTTGGTTTACCAAACTTGAAGATACCAATCTGATCTTGTGTTTTCAGATATTTCTTTGGTTTGATACCTCTATTGACAGAGGTTGAGGATGATGAGTCTGTGTTTTCAAACCACACGTTAATCATCTTCTTATGTTTCTTCAAGTAAGGATCCACAGAGATTTTCGCCCTTTTGCTTACAGAGATTAGATTTGGAAAATCTGGTTTGTTCGTTTTTCCAATCACAAATAAAGAGGACAGTGGTTTGTTTCTTTTGCCTTCAACACCTAGGGTGATATCATCATACCCTATACCTCGTCTCCCTATTTGTGAGTTTACTTTTTCATAAACTTTATGTGCATCTTTATAGTTTTTAAGCAAAACTTCTCTTCTGAGTAAATCTTGCCATAATACCTCTCTTTCTCTTTGAAAGTATTCTTTAAGAGCTCTTATGTCGGTAGTTTCGCTCCTTGAAACTGAAAGTTCTTTTGTTTTATCTTTTAAAGTATTGGTTAATTCAGAAATTTGTTTTTTTAAAGGATCTAGAGTTTTGTTCCAATTCTTTTCTATTCTCTCATTTTCCTCAAAAATCTTTGCTTTTTCTTGAGTGAGAAGCCGTACTTCTCTCTCATTGAAAGTGAGTCTTTTCTGAATACTTTGATTTATCTCTTTTAGTTCAATTAATTCAATCTTAATTCTAAGTGTATTATCATCTACAGAGGTAATACAAGAGTTGGAATTTGAAGTAGATACCTCAGAGTCAGTGCAGGAGTCGACTTCTGCCATGCCACAGAAGAGGGCATTGGCGGTATGTTCATCGTCAGAAGTAGAGTCTGACTGGAAGTCTTCTGTGTTCTCCTCAGAATGTCCTTTTGCCATTAAGGATTTTTTAGCATAATATTCGGCTTTCTTTTTGTAGAAAGCAGAGTCCCTCTGTGGCCGATTTGATCTGCTTCTGCATTCATTCGCAAAATGGCCTGGTTTTCCGCAGTTAAAACACCCTTGAGGAGTGTTTCCTGTTCGATCATTGGACTTCTGTAGGTCTCCGCCTTTCTCTGATCTACATTCATTTGCATAGTGACCAGGTTTGCCGCACCTGTAGCATTCTTGCTGCGTGTGGCTTACCGAGTCATCTGACCTCTGTCGGTCATTCCCTCTGTAATTTCTATCGCTTGACCTCTGTCGGCCACTTGATTCTTCTCCTCTTCTGTCATCTCTTCTGTCATCCTGGTTGTCTCTATCATATCTTTCATTTCCGGAACCTCTTCTGTTTCCTCTGAACTCTTTTGTCAATAGAGCTAAAGATTTAGCTAGTGACGCAAGAGTTATTTCCTTTTCTGCTTGCTCTTCTTCTTCACTGTCAATTATCACCATCTTCTTCTTCTCCTTCTTCTTCTCCTCTGTGGCTTTATCATTTCTTGGTCTCTGTGCATCCTCTTTAGTTTTACTAACCAATGCATATGGTGCAATGGTTAGTGTTTTAGTCTGTGCTACCTGAGGTTCTTGTGCGGCTAATGTTCCGTAAAGATCAGAGAGAGTCCAGGTGTCTAGATCCTGATTTGTCTGTAGGGACATAGACAGCTGGAGCCATTCTTCATTTAGACTTTTTAAAAACATGACATTGTTTTCTTCAGAAGTTCTGTCAATGCCTGATTTTCTGCATTTGTTGATTAGAGAGTTGAATCTGTCGTATGTTGTTTGCAGAGATTCTGTTGCAGAGGCTCTGAATGCATGATATTCATTGATGTACTGTGCTCTTCGGTTTTTTTGTGTTTTAGCACCTCCTTCCAACTGTCTTTCCAGTTCTTTCCACAGATCATGAGCTGTTTCACATGAATCCAAGGATTGAAAGAGTTCGTTGGGTATTGCCATAATTAATGTCCTCTTGGTTTTCTGAGCAATTTCATCTTCTGCTTTATCTTCGGTTGACCACTCCCCTTTTGGCTTTGGTTTTTGATGTTCGGGGATTTCGGCAGATTCAGCAGTAGCAGGTGTACGAGGTACTACTGTCATGGGAATAGGAGGAGGATTGTACAGATATTGTACTTGATTTTTTTCAGTGCCCTCGAAAAAATGGACCATTCTTATTTTCCACTGAGGATACTCATCTCGAAGGAGAGTAGGAGGTTTAGTGAGAGAACCAGTAGTAAAGAAATTATTTGTATTTGTCATTTGAAGATTTTTAGAAAGAAAGTATGACTAAAGAGTTACTTCGATGAGCTTGAAGATTTTCTGGGTTTAAGCAGTTTCCAGACACAATTTTAAATCTCAATAATATCTATCACGAGTCTTGATAAGTGGATCACTTGATATTGAAAATCAAGGAAGGCTCTGATACCAATTGTTGGATCCCAGATTCACTTAATCAAGATTAACAATCTATTAGTGGAGTTTAGAGTTTGATGCGGAAGCGTATTAAACTAACAGATATGTTTGATAGATATTAGAACGCACATATATAAAGAAAACAGTAAAGAATGAAAAGGATTTCTTGAACAGTTACTGTTATTCAATATATAATAACAACACGAAGAACGGATTAAGAACTGTTGGTGTGTGTGAGAATATAACACTCAGATGTTTGACAATAAAGCTTGAGAGTATTAGTGATTCCTTGTGTATTCGTCCTTAGGAAGATCTCAACATGAGACATCCTTTTATACTACTCTTAGAAGACTATGAAGTAGGTCACTGTTCCTTTTACGGCATGAATAGTAAACTGGATGGTGTGAACAGTGGACTGGATGGTGTGAGCAGTTGTTTGAGCCATGCGCATTTAATGGAGCAGGTGTACTTTTGGTAAATGCATTAAATGGCGCAGACGTCTATTTTGTACCTTGCCCTATTGAGTCCACTCAGAGCTTGACACGTGTTTTGACAGTACTTTTCCATGCAAGTTGATGAACGTATCCAGTAATATCTTCCAAGTCTTCATTGAGGACCACAGAGGCTCTGTAATGAATTACAGAGGTTCTGCGGTCTGGTCCTCTGTGGAGCAGTCTTCGCCGGATTCCGAGTCTTTGGTCTTCTTTGTGCGTATGACAGAGCTTCTGTAGGAAGCCTCTGCTGCTTCTGTAGCTTATTGACCTTGATTTCTCGGTAATGTCGGCAGAGCCTCTGTAAGAGGCTTTCTTCACTTAGCCTATTTTTCACTACTTCTAAATACTTCTATGATTAGGAAGATTGAAGCTAACAGGGTCCTTTCTTGTTAGGTTTTGGTGGTGCGTCAGAGATTTTCCTTTCTGTGTTCGGAGTGGTCGTGGAGTTTTTCTTTTGAACAAAACGACTCAGAACACAGTGAGGACCATTCAGATGATTCTGTAATTTCAATAACAGTTGAATACAATTGCAGTTGATGGAGCATGACTGATGCACATTGTTTTTATTCAAAAACTGTTTGAATGGAGTTTGATTCTGAAAGTTTTTTGGACCAGATGTCTTTGCATACAATCTGTCCTGACTTTGTTTCTTAGAAACAGACTCCGTTGATGTGAGGTTCTTTGAATTTGACTCTTTTGATATGAAATTCTTGGAAATGGACTCATTTGAACGAAAAGAATTTCTTCCTTGATTTACACTGGAATTCGGAACAGACTTAGCTATCCACTTTCCCTTCTGTTCTGGTGTGAATCTTACAGGTTTGAAAGCAAGAGGAACATTTGAGTTTACAAAGACACTTTTGTTTTTCTCTTTCTTCTCTACTTCTACTACATTAGAAGCAAGAATCTTGAACTCTTTGTTGTTAAAGCTTGTTA
Organism: Saussurea involucrata; assembly: GCA_033807775.1. Lineage (NCBI taxonomy): Eukaryota > Viridiplantae > Streptophyta > Magnoliopsida > Asterales > Asteraceae > Saussurea > Saussurea involucrata. The sequence goes on from CM066326.1 coordinate 19,897,973, forward strand.
CTGGTATAAATCTTGAATGTTTCTTAAAGAAAGAAACATCCTCTTTTAGATCCGGAGATCCTACCGGTAGTTGCTTTAACTTGTGTAAGATGTTCTTTTGACCACAGAAGATCTGTTCATCTACCTCGGAGTCAGAGTCACAATTAGAGGCTAGAAAGTCTCTAGTGGCTCTGTTTGAGGAATTTGATTCAACGGGTATTACAGGGATATTTGTTTTAACAGATCTGAACTTTCTCGACTTTGGCTTTAAAGAATCAGAGATAGAATTTTCTTCAATAACTTTCAACAAATCTTCTTCAAAAGATGTTCTTATAGATTCAGAGGTAGGAGAGAAAACTGGTGCTTCTGGATTCAGCTTGCTCTGTGGTATTTCAACAGAGGGGTCTGTTGCAGAAGTAACAGACTTATGTCCTAAGAATGAGTTGAAGTTAAAAATCTCTTTTGTGCCCAAGTTCTTAACAGAATTAGGAAGTAGGATTCTAGCTCTTCCTTGATCAAGAATAAACTCTGAGGATGGTTTTAAAACCTTTTGATCGGAGGAGTCATAGCTGACGTTCCTATAGTTAAGATGTTTTGGTTTTGAGAAAGCATCTGAGATTTTGGTTCTTTTGAAAACAGCATTACCAGATATCACGTCCTCTTGGATTTTCCCAATACAAAAGGCGGAGGACAGAGATGTCTTCTTCCTTTCGTTGTAGGGAACAAGGTCAGAGAAACCAAGACCTTGCGTATCCATCTGTGAATTTATCTTGATATGCACATCTTGTGCATCTTGGTACTTTTTAATCTGAATTTCTTTCTTTTGTAGGGATTGATGAACTATTTCCCTTTCTCTTTGAAAATAATCAGTTAGAGCAACAGAATTAAGTCTCTCTGTTTCAGACTGTTTCAACTTTTCAGACTTCTGTTTCAAATCATTTTCATAAACTTTGATCTTTTCAGAAAACAGACTTTCCTTCTTCTTTTGTAAGATTTCTAACTCAGATTTTTCTTTGAAGATTTCTTCCTTTTCTTGTTCCAAGAGTGTCTTTTCTCTCTTGTAAAAAGATAGGTCCTTCTGAGCTAGTTTTCTTAGCTCCTTTTCTTCAGAAAGTTTTTGTTTTAGAAGCTGAAATTCCTCATTCAACATGGAAACATGCATTTCTAATTCTGAGTCAGATTTAGATTCAGATGAGCATACCTTGGCACTGGGTCTGGTGGTCTCCAGCGCTTTGTCGTAAGATTCTGTCGTGGTAAGAGCAAATGCATAAGCTAGATCTTCTTCTTCTGTTGTTCCCTTCGTTATTTCTGGTTCTCCAGTCATCCAGTCAACAGCTGCTTCTAAACTTTCATCATCCACAGCAACTCCACAGAAGTTGGCTTGTTCTGGTTCATCATCAGAAGATGAGTCAGAGACCCAATTTTCCATTTCGGCAACATAACTTCTTTCTCTGTAATTGTACTTGTATTTATTTTTGTAGTAGTCCTGGTCTTTTACCAGTTTGCCTCTACAATTAACAGAGAAGTGTCCAGGTTTGCCGCATCTGAAGCAGCGTCCATTTTGATTGATGGGTTGGGCAGCATCGGCCTTCTGTTGTGCTGGTGGATTTTCTCTTCTTTTTGGAGGTTTCCCTATTTCTGTGGCAACTCTGTTGGAACTTTGCTCTGGTGCTGTATATCCTCTTCTGTCTTCCCTTCCTTCTCTCTCATATCTGCCTCTTCTGTCAAACTTATTGCCAAATCTCTTGTTAAATTGCTGAGTTATTAAAGCAAGAGATTGGGCAAAGGCTTGAATGTCATCATCCTCTGATGAGCTCTCATCTGTTTCACTTTCTGCAATCAAACTTTTCTTTCCTTTCTTCTTATCAGACTTATCTTTCTTTTTCTCTTTGCTTGAACTCTCTATGTTGGACCTTTCAGTTCTGGTTTTCTTAGAATCAGAAACTAAGGCGATTGGACCAGCACTGATGGATTTACCTTTTTGCTTGACAACCTCCTTTTCTTGTGCGGCCAAAGTTCCATACACATCCGTTAAAGACCATACGTCTAAGTCCTGGTTAGCTTGTAAAGACATGGACAGATTTAACCATTCATCATTCAAACTTTTCAAAAACAGAACATTGTTATCTTCCTTCGACCTAACAACCCCACATTTTTTGCATTTATTGATCAACACATTAAATCTGTTGTAGGTTTGCTGTAAGGTTTCCTCAGGAAGTGCCTTGAAATCGTTGTATTCATTTATACATTGGGTCCTTCTGTTCTTTTGGGTCCTGATACCACCCTCAAGTTGATTAAGAAGTTGATCCCAGATTTCCATAGCAGTAACACATGAATCTAGTTCTTGAAATATTTCGTTTGGAATGGCCATAATCAGTAGTCTAACTGCTTTAAGATCATTTTCCATTTTTAGATTTTCCTCATCAGTAAAACCTGTGGTTTTAACTTCATAATGAGCTGGAATCTCAGCAGTAGTTCCTGTTGCGGGTACACGGGGAACAAAAACCATGGGTTGGAATGGTCCATCCGTGACAGATCGCATGAGGTCTTTATCCATACCATCGAAAAAATTAACCATCCTGATTTTCCACTGAGGATATTCATCTCTCAGAAGAGTAGGAGGTTTTGTTAAAGAGCCAGCAGTATAGATAGCATTTATACCGTTGTTAGCCATTTTGAAAGAAAAAACAGAGTACAGTTTGTTGCAAAACGATTTTTGGCTAGAAACAGAGTTTCAAACAGTAACCAATGGAACAGTAACTTTTGAGAAGATTTTAAGCTAAACTAGAAAGCTTTAAACACAGTTATATGAGCTCTGAAGGCTTGGTTAGACTAGAAAGCAGTAAAACAGAGTATATTATGAAGCTTTTAAAGTTGCACAGACACAATCAACAACAGTGAATCAACCTTGGTAGATTGGATCGTTTGGCTTAAGAAAACCAAAGAAGCTCTGATACCAATTGTACGTTCCTAGATTCACGTTGTATCATATTAATGGTAGTAAAATAGACAGCGGAGGCATATTAAATAAAGCCATTAAAATGAGTGATTGTGTAAACGATAAGTGAACTATGAGAATCAAATATTGAACAGTAAAATGATAACAAGATCACATATAAAAGCTGCTCATATATTGATAATGAATCACACCAAGAACAAGTTAAAGTGTGTTCGGAAATCTCATAGGACAACAATATCGTACGGAGGTAGTGCTCGGGATTGCTGCAGTATGTGCTTAAACAATTGTGGAAAAACTACTCTTCCCAAAGCTTACAAATGTTTGTCCCACTACCTCTCTATTTATAGCCCTCAAAAAGTATAGACAGTGTACTATCGTACCCTGGAATGACATGTGGAAAGTGTGTCTCCTATTTTAGGGCATATGTGGAAAGTATGGACACTTGTCTAACACTTGGGCTTTCCTTCGAGGCTTAGGCTGACAGAGGTCTTTTACTTCACAGAGCTCTGTCGCAAGAGCTCTGTTGGTCTTCTGTTGAATACTTGTTCTCTTGTTGGAATTCTTCGACAGAGCTCTGATGAGCTCTGTTGGATCCGTCAGAGCTCTGTTGAGCTCTGTTGGTCTTCTTTGATGAACTCTTCCAGGTCTTCTGTCTGATCTCTGTTGGTCTTCTGACTTGGAACTATTTTCAATACTTTTACATCAGATGCTTTGGGACTAACACGGTTTTGGAGGGAACCAAGTATTGGTTATTGGGTATTAAGGGGAGAACACGTTTAAAGTGTTCATGTGCGATGAAGTTTTGAAGATGGGTTGTCGGAGCAAAATCTGTTGTGTCGCCGGAGTTATCCTGTTCTAGGTTTCTTGCTATTTCAGGATTCTGGGAGTGCTCAGAATGAGATGGGGAGTTCACCGGAGCGTTGGAAGTAGAAGACATTTGAGATTATCTTCAAGAAAGAGAGTAGAAAATAGAAGTTGCAGGTTATTGCAAGGTTCGCCGGAGAAGATGAAGAGAGTAAGTTCGTAAAAGGTTTAAGAGAGAATGGGAACGGGGTTTTATAGGGAGGGTAGAAACGGATAGAATTCCGTGGTAAAAGTGAATTCAATAACATTTGGGGTCCGCACATGAGTTTTACAGCGGGGCACAAGTTTTAGAAGAAACGTGTGGTGCACACGTCCAATGAAAATCTGCCACGTCACATGTGTCAGAGCACGATTAGACGTCGTGCGCGGCCCATTGATGCTTGGCGCGTGGGTATTTCTTCTGTTGGGGGTCTGTGACTCGCAGTAAATAACTCCCTTTTACAGAGTTTCCATAAAGAGTAAAGTGTCAGAATCAACAGAGGCTCTGTAGTGGAGTGAGTTCTGTGATTCTAAAACCTACCTTTAATGTCTCCTATATGCTTGCACCTTTACCAAAAATGTTTGAAAATTCATTGGAGAGGATCGATAGTCTTTAGCACAAAATTTTCATCCACAGAGGTTTTGGGGCTCTGTCAAAGCCAGCAGAGGCTCTATGAGTGATAATTTCTAATAACTAAAGATTCATAAAACTTTTTGATCATCCAAAGTTTTAATTGTTTTAAGCATTGTTTTTAGGACATATTTGGAAATTAGTGTCCGAGAAAACTGTTTGGGAAAAGGTTTTGTGCGAGTAGCCTTTGAATACCTAGATTAGTCAACATAAGTTATGTGGTGGAGTGAACTTTATGACTAGAAACCTTCTTTAAGACATTGAAGTTGATCGATAGAGTTTCCGTATGAATTGTGCAGTTATGGAGGATCCGGCTTACAAAAGCTCTGTTGAGCTCAGCAGAGGCTCTATGACCTTAAATTTCTCATAACGGAAGGCTTGCAAATCTTTTTCATCATTACTTGTTTGGAATGTTTTAAACAGTGTTTCTAGGACGTATTTGGAAACTGATGTCCTAGAAAATTGTTTTCAAAAATGATTTGTACGAGATACTTATCTTTTGGCTCTCCCTTGTTCGACAAAAACCTTCACTTCTGTGAATTTGATTGATGGCATCTCTTCTTTGGCTCCCCCTTGAATGATCAACTTCTGTAGATCAGTTCAAGGTCTCCTTCTGCTCCCCCTTGACCTATGCTTGGATCAAATGAGATAAGTAGTGCACAGGACATAGGTCAATCTCATCATAGGTTCTGTGGAGATTGTCAGAGGCTCTGAGCAATTCCACATAAGCTCTGTTGGTTACAGAACTTTTGATGATTAAGAATTTACATACATAAGAGTTTTAAATATATACATATTTACAAGAAGATCAGATCTTACTTACAGAGGATTCAACTCATGTTAATCATTCCCAACTTACCCACCAAGAAAATGAATCTTTTCTCATCAAGTGCCTTGGTGAATAAGTCTACAAGATGGTATTCAGTGGTCACAAAGTGCATTTCTATTGTGCCATGTTCAACTTGATGCTTCAGAAAGTGGTAACGGATATCGATATGCTTTATTTTTTAGTGCTGAACTGGATTGGCAGAGATGGCTATGGCACTTTTTGACTCACAGAAGATGGGTATTTTGTATATGTTGTGGCCATAGTCCTTTAGCTGAGTTTTCATCAACAGAACTTGGGAGCAACAGCTAGCAACAGCAACATATTCAGCTTCTGCTGTAGATGTGGACACATAGTTTTGCTTCTTCGAAGTCCAACTGACTAGTTTACCTCCCAGGAATTGACAGCTCCCAGAGGTGCTTTTTCGATCAAGCTTGCATCCTCCATAATCTGAATCTGTGTATGCCTTAAGACCAAAGCCAGAGTTTTTCAGATACCAGGGCCCAAGATTTTTGGTCCCTTTAAGGTATCTGAAGATCCTCTTTACAGCAATATAGTGGGATTCCTTTGGGTTAGCTTGATATCTTGCACAGAGGCATGTGGAATACATTATATCAGGCCTACTTGCTATTAAGTATAACAGGGACCCAATCATACCTCTGTAGAGCTTGCACTCTACAGATGTGCCATTTGGATCTGAGAATAATTTATTTCCAGTCGCCATTGGGGTCTTCATTACAGAGGCATCAGAGAGACTGAATTTTGAAAGTATGTCGGAGACATATTTAGCTTGATTTATAAAAATTCCCTCTGATGATTGTGTTACTTGGAGTCCGAGGAAGAAGTTTAATTCTCCCATCATACTCATTTCAAACTCACTCTGCATGAGTTTTTCAAAATCTTTGCATTGTTGTGCATTTGTAGACCCAAAAATAATGTCATCCAAATAAATATGTACAAGCAGAATCGCATCACCTTTTCGTTTGTAAAACAAAGTAGTATCGGTTGTACCTCTGTCGAATTCATTATTGAGAAGAAAGGTTGAAAGTCTTTCGTACCATGCTCTTGGAGCTTGTTTCAGTCCATACAGAGCTTTATCGAGGTAGTACACATATTTTGGGTACTTGGAACTTTCAAACCCTGGTGGCTGTTGGACATATACTTCTTCTTGGATTTCACCATTCAGAAAAGCAGATTTTACATCCATTTGAAAAACTTTGAAGCCTCTGTGGGCTGCGAAGGTTAAGAAAATTCTTATTGCTTCGAGCCGTGCGACAGGGGCAAAAGTTTCATCGTAATCAATGCCTTCTTCTTGGTGATATCCCTTGGCCACCAATCTCGCTTTGTTTCTAATGACCACCACATCCTCGTCCTTCTTGTTTCTGAAGACCCATTTTGTCCATATTGCTTGTTTTTCTCGTGGCAGAGGTACTAGGGTCCATACTTTATTTCTCTCAAACTGTAGAAGCTCTTCTTGCATAGCATCTACCCAGTTTGGATCATCTAGGGCTTCAGAGATTCTTTTTGGCTCGATCACACTGATGAAATTTGTAAAGAAACAAAAATTAGCAGTGGCTGGTCTTGTCTTGACCTTTTCAGAAGGGTCGCCGATTATAAGGATTGGAGGATGGCTTTTCGTCCATTGTGTTATTCTTGGAAGATGGTCATTTGAGTCTCAAGATGAACCTCTGTAGTTGCACATTGTGGTTCTGGTGCAACCTCTGTTGTAGATGGCACTTATGTGCTTGTGCTTGGTATTTCAGCTTGTGGGACTATAGGGATTAAAGTTGGAATTGGATCCTCTAAGGAAGTGGAGACAGAGTCTTCGTTTTCCTCTGGTATTGATTCCTCTGTACTCGCTGGAGTAGGTATTTCAGGAGCCTCTGTGGTTGAGTCCTTGGTTGTATTATCTTCAGCTTTTGTTCGCTCCCCCTCAGCATGTGCATCTGTATGATTCACAGAAGAGGATGAAGTATTTAATGGACCAGTTAGAGATATACCTGACTCAGTCTGGTTTGCAGAAGAGGTTTCTCCAGAGGCTCTGACGGCTCCAGCAGAGGGATCAGTATCATCATGGAACATCTCTTCAAATAGAAGATTTAAGTCTTCTTCTCTTGTCTTTGAGATGCTAGAGGATTCCTTCTTTAGACCGAGTTCTGAACTGATTTGTTCAGAAGTCTTTTGAAAGGAGTCGTCAAAAGACACATTGATGCTTTCTACAATGGTTCGTGACCGCAGAAGCTACACTTTGTAGGCCTTAGAGGTGGCAGAGTATCCAATGAACTTGCCTTCATCTGCTTTCACCTCAAACTTTTCTCTTGCTTCTCTATCATTTAAGACAAAGCACTTGCATCCAAATACATGAAAGAACTTGATGTTTGGTCGCCTTTTGTTGATCAAATGATATGGGGTCTTGATGTGCCTCTTTACAATGGTTGATCGATTTTGGGTGTAGCAAGCGGTTGATACTGCTTCTGCCCAAAAAGACATTGGTAATCCAGATGCTGTCAGCATAGTTCTTGCAGCCTCCACAAGCGTGTGGTTCTTTCGTTCAACCACGCCATTCTGTTGTGGGGTGCGTGCAGCAGAGAAGTTCTGTGAAATGCCTTCTTCTGTAAGATAGGCTTCAATGACAGAGTTTTTGAATTTTGTACCATTGTCGCTTCTTAGTTTCTGAATCCTGCACTCATACAAAACTTGGATTCTTTTCATTAAATTTATCAGAATGTTTGGAACATCTGATTTCTTTCTGACAAATTCAACCCATGTAAATCTTGAATATTCATCGATTAAAACAAGTATATATTTCTTTCCACCTAGGCTCTGTGTAGCGATTGGATCGCAGAGGTCAACATGATGCATGTACAGAGGCCTAGGGCAAGATACATCAGTCTTGCCTTTATAGGAAGCTCTTTTGAGTTTTCCCATTTTGCAAGCAGTGCACAAATGATCTTTATTAAATTTAACATTTGGCAGACCTTTGACTAGATCAAGTTTAACAAGCTTATCTAGTGTATGAAAGTTTAGGTGGCAGAACCTGTTATGCCATAACCAGGCTTCTTTGCTTTTACAAGCGATAAGGCAGAGCTTGTCTTCCTTGTTCCTGGCACAGAAGTTCATGAGGTAAAGATCGCCTCTTCGTTCGGCTCGCAGAAGTTCGACTCTTGTGTCCTCTCCTTGTAGAGAGCAGAAGGTTCTTTTGAACATTACGTGGAAACCCGTATAGCAGAGTTGGCTAACACTGAGAAGATTGTGCTTAACGCCATCCACATATGCAACTTTGCATACGGTCATGTTTTCCTTTTTGATGACTCCGTGGCCTTTTATATACCCCTTTTGCATACGGTTATGTTTATCTTTATAGGAGTATAGTAGACCTCTGTCACCAGTCATGTGCCGCGAGCATCCGGAGTCAAGATACCCGATTGGCACATACTGCTTCTGCAAGACAATCAGAGAGTTTTAGGTACCCATATCCAAATGGGTCGAGCTTTGTTAGGGGTCTTCAAGTTTGCCTTAGCATTCTTGGGTTTGGTTTTAGCTTCTTTTGAAGAACCATTTTGTTTCTTCTTACCCTTGAATTTAGTGTTCTTTTTGGGTGCAGAGAGGAAACAGTGTGGACTTGAGAAGTGTTGGTTTAATTGATGCATGAGATCAAAGCAATGACAATAATGAATGTGCGAAGAGATTTGCTTGAACTTTTCATTGAAAACATTAAATGGGGGCATAGAGGCATTACATTCTGTCCTAACATTTGACTTCATATTACAAGAAGACCTATGTAGGCTAGATTGTTGTTTGCAAAATCCTTTGTTGAGAGCATCCTTCTGGGGACCCCTTCTATGGTGAACTTCTGCAGGTTTCACTGTCACAGAAGAAAAAGATTTGTTATTTTCAGCCCATTTACCCTTTTGTTGCCATGTTAGTTTTTCTTTAGTATGCCTTAAGGGTTTTGAAGTCTTTGAACTTGTTGGATTTTGAGAGGACGTTTTCTTTTGTTGTTTGATTTTCTCAAGCTCAAGAAAAGTTTTGGCTTGTATACACATGTCCAAAAAATCTGGACAGATAGGAACTCTTGTGATTTTCTCCTTGGGAGGAATAGTTCTGTTAACAACTCCAGAGGGTAGTTTAAAATCCTCTGAGTCACAGTGTACTATCTCTGACTTAGAGTCAGTCTCAGATTCATGAGAGGATGAATCGTCCTCATATACAGAGGTTGAGTCACTTAGTTCTCTTTCGACAGAGGCTAGATTTTCAGAGCATGTGCCATACTCGCTTTCATCCTTTTCAGTGAGATTATTTTCCAAGTCAACAGAAGTATCTTTTAAGGTTTCATCAGAGAGATTGTGTTCGATAGAGGGTGTACAGAGGTTTTCGTAAAAGTTATTTTTCCCGATTTCCATCAACTCCTTTTCAGAGATATCTTTTAGTTTTTCTTCTGAAAAGTTAGGCTTGAACTCAGGTGCCTCTGTCGATAATTTCTTTTCAGAGTTTATCATGCAGACAAAGGCAACCTGTGTTTGAGTCTCGGGGTCACCAAACTTGAATATACCTATCTGATCTTTAGTTTTCAGCTATTTCATAGGTTTGGATTCTCGTTTGATAGAAATTGAAGGTGACCAATCTGTGTTTTCAAACCACACATTTATCATCTTCAGAGGTTTCCTCTGGTGAGGTTCCCCAGAGACTTTTCGCCTTTTGCTTACAGAGAGTAAGTTTGGAAATCCAGGTTTTCTTGTATTTCCAATATGAAATAGAGAGGACAGAGACTTGTTTCTTTTATTTCCAGTGTATGGATCTATATCACAGAAGCCAATTCCCCGTCTTCCTATTTGTGTATTAATTTTCTCGTACACCTTCTGTGCATCTTGATATTTCTTGATTAAAAGATCTCTTCTGAGTAAATCTTGACAGAGGACTTCTCTTTCCTTTTGAAAATAATGTTTAAGAGCTAGGATATTCATTCTGTCGCACTCAACGTCCATAAGTTCTTTAGTTTTTGCTTTTAAGGCTGAGTTAAGTTCAGAAATAATTTCTTTCAAAGGATTTAGGTGTTTGTTCCAGTTTGTTTCAATTTTTTCCTTTTCTTGAAAGATTTTAGCCTTTTCTTGAGTGAGAAGTCTAGTTTCTCTCTCAAAGAAGGTAAGCTTCTTCTGAACACTTTCGCAGGTGATAACGCCACTTTTTGGCGTTATTTTCGGTCCTAAAACCAATGAGATTGGCTTGTATTTAAGCAAAGAAGAGGAATTTTATGGTTTATCTAGTGGAATGTGCAGGTTAATTAAAAGGCAGTAACCATCGAGAAAAGAAGCTAAAAAGAGCCCAAAAAGAGCCAAAACGAAGCCCAACGGAAGCCCGAGATCCAAGCCCAAGAACCGCGCCCGAACCAGGACCTGAAGCTGACCCAAACACCCTTCAGAAAAGCGGGCGACTTTCCATGCGACTTGCAAGTCGCGCAACAAGTCGCGGGGCCCCCTGTTTCAGCCTATTACTTTGGCGTTTTCCCGGAAATTAGGTCATTCGACACACATCCCTCACACGACGAACGGGAGCAGCTTCGGGACGATTTTCCATGGTTTGTCGGAGCTTTTGGAGCCACAATAGAGGATCGATTGGAGTCAAATTCATCACGCGAAGTAGATACGAGCACGAGAGAAGGGAGTCCGCCATTACATTCATCGCTCTCACTTTCATTATGTTTATATACACGTTTTCATCTCTTTCTCTTGTGTTTGAATCCACCACCAACATGAACTAATTTCTATATGTTGGGGGTTGGAATGAATTTGATTTAAGCATATGAATATGTAACTTGAGACTTTTATCAGTTTTCCTATATTAATGAAGCATGTGATTTAGATTTTAATGCTTTTGTGAATTTGGCCAATTTACAATTGATTTGTTGTTTCTAATTACGTTCGAGAGAATTAATTGTGACTAGAACTAGAAATTGCATACCTAAGGTGAGAAAGGGGATAGAGATATACCGAGTAAGCCTTAGTCCCGTTAAAATCTTGAGCTTAATGTATTTTGAATTCCATAGGTAAGATCGGGAGATAAACTTGTGCTTTTCAAGATAAAACCCGTAGTTGCTCGAAAGAGAACAACGGTGATTTTTACAAGATTGGGTATTCATTATACGGAATAACTGGTAACTGTTTTGAGTCAATTGTTTGTATGTGAAAGTCTTAGGATTTCCAACCCTCAACTGTTTTCTCTATTTGAAGTTCTTAAGCTGTTTACTGTTTGTGTGTTGATTTAGTTTTGTTTGCAATTAAGTAGTTTATAAACCAGCCTCTCAAAGTTGCGATGTTCAGTTAATAGCAATTGTAGTAATTGTGATACTTAGTTCCTAGTTCTTGTGGATTCGATACTCGTACTTTCGACACCGTACACTTGCGGTTAGATTTAGGGGGGTGATACCCGCCTATCAAGTTTTTGGCGCCGTTGCCGGGGAACTAGTTGCAACTGATAGCACTACCATCTATAAGCGCTATTACATTGAACATTTTTCTTTTATTATTTTATTTCATCACTTTCAATTTCTGGATTGCTAATTTTGTTGATTCTTCTTTTCAGGTACTAATTGGTTTATGCCAAGGAAAACCCGAGGGAAGAACATCGAACCACTCGATCCGGAGATTGAAAGAACCACCCGTCGTTTACTCAAAGAATCAAAGGTCAAAAGGCAGTTGAAGATGGGTGACGAGAGACCTGCCAACGAGAGACCACGTAACAATCCACCACCACCTCCCGAAAGACGTCCTATGCGGTCGTTTGCCGATCCAAACGTGGCAGCCGTACGCATAGGAATCCAAGCACCCACCACTGCGGCGAATTACTTCGAAATCAAGCCGAGCACCATCGTAATGGTGCAACAAAATCAGTTCGGGGGAGCACCAACTGAACACCCCCAGGCACATCTTCGTGCATTTGAACGGATCTGCAACACGTTCAAGATTAATGGGATGGAGGAGAACGCGATAAAACTGAGGCTATTCAGCTTTTCCTTAAAGGGTAGAGCTGAAATTTGGATAGAAGCCCTACCATCGGATCTTATCACCACATGGGCCGACATGAAGGCCGCATTCCTTCAGAAATTCTTTCCACCAAGCAGAACCGCCCAGCTCATGGCTGAAATAACCCATTTCGCTCAATGGGATCAAGAAACACTGTATGAAGCTTGGGAGAGGTATAAGGACCTGCTAAAGAAGTGTCCTCACCTTGGGTTGCAAGGTTGGGTCATCATCCAGACATTCTTCAGTGGACTCCACTCGCAGTTCAAAAACGATATCACTGCCGCATCGGGTGGAGCACTAATGGATAAATCTTATGAAGAAGCATGCGAGCTGATCGATAATCTGGCCGAGCACAGTTTTTCTACTCCAAGATTAGCCGTAAGAAGAGTCGCGAGCATTCAAGAATCGGATGAGCTGAGAACTAAAAGTTCAACTAGCTTTTATCACGAACCATTTGAAGGGAGGCAGTCCTCAAGAACCTGAACAGGTTCAGTTCTTACAAAATCGCAACAATCAGCCGAGGAACGACCCATTCTCAAACACCTACAATGAGGGGTGGAAGAAGCACCCGAACTTCTCATGGAGTCAACCCGGTCAACAACCACAAGGTAATTCTTCTAACTTTTCTAATTCTTCCAATGCTAACAATGTTTACCGTCCTCTAGGTTTCAACCAAAGGAATTTCAATGAGGGACCGTCTATGGAGAAGAAACCGGGGTTAGAAGACATGATGATGAAGTTCATGACAAAGATGGACAGCATGGTTGGAGAGTTAGCAAACACTGTGAGCACAGTCAAGGCGACTACTGATCAGAACACCGCATCCATCAAGATTCTCGAGAATCAAGTGGGGCAGATTTCGGAAGCCCTACAAAATCGACCTCCCGGAACATTTCCGAGTCAGACCGAAAGGAAAAACCGAGAAGAATGTAATTCCATTTATCTGAGAAGTGGCAAGGAGCTGATCGAGGAGCCTACACGAGAACCGCCATCAAAGGAAACCGATCATGAAGAGAAAGAGGTTGAGGTTGTAGATATGGACGAGTTGGAAGCCGAGAAAGAGTTTGAGATGGAGGAAAACTCGAAGGATGAAGGGAAGAAGAAAGAGCATTCCACCACGCCAAAGCAAACACCAGTCAAGCCGGTAGTCCTGAAAGTGCCATATCCGAATAGGCTTAAAGCCCAAAGGGAGGATCTTAACTTTTCTAAATTTCTTGAAGTTTTTAAGAAATTGCATATTAATATTCCTTTTGCAGATGCTTTGGCACAAATGCCCTCGTATGCGAGATTCTTGAAGGAAATCCTTTCGAACAAAAGGAAGATTGAGGAGTACGCGACAGTTGCACTTACTGAAGAGTGCAGCGCTATCATTCGGAACAAGCTTCCCCCGAAGCTCAAAGATCCAGGGAGTTTTTCTGTCCCTATTCAAATCGGGAATCTTTGTTTTGATAAAATATTGTGTGATTTAGGAGCGAGTATTAACTTAATGCCGTTATCTGTTTTTAGGAAACTTGGCTTGGGAGAGGTTAAGCCAACATACATGACCCTGAAGCTCGCTGATAGATCAATAATGTTCCCGTATGGAGTGCTGGAGGACGTGCTCATAAAAGTCGATAAGTTCTACTTCCCGGTGGACTTCATGGTGATCGACATAGATGAAGATGAAGAAGTCCCGTTGATATTGGGAAGACCTTTCCTGGCTTGTAGCGTTGATTGACATGGAAGAAAGGGAGATGACTCTAAGAGTTGGAGGCGAAAAGGTGATATTCAAGATGTTCGAGAGGGTAAGATATAGAAGTGAAAGGAGTCTGATGGACAATGAAATCCAGATGTGGAAGAATCCGCGAAGAGCCACAAGTATCGGCGATTCGATTCCGCGGATACCGAACCAAGTTGAGAGCCACACAGTCGTGCCAAGACTTTAACTACGGCGCTGGGTGGGAGGCAACCCACCAAGGTTTGGGTTTTCTTTATTTTCTGCTTTTGGTGTGTTCTATTTACAAACAAAAAAAATTATATTTTTAAAACAGAGACTTACGCGACTTTGGCCGCGGTTTACAAGCCGCGTGCCAAGTCGCGGGGGTCCCTGTTTGGTTTTCGAAGTTTTTCGTTTTCTTTGCTTCCTTTCGCTTTTTGTTTTGTTTTCTTTTGTGTCTGCCCTCTCTCGCTCTGTCTTCTCCGATGTCTCTCAATCGTAGTCGTTCAAATCTTTCAAGAGAATCTCCTCCGTCCGGGCAAACAGGTATGTTCTAAACTCTATGTGTTAACGAGTGTTGTATGATGTTTAGTATCCTTATTAGTAACGAGATGCAACAAACCTAAGTTTCACTTAGGTTTGGGGTGCCTCACTTTTAACATCTACACACTCAATTTTACTCCTGTGCAAACCTCGGTTTCACCGAGGTTTGGGGTTGGCTTTGTTTGACAAACCTAGGCCACGACCTAGGTTTGGGGTGGCCACATTTTAATGAAATCACTCTTTGTTGCTTCATGTTATACTATGCCTTGCCTGTCTAATACCTGTAATAACCGCACAATGATACTTGTTTTAAGTATCACCTACGCCGACACTTGCACATTGGGGACAATGTGTGGGTAAGGTTTGGGGTTGCCCAATCGGGCCCACGTTCATGCATGTAGATTTCCCGCACCTCTGCATGCTTAGATCGCATTAGCTAAAATTTTTGTTTTGAATGATTGAGACCAACCATTGTGGGGAGAATCTCATGATAGTGACGTGACCATTAGGGAAGGACCGGGGAAGGACATGACTAGGGACATTAGTGGAGACCACCCTAATAGTGAGTTTCGAGCCTAAAGGATGCCTTTCATTTCGAGGGATTCAAACACTTAATTCATATACACTTTTTCGAATTCCTTGTCGTGAATATAGAATGATCTCGCTATATTATTGCATTGAGTAGCAAAGACAACCATCGGGATATTAGGTAAGGGTATAGTAGACCAAATCGTGTGGACCTTAAGAGATGATTCCAGGCATTGTGTGTATGTTTAACCCGTGTTTAGCTATCGTACATTTTCACCCATTTGTGTGTACCCATAACCCTTTTTGAAGCCAAACACTCACCTTGTTCGTTCCTAAACCCACCAGTTAACCAATAGCCATTAAACCTTAGCCAACCCTTATCCCAAAGTGTGTCAATCAGAAGCGGTACAAGCCAGTTATAAAAATAGATAGAAAAGAGGGCCAATGCAGCCCCAATTTGAATAAAGAGGACTAAAGAAGTCCCAATTTTTTTTTTAATTAAATACAGTTCTTAGATAGCTTCACGTCAGCTGAATAAGAGAGTCAAAGCGACTCCAGTAGTGGCAAAGAGGGCCAAATGAAAGAGCAAAAAGCTAGGAAGTTCAGAATTGCTAAAGTTTGACACACCAAGGATCTTTGTGCCTTTTTACCCTTCGTTTCTTAGCCATAACCCTAACCCTATTACAACCCTTGTGAAGACCTGGATGATCTTCTGGAAAATGTGATTAGGGTATACGACCACCTTTACTGGTATTCCCTGTCTTGCTACTCGATTCCTTTCTGAGATCAACTTTTTGGACATTTGTGCGTCTTTCATTAGAGTTGTCATGTAATATTTGAGTATTCTTGTACATAACTTCCTATACATGACAACATGTGCGACAACCTAGGTTCGAGCGAAATGAGAGAATCCCGTGAGGTAGGGTCGATGCGAAATGTTCTCCCTAGTATGTTTGGACCTAGTACGACCTTAATGGAAACGGAGCAGTCACGAGTTCAACTTACAATGGAAGGACATAGATCAAACGGAATAAGAATGAGGCGAGAGTGAGATAGGCATTCACGGGTATGGGAAATCACCAGTGTATTACATGGTACCGATTGGGAGTGGTGCAGTTATTATATTTCACTGAAGTGTGCCTTTATTCTATTTTTCGCTAATTTGCTTGGGGATAAGCAACGCTCGGTTTGGGGTTGTTGATAACGCCACTTTTTGGCGTTATTTTCGGTCCTAAAACCAATGAGATTGGCTTGTATTTAAGCAAAGAAGCGGAATTTTACGGTTTATCTAGTGGAATGTGCAGGTTAATTAAAAGGCAGTAACCATCGAGAAAAGAAGCTAAAAAGAGCCCAAAAAGAGCCAAAACGAAGCCCAACGGAAGACCGAGATCCAAGCCCAAGACCCGCGCCCAAACCAGGACCCGAAGCTGACCCAAAACACCCTTCAGAAAACCGAGCGACTTGCCACGCGACTTGCAAGTCGCGCAACAAGTCGCGGGGCCCCCTGTTTCAGCCTATTACTTTGGCGTTTTTCCGGAAATTAGGTCATTCGACACACAGCCCTCACACGACGAACGGGAGCAGCTTCGGGGCGATTTTCCAAGGTTTGTCGGAGCTTTTGGAGCCATAATAGAGGATCGATTGGAGTCAGAATCATCACGCGAAGTAGATACGAGCACGAGAGAAGGGTGTCCGCCATTACATTCATCGCTCTCACGAGAGAAGGGTGTCCGCCATACGAGCACGAGATACACATTTTCATCTCTTTCTCTTGTGTTTGAATCCACCACCAACATGAACTAATTTCTATATGTTGGGGGTTGGAATGAATTTGATTTAAGCATATGAATATTTAACTTGAGACTTTTATCAGTTTTCCTATATTAATGAAGCATGTGATTTATATTTTAATGCTTTTGTGAATTTGGCCAATTTACAATTGATTTGTTGTTTCTAATTAAGTTCGAGAGAATTAATTGTGACTAGAACTAGAAATTGCATGCCTAAGGTGAGAAAGGGGATAGAGATATACCGAGTAAGCCTTAGTCCCGTTAAAATCTTAAGCTTAATGTATTTTGAATTCCATAGGTGAGATCGAGAGATAAACTTTTGCTTTTCAAGATAAAACCCATAGTTGCTCGAAAGAGAACAACGGTGATTTTTACAAGATTGGGTATTCATTATACGGAATAACTGGTAACTGTTTTGAGTCAATTGTTTGTATGTGGAAGTCTTAGGATTTCCAACCCTCAACTGTTTTCTCTATCTGAAGTTCTTAAGCTGTTTACTGTTTGTGTGTTGATTTAGTTTTGTTTGCATTTAAGTAGTTTATAAACCAACCTCTCAAAGTTGCGACGTTCAGTTAATAGCATTTGTAGTAATTGTGATACTTAGTTCCTAGTTCCTGTGGATTCGATACTCGTACTTCCGTACATATTACTTGATTTCGACACCGTACACTTGCGGTTAGATTTAGGGGGGTGATACTCGCCTATCAGCAGGTCTTTTTAAGTTCTGTGTGTTCAATGTTTAGTTTAAGCAAATCAGCTTCTGCTTGATTAATGTAATAGTCAGAAGTGGATACCTCACTATCGGAGTCGGAGCTGACCTCTGCCGTGTGTTGGTTCCCGGTTTGCTTATACAAGATTGTCAGATCTATTAGTTCGAGTTTATGTTTGATGCGGAAGCGTATTTGAAGAACTACTAGATATGTTTGATAGATTTAGAACACAATATAAATAAACAGTGAACAGGAAATAATATCTCAAAGTTTACTGAATATATATATATATCAAGAACAGATTTACGAACAGTGAGTAAGCAAAGCTTTAAAACAGATATGACTCTTAAAGTGTTTAAGCTGTGTGTTCTTGTGATGTTTTTCTCTCTTGTTTTTTTGTTTTTATATTTCTTGATTCTTGATTAGGAAGAACTCAACATGAGTCTTCCTTTTATACTACTCAAAGGGGACCATAAAGCATGAGCTACTATTCAGAACGGGCGGTATGAATAGTTGGAAGGATGGCATGAACAGTTGGATGTGCTGTATTGCATTTAATGCAGCAGACGTCTATTATGTACTAAGCCCTATTGGGTCCACTCAGATTTTGACACGTTGAAGTTGGACAGGGTACGTTGCCATGCAAGTTGATGAACAGGTCCAGGAACAGTAGCAAGATATTATAAATATCTTTGAAGTCTTTGTTGAAGACCGCAGAGGCTCTGTGAAGTGCCACAGAGGTTCTGCGGTTTGGTCCTTAGAAGAGCAGTCTTCACCGGATTCCGGGTCTTTGGTCTTCTTTGCACGTATTACAGAGCTTCTGTAGAACGCCTCTTTAGCTTCTGTAGCTTCTCGACCTTGATCTCTCGGTAAGTTCGGCAGAGCCTCTGTAAGAGGCTTTCTTCACTTAGCCTATTTTTCACTACTTCTAAATACTTCTATTATTAGGAAGATTGAAGCTAACAATCTCCCCCTAAGTAGTGAAAAAAAATTGAACTTGAGTTAATTAGGCTAAGTTAGATAAGACAGAGGTTAAACAATACCTCGAAAGTTCTTTCATTCAGAAATATGCCAGAGGCAATTTACATTTGAGTATAATGAAAGATAAACTTTTGACTTGGTTTGCAGATATTTGAGGTTTGAGAATCATATTTTGGCATCTTTGAAATCGTTGTAGCTTCTGTTGTCTCTTCCGATTCTTCTGATCTCTTTGT
Organism: Saussurea involucrata; assembly: GCA_033807775.1. Lineage (NCBI taxonomy): Eukaryota > Viridiplantae > Streptophyta > Magnoliopsida > Asterales > Asteraceae > Saussurea > Saussurea involucrata. The sequence continues at coordinate 19,916,711 of CM066326.1, forward strand.
AGAAACTGATGCAGAGTTCTCTTAGGCGGATTGTGGCATCAATCTCTCTGATGAAAGTATTTGCAGCATCTCTATCCATTTTCTCTGTACCTCTGTATTTTACAAGGCTTGCTCTGAACTTGTTCAGAGTACTAGTTGCGTACTTCTGACAATCCATGCACAAAAATAGTTTGATTTCGCCTTGTGGGTTTTGAAATACTAACCCGAATCTTGGTTCTGTAATGATAGAGTTGGGCACGGCGTTGGGTGGGCAACGATCTTCTGGTGGTCGTAAATTTAGATGTTTGAGACCAAGATCCTTTCCCAGTTGAAAATCTATCATACTGAAGATCAGAAGCTTTTCCCTCATTGCTTTTCTTAACACTTGATAGGCTCTGGTGTTTGCCTCTGTGTTGTAGTTGTCCTTTGTCCATTGCAGAAGGTCAGGTAGATCATAAGGATTGATATTTCTTAGGTCAGCATCAGCGAAGGTGGTTTCTGAATTGTCTTCTCTTCTGACTTTGTAAAGATTGTACCTGACCCATGGATAGGTTCTTGTAAAGGAGAACCTGCAGAAGATTACCTTTTTGATCTTGTGGATTGAGAAGACATCTGCTTTTGTTCTTGGCTTTGTCCTTATGAAGATGTTCTCAAATTCTTCTCTGATCCTTGAATCTGTCACATGATCTATTGGATGATTGGTCTGAAAGGTTTGTTTATAGAGGTATTTGTATACCACTTTTTCCATCTCTTCATGTGTTGGACCAGGTTGTGGTACTTGTCTTCTGAGACTCTCCATCTTTTCAACAACTTCTGCAGCTCTGCCAGTTAGAGGAATGTCTGTCAGAGGCTTTAATCCATATGCCCAGTCCTCTTCTTCAGGCTTTGGAGTTTGAAAAGCATCAAAAGCGTTTTTCATTAATTTTTCTGTAGGCTTGGGCAATGATTTCTTTTTCTTGGGCTCTTCTGTCAGTATTGCTTTGCCCTTGTCTTTGGCTTTTGGAGGTGCAGAACTTGTTTCTTCTGTAGGTTTGGAGGTTGGTGCTTCTGTTGGCTTGATGGTTGCCTCTGTAGGTTTTGACACTTGTGTTTTAGAGGACTTTTGTGGTGATGGTTCTGTTGGCTTAAGTTGCTCTGTAACCTCTGTTGGAGGTTCTTTGGTGACTTCTTCTGTGAGCTCTATTTCTGTTGATGAAGATTGGACATTGAATTTTCTTGCCATTTTGAAAGCTAATGTGAACCTGTGCCTTTCTTCTTCTCTCTGCGACATTGGATCAGACATTGTATTTTGCATCTTTCACAGAATAGAAAAGGCAGAGGTCGTTGCTCTTTTTGGTTTGGTGGCAATCGACTTTCTTCTTGGTATGGTTTGGGGTTTTTCTGTTGATTTTGTTGAAGGACTCTTTTCCAAGTTGATTACCACAGGGGTGGTTGTTGCCTCTGTGGTATGCTGATCAGCTTCTGGAATATTGGTTTCTTCAGGAGTTGATTCCACAGAGATGGGTGTTGTCTCTGTGGTCTGTTGATTTTGTTGTTGATCTTGGGTTTGTTCTGGAGGGGCTTGACTGATTAGTTCTGCTGCGATTGGTGGAGCTTGTATTCCTCTGGTCGTAGCTTTCTCCCTTATATTCTCCCCCTCAGGATTATCTGATGGACCAGGATGGTCATCATCAGAATCATCCTGACTTTTATCAGAAGTACCCTCTGCTCTGCAGGAAGCTTTGGGTTTCTTTGGTAGTTCTGCTCCTGCGGCCATCAACTTCGCACATACATCATCACAGAGGCCGAATAGAGTTGCAAGCTCTGCTTCTGTGTTGAAGCGTATTTTGCCGACACTTTTTCTGAACTCTTTGACGTAGTTGGCATTTGCAGTAGTGAAGGAGACAATGACTTCAGTGACCTGGTTTATGACATTTTGGCCGAGCTCTATTAGCTGTGCTCTGGTCATGTAGTCTTTTGGCTGCATTATTGTAGTGTTGCGCATTGCCTCTTCTTGAACATTTTGCAGAGCCTTCTGTATTTCTGCAGGTGTGATGCTCTGTGATTTGTTGGATTGCTTGTTCATTTGTTCAAGGAAATGTTTTACTGATTCCTTGAATGCATAAGTTGTAGCTATTCCAAAATCTTTAGCAGCAGAAGTGGCTGTAGTTGTGGCAGTTGTTTGAGCAGAAGATTTCATCTCTGTGATGGCTGTTTTCACCTCTGTGAACAGATTGTCCATTTTGGTGTTCAGATTCAGCATGGCCGTTGATATTTTCTCTGCAAAAGATGTGAAAGAGCTTTGCAACTCTTTCATGGTTTGGTTCACAGAGGTGACAAGGGTTTGGAACTCATCCGTTGATACTTGTGTCCCTGGTGTAACCTCTGGAAGAACACATTCGTCTCCAGAGTGAGTCCCTGTTCCTGGGACACCTTCGTTCACCCTTGTTTGTACGTTGGGGGTGGAAGGATTTCCATCTGATCTTCGAGTAGAAGCATCTAGTGCTTCAAACTCTACAGAAGTTCTGTGAACGACGTTGTCTAGATCCACTTCAGAGGTGGGTACTAGATTATCCTTCTGTTGACTCGGAGACTTGTCTAGAGTCTCTTCGTCGTTGTACTCACTACTTCTCTCTGAAAGAAGGGTTGGCCCTATTTCGTGCGTGGTAGAGGAAACAAATTCCTCTATAGGGTGTTCTAGTGTGATCTGGGGCGATTGATCACGAACTATAGGTGAGTCTCTTTGAGGAGACTCCCTAGGAATGGATTCCCCGGTTTTTGTGGGCGCAGAAGTCGAAAGAGTGACTTCTGGTTGGAAGGGTTGGGTTTGGATCGAGCTGTGCTGCTCTCTTTCAATAACTCCTTCTGCAGATAGACCTGCGGAGTTAGATGTGTGGGTTGCACTGGGAGGGGGTGAGGGATGTGTGCCTTCTTCATCTTCGGCATCCTTTTCTTTTACATTTTCTTTTCCTCCAGATGTTTCTACCCTATCCTCTGTTGAAGTTCCTTGCTCTGTGCCTAAGAAGTCTTACATTTGATGAGAGCCGTATAACCTCATGACATGTGGATGATAGAGACCTTTTCGTATCCAGACAGCTTCTTCTTCATCTGAATCTACCTCTGAGACCTCCATTCTTGTCTCTGTTACTTCATCTCTATTCCACTGAGCTTCTGTTTGTCCTATTTCTTCTAAAGCTGGGCTTGGACTCCTTCTGTGAACGTCCAATCCTTGCTGAATGAAGGGGTTCTGTAGAATAATAGGTGTCTCAGCTGATTGATCTCTGGGTGTTTGATCATCTTCTTGCAGATGTGTGTCAATGCCGGAAATAGAGAAGTATTGTTCTTCTGGGGAGTGGTGGTCGAGAGGTTGTGCCGTCCACCCTGCTATATTTAAAGTGTTGGCAATGTCAGGGTTCTGTAGGAAATCGTTTAAGTTTCCTTGGTGAGAAAATCGATCTGGGGATTGATGGGGCGATTGATATCCCTCTTCTGTCATTTCTACTTCTGCATCTTCTTCTTCTGCAGTTCTTTCTTCTGCGATTGCTTCCTCTTCTATGGTAACCAATTTCTCAAGTGATTTACCATGCTTCTTTTTGGTTTTCCTCCTCTTAGGTTTTGGTGCCCCTTCCTCTGTAGTTTTCGATTTTCTTTTCTTCTTTAGTTTTGGAGAGGAGGGAGGAGCAGAGGAGCCAATTTCTGTGGCATGAGGAGGTGAAGGTTGATCTTCTGCAGCGCTTGTAGAGATGCCTTCTGCAGTTTTCCTCCTTTTTGATTTTGGAGTAGAGGCAGAAGATTTTGAAGAGGACTTCTTTCCCATGAGCTCTGCACGTTTGGCTATGAAGCTAAGTTGAATAGCCATGTGTTTTGCTAATTTGTGATCTTTTTCCTCTTGGGTGGAAAGAGGTTCTGCAATCATTGTTCCTAGAGGGACACCTAAACGCGGGGGTGTCAGAGGACTCGGTTTAGGAGTTCTATGATCGCGTATATACTCTTTCTTAAGGGTTTTATTCGAGGCATACTTCAGAAGTTTCTTTGACAAAGGTCTGCAGTGTGTGTAGCCATCTACATGATCAGTGGGAATATTTTTGTTCATTGGGAACTGTTTGGGAATTGGCCCTTCCATTGGCCATTTCAGTATCAGCAACAGAGGTTCGAACAAACTCCCAGTATTCTTTGGAATTGCAGAGGTGGTAGAAACTTAGGATCGTTCTCTTTGACCCTTCTTGTGTTGTTCTTTCTGTCGATGGTGTTAATGATCTCTTGCATCATTATGGTCGCGTAATCCAGTGGGAGATCATAGTAAACCCCATACATGATGGTTAATATCTGATGTGAGCTCTGGTCAATACTGCCTATCTTCCCTGTCAGGCATCTGTTAAGAATTGAGAACAAGGTGTTCCACATAGGTGGTAATCTGCCTCTGCGGAAGTCATTTCTCTTCCTCAGTGGTGTGTTGTACCCAAGCATTTCTAGGAAACGACGGATCTCGTCTTCTGTTGGTTGCTCTGCATACTTCTTCAATCCAAGAAGACCCCTTGTTGGTAGGTTGAATTCAAGTGAGAACATTGTTCTATTGAACTTGATTTCCAGATGCTCAGATTTGTCGGGTCTTGAAATGTATCCTTTGATAAGAGAATCATCTTTATCAAATCGGCAACTTTGCCAAAACTGGTTCAAATATCTAACTGGAATTTTCTTTGGGGTTCTTGAGAGTAAAGGGAAGAGGATATGATTTTCCATTATGTTTAGAAGAATGGCATGGGCTTCGCCGAAAGCAGTGGGTGAGGGGACCAAATAGCAATTGTTGGATTTGATTGGTAGTATCTTTTCGAAATGATCCTTTGCTATGAAGTTTTGAAGATGTGTGGTCGGAGCAAAGTCTGCTGAATCGTCGGAATCTTCTAGTTCAAAATTTTGGGCTAGGTTGGGGTTTTCTGAATGTTCAGAATGAGCAGGTGAATGTTCTGGTGAGTTCGTCGGAGAGTGTGCAGGGGAGATAGCTTGAGAAGATGGAGCCATTGGTAATGAGAATAAGATACTTGCAGGTTTTTGCAGGGTTTCGCCGGAGAAGAATGAGGGTTTGTAAAAAGTTTATGAGAGGGAAAGCTTGGTTTTTATAGAAGGGTAAAATGGTAGATTTTGAAAGAGTAAAATATATGGCAATGGATTAAAATTTGGAATCCGTACTCAAGTTAGAACGGCGGGTTCAACTTTCCACAGAAAACGTTCCATGTATGCCCAATAAAAATGGGACACGTAGGCCATGTCAGAGGATGACAGGACGTCGTGCGCGGCCCATTAATGCTAGGCGCGTCGGGTTGTTCTTAGCCACATGAGATTCACTCTCAGTAAAAGTAACCGTTATTACTATAGAAATGCCCAAGTAACAGATTGACAGAACTTCTGTGGTTTACATAAGCTATGTGATCTTGAAAATCTTTGATGTCTATCCCTTTCTCATATACCTCATTGTTATCATGACTTCTGTGGGGTTCTTCTTTAACCAAAACGTTTGTAAAGGCATTGGAGAGGATCAATAGGATTTTTAGTTAAGAGTTTTTACTCGTAGAGGTTTTGTGGCTCTGTTGGAACTTGCAGAAGCTCTGTGAGGGCCAGCAGAAGCTCTATGAGTGAAAAAATCTCATAACAAAAATTCTATTAAATTTTCTGATCATCCAATTTTTTATTTGTTTAAGAGATGTTTTTCGGAAATATTTGAAAGTTGGTGTCCGAGAAAACTATTATGAAAAAAGTTTTGTTCGTGAAGGTCATGGTGTATGTATTCGGTTTCCGAGATAACTTTCCAAAAGTTCGATAGAGGGTTAATTTGTGATCACAGAGCATATTTCTGGCAGAACCTCTGTTGAGCTCAGCAGAAGCTCTATGATCTTAAATTTCTCCTAATTCAAATTTTATGAAACTTTTTGAGCTTTTGATTTTTGAAATGTTATTCTCAGTATATTTAGGACATATTTGACAATTTGTATCCTAGAAAACTGTTTTCAAAAACCTTTTGTGCGAGAGACATACCTTTTGGTTCTTCTTTTCTCGGCAGTGATGTCTGACTTCTGTCGATATAGATTCATTGACATTCTTCTTTGGCTTTCCCTTGAAAGTTTTACCTATGTAGATCATTTCAGGGTCCCTTTTTGCTCCCCCTTGATCTAATCACCTCTGTAGATTAAGTAATTTCCTTTTGCTCCCCCTTGACCTATGCTTGGATCAAAGAATGATAAGTTTTGCATAGAACATAGGTCATTTTTTCCAGAGGTTCTGTAGGGGTTGTCAGAGGTTCTGAGTAGACTTACAGAAGCTCTGTGATTTTAAGAACTATTTAAGATTGAGAACTTACATACAGAAATTAATTAATTAAAGCAAAAAAAATTAGAAATATATACATATTTACAGAAGATAAAGCTATACTTACAGAGAATTTTCACGTCATATTGATCATTCCTAACTTACCCACCAAGAAATTGAATCTTTTCTCGTCTAAAGCTTTGGTGAATAAGTCCGCGAGTTGGTATTTTGTGGGCACGAAATGCATCTCGATTGTACCGTATTCAACATGATGTTTCAAGAAATGGTATCTTATATCGATATGCTTGGTTTTTGAGTGTTGCACAGGATTGGCAGAGACAGCAATGGCACTTTTGGAATCACAGAAGATGGGTATTTTGAATAGGATGTGGCCGTAGTCTTTCAGCTGAGTCTTCATCCATAGAACCTGAGAACAACAGCTTGCAGCAGCAACGTATTCAGCTTCTACAGTGGATGTTGAGACACAATTTTGCTTCTTGGAGGTCCAACTGACTAGTTTACCACCTAGGAATTGACAACTCCCAGAGGTACTTTTTCTGTCGAGCATGCATCCTCCATAGTCTGAATCTGTATAAGCTTTAAGACTAAAACCAGAGTTCTGTGGATACCAGAGACCGAGATTTTTGGTCCCCTTTAGATATCTAAAGATTCTTTTCACAGCATCATAGTGTGATTTCTTTGGATTAGCTTGATAACGTGCACAAAGACATGTGGCATGCATAATGTCAAGTCTGCTTGCAGTTAAGTATAACAGAGATCCAATCATGCCTCTGTAGAGAGTGCATTCTACAGAGATGCCATCTGGATCTAAGGATAACTTATTTCCAGTGGCCATTGGAGTTTTCATTGCAGAGGTATCAGAGAGGCTATACTTGAAAAGAATGCCAGAGACATATTTGGCCTGATTTATAAAAATTCCCTCTGATGTTTGTTTGACTTGGAGTCCGAGGAAGAATGTTAGTTCTCCCATCATACTCATTTCAAACTCACTCTGCATGAGTTTTTCAAAACTTTTGCACTCTTCTGTGTTAGAAGACCCAAAAATTATGTCATCTACGTATATTTGTACAAGCATTATCTCACTATTTTTGCGTTTATAGAATAAGGTAGTATCTGTTGTACCTCTGTTGTAGCCATTGACTAGAAGAAAGGTAGAAAGTCGTTGGTACCATGCTCTTGGAGCCTGTTTCAGTCCGTACAGAGCCTTTTCAAGGTAGTATACATGCCTTGGGAACTTTGAGCTTTCAAACCCTGGTGGCTGATTTACGTAAACCTCTTCTTGGATTTCACCGTTGAGAAAAGCTGATTTTACGTCCATCTGATAGACTTTAAAACCTCTGTGGGCTGCGAAGGCTAAGAATATTCTTATTGCTTCGAGCTGTGCGACAGGAGAAAAATTCTCATCGTAATCTATGCCTTCTTCTTGTCTATAACCCTTGGCCACCAATCGTGCTTTGTTTCTGATGACCACTCCATCTTCATCCTTCTTATTTCTGTAGACCCACTTAGTCCCAATGGCATGTTTCCCTCGTGGCAGAGGTACTAAAGTCCATACTCTGTTACGCTCAAACTGCAGAAGTTCTTCTTGCATGGCGTCTACCCAGTTTGGGTCATCTAGTGCTTCAGAAATCTTCTTTGGTTCTATCACACTAATAAAATTTGTAAAGAAACAAAATTATCAGTGGCAGACCTGGTTTTTACTGAGTCAGAAGGTTCTCCAATTATTTGGCTTGGAGGATGGCTTTTTGTCCACTGAGTGGTGCGTGGAAGATGGTCATCAATGTCATCGAACCTTTCTTCAGAAGCTTCTTGTGGATCTTCTTCTTGTATAGCCTCTGTCGTTCTTCTTACCTTGGTAGAAGATTCTACCATTTGTGGAATGATTGGTATGAGTGGTGGTGGAGTTTGTTCCTCTGAGGACGTATAGTCTTGGTCCTCAATTTCCTCTGTAATTGGTTCTTCTGTGGATTGTGGAGTTTGTTTTTCAGCAGCTTCTGTGGTCGTTTTTCTTGATGTTTCATCTTCTGTATTTTCTTCTTCGGCATTTGCATCTGTAGTATTTATAGAAGAAGATGAAGCATTATTTGGACCAGTTAGAGTCATACCTGTAGAATTTTGTCCAACAGAGGATGGTTCTTCAGAAACTCTGATGGTTCCAACAGAAGGATCAATGTCATCGTGGAACATCTCTAAAAATAGAAGATTCAAGTCTTCTTTCGTTTGCGAGATGCCAGAGGTTTCTCTTTTAAGTTCGAGTTCTGAACTGATTTGCTCAGAAGTCATCTGGAATGAATCATCAAAAGAAACATTGATACTTTCTACGATTTTTCGAGATCTTGTAAGGTATACTCTGTAGGCTTTGGAAGTGGCAGAGTATCCAATGAATTTTCCTTCGTTAGCTTTTACTTCAAACCTTCCTCTGGAATCTCTGTCGTTTAAAACAAAGCATTTACATCCAAACACATGGAAAAACTTGATGTTTGGCCGCCTTTTGTTGATCAGTTCGTAAGGGGTCTTGATGTGTCTTTTCACAATGGTTGACCGATTCTGTGTGTAACAAGTGGTAGAAATTGCTTCTGCCCAAAAGTTCATCGGTAATCCGTATGCTGATAGCATAGTTCTTGCGGCCTCCACGAGCGTTCGATTCTTCCTTTCGACTACGCCATTCTGCTGTGGAGTGCGTGCGGCAGAGTAGTTATGTGATATTCCTTCTGTAGAAAGATAGGCTTCAATGACAGAGTTTTTAAATTTTGTGCCATTGTCACTTCTTAACTTCTGTATTCTGCATTCATAAAGAACTTGGATTCTTTTCATTAGATTAATCAAGATGATTGGAACATCCGATTTCATTCGAATAAATTCAACCCATGTGAAACGCGAGTACTCATCAATTAAGACAAGTATGTATTTCTTGCCACCTAGGCTCTGTATGGCAATGGGACCGCAGAGGTCGACATGAAGCATGTACAGAGGCCTAGTGCAAGACACATCTGTTTTGCCTCTGTTGGAAGCTCTTCTGAGTTTTCCCATTTCACAGGCAGAACATAAGTGATCCTTATTAAATTTAACATTAGGCAAACCTTTAACTAGTTCGAGTTTGACCAGTTTATCCAAGGTGTGAAAGTTCAAGTGACAGAACCTGTTATGCCATAACCAGGCTTCTTTACTTTCGCAAGCTACAAGGAAAACTTTGTCCTTGGTTGTTGAACAAAAGTTCATTAGATACAGATCATCTTTTCTTTCGGCTCGTAGAAGTTCCATTCCTGTGTCTTCACTTTGCAGAGAGCAGAAAGTTCTTTTGAACAAGACATTAAATCCTGTATCACAGAGTTGACTTACACTGAGTAGGTTGTGTTTAAGGCCATTCACATATGCAACTTTGTATACAGAGACGTTTTCCTTCTGTATGACTCCATAGCCTTTGATGTGTCCCTTTTTGTTGTCTCCAAAAGTTACAGATCCACCATTGTGTGTTTCTTTGTACGTGGATAGTAAACTTCTGTTGCCAGTCATGTGCCTTGAGCATCCGGAGTCAAGATAACAAATTGGCACACACCGCTTCTGTAAGACAATCACAGAGACTTAGGTACCCATATCCATATGGGTCCAATATTGTTAGAATTTTTTAAGTTTGCCTTAGCATTCTTGAAATACATTTTATCTTTTGTAGAAAGATCAGATTGTTTCTCTCTGGGTTTTGACTTTGGAGTTTGAATTTTAGTGGAGAGTAAGCAATCTGGACTTGAGAAGTGATTTTTCAATTTGAACATAAGATCAAAACAATGACAGTATTTAATATGAGACGTGACTTGTTTGAACTTTTCATTGAATTCATTGAACTGAGCCACAGAGGCATTACATTCTTTCTTAACATTTGATTTCTTATTACAAGAAGATCTATGAATACTGGAATTTTGTTTGCAAAAATCTTGTTTAGGTCCTGCCTTCTGTGAGTCTCTTCTGTGGTGAACGTCTGTCTTCACTGTCACAGAGGAAAGATATTTGTTAGCTTCAGGCCTTAAAGGTTTTGAAAATTTTGAGCTTTTAGGATTTTCAGAGGCCTTTTTCAAATTATCAAGCTCTGTAGAGGTTTTGACCTGTATACACATTTTGAGAAAATCTGGACAGATAGGTATCTCTGTGATTTTCTCTTTTGGAGAAATTGTTCTGTTAAGAACCTCAGGGGAGAATTTAACATCCTCTGTGTCACAGTGAATTATCCCTGATTTAGAATCAGTCTCTGAGTCGTCAGAAGATGAATCGTCCTCATATACAGAGGTTGAGTCATCTCCTTCGACAGAGGCTGGATTTTCTGAGCATGTATCGTACGAGTTTTCTTCGTCTGTAAAAAAACTTTCATAGATGGCAGAGGTTTCAGATGAGATCTCTTCAGCGAGAATTTGATCTATAGAAGAAGTACAGAGATTTTCTAAAACATTTGATTTCAAAACTTCCAAAATTTCTTTTTCAATTGATCTTTTAAGATTTTCTTCTGAAAAGATGGGTTTAAACTCAGGAGCTTTTGCAGATAATTTCTTTTTGACATCTATCATACAGACAAAAGCGACCTGTGTTTGAGTCTCTGGTTTACCAAACTTAAAGATACCAATCTGATCTTGTGTTTTCAGATATTTCTTTGGTTTGATTCCTCTATTGACAGAGGTTGAAGATGATGAATCTGTGTTTTCAAACCACACATTGATCATCTTCGTATGTTTCCTCAAGTGAGGTTCTTCAGAGATTTTAACCCTTTTACTTACGGAGAGTAAGTTTGGAAAAATTGGTTTATTTGTTTTTCCTATCACAAACAGAGAAGACAGAGGTTTGAGTCTTTTGCCTTCAACACCTAGAGTAATATCATCGTACCCTATACCTCGTCTTCCTATTTGTGAGTTTACTTTCTCATACAACTTCTGTGCATCTTTATAGTTTTTAAGTAAAACTTCTTTTCTGAGTAGATCTTGCCAAAGTACTTTTCTCTCTTTTTGAAAGTATTCTTTGAGAGCTCTTATGTCAGTTGTTTCACTCCTAGAAATTGAAAGCTCTTTTGTTTTGATTTTTAAAGCAGAGGTTAATTCAGAAATTTGCCTTTTTAAAGGATCTATATTATTTCTCCAATATTTTTCTACTCTTTCCCTTTCTTCAAAAATTTTGGCTTTTTCTTGAGTGAGAAGCCTTACTTCTCTCTCATTAAAAGTGAGTCCTTTTTGAATGCTTTCATTTATCTCTTTTAGTTCAATCAGTTCAATGTTAAGTTTAATTGAATCATTATCTACAGATTTAGTACAAGAGGTAGAGTTTGAAATGGATACCTCATCGTCAGTTTCGGAGTCGACTTCTGCCATGCCACAGAACATGGCATTGGTGGTGAATTCATCATCAGAGGTAGAGTCTGACTCGAAGTCCTCCTTGTTTGCTTCAGAATGCCCTTTGTTCGCCATTAGGGATTTTTGCGCATAATATTCAGCCTTCTTTTTGTAAAAAGTTGAGTCCTTCTGTGGGCGATTTTGTCTACTTCTGCATTCTTTTGCGAAATGGCATGGCTTGCCGCAGTTGAAACAACCTTGAGAAGTGTTTCCAGATCGATCGTCGGACTTCTGTTGATCTCCACCTTTCTTTGTTCGGCATTCGTTTGCGTAATGACCAGGCTTACCACATTTGTAGCATTCTTGTGTGTGGCCTACCTTGTCATCTGACCTTTGTCGGTCATTTTCTCTGTAGTTTCTGTCGTTCGACCTCTGTCGGTCACTTCTGTAGTCTGACCTCTGTTGGTCACTTTATTCTTCTCTTCTTCCATCATCTCTTCTATCTCTCTGGTTGTCTCTGCTATATCTGTCATTTCCAAAATATCTTTGGTTACCTTTGAACTCTTTTGTCAATAGAGCCAATGATTTAGCTAATGATGCGAGAGTTATTTCTTCCTCTATCAGCTCGTCTTCTTCGCTATCAACCATTACCATTTTCTTCTTCTCCTTTTTCATCTCCTCTGTTGCTCTCTCATTTCTCGGTCTTTCTTTAGCCTCTGTCGATTTACTAATCAATGCGTATGGTGCAATGGTTAGTGTTTTAGCCTGTGCTATTTGAGGCTCTTGTGCAGCTAGTGTTCCATAGAGATCAGAGAGTGTCCATGAGTCTAGATCTTGGTTTGTTTGTAAAGACATAGATAATTGAAGCCACTCATCATTCAGGCTCTTTAGAAACATGACGTTATTTTCTTCCGAGGTTCTGTGAATGCCAGACTTTCTGCATTTGTTTATGAGAGAGTTGAACCTGTCGTACGTCGTTTGCAGAGATTCTGTTGCAGAGGCTCTGAATGCATGATATTCATTTATGTACTGTGCCCTTCGGTTCTTCTGTGTTTTAGCACCCCCTTCCAATTGTCTTTCTAATTCTTTCCAAAGTTCGTGCGCAGTTTCGCATGCATCTAAGGATTGAAAAAGTTCGTTGGGGATAGCCATTATCAAGATTCTTTTTGTTTTCTGTGCAACTTCATCTTCTGCCTTATCTTCATTTGACCATTCTTCTTTTGGCTTCGGTTTTTGATGTTCAGGGATTTCAGGAGATTCAGCAGTAGCTGGTACACGTGGTACTATTATCATGGGAACAGGAGGAAGGTTGTAAAGATATTGTACTAGATTTTTTTCAGTACCCTCAAAGAAATGAACCATTCTTATTTTCCATTGAGGATACTCATCTCGTAGGAGAGTAGGAGGCTTGGTGAGTGAACCAGCAGTAAAGAAGTTGTTTGTATTTGTCATTGTTAAGGTTATGAAAAGATAGTATGATTAAAGAGTATGAGTCTGATGATCTGGAAAGTTTTCTGGGTTTGAACAGTTCCCAGAGTACACTTTAATGGAGTTTTAACCTAGAAATGAGGAATAGGTTAAAAGAGGAATGATGTCTATCACCAATCTTGTAATAAAGAGGATCACTTGATATTGAAAATCAAGCTTTGCTCTGATACCAATTGTTGGTTCCCGGTTTTCTTATACAAGATTGTCAGATCTATTAGTTCGAGTTTTTGTTTGATGCGGAAGCGTATTTGAAGAACTACTATATATGTTTGATAAATTTAGAACACAATATAAATAAACAGTGAACAGGAAATAATATCTCAAAGTTTTCTGAATATATATATATATCAAGAACAGATTTACGAACAGTGAGTAAGCAAATCTTTAAAACAGATATGACTCTTAAAGTGTTTAAGCTGTGTGTTCTTGTGATGTTTTTCTCTCTTGTTTTTTTTGTTTTTATATTTCTTGATTCTTGATTAGGAAGAACTCAACATGAGTCTTCCTTTTATACTACTCAAAGGGGACCATAAAGCATGAGCTAGTATTCAGAACGGGCGGTATGAATAGTTGGAAGGATGGCATGAATAGTTGGATGTGCTGTATTGCATTTAATGCAGCTGACGTCTATTATGTACTAAGCCCTATTGGGTCCACTCAGATTTTGACACGTTGAAGTTGGACAGGGTACGTTGCCATGCAAGTTGATGAACAGGTCCAGGAACAGTAGCAAGATATTATAAATATCTTTGAAGTCTTTGTTGAAGACCGCAGAGGCTATGTGAAGTGCCACAGAGGTTCTGCGGTTTGGTCCTTAAAAGAGCAGTCTTCACCGGATTCCGAGTCTTTGGTCTTCTTTGCGCGTATTACAGATCTTCTATAGGACGCCTCTTTAGCTTATGTAGCTTCTCGACCTTGATCTCTCGGTAAGTTCGGCAGAGCCTCTGTAAGAGGCTTTCTTCACTTAGCCTATTTTTCACTACTTCTAAATACTTCTATGATTAGGAAGATTGAAGCTAACACCATGCCACAGAACAGGGCGTTCTTCTTTTCTCCTTCGTCAGAGGATGTATCTGACTGCCAGTTTTCTTTATTCACCATAAGTGACTTCTGAGCATAATATTTTGCTTTCTTTTTGTAGAAAGCAGAATCCCTCTGAGGGCGGTTTGATTTGCTCTTGCATTCATTGGCATAGTGGCCTGGCTTACCACAATTGTAACATCCTTGGTTCTGAGGAGCGTTGCCAGCTTTGTCGTCTGACCTCTGTCGGTCACCACCTCTGTCATTCCTGTCATTTGACCTCTGTTGATCTACACCTCTGTCGTTCTTGTCATTTGACCCTTCTCTTCCGTAGCGTTCATTACCAGATTTCTTCTGATATCCTCTGCTGAATTCCCTTGTCAAAAGAGCTAACGATTTACCTATAGAGGCCATAGTTTCCTCCTCTTCTTCCACCACCTCCTCCTCTTCACTATCAACGATCAAGATCTTCTTCTTCTTCTCCTTCTTTTCTTCCACAACTTTCTCCTTCTTCGGCTTCTCTTTAGCTTCTGTAGCCTTACCAACCAGCGCAAGAGGTGCACTGATTTGAGCTTTTGCTTGTGCAATCTGGGGCTCTTGGGCTGCCAACGTTCCATAGAGATCTGACAGAGTCCAGGAGTCTAAGTCCTGATTTGTTTGCAGAGACATAGACAGCTGGAGCCATTCTTCATTGAGACTCTTTAGGAACATGACATTGTTCTCCTCAGAAGTTATGTGGATTCTGAACTTCTTGCACTTGTTGATTAGAGAGTTGAACCGAGCATATGTTGACTGTAGAGATTCTGTCGGCAGAGCTTTGAATGCGTAGTACTCGTTGATGCATTGGGCTCTGCGGTTCTTCTGAGTTTTGCCCCCACCCTCCAGTTGTTTTTCCAGTTCCTTCCACAGATCGTATGCGGATTCACACGCATCTAGGGATTGGAAAGGTCATTGGGTATGGCCATGATCAGAAGTCTCTTAGTCTTTTGAGCAACTTCATATTTTGCCCAATCAGGGTCTGACCACTTGTCCTTGGTCTTTGGTTTCTCGTGCTCAGGGATTTCTGGAGTGTCGTCTGTAGAAGGTACACGGGGTACTGTGATCATTGGTACGAAAGGAGGATTGTTGATATATTAGACAAGGTCTTTGTCAGTACCCTCGAAGAAGTGAATCATTCGTATCTTCCACTGAGGGTACTCGTCTCTGAGTAGTTTGGGTGGCTTGGTTAAAGAACCAGTGGTGAAGAAGTTGTTTGTGTTTGTCATTTTGAAAGAAGATGAGAAATCCAGAAAATAGGGTATGAACAGTAAACTTTCAGAGTATGAAGTGGATGTTTCGAATGGTGTTTATAAGCTTAAAACCTTTGAACAATGCACTAAAATGGAGATTTAACCGAAGTAACAGACTGTAAGTTTACCAAAGTCGAACAGGTCGAGAATGGCAGAAAAATATAGGCTGTTTTGAAATAAGTGAAGAATAGATTAAAATTACTCCAAGAGTCTACCAAAAATCATTGTAAGTGAGGATCTCTTGATATAGAAAATCAAGAACCGCTCTGATACCAATTGTTGGTTCCTGTTTTGCTTAACAATGATGATTCTATCTAATATTTCAAACAAGATATAATGTGGAAGCGTTTTTAACGAACTAAAGGATATAATAAGGTAGAAGAACACACTATATCAAATATGTGAGACGTAAATAACACAGATAAATAGCTCAATAACCCACTGTATATTGATATAAATAGAATACCAAGAACACCGATGATATAATAAGAATTATGTTCTAATGGTGTGTGTGTTGTACAAAGCTTAATGGCAGAACTCAACATGAGTCTTCTATTTATACTACTTCTAAAGGGGACAAGCTCTAGACAAAAAGGACTGAAGGTACAAAGAAACTATTCAGCTACTGTTGCAGGTACTACGTTAATTAAATGCGTCGGCTTCTACTAAGGCTAAGGCCTATCAGAGTTTGACACGTGGAGTTGTCAGGTCACGCCTTGTACGAATGATCTTCAGGATCTTCGTACAGCAGAAATCGTGAGAAGCACGATTGTCCTTGTATAGAGCTCTAGTCTTTTATACCACAGAGGCTCTGTCAAGTATGACAGAGGCTCTGTGGCTTTGTCCGCATTGAAGAGTCTTCTGGCGATTCTTTACTTCGGTCTTCTTGGTTACTCGGCAGAGCCTCTATCGAAGACTTCTATGCTTCGGTCTTCTTGGTGACTCGGCAGAGCCTCTGTCGAAGACTTCTATACTTAGCCTATTTTTCAATACTTCTATAAACAGAAAGATTAGAGCTAATAACCTCCATCAACAATCTCAACTTCAGCAACAGCACCCTGTCCAGCGAAGTCACATCGCTGAAGACAGCGGTTGGTAACCTTCAGGGAGAGGTGTCTTCCTTGAAGACGGATGTCATCACTGCCACCAGCCTATTACAGCAGATCCTCGAGCATCTGAATGCTCCAACTTGTGCTCCATCACATTTCACTCAGACGGATCGCGAAGCCCTTCAACAGATCAGTCCTACTATATCTGGCCTTGAAGACAGAATAGTAGTGATTGAAACTTTCATGGGGATCACTGGCATGGAAGACAGTGATCCAAAGACTACTGATGCTGCTGCTGAAACTGCCATTTCCTCCCCCATCCATCATGTGGAAGAGGGGGAGAAGAATGAAGAAAGTCTTCCCCATAATGTTGAGGGGGAGACAACTGATGCTTCCATTGAAAAACCTCAGGGAGTTGAAACCCCTGAGGGAACCGAGAAACCTCCCTCTAAATTTCAGGGGGAGCAACTCGAAGAGGAAGCTGCACCTGAAGCTGATGCTAATGTCACTGAACCTTATGCCGATGAGGAAGACTCTGAAGAAGAAGAAGAAGAAGAAGAAGAAGAAGAAGACGATGAAGACGTCGATATCGCTGATGACGAACCATCATCATCACCAAAAGATGATGATGATGATGATGACGTCGACTTCTTCGTTCAGCCAATCAAAAGAGCCCCTGCTCTCAAAGGGATAGTCTTCACTGACACTTCAGGGGAGGGGACCAAGAAAACGCCTGCAGCGACCGAAGCCGATAAAGGCAAAAACAAAGGCGGCGCTACAGAAGGAAATCTGATGATCTTGCTTCGAAAGTCAGTTTGTCAGGTACAATATCTTTTCTTCCCTTTCACTGCATCCCTCCTCTATCCCTTCTCAACCTCAGTTCTCCTCTCCATAAAACCTCTATACACTCAACCCTCATTCTTTTTCTATCTCTTTTCTCCTAAATGATCTTACTTAAATGATCGTTATGTCTCAGCTTGTCCTCTCCGCTACTTGAGGATCCAGCTGAAGTTCCTCCTACTGCATCAACAATAATCCCAGTCCCTAGTACTGATGAAATAATCCCAGTCTTAGACTTCACTGAGACTTATGACATTTTTTAAGAAGAACAGGAAGAAGAACCGCTCTCTCACAAGAACAGACCTTCCTTGGTTCCTCAAATACCAAGTGAAGAAGAAACGAAAAAGAGAGCTGCTATGGTTCAGAAACTTGAAGCCCAGCGCCTTGTTCCCCATCACCTAAGGCATTTTACAAACAAAGAAATCGTTGAAGCTCTCAAAGTTGAACAAATCTTCGTTGAACGAAAGAAAGCTGAAGAAAAAGACAGGGAATATGCCCTAGAGCTCGCTCAACGTTCTTTCGAAGACCCAGACTTGAGAAGATTTCCTGTTGCTGCCCAAAAGCAACTGCTGAAGGACGCACAAAAGACTCACCAAGAAAAGACCAAAGTCAATGGCACCACTCTTGAATGGTGTAAGAAGATGTGCCACTACACACAACATCCCTCAAGGATAAAAGTTGTGAATGTCAAAGGAAGATATGCTCTGAAAAATAACATAAAGGTACCGATCGTTAATGTCCAAATAGTCAGAGAAAACGGCCACAACAGAACTGTCTACATGTCAGCCATAAACACTTTTGGTCTCGATGAATGGTTGGAGATGAGAATAGCAATTCAAAGATCCCGCTCAACTTTCAGGACCTATGTCGTACAAGAAATAAACAAACAGATCGATTTGGTTTCCTCAGTGGTTGATATTCCTCGTCCTCCACCAATTCAAAAGAAGAGAGTTGCTCCAAAGAAGAAGACCCCTTCTTCTCCAGGCCCGACATTAAGAAACGAGTCAGGGATTGAAGTCTCCCGTGAAGCTGTTCTTGGCCCCAACCCTGATCTTTCTGGACTCGACGTATCCCTACCTCCTGCTGAAACATTCTACCCTGGCAGAGTACTCAGCAATCCTTATGGTATCTTCTTCTATGACTTCAATGGTCGTAAATGCTTTCAACGCATCTCTGAGCTATACAAAACTCCAATCGAACAACTCAGAGATTTACTATACCGGTGTGAGTACAAACAAAATCTCCTCGGACATCTCCTGAAGCCCCACATCTACCGCGAAGCAAAGAAAAGAAGGGAACAGGGAGTTACAGTCCCTGACTGGATGATTTCAGAGACTGATACTCTTGATGATCTAGTCAAGAAAGAACCTGGTTAGCTGATAGGATTTCCTTGTAATTCTTCTATCTTTATCAGCTTATATCTTTTGTACTTGTAATTATTATTTGTTGCACTTGTAATTTTTCCACTTCCCTTTGTAACTTATACGAAGTTTAAAGAAAAATTTCAGCGAATGTACTTTACTCCATCAGTACTTAAAAGATCCCAGAAAACAGTAAAAGGGACAAATATTTTTTGAGTTCTTTTTATCCTTATGTTTTCATACTTAGCAATTTTCTTTTGTTGCTATGTCATAATCAAATAGGGGGAGATTGTTGATCCAAACCCTCAATGATTTGATAATGACTCTCTGAGAAACACTTAGTGAAAATCATAAGTAGACAATATGTATTAATTTTTTGTCATCAAAGAAAATACTAAGTCTGTTTAGTATCGTTGATGAAAACATATGCTTTAAAATACACATTCAGCGATACTGTTCATCCATAAGACCTGAGCCTGTTCAGTATTGTCGATAATCGCTGATAACTTTAATTGCTTACTTATGATCCCTGAAGACAAGTTTCACGTCAACTATGTTCTACGCTGAAGTTGAAGATCAAGCCCAAGAACCAGCGACAAGTCTACTAATGAACTGATGCGGATATCAGCGAAGCCAAGATTTGTCCACTCAACGTGAAGTTACAAGTAGAAGACTTCAGCGAACGCTGAACTTTATCACTCGCTGATAAAGATCTATTCAGCGAACGCTGATCATGAAGTCTCCCTGCATGTTACTATTGTCTTACCTCCCTTGCACGTCTCCGTACGAACTGTCAGAACGGACATCCCTTTTGTATGTAATCGTACAACAACTCTGATTCTACACTATGCACCATGCGGCTACTAAGATTGTCTACAAAGGTCAAACCATGCAACCAATTAGCTGCTGCCACGTGTAAAGTTGTACAGATATGCATTTAATGCATGCAGTATATAAGAAGAACCCTACTTCAGAAATGAAGTGCTCGGCCATCTTCTTCTATCTACTACTTTGTGTTAGAATATTATACTTAATATTCTTATCTTCTTTCTGTCTTAATTCTAGTGCAAGAAAATCTTAGTGTTCTCTTAACTTGTTTAGATTAGGTTTATTCCTTAATCTTATTCTGCAACAAGTTGTAAATTGTTTGATAAATATTAATAAACAATTTAGAAAAATAAAATTTGTGTAATTGTATTCAACCCCCCCCCCCCTTCTACAAACTTGTATAACCCTTTCGGGACCAACATAGGTATTCACTAAGAAAGGTTCAAGTCCAAAAGACACATTTTCCAATGCATATTATAACTAGCTTGGTGATAGAAACATAAGTTCCATAATATTGCTTATTTTCTATTCAAATGTGGGGTATTATTTGGGTTTGAATAGAAAATGTGGGGTATTGTTGGAACTTAGTTGAGATGTGAGAAACCTTTTCCCACATAGGAGTCAAGGCAAAGTCTAGAACACTTAATATAACCAAACTATAGAGCATCAAATAAATCATTTAATTGATTGGGCTTGGAGTGTGGTGTTCTTGGTGGGCTCTCTTTGACATAAATATATATATATATATATATATTAAATGTCAAAGATAGGGTCTTGGGCCTTGGGGCTCTTAGGGTCTCGATGGGGTCGAGATTCAACGATTGAAGAACGTGTGTGGTTGTGCATATAGGGGCTGGCGCGACTAGAGCCGCGAGAGAGATCGCGCAGAACACTGGAATCTCGTGGAACAGAAGTCGGCGCGAGTTGCGGGGCAGCTTGAGCCGCGCCATGAGGCGCGTAGGCCTTTGTTGGTTTCAGCAAACAGAATGCGGCGCGGAATTCTGACGATTTTTGGGTTTTCTCTTCTTCTCGTTCCATCTCCAAACATTATATGATTCGATAGATTCAAGTGTAAACTTGAATACGATTGTTGTATCCTCTAAACGGACGCTATACCGGCGAAATTTCTGTCTTAGGACACTTCTTCACGTGCAGGCCTCAATTGATTTCATTATCTCTGAGAATCTACATATCAAGTAAGATTTAATTGTTGTTTTTCGTTTGATTGTTTGTGTATGATGTAAAACAAAGATTTTACACAATAATTTCTGTTCTTCTCTTCTATTTATGTCCATTTATATACATAATCAATATATGTGATTGATTACTCCTAACAATCTAAGACAGAAATTTTGTAAGGAGCGATGGATCAATCACAGTTGATGAAAAGTCTTGTGGAGAAACCCGAGAAATTCAAGGGTTCGGACTTCCGACGATGGCAACAAAAGATGTTGTTCTATTTGACAACTCTTCGCGTTGCCAACGTATTCACTGAGGAAGAGCCACCGGCAAAGCCCCCGGTAAGGGCGGACGGTGCTGCACCGTCGCAAAAATGTTTAAGTCATTTTTGACAAAATCTTACCGTTCTATATGGTGCAAATTTTGTGAGATTGCCTTAGTTTTAAGTTTATTATGTTGTTACTTACATTGCTCATTACATGTTCATTGAAAGAAAATATTCATTTGAAGTCATTGAGTTGATGTTGTTGTATAATATATTTTATTATCTAAGTTAGCTTGGTTGTTACCAATAAGAGTTACTACCAACTAATTTATCAAGCTTCTGATTTACATTCTCTTTTTTTTTTGCCTATAAGTGATAGTATTGTACCTAAGCTTACTGCACAATTTAAGATTTTGTCACTTGTATGATGTAAATTAGGTAGTATCCAGATGAAACGCAAGTTCGAGATCATAAGTTTGTTTATGGAGCTTAATGTGCTTTAGCTTTAGTTGCTTAAATTGTTTATACAATTAAGTTGTGTTATAGTATTTGATTGTATTTTCCTTCCCATACAATTTTTTTGGTAAAATTTGTTTGTCGGTTTTTTTGTTTATATTGATTAGTTTTGAAAACAAATTTGACAATGAGGATTGGTTCTAATTGTTTCTTACATCCATTTTTCTTTAAGTTGTTTCAATATAATGTAATAGCATTAATCTAACGTGGGTACAAATATAGTAAGTTTTATAATATCTTGAAAATTTTTGATAATTTGAAATTGAGTAAATCTTAGGGGCCGTTTACCAGACGCTTACCCAGGTAAGCGTTTACCAATAAATTTAACACTATCGCTTTCTTACCGGGTAAGATTATAGTCCACCAAATCCGTTTCGTATGCAACAATTCGTCCGGTAAGCGTTAACCGTGGTAAGAGTCGTCGTCCACACTTACCGGGTAAGACTCTCGGTCCTTGCATTCGCTCTTACCGGGTTAGATTTTTGGTCATTATCATATTAATCCGGTAGGTAATGTGACATGGTAAGCGTTTGCTCGGGTAAGCGTTTGATAAACGACCCTTTAATGAACCTTTTGCATTCCGCCGCATTGTGTGGGTACTCAACTAGTTTATTATTAATATCTATCATATAAGTATGTTTAATTAATAATTTTTAATTAATTCTAATTACTATAACTTAATATTTATTTGTAACTAAAAATAATAATTTTTAGTTAATATTAACCAAGGTTATAATTGAAAAATGTGTCAAAAAAAATTTCATAAGCTGCTCCAAGTATAAACTAGCTTATTATTGTCAAAAAAAATATGCCTAAGATATTCCTACCTTCCACCGTCGGATTGTTTTTGAGGATGAGTTCCAAAGCTTGTTCTTTCTTGGTTGGAAAACTAGACTTATGTAATGATTTATATTTACCGGGAAAAAAAAGTTTTGTAACTATGAAATCAAATTAGTAGCCAACTAAGGCCATCAGTACCGCTGCGGGTACCGACTCGGGCTCGGGCTCGGGCTCCCCCGGGTTCCAGCGGGCTGTGGTACGCCACATGCGGGCTTGGGGCTCGGGCTCGGGCTGCGGGTTTGAAAACCCGAGAAACCCGAACGACTCCAACGGCTCCTTTGTTGTTTTTTAATTTTTTTTTTAAATCTTGAAAATAAATAAACTCCCAACGGCTATTTTTTAAAAAAAAAATTATTTTTTATTTCCAATTTAATCACACTATATATATTAATCCAAACCTCTTATTTTTTCACACCAAAATCTCTCAAACTCTCTCAAACTCTCTCAAATTTCATCATGAATCCAAACAAAACACCTACATCCCGTCGTAACCGACCGGATACACCGCAACCGCAAGAAGACCCGGAGCTTGGTTTTCAAGCGTTTGCACACCAAGGTTATCATCCGCACTTTTCGCAACCAATTCCGCCACAATTTTCGCAACAATTTTCGCCACAAAATCCGCCACAATTTTCGCAACAATATCCGCAACAATTTTCGCAACAATATCCGCAACAATTTCGCCAACAATATCCGCAACAAATTCCTTACCAACTTACCCGTCCCGGTTTGATTGAACAAGGTTTTACTCCGGCCAACTACAATTTTCCTTCACCCGCAATCAATCTCGCCGACGATATTGTTCCGGAAACCCAACATTCTAGCCCACACACACCACAATCCATCTACACACAACCATCAAACCCGGAACCATCAAACCCGAGACCAACGAGAAAAGGAAAAAACAAACAATATGAAAATAGAGCCCCCAAACAGATGTGGAGTAAAGAGGAGGAACTCGCGTTAGTGTCGGCGTGGGTTGACGTTTCGGAGGACCCCGTTATCGGTAACGCACAAACCGGTGGTAATATTTTTATTGTTATTATTATTATTATTGTTATTATTATTATTATTATTATTATTATTATTAATATTATTATTATTCTTGTTAATATTCTAATACTTGAATTTACATAAATGTAGAAAGTTTTTGGACCCGAATCGGGAAAATGTTCTTTAGTTTGATGGGTCGCGCCAATTATAGAACAACTCATCAACTCAACACCAAGTTCAACGACCTCAATAAAAAAATTAATGTTTTTGGCGGCATCTACAACAACTTGGTCAATAATAGATCAAGCGGAATGAGTGAGGCCGACATTTCACGAACGGCACACGAACGGTACCAAGCACAACAAGGGTTTGCTTTCACTAACGAACAAGCTTGGGAAGTCCTACAAAAATGTCCAAAATGGGGAGTCGTTCCAACGATGACGACAACTTCATCGCGGGGTTCAAAACGTACCAAACCTTCCGATGATGACGATGACGACAACTTCATCGAGCAACTTCAACGACCCATCGGGAGAAACAAGGCAAAAAAACATCAACGAGTAATACGAGCGGGTCGAATACGAACGAAAGTGTTACTCAGTTGTTGACGACGTTCAACGAGAAGATTGATGATACAATGCAGTACAAAATGAAAAAACTCGAACTCGAACAACAACAGTTGGAGTTTAAACGAGAACAGTTGGAACTCGAACGAGAAAAGCGATATGAACAAGACTTCGAGTTTTTCATATCCCCGCATGATCACCTTTCGGGAGACGTTTTGAGGGCTACTTTAGCGAGAAAGGAGAAAATTAGAAAATATCATAATTTTTATTGTTTTTTATTTTGTAATTTTTAATTTTTTAATGAATGATATGAATTTTTATTTTTATTATTTATCTTATTTTTATTTATTAAAAAATATATAAATATTTTTATTTTGTTAAATAATTAAATATATAAATAAAAGAATTAAAAAAAATGAGATGACAAGAGGGCTTGAGGGTAGCGCTACGGGTCTTTAGGGCTTGAGGTGAGGGTTAGGAGAAAAGCTGATGTAGCGCTGATGTGGCATTGAGGGCTTGAGGGCTTGCGGTACTGATGGCCTAAGCAATTATCTATACTACCTTATGAAAAGGGAATGGTAGTTATTTTTCAAGAATCAGTTTTTCAACACGTATCACTTTTTAAGCTATATGTACAACTTTTAAGCTATTATTAAAAATACATAATCATAATTTAACTAAAACATATTAATAAATGCATTTTTTTGCAAATATAATATTACAATATTCTCGTCAATAATTTCAAAATAAATTTATTATTGAATATTTTTTTAACTTAATAACATTGTGAAATATCATAAATACGTATCAAGATTTTTCAAGAATGACGTACTGAGATTTTTTTTAAATTTGTACATTTTACGCTCTTATCTATATTTATCTATTATACTTCTTTAAAAGTAATTTCATTTACGTTTATTCTTGAATTTTTAAGAAGTACAAATCTCAATACATCATGTAGAAGTTTAAAAGCTTTAAAACCTCCAACGTTCAACATGATAATTAAAAATAAAATTATTTTTTATTTTTAAATTACATTTTATACCATTATAATTAGTTATTTAATTTATTTTATATCCCTTATTCTTTTATTGTTCATGGTACATTATTATCATATCAACATACATAAACTAAAATACATTAAACAAATATGTTTTTCTTTTTTATAAATTATACAATTATAACCGTTCATCAAAACCTTCAAAATGAGCATAAATGTTATGAGTTTGAAGACCCCACCCACTATCGAACGAATATTTTTCAAATTTTTTGACCAATTAACCATATTGACCATTAATTTTATACATCTGATATGCGATCTAAAGACGAATAAATATGAAATGAAACAAAATTATTTTTTTCGAATTCTCGGCTTTAGATTCAAGATACTTCGCGCCGCATCGCACGTGGGTACATATCTAGTCATTAGAGAAATACGATTTAAATTTTGGGTTTTCCAATTTTAAGATATTATTGTTTTATTGGTGAGTGAACAAAATTTATCATTAATTTTTATTCTTGGTGATTAGCTTTTTGTGGATTTTAGGAAGAAGAAAAAAAAATATGTTTCATGGATAAACAATTATACCGTACATAAAGTTAAAATGGTAATTTTATATAAGGCAGACTATCCATTCATAATATTTATCAAACAATCACTTGTCATTCAACACCAACTTACATATATGTACCAAATTATTTAGCAACTGAAACAACCCCTTACTTGGTTAGATATGCTTTTTGTTATGCAAATTTGTGTTGTATTTCTTCTTCCAATATCTTCTTCATACTTTGTACCTTCTATGGTTGTTGTTTTTCTATTGGGAAACTCTAAAGTATTTGTTGTTAATAGTTGTTTTGTTAGCCAACGATTTTTTAGTTCTACTATTTGTGTATTTTTGGGATCTGTATGTTTTCGTAGGTCATTTCATCTAAGTTGTTGTCCTTGGTTTTACATTAAACAGTGTTTATAGATGAAATCATATTGAAAGTTTTGTACTAAATATCTCGAACATCGTTAGACTTAGGGGTATTCATGTATGAAAATTCATTGGATTTAGGGTTCGATCTAATCCAATCATCTACCGAATGTTGGATTTTGCCATATAATCTACTCTAATTAACATTGGACAAACTGACTTGATCCATTCAATGGATAAATTGATTAGATTGGTTACATCTATTAGATATTACTATTTATTATCCATTATATCAGACTTGATCCATCCAATAATTTGTCTAATCTTCAACCAATTAGTCCACCTTTTCAACCGATTTTTCGTTTATTTTCCTTACTTCTTAATACACTACACAAATATTGAATAAAAACATCATAAAAGTATATATATATATATATATATATAGAGAGAGAGAGAGAGAGATGGATAATAAATTGTAAACCTCTAAATGTGTGTAAACTTTGGATTTTATAGGTTTTCTTGATGAAATTGTTTTATGAAATTGTTTATTTTGATGAAAGTGTTTCATATCATTCATTTATTGATAAAATTGTTTCATATATTTGTGTTTTTTATGTAAAAACGATAAAGTTTCATCAAACTGAGAAAATATATGAAACAATTTCATAGGAAACTTCATAAAAAACACAAATATATGAAACAATTTCATCAAAATAAACAATTTCATCAAGAAAACGTATGAAATCCAAAGTTTACACGATTTTTTTTACAAAATATGGGGCATCTATATATATATATATATGTGTGTGTGTGTGTGTCAACAAAAAGGTTGAGAACCTAAGTATTAAATGATTCATCTGTGCTTCACTAATAAACCCAATATATATATATATATATATATATATATATATGAGGAAGGATCATGCGAGAAGTAAAACATTATGCGAGAATGCGAGAAGTGTGATATCATATATAATTACATGACGTGTGGATGTGTTTAATCATATGTGAATAAACGTTTATGCATTGTCAATGTAACCTATGCTTAATCATATATGATTAAGCTTGTGTATCATGTATGATAACACACTTCTTGCATTCTCGCATAAGGTTTAGCTTCTCGTTTGAACCTGTCCCAATCATATATATATATATATATATATATATATATATATATATATATATATATATTTGAAGCTGCATATGTAAAATCACATTTGCTTACCTACCTTTTACCAAATATGTGAATCCATGTTTTCTTTTACCAGAGAATATTCTCAACTTTTTTGTCTTTCTTGAACATACATATGTGTGTGTAGTAACTTGCTAGTAGTTGGATGATTAGATAGTAACTGAATAGATAATTTTAACAAAATAATAATTAATAATTTAAATTGTAAAGTTTTCTTATTTATGAAATAGATGAAATATAAATTTAATCTTTATATAACCTACAAAAACATTTTTAGAATTGTTATATTTGGCTTTTGATCGGCTAAATCTATTTAATATAATAATTAATAACTAATTTTAATTAATAACTATAATTATTTGACAATCATAAACTAGTTTTTTCGAAATACATCATTTGGATGGACATAAGTTTTTTTGAAAAACCTCGTTTAAAGGCTGAGAAGCTTATTGAAATAAA
Source organism: Saussurea involucrata (assembly GCA_033807775.1). Taxonomy (NCBI): domain Eukaryota; kingdom Viridiplantae; phylum Streptophyta; class Magnoliopsida; order Asterales; family Asteraceae; genus Saussurea; species Saussurea involucrata. The sequence continues at coordinate 19,944,100 of CM066326.1, forward strand.
AAACTAGCATAGTTGGAATTTTAGAATCAAGGGATTATTGAAACGCTATTACAATTAAATTTTGGGGCATATTTAGAAGAAAGCGGCGAAAAGCTCGAGAAAATTTTTGAATGGTGATTCCAATTAGTTTCAATAAGCTAGCTTACTAACTACCTATGATAATCCAAACAAGATTTTTCAATAAACTCAAAATAAGCTAGCTTATAAGCTTGTTAATGGTTGTTAAACATGATCTTAACAAAGTTAGTAGGGGCGGATCATATCCGAGCAAAAATGCAAACCACGATGGCTAACCTGAAGTGAAAAAACTGTACGAATCAAAAGTGAAAAAGCATGTGAACCAAATTTGTACTTCACTAGAAAATAAATTAAAAACATGTCTTGACTAGGGGTGTTTAAAACAACCGTTAAACCGTTGAAATCAAGTTAGAGCGGACCGCTTTTGGCGGTTTGAGTGGTCTGACGGTCCGGTCCGGTCTGAAAAATAGTCAAACCGCTTGGTCCGATCTAGTCTGCAGTTTGGATGTTTTTTGAGCGTTTTGGACCGAATCAACCATTAGAAATACACATATATTGATTATATTTAGTTGCATGTTGTAGGCTAAACTTTTATGGCCCAATTAAAAAAAGTTGGTTAAAAACATTTTGTTTTTGGTTTTCGTTTCAATTGACCACGTTATCTAAATTGACAAAATTCCGAAATATGTCAAAAATCAAATCTAAATTTTCAAATCATTGTTCACTTTGCTCGGTATTTATTTAGAATTCCAACTATATATACCATGCCACACCTATACCATCGCTATCGTCATGCCTTAAATAACCGTTATGACTTATGAGTATCACAGCATCCACACGCGTCTTGCAAGAGCTCATGCAAGATGACATGGCATGACATGTGTCTTGCAAGGTCTTGCAAGACTACCAAGACCTTACACAATTAGCAAGGTCTTTCAACCAATATAATATATTAAACAAAATCATTTATTAATTTAATTAGTTAGTTTGTTTGTTTAAGTATTAGTTATTATTAATATGTTTATTAAATGTAATTCATTTATTAGTTTATTTGAACATTATTTTTATTAAAATTTCTTACCCACGCTTTATTTTTAAAAAAATGATACTTTTATGCAATGTTTTTTATTTAAACTGCTAAATTAAAAGTACATTGATATAAAAGTTACAAAAATACAAATACTAATAGATAAACGTACACAAACATCAAAAAAATTACATAAGTAAATACAACATAAATATTACATCATCATTCGTTTAATTAAATTATATTTACACAAAATATAGTAAAAGAAAACAAAAGTAAAATTTTAGTTATCTATATTTTATACTTAATTTATTAGTTCTATTATAATTTATATTATTTATATTATAATTTATTAGTTTAGCAATATAGCATGCCTTTTAAAATACTAAAAAAGACATCGAAATAACAATGCTTCTTTTCTAAATGAAACGTTACTTAACACACATATTATAAAGAAAATTGCCACCTTTCATTTAAAATATATTCTTTATAAATTAATAATTCAAAGAAAATGTCATTTGTATATGTCTCAATTATTTTATTGCTATTATTTCGTTTTAATACCAACAAATAAAAGTCAAATATAATTAAAATCAACTTTATTGAATTTGATATAAAAATGGGTTGGTCGGTTTGGTTACAATAAACAAGGCAGCCACCCCTAACTACTACTTGATAACATTTTTTTTTCTTTTTTTTTCTTTTTAAAATCAAAACATCATAATCAGATTTACAAGTAAAATTTGTCTTGTAACGATTGGTTGAACACAGACAAAAAGACGAGGGACATAAAAATAGGGATAATAGAAGATGAACATATGAAAACATTAATGTCAGTGATCCTCAAACCCTTCAATATTGGGTAAGGTGCCACCACATAACAACGTCAACCTAAAATCCTCTATACTTTTCTTTTAAATCTAAGTGAGGAATCACCCTCATGTAAAGATTCTCTTGTTTGCATTTGGGACTGTATATGATCTAACGGATGACTCTCAAGAAAGTTAACAAAATGGTGGCCTTTTCAGACGTAGAATGGCTACAAATGTTAAACTGAAAGAACCAATTTTAAGGAAAAGTGTAGAATATTTGGATAAAACTATTACCTTCATGGACCTATTCGTATAGATGTACGTAGGAAGTCGAATATGCATACTCAATGATGGAAACATCTCCTCATTCAGAGGAAAGTCTTATGTGTTATAAGTGAGATTAAGATTGATGGAAGCATCAAATGTTTTACAATATTACAAGTTCAAATTTTGGCATTGACACTACAATTAACCATCAAAATGACACACATACTCCAAAATCACAAAGTTAGGGAGCATTTTCGGAGTCGCTAGAAAGGTAACAAATTTAGATTCAGATATAGATAACGAATGAACTCTTGCAATTGAAGACAATGACGAGACAAAACAACCAAACAAAAGCAGCAATGCATGGGAATAAAAAAACAGTGATAGAGCAAAAAACAGGGACATCTTAAGGCGTATTTTTTTTTTTGTAAATCAAAAGTAGATCTTAGTTTAATTTCAGGAGAACTCAACTAATTCTTTCTCTCCTACAACCTTGTTTCATTTCTTTACCTTCGGTCAGAAATGTCGGGTTGCTGTCAGGCTAGCTACAATATATAAATGACTACTACTAAACAAAGACGATAAAAAGACCATGTTATAGTAGGTACTTGTAAATAGGGCATAGGGGTGTTCATCGATTGAAATTTAATCAACTTAGAGAGCATTATAAACCATGCTTACTTTTGGGTAAATCATAGAAGTAACAATTTGTCTATTAATTAGGTTGGTTGACTTACAAATCTTTCACTTGCCATTATTTCTATGTAACTATTTCTTTTTCTAGCATCTTGCTAGTTTTATAAAATACCGTCGTTCAAAAAAAACTTTAGAAATCATCCAAACCATTTAATGTTGGATTTTGCCAATCTATCCACTTCAATTAACTTTGGATAATCAATCCAATTCAATAGATGATTGGATTAGACTAGTCCATCAATTAGATATTACTATTGGTTATTCAATTGGATCATGTTGGATCTATCCACCATTTTGATCGAATTATTCACCCATTTCATCAAATTATGCATATCTATGTATATATATAGGGTTAGGTTCCAGTGAGAATTTGAGGTTAACATGAGAGGTGGTTATCTGAGAAATGGAAGGACATTAGGATGAGATGCACCGAGATGCACATAATCAATTCCCTTCTAAGCCGCAATTCATAGGAGGGCATTTTATTAAAAGTGATCAACGGTTCGAATCCACTTCTTATGCTTCTCACGTTAACGTCAACTTCTCACACGATCCTTCACCTATATGTATATGTAGTCGCGTTCAAACGAGAATGATACATATTTAAGAGAATAAAAAACGGTCGAATCACATGTGATTTTACACATACATCACGTACAAAATCCTATGTGATTCACACGACTTTGCCCGCGGCCTAAAGAAACAGCCAAAGTCGCCCACACATCTTTTTTGATCATTGATGTAAAATCACATGTAATTTTGCACGTGATTTGGTTGTTTTCGTATCATCTTAAGTAGTTAGTATTCTCGTTTGATCTTCCCTCTATTTATATACACATGGTCAGGTTCACGGGAAAAGTTAAATAAATGGAAAACCAGATAACCACGAAAAAAAGGGATGGAAAAGTATATGAATGTGGACGTCAAATTAACAAGGAAAATATGATTTTTTGTGTAGTTTATTTCGTTTGAATTTTGATCTTATTTCGTATTTTTTTAGATCTAAAAATAGGGGGCGGGAGATTTTTAATTTAAAAATAATCTAACGGACTACTTTTCAATTTTTCATTTATTTAACATTTTCCCTTGAAACTTTATATATATATATATATATATATATATATATATATAGCCATAGGTTCAAATGAGAAATGCTAAGTGTGTGAGAAATAGAGAAGTAATCCTAGCCATTCATACGGTCAAGATCGGATTTGATTGGTCAAGAATTGCAGCTTTGACTAGTCAAAAGTTGTGGCTATTCCAAAAATAGAAGGAAATTTCGTAACTTTTACAAATACACGGGAAAAGTTCATATTTGTGAATCTCTGTGAATCACAAATGAACTATAAGTTCATATGTGAACCCGTGTAATTCACATATGAACTTTGTTGGTCCCGTAGGGGTTCTATAAGGTGAAAGTTTGTAAAGGTGGGGGGGAGAGTTAAATACAAACACAAATTTTACTTTTCTAAATTGTTTATTGAAAAATCAAATTACAATTTACAGTTTGTTGCGGAATAAGATTAAGTAAAACCTAATCTAAACAAACTTGAGAATCACTAAGTTTCTTGCACTAGAAATAGAAGAGAAAGGATAATTTTTCTACTAGCACTTAGAAGTTCAGGACCCTTCAAAATGAAGGATGTTGCTCCTATTTATAACTTATGCATTTAATGCATGGCAGGAGCACTTTACACGTGTCAGATCTTCATTGGTCGCATTCTGACTTTTATCAAAGACATGCTCTTGGCCGCATGGTGAACAGTGTAGGTGGCAGAGTGGTTGTACGATTATGGACAAAAGCAGGTTTCCTTTTGTACCTTCGTACTTTTATGCAAGAGGATAAGACAAACAATTCTTGAACTGCAAGCTTCATGATCAGCGATCGCTGATGGGTTCTTTCATCGGTGAGGCCTGATAAAAGTCAGTTATCACTGAAGCCTTGTTCAGAGTCATCGCGCGTTGTAGATTTGTCTTGGTTTCACTGATTGCCACTTCAGATCATCAGTAGACTTGTTCTTGTTCATCAGCTTAGTCTTCGATGTCAGCGATGAACTCTTTGGTCGCGAGGCTTGTCTTCGGGTATTAAAATAACACTTTTACATAGGAAGCTATCAGCGATAACTGAACATACTTAGCATATTATCGTTGATGGCAAAACACTAATACATATAGATGTTACATGTAATTTTCACTAAGTATTCTATGAGTCGTCATCAAATCACTGAGAGAGTTTGATCAACAATCTCCCACTATTTAATGATGACAACGCAACATGAGAAAATTGCTAAGTGTCAAAACATAAGGATAAAAAGGACTCATAAAGTGCGTGTCCCATTTACTATGAGGGATCTTTTCTAGTACTGATGGAGTAAGGTACTTCATTGGAAACTTTTATTAATTCGTAATAAGTTTACAAAAGAGAATTTGAATGTTACAAGTACAAGTGAAAACAATATAAGTACAAAAAGTAGAGAGCTGCTAAATTACTAGAAGAATAATGAGGAAATCTATCAGCTAGAGTGGTTCATCTTTTATCAGATCTTCGTCGTATGAGTCTTCTTCTGTAACCATGAAATCGGGTATCTTTTCTCATCTCTGTCTTCTAGCTTTGCATTCTTTGTAGATGTGAGATTTGATGAAGACACCGAACCTTGTCATATCGCACCAGTACAGAAGATCTTTGAGATGGGCAAGGGGGCAGAGACTAATTTCAGAGTGTAGAAACCAGGATTGATCTTACAACCAATTAAACAATCAAGAACACAATTAAACAGTAGAATAATAGAGAATTGATGCAAAAGACTTTGTATTCATTGAAGAACAGAGAACAGATCTAGAGAGAGAATCTCTCAAAGATTACAAAGATTGAATACGAAAGTGATCCAAAAGTTAGTTAGCTTTCAGTTGCTAACATCTATATATACTGTAACGGAAATGCTAAAGCTACAGTACATTTACAATACAATCCTTTAGAACAATGACACGTGTTCTAATATGCTAGCTAATAACTGAAATTACATTAAATGAAAATGTCTAAGACATAAGTTCTGAACCACATGTTCAGAACTTCTGAACATTCTTCTGATTGAGCGTCTTTAGAATCTATACTTGAGCACTTGACATTTTCATCTTCACATTCAGAACTTCTGAGTCTTCTTATCACAACTTACTGTTAGCTCCAATCTTTCTGTTTATAGAAGTATTGAAAAATAGGCTAAGTATAGAAGTCTTCGACAGAGGCTCTGCCGAGTCACCGAGAAGACCGAAGTAAAGAATCACCAGAAGACTCTTCAATGCGGACAAGGCCACAAAGCCTCTGTCATACTTGACAGAGCCTCTGTGGTATAAAAGACTAGAGCTCTATACAAGGACATTCGTGCTTCTCACGATTTCTGATGTACGAAGATCCTGAAGATCATTCGTACAAGGCATGACCTGACAACTCCATGTGTCAAACTCTGATGGGTCTTAGCCTTAGTAGAAGCCGACGCATTTAATTAACGTTGTACTAACAACAGTACAAGAATAGTGTTTTAGTACCTTCAGTCCTTGTTGTCCAGAACTTGTCCCCTTTAGAAGTAGTATAAATAGAAGACTCATGTTGAGTTCTTCTATTAAGCTTTGCACAATACACACACCATTAGAACAGAATTCTTGTTATATCATCGGTGTTCTTGGTGTTCTTATTTATATCAAATACAGTGAATCATTGAGTTATTTATCTGTGTTATTTACACTTCACGTATTTGATATTGTGTGTTCCTCTACCTTACTATATCTTTTAGTTTGTTAAAAACGCTTCCGCATTATATATTGTTTGAACTATTGGATAGAATCATTATTGTTAAGCAAAACAGGAACCAACAATTGGTATCAGAGCGGTTCTTGATTTTCTATATCAAGAGATCCTCACTTACAATGATTTTTGGTAGAAACCTGGAGTAATTTTAACCTGTTCTTCACTTATTTCAAAACAGTCTATGTTTTTCTGCCATTCTCGACCTGTTCGACTTTGGTAAACTTACAGTCTGTTACTTCTGTTAAATCTCCATTTTAGTGCATTGTTTAAAAGGTTTTAAGTTTATAAACACCATTCGAAACATCCACTTCATCTTCTGAAAGTTTACTGTTCATACCCTATTTTCTGGATTTCTCAACCTCTTTCAATATGACAAACACAAACAACTTCTTCACCGCTGGTTCTTTAACCAAGCCACCCACACTACTCAGAGATGAGTACCCTCAGTGGAAGATACGAATGATTCACTTCTTCGAGGGTACTGACAAAGAACTCGTCTACTATATCAACAACCCTCCTTTCGTACCAATGATCACAGTACCCCGTGTACCTGCCACAGACGACACTTTAGAAATCCCTGAGCACGAAAAACCAAAGACCAATGACAACTGGTCAGACCCTGATTGGGCAAAATATGAAGTTCCTCAGAAGACTAAGAGACTTCTGATTATGGCCATCCCAAATGACCTCTTCCAATCCCTAGATGCGTGTGAATCAGCATACGATCTGTGGAAGGAACTAGAAAAACAATTGGAGGGAGGGGCCAAAACTCAGAAGAACCGCAGAGCCCAATGCATCAACGAGTACTACGCACTCAAAGCTCTGCCGACAAAATCTCTACAGTCTATGATCGATTCAACTCTCTAATCAACAAGTGCAAGAAGTTCAGAATCCACAGAACTTTTGAGGAGAACAATGTCATGTTCCTAAAGAGTCTAAATGAAGAATGGCTCCAGTTATCTATGTCTCTGCAAACAAATCGGACTTAGACTCCTGGACTCTGTCAGATCTCTATGGAACGTTGGCAGCCCAAGAGCCTCAGATTGCACAAGCAAAAGCTCAAATCAGTGCACCTCTTGCGCTGGTTGGTAAGGGTACAGAAGCTAAAGAGAAGCCGAAGAAGGAGAAAGCTGTGGAAGAAAAGAAAGAGAAGAAGAAGAAGATCTTAATCGTTGATAGTGAAGAGGAGGAGGTGGTGGAAGAAGAGGAGGCAACTATGGCCTCTATAGCTAAATCGTTAGCTCTTTTGACAAGGGAATTCAGCAGAGGATATCAGAAGAAGTCTGGTAATGACAAAAACGACAGAGGTGTCGACCAACAGAGGTCGAATGACAGGAATGACAGAGGTGGTGACCGACAGAGGTCAGGCGACAAAGCTGGAAACGCTCCACAGAACCAAGGATGTTACAATTGTGGTAAGCCAGGCCACTACGCAAATGAATGCAGGAGCAAATCAAACCGCCCTCAGAGGGATTCTGCTTTCTACAAAAAGAAAGCAGAATATTATGCTCAGAAGTCACTTATGGTGAATCAAGAAAACTGGCAGTCAGATACATCCTCTGACGAAGGAGAAAAGAAGAACGCCCTGTTCTGTGGCATGGCAGAGGTCAGCTCCGACTCCGATAGTGAGGTATCCACTTCTGACTTTTACTCTAATCAAGCAGAAGTTGATTTGCTTAAACTAAACATTGAATACACATAACTTAAAAAGGCCTGCGAAAGTATTCAGAAGAAGCTTACCTTCTTTGAGAGAGAAGCTAGACTTCTCACTCAAGAAAAGGCTAAAATCTTTCAAGAAATGGTTTGAAAGAAAAGATTTATGAACTCAAGAAGCTAGACTTCTTACTCAACAAACACCTAAATCCTTTGAAAGAAAAGATTTCTGAACTTAACTCTGCCTTAAAAACAAATTCTAAAGAACTTATGGACGTTGAGAGCGACAGAATGAATATTCTAGCTCTTAAAAATTATTTTCAAAAGGAAAGAGAAGTCCTCTGTCAAGATTTACTCAGAAGAGATCTGTTAATTAAGAAATATCAAGATGCACAGAAGGTGTACGAGAAAATTAATACACAAATATGGAGACGGGGAATTGGCTTCTGTGATATAGATCCATACACCAGAAACAAAAGAAACAAGTCTATGTCGTCTCTATTTCATATTGGAAGTACATGAAAACCCGATTTTCCAAATTTACTCTCTGTAAGCAAAAGGCGAAAAGTTTCTGGTAAACCTCACATAAGGAAACCTCTGAAGATGGTAAATGTGTGGTTTGAAAACACAGATCTACCATCATCAGCCTCTGTCAAAAGGGCCTCCAAACCTAAGAAATATCTGAAAACACAAGATCAGATAGGAATCTTTAAGTTTGGTGAACCCGAGATGTCACACCCCGCTAAAGCGGAAACACGGGATATGCAGCTCAAGTTTCATAGCAAAAGTTACAAGATCACATCAACCATCAAAATACATTCAAAATGTTAAAACCTTGTCTTTTACAATCGTTTTTACGAAAGGGGAAATGAACATTAATAAAAGATAGAAAATAAAGCTTCATCACGTGTAGCCTTCCTAGATCCCAACCTTAAAGACGTTCTCCTGAAAAGCATGTCAATAAAAAGGTCAACTAATGCACTAGTTGGTGAGATCACAGGTTTAATGAGTACAACATTGTTTATCATAGCAAAATAGTTTAAATCCGCACAAGTGGATAAGTCAAAGTAGTTGAATCCATATAAGTGGATAAATCAACCGGTTATGAAAAACTTGCTCATGGTAATAGTATGTATTATGTTTAAGTTGTGAGCCCGTTACCCGACCTATATGACGGCAGCCCCAGCGCATGTTCTATCACCAACAATGCGTACGGAAAACAATAATTATGCACTCAAGCAAGCGCGACTTGTGAGTGGGGTGTCAACCAAATAACGTTATTCATAATTACCAACGGCTCACACTCGTGAGTTAAACGGGTAACGTAAGTTAAACGGGGACTTACGTATGATAGAGAGAAAGCTCAAACTTACAACACGCGTAAACCATACATACTATAGAGCATAAATGAGTATATCAAAGTTTACGTTTTCAATAAAACAAGTAAACCGGTGCGTAAAAGTAATTGTAGTAACGACATGCTTTTCACCCCAAAATATGTAAAACATTGAAAAAGGGGTTGTGATAACTCACTTGATAAGCAGTAGTGTCCGGGAATCTCCCACAAGTACCTCAAGATGATCCTATTTCGAACCTATGAACGCAAGGTCACTAGTAAGTTTTTGCCTCGAGGGTTCGGTACTAATTATCCAAATCGTCATAAAATGCCTTGTTGTGTTTTAATATTATAAACGTAACAAATATATATACTTTGTTCTCGTTGGATTAAAGTTTCCGCAATTTCGTCACAATAAGTAACGAAAAGGGTTTAAAGAACGTATATATATATATATAGTACATATATATATATAAACCGAAATTTTATCGTAAAAACGATAAAATTAAGGGTTTTAAATGTAAAGACAAGTATTTAAAGTGCATAAATATAAATGTATAATATATATGTATATTCCACAATTTCATCATAAACTGATGAAATGGGATCAACAATATATAAATTGTAAAAATATATATAAATATATTATATATATGTATATTCCACAATTTCAACATAAAATGATGAAAAGGGATGAATAATAAATAAATTGCATAAGTAAGTAAGATGCATAAATGTATATAAATATAAGATATACATATATATTCCACTATTTCATCATAAAATGATGAAATGGGATTAAAAGTTAGTCCTTAATAATAATAAGAAATTTGTCCTTTGCTGTCCAGATTTTGGTGTCACTTTGTGTCCATCTTTGGGTAACTTCCAGGTATATTTAGGTCAAGATATTTTATGTCCAAAGGGTTTAATGAGTTATAAAACTTTTGGCATAAGTTTCATAATTTTTAGAAGTGTTTAAGTACATGAAATAATACTTGACGTAAAACTCGACAGAAGACGTTGCTGATTGCGCACTGTTTCTGTGAAAACTGTTTGGTAGACGAAATCTTTGAGTTTTTGAGTGAAACCACTTGGGTTTGAATCCTAACACATAAAAATAATTTCCAGAAAATGAATCACTCAATTTAGAGTTTTATTGAGTGAGATATGACCATTTGAAGAGAGGTGTGGAATCTGACAGCAAGCTGTCAAAACTACACCTTGTGCATGTGCTCCTATATTGACTTCTTAACCAAAATTCTTATTCCTTTGCATGCAAAATCCGATTTGACCCTTTTCCATACACTTATTTTCAGTTCCAAAACACATTTTTGAACCACTTAAATTACATGCAAGTTACCTATCAACTCATCTTTTATAAACTTTTGTAAAAGACTCATTTTGAAGAATGTTGATGTTCTTGCAACTTAAAATTGTGTATTTTGAGCTCATGCATGTTTGTTTAAGTATGTTTTTAGTGGATTACAAAGATACACTCATGAAACTCTTGAACAAAAGAAGATGGATTTCTCAAGAAAACTACATGCATGTGTTTAAAATGTTCATCTTTGGTCTTAACATAGGTTTGATTTTGGATTCACCACATTTTTAATAACAAGAAGATGTTATGGTGGTAAATCTACAAACATTAAGACATTGTAAAGAAGACTTTTAAAAAGTTAAAGAAAGTGTAGAAGGGATGAATAACATTCATCAAATGCAAGAAAGTGAAAATAACTTAAAAGAGTGTGTGTGGATTTCACCCAACACACTTGTATTTACCTTGGATTATTTTTATCCTTTGAAGAAAAGTGATTCAGGGGCTGGAATTTGGGATGAAGATGGATGAAGATTTGAAGGTGAAGATGAAGATGGAGATTTAAAGATTTGAAGATTTGAAGATTTGAAGATGGAGAGAGAAAGAATTGCAAGTATTCTTTTAGAGAGAGAGTGAGATGAGATAACGAAATGGATTGTGAAGACTTGTTGCATTCTTATGGAGTAGAGAGGGGGGCGGCCTCTCAAGGTGGGAGGGGGGGGGGGGTGGTGAGTGATAGAAATAATTTGTCAAATCTTGTCTTTTTGATTAAAAATTAAAATACAAGTATTTTTTTAATAAATGAAATACAAAGTAATTATATATAAAATAAAGTATATATATATATATACTATTATTGAAATACATAAATTATCAATTATATAAATACTTGTAGTATAAATGTAGGTCAAGTTGGCATTTTATGAGATTTATGGATATTTTCCTAATTCAAGGGTTTCTTAGGCAATATTTCTCGAATTTTCCTATCGTACCGCGTTTACTGCTAAACTTGCACTGTGTGAACTATGTCATGAGAAAAATGATATATTCAGTGTAGTTCTAACCTGAGGTATAAATTTGACGGTTGTCACAGTCTCCCCCGGTTAGAAGAATTTCGTCCTGAAATTCAAGTGTTGCTAGCGTTAACAGGCTTGCTAGTAAAGAGATGAGGATACTCTTGGAACATGTAATCCTCCCGTTCCCAAGTGTACTCAGGCCCACGCCTTGTGTTCCAATGAACCTTTACTATCGGGATTTTGCTTCGCTTAAGACGTTTAACTTCCCTATCGAGTATTTCCATTGGTTCCTCTACGATATGCAGCTTATCGTTGATTTGGATTTCTTCCAAGGGCACGGTTACTGCTTCGTTGGCTAAACATTTCTTTAAGTTTGACACATGAAATGTGTTGTGAATCGCACTTAACTCTATTGGCAAATCCAGCTTGTAAGCCACTGGTCCGATTCTTTCTGTGATCTTGAATGGTCCAACATATCGTGGACTCAGCTTTCCTCTTTTCCCGAATCGGACTGTTCCCTTCCAAGGGGATACCTTCAAAAAGACTTTGTCGTCAACTTGAAATTCTAAAGGCTTCCTACGATTGTCAGCATAGCTCTTCTGACGATCTTGAGCTGCTTTAAGCCTATCTCTGATGATTGCAATCTTGTCGGTGGTTTCTTGGACAATGTCCGGACTAGATAGTTGTCTATCTCCAATTTCCAACCAACAAAGTGGCGACCGACACTTGCGTCCATACAGGGCTTCATATGGTGCACACTGAATACTGGTTTGATAGCTATTATTGTAAGAAAACTCAACTAACGGCAAGTGGTTATCCCAACTTCCTCCAAAGTCTATCACACACGCCCGGAGCATGTCCTCCAATGTCTGAATGGTTCGCTCACTCTGACCATCCGTTTGAGGATGATAGGTCGTGCTCAAGTTTAATTGCGTACCTAACGCTCTTTGAAGTGACTGCCAGAATCGAGATGTGAAGCGACTATCTCTATCTGATATGATGGAAACTGGGACTCCATGACGAGTGACAACTTCCTTGATGTAGATTTGAGCAAGCTTCTCCATCTTAAAGTCTTCCCGAATGGGCAAGAAATGTGCAGACTTTGTAAATCGATCCACTATAACCCAAATTGAGTCGTGTCCTTTGGCAGTTCTTGGAAGTTTGGTTATGAAATCCATAGTGATTTGTTCCCATTTCCACTGGGGAATCTCTGGTTGTTGCAACAGTCCTGATGGCTTTTGATAAACAGCCTTGACTTTGGAACAAGTTATGAATTTTCCTATATATGTGGTAATATCCTTCTTCATTCCTGGCCACCAATAGTACTCCCTTAAATCCTTGTACATCTTATCTGCTCCTGGGTGAATTGAGTACTTAGATTTATGAGCCTCTTCCAAAATCATTTCCCGTAGGTTGTCAGCCTTTGGGATCCATACCCTGCCTTTAAAGTAACGTACTCCATCAATCTTAGTTTCAAATCTAGCCTCTAAACCATGAAGAGTCTCGTTTTTCAGGTTTTCAGACTTCATTGCTTCGACTTGAGCTTCAAAAATCTGGGGTTTCAAACTTGTTTGAGCCAGCGCTCCTAATGCTCGGACTCGTGAAGGTTTTACCCTTTCTTTCCTACTCAGGGCATCAGCAACCACATTGGCCTTACCTGGGTGGTAACGTATCTCACAATCGTAGTCGCTGAGCAGTTCTACCCATCTTCTTTGCCTCATATTAAGCATCTTTTGATCAAAGATGTGTTGAAGACTCTTGTGATCAGTGAAAATAGTGCACTTGGTACCATATAGGTAATGTCTCCATATCTTTAGAGCGAATACCACAGCTCCGAGTTCCAAATCGTGCGTGGTATAGTTCATCTCATGAACTTTTAATTGTCTCGAGGCGTATGCTATCACCTTATCATTTTGCATCAATACTGTAACAGCCCAAATCCCATAAACACAACAATTCACATTTAGAAACATAACATTCATATAACAAAAGAAACATCATATTACAAGTTCGGTCCCGCAGTCTTTTATAAATAAAAGAAACCATTCTACTACAAACTTTGTACTATTTACATACATCACATTTAATATTGTGATACAACTGCTAAACAAGCCAAAATATTCATCTTATAATCCTTCACAAAAGCCATCCATTGATTACTCTACTTACTTGCTCTTACTTGATCCACCACCTGGAATACATATTTTAAAACAAAATGAGGGTTAGACCTGATGGTCTAAGTGAGAAATCTCTGTTAGCTTGAAAACCATTTATATAACTTCATTCACATAAATCACACAACACAATTACAAATATCCAATTAAGCTCACATATCATGTACCTTCCCTTCTCATTCCTCCTGGCCATATTAGTGGTAGCAAGCCAACTAATAATATACAACGCTGCACAACATCTACAGCCAAACAACGCTATACGGATTCTATAGCCAAACACACCGGTCCTAGACCCGGCCAACATATAATAACACATTATAATACTCATGTAAATATAATACCTCGCTATATTATAATTCACATATAAACACATAGTCATCAACTATTTCATTCCCAATCCACACATATAAGTATTCCAGTTAAAAACGTTTTTAAAGTAAAACTCACCTGATTGGTTATCAACACGTTTCCAAGCCTTCTAAACAGGTTCAGTCCTTTACCCAGAATTCACAGGATCTGTAACACATAGATACAGATATCTTTTTACCACATAAAACACATAAGTCTTACTAAGGCTAAGAACTCTAAAGAACTCAAATCCGGATACCACAAGTTACCCGGACAACACTACTTTTCCGGACAACACTACTTTTCCGGACAACATGGCTTTTCCGGACAACATAAACAATCCGGACGTCATCCGGACACCAAGGTAATCCAGATACCATCCGGTATCCAATTCTATCCGGAAATCATAGGAAAAACAAACTTACCCGGATAAAAGACTCGTACGGACTCCAACAAAGAACTACCCGGACACCTTCAACAAAGCTACCCGGACACATTCAACTTGTCCGGATACCTCTGATGTTCATCCCAATTCTACCCAGAATTCGGCTGAGGTTTACACCAGTTCGTTTTTGCTGATTCTAAACCGACAGAAGCAATCTAATAGCAGTTATAAACATAATTTGTAAAGACACATACCTTAATTTCACTTCCAAATACCCAATTGATGTCTTAACCTAGCCTTCTTCTTTTTCTTCTCCTTTTTGCTCCCAAAACACATACACACCCTTTGATATTTTTGCTGAGTAATTAAGATTATCTGGATATTCTAAGGATAATATCTATCCACATTTACCCTTTTAGCCCTTACACTAATCAATAATAGCCTAAACACCCTTAACTTACAAAATAACCAATTTTTACCCTAAATATATTATTATAAACTTATTCAATTTAACGATAAGAGGGTTTAAATAACGACCTTACCCGGGGTATTACATCATCTCCCCCTTAAAAGAATTCCGTCCCGGAATTCAGTTAGGCAAAAAGGTGAGGGTATTTGGCTCTCATTTCCGATTCAGATTCCCACGTAGCATCTTGACCTTTATGATGTCTCCACTGAACTTTCACTTGTCTGACCTCCTTATTCTGCAGCACTTTAACCTTATGATCAACTATAGCTTCTGGCTCTTCTACATAATTCAGTCTTTCGTCGACTTGTATCTCTGGTAGGGAGATTGCCTGATCTTGAGTAACCAGACACTTTCGGAAGTTTGACACGTGAAATGCGTTATGAATCCTGCTCAATTCTAGTGGAAGATCTAATCTGTAAGCTACTTCACCGATCCTTTCTGTGATAGCAAATGGTCCAATATACCTTGGGCTAAGTTTACCTTGTCGACCAAATCTGATGACTCCTTTCCACGGCGAAACCTTTAACATTACGTAATCCCCAACTTGAAATTCCAACGACTTTCGACGGAGATCAGCGTAACTCTTCTGTCTATCCTGAGCCACTTTCAATCTATCTCGAATCTGGGTAACCTTATCGGCGGTTAACTGAACTATTTCCGGTCCCGCTAGCTGTTTTTCTCCCACTTCGTTCCAGCACAGAGGCGTTCGGCATTTCCTACCATACATTACTTCGAACGGTGCCGCTTGTATGCTGGAATGATAACTGTTGTTGTAAGCGAATTCGATCAACGGCAAATGCTTATCCCACGATCCCCCAAAATCAACAATACAAGCCCGGAGCATATCTTCTAAGGTCTGAATTGTTCGTTCACTCTGTCCATCTGTTTGAGGATGATACGCCGTACTTAACTTTATCTGAGTCCCCATTTCCCTTTGAAAACTTCTCCAAAATCTTGAAGTAAAACGACTATCACGATCAGAAATGATCGAGATTGGAACTCCATGTCGAGTTACTATTTCATCAATGTACAACTTAGCTAATCGCTCCATTGAATCGGTTTCTTTTATCGGTAGGAAGTGTGCAGACTTTGTCAATCTGTCGACGATCACCCATAAAGAATCGAATCCCTTCGGAGTTCTTGGTAGCTTTGTGATAAAATCTGTGGTAATATGCTCCCACTTCCACATAGGTATTTCTAGCCGTTGTAGTTGACCAAATGGCTTTTGGTGTTCAATCTTTACTTTCTTACAAGTATCACACCTTTCCACATACTGAGCAATCCCTCTTTTTATCCCCGGCCACCAATAGTATTGCTTTAGGTCTTTATACATCTTGTTTGTACCTGGGTGAATAGAGAAACGGGATTGATGAGCTTCTTGTAAAACACGATCACGTAATCCACCCAATCGAGGTACCCACACTCTGTTTCCCAGACACAATAACCCCCGATCATCTTTTACTAGCAATGCTGACATCCCCGCTAACCTTTCTGATTTCAGATGTTCATCATGATAAGCCTCCGCTTGACACTTCTGCAATTCATCAAATAAGTTGGGTAGGAGTTCAGTTCGTAGCGAAATAACTTTTATTGTTCCACTCCTTTCTTGACGACTGAGCGCATCTGCCACCACATTCGCCTTTCCCGGGTGATAAAGGATTTCACAGTCGTAATCATTCAGCAATTCCAACCATCTCCTTTGTCTCATATTTAGTTCCTTCTGATCAAAGAGATGTTGAAGACTCTTGTGATCAGTATAAATCTGACATTTGGAACCATACAGATAATGTCTCCAAATCTTTAACGCGAAGACGACTGCAGCAAGCTCCATATCGTGCGTAGGATACTGCCGTTCATGATCCTTCAGTTGGCGAGAAGCATAAGCTATAACCTTTCCGCGCTGCATAAGCACACAACCCAATCCCAGTTTAGACGCATCACTGTAAACGACAAAGTCTTCTGAACCTTCAGGTAGTGATAGAATTGGCGCGCTGCACAGTTTCTCTTTCAATATTCTGAATGCCTCGTCCTGTTCTGCTTTCCATTCGAACTTTAAATTTTTCCGGGTCAGCTTAGTCAAAGGTGTTGCGATACGAGAGAAGTCTTTTATGAATTTCCGATAGTAACCGGCTAAACCCAGAAAACTGCGTACCTCTGTTGCTGTCTTAGGCTGTTCCCACTTTTCAACTGCTTCCACTTTCATCGGATCTACTTGTATACCTTTCTCAGAAATCACATGCCCCAGAAATTTCACTTTCCTTAGCCAGAATTCACATTTAGAAAATTTTGCATATAACTTTTCCTTCCTCAGTAGTTCTAGAATCAAACGAAGATGTTGCGCGTGCTCTTCCTTGGATCGAGAATAGATAAGGATATCATCGATAAATACAATTACAAATTTATCGAGATACGGCTTACATACCCGATTCATTAAGTCCATAAAGGCAGCTGGAGCGTTCGTCAATCCAAATGGCATTACTAAAAATTCATGATGACCATACCTCGTTCGAAAAGCAGTCTTTAAAACGTCTTCTTCTTTAACTTTCAACTGGTGATAATCGGACCTTAGATCAATCTTGGAGAAATAGCAAGCTCCAACTAACTGATCAAAGAGATCATCAATTCGGGGTAGCGGATACTTGTTCTTTATCGTGCGCTTATTCAATTCTCGGTAGTCAATACACATTCTCATCGACCCATCTTTCTTTTTCACAAATAACACTGGTGCTCCCCACGGCGAAGAACTGGGTCTGATGAAGCCTTTATCGGATAGGTCTTGTAGTTGTGCCATCATTTCTTTCATCTCTGGAGGTGCCAAACGATACAGTGCACGGTCGACAGGAGTGGCTCCAGGAATCAGGTCTATACCGAACTCTACTTGTCTAACAGGCGGAAGACTGTTCAAGTCTTCAGGGAATACTTCAGGAAATTCACTAACGATAGGAATATCTTCCATCCTATTCTTTTCCGGCTTAATATCTATCATGTAGGCCAAGTAACTCTGACAACCCTTATTAACACACCTACGTGCTTTTAATATTGATATAAGACAAGACTGATGATTTCTGCGATCACCATAAATCACTACTGGTCCCCTCCCAGGTAATACAACATTTATTAACTTCTTATCACATACTATATTAGCCTGATTCTCGGCTAACCAGTCCATTCCCACTACTACGTCAAACTCTATCAGAGTTATAGGAAATAATCATATAGGCACTCCACACCCCTCTATATTAATCGCACAACTATCAAACACTTCACTAACCGACACTTGATTATCATTTGCAGTATCTACTAATAGAGCATGTTCTAACATTTTAGGTTTCAAACACAGACAAGCAGCAAATGCAGGAGACACAAACGATCGGTTTGCACCGGAATCAAATAACACCTTAGCACGTGTAGAGTTTATCAAAAATGTACCTGTGACCACATCCGGAGTTTCCTCCGCTTCTTTCTCAGTCATTTGAAATGCGCGACCCCTGGTTACTGGCGGTTCCAGTCTTGGTACTACTGGTTTAACAATCACTGGCCTGCCCGATGACCCACCTTGATGTATCCTTCCCCGTGGGCAGTTTGACTGAAGATGATCCGGAGAATTGCATAAGAAACATAACCGCGTTACCTTACAATCCTTAATGACGTGTCCGGTCTTCCCGCACTTATAACACGCTCGTAAATCACCTTGGCAGTTTCCTTGGTGGACACGGTTGCACTTCTGACATGGTCTTTCCGCTGGTCGAAACGGCGGACGGCTATCATACCTCTGAAATCGGGACCTCTTCGGATCATGTTGTGGTCCTTCCCACTTTCTCTTCCTGATACTTTTATCACCAGCATCTCTTCTAATATCCCGCTCAACATTCTCCGCGGCATTAACTGCAGCCGAGAAGGTATCGGGTCTTGTTGCAGACACTAACCTTCTAACTTCTGAGTTCAATCCAAAAATAAACATTTCCATCTTCATCGCCTCCGTAGCAACATAGTATTCTGCAAATCGAGACTTTTCCAGAAAGCTAGCAGTATAATCTCGAACGGATAAGTTTCCTTGTTGCAGATTCATGAATTCTCCTTCCAGTTGTTTGACGGCTGCTTGGGGACAAAATTGTTCCCTGTAGGCTACCACAAATTCTTCCCAAGAGAGGGTAGAATAAACATCAGATCCTTTTGAATGAATAAAAGATTCCCACCAATACAATGCATCTCCTTTTAACATAGCTGCCCCATACAATACTCTATCTTCATCCGCGCACTTGCTTGTTTTGAAAATGGCTTCAATTTCCTTCATCCATCTCATTGCTTTTACTGGATCCCGGTCCCCTGAGTACGTAGGAGGTTTGCAACTAAGAAACATTTTGTAATCATATCTTCTCATTACCGGTAAGACCGTAGGGGTGATTGGCATCTCCTCTTCATGAGTAGGGTCTGGTCCTTCTGTTTCAGTATTATGAGTTTGGTTGAACATAGCTTGAATATTGTCTTGTAGTCTTCCCATTTCTGCCATTAGATCAGCCCTGGTAATGAAATCCGTACTATTTTGTTGGGTTCTGCCTCCGGCTCGACCTCCAGCTCTACCTCCAGTTCTACCCCCGACTCTGCCCCCCGTTCTGCCTCCCCTGTCCCCTGTTCCTACTGACGGATTAGTTATGTTTGGATTTCTTCCACCTCCTCGATTCGAATTTCTTGTACCGCTTGCCATTCTGTGGATTTAAACAGGGTCAATATACACATAAGCACATACCCCATATAACAAGGTATTCCAGTTCAGACATGTACCTGTAAGATCACAATTACACTGGCCAGGTGTAATATGAAATTACCTTACATGATGTTCCTTCTACCTTTTATACTTAGTATCCCGAGGTTCTACCATAATAGGGACATCTTACTTCACATGCAGTTTAAGTCTAGGTACAAATACTAATACCTAAATCCCTTAAACTAAGGCTCTGATACCATTTGTAACAGCCCAAATCCCATAAACACAACAATTCACATTTAGAAACATAACATTCATATAACAAAAGAAACATCATATTACAAGTTCGGTCCCGCAGTCTTTTACAAATAAAAGAAACCATTCTACTACAAACTTTGTACTATTTACATACATCACATTTAATATTGTGATACAACTTCTAAACAAGCCAAAATCTTCATCTTATAATCCTTCACAAAAGCCATCCATTGATTACTCTACTTACTTGCTCTTACTTGATCCACCACCTGGAATACATATTTTAAAACAAAATGAGGGTTAGACCTGATGGTCTAGGTGAGAAATCTCTGTTAGCTTGAAAACCATTTATATAACTTCATTCACATAAATCACACAACACAATTACATATATCCAATTAAGCTCACACAACCCTTCTCATTCCTCCTGGCCATATTAGTGGTAGCAAGCCAACTAATAATATACAACGCTGCACAACATCTACAGCCAAACAACGCTATACGGATTCTATAGCCAAACACACCGGTCCTAGACCCGGCCAACGTATTATAACACATTATAATACTCATGTAAATATAATACCCCACTATATTATAATTCACATATAAACACATAGTCATCAACTATTTCATTCCCAATCCACACATATAAGTATTCCAGTTAAAAACGTTTTTAAAGTAAAACTCACCTGATTGCTTATCAACACGTTTCCAAGCCTTCTAAACAGGTTCAGTCCTTTACCCAGAATTCACAGGATCTGTAACACATAGATACAGATATCTTTTTACCACATAAAACACATAAGTCTTACTAAGGCTAAGAACTCTAAAGAACTCAAATCCTCAAAAACTAGTTAAAAATAACTAAACAGCTAAAGTATCCGGATACCACAAGTTACCCGGACAACACTACTTTTCCGGACAACACTACTTTTCCGGACAACATGGCTTTTCCGGACAACATAAACAATCCGGACGTCATCCGGACACCAAGGTAATCCGGATACCATCCGGTATCCAATTCTATCCGGAAATCATAGGAAAAAGAAACTTACCCGGATAAAAGACTCGTCCGGACTCCAACAAAGAACTACCCGGACACCTTCAACAAAGCTACCCGGACACATTCAACTTGTCCGGATACCTCTGATGTTCATCCCAATTCTACCCAGAATTCGGCTGAGGTTTACACCAGTTCGTTTTTGATGATTCTAAACCGACAGAAGCAATCTAATAGCAATTATAAACATAATTTGTAAAGACACATACCTTAATTTCACTTCCAAATACCCAATTGATGTCTTAACCTAGCCTTCTTCTTTTTCTTCTCCTTTTTGCTCCCAAAACACATACACACCCTTTGATATTTTTGCTGAGTAATTAAGATTATCTGGATATTCTAAGGATAATATCTATCCACATTTACCCTTTTAGCCCTTACACTAATCAATAATAGCCTAAACACCCTTAACTTACAAAATAACCAATTTTTACCCTAAATCTATTATTACAAACTTATTCAATTTAACGATAAGAGGGTTTAAATAACGACCTTACCCGGGGTATTACAAATACGCAACCTAATCCTTGATGTGATGCGTCACAATACACCACAAAATTTTCCGTTCCTTCCGGTAAAGCTAGAATCGGTGCATTGCACAACTTCTTCTTCAGAAGTTGAAATGCTTCTTCTTGTGAAACTCCCCAAACAAATTCCTTATCCTTTTGGGTTAACGTGGTGAGGGGTTTAGCGATCTTAGAGAAATTCTCGATAAAACGCCGATAATATCTTGCCAAACCTAGAAATTGGCGAATTTCCGTTGGAGTCCTTGGGGCTTCCCATTTCCTAATGGCTTCCACTTTAGCCGGGTCCACGTGAATCCCTTTTTCTCCAATCACGTGACCTAAGAAATGTACTTCCCGAATCCAAAATTCACACTTAGAGAATTTGGCATACAGTTTCTGCTCCTTAAGAAGTTCTAGAATCACTTTTAGATGCTGCTCGTGATCTTTCTCACTTTGAGAATAGATCAATATATCATCGATGAATACAATCACAAACTTATCAAGGTATGGCCTACATACTCTATTCATTAGATCCATAAACACAGCTGGCACGTTCGTCAATCCAAAAGGCATAACTAAAAACTCGTAGTGTCCATAGCGAGTTCTAAAAGCTGTTTTAGGAATGTCTTCCTCTCGGACTCTTAACTGATGATATCCCGATCGAAGGTCAATCTTCGAGAAGTAAGTTGCACCCTGCAACTGGTCGAACAAATCGTCTATTCGAGGGAGAGGATATCGGTTCTTGATTGTTATCTTATTTAGCTCCCTATAAATAATCGATGCACATTCGAAACGATCCATCCTTCTTCTTGACGAAGAGAATCGGGGCTCCCCAGGATGATGAACTTGGTCGAATGAAACATTTATCCAGAAGTTCCTGAAGTTGATTCGACAACTCCTGCATTTCGGCAGGTGCTAAACGATATGGGGCCTTATCTACAGGCGCCGCTCCAGGTATAAGGTCAATCTGAAATTCGACTTGTCTAAGCGGTGGAAGTCTAGCAAATCGTCTGGAAACACTTATGGGTGATCCTTTACCACAATAATATCTTGGACTCGCCTCTCCTCAGACTTCTTCTCGATTACTTGCGCCAAGAATACAACACACTTCTTTCTTAAATACTTATGGACCTTCATACATGACCCTATCCTTAGGCTCCTTTCAGCTCTATCTCCTTGGACAACAAGGGTTTCTCCGCCTTGTAATGGTAACTTGACAGTCTTTTCAAAACAACTAACCTCTGCTCGGTTCTTAGATAACCAATCCATGCCTATCACTACATCGAAACTCCCCAATTCAATTGGAATAAGATCAACACTAAATAGCTTATCAGCTAAGTTCAAAGTACAGCCTAAGATTACATCCTTAGCTTCTAACTCATATCCATTAGCAACCTCAACAATATAAGCATTCGGCATTTTCTTAGATTCTAGATTGATCAAAGGCCTAAATTCTAACGAAACAAAGCTCTTATCGGCACCAGTGTCGAATAATTCGGATGCATAATAATCATTTAGGAGGAATGTACCTGTCACTACATTGGGGTCTCGACGTGCTTCTTCTGCTCCTAAAACAAATGCCCGTCGTCGAGATTGTCCTCCTTGGTTTCCCTGATTGGCTTGCCTTGCTTGATACCCAGCGTTGTTATTGATTGGTCCCCTTTTCAACCTTGGGCACACATTCCGGAAGTGATCCGGACTTCCGCACTCATAGCATACCCTTCCTTCCTCCTTCACACTCTTTCCCTTCTTACAGTACCGGGTGAAATGACCCTTTTGCTTACAAAGTTCACAGGTGGGACAGGTTCCTTCATGATGCAAATTGCACTGATTGCATTTCGGGAGGGGTCAATGGTAATGCCCTACTTCCATAGCATTCATCCCAAAGTTCCCCACTACTTTCTTGTTCCTACTTGAACTACTTCCAAACGCCTTTCCTGGCCTTCTCTTACTACCGACACCTTTCTGAGTCAGAGTTCCTGCCCTGACCGCATCATGGGTCAAACTAGTTGCTAATGCCACTGCGGCTTGGATCGTGGTCGGACTTGCTGACTTAACCATCCCTCGGATCTTCGGGGCCAATCCATACAAATATCGGTCGATCCGTTTGCTCTTTGGGGTAACCATGTGGGGCACTAACTTTGCAAGTTCGTGAAAACGAGCGGTGTATCGATGTATCCCCAAACCAACCATGGTAAGATCCCAAAGTTCAGCCTCCAATTTCTGAACTTCGCTCTTGGGACAATATTCCTCAATGAGTAATTCCTTGAACTCAGTCCAGGACAGCTTGTATGCATCCTCCCTTCCATGGGTTTGGACTTGAATGTTCCACCAGGTTAGAGCTCGCTTTTGCAACTGACAGGCCGCATACTCTATCATGCGATCCTCTGAGCACTTACTAATATGGAGTACCGACTCCATGCTATCAAACCATGAAAGTAATCCTATAGCACCCTCTGTTCCATGAAATTCTTTGGGCTTACAAGTCATGAATGTCTTGTAGTTGCATCCCCTACTGTCATGAACATCATTGGGAGTTCCTCCTCCCACATTGACGTTCCTATGACGCTCATTGATGCCCGTGGTGACTTGGGTTACTATGTCGGGTATCGCCTCTTGGATACGCTGAGCTATGATTTGAGCGATATCGGGGTTTTGATCATCGGGATTTTCTCCCGTGCGACGTGTGGATCTTCTTGGTGGCATTTTTCTAAAACACATTTGTAAACGTTGATTTGGTTAAAATCTTGTGTAATCAAGTCGGATGTTTTGTAGAATATATATATATATATATATATATATATATATATTTGCAAGAAAATTAATAGAAGCAACTATCGCATGATCACACATTTATAATTAAAACACGAAATTGCCTTTTTTCATTAAAACCATTAATAATATTCGCTTGATACAAAATTTCGGATTTGTATCACACATCAGTACTAGGATATTTTTGAAAGACAGAATTACAAACTTAATACAACATTTGAACAACTAGAAATAAAATTCCACATTACGAAGCTTCCACCATCCCTGTCAATATCCTCACCGGTACATATCAAACATGATCCAAGCCACCATCAATGTCAGTAGCATCACTACTACTATGCACACAATCTCGGCCCTTAGGGCTATCCTTTGAGCTATCCTAGCTCCACTTAGTGCGTCGGACGACATGTTGGTCAAAAGGTGACTTAACTCTACTAGCTCTGTCGTGACTTGACTCTGACGACTGACCCTCATCTGACATTCGTGCAAATCAGATGTCACAGCCCTAAGATGCTTTTCCTCGGCCCAGGTCATGCCAGGCGCACGACTTATCGGCACTCCCTCAATCACCCGCGAGGGTTCCGGTGCCTCTCGCTGGTCGGACCTAAAACACACTCGTCAAGGTATAGGGACGCTCTTCCTAGAGGTTAGTTTCGTGCGTGGCCCTCTAGGACTAGGTTGTACCACTATCGGGGTGGGTTGTGGTGGAACCACAGTCGGTGGTATCCTTGGCCCATCGTACGGGTCTTGTTCTCCTCCAGAGGTACGTTCGCTTGACGGCGTGTAGGAGGGTCGTGAGCTTGATGGCGACGATGACGATGTCATAGTGGTGCTGAAGTAAGAGTGTGATGATGATGATGACATAGTGATACTGAAGTAAGAGTGCATAACATTACTTGTCGCGTAAAGGCTAAACGTACTATACTATTGCATACTATAGGCAATAACTACGCTCATACTAGGCATACAACGTGAAGCATCATGTGCGAAAAACACACATATTCCTAGTATATCCATTTCAGGTCTCGCATTACTCTTTCTTTAATTAAACATAGGTGATCAGGCTTTGTTTAATTAAAGACCGATGATGCAATACCCGAATTAGTTATACTAGCAACATGTTTAGTAATTTAAGTGTTCTTTCCCGTTTTTGGTTATAGTTGCAGTTTTCCAAAGGAAAACCGGTATTCTCTATAACCTTTAGCTCTGATACCAAATCTGTCACACCCCGCTAAAGCGGAAACACGGGATATGCAGCTCAAGTTTCATAGCAAAAGTTACAAGATCACATTAACCATCAAAATACATTCAAAAGGTTAAAACCTTGTCTTTTACAATCGTTTTTACGAAAGGGGAAATGAACATGAATAAAAGATAGAAAAGAAAGCTTCATCACGTGTAGCCTTCCTAGATCCAAACCTTAAAGACGTTCTCCTGAAAAGCATGTCAATAAAAAGGTCAACTAATGCACTAGTTGGTGAGATCACAGGTTTAATGAGTACAACATTGTTTATCATAGCAAAATAGTTTAAATCCGCACAAGTGGATAAGTCAAAGTAGTTGAATCCATACAACTGGATAAATCAACCGGTTATGAAAAACTTGCTCATGGTAATAGTATGTATTATGTTTAAGTTGTGAGCCCATTACCCGACCTATATGACGGCAGCCCCAGCGCATGTTCTATCACCAACAATGCGTACGGAAAACAATAATTATGCACTCAAGCAAGCGTGACTTGTGAGTGGGGTGTCAACCAAATAACGTTATTCATAATTACCAACGGCTCACACTCGTGAGTTAAACGGGTAACGTAAGTTAAACGGGGACTTACGTATGATAGAGAGAAAGCTCAAACTTACAACACGCGTAAACCATACATACTATAGAGCATAAATGAGTATAGCAAAGTTTACGTTTTCAATAAAACAAGTAAACCGGTGCGTAAAAGTAATTGTAGTAACGACATGCTTTTCACCCCAAAATATGTAAAACATTGAAAAAGGGGCTGTGATAACTCACTTGATAAGCAGTAGTGTCCGGGAATCTCCCACAAGTACCTCGAGATGATCCTACTTCGAACCTATGAACGCAAGGTCACTAGTAAGTTTTTGCCTCGAGGGTTCGGTACTAATTATCCAAATCGTCATAAAATGCCTTGTTGTGTTTTAATATTATAAACGTAACAAATATATATACTTTGTTCTCGTTGGATTAAAGTTTCTGCAATTTCGTCACAATAAGTAACGAAAAGGGTTTAAAAAACATATATATATATATATAGTACATATATATATAAACCGAAATTTTATCGTAAAAACGATAAAATTAAGGGTTTTAAATGTAAAGACAAGTATTTAAAGTGCATAAATATAAATGTATAATATATATATGTATATTCCACAATTTCATCATAAAATGATGAAATGGGATCAACAATATATAAATTATATAAATATATATAAATATATTATATATATGTATATTCCACAATTTCATCATAAAATGATGAAAAGGGATGAATAATAAATAAATTGCATAAGTAAGTAAGATGCATAAATGTATATAAATATAAGATATACATATATATTCCACTATTTCATCATAAAATGAAGAAATGGATTAGAAGTTAGTCCTTAATAATAATAAGAAATTTGTCCTTTGCTGTCCAGATTTTGGTGTCACTTTGTGTCCATCTTTGGGTAACTTCCAGGTATAGTTAGGTCAAGATATTTTATGTCCAAAGGGTTTAATGAGTTAGAAAACGTTTGGCATAAGTTTCATGATTTTTAGAAGTGTTCAAGTACATGAAATAATACTTGACGTAAAACTTGACAGAAGACGTTGCTGCTTGCGCACTGTTTCTGTGAAAACTGTTTGGTAGACGAAATCTTTGAGTTTTTGAGTGAAACTGTGATCCCAGAAACAAGTAATCAATCCAATAACATTAAAGTGTCCACCTCTATATTCAATAAATCAATCAAAGCTCACACAATACAATGAAGAACAAATCAAGTGTGTGTGGCTAGTGTGTGTAGGTGACTCTTATGATTGCTAGACCTAATTAGGAAAACAAGCAAACAATATATACCTAGGGTAAAGAATCGCCCTATTACAAAATAGGCCCTCTACTTAGTACAACTAGAATTTAGGCACTAACATTCTCCCCCTTTGTACAAGTAGAGGCAAAGAAATTAGACATCTACTGGTGTCACAATACGTTTACGGAGACCAAAGATGTGTTCGAATCGGCGCAGTTCCAGTCGGTAGTCTTTCCGGTAAGAAATAGCTTTCAGCACTTGGTTGATCAGGTCCTTTTCTTTGTCAGTGAGCTTTACCAATCCATTGGCATCCAGACGAAGCCTGCTTTCTAGATGAACTGAGATGATCTTCAAGGTACCCTAACAGAACTTGTTCATTTCGATGACTCGCAAAAGCCTTTTCGTTGAGTCAGGTTCAACATAAACAACCCCAAGTTCTGGCTTGCTTAGAACGGTGTAAGCGGGGAAACCTTCAATATTAGATAGTTTTATGTTCGGTCTTTTCAGGTTCACACTCTCTTGAAAGGATTCCAGGCCCATCTGAAAGTCAGTAAGATAAGAGAACTTGAGAATGTTCTTCATAAAGTTCTTCACACTTCGGAAGGAAGCTTTGTATTGTATTCTGTTCTCAGGACTCTTCAGCTCTGGATGATCAACAAGAAGGTTGAAAACACTCAGAAGATCGTTCAGCCTCAGACTCTTGAAATCAGCTTCAGAAATTACGCTTTCAGACCCATCTGACCTCAAGACGGTGAACTCTGGATAGAAGACACCAAACAGCTTCTTAGATTCAACTTTCAGCACTTTCATAATCATGTTGTCTGATTGGACGGCTTCTGATCCTCTGTCTTTATGCTTCACAACGTACAAAAACTCGACTTTCTTCAGTGAAGGCCAGTTTTCAATTCCATACACCTTCTCCAAGTTGATCTTCTGAACCTCCCGTACATATAGCTCTTTCTGTATGGTCTCTAGATAAGGAGTATGTATCGGTACTCTGTCTCCAGTGGCCACGTACCTTGGTTCAGTATCGACTATACTCTGAAATACCCGGAGTTCTGCTTCAAGTACTGTATCTCTGACCTTCCCATCAGGTATAAACGGTGTTAGAGGAGCTAAAATACTTGAACTTGGACCTGCAGATTCGACATTTGTTGGAGCATTTTATAGCATGGCCGGAACATCTTCTTCGGACTCTATATCCATATCCTGAACCCCAGTTTCTGTCTTATAGTCTAGTTCATCTAAGGCTTCAATCATTTCCTCTTTGATCTTGAAATTTAGAAGTTCAGGTTCTTCATCAGAATCAATGTCTATGATTTCAGTTCTATTGTCAACAGCCGCAGGCTTTTCAACCCCAGCTATGACATCAGCTAGAACAAGTTATTCTTCCACATTCTCCATAACAGCATCCGTTCCACCTGTTCCCTTACCCTGATTCCCTTCTGGTTGGTCTGAGCCCTCAATATTTTCAGTGGTTGTTCCACTAGATTCAGCAACCCCTGTAGATCTCTTCTCCCCCTCATGTTGATCAGGCGGATCCTGATCATCATGTCTTCTTTTCCGTGAGGCTTCGGCTTGAATACCACATCTTTCTTCGATTACCGTTACCCGTGTAGCTAGAGATTGATATCCAACAAGTAGGGCGCTGGTCATATCTGTGATAGCATTAGTTAGCTGCTGATATTGTGAGTTTAGAGTAGCTAACCCATCTGAGGATGTTGAAGCTTGAGGTTGGGATTGAGGTTGTGATTGTTGGTGCAGTAGTGAAACAAGATCTACCTCTTCAGCAGTGTTGGAATCGCCTTGGGCTAGAAGTCGGGCTAACGGCTCTGATTTGAGCTGGTCAGTTGGGATTTGGTGTAATGGAACTGGTAGAGTTTGTGGGTCGGTTTGTGTTTCGGTAGATTCTGCAACGCCTTTTCCTTTCACAGCTCTGGTTATATCTTGAGACAACTTCTTCATTTCGGCCTTCATGTCGTTCACATGAGCTTGATATGAGTTACTCAAGGACTTGATAGCTAGCTGCAAAAGAGGTACTGTCACAAGGTTATCCGGTCCAATTAAAGACCGTACACGTTCAGCTTCTTGGGAACTAACACCCAGACCACTTAGGTTACTGGTTGACATAGCAGTCGAAGAGACTGTATGGCCTATGTTCAATGTTGGCATAGGGTTAACATTGATAGGTCTTCCGCCCGGTCCTCGTGAAGCACCAACGAATGGCGGCGACACTTTGGGCGTTCCGGTTGGGGCACGAAAGCCTCCAACTTGGTGTTGTACCGTCATCGGTGTCCTAGGAAAAGAAGTTGTTCCAAAAGGTCCTAGACTCGATGTGCTTTGAACAAAGGGCGGTGGCCGGGGCGGGAGCCCACCTATTTCAATACCAGCAGACACCGAGTGTGTCGCCGATAGAGTTTGTGCTAAATCCCCTGTGGAAAATAAAACATTAGTCTGTGAAGAGACCAATGAGTGGCTGAGTGGGGCTGTGCATTGCATGGCTGGGTCCACCATGGCTGTTTCAATACGCAACGGCGACGAACGCACGTCGGTAGTAGATGTGGCTACCCGGCTAGTAACAGTTTGGGAAGGGTCAGTAGTTAAAACTTTATCTGTCCCTGTAACAGCTTCACTCAATTCTTTTCCACCCTCATTCTCACCACTAGCTAAAACTACATCTTCTTCTACTTCTTCGTTTACAGCACCGGTTGTAGTCTCAGCAGGTTCCATATTCCAGGTAGAATCATCAGAAGAAACTACCATTCTTGGTCTTTTTCCCATAAAGCGTGGAATCAAGTTAGCATGGGGATCGTGATCTGAATCATCATCATCATCATCTGGAGGTATGAAACGATTTTCCTCAGCTTCTTTGTTAACAGCTTCATCATCGGGAGATGGTGCAGCATTGGCATTAGCAGAGTTCCATGAAACGTCATCGGCGAAAACATTTTCTTTAGGTACCTTCGGTGGTCGTCTAGATGATGCTTCACCAACAGTCCGTATTCTTCTCCCTACTCTCTTTCTTTTAGTTCTTCTCACCCCTCGTTGTTCAGGAACACCCCCTGTTCCTGAACCCCCTCGACTATTGGACCCTCACCTCCTAAAGGATTTGAATCGTGGGTAGGTCCCTCCGGCTCTGGCTCGACCGGCAATGCAATTTCTATTCTATACTGCCTAACTACCCTGGACTGTTGGTCGGCATAAGCGAGTAAGTCTTCACGTAGAACGGCAATATGAGCAAAATTCATCGCTTTGGGCATTCTAAGAACATGCATGTACTGGCTAGGCCCTCTGGGATGTTGCTCTCGTCGTGGGATCTGGTCGTTGTCTATCATTGCTTGATGGATCAAGATCTGGAAGAAACGCTGAAATGGGACGAAGTTACGTCTCATCTTGGGTTTTAACTGATCAGCAGCAAGTTCAACCATTTCATTCCAAATCAAGACAGCGTAGTCGATATTGTGATTGAAGACAAACGCGTGAAACATGCGTAAAGTGGCTAAGTTGGTCTTGTCTAATCCAGTATGCTTTGAAGTCATACACCTGTTGAAAATAGAGCATATGGAATAGTAGAGTGGCGGGAGGAAATTACGTCTGAAAGTGGAAGATCCAGTCAGTGGAGCATTTTCCGGTGGTTGATAACCTAGACTTCGAATGTCATCAAATAGCTGAGATTCAGGAATCGGATCCTGAAGATCGTCACTGGGAAGGCCTAGAGATCGTCTGAGTCCCCGCAGTGTGAATCTGACATCGAAGTGGTCAAGCTTTGCTGTAAACTTTGGTACTTGATCAGTTGGTCTGTAGGCTAATGTATTCCAGAACTGTTTAAGGTAGATCGCATGCACGAGCTCAACTTTTGTCAACGCAGTCAGAACCGGATGACGGCGAATGATTTCAATGATGATTTGATGAGAAAAAGGAACTGCAAGATCTAGATGATGGTTGTTATCTAGAAATTGCACATTCGGACTCGTCCTCGAATATATCTCCTCGTCTAAGTCATGCGCGTTAACTGACGGATGTGACGAACGATGCGAACGGATGATGGTATTTTCATCCAAAGCATATTCATCGTGATCAGCCATCTGGAATAGTACACAGTTAAGAATCGGACCAAAATCGAGTTTGCCTTGAAAAACTTTTCCAAAAAAAAAATTCTAAGTGTTGGCCAAGTCGCAATCAACTAAAAAGGGCAGGTCACAGACCACTGCGACATCGCAATGGGAAGAGGATTGGACCAGATGAAGTCGCAATGCAAGATTGCGATTCGGTCCCCAAGTCGCAATGAACGATTGCGACTCGGATGAATGTGAGACCACTGCGACTTGCTTGAACATATGAAGACATGTTGACTGCGACTTCGATGAACACAGAAAAATCCTAAGTGTTCAAGCCCTAAAAACTTGTTTTTCGCACAACAGATGTTAAAACCACTACCACTAGACTCGTATATGCATCGTGAGTGAACCCTAGGTGTCTAAAATCCCTAACTAACAACAACACTTTGATTTTAAGCAGATTCAAGAAAACCGAACCTAAAACCCTAAAAATCGAACATAGCATACGAATTAATGGATTAAAAACGACAAGAATCGAGATGGGTTACCTCGATGATGATCTGAGATGATTCCACGAACCAAAAAAACTCTAAAATCGACTTGAATCGAATGACAGTTGAGAGAGACTTCGATAGGGTTTAAGATATTTTGAATTTTGAAAAAAGTCAAAGTCTCAATATATACGAATTTTGAACAACGGTGACACGTGGCACAATCTGATTGGTCCAAAGATTTGACCAGCCACGTGTCATCAAGTCGCAATGAACAAATCACGAGTTGATAAATTTTGAAGTCGCAATAGACCATTGCGATTCGCACTGTTCATCTGACCAAGTCGCAATAGGCTATTGCGATTCGGTACTGTTCACATGGTCAAGTCCCAGTAGGCCATTGCGATTTGGCACTGTTCACATGGTCAAGTCGCAGTAGGCCATTGCGATTTGGCACTGTTCAAACCTCCAAGTCGCAATAGACCATTGCGATTTGGCACTATTCAAACTTCCAAGTCTCAATGCACCATTACGATTTGATACTATTTAAGCTCATTGAGAAGTCGCAATAGAAGGCTGCGACATCTCACTGTTCACATGTGAAATCGCAAGCGATATTGATGTAAATTTGGACATTTTTCAGATAACAAAAGAAAGATTTTATCACATTGGAAGATGTCCAACTTCCAATTGATTAAGCACTTAAGGTTTTAAAACACGGTTTTCACTCCCCCTTAAATGATGCAAAGATTTTGCAAAAAGATTTTCATCATTTAAAAGCAAGTGGTTTAAAAACAAATTAGAGTACTTACCTTAACTCCTCAGAAATTGTTAAACACAACAGATCAACACTCACATGATGTGTATGCACACTCCACCTAGATTTGTGCATAGGATGAAATCTGTTTACTCCCCCTGAAATCATGAACAAACCTTTCGTGCAGATACAGATAGCATAACATATCATAAATAAGACGAATTAAACGAATTGAGAAAAGAAGAACAAATTGAAGAAATATATAAAATACAACGAGGATATGACAATTTAAATAACATATATTAAAAATAGAATATGATGAAAATTTTAGTGTATTAATCTAGAAGCAAAGTCTAGATTAAGATACAAATATTTCCATCAATTATATGTTTAATATATGGAAGTTAAACTTTCATATTAAGCATGTCGAGCTTGGATACAAGAAAATTGAAACGTTTTTCATCCAAGGCTTTGGTAAAGAGATCGGCAAGCTGAAACTCAGTTGTAACAAAATATAATTCAACAGTTCCTTTCTCAACATGATCTTTTATGAAATGATACCTGATGTCGATATGCTTGGTTTTGGTGTGTTGGACAGGGTTAGCAGATATGGCGATTGCACTTTTACTGTCACAGTAAATGGGGAATTTCTCATATTTAAACCCATAGTCCATGAGTTGTGTATTCATCCAAAGAACTTGTGAACAACAGCTCGCAGCGGCAACGTATTCTGCTTTCGCTGTAGAAGTGGAAACACAATTTTGCTTCTTTGATGACCAACTCACGAGCTTGTCACCCAAAAACTGAATATGACCAGAAGTACTCTTTCTGTCCAACATGCTTCCTCCGTGATCAGCATCTGAGTATGCGGTGAGTTCAAAACCGGTTCCCTTGGGATACCACAGTCCGAGATACGGAGTGCCTTTCAAGTATCGAAAAATTCTTTTGACGGCGCCAAGGTGTCACATTTTAGGATTAGCTTGAAATCTAGCACAGAGACAAGTCGAAAACATTATATCTGGACGACTAGCGGTCAGGTACATTATAGACCCAATCATTCCTCTATAGAGTTTTACATCAGCATCAACACCATGTGGATCAGGACCAATTTTGGATGCATGAGCCATAGGTGTACCAATCGAAGTACAGTTCTCCATCTTGAATTTCTTCAAAATGTCAAACACATATTTTGACTGGTTGATGAAGATACCAGTTGAAAATTGTTTCACTTGTAATCCGAGAAAGAAATTAATCTCTCCCATCATACTCATTTGGAATTGAGTCATCATAATGCCCGAAAACCAAGTACAAAGTCCAGGATTAGTCGAACCAAAAATAATATCATCAACGTAAATCTGAACTAAGAGAATATCACCTTCCTTGCGTAGAGTAAATAAAGTTGTGTCGATTTTACCTTTCTCAAAGCCAGCTTTTAGTAGGAAGGTTGATAGTACTTCATACCAGGCACGGGGGGCTTGCTTCAGACCGTAAAGCGCTTTGTCAAGAATGTAGACGTGATCTGGATGTTCTTTATCCACAAAGCCTTCAGGTTGAGACATGTACACCTCCTCCTTAAGAACACCATTCAAGAAAGCAGTCTTCACGTCCATTTGATAGACAGTGAAGTTCTTGAAAGCGGCATACGAAAGAAACATCTGAATTGCCTCAAGACGAGCAACCGACGCGTACATCTCATCATAATCTATCCCCTCCTGTTGCCTATACCCTTTAGCTACCAATCTAGCTTTGTTTCGCAGCATTACTCCGTCTTCATCTTTCTTGTTCTTTAGGACCCACTTCGTACCAATAACTGTTTTACCCTTGGGTCGCGGAACTAATCTCCACACTTTCAAAGCTTCGAACTGATTCAGTTCTTCTTGCATCGCAATCAACCAGTCAGGATCTTCTAAAGCCTGTTGAACTGTTGAAGGTTCAACCTGACTTAAGACTAACGCGTATAAGATTTCATTTGCGGTTGCGGAAGCGGATCTTGTCTTTACTGGTTCAGATACATCACCAATCACCTGATCAATTGGGTGACTGCGTGTCCACTTGGTAGAGTGTGGATGGAGAGATACAACACCATCATTGGGGTCTACAAGGGTAGGATCCGCATCAAAGTTCAACTCGATCGTTAGTGTCGGTTTCGGATTTGAGACGGGTTGCCTGTCAGAATTGACAATCGGCACAGACTCGGGAACTGATTCGGTAGAATTGTCATTTGAAGTTGTTCCCGATGAAGAAGCACCACTTGTAGATATTTGTTGTCGTGCTTGTGAAGAATCTGTTGATGTGTTCCTTGGAGAAATTACAGGAGTAGTTGAACCAGTATTTGGTGTAGTCAGTACCGGTGAAGGACCTGACATAGAAGTTTGTACTGGCGGGGTTACAACTTGAATCCTGTCATTTACAGATGAAGACGATTTGTCACTGTTAAAATAGTCATCATAAAAATATTCAAACAATAAATCAAGTTCATTAGGAGTAGAGTTAGAAGTGGAAGCTTGATCCTTGTTTGACGATCTAGTCATCATTGGACGAAATTGTCCAGATGCTAGAATACCAGATAACTCGGGTTCTGTACTGTTTTGCACAGAAGCCATTGCTTCAGTCTCGTCGAATTTGACATTAATGCTTTCCATCACAGTTCTGGAAGATTTGAGGTAGATCCTGTATGCTTTTGAAGTGAGAGAGTATCCGATGAAGTAGCCCTCAAGACCTTTAGGACTGAATTTGTTCAGGTTGTCCTTATCATTCAGCACAATACACCTGCATCCAAAAACACGGAAGTAGTGTATCACAGGTTTTCTATTATTCATTAACTCATATGGAGTTTTACCAAACCATCGATGAATGATTGAGCGGTTTTGTGTATAGCATGCCGTTGCAACAGCTTCAGCCCATAGGAATAGTGGTAGGCCAGCGTAGGACAGCATCGTTCTTGCGGCTTCAACAAGTGTGCGATTTCGCCTTTCAACAACACCGTTCTGTTGAGGAGTTTTGGCCGCTGAATACTGATGAGTTATACCTAATGACTTGAAGAAGTCATCAAGAGTCTTGTTCTTGAACTCTGTTCCATTATCTGATCTAACCGTCTGAACTAATTGTTGACGATTCACTTGAAGCTGTTTGATTAACGAGATGATCAAGTCAGGAGTTTCATCTTTTGAGCGAAGGTACTTGACCCAAGTGTATCTCGAATAATCATCGACAACCACTAACACATAACGTTTGGCATTGATACTTTGAGTCTTCATCGGACCACAGAGATCCATATGAAGGATTTCCAAAGCTTGTCTTGTGCTGGGCTCGGGTTTCGGTGGATGAGGAGCACGCTTCATCTTCCCTTTCTCACAAGCAATACAGAAATTATCTTTCTCAAATGTCAGAACTGGTAGACCTATGACTGAATCACCTAACATCAACTTTTGAATGTAACGGAAATTGAGATGAGATAGTCGTCTATGCCATAACCAACTTTTCTCTAACGACCCTTTTGACATCAAACAAATGTCGTTTTTCGGTTTAAGAGTGGATAGGTCAATGGTATACAGGTTTGACTTCCTAGAACCAACAAGAAGTTCGTCACCTCCATCGGTAAGAACAGCACAATGGGTCTTCTTGAAATGAACCTCTAGGTCTTTGTCACAGAATTGACCTATACTAAATAAGTTGTAACCTAAGCCCTCGACAAAATTGACTTTTGTAATCCTTACATTGTCCTTTACAATGTCCCCATAACCCAAAATTGAAGCATACTGATCATTTCCAAACTTCACTTTTCCACAATCCTGTACTACAAAATTATCTAGCATCTCTTTTCTTCCAGTCATGTGTTTTGTGCACCCTGAATCTAAATACCATACATGACTGGGCTGCAAAATGGAAATTAAACAGTTTTAGGTACCCATTGCCAATTGGGTCCTTTTGAGTTAGTAGGCTTGGGTTTCACATTTTGCTTTCTATAATTGGATTTAAAATAAACATTTGAGTAAAACCAACGATTATAGTCAGAATTGCAGATAAAATCATCCACACCACAAGAAGCACAACAAATTTGATGTCTTGCCAAATTAATCAGTTGTCGCATTGAATAAACCTTGTAAGGAACTACAAGTTTTTGTCTATTGCCAACATCATAATTAATAACATTTGAAACAAAATTGTCTTTCTTGGAATTTAAAACATTTGAATTGACGTGGGATGATTTGATCTGGGCCACATCCTGTGTGGACTCCTTTATTCTCCACTCTAGTCGCGTGTTGTTTCTCAAATTACGATCTGAAAAACCAGAAAAATATGAGTTGTAAGCTTTTGAATATTGAGTCTGAAAAGAATTAACACGCTTCTTTCTTTTTGTTTTTCTTTTCTTTTTCTGTAATGATGGTTTTGATTTGGATTTAGAAAGATCATCATTGACAAAAACTTTCTCAGCTGTTTTTGAAGATTCTCCTTCTAAAATAATCTTTTCAGGTTTCTCTTCATTTATTAGAAAAGTGGTGTGATCTGGAAGTTTGGCACAAAAATCAAATTGAACAGGCACTGCACATACACCTTTACCTTTGTCCTTACCAACATTCTTGCTTTCAAAATCAATATCAATATCAGTATCAGTATCATAGGATGGACTATCATTATCATCAGACTTGGGAAAAAGAAAGTCATTATATTCTTTTCGAAAGATTTTATCTTCTTCTGTTGGAAAATATATAGGACGATCATTATCAAACTGATCTTCCAAATCCCAAGGTTCATAATCATCTTGGTCATTGGTTGTCCAGTCTCTCAAAAGAGCATTTCCTATAAAGGCTTTGCATGAGGAGACATCTGAGTCTGAAGATTGTTCTTCTTTTGAAACTATTCCTTCAGATATTTCCTCAAGTTTGGTTTTCATTTCCTTTAAGCTTTCTGAAAACACAGTGATCATAACTTCCTTTTCGATCTCGAAAGCAAGTTTCTCGTCATTTCTGACTCCTTGAATAGTACTTTCGATCTTGCTTTCGAGGTCCATGAGTTTTTGTTCAAGAACCATTGGTGGAAAGTATCTTTTACCTTCAAAATCTGGTTTGTCAGTAATATCCTTTTGAGTATTTTCTTTTTCCTCCGGTTCTTTAACAACATGACTCTCAAAATAATTGTTTGGTAAGGTTTTCTTAGAATTCAATGCCTTTGCATTGTCTGGACCATACCAAAAAGGAAGTTGCATTTTAACTGTGGTTTTCCTCTTTATTTCTTCTTCTGCCTTATAGTCTTCATCATCCATCTTGATTTGAAAGTTTGAATATACGGCAAGTTCAATCCATTCAAATTTATACAAAGTGGGAGATTTTGATAAAGCATTGCTCAGGTATTGTGGATTATCATACCCGATTCCCCACTTTGAGTTGAAATATCTGAACTTATTTGGTTTATGCATGTGAATTGTTTGTTCAGTTTGACCTGCTTTGTAAAGTTTATTTTCCATATCCTTGATTCTTTCACATAACTCATCATTTCTATTTTTGTAAGCATGTAACAGACTTTCAAACTCGCTATTCTTGACTTCCGAATTCAATAATTTATCCGATAGTTCAGTCATTCTATCTTGAAAATAAGCATGACCAATCTCGAATTCAGCCTTTTTCTTTTTAAAATCCTTTAATTGATTGTCTTGTTCAAATAGTCTTGCCTTTTGAGTGGAAATTATTTCATTTGCTCTATCTTGATCTTTTGTAAGGTTTTCTAATCTTTTTGTTAAGTAAGTCTGTTGAGTAAAGAATTGATTATAAAGATCGGAATGTACCTCATTGGAAGTAGACTCTGAATCTTCACCATCAGTGTTCTTGGTCATGAAGCACAACTTTGTCTGATCATCTTCCTCACCTTCAGCTTCATTATCAGAAAGATCAAGCCAGTATTCTTCTTCAGCCATCAGCACTATCCCTGCTTCTTTCTTCTCGGCAAGCAGTAACTTGTTCTTGTAGTATGTAGAATCTCTGACTTTCGGCTTCCAACACTCTTTTGAGAAGTGACCAGGCTTCCCGCAATTGTAGCATGTCGGAACTTCCTCTTTCTTTTCGAACACCCTTTTCTCTTCCGGCTTCTTATACTCAGGCTTCTTGTACTCCTCT
Source organism: Saussurea involucrata (assembly GCA_033807775.1). Taxonomy (NCBI): domain Eukaryota; kingdom Viridiplantae; phylum Streptophyta; class Magnoliopsida; order Asterales; family Asteraceae; genus Saussurea; species Saussurea involucrata. The sequence goes on from CM066326.1 coordinate 19,983,179, forward strand.
CTCTTGTACTCAACCTTCTTATCATCAAACCTTCTACTCGACTCAACATTCGCCGTGTGTTCAAAATTCTTAGAACCAGACGCATACCTTTGATTGTTGGACTCGGGAGATTTTCCAAACTTTCTCTGAAAAGAGTTAGTAAGAAGTGCCATTGCTCGCTTCATACTTTCAATATCATCTATCTCACCATCTTCACCCTGTTCATCATCAGAATGCTTTGAATAATTTCTGTTTGGTTTGACAGACACCAAAGCAAGCGGATCTAGTTCTTCTTCCTTCTTATCCTCTCTTTTCTCTTCCCTCTTGTCCTTCTTTTTCTTTGCCCTCTTGGCTTCAGCATCTTCTTCATCATGTTTCAAAGTCTCGTACATCTCTTGAAGAGGCAAAACATTCAGCCTTGAATTTTGTTTCATACGATGAGCATACTTCTTCCACTCGGGTTGAAGTACATTCAAAAACTTCACATTATGCTCAATTATCGATTTGTTGATATTATATATGTTCAGCTCGTTCAAGATAGTAGTGAAATGGTCGTATGTGGAATCAAGAGCTTCACCATATTTCTGTTTAAAACTCTCATAAAGATTAATAGCATTTGAAATTCTCATCTGGTTTTCAATCTCAGAACCTTGATAAAGTTTTATCAATTCATCAAACATGGCTTTCCCGGAGTGGTTCTTGCTATCTACCTTTCGGTAAATATCATTAGTCAAAGCTTGAATTACAAGGGACTTTGCCATCTTATCCCCATAATATCTCTTCTTCTGTTCAGGGTCATAGTGAATTGGTAAAACTTCAACAAAGTCGGGAATAGGTTCACCGTCGGTAAGAATTCCTCTTCTCATTATCTTTCCATTGGCCCATTAATCAGTGAGTGTGAAATGAACTCCCCGTTCTCTTGTCTCTCCACATAATCCATAAAACGATCTTTCCATATTTTAAACTCTTTGGGAAAAAGAACCGGTGGTTTATCCTTAGATCCAATCGTTAATATATCTCTAGCAGTCATATTCGAATACTTGTCTTTGATCGTTTGTATTCTTTAGATTTGATTAGAAGAAAAAAAATGATTTCAAACTGAAGTCTCAACCCACTAAAGTCGCAATAGGTTTGAAGTCGCAATGCAATGAAGTCGCAATGCTTGAAGTCGCAACAGTTGGAATTGCAACAAATGAAGTCGCAATAATTGGAATCGCAACACTTGGAGTCACAATGAAATGGAATCGCAACAGAGTAAAATTCACTCGAGTCGCAATAGAGGATTGCGATTTGGTACTGTTCACGGGGTAATGGACTGCGATTCGGGATCGAAGTCGCAATAGGTCACTGCGATTTGGGAGTCAAGTCGCAATAGGTCACTGCGACTTGGAACTGTTCACTCAACGTTCACTGCGATTTCGATGAATATCAGACGATTGCGATTTCGATGAATATCATGATTGCGATTTCGATGAAGATCATGATTGCGATTTCGATGAAGATTCAAATGATCGGGAGTTGATTCTTCAATAATGATCCAAATGATCTGAAAATTGGTAGGTAAGGTCGAAATACGATTCTGGACAGATTTACTACTTCAAGTTTTGTCCAAAAACCACTAGAACAGTGATTTTTGATCCAAAACAGTAGGTTTTTGCTCAAAAGTCCGAAAATCCGAGTTTGCACGATTTGAGATCGATTATGGTGTGATTATGGAATCAAAACACGCAGAAATGAATATCAAACACTTCTAGATCGATCCTAATCCATTTGAAGAACTCAAATGATCAAAATCAATAAGAAATGGATGAAAACTTGAAGAACACTCAAAATGCAAAAACTCTCAATAAAATCTAATCTGATCTAGATGAATACATTGCTCTGATACCAATTGTGATCCCAGAAACAAGTAATCAATCGAATAACATTAAAGTGTCCACCTCTATATTCAATAAATCAATCAAAGCTCACACAATACAATGAAGAACAAATCAAGTGTGTGTGGCTAGTGTGTGTAGGTGACTCTTATGATTGCTAGACCTAATTAGGAAAACAAGCAAACAATATATACCTAGGGTAAAGAATCACCCTATTACAAAATAGGCCCCTCTACTTAGTACCACTAGAATTTAGGCACTACCAGAAACCACTTGGGTTTGAATCCTAACACATAAAAATAATTTCCAGAAAAATAATCACTCAATTTAGAGTTTTATTGAGTGAGATATGACCATTTGAAGAGAGGTTTGGAATCTGACAGCAAGCTGTCAAAACTACACCTTGTGCATGTGCTCCTATATTGACTTCTTAACCAATAATTCTTATTCCTTTGCATGCAAAATCCGATTTGACCCTTTTCCATACACTTATTTTCAGTTCTAAAACACATTTTTGAACCATTTAAATTACATGCAAGTTACCTATCAACTCATCTTTTATAAACTTTTGTAAAAGACTCATTTTGTTGCATGTTGATGTTCTTGCCAAGAACATCAACATGCAACTTAAAATTGTGTATTTTGAGCTCATGCATGTTTGTTTAAGTATGTTTTTAGTGGATTACAAAGATACACTCATGAAACTCTTGAACAAAAGAAGATGGATTTCTCAAGAAAACTACATGCATGTATTTAAATTGTTCATCTTTGGTCTTAACATAGGTTTGATTTTGGATTCACCACATTTTTAATAACAAGAAGATGTAATGGTGGTAAATCTACAAACATTAAGACATTGTAAAGAATATTTTTAAAAAGTTAAAGAAAGTGTAGAAGGGATGAAGAACATTCATCAAATGCAAGAAAGTGAAAATAACTTAAAAGGGTGTGTGTGGATTTCATCCAACACACTTGTATTTACCTTGGATTATTTTTATCCTTTGAAGAAAAGTGATTGAGGGGCTGGAATTAAGGATGAAGATGGATGAAGATTTGAAGGTGAAGATTTGAAGATTTGAAGATGGAGAGAGAAACAATTGCAAGTATTCATTTAGAGAGAGAGTGAGATGAGATAATGAAATGGATTGTGAAGACTTGTTGCATTCTTATGGAGTAGAGAGGGGGCGGCCTCTCAAGGTGGGGGGGGGGGGTGGTGAGTGATAGAAATAATTTGTCAAATCTTGTCTTTTTGATTAAAAATTAAAATACAAGTATTTTCTTAATAAATGAAATACAAAGTAATTATATATAAAATAAAGTATATATATATACTATTATTGAAATACATAAATTATCAATTATATAAATACTTGTAGTATAAATGTAGGTCAAGTTGGCATTTTATGAGATTCTTGGATAATTTCCTAATTCAAGGGTTTCTTAGGCAAAATTTCTCGAATTTTCCTATCGTACCGCGTTTACTGCTAAACTTGCACTGTGTGAACTATGTCATGAGAAAAATGATATATTCAGTGTAGTTCTAACCTGAGGTATAAATTTGACGGTTGTCACACGAGACTCAATCCCAGGTTGCCTTTGTCTGCACTATAGATTTTGAGAAGAAACTATCGGCAGAGGCACCTGAGTTCTTGCCTGCTTCAACAGAAAAAAAACTGACTCGTATTTCTAAAAAGGAATTATTGGAAATCGGTGAAAACAACTTTTATGAATGCCCTAGTACTCTCAATAATGGTCAAAATCTCTCTGATGAAACCTCGATAAAAACTTTTGTTGACTAAATGACTCGACCTCTGTATATGAGGATGATTCATCCTCTGACGAATCTGAGACTAACTCTAAGTCAGAGATAGTACCTTGTGACTCGGAGGATTTTAAACTACCCACTGGAGTTCTTAACAGAACTATTCCTCCCAAGGAGAAAATCAAAAGAGTTCCTATCTATCCAGATTTTTTGGACATGTGTATACAAGCCAAAACCTCTCTTGGGCTTGAGAAAATCAAACAACAAAAGAAAACGTCCTCTCAAAATCCAACAAGTTCAAAGACTTCAAAACCCTTAAAGCCTATTGAAGAAAAACTAACATGGCAACAGAAGGGTAAATGGGCTGAAAATAACAAATCTTTTTCTTCTGTGACAGTGAAACCTGCAGAAGTTCACCACAGAAGGGGTCCACAGAAGGCTACTCTCAACAAAGGATTTTGCAAACAACAATCTAGTCTACATAGGTCTTCTTGTAATAGGAAGTCAAATGTTAGGATAGAATGTAATGCCTCTGTGCCCCCATTTAATGTTTTCAATGAAAAGTTCAAGCAAATCTCTTCGCACATTCATTATTGTCATTGCTTTGATCTCATGCATCAATTAAGCCAACACTTCTCAAGTCCACATTGTTTCCTCTCTGCACCCAAAAAGAATACTAAATTCAAGGGTAAGAAGAAACAAAATGGTTCTTCAAAAGAAGCTAAAACCAAACCCAAGAAAGCTAAGGCAAACTTGAAGACCCCTAACAAAGCTGGACCCATTTGGATATGGGTACCTAAGACTCTCTGATTGTCTTGCAGAAGCAGTATGTGCCAATCTGGTATCTTGACTCCGGGTGCTCGTGGCACATGACTGGCGACAGAGGTCTACTATCCTCCTACAAAGATAAACTCGATGGAGGATCTGTGACCTTTGGTGACAACAAGAAGGGATATATAAAAGGCTACGGAGTCATTAAGAATGAAAACATAACCGTATGCAAAGTTGCATATGTGGATGGCCTTAAGCACAATCTTCTCAGTGTTAGCCAACTCTGCGATACGGGTTTCAACGTAATGTTCAAAAGAACCTTCTGCTCTCTACAAGGTGAGGACACAGGAGTCGAACTTCTGCGAGCCGAACGAAGAGGCGATCTTTACCTCATGAACTTCTGTGCCAAGAACAAGGAAGACAAGCTCTGCCTTGTTGCCAGTAAAAGCGAAGAAGCCTGGTTATGGCATAACAGGTTCTGCCACCTAAACTTTCATACTCTAGATAAGCTTGTTAAACTTGATCTAGTCAAAGGTCTGCCAAATGTTAAATTTAATAAACATCATTTGTGATATGCATGCGAAATGGGAAAACTCAAAAGAGCTTCCCATAAAGGCAAGACTGATGTATCTTGCCCTAGGCCTCTGTACATGCTTCATGTTGACCTCTGTGGTCCAGTCGCTACTCAGAGCCTAGGTGGCAAGAAATATATACTTGTGTTGATCGATGAATATTCAAGATTTACATGGGTTGAATTTGTCAGAAAGAAATCAGATGTTCCAAACATTCTGATAAATTTAATGAAAAGAATCCAAGTTCTGTATGAGTGCAGGATTCAGAAACTAAGAAGCGAGAATGGCACAGAATTCAAAAACTCTGTCATTGAAGCCTATCTTACAGAAGAAGGCATATCACAGAACTTCTCTACTGCACGCACCCCACAACAGAATGGCGTGGTTGAACGAAAGAACCGCACGCTTGTGGAGGCTGCAAGAACTATTCCCTTTGTCAGATTTTCTCCCCCTGCTTCATTAATGACTATTCCCTTGGTGGGAACGCTGATGACTTTGGAATGAACCAAAGTTCATTATCATCATCATCATCATCAGCTTCCACGGAGCCAATATCCTTGCCATCATCATCGATGACAAGTTCTTCATCATCTTCAGCTTATTCTTCCTCCTCATCATCATCGGAGGGAATGATGGTTGTTTCTTTTTCTTGTTCCTCCCCCTCAGAATGAGAATGTTCTTCAGCTGGTTTCTCCCCCTCAACATTTGAATGCTGAGGATCAGCAATTTTCTTCTCTTCGTTCTTATCCCCCTCTTTGTCAACATCAGAGGAGGGAGGAATGGATGTAGAAGCAGCAGCAGATGAAGGAACAATAGTTTCCAAGTTATCAACCCTGGTAAACAATTCCCCGATGGCGTCAGCAGTCTCCACGACATAGTCTACTACCATATCGAGGGACTTGCGGTCAGAATCCGTAAAGGATTTTATTCCGTGTGTTGGTTTATGGATTTTATTGAGAAGTTATTCAATGCGGGTTTTGTTGAGGAATGTTATCTCACGTCTTTTTTCAACCAAAAGAAAAGTTTTTGGAAGCGTGATATCATGTAATATCTATTTTGAGTTTTGTGTTAGCATATTTCATTGCACACTACTTAGCGTACACATTGATTTATACTCATGGCGAGTGAGTGCATAATGAGATTATGATGGTACATATTAATTTTTGTTTTGTGCATTTTCGTTTGTTGTTGTGATTGCTATTCGTTCACACAAATGCACTATATTGATTTGCTTGGTATGTATGGCATTATAGCCACTATTTTAGAACAAGGAACATACCGATTATTTGGCTTTAGGTTGAAATCAACCTAAATTATTTCACGTATCAACTAAATAACATGCATATACCGTTTAAATAAGTTTTGAGAAATAAACTAATGCATGTGGGTCTTGTTGGAGAATTTTATTCCATATCGTTTTATGGTTAAAAGAGATTGTTGGTTCCCGTATTTGATTAACAAAGATTATCTAATCTATTAGTTCAAATAAGATGTGTTGCAGAAGCGTATTTGAAGAACTAACATATATGTTTATATAGAAACAACACAAAATACCAAATATACAGTATATGAAGAACAGATGAATATCTTAAAGATTACTGTATTTGATTAAGAACACTAAGAACAGATTTGACGTTAATTGTGTGCAAGTGTTTTTGCGTAAAAGATTATGCGTGTAAAAGTAGGTGTTGTTCTTATGTCTTGTTTTTGTGTCTGTTAGGAAGAACTCAACATGAGTCTTCCTTTTATACTACTACAAAAGATCTATTCTAGACAAAAGGACTATTGCTACAGGAAAGAAGGGATGGTATGAACAGTTGGAAAACTGCATGCATTAAATGCGCTAATATCAACTTGGAGGGTGGTCCTATCGGAGTATGACACGTGTAGTTGTCAGACCATGCCTTGTACAAGTTGACGAACGGACCCTGGAACAGTAGCAAGATATTCCTGTAACAGTGGTAAGATATTCCTGTAACAGTGGTAAGATATTATAAATATCTTCCATGTCTTCAGTCTTTTCCGCAGAGCTTCTGTCAAGGGTGGCAGAGGTTCTGTGACTTGATTCTTCTGATAGCAGTCTTCTTTAGTTCTGTCTGGTCTTGGTGTTTCTTGAATGATCTTCTTGTTTACTTCGGCAGAGCTTCTGTGGCACTCCGCATAGCTTCTGTGGAAGTCTTCTATACTTGGCCTATTTTTCAATACTTTTAATATTATGAATATTTGGAGCTAACAATCTCCCCCTAAGTATTGAAAAATGAAAATTTGACTTTATGCATAATTAGGCTAAGTGAAATAGACAGAGGTTAAACAATACCTCAAAGATTCATTTCATTTCTTTTTAAAGTTTACAGAGATATGTAAATGAGACTCAGACATTTGCATCTTTGAAGTCGTTGAAACTTCTGTTGTCGAATCCCACTTCTCTGAGCTCGTGGTAGAATTTGATGCAGAGTTCTCTTAAGCCAATTGTAGCATCTATTTCTCTGATCATTATTTTTGCTAATTTTTTATCCATAAGCTCAGTACCTCTGTTCTCTTCTAGGATTGATCTGAATTTGTTCAGAGTACTGGTTGCATACTTCTGACAGTCCATTTCCACAAAGAGTCTTACTTGACCAGCAGGATCCTTATATACTAACCTGTACCTTGGTGTTGTCATGATTGAGTTGGGTACGGCAGAAGGTGGGCAGTGATCCTCTGGTGGTCTCAGACTTAGGTTTCTGACTCCAAGATCTCTTCCCAGTTGAAAGTCTATCATGCTATATAGCAGAAGATTTTCCCTCATCGCTTTCCTGAATACTTGATAGGCCCTTCTGTTAGCATCGTTGTCGAAGTTTTCTTTAGTCCAAAGTAGAAGATCTGGCAGATCGTAGGGGTTCAAGTTCCTTATATCGGCATCTGAAAATTGATTTTCGGACTTGTTCTCCCTTTTGACTTTGTAGATGTTGTACCTGATCTTTGGAAAGGTTCTTGTTTGAGTGAATTTGCAGTAAATTACCTTTTCAATTTTAGACTCTGAGAAGACTTATGCCCTTGCTTTTGGCTTTGTTCTGGTGAAGATGTTGTCGAGGTCAGCTCTGAGTTGAGGATCTTCGATGTGTGGCAGAGGATTGTTCTGATATTGTTGTCTGTAAAGATACCTATACACCACCTCTTCCATTTCTGCATGTCGTGTAGTCGGTGGTGGTATTGGTCTTCGCAGAGCATCCATTTCTTGTATTATCTCTGCAACCCTACCCTTTGTTACTTTTGCTTTTGGATCAAGGATCGGAATTTCTGACAGAGGATCTAAATTTAATGCCTAGTCTTCTTCAGGTTTAGGAGTGACAAAGGCATCAAATGAGCTCTTCATCAACTTCTCTGTCGTCTGAGGCATTAGCTTTTTCTTCTTTGGTTCTTCTGTCATGATACCCTTTCCTTTACCTTTGGCTTGAGGCTCAGAACTTGTTGCCTGTTTTGGACTTTCTGGGATTGCTTCTGTTGGTTTGGGTGTAGAGGTTTCTTTGGGTATGATGGGGATTTCCTCTGTAGTTTTTGACTTTTCAGTTTCTGAGGACTTTGGTGGGGATGGTTCTGTGGATTTTTCTTCTGTAAGCTCGGTTGTGGTTTGTGGAGGGATATCAAAACGTCTTGCAGCTCCGAAAGCAGATACTAACTTCATTTTCTTTAGGACATAAGTAGCAGAACGTTTTGATTTGTTAGGTTTGTGGGCGATTGATTTTCTTCTGGGGTAGGTTTTGAGTTGGGTTGTTGGTTTTGGTGTAGTAGTGGGAAGTTCTTCTGAGGATGAAGATGTCAGGATTTGAACTTGAGGGACATCTTTTTCAAAGACAGTGGTGGTTTCCATAGAGGCTGGTGTTTCCTCTGTGGGTCTCTGTTGAGTTTCCTGAGTTTGGGTTTGGGTTGGGGGTGCAGAGAAATTGGTTCTGCTGATATTGGTGGACTGCTTGCAGCTGTTTTCCTTTGTTTCTCCCCTTATTTCTCCCCCTCAGGATGATCTGATGGACCATGATGGTCATCATCAGAGTCATCCTGATTTATATCTGATGTACCCTCTGCCCTGCATGATGTATCTGATTTCTTTGGTGGAACAGCCCCTGCAGCAATCATCTTCGCGCATAAGTCATCACAGAGGCCGAGTAGGTTTTCAACCTATGCTTCTGTGTTGAAGCGCATTTTGCCGACGCTTGCTTGAAACTCTCTGACGTAGTTTGCGTTGGCAGCTGTGAAGGCTTTGATGAACTCTGTCATTTGATCAAGGATTCCTTGCCCAAGTTCTGTGAGCTAAACTCTGGTCATGTAGTCAGAAGGCTTCATGGCTTGAGTGTTTTGCAGTGTTTCCTCTTGAACTTCTTCTAAGGCCTTCTTTAGGTCTTCAGGTGTAAGGCCCTTAGAAGTAGAGGATTGATTTTTGAGTTTTTGTAGGAAGTTTTTGACAGACTCGTTGAATGCAGAGGTTGCACTTCTTTCGAATTCTGCAGCATGTAGTCTAGCAGAGGTTGTGACAGAAGTTTCGGTAGCAGACTTCATGTTGGACAGAGCTTGTTGTACCTCTGTGGACAAGGTGTCCATTTTGGTATTTAGACTTGTAATGGCTCTTGAAGTAGTTTCTGCAAAAGATTTGAAAGAGCTTTCCAACTCCTTCTTTGTTTGGTTCACAGAGGTGACAAGGGTTTGGAACTCATCCCTTGATACGTGTGAACTCGTTGTAACCTCTGGGGGAACACATTCGTCCCCAGAGAGAGTCCCTGTTCCTGGGACACCTTCGTTCACCCCTGTTTTTACTTTGAGGGTGGAAGGATTTCCTTCTGATCCTCGAGGAGAAACTTGTGTCTCAACCTCTACAGAAGTTATGTGAAGGTCAGTGTCCAAATCCACTCCAGAGGTGGGTATTGGAATGTCCTTCTGTTGACTTGGAGACTTGTCTAGAGTCTCTTTGTCTCTGTGCTCTCTACTCCTCTCTGAAAGGAGGTTTGGCCCTATTGTTGTGTGCGTGGCAGAGGAAACGAATTCCTCTTCTGTGGGGATGTCAGATGTGATTCTGGGCGATGAATCATGAACAATGGGTGAGTCCTTTCGAGAGGATTCCCCAGGAATGGTTTTCCCGGTTATAATAGGCACAGAGGTTGAAAGAGTAACCTCTGGCTGGCTGGGTGGGGTTAGGATCGAGCTGTGTTGCTCTTTTTCAATGATACCCTCTGCCGCTAGACCAGCGGTATCAGATACGTGGGTTGCACTGGGGGGGCGTTGGGGATGTGTGCCTTCTACTTCTATGGCATCTTTTTCTATAGAACCCTCTGTGGTTTCTACCCTAACCTCTTCCTCTATTGTAATCTCTATGCCTACCTCTTCTTCTGCAGTTTCCACTATAGTCGTTTTTGCTTCTGATCTTAAGGAATCATATATAAAATGAGATCCTATGAGTTGTCGAACGTGAGGGTGCATAGGTTGTGTACCTTGAGCCTCAGATATGACTTCTATTGTATGTTGAGGGGTTCGACGTTGAGTGTCAAAACTGGATAGAGGTGGGGAAATTTCTTCTGTTGTGCGCAGAACCTCTGTAGTCTGACTTTGAATGTTTTGATCCAACGGTTCTGTGATCTATCCTGATGGATCTAAGGTGTGAGCTATGTCGGGATGGTTGAGGGAGGCATTAAAGTCTCCCTGTTGATCTGTATAGGTTATTGGGGAGGGAGGTTGCAGAGGTATAGTCTGATCTTCCTCTTCCTGTTCGACTTCCTCTGTAATGACTTGCAGAGGTGATGTTGGTTTCTTCTTCTTTGACTTCCTCTTCTTTGGCTTAGGGGCTCCCTCTTCTGTTGATTTGGTTTTTCGTTTCTTTTGTTTAGGAGGGGAGGGATGTGCAGAGGATCTTGTTTCTGTAGCATGTGGTGGAGAAGAGGGTTGAGCTGCAGAGGTTGTAGTTTCCTCTGTGATTTTCCTTTTCTTGCTCTTCTTTTGGGGTGTTGTTGTAGAGGTTTTTCTCTTGGATGAAGAGGGGTATATGCTCTCTCTTTGGGCTTTGAACCGTGCTTATACCGAATGATGTTTTTCTAAAGCTCTGGCCCATTCTTCTTCTGTCATCCTCTCTACTATATCTAAATCTAAGGGGGCTGCTAGACGCGGGGGTGTCACAGGACTTGGTTCTGGAGTCCTGTGGGCGCGTATATAGTCTAACTTCATCTTTTTATCGCTTGCATATGTCAGAAGGTTCTTCGACAGAGGTCTGCAGTGGGGATAGTTGTCTCCATGCTCTGTAGGAGTGGCCCTTCCATTGGCCATTTCTCCATTAGAAGTAGAGACTCGAATATGACTCCTAGAATTCTCTGATATTGCAGAGGTGGCAGATATCCTGGTGTGTTCTTTTTGGCTTTCTGGGTTGCAATCTTTCTGTCGATCGTATTGATTATCTCCTGCATTATAATGGTGGCATAATCAAGTGGAAGATCGTAAGAGATCCCATACATGATGGTCAGGATCTGGTGTGAGCTCTGGTCAGGGCTGCCAGTTTTCCCTGTGAGACAACGATTCAGGATGGAGAAGAGGGTATTCCACAGAGGTGGTAGTCTGCCTCTGCGGAAATCATTGTGTTTCCTTAGGGTTGTGTTATACCCTAACATCTCTACAAAACGACAGAGCTCCTCGTCCGTCGGAACCTCAGCATATTTCTTTATTCCAAGTAGACCTCTGGTTGGCAGGTTGAACTCAAGCGAGAACATAGTTCTGTTGAACATGAGTTCGAGGTATTCAGATTTTTCTGGCTTCGAAATATAGCCCTTTATCAGAGAATCATCTGAATCAAATCGGCAACTTTGCCAAAATTGATTCAGATATCGAGCAGGGATTTTGGTTGGGGTTTTGGAAAGGAGGGAGTGTAGGATATGGTTTTCCATGATGTTTAGGAGAAGGGCATGGGCTTCGCCGAAGGCTGTGGGTGAGGGTACCAGGTAACAGTTATTGGATTTTAAGGGAAGAACATCCTCAAAATGTTCTTTGGTTAGAAAATGTTGAAGGTGGGTGGTTGGTGCAAAATTTGCAGAGTCGCCGGAGTTTTCTGTTTCTGCATTTACGGCGATGTTAGGGTTTTGGGAGTGTTCTGAATGTACTGGGGATTGTTGAGGAGAGTTCGCCGGAGAGTTATGAGCAGCGTGGGAACTGGAAGCCATTTTTGCAAAGAAAAATGAAGATTTGAGAATAGTTGCAGGTTCGTCGGAGAAGAAAGTAAGTAAAGTTTTTGTGAGGAAATGTAACTTGGGTTTTATACTGAGTATGTAACTGTAGAATCTGAAAGGGTTAATATTTTGAGGTGAATAATATTTGGGGTCCGCACTTGAGTGGTTACGGTGGGTTCAACTTTCCAGAGGAACGTGCTCCATGTAGGTTCAATGAAAAGATGACACGTCATCTGTGTCAGTCATGACGAGACATCGTGGGCGGCCTTATTAAATGCTAGGCGCGTGGGCTTCTTTACCTCCACATGATTCTCACTCGCAGAAAAGTTACCGTTACCGTTACTGTTACAGAAATGCCCAAAGTAAACACTGACAGAGGCTCTGTGATTTGAAAACCTTGTTTTTCTTGCCTCTGTAGGTTGTACCTTCACTAAAAATGGTTGAAAAGTCCATGGAGAGGATCGATAAATTATTAGTATAGAAACTCCTTTACAGAGGTTTTTAGACCTCTGTCCGAGCCAGTAGAGGCTCTGAGACAAGAAATTTCTCATATCTAACAATTTATAAACATTTTTTATCATCCAAGCTTTTGATTGTTTTTAACAATGTTTTTAGGACCTGTTTTAAAGCTGGTGTCCTAGAAAACTGTTTTTGAAAAAGGTTTTGTGCAGCAAAAAGTCTTTTAAAACAAGTGTTGGTTTACAGAAGTTATTTCTTGTGGAAAGAACTCTGTAACCAATGACTTCTGTTGCAGTGTATTTGTACGCGATGATTCTTTTTGAAATTGATACCTAAGATGATTGACAGAGTTTCCAAGATTATTGATTTATGATCAGAGCTTTTGCCTGCAGAACCTCTGTTGGACTCAGCAGAGGCTCTGTGACCTTAAATTTCTAATAATGGAAAACTCAATATTCTTTTTGATCAAAGTTTATTTGGAATGTTTTTAATAATGTTTCTAGAACATATTTAGTAATTTGTGTCCTAGAAAATTATTTTCAAAAAGAATTTGTACGAGATACCAACCTTTTTGTTCTTCTTTGTCCGGCAAAGTTCTTTTCTTCTGTAGATGTCATCTCTTCCTTTGCTCCCCCTTGACTTATAAATCTCTGTACATTAAGCAAGGTTTCCTTTTGCTCCCCCTTGATCTAATCAACCTCTGTAGATCAAGTATGTTCACCTTCTGCTCCCCCTTGACCTTATCAACCTCTGTAGATCAAGTAGTTCTCCTTCTGCTCCCCCTTGACCTATGCTTGGTTCAATGATCAAAAGTAATGTATATAACCTAGGTCAAGTGTATCAGAGGTTCTGTAAGGATCGTCAGAGGTTCTGAGGAGTCCTACAGAAGCTCTGATGTTTTCAGAATTGAGATTTTAGAATTTACATACAAAAGCAAATTATTTACTAAAATAAAATAAAAAATAAAAAAAAAACTTATTATTTTAATAATTTACAAAAAAAACATTTATACATAATTTTTTAAAATGAAGATAAGATTACTTACAGAGGTTAACTCATATTTATCATTCATAATTTACCCACCAAGTAAAGGAATCTTTTCTCATCAAGTGCCTTGGTGAATAAATCAGCAAGCTGAAATTCTGTTGGTACAAAATGCATCTCGATGGTTTGGTTTTCAACATGATATTTCAGAAAGTGATACCTGATATCTATGTGCTTTGTCTTTGAATGTTGTACTAGATTTGCAGAGATGGCAATTGCATTTTTGGAATCACAGAAGATGGGAATTTTGCAGATGATGTGACCAAAGTCTTTCAGCTGTGTTTTCATCCACAGAACTTGAGAGCAACAGCTAGCAGCAGCAACGTATTCAGCTTCTGCCGTAGATGTTGAGACACAATTCTGTTTCTTTGAAGTCCAGCTTACTAATTTCCCACCTAGGAATTGACAACTCCCAGAGGTACTCTTTCTGTCGAGTTTACATCCTCCATAATCTGAATCTGTGTAGGCCTTTAGTCCAAAACCAGAGTTCTGTGGATACCAGAGGCCAAGATTTTTGGTCCCTCTGAGGTATCTGAAGATTCTCTTTACAGCAATATAATGTGACTTCTTAGGATTAGTTTGATATCTTGCACAGAGGCATGTGGCATGCATTATGTCAGGTCTACTGGCTGTTAAGTATAATAAAGACCCAATCATTCCTCTGTAAAGTGTGCACTCGATAGAGATGCCATTTGGATCTGAAAATAGTTTATTTCCAGTGGCCATTGGGGTTTTCATGACAGAGGCATCAGAGAGGCTATATTTTTCAAGTATGTCAGAGACATATTTTGATTGGTTTATGAAAATCCCTTCTGATGTTTGTTTGACTTGAAGTCCGAGGAAAAAGGTTAATTCTCCCATCATACTCATTTCAAACTCACTCTGCATGAGCTTTTCAAAATCTTTACATTTTTGTGCATTAGTAGACCCAAAAAAGAATTTCATCTACATATATTTGTACAAGAATAAGCTCATTTCCTTCTCTTTTAAAGAACAGAGTTGTATCAGTGGTACCTCTTTTGTAGTCGTTATCGAGAAGAAAGGTAGAAAGTCTTTCGTACCATGCTCTTGGAGCCTGTTTCAGTCCATATAGAGCTTTGTCGAGGTAATAGACATACCTTGGGTACTTTGAGCTTTCAAACCCTGGTGGTTGTTGGACGTATACTTCTTCTTGAATTTCACCATTGAGAAAGGCAGATTTTACATCCATTTGATGTACTTTAAAACCTCTGTGGGCTGCGAAGGCTAAGAAAATTCTTATTGCTTCGAGCCGTGCAACAAGGGAAAAAGTTTCATCGTAATCTATGCCCTCTTCTTGGCGATATCCCTTGGCCACCAGTCTTGCTTTGTTTCGAATGATCACTCCATCCTCATCCTTTTTGTTTCGGAAGACCCACTTAGTCCCTATGGCCTGTTTCCCTCGTGGCAGAGGTACTAGAGTCCAGACCTTGTTTCGCTCAAACTGTAGAAGCTCTTCTTGCATAGCATCCACCCAGTTTGGGTCTTCCAAGGCCTCAGAGATCTTTTTCAGTTCAATCACACTAATAAAGTTGGTAAAGAAACAAAAATTTGCAGAAGTTGATCTTGTTTTTACCTTATCAGTGGGATTACCGATGATTTGGCTTAGAGGATGGATTTTTGTCCATTGAGTTGTTTGTGGAAGATGATCATTTGAGTCATCAAGTTGAACTTCTGTGGTTGAAGTGGTTGATGGTTCTGCCCATGTGTTTAGTTCAGCTTATGTAGGAATGGGTATTAGAGTTGGAATTTCCTTCTCTGTAGGCATTGTGGTTTCATCTTCACTTCCCTCTAGTGTTTCTTCTGGTGTTGCTTCCTCTGTTGGATTTGTTAGTATTTGGATTACCTCTGTTGTTGAATCTTTTGTTGTATCTTCTGTTCGATTTTTAGTACCTGTAGTAGTTGCAGAAGAGGATGAGGTATTAAATGGATCAGACAGAGAGATACTTACGTCGTTTACAGAAGGTGATTCTGCAGAGGTTCTGTTGGTTCTAGCAGAGGGATCGACATCGTCGTTGAACATTTCTTGAAATAGAAGACTTAAATCTTTATTTGTTTTTGAGATGCCAGAGGATTCCATGTTTAGCCCGAGTTCTGAACTGAGTTGTTCAGAAGTCTTTTGGAATGAGTCATCAAAGGACACATTGATGCTTTCTACTATCGTGCGCGACTTCAGAAGGTAAACTCTGTAGGCTTTGGAAGCGGCAGAGTACCCGATGAACTTGCCTTGGTCAGCCTTTTCTTCAAACTTTCCTCTTGAGTCTCTGTCGTTTAAGACAAAGCATTTGCATCCAAACACATGGAGAAACTTGATGTTTGGTCGCCGTTTGTTGATCAATTCATAAGGAGTTTTGATGTGTCTTTTCACGATTGTTGAACGATTTTGGGTATAGCAAGCAGTTGAAATTGCTTCTGCCCAAAAGGTCATTGGTAATCCGCATGCAGAAAGCATGGTTCTTGCAGCCTCCACGAGTGTGCGGTTCTTTCGTTCGACCACGCCATTCTGTTGTGGGGTGCGAGCGGCAGAGAAGTTCTGAGATATTCCATCTTCTGTGAGATAGGCTTCAATGACAGAGTTTTTGAATTCTGTGCCATTGTCACTTCGTAACTTCATAATTCTGCACTCATAAAGAACTTGGATTCTTTTCATTAGATTAATCAGGATGCATGGAACATCTGATTTCTTTCTGACAAATTCAACCCATGTAAATCGTGAATACTCATCAATTAAGACAAGTATATATTTCTTGCCACCTAGGCTCTGTATAGCGATTGGACCGCAGAGGTCAACGTGAAGCATGTACAGAGGCCTAGGACAAGACACATCAGTTTTGCCTATGTGGGAAGCTCTTTTGAGTTTTCCCAATTCACAGGCAGAACATAAATGATCCTTATTAAATTTAACAATAGGTAAACCTTTGACTAGATCAAGTTCTATTCCGGTGTCTTCACTTAGTAGAGAGCAAAATGTTCTCTTGAACAGTACATCGAATCCTGTGTCACAAAGTTGGCTGACACTGAGTAGGTTGTGTTTTAGGCCATCCACATATGCAACTTTGTGTACGGTGATATTTTCTTTCTTTATGACTCCATAGCCTTTAATATGCCCCTTTTTGTTGTCTCCAAAAGTCATTGATCCACCATCTTGTTTTTCTTGGTACGTGGATAGAAGACCTCTATTGCCAGTCATGTGCCTTGAGTATCCGGAGTCTAGAAACCATATTGGCACATACTGCTTCTACAAGACAATCACAGAGTTTTAGGTACCCATATCCACATGGGTCCAGTTTTGTCAGAATTTTTCAAGTTTGCCTTAGCATTCTTGAAATACATTTTATCTTTTATCGAAGAATCAGTTTGTTTCTCTTTAATATTTGATTTAGGTGCAGAGAGAAAACAATTTGAACTACAGAAATGATTATTCAATTTGAACATTAGATCAAAGCAATGACAGTATAGAACATCAGAAGTGATTTGCTTGAAATTTTCATTGAAAGCTTTAAACTGGGCCACAGAGGCATTACATTCTATTCTAGCATATGGCTTCCTATTACAAGAAGATTTATGTAGATTAGATTGTTGCCAAAAATCTTTGTTTGTACCAGCCTTCTGTGTGTCCCTTCTGTGGTGAACTTCTGTTGATTTCACTGCCACAAAAGAAAAAGATTTGTTAGGTTTTGGCCATTTACCCTTTTGTTGCCATGTTGGTTTCTCTTTAATTTTTAAGGGTTTTAAAAACTTTGAATCTTTTGGATTTTGAGTGGACATTAACTTCTGTTGTTTGAAATTTTCAAGCCCAATAGAGGTTTTGGCTTGTATGCACATATCCAAAAAGTCTGGACAGATTGGAATTCCAGTGATTTTCTCCTTTGGAGGAATAGTTCTATTATGAACTTCAGAGGTTTGTTTAATAACCTCCGAGTCACAAGGAACCTTTTCTATTCTGTCAGCCTCTGATTCGTCAGATGATGAATCGTCCTCATATACAGAGGTTGAGTCATCAATATTTCTTTCGACAGAGGCTGGACTTTCCGAGCATGTGTCATACTTGCTTTCTTCATCTGAAAGATTTCTTTCAAAGTCAACAGAGGTGTCTGATAAGATCTCTTCAGAGATTTTTTGATCTATAGAAGGTGTACATAGATTTTTCAAAATATCTATTTTCCCGATTTCCATTATTTCCTTTTTAATTATATTTCTTAGTTTTTCTTCTGAAAAGATTGGTTTGAACTCAAGTGCTTCTGCAGATAATTTTTTTTCAGAATCTATTGTGCAGACAAAAGCAACTTGAGTTTGAGTCTCTGGTTTACCAAACTTGAAGATTCCTATCTGATCTTGAGTTTTCAGATATCTCTTTGGTTTGGATCCTCTTTTAACAGAGGTTGAAGGTGATAAATCTGTGTTTTCAAACCACACATTTATCATCTTCATGGGTTTCCTTAAGTGAGGTTCCCCAGAGACTTTTACTCTCTTACTTACAGAGATTAAGTTTGGAAAATTAGGTTTGTTGATTTTTCCTAAAGCAAATAGAGATGACAGAGGTTTATTCTTTTTGTTTTCTGTACCTTGATTAATATCACTGTACCCAATACCTCGCCTTCCTATTTGAGTATTTATTTTCTCATACACCTTTTGTGCATCACGATAATTTTTAATTAAAACATCTCTTCTGAGTAGATCTTGCCAAAGGACTTCTCTTTCCTTTTGAAAATATTCCTTAAGAGCTAAAATATTTAGTCTGTCGCTCTCAGAATCTGAAAGTTCTTTTATTTTGGATTTTAAAGATGTATTTAATTCAGAAATTCTCTCTTTTAAAGGAAATAGATTCTTGTTCCAGTGTGCTTTTCTTCCTTTTCTTTAATTTATTTTGCTTTTTCTTCAGTGAGAAGTCTAGCTTCTCTTTCATAAAAAGTGAGCTTTTTCTGAATATCATCACAAGTCTTTTTCAGTTCAATATTTTCAGTTTTAATTATAAGTAAATCAACTTCTGTAGTACTAGAGGTGGAGTTTGAAGTGGATACCTCAGTGTCAGAGTCTGAGCTGATTTCTGCCATGCCACAGAATAAGGCATTGTTGGTATATTCATCATCAGAGGTTGTATCTGACTCCCAATCTTCCTTGTTCACCACTTTGTTCGCCATGAGTGACTTTTGAGCATAATACTCAGCTTTCTTTTTGTAAAAAGCTGAGTCCTTCTTTGGGCGATTTGGCCTGCTTCTGCATTCATTGGCAAAGTGGCCTGGCTTCCCACAGTTGTAGCACGCTTGGTTCTGGGAAGTATTACCAGCACGATCGTCAGACTTCTGTCGGTCACCACCTTTTTCCGATCTGCATTCATTAGCATAATGACCAGGCTTACCACACTTGTAGCATTCTTGTGGTGTGTAGCTTGCCTTGTCATCTGACCTCTGTCGGTTAGTTCCTCTGTTGTATCTTTCACTCGACCTCTGTCGGTCAGCTGATTCTTCTCTTCTTCCTTGATCCCTTCTACTCCGATCTTCTCTTCTTTCTCTATTATCTCTGCCATATCTATCATTACCAGAACTCTTTTGGTTTCCTCTGAATTCTCTCGTCAATAGAGCTAAGGATGTTGCTATTGATGCCAGAGTAATCTCTCCCTCTTCCATAATCTCTTCGTCTTCGCTGTCAACTACCACCACCTTTTTCTTTTTCTCCTTCTTCTTTTCCTCTGTCGCTCTTTCTTTCCTCGGCCTTTCTGTGACTTCTGTAGATTTGCCAACCAAAGCAAGAGGTGTAATGGTTAGTGTCTTTGTTTGTGCTATTTGAGGCTCTTGACCAGCTAATGTTCCGTAGAGGTCTGAAAGAGTCCAGGAATCTAAATCTTGATTGGTTTGTAAAGACATGGATAACTGGAGCCATTCTTCGTTCAGACTTTTGAGAAACATGACGTTATTCTCTTCAGAAGTTCTGTGGATGCCGAACGTTTTGCAATTATTGATCAGAGAGTTGAACCTGTCATACGTTGTCTGCAGAGATTCAGTTGTCAGGGCTTTAAAAGCGTAATATTCATTTATGTATTGAGCCCTTCGGTTTTTCTGAGTTTTAGCTTGAAAGTTCAGGATTCACTCTTACAATCAAATATGAACAATTAAGATCGTATTCACAGCAACTGGTCATATGATTTATTAACAATCTGTGAATTACAAGATATTACAATGAATTTCTCTCTCAATAGATCTAACAAATTTATGCGTAAAGAGTTATCTAAAAGGTTAGCCAAAAGATTCAGTTAGCTACAGTTGCTAACTCCTATATATACTGTAGAGAATAGCTAAAGCTACAGTACATATGAGAAACAGACTAATAGAACAATTACACGTGTCCTAATTAGTAACTGAATATAACAGATAATATCCCAAGATATGAATTCTGAACATACTTCTGAATAAGCGCTTCAGAACATTTGTCTTCATAGTCAGAAGTTCTGAGTCTCCTACTCAGAACTCTGAACCTTCTAGTCAGAATCCAACACTTAGAATCTTTTTGAGATTTCTCACTCAGAACTTTTGAGTCTTCTACTCAGAACTTCTGAGTCTTCTGAGTCTTCTTTAGTCTTCTTACTCAGAACTCAACACTTGTGTTTTTGACAAAACTCTAGACCTAACAATCTCCCCCTTTTTGTCAAACACACTTGTACTTTTCACCATCAAATTCTTAGAGCAGGAACAATCTTCAGAAGGAGCTCTTCTGAATGCTTTGACAACTTTTGCTCAGAATTCTGAATAATCTGAGTTAACAACTTCTGGTCAGTCTTTAATCAGCAGCAGCAACGATTTCTAAATTGATTTCTGTTATATATTTGCTTTTTCTTTGCTCCCCCTTGAAATGACAAATCTTATCTTCATGTGATCAAGTCAATTTTCTGTCTTTTTATGACTTTCTGACTTTCTTCTCCCTTTTTTTTAATCAATCAATCAGATTTTTCAATCATATCAATCTTCAAAATCTTTAGCTTTTCTCCCCCTAAAGTTTTGGAAAGCAAAATCATCTTCATAATCTTTAGCTTTTCTCCCCCCTAAAGTTTTGGAAAGCAAAATCATCTTCAAAATCTTTAGCTTTTCTCCCCCTTGATTTTCAAAACTTTAGCGATGAAGTTTATGCTTTTTCTCCTCCTTAATGAATAACCTTGCTCCCCCTCAAAATAAGAATTACGGAGCAATTTGTTTTGTCCCCCTGAATGTATGCATATATTTCACTAAAATTATTCATTTCAAATATATTTATACAAGGAAAATAAGATTCACTGAATTACACTTGATAACTACTAACATTTGATCATTTGAAAATTTTACAAAAGAAATCCAACTTAATGAAATTTATCAGATTTTTCAATCAAATGAAATCAAATGCATGTGTTTGGATTCAAATACAAGTCATCATTGCATATCAAGTTAAAAATGTTCAGTTTCAATCCCTTTATTAAATCTATTTGGTGTGCTTAGCATGCGAAATATGATTAGCTTCAAGAATATGCAATTCTAAAAACATATACGAATACTTTGCTCTACTCACACTATTTGTCCAAAATCAGGATTTTCACAAATTTACAGGTTTATTGCGACTTTGAATTTTCCCAAAGTTTCAAGAGATGTGTGCTCATTGGCATCTTTTAATTTTGTGCACATTGGCATCTTTTAATTTTGTGCACATTGGCATCTTTTAATCAAAAAGTTTAGTAAGAATAAGATACATCGTTAAACATGACTTTCTATCTGGTTCTATTGCAGGATTTGGGTCAGCATATCCCAGACCAGTTGGTCTTAGGTGCTAGGTGACAAGCACCCCATGGAACTTAATTTCCCAAACCAGAAAGGCCACATCGATATATCTTAAACCCATTTGTACCAGTAGAACATGGCTTTCTATCTGGTTCTATTGCAGGATTTGGGTCAGCCGATCCCAGACCAGTTGATCTTAGGGACTAGGTGTCGAGCACCCCTTAGGACTTACTCTCCCAAACCAGAAAGGCCACAGGTACAAACTTTCAAACTAAATGATTTTATATATATTTATATTTCATCTCAATCACTTGGTACTAAAACGTAGTACTTCCCCCATATTTTTGTTTCCATCCAACATTCTGACATTTAGGCTTTTTGAACATTATATTCTATATAAGTATAGATTTCATAACATTGAGCATTCGGCATAATTTCATTCATGTTTTGCTTACCTTTCGATTTAATTCAGAAGTGAAAGTTGAAACAAATATAGCTCAGATAATACAAAATACTTGTAAAATCACTTTTTGACACACATTTATTCATTGAATGAAAATTAAAAAAAAAATCATATCATTGAATTAAATTGTTAAGATTCAAACATTCAAAGCAATAGAAATAAAACATAATACAATGTTACCTTTCACCACTTGTTCCTTGAAACAGAAAAATATGACAGTTAAGGATATCACCTGAGAAGTATGAGTTCTAAACTGATTTGTTTAGAAGTCTTAGTCTCTGAAGTACGGGTCCTGAACCAAATTATTCAGAAGCCATTGTCATTTAAGTACGGGTTTTGAACTGATATGTTCAAAAACCTATAAAGTTGAAGCACGGGTTTTGAACTTTATCTTGAAACAATCAGATCAAATTTTGAGACAATATTCCCTCTCAAATCAAGATAATCCTGCAAAATCAAGAGATTTTGGTAATCATCTACGATGATTACTCATTAGATATCAAAAATCCAAATTCTGAGTAGTTGAGTCAGAATTCTGAGTAACTTGTTCAAAATTCTAAGTATCAGAGTCAGAATTCTGATTAGTTGAGTCAGAATTCTGAGTAGTAGAGTCAGAAGTCTGAGTAACTTGTTCAAAATTCTAAGTATGAGTCAGAATTCTGAATAGTTGAGTCAGAATTCTGAGTAGTAGAGTCAGAAGTCTGAGTAACTTGTTCAAAATTCTAAGTATCAGAGTTAGAATTCTGATTAGTAGAGTCAGAACTTCTGAGTAAGAGAGTCAGAATTCTGATAAAACTATCCAGAGAAAATGCCTTAGAAAAATGTTTGGAATTTGTGATTTTTGAACATTCTGAACTTCAAATTACCATAACTTGCTCAAAAATCAGAATTTTTCAACCAAAATTTGCAGGGTTGCTTAAAATGTGATTCTGAACACATTCTCTGGAAATGTTTTCTACGAAAAACACTCACATCTATGAGTTCGATTACACCACAGCAAACAGAACTTTTTTTTTAAAAAATGCTTCAAAATCAACAAATTGATCTGTATGAATCAGAAATCCATAATCACATTCATACCGAGTTTTGGACTGAAGTATCCAAAAGTCAATATTTTCAATTTAAGCACATCATCTGTTTTCAGTCATGTGTCAGTATGATCATTCAGCTTTACACATGAATAACCTGCAAAACAGATTAAGTTGACTTTGGTACCCATATGAACTTGGGTCCAGGTTTGTTAGGTGCAGTGGCATATGCAGATATTCTATAAGAACCATACCAATGCTGAATAAAATTCTTGTTCACAAAATCATTAGTCCCACAATATGAACAACAAAGTTTCTTTTGTGCAATTCTGACTAATTGATTTACAGAATAAATCACATCAGGTTTAACAAAAGATTTTCTTTGAAATGTATTGTTCTTCTTGACATTTGAATTAGGAACCTTTGATATTGGCACTTCTTTCTTGGAAGTTGTTCCTTTAACTCTCCATTCCATTTTTATCTTTTTAAAAGAACAATTATAAGATTTATCAATAGCAGAATCATAAAACAGATTAGAAGAACGAATCTGATCTTTTGAACTATGATTTGATTTGTCAACAACTTTCGTTTCAAATTCCCTACATTTTTTAACATACAAATCAAACCTTAACTGCAAATCAGATTTGGACTTCCTCTCTATCATGATTTTAGTTGATAAATCAGATAATTTCTTAATAAGCCTCCTTATCTCCAAATGAAAAACTTTTTTTCCTTCTCAAACTCATCTTTTAAGCATTTTTCTTTAAAGCCATTTACCTTCTTCTTTTCAGTCTCTTTCCTTCCATCTTCTAACTCTTTCTCCAACTCATTTTTTTTTACAGAAAACTCATTTAACATTCCTGTTTTCTTTTTCTCAAAACCATTCTTTTCTTTTTGAAAAACATTTTTCTTGCATTCAAACTCTTTTCTTTCTTTTGCAAGAATTTTCTCCAAATCAGAAATTTTCAAAGATAATTCAACAGACTTTGTTTCAAAACCTTTCCTCTCAGTTTGAAAGTCTCTTCTCTCTTTCTCAAATTTCACTCTTTCAAGTATAAGAACTTGTTCAAAATCATAGATCTGTTTCAAGAGTTGACAATTTTTCATTTCACATGATTTGATTCTATTTTCAGACTCTGTCAACATCTTTCTTCTAAAATTGCCTTTCTCTTTCAAATCAACATTCTCTTTTTCTAACAACTTTATGTTTTCTTGAACCTTTTCAAAATCCTTTAGAAAATCAGATTTCTCTTTTTGCAAAATCTTTATAACTTTTGCATATTCGTCTTGTTTTGCTTGAAGATTAGCAATCTTGCTTTCAAAATGAACAATCTCAGTTTTTGGTTCAGAAATTGTTTCTTTTGCTTTTACAGGACTTAATTTTTGTAAATTGTCTGAACTGGTTATAGAAGTTGCAGGTCTCACAAAAACTTCAATAATCTCAGGCATGATGAAATGACAAATTCGAATATCAACTATGAATTATGATCAAAAATGAGAATCAACACAAATCTAGAACATGCAAGAATTAATCAAATCTGTCACATGCATTTCATCAAACAGTTAGAGTACATGAATTAATGAAATCTTCTTTTCAACAAAAAATTTGAATACTAATCAACATGCAGCAGATATAATCACTTTGATCCAGAAACCAATCAAGAATTTCGAAAACATACCTGTGATCTCTGTTTAATTTCGAGAATTAATCAGCATAGAGAGAAAATCTTTGGATGACTTGATTGTAACATATCGATTCAACAGAAAGACAAATTCAAATTTCTTGAATCAATGATAGAAACGAATTCAAGAATTGTTAGGAATTCAAGAATTGTTAGCAGCAGCGGAATCAATTGTCGAATTGATCAAGAAACTTCAAGAACGCGATCAAACACACTCTTGGACGAATTTGTTTGTTGATTGGCTCTGATACCAATTGAAAGTTCAGGATTCACTCTTACAATCAAATATGAACAATTAAGATCGTATTCACAGCAACTGGTCATATGATTTATTAACAATCTGTGAATTACAAGATATTACAATGAATTTCTCTCTCAATAGATCTAACAAATTTATGCGTAAAGAGTTATCTAAAAGGTTAGCCAAAAGATTCAGTTAGCTACAGTTGCTAACTCCTATATATACTGTAGAGAATAGCTAAAGCTACAGTACATATGAGAAACAGACTAATAGAACAATTACACGTGTCCTAATTAGTAACTGAATATAACAGATAATATCCCAAGATATGAATTCTGAACATACTTCTGAATAAGCGCTTCAGAACATTTGTCTTCATAGTCAGAAGTTCTGAGTCTCCTACTCAGAACTCTGAACCTTCTAGTCAGAATCCAACACTTAGAATCTTTTTGAGATTTCTCACTCAGAACTTCTGAGTCTTCTACTCAGAACTTCTGAGTCTTCTGAGTCTTCTTTAGTCTTCTTACTCAGAACTCAACACTTGTGTTTTTGACAAAACTCTAGACCTAACATAGCTCCCCCTTCAAGTTGTTTCTCCAGTTCTTTCCAAAGATCATACGCAGATTCGCATGCATCTAAGGACTGGAAGAGATCGTTGGGGATTGCCATGATCACAATTCTTTTTGTTTTCTGTGCGAGTTCATCTTTTTCCTTATCTAGATCTGACCAACCATCCCTGGTTTTAGGTTTTTGATGCTCAGGGATTTCAGGAGTGTCAGCTGTAGCTGGTACACGAGGTACTGTTAACATAGCGACATGAGGAGGATTATAAAGGTATTGTACGAGCTCTTTATCAGTACCCTCAAAGAAATGGATCATTCTTATTTTCCACTGAGGATACTCATTTCGTAGAAGAGATGGTGGTTTGGTTAATGAACCAGCTGTGAAGAAATTTTGTGCGTTTGTCATTTTAAGAGTAGAAAGTTTCAGAATAAAGATATGACACGAAAAAGTACGAAAGAATTATCTGGAAAGATTTTCTGGGTTTGGAAGCTCTTAATAGTGCACTTTTATGGAGTTTTAAGTAAAGAAACATTTTCTCTAGATTTACCAAATATCGAATAAATCGAAAATGGCTGAAAAATAGAATCTGTTTGAAGGAATGAATAACATGTTAAAATTAGACCACGTTTCTACCAATAATCTTGTTAAACGAGGATCGCTTGATATTGAAAACCAAGCTTTGCTCTGATACCAATTGTTGGTTCCCGTATTTGATTAACAAATATTATCTAATCTATTAGTTCAAATAAGATGTGTTGCGGAAGCGTATTTGAAGAACTAACAGATATGTTTATATAGAAACAACACAAAATACCAAATAAACAGTATATGAAGAACAGATGAATATCTTAAAGATTACTGTATTTGATTAAGAACAGATTTGACGTTAATTGTGTGCAAGTGTTTTTGCGTAAAAGATTATGCGTGTAAAAGTGGGTGTTGTTCTTATGTCTTGTTTTTGTGTCTGTTAGGAAGAACTCAACATGAGTCTTCCTTTTATACTACTACAAAAGATCTATTCTAGACAAAAGGACTATTGCTACAGGAAAGAAGGGATGGTATGAACAGTTGGAAAACTGCATGCATTAAATGCGCTAATATCAACTTGGAGGGTGGTCCTATCGGAGTATGACACGTGTAGGAGTCAGACCATGCCTTGTACAAGTTGACGAACGGACCCTGGAACAGTAGCAAGATATTCCTGTAACAGTTGTAAGATATTCCTGTAACAGTGGTAAGATATTATAAATATCTTCCATGTCTTCAGTCTTTTCCGCAGAGCTTCTGTCAAGGGTGGCAGAGGTTCTGTGACTTGATTCTTCTGATAGCAGTCTTCTTTAGTTCTGTCTGGTCTTGGTGTTTCTTGAATGATCTTCTTGTTTACTTCGGCAGAGCTTCTGTGGCACTCCGCAGGGCTTCTGTGGAAGTCTTCTATACTTGGCCTATTTTTCAATACTTCTAATATTGTGAATATTTGGAGCTAACAGAGAGAATTTTTGGAACTTGATGTCATGTAATTTTCTTTTTCGAAGTTTCATACAAAATATTTGTTGCATACTATTTTAATCCAGGAAATTAGTTTACGTACATGACGTAAATAGATAGATGATAGGACCATAGCGGTTTATTTGAAAAGTTTGTTGAGGATACTTACGTGTTTCCATTATTAAGTTTGAATAATGATCAAGAAGCTTTCAAGATGGTTTAATATGGGTGGAAAGTGTGACCACTTTGCACGACTACTTAGTAAGTGGTAGTAAATTTTACACATACGTACAATTATTATAAAGATTTTGTGTTTAAAAATTCTTATAAAATTGTGAACTGGCATATATGTTAAGTCCTATACTTGAAAAACCTTGAACTCATTAGAGACATGTAATTAAACCCTTGGTGAAGCGTGAGGGCTTAGAGAGCCTTGTGTTAATGCTACTTTTATGTTGTAATCAAGGCTAATTATGTAATGCTTTCGTAATAAGTGTAGGTTTGACTTTGTCTAGTCAAGGGGTATATAAACCCTTGTGTTAAGCTTTTGTATCTTAAGTTCATAATTGAGAGTAATAGATGACGTACTTCTCTCTCTAGATTTCTATCTCTATTCTTGTGTGATCTTGGAATAACAATTGGTATCAGAGCAGGAACAAGATTTAGAGAAGGATTTCTACTGATCAATCATTCGAATTTGGTGAATTCTCAAGAGAAATTGATCGATTTTCTTGATTTTTTTCAAGAAAATCTCGTTTTCTTAGATTTTTATCAAATTTTGGTGATTTTTGATCGAATTTGTTCGTGTTTTGGTTCTTTGGGTTCGGTTTTGTGTATAGATCATCTTTCATTCACGAATCAAGAGCTAATTCAGAGTTTTGGATCATCAATTTGAAGGATTTGTGGTTATCTGAACTGTGCGATTTTTTCTTCTGCTCGATCGTTTCAGACGAGTTTTCAGAGGTTTTCAGACGAAGTTTCTTGAAGATCTTGTGCTAGGATTTCATTTTCGAACACATCTGTATCAGTTAGAATCAGTAATTTTGAGTTTCAGTGCGTTTTTGATCGATTTAGTGAGTATTGCGCTAGATTTGAATATTGCGCCAGTTCATATTACTTTGCGCCAGCATTTACGCCACCCACAGTACTTGTCTCATTTGCATTTGTCAAGTGATAATCACGCCACACTTTGCGCCACCAACTGAAGCGACTTTTGACACTTTGCGCTACTGCCTATAGCGCATTTGGAAGTTTCAGAATTTCGATTTTTTCTAAGTGAACTTTGCGCCACCCTCATTGGCGTATTTCACACTTCTCGCCACCCTCTTTGGCGCATTTTTGAGCTTTGCGCCACTGCCTCTGGAGAGTTTCTGACTTAGAATTTTTTTTCGGGATTTTTCAGTTTCTACAATCTGTTTTGACCCTGGCTTTTCAAGAAAATCAGTATAAGAACGATATCATGATGTCATTGGGGTCTAACACGAGGCCTCCGGTTCTTATTAACGAAAACGAATTCTCTCAATGGCAAGACCGTTTCATTAACTTTGTTGAGACGCAAAACAATGGAGAAAACATCATGCGTTCCCTTTTGGAAGGTCCGTTCGTCAAACCATATGTGAATGTTCTGGCAACCGCAACCACTCCGGCTTCAAGATCTCTTAAGAAACCCAAAGATTATACGCCGGAAGAAAATCTGCGATCTCAAGGAGATAGGGAGGCAAAGTCATTCCTAATTCTAGCTCTCCCAAATCACATCTACAATAGAATCGATTGTTACAAGAATAATATAACAATGATGTGGTCTCAACTTGAGAAGATTATGCTAGGATCCGCGGTTGCTACACAACTTAGACAAACACGGTTCATGAATAATTTTGAAGGTTTTAAAGCCAAAGAGAATGAGTCTTTGAAGAGCGTCTTTGATAGATTTTGGGCAGTAATGAATGATCTTTATAAGATCAAAATTACCAAGACTGAGTTAGAGGCGAATTTGAAGTTCTTAAATGCTCTTCAACCGGAGTGGAACAAATCTTGTCATAGGCTTCGAAATGATGTGAGGATTTCAACAATGCAGATTCAAGAATTATACGAGATTCTGATGACTGATGAAGAGATGGTCAAGGGAAAGAAGGCTAAGATGGATAAGAAAAACAAAGGAAAGACGATTGACCCGATTGCTTTACTAGCTAGTCAGTTAGCCGAAAAGAGCTTGATGGAAAGTGCTTATGATGGAAATGTCAAAGATGATGGTGAAGAGCTAGAGAAAGCCATGATACTTCTCACTCAACATTTTCAGAAGAAGTATCAAAATAGATCGGGATCGAACAATCTGAGATATACTTCGGGTTCAAGGAAGTTTGGTCAAGAGAGTGGTAGTGGAAAACCTTATGTCCCAAAATTCGATACTACCAATCAATCGGAGAAAAGGAAGGAAGATGAGAAAAAGGTAGTTACTTGCTTTAAATGTGGTAAAACGGGGCATATGGCTAGAGATTGCAAAATCAAAGTGGCTCGTGACTCATCTTATTACAAGAAGAAGTTGGAATTGACCGAGAAGAAGGAGAATGGAACAACCTTGCTTGTTGAAGAAGAATACTTCTTGGATTATTCTGATGATGAAACCCAGAATGAGGAAACGACTGATTTGTGCTTTATTGGAGATGATGCAAGTGATGATGAGGTGGATGATCAAGAGAGCTCAAGCAATGAATCTGAGGTACCTTCTAAGTTTGATTATGACTTTCTTTTATCTCAAATGAAATTGATCGTAAATGCTATTCGTACGCTTCGTTCAAAACTTATTTCTGAAAAAGAAATTAATAATGATCAATCAAAATCAATTAAAAAGCTTAATGAAAATCTTCAAGATGAAAAGATGATTTTGGTTGACACAAAAGATAAAATGCAAAAGAAAATAGAAGAATTAGAAGAGACAAACAGATCGAGTATTGAATCTTTGAAGACTATGACCGAAATGAAAGATACTTTTTCTGATAAAATTTCAGAATTAGAAGAGAAATTATATGTAAGAGGTCAATCGGAACAAACAGTTTATTTAAATAAACCAAGGAGTTATACTTCTATAAAGGAGAAATGGGGACTCGGATTTGAAAATCCACATTTTTTAGATGAGGCTAAAACGAAAGTTCCTACTTTATATGAATTTGATTTTTTACATCTTGCTAGATATGCTCCTCAATTTAAGATTAATTGGACAAATGATGAGGAAGTTTCAAAAATAGAAGAAGAGAAAAGGAAATTTACTACTAAAATGCAACTTCCATTTGTTTATACTCGTGAAAATGCGAAGTACACTTCTAAGTCTAAAAATTCTAACAAAGATTCTTTATCAAACGATTATTTTGATATATATGCTATTAATACTAACAAGGAGAATAAATCTGAAGTATTGTATGATACTAAAAGATATATTCCTCCTTTAGTATTAGAAGCTAAAATTGTTAGTCTTGAAAATAAAATCGTTGATCTTGAATCTAAGTTAGAAATTTTAAATAAAAGAAATGTACAAGCAGATTCTAAAGATGATAAAATGGATGTTGATCAAAACCAAAACTTTTCCTCTTCTAATATTGAAACTGAATCTGAGACCAATAAATCTGAAAATGAGAAAGAAGATAACTCCGAGGAAAAAGAGAAGGAAACTGTTTCAAAGATTTATGTTTTAAATAAAATTCTCTCTTCTGAATCTGTAATTAAATCGGAGAAAATAGATGATACTTTTACGATAAATACAAATTTTTATAATTCTAATTGTCGTAAAAGAAGAAAGTCAAAGAAGTCAAAGAATCAAACCCCTATTTCTGAAAATGTCTCTGATTCTTCTTCTTCTACTTTTTCAGATAGGGTTGTGAACAAGCGGCGAAAGCAAATCTGGAAAATCAAAGCACACCTCCAGAATTTTCAACAACTGACTCGAGTGACATAGATGACAATGTTTGTAATAAGAATTCATTTGCTTGTAATAATAAGAATTGTAATAATTCTTTGCGTTATTCAATAAAGCAAATGATTCAAATTGCAAATGATGGTTTGTGTTGCTCATCAAGTTGTAATTCTGGTGGTAATTTTTATAATTCCGATTCTGATTCTGTTCACGATTCGTTTTATAATTCACATGCATATTATAATAATAAAGATTTTAAAAAGAAAAGAACTAACAAGAAAGGACCCAAATCTATATGGGTACCTAAATCTGTTTGATGTGCTTAATTGCAGCCAAGTCGTTTGTGGTATCTTGATTCTGGATGCACCAAACATATGACTGGCAATAAGTCTTTATTATCTAACATTAAAGAAAAGTCATGTGGACGTGTCAAGTTTGGTAATTGCGCAACGTCACCCATTCTTGGATATGGAGATCTCGTTCAAGGAAACATCATAGTGAAAAGAGTGAGCTATGTTGAAGGTCTAAGCCACAATTTATTCAGCATTGGACAGTTTTGCGACAAAGATTTAGAAGTCAGCTTCAAGTCCAAAAGAGTTGTTGTGAAAAATGACAACGGAAAAGAGTTATTAGTTGGAAAAAGGAAATCCAATTTATACAACATCGATTTCTCAACTATTAACACCCCTTCGGATATCTGTCTTTTGTCAAAAGCAACAACTCAACAAAGCTGGCTATGGCATAGAAGACTGGCTCATCTCAACTTTCGATACATGGATAAGTTAGCCAAAAATGAATTGGTTCGAGGTCTTCCATCACTGAGATTTGAAAAAGATCATCTCTGTCAAGATTGTGAAAAGGGCAAAATGGAGAAAGTTCCTCATAAGCCGAAACTTGATTTCTGCACGAAGGATATTCTTGATATTTTACATGTTGACTTGTGTGGGCCAATGAAGACTAAAAGTATTGGAAAGAAAAGGTACGTGTTGGTGGTGGTTGATGATTACTCACGATATACTTGGGTGAAGTTTCTGAAGTAAAAAGATGAAACTCCAGCGATCCTTATCAACCTCATCAAGACCATTCAAACTAATAAGCAAAAGGCAGTGAAAGTCATTAGATCCGACAACGGTACTGAATTCTAGAACAGTGTTCTACAAGCGTTCTATGAAGAAAATGGTATTACTCAACAATTTTCTGCCGCAAGAACTCCTCAACAAAACGGTATTGTGGAGAGACGAAATAGAACCTTGGTTAAAGCTGCTCGTACTATGCTTGCTTATTTCGGTCTTCCTTTATCTCATTGGGCTGAGGCAGTATCTACAGCATGTCACACACAAAACAGGTCTATCCTTCATCGACGATTCAACAAAACTCCTTATGAGCTTATGAATGGCATCAAACCGAATGTCAAATATTTCCGAGCTTTTGGGTGCAAATGTTTTGTGTTGAATGATCGGGAAAATCTGAACAAGTTCAGTCCAAAAGCAGATGAAGGAATTTTTCTTGGTTATGCTCTTACTTCAGCCGCATACAGAGTGTATCTAACTTCAGCTAGAAAGGTGGTGGAAAGCGTAAATGTCAAATTTGATGAATCTGAAGAGATGGTTTCCGGCCAAACAGGACCAGAACCTGATTTAACAGGAATTTTAGCTTCTGGACAAATCGGTTCAGAACCTGTTCCACAATCAACAACTCAGGATCCGAATTTGATTTCTAATACACATTCTGATCTTGATTTGTTATTTGAGTATTTTATAATGATGTGCCTCCTACTAATACGGATGTTATTTCTAATGTGTCAAATAGGAAACTGTGAATGCATCTACTTCTAATTCCGCTGCAACAAACTTTGTCAATGATGTAGTTCCAGTCGTTCCTGAACACGAGGCAACTGTTCCTGAAAATCAAACAGTGGTTGCTGAAGTACCACAAGTGATTCCTGAAGTTGTGGAGCCAGTGACAAACGATGAATTCAATTCTCCACAGACTCAAGAAGAAACTGATGTTGTTCAACCTAATGAAGGAGTGATCCAAAATCCGATTGTTGATCATCCGTCAGTTCCAGAAACTGAATCTGAGAGTGTCGTTGAGTTATCTCCTCCAACTCCAGAAGTGATACATGTTTCTTCAAGCGAAGCAGAAATTTCAAAAGCTAAGCTAATTCTGAGGGGGAGAAAGTTCATGAGTTGCTATCTTCAAGGAAAGAAATATCATAAGTTCTCTATTTGAGGTGGAGCACACTCTGATGAATGGGGGAGTGAAAGAAGTCTAAAATGAGAAAACTCATTTTTTTGAAAAATCCAAAAATACTTCAAGTCCAAAAATACTGTAGGTGGCGCAATTCTCATTAAATTCAGTATTTTTGTTTTCTTTAAAAAGATGTTTTTCAAAGGGTTTAAAAAGGGTTTTGACCAATTCGTTTGACTTTTCTTGCAATTTCTCTCTGATATTTCTCTCGACTCCTGTTCGATTCATCTTCTGAGATTGTGAGTATTGTTCATCGATTCCAGGTAAGTTTTCGATTCTTTCCGCTTGTGTTCATGATCGATTCCATTCCAGTGCTCAAACATTTCAATCGATTTCTGAAAATCGACTCTGTTTTATGCTGTGTTCATCGATTTCATTTTTTTGTTTTGTTTTGTTGAAATTAGGGTTTCATTTGAGTATGTTTAGGATCGATTTATGCTTAGAATGTAAATATATATTAAATCGATGCCTATAAACTCATCTAGATCGCCTAATTTTTTATTTGGTTCGTTCTGATGAATGTCGCGTTTTTGAGATCTGAGTTAAAGTGAGAATTGCGTCACCGCTGTTAGCGCAATTCCCACTTTGCGCCACAGCTGGTAGCGCAATTCCCACTTTGCGCCACAGCTTATGGCGTTTTTCTTCTATTTTTTGTCTATCTCAGAATTGCGCCACAGACTATGGCGCATTTTAGACTTAGGAATTTTTTTTTTCTTTTCAAATTTTTTTTATTTTTCTATTTTCTTTCATAGTGTTTCTTGCTTACTAATTACATCTGGTTTGTATATTCCTTAGGAGAGATATGGCTTCAAATGACAATCCAGATGATCAGGTTCACGAGGATGAGAATCAACCATCTGATCATGCTTCTCGAGATCGACCTCTTCCTTCTTTTCCTTCTTCGGGTGCTGATTTATCTACCAGAAGGAGTTCTCCGGAAGATGTTTTCCCACGCGGATTGTATGTCTTGCCTTACAAGCCAAACAATCACTTTGTAAATCTTGACAGAGTGAGAATACATCCGATCATTCTTTCCATTCTTCGAGGTCATCCAATCAGTTATGCGTTAACGGCACGTCATGGAATTTCTGAAGTTTATCTACAACAAGCCTGGCACTCGATCAGAAAGATAGATGATGCTTCACTACCTCGATTCTCGATTCAGATAGATCAGTTTGAGACTTTTCTGGATTATCGTCGTCTTCGTTTGATACTCCGTCTTCCAGAAGCTGATTCAAGACCGGGACGCACAGATTTTGATGATTATCCTCTAGAAGAAGAGATTTTAGCTGGGATTCGAGATTTAGGGTATGTTGGCACTTTGACTATGGTTAGTCAATTCGAGAAAGCACGTCTTCCACCAGTCTGGTATGCGTTATGCTCAGTCATCAACATATGTTTGACTTCCAAACATTCTGGTACAGATAACGCCAGTCTTCACTACTTACGTCTTTTTCATGCCATTATATATGATTTGCATGTGGACTATGCTCTTATCTTTTGGACCGAGCTGTGTGAACTTGTGTATTCTAAAGGCACGTTCAAGGAACGGAAGTTCATACCATTTATTCGGTTTATGGAACTAATTGTCTGGAGCATGCTAAGGAGTAATAGAGACATTCCGAGAAGACATAACTGGGTTCAAGCTCCTGATTTTGAAATGAGTTATATCAACAAGAAGAAACGTTCATTTGATCATTTTATGCCTATTCCACCAGAGCTTATTCAGACATATGCAGATCCAGAAGATGAAGCGGTTATTGATTACTGTGATGAACATGGAATAGAACTTCAAGTGCAAGATGTTCAAGCAGAATCTGAACAAGAAGAACAACAACTTCAAAGTGAAGAAGATGCTGACTTAAGTAGCACTGAAAGTGATGATGATGATGACGAAGCGGGTAATGAAGATGTTGATGATGATGATAATGGTGGAAATGGTGGAGATATGGATTTTGGTGAATCTGTTTTTCGAGAATCTACAGTTGAGGTCACACATGTTTCTGGAAGAAACTTATCGGAAGGTAATACGGTTGATACAGTTCCGATAGATACAAATGTGGCACATATTGAGGTAGATGAACTTGATCTTCAAGCTACTAGAGCATCTGATAGAAATATCACAGGTCAAGAAGCAACTATGTTAGGTCCATGATCTTCATACAATTCAAGTATTGTGTAACAAGATGATGAAGAACATTATTGAAAAGGAAATCTAACCTAGAGAGAACACAAAGTGATTAGAGATCTACATCTTGTATTAATGAATTCACTACTTACAAACTACAAGTAAAGACCTATTTATAGTCTTCATCACTTGCTACAACAATTAAGCATAAGCCCTTTAACACAGCTATTGCTTTACAAAACTTTCTATTATAAAGGACAACTTCAGTGTCCTAACATTCTCCCCCTAAAGTTTTGGAAAGCAAATCATCTTCAAATCATTAGCTCCTCTCCCCCTTGATTTCCTTGTAAAAACTTTAGCGGTGCATTCTTCAAATGTAGGCTTGGCTCCCCCTTGAATGTTGCTCTTATTCATCATATTTTCAACTTTGAGAAAACTTAGATCCAATGTACTCCACTAAGTGCACGAACAACATCTCCGAAATGTAGAAACTCGAGCTCGTTCCGATAAGCCCACAAGAATGATAACGAGTGAGTTTTGAATGAAAAACCAAATGCATTCTTAGTGTAAAACAAGGAATCCGTCGTTTTATCACGAGTTGAGTAGGAATTCGGCTTAAGATCTTGATACGAATTTGCTCGAAGAAGGAACGGTAAAAACACGCGCTACTCGGTAGGGATGAGACGACCCAAGCAAATAACATTGTTCAGCAACTGTAGAGAAATGCTCGTTTTCAAAATACTTCAAGCCACTGAATGAAGAGAATCCAGAACTTCAATCTTCAAGAAATAGCTGGATGATTATAAGCACTCAAAAGTCTGAATCACAACCAAAGCACCAGAACAATGATTGCAAGCTCTCACAATTCTGGTTGATCAAGTCAGAAGAATGATAAAGAGCACTCAAAGGTCTAGCATCGTCAACAAAACTTCAGAATAATGATTTCAAATATTCAAGCGTCTCTTCCAATCCAATCAAAGACTGAACTCCAACAATCAACTTCTGAAAAACTTGAAAGACTTGAGCTCTTTTAAACTTTGACAGTTGCTAAATGTATGTGGCAAGCTGAATATCTGAATGATGTCACACACGCGTTATGCTAAGATCCATGAACAATGTCCCCCTCCTGAGACTTAGCACGGGGGTTCAATAAATTTCTTGGATCCGAAACCATCAGAATTCGGATGTAGGCAGATTCGAAACCATGGATTCGGATTAAGTAGGGTGCGAAATCAGCTCAATTCGGATCATGTTAGGTGCGAAATCAGGGAATTCGAATCATGTAGGGTGCGAAATCAATGAATTCGGATCGTGAAGGGTTCGAAATCAGGACAATTCGGATCATGAAGGGTTCGAAATCACTCAATTCGAATCATGAAGGGTTCGAAATCAAGACAATTCGGATCATGAAGGGTTCGAAATCAGGGCAATTCGAATCATGAAGGGTCCGAAATCACTCAATTTGCTCTTTGATCTGCTTGAATCTTCTGTTTAGCTCTGATACCAAATGTGAAATCCCAAATCTAGCAAGAAATCAAGAATGATGTAGAGAGAGAATCTAGAGAGAACTTGTCATCCATATATTGAACTCTAAAGTGTAAATGACAAAATGATCAAGAGGTTACAAGAAATCTAGATTCCTTCCTAACTAAGAACTAGACATGCCTATTTATACTCATAACATACAAGGTATAAAGGCATTAGCAACTAATACAGTACATTGACTTTACAGTAAATCTTGAATACAACAATGCTCTAACAAACTATGACGTCGGGCACAATGACTCTTGAAGAGCTATTGAAGTCAATGAATGACCGAATGGATGCCGAAAAGAATGAACAGTTACTCAAGATGAAGGCGATGCTGAAGGGTAAAGGAAAAGCATCAGATATTCCTGAGATTCCTGTTGATATTCCGTTTAGACGACCGACGGGTGTTATTATTCGGGAGCCTTCGAGTCGACCAGTTTCTCAACCGCCAACTCAACCGCCAATTCAGCCTCCAGTTCAAGCTCCACCTACATCGCATCAGGGTATTCAGGATATTCCGGTTTTAGAACTTTCTGATATGCTCTACGCGCGATTATTGTCAATGTCTTCTCCGGAGCATCAAGATAAAGATCTTCTCTCTCTGCTTCGCAATTTTCAACCAACTCCGCCTCCGTCTTCTACTCCTACCCCGATGCCAGTTTCTGATCCTCGCGTATCTACATTGGTAAATGAGTTCCAATCTTTCAGAACTGAGGTTAAAGATGTTTTTTCTGAAATTCAGAAGGGCTTACAGTTGATGACAGATGCCCTTTCTACGCTTTCTGAAAGAGTGGCTTCTCATGAAGAAACATGCAAATCTGCTGCTGATTCGTCTCTTAAACGTAGACATGACCAAGATGATCTGGGTCATCAAGCTCATGAGGGGGAGAATTCTAAGAGACAAAGAGTTGAAGAAAATGTGAATGAAGAGGCAACTGAAAATGTGAATGAAGAAAGGGTGAATGAGGAAAGGGCGAATGAGGAAAGAGATGAAGAAGTTGATCCGGGAAATCTACTTGATGAGCTATTAAATGAAGTTTATTTGATGGCTATGGCTTCAGATATTAACTATGTTGAGCCCCTGAACATAAACAATATGCAAGTAGTTGTATATGTTGATCCAGATTCTGCACCTGTATCGATTGGATGTCCGGAGACTTCAAACGTGCATGAGTCTGAAGACTTTGATGATATGCGTAATTTATTCTCCAACTATGTTGAGATTGATTCTGATGATGATGTTCAAAGGAAATTTGACAAGTTTTGGAAGATCAAAGAAGAAGATCAAGATGATATCATAGTTATATCAGATTCAGAAGTTGATGTTGAAGTTGATGAGAAAGATAATGATGTTGTCAACATGCTTTATGGGGATTTATCAGACAATGAAGATTTTGGTCACCAATCTCCTTTAGCAAATTCTCCAGTTCAAGTTCCAGAAGTTCCAGTTCAACCAAGTTCTTCGGTTGTTCCTGTTGTTCCAGCTCCGACCTCCACTATTTCAGAAAGAACATTTATTCAGTGTGAGTCGTCTAGAGCTAACTCAGAAATTCCTGATCAACCTCTAAATGTTTCACCTAGCATTCTTCAACCAGGTCCCTCTCTGAATAGACAGCAACGAATGCAAAGACTTGAAGAAAGATACCAAGTAACCAGAATGAGGTCTACTTTTCTTGAAGACACTGAACGGAATTTTTATGTCAAGAAAAGAAGAAGAGTGAATATTCATGCAATTCTGGGTATTGAAAAGGAGCCTGATTGGTATCAGTACGAATATCTGACGTTCATCAAGTGTATTCGTCAAGGAAGACTCCTGGTGTTCTCGAAGCATGGAATCGTAAGGGTACTTAAGGTGGAGATAGCTAACTTTGTCAGAATTTGGTATCCAATATTTTATGTTGAACGTCAAGATTGTCAAAGATATCGGTTTTCTGAAGCATACTTTAATGATCTATCTATTGATGACTTTGAGGTTATCTATCATCAATTTCGAGACATGACTATTCGTACGGATGATATCCTCAGGGCTCTGGAAGCAGTCAAGCATTTCTTACGCCGCCAAGTCAGATTCTATAGATGCTTTGACTTTCAGCTTGCTGTTGAAAGCTTTCAGCCAGTTGTCAATGTGAGAAGACCTGATAGAGATTTGCCGAATATTGACAGCTATCCTCTATTTTCTATTGTAGAAGACCCTTATGGGATTGTGTATAGAGATCAATCAGGTGTCAGACGTTTTCTCAGATTTGAAGAAATTGGCAAGTATTCTAATGGAACTTTGAAGATTATCCGATTACAGTTAGATCACAAATTGAAGGAAGTTATAAAGAAGTTCATGGAAACAAGAAGATTTTCTTACCAAGTTGATAATGCTGAGATCAGACTTTTGAGGACAACAATAGAAACAATCGACACGAGGCTGAACATCCGGAAGACTCTAAGACGCTTGGAAATTTTGATTGGCAAGAATCGCCAACACAGAAGATTCGAGCGCCCTTGATGACAAAGGGGGAGATTGTTAATGCTACTTTTATGTTGTAATCAAGGCTAATTATGTAATGCTTTTGTAATAAGTGTAGGTTTGACTTTGTCTAGTCAATGGGTATATAAACCCTTGTGTTAAGCTTTTGTATCTAACAGTTCATAATTGAGAGTAATAGATGACGTACTTCTCTCTCTAGATTTCTATCTCTATTCTTGTGTGATCTTGGAATAACACCTTGAAAGTGGAAGTGTTGGATAGTCCGACTTGTGGTAGTATTATAATTTAGGCGCTTCAGTTGTCTAGCCGATGTACTTTTAGATACTAAAGTTTCAGACTCTTGGGATTTTCCGATAACATAGGTAGTGAGCCGTCCATTTTGGCAACCCTTTTGAGTTGAAGGTTTGGATAATTATTTGCATAAGAGTTGTGTGGAACTCTTGGGACACCGCGTTAATACCCATTGTCTAATGTTGGTAGAATCGATGAGTGAGTTTTGCAAGTGAATTATTTGTTGTGGTTGGGATCATGACGTGATACCAGGTGTCAAATTTTGGATTTGAGGCCAACAATAGTTGAAGTACTTGGAGTACTATCGTTGGAACCTAGGGAACATTTTCAGAATAAGTGGTGACTTTAAGAAGCTTAGTTATTGGTAAGTGAGAATAGTTAAATGAGACTTCCTTGATCGATAGTAATTTTATCGATTAGATAAACGATACTTGAATGTATTTGGGAGTTGTGCAATCGTCGAGTTTGGAAATAATCGACTCCTTAAAGAGTCTAGTTGTACGTTCTGGGCTGTAATGTAAGGCTAATGGCAAGAATGGTTGGATTAAGAATTTTGAAAAAAAAATTGTGGTTGTCGTGTCTTGTGACAGTTTGGGGTACGAATTCAGAGCGTGTTGATCTGGACCAAACTAGTTATTAGGAAATTTCATCAAGGAAAATACAATGAATCTTTCATGGTGATAATTATTGGAGAATTTAACGAGAATGTCGAGGTTGATCTTAAGTGTAAATCTAATATTGCGGAGACTTTGATTTTTCGGGGTTAAGTGATAGTGAGTACTCTGATTGAAGGGAGTGTGTCTAAATGTAGTCGGATAACTTGTTGAGAAATACATCAAAATATCGAATGCAAAAGAGAAGAGTATGGTAGTTGATACAGGTTGTTAGGGACATTTAAGAGTGAATTCATTTTGGCCAACAATGGTGGAATTAAGTAGTTGAAGTCGTGAGCCACCATAGAGGTAGTATCGGTTGTTAATGCCAAAAATCACCCAAAGGACAACTTAAGGTCGATGTGGAGCTTTAACAACTAAAGAAAAGGATCTTTGTGACAAGTCGTACGACGAATAACAAAAACAGAAAGAGACAAGAGATTTGGTGACGCGGAAAACCCCTGTCGAGGGTAAAAACCGTGGTCGACTATAGAAGTCGATGGTGCACTGTGGTCGTTAAACAGGGACGACGTCCTTTAGTAACAAGTGTCGTGAGTACAATAGATTAAAATTACAAAGGAAAAGAAACTTAATCGTATGAATTTATCGTGCGTCGTGTGTAAGAAGCTTCGTCATGCGTTTCTTTGAAGGAAAGTGTAAATAATTGCTTGAGAGCTTCGGATGTGCTTCTGATGAATCTTGTATGCTTTTCTGACTGAGATGTCCTTTAGAATGGCTTCAGACTTGATATATAAGCTTTGGCGTCATTAATGGTCTTCATAAATGTGGAAAACGGTCTTGGTATTGAATGCGCTTGATTGTGGTCTTCAGTTATGACCGTTGTCATTTTATGTGTTTGACCTGCATTAAATAGCCATAAAGGAAAACACTTGTCGATCGTTAGTAAACAAATGTCGAGGATAATCATATGACAGTCGCACATTTCGATGGATACTTTGGTCGTACGTCGGAGACATCTTACTAGCGACGACCATGACTTCGGTCGTGCTTAATTTACAGGACCTTATCTTAATACAAGAATGGTCGTACGAAATAAGTCTTGTAGTTTATGGTGTCGGTCGTGAGGTGTGATTTTTTTACCCAGACAGTTTGCCCCCAAAATTTGAATTTAGTGCGCGAATTTAAATTTTAACTCCCGAGGTAACTGAATGGACACGTGTCGACCATTGAGTCGACCCTGGTTCGAAAGAAACCGAATCGGTTCGAAGGTAACTGAAAAGTCAATAAGATCGTTGACGTCATGCTGACATAGGCACATGTGGATGACAGCTGGGGATACGTGTCGACCATCCGACGGTGGCATGCGTAAGGGCGATGACATGTGTCGATCATCAAATGGTTCGACCTGACATCGAAAAAACCATATAAATAGGGTTTTGGGCTCGATCCTTTCCTTTTTTACGCTTCTGGGTATTTTTAGACAGAGATTTCTTTGAGATCTTTGCCGAATCTTGCAAGCACCAAATTCCTTCCAAGTTTTTGAGGTTTAGAAGCTTATTTAAGGTACGATTTCTTCATTCCATATGCACATTAAGACTTTAGCGAAGAAACCCTCTAAGAACTGGGACGTTAGGGAGTTATACGTAGCCCAGGTGACCTCTCCTGATTTTATCATGTCGAGTGAGCCGCCCAGTTCAATCGACGAAGGCGATGAACTTGATGCTTTTAGGGTTCTGGCACAAATCCCTGCCGCAATTAGGTTAAACCTCCTTGACCAGCTTCGTCCACAACAATGTCCAAATGGGTATTTCGTTATGTTCGAATATCCCTTTAGAATAGGGTTTAAGTGGCCATACTCGCCGATGTCTAGGGCATTCTTGAGTAGGTTCGATCTGTCGCCTGGACAGACGATGCCCCAGATTTGGCGCACCGTCCATGTGATTGAAAGGGTCACGGCTGACTGGGAATCGCCTTTCACGGTGAATGATCTTCTAGTGGCCTACGTGGTGAAGGGGGATAGTAATCGCCTCTATAGACTTCATTCGAAGCTTAGGGGGGATCATATCATAATCCAAAATGTTGGTCCTGAAGGGTTATAGAAGTATTAAGTTTGTAGAAGGGGGGTCGAATACAAACACAAGATTTTTATCTTTCTAAATTGTATTATTGATAAATCAAACAATTTACAGCTTGTTGCGGAATAAGACTAAGTACAAGACCTAATCTAAACAAACTATGAGAATCACACAGATTTCTTGCACTAAGAAATAAAGAGAAAATAACAAAGAAACTTAAGGATAATTTTCTAAGGCACAAAGTAGGTTCAGGGATGACCACCTTCGAAGTGAAGGTGCATTCCTCCTATTTATACTACATGCATTTAATGCATGTCAGGAGGACTTTACACATGTCATCATTTGGTTGGATGCATGCTTCTGACTTTTGCAAACATGCTTTTGGCCGTATGGTGAACAGTGTAGTGGCAGAGTGGTTTGTACGATCTTGGACAAAGGTATGTCCTTCTGACAAATCATACAAAAGTGTGCAAGGGGATAAGACAAACATTTCTTGTAGAGCAGGCTTCATGATCAGCGATCGCTGAGTTGATCTTCATCAGTGAGAACTGATGAAGGTCAGATATCGTTGAAGTCTTCTACTTGAAACATCGCGTGTTGTGGACTTGTCTTGGTTTCACTGATATCCGCATCAGATCATTAGTAGACTT
The DNA here is from genome assembly GCA_033807775.1 of Saussurea involucrata. Lineage (NCBI taxonomy): Eukaryota > Viridiplantae > Streptophyta > Magnoliopsida > Asterales > Asteraceae > Saussurea > Saussurea involucrata. Next base: position 20,025,959 of record CM066326.1, read on the forward strand.
TCACTTGTTCATCAGCTTTGTCTTCGATTCAGTGATGAACTCCTTTATCGTGAAACTTGTCTTCAGGGATTATAAATAAACATTTACAAATAATCAATCAGTGATCGTCAGTGAAACTGAACTGGCTCAACTATCACTGATGTACATTTATCACCGAGGAATAATAAAGAGCGGTGTTCCCCGTCAGCGATTCTGAACAAACTCAGTTTCTTATCGCTGATTGTGAGACACTTATACATAATGTTTACTTATAACTTTCACTAAGTGATTCTAAGGGTCATCATCAAATCACTGAAGGGTTTGGATCAACAATCTCCCCCTATTTGATGATGACAAAGCAACATAAAGAAAACTGCTAAGTGTAAAAACACAAGGATAAAAAGGACTCATAGATGCGTGTCCCATTTACTGTTTTCAGAGATCTTTTTCAGTACTGATGGAGTAAAGTACTTCATTGAAATTTTTATTAAATCTTCGTAAATGATTATAAGGGAAGATGGAAAATTACAAGTACAATGAAATAATTACAAGTACAGAAGGTTACACTGATAAAAAGAAGAATACAAAGAAGCAATTTATCAGCTAAAGAGGTTCTTCTTTGAAGAGCATTTCATCAACGGCATTTGTCTCTGGGATCATCTAATCAAGGACCACTTCACCTTGTTGTCTTTTGAGCTTGGCTTCATTCAGAACACGGGTCTTGAAGTAGAGTCCTGATCTCGATTCGTTGCACCAGTAGACGAGGTCTCTTAGTTGATTGACAGGGCAAAGAGGCAGTTCTGAATATCTCTGAAAGCGCATAACACCATAGAAGTCATAGAGTATTATTCCGTAGGGATCACTGACCACTTGACCAGGGAGGAAAGGTTCATCAGGTGGCAGTGAAAGGTTCAGGGCTGATAAGTCTGGAGGAGGTCTGAGCACTGCTTCCCTTGAGAATTCAATTCCAGTTTCGTTCCGAATAGCAGACCCTGAGGAAGAGGATACACGCTTTTGTTCGGATGGAACAGGTCTTCGGTTTTGAGTAATCGCTGGAGGAGGAGGCACGTCAATATTAGAAGTAACCTGGTTGATAATAGAGTTCAGAAATTTTTCAACATAAGGCTTGAACTTCGACTTTGATCGCTGAATTGTACTCCCGACTTCTAACAACTCATCAAATCCAAGAGCATCCATCTTTGACATGTAGCATGTGCGTATTTCCCCATTCTCTCTGTGTTCAGTGACTTCTACCATTGGTACGCCCTTTACCGTTTTTCCCTTCAGAGACATATTCACGATCCGACTTGGGTGAAATCTGAAGTTAACTTTCTCTTTGCACCCTTTCAACATCGAGTCGCTGACCTTTTGCTTCTTCTAGATTTCCTTCCCAACTTCTTTGAGCAATTCTGCCTGAACTCTGAGAGGAAATTGTTTCAGCTTCTTATCCTTGACTGACTGCTGAGCAACCTTGAGGGCAAAGCTTTGTCTTTAAGTGCAGTCTCTTGGTTTTCAGCAAGTAGTTTTTCAGCCCTGATGGATTGTTCGATCTCTTTCGATGACAAGAAAGCAAGGCTAGCTGGAGGAATGACTTTTAAGCGTTGACTCTCTAGCTGTTGGATCATCATTGCTCTTCTTTGGATTTCATCCACTGATCTTTGAGGAGGTTGAGAGGGTCTGTTTGGGTGTGTGAGCAGCTCGTGGAGTCTCAATCACTGAGACTGGGATTATTGGAGTTTCATCAGCTATATCAGCTGGGATTATTTGTTGTAGTGGTTGTGGAGTTTCAGTGGGGCCCTCAAGCACGGAAGAGGACTAGTTGAATCAAAGAACAATGAGTTGGATCTTTTGAGGGTGAGAAGAAAAAGATAGAGAAAATTGGCTAAGTGTTTATGGTAGGTTTGAGGTGAGAGAGGATTGAAGCAGAGTAAGGGATCAGTGAGAGGCATACCTGAGACGTTGGCAGAGTCTCAGAGTTGAAGAAAATCGCCAAGTTCCCTGAAGGAGCAAGTCCATTTTGCTTACTTTTGGAGGCTTTCTTGGCTAGAGACTTCTTCGCCATCTCCCCTGCTTCATTGAAGATGACCCCCTTGGGCTCAGGGACCCTGATGGCAGCAGGTTGGAACCACCACTCTGGTTCATCATCATCATCATCATGGCCACCAGGGTGTGATGAGGGTTCTTCATCGAGGATCTCCACTCCCTTATCTTTTTCTTCTTCTTCATCCTCTTCTTCTTCAGAAGGGATATCAACAGTGTTACCCCAGGGAGAAGAAGGAGGGTGGGTTCTTTTTCTAACTCTTTCTCCCCCTCTGACTCTTTGTCATCATCACGGGGGGGGAGTTTCAGGAATATCAGCAGCAACAGCTTCAGTGAACCTGTCGTGGTAGGGATGGGAAAGCCATCAGATCCTTCAGAGTTTTGCTGCATCAGGTTATGGAGCAGCAAGGCATGTGTATCAGCGACCGTTGTCTCCTGTGCAGAAGTGATGACCAAAGTGGGAGGAGAGGAGGCAACTGCTGAGAAGATAGTGTTGACGGGTTCAGCACTAGCGTTGCCGAGAACAACTCCTTCAGTGCTTTTAGGCACATAGAAGGTTGGTGAAGGTGCCAGAGAAGCTTCAGTGTCCTGAGCCGTTGAAGTGGCCGGTGTTGTGGGTTCAGTTGTGGTGGAGCGTACCACAAAAGTTTCCAACATCGCTTGTGAAGAAGCGATCGCTGAGCTAGTACCAAGAGAGGGTCGGGGCTTCTCTTTTGAAATCTTCTTGGACTTATGGGAGCCAAGGTTGGTTTCTGAATGTTTCCTCTTCATGGAGGACTTGGTTGTGGTGGCTTAGGTCTCAGCGTGGGGTTTTACCGCTGAAGTAGTTGTCGAAGTCGAATAATTGGTGGTGAGAAGAGTTAAAAGTTCAGAAAGACGTACCACGTACCTCACCTTCAAGGGGCTGGAAGTCTAGGATTTGGTGCCAAGTTGAGGGGGCATGTAGTCTCCTTGCTTAGGGTGCTTCTCCTTGAGGAACATCTGAAGAAGTGCAGAAACAAAACGCACATAAGGGGCCTTCATCTCCCTTGCAGGTTTCTCGACCTTATTCATCAGGTCGTCAAAGATAAGGCGAGCATAGTCTATCTTTCGCCCAGAAATCAGCGAGAACCCCATCTGGATCTGGTAGTGGATGGCTTGGTCCAGCGATCCAGTTTTTCCACTCATGCAAGATATCACATTAGAGAAAATATAATTCAGCTCTGAAGGCATCTTTTCCTTGGGGATTTTGGTGAGCTTCTTGTTATCTTCATCAGTTCGGTTCTTCTTATCCCACTGATACTTCATCAGGTCGAGGAAGTTGATGAGTTACTCATCAGTGGGTAGGGGCTCAAAAGGGCTGATGGGCAGAGAGAGAGAGCGGTGCGGATGGCATTGGTAGTGATAAATCCTTGACAAAATTGGTTTTGGAAACCAATGACAGTTACTTGTTTTCCAGAGCACTGGTTTGGGTGGTTTTGTCCGTGGTATACCAGAACTATTGTAGTAAATGGCGATGGGCAGGAGGAGCGATGGTAATAGCAGTGTGGATGGGTGATGCTTTTAGGAATGCAACGGCTTCAGTGAGATGGGAGCAAGGTTTCTTTCTGGTGAATTCTAGCAGGGCCAAATGGTTGTTTGAGCTGAAGGTGATTTGGTTCAGCTCACCGGGCATGTTCTTAGATTTCTTCATGGTAACTTGGGTTGCAGGAGTAGCAGATGCCATTTTTGAGAAAAAGAACAACCAAAAATGGAAGGAAGAAGAAGCTTTATTAGTTAGGAAAGATTTCCAAAATGAGAGATTTTAGGGTTTTCCAGCTTCCTTTTAGAGGAAAGAAACTTAAAAAGATGTTTTTTGAGTTTTGTAAAGTCCAAAACTAGGTAGAAAATACAGTTTTCCAGTTTCCTTTTAAGGAAGGATTCTGGAAAAATGTATAAAGATGAAGAAAGTTTAAGAATAATGTTTAAACTTTAAGAAAAACTTTGTTAAAGTTTTGTTCAGAAAATCGTGAAGAATATGATTTCTTTTGAAGAAAACGTATGTTTTGATCTTTAAAACAAGAAGTTAGATCAAAAACATGTTTTTAGAAGATTAAAGAAAGAAATGAAGAAGAAATAATAACCTGTTGTGTTGAAGATGATGAAGAACTTGGTCTAAAGTTTTAAGTTATAATCCAAGAACACAAATAGCACAGGAAATTATCTTGCTTGAGAGAGTTATGAGCGCGTAAAAGGTAAAAATATAAATACGAAGGGTTTATATAGTGAGAGGAGAGAGAAAGATTTGATGAGTGGGAAAAACACTTATCATGACATGTGACATGTAACACCCTAAAATCAGGGTTAATTTAAACCTCAATTTTCCACAAGTTATGATAACATAAACTTCAACTTATAGATATATAGCAAGTGAATTAACCATTAGGAGTATATTTACAAAACAGAATCCTTCAAATAGCCTATTAATCTAATTATATCTCTATGATTAGATTAACTAAGCTATCTAAGCAATCCTTCAAAATCTCCTTCTGTTAATTGACTTCATTACTATTCCAAAACGCTCGTCCCATAACCCTTTACTTTCCCGAACTGGTACCTGGTAAGAAAACATCATATGAACGATTAGCCCAACGCCTAGTAAGAACATTCGTTTCAATAATAACATTTGCAAAATCAATGTAAGCAAGTTATACAAACCTGATTACCCTTTCTCTTACCATACGTGTAACTCTATTCCGTTAGCACGATTTTACCCAATTCCATGAATATGCCTGACACACATTCCATCATCATATCATGTCTCAGAGCTACCCTACGAATCTGTACTGATTCTAGAGTAATGTTTCTATTCCGGAAATCGCAATATACACATGCCCAGTTCCGTACACATCTATTCCAGAAACCGCAATATACACATGCCCATTTCTGTACACTTCTAAGAAATAACAATATACACATGCCTATTTCTTAGAGAAGGAAATAGTGATTACAATATACACATGCCAATCTCTTCTTTTCCTTAGAAATCAGGAATTATGTTTATTCCATGATTTCTCACACACATCAGAATAATGATTAATCTTCATCTATTCTACGTGTACATAACCACTAGTGCCTATGGATCCATTACACTTTACTAACATATATGCATAACAACATATTACAGCTCATATCCTATTCTCAAATCTAAGAATATTAGATAACCTATCGTATCTTCATCCTAAAATGCCCCCCTTCGGCGACTTAGCACGGGGGTTCCAGACATCTAGAATCTGCATCCAGACATCAGAACCTAACATTCTCAATTTCACAAAAGTGTCCGGACAACAGGGGTTTTCCGGGTAACTTGGATTTTCCGGACAACTAAACCTTCCGGATATTTTTCTAATCCGGACGACATCCGGATACTAAAACCATCCGGATACCATCCGGTAACTACATTCATTCGGATTCTTACAATAAAATAATACTTTACCCGGTTTCTATTGCGTCCGGAAACATTCATCATCAGAGGTATCCGGATACGACGATTTATCCGGAAAACTCGGTTCTGCAGCCTAAAATTCGATCCATTTTCATGTTTGTTCGATTCAGCTCATTCCAAACCATCCCATACAGTTCATAACCAATTTACACAGCTATTTCAAGGTTTAATTTAACATGAAAACACTGATTTAAGCAAGGAACAAATGAACTCACCTTATGCTTGCAAAAACCACTTCCTGCACAAGCTGATTCCTCAAATCTGTTGTTTGTGATTCCAAAAACCTATTCCACAATCAAATTCGTTTTACCAACATATAACTACACAGATTTTTATTAGAAACCACTATCAATTTTCTTACCAAAATGATGAACAAAGCTTGCTTTCTCTTCTTTCTCTCTTTCTCCCTTTTTCCTCTGATTTCTTTGCCGACTCAAAACAAGATACTGAGATATTTTCTCAGCTCTAACCCTTTTATCCATACACACTTTCAGCAAATAACCAAAAGCACCCTCAAGTTCCATTATTTCCAAAATAACACCAAACTTTAAACCCTTGTATTTTAACCCTATTGAATTATAAATTACAACATAATTTATGGTTTTAAACTAAAATACAATTAGATCCCAATTCTCATTAAATTACTATTATTGAAAATTTAGGATGTTACAATACGTCCCACGAAGCTTATTGGTCAAGAATCCTAACGGACGAACGTGTCAGACGAAAAGTCGTGCCAAGGTTTATCTGTTTGATGATGTCACAACATAAAATATGTCTTTTCATTTACAAAAGGCAGCCCTGATAGTTTGGAAATTATCAGGGTTGATTTTATTTTATGAAGAATCACTGATGAGAAATGTCAGTGATGGAATTTTATGTTATTTCAAAAGAGATAACTGATAGGGAAATGTCAGTGTTCAAGATTTATTTTTGAAAAACATCTTACCGAGTAAACTTCAGTGATCAGGGATAAAAAACATACCTTAGTATCAGTGAACATTCGTTCAGAGATTAGATGATGAATAAAAGTGATAAAATTTTATTACTGACATAATGCTTAACCACTGAAGAGTTATTCTTCATAGTTCAGCATTCCAAACTCGCTGATGAGAAAGTTAAATCTTGTCTCATCAAGAGGTTTGGTAAAAAGATCAGCTAACAGAAAGTCAGTTGGAATAAAATGAAGTTCTATATCTCCATTCATCACATGATCTCTGATAAAATAATATATGATTTTGATGTGTTTTGTCTTTGAATGTAGCACTGGATTGTTTGCTATAGCGATGGTGTAAATCCAAGATCTTTCAAGATAGAGAGAGAAATTCTAGTGAGAGAAAGTTTGTCATCTGTATTAAGAATTGTTATGCTGCAAAAGCTTACAAAGGGTTTATATACCCTTGACTATTACAAAATCAAACTATAGGAAAGTAAGCTAATATATAAAAAGCCTTGATTACAACATATTATAGCATTAACAATCTCCCCCTTTGTAATCAAGGGCGCTCGAATCTTCTGTGTTGGCGATTCTTGCCAATCAAAATCTCCAAGCGTCTTATAGTCAATCGAAAGTTCAATCTTGTATCAATCGTCTCTATTGCTCTCCTCAAAAGTTTGATCTCAGCATTATCAACCTGGTACAAATTTCTTCTTGTCTCCAAAAGCTTCTCCAAAGCTTCCTTCAATCTTTGATTTAGTTGTAATCGGATAATCTTCAAAGTACCATCTGAATACTTACCAATCTCATCAAATCTGAGAAAGCGTCTAACACCAGATTGATCTCTATACACGACTCCATAAGGATCTTCAAGAATAGTGAATAGTGGATAGCTGTCAATATTTGGTAAATCTCTATCAGGTCTTCTTACATTGACAACTGGCTGGAAGCTTTCGATAGCAAGTTTGAAGTCAAAGCATCTATAGAATCTAACTTGTCTTCGTAAGAAACCATTGACTGCTTCAAAAGCCCTGAGGATATCATCAGTGCGAACAGGCATATCTCAAAATTGATGATACATTACCTCAAAGTCATCAATAGAAAGATCATTGAAATCTGCTTCAGAAAACTGATATCTCTGACAGTCTTGACGTTCAACGTAAAATATAGGATACCAAATTCTGACAAAACTAGCTATCTCCACCTTAAGTACCCTTACGATTCCATGCTTTGAGAACACCAGAAGTCTTCCTTTACGAATACATTTGATAAACATCAGATATTCGTATTGATACCAGGTCGGTTCTTTCTCAATCCCCAGAATGGCATGAACATTAACTCTCCTTCTTTTCTTGACATAAAAGTTGCGTTCTGAGTCTTCAAGAAAAGCAGATCTCATTCTGGTGACTTGAAATTTTTCTTCAAGTCTTTGCAAACGTTGTTGTCTATCCAAAGCTGGACCTGGTTGAAGAATGCTAGGTGGAACATTCAGAAACGGATCAGGAACCTCTTCATTTGCTCTAGACGACCCACCCTGAACAAAAGTATTTTCCGGAAGAGTGGTGGTCGGAGTTGAAGAGTCAGAAACAACTGAAGGAATTGGTTGAACATAAACTTTGGGACCTTGAACTGGTGACTGTACTATAGGAGATTGATGACTCACATCTTCATTATCAGAAAGATCTCCATATAGCATATTAACAATGTTAATGTCTTTTTCATCAACTTCTACATCCACTTCAGTATCTGAGATGACGATTATATCATCTTGATCTTCTTCTTTTATCTTCCAGAACTTATCAAACTTTCTCTGAACGTCATCATCAGAATCTATCTCGACATAGTTGGAGAAGAAGTTGCGCATATCATCATAATCTTCAGACTCATGCACGTGAGAAGTTTCTTGATTTTCTATAGACACCGGTGCAGAATCTGGATCTACATAAACCACGAGTTGTAGATTATTCACAATTTCTGGCACAACATAATTAATCTCGGAAGCCATTGCCGTCAAATCTATTTCATCTAACAACTCATCAACAATACTTTCTGGATGAGCTTCTTTATCTCTTTCTTTGTTTGCTCTATCCTCGTTTGCCGTATCTTCAACAACTTTTTCAGCAGATTCAACATGTACAATTTCTTCTACTCTTTGTCTCTTTGAACTCTCCCCCTCATGACCTTGATGGTCCGGATCATCTTGGTCATGTCTTCGCTTAAGAGACGAAAGAGCGGCAGTCTGACAGGTTTCTTCATGCTTTGCTACACGATCAGAAAGTGTAGAAAGTGCTTTCGTCATCAAAGTTATACCTGTCTTAATATCGGATAAGCTAGTATGGACTTCAGATCTGAATGAGTGAAATTCTTCTGCCAAGGAAGAAACTCGATGCTGATTCGGTTGGAAATCCCGAAGCAGAGTAATCAAGTCCTTATATTGATGCTCCGGAGGTGAAATCGACAATAAACGTGCATAGAAAGCATCCGAAAGTTCCGTCAACGAAATATCCGCAAGATTTTGATGAGAAGAAGGTGGATCTTGAACAGAGGGAATAATAGGCGGTTGAGAAACTGGACGACCCGACGGTTGAGATGACGGTTCCTGAATAACAACTCCAATCGGTCTTCTTAAAGGAATCTCAAAAGGAATTTCTGACATCTTCCCTTTGCCTTTCAGCATCGCCTTCGTTCTAAGTAACTGTTCATCTCTTTGAGCATCCAACCTTTCGCGCATCTGCCTTAAAAACTCATTACCTGTCATAGTACCTGACGTTCCTTGAACTGTATTCGTTGCTTCTTGAACTGAATCAGTGACTTCTTGAACTGTAGTAGTAACTTCTTGAACTGATGCCCTGGCAGCTCGAAGATCGAGCTCATCTACTTCAATATTCACCACTTTTGGGTTAATCGGAATAGTCTCTGATGTATCAACCGTGTTACCTTCCGAAAAATCTCTTACAGATGAATATTCGACCTCAACAATAGGTTCTCGAAACACCGATTCCCCGAGATTCATACCACCACCATTTCCATCATTATCATCATCATCATCTTCATCATCTGCTTTATCTTCATCATCTGCTTCTTCATTACTATCATCATCTTCAGAACTGCTCGATTCAACTTCTTCTTCACTTTGATGTTCTTGATCTTCTTGTGCAGTTTCATCCTGAACGTTCTGAGGCTGAAGTTCTATGCCATGTTCTTCACAGTAGTCAATAACCGCTTCATCTTCTGGATCAGCATATTTCTGAATTAGCTCCGGAGGAATAGGCATGAAATGATCAAACGGTCGTTTTAGCTTTTGAATGTATCCCATAGCAAAATCAGGAGCAATAGGCCAGTTAGATCTTCGTGGAATCTCCTTGTTACTTCTTAACATACTCCATACGATAAGCTCTAGAAACCATATAAAAGGCAGGAAGCTACGATGCTTGTTCGTAAACTTTGAGTGTACAATCTCACTCAGCTCGGTCCAAAAAACAAGAGCATAATCGATATGAAGATCATATATGATGGCATAGAAAAGACGTAAGAAATGAAGACTGGCATTGTCTGTACCAGAATGCTTAGCAGTCAAACATCTGATGATAATCGAGAATAATGCATACCAGACTGGTGGAAGACGATTCTTCTCAAAATCACTCACCATCGTCAAATTACCAACATAACCTAACTCCCGAATACCAACTAACACAACTTCTTCCGGAGGAAAATCTTCAAATTCTGTAAATCCCGGTCTTGAGTCTGCTTCTGGAAGTCGTAGAATCAAACGAAGACGTTTATAATCAAGAAACGTCTCATATTGATCTATCTCTATAAAAAATCTAGGCGGTGTAACGTTCTCGATCTTCCGAATAGTATGCCACGCCTGTTGTAGATACACTTCTGGAACTCCATGTCTAGCAGATAAAGCATATCGAAGCGGATGTCCTCGAAGAATCGATAGAATAATCGTATGTATACGAATTCGGTCGAGATCTACATAATGATTATTCGAAAGATATCGAATATAACTTGCTCGCGGAAATACATCGTCCGGAGTACTTCTTCTTGCAGACAACTCAGCACCTGAAGATCTAGTAGATGGAAGAGGTTTGTCTCGAGAAACATGATCTGAAGGCTCATTTTCACCTTCTTGAACTTGATGATCTTGCTCATCATCTGAAGCCATTTATCCCCTAGAAATTGTGGACACAAAATAGAAACAGTAAGTAAAAAAAAATTAGAAAAGAAACATAAAAACAATATAATAAAACTGAAAAACAATAAACAAAAAGAATTCAAAAAAAAATGACCAAGTCAGAATTTCGCAAGCCAAAGAGGCGCAAAGTAAACTTTTCGCAAGCAACAAATGCGAAAAGTTAACTTTTCGCAAGCAACAGATACGAGAAGTGAGTATTTCGCAAGCCTCAGTAGCGAAAAGTGAACTTTTCGGGTCCTGAGGATGCGAAATGTGAACTTGGAAAACATTTAGAAGCTTCTCGTATAAAACAATTGCGCAAAGTCAGTATTTCGCAACTTAAGGTTGCGCAAAGTAAGAAACTCGCATCCTTTGGTTGCGCAAAGCTCACTTGAATCAGATACAAAAATCGTAAAAATATTCAAAAAAAAATAAACCAAATCTAAAAATTGAACTAATATATGTGATTAATAGAGGTCGAATCAGTATCTAAGCATAGAATAAACATAAATCGACCCTATTTAACCACATAATCAGTCCAAATTTCATTCAAACCCTAGAAATCGAAAAATTGAAGCAGAAGAACAATCGCAGAACTCAAAGTGAGAAACCCTGTAAAGAATCGAACTCGAAATGATTTCTTAGCATAGATTAAGATCGAAAACATACCTGAACGCAATGATTTACTCACAATCACTTCTGTGCAATCAAAAATCGAAGAACAGTTCTCGAAAATTTCTCAGATGGAAAAAGCAAGGAATGAGAGTCAAATTTAGGTCAAAACCTTTAAAAACTATTAATAAAATCAATTTTTAATGAAAATTCAAAAAAAATATGGATTTTCAAAAAAAATGATTTTTCGAATTTTAGATTCATTTTACTCCCCCTACACAGATGCATTAGATATTTTCAAATTAAAATTAGCATTTGGAGGACATACCTGAAAAAAAAAATCTCAGAAATTCATACCTGAACAATTTATCTGATTTGAAATTCTAGCACTGTCAGATATGAACCAATCATCATAAAATTTCTCCCCCTCAAAATGAGAACCTATGAAATTCTTCCCTTCAAAATAATAGACCATGAATTCTCTCCCCCTCAAAATTTGCTTAGCTTTCGAAGTCACTCCCCCTCAAAAACATCATTAACTCCGCACATGACAGTATGAAAAATTTCACATAAAAGATCAGTAGCGGAAATTGAAATACATTAAATTATATAACATAACTACTAACTATAGAATGTTTGAACGCCGAACAAATAAAATTCAACTTAGTGAAAGTAGACATGTTTTTCAAGATAGAGAGAGAAATTCTAGTGAGAGAAAGTTTGTCATCTGTATTAAGAACTGTTATGTTGCAAAAGCTTACAAAGGGTTTATATACCCTTGACTATTACAAAGTCAAACTATAGGAAAGTAAGCTAATATATAAAAATCCTTGATTACAACATATTATAGCATTAACAGATGGTACTAGTGTCGTCGCAATAGATGGGAATTTTAGATAACTGAAGGTCATAGTCTAGTAGATGATTTCTCATCCATAAGACCTGAGCACAATAGCTTCCAGCGGCTACATACTCAGCGTCAGCGGTAGAAGTTGACACTTACTTTTGCTTCTTGCTTGTCCAACTTACCAGCTTTCTACCCAGGAGCTGACAGCCTCCTGTGGTGCTTTTTCTATCCAGTTTTCAACCTGCAAAATCACTATCTGAATAGGTAGTTAGATCGAACCCTGATTCTTTGGGATACCAAAGACCTAGGTTGGGTGTACCCTTCAGATATCTGAAAATTCGCTTTACAGCGATCATATGTGGTTCTTTGGGTTCAGATTGATATCGTGCACAAAGACAGGTAGAATACATGATATCAGAACGACTCGCTGTAAGATAGAGAAGAAAGCCGATCATTCCTCTATAGGCATTGTCATTAACAGGTTTTCAGAGGGATCCTTGTTAAGTGTCAGTGGGGGTGCCATAAGAGTTTTCATAGCTGAACTTTGAGTAAGATCGAATTTCTTCAGCATATCTTTAACGTACTTACCTTGGTGAATGAAAGTGCCTTTATCACTTTGCTTGATTTGAAGTCCAAGGAAGTATGTCAGCTCACCCATCATACTCATCTTATATTCATTTTTCATTTGTTCAGCGAAACGAGTACACAGAGTAGAACCAAATATAATATCATCAACATATATTTGAACAAGAATAATATGACCTTTAATCTTTCTGAAAAATAGAGTATTGTCGATTTTACCACGTTTAAATTTTTCAGTGATGAGAAAGGAGGATAAAGTGTCATATCATGCACGAGGTGCTTGCTTTAAGCCATAGAGGGACTTATCCAGTTTATAGACATACTCTGGATGCTTAGGATCAGCGAATCCTGGTGGTTGTTCAACGTAGACTTCTTCGTTCAGCTTTCCATTGAGAAACGTCGACTTGACATCCATTTGATGAACTTTGAAGTCTTTGTGAACTGCATAGGCTAAGAAGAGTCAAATTGCTTCGAGTCTTGCCACTGGGGCAAAAGTTTCATCATAGTCTATGCCTTCCTCTTTTCTTTATCCCTGAGCAACTAGTCTAGCTCTGTTGCGAGTTACAGTACCAAACTCATCTAACTTGTTTCTATAAACCCGTTTTGTGCCTATCACTGTTTTGTTAGATGGTCTGGGAACAAGATTCCAAACTTTGTTTCTTTCAAATTCATTCAACTCTTCTTGCATAGCACTGACCCAGTTTGGATCTGAGAGGGTATCATCAACCTTCTTTGGTTCAATCAGAGAAATAAAATTAACAAAAAGACAAATGTTACCTGAACTTCGTCAAGTCTGAATACCTGCGTTTGGATCACCAAGAATTTGATCAATTGGGTGATTTAAATTCCATCGCTGAGCAGGAGCTTGAGTCACTGGCTCAGATAGAACTTCTGGAGGTGCTGAAGAAGAGGCTTCAGCAGCAGTAGATTCAGGTATACCGGGCAAGATTTGTTGAAGCTCAGATGAAATTTCATTCACTGATTGCTGAGAAGTGGATGGGTTTTCAGAGGTTGAGGGTTCAGAAGGAGGCAAAGTGTTTATGGGAACATCTGATACCCAGGAAGAGGATTCAGCTTCACTTGTCTGCATGCTAGGAATGATGTTAGGATCATCATCAGCGATAGGGTTGTTGACCTGAGGATCAGGGTTAAGGTTAGCTTTTGATTCCCCATAATGAGAAAACATCCACTGATTCAGTTCTTCGTTTTCAGCAGTAGGTGTAGAGTTCGCTGAACAGGATTCATCAAAAGTGACATGAATGGTTTCTTCTACAGTTTGTCTTCTCTTGTTGAATACTCTGAAGGCTTTGGACACTGAAGAGTATCCTAGGAAAATTCCATCGTCAGCTTTGGGATCAAACTTTCCAAGAGAATATATGTTCTTCAAGATGAAGCATTGACAACCAACGATATGAAGAAAGCTGATAGATGGTTTTCTTCCATGGAAAAGTTCATAGGCAGTCTTGTTGAATCTTTTAACGATCAGCGACCTATTTTGAGTGAAACAGGCAGTGTTGACAGCTTCTGCCCAGAATTGAGTTGGAAGATGAAAATTAATGGGCATAGATCTGGAAGGTTCGATGATCGTCATATTTCTTCTTTCAGCGACTCCATTCTGATGAGGTGTTCTCACGGCTGAGAAGTTGTGAGAAATGCGCTTACTCTCAAAGATGGTATCAAGAGAACTGTTTTTAATTCAGTTCCATGATCACTCCTTATTGAGCGAACAGTCATATTGTTCAGGACTTCCATTTTCCTGACAAATGAGATGAGTTCTTCTGAGGTGTCACTCTTTGAACGGAGAAACATAACCCAGGTATAGCAAGAGAATTCATCTACTATGACAAGAGTGTATTTCTTTCCAGCGATGGATTGAATATTGACAGGGCCAAATAAATCCATATGGAGGAGCTGAAGAGGGTTTGTCACTGAAGATACTTGCTTGGACTTGAAACTAGCCTTCGTTTGTTTTCCTTTCTCACACGCTGAACAGAGAGATTCCTTAGCGTATGAGTGTTGAGGCAAGCCGATGACTAATTCTTTGGAGGAGAGAGTATTCAGCGTTTTGAAGTTGATATGAGAACGATCTTTTCTTTCTTATCAGTGACAAAGCATGCTTCCTTAGTAAAGCAAACTTTGTAGTCTTTATCACATAGATGATTCATGCTAAGAAGATTGTGCTTCAGTCCTTCTACGTAAGCGACTCTTCTGAAGGTAGTTGTACCATTAGAAAGTACACCAAACCCTCGGGTATATCCTTTTCCATTTCCACCAAAAGTCACTGAGGGGCCTTTTTCTTCCTTGTATTCAGTGAGCAGGTTTCTTTTTCCAGTCATATGTCGAGAGCATCCACTATCGAGATACCAAATACCCTTTGAGACCTGCAAACAAAAGGAAGATTAGGTTGAAATAGGTACCCACTTTACAATGGGTCCACACTTGCTAGTGGAAGAAGAAGTGGAATGATTAACAGTCTTCACAACATCTGATGACTCGGCGTCAATGGTAACCTACACTTTGGTTAATTTCTTAACCTTAGTGGTATTTTTCACCTTTGTTTGGTTTTCACCTGGGGTGATCTTCTTTTCCTTGGAGGCATTTATCTTCACCTTAGCTGATTTCTCAGCTTTGGAGGCTTTGGGGCACTTACTAGCAATATGATCAGTAAGTCCGCAGTGATAACATTTCCTATAGCTGAAAGTAGCTTTAGGACCATAGGCATAAACGTTTGACAATTTCAAATGAGCAGGGCATGTACCAAGAATGCCTTTGGCATCAGAGATCGGAGGAACCTTTGGTTCAGATTTTTCCAATTACATCAACTCTTATTCTAGGAGTAGATCGTTGAACATGTTCAGGGATCTTGTTCTTTGAAGTAAAGGCTTGATTAGCTGAAGGTTTAGAATTTTCCAGATTTGGCACTTTGGTACCCTTTTGAGGTTTTTCTAAAACATTTTTTCCTTTATCATTAAGTTTGGGGCTTAAAGTGGATTTTTCCTCAGGGGTAGGATTATTAGAAAAAGAGCACTGAGATGATGAGGTGTCAGGGATAGAAGAAACGAACATTCCAAACTTAAGCATGGAATGATCTTTGGTTGGTTCTTCAGCGTCAACATTATAACCAAGACCACTTCTGTCATTGACAGGAATTTGAGCACTGATTATCTCAGTGATCTTTGTTGAGGATTTACACCATCCTTCAACAGTAGCTTTATCACCTTTCAGTTCAGCGATAGCTTGTTCGCGCTCAATGCTGATGACTTGATTTACATAGACCTGATCTTTCAAATTTTCTTTGATTTTTGAAAGCTCTTGGATTTTTAAATGACAATTTTTAAGTTGTTCAGTTAAGTCTAAATTTTGTTATTCAGCTTTGGTCTTGCCATTCAGGGCATCATATAAATCAACTGTCAGCACATCGATAGCACGACGTCTATCAGCGTCAATAATAGCTGGAGAAGGAGAGGAAGTTGATACCTGAGAAGTAGAAGTAGAGGGAATTTCAGCTGGTTCTTTCTTTACTTCTTGGATTTCGGCCATAAGACAGAGATTGGCCTCATCTTCTTCATCAGAATCTGATTCTTCATCAGATTCAGCCCAGTCGTGAAACCTGGTAATCGAAGAAGGAGATGAACATATTTATGAAAATAAGCAACAGTAAATATTTTCTTGCTTGGAGAAGAAGTTCGCGTAAAGAGAAAATATAAACTCGAAATAGTTTATATAGAGAGATTTGAGAGAGAGAAAAACTCGAGCGGGAAAGTTTTTCATCATGACACGGACACGTGTTTGCATTTGATTGGAAGGTAAACGAAACGTGCAAACGTGTGTCAGAAAAAGAACGTGCCAGGGTTTATCCATTGTGATGATGTCATAAACGTCCTTTCATATTTTAGGATGTCTCTGAGGTTTTGAAAGCTCGGGGACTATTTTGAAAAACATGAAGCACTGAATAGAAATATCAGTGTTAGTTTAAGAAATTTCAAAGTATCGCTGTTAAGGAAGAGATATTCATCGATGCAATTTGTTTTGAAATCTTACATTTACATGTGAACGTCAGCGAGCAAGAGAGAAAACATACCTTGATATCAGCTAATCAATTATGTACAGAGAGAGAATGATAGAATGGGTTATATAATTGTTTTATCCTATCGCTGATCAAATGTGAACTACTGAAGATCTTACTCTTCAATGTTCAGCATTCCAAGCTCGCTGATGAGAAAGTTGAATCTTGTCTCATCAAGAGGTTTGGTGAACAGATCAGCTAACTGATAGTCAGTTAGGATGAAATGAAGTTCAATATCACCATTCATCACATGATCTCTGATAAAATGATACCTGATTTCGATATGTTTGGTCTTTGAGTGTAGCACTGGATTGTTGGCTATAGCGATGGCACTTGTGTTGTCGCAATAGATTGGAATTTTCGAGAGCTGAAGGTCATAGTCTAGTAGTTGATTTCTCATCCACAAGACCTGAGAACAACAGCTTCCAGCGGCTACATACTCAGCTTCAGCAGTTGAGGTGGACACTGAGTTTTGCTTTTTACTTGTCCAACTCACCAGCTTTCCACCCAGGAGCTGACAGCCTCCTGTGGTGCTTTTCCTATCCAATTTGCAACCTGCAAAATCACTATCTGAATAGGCGATTAGATCAAACCCTGAGTCTTTGGGATACCAAAGACCTAGGTTCATAGTACCCTTAAGGTAACGAAAGATTCGCTTTACAGCGATCATATGAGATTCCTTAGGTTCAGCTTGATATCGTGCACACAAACAGGTTGCGTACATAATATCGGGTCGGCTAGCTGTAAGATACAAGAGAGAGCCGATCATCCCACGGTACAGCGTGACATTAACAGGTATTTGTAGGAACCCAGATATAACAAGTAACAATAATTATAGCAATAATCTTTGTATATGATTGATAAAGAGGAGTTTACAATATATGAAATAAGCACAACTCACTCTTGAAGCTCTCTTTCTCTATACGTCTGACTCTCTCAAAATGGAGGCTAGGAGGCTTTAGAGGCTTAACCTAAAACTCTAATAAATTACACATTAAATACTTAGGTTTTAAGGCCTAAGCCCATTAGCCACTAAAGCCTACATATTTAATTTGGGCTTTTACAATTTAACCAAGTAATCTTGAATACAATATAAAATAAAAGCTAACAATCTCCCCCTTTGTATTCAAGATTAAAAATAGCCCGATCTTCCACAAGGTCAATTGCTTCAATTCCTTCTTTGACTCCCCCTTGATCGTTGCATACTCCTCCTTGATCTTTGTGTACTCCCCCCTGACTGTTGCATTACTTTTCTTGTCTCAGCTATCTTTCAAACGATCAGAGAACGATTTGATGTGCGGAAGCTTGTATAACCAGTTTGAGTAGTAATCGATAGTAGATAAACAGCTAGGAGATGAAGAGTAGCAAATACATTCTGCTCATGAGAATCTGCATTATAGAATAAGTAACCAGGGGTAATCATCTAACATAGAAGCACAATAGCAACTATTATCACAACAATTTATAAAAAATTGTGTGGCCTATGCTCAGAGTTGGCAATGATGAAGCTCTGACAGGACTTCCAGTTATCATTGAAGTAAATTAAAAAATAAACTTCACAAACTGTTCTTGGCAATATCACATAGATAAGCATGTGGAATCACAAAGATTCGTGATATTGTGTGGAAGAAAATAGAATATTATCTATTAAGCTCAAAAGTGTGTAAACTGTTTGGACATAACAGGTTTCCACAGACTCAATGTGCATGAGTAAAGTGTGAAGGTGGGGCAACTTTCCTTCTTTTCAATATCCAACCTTCCAAAGAAAGATCAGATAGCATATGTGATGCTTCCCCGTGGAAAAGTGAAACAGTTCCTTGTGGAGAAGGAAGTGAGTGGCTGGTGGGGTTAATTCAAGAGTTGGCATGGGCTAGTTGCCTGTTTCAATGACAATCACCAAAAATTTGTGATAAATCAGAAATGTGGTTTGCCCGGCTCAGAAAAGAGATGGTGCAGAGTTGTATAATTCTTTTGACTCTGTTCTCACACCCTCTTTCTTTTTATCATGTAGCTCACATCTAACCAAACTCTCTTTTTAAATTTTACCTCTTAAGCACAATGAGAAAAACTCATATAGTTATCTCCCCCACTCTTTGATGTAGACCCTTCACCTCTCAAACACTCAAGGTTTACTTCTTTGGTAGGAAACAAAAGTTTAAGTGATCCATAGAAGTTCTATAAAGCTCACACATTGATCCCATGAAATTGTTGTCCTAAAGATTGTATTGTTCCACACACTTGACCATTTGATGTCTCAGAAAACCATTTAAAATCTAACTTCTATATTTGAAAAAGCATTTTGGCATCTAGAAGTGGTTTGACCATTTGAAAGAGTTTTTATCATTTTAAAGATGGCCTTTCTCTAAACATGATAAGTTTTAAAGGTTTAGAAATTTTACCTTTTCATGGACATGGTCAGACTGGCTTTCTCCCCCTCAAATTGAGCATTAAATCTCATTTAAGCGCAATTTGAAATCAGATATCCTGTAAAAATCAAAAGGTGTTGGTAATCATCTTTGATGATTCCTCATTTGTTAGGAATATCCAAAAGCACTGATAATTCAAAAATTTTTAAAAATTGCGGGGGGTCAGAGTTTAGAAATACCAGTAAAAACTCTGAACTGAACATATCTGAGGTACTGGTCCTACATTGAGTTATGTAGAAGCAATAATTCTGATGAGGTACTGGTTCTACACTTTGGATGTAGAAACGTCGAGAGAACACCGTTCTTGAAAGCGGAAGGAGCATGAATTAAATGCCATGCTTTCGGTCCAGCACCTTACAGCAGACTTTGAAGCTGATTTTGGCATATCAGCACACATAATTTGAGAAAACTCAGAACATCAAAGTCGTGCGTCCGTGAATTATCTTTCCAATGCAACAAGAATATCACTGATTCAGACCAAGATCAAAACACGAAAGTTGTTCATCATTGTCTTAGGAATCCAACGCATCTGGACTCATCAAATTTGGAGCTTCGAGGAGGGAGTTCTGTTGAAATTACGACAGGTGCGCAAAGCTGACAGCAAGTACCTTTGTTCTGTTGTACCTCTGCTCTGTTGTACCTTTGCTCTGTTGGTGTACCTCTGCTCTGTTGGTTATCTCTGGTGGAACAGAAGTTTCTGACAGAGCTCTGATGAGGTCTAACAGAGCTCTGGTGAGCTCTTGCTGATTTCTTCTAAGTCCTCTGCCAGCAGTTTTACACTAACTTCGACACTAATTTACACCATTATAGCTCTGGAGTTTCCAAAAACTCAAAACATAAAGAGTGTGCATTGGTTTGTTATATTTTCAGAGCATCTGGAATCACCTCTTTTTGAGCTCGGACGAATAAGATATGGTTGATGTACCATAGTCGCGCAGATCTGTCCAACAACTTTGTATCAGCACACTGTTGTCTACTTCAACGATGCATATGACCCTTATAAATTTCGAATCTTTGAAATCTCAAAACACGAAATTTGTTCATCAATGTGTTTTAAATCCAGGGCCTTTTGAATCACATCAATTGGTGTCTTGACCAGTGAGATATGATCAATTTACTACAGCATCGCAAATCTGTCAGCATGCTGTCATAGTACTTGAGTTCTGTACTGTTGTGCACAGAAATCAATTGCCTTTGAAGGATGAGTCTTAAACTGGGTGTTTAAGAGTCTATTATCCACTGAAGTGTGAGTCCTTAACAGATTTATTAAGGAGTCCATGTACCTGCAAGACAGATTAAAGACATTTTGGTACCTATTTCCAAATGGGTCCTATTTTGTTAGGATTTGGAACTGTCTTCAGGTCCTCTGGTTTGCCAGTTTTTGTTGGTTTGCCAGGTTCTTTTCTATGCTTTTTCTTATATTGGGTCTTTGAATTTTTCTTATGAAATGACCCATTAGGAACACAGTTAGAACTAGAGAAATGGTTCTTTAATTTAAACAGAAGATCAAAGCATTTACAGTTATGAGAATGAAGAGATGAATGTTTAACAGAAACAGATGGCTTTGGAGCATTTTTGACAGGAATAGAGCTTTTGACTTTCCAAACCATTTTCACTCTTTTGAAAACAAGGTTATCTGTATTATCAACACAAGAGTTTGCTGAGTCAAATTCCTTAAGCCTTTTAGCTAAAACATCTTTTTTTTAAGATTTAAATCAAACTTCTTTAGAAGATCTGATTTATACATCTTCTCCAACATAATCTTGGTTGACAAATCAGATAGTCTTTTTGTCAATTTGGACATTTCAGCTTTAAAAACATTTCTTTCTCTCTCAAAATCATCTTTCAAACATTTTGTTTGAAATCCTTCAATCTTCTTCTTCTCAAACTCTTTTCTTTCAAGATTAGACTATTTCCTCTCTTTTTCAAGAGTCTTTTCTAAATAAGATAATTTGTTAGAAAGCTTAACAAACTTTGTTTCAAAAGATTTTCTTTCATTTTCAAAGTTCTCGTTTTCACAAATTACAAGCTTTTCAAAATTAGAAATTAGATTAGAAAAATTTAAACATTTAAGTTCAAGTATTTTCTTCTCTTGTTCAGACTCAGATAAATTCCTTTTCAGTTCAAGATTTTCACAGTTTAGAAGTTTACCTGATTCTTCAAGCTTAGCAATTTTTTCTGAATCAATCAGACTGCTTTTGTTCTTTTCCTCCAACTCTTTCTCAAGATTAGGAATAATTTTGCGAAAATTAGTACTGAGTTTAGAATAATAATGAGCATCAGCATCAACACTAAATCTTAGTCTTGACATATTGTTACTTGAAAATTTAAAAAAAGTTGGATTGTTAACAGATACTTCGTGAGAAGTAGAATTTGTGCACTTGAGTCAAATTTTCAAATCTTATCGGATTGAGATGAAATTTGGTAGGTAGGTGCACGAGGATATTCTGGGAAACTTTAATTCTTCGAGTTTTGTCAAAAAACCAACAGAAAGTGGTTTTCCGAAGCAAAACAGAGTGCAGAAAAATAAAAGTTTAAAACTCCGAAAATTGAGTAAATGCACAAACTGAGCTACAAACCTAGTGATTTTGCGGAATAAAACACTCAGGTATTATCTACTAACAACCCTTGATCGATTCTAAACCAGTAGAAGAACTCTAATGGCCAAAACCAACCAAAAAGATGAAGAACTTGAAGAAACTCTCAACTTTGCACAAGAACACAATAATCTCTCAAAAATTGATAAAAATCAATGGATTGAAGCACAAATTCGAATCTGTTTGGCTCTGATACCAATTGTTGGATCCCAGATACAACAAGTAACAATAATAATAGCAATAATCTTTGTATTGACTGATAAAGAGGAGTTTATAAGATAGGATTGATGAACACTCTCTCTTACAATTGAAGCTCTCTCTCTCTCTCTATACGTCTGACTCTTTCAAATTGAGGCTAGGAGATTTTTGAGGCTTAACCTAAAACTCTAACAAATTACACATTAAATAATTAGGTTTTAAGGCCTAAGCCCATTAGCCACTAAAGCCTACATATTTAATTTGGGCTTTTACAATTTAACCAAGTAATCTTGAATACAATATAAAATAAAAGCTAACAGTATTCCATTTGAATCCTTGTTTAGTGTCTGCGGTGGTGCCATAGGGGTTTTCATAGCTGAACTCTGAGTTAAATTGAATTTCTTCAGCATATCTTTAACATACTTTCCCTGATTAATGAAAGTTCCTTTTTCATTTTGTTTTATCTGAAGACCAAGGAAATATGTTAGCTCACCCATCATGCTCATTTTATACTCTTCTTTCATTCTATCAGCGAAACGAGTACAAAGATCAGGGTTAGTAGAACCAAATATAATGTCATCAACATATATCTGAACAAGAATGATATGACCTTTCACTATTCTGAAAAATAGAGTTTTGTCGATTTTACCTCGCTCAAAATTTTCAATTAGGAGATAAAAGGATAGAGTGTCATACCATGCACGTGGTGCTTGCTTTAAGTCATAAAGTGCTTTATCCAGTTTATAAACATAACCTGGACGCTTAGGATCTGAGAATCCTGGAGGTTGTTCCACATAGACTTCTTCATTAATCTTTTCATTTAGAAATGCTGACTTAACATCCATTTGATATACTTTGAAGTCTTTGTGTACAGCGTATGCTAAGAATAGACGAATAGATTCTAGTCTTGCTACTGGAGCAAATGTTTCGTCGTAGTCTATTCCTTCCTCTTGTCTGTATCCCTGAGCAACAAGACGAGCCTTGTTGCGGGTTACAGTTCCATGTTCGTCCAACTTGTTTCGATAGACCCATTTAGTGCCTATCACTGTCTTGTCAGTTGGTCTTCGAACAAGTTTCCAAACTTTGTTTCTTTCGAATTCAGTCAGCTCTTCTTGCATGGCGCTGACCCAGTTTGGATCTTTGAGGGCATCATCTATTTTCTTTGGTTCAATCATAGAAATAAAGTTAACAAATAAACAAATATTACCTGCACTTCGTCGAGTCTGAACACCAGCATTTGGATCACCAAGGATTTGATCAATTGGGTGATTTACAGTCCATCGCTGAGCAGGAGCATAAGTCGCTGACTCAAATTGGACTGGAGGAGCTGAAGATGACCCTTCAGCAACTTCTGGAATATCAGCCAAGAGAGGAGTAGGTGCAGATGTCATCTCATTGACTGATTGCTGAGAAGTAGATGGAATGTCTGAGACATTTGGTTCAGAAGCAGGTATAGTGTTTAAAGGAACAGCTGAGACCCATGATGTTTCAGCTTCACTATTCTGCATGTTTGGGATGAGAGTAGGACTATCATCTTCAACGGTATGAGTATGAGGAGTGGGAATATCTTCTGAATCACCAAGATGAGAAAACATCCATTGATTCAGTTCTTCAGTATCAGCAGAAGGTCGAGAATTCGCTGAACGGGATTCGTCAAAAGTGACGTGAATAGTTTCTTCAACAGTTTGTCTTCTTCGATTGAAGACTCTGAAGGCTTTGGAGACTGAGGAGTATCCAAGAAAGATTCTGTCATCAGCCTTAGGATCAAACTTTCCAAGGGCATCTCTGTTGTTCAGTCTGAAACACTGACATCCAAAGATGTGAAGAAAGCTAATTAAAGGCTTTCTCCCGTGAAAAAGTTCATAGGCTGTTTTATTAAATCTTTTGACTATCAGCGACGTGTTTTGCGTAAAACAAGCACTTTTGACAGCTTCTGCCCAAAACTGAGTAGGCAGGAGAGAATCGCTGAGCATTGAACGTGCAACTTCAATAATAGTTCTATTTCTTCTTTCAGCGACTCCGTTTTGTTGCGGTGTTCTCACTGAAGAAAAGTTGTGAGAAATACCCTTACTCTCAAAGAAAGAATCAAGAGAACTGTTTTTGAATTTAGTCCCATGATCACTCCTTATTGAGCGAACGGTCAAGTTGTTCAGGGTTTCCATTTTCCGAACAAAGGTGATGAGTTCTTCAGGGGTGTCACTCTTAGAACAGAGAAACATAACCCATCTATATCGAGAGAATTCATCAACTATGACCAGTGTATATTTCTTTCCAGCGATGGATTGCTTGTTAACAGGGCCAAACAAATCCATATGGAGAAGTTGTAGAGGAGATGACACTGAACATAAGGACTCTTTGGCGTATGAGTGCTGAGGTAGACCAGTGACTAACTCTTTTGAAGAAAGAGTGTTCAGTGTCTTGAAGTTGAGATGAGAGAGCCTCTTATGCCATAGCCAGTTGACATCAGATGAGGCTTTTGAGAAGAAACAGGAGTTCTCAGTGGTTGTTGAGTCCATGTTTATTACATAAACATTTTCCAAACGATAACCGCTGAGAGCTATCTTCTCCTTTTTGTCAGCGACAAAGCAGGATTCCTTAGTAAAGATTACTTTGTTATCCTTGTCGCACAGCTGACTGATGCTTAGAAGATTATGCTTAAGCCCTTCAACATATGCGACTCTTCTGAAGGTTGTTGTACCATTAGAGAGTACACCAAACCCTCGGGTATGTCCTTTTCCATTTCCACCAAAAGTTACAGAGGGACCCTTCTCTTCTTTGTACTCAGTGAGCAGGTTCTTCATACCAGTCATGTGTCTAGAGCATCCGCTATCGAGATACCAGATACCCTTCTTAACCTGCATTTCAAAAGAAGATTAGTTTGTCTTGGGTACCCACTTAACCATGTATACACACTTGTCAGTGGGGGTAGAAGAGGAAGTGGAAGGTTCAACAGTCTTTGCAGCATTTGAAGATTCAGCTTTGTCAGTCTTCACTTTGGTTAATTTCTTAACCTCAGTGGTCTTCTTTGCCTTGAGGGCAATGATCTTCACCTTAGCTATCTTTTCAGCTTGGGTGGCTGTGGGGCACTTACTAGCAATATGATTAGTAAGTCCACAATGATAACATTTCCTATAACTAAAAGTAGTTATAGGACCATTTGCATGCTGAGCTTTTGATTTTGAATTAGAAGGACCAACACCAAGTAAGCTATTGGCTTTTGAAATGAGAGGAACATTTAGTTCTTCGGATTTCTTACCAATAATTTCCACTTTGATTCTAGGAGTTGATCGCTGAATAGATCCACGCTGAATAAATCCAGGGATCTTATTCTTTGAAACAGAGGGATAAGTCACTGAAGCTTTAGAAGCGTTCAGCTTTGGTACAGAGGTACCCTTCTGAGGATTTTGGTTAAAAGCAATTCCTTTACCTTTGTTTTTAAAGACTGAGGTAGGTTTTGGATAAACAACTTTTTCTTTACCTTTAGAAGTTAAGGTAGAGATTTCCTCAGGGATAGGCGGTTTAGAAGAGGAACACTGAGATGAGAAAGTGTCAGGGATAGAGGATACGGACATTCCAAATTTAAGCATGGAACGGTCAGTGGTTGGTTCTAGAGTATCAGCTTTGTAACCAAGACCACGTTTATCACTCAGAGGGAATCTGAGACTTAATTATCTCAGTGATCTTTGTTGAGGAATTATACCATCCATCAACAGTAGCTTTTTCAGCTTTTAATGCAGCGATAGCTTCTTCGTGCTCGATTTTGACTAGCTGATTTAGGTGAACTTGATCTTTAAAATCTTCTTCAATTTTAGAAAGATTTTCTATTTGAAGGTGACAGTTTTTAAGCTGTTCAGCGAGATCAAGGTTTTGATTTTCAACCACAGTTTTGCCATTCATGGCTTCATATAAACTTCTAGTCAAGAGATCGATCTTTTGAAGACTATCAGCTTCATCAATATTTAAAATATTAGTAAAGAAGGAAGGTGATACCTTAGTAGCAGAGGTTGAAGTAGAGGGAATGTCAGAATTTTCTTCCTCATCTTCAAGTTTGTTCATGAGACTTAGATTGGCTTCATCATCATCTTCAGAGTCAGATGATTCTTCTTCATCAGAGGCAGTCCAATCATAGTCAGCCATAAGGCCTTTGCCTTTCTTCTTAAAGGTTTTCAGCTTTGAATACCTTTCTTTAAGCTTTTTGTATTTTTCATCTCTAGTCCTGTGAGTAAAGTTTTTCTTGGGAAAAACTGAGGGTCTAGAGACTTTCTTTGACCTGCACTCGCTAGCAAAATGTCCTATCTTTTCACAGTTATAGCAAGTAGTAGTAGCCTTATCAACAGGGGTTGATGATCTTGGCTTGTCAGTAATAGCAAGAGGTTTGTTCTTCTTGAAATTACTCTTTCTAGCAAATCTCCTGAACTTATTAGCCAGGAATGCCAGAGTTTCATCATTATCTGAAACGTCAGAGTCTGATGATCTTTCAGAGTTAGTTTCCAACTCAGTGACAGTGATAGTCGATCGCTGAGTGGAAGGTGACTCTGAGATTAAAGCAACAGGGGTGCTTTTGGAATCTTTTACAAGATTCTTCTTAAGATGACTCGATTGCTCATGATTCAGCATCGTGCCATATAAGGTAGAAAGGGTCATTGATTTTAGATCCTTTGACAGCTTGAGACACATAGAATAATTGTCCCAGCTTTCAGGTAAACATTCTAAGAACTTTGTCAGTACTTCAAAGTTAGAATATTCCTTACCAACAGTTTTCAGATCAATTATTAAGCAGTTAAAACGTTGGTGTACTTCAGAGAGAGTTTCATTCTTACCACAAATGAAGCTTTCATACTGTCTTACCAGGTTGATCTTTCGAGAGTCCTAGACTTCAGAAGTACCTTCATACTGAACACAGATTGTGTCCCACATAGCTTTTGAGGTTTTCAGGTTCATGACGGAATGGTAGACTTCGTCAGGAAGAGCCATGGAGAGTATGGATCTGGCTTTGGTGTCGATAGCCACTTTCTTCTTATCTTCATCAGTCCACATATGAATTTCCTTGGGAATCAACCTTTCTGGAATAGCAGGTCTATTCTCAGCGGCTGGAACTACAGCATCAATTCTTATAGGAATATATGGGCCGTTTTCAAGATAGTAAGGCATAGTAGGGTCTAAACCTTCTAAGAAGAGAGTCATCCTATTTTTCCATAGATTAAAATTATCTCTGGAGAATCTAGGGGGTTTTGCAAGAGAACCGTTGTCAATATAGTTTGTGTTTGTATTGGTAGCCATTTTACGAAATAGCTAGGAAGAGAAATCTAAGTATAGATCAGATCTTGTTTATGAGATTAAACAAATCTGCTCTGATACCACATGTTGGTCCCGAAGGGCTATACAAGTTTGTAGAAGAGGGGGGGTTGAATACAAACACACGTTTTTACTTTTCTAAATTGTTTATTGATAAATCAAGACAATTTACAACTTGTTGCGGAACAAGATTAAGGATAAACCTAATCTTAAAAAGTCTTGAGAAACACTAAGTTTCTTGCACTAGAAAGAGTTAAAGAAATTACGAATAATAACTTAACAATAAGAGAGAAATAAGAAGATGGTCCGAGCACACTTCAAAACTGAAGTAAGGTTCTTCGTATATACTGCATGCATTTAATGCATGGCAGTATGGCTTTACACGTGGCAGCAGCTGAGTGGTTGCATGTTATTGACCTTTGTAGACAACCTTAGTAGCCGCATGGTGCACAGTGTAGAATCAGAGTTGTTGTACGATTACAGACAAAAGGGATGTCCGTTCTGACAGTTCGTACGGAGACGTGCAAGGGAGGTAAGACAATAGTAACATGCAGGGAGACTTCATGATCAGCTTTCGTTGAGTCAGATCTTTATCAGCGAATGATAAAGTTCAGCGATTGCTGAAGTCTTCTACTTGATACTTCACGTTGAATGGACAGGTCTTGCTTCACTGATATCCGCATCAGTTCATGAGTAGACTTGTCGCTGGTTCTTTAGCTTGATCTTCGACTTCAGCGTAGAACATATGTTGACGTGAAACTTGTCTTCAGGGATCATAAGTAAACAACTAACTTATCAGCGATCATCTCATAGACTGAACAGGCTCAGAGCTATATGATGATGAACAGTGTTCGCTGAATATCTAATCTAAAGAGAGAGAGTTCCTATCAGTGGTACTGTAAAGTCTTAGTACTTATCAGCGATAGTGAAACTCTAATACATATTGTTTACTTACAATTTTCACTAAGTGTTTAAGAGAGGGTCATTATCAAATCACTGAGGGTTTGGATCAACAAGAACGTCAACGACATAACTTCTAACTCTAGTTCCTGCTTAGACTTCATCGATCGGGAAATAGGCTGATCATCAGGACCTTTGTTGGCATGTCGCTTGGCTGCTGAGTATGTCAGCCCACACGCGTACGATCCTCCAGTTATGCAATTTACAACTTTTGCATGGACTGGGGAGGGCGTCGTGCATTATGTGCTTCCATCGCGCCATTGTCGAGTAATCCCTTGAGGTGTCCTTTTGATGAATATTAGTGGTGAACAAAGACAGTGCTGAATTTGAAAAAAGTTTTGATGATCATGATGCTCACAATCATCAAAAAGGGGGATAAATAACCTACTGAGAAAAGGGAGAGATATATCAATGAAAGATAAAGGGGGGAGAAATAGCATAAATATAAATAGAAGTTTTGTCAAAGTCAAGAAGATGTTTCCAGATGATTCAAGAGAGATCAATGTTCAAAGTTTGTTCAATGGGGAGACATAGTTCAAAGCGATGAAGATACAAAGTTCAAGAAATTGTTTAAAGCGTTTGAGTTCAAAGGCTCAAAGTTTTCAAAGCTTCAAAGTTCAAAGCTTCAAAGTTTAAAGCAGTCAGAGTTAAAGTTTTGAAGATCAAGAGCTAAAGACTGCTGCTATATTTTTTTAAATCTTGAATCCAAAGGGGGAGAATGTTAGCGCATTTAATTGTATTCAGGATTTATTGTAAAGTCTTTATAATAGTCAATGTATTGTAAAAGTCAATGTAAGTCAAATTCAAAGTAGTTAAATAGAAAGTCAAACTAGTTTAGTTTTAATGTCTTAGTATAAATAGGTTAGGTTGCTTAGTTGTTAAGCAAGTAATTATAAAGCAAGTGACTTGTAGAGAGCTTAAGTGTAATATTCTAGAGAAAGGTTAGAGAGAGAATCTAGAGAGAGAAAGTTCCAAACTTATATGTAATTCTAGATTCTCAAGATCAATGGATGACATGTTGTTTACCTAATAGATCTGGTGTTAACAGGATGAGCCATGCAAGTTCTTTCCGTAACGCGAGACAGTCTTCCGTCGTGTGTCCATGATCACCGAGGAAGTCACACCACTTGGACTTGTCTTTCTTGCTGTCATCTTTGTCACTTTTATTTGGCCAACGGATGGTCGACTCCACGTTCTTCATAGCCTCGACTAGATCCTTGGCAGTTCCTTTGAATCCGTAAGATGTGATCTTAGGATCTTGGGGAATTTATGGGTAGGAATATTTTTCTTCTTCTCGAACTTGACTTTCGAGATTTGTCGTGCGAGTTCCATCTTGGCAACGATTTTAGCTTTAAAGTTGGGTTTCTTCACGCTTAGTGGTCTTTTGTCGCCCGAATGCTTTCGACGGAAAGCCACATCATCTTCGACTCTCATGTAAGCCAACTTCCTTTCTCGGGCGTCCTCAAAGTTTTCTGGAGGATATTTCGTGAGATCAACGTACAGTCCTGAGGTGTCGTCCAGACCTTGTTTGTAAGCCTCGATTGCAGGTTTGACGTCGCAATTACGGACGTTGATCATTTTTGCGTTGAAGTTGGTCTTTTGAGTGACGTAGTACAGGTCACTGGTTTGCTTCTCCATCTTGCGACTACTGGAGAATTGTCGGGAGAACTGGTTGACAAGTTCAGCGAAGTTATCGATGGACTTGGGTTTGTGTAACATCCCAGACCAACCGTACCAGATATTGTCCGCTTTGTCCACACACCTGGACTCACGGTTTTAAAACGCGTCTGATAGAGGAGGTATCAAGTCCCTTATAAGGCAACCTTTGTTCCCCTCCCCAACCAATGTGGGATCTTACAATCCACCCCCCTAGGGAGCCCAGCGTCCTCGCTGGCACACCAGTCCGGTTCCCGGCTCTGATACCATCTGTAACATCCCAGGCAACCGTACCAGATATTGTCCGCTTTGTCCGCACACCTGGACTCACGGTTTTAAAACGCGTCTGATAGGGGAGGTATCAAGTTCCTCTTATAAGGCAACCTTTGTTCCCCTCCCCAACCAATGTGGGATCTTACAATCCACCCCCTTGGGAGCCCAGCGTCCTCGCTGGCACACCAGTCCGGTTCCCGGCTCTGATACCATCTGTAACATCTCAGGCTAACCGTACCAGATATTGTCCGCTTTGTCCGCACACCTGGACTCACGGTTTTAAAACGCGTCTAATAGGGGAGGTATCAAGTTCCTATTATAAGGCAACCTTTGTTCCCCTCCCCAACCAATGTGGGATGTTATAGTAGTATCAGTTAAGATCCCACATTGGTTGGGGAGGGGAACAAAGGTTGCCTTATAAGAGGAACTTGATACCTCCCCTATCAGACGTGTTTTAAAACCGTGAGTCCAGGTGTGCGGACAAAGCGGACAATAACTGGTACGGTTGCCTGGGATGTTACAGATGGTATCAGAGCCGGGAACCAGACTGGTGTGCCAGCGAGGACGCTGGGCTCCCTAGGGGGGTGGATTGTAAGATCCCACATTGGTTGGGGAGGGGAACAAAGGTTGCCTTATAAGGGACTTGATACCTCCTCTATCAGACGCGTTTTAAAACCGTGAGTCCAGGTGTGTGGACAAAGCGGACAATATCTGGTACGGTTGGTCTGGGATGTTACAGATGGTATCAGAGCCGGCAACCGGACTATTGTGTCAGCGAGGACGCTGGGCTCCCATGGGGGGGGGGGAGTGGATTGTAAGATCCCACATTGGTTGGGGAGGGGAACAAAGGTTGCCTTGTAAGAGGAACTTGATACCTCTCCTATCAGACGCGTTTTAAATCCGTGAGTCCAGGTGTGGACAAAGCGGACAATATCTGGTACGGTTGGCTTGGGATGTTACAGATGGTATCAGAGCCGGGAACCGAACTGGTGTGCCAGCGAGGATGCTGGGCTCCCAAGGGGGGTGGATTGTAAGATCCCACATTGGTTGGGGAGGGGAACAAAGGTTGCCTTATAATAGGAACTTGATACCTCCCCCATTAGACGCGTTTTAAAACCGTGAGTCCAGGTGTGCGGACAAAGCGGACAATATCTGGTACGGTTAGCCTGAGATGTTACAGTTTGAGATTGATCAACCACTGGAGGGCCACTCTAGTGAGTGTCGCACCGAAACTCTTGCACATGGCTACCTCCTGATACTTGTGGGTATGGACACTATCCACATTAGTTGCTTGTATTGAGCGATATGCTCAGTTGGGTCTGTGATTCCTGAGTATTTAGGCGTGAACGTGGGGATAGTATATTTCTTCAGGACGTCGACTATAGCTATTTCGTCGACAAAGAGAGACGCTTGAAATCCCGAACGTGGTTCGACGTCGACGGGTACAACGACACCAGGTAATTTGGATAATAACGACAACATCCTCTCGTTTTGATCTTCAAGAAGCTTCGGGCATCGGACGACCGGGTCTTCCTGATTGTATCCTCCATTTGTCGTAGGGACAGAGCTAGTGTTCGTCTGGAAGCCGTTATGAAACGTCGAGTCAGCAGCGTCTCCCTGCGGTGGAAAAGTTAGTGTCGGTTGGGGCATCGTCGGGATGCTCATCGTTGGAATCAGAATGATGGGAGTCTGAAACGGGATAGTATGAAATTTCGCCGTTGACATGGGTATCGTCTGATTTTGAAATGATACCGATTGAAACGTCGTCGACAACATAGGCACAGTCTGATTCTGAAATGGGACCGGGCGAAATGCCGTCGAGGACAGAGGCATCGTCTGTAGGCTTGGGAATGGGGCGGGGACCTCAATCCCCATCCTCGTCCCTGATCCTCATCTTCATCCCCATCCCTGTCCCCGTCCCCGCCGGGGAATATGATCATATCCCCATCCCGACCGGAGAACGGGGATCCCCAACGGGGAAACGTGGATTTTTTCCCCGATAGAAAAAAAAATTATTTTAATACAAAAAAATACAACGTCATATAGTAATTAATAACCAAAAACCAAAAGAACTTCAACCTAATCCAAAACAAAGTTAACGTCACACGTACCAAAACATATCGAGTAATATCAAAAACCATATCGAGTAAATATATATTGATTTGACGTCCAAAATACATACTAACATCCAGAAAAATAACAATTTTATATTCTAAACCTAGTTAGGAAATAAGAAATTATGAATTACCGATTTAGTTTAAATAAATAATATATATTTAATTTATTAACTTAAATATATAACGGGGGCGGGGCGGGGAGTGCCATACCTGTCCCCGTCCTCATCCCCAGTTTGAGACAAACAGGGATCCCCGTCCTCGTCTCCATCCCCGATTAGCGGGGAATCCCCATCCCCAATCGAGGCGGGTGGACCGGGTTCCCCGACGGGTCAGGGCCCATTTCCATGCCTAATCGTCTGGTTATGAAACAGAGGCGGTGGTCGAAGATGCTGTGGTGGATATTATCCCTGGGGTGGAACTCTAGAGAACAGTCTTGGGCCATTTTGTTGGCCGAAGGTGTTCCCAACGTTTTGATTCAGACCACCTTGTAGATTAAAAAAGTTTCCTTGATTCTGGAACGGGGCGCCTTGAGGACCATAGAAACCTCTTGGATTCTGTATTGGACCACTCTGATATCCAGAGAAGTTCCCCTGATTCTGATTTTGGTTCGGACCGTTCTGATGTTCGAAGAAGTTGCCAACATTCTAGTTTGGACCGTTTTGATGATTGAAAAAGTTTCCCTGGCCCGACATTTCCTGGGAACTCTGAGAAAGCCCAAGAAACGGTTAGTAGGACGTAGGCTTTATCGGAGATTTTCTCTAGATGAGGCCCCATGGTGGGCGCCAAACTGTTAACGCCAAAAATCACCCAAAGGATAACTTAAGGTCGATGTGGAGCTTTAACAACTAAATAAAGGATCTTCGTGACAAGTCGTACGATGAATAACAAAAACAGAAAGAGACAAGAGATTTGGTGACGCGGAAAACCCCTGTCGAGTGTAAAAACCACGGTCGACTATAGAAGTCGACGGTGCACTATGGTCGTCAAACAGGGACGATGTTCTTTAGTAACAAGTGTCGTGAGTACAATAGATTATAATTACAAAGGAAAAGAAACTTAGTCGTATGAATCTATCGTGTGTCATGTGTAAGAAGCTTCGTCGTGCGTTTCTTCGAAGGAAAGTGTAAATAATTGCTTGAGAGCTTCGGATGTGCTTCTGATGAATCTTGTATGCTTTTCTGAATGAGATGTCCTTTAGAATGGCTTCAGACTTGATATATATAAGCTTTGGCATCATTAATGGTCTTCATAAATGTGGAAAACGGTCTTGGCATTGAATGCTCTTGATTGTGGTCTTCAGTTATGACCGTTGTCATTTAATGTGTTTGACCTGCATTAAATAGCCATAAAGGAAAATATTTGTCGATCGTTAGTAAACAAATGTCGAGTAATCATACGACAGTCGCACGTTTCGATGGATACTTTGGCCGTACGTCGAAGACATCTTACTAGCGACGACCATGACTTCGGCCGTGCTTAATTTACAGGACCTTGTCTTAATAAAAGAATGGTCGTACGAAACAAGTCTTATAGTTTCTAGCGTCGGTCGTGAGGTGTGATTTTTTTTACCCAAACATCGATCACCTGAGGTTGGGAGGCGACCGAAGTCTTGCGGTTAGGAACTACTCTAGCGAAGTTAGATGCTCACTCTGATATGAGTGTAACGCATCGAAGTGGATGTTGGACGTGAGAGTCGACGTGAAAACTGACATGGCAGTTTTGTCCAGTAGTTATCAAGTATCAATTAAGGTTTCAATGAGTTGGAGACACCACCTGGAAAAGAAAGATAGTCATTTTGTGAGAGTGCCATTAGTTGATATATGTGTCATCCGATTATTACCGTCTTTGGGATGGGTAGATGATAAGATATATAGAGGACTCGAGCTCTGTGTTGTGTGGTATCTTGGACCATCTCATGATTCTATCATAGTTGAGTGTGGAATGGGAATTAAAGTTGCATGACACTAATGTTCGGGGGATTTCTTTGGTCAAGGTTTAGCTATTTCGAGAAAGGACCGAACTGCTTTTAGGGACAGAGGAAAACCCAATAAGTGTTGAGTGTAGTATCTAAATGCTTAGTGTAAGAACTAGATTTCGAGGACGAAATCTCTTTTAAGGTTGGGAGGATTGCAACACCCAGATTTTCTGTAAGTAAGAGTCACCCCGTGCGCTTCTATAACTTCTAAGTTGTAGATTTTGTGCCAAGAAATCATTAACTTTGATCCCTAAGAGAATCGAGGGGCTTCCGTGTGAGAAAAGTCAAAATATCGGGTTTGGAGCACCTAGGAGATTATGCCAGCGAAAGTGCTCAGAGGTACAATTGCAGGGTACTGTCGTTAAGCCAGGAAAGCTGGCGGTACAATCTGAGCGATTGTGCCAGCGTAAGTGCCACTGACACAATCGGATGGCACTCTCGCCGACGGGTGCTAGACTACATAAAATCTGATTTTTAGCCTCATTTCTTCATTTCATCATATCTTCTTCATCTCTACTACGTTTGAGTGTTTCCTTTTGCTACATTCTCGATTTTAAGAGCTTGTTAAGAGCAAATCAAGAGGATTGAAATTTGTAGGAGGATTTAAGGTAAGCTTCTCCTCCCTTCACCCAAAAAGCTAGGGTTTGTGATGTCCTTCATTCCCACTCCATCTCCTTTCCTTTTTTGCTTTAGGTTTTGAAACTTTGAAGGTGGATGACACTCTTTGTTAGGAGGTTTTGCTCATATATTCAAGTTTTCTCCATGAAAACTCAAGTTTGGGGTAAAACGTAGATTTAGCCTAAATCTATAAAGATGAATGCAAATTGCTTTATGAAAATTTTGTATATGCCAAAAATGTCTATTTTGAAGTGTTTATGTGTTTTACATGATTATTATCAAATGTTGGAAAATTTGATGAGTTTTGCTTATTTAAGATGTTTGATTTTATAAATTTTGTGAAACATCCGTATTTTATACCGTATATCAACCAATTATGATAAAAATGATACGCTACCAATTATTATTGGTACACAGATTCTTATACAATGTACCAACAAACTTTATTTTATACACATGGTAGCGTATCATTTTCACCTCTAAAGTTTAAAAGTAAAGATGGACTACTTTTGTAATTGATAAATTTACCAGGGACCGAACTTGTGAATTCTAAACTTAAGAGTGAATTGCATTTTTGGTCCCTGTGGTTATAGTATTTATTTGAAAGAGGGACCTAAACTTCAATATCTCAAGAAGTGGTCCCTCAGTTTCCAATTTTGCTCCAAAATCAGGACCCCAACACTAACAACGTTTATTTGCTCTGTTAGTGCCAGGGGTAGTTTCGTCCATATAACCACAGGGACTCCTTTCAAAGAATTCATATAACCACAAGGACCAAAAATTCAATTTACTCCAAAATTTATTAAAATGCCTCAAGTTCAAAATTAAGTTACCAAAATGTCCCAAATCTCTTTTGTTTTGCAAAAATGCCCCGTTTTTCGGTGATTGGGCCCGCGATCGCGGACCCGGTCAATTAGCCATCTGTTGGGAGGTCGCGTATGGAACATATTTGTCCGCGATGGTACCATTTTTCCTCAATTTGTTATATTTTGATTTCAAAGTTACATTTCATACCCATGTAATTATTTACTTAGTTTACTTTATACTTTTTACTTTTTACTTTTATAATTTTAATTTTATACCTTCATCATATTAACACATATAATCGTATATTAACTAAAATACGTTAAAAAAATACGTTTTAATTTTAACAAGTTACATCATTGTACCTGTCTCTTTGATACCTTCGAAATGAGCCAAATATTGAATGTTTTTGGATTTAATTATGTTAAAAAAATACGTTTTAACATATCACATTAACATACATAATTACGCTAAAATATGTTAAGGAGTTTGATATATATATATATATATATATATATATATATATATATATATATATATATATATATATATATATATATATATATATATATACTAGTTATTTACCTGCTACAATGCAGCGAGACGTATAATCCAAACAATTTGACAATTTAATCAATTAAATCAAAAAATATTCTATATTGAGCTCATTTCGAAGGTATCGACGATACGATTATAATGGTGTAACTTGTTAAAATTAAAAGTATTTTTTTAATAGATTGTTTTATAGGACTTATTTAAGATCAAATGATTTGCATCTTAAATTTATAGAATCAAACGATTTTACCCGCTGCAATGCAGCGAGACGTATAATCCAAATAATTTGATGATTTAATCAATTAAATCAAAAAATATTCTATATTGAGGTCATTTCGAAGGTATCGACGATACGATTATAATGGTGTAACTTGTTAAAATTAAAAGTATTTTTTAACGTATTTTAGTTAATATACGATTATATGTGTTAATATAATAAAAGTGTAAAATGAAAAATAGAAAACTAAAAGATATAAAGTAAATTAACTAAATAAGTATAAGGGTGTTAAATGTAACTTTCAAATCCTTGATTTTTTATTTTTTGATTTGAAAGTTACATTTAACATAATTAAAAAATACGTTTTAATTTTAACAAGTTATACCATTGTACTCGTCTCTTCGATACCTTCAAAATGAGCCCAATATCATATATACTACATAAAAGTATTTTTATGTAATATTCAATATTTGGCTCATTTCGAAGGTATCAAAGTGACGAGTACAATGATGTAACTTGTTAAAATTAAAACGTATTTTTTTAACGTATTTTAGTTAATATACGATTATATGTGTTAATATGATGAAGGTGTAAAATTAAAATTAGAAAATTAAAAGGTATAAAGTAAACTAAGTAAATAATTACAGGGGTATAAAATGTAACTTTGAAATCAAAATATAACAAATTGAGGAAAAATGGTACCATCGCGGACAAATATGTTCCATACGCGACCTCCCAATCGATGGCTAATTGGCCGGGTCCGCGATCGCGGGCCCAATCATCGAAAAACGGGGCATTTTTGCAAAACCAAAGAGATTTAGGGCATTTTGGTAACTTAATTTTGAACTTGAGGCATTTTAATAAATTTTCGAGTAAATTGCATTTTTGGTCCCTGTGATTATATGAATTCTTTGAAAGGAGTCCCTGTGGTTATATGGACGAAACTACCACTGGCACTAACGGAGTAAATAAACGTTGTTAGTGATCAGGGACTGGATTTGAAGCAAATACGGAAACTAAGGGACCACTTCTCGAGATACTGAAGTTTAGGTCCCTCTTTTAAAGAAATCAGATAACCACAGGGACCAAAAATGCAATTCACTCTAAACTTAATAATAGTAAATTGAAAAAGAAAAAAAAAGAACAACAAACTCCACTTCTTGACAAAATCTCAAATCCGACAAGCACTCAACAATCTCAAAGATGGAGGCCGCCCCACGTCATATATAACACTTTCCTCACCTAAAACCCTTTTCATTTCCCTCTCTCTCTCTCTCTCTCTCTCTCATCGTGCCCTTCGTTTCTCTCTCTAATCCTCTGCATTGTGTTCATGTTGTTGTGTTTGAATCTTACCACCGATATGGAGGCAAATGAATTCGAGCTTTTTGCATCCCATTCTTTTTGAATCTGTAGTTAATTCCTCTTAATTGTGCTGGTACGTTCTTTGTTTTTTTCTTCTTCTTGTGCTTCAATTTTTTAAGCTTCAATTTTTTTGAGCTTCAGAAGCACCAGAGAGAGATTAAACTAATGTTGATACTCCTTTGGCTCGAAATAATTTTTGGTTTATTCGATCTGCTCTTCATTTTTGGGCCAATTGCTTCATCTAATTTATAGAAAAGCTCAAAGAACAGCAGACTGAAAATAAAATTGGATGGGAACTTTTTTTATGTTCATGCTGTGTTAACTTTAAATCACTATTTAGAGATTTTTATCATTGCAGGAAAATTAGTTTTAGAGAAATGTCTAAGTTAATCTTCATTTTTAATTGGGTACAACTGAAATTGATTTAATTTGTTCTATTTACTTCTAGATCTTTCTTCACTAAAAATTGCTTCATAATTTTGTGGCTGCAGGTTTGCCTGTTCATTTTTAATTCATAATTTTCGTCTTGAAGTTTGCTCTTGTCTGAGGTATATGCTTTTGTAGAAATATCGTTGAGGTGAAAAGGGCATCATTCTCTTGGGATTGTTCTTTTCATTTTGAGGCTTCTAAGATCGAGTTGTTTTCTTTGAATCCTCTTGTAATTTAATGGAAGGGCCATCAAGTAAGCTCCAAATAGAGTTCACTGCCTCTTTCATTGACATATGAAACCGAAAGTTTGATAAGTTGTTGGTGGTAATCTCAGAATTAGATTCTTAAGAAAGAGAGCAAAGGTAGTTTATTAGATATGCGTTGTCTCTTAATGGTTTCCTCAGGGCCACCTATAAAAAAACGGTCTGGTTTACGGATTAAACAGGCTGGGAGAGGTTCATATCGTGGTAGTTAGTCTGTATTTGTAGTTTTAGATTCTTTCGATCCAAGTTAATCTTTGCTGTACTGGGTGAGTTTTTATATTGAAGAAATAAGATGGGGACTACACCTTTAAGGAGGTTCCTACAGAGTCTTTGCGACAATTCCTGCTGGAATTATGCTGTATTTTGGAAGCTTCAGCAACAAAGCCAAATGTATGTCCTGCTTTTTCGTCTATCTTAGTTAATATCTTATACACTGCCTGTGAAATTTTATTTACTTATGTATCTGCAGTTTCTTTTTGGTGGCATGTTCTTGGTCAACAACATGGTTAAAGACAATTTCATTATCTTTTGTGGATTTACTGGCTCACACACATATATACATATCCCGCCCCAAACATATATACACACATACACACATATACACAAACACAACAATATTCAATTTTTAATTTTCTAAATATTTGATGTCCTCATACACAAGATCTTAGGAAATGTGTGTGGTATTGTATGTGGGCGTGGGTATGTGTGTGTGGGTATAAATTTGTGTTTTTGGTATACATATGTGGCATGTATCTTTGTGTGGATGTGTATGTGTAAATTTGAGTATTGCTGTGTGTGTTTATGTATGCGATTGTGAATCTGTGTGTCTGTATATTTATGATCTTCACAAATTTGTCAACGGAGGAGAGATGGTGAAGGGAAGAAAGAAGGAAGAAGAGGGATAGGACGATAGGTGAGGGAGAGAAATGAGATTGGAGGACAGAGTTAGTGTTTTTTGGTTTTCTCGTTTTTATTAAATTTTATCGTCACTAATACAAGCTTTTGACTTAAAATAGACAAAATATCTTCATTTCATGGCATGTGAGGATCACATAACTTATTTGAAGAAACTTTTTAGTGGCCGTAAAAGCTAGGGACTTGATTCGGGAATTATTGTCGCAATTGAGATTCTGGTGCAATTTTTTTCTTAGGGACCAAAAGTAAACGCTGCCAACTAGTCTGGGGACCATTTCTGTAATTTACTTTTGTATTATTTCTATCACTCAACTTGGCCCATCACGTGTGGTATTTTTCTTGTATTCTGATGGACCATTTTTCTCATTCATGGAGCACTTTAGCTGTGGCATAACATAAGTACATAACTGCATTTTCTTGTATCTGTATTTCCCAATGAGTTAGACCTTCCTTCTTAAGATTGGTGTGGAAAATCTACAAATATGTAATCTAATTTTCTGTATTTCA
Source organism: Saussurea involucrata (assembly GCA_033807775.1). Lineage (NCBI taxonomy): Eukaryota > Viridiplantae > Streptophyta > Magnoliopsida > Asterales > Asteraceae > Saussurea > Saussurea involucrata. Next base: position 20,065,832 of record CM066326.1, read on the forward strand.
TTAAGGATAAACGTATATGAATATATATTACCACTAGGTATGGGTCATGTTTGTTTTTTGCTTAATCAACTACATGATATTGATGATTATTTACTAAGCCACTAAGCAGTGTATATTTTTGGCCTGATTATTACACAATGGATGGAAACGGCTGAATTGGACAAGCCATCGTGTATCTGCTGTCTAAGATAAGCCATCTTATTCCAGACAGGTCTTAAAAAAGAAAAAAAGAACAAACAACCTCTAACTTAGGAAACCATATAAAAGATAAATCCCAATTATCTACTTCAAGCTAACCAAAAAGAATATATAGACCCTTTTGTCGTTTTGCTCTAAATAATAATTTATTGACCACAACCATTCAGCTCATCGTTATTTCCTAGTTGAAAAGAGTATACATGTTCTTCATAACGATGATGAAGTTCTATCATTATGTTTTTCTTATTATGTGAATATGTACACTATCTTTTATTTCAATATATAATACAATGCTGGTTTGCAATCTTAGGCTTTTAATGTGGGAAGATGGATACTTTGGCACCTCCAAAGTTCAAGATTCAATGGGCAACATGTTTGCTGAGACTAGCTTCGGAGGCTTAGAAGAAACAACCTCATGTAACACATATAATGGAACATTGGGTGGAGATGCAGTCGAGCTAGCAGTGGCTTATATGTCAACCTTTCAATATGCACTGGGTGAAGGGTAAAGCCTTTACTTTGCCCATATTTTAATTTGTCTGATGGTGGTTTGCTGCAGTAGTTCAGAAATTATATGCATGTGAACATATTAAAAGCAAAAAAAATATGGAGATAGCTACACCCTTGGTTGTCAAAATCATATGGTTTGCAATTAGAACCTTATGAGACTCATAATGCATGCAATGGGAATTCCATTTGCAAACCAAAATCATATCTACATTGCCATCACATCGTTATTAATATAACTAAATCAAATCATATTATAAATTTCTATAAAATTTATTGTAGATTTCTTGCCTAATGTCATATTCATGGATTTGTGTTTAGATTTTGTTGCTTCAAATCCTTATTTGAGTTCATTTTGTTGGTATTTAATGAAGTTGTAATGAAGAACCAATAGGACAAAGACAACATTCTCTTGATTACTAGAAGGATATTTTTGGTGTTATGTTTCATGGTTAGACAGATTATATAAATTTGCATAGAAAACGTTGAATTGAAATGAGTCATGAGATTTGTGTACTGATTCTTGATTCAATTTGCTAGTTGACAACTATGGTCATACTTAATTACAAAATGGTCCTGAAACTTTTCAACCATGTGACTGGTATCAAGGAAATGAAAAGTTTCTTGCTAGGCTTCTCCAAACCTTCATAATATCATGGCATGTGTTCCCTAAGAAAAACCCACAAAATCCTAAGACATTAATAACATTTGGAATCGCTACTGGGGATGATGGGGTAAACTAATAATGTTTTGTCAACTATTGTAGGGTTATTGGTGATGTAGCATACACGGGGAACTGTTGCTGGGTTTTTGCAGATTCCAGATCATCGGAGGAATTCAACACTGCATCAATTCCTGAGGTGAGTTCCAAATGACATCAAGTGATAAATTTCCAAAAAGAAAAACTAGTCAAGTCATCTTTTGTTGTGAACATAGCAAACGGGAAGTTTACCGTCTTATCCTTCCATTGGCAGCATGCAGATGAATGGTTATTTCAGTTTGCAGCAGGTGTCAAGGTATTTATAATTTACTAGATGATAAATCTTGTTTGCATATTTGTGTGGGTGCTACATTTTGAATATGCAGTGTCTTCAATCCTTGACACCGTGTTCTAGAATTTGGGAAGAGAATAAATTAAAGGAAAGGGTGGGAAAAAACGGAAAGCATAATAAAGGAGAGAAAAGAAAGAAAAGAAAAGAAAAGAAAGTTTTTTATTATGTTTTTTAAAGCGAAGGGAAGGAATGGACCGAAACAATTTTTCATGCTCTTGAAATGGAGTGAAAGGAAAGGAAAGATGTTATTTTTACAAATTTACCCTTTAGTAACAAATATGTAACACTGTTGTACGAGGGTATTTTTGTCATAAAAGATCACAAACTTCTTTCAGGTTTTCTTTCCCTCCCTTTCTTCCCACATTTGGGAGGAAACATAAATGATATTTTACTCCCTTTTATTTCTTTTCCTTCAAACCAAGATTTTGAGAACACAGTGTAAGTGTCCTTTTTTTGACTGAGTTCCTCGATTGCTGCCATGCAGACTATTTTGCTGGTACCAGTTATTCCTCATGGAGTTCTACAACTCGGGTCATTGGAAGATGTATGTTTTTCCTCCCTACCTTCATTTTTTTATAACATTCATTATATATAGTGATTTATATACTCTTAATGTTCCAGCTTCCCGAGGATGCACAAATGGCCAACTATATTAGAGAAGAATGCATCACACATCAAGATGCCATGGGTTATTCCGACACTTTTGATACAAACCAACAATTTCCATGTCAGTCACCGTCATCATCGATGCATACGATGATGAAAAGTTTGGATGAGTTCCCATCATTCATGGCAAGCGGGAAGAGATCTGATGATTCGACGGCCCCTGATATAGTCAACTTGTCAACACACAAACCATTGACCAAAAGTCTTGTAATACCTCCTTGTGACACTTGGTATTCATCTCATTTAACTGGAACAGATTTTCCTAAACCTTCCTCAGATCCCCACATGGGTTCTATTGATTTCACCGAGCCTCTACATCAATCAACAAATTTGGCGAATTCAAGTAGTGATGTTAGCCTGTTCTTAAGCTTTCCTAAAGAATCTGAGCTACACAAAGCTCTCGGCCCTGCTTTCATGGGGAAAACAGATGATTATTTCCAGCATCTTTCCATTGGTGAGGATATATACAGCTCCTCAACCCAGATGTGTAATAAAGATATCACCAACTCATCGTCTAAGAAAGTCGATAGAATGCTTTTTGACGAGGAGATTACAAGGGTAAATTTGGGTGAGAATTGTTCTATCCAAACTGGTGGCGAGAGCTCACTTAGTAATTTATTTGGCCAATTTGCCTCTTTGACAAAAAGAAAAAATGTAGATGAAAAAAGCGCCTTTGAGGGAGAGAGTTCACTTTTTAGTAACCATGTAGCACCTGTGGTTTTTAGTAGGGTAAAAAACCACAACGATAGTTCTTCACCATCAGCTATTTCATATGAGGGCGTAGTTGATGAATTAACAGAGGAGGACGAGCAAAAAAGTAGTTATAGTGTGCTGCATCAAGGGAAGGGTCCAAAACCATCTGTGGCCAGCAAAAGAAGGGGCAAAACTGGTGCTAAACAGAAGCCTAGACCTCGAGACAGGCAATTGATTCAGGACCGGCTCAAGGACCTGCGAGAACTTGTTCCAGATGGGGCAAAAGTTGTTTTTTTTCCCAAACTTCACTTTTTTTTCTTTCTTTCTGAATAACGATGGTATTTAGCGAATAAAAATCACCTGTCGCCAAATTCCGGGTTTGCCAATCTGTCCTACCAATCATGTCACACATTATGTTATTTAAAATACATTTATTTATTCATCTTTGTATGCTCTTTCTTCAATAAAGTAATGATGTGTGTTGACATGATTGGTGGACAGAGAAGGGACATGGAGTTTGGGGACATTAGATTTATATTCGTATTTATCACCTTTGGCTAGTGGGGGATTTATGTAGCAACCCGGGTATTCACATGCATATTACCAAAAAAAGTTTGATCAAATTCTGTTTGTAATTTTTTTATTATACTTGGTGCATACCCAAAAAAGTTATATTTGTTATGGCATTGCATCCCCAAGTTGAAGGGGTTCTCGAAAAACATTTTGTTAATGTCCAGTTAATTTACATAGTTGCTCATTTATGTCATCCTATTTTTCGTTTGAAATGCAGTGTAGCATTGATGGTCTGCTGGATCGAACCGTAAAACACATGCTCTTTTTGAAAAGCGTCGGTGATCGTGCTATCAAGTTGAGGCAGTGTGTCCAACCAGCGGCAAGTGATTGTCGTCTATTATTATTTTTTATAACTCGTCTGTCAATGGACATAATCGTATGCGCGCTGTACTCGAGTTTCTTATAATTTAATCAAAGAGTATCTTTCCAGTAGATTTTTTGTTCTAAGAAATTGAATTCATTCGCAAAACATGTGGTTTACTTTCGTTTTAATTCAGTCTCATTACCAAATCATCTGCAGGGAGTGGGAGCAGGTCTGAAGAATAATAGAACACCCGAAGAGAAAGGTAGTCAAAATGGGGCAAGTTGGGCATTCGAATTGGGAGGTGATCTAAAAACATGCCCCATAATTGTTGAAGATCTTCAATACCCTGGCCACATGATTATAGAGGTCCGTGTGTTTGCGCTTCCTAGACGCATATTTACTTAAAAATTTGGCAAACTAGATAATTGTGATCACTGTACTTTCATATATATTTCAGTTGCACACTCGAACAAGAGCACATACGGATAATTTCATAATCTTATCAATTACATCATTTTCATCTGATTTTAATAAAATAACCAATATACATTGTCATTTTGGTGCAAGAAGATGTTGAGAAGAACAATTCACGGGAAGAATTATTTAGTGATTTGATTAAAATTGGACAAAAATGATGTAGTTGATTGATAAATCTTTTTACTGTTATTGATAATTTATACTACGTAATTTAATTAAAATTCGACAAAAATGATGTAATTGATATCATTAAGAGAGTATAAACATATTATCTATAAAGCCTTTTATGTGGTTGAAAAAATTATGAGAATACGCGAGATGTATTTTTCCATTTTATCAATAAGTTTTTAGTTTTCTATCTCTTTGTTATTTGTTGTATAGTTATAATTATATATATATATATATAATGAAAATAATTTTTATTAATTCGTCTCCTCCAAAAAATTTCGTAAGTCGGGGGTTTTCATGGAAAATGGATATGTTTTTTGTTAATTCGTCTCCTCGATAAGCAAACATGGATTTTTTTTGGGGTGGGGGGATGGAGTGTTATAAATTCATAAATTGTCTTGTATGTATAGCTTCACTAACAATGGTAGGTTGATAACAGATGATATGCGATGAGAGCAGTCGTTTCTTTGAGATTGCCGAGGTGATACATGGCCTGGACTTGACAATTTTAAACGGGGTCATGGAGAGGCGTTGCGGCAACACATGGGCTAGCTACATTATTGAGGCATGAACTTTGTTTCTACTTTGAAAATTTTGATTTTCTCTGACAACCATCAATTAACCCACAAGGTTCATGTAAAGCGTCCCCCTTTCACTTGAACCCGGAAAAATTATAGGCCTTTCGGCCAATGGGTCCAACCCTCGAGGGTACACTTAGTATGCGGGACAGGAGAGACATGACATGATTGAATAAAAACTTGTTTTCCCATGTTTGGCGTGACATTAGACGTGACTTAGTAGGACAAGAATTCATCTTTTTGTCCCCCCAAAATTGGTGGAACATAAATCAGGGAGATGAACAAGATTTAGAAAGTACTAAACCACTCATGTAATATCAAAACCCTTAAACCTATTAGTTTCTCCAGTTCCAAAATAAATGCCCACAATGAGAAAGGCACGGTTTCATAATTGGGTAATTATATTTTTTAATTAACTAAATGACAATTGTACCCTTAATAATAGAGGAGTAAAGAATTTTTCCATCTCATGGTTAAGCGTAAAAATGGAAAATAGACATTTATTTTGGGATAAACTAAAATAGAAATGTCGACATTTATTTTGGGATGGAGGGAGGACAATTCTTTCACCCACTTATTCACTCACTCACCGGTCCTGTCTAGGGTCTAGGGGCTGGCAATGGGTAAGGGTAAGGGTAAACCCATTACTCGTTATGTTTCGACCCGTTGGATAAGGGTATGGATAAAGAAATTTTTATCCATTTATCCACTTATCCATTACCCATTTACCCCAAATTTTAGTGGGTAGGGTATGGATAAACGGTTTTTCGTTATCCATTACCCGTTACCTGTCACGATATAAATATATACATATATATAATTAAATATTAGTGTGTGTGTGTGTGTGTGTCTATATATACATAATTATATTAAGTAAATTATTAATATTTTTTTTATAATGTTTGTCGTATATTCTTTTTATAATGTTTGTCGTATATTAATGTGAACTTTAATTTATTTTTATATTTATCGAGTAAAAGATTCATAATTATTAAAGGAGAAACAAGACAGGTTCAAGAAAATAAATACATGAAAAATGTTAGTCTTACAGTTCTTATTTATTTTTGAAAATATTACGATGATTATATTTTGAAAATAATAAAATGTTACTATAAAAATGAGATATAAAATAGTAACTATATTTATGAATTTATGTTTTACTTATATATTTGAGATTTAATAATATCAATTGTAGTTCAACATGAAATTTTGGTTTACCATTTGTCCATTACCCGTTTCGTTACCCAGTACTTTTAATGGGTTAATGGGTAGGATATGGATAAGGGTTTTATGAGATGGATAATTACCCGTTTCGTTACCCGTTATTTTAAATGGATTGGATAACGGATTAACCCTTACCCTACCCATTGCCAGCCCTAGTCCTGTCCAATACTGTCCACGTACCAAACGCACCCAAAGGAACTCGTAGCACCTAGTAGCAATCGAATCTAAGACCCGTGCTACATTAAACAGAAGGATCCAAGGTGCTGAGGCATTGCTAGGCCAGTCACTTGGGTTTAAAGTTATGATTGTGTTTTTGTTGATTTCTAAGGCCATAAACCCTTTTGTATGCAGGCTCCAAGTGGGTTTCACAGACTGGACATCTTTTGGCCATTGATGAAGCTTCTACGACAACAACATAGTCCAATATCTAGCAAAATTTAATGTTTGGTAACCGTGGGTGTTCAGGCTGGCTTGCACACACCTCAGTCCTCAGCTAATCTCATGGGGCTCCGAAGTTAACTGTAAGACAAACCCTCCAGTTAGTTTACCTCTGATGGGACTTGAATTGATATGACCTTTAGGGAGTAAACCCAGGTTCTTAGTGGTTGAGCTACCCCTCTTTTGATGTTATTGTAAACCAAATTTCGAGTTTTGTATGGTAACCATGACATGTGGTAGATTGTTGGTTTGGTTTGATTTGATTTGATTTCTAGTATAAAACCTGATTGCAGCCTAAAGATGTACATGGCATAAACCTTCTTACATTAGTACTTGTGAAGATGTACATGGCATATACCCCTCTATGTATTATTGTGTATTTGGGTGTTGTTAAATAAACATCTCTTTTTTGTTCAAATAACTTGAAAATGTCAAAAGGGGTGTTCGAGAATGTTGATGTATGTGAATATGAAATTGGTGGAAGGGGTTTATTTAGCAAGTAGAGAGGGTTCATTTGGAATACGTATGTTATTTTGGTTAAAGAAAAAATGTTTTAGTGACAAGGTCATTGGAGAAACTGGTATGACAAAACAACAAACAGGAGACTTTCTTAGTCGGGAATTGTGTTTGCCAAAAATCGTAAACTATGAACTAAGGTTGAGTCGTGAGAAAACAACCAAAATTAAGTTCTAAAAAACAAAGAAACAAAGATGAACGCAAGAAATTAGTGATGCGGAAAACCCAAGTTAAGGGTAAATACTACAGATGACTAACTTGTCGTCAATCAACTAAAGACGTCAAATAGGAACATCGTCCTTTACAATATCATATAACATGATGATTGTAAGTTTAACAAAGAATTGGTAAAATATTAGCTTTTTCTCTTTAATACACAATCTGATCTTCAGACTGTGTTGCTTTTGAGCTCAAATAATTTAGTATTTATACGTACTCAATGGTGATCGTTTATTTTGTGTTCTTAATGTTGATGTGGATCTTCAGCTAAACGGCTTGGTTAACGCCATTTAGGTAGTACCTGCAATAAATAATTGCATATGAAATAGATGTCTATCGTTAGCTGAATGCATCGGGTGTCATGATATGGATCGGTCGAATGTCATCAGCTCGTGCGACTTCATACTGGTCGCATGAACATTACTTAGTTGTAATGATCGTATTCCGTGGTCATGCTCATGCGATGTGTTGCTGAATAGTATATTAATGACAGACGATCTTGTGTTAATTTGACGACCGTTGTTGGTCATGAATATTTACCTTAAACAAGTTCCACGAGCTTGGTATAGCAGGAGAAAGGCTTATTTCGATCGGGAAGGTTTGCAAAGTTGCAGTCAAGATCACAGCTTATTTGTCAAGCGACTTGGAGAAAACATCTTAATGGTCAGTCTTTACGTTGATGACTTAATATATGCAGGAACTGATGTTAGGATGTGTGATGAATTTAAAGATTCTATGAAGAGAATTCGAAATGAGCGATTTGGGAAGAATGAAATACTTTCTCGGAGTAGAAGTACACCAAAGTTCAGCAGGGATTTTTCTAAGTCCGAAGAAATATGCAAAGGAAGTACTTGAAAGGTTTAAGATGTGGAACTGCAATCCTGTCAAGAATCCATTTGTCCCTGGAACAACGCTCTCAAAGAACTCTGGAAGTAAGGAAGTTGATGCTACACTCTTTAAGCAACTTGTTAGCAGCCTGTTGTACCTGACGACCACCAGGCCCGATATCATGTACGTTGTATGCCTCATCAGCAGATTTATGGCAAAACATCTCGAAGAGCACCTGAAAGTTGCAAAACGAGTCTTGAGGTATGTAAAGGGAACTCTGGACTTTGGGATTATGTATAAGGCAGGTGATGTATGTGGATTGAAAGTTTACACTGATAGCAACAATGCTCGTGATATGATGATAGAAGAAGAACATCGGGATATGTGTTTCTGTTAAGTGGTGCAGCTGTATGTTGGAGCTCGAGAAAGCAGCCCACTATTACTCTAAGCTCAACCGAAGCTGAATATGTTGCGGCTGCTTCATGTGCATGTCACAACTTATGGCTGAAAGAAATTCTCGAGCAATTGAAGTTCTTGCCAGGAAAGTGTATCGAAATCTTATGTGACGATAGCTCTTCAATCAAGCTCTCAAAGAATCCGGTTATGCATCGAAGAACGAAGCATATTGATGTCCGATATCACTTCTTACATGACCTGATCAATCAAGAGGTGGTGAAGCTGTCGTATTGTGGAACAGATGATCAGATAGCGGATGTCATGACCAAACATGTGAAGCTTGAAACTTTTGTTAAGATGCGTGGTTTGATGGGTGTGCAGCAACATAAAGTATAAATTGGATACTTCTATGAAGTATTTCCAGTTTAGGGGAAGATTTGTTGGAACCAATCAACAAAGAAGTGGGTCTTTATTTCGATTTTGTCGCTAGTAATTCCTAGTCTGTAGGGAGTAGTTTAGGTTTGACGCTTTCTGAGTAGTTGGAGTAGTGGTCTCCTATTTTTCAGTTTTCCAGTATTTGTTTTTGTTATTTCTTCCTGTATAAATTCTGATTGCTTTAAATGAAAATGGTGAGAACTTTCACTAAAATTCACTTGTTCAATACGAGTGTGTGCAAAGTTTTTCGCATTTGGTATCAGAGCTTTCGCAAGGGGCCTGATATTAAGACTTTGTGAGAGTGAGGAGTCTGGGTTCAAAGTGGTCAAGACGATGGCAACAGATAACAATTTCGCAACACCGTGTGTGCCCAAATTCGATGGAGATTATGATCATTGGAGTTTGATCATGCAGAATCTCTTGAGGTCAAAAGACTACTGGAGTGTGATCGAAAATGGTGTCGGACAGCCAAGCAAGGATGGAGCCCAGGGAACTGCTCAACAGAAAGAAATTGAAGAAGCAAAGATGAAGGATCTAAAGGCTAAGAACTACCTGTTCCAGGCCATAGATAAGTCGACACTCAAGACATCACTCAGAAGGATTCAGCCAAGGAGCTTTGGGATTCGATGAAGACAAAGTACCAAGGAAGTGCACGTGTGAAGCGAGCTCAATTACAAAGGTTACGGAGAACCTTTGAGACGTTAGAAATGAAGGTAGGAGAGTCGATTTCAGACTACGTTGGGAGAGTTATGAATGTCATCAATGACATGAGGGACTGTGGTGAGAATCTGGTAGATGTCAAAATTGTTGAGAAGATATTGCGTACTTTAACAGAAGAACAGGGTTCAAGCTATGCAGAACTCAACGAAGAAGAAGAGTTACTTTTGATGGCACGTGCAGACTTTGAGGATTCTAGAAAAGGAGGTACGTGGTTTCTCGATTCCGGCTGTTCCAACCACATGACAGGGAATCGAGAGTAGTTTGTACGTATGGATGAATACTTCAGACATACTGTGAAGTTAGGACACAATCACCGGATGCCTGCAATAGGGAAAGGAAACGTTCGATTCAAACAGTGACAAATGTGTTTTATGTCCAAGAGTTGTCAACTAATCTGCTAAGTATGGGACACTTACAAGATAAAGGACTAGTCATTCTAATCAAGGAACGGTACTGTAAAATATTTCACTCCGAAAGAGGTTTGATTTTTAATACAAGAATGACTGCAAATATAATGTTTTTCATCTCGGCCAAAATGAAGCCGCTCGAAGCAACTTGTATGATAGCAGAGAGAGTCAACATAGTGGAGCTTTGGCATCAAAGATTTGCCCACATGAATAACAAAAGTATTCGAATGATGCAAGAGAAGGAGTTTGTCACAGGGCTGCCAAAATTACAACCATCAACCGAACTGTGTGAAGTATGCAACAAAGGTAAACAACATCGTGATCCATTCTCTCATCAAAGAAAATTTCGAGCCATTGAAAAGTTGCAACTTCTGCATGCAGATTTGTGCGGTCCGATCTCACCCGCTTCTCACAGTGAGAAAAGGTATGTTTTCACTATTGTTGATGATTTTAGCAGAAAAATGTGGTTGTATTTCTTGTGTGAAAAAGCAGAAGAACTTGATATGTTTAAGTGTTTCAAGAAAATGAGTGAGAAAGAAGCAGGGAAACCAATACGTTGCTTGAGGACCGATAGGGGTGGGGAGTTCAACTCTCTAGCGTTCAAAGCATTCTGCAAAGAAGAAGGGATTACAAGACAACTAACATCATCATATACCCCTCAACAGAACGGCGTCATCGAGAGAAGAAATCGGACAATAATGAATATGGTCCGTTGTCTTCTCACCGAGAAGGACATGCCAAAAACATTTTGGCCTGAAGCGGCAAATTAGGCCACTCACATCCTTAATAGAAACATAACAACGACTGTTCGAGACATGGTTCCTGAAGAAGCTTGGAATGGAATTAAACCAAGCGTCGAACACTTTCGTGTGTTTGGGTGTATAGCACACGTTCACGTTCCCCAACAGCAAAGAATCAAACTGGACAGTAGAAGCAACAAATGTGTCTTGCTTGGTGTTAGTGATGAGTCTAAAGCCTATAGGATTTATGATCCTGTCTCAAAGAAGGTCATTATCAGTCGTGATGTCATCTTTGAAGAGAAGAGAAAGTGGTATTGGAATAAAGTGAAAGATGAGATGCTGAATTTGGGGGAAGATAACTCAAGTGGCAGCCAAGATGACAAAGACGATAAAGCTGTTGATATTTCTCAATCTCCAGAGAAAACAAATGAAAGGAAAGACACATGTGAAGGTGAAAATGAAGTTGATGAAGTTGAGCCCACTAGAAGAACAAGAAGGGGACATGTTTGGAGGAGCAATTACGAGACCGATGAGGGACTCTCTAAAGATGAACCAGATGCAGAAGCAGGTTATGCATATTTCACGCAGCTTGAAGACCCATCAACATACACAGATGCAGTCAAAGAAAAAAATGGCGTGATGCTATAGAAATTGAAATGCAAGAAATTGAGAAGAATGACACTTGGGTGCTGGTAGCACCACTTGCTGATAGCTTAATCATTGGGGTGAAGTGTATTTACAAGACAGAGTTAAAGGAAGATGGAAGCGTGGATAAGTGCAAAGCTAGATTGGTGGCCAGAGGTTACTCTCAAAGACGAGGAGTCGATTACGATGAAGTGTTTGCACCTGTGGTTCGTTGGGACACTATGCTCGCAGTGGCTGCTCAAAATAAGTGGATTGTCAATCAGCTTGACGTTAAATCAACATTCTTGTACGGTGAGCTCAATAAGAAGGTTTATGTGATGCAGTCGGAAGGGTATATTAAGCATGTGAATAAAGATAAGGTATATCGCCTCAAGAAAGCTTTATACGGGCTGAAACAAGCTTCACGAGCTTGGTATAGCAGGATAAAGGCTTATTTCGATCGGGAACGTTTTCAAAGTTGCAGTCAAGATCATAACTTATTTGTCAAGCGACTTGGAGAAAAATCTTAATGGTCAATCTTTACGTTGATGATTTAATATATGCAGGAACTGATGTTAGGATGTGTGATGAATTTAAAGATTCTATGAAGAGAATTCGAAATGAGTGATTTGGGAAGAATGAAATACTTTCTCGGAGTAGAAGTACACTAAAGTTCAGCAGGGATTTTTCTAAGTCCGAAGAAATATGCAAAGGAAGTACTTGAAAGGATTAAGATGTGGAACTGCAATCCTGTCAAGAATCCAATTGTCCCTGGAACAACGCTCTCAAAGAACTTTGGTAGTAAGGAAGTTGATGCTACACTCTTTAAGCAACTTGTTGGTAGCCTGATGTACCTGACGACTACCAGGACCGATATCATGTACGTTGTATGATTCATCAGCAGATTTTTGGCAAAACCTCTGGAAGAGCACCTGCAAGTTGCAAAATGAGTCTTGAGGTATGTAAAGGGAACTCTGGACTTTGGGATTATGTATAAGGCAGATAATGTATGTGGATTGAAGGTTTACACTGATAGCAACTATGCTCGTGATATGGATGATAGAAAAAGAACATTGGGATATGTGTTTCTGTTAAGTGGTGCAGCTGTATGTTGGAGCTCGAGAAAGCAACCCACTGTTACTCTAAGCTCAACCGAAGCTGAATATGTTGCGGCTGCTTCATGTTCATGTCACAGCTTATGGCTGAAAGAAATTCTCGAGCAATTGAAGTACTCGCCAGGAAAGTGTATCGAAATCTTATTTGACAATAGCTCTTCAATCAAGCTCTCAAAGAATACGGTTATGCATCGAAGAACGAAGCATGTTAATGTCTGATATCACTTTTTGCGTGACCTGACCAATCAAGAGGTGGTGAAGCTGTCGTATTGTGGAACAGATGATCAGATAGCGGATGTCATGACCAAACCTGTGAAGCTTGAAACTTTTTGTTAAGATGCGTGGCTTGATGGGTGTGCAGCAACATGAAGTATAAACTGGATACTTCTATGAAGTATTTCCAGTTCAGGGGAAGATTTGTTGGAACCAGTCAACAAAGAAGTGGGTCTTTATTTCGATTTTGTCGCTAATAATTCCTAGTATGTAGGGAGTAGTTTCGGTTTGACGCTTTCTGAGTAGTTGGAGTAGTGGTCTCCTATTTTTCAGTTTCCAGTATTTGTTTCTGTTATTTCTTCCTGTATTAATTTTGATTGCTTTCAATGAAAATGGTGAGAACTTTCACTAAAATTCTCTTGTTCAATACGAGTGTGTGCAAAGTTTTTCACACCAATTATAACAAATTATAGCCTAAAAACGTAGGACTAGTCACAAATGGTGTAACCAATTGGTAACCTATTAATCCTAAACGTTTATAGTGGAATACTTACGAGGTCAGACCGTGGATTTGCTTCTCCTTCTACAACCCGTGTGTGTATATATAATTAGAATCGTGTAGAATTTTATTTTCATTAGAATCGTTTGACCCCCTTGATTGCCTTTGGATGAGATCGTCTCGATGATTGGACACTCCAAAAGGACACAGTGGCATTTTAATAATAACCTGGAACTACGATGACATTGTTGTAGGTAGACACGGAGCTTGACGTAGCTTAACCTACCTCAAAACCTTAAACTGATTTGCAAATGAAACACATGCTATATATATATATATTGGTAACTATGGGTTTCCGAGCTAACTTATTTCTTATCGAGTAATCTTCGGGTGACCACGAATGGCCTGGAGTTATCGCAGGTGAACCTCCATGGCCACAAGGCTTTAGTAACGTCTGAATTTGAACCGTGGTAGATGATATCTTCCACTACACCCCCAAAGGCTTTACCGGTGCGCCACAACCCAAGTGGTTAATATAAGTTAACATGAAAATAATCAACCTTAATATACATTATCACACCATAACAACTCTGAACATTTATGAATATATGTTAGCATACCTCCATAGAGGGAGGTTCACGAAAAACCATAAATAAATGAAAAACCGAATAACTCCATCAAGCATTAGATTAATTGATCCATGTGATTAAATAGACAGTCACAATTTTATTTTTTATTAAAAATATGTAAAGCCTATTTTTTAAATCGAGAAACACAAAATATGATCAAAATTCGAATGATGAAAAACTACACCAAAATAATAATCATATTTTTCTCGTTAATTTGACATCCATATCCATATAATTTTTCATTCGTTTTTTCGTGGTTTTCCGATTTCCATTTATTGAACATTTCCCCCCTTAATCTGACTCCCATAATCTAAAGATCTATCAACACGAAAATCTTAAGCACATCTTAACCTGCAATCTTAGCACATAGTCACACCTTAACTCATAGTACCACATAGTAAGCATGAAAACTTAACATATGTTAATACATAACACACACACACATAGTACCACATGTTAACACAGAGTAACACACTCTAGCACATGTTAACGAACATCATTGATGCATTGGTCGAATGACCGATCTACCTCTCCAATTTCAATAACGCGCATTCCAAGGAATGGGTGATCCATACGTGTCAACATATCAATCAAGGATTAATCTTATAGGGATTACAACAAATCAATTTAATTAATTGTAATAATATCTTTGTATTTTAGCCTTTAGTTTCCTTTCTTTTGTTAATTCCATTTCACATTTCTTGTATAAATAGGTTGATATCATGAATACAATTCATATATGGTATCAGAGCAAAGCTCATCTCACAGCAGATTTTTTCTTCTAATCACTCATCAAGTCTGATGATACCTTGGTCTCCAACACCAAAGTCGAACCCATATCCAAAACATAATCCTATGCCATTCATCATTCCTACAACCCATCCACCATTCTTGTTTCTCCACTCTTAACCGAGGACAACTATGGATCTTGGAGTCGTGCAATCACCATGGTGCTTCGAGCTAAAAAATATTTGGGTCTCGTTGATGGTTCTCTTCCAATTCCAAAAGAAAAAAGAAGAGATTCAGTATTGGGAACGTTGTTGTTAGAGCATTATTGTATTCAAGATTTATTGTAAAGTCTTGTAATAGTCAAACTTTGTAAAGTCAATGTAAAAGTCAAAGTACTCAAAGTCAAAGTAGTCTAATTAGAAAGTCAATGTAATTAGAGATTTATACCTTGTAATGTCTAGGTATAAATAGGTTTTAGTCTTGCTTAGTTGTTAAGCAAGTCATTAGATGTTAAGTCTAAAATATGTCTTCAAGATTTAATGATAAAGTCAAAGTCAAAGTCTATGTATTATGTGTTAGTGAAAGTCAAACTTAGCTTAATGTCTTGTATATATCTTAGGTATAAATTGCTTTGTTTAGACTTTTCTTGTAAGCTTTGGTTCATAACTCTCATCTTATAATACAGAGCATAGATAATACGAGATCTACTTTCTCTCTCTACTTTCTCTCTCTACTTTCTCTCTCTAGAATATTGTGTGAATTCTTAGTTGATTGATCATTTTGGGACACACAATAGAGAGATCATAATTGTAATATCTTAGAGGGAGTTTTAGAGAGAGAATCTAGAGAGAAAGTTTCACATTCATATGTAAAACTCTATATTCTTGAAGATCAATGGATGATTTGTTGTTTACCTAATAGATCTGGTGTTAACAATTGGTATCAGAGCTTTGGGAGAAGATTTGTGCACAATTCGTTACAAATTCGTCCAAAAAATCATGAAAAGAATTTTGAAGATTTTGAAGAAATCCTCCATTTTTGAAGCTTTCAAGAACACAAATGGGTTATGAATTTTTAGTGTGTTTTTGTGCTTGATTTTGATTGCAAAGTGTTTCTCCATCATTCTAAACAAGTTTTGAATCATCAATTTTGCAAAAACATGCCAAGATTTGATCAATTTTAAGATTTTGTAAAATTTGGTGTTCTTGACAAAAAGTTGTTTGTGAAAATTTTTGGAGTTTGATTTTGCAAAATTGTGTTGTTTTGATCCATTTCTGTGCAAAATCGTTTCCAAAAACATGTTATAGACATGATTTATCCAAAGATTTCAAGTTTTATTGTATAAATTTGATTCTTGGAATTTTTGTGTTCATCATGTTTTTGAACGTGTTCTTGATGTTCTTGAGAAAAAGTCTCAAATATGAGATTTTAATCCATTTTTGTTGATGAGTTGTTGTTGAAAATATGTTTGTTAGTTCTTTTGATCTTAAAAAATCAATTAACTAACTTGTTTGTGAGTTTTTGACATTTTGCAGAAATCAACAGCAAAGACAAGAGAAAGAAGTGAGTGTGTGTGTTTAAGCAGTGTGTGAGTGTTTATTGTGTGTGTGTGAGTTGTGTAAAGAACTCGCAAGCTCACAAAGAACTCGCAAGCTCACAAAGAACTTGCAAGCCACTTTAAAAGAACTCGCAACATACTGTGTGTGTGTTTGTGTTGCATGTATGTGTGTATGTGATTATCGTGTGAATATGAATATGTGTCATGTGTGTGTTTACTAAGTGTGTGAAGTATCAAAAATCTGTTTGAAATAGAACTCGCAACCATCATGGCAAACAACTCGCAACATTCATAACAACTCGCATCCTTATACCACATAGAACTCGCATCCTCCTTACATAACAGAATTCGCAACAACAAGCAAAAAGGAACTTGCAACCAACTGGACATAGAACTTGCATCCTCTATATTGTTTAGAACTCGCAACATGCTTCCTTACAAGAACTCGCAACCCACAACCATTTCAAGAACTCGTATCCTCCTAAACCGCAGAACTCGTATTCTCCTAAACCAAAGAACTCGCATCGCATGCTACTTCTCGTATCCTCCTAAACCACAGAACTCGTATCCTTCTAAACCATAGAACTCGCAACCTGCAGATACGAGAAGTGCAAGAACTCGCAACCATCATTTCATAGAACTCGCATCCTTCTTTCACCGGAAAACAGTCTCGCCGGAAAAACGTTTTTCGCTGGAAAAAAAACGTGGGTCTTCGAAAATCATTGCATGATCGATATTTTTTGATTGAATTTGATTGGTATTCGAATAAGGATCCCAACGCAACAAAAATCATCGATTTTCATCAAGAAACGAAGGAGATATCATCATTTAAAGTTTTCGTTCGGTTTTTCGAAAACATTCGGTTGCAAATATCGAGAGTTTGAAAGCGTGTTTTGAGTTCTAATCGATTGAGGGAGTTTAATGGATCATAAACGAAGAGTTTTGGTCGAAAATTTGGGTTCCATACTGATTTTTTGCAGGTTGGATCGAGAGGTTGATGAAGATGAATAGTAAACTAACAAAATTCCGTTAGCTCCGTTAGTTTTCTAACATTTTTGGTCCTTTTTTCGTTAGTTTTCTTACAAATTTGGTCCTTAGTTAAGTTTTTTCTGTTAAGTCTAGTTAAGGGTTTTCAGTTTGTCAGTTTTAGTCCCTGTAGTTTAGTTTGAGTTTTACACTTTCAGTCCTTCTAGTTTTCAGTTCTAGGTTTTTACATTTTTAGTCCCTAGAGTTGTTAAATCTTTTAGAATTTTAGAATTTTAGTCCTTTGAGTATTATTTTTCATTTTTTTTGTCATTTTTAGTCCATATTTTTGTTTAATTTTGTTTTAGTCGTTTATTTGTCGATTTTATCAACTTTTACTTGCAATTAATTCGTAACTGATATATTTTTCTCTTACTTTGCAGGTTTATCAATTAAAGTCCAACATTTTCGCGCAAAATTTTCAGAATTAATTTTTGGAAGACAAATTTATAATTTGTTTTTCAAATTTTATTTTTGAAATTTTTTCTGACTTTAATTGTATTTTTCTGATTTTTAAGAGTGTGCACATAATTCTAACTTCTAATCGAAGTTTCTCTTGACGATCACTCTATTAGGTATATTTTTGTTAATAATTTTGTATTTTTCATCTAATTTTTTGTGTTTTTTTTCAGGTTTACATAAAGATGCCTACTACTGATGAGAGAGGGAATGTTAGATACACAAGAAGAGATATGACAATTTTATACATGCCTGAAATTCCAATTCTCGAAGCAGAACGAGAAAATCTGAAAGTTGAGAATGCTACATTTAAAGAGAAGCTTTCTGATATTGATAAGGAGCTACTAGAGTTGAAAGAAGTTCGAGCCGAAAAGGACAAAGTTGTCAAGATTGTGTTTGACAACAATGATTTTCAAAACAAAAAAACTAATTTAGAAAATAATTTTGAATCCGAAAGAAATTCTTTTAAAGAAAAGTGTTTTGAATTTTCAAGAAAAATATCTGTCTTGGAAATTGAAAATACTGACTTGAAAAGAAAATTTTCTGTTTTTGAATCTCAGTTTTCAAAAGATAAAGAAGAGCTTGATAATATTTGTGTTCCAAAGTTGTCATCCTTTTCGAAGAAAGCCTTTCAAGAAAAGAAAGAAATTAAAACTTTTGAAGCAAGTCTCCGACTTTGAAAAAGTTTTATGTCTTGAAAAAGAGAAGCAAGTCATTAGAGAGATCATAATTGTAATATCTTAGAGAGAGTTTTAGAGAGAGTTTTAGAGAGAGAAAGTTTCACATTTATATGTAAAACTCTAGATTTTTGAAGATCAATGGATGATTTGTTGTTTACCTAATAGATCTGGTGTTACAATTGGAGTGGTTGAGAGAAAGAATCGAACGCTTGTAGAAGCAGCTCGGACAATGCTTGCTTATTCGGGACTTCCACCAAGCATGTGGGATGAAGCAGTATCCACAACATGCTTCACACAAAACAGGACCATTATAAACAAACGTTTAAATAAAACTGCATATGAGATTATTAATAATCGCAAACCTAATATAAAATTTTTGCGTGTATTTGGTTGCAGATGGTTTGTGCTCAAAGACAAAGAAAATCTTACAAAATTCCAAGTCAAAGCTGATGAAGGCGTGTTTATTGGTTATTCCTTGCAATCCAAGGCATACCGAATCTACAACAACGCACAAAGTCAGTCATTGAAAGCATCAATGTGACATTCGACGAAAATGTGACATTGACTTCTGGATAACACAGTCCAGGACTCGGACCTCAACCGAAAGCTTCTACTCAACAAGGAGTAGAACCTAAGCAAAAACAGTCATCTAATTCTGTTTCAAATAGTAATAATAATTCTGATCTAGATTTACTATTCTTTGATGCGTTTATGGATTATTCTGCAGATATGGAATCACCTTCTGTATTCGTAAATGCAAATATACCACCGCCGAGTGTTGATATCTCTGGTCCTTCTGAAGAGATCGGTGTTAATACATCTAGTGCTACAGAAGAACATCTGACTGAAACTACACCTGTTATAGTTTATGAACCATCTTCTCCAAGTGAAGACCCGGTTTCTGAAAACACAACATCGGATGTCTCTACACCTGAATCAATAGCATCTGAGGTTGAACAGCCAACACATACTCAAATTCCTTCAGCTGAATCGACAGAAGATATACTTGCGGTCATAGATGAAAATGATGCATCCAACACTCATGCTGATATTCAAACTCTCCCAAGTACACTCAAATGGACAAAGGCACATCCTCCTGCTAACATCATTGGTGACATCAAGGACGGTGTAAAGACAAGATCTGCGACAACAAACGAATGTTTGTACGTCAACTTTCTGAGCTCACTAGAACCTAAAAAAGCATCAGAAGCATTACAAGATCCAGACTGGATTAATGCGATGCAAGAAGAGTTAAATGAGTTCAAGCGAAACGAGGTATGGCATTTGGTGAAGCGTCCTAAGGACAAGACCATTATTGGTACAAAATGGGTCTTTAGGAACAAGAAGGATGAATCGGGGACTATTGTTAGAAACAAAGCCAGATTGGTCGCAAAAGGTTACAATCAGCAAGAAGGCATCGATTATGACGAAACCTACGCACCAGTGGCACAGATTGAAGCCATCAGAATTTTTCTCGCATATGCCGCTCACAAAAACATGAAGTTCTTCCAGATGGACGTAAAGTCTGCTTTTCTGAACGAGATTCTTCATGAAGAAGTGTATGTGAGTGAACCTGAAGGTTTTGTAGATCCGAAATACCCAAACCATGTCTATGTCTTGGACAAAGCCCTTTATGGACTTAAACAAGCTCAACGGGCATGGTATGAAACTCTAACCATCCACTTGCTTGAATTCGAATACACCAAAGGTACTATCGACACAACTCTTTTTCGCAAAAAGACATGTGATGATTTATTACTTGTACATATTTATGTTGATGACATTATCTTTGGTTCTACAAACCCTGAAATGTGTGTTGATTTTGAAAATGTGATGAAAACACGTTTTCAAATGAGCATGATGGGGGAATTAAAAAATTTTCTTGGTCAACAAGTAACACGATCAAAAGAGGGCATTTTTATAAATCAATCAAAATATATAGATGATATGGTCAAAAAGTTTGATTTAAATTCAACCTCCATCATGAAAACACCAATGGCTACTGGTCGGCTTTTGGACGCTGATTTATCTGGTAAATCAGTCGATCAAAAACTATACCGTAGCATGATTGGTTCCTTATTATATCTCACGGTAAGTAGACCAGATATAATGTTCTCAACATCATTCTGTGCTCGTTTTCAAGCTAATCCTAAAGAGTCACACCTGATTGCTGTTAAGCGGATCCTTCGGTATCTCAAAGGCACAAGAAATTTGGGCCTTTGGTATCCAAAGGATTCGGGGTTTGAGCTAATAGCCTTTACAGATGCAGATCATGCCGGAAACAGAATGGACTGGAAAAGCACATCTGGTGCATGCCAATTTCTAGGGGATAAGCTTGTAAGCTGGTCTTCTAAGAAGCAAAATTGCATGTCAACATCTACTGCGGAAGCGGAATACGTGGTCACGGCAAGCTGTTGCTCTCAAGTGCTTTGGATGAAGACTCAGTTGAAAGATTATGGATACGTAATCAACAAGATCCCGATCTATTGCGATTCCAAAAGTGCAATAGCAATCACGGCAAATCCTGTTCAACATTCTAAAACAAAGCATATTGATGTCAAGTATCATTTTATAAAATATCATGTTGAGAAAGGAACCATTGAAATGCATTTCGTGCCTACTGAACTAGAACTTGCTGACTTATTCACAAAACCTTTAGATGAGAAAAGGTTTAATTTCTTAATCAGCAAACTAGGGATGTTAAACACTTAGGCATTTCTCTGATTTCTTTAAAACATTGAGGGGGAGCATGTGTGTTTGTTTATTTAATTATAATCTACTTTAGAGGGGGAGCAAGGATATCTAACAGAGATACACTAACCATTCTGGACTCATGTTCAATTGTACCAAGTTTTTCATCTGTACTTGCAGATTTATCTGAAGTTGAGACAACTGGATATGCATCTGTTTAGGGGGAGCAAGATGGCATGAGTCTGTAAGTATGGTATATCATATAGTTTACTTTTAGAATTTTCCAATTTTTTTTGAGAGGGGAGGAACATATTTTTAAAGGAAAAGAGCTTAAAATGTTTTAATCTGATGAGAGATTGTTGAAAGTTTGATTTTTTCAAAAAAGTTGATTTTTTTTAGGAAAAACACTTACTTTTCGCATCCTTAAGGATATGAGAAGTGGACTTTTCGCATCCTCAAGGATACGAGAAGTGCACAACTCGCATCCTCAAGGATACGAGAAGTGTACAACTCGCATCATTAAGGATACGAGAAGTGCACAACTCGCATCCTCAAGGATACGAGAAGTACACTACTCGCATCCTCAAGGATACGAGAAGTACACTACTCGCATCCTCAAGGATACGAGAAGTACACTACTCGCATCCTCAAGGATACGAGAAGTACACTACTCGCATCCTCAAGGATACGAGAAGTGAGCTACTCGCATCCTTAAGGATACGAGTAGTAAGTGTTCATTGTGAGAAGTGATTTTTGTGGTTCGATACGGAAGTGTTCTCACTTGGAAGAACTCGCATCCTAGTTCATGCGAGTTGTTCAGATGAACAGTACCATATCAGTCTTTTTGACATGTGGGGTCCACTCATCTTGTGCCATGTTTCATTTTCGTGTGTGGGTATAAATTCAAAGTTTAAACCTTTATTTCCCACTTTCTCATTTTCACACCAAATACGAAAACCCCTGTAAAGTCACTGTTCATCTTCTTCACTTCGCTTTCAACTTCAAATCAACATATCTTTCGATTCAGGTATTCATTCCTTCTCATTTTTGTTCCTGTGTATTCGTATTATAGATTAGGATTGTTCTATCCGTTTGCATTTTGTTTTAGTTTAATTTAAGTTCATCAAGTTCACTCAAACAGATTCGAAAAACTGTTTATATTCTGTGGGTCTGTGTTGGTCCCGAAGGCCTATACAAGTTTGTAGAAGGGGGGGGGGGGGGTTGAATACAAACACACAGATTTTACTTTTCTAAATTGTTTATTGATAAATCATTAATAATTTACAGCTTGTTGCGGAAACAAGATTAAGGATAAACCTAAATCTAAACAAGTTGGAACACTAAGGTTTCTTGCACTAAGAGAGATAAGGAAATTACTAATAATAACCTATCTTGAGATAAGAGATTGAACTTGTCCAGAGTTAGCAAGTTACTTCAAATGAAGTGGGTTCATCTCTTTATATACTGCATGCATTTAATGCAAGTCAGTATACACTTTACACGTGTCATCAGCTGGTTGGTTGCATGTCATTGACCTTTGTTGACAACCTTAGTAGCCGCATGGATGAACAGTGTAGTATTAGAGTGGTTGTACGATTTCAGACAGTCGGAGGTTCTTTTCTGACATTTCGTATGGAGTCGTGCAAGGGAGGTTAAGACAAAAGTACTTTGTACGGAGGACTTCATGATCAGCTTTCGTTGATTCAACGATCTATCATTTCATATCAGCGAATGATAGAGTTCAGCGATAGCTGAAGTCTTGTACTTGATACTTCACGTTGAGTGGACAAATCTGAGTCTTCGCTGATCCGCATCAGTTCATTAGGAGACTTGTCGCTGGTTCTTGAGCTTGATCTTCGACTTCAGCGTAGAACCTTTGTTGACGTGAAACTTGTCTTCAGGGATCATAAGTAAACAACTAACTTATCAGCGATCATCATAATGACTGAACAGACTCAGTATTAATGGTGAACAGTTTCGCTGAATGTTTAATTTAAAGAGCGAGAGTTCCTATCAGCGGTACTGTAAGATCTTAGTACTTATCAGCGATAGTGAAACTCTGATACATATTGTTTACTTACAATTTTCACTAAGTATATAAGAGAGGGTCATTATCAAATCACTGAGGGTTTGGATCAACAATCTCCCCCTATTTGATTATGACATAGCAACAAAGAAAATTGCTATTTAATGAAAACATAAGGATAAAAAGAACTCATAAAATATTTGTCCCTTTTACTGTTTTCTGGGATCTTTTCAGTACTGATGGAGTAAAGTACATTCGCTGAAATCTTTCTTTAAAACTTTGAATCAGGTTACAAAGAGAAATGGAAAGATTACAAGTACGAGCGAAATAAATTACAAGTACAGAAGAATAACTGATACAATAGAGAAAAGGGCGATCATATCAGTTTATAAAGGTTCTTCCTTGATGAGAAGTTCATCAAGGGTCTTTGATGTGGGGATCATCCAGTCAGGGACATCTTCTCCTTGATCATCAAGGGCTTCAGGTGTCTAGCTTTGATGTTGCGTCTGACTTCACACCAGTATACGAGATCTCTAAGTTGTTCGATGGGAGCGATGTCTAGCTCAGAGATACGTTGAAAGTGATGATTTCCATAGTAGTCTAAAAAGAATATACCATAGGGATCACTTACAACTGTGCCAGGAATGAATGTTTCTCCAGGTGGTAGAGAGGTGTCAAGCATTGAGAGATCGGCATCAGGGCCAACAATTTCAGCACGAGAGAAACCAATGCCCGTTTCATTCCGAATATGAGACCTGAACTAGAGGATTTCTTTTTCTTATCAGGGACTTTTCTTGGTTGAGGAAGAGTAGGAGGAATATCCACAGCAGATGAAAGCAGGTCGATCTGTTTGTTTAAGATCTTCTCGACATGGCTTTTGAACTTTGAGCGCGATCCCTGAATGGCTAATTTTGTTTCTAACCATTCAGAGAGACCAAACTTTTCTAAGGTAGTAGCATAGAAAGTTTGCTTGGTTTCGTCATCTCTGTAGACGTCCACTTCAACAACAGGAACTTCAGCGTACAGTCTTCCTCTGATGTTTGCCTTGACGATTTTGGATGGTCTAGATCGATAGGTCAGCATTTGTTTAGCCCATTCCAAAGTCGTATCAGAGACCTTAGTCTTTTCTCTAACGATCTCTTGAGCATCATCCCATAGCTGACGTTGAACATCAATGGGAACTCTTTTCAGCTTGGGGTCTTTTATTGATCGTTGAGTAAGTTTGATGGCGTATTCTCTGTCTTTTTCTTCAGCTTCCTTTCTTTCAGCGAGTAGGCGTTCAGCTATGAGGTGTTCCTGGTATTCAGCTTTGGAAATTCTGAACTTTGGAGGAACTGAAGGAAGTTGATCACGCCTCAGAATGATTCGCTGATCCTCGAATCGCTTTATTATCTCCTCTCTTCTTTTCTGATCCTCTTCACTTAGCTTTTGAGGAGCTAAGGAAGGTCTGCCTCTGTGCGAGAGTAGCTGTTCTTCTGGTTCATCAGTCTCAGAGATTAAATCTAAGACTGGGATTATTTCTTCAGCAGCAGCTGGTATTTTTGGTGAAGTCGCAGTTGTGGAGCCTTCAGCGATATCCTCAAACAGGGGAGAGGACTAGCTGAAAAACAGCGATCTTACAAGTAAGAACTTGGGTAGAATCAGATAGAGAGAATTGGTTCAAGTGTAAAGGCTTGGGTAAAGGAACTGATAGTGTATGATAGATGAGGGATGGAGTGAGAGATGATTAGTGTACCTGACAAACCGGCTTTTCAAGCAAGATCATCAGATTGTCATCTTCAGCGACGCTTTTGCCTTTGCCTTTCTCAGCTCCAGAGACTGAGGGCTTTGTCTTTGTCCGCTCCCCTGAAGGTTCATTTATCGAGATTCCCTTAAGAGCTTTGATCTTTTGAGCAGGTTTGACGATAAAGAAGTCATCGTCATCTTCGTCATCATCATCATCATTCTTTGGAGAAGAAGATGGTTCATCATCAGGGATGTCGACGGATTCATCATCTTCTGCTTCGGATTCAGTTTTCTCAGCTTCTTCTTCGAGTTGCTCCCCCTCAGATACAGAGGCGAGCTTCTTGGTTTCCTCAGGGTTTTCATCTCCCTGATGTCCAGCGGTGGTTTCTTCAGTATTCGTCTTCTCTCCCCTGATAGATTCATCATGGGAAAGGTCTTCAGCGCTCTTGGCGAGGTCTTCAACGCTCTTCTCCCCCTCTTTTTCATGATGACTGGGGGAGGAATGGCTAGATTCAGCAACGTTGGTAGGTTCTCTGTCTTCTTGGCCAGAGAGACCTACACAAACTTCAATCTTTGCTAATCTGTCTTCAAGGCCAGAAATAGCAGGATTGATCTTCCCGAGCTCAATGCAATCCGCCGCTGTAAAATGTTCAGATTCAGGGACAGGGGCAGGTGCAGGAGCAGGAGTATTCACCTTGTGCAGCAGCTGTTCGATAATAGTCTTCATCGAACCAACGTCAGTCTTTACAGAGCTTAAGTCAGTCGTCAGAGTGTTGACATTTGTCTTCACAGCAGACATATCTCCCTCTAGTGTTCCAACCGATGTCTTCAGCGTTGTTACCTCGCTGGACATGGATGACACTGAATTTTTGAGAGAGGTGTAGTCTGTGTAGATATCAGCGAGCACCTTGGCGAAGTCGCTGAGAGTTTTATCAAGTTGCTTCATGTCATCTGTGGAAGCCTTCTTCTCCACCACCGTTGTCAGCTTGTTCAGATTCTCTCCAGTGTTTGTTACAGCTGTAGAGTTATTGGAGAGAGTAGTGGTGAGACCTGTCAGCTTTGTCTCCACGGACTTCAGAGAGGCGTTGATATCTCCCAAATTAGAACCTGTAACATATAAAAACTTGTGAACAGAGGAAAGCTCAGAAGTTTGGGGTTTAGTCACAGTGTTTATGGGTTGTTGTTTACCTGCAGGAGGATTGGTGAATTCATCGAAATCACGGGTTCCTGAGTAAAGTTCCATGTCATCTTCAAAAGTGCCCATGGATTTTTCTGCAGGTCCTGTCTTCATCATTCCTGGAGAATCAGCTTTATGTTCCGAGGAAATGATGGCAGCTCCAGTTAGATCTGGAGTATAGACCAAATGAGTAGAGGGAGGAGCGAAGGATAAGAGTGGGGGTTGGGTTATGAGTTCAGCGTTGGATTCGCTGACAATCACTTCATCAGTCTTTTGAGAGACTGAAGGAGGTTGGGTAGGTTCCAAGTTTGTAACCTC
Source organism: Saussurea involucrata (assembly GCA_033807775.1). Taxonomy (NCBI): domain Eukaryota; kingdom Viridiplantae; phylum Streptophyta; class Magnoliopsida; order Asterales; family Asteraceae; genus Saussurea; species Saussurea involucrata. The sequence continues at coordinate 20,092,437 of CM066326.1, forward strand.
AGCGTTTAGAGACGCTGAAGTTGGGATAAAAGGGATGGCTTGTTCAGGTGTGGCAGAGCGTACCACTGAACGTTCCTTCTGCTCTGCAGAAAGAGCTGAGGAGTCTTCAGCATGAGATTGCTGGGGTTGCTCCTTTGTTTTCTTGATCCTTTTAGAATCAAGTGGGGTAGATGAATGTTTCCTTTTCTTAGAAGGAGAGGATTTTGTGGCCAGGGTATCAGCGATGGGTATTGTCGCTGAAGGAGCCACAGAAGTAGAAGAAGAAGGGTTGAGAAGAGTTAAGAGGGTAGAAAGACGTACCTCATTTTCAACAGGTTTGAAGTCGAGTACCTTAGGGCCAATCTGAGAGAGTTTTAGATCGCCCTCTTGCGGGTAGCTGTCCTTCAGGCCATATTGAAAGATAGCGCTGATGAATCGGGGGTAGGGAACCCAAGCAGGCCTGTCGGCGGCAGAGTCTACTCTTTGCAGCAAGTCATCATAGATGAGAGATGCCCAGTCAATGTGTAGACCTTTCAGCAGAGTGTATCCCATAGCTTGCTGAGGTTGAGCGGCTTGATCAGAAGAGCCGGTCTTGGCAGTCATGCAGCTGATAAGGTGAGCGAAGATGAAGTTCATCTCGCTGGGCATTTTCGATTTCTTCAGCAGTGTTAGCTTCTTCTCAGGCTTCTTGTCTCTGCCCATTTCCCATACATAGCCCATTGCATCAAAAAATGCAATAAGAGCTTCTTTGTCAGTGATCTTCTTATGGTCAGGGAAAGGAACAAAAGGTTTTTCCTTTGTAGCGATGGGAAAGTTCAGAGCTTTGCGAATGATGGCGGGTGTGATCTTTATCGTGCCATATTCAGTATCGCAGAGGATACAATCAACTGTTTTGGAGGGATCTTTGGCGGATGGTAGCTGAGAGTGTCTGGCAGAGTACCAGAACTGAGATAGTAGCAGCTGACTTGCAGGGGGTGAAATGGTCAGGGCTGTTGAAATGCAGCAATTCTTCAGGAAATTCACAGCATCTGTCAGATGTGTGACTTGATTTCGAGGAGGAAACTCGAGAAGCGCAGAAAGGTTGTTTATCTTAGTCCAGTCTAGTTGATCAAGTTTGAACTTGACTTGTGGAGCCTTGAGGATTTCCACTTCCTCAGAGTCAACGAAGATGTTCTCAGCGGTAGTAGGAATGTTAGACGTTGCCATTTCCTGTATTATCAGTTCAACCAAAGATTAACAAATAAGAATAATCTTAATATGGAAAGAATTTCCAATAAGATGTTTCGAATTTTATCCATTTCATTCAGACACAAATGTCTTAATGAAGATTAGGGTTTTTCATGATTTTTGAAACGAAATGTAAAACCCATTTTCTTGTTTTCCAGTTTTCTATGAAGAAATAGATTCTGGAAACGAATGAAGAACAAGTTTAAGATTTTGCATTTAAATTTGAAGAACAACCATGAAATGGTTGTGTTCATAAAACCACGAAAGAAAATGATTTCATTTTACGAAGTTCTTTTGTTTGATCTTGTTAAAACAATGAGAAGACCGGAAACAAGTTATACGCATTCGGTAATAAATAAGAACATATTAACCTTGATGTTTGATGAAGAAGATGATGAACAGTTCTTGAAGTTTTTGAAATCACAAATGCAACAGTGAATTCTTTCTTGCGGAGGAAGATTGATCGCGTAAAAGAAAAATATAAACAAAGAATTTGTTTATATAGAGATTTTAGAAAGAGAAAATCTTGAGCGGGAAAAGATTTTCATCATGACACGGACACGTGTTTGCATTTGATTGGAAGTTTGAACGAGACGTGCAAACGTGTGTCAGGAAGAGAAAACGTGCCGGGGTTTTATCCGTTGCAATGACGTCACAACTGTCCTTTCATATTCTTGGTTGTCTCTGAGGTTTTGAAAAACTCAGAGATACTTTTGAAAAATGAAGCACTGAATAGAAATATCAGTGAAGGTTTTAAGAAATTTCAAAATATCACTGTTAAGGAAGAGATATTCAGCGATGCATTTTGTTTTGAAATCTTGCATTTTCATGCGATTGTCAGAGAGAGAGAGAACATACCTTGACATCAGTGAATCAAGTTTATGCAGAGAGAAGATGATAGAATGGGTTATACAAGTTGATTTTATCCTTTCGCTGATCAATGTGAACCGCTGAAGATTTTATCCTTCAAAGTTCAGCATTCCAAGCTCGCTGATGAGAAAGTTGAATCTTGTCTCATCAAGAGGTTTGGTAAATAAGTCAGCTAACTGATAATCAGTTGGGATAAAATGAAGTTCTATATCACCATTCATCACATGATCTCTGATAAAATGATATCTGATTTCTATATGTTTGGTCTTTGAATGTAGTACTGGATTGTTTGCTATAGCGATGGCACTTGTGCTGTCGCAATAGATTGGAATTTTGGAGAGCTGAAGATCATAGTCTAGTAGCTAATTTCGCATCCACAAGACTTGAGAACAACAGCTTCCAGCAGCTACATATTCAGCTTCAGCTGTGGAATTGGACACTGAATTTTGCTTTTTACTTGTCCAACTTACCAGCTTTCCACCCAGGAGCTGACATCCTCCTGTGGTGCTTTTCCTATCCATTTTGCAACCTGCAAAATCACTATCTAAATAGGCGGTTAGATCGAATCCTGAAATTTTGGGATACCAAAGACCTAGATTCGCTGTACCCTTAAGATATCGAAAGATTCGCTTTACAGCTTTCATATGAGATATCTTAGGTTCAGCTTGATATCGTGCACACAAGCATGTTGCAAACATAATATCAGGTCGGCTAGCTGTTAGATACAATAGAGAGCCGATCATCCCATGGTACAGCGTGACATGGACAGGAACACCCTTAGTGTCCTTATCAAGTGTCAGCGGTGGTGCCATAGGGGTTTTCATAGCTGAACTTTCAGTTAAGTCGAATTTCTTCAGCATATCTTTAACATATTTTCCCTGATTTATGAAAGTTCCTTTCTCAGTTTGCTTAATCTGAAGACCAAGGAAATATGTTAGTTCACCCATCATGCTTATTTTATACTCATCTTTCATTCTATCAGCGAAACGAGTACAAAGCTCAGGGTTAGTAGAACCAAATATAATGTCATCAACATATATTTGAACTAAAATGATATGACCTTTCACATTTCTAAAAAATAGAGTTTTGTCAATCTTACCTCGCTCAAATTTTTCAATATGGAGATAAGTAGAAAGAGTGTCATACCATGCACGAGGAGCTTGCTTCAAACCATAAAGTGCCTTATCCAGTTTATAAACATAACCTGGACGCTTAGAATCTGAGAATTCTGGAGGTTGTTCCACATACACTTCTTCATTCAGCTTTCCATTCAGAAACGCTGACTTAACATCCATCTGATGTACTTTGAAGTTTTTGTGTACAACATATGCTAAGAATAGACGAATAGATTCAAGTCTTGCTACTGGAGCAAATGTTTCGTCATAATCTATACCTTCCTCTTGTCTGTATCCCTGAGCAACAAGTCGAGCTTTGTTGCGGGTTACAGTACCATGTTCGTCCAACTTATTTCGATAGACCCATTTAGTGCCTATTACTGTTTTATCAGTTGGTCTCTGAACAAGTTTCCAAACTTTGTTTCTTTCGAATTCAGTCAGCTCTTCTTGCATGGCGCTGACCCAGTTTGGATCTTTGAGGGCATCATCTACTTTCTTTGGTTCAGTTAGTGAAATAAAATTTACAAATAAACAAATATTACCTGCACTTCGTCGAGTCTGAATCCCAGCGTTTGGATCACCAAGAATTTGATCAATTGGATGATTTATAGTCCATCGCTGAGCCGGAGCGTGAGACGCTGACTCAACTTGAACTGGAGGAGCTGAAGATGAAGCTTCAGCGACGTCAGGAGTATCAGCCAAGAGAGGAATGGATGCAGTTGTCATTATATTCACTGATTGCTGAGAAGTAGATGGAATGTCTGAGACATTTGGTTCAGCGTTAGGTATAGTGTTTATAGGAACAACTGAGACCCAAGAAGTTTCAGCTTCACTGTTCTGCATATTTGGAATGATAGGACTATCATCTTCTACTGGATGAGCATTAGTGGGAATATCTTCTGAATCACCAAGATGAGAAAACATCCATTGATTCAGTTCTTCAGTATCAGCGGACGGTTTAGAGTTCGCTGAACGGGATTCGTCAAACGTGACGTGAATAGTTTCTTCAACAGTTTGTCTTCTACGATTGAAGACTCTGAAGGCTTTGGAAACTGAGGAGTATCCAAGAAAGATTCCATCATCAGCCTTAGGATCAAACTTTCCAAGAGCATCTCTGTTGTTCAGTATAAAACACTGACATCCAAAGATGTGAAGAAAGCTGATTGAAGGCTTTCTCCCATGAAAAAGTTCATAGGCTGTTTTTTTGAATCTTTTGACTATCAGCGACCTGTTTTGCGTAAAACAAGCAGTGTTGACAGCTTCTGCCCAAAACTGAGTAGGCAGGTGAGAATCGCTGAGCATTGAACGTGCAACTTCAATAATTGTTCTATTTCTTCTTTCAGCGACTCCATTTTGTTGCGGTGTTCTCACTGAAGAAAAGTTGTGAGAAATACCCTTACTCTCAAGGAAGGAATCAAGAGAACTATTTTTGAATTCAGTCCCATGATCACTCCTTATTGAGCGAACGGTCAGATTGTTCAGGGTTTCTATCTTCCGAACAAAATTGATGAGTTCTTCAGGGGTGTCACTCTTAGAACGGAGAAACATTACCCAAGTGAAGCGAGAGAATTCATCAACTATGACCAGCGTATATTTCTTTCCAGCGATGGATTGTTTGTTAACAGGGCCAAACAAATCCATATGGAGTAGTTGTAGAGGAGATGACACTGAAGAAACTTGCTTTGATTTAAAGCTTGCTTTGGTCTGCTTCCCTTTTTCACACGCTGAACATAACGACTCTTTGGCGTATGAATGCTGAGGTAGACCAGTGACTAACTCTTTTGAAGAAAGAGTGTTCAGTGTCTTGAAATTTAGATGAGATAGCCTCTTATGCCATAGCCAGTTGACATCAGATGAGGCCTTTGAGAAGAAACAGGAGTTCTCAGTGGTTGTTGAGTCCATGTTTATTACATAAACATTTTCCAAACGATAACCGCTGAGAGCTATCTTCTCCTTTTTGTCAGAGACAAAGCAGGATTCCTTAGTAAAGATTACTTTGTTATCCATGTCGCAAAGCTGACTGATGCTTAGAAGATTATGCTTCAGCCCTTCAACATATGCGACTCTTCTGAAGGAGGTTGTACCATTTGAAAGTACACCATACCCTCGGGTACGTCCTTTTCCATTTCCACCGAAAGTCACAGAGGGACCCTTCTCTTCTTTGTATTCAACGAGCATGCTTTTCTTTCCAGTCATGTGTCTAGAGCATCCGCTATCAAGATACCAGATACCCTTCTTAACCTGCAATACAAAGGAAGATTAGTTTTTCTTGGGTACCCACTTAACCATGTATACACGTTTGTCAGTGGAAGTAGTTGGAATGGAAGGTTCAGCAGTCTTCGCAGCATTTGAAGATTCAACTTTGTCTTTCATCACTTTGGTTAATTTCTTAACCTCAGTGGTAGAATTCACCTTGACCTGATTTGCACCAGGGTTGGTCTTCTTTGCCTTGGGGGCAATCTTCACCTTAGCTATCTTTTCAGCTTTGGTGGCTGTGGGGCACTTACTAGCAATATGATCGGTAAGTCCACAGTGATAACATTTCCTATAACTAAAAGTAGTTCTAGGACCATTTGAATGCTGAGCTTTTAATTTCAAATTAGAAGTGCCAGCACCAAGTAAACTATTGTCTTTAGAAATGGGACGAACATTCAGTTCTTTAGATTTCTTACCAAGGACATCCAATCTGAGTCTAGGAGTAGATCGCTGAATAAATCCAGATATCTGCTTCCTTGATCCAGAGGGATGAGCCACTGAAGCTTTAGAAGCATTCAGCTTTGGTACTAAGGTACCCTTCTGAGGATTCTGGTAAATAACAATTCCTTTACCTTTGTCTTTAAAGACAGAGGTAGGTTTTGAATAAACCATTTTCTCCTTGCCTTTTGAGGAGGTAGGAGTTTCCTCAGGGATTGGTGTAACGGACGAGGAGCATTGAGAAGATGAAGTATCAGCGACTGAGGATACGAGCGTTCCAAATTTAAGCATTGAACGCTCAGTGGTTGGTTTTGGAGTTTCATATTTGTAACCCAAACCACGTTTATCACTCAGGGGAATCTGAGACTTTATTATCTCAGTGATCTTTGTTGAAGAATTACACCATCCTTCAACAGTAGCTTTTTCAGCCTTTAATGCAGCGATAGCTTCTGCTCGTTCGATTTTGACTAGCTGATTTAAATATACTTGATCTTTAAAATCTTCTTCAATTTTAGAAAGCTTTTCTATTTGAAGGTGGCAGTTTTTAAGCTTTTCAGCGAGATCAAGATTTTGGTTTTCAACCACAGTTTTGCCGTTCATGGCTTCGTATAAACTTCTAGTCAAGAGATCGATCTTACGGAGACTATCAGCTTCATCAATATTTGCAATATTGGTAAAGAAAGAAGGTGATACCTGAATAGCAGATGTTGAAGTGGAGGGAATGTCTGAACTTTCTTCCTCTTCTTCAATCTTGGCCATAAGATATAAATTTGCTTCATCATCTTCAGAGTCAGATGATGATGCTTCTTCATCAGAAGCAGCCCAATCATAGTCAGCCATCAGGCCTTTATTCTTCTTCTTAAAGCTTTTCAGCTTTGCATATTTTTCTTTCAGCTTTGAGTATTTGTCATCTTTATTCCTTGGAACAAAGGGTTTCTTTGTAAAAGCTGAGGGTCTAGAAACTTTCTTTGACCTGCACTCGTTAGCGAAATGTCCTGTCTTTTCGCAGTTAAAACAAGTAGCAGTAGCCTTATCAACAAACGCTGATGATCTAGGCTTGTCAGTTATGGAAAGAGGTTTGTTCTTTCTAAACATTTTCTTTTTGGCAAATCTCCTGAACTTCTTAGTTAGGAGAGCCAAAGATTCATCATTATCTGAATAATCAGAATCTGATGACCTTTCAGAGTTACTTTCTAACTCAGTGATAGTGACCGAGGGTCGCTGAGTAGAAGGTTCCTCTGAGATTAAAGCAACATGGGTGCTTTTGGAATCTTTTACAAGATTCTTCTTAAGATGGCTCGATTGCTCATGATTCAGCAACGTGCCATATAAGGTTGAAAGGGTCATTGATTTTAGACCCTTTGACAGCTTGAGACACAAAGAATAATTGTCCCAGCTTTCAGGTAAACATTCTAGAAACTTTGTCAGCACTTCAAAGTTAGAATATTCCTTACCAACAGTTTTCAGATCTATAATTAAACAATTAAAACGTTGGTGAACTTCAGAGAGAGTTTCATTCTTACCAGAAATGAAGCTTTCGTATTGTCTTACCAGGTTGATCTTTCTTGAGTCCTGGACTTCAGACGTTCCTTCATACTGAACACATATTGTGTCCCACATGGCCTTTGATGTTTTCAGATTCATGACGGAATGGTAGACTTCGTCAGGAAGAGCCATGGATAGTATGTATCTGGCTTTTGTATCTATAGCCACTTTCTTCTTATCTTCGTCAGTCCATTGAAAGATTTCCTTAGGTACCAGCCTTTCTGGAATAGCAGGTCTATTCTCAGCGGCTGGAACAGCAACATCAATTCTTACAGGGATGAATGGACCATTTTCTAGATAGTAAGGCATAGTAGGGTCTACACCTTCTAAGAAGAGTGTCTTCCTATTTTTCCATAAGTTGAAGTTATCTTTGAAAAATCTATGGGGTTTAGCAAGAGAACCATTGTCTATATAATTTGTGTTTGTGTTGGTGGCCATTTTCAGATAATAGCAAGGAAGAGAAATATCTTAGATTAGATCTTGTTTATGAGATTAAACAAATCCGCTCTGATACCACTTGTTGGTCCCGAAGGCCTATACAAGTTTGTAGAAGGGGGGGGGGGGGGGGGTGAATACAAACACACAAATTTTACTTTTCTAAATTGTTTATCGATAAATCATTAACAATTTACAGCTTGTTGCGGAAACAAGATTAAGGATAAACCTAAATCTAAACAAGTTGGAACACTAAGGTTTCTTGCACTAAGAGAGATAAGGAAATTACTAATAATAACCTATCTTGAGATAAGAGATTGAACTTGTCCAGAGTTAGCAAGTTACTTCAAATGAAGTGGGTTCATCTCTTTATATACTGCATGCATTTAATGCAAGTCAGTATACATTTTACACGTGTCATCAGCTGGTTGGTTGCATGTCATTGACCTTTGTTGACAACCTTAGTAGCCGCATGGATGAACAGTGTAGTATTAGAGTGGTTGTACGATTTCAGACAGTCGGAGGTTCTTTTCTGACATTTCGTACGGAGTCGTGCAAGGGAGGTTAAGACAAAAGTACTTTGTACGGAGGACTTCATGATCAGCTTTCGTTGATTCAGCGATCTATCATTTCATATCAGCGAATGATAGAGTTCAGCGATAGCTGAAGTCTTGTACTTGATACTTCACGTTGAGTGGACAAATCTGATTCTTCGCTGATCCGCATCAGTTCATTAGGAGACTTGTCGCTGGTTCTTGAGCTTGATCTTCGACTTCAGCGTAGAACCTTTGTTGACGTGAAACTTGTCTTCAGGGATCATAAGTAAACAACTAACTTATCAGCGATCATCATAATGACTGAACAGACTCAGTATTAATGGTGAACAGTTTCGCTGAATGTTTAATTTAAAGACCGAGAGTTCCTATCAGCGGTACTGTAAGATCTTAGTACTTATCAGCGATAGTGAAACTCTGATACATATTGTTTACTTACAATTTTCACTAAGTATATAAGAGAGGGTCATTATCAAATCAATGAGGGTTTGGATCAACAGTCTGTGTGTAAAATTTCATCGATTTAGGTTTTCATGTTAGAAATTCATGATCAATTTCATGTTAGTATATATTTTTGATGGTCAGTGTGTGGATTTTGTACTCAAAATATGCGTTTTTAAATCGATTTCCAATCTGAGTATGTCTTTTGGATGTTGCGAGAAGTTTCAAACAAAAAGCTTGTTTTTGAAACTGGAAATGTGTTTAGGATAGAACTCGCATTGTTATTGAGAGTCAAGAACTCATATCCTTTGGGTTACGAGTTCTTCAAAACTCGCATTATTCTTAAATGTCCAACATTTCGCATCCTTCGGGTTACGAGTTCTTCAAACTCGCATATGCTTAATGCTTAAACTTCAAAACTCACATTCGTATGTTGCGAGTTCCTCTAAATTCGCATCCTTCATATTGCGAGTTCTTCAAAACTCGTATCCTTTTGTTGCGACTTCTTCAGAACTCGCATCCTTCTTAATGCGAGAAGTCAAGAACTCGCATCCTTCTTCATGCGAGTTCCTTGGTTTGTTTCATGTGTGTTGCGAGTTTCCTCTGTGTTCATGTTGGTTGCGAGTTGTTATGTGTCAGTGTGTTGCGAGTTCTATACTTAGTGTTTTTCAGTTTTTTTTTCAAAAAGTGATTTTTGCCAAAATTAACCGTTTCAGAACTGTTTTTCAAAACAACAGTTCACATGGCAGAAAATCAGGAGGAACAAAGCAGAGTTCAGGGTTTTGGTGAAAATATACCAATTATCCCTGTAGCAACACAGAAGTTCCACTTCCATCCACACGATCAGTTCAACCATCTGTAAATGAAGGAAATCCAGATCACACCATAATTCTTCCACGTGACTATGTGGAAATCAAGGCCAACAATCACCATGTTGACTTCGATCACATCAACATTTATCCGATCATCAAAGAAATCCTAAAGAATCACCCGTTGGCATATGCATTGACTCATACAGTTAATGTACCTATGCTGTACCTTCAACAAGCCTGGAAGACTATTACACTCACCATGGAGAACCGAAGGCCAGTCTTTCTGATACAGATTGATGAGTACATTACGAAGTTGGATTTTCACCGACTAAGGCTAGTTTTGAAGCTACCTGGGACTGACTCCAGACCTGGGAAGACATCATTTGATTCGTATACAACGGAAGCTGAAGTATTTGAAGGCATAAAGGCTATGGGATACATTGGCGAACTGAATCAAATCAAAGACTCCAACAAAGGAAATCTGTCGCCTTTGTATTACACGATCTTCTCTGTGATCAACAGGTGCCTAACTTCAAAGCATTCGGGAATCGACAATGCAAGTCTGAGTATTCTAAAGCTATTTCACACGGTAGTGTATGATCTACATGTAGATTATGCAGCTATCTTTTGGAATGAGCTCCAACAACGGCTAGAAGATAGAGAAAAGAAAGAAAGAGCTGAATTTGAAACTGAACGAAAATCTTTTGAAATTAAAAGTTATGAGCTTTCCCTGAAAATCTCGGAATTAGAAAATCCTTTGGAGAAAGAAAGAAGGGTTTTTGCGGAAAAGAAAGATCTCTTTGAAAAAGAAAACAAAAATCTTAAAAAGGAAAATATGGAAAATTTCAAAGAGATTACTGATAAAGGAAAGTTTTTGGAAAAAGATTTTGAATCGGAACGAAAATATTTTGAAGATGCGATTCTTAATCTTACAAGAAAATTATCTGGTTTATCAGCAGATATTATGAAGGATCAATTGATAAAATCTGATCTCCAAAAGAAATATGATTGAATTTTTAAGGAGAAAATTGTTTTGATCAACAAAGTCAAAGAACTTGAAGAAATAATTTTTAAAGTTGATGTTTCAAAGCAAGCAAGTCCTGAATCAATTATTCAGACTCCGCTTGTAGATTCAAATGATTCTGAATGTTCTTTCAAAACTGCTTCAAGTTCAAGTTTTAAAAATTTTTCCTCTAAACAAATTAATAGATCAAATGATTTCTCAATAGATCAGATTTTGTCTTCTAATGTTTTCTATAATCCTCTGTTTGATAAATCAGATGATGATCTAAAAGTGCCTAAAGTTAATACTTCCAATCATAAAGAAGTTCCAGTCTTCAAGAAGGTGAAGATGGAATGGAGAGTTAAAGGCACAATAATTCCAAAGAAAGATGTGCCAAAATCATTTTCTTCCACATCAAAGATCAAAAAGAACAATGCTCCGAAAGGTAAATCTTCTGTTCCACCTAATCATGTTCATTCTGCAAATCATTTAATTAGGTTGGCACATAAGAAATTGTTGTTCCTACTGTGGATCAAATGATTTTGTGCATAAAAATTATGCTTCTTATTGGTACGGTACATAAAGAGTTTCTTCTAAGAAATCCACACCTACCACACTAGGACCCAAGTATCGTTGGGTACCAAAATCTGCTTAATCTGTTTTGCAGGTTCATCATGTGTAGTGCTGATTTGGAAACATATATCACACACATGACTAAAAAACAGAAGAGAAGCGGTGCAATTTTTTGAAGAGTACATGTGCCATTAAGGGGGATGAACGACTATGGTTTCTAAACATCTTAGTATAGGACTCGTACTTCAATGATTTTGACTTCTGATCATATCAGATCAGGACTCGTTCTTCAACGACTATGACTTCTGAATTTACTTCAATCCTGGTAATTCAGAACTCGCTTTAATGATTAAGGATATTTTGATCCAAGTCTTGTTATTTGTGCATATTTTGTCAAATAAAGATCTTTTGCACATGTTAAGGGGGAGCTTATATGGTTTTTAAATCATTCTATCATAATTTGAGGGGGAGCTCAAACATTTCCGACTGTACGTATCTTCTAATCTTAATCTCCGATTGTTTGAAAGAAGAACGACTTTCAAGCATGAAAAACGTTTTCTTAAATGTTCAAACCACTTCTCTAATTGAAACATATTTTTTAATTTTAGAAGTGTGATTTTAAATGTTTTTCATATATATATATATATATATATATCGGATTATCGTAACATCAATTTCTGACCGTGTGTTTCCAAAAGATTAATACTTGTGTATTATCTTTTCTATACTTTCAAGTATTCATACACACCGGTACAACTTCATATTGACTTTGTTATTACCATGTCTCAAAATGAAACAATTTTTCGATGCTAATACTCCCGTTTGTATTCCAAATTTGTTGAGCATCATATATTTTTTTCAGCGTAAAAACTTAAACGTTTCATTCAAAGATTGTTTCTATTTGTTCATATAAACAAATTTCAATTCTTTGATACCCTATCCTTTTATGATCATCATTCATAATATTTGATCTGATTGATACATTGTCAGATTCTCAAACAAGTCCTTCGAATTCATTTCATTCATTCATTATTCTTGTTTTGAGAATTCTTCAAAGTTCAAATGCTCAAATATTTCATGATATTATTGAGGAGCATACATTCTGATGGCAATGTTAATCAATTGCCGATATTGATATTTGTTCAAGCTAAACTGTTGAACAACACATTATTTTAGGACAAAATTTCATGGGATCAGTGTGAGATTATTAAACTTCTATGGATTCACGTTAACCAGTGTTTCCTACCCAAGAAGTTATCCTTGAATGATTGAGGGGTGAGGGGTCTACATCAAAGAGTGGGGGAGATAACTCATCCGGTTGAGTATCTCATTGTGCTGAGGTAAAATGTAAATGAGAGTTTGGGTAGAAGTGAGCGGATTAAAAATAGAAAGAGGGTGTGAGAACAGAGTTAAAAGAATAAGAGAACTCTGCACCAACCTTTTTCTGAGCCGGGAAGCCACATTACTGATTGGTTCACATTCTTTGGTGACCATCATTGAAACAGGCAGTTAGCCCATGCCAACTATTGCATTTAACCCCACCAGCTACTCATTTCTTTCTTAACAAAGGAATGTTTCATTTTTCTTGGGGACGCAACATATAATCTATCTAATATTCATTCGGAAGGTTTGGATATTGAAAAAGAAGGAAGTTTGCCCCACCTTCGCTCTTCATTCATGCACATTGAGTCCGTGGAAAATTGTTGCGGTCTCAACAGTTTACACGCTTTGAGCCTATATTATTCAAGCATATGTTGCTTTATTCTTTCTATACATGCACGTACATACAAGTAATATGTTTTCTTGTCATAACATTCATAGAAATTCCTTAGTGTTTTTCGATGATTGAATGGAAGCCCTGGGGGAGTGAACATCAAAAAGCTCCTTTACAAAGTACATCCGTTGTACTAAGTGGCTCCGTGCTACTTACATGCATTTTAACTGATTCATCCGTTGTTTCAGGGTTACCACATTCTTTTGTATGAATTTAAAAAGATTCAGATAAATTCTTTTGGAATTGACGGTTTATCAGATCAAAAAGGAGGAGAATGTTACTTGTGGTGAACAAAGTGCGTGCTGGAATTGATAAGGTTTTGATGATCATGATGCTCACAATCATCAAAAAGGGGGAGAAACAGTATATTGAAGAACAGGGGGAGACCTAATACCCTGAAGAAAAAGGAAGATTTATGTCAATGAAAGATTAAGGGGGATAAATGATTTGTCAGAGTCAACAAGATGTTCCGAGTTGTTTCGAGAAAGTTCGTTGAAAGAAGACAATTCAAGGTCAAAGTGATGAAGATACAAGATACAAGAAATCATTCAAAGTTTGAGTTCAAAGCTTCAAAGTTTTCAAAGCTTCAAAGTTCAAAGCTTCAAAGTTTTCAAAGCTTCAAAGTTCAAAGCTTCAAAGTTTTCAAAGCTTCAAAGTTCAAAGCTACAAAGTTCAAAGCTGCAAAGATCTGAAATTCGCGTTCAAGACTTGATGAATATTTGTTGAAGATTACATTTAAAGAAGATTGACTTTACATTGTGAAAGATAAAGACTTTTCAAGTTTGATTGAAGATTCTTCTAAGATGAAAGTTTGAAGACTGACAAAGCATCGAAGTTCAACGTGAACTTGTGAAGTTTCAACTGCTTGTAGATTGTTAGAGCTTCAAAGTTTAAAGCGGCCAGAGTTAAAGTTTTGAAGATCAAGTGTTGAAGACTGCTGCTATATTTTTTTTAAATCTTGAATCCAAAGGGGGAGAATGTTAGAGCATTATTGTATTCAAGATTTATTGTAAAGTCTTGTAATAGTCAAACTTTGTAAAGTCAATGTAAAAGTCAAAGTAGTTAAAGTCAAAGTAGTCTAATTAGAAAGTCAATGTAATTAGAGATTTATACCTTGTAATGTCTAGGTATAAATAGGTTTTAGTCTTGCTTAGTTGTTAAGCAAGTCATTAGAGAGATCATAATTGTAATATCTTAGAGAGAGTTTTAGAGAGAGAATCTAGAGAGAGAAAGTTTCACATTCATATGTAAAACTCTAGATTCTTGAAGATCAATGGATGATTTGTTGTTTACCTAATAGATCTGGTGTTAACAGTTGTAACGATTTGGTAAGTAGTTGGATTCTCAACTCAGTCTCCCAAGACATCCGTCCGAGTATCATGTATGCTGACACTACATCGCAGATTTGGCTCAATCTAAAGGATCGTTTCTCTCAATCAAATGCTCCTAAAATCTATCAACTAAGACTATCCATCACTGCCTTGAAGTAAGAAGGCATGTTTGTTTCATCTTATTTCACATAACTAAAGTCACTATGGGATGAACTCACATTCATCCTTTCTATTTCTCCATGTAAATGCGGAAATGCCAAAAGCATTATTGATCAACAACACCAAGATCGTGCTATGGAATTTATGCAAGGACTTCATGAAAATTTCTCGGCAATTCATAGCCAAATCCTCTTGATGGAACCTTTTCCATCTGTTCAATGGGTCTATAATATGGTTGGTCAAAATGAGAAACAACAAAAAATAAATGTTCGGTCATATTCGACCATCGACTCGGCTGCTCTTTAAGCCTTTAAAACTATAAATCGCCATCCTGGAAAACGACAACGTCCTTTTTGTAACCATTGCAATAAGCATGGACACTCTCTCGCAACATGCTACCAGATTCATGGATATCCAGACAAGCAAAATAAAAAAATCAGTCTCACATGTGACTCTTACCGCTGCTACTCCACCACCACTAACATCTGATCAGTACAACAAAATCCTAGCACTCTTGTCTAGAGGGAACCTGATGGACCATCCGCTTATCTAGAAGGTACTATTTTAACTTGTTTTTCTCCTTGTTGGATTATTGATTCTGGATAATCAAATCACACCTGCACATCCTCGTCTTTATTTTCTTCATATGTACCTGTTTAAAATACTTTATCAGTTCAATTACCCGATGGTTCTCAGGCGCTTGTAACTCACACAGGCACCGTCATTATTCTCCGTCACTCATACTACGAAATGTCTTTTATATCCCCTCTTTTAAATTAAATTTACTCTCAATCTCACAATTAACGAAGTCAAGTAATTGTGAAATCATTTTTTCTCCTGTTGCTTGTTCCTTCCAAGACCGAGCAACAAAGGTGATGATTGGTCGGGGTAGTGTTCGACATGGGCTTTATTATCTTGCTGCTCCCACATATTTAAATTTTGTCTTTTTATTCCACACTTGTAATAAGTTTGATGTATGGCACGCTAGGCTTGGCCATCCATCAAAAGCTCGTTTTCAATTTCTTATTAGGAATTTTCCAAGTATTACTACTTCTAATGATTTCCTTTGTGATGTATGTCCACGGGCTAAACAATCAAGACTTTCTTTTCCTCAACGAACTACATGTTCTTCTCATTGTTTTGAATTAATTCATGTTGATATATGAGGTGCTTTTTCCATACCATCACATAATGGTTCTCGTTTTTTCTTAACTATTGTCGATGATTATTCCCTCTGCACATGGATATTGATAGGGTTAATTTGTTAACCCTATTTCAGTCATTTTTAGTAGTTTTTCTCTTGTTTTATTTGCCCAAAGTCCACAATTGAGTCATTTTTATTATCTTTTTAGCGTTTTCTGTGTTTTAAGTGTTAATCATGACTTAATGATGTTTTGTGTGTTTTTGGATCTCATTTGGGCCTTATTTGATTTATTTCATATTTGGACTGAATGGTACTGCAACGGAGCTATAAGATTAAGTGCTGCAGGAGTGCTGAAGGATCGCACAACTGGGCCGTTTTGAACATCTTTGGGCCGAAGCCTCTTTTGAAGACCATGTGCCGGATTAAGCTTCTGCTGGAAGCTGGAAGTACAAATGACAGCAGTTTCTGACTACTTAGGCCCCAAGAAATTCTCTTATAAATAGGAATGGATTGTTAGCTTTAAAAAAACATTTCTTGCTACCTTCTAATTTTTGCTACTTATTATCTCTTTAGTATTTCTCTCAACAATTAAGTCTTTTGGGTTAAGATTTCTCTTTTATTTTGTATGCTATGAAGTAAGCTCTCGGTTCTCAAGATTTATATAATCATTTTCGAAGTAATAATATTTCGCAAGTTCAAGATCGTTTTCTCAAATCATCTTTATTTTCTCGGTTACTTATTTGGGTTTTTTCAAGGCTCTTAATTTTAGTTTGGACTTCCATCCTTCTAAAGTTCGAAGTCTTTGTTCATTTAAGTTAACAATTCACTTTTTACTCTTTTTCAAAGAAGTAGTTTTGTGACGTAACTTGTGCGACACGTTTTCATAGCTTGGCACCCAAGTTACCACATTAATCCAGTAGCACTATTCTTAGTTTTCTCTCATTTCCATTAGTTGTTAGATCTTTACATTTATGCACTTTACATTCCCTTGCATTTAATTTCTGTTATTTAAACTTCAGTATTTACTTTATGTCTTCATTTTCTTGTTATTAAAATTCATGTACTTTAATTTCCGTCTTTCCATTTCTGTAATTTACATTCTTGAAATTTCCTTTCAGTACTTTCCATTTATGTCATTTACATTTCTTACATCATTCGAAAGAAGAATCCAAGCTATGATGGGCTAATCGCCTGAGCTTAGGGTGTAAGGCAAAGTTTAGATGTAAAACCTGTGTAAAAGTAAAGAGGTGTATTGAAAATAACATTGTATCTAACTATTTATTTCAGGTAATTGATCTTTCATTGAAGATTACTTATAAGTAACCGACAACTAATTTTATGTATGAAAATGCATTAACATTCAGTGTTAAGGTAAAGATTAATTATTTGAGGTAATAAGAGAAGACTAATAAATAGTTTTAATACCTGACAAGTATTATACTCTTACGGTGTAGGATGGTAACACTGTGTTGTGCTAGGATTCACGAGGTCTAACATAATTGATATCGTATCGATAGCATGTCAACCAGTGTGTACTCTTGGGAGGCCGTTTGAACCGATAGTTAGTACTGTGGCAGTCCTATAGCACTTGATGCTACAGGACTGGCCGGATGTTATACTATCTATTTACTAGATCACTTGTTTTCATCTTTATGGAGCTTTGCACCCTGTGCTTCTTCTCTAGAATTGATTTTTAGTTGATAACTCAAACAAACCATCCAACCAATCTATTTTCGAATTCCCCATCTGAAGTCGGTTTTTAAAGACTGGAATTTTGAAAAACTTTAACAAGTTTTCCCTGTGGATCGATATCTGGTACTTTTACCATTATTACTTGTTAAGACACAATAGTAGATTAAGGTGTATACTTGCGCTAAGATCTATTTAAGTGAATCTCATTGGTTGCATAAATGTGCTAAAAAATGTTACATGGGACAGGTTTCTATAAATGGCAGAAAAATTTCTAAAAAAATATTTTCCACCCACGAGGAATGCTAAGTCCAGAAATGAAATCTGTACTTTTAGACAAATGGACAATGAAGCAGTTCCTGATGCATGGGACAGGTTTAAAGAGCTGTTGAGAAAATGCCGTCACCATGGCATTCCGTACTACATTCAGCTAGAGACATTTTACAGTGGTCTAGATATCACTGCTAAGCAAATGCTTGATGCTACTGCAAACGGATCTTTCACAGCTTGTACCTACAATGAAGGATATGAAATTCTTGAAAAGATATCTAACAACAATGGACAGTGGTCTGATCCACGTGCACTGCCACTTAAGAAAACAACAGGGATACCAGATTCTGATGCTTATTCAACATTAACTGCACAATTGGCCAATATGGCTACTCTAATTCAAAATCTAGCCACACCTGTGCAGGCTAATGCTGCTACAGCTATCCTTGGTGTTTTGCCAGTACAGTGCACCTTTTGTGGAGATGGACACTCTTTTGAAAATTGTCCAAGCAAACTAGAGCAAGTAAACTATGTTCACAACAACAACAAAGGAGGACCTTTCTCTCAAACTTACAACCCTGAGTGGAGGAATCATCCTAATTTTTCTTGGCATAGTCCTGCTCTCAACCCACCATCACAAAGGCCATATGGACACTCCAACTCTCAAGGAGAATCCAACTTTCAACAAAGAAACCAACATAACCAGCAGTCTAATTTCCAGACTCAAAATTGCCCACCTTCTTTTCGAAACAACAAGCCCAATCAACAGGCTGAATCATCTACTTCTTTGGAAGCTATGATGACAGGGTTCATGACCCAAACTCAATTACCCAAACTCAGGCCTCAACTAAAAATATTGAAACTCAAATGGGGAAAATGGCTTTGGAAATGAAGAAAAGACCTGTACGAACTCTTCCTAGTGATACTGAAATACCACATAGGTCTGGAAAAGAACAGGTTAAAGTTGTGACTTTAAGAAGTGGAAGGCCTTTAGAAGAAAATCCCAGAAAAGAACAAACAGACAAAGCAGAGCCAGAAAAGAAAAATACAAGACCAGATTCTGCTGCTACATTACCTATAGACCTGTCCTGTAGTACTAATGGGGACCAAATCTAGTGATAAGCCTGTTGATATTGCCATCATTCCTAGCAAATCAGATTATCCTTTGCTATTCCCTGATGAACCTAAGCAAGTCCATAATTCCAAAGAAAGTACCGTAGTGATGTGTCACACTCTGGTGGCAGTCCTACAGCACCTTGTAGGACTGAAGTGGCACCAACTGTGAAACCCATACAAACACCTCTCCTTCATAAGATTGACCCCTCTAGTTCTGTCACTCTTTACATTCCCTACCCTCAAAGGTTAAAGAATAATAAGGAAGAAGTTCAATTTAAAAAGTTTGTTGATGTTTTTCAGCAGTTGCACATAAACATACCTTTGGTTGAAGCCATAGAGCATATGCCAAATTATGCAAAGTTTCTAAAAGACATTTTAAGCAAAAATAAAAAGTTGACTGAATATGAGACAGTAGCTCTGACTGAAGGATGTAGTGCTTTGTTGTCCAGTAAAATTCCCCCTAAAATGAAAGATCCTGGATGTTTCACAATTCCATGTTCTATAGGAGGAAAGAAAGTAGGAAAATCCCTTTGTGACTTAGGTGCTAGTGTGAACCTTATTCCCCTATCCATTTTCAACACCTTAGGCATAGGTGAAGCTAGACCTACCACTGTTTCCCTACAATTGGCTAATAAGACCATAGCCTAGCCTAATGGAAAAATTGAGGATGTCCTAGTCCAAGTTGATAAGTTTATCTTTCCAGCTGACTTTATCATCCTGGACTTTGAAGCTGACAAAGATATCCCCATCCTCTTAGGTAGAACTTTCCTAGCAACAGGAAGAATATTGATAGATGTTGTTGATCCAAACCCTCAGTGATTTGATAATGACCCTCTCTTATACTTAGTGAAAATTGTAAGTAAACAATATGTATCAGAGTTTCACTATCGCTGATAAGTACTACGATCTTACAGTACCGCTGATAGGAATTCTCGCTCTTTAAATTAAACATTCAGCCAACACTGTTCACCATTAATGCTCTGAGTCTGTTCAGTCATTATGATGATCGCTGATAAGTTAGTTGTTTACTTATGATCCCTGAAGACAAGTTTCACGTCAACAAAGGTTCTACGCTGAAGTCGAAGATCAAGCTCAAGAACCAGCGACAAGTCTCCTAATGAACTGATGCGGATCAACGAAGACTCAGATTTGTCCACTCAACGTGAAGTATCAATTACAAGACTTCAACTATCGCTGAACTTTATCATTCGCTGAATAAAAAATGATAATGCTCTGAATCAACGAAAGCTGATCATGAAGTCCTCCGTACAAAGTACCTTTGTCTTAACCCCCCTTGCACGACTCCGTACGAAATGTCAGAAAAGAACCTCCGACTGTCTAAAATCGTACAACCACTCTGATACTACACTGTTCATCCATGCGGCTACTAAGGTTGTCAACCAAGGTCAATGACATGCAACCAACCAGCTGATGACATGTGTAAAGTGTATACTGACTTGCATTAAATGCATGCAGTATATAAAGAGATGAACCCACTTCATTTGAAGTAAGTTGCTAACTCTGGACAAGTTCAATCTCTTATCTCAAGATAGGTTATTATTAGTAATTTCTTTATCTCTCTTAGTGCAAGAAACCTTAGTGTTCCAACTTGTTTATATTTAGGTTTATCCTTAATCTTGTTTCCGCAACAAGCTGTAAATTGTTAATGATTTATCAATAAACAATTTAGAAAAGTAAAATATGTGTGTTTGTATTCAACCCCCCCCTTCTACAAACTTGTATAGGCCTTCGGGACCAACAAGTGGTATCAGAGCGGATTTGTTTAATCTCATAAACAAGATCTAATCTAAGATATTTCTCTTCCTTGCTATTATCTGAAAATGGCCACCAACACAAACACAAATTATATAGACAATGGTTCTCTTGCTAAACCCCCTAGATTTTCCAAAGATAACTTCAACTTATGGAAAAATAGGATGACACTCTTCTTAGAAGGTGTAGACCCTACTATGCCTTACTATCTCGAGAATGGTCTATTCATCCCTGTAAGAATTGATGTTGCTGTTCCAGCCGCTGAGAATAGACCTGCTATTCCAGAAAGGCTGGTACCTAAGGAAATCTTTCAATGGACTGACGGAGATAAGAAGAAAGTGGCTATAGATACAAAAGCCAGATCCATACTATCCATGGCTCTTCCTGACGAAGTCTACCATTCCGTTATGAATCTGAAAACATCAAAAGCCACGTGGGACACAATATGTGTTCAGTATGAAGGAACGTCTGAAGTCCAGGACTCAAGAAAGATCAACCTGGTAAGACAATACGAAAGCTTCATTTCTGGTAAGAATGAATCTCTCTCTGAAGTTCACCAACATTTTAATTGTTTAATTATAGATCTGAAAACTGTTGGTAAGGAATATTCTAACTTTGAAGTACTGACAAAGTTTCTAGAATGTTTACCTGAAAGCTGGGACAATTATGCTATGTGTCTCAAGCTGTCAAAGGATATAAAATCAATGACCCTTTCAACCTTATATGGCACGTTACTGAATCATGAGCAATCGAGCCATCTTAAGAAGAATCTCGTAAAAGATTTCAAAAGCACCCTTGTTGCTTTAATCTCAGAGGAACCTTCTACTCAGCGACCCTCGGTCACTATCACTGAGTTAGAAAGTAACTCTGAAAGGTCATCAGATTCTGATTATTCAGATGATGATGAATCTTTGGCTCTCCTAACTAAGAAGTTCAGGAGATTTGCCAAAAAGAAAATGTTTAGAAAGAACAAACCTCTTTCCATAACTGACAAGCCTAGATCATCAGCTTTTGTTGATAAGGCTACTGCTACTTGTTTTAACTGCGAAAAGACAGGACATTTCGCTAACGAGTGCGGGTCTAAGAAAGTTTCTAGACCCTCAGCTTTTACAAAGAAATCCTTTGTTCCAAGAAATAAAGATGACAAATATTCAAAGCTGAAAGAAAAATATGCTAAGCTGAAAAGCTTTAAGAAGAAGAATAAAGGCCTGATGGCTAACTATGATTGGGCTGCTTCTGATGAAGAAGCATCATCATCAGACTCTGAAGATGATGAAGCAAATCTATGTATTATGGCCAAGATTGAAGAAGAGGAAGAAAGTTCAGACATTCCCTCCACTTCAACTTCTGCTATTCAGGTATCACCTTCTTTCTTTACCAATATTGCAAATATTGATGAAGCTGATAGTCTCCGTAAGATCGATCTCTTGACTAGAAGTTTATACGAAGCCATGAACGGCAAAACTGTGGTTGAAAACCAAAACCTTGATCTCGCTGAAAAGCTTAAAAACTGCCACCTTCAAATAGAAAAGCTTTCTAAAATTGAAGAAGATTTTAAAGATCAAGTATATTTAAATCAGCTAGTCAAAATCGAACGAGCAGAAGCTATCGCTGCGTTAAAAGCTAAAAAAGCTACTGTTGAAGGATGGTGTAATTCTTCAACAAAGATCACTGAGATAATAAAGTCTCAGATTCCCCTGAGTGATAAACGTGGTTTGGGTTACAAATATGATACTCCAAAACCAACCACTGAGCGTTCAATGCTTAAATTTGGAACGTTCGTATCCTCAGTCGCTGATACTTCGTCCTCTCAGTGCTCCTCGTCCATTACACCAATCCCTGAGGAAACTCCTACCTCCTCAAAAGGCAAGGAGAAAATGGTTTATTCAAAACCTACCTCTGTCTCTAAAGACAAAGGTAAAGGAATTGTTATTTACCAGAATCCTCAGAAGGGTACCTTAGTACCAAAGCTGAATGCTTCTAAAGCTTCAGTGGCTCATTCCTCTGGATCATGGAAGCAGATCTCTGGATCTATTCAGCGATCTACTCCTAGACTCAGAGTGGATGTCCTTGGTAAGAAATCTGAAGAACTGAATGTTCGTCCCATTTCTAAAGCCAATAGTTTACTTGGTGCTGGCACTTCTAATTCGAAATCAAAAGCCCAGCATCCAAATGGTCCTAGAACTATTTTTAGTTATAGGAAATGTTATCACTGTGGACTTACCGATCATATTGCTAGTAAGTGTGCCACAGCCACCAAAGCTGAAAAGATAGCTAAGGTGAAGATTGCCCCCAAGGCAAAGAAGACCAACCCTGGTGCAAATTAGATCAAGGTGAATCCTACCACTGAAGTTAAGAAATTAACCAAAGTGAAGAAAGACAAAGCTGAATCTTCAAATGCTGCGAAGACTGCTGAATCTTCCATTCCAACTACTTCCACTGACAAATGTGTATACATGGTCAAGTGGGTACCCAAGAAAAACTAATCTTCCTTTGTATTGTAGGTTAAGAAGGGTATCTGGTATCTCGATAGCGGATGCTCTAGACACATGACTGGAAAGAAAAGCCTGCTCGCTGAATACAAGGAAGAGAAGGGTCCCGAGGGTATGGTGTACTTTCAAATGGTACAACCTCCTTCAGAAGAGTCGCATATGTTGAAGGGCTGAAGCATAATCTTCTAAGCATCAGTCAGCTTTGCGACATGGATAACAAAGTAATCTTTACAAAGGAATCCTGCTTTGTCGCTGACAAAAAGGAGAAGATAGCTCTCAGCGGTTATCGTTTGGAAAATGTTTATGTAATAAACATGGACTCAACAACCACTGAGAACTCCTGTTTCTTCTCAAAGGCCTCATCTAATGTCAACTGGCTATGGCATAAGATGCTATCTCATCTAAATTTCAAGACACTGAACACTCTTTCTTCAAAAGAGTTAGTCAGTGGTCTACCTCAGCACTCATACGCCAAAGAGTCTTTATGTTCAGCGTGTGAAAAAGGGAAGAAGACCAAAGCAAGCTTTAAATCAAAGCAAGCTTTAAATCAAAGCAAGTTTCTTCAGTGTCATCTCCTCTACAACTACTCCATATGGATTTATTTGGCCCTGTTAACAAACAATCCATCGCTGGAAAGAAATATACGCTGGTCATAGTTGATGAATTCTCTCGCTTCACTTGGGTAATGTTTCTCCGTTCTAAGAGTGACACCCCTGAAGAACTCATCACCTTTGTTCGGAAGATGGAAACCCTGAACAATCTGACCGTTCGCTCAATAAGGAGTGATCATGGGACTGAATTCAAAAACAGTTCTCTTGATTCCTTCCTTGAGAGTAAGGGTATTTCTCACAACTTCTCTTCAGTGAGAACACCGCAACAAAATGGAGTCGCTGAAAGAAGAAATAGAACAATTATTGAAGCTGCACGTTCAATGCTCAGCGATTCTCACCTGCCTACTCAGTTTTGGGCAGAAGCTGTCAACACTGCTTGTTTTACGCAAAACAGGTCGCTGATAGTTAAAAGATTCAAAAAGACAGCCTATGAACTCTTTCATGGGAGAAAGCCTTCAATCAGCTTTCTTCACATCTTTGGATGTCAGTGTTTCATACTGAACAACAGAGATGCTCTTGGAAAGTTTGATCCTAAGGCTGATGATGGAATCTTTCTTGGATACTCCTCAGTTTCCAAAGCCTTCAGAGTCTTCAATAGTAGAAGACAAACTGTAGAAGAAACTATTCACGTCACGTTTGACGAATCCCGTTCAACGAACTCTAAACCATCCGCTGATACTGAAGAACTGAATCAATGGATGTTTTCTCATCTTGGTGATTCAGAAGATATTCCCACTCCTCATGCTCATCCAGTAGAAGATGATAGTCCTCCTATCATTCCAAACATGCAGAATAGTGAAGCTGAAACATCATGGGTCTCAGTTGTTCCTATAAACACTATACCTACCGCTGAACCAAATTCCTCAGACATTCCATCTATCTCTCAGCAATCAGTAAATGAAATGACAAATGCAAGTATTCCTCTCTTAACTGAAACTCCAGAAGTAGCTGAAGCCTCATCTTCAGCTCCTCCAGTTCAAGATGAGTCAGCGACTTATGCTCCGGCTCAACGATGGACCGTAAATCACCCAATTGATCAAATTCTTGGTGATCCAAACGCTGGTGTTCAGACTCGACGAAGTGCAGGTAATATTTGTTTATTTGTTAACTTTATTTCTCTAACTGAACCAAAGAAAATAGATGATGCCCTCAAAGATCCAAACTGGGTCAGCGCAATGCTAGAAGAGCTGACTGAATTCGAAAGAAACAAAGTTTGGAAACTTGTTCGAAGACCAACTGATAAAACAATAATAGGCACTAAATGGGTCTATCGAAACAAGTTGGACGAACATGGTACTGTAACCCGCAACAAAGCTCGTCTTGTTGCTCAGGGATACAGACAAGAGGAAGGTATAGATTATGATGAAACATTTGCTCCAGTAGCAAGACTTGAATCTATTCGTCTATTCTTAGCATATGCTGTACACAAAAACTTCAAAGTACATCAGATGGATGTTAAGTCAGCGTTTCTGAATGGAAAGCTGAATGAAGAAGTATATGTGGAACAACCTCCAGGATTCTCAGATTCTAAGCGTCCAGGTTATGTTTATAAACTGGATAAGGCACTTTATGGCTTGAAGCAAGCTCCTCGTGCATGGTATGACACTCTTTCTACTTATCTCCATATTGAAAAATTTGAGCGAGGTAAGATTGACAAAACTCTATTTTTTTAGAAAAGTGAAAGGTCATATCATTCTAGTTCAAATATATGTTGATGACATTATATTTGGTTCTACTAACCCTGAGCTTTGTACTCGTTTCGCTGATAGAATGAAAGATGAGTATAAAATGAGCATGATGGGTGAACTAACATATTTCCTTGGTCTTCAGATTAAGCAAACTGAAAAAGGAACTTTTATCAATCAGGGAAAGTATGTTAAAGATATGCTGAAGAAATTTGATTTAACTCATAGTTCAGCTATGAAAACCCCTATGGCACCACCGCTGACACTTGACAAGGATTCAAAGGGAATACCTGTTAATGTCACGCTGTACCGTAGGATGATCGGCTCTCTCTTGTATCTTACAGCTAGCCGACCCGATATTATGTATGCAACATGTTTGTGTGCACGATATCAAGCTGAACCTATGTTATCTCATATGAAAGCTGTAAAGCGAATCTTTCGATATCTTAAGGGTACAGCGAACCTAGGTCTTTGGTATCCCAAAGATTCAGGATTCGATCTAACCGCCTATTCAGATAGTGATTTTGCAGGTTGCAAAATGGATAGGAAAAGCACCACAGGAGGATGTCAGCTCCTGGGTGGAAAGCTGGTAAGTTGGACTAGTAAAAAGCAAAATTCAGTGTCCACTTCCACAACTGAAGCTGAATATGTAGCTGCTGGAAGCTGTTGTTCTCAAGTCTTGTGGATGAGAAATCAGCTACTAGACTATGATCTTCAGCTCTCCAAAATTCCAATCTATTGCGACAGCACAAGTGCCATCGCTATAGCAAACAATCCAGTACTACATTCAAAGACCAAACACATAGAAATCAGATATCATTTTATCAGAGATCATGTGATGAATGGTGATATAGAACTTCATTTTATCCCAACTGATTATCAGTTAGCTGATTTATTTACCAAACCTCTTGATGAGACAAGATTCAACTTTCTCATCAGCGAGCTTGGAATGCTGAACTTTGAAGGATAAAATCTTCAGCGGTTCACATTAATCAGCGATAGGATAAAATCAACTCGTATAACCTATTCAATCATCTTCTCTCTGAATAAAACTTGGTTAAAGCTGATATCAAGGTATATTTTCTCTCTCTGACAATCGCATGAAAATGCAAGATTTCAAAACAAATTGCATCGCTGAATATCTCTTCCTTAACAACGATATTTTGAAAATTCTTAAAACCATCACTGATATTTTTCATTCAGTGCTTCATGTTTATAAAAGAGTCCCTGAGTTTTTCAAAATCTCAGAGACATCCTAAAAGAATATGAAAGGACAGTTGTGACGTCATTGCAACGGATAAACCCCGACACGTTTTCTCTTTCTGACACACGTTTGCACGTCTAGTTCAAACTTCCAACCAAATGCAAACACGTGTCCGTGTCATGATGAAAATCTTTTCCCGCTCAATATTTTCTCTTTCTAAAATCTCTATATAAACAAATTCTTAGTTTATATTTTTCTTTTACGCGATCAATCTTCCTCCACAAAAAAGAATTCACTGTTGCATTTGTGCTTTCAAAAACTTCAAGAACTGTTCATCATCTTTTTCATCAAACATCAAGGTTAATATGTTCTTATTTATTACCAAATGCGTATAACTTGTTTCTGATCTTTTCCTTGTTTTAACAAGATCAAACAAAAGAACTTCTTAAAATGAAATCATTTTCTTTCATGGTTTTATGAACACAACCATTTCATGGTTGTTCTTCAAGTTTAAATGTGAAAATCTTAAACTTGTTCTTCATTCGTTTCCAGAATCTATTTCTTCATAGAAAACTGGATAACAAGAATAAATGGGTTTTACATTTCGTTTCTTAAAATCAAGAAAAACCCTAATCTTCATTAAGACATTTGTGTATGAATGAAATGGATAAAATTTAAACCATCTTAAGGGAAAATCTTTCCACATTAAGATAATTCTTATTTGTTAACATCTTTGGTTGAACTGATAATACAGAGAAATGGCATCGTCTGACATTGCTGCTACCGCTGAGAACATCTCCGCTGATTCTGAGGAAGTGGACATCCTCAATGCTCCTCAAGTCAAGTTTGCCCTTGACAAACTGGATTGGACTAAGGTGAACAACCTCTATGCGCTTCTCGAGTTTCCTCCTCGAAAGCAAGTCACACATCTAGATGATGCTGTGAAAAATCCTAAAGAATTGCTGCATCTCCACAACCCTGACCATAACACCTCCTGCACATCAGCTTTTGCTCTCACAATTCTGGTACTCAGCCAGACACTCTCAACTACCTTCAGCCAAAGACCCCTCCAAAACAATCGATTGCATCCTCTGCGATATCGAATATGGCACCATGAAGATCACCCCTGCCATTATTCGCAAAGCTCTCAGCCTTCCCATCGCTACCAAGAAAAAACCATTCGTTCCCCTCCCTGACCTCAAGAAAAACCCAGACATGGAAGCCATCATTGCATTTTTCGATGCAATGGGCTATGTATGGGAAATCGGCAGAGACATGAAGGCCGAGAAGAAGCTGACGATTATCAAGAAGTCAAAAATGCCCAGCGAGATGAATTTCATCTTCGCTCATCTAATCAGCTGCATGACTGCAAAGAGCGGCTCATCTGACCAAGCCGCTAAACCTCAGCAAGCAATGGGATATGCACTGCTGAAAGGTCTCAACATAGACTGGGCATCGATTATCTATGATGACCTAGTTCTAAGAGTGGACACCGTCGCTGACAGACCTCCATGGGTTCCTTACCCCGATTCATCAGCGCCATCTTCCAATATGGCCTGAAGGAGAGCTACCCAACTGATGGTGACCTGAAACTCTCTCAGGTCGGCCCAAAGATACTCGACTTCAAACCAATGGTGAATGAGGTATGTCTTTCTACACTCTTGACTCTTCTCAACCCTTCTTCTTCTACTTCTGTGGCTCCTTCAGCGACAATACCCATCGCTGATACCCTGGCCACAAAATCCTCTTCTTCTAAGAAAAGAAAACAATCATCTACCCCACTTGGTTCTAAAAGGATCAAGAAAACAAAAAAGCAACCCCAGCAATCTCATGCTGAAGACTCCTCAGCTCTTTCTGCAGAGCTGAAGGAACGTTCAGTGGTACGCTCTGCCACACCTAAACAACCCATCCATTCCATCCCAACATCAGCGTCTCTAAACGCTGAGGTTACAAACTTGGAACCTACCCAACCTCCTTCAGTCTCTCAAAAGACTGATGAAGTGATTGTCAACGAATCCAACGCTGAACTCAGAACCCAACCCCCATTCTTATCCTTCGCTCCTCCCTCTACTCATTTGCTCTCTCCTCCAGATCTCGCTGGAGCTGCCATCATTTCTACGGAACCTAAAGCTGATTCTCCAGGAATGATGAAGACAGGACCTGCAGGACAATCCATGGGCACTTTTGAAGATGACATGGAATACTTTTCAGGAACCCGTAATTTTGACGAGTTCATCAACCCCCCTGCAGGTACACACCAACCCATAAACACTATCACTAAACCCCAAACTTCTGAGATTTCCTATGTTCACAAGTTCTTATATGTTACAGGTCCTAATTTGGGAGACATCAACGCCTCTCTGAAAGCTGTGGAGACAACGCTACAGCTGTAACAAACGCTGGAGAGAATCTGAACAAGCTGACAACGGTGGTGGAGAAGAAGGCTTCCACAGATGACTTGAAGCAAGTTGATAACACTCTCAGCGACTTCGCCAAGGTGCTCGCTGACATATACACAAACTACACCGCTCTCAAAAATTCAGTTTCATCCATGTCCAGCGAGGTCACAACGCTGAAGACATCGGTTGGACAATTAGAGGGAGATATGTCTACTGTAAAGACTGACTTAGGCTCTGTAAAGACCTATGTTAGTTCGATGAAATCGATGATCGAACAGTTACTACAGAAAGCGAATACTCCTGCTCCTGTCCCTGCATCTGACAATTTCACAGCGGCGGATCGCACTGAGCTAGAAAAGATCAATCCTGCTATCTCTGGCCTTCAAGACAGAATAGCAAAGATTGAAGATTTGATAGGTATCTCTGGCCAAGAAGACAGAGAACCTACCAACGCTGCTGAGTCAACCCATTCCTCCCCCACTCATCATGAGAAAGAGGGGGAGAAGAGCGCTGAAGACCTTTCCCATGATGAATCTATCAGGAGAGAGAAGGATGCTGAAGAAACCACCGCTGGACCTCAGGGAAATGAAAACCCTGAGGAAACCGAGAAGCTCGCCTCTGTATCTGAGGGGGAGCAACTCGAAGAAGAAGCTGATAAAACCGAATCCGAAGCAGAAGATGATGAAGCCGTCGACATCCCTGATGATGAACCATCCTCTTCTCCAAAGAATGATGATGATGATGACGATGACGAAGATGACGATGACTTCTTTATCGTCAAACCTGCTCCGAAGATCAAAGTTCTTAAGGGAATCTCGATAAATGAACCTTCAGGGGAGCGGACAAAGACAAAGCCCTCAGCCTCTGGAGCTGAGAAAGGCAAAGGCAAAAGCGTCGCTGAAGATGACAATCTGACGATCTTGCTTGAAAAGCCGGTTTGTCAGGTACACTAAACATCTCTTACTACATCCCTCCTCTATCATACACTATCAGTTCTACTACCCAAGCCTATACACTTGAACCAATTCTCTCTATCTGATTCTACCCAAGTTCTTACTCGTAAGATCGCTGTGTTTCAGCTAGTCCTCTCCCCTGTTTGAGGATATCGCAGAAGGCTCCACAACTGCGACTTCACCAATAATACCAGCTGCTGCTGAAGAAATAATCCCAGTCTTAGATTTAATCTCTGAGACTGATGAACCAGAAGAATAGCTACTCTCGCACAGAGGCAGACCTTCCTTAGCTCCTCAAAAGCTAAGTGAAGAGGATCAGAAAAGAAGAGAGGAGATAATAAAGCGATTCGAGGATCAGCGAATCATTCTGAGGCGTGATCAACTTCCTTCAGTTCCTCCAAAGTTCAGAATTTCCAAAAAGGAATACAAGGATCACCTCAGAGATGAAAGATTAATCGCTGAAAGAAAGGAAGCTTCAGAAAAGGACAGAGAATACGCCATCCAGCTTTCTAAACGATCAATAAAAGACCCCAAGCTGAAAAGAGTTCCCATTGATGTTCAACGTCAGCTATGGGATGATGCTCAAGAGATCGTTAGAGAAAAGACTAAGGTCTCTGATACGACTTTGGAATGGGCTAAGCAAATGCTGACCTATCGATCTAGACCATCCAAAATCATCAAGGCAAACATCAGAGGAAGACTGTACGCTGAAGTTCCTGTTGTTGAAGTGGATGTCTACAGAGATGACAAAACCAAGCAAACCTTCTATGCTGCTACCTTAGAAAAGTTTGGTCTCTCTGAATGGTTAGAAACAAAATTATCCATTCAGGGATCGCGCTCAAAGTTCAAAAGCCATGTCGAGAAGATCTTAAACAAACAGATCGACCTGCTTTCATCTGCTGTGGATATTCCTCCTACTCTTCCTCAACCAAGAAAAGTCTCTGATAAGAAAAAGAAAGTCTCTGGTTCAGGTCCTCCTATTCGGAATGAAACGGGCATTGGTTTCTCTCATGCTGAAGTTCTTGGCCCTGATGCCGATCTCTCAATGCTTGACACCTCCCTACCACCTGGAGAAACATTCATTCCTGGCACAGTTGTAAGTGATCCCTATGGTATATTCTTTTTAGACTACTAGGGAAATCATCATGTAAGTTTCAGGATACACTCTTACAATCAAATATGAACAATTAAGATCGTATTAACAGCAACTGGTCATATGATCTATTAACAATCTGTGAATTACAAGATATTACAATGAATTTCTCTCTCAATAGATCTAACAATTTATGCGTAAAGAGTTATCCAAAAGGTTAGCCAAAGATACAGTTAGCTACAGTTGCTAACTCCTATATATACTGTAGATAATAGCTAAAGCTACAGTACATATGAGAAACAGACTAATAGAACAATTACACGTGTCCTAATTAGTAACTGAATATAACAGATAATATCCCAAGATATGAATTCTGAACATACTTCTGAATAAGCGCTTCAGAACATTTGTCTTCATAGTCAGAAGTTCTGAGTCTCCTACTCAGAACTCTGAACCTTCTAGTCAGAATCCAACACTTAGAATCTTTTTGAGATTTCTCACTCAGAACTTCTGAGTCTTCTACTCAGAACTTCTGAGTCTTCTGAGTCTTCTTTAGTCTTCTTACTCAGAACTCAACACTTGTGTTTTTGACAAAACTCTAGACCTAACAATCTCCCCCTTTTTGTCAAACACACTTGTACTTTTCACCATCAAATTCTTAGAGCAGGAACAATCTTCAGAAGGAGCTCTTCTGAATGTTTTGACAACTTTTGCTCAGAATTCTGAATAATCTGAGTTAACAACTTCTGGTCAGTCTTTAATCAGCAGCAGCAACGATTTCCAAATTGATTTCTGTTATATATTTGCTTTTTCTTTGCTCCCTCTTGAAATGACAATTCTCATCTTCATTTCAGCTTTCATAAGATTTCTTTATAAGAAACAACCGATCAGTTTCCTTTTCCTCTTCTTCTTCTTAAAATAACATTTCTCTCTTTTGTTATTTCTGTACAAAAACCATATCAATCTTCAAAATCTTTAGCTTTTCTCCCCCTAAAGTTTTGGAAAGCAAAATCATCTTCAAAATCTTTAGCTTTTCTCCCCCTTGATTTTCAAAACTTTAGCGATGCTTTTTCTTCGAATGAAGTCTATGCTTTTTCTCCTCCTTAATGAATAACCTTGCTCCCCCTCAAAATAAGAATTCTGGAGCAGTTTGTTTTCTCCCCCTTTTGATGATTATGAGGATCATTATCATCAAACTTCCTTTTCAAGTTCTGATTAAAAGCAACTTCAGGTTCAGCTTCTGCAATAGGAACAGGATCAAGAGGCTTTGAAGTAGAAGCCAAAGATACACTCAGTGCTTTCAATATAGATTCCTGCATACCCTGCATCTGTTTTAACATATCTTTTTGAACAATTCTGATTAGTTGAGTCAGAATTCTGATTAGTTGAGTCAGAATTCTGAGTAGTAGAGTCAGAAGTCTGAGAGACTTGTTCAAAATTCCAAGTATCAGAGTCAGAATTCTGATTAGTTGAGTCAGAATTTTGAGTAGTAGAGTCAGAACTTCTGATTAAGAGAGTCAGAATTCTGATAAAACTTTCCAGAGAAAATTCCTTAGAAAAATGTTTGGATTTTGTGATTTTTGAACATTCTGAATTTCAAATCACCATAACTTGCTCAAAAATCAGAATTTTTCAACCAAAATTTGCTAACGAGTGCGGGTCTAAGAAAGTTTCTAGACCCTCAGCTTTTACAAAGAAATCCTTTGTTCCAAGAAATAAAGATGACAAATATTCAAAGCTGAAAGAAAAATATGCTAAGCTGAAAAGCTTTAAGAAGAAGAATAAAGGCCTGATGGCTAACTATGATTGGGCTGCTTCTGATGAAGAAGCATCATCATCAGACTCTGAAGATGATGAAGCAAATCTATGTATTATGGCCAAGATTGAAGAAGAGGAAGAAAGTTCAGACATTCCCTCCACTTCAACTTCTGCTATTCAGGTATCACCTTCTTTCTTTACCAATATTGCAAATATTGATGAAGCTGATAGTCTCCGTAAGATCGATCTCTTGACTAGAAGTTTATACGAAGCCATGAACGGCAAAACTGTGGTTGAAAACCAAAACCTTGATCTCGCTGAAAAGCTTAAAAACTGCCACCTTCAAATAGAAAAGCTTTCTAAAATTGAAGAAGATTTTAAAGATCAAGTATATTTAAATCAGCTAGTCAAAATCGAACGAGCAGAAGCTATCGCTGCGTTAAAAGCTAAAAAAGCTACTGTTGAAGGATGGTGTAATTCTTCAACAAAGATCACTGAGATAATAAAGTCTCAGATTCCCCTGAGTGATAAACGTGGTTTGGGTTACAAATATGATACTCCAAAACCAACCACTGAGCGTTCAATGCTTAAATTTGGAACGTTCGTATCCTCAGTCGCTGATACTTCGTCCTCTCAGTGCTCCTCGTCCATTACACCAATCCCTGAGGAAACTCCTACCTCCTCAAAAGGCAAGGAGAAAATGGTTTATTCAAAACCTACCTCTGTCTCTAAAGACAAAGGTAAAGGAATTGTTATTTACCAGAATCCTCAGAAGGGTACCTTAGTACCAAAGCTGAATGCTTCTAAAGCTTCAGTGGCTCATTCCTCTGGATCATGGAAGCAGATCTCTGGATCTATTCAGCGATCTACTCCTAGACTCAGAGTGGATGTCCTTGGTAAGAAATCTGAAGAACTGAATGTTCGTCCCATTTCTAAAGCCAATAGTTTACTTGGTGCTGGCACTTCTAATTCGAAATCAAAAGCCCAGCATCCAAATGGTCCTAGAACTATTTTTAGTTATAGGAAATGTTATCACTGTGGACTTACCGATCATATTGCTAGTAAGTGTGCCACAGCCACCAAAGCTGAAAAGATAGCTAAGGTGAAGATTGCCCCCAAGGCAAAGAAGACCAACCCTGGTGCAAATTAGATCAAGGTGAATCCTACCACTGAAGTTAAGAAATTAACCAAAGTGAAGAAAGACAAAGCTGAATCTTCAAATGCTGCGAAGACTGCTGAATCTTCCATTCCAACTACTTCCACTGACAAATGTGTATACATGGTCAAGTGGGTACCCAAGAAAAACTAATCTTCCTTTGTATTGTAGGTTAAGAAGGGTATCTGGTATCTCGATAGCGGATGCTCTAGACACATGACTGGAAAGAAAAGCCTGCTCGCTGAATACAAGGAAGAGAAGGGTCCCGAGGGTATGGTGTACTTTCAAATGGTACAACCTCCTTCAGAAGAGTCGCATATGTTGAAGGGCTGAAGCATAATCTTCTAAGCATCAGTCAGCTTTGCGACATGGATAACAAAGTAATCTTTACAAAGGAATCCTGCTTTGTCGCTGACAAAAAGGAGAAGATAGCTCTCAGCGGTTATCGTTTGGAAAATGTTTATGTAATAAACATGGACTCAACAACCACTGAGAACTCCTGTTTCTTCTCAAAGGCCTCATCTAATGTCAACTGGCTATGGCATAAGATGCTATCTCATCTAAATTTCAAGACACTGAACACTCTTTCTTCAAAAGAGTTAGTCAGTGGTCTACCTCAGCACTCATACGCCAAAGAGTCTTTATGTTCAGCGTGTGAAAAAGGGAAGAAGACCAAAGCAAGCTTTAAATCAAAGCAAGCTTTAAATCAAAGCAAGTTTCTTCAGTGTCATCTCCTCTACAACTACTCCATATGGATTTATTTGGCCCTGTTAACAAACAATCCATCGCTGGAAAGAAATATACGCTGGTCATAGTTGATGAATTCTCTCGCTTCACTTGGGTAATGTTTCTCCGTTCTAAGAGTGACACCCCTGAAGAACTCATCACCTTTGTTCGGAAGATGGAAACCCTGAACAATCTGACCGTTCGCTCAATAAGGAGTGATCATGGGACTGAATTCAAAAACAGTTCTCTTGATTCCTTCCTTGAGAGTAAGGGTATTTCTCACAACTTCTCTTCAGTGAGAACACCGCAACAAAATGGAGTCGCTGAAAGAAGAAATAGAACAATTATTGAAGCTGCACGTTCAATGCTCAGCGATTCTCACCTGCCTACTCAGTTTTGGGCAGAAGCTGTCAACACTGCTTGTTTTACGCAAAACAGGTCGCTGATAGTTAAAAGATTCAAAAAGACAGCCTATGAACTCTTTCATGGGAGAAAGCCTTCAATCAGCTTTCTTCACATCTTTGGATGTCAGTGTTTCATACTGAACAACAGAGATGCTCTTGGAAAGTTTGATCCTAAGGCTGATGATGGAATCTTTCTTGGATACTCCTCAGTTTCCAAAGCCTTCAGAGTCTTCAATAGTAGAAGACAAACTGTAGAAGAAACTATTCACGTCACGTTTGACGAATCCCGTTCAACGAACTCTAAACCATCCGCTGATACTGAAGAACTGAATCAATGGATGTTTTCTCATCTTGGTGATTCAGAAGATATTCCCACTCCTCATGCTCATCCAGTAGAAGATGATAGTCCTCCTATCATTCCAAACATGCAGAATAGTGAAGCTGAAACATCATGGGTCTCAGTTGTTCCTATAAACACTATACCTACCGCTGAACCAAATTCCTCAGACATTCCATCTATCTCTCAGCAATCAGTAAATGAAATGACAAATGCAAGTATTCCTCTCTTAACTGAAACTCCAGAAGTAGCTGAAGCCTCATCTTCAGCTCCTCCAGTTCAAGATGAGTCAGCGACTTATGCTCCGGCTCAACGATGGACCGTAAATCACCCAATTGATCAAATTCTTGGTGATCCAAACGCTGGTGTTCAGACTCGACGAAGTGCAGGTAATATTTGTTTATTTGTTAACTTTATTTCTCTAACTGAACCAAAGAAAATAGATGATGCCCTCAAAGATCCAAACTGGGTCAGCGCAATGCTAGAAGAGCTGACTGAATTCGAAAGAAACAAAGTTTGGAAACTTGTTCGAAGACCAACTGATAAAACAATAATAGGCACTAAATGGGTCTATCGAAACAAGTTGGACGAACATGGTACTGTAACCCGCAACAAAGCTCGTCTTGTTGCTCAGGGATACAGACAAGAGGAAGGTATAGATTATGATGAAACATTTGCTCCAGTAGCAAGACTTGAATCTATTCGTCTATTCTTAGCATATGCTGTACACAAAAACTTCAAAGTACATCAGATGGATGTTAAGTCAGCGTTTCTGAATGGAAAGCTGAATGAAGAAGTATATGTGGAACAACCTCCAGGATTCTCAGATTCTAAGCGTCCAGGTTATGTTTATAAACTGGATAAGGCACTTTATGGCTTGAAGCAAGCTCCTCGTGCATGGTATGACACTCTTTCTACTTATCTCCATATTGAAAAATTTGAGCGAGGTAAGATTGACAAAACTCTATTTTTTTAGAAAAGTGAAAGGTCATATCATTCTAGTTCAAATATATGTTGATGACATTATATTTGGTTCTACTAACCCTGAGCTTTGTACTCGTTTCGCTGATAGAATGAAAGATGAGTATAAAATGAGCATGATGGGTGAACTAACATATTTCCTTGGTCTTCAGATTAAGCAAACTGAAAAAGGAACTTTTATCAATCAGGGAAAGTATGTTAAAGATATGCTGAAGAAATTTGATTTAACTCATAGTTCAGCTATGAAAACCCCTATGGCACCACCGCTGACACTTGACAAGGATTCAAAGGGAATACCTGTTAATGTCACGCTGTACCGTAGGATGATCGGCTCTCTCTTGTATCTTACAGCTAGCCGACCCGATATTATGTATGCAACATGTTTGTGTGCACGATATCAAGCTGAACCTATGTTATCTCATATGAAAGCTGTAAAGCGAATCTTTCGATATCTTAAGGGTACAGCGAACCTAGGTCTTTGGTATCCCAAAGATTCAGGATTCGATCTAACCGCCTATTCAGATAGTGATTTTGCAGGTTGCAAAATGGATAGGAAAAGCACCACAGGAGGATGTCAGCTCCTGGGTGGAAAGCTGGTAAGTTGGACTAGTAAAAAGCAAAATTCAGTGTCCACTTCCACAACTGAAGCTGAATATGTAGCTGCTGGAAGCTGTTGTTCTCAAGTCTTGTGGATGAGAAATCAGCTACTAGACTATGATCTTCAGCTCTCCAAAATTCCAATCTATTGCGACAGCACAAGTGCCATCGCTATAGCAAACAATCCAGTACTACATTCAAAGACCAAACACATAGAAATCAGATATCATTTTATCAGAGATCATGTGATGAATGGTGATATAGAACTTCATTTTATCCCAACTGATTATCAGTTAGCTGATTTATTTACCAAACCTCTTGATGAGACAAGATTCAACTTTCTCATCAGCGAGCTTGGAATGCTGAACTTTGAAGGATAAAATCTTCAGCGGTTCACATTAATCAGCGATAGGATAAAATCAACTCGTATAACCTATTCAATCATCTTCTCTCTGAATAAAACTTGGTTAAAGCTGATATCAAGGTATATTTTCTCTCTCTGACAATCGCATGAAAATGCAAGATTTCAAAACAAATTGCATCGCTGAATATCTCTTCCTTAACAACGATATTTTGAAAATTCTTAAAACCATCACTGATATTTTTCATTCAGTGCTTCATGTTTATAAAAGAGTCCCTGAGTTTTTCAAAATCTCAGAGACATCCTAAAAGAATATGAAAGGACAGTTGTGACGTCATTGCAACGGATAAACCCCGACACGTTTTCTCTTTCTGACACACGTTTGCACGTCTAGTTCAAACTTCCAACCAAATGCAAACACGTGTCCGTGTCATGATGAAAATCTTTTCCCGCTCAATATTTTCTCTTTCTAAAATCTCTATATAAACAAATTCTTAGTTTATATTTTTCTTTTACGCGATCAATCTTCCTCCACAAAAAAGAATTCACTGTTGCATTTGTGCTTTCAAAAACTTCAAGAACTGTTCATCATCTTTTTCATCAAACATCAAGGTTAATATGTTCTTATTTATTACCAAATGCGTATAACTTGTTTCTGATCTTTTCCTTGTTTTAACAAGATCAAACAAAAGAACTTCTTAAAATGAAATCATTTTCTTTCATGGTTTTATGAACACAACCATTTCATGGTTGTTCTTCAAGTTTAAATGTGAAAATCTTAAACTTGTTCTTCATTCGTTTCCAGAATCTATTTCTTCATAGAAAACTGGATAACAAGAATAAATGGGTTTTACATTTCGTTTCTTAAAATCAAGAAAAACCCTAATCTTCATTAAGACATTTGTGTATGAATGAAATGGATAAAATTTAAACCATCTTAAGGGAAAATCTTTCCACATTAAGATAATTCTTATTTGTTAACATCTTTGGTTGAACTGATAATACAGAGAAATGGCATCGTCTGACATTGCTGCTACCGCTGAGAACATCTCCGCTGATTCTGAGGAAGTGGACATCCTCAATGCTCCTCAAGTCAAGTTTGCCCTTGACAAACTGGATTGGACTAAGGTGAACAACCTCTATGCGCTTCTCGAGTTTCCTCCTCGAAAGCAAGTCACACATCTAGATGATGCTGTGAAAAATCCTAAAGAATTGCTGCATCTCCACAACCCTGACCATAACACCTCCTGCACATCAGCTTTTGCTCTCACAATTCTGGTACTCAGCCAGACACTCTCAACTACCTTCAGCCAAAGACCCCTCCAAAACAATCGATTGCATCCTCTGCGATATCGAATATGGCACCATGAAGATCACCCCTGCCATTATTCGCAAAGCTCTCAGCCTTCCCATCGCTACCAAGAAAAAACCATTCGTTCCCCTCCCTGACCTCAAGAAAAACCCAGACATGGAAGCCATCATTGCATTTTTCGATGCAATGGGCTATGTATGGGAAATCGGCAGAGACATGAAGGCCGAGAAGAAGCTGACGATTATCAAGAAGTCAAAAATGCCCAGCGAGATGAATTTCATCTTCGCTCATCTAATCAGCTGCATGACTGCAAAGAGCGGCTCATCTGACCAAGCCGCTAAACCTCAGCAAGCAATGGGATATGCACTGCTGAAAGGTCTCAACATAGACTGGGCATCGATTATCTATGATGACCTAGTTCTAAGAGTGGACACCGTCGCTGACAGACCTCCATGGGTTCCTTACCCCGATTCATCAGCGCCATCTTCCAATATGGCCTGAAGGAGAGCTACCCAACTGATGGTGACCTGAAACTCTCTCAGGTCGGCCCAAAGATACTCGACTTCAAACCAATGGTGAATGAGGTATGTCTTTCTACACTCTTGACTCTTCTCAACCCTTCTTCTTCTACTTCTGTGGCTCCTTCAGCGACAATACCCATCGCTGATACCCTGGCCACAAAATCCTCTTCTTCTAAGAAAAGAAAACAATCATCTACCCCACTTGGTTCTAAAAGGATCAAGAAAACAAAAAAGCAACCCCAGCAATCTCATGCTGAAGACTCCTCAGCTCTTTCTGCAGAGCTGAAGGAACGTTCAGTGGTACGCTCTGCCACACCTAAACAACCCATCCATTCCATCCCAACATCAGCGTCTCTAAACGCTGAGGTTACAAACTTGGAACCTACCCAACCTCCTTCAGTCTCTCAAAAGACTGATGAAGTGATTGTCAACGAATCCAACGCTGAACTCAGAACCCAACCCCCATTCTTATCCTTCGCTCCTCCCTCTACTCATTTGCTCTCTCCTCCAGATCTCGCTGGAGCTGCCATCATTTCTACGGAACCTAAAGCTGATTCTCCAGGAATGATGAAGACAGGACCTGCAGGACAATCCATGGGCACTTTTGAAGATGACATGGAATACTTTTCAGGAACCCGTAATTTTGACGAGTTCATCAACCCCCCTGCAGGTACACACCAACCCATAAACACTATCACTAAACCCCAAACTTCTGAGATTTCCTATGTTCACAAGTTCTTATATGTTACAGGTCCTAATTTGGGAGACATCAACGCCTCTCTGAAAGCTGTGGAGACAACGCTACAGCTGTAACAAACGCTGGAGAGAATCTGAACAAGCTGACAACGGTGGTGGAGAAGAAGGCTTCCACAGATGACTTGAAGCAAGTTGATAACACTCTCAGCGACTTCGCCAAGGTGCTCGCTGACATATACACAAACTACACCGCTCTCAAAAATTCAGTTTCATCCATGTCCAGCGAGGTCACAACGCTGAAGACATCGGTTGGACAATTAGAGGGAGATATGTCTACTGTAAAGACTGACTTAGGCTCTGTAAAGACCTATGTTAGTTCGATGAAATCGATGATCGAACAGTTACTACAGAAAGCGAATACTCCTGCTCCTGTCCCTGCATCTGACAATTTCACAGCGGCGGATCGCACTGAGCTAGAAAAGATCAATCCTGCTATCTCTGGCCTTCAAGACAGAATAGCAAAGATTGAAGATTTGATAGGTATCTCTGGCCAAGAAGACAGAGAACCTACCAACGCTGCTGAGTCAACCCATTCCTCCCCCACTCATCATGAGAAAGAGGGGGAGAAGAGCGCTGAAGACCTTTCCCATGATGAATCTATCAGGAGAGAGAAGGATGCTGAAGAAACCACCGCTGGACCTCAGGGAAATGAAAACCCTGAGGAAACCGAGAAGCTCGCCTCTGTATCTGAGGGGGAGCAACTCGAAGAAGAAGCTGATAAAACCGAATCCGAAGCAGAAGATGATGAAGCCGTCGACATCCCTGATGATGAACCATCCTCTTCTCCAAAGAATGATGATGATGATGACGATGACGAAGATGACGATGACTTCTTTATCGTCAAACCTGCTCCGAAGATCAAAGTTCTTAAGGGAATCTCGATAAATGAACCTTCAGGGGAGCGGACAAAGACAAAGCCCTCAGCCTCTGGAGCTGAGAAAGGCAAAGGCAAAAGCGTCGCTGAAGATGACAATCTGACGATCTTGCTTGAAAAGCCGGTTTGTCAGGTACACTAAACATCTCTTACTACATCCCTCCTCTATCATACACTATCAGTTCTACTACCCAAGCCTATACACTTGAACCAATTCTCTCTATCTGATTCTACCCAAGTTCTTACTCGTAAGATCGCTGTGTTTCAGCTAGTCCTCTCCCCTGTTTGAGGATATCGCAGAAGGCTCCACAACTGCGACTTCACCAATAATACCAGCTGCTGCTGAAGAAATAATCCCAGTCTTAGATTTAATCTCTGAGACTGATGAACCAGAAGAATAGCTACTCTCGCACAGAGGCAGACCTTCCTTAGCTCCTCAAAAGCTAAGTGAAGAGGATCAGAAAAGAAGAGAGGAGATAATAAAGCGATTCGAGGATCAGCGAATCATTCTGAGGCGTGATCAACTTCCTTCAGTTCCTCCAAAGTTCAGAATTTCCAAAAAGGAATACAAGGATCACCTCAGAGATGAAAGATTAATCGCTGAAAGAAAGGAAGCTTCAGAAAAGGACAGAGAATACGCCATCCAGCTTTCTAAACGATCAATAAAAGACCCCAAGCTGAAAAGAGTTCCCATTGATGTTCAACGTCAGCTATGGGATGATGCTCAAGAGATCGTTAGAGAAAAGACTAAGGTCTCTGATACGACTTTGGAATGGGCTAAGCAAATGCTGACCTATCGATCTAGACCATCCAAAATCATCAAGGCAAACATCAGAGGAAGACTGTACGCTGAAGTTCCTGTTGTTGAAGTGGATGTCTACAGAGATGACAAAACCAAGCAAACCTTCTATGCTGCTACCTTAGAAAAGTTTGGTCTCTCTGAATGGTTAGAAACAAAATTATCCATTCAGGGATCGCGCTCAAAGTTCAAAAGCCATGTCGAGAAGATCTTAAACAAACAGATCGACCTGCTTTCATCTGCTGTGGATATTCCTCCTACTCTTCCTCAACCAAGAAAAGTCTCTGATAAGAAAAAGAAAGTCTCTGGTTCAGGTCCTCCTATTCGGAATGAAACGGGCATTGGTTTCTCTCATGCTGAAGTTCTTGGCCCTGATGCCGATCTCTCAATGCTTGACACCTCCCTACCACCTGGAGAAACATTCATTCCTGGCACAGTTGTAAGTGATCCCTATGGTATATTCTTTTTAGACTACTAGGGAAATCATCATGTAAGTTTCAGGATACACTCTTACAATCAAATATGAACAATTAAGATCGTATTAACAGCAACTGGTCATATGATCTATTAACAATCTGTGAATTACAAGATATTACAATGAATTTCTCTCTCAATAGATCTAACAATTTATGCGTAAAGAGTTATCCAAAAGGTTAGCCAAAGATACAGTTAGCTACAGTTGCTAACTCCTATATATACTGTAGATAATAGCTAAAGCTACAGTACATATGAGAAACAGACTAATAGAACAATTACACGTGTCCTAATTAGTAACTGAATATAACAGATAATATCCCAAGATATGAATTCTGAACATACTTCTGAATAAGCGCTTCAGAACATTTGTCTTCATAGTCAGAAGTTCTGAGTCTCCTACTCAGAACTCTGAACCTTCTAGTCAGAATCCAACACTTAGAATCTTTTTGAGATTTCTCACTCAGAACTTCTGAGTCTTCTACTCAGAACTTCTGAGTCTTCTGAGTCTTCTTTAGTCTTCTTACTCAGAACTCAACACTTGTGTTTTTGACAAAACTCTAGACCTAACACATCACTTTCAACGTATCTCTGAGCTCCACATCGCTCCCATCGAACAACTCAGAGATCTCGTATACTGGTGTGAAGTCAGACGCGACATCAAAGCTAGACACCAGAAGCCCTTGATTTTTGAAGCAGCTCTGATCAAAAGAAAACAAGGTGTAACCGTCCCTGACTGGATGATTCCCACATCAAAGACCCTTGATGAACTTCTCATCAAGGAAGAACCCTTTACAAGCTGATATGATCGCCCTTTTCTCTATTATATCAGTTATTCTTTTGTACTTGTAATTTATTTCGCTTGTACTTGTAATCTTTCCATTCCTCTTTGTAACCTGATTCAAAGTTTTAAAGAAAGATTTCAGCGAATGTACTTTACTACATCAGTACTGAAAAGATCCCAGAAAACAGTAAAAGGGACAAATATTTTATGAGTTCTTTTTATCCTTATGTTTTCATTAAATAGCAATTTTCTTTGTTGCTATGTAAAAATCAAATAGGGGGAGATTGTTGATCCAAACCCTCAGTGATTTGATAATGACCCTCTCTTATACTTAGTGAAAATTGTAAGTTAACAATATGTATCAGAGTTTCACTATCGCTGATAAGTACTAAGATCTTACAGTACCGCTGATAGGAATTCTCGCTCTTTAAATTAAACATTCAGCGAACACTGTTCACCATTAATGCTCTGAGTCTGTTCAGTCATTATGATGATCGCTGATAAGTTAGTTGTTTACTTATGATCCCTGAAGACAAGTTTCACGTCAACAAAGGTTCTACGCTGAAGTCGAAGATCAAGCTCAAGAACCAGCGACAAGTCTCCTAATGAACTGATGCGGATCAGCGATGACTCAGATTTGTCCACTCAACGTGAAGTATCAAGTACAAGACTTCAGCTATCGCTGAACTTTATCATTCGCTGAATAGAAAATGATAATGCTCTGAATCAACGAAAGCTGATCATGAAGTCCTCCGTACAAAGTACTTTTGTCTTAACCCCCCTTGCACGACTCCGTACAAAATATCAGAAAAGAACCTCCGACTGTCTGAAATCGTACAACCACTCTGACACTACACTGTTCATCCATGCGACTACTAAGGTTGTCAACCAAGGTCAATGACATGCAACCAACCAGCGGATGACACGTGTAAAGTGT
Organism: Saussurea involucrata; assembly: GCA_033807775.1. Taxonomy (NCBI): domain Eukaryota; kingdom Viridiplantae; phylum Streptophyta; class Magnoliopsida; order Asterales; family Asteraceae; genus Saussurea; species Saussurea involucrata. The sequence continues at coordinate 20,136,155 of CM066326.1, forward strand.
ATACTGACTTGCATTAAATGCATGCAGTATATAAAGAGATGAACCCACTTCATTTGAAGTAACTTGCTAACTCTGGACAAGTTCAATCTCTTATCTCAAGATAGGTTATTATTAGTAATTTCCTTATCTCTCTTAGTGCAAGAAACCTTAGTGTTCCAACTTGTTTAGATTTAGGTTTATCCTTAATCTTGTTTCCGCAACAAGCTGTAAATTGTTAATGATTTATCAATAAACAATTTAGAAAAGTAAATTCTGTGTGTTTGTATTCAACCCCCCCTTCTACAAACTTGTATAGGCCTTCGGGACCAACAAATGTCCAAAAGGAAGAGCTGACCATGAGATTTCAGGACCAAGAAGTAACTTTTAATGTGTTTGATTCTCTCAGGTACCCTGAAGAAATAGAAGAATGTTGCACTCTGAGCATGATAGAGACTTGGTCTCAAGACAAAAGCTTGGGAGAAATGTTGGGGATAAAAGAATCTGATAGTGATGAGGAAGACTTTGAAGACCTGGAAACATCACACGAAATTGCTGCTTTTGAGACCTTAGATCATAAGGATAGGAAAACTCTTGTCCGATCCTTAGAAGTTGCACCAGACTTAGAATTGAAACAACTTCCCTCACATTTGAAATATGTCTTTTTAGAAGACCATGGAGTCTGTCATTATTTCATCATCATTAGAACTTGAGCAAGAAGAAAGATTGGTCAAAATGCTGAAACTTCATACAAAAGCCATAGGATGGACCATTGCTGATCTCAAGGGCATAAGCCCTACCATTTGTCAACACAAAATCATTTTGGAAGATAAAAATTTCACCTCAGTTGAGCCTCAAAGGAGACTCAATCCTGTGATGAAAGATGTTGTCAAAAAGAAAAATTTGAAATGGCTTGATGCAGGCATAATTTATCCTATTGCAAGTAGTACATGTGTCAGTCTTGTGCAATGTGTACCCAAGAAGGGTGGAGTGACTGTTGTACCAAATGAGAAAAATGAACTTATACCTATAAGGGTAGTGTCTGGTTGGAGGATATGGATGGACTATAGGAAGCTTAACAAAGCTACTCAAAAGGACCATTTTCCTTTACCCTTTGTTGACTAGATGCTAGATAGATTAGCAGGAAAAGAGTTTTATTGTTTCTTAGATGGCTACTCCGGTTACAATCAAATCACCATAGCACATGAGGACCAAGAAAAGACTACTTTCACTTGTCCATTTGGTACTTTTGCATTTAGAAGAATGCCCTTTGGACTTTGTAATGCCCCAACCACTTTTCAAAGATGTACGATGTCTATTTTTTCTGACATGTTGGAAAACTCCATGGAAATTTTCATGGATGACTTTTCAGTTTATGAGACATCATATGACTTATGTTTACAAAACCTGGAAAATAGTCTTAAAAGATGTGAAGAAACAGACTTGGTTTTAAACTTAAAAAGTGTCATTTTATGGTAAAAGAGGGCATTGTGTTGGGACATCTCATTTCCAATAGAGGCATAGAAGTTGATAAGGCCAAATTGGAAATCATTTCAAATTTACCTGAGCCTACAACAGTCAAAGGTATCAGGACTTTTTTGGGACATGTTGGTTTTTACAGGAGGTTCATAAAAGTTTTTAAAAAAATTTCAAAACCTCTTTGTTTATTGCTATAGAATGACCAAGTGTTTAATTTTAATGAAGATTGCAGAAAAGCTTTTAACACTTTGAAAGAAGCATTGGTCACTGCCCCTATAGTAATAGCACCAGATTGGTCCCAACCTTTTGAAATTATGTGTGATGCTAGTCACTGGGCAATAGGAGAAGTTTTGGTTCAAAAGAAAAATAAAATACTCCATCCTATTTACTATTCTAGTAAAACTCTCAATGATACTCAAATCAATTACACCACTACTGAAAAGGAATTATTAGCTGTGGTTTTTGCTTTTGAAAAATTTAGATCATACTTGATTAGTACAAAAGTAACTGTTCACACAGATCATGCTGGAATCAAGTATTTGATTTCTAAAAAGGATGCAAAACCTAGGCTGATAAGGTGGGTCTTGTTGTTACAAGAATTTGATTTGGAAATCATTGATAGGAAGGGTGTGGATAATCAGGTGGCAGATCATTTGTCTAGGTTGGAAAAGCATGACAAACTTGTGTATAGTGGAGAAATTTGTGAATCTTTTCCTGATGAGAGGATTTTGGTTGTACAACATGTGCAAGTCCCTTGGTTTGCAGACATTGTAAACTACTTGGCTTATGGAATCATTCCTAAGGAATTAAATAAACACCAAAGGAAAAAGCTCATTTATGATTCCAAGTAATACTTATGGGAATGTTGTCAAATTTTTGCAGACATTGTAGACTATGTGTCCAAATGGGTAGAAGCTTTGGCTTGCCATTCCAATGATGCCAGGACAGTTGTCAAATTTTTGCAAAAACAAATTTTCACAAGATTTGGTACACCTCGTGCTTTAATAAGTGATGATGGCACCCATTTCATAAACAACTTGTTAGAGGAAATTCTTGAAAAATAGAACATCCACCACAGGGTGGCAACTGTTTACCACCCTCAAACCAATGGTTTGGCTGAGTTGTCAAACAGGGAAATAAAAGGAATTTTAGCTAAAGTGGTCAAACCACACCGAAAGGACTGGGCCTCCAAATTGGATGATGGCTTATGGGCCTATCGGACTGCTTTCAAAACCCCTATAGGAATGTCCCCTTACAAGTTTGTTTTTGGAAAGGCTTTGTAATAACCCGGGTAAGTCCGTTAGTTAAAAATCTAATCCCGTTAAATTATTTAACTTTAAAGTTACTATTTTTGGTTAAGTTTAAGTGAATTTATAAGTTAATAGTGTTTTAGTCATTAGCAAAGAGTTTAGGGGCTGAAATGGTAATTTGGCTAGATATTATCTGAATTAGGTGTCCAGATTTATATTCATTTTCTCAGCAATTCAGTGTGTGTAGTGTGTGTGTTTGGAGAGAAAAGAAGCAAAAGAAGATAGGAAAGGTTAAGGCATCATTTGACTTCATTTGGAAGTGTTTTGAGGTATGTTCTTTGTAAGTTATGTTTGCAATTGATAGTATGTACTTCCTATCGGATTAGAATAGTTAAATTCATGATTTAGTAAAGATTCAGTCGGTTTCTGGGCAAATTGAAGCAAACCGACAGTAGTGTCCGGACACAGTATGAATGTGTCCGGATAGTTTTGTTGATGGTGTCCGGGTACTGTTTTAAGGTGTCCGGACGAGTCCTTTATCCGGGTAAGTCTCTCTTTTCTATAGTTTCCGGATGAGTTAAGATACCGGATGGTGTCCGGATTACTTTGGTGTCCGGATGACGTCCGGATTGTATAGGTTGTCCGGAAAAGTCATGTTGTCCGGAAAAGTAGTGTTGTCCGGGTAACTTGTGTTAAGTCGCCTTAGGGGAACATTTGAGGATTTGAGTTCTTTAGAGTTCTTAGCCTTAGTAAGACTTATGTGTTTTATGTGGTAAAGAAATATCTGTATCTATGTGTTACAGATCCTGTGAATTCTGGGTAAAGGACTGAACCTGTTTAGAAGGCTTGGAAACGTGTTGATAAGCAATCAGGTGAGTTTTACTTTAAAAGTATTTTCAACTGGAATACATACGTATGGTTTGGGAATGTGATAATTGGTGATTATGTGTTTATATGTATGGTATATGTGAATTATAATATATTGAGGTGTTATGTTTACATGAGTATTATAATGTGTTATCATACGTTGGCCGGGCTTAGGACCGGTGTGTTTGGCTATAGAATATGTATAGCGTTGTTTGGCTGTAGATGTTGTACAGCGTTGTAAATTATTAGTTGGCTTGCAACCAACTAATATGGCCAGGAGGAATGAGAAAGGAAGGTACACTATGTGTGAGTTCAAATTGATATATTTGATTGTGCTGAATGATTTATATCAATAAGGTTTATATAAATGATTTCAAACTAACAGGGATTTATCTCACTTAGACCATCGTGTCTAACCCTCATTTTCGTTTTAAAAATATGTATTCCAGGTGGTGGATCGCGTAAGAGCAAGTAGTTAGAGTAATCGATGGATGGCTTATGTGAAGGATTATGTGACGAAGATTTTGGCATGTTTAGTAGTTGTATTATAATGATTAAATGTTATGTATGTATTTAGTAAGAAGTTTGTAGTAGAATGTCTTCTTTTGATTGTATTAGTTTAAGGGACCGTATTTGTAATATGATGTTTCGTTTGATTAATCAATGTTATGTTACATTATGTGATTTGTTGTGTATATGGGATAAGGGTTGTTACAGGCTTGCCATCTGCCAGTTGAGTTAGAGCATAAAGCCTATTGGGCCATAAAGAACTCAACGTGAATCTGGAAAGAAAAGAACCCTTCAACTCTGTGAAATAGAAGAACATAAGAATTTCTCCTATGAGAATGCCAAGTTATATAAAGAAAACACAAAAAATGGCACGACAAAAAGATCCTTCCAAAAGATTTCTATGAGGGTCAAAAAGTCCTTTTGTTTAATTCAAGATTAAAAAATTTCCCTGGAAAATTAAATTCAAGGTGGACTGGGCCCTATCGTATTGCCAAAGTATACCCCTTCGGAGTGATTGAGCTGATTGATCCGGAGAGGGGTACTACTTTTAAGGTCAACAGACACAGAGTTAAACCGTTCTTTGAGCCTACCGACATTCTACAACAACCTCCCATGGTTGTTGTGCCAACTCCTTAAAATAAATACAATAATATATATATATATATATACACATAGTTATATATGCAATAAAATTAAAAATTAAAAATATAAAAAAAATAATAGAAAAAAATAAATACAAATATATATATATATATATATATATATATATATAAATAAATAAAAAGACTAAATTAAGAACTAGTTGGTAATTTTAATTTTTAGAATTTAATTTCAAGTTTGTTTTATATTTAGTAGTTTTTACTTTTGGGCGTTGTCCCTATTTTGCCGATTTAACTCGATCCAGATTAAGAACAAGTTGGACCCGTGTGTTTGTTTAGTGTGTTCAAGAAGCTAAGAGGAGGCCCAAGCATCGAAGCCCACAACTCAGGCCCAAGTCTTCTTGATGACTCTTCAGTCACGTCCAACGGTCACATGACCCGTAATGATGATACTGACATCATCTCTCCTTTTTGGCAGAGTCATCGGAAACCACCACCATCTCTGTTATCTTCTTCTTCTTCTCCAAGTACACTTCTTTGTACTTCTTTCTGCAATTTCGTCGATCTCCAGCACACACCGATAAGACCACCTCGTACCTTCCTTTCTTGACTAATCCTATTCTCCACGCACCCAAATTTCTTCGATAAGCTACTGTTATCGCCGTCGTTAGCCTCCGTCTACGAAAACGCTCACAGAAATCGTCCAAGAGAAGTTATTTTCTCTCCACAAACCGTTTACCCCTACCTTATAAGCATTCATTCCCTTACTATTTCCCTCCACTATTCTACATCCCCTGTTCATCTTTCTCCCATGGCTATCATCAAGTCTAAAGCAAGAAGAAGGGTTCTTTCTTCTGAAAACCCAACATCAGATAACCCCCCAACCAATACAAACCCAGATTCCCCAAATGAAGTCCCTATTGATGCAACCCATTTGAACCAAGCACCCCCATTAAAAGAACGAGCCCCTGCTTCCAGGCCCACTCGAAGACTAACTAGAAGTCAGGGGAAGATGAAGATAAAGCCCATGACTAGAGAAGAGGGGCCTGCCATTCCATTATCTGATGATTCCAAAGATGATGCACCACCGAAACTGAGATCAAAGTTTGAGTTGGGGAAATCAAACCCATTAGACACCTTGGCAGAAGCAGTTGAGACCATGATACCCTCTCCAACGAAGGACGCATGTAACCAAGGTACACACCCCCCCCCCCAATTCCATTACCTGTGAACTTGGTAACCACATTTCCATCAAACCCATAATCTTCTGTTGGTGCCCTCTTGAAGATAAATTTGAATGAAGCGATGGATGCCACTGCTATTATCTTGGGCCTACCCAAAACCAACCCTGATACCCCATCTTCTACAAAACCAACCATGATGGCCATCACCCCATCATCTGGAACCCATTCTCTCTCTCAACTTAACAGGATACCCCCTAGTTATCTGGCCATGTTGAATGCAGGCAGACCCAAGGTTTTTCCCTTTTTGCCCAAATTGCCCATCATCTCATCTGTAAAAATCTCTGAACTTTCTGTAAGTACATCCACATCCACCCCTACATCTGCTGTGATGTCTATTGCACAGTTAGATGCCCTTTTTTCCAAAATCACCCAAGCCTACACTTCCAAGATGCAGCATACTAATCCCACTCCAGAAGGAAATCCTGCAGTTGAGACCACTTCTAAAGAACACTTTGTTGTAAAAACCCCATCTGAAGAAAACCTTATTGAAACTCCTTCTGTCGAAACCCATCATGTTGGTACCACCAGTACCCCCACCATCACCACTTTTTCCCTACAAGATGAGCCCTTTTCCATGGATACGTTGGATCCCCTTGATACCCCTATGGAACAACCCCAAATGGAACACTCTGAAGATGAGTCTCAACACCATGAGACAAATGAAGCCTGGGACATGGATGATGTTGTTATCATCCATACCGAGGATGCTTCCCCTCCCTCCTCTGTGCAAACTGTGCGGGAACAAACTCCCAAAAAACCCAGTAAGAAGTAGCCCAAGAAGAAGTTAAAGGAAAAGATGGTGAAGCCCACTGATGGAAAGAAAACCAACCCTTCTCTAAAGATCAGATTGGTGGGCATTTCAAACGAAACACCACAAGCAAGGTCACCAAAGAAAAAGTTAAAGAGACTTCCCCAAAGAATCCCAAGAAGAGAAAGAGAGAAGAAGTGGCAGAAAGTGATCTGAGTGAAGGCATAAGCACCCCACAGAGAATTACAAGGCAAAAGTCCAAGCAATGCCAAGAAAGCAGTCCTAACACAGCAGTCCTGCAACACTCCTCCAATAGTGTTGGAGGATCAAAGAAGAGAAAACAAGTATCATCTTTTTTTGACCCCATCACTCTGTTCAGTAGTCCAGCAGCCCTTAAGAAATACCCTTATTTTGGTAAAAAGGTTGGCCACACCCCAAAAGGGTTCACTCCCTAAGTTATCCTAGACAACCCCTAAATTAAGGTCATCATAGAGGAATTGGGATGGGAGAAACTCTGTGCAGTCCCTGTGCAATTTAATGAGGAATGGGTTAGGAAGTTTTACACTGAAATGGCAGTGAATTCTAGGGTGGACCTCATGGTTAGAAAAACCCCTGTGTCCTACTCCCCTGAAATAATCAATGAACTCCTAGGCTTAATCCCACCTGAGGAGTCTGAATTTGATAGACTTAAAGCTGGCACTACTGATAAAGAATTGGAAGAGATCCTCATAACTCTAGCACACCCTGGTGCCACCTGGACCTTGAAAGGTAGATGTAGAACCATTAGAACCTGTTTCTTGAAGGCTGAGGCCAATGTGTGGTTCTATTTCATTAGGCACACCCTGCACCCAACTAGCCATGATACCAGCCTTTGTATGGAAAGCGTATACCTTCTGTATTGTATCCTAGAGTGCTATCCAATTGATGTGGGTAGACTTATATGTGGATGTATGAAAGGCAGCTTAGATAGGGCTAATAGCCGGCTACCCTACCATGCCATCATTCACACCCTGCTAGCAAAAGCCAAAGTCCCCACTCTGGATACTTACACCAAGAACACCGTTAAGTGTGTGATACATGAAGATACTTTCTAATCATGTGTGTGTTTGTGTGTAGTGCAAGAGTTACCAGAAAAGGTCTGGTAGATGCCGTCTATTTATACTAGATTACAGGGGACAAATAGTAGACAAGAAGTACAATGGTACAAGAGACAACGTCGTGGAACCGATCCTGGTACACAACGATGTAGTGCACCGCCGTCTGCAAAAGTTGTGACCTTTCAGAGGATGACACGTGGAAAGTATAAGGGCATGCCTTGTACTATTGATCTTCAGAATCTTCGTACAGCAGAGGCACGTAAGTGGCGCGCTTGTCTTTGTCTTTGTTCTCTAAACTCTGTCTTCTAAGTCTTCATACCACAGAGGCTCTGTCAGGTGTGATAGAGGCTCTGTGACCTTGTCCTCTAATGGTCTTCTGGTGAACGATCCAAGTGAAGGTTACTCGTAGTTCTGTGTTCTTAGTGTCCGACAGAGGCTCTGTCAGTGATCTTCCCTTAGCCTATTTTTCAACACTTCTTACAATAGAAGTTGGAGATAACACTTGTCTAGGAAAGCTCTCACCATTTGTGCCTAAGTGGTGATCGAGCCCGGTGGTAGATAGAAAAGCCACTCCCTAGCCGCGTCAACTAGGGAGAACGGGAATGCCTTTAGCTTTAGGTTCTCCACGGTGGTGCCTTGCGGCTTCATCCCCAAGCATATCAAGTGGAACTCGGTCATATGCTTGTATGGGTCTTCGCTGGCCAAACCTTGAAAACGAGGTAGTAAGTGAATTAAACCAGTTTGAAGTTCGGTACTTACCTCCTCCGTTGGATACGTAATGCAAAGAGGTTGCTCATCGATGTTGGGTGCTCCCATTCTCTCAATGTGCATTCGGGATTCTCCATGTCCTCTTCTTCCTCTTCTTCGGTCTCGGTGACCGGTTCTTCTTGTTCCAAATGAGGTTTATCTTCTTCAAAATACAACTCCTTTTCACTTTCTGAGTCGATAGACAACTCAATATCTTTCCAGATATTGACCACCGGTGAAGAATTCGACTCTTGGCGGTTTTCTCAATCTCCAGATCGATTGGGATGGGTGAACCTGCACGAAACGATCTTGGCATAAACAGTTAAACTTGCCGAGTCCCCGACAACGGCGCCAAAAATTTGACGGGTGTCGAGTCCGGCAAATAATATGATTTATATAATTAGCCTATTAACTCTAAACACAATTGATTGTGATAGTGATAAGGAGGGTCGTCTCCTCAGGGACTAGGAATCAACCGTAGGTCCAAGACGATGTCATGTACAAGTCTTTTTAGAACAATAATTAAAGGGGGGGTTTGGATTGTTGAAATTAATCTAAATATGCAAAATAAAATGAGACTACTAATAACAACGAAAAGAATCTAGTAACGAGTGTAACCAATCTTTTATGAAACAATGTATCATTGACTTGAATAAAGAAAAATGAATTTTCTCAATTGATTTCAGACGGGCCGTAAGTGCCAACACAGGTCAAACACTCCGTTTGTCCTTGTGATTAAACTAGCCCGAGGATCTCGGTGAACTAGTTCCTAATTGATTAAATTAAGTCTAGTCACAAACTTAGACTTAACCTGTCAATTGCACTAAAATTAGACAAACGCCCAATCCTAACTAATGACCGGAAGCCCGACAATTTAAATTAGATTATACAATTCTATAATGCAATCAATTGATATGGAGCTCAATTGATGCATTACTTGCTACTAAATCGAAATTAAGAACAATTACGTATTCCTAATTACAATTAGCGATTCAAAGTGGTATGATAGGATTCAAGGGATCCATCTTAAAACCAAAAACCCCAAATTGAAGAACACATTTTAAACGAAGATCGTATAAATGAAATATAATTGATAATTAAACACAAAACAAGTCTCAACAAAGTTCAAACCAACTAGTTACATCTCATTACTAGAAACAAAGAAATTTAGCTACTCATAATTGTGCTTAAAAACTGAAATTAAACTTACAAAATGGTAGAAATCAGAAAATGGTGAAGAACCCTAGAAATTTCTCCAAAATCGATGTTCAAATCTAGAAATCGACCATTGTTGTTGCTCTCTAAGGAAAATAGATGCAATTAATTGTACTCTCTCCTCCAGTCGACAGTTTTATGCTGCATTTATACCCTCCAAATGAAAACCGCTAAAAAGGGTTCAAACCCACGATTTCTGGTCGTGCGCGGCTTGGGGCGCGGTTTGGGTCGCGCGAGAAGGCGCGGGGATGCAAGAAACAGAATCCCCCGCGATCCATGGCACGGTTCCGGCCGCTGAAGAAGTTGCGGCGTGAAAAACGTCGTTGGTTTGCTGTTGTGCGATGGAGAGATTTTTCTGTGCCTGTTGGACGAATGGGCTACCATCCTTGTTTTGCTTCTCTCGCTGGGCCACAAGGTCTTTTCTTTTTCTTTCTTTTGAACCAAACACACAACTGACACAAGGAATCAAATTAGTAAAACTAAATTATTATTATTACTTTTTTTTCTTTTTTTATCTAAATAAATAACAATAAAAAAAACCTTATTAATTTCTTTTTTACTGCACTCACGGCTAGAGGTGGCCAAAAGTCGGGTTCGGGTCGGGCCGGGTCGGGGGACAACCCGGTTCTGCACAGTAACCGTGCGAACCGGGTCGGGTCGGGCCGGGTTTAAACCGAAATCCCCTGACCCGTTTACTTGTATGTAGAACCGTTTTCGGGAAAACCGGGCCGGGCCGGGCCAAGAACCGGGTCGGAGTAGGGCCGGGGATTTTTTTGTTTTTTAACTGCTTTCTTTGTATAATAATTAATTACTAAACTTTAACAAAGAAAAATTGGATTGGAATCATTGGATAAGTAAAATACACTTTAAAAATACGTTTTATTTATAATATATATCACTAAAATACACTTTTACGTTTTATAATTTATATATAATTTTAAGTTACAAACTTACAAGTTACAAGTTACAATACATAAATTCTAAACATTCGATAGTAGAGAGAGTAGAGACTAGAGAAATGTATGCGTTTTTTGCGAGAAACGAATATAGCGAGAGCCGAGAAATGAGAATTGTATGCGTTTTTTGCGAGAAACGAATATAACGAGAGCCGAGAAATGAGAATTGTAAGCGTTTTTTGCGTTTTGTAAGCAATTGTAAGGTGGTGATCACTCCATAACACCCCTAGTATTTATATGGGGTTGGATGGGAGTTTTTTGGGGTGAAAACGGTTAAAAGAGGCTTCCCAACGGTCATAAACGGTCACATAACGGCTATAATTTTTTTGAAAAAATCGGGTCGGGCCGGGTCGGGTCACGAACCGGTCCCGGGTCGGGCCGAGGAAAATCCTATATACGCGAACCGGTCCCGGCTCTCGGGCTTGAAACCGGTTCTTGACCGGGTCGGGCCAGAACCGGTTCTTGGCCGGTTTCGGTTCGGGTCAGCCCGTCGGGTCGGGTCGGGTCGGGTCGGGTCGATTTGGCCACCTCTACTCTCGGCCAACAACTATTATATAAGTTTTTTTTCTTCTTTTTCCTTTTAATCTAAATCAACACTATAATAAGACCATTTTTTTTAATTTGTTTTTTTTTGAACTTAATTTTAATTACAAACAATAAAATAATAAACTAAAATTAATAGGGTATTTTAAGCACAAAATCAACACTAATTTTAAGATAAATTTGACCTAAAAAGGATATAAAATTAGTGTTTATCAGACAACCGAAGATATGAAGAAATCTGATAGATGGCTTTCTTCCATGGAAAAGTTCATAGGCAGTCTTGTTGAATCTTTTGACGATCGACGACCTATTCTGAGTAAAACAGGCAGTGTTGACAGCTTCTGCCCAGAATTGAGTTGGAAGATCAGAATCGCTGAGCATAGATCGAGCAACTTCGATGATCGCTATGTTTCTTCTTTCAGCGACTCCATTCTGCTGAGGTGTTTTCACGGCTGAGAAGTTGTGAGAAATGCCCTTACTCTCAAAGAAGTTATCAAGAGAACTATTTTTTAATTTAGTTTCATGATCACTCCCTATTGAGCGAACAATCATATTGTTCAGGACTTCCGTTTTCCCGACAAATGAGATGAATTCTTCTGAGGTGTCACTCTTTGCACGGAGAAACATAACCCAGGTATAGCGAGAGAATTCATCTACTATGACAAGAGTGTATTTCTTTCCAGCGATGAGGGTTTGTCACTAAAGAGACTTGCTTTGACTTGCAACTAGCATTCGTTTATTTTTCTTTTTCACACGCTAAGCAGAGAACTTTCTTAGCGTATGAGTGCTGAGGCAAGCCAGTGACTAATTTTTTGGAGGAGAGAGTATTCAGCGTTTTGAAGTTGAGATGAGAGAGCCTTTTATGCCATATCCAGTTGACATCTGAAGTGGCTTTGGATAGAAAACAGATGTTCTCAATGGTTGTTGAGTCCATGTTTATTACAAAAACATTTTCCAAACGATAGCCGCTGAGAGCAATCAACTCTTTCTTATCAGTGACAAAGCATGCTTCTTTAGTAAAATAAACTTTGTAGTCTTTATTACATAGCTGACTGATGCTAAGAATATTGTGCTTCAGTCCTTCTACTTGTTAGGTCTTTGATCTTCAACAATCCAAGAACTAGTAACAAGAAGATGTAGAAGCTTTATTAGAAAAGTAAATCTAATCTAGAGAGAACACAATGTGATTAGAGAGCTACATCTTGAATTATGAAACCTTGTTGTTACAAACTACATTACATGTCCTATTTATAGTCTACATCACTTGTTACACTGATTAAGCATAAGCCCATTTACAAAGCCTTTGCCTTTCTAATATTAAGGACAACAATAGTGTCCTAACATAATGTTAGAGCATTATTGTATTCAAGATTTATTGTAAAGTCTTGTATAATGTCAAATATTGTAAAGTCAAAGTATTAGTCAAAATAGTCAAAGTCATGTAAAGTCAAACTAGCTTTAGTGTTTAAATCTTTGTAATTAGGAGATATAAATAGCTTTAGCTTAGTTGTTAAGCAAGGTTAATGATCTTAATTGTAATATTCTAGAGAGAGAAGTGAGAGCATTCTAGAGAGAGAAAGTGCATCAATCATATGTAATCTCTATTATGTTCAAGATCAATGGATGATTTGATGACTACCTAATAGAAACTGGTTTTACATTTGGTATCAGAGCTTTGGGAGATCGAATTGTGTGCAAAATTCGTCCAAATTCATGAAGATTTGAAGATTTTTTGAAGATTTTTGAAAAAAATCTCCATTTTTGAAGAACTTGAAGAACACAAATGGGTTATGGATTTTTAGTGTGTTTTTGTGTTTGATTTTGATTGAAAAGTGTTTCTCCATCATTCTAAACGAGATTTGCATCATCAATTTCTCAAAAACACATCAAGAATTGACCAATTCGAAGATTTTTAAAATTTTTGTGTTCTTGACAAAAAAGTTGTCTGTGAAGTTTTTTGAAGAGTGGTTTTGCAATTTGTTGTTGTTTTGATCCATTTCTGTGCAAAATCATTTTCAAAAACATGTTTTAGACATGAAACATTCACAGATTTCAAGTTTTCATTCCTAAATTTGAGTTTTGAAATTTTGGTGTTCTTGGTGTTCTTGAGAATCTTCAAAGTGTTCTTGATGAAAATTTCTAGATCTTGAATTTTGATTCAATTTTTTCTTGAGATGATGTTAAATGTTGTTTGTGATGTGGTTTGATCTTAAAAATTCATGATCCAACACTGTTTGTGAGTTTTTATTTTTTGCAGAGAAGTAACAAGAAAAGAAGAAAGAAAGAAAGTTAAAAGTCATCATATCAAAAGTCAAAAGCATACGAAATCTTGGTTTCGGATTAGTGTGATTAACAAGTGTGCTGCATGTGTGTTTGCTTTAGTTGCTTGTATGTGAGCTTGCAAAAATGGTTACGGATCATGTAAGAATGGTTTCGCATCCTTCATAAAAAAAATTAACCTGTGAAGTTAAAAGTCATCATATCAAAAGTCAAAAGCATACGAAATCTTGGTTTCGGATCAGTGTGATTAACAAGTGGGCTGCATGTGTGTTTGCTTTAGTTGCTTGTATGTGAGCTTGCAAAAATGGTTACGGATCATGTAAGAATGGTTTCGCATCCTTCATAAAAAAAATTAACCTGTGTGTTTGTGTGCATCAGCTGTGTGTGACTGTGTTTGATAAGTATTTCGGATCACGCTTGGTATGAAACCGTAATTCTTTTTGAGGTGCATGAGTGTGTGTTTAACTTGCTTGTTTGTGTGCTTATTTTTTTTCAAGGTTTCGGATCACATAGGATACGAAATCATATTGCTTAAGGTGTGTGTTTGTGTGCTTATTTTTTTCAAGGTTTCGAATCCAAGAGGATACGGAATCCTCAGGTTTCGGTTCCTGTTTAATACGAAACCATCTCGTTTCTGACCCTCACTGATACGAAATCATCAACTCATTCCCTTTGATCCGAAACCATATGAATTCGGACCCTCTTTGATACGAAACCATCCTCATTTCGTATCTTTCTTTCGCCGGAAAAAAGGCTCGCCGGTAAATCTAGTGGGTCTTCGAAATTCAGTGTATGATCGACATTTGTTGCTTGGAATCGATTGGTATTTGTTTTAGGATCACATCGCAACCAAAGTTATCAAACTTGGTTGAGAAACGAAGAAGATATCGTCGTCTGAAATCACCTCGCCGGAAAAACGTTTTTCGCCGGAAATTTGGTGGGTCGCCGGAATATTTTGCATGATCGAGAACTTTTGGTATCTTTCGATTTATCCTTGAATAAGGAACACAACGCAACAATTTCTATTCATTTTGGTCGAGAAACGAAGAAGAAATCTGAAGAAGAAAGCATCAGATCATCGTGGTTTGTTTTTGTGAAGATGGTGAACAATAACTAACGGTAGTGTCGTTAGTGCCGTTATGTTTGTAACAATTTTGGTCCTAATCCGTTAGTTAGTTTTAGATATTAGCAGATTTAGTCCATGTAGCTTAGTTTGAGTCTATTACAATTTTGGTCCCTGGATTTAGAAGTTTCAGGTTTCGTCAAATTTGGTCCTTGTAGTTTAGTTTAAGTTTTAGACTTTTATAGATTTAGTCCTTCTAGTTATATCTTCTAGGTTTTTACACTTTTAGTCCCTAAATTCATAAGTTTCAATTTTTGTCAATTTTAGTCCTTGTTTTTGTTGAGTCTTAGTATTTTTCACTTTTAGTCTCTATATTTTGTATTTTTAACATTTTTAGTCATTTTAGTGTTGAATTTTTGTCACTGACATATTTTTCTCTTATTTTGCAGGTTTATCAATTAAAGTCCAACATTTTCACGTAAATTTTTCAGAATTAATTTTTGGAAGACAAATTTATATTTTGTTTTTCAAAATTTATTTTTTTCAAATTTTTTCTGACTTTAATTGTGTTTTTCTGATTTTTAAGAGTGTGCACATAATTCTAACTTCTAAGCGAAGTTTCTCTTGACGATCACTCTATTAGGTAGTATTATTTTTGGTGTTTTTCATCTAATTTTGTTTGTGTTTCTTTTCAGGTTTACTTCAAGATGCCTACTTATACAAAAGATGGGGTTTTAAGATTGAAGCAAACTCTTATAACAGAAATACCTCCAACTCCACAAACTTTTGTTAAAACTAATAATGGAAGTTTGAAGCAAACTCTTATATCTAATACTTCAAATCCTTCAGCTCCTGTTTTAAATAAAGAGGAATAAAATGCTAAATTGAAGAGACTAATTTAGACATTTCTTCTTCAAATGATAGACTTATTAAAAGAGTTACTGATCTTGACGTTTATATTGCAGATCTTGAAGCAAAGAGAGACAACTCGAGTCTGCACGATCAAATCAAGAAACTTCAAGAGAAAGTAACAATCTTTCAAAAAGAAAATGCTGATCTGAAGAGCATTGAAGACAAGAGAGAGAATGGGAACTTATATCTACAAGATCAATTAAAAAGAGTTCAAGAGCAAAGAACAACGTTGGAAGGTGTAAACGTTGAATTGAAGAAGAAGCTTTCAGAACGTGAAAGAGAGTCACTTTCTTCAATGAAAGTTCTTAAAGAAAAGGAAGTAATTGAGCTTAAATATATAAAACTTTCAAAACAAATTTCTGATCTTGATAAAGTTTTATTTTTAGAAAAAGAAAAGCTCGAAAAAGAAAGAGCTGAATTTGGAATTGAAAAGAAATCTTTTGAGATTCAAAGTTCTGAGCTTTCTGTGAAAATCTCTGATTTAGAAAATATTTTGGAAAAGGAAAGAAAAGATTTTGCGGAAAAGAAGAATTTCTTTGAAAAGGAAAATAAAACCCTTAAAAAGAAAAATATGGAAACTTTCAAAGAGATTACTGATAAAAGAAAGTTTTTGGAAAAAGATTTTGAATCGGAACACAAACATTTTGAAGATGCGATTCTTAATCTTACCAAAATATTATCTGGTTTATCAACAGACATTATGAAGGATCAATTGATCAAATCTGATCTCCAAAAGAAAATTGATCTAATTTTTAAAGAGAAAAATGTTTTGATAAACAAAGTCAAAGAACTTGAAGACATCATTTTTAAATTTGATGTCTCAAAGCAGGCCAGTCATGATACTATCTTTCAGACTCCATTTGTTGATTCAAATGATTCTGAATGCTATTTTAAAACTGCTTCAAGTTCGAGTTTTAAAAATAATTCTTCTAAACAATTTAATAGATCAACTGATTTCTCAAAAGGTCAAATTCGTTCTACAAATCTCTTCTATAATCATTTGCTTGATAAATCGGATAAGGATTTAAATGTGCCTACAGTTAATATTTCCAAATCTAAAGAAGTTCCAGTCTTCAAAAAGGTGAAGATGGAATGGAGAGTCAAAGGCACAACAGTTTCAAAGAAAGATGTACCAAAATCATCTGCTTCCACATCAAATGCCAAGAAGAACAATGCGCCAAAAGGTAAATCTTCTGCTAAACCTAATCCTATTCATTCCGCAAATCATCTGATTAGGTTGGCACATAAGAAATTATGTTGTTCTTACTGTGGGTCAAATGATTTTGTGCATAAGGATTATACTTCTTATTGGTACGGTACTTACAGTATTCCTAATAAGAAATCTACACCTAACACACTAGGACCCAAGTCCCGTTGGGTACCAAAATCTGCTTAATCTGTTTTGTAGGTTCTTTATGTGTTGTACTGAATGTTGCATATATACCACACACATGATTGAAAACAGAAGAGAAGCGGTAATTTTTTTAAGAGGATATGTACCATTAAGGGGGAGAAAAGATTGTTGGCTTATTGAACATATCAGTTCAAAACCCGTGCTTCAACGACTATGGCTTCTGAACAATTCAGTTCAGGACCCGTACTTCAAAGACTAAGACTTCTAAACAAATCAGTTTAGAACTCATACTTCTCAGGTGATATCCTTAACTGTCACATCTTTCTGTTTCAAGGAACAAGTGGTGAAAGGTAACATTGCATTATGTTTCATTTCTACTGCTTTGAAAGTTTGAACCTTCACAAATTTAATTCAATGAGATGAAATTCTCAATTTTTCATTCAATGAATAAAATGTGTGTCAAGGGTGATTTTACGAGCATTTTTGTATTATTTGAGTTATATTTGTTTCAACTTTCACATCTGAAATAAATCAAAAGGTCAGCAAAACATGAATGCAATTATGCTGAATGCTCGAAAATATGTAAATCTGGACTTATATAGAATATAATGCTCAAAAAGCCTATTTGTCAGAATGATGGATGGAAACGAATTTATGGGCGAAGCACTATGTTTTAGAACCAAGTGATTGAGACACAATAAAAAAAAATTATTTAGTTTGAAAGTTTGTACCTGTGGCCTTTCTGGTTTGGGAGATTAAGTCCTAAGGGGTGCTCGACACCTAGCCCCTAAGACCAACTGGTATGGGATTGGCTGACCCAAATCCTGCTATAGAACCAGATAGAAAGCCATGTTTTACTGGTACAAATGGGTTTATGATATATCGATGTGGCCTTTCTGGTTTGGGAGAGTAAGTTCCAAGGGGTGCTCGACACCTAGCACCTAAGGCCAACTAGTCTGGGATCGGCTGACCCAAATCCTGCTATAGAACCAGATAGAAAGTCATGAAAAACGGTGTATCTTATTCTTACTAAACTTTTTGATTAAAAGATGCCAATGAGCACAAAATAAAAGATGACAATGCGCACACATCTCTTGAAACTTGGGAATAAAACAAAGTCGCGATAAACCTGTAATTTTGTGAAAATTCTGTTTTTGGACAAATAATGTGAGTAGAGCAGAGTATTCTTATATGGTTTAGAATTGCATATGCTTGATGCTAATCATATTTCGCATGCTAGCACAGCAAATAGATTTAATAAAGGGGTTGAAACTGAACATTTTTAACTTGATATGCAATGATGTCTTGTTTTTGAATCCAAACACATGCATTTGATTTCATTTGATTGAAAAATCTGGTATACTTCATTAAGTTGGATTTCTTTTGTAAAGCTTTCAAATGATCAAATGTTAGTAGTTATAAAATGTAGTTCAATGATTTTTTTTCCTTGTATAAATGTTTTCATTAAAGAACTGTATTTGAAATGGATAATTCTTTAATGAAATATATGCATACTTTCAGGGGGAGAAAACAAATTGCTCCAGAATTCTTATTTTGAGGGGGAGCAAGGTTATTCATTAAGGAGGAGATTGTTAGTGATACTCAGAGACGCGATTGAAATTGAAAAACGTTTTTGATGATCATGATGCTCACTATCATCAAAAAGGGGGAGAAATGTTTAATTCAATTTCATGTCGAAGACAATTTGAGTTCAAAGTTGTAAAGATCTAAAATTCGCATTCAAGTCTTGAAAACAATTTGTTGAAGATTGTATTGAAGAAGATTGACTTTACATTGTGAAAGACAAAGATTTTTCGGATCACTCATATATGGATTCAGATTGCTCAATGTTGAAGATTTCGGATCATGTGAAGTCTGAAGTGTTTTTGAATATGGTTATCATAGATCTGAGAGACTTGGATTGTGCTTACACCTAAATGTTCAAAAATGTGAAGGTTTCGCATCCTTATGATACGAATTCTGATGTACGTGAACTTGTGAAGATTCAACTGTTTGAAGAGTGCCAAAGTTTCAACGTTCAAAGCGGTCAAAGTTAAAGTTTTGAAGATCAAGTGTTGAAGACTACCATATTTTTTTAAATCTTGAATCCAAAGGGGGAGAATGTTAGAGCATTATTGTATTCAAGATTTATTGTAAAGTCTTGTATAATGTCAAATATTGTAAAGTCAAAGTATTAGTCAAAAGAGTCAAAGTCATGTAAAGTCAAACTAGCTTTAGTGTTTAAAGCTTTGTAATTAGGAGATATAAATAGCTTTATCTTAGTTGTTAAGCAAGGTTAATGATCTTAATTGTAATATTCTAGAGAGAGAAGTGAGAGCATTCTAGAGAGAGAAAGTGCATCAATCATATGTAATCTCTATTATGTTCAAGATCAATGGATGATTTGATGATTACCTAATAGAAACTGGTTTTATCACTACGTAACCGACTCTTTTGAAGGTGGTTGTACCATTAGAAAGTACACCAAACCCTCAGGTGTATCCTTTTTCATTTCCAACAAATGTCACTGAGGGACCTTTCTCTTCCTTGTATTCAGTAAGCAGGTTTCTTTTTCCAGTCATGTGTCGAGAGCATCCACTATCAAGATACCAGATACCCTTCCAGACCTGCAAACAAAAGGAATATTAAGTTGAAATTGGTACCCACTTTAAAATGGGTCCACGTTTGTCAGTGGAAGAAGAAGTGGAAGGATCAGTAGTCTTCACAGCATCTGATGATTCAGCTTAAGTGGTAATCTTCACTTTGGTTAATTTCTTAACCTTAGTGGTATTTTTCACCTTCACTTGGTTTTCGCCTGGGGTGATTGTTGGTCCCGAAGGACTATACAAGTTTGTAGAAGGGGGGGGGGGGGGGTTGAATACAAACACACGTTTTTACTTTTCTAAATTGTTTATTGATAAATCAAGACAATTTACAACTTGTTGCAGAACAAGATTAAGGATGAACCTAATCTAAACAAGTCTTGAGAAACACTAAGTTTCTTGCACTAGAAAGAGTTAAAGAAATTACGAATAATAACTTAACAATAAGAAATAAGAAGATGGTCCGAGCACACTTCAAAACTGAAGTAAGGTTCTTCTTATATACTGCATGCATTTAATGCATGTCAGTATGGCTTTACACGTGGCAGCAGCTGAGTGGTTGCATGTCATTGACCTTTGTAGACAACCTTAGTAGCCGCATGGTGCACAGTGTAGAATCAGAGTTGTTGTACGATTACAGACAAAAGGGATGTCCTTTCTGACAGTTCGTACGGAGACGTGCAAGGGAGGTAAGACAATAGTAACATACAGGGAGACTTCATGATCAGCTTTCGTTGAGTCAGATCTTTATCAGCGAATGATAAAGTTCAGCGATTGCTGAAGTCTTCTACTTGATACTTCACGTTGAATGGACAGGTCTTGCTTCACTAATATCCGCATCAGTTCATGAGTAGACTTGTCGGTGGTTCTTGAGCTTGATCTTCGACTTAAGCGTAGAACTTTGGTTGACGTGAAACTTGTCTTCAGGGATCATAAGTAAACAACTAACTTATCAGCGATCGTCTCATAGACTGAACATGCTCAGAGCTATATGATGATGAACAGTGTACGCTGAATATCTAATCTAAAGAGTGAGAGTTCCAATCAGCGGTACTGTAAAGTCTTAGTACTTATCAGCGATAGTGA
Source organism: Saussurea involucrata (assembly GCA_033807775.1). Classification (NCBI taxonomy): domain Eukaryota; kingdom Viridiplantae; phylum Streptophyta; class Magnoliopsida; order Asterales; family Asteraceae; genus Saussurea; species Saussurea involucrata. The sequence goes on from CM066326.1 coordinate 20,156,684, forward strand.
AACTCTGATACATATTGTTTACTTACAATTTTCACTAAGTGTTTAAGAGAGGGTCATTATCAAATCACTGAGTGTTTGGATCAACAATCTCCCCCTATTTGATTATGACATAGCAACAGAGAAAATTGCTATTTAATGAAAACATAAGGATAAAAAGAACTCATAAAATATTTTTCCCTTTTACTGTTTTCTGTGATCTTTTCAGTACTTATGGAGTAAAGTACATTCGCTAAAATTTTTCTTTAAACTTCGTAAAGATTACATAGGGAAGTGGAAAAATTACAAGTACATCAAATAAAATTACAAGTACAAAAGATGTAGACAGATAAGGATAGAAAGAATTACAAGGTGATCCTATCCGTCAAAAGGTTCTTCCTTGATGAGAAGTTCATCGAGGGTCTTTGATGTGGGAATCATCCAGTCAGGGACATTTACTCCTTGATTCTTTTTGTTCAGAGCTTCTTCAAAAATCAAGGGCTTCGGGTGTCTAGCTTTAATGTCGCGTCTGACTTCACACCATATATGAGATCTCTGAGTTGTTCGATGGGAGTGATTGGAAGCTCAGAGATGCGTTGAAAGTGATGATTTCCTTGGTAGTCTAGAAAGAATATACCATAAGGATCACTTACAACTTTGCTGGGAATGAAAGTTTCTCCAGGTGGTAGGGAGGTGTCAAGCGCTGAGAGATCAGCATCAGGGCCAAGAACTTCAGCACGAGAGAAACCAATACTTGTTTCATTTCGTATAGGAGGACCTGAGTCTGAGACTTTCTTTTCCTTTGCAGAGACTCTTCTTTGTTGAGGAGGAAGAAGAGTGGAAGGAGGAATATCCACAGCAGAAGAAACCAAGTCGATCTGAGTATTTAAAATTTTCTCGACATGGCTCTTGAACTTTGCTGAATGTCTAATTTCACTTCCAACCATTCAGAGAAACCAAACTTCTCAAAAGTAGTAGCATAGAAGGTTTGCTTGGTTTTGTCTTCTCTGAATACATCAATTTCAACAACAGGAACGTCAACGAACAGTCTTCCTCTGATGTTTACTTTGATGATTTTGGATGGTCGAGATCGATAATTCAGCATTTCTTTACACCATTTCAAAGTCGTATCAGATACTTTCATCTTTTCTTCAACGATCCTTTGGGCATCTTACCATAGCTTACGTTGGACATCAATGGGAGTTCTTTTCAGCGCGGGGTCTTTCACCGATTGTTGAACAAGCTGGATGGCGAGTTCTCTGTCTTTTTCTTCAGCTTCCCTTCTTCCAGTGATTAACCTTTCAGCTCTGAGGTGATACTAGTATTCCTTTTGTGAAAGTCTGAACTTTGGAGGAATAGAAGGAAGTTGATCACGCTTCAGGATGATTCGCTGATCTTCGAATCTCTTGATCATTGCATCTCTCTTTTCTTGATCCTCTTCACTCAGCTTTTGAGGAGCCAAGGAAGGTCTGTTTTGGTGAGAGAGCAGTTGTTCTTCAGGTTCATCAGTCTAAGTGGTTAAATCCAAGACTGGGATTATTTCTTCAGCTCTTGTGGCTGGGATTATTCCTGGTGTAGTCGAAGGAGCTTCAGCGGGATCCTCAAACAGGGGAGAGGACTAGCTGAAACACATCGATCGTTTAAGTAAGCAGAGTTGGGGAAGAAAGAGATAGAGAAAAGAATGTGGTTAAGTGTATAGAGGTTTTATGGATAGAAGGATTGAGATTGAGAAGGGATAGAGGAGGGATGCAGTGTAAGGGAATAAGAGGTAGTGTACCTGACAAATTGGCTTTTGAAGCAAGATCATCAGATTATCTTCTGCAGCAAGGCCTTTGTTTTTGCCTTTGTCAGCTTCAGACGCTGCAGGCTTTGTCTTGGTCCGCTCCCCTGAAGGTTCGTTTATCGAAATCCCTTTGAGAGATGTAGTCTTCTGAACAGGCTTGACGATAAAGGAGTCATCATCATCATCATCATCGTCATCATCATCATTCTTTGGAGAAGAAGATGGTTCATCATCAGAGATGTCGACAGCTTCATCGTCTTCAGCTTCGTCTTTATCAGATTCAACTTCTTCAGCGTAGGGTGAGGTTACATCAGCAGCATCTTCAATGTTCTGCTCTTCGAGTTGCTCCCCCTCAGATACAGAGGAAGGTTTCTCGGTTCCCTCAGGGTTTTCAACTCCCTGAGGTTTTGAAGAAGTAGCATCAGCTTCAGTCTCAATACCCTCCCACTCAGCATGGGAAAGGTCTTCTTTATTTTTCTTCTCCCCCTCATCATTATAGGGAAGGTCTTCTTTAGGCTTCTCCCCCTCTTCCACATCATGGTTGGGGAGGTAACGGACTTTTCAGCAGCAGCAGCAGCAATAGGATTACTGTCTTCTTGTCCAGTAATTCTTATGCAGTTTTCAATCGCTACTACTCTGTCTTCTAGGCTAGTAATAGCAGGACTGATCTTTTTGAGATCGTCTCGATCGGCCCAAGTGAAATGAGAAGTTGGGGTGTTCAGGCGATCGAGCACTTTCTGAACAATCTCTTTGACCGCAGAGACTTCAGTCTTGATCGTGGAAACTTCACTCTTAAGAGAACCAACCTCTGTCTTCAATGATGTGACTTCATTGGACAGAGAGGTGAAGTTTGTTGAGAGAGTGGTTGTGGCGGTTGAGTTTTTAGCGAGGGTGGTAGCAATTTTAGCAATGCTACCATCCACCTTCTACAGATCAACTTTGGAGGCTTTCTTTTCGACCTCAGTGGTCAAAGTCTTCAAGTTCTCTCCAGCGTTTGTAACCGCTGAAGAGTTGGCAGTTAGAGTTTTGTTGAAAGACTCCATCTTTGTTTCCAAGGCCGTCAAGGAGGTGTTGATATCCCCCAAATTAGGACCTGAAAAAGTTATAAACTTGTGAACAGAGGAAAGCTCAGAAGTTTGGGGTTGAGAGAGAGAAGTGTGTGGGATTTTGTGTATACCTGCAGGCGGGTTGGCGAAGTTGTCGAAACCTCGATGTCCTGAAAAAGTTTCGTAGTCGTCTTCAATATTTCCTAGATGACTGGAAGTACCTGCAGGTCCTGCGGTGTGTCCTATCATCCTCTGAAAATGTTCAGCAATAGTGTCGTTGAGGATGACGGTTGTTGAGGAGAATAGGGGAATAGATTGAGTGACCCAAGAAGAGGTGAGAGGAATGGAGGATGAGAATGATGGTTGGGTGCGGGGTTCAGCGTTGGATATGCTGAGAATCACTTCAGTCTGTAGAGAGGCTGAAGGAGGTGGGTTCATTTCTAAGTTTATAACTTCAGCGTTTAGAGACGTTGAAGCTGCGATGGAAGGGGTGGTTTGTTCAGCTGTGGCAGAGCGTACCACTGAACTTTCCATCAACTCTTTAAGATGAGCTGAGGAGTCTTCAGCCTGTAAATGCTGGGGGGGTTGCTCCTTGGTTTTCTTGATTCTTTTGGAACCAAGTTGGGTAGTAGATTGTTTTCTTTTTCTAGAAGGAGTGGAGGTTGCAGCTGGGGTATCAGCGGTGGGGATTTCCACTGAATGAGCCGCAGAAGTAGAAGAAGGAGGATTGAGAATAGATAAGAGAGTAGAGAGACGTACCTCATTTGGCAGGGGCTTGAAGTCGAGCACCTTAGGGCCAACCTGAGAGAGTTTCAGGTCTCCTACTTTTGGGTAGTTATCCTTAAGGCCGGTTTGGAAGATGGCGCTGAGGAATCTTGGGTATGGAACCCATGATGGTCTATCAGCAAAATCTACTCTGAGCGCAAGATCGTCGTAGATTATCGAGGCCCAGTCAACATGGAGACCCTTCAGCAATGCATAGCCCATGGCTTGCTGAGGTTGAGCAGCTTAATCAGAGGAGCCACTCTTCGCTGTCATGCAGCTTATCAGGTGTGCGTAGATGAAGTTCATCTCGATGGGCATTTTTGACTTCTTGATTGCAGTCAATTTCTTCTCGGCTTTTTCATCTCTCCCTTGATCCCAAACGTACTTCATTGCATCAAAGAATGCAGTGAGTGTTTCTCTATCAGCATGTCTCTTGGGATCAGGAAAAGGAACAAATGGTTTATCTTTGGTGGCCACAGGGAGATTCAGTGCTTTTCGAATGATAGCAGGGTTGATTTTGATGGTGCCAAAATTAGTGTCACAGAGGATTACATTAAGTAGTTTGGTAAGGTCTTTGGATGATGGTAGCTGAGTGTGTCTGGCGGTATACCAAAATTGAGATAATAGTAACTGATGAGCAGGGGGTGTTATGGTCAAGGCTGTAGAGAGGCAACAGGTTTTCAGAAAATTCACAGCGTTGTCTAGATGTTTGACTTGTTTCTTCGGAGGAAAATCGAACAACGCATGGAGGTTGTTTGATTTTGTAAAAGAGATATCCTCAATTTTGAACTTGACCTGAGGAGCCTTGGGGATTTCAAGTTCCTCAGCAGCAGTAGTGTTCTCAGCAGTTGGAATACCAGTAGAAGGAGCAGCCATTTTTGTAATCAGCTCAACCAAAGATCAACAAAACAAATAGTCTTAATGTGGAAATATTTTCCAATAAGATGTTTTTGAATTTTGTCCATTTTATTCAGCCAAAAATCCCTTTGAGAAAGATTAGGGTTTTTCTTGTTTTGAGGAAGAGTTACAAAACGTAGAGATTATGTGTTTTCCAGTTTTCATTTGAAGAAGGAATTCTGGAAAAACATATGAAGAACAAGTTTACGAGTTTTGATATAAACTTGAAGAACAACCATGAAGGTTGTATTCATAAAATCATGAACAGAAAACGATTTTATTTTATAAAAGTTCTTTTGTTTGATCTGTTAAAAGCAAAGAATAAGATCATAAACAAGTAATGTAGGTAAATAATAAGAGTATTAACCTGGTTCGTCAAAGAAGAAGATGAATAGTTTCTGGAAATTTTGAGAGCTCAAAATGCAACAGTAAATCTTTTTCTTGCTTGGAGGAGAAGTTTTTCGCGTAAAGAGAAAAATATAAACCCAAAATGGTTTATATAGAGAGAGTAGAGAGGGAGAAAATCTTGAGCGGGAAAAGATTTTCATCATGACACGGACACGTGTTTGCATTTGATTGGAAGGTAAACGAAACGTGCAATCGTGTGTCAGAAAAAGAACGTGCCAGGGCTTATCCGTTGCGATGACGTCACAACTGTCCTTTCATATTTTAGGATGTCTTTGAGGTTTTGAAAGCTCAGGGACACTTTTGAAAATATGAAGCACTGAATAGAAATATCAGTGTTGGTTTAAGAAATTTCAAAGTATCGCTGTTAAGGAACAGATATTCAGCGATGCAATTTGTTTTGAAATCTTACATTCACATGCGAACGTCAGCGAGTAAGAGAGAAAACATACCTTGACATCAGCGAATCAATTATGTTCAGAGAGAGAATGATAGGATGGGTTATACAAGTTGATTTTATCCTATCGCTGATCAAATGTGAACCGCTGAAGATTTTACTCTTCAAAGTTCAGCATTCCAAGCTCGCTGATGAGAAAGTTGAATCTTGTCTCATCAAGAGGTTTGGTGAACAGATCAGCTAACTGATAGTCTGTTGGGATAAAATGAAGTTCTATATCAATATTCATCACATGATCTATGATAAAATGATACCTGATTTCGATGTGTTTTGTCTTTAAGTGTAGCACTGGATTGTTGGCTATAGCGATGGCACTTGTGCTGTCGCAATAGATTGGAATTTTCGAGAGCTGAAGGTCATATTCTAGTAGTTGATTTCTCATCCACAAGACCTGAGAACAACAACTTCCAGCGGCTACATACTCAGCTTCAGCAGTTGAGGTGGATACTGAGTTTTGCTTTTTTACTTGTCCAACTCACCAACTTTCCACCCAGGAGCTGACAGCCTCCTGTGGTGCTTTTCCTATCCAATTTGCAACCTGCAAAATCACTATCTGAATAGGCGATTAGATCAAACCCTGAGTCTTTGGGATACCAAAGACCTAGGTTCATAGTACCCTTAAGGTAACGAAAGATTCGCTTTACAGCGATCATATGAGATTCCATAGGTTCAACTTGATATCGTGCACACAAACATGTTGCGTACATAATATCGGGTCGGCTAGCTGTAAGATACAAGAGAGAGCCGATCATCCCACGGTACAGCATGACATTAACAGGTATTCCATTTGAATCCTTGTCTAGTGTCAGCGGTGGTGCCATAAGGGTTTTCATAGCTGAACTCTGAGTTAAATCGAATTTCTTCAGCATATCTTTAACATACTTTCCCTGATTAATGAAAGTTCCTTTTTCATTTTGCTTTATCTGAAGACCAAGGAAATATGTTAGCTCACCCATCATGCTCATTTTATACTCTTCTTTCATTCTATCAGCGAAACGAGTACAAATGTCAGGGTTAGTAGAACCAAATATAATGTCATCAACATATATCTGAACAAGAATAATATGACCTTTTACTTTCTTGAAGAATAGAGTCTTATCGATTTTACCACGCTCAAATTGTTCAATATGGAGATAAGTAGAGAGAGTGTCATACCATGCACGAGGAGCTTGCTTTAAGCCATAAAGTGCTTTATCCAATTTATAAACATAACCTGGACGCTTAGGATCTGAGAATCCTGGAGGTTGTTTCACATAGACTTCTTCATTCAGCTTTCCATTTAGAAATGCTGACTTAACATCCATCTGATATACTTTGAAGTCTTTGTGTACAGCGTATGCTAAGAATAGACGAATAGATTCTAGTCTTGCTACTGGAGCAAATGTTTCGTCGTAATCTATGCCTTCCTCTTGTCTGTATTCATGAGCAACAAGACGAGCCTTGTTGCGGGTTATAGTTTCGTGTTCGTCCAACTTGTTTCGATAGACCCATTTAGTGCCTATCACTGTTTTGTCAGTTGGTCATCGAACAAGTTTCCAAACTTTGTTTCTTTCGAATTCAGTCAGCTCTTCTTGCATGACGCTGACCCAGTTTGGATCTTTGAGGGCATCATCTATTTTCTTTGGTTCAATCAGAGAAATAAAGTTAACAAATAAACAAATATTTCCTGCACTTCGTCGAGTCTGAACACCAGCGTTTGGATCACCAAGAATTTGATCAATTGGGTGATTTACAGACAATCGTTAAGCAGGAGCACAAGTCGCTGACTCAAATTGAACTGGATGAGCTAAAGATGAAGTTTCAGCAACTTCTGGAAAATCAGCCAAGAGAGGAGTAGGTGCAGATGTCATCTCATTTACTGATTGCTGAGAAGTAGATGGAATGTCTGAGACATTTGGTTCAGAAGCACGTATAGTGTTTAAAGGAACTGCTGAGACCCATGATGTTTTAGCTTCACTATTCTGCATGTTTGGGATGATAGTAGGACTATCATCTTCAACTGTATGAGTATGAGGAATGGGAATATCTTCTGAATCACCAAGATGAGAAAACATCCATTGATTCAGTTCTTCAGTATCATCAGAAGGTCGAGAATTTGCTGAATGGGATTCGTCAAAAGTGACGTGAATAGTTTCTTCAACAGTTTGTCTTCGTCGATTGAAGACTCTGAAGGCTTTGGAGATTGAAGAATATCCAAGAAAGATTCCATCATCAGCCTTAGGATCAAACTTTCCAAGGGCATCTCTGTTGTTCAGTATGAAACACTAACATCCAAAGATGTGAAGAAAGCTAATTGAAGGCTTTCTCCCATGAAAAGGTTCATAGGCTGTTTTATTAAATCTTTTGACTATCAGCGACCTGTTTTGCGTAAAATAAGCAGTGTTGACAGCTTCTGCCCAAAACTGAGTAGGCAGGTGAGAATCGCTGAGCATTGAACGTGCAACTTCAATAATAGTTCTATTTCTTATTTCAGCGACTCCGTTTTGTTGCGGTGTTCTCACTGAAGAAAAGTTGTGAGAAATACCCTTACTCTCAAAGAAGGAATCAAGAGAACTATTTTTGAATTCAGTCCCATGATCACTCCTTATTGAGCGAATGATCAAGTTGTTCAGGGTTTCCATTTTCCGAACAAAGGTGATGAGTTCTTCAGGATGTCACTCTTAGAACGGAGAAACCTAACCCATGTATATCGAGAGAATTCATCAACTATGACCAGTGTATATTTCTTTCCAGTGATGGATTGTTTGTTAACAGGGCCAAACAAATACATATGGAGAAGTTGTAGAGGAGATGATACTGAGGAAACTTGCTTTGACTTAAAGCTTGCTTTGGTCTGCTTGCCTTTCTAACACGCTGAACATAAGGATTCTTTGGCGTATGAGTGCTGAGGTAGATCAGTGACTAACTCTTTTGAAGAAAGAGTGTTCTGTGTCTTGAAGTTTAGATGAGAGAGCCTCTTATGCCATAGCCAGTTGACATCAGATGAGGCTTTTGAGAAGAAACATGAGTTCTCAGTGGTTGTTGAGTCCATGTTTATTACATAAACATTTTCCAAACGATAACCGCTGAGAGCTATCTTCTCCATTTTGTCAGCGACAAAGCAGGATTCCTTAGTAAAGATTACTTTGTTATCCTTGTCACAAAGCTGACTGATGCTTAGAAGATTATGCTTCAGCCCTTCAACATATGCGACTCTTCTGAAGGTTGTTGTACCATTAGATAGTACACCAAACCCTCGGGTATGTCCTTTTCCATTTCCACCAAAAGTTACAGAGGGACCCTTCTCTTCTTTGTACTCAGTGAGCAGGTTCTTCATACCAGTCATGTGTCTAGAGCATCCGCTATCGAGATACCAGATACCCTTCTTAACCTGCATTACAAAGGAATATTAGTTTTTCTTGGGTACCCACTTAACCATGTGTACACACTTGTCAGTGGGGTAGAAGAATAGGTGGAAGGCTCAGCAGTCTTCGCAGCATTTGAAGATTCAGCTTTGTCAGTCTTCACTTTGGTTAATTTCTTAACCTCAGTGGTCTTCTTTGCCTTGGGGGCAATGATCTTCACCTTAGTTATCTTTTCAGCCTGGGTGGCTGTGGGGCACTTACTAGCAATATGATTTGTAAGTCCACAATGATAACATTTCCTATAACTAAAAGTAGTTCTAGGACCATTTGCATGCTGAGCTTTAGATTTTGAATTAGAAGGACCAGCACCAAGTAAGCTATTGGTTTTTGAAATGGGAGGAACATTTAGTTCTTCGGATTTCTTACCAATGATTTCCACTTTGATTCTAGGAGTAGATCGCTGAATAGATCCACGCTGAACAAATCCAGAGATCTTATTCTTTGAATCAGAGGGATAAGTCACTGAAGCTTTAGAAGCGTTCAGCTTTGGTACAGAGGTACCTTTCTGAGGATTTTGGTTAAAAGCAATTCCTTTACCTTTGTTTTTAAACACTGAGGTAGGTTTTGGATAAATAACCTTTTCTTTACCTTTAGAAGTTAAGGTAGAGATTTCCTCAGGGATAGGCGGTTTCGAAGAGGAACACTGAGAGGATGAAGTATCAGCAACTGAGGATACGAAAGTTCCAAATACGAGCATGGAACGATCAGTGGTTGGTTCTAGAGTATCAGCTTTGTAACCAAGACCACGTTAATCACTTAGGGGAATCTAAGACTTAATTACCTCAATGATTTTTGTTGAGGAATTATACCATCCATCAACAGTAGTTTTTCCAGCTTTTAATGCAGCGATAGCTTCTTCGCGCTCGATTTTGACTAGCTGATTTAGGTGAACTTGATCTTTAAAATCTTCTTCAACTTTAGAAAGATTTTCTATTTGAAGGTGACAATTTTTAAGCTGTTCAGCGAGATCAAGGTTTTGATTTTCAACTACGGTTTTGCCATTCATGGCTTCATATAAACTTCTAGTCAAGAGATCGATCTTTTGAAGACTATCAGCTTCATCAATATTTGCAACATTGGTAAAGAAGGAAGGTGATACATGAGTTGCGGAGGTTGAAGTAGAGGGAATGTCAGAATTGTCTTCCTCATTTTCAAGTTTGGCCATGAGACATAGATTGGCTTCATCATAATCTTCAGAGTCAGATGATTCTTCTTCGTCAGAGGCAGCCCAATCATAGTCAGCCATGAGGCCTTTGCCTTTCTTCTTAAAGGTTTTCAGCTTTGCATACCTTTCTTTCAGCTTTTTATATTTTTCATCTCTATTCCTGGGAATAAAGTTTTTCTTGGGAAAAGCTGAGGGTCTAGAGACTTTCCTTGACCTGCACTCGCTAGCAAAATGTCCTATCTTTTCACAGTTATAGCAAGTAGCAGTAGCCTTATCAACATGGGTTGATGATCTTGGCTTGTCAGTAATAGCAAGAGGTTTATTCTTCTTGAAATTACTCTTTCCAGCAAATCTCCTGAACTTATTAGCCAGGAATGCCAGAGTTTCATCATTATCTGAAACGTCAGAGTCTAGTGATCTTTCAGAGTTAGTTTCCAACTCAGTGACAGTGATAGTCGATCGCTGAGTGGAAGGTGACTCTGAGATTAAAGCAACAGGGGTGCTTTTGGAATCTTTTACAAGATTCTTCTTAAGATGACTCGATTGCTCATGATTCAGCATCGTGCCATATAAGGTAGAAAGGGTCATTGATTTTAGATCCTTTGACAGCTTGAGACACATAGAATAACTGTTCCAGCTTTCAGGTAAACATTCTAAGAGTTTTGTCAGTACTTCAAAGTTAGAATATTCCTTACCAACAGTTTTTAGATCTATTATTAAGCAGTTAAAACGTTGGTGTATTTCAGAGAGAGTTTCATTCTTACCACAAATGAATCTTTCATACTGTCTTACCAGGTTGATCTTTCGAGAGTCCTGGACTTCAGAAGTACCTTCATACTGAACACAGATTGTGTCCCACATAGCTTTTGAGGTTTTCAGGTTCATGACGGAATGGTAGACTTCGTCAGGAAGAGCCATGGAGAGTATGAATCTGGCTTTGGTGTCGATAGCCACTTTCTTCTTATCTTCATCAGTCCACATATGAATTTCCTTGGGAATCAGCCTTTCTGGAATAGCAGGTCTATTCTCAGCGGCTGGAACTACAGCATCAATTCTTATACGAATATATGGGTCGTTTTCAAGATAGTAAGGCATAGTAGGGTCTACACCTTCTAAGAAGAGAATCATCCTATTTTTCCATAGATTAAAATTATCTCTGGAGAATCTAGAGGGTTTTGCAAGAGAACCGTTGTCAATAGTTTGGCAAGGAAGAGAAATCTTAGTATAGATCAGATCTTGTTTATGAGATTAAACAAATCTGCTCTGATACCACTTGTTGGTCCCGAAGGGCTATACAAGTTTGTAGAAGGGGGGGGGGGGGTTGAATACAAACACACGTTTTTACTTTTCTAAATTGTTTAATGATAAATCAAGACAATTTACCACTTGTTGCGGAACAAGATTAAGGATAGACCTAATCTAAACAAGTCTTGAGAAACACTAAGTTTGTTGCACTAGAAAGAGTTAAAGAAATTACGAATAATAACTTAACAATAAGAGATAAATAAGAAGATGGTCTGAGCACACTTCAAAACTGAAGTAAGGTTCTTCTTATATACTGCATGTATTTAATGCATTACAGTATGGCTTTACACGTGGTAGCAGCTGAGTGGTTGCATGTCATTGACCTTTGTAGACAACCTTAGTAGCCGCATGGTGCACAGTGTAGAATCAGAGTTGTTATACGATTACAGACAAAAGGGATGTCTGTTCTGACAGTTCGTACGGAGACGTGCAAGGGAGGTAAGACAATAGTAACATGCAGGGAGACTTCATGATCAGCTTTCGTTAAGTCAGATCTTTATCAGCGAATGATAAAGTTCAGCGATTGCTGAAGTCTTCTACTTGATACTTCACGTTGAATGGACAGGTCTTGCTTCGCTGATATCCGCATCAGTTCATGAGTAGACTTGTCGCTGGTTCTTGAGCTTGATCTTCGACTTCTGCGTAGAACATATGTTGACGTGAAACTTGTCTTCAGGGATCATAAGTAAACAACTAACTATCAGCGATTACCATAATTACTGAATAGGCTCAGAGTATTATGGTGAACAGTGTTTGCGGAATATCTAATCTAAAGAGCGAGAGTTCCTATCAGCGGTACTGTAAATTCTTAGTACTTATCAGCGATAGTGAAACTCTAATACATATTGTTTACTTACAATTTTCACTAAGTGTTTAAGAGAGGGTCATTATCAAATCACTGAGGGTTTGGATCAATAGGTTTATCACTCAGTAGTGAACCTAAAAACTTCTAAAGCCATGTGGGACACAATCTATGTTTAATATGAAGGTACATCTGAAGTACAATAATCCAGAGAGATAAATCTGGTAAGACAACATGAAAGTTTCATTTGTGCTAAGAATGAATCTCTATTTGAGGTACACCAACGCTTTAATTGCTTATTAGTTGACTTAAGAACTGTTGATAGGACCTATTCTAATTCTGAAACCCTGAAAAAATTCTTAGAATGTCTTCCTGAAAGTTGGGACAGTTATACCATGTGTCTTAAACTTTCAAATGATCTAAATGATATCTTCTTAAGCAACCTTTATGGCATTTTGCTCAATCATGAGCAATCATGTCAGCTTAAGAAGAATCTTGTAAAAGATTCAAAATATTCCAAAAGCACACATGTTGCTTTAGTCTCCTCAAAGATGATTCCCACTCAGTGATCCTCTGTTACTATCACTGAAATGGAATCATGCTCTGATGACTTATCATAAACTGATATGTCAGAAGTTGATGAGTCACTGGCACTCTTGACAAACTACTTCAGGAGATTTTCATGAAAGAGTAGTTTAAGAATAAATAAACCTCTTGATATCACTTACAAGCCAAAATCAACTCATGTTGATAAGGCAACTTCTACCTATTATAACTGTGAGAAGAAGGAACATTTTGCTACTGAATGCAGGTGAAATAAAGTCTTCAAAGCTTCTTCATCCTCTAAATCCAGAGATGACAAATACCTTAAGCTGAAAGAAAAATATCTGAAGTTAAAAACTTCAAGCAAAAAGGTAAAGGTCTAATCGCTGAAGAACACGATGGGGCTGATTTTGATGAAGAAGACGTGGCCCACCTCCGTCCGATGGCCAAAATCCAAGAAGTAAAGGAAGAAAACGTTTATATTTTGACTACCTCTGCTACTTCCCAGGTATCTATCTCGTATGATCTAGTTCTCAGTGAAGTTGATAGACGTCATGCTGTAGATTCACTGACAGTTGATTTATATAATGCCCTGAATGGAAAAACACAAGTTGAACAACAAAATCTTGATTTAACTGGGCAACTTAAAAAATGTCATTTAATGATCCAAGAACTATCTAATATAGAAGAAAGTTTAAAAGATCATGTCTATGTAAGTGAACTAATCAGCATCGAACGCAAACAAGCTATCGCTGAGCTGGAGGCTGAGAAGGCCATTATTGAAGGATGGCGCAAATCCTCAACAAAGGTCTTTGAGATAATCGATGCTCAGATCCCTGTCCATGACAGAAGTGGTCTTGGTTTCTGTTCTGATAAATAAGAACCATGTAAAGATCGTTCCATGCTTAATTTGGAATATTTATCTCTTCCATCCATGACGCTTCCTCATCCCAATGCTCTTCTTCTACTGCTCCTATCCCTAAGGAATCTCCTAAGAGTCCCAAACTCATGGAAAAAGGGAAATCTATTTCCTAAGCTCCTTAGAAGGGTACCAACGTGCCTAAGCTGAAGAAGACCAAGTCAAAACCTTTAGTTAGTCAAACTTATACCTAAAAAGCTAAGGTCTCTAAACATGTTTAGAGATCCAACCCTAGAATAAGGGTTGATGTAAAAGCTTAGAAATCTGAAGAACCAAAAGTTTCTCCGATATCTGATGCTAAAAGCATTCTTCGAACAGGCCCTGCTCATTTAAAGTTTTCTAATAATTATGCCTATGGTCCTAAAGCTAATTTCAACTATAAGAAATGTTATCACTGTGGACTTGCTAGTATGGTCCCTACAACCACCAAAGCTGAAAACTCAGCTAAGGTGAAGATTAATGCCTCCAAGGCAAAGAAGGTCACCAAAGATGTAAAATCTACCAAGGTGAAAAATACCACTAAGGTTAACAAATTAACCAAGGTGAAGGTTACCATTGACGCTGAAACATTAGATGTTGTGAAGATCAATGAACCTTCCATCTCCGCTGACACTTGTGGACCCATTGTAAGTGGGTATTTTGATAGTGGATGCTCTAGACACATGACTGGACAAAGGAACCTGCTCTCTGAATACAAGGAAGAGAAACATCCCTCAGTGACCTTTGGTGGAAATAGGAAAGGATATACTAGAGGGTTTTGTGTGCTCACTAATGGTATAACTACCTTCCGAAGAGTCACTTACGTAGAAGGGATGAAGCACAATCTTCTTAGCGTCATTCAGCTATGTGATAAAGACTACAAAGTATGGTTTACAAAGAAAGCATGGTTTGTCACTGATAAGAAAGGAAAACTCGCTCTCAGTGGTTGTCTCTTGGAAAATGTTTATGTCATTAACATGGATTCCTTAACCACTGAGAACATTTTTTTCTATCTAAAGCCTCATCGTATGTCAATTGGCTATAGCATAAGAGGCTCTGTCATCTCCACTTTAAAATGCTGGACATTCTCTCTTCAAAAGAACTAGTCACTGGCTTACCTTAGCACTCATACGCTAAAGAATCTCTTTGCTCAGTGTGTGAAAAAAGAAAGCAAACCAAAGCTAGTTTCAAATCTAAGCAAGTGTCATCAATGACAACACCTCTTCAACTACTCCATATGGATTTGTATGGTCCTGTCAATATACAATGAAGTACACTATAGTTATAGTAGATGAGTACTCTCTCTATACCTGGGTGATGTTTCTCAGATCTAAGAGTGACACTCCAGAAGAATTCATTTCAATTGTAAGAAAAATGGAAGTTCTGAATAGTATGACGGTTCGCTCAATAAGGAGTGATCAGGAAACTAAATTCAAAATCACTTCTCTTGATAACTACTTTGAGAGTAAGGGAATATCTCACAACTTCTCAGCTTAAGAACACCACAGCAAAATGGAGTCGCTGAAAGAAGAAATAAAACGATCATCGAAGCTGCTCGATTTATGCTCAGCGATTCTCACCTTCCAACTCAATTCTGGGCAGAAGTTGTCAACATTGCCTGTTTCACGGTCACTGATTGTAGCAGAATTCAAGAAAACTGCCTACGAACATTTCCATGGGAGAAAGCCATCTCTCAACTTTCTTCATATCTTTGGTTGTCAATGCTACATGTTAAACAACATAGATAACCTAGGTAAGTTCGATCCCAAAGCTGATGACGTAATATTTCTTGGATACTCCTCAATATCCAAGGCCTTTAGAGTTTTCATTAAACGAAGTAAAACGTTGAAAAAACTTTTCATGTCACCTTTGATGAATCCCGATCAGCAAACTCTAAACCCACTGCTGAAAACGAAGAATTGAATTAGTGGATGTTTTCTCATTTTGGGGAACCTAAAGCTTATTTTAATCTTGATCCTCAAGCTAACGCCTCAAACGCTGATGATGATCCTATCATCATTCTCAGCATGCAAACAAGTGAAGCTGAATCCTCTTCATGGATATCAACTGTTCCCTTAAACACTTTACCTCCCTCCGAACTCTTAAATTCTAAAAACCCATCCACTTCTCCTCAGCAGTCCGTAAATGAAATACTATCTGAACCGCAACAGTTGATGCCTGATAATACCACCGCTGAAGCTTCTTGTTCAGCACTTCCAGAAATCCACTTAGAGCCAGAATTTCAAGCTACAACATTGAGATGGACAATGAATCATCCCATTGAACAAATTCTAGGTGATCCAAACGCAAGTATTTAGACTCGACGCAGTTCAGGTAACATTTATCTCTTTGTAAATTTCATATTTCGACTTGAACCTACCGATGATGCCCTCAGAGATCCAAACTAGGTCAACGCTATGCAAGAAGAGCAGACTGAGTTTGAAAGAAACAAAATTTGGAATCTCGTTCCTAGACCATCTGAGACAAACTGTTATTGGCACCAAGTGGGTGTATCATAACAAGTTAGTTGAACATGGGACTGTAACCCGAAAGAAGGCTAGACTTGTTGCTCAGCGATATAGACAAGAGGAAGGCAGAGACTATAATGAAACCTTTGCCCCTTTGGCCAAGCTCGAAGCAATTCGATTATTCTTAGCATATGCAGTTGATAAGGACTTTAAAGTACATCAGATAGACGTTAAGTCAACATTCCTGAATGGAAAGATGAACGAGGAAGTCTTTGTTGAACAATCTCCAGGGTTCTCTAACCCTAAGCATCCAGATTATGTTTATAAACTGGATAAGGCTTTCTGAGGATTAAAACAAGGTCCTCGTGCATGGTATGATACTTTATCTACTTACCTTATCACTGAAAATTTTGAATGCGGAAAGATTGATAATACTTTGTTTTTCAGAAAAGTTAAAGGTCATATTATACTTGTTTAGATATATGTCGATGACATTATATTTGGATCCACTAACCCATCTCTGTGTACTCGATTCGTTGAAGGAATGAAAAAAGAATATAAGATGAGTATCATGGGTGAACTAACATACTTCCGTGGACTTCAGATTAAGCAAATCAATAAAGGTACATTTATTCACCAAAGTAAGTACGTTAAACACATGCTGAAAAAGTTTGATCTTCATCAAAGCTCTGCAATCAAAACTCTTATGCCACCTCCACTGACACTAAACAAGGACCCAAATGGGAAATATGTTAATGTCACTGCCTATAGAGGAATGATCGGTTCTCTTTTATATCTTACAGCTAGTCGACCTGATATCATGTATTCTACTTGTTTATGTGCACGATATCAATCAGAACCCAAAGAATCACATCAGATCGTTGTAAAGCGAATATACTGTTATCTGAAGGGTATTCCCAACCTATGTCTTTGGTATCCGAAAGACTCAGGGTTGGATCTCATTACCTATTTAGATAGTGATTTTGCAGGTTGCAAACTGGATAGAAAGAGCAACACTGGAGGTTGTCAACTTCTAGGAGGAAAGTTGGTGAGTTGGATAAGCAAGAAGCAAAACTTAGTGTCCACGTCAACCGTTGAAGTTGAGTATGTAGCCGCTGGTAGTTGTTGTGCTTAGGTCTTATGGATGAGAAATCAACTTATAGACTATGACCTTTAGTTGTCGTTCCCTCAAATCTTGCAAAGTATAATCACACAATGTAGAGAGAATCTAGAGAGAGAATTGGTCATTCATATATTGAGAATTAAGTACAACTGACACAAAAGCTTACATTTGATACAAAAGGATCTTCTTTATATAGTAGGGCATGACAAGTCCATGCCTCATATTGAATCAATCAAAGTATATGAGATGAGTTCTTGATTATTATTTTCTTAATCTTCTTCTTATCTCTATTTTCTATGGATTTCTTCTATTGTTTGCTGAAAATGGGATCAACAATTGGTATCAGAGCTGGGTTAAAGATCTTCTTCAATCGGTCATTTATGGCAACAATAGAAGATTAGATGATTTATTTGTTGTTTTGGTGCTTAGATTGATTCAATCACATGAGCCTAAACACAAATATCATTTCTAATGCTTATTTTCTGTTTTGTGCTTATTGGAAATCCAATATTTGATTTCAATAAGATTTGGATAAGTTTTGACAGAAAATTAGTGATTCTCTTCACAAAATCTGATTCTGCACACCACATGTTTGATAAAATGCCTAAGTGAAGAATTGGTTCTGTTTGGATCAAATTTGATCAGATTTATTACATGTGTGTGTTTTGATCCTTCCTACTTTATTGGTCTGATTTGAAAAGCACTAAGTAGATGGTTGATCTATGATCCCATCCTTGTGTGTGCTTTAGTCCATCGCTATTTTAGCATCTCGATAGTTAGGTTGTGGATTTCAGATCTGACCATGATTTTATTCGAGATTGGACTCTCTCTGACCCAGATTTTGTTTACTTTCCGCTGCTTGTATAACACATTTACAAATCTGTTTACTGAGAATCCAATCAAGTGCTGTTAGTTATTCAGTTTTTTGAAATAAACAACAGACTGTTATGGTGAATCTGTGACAGCAAAGGTTGTCCATTAAGCTACTATGTTTAAATTGATATTCTATTTGTTGTTGTCATGAGCTCAATCAAAGTACTTCAACAGATTGTGTGTGTTAGCCCCAAGTATATGTTATGTAAAAGTATTGAAAATAGTTCAAGTCAGAAGACCAACAGAGATCAGACAGAAGACTTGGAAGAAGTTCATCAAGAAGACCAACAGAGCTCAACAGAGCTCTGTCGGATCCAACAGAGCTCATCAGAGCTCTGTCGAAGAATTCCTACAAGAGAACAAGTATTCAACAGAAGACCAACAGAGCTCTTGCGACAGAGCTCTGTGAAGTAAAAGACCTCTATCAGCCTAAGTCTCGTAGGAAACCTTAAGTGTAAGACACGTGTCCATACTTTCCACGTATGCCCTAAAGATTGGAGACACACTTTCCACGTGTCATTCAAGGGTACGATAGTACACTGTCTACACTTTATCAGGTCTATAAATAGCGAGGTAGTGGAACAACAATTGTAAGCTTTGGGAAGAGTAGTTTTTCCACAATTGTTTAAGCACACACTGCAGCAATCCCGAGCACTACCTCCGTATGATATTGTTGTCTTATGAGATTTCCGAACACACTTTAACTTGTTCTTGGTGTGATTCATTATCAATATATGAGCAGCTTTTATATCTGATCTTGTTATCATTTTACTGTTCAATATTTGATTCTCATAGTTCACTTATCATTTACACAATCACTCATTTTAATGGCTTTATTTAATATGCTTCCGCTGTCTATTTTACTACCATTAATATGATACAACGTGAATCTGGGAACCAACAATTGGTATCAGAGCTTCTTTGGTTTTCTTAAGCCAAACGATCCAATCTACCAAGGTTGATTCACTGTTGTTGATTGTGTCTGTGCGACTTTAAAAGCTTCATAATATACTCTGTTTTACTGCTTTCTAGTCTAACCAAGCCTTCAGAGCTCATATAACTGTGTTTAAAACTTTCTAGTTTAGCTTAAAATCTTCTCAAAAAGTTACTGTTTCATTGGTTACTGTTTGAAACTCTGTTTCTAGCCAAAAATCGTTTTGCAACAAACTGTACTCTGTTTTTCTTCCAAAATGGCTAACAACGGTATAAATGCTATCTATACTGCTGGCTCTTTAACAAAACCTCCTACTCTTCTGAGAGATTAATATCCTCAATGGAAAATCAGGATGGTTAATTTTTTCGATGGTATGGATAAAGACCTCATGCGATCTGTCACGGATGGACCATTCCAACCCTTGGTTTTTGTTCCCCGTGTACCCGCAACAGGAACTACTGCTGAGATTCCAGCTCATTATGAAGTTAAAACCAAAGGTTTTACTGATGAGGAAAATCTAAAAATAGAAAATGATCTTAAAGCAGTTAGACTACTGATTATGGCCATTCCAAACGAAATATTTCAAGAACTAGATTCATGTGTTACTGCTAAGGAAATCTGGGATCAACTTCTTAATCAACTTGAGGGTGGTATCAAGACCCAAAAGAACAGAAGGACCCAATGTATAAATGAATACAACGATTTCAAGGCACTTCCTGAGGAAACCTTACAGCAAACCTACAACAGATTTAATGTGTTAATCAATAAATGCAAGAAATGTGGGGTTGTTAGGTCGAAGGAAGATAACAATGTTCTGTTTTTAAAAAGTTTGAATGATGAATGGTTAAATCTGTCCATGTCTTTACAAGCTAATCAGGACTTAGACGTATGGTCTTTAACGGATGTGTATGGCACTTTGGCCGCGCAAGAAAAGAGGTTGTCAAGCAAAAAGGCAAATCCATCAGTGCTGGTCCAATCGCCTTAGTTTCTGATTCTAAGAAAACCACATCTGAAAGGTCCAACAGAGAGAGTTCAAACAAAGAAAAAAAGAAAGAAAAGTCTGATAAAAAGAAAGGAAAGAAAAGTTTGATTGCAGAAAGTGAAACAGATGAGAGCTCATCAGAGGATGATGACATTCAAGCCTTTGCCCAATCTCTTGCTTTAATAACTCAGCAATTTAACAAGAGATTTGGCAATAAGTTCGACAGAAGAGGCAGATATGAGAGAGAAGGAAGGGAAGACAGAAGAGGATATACAGCACCAGAGCAAAGTTCCAACAGAGTTGCCACAGAAATAGGGAAACCTCCACAAAGAAGAGAAAATCCACCAGCACAACAGAAGGCCGATGCTGCCCAACCCATCAATCAAAATGATGGATGCTGCTTCAGATGCGGCAAACCTGGACACTTCTCTGTTAATTGTAGAGGCAAACTGGTAAAAGACCAGGACTACTACAAAAACAAATACAAGTACAATTACAGAGAAAGAAGTTATGTTGCTGAAATGGAAAATTGGGTCTCTGACTCATCTTCTGATGATGAACCAGAACAAGCCAACTTCTGTGGAGTTGCTGTGGATGATGCATGTTTAGAAGCAGCTGTTGACTGGATGACTGGAGAACCAGAAATAACGAAGGGAACAACAGAAGAAGAAGATCTGGCTCATGCATTTGCTCTTACCACGACAGAATCTGACAACAGAGCGCTGGAGACCACCAGACCCAGTGCCAAGGTATGCTCATCTGAATCTAAATCTGACTCAGAATTAGAAATGCATGTTTCCATGTTGAATGAGGAATTTCAGCTTCTAAAACAAAAACTTTCTGAAGAAAAGGAGCTAAGAAAACTAGCTCAGAAGGACCTATCTTTTTACAAGAGAGAAAAGACTCTCTTGGAACAAGAAAAGGAAGAAATCTTTAAAGAAAAATCTGAGTTAGAAGTCTTACAAAAGAAGAAGGAAAGTCTGTTTTCTGAAAAGATCAAAGTTTATGAAAATGATTTGAAACAGAAGTCTGAAAAGTTGAAACAGTCTGAAACAGAGAGACTTAACTCTGTTGCTCTAACTGATTACTTTCAAAGAGAAAGGGAAGTTCTACATCAATCCCTACAGAGAAAAGAAATTCAAATAAAAAAGTACCAAGATGCACAAGATGTGCATATCAAGATAAATTCACAGATGGATACGCAAGGTCTTGGTTTCTCTGACCTTGCTCCCTACAACGAAAGGAAGAAGACATCTCTGTCCTCCGCCTTATGTATTGGGAAAATCCAAGAGGACGTGATATCTGGTAATGCCGTTTTCAAAAGAACTAAAATCTCAGATGCTTTCTCAAAACCAAAACATCTTAACTATAGGAACGTCAGCTATGACTCCTCCGATCAAAAGAAGGTTTTAAAACCATCCTCAGAGTTTATTCTTGATCAAGGAAGAGCTAGAATCATACTTCCTAACTCTGTTAAGAACTTGGGCACTAAAGAGATTTTCAACTTCAATTCTTTCAAAGGACAGAAGTCTGCTTCTTCTGAGACAAAGTCCTCTGTTGAAATACCACAGAGCAAACTTAATCCAGAAGCACCAGTTTTCTCTCCTACCTCTGAATCTATAAGAACATCTTTTGAAGAAGATTTGTTGAAAGTTATTGAAGAAAATGCTATCTCTGATTCTTTAAAGCCAAAGTTGAGAAAGTTCAGATCTGTTAAAACAAATATCCCTGTAATACCCATTGAATCAAATTCCTCCAACAGAGCCACTAGAGACGTTCTAGCCTCTAATTGTGACTCTGACTCCGAGGTAGATGAACAGATCTTCTATGGTCAAAGGAACATCTTACACAAGTTAAAGCAACTACCGGTAGGATCTCCGGATCTAAAAGAGGATGTTACTTTCTTTAAGAAACAGTCAAGATTTATACCAGTAACAAGCTTTAACAACAAAGATTTCAAGATTCTTGCTTCTAATGCAGTAGAAGTAGAGAAGAAAGAGAAAAACAAAAGTGTCTTTGTAAACTCAAATGTTCCTCTTGCTTTCAAACCTGTAAGATTCACACCAGAACAGAAGGGAAAGTGGATAGCTAAGTCTGTTCCGAATTCCGGTGTAAATCAAGGAAGAAATTCTTTTCGTTCAAATGAGTCCATTTCCAAGAATTTCATGTCAAAAGAGTCTATTCCTAAGAGTAACAATTTTAAGAAACAAAGTCAGGACAGATTGTATGCAAAGACATCTGGTCCTAAAATCTTTCAGAATCAAGCTTCATCCAAACAGTTTTTGAATAAAAACAATGTGCATCAGTCATGCTCCATCAACTGCAATTGTATTCAACTGTTATTGAAATTACAGAATCATCTGAATGGTCCTCACTGTGTTCTGAGTCGTTCTGTTCAAAAGAAAAACTCCACGACCACTCCGAACACACAAAGGAAAACCTATGACGCACCACCAAAACCTAACAAGAAAGGACCCATTATGAGATGGGTACCTAAAAAGAACTAATCTGTCTTGCAGAAACCTCATGTGCAGATCTGGTACTTGGATTCTGGATGCTCCAGGCACATGACGGGGAATAAGGAGCTGTTAACTTCTTTCAAAAACAAGATGGGAAGTGCAGTAACCTTCGGAGGAGACAATGGCGGACAGATTAAAGGTTATGGTACATTAGTAAATGGTGGTGTTTCAGTCTCTGAAGTTGCTTATGTTGAAGGATTAAATCATAATCTTCTCAGTATAAGTCAACTCTGTGATCACGGTTTCGATGTCAATTTTAGGAAGAAGTATTGTTCCTTGTTACTTTCCGAGACTGGTCAAGAACTCTTAAGAGCTGATAGAAAAGGCAATCTTTACAAAATGAATTTCAAACCAAACCAAAACACTACAACAGAGAGACTCTGTTTAGTGTCTTTGAATAATGAAGATGCCTGGCTCTGGCACAAAAGATTTGCTCATTTAAACTTTCGAAATCTTGACAAACTCGTGAAACTGAAGTTAGTAAAAGGACTTCCCTCTCTGAAATTTGACAAAGACCATCTCTGTTCTGCTTGTGAACTTGGAAAGATGAAAAGATCTTCACACAGAACAAAGAGTGATCATAGTTATCCCAGACATTTGCATATGCTTCATGTGGATCTCTGCGGTCCAATCTCTGTGCAAAGTCTGTCGGGCAAGAAGTATATCCTTGTTTTAATTGATGAATACTCTAGATATACTTGGATTGAGTTCATCAGAGTAAAATCTGATGTCCCAGAAATTCTGATAAGTTTGTTGAAAAGGATACAGGTTCTGTTAGATCTAAAGGTACAGAAGTTGAGAAGTGATAACGGGACAGAATTCAAGAATGACAGAATCAATGCATACCTAACAGAGGAAGGTATCTCCCAAAACTTCTCAGCTGCCAGAACTCCACAACAGAATGGAGTTGTGGAAAGAAAGAACAAAACTCTGGTAGAAGCCGCCAGAACCATGTTGGCTGGCTCTGTCCTTCCAATGAACTTCTGGGCAGAAGCAGTCTCAACAGCATGTTTTACCCAAAACAAAGCTGTAATTGTAAAAAGATTCAAGAAGACTCCTTATGAACTCATTAACAACAGAAGACCAAATGTGAAATTCTTTCATGTCTTCGGTTGCAAGTGCTTCATACTGAATGACAGAGAACATCTGGGAAAGTTTGACAAGAAAGCAGACGAAGGAATCTTTATTGGTTATTCCTTAACCTCTAAAGCCTACAGAGTCTACAACACCAGATGTCGGGTCATTCAAGAGAGTGTAAATGTGTCCTTTGATGAAAGCATATCAAGCTCCTCTGATCGAAAATCAACAGAGGGGACACAGACAGAACAAGAGAAGATAAGTTCCTCTAGATTAAGGGAAGAAGACATCAATCTCATGTTCAATGATTTCTTCGATGATGATTCCTATGATAATGTCAACAGAGGAGATCAAGCTCATAACTCAACAGATCAAAATCTGACAGGTACATCTCTCACTGGTCCCTCTAATACTTCACCATCTACTTCTCTGTCTACAGGAGTAATTCAGAGAAATGAGGAACCACACCAGAATGAAAGAGAACCTGAACAAGAGCCTTCATCACCTCTGATGACAAACGTCGGAAGAAATTCCTTGTTTGTAAGTTCACCATCACAGAGCCCTGTTAATGACTCTCAGAGCAATGAGGCCACTCTCCAAAGTTGTGTGCCACAGAGCCTTGGTCCAAACCTACAGAACTCTGATGCTGAAGTTCGTCTTTTCCCATCAGAAGCACAGACGCCACCCGTTGTCCATGCTCCCATGACACGATGGACAAAGGATCATCCTCATCATCTTATAATTGGTGATGCTGAAGATGGTGTAAAGACAAGATCGGCCACAATCAATGAAGCTTTCTTTGTAAATTTTCTAAGCATGATTGAGCCAAAGAAGATTTCTGAAGCCCTAGAGGACCCAAATTGGATCGAAGCTATGCAAGAAGAGCTTCTGGAATTTGAGAGAAATAAAGTCTGGTCCTTGGTTCCACTCCCAAAAGGAAAAACAGCCATTGGAACCAAATGGGTGTTTAGAAACAAGAAGGATGAAGATGGGATTATCATCAGAAACAAAGCCCGTCTGGTTGCAAAGGGATATAGACAGGAAGAAGGGATTGACTATGACGAAACCTTTGCTCCTGTGGCTAGGCTAGAAACAATAAGAATCTTCCTAGCCTATGCTGCTCATAAAGGTTTTAAGGTCTATCAAATGGACGTCAAGTCTGCCTTTCTAAACGGTAAGCTGCAAGAAGAAATTTATGTCCAGCAACCTCCTGGTTTTGAATGCTCATAGTTTCCAGACCACGTTTACAAACTAGACAAAGCGCTATACGTTCTTAAGCAAGCTCCCAGAGCCTGGTATGAAACTCTGTCCAAATTTCTGTTGATCAATCACTTCGAGAAAGGTACCGTCGATAAAACTCTATTCTTCAGGAGATATAAAAATGATATACTTCTGGTACAAATATATGTTGATGATATTATCTTTGGGTCTACACGGCAAGAGTACTGTGATAAGTTTGAATCCTTAATGAAAAGTGAATTCAAAATGAGCATGATGGGAGAACTCTCTTTCTTCCTGGGTTTACAAGTCAAACAATCTGACAGAGGGACTTTCATAAGTCAGTCCAAATACATCTCTGACATGTTGAAAAAATATAAGCTCAATAATTCAAAACCAATGAAAACTTCTATTGCCACTGGAGTTAAACTTGACTCTGATCCTAATGGTGAACCAACAGATGTCAAGAACTATAGAGGCATTATAGGGTCACTTTTGTACTTAACCGCCAGTAGACCTGATATAATGTATGCAACCTGTCTATGTGCCAGATTTCAGGCAAATCCTACCGAAACTCATTTAACAGCTGTCAAACGTATCTTTAAATATCTGAAAGGAACTCAATTTTTGGGTCTCTGGTATCCTCTTAACTCTGGTTTCGAGCTTGTAGCATACACAGACTCAGACTATGGAGGATGCAAGAACGACAGAAAGAGTACCTCTGGTAGCTGCCAAATGCTTGGAGAAAAGTTGGTGAGTTGGACATCTAAGAAACAGAACTGTGTTTCAACCTCTACAGCAGAAGCGGAATATGTTGCTGCTGCTAGTTGTTGCTCCCAAGTAATATGGATGAAGACACAACTCAGAGATTATGGTCTGGAGTATGGTAAGATTCCAATTTTATGTGACTCCAAGAGTGCCATTGCCATAACTGCGAATCCAGTTCAGCACTCAAAGACCAAGCACATCGACATAAGGTATCACTTCATAAAGGATCATGTTGAAAAAGGGACTATTGAAATGTACTTTGTTTCAACAGACCTCCAGCTTGCTGATTTGTTTACAAAAGCCCTTAATGAAAGGAGATTTAACTTCCTAATCAACAAACTGGGTATGCTGAACTTGTCCTCCTAACTCTGTTTAAAATCAACAGAGGCTCTGATGTTCCTACCAGAGCTCTGTCAAAAAAAAAAAAAAATTGGGAGCTTAAAGGAAAATTGCATGGTTTTAGGGGGAGCAAATCAATAATCAAATTTCCAAAACCAAATTGACTTTGCTTTTTGAGCTTAAAGCTAAATCTTTTGGAGAACCAGTCAGAACTTTGACATCTCATCAGAGCCTCTGTTGCTTCTCATCAGAACTCTGTTTGATCATGTAAAGTTCTGACCATCTCACATCAGAACAAGTTCTGGTAAAGGTAACGGTAAGAAATGGAGGCCACGCAACAGAAGCAACTTAACACATCTCCATCAGAGCTCTGTTAGTCTATTCTGCCACGTCATCAGAACACGTCATCAGAGTGCGGGTCATTTCTAAACGTCAACCACTTGTAACCCACACATCTCTAACCGCGACGGTTTACTTGCACAAAAGTGGTCAGAACAAATCCACGTGGCAATCTCCAATTGAAAGCTAAACCACTAGCTGTCCCCACGATACACATTTCAGGCCACTCCACCTTCTGACACTCGAGTGCCTACAGTATCTGCGGCGATTACTCAGCCACAAGCTCGGACTATAAATATCCAAAACCTTGACCCTCTTTTATTTAAACCCTGTTCATCTTTCCTCTTCATTCAAACCTTCAAAACTCAAACCTGCAAAAATGGCAAACCCCCAACACTCAGCAGATTCAAGCCGTATTGGTCTCGTCGACCAAATTGTTATTCTCCCATACGAGTTCGCTGAAAGCAACCATCGATTAGATCCAAACCCTGCTCTCTATCTACCCACATACCACATATTTCTGGAGTTCTTCAGAAACTCAGAAATCTTCAAAGCCCTAACAGACTTCGACGACAACATTCCTGAGCTCTACATCAAGCAATGGTGGACTACATGCCAACACGTAGAAGAGCTCAACGGAATAATCGGCAATGTGGATTCTGGTCGAGATGGAGGTTCTGGAACGATCAGAATCAGAGCAACTACCCTGTGGAGAATCCTTGGAATGAGGAGCAAGCGACAGCTCAACATAGAAGCTTTCGAGAAGCCACCAATACTGCTGTCCTTCTGGAGTTTGTACGATTTCTAGGCTACAACAAAGATATCACCCGAATCGGAGCATTCAAAAGACAGAATCTACCACCAGTGTGGAATTTCATGTTCTCTGCACTGAACCGAACCCTCACAGGAAAATCTGGTAGTCAAGATCAAGCCAGCATAGAAATCCTATAGATAATGTATGGATTGTTCTTTCAAAGAAATCTTGACTATGCCAGCATTCTCTACACCGATCTTCTCACTGCTGTCAATCTCAAGACCTCTGCCATTGCCAAAGGAGGAGAAGTTGGGCAACATAAATTCCTGAAGAACATCAAGTTTCCAAGGTTTATCGGGTTGGTAATCAGAAGAGCATTTCAGAGTCTGGAATTGACTCAACAAGGCAACATGTTCAGGAACTGGGTCATGACCAGATTCAATCCCACCACTTCAGGAGAATATCCCCTCATACGACGCGTTCCAGGTACAATGCTCGCTCTGATAAGC
Organism: Saussurea involucrata; assembly: GCA_033807775.1. NCBI lineage: Eukaryota > Viridiplantae > Streptophyta > Magnoliopsida > Asterales > Asteraceae > Saussurea > Saussurea involucrata. Next base: position 20,184,033 of record CM066326.1, read on the forward strand.
CCATACCACATTTCTATCCAAAACTATAGACATGTTGCTCAACCTCAAGAACCTGAGGTTAGAACCCCAGCATACTTAGGCTCTGAGCCATATGAGGAGAGTACGAGTGAGGAAATAGGAGTGGAAGAAGGAAACGGAACAGAGGCAAGAGTACCCGAAGTGGGGTCTTCCTCTAGAGTGGAATTAGAGGACAGAGCATCTCCTAGAGAGGCTGTTCATGAGGGAGTACAGGAGTCACCAGAGGTAGAAGTTCTTTCCTCTGATACTGGTGAGCAAATAGATAACAGAGAGGAACCCGAGCGTTCTACAGCCTTAGGTGCCGAGGAAAATGTGAGGATAGAAGATGTCCAAGATGACATGTCTGAGAGAAATCCTAGCCCACATCCCAGTGCTTCCACACATGCTATCCCTGGTGATCAAGACCAGAGGGATATTGAAACAGAGGTGCACACCTCGAACCCCAACCAGCCTATACCATCAGAGGCAACTCTTCATGCCTCTGATATGCACGAAACTGGGGGATCCATATTCGGTAATGATGTCACTTTGCCTCACGACATCGATAGGTCACCTCCACACGATGATGCCTCTGTGGCTCATTTAGAGACTACACAAATTAGACCAGAGATCTTTGTAATCTCACGTAGCATCTGTCCAACTCAGGGACAATGGGAGACCATAGTAGAACAAGGGAAGACAATGCTTGATCCAAATGCTTCCCATCACACCAGATTTCCTTCTTCAGAACCTGAGCTGGAAGGGGAAACTCTGATCAGAACACCTGTAGTTGTTTCCCCTCAAAGGGAACATCAAGGATCGGGTGGAAGTCCTGCAAGAGCCAACCTAAAAACAACTCTTGAAGCAGGCACCTCTGAGCTCGAGGTTAACTTGGAACCATGTGTTGGTACCAAGGATATCCCCGTTGACACTGTCACACGAGCAGAGTTCACAAGCTTCTGTGACAGTATCAACAACTCCTTGAATGAGTATAAACTTATCAATGATCAAAAGGAGGAGCTGATCCGCAAGGAAAATGCTTCTTTCCAGGAAAAGGTTCAGACATTAACGACAGAAGTAGCCGCTCTGAAGACGCTCTTAGCAGACAATCATACGGCTCAGATGAACAGAACCCTGCCAACCCCTTCTCTATCAGACTCCAATATCAGAACCTTGACAGAGCTGATCAACAACTCAGTTAAGACCGCCATCACAGAAGCCACGACTTCTTCTGCCGCACCTATCCAGCTCTCTGGCCCCAGACCCAATGACTTACCAATGACTGTCGGTCAGATGGGTGAGTTCAGCAGAAAAGTTCTAAGCAAAATGATGTCAATCTCCTCAAAATTCGTGATGAAGGCCAAATCAATAGAACAGCATGTGCAAGCCTCACTCGATACACACAAGGTCAACTTCGAATCCCAAGTGGAAGAAATCAGAGGTGCAGCAACAGAGGTAGAAGAGGTGATGCGAAAAGCAGCCTTAGACTTCACTAATATTATTTTACAGACCTCTACATCAAAACGACCTGCTGAAGAAGCACCTGCAGAAGAACCTTCGAGCAAAAGGCATAAGGCTAACCCAAAGTTTGTTGTTCCGCCCTCACCAAAAGCTCGAATTGAATCCTCTGACGATGATGATGACTTTGAGGATGCTACAGAAGATCAGTCAGACAATCAGATGTGTGAGTCCTCAGAACAACAAAAGGGGGAGAAGGAGGAGAAAGAGAAGGATAAAGAGAAGGAGAAGGAGAAAGAGAAGGAAAAGGAACCTGCAACAGAGGCTGAGGGATCTGCTAAGGGAAAAGAAAAGGTATCTGAGGCTGAGGCAACTAAAGTAGGAGACCAAGGGAATACTTCTGAAGACTTACCAGAGGCGACTATGGTGGTTTTTGATTACATGTTCAAAGACAGAATCATCAAACCTACAGAATCCTCTCAACAACCACCTGAGGTTATTATCCTGGACACCCCTCCTACTTCACCAAGAACAGAACCAGAGAGAACCGACCCATTGAACCAAGCCCAACCTCAAGTCCAAACCCAAACAACCCAAGAATCTGCCCACATTGACATACTCATGGCAGAAACTCATGAAGACCCAAATCCCATGCCAACAGAACAGAACCCCGAATCCTCAACTCAACATTTTGGCAAACCTCCACTAGAAGAAATCTTTGCCTATATTTATGGTGACCATGACACAATCCCCACAAATGCTGTGCCCATCAATCCATACTTAAGCCCCTGCAGGATAAATACGATCTCTGACGTTAGACGGAAATTCATTGAAACCAAGTCCAGATTGAACAGAAATATAAACTCAGACTTTGGAATCCGTAGAATCGTAGACATCAAGCAGAAGACCTTTCGGCACAACAGAATACAAATGAGCTATCACGAGTTCATAGTTGAATCAAACGACAACAGGGTTGAGCACTTCAATGAAAACGACCTGGTACTTCTGAACCCTTATGATCTGATTCAACTCCATGCCTACTGTTACAACTTCAGTGACAGATACAAAGAGGCAAGAACATCACTTCCTGAGGTACGCTTCGCTATGCAAGAGCACATAAATCTAAGAATTCAGATTGACTTTCAGCTAGGCATATAGTTCGAAGTAGAAGAACTAGCGACTGCTCCACCAAATGAGAGCCTTCAAAGCTATGAGCACTACAGAACCGGAACCGTAGTTGGAGATCCTCCAGTGTTCATCTGCCGACAGAGAAAAATCAAGAAGGCCCTCAGAGGCTCTGAAATCCACAAGTACTCAACAGAGTCGCTGGAATACCTCAGAGATATCATTCAAAATCTCCCAAGAGAAAAATGTTCGGAAGAGCAACAGAGAAACTTCATCACCCAGATCTATCTTATGATCAACTTCCGAGAACTCATCAGAAGATTTGACAGAATCTTAAGGGGAGATAATTTTGCTTAAATGTACTGATCTTTTAATCTTTTTGTAACATTCTAAAAGATTAGTGCAAGGTTTCGACAGAGGTAAAAGTTCTCTGTTCTTTTGTTTAAATCTCTGTCAAATGTAAATTTGTATTTTCAATACTTAATGGGAGATTGTTAGCCCCAAGTATATGTTATGTAAAAGTCAGAAGACCAACAGAGATCAGATAGAAGACTTGGAAGAAGTTCATCAAGAAGACCAACAGAGCTCAACAGAGCTCTGTCGGATCCAACAGAGCTCATCAGAGCTCTGTCGAAGAATTCCTACAAGAGAACAAGTATTCAACAGAAGACCAACAGAGCTCTTGCGACAGAGCTCTGTGAAGTAAAAGACCTCTGTCAGCCTAAGTCTCGTAGGAAACCTTAAGTGTAAGACACGTGTCCATACTTTCCACGTATGCCCTAAAGATTGGAGACACACTTTCCACGTGTCATTCAAGGGTACGATAGTACACTGTCTACACTTTATCAGGTCTATAAATAGCGAGGTAGTGGAACAACAATTGTAAGATTTGGGAAGAGTAGTTTTTCCACAATTGTTTAAGCACACACTGCAGCAATCCCGAGCACTACCTCCGTACGATATTGTTGTCTTATGAGATTTCCGAACACACTTTAACTTGTTCTTGGTGTGATTCATTATCAATATATGAGCAGCTTTTATATCTGATCTTGTTATCATTTTACTGTTCAATATTTGATTCTCATATTTCACTTATCATTTACACAATCACTCATTTTAATGGCTTTATTTAATATGCTTCCGCTGTCTATTTTACTACCATTAATATGATACAACGTGAATCTGGGAACCAACAGTGTGTAATCAGATATTAAACAATTTTCAAAAGATTGATGCTATCCTGATTTCGAAAGACACTTTGCAATCTGTTAAGCTGATGTGTAAGTTATTGAGAAGCTTAACAAAATGAGTACACTATAGCCGTTTCAAAGTTTGCTTCATGTGACAGAAGATTCATGAACAAAGCTTCAATTTCAAATCTTAAATCAGCTCTTAAGTGCCCATCTGAACTTGGATATGTGCAACAAATATGACAGAATTAAGCAGCTTTTTGGCTGCAGTTTAAGCTGCTGTTTCAGCTGTTGTTTGGCTGCTGTTTCAGCTGTTGTTTGGCTGCTGTTTGGGCTTATTTGTGCAGATCAGCACCTGTATTCAATCCAGATTTGGAATGCTAGCTGATGTCCAGAGTCTGATATTGCACAGATCCAAACCTGCTGTATTAAGCTTCTGTTAAGTCGACTGATTAATCTGATTAACCTGCTGCTGTCTAGAATAAGATGCATAGACTGATAAAGAAGCAAAAACAGTTTGATTAAGGTTGTCCAAATAGAGAGTTGCTGTAGAAAACATTTAGTTGCTGAGTTTGTTGTAGTTCTATGCCAAAACAGAAACTGGAACGTACTGTTAAATGGCACCCGAGGTTATCGAGTACAAACCATATGATCAGAAAGTTGCTGCCCAAATCTCGAAGTGCAGCAGAAGATGATTTTGTTTAAGTCTATTTGCATCCACAAAAGTTTGACAGAGGCTGATAAGGGAGAAGAAAGTCAAAAGTGTTATGCTGCAGTTTGAAATGATGGTCCATAATTCGATGCTTTCAGATTTCGGCAGATGTCATCGACAGAAGATGTCCTTAGGCGGCTCTGTGATAAATGCAAAACATCTATGTGTTTATCAGCAGGCTTATCAAAAACTTGCAGACCGGAAACTACTTGTGCATAAGCAAAACATAAAGAAGTTGTCCAACAGAAGTCTTGATGTCGGTTCAATTTTTGAGCTGTCTTAAGTTGCTAAGCAGCCGTGACATAGGCTAAACAGGCTCTACAGAGGCTGTGCAGAGTTGTATGCGGCTATTTGGAGTTGCTGTCCGTGTTGCTTCTGTGCAGCCCTGCAGATCCAAACAACTCAAATAGTTGGTTAAGAGCAGAGTCGTTGCTGCTGTCCTCGAAAAGAAGCTACTCGCAGAGCTGCTAGGAACTCAGAGGCCAGACCAGAGCCTCTGTGAGTTGATCACAGAGGTTGTTCATAGGCCAAGCTGATGCTTAATCCAGAACTGCAGAATTTGTTATGCAGAGTGCTTGCAGAGCCTCTATAGGTCCAGAGAGCTTTTCATGAACTGTGCAGAACCGTTTGTTTTTGTTAACGAAAAACAGAAGGGAATTGATAAAATTTATTGACAGAGCTAGACCAAAAGCAGATCACAGAGGTTTTGTGATCTCAGAAAATGAATGAAGAAGCTGTTGTTGTGCGATGCCAATACACAGAGGGTGTCAGCTTCTGCAGAAGCCATTAAGGACGTTGTTGTCTTGTGCTTAATCAATAGATGATCTATGTACAAAAATTATACAGAGTTCAGATTTAGTATGCTTTCTATTCTGAAAGAAGATGCAGCAGAGGTTATTATTTGCAGACCCAGAAACGTGTTGTAACAGACATGTGACCAAAAAACAGAGGTCCCAGAAGTCAGATCGCATGCAGAAAGTTCCTAGCTGTTGTCTATCTTGATTAAGAAGAATCCAGGATGCTCAGAACTATGCTTAAAGCTGTTGTCTAAATCTCAAAGTGCAACATAAAATTTTCTTTCTATTTGTCCAACAGAGGCAGCCGTATAGAATCTTTGACAAGAACATCGATATCTACAGAGATCAGAGTGATCGAAGGTGCACACTTGTACAAAATGTATAGTGATCCACGAGGTGTTTATGATTTCTGAAACTGTCAAGATGTTTGCTGTTGTGTTCGATGTGCAGTAGTCCTTATTGATAGATGTTGTCCATATTAAGCTCTCCGCAGAGCTGTGAAGATCTATAAAGAAGATGTTTGGACTTAGTACGCGCAGAAGATGTTTACAAGAAGATTCCATGCGCAGAGCTTAACCACAGAAGCTCTGTCAACCTGTCCATAGCCTCTGTGGCTACCCAAATCTGTTCTAGCACTTGGTTCATGTCCAGAGATGCACAGAAGCTGATTAAGCTGTTGGTGTTTGAGCTTATTATATACAGAGCCTCTGTAGGCTGTCCACAGAACCTCTGTGCACCCACAGAGTATGCACATACGATTCAGAGATGCTATTAAGCTACTGCTGTATGGTGTGGATGTCCAGATTAAGCCACTATCCAAATGCAGTCGGTGTGCTCACAGATCCTCAGTTAGTGCAAAGAGGTTAGTCCAGAAGTAAGGTGGTGCAAAAGACCTCTGCAAGGGTATCGAGAAGACGTGCCAAGGCTGATCAAGAGCTGATACATAGAGGTATGCACACAGAGCCTCTGCTAGCCATACAGAAGCATACACCTCTGCGGACCAAAATCATTTTTAAAGAGAAACAAGAGGAGAGGACCAGAGGTAGACCCAATCATTTTTATCAAAGGTCGATGGTCCAGAAGTCAAAACAAGCCAAAGCCTGAAGCCCGAAATTTTCAGATTTTTCTGACAGCTTTGCGCTATTTCTGAAACACGCACACAACTTCTTACTCGGTTCTCCGATTCGCATGAGTCCCATTGTGTTGAATTCCTAAAACACAGATGAAACTTTTTTATGTTTTGGGTTTGGTCTGAATCAGTGTGCTTAATGGCCAGAATCTGTGTCAAAGTCAATGGACTCTTGCTGGACCGAACGCATTGCATTTCACTCGTGCTCTTTCCGCTTTCAAGAACGGTGTTCTCTCGACGGTTCTTCATGGTTTCATGCTTCTATTGTGACATATCACTCCTATGTTATTCATGTTTAAATCTCGGTGCTGAATGCTTACTCAACGGGATCTTAAGCGTCAAATTTTCTGTTTTGATGACCGTTCTGCGCAGCTGAGGGAAAACTTCCACAACTCACTCGTTTTTCATCCAAAATGGATGAATTATACCTCGTTGGAAATATAAGAGTCTGGAGTTCAATGTGTGTGTTTAATGTTTTCTCTCTAAAAGGCTCCTTGATGGTTCAAAATAGCGGTAAAGTTGAGTCATGAAAGTTGGACAAAATGGGGTTAATTGTCTCGGTCTTTCAAGAATATGAGCCTACATTTGAGGGGGAGCTTGTGATGCTTTGAAAACTTGAAGAGCGGAACGCCAAAGTTTCTAAAGAAAGCAAGGGGGAGACTATAAGATGATGCTTTCTTTATAAAACATTAGGGGGAGATTGTTAGATTAAATTAGCTCCTAATTTAATTAAATGTTTTATAAAGAAAAAGTGTATGGGCTTTTTAGTTAAGCTTTATGGGCTTGAGCCTTTTCTTGTAAATGGACCCCTTTTTAAAGAATTTTAGGGTTCATTTTTATTTAGGTCATTTGGAGAGAGCACACAAACACACAAAGACTAGGTGTTTTCACATGAGAGTCGATCAAATGTAAAAGTGTGGTGTTCTTTACAATTTCCCATCCATATTGAATCAATCAAAGTATATGAGATGAGTTCTTGAATATTATTTTCTTAATATTCATCTTATCTCTATTTTCTATGGATTTCTTCTTTTGTTTGCTGAAAATGGGATCAACAATAGCTATCAAGGATTCCTATCTATTGCGACAGCACTAGTGCCATCGCTATAGCAAACAACCTTGTGCTACACTTAAAGACCACACACATTGAAATCTGATATCATTTTATCAGAGATCATGTGATGAATTGAGATATAGAACTTCATTTCATTCCCACTGACTATCAGCTCACTGATATCTTCACCAAACCTCTTGATGTTACAAGATTCAACTTTCTCATCAGTGAGCTTGGAATGCTAAATCTAGAAGAAAAACTCTTCAATGGTAAAGTATTACATCAGTAATTAAGGTTTAATATATGATATTCATCTCCTTATCTCTGCCTAAATGTTTTCTGATTATCAGGTATGATTTTCTATCTCTACTCACTGAAACTCTCAAGGCAAAAACAATCTAAGCATCGAAAAACCTCAAAGAACACCAAGAACTTGTACTCACAACCCTTTGTGATTTCCAGATTTTCTTTTTATTTACATGCAAACATTGTTAAGAAAAACACCTTTTTGATCTTTCTTTTTTGCTAAATAAGATCAAAACACGTTTTTTTGCACTAATCATCTCCTTCATGATTTCTTAAAAGCCCTAAAAAGGTTTCAAGTTTAACAGTCACTTTTTAAACTGTATTTTAAATACCCTGTAAGTTACAAGTATTTCCACTTCTGGAAGCTGGTAAATTACAATTTTCTACCATGTTCATTTCTTCTGAAATTTGGCAAACCTACTGTTTGGAAAAAATGCACCTCACGACCGACGCAGGAAACCAAAAGACTTATTTCGTACCACAAGTCTTGAATGAAGATAAGGTTCCTTATCTTATGCATGACCATAGCCTTAGTCATCGCTGGTAAGGTATCTTCAACGTACGACCGAAATCTCCACCTAGGCGACCGTCGTATGATTATCCTCGACAATTATTTACTAACGATCGACAAGTGTTTCCTTCATGGCTATTTATTTACTAACGATCGACACGCAGATTCAATCCCAGGACCGTTTTCCACATTTATGAAGGACATTAATGACGCCAAAACATATATATATCAAGCTCAAAGACATACTCAAGGACATCTAATTCTGAGAAACACACAAGATTCATTAGAAGCACACTCGAAGCTCTCGAGCAATTATTGACACTTTCTTTCGAAGAAAGGCACGACAAAGCATTCTTACACACGATGCACGATAGATTCATACGATTGATTTTCTTTTCTTTTGTAATTGTAATCTATTGTACTCACGACACTTGTTACTAAAGGACGTCGTTCTTGTTTGACGACCATAGAGCATTGTATACTTCTATAGTTGACCGCAGTTTTTACCCTCGACAATGGTTTTCCGCGTCACCAATCTCTTGTCTCTTTCCGTTTTTGGTTATTCATCGTACGACTTGTCGCAAATATCCTTTCTTTAGTTGTTAAAGCTCCACATCGACCATAACTTATCCTTTGGGTGATTTTTGGCATTAACAGTTTGGCGCCCATCTAGAAAAAGTCTCCGACAAAGCGTACCTCCTACTAACCATTTCTTGAGCTCTGTTTGTTTTTCAGGAAAATGTTGGGTCAAGGAAACCACAACGGATCGCTTCAAAACACTGGAAACTTCTATTCCTAGAACGGTCTGAACCAGAACCAGAATCAGGGGAACTTCATTGGGTATTAGAATGGTCCGATCCAAAATCCAGGAGGCTTCTATGCGCAAGGCATCCCTCTCCAGAATCCAGGAAACTTTTTTAATCCACAAGGTGGTCTAAATCAAAACACTGGGAACACCATCGGCCAACAAAATGGCCCAAGACCGTTCTCTGGATTTCCTCCCTAGGGACAATATACACCACAACATCTTCGACCACCGCCGCTGTTTCAGAACCAACTGATGCCTCTGTCCTCGATAGCATTCCGCCCGATCCCATTTCAGAATCAGACCGTGCCTATGTCGTCGACGACATTTCAATCGGTCTCATTTCAAAATCAAACGATACCCATGTCAGTGGCGACATTTCATACAATCCCGTTTCAGACTCCTATCATTCAGATTCCAACGTTGAGCATCCCGATGATGCCCCAGCCGACGTTCACTTTTCCACCGCAGGGAGATGCTGCTACCTCGACTTGTCATAACGGCTTCCAGATGAACACTGGCTCCGTCCCCGCGACAAATGGAGGATCCAATCAGGACGACCTGTTCGCCCGACGCCTGAAGCTTCGTGAAGATCAAAACGAGAGGATGTTGTCGTTATCATCCAAATTACCTGGTGTCGATGTACCCGTCGACGTAACAATGCTCGGGATTTCAAACGCCCCCCTTCATCGACGAAATAGCTACAGTCGATGTCCCAAAGAAACACACTATCCCCGCCTTTACACCTAAGTACTCCGGAATCACAGACCCGACTTAGCGTATCGCTCAATACAAGCAACTAATGTGGACAATGTCCATACCCCACAAGTATCAGGAGGTAAGCCATGTGCAATAGTTTCGGTGTGACACTCACTGGAGTATCCCTCTAGTGGTTGATCAATTTCAAACCCAAGTCCATCGATAACTTTGCTGAACATGTCAACCAGTTCTCATGACAATTTGCTAGTAGTCGCAAGATGGAAAAGAAAACCAGTGACCTGTACTACGTCACTCAGTTACCTATACTACGTCACTCAAAAGACCGAAGAGGCCATTCACAGTTATTTTAATCGCTTTAACGCAGAAATGATCAGCGTCCATAATTGCGACATCAAAACTACAATTGAGACTTACAAACGAGGTATGGACGACACCTCAGGATTATATGTTTATCTCACGAAATACCCTCCCAAAAACTTTGGGGACATCCGAGCAAGGACGTTGGCTTACATGAGAGTCGAAGATAACGTGGCTTTCTGTCGAAAGCATTCGGGCGACAAAAGACTACTAAGCGTGAAGAAACCCGATGTTAAAGCTAAAACCGTTTCCAAGACGGAACCCGCACGACAAATCTCGAACGTCAGGTTCGAGAAGTAGAAAAATGTTCCTACCCACAAATTCCCCCAACATCCTCAGATCTCATCTTATGGTTTCAAAGAAACTGCCATGGATCTAGTCGAGGCTCTGAAGAATGTGGAGTCGACCATCCGTTGGCCAAAGAAAAGTGACAAAGACAACGACAAAAAATACAAATCCAAGTGGTGTGACTTCCATAATGATCATGGACACACGAGAGAAGATTGTCTCGCGCTACGTAAAGAGCTCTCTTATCTCGTCACAAAAGAACACCTTAAGGGACTCACCGAAAATGACGTGACGAAAGCACAGAATGCACGACCGCCATCCCCAGTTCATGCAAAGGTCGTAAATTGCATAACTAGAGGTTCGGACGTGTGCGGACTAACCTACTCCGCAACCAAGAGACACGCCAGCAGAGGTCCTGACGATCAGCCTATCTACCGGTCATTAAAACCTAGGAAGGAGCTAGAGTTGGAACCTATGCCATTGACGTTCGATGAAGGCGACCTTCAGGAACCGTGGAAAAACATCACGACGGACTTATAATGCAGTTAACGGTCGGCAATTGCTCAACCAAAACAGTCCTGGTCATCGGAGGAAGTTCAACGAATTTAATATTCCTTAGCATGATCAAAGCGATGGGTATCGATACCTCAAAAATCACACGAAGGTGGGATTCAATGGAGACTCAACTAGCACTGTCGGGGAGATTACCCTCCCTGTATACCCTAAAGGAGTCAATAAGCAGACAAAGTTCAATGTGATCGATTTCTCGTCATCCTACAATATCATTCTAGGTAGACTATGGATCCACGATATGAAATCTGTACCTTCGACATATCAACAGACGATCAAATTCCCAACGCCATGGGAAATCCAGGAGATCAAAAGGGAGAAAAAGGTCCACCGAGAATGCTACAAGACAACGATGAAACCCCCGAAGAAAGACATCTAGAAATTACAAGTCCAGGATGTCCCTGAGTCCGTCGATAACTATCGCCTGGAAGAAGTCGTCCTCGACACGGACAAGCCTGACAGAATCATCTTCCTTGGATCGCCGCTCGACCTAGCCGTCAAGGATTAACTAATCTCTTTTTTTACATGAACATGTTGACTGCTTTGCTTGGACGCACGAAGTTATGGTTGACATCGATCCAGATGTCATCTACCATAAACTCAACGTTGATCCGTCGTACAAACAGAAAAAACAGAATAGACGAAAATTTGCCCCGGAACGAAACAAATTGATCAATGAAGAAGTCGACAACCTGCTTAAAACTGGGAAAATTAGAGAAGTAAAATACCCTGATTGGCTGGCCAATGTCATGGTCATACATATGAAAAATGGAAAGTGGAGGGTATGCATCGACTTCCCGGACCTCAACAAGGTCTGTCCAAAACATCCCTTCCCACTGCAACATATCGACGCAATGGTCGGCGCGACCGTCAGACATGAACTTCTCACGTTCATGGATGCCTATTCGGGATATAACCAGATACTGATGCATCCGACCGACCAAGATAAAACTGCCTTTATGACGGACAAAGGTATTTATTGTTACAAAATTGTGCCATTTGGTCAGAAAAACGCTGGGTCGACGTACCAAATACTGGTCAACAAAATTTTCCAAGACTATCTTGGCGACACGATGGAGGTATACATCAGTGACATGCTCGTCAAGTCAAAACAAGCTGATATTGATCATCTGGGAAAGTCGTTAGACGTACTCAGAAAATATCATATGAAGTTAAACCCGACGAAGTGTTCTTTCGACGTCGGCGCTAGAAAATTTCTAGAGTACATGGTGACACGACGTGGGATCGAGGCAAACCCAAATCAAATAAAGGCGATCGTCGATATTAAATCGCCAAGAAACATCAAAGAAGTCCAACGAGTCACTGGTCGCATAGTCGTGCTAAACAGGTTTATGTCTCGGTCCTTTGACAAATGACACCTGTTATACAATGTTTTAAAGAAAAACAGGGGCTTCGAGTGGACGAGCGGCCACGAACAAGCGTTAAAAAAACTAAAGGAATACATGGCGTCGCCACCCCTGTTGTCAAAACTAAAGGACAACGAGGTCCTGCAAGTATATTTGGCAGTCAGTTCTAACTCAGTAAGTGTTGTCTGAACAAGAGAAGACGACAAACGCCAACTCCCGATCTATTACATTAGTAAGTCTTTACTAGACGCTAAAACCTGGTACTCCACCATGGAAAAACTATTGCTAGCACTGATCACTACTGCTAAAAAGCTTCGACACTATTTCGAATCTCATCCTATAATTGTCGTTACTAACTACCCTCTAAAGTCTGTCTTAAGAAAACCATAGTTGACAGGTTGTCTAGCGAAGTGGAGTGCCTATCTCAGTAGCTACGACATAGACTTCAAATCGCGGTCCTGGCAGATTTTGTCGCTGATTTCAGTCTAGAATTAGATGTGGACGTACAGGCAGATACTGTGGCGACTCTCGATGACATGCCTCGGATACTTCACGTCGACGCAGGGGGCAGGACTAGGCGTCGTCTTACAGTTGCCACAGGAGGGAAACATGGTGTACTCCATACAGTGCAATTTTAAAGCCAAAACCAATGAAGCTGAATACGAAGCATTGATCATGGGAATGAACATGGCACGAGACTTCGTGGCAACCGGATTACACGTCAAAAGCGATTCCCTTTTAGTCATAAACTAGATAAACCGGGAATTCGCGGCCAAAGATTCTAAAATGACGGCATACCTTCAGCCGACCAAAGCAAAATCATAAAAATTCAAGCTTTTCTCGATCGAGCAAATTCCAAGGGATCAGAACGCACAAGAAGATGCCTTAGCCAACCTTGGGTCGGCACTTGGAAAGTCGTCGTTCGATAACATCCCCATGATCCATCTAGCAGCTTCGTCTATCGAGAACGATAAGGACGTCTGTTAATGCCAAAAATCACCCAATGGTAACTTAAGGTTGGTGTGGAGCTTTAACAACTAAAGAAAAGGATCTCAAGACAAACAGTACGATCGTCGACGGAAGGTAAATAAGACAAAGAAATTTGGTGACGCGGAAAACCCCGTCGAGGGTAAAAACCATAGTCGACTATAGAAGTCGATAGTGCACTATGGTTGCCAAACATGGACGACGTCCTTTAGTAACAAGTGTCGTGAGTACAATAAGTTACAATAAGAATAAAAGTAAACTTAATCGTAAATTAATGTCGTGCGTCGTGAGTAACAGCGTTGTATCGTGCGTAAAAAACTGTTGTGGTGAGTAGCTTTCGTAAATGATATTGCTTGAAGGCTCTGATGATTTCTGTATGCAAAAACTGTTGTATGAGAAAAAACTATTGTCCAAGTGTGGTGCAAGCCTTCGGTGGTAATCAATGTGTCTTGATGATTGTCGTAACCGCTATTGGTCCTTAATTTTCATTAATGGCTCTTCCGTTATGACCGTTAAGCAATGATTGCTTCTGGATCTGCATTAATGAAGCAAAGAAAACGATTGTTGACTATTAACGGCTAGTATGGTCGTACGACCGTTTCTAAGTCACGATTGTCGGTCGTAAGAATCTTACGTCCATAGCCGAAATGTACGACGGAGGATGCAGTCGTGGGTAGTCTACAAGACTTTATCTTAATACAAGATTTCTCTTATGTAAATGTCATGTTTATTTTTCTTCGTCGGTCATGAGGTGTGTATTTTTACCCAAACAGTTTCCCCCCAAAGTTTAATTTTTGGCGTGAAATTCGAATTTTAAAATTCGAATTTGAGCAGCTAGGGTGGACACGTGTCACGTGGGGAGAGAGACTAGTTGAATCTCAACCGATTCGGTTTGATTTAAACTAAAGACTTGAAAGGTTTTGCGACGTCATGGAGGCGTGGGGGTGGCATGACAGCTGTTTTGGACAGATGTCACTCATCTGGAGTGCCATACGAAAAGGCAATGGGCAGGTGTCACTCATCTGTCGAGTTGACCTGACATGCCATAACCGTATAAATGGTTGATTCAGGAGATCCTTTCCTTTTACGTTTCAAGTGTGCCTTTGAGAGAGAGATTTCGTGCGATCTTGCGGTTGAGGAATTCGTTCGCAGTTTTTAGAGTTTCCATCTTAGGTGCGAGTTTTAAGTCCTTAGTTAGAAAACGAGAGAAGGATTGGGATTTAGGTGAGTTAGACTCAGCCCAAAGATCAACACCGGATTTTTTGATGTCTCTCGAGCCTGCTAGTTTGATCGACAGCCAAGAAGGCCTTAGCGCCTTTAGGACGCTGACAGGCATCCCCGATGCCTTGCGATTGCATCTACCGGATCAACTTCGGCCTTCTGAATGCTCGAATGGGTACTTTGTTTTGTACGAATACCCATTCAAGTTAGGTTTTAAGTGGCCTTTTTCTCCCTTGGCTCGGGAGTTTCTGAACAGGTACAACTTGTCACCTGCTCAAATGATGCCGCAATTCTGGCGGATCGTACATGTGATAAAAAAGATCACCGTTGATTGGGCAGTGCCATTGTTAGGACCATAAATGTCCTACATATTAGAAAGATATATAAATAATTATATAATGCTTAATTAGATTATTTAATGATTGTAAAAGCCTTAATATTGATTATTGGGCTTAGTTTAGTCTAATGGGCATGGGCCTTAATATTAATAGGCCTAAGTATATAAGGTGATGTTTGCCTTAGAATTAGGTTAGAGTTTTCATAAGAGTTTTCATAGGCGATTCATTACCAATTCATTAGAACTTAATTGTTTTAGAGAGATAGTTGAGTTTTTCATTCAAACCTTTGTAACTATCTTGAATCATGAATACGAGAGGGATGACAACTTGAAATCATCAACATCATATTCATATCTATTGATTTCATTGTTCGTTGCACGGATCTGAGACTCGCAATTGGTATCAGAGCAGAATCGGTGATTTGAAGATACGAAAGAAATCGAACGAAAGCAAGAAAAGGCAAGAAATTCGTATTGAATTTTCTGGAAAAACGCACCGAGCCGTTTCGCCTATTCCCGTAGATTGAACCGTCGGATCGTCACGATTTTTGAAAAGTAGCTTCACGACATTCCGTTTTACATTCTGAACGGTTGGATTAATCGTTTGAGGTCCAGAAGGCACCCATATTATTTTCGTAATAGTGTAGTTTTTTTGTGAAAAATTCGTTCATCAATCGGGTTTGCAAAGTTGTTTCGTTGTTTAATAATTCGTTTGTTAGATCTCGATTGATTACTCGCGTTTATCTGCTGCTTATCTGCGTTTACATCGATTCTCAAAGAACTTAATTTTTCAAGTTAAAAATCAATTCTTGAGTTTTTGGTGTTCTAAAGTTTTTGTGGTGATTATTGGAAAATAGGATGTATTTTGCTTAGAAATCGATTTGGGTGTGTTTGTTTTTGTGTTTTTGGTCAAAATCTAACCCTACATCAGTGAAATCAAGCAACCCTATCGATCCCAGATCCGAATTGCAACCACAGTCGCAGTGTCCGGACGTTTCTCATAGTTACCGGGTAAGTTTCCTAAATATCAAAGTTACCGGACAAATTTATGAATACCCACTTACCGGGTAACAACAATTTCATAATTTATGAATACCCATAAACTAATTTTAATTATCAATCTTAGCTTCCAGTCAAACATTGCGGCTAAGGTGTTGTTTATATAGAAGACCAATCCATCCGGTAAGTCCGAATTTTGTCATCCGGTAAGTCTATATTGTTTTTGTCCGGTAAGTCTAAATTGTTTTTGTTCGGTAAGTCTAAATTTTTTTCCATCCGGTAAGTTGTGTTTGGTAAGTTTAGTTGGTTAGTTCTCGTCGGTACCCGAGTTACCGCACGTCTCGTTATTAAAAGTATTTAACGAAAGTTGCAAATTTTTTCTTAACGATCGATTTGCAATTTTTTTTAAAGCTTGAGATTATTTGCGACGATTTGCTATTTATTAGCGCCTATTATTTTTTGTGATTTGTTTTGTCGTCTTGATCTAACTTGGTTTGTTTATCTTGCAGATTTCACTCTCGAAGAGTGATTTCGTTCGTTCGAATTCGATAATAATCAGATCTTAATTTTTGGAAACGAATTTATTTTTAGAATTGTTTTTCAAATTTTAATTTTTGATTTTTCTTCTGCAAGTTTTATTATTCAAAGTAACACCGATCAACGATCAATTTTTCAGGTAACAATGAATTATTTTAATTCAGATGACATGTGTGATTTTTTTATCTATCTTGTTATACACAAGACAAAATTAACGATTTACACAAAAAGTTTCAAGATGCTGATAGAAAGTCGAAAGATTTTGAAGCTACCAACGTTAGGTTAAGAAATAACCATGCTGAATTATCAAAGAAATTCACTTGAGTTTCAAAACCAAGTGACAAAAGACAAAGAAGAGTTTGACCTGAAGGAGAGTTTATTAGAAACTGAAAATACTGAACTGAAAAAGAAGCTATCTGTTACATCATCACGAGATGATATCAGGAAGACTAAGAAAGAGCAAGAAAGACGATATGAAAAAATGTCAAGAAAGCAGATGAATTGGTCAGCAAATACATCAAAGAACTGAAGGGACTAAAATCTCAAATCTGGAATAGTTCTGAGAAGCTTGCTGAAGAAGAAGAGAAAGGTAAACTCCTGAACTGTGAAAACCTTGAACTTAAAAGTAAACTAACTATTTTTGAAAAGGTTTTTGAAAAGAAAAAAAAGAAAATTTTGCAAAGGAAAGGCAAATGCTTATAAAGCAATCTGATTCTTCAAACAAATCTCTTGATGAGAAGAACAGTCTTGAGCTTAGATGGTTAAAACTTTCAACACAAATCTCCAACTTTGAAAAAGTTTTGATTTTAGAAAGAGAAAAGTTTGAAACTGAACGCAAATCTTTTTCTAAAAAGAATGAAGAACTTTTTTTAAAAATAACTGATTTGGAGAAAGACTTAGACGTTCTAATCAAAGAGTATGAGAAAAAGAAAGTTGAAGGTTTTAGGGCAAAAAGTGTGAAAGATGATTTTGCATTCGAAAGAACGATTTTTCAGACTGAGATTACTAAACTTACAAAGAGATTATTTGGATTAGCAACCGAGAATTTGAATGAACAAATGGTTAAATCTGATTTACAAAAGAAATTTGATTTAATTCTCGAAGAACGAAATGCTTTATCCGTTAAAGTCAAGAATCTTGAAGAAAGCAAGTACAAAGGTGTTAAACCTTCTTATGCTTCATGTTCAATTTCTACAAATCGTTCTTCAAAGAATTTTGTCAAATCAAATGATTTTTCAAAAGATCAGATTCGACCTTCCAATCTTTTCTATAATTCTCATGTTGATAAGAAAGATAATCAAATTTTCAAGAAAGTAAACATGGTTTGGAGAGTTAAAGGATCCTCTCCTACTCCAAAGCCATTTGTCCCTGTTAAGAGTGAAAAGAACAATACAAATTTCCACGCTAAACCTTTTGTGAAAACTGATCGAGTTTACTCTGTTAATCAACTGGTCAGCTTATCTACACAGAAATTGTGTTGTTCTTATTGTGGAACAAGTGAGTTTGTAAAGAAAGATCGTGCTAACTATTGGTATGGCACTTATAGTATCCCCGGTCCTCACTATCATAGGGCATCTAACCAACAAGGATCCATCAAAAGATGGATACCAAAATCTATGTAATCTGTTTTGCAGGAATGTCATGTGCGTCTTTAATTCCTATTATTCACATCACATGACTGCATTCAAAGGTTATGCCAATTTTGAGGGGGAGTACCATTTCATGAAAGGTAAGTGAACTTCAACTGAATTCAAAGACCGTGGTAATTCATTCTGGATAACTTACTTGTGTTTGTTATTCTCCAATTTTAACTCCACGATTGCCACGTGTCATATTTTATTGACTTAGTTATTTCCAGGTCTCACATATTTGTTGATTTTTCGATGGAAATACACTCTTTTGAATTCCCCGATGTTTTCCAAGTTCGTTATTTCTTTCAAATGATTCAATTCTTATCTGATATAATAATTGTGACTTGTTCCTCACAATTAAACTTCCTGATCATTGTCTCATTTCTTGCAAAATACTGTGCTTACTGAGTCAATCTGTTTCGCGCTTGATTTTGTTTTCTTGAAATTCTATATTTCATATGTTTGTTGACTTCTGATTATCTCGGATCAGAATTCAGACTTGATTTTTTTAATGACTTCTGATCATCTCAGATCAGGACACGTTCATAAATGTTTGACTTCTAAACACCTTAGTTTAGAACTTGTACATCGCTGTTTACTAAATTGTTCAACTCATTGCATGAAAGGAGTGTTAGGAATTACATTGTTTCTATGGTCTATCCAGAACCGGAATGACCTACCCAAGAAACACATCCTTTATAGAATACAGTGAGGGGTCTAGATTGATAGATGAGTTTGGAGTGAAAAGAATATGGTGAGGATGTGACAGGACTTAAAAGAATTAATTGGTCCTTACCAAACCGAGTCAGTTATCCGGGTAACCACACAATCTATTCATTCTTATTCTTTGGAGATGAATATTGAAATAGACATGGACCCATTGTCGATAACTCGTGTCACCCCACCCAGCCACTCAAGTATCTGACAAAAGATGCTTGTTTCATATATTCACGGAGAATTAGCACATAATCTATCTATTCCTCACTCGGAGGTCTTAGATATTGAAAAAGGAAGACACCAGCTCCGGTCTCCGAACTTCATATTCTATTCACTATGTCAATTGATTTTTAACTTGCGTCCCGAGTTAAATCAATATTTTGAGCCAAATAGATAGAATTCATTTTCTTTCACACATGCACGAGTCTTTGTGATATTGCCGGAACAATTTGAGAAGTAATTTCTTAAATTTTACTTCAGTGATAACTGGAAGTCCTATCAGAGATACCCCAATGCCAACTCTGAACATATGCCACACAATTTTTTAATTGTTGTGATAACAGTTACTGATAAACCTAGATCTATCAAGATTAGAGAGAGAATCTAGAGAGAGAGAGAGTAGAGAGAGAAAGTAGATCTATTAGGGTTTGCTCTCAATATTACAAGATGTGAGTTATGCGTATTCCTCTCTGTAATGGTTGTGTCATCCCTCTAATAAACAAAACTATATATACCTCAATACAAACTAAGGTAATAAGCAAACTTTGACTTTCTATTACATTGACTTTGACTTTATTAATCAAGATTAAATATTGAAGACATATTTGTCCTAACAATCTCCCCCTTGGATTCAAGATTTAAACATTTGAGAACAGCATTCTTCGACTTCTTGAATCTTCAAAACTTCGGTCTTTATCAAGGTTTGTCAAAGTCAAATCGTCACAAAATCTTCAGACGGGGAACTGACGGAGATTTTCTTTCTTTGATATGGAGAATTTGTTTCTTCACACAAGGCATTTTGATACAATGTAGCGCAAATCTAAGAAAAAGAGATCTTCTTGAGAAACCAAGATGATCAATCGATTTTTCCTAAACTCTTGAAGAATTCTCCCCCTTTTTCTTTCTTTGACTTGAGAACTTCAATCTTCAGTAAGGATATTCACCATATAGCACAAGTTTGAGAAAAAGAGATCACAAGATGATCAATTGATTTCTCTTAAACTCTTGAAGAAGAAATATCCCCCTTTCCTTTCTTGAGACGAAGTCTTCTTTAAACATTTCTCCCCCTGTCATGAAATCGAATCTTTGACTTGAAAGCTTTGACATGAAATTGAACTAAACATTTCTCCCCCTTTTTCGATGAAAGTGTGCATCATGATCATCGAAAACCTTCTTCAATTTCAGTCGCGTCTCTGATTCTCACTAACAATCTCCTCCTTAATGAATAAACTTGCTCCCCTCAAAATAAGAATTCTGGAGCAATTTGTTTTCTCCCCCTGAAAATATGCATATATTTCATTTAGGCACAGTAGTTGAAATTTTATACAAGGAAAATAAAATTCATTGAACTACATTTTATAATTACTAACATTTGATCATTTGAAAACTTTACAAAAGAAATTCAACTTAATGAAATTTAACAGATTTATCAATCAAATGAAATCAAATGCATGTGTTTGGATTCGAATACCAGACATCATTGTATATCAAGTTAAAAATGTTCAGTTTCAACCCCTTTATTAAATCTATTTGGTGTGCTATCATGTGAAATATGATCAGCAACAAGCATATGCAATTCTAAAACATATCAGAATACTCTGCTCTACTCACACTATTTGTCCAAAATCAGAATTTTCACAAATTTATAGGTTTATCGCGACTTTGTATTTTTCCCAAGTTTCAAGAGATGTATGCTCATTGGCATCTTTTGATTTTGTGCACATTGGCATCTTTTGATTTTGTGCTCATTGGCATCTTTTCATATTGTGCTCATTGGCATCTTTTGATATTGTGCTCATTGGCATCTTTTAATCAAAAAGTTTAGTAAGAATAAGATACACCGTTCAACATGGCTTTCTATCTGGTTCTATAGCAGGATTTGGGTTAGCAGATCCCAGACCAGTTGTCCTTAGGTGCTAGGTGTCGAGCACCCCTTAGAACTTAATTTCCCAAACCAGAAAGGCCACATCGATATATCTTAAACCCATTTGTACCAGTAGAACATGGCTTTCTATCTGGTTCTATAGCAGGATTTGGGTCAGCCGATCCCAGACCAGTTGGCCTTAGGGACTAGGTGTCGAGCACCCCTTAGGACTTAATCTCCCAAACCAGAAAGGCCACAGGCACAAACTTTCAAACTAAATGATTAGATTTAAAAACATAGAGCATCTTAATCACTTGGATCTAAAACATAGTGCTTCCCCCATATTTTCGTTTTCATCCATCATTCTAACATATAGGCTTTTGGAGCATTATATTCTATATAAGTCCAGACTTCCATAATTTTGTGCATTCAGCATAATTTCATTCATGTTTTGCTGACCTTTCGATTTATTTCAGAAGTGAAAGATGAAACAGATGTAACTCAGTTAATACAAAAACGCTTGTAAAATCACCCTTGACACACATTTCATTCATTGAATGAAAGTTGAAAAAATTTCACTTCATTGAATTAAATTTGTAAAAATTCAAACATTCAAAATAGTAGAAATAAAACATAATGCAATGTTACCTTTTACCACTTGTTCCTTGAATTGAAAGATGTGACAGTTAAGGATATCACCTGATAAGTATGATTATGCGGTAAAAGAATTTACCTGATAAGTACGAGTTCTAAACTGATTTGTTTAGAAGTCTTAGTCTTTGAAGTACGGGTCCTGAAATAAATTGTTCAGAAGCCATTGTTGTTGAAGCACGGGTTTTGAACTGATATGTTCAAAAGTTATAAACTTTGAAATCCGGATTCTAAACCGATGTGTTTAGAAACCATTTCTCTTGACTCCCCCTTAATGGCACAAGTAATCTTCTTCCAAGAGTTCAACGCTTTGCTTCTAAATCTGCAAAAACAGATTAAGTAGATTTTGGTACCCAACGTGTCTTGGGTCCTGGCTTGTTAAGAGGAGCTCTATAAGAAGGAAAATGATAAGTACCGTACCAATATTGAGCATTATCATTTTTAACAAAATCATTAGTTCCACAATAAGAACAACAAATTTTCTTTTGTGCAAACCTGATTAAATTGTTTGCGGAATATATTGAATCAGGTTTAACAAAAGATTTACCTTTTAGGTTAGTGTTCTTTTTGGGAACAGACGATTTTGTTACATCTTTTTCAGGAGTCATACCTTTTACTCTCCATTGCATGTTGACTTTCTTGAATGAAGGAAGATCAACAGATTGATACTTGGAAGAATTATCCACTGAATGATCATAGAAAAGATTAGACGGTCGAATCGGACTTTCTGAATAGCTTTTGGATTGTTGAGAGACTTCACTTTGTTTGATAAGTCATTCCGTTCCTTGGTCACGAAATCAAGCTTCTTCTGAATGTCACAATTAACTCTCTTCTCTTTCACGATATCAGTAGATAACACGGCCAAATTCTTTGTGAGCTTTCGTATTTCTTGCTGAAAAATCTTCCTTTCAACAGAGAATTCGTCTTTAATGCTTTTAGCTTGAAAATCAGCTTTCTTCCTCTTTTCTAGCTCTTCACTTCCTTTATCTAAGTCCTTTTGAAGCTCAGAAATTTTCTTTGATAATGTCGCATTCTTAGCTTCAAAGACTTTCCTTGTATTTTCATTCTCAATCCTTTCCTTCTCCAATTTCTCTTTTTCAAGAAATAAAACCTTCTCAAAGTCTGAAATTTGCTTACAAAGTTTTACGCATCGGAGTTCAAGAGCTTTCTTTTCTTCATTTTCTTTCTTCTCAGAAATTGAAGTCTTTTCAAATTCAGAAACTTTCTGAGAAAGAGAAAGAATTTGCTTTTTGTCATCTGAACGAGCAACTCTTTCTTTTCTGAGATTTTCTCTTTCCTCTTTTAGCAACTTTTCCGTTTCAGACAACTTCTTTGTAAGTTCAATAACCTTTTTCTTGAGTTCCTCATTTTCAGCATTTGAAGATTTCTGTTCCGCATCCTCTTTTTTAGCTTTCTTTTCTTCTTCTTTTCTCTTAAAAGAAACTTCAGATCCATGCATTAGCTTTGATAACTCGTTCCACATCTGCATTGGGTTATTTTTGAAACATTCAACGCGTCTGTAGATGTTTATTCTACAAATCATCTGATTAGGTTGGCACATAAGAAAATCTGTTGTTCTTTTTGTGGATCAAATGATTTTGTACATAAAGATTATGCTTCTTATTGGTACGGTACTTACAGTATTCCTTCTAAGAAATTTACATCTAACACACTAGGACCCAAGTACCGTTGGGTACCAAAATCTGCTTAATCTGTTTTGCAGGTTCATCATGTGTTGTGCTGATTTGGAAATATATATACCACACACATGACTGAAAACAGAAGAGAAGCGGTGAATGTTTTTTAAGAAGAGTATTTGTACCATTAAGGGGGGAGCAAAGATAATGGTTTCTAAACACATCAGTTTAGAACCCGGATGTCAACGTTTTTTTTTGGTTTCTGAATACATCAGTTCAGGAGCCGTGCTTCAACGTTTTTGGCTTTTGAACATATCAGTTCAAAACCCGTGCTTCAACGACTATGGCTTCTAAACAATTCAGTTCAGGACCCGTACTTCAAAGACTAAGACTTCTAAACAAATCAGTTTAGAACTCATACTTCTCAGGTGATATCCTTAACTGTCACATCTTTTTGTTTCAAGGAACAAGTGGTGAAAGGTAACATTGAATTATGTTTTATTTCTATTGAATTTGAAAGTTTGAACCTTCACAAATTTAATTCAATGAGATGAAATTCTCAATTTTTCATTCAATGAATAAAATTTGTTTCAAGGGTGATTTTACAAGTATTTTTGTATTATCTGAGTTATATTTGTTTCATCTTTCACTTCTGAAATTAATCGAAAGGTCAGCAAAATATGAATGAAATTATGCTGAATGCTCAAAGTTATGTGAATCTGGACTTATATAGAATATAACCCTCAAAAAGCCTAAATGTCTGAGTGATGGATGGAAACGAATATATGGGGGAAGCATTATGTTTTAGAACCAAATGATTGCGATGCATCAAATAAACAAATAAAAATCATTTAGTTTGAAAGTTTGTACGTGTGGCCTTTCTAGTTTGGGAGAGTAAGTCCTAAGGGATGCTAGACACCTAGTCCCTAAGACCAACTGGTCTAGGATCGGATGACCCAAATCCTGCTATAGAACCAGATAGAAATCCATGTTCTACTGGTACAAATGGGTTTAAGATATATCGATGTGGCCTTTCTGGTTTGGGAAATTAAGTTCTAAGGGGTGCTCGACACCTAGCACCTAAGGCCAACTGGTCTGGGATATGCTAACCCAAATCCTGCTATAGAACCAGATAGAAATTCATGTTTAACGGTGCATCTTATTCTTACTAAACTTTTTGATTAAAAGATGCGAATGAGCACAATATCAAAAGATGCCAATGTGCACAATATCAAAAGATGCCAATGAGCACAAAATCAAAAGATACCAATGTGCACAAAATCAAAAGATGCCAATGTGCACAAAATAAAAAGATGCCAATGAGCACACATCTCTTGAAACTTGGGGAAAATTGTAACATCCCAAAATTTCAAGGAAATTTAAAATTTTTAATTAAACGCTTTATATAAAAACTCAATAAATAATCCCAACATATTAATTGCAAGGTCATAAATATTGTTCAAGTAATCAGAAACCAGCGGAAACAATGTTCAATAATTAAAACTAATATCAGTCAGCTCATCCCGCGCGCCAGTGTGTACCCGTCACGCCTTAGAGCCACTCGTACCTGAAACCACAGATTATTGGGAAAGGGTAAGCACGAAGCTTAGTGAATTCAAACACATGCGCAGGTAGGAATTATATACACATCACCCCTAACCGCACATAAGCAACAACATCACAGATACATAAAACGAGTAAACATCTACAGGTAATTAGGTATCCAACCACCTCAGTACCATCGAGGCCTCGGTCCCACCGAATTGTAATGTAACCAACACCTCAGTACCATCGAGGCCTCGGTCCCACCGAATTGTAATGTAACCAACACCTCAGTACCATCGAGGCCTCGGTCCCACCGAATTGTAAGGTAACACATTTATACCAAGCATTCAAACCAATCAAATATTACACACCACAGCAACTAGTTCACACCACAAAGACAGTAGTACATGCAAACTATTATGACATGCATACAACCCCTAACTACACAATGAGAGAACTCACCTCAAATGCGCGCCTAGGTTAATCAACACGAATCAAGCTTCACAATTACGGTCACTTCCCAGCACCTAAACGCATGTTAAAACGTGTCAATACGAGACCCGGACCCTATGACACGACACACGCTTAAACCGTCACTAAAACTAATTTCCGTTCACACAAAACAGGTCTGTTCGGGACCTGCTTCGACCCCCTTAAATCCAGAAAAATCCCAATATTATTTCATGACCAGAAAGTCCTCTGAGTTGGGGTTCCAAGGACATATTATACGCCTCCTAACGATTTTTCTACAATTTATTATGAATTAAATACGAACGGTTACCAAAACTGCCAGTTTCGGTCCAGCCTGCATAAACAGTCCAAAACAGCCTAGCTACGGTTTAAATCAGACTTTCGGCAAAACACGAAAAACCTTCCCGACTCGAATAGGGAACTATGGCCACCAAAATCACCTCAAAACGAGTTACGAGTAAAAAGTTACGGTCCACGCAAAACAGTGGCAGATTCCAGGAAATTTTACATAAAATGACGAAACGCAGAACTTGCGACCACTTTTTCTCCCAACTAGAGGCCGAACCAGTTTTCCGCTAAAACACAGAAAACGTGCCCGGTCCCGAGCTCGAAGCGTGGGCGCCAGTTTCGGCTCAATCGGAGTTACGACGGAAACGTTATTGCCGTCACAAAACAGGGGCTGAACCATATTTTCGCATAAAAAAATGATTTTAGAACCGACGGTTTAAACTATTCGGCTTAAACGATTAAGTCACGGGTTACGGGCTCTAAAGAGACTAAGGTCTGGTCACGGCCATGCGCCACCCACTGCCATCTCCGGCAGTGGTGGTCGCCGGTGGCGACCGGCGGCGGCCAGCGGCGGCCGGCGGTGGTTTTTCGATTACGTTCGCGCGAGACAACAACCCGACCATTCTCCCTCTCTCTCTCGACCAGTCTCACGCACACGCACCCACAACGGCAGCCACGGCCGTCCATCCACCACCGCCACAGTGGCGGCGAACGGCGGCGGCGACGAGACGAGAAGGAATGAAAACGAAACATGAGAGGTGATTACCTTACGACGACGCCACGTAACCGCACTCGATCCTCCCTTCCTCGAAACTCCGGCGAACAGCAGGAGGTGGTGACAGCGTCCTCCGGCGATCTCTCTCTCTTTCCGGCGACTGCAGGTCCCTCTCTCTAACACTCTCTCGGTTTCTTCTCTATCTCTCTCTCTCGTTCCTTTTCTCGCTGCCGCACCACACACAAAGAAGAAACAAGTAGGGTTGTGGAAACACGTTTTGGGTCTTGCTTGGCTTTCAAGAAAAAGAAACGGGAATGGAAAAAAAAACAGCCATGGGCCACGACCCATGCAACCTTTCTCCCTAAGGTTCACTTTAGCCCCCCAAACTACCCCTATTTTACAAACTTCACTAAAAGACATGGTTTCTAACATTTTTGGTCCCTTTTGACACCAAAACACTAACCACAAACAATTAAAGGTACACACTTTAATTAATTAAAATTTTAGACAAAAACGTACCGGGACACGGGCTTTACAACTCTCCCCCGCTTGGATTAGACTTCGTCCCCGAAGTCCATGCCCGCAAACAGCTCCGGGTAATTCTCCCGCATCTCGGCTTCTGGTTCCCACGTCCATTCTGAACCTTTCCGGTGCTGCCATTGGACCTTCACCAATCCAATGACTTTGTTCCGCAGAGTCTTCGTCTTCCTCTCGACTATGGCTATTGGCTTCTCCACATAGTTGAGTCGCTCGTCAATCTGAATATCTTCAAGGGGAACTACTGCAGACTCATCCATCACACACTTCCGCAACTGAGAGACATGGAACGTGTTGTGGATCAGGCTCAGCTCTTCTGGTAGCTCCAATCGGTAAGCTACTTTCCCCATACGCGCGATGACCTTGTACGGTCCGATATATCGAGGACCCAACTTTCCCCGCTTGCGGAAACGGATTACCCCTTTCCAAGGTGACACTTTCAAAAGAACGTAATCCCCGACTTGGAACTCCAAGTCCGATCGCCTCTTGTCGGCGTAACTCTTTTGGCGACTCTGAGCAGTGACTAACCGATCCCGCACCATCTGAATCATCTCCGTCGTCTTTAGCACAACGTCGGTGCTCCCCAACACTCTGTGACCAACCTCGCCCCAGCAAATGGGCGTCCGACACTTTCTGCCATACAACACTTCGTACGGCGCTCTACCGATGCTAGTGTGATAGCTGTTATCATAGGAGAACTCCGCTAGTGGAAGATACTGATCCCAACTACCACCAAAGTCAATCACACATGCTCGCAGCATGTCCTCAAGTGTCTGAATAGTACGCTCACTCTGCCCATCGGTCTGAGGATGAAATGCTGTACTGAAATGCAACCGCGTACCCATTTCATTCTGAAACTTCTCCCAAAACCGGGAGGTGAAACGAGTATCCCGATCCGAGACAATCGAGACTGGCACCCCATGCCTAGTTACAATCGCTCGGATGAAAACCTCCGTGAGCTTATCCGCCGAGAAGCTCTCCTACAACTGATCATACAGTTCCTTCATTTCCGGTGGAGCCAGGCGATAGGGTGCCTTGGCCACCAGAGCAGCACCCGGAATCAGATCGATTCGAAACTCCACCTGTCGTTCGGGAGGTATCCCCGGTAACTCGTCGGGAAACACATCGGCAAACTCCCTCACGACTGGCACATCTTCGGCAGTCTTCTTCGCCTCGTCAATACGCGTATCAATCACATACGCCAAGTACCCCTGACCACTATGCTGAAGGTGTCTCCGAGCCCTCGCCGCGGAACATATTGCCGTAGTCCGCCTGGGCGAGTCTCCCTGAATCAACAACTCTCCCCCGCTTGGGGTTCGAACCCGCACTTGCTTGTGGCGACAAACAATTTCTGCATCAAACGCGTCCATCCAATCCATGCCCACAATCACACAAAGCTCTCGCATAGCTATCGGAATCAAATCTATGGGAAACCTCACACCCGAGATTTCCAACGTGCATCCCCGATACACATCCGTAACCGTCAAGGTTCGATCATCGGCAACCTCGACTACCAAAGGACATCCTAACCGTCCCACCACTCGGCCCAACCTCTCGCTAAAGGTGCGAGACACAAATGAATGAGTAGCCCCGCTATCAAACATTACAACCGCAGGCACCGAGTTAACTAGAAACGTACCTAACATAAAATTAACAACATATAAAAAAAAACAAGGCATGAAAAGGAAGGACGAAAAGAAAGAGGGTGATAAAACATACCTGTCACCACCTTAGGCGTCGCCTGCGCCTCTTCCACCTTCACCTGGTGGACTCTACCTCGGGCTGCCTCTGTCCCCGGCTGACCCGTACGACCGTCAGTGATGCGCAGTGGGGCATTTGCAGGAGCCCTCTGTGCACCACCCCCATCAGTTGCCCTCGCATTCGGACAATTGGCCCTCACGTGGCCCGTCTGCTTGCAGCTAAAGCAGATCATCAATGGCGACTTGCAATCCCGGCTGTGATGACCGGACTGCCCACACTTGAAACACCTGCCAGTCTTCTTCCCACTAGAATCCCTGGGTTTAAACCCACCACTCCTCGAACTTCCGCGCGAATCAGAAAACTTTGACTTCTTTTGCACCGCCGAGATTGGCGTCACCGCCTGCGCTGCCTTTCTCTTTCTGGCTTGGGTCTCTAACTCCAGCTCCCTTCTCCGGGCTGCATCCATCATTGCTGACAAAGAAGCGTACGGTACCGTGCTCACGAACTCCCTGATCTCGGTACGTAACATATCTTTATACCGAGCTATCTTCATTTCCTCCGAAGCGGCATATTGAGGACAAAACAGCGCCATCTCAGTGAATTTCTTGTTCATCTCTTTAACAGTCTCCGTGGTCTGGGTTAGCTCCAAGAACTCCTTCGCTATCCGCTCCATCTCTACCGGTGGCACGTATTCAGCACGGAAACGAGTAACGAACTCCTCCCATGTAAGGGTAGTACGCTCGGCCAGAGTCAGCGCTGAGGCGCACCAATCCTTCGCCCCGTCACGAAGCAAATTCACAGCAAAACGGACCTTCAGATTATCCGGGCAGCCGCAGGTCAAGAAGGCACACTCCATATCAGAAACCCAACGCATGCTAACAATTGGGTTCGAGTCTCCCTTGAACTCCGGGGGAGAACAGGAAGAGAGATCCCGGTACTGGAACTCTCGATTACGGGGCTGTCCCCCAGCAGGCGGCGGAATCGCTGCAATGCGCTCCTCCAGCAGAACCGTCACCTGATCTTGTATGGCGGTGATAATCTCGGGGATTGCCTCCCCGACCGCATGCGCTACCTCCGCTGCAATCATCTCTCGGATCTGCTCCTCCGTGATCCCCGCCTCAGTTCGCGGCTCAGTCGCGTTGCTCCTCCTAGTGATGGCCATTCTATAAAGAAGAAACATACAACGAGTTATCAGTACCTAATAACTCACATCAACAACACTAACGCTCAGCTCCTTGGAATCCTCGCGACTTTCCCGACTCGAGCACTGATCCTGTGCTTCCGGTAGTAGGAGCTCTACTACTACCTTCCACGCCTATCATCGCTCGTTCCGAGTCCCATCCCGAGGGGTCCAAGTAGCTTCTCGCCGCAACTACACACATATGCCCGCACCGGCATATATACTCACTCTTCCTAGCTCCCTAGGAATTTCCATCCCAATCACTACCCTTGCTACTAATGAATCCTCACTAATCATAAAGAGTGGCCTCGCGAATACCCGATTACATGCAGTGCAAAACAAATAGACAGTCGAATACAAGATTCTATCCTAGAACGGTTGGACTCAAACAAGAGCTGCGCAATAGAACTAAATCGAATATTCTAAGGCTATAAGTCTCTTACTGCATACAACCTAGAGGGCATTTACTTAGTAACCTATCATAATTAGCATAAACTCCTAATAGCAAGCAATTCAACATACCGCATAGTGTCAACAACAGGCAATCTAGCATGCATACTCTATGATCTAGAAAGCAATAAAACACTAAGCATTGTACCTTTCCCTTCGGCTCCGGCTGACTGTACACACTGCACCCTCGATCACCGTTCCTCGAACGGTTTTTTTTTTTACTTTTTCTTTTATTTCCAAAAAGATTTAATAAAGAATTTGAAAATTTCCCAGCCGCAACTTGAGACCAAACACACCGAGGTGCGTTTGATTCACTCAAGCTGTGCTCTGATACCAAGTTGTAACACCCCACTTACCACGACACAATATTGTCCGCTTTGCCCCACTGGCTCACGACTTTGTTCTTGGCGACCTGGCGAGGACTTCCCAGGGGGTCACCCATCCTGGTACTACTCCCACCCAAGCACGCTTAACCACAGAGTTCCCAAGGAACCCGCATGCTTGTGGCCCCAAAACGCGTTGTGTCTGGTAAGGCCAGGGTTTACTAATATACCCAACATCTCTCCTGTCCACGGCCGATGTGGGATATGCCTAAGGTGTTACACAATATTGTAACACCCCGTTTACCACGACACAATATTGTCCGCTTTGCCCCACTGGCTCACGACTTTGTTCTTGGCGACCTGGAGAGGACTTCCCAGGGGGTCACCCATCCTGGTACTACTCCCACCCAAGCACGCTTAACCACAGAGTTCCCAAGGAACCCGCATGCTTGTGGCCCCAAAACGCGTTGTGTCTGGTAAGGCCAGGGTTTACTAATATACCCAACATCTCTCCTGTCCACGGCCGATGTGGGATATGCCTAAGGTGTTACACACACCCCCCTTAGGGACTCATCGTCCTCGATGAGGTTTGCCCCACCATCCCGAACGGCACAGGAGTGGCTCTGATACCATTTTGTAACATCCCAAAATTTCAAGGAAATTTAAATTTTTTAATTAAACGCTTTATATAAAAACTCAATAAATAATCCCAACATATTAATTGCAAGGTCATAAATATTGTTCAAGTAATCAGAAACCAGCGGAAACAATGTTCAATAATTAAAACTAATAATCCCGCGCGCCAGTGTGTACCCGTCACGCCTTAGAGCCACTCGTACCTGAAACCACAGATTATTGGGAAAGGGTAAGCACGAAGCTTAGTGAATTCAAACACATGCACAGGTAGGAATTATATACACATCACCCCTACCCGCACATAAGCAACAACATCACAGA
Organism: Saussurea involucrata; assembly: GCA_033807775.1. Taxonomy (NCBI): domain Eukaryota; kingdom Viridiplantae; phylum Streptophyta; class Magnoliopsida; order Asterales; family Asteraceae; genus Saussurea; species Saussurea involucrata. The sequence continues at coordinate 20,215,386 of CM066326.1, forward strand.
TACATAAAACGAGTAAACATCTACAGGTAATTATGTATCCAACCACCTCAGTACCATCGAGGCCTCGGTCCCACCGAATTGTAATGTAACCAACACCTCAGTACCATCGAGGCCTCGGTCCCACCGAATTGTAATGTAACCAACACCTCAGTACCATCGAGGCCTCGGTCCCACCGAATTGTAATGTAACCAACACCTCAGTACCATCGAGGCCTCGGTCCCACCGAATTGTAAGGTAACACATTTATACCAAGCATTCAAACCAATCAAATATTACACACCACAGCAACTAGTTCACACCACAAAGACAGTAGTACATGCAAACTATTATGACATGCATACAACCCCTAACTACACAGTGAGAGAACTCACCTCAAATGCCCGCCTAGCTTAATCAACACGAATCAAGCTTCACAATTACGGTCACTTCCCAGCACCTAAACGCATGTTAAAACGTGTCAATACGAGACCCAGACCCTATGACACGACACACGCTTAAACCGTCACTAAAACTAATTTCCGTTCACACAAAACAGGTCTGTTCGGGACCTGCTTCGACCCCCTTAAATCCAGAAAAATCCCAATATTATTTCATGACCAGAAAGTCCTCTGAGTTGGGGTTCCAAGGACATATTATACGCCTCCTAACGATTTTTCTACAATTTATTATGAATTAAATACGAACGGTTACCAAAACTGCCAGTTTCGGTCCAGCCTGCATAAACAGTCCAAAACAGCCTAGCTACGGTTTAAATCAGACTTTCGGCAAAACACGAAAAACCTTCCCGACTCGAATAGGGAACTATGGCCACCAAAATCAACTCAAAACGAGTTACGAGTAAAAAGTTACGGTCCACGCAAAACAGTGGCAGATTCCAGGAAATTTTACATAAAATGACGAACCGCAGAACTTGCGACCACTTTTTCTCCCAACTAGAGGCCGAGCCAGTTTTCCTCTAAAACACAGAAAACGTGCCCGGTCCCGAGCTCGAAGCGTGGGCGCCAGTTTCGGCTCAATCGGAGTTACGACGGAAACGTTATTGCCGTCACAAAACAGGGGCTGAACCATATTTTCGCATAAAAAATGATTTTAGAACCGACGGTTTAAACTATTCGGCTTAAACGATTAAGTCACGGGTTACGGGCTCTAAAGAGACTAAGGTCTGGTCACGGCCACGCGCCACCCACTGCCATCTCCGGCAGTGGTGGTCGCCGGTGGCGACCGGCGGCGGCCAGCGGCGGCCGGCGGTGGTTTTTCGATTACGATCGCGCGAGACAACAACCCGACCATTCTCCCTCTCTCTCTCGACCAGTCTCACGCACACGCACCCACAACGGCAGCCACGGCCGTCCATCCACCACCGCCACAGTGGCGGCGAACGGCGGCGGCGACGGGACGAGAAGGAATAAAAACGAAACATGAGAGGTGATTACCTTACGACGACGCCACGTAACCGCACTCGATCCTCCCTCCCTCGAAACTCCGGCGAACAGCAGGAGGTGGTGACAGCGTCCTCCGGCGATCTCTCTCTCTTTTCGGCGACTGCAGGTCCCTCTCTCTAACACTCTCTCGGTTTCTTCTCTATCTCTCTCTCTCGTTCCTTTTCTCGCTGCCACACCACACACAAAGAAGAAACAAGTAGGGTTGTGGAAACACGTTTTGGGTCTTGCTTGGCTTTCAAGAAAAAGAAACGGGAATGGAAAAAAAAACAGCCATGGGCCACGACCCATGCAACCTTTCTCCCTAAGGTTCACTTTAGCCCCCCAAACTACCCCTATTTTACAAACTTCACTAAAAGACATGGTTTCTAACATTTTTGGTCCCTTTTGACACCAAAACACTAACCACAAACAATTAAAGGTACACACTTTAATTAATTAAAATTTTAGACAAAAACGTACCGGGACACGTGCTTTACAAAAATACAAAGTCGCGATAAACTCGTAAATTTGTGAGTAAAGCAAAGTATTCTTATATGTTTTAGAATTACATATGCTTGAAGCTAATCATATTTCGCATGCTAGCACACCAAATAGATTTAATAAAGGGGTTGAAACTGAACATTTTTAACTTGATATGCAATGATGTCTTGTTTTTTAATCCAAACACATGCATTTGATTTCATTTGATTGAAAAATTTGTTACATTTCATTAAGTTGGATTTCTTTTGTAAAGTTTTCAAATGATCAAATGTTAGTAGTTATAAAATGTAGTTCAATGAATTTTATATTCCTTGTATAATGTTTTTTAAAACTGTATTTGAAATGAATAATTCTTTAATGAAATATATGCATACTTTCAGTGGGAGAAAACAAATTGCTCCAGAATTCTTATTTTGAGGGGGAGTAAGGTTATTCATTAAGGAGGAGATTGTTAGTAATACTCAGAGATGCGACTGAAATTGAAAAAGGTTTTTGATGATCATGATGCTCACATTCATCAAAAAAGGGGGAGAAATGTTTAATTCAATTTCATGTCGAAGATAATTCAAGATCAAAGAGATGAAGATACTAATAATTGCATTGGTTTCGGATCATGTGAAGTCTGAAGTGTTGCTGAATTTGGTTATCTTAGTTCTGAGCGTTTCGGAATGTGCTTACACCTAAAAGTTCAACAATATAGATGATTTCGCATCCTTTTATCCTTCTGATTCAAATTTGTATGGTTTCGCACTTGCCTTGGTACGAATCCTCATGGTTTCGTATCCTTATTGATACGACTTCCATGGTTTCGTATCCAACTTGATCCGACATCCGTTGGTTTCGTATTCAACTTCATCCGAATCGAAATGGTTTCGTATCCAACTTGATCCGACATCCGTTGGTTTCGTATCTGCCTTGATCCGAATGCATATGGTTTCGCACCCTTCTTGATTCGAATCCCATGGTTTCGAACCCTTATTGATTCGAATCCCCATGATTTCGAACCCCTATTGATTCGAATCCCATGGTTTCGCATCCAACTTGATACGAAACGGATGGTTTCGCACCCTCTTGCATCCGAGATCTTATGGTTTCGCATCCTTCTTGGTCCGAGATCTGATGGTTTCGGATCCTTAAAGTTAATATGAGAACTAAGGTTCTTGCATCAAGAAGGATACAAGAAGTTACTGTTTGTCAAAGACTGATAAAGCTACAAAGATCTGTTTTTCATGTACAAGACTTGAAGATGGTTTGATAGAGTGTCTGTTGGAGAAGATTGTCTTTACAAAGAGCTGAAGACTGCTGTCATATTTTTTAAATCTTGAATCCAAAGGGGGAGATTGTTAGAGCATTATTGTATTCAAGATTTACTGTAAAGTCAATGTACTGTATTAGTTCATATTGCCTTTATACCTTGTATGTTATGGGTATAAATAGGCATGTCTAGTTCATTGTTAGATAACAATAAACAATCAAGAACTCTTGTAACACTTGTAGCATTTGTCATTTACTCTTTCAAGATCAATATATGGATGACTTAGTTGCTCTCTAGATTCTCTCTACATTGTTCTTGATTACTTGCTAGATTCTGGGTTTATTATTTTCCTTGTGTAGTTTGTTGTAGGTGGGTCTGGATCGATGTCCACGCATGGTCTCTCGAAAAAGGAGTCTCAACTCCTTTTGGCCCGAAAGGCCAAGGAGTTGAAGAGGAAGGCTCCTCCATCCCCGTCATCGGGGTTGAAAAAACCCAGGACGTTTCTCTGGAGGGAACCGTCATCGAAGAGTGGGGGCTCACCCGGGGCCACCGCTGCTGAGAAGGCGAAGACGCCACCGGACGTTCTGTCTTTCTCGTTGGTCGACAAGGGGAAGAAACAGGCGACGGAAGGCTTGACGGTAAACTTTAAGTTGTCGTCGGATTTCATGGCCGGCGATTATTTGGACAGCGCCAAAATCTTCCCTGACCTGAGGAAATTTCTCATGCCTTCGTTCCAGGAGCGTCTCCAGGAGGTCTCGGTCGACTAGATGGGGTCGCAGGTCGCAGGGCTTTCTTTTAAGGTAAGTACGACCGACTTATTTCCTCTTATGTCACTTTTGTCGTTTGTTATGACTTACATTTTTTGATCGTGCGACTGTAGGAGTTCCAAACGTCGCTCGGCCTGTATACCTAAATAGAGAAAATTCGAAGGGCTGTACTCCGTGCATTGGAGAAAATGCGCTTGGCGCAGGACGAAGCACACATAACACAGGAGCAGGAGCAGATGGCCAAGGACAAGGTTGAGGTCCTTTCGGCGAAGCTTGACGAAGCCCAAGATTTTCTAGAGGCGTCGTCGAGAGCGAAGGATGATCATCAGAGCCTCCTAAAGGAGGCCCTAGAGAAGACCTCGGTGTCTGAGGAGGAGGTGGGAGCGACTAAGGCTTCCTTGACCATGAACGAAAAACAGGTCGAGGACCTTAAGTCGCTCGTCGAGGCTGAGAAGAAGGAGGTTGCCTCCCTGGAAGAGCGTCTCCTGTCTTTTAAGGCTATGACTTGTTTGAGGGTAAGAGCGGCGATCATGCGTTGCCATTTGCGGGGGCAAGATCCCATGGCCGGGGCGGAGGCGGAGGTCGCCACGTACTTGGAGAAGGTCGGGGAAGAGGAAGACCTCGGCCAGGAGGACAAGCTCGAAGACGGGGACTCTGTGGACACTGAGGTCGTAGGAGGTGGTGATGAGGAGGTCGCTCAGGAGCAAGAGCCTTCTCAACCTTAGTTTCGTTTTTGTTTATTTCTTTTGTCGGGGCGACCGTTGATGGTCGTGCCCTATACTTGTAATTTTTGGACCACGTTAATACAAGTATATTTCTTGCCAAAAGAAAATTGGTGCTATGCATGTTACCTTGTTGTAGATAAACAAAACAAATGAGAATAGTGCGAATCGTACGACTTATGGATCACGCGATTAAAGCAAAAAAATCCACAGTACAACTAAGAAAATGTGGTACGATAACGGTACCCATGTTTTCCTGTATCGATCACGCGACTAAGGCAAAATATTTCTGTTGATCCAAACCCTTCCGTGATTTGATAACGACTCTCAGAACTACTTAGTGAAAATTGTAAGTAAACAATATGTATCAGTGTTTCACCATCTAAGAAAATATGCTAAGTCTGTTTAGTATCGCTGATGGGAAACATGTGCTTTAAGTTATACTTCAGCGATACATGTACATCAGTGAGCCCTGAACCTGTTCAGTCTCACTAATGATTGTTGATAGTTCCATTTGTAACTGTTTACTTATGATCCCTGAAGACAAGATTCGCGACAACTGAGTTCAAAGTTGAAATCAAAGACCAAGCTGCCGAACGAGTGACTAAGTCTACTAGTGACCTGATGCGGATATAAATTGTGAGTCATCTTTTACTGAGGACTATAAATTGAGACCTGCGTTTGCCTTGACTGGCGATTGTAAGAAAAAGTGTAAGTCAACTGTAAATTGCAACATGCGTTTGCCATGACTGGCGATCATAAAAACATAAGTCGTCTTTTACCGACGATTATATATTATAGACCTGCATTTTTAAGTCGTAGAGACTTTGGTTTCTCACGATGTAAATCGTAAGACCTGTATTCATATGATCTTGCAAGCATGTAATGTAAAATCGGGGGTGGTCATTGGTTGACCAATGATCCTTTGATGCTTAAACCAACATTTATATGTTAGATCATAATAATTGACCGGGGAGAGTATACTTAGAGTATATATATAGAGTTGTTCTAAGTGGGACGTCACAGTTACCCGTTACACGGAGTCGATAGGCTCCTTTTTCCGAGGACTTTTGAAATCAAATGTGGTATTTTTCAGTTTGTGAAGGGTGTTCCGAGCCCCCGAGTCTCTCGGATGATGCAATTCATGCGATACTTTGTCGGAGCATTTTTTATCAGGGCTTAAATCTGGCTTCGAGCCGCATTCAATTCCGATTGAAGTTGAATTGCGTGACCTTGATAATTTGCCATTTACCTGAAAAAACTTCTCAAGATCGTTAGAGCGATATATGTGTTGGCTTGAGATTTTCTCTAGATGGGGTCCCACGGATGGCGCCAAACTGTTAATGCCAAAAATCGCACAAAAGTACAACTTATGGTCGATGTGGACATTTAACAACTAAAGAAACGTATCTCAAGCCAGATAACACAATAGCGAGGAAAAAGTAAAAGAGACAAGAGATTTGGTGACGCGGAAAACCCCAAAACGAGGGAAAAAACAGCTGTCAGCTCTGTGAGAGTCGACAGTGCACTATAGTTCGCCAAACAGGGGCGAAAGTCCTTTTGTGACAGATGATATGTGTACAATAGGTTACAAATGAAGTAAAAATACACTTAGTCGTGTGTAAAAAGTGTGCGTCGTGAGTTGAACGTGCGAGACAAGCTGCTGTCGTGCGGTTTGCACTGTTGTCGTGTGGTTTGAACTGTTGTCGTGCGGTACTTGCGTCAGCGACGTGTGCTCGAATGCGAGAGAAAAAATGTTGAAGTAGATGAGAATGCAGTTGTATATTTAGATGAATTCATCCCTTTGCTCGAGGTTGGAGTATGCCTTTATATAGGTTTCGCCGGTCATTAAGGTGCTTTAATGGTTGGTCTTGTAACCGCTGCCGACATTAAATGCGCTTTGATGATTGGCTTTGTAACCGCTGTCGAGTCTTTAATGTCATTAAGAGCTCGACCGTTATTGACCGTTGTACCATAATGGCTTGTAGACCTGCATTAATGAACAAAAGAAACGACTGTTGACCATAAATGGTTAGTGTAATCGTAAGACCGTCTTAAGTTCTGGACGTCGGTCTTACGGAGCATACGTCCGTCACCGAAATACAAGACCATGTATATGACTGTAAATGTCTTGTAAGACCTTATCTTAATATAAAAATGGTCTTATGAAAATGTCGTAAGACTAGGTCGTAAGACCGCCAGGTCGTAAGACCAGAGTGATATAAGACCTATGATAGGAGACTGTCAACGCAAGATCGATGAGTCGTAACTGGCGACACATAACTGGCGACATAAGACTAGTGCCGTAAGACTAGTGACGAGTGACGTGCGACGCGTGGCTGGCGATAGGTGTTTGGCGATAGGTGATTGTCAATATGTTGCTAACGATGTATGTCATACGATATGCGATGTGTAACATGCGATAAGTAACGTGCGATCACGAGATGTAAAGACACCATCTTGAATGACTATTGACGCAAGATGTCTTTCAATAACCAACTACCGTGGTTATTAACGTATGTCGGGGACATGATAATAATGGGTATTATCTTTGGTCATTAGGGTAATCAATGTCCATGGGTCATGTCGAGGGAATTTCCCAAGTCGGTCGAGGGTGTGATTTTTTACCCAAACAATATACCCGAGGGTTTGGTGTACATTCAAATGGTACTACTACCTTCAGAAGAGTCGCATACGTTGAAGACTGTAGCACAATCTTCTTAGCATCAGTTAGCTATGTGACAAGGACTACAACGTTTTATTTACTAAAGAAGCATGCGTTGTCATTGATCAGAAAGAGAAAATAGATCTCAGTGGATACCGTTTGGAAAATGTTTACGTCATAAACATGGACTCAACAACCATTGAGAATGCTTATTTTCTTTCTAAGGCCTCAACTGGTGTCAACTGGCTTTGGCATAAGAGGCTCTCTCATCTTAACTTCAAGACGCTGAATACTCTTTCTCTAAAAGAGTTGGCCACTGGTCTTCCTCAACACTCATACGCTAAGGTATCTCTCTGTTCAGCGTGTGAGAAAGGAAAACAATCAAAAGCAAGCTTCAAGACCGAGCTAGTATCTTCAGTGACATCTCCACGTCAACTTCTCCACATGTGTTTGTTTGGCCCTGTCAACATTAAATCCATCGCTGGAAAGAAATATACATTGGTCATTGTAGATGAATTCTCTTGCTACACCTGGGTGATGTTTTTCCATGCTAAGAGTGACACCTCAGAAGAACTTATATCTTTTGTCAGGAAAATGGAAGTCCAAAACAACCTCACTGTTCGCTCAATAAGGAGTTATCATGGGATTGTATTCAAAAATAGTTCCATTGATAACTTCTTTGAGAGTAAGGGTATTTCTCATATTTTCCTCAGTGAGAACTCCACAACAAAATGGCGTCGCTGAAAGAAGAAACATAACGATCATCAAAGTTGATCGTTCAATGCTCAACGATTCTCATCTTTCAACTCAATACTAGGCAGAAGCTATCAAAACTGCATGTTTTACGCATAATAGATCGCTGATTGTCAAGAGATTCAACAAGACTGTTGTTTGGGCAAAAAATCACGTCGCCCGACCACGACCAAAACAGGTAAGACGCATGGCCTAAGCTATATCTTGTATTAATATAAGGTCTCAACAAGAACCCAGAAAACATCCGTCGTCTCCCGTAAAAGGTAAGTCGTACGTCCCCCATGACGCCCGACCATAGCATCACCCGTCCCGTACGACCATCGCGTAAAATCACTGCACCTTCGACCAAAGCTAACGTTAACCTTGACTGTTACGTTTGTTAAGTATTTAATGCAGGGGTCAAAGCCATTAAAAGCAAGCAGCCGTAACGGACGAAGAACATTATGGATAATCACTCCGGCAACCGTTTCCAGCCGTTGTAGCCGTTGATCAAAGCATTAATGGATCTAATTAATGACGCGAAGACTATAAATACCAAGCTAAGTCTTCACGTCAAGGATCATCCGTTAACATCCGATACACATCAGCAATCATCAGCGAACATCACCGAACAGCAGAGAAAAACATTCAAGCTCATAGCTAAGAACCCTCAAACTCTGGAAATCAAGTATTGGAAGCCAGGACCCTACAGCGAACTCAAGAACACTCGAAGAAAAGCTCAAGTTATCGCTCTCGACGCACGCCAACAGCTTTCGACCAACAGTTGTTTACACTTGTATTCACACGACAAACACCTGTTTTACACTTTAAACATTTGTACTTTACATTTCGAAGCATTGCCTTCATTTGTATTGTAATCATCGTATGACCGACGCCAGTACCAAGGACATCGCCCCTGATTGGCGACCATAGTGCAGCGACGACACCCCCTGTCCTCCGCAGGTTTTTTCCTCGATTGAGGTTTTTCCTGCGTCATCAAATCCCTTGTTTCTTTATTTTATTTATCGTCGCACGTCTCGTCGAAAGATTCTTTCTTTAGTTGTTTAAGTCCACATCGACCTTAAGTTGTCCCTTTGGTGCGATTTTTGGGATTAACAGTTTGGCGCCATCTGTGGGACTACGTCTAGAGAAAATCCTTGACGAACGTGCATTCTACTAATAGTTTCTTGGAGTTTCTTCTATTTTCTGTTGCAGGAAAATGGCAGCTGTTAATGCCAAAAATCGCACCAAAGGGACAACTTAAGGTCGATGTGGACTTAATCAACTAAAGAAAGGATCTTTCGACGAGACGTGCGACGAGGGAAAAAATAAACGAGACGAGGGATTTGATGACGCACGAAAAACCTCAAACGAGGAAAAAACCTGCGGACGACAGGGGATGTCGTCGCTGCACTATGGTCGCCAATCAGGGGCGACGTCCTTGGTACTGGCGTCGGTCATACGATGATTACAATACAAATGAAGGAAATTACTTCGAAATGTAAAGTACAAGTGTTTGTTGTATGTGAATTCAAAGTGTAAATAACTGTTGGTCGTGCGTCGAGAGCGATACTTGAGCTTTCTTTAGAGTGTTCTTGAGTTCGCTGTAGGGTTCTAGCTTTCAGTACTTGATCTCCAGAGTTTGAATGTTCTTTGCTATAAGTTTGGATTATTTTCTCTGCTGTTTGGTGATGTTCGCTGATGTATATCAGATGTTAACTGGTCCCCCTTGAAATGAGGCTTTAGCTTGGTTTTTATAGTCTTTGTTCCATTAATTACCTCCATTAATGATTTGATCAACGGCTACAACGGCTGGAAACGGTCACCGGAGTGATTATCCATAATGCTCTTCGTCCGTTACGGCTGCTTGCTGTTAATGGCTTTGACTCCTGCATTAAATACTTAACAAACGTAACAGTCAAGGTTATCGTTAGCTTTGGTCGAAGGTGCAATGATCTTACGCGATGGTCGTACGGGACGGGTGATGCTATGGTCGAGCGTCATGAGAGATGTACGACTTACCTTTTACGGGAGACGACGGATATTTTCTGGGTTCTTGTCGAGACCTTATCTTAATACAAGATTTGGATTATAACGTGCGTCTTACCTGCTCTGGTCGTGGTCGTACGACGTGATTTTTTGCCCAAACAGTTTGCCCCCAAAATTTGAAAATTGAATGTCAAATTTAAGTTTTAAATTTTGCTTGTCGAACGCTTAGGCTTGTGACTTGGGTTGAGGGACTTACCTGGTTGTCGTGGAACTAGACCAGTCCGCTTCTAACTGAACGAGAAGTCGAAAGAGGAACGAGGTCGTGACGTCATGCTGACGTACGATGATGCTTACCAGCTATCGAGGACAGGTGTCGACGATCCCTGTTGTCATACGAAAGGACAGGGATGCGCGGCGGTTATCCAGGGATTCGATCCAACCCTGTTTTGCGGTCTAAATAGGGATTTTGACGGGTCATTTCCTTATTTCGTCCTTGAAGAGTTTGTGCTGTGATTTCCTTGCCATTCTTTGTCTGATATCTTCTGAACTTGTGAAAATCTCTGACTTGGTTAGGTTTCTTCGAGGGTTAACGCGCCTATAAGTAAGGTACGATTTCTTCGACTTCTGCAAATTTTGTTTAGAAATGTCGAGGGATCCTGAGAGTGTTATTCAAGAGTCATCGGACCTCCAGGATTTTAGAAAGTTAGCGAAAATTCCTGCGTGGGTCGAATTGATCTGTCTAGGCCAGATCCGATCAAACGAATGTCCCGAGGGGTACATCATAATCTATGAATACCCTTTTAAGATAGGTTTCGAATGGCCTTTTTCTCCTCTGGCCAAGGCGTTTATGTTAGCGTTTGACTTGGCACCGAGTCAGTTGATGCCCCAGTTCTGGCGAGTCGTACGAGTGATCGAGCGTGCTACTAGGAAATGGGATTCTCCCATGAATGTACATGACCTCCTCTCGGCTTATCAAGCCAAGATGGACGGATGTCATCGATGTAGTTTACATTCTAGGTTCAAGGGAGATCGCGTTTTGGTCTTGGGGACGGGTGTGAACGACCGTGGGTGGAAGTCTCGATATGTTTTCGTGCATAAGTTGTCCCTTGACTCTGAGAGTGAGTGGATTAGGACGAGCCGAAATACGTCGGGTGAGCCTCGTTATTTCATCTGGCGTGCGCTGTAGATGATTTACATATGATTTTTAACTCGTTTTTTGTATGTTGACAGCCATAAAATTTGAGGTCGTGAAGCCAGACGCTAACTCTCAAGCGAAGATCAATTCATTTTTAGAATTTACCGTCGCCGAGAGGTCTTTCGTCGTGCGACACTCGGCGGATGACGACGATTTAGAATCTTCAGGAGAGAATCAGAGGGAGAAGTGTGAAGAGAAAGGAAGAGAAGAGGAAGAAGATAAGTCGAAAGGAAGGAGAGGGATGACGAGTAAGTTTTACTTTCCTTTTCTTCCTATGTTCCCTCGAGTCTTTTTCCTTTGCGTGCTTTATGACATTGCTTTTTTTTCAGGAGAGTCTCAACCTAAAGTGTTGAATGTTTCTACTAAGAGAGCAGCTGAGCTGGAGTGTGCTCGTCAGGGCCGGGAAAGGAGGCTAAAAGCCATGTCTGCTGGCCCTGAAATTCCGAAGAAGACGAGGATGACGACTCCGAGGGAGTCGTCGGCTGGGGTTAATGACTCGTCGAGAGTCGCTTCACCTGAGAAGGTAGGGGTCGGATCACCTAAGAAGGTGATTGCAGCGACGCCCATCAATTCTGCGCCTCCGGCGGAAACGGTGAAGTCCCCGTCTGCCGCGTCGAATCCTTTGTCAGCCGACAAGGGCAAGGATCACTCGACGGGAGGGGAGAAGGTCACGACGGTCAAGTTTACGCTGCCATCGGACTTTATGACAGGTGATGTCCTAGACGGGACGAACCTGTTCCCTCACCTGGATAAATTTCTGCTTACAACTTTCGGGGAGCGTTTTGAGGGGTTTCCTATCGAGGAGACGGGTGCCCATGTAGCCGACTTGTCGTTCATGGTAAGTCTCTCCTTCAAGACTTAGTTTGTCTAGGCCCAGATTTCGTTGTCGTTGTCGTTGTCCACTGATGATGTTTTCGCAGGCACTTCAGGCTTCCTTGGCCTCGCGAAGTGGAACGGCGAAGGTGAAAGATCTCTTGTCTGCTGCACGTGAAAGAGAGAAAACGGTGCTGGACAGAGCCAGTGCCTCTACAAGTCGTGCTGAGAATTTTTCGAAGCGGCTTGACGATGCTTTAGAACATTTGAAGATCGTTCATCTTGCCAAGGAAGATCTTAGCCATCGCCTGACGCAATCCTTGTCCATGACTGCTGAACAAAGGGAGGAGATGAAAAAAATTAAGGAATCCTTGGTCGCTGTTTCAAAAGAGGCTGAGGATTATAAATCCAAGGTAGAGAGTTTGGAGAAAGAAGTGCAAGCTGCATAGGACGAGGGTAAGTCGGTTTTTGCCATAGCTCATCTGACTGCTCGGGCGGCGATCATGCGACGACATTTGCTGGGGAAAGACCCTCTTGCTTCAGCGAAGGAGGAGCTGGACATCTATCTGAATGGTGTTGGGACCGAGAGGGATCTTGACTCGGACGATGAGAAGGATGCTGAGGACGAGGTGGCAGGCGAAAGCCTTCAGGACGGGACTTTGGGTATGAATGCGACGGATGCTCCTCCTTTAATTTAATAATATTATTTTGTTTGCTTTGCTGCTCGATCGTTGGTGGTCGAGCGTGTACCTGACGATCTTTTTAAATGCACTTTTTGTTTGAACTTGTGCTTTATTCAAATCACATTGGTTATGAATTTGATCATAAAATACATATGCAATCATGCGACTAATGTATTCATTGTAATACGATGATAAGAACGTAAAACAAATATAAAAACAAACGATTAAAGCATCCATTCAGTGTATGAAAGTTAAGAAACATAGGGGTAAAGTCGTTTAGACTCTGTGATCGTACGACCAGATCGTACAGTGAGTTTGTGTCGTATGCCCCTGTGGAGAAATGATCAAGTTAGAGACCTGATCGTTTATGTCGTTCGACCTTGCGATATTAAAGTCATATAGTAGACTTAATGATTACTGCCGTGCGTTTCTGCGATAATCTGTTGTGTGATTATGCGATAAAACGATGTCGGGGGTTGGTCGTTGGCTGGCTAACGACCCTCCGATGCTTAAGTCAGTAGACGTTTTGTGAGAAAAAATCGTATGAGAAAGAGCTAGAAAGAGCTAGAGAACGTACCATTTCAGACTCTCTCTATTTGCCCCCTGTCATTTATTACCGTATCCTTTTCGAGAGGAAAAGATAGGTTTTAAATGACAGAATCACACGGGGAAATATTGTCATGCGGTCGACTATGTTGTCGTTCGACGAGGCACCATAGTAGATTTATCCCTGTGGAAAAGATATTAATTTAGGGATAGAAGAAACGGACCTGTCGAGAGCCTGATCTTGTGATTTTAGTTTATTTTCGTGGCTTCAAGGTAGACTTGTAGCATTCACGAGCGACTCCTGGATTCCCCATAGCGTAGGGAATTTCAATTGACAACTTTTGCATGCTCGGGAGTCGACGGTCGATGGCCATTAGCTGGAACAGCGACATCGTCGATGATGTCCTTGAGATTTCCTTTCGGGAAATGATATGCTAGTTCCTTCTTCAATGCGATACAGTCGTCTGTCGCATGACCATGATCGGCATGGAAGTCGCACCACTTTGATTTGTCTTTCTTAGCATTGTCCAGGTCGGACTTCTTTAGCCATCGAATGGTAGCTTGGGAACTTTTCAGAGCTTCGACTAGGTCCTTTGTAGATCCTTTGAATCCGTAAGAGGATATCTTGGGGTATTGAGTGAACTTAGTCGTGGTCTTGGCCTCTGCTTTCATCTTGAAACGAACATTTGAAATTTGGCGTGTTGGCTCTACTCTGGAAACAGCCTTTGTCTTGAACTCTGGCTTTCTGACGCCTAACGACTTCTTGTCGTCAGCGTGCTTGCGACGAAAGGCGGCATCATCCTCCACCCTCATATATACCAAGGTTCGAGCTCGGACGTCTTCGAAAGCCTCTGGAGGATACTTGGTCAGATCAATATATAGACCAGAACTATCGTCTAGACCACGCTTATAAGCTTCGATCACAATTTTGATGTCACAATTGCGGATACTGATCATTTCGGCATTGAATCTATTGAAATTACTTCAAATAGACTCATTAGCTTTCTGCACGATCTAATATAGGTCGCTGGTCTGCTTCTCCATCTTACGACTGCTGGCGAATTGCTGGGAGAACTGGTTAACCAACTCAGCAAACGACCTGATGGACTTGGGTTTGAGATTGATTAACCATTGGAGAGCTGGAACAGTGAGAGTTGCTCCGAAACTCTTACACATCCATACTTCCTAGTACATAAATGGGATCGAGATCGTCCACATGAGTTGCTTATACTGCGCGACGTGCTCAGTCACACCAGAATATTTGGGAGTGAAGGCACGAATGTTATACTTCTTTGGGACCTCGACGGTGGCGATCTCGTCGATGAAGGGCGACGCCTAATACCCCGACCGAGGCTCGACGTGGACAGGCACGGCTGCCCCAGGCAACTTAGCGAGCAAGGACAGGACTCGCTCATTTTGGTCTTCTAACATCTTCAAACGCTGGGCGACGGAATCGTTAAGATCAGGATTTGCCCCTGTAGAGGGATTGGTCCCTGGACTAGTGCCATTACCATGCGACGAACCATTGGTGTCCCCGTTGAACGGGACAAAATATGGCTGCGACCCATAGTGGAATTGCTGCGGTCCATTCTGAAGCGGCTGTGATCCTTGCTGGAAAGGCTGCGATCCACCGTGTAGTGGCTGAGATCCACCTTGAGGTCCATTCTGAAATGGCTGCTAAAATGGTTGCGACCCCTGCTAGAAAGGCTGCGACCCTGGTAATGGCTGAGACACATTATTCACGGGTGGTGGCCTTATGTGCTGAGGAGGAACTGTCCCAAACTGAGGATTTGGGTTGAACGACCCTGGCTGTTGATTCTGCATGAACGGGCCTGGATGCTGATTCAGCTCGGATGAACCTGGATTCGGGACAAATGGTCTAGGGCCATTCTGGTCGAACGATCTTGGAATTGGGTTCTGCACGAACGGCCTAGGACCATTTTGAGGCCCAAGAGAATTTCTTGTAAAGCCCGTATCCCGGTATGTCTTAATTATTAATTTAATTTTTCTCTTGACGTTTTTATTTATTTAACGGGATTAGGCAGCAAGGACCAAAAACAAATTAATTGTTGTGATAGTTGGTCTAATTGGTAAATCCTAACTTAAATGGGTAAGAATGAAACTATTTTAAAAACCTAGGGACTTAAAGTGTTTTTTTGAAGGAGTGCATGGGATCGGCCCATAAGGGAACCGACCCCTTCCCTTTCTCGTTCACTACTTTCCCACGCAAAGGACATCCACGAGAACCCTAATTTCCCCCTCCCCATTCCCTTTTGCTGCTGCCGTCAATCAACCCACAAACCGCCGCCACCGCTATTCTTGTCGGCGAGAGAGAGAGGTGCAGCGAGAGAGAGAGAGAGGTTCGGCGAGAGAGAGTGAGCGAGAGAGAGAGAAGATAGCGACAGCCGGGACGTGAAGGTCGGGATCTCGTCGTGGTTTTTGCGGTATTGTCGTCGAGAGGTAAGTCTCCCTCTCTTTTATTCTTGTGTCGTTGAATCTCCACAAAACCACCATCGCCGCCGCAGCTATGGCTGTCGCCGGCATGGCCGCCGTGCACCACCAGTCGGTGGTTGCGACGTGCGTGGCCGGAGGGTGTTAGGGTGTACGTAGGGTGTGTGGCCGTTTAAGGGTGGTGGAACCGTCCCTTTCGGGTTCGCCAGAGTTCCCCTTCAAACCACCACCAACGCAGGTGGTGGCTGCTGCCGCCGCCGCCGCCGACCACCAGTGCCGGAGGTGGCAGTGGGTGGTGCTCGTATGGTTGAACCTTAGTAACCTAAACCCTAAACCGATTACCGTGACCCTAATCCTTTGAAAACCTCGTTAGTTACTTTCCGGACGTTGCACTTTGTTGGGGTAGAAAACCTTACCAACCTGGTGCACTTGCACTTCATTGGGACTGTTAAGATGTAACTCCAGGTCTGATTGCATTAAGTCATAGCTTAATGGGGTGAGAAATAAAGATAAGCCATGTTATCATTTTATATGACATCGCCTATTCTTCCGTTGTTTTGTAAAATCCGTAGTTTATTCCAGGAAACTCGGATTGAGGTGAAACCAGTGCCAAAGTCTTACAAATTGGGTCTGGTATCTTTCGTATGTTTTGAAGAAAAATTAATACGGTCTCTAGCGAGGGCCAAAATGGCAATTAGTACAGACTGGTCCGGATTTCCTGATTCGGGTAGTCTGTCTTAGAAATTCCGTATAAAATAGTAGGGACCTCGTATGAACGCGTACGATATGTCTCTGGAAACCTAAGACATAGAAATTTCTATTTATGGAATAATAATTCTGCTTTGATGAGTTTAAGGGGGGATAAAAAGGTCCCGAACAGACCTGTAGTTTTAGACCAAAAGCTGGAAAATGTACGTCTAGACTTATAGTAGTAATTTCGGGTTGGGACTTCACTTTAACACTTGATAACACTTCTTTAGGTGGAAAGAAGTGAGTTGGAGTTGACGGGCTCGTATTGCTGTTTGTGGATATCTGCTTTGCTTTTCGAGGTGAGTTCTCTCACTGCGTAGGATAGGGGTTATACGTGCATTACTGTAGCTCGTGTGTGCTAGCTATTTTGTTGTGTGTGGTACTAGGCTGTGTAGTGTCTAGTATGGACCTTGGGTGTCGTATAAAACTCGGGGAGACCGAGAGCTCGGGGAGACCGAGAAATACGTACACGGGTGTCGTATAAACTCGGGGAGACCGAGGAATACGTACACGATGTTGTATGAATTCGGGGAGACCGATGGTTATATACACTGTTGTTCTTGCATGAGTTTGCCTGTTTAGGATATGTTCTTAAACAGGCATGTGTGGATTATTTGTATCTATCTGTGGTTAGGGGTAGTGTTCATGTGATTGCTATCCTATGTTTGTGTTTGAATTGACTAAGCTTCGTGCTTACCCTTTTCCTATAAATTACTGTTTCAGGTATGAGTGGCAGTAAGGCGTGACGGTACACACTGGCGCGTCGAGGAGATTTTTCCCTATTATTATTTTGAGATACTATGTTTGGAAGTATTATATTTTTCCGCTGCTTTAAATGAGTTGGTTGTTTAACTAAACGAGATTTTGGATAAAATGTTTATTTGGAGTTAAATGTTTATGGATTATTTTAATAAAATGTCATTTTAAAAAGTTCAAATTTATTGTAATTTTTGGGACGTTATATTTCTTAACCGCGCGATCTCCTCAGCTGCTCTGCGATTCTGCTCTGCCATTGCATTGAGCTGATTCCTGGCGACTTCGAGCTCCTGATACATCTGAGCAACAGCTTGCTGCGGATTTCCATGGGCTGCCATTGTTCCTGCAATAGAGAACAGAAAAAACTCCAAGAAACTGTTAGTAGGGTGCACGTTCGTCGAGGATTATCTCTAGATGAGGTCCCACGGATGGCGCCAAATTGTTAATGCCAAAAATCGCACCAAAGGGACAACTTAAGGTCGATGTGGACTTAATCAACTAAAAAAGGATCTTTCGACGAGACGTGCGACGAGGGAAAAAATAAACGAGACAAGCGATTTGATGATGCAGGAAAAACCTCAAACGAGGAAAAAACCTGCGGACAAAAGGGGATGTCGTCGCTGCACTATGGTCGCCAATCAGGGGCGACGTCCTTGGTACTGGCGTCGGTCATACGATGATTACAATACAAATGAAGGAAATTAATTCGAAATGTAAAGTACAAGTGTTTGTTGTGTGTGAATACAAAGTGCAAATAACTGTTGGTCGAAAGCTGTCGTCGTGCGTCGAGAGCGATACTTGAGCTTTCTTTCGAGTGTTCTTGAGTTCGCTGTAGGGTTCTGGCTTTCAGTACTTGATCTCCAGAGTTTGAATGTTCTTTGCTATAAGTTTGGATGATTTTCTCTGCTGTTTGGTGATGTTCGTTGATGTATATCAGATGTTAACTGATCCCCCTTGAAATGAGGCTTTAGCTTGGTTTTTATAGTCTTCGTGCCATTAATTAGCTCCATTAATGATTTGATCAACGACTACAACGGCTAGAAACGGTCGCCGGAGTGATTATCCATAATGCTCTTCGTCTGTTACGGCTGCTTGCTGTTAATGGCTTTGACTCCTGCATTAAATACTTAACATACGTAACAGTCAAGGTTATCGTTAGATTTGGTCGAAGGTGCAATGATCTTACGCGATGGTCGTACAGGACGGGCGATGCTATGGTCGAGCGTCATGAGAGACGTACGACTTACCTTTTACGGGAGACGACGGATATTTTCTGGGTTCTTGTCGAGACCTTATCTTAATACAAGATTTGGATTATAATGTGCGTCTTACCTGCTCTGGTTGTGGTCGTACGATGTGATTTTTTGCCCAAACAGCAGCCCCTGGAAATCCGCAACAAGCCGTCGCTCAGATGTATCAGGAGCTCGAGGTTGCCATGAATTAACTCAATGCAGTGGCAGAGCAGAATCACAGAGCAGCAGAAGAGATCGCGCGGCTAAGGAATCCTGTTGGAACCCAGATACAACAAGTAACAATAATAATAGAAATAATCCTGTATTGATTGATAAAGAGAAGAGTTTACAATATAGGAAATGAAAAACAACTCACTCTTTGAAGCTTTCTCTTTCTCTGCGTATGACTGATGAAAATGAGAGGCTAGGAGAAATAGAGGCTTAACCTAAAATTACTCTAAAACATGACTTTATAACCAATACAACAATTGGTTATTTACAATTTTAGCCCTTGACACTCAACAAATACAAATAAGTCCTTGACACTATTCTTTATAAAACATTTATATAAATTAGGGGCTAATAAAGCTAACAATCTCCCCCCTAATGTTTTATAAAGAAAGCATCATCTTGTAGTCTCCCCCTTGCTTTCTTTAGAGGCGTTGGAGTGTCAATCTTCATGTCTTGTGAGAGTCTTCTTTTCCTGATCTTCCACAATGTCAGTTGCTTCAATTTCTTCTTTAACTCCCCCTTGATCGTTGCATACTCCCCCTTGAATGTTGCTTTGCTTTTCAGATCCCAGTTATCTCCCATAGATTAAACTCAAACAATCAGAGAACGATTTAAAGTGCGGAAGCTTGTATAACCAGTTTGAGTAATAGTCGTTGGTAGATAAACTGATAAGATGGTTGAGTAGCAAGCATATTCGGCTCATGAGAATCTGCATTAAAGAATAAGTAACCAAGGGTAATCATCTAACATAGAAGCACAATAGCAACTATTATCACAACAATTTAAAAAATTGTGTGGCCTATGCTCAGAGTTGGCAATGATGAAGCTCTGACAGGACTTCCAGTTATCATTGAAGTAAATTAAAAAATAAACTTCTCAATCTGTTCTTGGCAATATCACATAGATAAGCATGTGGAATCACAAAGATTCGTGATATTGTTTGGAATAAAATAGAATATTATCTATTAAGCTCAAAAGTGTGTAAACTGTTTGGACATAACAGATTTCCACAGACTCAATGTGCATGAGTGAAGTGTGAAGGTGGGGCAACTTTCCTTCTTTTCAATATCCAACCTTCCAAAGAAAGATCATATAGCATATGTGCTGCTTCCCCGTGGAAAAGTGAAACAGTTCCTTGTGGAGAAGGAAGTGAGTAGCTGGTGGGGTTAATTCAAGAGTTGGCATGGGCTAATTGCCTGTTTCAATGACAATCACCAAAAATTTGTGATAAATCAGAAATGTGGTTTGCCCGGCTCAGAAAAGAGATGGTGCAGAGTTGTATAATTCTTTTGACTCTGTTCTCACACCCTCTTTCTTTTTATCATGTAGCTCACATATAACCAAACTCTCTTTTTAAATTTTACCTCTTAAGCACAATGAGAAAAACTCATATAGTTATCTCCCCCACTCTTTGATGTAGACCCTTCACCTCTCAAACACTCAAGGTGTACTTCTTGGGTAGGAAACACAGGTTTAAGTGATCCATAGAAGTTCTATAAAACTCACACATTGATCCCGTGAAAATTGTTGTCCTAAAGATTGTATTGTTCAACACACTGACTCTTTGAAGTCTCAGAAAAACATTTAAAATCCAAATTTCTATAGCAGATAAAGCATTTTAGCATGTAGAAGTGGTTTGACCATTTGAAAGAGGTTTTATCATTCTAAAGACGGCCTTTCTCAAAAAATGATGAGTTTAAAGGTTTAGAAATTTTACCTCTACACGAACATGGTCAGATCTGATTTGTTTTCTCCCCCTCAAATTGAGTAGTAAAATTTCATTTAAGCTCAATTTGAAATCAGATATCCTATAAGAATCAGAAAGTGTTGGTAATCATCTTTGATGATTCCACATTTGTTAGGAATATCCAGAAGCACGGTTAATTCAAATTAAAAGGAAACATGGTGCTGGGGGTTAGAGATTAGAAATACCCGTCAAAGTCTATTCAGTTGAGGTACTGGTCCAACACTGATGTGTGTAGAAACAAAATTCTGATCTAATTATGGCAATGGAGAGAGTGAAGAGATGCTTTTGATCCAGCAAGTAGCTACTGACTTTGACAGTGAATTAGGCATATCAGATCACTGAATTTGAGAAAACTCAGAACATGAAAGTCGTGCGTCTGGGAATTATCTTTCCAATGCCGCTGGACTCGTGTAATTTGGAGCACCGAGTAAAAAGTTATGTGCATTTTTCTGAAGCAGCGCAAATCTGTCAAACAAACAAAAATCGGGCTCTGAGGTTGAGTCGCAGAAGTTCGGTCCACAGAGGCTCTGTCGGATTTCATAGAGGCTCTGTGGTGAACAGTACCACAGAGGTTGGTCGGCAGAGGTTGTGCGGCAGAGGTTGTGCGTTGTGCCGACAGAGCTCTGATGATGATTTTTGTGAAACACAACTCTGTCCAGCAGATGTATACTGACTTTAGCAGAGGTTCTGACCAAGAAGAACACTGATTAAGACCAAACTCAAAACATGAAAAAGTTTCATCTGTGTCTTAGGAATCCAACGCATCTGGACTCATCAAATTTGGAGCTTCGAGGAGGGACTTCTGTTGAAAATACGACAGGTGCGCAAAGCTGACAGCAAGAACTAAGACGTTGCGCAATGGGCTCTGAAGTTCGGTCACAGAGGTTCAGTCCACAGAGGCTCTGTCGGGTTTCACAGAGGCTCTGTGGTGAACAGTACCACAGAGGGTGGTCGCAAAAATCTGAGCCAAAGTATGAGTTGTCGCCAGAAGTTGGTCTGAGTGGTCGAAAAAAAATGATCGTGGCTTGACAAACGCTTGACAAAGGCTCTGCAGAGGTTTGGTCGCGACTCGACAGAGGTTGTCGCTGCTCGGCAGAGGTTGGTCGCGTGCGGCAGAGGTTTGGTCGTGTGCGGCAGAGGCAGAAGCTTAACAGAAGTGTTACACTTACTTTGACACTGATTTAGACCATTTTACCTCTGGATTTTGCAAGAACTCAAAAGACAAACATTTTTTATTTGTTTGTTATATATTTAGATCATCTTGAATCACCTCTTTTCGAGCTTGTACGACAAAGATATGGTTGATTTACCACAGTCGCGCAGATCTGTCCATCAGCTTTCCATCAGCACACTGTTGTCTACTTCAACGATGCATATGACCCTTATAAATTTCGAATCTCTGAATTCTCAAAACACGAAAATTGTTCATCTGTGTCTTAGGAATCCAGGGCCTTTTGAATCGCATCAATCGAAGTCTTAATCAGTAAGATATGATCAATTTACTACAGCATCACAAATCTGCCAGCATGCTGTCATTTTACTTGATTGTTGTGCACCGAAATCAATTGCCTTTGACGGATGAGTCTTAAACTGAGTGTTTAAGAGTCCATATTGAACTTTGAAGCCCGAGTCCTTAACAGATGTATTAAGGAGTCCATGTACCTGCAAAATAGATTAAACAATTTTTGGTACCCATTTCCAAATGGGTCCTATTTTGTTAGGATTTGCATGAAGTGCTTTGCTGATCTTGTTATGTTCAACATAAACAAATGGCTTTCGAACATTTTGAACTAGTGAAGAGCCTTTGACTATCCAAACCATTTTTACTCTTCTAAAAACTTGATTAACTGATTGATCAGCACAAGAGTTTGCTAAGTCAAAATCCTTAATCCTTTTAGCTAAAACTTCCTTTTCTTTTAAATTCATATCAAACATCTTTTGAAGATCAGATTTATACCTCTTCTCCAACATGATCTTAGTTGACAAAAGAGAAAGTCTTTTTGTCAATTTGGACATTTCAGCTTTAAAAACCTTTCTTTCTTTCCCAAAATCATCTTTCAAACACTTTGTTTGAAATCCTTCAACCTTCAACTTTTCAGACTCTTTTCTTTCAAAATCATGCTCTTTCCTCTCCTTTTCAAGAGTTTTCTGTAATTTTGAAATTTTACAAGAAAATTCCATAGATTTTGTTTTAAAAGTAGTTTTCTCCTTTTCAATCTTCTCTCTTTCACAAATCACAAGTTTTTCAAAATCAGAAATCAGTTTAGAAAAACTTAAACATTTAAGTTCAAGTCGTTTCTTCTCTTTTTCAAAAACAGTCTTATCTTCGTCAAACTTCTCTTTCTTCTTTTCACAAAACTTTTCAGACTCAAATAGTTTCCTTTTCAGTTCAATATTCTCATTGGTTAAGAGTTTACCTGCCTCTTCTAGCTTGGAAATTTTATCAGAATCAATAAGAATGCTCTTGTTCTTTTCTTCCAACTCTTTCTCAAGATTAGGAATAATTTTGCGAAAATTAGTACTGAGTTTAGAATAATAATAAAAATCAGCATCAGCACTAAATTTTAGTCTTGACATATTGTTACTTGAAAAAAATGATCGTTAACAGATACTTTGTGAGAAGTAGAATTTGTACAATTGAGTCAATATTTCAAATCTTATTGGATTGAGCTGAAATTTGGTAGGTAGGTGCACGAGAATATTCTGGACAACTTTAATTCTTTGAGTTTTGTCCAAAAACAAACAGAAAAAGGGTTATCGAAGCAAAACAAAGTGCAGAAAAATAAAAGTTAAGGATGAAGATTCAAATGTTCTTGAGTCAAATTTTTCAAAAATGATCGGATTGAGCTGAAATTTGGTACACAGGTTCGTGACACTATTCTGAGAAACTTTAATGCTTGGTGTTTTGTCCAAAAACCAACAGAAAATGGTTTTCCGAAGCAAAACAGAGTGCAGCAAAATAAAACTCCGAAAATTGATAAAAAAAAACAATGGATTGAAGCACAAATTCGAATCTGTTTGGCTTTGATACCAATTGTTGGAACCAAGATACAGCAAGTAACAATAATAATAGCAATAATCTTGTATTGATTGATAAAGAGAAGAGTTTACAATATAGGAAATGAAGAACAACTCACTCTTTGAAGCTTTCTCTTTCTCTGCGTATGACTGATGAAAATGAGAGGCTAGGAGAAATAAGAGGCTTAACCTAAAATTACTCTAAAACATGACTTTATAACCAATACAACCATTGGTTATTTACAATTTTAGCCCTTGACACTCAACAAATACAAATAAGTCCTTGACACTATTCTTTATAAAACATTTATATAAATTAGGGGCTAATAAAGCTAACAAATCCTTTTGGACCCTAGAATGGTCCTAGACCATTCATCCAGAATCCAGGTCCAGGACCAGGCCCGTCCGCGCAGAATCAGCATCCAGGTCGATTCATGCAGAATCATCAGCCAGGTCCGTTCATTCCGAATCCCCAGTCTGGGCAGATTCCCCCTCAGCACATCCGACCACCACCCTTAAACAATGGATCCCAACCATTGCAAGGTAGCGCCCGACCGTTTCAGAATGAATTCCAGCCGTTCCAAAGTGGTCTGCAACCTTTCCAGCAAGGATCGCAACCTCTCCATCAAGGATCGTAATCTTTCCAGCAGAGATTGCAGCCATTTCAGAATGGACCGCAGTAATTACACTATGGGTCGCAGCCATATTTTGTTCCATTCAACGGGGACACCAATGGTTCATCGCATGGTAATGGCACTAGTCCAGGGACCAATCCATCGATAGGGGCAAATCCTGATCTTAACGATCCCGTCGCCCAGCGTTTGAAGATGTTAGAAGACCAAAATGAGCGCCTCCTGTCCTTGCTCGCCAAGTTGCCTGGGGCAGCCGTGCCTGTCGACGTTGAGCCTCGTTCGGGGTATTAGACATCGCCCTTCATCAACGAGATCGCCACCGTCGAGGTCCCAAAGAAGTATAACATTCCTTCCTTCACTCCCAAGTATTCGGGTGTGACCGATCCAACCGAGCATGTCGCGCAGTATAAGCAGCTCATGTGGACAATCTCGATTCCACACATGTACCAGGAAGTTTGCATGTGCAAGAGTTTCGGGGCGACTCTCACTGGTCCAGCTCTCCAGTGGTTTGTCAATCTCAAACCCAAATCTATTGGATCGTTCACCGAATTGGTCAACCAATTCTCCCGGCAATTCTCCAGCAGTCGTAAGATGGAAAAGCAGACTAGTGAACTGTACCATGTCGTGCAGAAGACCAATGAGTCTATTTGAAGTTATTTCAATAGATTCAATGCCGAAATGATCAGTATCCGCAATTGTGACATCAAAACTGCGATCGAAGCTTATAAGCGTGGTCTAGACGATAGTTCAGGTCTATATATCGATCTGACCAAGTATCCCCCAGAGACTTTCGAAGACGTCCGAGCTCGAACCATAGCATATATGAGGGTCGAGGATGATGCCGCCTTTCATCGCAAGCCCACTGACGACAAGAAGTCGTTAGGCGTCAGAAAGCCAGAGTTCAAGACAAAGGCTGTTTCCAGAGTAGAGCCCGCGCGCCAAATTTCAAATGTTCGTTTCAAGACGAAAGCAGAAGACAAGACCGCGACTAAGTTCACTCAGTACCCCAAGATATCCTCTTACGAATTCAAAGGGACTGCTAAGGACCTAGTCGAAACTCTGAAAAGTTCCCAAGCGACCATTCGATGGCCAAAGAAGTCCGACCTGGACGATGCTAAAAAAGACAAATCAAAGTGGTGCGACTTCCACGTCGATCATGGTCATGCGACAGACGATTGTATCGCATTTCCCGAAAGGAAATCTCAAGGATATCATCGACGATGTCGCTATTCCAGCTAATAGCCATCGACCGTCGACTCCCGAGCATGCAAAAGTTGTCAATTAAAATCCCCTACGCCATTGGGAATCCTGAAGATCGAGAACGGGTCGAAACGTCGCTATGGTGCCCTGTCGTACGACGACATGATCAATCACAGACAATATCTCATCGGATCGTCGTGTCGTCCTGTC
Organism: Saussurea involucrata; assembly: GCA_033807775.1. Taxonomy (NCBI): domain Eukaryota; kingdom Viridiplantae; phylum Streptophyta; class Magnoliopsida; order Asterales; family Asteraceae; genus Saussurea; species Saussurea involucrata. The sequence goes on from CM066326.1 coordinate 20,240,903, forward strand.
ATTTTAAACCTATCTTTCTTTCCAAAAAGAATAGGATAATAAATGACAAGGGGGCAATACCCCATGAAGGAGAAAGGTATGATTTCTAACTCTTTTCCATACAAATTTTTCTCACAAACAGCTACTGACTTAAGCATCGGAGGGTCATTGGCTAGCCAACGACCAACCCCCGACATCATTTTATTGCAGAATCGCATGACAGCTTATCGCAGAATCGCACGACAGTAATCATTAAGTCTACTGTATGACTTTAAATTCGCAAGGTCGCACGACATAAACAATCAGGATTTTCTTCCCCGATCATCCCTCCACAAGGGCATGCGATTCAAATTCATCGTACGATCCAGCCGTACAATCGCAAAGCCTGAATAGCTTATCTCTAAGTTTCTTAGCTTTTATACCCCGAATGGATGCTTTAATCGCGTGTTCTTATATGTGTTTTACGTTATTCTCATCGTATTACAATAAAGGCCTTAGTCGCATGATTTCCTATGCATCTTAAATTCCATAGATGCGATATTTGCGTACCAAGTATATGAAAACACAAGTTCAAACAAAAAGTGCATTTACTGAAAAGATCGTCAGGTACACGCTCGACCATCAACAGTCGAGCAGCAAAGCAAACAAAATAAAATTCCTAAATTAAAGGAGGAGAATCCGTCGCATTCATGCCCGAAGTCCCATCCTGAAGGCTTTCGCCTGCCACCTCCTCCTCAGCGTCCGAGTCAAGATCCCTCTCGGTCCCGACGCCATTCAGATAGATGTCCAGCTCCTCCTTCGCCGAAGCAAGAGGGTCTTTTCCCATCAAATGTCGTCGCATGATCGCCGCCCGAGCAGTCAGACGAGCTATGGCAAAAATCGACTTCCCTCGTCCTTTGCAGCTTGCACTTCTTTCTCCAAACTCTCTACCTTGGATTTATAATCCTCGGCCTCTTTTGAAACAGCGGCCAAGGATTCCTTAATCTTTTCCATCTCCTCCCTTTGCTCGGTAGTCATGGACAAGGACTGCGCCAAGCGATGGCTAAGATTTTCCTTCGCATGATTAACGATCTCCATATGTTTTAAAGCGTCAGCAAGACGCTTCGATAGATCCTTCGTGCGACCAGTAGCATCGTTTGCTCGATCCAATGTTGCATTCTACCTTTCGCGTGCAGCAGACAAGAGATCTTTCACCTTCGCCGTTCCACTTCGCAAGGCCAAGGAAGCTTGAAGTGCCTGCGAAATCATAAAAGACAGACATCATCAGTGGACAACGACAACGACAACGACAACGAAGTCTGGGCCTAGACAAACTAAGTCTTGAAAGAAAGACTTACCATGAACACCAAGCTGGCTACATGGGCACCCGTCTCCCCGATAGGAAACCCCTCAAAACGTTCTCTGAAAGATGGAAGCAGGAATTTATCCAGGTGAGGGAACAGGTTCGTTCCGTCTAGGACATTACCTGTCATAAAGTCCGATGGCAGCGTAAAGTTGATCGTCGTGACCTTATCCCCTTACATCGAGTGCTCCTTGCCCTTGTCGGCTGACAAAGGATTCGACGCGGCAGACGGGGACTTCACCATTTTCGCCGGAGGCGCAGAATTAATGGGTGTCGCTGCAATCACCTTCTTGGGAGATGCGACCCCTACCTCTTCGGGTGTAACGACTCTCGACGAGTCATTAACCCCTGCCGACGACTCCCTCGGAGTCGTCGTCCTCGTCTTCTTCGGAATTTCAGGGCCAGCAGACATGGCTTTTAGCCTCTTCTCTATACCCTGACGAGCACGCTCCAGCTCAGCTGCTCTCTTAGCAGAAACATTCAACACTTTAGGTTGAGACTCTCGTGGAAAAAAGGAATGTCATAAAGCACGCAAAGGAAAAAGACTCGATGTAACATAGGAAGAAAAGGAAAGTAAAACTTACCCGTCATCCCTCTCCTTCCTCTCGACTTATCTTCCTCCTCTTCTCTTCCTTTCTCTTCACACTTCTCCCCCTGGTTCTCTCCTAAAGATTCTAAATCGTCGTCATCCGCCGAGTGTCGCACGACGAAAGACCTTTTGGTGACGCTAAATTCTAAAAACGAATTGATCTTCGCTTGAGAGTTAGCGTCTGGCTTCACGACCTCGAATTTTATGGCTGTCAATATACAGAAAACAAGTTAATAATCATACCGTATATAGCATACGAAAAATGAAATAACAAGACTCACCCGACATATTCCAGCCCGTCCTAATCCACTCACTCTCGGAGTCAAGAGACAACTTACGCACGAATACATATCGAGACTTCCACCTACGGTCGTTCACACCCGTCCCTAAGACCAAAACGCGATCGCCCTTGAACCTAGAATGTAAACTACATCGATGACATCCGTCCATCTTGGCTTGATAAGCTGAAGGAGATCATGTACATTCATGGGAGAATCCCATTTCTTAGTAGCACGCTCGATCACTCGTACGACTCGCCAGAACTGGGGCATCAACTGACTCGGTGCCAAGTCAAACTCTAACATAAACGCCTTGGCCAGAGGAGAAAAAGGCCAGTCGAAACCTATCTTAAAAGGGTATTCATAGATTACGATGTACCCCTTGGGACACTCGTTTGAACGGATCTGACCTGGACGGATCAATTCGACCCACACAGGAATTTTCGCTAACTTTCTAAAGTCCCGGAGGTCCGATGACTCTTGAATAACACTCTCAGGATCCCTCGACATTTCTAAACAAAATTTGCAGAAGTCAGAGAAATCGTACCTTACTTATAGGCGCGTTAATCCTCGAAGAAACCTAACCAAGTCAAAGATTTTCACAAGTTCGGAAGATATCATACAAAGAATGGCAAGGAAATCACAGCACAAACTCTTCAAGGGCGAAATAAGGAAATGATCCGTCAAAATCCTTATTTAGACCGAAAAACAGGGTTGGATCGAATCCCTGGATGATTTCCTCGCGTCCCCATTCTTTTCGCATACCCTCACAGATATTCGACAACTGTCCTCGACAGCTGGTAAGCATAACCGTACGTCAGTATGAGGTCATAACTTTTTAACTTCTCGTTTAGTTAAAGGCGAACCGGTCTAGTTCCACGACAACCAGGTAAGTCCCTCAACCCAGGTCACAAGTCTTCGACAAGCAAAATTTAAAACTTAAACTTGACATTCAATTTTCAAAATTTGGGGGCAAACTGTTTGGGCAAAAAATCACGTCGCCCGACCACGACCAAAACAGGTAAGACGCATGTCCTAAGCTATATCTTTTATTAAGATAAGGTCTCAACAAGAACCCAGAAAACATCCATGGTCTCCCGTAAAAGGTAATTCGTACGTCCCCCATGACTCTCGACCATAGCATCGCCTGTCCCGTACGACCATCGCGTAAAATCACTGCACCTTCGACCAAAGCTAACGTTAACCTTGACAGTTACGTTTGTTAAGTATTTAATGCAGGAGTCAAAGCCATTAACAGCAAGCAGCCGTAACGGACGAAGAACATTATGAATAATCACTCCGGCAACCGTTTCCAGCCGTTGATCAAAGCATTAATGGAGCTAATTAATGACGCGAAGACTATAAATACCAAGCTAAGTCTTCACATCAAGGATCATCAGTTAACATCCGATACACATCATCAATCGTCAGCGAACATCACCGAACAGCAGAGAAAAACATTCAAGCTCATAGCTAAGAACCCTCAAACTCTGGAAATCAAGTATTGGAAGCCAAAACCCTACAGCGAACTCAAGAACACTCGAAGAAAATCTCAAGTCATCGCGCTCGACGCACGCCAACAGCTTTCGACCAACAGTTGTTTACACTTGTATTCACACGACAAACACCTGTTTTACACTTTAAACATTTGTAGTTTACATTTCAAAGCATTTCCTTCATTTGTATTGTAATCATCGTACGACCAACGCCAGTACCAAGGACATCGCCCCTGATTGGCGACCATAGTGCAGCGATGACACCCCCTGTCGTCCGTAGGTTTTTTCCTCGATTGAGGTTTTTCCTGCGTCATCAAATCCCTTGTTTCTTTATTTTATTTATCGTCGCACGTCTCGTCGAAAGATTCTTTCTTTAGTTGTTTAAGTCCACATCGACCTTAAGTTGTCCCTTTGGTGCGATTTTTGGCATTAACAACTGCATATGAACATTTTCATGGAAGAAAACCATCCATCAGCTTTCTTCACATCTTTGGTTGTCAGTGTTTTATCTTAAACAACAGAGATGCTCTTGGAATGTTTGATCCCAAAGCTAACGACTGAATATTTTTTATATTTATCATATCCAAAGCCTTCAGGGTCTTCAACAAGCGAAGACAAACTGTAGAAGAAACTATTCATGTCACCTATGACGAATCCCGTTCAACGAACTCTAGACCCTCTGCTGATAACGAAGAACTTAATCAGTGGATGTTTTCTCACTTTGGGGATTCATAAGCTAATCCTAACCCTGACCCTCAGGTCAACAATCTAACCACAGATGATGATCCTGTCATCATTCCCAGCATGCAGACAATTGAAGCTGATTCCTCATCTTGGGTTTCAGTTGTTCCCATAAACACTATGCCTGCTTCTGAACCATCAACCTTTGATATTCCATCTACTTCTCAACAATCAGTGAATGAATTTCATCTGAACCGCGACCAATCTTGCCTGAATTACCTGAGATCGCTGAAGCCTCTTCTTCAGCACATCTAGTAGTTCACTCTGAGTCCGCGGCTCATGCTCTTGCTCAGCGATGGACTATAAATCACCCCATTGATCAAATTCTTGGCAATCCAAATACAGGTGTTCAGACTGGACGCAGTGCAGGTAACATTTGTTTATATGTGAATTTTATTTCACAAATTGAACCAATGAAGGTTGATGATGCCCTCAGAGATCCGAACTGGGTCAGCGCTATGCAAGAAGAGCTGACTGAATTGGAAAGAAACAAAGTTTGGAATCTCATTCCTAGACCATCTTAAAAATCAGTGATAAGCACTAAGTGGGTCTATCGAAACAAGTTAGATGAACGTGGAACTGTAACCCGCAACAAGGCTCGTCTAGTTGCTCAGGGATACAGACAAGAGGAAGGCATGGACTACGATGAAATGTTTGCCCCAGTGGCAAGACTCGAAGCTATTCGTCTATTTCTAGCATACGCTGTTCACAGAGACTTCAAAGTTTATCAGATGGATGTTAAGTCAGCATTCCTAAATGGAAGGCTGAATGAAGAAGTCTACGTCGAATAACTTCCAGAATTCTCTAATCCTAAGCATCCAGGTTATGTCTATAAGCTGGATAAGGCACTGGATGGTCAGAAACAAGCACCACGTGCATGGTATGACACTCTATCCTCTTTTCTCCTTATCGAAAAATTTGAGCATGGTAAATCAACAACACCCTATTTTTCAAGAAAGTAAAAGGTCATATCATTCTTGTTCAAATATATGTCGATGATATTACATTTGGTTCTACTAACCCTTCTCTATGTACTCGTTTCGCTGAAAGAATGAAATCTGAATATAAAATGAGTATGATGGGTGAGCTGACTGTTAGTGCATAAAATGTATTCAAGATTTAATGTGTATTTGTATAATTGTAAAGAGTAAAATACAATAGTCAATAGTCAAAGTAAGGGTGTTGATAGTCAAAGTCAAAGCATTAAGTGAGATAGTCAAATGTATAAATAGGTGTTTGTAAGGGAATTGTAAGTAAGTAGTTCATTGTATACGTGAGGGGGCAATATAGAGGGATGACATCATAGAGAGAGAGTTTAGAGAGAGAAAGGGGATCTCAACTCCATTATTGTATCTTTCTCATCTTTAATGAAGAGTTCTTGGATTATTACATTGTTACCTGATTGAATCTGGGATCACACTGACATATTTCCTTGGACCCCAAATCAAGCAAAATGATAAGGGTACGTTTATCCACTAAGGTAAATATGTTAAATATATGCTGAAAACATTTGATTTAAAGCTCAGCTATGAAAACCCCTATGGCACCTCCACTGACACTTAACAAAGATCCTTCAGGGAATCCTGTTAATGTCACTGCCTACGAGGGATGACCGACTCTCTTTTTTATCTAACAGCTAGCCGTCCTAATATTATGTATGCAACTTGTTTATGTGCACGATATCAATCTGAACCCAAAGAACGTCATATGATCGCTGTAAAGCGAATTTTCAGATATCTTAAGGGTACACCCAACCTAGGTCTTTAGTATTCCAAAGACTCAGGGTTCGATCTAACTGCCTATTCAGATAGTGACTTTGCAGGTTGCAAGCTGGATAGAAAAACCACCACAGGAGGTTGTCAACTCCTGGGTGGAAAGCTGTTAAGTTGATCAAGTAAGAAGCAAAGCTCAGTGTCCACTTCTACCACCGAAGCTGAGTATGTAGCTACTGAAAGTTGTTGTGCTCAGGTTTTATGGATGAGAAATCAGCTATTAGACTACGACATTCAGCTCTCTGAAATTCCAATCTATTGCGACAGCACAAGTGCCATCGCTATAGCCAATAATCCAGTGCTACACTCAAAGACAAAACACATCGAGATTAGGTATCACTTTATCAGAGATCATGTGATGAATGGTGATATAGAACTTCACTTTATCCCTACTGACTTTCAGTTAGCTGGTCTTTTCACCAAACCTCGTGATAAGACAAGATTTAACTTTCTCACCAGCGAGCTTGTCATGCTGAACCTTGAAGAATAAATCTTCAGTGGTTATGCATTATGTTCGTGACAAAAGAAAATTCTATATCCTTATTTGTCATCTAATCTCTGAACAAAACTGATTCGCTGATTCTAAGGTACTTCAGTATGCTGTATTTCAAAACTAAATCAATCACTGAATATTTTCCTTCAGTGATTCCTTTGTAATAACAAAGCTCGCTGTTAATTTTTCTTTCAGTGATTGTTTTAAAAAAAAATCCTCTTTGATGTTTTTCAAAACCTTCAGGGAAACGTTTTTTGTAAATGAAAAGACAGTTTTCTACGTGACGTCATCAAACGGATAAACCCTGGCATGACGTTTTGTCTGACACGTTCACCCATTTCGAATTCTTGTCCAATAAGCTTCGTGGGACGTGTCACGTGTGATGATGGGTACCTTTTCCTGCTCATCACTTTCTCTCTCTACTCTCACTATATAAACACTTCATGTTTATATACTTACGCTCTCAAACTCTCTAAAAGCAGAAATAATTTTCCTTTGCATTGTTTGTTCTTAGATTTGTGATAAAACCTACTACTCGAATCTTCAACCATAACTCAAACAGAAATGGCATCCTCAAACATCGTTGCTACCAACACTTCTTCTCCTCCAGTTATGACAAGGGCTGAAAATCTGAAATGTGAGCTGAACCAAATCGTCCTTGCCTCGAACAACCCTTATGCCGTGCTAAAATTCCCTAAAAAACGTCAGCCCCACATATCACTGACGCTGTCAACTTCATCAAGACATGCCCCTTAGCCACCGCTATGACCATCAACCCCCCTGCACACCGCAACCTCTTGCAACAATTCTGGTACACTGCCCATCGTACCACTGCATTTTCCAAAAGAACTGGAAAGGAATACTTAGTTATTAGATTTCAAACCGAACTGGGTAGAGGAGCCATTTCCCCTTCAGTTATCCGTAAGGCACTGAACCTTCCTGGAAGTACTAAGGCAAACCCCTTCGTTCCTCTTATTGACCCAAACTCCATAGAAGGTGAACAAGCGCTGATCGCCTTCCTTGATGTCATGAACTACTCATGGGACAAGACCCGAACCATGGAGGACGACAAGAAACTCACTAAAGTCCTCAAGAATAAAATGCCTGCTGAAATCAACTTCGTCTTTGCCCACATCATCATCTGTATGATGGCCAAAACGGGCTCCACTGATCAAGTTGCCAAGTCAGGTAGCCATGGCCTACTCACTTCTGATAGGGCTGAACGTGGACTATGCCTGAATCACCTTTGAAGACCTGATGGACCGGGTCAAGAAGCCTGAGAGATCTTCAACCGTTACCTACCCCTGCTTTATCAGCGCTATTATCCAAATGTTGCTAGGGAGCAACTACCCAACGAGGGGAGATTACAAACTCTCTCAGGTTGGCCCTAAAGTTCTCTATTTCAAACCCATCCAGGGCGAGGTAAGTCTTTCTACTCTTTTCCCTCACCTACGTTCTTCTCCTTCTGCAGCTACTCCTCCAGTGACACAACCCTCCGTTGATACCCAGGCTGCAACCACCACCTCTTCCAAAAAGAGGAAACATTCTACTATCCCCCTTGATATCCATAAGTCCAAGAAGATCCACCAGGAGAAACCTTAGCCTTCCCAGGCTCAAGAATCAGCGTTGGCCTCTTGTAACACCCCGCTTACCACGATACAATATTGTCCGCTTTGCCCCACTGGCTCACGACTTTGTTCTTGGCGACCTGGCAAGGACTTCGCAAGGACTTCCCAGGAGGTCACCCATCCTGGTACTACTCCCACCCAAGCACGCTTAACCACAGATTTCCCAAGGAACCCGCATGCTTGTGGCCCCAAAACGCGTTGTGTCTGGTAAGGCCAAGGTTTAGTAATATACCCAGCATCTCTCCTGTCCACGGCCGATGTGGGATATGCCTAAGGTGTTACACACACCCCCCCTTAGGGACTCATCGTCCTCGATGAGGTTTGCCCCACCATCCCGAACGGCACAAGAGTGGCTCTGATACCATTTATAACACCCCGCTTACCACGACACAATATTGTCCGCTTTGCCCCACTGGCTCGCGGCTTTGTTCTTGGCGACCTGGCAAGGACTTCGCAAGGACTTCCCAGGAGGTCACCCATCCTGGTACTACTCCCACCCAAGCACGCTTAACCACAGAGTTCCCAAGGAACCCGCATGCTTGTGGCCCTAAAACGCGTTGTGTCTGGTAAGGCCAAGGTTTACTAATATACCCAGCATCTCTCCTGTCCACGGCCGATGTGGGATATGCCTAAGGTGTTACACAATTGTAAGATCCCACATTGGTTGGGGAGGGGAACAAAGGTTGCCTTATAAGGGACTTGATACCTCCTCTATTAGACGCGTTTTAAAACCGTGAGTCCAGTTGTGCGGACAAAGCGGACAATATCTGGTACGGTTGGTCTGGGATGTTACAGATTGTATCAGAGCCGGGAACCGGACTGGTGTGCCAGCGAGGACGCTGGGCTCCCAAGGGGGGTAGATTGTAAGATCCCACATTGGTTGGGGAGGGGAACAAAGGTTGCCTTATAAGGGACTTGATACCTCCTCTATTAGACGCGTTTTAAAACCGTGAGTCCAGTTGTGCGGACAAAGCGGACAATATCTGGTACGGTTGGTCTGGGATGTTACACCTCTTCACAGGCAACGTTTGATGATTTTGTGGACAACTCCTCCACACCTGCATCAACCACCCCTATTACCAATTTAGAGCTTTTATTCTCTGAAGCTTCACTGGATCCTTCCCAAATATCTTCAGCGCCTCAAAGCACTAAAGAGGTCCCTCTCGGCGTCTCCAACGCTGAACCTAATGCACCCCTATTCTCAACCCCTTCTTTTTCTGCTCCTTTGGTCATCTCAAACCCCCCCTACGGTTCCATATTTCTCAGTGATGGACACGAGCGCTGCAATGCTCAGAAACTTAGTGCAGCGCAATGCTACAGGACCTGCAGGATCATTTACAACTCTCCCTGCTCGTTCCTTCAAGGACGACTTAGAACATTGGGGAGGAACTAGCGACTTCAGTGCCTTCTCCAATCCAAATCCTACAGGTATCCAAACACAACCCTTACCCCTTTTTGAAACCCCAACTTTTGAGCTTTCCTTTGCTCACAAGTTACTTTTTGTTTCAGGTCCTAATTTGAGGACAATCAGCACATCCCTCAGGGGTATCGCTGATAAAATGTAATCTCTCTCCAAGAATCGCGGATCAAACACCTCAACGATTAATGATGCTCGGGTGATGCTGAATAATATTTACACCTCCCTGGAAGACAAAGCAACTTCTGATGATCTTTCATCTCTGAAAGGGGGAGTGAAGGATCTGGAGCTCGCCCTCAACGATAATACATCAGTGCTCTAGGTCGTCAAATCAAAGGTCGCCACATTCTCCAGCGACTACAAAGATCTCTCCACCCAATTCACCAGTCTCAGCGATGAAGTTGGGTCCCTGAAAACAACCGTCTCAATCCTCCAAGGTGAGTTAAGCAAACTTTCTACAAAGGTCAGTGAATCCAATACGCTGCTCACTAAGATACTGAAGAGGATGGAAACCCCCCACTGTAGATGGCAGAGAGAAGTTGGAGATGGCAGTGAACTTCATTATTCAGGCTACACCCTCTATTTCTGGCCTCGAATATAGAATGAAGAAGGTGGAAAGGATTCACGCCTCCAGTTCAGGGCACCCTGGCCAAGAAGACGAGGACCCTGAGGAAACTGCTGCTGCTGCTACAGATGCTGCTATTACCTCCCCTCATTCAGATGAAGAGGGGGAGAAGAATGCTAAAGAATTCCCCCTAAATGTTATCTGGGAGGAAGAGAACACTGAAACCGACCCTCAAGAAGTTGATCATCCCGAGGGAACCGCTGCTAGTCCCTCTCCTTCTGAGGGGAGCCATACGAAGACCCTTCTCATGCTAAAAAAGAAATAGACTTCATCATTGATGATGAGGAAGATGAAGAAGAGGAGGAAGGGCTGAACACTGATGATGAAGAACGTTCATCCCATCCTTCTCCCAAGGATGATGATGATGATGAAAACGACTATTGGTTTCATCCCGAAGTCATCAAAGCCCCTGCTTTGAAGGGTGTCTCTATCAATGAACCTTGGGAGGGGACCGCTGCTAAGTCTTCTGCTAAGAAGACTCAGCAAGGCAAAAACAAGGGCCTTGCAGATGAAGCCAATCTGTCAGGTATGTTGCTTTTTCTTCCCTTACACTGCCACACTCTTCTACCCCTTCTCAACCTCTACCCTACTACTCCTAAAACCTCTAAACACTTAGCCAATTATTTCTCTATCTCCTTTCTACCTTCCAAATATATAACTCAAATGATCCTTTTGTTTCAGCCAGTCCTCTCCCCTGGTTGAGGATGCAGCAGAAGCTCCCACTACTATACAAATAATCCCAGCTCTCCAAGCTGAAGAACGAATAATCTCGGTCTCTGTCCTGAATGAGAATGATGAACAAACTGAAGAAGAACAACAACTGGTTTCACATCCTAGAAGACCTTCTCTGCCTTGTTAGCGGTCAGATGAAGATGAACACAGAAAGAAAGCAGCTGTTTGGGTAAAAAATCACACCGTCGACCGACCTGGGAAACACCCTTGACATAACCCATGGACATTGATTACCCCCGACCGACAAGGATAATACCCGTTATTATCATATCCCTGAAATACGCTAATAACCACGATAATTGCTTATTGAAAGACATCTGGTGTCAATAGTTACTCAAGACAGTGTCTTTACGTCTAATGATCGTACGTCACGTGTCGCACACCGCACATCACCAGTCACACGTCACTAGTCTTGTGTCGCCAGTTATGACTCGTCGATCTTACGTCGACAGTCTTCTGCCATCGGTGTTATATTGCTCTGGCTCTGCGACAACATCGTCCTGACATCCTGGTCTTACGACCTAGTCTTACGATTATACTATCCGTTAAACATCCGTTTCTTCTGTTTATCAATGCAGGTCTTGACCACGACCAGAAAAGGTAAGACACTTGTTATGAACCATATCTTGTATTAATATAAGGTCCCAACGAAGACCCAGAAAACCTCCATCGTCCCTCCTGAAAGGCAAGTCGAGAGTTCCTTGTGACACTCGACACTCGACCACGACGTCGCCCGCTCCGTACGATCGTCGCATAGAATCATGCGACCTCGACCAACTAACGTTCACTATGACTGTTACGTTTGTTAAATATTTAATGCAGGAGTCAACACTCTTTATGAGCAACGGCTATAACCGACGAAGTCATTAACGAGCATTTAATCCCACATTGAAGACAGCGACCGTTACAAGACCAATCATCAAAGGAGCATTCAATGCCCGACAGCGGTTATAAAGCGCGCCATAAAGGCACCATTAATAGCTGATGGAGGCTATAAAAAGTCTATGCTGCAACCAATTCGGGGGAAAAATAGAAAACAGTGAAATAAAACACTCAAACTCTGGAAATCACATACAGAAAGCTATCATCAAGCACCGAATTCCAGAATACTACAGCAAGCTCAAGAACAACAGAAGCAAAGAACTTTCTCTTGAAGAATCGCTCTCGACGCACGACAACAACCTTCGACCAATAGTTGTTTACACTTTGTATTCACACACGACGAACACCTGTTTTTACATTCAAACACTTGTACTTTATATTTCGAAGTATTTCCTTCATTTGTATTGTAATCACCGTACGACTGATGCCAGTACCAAGGACGTCGCCCCTGATTGGCGACCATAGTGCAGCGACGACACCCACTGTCGTCCGCAGGTTTTTTCCTCGATTGAGGTTTTTCATGCGTCATCAAATCCCTTGTCTCATTTATTTTTTCTTCGTCGCACGCTTTGTCTTGAGGTTCCTTTCTTTAGTTGTTAAGTCCACATCGACCTTAAGTTGTCCCTTTGGTGCGATTTTTGGCATTAACAGTTTGACGCCATCCGTAGGACCCCATCTAGAGAAAATCCTCGACGAAACGTGCACCTTACTAACAATTTCTTGGAGTTTCCTCTACTTTCATCGCAGGAAAATGACGGAAAAGGGAAACCCAGAACGAACCGCTATCCCGGTGACTGGAGGATTCAAAAATGCTCAAGGCACTCTCGAATCAATCAATGATTATCGCATGGAAGAAGTCATCCCAGATCAAAGTAAACCTGAGCAAAAAGTCCTCATCGGATCATCCCTCGATCTCAACCTCCGAGAAAAGCTGCTACTTTTTTGCAGGAATATGTTGTTCCCGATATCATCTCACACAAGTTCAATGACGACTCATCGTTCAAGCCTGTCAAACAGAAGCGGACAAATCTTCAAGATCCTGTGATTCAACTTCAATCAGAATCAAATGCGGCTCAAAGCCAGATTCAAACCTTAAAAAATGCTCCGTCAAAATATCGCATGGATCGCATCGTCCGAAGGGCTCGGGGGCTCGGAACGCCCGTCACAAAATAGAAAACACCGTATTTCAATTTCAAAAGTCCTTGGAGAAAAAGGCGCTTATCGACTCCAAGTTACGGTAACTATGACATCCCGCTTGGATGGAATATGGTATAAACAACTCTATATATATACTCTAAGTATATTCTTCTCGTTCAATTATTATGATCTAACATATGAATGTTGATTTAAGCATCAAAGGATCATTGGTCAAACCAACGACCACCCCCGATTTTACATTGCAAGCTCGCAAGATCATATAAAACGCAGGTCTTACGATTTATATCGTGAGAAACGAAGTCTCTACGACTTGCAACTTATAATCGTCAATTAAAGACGACCCACATTTTTAATCTTATGATCGCCACTCATGGCAAACACAGGTTAAAACTTTCGGTCGCCAATAAAAGCGACTCACATGTTAAAATCACGTGATCGCTAGTCATTTCATATGTCGTCAATAAAGACAACTCGTACATTGAAACTCGAAAATCACCAGTCATGATTCCAAGGGACCAGAATACTCAAATCAACGCTTTAGCAAACCTTACGTCTGCTTTGGTCGAACCAATACTCGACAGCATTCCAATCTGACGACGTCGTCCATCGAAAATGACGATGACATTCAGATGAAAGACCAAGAAGATAATTGGTCGAACGACATCCGAAATCGTCTACGACAATGGATCCCAGTTCATAAGCTCTGAGACTCGACCATTCTGTGAAGACAGCAACATCAAGTTGACGACCTCGACACCCAGGGGCAAGCGGTCGAGCGACATTTCAACAAAACGTCGAAGCTAAAGTCTTTCAAGAAGGTGACTACATCCCCTGTCAAGTATTCCAAAGCACTCAAAAGCTCAAACGCAGGTAAACTTTCTACCAAGTAGGAAGGTCCTTATTGTATCTCAGAAGTCGTAGGTAAAAATGCATATCGGCTACAAACCCTCGACAGTCGAGATATTCCACGCATCTGGAATGCAACGCATATGAAAAGGATCGCACAACATTAGTTGCATACGACTTTAGTCTCGCAGGATCGCACGATATATATTGCTAAATCTATCGTACGACTTTAGTACACTCTCACAGGATCGTACGACATAAACGATCAGGTTTATGACTTGATTATCCTTTCGCAGGAACACATGATTCAAGTTCGTCGTATGATCGAACCACACGATCATAAGGTCTAGCGACCCCACAATCTAAGTTCTTTAACTTAGAAAAATTTCATGTTCTGAATGAATGCTTTGATCACGCGCGCTTATACGATTCAAAAATATGAAAGTCTTATGACTTACGTTCTAATCGTTGTATTACAATGGATGCCCAAGTCGCACGACTTCATACTCATTTTTGTACTTAATGAATTTTTTTAGTTAATATTACATCTGTCCATGACGTGTAATACGCAGGTTCAATAGAAAGGTAATTTTTTTACCGATTATCGCTAAACTTACAATTAGCTAAAAAAGCTAGACACAACGTGACTCAGGTCTCCAACAACCAGACCACGACGGCTGTGAACGCCAGACCACGACGGCTCGAACGCCAGAACATAGGTCTCTAACGACCGCATCGGATCGAACGCCAGAACATAGGTCTCTAACGACTGCATCGGCCCGAACGCCAGAACATTTGTCTCTAACGACCGTATAGGCTGTGAACGCCAGATCACAGGACCACGTCGATCGGGAACGCCAACCCGGCGACATGGGCCCCTGTCTCCTCGATAGGAAAAACGTTCCCTGAAAGATGGGAGCAAATATTTCCTCAGATGAGGAAACAACGTCGTCCCGTCTAGGACACCAACAACGTCGTCCCGTCTAGGACACCATCGACCGATGACCTGTCCCCCTTGTCGGCAGACGCTGAGGACAACACCTTTGACACTAGCTTCGTCACTGTCGCCAGAAGCACCGAACTTGCTGGTATCACGCCCATCGCGCCAGAACGGCTGGATGACGCCCTCGCCTCCTTAGGCGTGTCAACTCTCGATGAAATGACAGCCCTCGAAGACGGTTCCTTCAGGACTACCGTCCCTGTCTTCTTCAAGATACCCAACCCAGTTGTCGGGGCATTCTTTCTCCTTTCCCGGCCTCGAAGGGCAAGAGCAACTTGCGTCGCCTTCTTTGGTTGACCAAGTCAGTTTTCCTCTGATGATCTTAGCAAAAGTAACACGTCTCCGTAGAGACACATGTTTTGGTACGAGATCTGAAATTCAAATAGCTTTGAAATTCAAATCTCGGGGGGGCTAACTGTTTGGGTAAAAAATCACACCCTCGACCGACCTGGGAAACACCCTCGACATAACCCATGGACATTGATTACCCCCGACCGACAAGGATAATACCCGTTATTATCATATCCCCGACATACGCTAATAACCACAATAATTGCTTATTGAAAGACATCTGGTGTCAATAGTTACTCAAGACAGTGTCTTTACGTCTAATGATCGTACGTCACGTGTTGCACGCCGCACATCGCCAGTCACACGTCACTAGTCTTGTGTCGCCAGTTATGACTCGTCGATCTTACGTCGACAGT
The DNA here is from genome assembly GCA_033807775.1 of Saussurea involucrata. Lineage (NCBI taxonomy): Eukaryota > Viridiplantae > Streptophyta > Magnoliopsida > Asterales > Asteraceae > Saussurea > Saussurea involucrata. The sequence goes on from CM066326.1 coordinate 20,256,588, forward strand.
CTTCTGCCATCGGTGTTATATTGCTCTGGCTCTGCAACAACATCGTCCTGACATCCTGGTCTTACGACCTAGTCTTACGATTATACTATCTGTTAAACATCCGTTTCTTCTGTTTATCAATGCAGGTCTTGACCACGACCAGAAAAGGTAAGACACTTGTTATGAACCATATCTTGTATTAAGATAAGGTCCCGACGAGGACCCAAAAAACCTCTGTCGTCCCTCCTAAAAGGCAAGTCGAGAGTTCCTCGTGACACTCGACACTCGACAGTCGACCACGACGTCGCCCGCTCCGTACGATCGTCGCATAGAACCATGCGACCTCGACCAACTAACGTTCACTATGACTGTTATGTTTGTTAAATATTTAATGCAGGAGTCAACACTCTTTATGAGCAACGGCTATAACCGACGAAGTCATTAACGAGCATTTAATCCCACATTGAAGACAGCGACCGTTACAATACCAATCATCAAAGGAGCATTCAATGCCCGACAGCGGTTATAAAGAATGCCATGAAGGCACCATTAATAGCCGACAGAGGCTATAAAAAAGTCTATGCTACAACCAATTCGGGGGAAATACAGAAAACAGTGAAATAAAACACTAAAACTCTGGAAATCACATACAGAAAGCTATCATTTAGCACCGAATTCCAGAATACTACAGCAAGCTCAAAAACAACAGAAGCAAAGAACTTTCTCTTGAAGAATCGCTCTCGACGCACGACAACAGCCTTCAACCAACAGTTGTTTACACTTTGTATTCACACACGACGAACACCTGTTTTTACATTTAAACACTTGTACTTTATATTTCGAAGTATTTCCTTCATTTGTATTGTAATCATCGTACGACCGACGCCAGTACCAAGGACGTCGCCCCTGATTGGCGACCATAGTGCAGCGACGACACCCACTGTCGTCCGCAGGTTTTTTCCTCGATTGAGGTTTTTCCTGTGTCATCAAATCCCTTGTCTCATTTATTTTTATCTTCGTCGCACGCTTTGTCGAGAGGTTCCTTTCTTTAGTTGTTAAGTCCACATTGACCTTAAGTTGTCCCTTTGGTGCGATTTTTGGCATTAACAACAGCTATAATCCAAAAGCTAGAAAGTCAGCGTTTCGTCCCTAACCACCTCAAATGTCTGACTCCTGAAGATCCTCGCTGAACAACAGAAGACTGAGCTCAACGATAAAGCCTTCGCTATTGAGCTTGCCCAACGTTCAGCAAAGGATCCGCAACTGAAGAAATTTCCTTTCAGAGTCCAGCAACAACTGCTAAAAGAGGCTGGTGAGAAGAAATAAAATAAAGTTCAAGTCAGCGACTCCACCCTGGCCTGGTGTACAAAGAAAGTCCACTTCAGGTTGTTACCAGCAAGAATCAATCATGTAAACCTGAAGGGGAGAACTGTGAGAGGGGTCTCACTGATCGATGTTACAATGATCAGGGAGAACAGTGTTTCGAGGACCTGCTATTTTTTAGCATTGGAGAAACTTGGGATAACTGAATGGTTGGAAATTTGGGTTGCAATACTGCGATCATGATCAAGCTTTAAACTCTGTGTTGAAAGTGCTATCAACAAGCTAATTAACCAAGTCTCCTCAACGGTTAATTTGCCTCCTCCAGCCATCCAACAAAAATAAAGTGCTCCAAAGAAGAAGGCTTTGCCATCTACATGCCCTATTATATGGAACGAGACTGGTGTTGACTTTTCTCTTGAAGTTGTACTCGGTGCAGACGCTTATCTTTCAAACCTCGATATCTCACTGCTACCCGCTGAAAATTTGCAGCTGGAAAGGTGGCCAGTGAACCTTATGGCATATTCTTTCTTGATTACTATGGTCTCAAGTGCTTCCAACGCTGGTCTGAGTTACCCATCGCTCCTATCGAGCAACTCAGAGACCTATTATACTGGTGTGATCACTCCTTCCTTGGAAAATTCATGAAACCCCATATCTACCGCAAAGCCACACAAAGATGGGAACAGGGAGTAACAGTCTCTGATTGGATGATTCCAAAGACTGACACCCTTGATGAACTTCTTATCAAGGAAGAATCTGAATAGCTGATAGGATTTCTTATAATTCTTCTATCTTATTAGCTGTCAACTTTTGTACTTGTAATTATTTTTCACTGTACTTATAATTTTTCAACTTCCCTTGTAATCTTGTATTTACAAAGTAATGAAAAATTTCAGTGAAGTACTTTACTCTATTACTACTAGAAAAAGATCCCTAAAAACAGTAAATGGGACACGTATTTTATGAGTCCTTTTTATCCTTATGTTTTTAACTTATCAATTTTCCTTTATTGCTTTGTCATCATCAAATAGGGGGAGATTGTTGACCCAAAGCCTTCAGTTATTTGATAATGACTCTCAGAACTACTTAGTGAAAATTGTAAGTAAGCAATATGTATCAGTGTTTCACCATCTAAGAAAATATACTAAGTTTGTTTAGTATCGCTGATGGGAAAAATGTGTTTTAATTAATACTTCAGCGATACATGTATATCAGTGAGCCCTGAGCCTGTTCAGTCTCACCAATGATCGCTGATAGTTCCATTTATAATTGTTTACTTATGATCCTTGAAGACAAGTTTGCGACAACTGAGTTCAAAGCAAAAATCAAATACCAAGCTGATGAACGAGTGACTAAGTGTACTAGTGACTTGATGCGGTATTAGCGAAGCCAAGACTTGTCCATTTCACGCGAAGTTTATCATTCGCTGATCATGAAGCATGTTCTATAAGTTACTTTTGTCTTATCTCCTTGCACGCCTTGTACGATTTGTCAGACGAACATCCTTTTGTCTAGGATTGTACAAACCACTCTGCAACTACACTGTTCATAATGCGGCCACTAGGATGTTTGCTAAAGTCAAATCCATATAACCAACCAGACGATGCCACATGTAAAGTTGTACTGACATGCATTTAATGCATGAAAGTATAAATAGGAAACCCTACTTCATTTTGAAATGCTTGCCTTTCCTCGCTGAACTACTTAGTGTAAGAAAATATTTCCTTAGGTTTTCTTATTCTCTCTATCTCTTCTAGTGCATGAAATCTGTGTGATTCTCATAGTTTGTTTAGATTAGGTTTTATACTTGATCTTATTCTGCAACAAACTGTAAATTGTTTGATATATATAATAAACAATTCAGAAAGATAAAAATTTGTGTTTGTATTCAACTGCCCCTTCTATAAACTTGTATAACCCTTCGGGACCAATAATTTCTAAGTGTGAAATCAATGCCGTAAGACTTATCCAGTCAAACTTAGACTGTAAGATATCGGTTGTGTCATAATAGTCGTAAGATATTGGTTGTGTCTTAACAATTTTGTTAAAATGTCGTTCGACGACTTGTCTTTGTAATGCCATTTTGACTAAGGCAGATTCTTTTAGCTCTTCCAGAGCATCGAGATCGTAACTTAGGTCTACCAAATTATGGTCGACGGAAATTTGCCTTGATGTCGGTAGTTGCACTTCAACAGGTAGGACTGCTTCACAACCGTACACTAGCGAAAATGGCATTTGTCCTGTTGATGTACATCATATCGTACGATTGGCCCATAGAACCGATGGGAGTTCCTCGACCTATCTTCCTTTCTCAGCCTTAAGTCTTTTCTTTATTGACTTGATGATCACTTTATTTATAGACTCTGCAAGACCGTTAGACTGAGGATAACGTGGAGTCGAGGCCGTATGTTTGATATTACGATCCTCACAGAATTGTTGTGTACGCTCACTTATAAATTGTTACCCGTTGTCACATACGATCTCGGAGGGAATTCCAAACCTGCAGATAATGTTAGTTTGGATAAAAGAGATGACCTCTCTATCCTGAACCTGGGAGAAGGCAGCGGCTTCAATCCACTTAGAAAAATAATCCGTAAGGACTAATAAAAAGATTTTCTGCCCAGTGGGAGGGGGTAACTTATCGACGATATCCATTCCCCATCTCATGAAGGGCCATGGGATCAATGTCGTGTGTAAAGGTTCGGAAGGTTCGTGTGTCATACCTGAATGTCGTTGACATGAATCACAACTCTGGACATATCTGATGGCGCCTTTCCTTAGGGTTGGCCAATAGTACCTTGTTGGGATATCCGATTTGCAAGATTACGATCACCGGAGTGGTTACCACATTCGCCATCGTGCACATCTCTCAGAATGTTTTGCACTTGCTCTTGACTATCAACACATCTTAGGTTCAGGATTGTTGATGGTCGTCGATAGATTCTATTGTCGATTATAATATATCTTGAAGCTTTGAATCGAACTTTTCGAGCGTCCATTCTACCTTCGGGCAATTAGTCGTGAATAACGTAATTCTTGATGTCGTACGACCAACTGTTTTCTTCGTTGAGGACATGAATCTTCTCGGAGTCCTCGATGGACGAGCTCGCCAGATGGATCATAGGGATGGCGTCGAATGATGGCTTATTGAGTGCTGATCCGAGAGTTGCTAGCGCATCGGCCTGAGTGTTTTGATATCTGTGGATTTGCTCGATTGAGAATGGATCAAACATTTTTGATTTTTCTTTGGCTATTTTGAGTTAAGATGTCATCTTAGAGTCTTTTGCCGCGAATTCCCCGTTCATTTGATTTACGACCAACAGGGAATCACTTCTGACGTGATGTCCGGTTGCCCCCAAGTCGTGGGCCATGCTCATGCCTACAATCAAGGCTTTGTACTCTGCTTCGTTGTTGGTGGCTTTGAATCACATCGTATGGAACATACCAAATTGCCCTCCTGTGGCGGCTATAAGACGACGCCAATTTGTCCAGGTCGTGTCTGTTAGCTCCAATATTCTGAAATATTAGAAGTATTGAAACATGGCCAAGTACAGAAGAACTTCCACAGAAGCTCTGCTGAGTGCAACAGAAGCTCTGCCGGGCATCTCAGAAAAATCAAAGGAAGTTTGATCAAGAGTGATCAAAGACCGAGGAAACTACAGAAGGACGCTTTCAGAAGACCAAGACCGCAGAACCTCTGTTACCAATAACAGAGCCTCTGCGGACAACATCAGAAGACAAGGAACCAAGAAGACTTTCACAGAGGACCGAGCCACAGAACCTCTGCCACCCTTGATAGGAGCTCTGCAGAAGTAAACGACCAAAGACTCGGAATCCGGTGAAGACTACTTTACAGAGGAACCAGACCGCAGAACCTCTGTAACACATTACAGAGCCTCTGTGGTCCTCTAAAGACTAGGAAGATATTTATAATATCTTGCTACTGTTCCAAGACCTGTTCATCAACTTGCATGGCAACTTGCCTTGTCCAACTTCAACACGTGTCAAACTCTGAATGGACTCAATAGGGCTTAGTACATAATAGACGTCTGCGGCATTTAATGAAATACAAAACATACAACTGTTCATGCCGTCTGATCAACAGTAGCTTATACTTTATGGTCCCCTTGTAGTAGTATAAAAGGAAGACTCATGTTGAGTTCTTCCTAACAAGAACACAATCACGACGACAGTTAAAATCAACACATAAGAACACATAGCTTATGCACATTTAGAGTCATATCTGTTTAAAGCTTTGCATACTCACTGTTCTTAAATCTGTTCTTGATATATATATATTCAGTAAACTTTGAGATATTATTTCCTGTTCACTGTTTATTTATATTGTGTTCTAAATCTATCAAACTTATCTGTTAGTTCTTTAAATACGCTTCCGCATCAAACCTTAAACCTGAACTACTAGATCTGATAATCTTGTTTAACCAAAATGGGAACCAACAGTGTCGCCTGTAGTCGTCACAGTATAGGCTTCGCCTTGCGCTTCTTTTTCTAGTTCAGGACTGAAGTCAGCAACAAAGTCAGCTAGGTAAATTCGAGGCTTATATTCGATGTCATAGCCGCTGAGGTAAATGCTCCAATATGCCAATCGTCCTGTCAATTCAGGTTTTCATAAGACAGACTTGAGAGGGAAGTTAGTTACGACAGTGATAGGATGAGACTCGAAGTAGTGTCGTAACTTCTTGGCAGCTGTGACTAGTGATAGTAGTAACTTTTCCATAGACGTATACCGCGTCTCGGCGTCTAGCAAAGATTTACTAACGTAGTAAATCGGGAGTTGTTGCTTGTCGTCTTCTATAGTTAAGACGGCGCTTACGGAGTGAGGACTTACGATGAGATATATCTATAAGATCTCATTGTCTTTTGGTTTTGATAGTTGGGGTGGAACTGCCATGTACTCTTTCAACTTAAGCCATCGCAGGATCGCACGATCGCAAAAACGCAAGTCAATAGCTACGATAAAGATCCTTCGGACAATACAACTCGATGATCAAGTAAATATCAAGTCTTACGACTCTGGGTCTAGGACTTAGAAAAACCTTATAAGGCCTCAGTCGCGCGATCCCTGTAAAACGTCTTAGTCGCATGGTTTATGTTTGGACTACATGTTGACTTAAGATCTTATCACACGATCTATGTTATCTTATGATTTTTAATACATGTTTTCCGTTATAGCATGATTCATACTGTTTGGGTAAAAATCCACACCTCACGACCGACGAAAAAATAAACACGACATTTTAAATAAGACAAATCTTGTATTAAGATAAGGTCATGTAGACTACTTAAAACTACATCCTCCGTCGTACATTTCGACGATGGACGTAAGATCCTTAAGACCGACAATCGCGACTTAGAGACGGTCGTACGACCATACTGACCGTTAACAGACAACAACCGTTTTCTTTGTTTCATTAATGCAGATCCAGAAGCAATCATCGCCCAACGGACGTAACGTAAGAGCCATTAATGAAAATTAAGGACCAACAGTGGTTACAACAATCACCAAGACGCACTGATTACTGCCAAAAGATATATAAACAAATGCTTACACCACACTTCGGACAAGAATTTTTCGCATACAAAAATCATCGGAGCATTCGAGCAATCTCATTTACGAAAGCTACTCACGACAGCAGTTTTTTACGCACGATATAACACTGTTACCCACGACGCACGACATTAGTTTACGATTAAGTTTACTTGTATTCTTATTGTAACCTATTGTACTCACAATACTTGTTACGAAATGACGTCGTCGCTGTTTGGCGACCATAGTGCACTGTCGACTTCTATAGGCGACCGCGGTTTTTACCCTCGACGGGTTTTTCCACGTCACCGAATTTATTTGTCTTATTTACTTTCCGTCGATGATCGTACTGTTTGTCTTGAGATCTTTTTTTTAGTTGTTAAAGCTCCACATCAACCTTAGGTTATCCTTTGGGTGATTTTTGGCATTACCAGTTTGGCGCCTGTTAATGCCAAAAATCACCCAAAGGATAACTTATGGTTGATGTGGAAATTTTAACAACTAAAGAAAGGGATCTCAAAACAAACAACACAATCGCGAAAAAGTAAATAATACAAAATAATTGGTGACGCGAAAAACTCAAACGAGGGAAAAAACCACGGTCGACTTGTGAGAGTCGACGGTGCACTATTATCGCCAAACAGGGGTGAACGTCCTTTAGTAACAAGTGTTTTGTGTACAACAGATTACAAATAAGAGTAAAAACAAACTTAATCGTAAGATAAAGTTGTGTATCGTGTGTAAATCGTGTGAAATAAGCTACTGTCGTGCAAATCGAACTGATGTCGTGCGATACTTGCGTAAGCGTTGAGTGTTCGAATGTTGTTGTATTGCGTAGAAATGTAGAAGAGTTGAGTTTTGATGTCAAATATCAGATGTCAGATAGATGCTTGATAGATCTATAGATTGCCCTATTGAAATGTGAGCAGGCCTTTATATAGCTTTTGCCAGCATTAAATGTGTCTTGATGGCTTGTTTGTAACCGTCGTCGGGTCTTTAATTACCATTAAGAGCCCGTCCGTTACTGGCCATTGTACCATGATTTCTCGTGGACCTGCATTAATGGAACAAAGAAAACGAATGTTGACTGTTAACGGTTAATATAATCGTACGACCGTCTAGAGTCTCGGACGTCGGTCGTATGGAACTTACGACCATCATGAAAGTGTACGACCAAATGTTCGAGTGTAAATATCCTGCAAGACCTTATCTTAATACGAGAGTGGTCTTACATATATGTCACATGTATTTTTTATCGTCGGTCGTGAGGTGTGGATTTTTACCCAAACAGTTTGCCCCCAAAATTTGAATTTAGGCGTGAAATTCGAATTTTAAATCCAACGAAGTGTCTTGACACGTGTCGCATGGGGATAGAGTCTGGTCGAATCCCAACCGTCTTGGTTCGATTTGGACCAAGGGAGACGAAGTGGTCATGACGTCATGGCGACGTGTCTGAGGCGTGGAGCCGTTAGAGGACAGATGTCGTTAATCGGTACGTTGCATGCGAAAAGGTGGTGGAAAGCTGTCGACCATCCACCAGAATGACCTGAAACGACGTTGCTATAAATATCGCGATTCCGGAGATCACTTTCTTTCTTATGCTTGCGATATTTCAGAGAGATATTTTCGAGAGAGATTCAGTTGCCCTTTTCGTGTGTTTGCTATAAATCAAGAGAGAAGTTGTCCAATCTTTTATCATTTTCACAATGTCGATCGAACCTGCAAGCACCATCACCGGCCAAGAAGGTGTGTCGGTTTTCCGCATGTTATCGGGCATTCCGGATGCTCTGCAGTTATACTCGCTGGACCAGTTTCGACCGTCGGAGTGCCCGAATGGGCATTTCATTTTACACGAATACCCATTCAAAGTGGGTTTCAAGTGGCCGTTCTCCCCACTGGTCCGGGAGTTTCTAGAGAAGTTCCGTCTTTCTCCTGCTCAGATGATGCCATAGTTTTGGCGAATCATTCGTGTGATCGATAGGATCACCTGCAAGTGGACGACTCCGTTCACGGTGGAGGACCTTTTGGCCTCCCATATGGTCAAGGTGGATAAGTACCACCGGTACAACTTATTCTCCAAGTATAGGGGAGCTCAGGTCCTGGTGCTGAACACCCAAGTGAACGACCGTGGGTGGAAGGCCAGGTTAGTTTTTGGCAAGACGCAGTCGCTCGAGCTCCTGGAGGAGGACACCATGTGGGTCTCTGTTGGGTGGAACACCAACAGTAAGTTTAATATTTTTGCTTGGCATGTATTATCTTTGAGTCGTACGTTTCAACTAATCGTATGTTTTTGTTTCAGCGATCACGTTCTCTGAGGTCAGCGTTTCCAAGGAGACGTTTCCAAGGTTCAACTCCTCCTGGCTCGTCAGGCCAAGGAGTTGAAACGTAAGGCTCCCCCACCCCCGTCGTCGGGGGTAAAGAAATCCAAGACAGTTCTCCGGAGGGAATCGTCGTCGAAGGGTGGTGATCCGTCTAGGGTCGCCACTACCAAGAAGACGAAGACACCACCGAGAGTCATAGATGCGACTCCGGTGAGTGTTGCGCCTCTTTTTGTTGATCCAAACCCTAAGTGATTTGATAATGACACTTAGTGAAAAATTATAAGTAGACAATATGTATTAGAGTTTCACTATCTATGATAAGTACTATGTCTCTACAGTACCGCTGATAGGAAACTCGTGTTCTTTAAATTAAAGATTCAGCGAAACTGTTCATCAATAAGTCTCTGAGTCTGTTCAGTCTTGTTGATGATCGCTGACAATCTTAGTTGTTTACTTATGATCCCTGAAGACAAGTTTCACAAGATCAAGCTCAAGAACAGCTACAAGTCTACTAATGAACTGATGCGGATATCAGCGATGCCAAAGATTTGTCCACTCAACGTGAAGTTACAAGTAGAAGACTTCAGCGAACGCTGAACTTTATCACTCGCTGATAATGATCTATTCAGCGAACGCTGATCATGAAGTTTACTCTACAAGTTACTTTTGTCTTACCCCCTTGCACGCCTCCGTACGATAATGTCAGAAAGGACATCCCCTTTGTTCAGGATCATACTACCAACTGTGATTCTACACTGTAACATCATGCGGCTACTAAGGTTGTCTACAAAGGTCAAACCATGCAACCAATCAGCTACTGTCACGTGTAAAGTTATACTGTTGTGCATTTAATGCATGCAGTATATAAGAAGAAACCTACTTCAGAAATGAAGTGCTCGGCCATCTTCATCTTCCTTACTCTTTGTGTTAGAATATTTATCTTTAATATTCTAATCTCCTTTCTTTCTTATTTCTAGTGCAAGAAAGTTAGTGTTCTCATAACTTGTTTAGATTAGGTTTAACCCTTAATCTTGTTCCGCAACAAGTTGTAAATTGTTTGATAAATATCAATAAAAAATTTAGAAAAGTAAAATCTGTGTGTTTGTATTCAACCCCCCCCCCCTTCTACAAACTTGTATAACCCTTTCGGGACCAACAAGTGGTATCAGAGCAGATTGTTTAATCTCATAAACAAGATCTTGCTTATACTAATCTTTTCTCTACCTTGCTATTTCTCAAAATGGCTACCAACACAAACACAAGCTATATTGACAATGGTTCTCTTGCAAAACCCCCTAGATTTTCCAGAGATAACTTTAGTCTGTGGAAAAACAGGATGATACTCTTCTTAGAAGGTGTAGACCCTACTATGCCTTACTATCTCAAAAATGGTCCATATATTCCTGTTAGAATTGATCCTGAAGTTCCAGGCACTGCTACTAGAGCTACGATTCCTGAAAGGGTCGTGCCTAAGGAACCTCACAATTGGTCTGAAAAAGATAAGAAGAAAGTGGCTATCCACACCAAAGCTAGATCCATTCTTTCTATGGCTCTTCCTGACGAAGTCTACGATTCCGTCATGAACCTGAAAACCTCCAAAGCCATGTGGGACACAATCTGTGTTCAATATGAAGGTACGTCTGAAGTCAAGGACTCTAGAAAAATCAACCTGGTAAGACAGTACGAAATCTTCATTTGTGGTAAGAATGAAACTCTCTCGGAAGTTCACCAACGCTTTAACTGCTTAATAATAGATCTGAAAACCGTTGGTAAGGAATATTCTAACTTTGGAGTTCTGACAAAGTTCTTAGAATTTTTACCTGAAAGGTGGGACAGTTATTCAATGTATCTCAAGCTATCATAGGATCTAAAATCTATGACTGTTTCTACCTTATATGGCACTATGCTCAATCATGAGCAGACGTGTCATCTTAAGAAGAATCCTGTAAAAGATTCCAAAAGCACACCTATTGCTTTACACTCAGAGTCACCTTCCACTCAGCGATCTACTATCACTATCACTGAGTTTGAAACTAACTCTGAATGCTCAACAGATGCTGACTCTTCAGATCTTGATGAATCTATGGCTCTCCTATATAATAAGTTCAGGAGATACGCCAAAAAGAAAAATTTCAGAAAGAACCAGCCCCTTGCACACACTGACAAGCTTTCTCCAAGAAATCCTCTAACCTCAGGGCTAGAGATGACAAGTATCAAAAGCTGAAAGAAATATATGCAAAGCTGAAAGGCTTTAAGAAGAAAGGCAAAGGCCTGATGGCTGACTTTGATTGGGCTGCCTCTGATGAAGAAGAATCATCTGACTCAGAAGATGATGATAAGGCCAATCTCTGTCTCATGGCCAAAATCGAAGAAGAGGAAGAAAATTATGACATTCCCTCTACTTCAACGTCTACTGCCAAGGTATCACCTTCCTTCTTTACCAATATTTCAGATATTGATGAAGCTGATAGTCTTCGTAAAATCGATCTCCTGACTATGAGTTGATATGATGCCATGAATGGCAAAACTGTTGTTGAAAATCAAAACCTCGATGTCGCTAAATAGCTTAAACACTGTCACCTTCAAATAGAAAAGCATTCTAAAATTGAAGAAGATTTAAAAGATCGGGTTCATATAAATCAACTAGTCCAAATCGAACGAGAAGAAGCTATCGCTGCATTGAAAGCTGAAAAAGCTACTGTTGAAGGATGGTGTAAATCCTCAACAACGATCACTGAGATAATAAAGTCTCAGATTCCTCTGAGTGACAAATGTGATATTGGTTACAAAGCTGATACTCAAGTTTGGAATGTTCATGTCCTCTATCCCTGACACATCATCTTCTCAGTGTTCCTCTTCAAAAACTCCCATCCCTGAGGAAATATCTACCTTAACTTCTAAAGGTAAAGAGAAAATTGTTTATCCAAAACCTCAGAAGAGCACTCTCATAACTAAGCTGAAAGCTTCCAACGCTTCAGTGACTTATCCCTCTACTTATAAGAACAAGATCCCTGGATTTATTCAGCGATCTACTCCTAGAATCAAAGTGGATGTTATTGGTAAGAAATCTGAAGAAATGATTGTTCCTCCCATTTCCAATGCCAAAGGTATACTTGGTGCTGGCCCTGCTCATTTAAAATTAATAAAGTATTCAGTCTGAACCGCAGAGGCTCTGTCAAGGGTGACAGAGGTTCTGTGGCTTGGTCCTTTGTGAGCATCCTTTTGTAGATCCTTCTTTGATCCTTTGTTTGCAGTATTCTGTCTTTCTTGGGTCTTGGTGTTCCTTGAATGATTTTGCTCACTTCGGCAGAGCTTCTGTGGAACACCGCAGAGCTTCTGTGGAACTCTTTCATACTTAGCCTATTTTTCAATACTTCTAATATTATGAATATTTGGAGCTAACAGCTTATTTCACCCAAATTCCATCATAACTTCAAGAACAAGAACAAAGATGAGATTTACCTTCAAATTGTTGTTTAATCCTTCAAGATTGATGTTAATCTCCTTAGTATGAACTTAGATTTGATCTCAATTGATAAAAATCGCACCGTAACTTTCACACACAAGTCAGTAGCTGAAATGGGGTGAAAATGGGTCTATAATCGTAACTTTCACACACAAGTCATCTACAGAAACTTCTGCTACTGCTGCCATCGCCTCTGCCACTAACATTGCCAAAACAACCGTTGCAGAGTTCGAGAAAAGTGCGACCAAAGCCTTCAAAACTTCGATCGCAATCTACTTTGAAACAATGAAGAAAAATGCAGCAAGGCAAGCAGCTCAAGACACCTGCAGAACAGAAGTTGCTGCTAAAAGAAGGCATGATGATCCTGATGATGGAGCATCTGGTCATCCTGAGGGGGAGAAAACAAAGGAAACAACGGAGGCTGCTTCTGCAAAAACTACAGAGAAAACTGTAGAACCCTCTACGACAGAAACCCAGAAGGGAAAACAACAGAGGCAAAACACCTCTATCTCACCAGAGGATGCACCAACCACAGAACCTAAGGTAATCAATCTTGCATCCTCATCCTCAGAACAAACTCCACCCTCACCCAAAGAACCAACACCAACCTCACAACCAATCCTGCGCAAAACAAGAGTAAAATCCATAGCTCGAAAACCCAAAAGACCAAAACGCACTGCAGAATTCATTCTTCGCAGAATGGAATTTGTATCTGCTTTTCAATCAGCAAAGCGTTTTGCCATCCCACCTCCAAGACCCGAAAACTCTTCACCAACAGAGTCCTCACAACCCGAAGTATCAAAACCTTCAGAGGCAACAACCAAAACATCAGAGCATCCAACCCCAAAACCCACAGAACCTCTAACTATCAAATCTACAGAGGTGCCACCCACACAAATCCAAAACCCAACCTCTGAAACCTCAAAACCAAAAGATAAAGGCAAGGGAAAAATGACAGAAGAAGAACCAAAGAAGAAGATGCCAGTTGCAACAGAGAAGTTGATGAAAGGTGCCTTTAATGCCTTCATCACTCCTAAACCCGAAGAGGAAGACTGGGCATTCAACTTGAAACCTCTGTCAGAAAACCCAACCCTGGATCCCACAGCTAAGGTAACAGAAGGTAAAGTAGCAGACATCACTCGACAAATGGAAAAGCTAAGGAGACCAATTCCAAGAACTACTCCAACCATTGAACAAATGGAAGAGCATGTTTACAGTTATCTCTACAGACAGCACTTCCAGAACGATCTGCCAGCTCATGTTCAAGATCAGAAGCTAAGAGGGGAATTCGATGCCATCTTCACCTCTACAAAGTCAAAACCGGTCAATCAAGTTTACTCCATTCACAAGACCAAGAAGGTAATCTATTGTAAATACTCTAAAATGAGAACCTATCCTCATACGATGTATACAATCTGGAAAGTCAAAAGGTCTGACAGATCAGAGAATCAATTCTCTGATGCTGATATCCGAAACCTCAATCCCTATGACTTACCTGACCTTCTGCAATGGACGAAAGACAACTTCAATGACGACTGCCACCAAAGGTCTTATCGAGTTCTCAAAAAGGCGATGCGTGAAAAACTCCTAATCTACAGCATGCTCGACTTTCAACTAGCCATCGATCTAGGCGTAACTACTCTAAGTATCAGACCACCAGAGGATTTCTGCCCACCCAATGCCATACCCAATTCAATCATCAAAACTCCAAGGTACGGGTTAGTATTCAAGAATCCTGCTGATCAACTGAAACTGTTTGTGACAATGGACTGTCAGAAGTACACAACCCGTACTCTGAACATGTTCAGAAAGATACTAGAGGAGAATAAAGCAACAAAGCTTATGGACGAAGAATCTGCTCTGATGATGATCAAAGAGATTGATGCTACACTCGGCTTACGAAATCTCTGCCTCAAATTCTATGAAGAACTCAAGGAAGTAGGAAAAGACAACAGAAAGTTCGACGACTTCCCAAATGCAAAAATCCGAGTCTCTTCAAAGAATCTCTGTCAACGTTTATTTTTGTGTACTTAAATGTAAATGCCTCTGGCATAAATTCCAAAATGAATGAAATAATCTTCTGAGGTATTGTTTAACCTCTTCTTTACTTAGGTTAAAATGCATAAATTCAACCTTTTATTTTTCAAGACTTAGGGGGAGATTGTTAGCTCCAATATTCTAGAATATTAGAAGTATTGAAAAATGGCCAAGTACCAAAAAACTTCCACAGAAGCTCTGCTGAGTGCAACAGAAGCTCTGCCGGGCATCTCAGAAGAATCAAAGGAAGTTTGATCAAGAGTGATCAGACCGAAGAAACTACAGAAGAACGCTACAGAAGATCAAGAACTCAGAACCTCTGTCACAAATAAACAGAGCCCCTGCAGACATCTTCAGAAGACAAGAACCCAGTGAAGACTGCTCAACAAAGGACTAGGCCACAGAACCTCTGTAACCCATTACAGAGCCTCTGCGGTCCTCACTAAAGACTTGGATATTTATAATATCTTACCACTGTTAAAGAAATATCTTGCTACTGTTAAAGGACTCGTACATCAACTTGCATGGTAGCATGCCCTGTCCAACGTCGACGTGTCAAACTCTGATTGGACTCAGTAGGGCTTAGTACATATTAGACGTCTGCTGCATTAAATGCAATATAGCACGTCTGACTGTTCATGCCATCCTTGCAACTGTTCACGACATCCTCTCAACTATTCATACGTACATTTTGAATAGTAGCATATGCTTTATGGTCCCCTTTGTAGTAGTATAAAAGGAAGACTCATGTTGAGTTCTTCCTAACAATAACAACACACAACAAAAAACACTTGCACACAATTAGCGTCAAATCTGTTCTAAGTGTTCTTGATATATTAAATACAGTGGGTCTTTGTGCTATAAATCTACAAATCTGTTCTAAGTGCTCTGATACCAAAAACAAAGGAAACAACGGAGGCTGCTTCTGCAAAAACTACAGAGAAAACTGCAGAACCCTCTACGACAGAAACCTAGAAGGGAAACAACAGAGGCAAAACACCTCTATCTCACCAGAGGATGCACCAACCACAGAACCTAAGGTAATCAATCTTGCATCCTCATCCTCAGAACAAACTCCACCCTCACCCAAAGAACCAACACCAACCTCACAACCAATCCTGCGCAAAACAAGAGTAAAATCCATAGCTCGAAAACCCAAAAGACCAAAACGCACTGCAGAATTCATTCTTCGCAGAATGGAATTTGTATCTGCTTTTCAATCAGCAAAGCGTTTTGACATCCCACCTCCAAGACCCGAAAACTCTTCACCAACAGAGTCCTCACAACCCGAAGTATCAAAACCTTCAGAGGCAACAACCAAAACATCAGAGCATCCAACCCCAAAACCCACAGAACCTCTAACTATCAAATCTACAGAGGTGCCACCCACACAAATCCAAAACCCAACCTCTGAAACCTCAAAACCAAAAGATAAAGGCAAGGGAAAAATGACAGAAGAAGAACCAAAGAAGAAGATGCCAGTTGCAACAGAGAAGTTGATGAAAGGTGCCTTTAATGCCTTCATCACTCCTAAACCCGAAGAGGAAGACTGGGCATTCAACTTGAAACCTCTGTCAGAAAACCCAACCCTGGATCCCACAGCTAAGGTAACAGAAGGTAAAGTAGCAGACATCACTCGACAAATGGAAAAGCTAAGGAGACCAATTCCAAGAACTACTCCAACCATTGAACAAATGGAAGAGCATGTTTATAGTTATCTCTACAGACAGCACTTCCAGAACGATCTGCCAGCTCATGTTCAAAATCAGAAGCTAAGAGAGGAATTCGATGCTATCTTCACCTCTACAAAGTCAAAACCGGTCAATCAAGTTTACTCCATTCACAAGATCAAGAAGGTAATCTATTGTAAATACTCTAAAATGAGAACCTATCCTCATACGATGTATACAATCTGGAAAGTCAAAAGGTCCGACAGATCAGAGAATCAATTCTCTGATGCTGATATCCGAAACCTCAATCCCTATGACTTACCTGACCTTCTGCAATGGACGAAAGACAACTTCAATGACGACTGCCACCAAAGGTCTTATCGAGTTCTCAAAAAGGCGATGCGTGAAAATCTCCTAATCTACAGCATGCTCGACTTTCAACTAGCCATCGATCTAGGCGTAACTACTCTAAGTATCAGACCACCAGAGGATTTCTGCCCACCCAATGCCATACCCAATTCAATCATCAAAACTCCAAGGTACGGGTTAGTATTCAAGAATCCTGCTGATCAACTGAAACTGTTTGTGACAATGGACTGTCAGAAGTACACAACCCGTACTCTGAACATGTTCAGAAAGATACTAGAGGAGAATAAAGCAACAGAGCTTATGGACGAAGAATCTGCTCTGATGATGATCAAAGAGATTGATGCTACACTTGGCTTACGAAATCTCTGCCTCAAATTCTATGAAGAACTTAAGGAAGTAGGAAAAGACAACAGAAAGTTTGACGACTTCCCAAATGCAAAAATCTGAGTCTCTTCAAAGAATCTCTGTCAACGTTTATTTTTGTGTACTTAAATGAAAATGCCTCTGGCATAAATTCCAAAATGAATGAAATAATCTTCTGAGGTATTGTTTAACCTCTTCTTCACTTAGGTTAAAATGCATAAATTCAACCTTTTATTTTTCAATACTTAGGGGGAGATTGTTAGCTCCAATATTCTGAAATATTAGAAGTATTGAAAAATGGCCAAGTACAGAAGAACTTCCACAGAAGCTCTGCTGAGTGCAACAGAAGCTCTGCCGGGCATCTCAGAAAAATCAAAGGAAGTTTGATCAAGAGTGATCAAAGACCGAGGAAACTACAGAAGGACGCTTTCAGAAGACCAAGACCGCAGAACCTCTGTTACCAATAACAGAGCCTCTGCGGACAACATCAGAAGACAAGGAACCAAGAAGACTTTCACAGAGGACCGAGCCACAGAACCTCTGCCACCCTTGACAGGAGCTCTGCAGAAGTAAACGACCAAAGACTCGGAATCCGGTGAAGACTACTTTACAGAGGAACCAGACCGCAGAACCTCTGTAACACATTACAGAGCCTCTGTGGTCCTCTAAAGACTAGGAAGATATTTATAATATCTTGCTACTGTTCCAAGACCTGTTCATCAACTTGCATGGCAACTTGCCTTGTCCATCTTCAACACGTGTCAAACTCTGAATGGACTCAATAGGGCTTAGTACATAATAGACGTCTGCGGCATTTAATGAAATACAAAACATACAACTGTTCATGCCGTCTGATCAACAGTAGCTTATACTTTATGGTCCCCTTGTAGTAGTATAAAAGGAAGACTCATGTTGAGTTCTTCCTAACAAGAACACAATCACGACGACAGTTAAAATCAACACATAAGAACACATAGCTTATGCACATTTAGAGTCATATCTGTTTAAAGCTTTGCATACTCACTGTTCTTAAATCTGTTCTTGATATATATATATTCAGTAAACTTTGAGATATTATTTCCTGTTCACTGTTTATTTATATTGTGTTCTAAATCTATCAAACTTATCTGTTAGTTCTTTAAATACGCTTCCGCATCAAACCTTAAACCTGAACTAATAGATCTGATAATCTTGTTTAACCAAAATGGGAACCAACAGTGTCGTCTGTAGTCGTCACAGTATAGGCTTCGCCTTGCGCTTCTTTTTCTAGTTCAGGACTGAAGTCAGCAACAAAGTCAGCTAGGTAAATTCGAGGCTTATATTCGATGTCATAGCTGCTGAGGTAAATGCTCCAATATGCCAATCGTCCTGTCAATTCAGGTTTTCATAAGACAGACTTGAGAGGGAAGTTAGTTACGACAGTGATAGGATGAGACTCGAAGTAGTGTCGTAACTTCTTGGCAGCTGTGACTAGTGATAGTAGTAACTTTTCCATAGACGTATACCGCGTCTCGGCGTCTAGCAAAGATTTACTAACGTAGTAAATCGGGAGTTGTTGCTTGTCGTCTTCTATAGTTAAGACGGCGCTTACGGAGTGAGGACTTACGATGAGATATATCTATAAGATCTCATTGTCTTTTGGTTTTGATAGTTGGGGTGGAACTGCCATGTACTCTTTCAACTTAAGCCATCGCAGGATCGCACGATCGCAAAAACGCAAGTCAATAGCTACGATAAAGATCCTTCGGACAATACAACTCGATGATCAAGTAAATATCAAGTCTTACGACTCTGGGTCTAGGACTTAGAAAAACCTTATAAGGCCTCAGTCGCGCGATCCCTGTAAAACGTCTTAGTCGCATGGTTTATGTTTGGACTACATGTTAACTTAAGATCTTATCACACGATCTATGTTATCTTATGATTTTTAATACATGTTTTCCGTTATAGCATGATTCATACTGTTTGGGTAAAAATCCACACCTCACGACCGACGAAAAAATAAACACGACATTTTAAATAAGACAAATCTTGTATTAAGATAAGGTCATGTAGACTACTTAGGACTACATCCTCCGTCGTACATTTCGACGATGGACGTAAGATCCTTAAGACCGACAATCGCGACTTAGAGACGGTCGTACGACCATACTGACCGTTAACAGACAACAACCGTTTTCTTTGTTTCATTAATGCAGATCCAGAAGCAATCATCGCCCAACGGTCGTAACGTAAGAGCCATTAATGAAAATTAAGGACCAACAGTGTTTACAACAATCATCAAGACGCACTGATTACTGCCAAAAGATATATAAACAAATGCTTACACCACACTTCGGACAAGAATTTTTCGCATACAAAAATCATCGGAGCATTCGAGCAATCTCATTTACGAAAGCTACTCACGACAGCAGTTTTTTACGCACGATATAACACTGTTACCCACGACGCACGACATTAGTTTACGATTAAGTTTACTTGTATTCTTATTGTAACCTATTGTACTCACAATACTTGTTACGAAATGACGTCGTCGCTGTTTGGCGACCATAGTGCACTGTCGACTTCTATAGGCGACCGCGGTTTTTACCCTCGACGGGTTTTTCCACGTTACCGAATTTATTTGTCTTATTTACTTTCCGTCGATGATCGTACTGTTTGTCTTGAGATCTTTTTTTTAGTTGTTAAAGCTCCACATCAACCTTAGGTTATCCTTTGGGTGATTTTTGGCATTACCAGTTTGGCGCCTGTTAATGCCAAAAATCACCCAAAGGATAACTTATGGTTGATGTGGAAATTTTAACAACTAAAGAAAGGGATCTCAAAACAAACAACACAATCGCGAAAAAGTAAATAATACAAAATAATTGGTGACGCGAAAAACTCAAACGAGGGAAAAAACCACGGTCGACTTGTGAGAGTCGACGGTGCACTATTATCGCCAAACAGGGGTGAACGTCCTTTAGTAACAAGTGTTTTGTGTACAACAGATTACAAATAAGAGTAAAAACAAACTTAATCGTAAGATAAAGTTGTGTATCGTGTGTAAATCGTGTGAAATAAGCTACTGTCGTGCAAATCGAACTGATGTCGTGCGATACTTGCGTAAGCGTTGAGTGTTCGAATGTTGTTGTATTGCGTAGAAATGTAGAAGAGTTGAGTTTTGATGTCAAATATCAGATGTCAGATAGATGCTTGATAGATCTATAGATTGCCCTATTGAAATGTGAGCAGGCCTTTATATAGCTTTTGCCAGCATTAAATGTGTCTTGATGGCTTGTTTGTAACCGTCGTCGGGTCTTTAATTACCATTAAGAGCCCGTCCGTTACTGGCCGTTGTACCATGATTTCTCGTGGACCTGCATTAATGGAACAAAGAAAACGAATGTTGACTGTTACCGGTTAATATAATCGTACGACCGTCTAGAGTCTCGGACGTCGGTCGTATGGAACTTACGACCATCATGAAAGTGTACGACCAAATGTTCGAGTGTAAATATCCTGCAAGACCTTATCTTAATACGAGAGTGGTCTTACATATATGTCACATGTATTTTTTATCGTCGGTCGTGAGGTGTGGATTTTTACCCAAACAGTTTGCCCCCAAATTTTGAATTTAGGCGTGAAATTCGAATTTTAAATCCAACGAAGTGTCTTGACACGTGTCGCATGGGGATAGAGTCCGGTCGAATCCCAACCGTCTTGGTTCGATTTGGACCAAGGGAGACGAAGTGGTCATGACGTCATGGCGACGTGTCTGAGGCGTGGAGCCGTTAGAGGACAGATGTCGTTCATCGGTACGTTGCATTCGAAAAGGTGGTGGAAAGCTGTCGACCATCCACCAGAATGACCTGAAACGACGTTGCTATAAATATCGCGATTCCGGAGATCACTTTCTTTCTTATGCTTGCGATATTTCAGAGAGATATTTTCGAGAGAGATTCAGTTGCCCTTTTCGTGTGTTTGCTATAAATCAAGAGAGAAGTTGTCCAATCTTTTATCATTTTCACAATGTCGATCGAACCTGCAAGCACCATCACCGGCCAAGAAGGTGTGTCGGTTTTCCGCATGTTATCGGGCGTTCCGGATGCTCTGCAGTTATACTCGCCGGACCAGTTTCGACCGTCGGAGTGCCCGAATGGGCATTTCATTTTACACGAATACCCATTCAAAGTGGGTTTCAAGTGGCCGTTCTCCCCACTGGTCCGGGAGTTTCTAGAGAAGTTCCGTCTTTCTCCTGCTCAGATGATGCCATAGTTTTGGCGAATCGTTCGTGTGATCGATAGGATCACCTGCAAGTGGACGACTCCGTTCACGGTGGAGGACCTTTTGGCCTCCCATATGGTCAAGGTGGATAAGTACCACCGGTACAACTTATTCTCCAAGTATAGGGGAGCTCAGGTCCTGGTGCTGAACACCCAAGTGAACGACCGTGGGTGGAAGGCCAGGTTAGTTTTTGGCAAGACGCAGTCGCTCGAGCTCCTGGAGGAGGACACCATGTGGGTCTCTGTTGGGTGGAACACCAACAGTAAGTTTAATATTTTTGCTTGGCATGTATTATCTTTGAGTCGTACGTTTCAACTAATCGTATGTTTTTGTTTCAGCGATCACGTTCTCTGAGGTCAGCGTTTCCAAGGAGACGTTTCCAAGGTTCAACTCCTCCTGGCTCGTCAGGCCAAGGAGTTGAAACGTAAGGCTCCCCCACCCCCGTCGTCGGGGGTAAAGAAATCCAAGACAGTTCTCCGGAGGGAATCGTCGTCGAAGGGTGGTGATCCGTCTAGGGTCGCCACTACCAAGAAGACGAAGACACCACCGAGAGTCATAGATGCGACTCCGGTGAGTGTTGCGCCTCTTTTTGTTGATCCAAACCCTAAGTGATTTGATAATGACACTTAGTGAAAAATTATAAGTAGACAATATGTATTAGAGTTTCACTATCTATGATAAGTACTATGTCTCTACAGTACCGCTGATAGGAAACTCATGTTCTTTAAATTAAAGATTCAGCGAAACTGTTCATCAATAAGTCTCTGAGTCTGTTCAGTCTTGTTGATGATCGCTGACAATCTTAGTTGTTTACTTATGATCCCTGAAGACAAGTTTCACAAGATCAAGCTCAAGAACATCTACAAGTCTACTAATGAACTGATGCGGATATCAGCGAAGCCAAAGATTTGTCCACTCAACGTGAAGTTACAAGTAGAAGACTTCAGCGAACGCTGAACTTTATCACTCGCTGATAATGATCTATTCAGCGAACGCTGATCATGAAGTTTACTCTACAAGTTACTTTTGTCTTACCCCCTTGCACGCCTCCGTACGATAATGTCAGAAAGTACATCCCCTTTGTTCAGGATCATACTACCAACTCTGATTCTACACTGTAACATCATGCGGCTACTAAGGTTGTCTACAAAGGCCAAACCATGCAACCAATCAGCTACTGCCACGTGTAAAGTTATACTGTTGTGCATTTAATGCATGCAGTATATAAGAAGAAACCTACTTCAGAAATGAAGTGCTCGGCCATCTTCTTCTTCCTTACTCTTTGTGTTAGAATATTTATCTTTAATATTCTAATCTCCTTTCTTTCTTATTTCTAGTGCAAGAAAGTTAGTGTTCTCATAACTTTTTTAGATTAGGTTTAACCCTTAATCTTGTTCCGCAACAAGTTGTAAATTGTTTGATAAATATCAATAAACAATTTAGAAAAGTAAAATCTGTGTGTTTGTATTCAACCCCCCCCCCCCCCTTCTACAAACTTGTATAACCCTTTCGGGACCAACAAGTGGTATCAGAGCAGATTGTTTAATCTCATAAACAAGATCTTGCTTATACTAATCTTTTCTCTACCTTGCTATTTCTCAAAATGGCTACCAACACAAACACAAGCTATATTGACAATGGTTCTCTTGCAAAACCCCCTAGATTTTCCAGAGATAACTTTAGTCTGTGGAAAAACAGGATGATACTCTTCTTAGAAGGTGTAGACCCTACTATGCCTTACTATCTCAAAAATGGTCCATATATTCCTGTTAGAATTGATCCTGAAGTTCCAGGCACTGCTACTAGAGCTACGATTCCTGAAAGGGTCGTGCCTAAGGAACCTCACAATTGGTCTGAAAAAGATAAGAAGAAAGTGGCTATCCACACCAAAGCTAGATCCATTCTTTCTATGGCTCTTCCTGACGAAGTCTACGATTCCGTCATGAACCTGAAAACCTCCAAAGCCATGTGGGACACAATCTGTGTTCAATATGAAGGTACGTCTGAAGTCAAGGACTCTAGAAAAATCAACCTGGTAAGACAGTACGAAATCTTCATTTGTGGTAAGAATGAAACTCTCTCGGAAGTTCACCAACGCTTTAACTGCTTAATAATAGATCTGAAAACCGTTGGTAAGGAATATTCTAACTTTGGAGTTCTGACAAAGTTCTTAGAATTTTTACCTGAAAGGTGGGACAGTTATTCAATGTATCTCAAGCTATCATAGGATCTAAAATCTATGACTGTTTCTACCTTATATGGCACTATGCTCAATCATGAGCAGACGTGTCATCTTAAGAAGAATTCTGTAAAAGATTCCAAAAGCACACCTATTGCTTTACTCTCAGAGTCACCTTCCACTCAGCGATCTACTATCACTATCACTAAGTTTGAAACTAACTCTGAATGCTCAACAGATGCTGACTCTTCAGATCTTGATGAATCTATGGCTCTCCTATATAATAAGTTCAGGAGATACGCCAAAAAGAAAAATTTCAGAAAGAACCAGCCCCTCGCACACACTGACAAGCCTAGATCATCAACCCCTGTTGATAAGGCTACTGCTACTTGCTATAACTGTGAAAAGATAGGACATTTTGCTAGTGAGTGCAGGTTAAAGAAAGTTTTTAGACCCTCAGCTTTCTCCAAGAAATCCTCTAACCTCAGGGCTAGAGATGACAAGTATCAAAAGCTGAAAGAAATATATGCAAAGCTGAAAGGCTTTAAGAAGAAAGGCAAAGGCCTGATGGCTGACTTTGATTGGGCTGCCTCTGATGAAGAAGAATAATCTGACTCAGAAGATGATGATAAGGCCAATCTCTGTCTCATGGCCAAAATCGAAGAAGAGGAAGAAAATTATGACATTCCCTCTACTTCAACGTCTACTGCCAAGGTATCACCTTCCTTCTTTACCAATATTTCAGATATTGATGAAGCTGATAGTCTTCGTAAAATCGATCTCCTGACTATGAGTTGATATGATGCCATGAATGGCAAAACTGTTGTTGAAAATCAAAACCTCGATGTCGCTAAATAGCTTAAACACTGTCACCTTCAAATAGAAAAGCATTCTAAAATTGAAGAAGATTTAAAAGATCGGGTTCATATAAATCAACTAGTCCAAATCGAACGAGAAGAAGCTATCGCTGCATTGAAAGCTGAAAAAGCTACTGTTGAAGGATGGTGTAAATCCTCAACAACGATCACTGAGATAATAAAGTCTCAGATTCCTCTGAGTGACAAATGTGATATTGGTTACAAAGCTGATACTCAAGTTTGGAATGTTCATGTCCTCTATCCCTGACACATCATCTTCTCAGTGTTCCTCTTCAAAAACTCCCATCCCTGAGGAAATATCTACCTTAACTTCTAAAGGTAAAGAGAAAATTGTTTATCCAAAACCTCAGAAGAGCACTCTCATAACTAAGCTGAAAGCTTCCAACGCTTCAGTGACTTATCCCTCTACTTATAAGAACAAGATCCCTGGATTTATTCAGCGATCTACTCCTAGAATCAAAGTGGATGTTATTGGTAAGAAATCTGAAGAAATGATTGTTCCTCCCATTTCCAATGCCAAAGGTATACTTGGTGCTGGCCCTGCTCATTTAAAATTAATAAAGTATTCAGTCTGAACCGCAGAGGCTCTGTCAAGGGTGACAGAGGTTCTGTGGCTTGGTCCTTTGTGAGCATCCTTTTGTAGATCCTTCTTCGATCCTTTGTTTGCAGTATTCTGTCTTTCTTGGGTCTTGGTGTTCCTTGAATGATTTTGCTCACTTCGGCAGAGCTTCTGTGGAACACCGCAGAGCTTCTGTGGAACTCTTTCATACTTAGCCTATTTTTCAATACTTCTAATATTATGAATATTTGGAGCTAACAGCTTATTTCACCCAAATTCCATCATAACTTCAAGAACAAGAACAAAGATGAGATTTACCTTCAAATTGTTGTTTAATCCTTCAAGATTGATGTTAATCTCCTTAGTATGAACTTAGATTTGATCTCAATTGATAAAAATCGCACCGTAACTTTCACACACAAGTCAGTAGCTGAAATGGGGTGAAAATGGGTCTATAATCGTGTTTTATTGACTAAAACCCGAGTTGGGTCGGGTTTGACCCGACTGGGTACCCATTTTGACCACTAAACACTAAAAATGGCATAACTGTTCGCTCGTAACTCCGTTTTCGATGAGATTTTCGCCTACGCGTTCGTAACGAGATAATGTACAACTTCCAACTAAAATATTTCAGAAAAGACCTATCAATAACAGCAGTTTTACAAATTTGTAACTTAGGTGTTAAGCCTTTCCTTTGCAAACCTATGAAACCCTATATATTTCTTAAGGATTTTGATACAAGTCCTCATTAAAGCTTTATATTATCACATAATGCACCTTATTAAACATATATTAAACATTAATACACATATAAATGCATTTGTTAGGCATATTAAAAAAAACTGGATGTTACAAATAATCCCTATGCTCTCTTCGACTTTCCTGAAAAGAAACAGGTCACACACCTTGATGACGCTGTAAACTATCTCAAGACATGTCCTCTATCGACAGCTCTTACAATTACACCTCCGGCTCATAGGTATCTTCTAGCTCAGTTCTGGTATACTGCCAGAAGAGCTCAGGTGCCCTCAACCAAAGATCCAAAGAAAATGGTTGGTGTCATTCTCTGTGACACCAAACATGGAACCTCCAAGATCTCCCCGTTTCATATCATGCGTGCTCTAAACCTTCCCGGCAGTACCAAAAAAACCGCTTTGCCCCTCTGCCAAACCCCAAATACCCTGCTGATAGGGAAACCCTGATTGCATTCTTTGATGCAATGAATTATGCGTGGGACACAGGGAGAGATAAACTCCCTGGGAAGAAGCTGACGGCCATCAAGAAGTCAAAAATGCCCAACGAGATGAACTTCATCTTTGCTCACTTGATCAGCTGCCTAACAGCGAAAACTGGGTCAACTAACCAAGCATCCCAACCCCAACAGCCCATATGATATGCACTGCTGAAGGGCCTTCACATTGATTGGGCATCAGTCATCTACAACGACATGGCGTTCAGGGTGGACATGGCTGACAGACCAACATGTGTTCCATATCCCAGGTTTGTCAGTGCCCTCTTTCTACATGGACTTGGGAACGAATACCAAAAAATGGGTGACCTGAAACTCTCTCAGGTTGGCTCCAAGGTTCTCGACTTCAAGGCCCTGCCAAACGAGGCACGTCTTACTACTCTCTTATCTCTCCTCAACACCAATTCTTCTACTTACGGCTACTTCAGTGGTAATCCCCACCGCTGATACCCTGGCTGCAACCTCCACTCCTTCTAAGAAAAGGAAACACTCTACTACCTCACTTGATTATAAAAGGATCAAGAAAACCAAGGAGCAACCCTCCAAACCTTCACAGGTTGAAGACTCCACGGCTCACTCTTCTCAAAAGCCGTTGGATAGTTCAGTGGTACGCTCTACCACAGCTGATGAAGCCACCCCTTCTATCCCAACTTCAGCGTCTCTAAACGCTGAGGTTATAAACTTGGAACTAAACCCACCTCCTTCAGCCCCTCTAAGGACTGAAGAAGTAATTCCCAGCGAATCCAACGCTGATCCTCTTTCCCAATCCCTCTTCTCAACCTTCACTCCTCCCACCATTTCTTTGGTCACTCCATCTATTCCTCCCTTCTCCACAATGAAGGTCATTCATATGAGTGACTCATCCGCTGAAGAACTACAGCGGCTGAAGGATCAAAATAAAGGACCTGCGGACACCTCCACACGACAAGGGACTCTGGAAGGTGATATCGAACCTATGAGGAATTCGTCAACCATCCCGCAGGTATACACATAACACCAAACACTCCTCTCTCAAAACCCCTAAGTTCTGAGCTTTCCTCTGTTCACAAGTTATTAACTGTTACAGGTCCTAATTTGGGAGATATCGAAACTCCCTAAAAGATCTGTCAACAAAGGTGGAATCTCTCACCACCACTCTCTCCTCGAACTCTTCAGTGGTTACAAACGCTGGAGAGGAACTCAAGAAGCTGACCACCGAGGTTAAAGGCAAAGCCTCCAGTGCTGATCTGGAGAAAGTGGAAAGTAGGATTGGTCAATTTGCTACTACCCTCACTGAAAACTCCACCGCCAACATCACTCTCTCCACCAACTTTACAACCCTGTCCAATGAAGTCACATCATTGAAGACAGTGGTTGGTGATCTTCAGGGAGAGGTGACTGCTGTAAAGTCTGAGGTGACCTCTGTGAAAACTCTACTGCAATAAATACTTGACCGTCTGAACGCTCCATCTTGCACTCCCTCACACTTTACTCAGACGGATCGAGAGGAACTTCAAAGACTCACTCCTGCTATATCTGGCCTGGAAGACCGATTAGGTATGATTGAAACCTGTGTTGGGATTCCTGGCCTATAAGACAGGGACCCAATGCACACTGATGCTGCTGCTGCTGACATTCCAGTTACCTCCCCCACTCATCATGTGGAAGAGGGGGAGAAGAATGAAGAAAGTCTTCCCCATAATGCTGAGGGGGAGACAACTGAAGCTGCTGTTGCTACAATCGAGAAACCTCAGGGAGTTGAAAACCATGAGGGAACCGAGAAACCTCCCTCTGATTTTGAGGGGGAGCAACTCGAAAAGGATAAGGAAACTGATGTTGTTGCTGATGTAACTGAACCCTACGCTGATGATGAGGAATCTGATGCCGAAGAAGAAGAAGAAGATAAAGAACACGTCGATCTTGAGGACGACGAATCATCATCATCCCCTAAAAACGATGATGATGATGATGATGACGTCGACTTCTTCTTCGTCCAACCCAAAAAGGTCCCTGCTAAAAAAGGGGTCATGATAAGCGAACCATCAGGGGAGGAGACAAAGACAAAGCCTGTAGCGTCTGAAGCTGACAAAGGAAAAAACAAAGGCCTCGCTACAGAAGGCAATATGATGATCTTGCTTCAAAAGTCAGTTTGTCAGGTACAATATCTCTTTTTCCCTTACACTGTATCCCTCCTCTATCCCTTCTCAACCTCAATTCTCCTCTCCATAAAACCTCTATATACTTAAACCCCATTCTTTTCTCTATCTCTTTTCTCCCAAATGAGCTTACTCAAATGATCGGTATGTTTCAACTAGTCCTCTCCCCTGCTTGAGGATCCTGCTGAAGTTCCTCCTACTGCATCAACAATAATACCAGCCACTAGTGCTGAAGAAATAATCCCAGTCTTGGATTTCACTGAGACTGATGAACCTGAAGAACAGCTACTATCTCACACCAAAAGACCTTCCTTAGCTCCTCAAACGCCAAGTGAAGATGACCTGAAGAAGAGATAAGCCATGATCAAACAGCTTGAAGATAAGCAAATCATCCTTCCT
This sequence comes from Saussurea involucrata, assembly GCA_033807775.1. NCBI lineage: Eukaryota > Viridiplantae > Streptophyta > Magnoliopsida > Asterales > Asteraceae > Saussurea > Saussurea involucrata. Next base: position 20,285,329 of record CM066326.1, read on the forward strand.
CGAGAAAAAGTCAATGCTCATAAGTTCAGACTATCAAGAAAGGAATACGCTGAACATCTAAAGGCTGAAAAACAACTTGTTGATCGAAGGAGAGCTGAAGAACAAGATAAAGCCTACGCCATCCAGCTTGTCCAACAATCGGTGAAGGATCCTGATCTGAAGAAAACTCCCATTGATGTCCAACGTCAATTGTGGAAGGACGCCAAGAAGATCATCGAAGAAAAGACCAAGGTATCTGACTCTACCTTGGAATGGTGCAAAGAAAGACTGCACTATCGATATCGGGAAGCCAGAATAAACAAAGTGCATATAAAGGAAAGAATGTCAATAAAAGTTCCAGTTGTCGAGGTCGATTTATTCAGGAAAAATGGTACTCAGGACTCTATCTACGCCTCCTCAATCAAGAAGTACGGTCTCTCTGAGTGGTTGGAAATGCGAATAGCCATTCAGCGATCCCGCTCACAATTCAAAAGCCATGTCGAGAAAATGATCAATCCACAGATCGACTTGGTTTCTTCTGTTGTGGATATTCCTCCTCCTGCTACAGTTTCAAAAAGAAGAAGGCCTACTGGAACGAAGCTGAAAACTCCTTCAGACCCAGGTCCTCCTATAAGAAACGAAACCGGAATCGGCTTCTCACGTGCTGAAGTACTTGGTCCTGAACCTGATCTCTCAACGCTCGACACCTCCCTGCCCCCTGGTGCACGTTTCATCCCTGGAAAAGTCCTAAGCGAACCTTATGGTATCTTCTTTCATGACTACGATAGAGGAGAACACGTTTAACGCGTCTCTGAGCCACCTATCACTCCCATTGAACAGCTCAGGGATCTCGTCTATTGGTGTTAATTCAGAGATGACCTTCTCGGACAATACCTCAAGCCCCTTTACTGAAGCAAAGAATAGATGGGATCTTGGTGAAACGGTCCCTGACTGGATGATTCCTAAGACAAGAACCCTTGATGAACTTCTCATTAAGGAAGAACCTTTCTAGCTGATAGAATTTCCTTATAATTCTTCTATCTTTATCAGCTTATATCTTTTGTACATGTAAATTTATTTGTTGTACTTTTAATTTTACCACTTCCCTTTGTAATCTTTACGAAGTTTAAAGAAAAATTTTAGCGAATGTACTTTACTCCATCAGTACTTAAAAGATCCCAGAAAACAGTAAAAGGGACAAATATTTTACGAGTTCTTTTTATCCTTATGTTTTCATACTTAGCAATTTTCCTTTGTTGCTATGTCATAATCAAATAGGGGGAGATTGTTGATCCAAACCCTCAGTGATTTGATAATGACTCTCTAAGAAACAGTTAGTGAAAAATTATAAGTAGACAATATGTATTAGAGTTTCACTATCGCTGATAAGTACTATGTCTCTATAGTACCGCTGATAGGAAACTCATGTTCTTTAAATTAAAGATTCCGCGAAACTGTTCATCAATAAGTCTCTGAGTCTGTTCAGTCTTGTTGATGATCACTGACAATCTTAGTTGTTTACTTATGATCCCTGAAGACAAGTTTCACGTCAACTATGTTCTACGCTGAAGTCGAAGATCAAGCTAAAGAACAGCGACAAGTCTACTAATGAACTGATGCGGATATCAGCGAAGCCAAAGATTTGTCCACTCAACGTAAAGTTACAAGTAGAAGACTTCAGCGAACGCTGAACTTTATCACTCGCTGATAAAGATCTATTCAGCGAACGCTGATCATGATGTTTCCTCTACAAGTTACTTTTGTCTTACCCCCTTGCACGCCTCCGTACGATAATGTCAGAAAGGACATCCCTTTTGTCCAGGATCATACTACCAACTCTGATTCTACACTGTAACATCATGCGGCTACCAAGGTTGTCTACAAAGGTCAAATCATGCAACCAATCAGCTACTGCCACGTGTAAACTTATACTGTTGTGCATTTAATGCATGCAGTATATAAGAAGAAACCTACTTCAGAAATGAAGTGCTCGGCCATCTTCTTCTTCTTTAGTCTTTGTGTTAGAATATTTATCTTTAATATTCTTACCTCCTTTCTTTCTTATTTCTAGTGCAAGAAACTTAGTGTTCTCATAACTTGTTTAGATTAGGTTTAACACTTAATCTTGTTCCGCAACAAGTTGTAAATTGTTTGATAAATATCATTAAACAATTTAGAAAAGTAAAATATGTGTGTTTGTATTCAACCCCCACCCCTTCTACAAACTTGTATAACCCTTTCGGGACCAACACCTTTGACAAAGGGAAAGGGAAGATGACAGAGGAGTCCACCGGTACCATGACAGTGAATTTCACACTGCCGTCCAACATCATGTTTGGGGAAGACATGGATAGCGACAAAATCTTCTCGGACCTCGAGAAATTCCTCTTGCCGTCCTTTAAGGAGCGACATCAGGAGACTACTGTCGACGAGATGGGGTCGCATGTCGCAGGGCTGACTTTTAAGGTATGTACGACCCATCTGTTTTTTGTATCTTTGTCATTTGTTTTCTAACGTTTGTGTTTAATCGTGCGACTACAGGCGTTCCAGACTTCACTCTGCTTATACGCCCATATAGAGAAGATATGGAGGGTCGTACCTAAAGAAAATATGCGAGGCGCAAGATGAAACTCGCTTGGCACGGGAGCAGGAGAAGTTAGCGATGGTGTAACACCTTAGGCATATCCCACATCGGCCGTGGACAGGAGAGATGCTGGGTATATTAGTAAACCTTGGCCTTACCAGACACAACGCGTTTTGGGGCCACAAGCATGCGGGTTCCTTGGGAACTCTGTGGTTAAGAGTGCTTGGGTGGGAGTAGTACCAGGATGGGTGACCTCCTGGGAAGTCCTTGCGAAGTCCTTGCCAGGTCGCCAAGAACAAAGCCGTGAGCCAGTGGGGCAAAGAGGACAATATTGTGTCGTGGTAAGCGGGGTGTTACAGATGGAAAGGGCCGAGTACCTTTCTGCGAAGCTCGATGAAGCACAGGACTTCTACGAGGCATCGATGAGGGCGAAGGAAGACCTTCAGCGCCATCTAAGGGAGACCCTTGAGAAGTCCTATGCGACTGAGGCAGATTTAGGAGCGACTAAGGGCTCCTTGGCCAAGAGCGAAAAACAGTTCGAGGACCTCAAGTCGCTCGTCGAGGCGAAAGAGGGGGAGATCGCGTCCTTATTTGAGTGAATCCAATCGTTTGAAGCTCTGGCCCATCTGAGGGTCCGAGCGGCGATCATGCGTCGCCATTTACGGGGGTTAAACCTTATGGCCAGAGCCAAAGAGGAGGTCGCCACTTACTTGGAGCAGGTCGGGGACGAGGAAGAACTCGACCAAGAAGACAAGCTCGAAGAAGGGGACCCGTCGGACGCTGAGGTCGCTAGAGCTGGCGACGAGGAGGTCGCTAAGGAGCAGGACCCTCCTCTGCCTTGATTTTTTGTTCTTTTGTTTATTTCTTTTGATGTGGGGCGACTATAATCGGTCGTACCCTTTACTTGTAACTTTTGGATATAAATACAAGTAAATTTTTGTTATACTATCGTGTGCTTTACTTTGTTGTAAATAAACAAAATAAACGAGAGATAACAAGAGCAAGTGTATAAAGCAGTAAGACAAAGGTAAAACTGTACGACTAAGGTACTTGTAACTTTTGAAGTAACCGGGAGTCTGGGCCGAAAATTTTCTAAGTATGAAATTCAAGTCGTAAGACTTTAACTCCAAAACTTAGATAAGGAAGCACTTGCTGTGATTGTAAGATCTATAAGATGAATCATAGGATTCTGCCTATGACGCACGAGTCATAATTCGACGGTCGTGACATAATAGTCATGAAATGTTTAGTCATGGAGACTTTGTTTCTCATGATATAAATCGTAAGACTGGCGTTCGTGCGATCCTGCGAGCCTGCAATGTAAGATTTTGGGGGCGGTCGTTGGTTTGACCAACGACCCTCCGATGCTTAAGTCAGTAATCGTTTATCGAAATAAATCGAAAGTAAAATGTCAAAAGAAATACTTCTTTAAATATACTGCATTCCAGCTACGTGGGATGTTTTGGTCGTTGACGGTTTGAAGCTTGTAAGCACCCTTTCCAACGACCTCGGATATTCGACAAGGTCCTTCCCACTTAGTGGATAACTTACCTGCATTTGGTTCCTTAGTGTTTTGGAATACTCGTCGTAAGACGTAGTCACATTGCTGAAAGATCATGGCTTTAACATTTTTGTTAAAATATCGTTCAACAACCTGTCGCTGAGATGCCATTTTGACCAAAGCAGACTCTCTTAGCTCTTCGAGAGCGTCGAGGTCGTAGATTAAGTCCACCAAATTATGATCGATGGATGTATGTCTAGATGTCGGGAGCTGCACCTCAATAGGTAAGATGGCTTCACAGCCGTAAACCAATGAAAATGGTGTCTATCATGTCGATGTTCGGGGTGTCGTGTGATTAGAACATAGGACCGATGGGAGTTCTTCGACCAATTTTCCCTTTGCGGCCTTGAGTCTCTTCTTGATTGAATTGATAATATCTTTATTTCTCGATTCTACAAGACCGTTGGACTGGGGATAACGTGGGGTTGAGGTTGTAAGTTTGATATTACGATCCTCACAAAACTGTTGCGTACGATCACTTAGAAATTGTGAACCATTATCACATAAGATTTCGGATGGAATTTTGAACCTGCATATAATTTTAGTCTGGAAAAAAGAGATGACCTCTTTGTCCCGAATCTGGCAGTAGGCAGCTGCTTCTATCCGTTTAGAAAAATAATCTGTAAGGACTAACATAAAAACTTTCTGCCCTGGGGCAGGGGGTAATTTTCCAACGTTGTCCATTCCCACCTCATGAATGGCCACGGGACCAAAGACGTATGTAGAGGTTCAGAAGGTTGGTGTATCATACTTGAATGACGTTGATATGCGTCGCAACTTTGGACGTACCTGGTGGCATCTTGCCTTAATGTCGGTCAATAATACCCTTGTCGTGATATACGATTTGCAAGACTATGACCACCAGAGTGGTTGCCACACTCGCCGTCGTGCATTTCTTTTAGAATGCCTTGTACCTGTTCTGGAGTATCGATGCATATTAGGTTTAAGCCTGTCGATGACCGTCGATAAAGTCTACCACCAATGATAAGGTATTTCGAAGCTTTAAATTGAATCTTTCGAGCTTCCATTCTATTTTCAAGTAGCTGATCGTGCATAAGATAGTTCTTGATATCGCACAACCAACTATTTTCCGTGTTAAGAACACAAATCGTGTCAGAGTCCTCGATGGACGAGGTCGCTAGGTGGATCAAAGGAATAGCGTCGAACGACGGCTTATTGAGTGCTGATCCAAGATTTGCTAGTGCATCGGCTTGAGTGTTTTGATCTCTATGTATCTGTTCGATTGAGAACGGATCAAACATCTTTGACTTCTCTTTGGCTATCTTGAGATAGGCGGTCATCTTGGAATCTTTTGCTGTGAATTCCCCATTCATTTGGTTTACGACCAATAGGGAATCGCTTCTGACATGCCATCCGACTGGCCCTAAGTCGATTGAGAACGGATCAAACATCTTTAACTTCTCTTTGGCTATCTTGAGATAGGCGGTCATCTTGGAATCTTTTGATGCGAATTCCCTGTTCATTTGGTTTACGATCAATGGGGAATCGATTCTGACGTGCAGTCCGACTGCCCCCAAGTCGTGAGCCATATTCATGCCCACGATCAGATCTTCGTATCTGCCTCGTTGTTAGTGGCCTTGAAATCACATCGTATGGAGTATACCATCTTGCCCCCCTGTGGGGACTTTAAGACGACACCAAGACCTGCTCCTCTAGAGTTTGAAGATCCGTCGACATGGAGCACCCAGGTCGTGTCACTTATAGTCTCCACAGTATAGGTCTCGATCTGTGTTTCTTTTTCCAGTTCAGGACTGAAATCGGCGACGAAGTCGGCTAGGACATGTGACTTAATTGTCGTACGAGGCTTAAAGTCAATATCGTAGGTGCTGAGGTAGATACTCCATTTCGCTAGTCGTCTTGTTAGCTCGGGCTTTCTCAGGACCGACTTAAGAGGAAAAATTTTATGACAGTAATAGGATGGGATTCAAAGTATTTTCGTAACTTCTTTGCTGATGTAACTAGCGACAAAAGTAACTTTTCCATAGACGTATATCGGGTTTCAGCGTCCAGTAATGACTTACTGACGTAGTAAATCCGTAGCTGTTGTCTGTCGTCCTCTCTAGTCAAGACGACACTTACTGAGTGAGTACTTACGGCGAGATATAGCTGTACGATCTCGTGTTCCTTTGGTTTCGATAGCAAGGGTGGAACAACCATGTATTCTTTCAATCGTTGTAGAGCTTGTTTGTGGTCGTCCATCCAGTCGAAACCTTTGTTCTTTCTCAAGACATTATAGAACAAATGGAATTTATACGACGATCGTGAGATGAAGCGATTTAACGCTGCTACATGACCTGTAAGTCTTTGGACCTCCTTGAAGGTTTTGGGCGACTTGATGTTTATCAAGGCTTTGATTTGATCTGGATTTGCTTATATGCCTAGTCGTGTGACCATGTACCCCAAAATTTTCCCGACGCTGACTCCGAAAGAACATTTCGTATGATTCAGCTTCATCTGATATTGTCGGAGGACGTCGAAGGATTTCTTTAGGTGATCGATATGATCGGTCGCCTGCTTAGACTTGACAAGCATGTCGTGAATGTAGACCTCCATGGTGTTGCCAAGATGTTCTTTGAACATCTTGTTAACCAATTGCTGGTGGGGTGGATCCTGCATTTTTTAATCCGAAAGGCATGACTTTGTAGCAGTTGCCTTTATCTGTCATAAAAGCAGTCTTCTCTTGGTCTTCACATGCGCATCCGTATCTGGTTGTATCCAGAATAAGCATCCATGAACGTTAAAAGTTCATGTCATGCGGTCACGTCGACCATAGCGTCGATGTGGGGTAGTGGGAATGGATCTTTAGGACATGCCTTATTAAGGTCTGTGAAGTCGATACACACTAGCCACTTCCCATTCTTCTTTTGTACGACCACGACGTTGGCTAACCAGTCGGGTTACTTTACTTCTCTGATCTTCCCAGCCTTAAGCAAGTTGTCGACCTCATCGTTGATCACCTTGTTCCGTTCGGGAGCGAATTTTCGACGTTTTTGCTTTACTGGTTAAAATGATGGGTCGACGTTCAACTTATGGGATATGACATCGGGGTCTATGTCGACCATATCTTCGTATGTCCAAGTGAAACAATCAGCATGTTCCTGCAAAAATGAAATTAGCTGGTTCTTAATGGTGGGATCTAACGATGCCACCACAAAGACAATTCGATCAGGCTTGTCCTGGTCCAAGATGACTTCTTCGAGATGATAGTCATCTGGGTATTCAGGGACATCCTGGACGTGTAATTGCTAGATATCCCTTTTCTGGGGTTTCATCGTTGCCTTGTAGCAATCACGTGCGGTCTTCTGTTCACTTTTGATTTCTTGCCCTCCCCATGGCGTAGGGAATTTGATCATCTGGTGATAGGTCAAGGGGACCACTTTTATGTTGTTTATCCACGGTCGACCAATTATAACGTTGTAAGCTGACGAACAGTCGATAACGTTAAACTTAGTTTGTTTGTTGACCCCTTTAGCGTATAGTGGGAGGAAGATCTCCCCTAGAGTGTTGGTAGAATCGCCATTAAATCCAATCAGTGTCGTCGATCGATGAGTGATTTCTGACTTATCGATGCCCATAGCTTTGATCTTGCTCAGGAAAATAATGTTAGCCGAACAGCCTCCGTCGACCAGCACTCTTTTGGTCGAGCAGTTGTCAATAGTAAGCTAGATAATTAATCCGTCGTGATGTTTCTGCCAGTTGTCCTGGAGGTAGTCCTGGTCGAACGTTATCGGCATTGCTTCCAGTTCTAACTCTTGCTTCGGTCGAGACTACCGAGGAATGGGATATTCTCCTGATGATTGACTGGCGTGTGGCTTGGCTGCCGAGTATGTTAAACCACAGACGTCTGATCCACCCGTCACACAATTGACGACTTTTTCATGGACATGGGATGCTGGTCTTACGTTGTCAACTGGCGTAGATTCTTTATCAATCAATCCTTGGAGATGGCCCTTCGGGACGATCCAAGTTACCTCCTTCTGTAAAGCAAGGCAGTTATCTATCGTATGACCTTGGTCACTATGGAAGTCGCACCATTTGGTCTTGTCCGTCTTGTCATCATCCATGTTGCTTTTCTTGGGCCATCGAATAGACGACTGAATGTTTTTTAGAGCTTCGACTAAGTCTTTCGATGTTCCCTTGAATCCGTAAGAGGAGATCTTAGGATATTGAGGAAATCTGGGCGTAGGATTGCTCTTCAAAATTCTCTAGCGAGTACTTTGTAAGATCGACGTACATAGGATATTGAGGAAATCTGGGCGTAGGATTGCTCTTCAAAATTCTCTAGCGGGTACTTTGTAAGATCGACGTACAGCCCCGTAGTGTTGTCGTCTAGACTACGTCACAATTTCGGATGCCGATCATTTATGCGTTGAAGCGGTTAAAGTAACCGCAGAAGGATTCTCCAGAATTTTGGACGACGTAGTATAGGTCGCTGGTCTGCTTCTCCATCTTGCGACTACTGGCGAATTGTTATGAAAGCTGGTTGACCAACTCCACGAAGTTGCTGATGGATTTGGGTTTGAGATTGATCAACAATTGGAGGGCAACACCTGTAAGAGTCTCGCCAAAGATTTTACACATTCACACCTATTGATATTGATGTGGGATTGACGCTGTCCACATCAGCTGTTTATATTGGGCAATGTGCTCCGTTGGATCTCTTATTCTTGAATATTTGGGCGTAAAAGCAGGATGTTGTACTTCTTAGGAACGTCAACATTCGCTATCTTGTCGACGAAATGAGACGTTTGGAATCCTGTGAGGGGTTCGACGTCAACAAGGATGGCGGCACCAGGTAACTTTGAAAGTAGTGACAACATCTTTTCGTTCTAATCCTCCAGTAACCTGACTCGTTGGGCGACGGGGTAGTTAGGATCGGGGACCGCACCTGTCGGGGGAATGACTCTTGAGTCTTGAGCTGTCATGCCGACTGACGTATGAAAGCCAATTCCGTACGTTAAAGGGGAAGTTCATAGGGATTGTCATGGTAGGTTGCGAGATTGTTGGGATATGATATGGTATGGCTCCATTGTACAGTGGTGGCGGCCTCAAATGCTGCGGAGGAAATTGTCCGAAGGGAGGATTGTTGACAAATGGCCTTGGACCTGCCTGGAATGGTGGCCTTACGAAAGGTGCACCTGTAGGTCGGGGACCGTTCTGAGGTCCAAAGGAATTGCCAATCGTTGGATTCCTCAGGGAAGCAATTTCTGCAGTTGCCTTTTGGTTCTGCTCGTTTAGAGCTTGGATCTGACTCCAGGATGCGTTCAATTCTGCGTGAAGTTGAGACATAAGATCTTGGTAATTTGCCATTTTCCTGGAAACAACAAAAACTTCACAAGATCGTTAGAGCGATGTATGTTTGGCTTGAGATTTTCTCTAGATGGGGCCCCACGGTAGGCGCCAAACTGTTAATGCCAAAAATCACCCAAAGCATAACTTAAGGTTGATGTGGAGCTTTTAACAACTAAAGAAAGGGATCTCAAGATAAACAACACAATCGCGAAAAAGTAAATAAGACAAGAGAATTGGTGACGCGGAAAACCCAAACGAGGGAAAAACCGCGGTCGACTTGTGAGAGTCGACGGTGCACTATGATCGCCAAACAGGGGCGAAAGTCCTTTAGTAACAAGTGTTTTATGTACAACAGATTACAAATAAGAGTAAAAAAAACTTAATCGTAAGATAAAGTTGTGTATCGTGCGTAAATCGTGCGAAATAAGCTATTGTCGTACGAATCGAACTGCTGTCGTGCGATACTTCCGTAAGCATTGAGTGTTCGAATGTTGTTGTATTGCGTAGAAATGTAGAAGAGTTGAGTTTTGATGTCAAATATCAGATGTCAGATAGATGCTTGATAGATCAATGGATTACCCTGTTGAAATGTGAGCATGCCTTTATATAGCTTTTGCCAGCATTAAATGTGTCTTGATGACTTGTTTGTATCCGTCGTCGGGTCTTTAATTGCCATTAAGAGCTCGTCCGTTACTGGCCATTGTACCACGATTGCTCGTGGACCTGCATTAATGGAACAAAGAAAACGGATGTTGACTGTTAACGGTTAGTATAATTATACGACCTTCTTGAGTCTCGGACGTCGGTCGTATGGAACTTACGAACATCATGAAAGTGTACGACCAAATGTTCGAGTGTAAATATTTTGCAAGACCTTATCTTAATACAAGAGTGGTTTTACATAAATGTCACATGTGTTTTTTTATCGTCGGTCGTGAGTTGTGGATTTTTACCCAAACAGCGCCCACCATGGGGCCCCATCTAGAGAAAATCTCAGACCAAACATACATCGTTCTAACATTCTTGTGAAGTTTGTTGTTTCCAGGAAAATGGTAGCTCACCAAGATCCAATCGCCCAGTTACGTATGGAATTGAATGCTGCACGAAGCCAGATCAATGCCTTAGGTGAACAGAACCGAAAGGCAGCCAAAGAAATTGCTTCCCTGTGGACGCAACCCCTCCGGACCTTAGAACGGTCCACGACCTCCTTTTGGTGCGCCTTTCGTAAGACCACCACTCCCGACAGGTCTAAGGCCATTTGTCAGCGTTCCTGTCTCAGAGCAGTTTCCCCTGCAGCATTTAAGGCCGCCCCTGTTGTACAACGGAGCCATGCCTTACCACATCCCGACGATCCCTCAGCCGACAATGACAATTCCCATGAACTTCCCCCTCAACGGAGAATCCAGTGATTCATCGTACATGAATGGTTTCCATACGACGGTCGAGATGACATCTCAGGATTTGCGAGTTATCCCTCCAACTGCTGCATTGCTTAATTCAGACGACCGAATCGCTCGACAATTGAGTCTTCTGGAAAAGCAAAATGAAAAGATGTTTTCTCTGCTCTCAAAGTTGCCTGGTGCTGCTGTCACCGTTGATGTCAAGCCCCACTCAGGATTCCAAGCATCACCTTTCATCGACGAGATTGCAACTGTCGACGTCCGAAAAAAATACAATATTCCTACTTTTACGCCCAAATATTCAAGAATAACTGACCGACAGAGCACATCTCCCAGTATAAGCAATTGATGTGGACCGTGTCGATCCCACATCAATACTAGGAAGTATGCATGTGCAAAAGTTTTGGTGCGACCCTTACAGGGGCTGCTCTCCAATGGATGGTCAACCTCAAACCTAAGTGTATCGGCAACTTTGTGGAGTTGGTCAAACAGTTTTGACAACAATTCGCTAGCAGTCGCATGATGGAGAAGCAGACCAGCGACCTGTACTACGTCACCCAAAAAGCTGGAGAATCCATCCGCAGTTACTTCCATCGTTTCAATGCAGAAATGATCAGTATCCGAAACTGCGATGTCAAAAACGCGATCGAGGCCTACAAGCGAGGTCTCGACGAAGACAGCTCAGGATTGTACGTCGACTTTACAAAGTATCCACCAGAGAACTTTGAAGACGTCCGACCTAGGACGCTGGCGTACACGAGAGTAGAAGACGATGTGGCTTTTCGTCGTATGCATTCAAACGACAAAAAATCATTAGGGGTAAAGAAACCTGATTTCAAACCCCATGCAAACGTCAAAGCAGAGCCCTCGCGCCAGATATCAAACGTTCGGTTCGAAAAGAAAAAGAGCAATCCTACGAAGAAATTTCCTCGGTATCCTAAAATTTGTTCTAATGGATTCAAGGGAACTTCAAAAGACTTGGTCGAGGCTCTCAAGAATGTACAGTCGACAATCCGATGACCCAAAAAGAGCGACAAAGATGATGCCAAGAAACTCAAGACCAAATGGTGCGACTTCCATAGCGACCATGGTCATACAACAGATGATTGCATAACAATGCAGAAAGAGATGGCTTGGCTCGTTCCCAAGGGTCACCTCCATAGATTGATCGACAAAGAATCAACGCCTATCGATAACACGTGACCAGCATCCCCTGTCCATGCGAAAGTTGTTAACTGTGTGAAAGGAGGATCAGACGTATGTGGCTTAACCTATTCGGCAGCCAAAAAGCACGCCAGTCAAGTATCGGACGAGTATCCCATCCCTCGGTCGTCCCGACTGAAGCAAGAATTGGAACTGGAGGCAATGCCCATCACGTTTGACCAAGACAACCTCCAAGACGGCTGACAGAAAAATCACGACGGATTGATTATCCAGCTTACCTTCGGGAATTGCTCGACCAAAAAAGTCTTGATCCATGGAGGAAGTTCAGCTAATATCATTTTTTTGAACACTATCAAAGCAATGGGTATCTATAAATCAGAGATAGTTCATCGTTCGACAATTCTGGTAGGATTTAACGAAGATTCGACAAACAAGCAGATGAAGTTTAATGTCAGGCGAAGTTTAATGTCATCGATTGTTCTTCAGCTTATAACATCATCCTTGGTCAGCCATGGATCCACGACATGAAGGCAGTCCCCTCAACCTATCACCAGACAATCAAGTTCCCGACAACGTGGGGAGTGCATGAAATCAAAAGTGAGAAAAAGACCGCTCGTGATTGCTACAAGGCGACGTTGAAGCCTCGGAAGAAATACATCTAGCAATTACAGACCCAGGATGTCCCTGAGTCTATCGATGACTATCGATTGGAGGAAGTTATCTTAGACCAGGATAGGCCTGATCGAGTCGTCCTAGTGGGGGCATCACTAGATCCCGTCATAAAGGAAAAACTAATCTCCTTTTTACACGAGCAAGACGACTGCCTCGCTTGGACGCACGAAGACATGGTCGGCATAAATCCCGACATCATTTCTCACAAATTGAACGTCGATCCATCGGTCAAGCCTATAAAGAAATAATGTCATAAGTTCGCTCCTTAGAGAAACAAGGTAATCAATAATGAGGTCGACAATTTGCTCAAGACCGGAAAAATCAGAGAAGTAAAGTACCCCGACTGGTTAGCCAACGTCGTGGTCGTGCAAAAGAAAAACAGGAAGTGGCGAGTGTGCATCGATTTCACATACCTCAACAAGGCATGTCCTAAAGATCCATTCCTACTAGGGGTGTAAATAGGTCGGGTTGGGTTGGGTTCGGATTCAACCCATTTATTAATTGGATTGGAAATCTCAACCAAACCCAACCTGTTTAAGTAAATGGGTTAAGATTTTCAACCCAACCCAACCTGGTACTTAAATGGGTTGGTAGCGAGTTGACCTGTTTTTAATTTTCTCAACCCAACCTGTTTAATAAATGGGTTGAACCTGGGTTGACCCATTTAATTTTAAAACTTTAAATAAAATACAAAAGGACAAAAACATGATTCCATGATAAATACATAAGTCACAACCACAAAACCAAATAAATTGTTCAAAGTTTCAATAAAACACAACCATAGAGTGATATAAATTGTTCAAAGTTTCAATAACACAACCATAAAGTCAAAAAAATAAGTTTCTAGGCCTGGCGTCACTCTCTTGGCTGGAACTGGAAGGAAGTGTCGGTTAGGGTTTAGAGAATTTAGAGTTTGAAAGTTTGAACAATGGAATATTGAATTGAAAAGACCAATGAAGTTCTGTTTAGACTTTAGTGGAATCATATTTAGTTTTTTTATTAACTTTTTAATTATTAATTATAATTAAATAATGATAATAAATTAAAAACAAGCCATAAATGGGTTACAAACAGGTTGTAAATGGGTTGAAAGCAGGCTGTAAATAGGTTACAAACAGGTTGTAAATGGGTTGAAATTAGGTTGAAAATAGGTCGAAAATTTCAACCCAACCCAACCTATTTATTAATTGGGTTAGGCGTGTTGATCCATTTAACTTAAATGGGTTGAAAATCTCAACCCAACCTGCTACTATTGGGTTGGGTTCGGGTTGGGTTGGCGGGTTGGGTCACTTTTTGCCACCCCTAATTCCCACTACCACATATCGACGCTATGGTCGAAGCGACTTCAGGACATGAACTTTTGACGTTTATGGATGCTTACTCAGGGTATAACCAGATAAGGGCATCTACTGTTATAAGGTCATGCCTTTTGGTCTGAAAACGCGGGATCAACGTATCAAAGATTGGTCAATAAGATGTTCAAAGAACACCTTGGCGACACGATGGAAGTCTACATCGATGACATTCTCGTCAAGTCAAAACAAGCGACCAATCACATTGACCATCTGAAGAAATCTTTCGACGTCCTCCGGGAATATCAAATGAAGTCAAGTCCCAAGAAATATTCTTTTGGAGTTAGTGCCGGGAAATTTCTGGGATATATGGTCATGCAACGAGGGATAGAGGCTAATCATGATCAAATTAAAGCTCTTGTCGATATCAATCACCCAGAAACTTCAAAGAAGTCCAACGACTCACAGGTCGTGTGGCAGCGCTGAACCGGTTTATATCTCGATCGTCAGACAAATGTCTTCTATTCTACAACGTCTTAAGAAAAAATAGGGGTTTTGATTGGACGGAGGACCATGAACAGGTGCTACAAAAGTTGAAAGTGTACATGGTGGTTCCATCCCGGCTATCGAAATCGGAAGACAATGAGATCTTACTACTGTATCTCGCCGTAAGTCCTCACTCCTTAAGTGTCGTCTTAACTAGGGAAGACGGCAAGCAACAACTCCCGATTTACTACGTTAGTAAATCTCTGCTAGACGCCGAGACGCGGTATACGTGTATGGAAAAGTTACTGCTATCACTAGTCACATATGCCAAGAAGTTATGACACTACTTCGAGTCTTATCCTATCACCGTCGTAACTAACTTCCCTCTCAAGTATGTCTTGAAAAAACCTGAATTGACAGGATGATTGGCAAAATGGAGCATTTACCTCATCAACTATAACATCGATTTTAAGCCTTGAACGGCGATTAAATCGCAAGTCCTAGCTGACTTTGTTGTTGATTTCTGTCCTGAACTAGAAAAAGATGTGCAAGGCGAAGCCTACACTTTGGCGACTACATACGACACGACCAGGACACTCCACGTCGATGGTTCTTCAAACACCAGAGGAGCAGGGCTTGGCGTCGTCTTAAAGCCGCCATAGGGGGGAAAAATGGTGTATTCCATGCGATGCGATTTCAAAGCTACCAACAACGAAGCATAGTACGAAGCCCCGATGGTAGGCATTAGCATGGACCACGACTTGGGGGCAACTGGACTTCACATCAGAAGGGATTCCTTATGGATCGTAATTCAAATAAACGGGGAATTCGCGGCAAAAGACTCTAAGATGACAGATTATCTCAAAATAGCCAAAGAAAAATAAAAAATGTTTGATCCATTCTCGATCGAGCAAATCCCCAGAGATCAAAACACTCAGGCCGATGCGCTAGCAAATCTCGGATCAATACTCAATAAGCCGTCGTTCGGGATTGTCGATGCATCTTAGGTTTAGACCCGTCGACGAGCGTCGATAGAGTTTATCGCCAATGATTATATACTTTGAAGCTTTAAATAGAACCTTGCGAGCTTCCATTCGATCTTCAGGTAGTTGGTCGTGCATAAGGTAATTTTTTATGTCAGTCGACCAACTGTCTTCCGTGCTAAGAGAACAAATTTCTTTAGAGTCTTCAATGGACGAGGTCGCTAGATGGATAATGGGAATAGCGTCGAACGACGGATTATTGAGTGCTGACCCAAGGTTAGCTAGTGCGTCCGCCTGAGTGTTTTGATCTCTGGGAATTCGTTCGATTGAGAATGGATCAAACATTTTGGACTTGTCTTTGGCTAATTTGAGGTAGGCCATCATTTTGGAATCTTTGGCTGAAAATTCCCCGCTCATTTGGTTTACAACCAGTAGGGAATCGCTTCTGACGTGGATCACGAATGCCCCCAAGTTGCGAGCCATATCCATGCCCACGATCAGGGCTTCGTACTCCGCCTCGTTGTTGGTAGCCTTGTAATTGCATCGTATAGAGTACACCATCTTGCCCCCTTGTGGGGACTTTAAAACGACACCAAGGCCTGCTTCTCTAGAGTTCGAGGAACCGTCGACATGGAGTACCCAGGTCGTGTCGCTTATAGTCGCCACAGTAGAAACTTCGGTCTGTGCCTCGTTTTCCAGTTTAGGACTGAAGTCAGCGACGAAATCCGCCAAGACCTGCGATTGTATTGCTGTACAGGGTTTAAAGTCGATGTCGTAGCTATTGAGGTATGTACTCCATTTTGCTAGTCGTCCTGATAGCTCGGGCTTCCTTAGGATCGATTTAAGAGGAAAGCTCGTCACGACCGTAATGGGATGGGATTCAAAGTAGTGTCGTAACTTTTTTTCCACTGTTACTAGTGACAAAAGTAATTTCCCCATGGACGTATATCGGGTTTCTGCGTCCAGTAAAGACTTACTGATGTAATAAATCGGCAGTTGCTGCCTGTCGTCCTCTCTAGTTAAGACGGCACTTACAGAGTGAGGACTTACAGCGAGGTACAGTTGTAGGACCTCGCGTTCTTCTGGTTTTGAATGTAATGGCGGGATGGCCATATATTCTTTCAGCCATTGTAATGCTTTCTCGTGATCGCCCATCCAATCGAAGCCCTTGTTCTTTCTCAAGACATTATAGAATTGACGGCATTTATCCGACGATCGTGAGATAAAGCGATTTAGGGAGGCTACACGACCCGTGAGTCGTTGGACCTCCTTAAAGTTTCTGGGCGACTTGATGTTTATCAAGGCCTTGATTTGATCTGGGTTGGCCTCTATGCCACGTCGTATGACCAAATAGCCTAGGAATTTCCCTGCGCTTACCCCAAAGGAGCATTTCGTAGGATTCAATTCATCTGATATTTTCGCAGGATGACGAAGGATTCTTTCAGATGAGTGATATGATCGGACGCCTGCTTGGACTTGACAAGCATGTCGTCAATGTAGACCTCCATGGTGTCGCCAAGATGTTCTTTGAACATCTTGTTAACCAATCGTTGGTATGTCGATCCCGCATTCTTCAGACCAAAAGGCATGACTTTGTAGGAATAAATGCCTTTGTCTGTCATGAAGGCAGTCTTCTCTTGGTCTCTGTTGTGCATCAATATTTGATTGTACCCAGAATAGGCGTCCATGAACGTCAGGAGTTCATGTCATGCGGTCGCGTCGACCATGGCGTCGATGTGAGGTAACGGGAACGGGTCTTTAGGACATGCCTTATTAAGGTTCCTGAAGTCGATGCAGACTCACCATTTCCCATTCTTCTTTTGCACGACCACGACATTAGCTAGCCAGTCGGGGTATTTTACTTCTCTGATCTTCCCGGTCTTGAGCTAATTATCGACCTCATCGTTGATTACTTTGTTTCGCTCAGGAGCAAACTTTCGGCGCTTTTGCATTACTTGTTTTAAAGATGGGTCGATGTTCAGAGAGTTGTGGGAGATAACATTGGGGTCTATATACACCATGTCCACGTGCGTCCAAGCGAAACAGTCAGCATATTCCTGCAAAACGGAGATCAGTTGACTTTTTATGGCAGGGTCCAATGATGCCCCCATGAAGACAATTTGATCAGGCTTGCTCTGACCCAAGATGACTTCTTCCAGACTATAGTCATTGGAAGATTCAGGGGTGTCCTGGATCTGAAGCTGCTGGGCCGCAGGATCTGATTGGGCTGCCATCACCCTGGAATCAACAAAAAATTCACAAAATCGTTAGAGCGATATATGTGTTGGCTTGAGATTTTCTCTAGATGGGGTCCCACGGATGGCACCAAACTGTTAATGCCAAAAATCGCACAGAAGTACAACTTAAGGTTAGTGTGGACTTTTAACAACTAAAGAAGCGTATCTCAATACCAAGCAAGACAATCGCGGGAAAAAGTAAATAAGACGAGAGATTTGGTGACGTGGAAAACCCCAAAACAAGGGAAAAACTGCGGTCGACTTGTAAGAGTCGACGGTGCACTATAGTCGCCAAACAGGGGCGAAAGTCCTTTTGTAACAGGTGATTTGTGTACAACAGATTACAAATAGATGTAACAATAAACTTAGTCGTGTGCAAATGACGTGTGTCGTGCGTAAATCGTGCGAAAAAGTATGATTGTCGTGCGGTTTGAATTGCTGTCGTGCGAAGATGCTTCTTCAATATTTGTTCGAATGCCTTGTAAATCACCGTGTTTTGATGTAGAATTGCTTAGAAATTAGATGGAACAGATTGGAATAACTTGGAGTTGATTCAGAACAGATTGGAAAACAGATGCCTTTTTCGGTTGCAGCACAGGCTCTTTTATAGCTTCCGCTAGCCATTAATGGTGCCTTTATGGCGCACTTCGTAACCGTTGTCGGGCTTTGAATGCCATTGATGAGCTGATCGTTACTGTCCGTTTGCACCATGAATGCTATTAGACCTGCATTAATGAAAAAAAGAAAACGAGTTTGACTGTTAACGGTTAGTATAATCGTACGACCGTCTTATGTCTCATACCTCGGTCGTACGGAACGTGCGACCAACATAATTACATACGACCGATACGTCTGTGAACAACTCATAAGTCCGTATCTTAGTGCAAGGGTGGTCTTACGGAAACGTTATATGAGTTTTCTAGCGTCGATCGTGAGGTGTGATTTTTTACCCAAACATACTATTCGTGCTATTTTCATTTATTTTGTTTATCTACAACAAAGTAAATGTATGACAACAGTTCTCATTTGACAAAAAAGGTACTTGTATTAATGCAAAAACATTACACGGGCACGACCACCAACGGTCGCCCCCAAAAAGAAGTACATAAAATACAAAAACCAAGGAAGCCTACTCAGGACCCTAGGCGACCCCCGCGTCGTCACTCTCCGCATCTTTTTTTGCACCTTCAGCCTCTGCGGAATCACCGTCGTCAATCTTATCCTCTTGATCGAGATCCTCCTCGGTCCCGATGTCCTCAAGATAAGACGCAACTTCGGCTTCAGCACAAGCCATGGGATCCTTCCCTTGCAGTTGACGACGCATGAGCGCTTCCCTGACACTCATATGGGTAAGCGCCTCGAAGGAAATGAGCTTCTCCTCAAGGGCCACCATCTTGGCCTCCACAGCTTTAACCGACGACCGAAGTTCTCGCACCTGTTTTTCGCGCGCAACAAGAAAAACTTTGGTTGCCGTAACCTCTGCCTCATAAGCAGAGGCCCTCTCCAAGGCCTCCTTCAGATGATTCTGAAGCTCTTCCGTTTCCCAAGACAAGGTCTCCAGGTGACTTCGGAGATTGTCCAGCTTTACGGAGAGAGACTCCGCCTCGGCTTTTGCCGCCCATTCCCCCTCCTGAGCTGAACGCTCCTCCTCTTGCGCCCATTGCCATTCCTCAACGGCGGAAGTACTAGACTCCTGGATCTTTTCCATCTGGCTGAAAGGGCAAAGAGACACCTGGAATGCCTGTAGTCGCACGATCAAAAAAAGTTAAAAGAACTTATAACACAAAAACTTACAATAGATTAACAAAAGACAAAACTTACCCGGATAGAAAATCATGCGACGTGAGACCCAGTCTCTTTCACAGGAACACCCCAATAGCGTTCGACGAAGAACGACAGAAGAAACTTTCCCAAATCGAGGAAAATATTCGCCTTATTAAGGACGTCGTCTACCAGGAAGTTAGACGGTAACAAAAAGTGAACCATCGTAACTCCAGGAATCTCCTAGACCTGAGGGCCTTTCCCCTAATCTCCAGGAAGGGACGACTAGGCCTGAGCCACCTTAGGCAACTCGGGAGGCGCTGATGTCGCCCCCATTACACTCGAATATGTCTTCGCCTTCTCAAGAGTGGTCACCCGTGCAGGATCACCACCCGTCGACACGGTTCCTTCCGAGGGATCGCCCTCGATCTCTTCAGCATGTCCGACTCAGAAACTGGAGGATCCTTCCTCTTCAGTTTATTGGCCCTTCGATCCAAAGCCAATTGGGTCTCCTTTTTGGAATTTCTAGAAACATATTTCATTTCTGGACCACCTGAGTAAAAGCAAGAAAGAACGTCAAGATTGTCATACGATTAAAAGAACTTACAACCTATGAACTTACTTGTCGACGTCTCCTCCTCTCTCTGTCTTTTTTCCTCTTCTTTTACGATCGAAGCTCTGGATGCTTCGATGGTGGTAGCTTCCTCATCGGGGATCACTTCGGACGTCGCACGACTCGAAGAAAAATATCTTCTTCGATGCTGTAGGAGAGAACCTCTGCAATATTCACCTCGGTATCAGGGAAGGGTTTAACCTCAGAAAAGTCGATAGCTGAAACAAACGACAGAAATCAAAAACGATAAAGTAAAAATAATACGTACGACGAAGCTAGAGCTATATACCATCGGTCTTCCACCTGGCTACGACCCAAGAGGTATCGTCCAGAAGGTCGAGTGATTGCACTCGACCAAGAACGTATATGGCATTCCACCCACGATCATTGACTTGGGTGTTCTGAACCAAAGTACGTTTGCCCCTGGACTTTCACTTGATATACCGATGATAATTATCCACCTTTACTTGATATGCCGCAAGGAGGTCGTTCACAGTAAACAGTACCTACCAATCGGCTGTGATCTGGTCGATCACTTGAATAATTTGCCAGAACTGAGGCATAACTTGGCCAGGGGACAAGTCAAACATGCTTAGGAAAGACCTGGCAAGAGGGGAAAATGTAATAACCAGGTATGTTATTGGTTTATTTAAAAGTGTTACCTTAATTTAATATTATGGAGTTAGAAGTTAAGGGGTAAGTTTTGCCAAATAGGATAAGTTTGAGGTTTATTTGGTCTTCTTACAAAACCACACACCACCGCCACTAACACATCAACTAGAGAATGATGTCTTCAATATTAGCCAAAACTAAAATATCCTAAGTAAGTGTGTGTGTGTGTGTGTGTGTGTGTGTGTGTGTGTGTGTGTGTTCGGGTTAGAGAGAGAGGAGATAAAAGGAGAATCGAAAGAAGAAGAAGAAGGCAAGATTCAGCTGGGTATTTTGGGATTCACAGCAAGAAAACAAAGGTATTAATCCTTACTTTTATGTGTAATAGATTTTATATGAGTTTTAGAAGTGGGTTTTGATGATTTAGGGATGTTTTGGAAAATCTGAGCATATGGTTAGGTTATGTTAATAGTCTTAAACATATCTGCATAATTACAGTAACATGCATAGCTTAAAAGTGTAGATTTTTGGGTTAAGTATGAACTAGTTGACTGAGACATTCATTGAAGTCGCAACAGTGGGTTGCGACATGGTTGAATGTTATGATCTTCATGAATGTCGCAACCTTGAGTTGCGACTTGCTCGTGAATTCGCAACAGTGGGTTGCGACTTGGTGCTATGTCGCAACAGTTGGTTACGACTTAGGGGGGGGGGGAGTTGCAGCAGTTGGTTGCGACATGAGGGAGATGTCTCAATAGTTGATTGCGACTTGGTACTGTGTTGCAGTAGTTGGTTGTGACTTGGTGTAGTGTATTGCGACATAGAGTATTTCCATGGTTGATTGCGACTTGAATCGAGGATTTCAGGATTTTAGAGATTTTAGTTTTAAAAGAAATATTTGTATTTATGTGGTACAGATTCCGTGGAACAAGACTGAAGAAATTGGAGTGATTGGTAATAGCGTGAGAGGATCTTGGAAATAAACGAACCAAGTGAGTTTTTATCTAAAATGTTTTCAAATGGAATACATATATGTGAATGAGTGTAATAATGTGCATATGGTATTTATATGAATATTACACTTCATGGGTGCTAGTTGGCCGGGCTTAGGACCGGTGAAAGTTGGCTGTATAAAGGGACAGCGGTGTTGGCTGTATTTAGTACAGCGGTGTAAATTAATTAATTGGCATGCTACCAATTAACATGGCCAAGAGAAAGAGAAAGAGAAAGAGATGAAAAGATACATGATGCACGAGTCATATTTGGTATTTTTTTTTATGTGCATTATGTGTATTGAATGTTTGTAAAAGATGAGTTTGAACTAACGAGGATTTTCTCACTAGACCTCAAGGTCTAACCCTCATTTTTGTTTTAAAATATGTATTCCAGGTCAAGGAGCAAATAAGGGACAGTGATAGGATACATCATGTTTAGCTTTTTGGAAGATATATGATGATGAAGACTAGAGATGTATTTTGCATATGTTATGATATTTTGTACTTCATTTTAAAAGAAAAAGTTTGTAGTTGAAAGACCTATTTGGTTATGTTGGTTCCCTCTTTTGTTTAAACAAGATTATCAGATCTATTAGTTCAAGTTTGAGTTTGATGTGGAAGCGTATTTGAATAACTAACAGATATGTTTGATAGATATAGAACACAATATAAATAAACAGTGAATAGGAAATAATATCTCAAAGTTTACTGAATATATATATATATTAAAACCAAATTCAAGAACAGTGGGTAAGCAAAGCTTTAAAACAGATATGACTCTCAAGGTGTTTAAGCTGTGTGTTCTTGTGATGTTTTTCTCTCAAAGTGTTCGATTGATCGATCGATGGATTGATTAATATATATTTGAAGAACTCAACATGAGTCTTCCTTATATACTACTCTAAGGGGACCATAAAGCATATGCTACTATTCACAAAGGACGGTATGAATAGTTGGACGGATGGCATGAACAGTTGGACGTGCTGTATTGCATTTAATGCAGCAGACGTCTATTATGTACTAAGCCCTATTGAATCCAACCAGAGTTTGACACGTTGCAGTTGGACAGGGCATGCTACCATGCAAGTTGATGAACAGGTCCTGTAACAGTAGCAAGATATTATAAATATCTCAAGTCTTTGTTGAAGACCGCAGAGGCTCTGTGAAGTACCACAGAGGTTCTGCGGTTTGGTCCTTAGAAGAGCAGTCTTCACCCGATTCCGAGTCTTTGGTCTTCTTTGCGCGTATGACAGAGCTTCTGTAGGGCGCCTCTTTAGCTTCTGTAGCTTCTTGACCTTGATCTCTCGGTAAGTTCGGCAGAGCCTCTGTAAGAGGCTTTCTTCACTTAGCCTATTTTTCACTACTTCTAAATACTTCTATGATTAGGAAGATTGAAGCTAACAATCTCCCCCTAAGTAGTGAAAAATAAAAAATTTAACTTGAGTTTAGTTAGGCTAAGTTAGATAAGACAGAGGTTAAACAATACCTCGAAAGTTCTTTCATTCAGAAATATGCCAGAGGCATTTTACATTTGAGTATAATGAAAGATAAACTTTTGGCTTGGTTTGTAGAGATTTAAGGTTTGAGAATCAGATTTTGGCATCTTTGAAATCGTTGAAGCTTCTGTTGTCTCTTCCGATTCTTCTGATCTCTTTGTAGAAACTGATGCAGAGTTCTCTTAGGCGAATTGTGGCATCAATCTCTCGGATGAAAGTATCTGCAGCATCTCTATCCATTTTCTCTGTACCTCTGTATTTTACAAGGCTTGCTCTGAACTTGTTCAGAGTACTAGTTGCGTACTTCTGACAATCCATGCACACAAATAGTTTGATTTCGCCTTGTGGGTTTTGAAATACTAACCCGAATCTTGGTTCTGTAATGATAGAGTTGGGCACGGCGTCGGGTGGGCAGCGATCTTCTGGTGGTCGTAAATTTAGATGTTTGAGACCAAGATCCTTTCCCAGTTGAAAATCTATCATACTGAAGATCAGAAGCTTTTCCCTCGTTGCTTTTCTTAACACTTGATAGGCTTTGGTGTTTGCCTCTGTGTTGTAGTTGTCCTTTGTCCAATGCAGAAGGTCAGGTAGATCATAAGGATTGATATTTCTTAGGTCAGCATCAGCGAAGGTGGTTTCTGAATTGTCTTCTCTTCTGACTTTGTAAAGATTGTACCTGACCCTTGGATAGGTTCTTGTAAAGGAGAACTTGCAGAAGATTACTTTTTTGATCTTGTGGATTGAGAAGACATCTGCTTTGGTTCTTGGCTTTGTCCTTGTGAAGATGTTCTCAAATTCTTCTCTGATCCTTGAATTTGTCACATGATCTGTTGGATGATTGGTCTGAAAGGTTTGTTTATAGAGGTATTTGTATACCACTTCTTCCATCTCTTCATGTGTTGGACCAGGTTGTGGTACTTGTCTTCTGAGACTCTCCATCTGTTGAACAACTTCTGCAGCTCTGCCAGTAAGTGGAATGTCTGATAGGGGCTTTAATTCATATGCCCAATCAACTTCTTCAGGCTTTGGAGTTTGGAAGGCATCAAAGGCGCTCTTCATCAATTTCTCTGTAGGCTTGGGCAATGATTTCTTTTTCTTTGGCTCTTCTATTAGTATTGCTTTGCCCTTGTCTTTGGCTTTTGGAGGTGCAGAACCTGTTTCTTCTGTAGGTTTGGAGGTTGGTGCTTCTGTTGGCTTGATGGTTGCCTCTGTAGGTTTTGACATTTGTGATTTAGAGGACTTTTGTGGCGATGGTTCTGTTGGCTTGAGTTGCTCTGTAACCCCTGTTGGAGGTTCTTTGGTGACTTCTTCTGTGAGCTCTATTTCTGTTGGTGAAGATTGGACATCGAATCTTCTTGCCATTTTGAAAGCTAATGTGAACCTGTGCCTTTCTTCTTCTCTCTGCGACATTCGATCAGTCATTGTATTGTGCATCTTTCTCAGAATATCAGAAGTAGAGGTCGCAGAGGCCGTTGCTCTTATTGGTTTGGTGGCAATCGACTTTCTTCTTGGTATTGTTTGGGGTTTTTCTGTTGATTTTGTTGAAGGACTCTTTTCCAAGTTGATTACCACAGGGGTGGTTGTTGCCTCTGTGGTATGCTGATCAGCTTCTGGAATATTGGTTTCTTCAGGACTTGATTCCACAGAGATGGGTGTTGTCTCTGTGGTCTGTTGATTTTGTTGTTGATCTTGGGTTTGTTCTGGAGGGGCTTGACTGATTGGTTATGCTGCGATTGGCGGAGTTTGTATTCCTCTGGTCGTAGCTTTTTTCCTTATATTCTCCCCCTCAGGATTATCTGATGGACCAGGATGGTCATCATCAGAATCATCCTGACTTTTATCAGAAGTACCCTCTGCTCTGCAGGAAGCTTTGGGTTTCTTTGGTAGTTCTGCTACTGCGGCCATCAACTTCGCACATACATCGTCACAGAGGCCGAAAAGAGTTGCAAGCTCTGCTTCTGTGTTGAAGCGCATTCTGCCGACACTTTTTCTGAACACTTTGACGTAGTTGGCATTTGCAGCAGTGAAGGAGACAATGACTTTTGTGACCTGGTTTATGACATTTTGGCCGAGCTCTGTTAGCTGTGCTCTGGTGATGTAATCATTAGGCTGCATCAGTATTGTGTTGCGCATTGCTTCTGCTTGAACGTTTTGCAGAGCTTTCTGTAGATCTGCAGGTGTGATGCTCTGTGATTTGTTGGATTGCTTGATCATTTGTTCAAGGAAATGTTTTACTGATTCCTTGAATGCAGAAGTTGCGGTAATTCCAAAATCTTTAGCAGCAGAAGTGGCTGTAGTTGTTGCAGTTGTTTGCGCAGAAGATTTCATCTCTGTGATGGCTGTTTTCACCTCTGTGGACAGATTGTCCATTTTGGTGTTCAGATTCAGGATGGTCGTTGATGTTTTCTCTGCAAAAGATGTGAAAGAGCTTTGCAACTCTTTCATGGTTTGGTTCATAGAGGTGACAAAGGTTTGGAACTCATCCCTTGATACTTGTGTCCCTGGTGTAACCTCTGGAGGAACACATTCGTCTCCAGAGTGAGTCCCTGCTCCTAGGACACCTTCGTTAACCCTTGTTTGTACGTTGGGGGTGGAAGGATTTCCATCTGATCTTCGAGCAGAAGCATCTAGTGCTTCAGACTCTACAGAAGTTCTGTGAACGACATTGTCTAGATCCACTCCAGAGGTGGGTACTAGATTATCCTTCTGTTGACTCGGAGACTTGTCTAGAGTCTCTTCGTCGTTGTGCTCACTACTTGTCTCTGAAAGAAGGGTTGGCCCTATTTCGTGCGTGGCAGAGGAAACAGATTCCTCTGTAGGGTGTTCTAGTGTGATATGGGGCGATTGATTACGAACTATAGGTGAGTCTCTTTGAGGAGACTCCCTAGGAATGGATTCCCCGGTTTTTGTGGGCGCAGAAGTCGAAAGAGTGACTTCTGGCTGGTTGGGTTGGGTTTGGATCGAGCTGTGCTGCTCTATTTCAATAACTCCCCCTGCAGCTAGACCTGCGGAGTTAGATGTGTGGGTTGCACTGGGAGTTGGTTTTGGTTGTGTGCCTCTATTAATCCAGGCATCTTTTCTTGTTTCCTCTGCTGTTAAGCATCCAAGCACTACATTATTGTCTATCTTTTCAGCTTCTGTAGATATCCGATGGCTTGGAGCTTCTTCTCTATCTTCTGTTGAAGTTCCTTGCTCTGTGCCTAAGAAGTCATACATTTGATGAGAGCCGTATAACCTCATGACGTGTGGATGATAGAGACCTTTCCGTATCCAGACAGCTTCTTCGTCTGAATCTACCTCTGAGACCTCCATTCTTGTCTCTGTTAATTCATCTCTATTCTACTGAGCTTCTGTTTGTCCTATTTCTTCTGAAGCTGGGCTTGGACTCCTTCTGTGAACGTCCAATCCTTGCTGAATGAAGGGGTTCTGTAGAATAATAGGTGTCTCAGCTGATTGATCTCTGGGTGTTTGATCATCTTCTTGCAGATGTGTGTCAATGCCAGAAATAGAGAAGTATTGTTCTTCTGGGGAATGGTGGTCAAGAGGTTGTGCCGTCCACCCTGCTGTATTTAAAGTGTTGGCAATGTCGGGGTTCTGTAAGAAATCGTTAATGTTTCCTTGGTGAGCAAATCGATCTGGGGATTGATGGGGTGATTGATATCCCTCTTCTGTCATTTCTTCTTCTGCATCTTCTTTTTCTGCAGTTCTTTCTTCTGCGATTCCTTCCTCTTCTATGGTAACCAATTTTTCAAGTGGTTTACCATGCTTCTTTTTGGATTTCCTCCTCTTTGGTTTTGGTGCCCCTTCCTCTATAGTTTTTGATTTTTTTTTCTTCTTCTGTTTTGGAGAAGAGGGAGGAGCAGAGGAGCCAATTTCTGTGGCATGAGGAGGTGAAGGTTGATCTTCTGCACCGCTTGTAGAGGTGCCTTCTGCAGTTTTCCTCCTTTTTGATTTTGAAGAGGACTTCTTTCCCATGAGCTCTGCACGTTTGGCTATGAAGCTGAGTTGAATAGCCATGTGTTTTGCTAATTTGTTATATTTTTCTTCTTGAGTGGAAAGAGGTTCTGCAATCATTGTTCCTAGGGGGACACATAAACGCGGTGGTGTCATAGGACTCGGTTTAGGAGTTCTATGATCGCGTATATACTCTTTCTTAAGGGTTTTATTCGAGGCATACTTCGGAAGTTTCCTTGACAAAGGTCTGCAGTGTGTGTAGCCATCCACATGATTAGTGGGAATATTTTTGCTCATTGGAAACTGTTTGGGAATTGGCCCTTCCATTGGCCATTTCTGTATTAGCAACAGAGGTTCGAACAAGACTTCCAGTATTCGTTGGAATTGCAGAGGTGGTAGAAACTTAGGATCGTTCTCTTTGACCCTTCTTGTGTTGTTCTTTCTGTCGATTGTGTTAATGATCTCTTGCATCATTATGGTCGCGTAATCCAGTGGGAGATCATAGTAAACCCCATACATGATGGTCAATATCTGATGTGAGCTCTGGTCAATACTGCCTATCTTCCCTGTTAGGCATCTGTTAAGAATTGAGAACAAGGTGTTCCACAGAGGTGGTAATCTGCCTCTGCGGAAGTCATTTCTCTTCCTCAGTGGTGTGTTGTACCCAAGCATTTCTAGGAAACGACAGATCTCGTCGTCTGTTGGTTGCTCTGCGTACTTCTTTAATCCAAGAAGACCCCTTGTTGGTAGGTTGAATTCAAGTGAGAACATTGTTCTATTGAACTTGATTTCCAGATGCTCATATTTGTCGGGTTTTGAAATGTATCCTTTGATAAGAGAATCATCTTTATCAAATCGGCAACTTTGCCAAAACTGGTTTAGATATCTTACTGGAATTTTCTTTGGGGTTCTTGAGAGTAAAGGGAAGAGGATATGATTTTCCATTATGTTTAGAAGAATGGCATGGGCTTCGCCGAAAGCAGTGGGTGAGGGGACTAAATAGCAATTGTTGGATTTGATTGGTAGTACTTTTTTGAAATGATCCTTTGCTATGAAGTTTTGAAGATGAGTGGTTGGAGCAAAATATGCTGAATCGCCGGAATCTTCTAGTTCAATGTTTTGGGCAGGGTTGGGGTTTTCTGAATGTTCAGAATGAGCAGGTGAATGTTCTGGTGAGGTCGCCGGAGAGTGTGCATGGGAGATAACTTGAGAAGATGAAGCCATTTGGTACTGAGAATAAGAAATTTGCAGGTTTCGCCGGAGAAGAATGAGAGTTTGTAAAAACTTTATGAGAGGGTAAGCTTGGTTTTTATAGGAGGGTAAACCGGTAGAATTCGAAAGAGTAAAATATATGGCAATGGATTAAAATTTGGAATCCGAACTCAAGTTAGAACGGCGGGTTCAACTTTCCACAGAAAACGTTCCATGTACGCCCAATGAAAATGGGACACGTAGGCCATGTCAGAGGATGACAGGACGTCGTGCGCGGCCCATTAATGCTAGGCGCGTGGGGTTATTCTTAGCCACATGTAGTTCGCTCTCAGTAAAAGTAACCGTTATTACTACAGAAATGCCCAAGTAACAGATTGACAGAACTTCTGTAGTTTACAGAGGTTCTGTGATTTTGAAAATCTTTGATGTGTATCCCTTTCTTATATATCTCATTGTTATAATGACATCTGTGGGGTTTCCTTTTAACCAAAAACGTTTTGTAAAGGCATTGGAGAGGATCAAATAGGATTTTTAGTTAAGAGTTTTTACTCGCAGAGGTTTTGTGGCTCTGTTGGAACTTGCAGATGCTCTGGGAGGGAAAAAATCTCATAACGAAAATTCTATTAACTTTTCTGATCATCCAATTTTTGATCTGTGTTAAGAGATGTTTTTCGGATATATTTGAAAGTTGGTGTCCGAAAAAAATTGTTATGGAAAAATTTTGTTCGAGAAGGTCATGGTGAGTCTGTTTGGTTTTCCGAGATAACATTCCAAAAGATCGATAGAGGTTAAAGTTGCGATCTCAGAGCATATTTCTGACAGAGATTCTGTTGAGCTCAGCAGAAGCTCTCTATGACCTTAAATTTCTCATAACTCAATTTTTATGAAACTTTTTGATCTTTTGATTTTTGAAATGTTATCCACAGTATATTTAGGACATATTTGACAATTTGTGTCCTAGAAAACTGTTTTCAAAAACCTTTTGTGTGAGAGACATACCTTTTGGTTATTCTTTTCTCGGCAGTGATGTATGACTTCTGTCGATATAGATTCATTGACATTCTTCTTTGGCTTTCCCTTGAAAGTTTTACCTCTATATATCATTTCAGGATCCCTTTTTGCTCCCCCTTGATCTAATCACCTCTGTAGATCAGGAATTTTCCTTTTGCTCCCCCTTGACCTATGATTGGATCAAAGAATGATAAGTTTTGCATAGAACATAGGTCATATTTTCCAGAGGTTCTGTAAGGGTTGTCAGAGGTTCTGAGTAGACTTACAGAAGCTCTGTGATTTTAAGAACTATTTAAGATTGAGAACTTACATACAGAAATAAATTAATTAAAGGAAAAATAATTAGAAATATATACATATTTACAGAAGATAAAGCTATACTTACAGAGGATTTTTACGTCATATTGATCATTCCTAACTTACCCACAAAGAAATTGAATCTTTTCTCGTTTAAAGCTTTGGTGAATAAGTCCGCGAGTTGGTATTCTGTGGGCACGAAATGCATTTCGATTGTACCGTATTCAACATGATGTTTCAAGAAATGGTACCTTATATCGATATGCTTGGTTTTTGAGTGTTGCACAGGATTGGCAGAGATAGCAATGGCACTCTTGGAATCACAGAAGATAGGTATTTTGAATAAGATGTGGTCGTACTCTTTCTGTCGAGCGTGCATCCTCCATAGTCTGAATCTGTATAAGCTTTAAGACTAAAACCAGAGTTCTGTGGATACCAGAGACCGAGATTTTTGGTCCTCTTTAGATATCTAAAGATTCTTTTCACAGCATCATAGTGTGATTTCTTTGGATTAGCTTGATAACGTGCACAAAGACATGTGGCATTCATATTGTCAGGTCTGCTTGCAGTTAAGTATAACAGTGATCCAATCATGCCTCTGTAGAGAGTGCATTCTACAGAGATGCCATCTGGATCTAAGGATAACTTATTTCCAGTGGCCATTGGAGTTTTCATTGTAGAGGTATCAGAGAGGCTATACTTGAAAAGAATGTCAGAGACATATTTGGCCTGATTTATAAAAATTCCCTCTGATGTTTGTTTGACTTGGAGTCCGAGGAAGAATGTTAGTTCTCCCATCATACTCATTTCAAACTCACTCTGCATGAGTTTTTCAAAACTTTTGCACTCTTCTGTGTTAGAAGACCCAAAAATTATGTCGTCCACATAAATTTGTACAAGCATTATTTCACTGTTTTTACGTTTATAGAATAAGGTAGTATCTGTTGTACCTTTGTTGTAGCCATTTACTAGAAGAAAGGTAGAAAGTCGTTCGTACCATGCTCTTGGAGCCTGTTTCAGTCCGTACAGAGCCTTTTCAAGGAAGTATACATGCCTTGGGAACTTTGAGCTTTCAAACCCTGGTGGCTGATTTACGTAAACCTCTTCTTGGATTTCACCGTTGAGAAAAGCTGATTTTACGTCCATCTGATAAACTTTAAATCCTCTGTGGGCTGCGAAGGCTAAGAATATTCTTATTGCTTCGAGCCGTGCGACAGGGGCAAAAGTCTCATCGTAGTCTATGCCTTCTTCTTGTCTATATCCCTTGGCCACCAATCGGGCTTTGTTTCTGATGACCACTCCATCTTCATCCTTCTTATTTCTGTAGACCCACTTAGTCCCAATGGCCTGTTTCCCTCGTGGCAGAGGTACTAAAGTCCATACTCTGTTACGCTCAAACTGCAGAAGTTCTTCTTGCATGGCGTCTACCCAGTTTGGGTCATCTAGTGCTTCAGAAATCTTCTTTGGTTCTATCACACTAATAAAATTTGTAAAGAAACAAAAATTAGCAGTGGCAGACCTGGTTTTTACTGAGTCAGAAGGTTCTCCGATTATTTGGTTTGGAGGATGGCTTTTTGTCCACTAAGTGGTGCGAGGAAGATGGTCATCAATGTCATCGAACCTTTCTTCAGAAGCTTCTTGTGGATCTTCTTCTTGTATAGCCTCTGTCGTTCTTCTTACCTTGGTAGAAGATTCTACCATTTGTGGAATGATTGGTATGAGTGGTGGAGTTTGTTCCTCTGAGGACGTATAGTCTTGGTCCTCAATTACCTCTGTAATTGGTTCTTCTGTGGATTGTGGAGTTTGTTTTTCAGCAGCTACTGTGTTCGTTTTTCTTGATGTTTCATCTTTTGTATTTTCTTCTTCGGCATTTGCATCTGTAGTATTTATAGAAGAAGATGAAGCATTATTTGGACCAGTTAGAGTCATACCTGTAGAATTTTGTCCAACAGAAGATGGTTCTTCAGAAACTCTGATGTTTCCAACAGAAGGATCAATGTCATCGTGGAACATCTCTAAAAATAGAAGATTCAAGTCTTCTTTTGTTTGTGAGATGCCAGAGGTTTCTCTATTAAGTTCGAGTTCTGAACGGATTTGCTCATAAGTCATTTGGAAAGAATCATCAAAAGAAACATTGATACTTTCTATGATTTTGCGAGATCTTGTAAGGTATACTCTGTAGGATTTGGAAGTGGCAGAGTATCCAATGAATTTTCCTTCGTCAGCTTTTACTTCAAACTTTCCTCTTGAACCTCTGTCGTTTAAAACAAAGCATTTACATCCAAACACATGGAAAAACTTGATGTTTGGCCGCCTTTTGTTGATCAATTCGTAAGGAGTCTTGATGTGTCTTTTCACAATGGTTGACCGATTCTGTGGGTAACAAGCGGTAGAAATTGCTTCTGCCCAAAAGTTCATCGGTAATCCGTATGCTGATAGCATAGTTCTTGCGGCCTCCACGAGCGTTCGATTCTTCCTCTCGACTACGCCATTCTGTTGTGGAGTGCGTGCGGCAGAGAAGTTCTGTGATATTCCTTCTGTAGAAAGA
Organism: Saussurea involucrata; assembly: GCA_033807775.1. NCBI lineage: Eukaryota > Viridiplantae > Streptophyta > Magnoliopsida > Asterales > Asteraceae > Saussurea > Saussurea involucrata. The sequence continues at coordinate 20,317,496 of CM066326.1, forward strand.
TAGGCTTCAATGACAGAGTTTTTAAATTCTGTGCCATTGTCACTTCTTAACTTCTGTATTCTGCATTCATAAAGAACTTGGATTCTTTTCATTAGATTAATCAAGATGATTGGAACATTCGATTTCTTTCGAACAAATTCAACCCATGTGAAGCGCGAATACTCATCAATTAAGACAAGTATATATTTCTTTCCACCTAGGCTCTGTATGGCAATGGGACCGCAGAGGTCGACATGAAGCATGTACAGAGGCCTAGTGCAAGACACATCTGTTTTGCCTCTATGGGAAGCTCTTCTGAGTTTTCCCATTTCACAGGCAGAACACAAGTGATCCTTATTAAATTTAACATTAGGCAAACCTTTAACTAGATCAAGTTTGACCAGTTTATCCAAGGTGTGAAAGTTCAAGTGACAGAACCTGTTATGCCATAACCAGGCTTCTTTACTTTCGCAAGCTACAAGGCAAACTTTGTCCTTGGTTGTTGAACAAAAGTTCATCAGATATAGATCACCTTTTCTTTTGGCTCGCAGAAGTTCCATTCCTGTGTCTTCACTTTGTAGAGAGCAGAAAGTCCTTTTGAACAAGACATCAAATCCTGTATCATAGAGTTGACTTACACTGAGTAGGTTGTGTTTAGGGCCATTAACATATGCAACTTTGTATACAGAGACGTTTTCCTTCTGTATGACTCCATAGCCTTTGATGTGTCCCTTCTTGTTGTCTCCAAAAGTTACAGATCCACCATCGTCTGTTTCTTTGTACGTGGATAGTAAACTTCTGTCGCCAGTCATGTGCCTTGAGCATCCGGAGTCAAGATACCAAATTGGCACATACCGCTTCTGTAAGACAATCACAGAGACTTAGGTACCCATATCCATATGGGTCCAATATTGTTAGAATTTTTCAAGTTTGCCTTAGCATTCTTGAAATACATTTTATTTTTTTGTAGAAAGATCAGATTGTATCTCTCTAGGTTTTGACTTTAGAGTTTGAGTTTTAGTGGAGAGTAAGCAATCTGGACTTGAGAAGTGATTTTTCAATCTGAACATAAGATCATAACAATGACAGTATTTAATATGAGACGTGATTTGTTTGAACTTTTCATTGAATTCATTGAACTGAGTCACAGAGGCATTACATTCGTTCTTAACATTAGATTTCCTATTACAAGAAGATCTATGAATACTAGAATGTTTTTTGCAAAAATCTTGTTTAGGTCCTGCCTTCGGTGAGTCTCTTCTGTGGTGAACGTCTGTCTTCACTGTCACAGAGGAAAGATATTTGTTAGCTTCAGGCCTTAAAGGTTTTGAAAATTTTGAGCTTTTAGGATTTCAGAGGCCTTTTTCATATTATCAAGCTCTGTAGAGGTTTTGACTTGTATACACATTTTTAGAAAATCTGGACAGATAGGTATCTCTGTGATTTTCTCTTTTGGAGAAATTGTTCTGTTAAGAACATCAGAGGAGAATTTAACATCATCTGTGTCACAGTGAATTATCCCTGATTTAGAACCAGTCTCTGAGTCGTCAGAGGATGAATCGTCCTCATATACAGAGGTTGAGTCATTTCTTTCGACAGAGGCTGGATTTTCTGAGCCTGTATCGTACGAGTTTTCTTCCTCTGTAGAAAAACATTCATAGATGGCAGAAGTTTCAGATGAGATCTCTTCAGCGAGAATTTGATCTATAGAAGATGTACAGAGATTTTCTAAAGCATTTGATTTCAAAACTTCCAAAATTTCTTTTTCAATTGATCTTTTAAGATTTTCTTCTGAAAAGATGGGTTTAAACTCAGGAGCTTTTGCAGATAATTTCTTTTTGACATCTATCATACAGACAAAAGCGACCTGTGTTTGAGTCTCTGGTTTACCAAACTTAAAGATACCATTCTGATCTTGTGTTTTCAGATATTTCTTTGGTTTGATTCCTCTATTGACAAATACCATTCTGATCTTGTGTTTTCAAACCACACATTGATCATCTTCGTATGTTTCCTCAAGTGAGGTTCTTCAGAGATTTTAACCCTTTTACTTACAGAGAGTAAGTTTGGAAAAATTGGTTTATTTGTTTTTCCTATCACAAACAGAGAAGATAGAGGTTTAAGTCTTTTACCTTCAACACCTAGAGTAATATCATCGTAACCTATACCTCGTCTTCCTATTTGTCAGTTTACTTTTTCATACACCTTCTGTGCATCTTTATAGTTTTTAAGTAAAATCTCTCTTCTGAGTAGATCTTGCCAAAGTACCTCTCTCTCCTTTTGAAAGTATTATTTGAGAGCTCTTATGTCAGTTGTTTCACTCCTAGAAACTGAAAGCTCTTTAGTTTTGACTTTTAAAGCAGAGGTTAATTCAGAAATTTGCCTTTTTAAAGGATCTACATTTTTGCTCCAACATTTTTATACTCTTTCCTTTTCTTAAAAATTTTTGGCCTTTTCTTGAGTGAGAAGCCTTACTTCTCTCTCATTAAAGGTGAGTCTTTTCTGAATACTTTCATTTATCTCTTTGAGTTCAATTAGTTCAATGTTAAGTCTACCTGAATCATTTTCTACATATTTAATACAAGAGGTAGAGTTTGAAATGGATACCTCATTGTCAGTGCCCGAGTCGACTTCTGCCATGCCACAAAACAGGGCATTGGTGGTGAATTCATCATCAGAGGTAGAGTCTGACTCGAAGTCCTCCTTATTTGCTTCAGAATGCCCTTTGTTCGCCATTAGGGATTTTTGTGCATAATATTCAGCCTTCTTTTTGTAAAAAGCTGAGTCCTTCTGTGGGCGACTTTGTCTACTTCTGCAATCTTTTGCGAAATGGCCTGGCTTGCCGCAGTTGAAGCAACCTTGGGAGGTGTTTCCAGTTCGATCGTCGGACTTCTGTTGGTCTCCACCTTTCTCTGTTCGGCATTCGTTTTCATAATGACCAGGCTTACCACATTTGTAGCATTCTTGTGTGTGGCCTACCTTGTCATCTGACCTCTGTCGGTCATTTCCTCTGTAGATTCTGTCGCTCGACCTCTGTCGGTCACTTCTGTAGGCTGACATCTGTCGGTCACTTGATTCTTCTCTTCTTTCATCATCTCTTCTATCTCTCTGGTTGTCTCTGCTATATCTGTCATTTCCAAAATTTCTTTGGTTACCTCTGAACTCTCTTGTCAATAGAGCCAATGATTTAGCTAATGACGCAAGAGTTATTTCTTCCTCTATCAGCTCGTCTTCTTCGCTATCAACCATCACTATCTTATTCTTCTCCTTCTTCTTCTCCTCTGTTGCTCTCTCATTTCTCGGTCTCTCTGTAGCCTCTGTTGATTTACTAACTAATGCGTATGGTGCAATGGCTATTGTTTTAGCCTGTGCTATTTGAGGTTCTTGTGCAGCTAGTGTTCCATAGAGACCAGAGAGTGTCCAAGAGTCTAGATCTTGGTTTGTTTGTAAAGACATAGACAGTTGAAGCCACTCATCATTCAGATTCTTTAGAAACATGACGTTATTTTCTTCCGAGGTTCTGTGAATGCCAGACTTTCTACATTTGGTTATGAGAGAGTTGAACCTATTGTACGTTGTTTGCAGAGATTCTGTTGCAGAGGCTCTGAATGCATGATACTCATTTATGTACTGTGCCCTTCGGTTCTTCTGTGTTTTAGCACCCCCTTCCAACTGTCTTTCTAATTCTTTCCAAAGATCGTGCGCAGTTTCGCATGCATCTAAGGATTGAAAAAGGTCGTTGGGGATAGCCATTATCAGGATTCTTTTTGTTTTCTGTGCAACTTCATCTTCTGCCTTATCTTCATTTGACCATTCTTCTTTTGGCTTTGGTTTTTGATGTTCAGGGATTTCTGGAGATTCAGCAGTAGCTGGTACTCGTGGTACTGCTATCATGGGAACAGGAGGAAGGTTGTAAAGATATTGTACTAGATTTTTTTCAGTACCCTCAAAGAAATGAACCATTCTTATCTTCCATTGAGGATACTCATCTCGTAGGAGAGTAAGAGGCTTGGTGAGTGAACCAGCAGTAAAGAAGTTATTTGTATTTGTCATTGTTAAGGTTCTGAAAAGATAGTATGATTAAAAAGTATGAGTCTGAAGATCTGGAAAGTTTTCTGGGTTTGAACAGTTCTCAGAGTACACTTTAATGGAGTTTTAACCTTGAGATGAAGAAAAAAATGATTTCTATCACTAATCTTGTAAAAACGAGGATCACTTGATATTGAAAATCAAGCTTTGCTCTGATACCAATTGTTGGTTCCCTCTTTTGTTTAAACAAGATTATCAAATCTATTAGTTCAAGTTTGAGTTTGATGCGGAAGCGTATTTGAATAACTAACAGATATGTTTGATAGATTTAGAACACAATATAAATAAACAGTGAATAGGAAATAATATCTCAAAGTTTACTGAATATATATATATATTAAAACCAAATTCAAGAACAGTGAGTAAGCAAAGCTTTAAAACAGATATGACTCTCAAGGTGTTTATGCTGTGTGTTCTTGTGATGTTTTTCTCTCAAAGTGTTCGATTGATCGATCGATGGATTGATTAATATATATTTGAAGAACTCAACATGAGTCTTCCTTATATACTACTCTAAGGGGACCATAAAGCATATGCTACTATTCACAAAGGACGGTATGAATAGTTGGACGGATGGCATGAACAGTTGGACGTGCTGTATTGCATTTAATGCAGCAGACGTCTATTATGTACTAAGCCCTATTGAATCCAACCAGAGTTTGACACGTTGCAGTTGGACAGGGCATGCTACCATGCAAGTTGATGAACAGGTCCTGTAACAGTAGCAAGATATTATAAATATCTCAAGTCTTTGTTGAAGACCGCAGAGGCTCTGTGAAGTACCACAGAGGTTCTGCGGTTTGGTCCTTAGAAGAGCAGTCTTCACCCGATTCCGAGTCTTTGGTCTTCTTTGCGCATATGACAGAGCTTCTGTAGGGCGCCTCTTTAGCTTCTGTAGCTTCTTGACCTTGATCTCTCGGTAAGTTCGGCAGAGCCTCTATAAGAGGCTTTCTTCACTCAGCCTATTTTTCACTACTTCTAAATACTTCTATGACCAGGATGATTGAAGCTAACAGGTTAAGCCAAGGGACCGTAAATGAAATATGATGTATTATTTTGTGGTGAAATATATGTTATTTATATGTTGGGAATCCGGGTTGTTACAGATGGTATCAGAGCCCTAGTTTAAGGGATTTAGGTATTAGTACTTGTACCTAGACTTAAACTGCATGTGAAGTAGGATGTCCCTTTATTGTAGAACCTTGGGATGTTAAATATAAAAAGGTGGAAGGAACATCATGTAAGGTAATTTCTGATTACACCTGGCCAGTGTAATTGTGATCTTACAGGTACATGTTTGGACTGGAGTACCTTGTTATATGGGGTATGTGTTTATGTGTATAATTAACCTTGTTTGAATCAACAGAATGGCAAGTGGTACGAGACGAACAAATCAGGAAGGGGAAGGAAATCCGAATAGAACCAATCCAACAGCCGAAATGGGAGGAAGGGGAGGAAGGGGAAGAAGGGGAAGAGGGGGGAGAAAGAGGCAGAGGCAGAAGTGGGGGCAGAGTTCAGGGACGTGGTACGGAGTTTGTTACGAGAGATGACTTAGCGGCCAAAATGGGAAGATTACAGGCAAATATTCAGGCTATGTTTAACCAGACTCATAATACTGAAACAGAAAGACCAGATCCTACACATGAAGAAGAGATGCCTATTACTCCTACGGTTGTGCCAGTAATGAAAAAGTGCGATTATAAAATATTTCTCAGTTGCAAGCCCCCGATCTATTCAGGAGACCGGGATCCAGTGAAAGCTATGCGATGGGTGAAGGAAATAGAATCCATCATCAAGACTACTAAGTGTGCGTAAGAGGATAGGGTACTTTATGGAACCGCAATGCTGAAGGGTGACGCTTTGTATTGGTGGGAAGCTCATATATCGTCGGGAGGTTCGGATATATATTCTACCTTTTCGTGGGAGGAATTTGATATAGCTTTTCGGAAGCAGTTCTGTCCTCATGCAGTTGTTAAACAACTAGAAGGGGAGTTTATGAATTTGTAGCAAGGAAACTTATCTGTTTGGGACTATACTGCTCGTTTTCTAGAAAAATCTCGTTTTGCGGAGTATTACGTTGCTACGGAGGCAATGAAAGTGGAGAGGTTTATCTTCGGGTTGAAATCAGATGTCAGAAGGCTAGTAGCTGCAAAGGGACTCGATACTTTCTCAGCTGCAGTAGATGCCGCGGAAGATGTGGAGCGAGATAATAGGAGGGATGTTGGTGATAAAAGTATGGGAAAGAGAAAATGGGAAGGACCACCACACGATCCGACGAAGTCAAGGTTTCAGCGATTTGATAGATGTCCACCTTTTCAACCAGTTGAAAGACCTTGCCCAAGCTGCCATCGTTTTCATCAAGGAAGCTGTCAAGTGGATCCTAGAAACTGTTATAAGTGCGGAAAGGTCGGTCACATTGCTAAAGACTGTCGAGTCGTTATATTTTGTTACTCGTGTAATTCTCCTGATCATCTTCAGTCCGATTGTCCACTGGGGAGAATACAATCAGGGGGTACGTCAGTAAGAACGACGGGTGTCAGACCAGTAGTACCGAGACTAGAACCAGCAAGAACAAGGGGTCGTTCATTTCAAATGACAGCAAAGGAAGCGGAGGAAACTCCGGACGTGGTTACAGGTACATTCCTAATAAATTCTACACGTGCTAAGGTGTTATTTGATTCCGGTGCAAACCGATCGTTTGTGTCTCCTTCATTTGCTGCTTATATGCATTTAAAGCCTAAAGTGTTAGATCATGCTTTAATGGTAGATACTGCAAATGATAATCAAGTGTCGGTTAAAGAAGTATTTGATAGCTGTATGATAGATATAGAAGGGTGCGGAGTACCGATTCAGTTATTTCCAATAGCCCTGGTCGAGTTTGATGTGGTAGTGGGAATGGATTGGTTAGCCGAGAATTGTAATACCTCGGGTAAGTCAGTTAGAAAAATTCCCTATCAGTTAAATTATTTAACCTTAAGATTTGATGTTTAGGATAAGTATGAGATAAGTTATAAGTTCAAGGTTCATTTGGTAATTTTGGTTTGATATTACCTCTTAAACATCAGATATTATTCTGATAACCTAAAATAGAAAGAGTGTGTGTGCGGGAGTTCTGAAGGAGAAAGAAAGCAAGAAGAAGAAAACGTACGGTTAAGGCTTCAATCGATTGGGTTAGAGGCGATTTGGAGGTAAGTATCTTTACATTTTATGCTTGTAATCTTAAGTAGAAGATGTTTACCGGTTTAGAAATCACGATTCCATCGATTGGTATTAGTCTCAATCGATTCTGGGTATTTTGAAACCGACTGTGTTCTTGAGAGTCCCGGGGAAATCCCGGTATAGTCGACTCCCGGTAGTGTAGAGTCCCGGTATAGTCGACTCCCGATAACGTGAACTCCCGGTATTGCCAACTCCCGGTATTAACAAATTTCGGTGATCGAACTCCCGGCACTGTGAAGTCCCGGTACCAAGGAGTCCCGGTACTGTAAAGTCCCGGTACTGTAAAGTCTCGGTACCCAGTGTAGTCCCGGCAGTGGGTTAAGTGCAGTGTGTAATGGGACAGTTGATTATAGGAACTTGTTAGGCTTTATGTAATTGGCTAGTAAAGCGATATATGTGTTTTAAATTGTTTCAGATACTGTGGAGTAGAAGTGAAAGATATAATCTTTTTGAAAGAAGCTTGCGAGCGTGTTTGATAAGCAAAACAGGTGAGTTTTACTTTAAAAGTATTTTTAACTGGAATACATATATGTATGGTTTGGGAATGTGATAATTGGTGATAACGTGTTTGTATGTATGGTATATGTGAATTATAATATATCGAGGTATTATATTTACATGAGTATTATAATGTGTTATAATACGTTGGCCGGGCTTAGGACCGGTGTGTTTGGCTATAGAATCCGTATAGCGTTGTTTGGCTGTAGATGTTGTATAGCGTTGTAAATTTATTAGTTGGCTTGCAACCAACTAATATGGCCAGGAGGAATGAGGAGGGAAGGTATATGATGTGTGAGTTCAAATTGATATATTTGATCGTGTTGTGTGATTTATATAATTAAGGTTTATATAAATGATTTCAAACTAACAGGGATTTTCTCACTTAGACCCTTAGGTCTAACCCTCATTTTGTTTTAAAAATATGTATTCCAGGTGGCGGATCGGGTAAGAGCAAGTAATTAGAGTAATGAAGGGATGGCTTTTGTGAAGGAATATATGATGAAGATTTTGGCATGTTTAGCAGTTGTATTATAATGATTAAATGTTATGTATGTATTTAGTATGAAGTTTGTAATAGAATGGCTTCTTCTGATTGTAAAAGACTACGGGACCGTACTTGTAATATGATGTTTCGTTTGTTATATCAATGGCGCTACATTATGTGATTTGTTGTGTATAAGGGATTTGGGTTGTTACAAATGGTATCAGAGCCTTAGTTTAAGGGATTTAGGTATTTGTATCTGTACCTAGACTTAAACTGCATGTGAAGTAGGATGTCCCTATCATTATAGAACCTTGGGATGATGAAGTATAAAAGGGAAGAAGGAACATCATGTAAGGTAATTTCAAATTACGCCTGGCCAGTGTAATCATGATCTTACAGGTACATGTTTGAACTGGGATACCTTGTTATATGGGTATGTGCTTATGTGTATATTAACCTTGTTTAAATCTATAGAATGGCAAGCGGTACACGGAATTCGAATCGAGGAGGAGGAAGAAATCTGAATAGTACGAATCCGCCGATAGGAACGGGGGACATGGGAGGCAGAACTGGGGGCAGAGTCGGGGGTAGAACCGGGGGTAGAGCTGGAGGTCGAGCCGGAGGCAGAGTCCAGCCACATGGTACAGAGTTTGTTACCAGGGATGATCTAATGGCAGAAATGGGAAGATTGCAGGCTAGCATAGAAACAATGTTTGATCGAAACCGTCATAATGAAACTGGAATACCGGATCCCGGACCGGAAGATGAAATGCTAATCACACCGACTGTTGTACCAGTACAAAGGAGGTGCGACTACAAAATGTTTTTGAGCTGTAGACCTCCGACCTACTCAGGAGACAGGGATCCCGTGAAAGAAATGAGATGGATGAAGGAAATAGAAGCTATTTTCAAGACAAGCAAGTGTGCGGATGAAGATAGGGTACTGTACGGGGCTGAATGTTAAAAGGGGATGCTTTGTATTGGTGGGAATCTTTTATTCATTCTATGGGATCTGATGTTTATTCTACCCTCTCTTGGGAAGAATTTGTGATAGCCTACGGGAAACAATTTTGTCCCCAAGCAGCCGTCAAACAACTGGAAGGGGAATTTATGAACTTACAACAAAGAAACTTATCCGTTCGAGACTACACCGCTAGCTTTCTGGAAAAATATCGGTTCGCAGAATACTACGTTGCTACGGAGGCGATGAAGACGGAAAGGTTTATCTTTGGGCTGAACTCAGAAGTCAGAAGGCTAGTGACTGCAAAAGGACCCGATACCTTCTCAGCTGCAGGTGATGCCGCGGAGAATGTTGAAAGAGATATTAGAAGAGATGCTGGCGATAAAAGTATCGGGAAGAGAAAGTGGGAAGAACCACAACACGATCCGAAGAAGTCCCGATTTCAGAGGTATGATAACCGTCCGCCGTTTCGACCAGTGGAAAGACCATGTCAGAAGTGCAACCGTGCCAACCAAGGAAATTGCCAAGGTGATTTACGAGCGTGTTATAAGTGTAGGAAGACCGGGCACGTCATTAAAGATTGTAAGGTAACGCGGTTATGTTTCTTATGCAATTCTCCGGATCACCTTCAGTCGGACTATCCGCGGGGGAGGATACAGCAAGGTGGGTCATCGGGCAGGCCAGCAATTGTTAAACCAGTAATACCAAGACTGGAACCGCCAGTAACCAGGGGTCGCACGTTTCAAATGACCGAGAAAGAAGCAGAGGAAACTCCGGATGTGGTCACATGTACATTTTTAATAAACTCTACACGTGCTAAGGTGTTATTTGATTCCGGTGCAAACCGATCGTTTGTGTCTCCTGCATTTGCTGCTTTCCTGTGTTTGAAACCTAAAATGCTAGAACATGCTCTATCAGTAGATACGACAAATGATAATCAAGTGTCAGTTAAAGAAGTATTTGATGGCTGTGTGATAAATATAGAGGGGTGTAGAGTGCTGATACAATTGTTTCCTATAACTTTGATAGAGTTTGACGTCGTAGTGGGAATGGACTGGTTAGCCGAGAATCAGGCTAACATAGTGTGTGATAAGAAGTTAATAAATGTGGTATTACCTGAGAAGGGACCAGTAGTGATTTATGGTGATCGTAGGAATCATCAGTCTAGCCTTATATCTATGATAAAAGCCCGTAAGTGTGTGAATAAGGGTTGTTAGAGTTACTTGGCTTACGTGATAGATATTAAGCCAGAAAAGAATATGATGGAAGATATTCCTATTGTTAGTGAATTCCCTGAAGTATTCCCCGAAGACTTGAATAGTCTTCCACCTGTTAGACAAGTAGAGTTCGGTATATACCTGATTCCTGGAGCCACTCCTGTAGCCCGTGCACCTTATCGTCTAGCACCTCCAGAGATGAAAGAGATGATGGCACAACTACAAGATCTATCCGATAAGGGTTTCATCAGACCTAGTTCTTCGCCGTGGGGAGCACCAGTGTTATTTGTGAAAAAGAAGAATGGTTCGATGAGAATGTGTATCGACTACCGAGAACTGAATAAGCGCACGATAAAGAACAAGTATCCGTTACCCCGAATTAATGACCTCTTCGATCAGTTAGTTAGAGCTTGCTATTTCTCCAAGATTGATCTAAGATCCGGTTGTCACCAGTTGAAAGTTAAAGAAGAAGACGTTCTAAAGACATCCTTTCGAACAAGGTATGGTCATCACGAATTCTTAGTGATGCCGTTTGGACTGACGAACGCTCCAGCTGCTTTTATGGATTTAATGAATCGGGTATGTAAGCCGTATCTCGATAAATATGTTATTGTATTTATCGATGAAGAGCATGCGCAACACCTTCGTTTGATCTTGGAGTTACTAAAGAAAGAAAAGTTGTATGCTAAATTTTCGAAATGTGAATTCTGGCTACGAGCAGTTCAGTTTCTGGGGCATGTAGTTTCCGAAAACGGGATACAAGTTGATCCGATGAAAGTGGAAGCAGTTGAAAAGTGGGAACCGCCGAAGACAGCAACGGAAGTACGAAGTTTTCTGGGTTTAGACGGCTACTATCGGAAATTTATAAAAGACTTCTCTCGTATCGCAACGCCTTTGACTAAGCTGACCCGGAAGAACCTGAAGTTTGAATGGAAAGCAGAACAAGACGAGGCATTCCGGATATTGAAAGAGAAACTGTGCAGCGCACCGATTCTATCACTACCTGAAGGTTCGGAAGACTTTGTTGTTTATAGTGATGCGTCAAAACTGGGATTGGGATGTGTACTTATGCAGCGTGGAAAGGTTATTGCATATGCTTCTCGTCAATTGAAGGATCATGAAAGACAGTATCCTAAGCACGACATGGAGCTTGCAGCAGTCGTCTTCGCGTTAAAAATCTGGAGACATTATCTGTATGGTTTCAAATGTCAGATTTATACTGATCATAAGAGTCTCCAACACCTCTTTGATCAGAAGGAACTGAATATGAGATAAAGGAGATGGCTAGATTTGCTGAATGATTACGACTGTGAAATCCTTTATCACCCGGGAAAGGCGAATGTGGTGGCAGATGCGCTGAGTCGTCAAGAAAGGAGTGGAACAATAAAAGTTATTTCGCTAGGAACTGAACTACTACCCAACATATTTGATGAATTGCAGAAGTGTCAAGTGGAGGCTTATCAGGATGAACATCTGAAATCAGAACGGTTAGCGGGGATGTCAGCATTGCTAGTAAAAGATTATCGTGGGTTATTGTGTCTGGGAAACAGAGTGTGGGTACCTCGTTTGGGTGGGTTACGTGATCGTGTTTTACAAGAAGCTCATCAATCCCGTTTCCCTATTCACCCAGGTACAAACAAGATGTATAAAGACCTAAAGCAATTCTATTGGTGGCCAGGTATAAAAAGAGGAATTGCTCAGTATGTGGAAGGATGTGATACTTGTAAGAAAGTGAAGATCGAACACCAAAAGCCGTTTGGTCAACTACAGCGGCTAGAAATAACTATGTGGAAGTGGGAGCAGATTACCACAGACTTCATCACGAAGCTACCAAGGACTCCGAAGGGATTTGATTCTATTTGGGTGATCGTCGACAGATTGACAAAGTCTGCACACTTTCTACCGATAAAGGAAACCGATTCGATGGAACGATTAGCTAAGCTGTACATTGACGAAATAGTAACTCGGCATGGAGTTCCAATCTCGATTATTTCTGATCGTGATAGTCGTTTTACTTCAAGATTCTGGAGAAGTTTTCAAAGGGAAATGGGGACACAGATAAAGTTAAGTACAACGTATCTTCCCCAAACAGATGGGCAGAGTGAACGAACGATTCAGACCTTAGAAGATATGCTCCAGGCTTGCATTGTTGATTTTGGGGGATCGTGGGATAAGCATTTACCGTTGATCGAATTCGCTTACAACAACAGTTATCATTCCAGCATACAAGCGGCACCGTTCGAAGTATTGTATGGTAGGAAATGCCGAACGCCTCTGTGTTGGAACGAAGTGGGAGAGAAACAGTTAGCGGGGCCGGAAATAGTTCAGTTAACCGCCGATAAGGTTTCTCAGATCCGAGAAAGATTGAAAGTGGCTCAAGATAGACAGAAGAGCTATGCTGACCGACGTCGAAAGGCTTTGGAATTTCAAGTCGGGGATTTCGTAATGTTAAAAGTTTCGCCATGGAAGGGAGTCATCCGATTTGGGAGACAAGGTAAACTTAGCCCAAGGTATATCGGACCGTTTGCAATTACAAAAAGGATCGGTGAAGTAGCTTACCGATTAGATCTTCCACCAGAATTTAGCAGAATCCATAATGCATTTCACGTATCGAATTTTCGAAAGTGTTTGGTTACTCCAGATCAGTCAGTCTCTCTACCAGAAATACAAGTCGATGAAAGACTGAATTATGTGGAAGAGCCGGAAGCTATAGTTGATCATAAAGTTAAAGTGCTGCGGAATAAGGAGATCATGCAAGTGAATGTTCAGTGGAGGCATCATAGAGGTCAGGATGCTACGTGGGAATCCAAATCGGAAATGAGAGCCAAATACCCTCATCTTTTTGCTTAACTGAATTCCGGGGCGGAATTCTTTTAAGGGGGAGATGATGTAATACCCCGGGTAAGTCAGTTAGATAAATTCCCTATCAGTTAAATTAGTTAACCTTAAGATTTGATGTTTAGGGTAAGTATGAGATGAGTTATAAGTTCAAGGTTCATTTGGTAATTTTGGTTTGATATTACCTCTTAAACATCAGATATTATTCTGATAACCGAAAATAGAAAGAGTGTGTGTGCGGGAGTTATGGAGGCGAAAGAAAGCAAGAAGAAGAAAACGTACGGTTAATGCTTCAATCGATTGGGTTAGAGGCGATTTGGAGGTAAGTATCTTTACATTTTATGCTTGTAATCTTAAGTAGAAGATGTTTACCGGTTTAGAAATCACTATTCCATCGATTGGTATTAGTCTCAATCGATTCTAGGTATTTTGAAACCGACTGTGTTCTTGAGAGTCCCGGGGAAATCCCGGTATAGTCGACTCCCGGTAGTGTAGAGTCCCGGTATAGTCGACTCCCGATAACGTGAACTCCCGGTATTGCCAACTCCCGGTATTAACAAATTCCGGTGATCGAACTCCTGGTACTGGGAAGTCCCGGTACTGTAAAGTCCCGGTACTGTAAAGTCCCGGTACCCTGTGTAGTCCCGGTAGTGGGTTAAGTGCAGTGTGTAATGGGACAGTTGAGAATAGGAACTTGTTAGGCTTTATGTAATTGGCTAGTAAAGCGATATATGTGTTTTAAATTGTTTAAGATACTGTGGAGTAGAAGTGAAATATATAATCTTTTTGAAAGAAACTTGCGAGCGTGTTTGATAAGCAAAACAGGTGAGTTTTACTTTAAAAGTATTTTTAACTGGAATACATATACGTATGGTTTGGGAATGTGATAATTGGTGATTACGTGTTTATATGTATGGTATATGTGAATTATAATATATTGAGGTATTATATTTACATGGGTATTATAATGTGTTATAATACGTTGGCCGGGCTTAGGACCGGTGAGTTTGGCTATAGAATCCGTATAGCGTTGTTTGGCTGTAGATGTTATACAGCGTTGTAAATTTATTAGTTGGCTTGCAACCAACTAATATGGCCAGGAGGAATGAGGAGGGAATGTATATGATGTGTGAGTTCAAATTGATATATTTGATCGTGCTGTGTGATTTATATAATTAAGGTTTAGATAAATGAATTCAAACTAACAGGGATTTTCTCACTTAGGCCATTAGGTCTAACCCTCATTTTGTTTTAAAAATATGTATTCCAGGTGGCGGATCGGGTAAGAGCAAGTAATTAGAGTAATCAAGGGATGGCTATTGTGAAGGAATATATGATGAAGATTTTGGCATGTTTAGCAGTTGTATTATAATGATTAAATGTTATGTATGTATTTAGTATGAAGTTTGTAATAGAATGGCTTCTTCTGAATGTAAAAGACTACGGGACCGTACTTGTAATATGATGTTTCGTTTGTTATATCAATGACGTTACATTATGTGATTTGTTGTGTATAAGGGATTTGGGTTGTTACAAGAATCAAGCTAACATAGTTTGTGATAAGAATTTAATAAATGTTGTGTTACCTGAGAAGGGGCCAATTGTGATTTATGGTGATCGTAGAAATCATCAGCCTAGTCTTATATCAATGATAAAAGCCCGTTAGTGTGTTAATAAAGGTTGCCCGAGTTACTTAGCTTATGTGTTAGATACTAAGCTAGAGAAGAGTAAGTTGGAAGATATTCCAATTGTTAGTGAATTTCCAGAAGTTTTCCCCGAAGACTTGAATAGCCTTCCACCCGTTAGATAGGTAGAGTTTGGTATAGATCTGATTCCTGGAGCTGCTCCTATTGCCCGTGCACCGTATCGTTTGGCACCTCTAGGGATGAAAGAGATGATGACTTAACTACAGGATCTTTCAGATAAAGGTTTCATTAGACCGAGTTCTTCACCGTGGGGAGCACCAGTTTTATTTGTGAAAAAGAAGGATGGTTCGATGAGAATGTGTATCGACTACCGGGAATTGAATAAGCGTACGATCAATAACAAGTATCTGTTACCCAGAATTGATGATCTCTTCGATCAGTTAGTTGGAGCTTGTTATTTCTCCAAGATTGATCTAAGATCCGGTTATCATCAGTTGAAGGTTAAAGAAGAAGACGTTCTGAAAACTGCTTTTCGCACAAGGTATGGTCATTATGAATTCTTAGTGATGCCGTTTGGTTTGACGAATGCTCCAGCTGCCTTTATGGATTTAATGAATCGGGTATGTAAGCCGTATCTTGATAAATTCGTAATTGTATTTATCGATGATATGCTTATCTATTCCCGATCCAAGGAAGAGCACGCTCAACATCTTCGTTTAATTCTAGAACTATTGAAGAAAGAAAAGTAGTATGCTAAATTTTCAAAATGTGAATTCTGGCTACGGGAAGTCCAGTTTCTGGGGCATGTAGTTTCCGAGAAAGGAATTCAAGTTGATCCAATGAAAGTGGAAGCGATTGAAAAGTGGGAACCTCCGAGAACACCATTTGAAGTACGTAGTGTTCTGGGTTTAGTTGGTTACTATCGAAAGTTTATAAAAGACTTCTCTCGTAACCCGACGCCTTTGACAAAGCTGACTCGAAAGAATCTAAAGTTCGAATGGAAGGCAGTACAGGATGAAGCATTCCGAGTATTGAAAGAGAAACTGTGCAGCGCGCCGATTTTATCGCTACCTGAAGGTTCTGACGACTTTGTTGTTTATAGTGATGCTTCTAAACTGGGATTGGGATGTGTACTTATGCAGCGTGGGAAAGTTATTGCTTATGCTCCTCGACAACTAAAAGATCATGAAAGACAGTATCCTACGCATGACATGGAGCTTGCAGCAGTTGTTTTCGCGTTGAAGATTTGGAGACATTATCTTTTGTAAAGCCCGTACTCCGGTATGTAATTTCTTTTATTAATTATTTTCTTTCAAGTTTGATTTATCGTGGTTTCCGTTAACGGGGTTAGTCGAGTTGGGTCAAATCGTTAAGTATCGGAATTTTTGGTTAGGGGCGTGAGGCTTGCAAGTTGAAGGGCCATTTGTGACAAAGGCCAAAAACCCACATTGGGTTTCGGCCCATGCAGTATATTGTAGAGACCCATATGATTTGTTTGTGTGTGTTGGTGCCGTGAAGAAGAAACAAAAGAAAAGAAACCAAAATAACCCTACGGCCGCTACCCCTCCCCTTTGTCTTTATCGCCGGCCGGAGAAGAAAGAGAGAGAGAAGAACCGGGAGCTCCATCGCTGCTGCCTCTGCCGGAGCTGTTACCGCCGGCGAGAAGGAGTTCGTGAGGGAGAGAGTCGTGAAGGAGGAAGGGTGTCGTTTTCTTGCTGCAGAATCATAATCGTCAAGGGTACGTTTCTCTCCTCGTTTCCTTTTCCTTTTTCTTTTCTTTTCCAGCGAAGCAGCCACCGCCGTACGCCGCCACTGTGGTGGCCGTGCGGGGGCGGTCGTGGTTATACGCGTTCGGGTGCGTGCGAGGTTGGACAGCCAAGAGAGTGAGAGACGGTGGTGTGAGGGTGGTGTGGGGTGGTGCGTGTGTGCGTATGTGTGAGTGCCGCCGAAAAACGCCGCCGCCGCCGCCGTGTCCCCACTGCCGGAAGTGGCAGTGGGTGGTGCCTGGTTTTTACAGCCAGTAGTTGTTCAAACCTAAACCGAAAGCATGAAGAAATAAATCGAAAATCGTCATTTTATGTGAAAACGTTTGTCTGCCACTGTTTTGCGACGGCCATAACCTTTCCGTCGTAGCTCGGATTGAGGCGAATCCGGTGCCCACGGTTCACATTCTGTGCCGGGCACACTTTTCGTGCTTTAGCAGAAGTCCGGTTCGGCCTCTAGCTAGGCGTAAATTGGCTGTTTATGCAGCAGGTTCGGATGTGGCAGATCGCGTTCCGTTTTAAAAGTCACAGTTTCTGCCACTGTTTTGGGAAAGCCATAACTTTTTATAGGAACGTCGTATTGGAGTGAAACCAGTGCCAAAAGTTCCGATTCTGGGTCTAGTAAGTTTCTTATGTTTTGCGGAAAAACCAGTTCGGAACGTAGCTAGTGTCAAACTGCTGTTTTATAATGAAAGGTGCTGTTTTTTGCTGTGCAGTTAACCGGTTTTGTAAAATCCATAATAAATTGTAGGAAAATCGTTAGAGCGCGTACGATATGTCCCTGGAACCCTAAGACATGGGACTTTGTGTTTATGGAAAAATATTTCTGGTTTGATCAGTTTTTGAGGGGTTAAACAGGTCCCGAACAGACCTGGTTTTCTAAGCCAAAAAGTCGTTTTAGCGACAGTTTAATCGTGCGTCATGTTTTAGGGTCCGGGCCTCGTATTGATACGTTTTAACGTTCGTTTAGGTGTCGGGAAGTGATCTTGGATTTGTGGAGCTTGAATTATTGTTTGTGAGCTAGGCGCGCTTACGAGGTGAGTTCTCTCACTATTTTTAATATCGGTTACTTTTACATTACGATAGCACGTGTGTGGTAGCTTTATTTAATTGTGATGTGGGACTAGATAGTGGGGTGTCTAGTGGGACCTTTATTGTTATGTATACGCGGGTGGCGTAGGAACTCGGTGGGGCCGAAATTTGTATACGCGGGTGGCGTAGGAACTCGGTGGGGCCGAAATTTGTATACGCGGGTGGCGTAGGAACTCGGTGGGGCCGAAATTGTATACGCGGGTGGCGTAGGAACTCGGTGGGACCGGGTAATGCTTGCACGGTTATCGTGTGGTCGGTGGGACCGACGTATGCCTTTTGGGTGGGATGGTGTAGGTATGCATGTTTATGATTTGTTCGTAGACTTGTATGCTTGTTTATATGCAACTATCTGTTTTAAGGGTAGTGTGGAATAACTGTGTTAATTATGGTGGTTGAATTCACTAAGCTTCGTGCTTACCCCTTCCCAAATTCTTATGATTTCAGGTGCGAGTAGCAGTCG
Source organism: Saussurea involucrata (assembly GCA_033807775.1). Taxonomy (NCBI): domain Eukaryota; kingdom Viridiplantae; phylum Streptophyta; class Magnoliopsida; order Asterales; family Asteraceae; genus Saussurea; species Saussurea involucrata. Next base: position 20,335,745 of record CM066326.1, read on the forward strand.
GGCGTGACGGTACACACGGGCGCAAGGCGAAGATAGTTTGGTTTAATTTTTAATAAATGGGGTTGATTTATATTCTTTTCCGCTGCTTAAACTTGGCTGACGATTTTAAATAACGATGTTATTCCTTATTGTAACGTGATTCATTAACTCTTGGTTTGATTGTAATGAAATGAATGGTTTTAAAAATTTTAAATTCCTTGTAATTTTTGGGACGTTACAACTTGGTATCAGAGCACAGCTTGAGTGAATCAAACACATCTCGGTGTGTTTGGTCTCAAGTCGCGGCTATGAATTTTTTAAACTCTTTTACTAAAATCTTAAAGGAAAAAGGAAAAACCGTTTGGGAAACGGTGATCGAGGGCGCAGTGTGTACAGTCAGCCGACGCTAAGTGGGAAGGTACGATACTTAGTGTATTTATCGCTTTCTAGATCATAGGGTATGCATGCTAGATTGCCTATGTTGTTTACACTGTACTGTATGATGATTGCTTGCTAGTAGGAATCTATGCTAGTTATAGTAGGTTGTTAAGTGAAGGCCCTATAGGTTGTATGCAGTAAGAATCATATAGCCTTAGAATATTTGATTTAGTTCTATTGCGCAGCTCTTGTTTGAGTCCAACCGTTCTAGGATAGAATCTTGTATTCGAATGTCTATTTGATTCACGCTGCATGCGACTGGGTATTCGCGAGGCAACTCGTTATGGCTAACAGGGATTCCGTTGTAGCAAGGGTAGTGGAATGAGATGAAATTCCTAGCGAGCTGGGAATAGCGTTTACATATGAGTACGTATGCAAAATTGCTTTCTAGAACATAGGAGTATGTATGCTAGATTGCTTGGTGCTTAACACACTGTATTGTATGGTTGTTACTTGCTATTAGGAACTTATGCTAACTTTGATAGGTTGTTAAACGAATGCACTATAGGTTGTATGCGGTAGGAACCGAATAGCCTTAGAATGTTGGATTTAGTTCTATTGCGCAGCTCTTGTTTGAGTCCAACCGTTGTAGGATAGAATCTTATATTCGAATGTCTATCTGGTTTCCACTGTATACGACTGTGCGTTTACGAGCCGACTCGTCAGGGTTAGTGGGGGTTCCGCCTTAGCAAGGGTAGTGGGGTATTATGTTTATTCCTAGGGAGCTAGGAAGAGTGTGTATATGCGTCAGTAGGGATATACGTGTATGGTTTTTGTTTGGGCGAGCAACTACTTGGATACTCGGGATGGGACTCGGAGCGGACAGTGATAGGTGTAGATGGTAGTAGTAGAGATCCTACTACCGGAAGCACAAGATCAATGTTCGAGTCGGGGAAAGTCGCGAGGACTCCATGGAGTCGAGCGTGAGCGTGGTAGGGTGAGTTATTATGTGCTAATGACTCGTTGTAATTTCTTTTCCTAGAATGGTCAATACTAGAAGAAACAACGCGGCTGAACCGCGGGCTGAGGCCGGGATCACTGAGGAACAGATTAGAGAGATGATTGCTACCGAGGTAGCATACGCGATCGGGGAGGCGATTCCCGAGATTATCACTGCCATCCGAGATGAGGTGGTGGTTCTGATGGAGGAGCGGATTGCAGCGATTCCACCGCCTGCGGGGGGACAGCCCCGTGCTAGAGAGTTCCAGTACCGGGATCTCTCTGCCTGCTCCCCGCCAGAGTTTAAAGGAGACCCGAGTCCAGTTATTAGCATGCGGTGGATATCCGATATGGAGTGTGCGTTTCTGACCAGTGGTTGCCCGGATAATCTGAAGGTTCGTTTTGCCGTGAACTTGCTTCGTGGCGGAACAAAGGATTGGTGTGCTACAGCGTTGACGCTTGCTGAGCGCACTACTTTGACTTGGGAGGAGTTCGTCGTCCGTTTTCGCACAGAATATGTACCTCCGGTAGAGATGGAGCGGATCGCCAAGGAGTTCCTGGAGCTCACGCAAACTACAGAGACGGTGAAAGAAATGAACCGTAAGTTCACCGAGATGGCATTGTTTTGTCCCCAGTATGCTGCCTCGGAAGCGATGAAGATGTCGCGGTATAAAGATATGTTGCGTACCGAGATTAGGGAATTCGTGAGCACGGAGCAGTATGCTTCCTTATCTGCGATGATGGATGCGGCCCGGAGGAGGGAACTCGAGTTAGAAACCCAAGCGAACAAGAGGAAGGCGGCACAGGCGGTGACGCCGATCTCTGCGGTGCCACAAAAGTCGAAGTTCACTGATTCGCACACGGGTTCGAGGAGTGGCGGGTTAAAGCCCAGGGATACCGGAATGAGAAGATCTGAAGGGTGTTTTAAGTGTGGACAGTCCGGTCACTTTAGCCGGGACTGTAGAGTGCCGTTAATGGTCTGCTTTAACTGCAAACAGACGGGCCATGTGAAGACCAACTGTCCTAGTGCGAGGGTAGCAGATGGGAGTGGGGCACAGGGGGTGCCTGCGAATGCCCCATTGCGTATTACTGATGGTCGAACGGGTCAGCCGGGGACGGAAGCGGCTCGAGGCAGAGTTCACCAGCTGACGGTGGAGGAGGCGCAGGCTACGCCTAAAGTGGTAACAGGTACATTTTGCCACTTGTTTTCTGTTTTGATTATCGTATATAGTTGCTTTTTGCTTAAGCTGTGAGATTAAGTGCATTCTTAGTTAACTCGGTGTCTGCTGTAGTGATGCTTGATAGCGGGACTACCCATTATTTTCGTGCCTCACACTTGTAGTGAGCGTTGGGCCGTAGTATAGGACGGCTAGGTTGTCCACTTGTGGTCGAGTTTGCTATTGTAATATGTGCTTTAAGTAGACTGTTTCGGGTCGAGGTTGAGGATTTAGCTAGAATTTTAGGCTTTTGAGCCGACTTTGTTTTAAGGAAAAACCGTTAGATAATTGGACGTGAATTCCAACTTGCCCTTAGAGGTTTAAATGACCGGGTGACGATAGTGGACCGGAGAGATTTGGAGTAGTACGAGTCGAGACGTAGAATGCCGACTAAGTCATGCACAAAGTTTGATTTTGAAAATAAAATTTGCCTTAACCAATTCTTGCGTTTCCTATCCTTATGGGTTGTGTTGTAGAATTTGGAGAGAATATTTTTGGTAGCATTTTACCATGAGTTGTTTGGTGCGCTTTCTAGTCAGCTAAATATTTTATTGTCAACAAACCGTTTCCTTGTTTTGTATAAATAACTGATGCGCGCAAAATTTTGGTTGGTAAAGCTTCGTTCCATATCATTTTGAATTTTGTAAGTAAACTGAACGACAATGGAATGATTTTCAACATGATTTTTACTACGTGAGACGAACGTGTTCATTTTTGCGTAATCACCGACCTGGTAATAGTAGTCTATTGCATACGGTCTTTTTGAAGTGAAAAATCTTGACATTGAAAATATTTTGTAAATGATTTGTAATCCATTTGGGAAAAGCGCTTTTAAGTGTTATTGTTGGAACCCAGATACACTTAATCAAGATTAACAATCTGTTAGTGGAGTTTAGAGTTTGATGCGGAAGCGTATTAAACTAACAGATATGTTTGATAGATATTAGAACGCACATATATAAAGAAAACAGTAAGGAATAAAAAGGATTTCTTGAACAGTTACTGTTATTCAATATATAATAAGAACACGAAGAACAGATTAAGAACTGTTGGTGTGTGTGAGAATATAACACTCAGATATTTGACAATAAAGCTTGAGAGTATTAGTGATTCCTTGTGTTTTCGTCGTTAGGAAGATCTCAACATGAGACTTCCTTTTATACTACTCTTAGAAGACTATGAAGTTGGTCACTGTTCCTTTTACGGCATGAATAGTAAACTGGATGGTGTGAACAGTGGACTGGATGGTGTGAGCAGTTGTTTGAGCCATGCGCATTTAATGGAGCAGATGTACTATTGGTAAATGCATTAAATGGCGCAGACGTCTATTTTGTACCATGCCCTATTGAGTCCACTCAGAGCTTGACACGTGTTTTGACAGTACTTTTCCATGCAAGTTGATGAACGTATCCAGTAATATCTTCCAAGTCTTCATAGCAGACCACAGAGGCTCTGTAAGGCATTACAGAGGTTCTATGGTCTGACCTTCTGTGGAGCAGTCCACTTGTTTCCGAGTTGATCTTCTTCTTGCGCACTACAGAGGTTCTGTGATTACCTCTGTAGCTTCTGTGGCTTTCTGGACTTGATCTTCTGGAAGAAGTGGCAGAGCCTCTGTGAGAGGCTTTTCTATACTTAGCCTATTTTTCACTACTTCTAAGTATTTCTATGATTAGGAAGATTGAAGCTAACAATCTCCCCCTAAGTAGTGAAAAATAAAAATTTGACTTTGTGTTTAGTTAGGCTAAGTTAGATAAGACAAAGGTTAAACAATACCTCGAAATTTCTTTCATTTAGAAATATGCCAGAGGCATTTTACATTTGAGTACAATGAAAGATAAACTTTTGTTTGCAGAGATTGGAGGTCTGAGAATCAGATTTTGGCATCTTTGAAATCGTTGTAGCTTCTGTTGTCTCTGCCGACTTTTCTGATCTCTTTGTAGAATCTGATGCAGAGTTCTCTTAGGCGGATTGTTGAGTCTATTTCTCTGATGAAAGTATCTGCATCATCTCTATCCATTTTCTCTGTACCTCTGTATTTTACAAGGCTTGCTCTGAATTTGCTCAGAGTACTGGTTGCGTACTTCTGACAATCCATGAGTACAAAAACTTTAACCTGGTGTTGTGGGTTTTGAAATACTAACCCAAATCTTGGTTCTCTGATGATTGAGTTGGGCACAGCGTCTGGTGGGCAGCGATCTTCTGGTGGTCGTAGATCTAGATGTTTGAGACCAAGATCTTTTCCCAGCTGAAAATCTATCATGCTGTATAGCAGAAGCTTTTCCCTCATCGCTTTTCTCAATACTTGATAGGCTCTGGTGTTTGCCTCTGTGTTGTAGTTGTCCTTTGTCCATTGCAGAAGGTCAGGTATATCGTATGGATTGATGTTTCTTAAGTCAGCATCAGCGAAGGTAGACTCTGAATTGTTCTCTCTTCTGACTTTGTAAAGATTGTACCTGACCCTTGGATAGGTTCTTGTGAAGGAGAATCTGCAGAAGATCACTTTTTTGATTTTGTGAATTGAGAAGACATCTGCTTTGGCTCTTGGCTTTGTTCTTGTGAAGATGTTCTCAAATTCTTCTCTGATCCTTGGATCTGTCACATGATCTATTGGATAGTTTGTCTGAAAGGATTGTTTGTAGAGGTATTTGTATACCACTTCTTCCATTTCTTCATGTGTTGGACCAGGTCGTGGAATTTGTCTTCTGAGACTCTCCATATGTTGAACAACTTCTGCAGCTCTACCAGTTAAAGGAGTTTCTGACAGAGGCTTCAATCCATGTGCCCAGTCAACTTCTTCGGGTTTTGGGGTTTGAAAGGCGTCAAATGCACTTTTCATCAGTTTCTCTGTTGGCTTTGACAATGTTTTCTTCTTCTTAGGTTCCTCTGTCAGTATCCCTTTGCCTTTATCTTTTGTTGTCGTGGCATAACCTGTTGCTTCTGTGGGATTTGAGGTTTGTACTTCTGTAGGTTTGATGGAGGTTGCCTCTGTGGATTTTGACGATTGTGATTTAGAGGACTTTTGTGGCGATGGTTCTGTTGGCTTGACTTGCTCTGTAACCTCTGTTGGAGGTTGTTTGGTGACTTCTTCTGTGAGCTCAGTTTTTGTTGATGAAGTGTTTTCATTGAATCTTCTTGCCATTCTGAAGGTTAAGGTGAACCTGTGCCTTTCTTCTTCTCTCTTCACCATACGATCACTTATTGTTGTGTGCATCCTTTTCAGAATGTCAGAAGCAGAGGTCGTTGCTCTTTTTGGTTTGGTGGCAATCGACTTTCTTCTGGGTATGGTTTGGGGTGTTTCCACAGAGGTGGGTGTTTTCTCTGTGGTTGGTTCATCTGTTTCTTCCAAAATGATTACCTCAGGGGCGGTTGTTGCCTCTGAGGTTTGCTTATCTGCTTCTGTAGTGTTGGGTTCTTCAGAGGTTGAATCCACAGAGATGGGTGTATTCTCTGTGGTTTGTTGAGTTTGTTGTTGTCGGGTCTGTTCTGGAGGTGCTTGACTCAGAGGTTCTGCGGCTATTGGTGGACCTGTAAGTTCTCTGCTTGTAGTTTTCTCTGTAGTTTTCTCCCCCTCAGGATGATCTGATGGACCAGGATGGTCATCACCATCAGAGTCATCCTGACCCTTGTCTGATGTACCCTCTGCTCTGCAGGAAGCATCGGGTTTCTTTGGCATTGTGGCTCCAGCAGCGATCAGTTTCGCGCAGACATCATCACAGAGGCCAAGAAGAGTTGCTAGCTCTGCCTCTGTTTTGAATCTCATCCTTCCTACACTTTCTCTGAAATCTTTGACGAAGTTAGCATTGGCAGTGGTGAAGGAAAGGATGACTTCTGTCACTTGATTAATCACGTTCTGCCCAAGCTCTGTCAGCTGTGCTCTTGTCATGTAGTCTTTGGGTTGCATCAGCATGGTATTTCGCATGGCTTCTTCTTGAACTTTTTGTAGGGCCTTCTGTAGATCTGCAGGAGTGATGCCCGTTGACACTGAAGTCTGTTTGTTCAATTGATCAAGGAACTTGTTGATGGAGTTCTCAATCGAAGAAGGAGTAGTTGTTGCGGCAGAAGTGGTGGATGCGGTAGCAGCAGACTTCATCTGTGAGATGGCAGTTTTCACCTCTGTGGACAGGTTGTCCATTTTGGTGTTCAGGTTTAGCAGTGCCAGTGATGTTGTCTCTGCAAAAGATTTGAAAGAGCTTTGCAACTCTTTCAAGGTTTGGTTCACAGAGGTCTCAAGGGTTTGGAACTCATCCCTTGTGACATGTGTTCCGGTGGTAACCTCTGGAGGAACACATTCGTCTCCAGAGTGAATCCCTGTTCCTGGGATACCTTCTTTCATTCCTGTTTGTATGTTGAGAATGGAAGGATTTCCTTCTGATCCTTGAGAAGAAACATGAGTTTCAATCCCTACAGAAGTTCTGAGAAGAACATTGTCCAAATCCACTCCAGAGGTGGGTATTGGAATATCCTTCTGTTGACTAGGAGACTTGTCTAGAGTCTCTTTGTCTTTGTGCTCTCTACTTCTCTCTGAAAGAAGTGTGGGTCTTAATAAGTGCGTGTCAGAGGAAACAAATTCCTCTGTAGGGTGTTCTTGTGTGATCTGGGTCGATTGATCACGAACATTAGGTGAGTCTCTTTGAGGAGACTCCCTAGGAATGGATTCCCCGGTTTCTGTGGGCACAGAGGTTGAAAGAGTAACCTCTGGCTGGATGGGTTGGGTTGGGATCGAGCTGTGCTGCTCTTTTTCAATAACTCCTTCTGCAGCTAGACCTGCGGAGTTAGAAATGTGGGTTGCACTGGGAGGGGGTGATTGATGTGTGCCTTCTTCAACTTCGGCATCTTTTCTTGTTTCTTCTTCTGGTTCTGTGGAAGTTCCTTGCTCTGTGCGCAATGAGTCATACATGTGATGAGATCCGTATAATCTCATGACATGAGGATGATAGAGACCTTTTCGTATCCAGATAGCCTCTTCTTCATCTGAATCTACCTCTGAGATTTCTATCCCTGTTTCTGTGGTTTCTTCTACAACCGTTGCCTCTGTAACTTTTGTTGTATTCCACTCAGCTTCGATTTGTTCTGTTTCTTCTGAAGCTTGGTTTGGACTTCTTCTGTGGACGTCCAATCCTTGAATGAAAGGGTTTTGTAAAATCACAGGGGTTTCGGCTGGTTGATTTCTGGGTGTTGTGTCATCTTCGTGTAGATGTGTGTCAATGCCAGAAATGAAGAAATCTTGTTCTTCTGGAGTGTGGTGGTCGAGAGGTTGTGCCGTCCACCCTGCTGTATTAAGGGTGTTTGCAATTTCGGGGTTCTGTAGGAAATCATTCAGGTCTCCTTGGTGAGCAAATCTATCTGGAGATTGATATGGTGATTGATATCCTTCTTCTGTCATTCCTACTTCTGCATCTTCTTCTTCTGCAGTTTCTCCCTCTACGATTTCCTCTTCTGCAATGGTAAACAACTTTTTAAGTGTTTTACCATGCTTCTTTTTGGTTTTCCTCCTTTTTGGTTTTGGTGCCCCTTCCTCTGTTGATTTGGATCTCTTATTTTTCTGTTTTGTGAAAAGGGGAGGTGCAGAGGAGCCAATCTCATTGGCATGGGGAGGTGAAGGTCTATCTTCTGCAGTGCTTGTTGATGTGCCTTCTGCAGTTTTTCTCTTCTTGGCTTTTGGAGTAGAAGCAGAGATCTTTGCTGAAGATTTCTTTCCCATTATTTCTGCGCGTTTGGCTATGAAGCTGAGCTGAATAGCCATGTGTTTTGCTAACTTTTGATCCTTTTCTGCTTGAGTGGAAAGAGGTTTTGCTATCATTGTTCCTAGGGGAACACCTAAACGCGGGGGTGTCATAGGACTCGGTTTTGGAGTTCTATGATCGCGTATATACTCTTTCTTAAGGGATATGTTCGATGCGTAGCGCAGAAGTTTCTTTGACAGAGGTCTGCAGTGTGAGTAGCCATCAGCATGATCAGTGGGGGTATTTTTGTTCATCGGGAACTGTTTGGGAGTTGGCCCTTCCATTGGCCAATTTTGGATTAGCAGCAGAGGTTCGAACAGTACTCCCAATATTCTTTGGAATTGCAGAGGTGGTAGAAAGTTGGGATCGTTCTCTTTGACCCTTTTCGAGTTGTTCTTTCTGTCGATGGTGTTTATGATCTCTTGCATCATTATGGTCGTATAATCTAGTGGAAGATCATAGTAAACCCCATTCATGATGCTCAAGATTTGATGTGAGCTCTGGTCAATACTCCCTATCTTTCCTGTCAAGCATCTGTTAAGAATAGAGAACAAAGTGTTCCACAGAGGTGGTAATCGGCCTCTGCGGAAGTCATTTCTCTTCCGTAGTTGGGTGTTGTACCCAAGCATTTCCACGAATCTACAGAGCTCTTCGTCTGTTGGTTGCTCTGCATAACTTTTCAATCCCAGAAGACCCCTTGTTGGTAGGTTGAATTCAAGTGAGAACATTGTTCTGTTGAACTTGATTTCAAGATGCTCAGTTTTATCAGGTCTTGAAATGTACCCTTTGATAAGAGAATCGTCTTTATCAAATCGGAAGCTTTGCCAAAATTGGTTCAAATAACGAACTGGTATTCTGTTAGGGGTTCTTGATAGTAGAGGGAAAAGGATATGGTTTTCCATGATGTTCAGAAGTATGGCATGGGCTTCGCCGAAAGTAGTGGGTGAGGGGACCAAATAGCAGTTGTTGGATTTAATAGGAAGAGTGGCTTCGAAATGATCCTTAGCTATGAAGTTTTGCAAGTGTGTCGTAGGAGCAAAGTCTGCGGAATCCCCGGAATCTTGTTGTTCAATATCTCTTGCAAGGCTGGGGTTTTCAGAATGTTCTGAATGAGCAGGGGAGTTTTCCGTTGAGTTCGCCGGAGAGAGTTCAGAGGATGTAGCTCGAGAAGATGAAGCCATTTGCAAGTGTTTTGCAGGGTATCGCCGGAGAAGAAGATGAGAGTTTGTAAAAGGTTTTATGAGAGGGTAAGGTTTGTTTTTATAGGATGGTAAAACGGTAGACTTCGAAAGGGTAAAATATATGGCAATGGATTAAAGTTTGGAATCCGCACTCGAGTTTGAGCGGCAGGTTCAACTTACCAAAAAAAACGTTCCATGTTTGCCCAATGAAAATGGGACACGTAGGCCATGTCAGAAAATGACAGGACGTCGTGCGCGGCCCATTAATGCTAGGCGCGTGGAGTTGTTCTTAGCCATATGAGTTTCACTCGCAGAAAAAGTAACCGTTATTACTACAGAGATGCCCAAGTAATCAGATTGACAGAGCTTCTGTAGTTTACAGAGGCTCTGTGATCTTGAAAATCTTTGATGTTTATCCCTTTTTCATATATCTCATTGTTATCATGACTTCTGTGGGGTTCTTCTTTAACCAAAACATTTGTAAAAGCATTGGAGAGGATAAAATCGGATTTTTGTGAAGAAATTTGCTTCGCAGAGGTTTTGTGGCTCTGTTGGAACTTGCAGAAGTTCTGTGAGGGCCAGCAGAAGCTCTATGAGAGAAAAAATCTCATAAAAAAAATTTATTAGTATTTTTGATCATCCAATTTTTGATTTGGTTTAAGAGATGTTTTTCGGACATATTTGAAAGTTTGTGTCCGAGAAAACTGTTTTTAAAAAAAACGGTTTGTTCGAGAAGGTCATGGTCTGCGTTTTCGGTTTCCGAGATAACATTCCAAAAGATCGACAGAAGGTTAATTTGTGATCACAGAGCATATTTCCTACAGAAGCTCTGTTGAGCTCAGCAGAAGCTCTATGACCTTAAATTTCTCCTAATTCGAATTTTGTGAAACTTTTTGAGCTTTTGATTTTTGAGATGTTATTCACAGTATCTTTTTGAGAGACATACCTTTTGGTTCTTCTGTTCTCGGCAGTTTTGTCTTTCTTCTGTCGATGGAGAATTATCGACATTCTTCTTCGGCTTTCCTTTGAGAGATTTACCTCTGTAGATTATCTCAGGGCCCCTTTTGCTCCCCCTTGATCTATTCTCTTCTGTAGATCAAGAATTTTCTTTTTGCTCCCCCTTGACCTATGATTGGATCAAAGAATGATAAGTTTTGCATAGAACATAGGTCATGGTCTTTCAGAGGTTCTGTAGGGGTCGTCAGAGGTTCTTAGTTGACTTACAGAAGCTCTGTGATTTTAAGAACTATTTAAAGATTTAAGAATTTACATACAGAAGTAGAATCGATCAAAGCAATAAATTAAGCAATGTATTTACTTATTATTTACAGAATATAAAACTATACTTACTGAGGATTTTCACACCATGTTAATCATTCCTATCTTACCTACCAAGAAGTTGAATCTTTTCTCGTCTAGTGCTTTGGTGAATAAGTCAGCGAGTTGATATTCTGTGGGCACAAAATACATTTCGATTGTACCGTATTCAACATGATGTTTCAAGAAGTGATACCTTATATCGATATGCTTGGTTTTTGAGTGTTGCACAGGGTTGGCAGAGATAGCAATAGCACTTTTGGAATCGCAGAAGATGGGTATTTTGAACAGAATGTGGCCGTAGTCTTTTAGCTGAGTCTTCATCTATAGAACCTGAGAACAACAGCTAGCGGCAGCAACGTATTCAGCTTCTGCAGTGGATGTGGAAACACAATTCTGCTTCTTGGAGGTCCAACTGGCTAGTTTACCACCTAGGAATTGACAACTCCCAGAGGTACTCTTTCTGTCGAGCATGCATCCTCCATAGTCTGAATCTGTATAAGCTTTAAGACCAAAACCAGAGTTCTGTGGATACCAGAGACCAAGATTTTTTGTCCCTTTTAGGTATCTAAAGATTCTCTTTACGGCATCATAATGTGATTTCTTTGGATTAGCTTGATAGCGTGCACAGAGACATGTGGCATGCATAATGTCAGGTCTGCTTGCTGTTAAGTATAACAGAGATCCAATCATGCCTCTGTAGAGAGTGCATTCTACAGAGATGCCATCTGAATCTAAGAATAACTTGTTTCCAGTGGTCATTGGAGTTTTCATTGCAGAGGTATCAAAGAGGCTATACTTGGAAAGAATGTCAGAGACATATTTAGCTTGATTTATAAAAATTCCCTCTGATGATTGTTTGACTTGGAGTCCGAGGAAGAAAGTTAATTTTCCCATCATACTCATTTCAAACTCACTCTGCATGAGTTTTTCAAATCTTTTACACTCTTCTGAATTAGTAGACCCAAAAATTATGTCATCTACGTATATTTGTACAAGCATTATCTCACTACTTTTGCGTTTATAGAATAAGGTAGTATCTGTTGTACCTCTGTTGTAACCATTGACTAGAAGAAAGGTAGAAAGTCGTTCATACCATGCTCGTGGAGCCTGTTTCAGTCCATGTAGAGCTTTTTCAAGGTAGTATACATGCCTTGGAAACTTTGAGCTTTCAAATCCTGGTGGCTGATTAACGTAGACCTCTTCTTGGATTTCACCATTGAGAAAAGCTGATTTTACGTCCATCTGATAGACTTTAAAACCTCTGTGGGCTGCGAAGGCTAAGAATATTCTTATTGCTTCGAGCCGTGCGACAGGGGCAAAAGTTTCATCGTAGTCTATGCCTTCTGCTTGTCTATATCCCTTTGCTACTAATCTTTCTTTGTTTCTGATGACCACTCCATCTTCATCCTTCTTGTTTCTGTAGACCCATTTAGTCCCAATGGCCTGTTTTCCTCTTGGCAGAGGTACTAGAGTCCATACTCTGTTACGCTCAAATTGCAAAAGTTCTTCTTGCATGGCGTCTACCCAGTTTGGGTCATCTAGGGCTTCAGAAATCTTCTTTGGTTCTATCACACTAATAAAATTTGTAAAGAAACAAAAGTTAGCAGTGGCAGACCTTGTTTTTACTGCGTCAGAAGGTTCTCCGATTATTTGGCTTGGAGGATGGCTTTTTGTCCATTGAGTTGTGCGTGGGAGATGATCATCAATGTCATTCAGACTTTCTTTAGAGACTTCTTGTGTTTCTTCTTGTGTAGCCTCTGTTGTTCTTCGTGCCTTGGTAGTTGATTCTACCGTTTGTGGAATGATTGGTATGAGTGGTGGTGGAGTTTGTTCCTCTGAGGACGTATAGTCTTGGTCCTCGATTTCCTCTGTAATTGGTTCTTCTGTGGTTTGTGCAGCTTCTGTGGTCGTTTTCCTTGATGTTTCATCTTCTGCACTTTCTTCTACTTCGGCAATTGCATCTGTAGTATGTACAGAAGAAGATGAAGCATTATTAGGACCAGTTAGAGACAAACCTGTAGGATTTTGTCCGACAGAGGATGGTTCTTCAGAAACCCTGATTGTTCCAACATAAGGATCAATGTTTTCGTTGAGCATCTCTAAAAATAGAAGATCCAAGTCTTCTTTTGCTCGTGAGATGACAGAGGATTTCCCTTTAGTTCCGAGTTCTGAACTGATTTGTTCAGAAGTCATTTGGAATGAATCATCAAAAGAAACATTGATGCTTTCTACAATCTTGTGAGACTTTGTAAGGAATGTTCTGTAGGCTTTGGAAGTGGCAGAGTATCCAATGAATTTGCCTTCATCTGCTTTTACATCAAACTTTCCTCTTGAATCTCTGTCGTTTAAGACGAAGCATTTGCATCCGAATACATGGAAAAATTTGATGTTTGGCCGCCGTTTGTTAAGCAATTCGTAAGGCGTCTTGAGGTGTCTTTTCAAAATGGTTGATCGATTTTGAGTATAACACGCAGTAGAAATTGCTTCTGCCCAAAAGTTCATTGATAATCCGCATGCTGACATCATAGTTCTTGCGGCTTCCACAAGTGTTCGATTTTTTCTTTCGACAACACCGTTCTGTTGTGGAGTGCGAGCTGCAGAAAAGTTCTGTGGTATTCCTTCTGTTGAAAGATAGGCTTCAATGACATAGTTTTTAAATTCTGTGCCATTGTCACTTCTTAACTTCTGTATTCTGCAATTATAAAGAACTTGGATTCTTTTCATTAGATTTATCAATATATTTGGAACATCTGATTTCTTTCTAACGAATTCAACCCATGTGAAACGCGAATACTCATCAATTAGGACAAGTATGTATTTCTTGCCACCTAGGCTCTGTATGGCAATGGGACCGCAGAGGTCGACTTGAAGCATGTACAGAGGTCTAGTGCAAGATACATCTGTTTTGCCTTTGTGGGAAGCTCTTTTGAGTTTTCCCATCTCACAGGCAGAACATAAATGATCCTTATTGAACTTAACATTTGGCAAACCTTTAACTAGATCAAGTTTGACCAGTTTTTCCAATGTGTGAAAATTTAAGTGACAGAACCTGTTGTGCCATAACCAGTCTTCTTCACTTTTGCAGGCAACAAGGCAAACTTTGTCTTTGTTCTTTGAGTTGAAGTTCATTAGATATAGATCACCTATTCTTTCAGCTCGCAGAAGTTCCATACTTGTTTCTTCACTTTGTAGAGAGCAGAAAGTTCTTTTGAACAACACATTGAATCCTGTATCACAAAGTTGACTTACACTGAGTAGGTTGTGCTTAAGGCCATCCACATATGCAACTTTGTATACAGAAACATCTTCTTTCCTTATGACTCCATAGCCTTTTATGTGTCCTTTCTTGTTGTCTCCAAAAGTCACATATCCACCATCTTGTGTTTCTTTGTACGTGGATAGTGCACTTCTGTCACCAGTCATGTGCCTTGAGCATCCGGAGTCTAGATACCAGATTGGCACATACTTTTTCTCAGAGTCAGTGCAGGAGTCGACTTCTGCCATGCCACAGAAGAGGGCATTAGCGGTATGTTCATCGTCAGAAGTAGAGTCTGACTGGAAGTCTTCTGTGTTCTCCTCAGAATGTCCTTTTGCCATTAAGGATTTTTGAGCATAATATTCGGCTTTCTTTTTGTAGAAAGCAGAGTCCCTCTGTGGGCGATTTGATCTGCTTCTGCATTCATTCGCAAAATGGCCTGGTTTGCCGCAGTTAAAACATCCTTGAGGAGTGTTTCCTGTTCGATCATTGGACTTCTGTAGGTCTCCGCCTTTCTCTGATCTACATTCATTTGCATAGTGACCAGGTTTGCCGCATTTGTAGCATTCTTGCTGCGTGTGGCTTACCGAGTCATCTGACCTCTGTCGGTCATTTCCTCTGTAATTTCTATCGTTTGACCTCTGTCGGCCACTTGATTCTTCTCCTCTTCTGTCATCTCTTCTGTTGTCTCTTCTGTCATCCTGGTTTTCTCTATCATATCTTTCATTTCCGGAACCTCTTCTGTTTCCTCTGAACTCTTTTGTCAATAGAGCTAAAGATTTAGCTAGTGACGCAAGAGTTGTTTCCTTTTCTGCTTGCTCTTCTTCTTCACTGTCAATTATCACCATCTTCTTCTTCTCCTTCTTCTTCTCCTCTGTGGCTTTATCATTTCTTGGTCTCTGTGCATCCTCTTTAGTTTTACTAACCAATGCATATGGTGCAATGGTTAGTGTTTTAGCCTGTGCTATCTGAGGTTCTTGTGCGGCTAATGTTCCGTAAAGATCAGAGAGAGTCCAGGTGTCTAGATCCTGATTTGTCTGTAGGGACATAGACAGCTGGAGCCATTCTTCATTTAGACTTTTTTAAAACATGACATTGTTTTCTTCAGAAGTTCTGTCAATGCCTGATTTTCTGCACTGGTTGATTAGAGAGTTGAATCTGTCGTATGTTGTTTGCAGAGATTCTGTTGCAGAGGCTTTGAATGCATGATATTCATTGATGTACTGTGCTCTTCGGTTTTTTTGTGTTTTAGCACCTCCTTCCAACTGTCTTTCCAGTTCTTTCCACAGATCATGTGCTGTTTCACATGAATCCAAGGATTGAAAGAGTTCGTTGGGTATTGCCATAATTAATGTCCTCTTGGTTTTCTGAGCAACTTCATCTTCTGCTTTATCTTCGGTTGACCACTCCCCTTTTGGCTTTGGTTTTTGATGTTCGTGGATTTCGGCAGATTCAGCAGTAGCAGGTATACGAGGTACTACTGTCATGGGAATAGGAGGAGGATTGTACAGATATTGTACTTGATTTTTTTCAGTGCCCTCGAAAAAATGGACCATTCTTATTTTCCACTGAGGATACTCATCTCGAAGGAGAGTAGGAGGTTTAGTGAGAGAACCAGTAGTAAAGAAATTATTTGTATTTGTCATTTGAAGATTTTAGAAAGAAAGTATGACTAAAGAGTTACTTCGATGAGCTTGAAGATTTTATGGGTTTAAGCAGTTTCCAGACACAATTTTAAATCTCAATAATATCTATCAAGAGTCTTGATAAGTGGATCACTTGATATTGAAAATCAAGGAAGGCTCTGATACCAATTGTTGGAACCCAGATACACTTAATCAAGATTAACAATCTGTTAGTGGAGTTTAGAGTTTGATGCGGAAGCGTATTAAACTAACAGATATGTTTGATAGATATTAGAACGCACATATATAAAGAAAACAGTAAGGAAGAAAAAGGATTTCTTGAACAGTTACTGTTATTCAATATATAATAAGAACACGAAGAACAGATTAAGAACTGTTGGTGTGTGTGAGAATATAACACTCAGATATTTGACAATAAAGCTTGAGAGTATTAGTGATTCCTTGTGTTTTCGTCGTTAGGAAGATCTCAACATGAGACTTCCTTTTATACTACTCTTAGAAGACTATGAAGTTGGTCACTGTTCCTTTTACGGCATGAATAGTAAACTGGATGGTGTGAACAGTGGACTGGATGGTGTGAGCAGTTGTTTGAGCCATGCGCATTTAATGGAGCAGATGTACTATTGGTAAATGCATTAAATGGCGCAGACGTCTATTTTGTACCATGCCCTATTGAGTCCACTCAGAGCTTGACACGTGTTTTGACAGTACTTTTCCATGCAAGTTGATGAACGTATCCAGTAATATCTTCCAAGTCTTCATAGCAGACCACAGAGGCTCTGTAAGGCATTACAGAGGTTCTATGGTCTGACCTTCTGTGGAGCAGTCCACTTGTTTCCGAGTTGATCTTCTTCTTGCGCACTACAGAGGTTCTGTGATTACCTCGGTAGCTTCTGTGGCTTTCTGGACTTGATCTTCTGGAAGAAGTGGCAGAGCCTCTGTGAGAGGCTTTTCTATACTTAGCCTATTTTTCACTACTTCTAAGTATTTCTATGATTAGGAAGATTGAAGTTAATAGTTATGTGTCATTTTGAGCATTTACATATTTGGGGGAGTGAGTCATTCCGGGATAGGCATGATTGTTGGTAGACTGTTTACATTAAATCCTTGGTCAGGATAGTCAGACGTTGGTAACGGTCGGTTGGGTATCTCGGGATGGGACCCCGGTATCCATGTGTTATGACTTTGACTTTCCAGTAGGCACTAAGAGTATACAGTCTTGGGCACTTACCTGAGAGGTAGTTCTGATGTGCCGGGACTTGAGACGTACCTGGGAGGTAGGCGTTAAGGTGTATCTTGTTACGGTGTAACTAGGTTTCCTAGGGCGGGTAATGGTAGTAGTAACCCTGAGATGTGTACTGGTGATGAATGGTTGTAGTGGAATGACCTTCGTGGGTGATTATAAATTTACTGGTTTGATGATGCGTGTAGGGTAAGTTTTGGGAGTCTATTAGAACTCGTAGGAGATAATCGATGGTTAATGGTAAGAATGATCGGATCCGAGTATCCAATTGGGTAAACTGGTGGGCAACTTTAGAATGGTTAGAGCTTGAGATTTGACTCGGGATGTATGGAATATCTAAGGTTGGGGACAACCGTAGTCGCTTGGCTAGGAATGATTTCAATTGTTGGGGTGTTCTGCCGATCATAACCCCAGTGTCTTAGAAAGAGTACGTTAGTAAGAATAGTATTCGAGAAGTTTTAGAAGGGGTTTCAAGTGGACCTGGGAACTTGAGGTTGAGATGAGGGAGAACTATCCAGAGCTATTCGCCGGTCAAGACTTCGAGGACGAAGTCTAATCCAAGTGGGGGAGAGTTGTAAAGCCCGTACTCCGGTATGTAATTTCTTTTATTAATTATTTTCTTTCAAGTTTGATTTATCGTGGTTTCCGTTAACGGGGTTAGTCGAGTTGGGTCAAATCGTTAAGTATCGGAATTTTTGGTTAGGGGCGAGAGGCTTGCAAGTTGAAGGGCCATTTGTGACAAAGGCCAAAAACCCACATTGGGTTTCGGCCCATGCAGTATATTGTAGAGACCCATATGATTTGTTTATGTGTGTTGGTGCCGTGAAGAAGAAACAAAAGAAAAGAAACCAAAATAACCCTACAGCCGCTACCCCTCCCCTTTGTCTTTATCGCCGGCCGGAGAAGAAAGAGAGAGAGAAGAACCGGGAGCTCCATCGCCGCTGCCTCTGCCGGAGCTGTTACCGCCGGCGAGAAGGAGTTCGTGAGGGAGAGAGTCGTGAAGGAGGAAGGGTGTCGTTTTCTTGCTGCAGAATCATAATCGTCAAGGGTACGTTTCTCTCCTCGTTTCCTTTTCCTTTTTCTTTTCTTTTCCGGCGAAGCAGCCACCGCCGTACGCCGCCACCGTGGTGGCCGTGCGGGGGCGGTCGTGGTTATACGCGTTCGGGTGCGTGCGAGGTTGGACAACCAAGAGAGTGATAGACGGTGGTGTGAGGGTGGTGTGGGGTGGTGCGTGTGTGTGAGTGCCGCCGGAAAACGCCGCCGCCGCCGCCGTGTCCCCACTGCCGGAAGTGGCAGTGGGTGGTGCCTGGTTTTTACAGCCAGTAGTTGTTCAAACCTAAACCGAAAGCATGAAGAAATAAATCGAAAATCGTCATTTTATGTGAAAACGTTTGTCTGCCACTGTTTTGCGTCGGCCATAACTTTTCCGTCGTAGCTCGGATTGAGGTGAATCCGGTGCACACGGTTCACATTCTGTGCTGGGCACACTTTTCGTGCTTTAGCAGAAGTCTGGTTCGGCCTCTATCTAGGCGTAAATTGGCTGTTTATGCAGCAGGTTCGGATGTGGCAGATCGCGTTCCGTTTTAAAAGTCACAGTTTCTGCCACTGTTTTGGGAAAGCCATAACATTTTATAGGAACGTCGTATTGGAGTGAAACCAGTTCCAAAAGTTCCGATTCTGGTTCTAGTAAGTTTCTTATGTTTTGCGGAAAAACCAGTTCGGACCATAGCTAGTGTCAAACTGCTGTTTTATAATGAAAGGTGCTGTTTTTCGCTGTGCAGTTAACCGGTTTTGTAAAATCCATAATAAATTGTAGGAAAATCGTTAGAGCGCGTGCGATATGTCCCTGGAACCCTAAGACATGGGCCTTTGTGTTTATGGAAAAATATTTCTGGTTTGATCAGTTTTTTAGGGGTTAAACAGGTCCCGAACAGACCTGGTTTTCTAAGCCAAAAAGTCGTTTTAGCGACAGTTTAATCGTGCGTCATGTTTTAGGGTCCGGGCCTCGTCTTGATACGTTTTAACGTTCGTTTAGGTGTCGGGAAGTGATCTTGGATTTGTGGAGCTTGAATTATTGTTTGTGAGCTAGGCGCGCTTACGAGGTGAGTTCTCTCACTATTTTTAATATCGGTTACTTTTACATTACGATAGCACGTGTGTGGTAGCTTTCTTTAATTGTGATGTGGGACTAGATAGTGGGGTGTCTAGTGGGACCTTTATTGTTATGTATACACGGGTGGCGTAGGAACTCGGTGGGGCCGAAATTTGTATACGCAGGTGGCGTAGGAACTCGGTGGGGCCGAAATTGTATACGCGGGTGGCGTAGGAACTCGGTGGGACCGGCTAATGCTTGCACGGTTATCGTGTGGTCGGTGGGACCGACGTATGCCTTTTGGGTGGGATGGTGTAGGTATGCATGTTTATGATTTGTTCGTAGACTTGTATGCTTGTTTATATGCAACTGTCTGTTTTAAGGGTAGTGTGGAATAACTGTGTTAATTATGGTGGTTGAATTCACTAAGCTTCGTGCTTACCCCTTCCCAAATTCTTATGATTTCAGGTGCGAGTAGCAGTCGGGCGTGACGGTACACACGGGCGCAAGGCGAAGATAGTTTGGTTTAATTTTTAATAAATGGGGTTGATTTATATACTTTTCCGCTGCTTAAACTTGGCTGACGATTTTAAATAACGATGTTATTCCTTATTGTAACGTGATTCATTAACTCTTGGTTTGATTGTAATGAAATGAATGGTTTTAAAAATTTTAAATTCCTTGTAATTTTTGGGACGTTACATCTTTATGGTTCCAAATGTCAAATTTATACCGATCATAAGAGTCTCCAACATCTTTTTGATCAGAAGGAATTAAATATGAGGCAAAGAAGATGGCTAGAACTGGTGAATGATTATGACTGTGAAATTCTTTATCACCCAGGAAAGGCAAATGTAGTGGCCGATGCGCTGAGTCGTCAAGAAAGAAGTGGAACGATAAAAGCTATATCACTACAAGCTGAACTCCTACCTAATATCTTTGACGAATTGTTGAAGTGTCAAATAGAAGCCTATCAGGAAGAATGTTTGAAATCAGAACGGTTAGTGGGAATATCAACATTACTTGTGAAAGATGACTGTGGGTTATTGTGTATGGGAAACAGAATTTGGGTACCTCGTTTGGGTGAATTACGTGATCACATACTACAAGAAGCTCGTCAATCTCGATTTTCTATTCATCCAGGTACAAATAAGATGTATAAAGATCAGAAACAATTCTATTGGTGGCCGGGGATAAAAAGAAGTATTGCTAAGCATGTGGAAGATTGTACTACTTGCAAGAAGGTAAGGATTGAACATCAAAAGCCGTTTGGTCAGTTACAACGACTGGAAATACCGATGTGGAAATGGGATCAGATTACAACAGATTTCATCACAAAGCTACCAAGGACTCCGAAGGGATTTGATTCTATTTGGGTGAGTGTTGATAGATTAACGAAGTCTGCTCACTTCTTACCGATAAAGGAAACTGATTCGATGGAACTCTTAGCCAAATTGTACATTGACGAAATAGTAACTCGACATGCAGTTCCAATCTCGATTATTTCAGATCGGGATAGTCGTTTTACTTCAAGGTTCTGGAGAAGCTTTCAAAAGGAGATGGGAACGCAGATAAAATTAAGTACATCTTATCATCCTCAATCTGACGGTCAGAGTGAACGAACAATTCAGACATTAGAAGATATGCTTCGGGCTTGCATTGTTGACTTTGGGGGATCGTGGGATAAGCATTTACCGTTGATCGAATTTGCCTACAACAACAGTTATCATTCCAGCATACAAGCGGCACCGTTTGTAGTTTTGTATGGTAGAAAATGTCGAACGCCTCTGTGTTGGAATGAAGTGGGAGAGAAACAGTTAGCAGGACCAGATATAGTACAGTTAACAGCGGATAAGGTTACTCAGATTCGGGAAAGATTGAAAGTGGCTCAAGATAGACAGAAAAGCTATGCCGACCGACGCCGGAAACCGTTAGAGTTCCAAGTTGGAGATTTTGTAATGTTAAAAGTCTCGCCTTGGAAAGGAGTCATTCGATTTGGAAAGCAAGCTAAACTTAGTCCGAGATATATTGGACTGTTTGCAATTACTGAAAGAATTGGGGAAGTAGCCTATTGACTAGATTTACCTCCAGAGTTAAGCAGGATTCACAACGCTTTTCACGTATCGAATTTTCGAAAGTGTTTGGTTACACCAGATCAGGCAGTGTCTCTACCAGATATACAAGTTGATGAAAAGTCGAAGTTATGCGGAATAAGGAGATAAGACAAGTGAAAGTTCAGTGGCGACATCATAGGGGTCAGGATGCTACGTGGGAAACAGAATCAGAAATGAGAACCAAATACCCTCATCTGTTCACTTAACTGAATTCCGGGACGGAATTCTTTTAAGGGGGAGATGTTGTAATAACCAGGTATGTTATTGGTTTATTAAAAAGTCTTACCTTAATTTAATATTATGGAGTTAGAAGTTAAGGGGTAAGTTTTGCCAAATATGATAAGTTTGAGGTTTATTTGGTCTTGTTACAAAACCACACACCACCGCCACTAACACATCAACTAGAGAATGATGTCTTCAATATTAGCCAAAACTAAAATATCCTAAGTAAGTGTGTGTGTGTGTGTGTGTGTGTGTGTGTGTGTGTGTGTGTGTTCGGTTTAGAGAGAGGGGAGAAAAGGAGAATCGAAAGAAGAAGAAGAAGAAGAAGAAGGCAAGATTCAGCTGGGTATTTTGGGATTCACAGCAAGAAAACAAAGGTATTAATCCTTACTTTTATGTGTAATAGATTTTATATGAGTTTTAGAAGTGGGTTTTGATGATTTAGGGATGTTTTGGAAAATCTGAGCATATGGTTAGGTTATGTTAATAGTCTTAAACATATCTGCATAATTACAGTAACATGCATAGCTTAAAAGTGTAGATTTTTGGGTTAAGTATGAACTAGTTGACTGAGACATTCATTGAAGTCGCAACAGTGGGTTGCGACATGGTTGAATGTTATGATCTTCATGAATGTCGCAACCTTGAGTTGCGACTTGCTCGTGAATTCGCAACAGTGGGTTGCGACTTGGTGCTATGTCGCAACAGTTGGTTGCGACTGGGGGGGGGGAGTCGCAGCAGTTGGTTGCGACATGAGGGAGATGTCGCAATAGTTGATTGGGGCTTGGTATTGTGTCGCAGTAGTTGGTTGCGACTTGGTGTAGTGTATTGCGACATAGAGTATTTCCATGGTTGATTGCGACTTGAGTCGATGATTTCAGGATTTTAGAGATTTTAGTCTTTAAAATAAATATTTGTATTTATGTGGTACAGATTCCGTGAAACGGGACTGAAGAAATTGGAGTGCTTGGTAATAGCGTGAGAGGATCTTGGAAATAAACGAATCAAGTGAGTTTTTATCTAAAATGTTTTCAAATGGAATACATATATGTGAATGAGTGTAATAATGTGCATATGGTATTTATATGAATATTACACTGCATGGGTGCTAGTTGGTCGGGCTTAGGACCGGTGAAAGTTAGCTGTATAAAGGGACAGCAGTGTTGGCTGTATTTAGTACAGCGGTGCAAATTAATTAATTGGCTTGCTACCAATTAATATGGCCAAGAGAAAGAGAAAGAGAAAGAGATGAAAAGATACATGATGCATGAGTCATATTTGGTATTTTTATTATGTGCATTATGTGTATTGAATGTTTGTAAAAGATGAGTTTTAACTAACGAGGATTTTCTCACTAGACCTCAAGGTCTAACCCTCATTTTTGTTTTAAAATATGTATTCCAGGTCAAAGAGCAAATAAGGGACAGTGATAGGATACATCATGTTTAGCTTTTTGGAAGTTATATGATGATGAAGATTAGAGATGTGTTTTGCATATGTTATGATATTTTGTACTTCATTTTAAAAGAAAAAGTTTGTAGTTGAAAGACCTATTTGGTTAAGCCAAGGGACCATAAATGAAATATGATGTATTATTTTGTGGTGAAATATATGTTATTTGTATGTTGGGAATCCGGGTTGTTACAGAAAACGACCATCTAATCCCTATCATAAAAGGATACTCGTATAAAATGAAATATCCCCTCAAGCACTCTTCAGGACGAAGCTGGTCAGGCGAATATAGCCCGACAACGGATGGTATGTGAGCAGAAGCTCAAAAAACCTCTAAGTCGTCACTATCCTGAATCGAACTTGTAGGTTCAGGAGACATCAGGAAATCGAGGGCAGTGACCTGAGTAATGTAAAGATCTCTAAGGTCTCCATTCTTAGCCGGCTTCCTCGCTGATTTCTTACGCATATTAAGAAAATAGATCATACCTAAAATAGGGCTCTAGAAACCTCGACCGAATTTTGGAAAGGATACGAGTCCTTGCAAAATGAGGTAACAAGATCGCACGAAACCTATCTCTCGAAAACACACCAGAAGCGTAAAAGAAATGATCGCCTGAATCAACCATTTATATGGTTATGGCATGTCAGGTCGACTCGACAGATGAGTGACACCTGTCCATCGCGTTTTCGTTTGCCACTCCAGATGAGTGACATCTGTCAAAAACAGTTGCCATGACACCCCACGCCTCCAAGACGTCACGAAACCTTTCAAATCTTCGGTTTAAGTCAACCCGAATCGGTTGAGATTCAACCAGTGTCTCTCCCCACGTGACACGTGTCCACCCTAGTTGCTCAAATTTGAAATTTAAATTTCGAATTTCACGCTAGAATTCAAATTTTGGGGGTAAACTGTTTGGGTAAAAATCCACACCTCATGACCAACGAATAAAAATAAACATGACATTTTACGTAAGACAAATCTTGTATTAAGATAAGGTCATGTAGACTACTTACGACTGCATCCTCCGTCGTACATTTCGAATCCTTATGACCGACATTCGCGACATAGAGACGGTTGTACGACCATACTAACCGTTAACAGTCAACAACCATTTTCTTTGTTTAATTAATGCAGATCCATAAGCAATCATTGCCCAACAGTCGTAACGGAAGAGCCATTAATGACAATTAAGGACCAACAGCGGTTACAACAATCATCAAGACGCATTGATTACTTCCGAAAGCTATATAAACAAAGGCTTGCACCACTCTTCGGACATGAGTTTTTCGCATACATAAATCATCGGAGCATTCGAGCAATATCCTTTACGAAAGCTACTCATGACAGTAGTTTTTTACGCACGATATAAAACTGTTACTCACGACGCACGACATTGGTTTACGATTAAGATTACTTTTATTCTTATTGTAACCTATTGTACGCACGACACTTGTTACTAAAGGACGTCATTCCTGATTGGCGACCATAGTGCACTGTCAACTTCTATACTCGACCGTGGTTTTTACCCTCGACGGGGTTTTCTGCGTCACCAATTTTTTTTTCCTTATTTACTTTCTGTCGACGGTCGTACTGTTTGTCTTGAGATCCTTTTCTTTAGTTGTTAAAGCTCCACATCAACCTTAAGTTATCATTTGGGTATTTTTGGCATTAACAGATACATTATCGAAAGTTATCGCTAGATTAATGCAAAGATTCAGGTGATAAATAAAACATTCGACAAAAGAATCATGAAGACAAAAATACGTGTATTAATGTTCCAAAAAGTTACATGTAAAAGGCCCGACCACCAACGGTCATCTCAAGAAATTTACAAAAACCTAACTAAGACTAGGGGAGGCTACTCCTGATCATGGACGATTTCCTCGTCACCACCTCCGGCTCCGGCCTCTGTAGGATCGTCCTCCTTGAGAGCATATTCTTGGTTGAAGTCCTGCTCCAACCCGATCTGCTCCAAAAAAGTGGCGACCACTGCTTCTGCGTTCGCCATAAGGATTTTTCCCCGGATGTGGCGACGCATAATCACCGGCTTAACTCTGAAATGAGTTAAAGCCTCAAAGTTCAGGAGCTTCTCCTCCACGTCGGCGACCTCTACCCCTTTTGCCTTGACATACGACTCAAGGTCTTCGACCCGTTTTTCCCGCACGGTCGGAAGAGCCTTGGTCGTCATGACTTCTGCCTCAGAAAAAAAGCCTTATTGCTTGCCGTCTCTAGACGACTTTGGAGGTTGGTCTCTAGACGGTCTTCAGCCTCGTCTAGCCTTGACGAAAGAGACTCAACCTTGGCCTCTGCCGCCCATACCTACTAATGCGCCCTCCGTTCTCCGTCTTGGGATTTACGTATATCATCCATGGCATGGGAAGCAGTATTCTAGGCTTTGTCCAACTGCTTGTACAAGCATAAGGATGCCTGAAACGCCTAAAAAGACAAACGAGTTAAAAAGCGCAAAGACAAGCTAAAAGTGTATAACTCAAGATTGGGAGCTTACTGTTAAAGCCAAAATCACCCAAAGGATAACTCAAGGTTGATGTGTTGATGTGGAGCTTTGACAACTAAAGGAAAGATCACGCGACAAATCGTACGACCGATAACAAAAACTGAAAAAGACAAGAGAAATTGGTGACGTGGAAAACCCCTGTCGAGGGTAAAAACCGCAGTCGACTATAGAAGTCGAATGTGCACCATGGTCATCAAACATGGACGACGTCCTTTAGTAACAGGTGTCGTGAGTACAATAAATTACAATTACAAGAGAAATAGACTTAATTGTAAAATTGTATTGTGCGTCGTGCAAAAATAAAGCTTCGTCGTGCATTTCTTCGAGGGAAGATGCGAATGATTGTTTGAATGCTTTGAGAATGACAGCTACGTGACAGGTGTCGATCATCCGAGGGTGGCATGCGAAGGGTCAGGTGACAAGTGTCGATCATCCGACGGGTCGACCTGACACAATTGAAACCGTATAAATTGGATTCGAACTCGATCATTTCCTTTTTTACGCTTCCATATTTTAGAGAGAGATTTCATTGAGATCTTTCCCGAATCCTACAAGAAGCGAATTCTTTCCAAGATTTTGAGTTTTTAGAAGCTTATTTTAGGTACGATTTCTTCATTCCTTATGCATATTAAGACTTTGGCAAAGAAACCCTCTAAGAACTGGGACGTTAGAGAGTTGTACGTAGCCCAAGTGACCTCTCCTGACTTTATCATGTCGAGTGAGCTGCCCAGTTCAATCAACGAGAGCGATTAGCTCGATGCCTTTAGGGTTCTAGCTAAAAGCCTTGCTGCAATTAGGATAAATCCCCCTGCCCAGCTTTGCCCACAACAATGTCCAAAGGGATACTTCGTCATGTATGAATATTGCTTCAGAAAAAGGTTTAGTTGGCCATACTCGCCTCTGTCTAGGGAGTTCTTAAGTAGGTTCGACCTATCGCCTGGACAAACGATGCCCTAGTTTTGGGAATTCATCCACGTGATCGAAAGGGTCACGGCAGACTGGGAGTCACCTTTCACGGTAAATGACCTTTTAGCGGCCGACGTGGTGAAAGGGGATAGCAATCGCCGCTATGGCCTTTACTCGAAGCTCAGGGGGGATCGTATCTTAGTCCAGAACACCGCGGTGAACAACCGGGGTTGGAAGGCTAGATACTCTTGGGTCATGGCAGGTTGGAACAAGGAAGGTAGGTTTTGATTTTGCCGTACGATTATTGCATTCCATGATTGCTCTTTGTGTCGAACTAACCTATTTTCTATGTGATCCAGTTATCGACTTCAAGGGAGTCCAACCTCTTTCTGAGACATCAGAAAGGATCGAACGATTCTTGCGATATAGCGTCGAAGATCGTTCATCCTTCTTCAACCGAAGATTCTAACGACGAACCGGCCGAGGTTCAAACATCTGAGCCATCAGTTGGTAGGAAGGAAGTAGAGAAAGAGATGA
Organism: Saussurea involucrata; assembly: GCA_033807775.1. NCBI lineage: Eukaryota > Viridiplantae > Streptophyta > Magnoliopsida > Asterales > Asteraceae > Saussurea > Saussurea involucrata. The sequence goes on from CM066326.1 coordinate 20,362,526, forward strand.
AGGATAAGAATCTGTTCGACATGAATCTCCATATTTTTTTTGCTTTCTCACTAATTTTTCTGCTTTTCTGTTGTAGGTGGATCAGGTTTCAAACAATACAGGGTCTCTCAAGAGAGAGATGAAGCTTCTTCTGGCCAAGAAGGCCATGGAAATGAAGACAAAGGCCCACCATCCCTGTCGTCGGGGATCAAGAAAACCAGGATGACGTTCCGGAAGGAACCGTCGTCTAAAAGTGGCGATCATCCTGTGGTCGCCACATTTGAGATGGCGAAGACGTCCGAGAACGTAGTTGCTGCGATGTTGGGGTCTCCAGCGTCTGTTGCGAAGCCCTTGGTCTAGGCGACGAGGCCTCAATTGTTTACCCCGCTAGACAAGGGAAAGGGTCACCAGATTGGGGTTGACCCAGAAGTTACGTCGGTCAACTTCACGTTGCAGTCAAACTTTATGTCCGACGATGCTCTCGAAGCGGCAAGAATCTTCCCTGATCTGGGAAAGTTTCTCATTATGTCATTCCAAGAGCGATATGAGGAGGCCCCAATCGAGGAAGTGGGATCTCATATCGATGGGCTGTCTTTTAAGGTAAGCTTTCATTGTACTTTTAGACTCTTACTTTAGTCTAGTATTCTAATTGTTTTAATCGTGCATTTGCAGGCATTTCAAGCGTCTCTCTATCTATAGAATCGGATGGAGAGAGTCAGACGAGTGACCCTTATGGCCATCTAACAAATTTGACGTGTCGAGCATGCGGAGCGTAAAGCTCGCGAAGGGGAATAGGTGGCGGCGGCCAGGGCGGAGTCTTTCCAGATTCAACTTGACGATGTGTAGAGTCATCTAGAAGTCGCGAATCGGGAGAAGGAAGAGCTCTAGGAGCGTTTGAGGGAGACCTTGGTGAAGGTCTCTACTTACGACGTACAGGTCAAAGCGACTAAGGTCCAGGTTGAGGACCACAGGTTGCTCGTCGCTTCACATGAGCAAGTGATCGCTGAATTGTATGGGCGACTTGTCTCATTTAAGGCGTTGACCCACCTCAAAGTCAAAGCGGCCATCATGTACCGTCAATGCTGCGGACGAACTCGCCACCTACCTGGAGTAGGTCGGCGATGAGAAAGAGCTCGACCAGGAGGATGAGATTGAGGACAGAGAGGCAGCAAGCGTCGAGGCCGACGATGGTACTGAGGAACCTGCCCAAGACCAGGGGCCTTCTCAGCATTAACTTTCGTCTGAATGTTTTGTATTTCTTTCCGGCGACTGTTGGTGGTCGTTCCTTTCTACTTGTGTTTTTTATGATTTTAATACAAGTTCTTTTGCCTTATGATTCTTTTTTTGAATGTTTTATTTATGACATGAAATTGTACTGGTCCAGCGATAATCTTGTGATGGAACATTAATCAATTAAGACATGTATTAAAAAATCATAGGATAACATAGATCGTGCGTTAGAAAATTTAATTAGCATGTCATCAAAACATAAATTATGCGACTAAGGCATTTTACAAAGATCGTGTGACTGAGGCTTCAATAAAGTTTTCTAAATCCTAAACCCGAAGTCGTAATACTTGAGATTCTTTTGATCATCGAGCTGCTTCATCCGAAAGGATTTGTCGTACCTTTCAACTTGTGTTTATGCGATCGTGCGATCCTGCGATATAGCATTGGTCAACGGTTGGTCGTTGCCTTAACCAACTACCCTCCGATGCGTAAGTCAGTAATTGATATGATGAAATAAATCGAAAGGAAAAAATAATCTAAAAGAAGTATTTTTTCAAATGTACCGTGTTCCATCTTCGTGGGACGTCTTGGTTGTCGAGGGTTTAGAGCGTATAAGCACTTTTTCCTACGACTTCAGATATGCGATAGGGTCCTTCCCACTTGGTGGATAACTTACCTGCATTTGGTTCCTTGGTGTTTTGGAATACACGTCAAAGGACGAAATCGCCTTCTTGGAAGACTTTGGTCTTGACATTCTTGTTGAAATGTCGTTCAACCACTTGTCTTTGGGATGCCATTTTGATAATAGCAGCTTCCCGTAGTTCCTCTAAGGCGTCGAGGTCATAACTCAGGTCCACCAAGTTATGATCGACTGAGGTGTGTCTCGACGTCAACAGGCGTGTCTCAACAGGCAAGACCGCTTCGTACTCGTAGACTAAAGAAAACGAGGTTTGACTTGTGGAAGTACATGGCGTCGGACGATTGACCCATGGTACCGATGGGACTTCTTCGACCCATCGTCCTTTTGCAGCTTTCAATCGTTTCTATATCGAGTTGATTATGACCTTGTTGCTCGATTCAGCTAATTCTTTCGACTGAAGATACCGCGACGTGGAGGTCGTATGTTTGATATTACGATCCTCGCAAAAACACTGAGTTCGAACACTTATGAATTGTGATCCATCGTCGCATACGATTTTGGAAGGAATTCCAAGCCTGCAAATACTGTTAGTCTGGATAAAAGAGATGACTTCTTTATCCCGGACCTGGGAGAAAGTCGCTGCTTCTATTCATTTAGAGAAATAATCTATAAGAATTAAGATGAATACCTTTTCCCGGGGGATGGTGGTAGCTTACCGACGATATCCATCCCCCGTCTCATGAAGTGCCATGGGATTAAAGTCGAGTGCAAAGGTTCTGAGGGTTGATGAGACATACCTGAGTTTCTTTCTTAGGCTTCACAGCATTGGACGTACCTAATCGCATCTTGTCATAAGGTCGGCCAATAGTAACCTTGTCGTGAGACTCAGTTTGCTAGACTACGACCTCCTAAATGATTGCCACATTCTCCGTCCAGCATTTCCTTTAGGATGGTTTGCACTTGATCATTGTTAAGAATTCATCCTAAGTGTAGTCCTGTCGACGATGGTCAATAGAGTCTATCGCCAATCACAAGATACTTGGAAGCTTTGAATCTGATTTTAAGTGCTTCCATTCGATCATCTGGTAATTGGTCGTGTATAAGATAAATCTTAATATCGCGCGACCAGTCATTTTCGTCGTCGAGGACCTGGATATCCTTATCATTCTCGACAGATGGAGGTGTAAGATGAATCATGGGGATGTTATCGAACGATGGTTTTCCGAGTGCCGACCTAAAGCATCAGCTTGTGCGTTCTAGTCTCTCGGGATTTCCTCGATCGAGAAAGGTTTGAATTCCTCTAATTTTGCTTTGGTCGTCTTAAAGTATGCCGTCATTTTAAATCGTTTGCCACGAATTCCCCGTTCATTTGATTCACGACAAGGAGGGAATCGCTTCTAACGTGTAATCCAGTTTCCCTAAAGTCTCATGCCATGTTCATACCCACGATCAATGCTTCGTACTCAGCTTCATTTTTTGTAGCTTTGAAATCATATCGTATGGAGTACACCATCTCTCCCCACGGTGGCGAATGTAGGAAGACGCCTAGTCCTTCCCCTGGTGTTAGACGATTCATTGACGTTGAGTATCCAGGGCGTATCGTCGAGAGTCGCCATAGTTTCTGCGTGTACGTCCGTGTCCAATTATGGACTGAAGTCAGCAATTAAATCTTCCAGGACCTACGATTTGATCGCCGTCATTGGTTTGAAATCTATGTCGTAGCTACTGAGATAGACACTCCACTTCGCTAGTCGACCTGTCAACTCTGGTTTTCTTAAGACAAACTTAAGAGGGTAGTTAGTAACGACCGTTATAGGATGAGATTCGAAGTAGTGTTGAAGCTTTTTTTCCAGTGGTGATTAGTGCTAACAATAAATTTTCCATGGACGAGTACCTGGTTTCATCATCTAGCAAAGACTTACTGATGTAATAGACCGGGATGGCGTTTGTCGTTTTCTCGTGTTAGAACAACACTTACTGAGTTGGAACTAACTGCCAAATATAACTGTAGAACCTTGTTGTCCATAGGTTTTGATAACAGGGGTGGCGATGCCATGTATTCTTTTAGCTTTTGTAGCGCTTGCTCGTGGTCGTTCGTCTACTCGAAGCCCTTGTTTAGCGCATCTATTCGACCGGTAAGTCGTTGGAATTCTTTGATGTTTCTAGGCGATTTAATATCGACGATCATCTTTATTTGATATGGGCTTGCTTCGATTCCACGTCGTGTCACCATGTACCCGAGGAATTTTTCGGCACTGACGCCGAAATAACACTTTGTTAGGTTTAGCTTTATTTGATATTTCTTGAGTACGTCGAACGATTTCCTCAAGTGGTCAATATGGTCGTTCGCTTGTTTCGATTTAACGAGCATGTCGTCCATGTATACTTCCATCGTGTCGCCAAGATAATCTTTGAACATTTTGTTGACCCATCACTAGTATGTCGGCCCTGCATTTTTCAAACCAAAAAACATAACGTTATAGAAATGAATACCTTTGTACGTCATGAAGGCGGTTTTCTCTTGGTCGACAATATACATTAGTATCTGGTTATAACCAGAATAGGTGTCCATGAACGTAAGAAGTTCATGATTGGCGGTCGCATCGACCATCACATCGATGTGTGGTAATGGGAAGGGATCTTTCGGACAGGCCTTATTGAGGTCTGTGAAGTCAATGCATACCCTCCACTTTCTGTTTTTCTTTTGTACGACCATGACATTGGCCAATCAATCAGGATACTTTACTTCTCTAATTTTCCCTGTCTTTAGCAAGTTGTCGACCTCTTCGTTGATCACCTTATTTCACTATGGTGAATTTTCGTCACTTCTATTTTATTGGTTTGTACGATGGGTCGACGTTCAACTTGTGGGAAATGACATCAGGATCAATGTAGAGCATATCCTTGTGCGTCGAAGCGAAGCAATCGGCATGTTCTTGCAAAAAAGAGATTAGTTTATATTTGATGAGTGGATTGAGCGACGATCCAACAAAGACGACAATATCAAGCTTGTCATTGTCGAGGATAACTTCTTCCATGCGATAGTCGTCGACGTACTCAGGACATCCTGGACATGTAATTGCTATATGTTTTTTAGGGGTTTTATCGTCATCTTGTAGCATTCTTTGGCGATCTTTTGCTCGCTTATGATCTCCTGGACTCCCCATGGCGTTGGTAATTTTTTGGTCTGGTGATACGTCGAACCTACAACTTTCATATCGTGGATCCAGGGTGGACCCAAAATGATATTGTAGGCTGACGAGCAGTCGATCACATTGAACTTGGTCTGCTTGTTGACTCCTTTGGCATACAAAGGAAGAATAACTTCTCTGACGGTGCTAGTCGAGTCTCCATTGAATCCCACCAGGACTACAGATCGTCTTGTGATCTCTGACGTGTCGATCCCCATTGCTTTGATCGTACTGAGGAATATGACATTTGCCGAACTTCCTCCATCGACCAGGACTATTTTTTGTCAAGCAATTGCCGACCGTCAATTGGACTATCAATCCGTCGTGATGTTTCTGCCATGGTTCATGGAGATCACTTTGATCGAACGTTAATGGCATAAACTCTAGTTCTAATTCCTGCTTATATTTTAGCAATCATGAGGCAGGTTGGTCGTCAGAACCTCTGCTAGCGTGTCGCTTGGCTGCGAAGTAGGTTAGTCCACACACGTCCGACCCTCTAGTTATGCAATTTACAAATTTTGCACCGCATTCTGTACTTTCATCTTGTCATCATCGATCAGTCCCTTGAGGCGTCCTTTTGGGATGAGATATGAAAGTTCTTTCCGTAACGCAAGACAACCTTATGTCGTGTGTCCATGATCGTTATGGAAGTCACACCACTTGGACTTGTTTTTCTTGTCGTTGTCTTTGTCACTCTTCTTAGGCCAACGGACAGTCGACTCTACGCTCTTCAGATCCTCGACCAGATCCTTGGCAGTTCCCTTGCATCCATAAGATGAGATCTTAGGATGCTGGGGGGTTGATTAGGAGCGTTTTTCTTTTTCTCGAACCTGGCGTTCGAAATTTGTCGGGCAGGTTTTGTCTTGGCGATGGTCTTGGCTTTGAAATCATGTTTCTTTATGCTTAGTGATCTTTTGTCGCACGAATGCTTTCGACAAAAATCTGCGTCGCCTTCGACTCTCATATAGGCCAACTTCCTTGCTCGAGCGTCCTTAAAGTTATATAGGGAGTACTTTGTGAGATCTATGAATAAGCCAGAAGAGTCGTCCAGACCTCGTTTGTAAGCTTCAATTGCAGTTTTGACGTCGCAATTACGTACGCTGATCATTTATGCATTGAAACGATTGAAATAACTTCGGATGGACTCTCTAGTTTTCTGGGTGACATAGTACAAGTCACTAGTCTATTTCTCCATCTTGCGACTACTAGCGAATTGTCGAGAGAACTGATTGACAAGTTCGGAGAAGTTACTGATGGACTTTGGTTTGAGATATATCAGCCATTGGAGGGTTGGACCAGTGAGTGTCACACCAAAACGTTTACACATGGACACCTCTTGATATTGATGAGGTATGGACACCGTCCACATCATTTGTTTGTACTGAGCGATATGTTCCGTCGAGTCTGTGATCCGTGAATATTTTGGCATGAACGTTAGGATTTTGTATTTCTTTGGGACGTCAACGATGGAAATCTCATCGATGAAGGGGGATGCTTGAAATCTCGAGCGTGGTTCGACGTCGACAGGTACTGTGTCACCAAGTAAATTGGACAACAGTGACATCATCTTTTCATTCTGATCTTCGAGAAGTTTTAGGCGTCGGGCGACCATGTCTTCTTGACTAGATCCTCCTTTGTTGCGGGAACAGAGCCCGTGTTTGTCTGGAAGCCATTATGATGCGTCGAGTCTGCAGCATCTCCTTGCGGTGGAAAAGTGAACGTCGGTGGGTCATCGTCGGGATGCTCATCGTGGGAATTGGAATGAAGGGAGTCTGAAACCGGAGAGTATGGAATTTCGTTGATGACTTGCGTACCGTATGATTTTGTAATAGAATCGGCCGAAATGCTGTCGACGGCATAGGCATTGTCTGATTCTGAAACATCGGCGGTGGTCAAAGGTGTAGTGGTGGATACTGCCCTTGAGGGGGAACTCCAGAAAATGGTCTTGGGCCATTTTCTTGACCGAATGTATTTCCAACATTTTGATTCTGGCCACCTTATGGATTGAAAAAGTTTCTTGAATTTTGGAGCGGGACGCCATGAGGACCATAGAAGCCTCCCGGATTCTGAATTGGACCATACTGATATCCAAAAGAGTTTCCTTGATTCTGATTTTGGTTCAGACCATTCTGATGTCCGAATAAGTTGCCAACATTATGGTTTGGACCATTTTGCGGATTAAAAAGGTTTCCTTGACCAGACATTTCCTGAAAAACAGAGAGAGCTCAAAAACGGTTAGTAGGACATACGCTTTGTCGGATATTTTCTCTAGATGGGGCCCCACGGTGGGCGCCAAACTGTTAATGCCAAAAATCATCCAAAGGATAACTTAAGCTTGATGTGGAGCTTTAACAACTTAAGAAAGGATCATAGGATAAATTGTACGACAAATAACAAAAACATATAGAGACAAGAGAATTTGGTGACGCGGATAACCCCTGTCGATGGTAAAAACCGCGGTCGACTATAGAAGTCGACGGTGCACTATGGTCGTCAAACAGAGACGACGTCCTTTAGTAACAGGTGTCATGAGTACAATAAATTACAATTACAAGAGAAATAGACTTAATTGTAAAATTGTATTGTGCATCGTGCGAAAATAAAGCTTCGTTGTGCGTTTCTTCGAGGGAAGATGCGAATGATTGTTTGAATGCTTCGAGAATGATTCTGGAAATTCGTGTGTGTAACTGAGTGTACGTTGTATGGTTAAAAGAACCAGTTGTCCTTCAATGTGTCTTTGGTCTTGAAATATATAGGCTTTGACGTCATTAATGTACTTTATAAATGTGGAAAACGGTTCTTGGTATTGAATACGCTAGATTGTGGTCTTCATTTATGACCGTTGTCATTTATTGTGTATGACCTGCGTTAAATAGCCATAAAAGAAACACTTGTCGATCGTTAGCAAGTTAGTGTCGAGGATAATTGTACGACGGTCGTGTGTTTCGGTAGATATCTTGGTCATGCGGCAAAGATACCTTACCAGCAACGACTAAGGTTTTGGTCGTGCATAACTTAAGGGATCTTATCTTAATACAACACTTGTCGTACTAAACAAGTCCTTTGTTTTCCTACATTGGTCATGAGGTGTGATTTTTTACCCAAACACTTACCATGAACAAAAGCCCTGCGACATGAGACACGGATCTACTTCTTCAGCTCTTTGGCTTTCTTAGCCAAAAGAAGTTGGACTTCCTTCTTCAGGAGGCTATGAGACGGTATCGAGCCAGAACCGCCAGAAACCAGAAAATTAGAAACGTTTGGGATGAAAATGGAAAGAGTTTAAGTCGTACGACCAAAGGTCACACGACCAAAGGTACGCGACTTACCAACCATCTCCTCCTCCTCCTCTTTCTCCTCTTCCTCTTCTTCTTCTCTCCATGCGGTCGAGGCCCCAGTCGCCTCGATCACCTCGATGTCAGAATCTTCATCGACTAAGGCACGGGTGGTGAAGAATGAGCAATCCCCAACGCTGCTCCCCAGGAATCCGTCGATCTTTTCTTGAGTGTCAGGGCGAGCCTCAACCCTGTTGAAGTCGATCGCTGAAAACAGACAAAAACATTAGTCACATAACTAAAGATAAAAACTAAGGAAATACACGACAAAGGGACTAACCATCAACATTCCATCTGGTGGTGGCCCAAGAAGAGTCCTCGTCCTTCTGATCAAGCGATTTTAGCCGACACAGGACGTACCAAGCCTTCCATCCGCGATCGTTGACCGCGGTACCAGAACCGTTTCACCTCCTAAGCCTTGGGTAAAGGTTGTAGCGGTGGTTCTTGTCATCCTTCACCATGTAGGCCGCCATGAGGTCGTTCACGGTGAACGAGGTGGCCCAGTCCTTGGTGAGTCGTTCGATCACCTGAAAGATCCGCCAAAACTGCGACATCGCCTGGCTCGGGGAGAGGTCAAACTCATCTAGGAACGCCCTGGCCAGGGTTAGAAAGTCCATTTAAACCCAATTTTGAACATCATATAAGATTCCTCAGGGAGAATGTGGTCAGGCATGAAAAGCTCAACAGTCTCAGGTATTCCAGCCAAGACCCTAAAAGCTACTAAGCTCTCGTCGAAAATAATGGAACTAGGTGGTTCGCTAGACATGATGAAATCGGGAGTGTTAACTAAGGCTAGAAAAATGTTTTTCAAACCCCAGTTCTTTGTACGTCTCCTAACTATGGACTTAATGCGCATAAAGGTCTAAAGATGAGGAATGTACCTTATGTAATGTTCTAAAACTCGAACGATCTACAAAGGGTTGAGTTTTCAGCATGTAAATCAAAAGAAAATCTCTCTCTGAAATACCAGGAAGGGTAAAAACGGAAACGATCAAATTTAAACCCTATTTATACGGTTTCCAAATGACAGGTCAGGCCGCTCGATGATCGACACCTGGCACAAGACCTTTCGCTTGCCACCGTCGGATGATCGACACGTGTCCACAGATGTCATTCACACGCGTCGTGCGTCAGCACGACGTCATTGATCTTATCAACTTTTTGGTTGCCTTCGAACCGATTTGGTTTCTTTCAAACCAGAGTCGAGTCGTTGGTCGACACGTGTCCATTCAGTTACCTCGGAAATTTAAACTTAAATTCACGCGCTAAACTCAAATTTTGGGAGCAAACTTTTTGGATAAAAACCACACTTCACGACCGAAGTAGGAAACCAAAGGACTTATTTCGTACGACAAGTCTTGTAATAAGATAAGGTCTCTTATCTTATGCACGACCATAGCCTTAGTCGTCGCTGGTAAGGTATCTTCAACGTACGACCGAAATCTACACCGAAACAGGCAACCGTCGTATGACTATCTTCGACAATGATTTACTAACGATTGACAAGTGTTTCCTTTATGGCTATTTATTGCAGGTCAAGCGCATTGAATGACAACGGTCATAACTGAAGACTGCAATCAAGCGCATTCAATCCCAGGACCGTGTTCCACATTTATGAAGGCCATTAATGATGCCAAAGCATGTATATATATATCAAGCTCAAATACATACTCAAGGACATCTCATTCTGAGAAACGCACAAGATTCATCAAAAACACACCCGAAGCTCTCGAGCAATTATTTACACTCTCCTTCAAAGAAACGCACGACGAAACATTCTTACACATGACGCAAGATAGAGTCATACCATTGGGTTTCTTTTCCTTTATAATTGTAATCTTTTGTACTCATGACACTTGTTACTAACGGATGTCGTCCCTGTTTGATAACCATAGTGCACTGTCTACATCTATAGTCGACCGCGGTTTTGTACCTTCGACAGGGGTTTTTCACATTACTAAATCTCTTGTCTCTTTCAGTTTTTGGTTATTCATCGTACGACTTGTCGCGAAGATCATTTCTTTAGTTGTTAAAGCTCCACATCGACCTTAAGTTATCCTTTGAGTGATTTTTGGCATTAACGCCTACATTTCACCATTTCTTTCCAAATAAGAAAACTAGTAAAACTGTATTCTCTTTCACTTAGAATTTGTTTTTTACAAATATCCTTTCTAAAAAAATCCCTTGCATTTCTACTTTTTCTTCATCTTCTTAAAAACAGAAATGGTCTCTCAAGCTTCAACCTTCACTCGCTCAAAGAACAATCGCTTCGAGCTCTCCTCAGTGACATTCATGTCAAACAATCACTTGGGACTTCTCACTTTCCCTGTATCAAAACCGTCATCTCACCTTCAGGACGCATCAACGTTTCTGTTGAACTCTCCCATTCACTATGTGCTGACCGCATACCCCTCTGGATGCAAGAATCTCCTTTAGCAGTTCCGGTACACTGCTGAAAAGACTAAGAATACCTTGAATTCAGGAAATGAGGTCACTGTCATTGCCTTTGAAACCGAACATGGAAAACGGAGCATCACTCGCACTGGGATAAGGCAAGCGCTGCAACTACCGACATCCAAGACCTTCGACTCCACCCCTACTGATAAAGAGTTCATTAAATTTCTTGACTTGATGGGTTACGACTGGGAAACCAAGAATCAGAAGCCTGGCAAGAAGCTAACCAAGATCCTCAAAGCGAGGGTGCCAATGGAGCTTTGTTACATGTTTGCCCACTTCGTATAGAGCATGGGTGGAAAGACGTGGAGTATGGATCAAGCGAGCCGACTCTCTCTTGACATCGGATACTCAGTGATCATCGGGCGCAATGTTGACTATGGCCGAATGACCTTCGACGAACTGATGACAAAGGTAGAAAAGCTGACAGGAACCTGTTGTTCCTTATGTACTCTTCATCAACATTTTCTGGCAGCACTTCCTAGGTCCTCTCAACCCCGCTGATGGTGTTTATAAGCTACCAAGACTTGGCTCCCGCCTCCTCGACAGAGAGCCACTCGAACGTAAGGTAAAATTTTCTACTCTCCAACACCTTCTCTCCTCCTCCAATGCTTCTTCTTCAGCAACAATGTCCACGGTTCAACCCACCGTGACTACCCAAGATGCTACAACCACCTCTTCTATGAGGAAACCATCTGTTTCCTCTCTTGGGTCTTCTAGGTAGCCCAAGAAACAATCAAAGGAGAAATCCTCAGCTGCAAGCCTGCAACATCAACAACAACACCAGGGATCGTTTCTACATAGGTCGCCCTTGATACCTTCGTTGTCCGCTCCACCACATCCGATACTACTCCAACAACTGCTTCAACAGCTCCTACTGCTGAATCAACGCTGTCACCTACCACCACAACCTCAGTGCCTCAAAGCACTGAAGGTGAAGTTCAGGGCATCGCCAGTGCCTCGCTGCAACACGTCACGACCATCTTCACTACTATTGCTTCTCATCCCTCCATCTCTTTTGTCAACACATCCAGCGCATCAGGCTCTATTCTTGTTGATACACACGTGGATCTTCTTCGCCATCTCATGGCTGAAAGCACAGGGCGTGAAGGTATCCCTATCGAATCCTCTCAGCTACCCATGTTCTCGACTCTTCTAGAACAAGACATGCGCACATAATTTAGAGGAAATCCCTTGGATTCCTTTAATGAACCTTTAGATACTCCATCTTCCCTACCCCTCGTTTCTTTGGTGACTAAGCATGAGCATTCTTATACTCAACTTCTTTTTTTTACAAGTATTTCTTTTGAGACCCTGAATACTTCTATTCAGGAGATCAACACCAGTATCTCCACTCTCTTCGCTGACCTCAACAACAATACAATCGCCATCAACGCTGCCGACTTAGCACTCCAACAGCTCACCACCTCTCTCTCCAATAAAGCTGATAATTCTCAGGTATCAGCATTACAAGAAGTGGTGGAGAAAATCAAAACTGATGTCTATCCAACTCTGTCAATGAACTCTCTTCCAAGGTCACTAAGATTAACAGCTGCTAGCTGAGCGAAGTAGCCTACTTCTCAGCACCTTCCCTCTTTTACGAATTCATACCGTAAGTCCCTCGATATGGTCGCAGACTATGTCGTGGAGACCGCCGACGCAATAGGGGACCTATTCACTAGGGTTGAGAACCCGAAAACAGTTGCTCATTCCTCCACCATCGATGTTACTTCAATAATCCCTCCCTCATCTGATGCTGACAAAGTGGGGGAGAAGACAAATGAAGAGAAAATTGTTGATCCTTAGCTTTCAGATGCTGAGCGGGAGCAATTAGCTGAAGACCCTCCCCATAATGAGGGGAGGGAGGAAATAAGGAGATAAAAGCTATGGATGCTCCAGTCGACATTCCCTCTGATGAGGATGAAGAGGAAGAAGACGTCGAAGAACTTCATATCGATAATGATGGCAAGGATCTTGATTCCAAGGACGCTGATGACGATGATGATGATGAAGAAACTGAACTCTCGTTCATTCCAAAGCCCGTTAGTGTTCCCACTATAGGAATCACAATAAACGAAGCAGGGAAAGAAAAGTTGAAACGGCCCCAGCTCAGAAGACCCCTCAGGTGTTACACCCTCGAATTGGGAAAGAGAAACTAAATAAAAATTTCGTTAATACATTTGAAATAATAGGATTTCTTCCTATAATTCAATAGGTGAAATACCTCAAATTAAAAATCTATGATCAACCTCAACAATATATAATTCAAGTCTTATTACAAAGACTAAACTCACTTCGGGTATTACTTAACCTAAATGCAAAGTGCTATTCCCATGGGTAAATGCGGAAGACATCACTTAATCAATTCACCTTTCGAACACATTTCTAGCACACAACCTTTCATAGTGTCACTAGAACTACTCCCAACCTAAACCTGTTGCACATGCCGACAAATAAAAAGGGTTAGGCTAACGCCTAGTGAGTTCAAGAGTTTATAGCATGATTTAAATAATTCTTTAGATGAAAGTTTGCGACATAGATTATGATTTCCATAAGAGTTTACAAAAAGGATATAAACGACTCATTTTCCAACGCACCCAAAATCATTGAGAAAAGTTCCCAAAAGGTATAAAGCGTTTTCCAAAATGAATTCCAATCCAAACACACTCAACACGTGAATAAATCTATATTATGCAAAACCTTCAAATACGGTTGACGAAAAAATACTCAACCCATAGAACATGGAAGAATAATCCATTTAAATATAATACTTCATCGAAAACATGATACGAACCAATACGAACCAATACTCACCCGAACGTAAAATGTAATGAAGTCCAAATGCCATAAACGTGGAAATGACCTGCTTCTTTTAAACTTTAATATACATGGAGGGGAATCCAATATTAAAGTCATCCAATCGCAGTCAAATGTATAAGACTAAGAATAGTAAAACAGGGACATTATAAAATCCCTTGTAGGGTTGGCCAACGACGGGGGGAGACCCGTATCCATTGAGAGTGGATGAACACAAAATTACGCCGCTCAAACAATGTTAATCGTACGACACTTCACTGCATAAAAGCCTAAGTGTCCCACACGACGCCTTTCAAGAATCAAGACACACCCAAAGAGACAGCTGACCTTAGCGGAATATTACTAAGAATACCACCAAAGGCTCGGAACAAGCGAGGATACAACCATGACATTGCCCCGACATGGCGAAGGTCAATAAAACGCCTGTCAATCAACCTGACAGCTCAACCGGACTCCGCCCTCCTAGTGTACCCTTGAAAAGTAAAGGTCAAAAAACATAGGGCCCGGTCAAATCCCGCGACACCCAGTAGACCATTCAACAAAGACTGACTTACGTGCCTATAGATCCAATGCAACACAGTCTATAATAATATGCCTATCCTCGAATGACTAACGCACCCGAGCTTGTAAATATCAATAATGCGCAATATAATGCGATATGTTGCAATAAATGCAAACCATAATTAAGACCCGACATTGAGTCATCAAAATCGAACAAAATGTTCCCAAGACTTTCTTAAAGTCAAAACCGGGCAAAATGCTGAAAACTCATTAGACCCATAAATAACGGTCATCATAGCATAAAATGCATTTAAACATCGTTTAGGTAAACAAGTTCCACAAAATCATTATTAACCCAAAACTCGACACGGGTTAAACAAAAGGGTTTTCCCAAAAGGACTCATACCCTTATAATTCTCAAAATGACTCTTGACACTAAATTGTGCATTTTTCCAAACGGTTTATAAAATCAATTTCACCATTATGATTAAACCATCAAATAAACTTCATTTTGAGCAATAAATCTTTTAAGGACGTATTTATGTTTTCTACACATCAAAATATCCAAAAATCCCAAATATAGGTGTTTTACAACATTTGTGAAGTTAAACACTTCAAAAGGGGTTAAACCCATCAAATAACTTAACAGTTGATAATTTCAAGTAAAACACACAAGTACATGGAAAATAACATTTTTGTCTTGTACAAAGTTTTCACAAATCAACATGAACTCACTTTGCTAGATTTAGACTAAATCTAGATTTTCCACAAACGTAAGCTCCCTTGAAGAAACTTGAACCTTCAAGCCAAATCTTCCAAAAACCTAGATCCATAAGTTTCCAACCATAAATATTCACATCCAACCATAAAGAATCATTACCTTACCATTTCACATCAAGACCTCAACTCACACGAAAACCCTAATTTTCATGGGTGAACAAGAAGAAGAAGATTACCTTAACCAAACATCACCAAAATCACCCAATAATACCCCAAAATGGAAGAGAAAGTGAAAAAAACAAAAATCTAGCTTTTGGGTAGGGGGAGATTACCTTCACCACTTGAATCCTCCAAATAAAACCTCATAGTCTCCACAAAAGCTTCAAGCTTCCATATCTTCAACAATGGTGGAAGTGGGTTTGATTTGAGTGTGAAAGATGAAGAGGAGAGGGAAGGATTTAGGGTTTTTGGGGAGAAAAATCGAGTGGGAGAGGAGAGGGATCAGTTCTAATGTGGTTTATAAAAGGTAGGAGAGAGAGGAGGGAAGGTTGAGGGTGAAAAAGGTGAAAAATCACATCTGACGCGATGCAGACGTCCGCGTGGAGTCCAATGCGGACGTCCACGTGCACCCGGCCAAATTTCTATTGCTTCCGTGGAAGCACGCGCGGAATTCCACTCAACGCGGACGTCCACGTGCACCATGCGGAAGTCCACATGAGCCTGGTTTCCCAATTTATTTCCCGATCACTGTTTTGGTCATAACTTCTTCGTTTTAGTTCCGTTTTCGCTCCGGAATGGCTCATTGGATTCGTATTTGAATTCTCCATCCAACAAAACCTTAAATTCTAAGATTCAATCCAAAATCGTATTTTTCTTATTTATCATAAAAGACCGATACCTTCCAAAAATCGGGGTGTTACAATCCTCCCAACCATATAATGTTCCATCAACTTCCAACTATAATCCAGATTCCCCCACACATACCGCTATGACAAACCTCAAGCAACCACTTACCAACGATGTCCTCTCAGGTACACTGTACTTATGTCCGAGTGAACGCTCCATCCACTGGAGTAACTCCTAATTAGACAACTTCGGTTGCCTCCCAACCTTAGATGTTCCATACTTCCCTGATTATGGGTCCAGACTCTAAATCAATCCAAGGTTTGATCACTACTGAAACCAACAGAATCTCCAATACCAATTGTTCCTACTGCAAGCTGTCGTTTAATTCTAACGAGCCCTAATAGACTCCAAGACCTACGGTCGTCACTGACCCATCGATTACACGACTCCAAGAATCCATCCAAACATTAATCGTCAGACAGTCAGGTTCTTTTACCACACAAGAAAGTCATCCCACTAGATCTACTCATCACAATCGAGCATCTTAAGA
Organism: Saussurea involucrata; assembly: GCA_033807775.1. Classification (NCBI taxonomy): domain Eukaryota; kingdom Viridiplantae; phylum Streptophyta; class Magnoliopsida; order Asterales; family Asteraceae; genus Saussurea; species Saussurea involucrata. Next base: position 20,378,789 of record CM066326.1, read on the forward strand.
TTACTACAACCGTTATCATTATTTCTTTAAAATCGGATTACATCCTCCAAAAACGCTAACGGTTCTTGGACTCGAACCCAAAAGGTTGACACCTAGTTATACCAGCAAGCTTTGACCTCTAACAGAACTCCACACACGAGTTCCGTTCGCCGAGCATTCCCACAAAACTAAGGTTATCAATACGATGTCTAAAGGGTCCCTCATGCGAAAATTGTCCAAGAACCAAAATAGGGTTGCCGACAAAAAACGGTTACCACTAACATCAAAATACGATACCGCAAATCTGACCCTTCGGTTACAACAAGTACATCGACTCTGCCACCGATACCAGCCGGCCTATAGCGCCATCACGCGTCGAAACCCCCAACTTTTCATAGTTGAAGTTCTACATACACTTACTCTTAACCATGGTTACTTAACCTATCCATGGTCCTAATGAGTTCAAGATTCTTAAGTGAATTATTTAACAAATATTCCAGTCAAAACTTTTTATAGAAATTTTCAACATAAAGGTTTTCATATCAAATTACCCGTACGCATAAAAACTACTGCTATCAATTCGGTAGTTGCGCAAAAATGGACACGCTCGTCCCACATATGAAAATCATGTTGATAACTATTTCATTGCAGTTTAGATTATTAACAAAACGCATAAGCGTAATAAACAACTTCTTTGAAATAAGCCGCTACGGTCCTAGTATGGATTGATTCATGTCATGCACGTAAAGTAACAGCCTACTTTAAATAATGTGCAACAAAAGGTTCACACGTACTTCAAAAGAAGTTTAAACGACATTTGACCCCAAAAATTCCTTTTCAACCATAAAATGGCATGGAACAAGGTTTACCAACAAAGTTGCGCGTGTCACTTTATTTCACAATAACGATGAAACGATTTGTAAGTACACTTTGGTCAAAACATAAAATGACTTGTGTCAATTCCAAGTTTAAGGACAAAAATCAATACGTTTTCATCGTTTGAAGATATCGACTAAAATATCATGAGGAAATCTCAAATTGGAGTATGCATGCAAGCTTGTAAGACTTTCCTAGTAGTTTTCTTGATATGAAATAACATGCATCAAATAGTTCACGACAAAATTTCAAAAGTTGAAATTCTTTAAATCAATTTCCAAAATTTTCTCACCTGGTCATATAATGACACATGAGTAAAACATTTCTGACATGGCTTGCACACATCAATGTGTTTTCCCAAAACTTAGCAGAAAATAAGTGCTAGTAAATGGTTGACACCAAAAAGGGTTCAAACCGACTTCAATTCTCGAATTGCACCAACAGTGCGCATCAATGTTCCCAAAAAACCCATAAATAATTCCACGCACTCTATGTTTAGGCAAATAATTTTTTCAAAATCCTCATCAAGGAGTATTTACATCAAAAGTTTCGCACTTGTAATATAAAACGTTAAAACGTCAATGCTTAAAAGTTTATTTGTTAAAAATACCCAAAATACACATTTTCTCCTAAACCAAAAAGGTTTACAACTTTCCAAAATGTTCATCGAACCAAAATTGACCAAACGTCAACGACTCACGCATTCGTGTTTTCAAAATGTAACGTATTGTAAACTATGCATGATCCCCACAACACTAAAACATACTTTGACCGAATGTCCTTCATTTATACAATGAGTTAATAAAACATTTTCATTCACGATCCATTTATCAAAGTGTTGAGAAGTAATGGTTACCAAGCTATGCATACTCCTAGGTCGATATAATGCATTTGCATGAAATGGTAATAAACAATAAATTAATCAAAAACGCAATAAGCAAATTGTTATGAAATGCTATCAAGATGTTATTTTGTGCATTACTTACGTCTCGTATAAATCAATCCATACACTGAACACGTTGCAACAAAATGTGCTAACACAAATCTTTGAAAGAGAAATTATGCGACACCAAAGTTTCAAAACTCATCCCATTTGGTCGTCTTATGGCATAAAATAATATTTCTCAACAAAACTCGAGTGGGGCAAAATGGCCAACATAACTCATAAATTCTCACATAAATAAAGGGAGTATGCACATTGTGAAATTACACTCACACGACACATAACGTCGTAAAACAAAACTCCATGAAATTCAATGGGCTCAATGACCTCAAGTCAACAAGATGGAACCAAACCTTTCGCTTCCAAAAATTGAATTGCAATAAGCAAAATTATGACTAAAAACGTCAAAATTCCAAAAATCCCCTTTTTGTTGTAATACCATATAAACAACATTGTTTAACAAACTTACATTAAACAAATTCTCCAAAATAGTTTTACATAGACATAATGGAAGATAACTTTCCGTCCAAACTTTAACATATGTGGAGGAGATCCAATGTTAAAGTCATAAGCCGTAGTTACTTGCCCAACATCTTAAATATCATTAAAATATGGATATCATTGTATCCGAAAGTAACGTTGGACAATAATACAATAAGGAAAGTCCCGACGGAGTTTGCAACTCCCGCAATAAGATAATTTCATGCATGTTCAAAACCATGATTTAAAATCTTGTGTGTGCTAAACGTTTTACGAGATTTTGTAACACAGTCCACATTAGGATTTGAAACACAAGAAATAACCGATGCAATTTATTTTTAAAATAAATTTTGTGCATGAACTTAGTCGGCACTCAACGTCTCAACCCATACTCCTTTAAATCCCTCCGGTCACACTACCATCATCCGGATGCTCAAACCTCTTAAGGCAAAGTTGGGAATTACCTCGATTAACCTTACGGTTTCTCCTCGAATCAAAGTTGTTTCAATAAGTCTATGGTTCTAATCCAACCATCAATTTCGACCTGAAACGGTCCACTTAAAGCAAATTATCATGCTTATTGTCACCCTAAGTGACTAATACTAAAATCGTCAATCTTTCCCAACGATTTATTGCTTAGAAACTTCCTCACTACCCCAACGGTCATCACATTAAAGTAGTTCAAGTATGCACATGTAACTAGTAGGTTCACCATGACACTGGCCAGATGTCATTATGAACGCAACGTACATGATTATCCTTGCTACTCTTGACGCGATTCTCGTTTCTAGCAACTCCATCGACCCCAAAACATCATATCTTAAAGTGCTTAATGGTGAAATTTCACTCTCATTTACTTAAAAGAACGCTAGTTTGAGTTTAGGTATCCAAAATTAACACCTAATTCTCTCAAACTTATGCTCTGATACCAACTTGTTACACCCTTGAATTGGGAAAGAGAAACTGCTTGGGCAAAAAATTCACGTCGTACGACCGCGACCAAAACCGGTAAGACGCACGATTATGAACTAAATCTTGTATTAAGATAAGGTCCCGACCAGAGCCCAGAAAACATTTGTCGTCCTTCATAAAAGGTAAGTCGAGAGTTCCCCACGACGCTCGACCATAGTGTCGCCAGTCTCGCACGACCGTCGAGTAAGACCATGTAACTTCGACCAAAGCTAACGATAACCTTGACTGTTACGTTTGTTAAGTATTTAATGCAGGAGTCAAAGCCACTAACAGCAAGCAGCCGTAACGGACGAGGAGCATTATGGATAATCACTCCGGCGACCGTTTCCAGCCGTTGTAGCCGTTGATCAAATCATTAATGGAGCTAATTAATGACGCGAAGACTATAAAAGACAAGCTAAAGCCTCATTTCAAGGGACATCAGTGAACATCCAATATACAACAACGAACATCACCAAACAGCAGAGAAAATCATCCAAACTCATAGCAAAGAACATTCAAACTCTGGAGATCAAGTACTGAAAGCCAAAATCTGACAGCGAACTCAAGAACACTCGAAGGAAAGCTCAAGTATCGCTCTCGACGCACGACAAACCGTCCTCGACCAGAAGTTCACACTTTGTATTCACACATGACAAACACTTGTTTTTACATTTAAACACTTGTACTTTACATTTCGAAGTATTTCCTTTATTTGTATTGTAATCATCGTACGATCGACACCAGTACCAAGGATCCTTTCTTTAGTTGATTAAGTCCACATCGACCTTAAGTTGTCCCTTTGGTGCGATTTTTGGCATTAACAGTTTGGCGCCATCCGTGGGACTACATCTAGAGAAAATCCTCGACGAACGTGCATTCTACTAATAGTTTCTTGGAGTTTCTTCTGTTCTCTATCACAGGAAAATGGCAGATGGCGGAAACTCAGAACGAACCGCTGACCCAGCGCATGGAAAGCTTGAAAAGGTGCAAGATGTTCCTAAAGCCATCGGTGATTATTTCCTAGAAGAAGTTATCTTAGACCCAAGCAAGCCCGAGCAAAAAGTCTTGATAGGATCATCTCTCGATCCCCACCTTAGGCAAAAGATAATATCTTTCTTTCACTAATATGCTGACTGCTTCGCCTGGTCGCATGAAGATATGGTTGGCATTGATAGTAACATCATTTCTCACAAGCTCAATATTGATCCATCGTTTAAACCCGTCAAGCAAAAGCGCCGTAAATTCGCTCCTGAAAGAAATAAGGTAATAAATGATGAGGTCGATAACCTCCTCAAGACAGGAAAGATCCGAGAAGTAAAGTATCCCGACTGGCTTGCTAATGCCGTGGTCGTGGCTAAGAAGTATGGAAAATGGAGGGTGTGTATCGACTTCACCGATCTCAATAAGGCTTGCCTGAAAGATCCTTTCCCATTACCGCATATCGACGCCATGGTCGACGCAATCACAGGACATGAACTATTGACCTTTATGGATGTCTATTCAGGGTATAACCAAATCTTAATGCACGTCAAGGACCAGGAGAAAACCGCTTTTATGACGGACCGAGGTATTTACTGTTATAAAGTTATGCCTTTCGGACTAAAAAATGCAGGATCCACCTATCAGCGTCTAGTGAATAAAATGTGAAAAAACCATCTCGGCGACACAATGGAGGTATATATTGATGACATGCTCGGCAAGTCAAAGCAAGTGGTCGATCATGTCGAGCATCTAAGACAATCGTTCAACATCCTTCGGGAATATAGCATGAAGCTCAACCCTACCAAATGTTCCTTCGGAGTCAGTGCTGGAAAGTTCTTAGGCCACATGGTCACTCGCCGAGGAATCGAAGCTAACCCCGACCAAATCAAATCCATCATCGACATCAAATCTCCTCGAAATTTCAAGGAGGTCCAAAGGCTTACTGGTCGAGTAGCGGCCATAAACAGGTTTATCTCCCGATCTTCAGATAGTTTTCATCTGTTTTATAACGTCCTCAGGAATATATATGGCGTCGCCTCCTCTGTTGTCGAAACCTCATGATCATGAGGTCTTACAATTGTATTTAGCTGTCAGTCCAAATGTGGTAAGCGCCGTACTCACACGAGAGGACGAAAAACAACAATTGCCAATCTACTACGTAAGTAAATCTCTCTTGGACGCAGAAACCAGGTATTCTTCCATGGAAAACTGCTTTTGTCGCTAGTCACAGCTGCTAAAAAATTACGACACTACTTCGAATCGCATCTTATTACTGTCGTAACTAACTTTCCTCTTAAGTCTGTTTTAAGGAAACCTGAGTTGACAGGTCGCTTAGCAAAGTGGATCATATATCTCAGCAGTTACGACATCGATTTCAAGCCCAAGACCGCGATCAAATCACAAGCCTTGGCAGACTTTATCGCCGATTTCAGCCCTGAGTTGGAGAAAGAAGCAGAGCTCGAAGTGTCCACTGTGGTGACTCACGACGACGTGCCTTGGATCCTACATGTTGACGGATCATCCAACATTAGAGGCTCTGGACTGGGTGTCGTCTTAAAGTCGCTACAGGGGGGTAAGATGGTATACTCGGTCCGATGCGACTTCAAGGACACCAACAACGAAGCCGAATATGAAGCCCTGATCGTGGGATTGAATATGGCCCACGACTCGGGGGGCAATCGCACTGCATGTCAAGAGTGATTCCCTGCTGGTAGTAAATCAAATCAATGGAGAATTCGTAGCCAAGGATTCAAAAATTACATCATATCTAATCGTGGCAAAAGAAATTTCAAAAAAAATTATTGAACAGATTCCGCGAGACCAGAACACTCAGGCCGACGCATTGGCAAACCTTGGGTCCGCTTTAGTTGAACCAATATTTGATGTTATTCTTATGATTCACTTGGAAATGCCGTCCATTGGAAACACAGACGTCATCCAGATCGAAGACGAAGAAGATGATTGGTCACGTGACATTCGAAATTTCCTCGTGCACGACCAACTCCCCGAAGACAAAATGGAGGCTCGAAAAATTAGATTCAAAGCATCTAAATACGTCATGATCGAAAATAAGCTTTATCGGCGATCATCGACGGGCTTAAATTTAAGGTGTGTCATCAGCAAAAATCAAGCCCAGAAAATCCTCCAAGAGATGCACGACGGCGAATGTGGTAATCATTCAGGAGGTCGTAGCTTGGCTAATCGTATCTCCCGACAAGGGTATTTTTGGCCGAAACTGCGACAAGACGCTATCAAGTATGTACAGAATTGCGACCCCTGTTAACGACACTCAGGTATGTCTCATAAACCCTCGGAGCCTTTTCACTCAACGCTTGTCCCATGGCCTTTCATGAGATGGGGAATGATATTGTCGGCAAACTACCACCTGCTCCGGGGCAAAAAGTATTCCTCCTCGTACACACGAATTACTTTTCTAAATGGGTCGAAGCGGCTGCCTTCTCCCAAATTAGAGATAAAGAAGTTATCTCCTTTATCCAGACTAACATCATATGCAGGTTTGGGATTCCATCCGAAATTGTCTACGACAATGGATCCCAATTCATAAGCGACAGGACCCAACAGTTCTGTGAAGATAGGAACATCAAGCTGACGACCTCGACTCCCAGATATCCCCAAGCCAATGGAGTTGCCGAGTCGAGCAATAAGACTATTGTAGCCTCGATCAAGAAACGATTAAAAGCTGCAAAAGGAAGATGGGTTGAAGAACTCCCTTCAGTCCTATAGGCAAATCGCACGACACCCCGCACGTCCACAGGACAAACCCCCTTCAATCTCGTCTACGGTTGTGAAGCCGTCCTACCAGTCGAAGTTCATCTCCCGACTTCGAGGCACACGTCCATCGACCATAACTTGGTTGATTTAAGTCATGACCTCGATGCCCTAGAAGAGTTCAGAGAATCCGCCTTGATCAGGATGGCGTCGCAGAAGCAGGCGGTCGAGCGACATTTCAATAAGCACGTCAAAGTTAAAATCTTTCAAGAAGGCGATTACGTCCTCCGTCGAGTATTCCCAAACACCCAGGAACTCAATGCACGTAAGCTTTCTACTAAGTGGGAAGGACCTTACCGCGTCTCCGAAGTCGTTGGTAAAGGAGCCTATCGACTTCAGACCCTCGACAATCAAGAAATCCCGCAAAGTTGGAATGCGACGCATTTGAAAAAATATTTCTTTTAAAATCGCCTTCCTATCATACAAAGTTTTCAGCACGACGGTAGGCATCGCAAAATCGTTGGTAAAACCACGACCGACCTCTAACGAACTTTATCGCAGGAACGTACGACATGAGTATCCAAGTGCATGACTCGATTGTTTAATCACAGGGGCATATATTCTAAAGTTTCATGATACGATACAGTCACACGTAAGGTCTAAACGACCCCTCGATCTAAGTTTCTGGAACTTAGAAATACTTTGTATGTTCTAAACACATCGATGATATATATTTCAACCGTTATAGTGCAATAAAAGCCTAAGTCGCACGATCCTCCGTTTATTTCATATTATTATGATCAATATTACATTTCTCCACGACATATGTAATTAAAAACACAAGTTCAGCAAAAGAAGGAACTTCATTGAACGATTACATATGAACGACCGATAGTCGGACAAGTAAATACAAAGTCAAAAGTCGTTGCATACCAACAGCCTGACCACCAACGGTCGAGCATGAAAAGCCTAATTCATAAACCCAGAAAAAAGAAACTACCCTAAGATCTAAGGAAACATAGCAATCGTGAACTCTGCCCAAAGAAAACTCAGCCTTCGGAATCCCGACAATCCTGAAGAACTGATGCAAGGATCAAACGAGTATAGCCGGAGTTGTCTACCAACCTTTCGCGCCATGGCATTCCGAGAATGTGGCTCTTAAGATTAATGTTAAGGTTGGAGGAAGGAATATCTTCTCTTCGACAATCGACCTCCACTCCAACACCTCCAGTTTCCTCACGTGTTTAGAGAAGGAAAACAAAAACATCTGCACGATTACAAAAGGAACGTATTAGCAAAACGCTCATCGAAAGAATAAACATCGGTAACACAAGTTTTGAAAGAAAAACTTACGGAAGACGCCAGTACGGCTAAACACAGTCCAATATCTTCGATAGAGATCCCTGGAAAATGCTTCTTGAAATATAAGAGATGATATTTCCCCAGAAGCGGAAGCGACTTCGTCTTGACGAGGGCATAGTCAGTCAAGAGGGATGAAGACAACGCAAAGTTGATCTCCATAAAATCCCCATCATTCTCTCCCGTCTTCACACCCTCGCACCTGTCGGCTGACGAAAGGGTCGACGTGGCAGCAGAAGACATCGTCGCCAGATGCGCAGAATCCACGGACATCGCGTTTATCGCAACTAACATCGCCATCGATTTGGGTATCATAGCCCACGGTAGATCATCAGTCACCGAAGATTTGGAAAGAATCGAGATTCTAGAAAAGATGACTCTTCGAAAGATTAAAGAAAAAAATCCATTTTGATCTCTATTTATGCAGAAAATCGTGACAGGTCGAGCCCTTCAAAAGATCGACACGCATCCCCGACTTTCATATGCTCTAGTAAATCACTGACACCTGGCATCGACAGCTGGTAAGCATCATCGTACGTCAGCATGATGTCATGACCTCGTTCTCCTTTCGACTTCTCGTTCAGTTTAGAGCGGACCAGTTCAGTTCCAAGGTAACTAAGGTAATTTTCGTCACTTGACATATTTTTTCGACTGACAAAATTTAAAACTCGAATTTGGTATCCTTCATTCAAATTTTGGGGGCAAACTGTTTGGGCAAACAATTCACGTCGTACGACCGCGACCAAAACAGGTAAGACGCACGATTATGAACTAAATCTTGTATTAAGATAAGGTCCTGACCAGAGCCCAGAAAACATTTGTCGTCCTTCATAAAAGGTAAGTCGAGAGTTCCCCACGACGCTCGACCATAGTGTCGCCAGTCCCGCACGACCGTCGAGTAAGACCATGTAACTTCGACCAAAGCTAACGATAACCTTGACTGTTACGTTTGTTAAGTATTTAATGCAGGAGTCAAAGCCACTAACAGCAAGCAGCCGTAACGAACGAAGATCATTATGGATAATCACTTCGGCGACCGTTTCCAGCCGTTGTAGCCGTTGATCAAATCATTAATGGAGCTAATTAATGACGCGAAGACTATAAAAGACAAGCTAAAGCCTCATTTCAAGGGACATCAGTGAACATCACCAAACAGCAGAGAAAATCATCCAAACTCATAGCAAAGAACATTCAAACTCTGGAGATCAAGTACTGAAAGCCAGAACCTGACAGCGAACTCAAGAACACTCGAAGGAAAGCTCAAGTAACGCTCTCGACGCACGACAAACTGCCCTCGACTAGAAGTTCACACTTTGTATTCACACACGACAAACACTTGTTTTTACATTTAAACACTTGTACTTTACATTTCGAAGTATTTCCTTCATTTGTATTGTAATCATCGTACGATCGACACCAGCACAAAGGACACCGCCCCTGATTGGCGACCATAGTGCAGCGACGACACCTCCTGTCGTCCGCAGGTTTTTTCCTCGATTGACGTTTTTCCTGCGTCATCAAATCCCTTGTCTCGTTTATTTTTTTTCTCGTCGCACGTCTCGTCGAAAGATCCTTTCTTTAGTTGATTAAGTCCACATCGACCTTAAGTTGTCCCTTTGGTGCGATTTTTGGCATTAACAGCAACTACATAAAAATTTTGTTAATACATCCGAAATAATAGGATTTCTTCCTATAATTCAATAGGTGAAATACCTCAAATTATAAATCTATGATCAACCTCAACAATATATAATTCAAGTCTTATTACAAAGACTAAACTCACTTCGAGTATTACTTAACCCAAATGCAAAGTGCTATTCCCATGGGTAAATGCGGAAGACATCACTTAATCAATTCACCTCTCGAGCACATTTCTAGCACACAACCTCTCACAGTGTCACTAGAACAACTCCCAACCTGAACCTGTTGCACATGCCGACAAATAAAAAGGGTTAGGCTAACGCCTAGTGAGTTCAAGAGTTTATAGCATGATTTAAATAATTCTTTAGATGAAAGTTTGCAACATAGATTATGATTTTCAAAACAGTTTACAAAAAGGATATAAACAACTCATTTTCCAACGCACCAAAAATCATTGAGAAAAGTTCCCAAAAGGTATAAAGCGTTTTCCAAAATGAATTCCAATCCAAACTCACTCAACACGTGAATAAATCTATATTATGCAAAACCTTCAAATACGGTTGACGACAAAATACTCAACCCATAGAACATGGAAGAATAATCCATTTAAATATAATACTTCATCGAAAACATGATACGAACCAATACTCACGCGAACGTAAAATGTAATGAAGTCCAAATACCATAAACGTGAAAATGACCTTCTTCTTTTAAACTTTAATATAAATGGAGGGGAATCCAATATTAAAGTCATCCAATCGCAGTCAAATTTATAAGACCAACAATAATAAAACAGAGACATTATAATATCCCAAGTAGGGTTGGCCAACGACGGAGGAGACCCGTATTCATTGAGAGTGGATGAACACAAAAGTACGCCACTCAAACAATGTTAATCGTACGACACTTCACTGCATAAAAGCCCAAGTGTCCCATACGACGCCTTTCAAGACACACCCAAAGAGACAGCTGACCTTAGCAGAATATTACTAAGAATACCACCAAAGGCTCGACACAAGCGGGGATACAACCATGGCATTGCCCCGACATGGCGAAGGTCAATAAAACGCCCGTCAATCAACCTGACAGCTCAACCGGACTCAGCCCTCCTACTGTACCATTGAAAAGTAAAGGTCTTAAAACATGGGGCCCGGTCAAATCCCACGACACCCAGTAGACCATTCAACAAATACTGACTTACGTGCCTATAGATCCAATGCAACACAGTCTATAATAATCTGCCCATCCTGGAATGACTAACGCACCCGAGCATGTAAATATCAATAATGTGCAATATAATGCGATATGTTTCAATAAATGAAAACCATAATTAAGACCCCACATTGAGTCATCAAAACCGGACAAAATGACACCAAGACTTTCTCAAAGTCAAAACCGGGCAAAATGCTCAAAACTCATTAGACCCATAAATAACGGTCATCATAGCATAAAATGCATTTAAAGATCGTTTAGGTAAAGAAGTTCCACAAAATCATTATTAACCCAAAACTCGACATGGGTTAAACAAAAGGGTTTTCCCAAAAGGACTCATACCCTTATAACTCGTAAAATGAATCTTGACACTAAATTGTGCATTCTTCCAAATGGTTTATAAAATCAATTTCACCAATATGATTAAACCATCAAATAAACTTCATTTTGAGCAATAAATCTTTTAAGGACATATTTATGATTTCTACACATCAAAATATCCAAAAATCCCAAATATGTGTGTTTTACAACATTTGTGAAGTTAAACACTTCAAAAGGGGTTAAACCCATCAAATAACTTAACAGTTGATAATTTCAAGTAAAACACACAAGTACTTGGAAAATAACATTTTTGGCATGTACAAAGTTTTCACAAATGAACTTGAACTCACCTTGCTAGATTTAGACTAACTCTAGATTTTCCCTAAACGTAAGCTCCCTTGAAGAAACTTGAACCTTCAAGCCAAATCTTCCAAAAAGCTAGATCCATAAGTTTCCAACCATAAATATTCACATCCAACCATAAAAAATCATTCCCTTACCATTTTACATCAAGACCTCAACTCGAACCAAAACCCTAATTTTCATGGGTGAAGAAGAAGAAGATTACCATAACCAAACATCACCAAAATCACCCAATAATACCCCAAAATGGAAGAGAAAGTCAAAACAACAACAATCTAGCTTTTAGGTAGGGAGAGATTACCTTCACCACTTGAATCCTCCAAATAAAAGCTCCTAGTATCCACAAAAGCTTCAAGCTTCCATATCTTCAACAATGGTGGAAGTGGGTTTGATTTGAGTGGGGAAGAAGAAGAGAAGAGGGAAGGATTTAGGGTTTTGGGGGAGAAAATCGAGTAGGAGAGGAGAGGGATCAGTTCTAATGTGGTTTATAAAAGGTAGGAGAGAGAGGAGGGAAGGTTGAGGGTGAAAAAGGTGAAAATCACATCTGACGCGATGCGGACGTCCGCGTGGAGTCCTATGCGGACGTCCACGTGCACCCGGCCAACTTTCTGTTGCTTCCGTGGAAGCACGCGCGGACTTCCACTCAATGCGGACGTCCACGTGCACCATGCGGACGTCCACATGAGCCTGGTTTACCGATTTATTTCCTGAACACTGTTTTGGCCATAACTTCTTCGTTTTAGCTTCATTTTCACTCCGGAAAGGCTCGTTGGATTCGTATTTCAATTCTCCATCTAACAAGACCATACAATCTAAGATTCAATCCAAAATCCTATTTTTCTTATTTATCATAAAAGACCGATACCTTCCAAAAAACGGGGTGTTACATCAGGGAAAACAAAAGGAACTTCTGCTGAGGGTAATTTGAAGATCATACACACTTCTGAGGGGGAGAAACCTTTAGAGGTATATATGTCCATAATCCCTTTCTCTTTCACCCCTGCCTTCATAAAACCTATCCTTCTTACATAATTCCTTTTTCTACTACCTAACTCATTCTTCTTTGATATCAGCCAGTTCTCTCCCCTACTTGAGATACAAGTTGAAGACAATGTCTTGTCAATAATCACAGCGACTGCTGATGACCCAATGCTCCCAGTCTTCATCCCCTTAGACTGATGAAGAAGAAGAAGAAGAAGAGGAAGAAGAGTTGATCCATCCATCCAGACCCTCAAGACCAATCCAAAGGTCTGAGGAAGAAGAAAAGAGAAGAATGGCAACACTTGTCTCTCAGCTAGAGAGTCAACATATCCAGATCCCTCCTTGACAAAGCGCTGAACAAGATCAAGATAAGCGTGGATTCTTGAGTCAAGCTGAACGTGAAGTATCCATCAGGGCTGAGAATTTATTTGTGGCCTGCCAAAAGGATGCCCAATTTGCCCTTAAGGTAGCCTAAAACTCAGTGTCTAATAGAAAGCTTAAAAGGAACCATGTCAGAGTTCAAGCTCAATTGCTGAAAGAAGCCAAGGAGGAAGCCCGAAAAGAAAAGGTCGTCAAAGACTCAGAATTAGATTGGTGCAGAGAGAAAATCGAACAGAGATATAGTCCTAAAAAGATTACAAGTGTGACCATAACTGGGAAGGAAAAGAAGAATTCACTGATGGTGTCCATACAAGTATTCAGGGGAGAAATCTTGGCGAAGAAGATGTTCTTGTCAAAGCTGGAGAACTTCGGGATCTATTAATGGTTAGAGCTCAGAGATGCACTTCAGAAGTCGAAGTCGAAGTACAAAGCCCATATGGAAAAATTCATGAACTTACTCAAAAATCGAATATCAACGAGGGTTGAAATACCTCCTCTGCCTCAAAATCCAAAACCAACAAGAATGAAGAAGCGAGCATTTACATTTGAAGAAGACCTTGCTTACAGAAACGAAACCGGAATCGAATTCTCAAGAGAAGTAGTTCTTGGACCACCACCTGATCTTTCAGTGCTCAACCTATCACTACCACCTAGAGGACCTTTTACTCCTGGTCAAGTGATAGGAGTCCCTTATGGAATCATCTTCTACGATATGGATGGAATTCAAAGATTTTAGCGAGACTCTGAGATTCCTCTCTGCCCACCAACTATCTAAGAGATCATATGTACTGGTGCAATATGACAAGGCCATGTGTGTTCATCAAATGTCAAATTCACAAGGAAGCTAAACATTGAAGAACGAGAGGAGAAGAGATACCTGACTACATGATCACAGAAGAAGACTCATACGACGAAGACCTGATCAAGGATGAACCACTCTAGCTGATAGATTCCCATTTTGTACTTCTTCTTGTAGTTTATCAGTTTTTAACTTTTAGTTCTCGTATAGTTTTTCACTTGTACTTGTAAAACTTCCAAATTCCCTTTGTAACCTGATTACGAACTAATGAAAGTTTTCAGTGAAGTACTTTACTCCATCAATACTAGAAAAGATCCCTCAACATAGTAACTGGGACACGTACTTTATGAGTCCTTTATATCCTTATGTTATGTAACACTTAGCAATTTTCTCATGTTTCGTTGTCATCATCAAATAGGGGTAGATTGTTGATCCAAACTCTCTCAGTGATTTGACGACGACCCTTCAAATACTTAGTGAAAATTGCATTTAACATCTGTAAGTATTAGCGTTTCGCCATCAGCGATAACTTGTTGAGTTTGTTCAGTATCGTTGATATCTTCCAATGGAAAAGTGTTTAATGTAATACGTGAAGACAAGCCTCGCGACTAAAGAGTTCATCGCTGACATCGAAGACTAAGCTGATGAACAAGGACAAGTCTACTAATGATCTGAAGCGGCATTCAGTGAAACCAAGACAAGTCAATAACGCACGACAATTTAAGTACAAGGCCTTAGCGATACCTGACTTACATTAGGCCTCACTTATGAAAGAACCCATCAGCGATCGCTGATCATGAAGCTTGTGATTCAAGAATTGTTTGTGTTATCTTCTTGCACGAAAGTACAAAGGTACAAAAGGTACAAAGAGAAACTTGCTTTTGTCCATAATCGTACAACCACTCTGCCACCTACACTATTCACTATGCGACCAAGAGCATGTCTTTGACAAAATTCAGAAGTATGCGCCCAGTAAAGATATGACACGTGTAAATTGCTCCTGCCATGCATTAAATGCATGTGGTATAAATGAGAACAACATCCTTCATTTGGAAGGGTCATGACTTCTTAGTGCAACTAGAAAAACTCTTATTTTTCTACTTAGTTACTAGACTGCGAAATCGCTCGTGCTCCTCCCCAAGAAGCACTCTCTGCTATGAGTCTATTAATACTAACACATTATCATCTCTTAATCCCACCTTTCAGATTTACATAACTGATCAATGAACCTCTCTTATAAGGTTCTGGCGTTAGGAACCAGAACCAGGCTATTCACTTTCTCGTGAGGCGCTAAAGCGTTGGGTAGAGAAACTACTGGGAAGGTGAGTTCATAGTTTAATAACAGCCAAGAGAGACAAGACGACATTGATTGAACTGTACTTCAAGAGACGTCTTGGCGTTGGGTAGCGGAAACTACTGCTATACTGTTCGCTTTGGTGGAGGTAGTGAGCCGCCAACTGAACGACGTGGCTCCATAAGCCGCACGTAAAAGTCGAGTACTCTACCGTTGAGTTAGCAACCCAAATAGAAAAAGGGTATGTAGATACAATCAAAATAAAACAAAATGATTAAATCAAAGCATTAAACTAAGAAAGAAAATTATAATCTATTTGGAACATAAAAATGACTAAATCGGATGAAAAAATAAAAAATTCCCGATCCAAAAAAATAAAGAAATGAAAAAAATGCTAGAGCATCCCCTATTTCTATGTTATCCACTTTTTCGATCAAAAATTTGGTTATCAAAGCTAATCCGACGAACCCATCATTTGAATCAACTAAGGTAAAAAATAAATAGAGCTTCTTATCACGATGAATTATATTTGTTCGATACAATGTTGTCAATAGAAAGGTTAAGAAAAAAAATACTAGTGCAAGAAACTTAGTGATTTTCAAGTTTGTTTAGATTAGGTTTTAGTTAATTTTATTCCGCAACAAACTGTAAATTGTATTTTGATTTATCAATAAACAGTTTAGAAAAGTAAATTTTGTGTTTGTATTCAACCCCCCCCCCCCCCCCCCCCCCCGTCTTCTACAAACTTTCACCCTTGTAGAACCCCATCGGGACCAACAATATCTACCCTTTTTCCCTTTCCCTTCCTACTGCTTCCTCCCTCCTTATTGATACATCCTTTTTCCATGCTTGCAACCACAGCCTCTATTTCAAGAGGTTGTGATTGTCCAGATAAGATGTTAGATCTGAAGTTTTGTCAATAAACCAAGTGTTGAAGATCTGATAAGAAGACTCAGATGTTCTGAGTAGAGAAGTCAGAGGTCTGACTGAAAGCTCAGAAGTATTGATCAGTGGAAAGAGAAGTCAGATGTCTGAGTTAAGGAGTCAGAAGATCTGAGAAGCTTTATCAGAAGAATGTTCAGAAGTTCTGAACTATCTGTTCAGAACTTATGACGAGATACTTTACTTAGTATTTTATAAACTAATTAGGACACGTGTTATGTTCTTATTAGTCTTTCTTATTTGTACTGTAGCTTTAAGATGTCCGTTGCAGTATAAATAGTAGTTAGCTCTATGTTGCTAACTGATTGATTTTTCCCGTATAACTTTGTATTCATTCCTTGTAATCTTTGAGATTCTTTGTCTCTTAGATCTGTAATTCTGTTCATCATTGAATACAATTGGGCTTGATCATACAACTTCTCAATTACTGCTTTCTATATTGATTGTAAGATAAGATCCTGTTCTTTCAATTGGTATCAGAGCCAATCAACAAACAAATTCGTTCAAGATTGTTATCGCGAAGGTCAATTGATCAATTTCTTGAAGATTTCTTGATTCATTCAAAATTCGATTCCGCTGCTAGGGCTAGTTCTTGAATTCTTGGCAATTCTTGAATTTCCTGTTACATTTCGATCAAGAAACTCGAATTTGTCTTTCTGTTGAATTTTCTTACAATCATGTCTTCTAAAGAATATCTAGCCATGGGATCTGAAACCAAACCGCCTGTTCTTATACCAGAAGAGTATCAGCAATGGAAAATTCGTATGATCCAATTCCTAGACAATATTGATGAAAATCTAATGGTCTCTATTCGAGAAGGTCCAATTGAAGTGTACATCGATGTTGTTGCAACCCCTGCTACAGAGACAACTCCAGAAATTCCAGCGACCAGGGTGAAAAAGAGTTATTCTCAATACACAGCTGAACAGAAGAATAGGCATGCTATTGACAAAAGAGCAATTACTTTGATGACTTTGGCTGTCCCAAATGAGGTTCTTAACAGGATTGACAGTGGATCATCAGCTAAAGAAATGTGGGACGAATTGGAAAGGCAAATGTTAGGAACTGTGAGATCTATTCAGGCAAAGTTAAATCAAAGCATAAATGCTTATGAAAGGTTCAAAGCAAAAGAGTCAGAAAGTTTGACACAGACATATAGTAAATTTTGCACTATTCTAAATGACTTGAGAAGAAATGGACTGAAGAAAACGAAGTCAGAAATAAATTACAAATTTCTGAACAGTCTAAATTCAGAATGGTCATCATTTGCCATAAGTCTGCAAATGAACAAGGATATGTGTGAAGAAGACTTAAATGATTTGTTATGTGTTCTTAATCAACATGAAGACTCTGTCAAGTTAGTTGTGGAAGAGAAGAAAAATGTTGCTGATCAGTTAGCGTTCTTATCAAAGTCCAAAGCAATCAAAGCACCCAAAAAGACTGCATATCTATCAGAGATACCTAATCTGGAAGAATCTGACAAGGAAGAAGGATCAGATGATGATGAAGATATCAAGATAATGGCTGAGAAACTAGCTTTGTTGACAAATACTGTCAACAAAAGGTATTGGAAGGGTAGATTTCAAGGAAATTATAAGAGAGTTGGGAGTTCAGATTATAAGAAGAAAGAAGACAGAGAAGAAAATAAGTTTGAAAAGAGAGTAGAGAGAAGTGAAGAAAACAAAGAAGAGAATGATGAGAGAAAAGAAAAGAATATGTGTTTCAAATGTGGAAAATCTGGCCACTATGCTAAGGATTGCAAAGTTAAAATTGTGAAAGACTATGAGTATTACACCAAGAAGGCTCAGCTTGCAAAGAAGAGAGATGATAAAATTGCTTTGTTGGCTGAACAGGAGAATTGGTTGTACTATACTTCTGATGAAGATGAGCATATCAACTTTCCACAGATGCAGAGCTATATGGCAAAAATGAGGAATGAGGATGATTCTGATTTTGAAGATGCTGATTCTGAGTCATCTGCTGAGGTACATTGTTCACTTGAATTAGAGTTAATGACACAGATTGGTGAAATGAAAACTGAATTTGCTAATCTAAGAAAACAGATAAAAGGAGAAAGAAATTTGGTTAACAAATTCAGAATTGAAAAAGAAGTAATAAAAGAACAATATGAAGAATCTGAGGCTGAGAAACAGAAAGTTAAAAATGAAAATTCTGAATTGATGAAAAGGCTTTCTGAACTAAAAGTTGAGTTTTCAAAAATAAAGGATGAAAAAGGTGATTTACAGATAAAATTTGATATGTTATTTGAAGAAAGAAAGAATTTATACACCAAAATTAAAGAATTGGAAGATCTGAATTTGAAAAGGGGTCAGACTCAGCAAACACTAAATCTTTTATTAAGCAATGTTAAAGATACAAGATTTTACAACCCAAAGAAGGGATTGGGATTGGATGAAAATGTCACTTTAAAAAGAGCTCCAATCAACTTGTATGAAAAACTTCAAGTTTCTAAGCCAAAAATCCCAGAAATTGTTGAAGTTTTCATAAGACCTGCTAGTTCTATAACAAGTTCTGACAATTTGCAAAGACCAAACTCTAAAAAGTCAGATGAGAAAATTTCTGAGTCTAAAACAGAAAAGTCAGTTGGTTCAGAAGAAAAGGTTAAGAAAGAAGTTTCTAAACCAACAGATGAGAAGCCAAGATACAATGATACTAAATTCAAGTATGATTCTTTAAATGTCAGCTACAAAAATAAACAACCAAGTTTTTCATATCATGACATTGAGAGCATATTTGACACAAGTAAAAATTCTGAAACAGTCAATCAGAAGTCTGAAACTTCTAGTCAGGATTCTGAACTTTGTAGTCAGAACTCTGAGACTAAAGATCAGACATCTGAGTCTGTAAATCAGAACTCTGACTCAAGTAGTCAGAAGTCTGATTCAACTGGTTTTTCTGAAACAAAATCAGATGAATTTTTGCAACTTGAAAAGAGATTTAATCTTGTAAGTCAAGAACTTGAGGACTTAAGGAAAGCTTATGATGAACTTGAAAATGATTTCTGTGATGTGGATATTAAACTTGAAGAAGCTTTGAAAGAAAAGAATATTTTTATTCAGAAAATAACAGAGCTTGAAAAACTGAAGACTGAGTATGATCTTTTTAAAGTTAATGCTTCAAGAGAAAATGATAAATTCTTTAATGAATCAAGTACATATGAAAAAGGTGAATCATCTAATTCTTCTAACAAAAAGAACTTGAATTTTTCAGAAAAAGAAGAAAGCAAAAGGAAAGATGATCTTGCAAAGTTGAATGATCTGAAAAGGGATCTTGAGAAGCTTAGAATGAAATCTACTTCTGAACTCAAAGCTAGAAATTCTTGTAATAAGGGCAATTGTACTCTGAACAATATCAATAAAAATGAAATGATCTATGTTTCAGATTTATTGTCACTTGCAAAGAAAAATCTTGTTTGTCTTAGATGTAAAAATGATTCATTCCAATATTCTCATAAATGTCAAGTCAAAATAACTTATGTTTCATACATAAGAAAAGATATTCAGAAAGTTTATGTTCCTCAAAATACAGAAAAGAAGAAATTTTATGTTCCTCAGACTCAGAAGAAAGAAAAGATAAAAGAAAAGAAAGTTGAAAATATAGCAAAACCAAAAGTTACAACTCTCAAAACGAATTTGAACAAGCTTGTAAGCAGAAAATGTTCTGACTTCATAAAAGTTCAAGGAAAGTGGTGCTTGAAGAAAGATTTTGAGTGGAGAGTAAAAGGTACTAATGTTAAATCCAATGACAAAGCTAACAAAGATGGACCCATTCCAAAATGGGTACCTAAACCTAACTGATCCTTTTGCAGGGCTGTCATGTGTGGTTTTTAGATTCAGGAGCTTCAAGACACATGACAGGTCAGAAGTCTTTTCTATCAAACTTCACAGAAAAGGCTGGAGGAGCAGTAAACTTTGGAAATAACAGCAAAGGACAAGTCAAAGGTTATGGGGATTTAACCAAAGGGGATCTGACTATCCAAAAGGTTTTCTATGTTGAAGGATTACAGCATAATCTTTTCAGCATAAGTCAGTTTTTAGACAGTCTTTGTCAAATTAAGTTTCAAATAACAGGTTGCATGATTTTAACTGGAAATGATGTTAAAGTCTTCTGGGCCAAAAGACATATGGACTTATTTGTAGTTAGTTTTTCAAAATTGAAAACATTAAATACAGTTTGTCTTTTATCAAAATCAACTGCAAATGAATGCTGGCTTTGGCACAGAAGATGTTCTCATCTGAATTTCAAAGATCTTAATAATCTTGTTGCAAAACATCTGGTTAAAGGCTTACCAAAGCTTAAATTTGAAAAAGAATCATTATGCTCAGCTTGTGAAATGGGCAAGATGAAAAAGAGTTCTCACAAAATAAAAATGGACTCATCTTGCAAAGCACCATTAGAAATGATTCATACTGATCTTTGTGGTCCAATTTCAGTTCAATCTATGGGAGGAAAGAAATATATGCTTGTGATTGTTGATGAATTCTCCAGATACACATGGGTTGTGTTCCTAAGAGCTAAGTCAGAAGCTGCTACTACATTGATAAATTTTATCAAAAGGATTCAAGTTCTCTTACAACTTCCAGTTCAGAAAATCAGAAGTGATAATGGAACAGAGTTCAGAAATGAGACTCTTCAGAATTTTTTAGAAAGTTCTGGGATTTCTCACAATTTTTCTGCTGTCAGAACTCCTCAACAAAATGGTGTTGTTGAAAGGAAGAATAGAACTCTAGTTGAAGCTGCGAGAACAATGCTGGCTTATGCAAATCTTCCTACTTTCCTATGGGCTGAAGCAATTGCAACTGCTTGTTTTACACAGAATAGAACTTTAATCAATAAGAGATTAAATAAGACTGCTTATGAACTGATAAATAAAAGAAAACCATTAATCAAATTCTTTCATGTTTTTGGTTGCAGGTGCTATGTTCTTAGAGACAGAGAAAATCTTGCCAAATTCGATAAAAAGGCAGATGAAGGATACTTTGTGGGTTATTCTTTAACTTCCAAAGCATTCAGAATCTACAATAGAAGAACCAAGAGGATGATGGAGAGCATAAATGTAACTTTTGATGAAGCCAGAATGCGGACTTCTGAACAAGACAGTTCAGAACTCATGCTGAACAAGACAAAAATGACTTCTGATACAGATTCTAATCCTATTTGTTCAGAACTCAATTTACTGTTTAAGGATGCTTTTAGTGAACTAATTTCTGATTCTTATGCAGAATATGAAAACCCAAAGATGGTCAAAGAGATGAAAAATAAGACTCCAGAAATAGTTCAATCAACTGTAATTTCTGACAAAGGTCCATCAGAGGAATGTCCAAATCTAATACATACAAGTGGTGAAAATTCTGAACCTTGTAATCAGAATTCTGATTCTTGTACTCAGAACTCTGAACAAGTCACTCAGAATTCTGACTTCATTAATCAGAACCCAAACTTGGATATGACTTCTATTCATACATCAGAACAAGGGGACAGTTCAGAATTACAAGCAATCATTGATGAGAATGATGCAAACAACAATTATTCAGAGATTGATGTACTTCCTAGTGCAAATAAATGGACTAAAAATCATCCTATTCATCAAGTAATAGGTGATCCTTCAGCAGGAGTAAAAACCAGATCAGCTACAGCAAATGAAGCAATGTTTGCTGGTTTCTTGAGTGTGATTGAACCAAAGAAAGCTAATGAAGCTTTAGAGGATCCAGACTGGATTTCAGCAATGCAAGAGGAATTGCTTCAATTTGAAAGAAATAAAGTCTGGAGACTCATTCCAAAGCCTGAAGGTAAATCTATTATTGAAACTAAATGGGTGTTCAGAAACAAAAAGGATGAATCAGTTGTTGTCATCAGAAAAAAAGCAAGATTGGTTGCTAAGGGATACTGTCAACAAGAGGGAATTGATTATGATGAGACATTTGCACCAGTGGCAAGAATAGAGGCAATCAGAATATTTTTAGCCTATGCTGCACATAAAAATTTCAAGGTGTATCAAATGGATGTCAAATCAGCCTTTTCTAAATGGCAAACTTAATGAAGAGGTGTATGTCCATCAACCTGAAGGTTTTGTTGATCCAGAATTCCCTGATCATGTTTATATTTTAGACAAAGCTTTATATGGTCTAAAACAAGCACCACGAGCCTGATATGACACTCTTACTAAACACTTGTTAGGTTCAGGATTCAAGAAAGGTAAGATTGACACAACTTTGTTTTTAAAGAAACAAGGTGATGATTTGATTCTGATTCAGATTTATGTTGATGACATAATATTTGGTTCTACCAGTCCAGAATTATGTGATAATTTTTCAAAAATCATGTCATCTGAATTTTAAATGAGCATGATGGGTGAGCTGAATTTTTTCCTTGGTCTTCAAATCAAATAATTACCAAAAGGTATTTTTATAAATCAAGGAAAATATGTCAGAGATATTCTGAAAAGGTTCAAAATGTCTGATTGTGCTTCTATGAGAACACCTATGGCAACTAACATAAAGTTAGATGCTGATCTCAAAGGTGTTTCAGCAGATATCAAACTTTATAGAGGCATGATTGGATCATTACTTTATTTGACTGCAAGTAGACCAGATATCATGTTTTCTACCTGTTTCTGTGCTAGATTTCAATCTAACCCGAAAGAATCACATATGTTGGCTGTCAAAAGAATTTTAAGATATCTCAAAGGAACACCTGATCTAGGTTTATGGTATCCAAAAGAAACTGACTTCAAATTGACTGCTTTCACTGATGCTGATCATGCAGGAAGTAGGTTGGACAGAAAGAGTACATCTGGTGCTTGTCACTTTTTGGGAGATAAAATAGTGAGTTGGGCATCAAAGAAGCAGAGTTGTGTATCTACTTCAACTGCTGAAGCAGAGTATGTTGCTGCTGCTGCTTCATGCTCTCAAACATTGTGGATGAGAACACAACTCATGGACTATGGATATCAGCTTAACAAGATTCCCATCTATTGTGACTCAGAAAGTGCAATTGCCATTACTCAGAACCCTGTTCAACATTCAAAGACTAAACATATAGATGTGAGGTATCATTTTATAAAGGATTATGTGGAAAAAGGAACTATAGAGATGCACTTTGTGCATACAAAGTATCAATTGGCTGACTTGTTCACAAAGCCTCTTGATCACAAAAGGTTTTCTTTCCTCATATGTAAAATAGGAATGCTTAATCTGCCTAATTGAAAATATTTTTTTCTTAAAAATGCTAAATTTTTCTAAGTAAAATTGTCTGAGTAGTGTACTCAGAACTTCTGAGTCTTAAGATCAGAAATCTGAGTCTTGAGTTCAGAACTTCTGAGTCTTAAGATCAGAAATCTGAGTCTTGAGTTCAGAACTTCTGAGTCTTGAGTTCAGAACTTATGAGTCTTGAGTTCAGAACTTCTGAGTCTTGAGTTCAGAACTTCTGAGTCTTGAGTTCCAAACTTCTGAGTCTTGAGTTCAGAACTTCTGAGTCTTGAGATCAGAACCTCTGAATCTTAAGGTCAGAGATTCTGAGTCAATACTTCAGCAATCTAACTTTCAAAAATTTATTTTTGAGAAATACAAATAACTTCAACTGTATGGATTATGCTTCTTATATTATCATTTTATCTCATCTTTATGTATCATTAATAGTCAAATGCATGCTCAAGTCAAGGGGGAGCATCAAAATTCTTTTGCAAATCATTTTGTGTTGCTTAAAAGATTTGTTTTCATTTCTTATCGCTGATCATTCTAAGAACAAGATTTTAAATGATCCTTTTTAAATCATCATAATATGAACAGAGTTTTGATGATAAAAAGTGCTTCTATCTGTTCAAACCTCTTCTGAATAATCAAAACGTTTTATATTAGTCAGAAGTTGATTTTAAATGACATTTTGGTTACAAGGAAAAATTCTTCTGAGTCATGGAATCAGAACATCTGTGCGTGTTATTCAGATCTTTGACTTGAGTCAAAATTCTATCCACTAACACGTGTCAGCTTCATATTTGTTTGACAATGCCACGCATTTCATTTAAATCCTTTGTGGTATTTCACATGTGTTGACTCCGTTATAACATTGATTTCGCTTTTCCGTTAAACCTTTCAACTTCGCGGATTTTAAATAGGTCTTAAAATTCCTATTTCAAATTTCTTTCAAATTCCAGAGCGAAACGTGAGATACGAATCAAATCCAGAGTTCTTTGAGTTTGTGTTCTTCTTAAATCATGTCTGAAATACGAAGAAGTGGTCCAATTTCTCTACATTCTACAAAATCGATAATGGATTCATCCGATTCAGAAAATGATGAAGTACAAAATAGAGTTGCAGAGGAAGGGGCAATAAGAAATGATGAAGAAGATGAACAAATGGATGAATCTGAAGGAAATGCGGATGAGGTAAACGTTAATATTGAACATGAACAGAGTGCTGCAGGTTCTATTATGTCAGATAGATCTATTTTAGTGGAAAGAATTGTTCCTGAGAGTGAATGGCTGAAATTATCTGAAAATAACTGTGTTATATTATTTGAGGAAAGCCGTTTTAAGCCTGAACACAGAATTATCATGGAGTTATTCAAACATCATTCGTACAGAAAATGGTTTACAAGAAGTAAAAATGTGCCTGTTCAGTACATACAACAATGGTGGAAACATCTTAGGTTAGAAGATAATAAGTTTGTGTCTGAAATTGGAGGAGTGACATTTGTCTTATCTATTTCTGCACTAAGAGAAATGCTGAATCTACCAGAGAAAGATGATGTACAAAGAAGAACAGATTTTTAGGATTCACCCTTAACAGAGGAATTAATAGCAGAGTTTATGAAGTTGGGATACAATGAAGGATTGAGGACTCTCAGTTTGTTCAGAAGAAACAAATTACCACCTATTTGGGCTTGCTTCTTTCATGTGGTAAATAAATGTGTGTCAGGGAAGAATAGTTCTGCTGATCAAGGTTCTAAACAAATTCTTCAGATATTTCAGGGTTTAGTGAAGAATAGGCATTATGACTATGCTTTAATACTTTGGGAAGATATGAAGAATACATTTGAGAAGAATCAGAAAGCAATTCAGAAGAAAACAAAGGATGCTCCACTGACATACATTCCTTACATAAGGTACTGGCAAATTGTTATTTGGTATGCCATGCAGGAAAATAGAACAATCTCAAGAAGAACAAATGAAGAGCATGGTCCTACATTTTATTTGGGTAAGATGACCTCAGTAACAAGACTTGAAAACTATCCCAATCATAAACTATTGCCAAAATCACTTAGGAGCTATATTCCAAGGGAGAGTGAGATTTTAAAAGCTTATTGCACCTCTATGGGAATTGAATTACCTCAAATCCCTACCCAAGAGGACCAACCTGAGAAGAGAGGTGAGGGGTCTAGTCGAATTAGAGAGAGGGAGGATGTTCAGATGGGTGAACATTCTGAGAGACTTGAGGGGGAAAATTCTGAGAGCTTGGTTAGATTTGGTGAGGAAAAAAATAATGAGAATGATGAGGATGAGAGATTGTCAACAGAGGTTCAAACAGAAAGAGATGCCTCTGAACCAGCTAATCTTGACCAGGTAACCACAAATGCTATTGGTTCACATCTCTTGGTGTCCAATATTGAAACAAACACCATGGACCTAGTGGTGGATCTTGAACAACCCATCCATATCCACTCAGAAGCATTTCAACATGCTACTGTTTCACACAAATCCGGGGAACCATCCCAAACTCATTTGGAGGGAGGTGATAAATCCCAATTTATTTCTCAACACATTGAGTCTGAATATCACAGTCCTATTCATATTGAGCCTGAAATTCCTTTTGACACTTGCACAAATCAGGAATTTCGTATTCCTGAAACAACATTCATAGACATACCTAATGTTGGGTGTCGAGGATTGGATGGAAGTCCTGGTGAGGTGAACATTACAAAAGCCTCATTCAAACGTGCATCTGTTGTACAAGATGACTGTGTGTTATCTACAGGCCATGAGCCCTCTGGGCACATGAAAAATGGACCATCTGTTGGTTCAGGTTCACTGTTAGAAACTTCTGAATTTGAAAAGATTCAGAAACAAAACAAGGAGATGGGGGAAAAGTAGAAAATTTGGAGAAGAGGGTGGAGGATTTGAATGATGAGATGACAGAATTGAAAGTTGTGTTGGAGAAAAAGTTGATTTCTGTTGAAACCAAAGTAGATGATGTAAAGAAATCCTTGGATTCTCACAAAAAGGAGATCGTGGATATAATGTCTGGTTTTCAAAAAGATATGTTACAACAAATGCAAGGTATGCATGAATCTATACTGAAAGCACTGAGTGTATCTTTGGCTTCTACTTCAAAGCCTCTTGATCTTGTTCCTATTGCAGAAGCTGAACCTGAAGTTGCTTTTAATCAGAACTTGAAAAGAAAGTTTGATGATAATGAGCCTCATGATCATCAAAAGGGGGAGAAAAGACAAAGGTTAAGTTCTAATGATGATATTGGCATAGAAGATTTTGAGATGGCAGATATGCAATTAGCTAGTACAAAAAGTTCAGAAGATCAGATAGAGGAAAGTTTAAAGGCAATAACTCAGATAGTTCAGATTGATAGCTCAGATACAGAGGAAATGGAGTTGGAAAGTACAGATGGTGGTGAGTCAGATAAAACAGAGGAATTAAACTTAGACATAGAAATGGAAAGAAACTCAGATGAAACTGAAGCTATTGAGGAATCTGCATCGAGATCAGAAAAGACAGTGGAAAGTGAAGTGGTCAACATGTGTACAGATATTGTGGTGTATAACAAAGAAAATATGACGGATTCTGAATTAAAAGAAAGGAGGTTAAGTGAAGAGTTGATCAGAAGGATGCATAACAGTTTAGTCAGAGCTTTGAATGTTCAAAAAGTTCAGCAAGGAATAAAAATGATAAGACCTATTGATCTAATGGGAGAAGAAGACAGAACTGTGAATTATACTCAGGATTTTGAAGATGATTTTAGATTTAACTTTTGTGATGAGTTAAATACAGAAGAAGAGTATGTGAAAGTGAAAGACTTCTTTATGCCTTCTGAGTATGTATTCAGAAAACCAATTGAGATCCCAAAGATTAAATTGCAAAGACTAGAAGAACCTGTGTGTGACTTCATTCTAGAGCTAAGTGATGTGCCATTAGACAGACAATTTCATGATGATATTTTTCCTGAGGAAATATATGATAATCTCTACTACACAGAAGGAGAGTATGAGCCTTTGGAAAGTAACATTGATGGTTTTATGGATGACAGAGCTCAGATGATCTACTCAGAAGCTTCTAACAGGTTCAGAGTTCCAGACTCAAAACTGCATATTCAGAAAAGAATTGAGAAAGTTCTGATGTTTCAACAAGATGAATTCAATGGTTTAATGTTTGTTAGAATGGAAGTACTGAAAGAAAGAAATACAAAGGTTTCCATGTCTACTTTTGATTTTCACAGATTGACTCTTGATGATCAGATCTTTCTAGTCAAGTTCTTTGCTAGCACTGAAGAAGCCTTGATAGAAATTGAATGCAGAAGACTTCTGGGTATTTATGTCAGAAATATATACCTGTATGACTTCCAATTGGCTATTGAAGAAAGAAAAGAAAAGTGTAATCTGAGTTCTCCCACAAAAGTTGATTTGCATGTGAAGGGATTTGTGAATGAAGGAATGGAGACAAAAGGGTTCACATATATAGTTCACGAAAGGCTTGAATTGTTCAGATTAAAAGAGTTGGTAAAGTACAGTGATGCAACTCTGAATTGGTTGTTGATTAAAATGGAAGTAAGTATGGAAGCTGAAAAGGAGAGTTTAAAGAAGAGATGTATAAACTGTGTGAAGAGGAGGTTGGATCTTAGAAGAAAAATCAGAAACAGCAGTGAATGGTTGCTATCTGAGGTGAATCCCAAAAAGATTCTACATAATGATTTTGTGTTTCCTGCTGAGTATGAAGTGAATGGAATTTTGTCAGATGAAGTTGATGAAGTGCAGAATACAATATCTCAGAATGTGTAGATAACTGGTTTTGATCAAGCTGAACAGTCTGAACCAAAAGAAGATGAAATATCCATTGATCTAAATGGATACTTTCTTGAATTTGATTTACCTGAGTTCTTCAAACCAAAAGAGGTACAATTCTTGGATGTGTATTATGATAGACCTAAGGAGACTCAGATCTGGTTGGCTGAAAAATTAAGATGTCTTGGCAAAACAAAGCAAGCTGTTTACTCAGATTTTTTAATCACTGGAATCAGAGAGTTGAGGGTTAAGAAATTCAGAAAGATGGAGTACTTATCTTTTGAAGTTCTGAGAGAAGATGGCAAGGTTTATTACTTTACTGATGCAGATTTTGAGAACCTATCAGTAGTTGACTTCTACAGATTACACAGCTTTCTATGCTTCAAAGAGTCGAGCAAAGACAGAAATGAAAGGAAGGCCAGAAGTGTGGTAATTGAGGCCATGTTCTACATCTTAAGGTGGCACTGTTATACAGACTTTCAAATAGCTTTGTACCTACAAAAGTCATGTGTTTATCTGGCAAATCCCAACACAGATCATGAACAGAAAAAGAAGTTAAAGACTGGAAGTGTTCACAAATATCCAGATTTGGGAGTATTTTTGAAAAACAAAAGTGGAAAGATTTTCTTCAGAGCAAAGGAAACCGCAAAATACTGTTCTGGAACTTTAAGAATCATAAAGCATAATTTGGAGAAAAAGATGCTGAAAGTGAAGGAAGCAAACATGACTCAAGAAGCAATCAATCAGCAAGTTGAGATTATTCAAGAAATCATTGACAAAATTGATAAAAGGATTAATCTGAGAAATGTGCTACTTCAGAAGATTGTTCCTGCTCTGAAAGAACTGGATGATGCAAAGTTTAAGTTTATTTGACAAAAAGGGGGAGATTGTTAGATCTGAAGTTTTGTCAATAAACCAAGTGTTGAAGATCTGATAAGAAGACTCAGATGTTCTGAGTAGAGAAGTCAGAGGTCTGACTGAAAGCTCAGAAGTATTGATCAGTGGAAAGAGAAGTCAGATGTCTGAGTTAAGGAGTCAGAAGATCTGAGAAGCTTTATCAGAAGAATGTTCAGAAGTTATGAACTATCTGTTCAGAACTTATGACGAGATACTTTACTTAGTATTTTATAAACTAATTAGGACACGTGTTATGTTCTTATTAGTCTTTCTTATTTGTACTGTAGCTTTAAGATGTCCGTTGCAGTATAAATAGTAGTTAGCTCTATGTTGCTAACTGATTGATTTTTCCCGTATAACTTTGTATTCATTCCTTGTAATCTTTGAGATTCTCTCTCTCTTAGATCTGTAATTCTGTTCATCATTGAATACAATTGGGCTTGATCATACAACTTCTCAATTACTGCTTTCTATATTGATTGTAAGATAAGATCCTATTCTTTCATAAGACCACTCCTGGGTTTGGCTTTGGGATGGATGGTTCTGTAGTTGTTAACACCAGATGTATTAGGTAAACATCATGAATTTTATTGATCTTGAACAATGTAGAGTTTTACAAATGAATTGTTAACTTTCTCTGTTGGTCCCGAAGGCCTATACAAGTTTGTAGAACGGGGGGGGGGGGGGGGGGTTGAATACAAACACACAGATTTTACTTTTCTAAATTGTTTATTGATAAATCATTAACAATTTACAGCTTGTTGCGGAAACAAGATTAAGGATAAACCTAAATCTAAACAAGTTGGAACACTAAGGTTTCTTGCACTAAGAGAGATAAGGAAATTACTAATAATAACCTATCTTGAGATAAGAGATTGAACTTGTCCAGAGTTAGCAAGTTACTTCAAATGAAGTGGGTTCATCTCTTTATATACTGCATGCATTTAATGCAAGTCAGTATACACTTTACAAGTGTCATCAGCTGGTTGTTTGCATGTCATTGACCTTTGTTGACAACCTTAGTAGCCGCATGGATGAACAGTGTAGTATCAGAGTGGTTGTACGATTTCAGACAATCGGAGGTTCATTTCTGACATTTCGTACGGAGTCGTGCAAGGGTGGTTAAGATAAAAGTACTTTGTACGGAGGACTTCATGATCAACTTTCGTTGATTCAGAGCATTATCATTTTCTATTCAGCGAATGATAAAGTTCAGCGATAGCTGAAGTCTTGTACTTGATACTTCACATTGAGTGGACAAATCTGAGTCTTCGCTGATCCGCATCAGTTCAATAGGAGACTTGTCGCTGGTTCTTGAGCTTGATCTTCGACTTCAGCGTAGAACCTTTGTTGACGTGAAACTTGTCTTCAGGGATCATAAGTAAACAACTAACTTATCAGCGATCATCATAATGACTGAACAGACTCAGAGCATTAATGGTGAACAGTGTTCGCTGAATGTTTAATTTAAAGAGCGAGAGTTCCTATCAGCGGTACTGTAAGATCTTAGTACTTATCAGCGATAGTGAAACTCTGATACATATTGTTTACTTACAATTTTCACTAAGTATATAAGAGAGGGTCGTTATCAAATCACTGAGGGTTTGGATCAACAATCTCCCCCTATTTGATTATGACATAGCAACAAAGAGAATTGCTATTTAATGAAAACATAAGGATAAAAAGAACTCATAAAATATTTATCCCTTTTACTGTTTTCTGGGATCTTTTAAGTACTGATGGAGTAAAGTACTTTCGCTGAAATCTTTCTTTAAAACTTTGAATCATGTTACAAAGAGAAATGGAAAGATTACAAGTACAATCGAAATAAATTACAAGTACAAAAGAATAACTGATACAATAGAGAAATAGGCGATCATATCAGTTTGTAAAGGGTTCTTCCTTAATGAGAAGTTCATCAAGGGTCATTGATGTGGTGGGAATCATCTAGTCAGGAACGGTTACACCTTGTTTTCTTTTGATCAACGCTTCTTCAAAAATCAAGGGTTTCAGATGTCGTGCCTGAGGGTCATTCCTGAAGTCACACCAGTAGATGAGATCTCTCAGCTGTTCGATGGGAGTGATGTGAAGTTCAGAGATGCGTTGAAAATGCTTTCCACCATCGTAGTCATGGAAAAATATCCCGTAGGGTTCGCTTATGACTTTGCCAGGGATGAAAGTCTCACCAGGAGGAAGAGATGTGTCAAGCATGGAAAGATCAGGATCAGGACCAAGGATTTCAGCACGTGAAAAACCAATACCTGTTTCATTTCGTATGACAGGGCCATCAATTGAAGATTTAGATTTCTTCTTCTTCGCTGAGGCCTTTCTTTTCTGACTTTCGAGAGGAGGAGGAGGAGGAATATCCACACAGGAGTAGACTAAGTCGATTTGTTTGTTGATCAGCTTTTCAACATGTTCCTTGTACTTCGACTTGGACTTCTGGATGGCTAACCTGATCTCCAACAATTCAGAGAGACCGTACTTCGTTATGGCTTCAGCATAGAATTTTTCGTACTTCTTATCTTCTTTGAATATCTCGACTTCAGCGATTGAAACAAGGGTTGTTCTTCCAGAGATGAATACCTTGTTGATTTTGGCAGGAGAGAGTCTGTAGTTGACCTTTTCTTTGCACCAGGCTAGAGTGGACTGAGACACATTTCTCTTTTCTTCAGTTATCTTCTTGGCGTTTTCCCAGAGCTGACGTTGAACTTCAATAGGAACTCTTTTCAGCTTGGGGTCTTTCACTGATCGTCTAGAAAGCTGGATGGCGTATTCTCTGTCCTTCTCTTCAGCTTCCTTTCTTTCAGCGATTAATCTTTCAGCTCTGAGGTGATCCTTTTATTCCTTTTTGGAAATTCTGAACTTTGGAGGAACTGAAGGAAGTTGATCACGCCTCAGAATGATTCGCTGATCCTCGAATTGCTTTATTATCTCCTCTCTTCTTTTCTGATCCTCTTCACTTAGCTTTTGAGGAGCTAAGGAAGGTCTGTGTCTGTGCGAGAGTAGCTGTTCTTCTGGCTCATCAGTCTCAGAGTTCAAATCTAAGACTGGGATTATTTCTTCAGCAGCAGCTGGTATTATTGGTGAAGTCGCAGTTGTGGAACCTTCAGCGATATCCTCAAACAGGGGAGCGGACTAGCTGAAACACAGCGATCTTACAAGTAAGAACTTGGGTAGAATCAGAGAGAGAAAATTTGTTCAAGTGTATAGGCTTGGGTAGTAGAACTGATAGTGTATGATAGAGGAGGGATGGAGTGAGAGATGTTTAGTGTACCTGACAAACCGGCTTTTCAAGCAAGATCGTCAGATTGTCATCTTCAGCGACGCTTTTGCCTTTGCCTTTCTCAGCTCCAGAGGCTGAGGGCTTTGTCTTTATCCGCTCCCCTGAAGGTTCATTTATCAGGATTCCCTTAAGAACTTTGATCCTCGAAGAAGGTTTGACGATAAAGAAGTCATCGCCATCTTCGTCATCATCATCATCATTCTTTGGAGAAGAGGATGGTTCATTATCAGGGATGTTGACGGCTTCATCATCTTCTGCTTCAGATTCGGTTTTATCAGCTTCTTCTTCGAGTTGCTCCCCCTCAGATACAAAGGCGAGCTTCTCGGTTTCCTCAGGGTTTTCATCTCCCTGAGGCCAGTGGTGGTTTCTTCAACATTCTTCTTCTCTCCCCTGATAGATTCATCATGGGAAAGATCTTCAGCGCTCTTGGAAAGATCTTCAGCACTCTTCTCCCCCTCTTTCTCATGATGAGTGGGGGAGGAATGGGTTGACTCAGCAGCGTTGGTAGGTTCTCTGTCTTCTTGGCCAGAGATACCTATACAAACTTCAATCTCTGCTATTCTGTCTTGAAGGCCAGAAATAGCAGGATTGATCTTCTCCAGCTCAGTGCGATCCGCCGTTGTGAAATTGTCAGATGCAGGGACAGGAGCAGGGGCAGGAGCAGGAGTATTCGCTTTGTGTAGCAGCTGCTCGATCATTGTTTTCATCGAACTAACATTGGTCTTTACAGAGCCTAAGTCAGTCTTTACGGTAGACATATCTACCTCTAGTTGTCCAACCGATGTCTTCAACGTTGTGACCTCGCTGGACATGGATGAAACTGAATTTTTGAGAGAGGTGTAGTCTATGTAGATGTCAGCGAGCACCTTGGCGAAGTCGCTGAGAGTTTTATCAACCTGCTTCATGTCATCTGTGGAAGCCTTCTTCTCCACCACCGTTGTCAGCTTTATAAGATTCTCTCCAGCGTTTGTTACAGCTGTAGAGTTATTTGAAAGAGTAGTGGTGAGACCTGTCATCTTTGTCTCCACGGACTTCAGAGAGGCGTTGATGTCTCCCAAATTAGGACCTGTAACATATAAGAACTTGTGAACATAGGAAAGCTCAGAAGTTTGGGGTTTAGTGACAGTGTTTATGGGTTGGTGTGCACCTGCAGGAGGATTGATGAACTCGTCAAAATTACGGGTTCCTGAAAAATGTTCCATGTCATCTTCAAAAGTGCCCATGGATTGTCCTGCAGGTCCTGTCTTCATCATTTCTGGAGAATCAGCTTTAGTTTCCATAGAAATGATGGCATCTCCAGCGAAAACTGGAGGAGAGACCAAATGAGTAGAGGGAGGAGCGAAGGATAAGAATGGAGGTTGGGTTCTGAGTTCAGCGTTGGATTCGCTGACAATCACTTCATCAGTCTTTTGAGAGACTGAAGGAGGTTGGGTAGGTTCCAAGTTTGTAACCTCAGCGTTTAGAGACGTTGAAGTTGGGATGGAATGGATGGGTTGTTCAGGTGTGGCAGAGCGTACCACTGAACGTTCCTTCAGCTCTACAGAAAGAGCTGAGGAGTCTTCAACATGAGATTGCTGGGGTTGCTCCTCTGTTTTCTTGATCCTTTTAGAACCAAGTGGGGTAGATGAATGTTTCCTTTTCTTAGAAGGAGAGGATTTTGTGGCCAGGGTATCAGCAATGGGTATTGTCGCTAAAGGAGCCACAGAAGTAGAAGAAGAAGGGTTGAGAAGAGTTAAAAGGGTAGAGAGACGTACCTCATTTTCAACTGGTTTGAAGTCAAGTACCTTAGGGCCAACCTGTGAGAGTTTCAGGTCACCCTCTTGCGGGTAGCTGTCCTTCAGGCCATATTGGAAGATGGCGCTGATGAATCGGGGGTAAGGAACCAATGGAGGTCTGTCAGCGGCAGAGTCTACTTTTGGCACCAAGTCATCATAGATAAGAGATGCCCAGTCAATGTGTAGACCTTTCAGCAGAGCGTATCCCATTGCTTGCTGAGGTTGAGCGGCTTGGTCAGAGGAGCCGGTCTTGGCAGTCATGCAGCTGATTAAGTGAGCGAAGATGAAGTTCATCTCGCTGGGCATTTTCGACTTCTTTAGCAGGGTCAGCTTCTTCTCGGGCTTCTTGTCTCTGCCAATTTCCCATACATAGCCCATTGCATCGAAAAATGCAATAAGAGCTTCTTTGTCAGCGAGTTTCTTATGGTCAGTGAAAGGAACAAAAGGCTTTTCTTTTGTAGCGTTGGGAAAGTTCAGAGCTTTGCGAATGATGGCAGGTGTGATCTTTATCGTGCCATACTCAGTATCGCTGAGGATACAATCAATAGTTTTGGAGGGATCTTTGGCGGATGGTAACTGAGAATGTCTGGCAGAGTACCAGAACTGGGATAGTAGTAGCTGACTTGCAGGAGGTGAGATGGTCAGGGCGGTTGAAATGCAGCAATTCTTTAGGAAATTCACAGCATCTTTCAGATGTGTGACTTGCTTTCGAGGAGGAAACTCGAGAAGCGCGGAAAGGTTGTTCGTTTTGGTCCAATCTAGTTGATCCAGAGTGAACTTAACCTGAGGAGCCTTGATAATCTCTACTTCCTCAGAATCAGCGGAGATGTTCTCAGCGGTAGCAGGAATGTCAGACGATGCCATTTCTCTATATTATCAGTTCAACCAAAGATGTTAACAAATAAGAATAATCTTAATGTGGAAAGATTTTCCATTAAGATGGTTCAAATTTTATCCATTTCATTCAGATACAAATGTCTTAATGAAGATTAGGGTTTTTCTTGATTTTAAGAAACGAAAATGTAAAACCCATTTATTCTTGTTATCCTGTTTTCTATGAAGAAATAGATTCTGGAAACGAATGAAGAACAAGTTTAAGATTTTTGCATTTAAACTTGAAGAACAACCATGAAATGGTTGTGTTCATAAAACCATGAAAAAAATGATTTCATTTTTAAGAAGTTCTTTTGTTTGATCTTGTTAAAACAAGGAAAAGATCGGAAACAAGTTATACACATTCGGTAATAAATAAGAACATATTAACCTTGATGTTTGATGAAGAAGATGATGAACAGTTCTTTGAAGTTTTAGAAAGCACAAATGCAACGGTGAATTCTTTCTTGCGGAGGAAGATTGTTCGCGTAAAATAAAAATATAAACCACGAGTTTGTTTATATAGAGAGATTAGAGAGAGAAAATCTTGAGCGGGAAAAGATTTTCATCATGACACGAACACGTGTTTGCATTTTATTGGAAGTTTGAACGAGACGTGCAAACGTGTGTCAGAAAGAGAAAACGTGCCGCGGTTTATCCGTTGTAATGACGTCACAATTGTCCTTTCATATTCTTTTAGGATGTCTCTGAGGTTTTGAAAGTTCAGGGACTCTTTTACAAACATGAAGTACTGAATGAAAATATCAGTGATGGTTTTAAGAATTTTCAAAATATCGCTTTTAAGGAAGAGATATTCGGCGATGCATTTTGTTTTGAAATCTTGCATTTTCATGCGATTGTCAGAGAGAGAAAACATACCTTGATATCAGCTTAACCAAGTTTTATTCAGAGAGAAGATGATTGAATAAGTTATACGAGTTGATTTTATCCTATCGCTGATCAATGAGAACCGTTGAGGATTTTACCCTTCAAAGTTCAGCATTCCAAGCTCGCTGATGAGAAAGTTGAATCTTGTCTCATCAAGAGGTTTGGTAAATAAATCAGCTAACTGATAATCAGTTGGGATAAAATGAAGTTCTATATCACCATTCATCACATGATCTCTGATAAAATGATATCTGATTTCTATGTGTTTGGTCTTTGAATGTAGTACTGGATTGTTTGCTATGGCGATGGCACTTGTGCTGTCGCAATAGATTGGAATTTTGGAGAGCTGAAGATCATAGTCTAGTAGCTGATTTCTCATCCACAAGACTTGAGAACAACAGCTTCCAACAGCTACATATTCAGCTTCAGTTGTGGAAGTGGACACTGAATTTTGCTTTTTACTAGTCCAACTTACCAGCTTTCCACCCATGAGCTAACATCCTCCTGTGGTGCTTTTCCTATCCATTTTGCAACCTGCAAAATCACTATCTGAATAGGTGATTAGATCGAATCCTGAATCTTTGGGATACCAAATACCTAGGTTCGCTGTACCCTTAAGGTATCGAAAGATTCGCTTTACAGCTTTCATATGAGATACCATAGGTTCAGCTTGATATCTTGCACACAAACATGTTACATACATAATATCGGGTCGGCTAGCTATAAGATACAAGAGAGAGCCGATCATCCCACGGTACAGCGTGACATTAACAAGCATTCCCTTTGAATCCTTGTCAAGTGTCAGCGGTGGTGCCATAGGGGTTTTCATAGCTGAACTATGAGTTAAATCAAATTTCTTCAGCATATCTTTAACATACTTTCCCTGATTAATAAACGTTCCTTTTTCAGTTTGCTTAATCTGAAGACCAAGGAAATATGTTAGTTCACCCATCATGCTCATTTTATACTCATCTTTCATTCTATCAGCGAAACGAGTACAAAGCTCAGGGTTAGTAGAACCAAATATAATGTCATCAACATATATTTGAACTAGAATGATATGACCTTTCACTTTTCTAAAAAATAGAGTTTTGTCAATCTTACCTCGCTCAAATTTTTCAATATGGAAATAAGTAGAAAGAGTGTCATACCATGCACGAGGAGCTTGCTTTAAGCCATAAAGTGCCTTATCCAGTTTATAAACATAACTTGGATGCTTAGAATCTGAGAATCCTGGAGGTTGTTCCACATACACTTCTTCATTCAGCTTTCCATGCAGAAACGCTGATTTAACATCCATCTGATGTACTTTGAAGTTTTTGTGTACAACATATGCTAAGAATAGACGAATAGATTCAAGTCTTGCTACTGGAGCAAATGTTTCGTCATAATCTATACCTTCCTCTTGTCTGTATCCCTGAGCAACAAGACAAGCTTTGTTGCGGGTTACAGTACCATGTTCGTCCAACTTGTTTCGATAGACCCATTTAGTGCCTATTACAGTTTTATCAGTTGGTCTCCGAACAAGTTTACAAACTTTGTTTCTTTCGAATTCAGTCAGCTCTTCTTGCATGGCGCTGACCCAGTTTGGATCTTTGAGGGCATCATCTATTTTCTTTGGTTCAGTTAGAGAAATAAAGTTAACAAATAAACAAATATTACCTGCACTTCGTCGAGTCTGAACACCAGCGTTTGGATCACCAAGAATTTGATCAATTGGGTGATTTACGGTCCATCGCTGAGCCGGAGCGTAAGTCGCTGACTCATATTGAACTGGAGG
This sequence comes from Saussurea involucrata, assembly GCA_033807775.1. Classification (NCBI taxonomy): domain Eukaryota; kingdom Viridiplantae; phylum Streptophyta; class Magnoliopsida; order Asterales; family Asteraceae; genus Saussurea; species Saussurea involucrata. The sequence goes on from CM066326.1 coordinate 20,416,551, forward strand.
AGCTGAAGATGAGGCTTCAGCTACTTCTGGAATTTCAGCTAAGAGAGGAATACTTGCATTTGTCATTTCATTTACTGATTGCTGAGAGATAGATGGAATGTCTGAGGCATTTGGTTCAGCGGTAGGTATAGTGTTTATAGGAACAGCTGAGACCCATGATGTTTCAGCTTCACTATTTTGCATGTTTGGAATGATAGGAGGACTATCATCTTCTAATGGATGAGCATGAGGAGTGGGAATATCTTCTGAATCACCAAGATGAGAAAACATCCATTGATTTAGTTCTTCAGTATCAGCGGACGGTTTAGAGTTCGCTGAACGGGATTCGTCAAACGTGACGTGAATAGTTTCTTCTACAGTTTGTCTTCTACGATTGAAGACTCTGAAGGCTTTGGAAACTGAGGAGTATCCAAGAAAGATTTCATCATCAGCCTTAGGATCAAACTTTCCAAGAGCATCTCTGTTGTTCAGTATGAAACACTGACATCCAAAGATGTAAAGAAAGATGATTGAAGGATTTCTCCCATGAAAGAGTTCATAGGCTGTCTTTTTGAATCTTTTAACTATCAGCGACCTGTTTTGCGTAAAACAAGCAGTGTTGACAGCTTCTGCCCAAAACTGAGTAGGCAGGTGAGAATCGTTGAGCATTGAACGTGCAGCTTCAATAATTGTTCTATTTGTTCTTTCAGCGACTCCATTTTGTTGCGGTGTTCTCACTGAAGAGAAGTTGTGAGAAATACCCTTACTCTCAAGGAAGGAATCAAGAGAACTGTTTTTGAATTCAGTCACATGATCACTCCTTATTGAGCGAACGGTCAGATTGTTCAGGGTTTCCATCTTCCGAACAAAGGTGATGAGTTCTTCAGGGGTGTCACTCTTAGAACGGAGAAACATTACCCAAGTGAAGCGAGAGAATTCATCAACTATGACCAGCGTATATTTCTTTCCAGCGATGGATTGTTTGTTAACAGGGCCAAACAAATCCATATGGAGTAGTTGTAGAGGAGATGACACTGATGAAACTTGCTTAGATTTAAAGCTTGCTTTGGTCTGCTTCCCTTTTTCACACGCTGAACATAAAGACTCTTTGGCGTATGAATGCTGAGGTAGACCAGTGACTAACTCTTTTGAAGAAAGAGTGTTCAGTGTCTTGAAATTTAGATGAGATAGCCTCTTATGCCATAGCTAGTTGACATCAAATGAGGCCTTTGAGAAGAAACAGGAGTTCTCAGTGGTTGTTGAGTCCATGTTTATTACATAAACATTTTCCAAACGATAACCGATTAGAGCTATCTTCTCCTTTTTGTCAGCGACAAAGCAGGATTCCTTAGTAAAGATTATTTTGTTATCCATGTCGCAAAGCTGACTGATGCTTAGAAGATTATGCTTCAGCCCTTCAACATATGCAACTCTTCTGAAGGAGGTTGTACCATTTGAAAGTACACCATACCCTCGGGTATGTCCTTTTCCATTTCCACCGAAAGTTACAGAGGGACCATTCTCTTCCTTGTATTCAGCGAGCAGGTTTTTCTTTCCAGTCATGTGTCTATAGCATCCGCTATCGAGATACCAGATACCCTTCTTAACCTGCAATACAAAGGAAGATTAGTTTTTCTTGGGTACCCACATAACCATGTATACACATTTGTCAGTGGAAGTAGTTGGAATGGAAGATTCAGCAGTCTTCGCAGCATTTGAAGATTCAGCTTTGTCTTTCTTCACTTTGGTTAATTTCTTAACTTCAGTGGTAGGATTCACCTTGACCTGATTTGCACCAGGTTTGGTCTTCTTTGCCTTGGGGGAAATCTTCACCTTAGCTATCTTTTCAGCTTTGGTGGCTGTGGGGCACTTACTTGCAATATGATCGATAAGTCCACAGTGATAACATTTCCTATAACTAAAAATAGTTCTAGGACCATTTGAATGCTGAGCACCAAGTAAACTATTGGCTTTAGAAATGGGACGAACGTTCAGTTCTTCAGATTTCTTACCAAGGACATCCACTCTGAGTCTAGGAGTAGATCGCTGAATAGATCCAGAGATCTGCTTCCTTGATCCAGAGGGATGAGCCACTGAGGATTTAGAAGCATTCAGCTTTGGTACTAAGGTACCCTTCTGAGGATTCTGGTAAATAACAATTCCTTTACCTTTGTCTTTAGAGACAGAGGTAGGTTTTGAATAAACCATTTTCTCCTTGCCTTTTGAGGAGGTAGGAGTTTCCTCAGGGATTGGTGTATTGGACGAGGAGCATTGAGAAGATGAAGTATCAGCGACTGAGGATATGAACGTTCCAAATTTAAGCATTGAACGCTCAGTGGTTGGTTTTGGAGTATCATATTTGTAATCCAGGCCACATTTATCACTTAGGGGAATCTGAGACTTTATTATCTCAGTGATCTTTGTTGAAGAATTACACCATCCTTCAACAGTAGCTTTTTCAGCTTTTAATGCAGCGATAGCTTCTGCTCGTTCGATTTTGACTAGCTGATTTAAATATACTTGATCTTTAAAATCTTCTTCAATTTTAGAAAGCTTTTCTATTTGAAGGTAGCAGTTTTTAAGCTTTTCAGCGAGATCGAGGTTTTGGTTTTCAACCACAGTTTTGCCGTTCGTGGCTTCATATAAACTTCAAGTCAAGAGATCGATCTTACGGAGACTATCAGCTTCATCAATATTTGCAATATTGGTAAAGAAGGAAGGTGATACCTGAATAGCAGAGGTTGAAGTGGAGGGAATGTCTGAACTTTCTTCCTCTTCTTCAATCTTGGCCATAAGACATAGATTTGCTTCATCATCTTCAGAATCAGATGATGATGCTTCTTCATCAGAAGCAGCCCAATCATAGTTAGCCATCAGGCCTTTATTCTTCTTCTTAAAGCTTTTCAGCTTAGCATATTTTTCTTTCAGCTTTGAATATTTGTCATCTTTATTCCTTGGAACAAAGGATTTCTTTGTAAAAGGTGAGGGTCTAGAAACTTTCTTAGACCTGCACTCGTTAGCGAAATGTCCTGTCTTTTCGCAGTTAAAACAAGTAGCAGTTGCCTTATCAACAAAAGTTGATGATCTAGGCTTGTCAGTTATGGAAAGAGGTTTGTTCTTTCTAAACATTTTCTTTTTGGCAAATCTCCCGAACTTTTTAGTTAGGAGAGCCAAAGATTCATCATCATCTGAAGAATCAGAATCTGGTGACCTTTCAGAGTTACTTTCTAACTCAGTGATAGTGACCGAGGGTCGCTGAGTAGAAGGTTCCTCTGAGATTAAAGCAACAGGGGTGCTTTTGGAATCTTTTACAAGATTCTTCTTAAGATGGCTCGATTGCTCCTGATTCAGCAACGTGCCATATAAGGTTGAAAGGGTCATTGATTTTAGATCCTTTGACAGCTTGAGACACATAGAATAATTGTCCCAGCTTTCAGGTAAACATTCTAGAAACTTTGTAAGAACTTCAAAGTTAGAATATTCCTTACCAACAGTTTTCAGATCTACAATTAAACAATTAAAACGTTGGTGAACTTCAGAGAGAGATTCATTCTTACCAGAAATGAATCTTTCGTATTGTCTTACCAGGTTGATCTTTCTTGAGTCCTGGACTTCAGACGTTCCTTCATACTGAACACATATTGTGTCCCACATGGCTTTTGATGTTTTCAGATTCATGACGGAATGGTAGACTTCGTCAGGAAGAGCCATGGATAGTATGGATCTGGCTTTTGTATCTATAGCCACTTTCTTCTTATCTTCGTCAGTCCATTGAAAGATTTCCTTAGGGACCATCCTTTCTGGAATAGCAGGTCTATTCTCAGCGGCTGGAACTGCAGCATCAATTCTTACAGGGATGAATGGACCATTTTCGAGATAGTAAGGCATAGTAGGGTCTACACCTTCTAAGAAGAGTGTCATCCTATTTTTCCATAAGTTGAAGTTATCTCTGGAAAATCTAGGGGGTTTAGCAAGAGAACCATTGTCTATAAAATTTGTGTTTGTGTTGGTGGCCATTTTCAGATAATAGCAAGGAAGAGAAATATCTTAGATTAGATCTTATTTATGAGACTAAACAAATCCGCTCTGATACCACTTGTTGGTCCCGAAGGCCTATACAAGTTTGTAGAAGGGGGGGTTGAATACAAACACACAGATTTTACTTTTCTAAATTGTTTATTGATAAATCACTAACAATTTACAGCTTGTTGCGGAAACAAGATTAAGGATAAACCTAAATCTAAACAAGTTGGAACACTAAGGTTTCTTGCACTAAGAGAGATAAGGAAATAACTAATAATTACCTATCTTGAGATAAGAGATTGAACTTGTCCAGAGTTAGCAAGTTACTTCAAATGAAGTGGGTTCATCTCTTTATATACTGCATGCATTTAATGCAGGTCAGTATACACTTTACACGTGTCATCAGCTGGTTGGTTGCATGTCATTGACCTTTGTTGACAACCTTAGTAGCCGCATGGATGAACAGTGTAGTATCAGAGTGGTTGTACGATTTCAGACAGTCGGAGGTTCTTTTCTGACATTTGGTACGGAGTCGTGCAAGGGTGGTTAAGACAAAAGTACTTTGTACGGAGGACTTCATGATCAGCTTTCGTTGATTCAGAGCATTATCATTTTCTATTCAGCGAATGATAAAGTTCAGCGATAGCTGAAGTCTTGTACTTGATACTTCACGTTGAGTGGACAAATCTGAGTCTTCGCTGATCCGCATCAGTTCATTAGGAGACTTGTCGCTGGTTCTTGAGCTTGATCTTTGACTTCAGCGTAGAACCTTTGTTGACGTGAAACTTGTCTTCAGGGATCATAAGTAAACAACTAACTTATCAGCGATCATCATAATGACTGAACATACTCAGAGCATTAATGGTGAACAGTGTTCGCTGAATGTTTAATTTAAAGAGCGAGAGTTCCTATCAGCGGTACTTTAAGATCTTAGTACTTATCAGCGATAGTGAAACTCTGATACATATTGTTTACTTACAATTTTCACTAAGTATATACGAGAGGGTCATTATCAAATCACTGAGGGTTTGGATCAACATTCTCTCTCTAGAATGCTCTCAATTATCTCTCTATATCTAATCTTGGATATTACAAATGAGCTCCTTAACCTAAGTACAACACATTAAACTAAAACTAGTTTGACTCTACATGACTTTAGAAGACTTTGACTATCTTTGATTTTTACAATACTTTGACTTTACAATAAATCTTAGATACAATATTTTGCGCTAACATTCTCCCCCTTTTGTTTCAAGATTTAAAAAAAAAAATTGACAGCAGTCTTCAACTCTTGATTTTCAAAACTTTTACTGTGGTTGCTTTAAACTTTGTGTTGATCCCAACTCTCTCAGTGATTTGATAATGACCCTTAAAATAACATAGTGAAAATTGCAATTAGCATATGTATGTATTAATGTTTCGCCATCAGCGATAACATTATCGCCGATGATTTCAAATGTAACAGTGTTGATTGTAATACCTGAAGACAAGCCTTGCGACAAAGAGTTCGTCACTGACATCGAAGACAAAGCTGATGAACAAATGACAAGTCTACTAATCATCTGATGCGGACATCAGTGAAACCAAGACAAATCCACACGCGCGACAAATTATGAAGAAGACGTCGGCGATAGTTGACTTACTTCAGCTCTTCTCAGATAGAAGACCTACTCAGAGATCGCTGACCATGAAGCTTCTACTTCAAGATTTCTTTGTCTTATCACCTTGCACACATAGTACAGATTCTCAGAAGATACATGCTTTTGTCCAAGATCGTACAACCACTCTGCCACTACACTATTCACCATGCTGCCCAAAGCATGTCTTGCTAAAAGACAGAAGCATGCACCCAATCAAGTGATGACATGTGTAAAGTCCTCATGCCATGCACTTAATGCAATTGGTATAAATAGAAAGAATACCCCTTCAGTTTGAAGGGTCGTCTTCCCTGAACTACTTAGTGCTTCTCAAGTTTGTTTACATTAGGTTTATTATTCTTATTCCGCAACAAACTGTAAATTGTAATTTGATTTATCAATAAACAATTTAGAAAACAAAAATTTGTGTTTGTATTCAACCCTCCCTTCTACAAACTATTGTACTTGTATAACCCCTTCGGGACCAATAAGTGGTATCAGAGCAGATTGTTTAATCGCATAAACAAGATCTTGCTTATTCTCTTCTTTTCCTTGCTATTCTTCAAATGGCACTCAACACAAACACAAACTACATAGACAAAGGTTCTCTTGCAAAACCTCATCGATTCAGTAGAGATAACTTTAATCTCTGGAAGAATCGAATGATGCTATTTCTTGAAGGTGTAGATCCCACTATGCCTTACTATGTTGAAAATGGACCCTACGTTTCATATATCATATCTCTTGTTGTTTTTGACACTACTACAACTCCATCCTTACCTGAAAGAGAGATTGTTAAATAAATCTCTCAATGGACTGATGAAGACAAGAAGAAGGTAGCCATTGATACCAAAGCTAGATCAATAATATATATGGCTCTACCTGATGAGGTTTATCATTCTGTCATGAACCTCAAAACTTCCAAAGCCACGTGGGACACAATGTGTGTTCAATATGAAGGTACATTTGAAGTACAAGAATCCAGAAAGATAAATACGGTTAGACAATATGAAAGCTTCATTTGTGGTAAGAATGAAACTTTATTTGAGGACCTATTCTAATTTTGAGACCCTGGCAAAATTCTTAGAATGTCTACCTGAAAGTTGGGACAATTATACCATGTGTCTTAAATTCTCAAAGGATCTCGAAGATTTATCCTTAAGCACTCTTTATGGCATTTTGCTCAATCATGAGCAATCATGTCAGCTTAAGAAAAATCTTGTAAAAGATTCTAAAAGCACACATGTTGCTTTACTCTCCTTAGAGATGATGCCTTCTCAGCGAACTTCTATCACTATCATTGAGTTGGAATCAAACTCTGATGATTCATCAGAAACCGATCCATCAAAACTTGATGAATCACTGGCACTCTTGACAAACTCCTTCAAGACATTTGCAAGAAAGAGTAACTTCAGAAGAAATAAACCTACTGACAAGCCAAAATCAACTCCTATTGATAAGGCTACTGCTACTTCCTATAACTGACAAAAGAAAGAACAAATTGCTAGTGAATGCAGGTCAAAGAAAGTCTACAAGCCTTCTTCATCTCTTAAACACTCCTAAACCTCTTAAATCCAGAGATGACAAATACCTTAAACTCAAAGAAAAATATCTGAAGTTGTAAATCTTCAAGAAGAAAGGTAAATGTCTAATCGCTAAATAACACGATTGGGCTAAATCAGATGAAGAACCAGATTCTGATGAAGAAGATGAGGCCAATCTCTGTCTAATGGCCGAAATCCAAGGAGTGAAGGAAGAACCCTCTGACATTCCCTCTACATCCTCCACTTCTCAGGTATCGACATCTTCTACCTCAGCTCTCATTGATGTTGATAGACTTTGTGCTATTGATTCACTGACAGTTGATTTATATGATGTCCTGAATGGCAAAACACAAGTTGAACTACTAAATCTTGATTTAACTGAACAACTTAAGAAATGTCATGTAAAGATCCAAGAACAATCTAATTTAGAAGACAGTTTAAAATATCAGGTAAATCTAAATCAAATAATCAGCATTGAACGCGAACAAGCTATCGCTTAACTGAAAGCTAAAAAAGCTACTATTGAAGGATGGTGCAAATCCTCAGAAAAGATCACTGAGATAATCGGTGCGCCGATCCATGTCCATGACAAAAGTGGTGTTGGTTTTTGTGCTGACAAAGAAGAACCAAGACAAGATCATTCCATGCTTATATTTGGAATGTTCGTTTCTTTCATCCCTGACACCTCATCATCTTAGTGCTCTTTTTCAAATAATCCCATCCCTGAGGATAAATCTCCTATAAGTCCTAAACACAAGGATAAAGGAATAACTGTTTTACAAAATACTTAGAAGGGTACCAAAGTGCCAAAACTGAAGAATACTCAACCTTCATCTAATCAACCTCAAAATTCAAAAGTTAAGATCCCTGAACATGTTCAGCTATCAACCCCCAGAATAAAGGTTGATGTTAAGGTTACGAAATCTGAAGAACCTAAGGTTCCTCCGATATCTGATGCTAAAGGCATTGTTGGTACACGCCCTGCTCATTTAAAGCTTTCTATAACTTATGCCTATGGTCCTAAAGCTACTTTCAGCTTTAGGAAATGCTATCACTGTGGACTTACTGACCATATTGCTAGTAAGTGCCCCACATCCACCAAAGCTGAGAAATCAGCTAAGGTGAAGTTGAATGCCTCCAAGGCAGAGAAGATCACCCCAGGTGAAAAACAAGCCAAGGTGAAAAATACCACTATGGTTAAGAAATTGACCAAAGTGAAGGTTACCACTAACAAGTGTGGACCGATAGTAAAATGGGTACCAATTCAAAATTAATCTTCCTTATGATTGCAGGTCTCGAATGGTATCTCGTATCTTGATAGTGGATTCTCTCGACACATGACTGGAGAAAAGAATCTACTCTCTTAATACAAGGAAGAGAAAGGTCCCTCAATGACCTTTGGTGGAAATGGAAAAGGCTATACCAGAGAGTTTGGCGTACTCAATAATGGTACAACTACCTTCAGAAGAGTCGCTTACGTAGAAGGACTGAAGCACAATCTTCTTAGCATCAGTCAGCTATGTGATAAAGACCTCAATGTATGATTTACTAAGAAAGCATGTTCAGTCACTGATAAGAAGGAAAAACATTGTCTCAGCGGTTATCGTTTGAAAATGTTTATGTCATAAACATGGACTCAATAGTCACTGAGAACATCTGTTTTCTATCCAAAGCCTCGTCTGATGTCAACTAGCTATGGCATAAGAGGGTCTCTCATTGAAACATCAAGACGCTAAACACTCTATCCTCAAAAGAACTAGTCACTGACTTGCCTCAGCACTCATATGCTAAGGAATCTCTCTACTCAGCGTGTGAAAAAGGAAAACAAACTAAAGCTAGTTTCAAGTCAAAGAAAGTGTCATCAGTGACAAATCCTCCCCAATTCCTCTATATGGATTTGTTTGGCCCTGTCAACATACAATCCATTGCTGAAAAGAAATATACTCTTGTAATAATAGATGAATTTTCTCGCTATACCTAGGTAATGTTTCTCTGATCTAAGAGTGACACTCCGATGAACTCATCTCAATTGTTAGGAAAATGGAAGTCCTTAATAATATGACGGTTCGCTCTACAAAGAGTGATCATGGCACAGAATTCAAAAATAGTTCTTTTGATAACTTCTTTGAAAGTAAGGGAATTTCTCACAACCTCTCAGCAGTGAGAATACCTCAGCAAAATGGAGTCGTTGAAAGAAGAAATAGAACGATCATCAAAGCTGCTTGATCTATGCTCTGCGATTCTCATCTTCCAACTTAATTCTGGGCAACAACTGTCAACACTGCCAGTTTTACTCAAAATAGGTCGTTGATTGTTAAAAGATTCAACAAAACTGCATATGAACTTTTCCATAGGAGAAAGCCATCTATCAGCTTTCTTCATATATTTGGTTCTCAGTGCTTCATCTTAAACAACAGAGATAACCTTGTAAAACTCAATCCTAAAGTTGACGACAGAATCTTCCTTGGATACTCCTCAGTGTCGAAAGCATTAAGAGTCTTCAACAAGAGAAGACAAACTGTCGAAGAAACAATTCATGTCACCTTTGATGAATCCCGTTCAGCAATTTCAAAACCTACTGCTGAAAACGAAGAATTGAATCAGTGGATGTTCTCTCATTATGGGGAACCAGAAGCAAACTTCAATCCTGATCCTCAGAACAATAACCCTATCACTGATGATGATCCTATCATCATTCCCAACATGCAAACAAGTAAAGCTGAATCCACCTCTTAGGTATCAGTTGTTCCCATAAACACTTTGCCTCCTTCTTAACCATTCAATTCTGAAAACCCATCAACTTCTCTTCAGTAATCAGTGAACGAAATACAATCTGAACCTCATCAACTACTACCTAACATACCTCACATTATCGCTGCTGAAGCCTCTTCTATAGCACCTCTAGAAGTCCATTTTGAGCCAGCAATTCGTGCCCCAGCTCAAAGATAGACAGTGAATCACCCGATCGAACAAACTCTAGGTGATCCCAATGCAGGTATCGAGACACGACGAAGTTCAGGTAACATTTGTCTTTTTGTAAGTTTTATTTCACTAATTGAACCGAAAAGAAATGATGATGCCCTAAAAGATCAAAATGGGGTCATTGCTATGCAAGAAGAGTTGATTGAGTTTGAAAGAAACAAAGTTTGGAATCTCGTTCCCAGACCATCTGACAAAACTGTAATTGGCACCAAGTGGGTGTATCGAAATAAGTTAGATGAATTTGTGTAGATGCCGGTTTAACAAGGAACAATGTATAAACGAATGATTAACTGTTATTGAATGATTGTAGAGAGTGTTTTACACATATGAATGATAATGTCTCTCTAACTATGAATGTGAATTAAACAGCTAACCTAATTCTCTCTCAACACACCTTATATACCTAGGCCTATGACAATCAAAGCCCAAGCCCATTAAATCAAATTAAACCCTTTTAATTCAGGCTTTTACAAATATAAAGAAAATTAATCTTTTCTTTATACCACTTTCTATTTTATTAGACATTTAGTCCTAACAATTTGGAACTATAACCTGCAACAAAGCTAGGCTAGTTTGTTAGGTCCATGATCTTCATACAATCCAAGTATTGTGTAACAAGATGATGAAGAACATTATTGAAAAGTAAATCTAACCTAGAGAGAACACAAAGTGATTAGAGATCTACATCTTGTATTAATGAATTCACTTCTTACAAACTACAAGTAAAGACCTATTTATAGTCTTCATCACTTGCTACAACAATTAAGCATAAGCCCTTTAACACAGCTATTGCTTTACAAAACTTTCTATTATAAAGGACAACTTCAGTGTCCTAACATAGTTGCTTAGGGATACAGACAAGAGGAAGGCATAGACTATGATTAAACCTTTGCCCCAGTGGCAAGACTCGAAGCAATTCAACTTTGCTTAGCCTATGCAGTTCACAAAGACTTCAAGGTTCACCAAATGGATGTTAAGTCAGCATTCCTAAACGGAAAGCCGAATGAAGAAGTTTACGTTGAACAACCTCCAGGATTCGCTGATCCTAAGCTTCCAGAATGTGTTTATAAGATGGATAAGGCCCTCTATGGTTTAAAACAAGCACCTCGTGCATGGTATGACACTTTATCTTCCTATCTTATTGTAAGATCCCGGTTTCCATATATACAAATAACATACATTTCACAATATAATTTCATCAAAAAGATACATCATATTTCATATTCAGTCCAATAGTCTTACTAAACATAATAAGTAATTCAGTACAAACTTTTTGACTAAATAATTTACATTATGACTAACAACAAAGCCATAAGTACAAAAACACTTAATGATCTTCATAACACAAGTCTTCCCAAAAGCTAAGCAACGACTATCCTTCTTATTTGCCCTTACTTGATCCATGACCTGGAATAAATATTTTTAAAACAAAATAAGGGTTAGACCTAGCGGTCTAAGTGAGAAAATCCCTGTCATTTCACAATCATTATAAAACCCATTTATATAAAATCCTTTATATAAACACACATATATCACACGTAATTAAATACCAATCAAGACTCGTGCACTGAGTTCAACTCATCCTCTTTCTCATTCTCATTTCTCCTGGCCATGTTAGTTGGTTGCGAGCCAACTAATCCACTGTACAACAACTACAGCTAACACCGCTGTACAACAACTACAGCAACACCGCTGTACAACAACTACAGCAAACACCGCCGACTATAGTTTCGGCTAACGTATACTCGTGTAGTGTAATACACATATAAATACAATATATATCTCAATATATCATATTGTCATTTATGAACATCTAATCACATTATCTATCACCTTTTCAATCTATACGTATATGTATTCCATTTTAAAAACATTTTGAAGTAAAACTCACCTGTTTGTCTTATCAAAACGTTCTCCAAACGTTTCTCAAACAATTCAGCTTCACTTCAATTTCACAGAATCTGAAACAATCATATACAAGTATTGTTTTACAAATTTGAACACATAGGGCTTGCTAGGACTAAGAGCTTTAGATAACTCTATCTAACTCTTATCCTCAATTGTCTTCCCCAAGCCCGAACTTAAGTCAAGTCCATAGTATTTTAGTCCTCATTCATATTCTATCTAAAATTTAACAAAACACACGTTACTGGATACTCAAAAGTGTTTGAATTCTCCAAAATGACCAAACAGCAAAAGTATCCGGATACCTCAAATTATCCGGACAACACAACTTTTCCGGACAGCGTGACTTTTACGGACAACCTATACAATCCGGACAACGTTCGGACACCAGAGTAATCCGGATGCTATCCGGTATCCAATTCAATCTGGAAAACATAGGAAAAAAGAAACTTACCCGGATAAAGAACCCGTCCGGACACCTTTATAATATCATCCGGACACTATCAACAAAACCACCCGGACACATTCATAGTGTGTCCGGAAACCACTGTCGGTTTACCCAATTTTGCCCAGAAACCGACTGAATTACTACCAGATGTGTAATTGACTAATCTATTCCGATAGAAACCTTCTAATAGCAATTACAAACATAAAATACAAAGGAACATACCTCAGATACACTTCCAAGCACACCAATTTGAACCTTTTAGCCACAAACCTTCTTTTCTTTTTTTGGTCTCAAAACACACACACACACTACACACACTGATTTTTATGAGTTATGATAATATCTGGTTTTTCTTTAGATAATATCCACTCACATTTACCATTTCAGACCCTAAACTCTTCACTAATGACTAAAACACCCCTAAGTTATAATTTAACCCAATTTTTACCCTAAACACACTATTAAAAAGTTAACTGATTTTAACGGAAAGGGGTTTTAACTAACGAACTTACCCGGGGTATTACATCATCTCCCCCTCAAAAGAATTCCGTCCCGGAATTCGGTTAGGCAAAAAGGTGAGGGTATTTGGTTCTCATTTCGGATTCCGATTCCCAAGTAGCATCCTGCCCTCTATGATGTCTCCACTGAACTTTTACTTGTCTGATCTCTTTATTCCGCAACACTTTAACTTTGTGGTCAACTATGGCTTTCGGTTCCTCCACATAATTCAGCTTTTCATCCACTTGTATATCTGGTAGAGAGACGGCCTGATCTGGCGTAACCAAACACTTCCGAAAATTTGAAACATGAAACGCGTTATGAATCCTGCTTAACCTGTATGCTACTTCACCGATCCTTTCCATAATTGCAAACGGACCGATGTACCTTGGACTAAGTTTGCCTTGCTTTCCAAATCGAATGACTCCTTTCCAAGGTGAGACTTTTAACATCACAAAATCCCCAACTTGAAATTCTAGCGGTTTCCGGTGTCGATCTGTGTAGCTTTTCTGTCTGTCTTGAGCCACTTTTAATCTTTCCCGAATCTGAGTAACCTTATCCACGGTCAACTGAACTATATCTGGCCCCGCTAATTGTTTCTCTCCCACTTCATTCCAACACAGGGGCGTTCGACATTTTCTACCATACAATACTTCAAACGGTGCTGCTTGAATGCTGGAATGATAACTGTTGTTGTAGGCAAATTCAATCAATGGTAAATGATTATCCCATGATCTGCCAAAGTCAACAATACAAGCCCGGAGCATATCCTCTAAGGTCTGAATCGTTCGTTCACTCTGACCGTCAGTTTGAGGATGATATGCTGTACTTAGTTTTATCTGCGTCCCCATTTCCTTCTGAAAACTTCTCCAGAATCTTGAAGTAAAATGACTATCTGTTAGAGCATTATTGTATTCAAGATTTACTGTAAAGTCAATGTACTGTATTAGTTGCTAATGCCTTTATACCTTGTATGTTATGGGTATAAATAGGCATGTCTAGTTCTTAGTTAGAAAGGAATCTAGAATCCTTTAGAGAAAAACCTCTTGAGCATTTGTCATTTTGTACTTTTGAGATCAATATATGGATGACAAGTTTGCTATCTAGATTCTCTCTACATTTGTTCTTTACATATTGCTAGATTTGGGATTTCACACTATCACGATCAGAAATGATCGAGATTGGAACTCCATGTCGAGTTAATATTTCGTCAATGTACAACTTAGCTAATCGCTCCATCGAATCAGCTTCCTTTATTAGTAAGAAGTAAGCAGACTTCGTCAATCTATCGACAATCACCCAAATAGCATCAAATCCCTTCGGGGTCCTTGGTAGCTTCGTGATGAAATCTGTCGTAATCTGATCCCATTTCCACATAGGTATTTCCAATCGTTGCAACTGACCAAACGGCTTTTGATGTTCAATCTTTACCTTCTTACACGTAGTACAACTTTCCACATGTTGAGCAATACTTCTTTTTATTCCCGGCCACCAATAGAATTGTTTTAAATCTTTATACATCTTATTCGTACCTGGATGAATAGAGAAACGAGATTGATGAGCTACTTGTAGTACACGATCACGTAACCCACCCAAACGAGGCACCCAAATTCTGTTTCCCATACACAATAACCCACGGTCATCTCTCACAAGCAATTCTGATATCCCCACTAACCGTTCTGACTTCAAATGTTCTTCCTGATAAGCTTCTATTTGACACTTCTGCAGTTCGTCAAAGATGTTGGGTAGGAGTTCAGTTCGTAGTGCAATGGCTTTTATTGTCCCGCTTCTTTCTTGACGACTCAGTGCATCGGCTACCACGTTTGCCTTTCCCGGATGATAAAGAATTTCACAGTCGTAATCATTCACCAGTTCTAGCCATCTTCTTTGTCTCATATTTAGTTCCTTCTGATCGAAGAGGTGTTGGAGACTCTTATGATCAGTATAAATTTGACATTTGGAACCATAAAGATAATGTCTCCAAATCTTCAATGCGAAGACAACTGCTGCAAGCTCCATGTCGTGCGTAGGATACTGTCTTTCATGATCTTTTAGTTGACGAGAAGCATAGGCAATAACCTTTCCACGCTGCATAAGTACACAACCCAATCCCAGTTTGGAAGCATCACTGTAAACAACAAAGTCTTCGGAACCTTCAGGTAATGACAAAATCGGCGCGCTACAAAGTTTCTCTTTCAATATCCGGAATGCTTCATCCTGTTATGCTTTCCATTCAAACTTTAAATTCTTTCGGGTCAGCTTAGTCAAAGGCGTCGCGATACGAGAGAAGTTGCAACATCCGGCAAAAATCGAAACTTCCAGGTTAGCATCTGTTAAACCCTCACTAATGTTAAAATAGAGAATATACTTTTATAGGGCCTTTTCAGAAGACATTAAGGCGAAAATTCGCTAGAATTCCCGGTAGTGCCTAAAAGACCCGGTTTTGACCAATGACTAACCGGAACACCTTGTGAAATGCCAAAATGCTTCAACTAACATATAATCTATTTGAAATATAGGGTTTTTATTTCATACATAAATTTTCTTTTATTGGAAATTTATAGAAACAAGAAGGTATTTTAAGAGTGTATCTTGAAACCTATTCACAAAAAATAAAAATGATTCTACAAAGAAATGTTTTGGGCTAAGATTTTTATAAAAAAATATATATACAACAAGGGTTGGGGCCCATGAAGGGGCCGGCCTCCCCTCCCTATTACTCCCTCAATTTTTTCAATTTTGATTCATTTCAAAACTCTCTCCAACCATCCATCTTCCTCCCTTCTCTCTTTATCCGTCTCTTTCATTTCTTTCTTCACTTTTCTTCAACCAAAATACATTCAAACTCCAGAAATTTTCAGAGTAATACAAGCATCCAAAAACGAAATTCTAAAGAACTTGAAGTACTTGCAACATCTTCCCAAGGTAAGAACTTCAAACTAGTGTTATTCATTTTTTTTGCACCTTTTATGCCATTTTCTACATTGTTCTACACTTTTATTTCATTCAAATGGATGAACTCTTTTTCTTGTTCTAGAAGTGAGATAAAACACCAAGGACATGAGAAATGTCCATAAAGTGGTGAAAATCTATGAACTTCCATCATGAACTTGAGAAGAATGAGCAAAATCATCAAAAACGTGGGTTTTGTTCTTGTACTAGAATCTGGATTTTTGACCTTTGCATGCACATTTTTCTTGTAAGTTTAAAGTATTTTCTTTCAAAAACGTGTCATATGATGTTAGGATTAAATCCTTAACAAAGGAATCCACATCTATGGATGTTAGAATGCTTAAAATGTGATTTTCTTAAGAATGTTGAAGTTTTAAGAATCTGGCAGATTTGTTGCATGTGCTTAGGACGACCATATTTTGGTCAAAACATGTCCAAAATTCCTCATTTTTCTTCTGGAGTAAGGTTTAATGAGTTAGGGTTCAAACCCAACTGGTCTCATTAGAAAATATTGAGATTTAAGCCTTCAACTCCTCAGAACAAATTTGGTGTGCAGCAGATGGTCGGCCAGATTGTTGTGTCATTTTGTTTTGCTTATAACTCTCTGTAGAAACCATCAAAATTACTCATTTTCCTTCTGGGAATTTCTTAGATGAGTTAGGTTTCACATGCACTTGGTTTCATTCAAAAATATGGAGGTTTGGTCACTCAAATATTTTATACAAGTCAAGTGTGTCAAGCTGTCCAAGATTGGCAGATTGGTACATGCAGCTTCATTTGTCCATAACTCACTCAAAAGTTATCAAGAATTTGTGAATCTTTTTCCATGAGATACCTTTATGTGTTAGGTTTCCAAAGCATGTAAAAAAATCTGAAAAATATTAAGTTTTGACCCTCCAAAAGTCTGTTTTCACATAAGGGTGCAATCTGTTTTGGGCTCTGTGTTACACAAATTCATAAAACATTTTTGGACCCCTTAAACACTCCCAAAATTCATAAAATTTGGTCAAAATAGCCTTAACTCAGTATAGTACTACATATAAAAAAATGGGTAAATTTGTCATTTTAGAATGTGTTTTTCAATAGTCATTTTTGAAGTACAAAGTTTCTGCCAGATTAAGTATTTTAAAAAAGTATGGGATTTTATTATTATAACCCTATATATATACATGATTAAAACATTGGAACAATGCTAAATTCTTCATTTCAATTTTATTCTAAAGCAAAGGCATTTCACAAGAGGTGGACTAAATTAGTAAGTGTAACCTCGAATTAGATAAGAAGGACTTATAGAAATTGTTTGACGTTATAGGGAACCAGTAAAGCGTTTAAGCAATCAAGCTATCACTACCTCGCAACTACGCTATAAGGTGAGTAATCACAGCCTCGTTTTACTTGTTTAAATATTTGGGGTGAAAAGCATGTTATGATGTTAAAATGGTAAATGATTCATGATATTAAATTGTGGATATTTATGATTTAAGAAATGAGTACTAATAAATGGACGAATTTACATAAGTGATGAAGATATATGTTGAGTGATAATGAAAATGATAAGTCCCCAATAGGTACACTACTTATTAACTCATAACGAGCCGGTGATACTTGTGGATAGCGCTATTTGTTTGACAAACCCACCTTGACTGACGAGTAGGGGTGCACTTTATCTGTTAATAATGTTCTACTCATGTGGCCAACATACCACCTCTGAGGTAGTTCGCGGGGCGTAAGTTGTCGGAGGCTTAGTAGTGGCTCAACACTTATATATCTTGCAAAAGTCACTCAATGTAAATTGTACTCATGAATCTTTTCAAATTTGGAGCTTGTCATGAACAAACGTTTCATGAGAGTAACCTTTGGACGAAAAACTATTGTGTATATGGAAAACCTGTGAACTCACCAACTCTTTGTAGTTGACCTTTTTGTTTTAAACATGCTTTTCAGGGGCTAAAAAGGTAAATGACAAGGTTTAATTTAGCATGCATGACGACATCAACCGAGACTCTTCTTTTGCCATATCTTGTTTAAAACACTATTTCGGGTTACATGTAACTATGGATTGTAAACCCTTTAACTTTAATTTTTGAAACTTTGAAATGTAATACTTTGTGTAATTGTATGGTTGGTGTTGTTTATTTCCTAATGCTATGAAACTTTAGCTATTACATCTCGTGTTTCCGCTTTAGCGGGGTGTGACAGAATTGGTATCAGAGCCATAGGTTATAGAGAATGCCGGTTTTCTTATGGAAACCACATCTATAACCCAACCATAACGCAAACTATTTTCAAAAAGGTTTTCGAAATGATTGTTAAAAATCTGAGGCATATTGCTAATATAATTAAGTTGAGTGTCACATTATTATACCTCAATTAAACAAAGCCTGATCACCTATGTTTAATTTAGTAAAATATAATGGGGGACTTGGATTGGTTATATTAAAGATATGCTTAAAATAAATTCCTACTTAAAAATGGGAAGCATGATTTTTGTGTGAGCATGCATAAACATTGCATATCTTAGGCACTTACAATAACACACTTAATAACTAAGTCTACCATTATCGCAGTTCACTATGTCGTCCACCCACACTTCATCCGAGCACACTTCATCCGAGCACACTCCTTCCGAGCACACTCACTCGGCTGACCCTTCCGGCTATATTACTAGCCATCCTAGGGGGAATGCATTTGTCGAGGTGGAGAGAGACCCGTATGAGGACGACCATGAAGTAAGCAGTGCATCACTCACTCGATCCCCTCCACCTACACTTCGAGGACCGAGAGTAAGAACCACGGCTAGAAAAGGTGTTCCATTGCCTAGGTGTGTGAGTTTCACCCACCCACCGAGATACGAAGGAGAGTCCTCCCGACCGGGAACGCGGCGAGGAAACCCCCAGATGGTGACCGGAGTACCAGTGGCTCACCCTCCTGGCATGACCGCCCGGGAAAGTCAGTGGGTCTTAATGATGTCACAAGACATACAACTCCATGAAGAGAGAATGGACCAACAACATCGAACACTAAATGGGGTGATGGAGGTTCTAAAATAACATAGTGAGGTCTCGGATCGAACCATGGAGGTCATCGCCTTCACTAGGAGAGAAGTGAGAGCACTACGCATGTACCTAGCTTGGGTAATGAGAGCTTTGATATTGGTGATGGGACTGCTGATCTGGGCATTTATGCGTTAGAAGACCACTCACTGTGAAGCTTTTGGGATTGATTAAACTTAAACTTATATTTTTGGGGCATGTAGCCGTTAATTCCAAACATTAAATGTTTTGTTAATTGTTTCTGTTGGGAATTGAATGCTTACGGCTTATGAATGAAATGTTTGGTTAATGCTCACATATCTCAAGTACTTTTAATACATGATTATGAAATTGTGGTATGTTGTTATGACAATACGTGTAGATAACAATGATGGTATGCATGAAGTAGTGCTATAACTTAGATTAACATAACAAGTAGGAAGTGTAACAAAATAACAGTAATAGTGACCGTGTGACTAAATCCTTAATTAAAACCATACCTGTAGGACTATGCCTCCAAGGAGAGAGGATCCCGAAATCGCACGGATCGTGTCCGAGAAAATCATGGCCGCACTTCCTAACATCGTTAGCCAAGTAGCAGCTGGTTTGAACGCTAATCCAAGAAACAATGCGGAAACAACTGGAAATAGGGAATGCACGTACAAGGCTTTTAGGACCTGCAACCCTAAAGAGTTTCACGGAACTGAGGGAGCCGTTGGATTATTAACTTGGTTAGAGGGTATGGAGTCTGTGCTCCACATCAGTAAATATACTGAAGGAAACAAGGTGGAATTTTCCGCATGCCTTCTGCAAGGACGGGCATTAACGTGGTGGAACACCCAAGTACAAACCCGAGGCCGGGATGTGGCCAGCAGACTGACATGGGATGAGTTTAAGAAGATGCTCAAGGATGAGTATTGCTCGAGGAGTGAGATCCAGAAGCTGGAAGCAGAACTGTGGAACCATGAAATGAAGGGAAACGACATAGACTCTTACACAGCCCGTTTCCATGAGCTGGCAAACCTGGTGCCACACTTGGTAACGCCTGAGGAAAACCGAGTGGATAGATATGTGTGGGGTTTATCTTCAGAACTCAGAGGAAATGTGACTTCAGCTGACCCGAAGACTCTTCAAGAAGCAGTGAATTTAGCAACGAAACTCACCAACAACGCAAATCGTTCGAGAGCAAGTGGGAATGATAAAGCCGGAGGGAAAAGAAAGATAGAAGAGCCTGCAAGAAGGCAATTTGGGGGAAGATCGGACAATGGTCAGAGGGTGACAGGAAATTTTGGAATTCAAGCACATGCAGAGGAGAAAGAAAGAGGGCCATGCCCAAGATGCGTCAAGTGCAATAATCGTCACCTCGGAAGATGCATCATTTGCCCCAAGTGCAACAAAGGAGGCCATGTCGCCAGAGATTGCAAGAGCGGAGGAAAGCGAACCTGCCACGAGTGTGGAAGCCCAGATCACTTTCGGAGCGCATGTCCGAGACTGAACCGAAGGCCTAATGCAAATCAAGAGCGACCATTCAATCAAGGGAATCAAGGAGGTCAGGCACGAGGTCGAGTGTTCGAAATTGGGGCAGATGAAGCAAGACGAAACCCGGATGTAGTCACATGTACGTTTCTCTTGAATAATCATTATGCAACAGTACTATTTGATTCGGGAGCGGATAGGAGCTTTGTATCGCTAGAGTTTAGACCGAAAATTAACTTGAAACCTCAAAAGTTGAAAGAGGCCTAAGTTACTGAATTTGTTAATGGACAGTAAGTTAGGGCCAGAGATGTAATTAAAAACTGTACCCTAAAACTGGCGGAAAAAGATTTTAGCATAGATTTAATCCCAATCAAACTAGGAAGCTTCGATATAGTCGTAGGTATGGATTGGTTATCGAAGAATCGCGCTGAAATCGTTTGCTCCGAAAAGATCGTCCGAGTACCACAAACCGAAGGAAGAGTACTGGAAATACAGGGAGAAAACTCGGGGAGAAATTTCAAAATAGTGTCGAGTATGAAGATGCGAAAATATTTGCGGAAGGATTGTGTTGCATTTCTGACACACGTGGTGGATAAGGAGATCAAAGAGAAGAATATTCAAGACTTTCCGATAGTACGGGATTTTCCCGAGGTATTCCCAGATGAATTGCCCGGATTACCCCCACCAAGACAAGTTGAATTCCATATCGACTTATTTCCAGGAGCGGCACCCGTGGCGAAATCACCTTACCGGTTAGCACCTTCAGAAATGCAGGAGTTGTCAGAACAACTTAAGGAGCTACTCAATAAAGGATTCATCAGACCCAGCTCTTCACCCTGGGGAGCTCCAGTTTTATTCGTTAAAAAGAAATATGGTTCTTTTCGAATGTGCATCGACTACAGGGAACTTAATAAGCTGACCATCAAGAACCGATATCCCCTTCCTCGAATCGATGACCTGTTCGATCAACTTCAAGGCGCTACGTACTTTTCAAAGATCGACCTTCGGTCCGGATACCATCAAATGAGGGTTCGTGAGGAGGACATTCCTAAGACAGCGTTTAGGACTCGATATGGACATTATGAGTTCCTAGTCATGCCTTTTGGACTGACAAACGCTCCAGCAGTCTTTATGGACCTAATGAACAGAGTAGGTCGACCGTACTTGGACAAATTTGTAATAGTGTTCATAGATGATATATTAATTTATTCGCAAAGCAAGAAGGAGCATGAACAACATTTAAAGCAAATACTAGAACTGCTCAGAGACCAGAAGCTGTATGCTAAACTTTCCAAATGCGAATTTTGGATTCGTGAAGTGCAATTTCTTGGGCATGTAGTTAATAAAGATGGAATTCATGTCGATCTGGCCAAGATAGAAGCCATCAAGAAGTGGGAAGCCCCAAAGACTCCGACAGAAATTCGTTCGTTTCTCGGTTTAGCTGGTTACTATCGGCGTTTCAATGCAAATTTCTCCAAAATTGCACAACCATTAACGGCATTAACCCAGAAGGATAAGAAGTTCGATTGGGGAGAAAAACAAGAAGAAGCTTTTCAGACGCTTAAGCATAAGCTTTGCAATGCACCGATCTTAGCGTTACCAGAGGGTGCAGACAATTTTGTTGTTTACTGCGATGCCTCACACCAAGGGTTGGGGTGTGTGCTAATGCAAAAAGACAAGGTTATTGCCTACGCATCAAGGCAACTTAAAGTTCACGAAAAGAATTATACCACCCATGATTTGGAACTAGGAGCCGTAGTGTTCGCACTCAAGATTTGGAGACATTACCTCTACGGCACTAAATGTACCGTCTTTACCGACCACAAGAGCCTACAACACAGTTTTGTTCAGAAAATGTTGAATATGAGACAACGGAGATGGGTTGAATTGCTCAGCGATTACGATTGCGAGATAAAGTACCACCCAGGAAAGGCTAATGTTGTAGCTGATGCGTTAAGCCGAAAAGAAACAGTGAAGCCATCGAGGGCAAGAGCCATGGGAACGATGGTCCGGACGAGTCTTAAGGACCAAATTCTCGAAGCTCAAGAAGAAGCATTAAAAGAGGAGAATTTGAAAAACGAAACCCTACATCATCTGGAAGAGGAATTTGAAACGCAGCCAGACGGGGTGCGTTACTTCCGACATAAAGTTTGGGTACCCAAGGTCGTCAATCTGCGAGCAGTAATCTTGGATGAAGCCCATAAATCAAGATATTCAATTCACCCCGGAGCCGATAAGATGTACAAGGATCTGAAGGAATACTATTGGTGGCCAGGGATGAAGAAAGATGTTGCTTTGTATGTAAGCAAGTGCCAAACTTGTGCAATGGTTAAGGCTGAACATCAGAAACCATCTGGTCTTCTTCAGCAACCTGAGATTCCCGAATGGAAATGGGAACAAATAAGCATGGATTTCATAACTAAGTTACCTAGAACCGGGAAAGGACATGATTCAATCTGGGTTATCGTGGATCGGCTTACGAAACCTGCATATTTTCTGCCTATTCGAGAGGACTTCAAGACGGAAAAGCTTGCTCAGATATACATCAACGAGATTGTGATGCGTCATGGAGTACCTACTTCCATTATCTCGGACAGAGATAGTCGTTTTACGTCATGCTTTTGGCGATCAGTCCAGAAAGCGTTGGGCACCCGTTTGGACTTGAGCACTGCCTACCACCCGCAGACGGACGGTCAGACAGAAAGAACTATACAAACACTGGAAGACATGCTGCGAGCCTGTGTAATAGATTTTGGGGGAAGTTGGGATACTCATTTACCGTTAGTCGAATTCTGTTACAACAATAGCTACCATACCAGCTTAAAGTGTGCGCCGTACGAAGCCTTATATGGACGCAAGTGTAGATCCCCACTCAGCTGGTTGGAGGTTGGTGACAGACAACTGATAAGACCCGACATAATTCAGGAGACCACGGACAAGATCGTAACCATTCAGGAAAGACTGAAAGTAGCAAGAACTCGTCAGAAGAGTTATGCAGATAATCGCAGGAAGCCATTGGAATTTCAGGTGGGCGATAAGGTACTATTAAAGGTATCGCCATGGAAAGGATTGGTACGATTTGGGAAGAGAGGTAAACTGAGTCCAAGATATATCGGCCCATTTGAGATACTGGAAAAGATTGGACCAGTTGCATACAGACTCAAACTACCACAAGAGTTAAGCGTTATTCACGACACATTCCATGTGTCGAATCTGAAGAAATTCCTATCGGATGAATAATTGGTTCTACCATTGGAAGACATACAAGTGAGCGAGCAGTTACGCATTATAGAAGAACCCGCTGAGATACTTGACCGAGATGTTAAGCGATTAAGACGTAGCAAGATCCCGATCGTAAAAGTTCGATGGAATGCAAGGCATGGACCAGAATACACTTGGGAACGGGAGGATTTTATGAGGAGTAAATATCCTCAGCTGTTCGTCAAGGGACCATCTGAGAATGCCAGTCATTAAATTTCGGGACGAAATTCCTCTAACGGGGGAAAACTGTAACATCCGGCAAAAATCGAAACTTCCAGGTTAGCATCTGTTAAACCCTCACTAATGTTAAAATAGAGAATATACTTTGATAGGGCCTTTTCAGAAGACATTAAGGCGAAGATTCGCTAGAATTCCCGGTAGTGCCTAAAAGACCCGGTTTTGAACCATGACTAACCGGAACACCTTGTGAAATGCCAAAATGCTTCAACTAACATATAATCTATTTGAAATATAGGGTTTTTCTTTCATACATAAATTTTCTTTTATTGGAAATTTATAGAAACAAGAAGGTATTTTAAGTGTGTATCTTGAAACCTATTCACAAAAATAAAAATGATTCTACAAAGAAATGTTTTGGGCTAAGATTTTTATAAAAAAAAATATACAACAAGGGTTGGGGGCCCATGAAGGGTCCGGCCTCCCCTCCCTATTACTCCCTCAATTTTTTCAATTTTGATTCATTTCAAAACTCTCTCCAACCATCCATCTTCCTCCCTTCTCTCTCTATCCTTCTCTTTCTTTTCTTTCTTCACTTTTCTTCAACCAAAATACATTCAAACTCCAGAAATTTTCAGAGTAATACAAGCATCCAAAAACGAAATTCTAAAGAACTTGAAGTACTTGCAACATCTTCCCAAGGTAAGAACTTCAAACTAGTGTTATTCATTTTTTTTGGCACCTTTTATGCCATTTTCTACATTGTTCTACACTTTTATTTCATTCAAATGGATGAACTCTTTTTCTTGTTCTAGAAGTGAGATAAAACACCAAGGACATGAGAAATGTCCATAAAGTGGTGAAAATCTATGAACTTCCATCATGAACTTGAGAAGAATGAGCAAAATCATCAAAAACGTGGGTTTTGTTCTTGTACTAGAATCTGGATTTTTGACCTTTGCATGCACATTTTTCTTGTAAGTTTAAAGTATTTTCTTTCAAAAACATGTCATATGATGTTAGGATTAAATCCTTAACAAAGGAATCCACATCTATGGATGTTAGAATGCTTAAAATGTGATTTTCTTAAGAATGTTAGAGTTTTAAGAATCTGGCAGATTTGTTGCATGTGCTTAGGACGACCATATTTTGGTCAAAACATGTCCAAAATTCCTCATTTTTCTTCTGGAGTAAGGTTTAATGAGTTAGGGTTCACACCCAACTGGTATCATTAGAAAATATTGAGATTTAAGCCTTCAACTCCTCAGAACAAATTTGGTGTGCAGCAGATGGTCGGCAAGATTGTTGTGTCATTTTGTTTTGCTTATAACTCTCTGTAGAAACCATCAAAATTACTCATTTTCCTTCTGGGAATTTCTTAGATGAGTTAGGTTTCACATGCACTTGGTTTCATTCAAAAATATGGAGGTTTGGTCACTCAAATATTTTATACAAGTCAAGTGTGTCAAGCTGTCCAAAATTGGCAGATTGGTACATGCAACTTCATTTGTCCATAACTCACTCAAAAGTTATCAAGAATTTGTGAATCTTTTTCCATGACATACCTTTATGTGTTAGGTTTCCAAAGCATGTAAAAAAATCTGAAAAATATTAAGTTTTGACCCTCCAAAAGTCTGTTTTCACAGAAGGGTGCAATCTGTTTTGGGCTCTGTGTTACACAAATTCATAAAACATTTTTGGACCCCTTAAACACTCCCAAAGTTCATAAAATTTGGTCAAAATAGCCTTAACTCAGTATAGTACTACATATAAAAAAAATGGGTAAATTTGTCATTTTAGAAAGTGTTTTTCAATCGTCATTTTTGAAGTACAAAGTTTCTGCCAGATTAAGTATTTTAAAAAAGTATGGGATTTTATTATTATAACCCTATATATATACATGATTAAAACATTGGAACAATGCTAAATTCTTCATTTCAATTTAATTCTAAAGCAAATGCATTTCACAAGAGGTGGACTAAATTAGTAAGTGTAACCTCGAATTAGATATGAAGGACTTATAGAAATTGTTTGACGTTATAGGGAACCCGTAAAGCGTTTAAGCAATCAAGGTATCACTACCTCGCAACTACGCTATAAGGTGAGTAATCACAGCCTCGTTTTACTTGTTTAAATGTTTGGGGTGAAAAGCATGTTATGATGTTAAAATGGTAAATGATTCATGATATTAAATTGTGGATATTTATGATTTAAGAAATGAGTACTAATAAATGGACGAATTTACATAAGTGATGAAGATATGTTGAGTGATAATGAAAATGATAAGTCCCCAATAGGTACACTACTTATTAACTCATAACGAGCCGGTGATACTTGTGGATAGCGCTATTTGTTTGACAAACCCACCTTGACTGACGAGTAGGGATGCACTTTATCTGTTAATAATGTTCTACTCATGTGGCCAACATACCACCTCTGAGGTAGTTCGCGGGGCGTAGATTGTCGGAGGCTTAGTAGTGGCTCAACACTTATATATCTTGCAAAAGTCAATCAATGTAAATTGTACTCATGAATCTTTTCAAATTTGGAGCTTGTCATGAACAAACGTTTCATGAGAGTAACCGTTGGACGAAAAACTGTTGTGTATATGGAAAACATGTGAACTCACCAACTCTTTGTAGTTGACCTTTTTGTTTTAAACATGCTTTTCAGGGGCTAAGAAGGTAAATGACAAGGTTTAATTTAGCATGCATGACGACATCAACCGAGACTCTTCTTTTGCCATATCTTGTTTAAAACACTATTTCGGGTTACATGTAACTATGGATTGTAAACCCTTTAACTTTAATTTTTGAAACTTTGAAATGTAATACTTTGTGTAATTGTATGGTTGGTGTTGTTTATTTCCTAATGCTATGAAACTTTAGCTGTTACATCTCGTGTTTCCGCTTTAGCGGGGTGTGACAGAAGTCTTTTATAAACTGTCGATAATAGCCGGCTAAACACAGAAAACTTCGTACTCCGGTTGGCGTTCTCGGCGGTTCCCACTTTTCAATCGCTTCCACTTTCATGGAATCAACTTGAATGCCTTTCTCAGAAACTACATGCCCCAAAAACTGAACTTCTCGTAGCCAGAATTCATATTTCGAAAATTTAGCATACAACTTTTCTTTCTTTAGTAACTCCAGAATCAGACGAAGATGTTGCGCGTGCTCTTCCTTGGATCGAGAATAGATAAGTATATCATCGATAAATAAAATTACAAATTTATCGAGATACGGCTTACATACTCGATTCATTAAATCCATAAAAGCAGCTGGAGCGTTCGTCAATCCAAACGGCATCACTAAGAATTCATAATGACCATACCTTGTGCGAAAAGCAGTTTTCAGAACATCTTCTTCTTTCACCTTCAGCTGATGGTAACCAGACCTTAGATCAATCTTGGAGAAATAACAAGCTCCAACTAACTGATCGAAGAGGTCATCAATTCTGGGTAGCGGATACTTGTTCTTGATCGTGCGCTTATTCAGTTCCCGGTAGTCGATACACATTCTCATCGAACCATCCTTCTTTTTCACAAACAAAACTGGTGCACCCCACGGCGAAGAACTGGGTCTGATGAAGCCTTTATCGGATAGGTCTTGTAGTTGCATCATCATTTCTTTCATCTCTGGTGGCGCTAAACGATACGGTGTACGAGCAATAGGAGCGGCTCCAGGAATCAGATCTATACCAAACTCTACTTGTCTAACGGGCGGAAGACTATTCAAGTCTTCAGGGAATACTTCTGGAAATTCACTAACAATCGGAATATCTTCCAACTTATTCTTTTCTGGTTTAATATCTATCACATAAGCTAAGTAACTCTGGCAACCCTTATTAACACACTTACGGGCTTTTATCATAGATATAAGGCAAGACTGATGATTGCTACGATCACCATAAATTACTACCGGTCCTCTCTCAGGTAAGACAACATTAATTATTTTCTTATCACAAACTTTGTTAGCCTGATTCTCAGCTAACCAATCCATTCCCACTACCACATCAAACTCGATCAAGGCTATACGGAATAATTGTATAGGTACTTCGCATCCCTCTATATTTATCACACACTTATCAAAAACCTCTTTAACCGTCACTTGGTTATCATTTGCCGTATCTACCATCAAAGCATGATCTAATACTTTAGGGTTTAAATGCATATAAGCAGCAAATGAAGGAGACACAAACGATCGGTTTGCACCGGAGTCAAATAACACTTTAGCACGTGTAGAGTTTATGAAAAATGTACCTGTAACCACATCCGGAGTTTCCTCCGCTTCTTTTGCTGTCATCTGAAATGTACGACCCCTTGTTCTTGGTGGTTCTAGTCTTGGCACTACTGGTCTAACAACCGCTGGTCTCCCTGATATACCACCCTGCTGTATTCTTCCCTGCGGACAATCCGACTGAATGTGATCCGGAGAATTACACAAGAAACAAAGCCGCGTTACTGGACAGTTTTTAGCAATATGCCCGGTCTTCCCACACTTATAACAAATCCGAGGGTCAACTTGACAATTTCCTTGGTGAACACGGTTGCACTTCGGACAAGGTTTTTCTGTTGGTCGAAACGACGGGCGGTTATCGTATCTCTGAAACCTGGACTTCCTCGGGTCATACTGTGGTCCTTCCCATTTTCTCTTCCCCATACCTTTATCACCAGCATCCCTCCTATTATCCCGCTCCACATCTTTCGCGGCATCTACTGCGGCTGAGAAGGTAACGGGTCCTTTTGCAGTTACTAGCTTTCTGACATTTGAATTTAACCCGAAGATAAACCTTTCCGTCTTCATTGCCTCCGTGGCAACGTAGTATTCCGCGAAACGAGATTTTTTTAGAAAACTAGCGGTGTAATCCCGAACTAATAAGTTCCCTTGCTGTAAGTTCATGAATTCCCCTTCCAATTGTTTAATCGCTGCATGAGGACAAAATTGTTGCCTGAAAGCTATAACAAATTCCTCCCAAGAGAAGGTAGAGTATATGTCAGGCTCTCCTGATGACATATGAGCTTCCCACCAGTATAAAGCATCGCCCTTCAACATCGCGGTTCCATAAAGTACTATGTCTTCCTCAGCACACTTACTAGTTTTGAAGATAGCTTCTATTTCCTTCAGCCATCTCATCGCTTTCACTGGGTCCCGGCCTCCTGAGTAAGTAGGAGGCTTACAACTGAGAAACATTTTATAATCACACTTTTTCATTACTGGTACAACAGTAGGAGTAATAGGCATCTCTTCTTCATGTGAAGGATCTGGTCTATCTGTTTCAGTATTATGAGTTTGGTTGAACATAGCTTGGATATTGGCTTGTAATCTTCCCATTTCCGCTGCTATGTCGTCTCTTGTAACAAATTCCGTGTCGCGCCCCTGGACTCTGCCTCCAGTTCTACCTCTACCTCTTTCTCCCCCTCTTCCCCTTCCTCCGGCTGTTGGGTTTGTTCTATTCGGATTTCCTCCTCCTTCCCGATTTGTTTGTCTAGTACCACTTGCCATTCTGTTGATTCAGACAAGGTTAATATACACATAAGCACATACCCTATATAACAATGTATTCCAGTTCAAACATGTACCTGTAAGATCACAATTACACTGGCCAGGTGTAATAATGAAATTACCTTACATGATGTTCCTTCTACCTTTTTATATTTAACATCCCAAGGTTCTACAATAATAGGGACATCCTACTTCACATGCAGTTTAAGTCTAGGTACAGATACTAATACCTAAATCCCTTAAACTAGGGCTATGATACCATCTGTAACATCCCGGTTTCCATATATATAAATAACATACATTTCACAACATAATTTCATAAAAAAGATACATCATATTTCATATTCGGTCCCATAGTCTTACTAAACATAATAAGTAATTCAGTACAAACTTTTTGACTAAATAATTTACATTATGACTAACAACAAAGCCATAAGTACAAAAACACTTCATGATCTTCATAACACAAGTCTTCCCAAAAGCTAAGCAACGACTATCCTTCTTATTTGCCCTTACTTGATCCACGACCTGGAATAAATATTTTTAAAACAAAATGAGGGTTAGACCTAGCGGTGTAAGTGAGAAAATCCCTGTCATTTCACAATCATTATAAAACTCATTTATATAAAATCCTTTATATAAACACACATATATCACACGTAATTAAATACCAATCAAGACTCGTGCACTGAGTTCAACTCATCCTCTTTCTCATTCTCATTTCTCCTGTCCATGTTAGTTGGTTGCGAGCCAACTAATCTACTGTACAACAACTACAGCTAACACCGCTGTACAACAACTGCAGCAACACCGCTGTACAATAACTACAGCAAATACCGCCGACTATAGTTTCGACTAACGTATACTCGTGTAGTGTAATGCACATATAAATACAATATATATCCCAATATATCATATTGTCATTTATGAACATCTAATCACATTATCTATCACATTTTCAATCTACACGTATATGTATTCCAGTTTAAAAACATTTTGAAGTAAAACTCACTTGTTTGTCTTATCAAAACGTTCTCCAAGCTTTTCTCAAACAATTCAGCTTCACTTCAATTTCACAGAATCTGAAACAATCATATACATGTACTGCTTTACCAATTTGAACACATAGGGCTTGCTAGGACTAAGAGCTTTAGATAACTCTATCTAACTCTTATCCTCAATTGTCTTCCCCAAGCCCAAACTTAAGTCAAGTCCATGGTATTTTAGTCCTCATTCATATTCTATCTAAAAATTAACAAAACACAGCTTACTGGATACTCAAAAGTGTTTAAATTCTCCAAAATGACCAAACAGCAAAAGTATCTGGATACCTTAAATTATCCGGACAACACAACTTTTCCGGACAGCGTGACTTTTCCGGACAACCGATACAGTCCGGACAACGTTCGGACTCCAGAGTAATCCGGATGCTATCCGGTATCCAATTCTATCCGAAAAACATAGGAAAAAGAAACTTACCCGGAAAAAGAACCCGTCCGGACACCTTTATAACATCATCCGGACACTATCAACAAAACCACCCGGACACATTCATATTTTGTCCGGAAACCACTGTCGGTTTACCCAATTTTGCCCAGAAACCGACTGAATTACTACCAGATGTGTAATTGACTAATCTATTCCGATAGAAACCTTCTAATAGCAATTACAAACATAAAATACAAAGGAACATACCTGAGATACACTTCCAAGCACACCAATTTGAACCTTTTAGACACAAACCTTCTTTTCTTCTTTTGGTCTCAAAACACACACACACTGATTTTTCTGAGTTATGATAATATCTGATTTTTCTTTAGATAATATCCACTCACATTTACCATTTCAGCCCCTAAACTCTTCACTAATGACTAAAACACCCCTAACTTATAATTTAACCCAATTTTTACCCTAAACACACTATTAAAAAGTTAACTGATTTTAACGGAAAGGGGTTTTAACTAACGAACTTACCCGGGGTATTACACTTATTGTTAAAAAATTGAACGTGGTAAAATTGATAGCACTCTATTTTTCAGAAAAGTTAAAGGTCACATTATTCTTGTTCAAATATATGTCGATGATATTGCATTTGGTTTTACTAACCCATCTCTGTGTACTCGATTCGCTGAATGAATGAATAAAGAATATAAGATGAGTATGATGGGTGAACTAACATACTTCCTTGGACTTCAGATCAAGCAGAGTATTAAAAGTACATTTATCCACCAAGGTAAGTACGTTAAAGATATGCTGAAGAAATTCGATCTTACTCAAAGCTCAGCTATGAAAACTCCTATGGCACCTCAGCTGACACTTAACAAGGATCCCGCTGGAAACCTGTTAATGTCATTGCCTATATAGGAATGATCGGCTCTCTTTCTATATCTTACAGTGAGTCGGCTCATATTATGTATTCCACTTGTCGTTATGCACGATGTCAATCTGAATCCAAAGAATCACATCTGATTGTTGTCAAGCGAATTTTCAGATTTCTGAAGGGTACACCCAACCTAGGTCTTTGGTATCCCAAAGACCCAGGGTTCGATCTAACTGCCTATTCAGATAGTGATTTTGCAGGTTGCAAACTGGATAGAAAGAGCACCACAGGAGGCTGTCAGCTCCTGGGTGGAAAGCTGGTGAGTTGAACAAGTAAAAAGACGAACTCAGTGTCCACCTCAACCGCTGAAGGTGAGTATGTAGTCGCTGATAGTTGTTGTGCTCAGGTCTTATGGATGAGAAATCAGCTATTAGACTATGACCTTCAGCTATCAAAGATTCCCATCTATTGCGACAACACTAATGCCATCGCTATAGCAAACAACCCAGTGCTACACTCAAACGCTAAACACATCGAAATCAGATATCATTTTATCAGAGATCATGTGATGAATGGAGACATACAACTTCACTTTATTCCCACTGACTGTCAGTTAGCTGATCTTTTTACCAAACCTCTTGACGAGACAAGATTCAACTTTCTCATCAGCGAGCTTGGAATGTTGAAAATTCTATCTCTGATATTCATCTCCTAATCTCTGAGTAAATGTCCTCTGATTCTCAGGTATGTTCTATCTCCTAACTCACTGAAGTTTTCTTCAGCGAGATTTGTTTTCAAAAATAAAATCGATCACTGACAATTTTCTATCAATGATACTTTTGATAAACAAAAACTCATCACTGATATTTCTCATCAGTGATTCTTTAAAAAAACAAAATCCATTCCTGATAGTTTTTATTATCAGGGATACCTTTTGAAAAATGAAAAGACACTTTTTGTGTGACGTGATCTTAGATGATAACCCTTGGCACCCATTTTTGTCTGACACGTTCGTCTGTTACACTTCTTGACCAATCATCTTCGTAGGACGTGTCCATGTCATGATGAGTGTTTTTCCCGCTCATACATTTTCTCTCTCCGCTCTCAATCCTATATAAACAACCCTTGTTTATATTTTTTTTTCTCTTTACGCGCACAAACCCTTGTTCATATTCTTGATCTTATGCTTTTGATAAAACAAGAAC
Organism: Saussurea involucrata; assembly: GCA_033807775.1. Classification (NCBI taxonomy): domain Eukaryota; kingdom Viridiplantae; phylum Streptophyta; class Magnoliopsida; order Asterales; family Asteraceae; genus Saussurea; species Saussurea involucrata. The sequence continues at coordinate 20,449,491 of CM066326.1, forward strand.
CAAATTTTTGATCTTAAATCTCTGATAACAAGGATCAAAAACACTTTTTTTCTAAAAATCATTCTCCTTCATGATTTTCTTCCAAAACCCTAAATAGTTTTGAAAAGTCAAAACTGTTTTTAAACTTTCTCTTTCATCTTAAATATGTTTTCCAGATTCTTTCCCAAAAAGGAAACTGGTAAAACACAGTTTTCTACCATTTTCAGTATACTTGAAACTGAAAAAAAAAACTTGTTTCTTTCCTTAACAAGAAACTAGTTAAAAGCCTAACATTTTTATTTTTGGAAATTATTTCCGTTCAAAGAAATTCTTGTTCTTTCTCTCTTTTGTTCATTGATACTCAAAAATTGCCTCACAAGCATCCACCTCGTAAAATCAAAGAACATGAAATTCGAACTTTCATCTGTGCAGTTCGTGGGCAACAATCACTTAGCCATGCTCACGTTCCCTAAGAAGAAACCCTGCCTGCACCTAGCAGATGCCGTTACCCTACTACGAAACTCTCAATTTTCTACGCCCTAACTGTGTCTCCTCCAGCCCACAAAAATTTACTACAACAGTTATGCTACACTGCAGAACGTGCTGAGATGACCCTGAAATCTGGGAAGAGTGTAACGGAGATCTCTTTCTAGACCCAGTATGGAGTAGGCAGCATCACTACAAACGGAATTCGCTCAACACTCCAACTGCCTACTACTTGACCATTCGCTGATCCCCCCACCGACGAAGAACTGATCGCCTTCCTAGACCACATGTAGTATGAATGGGACACCAAACCCAGGTCCAAGGTTTTGGACAAAAAGCTGACAAAGGTTCTTAAAGAAAAAATGCCCTCAGAAGTCAACTTCCTCTTCACCCACATAATTCAAGCCATGAGTGGCAAAGCTTGCTCTCATGATCAGACCAACCGCTTTCAACACCGAATGGGCTACAACATCATCACTGGCTGCAACATTGACTACGCTAGAATGATTTTTGACGACCTAATCGTTAAGGTCAAGAAACCTGATTGGGAAGTAAAGGTTCCCTACGTCAGATTTGTCTCACCTCTCCTCCAGTTCTTCCTCAAAGACCTCTACCCGACCGAGGGTGATTATCAGCTCCCAAAGCTTGGGGTTCGTATCCTCGATGTGGAGCGGGCTGATAACAAGGTAAGTCTTGCTACTCTAAAACAGTTCCTCTCTTCTACTTCTTCACCTTCTGCTATGATACCTGCTGGTCAACCGCCCATAGCTACCCAAGCTTCAACCACCACCTCTTCAGCTAAGAGGAAACAATCCACTGCCCCTCTTGGTCTTTCCAAAAAGACCAAGAGAGTTTCAAAATAGAAACTATCCCATCAACAACCAAGAACTTCTTCATCAGGGATCGCCTATTCATAGGCGATCCTCGAATCCATCATGGTACGCCCCACCATTTCTGCAACTGAGACGACTGCTTCAGCGATCCCGAGTATCTTTGATTCTATACTGGTAACTTCCCCATCACTCTCAGTGGCTCAAAGCACTGATGAGCTTGTTTTTGGCACCACCAGTGCCACTCCGACACCAAGCACTGCCATCTTTACAACATTCTCTTCTCCCACCACAACGTCTGCACCAGTGACATCGCTTGCTGACACACGCTGTCCTTGCTTCAGGACTTCATCAACAACTACATCGTAGGATCTGATGGTCTCCCTCTCAGGGGCTCTCATCATATACCCACGTCAAAGACTCCTCTCTAGCATGACATAGAGTTTTATGGGGGAAGTAGTCAATTTGACCTCTTTTCCGCACCATCAGGTACTCCAACCTCCCTACCCATTTCTTCAACAATATCTCAACCTGAGCATTCCTTTGCTCAATATTTTATTTCTCTTACGGGTCCTAATTTGGAAACCATCAACACCTCCATCAAGGAGGTCGGCGATAAGGTAGAATCTCTCTCCACACACCTCTCCAATAATACAGTTATCGTGAACACTACCAGCGAAGCACTGAAAGAGCTCTCCACCTCCCTTTCCTCCAAAAATGGCAATTCTCAGCTCTCAACGCTCAAGGAAGAGGTTTCTTCCCTGAAGGCGGATGTTGCAGCAAACACTTCTTCATTGCAATGGCTCACAACAACCGTTGGCTCACTCCACAACTCTGTCAACAACCTGAACTCTAAGGTCGACAAAAACAACTCCCTTCTAGCTAACATCCGCAGCAAACTGAAAGAACCAGTCGGCTGCTCCCACCCCATCGTTCACTGTAACACCCCCCCTTACCACGACACAATATTGTCCGCTTTGCCCCACTGGCTCACGGCTTTGTTCTTGGCGACCTGGCAAGGACTTCGCAAGGACTTCCTAGGGGGTCACCCATCCTGGTACTACTCCCACCCAAGCACGCTTAACCACAGAGTTCCCAAGGAACCCGCATGCTTGTGGCCCCAAAACGCGTTGTGTCTGGTAAGGCCAAGGTTTACTAATATACCCAGCATCTCTCCTGTCCACGGCCGATGTGGGATATGCCTAAGGTGTTACACACACCCCCCCTTAGGGACTCATCGTCCTCGATGAGGTTTGCCCCACCATCCCGAACGGCACAGGAGTGGCTCTGATACCATTTGTAACACCCCCCCTTACCACGACACAATATTGTCCGCTTTGCCCCACTGGCTCACGGCTTTGTTCTTGGCGACCTGGCAAGGACTTCGCAAGGACTTCCCAGGGGGTCACCCATCCTGGTACTACTCCCACCCAAGCACGCTTAACCACAGAGTTCCCAAGGAACCCGCATGCTTGTGGCCCCAAAACGCGTTGTGTCTGGTAAGGCCAAGGTTTACTAATATACCCAGCATCTCTCCTGTCCACGGCCGATGTGGGATATGCCTACGATGATATCCGTGTTTTGCGGTGGTTAAGATGTTGGGTAAGCGACTACGGCTTGAGACTTTAACATTGGAACTCCTCCACATATGTTAGGGTTGAGACGGAAAGTTACATTCCACGATTTCTGTATTAAGCTATTTGAGTGAGTTGGTTAAAATAAGTTTTGTTTTACGGCATGTTGAGTCGTGTGGGTTTAATTTCACGAGATGCATATCTTATTTGTTTATGTGACCATTTGGGGAAATCTTGGAAATCAATTTAAAGAACCCCACCTTTTTGAGATTTTATGAGATTTTAGTCGATATTTTTAAATGATGGAAACGGATTGGTTTTTATCTTTAAGTTGAAACTTACACGAGGCAAGTTGTGTTTTAACAAAATATATATATATATATATATATATATATATATATATATATATATATATATATATTTGTAAACCATTTCATTGTGTAACACCTTAGGCATATCCCACATCGGCCGTGGACAGGAGAGATGCTGGGTATATTAGTAAACCTTGGCATTACCAGACACAACGCGTTTTGGGGCCACAAGCATGCGGGTTCCTTGGGAACTCTGTGGTTAAGCGTGCTTGGGTGGGAGTAGTACCAGGATGGGTGACCTCCTGGGAAGTCCTTGCGAAGTCCTTGCCAGGCCGCCAAGAACAAAGCCGTGAGCCTGTGGGGCAAAGCGGACAATATTGTGTGGTGGTAAGCGGGGCGTTACAGATGGTATCAGAGCCAGGTTCCGGACTGGTGTACCAGCGAGGACGCTGGGCTCCCAGACGCGTTTTAAAACCGTGAGAGGGACTTGATACCTCCCCTATCAGACGCGTTGGATTGTAAGATCCCACATTGGTTGGGGAGGAGAACTAAGGTTGACTTATAAGAGGGACTTGATACCTCCCCTATCAGACGCGTTTTAAAACCATGAGTCCAGGTATGTGGACAAAGCGGACAATATCTAGTACGGTTGGTCTGGGATGTTACAGATGGTATCAGAGCACAGCTTGAGTGAATCAAACGCATCTCGGTGTGTTTGATCTCAAGTTTGCGGCTATAAAATTTTCTTTAAAGTTTTTGGAAAATAAAAGGAAGGAAAAATCCGTTTGAGAAACGGTGATCAAAGGCGCAGTGTGTACAGTCAGCCGGAGCCAAAGGGAAAGGTACAATACTTAGTGTTTTATTGCTTTCTAGATCATAGGGTATGCATGCTAGATTGCCTGTTGTTGACACTATGTTGTATGTTGTACTACATGCTATTAGGAATTTATGCTAATTATGATAGGTTACTAAGTGGATGCCCTCTAGGTTGTATGCACTAAGAGATTTATAGCCTTAGAATATTTGATTTAGTTCTATTGCACATCTCTTGTTTGAGTCCAACCGTTCTAGGATAGAATCCTGTATTCGAATGTCTATTTGTTTCGCACTGCATATGATCGGGTATTCGCGAGGCAACTCGTTATGATTAGTAGGGATTCGGTAGTAGCAAGGGTAGTGGTTTGGATGGAATTCCTAGTGAGCTGGGAAGAGTGTCTACATATGAGTAGGTATGCTAAATTGCTTTCTAGAACTCAGGAGTATGTATGCTAGATTGCTTGGTGCTTAATACATTGTATTGTATGGTTGTTACTTGCTATTAGGAACTTATGCTAACCTTGATAGGTTGTTAAGAGAATGCACTATAGGTTGTATGCGGTAGGAACCGAATAGCCTTAGAATGATAGATTTAGTTCTATTGCGCAGCTCTTGTTTGAGTCCAACCGTTGTAGGATGGAATCTTATATTCGAATGTCTATCTGGTTTCCACTGTATACGACTGTGCGTTTACGAGGCGACTCGTCAGGGTTAGTGGGGGGTTCTGCCCTAGCAAGGGTAGTGGGGTATTATGTTTATTCCTAGGGAGCTAGGAAGAGCGTGTATATGCGTCGGTATGGACATACGTGTATGGTTTTTGTTTGGGCGAGCAACTACTTGGATACTCGGGATGGGACTCGGAGCGGACAGTGATAGGTGTAGATGGTAGTAGTAGAGCTCCTACTACCGGAAGCACATGATCAATGTTCGAGTCGGGGAAAGTCGCGAGGAATCTAAGGAGTCGAGCGTGAGCGTGGGAGGGTGAGTTATTATATGCTAATAACTCGTTGTAATATCTACCCAGAATAGCCATCACAAGGAGGAACAACTATGGTAAACCTTCTAGTACAGGTGTGTACTTGTTTTGCTTTGATGGGATGATCGTTGGGGTAGTGTCGAAGGTTATAAATTAGTAGTCGTTGGAATAACAGGACGATTCTAGTATTAGTCACTTGGAGTGACGATGAGGACAATATTGTGTCGTGGTAAGCGGGGTGTTACAAATGGTATCAGAGCCACTCCTGTGCCGTTCGGGATGGTGGGGCAAACCTCATCGAGGACGATGAGTCCCTAAGGGGGGGTGTGTGTAATACCTTAGGCATATCCCACATCGGCCGTGGACAGGAGAGATGCTGGGTATATTAGTAAACCTTGGCCTTACCAGACACAACGCGTTTTGGGGCCACAAGCATGCGGGTTCCTTGGGAACTCTGTAGCAGAAGAAGAAGAAGAAGAAGAAGAAGAAGAAGAAGAAGAAGAAGAAGAAGAAGAAGAAGAAGAAGAAGAAGAAGAAGAAGAAGAAGAAGAAGAAGAAGAAGAGGAGGAGGAGGAGGAGGAAGAAGATTTAGAGATTGATGACTCCAAGAAGGATGGAGGCACTGATGACGATGATGATGAAGATGATGACTCCATCCTCTGTTCCAAACCTACACCCATCAGTGTTCCTCCCATTAAAGGAATCTCCATCAATGAAGCAGGGGGGACAACTGAGAAGACTCCCACAAAGATAACTTCCCAAGGCAAGCAGAAGGGAATTGCAGCTAAGGGAAATTTAAAGATTTTCTTTGCATCTGAGGGGGAGCAACCTTCTCATGTATACCTCTCTATTATCCCATACTCTGCTTCTACTCCCTCTCACGTAAAACCCCTCTTATACACTTAATCTCTTTTTCTATCTTTTCATCCTATAAACCTAACTCTTTTCATTTGTATCCAGCTAGTTCTCTCCACTGCTTTAGGGATAACCTGAAGTGCAACAACAAATAATCCCAGCAACCATCGCTAAAGAATCACCAATAATCCCAGTCTCAATAATAGAGACTGATGAACAAGAAGAGGAAAGAAGAATTATTGAGTCACCCCAACAGACCTTCATGACCAATTCAAAGGTCTGAGAATGAACAACAAAGTAGGAGATAAGCAATAATTCAATAGCTAGAGAACCAGCGCCTCAAAGTCCTTTCTTTATAAGGTTTTGGAAATCTAACTTTTAAAGAACTTACAGAATATATCAGAGCTGAGGAACTACTTGTTGCATGCCAAAAGGATGCTCAATTTTCCCTTAAGGTAGAGCAGAACTCAGTCTCCGATAAGAAGCTTGTTGATCCCACTTTTGACTCAACAATGATGTTTAATTACAAAAGTTCAAAAAGAGAGTAAAATAGGATCAAAGTGCGGAAGCGTTTTGAGAACATTTTGGGTTGAAAATAATGGTAGATAACACACAATAAATATATGAGTTAAATAGATAAAGTAAGAATAATACTCAATAATTCATCTCTATTGATTCAACAGAATACCACACAGTGTGTTTTTATCGTAGATAACATCTCTCTAAGTGGGTGTATGTGTGTTGTGCTTCGTTACCAGAAAAGGTCTGGCAGACTCTCTATTTATACTAAAGATAAAGGGGATAAAGGTTCCAGGAGACAAGGTCATGGAACGTACTCTGGTACACGTTAATGTAGTGTGCCGCTTTGATAGTACTCTGCAAAAGCTGCAACATCTTAGAGGATGACACGTGGAAAGTAGAGGACGTGCCTTGTACTATTTGATCTTCGGGATCTTCGTATAGTAGAGGCACGTGAGTAGCACACTTGTCTTTGTCTTCAAGAATAAATCTTCATCTTCAGTCTTTAGTTCCACAGAGGCTCTATCAAGATTAATAGAGGCTCTGTGGTCTTGAGTTTTGCTTTGGACTTGTTCTTTTGTTGTTGATCGACAAGGGTTCTGATGTCTTGGTGTATCTGGCAGAGGCTTCTGCCAGATTTATCCTTAGTTGTTTTTCAATAATTCTATCATTTTAATACATGGAGCTAACAATCTCCCCCTAAGTATTGAAAAATAAAGTTTGGAAATATGCACTAAGCTAAGAGGACAATAGGTGAATGAATCAACCTCTGTGAATGAGAATCTTTATTAAGCATATATGCCAGAGGCATTTACAGAGATTTTTGTAGAAAATAAATTACAAGGCTTGAAAATTTTAAACTAAGTGCAAAAGTTAACAATATAGATCATATTTTAGCATTGGGGAAATCGTTGATCTTTTTTGCCCATGATCCTTCTTTCTTTAGTTTGGTGTAGAAGAATATGCACAGTTCTATGAATCTGATGGTTGCATCAATGGCCTCGATCAGTCGATTTGCGGTCTCAAGGCATACGAATTCTGAGCCTCTGCTGTTGAGTAGATCTTGTCAGAATTTTAGCAGAGTCTCTGTGGCGTATTTCTAACAATCGAATTCATTGAAGAGCTTCTTCTGACCATGAGGATCAAGATACACGTATCCAACTCTGGGATGATAGATGATAGAGTGGGGTCTGATGTCAGAGGAGGAGGGGCAATGATCATTTGGGCAAGTTATAGAGATCTTCTTTACCCCGAGGTCTATAGCTACTTGAAAGTCAAGTAAACTGAAGTACAGTAGCCTTTCCCTCATAAATGTTCTGACATCATCATAAGCTCTTTGATGATCAATTCTGTCAATTACATAGTTGCTCTTTGCACATGTGTATAATTCTGCTAGATCAAAAGGGTGGAGATTTCTGAGATCTACATCTGTGAATTTCATCATTGACCCATCTTATCTCAGCACGTAGTAGATGTTGTACCAGAGGTTTTTACACGTTGTGTGAGAGAGTTTGATTGAGAGGACATGCTTGATCTTGGAGTTTGAGAGCACATGCTCTGGATTCTGAGCTTTTTCTCTGAAAAAATTGTCCTTGATCTCTGCAATTATGTCTAGGCTTATGGTAGGCTTGGGCAGAGGATTGTTGAGGCCTCTGCTGTATAGGTAATTATACACTACCTCTTCTATGTCCCTCTTCGGTGGAGGGGGAGGAGGCATGGGTTTCCTCAGAGTGTCCATCTCTCTGAGGACCTGGGCAACACTATATTCTTATGGTTTGGCTTTTGGGTGAAGTGAAGGAATGGCTGACATAGGAGGTCCAAATGCCCAGCCCTCTTCTTCAGGTTTTGGAGTGATGAAAGAGTCGAAGGCACTCTTCATCAATTTTTCCGTAGGTTTTGGCAGAGATTTCTTGGATTTTGGCTCCTCTATGGCGATGGAGTTGCCCTTGTCCTTGGTTGTTGGATTGGTTGGAGATACCACTGTAGGTTTTTACTTCTGTTGGGAACTTGGAGGATTTTGTTTTGGTTTTGGCAGGGGTGCCTCTGCAGATTTATTCTTTTTAGTGGTGCTCAGAGCTTTGACTTGGGTTTGTTCTTCGGGTTTATCTTCTGTTGGGGGTTGTTGAGGTGGTTATGGGTTATGCTCTGTTGTAGACTTAGTTGTAGAGTGATCTTCTGTTGTGGGTGCGATGGTAGGTGTCATCAAGTAGGATATTTGCTTTTGAGCTAGAGAGTTGACCATTGGTGTTTTGGGTCGTTGTTCAGGGGGTGTGGGTGAGGGTAAGTTGGTTTTTGGTAGAGGTGATTGAGGTGTTGGAGATGGTAGATCTTCAGACTGTTTTGTTTCCACAGAGGTGGGTGTTGCCTCTGTGGTCTTCCTTGGTGAGTTCGGTTGTTGGTTGTGTGGTACTTGTTGAATGGGTTTGATTGCCAGAGGTCTTCTCGTGATTGCTCTGCCCGTGTTCTCCCCCTCATGATGATCTGAGGGACCATCAGAATCGCCCTTAGAATCATCATGCTTTCCATGATCCTTCCTGCCCTCTGCTTGACAAGACGTCGGAGGCTTCTTTGGCTGACTTGCACCAACAGCAATCAATTTGGCACAGAAGTCATCGCAGATGCCAAGCAGATAGGCTACTTCTGCTTCGCAGTTGAACTGCAATTTACCCACACTTGCTTAGAACTCTTTCGCATACGAAGGGTTGGTGGTGGTGAATGCTTTGATAAAGGCAGTTATATCGTTTAGGACACCCTGACCAAGCTCTGTCAGTTGTTCCCTTATTATGTAGTCATGTGGTTTAAGAGCTTGCATTTGTTCTGTTGTTGATTCCTGGACTTTTTCTAGAGCCTTTCACATATCCTCTAAGGCCAAGGCTGGATTTTCAGAGTGTTGCTGCTACAGAACTTTAGCAATGGTTTTGGCCTCTTATAGTTCCTTGGTCAGCTGTTCGATGGAGGTTTGAGTGGAAAAGGTTGAGGAGCTCTGTGCAGGAAGGGTTTGGATTTGGAATGCCCTGAGATGGTGTTCCAGAGGCACTCCCAGAGTTTGTGGTTTGAGGACTTAGAGTTAATGGAAAACGACCACCAAGCAACAAAAGTTGTGGTTGTTGTGGGTGGTGATTGTGGTTCTTTGTTGATGTCAATGGTGAGAGATTTGTGGCTAGCAGAGGTAGAACAAACATGGTTTGAAGAGGTTTAGGTCTGAGTTTTGCTTTTCTCGACCTCCCCTGTTTTTCATCTTCTTCAATGGTTGTTTTTCAAAAGAAGATGGTCTTCCCTTGCCATTGCCCTTGGTCTCTTGATTCACAGACTTACTTCCTTCCATTTATGAGGTCTCTTTCTTGTCACACGATCAGCCCATGTTTTCACAATCTTCTTCACTTTGGATTCCACTCTTCCTATCTTGATGGCTTTAAGAAATAACTCCCCTCCCTGCCAAATTACTATTGCGACTGTCCACTTGCATTAAAATAAGAATATATTGGGAAGTTACAAGCTGATCGTGGGGTATTCGGTTGAAGAAACCGAAATGTTAGCAATTTGAATCAAGTTAGTTCAAATGTAACTGGGATTAATTCTAATGGGTTTAGGTTAATCATATTTTTCTTGGAACTAAAAAGAAATGATACCCTATCTAAAAAAATCAAAGCTAAAACGCATCTTTGCAGTTTTTTAGTATAGATTTTTGGCAGACAAGACAGTTAGGGTCTGGGTTGCGGATTGTTGTAGCAACATCAAAGTTGCTGTAGCAATCTGCCCTTTTCCAAAAATTCTTGTTTTCCTCAAAAACTCATAGTTAACCAAAATTTGATGTTTAAACCACTGTATTTACATATGTACAATTTAGATAGGCTTGTACAAGCCTTTAAGAGCACACACTAGGGTTGAATGAGGTACACCACGGAAGTGGTACCTGTGGTAGCTGCAGCCTCATGGTAGGACTTTACTCTTTGACCATTCACTTTGAAAATGGATCCATTATTGGGGTCAATTAGTTGGACAACTCCATAATGATGGACCTTGTGAACCACAAATGGCTCTGTCCACTTGGATCTTAATTTTCCTAGAAATAGTTTCAATCTTGAGTTACAGAGTAAAATCTTTTGTCCAGCCACAATTTCCCTTTGAGATATCCTATTATCATGCCATTTTTTGTTTTATCTTTATAAATTTTGGCATTCTCATAAGATTCGTCTCTTAGTTCCTCAAGTTCATTGATTTGTATTTTTCTTCTTTCACGTGCAACATTCACACACATGTTTAATTCTTTTAATGTCCAAAAGGCCTTGTGCTCAAGTTCTAGTGGTAAATGGCAAGCTTTTTCAAAGACTGGCTTGTAGGGAGACATCCAATGGGTGTCTTGAAGGTTATCCTATAAGCCCACTGAACATCATCTAGTTTGAAGGACCAATCCTTCCTTGTTAGTTTGACAACTTTCTCCAACAAGCTTTTTATCTCCCTGTTTGAGAGTTCTGCTAAGCCATTGGTTTTAGGGTGATATGCAGTAACCTCCCTATGGCTTATGTTATACTTCTCAAGAACTCCTTTCATCATGTTATTTACAAGGTGGGTACCCTCACCACTAAACATAGCTCTAGGGGTACCAAACCTTGTAAATATGTGTTTTTACAAGAATTTAACAATTGTCCTAGCATCATTGGTGTGACAAGCTCTGGCTTCTACCCATTTGGATACATAATCCACAACCATCAAAATGTATTGACAGTTTCCAGACATGGGAAACGGTTCCATACAGTTTATTTCCCATACATCAAAAAGCTCTACTTCAAGAATACCGTTCAAAGGCATTTCTTGTCTCTGAGAGATGGATCTAACCCTTTGAAATTCATTGCACCTATTCATAAAATTATTTGCATCTTGAAATAGTGTTGGCCAAAAAAATTCAGATTGCAAGACCTTGGTTGCAGTTCTTTGGCCACCAAAGTGACCACCATATGCTACAGCATGACAATGTTGTAGCACTACAGACACATCCAGTTGAGGTATACACCTCCTTAGAATCTGTTCAGCCCCTAATTAGAACAAGAATAGGTCATCCCATTAGTAACTATTGGAGTCACGAATGAGTTTCTTCTTTTGGCCTTTATTTAGTTCTGGTGGTATGATCCCAGTAGCCAAGAAATTTGCAATATCTCCAAACCAAGGCGATGTAGAATGTTGCAGCATCAAGATATGCTTATCTGGGAATTTTTCAATGATCTCACCAGAACTTGACTCTCCTTTTTCTAATTTGGACAAGTGATCAGCAACTTGATTGTTCACCACCTTTCTATCTACTATTTCAATTTCAAATTGTTGTAGTAAAAGCACCCACCTTATTAACCTTGGTTTGGCATCCTTTTTAGCAATCAAGTACTTAATGGCAACATGGTCAGTGTGAACAATGACTTAGTTCCCATTAAGTAAGACCTAAAATTTTCAAATGCAAAAAACACAGCCAGGAGTTCCTTTTCAGTGGTGGTATAGTTAATTTGAGCATCATTCAGAGTTTTATTGGAATAGTAGATTGGGTGAAAATCTTGTTTTTGATTTAACCTAAAACAGCACCAACTGCTTAATCACTTGCATCACACATTAGTTCAAAAGGTTGTGTCTAATCAGGAGTAACAACAAAGGGGTGGAAACCAATGCCTTTTTCAAAGTTTCAAACGCTGATTTACACTCCTTGATAAAATTGAATGGTTGGTCATGTTGCAGCAACACACAGAGAGGTTTAGAAACTTTTGAAAAGTCTATTGAACCTTCTGTAGAATCAAGCATGACCAAGGAAACATCTTACTTCTTTTTTATTTGTGGGTTCAGGTAGGTTTGCTATGATTTCTAGCTTGACCTTGTCTACCTCTATTCCTCTTTTTTATATTACATGGCCTAACACAATACCTTTCTTAACCATGAAGTGGCATTTCTCCCTATTTAGAACCAAATCAGTCTCCTCACATCTTTTGAGACTTTGTTCTAAGTTCTTCAAACAATCCTCATAGGAAGATCCATAGACAGAAAAGTCATCCATGAATATTTCGATAGAGATCTCTAACATATCAGAGAAAATGGACAACATGCACCATTGGAATGTGGTTGGTGCATTGCATAGTCCAAAAGGCATTCTTCTGAAAGCAAAAGTACCATAGGGACAAGTGAAAGTGGTTTTCTCTTGGTCCTCTGGTGCTATAGTAATCTGGTTATACCCTGAATTGCCAATTAGAAAACAATAGTATTCCTTTCCAGCTAGCCTATCCAACATGCGACTGGCACTCGAGGAACCATGGGGCACTCCATACAGAGCAAACAAGTTTTAGGGATGAGACACCCGTGCAAGGACCTCAATTATCATTAGGAGGTCGAATCAAGGACCTATGGAAGTTGGGGCTAGCCCGCCCCCATGGGCAACACAACAGTGTCCTGAGGGAAGAGTTTAGAGGCCTTATAGTACCACAGACTTCTTTTTCTTTCTAGGTCATGCGAAGGGGGCCAGTCCAAGAACGTACTGTTCCTCTACAAAGACAACATACGCTTTCAATGGCTAGGCATTTGGTCTATGAAAGGTAAAGAGAAATGGTCTTTCTTGGTTGCTTTGTTAAGCCTTCTATAGTCCATACAAATCCTCCATCTTGACACTACCCTGGTCGGGAACAACTCATTCTTTTCATTCTCAACCACAGTAACACCCCCTTCTTTACATCCCCTTCTTACCCAAGAGCTGCTTGCTATACGGTAAATGATACCAGCATCAAGCCATTTGAGTATTCCTTTCTTAACCAGCTCTTTCATCATAGGGTTTAGTCTCCTTTGAGATTCTACAGAGGTAAAGTCCTTGTCTTCCAAAAATGATCTTGTGTTGACAAATGGTAGGGCTTATGACTCTGAGATTAGAAATGGTCCATCCTATGGCCTTTGTATTTTATTTTAGCATTGTCACTAACTGCTGCTCTTGCTCTTCCTCCAAAGAGGCAGAGATTATCACAGGTAATACTCTCGTTTGTATTCCAAGTTGTTGAGCATCATATATTTTTCATCTTAAACACTTGAGCGTATCATTCAACACTTGTTTATATTTCTTCATATAAACAAATTCCAATTCTTTGATACCCTAACCACTTCATGATTAGTTTTCATGATATTTGATCTAATTGATACATTGTCAGATTCTCAAACAAGTCTTTCGAATTCATTTCATTCCTTCAATATTCTTGTTTTGAGAAATCTTCAACGTTCAAATGCTCAAATATTAATAATATTCTTGTGGAGCATTCATTTAGATGAAATTGTCATTCATATGCTGAGATTTATAATTGTTCAAGTTAAACTGTTGAACAACCTAAATATTTAGGACAATGTTTCATGGGATCAGTGTGTGAGCATACATAACTTCTATGGATTCACGTCAACCAGTGTTTCCTACCCAAGAAGTTATCCTTGAGTGATTGAGGGGTGAGGGGTTTACATCAAAGAATGGGGGAGGAAGTTCATCCGATTGAACAACTCATTGTGTTGAACGGTAAAATGTAAATGAGAGTTTGGTTAGAAGTTAGCGGATTAAACAAAAAGAGGGTGTGAGAACAGAGTTAAAAGAATAGGTCCTTTGGTCTTAGGACCTTTGGTCTTAGGATCTGTTTCACTTGGAAAGAGTAATGGGAAGCCAGACTTAGGTGGTGTGGTCACAGCTTCCTGAGGCGTCACTAGTTTGAGAACAACAGTGGGTGTTGCTGCAGCAACTAGTGGTACAGCAACCACACCAGTCGTGGTCTGTGTAACAGTCTTGGGATCTTTTGGATCACTGCTAACTAAGGTGTAACAACCCAGTCTAAAATAAAGCATGCAATTCATATAAAATGAAACATCCCAAAAATGGGTCCCAAAATTTCTTACATAATATCAAAATCAGGTTGGCGGAAACAACCTACACAACTGAGAATAAATCTAAAGCTGAATAATAGTGTCGCTATCTCTACCGCGCTTACTCACTAACCGCCCTGCTCACTTGCCAGAGCCTTTCGCTACCTGTTTCCCTGAAAAGGTTTTAATTTGAAAATGCGAGGGTTAGACCATGAGGTCTAGTGAGTCCCTCCTGACAGTTCTCAAAATCATTTAAAACAATTTATAACTTTCGCAATTAAACACTTTCGCAAATCCTTTCGTAAACTTTCAATAATAACTATCACATAGCTGTACACTTAAAAATCTTTCACGGATAAAATCTGCTCCCGTAAATGGCACCCTGAAGTCACTCGAGAGTGACAACGGGTCAGTATCACGCTGCCTTACTGGGTCACACTTCCCATGGCATAAACGGAACCTCCCCCCGGCGTGAGTACTGGAGGAACCTCCCCCCGACTTAGCCAATTTACGTCTACCATAATGTATGCGTACATCTCATATAAAACTTTAAATAACTTTCATGCCGTTAAAAGCATAGGAATAAAACATGGCGTTTCTCATCATGTACTTACTTTAGAAATCACGTTAAAAGTCACGTATTTTAGTTAGAAAATTCACCTGGTACGCTTACTATCTTTTCTTACTCTGCTTCTGACTTTCAATTGGTCTACCTGAGAAAATGAATGAAATACAAACTACTCAGACTCTAAAATCAGCTTACCGGACACCAGGTTACCGAATGAGCTAACTTACCAGGTACAACTACTTTCCGGGTACCAGACTTTCCAGAAATCTATACTTACCGGATCACACATACTTACCGGTCAAACTACACTTACCGGTTAAACTATACTTACTGGGTAAACTATACTTACCGGGTAAACTAAATTTACCGAGTACAACTTACCGGATAACATAAACTTATCGGTACTATCCGGGTTCTCTTTCTTTCCCGGTAATCTTCATCACCAAGGAGCTTACCGGGTACGGCGCTGGACGATTTTTCGGGACAAAAACCTCATTTAAATCCCCCTAATCAGAACGATATTGTGATAAACGACTTAATAATCATTCTACATCCATTTCTTACTATTCTTTGCTACATAAACACAATTACGGGTGTTTAATCCTTCCTTTATGGCATCATTTTTAACTTTCAAGGCAAGAACTCTCAAAACCCATCAATCCATTCAACAATCATACATAGGGTTATAGATTAGGAATTACCTGATGGATTACTTGCAGAAAACGAATCCCAACTCCACTCCTTATTTCGATTTCAAAGAATGATGATCTTCTTCTTCAATTTTCTCTTTCTCTGCCTTCTATTTTCTCTTAGCCGCCACCAAGCAAATGAAATGGTTTACCTAGGGTTTTGTGCCAATCATTTGGGTTCTTATACCCTATCCTTTATTAACAATCTAGTCCCTCAACTATCAGTTTTATTAATTTCTCCACAAGACTTTAAACTCTTCCAAAATTGGTCTCGGTTATTACAACACTCCCCCCTCAAAAGAATTCCGTCCCCGGAATTCCATTCTTCAAAAGATGAGGGTATTTGGACTTCATGTCCGCTTCCACTTCCCAAGTAGCCTCTCGTCCCTTATGATACCTCCATTGAACTTTAACTAATCGAACTTCTCTATTCCTTGTTTTACGGACCTTACTGTCCACAATCTCTATTGGTTCCTCTTTGTACATCAATTTCTCGTCAATACTGACATCTTCTAATGGAATAACCACATCGGTCTCGGCCAAACATTTCTTCAGATTTGACACATGAAATGTTGGATGAACTCCGATTAATTCTTCTGGCAAGTCTAGCTTGTAGGCCACTGCTCTAACTCGCTGAATAATGACAAAAGTCAACTTCTTATCATCTGTATTTCTTTCAAGGTCGCTGTTTGGGCAAAAAATCACGTCGCCCGACCACGACCAAAACAGGTAAGACGCATGTCCTAAGCTATATCTTGTATTAAGATAAGGTCTCAACAAGAACCCAGAAAACATCCGTCGTCTCCCGTAAAAGGTAAGTCGTACGTCCCCCCATGACGCTCGACCATAGCATCGCCCGTCCCGTACGACCATCGCGTAAAATCACTGCACCTTCGACCAAAGATAACGTTAACCTAGACTGTTACGTTTGTTAAGTATTTAATGCAGGAGTCAAAGCCATTAACAGCAAGCAGCCGTAACGGATGAAGATCATTATGGATAATCACTCCGGCAACCGTTTCCAACCGTTGCAGCCGTTGATCAAAGCATTAATGGAGCTAATTAATGACGCGAAGACTATAAATACCAAGCTAAGTCTTCACATCAAGGATCATCAGTTAACATCCGATACACATCAGCAATCATCAGTTAAGATCCGATACACATCAGCAATCATCAGCGAACATCACCGAACAGCAGAGAAAAACATTCAAGCTCATAGCTAAGAACCCTCAAACTCTGGAAATCTAGTATTGAAAGCCAGAACCCTACAGCAAACTCAAGAACACTCGAAGAAAATCTCAAGTCATCGCTCTCGACGCACGCCAACAACTTTCGACCAACAGTTGTTTACACTTGTATTCACACGACAAACACATGTTTTACACTGTAAACACTTGTACTTTACATTTCGAAGCATTTCCTTCATTTGTATTGTAATCTCTGTACGATCGACGCCAGTACCAAGGACGTCGCCCCTGATTGGCGACCATAGTGCAACGATGACACCCCTGTCGTCCGTAGGTTTTTTCCTCGATTGAGGTTTTTCCTGCGTCATCAAATCCCTTGTTTCTTTATTATATTTATCGTCGCACGCCTCGTCGAAAAATTCTTTCTTTAGTTGTTTAAGTCCACACCGACCTTAAGTTGTCCCTTTGGTGCGATTTTTGGCATTAACAGTTTGGCGCCATCCGTGGGACTACATCTAGAGAAAATCCTTGACGAACGTGCATTCTACTAATAGTTTCTTGGAGTTTCTTCTATTTTCTGTTGCAGGAAAATGGAAGACCCTGGAAATCCGCAGCAAGCCGTCGCTCAGATGTATCAGGAGCTCGAGGTTGCCAGGAATCAACTCAATGCAATGGCAGAGCAGAATCGCAGAGCCGCTGAAGAGATCGCGCGGCTAAGGAATCCTTTTGGACCCTAGAATTGTCCTAGACCATTCATCCAGAATCCAGGTCCTGGACCAGGCCCGTCCGCACAGAATCAGCATCCAGGTCCATTCATGCAGAATCAGCAGCCGAGTCCGTTCATTCCGAATCCCCAGTCTGAGCAGATTCCCCTTCAGCACATCCGACCACCACCCTTGAACAACGGATCCCAACCATTGCAAGGTGGCGCCCAACCGTTTCAGAATGGATCCCAGCCGTTTTCTCAGCCGTTCCAAAGTGGTTCGCAACCTTTCCAGCAAGGATCGCAATCTTTCCAGCAGAGATCGCAGCCATTTCAGCAGGGACCACAATCGTTTCAAAATGGACCGCAGCAATTCCACTATGGGTCGTAGCCATATTTTGTCCCGTTCAACGGGGATACCAATGGTTCGTCACATGGTAATGGCACTAGTCCAAGGACCAATCCCTCGACAGGGGCAAATCCTGATCTTAACGATCCCGTCGCCCAGCGTTTGAAGATGTTAGAAGACCAATATGAGCGCGTCCTGTCCTTGCTCGCCAAGTTGCCTGGGGCAGCCGTGCCTGTTGATGTCGAGCCTCGCTCGGGGTATCAGGCATCGCCCTTCATCGACGAGATCGCCACTGTCGAGGTCCCAAAGAAGTATAACATTCCCGCCTTCACTCCCAAGTATTCGGGTTTGACCGATCCAACCGAGCATGTCCCGCCGTATAAGCAGCTCATGTGGACATTCTCGATTCCACACATGTACCAGGAAGTATGCATGTGCAAGAGTTTCAGGGCGACTCTCACTGGTCCAGCTCTCCAGTGGTTGATCAATCTCAAACCCAAATCTATCGGGTCGTTCGCCGAATTGGTCAACCAATTCTCCCGGCAATTCGCCAGCAGTCGTAAGATGGAAAAGCAGACTAGTGATCTGTACTATGTCGTGCAGAAGACCAATGAGTCTATTCGAAGTTATTTCAATAGATTCAATGCCGAAATGATCAGTATCCGCAATTGTGACATCAAAACTGCGATCGAAGCTTATAAGCGTGGTCTAGACGATAGTTCAGGTCTATATATCGATCTAACCAAGTATCCCCCAGAGACTTTCGAAGACGTCCGAGCTCGAACCTTAGCATATATGAGGGTCGAGGATGATGCCGCCTTTCGTCGCATGCACACTGACGACAAGAAGTCGTTAGGCGTCAGAAAACCAGAGTTCAAGACAAAGGCTATTTCCAGAGTAGAGCCCGCGCGCCAAATTTCAAATGTTCGTTTCAAGATGAAAGCAGAAGCCAAGACCGCGACTAAGTTCACTCAGTACCCCAAGATATCCTCTTACGAATTCAAAGGGACCGCTAAGGACCTAGTCGAAGCTCTGAAAAGTTCCCAAGCGACCATTCGATGGCCAAAGAAGTCCGACCTGGACGATGCTAAAAAAGACAAATCAAAGTGGTGCGACTTCCACGTCGATCATGGTCATGCGACAGACGATTGTATCGCATTGAAGAA
Source organism: Saussurea involucrata (assembly GCA_033807775.1). Taxonomy (NCBI): domain Eukaryota; kingdom Viridiplantae; phylum Streptophyta; class Magnoliopsida; order Asterales; family Asteraceae; genus Saussurea; species Saussurea involucrata. Next base: position 20,468,356 of record CM066326.1, read on the forward strand.
GGAATTAGCGTGTCATTTCCCAAAAGGAAATCTCAAGGATATCATCGACGATGTCGCTATTCCAGCTAAAATCCATCGACCGACGACCCCCGAGCATGCGAAGGTCGTCAATTGCATCACCGGTGGTTCAGATGTGTGTGGTCTGACGTATTAAGTGGCCAAGCGTCATGCTAGTCAGGCGCCCGATGATCGGCCTATTCCTTGCTCGTCTAGACCCAAAGGAGACTTGGAGCTAGAAGCCATGAAGATTGTGTTCGACCACATCGACCTTGGCGACTCGTATCAGAAGCGTCACGACGGGTTGATCATTCAAATCACGGTCGGTAACTGTCCAACGCGTCGAGTCTTGATCGACGGGTGCAGCTCAGCAAACGTTATTTTTCTCAACACCATCAAAGCCATGGGAATCGATCGCTCGGAAATCACCCGACGTTCGACGACTTTGGTCGGTTTCAATGGAGAAGCGACGAGCACCTTCGGAGAGATAATCTTGCCCGTCTACGCCGGAGGAGTCAACAAGCAGACCAAGTTCAGTGTCATCGATTGTGCGTCGGCCTATAACATCATCTTAGGACGACCCTGGATCCATGTTATGAAATCCGTTCCCTCGACGTATCATCAAATGTTGAAATTCCCTACGCCATAGGGAATCCAGGAGATTAAGAGTGAGCCAAAAGTCGCTCGTGAGTGCTACAAGTCTACCTTGAAGCCGCGAAAATAAACCAAAGTCACAAGATCAGGCTCTCGACAGGTTCGCTCCTCTATCGCTAAATTAATATCTTTTTCACAGAGATAAGTCTACTATGGTGCCCGGTCGCACGACAACATAGTCAACGCAGGACAATATTTCTCCGTGTCATTCTGTCATTTAAAACCTATCTTTTCCTCCCAAAAAGGATAAGGTAATAAATGACAGGGGGAAAATAGAGAGAGTCTGAAATAGTACGTTCTCTAACTCTTTTTCATACGATTTTTTTCTCACTCAAACGAATTTTTCTCACAAAACGTTTACTGACTTAAGCATCGGAGGGTCGTTGGCTAGCCAACGACCAACCCCCGACATCGTTTTATCGCAGAATCGCACGACAGATTATCGTAGAATCGCACGGCAGTAATCATTAAGTCTACTAGATGACTTTAAATTCGCAGAATCGCACGACATAAACAATCAGGATTTTCTTCCCTGACCATCCCTCCACAGGGGCATACGACGCAAATTCCTCGTACGATCTCGTCGTACAATCGCAAAGCCTAAATAACTTACATCTAAGTTTCTTAGCTTTTATATCCTGAATGGATGCTTTAATCGCGTGTTTTTATTTGTTTTACATTCTTATTATCGTATTACAATGAGTGCCTTAGCCGCATGATTTCATATGTATCTTATGTTCGACTTTATAATCAAATGTGATTCGAATAAAGTATAAGCAAAAGATATATTCATTAAGTAAACCATTATATACATACTCGGTCCCTGATTGGTCGAATGGCAAAACAAACAAGGAAAGGAAAAATTCTAGACGGCAGGGGGAACATCAGTCGTATCCCTGCTCGAAGTCCCGACATGAGGACCTTAATCTGCCACTCCACCCGCACGAATCTCCTGCAGTTCATACTGAGCATCGAAAAGCTGGATGGCTAGCTCGTCAGCACGCGCCAAGGCAAACCTCTCCCTATCTAAATTCGCCTTCTCTCTCTCCAACGCCACAACTTCTCTTTCAAGGGCAGACGCCATCAACCCTTCAACTTTCGACATCCCAGCGTGTAATGCCAAAGACGACTGGAACGTCTGAAAAATAACACAAGAAAATATTAGATGACTAAACGAACGAGACAAGTCATGAAAGATTGACACTCACCGTGAACGCCAGACTAGCAACTTGAGATCCAATCTCTCCGGCCGGAACTCCACGAAAACGCTCCCCGAAAGACGGGAGCAAATACTTCCCCAGATGAGGGAACGACGTCGTCCCGTCTAGGACACCATCCGCCATAAAGTCAGACGGAAATGTAAAATTGACCGTCATAACTTCGGCCGATGATCCCTCGCCCCTGTCAGCACACGTTGGGATCGACACTTTGGACATCGGCTTCGTCACCGTCACCGGAAGCGCAGAACTTGCTGGTGTCGCGTCCGTTACGCCAAACGGCTAGATGACGCCCTCGCCTCCTTAGGCAGAACAACTCCCGGTGAGTTATCAACCCTAGACGACGGTTCCCTCAGGACTGTCCTCCGGGTTCTCTTTTCGCTCGACCCAGCTGTCGAAACATTTTCACCCCGAAGGGCACGCATAACCTGCTCCCCCCTCGCCCTAGAGACCGATTTCCTCTTGGTCGGCACTGATCAGGAAATACATGAAGCGTCAGGCGGATAAAGTAAACAAAGTAAAATAAAAACTACGGTACGTTTACCAGTCGCTTCTTCCCTCTCATCCTCCTCTCCCTCTTCTTCAGAATCTCCCATCGCGTCCTCGTCCTCGGCCGCTGGTTGGCACGTGACGAAAGATCGATCATCAGTACTATAACTCAGGAATCTGTCGACCTTGGCTCGAGAAACTTCGTTCGGGTGCAAGGCGTCGTACTGAATCTCTGAAGACGACAAAAAGAAATGAGTAAATAGAAAGCGGAAGAACCAAACAGTGATATATATCGAAAAAGCATACCTCCCATGTTCCAGTCAGGACGAATCCATTTGCTATTGATGTCAAGTGAGCCAGTACGCACGAATACATACCTCGATTTCCACCCACGATCATTGACGCCAGTTCCCAAAACTAAGGTGCGGTCACACTTAAACTTGGAATACAGACTGTAACGCCAATTCTTGTCTCTCTTAACATGATAAGCCAACCAGAAATCATTCAGGGTCATAGGTGGATCCTACTTTGCAGACAATCGCTCGATAACCAGAAAAACCCGCCAAAGTTGGGGCATCAACTGCCCTGGTGACAGGCCAAAATATCGCATGAAATTCTTAGATAAAACCGAATACGGCCACTCAAACCCTATATTGAAGGGATACTCGTATATCACGAAGCATCCTTCGGGACAATTCTCAGGATGTATATCCCCTGGAATGGTTAACTCTACTTCCGCAGGGATCTTCGCTAAACGCCTAAAGGCATCTAAATCCTCCTGAATCACGATAGAACTCTCTGGTTCAATCGACATTGTTTATCAAACGAAGGAGACGATCGATATAAACCAAAGCGGAAGAGCAATGCGTTATATAAACACTCTAAACCTCGAACAATCTCTACTAGGCCAAAGATTTGCAACGATTCGAGTAAGTTCGGACGAAGAATGGAAAGGAATCAAGGCGAAATCTCTTCCCAAATAAACACATCGAAATATAGCAAGAAAAGATCCGTCGCGATCTTTATTTATACAAACAATCGCATCAAATCGAATCCCTGGATGACCGCCGCGCATCCCCGTCTTTTCGCATACCCTCACAGATCTTCGGCACCTGTCCTCGACAGCTGGTAAGCATAATCGTACGTCAGTATGACGTCACAACTTTTCAACTTCTCATTCAGTTAAAGGCGGACCGGTCTAGTTCCACGACAACCAGGTAAGTCCCTCAACCCAGGTCACAAGTCTTCGACAAGCAAAATTTAAAACTTAAACTTGACATTCAATTTTCAAATTTTGGGGGCAAACTGTTTGGGCAAAAAATCACGTCGCCCGACCACGACCAAAACAGGTAAGACGCATGTCCTAAGCTATATCTTGTATTAAGATAAGGTCTCAACAAGAACCCATAAAACATTCGTCGTCTCCCGTAAAAGGTAAGTCGTACGTCCCCCATAACGCTCGACCATAGCATCGCCCGTCCCGTACGACCACCGCATAAAATCACTGCACCTTCGACCAAAGCTAACGTTAACCTTGACTGTTACGTTTGTTAAGTATTTAATGCAGGAGTCAAAGCCATTAACAGCAAGCAGCCATAACGGATGAAGAACATTATGGATAATCACTCCGGTAACCGTTTCCAGCCGTTGTAGCCGTTGATCAAAGCATTAATGGAGCTAATTAATGACGCGAAGACTATAAATACCAAGCTAAGTCTTCACATCAAGGATCATCAGTTAACATCCGATAAACATCAGCAATCATCAGTTAACATCCGATACACATCAGCAATCATCAGCGAACATCACCGAACAGCAGAGAAAAACATTCAAGCTCATAGCTAAGAACCCTCAAACTCTGGAAATCTAGTATTGAAAGCCAGAACCCTACAGCGAACTCAAGAACACTCGAAGAAAAGCTCAAGTCATCGCTCTCGACGTACGCCAACAGCTTTAGACCAACAGTTGTTTACACTTGTATTCACACGACAAACACCTGTTTTACACTTTAAACACTTGTACTTTACATTTCGAAGCATTTCCTTCATTTGTTTTGTAATCTCTGTACGATCGACGCCAGTACCAAGGACATCGCCCATGATTGGCGACCATAGTGCAGCGACGACACCCCCTGTCGTCCGCAGGTTTTTTCCTCGATTGAGGTTTTTCCTGCGTCATCAAATCCCTTGTTTCTTTATTTTATTTATCGTCGCACGCCTCGTCGAAAGATTCTTTCTTTAGTTATTTAAGTCCACATCGACCTTAATTTTTCCCTTTGGTGCGATTTTTGGCATTAACAGTCACCATCATCTCACTTCCCACATTGGCTCTCCATAAAAGAGACGTTCATCACACTATGAATTTCTTCTCAAAATCTCACCTGGCACCACAAGATCGCACATTATCTATCCAACTTCCAAAACCTCGACGGTTTCAAAAACGTAGTCCACTTCACTTTTCTCTCAAATGCACCACTCCGAACTACGGGTCGTCTCCCACATCAAGCTGCCCCTTTCTCAAACTCGGGGTCCAGAAGTCTTATGCTTTTCGGTCCGACCAACTTAGTTCCACTCGATTGCCCCAAACCGTTCGGATGAAAAATATATTCGTACCTCAAACTTTGGAACTGCCCTCGATGAGTCACAACGTTGCTATAACGTGCCCTCTTGTACCATATACTTATAACCTCTCTGATCACTATACTCGCTTAAATACCACCTGATAATTATGAGGCCAAACGCACCTCAATTGCTCGCTTCCGTCCACACACCGGGACTCACGGTTTTAAACACGTCTAATTAAGGTCTCTCATACATCTTTACTCCCTTAAGAGAGAGAACTTGCGGAGTTCCCCGCCACAACAACGAGAATCTTTAACCAGGAAGTTCACTCACTGACAACTTGGCGCAAAGCCAACCTTGTACATCCCGACAAACTCACACCTAGGAGTTCTCTCATCGGGTACATAAATTGTCTAGATTACTTCTTCCAATCGACATACGACTAAGACGATTATACTGCCTTCCCGAATCACATCGGCTACAGCTCGACAACTAAATCATACGTTCTCACCCCTTTATCGCTCCACACTCATACGTGACCAAAAGCAGAAAACTTCCATGATCCCGCATTGAAGTGCTCACCTATCCGAATTGAACTTATCCTGAAAACACATCAATTCCCCACTGCTTGCCTCAAGCGTTTAGTCATATGTAGCATAACTTCGGTTACCCTCACTCGACAAGGAGGAGTAATCATGCTCACACAAAACCATTCCCAAAAGCTTATCACTGAACGACCAATTCGTTTGAACATTTCTCACAATGGCACTAACTCAAATCATTCAACTGCCTTATCCACTTCTTTCCTGCACAAAACATACACAAATCCCCTTCCTCAATACTCTTTCCAGGAGTTCGCTCACTTACCGATGTCAATCTACATACACTATTCCACCTTTTTGGTGTTACTGCCTAGCTTACTACTTCCAACCTACTCACTTATTCCGACATACGATTTTCACCTCCCCACTTTAGCGCGGAGCACCGTCCACCAACATTACTTGCCCCTCTCTTCCGATCCTTCCACATGTTGGTAACACTTTCTCGTTATTACCCATAACCAAAATTCTTACTTGAGGCATCCAAACTAGTTATCTCGAAATGACACCGGTGATCGAAGTCACTACACGCTCCTTGATTTCCAATCGTTACCTTCTCGAATAATTTCTTCACACGCAAGAACGACTCATATTCTTTAAAGATTTCGCATCTACTACTCCATATTTTTGACTAACTCATCCATCATCTTCTTTAATCTTCCAAAGATTACCACAATATACTTACTTAGCAACTCCCACAACCAAAAACACTTGGTTTCTCTAATGGGTAATCACCCACCACCGCTCCGACATCTTATGCTGACAAAAGCCAAATCACAACGCCCACTTACAAACCACGTGCTCTAACGACTTGATTAACAAATCGTACACCTCGTCCGAAAACCCCAAAAAGACTTCCATCTGATGTTTCCTCTTTCTAACATCACATCACACACTGGCTGGCACATTTATCTTGGCAATTTATGCCACTACTCATCCATACATTCTCCACCCATAACATCTTACTGTAGACCAGGTCTCTCGTGGTCATTCATACATAATTCAAACTTACCTTCATGTTCTCCCGCATAAATAACCGAGTCTATCTCGCTACTTTGTCTCTCCCCAGCTCTAGTTGAACCACAACTCACGAGTTTCTAATTAACTCAACCATACTCGTTCCTTGCTAGCTCTCTGCAATTCCAAACCATTACATAGACAGGGCACATTCCCTCACAGATCGACATAATCTATACACTCACTTCGTTGGTGCTAAATACCTCATCCTTTACGAACCATCCACCTCGTAAGTAAAACGCTTATCTAAAACAGCATTCTTTCACTATCTTAACACCCCTACAAGGTGGTCCTTCAACTTTCAACCTTCTGATTCAAGTCTTCGGCCTCATACACCTTACACAACTGCCGACTCTAACGTCAATAGTTGAGCTGTTGATACTTCCTTAACCTATTCTTCAACAAGGGTCCCTTACTGAACCTAATCCTTCCAACATATCAATAATCAAATTCACATCCCGCGTGCAACATCAATATTACAAGATCACTTAAAAACTCTTATTCGGCGTCGAGGATATTTCATTCCTATTTCCTCACACTACTCATAACGAGTTGCTAATACCAACACCTTGATGACTTCTAGTCCTTCTTCTGAACACAACCGTCCCTCGACAACTGTAACTCCAGTCACCGCACAAGGGTACAAACCCTCATACCACCGACACTAAAGTCCACTTCCGACTCTTCCACTGCTCACCTCTCCTCTTGAGCACAAATACCAAAACTACAAACATTCCCCCCTGATTTTTCCAACACTTCTCCACTCCAGGAGTTCTTCCTTAGCTTAAAATGTAGTACTCTACGACCTAGTGAGTTCATAGCCTTCATGCATGACAACGCAATAAATAAATCATTTCATACTTTTATCATTTTAACGAAACAACACTTGGAAACAACTTTGGTACACATGACCCCAACACTCTCATGACTCTAATGCCCTGCACAACGATCTCGAGAATCGCTTGCATGTAACTTTCCGTAAGACTCAATCTTACTCAACCAAAACGTCGTTGCTACGACCGAAACATACGAAATGAAAATCTTCCATACCACATAATTCTGAAAGAAGTTACCGACACGAAATAAACTAGTCGGCTCTCACACCCATTTGTATAACTTCAACATGTCAATACTCATTTTGGTTATAAAAGTTTTACTGGCAAACGTTTTCTTGACTCTTGCAACAATTTCACTTATCTTGAAAAGTGTGAAGTATTTTGCAAATTGCTAAGCTCAAAAATTCATCGTGCGACGTAAATGGAATTGCCTTATTCTTTAAATACACGCTTGCACATGCTGACTCAATCTCGACCAAAAATTGCTATTTACGTATTTGTTTTTAATCACGAAAACTCATGTAACGCAATGCATGAAACTCTACTCTCAAATGAAGGCTACTCACTCACCCAAGGTCAGCCGTTTTACTCACGCAACTTATCATTGACACCCTACCTTCGACCAATGGTCGCCCTCTCAGCCTTGCAATAACTTGTTGTACATGCGTTCCACGGTCCACTTACTCAATCATTTCATACTATTTTCGTCTTGATCAAATATCTCACATTCTGCCTTTACACGCTTTCAATCCTCTACAGATATCTCCCTTCATTGATCCTGTCACTGAAAAGCTCGACTAAAGAGTCAGAGCTCCAATCCTCCATTTGCTATAGAACTTACGCTTTCAAGATCTCGACACTGCCCTTCCTTACCATCCCAACTGATCTACCTCACTATTTCAACAACTGGGACTCACCAAAACCGGGAGTCTTACTCAAAAGCAATCTTTCATCCTCTTCGAACCCACGGAGATCTATCTCTAGACGGCTCATAACATTCCAACAACATTCTGTCTCTACGATGTATACATACATCGCCTCATAAATGATCTCTCACGATACTTTCCCATCGATGGGTCTCAATCTTCCCCACAAGGATCTTGCTGAGATTCTAGATTATTGGAACACAACATATAAGTTAGCTTAAGACTACAGCTTCGGAATAATAAGGCAATTTAAGCACATACATGTACCTGTAAGTTCGCAATTACACTGGCCAAGTGTAATCCCAAGCTTACCTTACATTACGGTCCTCGGTACCCTATTAGTCTTATCTCTACAATAGTGCCCTCCTAACGCATTTCCTGATTCTCAGTTGTGATTTCTACTCCCAAAGTTTATGTTTAGGCCCGTCCGGTCACCTAAATCCCTTAAACTTGGCTCTGATGCCAATTGTAACAACCCAGTCAAAAATAAAGCATGCAATTCATATAAAATGAAACATCCCAAAAATAGGTCCCAAAATTTCTTACATAATATTAAAATCAGGTTGGCGTGAAACAACCTACACAACTGAGAATAAATCTAAAGCTGAATAATAGTGTCGATATCTCTACCGCACTTACTCACTAACCGCCCTGCTCACTTGCCAGAGCCTTTCGCTGCCTGTTTCCCTGAAAAGGTTTTAATTTGAAAATGCGAGGGTTAGACCATGAGGTCTAGTGAGTCCCTCCTAACAGTTCCCAAAATCATTTAAAACAATTTATAACTTTTGAAATAAAACACTTTCGCAAATCCTTTCGTAAACTTTCAATAATAACTATCACATAGTTGTACACTTAAAAATCTTTCACGGATATAATCTGCTCCCGTAAATGGCACCCAGAAGTCACTCGAGAGTGACAACGAGTCAGTATCACGCTGCCTTACTGGGTCACACTTCCCATGGCATAAACGAAACCTCCCCCCGGCATGAGTGCTGGCGGAACCTCCCCCCGACTTAGCCAATTTACGTCTACCACAATGTACGCATACATCTCATATAAAACTTTAAATAACTTTTATGCAGTTAAAAGCATAGGAATAAAACATGGCATTTCTCATCATGTACTTACTTTAGAAAACACGTTAAAAGTCACGTATTTTAATTAGAAAACTCACCTGGTACGCTTACTGTTGATCCAAACCCTCAGTGATTTGATAATGACCCTCTCTTAACACTTAGTGAAAATTGTAAGTAAACAATATGTATTAGAGTTTCACTATCGCTGATAAGTACTAAGACTTTACAGTACCGCTGATAGGAACTCTCACTCTTTAAATTAGATATTCAGCGAACACTGTTCATCATCATAGAGCTCTGAGCATGTTCAGTTCTATTGATGATCGCTGATAGTTTAGTTTGTTTACTTTTGATCCCTGAAGACAAGTTTCACGTCAACATATGTTCTACGCTGAAGTCGAAGATCAAGCTCAAGAACCAGCGACAAGTCTACTCATGAACTGATGCGGATATCAGCGAAGCAAGACCTGTCCACTCAACGTGAAGTATCAAATAGAAGACTTCAACAATCGCTGAACTTTATCATTCGCTGATAAAGATCTGACTCAATGAAAGCTGATCATGAAGTCTCCCTGCATGTTACTATTATCTTACCTCCCTTGCACGTTTCCGTACGAACTGTCAGAACGAACATCCCTTTTGTCTGTAATCGTACAACAACTCTGATTCTACACTGTGCACCATGCGGCTACTAAGGTTGTCTACAAAGGTCAATGACTTGCAACCACTCAGCTGCTGCCACGTGTAAAGCAAATACTGCCATGCATTAAATGCATGCAGTATATAAGAAGAACCTTACTTCAGTTTTGAATTGTGCTCGGACCATCTTCTTATTGTTAAGTTATTATTCGTAATTTCTTTAACTCTTTCTAGTGCAAGAAACTTAGTGTTTCTTAGGACTTGTTTATATTAGGTTTATCCTTAATCTTGTTCCGCAACAAGTTGTAAATTGTCTTGATTTATCAATAAACAATTTAGAAAAGTAAAAATCGTGTGTTTGTATTCAACCCCCCCCCCCCCCCCCCCCTTCTACAAACTTGTATAACCCTTTGGGACCAACAAGTGGTATTAGAGATGATTTGTTTAATCTCATAAACAAGATCTGATCTATACTAAGATTTCACTTCCTTGCTATTTCTGAAAATGGCAACCAACACAAACACTAATTATATTGACAATGGTTCTCTTGCAAAACCCCCTAGATTCTCCAGAGATAATTTTAATCTATGGAAAAATAGGATGATTCTCTTCTTAGAAGGTGTAGACCCTACTATGCCTTACTATCTTGAAAACGGCCCATATATTCCTATAAGAATTGATCTTGCAGTTCCAGCCGCTGAGAATAGACCTGCTATTCCAGAAAGGGTGATTCCCAAGGAAATTCATATGTGGACTGATGAAGATAAGAAGAAAGTGGCTATCGACACCAAAGCCAGATCCATACTCTCCATGGCTCTTCCTGACGAAGTCTACCATTCCGTCATGAACCTGAAAACCTCAAAAGCTATTTGGGACACAATCTGTGTTCAGAATGAAGGTACTTCTGAAGTCCAGGACTCTCGAAAGATCAACCTGGTAAGACAGTACGAAAGCTTCATTTGTGCTAAGAATGAAACTCTTATAATGTTTACCTGAAGTACTGACAAAGTTAGAATATTCCTTACCAACGTTTTAACTGCTTAATAATATATCTAAAAACTGTTGGTAAGGAATATTCTAACTTTGAAGTACTGACAAAGTTCTTAGAATGTTTACCTGAAAGCTGGGACAGTTATTCTATGTGTCTCAAACTGTCAAAGGATCTAAAATCAATGACCCTTTCTACCTTGTATGGCACGATGCTGAATCATGAGCAATCGAGTCATCTTAAGAAAATCTTGTAAATGATTTCAAAAGCACCCATGTTGCTTTAATCTCAGAGTCACCTTCCACTCAGCGATCGACTATCACTGTCACTGAGTTGGAAACTAACTCTGAAAGATCATCAGACTCTGACGTTTCAGATAATGATGAAACTCTGGCATTCCTGGCTAATAAGTTCCGGAAATTTGCTAGAAAGAGTAATTTCAAGAACAAACCTCTTGCTATTACTGACAAGCCAAGATCATCAACTCCTGTTGATAAGGCTACTGCCACTTGCTATAACTGTGAAAAGATAGGACATTTTGCTAGCGAGTGCAGGTCAAAGAAAGTCTCTAGACCCTCAGCTTTTCCCAAGAAAAACTTTACTCACAAGGACTAGAGATGAAAAATACAAAAAGCTGAAAGAAAGGTATTCAAAGCTGAAAACCTTTAAGAAGAAAGGCAAAGGCCTTATGGCTGACTATGATTGGGCTGCCTCTGACGAAGAAGAATCATCTGACTCTGAAGATGATGATGAAGCCAATCTATGTCTCATGGCCAAAATTGAAGATGAGGAAGAAAATTCTGACATTCCCTCTACTTCAACCTCTGCTACTAAGGTATCACCTTCCTTCTTTACCAATATTTTAAATATTGATGAAGCTGATAGTCTTCGAAAGATCGATCTCTTGACTAGAAGTTTATATGAAGCCATGAATGGCAAAACTGTGGTTGAAAATCAAAACCTTGATCTCGCTGAACAGCTTAAAAACTGTCACCTTCAAATAGAAAATCTTTCTAAAATTGAAGAAGATTTTAAAGATCAAGTTCACTTAAATCAGCTAGTCAACATCGAGCACGAAGAAGCTATCGCTGCATTAAAAGCTGAAAAAGCTACTGTTGATGGATGGTATAATTCCTCAACAAAGATCACTGAGATAATTAAGTCTCAGATTCCCCTGAGTGATAAACGTGGTCTTGGTTACAAAGATGATACTCTAGAACCAACCACTGACCGTTCCATGCTTAAGTTTAGAATGTTCGTATCCTCTATCCCTGACACTTTCTCATCTCAGTGTTCCTCTTCTAAACCGCCTATCCCTGAGGAAATCTCTACCTTAACTTCTACAGGTAAAGAAAAAGTAGTTTATCCAAAACCTACCTCAATCTTTAAAAACAGAGTTAAAGGAATTATTATTAATCAAAATCCTCAGAAGGGTACCTCTGTACCAAAGCTGAATGCTTCTAATGCTTCAGTGACTTATTCCTCTGGTTCAAAGAACAAGATCCCTGGATTTATTCAGCGTGGATCTATTCAGCGATCTACTCCTAGAATCAAAGTGGAAATTATTGGTAAGAAATCCGAAGAACTGAATGTTCCTCCCATTTCAAAAGCCAATAGCTTACTTGGTGCTGGTCCTTCAAATTCAAAATCAAAAGCTCAGCATGAAAATGGTCCTAGAACTACTTTTAGTTATAGGTAATGTTATCATTGTGGACTTACCAATCATATTGCTAGTAAGTGCCCCACAGCCACCCAAGCTGAAAAGATAGATAAGGTGAAGATCATTGCCCCCGAGGCAAAGAAGACCACTGAGGTTAAGAAATTAACCAAAGTGAAGACTGACAAAGCTGAATCTTCAAATGCTGCGAAGACTGCTGAACCTTCCACCTCCTCTTCTACCCCCACTGATAAGTGTGTACACATGGTTAAGTGGGTACCCAAGACAAACTAATCTTCCTTTGCAATGCAGGTTAAGAAGGGTATCTGGTATCTCGATAGTGGATGCTCTAGACACATGACTGGTAAGAAGAACCTGCTCACTGAGTACAAAGAAGAGAAGGGTCCCTCTATAACTTTCGGTGGAAATGGAAAAGGACATACCCAAGGGTTTGGTTTACTCTCTAATGGAACAACAACCTTCAGAAGAGTCGCATATGTTGAAGGGATGAAGCATAATCTTCTAAGCATCAGTCAGCTTTGTGACATGGATAACAAAGTAATCTTTACTAAGGAATCATGCTTTGTCGCTGACAAAAAGGAGAAGATAGCTCTCAGCGGTTATCGTTTAAAAATGTTTATGTAATAAAATGGATTCAACAACCACTGAGAACTCATGTTTCTTCTCAAAAGCCTCATCTGATGTCAACTGGTTATGGCATAAGAGGCTCTCTCATCTAAACTTCAAGACACTGAATACTCTATCTTCTAAAGAGTTAGTCACTAGTCTACCTCAACACTCATACGCCAAAGAGTCCTTATGTTCAGTGTGTGAGAAAGGCAAGCAGACCAAAGCAAGTTTTAAGTCAAAGAAAGTTTCCTCAGTGTCATCTCCTCTACAACTTCTCCATATGGATTTGTTTGGCCCTGTTAACAAACAATCCATCGCTGGAAAGAAATATACACTGGTCATAGTTGATGAATTCTCTCGATATACATGGGTTATGTTTCTCCGTTCTAAGAGTGACACCCCTGAAGAACTCATCGCCTTTGTCAGGAAGATGGAAACCCTGAACAACTTGACCGTTCGCTCAATAAGGAGTGATCATGGGACTGAATTCAAAAATAGTTCTCTTGATTCCTTCTTTGAGAGTAAGGGTATTTCTCACAACTTTTCTTCAGTGAAAACACCGCAACAAAACGGAGTCGCTGAAAGAAGAAATAGAACTATTATTGAAGCTGCACGTTCAATGCTCAGCGATTCTCACCTGCCTACTCAGTTTTGGGCAGAAGCTGTCAACACTGCTTGTTTTATGCAAAACAGGTCGCTGATAGTCAAAAGATTTAATAAAACAGCCTATGAACTTTTTCATGGGAGAAAGCCTTCAATTAGCTTTCTTCACATCTTTGGTTGTCAGTGTTTCATACTGAACAACAGAGATGCCCTTGGAAAGTTTGATCCTAAGGCTGATGATGGAATCTTTCTTGGATACTCCTTAGTCTCCAAAGCCTTCAGAGTCTTCAATCGAAGAAGACAAACTGTTGAAGAAACTATTCACGTCACATTTGATGAATCCCGTTCAGCGAATTCTCGACCTTCTGCTGATACTGAAGAACTGAATCAATGGATGTTTTCTCATCTTGGTGATTCAGAAGATATTCCCACTCCTCATACTCATAACGTTGAAAATGATGGTCCTACTATCATTCCAAACATGCAGAATAGTGAAGCTAAAACTTCATGGGTCTCAGTTGTTCCTTTAAACACTATGCTTGCTTCTGAACCAAATGTCTCAGACATTCCATCTACTTCTCAGCAATCAGTGAATGTGATGACATCTGCACCTACTCCTCTCTTGGCTGATATTCCAGAAGTTGCTGAAGCTTAATCTTCAGCCCCTCCAGTTCAGGTTGAGTCAGCGATTCATGCTCCAGCTCAACGATGTACTGTCAGTCATCCTATTGATCAAATTCTTGGTGATCCAAACGCTGGTGTTCAGACTCGACGAAGTGCAGGTAATATTTGTTTATTTGTTACCTTTATTTCTCTGATTGAACCAAAGAAAATAGATGATTCCCTCAGAGATCCAAACTGGGTCAGCGTTATGCAAGAAGAGCTGACAGAATTCGAAAGAAACAAAGTTTGGAATCTTGTTCGAAGACCAACTGACAAGACAGTGATAGGCACTAAATGGGTCTATCGAAACAAGTTGGACAAACATGGAACTGTAACCCACAACAAGGCTCGTCTTGTTGCTCAGGGAAACAGACAAGAGGAAGGTATAGACTACGATGAAACATTTTCTCCAGTAGCTAGACTAGAATCTATTCGTCTATTCTTAGCTTATGCTATACACAAAGACTTCAAAGTTTATCAGATGGATGTTAAGTCAGCATTTCTCAATTGAAAGCTGAATGAAGAAGTCTATGTGGAACAACCTCTAGGATTCTCAGATCCTAAGCGTCCAGGTTATGTTTATAAACTGGATAAGGCACTTTATGGCTTAAAGCAAGCTCCACGTGCATGGTATGACACTCTATCCTCTTATCTCCTAATTGAAAATTTTGAGCGAGGTAAAATTGACAAAACTCTATTCTTCAGAATAATAAAAGGTCATATCATTCTTGTTCAGATATATGTTGATGACATTATATTTGGCTCTACTAACCCTGACCTCTGTACTCGTTTCGCTGATAGAATGAAAGAAGAGTATAAAATAAGTATGATGGGTGAGTTAACATATTTCCTTGGTCTTCAGATAAAAAAGAATGAAAAAGGAACTTTCATTAATCAGGGAAAGTATGTTAAAGGTATGCTGAAGAAATTCGATTTAACTCAGAGTTCAGCTATGAAAACCCCTATGGCACCACCGCTGACACTAAACAAGGATTCAAATGGAATACCTGTTAATGTCACATTGTACCGTGGGATGATCGGCTCTCTCTTGTATCTTACAGCTAGCCGATCTGATATTATGTATGCAACTTGTTTGTGTGCACGATATCAAGATGAACCTAAGGAATCTCATATGATCGTTGTAAAGCGAATCTTTCGTTACCTTAAGGGTACTATGAACCTAGGTCTTTGGTATCCCAAAGATTCAGGGTTTGATCTAATCGCCTATTCAGATTGTGATTTTGCAGGTTGCAAATTGGATAGGAAAAGCACCACAGGAAAGCTGGTGAGTTGGACAAGTAAAAAGAAAAACTCAGTGTCCACCTCAACTACTGAAGCTGAGTATGTAGCAGTTGGAAGCGGTTGTTCTCAGGTCTTGTGGATGAGAAATCAACTACTAGACTATGACCTTCAGCTCTCGAAAATTCCAATCTATTGCGAGAGCACAAGTGCCATCGCTATAGCCAACAATCCAGTGCTACACTCAAAGACCAAACATATCGAAATCAGGTATCATTTTATCAGAGATCATGTGATGAATGGTGATATAGAACTTCATTTTATCCCAACTGACTATTAGTTAGTTGATCTGTTCACCAAACCTCTTGATGAGACAAGATTCAACTTTCTCATCAGCGAGCTTGGAATGCTGAACTTTGAAGAGTGAGATCTTCAGTGGTTCACATTTTGATCAGCGATAGGATAAAACAATTATATAACCTATTCTATCATTCTCTCTCTGAACATAATTGATTCGCTGATATCAAGGTATGTTTTCTCTCTTGCTCGCTGACGTTCGCATGTGAATGTAAGATTTCAAAACAAATTGCATCACTGAATATCTCTTCCTTAACAGCGATACTTTGAAATTTCTTAAGCTAACACTAATATTTCTATTCAGTGGTTCATGTTTTTCAAAATAGTCCCTGAGCTTTCAAAACCTCAGAGACATCCAAAAATATGAAAGGACGTTTGTGACATCATCACAACGGATAAACCCTGGCACGTTCTTTTTCTGACACACATTTGCACGTTTCGTTTACCATCCAATCAAATGCAAACACGTGTCCGTGTCATGATGAAAAACTTTCCCGCTCTAGTTTTTCTCTCTCTCAAATCTCTCTATATAAACTATTTCGGGTTTATATTTTTTAGCTTTACGCGAACTTCTTCTCCAAGCAAGAAAAGGATTTACTGTTGCTTATTTCCAGAAATCTATTCATCTCCTTCTTCGATTACCAGGTTAATATTCTTATTATTCACCTGCATAACTTGTTTTTGATCTTCTTGTTGCTTTTAACAGATCAAACAAAAGAAACCTTTCTAAAATGAAATCATTTCTTTCATGGTTTTATGAACACAACCTTTTCATGGTTGTTCTTCAAGTTTAAAACTCAAAATCTTAAACTTGTTCTTCATTCGTTTTTCCAGAATCCTTATCTAACGGAAAATGGAAAACAAGACTTTTACTGGGTTTGTTTGTTTTTTAAACAAGAAAACCCTAATCTTCATTAATACATTTCTGTCTGAATGAAATGGACAAAAATCGAAAACATCTTATTGGAAAAAATTTCACATTAAGACTTTTCTTTATCTGTGTTCATGGTTGATATGTTAAAACAGAAATGGCATCTTCTACTCCTGCTCCTACCGCTGAGAAATCCACTGCTGCAAAGAAACTGACTCTCGTCAAAGCTCCTCATGTCAAGTTCAAGCTTGAGGAAATCGATTTTACAAAATCGAACAACCTCCATGCGCTTTTCGAGTTTCCTCCTCGAAAGCAAGTCACACATCTGGATGATACTGTGAACTACCTCAAAACTTGTTGCTTATCTACAACGCTGACTATTACACCCCCTGCACATCAATTCCTACTATCTCAGTTCTGGTATACTGCCAGAAGAGCTCAGGTACCCCATGCCAAAGACCCAACGAAGATCGTTGACTCCATTCTGTGTGACACCAAATTTGGCACCACCAAAATCAACCCTGCCATTATCCGAAAAGCACTGAGTCTTCCTACCTCTACCAAAGAAAACCAATGTGTCCATCTTCCAAACCACAAAAACCATGCTGATAGGGAAGCCATCATTGCATTCTTCGATGCAATGGGTTACGCATGGGACACTGGAAGGGACAAGAAGCCTGCGAAGAAACTGACCATGATCAAGAAGTCCAAAATGCCCAGCGAGATGAACTTCATCTTCGCACATCTGATAAGCTGCATGACAGCGAAGAGTGGCTCCTCTGATCAAGCAGCTCAACCTCAGCAAGCAATGGGCTATGCATTGCTGAAAGGTCTAAATGTTGACTGGGTCTCAATAATCTACGACGACCTTGCATTCAGAGTAGATATGGCTGAAAGATCTGCATGGGTTCCTTATCCCAGATTCATCAGCGCCGTCTTTCAACTTGGACTTGGCGACAAGTACCCACAAGAGGGTGATCTGAGACTCTCTCAGGGTGGCCCTAAGGTGCTCGACTTCAAGCCGCTGGAAAACGAGGTACGTCTTTCTACTCTATTATCTCTTCTCAATCCTCCTTTTTCTACTTCTGCAGCTCATTCAGTGGAAATCCCCACCGCTAATACCCACGCTGCACCCTCCACTCCTTCTCGAAAAAGGAAACACTCAACTTCCCAACTTGGTTCCAAAAGAATCAAGAAAACCAAGGAGCAACCCCCCAGCATTCACACGCTGAAGACTCCACAGCTCATCTTGAAGAGCTGATGGAAAGTTCCGTGGTACGCTCTGCCACAGCTGATCAAGCCACCCCTTCCATCCCGGCTTCAGCGTCTCTAAACGATGAAGTTATAAACTTGGAACTGAACCCACCTCCTTCAGCCTCTCTACAGACTGAAGTGATTGACAGCGGATCCAACGCTGAACCCCGCACCCAACCATAATTCTCATCCCTCATTCCTCCTACTCAATCTTTGGACTCTCCACCAATTTTCCCAACTTTCTCAGGGACACCCTTCATCGTACATGATTCAGCTGCAGACACTCTAAATACGATGATGGATGCAAACTTAGGATCTGCAGGCACCTCCATGCGCCAAGGTACTCTTGAAGGCGACATGGAATTTCATTCAGGACACAAAGGGTTCGACAACTTCACCAACCCGCCTGTAGGTATACACATTATCCCAAACACTCATCTCTCTCTACCCCAAACTTCTGAGCTTTCCTCTGTTCATAAGTTGAAAACTGTTTTAGGTCCTAATTTGGGGGATATCAACACCTCCCTGAAGGCCCTAGAAATAAAGGTGGAAAAACACCATTCTCTCCACGAACTCTTCAGCGGTTACAGACGCTGGAGAGAAACTCACAAAGTTGACCGAGATCGCTGATGCGAAAGCCTTCAAAACTGATCTGGAGAAGGTGGATGGTAGCATTGCTTAATTTGCTACCACCCTCGCTGACAATTCAACTGCCACCACCTCTCTTTCAACAAACTTCACCACTCTGTCCAATAAAGTCACATCATTGAAGACAGAGGTTGGTTCTCTTAAGGGTGAAGTCTCCACGATCAAGGTTGAGGTCTCCGCTGTCAAAGAAATTGTTCAGAAAGTACTCGATCACCTGAACACCCCAACTTCTCATTTTACTCAGGTTGATCGAGAATCTCTTCAAAAGATCAATCCTGCTATAACTAGCCTGGAAGTCAGATTAGCAAAGATTGAGAACTATGTTGGAATCTCTGGCCTAGAAGACAAAGACCAAATACACACTGCTACTGCTGATCAATCTGTTACCTCCCCCAACCATAATGTGGAAGAGGGGGAGAAGACTAAAGAAGACCTTCCCCATAATGCTGAGGGGGAGGGTATTGAAACTGTTGCTGCTGCTACTTCTACTTCACGACCTCATGGAGTTGAAAACCCTGAGGAAACCGAGAAAATTCCCTCTGTATCTGAGGGGGAGAAACTCAATGAGCAACTTAAGGAAGCTGTTGTTGACGTGACCGAACCTTATGCTGAAGAGGTCGAGTCTGAAGAAGAAGCTGAAGACGATGAACCCGTCGACATCTCTGATGAATAACCATCATCATCCCCCAAATATGATGATGATGACTTCTTCTACGTCCAACCTGTTACAAAATCCCCAGCTCAAAAAGGGATCGAGATAAAAGAACCTTCAGGGGAGCGGACCGAGACAAAGCATGCAGCGTCTGAAGCTGACAAAGGCAAAAACAAAGGCCTCGCTGAAGAAGACAATCTGACGATCTTGCTTCAAAATCTAGTTTGTCAGGTACACTACCTTCTATTCCCTTACACTGTATCCCTCCTCTATCCCTTCTCAATCTCAATCCTTCTATCCCTAAAAACTCTATACACTTAACCACACTCTTTTCTCTATCTCTTTCTTCCCATGTTCTTACCTAAACAATCGTTGTGTTTCAGCAAGTCCTCTCCCCTGTTTGAGGATCTCGCTGAAGCTCCTACGACTACACCAATAATCCCAGTCTTGGATTTAACCACTGAGACTGATGAACCTGAAGAACAGCTGCTCTCTCACAAAAACAGACCTTCCTTGGCTCCTCAAAAGCTAAGTGAAGAGGATCAAGAAAAGAGAGATGCAATGATCAAACAGCTTGAAGATTATCGAATCATTCTTCCTCGTGACAAAATCCCTTCTCCCACAAAGTTCAGGATACCAAGGAAAGAATACGAAGATCATCTAAGAGCTGAAAGATTACTCGCCGAAAAGAAGAAAGCTGAAGAAAAAGATAAGGCTCTCGCCATCCAGCTTGTCCAACAATCGGTGAAAGACCCCGCGCTGAAAAAAACTCCCATTGATGTCCAACGTCAGCTATGGGATGATGCCCAAAGGATCGTTGAAGAAAAGACTAAGGTATCTGATTCAACTTTGGAATGGTGTAAAAAATGCTGAACTATCGATCTCGACCATCCAAAATCATCAAGGTAAATATCAGAGGAAAAACGTTTGTAGACATTCCTGTTGTTGAAGTTGACGTATTCAGAGAAGACAAAACCAAGCAAACCTTCTACGCTACTTCATTAGAGAAGTTTGGTTTCTCTAAATGGTTGGAAATGAAATTAGCCATTCAGCGATCCCGCTCAAAGTTCAAGAGCCATGTCGAGAAAATTTTAAATTCTCAGATCGAATTGGTTTCTTCTGCTGTGGATATTCCTCCATCCACTATTCTTCCACCTCAACAAGGAAGGGCCTCTGCAAAGAAAAAGAAAACCTCAGACTCAAGTCCTCCTATACGGAATGAAACAGGTATAGGTTTCTCACGTGAAGAAGTACTTGGTTGTGACCCTGACCTCTCAGTACTTGACACCTCCCTGCCTCCTGGTGAAACCTTCATCCCTGGTAAAGTCGTAAGTGAACCCTATGGCATCTTCTTTCTAGACTGCTATGGAAATCAACACTTTCAACGCATATCTGAACTTCCAATCACTACCATCGAACAGCTCAGAGACCTAATACACTGGTGTGAAGTCAGACGCGACATTCAGGCACGTCTGTAGGTTCCCAGATTCATGTTGTATCACGTTAATGGTAAAGAAATAGACAGCGGAAGCATATTAAATAAAGCCATTAAAGTGAGTGATTGTGTAAACGATAAATGAACTGTGAGAATCAAATATAGAACAGTAAAATGATAACAAGATCAGATATAAAAGTTGCTCGTATATTGATAATGAATCACACCAAGAACATGTTCAAGTGTGTTCGGAAATCTCACAGGACAACAATATCGTACGAAAGTAGTGCTTGGGATTGTAGCAGTGTGTGCTTAAACAATTGTGGAAAACTATTCTTCCTAAAGCTTACTATTGTTTGTTCCACTACCTCACTATATATAGCCCTGAAAAAGCATAGACAGTGTTCTATTGTATCCTGGAATGACACGTGGAAAGTGTGTCTCCAATCTTTAGGGCATACGTTGAAAGTATGGACACGTGTCTAACACTTCGGATTTCCTACGAGACTTAGGCTGACAGAGGTCTTCACTTCACCAGAGCTCTGTTGAAAGAGCTCTGTTGGTCTTCTGTTAAGTACTTGTTCTTCTGTTGGAAGTCTTCGACAGAGCTCTGTTGAGCTCTGTTGGATCCGACAGAGCTCTGTTGAGATCTGTTGGTCTTCTTGATGAACTTCTTCCAAGTCTTCTGTCTGATCTCTGTTGGTCTTCTGACTTGAACCATTTTCAATACTTTTACATAACAGATACTTGGGGCTAACAATCTCCCCCTAAGTATTGAAAATACAAATTTACATTTGACAGAGATTTAAACAAAAGAACAGAGAACTTTTACCTCTGTCGAAACCTTGCACTAATCTTTTAGAATGTTACAAAAAGATTAAAAGACCAGTACATTTAAGCAAAATTATCTCCCCTTAAGATTCTATCAAATCTTCTGATGAGTTCTCGGAAGTTGATCAAAAGATAGATCTGGGTGATGAAGTTTCTCTATTGCTCTTCCGGACATTTTTCTCTTGGGAGATTCTGAATGATATCTCTGAGGTATTCCAGCGACTCTGTTGAGTACTTGTGGATTTCAACAGCTCTGAGGGCCTTCTTTATCTTCCTCTGTTGGCAGATGAACATTGGAGGATCTCCAACTACTGTTCCAGTTCTGTAGTGTTCATAGCCTTCAAGGCTCTCATTTGGTGGTGCAGAGTCTAGTCTTTCTACTTCGAATTCTATGCCTAGCTGAAAGTCAATCTGAATCCTTAGATTTATGTGCTCTTTCATAGCGAAGCGTACCTCAGGGAGTGCAGTTCTTGCCTCTTTATATATGTCACTGAAGTTGTAACAGTAGGCATGAAGTTGAATCAGATCGTATGGGTTCAGAAGTACGAGATCGTTGTCGTTGAAGCTCTCAACCTTTGCGACGTTTGATTCAACAATGAACTCATGATAGCTCATCTGTGTTTTGATGTGCCGAAAGATCATGTGCTTGATGTCTACGATTCTGCGTATTCCAAAGTTAGAGTTAATGTTCTTGTTCAGACCAAACTTTGTTTCGATGAATTTGCGTCGCACATCAGAGATCGTATTGATCCTGCAGGGGTTATAGTATGGGTTGATTGGCACAACATTAACAGGTATTGTATCATGGTCACCATACAGATAGGCAAATATCTCTTCTAGCGGTGGTTTGCCAGAGTGTTGGTTTGAGGATTCGGGATTCTGTTCGGTTTGCATGGGATTTGGGTCTTCATGGGTTTCGGTCATAAGTCTGCCGATGTGTTGAACAGACTCTTGAGGTTGGC
The DNA here is from genome assembly GCA_033807775.1 of Saussurea involucrata. Taxonomy (NCBI): domain Eukaryota; kingdom Viridiplantae; phylum Streptophyta; class Magnoliopsida; order Asterales; family Asteraceae; genus Saussurea; species Saussurea involucrata. The sequence goes on from CM066326.1 coordinate 20,491,157, forward strand.
TTTGGCTTGTTTCTTCACCAGAGAATGGTTCTGTTCTCTCTGGTTCTGTTCTTGGTGAAGTAGGAGGGGTGTCCAAGATAATGATCTCTGGTGGTTGAGATGAGGGTTCAGTTGGCTTGATGACCCTATCTTTGAACATGTAGTCGAAAACCACCATGGGTATCTCTGGTAAGTCTTTAATTGTGTTCCCTTGACCTCCTGCTTCTGTTGTTTCAGCCTCTGTTACCTCGACCTCTACTACCTTCTCGTTTCCCTTGACAGATCCCTCTGCCTCTGTTACCTCTGTTACCTCTGCTACCTCTGCCTCTGTTACCTCTGTTGTATGTTCTTCTTCCTTTTCCTTCTCTTTCTCAGCCTCTTTCTCAGTCTCTTTCTCCTCTTTCTCAGCCTCTTTCTTCTTCTCCCCCTTTTGTTGTTCTGACGACTCACCTAGTTGATCATCTGACGGGCCTTCAGAATCGTCTCCATCATCAGAGAGAGCAGCACCTGTATCTGGTGAGGGTGGAATAACAAACTTCGGTCGTTTAGCAGAGGGTTCGCCTTCAGGTGCTCCTTCTGCAGGTCTTTTCCAGGAGATTATGTTCTTGAACTCTGTTGCGGCTTGTTGGAGGACGTCTTGAAGTTCTTTTGCGGTCGTGCGGACTTCATCAACTTGATTCGCAAAGTTTACGTTTTTTGAATCAAGTGATGTTTGCACATGCTTTTTTGTTGCTTGGGCTTTCATCACGAACTTCGAAGACACAGTCATCATTCGGCTTAGGACTCGTTTATTGAATTCACCCATCTGGCCGACTGTCATGGGTAAGTCTTTAGGGCTGGGGCCAAATATGTTGATTGGTGTTGTTGAGGAGGTTGTGGCTTCTGTTATCGCAACCTTAACAGAGTTGTTAATTACCTCTGTTAAGGTTCTTATGTTTGAGTCTGACAGAAGCAAGGAAGGAATAGGCAAGGTTCTGTTCATTTGAGCGGTGTGGTTCTCTATTATAAGGGTTTTCAGGGCGTCTAGTTCTGTTGAGAATTTTGTTCTTTTCTCTGCTCTGACCCTTTCTTCCTCTGTTCTGAGTCTTTTCTGTTCTGCCAATTCTGACGTTAACTTGGCAATTTCTTCTGTTCTTGCTCTTTCTGCCACTGCTCTGAGTTGTTCAACATCTATTCGGAGTCTTTCGGCTTTGGTATTTCTTTGAGTTATCTTCGTAAAAGAAGTTGTTATTCTCTGTAGATCTGCTCTGAGAGAAGCATTCTCCGATCGGATCAACTCCTCCTTCTGTGAATTGATAAGTTTATACTCGCTCAAGGAGCTGTTGATACTATCACAGAAGCCTGTAAACTCTGCTTTTGTGATGGTATCAACGGGGATATCCTTGTTTCCAACAAATGGATTCAAGTTGACCTCGAGTTCAGAGGTGCCTACGTTAAGAGTTGTGTTGAGATTGGCTCTTGTAGGTCTTCCACCTGATCCTTAACGTTCCTGTTCAGGGGAAACATCTACAGGTGTTCTGGTATGTTCAGCTCTCTCATCCTCAGAATCTGAGAGATTGAAGTAGACGTGGGAGTTAACATTGTGATCTAGACAAGTTAATCCTTGTGAAAATAGGCTGTCAAATTGCCTCTGAGTTAGGCAATCCCTACGGGTAAATCGAAAATTGCCCAAGGACCTAAGTTGTTCCTCCTTAGAAAGATGAGCCACAGAGGCATCATCGTGTGTGATTGTCCTATCGATGTCATGGGGCGAATTGACATCATTACCAAACAGGGATTCCCCGGTTTCGTGCATACCAGAGGCATGAAAAGTTGCCTCTGATGGTATTGGCTGGTTGGGGTTCGAGGTGTGCACCTCTGTTTCAATATCCATTTGAGCTAGATCCTCATGGATAGATGATGTGCTTGCACTGGGAGTTGGGCTGGAAAAACGCACATGTGTGTTCACAGGCTGAACATCTTCTTCTAAACTCTCCTCTCTCTCGGATTCTATGGATAAAGAACGCTCGGGTGTACTCTCTATCACATATATCTCACGGTTACCAGAGGGATGCGAACTCTCTGCCATCTCCTCTGTAACTTCCCTTTCTTCCTCATGAACAGCCTCCATAGGGGATGCTCTGTTCTGTACTTCCTCCTCCATCACTCTAGAGGAAGACCCCTCTTCGGGTACTCTTCGCTCTGGTCTTTCTTCTTCTGCTATTTCCTCACTCATGCTCTCTAACTCTGGTTCAGGACCTAAGTATGCTGGGGTTCTCACCACAGGTTCTTGTGGTTGAGCAGCACTCTGATAGTTTTGGATAGAGATGTGGTCTGGTGAGATTAGAGAAAGCATAGTACCTGGAACGCGTCGAATGATGGGGTAGTCGCCTGAAGTGGTGGGATGGAATCTGGACATTACCCAGTTCTTGAAGGTATTTCCTTGTTGGGTCAACTCCAGACGATCAAATGCTCTTCTGATCACTAAGCTGATGAATCATGGAAACTTAATGTTCTTTAGGAATTTGTGTTTCCCAACTTCACCTCCTTTGGCGATAGCAGTGGTTTTGAGGTTTACGGCTGTGAGAAGATCATCGTAGAGAATGCTTGCGTAGTCGAGGTTCCTTTGAAAGAATAATCCATACATGATTTGTAGGATTTCCGTAGTGGCTTGATCTTGACTACCAGACTTTCCTGTAAGGGTTCGGTTCAGGGTGGAGAACATGAAGTTCCAGAAAGGCGGTAGGTTCTGTCTTTTGAAAGCTCCGATTCTGACGATCTCTTTGTTGTAACCTAGAAATCGTATGAACTCAAGAAGAACAGCAACATTTGGGGGCTTCTCATAAGCATCTATTTCAAGTTGTTCTGTCGTCTTCATTCCAAGGGTTCTCCACAGGGTTTTAGCTCCTATTCTGATAGTTCCTGAACCACCTTCTGTTCCAGCATCGACATTGCCAATGATTCCATCTCTTTCTTCTATAAACTGGCAGGTAGTCCACCATTGACGAATGTATAGCTCAGGAACATTATCGTCAAAGTCGGTTAGGGCTTTGAAGATTTCAGAGTTCCTGAAGAACTCTATAAGAATGTGGTATTGGGGTAAGTAAAGGCTAGGGTTTGGATCTAATCGGTGATTGTTTTCTGCAAGTTCGTATGGAAGAATATTGATGTGATCAACAATGCCTATTCTGCTTGAATCGGCAGAATGTTGTTGTTGTTCCATTGTTGCAGGTTAGGGTTCTTGAAGGTTTGAGTAAGGAGGGAAAGATTGATCAAAAATTTGAATACTCAGAAATCGTAAGAGATGAAATGGTTTAAAGGAAATGGGTATTTATATGAAGAATGAATGGCTGGATCACGATCATAGGTACTGTAGGTACTAGAGTTTTGAATAGTGGAACGACCGCTACAGTAAGAACGTACGAACAACTGACGGTTGATCTTTCAATCAGAGATTGCCACGTAGATTTATGTCTGACAACTTTCGTGCAAGTAAACCGTCACGGTTAGAGATGTGCGGGTGACAGGTTGTTGACGTTCAAAGGGTGACCCGCGTCTCTGATGACGTGTTCTGATGATGTGGCAGAACAAACTAACAGAGCTCTGATGGAGCTTTGTTAAGTTGCCTCTGTTGAGTGAACTCTTCATTTCTTATTAGCCCAAGATGTTGCATCTTTACCTTTAAAACATTTAAAATTCTGTTCTGATGTGGAAGGAAAGGAACACACAGATCTTTAGACAAACAACAGAGCTCTGATGAGAAGCAACAGAAGCTCTGGTGAGATGTTAGAGTTCTGGCAAGTTCTTGACATTATCAAAGGTTTTCATCAGAACAGATTTTCCTTCCTCCTTCAAAAATATTTGACAGCAATGATCAAGCAAATTCTATTTTGATTTGAAAAATTAAGTTCTAACTTGCTCCCCCTAAAACCATGCAATTTTTATTTTTTTTAAGCTCCCCCTAGAAATTGAGCTTAAAAAAAACTTTGTACAGACAATACTTTATATACAAACAGAATGTTCATAGAGATGAAAAAGTATGCGTGACAGAATTCTGGTGAACAACAGAGTTCTGTTGAACTAGCCTACCCAACTATTTGACAGAGCTCTGGTAGGAACATCAGAGCCTCTGTTGATTATGAACAGAGTTAGGAGGACAAGTTCAGCATACCCAGTTTGCTGATTAAGAAGTTAAATCTCCTTTCATCAAGGGCTTTTGTAAACAAGTCAGCAAGCTGGAAGTCTGTTGAAACAAAGTACATTTCAATAGTCCCTTTTTCAACATGATCCTTTATGAAGTGATACCTTATGTCGATGTGCTTAGTCTTTGAGTAGTGAACTGGATTTGCATTTATGGCAATGGCACTCTTGGAGTCACATAGAATTGGAATTTTACCATACTCCAAACCATAATCTTTGAGTTGAGTTTTCATCCAGATCACTTGAGAGCAACAGCTAGCAGCAGCAACATATTCTGCTTCTGCTGTAGAAGTTGAGACACAGTTCTGTTTCTTGGATGTCCAACTCACCAACTTATCTCCAAGCAGTTGGCAGCTACCAGAAGTACTCTTTCTGTCATTCTTGCATCCTCCATAGTCTGAATTTGTATATGCTACAAGCTCGAAACCAGAGTTAAGAGGATACTAGAGACCCAAAAATTGAGTCCCTTTCAGATATTTAAAAATACGTTTGACAGCAGTTAAATGAGTTTCTGTTGGATTAGCCTGAAATCTGGCACAGAGACAGGTTGCAAACATTATATCAGGTCTGCTGGCAGTTAAGTACAAAAGTGACCCTATCATGTCTCTGTAGTGCTTGACATCTGTTGGTTCACCCTTAAGATCTAAGTCAAGTTTAACTCCAGTGGCAATAGGAGTTTTCATAGGTTTTGAATCATTGAGCTTATATTTCTTCAACATGTCAGAGATGTACTTGGATTGACTTATAAAAGTCCATCTGTCAGATTGTTTAACTTGTAAACCAAGGAAGAACGAAAGTTCTCCCATCATGCTCATTTTAAATTCACTTTTCATTAAACTCTCAAACTTGTCACAATACTCTTGCCGTGTAGACCCGAAAATAATATCATCAACATATATTTGTACCAGAAGTATATCATTCTTATACCTCCTAAAGAATAGAGTTTTATCGACGGTACCTTTCTCGAAGTGATTGATCAACAAAAATTTGGACAAAGTTTCATACCAGGCTCTGGGAGCTTGCTTAAGGCCGTAGAGAGCTTTGTCTAACTTATAGACATGGTCTAGAAACTCAGAACATTCAAAACCAGGTGGTTGCTGGACATAAACTTCCTCTTGTAGTTTGCCATTCAGAAAGGCAGACCTGACGTCCATTTGGTAGACCTTGAAACCCTTATGAGCAGCATAGGCTAAAAAGATTCTGATGGCTTCTAGCCTAGCCACAGGAGCAAAGGTTTCGTCATAATCAATGCCTTCTTCCTGTCTGTATCCCTTTGCAACCAGACGGGCTTTGTTTCTGATGATTATCCCATTTTCATCCTTTTTGTTTCTAAACACCCACTTAGTTCCAATGGCCGCTTTGCCTTTTGAAAGTGGAACCAAGGACCAGACTTTATTTCTTTCGAATTCCAGAAGCTCTTCTTGCATAGCTTCGATCCAATTTGGGTCCTCTAGGGCTTCAGAAGCCTTCTTCGGCTCAATCATGCTTAAAAAGTTTACAAAGAAAGCTTCATTGATTGTGGTCGATCTAGTCTTCACACCATCTTCAGCAGCACCAATAATCAGATGATGAGGGTGATCCTTTGTCCATCGCGTCATGGGAGCATGGACAATAGGTGGGGTTTGTGCTTCTGATGGGAAAAGACGAACTTCAGCGTCAGAGCTCTGTAGGTTGAGACCAGGGCTCTGTGGCACACAGCTCTGAAGAGTGGCCTCATTGCTCTAAGAGTTATTAACAGAGCTTTGTGAAGATGGACTTTCAAATAAGGAGTTTCTTCCAATATTAGTTAGCAGAGGTGATGATGGCTCTTGTTCAGGTTCTCTCTCGCTCTGATGTGCTTCCTCATTTCTCTGAATCACTCATGTAGAGAGAGAAGTAGATGGTGAAATGTTTGAGGGGCCAGTAAGAGTTGTACCTGTCAGATTTTGTTCTGTTGAGTTCTGAGCTTGATCTCCTCTGTTGACGTTATCAGAGGAATCATCATCATTGAAAAAGTCGTTGAACATAAGATTTATATCTTCTTCCCTTGTCTTTGAAGAACTTGTCTTCTTCTGCTCTATATGTGTCCCCTCTGTTGATTTTCGATCAGAGAATCTTGATGTACTTTCATCAAAGGACACATTTACACTTTCTTGAATGACCCGACATCTGGAGTTGTAGACTCTGTAGGCTTTAGAGGTTAAGGAATAACCAATAAAGATTCCTTCGTCGGCTTTCTTATCAAACCTTCCCAGTTGATCTCTGTCATTCAATATGTAACATTTGCAGCAAAAAACATGAAAGAATTTCACATTTGGTCTTCTGTTGTTGATGAGTTCATAAGGAGTCTTCTTAAATCTTTTCACTATTACAGCTCTGTTTTGGGTAAAACATGCTGTTGAGACTGCTTCTGCCCAGAAGTTCATTGGAAGGACAGAGCCAGCTAACATGGTTCTGGCGGCTTCTACCAGAGTTCTGTTCTTTCTCTCCACAACTCCATTTTGTTGTGGAGTTCTTGCTGCTGAGAAGTTTTGGGAAATACCTTCCTCTATTAGGTAGGCATCAATTTTGGCATTCTTGAATTTTGTCCCATTATCACTTCTCAACTTCTGTACCTTCAGATCTAACAGAACTTGTATCCTTTTCAACAAACTTATCAGAATCTCTGGGACATCAGATTTTACTCTGATGAACTCAATCCAGGTATATCGAGAAAATTCATCAATTAAAACAAGAATATACTTCTTGCCCGACAGACTTTGCACAGAGATTGGACCACAGAGATCCACATGAAGCATATGCAAAGCTCTGGGACAACTATGATCACTCTTTGTTCTGTGTGAAGATCTTTTCATCTTACCCAGCTCACAAGCAGAACAGAGATGGTATTTGTCAAACTTCAGAGAAGGAAGTCCTTTTACTAACTTTAGTTTCACGAGCATATCAAGATTTTGAAAGTTCAAATGGGCAAATCTTTTATGCCAGAGCCAGGCATCTTCATTTTTCAAAGACACTAAACAGAGTTTCTCTGTTGTAGAGTTTTGGTTTGGTTTAAAATTCATCTTATAAAGATTGTCTTTTCTGTCGGCTCTTAAAAGTTCTTGACCAGACTCTGAAAGTAACAATGAACAATACTTCTTCCTGAAATTGACGTCGAACCCGTGATCACAGAGTTGACTTATACTGAGAAGATTATGGTTTAATCCTTCAACATAAGCAACCTCAGAAACTGAAACATCACAATTTACTAAAGTACCATAACCCTTAATCTGTCCACCATTGTCTCCTCCGAAGGTTACTGCACTTCCCATCTTGTTCTTAAAAGAAGTTAACAGCTCCTTATTCCCCGTCATGTGCCTGGAGCATCCAGAATCCAAATACCAGATCTGCACATGAGGTTTCTGCAAGACAGATTAATTCCTTTTAGGTACCCACTGCATAATGGGTCCTTTCTTGTTAGGCTTTGGTGGATTAACAGACTTTCCTTGGGATTTTTCATACTGAGATGGTGTGCCAGAGGTTTTCCTCTGTGTATTCTGAATAGTCTTAAGATTTTTCTTTTGAACCGACTTATTCAGAACACAGTGGGGACCATTCAGATGGTTTTGCAATTTAAGTAACAGCTGAATGCAATTGCAGTTTATGGAGCATGACTGATGCACATTGTTTTTTATTAGAAAGCTGTTTGAATGGTGCTTGATTTTGAAAGGTTTTAGGACCAGATGTCTTTGCATACAATCTGTCCTGATTTTGTTTCTTTGAAACAGACTCTGTTGACATGAAGTTCTTTGGATTTGACTCTTTTGACCAGACAGAATTTCCTCTTTGATTTACACCAGAATTTGGAATAGATCTGTTGTTTGCTATCCATTTTCCCTTCTGTTCTGGTGTGAACTTTACTGGTTTGAATACAAGAGGAACATTTGGGTTTACAGAAACACTTTTGTTTTTCTCTCTCTTCTCCACTTCTACTACATTAGAAGCAAGAATCTTGAAACCTTTGTTGTTAAACTCAGTTACCGGTATAAATCTTGATTGTTTCTTAAAGAAAGAAACATCCTCTTTTAGATTAATGGATCCCATCGGTATCTGCTTTAACTTGTGTAAGATTTTCTTTTGACCACAAAATATCTGTTCATCTACTTCGGAGTCAGAGTCACAGTCAGAGGCTAGAAAGTCTCTGGCGGCTCTGTTAGAGGTATTAGGTTTGATAGGTATAACAGAGATGTTTGGCTTAACAGTTCTGAACCTTCTCAACTTGGGTTTTAAGGAATCTAAAACAGCATTTTCTTCGATAACTTTCAACAAATCCTCTTCGAAAGATGTTCTTATAGCTTGCTCTGTGGTATTTCAACAGAGGGCTCTGTCACAGAAGTAACAGACTTCTGTCCTAAGAATGAGTTGAAGTTAAAAATCTCTTTTGTATCCAAGTTCTTGACAGAGTTAGGAATTATGATTTTAGCTCTTCCTTGATCAAGAATAAACTCTGAGGATGATTTTAAAACCTTCTTATGATCAGAGGAGTCATAGCTGACGTTCCTAAAGTTAAGCTGCCTTGGTTTTGAGAAAGCATCTGAGATTTTGGTTCTTTTAAAAACAACATTACCAGATATCACGTCCTCTTGGATTTTCCCAACACAAAAGGCAGAGGACAGAGATGTCTTCTTTCTTTCGTCATAGGGAGCAAGGTCAGATAAACCAAGACCTTGCGTATCCATCTGTGAATTTATCTTGATGTGCACATCTTGTGCATCCTGGTACTTTTTGATCTGAATTTCTTTTCTCTGTAGGGATTGATGCAGAACTTCCCTCTCTCTTTGAAAATAATTAGTTAAAGCAACAGAGTTAAGTCTCTCTGTTTCAGACTTTTTCATTTCTTCAGACTTCTTTTTCAAAGCATTTTCATATTCTTTAATCTTATCTGAAAACAGACTCTCTTTCCTTTTTTGCAAGATTTCTAGCTCAGATTTTTCTTTGAAGATTTTTTCCTTTTCTTGTTCTAAGAGAGTTTTCTCTCTCTTGTAAAAGGACATATCCTTCTGAGCTAGCTTTCTCAGCTCCTTTTCTTCAGAAAGTTTTTGTTTCAGAAGTTGAAATTCCTCATTCAGCATAGAAACATGCATTTCTAACTCTGAGTCAGACTTGGATTCAGATGAACATACCTTGGCACTGGGTCTGGTGGTCTCCAGCGCTCTGTCGTCAGACTCTGTCGTGGTAAGAGCAAATGCATGAACTAGATCTTCTTCTTCTGTTGTTCCCTTCGTTATCTCTGGTTCTCCGGTCATCCAGTCAACAGTATCTTCAAGACTTTCATCATTCACAGCAACTCCACAGAAGTTGGCTTGTTCTGGTTCATCATCAGAAGATGAATCAGAAACCCAGTTCTCCATTTCAGCAACATAACTTCTCTCGAAGTAGTTGTACTTATATTTGTTCTCGTAATAGTCATGGTCTTTTACCAGTTTGCCTCTATAATTCACTGAAAAGTGGCCAAGTTTGCCACATCTGAAGCAGCGTCTATCGTTCTGATTGATGGGTTGGGCAGCATCGGCCTTCTGTTGTGCTGGTGGATTTTCTCTTCTGTTTTGTGGTTGTCTCTGCTCTGTAGTAACTATGTTGTTACTCTGTTCTGGTGCAGCATATCCTCTTCTGTCTTCCTTTCCATCTCTCTCAAATCTACCTCTTCTGTCAAACTTATTGCCAAATCTCTTGTTAAATTGTTGAGTTATTAGAGCAAGCGATTGAGCAAAAGCTTGAATCTCATCATCCTCTGATGAGCTTTCCTCTGTTTCACTTTTTGCAACCAAACTTTTCTTTCCTTTCTTTTTAACGGACTTTTCTTTCTTTTTCTCTCTGTTTGAACTTTCTCTGTTAGACCTTTCTATTGTGGTTTTCTTAGAATCTGAAACTAGGGCTATTGGACCTGCAATGGTGGATTTGCCTTTATGTTTGACAACATCCTTCTCTTGTGCGGCCAAAGTGCCATACACATCTGTTAGAGACCATGCATCTAAGTCCTGGTTAGCTTGTAAAGACATGGACAGATTTAACCATTCATCATTCAAACTTTTCAAAAACAGAACATTGTTATCTTCCTTGGACCTAACAACCCCACATTTTTTGCATTTGTTGATCAACACATTAAATCTGTTGTAGGTTTGTTGTAAGGTTTCCTCAGGAAGTGCTTTGAAATCGTTGTACTCATTTATACATTGGGTCCTTCTGTTCTTTTGGGTCTTGATACCACCCTCAAGTTGGTTAAGAAGTTGATCCCAGATTTCCTTAGAATTAACACATGAATCTAGTTCTTGAAATATTTCGTTTGGAATGGCCATTATTAGTAGTCTAACTGCTTTAAGATCATTTTCCATTTTTAGATTTTCCTCATCAGTAAAACCTGTGGTTTTAATCTCATAATGAGCTGGAATCTCAGCAGTAGTTCCTGTTGCGGGTACACGAGGAACAAAAACCATGGGTTGGAATGGTCCATCCGTGACAGATCGCATTAAGTCTTTATCCATACCATCGAAAAAGTTAACCATCCTGATCTTCCACTGAGCATATTCATCTCTCAGAAGAGTAGGAGGTTTTGTTAAAGAACCAGCAGTATAGATAGCATTTATACCGTTGTTCGCCATTTTGAGAAAAACAGAGTACAGTTGTTGCAAAAAGAGTTTCAACAAGAAAATGAGTTTAAACAGTAACCAATGGAACAGTAACTTTTGAGAGAAACGTTTAAACTACACTAGAAAGCTTTAAACACAGTTATATGAGCTATGAAAGCTTGTTTAGACTAGGAAGCAGTAAAAACAGAGTATATAATGAAGCTTTTAAAGGCACACAGACACAATCAACAACAGTGAGTCAACCTTGGTAGATTGGATCGTTTGGTTTAAGAAAACCAAAGAAGCTCTGATACCAATTGTAGGTTCCCAGATTCACGTTGTATCACGTTAATGGTAAAGAAATAGACAGCGGAAGCATATTAAATAAAGCCATTAAAGTGAGTGATTGTGTAAACGATAAATGAACTGTGAGAATCAAATATAGAACAGTAAAATGATAACAAGATCAGATATAAAAGCTGCTCGTATATTGATAATGAATCACACCAAGAACATGTTCAAGTGTGTTCGGAAATCTCACAGGACAACAATATCGTACGGAAGTAGTGCTTGGGATTGTAGCAGTGTGTGCTTAAACAATTGTGGAAAACTATTCTTCCTAAAGCTTACTATTGTTTGTTCCACTACCTCACTATATATAGCCCTGAAAAAGCATAGACAGTGTACTATTGTATCCTGGAATGACACGTGGAAAGTGTGTCTCCAATCTTTAGGGCATACGTGGAAAGTATGGACACGTGTCTAACACTTCGGATTTCCTACGAGACTTAGGCTAACAGAGGTCTTCACTTCACCAGAGCTCTGTTGAAAGAGCTCTGTTGGTCTTCTGTTAAGTACTTGTTCTTCTGTTGGAAGTCTTCGACAGAGCTCTGTTGAGCTCTGTTGGATCCGACAGAGCTCTGTTGAGCTCTGTTGGTATTCTTGATGAACTTCTTCCAAGTCTTCTGTCTGATCTCTATTGGTCTTCTGACTTGAACTATTTTCAATACTTTTACATAACAGATACTTGGGGCTAACAACGTCACCTTAAGCCCTTGATCTTTGAAGAAGCAAAGAACAAAAAGGATCAAGGGGTAACTATCCCTGACTGGATGATTCCCACATCAAAGACCCTTGATGAACTTCTCATTAAGGAAGAACCTTTAGACAGATAGGATCGCCTTGTAATTCTTTATATCCTTATCTGTCTACATCTTTTGTACTTGTAATTTTATTTGCTATACTTGTAATTTTTCCACTTCCCTCTGTAATCTTTACGAAGTTTAAAGAAAAATTTCAGCGAATGTACTTTACTCCATCAGTACTGAAAAGATCCCAGAAAACAGTAAAAGGGACAAATATTTTATGAGTTCTTTTTATCCTTATGTTTTCATTAAATAGCAATTTTCTCTGTTGCTATGTCATAATCAAATAGGGGGATGTTAGACCCAGATTTAACAGGTAACGACGATTCAATGAGGAATAACAATAACAGATAATGATTTCAACTTGTCATCCCTCTCACATTCAATAATCAAGATAGTTACAAAGGTTTGAATGAAAATCCTAACTATCTCTCTCTAAACAGTTTAGCTCTCAATGAATGTATGAATGAATCGCTTAACAAAAGGCTAACCTAATTCTAAGGCTAACACTAACATTATATACTTAGGCCTTTAAACAAACAAGGCCTAAGCCTATTAAGCTAATCAAGCCCAAATTAACAATAAAGGCTTTTACAATTATTTAACCTCTATAATTAAACTAATTACGCTTTATATAATTATTTATATATCTTTCTAATATGTAGGACATTTATGGTCCTAACAATCTCCCCCAAAAGATATATAAATAAAAAGCGGTCTTGAAATCTTCAGATCTTGATCTTCTCTCCTTCTTTAATCTTTGAAGCACTTCGGTGTTCCTTGTCTTCATGTCTTTTCAGTGCTCCCCCTTGAATAAAGCTCTTATCTTCATACCTTCAACAAATCTTTCTTTGAGCCGCGAGTTGAATTTGCTTTCAGCTTCAGCTTTAAGAACTTGTAGAACCAATATGCTCGATGGAGGAGATAATTTGAAGCAAACACCACTTGATAAACGATGAGAAGAGTTGATCACTTGTAATCACTTTGAAGTATTTCGGAACTTGACCGTTACTCCCCCTTGGCTTTTGCATGGGGACTTCAGAACTCCCCCTCGCCTTTACTCCCCCTCTGCTTTTGCTAACTCCCCCTCAACTTGATAATCCGTGTCTTTGAATCTGTACCCTTTCTCCCCCTCATGATGGGTAGGAGAATCTGGAGCATCATGTATGATCAAAGACAATAGTAGCGAGTAGCAAAAAATGCAGATAAAACAATAAGTAACCAGAACGGGGTAAAAAGCTAACACAGAAACACGTTAGGGGGAGTTCGAGTCGTTCCCGACAAATGACAGTAAATCCAAATCGTGCATCTTCATCGAATGCAACTTATTCTGATTTAGATTTATTGTTTGAGCATTTTTATGATGACATCTTTAATGCTTCCCCATCTGTCTCAGCTATTCCTCGGATTGAAGCTGCTCGTCTTGAAGATTTGGACAACCTCACTGGTCCACCGCCTTCTACAAGCTCGCCTTCTAAAACAATGGAGACAGATCATCCGTCATCGCCTGAGTCACCTGTTCCTGTGATTCCCCCGGAGGACCCAAAACCAGTTCCTGAGATCGTTCCTACAGATTCGTCTTCCTCGACAACCGACGATCAACTTCTGAATTCCTCGGAAACAGACGTTGTGGAACCATTGGCGAATCCTTCCCCACCTCCTCCACGAACTCAACCTGCTACTCTCGAAGCCGTACAAGACCTCCCATCTGGTTCGTATGTGGATCCGGACACCTCTCATTCCACCCAACAGCCGCTTCCACACACCACTAAATGGACGAAGGTACATCCTCTCCATCAAATCATCGGTGATCCCTCTACACCCGTTCGTACGCGAGGCGCTTCCGCCAACTTTTGTCTCTTCTCCGGCTTCTTAAGCAAGATAGAGCCAACAACCGTACGTGAAGCGCTTGAAGATTCGGACTGGATAATTGCCATGCAAGAAGAGCTCAATCAATTTGAAGCTCTAAAAGTGTGGCGGTTGGTTCCACGTCCAAAACACAAAACGGTGATCGGCACCAAGTGGATCTTCAAGAACAAAAAGGACGAAGACGGTATTGTTATCCGCAACAAGGCGCGTCTCGTGGCTAAGGGATATCGTCAATAAGAGGGAATTGACTTTGATGAAACCTATGCTCCGGTGGCACGAATCGAAGCAATTCGCATGTTTCTAGCATATGCCGCGCACAAGAACTTCACCGTCTTCCAAATGGATGTGAAGACAGACTTTCTATACGGCGATCTCGAAGAAGAAGTTTATGTGTCACAACCAGAAGGTTTTGTGGACAAATCGAAGCCTGACCATGTCTACATTTTAGACAAAGCGCTATATGGTCTCAAACAGGCCCCGCGAGCGTGGTACAACACACTCTCTAAGTTCTTATTAGAGAAAGGCTTCACACGAGGTAAAATTGACTCTACTCTTTTTATAAAGAATGAAGCAGGTCATATCGTCTTGGCTCAGGTATATGTTGATGACATTATTTTCGGTTCTACCAATCCTCTATATGCCAAGAACTTTGCCAAACTAATGGGAAAATATTTTAAAATGAGTATGCTTTGTGAGATGAATTTTTTCCTTGGTCTACAAGTTAAACAACTTTCGACCGGAATATTCATTAACCAGTCCAAATACATTCGGGATATTCTTCGGAAATTCCAATTGGACCAGGCCTCACCAATGAAAACTCCCATGGCGACTACTACAAAGCTTCACGCCGATCCCAATGGAGCGGATGCGAATCAGAAGCTGTATAGAGGAATGATTGGCTCATTAATGTACCTAACTGCCAGTAGACCGGATATAATGTTCTCGACTTTCCTGTGTGCCCGGTATCAATCCAACCCCAAAGAGTCTCACATGACTGCTGTTAAACGAATTTTTCGTTATTTACGTGGTACTGCTGATCTTGGCCTATGGTACCCGAAAGAGACAGGTTTTGGATTATCAGCTTATTCTGACGCCGATCACGCGGGCTGCATGATGGATCGGAAGAGCACCTCGGGGCACATTCAGTTCCTGGGAGATAGTCTAGTAAGCTGGGCATCAAAGAAGCAGCAATGCGTTTCAACGTCAACTGCCGAGGCGGAATATGTGGCCGCCGCAAGCTGCTGTTCCCAAGTCATCTGGATGAGGACACAACTCAAGGACTACGGTTTCACGTATGTCAAGGTCCCGATCTACTGTGACTCAAAGAGTGCTATTGCTATCTTAAGCAATCCGGTCCAGCACACCAAGACAAAGCACATAGACGTTCGGTACCATTTCATTAAGCATCACGTTGAAAGAGGTACTGTCGAACTCTACTTCGTAAATACCGAGAATCAGTTGGCAGACCTATTTACCAAAGCCTTGGACGAAAAGCGTTTTGAAACTCTGGTGTTCAAGCTAGGTATGCTAAACCTGAAAACTTAATCCGTTTGTGTACCCTTGACAAGTTCCATACCTCTACGAGTCACTATTTACTCATCATCCAGTGTCTACACTCTGGTCGTTTACGTAAACACTTCCTCGTACTGGTATTCTACTTGTCTCGGTTACTCAGGTAGATTTAGTTTCTGTATTTGTAAGGTAGTTTCGTCCATTTTTCTTCTTTCTTCGTGTGTCTTTTATACCATTACCGTCGTTTGTTTATTATTTCCCGATCTCTGTGCTTTCACCATTTGTTAATGTGTTCAGGGGGAGCTAACTGTCATATCAGGTAAGTATTCTAATCTATTGAGGGGGAGCGTCACACACAGTTTTTCTTAAACAGGTCAAAAGTTTTTTTTTATGTGTGTGGGCACTCCCAAGTCCAACTTGGTCAACACCTGAGAGGGAGCGATACTAAGCTTTCTAATCACCACTCCATATTTTGTGTGTTGGTTCCCCTATTTGCACCCTACTGCACAATTTGAGGGGGAGCAATGATTTCCTCTTCTTAATTCAAGGGGAGCACTGAAACCCCCCTCTGCTCAGTTTGAGGGGGAGCGAGAGAAAGATCCCTGGCAGACCAGTTTTCCGGTAATTCTACGGACAATGCCAAATCAGTGGTATCCGGACACTTCAGGATGTCCGGACTCCTCTGTTTGTCCGGCCATACCCGGGTCGGTCAAAGTCCCCGGATCCCACCCGGGTCTTATAAGACACCCGGGTTTCTCCATTTTCATTATCCGGAAAATACTCGAAAAAACCCTACACCCCGAACTCTCTCTCTCTCGCTGAGCCTCTCCTCAATCGGACGTTTCAAACACGCACTTCATTCCAAAATCAGGTATGTTGTTCATGGTTACCCATCATTCATTTCCTCCGCGTCTTAATCCTTATTGCATCTCAATCAAACCACGATTTGATCGAGATTACTCAACCCGGAAAACAACCCTTGGATCCAAACGATTTGGGTTTCTTTCAGTGTAAGATTGCTAGGAAATGCCCAAGGTAGTCTAGAATGGACTGTAGTATCCTTAGTTGCATGCACACTGAATTTTAAATCACGATCTGGTCGATTTATCACCAAGCGGTTTCGTCCGGACACTATCATTGTGTCCGGACACCATCATCAACATGAGGTTTTGTCCGGAAACACTCAACGTATGGATGATCTATCCGGAATCTCTCAAACGTCCGGAAAACTAGTTGTCCGGAATCCTTATGGTTTCCGGTAAGTTCAACTACCGGATACGTTTGGAGTCCGGACATAACCTTTATCCGGAAACTCAGCCAATCAGGGGACTTTGTCCGGATCTTTCACGTCTACCCGGACTCCTCTGTTGTCCGGACAACTCATGTTGTCCAGACACTTCATTCATCTGGAAAACTCCCCTGTTCTGTCCAATTCTTGCCTGTTTCTATCAGAACCAGTCCTCGATCTGTCTCAGATTGAGCCATTCAACGCAAAGGTACGCACCTACATTTGTAATTCTGTCTATGTTCCTAACCGCGTGCTATTTTGACAGATTTACTAATGGCGGATCAACAAAACCCGGCAGAACAAATTCCTTAGGAGGAGGAAATTATAGACGAAGTAGCTGATGCTGCACTGGTCGACCCTGACCATGGCATCGAGCTAGAGGCGAACAACCACTACCTCGACCCGGCGCTCTTCAGGCCAAACCCACAACATCAGGTAATACTCGACATCCTGATGCGCCATCCCATTTCAGAGGCACTCACTCGCACAGCCGACGTTCCATCGCTCTACGTACTCCAAGTCTGGCTGACAGCACAAGTCCGTACGATCGGCAACACCCAAACCATCATGGCTCAGATAGACAATCAACCGTTTACACTGACGCCAGATTCGTTTCGCCGTTTACTGTCCCTGCCTGAGGCCACTGCCAACAACCATGAATGGTACGATCCTGCCGTCAACGATGTGACTCTCTGCGCCCAAATGCGTGCTCTTGGGAACAATTCTGATCTTCAACGGCCATCGGTCTTCAATCAAAAGTACTTGGCGCCAATTTGGTACACGCTCTTCACAATTCTCAATCGATGCCTTTCCGCCCGATGGAAAGGAATTGACCAATGTACCGGCGATTTTCTCCGCCTTGTTCACGCTGTGTGCTACAACCGCCACATCGACTTCGCCATGATCATCTGGCGTGAACTTGTGACCGCCATCCGACATATCGGCGGCACCAAACAGAAGAAGTTTCTTCCATATCTGCGTTTCCTTTCGCTTGCCGTTCGCCAACACATGGATGCCATTCCCGCCATTCCCCGATGACTCACACATCCGGTATGTCCCATACGCCACCTCCAATTCATGGTAATCCGTAATCCATCTGATGTGGTTGCCTCGCCCATTCCTGTCGCCCTATTGGCCATAGCCGATCCCGCTGCACCGGGGGTAGTTGCGTATAGGGGAGAGTTAGGGAATCCCATGGTCCAGCCAGAGCCGGAGGGACCTGCCCAGGGACATAGACCCGAGAGACGTGAGGGTCCCCGAGTGAGAGGTGGAAGGGCCCGACAAGCAGGTGCTGTCGGGCGGGGAACGTTAGTAGTGAGAGGAAGGGGAACGAGTGTAGGTGGTGCAGCGGAATCGCAGCCCGGTTCCAGTTCGGCCCAACCCGGTCCTTCTTCGAGACCACGCCTCCATCACACCACCGAACCATATATAACCGAACCCCCTTCTCCCAGTGCCCAAGTGGAAGACGTGGAATCTGACTCCACGGACTCCGATACCGACCGCATCATCCGCCTAACGCAAATCCCTCGCGGTATCGGACCCAACCCTGATTTCTCCACTGGCATTCCACTTGACTCTCCACCATCTGGAACCGAACTGCTCCCTAGGACGTCTGAGGGAGATATAGGTGTTGACTTAGAACATGCGAGAAGGAGAGAACTACGTTCAAAGTTGAACCAGGAAATATCGAGCCGTAAAGATAACGAGGCTCAAGAGCGACCCACACCGAGTGTTATCCGGGTTGCCACATCTACTATCCCGTCTCATCCGTTGGGACGGGGTATTGAAGAAGCCTCCGTGGACCCAGCGGAGCAATTGCACACCCCCCATAGCCACTCATCCGTCTCAAAACAGACGGATGTTTCAATATTACACGGGGAACAAGCACAACTTCCACCGGTCTCTCATTCGGAGAGTGCTGGTGTTGAAATAAGAGACCAGCAGCCCCCGGTCTCGACTTCTTTGCGTGCACCATCGAGTCTAGAGCCAATTGTTACTGATCATTCTTCGCCTAGGACACTTGATGAGGAACAACACCACGTCGCGGCTCTTAGTGACCCGACCGGAACGTCTATAGTGTCTCCGACTGCCGGAACACGAGGATTGGACGGAAATCCTACCACAGTCATCATCATGCCAGCTGTGAACGTAGGTGGCTCTACCCCAGTGGTAGATGCCTCAACGGGTCCTCTAAGTGAGCCCGGAGTTACGTTACCCGACTTCGTGTCAAAAGGGTCTCTGGACAGCACCCTTGAGGCTGTCCGACAGGTTATGGAACAACAAATGCAGGAACATGTAGCCGCTGAGATTGCCAAAGCGACGCATGCTTTCAAAGGAAATAGCTCTCTCGTCAGCACTGAATCTGTCTCCGGGCACCCACCGCCTCAACCGCGACCTACTTACTCAGTGGATACTCTAAAGACGATGCTCTTAGCCCAGCTGCTCCAGGAATCCGACACTACCGCATCTGCTGAAGCAGACCTGATCTCCGTTCTACGATCCCAGGTCACTGCTCCTACTTCGTCCATCACATCACGCCTTGACGCCATTGACTCGACCCTCAACGACTACAACAAAGCGCTTGCCACGCTGTCTGAGAGGGTCCGCTCACTCGAAGACACTTGTAAGAGTCAAGCCGGCGGTCTCAAACGTAGGCACGATGACCAAGAGGATCCTGATCACCGTGAGGGGGAGAAGCGACAACGTCTAACCGAGACCGCCTCCTTGCTCCACACTGAAGGTACATCTGCGGTTCATCAGGAACCCCCAACTGCGGCAACTACAATAGACGAACCAGAAGCCGAGTTGCCTCTAGCCCAGATGGTCATCGATATGGACATCTCAGATGAAGAAGACCCGACGGTTGAAAAGCCCGAGGGTTCAACACAGGAACTGGTCGAATTTGACTCGTCAGACAGACCGATACTGGACATGATAGATCCAGCGTGTGAGACCAACCCGGAGACCGAAGATGCATGGTACGAAAAAGCTGCCAGTGCCGTAAATCTCCAGGTAAACTTGGTCTTTCCCACTGATGAGGACGACAATGTTGATTATGATCAGTTCCTGCTCCAAAATCTATATGGAGCACCCCCCGTTCACTATGCTCAACCCGCCAGAACACATCAACAAGACCCGAGTCTACTTCTGCCGATCAACCGACAACTACTCCTCCAACGACAGCTTCTGATCTTCCTCCCCTTCCTCAACAACAACATAACCGTTGGGAGAAGATCAAGGTACTTATCCCTCATCTGGAGGAATCTTTGAAAAAGCTGTTCATCCACAAACTTCGCCCGATCGAGCCAACCTTTTGCCTTGGTATTTACAACCTCGACCCTGAATACCAACGGCGTTACATTCTTGCAATGCAGCGGTGTCTACCAGTCAGTCAAGTCAGAACAAAGCATCAAATCACTGAGGTTCTTAACATCCATTCACGCCGCATCATGAGGATCGTCTATCCAGTCTTCACCGTTCGCCGCGAAGATGGTAATGAATGGAGATTCTCTGAAGCTGATTTCAAGAACCTCCGACCGCTCGACTTTCTGGTATTACTGAAAGACTTACGTTCAAGAACCATTCGACCGCTGGAGATTACAAAGGCACTCGAAGCCGTTCGTCGACACCTGGTCCGTACTATCATGATGTCATACTTAACGGATTTTCAAATGGCTGTCGAGAACAGGGCTAAGAAGGTAAATCTGATAAAACCAAATCTGAAGGCTCCTGAGCTGAAGATGTATCCCGAGAACTCTTTACTGCTACAACCTGAATTCGGGATAGTCTACAACAACGAACAGAACGAAAAGAAGTTTCTGCGTTTCAGTCGGGTAGACAGATTTTGTGACGGCACGCTTCTAAAGATCAGAGATGCTCTTCGAAAAATTATTCAGCACGAGTCTGAGAATCCGAAGCATTCGTATGTCCCGAATCCAAACGAAACAACTGCTCGGGAAGCTTTGGAAATGATTGAAGACCGCATCGACTATCGCCGTGCAATCAGATTTTTTGAGGTTCACTTCGCTTTGCGCAAACGATATGTATTCAACTGGCAAGAGCTAGAGCGCGAACTCAAACTTCAAATCAAAGGGGGAGATTGTTAGGGCAGGTTTTATATGTTGATTTAAAGTTCAAGGGTGTAATTTGTATTTCCTTAATCTTAGTCCATAGTGAACGGGCCGTGGGCTTGTTACCACGGGCCCAGCATATATAATGTGCAACTAGCTTAGAAAAAGAGTTAGTCGTCTCATTTAGCTTTCAGTATTGTAACGATTATTCTCTGATCAAATAGCTAAGTGGGCAGCCTTTGTGACTAAATTCTTCGTTCATATTTCTTATTCACATAAACACGATTGTTGCACGGATCTGGATCCTACAGGGGAGATTGTTGATCCAAACCCTCAGTGATTTGATAATGACCCTCTCTTAACACTTAGTGAAAATTGTAAGTAAACAATATGTATTAGAGTTTCACTATCGCTGATAAGTACTAAGACTTTACAGTACCGCTGATAGGAACTCTCACTCTTTAAATTAGATATTCAGCGAACACTGTTCATCATCATATAGCTCTGAGCCTGTTCAGTTCTACTGATGATCGCTGATAGTTTAGTTTGTTTACTTATGATCCCTGAAGACAAGTTTCACGTAAACATATGCTCTACGCTGAAGTCGAAGATCAAGCTCAAGAACCAGCGACAAGTCTACTCATGAACTGATGCGGATATCAGCGAAGCAAGACCTGTCCACTCAACATGAAGTATCAAGTAGAAGACTTCAACAATCGCTGAACTTTATCATTCACTGATAAAGATTTGACTTAACGAAAGCTGATCATGAAGTCTCCCTGCATGTTACTATTGTCTTACCTCCCTTGCACGTCTCTGTACGAACTAACAGAACGGACATCCCTTTTGTCTGTAATCGTACAACAACTCTGATTCTACACTGTGCACCATGCGGCTACTAAGGTTGTCTACAAAGGTCAATGACATGCAACCACTCAGCTGTTGCCACGTGTAAAGCAAATACGACCATGCATTAAATGCATGCAGTATATAAGAAGAACCTTACTTCAGTTTTGAAGTGTGCTCGGACCATCTTCTTATTGTGAATTTATTATTCGTAATTTCTTTAACTCTTTCTAGTGCAAGAAACTTAGTGTTTCTCAGGACTTGTTTAGATTAGGTTTATCCTTAATCTTGTTCCGCAACAAGTTGTAAATTGTCTTGATTTATCAATAAACAATTTAGAAAAGTAAAAATCGTGTGTTTGTATTCAACCCCCCCCCCCCCCCCCCCCCCCTTCTACAAACTTGTATAACCCTTCGGGACCAACACTTACTATCTTTTCTTACTCTGCTTCTGACTTTCAATTGATCTACCTGGGAAAATGAATGAAATACAAACTGCTCAGACTCTAAAATCAGCTTACCGGACACCAGGTTACCGAATGAGCTAACTTACCGGGTACAGCTACTTACCGGGTACCAGACTTTCTAGAACTCTATACTTACCGGATCACACATACTTATCGGTCAAACTACACTTACCGGGTAAACTATACTTACCGGGTAAACTAAACTTACCGAGTACAACTTACCGGATAACATAAACTTATTGGTACTATCCGGGTTCTCTTTCTCTCCCGTTAACCTTCATCACCAAGGAGCTTACCGGGTACGGCGCTGGACGGTTTTCAGAGACAAAAACCTCATTTAAAGCCCCCTAATCAGAACGATACTGTGATAAACGACTTAATAATCATTCTACATCCATTTCTTACTATTCTTTGCTACACAAACACAATTATGGGTGTTTAATCCTTCCTCTATGACATCATTTTTAAATTTCAAGGCAAGAACTCTCAAAACTCATCAATCCATTCAACAATCATACATAGGGTTATAGAATAGGAATTACCTGATGGATTACTTGCAGAAAACGAATCCTAACTCCACTCCTTCTTTCGATTTCAAAGAATGATAATCTCATTCTTCAATTGCACATGAACCCCAAAACTCTTTCTCTGCCTTCTATTTTCTCTTAGCCGCCACCAAGCAAATGAAATGGTTTCCCTAGGGTTTTGTGCCAATCATTTGGGTTCTTATACCCCATCCTTTATTAACAATCTAGTCCCTCAACTATCAGTTTTATTAATTTCTCCACAAGACTTTAAACTCTTCCAAAATTGGTCTCGGTTATTACATAAGGGCATGTTTGTTTTTGACTTAATGGAATTAATGGCATGTATGGCTTATTCGGTCAGCCATATATGGATGTTTGTTTGGAGCTTAATGGTAAATATCATGACTTATTCGCTAAGCTCCAATGACCAAGCTTTATCTACTAAGCCATCTCTTCCCTAAAACACCCTTGCCTTTACCAGTTACCTTTCTCTCGCCTCACAAATAAAATATTTCTCTCCAATGCCATCACCGTCGATCCATGGTTAACCTCTTCTAACAATACCCTTCCAAAGGATTTTCCCAATGATAATGGAAGCAACACTATACTATATGTAAGTTTCGCCTCTGTTGAGTTTCTTCCCTCGAACACCATATTAGGTCAATAGGTCTGATGGATTTGGTTGGTGGGTCTTTGCATCTCCATCAAAAAAAATTGATTGGTGGGTCTCTGCATCTCCATCAAAAAAAAAATTAATGGTATTGTTGTTGTTAGCTTCAATCTTCCTAATCATAGAAATATTTAGAAGTAGTGAAAAATAGGCTAAGTGAAGAAAAGTCTCTTACAGAGGCTCTGCCGAACTTACCGAGAGATCAGGGTCAAGAAGCTACAGAAGCAACAGAAGCGTCCTACAGAACCTCTGTTGGACTTAAAGAAGACCCAAGACTCGGAAACAAAAGAAGACTGCTCTATGAAGGACCAAACCACAGAACCTCTGTGACACTTCACAGAGCCTCTGTGGTCTTCAACAAAGACTTCAAAGATATTGTTAATATCTTGCTACTATTCCAGAACCCGTTCGTCAACTTGCATAGCAACATACCCTGTCCAACGTCGACGTGTCAAACTCTGATTGGATTCAATAGGGCTTAGTACATAATAGACGTCTGTTGCATTAAATACAATACAACACGTCTGACTGTTCACGCCATTCTTGCAACTGTTCACGACATCCGTTCAACTATTCATTCGTACCTTTTGAAAAGTAGCATATGCTTTATGGTCCCCTTTAGAGTAGTATATAAGGAAGACTCATGTTGAGTTCTTCCTTATCACTTAAAAAATTGAACATAAAAAGAACACAAAAGCTTATTCACCTTAGAAAGTCATATCTGTTTTAAAGCTTTTCATACTCACTGTTCTTAAATCTGTTCTTGATATATATATTCAGTAAACTTTGAGATATAATATTTTGTTCACTGTTTATTTATATTTTGTTCTAAATCTATCAAACTTATCTGTTAGTTCTTCAAATACGCTTCTTCATCAAACATTAACTTGAACTAATAGATCTGATAATCTTGTTTAAAGCAAAACGGGAACCAACAATTGGTATCAGAGCAAAGCTTGATTTTCAATATCAAGTGATCCTCGTTTTACAACTTTTATTTGATAGATTACTTTCTTTCTCTTCATCACCATATTTCTGGATATTAGTTGTACCCAGAAAACCTTCCAGATCTTCATACTCATAAATCCTCCATCAGATTATCCTTTCCTCAAAATGACAAATACAATTAACTTTTTCACTGCTGGCTCATTAACCAAACCTCCTACTCTTCTTAGAGATGAGTATCCTCAATGGAAAATAAGAATGGTTCATTTTTTTGAGGGTACTGAAAAAACTCTCAAACAATATCTATACAATCTTCCTCCGGTTCCTATGATAACTATGCCACGTGTACCAGCTACTGCTGAATCTCCTGAAATCCCTGAACATCAAAAACCTAAGCCAAAAGAAGAATGGTCAAATGAAGATAAGGCAGAAGATGAAGTTGCACAGAAAACAAAAAGAATACTGATCATGGCTATCCCCAACGAAATTTTTCAATCCTTAGATGCATGCGAAACAGCGCACGATCTCTGGAAAGAATTAGAAAGACAGTTGGAAGGGGGTGCTAAAACACAGAAGAACCGAAGGGCACAATACATAAACGAGTATCATGCCTTCAGAGCCTCTGCAACAGAATCTCTGCAAACAACATATGATCGGTTCAACTCTCTCATAAACAAATGCAGAAAGTCTGGTATTCATAGAACCACGGAAGAAAATAACGTCATGTTTCTAAAGAGCCTGAACGATGAGTGGCTTCAGCTGTCTATGTCTTTACAAACAAATCAAGATCTAGACTCCTGGACACTCTCTGATCTCTATGGAACACTAGCCGCACAAGAGCCTCAAATAGCTCAAGCTAAAACACTAATCATTGGACCATACGCATTGGTTAGTAAATCTACAGAGGCTACGGACAGACCAAGAAATGAGAGATCTACAGAGGAGAAAAAGAAGGAGAAAAAGAAGATAGTAATGGTTGATAGCGAAGAAGACGAGCTAATAGAAGAAGAAATAACTCTTGCGTCATTAGCTAAATCAATGGCTCTATTGACAAGAGAGTTTAGAAATAACCAAAGGAATTCTGGTAGAAGAGATGATGGAAGAAGAGAAGAATCAAGTGACCGACAGAGGACAGACTACAGAAATGATGACCAACAGAGGTCGAGCGACAGAAGCTACAGAGGAAATGACCGACAGAGATCAAATGACAAGGTAGGCCACACACAAGAATGCTACAAATGTGGTAAGCCTGGTCATTACGCAAACGAATGCCGAACAGAGAAAGGTGGAGACCAACAGAAGTCCGAAGATCAAACTGGAAACACCTCCCAAGGTTGTTTCAATTGCGGCAAGCCAGGTCATTTCGCACAAGAATGCAGAAGTAGACAAAATCGCCCACAGAAGGACTCAGCTTTTTACAAAAAGAAGGATGAGTATTATGCGCAAAAATCCCTAATGGCGAACAAAGGGCATTCTGAGGCAAACAAGGAAGACTTCGAGTCAGACTCTACCTCTGACGATGAATTCCCCACCAATGCCCTGTTCTGTGGCATGGCAGAAGTTGACTCCGGCACTGACAATGAGGTATCCATTTCAAACTCTACCTCAGGTACTAATTCTGTAGATGATGATTTATTTAAACTTAACATTGAACTGAAAGAAATAAATGAAAGCATTCAGAAAAAGCTGACCTTTAATGAGAGAGAAGTAAGGCTTCTCACTCAAGAAAAAGCCAAAATATTTGAAGAAAAAGAAAAAGTCGAAAAATATTGGAGCAAAAATATAGATCCTTTAAAAAGGCAAATTTCTGATTTAACCTATGCTTTAAAAATCAAAACAAAAGAACTTTCAGTTTCAAGAAGTGAAACTACAGACATAAGAGCTCTAAAATAATACTTTCAAAAAGAAAGAGAGGTACTTTGGTAAGATCTTTTAAGAAGAGAAGTTTTACTTAAAAACTATAAATATGCACAGAAGGTATATGAAAAGGTAAACTCTCAAATAGCAAGACGAGGTATAGGGTACAGTGATATTACCTTAGGAGTTGAAAATAAACGACTAAAACCTCTGTCTTCTCTATTTGTTTTGGGAAAAACTAACAAACCAAACTTTCCAAACTTACTCTCTGTAAGTAAAAGGGTTAAAATCTCTGCAGAACCTCACTTGAGGAAACATACAAAGATGATCAATGTGTGGTTTGAAAACACAGATTCATCATCTTCAACCTCTGTCAATAGAGGAATCAAACCAAAGAAATATCTGAAAACACAAGATCAGATTGGTATCTTTAAGTTTGGTAAACCAGAGACTCAAACACAGGTCGCTTTTGTCTGTATGATAAATGTCGAAAAGAAATTATCTGCAAAAGCTCCTGAGTTTAAACCCATCTTTTCAGAAGAAAAACTTCAAAGATCAATTGAAAAGGAAATTTTGAAAGTGTTGAAATCAAATATTTTAGAAAATTTATGTACATCTTCTATAGATCAAAAACTCGCTGAAGAGATCTCATCAGAAACCTCTGCCATCTATGAAAGTTTTTCTACAGAGGAAGAAAGCTCGTACGATACATGCTCAGAAAATCCAGCCTCTGTCGATAGAAATGACTCAACCTCTGCATATGAGGACGATTCATCCTCTGACGACTCATAGACTGATTTCAAATCAGGGATAATTCACTGTGACACAGAGGATGTTAAATTCTCCTCTGAAGTTCTTAACAGAACAATTTCTCCAAAAGAGAAAATCACAGAGATACCTATCTGTCCAGATTTTCTCAAAATGTGTATACAAGTCAAAACCTCTTCAGAGCTTGAAAATCTGAAAAAGGCCTCTGAAAATCCTAAAAGCTTCAAATTTTCAAAACCTTTAAGGAAAACTAAAGAGAATCCCACTTGGCAACAAAAGGGAAAATGGCCTGAAGCTAACAAATATTCTTCCTCTGTGACAGTAAAGAAAGATGTTCACCACAGAAGAGAGTCACAGAAGGCAGGAACAAAACAAGACTTTTGCAAACAACATTCTAGTATACATAGATCTTCTTGTAATAGGAAATCTAATGTAAAGAAAGAGTGTAATGCCTCTGTGGCTCAATTCAATGAATTCAATGAAAAGTTCAAACAAATCACATCTCATATTCAATATTGTCATTGTTTTGATCTTATGTTTAAATTGAATAAACACTTCTCAAGTCCAGATTGCTTTCTCGCCACTGAAATTCGAAAGTCAGAACCAAAAGAGAAACAATCTGATTCTTCTACAAAAGATAAAATGTATTTCAAGAATGCTAAGGCAAACTTGAAAAATTCTACCAATATAGGACCCATGTGGATATGGGTACCTAAATCTCTATGATTGTCTTACAGAAGCAACATGTGCCAATTTGGTATCTTGACTCCGGATGCTCAAGGCACATGACTGGCGACAGAAGATTACTATCCACATACAAAGAAACACACGATGGTGGATTTGTAACTTTTGGAGACAACATGAAGGGACACATCAAAGGCTATGGAGTCATACAGAAAGAAAATGTCTCTGTATACAAAGTTGCATATGTGAATGGCCTCAAACACAACCTACTAAGTGTAAGTCAACTCTGTGATACAGGATTCGATGTGTTATTCAAAAGAACTTTCTGCTCTCTACAAAGTGAAACACAGGAATGGAACTTCTGCGAGCTGAAAGAAGAGGTGATCTATACCTAATGAATTTTACTTCAAAATCCAAGGACAAAGTTTGCCTAGTAGCCTGCAAAAGTGAAGAAGCTTGGTTATGGCACAACAGGTTCTGTCACTTAAACTTTCACACCTTGGATAAACTAGTAAAACTCAATCTAGTTAAAGGTTTGCCAAATGTTAAATTCAATAAGGATCACTTGTGTTCGGCCTGTGAAATGGGAAAACACAGAAGGGCTTCCCACAAAGGCAAAACAGACGTGTCTTGCACTAGGCCTCTGTACATGCTACATGTCGACCACTGCGGTCCCATTGCTATACAGAGCCTAGGTGGCAAGAAATACATACTTGTCCTAATTGATGAGTATTCACGTTTCACATGGGTTGAATTTATTAGAAAGAAATCAGATGTTCCAATTATATTGATAAATCTAATGAAAAGAATCCAAGTTCTTTATGACTGCAGAATACAGAAGTTAAGAAGTGACAATGGCACAGAGTTTAAAAACTGTGTCATTGAATCCTATCTTTCTACAGAAAGAATATCACAGAACTTCTCTGCCGCTCGCACTCCACAACAGAACGGTGTAGTCGAGAGAAAGAATCGAACACTTGTGGAGGCCGCAAGAACTATGCTATCAGCATGCGGATTATCAATGAACTTTTGGGCAGAAGCAATTTCTACTGCATGTTATACACAGAATCGTTCAACCATTGTGAAAAGATATCTCAAGACGCCTTACGAATTGCTTCACAAAAGGCGGCCAAACATCAAGTTTTTCCATGTATTCGGATGCAAATGCTTTGTTTTAAACGACAGAGATTCAAGAGGAAAGTTTGAAGTAAAAGCTTATGAAGGCAAATTCATTGGATACTCTGCCACTTCCAAAGCCTACAGAACATTCCTTACAAAGTCTCGCAAGATTGTAGAAAGCATCAATGTTTCTTTTGATGATTCATTCCAAATGACTTCTGAGCAAATCAGTTCAGAACTCAGAATTAAAGGGAAATCCTCTGACACCTCAAGAACAAAAGAAGATTTGGATCTTCTATTTTTAGAGATGTTCAACAATGACATTGATCCTTCTGTTGGAACCATCAGAGTTTCTGAAGAACCATCCTCTGTCGGACAAAATCCTACAGGTATGACTCTAATAGGTCCAAATAATGTTTCATCTTCTTCTATAAATATTACAGATACAATTGCCGAAGAAGAAAATGCAGAGGATGAAACATCAAGAAAAACGACCACAGAAGCTGCTGAAAAACAAACTCCACAATCCACAGAAGAACCAATTACAGAGGAAATCGAGGACCAAGACTATACGTCATCAGAGGAACAAACTCCACCACCAATCATACCAATCATTCCACAAACGGTAGAATCAACTACCAAGGGACGAAGAACAACAGAGGCTACACAAGAAGAAACACAAGAAGCCTCTGGAGAAAGGTTCGATGACATTGATGATCATCTTCCACGCACAACTCAGTGGACAAAAAGTCATCCTCCAAGCCAAATAATTGGAGAACCTTCTGACCCAATAAAAACAAGATCTGCCACTGCTAATTTTTGTTTCTTTACAAATTTTATTAGTGTGATAGAACCAAAGAAGATTTCTGAAGCTCTAGATGACCCAAACTGGGTAGACGCCATGCAAGACGAACTTCTGCAGTTTGAGCGTAACCGAGTATGTACTTTAGTACCTCTGCCAAGAGGGAAACAGGCCATTGGGACTAAATGGGTCTACAGAAACAAGAAGGATGAAGATGGAGTGGTCATCAGAAACAAAGCAAGATTAGTAGCAAAGGGATATAGACAAGAAGAAGGCATAGACTACGATGAGACTTTTGCCCCTGTCGCACGGCTCGAAGCAATAAGAATATTCTTAGCCTTCGCAGCCCACAAAGGTTTTAAAGTCTATCAGATGGACGTAAAATCAGCTTTTCTCAACGGTGAAATCCAAGAAGAGGTTTACGTAAATCAGCCTCCAGGGTTTGAAAGCTCAAAGTTTCCAAGGCATGTATACTACCTTGAAAAGGCTCTATATGGACTGAAACAGGCTCCAAGAGCATGGTACGAACGACTTTCTACCTTTCTTCTAGTCAATGGCTACAACAGAGGTACAACAGATACAACTTTATTCTATAAACATAAAAATAGTGAGATAATGCTTGTACAAATCTATGTGGATGACATAATTTTTGGGTCTACTAATTCAGAAGAGTGTAAAAGTTTTGAAAAACTCATGCAAAGTGAGTTTGAAATGATTATGATGGGAGAATTAACATTCTTCCTCGGACTTCAAGTCAAACAAACTTCAGAGGGAATTTTTATAAATCAAACCAAATATGTCTCTGACATTCTTTTAAAATATAACCTCTATGATACCTCTGCAATGAAAACTCCAATGGCCACTGGAAATAAGTTATTCTTAGATCCAAATGGTATTTCTGTAGAATGCACTCTCTACAGAGGCATGATTGGATCTCTGTTATACTTAACAGCAAGCAGACCTGACATTATGCATTCCACGTGTCTTTGTGCACGTTATCAAGCTAATCCAAAGAAATCACATTATGATGTTGTAAAGAGAATCTTTAGATACCTGAAAGGGACCAAAAATCTTGGTCTCTGGTATCCACAGAACTCTGGTTTTAGTCTTAAAGCTTATACAGATTCAGACTATGGAGGATGCATGCTTGACAGAAAGAGTACCTCTGGGAGTTGTCAATTCCTAGGTGGTAAACTAGTCAGTTGGACCTCCAAGAAGCAGAATTGTGTCTCCACATCCACTGCAGAAGCTGAATACGTTGCTGCTGCTAGCTGTTGTTCTCAGGTTCTATGGATGAAGACTCAACTAAAAGACTACGACCACATCTTATTCAAAATACCCATCTTCTGTGATTCCAAAAGTGCCATTGCTATCTCTGCCAATCCTGTGCAACACTCAAAAACCAAGCATATCGATATAAGGTACCATTTCTTGAAACATCATGTTGAATATGGTACAATCGAAATGCATTTCGTACCAACAGAATATCAACTCGCTGACTTATTCACCAAAGCACTAGACGAGAAAAGATTCAACTATTTGGTGGGTAAGTTAGGAATGATAAACATGGTGTGACAATCCTCTGTAAGTATAGCTTTATCTTCTGTAAATAAATAAATGTCTAGTATTACTTAAGTTATTGCTTTGATTGATTTATTTATGTATGTAAATAATTCTTGAGAACTCAGAGCTTCTGTGGGTCAATTCAGAACTTCTGATGACCCTTACAGAACCTCTGGTAAACATGACCTATGCTCAAAACAAAACTTATCATTCTTTGATCCAAGATTAGATCAAGGGAGAGCAAAAGGAAATCACTTGATCTAAAGAGGTGATTAGATCAAGGGGGAGCAAAAGGAAATCACTTGATCTAAAGAGGTGATTAGATCAAGGGGGAGAAAAAGGGACCCTGAAATGATCTACAGAGGTAAATCTTTCAAAGGGAAGCCAAAGAAGAATGTCGATAATTCTCCATCGACAGAAGTCAGACAAACTGCCGAGAACAGAAGAACCAAAAGGTATGTCTCTCGCACAAAAGTTTTTTTGAAAACAGTTTTCTAGGACAAGAATTGTCAAATGTGTCCTAAATATACTATGAATAACATTTCAAAAATCAAAAGCTCAAAAAGTTTCACAAAATTCGAATTAGGAGAAATTTAAGGTCATAGAGCTTCTGTTGAGCTCAACAGAGGTTCTGCAAGAAAAATGCTCTGTGATCGCAAATTAACCCTCTATCGATCTTTTGGAATGTTATCTCGGAAACCGAAAACACACACCATGACCTTCTCGAACAAACTGTTTTTTCATAACAGTTTTCTCGGACACAAACTTTCAAATATGTCCGAAAAACATCTCTTAAACCAGATCAAAAATTGGATGATCAGAAAACGTAATAGAACTTTTGTCATGAGATTTTTCCCTCATAGAGCTTCTGCTGGCCCTCACAGAGCTTCTGCAAGTTCCAACAGAGCCACAAAACCTCTGCGAGCAAATTTCTTGACTAAAATTCCTATTTGATCCTCTCCAATATCTTTACAAACATTTTGGTTAAAAGAAGAGCCCACAGAAGTCATGATAACAATGAGATATATGAGAGAAACATCAAGCTTTTCAAGATCACAGAACTTCTGTAAACCGCAGAAGTTCTGTCAATCTGTTACTTGGGCATTTCTGTAGTAATAACGGTTACTTTTAACTGAGAGTGAAACTCATGTGGCTAAGAACAACCCCACACGCCTAGCATTAATGGGCCGCGCACGATGTCCTGTCATCCTCTGACAAGGCCTATGTGTCCCATTTTCATTGGGCGTATATGGAACGTTTTCTGTGGAAAGTTGAACCCGCCGTTCTAACTTGCGTACGGATTCCAAATTTTAATCCAATGCCATATATTTCACTCTTTCGAATTCTACTGTTTTACCCTCCTATAAAAACCAAGCTTACTCTCTCATAAACGTTTTACAAACTCAATCTTCTTCTCCGGCGAAACCCTGCAAAAGCTTGCAAAAATCCTATTCTTCAAATCAAATGGCTTCATCTTCTCGAGCTATATCCTCAGAACAGTCTCCGGCGAACTCACCAGAACATTCACCTGCTCATTCTGAACATTCAGAAAACCCCAACCTTGCCCAAAACATTGAACTAGAAGATTCCGGCGATTCAGCAGACTTTGCTCCGACCACACATCTTCAAAACTTCATAGCAAAGGATCATTTCGAAAAGGTACTACCAATCAAATCCAACAACTGCTATTTTGTCCCCTCACCCACTGCTTTCGAAGAAGCCCATGCCATTCTTCTAAATATACTGGAAAATCATTTCCTCTTTCCTCTACTCTCAAGAACCCCAAAGAAAATTTCAGTTAGATATTTGAACCAGTTTTGGCAAAATTGTCGATTTGATAAAGATGATTCTCTTATCAAAGGGTACATTTCAAAACCTGACAAGTCTGAGCATCTGGAAATCAAGTTCAATAGAACAATGTTCTTACTTGAATTCAACCTACCAACAAGGGGTCTTTTTGGTTTAAAGAAATATGCAGAGCAACCAACAGACGACGAGCTCTGCCGCTTCGTGGAAATGCTTGGGTACAACACACAATTACGGAAGAGAAATGACTTCCGCAGAGGCAGATTACCACCTCTGTGGAACACCTTGTTTTCTATTCTTAACAGATGCCTGACAGGGAAGATAGGAAGTATTGACCAAACCTCGCATCAGATCTTGACCATCATGTATGGTGTTTACTATGATCTCCCACTGGATTACTCGACCATAATGATGCAAGAAATCATCAACACCATCGACGGAAAGAACAACACCAGAAGGATCAAAGAAAACGATCCCAACTTTCTACCACCTCTGCAATTCCAAAGAATATTGGGAGTATTGTTCGAACCTCTGTTACTGATACAGAAATGGCCAATGGAAGGGCCAATTCCCAAACAGTTCCCAATGAATAAGAATACCCCCACTGATCACTTGGATGGCTACTCACACTGCAGACCTCTGTCAAAGAAACTTCTAAAGTATGCCTCGAATAAAACCCTTAAGAAAGATTATATACGCGATCATAGAACTCCTAAACCGAGTTCTAAGACACCCCCGCGTTTAGGTGTCCCCCTGGGAACAATGACTGCAGAACCTCTTTCCACTCAAGAAGAAAAGGATCACAAATTAGCAAAACACATGGCTATTCAACTTAGCTTCATAGCCAAACGTGCAGAACTTCTGGGAAAGAAATCTTCTTCAAAAACCTCTGCATCTACTCCAAAAGCAAAGAAGAGAAAAACTGCAGAAGGAACCTCCACAAGTGCTGCAGAAGATCAACCATCACCTCCTCATGCCACAGAAATTGGCTCCTCTGCTCCTCCCTCTTCTCCAAAACAGAAGAAGAAAAGAAAATAGAAAACCACAGAGGAAGGGGCACCAAAACTCAAGAGAAGGAAAACCAAAAAGAAGCATGGCAAATCACTTGATAAATTGGTTACCATTGCAGAAGAGGAACCTGCAGTAGAAGAAACCGCAGAAGAAAGAACTGCAGAAGAAGGAATGGCAACAGAGGAATATCAATCACCCTATCAATCTCCAGATAGATTTGCTCACCAAGGAGATCTGAACGACTTCCTACAGAACCCTGACATTGCCAACACCCTAAATACAGCAGGGTGGACGGCACAACCTCTCGACCACCACTCCCCAGAAGAACAATATTTCTCCATCTCTGGCATTGACACACATCTGCAAGAAGATGACACAACACCCAAAGATCAACCAGCTAACACACCTGTTATTTTACAGAACCCTTTCATTCAGGGATTGGACGTCCACAGAAGAAGTCCAAACCCAGCTTCAGAAGAAATTGAACAAACAGAAACTGAGTGGAATAGAGGTGCAGTAACAGAGGCTTCTGAGACAAGGATAGAGGTCTCAGAGGTAGATTCAGATGAAGAAGAAGCTGTCCGGATACGAAAAGGTCTCTATCATCCACATGTCATGAGATTATACGGCTCTCATCAAATGTATGACTTCTTACGCACAGAGCAAGGAACTTCAACAGAAGCAAGGGAAGAAGCACCAAGCCGTAGGATAGCTACAGAGGCTGAAACAATAGACAGTGATGTAGTGCTTGGGTGCTTAACAGAGGAAGAAACAAGAAAAGATGCCTGGATTAATAGAGGCACACAACCACAACCAACTCCCAGTGCAACCCACATATCTAACTCCGCAGGTCTAGCTGCAGAAGGAGTTATTGAAAAAGAGCAGCACAGCTCGATCCAAACCCAACCCATCCAGCCAGAAGTCACTCTTTCGACTTCTGCGCCCACAAAAACCGGGGAATCCATTCTTAGGGAGTCTCCTCAAAGAGATTCACCTATTGTTCGTGATCAATCGCCCCAGATCACACTAGAACACCCTACAAAGGAATTCGTTTCCTCTGCCACGCACACAATAGGGCCAAATCTTCTTTCAAAGAGAAGTAGTGAGCACAGAGACGAAGAGACTCTAGACAAGTCTCCTGGTCAACAGAAGGACATTCCAATACCCACCTCTGGAGTGGATTTGGACACTGTTCTTCACAGAACTTCTGTAGAGATCGAAACTCGGGTTTCTTCTCAAGGATCAGAAGGAAATCCTTCCACCCCCATCGTACAAACAAGGGTGAACGAAGGTGTCCCAGGAACAGGGACTCACTCTGGAGACGAATGTGTTCCTCCAGAGGTTACACAAGGAACACAAGTATCAAGGGATGAGTTCCAAACCCTTGTCACCTCTGTGAACCAAACAATGAAAGAGTTGCAAAGCTCTTTCAAATCTTTTACAGAGACAACATCGACGGCTATCCTGAAACTAAACACCAAAATGGACAATCTGTCCACAGAGGTGAAATCTGCAATCTCAGCGATGAAGTCTTCTGCCGAAACTACTGCCAAAGCTACAGCTACTTCTGCCGCTCAAGAATTCGGAACAACTGCAACTTCTGCGTTCAAGGACTCTGTCAAAAACTTCCTTGAACAAATGAATACGCAATCCAACAGAGCAGAGGGCATTACTCCTGCAGATCTACAGAATGCCCTAACACAAGTACAAGCAGAGGCAATATGCAACACGACAATGATGCAGCCAAAAGACTACATGACCAGAGCCCAGCTAACAGAGTTAGGACAGAACGTCATAAACCAGGTCACAGAAGTCATTGTCTCCTTCACAAAAGCAAATGCCAACTTTATCAAGGATTTCAGAAGAAGTGTTGGCATAATGCGTTTTAAAACAGAGGCAGAGCTTGCGACTCTAATCGGCCTCTGTGATGATGTATGTGCGAAGTTGATAGCCGCAGGAGCAGAATTACCAAAGAAAACCAAAGCTTCTTGCAGAGCAGAGGGTAGTTCTGATAAGAGTCAGGATGATTCTGATGATGACCATCCTGGTCCATCAGATAATCCTGAGGGGGAGAATACAAGGGAGAAAGCTACGAGCAGAGGAATACAAGGTCCACCAATCGCAGCATAACCAATCAGTCAAGCCCCTCCAGAACAAACCCAAGATCAACAACAAACTCAACAGACCACAGAGACAACACCCATCTCTGTGGAATCAACTCCTGAAGAAACAAATGTTCCAAAAGCCGATCAGAAAACCAAAGAGGGAATAACAACCCCAGAGGAAATCAATTTGGAAGAAACAGAAGATCCTTCCTCCCCAACCCCAAAATCAACAGAAAAACCCCAAAGCATACCAAGAAGAAAGTCGATTGCCACCAAACCAAAGAGAGCAACGACCTCTGCTTCTGATGTTCTGAGAAAAATGCACGACACAATGACTGAACGAATGACACAGAGAGAAGAAGAAAGGCACAAATTCACATTAGCTTTCAAAATGGCAAGAAGATTCGATGTCCAATCTTCACCAACAGAAATAGAGCTCACAGAAGAAGTCACCAAAGAACCTCCAACAGAGGTTACAGAGCAACTCAAGCCAACAGAACCATCGCCAGAAAAGTCCTCTAAAACACAAGTGTCAAAACCTACAGAGGCAACCCCCATCAAACCAACAGAAGTGCCAACCTCCAAATCTACAGAAGCAACAGCCTCTGCCCCGCCAAAAGGAAAAGACAAGGGCAAAGGAATACTGACAGAAGAGCCTAAGAAGAATAAATCATTGCCAAAGCCTACAGAGAAACTAATGAAGAGTGCATTTGATGCCTTTCAAACTCCAAAGCCTGAAGAAGTTGATTGGGCATATGGATTGAAGCCTCTGTCAGACATTCCTCTAACTAGTAGAGCTGCAGAAGTTGTTCAAGAAATGGAGAGTCTCAGAAGACAAGTACCACAACCTGGTCTAACACATGAAGAGATGGAAGAAGTGGTACACAAATACCTCTATAAACAATCCTTTCAGACCAATCATCTAACAGATCATGTGACAGATCCAAGGATCAGAGAAGAATTTGAGAACATCTTCACAAGGACAAAGCCAAGAACCAAAGCAGATGTCTTCTCAATCCACAAAATCAAAAAGGTAATCTTCTGCAGATTCTCTTTCACAAGAACCTATCCAAGGGTCAGGTACAATCTTTACAGAGTCAGAAGAGAAAACAATTCAGAGACCACCTTCGCTGATGCTGACCTAAGGAATATCAATCCTTATGATCTACCTGACCTTCTGCAATGGACAAAGGACAACTACAACACAGAGCCAAACACCAGAGCCTATCAAGTGTTGAGAAAAGCGATGAGGGAAAAGCTTCTGCTCTACAGCATGATAGATTTCCAGCTGGGAAAGGATCTTGGTCTCAAGCATCTGGATTTACGACCACCAGAGGATCGCTGCCCACCGGATGCCGTACCTAACTCAATCATCACAGAACCACGATTTGGGTTAGTATTTCAAAACCCACAAGGAGAAATTAAAATGTTTGTATGCATGGACTGTCAGAAGTACGCAACTAGTACTCTGAACAAGTTCAGAGCAAGCCTTGTGAAATACAGAGGTACAGAGAAAATGGATAGAGATGCTGCAGATACTTTCATCAGAGAGATTGATGCCACAATCCGCCTAAGAGAACTATGCATCAGTTTCTACAAAGTGATCAGAAGAGTCGGAAGAGACAACAGAAGCTACAACGATTTCAAAGATGCCAAAATCTGATTCTCAGACCTTCAATCTCTGCAAACCAAATCAAAGTATTATCTTTCATTGTACTCAAATGTAAAATGCCTCTGGCATATTTCTAAATGAAAGAACTTTTGAGGTATTGTTTAACCTCTGTCTTATCTAACTTAGCCTAACTAAATTCAAGTTCAATTTTTTTATTTTTCACTACTTAGGGGGAGATTGTTAGCTTCAATCTTCCTAATCATAGAAATATTTAGAAGTAGTGAAAAATAGGCTAAGTGAAGAAAAGCCTCTTACAGAGGCTCTGCCGAACTTACCGAGAGATCAGGGTCAAGAAGCAACAGAAGTGTCCTACAGAACCTCTGTTGGACTTAAAGAAGACCCAAGACTCGGAAACAAAAGAAGACTGCTCTATGAAGGACCAAACCACATAACCTCTGTGACACTTCACAGAGCCTCTGTGGTCTTCAACAAAGACTTCAAAGATATTGTTAATATCTTGCTACTATTCCAGAACCCGTTCATCAACTTGCATAGCAACATACCCTGTCCAACGTCGACGTGTCAAACTCTGATTGGATTCAATAGGGCTTAGTACATAATAGACGTCTGCTGCATTAAATACAATACAGCACGTCTGACTGTTCACGCCATTCTTGCAACTGTTCACGACATCCGTTCAACTATTCATTCGTACCTTTTGAATAGTAGCATATGCTTTATGGTCCCCTTTAGAGTAGTATATAAGGAAGACTCATGTTGAGTTCTTCCTTATCACTTAAAAAATCGAACATAAAAAGAACACAAAAGCTTATTCACCTTAGAAAGTCATATCTGTTTTAAAGCTTTTCATACTCACTGTTCTTAAATCTGTTCTTGATATATATATTCAGTAAACTTTGAGATATAATATTATGTTCACTGTTTATTTATATTTTGTTCTAAATCTATCAAACTTATCTGTTAGTTCTTCAAATACGCTTCCGCATCAAACATTAACTTGAACTAATAGATCTGATAATCTTGTTTAAAGCAAAACGGGAACCAACAGTTGTGATTTCCATTATTTGTTTTTCTTGGTGGGTTTTTGCGTCTCTTATGATTTTTCATTTTTGTTTCCTTCTAAAGTGGTGATTATCTTTGTCGGTTCATTTGTTTTAGGGGTTTCTTCTGAATTCTTCATTTTTGTTTCCTTTGTCTCTTGTTCTTTTTTATTGTAGAGATTTCTTCTTTTTGGAACTTTTTGATATATCTGTTGATCTTCAATCCGTTTGAATATGGCTGTAAAGTGAGTTCAATCTCATGTTTTGGTTTTGTTTTTAGTTTTATTTTGTGTAAATGGTTTGTGAATTTGCTAAGTTGTTAACGTATAATTTTGAGATTTTGATTGAAAATTTTGGTTCAAGAAAAAAATCAATATTGATTTTAATCGAATTGATGTAGGCCAGAAATGATTCAAACAAAAGTACTTATATTAATCAGTGCTTAATAAACAATGAACCTAAAATAGTCATTTCTGACATTCAGATCATTTGTTCAGCACAACAAACAAACAATAAGATATCAGAATCCAGATAGACAGATAAATCCAGACAGATATCTATATCCATACAGGACTTAACGAAAAAACCAACCAAACAGCCCCTAAGTCTTTTCCACTCCTTAAGGTAATGGCCTTCACGTGTTCCTTGGTCACATTCCTAGGGATCTCAGTGTCACTAAGTAGTGTTCCATTTGGTCTGTTTCTCAACTCTATTGCTATATGTCCTATTTGACTCTCCAAGTTCCTTATAGTAGCATTTTGATGATTTATTGTTAAAGTGGATTGGTTTATGAAACTTTTTAGTACTGACTCTAAGGAAGAAGTTGACTCATTAGATTGGTTAGGACCTTTTTGAAAATTAGAATGGTTTTGCTGAAAGTTTCCTTGTTGGTTTTGCATATTTTAACTGTGCAGTAAGAGGAGTATATGGATCTATTTCATGAATTCCTACAGTCTTTCTGGGTACTATTGCTCTAGGATCTGCCCACTAACCATTGTTATTGGAAATCTTTTCAAAAATGTTATAGCCATCATTGTAGGTACTTAGAGTGAAAGCTCATTCTGCTGTAGCATCAAGCATCCCTTTTGCAGTGGTGTCTAAACCATTGTAAAAAGGTCTCAAGATGTATGAAGTAGGGAATGCCATGGTGTGGGCATTTCCTTAATAACTCCTTGTACCTCTCCCAAGCATCAGGAACTGCCTCATTATTCATTTGTTTAAACAGACAAATATCATTTCTAAACTTGGCATTCCTGGTTGGGAGAAAGTATTTTTTTTCAAAAACTTTTCAGCCATTTCATTCCATGTAGTAATAGAATCTGGTGACAAAGAATTGTACCAAGCTTTCGCTCTATCCCTCAAAGACCATGGAAATAACTTCAGCCTTAGGGCTTCACTAGATACTCTATTCAGGTGAAAAGGTTCAGTAAGCTCATTAAAATTCTTAAGGTGCAAATGTGGATCCTCGGCAGGTAGTCCAACAAATTGACCAATTGTTTGTAACATGTGAAACATGATGGGCTTGAACTCAAAATGGCCAGCCTTAATTTCAGGTCTACGTATCCGTGTTGCAACTGGGTGAGCACAGGGGCAACATAGTCCATGATGCCTCCATATCTAGAGTTAGCCAACCTGATTAGGTTAGGTCCTGGTAGGGGTCCAAAGTGAGCAGCCATGTCAGGAGGTGAAAGTTCTGGGAGCAAATCTCTTTGCACCCTCCTTCTCCTTTTGAATGTTCTTTCTACTTCAGGATCCAAATCAAAAACAACCCCGTGAGGTAATCTGGGTATAAAACACTAAAAACATAGATGGTAGAAAAATTAACTTTTAAAGTAACTTAAAGTAACTCCTTTTGGCAAAAATCCCCACCAACGGTGCAAAAAACTTGGTGTTGGATTAGATATACCCCAAAAAGGCTATAGTAACTAGCAAATCATGCAAGTATACATGGCTTACAAGTATCGTCCCAAAGCAAGTAATAATAGTAAGTAATACCAGATATCGTACCGTAGGGATTTTTCAAAGCAAGAAGAGTGACCAAAGTCAACTTTAAAACAAGATTTGAAGAGTATAACGAATCAATACCTTTTGAGAGTTGAGAACCAAATACTGAAATGTAACAACAAGAAATAAAAGATGGTATGGGTGCAAGATCAGGTTGGATTTGGGCTAACAGAGTGCACTGGATATTGCTACAGCATCACAAGGTGTTGTAGCAATAACTCTTACAACACTGTAGTGAACTTGGTGATGCATCAAGAACCTACTAGTACAGATCTTGCCTTTTATTCCATATAGTTTCACAACCCATAAGATTGTAGCAGCTCTCTATAGCCTCTATAACACACTTAACATGGATCTTTGCGTTGTCTTAATTTTAAGTCCAACTCATCTGAATAAATAAACACTTGTTAATTTGACAAAGATGACCAGATGAAACATCCATGCCACTTGTGAATAGTGAAGTAAAATGTTATTTGCCAGCAAGTATCCACTAACACTTGGCTTAATCTACCAACCTTCACTTACACCCACACTAGGGTGTTTAGCCTACCATACTGGAATGTAAATGCTTAGAGATAAATGACATGTATGTAAAGTGCTGAATGAAAGTGACTTAAAGTAAAGTTTGCAAGAAAGTAAAGAAGTGTTGTAAAGGTTGTTGTAGCATTAAACAACAGTAACTGAAAACAGTAAATACCAAAAGATTGCAGTAAAATTAAAACACAAGGACACAAGGCTTATGAGAGGCTTTGTTCCTGGAGAGATTACAAGTAACAAGTGACTAAAGGTGGTAAGTGATTGATTCTACAACTAAACTAAGACAACATATTTATACTAAAGGAAAGGATTCTAACAAGTACAAAAGTAAATTGTCCAATGGATAATAACTAGGAATCAAATGTCTAAGTACAAAAATCATAAGAATCTTGGGTGATAGGAAAAGGGCATCTTCCATCAAAATCTTCTTCCATAAGTACAGTAAGATGCCTCGTCCTCAAAAGTCTTTTCTATGCAAATCTCCTTGATTGAGCCATCCAAGCCAATATCAAAGTTGTAGCAAACCCTGATGCAGCAACATTAAAATCAGCAAAGCATTCACCAAGTATATAGGACATTACCAAATTCTACATCCTAGCTCCAATCTAAATAAAGATGTAAAAAAAGACTAAAAGACTCAATATGTGATTGGAAAAGATGTAAAATGAAGTAAAATAAAGTCCTAAGTAGGTGTTAAAGTGTATACTTTCACACACTTATCACACTTATCACACTTATCAGTGACCCATATTCATTCTCGTTTTCTCGCAAATTGACTACCTTTTTGCTTGAACCTGCCCATATATATATAGAGGGTCATTATTTTGTTAACCTTCCTTTTAGTGTTAACCATGTTAACCAATTTGGACCAATAGGATTTCAGGAATATTCTTTGTTTTAGTAATAGGAATCTGATTTTATTAGGGGTAGTTTATGGTTTTTAGTATTTTAATTAAGTAATATAAATTTACTTTCCTATCATCACGTTAGGATATTTATGGTAGTTATTGTTATTTTAATTATTTAATATATATTTACTTTCATAGTGTCACGTAGGATATTTACGGTAGTTATTGTTATTTTTCTTTAATTATTTAATACCCATATGCACAAATTGGAAATAATGTGCACATATGCACTCTTGCACAATATGAAATAATGTGCACTTATACACAGACTGGAAACATTGTGCACTTTTGCACAAAATGGAAACAATGCATGTGTACTTATGCATAGTATGGAACACTGTGCACGTATGCACAAACTGGAAATAAAGACGGTTTCCTTGAGAGACGTTGTGCACTTATGCACAGTATGGAACATTTTGCCTATATGCACAATCTAGAAATAAAGACGATTACCTTGAGAGACAAAAACGGAATCTTGTTTTTTGGGACTACCATGAGATAAGAAAGGTTTCCTTATCTATGAACTAGTCTTATTTGACAATTGACATATTTAATCCTCTTCATATATGCTTTTCTATTTTCAACCGTGTAATTTAGTTAATTATGGAATAAAATATGTTTTAATCTTAGCACTTGATTTTCAAGATCAATGGTCCTGATTGGTTAACTTGGTTAACACTAAAAGTATGGTTAATAAAAGAAGGGGACCCTATATCTATACTATATATATAAGCATGAAAGGACGGTTATTGTTGAAAATTATGTCGTACCATCTCCATTGCATTATGTACATGTTTTTAATGCCTTCCTCCCATCAGGTGTAACCTCTCTTGCACTTATGTACATGTTTTAAAGCACTCTATCTTGAACCGTCTCCCAAAGCCCCTAAATCATCTCACCACGTCCCGCCCTAATTTCTCTTCCCCTCTCTCACGTCCGCCAGATTTATCTCCTTCTCGATTTCATCCAGAACACCCCAACAACGACAGTCAAACACTCCTCCCATCGATTTCTTTCTAAATCCATCGTATTTTCGCTGTAAAGACAGTCATGATGGCGATTTCATCCATCAAGAACAACCCAACAACGACAAGCAAACACTCGTGTCTCTCGACTTCTTTCTAAATCTATCGTATTGTCGTTGTGAAAATAGTCCCTGGTGGCGATTTCAGGGTTCGAAAGATGTGGGATTTGGCGTTCTGGTATCCCACTTCTTCTTTTTGCTTTACGGACACCATTTTTACGGTTCATGTAATATTCACCCTTCGAACGACCCCCAAACCCTGCATCACTCTAATAGTCTGAATATCTTCCTATGTGTCTTTTCCATTAACGATTTTGTATTCTAATGGTTCATGTAATATTCGTATTAGTTGTCCACCTCTACGATGGCAACTTCCATGAATTTTTGCAAAGACCCTGTTTTGGAGCCACGAAAACAGGCGTTCTCTTGGGTTTCTCTGCATCTCGATTATTGTTTGGAGACCATGTAATGATGAGAAATTAGGTTATCAGGTTCTTGATCTTTGTCTCTTGATTTGTGTCCTGGTATGATCTGCATATTTAATTTTCTCCTGATTCTGATATGGCTCTACCTCGATTTATGTCCTGGTCGATATCGTTGTTTACCTTTTAAGTATGTAATTGAGTTTTATGTGTTTCTGTTGGTCCCGAGAGGGTTATACAAGTTTGTAGAAGGGGGGTTGAATACAAACACACAGATTTTTACTTTCTAAATTGTTTATTGATATAATCAAACAATTTACAACTTGTTGCGGAACAAGATTAAGGATTAACCTAATCTAAACAAGTTAAGAACACTAAGTTTCTTGCACTAGAATTAAGACAGAAGGAGATAAGAATACTACGAATAATATTCTAACACTAAGAGAGAAAGAAGAAGATGGCCGAGCACTTCATTTTTGAAGTAGGGTTCTTCTTATATACTGCATGCATTTAATGCAAAGCAGTATACCTTTACATGTGGCAGCAGCTGATTGGTTGCATGGTTTGACCTTTGTAGACAACCTTAGTAGCCGCATGGTGTACAGTGTAGAATCAGAGTTGGTTGTACGATTCAAGACAGAAGGGATGTCCTTTCTGACATTATC
Source organism: Saussurea involucrata (assembly GCA_033807775.1). Lineage (NCBI taxonomy): Eukaryota > Viridiplantae > Streptophyta > Magnoliopsida > Asterales > Asteraceae > Saussurea > Saussurea involucrata. The sequence goes on from CM066326.1 coordinate 20,535,185, forward strand.
GTACGGAGACGTGCAATGGGGAAAGACAAAAGTAACTTGTAGAGGAAGACTTCATGATCAGCGTTCGTTGAACAGTACTTTATCAGCGAGTGACAAAGTTCAGCGATGGCTGAAGTCTTCTACTTGTAACTTCACGTTGAGTGGACAATTCTTGGCTTCGCTGATATCCGCATCAGTTCATTAGTAGACTTGTCGTTGTTCTTGAGATTGATCTTCGACTTCAGCGTAGAACATAGTTGACGTGAAACTTGTCTTCAGGGATCATAAGTAAACAACCAAACTATCAGCGATCATCAATAAGACTGAACAGGCTCAGAGCTTATAGATGAACAGAGTTCGCTGAATGGTAAAATTAAAGAGCATGAGTTTCCTATCAGCGGTACTGTTAGAGACATAATACTTATCAGCGATAGTGAAACTCTAATACATATTGTCTACTTACAATTTTCACTAAGTGTTTTAAAGGGTCATTATCAAATCACTGAGGGTTTGGATCAACAGTTTCATATCATGATTTCATTCAAGATTATTTTGGGATTAGGATTTGTATTGTGTTAAATATCTATGTATTTTTTAATGAACACAAACTCATTAATAAAAGTTTGACTTTATCGACAATCAAGTATCAAGAAACCAATAAACTCAAATAGCTTACTGATGTTCGTGATGATCTTTCCCAAATTGGCTATTTCGGTATATTTAGGCAGGTATATGATTTTGTTTTACTTCAATGGTGCCATTAAGTTTGTGTATGGTGATTCAAACTTATTGAATGGTTGCATTTTGAGATGAGGCTTGTGAATATTTACTGTTAATATCTCTATTTTTTAGTATGATTAAAAAAATCTCATCGTATTGTTATTTGGTTTCCCTATAATTATCACATTTATGGTGTTTAAATGATTCTGGTGTCACCTCATAGGTTTTGCAGACACTAAGTTTTGCAATCGGATAGAAGTAAACAATGGTTAAGGGCGTTCGATGGATATGGTATATTTAATGTATTTACTACCATCATTAGGTTTAACATTCTACTTTCCCGGTCATGACTAAGCAATGTTGTATTATTGTTATATTTATGCATTATTTTTTCAAACCAAGATGCCCCACTAAAACTTCATTTGCAAATATGGCTTATGTCATGTTTGTGGGTTCCCTGTTTTGCCATCGAAAATTCTAGCTCTGTTTCACCTTTCTCAAGGAAATCAACTTCTCCACGTTCAGCAACACCCATTCCTACAACATGAGGACTTTCTATCTCTAAAAATGTTGTTCATAGTTTAAAGAGAACAAATGATCTCTTGAATCAAGAAGTTAACTTACGTTGCCAGGTAGATCTCAAATTTTTAAAAAGGGTGTGTTTTGTTTTGCTTATAGATTTTGTTCTCTTAAAACTGGTTATGATAGATCGTGTGCGGGTTAACAGCCTCAGACATCAATGTGAAATGCATGAATCAGAGCTTCAAAAATCAAGAAAACGAGCTTAGGAAGCAATGGCATCGACCAGAGGAATCTGCTAAATGTAATGTTACAAATGATGTGATAAAATCTCTAATCTGCTAGATGTAATGGTGCAAATGATGTGATAAAATATCTAAACTGCTAAATGTAATGGTGCAAATGATGTGATAAAATCTCTTACTCCACAGGTAGTTTCTTGTCAAATTATATTGATTATGCTATTTGAGTTAAAAGCTTTCTTGCAAGTTGCAACCTATCTTGAGTGATTTAACGTTTTGAACCGTTGTACATGTGTTTTCATTGCAAACTCGCCGTTATTCTTATGAGTGCCAAAAAGACACTATTGCTCTCGCAAGAGTTGTTGTTTGTTGATGAATTGTAAAGTTGTAAATACCCAAAGATGAACATTGTATTTGACACTTTTTGTCTAGACCGTAGTATATTCTGCATCTTTTTCAAGAATAGTGGGTTTGAAAGTAGAATGGTTCAAACTGTTGATTATAGTTAAGTTATATACCATTGATTATATATTGAGGATTTACCATAAGGTCTTGGAAAACTAACCTGCACATCAAGTTCTGAAATAATTCAGTGTTGGTTCATTATGTATACACCATTGCAACGACAGGCTAGAGACCTGAAGATAATTATGAGGTCATTGAATATGACAAAGGAAATGCTTATGTTAATGTCAATAGAGGTATGTTTCATTGTGGTCTTAATTTCCACGTTTTTTTTCGTAGCGGATGGTCTTATTCCCACCATTAGCCCCTTAGTATCATCATTTGTGATGTTTTCCTTATGGTGTACACATACACCTTTGCCAATTAGATAACTTGCAACAATATTTATTTTGATGTACTTTGGCCTGGAATCTATCATTCAAACAAATGATGTTGCTCTGTTAGGTCATGTTGTGACAATGGTTTGTAGCAGAAAAATACTAGCTCCACTACCTGTGTTATGACAACTGTTTCTAGCATTAGTGACAAGAGAAAACAAACAACAAAATAGTTTCTTTTAAGTGCATGAATTGTTTGTATAGTTACCTTATTACATAAGCCATTAGGATGTTAGAAGACCATGTTTCTAATTGTTTAATACTTGTCGAACATCCAAATTTTGATAATTGATGGTATGCTATTTTTGTCAATAGTCATTTCTAGAATCATCGTCCAAAGACGAGAAAGGAGAAGAAAGGGAGGAGGATAGTTGACATACACACTTGCTTCTTTGAGTTTCAAAAGTTGCAACAACACCACCCGAAGCAGAAGACATGTTACATGATGAAGCCACTTGTGATCTTATTACATGGCTTTGGAGCCTCTTCATTCTATTGGAGTGCAATTGTGAAGCATTTGGCAAAAGTTGCTTGCTGGTTCAAAAATACTTTTATCATTCAGTATATCGGTCTTTGGGGATGACATCAAGGGTTAGATAATCCTTTCAAACATCCTCTATATGGTAGTAGCTAGGATAGAAAGCCACTTACTTTGTATTCTATTGGCAACTTTGAATACTTTCTTGGTCGCTATGAGAAAATATAGTAATTTTGTTATGTTCAAACTTAAATTTTGATTTTCTTAATTAGTAGTTACATTGTTTCTTTATTTTTGGTTTACAAGAAGGTTATACAAACCGCTGCATTGCAGCGGGCATATAACTAGTATATATAGATAGAGGAAGGTTCAAACGAGAACGCTAACTATTTAAGAAAACAAGAAAACAACAAATCATGTGCAAAATCACATGTGATTTTACATTAACTGCAAAAACTGGACACACACGACTTTGGCCGCGACTTAAAGTGGCGGGAAAAGTCGCGTAATCATATATGATTCTGTACGTGAATCATATATGATTTTGTACATAGCGACTGTTTTCTTGTTTTTTTAAATAGTTAGCGTCCTCATATGCACCCACCTCTCTCTCTCTCTCTATATATATATATATATATATATTAAAATTCACATATGAATTTTAAAAACTGTTTCAGTAAATTGACACACCTACAAGTTATAATTAAGATTTGCACGTGAATCTATATTATGATTCACAGGTTCACATAGGAATCTTGAACTGATTAATAATCTCAGTTATAATTTTTTTTTATTCACGTACAAGATATGATTAAGATCACATGTAACCCTAAGTTAGGATTCACATGTTCACATATGAATCTTAAACTCATTAAGAATCTCATTTATAAATTTTAAACTGATTCATGTATAAACTATGATTAAGAGTCACATGTTCACATATGAATCTTAAACTGGATCAAATTTCGATTATAACTTTAAATTGATTCACATACAACTTATGATTTATATTAACATGTGAACCTACGTTAGAATTCACATGTGAACATATGAACTAATGAAAAACATCGATGTTCGTGTTCACATATAAGATTTAAGCAAATGCGATTTAATTCTGAATCAGTTAGGATTCACATGTTCGCATATGTACCAATAACAAAAACATTGATGTTTGTGTTCACATATGAAATTTAGACAAATGAGATTTAATTCGATTTGGAAATATTGATAAAAAAACTCAATGATTACAATATCTGGAAAAAAAATATTATAGACAAAATAGGAGACAAATTAGGGTATTTGGTTATTTTCATAGTTCTCTAAATTAGTAAAAAAAAGACTTGAAAATGGATAATTTAAACCAATGACTAAGATTGTTTCTTCCATTCTTATATTTGGAGGGCTTCTCATTTGAACCAAACATATTATTTATATATATATATAGAGAGAGAGAGGCTCCGTAAAATGCAAACCTTGCATTTGTTGCACACCTTACAAACCACAGTGTGCATATGTAAACAATGTGCATATACATATGCATATCCATACGTGCAAGAATATACATATAATGGACATACATTCATATGGGCTAATGCATATATGCACATTGATTTGTAAGGGGTGCAACAAATATATGGTTTTGTATTTTATTTGTATCCTATATATATATATATATATATAGGGAGATTCATTTGTTAACCTCCCATTTTGTATTAACTTTATTAACTTCATCTTAGCCATTCATTTTCTTGTTAATGGTTGAGATTAAAACCATTTATTAATTAATTAAGAAAATAAATCGTGTAATTAATTCTCCCATTGAACACAAATGAAGAGGGTAATTTTGGAATTTGACACAACCTACTTTTTTCCATTAATTAAGTCGTGTAATTAATGTTCCTATAGTTGAACATATTGTTCCTATGTTCAATCCAATGTTCCTAATTGTTCAATTATATGTTCATATTTGTTCAATTATATGTTCATATTGGTTCAATTATATGCAAACAATAGATTGTTCATATATGAGCAACTATATGTTCATTCATGTTCGATTACTCCGAAATTACATGGTGTTACTTACTAGTTAATTACTATTCCATTTAGAGCATGTAATGTTGATGTCACATCATGTATGATGTGCAAATATTAAGGCTATGCATGAACAAGGATGAAATATAAGCCTAAGTGAACCTATATGAACAATATATATTTGTTATATTTGTTCATGTTCAAATGAACATCTAGGTCTACTATATTTTCAACGTCGTTGAAAACACCTTGATCACTCATGTTCGAGATGCAACAATAGGAATTCAAACACTAATTTGATAGAAAAGACTACAAAATATTTGAGAAATAATAATATAGCTAGAATCAAGGAGATTTTGATTTTTGTAACTCCCTTAATAAATCAATGTAATAAAATAAAAACATGGAATTCCATCCATGCCCCTATTTAATGGTTATATATAAATTTGAAATCACCAACTAAAATGGATTCCTATTGGTTGAATGAAGTTAATAAAGTTAACACAAAATAGGAGGTTAACAAATGAACTCAACCCTATATATATATATATATATATATATATATATATATATATATATATATATAGGGTTGGGTTCACGTAAGACCAATCTGTTTTCGTGAGACCGTGAGACCACAAAATAACACTAAAACATCACAACGATTCATTGTGAAGGTAAGCAAAACAGTGAACCTTCAAAGCAAAAACACTGTGAAGGTTTACCTTCACAATACCTTCACAGTCTTTTACTGTGAAGGTAAGCAAAACAGCGAACCTTCAAAGCAAAAACACTGTGAAGGTTTACCTTCACAATACCTTCACAGTCTTTTACTGTGAAGGTTTAGTGTTATTTTTTTGGTCTCACGGGTCTCACGTAAAATGGCTTGGTCTCACATGATCTCAAGTCTATATATATATATATATATAGAGGGGGCTTCAAATGTGAACAATTTCAAGATGTAAACTTTGTAAACTTTTATAAATGGTAACAACAGTCAAGGGCATTATAGTCAATTGCATAAAATTCCAGCGTAAATCAAATATGGCATGTATATCATTTTGCTGATTTTTAGGAATTTTATTTTGTTAATTCAATATACAATACGTTTTCAAAGAATATCTTCAACTATTCAAAATTATCGTTATCCTTGGAAAAATCTGAATCGAAGCAATGGAAAATCAAGAACAGTTCGATGAATCAGATGAAGAACACAGATATTCAGACTTTTACAGAGATTATATGTTTGACCCAGATGTTTCAGATTATTGCGAGGATGTCGATGAGCATGATAACGACAATAACAAAATTGATGTTTCAGAGGATTGCGAGGATGTCGATGAGCATGATAACGAAAATAACAAAATTGATATATATCAATCATGTGTTGGCAGCAATGAAGAAATTGTAGATATTCGTGATGAAGCAGACAATGTACCGATACAGTTATATCAATCCCCAAATGTTAGTCGGCGTGAAGGTGATGCCCGCTACTTATTGTTCAATGTTAATTTAGATTTCCATGTTTTTGATTGATTGTAAATTCCATGAACAGTAGGTATGAAACTATAGTATTTCACATTATATGGGTCCATTACTGTACAGGAACAGTAGTTATGAAACTAGTGTATTTCACATTATTCGGATCAATTACTAGTAGATATGAAATCATAGCAGGAACTTTATGCTAAGCTTCGTATTTATTAAGAAAACTAAGAAATCAACTATATAAAAAATGTATGAAAAATAGAAAAACAACGTGCTGGTTCTAATTAGTTTAATCAGTATATATGAAACAGAATAATTGCTTTAAATATCTGAAATTTTAACTATATGAAACTTTGTATATGAAATATGTATACCGCAAGATAGTTTTAAATAGTAACAAGCGTTGTTCACAAGATGTGAAACATTAGTATACGCAGTTTGGAGATATGTTTTCCATTGCAATGAAGTACAATCAACGTTATATAACGGGGTCTCATTTTTTTTATTTGTATAATTATTATATAGAAAGTGGTGTTTAGTTGTAAAAATTTACTCAGTTTCATAATTGTTGTGTTATAAAATAGTTGCGTACTTATTATATACTTTAATTATATTGAATTTGTTTTCAGAACAACACGAGACGTTTGTTTCTCCTGGTGGTACCAAATACTGGATACCTAAGGTTAATGAGAAAGTAAGGATTGGAGTGGGATCTTCGTTCCCCGATGTTGAAGCCGCTGATGTTGCGTATCGGAAATACGCAGGAGAAGCTGGATTTGATGTTAGGCAGTCAACTAAGAGGAGAAATAAGGATGGGGACGTGCAGAATCGTTATCTTTTGTGTAGTAAGCAAGGTTTCCCCGATAAAAAGGAGTATCAGTCTCTTCAGGATGTGTCTGGTAATCGTAAGTCGAGGAATTCAAACTACAAGAGGTCTGGATGCAAAGCGTGTATTAAGTTTCGATATTCTAAAGTTGATAACCTATACGTTGTTTACAAGTTTGAGGAAAGTATGTAATATTTTGTTCGTATACCGTAACACAATATGTAAGTTGTTTCATATATCATAACACAATCATCAACATTTTTCATATGTTATAAAACAATATGCTATAATACATGAGTACTAACACCTACATACTACCAAACTATGGTATTACTTAAAAAAATTCATAATTTACTATGAATTACGTCATCACCAATGAAACTTAAAGTAAACATATTTTTATATTCAGAAAAGCTAATTGTTTCATATGTTGTTAAGTAAAAAATACGAAACCCTAGTTTATGGTGTATTGTTTCATACGATTTTGAATACGACCCCCATAATCGATAACCCTGTTTCACTTTACTATTATACAATGCAAACAAAATTTATGTTTCATACCTTCCCCTTCATCGACCTGGTTCATCGCAGCCAATTCCATCTCCAAATCAACCGGATTATCCTTTGTATTAGTGAACTTTGAAAATGTCTTCATTAATCGTATTCTTTCACTTCTTTGTCGCCCTATGAAACAACAAATACAAGTTAAGCGCATCTCCTCTTATAGTATTCGAAAAAATTAGGTTAACAATCTTACGTCTCATTATTTCGCGCCTTTCTTTCTTCAACCTCTGATGAATCCTCGCTCCAGATTCCGTCAAAAATGGAAGAGATTACTTCAATTTTTTTGACCTGTGTTGATATCTTTTGCGTGTTATGCGGGATCACGATGATGGTAGATAGTTTCCTTATTTCTGCAGAAATGGTTAATACCCCATTTGCCCTCAAGTAGTCTGACCGGATTCCCCCAATGCCACCGCTTTTTTTTAATAATTACAAAATTGCCACCTTGTTGATCTTAACCACACAATTATCAAACGTATGGCCCAGATCAGTTTACATTGTTTACACAAAAATAATTGTTCACATATGAAGGAGCCTCTATATATATATTGGCTTCATGAATATATAATTTGGCTTCATGAATATATCATTTGGCATTTTTAACTAATTTTTTTCGGTGGAGCCCTAAAATACCCTTATTTTTGTAAAAAAATTAGTTAAAAATGCCAAATGATATATTCATGAAGCCAAATTATATATTCATGAAGCCAAATTATATATTCATGAAGCCAAAATATATATATAAATATTCATGAAGCCAAATTTACAAAATCATGAAGCTAGGTATGGTTTGTACGGGTTTGTACGAGTTTGTACAAATACACTGGTTTGCAAAAAATACCACCCCTATATATATATATATATATATATATATATGTAAGTGTGTATATATATAGGTATATATAGGCATGGGATTATGTGAGAAGTGATAAATGTGTGATAAATATATGAGAAGTAGAGAAGGGATCTTAACTCTTCATCTGGTCAACATTTGCGGGTTTGACTGTGAAACGCTGGATAATTCATCGCATGTTCTGCAGAAGATAACGTGGTAATTTCATAACTTTTACAAATAAACGATAAACAAGTTCATATGTGAATTCGTGTGACTCACATATGAACTATATGTTCAGATGTGAACCCGTTGATTAGCTCACATGTGAACTATTTAATCAGTTAATTTGTTCGTATGAGAATCAATTATTCATATGTGAATCAGTTAAAATAAAGTTCATATGTGAATTACAAGGGTTCACATATGAACTCATTTGCCGCCTAATCGTAAAAGTTACGAAATCATCTCTCTATTTTAGGAATAACCACGATTTTTGATCAGTCAAAGCCGCAATTCTTGACCAATCAAATCCGATATTGACCGTATGAAATTACTTCTCTATTTTATGATATATATTATATTATATAAATCTATACATATAATAAATAAGTAATTAGCATGCCACGTGTCGTCTTCTGGTGAGCCGACTTCAGTATTTTCCCGCCTAAACATGTATCTGGACGCAGTTTATATTATAAGTTCATTTAGCACACCCACATTCACTCCTCCTTAAATCTCTCCTTAATTCATTTTTTTTAATTTATACGTTACATTTACTACCCTTATAATTAGGTATGTAGTTTACTTTTAATCACTTACTTTTTTATTTTTCATTTTAGACTCTTATCATATAAACATAAATAATGTATATGAACTAAAATGCATTAAAAAACATTTCTATTTTTTACAAATTATACCATTGTAATCGCTTCGTCAATACCTTCGAAATGAGTCCAATATTGAATATTTTTGGATTTAATTATATTATTAAATATCATAAATATATACGAATTAATGTGTCGTGATTAGTATGGGATTTGTTGAAATTAGTATGGGATTTGATACAAATAATCACTAAATTGTCGTGATTTTCTTTTTGCAATTTCATATCAATTTTTACTTCAAAGTCGAACCTTCGACGAATTACAATTCTATCAAATTTCATTCTGTCAACGAAACACCTTTAGAATTATCATAAGATATTTAATTACTTGGAAAAAAAAGATATCACTTATCAATTGACTTTTGGATTATGAGTTCAAACCTTTTTCAAAAATATGAGTTCCAATTGCTGTATGTTTTGCCATGACCATAAATAAAAACCACAGACAGTCATTATCGAAGGTTGGTTTGTTTCTGAGACAACCAGTCTTCACCCATGGTCAGTTGTATGTTGTTTTATCTAGAGTAAAAAGTAAGCAAGGTTTAAAAATATTAATTATAGATGATGAGGGTATAATTAGCAATAGAACAAAGAATGTTGCATATAAAGAAGTATTTGGTAATTTATGTTACGTGGTTCTTATTTTATTAATATTTTAACTATGTACTTTTCCATTATTTCATTTACGTTCTATTATAAATTTTGTTTTATAAATTCTTAATATTTATTCATTTTTTGCAAAACATCCTTTGTGAAAACTGCCTAAAACAAGGACATTTTGTAACCAGTTGCAAAAAAAACAACTCTGAAGAGAAAAAAGCTTGGAAAAGTAACATCGTATTTTCGATAATCATTCATATCTGTAAAATAAGTTTTCTGACATGATTTAATTTTTTTAAATTATCCCGTGTAATACACGATTCGAACCTAGTATGTGATATAATTGTAATCGTATGACTATATATATTCATATAACACTTTTATGATATATATAATATTCATATAATATTTTATTATATATTATACTAAAAATATTATTATATTACATATACTATTTAAAAATTATATAAATTATATGTAATAATATTTCACTTGCAGGTAGGGGTGTACGCGGATTGGGTTGGGCGGTTTTTGACGTTTTTACAACCCAACCCAATTATGACGGTTTGAAAATTCTCAACCCAACACAACCCATTCAAAAGTGTAACCCAACCCTTGCGGGTTAGGGCGGGTTGGGTTGGGTTGGCGGGTTAGCCACAACTTTTCGACTTTTCTCTTTTTTAAATGACATCTCATTATCTTAAGTGATCCTACAAATAGTTTGTCAATTCTATTACTATGATAAGCATAATCTTTTCCACAATTATACTAATATATGTATAATTGTTTTGGGTTGTAAATTATAATGGTCGTAAACTATAATGGTTGTAAATATTATATATATATATATATCATGGTTCTAAATAACTCGTTATGGCGTGTTATGGCGTCAAGGCTTAGGTTCACCGCCACGTTAACCCATATGTCTCCACTCTAAGGGTTGACTTGTTTTGTAACGCGTTATGGCACGTTATGGCGTGTTACGATGCGTTGGCGCATTATTTTGTAAGGTGTAAGATTGTTTTTATTATAAAATAAATGATAATTGTTCAAGGAACGTAAGACTTGTTAGAGCATTAATGTCAATATGTATAGTTCAGGTTCCTTTCTGTAATTATGTGTAACTTCTCTTTGTATAAATAGTCTCTTAGGGTTTCATTATTAGGTTAGACACTTCACTTGTAAACACTCTCTCATTATATTAAAACGGCTGATTCAGCCATCTCGTGTGCCTCTCTATCAATCGACTCTCCAATTCTAACATGGTATCAGAGCTCTAGGTAAGCATCCTCAACCATCTTTCAGATCTGCATTCTCGATTTTATTTTCCTTATTTTGCTGCAGTCGTTTTTGCCTCGAAAATCCATTTTCTGTTGTTTTTTTGATGAAATTCCAAGTATTAAAGTTGTTCGGAATATCATCACGAACCTTCGTACCAAATTTCAGCCTAAACCGATCTGTTTTGAAAACCCGACTCAAGAACATCATACGTTCATATTTGTCGCAACTCACACACTCATAATTGTCGCAACTCACACACTCATCATTGTCGCAACCTTCACTTGCGACTTCACCTCAAATCGCAACCCTTACTTGCGACTTCACCCAAATCGCAACCCTTGCTTGGGATATCAGCCTTAAATTGCAACCCTCACTTGCGACTTCACCCAAATCGCAACCCTTGCTTGCAATATCAGTCTTAAATCGCAACCCTCACTTGCGACTTCACCCCAAATCGCAACCCTTACTTGCGATACCAGTTTTAAAATCGCAACCCTCACTTGCGATTTCACCCCAAATCGCAACCCTTACCTGCGATACCAGTTTTAAATCGCAACCTTCAGTTGCGACTTCACCCCAAATCGCAACCTTCACTTGCGATATCAGTCTCTAATTGCAACCCTCACTTGCGACACTTTCAGTTATCATAACTCAGAAACTCCTCTTTTCGATTTTCAATTCCGGAACACACAGTTTCGGTACCTCACGATCAGTTTCTTACACTCCGGGTTTTCCTTCCAGTCTTCAGCTCCAGTTCTAAATCAGTTTTCTATTACGTCAGATGGCTCTCAATAGCCAGTCTCAATACAGTGACTGCACGTTTTGTCACTCTACTTCTCATCTTCTTCTCAACTGCCCAATTCGAAAATGTCGATGGTGTGGGATCACACAGCCACGACACTATGGGTCTGACTGTCTAAAACATCCAAGGAACTCAGGTAATCAACGACACTCCGGTAATCTAAGGCAACTGCGTACTCAGTCCTTTGCTGCATCAATCACTCCAGACTCCTCGACACCGCCAATTCAGGCACTGCATAACAACAACTCAGCACCTGACCTCATGGCACTCCTGTGCCAGAACTAAGACCAAATAAAGCGACTCATGACAGGTTCTAAGGGTATGCATAACACCAACTCATCACCTATGCATAACACCAACTCTTCACCTGACTCTGTGGCACTCCTGCGACAAAACCAAGACCAAATAGAGCAACTCATGACAGGTTCTATGGGTATGAATTCTCAGTGCAATATCTCAACACCAGGCAATCCTTGGCTATTTGACTCTGGTTGTTGTAACCACATGACACCTAAGGCTGATGGGTTTATCTCAAAGCAAACCTCCAGCATGTACTCATCAGTCCGCACTGCGGATGCCACTCGTTTACCCGTATCTTTCAGTGGAACTGTATCTACCACCAACCTTCAATTACCTGATGTGCTACATATTCCAAACTTATCTCTGAGTCTGATTTCTATCACTCAACTTATGGAATCTGGCCTAATTGTTTTGTTTCATCCTACTGGTTGTGTTGTGCAGGATCCAAAGACCAACCAGATCCTTGGAGTAGGCCGTAAAGTTGGTCGGATGGTTGAAGTGGCCTACCTCCGTCTCCCCTTACAATCCTCAAATCATGTTGCCTCTGTTTCCAGTACCCCTTCCTTTGAATTATGGCATTAACGCCTAGGACATCTATCTCTAGCTAGGATAAAACTGTTAGCTAGTTCAAGACTGTTAGGCAACACCTCTTCTGAAAACGTTTCTTGCTTATCCTGTCAACTTGGCAAACATCATGCCTTACCTTTTCAACTAAATGAATTTAATTCTGCTTCCCCTTTTGACCTCATTCACTCTGATGTTTGAGGAGCTACGCAGGCGTTATGCGAGGCTCCGATGTTGACTTTGCCCGAGGGTATGTAAGATTTGGTGGTGTTTGCTCTCAAGATTTGGAGGCACTATTTGTATGGCGTCAAGTGTATACACTAACCATAAAAGCCTCCAGTACTTGATGACCGGCAAAACCTCAACATGCGTCAGAGGAGGTGGCTTGACGTGGTCAAGGATTATCATGGTGAGATACTTTACCACCCCGGTAAAGCGGATGTTGTTACGGACGCACTTAGTCGACATTTGGATGGTGAGCCACTGCGGGGCTTGTGTCAACGGTTAACAGTGGTTGCACCTCTTCTCGAGTCGATAGGTAGTGCTTAGGAGGTGGCAGTTTTGGAGGAAAATGCCAAACGCGAGGGAGTTTCGGGGGAAATTCCGAATTTTGTCCGTGATAGTCATGGGTCAATTGCTCGGTCTTAATGGTCGGTTGGGTATCTCGGGGTGGGACTCCGGTATTCATGTGTTATGACCTTGACTTTCCAGTAGGCACTAAGAGGATACAGTCTTGGGCACTTACCTGAGAGGTAGCTTCGATGTGCCGGGACTTGAGACGTACCTGAGAGGTAGGCGTTGGGGTGTAACTAGGCTTCGTAGAGCGAGTGTGGAAGATACGACGATGGTGGAAGGTTGGGTATTCCACGCGTGTGGGTACTGTAGGCCGAATAGTATCGGTTAGGGAATGAGGCCCTTTGTAATAAAGAGGATAAATGCGTAGAATTTTTGAGGTAAATAGTATACTTAGGTGTCGACTTTTGGGCTTGAGGCCAAATGCCTTAGTGTAATTGGGGAATTGTAGCTTATTTTAAGGAAATTATGTTGCTGGTAGTAGTAATCCTGAGATGTTTACTTGTGGTGAATGGTTGTGATGGAATGACCTTTGTGGGTGATTGTAAATTTACTGGTTTGATAATTCATGTGAAATAAATTGTGGGAGTCTATTAGAAATCGTGAAAGTTAATCGACAGTTAATGATAGGAATGATCGAATTCGAGTATCCTGTAGGGTATATTGGTGAGCAACTTTAGAATGGTTAGAGCTTGAAATTTGAATCGGGATGTTTGGATTATCTATGGTTGGGAGACAACCGAAGTCGTTTGACTAGGAATGAATCCAGTTGTTGGAGTGTTCCTCCGATCATACTTGTGGTGTACTTGAATGAGTTTTGTGGTAAGAAAAGTATTCGAGAGATTTTTAGGCGGTGTGGGAAATCTTAAATTCCAGTCGGCAGTTAGTGAAGGTCCAGTGGAAACCCCGAAAGGGTTCCGAGTGAACTTGGGAACCTGAGGTTGAGATGTGGGAGACCTATCTATAGCTATTCACGGGCATAGACTTCGAGGACGAAGTCTAATCCAAGTGGGGGAGAGTTGTAAAGCCCGTATCCCGGTATGTAATTTATTAGTCTTAATTATTTTCTTTTAAGTTCGACTTATTGCGGTTTCCGTTAACGGGGTTAGTCGAGTTTGGTCGAATCGTTAAAGTGTCGGAATTTTTGGTTATTTGCGAGAGGGTTGTTAGTCGAGGGACTAATGGTGTCAAGGGCCAAAAACCTTCTTGGATTTCGGCCCATGCAAAAAAAACGCAGCCCTTGTGATGATATTTGTTTTGGTAGCTTGAAGGGTGAGTAAAGCTAAAGAAATCAAAAAAGGAACCCTACGGCTCCACCTTATTTAGGTGGGAAAAGGTGAGTGAAGTTGGTCGGCTTGTGTTGCGGTTGCGGATACTTTCGTTGCTTTAAGGTGAGTTCTCTCACTGTGTAGTTAGGGGTTGTATGCATGTCATAGTAGTTTGTATGTACTACTGTCTTTGTGGTGTGAACTAGTTGTTTGTAGTGCGTAATATTTGATTGGTTTAAATGCTTAGTATAAATGTGTAATACATTACAACTCGGTGGGACCGAGGGCTCGGTGGGACCGAGGAAGTGGAAAGAAACGTTGTGGGAACTCGGTGTGACGAGTGTGTTACATTACAACTCGGTGGGACCGAGGGCTCGGTGGGACCGAGGAAGTGGAAAGAAACGTTGTGGGAACTCGGTGTGACGAGTGTGTTACATTACAACTCGGTGGGACCGAGGGCTCGGTGGGACCGAGGTGTTGGATACATAATTACTTGTAGATGTTTACTCGTTTTATGTAACTGTGGTGTTGTTGCTTATGTGCGGATAGGGGTGATGTGTATATAATTCCTATCTGCGCATGTGATGGAATTCACTAAGCTTCGTGCTTACCCCTTCCCAATATCTTATGATTTCAGGTGCGAGTAGCAGTCGGGCATGACGGTACACACGGGCGCAAGGCGAAGATTGTTTAAATTGATTTTTAGTAAATGGGGATTTAATTATATAACTTTCCGCTGCTTAAACTTTGTTGACGGTTTTAAATAACGACGTTTATTCTTATTGTAATGGGATTTGTTAACTTTTGGTTTGATTATAATGAAATGTATTACTTTTAAAAATTTTAAATTCCTTGTAATTTTTGGGACGTTACAAAAAGTGTATACGATTTTCGTGTATGAATCCCTCGAAATGAAAAGACGTCTTTTAGGCTCAAAACTCGCTATTGGGTGGTCTCCCCTAATGTCCCTAGTCATGTCCTTTCCCGGTTCTTCCCTAGCGGTCACGTCACTATCACAAGATTCTTCCTACAATGGTTGGTCTCAATCATTCAAAACAAAAAATTTAGCTAAGGTGATCTAGGTACTCAGAAGTGCAGTAAATCTACGTGCATAACGTGGGCCCGATTGGGCAACCCCAAACCTTACCCACACATTGTCCCCAATGTGCAAGTGTCGGCGTAGGCGATACTAAGACAAGTATCGTTGTGCGGTTATTACAGGTATTAGACAGGCGAGACATAACTTTTAAGCACAACATCAAAGAGCTTTCTCATTAAAAAATGGCCACCCCAAACCTAGGTCGTGGCCTAGGTTTGTCAAACAAAAGCCAACCCCAAACCTCGGTGAAACCGAGGTTTGCACAGGGATAAAAGTGAGTGTGTAGATGTTGAAAAGATGAGGCACCCCAAACCTAAGTGAAACTTAGGTTTGTTGCATCTCGTTAATTAATAAGAAACCAAACATCTTACACCACTCGTTACACACAAAGTTGAGAACATACCTGTTTGCCCGGACGGAGGAGATTATCTTGAAAGATTTGAGCGCCAATCAGGGGAGATGGAGAGCGAGAAAGCAAACACACAAGAAATAAAGCAAAAGACGAAAGAAAAACAGAAAAACGAGACACCCAAAGCAAGAAAACGAACACGGAACAAAAACAGGAGGACCCGCGCGGTTTGGCGCGCGGGTTGTAAGTCGCGCAAGAAGTCGCGTAACCCCCTGTTTCGAAAACCAAACAGAGGACCCCGCGGTTTGGCACGTGGTTTGTAGGCCGCGACACAAACCGCGTAAGTCCCTGTTTCAGCTATTTTTTGATTTTTTGATTTTTCGTTTTTTTCATTTTTATGGTTTTTCGTGAATAAGAACACACTCAAAAATTGGAAATTAAAAAGAAAAACAAACCTCGGTGGGTTGCCTCCCACCCAGCGCCGTAGTTAAAGTCGTGGCACGACTAATGTAGATCTCAGCTTGTCTCGGTATCCGCGGAATCGAATCGCCCACACTTGCGGTTCTTCGCGGATTTTTCCTCATCTGGCTCTCCTTGGCCATCCCCGTCTATACGCCTTCCATGCTCGAACATCTTGAAAACCTACTTCTCGTCACCAACTCTTAAGGTCATCTCTCCTTCCTCCACATCTATCAACGCTCTACTTGTGGCTAGGAATGATCTCCCCAGAATGAGCGGGACCTCTACATCTTCATCCACGTCCAGCACCACAAAGTCCACCGGGAAATAAAAATTTCCAACCTTGATGAGCACATCTTCTATCACTCCGTACGGGTATACGATCGATCTATCCGTGAGCTTGAGCGTCATGAACGTCGGCTGCACTTCTCCTAATCCCAGTTACCTGAAAACAGATAAAGGCATTAAATTAATACTAGCTCCTAAATCACATAATACCTTCTCAAAAGAAAACTTCCCAATTTGAATAGGGATTGAAAAACTCCCTGGATCTTTGAGCTTCGGGGGAAGCTTGTTCTGAATAATTGCGCTGCACTCCTCAGTAAGTGCAACGGTGGACTGGTGATCGATCGCCCTCTTCTTGGATAGAATCTCCTTCATGGACTTCATGTATGAGGGCATTTGTGCCAACGCATCTGCAAAAGGGATGTTAATATGCAATTTCTTAAAAACTTCAATAAATTTAGAAAAGTTAAGATCCTCCCTTTGGGCTTTAAGCCTATTCGGATATGGCACTATCGGGACTACCGGCTTGACCGGTGTTTGCTTTGCCGTGGTGGACTGCTCTTTCTTCTTCTCTTCACTCTTTGAGCTCTCTTCAATCACCACCTCTTCATCAGCCTCCAACTCATCCACATCTACAATCTCAACCTCTTTCTCTTTAGGGTCGGCTTTCTTCGATGACGGCTCTCTTGTAAGATCTCCATTCAGCTCCTTGCCACTTCTCAGATAATTGGCATTACACTCCTCCCTTGGTTTCTTTTCAGTCATGCTCGGGAATGTGCCGGGGGCTCGGTTTTGTAGGGCTTCCGAAATCTGCCCTACTTGCCTTTCGAGGATCTTAATGGAGGCGGTGTTTTGATCGGTAGCCGCTTTGGCCGTGTTGACCGCGCTCGCTAACTCCCCAACCGTGTTGTTCATCTTTGCCATGAACTTCATCATCATATCTTCCAGTCCCGGCTTCTTCTCCCCGGATGGTCCTTCGTTCCTTTGGTTGAAACCTGGAGGATGGTACACATTGTTAGCATTAGGATAATTAGCAAGGTTAGAGGAATTACCTTGCTGTTGACCGGGTTGACTCCACAAAAAATTGGGGTGTTTCTTCCACCCTTCGTTATATGTATTGGAGAACGGGTCGTTCCTCGGTTGATTGTTCCGGTTTTGCAGAAATTGCACTTGTTCAGGTGCTTCCGGATTACCTCCCTTCAAGTGGTTCGTGATAAACGCTAGTTGAGCTTTCAGTTCCTTCAGCTCATCATTTTCTTGAACACTAGCGACCCTTCTTACAGCTGATCTTGGAGTGGAAAAACTGTGCTCGGCCAGATTCTCGATCAGCTCGCATGCTTCTTCATAGGATTTATCCATTAGTGCTCCACCCGATGCGGCAGTGATATCGTTTTTGAACTGCGAGTGGAGTCCACTAAAGAAAGTTTGGATGATTACCCATCCGTGCAACCCGTGATGTGGACACTTCTTCAACATGTCTTTATATCGTTCCCATGCCTCATATAGGGTCTCTTGGTCCCATTGCGCGAAGTGTGTAATCTCGGCCATTAACTGCGCGGTTCTTCCCGGTGGAAAGAATTTATAGAGGAATGCGGCCCTCAGGTCTGCCCATGTAGTGATCTAATCCACTGGCAAACCTTCTACCCAAATTTCAGCTCTACCCTTGAGTGAGAAGCTGAACAGTCTTAGCTTGATGGCATTTTCCTCCATCCCATTGATCTTGAACGTATTACAAATCCGTTCAAATGCGCGAAGGTGGGCATGGGGATCTTCAGTAGGTGCTCCCCCGAACTGATTCTGTTGTACCATGACAATGGTGCTCGGCTTAATCTCGAAGTAGTTTGCTGCAATAGCGGGCGGTTGGATGCCTATCCGTGCAGTTGCCACGTTCGGATTGGCAAATGACCGCATCGGAACTCTCACCGGAGGAGGTGGAGGTGGGTCATTGCGAGGAGGTCTCTCGTCACCCATCTTCAGATGTCTATTAACTTTTGATTCTTTTCGTAGTAGGTGGACGGTTTTTTCGATCTCCGGATCAAGTTGTTCGATTTCCTTCCCTCGGGTCTTCCTTGGCATAAACCAATTAGTACCTGAAAAGAAAGTAAGTAAGATTAGTGATCCAAAAATTGAAAGTGAAGGAATATAAAGCAATAAAAAATGTTCAATCTAATACTGCTTATAGCTGGTAGTGCTATCAGTTGCAACTAGTTCCCCGGCAACGGCGCCAAAAACTTGATAGGCGGGTATCACCCCCCCTAAATCTCACCGCAAGTGTACGGGTCGAAGTCAAGTAATAGTACTAGAAAGTACGAGTATTGAATCACGGGGAACTAGGAACTAAGTATCACAATTACTATAAGCTCTATTAACTGAACTATCGAAATTGAATTGGTTGGTGTTAAACTAATTAATTGCAAGAAATAATAAATCAAACACCAGACAGTAAACAGCTTTGGAAACTTCTGATAGAGAAAACAGTTGAGGGTTGGAAATCCTTAGGTTTTCACATACGAAAATCAGACTTAAAACAATTACCAGTTAATCCCCTTAATGAATACCCAATCTCTAAAATCACCGTTGTTCTCTTTCGAGTAACATCGGGTTTTATTTTGAAAAGGATAAGTTTTATCTTTCGATCTCAACCTATGGATTTCAAAACACATTAAGTGCAAGATTCATATTTGAACGGATAGATTTAATCTCTCGATCTCAACCTAACTGGTTCACTTAGGACTAAAGCGTATTCGGTATATCTCTATCACCAAATTCTCGCCTTAGACATGCAATTCCTAGTTCTATCTAACAGTTAATTCTCTCGAACTCAACTGAAAGCAACAAAACAGTTGAAAGCTAGCTAAACTCTCAAAAGCATTAAGAACCAAATTACATGCATTCATTAAATAGGAAAACTGATAAACGTTCAAGTCATCTGTTCATATGCTTACAAACCAAATTCATTCCAACCCCCAACATGAACAGATTAGTTCATGTCGGTGGTGGATTCAAACACAAGAGAAAGAAAGACGAAAGTGTATGTAAACATAATGAATGTGATCGTGGTGAATGTGAAAGATGTAGTGATGAACTCCCTTCTCCCGGCTCTAATCCGCTTCGCGTCGTGAATTGCTCCTTGATTGATCCTCTATCGTGGCTCCGAAAGCTCCGAAAAGTCTCTGAAAATCGCCCCTGGACTGCCCACCGTCGTCGTGTGTGAGTTGCGTAGAATCTCTCCCAAAATCGCCCCTTCAGCTGCCGTAGTCGTCGTGTGTGAGTTCCGTCTCGAATAATGACCTAAAATCCGAAATTAATGGCTGAAATTCGACAAACAGAGGGATACGCGACTTCTGGCGCGACTTGCAAGTCGCGCAGAAGGTCACGCGCTTTTCTGAAGCTGCATGGGTCGGTTTCTGGTTCGCGGTTCGGGTCTTGGGCATGGATCTCGGGCTTCTGTTGGCTTCGTTTTGGGTCTTTTTGGGCTCTTTTTCGCTTCTTTTCTTGAAGATTGCCGTCTTTTAAATTACCTGTACATTCCACTAGATAAACCATTAAATCTACGCCTTTTTGCTAGAATACAAACCAATCTCATTGGTTTGAGAACTGAAAATAACGCCAAAAAGTGGCGTTATCAGTCTCCCCTGCATATGACCTCCTAAAAGTATGGGGTTGTGCCTGCTTTGTTCAGTTGCAACCTCATGAACACACCAAACTTGAACCTCGTTCTCGATTATGCTGCTTTCTTGGCTATGGTATTGAACACAAAGGTTATCGTTGTTGGGATCCAGTCTCTAAGAGACTACGTATATCCCGTCATGTCACATTCTGGGAACATCTTCCCTTCTCAACAGTGTCCAAATTTCAAGACATACCCAATCCTTCCACTTCCTTCTTCACTGATAACTCTATCTCTTTGGACTCCCTCCAATTAGATTCCATGCTGACCTCACCATCTGTCCCACCTCCTTCCAACTCACCTCCATCTGAGTCTTATTTTGTACCATCTGTTCCACCTCCTTCCGCTTCTTCTCAGCCGGAACCTTTATCTGTTCCATCTGAACCTTCACCTGACCCATCTGTGCCATCTGATCACGATCAATCATCTGCACCGACTCCAAGTACTACTTCTGAGCCATCTGCTGAGTCTATGGATCCTAGCTCCTCTCAACCACAAGATAAAGCACGACGCTCCGCTCGGGTAAGACAAGTTCCTTCTCACCTTCGTGATTATCATTGTTATGCCACTTTACTGTCCACCCATGAACCAACTTCCTTCAAGGAAGCCGAGTCTAACCCTGTTTGGAAGCAAGCTATGATAGAGGAACTTCAGGCACTTGACAAAGCCAATACATGGGAGTTTGTTCCTCTCCCACCGGGAAAGTCACCCATTGGTTGAAAATGGGTCTTCAAAATCAAAACCAAGTCTAATGGATCCATTGATCGATACAAAGCACGCCTTGTGGCAAAAGGCTTCAATCAAGAATATGGCATTGACTACGAGGAAACGTTTGCTCCTGTGGCTCGTGTCACATCAGTTTGTAGCCTTCTCGCCATAGTTGCCACCAAGAAGTGGCCACTCTATCAGATGGATGTCAAGAATGCCTTTCTGAATGGCGATCTCGAAGAGGAAGTCTACATGAGACTCCCTCCAGGTATGACCTCCCGTAAGGGACATGTATGTCGACTTTGAAAAGCCCTCTATGGCCTCAAACAAGCTCCTCGTGCTTGGTTCGAAAAGTTTAGCAACACTGTCATCTCATTGGGCTTTTCTCCAAGTAACTATGATTCTGGCCTGTTTACTCGGACTACTGCTGCAGGTACTATCTTACTTCTGTTGTATGTTGATGACATGATCATCACCGGCAGTGACACTATAGGTATCAATCATCTCAAACAATCTCTCAGCTCATGTTTTGAGATGAAATACCTTGGCAAACTACACTACTTTCTTGGACTTGAAGTTCTATTAGACTCCTCCGGCATCTATCTCTGTCAAGCCAAGTATATTTCAGATCTGTTGTCCAAAACTGGGATCACGGACAACAAAGTTGCATCTACACCCATTGAGCAAAATCTGCACCTTGCTCCGAATGCCGGAACCCCGCTGAAAGACCCCACACGGTACCGTCAACTAGTTGGATCTCTGGTCTACCTGACTGTTACTAGACCAGATCTTGCCTATGCAGTTCATATAGTTAGCCAATTCATGGCTGCCCCGTGCTCAGACCACTATGCCGTTGTTCTTCGTATACTTCGGTACCTCAAAGGGACAATGTTCCTTGGACTTCACTTCTCATCCACTTCATCCTTACAGCTTCGTGCCTTCTCAGATGCTGACTAGGATGGTGACATAACCGATCGTCGTTCAACTACCGGCTATTGTTTCTTTCTTGGGGACTCTCTTATCTCCTGGAGCAGCAAGAAACAATCACTGACAGCTCGCTCCAACACTGAAGCGGAATATAGAGCCTTAGCTAACACTACTCAGGAACTTGTATGGCTACGCTGGCTACTATATGATATGGGCGCTCATCAATTTTCCCCAACACCATTATGGGGTGATAACACTAGTGCTATTCAGATTTCTCACAATGATGTCCTTCATGAGCGTACAAAGCACATCGAGATTGACTGTCATTTCACTCGTCAACATGTTCTTCGCAAGACGGTTAAACTTTTTTCAATCTCCACCATTGATCAGGTTGCAGATATCTTCACCAAAGCTCATCTTCAAGGGCGTTTTTGGGCTCTTGTTTCCAAACTCAATTTGTCTCATTCTTCCTCTACTTGAGTTTGAGGGGGGATGTTAGAGTATTAATGTCAATATGTATAG
The DNA here is from genome assembly GCA_033807775.1 of Saussurea involucrata. NCBI lineage: Eukaryota > Viridiplantae > Streptophyta > Magnoliopsida > Asterales > Asteraceae > Saussurea > Saussurea involucrata. The sequence goes on from CM066326.1 coordinate 20,557,996, forward strand.
TTCAGGGTCCTTTCTGTAATTATGTGTAACTTCTCTTTGTATAAATAGTCTCTTAGGGTTTCATTATTAGGTTAGACACTTCACTTGTAAACACTCTCTCATTATATGAAAATGGCCGATTCAGCCATCTCGTGTGTCTCTCTATCAATCGACTCTCCAATTCTAACAAGACTTAAATACTCATAATAAGGAAACCTAAAAACTAAATACTCTAAACTGTAAATACTTACTCTCATTCTCGTACACGAAGAGTCGAACACAAACAATGAGAATTAAAGATAGTTGTAAGTAGAGATTCAAGATATTTACTCCCGATTGTTCACTCTTATATCATTTTCTGTATGCTCCATATATTTGCTATCAATGTCTTTTTATTTATTGATTTATCAGTTTACATGAATTTATCTTGTTCTACGGTATTATTTAATATATAATACACAATGTGTATATATATATGTGTGTGTGTGTGTGTATGTCGTCGTAACTCGTAAGGCTTGAGGTTTGACCTCGCCGCCACGTCTCGCGTCATTTAGAACATTGATATATATATATATATATATATATATATATATATATATATATATATATATGTAAAATTTATCGAAATAATATAATGTAGCGTCGGGTTGGCGGGTTGGGTTGGGTTGAGTTATTCTAACCCAATTTCAACCCTCCTAATTAACGGGTTGGCGGTTTGGCGGGTTGGCGGTTTGGCGGGTTGGCGGGTTGGGTTTAATTGGGTTGTTAGCGGGTTGGGTTAGGCGGGTCTCACGGAAATGGCTTGGTCTCACATGATCTCAAGTCTATTTATATATATAAGTGTATATATATAGGAATATATAGGCATGGGATTATGTGAGAAGTGATAAATGTGTGATAAATATATGAGAAGTAGAGAAGGGATCTTAACTCTTCATCTGGTCAACATTTGCGGGTTTGACTGTGAAACACTGGATAATTCATCGCATGTCCTGCAGAAGATAACGTGGTAATTTCATAACTTTTACAAATAAACGGTAAACAAGTTCATATGTGAATTCGTGTGACTCACATATGAACTATATGTTCAGATGTGAACCCGTTGATTAGCTCACATGTGAACTATTTAATCAGTTAATTAGTTCGTATGAGAATCAATTAGTTCATATGTGAATCAGTTAAAATAAAGTTCATATGTGAATTACACGGGTTCACATATGAACTCATTTGCCGCCTAATCGTAAAAGTTACGAAATCATCTCTCTATTTTAGGAATAACCACGATTTTTGATCAGTCAAAGCCGCAATTCTTGACCAATCAAATCTGATATTGACCGTATGAAATTACTTATCTATTTGTAATATATTTAGCACTTCTTATTTGAAGATATCACTATATGTTCATATAATATTTTTATGATATATATTATATTATATAAATCTATACATATAATAAATAAGTAACTAGCATGCCACGTGTCGTCTTCTGGTGAGCCGACTTCAGTATTTTCCCGCATAAACATGTATCTGAACGCAGTTTATATTATAAGTTCATTTAGCACACCCACATTCACTCCTCCTTAAATCTCTCCTTAATTCAATTTTTTTAATTTATACGTTACATTTACTACCCTTATAATTAGGTATGTAGTTTACTTTTAATCACTTACTTTTTTATTTTTCATTTTATACTCTTATCATATAAACATAAATAATGTATATGAACTAAAATGCATTAAAAAACATTTCTATTTTTTACAAATTATACCATTGTAATCGCTTCGTCAATACCTTCGAAATGAGTCCAATATTGAATATTTTTGGATTTAATTATATTATTAAATATAATAAATATATACGAATTAATGTGTCGTGATTAGTATGGGATTTGTTGAAATTCGTATGGGATTTGATACAAATAATCACTAAATTGTCGTGATTTTCTTTTTGCAATTTCATATCAATTTTTACTTCAAAGTCGAACCTTCGACGAATTACAATTCTATCAAATTTCATTCTGTCAACGAAACACCTTTAGAATTATCATAAGAGATTTATTTACTTGGAAAAAAAGATATTACTTATCAATTGACTTTTGGATTATGAGTTCGAACCTTTTTCAAAAATATGAGTTCCAATTGCTGTATGTTTTGCCATGACCATAAATAAAAACCACAGACAGTCATTATCGAAGGTTGGTTTGTTTCTGAGACAACCAATCTTCACGCATGGTCAGTTGTATGTTGTTTTATCTAGAGTAAAAGGTAAGCAAGGTTTAAAAATATTAATTATAGATGATGAGGGTATAATTAGCAATAGAACAAAGAATGTTGCATATAAAGAAGTATTTGGTAATTTATGATACGTGGTTCTTATTTTATTAATATTTTAACGATGTACTTTTCCATTATTTCATTTACGTTCTATTATAAATTTTGTTTTATAAATTCTTAATATTTATTCATTTTTTTTATTCATTTTTTGCAAAACATCCTTTGTGAAAACTGCCTAAAACAAGAACATTTTGTAACCAGTTGCAAAAAAAACAACTCTGAAGAGAAAAAACTTGGAAAAGTAGCATCATATTTTCGATGATCATTCATATCTGTAAGATAAGTTTTCTGACATGATTTAGTTTTTTTAAATTACCCCGTGTAATACACAATTCGAACCTAGTATGTAATATAATTGTAATCATATGACTATATATATTCATATAACACTTTTATGATATATATATAATATTCATATAATATTTTATTATATATTATTATATATTATACTAAAAATATTATTATATTACATATACTATTTAAAAATTATATAAATTATATGTAATAATATTTCACTTGCAGGCCGTGAGTCATGGCCCACTCTCCACTATATAAAGAATTCTCCTAGTCCAGGCCGTTACAAAATCCGATTCGCTCTCTTTCTATTACTACTCCCACCTTCTTCTCCTTGTTGAATCGGAAGGAAGAAAAATGGGCCAAATCGCTAATCACATTCCTTTCTTCGAATTGTCTAACAAAACCAACATCCCTTCTGTAGGTCTTGGCACCTGGCAAGCCGATCCTGGTCTTGTTGGCAACGCTGTTGCTGCTGCTATCAAGGTTCATTTCCATGTTTTACCTGTTTTTTCATTTCTGTTGATCGATGTATACGAAGATAATCCATGAGCTCTATTTTGTGTTTTTTGGTTCCAATATGTGTTTATAGGTCTTTTACGTTATCGCATCCTTAACAGATTCTCCATTTTGGAGAAAACTGAGATTGTGCAGATTTTGGGCTAAGTTTTAATTTTGCTTCTTCAGATTCTTCAAATGGCGAAGTTGTTGGAGTTTAATGTAATTTCTTTTTGGAAATTTTGATTTTAGTGTAATTTTGGAGAATGTGTTGGAGACTCTCCAAATGAATCCGGGTTTTAAAGGGTTTCGACCTTGAATCATTTTCGAACCTAGTTCTTGTATCAACATCTTAAGGCCATGCCTCTGTTTGGTCTGATTTGGGTTTAAAGCAATATATAAATTGTTTTATGTTAATTTCTACTCATTATTATTTGATATGCATTTTCATTTTACTTGTAACCATGGTTTTTTCGTTTTATGAAGTTTAGTTTTTTTTGTGTGTGCCATAAATATTGTTAAGAGTGTATGTGTGCATCAAGTAGCTATGTTGTTAAATGTTCATGTGATTCACTTGGTTAATCTAGAATGATCATTCTATGGTGTAACTTATGTGATTCATAGTATGATCATGGATATATTATATGGTCATACATTATACCATTGGAGTACACAAGATGCATTCTCTATTTTATAACTTCCGGTTATATTTTCTTATAAATCATGGTTCTTATGCATGTAGATGGGGTATCGACATATTGATTGTGCTCAAATTTATGGTAATGAGAAAGAGGTACGCGAATACTCGCCTTTGTTCATAGGAATTTCTAGCTATTTGGTTGCTAATTGTGCAAAATGTTTTAGTGGTGATTGTTACTTATGTATCTTCATTTATAAGTTTATCAATCCGGTTTCAAATTGCGAGGTATTTAGGTGTATAACTTCAAATGAGATTTTAATTAAGGGACCGTTTACCAAGTGCTTAACGGGTTAGTTAACTTGGTGGGAGAGCATATCAAGGACGGAAAGAATAAATGCTTCATATGTGAATAAGTGATAAACCTGAAAAAATACATTTGCAGAAGCATATGTGAACCCACGTTACGTTTTTACTAATTAAATACCTATGAAGATGCATATGTGAACCATCGTTTCCTTTTACCATTGATTCACATGTGAATCGTGGATTCTTAGGTTAATCTTTTTTTCTTTCTTATTTGAACCTCCCTGTGTTTAACAATCCATAATATATCATTTTGCACAATTGCATACTTTATAACTTCTTCTACATGGTATTGGAGCTATGAATTTATATATTGGTTTTGTAGCTTAACTTTGTTTCTATGTCATATTTGTATAATTGTATTTTTGCCAAAATCACTCAATAAATGAATAGAAGAAGGGAGTTTAGGTTCAATGGTTACGGTTTGATGAGGCCCTAATCTTGATTTATCATTTGCCCCAATTCGTGCCACTGAAATGTATTGAATTCGTATTTAGGAGTGTGTAGGTGTTTTGTTGAGTTTGTATTTTATGAGTAAAAGGAGCAATTTCGATCTATTTATGTAAAAAGAGTCCATTTAGTGTATATTTTAGCGATATCAGGCCTAACAGCTAAATGGAAAAAAATAGTTGAAAAACGAAATGGTGTAAATTGTTTTTCTAGTAACAGTGTTTGTTATATATAATATATTAATCATGTATTAAATTAAAGAAGGGCATTGCTAATAACACCCTTTTATAAGACCATCCGCATCCATCCCATTCTAACCCACACTTTTTCACTGCCACATCAGCACCACATCATTTTTTCCTTCCAACCCATTCTAACCCACAAACCCCCACATCCATCCCACACCACCATCCCATTTTATTTATTTTTATTTAATCTAAAATACAATAAAATAACAAAAAATAAAGGAAAAAGAGTGTTGGGCCCCACATCCATCCCAACCCAGCTCGGGTTCCCCAACCCGGGAGGACCCCATCCCATGCCAACCCCATCCCCTGCGTTGGTGTTCATTTCCAACCCCATCCAACCCATGGGGACCGATGCGCATGGTCTAAGGGTGTTGAATGTCTTGGAATTTGTATCCATCAAATTCAATGACAATCCATCATTTCAACATTTCTTATTTTTTTATTTATATATATATATATATTACATACATATATATGTGTTTTATTACTTTTATATTATATATATACTTTATAACTTTGTTATATTTTATAATTTTTTGTTTTATTTATTACTTTATTATAGTCATATTTATTTTTGTTCTTTTTCTTTTTAATGATATATATATATATATATATATATATATATATATATATATATATATATATATATATATATATATATATATATATATATATATATAGGGTCCCCTTCTTTTGTTAACCAGTGCATATATGCATATCAGGCAATTGTAATATATGCATATATGCAATGCCCCGATGTGCATATATGCAATACATGAAAAAGTTAACAAAAGAAGGAGACCCTATATACATATATATATATATATATATGTGGTCCGGTTATTTTATAAATCAGTGAAATCTAACAAACCATATAAACCTCATTCAATATTTATGTGATTTTAGCACAAGTGTAAATTTAATATAACTTATTTGTTTTATTTATTACTTTATTATAGTCATATTTATTTTTGTTCTTTTTCTTTTTAATGATATATATATATATATGTGTGTGTGTGTGTGTTCCGGTTATTTTATAAATCAATGGAATCTAACAAAACGTACAAACCTCATTCATTGTTTATGTAATTTTAGCATAAGTGTAAGTTTAATATAAATTATTTTAGTCTAAATGAAAATGTAATATAAATTTTTATTTTATTTATTTTTTAATTGATATGAATAAATATATAGAATTTTTTCATTTCAGTTACGTTTTACTTTATATATTAATAAATTAAATTAAAACTATTATTTAAAAAACTTGACATAATAAAAATTTAAATAAACTAAAATTTTGCACAGTTAAAAAAAGTAATATAAACAAAAAAGAACGAGAAATTAATTAAAATACCCTAAGTTTGAAAATGACTTACCAAAATACCCTAAAATTTGAAAAGTTTACCAAAATGCCATAAATTTCCACGGTGAGAGCCCTCTATAGCGGGCAGGGACTGAAAGTGAAAATTTTTGCAAGATTATTTACACTTCCAGTCCCCATCGCGGGCCGTCAGGGACTGAAAGTGTAAATATATCTTGCAAAAATTTTCACAATTGGTCCCTGACCGCGATCACGGGCTCCATAACGCGGGAAAATGGCATTTTGGTAAACTTATTATTTTTTGAGGTATTTTGGTAAGTCACTTTCAAACTTAGGGTATTTTAATTAATTTCCCAAAAAGAACTCTATACTAAAATTTATATTAACTAAATCAATACACAAATAAATAAAAAAACCAAAAACAAAAATTATAGTAACTAATAAATATAATTTATTGAATAAGACAAAAAGTAAAAGACAACTAAAGAACAAAAAGGTGAAAAAGATGATGATTGGTATAGTCTTAGGGACGTCATTAGCATGTCATAGGGGTGTCATTAGCTTTCCCCATCAAAGAAATGACAAAAAGTGTTGGGAGATGAACCCTACCTGAAGCGTCCTAGAAATTTACCCTTTTTTACCTGAACCCAAATTCCAACCAACCCACCTATATGTATGAGCACAGAAACAGGGACATAAAGTTTTAACCTTTTGTCAAGGAGTCATGTAAATGATTATAGTCTATGGTTTCAGATTGGTTTAGTTTTGAAGAAGCTCTTTCAAGATGGTGTGGTGAAACGAGAAGATTTGTGGATTACCTCTAAGCTCTGGTTCGTCATCTTCCTTTAATCCTCATTCTTGTATCAGACTAGACGCTAGAGATGCACAAGGCCCGACTTATTTGGGCCTGGTCCAGACCCATACAAGCCAGTTATTCATTAATTAAAGAAAGCTTGGGCGGTCCAAGCCGAACTTTGGGGTTGAAGAAGGGCTCAATTGGGTTTTTTCAAGCTAGGGTTTTTGGTCTTTTCAGGGCTTTAAGTGGGCCATGAAAAAGAAAGTTGGCTTGATCAAAAGACCGGGCCTGGCAGGCTGGCATGGGCTTTGGGTTTGGGGTTTTTTTGCATATCTAGACAGTGTTTCTGTATACAGACCGAGGCTCTCAATTTTCAGTTAATTTGCAGGTGTACTGATCATGCACCAGAAGATGTACCCGCTGCACTAGACAGAACATTGAATGATTTGCAGCTCGACTATCTCGACTTGTACCTTGTACGTATGCATTATGGTGTTTAATTTAAATAAAAATATCATTTTGACAGATTTCTTTTAAATGCATGACCTTCCGACCGCTCAATTTGTCAGAAGGTTATGCATTTAAAAACGTAAAATCCACCAACCCATTTTTGGCAAAAAGATTGAAGAATTAATCATTTTTTCTATGTGTAGAAAGAAAGAGCCAAGAGTTTCGTCAAATCCATTTTTTGTCCGATGGTGGACCCAACTATGAGGTTTGCAAACTAATCAGACGATAAAACGAGGATTCCACCCGAACGAGGGTTTTTAGTGAAATTTTGAATCTCAGTTTAGGGGGAATGGTGCGAATTATTGGCTCGGTGGGGCCCACCATCTGACAAAAAGTGGATTCCGCTGATTCTGATTGGCGAAATTAACGGCGGTTTCTTTAAAACTTCGGAAGCTTGGCTATTTTTTCAATCTTTTTGCCATCAATGGTTATTTTGGCGAATTTTTCTTAAAAAGTATATGTCAGAAGGTTAATCTCCTGCTGAATAACCTTCCATTATGTGAGGTGTTTATTTCTGTTTATTGTTTTTTTAAGATCCACTGGCCTGTCCGGATGAAGAAGGGATCTGAAGGGTTTAAGCCCGAGAATCTTATGGCGACAGATATCCCTAGCACCTGGAAAGCAATGGAAAAACTCTACGACTCCGGGAAGGCACGTGCCATTGGTGTCAGCAATTTTTCTACGAAAAAATTGGGAGATTTGCTGGACGTAGCTCGCGTTCCCCCTGCTGTGAATCAGGTGGAATGCCATCCTTCATGGAAGCAGACCAAACTCAGAGACTTCTGTAAAATGAATGGTGTTCATCTAACTGTAAGTTAATAGACGAAATACAAATGTTTTATATGATAGACTATTGTTTGTTTATTTAGAGATGTTTCCTAAACACTGACTGCTTCTTAAGTGTAACAAAACACTGATAGCCTCTTAGCAGGTAAGAGACACTTACACGGTCAGAGAAAATGGTCTTTACCAACAATTTTACAGGGTACTCAGTGGCGGATTCAGGATTTTATTCTCGTGGGGCACCTTTAAGTAGCTTAAATGCCCGTAATGTTGCCCAATGTATTTTAGCCTAAATCCAACGTTTCGAGGGCTTTTTAATGTTATTTTGGTTGATTTTAAGAGATTTTTAAGTTTTTTTTGGCGTTTTCGAGGATTGTTTTTGGTTTTTTAGTCAATTTCGAGAGTTGATTTTGGCTTTTTGTTTGATTTCGAGACACGTTTTTGGTTGATGGGTCCCGGACCAAAAATTACTGGGGGAACATTCAAATAGAAAATTAAAAAATCTAAGTTTTTAAACTATTTTTTTCCATTTTAATTTTAATAGGGTCCGACAGCCCCCCCCCCCCCCCTCCCTCTAAGAGTGAACTAAATCTGCCTCTGAGGTTGATGACTCTTTAGCCTAAATCCAACGTTTCGAGGGCTTTTTAATGTTATTTTGGTTGATTTTAAGAGATTTTTAAGTTTTTTTTGGCGTTTTCGAGGATTGTTTTTGGTTTTTTAGTCAATTTCGAGAGTTGATTTTGGCTTTTTGTTTGATTTCGAGACACGTTTTTGGTTGATGGGTCCCGGACCAAAAATTACTGGGGGAACATTCAAATAGAAAATTAAAAAATCTAAGTTTTTAAACTATTTTTTTCCATTTTAATTTTAATAGGGTCCGACAGCCCCCCCCCCCCCCCCCCCTCCCTCTAAGAGTGAACTAAATCTGCCTCTGAGGTTGATGACTCTTACCCGGTTAGTGTTTACCAGGTAAGAGACACTTACACTATGCTATTTTGATGATCGAGAATCTTACCCAATAAGTGTCGGTAACGGCTCCTCAGTTGGTTTTTGAAACGGACAACAAAATAATACGTTAACAAGCTACGAGCATCATTTATTGTGTTTTTCTTAATTTTTTGCAGGGATATTCACCACTTGGTTCGCCTGGAACCTCGTTCATGAAAGGTGATGTACTGAAACATCCGTTTCTAGCTGCAGTAGCGGAAAAATTGGGAAAGACACCCGCTCAGGTTGCTCTCCGTTGGGGTCTGCAGATGGGTCATAGTATACTCCCCAAGAGTACAAGTGAATCCCGTATCAAAGAAAATTTCGATGTTTTTGATTGGTCGATTCCGGAGGATTTATTCGCCAAGATTTCTGATATGGAGCAGGCATGCATGCTTTTTTCTTAACTTGATCAAATCCAATTTGTCCACAATCAGATGACCATGAACGTTTCTACTTCAACATATGTTGAAACCTCCCGTTTCTCTTCAAAGCCTCTTTGGAAGAGTAATATGATGGGGTCCCACATAATTTAGAGATGCACAAAAAGCCCGAGTACGAAAAACGTTGGGCCTATAAAGCCCGGGCACAGGTCATCAAGCTTGATCAGGCCCGAAAAAGCATCGCGCCTATTTTTACACCCAAAGCCTGGGCTGAGCCTGAAAAAGCCGAGTTTTTTTTTCTTACTGAAAACGGGCTTTAGAAAGTTAGGGTATGCATGGCCTCCTAAGAGGTCAGGGGTTCAGAACTCACCAAAGGTGAGGAAGGTGTATAAGTTTATTGGTTGCGTTTGCCTTAAATAAATATATATACTTAAAAAAGAAAAAAGCTGAGGCCATGTGCAGCTCTACCACATATATCACACAATCGACGACATGCATTCTTGAACTTGTATCCGTGATTTGCAGGCGAGGCTGCTGAAAGGTACGAATTTTGTGGACGAGACTTATGGTAGTTACAAAAACATCGAGGAGCTCTGGGATGGTGAGATATGAGGCCTAAAGTATGCATTTCGTGAAATGGTAATTTATGGGTCGGCTGTTTAAGATTCCCGATAGTTTTTTCGTGTTTTCTAGTGAAATCTCGGACACTAGTGTTGCGAATGATGGCTGTTTTCTGTTGTTATGGTTTCTACCAGCTATACATTCTGGTTTTGCACTTGATGCTTTATTTATGATGGATTTGGTTTATTTCCCTGGGTTGGGGGTGTGATTGCGTAGTTTAACTAGTCAAGATTGATGCACAACAAAGCCCAAGCTCGAAAAAGTGTAGGCTAGGCCTTAAAGCCTGATCAAGTCCGAAAAAGCTTTGTCAAGCCAAAAGTGGGCCCATTATTACATCAAAAGAACCCAAAAGTTGGGTTTGAAAAATGCTAGGTTTTTTCTTACTGAAAATGGGCTTGGAAGGGATTGTGTTCGACGGATCGCAGCGGATCTAACGAATGAAATTACCAACTCATTTCTTTGTGATTTGGCGCTTGAGTGTTGTTAGATGTAGGGACGAGCCTCGAGGACCATTTTTCCGAACCGAATTGGGACAGAACCGGAACCGGTACCATGTAATTGGTTCGGTTATCCATTCCAAGAGTTCTACAAATTCGAGATTCAGTTTTCGGTACTGGTATTTTCCCCGAAAAACCGAACCCGAACCGAAATATTAAGGGATATTAACTTTTTAAATTTCTAACTATGCATATCATCTCCTAAACCAACCTTATCTTTTTCCAATCAACAAATACATCTTCTAAACTAATCAAACCTTTTATATAAGTATGCATATCTTCTCCAATTTTTTAGAACCATAAAAAAATCAGCCCGCCCTTTACATGCACATCAAAAAATCGAAGATATGAAAATGTCTTGTTGAACTTTTGATTGTTTGGGATTGATTTTGATACACATTTGAAACATTATGAAAGTATTTTGATTTGCGATTGGTTTTGATACACATGTGATACATTTTCACACTTTCGGTCCTAAGTGGTCATAATACCGATTTTCTCATCCCGAAACTGAAACCTAACCAGTACCGAACTAGTACATACGGTTCGGTTTTCAGTCCTACTTTTTAGTCCAAAATTTGTTTGTACCAACCAGTTTGGTACGACGATACCAGTCTTTTCTAGGGGTGTCAATTTTGTACCGAGACAAACCAACCAATTCTCGTACCAATTTAATTGGTACAAATTTAGTTGGTACATGTTAGTCCCAGATGGCTATAACAAGTATTGTAGAAGGGGGGGTTGAATACAATACTCAAAATTTTCACAATTTTAATTCTATTATTGAAAATCTTTCAACAAGAATTACACATAGAAAACTTAAGACCGTGGCGGAAAAGAACAGATAAACTATTCTAACAATCTTACACAAAGTATACTAACAAAACAACTAAGAACACTTAGAACAAAGCTATAAAGTTTTTAAGCAATATGGAGATTTCTTGCACTGAGAGAGATTTCCAAAAAGCGTAGTTTGCATGGAGCCTTCTACTTCCTTTTATAGTGAAGATACGAGTATTGTGCATTAAATGCTCAGGACACTTGTCATAAGGAGATTGGATAGAAGGTGTAGTACTCTGAAAAGTTGATGTTTCCAAACCACATTTTTTCTTGGAACCAGGAAGAATGCCCATGCTGATTTAGACGTAATCTAAAAGTGGACAAAGTACTAAGTGGACACTTTTACCAACCACTGGATTATTGCCAAAACTGGAAGATCTTCTTGATGTGTTTTCCAAGACAATTTTATCGATGATGTTCCACCGATATAACTGTCATTGGTCTTTAAAATTATCTGCAAGAAAATCCATTTACACGAAGATCCCACTGATTTGAGTATCCTCATCGGTGGGAAGAAGTCCACCGATTTTGAGTATCTTCATCGGTGGGATTATGTCCACCGATTCCTGAAGACAACATCGGTGGGATTATATCCACCGATTCTTGAAGACACCATCGGTGGTGAGGAAGTCCACCGATGTGTGAGAACACAATTGGTGGTGATGACTTGTATGTATCTTGGAAGAGTCTTCTTGATTCCGCGCATAAAATCTCTTCAAACTTGGTTTCGGTTGATCTTCGACTTCACCGAACAATTGCTATCTTGTACAAGTCATTTAAAGAACCTTGTCAAAATATTCTAAGTAGGATTATAGGGTAAACATCGGTGAGTCAATTTCAAATCTTTGATGACCCAACAATCTCCCCCTATTTGAATTTGAGCTCTATCCTTAGAATATTTAAGAGTAATAAAATGTAAAATGCATTTTGACCCTTTTTACTCTTTTTGGGTTCTTTTCACATAGACCATTCTTTTTGTTATTTTGATCTATTTTTCTTTTGTATGAGTATGTATACTATGCACAATATTTACAAGTTACTAAAAATAAAGTTATGTACAGAAATAAAATTCAAATAGAGAGGTACTTGTATTTAGATAAGTTTTCTCGTACATTTGTCAAAAAGAGAAACAAACTTTTACAAGTACCACTGAGGAAAAGAAATTTATTCTTAGAGGTTTGTCGGCGCTTGATTTCATCCAACAGATTTCGGTAGAATGGTTGAGCTTCGGGGATGTTTGGAAATAGGTTGGAGATGCCTTGAAGAAACAAAGTATCGGCGATGGGAATTTGTGCGAATCTGAAAAAGGCCCGAAGACCAAACCCATCATTGAAGAACATCCCAGGAATCGGTGAGAGGCTTAAAGTCGTAGTAGGATAAGGCACAGATGTAGGGATGGACAAGTTCACGTTGCTGACGTTTGGAAATTTCCCTTCAGTTGCCATTTCCTTGAACACCTTGTCGATAGGATTTTTGACTTTAGGAAGACGGATTTCTTCTTTCATCGATTGAAGTTTTGCCCTTTCATCGGTGGAAAGGATGATGTTGTGTTTTCTTTTAATCTCCTTCATCTTTTCCATCAATCCTTCAATGCATTTGACAAAAATGTCTTTCTTTGGGTTTGCACTTTTGACCAAGTGTTGAGAGATCTCATACCATTCGGGGAGACCGTAATGTTTGAGGTGAACATCTCTCACACTTTTTATTGAGCCATCTTCTCTATCGATGATCAGCCTGATATCCTTCGGGTTGGTTCTGGAGGTACCAATTTTGACGTTTGAGATCGGGGTTCTACTCATTCGGTAGTACATGGTCTTTGTGTACCAACTTATTTCTTCATTCTTTTCTTCTTCAATGGCACTCAGCACCGATTTTTGGGTGAAGAGGGGATCGGCAGACTTAGCTTTGATGGCCTCTTCTTTTGCCATTTTCAATGAGAGAGCCCTGGAATCATCTATGGCTTTTTGTGCAAGTCTGGCTTCCTCAATCTCCTGAGGAGTCAGACCGAGGTTGGATTCCTGAGATTGTTGAGAAGGAGGTTTTAGCTTCAAGGTTTGTGCATCGGCAGGTCGAGTCCCATATTTTGCCAATTCTTTGCTTTTCTTTTCTTCTTCGGCCAACTGTTCAGCTGTGAGGGTTTTCTTGCCTTTGACTTTGGAGGTCTTAGAAACTTGCTCCCCCTCAGACCTTGCCTTACTTTCCACCACCGATGGAGACTTGGTCGGCGTGGAGGGTGTATCGGTGGTACCTGCATGTTTCGGTGAAGAGGATATTGGAGAAGACATAGCAGGATTTTCGGTGGCCTGTGCTGATTTATCGGTGGAAGGTGGAGGCTTGTTGCTGATAGATCTCTTGATATAGGGCAATTTTGGTTGACCAACAGTCTTCTCCCCCTCAGCAGCAGCCGGAACCTTAAAACCCAACTGAGTGAACACACTGTCAAACTTGGAGTGAAGATGAGCCATACTCTGAGAGGTGTCATCGGAGATCAGTGTAAAATCACCCAAGTCCATTTCCCATTGGGCTTTCTCCTGTATGTTGTCAGTTTTGGTGTGAAGAGTGCTGAGAGAATCGACTATGCGCTGTTTAAGATCTTGATGAGACTTGGCTTCTTGAATGAGTTTCTGGAGTTCAGTATCCTTGACTAGAGAGGATGCCTTGAAGGCACCAAACGATACAGCAAGATCCCCATGAGAATTTGTCAAGGATTCCACCTTTGAAGATAAGGAAACAATGGTATTATGGACAGGCTGAAGAGCAGCTGCAAGTGCATCGACGAGTATCTGCGGCAACTGAGACTCGATCACGGAGATTCTTGAGTTTACCTGTGTAGTCATGGAAAGAGTTGATTCCTTGAAGGATTCAAACTGAGTGCCGACGAGCCGACATTGGCGAGCACATTTCTGAATATCAGCATGAAAGGCATAGTACCGCCGAGTACTTGTAGAAGCATGACCACCGAATTCCGGGAGACTGAATTGGAGACGTAGGCGATCTTCGTCGGGAGTGATAGTGGGGAGATAACTCGACAACACATCGGGATAGAGAATTCTCGGTGGAGGGGGCTTCGGCGAGGAGAATCCTCACGTATCGGTGTGGGAGAACGTCGGTGTGAGGGTTGCTTCTTCGGTGAGGGAGACTTTCGGGGTGAGGTTTGCATTTTTGGTGAGGGAGGCTCGGAGGGGATCTCTTCGGTGGACGGGATGGTTCGGGGAGAACCAGGGTCTGCCAAAAGAAAATCAAAAAAATCATTTGGGGGGGGTTTATTGGGGGGGAACCCTGATTGGGTTGTGCCTCGTCATCGATCATACACTGATCGGGTGAATGGCCGTGCAGTGACAAATCAACTTCTTCAAGGGGAGATTCCTCGAAGTCATCTCTATCACCCGAAGAAGTGAGTGAAGAGGTAAAAATAGGGATCTCCAAATCTACAACTGAAGTCTTTTGAGAGACAGCAGAGGAGTCGGTAGGGGATTTAATAAAGTCCCGAAGATGGGATGGTTCAGCCAAAAGTGCCCTAGATCTTTTCAGAGAAGATTTCGGGGGGGAAGATGAGTGCCTCCGCTTGGAAGGTTTGCGGAACGGGGAAGCCACCGATGGTCTTATCGGTGGCGTAGTACTAGAAACGGTGGCGGAGGTGTCGGGGGCCCTAGATGATTTCTTTTTCGCGCCCCCGACTTAACTCGGGAACGGGGAGAAGGGACCACTACAGTTGGAGTGATTTCGGGAATTTCCGGGTGTTGAAATCCGGGGATTTCCGCATCACCCCAATGTAGATCGGGAGAGAGAGAAAAAGTGATCATACCTCATCTCAAAGGGCGATCGGTGGCGAGAGGTCCAACATTGAGAGTTTTGACGCCGACTATTGGAGAAGTCCAATCATAGGTAAATCGGGGAGAAGGGGATTTTCGGTCGACCTCCAAAGCCTTCCCAAGCTTATGCTGAATAATCATGGAGATGAAGCGCGGGTAGGCAACGTAACACTTCTTCGGGTGCTTAATCACTTCAGTGAGTTCAGTGAAGAAGTATTGCGCAAAGTCCACATGTCTTTGGAAAATTAGGGCATGAACTAGCTTTGTGATGTAGGACGGGGATTGATCGTGCCCACTGGTTTTGCGAGAGAGACAATGGATGACATGGGCAAAGAAGAAGTTCCATACTCCTCCCATTTTGCCACGGAGAAGAGTACCAGGTCCTTTGGAGCTCTGGAGGAGTCGTCGATCACGTAGCCAGTGGCTTGAAGAACATCTTCATGTATGGTTTCCACATACATATCATCGTAGTTGGAGAAGGCGTCAATCTTGAGGGCTTGACAAACATCATCAACCCCAAAGGTAAGATCGTGATCACCTTCGTCTTCAGTGAGGATAGAGGCGTGGATAGCGTCGTTCGAGGGGTCGTACACACAGGTTAACTAAAATTTCCCATAGAGACGTGGATAGCGTCGTTCGAGGGGTCGTACACACAGGTTAACCAAAATTTCTACCGATGGGAAAATCCAAGAGGTGTCGGTGGTAGAAACCTCATCGATGAGAGAGAATTGCAACGGAGATCGGTGACATCGGTGGAAAAGATTCAGGTGAATTTTGGTGAAGAGCAAGGCCACCGATGAGGATTGACCTAGAAGGTCGTTGTCGGTGAAGAGTTTGATCACCGAAAGCAATTAACACCGAAGGTCATTACCACCGAAAAGGCAAATCCCATTATATATATATATATATTGATAGGTGGTGGATTCACCTACTAAAGGTTGCACATTCCAAGTTCACTTATTAGAAAATTGAACCTGGCTTCATCCAAGGGTTTGGTGAACAAGTCTGCAAGCTAAAGATCTGTAGGAATGAAGTGCAGCTCAATGTCACCTTTGGAAATGTGATCCCTGATGAAATGATATCTGATGTCTATGTGCTTTGATCTTGAGTGCAAGACAGGATTATTTGCAATGGCAATTGCACTAGAGTTTTCACATAGGATGGGAACTTTGGAGTAGTTTTGATTGTAGTCCTTCAATTGATTTTTCATCCACAGGATCTGAGCACAGCAGCTACATATTCAGCCTCAGCAGTAGAGGTTGACACAGAGTTTTGTTTCTTGCTGGACCAACTTACTAATTTGCCACCAAGGAGTTGGCAGCTACCTGTGGTACTTTTTCTATCAATCTTGGAACCTGCATAATCTGAATCTGAATACCCAATTAGTTCAAAGCCTGAGTCTTTGGGATACCAAAGACCCATTTGCATGGTACCTTTTAGATACCTGAAAATCCGTTTAACAGCATCCAAATGATATTTCTTTGGATTGGCTTGATAACAGGCACAAAGACAGGTAGCAAACATAATATCTGGTCTGCTAGCAGTTAAGTAAAGGAGAGAACCAATCATACCCCGATAATGGGTAACATCCACAGATTCACCATTTAAATCAGCATCAAGTTTCAAAGGTGGTGCCATGGGAGTTTTCATAGGAGAGCTGTCTAAAAAGTTGAATTTCTTCAGAAGGTCACGAATATATTTACTTTGATTTATAAAAATTCCTTCTGAAGATTGTTTGACCTGAAGGCCCAAAAAGAATGTAAGCTCTCCCATCATGCTCATCTCATATTCACACATCATGAGAGAAGCAAACTCATCGCATAGTGATTCATCAGTGGCACCAAAACATAATTTTGGACAAGAATGAGATTACCTGAGGTCTTCTTGATAAAGAGAGTGTTGTCAATTTGACCTCTAGAGTATCCATTTTTCAGAAGAAAGACAGCAAGAGTATCATACCAGGCACGAGGAGCTTGTTTGAGACCATAGAGAGCCTTATCAAGTCTGTACAATAGTCTGGATGAGCTGGGTCTTCAAAACCAGGTGGCTGTTTCACATAGACTTCCTCTGCAAGTTCCCCATTGAGGAAAGCACCTTTGACATCCATCTGAAAGACCCTAAAATTTCGGTGGGCAGCATGAGCCAAGAAAATTCTTATGGCTTCAAGTCTTGCAACATGGGCAAAAGTTTCATCATAATCAATGCCTTCTTCCTGTCAGTATCCATGAGCAACCAATCTGGCCTTATTTCTGATAACTGTACCATCTTCATCCATCGTGTTCCTGAAGATCCATTTGGTTCCAATGATTGTCTTCTTTCAGGGTCTAGGAACCAATCTCCAAACTTTGTTTCTCTCAAATTGAGAAAGCTCTTCTTGCATGGCAGTGATCCAACAAGGATCTGCAAGAGCTTCATCAATCTTCTTGGGTTCAATAAGAGAAAGAAAGTTCACATAGAGACAAATATTTCCAACTCCTCTGCGAGTTTGGACACCTACTTGTTGATCACCAATCATTTGATCTATGGGGTGATCTTTGGTCCATTTTGTGGCAGGAGGTAGAGGTAGTGGAACATTTTGTGTGGAAGAAATCGGTGGAGTGGGATCAGAGGATCGGTGGAAAGCAGTATTATTGGAGGAGGGCATAGGATCGGTGGAGGGTATGGGATCGGTGGAAAGGTGCATATTGGCAGTAGGATTTATGTCGGAGGGAGAATGAATATCGGTGGAAGGATGCACTATGGAAGATGACCCAACTTGGTTATTTGATGGGTTCAAAGGAATGAAAGATGCTTCGGTGGAGTTAACTATTGGAGCATCACCTATGCATTAGGAAATCCACATGTGCAATTCATCATCATCATTTGAAAGAGATGATGATCTTAGGTCATCAAATTTGACAAGGATAGACTCATCAATGCATTTTCTCCCGAGATTGTACACACGATATGCTTTGGAGGATAAAGAGTATCCAACAAAAATACCTTCATCAGCTTTGGGATCAAACTTCCCAAGATTGTCACGATCATTTAGAATAAAGCACACACAGCCAAAAACATGAAGAAAGCCAATATTTGGTTTTCTGCCATGGAAAACTTCATATGGGGTCTTATCATGTCTTTTGGAAATCACAGACCTATTTTGGGTAAATCAAGCAGTATTAACAGCTTCAGCCCAAAAATAGGTGGGAAGATTTGATTCACTTAGCATAGATCTAGCAGCCTCACATAGAGTTCTGTTTTTCCTTTCCACCACACCATTTTGCTGAGGAGTTCTGACAGCAGAGAAATTTTGAGAAATTCCTTTCTCATTAAAGAAGTCTTCAAGAGCACTGTTTCTGAATTCAGTACCATTGTCACTTCTCACCGATCTTACAAGCTGCCCATTTAGAACTTCATTTTTCTTGACAAAGTTGATGATATCTTCACTTGCATCACTTTTATACCTGAGAAAAGATACCCAAGTATATCTAGTAAATTCATCAACAATAACAAGAATGTACCTTTTGCCACCAAGACTAGAAGTGCTGACTGGTCCACATAGATCCATGTGTAGCATCTGGAGAGGAAGAGTGGTGGAGGAGCATTAATTGGTCTTGAAGGATGTTTTGGTGAGCTTCCCTTTTTCACATGCATCACACAGCTTTTCTTTGACAAAGTTCAACTTTGGCATGCCAGTCACCAGTTCTTTGTTTGAGATTTTATGGAGTGTTTTGAACTTCAGATGAGATAGACGTTTATGCCACAGCCAGTTCCTTTTGGCTGTGTCATTTGACATAAAGCAGACATTGGATGAATTGTTACTTAGTCCCATATCAATGATATAGACATTTTCCATCCTTTTTCCAGATAACACCACATTGAAGTTCTTGTCCACAACAGTACAGATACAAAGTTCAAAGATAACTTTATATCCAAGATCACACAGTTGGCTAATGCTGAGAAGATTATGCATGAGACCTTCAACAAGTGCCACTTTGTTGAAAGTGACAGATCCATTAGTGAGAGTTCCATATCCTTTGGTGTAACCTTTAGAGTTGTCACCAAAAGTTACAGATGGACCTTTTCCAGACACATAGTTGATGAGAAGAGATTTATTCCCCGTCATGTGGCGTGAGCACCCACTATCCAGATACCATATTTGATGGTGCTCAAAAGCCTGCATGCACACACAGATTAGTTCTTAGGTACCCATTTGGTGGTGGGTCCTTTTGGGTTAGAAGAGGAAGAGTCCTTAGGTTTGATTCTTTCAATTCTTTCCTTTGGACAATCCTTTGCAAGATGAAAAATGTCACCACAGTTATAACACTTTCTGTAAACAAATATCTTTTTGGGTTTTTGCAATTCTTCTTTTCCTTTTCTCATGACATTAACTTGAACGTTTTTAGGACCAAAGGATGAGGAGTGAGAAGGAAAGCTTAAAGTCCCATCACTTGAGGTGGAGGCAAACTTGGAAAGATCTCTTGAATAATTTTTGAAATGATTTTTCCCAAGCTCCACCGATTTCTCTTTTGAGTTTGTAAGTCTCACAGATCTGGGAAGAAAATCGGTGGGAGAGTTACATATCGGTGGAGAATTCACTTCGGTGGAATTGGATTTAACTCTTTTGACAGACGTTGATTTTGAAAGATCAGAAGGAGGGACATATTCATCAATCGCTAAATCTTTTAAAAGATCATGGATGGGTTTTGAAAAATCATTTGAGTCTTCTTTTTCCATGTTTTGAACAGACGAAGATTCTTTAGCTTTTATGAACATTCCAAACTTTAAAGCTTCACCTAGATCTAAAGAGTTTAAAGAAATAGAGTCGTAAGAACTTGAGTCTGAAGCATCATCCCATACACTAGAGGTAGGCTCAAGAGTTTGAGAAGAGGCGTCAGGGATGGTCTTTCCATAGCCTAAACCAAATTTATTGTTAACAGAAATTTGATCTTTAAAGATTTGCTCAAGATTCTTTGAAGAACTTGTCCATTTCTTAACAGTCTCTTGTTCTCTTTTTAATTTCTTAAAAAGTTTGTTTTTCTCTTTTGAGATCACATGATTTATGATTTTTAGATCCTCAAGCTCAGCTTTGATTTCCTCAAACTTTTCAAGTTTAGACATGCAAATTTCAAGTTTAGATGTGAGTTCTTTAACTTGAATAGATTTTCTTTTCTTACCATCCTTAACAGAATAAAAGTCTTTGGTTAAAGATTCATAGGCATCAATCTTTTCACTATCAGTCATATCATTAAAAGGATGTACCTGAGAGTATGATGTCGAGCACCCAGTTGACACCAAAGCCATTGGAGAGGTAGCTTTTTCAGAATCTTCCACATCTTCTGAGATGGCCATAAAGCACTTGTTGGGAGAGTTGTTGTCACTGTCAGAGGTCTCTTCTTCCCAATCATGAATTTCGGCCATGAGGCCCTTTCCTTTTCTTAGGAGACCCTCATTTCTCTCATTTTCTTTCTTGTATTTGGCTTTGTACTTCTCAGCCCTTTCTTGATGATCTTTGGTTGAGGATTGAGTTTCTTTCTTGACAAGGTTTGATTTGAAAGTGTTATTTGTGGGTTTTTCATGCTTGGAGGAAAACTTCTCAGAGGATGAATTTCTAGAGTTCATCACACGCTTACTTCTGCACTCAGCTGCAAAGTGTCCTTTCTTTCCACAGTTAAAACATTCCTCGTTTGTCTTATCAGTTGAGGAAGCTTTTGTAGAGGAGAAGGGTTTTCTGAAAGATTTGGATTTGTTCGAAAAACGAGATCTGTTTTTGAAACCAGCTAACATGGAAATTTCATCAGACAACTGCTTGACCGTGATTTCTTCACCTTCATCATCGGCATCACTTAGATATGCCTCCGATTGGTGAGAAGAGTTGCTTTGGGTTTTATTGTCAGAATCTGATGAAGGATAGGTGATACGTGGAACACTTTGAGATTTCTTGGAATTTTCACTGACAAGGGCAATAGAAGTGCCTTTTATTTCTTTGATGAAAGATTTCCTTTGTAACTTGGTTTGCTCAAAGTTGAAGAGAGTTCCATATAAAACAGTTAAAGGCATGTACTCAAGGTCCTTGGAAGTTTTGATACAAGTGCACATGTTTTCCCAAAAATCAGGAAGACAATCCATGAACTTGTTTAAAACTTCCTCATTATCATAGACTCTGCCTAGTAACTTCATATCATTCAAAAGAGAGTTAAAACGATTATAATAGCTAGGAAGAGATTCACCTTTTTCATGAGTGAAAAGTTCATACTTTCTTATGAGGGAAATCTTTTTGCATTTCTTCACTTCCTCTGTACCTTCGTACAGAACACATAGTGTGGTCCACATCTCTTTAGCAGTTTCAAAGTTAACTAGAGAATGATAGACTTCATCAGGAAGTGAGAGGGCAATGATTGCTCTAAGCTTTGAATCAAGAGTAACAAGACGTTTTTCTTCATCAGTATATTTCTTTGGATTTTTTAGAATATAACGTCCAATACCTTTAGCTTTCTCTTTGTCAGAAGGCTCAGAATCATCGGAGTCACTAGAGACTTCCTTTTCAGCGGTTTTCTTACCAGACCTCTGCGTTTCATAGCGAGCCCAGACTCTAGGGATAATGGGTCCCTCTTTGAGAATGGTTGGATATCTAGTATCCACTCCTTCCATGAATAGCATCATACGGCTTCTCCAAAGAGAAAAGTTGTTAGGGTTAAACTTAGGAGGTTTGTTAATGGAACCATTTTCAGCAAAGTTGTTTTGAAAAGAGTTTTCAACAGTTGAAGATGATGAGACAGCCATTGCAGATCAAGTTTATGAGTTAAACTTTTCTGCTCTGATACCACTTGTTAGTCCCAGATGGCTATAACAAGTATTGTAGAAGGGGGGGTTGAATACAATACTCAAAATTTTCACAATTTTAATTCTATTATTGAAAATCTTTCAACAAGAATTACACATAGAAAACTTAAGACTGTTGCGGAAAAGAACAGATAAACTATTCTAACAATCTTACACAAAGTATACTAACAAAACAACTAAGAACACTTAGAACAAAGCTATAAAGTTTTTAAGCAATATGGAGATTTCTTGCACTGAGAGAGATTTCCAAAAAGCGTAGTTTGTATGGAGCCTTCTACTTCCTTTTATAGTGAAGATACGAGTACCGTGCATTAAATGCTCAAGACACTTGTCATAAGGAGATTGGATAGAAGGTGTAGTACTCTGAAAAGTTGATGTTTCCAAATCACCTTTTTTCTTGGAACCAGGAAGAATGCCCATGCTGATTTAGACGCAATCTAAAAGTGGACAAAGTACTAAGTGGACACTTTTACCAACCACTGGATTATTGCCAAAACTGAAAGATCTTTTTGATGTGTTTTCCAAGACAATTTTATCGATGATGTTCCACCGATATAACTGTCATTGGTCTTTAAAATCATCTGCAAGAAAATCCATTTACACGAAGATCCCACTGATTTGAGTATCCTCATCGGTGGGAAGAAGTCCACCGATTTTGAGTATCTTCATCGGTGGGATTATGTCCACCGATTCCTGAAGACAACATCGGTGGGATTATATCCACCGATTCTTGAAGACACCATCGGTGGTGAGGAAGTCCACCGATGTGTGAGAACACAATTGGTGGTGATGACTTGTATGTATCTTGGAAGAGTCTTCTTGATTCCGCACAGAAAATCTCTTCAAGCTTGGTTTCAGTTGATCTTCGACTTCACCGAACAATTGCTATCTTGTACAAGTCATTTAAAGAACCTTGTCAAAATATTCTAAGTAGGATTATAGGGAAAACATCGGTGAGTCAATTTCAAATCTTTGATGACCCAACAGTACCGACCTAATTGGTTGGTATACCGTACCAACTATTTAAACTTGGTTGGTACGTGGTATTAGAGTCGTGTACCACGATAATACCGTACCGACTTATTTTTTTAAATATTTATTAATTAAAATTTAATCAATAATACAACATATTTTGATTTATAAAATTTTAAATTAGCTTGTTTAACATTTTGTTAAATTGTAATACCAATTAATATATAGAACTTGATTGAATTCATTCACTTATCATTAATAACTTTGATAACTCGCCTGCACCACCACTCTTCATGGTCCATTCTCGCTCCTTAATTGTCGCTTGTATTAGACTATTAGTGGATGTTTGTGTTATATGAAGATTATGTGAATGTTTGTATAGGTAATGATAAATGGTACAATGCTTATCAACAATTATTAATGCTCGATGTGTTTAGTGCATCTAGATCTAGTTGGTAAAGATGTCAATCTAATTAATTCATAATTCAATTTTTAAGATGTTGGTACAAAACCGTACCATGTACCATCCGAAAAAAGTTGGTACCAATTTAGTTGGTACCAAGTATAATTGGTTGGTACATGGTATAAAATAAAATTTTGTGTACCAATTATAATTGATTGGTATATAGTATATGAAAAAAAAACATGGTACCGTACCACGTTCACCTCTGATGTCTTTTCGAGCTCATCTCTACTTAGAGCATCTCCAATGGTTGCTTGAAGAAGGCTTGATGAAGACTTGAACAAGACTTGACCATTGGAGGCAATGACTTGAACAAGACTTTACTTATCAAACACTTGATGTTCCTCAAGTCATTAAAAAAACGAATGTGAGAGGTAAAAGAGAGAGAAAGTATATTATGGTGGGACCAACATATTTTTTATATATTTCTATTTTTTTTCAAGTCTTTCACACTAGCTTTACCATTGTGGATGCTCTTAGATAAATCCCTTGTATGCTAATGGGCAAATTGCATGAAAAAGTAACGTACTTTAGTCTAATTCCTATTTTAGGTAACGTACTTTCAAAGCTTTCATTTTGGTACCTAAGATGTAATATCTCAATCATTTAAGTACCTGGGTAACCTGTTTAGTCATTAACAGGTTGCAATGCTGACATGGCAAATGATATGTCATACAAGTTACATTTATTTTTGCTGATGTGGTCGATGACATGGATTGTTTATATAAAATAAATTTCTCTTGTATTTCTTTTTTATTTTTTTTATTAAATGTTCATTTTCCTCATCATCAAGTTCATCAACAAGAATGAAACCCCAAAATCAAATCAAAAACCATAAAACTCATATTCATAAATTCTAAATCAAATCTAGATAAAGAAAACATAAATTACTTACTAAATGAAATTGCCTAAAAGGTTGAGATCAAGAAAAGGCGATAACATAGTACAACCAACAATGCATTTGGTACAACTCTCGTCATGATTCAACCTGACTTGGCTAGTTGGCTCCCTCACACTGATTTCTTAATTTTTGATCCCCAATTTGTACTCTCCATTTCTCTCTCACTCTCTCGACTTTTTGGAACATTCAAACCCTTTTGTTTTTCTCTTTTGTTTTTCTCTTTCTTTGTCTGTTCCAACAGATTGTATTTTTGTCTGTTCATCACTGCACTATTCGATTTTCAACAATCTTTTGTTCTTGATTCCATGTTGGTTTGTTTGATTTTGAAGGAATCGAAAAGGGTTTTGTTATATCGAACTGATTGATAATATTACACAAGTGTTCTTGGTCGAAAAGGTTTTCAGTTTGCAGGGTTTTTGAGATTTGATTTCGATTGAGTTTGATTTAGGTCTTGATTTAGTTTTTAGTTTGATTTAGGATCTGTATCACTAACTTTTTGCCTAAGATTTGATTTTTGTTCTAATTTTGGATTTATGTTTTCTTTATCTAGATTTGATTTAGGAATAGGAGTTTATGGTTTTTGATTTGATTTTAGGGTTTCATTCTTGTTGATGAACTTGATGACGAGGAAGATGAACATTTAATAAAAAAAATGAAAAAAGAAATACAAGAGAAATTTATTTTAAAATTATTTTATATAAAAAAATCTATGTGATCGACCACATCAGCAAGAATAAATGTAACTTGTATGACACATCATTTGCCATGTCAGTATTGCAACCTGTTAATGACTAAACAGGTTACCCGTGTGCTTAAATGATTGAGATATTACATCTTAGGTACCAAAATGAAAGTTTTGAAAGTACGTTACCTAAAATAGAAATTAGACTAAAGTATGTTAGTTTTTTTAATGCAATTTGCCCTATGCTAATTGACCCCCCCCCCCTACCACTTCGTACCTACCCACATTAACCTGAAACTTTATCTCTTTTTCTGAACATCTCCACAGTTTTATATAATGTTTTTTTAAATACAGAGGATGAAAAGCTAAAATCTTCAGAAATAAAATACTGGTCAACATTAATTTTATCAGTAAAATATTTAATAGATTTTTCTTAGTCGAATAATCTTCAAACAGTTTTGTATAAAAGGAAACTAAATTTTAACTTTTTTTTATAAGGTTCATCTAGGCTTTGCCTAGACTACATCCTTGGCAATTTGGAAACAAACATATAAAGCGACCGTCTGAGACTAAGCCTGGCCACAGAATGCTGACGCCTGGACTCGAACCCGGGGTGGATGGGATATTCCACCACATCCCCCAAGCCCTTGCCACCACGCCACCACCCTTGTGGTTAACTAAATTTTAACTTGATTGATGGAATAATAAAAAATAATTTCCTTTCTTGACATTATATTTAAAAGTATTTTCTATATTTTGAGATTTTTATCTTCTATGTGATATTTTGTTTAGTTTTGAAACACTTTTTGAGAAATGATGAATTTGACGGTGTTGATAGATGTAATCATACTGAGAGCATTCTTTAATAGATCCTCTAAAATAAATAAAATGAAGATTAGTGATATGGAGACTTTTATGATAACAAGTCACAAAACAAGATAAAAAGCGTCATTGACCCAACGTTAACCACGTTATTAGTAGAGCATAATCTCCCAACCATTTTAATTGTGCGAAAACATATTACATGACATTTGGAGGTACAATTGCCGCTTCAGTCAGTACGTTGCATAGGCCATTGCAGATAGCTTCACACCCACCCCATTAGAATTGGGCAAATTGCATTAAAATGGAACATACTTTGGTCCGACACCTATTATGTGTACCGTTCTTTCAAAACCTTCATTTACTCGCATGAGAATGATGTCTTAAACATTAGTTAGACCAAAGTACGTTTCACAAATTAAGAATCAAACCAAAGTATGTTGTATTTTCATGTATTCTTAAATGTAAACCAGATACTTGAATGTTTGAAATGTCAAACTTGAGATACCATGATAATGGTTTTGAAAGTAAAATGACACATAAAAAAGTCAGATGAAAATATGTTAATTTGCCAGGGAGAATTTGCTCCTAAACAGTAAGGCAATAATCACTCACAAGAACCAGGTTTTATGAACGAATTTTGTCGTCGCTAAAAGTCCATTTATCTTCATAAACGGTTTATAGAGGTAATGTGTTGTCCCTATAACTTATGGCTGAAACATATCGTCATTAAAGACGCGTCGCTGAAGCTCTCTTTTCTTGTAGTTACAGACCACATTGCTTCTATAGCTAATTATTAGAATTTAAGTGTAGATTAGGGACCATTTATCAACACTAAAAAGATAGCGTTTATCGAGTAAGAGTCATCATTCTTAGTTACCTACTTACCTTATTGTATAAGATTTGCATTTGTCAATGACATAGTATGATCAGTGGCGGACCCATGAAGTATTACGAGCAGGTGCACTTTAAAGTTGCAAAATTGTATTTGATGTCGGGGGAGTCAACACAATTTGACCCGGTAAAAATTTAGATATGTCAATTTGGGGAATAATAAACTTTTTTCCAAATGAAATTGAACTTGACCCTTTTGGGCAAAACGCAAAACTATGTTTTACGATCTTCTATTGTCGAATTCTATTGTTACAAGGGACTTTTTTTTGGTTTTTTTTCCTAAAATTTTCTATTTTTAGAATTTGATTTGGTTGTTGACTTGTTGTTACCTTTCTTTTTCTTTTTTCTAGAGCAAACATAGAATTTAAGAAAAATAAAGGATGAAATTTAAGAATTTAAGACAAATAAAAGAATAGAAACATATAATATATTTAGAAAAAAGGAAATTAATTAAAATATCCAAAGTTTGACTTTGACTTATCAAAATACCCATTTTCTCTCTGATTTTACCTAAATATCCATTTTTTCCGCGAAAAGGGTCCGCGATCGTGGACATGGACCATTTTTTCCATTTTTTAAAGTTGTCATCCCGCGATGGTTTGTTTTTTGAATATTTTGATTTGAATGGTGTGTTAAACCAGAAAAGATGAGAGAGCGAGAGCGAGAGAGAGAGAGAGCGAGAGCGAGTAAGAGAGCGAGCGAGTGGGAGATCGAGAGAGGGGGTGTGGAGAGGTGAGTGGAGGAAGGTCGAGGGAGCACATCCTTGGAATCAGAAGATCAATGGGGGATTATCAGATTGTGAACCAAAGGTAACCAGATGGCCAAAGGAAATCTCATTCATGTTTTTTAACTTTCCAGAAACTATGGAGATAGGCGCTCTATGGAAAATCTTTAAACGATATGGTGATCTGACAGACCTATACATGGCGAAAAAACGACTAAACAGTGGTAAGAGATTCAGATTCGTGAGATATCGAAAGCGGCAAGAGGTGGCGGAATTGGAGAAATCGCTAAATAATATTTGGGTGGAGTCTTTTAGAATCAGGGCATTTCTTGCAAAAGATAGGAGGAATAATATTCAAGGGGAAGGGACTAGATATCGAAAGGATCAGAAGGAACACGAGAGGAAAAGCGAGAGGCTAATAACAGTAGGCAAGCAGGGTACAGGAAGTAGGTCATATGCAGAGGTACTTAAAACAGGTCCGTTAAAAGGAGAAAGCGTTGGAGACTCATTAGGAGTAAAAGAAGAAGTAATTACCGAAGAATTGGCCCCGAACAAAGACGTAGTAAACTACCTCCAGACCAGCGCGGTGGGAGAGGTCAGATCGTTAGACAATCTGGGTCTGATTTACAAGCTCTGTAAAGAACAACCGATAGGTGTTAAGGAAGTCAAATACCTGGGTGGACGGCACATTCTACTAAAGTTTGAGTCCGAAGAAAGTAGAGATAATGTGTTAACAAACAAAAAGCATGGGCTCCAATTCTGGATTAGCGATCTTCGCTCGTGGTCGAAAGGTTACAGGCAATCGGAAAGGCTGACATGGCTAAAGATCTCCGGGGTTCCGCTGCAAGGTTGGGAAATAAGAACATTCACACAAATAGCCGGAAAATGGGGCAAAGTGCTGAAACATGTGAACTGCGATTTCATGGATTCGATCAATCTGGCATGGGGAAAGATTCTCGTGAGTACCGCTATAAAATCAGAGATCAATTGTTTAAAATCGATAAAAGTGGGGGGACTGTTTTTCAGAATTAAAATTGAAGAAGAAGAAAGCAGTCTTATGGAATTCTCTGATATTGAATGGGGTGATGAAGGCGACTCTTCTTCGGAAGAAGATCAAGAGGATGGCTCTCGACTTCCATCGGTTTGGTCGGAAGAAGAAGCAAACGAGGAAGGGGATTGGGATGACGGCGAAAGCTGCTTTGGCGGAGAGGATCGGGGTGACCAAAAGGAAGACAGGCCGGTGCCGGTACCGGAAAAATCTCAGTCTGATGGGGAAGCGCCGGAAAAAGAACCGCCGGTGGACAACAAAGAGGCGGAACATGAAGGGGCAGCCGTTAATGACAATTTGTCAATTCCAACGGCTCTTAATTCAAATGGGGTATTCGAGGTATTGGGAGGCTCAACATTTAAGGATAATGGGAGTAAAGATGAGAAGGAGTTAATAAGAATATCAGATGAAATCGTAAAGCAAGATGGGCTTACAGTTCAGGTGGAGGGGGCCCAAAGAAGCCAAAACAATGTTGGGCCACATTCCAGCTTTAATAAAGAAATTGGAGGGCCCAGCCCAAATCCTGTCAATAGTCAAACAGAAGTAGAATCGCAGCTCCAGGAGGCTTTTAGGAAAGAATCTGTTAAACAAAAAGCAATGAATGGAATTCCTAATAGAAAGTGTGGTGGCGATAGAGGAAGAAAAGCTGATTCAATAAACTTCGCGCAAGGAAAAGTCAGTTTCCATTTGATGAAAAAACTTGCGAGGTCGGGAGGCAAGAAGACAAATATCAAAAAGGGGCAGAAATCAAATATGGGGGAAGAGTCAGAGAGAAACGATGTGAAGAAAAAACCCAAATCAACACCAGCAAATTCAGTATCGGTGTCAAACGATCTGAAAAGTAAAGATTCAACAGAAGGGGCAAGGGAGTTTGGAGAGGCGATTGGAGTGATTTGGGACAACCAAGTCTCAAAAGGCAGTGAGGCAAGGAAGGAAATCGAAACAGAATCAGGTAAGAGTCGCTTCCTAAATGTTAATTAATGAAGATAATTTCAGTCAATGTTAGGGGTTTGGGGTCGAACAGTAAAAAGGCGTGGTTGAAAGAAATATGTAGACGTGAGGCTCCCGATGTACTTGGTATTCAAGAAACAAAAATAAAAAATTGGAAAGTCTCAATAGTGGGTAATTTTTGGGGTGACGATGACGGGGGATATGCCTCAGTTAAAGCTACGGGTAAATCGGGAGGGCTAATTACCTGTTGGAACAAAAAGGCTTTTAACTGTGAGGAAAAACTAGAAGCCCCGGATTTTTTGGTACTAAAAGGAAAATGGAAAGGCGTGAATGGATCAGTCGGGTTAATCAACATATATGGACCGAGAGATTTAAAGGGACGTGTGGAATGTTGGGACAGATTGGAGTCAATTATTTCTCAAGATGATATTAAATGGTGTCTGTTTGGTGATTTCAATGAAGTAAGAGGGACCGAAGAAAGACTCAATTCGATCACAAACGAAAGGGGAGCAAAAGCTTTCAACGAATTTATCAGTAAGAGTAATTTGGTGGAAATTCCTATGGGAGGGAGGAAATTCACATGTGTTAGCGACGATGGGTTAAAATTCAGTAAACTTGATCGCTTCCTTATCTCAAATGAGTTCGGAATTTCATTTAAATACTTGGGAGTTAAAACCTTGGAAAGGAAATGGTCGGATCATTTTCCGATCATGCTTGTTGAAGACAAAAGTGAGTCCGGACCTAAACCTTTCAAATTCTTTGACTCGTGGCTAAATGAGGAAGGAATAGAAGAGGTAGTCAAGGCGGCTTGGAATATGGGGATTCGGTCAACTCGTCCGGATTGTGTCTTTCGGGATAAACTGAAAAATGTTAAAGAAGCGTTAAAAGAATGGAGTAAGGCAAAATTTGGGAAGTTAGAGAAAGAGTTGAAAGAGGTAAAAGAGGAAGTGGTGAAACAGGAGAAAGAAGTGGAAAACAATGGCTGGAAATCGGGAGAAAGAGAGGAGTGGGTGGAAAAGAGAAAGAGATGGCTTGATCTTGAAGACCAAAAAGCGGGAATGATGAGGCAAAAAGCGAAACTCAAGTGGGCGGTGGAGGGGGACGAAAATTCAAAAATCTTCCACGCCGCAATAAAATTCAAAGTGAGAAGAAACGCGATTCAAGGCCTTCACACAAATTTGGGTTGGACGGATGACGCAAAGGAAATAAAAGAACATGTATTTGATTTTTTTAATGATAAGTTATCGATTGGAAGAAGGGGAGGCCCAGGGTTAAAGGGAGAGTTATTTCAAAAACTCTCAAGAGAGGAGGCGGAGTTATTGGATCGTCCGTTTGAAGAAGAAGAGGTTTGGGAAGCTATTAAGAATTGCGGTATCAACAAATCGTCGGGGCCGGACGGATTTACATTTGGCTTCGTAAAAAGGTTTTGGGGAATTATAAAGGATGATTTATTAAGAGGGGTGAAGAGCTTTGGGGAAAAGGGTGAGATAAGTGAAGGGTGCAATTCTTCCTTTCTTACTTTAATTCCCAAAGTCCCTAATCCGGTTAGTCTTGGTGAGTTCCGTCCAATAAGTCTAATTGGAATATACTACAAAACGATTGCGAAAGTCATGGCGGAAAGATTGAAAGGTGTAATCGGCAAGGTTATTAGCGATAAGCAAAGTGCATTTATCAAAGGTAGATCCATTTTGGATGGTGCCCTTGTCGCTAATGAAGTGGTAGATTTCCTAAAAAAGAAGAAAGAAAAAGCGTTAATATTCAAAGTGGACTTCGAAAAAGCATACGACAGCGTGGAATGGGATTTTCTTGTGGATTGCATGAGAAAGATGGGGTTTGGTAATGGGTGGATTAACCGAATTGAATCATGCCTCAAGTCATCTACAATGTCGGTTCTAGTAAATGGGAGCCCAACTAAAGAATTTAGGATGGGAAAAGGGCTTCGGCAAGGTGACCCGCTTGCCCCTTCTTATTCCTAATAGTGGCGGAGGGTCTACATATTCTTTTGGAGCAAGCGGAAAGGTCGGGACTTTTTGAAGGCATCAAGGTGGGATCGGAAAATATATCATTATCTCATCTACAATACGCGGATGACATCATAATTTTTGGTAAGTGGTCGGTTGGAAACCTCAAAAATCTGATAAAAATCCTCAATTGTTTTTTTGAACTATCTGGCTTGAGAATTAATATCCGAAAAAGCAAAATTTATGGAATTGGGGTGCTGTCGGAGGAAGTTAAGACATGGGCGAAAGGTGTTGGGTGTACTGAAGGAACTTTGCCGTTCATCTACTTGGGCCTCCCGGTAGGCGCAAATATGGGGCGGCTAGAAAGCTGGAGAGTGGTAATAGACAAAGTTCAAAAGAGATTGGATTCGTGGAAAACGAGATTTATCTCCTTTGGAGGACGGTTAACGCTGGTAAAATCAGTATTGGGTAGTCTCCCATTGTATTTCTTTTCCTTGTTTCGTGCTCCGAGTGGTGTGATTAAAGAGTTAGAAAAAGTGAGATGTCGTTTTTTCTGGGGGGGGGGGAGCGGAGAGGGAGATATGGAGAGAAAAAAATTAGTGTGGGTCAAATGGGAAAAAACATTGGGTAGCTTTGAAAAAGGCGGCCTCAATATAGGGAGCCTAAAATCGTTAAATTGGGGTCTATTGGGAAAATGGTGGTGGCGTTTCAAAACTGAAAATAATTCCTTTTGGGCGCGGGTAATAAAAAGCATACACGGGGAGGGGGGGTGCTTGGAGAATAACTATTGTACTCACAATGCAGGTTCGATATGGCGGAACATAACTCGGATCGGACCAGAAATAGACAAAGTGGAAATAGATCATTCGGAATGAAGATAGGAAGCGGAGAAAGCACAAAATTCTGGAAGCAAATATGGATCGGTGAAGACACTTTGGAGAATACATACCCCCGTCTTTTTAGGTTGGAGTCGGAACCAAATGTTACGATAGCGGAAAGAGGAGCATGGAGCAATGGTAATTGGCGATGGATGTGGAACTGGAGACACACTCCAAGAGGTAGAGTAGTGGGGGAACTAGAAGATCTGCAAAGCCGGCTAAACTCCATCCAACTGAAACGGGGCTGCAATGATACTTATGCTTGGAATCTTGACCCTAATCGCGTTTTTAATACAAAGAAACTTCGGGAGTTAGTAGAAGAGGCCAGCACAACGTCGATAGCAGGGGAGGAATGTACCAGTTGGATAAAGATGGTACCTCGAAAAATCTGCATTTTTATTTGGCGGGTAAGAAAAGGAAGGGTCCCCTGTCGATCCATTCTCGATAAAATGGGTATAGACATGGACTCAGTCCTTTGTCCAAGATGCAACGATCATCCAGAAACATTGGACCATGCGCTGGTAAACTGTCCCGAAGTTAAAAATCTGTGGAAAGCGGTTGGAAAATGGTGGAAAAAAAACCGAGGACATTCAATCAATAGTAGATTTTCTTCGAGATGAACCGGGTTATCGCGATACCAGGTGGGAAGGTGTTAAATGGGCATTGATTTACCTAATTTGGTCACATCGAAATCGAATGGTATTCGAAAAAGAGGCGAACAAAATAAGTGAGAAGTTGTTTGAATTTCAAAGGAAGGTGTTCGAATGGTTTAAAAGTAGGAATCGGAAATTCTCGATGTAGTGGAAAAATTGGCTCGTAAACCCGTCTAATGTGCAGTGATCAGGTTCGAGGTGGTCGGAGGAATTAGGGATCGGAATCGAAATATTAATCTGCTGAAGCGGTTTGGTGGTCGGTAGACATTCTGTTTATTTCTCGTAAACTCCAGGTTTATCACTTCGAACTCATGGCAGGTTCATATCGGGTTCTGGTTGTGATTCATGCGGCTTGCTTGAGTTTAGGAAATATGCTATTGTTGTTGTAATAGGTTTCGTTGGTTCCTGTAGTTTGGGATGCTGTATTTGAGGTTCATGGTTGTCTTTGTAAAGTGTTTTGGTGGTTTTATAAGATGTCTGCCTTTCAAAAAAAAAAAAAAAAGAATATTTTGATTTGAAATTTACACTTTCAATCCATATACTTATTTACTTACTTTACTTTATACCTTTTACTTTCATAATTTTAATTTTACATTTAACACATATAATCGTTTATTAACTAAAATACGTTAAAAAATACGTTTTAATTTTAACAAGTTACATCATTATAATCGTCTCTTCGATGCGTTCGAAATGAGCCAAATATTGAATTTTTTTGATTTATATATTTTAATATATATCATATACACTACATAAAAAATATTTTTTATATTTAAAATTCATTTTTTAACGTATTTTCAATTTTGTTTTACACTCCTATCGCATTAACATAATAATCATATATTAACTAATTCATTAAATCGTTTTAAATTATTATTATTTGTATGTGTTTATAGATATCGTGAATGGCAATAGGACAAGGTTTCACGAGAATAATATGAAATGAGGTTTTGACAAGTTGGTATCACTGGACTCATTTAAGAATTGTGAAAATGGGTATTTAGCGAATGGTGATTCATGTGTGTTTGGAGCTGAAGTATTTGCAGTTACAGAGTATGCACAAAATGATCGATGTCTGTCCATCACAAAGTCTCCGCCAATTTAATACTTACACTTGGACCATCGATAATAAAATAAATAAAACGTATTTTAACTATAAGAGTACCATAAATTAAATAATTAACTATAAGAATATGAATTTTAAATATAAAAAATATTTTTATATAGTTTATATGATATATATATTAAAATATATAAATCAAAAAAATTCAATATTGGGCTCATTTCGAACGTATCGAATAGACGATATAATGGTGTAACTTGTTAAAATTAAAACGTATTTTTTTAACGTATTTTAGTTAATAAACGATTATATGTATTAAATGTAAAATTAAAATTATGAAAGTAAAATGTATAAAGTAAAGTAAGTAAATAAGTATAGGGGTTGAATTCCAACCTATGTCCCGTGAATAGTCCCGCTACACCCATAAAATTGTGATTTTTATTTGATATTTACACTTTCAACTCTTATACTTATTTACTTACTTTACTTTATACCTTTTACTTTCATAATTTTAATTTTACATTTAACACATATAATCGTTTATTAACTAAAATACGTTAAAAAAAACGTTTTAATTTTAACAAGTTACACCATTATAATCGTCTCTTCGATACGTTTGAAATGAGCCCAATATTGAATTTTTTTGATTTATATATTTTAATATATATCATATAAACTATATAAAAATATTTTTTATATTTAAAATTCATATTCTTATAGTTAATTATTTAATTTATGGTACTCTTATAGTTAAAATACGTTTTATTTATTTTATTATCGATGGTCCAAGTGTAAGTATTAAAAATTGGCGGAGGCTTTGTGATGGATAGACATCGATCCTTTTATGCATACTCTGTACTGCAAATACTTCAGCTCCAAACACACATGAATCACCATTCGTCAAATACCCATTTTCACAATTCTTAAATGAGTCAAGTGATACAAACTTGTCAAAACCCCATTTCATATTCTTCTCGTGAAACCTTGTCCTATTGCCATTCACGATATCTATAAACAAATACAAATAATAATAATTTAAAACGATTTAATGAATTAGTTAATATATGATTATTATGTTAATGCAATAGGAGTGTAAAACAAAATTGAAAATACGTTAAAAAATGAATTTTAAATATAAAAAATATTTTTGATGTAGTGTATATGATATATATTAAAATATATAAATCAAAAAAATTCAATATTGGGCTCATTTCGAACGTATCGAAGAGACGATTATAATGGTGTAACTTGTTAAAATTAAAACGTATTTTTTTAACGTATTTTAGTTAATAAACGATTATATGTGTTAAATGTAAAATTAAAATTATGAAAGTAAAATGTATAAATTAAAGTAAGTAAATAAGTATAGGGGTTGAAAGTGTAAATTTTAAATCAAAATATTTAAAAAACAAACCATCGCGGGACACTACCCCGCGTTCGCGGGATGACAACTTTCAAAAATGGCAAAATTGGTCCCTGTCCCCAATCGCGGACCCTATTCGCGGAAAAAATAGGTATTTTGGTAAAATCAGAGAAAAAATGAGTATTTTGGTAAGTCAAAGCCAAACTTTAGGTATTTTAATTAAATTCCGTTTAGAAAATACAAATAAAAAATGAGAGCATGGATTAAATAATAGAAGTGGAAAAAAATATATTATTCAGACATGTTTTACTAAAAGTTTTAGTCGGTCTTCTTTGCTACTCTTTTATTTTTTTAAATTTTGTAAGATGAACTATTTTCAAAGTATTTTAAAATATTCTTTTATTTTTTAATTTTTTAAGATAAACCATTTTAAAGAAGAAAACTTTTTAAAGACAAAATTTAGTGATTGCTGTGAGTAACATGGGACCTCATACGTAGCAGACCCTTTATCAAGATTGGTGGGTTAACCATCTACTCCATCTTTCTTCAAAATTGGTGGGTTAACCATCTACTCCATCTTTCTTCAAAAAAAGGCTTATTCTAAACCACCCCTGCAACTTAACTTTGTATTACATTTTACATCCTTAGATTTATTTATTTAATTTATTTTATATCTTTTAGTTTTCTATTTACTATTTTATACTTTCATTATATTAACACATATAATCGTATATTAACTAAAATAAGTTAAAAAAATACTTTTTAATTTTAACAAGTTACACCATTATAATCGTCTCGTCGATACCTTTGAAATGAGCCTACTATTGAATATTTTTTGATTTAATTATATTATTATATGTCATACGTTTACGTTATTTTTTGACTTAATTATATTATTATTCGTCAATACTTTTTTATTTTTTGATTTAATTATATTATTTCGAAATGAGCCCAATATTACCTAAAATACGTTAAGAAAATACTTTTTAATAACTTTCAAATCCTTAAATCGTGGACTCTTATTAATTAATCTTTACCTCTAACCACTTTCAAATCCTCAAATCATGAACTCCTAAAAAAACGTCACTCTTTAAACAACTTTATAAAAAAACTTTGATCGTTTTCTCAAAACCAATTAAAATAATTTAGAACATTAAAATCGAGATATATCACGCTGCATTGCGCGAGTAGACTTCGAGTATAAATTTAAAACATATATTATATTAATTAAGAATAAAACAAAAATACTATAAATTTAAGAAATATTTACTATAATATATGTTTTATAGTACTTTTGTTTTACATTATATAATAAACAAATATTGTAATAAGTAAGCTATAATAAATGTTTTACAGTATATAATAAACCCATATATTATTTTTATTTTATAGAAATATTTAAAAACTTCTAAGAAAATAAACATAAAGAATTTATAATATAATATAGACACATATATAAATTTACACCAAAGAAAAATATAAAATTCTATTTTAAACCAAAATTTTAAAACTAATTGTAAGTTTTAATTAAAAGAAATCTAAAACTTAGGTTTGAAATATAAGTATTTTGTAAGTTGCTTATTTGAAACTGTTTATATCTTATTTGTTCAAATTACATTTTTACGTCCAACTTGTTATTAGCACGACATAAGTTGATAAACACTTTTAAAAATAAGCATAAGTTGTTTTAAATAAGCAATCCCAAATACCCCTTAAAATGCAAAACGGAAAATTTTAACATTTTTAGGGAGAAAATACTTTACAAGATAAATATTTTACTTATAAAACAATATAACAATTTTATTTTCATGCTAAAAAATATTAAGATTTCGTTCTAAAACGTCAGCGGACTATGATTAACTAGATCTCTTGATATAATTATGATAATGATCTATTAAATAATACAAAGCCATTTTTTAAAATACGATTGATGTAATAGCTTTTAATATATATATATTTGGACATCTTAATAGTTTTCTATAATCATTGGCGTTACAAAAATAAATGAGACAAAAAAAAAACTCTCCTAAAAGCTATTATAGTATAGTTTTGTGTAAATTTTTGACTTAATGAGTTAGAACGATAAGAGATGTACCATAAATTAAATAATTAACTATAAGGGTATGAATTGTAAATATAAAAAATATTTTTATGTAGTATATATGATATATAATAAAATAATTAAATCAAAAAATATTCAATATTGGGCTTATTTCGAACGTATCGAAGAGATAATTATAATGATGTAATTTGTTAAAACTAAAACGTATTTTTAAACGTATTTTAGTTAATATACGATTATATGTGTTAATATAATAAATGTGTAAAATAAAAATTAAAAAAATATAAAGTATAAAATAAACTTATTAAATTTGCAGGGTATACATTTGCATAGCAACCCAAAAAAAAACCATCTACTCCATCTCATATTTTTTTCTTACATGATTAAGCTTCTTAGAATTTGCTCACTTAACACACTGTGTAGCCTTATTTTTTGTGCCTAATACCTTTAGCATCAAGGACAATGCTCTATTTATGGTTAGGACCGTGCAATATGCACCATGTGTTGCATGCCATTTTTAGAATCATCTCAAACTAAGGGGCCGTTTACGTAATCACTTACCCGGGTAAGTGCTTATCGGTAAAATTCAATACTATCGCTTACTTCTCGGGTAAGATTTTAGTCCACCAAAATGACATCGTATGCAACAATTTAGCCGGTAAGCGCTAACCGTGGTAAGAGTCATCGCACTCACTTACCGGGTAAGACTCTCAGTCCTTGCTTTCGACTCTCGGTCCTTGCTTTCGACTCTCGGTCTTTGCTTCCGCTCTTCCCGGGTAAGATTCTTGGTCATTGTCATACTCATCCGGTAAGCTAATGTGACTTGGTAAGCACTTACCCGTGTAAGCGTTTTGTAAACGGCCCCTAAGTTAGATCGAATAAAGTTAAAATCTGATCCGTCCTTTTTCATACCAGATTAAACATGAGCTAGTATGGACCGGATTTTAAATTTGTTTTCTTTTTTAAACCCGTTAGTCATTCTTCTTTAAAAGACACATACCAAAAATATAGACCAAACTAGGCTTTTTCAGATGAGATCAAAAACCAAACCCGACTTTCTTTGTACCGGTCCTAAACCAAGCTAGAACACCGGTCCATGTTCGGTCCTTACCTTTCCAGATCCATATAGGTACTAGCTTTTCTGGGATCGTGTAGACAAACTTTTTTACATCGGTTCACACCATAACAACATGGATCCCTTATTAAAATAATGACGCTCAATTCGCCAACTTAACACAAGATCAACCTTGAATATCACCTTAACTCGCAGTTACGATCTTCTTCAACAGATAACACACAATTTTACAATCGCTTTTGTTGATCCAAACCCTTAGTGATTTGATAATGACCCTCTCTTAAACACTTAGTGAAAATTGTAAGTAAACAATATGTATTAGAGTTTCACTATCGCTGATAAGTACTAAGATTTTACAGTACCGCTGATAGGAACTCTCACTCTTTAGATTAGATATTCAACGAACACTGTTCATCATCATATAGCTCTGAGCCTGTTCAGTTCTATTGATGATCGCTGATAGTTTAGTTTGTTTACTTATGATCTCTAAAGACAAGTTTCACGTCAACCAAAGTTCTACGCTGAAGTCGAATATCAAGCTCAAGAACCAGCGACAAGTCTACTCATGAACTGATGTGGATATCAGCGAAGCAAGACCTGTCCATTCAACGTGAAGTATCAAGTAGAAGTCTTCAGCAATCGCTGAACTTTATCATTCGCTGATAAAGACCTGACTCAACGAAAGCTGATCATGAAGTCTCCCTGCATGTTACTATTGTCTTACCTCCCTTGCACGTCTCCGTACGAAGTGTCAGAACGGACATCCCTTTTGTCTGTAATCGTACAACAACTCTGATTCTACACTGTGCACCATGCGACTACTAATGTTGTCTACAAAGGGCAATGACATGCAACCACTCAGTTGCTGCCACGTGTAAAGCCATACTGCCATGCATTAAATGCATGCAGTATATAAGAAGAACCTTACTTCAGTTTTGAAGTGTGCTCGGACCATCTTCTTATTTCTCTCTTATTGTTAAGTTATTATTCGTAAT
This sequence comes from Saussurea involucrata, assembly GCA_033807775.1. Classification (NCBI taxonomy): domain Eukaryota; kingdom Viridiplantae; phylum Streptophyta; class Magnoliopsida; order Asterales; family Asteraceae; genus Saussurea; species Saussurea involucrata. The sequence goes on from CM066326.1 coordinate 20,597,680, forward strand.
TTCTTTAACTCTTTCTAGTGCAAGAAACTTAGTATTTCTCAAGACTTGTTTAGATTAGGTTTATCCTTAATCTTGTTCCGCAACAAGTTGTAAATTGTCTTGATTTATCAATAAATATAACAACCCAAACAAAAATGAACATTTCAAATCATAATAATTAGATTATCCCCAAAACGGGTCCCAAAATTTCTTACATCAGTTCAAAATCTGGTTGGCGGAATCAACCTACACAACTGAGAAATAACCAAATGTCTATTGTGTTACTAAGAGGTCAAGTCTTCCTGCTACGCCCTGCTCACTTGCCAGAGCCCTTCACTACCTGCTTTCCTGAAAAGGTTTTTAATTTAAAAGAGAGCGAGGGTTAGACCATGAGGTCTAGTGAGTCCCTCCAACAGTTATCAAAGCATTTAAACAGAATTCCCTTTTCAGTATAAATCATACATAAACAGTTCAAATGATATCACTTCGGATATAAATCTGCCCCTCATAAATTGACACCCTGAAGTCACACTAAGGTGACAACGAGTCAGTCTCATGCTGCCTTTCAGGGTCACACCGCCCTTGGCATAAACGGGAACACCCTCCCGGCACGAGTTGGCGGGCCCCTTCCCGACTTAGTCAATTCACCTCAAGATCAATGTATGCATACATCCCACATAAATTTTCAAATATCAATTCATGCAAATTTAAAGCATAAGCATAAAGCATGGCAATTCTCATCATTCAAACACATTTTGAAACCACTTTAAAAGCCACACATTTTAGTTTAGAAAAACTCACCTGATGCTCTTACTTCTCTCCTCTAAGCTGGTTCCGACTCCCTAACGACTTCCCTAAACGCACAGGCAAAAGTATAAGCTAAACCATCTAACATATCCGGAAAACAGGTCCATCCGGACAACTCACCTATCCGGGCAACACAGCTATCCGGACAACAGGTCCATCCGGACAACTCGCCTATCCGGGCAACACAGCTATCCGGACAACAGGTCCATCCGGACAACACCTCTATCCGGATACTAAACCCTCCGGGTGCTTACCCGGACATCTTCTTCTAATGAAGGTTTCCGGACGGGCGCTGTTCGAGTTTTTCACTCCAAATCCCGTCCTGAGCTCCGCCAAAGCAGCGATTAGGCAATAACAACTACCCAAAAGCGTACTAGAACCAAACCCCACAATATACATCCATAAAAACATAAACAAGAGGAGTTTAAACCTTCCACAAGAGCTTTGGCATGACTTTTATCAAACTAGACTTCTCAATACTCTACAATCAACAACCTGATTAAATGGAGTAATGGATTGAGAGTTTACCTGCTCAAATGCTTGCCAGAAACGAATTCCTCAACAATCCTTCTTCTGATTTCCAGGCATCAAGCTCCTTCTTCTCCCAAAATCCACAAGAGCCCCAAACCTTTCTCTCTTTCTTTTCTCCAAGAACACAGCCGACATATACCCAAAATCAGGAGAATATGGTTTCTCCTAGGGTTTTGAGCCCATTTTATACCTCCTCTCAAAATACCACTCAGCCCCTCTACTTCCATTATTATTAATACTACACCCCAAGACCTAAAATCCTTCGATTTTGATCCGGGTCGTTACAACACTCCCCCCTCAAAAGAATTCCGTCCCCGGAATTCCGTTTTCAAAAAGGTGAGGGTACTTGGACCTCATATCAGATTCCAATTCCCACGTTGCTTCTCGTCCCTTGTGATACTTCCACTGAACTTTCACTAATCGAACTTCCTTATTATGTGTCTTACGCACCTTGCTGTCTACGATCTCGATTGGATCTTCTTCAAACATCAGCTTCTCATCAATGCTGACATCTTCCAACGGAATGGCCACATCGGTCTCGGCCAAACACTTTTTCAGGTTCGACACATGGAAGGTCGGGTGAATCTTCCATAATTCTTCTGGTAATTCTAACTTGTAGGCTACCGCACCTACCCTTTCAATGATAACAAAAGGCCCGACATATCTCGGTCTTAACTTCCCTTTCTTCCCGAAACGCGCTACTCCTTTCCAAGGTGAGACCTTTAACATGACCTTGTCCCCCACTTGAAATTCAATAGGCTTCCTTCTTCTGTTCGCATACTTGCGCGATTCTCCCTCTTTCACGGATTACTTCAACTTGTAGGCTACTACTCTTACTCGTTCCATGACAACGAAAGCCAACTCCTTATCGTCCGTATTTCTTGCAAGGTCACCAACACCTCAACTTCCAACATCTGCTCTCCAGAAATAGAGGCGTACATCACACTATGAATTTCTTCTCAATAACTCATCTAGCACTACAAGGTCGTACATTATCTATCCAACTCCCATAACTTCGACGGACCCACAGACGTGGTCCACTTTACCTTTCTCTCAAACCTCCCGGTTCAACAGTCTTATGTTTTCCAATCCAACCACTCAATTCTACTTGGTTACCCCAAACCGTTTGAATAGAAAACATAACCGCACCCCATACTTTAAAACTGCCCTCGGCGAGTCACCACTTTGCTATATCGTGCAATCTTGCACTATGTACTCGTACCCTCTTCGATCACTATACTTGCTTAAATCACACCTGGTAAATCCAAGGCCAATCGCACCTCAATGTGCTCGCTTCCGTCCACACACCGGGACTCACGATTTTAAAACACGTCTAATTAAGGTCTCTTATACATCTTCACTTTCTTAAAAGAAGGAACTTGACGGAATTCCCCGCCACAACAATGAAAATCATTACCCAGGAAAATTCACTTACTGACAACTTAGCGTAAGGCCAACCTTGTACATCCCGACAAACTCATACCCAGGAGTTCCCTCCTCGGGGCACATGAATTTTTTTTTAATTACCTCTTCCAATCGACATATGACTAAGCCGATCATACTCCCTTCCCGAATCACATCGGCTACAGCTCAACAACTAAAACATACGTTCTCCCCACTCTATCACTCCACACTTATACGTAACTAAAAGTAGGAAACTTCTATAATCTCTCATTGAAGTGATCACCCATCCGCATTGAACTTATTCAGAAGTCACATCAATTCCCACTGCATCCTACAAGCGTCCAATCAACTATGACACAACTTCGGTTACCCTCACTCAACAAGGAGAAGTAACCATGCTCACTCAAAACCATTCCCAACAGCTCATCACTAGACGACCAATTCTTTTGAACATTTCTTACAATATCACTAACTCAACTCATTCAACTGCCTGTTCCCCTTCTTTCTCGTATAAAAATAAACATACACAAATCCCTTTCCTCAATACTCTTTCCAGGAGTTCGCACTCTTATCGTTGGCAATCTACACACACACTACTCCACTTTTCGGTGTTACTGTCAAGGTTACTACTTCCAACCTACTTACTTATTCTGACACACAATCTTCACTTCCCCACGTTAGCGCGGAGCACCGTCAACCAAACATTACTTGCTCCTCTCTTCCGACCTTTCCCCATACTGATAACACTTTCTCGTCACTATACATAACCAAACAGTTGCATCAAAATTCTAACTTAAGGAATTCACCCAAGTCATCTCGAAACGACACCAACATTCGAAGTTACTACACATTCAATGACCTCGGACTATTACATTCTCGGATAATTCCTTTACACTTAAGAACCAATTCACATCCTTTAAAGATTTCGCATCTACTACTCCATATATTTGACTAACCAACCATCATCTTCTTTAAACTTCCAAATGTTCCAAAAAATACACTTACTTAGCGACTCGCACAATTAAAAAACACTTGGTTTCTCATTTGGGTAACCACCCACTACCGCTCCGACATTCTATTCCGATAACAGACATATCACACGTCCACTTACAAACCACGTACTCCAACAGCTTGCTAACAAATCAAACACCTTATCCGAAATCTTCGACAAGGCTTCCCCTTTCTAACATCACATTACTACAACACTGGCTGACACATTTACCTTGGCAATTGATGCCACTACTTATCCGTACATTCTCCACCCATAACATCTTATCGCAGACCAGGTCTCCCATGGTCATTCGTACACAACTCAAACTTACCTTCATGATCTCTCGCATAAATAACCGAGTCTATCTCGCTACTCTGTCTCTCCCCAGTTCTAGTTGAACCACAACTCACGAGTTCCTGATTAACTCTAACATACTCGTTTCTTGCTAGCTCTTTGCGATCCCAAACCATTACATAGACAGGGCACAATTCCTCACAGATCGACATAATCTATAAACTCACTTCGTTTGTGCTAGATACTTCACCCTTTACGAACTATCCACCTCGTAAGTAAGACGCTTATCTGAAACCGCAGTCTTTCACCATCTTAACACCCCTAAAAGGTGCTCCCTCGACTTTCAACCCTCTGGTTCAAGTCCTTGGCCTCAACCACCTTACACAACTGCCGACTTCAACGTCAATAGTCAACCTGTTGATACTCTCTTGACCTATCCTTTAACATGGGTTCCTTACTGAACTTAATCCTTCCAACACATCATAATCAACTTTATTTTCTGACGCCCTTGTTTCACAACTTACTCACGTAACATCAATACTACAAGATCACCTTAAGACTCTTATTCAACGCCGAGGATTTCTCATTTTTGCCTCACCACACTACTCATAACGAGTTGCTAACACCAACACCTTGATGACTTCTAGTCCTTCCCTGAACACAACCGTCCCTCGACAACTGTAATTCCAGTCACCGCACAAGGGTACAGACCCTCATACATCCGACACTAAAGTCCATTTCTGACTTTTCCACTGCTCATCTCTCCTCTCGCACAAGTACCAAAACTACGAACATTCTCCCCTGATCTGTCCAACACCTCTCCACTCTCGGAGTTCTTCCTTAGCTTAAAATGTAGTACTCTACGACCTAGTGAGTTTATAGCCTTCATGCATGACAACGCGATAAATAAACCATCACACTTTTGATTATTTTAAAGAAACAACACTTGGAAACAACTTGGGTACACACGACCCCTTCAATACCCTGCACAACGATCTCGAGAATCGTTTGCATGCAACTTTCCGTAAAACTTAATCTTACTCAACCAAAATATATTGTTACGACAGAAATAAATATTGGATTAAAATCTTTTCATACGACAAAATTTTGAAAGGACTTACCGACACGAAGTAAACCCGTCGGTTCTCATATTCACTTATATAACTTCAACATGTCGATACTTATCTTGGTCATAAAAGTTTTGCATTCAAACGTCTTCTTGACTTTTGCAACAATTTAACTTATAATAAAAGAGTAGAATAGTTTGTAAATCGTAGTCCTCAAAACTTCATTGTGCGATGTAAATGGATTTGCATTTTTCTTTAAACATACGCTTGCACACGCCGACTCATATCCGATCAAATTTGATATTTACACATTTACTTTAGTTATGAAAAATCTCATATCCACATATACGATCTTAATGCATGAAACTCTACTTGTAATTGAAGGCTACTCACTCAAACAAGGTCAATCGCTTTACTCACGCAACTCATCATTGACACTCTACTTTCGACCAGCGGTCGCCCCCTCGGTCTTGCAACAATTTGCTATACATACATTCAACGGTCTACTTACTCAACCATTTCATATTACTTTCGTCTAGACCAATTTATCTCATATAATACTTCTACACGCTTTCAGTATTCTACAGAAATCTCTCTTCAATGATCTTGCCACTGAACAACTCGACTAAAGAGTCAGGGCTCTAATCCCCTGCTTGCTCTTGGATTGTCACTTTCAAGATCTCGACACTGTCCTTCCTTACTATCCGAACTGATCTATCCCACGATTTCTAGAACTGGGACTCTCCAGAAACAGGAGTCTTACTCACAATCAATCGTTCAACCTCTTCGACACCACGAAGATCTACCTCTAGACGACTCATAACATTCTAACCAACATTTCTTCTCTACGATGTATACATATAACACATCATGAACGCTCTATCATGATACTTTCCCAACAATGGGTCTCAATATACCCCTCAGGGATCTTGCTGACACTCTAGAGTACTGAAACACGGCACATGACTAGCTTCAGACTACAACTTCGGAATAATAAGACAGATCAAGCACGTACATGTACCTGTATATTTACAATTACACTGGCCAGGCGTAATCCCAAACTTACCTTACATGACCGTCCTCGGTACCCTATTAGTCCCCTTTCCACTGTAGTGTCCTCCTAACGCATTTCTTACATCAATAATAGTGCCTTCCTAACGCATTTCCTGTTTCTCAGTTGTGATCTCTACTCCAAAGTTTAAGTTTAGGCCCGTCCGGTCACCTAAATCCCTTAAACTATGGCTCTGATACCAACTATAACAACCCAAACAAAAATGAACATTTCAAATCATAATAATTAGATTATCCCCAAAACGGGTCCCAAAATTTCTTACATCAGTTCAAAATCTGGTTGGCGGAATCAACCTACACAACTGAGAAATAACCAAATGTCTATAGTGTTACTAAGAGGTCAAGTCTTCCTGCTACGCCCTGCTCACTTGCCAGAGCCCTTCACTACCTGCTTTCCTGAAAAGGTTTTTAATTTAAAAGAGAGCGAGGGTTAGACCATGAGGTCTAGTGAGTCCCTCCAACAGTTATCAAAACATTTAAACAGAATTCCCTTTTCAGTATAAATCATACATAAACAGTTCAAATGATATCACTTCGGATATAAATCCGCCCCTCATAAATTGACACCCTGAAGTCACACTAAGGTGACAACGAGTCAGTCTCATGCTGCCTTTCAGGGTCACACCGCCCTTGGCATAAACGGGAACACCCTCCCGGCACGAGCTGGCGGGCCCCTTCCCGACTTAGTCAATTCACCTCAAGATCAATGTATGCATACACCCCACATAAATTTTCAAATATCAATTCATGCAAATTTAAAGCATAAGCATAAAGCATGGCAATTCTCATCATTCAAACACATTTTGAAACCACTTTAAAAGCCACACATTTTAGTTTAGAAAAACTCACCTGATGCTCTTACTTCTCTCCTCTAAGCTGGTTCCGACTCCCTAACGACTTCCCTGAACGCACAGGCAAAAGTATAAGCTAAACCATCTAACTTATCCGGAAAACAGGTCCATCCGGACAACTCACCTATCCGGGCAACACAGCTATCCGGACAACAGGTCCATCCGGACAACAGGTCCATCCGGATAACTCGCCTATCCGGGCAACACAGCTATCCGGACAACTCGCCTATCCAGGCAACACAGCTATCCGGACAACAGGTCCATCCGGACAACACCTCTATCCGGATACTAAACCCTCCGGGTGCTTACCCGGACACCTTCTTCTAATGAAGGTTTCCGGACGGGCGCTGTTCGAGTTTTTCACTCCAAATCCCGTCCTGAGCTCCGCCAAAGCAGCGATTAGGCAATAACAACTACCCAAAAGCGTACTAGAACCAAACCCCACAATATACATCCATAAAAACATAAACAAGAGGAGTTTAAACCTTTCACAAGAGCTTTGGCATGACTTTTATCAAACTAGACTTCTCAATACTCTACAATCAACAACCTGATTAAATGGAGTAATGGATTGAGAGTTTACATGCTCAAATGCTTGCCAGAAACGAATTCCTCAACAATCCTTCTTCTGATTTCCAGGCATCAAGCTCCTTCTTCTCCCAAAATCCACAAGAGCCCCAAACCTTTCTCTCTTTCTTTTCTCCAAGAACATAGCCGACATATACCCAAAATCAGGAGAATATGGTTTCTCCTAGGGTTTTGAGCCCATTTTATACCTCCTCTCAAAATACCACTCAGCCCCTCTACTTCCATTATTATTAATACTACACCCCAAGACCTAAAATCCTTCGATTTTGATCCGGGTCGTTACAATAAACAACTTAGAAAAGTAAAAACGTGTGTTTGTATTCAACCCCCCCTCCTACAAACTTGTATAGCCCTTCGGGACCAACAAGTGGTATCAGAGCAGATTTGTTTAATCTCATAAACAAGATCTAATCTATACTAAGATTTCTCTTTGCTATTTCTTAAAATGGCTACCAACACAAACACCAACTATATTGACAACGGTTCTCTTGCAAAACCCCCTAGATTCTCCAGAGATAATTTTAATCTATGGAAAAATAGGATGATTCTCTTCTTAGAAGGTGTAGACCCTACTATGCCTTACTATCTTGAAAACGGCCCATATATTCCTATAAGAATTGATCCTGCAGTTCCAGCCACTGCGAATAGACCTGCTATTCCAGAAAGGCTGATTCCCAAGGAAATTCATATGTGGACTGATGAGGATAAGAAGAAAGTGGCTATCGACACCAAAGCCAGATCCATACTCTCCATGGCTCTTCCTGACGAAGTCTACCATTCCGTCATGAACCTGAAAACCTCAAAAGCTATGTGGGACACAATCTGTGTTCAGTATAAAGGTACTTCTGAAGTCCAGGACTCTCGAAAGATCAACCTGGTAAGTGTTGATCCAAACCCTCAGTGATTTGATAATGACCCTCTCTTATATACTTAGTGAAAATTGTAAGTAAACAATATGTATCAGAGTTTCACTATCGCTGATAAGTACTAAGATCTTCCAGTACCGCTGATAGGAACTCTCGCTCTTTAAATTAAACATTCAGCGAAACTGTTCACCATAAATGCTCTGAGTCTGTTCAGTCATTATGATGATCGCTGATAAGTTAGTTGTTTACTTATGATCCCTGAAGACAAGTTTCACGTCAACAAAGGTTCTACGCTGAAGTCGAAGATCAAGCTCAAGAACCAGCAACAAGTCTCCTAATGAACTGATGCGGATCAGCGAAGACTCAGATTTGTCCACTCAACGTGAAGTATCAAGTAGAAGACTTCAGCTATCGCTGAACTCTATCATTTGCTGATATGAAATGATAGATCGCTGAATCAACGAAAGCTGATTTTGAAGTCCTCCGTACAAAGTATTTTTGTCTTATCCACCCTTGCACGACTCCGTACGAAATGTCAGAAAAGAACCTCCGAATATCTGAAATCGTACAACCACTCTGATACTACACTGTTCATCCATGCGGCTACTAAGGTTGTCAACCAAGGTCAATGACATACAACCAACCAGCTGATGACACGTTTAAAGTATATACTGACTTGTATTAAATGCATGCAGTATATAAAGAGATGAACTCACTTCATTTGAAGTAACTTGCTAACTCTGGACAAGTTCAAATCTCTTATCTCAAGATAGTTTATTATTAGTAATTTCCTTATCTCTCTTAGTGCAAGAAACCTTAGTGTTCCAACTTGTTTAGATTTAGGTTTATCCTTAATCTTGTTTCCGCAACAAGCTGTAAATTGTTAATGATTTATCAATAAACAATTTAGAAAAGTAAAATCCGTGTGTTTGTATTCAACCCCCCCCCCCTTCTACAAACTTGTATAGGCCATCGGGACCAACAAGTGGTATCAGAGCAGATTTGTTTAATCTCATAAACAAGATATAATCTAAGATATTTCTCTTCCTTGCTATTATCTGAAAATGGCCACCAACACAAACACAAATTATATAGACAATGGTTCTCTTGCAAAACCCCCTAGATTTTCCAGAGACAACTTCAACTTATGGAAAAATAGGATGACACTCTTCTTAGAAGGTGTAGACCCTACTATGCCTTACTATCTTGAAAACGGCCCATACATCCCTGTAACAATTGATCCTTCAGTTCCAGCCACTGCAAATAGACCTGCTATTCCAGAAAGGCTGATTCCTAAGGAAATACACACGTGGACCGACGAAGATAAGAAGAAAGTGGCTATAGATACAAAAGCCAGATCCATACTATCCATGGCCCTTCCTGACGAAGTCTACCATTCCGTCATGAACCTGAAAACATCAAAAGCCATGTGGGACACAATATGTGTTCAGTATGAAGGAACGTCTGAAGTCCAGGACTCAAGAAAGATCAACCTGGTAAGACAATACGAAAGCTTCATTTCTGGTAAGAATGAAACTCTCTCTGAAGTTCACCAACGTTTTAATTGTTTAATTATAGATCTGAAAACTGTTGGTAAGGAATATTCTAACTTTGAGGTGCTGACAAAGTTTCTAGAATGTTTACCTGAAAGCTGGGACAATTATTCTATGTGTCTCAGACTGTCAAAGGATCTAAAATCAATGACCCTTCCTACCTTATATGGCACGTTGCTGAATCATGAGCAATCAAGCCATCTTAAGAAGAATCTTGTAAAAGATTCCAAAAGCACCCATGTTGCTTTAATCTCAGAGGAACCTTCTACTCAGCGACCCTCGATCACTGTCACTGAGTTAGAAAGTAACTCTGAAAGTTCATCAGATTCTGATTTTTCAGATGATGAATCTTTGGCTCTTCTAACTAAGAAGTTCAGGAGATTTGCCAAGAAGAAAATGTTTAGAAAGAACAAACCTCTTTCCATAACTAACAAGCCTAAATCATCAGTTTTTGTTGATAAGGCTACTGCTACTTGTTTTAACTGCGAAAAAATAGGACATTTTGCTAACGAGTGCAGGTCTAAGAAAGTTTCTAGACCCTCAGCTTTTACAAAGAAATCCTTTGTTCCAAGGAATAAAGATGACAAATACTCAAAGCTGAAAGAAAAATATGCGAAGCTGAAAAGCTTTAAGAAGAAAGGCAAAGGCCTGATGGCTGACTATGATTGGGCTGCTTCTGATGAAGAAGCATCATCATCTGACTCTGAAGATGATGAAGCAAATCAATGTCTCATGACCAAGATTGAAGAAGAGGAAGAAAGTTCAGACATTCCCTCCACTTCAACATATGCTATTCAGGTATCACCTTCTTTCTTTTACCAATATTGCAAATATTGATGAAGCTGATAGTCTCCGTAAGATCGATCTCTTGACTAGAAGTTTATACGAAGCCATGAACGGCAAAACTGTGGTTGAAAACCAAAATCTTGATCTCGCTGAAAAGCTTAAAAACTGCCACCTTCAAATAGAAAAGCTTTCTAAAATTGAAGAAGATTTTAAAGATCAAGTATATTTAAATCAGCTAGTCAAAATCGAACGAGAAGAAGCTATCGCTGCATTAAAGGCTGAAAAAGCTACTGTTGAAGGATGGTGTAATTCTTCAACAAAGATCACTGAGATAATAAAGTCTCAAATTCCACTGAGTGATAAACGTGGTTTGGGTTACAAATATGAAACTTCAAAACCAACCACTGAGCGTTCAATGCTTAAATTTGGAACGTTCGTATCCTCAGTCGCTGATACTTCATCTTCTCAGTGCTCCTCGTCCATTACACCAATCCCTGAGGAAACTCCTACCTCCTCAAAAGGCAAGGAGAAAATGGTTTATTCAAAACCTACCTCTGTCTGTAAAGACAAAGGTAAAGGAATTGTTATTTACCAGAATCCTCAGAAGGGTACCTTAGTACCAAAACTGGATGCTTCTAAAGCTTCAGTGGCTCATCCCTCTGGATCAAGGAAGCAGATATCTGGATTTATTCAGCGATCTACTCCTAGACTCAGATTGGATGTCCTTGGTAAGAAATCTGAAGAACTGAATGTTCATCCCATTTCTAAAGCCAATATTTTACTTGGTGCTGGTACTTCTAATTCTAAATTAAAAGCTCAGCATACAAATGGTCCTAGAACTACTTTCAGCTATAGGAAATGTTATCACTGTGGACTCACTGATCATATTGCTAGTAAGTGCCCCACAGCCACCAAAGCTGAAAAGATAGCTAAGGTGAAGATTGCCCCCAAGGCAAAGAAGACCAACCCTGGTGCAAATCAGGTCAAGTTGAATTCTACCACTGAGGTTAAGAAATTAACCAAAGTGAAGAAAGATAAAGCTGAATCTTCAAATGCTGCGAAGACTGCTGAACCTTCCATTCCAACTACCTCCACTGACAAACGTGTATACATGGTTAAGTGGGTACCCAAGAAAAACTAATCTTCCTTTGTATTGCAGGTTAAGAAGGGTATCTGGTATCTCGATAGCGGATGCTCTAGACACATGACTGGTAAGAAAAGCCTGCTCGCTGAATACAAGGAAGAGAAGGGTCCCTCTGTGACTTTCGGTGGAAATGGAAAAGGACATACCCGAGGGTATTGTGTACTTTCAAATGGTACAACCTCCTTCAGAAGAGTCGCATATGTTGAAGGGCTGAAGCATAATCTTCTAAGCATCAGTCAGCTTTGCGACATGGATAACAAAGTAATCTTTACTAAGGAATCCTGCTTTGTCTCTGACAAAAAGGAGAAGATAGCTCTCAGCGGTTATCGTTTGGAAAATGTTTATGTAATAAACATGGACTCAACAACCACTGACAACTCCTGTTTCTTCTCAAAGGCCTCATCTGATGTCAACTGGCTATGGCATAAGAGGCTATCTCATCTAAATTTCAAGACACTGAACACTCTTTCTTCAAAAGAGTTAGTCACTGGTCTACCTCAGCATTCATACGCCAAAGAGTCGTTATGTTCAGCGTGTGAAAAAGGGAAGCAGACCAAAGCAAGCTTTAAGTCAAAGCAAGTTTCTTCACTATCATCTCCTCTACAACTACTCCATATGGATTTGTTTGGCCCTGTTAACAAACAATCCATCGCTGGAAAGAAATATACGCTGGTCATAGTTGATGAATTCTCTCGCTTCACTTGGGTAATGTTTCTCCGTTCTAAGAGTGACACCCCTGAAGAACTCATCACCTTTGTTCGGAAGATGGAAACCCTGAACAATCTGACCGTTCGCTCAATAAGGAGTGATCATGGAACTGAATTCAAAAACAGTTCTCTTGATTCCTTCTTTGAGAGTAAGGGTATTTCTCACAACTTTTCTTCAGTGAGAACACCACAACAAAATGGAGTCGCTGAAAGAAGAAATAGAACAATTATTGAAGCTGCACGTTCAATGCTCAGCGATTCTCACCTGCCTACTCAGTTTTGGGCAGAAGCTGTCAACACTGCTTGTTTTACGCAAAACAGGTCGCTGATAGTCAAAAGATTCAATAAAACAGCCTATGAACTTTTTTATGGGAGAAAGCCCTCAATCAGCTTTCTTCACATCTTTGGATGTCAGTGTTTCATACTGAACAATAGAGATGCTCTTGGAAAGTTCGATCCTAAGGCTGATGATGGAATCTTTCTTGGATACTCCTCAGTTTCCAAAGCCTTCAGAGTCTTCAATCGAAGAAGACAAACTGTAGAAGAAACTATTCACGTCACGTTTGACGAATCCCGTTCAGCGAACTCTAAACCGAACGCTGATACAGAAAAACTGAATCAATGGATGTTTTCTCATCTTGGTGATTCAGAAGATTTTCCCACTCCTCATGCTCATCCAGTAGAAGATGATAGTCCCACTATCATTCCAAACATGCAGAATAGTGAAGCTGAAACATCATGGGTCTCAACTGTTCCTATAAACACTATACCTGCAGTTGATCCAAATGTTTCAGACATTCCATCTACTTCTCAGCAATCAGTGAATATAATGACAACTGCATCAATTCCTCTCTTGGTTGATACTCCCGACGTCGCTGAAGCTTCATCTTCAGCTCCTCAAGTTCAAGTTGAGTCAGCGTCTCAAGCTCCGACTCAGCGATGGACTATAAACCACCCAATTGATCAAATTCTTGGTGATCCAAACGCTGGGATTCAGACTCGACGAAGTGCAGGTAATATTTGTTTATTTGTAAATTTTATTTCACTAACTGAACCAAAGAAAGTAGATGATGCCCTCAAAGATCCAAACTAGGTCAGCGCCATGCAAGAAGAGTTGACTGAATTTGAAAGAAACAAAGTTTGGAAACTTGTTCGAAGACCAACTGACAAAACTGTGATAGGCACTAAATGGGTCTATCGAAACAAGTTGGATGAACATGGTACTGTAACCTGCAACAAAGCTCGACTTGTTGCTCAGGGATACAGACAAGAGGAAGGCATAGATTACGACGAAACATTTGCTCCAGTAGCAAGACTTGAATCTATTCGTCTATTCTTAGCATATGCTGTACACAAAAACTTTAAAGTACATCAGATGGATGTCAAGTCAGCGTTTCTAAATGGAAAGCTGAATGAAGAAGTGTATGTAGAACAACCTCCAGGATTCTCAGATCCTAAGCGTCCAAATTATGTTTATAAACTGGATAAGGCACTTTATGGCTTGAAGCAAGCTCCACGTGCATGGTATGAGACTCTTTCCACTTATCTCCATATTGAAAAATTTGAGCGAGGTAAGATTGACAAAACGCTATTTTTTAGAAAAGTGAAAGGTCATATCATTCTAGTTCAAATATATGTTGATGACATTATATTTGGTTCTACTAACCCTGAGCTTTGTACTCATTTCGCTGATAGAATGAAAGATGATTATAAAATGAGCATGATGGGTGAACTAACATATTTCCTTGGTCTTCAGATTAAGCAAACTGAAAAAGGAACTTTCATTAATCAGGGAAAATATGTTAAAGATATGCTGAAGAAATTCGATTTAACTGAAAGTTCAGCTATGAAAACCCCTATGGCACCACCGCTGACACTTGATAAGGACACTAAGGGTGTTCCTGTCAATGTCACGCTGTACCGTGGGATGATCGGCTCACTATTGTATCTTATAGCTAGCCGACCCGATATTATGTTTGCAACATGCTTGTGTGCACGATATCAAGCTGAACCTAAGATATCTCATATGAAAGCTGTAAAGCGAATCTTTCGATATCTTAAGGGTACAACGAATCTAGGTCTTTGGTATCCCAAAGATTCAGGATTTGATCTAACCGCCTATTCAGATAGTGATTTTGCAGGTTGCAAAATGGATAGGAAAAGCACCACAGGAGGATGTCAGCTCATGGGTGGAAAGCTGGTAAGTTGGACAAGTAAAAAGCAAAATTCAGTGTCCACCTCCACAGCTGAAGCTGAATATGTAGCCACTGGAAGCTGTTGTTCTCAAGTCTTGTGGATGAGAAATCAGCTACTAGACTATGATCTTCAGCTCTCTAAAATTCCAATCTATTGTGACAGCACAAGTGCCATCGCTATAGCAAACAATCCAGTACTACATTCAAAGACCAAGCATATAGAAATCAGATATCATTTTATCAGAGATCATGTGATGAATGGTGATATAGAACTTCATTTTATCCCAACTGATTATCAGTTAGCTGACTTATTTACCAAACCTCTTGATGAGACAAGATTCAACTTTCTCATCAGCGAGCTTGGAATGCTGAACTTTGAAGGATAAAATCTTCAGCGGTTCACATTAATCAGCGAAAGGATAAAATCAACTTGTATAACCCATTCTATCATCTTCTCTCTGAATAAACTTGATTCACTGATATCAAGGTATGTTCTCTCTCTGACAATCGCATGAAAATGCAAGATTTCAAAACAAAATGCATCGCTGAATATCTCTTCCTTAACAACGATATTTTGAAATTTCTTAAAACCTTCACTGAATATTTTCATTCAGTACTTCATGTTTTCAAAAGTATCTCTGAGTTTTTCAAAACCTCAGAGACAACCAAGAATATGAAAGGACAGTTGTGACGTCATGGCAACGGATAAACCCCGACACGTTTTCTCTTCTTGACACACGTTTGCACGTCTCGTTCATACTTCCAATCTAATACACACACGTGTCCGTGTCATGATGAAAATCTTTTCCCGCTCAAGATTTTCTCTTTCTAAAATCTCTATATAAACAAACTCTTTGTTTATATTTTTCTTTTACGCGATCAATCTTCCTCCGCAAGAAAGAATTCACTGTTGCATTTGTGCTTTCAAACTTCAAGAACTGTTCATCATCTTCTTCATCAAACATCAAGGTTAATATGTTCTTATTTATTACCGAATGCGTATAACTTGTTTCCGATCTTCTCATTGTTTTAACAAGATCAAACAAAAGAACTTCGTAAAATGAAATCATTTTCTTTCGTGGTTTTATGAACACAACCATTTCATGGTTGTTCTTCAAGTTTAAATGCAAAATCTTAAACTTGTTCTTCATTCGTTTCCAGAATCTATTTCTTCATAGAAAACTGGAAAACAAGAAAATGGGTTTTACATTTCGTTTCAAAAATCAAGAAAAACCCTAATCTTCATTAAGACATTTGTGTCTGAATGAAATGGATAAAATTGGAAACATCTTATTGGAAATTCCTTCCACATTAAGATCATTCTTATTTGTTAACATCTTTGGTTGAACTGTTAAATACAGAGAAATGGCCTCGTCTGACATTCCTGCTACCGCTGAGAACATCTCCGCTGACTCTGAGGAAGTGGAAATCCTCAAGGCTCCACAAGTCAAGTTTGAACTTGATAAACTGGATTGGACTAAGGTGAACAACCTCTCTGCGCTTCTCGAGTATCCTCCTCGAAAGCAAGTCACACATCTAGATGATGCTGTGAAATTTCTGAAGAATTGCTGCATCTCCACAGCCCTGACCATAACACCTCCTGCACATCAGCTTTTGCTCTCACAATTCTGGTACTCAGCGAGACACACTCAATTACCTTCAGCCAAAGATCCCTCCAAAATAATAGATTGCATCCTCTGCGATATCGAATATGGCACCATAAAGATCACCCCAACCATTATTCGCAAAGCTCTCAGCCTTCCCATCGCTACCAAGGAAAAACCTTTTGTTCCCCTCCCTGACCCCAAGAAAAACTCAGACAGGGAAGCCAACATTGCATTCTTCGATGCAATGGGCTATGTATGGGAAATAGGCAGAGACATGAAGCCCGAGAAGAAGCTAACGATCATCAAGAAATCGAAAATGCCCAGCGAGATGAATTTCATCTTCGCTCATCTGATAAGCTGCATGACTGCAAAGAGTGGCTCCTCCGACCAAGCCGCTAAACCTCAGCAAGTAATGGGTTATGCACTGCTGAAAGGTCTCAACATAGACTGGGCATCGATCATCTATGATGACCTGGTTCTACGAGTGGACACCGTCGCTGACAGACCTCCATGGGTTCCTTACCCACGTTTCATCAGCGCCATCTTCCAATGTGGCCTGAAGGAAACCTACCCAACTGATGGTGACCTGAAACTTTCTCAGGTCGGTCCAAAGATACTCGACTTTAAACCAACCGTAAATGAGGTACGTCTTTCCACACTCTTAACTCTTCTTAACCCTCATACTTCTTCTACTTCTGCAGCTCCTTCAGCGGACAAACCCACCGCTGATACCCCTGCTGCTACTTCCATTCCTCTTAAAAGGAAACACTCTCACACCCCACTTGATTCTAAAAGGATCAAGAAAACAAAGGAGCAACCCCAGCAATCTCATGCTGAAGACTCCTCAGCTCTTTCTGCAGAGCTGAAGGAACGTTCAGTGGTACGCTCTGCCACACCTGAACAAGCCATCCCTTCAATCCCAATCTCAGCGTCTCCAAACGTTGAGATTACAGACTTGGAAACTTCCCAACCTCCCCCAGTCTCTCAAAAGACTGATGAAGTGATTCTCAGCGATTCCAACGCTGAACTTAGAACCCAACCTCCAATCTTATCCTTCGCTTCTCCCTCCACTCATTTGGTCTCTCCTCCAGTTATCACTGGAGATGCCATCATTTCTACGGAAGCTAAAGCTGATAATCCAGAAATGATGAAGACAGGACCTGCAGGACAATCCACGGGCACGTTCGAAGACGACATGGAACTTTACTCAGGCACCCGTGACTTTGATGAGTTCACCAATCCTCCTGCAGGTAATCAACAACCCATAAACACTGTGACTAAACCCCAAACTTCTGAGCTTTCCTCTGTTCACAAGTTCTTATCTGTTACAGGTCCTAATTTGGGAGATATCAACGCCTCTCTGAAGTCCGTGGAGACAAAGCTGACAGGTCTCACCACTACTCTCTCCAATAACTCTTCAGCTGTAACAAACGCTGGAGAGAATCTGAACAAGCTGACAACGGTGGTGGAGAAAAAGGCTTCCACAGATGACATGAAGCAACTTGATAAGACTCTCAGCGACTTCGCCAAGGTGCTCGCTGATATCTACACAGACTACACCTCTCTCAAAAGCTCAGTTTCGTCCATGTCCAGCGAATTTACAACGCTGAAGACATCGGTTGGAACACTAGAGGGAGATATGTCTGCTGTGAAGACAAATGTCAACACTCTGACGACTGACTTAAGCTCTGTAAAGACTGACGTTGGTTCGATGAAGACTATGATCGAACAGCTGCTGCACAAGGCAAATACTCCTGCTCCTGCCCCTGTCCCTGAACCTGAACATTTTACAGCGACAGATCGCATTGAGCTCGGGAAGATCAATCCTGCTATTTCTGGCCTTGAAGACAGATTAGCAAAGATTGAAGCTTGTGTAGGTCTCTCTGGCCAAGAAGATAGAGAACCTACCAACGCTGCTGAATCTACCCATTCCTCCCCCAGTCATCATGAAAAAGAGGGGAAGAAGAGCGCTGAAAACCCTTCCAAGAGCGCTGAAGACCTTTCCCATGATGAATCTATCAGGGGAGAGAAGAACGAAGACCTCATCTTCACTGAAGAGGGTGAGAAGACTATTGAAGCTGAAGCAGCCGCTGGACCTCAGGGAGATGAAAACGTTGAGGGAACCGAGAAGCTCGCCTCTGTATCTGAGAGGGAGCAACTCGAAGAAGACGCTGAAGAATCCGAAGCAGAAGATGATGAAGCCGTCGACATCCCTGATGATGAACCATCTTCTTCTCCAAAGAATGATGATGATGATGACGATGACTTCTTTATCGTCAAACCTGCTCCAAAGATCAAAGCTCTTAAGGGAATCTCGATAAATGAACCTTCAGGGGAGCGGACAAAGACAAAGCCCTCAGCCTCTGGAGCTGAGAAAGGCAAAGGCAAAAGCGTCGCTGAAGATGACAATCTGATGATCTTGCTTGAAAAGCCGGTTTGTCAGGTACACTAAACATCTCTTACTCCATCCCTCCTCTATCATACACTATCAGTTCCTTTACCCAAGCCTATACACTTGAACCAATTCTCTCTATCTGATTCTACCCAAGTTCTTACTCGTAAGATCGCTGTGTTTCAGCTAGTCCTCTCCCCTGTTTGAGGATATCGCTGAAGGCTCCACAACTGCGACATCACCAATAATACCAGCTGCCGCTGAAGAAATAATCCCAGTCTTGGATTTGATCTCTGAGACTGATGAACCTGAAGAACAGACTCTCACACACAGACACAGACCTACCTTAGCTCCTCAAAAGCTAAGAGAAGAAGAACAGAAGAAAAGAGAGGAAATAATAAAGCGATTCGAGGATCAGCGAATCATTCTAAGGCGTGATCAACTGCCTTCAGTTCCTCCAAAGTTCAGAATTTCAAAATCTGAATACAAGGAACACCTCAGAGTTGAACGCCTCATCGCTGAAAGAAAGGAAGCTGAAGAAAAAGACAGAGAATACGCCATCAAGCTTACTCAAGAATCTGTCAAAGACCCCAAGCTGAAACGTGTTCCCATTCAAGTTCAACGTAGACTTTGGAAAGAAGCCCAGAAGATCGTGGAAGAGAAAACTGAAGTCTCTCAGACCACCCTGATCTGGTGTAAAGAGAAAATTCACTTCAGATATCGTCCAGCAAAGATCAACAAGGTATTTATCTCTGGAAGAACCTCTATCGGAGTACCTATTGTTGACATCAAACTTTTCAGAGAAGATGGCCAATCTGAAACCTTTCGCGCTGACACTGTAAAAAGGTATGGTCTCTCTGAATGGCTGGAAATGAGGTTAGCTATCCAAAAATCACAATCTAAGTACAAGGATGATTTCGAAAAGCTGATAAACAGACATATCGATTTGATATCTTCTTGTGTGGACATTCCTCCTCTTCCTGATCTTAAGCTGAAAAGAAAAAGGGCCTCTCCAAAGAAGAAACGTCAAGATTCAAACTCAGGTCCTGTCATACGAAATGAAACTGGAATTGGTTTCTCTCGCGCTGAAGTACTTGGTCCTGATCCTGATCTATCTGCCCTTGACATTTCTTTGCCACCATGTGAACTTTCGTCCCTGGTAAAGTCATCAGTAATCCTTATGGAATATTTATTTCTCGACTACGATGGACGTAAATGTTTTCAACGGATCGCTGAGCTTCCAATCACTCCAATCGAACAGCTCAGAGATCTCATCTACTGGTGTGACTTCAGAAAAGACATTCAGGCACGACACCTAAAACCCTTGATTTTTTAAGAAGAGCTGAACAAAAGAAAACGAGGTGTAACGGTTCTTGACTGGATGATCCCCACTGAAAAGATCCTTGATGAACTTCTCATTAAGGAAGAACCTCTGTAAGCTGATAGGATCGCCTCTTTCATCTATTTTATCAGTTATCCTTTTGTACTTGTAATTTATTTCGCTTGTACTTGTAATCTTTCCATTTCTCTTTGTATCCTGATTCAAAGTTTTTAAAGAAAGATTTCAGCGAATGTACTTTACTCCATCAGTACTGAAAAGATCCCAGAAAACAGTAAAAGGGACAAATATTTTATGAGTTCTTTTTATCCTTATGTTTTCATTAAATAGAAATTTTCTCTGTTGCTATGTCATAATCAAATAGGGGGAGATTGTTGATCCAAACCCTCAGTGATTTGATAATGACCCTCTCTTATATACTTAGTGAAAATTGTAAGTAAACAATATGTATCAGAGTTTCACTATCGCTGATAAGTACTAAGATCTTCCAGTACCGCTGATAGGAACTCTCGCTCTTTAAATTAAACATTCAGCGAAACTGTTCACCATAAATGCTCTGAGTCTGTTCAGTCATTATGATGATCGCTGATAAGTTAGTTGTTTACTTATGATCCCTGAAGACAAGTTTCACGTCAACAAAGGTTCTACGCTGAAGTCGAAGATCAAGCTCAAGAACCAGCGACAAGTCTCCTAATGAACTGATGCGGATCAGCGAAGACTCAGATTTGTCCACTCAACGTGAAGTATCAAGTACAAGACTTCAGCTATCGCTGAACTCTATCATTTGCTGATATGAAATGATAGATCGCTGAATCAACGAAAGCTGATCATGAAGTCCTCCGTACAAAGTATTTTTGTCTTATCCACCCTTGCACGACTCCGTACGAAATGTCAGAAAAGAACCTCCGAATATCTGAAATCGTACAACCACTCTGATACTACACTGTTCATCCATGCGGCTACTAAGGTTGTCAACCAAGGTCAATGACATACAACCAACCAGCTGATGACACGTGTAAAGTATAATAGATCTGAAAACTGTTGGTAAGGAATATTCTAGCTTTGAAGTACTGACAAAGTTCTTAGAATGTTTACCTGAAAGCTGGGACAATTATTCTATGTGTCTCAAGCTGTCAAAGGATCTAAAATCAATGACCCTTTCTACCTTATATGGCACGATGCTGAATCATGAGCAATCGAGTCATCTTAAGAAGAATCTTGTAAAATATTCCAAAAGCACCCCTGTTGCTTTAATCTCAGAGTCACCTTCCACTCAGTGATCAACTATCACTGTCACTGAGTTGGAAACTAACTCTGAAAGATCATCAGACTCTGATGTTTCAGATAATGATGAAACTCTGGCATTCCTGGCTAATAAGTTCAGGAGATTTCCTAGAAAGAGTAATTTCAAGAAGAACAAACCTCTTGCTATTACTGACAAGCCAAGATCATCAATCCCTGTTGATAAGGCTACCGCTACTTGCTATAACTGTGAAAAGATAAGACATTTTGCTAGCGAGTGCAGGTCAAAGAAAGTCTCTAGACCCTCAGTTTTTCCCAAGAAAAACTTTACTCACAAGACTAGAGATGAAAAATACAAAAAGCTGAAAGAAAGGTATTCAAAGCTGAAAACCATTAAGAAGAAAGGCAAAGGCCTTATGGCTGACTATGATTGGGCTGCCTCAGACGAAGAAGAATCATCTGACTCTGAAGATGATGATGAAGCCAATCTATGTCTCATGGCCAAACTTGAAGATGAGGAAGAAAATTCTGACATTCCCCCTACTTCAACCTCTGCTACTAAGGTATCACCTTCCTTCTTTACCAATATTTTAAATATTGATGAAGCTGATAGTCTTCGAAAGATCGATCTCTTGACTAGAAGTTTATATGAAGCCATGAATGGCAAAACTGTTGTTGAAAATCAAAACCTTGATCTCGCAGAACAGCTTAAAAACTGTCACCTTTAAATAGAAAATCTTTCTAAAATTGAAGAAGATTTTAAAGATCAAGTTCACTTAAATCAACTAGTCAAAATCGAGCGCGAAGAAGCTATCGCTGCATTAAAAGCTGAAAAAGCTACTGTTGATGGATGGTATAATTCCTCAATAAAGATCACTGAGATAATTAAGTCTCAGATTCCCCTGAGTGATAAACGTGGTCTTGGTTACAAAGCTGATACTCTAGAACCAACCACTGACCGTTCCGTGCTTAAGTTTGGAATGTTCGTATCCTCTATCCCTGACACTTTCTCATCTCAGTGTTCCTCTTCTAAACCGCCTATCCCTGAGGAAATCTCTACCTTAACTTCTAAAGGTAAATAAAAAGTTGTTTATCCAAAACCTACCTCAGTCTTTAAAAACAAAGGTAAAGGAATTGATTTTAACCAAAATCCTCAGAAGGGTTCCTCTGTACCAAAGCTGAATGCTTCTAAAGCTTCAGTGACTTATCCCTCTGGTTCAAAGAATAAGATCCCTGGATTTATTCAGCGTGGATCTATTCAGTGATCTACTCCTACAATCAAAGTGGAAATTATTGGTAAGAAATCTGAAGAACTGAATGATCCTCCCATTTCAAAAGCCAATAGCTTACTTGGTGCTGGTCCTTCTAATTCAAAATCAAAAGCTCAGCATGCAAATGATCCTAGAACTACTTTTAGTTATAGGAAATGTTATCATTGTGGACTTACCAATTATATTGCTAGTAAGTGCCCCACAGCCACCCAAGCTGAAAAGATAGCTAAGGTGAAGATCATTGCCCCCAAGGCAAAGAAGACCACTGAGGTTAAGAAATTAACCAAAGTGAAGACTGACAAAGCTGAATCTTCAAATGCTGCAAAGACTACTGAACCTTCCACCTCCTCTTCTACCCCCACTGACAAGTGTGTACACATGGTTAAGTGGGTACCCAAGACAAACTAATTTTCTTTTGTAATGCACGTTAAGAAGGGTATCTGGTATCTCGATAGCGGATGCTCTAGACACATGACTGGTATGAAGAACCTGCTCACTGAGTATAAAGAAGAGAAAGGTCCCTCTGTAACTTTCGGTGGAAATGGAAAAGGACATACCCGAGGGTTTGGTGTACTCTCTAATGGTACAACAACCTTCAGAAGAGTCGCATATGTTGAAGGGCTGAAGCATAATCTTCTAAGCATCAGTCAACTTTGCGACAAGGATAACAAAGTAATCTTTACTAAGGAATCCTGCTTTGTCACTGACAAAAAGGAGAAGATAGCTCTCAGCGGTTATCGTTTGGAAAATGTTTATGTAATAAACATGGATTCAACAACCACTGAGAACTCCTGTTTCTTCTCAAAAGCCTCATCTGATGTCAACTGGTTATGGTATAAGAGGCTCTCTCATCTCAACTTCAAGACACTGAACACTCTTTCTTCAAAAGAGTTAGTCACTGGTTTACCTCAGCACTCATATGCCAAAGAATCCTTATGTTCAGCGTGTGATAAAGGCAAGCAGACCAAAGCAAGTTTCCTCAGTGTCATCTCCTCTACAACTTCTCCATATGGATTTGTTTGGCCCTATTAACAAACAATCCATCGCTGGAAAGAAATATACACTGGTCATAGTTGATGAATTCTCTCGATATACATGGGTTATGTTTCTCCGTTCTAAGAGTGACACCCCTGAAGAACCCATCACCTTTGTTAGGAAGATGGAAACCCTGAACAACTTGACCGTTCGCTCAATAAGGAGTGATCATGGGATTGAATTCAAAAACAGTTCTCTTGATTCCTTCTTTGAGAGTAAGGGTATTTCTCACAACTTTTCTTCAGTGAGAACACCGCAACAAAACGGAGTTGCTGAAAGAAGAAATAGAACTATTATTGAAGCTGCACGTTCAATGCTCAGCGATTCTCATTTGCCTACTCAGTTTTGGGCAGAAGCTGTCAACACTGCTTGTTTTACGCAAAACAGGTCGCTGATAGTCAAAAGATTTAATAAAACAACCTATGAACTTTTTCATGGGAGAAAGCCTTCAATTAGCTTTCTTCACATCTTTGGATGTCAGTGTTTCATACTGAACAACAAAGATGCCCTTGGAAAGTTTGATCCTAAGGCTGATGATGGAATCTTTCTTGGATACTCCTCAGTCTCCAAATCATTCAGAGTCTTCAATCGAAGAAGACAAACTGTTGAAGAAACTATTCACGTCACTTTTGACGAATCCCGTTCAGCGAATTCTCAACCTTCGGCTGATACTGAAGAACTGAATCAATGGATGTTCTCTCATCTTGGTGATTCAGAAGATATTCCCACTCCCCATACTCATACCGTTGAAGATCATGGCCCTACTATCATCCCAAACATGCAGAATAGTGAAGCCGAAACATCATGGGCTCACCTGTTCCTTTAAACACTATACCTGCTTCTGAACCAAATGTCTCAGACATTCCATCTACTTCTCAGCAATCAATAAATGAGATAACATCTGCACCTACTCCTCTCTTGGCTGATATTCCAGAAGTTGCTGAAGCTTCATCGTCAGCTCCTCTAGTCCAATTTGAGTCAGCGACTTATGCTCCGGCTCAGCGATGGACTGTAAATCACCCAATTGATCAAATCCTTGGTGATCCAAACGCTGGTGTTCAGACTCGACGAAATGCAGGTAATATTTGTTTATTTGTTAACTTTATTTCTCTGATTGAACCAAAGAAAATAGATGATGCCCTCAAAGATCCAAACTGGGTCAGTGCCATGCAAGAAGAGCTGACTGAATTCGAAAGAAACAAAGTTTGGAATCTTGTTCGAAGACCAACTGACAAGACAGTGATAGGCACTAAATGGGTCTATCGAAACAAGTTGGACGAACATGGAACTGTAACCCGCAACAAGGCTCGTCTTGTTGCTCAGGGATACAGACAAGAGGAAGGCATAGATTACGACGAAACATTTGCTCCAGTAGAAAGACTAGAATCTATTTGTCTATTCTTAGCATACGATGTACACAAAGACTTCAAAGTATATCAAATGGATGTTAAGTCAGCATTTCTCAATGGAAAGCTGAATGAAAAAGTCTATGTGGAACAACCTCCAGGATTCTCAAATCCTAAGCGTCCAGGTTATATTTATAAACTGGATAAGGCACTTTATGGCTTAAAGCAAGCTCCACGTGCATGGTATGACACTCTATCCTCTTATCTCCTAATTGAAAATTTTGAGCGAAGTAAAATCGACAAAACTCTATTTTTCAGAATAGTGAAAGGTCATATCATTCTTGTTTAGATATATGTTGATGACATTATATTTGGTTCTACTAACCCTGATCTTTGTACTCGTTTCTCTGAAAGGATGAAAGAAGAGTATAAAATGAGCATGATGGGTGAACTAACATATTTCCTTGGTCTTCAGATAAAACAAAATGAAAAAGGAACTTTCATTAATCAGGGAAAGTATGTTAAAGATATGCTGAAGAAATTCGATTTAACTCAGAGTTCAGCTATGAAAACCCCTATGGCACCACCGCTGACACTAAACAAGGATTCAAATGGAATACCTGTTAATGTCACGCTGTACCGTTGGATGATTGGCTCTCTCTTGTATCTTACAGCTAGCCGACCCGATATAATGTACGCAACCTGTTTGTGTGCACGATATCAAGCTGAACCTAAGGAATCTCATATGATCGCTGTAAAGCGAATCTTTCGTTACCTTAAGGGTACTATGAACCTAGGTCTTTGGTATCCCAAAGACTCAGGGTTTGATCTAATCGCCTATTCAGATAGTGATTTTGCAGGTTGAAAATTGGATAGGAAAAGCACCACAGGAGGCTGTCAGCTCCTGGGTGGAAAGCTGGTGAGTTGGACAAGTAAAAACCAAAACTCAGTGTCCACCTCAACTGCTGAAGCTGAGTATGTAGCCGCTGGAAGCTGTTGTTCTAAGGTCTTGTGGATGAGAAATCAACTACTAGACTATGACCTTCAGCTCTCGAAAATTCCAATCTATTGCTACAGCACAAGTGCCATCGCTATAGCCAACAATCCAGTGCTACACTCAAAGACCAAACATATCGAAATCAGGTATCATTTTATCAGAGATCATTTGATGAATGGTGATATAGAACTTCATTTTATCCCAACTGACTATCAGTTAGCTGATCTGTTCACCAAACCTCTTGATGAGACAAGATTCAACTTTCTCATCAGCGAGCTTGGAATGCTGAACTTTGAAGAGTAAAAATCTTCAGTGGTTCACATTTTATCAGCGATAGGATAAAACAATTATATAACCCATTCTATCATTCTCTCTCTGAACATAATTGATTCGCTGATATCAAGGTATGCTTTCTCTCTTGCTCGCTGACGTTCGCATGTGAATGTAAGATTTCAAAACAAATTGCATCGCTGAATATCTTTTCCTTAACAGCGATACTTTGAAATTTCTTAAACTAACACTGATATTTCTATTCAGTGCTTCATGTTTTTCAAAATAGTCCCTGAGCTTTCAAAACCCCAGAGACATCCTAAAATATGAAAGGACGTTTGTGACATCATCACAACGGATAAACCCTGGCACGTTCTTTTTCTGACACATGTTTGCACGTTTTGTTTACCATCCAATCAAATGCAAACACGTGTCCGTGTCATGATGAAAAACTTTCCCGCTCGAGTTTCTCTCTCTCTCAAATCTCACTATATAAACTATTTCGAGTTTATATTTTTTCTTTACGCGAACTTCTTCTCCAAGCAAGAAAAGATTTACTGTTGCTTATTTCCAGAAATCTGTTCATCTCCTTCTTCGATTACCAGGTTAATATTCTTATTATTCACCTGCATAACTTGTTTCTGATCTTCTTATTGCTTTTAATAGATCAAACAAAAGAAACCTTTTCTAAAATGAAATCATTTCTTTCATGGTTTTATGAACACAACCTTTTCCTGGTTGTTCTTCAAGTTTTAAAACTCAAAATCTTAAACTTGTTCTTCATTCGTTTCTCCAGAATCCTTATCTAAAGGAAAATGGAAAACAATACTTTTACTGGGTTTGTTTTTCTTTTTCAAAACAAGAAAACCCTAATCTTCATTAAGACATTTCTGTCTGAATGAAATGGACAAAAATCGGAAAACATCTTATTGGAAAAACTTTCCACATTAAGACTGTAATTTTTTTTTGATTCATGGTTGATATGTTAAACAGAAATGGCATCTTCTACTCCTGCTCCTACCGCTGAGAAATCCACTGCTGCAAAGAAACTGACTCTCGTCAAAGCTCCTCAGGTCAAGTTCAAGCTTGAGGAAATCGATTTTTCAAAATCGAACAACCTTCATGCGCTTTTCGAGTTTCCTCCTCGAAAGTAAGTCACACATCTGGATGATGCTGTGAACTACCTCAAAACATGTTGCTTATCTACAACACTGACTATTACACCCCCTGCTCATCAATTCCTACTATCTCAGTTCTGGTATACTGCCAGAAGAGCTCAGGTACCCCATGCCAAAGACCCAACGAAGATCGTTGACTCTATTTTGTGTGACAAAAAATTTGGCACCACCAAAATCAACCCTGCCATCATTAGGAAAGCACTGAGTCTTCCTACCTCTACCAAAGAAAACCGCTTTGTTCCTCTCCCAAACCACAAAAACCATGCTGATAGGGAAGCCATCACTGCATTCTTCGATGCAATGGGTTACGCATGGGACACTAGAAGGGACAAGAAGCCTGAGAAGAAACTAACCATGATCAAGAAGTCCAAAATGCCCAGCGAGATGAACTTCATCTTCGCACATCTGATAAGCTGCATGACAGCGAAGAGTGGCTCCTCTGATCAAGCTGCTCAACCTCAGCAAGCAATGGGCTATGCATTGCTGAAAGGTCTAAATATTGACTGGTCCTCAATCATCTACGACGACCTTGCGTTCAGAGTGGATATGGCTGAAAGATCTGCATGGGTTCCTTATCCCAGATTCATCAGCGTCGTCTTTCAACAAGGACTTGGCGAGAGGTACCCAACAGAGGGTGATCTGAGACTCTCTCAGGTTGGCCCTAAGGTGCTCGACTTCAAACCGCTGGAAAACGAGGTACGTCTTTCTACTCTCTTATCTCTTCTCAATCCTCCTTCTTCTACTTCTGCAGCTCATTCAGTGGAAATCCCCACCGCTGATACCCACGCTGCACCCTCTACTCCTTCTCGAAAAAGGAAACACTCAACTTCCCAACTTGGTTCCAAAAGAATCAAGAAAACCAAGGAGCAACCCCTCCAGCATTTACATGCTGAAGACTCCACAGCTCATCTTGAAGAGCTGATGGAAAGTTCTGTGGTACGCTCTGCCACAGCTGATCAAGCCACCCATCCATCCCAGCTTCAGCGTCTCTAAACACTGAAGTTATAAACTTGGAAATGAACCCACCTCCTTCAGCCTCTCTATAGACTGAAGTGATTGACAGCGGATCCAACGCTGAACCCCGCACCCAACCATCATTCTCATCCCTCATTCCTCCTACTCAATCTTTAGTCTCTCCACAAATTTTCCCAACTTTCTCAGGGACACCCTTCATCGTACATGACTCAGCTGCAGACACTCTAAATACGATGATGGATGCAAACTTAGGATCTGCAGGCACCTCCA
The DNA here is from genome assembly GCA_033807775.1 of Saussurea involucrata. Classification (NCBI taxonomy): domain Eukaryota; kingdom Viridiplantae; phylum Streptophyta; class Magnoliopsida; order Asterales; family Asteraceae; genus Saussurea; species Saussurea involucrata. The sequence goes on from CM066326.1 coordinate 20,626,436, forward strand.
TGCGCCAAGGTACTCTTGAAGGCGACATGGAATATCATTCAGGACACAAAGGGTTCGACAACTTCGCCAACCCGCCTGCAGGTATAAACACAATCCAAAACACTCCTCTCTCTCTACCCCAAACTTCTGAGCTTTCCTCTGTTCATAAGTTAATAACTGTTTCAGGTCCTAATTTGGGGGATATCAACACCTCCCTGAAGGCCCTGGAAACAAAGGCGGAAAATTACAACACCATTCTCTCCACGAACTCTTCAGCGGTTACAGACGCTGGAGAGAAACTCAAAAAGTTGACCGAGATCGACTCACTAGAAGGCGCACACTTTTGACCTTCTTCCACTCCCTCCTCAAAACATAAAGCATGTTTTCAAAGATAGACTCACTAGAAGGCGCACACTTTTGACCAACCACAAAAGCTAGCTTCCCTCGACCCTTGAATCATCACATACTCGCAAATCCTCTTTCTCATACCCCCATTAGGGGTTCATGTACCCAACGGTGACACTCTGAAAACATTTCTTCCCATTTTCTGTGTCACTTGCCACACTTTCTACCTCCAGTTTACTCGCTTATTTCAACATACCATCCCTATTTTCTCAGGCTGGTATGGAACATTTCCCGTCCAACATTGACCACTCCATACACGCCATCTCAACGGTTTCTATGCCCAACCAACGGTTTCACCACATCTTGCACGAGAAATTCAACCAAGTCATTCCGAAATAACACCCACTGCTCGAAGCCATCACACACTTCTCGTTCCTCAAACGAGATTAACCCACTCACGAGAATTCCTTTACGGACAAGGAATAATCCAACATCTCCAACGATTTCGTATTTACTACGAAACATCAAAAACTAACCAATCCGACATCTTTCTAAATATTTCAATGGCACAAGACAGCTCACCCAACAACTCCTCGCAACCAAGGAGCACACGATTTCTCTTTTATGTAGCCACCAACTACCACTCCGCTCTTATATTCTCTAATTAACAATACCATAACCTCAATCAAGCATCGATGCACCTCAACACACATAGTTTTGCCACCTTTGAATAACTTATCAACAATCTCTTAGCAAAGATTCCCACTCACTCTTATCCTATACCAACAATACCGGCCCACCACTTAACCTCACAACAACTCATTACCACCAACGAATCGCATGCCCACTTTGAATAAGTTACCAGTAACTTATCCACACAACCACCACACTAGGGGTACAATCCCCACGATCATTTGTATGCACAACAGGTCTTGCCTTCTCCATGCCAATCACAACATATATTTGAAATGATGTTATCTCACGACCTTGTCTTCATCCAGTCTAGATGAACCATAAATTATGACCAACTACTTCACTTGATCAAGTCTTTATCCCCAACCGACTCTTCGGAATCCACACGAAACACGCTCAAATAAACCAAACGATAAGACGCTCCCTTGCAGACCAACATAGTCCATGTGTCCCACATGAGTTGTGCTAACTACTTCATTCATAACGAAACATCAACCACATAGGGAAATCACCTACCCAACCAGCGATTTTCCACTTTCATAACACTCACATAAGGCGGTCCAGCACCCTGACAGATACACACCTTTGCCTGTCCGACCTCTTACATTCGTGTATAAACCCGACAAAATAATCACACCAGGAATACCATCTCCATTTCCAGCCCCCCGACAATGATATCAACAATAGTCGTTGACTTCCACATCAACGACCGACATGATGATGATGTTTCAATGGTGTCTCCGACAAACGAGGATTTCCAACATAATCTAATTCTTCCCACGTGTCGTAACTAACTTTGTGTCCCACAGTCCTCACATGCTTGAGCCACTAGACTTACCCGGCAAATTGCCTAAATACGAGGCCATTTCAAACTCCGGCTCTACGCCGATGCCGTTCATCATCATGCTACACCGCTACTTATTAACAAGCTACTTTCATAAGTATCTTGCCCACTTCAAAATTCGTCCGGGACACACCCCCTGCCGCCAACCAGGCCTCAAATTAATGAACAAGAGCACAAACTACCATGATACAAACATCACTAAAGTCAAAGACCGAGACTTCTGATATTCGCCGCCCTCCCAAAAGAACACCAAGGTCACGAATTGGTCATCAACGACTCAACCACACATTTCCATTCTCGAAGCCTTTCTTCATCCTTAAATACGATATTTATCACTACCTAGCGAGTTCATAGCCTTCATGCATGACGACACGATGATTTAAATCGTTTTGCACATTTGAAAAATACACCGTGAAACAAGGTTAGATATGCATGACACGACACCGCCATAAAGAATAGTCACACACACATCTCTCTCGAGGATTGCTTACCCGCTACCCATGCTACCTCACTACCTTGTCCAGCAACCAAAAATGCTTTCACCGAAACTTTTCATGCGATTTAAATTTACGGCAAAATCACCCACACTGAGAGAGTCAGTTAAATCTCTCACACATTGATATGACAACAACGTGTTCATACTGATTTCTCTTATAAAACCATGCGATCAAATGTTTTATGATTTCTACAACAAAGATTAACTCACTCGTAAAAGAGGTGAAATAATTCACTGTAACACCCCGAGATTTCCACGTAAGTAAAGAGGCCTTCCTGATATGCTATTTTGTAAAATCTCATGACTTTAACCTTGCCTTATTAAACCATAATTCGCTTTAGTAGAACTTAAAATCTTATAGAACCCCTACGTACGTACTTACGGTCAGAAAGTTAGCCATGCCTGGATTTTGGGATAGGCCTAACCGCATTTCAAATGTGTATGGTTCGTGTGGGACAATTGAGGACATCCTTGCTCAACTTAAGCGTCAAAACAGCAGTTGCAGTAGCGTCGACGACTATGCCCGAGGCATAGTCGCGTGGTCACTGTCGCGATGGAGGGCCAGATCAACGAAATCGAACAATAGGGTGGTAGACGAGGGCGACATTGCCCGCGACAATGCCCAGGGCAATGTCGTGAGGGCATAGTCGCGAGGTCGGTGACGGGATCTGCTATTTGGGTCCAATTTTGGAGAGATTTTCTGCATTCTCTCATTATTTCTAGCCTACTCGATTTCTCCCTCTCCCAAGGCGATTTTGTCCCATTTCTTTCTTCCTCCCTCCTCATTAAATGTTGCTAGGGTTTCAACCCATCACTCCACCCACTTAGCGATAGTTAATGCAAGAAAGAAGGTGATCCTAGGTGTAAGAGCTTAAAGTGATCAAGTCTCCCACATTAAAGTCTACCATTTCTAGAGTTTTACCCAACCCTTTCCTAAACCCTTCCTTTTCTTTGGATGAAATGAAGTGTTTGTTGGTGGATTCATATGGTGGTTGAGGTAACCTTCTATTCTCTTCATTTTAGAAATTAGGGTTTCGATTTATTGGTGGTTTTGAATGTAATATGTAGGGGGAAATGATTCCAAGTGTTTAGGGATAAATATTTATGGTTGAAAACTTGTGGATCTAGGTTTTTGGAAGCTTTGGCTTGAAGATTCAAGTTTCTTCAAAAGGAGCTTACGTTTGGGAAAAAATCTAGATTTAGCCTAAATCTAGCAAGGTGAGTTTAAGTTGATTTGTGAAAACGTTGTACATGTCAAAAATGTTATTTTCCAAGTATTTATGTGTTTTATATCAAATTATCAATCGTTGGATTATTTGGTGGATTTTGATTATTTGAAGTTTTTAACATTATAAACATTTTAAAATACCCATATTTGGGATTTTTGAGTAATTTGATAAATGAATCATAAATGAAAATGTTTTGATGAATTATGGCATAAATGGAAGTTAGTTGGTAAAAATGCATTTCAGTGTTTGTTGAGATTATGCAATAGTTATGATATGTTACGTTTTGAAAATGTGAACGTGTGAGTTGGGGATTTTGGTCAATCTCGACCTTATGAATATTTTGAGAGTTATAAATCTTTTATTTTGGGCCGAAGGCCAATTGAGAATTAAAAGGCAAAGATTTTGGGTAACGACGTATTTTGGTTTACGTAACCGCGTGGGCAACGCGTATTTAGCCAAATGTTTATTTTGCCTTTAAGGGCTTGATTTATACTCAGATGGGTCTTTTTAGTGTTTGACGGTTTTAGTAGCTCGAGGTGGAGCCTTGGATGTATTATGCGCTTATTTGTGTTTTATTTGAGAATGTTCCCCTTTGAGTGTTTTGTCTTATATGTGAAGACCATTTGACAACTATGTATTCTTGGTACTTTTGGGTCTAATAAACCATTACGGATTACATACATTATCATGTTATAAAGGATTCGAGTATACGTACACACACACACACACACATATATATATATATATATATGCATGTATGGTTTGACTTCATTGGGAAAGTGGCAATGAATGGGTTTTGAGATAATCATGCCTCGAAGCATGTGTTTGCATGATGTTGGTTAGATACACTTAATTTGCATTAGTTGACTTTTGATAAACAATCATTGGATCTTTTGAGCTTATGGCTCGGTTTTGGACTCTGTTGGGTCTTGAAGGCATTTGCCCGGTTTTGATAAGCTCGACGTGGGCTTGGGTTATGACTTGAATGAATTGCATCGTCTTTGAGAATTACATGATTTGATGGTGGGATTCTTTTGGGGTCATGTATAAATTTATAGATTAATTAAGCTTGTTTTGGATGGTGGGATTCCAAGGTAAAGATCCGGTCGGGTTGAACTTGGTGGTTTTAGGCTAGAGATCCAGTTTGGGTTGATGCCACAATAGACTAGAGATCCAGTTTGGGTTGATGTCTCCGTGGATTAAAGATCCGGTTTGGGTTGACGTCTCACTAGGCTAGAGATCCGGTTTGGATTGATGCCTCACTTGACAAAAGATCCGGTTTGGATTGATGTCACAATAGACTAAAGATCCGGTTTGGGTTGATGCCTCATTAGACTAGAGATCCGGTTTGGGTTGATGTCTCCATGGACTAAAGATCCAGTATGGGTTGATGTTCAAAATGTACTAAAGACCTGGATATGGTCGATGTCATATATTTTCCCATCCATGAAACATGCTTATAATTTATAATTGTGGTTTAGCTTGTGTATTCGCCACATTCGATGAAATCGGGTCTTCCCCGTCACCGAAGGGTGTTGCTTTCGGGTATTTTGTTTATCCATATTGTCGGCATCGTGTTATATGCGTATGGATTGTTTTCCATGAGTTTTGGGCGGTATTTATGCCTTATCCTTATTTGGATGTTTCGACTATTGGAGTTTTATTTGTATTGATTTCATTTGGGAAATTCGTTATTGATTTACATCTTGAGTGAGTTTTGGATTTGAGTTTAGTGCTGGGAAATGATTTTCAATGGAAACTTTCGTCACGGAATTTGTGTGCATTTGGAAAATGTGTTTCCTGTATATTTAATACAAATCGCTTTTCGGAAATCGTGATTTAAGTTGAATCTTTTGGTCTAACAAATTATTTAATCATGATGTAAACTCTTGAACTCCCTAGGCGTTAGCCTAACCTTTTTATTTGTCGGCATGTGCAACAGGTTCAGGTTAGGGATAACTTTAGCGACACCGTGAAGAGATGAGTGCTAGTAGTGTGATCGAGAAGTGAATTGCTTAGTGAAGTCTTCCACACTTATTTTGGGATTAGCAACTTGTACGTGTGTTAAGTAACACCCGACTTTATTTTGGTCACATGGTATGACTTGAGGTATTAATTGTGAGAGTTGTTATGTTTTAAATTTTGAGTATTTCCATCGATGGTTTGTAGAAAGAATTTTTATCCTCATTTGGTTATTTATTCGAAATTTTAGTTAGTTGCTCTTTCCAATTTTGAGGGTGTAACATTCACCATTTCTCTAAGTTCAAAATTTATCACACAACGTAAATAAATTTGTCTTTTCCTTCAAACACACGCTTGAACGTGCCAATTCATTTTCAAAACCACACACACACATACATACATGAAGGGATCATGTAACTTGTTTGAAAACACAATGCATGACTCACTTTACATTGAAGGCTATTCACTCTAGCAAGGTCAACCGTTGACATTCACAACAATTCAACACCGACACTCTACTTCCGACCAAACCATCAGGTTTCTCACATTTGCAACAACCTTTGGTACCGGTGCCTCCCCCACATACTCGTATGTCCCAACTACACAGTTACCACCTTGACTACTGATTTGCAAGATGTGTGGCTTCACTTCGACCCAAAATAGGTTAACCCACAATAACCCCTCTTCATCTTATCCTCGTCTCATATTACCAACCAACACGTCTATCATTTCTCAACCACCCTTGCCACTCTTCCACTGACTAGAGAGTAAGAAAGCAAATCTCTACCACCCGATTCTTGAGTTGAAACTCTCAAGATCCCAATTCATCGACATCGAAAACTCCCAGAATGAAGAATCATCAGAAATTGGAAGCTCACCTCCAATCAATTATTCTTCCCTTAAGAACCCAATAGATTCTACCTCACACGGCCATCCACAATTCAAACAATACTCCTTCTAGATGGTGTCATCAATCACACCATGAACGATCTCGCACAACACACTAAACCATTGCCATCATGGCAAGGTTAGAACTCTACACACTACCACTAATCTCCACACACTACCACCACTCTCCACACACTACGACCACTCTCCACACACTACCACCTCTATCGATTATCTGAACAACAGTAATCAAGCACACCCATGCACCTGTAAATTCATAATGACATTGGCCAGATGTGATTTGAATTTACCTTACATGAGAGTCCTCACTACCATCGTCCTGAATTCTCGGTGATCAAGGTCTTCCCTAAAGGCTTCCTATATCTCAGTTGTGTCCTCCTACTCCACAATTTAAGTTTAGGCCCATCCGGTCACCTAAATCCCTTAAACTAGAGCTCTGATACCAACTGTAACAACCCACAAAAACAAACATGCCAAAAGCTACCACTTTAAATAAGAACGCCAAAACGGCCCCAACAAAGTCAACCTTCAAGATTACAAAACTGGGGTTTGCAAAAAATAACTCTAATTACAGCTGAAAAATCTATCTAAACAATAAAGGAAGGTCTACTAATCATTCTATACGTATGCTCAAACTCACCTCTTGCCCCTGCCTTTAAACAAGCCCTCGACTACCTGCTTACCTGAAAATGTTTTAGTTTTGAAAAGCGAGGGCTAGACCATGAGGTCTAGTGAGATCCCTCTTGTTACCAACACCACGCCACAATTATCAAATAAAGAAAGTTTATAAGCATTGACAGTGCTTTGAATACACCGATAGACGTGTGCTAATTAAACCTCACCGCAAGTATACAATGAGATCTAATATCGTCTTTCAAGTAATAAAGTGGTAAGAGCCACGTATCGTCCAACAGAGATTGGAGTAAAAGCGTAATAAAAGTCTAATAAAAGAAATGATTTCCAAGGATCAATTCGAAGATAATATTTTTTTTGGAGTTATCACAGATTATATAGAACAAATTATAAAGATAACAAGGGTGTAAGATATTAGGGTGAAGTTTAAACATAAATTCCAGCAGATCAATGATGTAGCATTGCTACAGTATTTGTCTCTTAACACTTAAGTTCACCATCTACTTTTCAGGATCCCCTCTCGGGTTTTCAACAAGTCACTACTGATCTAGCTGCCAATCAATCCATTCCTGGCATTGTGTCAGAACTATCAATTGCAAGATGAAGCCTTCCAAGTATATGGATACACAAATTCCTTTGTTAAAATCACTCTTCCAAGCTGATTCCCATATCAGTTAAGTTGACGTGTTCTGAGTGGTCCATTCCTGGCACACACTCTACTGTTACCATCAAAACAAATGATCAACTTATCGGGCAAAATCAACCCAGAAAAGACAGAGATGATAAATTCCTTTATCAGTAGCTCTTCTAAGCCTACTTCCTTTGTCATTCGGATAGACGTGCATATCAATGGTTCATTCCTGACACCATGGCACTTTAACACTTTCAAAGTGACCAACCGTCCTGAAGTAACTGGATCTTTTATAAAACTTAACATGAAATGGTGAACATCATTATTGAGAAACGATGTCCACTTTTCATTATGTTTAAAACCTCACCCTTTAATCTCACACCCAAGCTATTAAACTAGCTACTCATGCTTGAATGTAAAAGACATGAAATATAAATTACAGAAATGAAATACATAAATTAAAGACAGAAATATAAATGACTTGAATGTAAATGACAATAATGTAAAGTACAAGAATTAAAAGACTATAAGTTAGTGCAGCAATGTCGTACCAATGCTGCAGCAACTCATAGCTAATAATAAGAACATGAACAAGATGAAGAACAAGATGAAGAACATAAAGTAGAAATGCATAAAATTAAAGATGAGACCTGCAAACCAGCTGTGAGAACTGATTCACAAAATTGTCTACCAAAAGAAGATGCATAACCCTCCTATTTATACTACTAGGAGGAGAGGCAAGCATGCAAAAGAACTACCTACTACACTATTTAAAAAAAGGTAAATATCATGATTACAACCCCATGCTTAAAAAGCTAACTAAGAGTTTACAAAATAGATCAAGCATTGAGTTTCTTTCTCCTGAAATATGGCTGGATCAATGCAGAAAAGTCAGCTTCCAAAAGTCTTCTCCACATCACTTATTCATTCCAACATGCCAGACTTCAATGCTGTAGCATTGGGCAGGGGCTGCACTATAATTGAATTCACATTTTACCTTCCTATTTAAGTAAAAGACAGGTAAATCAAGAACTTAGCTCCATGAAACAAAAGGTAAAAATAAGTAAACAAAAATGACTCAAATATTGGGATAAATAAAATATTTTAACTAAAAAGATAAGAAAACGACACTATATGCATTAAATAAATAATGCATATCACACCCTCAAATTTTAAAGTGTTGTTTGTCCCCAAACAACTAAAAAACCTAAAAAGAAAATGACTCAATTTTTTAAGTTTCTTGCAAGATCATGGCATTAGGTGCCTACACAGTGTAGAACATACCCCATGGAATTCATAACCTTTCATAAATCTTTTATCATTCATTTAAAGCCTAAGTTTGTATGTGGATCATAAGCTAGCACCAATTTTCCTTCTGTTAGACAAACACATCCTACATTTAGAATCAATAGGGCTTTTTAGGGTCACTCTTTGGCATTTCTTTTCTCACCAAGCCTTTTCTCTCAACAAAAATTTTCAAATTTTGGCACTTTGTGCTCTTTTCTTGTTGATTTTTTTTACCTTGCCCCTATGGGACATTTTTGGTATATTTTTGCATCATCTTTATCATATTAGAGCTTTGCTCTTTCGAGTGATCTTTTCATGCTTTAAGGTGTAACCTTCCCACCCTCAAATTTATCTTTTACAATGTCCTCATTGTAACATTGAAGTTCATAGGTGTATAAAGGCTACAAGTGGCTATTGGAAATTGAAAAGATGGCCTAGATCATTCTCTAAAGGTATATAGGGTATGTGAGTCAAGTTATGTCCTAAGAAGAAATTTGCTAGTTCTAATCAAGAACACAAAACTTAGGTAAATTCGTGATGCAAAAAATTATTAGTGCTATGAACAAAAAACAAGGTATGATTATTCTATGTGTAATCTTGAAAAAGAAAAGAAAAACCTAAAAATTGTAAAACTATCCCAGACACAAAATAAAATAAAACATGGAGACTAAGGTAGGTGATTTGAACCTGCCCTACTCTATAGGAGTAGGTTGTGAACCAAGTGGTTGGAATGAATGTTGCGGCACAAGAATCTGCATTTTCTTCTTTTAGCAAGGTGTTCTTCATTTTCAACAACTAGATCTCTTGTTGACAACTTCTTAAGGAAAGGTGGAATTTGCTGGAGCACATCAGTATGCTCCTCAGCCCAAATGGTACTCACCAACTTAAATTGGTGTTTCTCTTTCCACTTATGTTTATACACGTTTCTCATCACGTGTTTCTCTTTTGATCATGGCACAAGATTTTAATGGAAAAAATGGGGGAACAGGTCATCCCCCAAAGATTTTTCCACACCACCTCACCAACAATAGAACTTGATTTTATGAAGATTCCCGAGTCCTTGGATTGATCATCACGTCCCTTTTTAAAAACAACTTGAAAATTTTTTGCACAGCTTTGCTGCACAAATGTTGCAGCATCCGCAACAATATGTTTTTTCTGCACATGTTCAAAATAGGGGTTAATGACAATCTTGGCATTGTTTTGCACCTCTTCATTATTTTGAAGTGAAAAGGGATTGCTTAAATGATCAGGTTCTTCCTCGTAACTTTCCATCTCTTGACTATTTTCCAAAGTATTGACCTCATCCTCATCCTTACCAATACACTCAAAATTTTCAATCTCACTTGGTATAGGAATTTGGTTTTGTCTAATGATCTCTTGAACATATGTTGTGTTGTTGGCAACAAATGCATTTATACTTTGTATGGACTCATTCATCATAGTTTCAAGAGATTTGAAGTTTTCAACTTGTTCTGAAGAGGGTGTAGGGGCTAAAAATGAGTTATTAAAGTCATCCCCTTGAAAACTTTCAGAAAAATCAACTTGTTCCTCCCAAGATTGGTCAAAAGTATTTGCACAAGTGTTACTCCAATCTTGGTAGGGAGGTATTGGTGATGTGAAAGTGCCATGATTTTGATTATTTAAAAACAAATTAGGATGATCCTCCCATGATTGAGTATAACCATTGAAGTGTGTGGTATCCCAATTACTATCTCCCATGAAATAATTGGAATCAGGGTTCGAAGGGCAATAATATGTGAAATGATTTCCGCCACAGAAGTCACAGAAAACAGTTTCATATGGCCCAAACGAATATCCCATTGAATCCATATTCACAGAAAGATAAACTCAAAGATTTATTACTTGTGCACATATGGAGACGTATGACAAGCAACAAAGGTGGTAGAAAAATCAAATCTTTTAAAATACTTTTATAGACTTTTAGCGTGCCAATCCCCGGCAACGGCGCCAAAAACTTGACAGTGTTTTGTATACACCGATAGACGTGTGCTAATTAAACCTCACCGCAAGTATACAATGAGATCTAATATCGTCTTTCAAGTAATAAAGTGGTAAGAGCCACGTATCGTCCCACATAGATTGGAGTAAAAGCGTAATAAAAGTCTAATAAAAGAAATGATTTCCAAGGATCAATTCGAAGATACTTTTTGTTGGAGTTATCACAGATTATATAGAACAAATTATAAAGATAACAAGGGTGTAAGATATTGGGGTGAAGTTTAAACATAAATTCTAGCAGATCAATGCTGTAGCATTGCTACAACATTTGTCTCTTAACACTTAAGTTCACCATCTACTTTTCATGATCCCCTCTCGGGTTTTCAACAAGTCACTACTGATCTAGCTGCCAATCAATCCATTCCTGGCATTGTGTCAGAACTATTAATAGCAAGATGAAACCTTCCAAGTATATGGATAAACAAATTCCTTTGTTAAAATCAATCTTCCAAGCTGATTCCCATATCAGTTAAGTTGACGTGTTCTGAGTGGTCCATTCCTAGCACACACTCTACACTATTACCATCAAAACAGATGATCAACTTATCGGGCAAAATCAACCTAGAACAGATAGAGATGATAAATTCCTTTATTAGTAGCTCTTCCAAGCCTACTTCCTTTGTCATTCGGATTGACGTGCATATCAATGGCTCATTCCTGACACCATGACACTTTAACACTTTCTAAGTGATCAACCGTCCTGAAGTAACTGGATCTTTTATAAAACTTAACATGAAATGGTGAACATCATTATTGAAAAACGATGTCCACTTTTCATTATGTTTAAAACCTCACCCTTTAATCTCACACCCAAGCTATTAAACTAGCTACTCATGCTTGAATGTAAAAGATATGAAATATAAATTACAGAAATGAAATACATAAATTAAAGACAGAAATATAAATGACTTGAATGTAAATGACAATAATGTAAAGTACAAGAATTAAAAGACTATAAGTTAGTGTAGCAATGTTGTACCAATGCTGCAGCAACTCATAGCTAATAATAAGAACATGAACAAGTTGAAGAACAAGATGAAGAACATAAAGTAGAAATGCATAAAATTAAATATGAGACCTGCAAACCAGCTGTGACTGTGAGAACCGATTCACAAAATTTTCTACCAAAAGAAGATGCACAACCCTCCTATTTATACTACTAGGAGTAGAGGCAAGCATGCAAAAGAACTACCTACTACACTATTTAAAAAAAAGTAAATATCATGATTACAACCCCATGCTAAAAAAGCTAACTAAGAGTTTACAAAATAGATCAAGCATTGAATTTCTTTCTCCTGAAATATGGCTGGATCAATGCAGAAAAGTCAGCTTCCAAAAGTCTTCTCCACATCACTTATTCATTCCAGCATGCCAGACTTCAATGCTGTAGCATTGGACAGGGACTGCACTATAATTAAATTCTCATTTTACCTTCCTATTTAAGTAAAAGACAGGTAAATCAAGAACTTAGCTCCATGAAACAAAAGGTAAAAATAAGTAAACAAAAATGACTCAAATGTTGGAATTAAAATATTTTAACTAAAAAGATAAGAAAACGAGACTATATGCATTAAATAATTCATAGTCAACTAGGATTTTCTCTTTATTTAATTTGTCATTTATGTATGCAAGGAGACATAACATATTAAATAATAGATTCCTTATCTTGATTTTGGTAGTTTAATCTTTTGGCTGATGTGATCTATTCTATAGATTAATATAACACCATTGTCAACCACAAATATATAACAGGAACTGAATTTGAAATGAAAGAAAGGAAAATATGGAAGAATGAAGATATTTGCAAATATAAACATTAATTGCTAAAATTGGTGTTTTGTGCCTATTAATTTTCGCAAACAATAAAAAAGTGCTTATAACAAATAAACCTACAATGAAGGTGTTTAATTGGTTTACAAATAAGAGTATCATATATGGTTTATATATGTTCTCCAAGATATCACTTTTTACTAACTTTCGATTGCCACCAAACCAAAAAGAGCAACGACCTCTGCTTCTGATGTTCTGAAAAGAATGCACACAACAATGAGTGATCGAATGGCAAAGAGAGAAGAAGAAAGGAAAAGGTTCACTTTAGCTTTCAAAATGGCAAGAAGATTTAATGTCAATACTTCATCAACAGAAACTGAGCTCGCAGAAGAAGTCATCAAACAACCTCCAACAGAGGTTACAGAGCAAGTCAAGCCAACAGAACCATCGCCACAAAAGTCCTCTAAATCACAATCGTCAAAATCCACAGAGGCAACCTCCGTCAAACCAACAGAAGTGCCAACCTCAAAACCCACAGAAGCAACAGGTTCTGCCACGACAATAGCAAAAGATAAGGGCAAAGGGATACTGACAGAAGAGCCAAAGAAGAAGAAAACATTGCCAAAGCCAACAGAAAAACTAATGAAGAGTGCGTTTGACGCCTTACAAACCCCAAAACCCGAAGAAGTTGACTGGGCACATGGATTGAAGCCTCTGTCAGAAATTCCTCTAACTGGTAGAGCTGCAGAAGTTGTTCAACAGATGGAGAGTCTCAGAAGACAAATTCCACGACCTGGTCCAACACATGAAGAGATGGAAGAAGTGGTATACAAATACCTCTACAAACAATCCTATCAGACAAATCATCCAGTAGATCATGTGACAGATCCAAGGATCAGAGAAGAATTTGAGAACATCTTCACAAGAACAAAGCCAAGAACCAAAGCAGATGTCTTCTCAATTCACAAAATCAAAAAGGTGATCTTTTGCAGATTCTCCTTCACAAGAACCTATCCAAGGGTCAGGTACAATCTTTACAAAGTCAGAAGAGAGAACAATTCAGAATCTACCTTCGCTGATGCTGACTTAAGAAACATCAATCCTTACGATCTACCTGACCTTCTGCAATGGGCAAAAGACAACTACAACACAGAGCCAAATACCAGAGCCTATCAAGTGTTGAGAAAAGCGATGAGGGAAAAGCTTCTGCTATACAGCATGATAGATTTTCAGCTGGGAAAGGATCTTGGTCTCAAACATCTAGATCTACGACCACCAGAAGATCGCTGCCCACCAGACGCTGTGCCCAACTCAATCATCAGAGAACCAAGATTTGGGTTAGTATTTCAAAACCCACAACACCAGGTTAAACTTTTTGTACTCATGGATTGTCAGAAGTACGCAACCAGTACTCTGAGCAAATTCAGAGCAAGCCTTGTAAAATACAGAGGTACAGAGAAAATGGATAGAGATGATGCAGATACTTTCATCAGAGAAATAGAATCAACAATCCGCCTAAGAGAACTCTGCATCAGATTCTACAAAGAGATCAGAAAAGTCGGAAGAGACAACAGAAGCTACAACGATTTCAAAGATGCCAAAATCTGATTCTCAGACCTCAAATCTCTGCAAACAAAGTTAAAGTTTATCTTTCATTGTACTCAAATGTAAAATGCCTCTGGCATATTTCTAAATGAAAGAAATTTCGAGGTATTGTTTAACCTCTGTCTTATCTAACTTAGCCAAACTTAACTCAAGGTCAAATTTTTTATTTTTCACTACTTAGGGGGAGATTGTTAGCTTCAATCTTCCTAATCATAGAAGTATTTAGAAGTAGTGAAAAATAGGCTAAGTATAGAAAAGCCTCTCACAGAGGCTCTGTCACTTCTTCTGGAAGATCAAGTCCAGAAAGCCACAGAAGCTACAGAGGTAATCACAGAACCTCTGTAGTGCGCAAGAAGAAGATCAACTCGGAAACAAGTGGACTGCTCCACAGAAGGTCAGACCATAGAACCTATGTAATACCTTACAGAGCCTCTGTGGTCTGCTATGAAGACTTGGAAGATATTACTGGATACGTTCATCAACTTGCATGGAAAAGTACTGTCAAAACACGTGTCAAGCTCTGAGTGGACTCAATAGGGCATGGTACAAAATAGACGTCTGCGCCATTTAATGCATTTACCAATAGTACATTTGCTCCATTAAATGCGCATGGCTCAAACAACTGCTCACACCATCCAGTCAACTGCTCACACCATCCAGTTCACTATTCATGCCGTAAAAGGAACAGTGACCTACTTCATAGTCTTCTAAGAGTAGTATAAAAGGAAGTCTCATGTTGAGATCTTCCTAAGAACGAATACACAAGGAATCACTAATACTCTCAAGCTTTATTGTCAAATATCTGAGTGTTATATTCTCACACACACCAATAGTTCTTAATCTGTTCTTCGTGTTGTTATTATATATTGTGTTGGTCCCGAAAGGCCTAAACAAGTTTGTAGAAGGGGGGGGGGGGGGGGTTGAATACAAACACACTATTTTACTTTTCTAAATTGTTTATTGATAAATCATTAACAATTTACAGCTTGTTGCGGAAACAAGATTAAGGATAAACCTAAATCTAAACAAGTTGGAACACTAAGGTTTTCTTGCACTAAGAAAGATAAGGAGATTACTAATAAAATCCTATCTTGAGAGATTTGAACTTGTCCAGAGTTAGCAAGTTACTTCAAATGAAGTGAGTTCATCTCTTTATATACTGCATGCCTTTAATGCAATTCAGTATACACTTTACACGTGTCATCAGCGGATTGGTTGCATGTCATTGACCTTTGTTGACAACCTTAGTAGCCGCATGAATGAACAGTGTAGTATCAGAGTGGTTGTACGATTCCAGATTTTCGGAGGTTATTTTCTGACATTTCGTACGGTGGCGTGCAAGGGAGGTTAAGACAAAAGTACTTTGTACGGAGGACTTCATGATCAGCTTTCGTTGATTCAGCGATTATCATTTACTATTCAGCGAATGATAAAGTTCAGCGATAGCTGAAGTCTTGTACTTGATACTTCACGTTGAGTGGACAAATCTGAGTGTTCGCTGATCCGCATCAGTTCATTAGGAGACTTGTCGCTGGTTCTTGAGCTTGATCTTCGACTTCAGCGTAGAACCTTTGTTGACGTGAATCTTGTCTTCAGGGATCATAAGTAAACAACTAACTTATCAGCGATCACCATAAGGACTGAACAGACTCAGCGATATGGTGAACAGTGTTCGCTGAATGTTTAATCTAAAAGTGCGAGAGTTCCTATCAGCAGTACTGTAAGATCTTAGTACTTATCAGCGATAGTGAAACTCTGATACATATTGTTTACTTATAATTTTCACTAAGTATTTAAGATAGGGTCATTATCAAATCACTGAGGGTTTGGATCAACATATTGAATAACAGTAACTGTTCAAGAAATCCTTTTCATTCTTTACTGTTTTCTTTATATGTGTGCGTTCTAATGTCTATCAAACATATCTGTTAGTTTAATACGCTTCCGCATCAAACTCTAAACTCAACTAATAGACTGTTAATCTTGATTAAGTGTATCTGGGTTCCAACAATTGGTATCAGAGCCTTCCTTGATTTTCAATATCAAGTGATCCACTTATCAAGATTCGTGATAGATATTATTGAGATTGAAAATTGTGTCTGGAAACTGCTTAAACCCAGAAAATCTTCAAGTTCATCGAAGTAACTCTTTAGTCATACTTTCTTTCTAAAATCTACAAAAATGACAAATACAAATAATTTCTTTACTACTGGTTCTCTCACTAAACCTCCTACTCTCCTTCGAGATGAGTATCCTCAGTGGAAAATAAGAATGGTCCATTTTTTCGAGGGCACTGAAAGAAATCTAGTACAATATCTGTACAATCCTCCCCCTATTCACATGACAGTAGTACCTCGTGTACCTGCTACTGCTGAATCTGCCGAAATCCCCGAACATCAAAAACCAAAGCCAAAAGGGGAGTTCAACCGAAGATAAAGCAGAAGATGAAGTTGCTCAGAAAACCAAGAGGACATTAATTATGGCAATACCCAACGAACTCTTTCAATCCTTGGATTCATGTGAAACAGCGCATGATCTGTGGAAAGAATTGGAAAGACAGTTGGAAGGAGGTGCTAAAACACAAAAAAACCGAAGAGCACAGTACATCAATGAATATCATGCATTCAGAGCCTCTGCAACAGAATCTCTGCAAACAACATACGACAGATTCAACTCTCTAATCAACAAGTGCAGAAAATCAGGCATTGACAGAACTTCTGAAGAAAACAATGTCATGTTTTTAAAAAGTCTAAATGAAGAATGGCTCCAGCTGTCTATGTCCCTACAGACAAATCAGGATCTAGACACCTGGACTCTCTCTGATCTTTACGGAACATTAGCCGCACAAGAACCTCAGATAGCACAGGCTAAAACACTAACCATTGCACCATTTGCATTGGTTAGTAAAACTAAAGAGGATGCACAGAGACCAAGAAATGATAAAGCCACAGAGGAGAAGAAGAAGGAGAAGAAGAAGATGGTGATAATTGACAGTGAAGAAGAAGAGCAAGCATAAAAGGAAATAACTCTTGCGTCACTAGCTAAATCTTTAGCTCTATTGACAAAAGAGTTCAGAGGAAACAGAAGAGGTTCCGGAAATGAAAGATATGATAGAGACAACCAGGATGACAGAAGAGACAACAGAAGAGATGATAGAAGAGGAGAAGAATCAAGTGGCCGACAGAGGTCAAGCGATATAAATTACAGAGGGAATGACCGACAGAGTTCAGATGACTCGGTAAGCCACACGCAGCAAGAATGCTACAAGTGCGGCAAACCTGGTCACTATGCAAATGAATGTAGATCTGAGAAAGGCGGAGACCTACAGAAGTCCAATGATCGAACAGGAAACACTCCTCAAGGGTGTTTTAACTGCGGAAAACCAGGCCATTTTGCGAATGAATGCAGAAGCAGATCAAATCGCCCACAGAGGGACTCTGCTTTCTACAAAAAGAAAGCCGAATATTATGCTCAAAAATCCTTAATGGCAAAAGGACATTCTGAGGAGAACACAGAAGACTTCCAATCAGACTCTACTTCTGACGATGAACATACCGCCAATGCCCTCTTCTGTGGCATGGCAGAAGTCGACTCCTGCACTGACTCTGAGGTATCTACTTCAAATTCCAACTCTTGTATTACCTCTGTAGATGATAATACACTTAGAATTAACATTGAATTAATTGAACTGAAAGAGATAAATCAAAGTATTCAGAAAAGACTCACTTTCAATGAGAGAGAAGTACGGCTTCTCACTCAAGAAAAAGCAAAGATTTTTGAGGAAAAAGAGAGAATAGAAAAGAAATGGAACAAAACTCTAGATCCTTTAAAAAAACAAATTTCTGAATTAACCAATACTTTAAAAGATAAAACAAAAGAACTTTCAGTTTCAAGGAGCGAAACTACTGACATAAGAGCTCTTAAAGAATACTTTCAAAGAGAAAGAGAGGTATTATGGCAAGATTTACTCAGAAGAGAAGTTTTGCTTAAAAACTATAAAGATGCACAGAAAGTTTATGAAAAAATAAACTCACAAATAGGGAGACGAGGTATAGGGTATGATGATATCACCCTAGGTGTTGAAGGCAAAAGAAACAAACCTCTGTCCTCGTCATTTGTGATTGGAAAAACAAACAAACCAGATTTTCCAAATCTAATCTCTGTAAGCAAACGGGCGAAAATCTCTGTGGATCCTTACTTGAAGAAACATAAGAAGATGATTAACGTGTGGTTTGAAAACACAGACTCATCATCTTCAACCTCTGTCAATAGAGGTATCAAAACAAAGAAATATCTGAAAACACAAGATCAGATTGGTATCTTCAAGTTTGGTAAACCAAAGACCCAAACACAGGTTGCTTTTGTCTGTTTGATAAACGTTGAAAAGAAGTTATCAGCAGAAGCTCCTGAGTTTAAACCCATTTTTTCAGAAGAAAACTTTAAAAACTTAATTGAAAAAGAAATTTTGGAAATATGGAAATCAAGCGTTTTAGAAAAATTCTGTACATCTTCTATAGATAAATCTCTCACTGAAGAAATCTTATTAGAAACCTCTGCAATCTATGAAAACTATTCTACAGAGGAAGAAAGCTTGTATGATGCATGTTCGGAAAATTCAACCTCTATTGAAAGAATTGACTCAACCTCTGTATACGAGGACGACTCATCTTCTGACGATTCAGAGACAGATGTTACATCTGGGATAACTCTCTATTACACAGAGGATGTTAAATACTCCTCTGAAGTTCCTCCCAGAACTATTTCTCCAAAAGAGAAACTCACAGAGATTCCAATCTGCCAAGATTTTCTAAATTTGAATCTACATGTCAAAACCTCTGCTGAGCTTAAAATGTTACAGAAGACCTCTATTGATCCTATAAGTTCTAGATTTTCAAAACCCAAGGTTAATAAATCTTTTTCTTCTGTGACAGTGATAAAGGAAGTTCACCACAGAAGCAACCCACAGAAGGCAGGTCCTAAACAGAGCTTTTGCAAACAACATTCGAGTATTCATAGATCTTCTAGTAATAGGAAATCTAATGTAAAGAAAGAATGTAATGCCTCTGTGGCTGAGTTTAAAAAGTTCAATGAAAAGTTCAAACAAACTACATCTCATATTCAATACTGTCATTGCTTTGATCTTATGTCTAAACTTAATAATCATTTTTCAAATCAAGATTGTCTACTCTCTACGCCAATTCAAAAGTCAAATCCCACAAAGAAACAATCTGACTTTTCTGCAGAAAACAAAATGTATTTCAAGAATGCCAAAGCAAACTTGAAAAACTCTAACAATATTGGACCCATATGGATATGGGTACCTAAATCTCTGTGATTGTCCTGCAAAAGAAGTATGTGCCAATCTGGTATCTAGACTCCGGATGCTCAAGGCACATGACGGGTGACAGAAGTGCACTATCCACGTACAAAGAAACACAAGATGGTGGATCTGTGACTTTTGGAGACAACAAGAAAGGACACATAAAAGGCTATGGAGTCATAAGGAAAGAAGACGTTTCTGTATACAAAGTTGCATATGTGGATGGCCTTAAGCACAACCTACTCAGTGTAAGTCAACTTTGTGATACAGGATTCAATGTGTTGTTCAAAAGAACTTTCTGCTCTCTACAAAGTGAAGAAACAAGTATGGAACTTCTGCGAGCTGAAAGAATAGGTGATCTATATCTAATGAACTTCAACTCAAAGAACAAGGACAAAGTTTGCCTTGTTTCCTGCAAAAGTGAAGAAGCCTGGTTATGGCACAACAGGTTCTGTCACTTGAATTTTCACACATTGGAAAAACTGGTCAAACTTGATCTAGTTAAAGGTTTGCCAAATGTTAAATTCAATAAGGATCATTTATGTTCTGCCTGTGAGATGGGAAAACTCAAAAGAGCTTCCCACAAAGGCAAAACAGATGTGTCTTGCACCAGGCCTCTGTACATGCTTCATGTCGACCTCTGTGGTCCCATTGCAATACAGAGCCTAGGTGGCAAGAAATATATACTTGTCTTAGTTGATGAGTATTCACGTTTCACATGGGTTGAATTTATCAGAAAGAAATCAGATGTTCCAATTATATTGATAAATCTAATGAAAAGAATCCAAGTTCTTTATGACTGCAAAATACAGAAGTTAAGAAGTGACAACGACACAGAATTCAAAAACTGTGTCATTGAAACTTATCTTTCAACAGAAGGAATTTCACAGAACTTCTCTGCAGCTCGCACTCCACAACAGAACGGTGTTGTCGAAAGAAAGAATCGAACACTTGTGGAAGCCGCAAGAACTATGATATCAGCATGCGGATTATCAATGAACTTTTGGGCAGAAGCAATTTCTACTGCATGTTATACTCAAAATCGATCAACCATTGTGAAAAGACACCTCAAGACGCCTTACGAATTGCTTAACAAAAGGCGGCCAAACATCAAATTTTTCCATGTATTCGGATGCAAATGCTTTGTCTTAAACGACAGAGATTCAAGAGGAAAGTTTGATGTAAAAGCAGATGAAGGCAAATTCATTGGATACTCTGCCACTTCCAAAGCCTACAGAACATTCCTTACAAAGTCTCACAAGATTGTAGAAAGCATCAATGTTTCTTTTGATGATTCATTCCAAATGACTTCTGAGCAAATAAGTTCAGAACTCGGAATTAAAGGGAAATCCTCTGACATCTCAAGAACAAAAGAAGATTTGAATCTTCTATTTTTGGAGATGTTCCACAATGACATTGATCCTTCTGTCGGAACCATCAGAGTTTCTGAAGAACCATCCTCTGTCGGACAAAATCCTACAGGTATGACTTTAACTGGTCCAAATAATGCTTCATCTTCTTCTGTAAATACTACAGATGCAATTCCCGAAGCAGAAGAAAGTACAAAAGATGAAACTTCAAGAAAAACGATCACATAAGCTGCACAAACCACAGAAGAACCAATTACAGAGGAGATCGAGGACCAAGACTATACATCCTCAGAGGAACAAACTCCACCACCACTCGTACCAATCATTCCACAAACGGTAGAGTCAACTACCAAGGCACGAAGAACATCAGAGGCTACACAAGAAGAAACACAAGAAGCCTCTGACGAAAGTTTTGATGACATTGATGATCATCTTCCACGCACAACTCAGTGGACAATAAGCCATCCTCCAAGCCAAATAATTGGAGAACCTTCTGACTCAGTAAAAACAAGGTCTGCCACTACTAATTTTTGTTTCTTTACAAATTTTATTAGTGTTATAGAACCAAAGAAGATTTCTGAAGCCCTAGATGACTCAAACTGGGTAGACGCCATGCAAGAAGAAGTTCTGCAATTTGAGCGTAACAGAGTATGGACTTTAGTACCTCTGCCAAGAGGGAAACAGGCCATTGGGACTAAATGGGTCTACAGAAACAAGAAGGATGAAGATGGAGTGGTCGTCAGAAACAAAGCAAGATTAGTAGCAAAAGGATATAGACAAGAAGAAGGCATAGACTACGATGAGACTTTTGCCCCTGTCGCACGTCTCGAAGCAATAAGAATATTCTTAGCCTTCGCAGCCAACAGAGGTTTTAAAGTCTATCAGATGGACGTAAAATCAGCTTTTCTAAACGGTGAAATCCAAGAAGAGGTTTACGTAAATCAGCCACCAGGTTTTGAAAGCTCAAAGTTTCCAAGGCATGTATACTACCTTGAAAAGGCTCTATACGGACTAAAACAGGCTCCAAGAGCATGGTACGAACGACTTTCTACCTTCCTTCTAGTCAATGGCTACAACAGAGGTACAACAGATACTACCTTATTCTATAAACGCAAAAATAGTGAGATAATGCTTGTACAAATATACGTAGATGACATAATTTTTGGGTCTACAAATTCAGAAGAGTGCAAAATTTTTGAAAAACTCATGCAGAGTGAGTTTGAAATGAGTATGATGGGAGAATTAACATTCTTCCTCGGACTTCAAGTCAAACAATCTTCAGAGGGAATTTTTATAAATCAAGCCAAATATGTCTCTGACATACTTTTAAAATATAATCTCTCTGATACCTCTGCAATGAAGACTCCAATGGCCACTGGAAATAAGTTATTCTTAGATCCAAATGGTATTTCTGTAGAATGTACTCTCTACAGAGGCATGATTGGATCTCTGTTATACTTAACAGCAAGCAGACCTGACATTATGCATGCCACATGTCTTTGTGCACGTTATCAAGCTAATCCTAAGAAATCACATTATGATGCTGTAAAGAGAATCTTTAGATACCTGAAGGGGACCAACAATCTTGGTCTCTGGTATCCACAGAACTCTGGTTTTAGTCTTAAAGCTTATACAGATTCAGACTATGGAGGATGCATGCTCGACAGAAAGAGTACCTCTGGGAGTTGTCAATTCCTAGGTGGTAAACTAGTCAGTTGGACCTCCAAGAAGCAGAATTGTGTCTCCACATCCACTGCAGAAGCTGAATGCGTTGCTGCTGCTAGCTGTTGTTCTCAGGTTCTATGGATGAAGACTCAGCTAAAAGACTACGGCCACATCCTGTTCAAAATACTCATCTTCTGTGATTCCAAAAGTGTCATTTCTATCTCTGCCAACCCTGTGCAACACTCAAAAACCAAGCATATCGATATAAGGTACCATTTCTTGAAACATCATGTTGAATACGGTACAATCGAAATGCATTTCGTGCCCACAGAATATCAACTCGCTGACTTATTCACCAAAGCACTAGACGAGAAAAGATTCAATTTCTTGGTGGGTAAGTTAATAATGATTAACATGGTGTGAAAATCCTCTGTAAGTACAGCTTTATCTTCTGTAAATAAGTATAAATATCTATTATTACTTGTTATTGCTTTGATAAATTTATTTCTGTATGTATTTTTTTGTGTGCAAAAATAATTCTTGGTAACAGAGCTTCTGTGGGTCCGCTCAGATCTTCTGATAACCCTTACAGAACCTCTGGTAAACATGATCCATGCTCAATACAAATCTTACCATTCTTTGAACCAAGCATAGATCAAGGGGGAGCAAAAGGAAAATTCTTGATCTACAGAAGTGATTAGATCAAGGGGGAGCAAAAGGGACCCTGAAAAGATCTATAGAGGTAAATCTTTCAAAGAAAAGCCAAAGAAGAATGTCGATAATTCTCCATCGACAGAAGTAAGACAAAACTGCCGAGAACAGAAGAACCAAAAGGTATGTCTCTCGCACAAAAGGTTTTTGGAAAACAGTTTTCTAGGACAAGAATTGTCAAATATGTCCTAAATATACTATGAATAACATTTCAAAAATCAAAAGTTCAAAAAGTTTAACAAAATTCGAAATAGGAGAAATTTAAGGTCATAGAGCTTCTGCTGAGCTCAACAGAGGTTCTGCAGGAAATATGCTCTGTGATCACAAATTAACCCTCTGTCGATCTTTTGGAATGTTATCTCGGAAACCGAAAACACACACCATGACCTTCTCGAACAAAACGTTTTTCAAAATAGTTTTCTCGGACACAAACTTTCAATAATGTGCGAAAAACATCTCTTATCAAAGATCAAAAATTGGATGATCAGAAAGTTAATAGAATTCAAGTTATAAGATATTTTCTCTCATAGAGCTTCTGCTGGCTCTCACAGAGCTTCTGCAAGTTCCATCAGAGCCACAAAACCTCTGTGAGTAAAATTTCTTGACAAAATCCTATTGATCCTCTCCAATGTCTTTACAAACGTTTTCGTTCAAAGAAGAACCTACAGAGTCATGATAACAATGAGATATATGAGAAGAGGTTAAAAATCAAGATTTTCAAAATCACAGAGCTTCTGTAAAACACAAAAGTTCTGCCATTTTGTTATCTGGGCATTTCTATAGTAATAACGGTTACTTTTACTGAGAGTGAAACTCATATGGCTAAAAACAACCTCACGCGCCTAGCATTAATGGGCCGCGCACGACGTCCTGTCATATTCTGACAAGGCCTACGTGTCCCATTTTCATTGGGCGTACATGGAATGTTTTTATTTGGAAAGTTGAACCCGCCGCTCAAACTCGAGTGCGGATTCCAAACTTTAATCCATTACCATATATTTTACTCTTTCGAATTCTACCGTTTTACCATCCTATAAAAACAAAGCTTACCCTCTCATAAAACATTTTACAAACTCTCATCTTCTTCTCCGGCGAAACCCTGCAAAAAGCTTGCAAAAATCTTATTCTTAAAATCAAATGGCTTCATCTTCTCGAGCTACATCCTCTGAACTCTCTCCGGCGAACTCACCGGAACACTCCCCTGCACATTCAGAACATTCTGAAAACCCCAGCCTTGCAAGAAATATTGAACAACAAGATTCCGGGGACTCAGCAGACTTTGCTCCGACGACACACTTGCAAAAATTTATAGCAAAGGATCATTTCGAAGCCATTCTTCCTATCAAATCCAACAACTGCTATTTGGTCCCCTCACCCACTACTTTCGGCGAAGCCCATGCCATACTTCTGAACATCATGGAGAATCATGTCCTCTTCCCTCTACTATCAAGAACCCCGAACAAAATTCCAGTCCGTTATTTGAACCAATTTTGGCAAAGCTGCCGATTTGATAAAGACGATTCTCTTATCAAAGGGTACATTTCAAGACCTGATAAATCTGAGCATCTTGAAATCAAGTTCAACAGAACAATGTTCTCACTTGAATTCAACCTACCAACAAGGGGTCTTCTGGGATTGAAGAGTTATGCAGAGCAACCAACAGACGAAGAGCTCTGTCGATTCGTGGAAATGCTTGGATACAACACCCAACTACGGAAGAGAAATGACTTCCGCAGAGGCCGATTACCACTTCTGTGGAACACTTTGTTCTCTATTCTTAACAGATGCCTCACAGGGAAAATAGGAAGTATTGACCAGAGCTCACATCAAATCTTGAGCATCATGTATGGGGTTTACTATGATCTTCCACTAGATTATGCGACCATAATGATGCAAGAGATCATAAACACCATCGACAGAAAGAACAACTCGAAAAGGGTCAAAGAGAACGATCCCAACTTTCTACCACCTCTGCAATTCCAAAGAATATTAGGAGTACTGTTCGAACCTCTGCTGCTAATCCAAAATTGGCCAATGGAAGGGCCAACTCCCAAACAGTTCCCGATGAACAAGAATACCCCCACTGATCATGCTGATGGCTACTCACACTGCAGACCTCTGTCAAAGAAGCTTCTGCAATACGCATCGAATAAATCCCTTAAGAAAGAGTATATACGCGATCATAGAACTCCTAAACCGAGTCCTATGACACCCCCGCGTTTAGGTGTCCCCCTAGGAACAATGATAGCAAAACCTCTTTCCACTCAAAAAGAAAAGGATCAGAAGTTAGCTAAGCACATGGCTATTCAACTCAGCTTTATAGCCAAACGTGCAGAACTAATGGGAAAGAAGTCTTCATCAAGAACCTCTGCATCTACTCCAAAAGCTAAGAAGAGGAAAACTGCAGAAGGCACCTCAACAAGCGCTGCAGAAGATCAACCCTCACCTCCTCATGCCACAGAAATTGGCTCCTCTGCTCCTCCCTCCTCCCCAAAAATGAAGAAAAAAAGATCAAAATCAACAGAAGAAGGGGCACCAAATCCTAAGAGGAGGAAAACCAAAAAGAGGCATGGTAAATCACTTGCAAAGTTGGTAACCATTGCAGAAGAGGAAACTGCTGAAGAAGAAGTTGCAGAAGAAGAAATGGCTACAGAAAGGTATCAATCACCCTATCAATCTCCAGATAGATTTGCTCACCAAGGAGACCTGAACGACTTCTTACAGAACCCTGAAATTGCCAACACCCTATATACAGCAGGGTGGACGACACAACCTCTCGACCACCACTCTCCAGAAGAACAAGATTTCTTCATTTCTGGCATTGACACACATCTGCAAGAAGATGATACAACACCCAGAAATCAACCAGCCGAAACCCCTGTTATTTTACAAAACCCTTTCATTCAAGGATTGGATGTCCACAGAAGAAGTCCAAACTCAGCTTCAGAAGAAATAGAACAAACTGAAGCTGAATGGAACAGAGGTGAAATTACAGAGGAAGAAGCAAGAAAAGATGCCTGGATAAATAGAGGCACACAACCAAAACCAACTCCCAGTGCAACCCACATTTCTAACTCCGCAGGTCTAGCTGCAAAAGGAGTTATTGAAAAAGAGCAGCACAGCTCGATCCTAACCAAACCCATCCAGCCAGAGGTTACTCTTTCAACCTCTGTGCCTACAGAAACCGGGGAATCCATTCCTAGGGAGTCTCCTCAAAGAGACTCACCTATTGTTCGTGATCAGTCGCCCTAGATCACCCTAGAACACCCTACAGAGGAATTCGTTTCCTCTGCCACGCACACATTAGGACCAAAACTTCTTTCAGAGAGAAGTAGTGAGCACAGAGACGAAGAGACTCTAGACAAGTCTCCCAGTCAACAGAAGGACATTCCAATAACCACCTCTGGAGTGGATTTGGACACTGTTCTTCACAGAACTTCTGTAGAGATCGAAACTCAGGTTTCTTCTCGAAGATCAGAAGGAAATCCTTCCACCCCCATCGTACAAACAAGGGTGAACGAAGGTGTCCCAGGAACAGGGACTCACTCTGGAGACGAATGTGTTCCTCCAGAGGTTACACAAGGAACACAAGTATCAAGGGATGAGTTCCAAACCCTTGTCACCTCTGTGAACCAAACATTGAAAGAGTTGCAAAGCTCTTTCAAATCCTTTACAGAGACAACATCTACGGCTATCCTGAAACTGAACACCAAAATGGACAATCTGTCCACAGAGGTAAAAACCGCCATCTCAGAGATGAAGTCTTCTGCCGAAACTACTGCCAAAGCAACAGCCACTTCTGCAGCTCAGGAATTCGGAACAACTGCAACTTCTGCTTTCAGGGACTCTGTCAAAGATTTCCTTGAACAAATGAATACGCAATCCCACAGAGCAGAGGGCATCACTCCTGCAGACTTACAGAATGCCCTATCACAAGTACAAGCAGAGGCAATACGCAACTCGACAATAATGCAACCAAAAGACTATATGACCAGAGCACAACTTACAGAGCTCGGACAGAACGTCATTAACCAGGTCACAGAAGTCATTGTCTCCTTCACAACTGCAAATGCCAACTATGTCAAGGATTTCAGAAAGAGTGTCGGCAAAATGCGTTTCAAAACAGAAGCAGAGCTTGCGACATTGATTGGCCTCTGCGATGATGTCTGTGAAAAGTTGATGGCAGCAGGAGCTGAAATACCGAAGAAGCCCAACACTTCTTGTAGAGCAGAGGGTACTTCTGATAAAAGTCAGGATGATTCTGATGATGACCAACCTGGTCCATCAGATAATCCTGAGGGGGAGAATCTAAGAGAGAAAGCTACGAGCAGAGGAATACAAAGTCCACCAATCGCAGCAGAACCAATCAACCAAGCCCCTCCAGAAGAAACCCAACAACAAACCCAAAAGACCACAGAAACAACACCCATCTCTGTGGAATCATCTCCTGACGAAACCAAAACTCCAGAAGCAGATCAGCAAGCCACAGAGGCAACAACCGCCCCTGAGGTAATCATTTTGGAAGAAACAGATGAACAAACCACAGAGAAAACACCCACCTCTGTGGAAACACCCCAAACCATACCCAGAAGAAAGTCGATTGCCACCAAACCAAAAAGAGCAACGACCTCTGCTTCTGATGTTCTGAAAAGAATGCACACAACAATGAGTGATCGAATGGCAAAGAGAGAAGAAGAAAGGAAAAGGTTCACTTTAGCTTTCAAAATGGCAAGAAGATTTAATGTCAATACTTCATCAACAGAAACTGAGCTCGCAGAAGAAGTCATCAAACAACCTCCAACAGAGGTTACAGAGCAAGTCAAGCCAACAGAACCATCGCCACAAAAGTCCTCTAAATCACAATCGTCAAAATCCACAGAGGCAACCTCCATCAAACCAACAGAAGTGCCAACCTCAAAACCCACAGAAGCAACAGGTTCTGCCACGACAATAGCAAAAGATAAGGGCAAAGGGATACTGACAGAAGAGCCAAAGAAGAAGAAAACATTGCCAAAGCCAACAGAAAAACTAATGAAGAGTGCGTTTGACGCCTTTCAAACCCCAAAACCCGAAGAAGTTGACTGGGCACATGGATTGAAGCCTCTGTCAGAAATTCCTCTAACTGGTAGAGCTGCAGAAGTTGTTCAACAGATGGAGAGTCTCAGAAGACAAATTCCACGACATGGTCCAACACATGAAGAGATGGAAGAAGTGGTATACAAATACCTCTACAAACAATCCTATAAGACAAATCATCCAGTAGATCATGTGACAGATCCAAGGATCAGAGAAGAATTTGAGAACATCTTCACAAGAACAAAGCCAAGAACCAAAGCAGATGTCTTCTCAATTCACAAAATCAAAAAGGTGATCTTCTGCAGATTCTCCTTCACAAGAACCTATCCAAGGGTCAGGTACAATCTTTACAAAGTCAGAAGAGAGAACAATTCAGAATCTACCTTCGCTGATGCTGACTTAAGAAACATCAATCCTTACGATCTACCTGACCTTCTGCAAGGTCAAATTTTTTATTTTTCACTACTTAGGGGGAGATTGTTAGCTTCAATCTTCCTAATCATAGAAGTATTTAGAAGTAGTGAAAAATAGGCTAAGTATAGAAAAGCCTCTCACAGAGGCTCTGTCACTTCTTCTGGAAGATCAAGTCCAGAAAGCCACAGAAGCTACAGAGGTAATCACAGAACCTCTGTAGTGCGCAAGAAGAAGATCAACTCGGAAACAAGTGAATTGCTCCACAGAAGGTCAGACCATAGAACCTCTGTAATACCTTACAGAGCCTCTGTGGTCTGCTATGAAGACTTGGAAGATATTACTGGATACGTTCATCAACTTGCATGGAAAAGTACTGTCAAAACACGTGTCAAGCTCTGAGTGGACTCAATAGGGCATGGTACAAAATAGACGTCTGCGCCATTTAATGCATTTACCAATAGTACATCTGCTCCATTAAATGCGCATGGCTCAAACAACTGCTCACACCATCCAGTCAACTGCTCACACCATCCAGTTCACTATTCATGTCGTAAAAGGAACAGTGACCTACTTCATAGTCTTCTAAGAGTAGTATAAAAGGAAGTCTCATGTTGAGATCTTCCTAAGAACGAATACACAAGGAATCACTAATACTCTCAAGCTTTATTGTCAAATATCTGAGTGTTATATTCTCACACACACCAACAGTTCTTAATCTGTTCTTCGTGTTGTTATTATATATTGAATAACAGTAACTGTTCAAGAAATCCTTTTCATTCTTTACTGTTTTCTTTATATGTGTGCGTTCTAATGTCTATCAAACATATCTGTTAGTTTAATACGCTTCCGCATCAAACTCTAAACTCAACTAATAGACTGTTAATCTTGATTAAGTGTATCTGGGTTCCAACAGTATCAAAAGGCATCTACCAGATAAACATAACACATTGTCAATTTTCATGCCATACGTCTAAAAACGAAATAAAGATGCAGAGGGAAACACGAATACAAATTCATGTTTTACTAACTGATCACAACAAAATTCATCTCTCAACCTTGTTCATTGACGTAATCACCAAACACAAGTATACTTATCTATTCCATTAAGTAAAACAGAATGGAAGTGCAATCGTACAATAACAACCATACTTTTGCATTGAACGTAGCTTGCTGCAGATTGCAGACGGATACAGTGAACATTTGAACGGATTCTACAAATTGAAGGAAGAAACTCTTTCATATAATGATGTACCTTTCAGTGAATCTCACAACGAACAAGAAGAGCGACTCTAAACTCCGTGAACGATGAGGAACTGTGATGAACGACCCCTACGAGAATGGTAACTGATTCAGAAGTTGGCCGAGAATGGTAATCGGCCTTAAACTGGGAACTCGGAACTCTAGTCGATTACGTTGAACGATTTAGGGTTTCAAAATTGTTTTGTAAATTGGAAGATGTGCAATTGGACGATGGAAGATGTGAGCAAACCATCCGATTATTGGAAATATTTGGGATTACTGCAGATTAAGATTACGATTTTATAATAGTGATTTAGGGTTTCAAAATGGGGTTTGGTTGCGCCCCCTCATCCGTGCACCCCTTCAAATTTTGTTAAGCCCTTGAGTATTAAAATTATTTTATTTTTTTCTGTATTTTTGTTAAGTCCTTAAAATTTGAAATTATTGTATTGTATTAACTTTTAAAAAATAAACAAAATATATGGTATATTTTCCAGAATTTTATATTTTAAATGAAAAATTATAATCTACTA
Organism: Saussurea involucrata; assembly: GCA_033807775.1. NCBI lineage: Eukaryota > Viridiplantae > Streptophyta > Magnoliopsida > Asterales > Asteraceae > Saussurea > Saussurea involucrata. Next base: position 20,657,169 of record CM066326.1, read on the forward strand.
AAAACTAAAAAAATTAAATGGATACCTACTGCAACGACATGTTGACGCTGATGATATTCTGAAAATTTAAAAGTAAATTATAATCTACTAGAAACTAAAAAAATTAAGTGGATACCTACTGCGACGACATGTTGACGCTGATGGTATTCTGAATTTTAAAAGGCAAATAATAATTTACAAAAAAGGGAGAAAAATTAAATTGGACCCCTACTGCCACGACATGTCGACGCGGATGATATTATGAATTTTAAAAGACAAATTATAATTTACTAAAAAACTAAAAAAATTAAATGGATCCCTACCACTACACCAAATGTCACTTAGGCAACAAATGAAAAATGTTGCCTAAGAGGGGTTTATATGTTGCCTAAGGCTTAGGCAACATGCCTATGTTGCCTAAGCAATGTTGCATAAGAACCTAGGCAACATAGGCAAACATTATATGTTGCCTAAGCAGACTCCTTAAGCAACACATAACAGGTTATGTTGCCTATGAAAAAAACATATGTTGCACCAAAGAAACACTAAGGCAACATTAGATTTATGCATGTGTTGTCTAAGATATCAACTTAGACAACATACTCTTCTACGTATGTTGCCTTTGAACTACGAGTAAAATAATAAAATATTTCTCTTAGGCAGCACTTATGGATAAGTTGCCTAAGATGTTTTATATATAAAAAAATATTTACTGCTCATTTTGTGCACCATGATGCAATTATTTACTTGCATGTTTTCTACAAACTCTCATAAACAAACAAACTCGTGTGAATCGACAAACAACTCCAATAACCAAACATAACTAATAAGTTCAATAATTAAAAGATCGATAACGTTTTTCCTAAATAAATACAAAAGTCGGTAATAAATTCGAAAACATAAAAATAAAAATTAAATTAAATCATTGTTCGCCGGGGTTGTTGAGTTGGAGTTTGCATCACTAGCAACACCGCACATACGCATTAAAGATTCTATCATCTCTCTTTGGTCGGCGGCTTCTTTTTTTTGTTTAGCGGCTTCCTTTTTTGCCTCTTCTTGCCCCTCTTTTAGTAACCGAATCTCCTCGTTGCGCTCGGCAAGTTGTAGCCGCAAATCATCATCATTAACCGTAGACACCGGCATATAGGTTCCCTTCGCCGGACCTCTCATCCTCGGAGCTCGAACCGCCAAATAACCCATACCTCGAACAACCGTCCCTACCGACGGACCAACTATTTGCTCAATTATTGATATTTTTTGTTCAATTGGGCAACGCATTGGAGGAATGGCAGAATCTGAAGTGCCGTCGGAATCATTCTTTATCTTCTCAATCGCTTCCTCAACAAGTTTCTGTAAATACGATTCAAACAATTATTAACATATTTAAAACTATAAATGACACTGCTTTTAATTATAATTAGTGCAAGTGGGATGGATTTGGAAGGAAGAACACTTGGATTTAATCCTAGTGCTATTTGGGTATGAATACAATCAAGCTGAAGAGGGGATAAAACTTTAGATTTCAATTCAAAACTGAAGCCCCCAAACCAAATCGATTCCTGTGAAGCCAAAATGAAAACTTTCTATTATGTCACAATTATCAGATACACGTGAATGGAAAGAAGTAGCAATGAACACTAACCTTTGTATAACCTTTGTATAATTGCATAGTTGAGTTGCATAGAATGACTAATAACATTCTTAGTTGCAACAGCTCAAGTTTGCCAGCAGCAAACTAAACTCAAACAGGAACCAATAATAATTTGGCAAACCCATAGTGACTTTCTGAAGGTCACTTGCGCCCTGTACAAACAAACCCAAATCACTACCATTTACAATCGATATACAGTGAACTCCATGTGAACTCCATTTCCAGCTTATATACATATAACATACAAATATAGAGCATACAAATACAAAAAAAATACAGAGAAATAGCATACAAATATACACATATCAGCCAGAAAATCAGAGAATATATAGCATACAAATATACACATATCAGCCAGAAAATCAGAGAATATATAGCATACAAATACAGAAAATCGGTTTTGATACAAAGAAATACCAGAGCTGTCGATGAGCAGATGGAAGATGGAGACGGCGACGGTGGTGGCTCTAGATGGAGACAGCGACAATGGTGGCTCTCGATGGTGGCAAATATTTGGAAGAGTGGTGGTGGTGGCTTGTGGTGGTGACAACGGCGATGGAGACTGGTGGTGGCTGCTGAGTTCTCGATATGATGGTGGCAAATATTTGGAAGAGTGGTGGTGGTGGTGGCTGCTTAGTTTAACCTAGTCAAAAGGGGTGGGAAAAATAAAATTTTGGATGTGTGGGAACCAAATTTTGGGTGGGAAGGGTATGGCGGCTGACCAAATTTTGGTCAAGTATTTCAAATTAGTATAATTTTTTTATTTATTAAACTATTAAGTGTTATAATTAAATTAATGCAAGTTAGTAAATATTACAAGTTAGTACAACTTTTTTAATTAAATTAAACTGTTAACTAAATAGAAAAAAATGAAAACGGTCAACGTAAAGGTTAATTTTTTTAACATAATTAGTTCATTGCATCACACATACAAATGTTTAATCAATAATCCGGATCATGACGATATTCATCGTTAGTATTATGAAACTCATTGACATCGTTATCTGAATATGTACCATCGTTGATTCCAAGCGCATCGTCCTCGTCATCACTGTCGTACTCGTCGTCCTCACCCTCTTCCTCGTTGTAATCTTCATCGTTCTCATCATCATGTTTGGTATATCAATACGCGGTGTAGGACCAATGTCGATAAAAATCTCACAGATGGGAATGGTGGTAGTCACGAGTTCTTGGTATGGTTCATCTACCTCATACCGTGGACCGGCATTTGTGTTTCGTGCAAGTGTACTCACCTTGTATGTACCTCTATGAAACATGTGATGAACAATTTTCCAACCGTTACCAAACATTGGATCATCGACATAGAATACTTGTTTTGCATGTAAGGCGAGACAAAATTGACTTCTTTGTAGCAATCAGTCTTTGTATCAATCGAAATCAGACCACGATCTAACTTTGTATTTTCTTCGTCATACCACCTACACTTAAACAACACAACCGGCATTGCTTCGGGATACTTTAGCTCTACAACTTGTAGTAGAACCCCATAGTACGACACACCGTCTGCCACTATCATAACCCCGATATTTTGTGTCTTACGACTCTCTTCTCGTTGTTCACATACAAATCTAACACCGTTCACGTTACACTGTAGGTATATAGCGATTTGTTGAGGGCAGCGTGATAATATCTCTAGTTCTTGTTGCACATTACGTTGTTCGTCTGCCATCTACATAATAAAATATATGAATGGTCAAAAAATCACAATTAATGTTTATCCAAATTTTGAAAGTTATGGTCAAAATGTTTACCCAAGTTTTAAAAGTCTGATGGAACGTCGCGATACGATGCTCGAAGCAACCTTTCGGGTAGTCTATTGCGTAAAGTTCATTGAACTTATCAATATCTGGTTGTGCTTCAGTACAGTTAATAATAATAACCATCCAACGAGTTATTTCCATTTCTTCTATAGTCAAAGTGGCGTTCCAAAGGCGACTATTCGGGATAACATAATCAGACACGACTGATAAGCTCCACCGAGATGAATCCGACATCAAAGTGTTGTTATGTACGGACGATTCGTTATTCAAATAGAGATTCATGAATGTCACACAACATAATATCAAAACAATGTCTTTTGCATTTGTTCAACATCCGACTTCTTCAACTCTCGAGCACACAACATCTGAAAGAATCTAGATAATTCACAAATTGCGTCAGCGACATGATTGGCCACGTAGGGTCGTATGACCACGGGAAGAATGCGTTGGAGCAACACGTGGCAGTCATGAGTCTTCATGGAATACATAAATCCAACTTTTATCCACATTTTCTGCCATGTCTATATGTGAAAAATAAATAAATAAATAAATTAAGAGCTAAACGTATTTTTAGACATGTAGCAATCCAAATTTACATGAGATAAACATGGAATAACAACAAAATTAGACTAAATAGGATAATAATTACCTAAGAATCTCTAAATGTCTTTTACGATGAGAACGTTTGTTGGAAGCCAAAAGTCGTCAAGATCGCTCCAAATCACGTTCTAATTTTACATGACATATATAAACATGAAATAACTACAAAATCATACAAAGTAAAATAAAGTAAGAGCTAAACGTATTTTTAGACACATAGTAATCAAAATTTACACGAGATAAAAGTAGGTGTCAACCTTAAATCGTCCGTACACGAATTATTACATTTTCAACTACCTATATTTATCTATATTTTTGACGTTAGGCAACATAGAAACAAGAATATATGTTGCCTAAGCCAACTCTTACGCAAAAAATACAATAGATTATATGTTGCCTAAGTAAAAGTAGGTATCACCCTTAAATTATCCGTACACAACTTATTAGATTTTCAACTATCTATATTTATTTATAATTTTTTACCTTAGGCAACATAGAAACAAGAAAATATGTTGCCTAAGATAACTTTCATTGAATTAAACAAAAAACATTACACAACTAAGGCAACATAATGGAAGATGTTGCTTAAGATAGTTGAGGCAACATATAATTATTCATATGTTGCATAAGGTCTCACTTAGGCAACATATAACTATACTTTGCCTAAGAGGAAACTTATGCAACATATATTAGCCTTTGTTGCCTAAGCTTATCTTAAGCAACATAGGCAATTAGCCTATGTTGTCTAAGGCAACATTTGGTGTAGTGTACTGCCACAACATGTCGACGCTGATGATATTCTGAATTTTAAAAATAATTTTAACTCTTTAAGTAATTAGAAAACGTAATTTTTAATCTACAGCAACGAATTCCTAGTCGTCGCTATAGCTTTTGTCGCTGTAGACATTATTTCTTGTATATGCCGCTTTATTATTTGATCGTATACATATTTATAACTACTATATATACGATCATGGATTGGTATAACTTATTTGAAAGCATATTTAGATTGTGTTAATTCTCATTTGTTGTATCAAATCAGTTTTCATTGTGGTTTATATATTTATTTGGGACGTTATATCACTTCTTGAACAGGGACGGACCCAAAAACTTTTTCATATGATGGCAACATATTTTTTCATACTTTTTATGACATGTGTATTTTTTTTACCAACGTTCAATATCGGCCGATGTGTTTTTAGCCAAATTTCGGCGTTTTGAGGGATTTTAAAGTTTTTTTTATCGATTTCGAGAGACTTTTTCAGTATTTTGGTTGACTTCGGGAGTTTTTTCGGTTTTTTGGTTGATTTCAAGAGTTTTTTTTTCTTTTTTGGTTGATTACGAGGTACGATTGCACTTCTAAAAGAATACGATAACACGATACGGTTGCACCTTTCACGAAACCAATATTTTTACCTTTCGTCGGAGAAATAATACGGTGGCACGTGCCACCGTGTGCCCTTCATAAGGTCCGTCCATGTTCTTGAATATGATAGTGAAACTTCAACCGACCTACAAAAATCTCATTGTGCACTTGTGTCCTTACTTACTTTTGATGCAACTACAACAAAATTAAGTTTAGAGTACCAAAAAATAAAGTCTTATCTCAAAGTGTTACAACAAGTTTTTATAAGACACTTTGGGCGTCATATAAGTTTTTTAAGACTTTTTAAAAATAAAGTGTCATATTAACTATTTTATAGAACATTATTTGAAAACAAAATGTTGAATAAAAACTTATAAGCGACAAGGCACTCTATTAGGAGATTAAACACTCTAGAGGTCCTATAAACCCGATTTTATTATAGTGTGTCCCGTAAATTGTTTACCGTATTTGGATGTTTGTTGAACATCAGCATGTATTGAACACAATTATGTTATGCATATTTATTCAGATCTGGGTTTTGTGAGCACCAGTTGCCATTTGGAACAATGATTGGTATTTTTGATCGTTTTTGAAGTATAATTGTTGGGAATCAAATGTTATCACTAGGGTGCTCGTATTTCATAACAATTTGGTTTGGTTTCTATTTTCTAGTCTGCATTATGGCGATGGCATCAATGAAGTACGTACGATCGACGTTCATAAACTAGAGAGGACTACTCGTGTCATGATTTATTATTTACTACTAGTACGACTATATACAAGTTCTTTTAAAGCAAAGAGAATCTTTAAGAGTACTTTGTATGTATGTTATCGAGTTATAAGAGACTTATAAGCACCACCTAAAATGCTTACTGATTTATTTTTATTTATATATACTATAATAAAATATAGATTACAATTCTTAGTGGTCGTTTACCAAACGCTTATCGGGTATACGTTTATCGGCAAAAGTCACCACCCTTACCTTATCGGGTAACATTTCCCGACTCCAAATGGATTGATGGTAAGCGTTTATCACCCGGTAAACGTTTACCGGGTAAGAGTCACCACCAACAGTTACGAGGTAAGACTCTCGATCCTTGTCTTCCTTCTTACCGGATTAGATTTTCGGTCATTTCTATCCTCACCCGCAGGGGCGTAGCCAGAATTTTAATTTAGGGGGGGTCGGAAAAATTTAGCCTGTTGATCAAGAATTAACATTGAATATGCGATTAACGTTGGTGGTCTAAGATGGAGGTTTGGAGATTCATACCGGATAACATGGAGGTTTGGAGATTCTTACCGGATAACATGGAGGTTTGGAGATTCATAGAGAGATGGTGGTCTGTTTCTCTTCTCGAAAGCAGGTCTGTGGATTCGATGTTAATTGGTATCAAAGATGCACTCAACACTAATATTGTGAGAAAAGCTTTAGAAGCAGTGTTCTACATTAGCTGTCGTACCTTGTGGAGCTTCCGAAATAGGTGTGTTTTCGATAACTTAACCCACGTGAAGACATTATCCTTGATTCTATTGTGGAGAAATCGTTTAGATGGGTTCTAGCTAGGTGTAAGGAGAGAGATAAAAACTTGATTGTGTGAAGATGTTATCCTTCTGACTGTATCAAAACTTTGTAATGTCGACTTGCTTTTGCTAGCGGCTTGCTAGTGTTTTAATGATATTCTGGTTGTTCTTAAAAAAAACTACTTTTATTTTTAAAATGGTCTGCATTTTACTTTTATTCCTTTTTTTGTTTAAATCTTTTTTCCATTCAGTTTACCCATTAATCTTAAATATATTTTTTGTTTTGTTTCGTTCCAATGACAACACATGTTTTATCTGAAATAAATTGAAAAGAAAATAAAATTAAGCACATTTAACAATCAATATTTTGTATGTTTTTTTTTAATTGTTCCTCGGTATATGATGTGGTCAAACATGTTTATGTAAGAAATTTATAAAATTATATTTGCTTGTTGTGTTTGTTGCCAATTACGAAATCAACCAAAATTTGTCCCTTGTAAAGGCGGAATTCGGCAAAGAACAGGCCAAACATAAAACGTAGTTTTGTGAAAAAGTCACGGTCGATTCCATTTGTAAAAATGTATCGTATCAAATCGACACATTTCCCTGGGTTAAACTGCGATTTTGTTGGTCTTTGATTGACCTCAAAGATGAACCCGTTCTGAAATATTCGTGGGTCTATCACTCTTTTCCTCACAATACTTGTTTGCTATATGTCTTAGACCTAGCCTTGTACAAAATTTAACACACTGTTATCAATGTATTCCCAAAGAACCCGACTTACAAAGAGCATAGTACGACATAATCCAGACACGGTTAAACTCTCACCCTCTCCGCCAAACCATTCTAGGAGGCTTGCACTGTCTGCTATCGAGGACAATTTGCACCACACATTTATCATCATTTGTATGGGTGTCGCAAAGCTGTTGTTCGGTCTAAGAACGTGCCAACCTATGTATATAGGGGAAGCTGTTTCTATTTTTGACAATGGCCTTCGGAGGGCGATAGAGGATATTGTGGTTTGTGGGGGTCCTTTTTTTGGGGATTTTCAATGGAGGCTAGCATCCCTTCCGACTCGGTTGGGTGGGTTGGGTTTATGTTCGGCTGAGGATGTATCTACTTATGCTTTTGTGGCCTCGAGGGCGCAATCTTGGAGTTTGCAGGACCACATTCTTCAAGGATGTGGTATTGATGGGTTTGACTCGGATTATGGGTGTGCGATGGAAAGCTTGCGTATGTCCCTTCCTGATTTCGATCTTAGCGGTTTCTCTAACAAGGACACCCCCCCCCCTAAAGCCCAAAATGTTTTGGCGTGTGCCCTTTTTAGTGGAATCGTCCAGAGTTTGGGAGTGAAGTTTGATTTATCCCCTCGCCAAAAAGCGGTGTTTGAATGTCTCCGAGCTCCTCATGCTCAGGATTTCTTGGCGGTTATCCCCATTGAAGGGCTGGGTCAGCATATGTCGGCTCTGGAGTACCGGGCTATCCTTAAGTACCGGCTAATGATCCCTCTGTTTCCAGCTGATGAGCCTTGCCCAGTCTGCCGCAAGGCCTGTTTGGATTCTTTTGGGGAGCATGCGGTCCATTGCAAGGAGTTACCTGGTTTCAAATATAGGCATGATTTGGTTAGGGATGTTCTGTATGATGTTCTTAAACGAGCTGGAATTTCTAAAAAGGAGGCCCCGGTGAACTTTCTGACGGATCCGCTTGAAGGGAGGTCTACCTTACGGCCAGCTGATATACTTGTGTTTGGGTGGGCTGGGGGGAAACATGCTTGTGTGGATCTTACTGGAGTGTCCCCTCTTGTTGGGCTTAGGGAAAATGGGTTTGTGGCGGGCCAAGCTGCGTTGAGAGCGGAATCGAGCAAAGTTGCTAAACACGAGAAAGCCTGTGTAGAGAATCAACACGTGTTTATCCCTTTTGCTTTCGATACTTTTGGTTTCCTAGCTCCGGAAGCAGGGGAGTTTTTGACTAGGGTTCAACGGGTTGTGCAAAGTAATTTTTCGACCCCTAAGACACAAAATTTCATTTTTAGTAGGATTGGTTTTGCCATCCAAAAGGGGGTTGCGGCACAGCTTGTTGCTCGTTTGCCTGCCATCTTATTGTAATTGGAGACTTTATATAAAATGTTATTTGGTCCCTATTAACTAAAATGTTAATTTATAAAAATGACTTGTTCATTTAATTAAATACCAGCTCTTATATATAGCAAATAGGATAAAATATTGAAACTTTTGCCATTTGTTTTATATTTTCATATGCTATCAAACCATAGTCTTACAACAACCTCCACCCACCATTTTGGTCTCCATCCATACCAGCTACAACCATTAATTTAAAAGAATTTTGAGTTGCTGACATGATCTTATCCAAATGGTTGAAACTTTCATGGAATAAATTTTCTATTAAAACGTTTAATGAATGAATGATTAAGAACATGCATGTTAATCCATTCAAAAGAAAAAAAAATTAAACATGCATGTTAATAACACTACTGTTATAACTTCATTTATTACTCATGTACAACTTTTGTTTGAACTCAAAAGTTCGGTCGACATTTGACATGGTCTTGGTATACTCATTGGTTCTACTTCCATTAGTTAGGTTTTTTGTACATGGGAATATGGGATTAGACAAGACAAAACCTATTATTCTATGTTCGGCGTGAAATAATAAAAAATAAAAACTCACTATTTCATGTTTGACGTACATAATATAGGGCAAAAACCCATTGCTTCATGTTTGGCATGACGATATGGGGCTCGGACGTGGACAAGGACAAAAGACAGCAGGGTGGGTAGGACCGAATGAGACAAAAAAAGGTTTTTTCCTAAAAAAGGATGGAACAAAACTAAAAAATTACCAATCGATCCTCGTTTGATATATAACCCTAATATAATATTTGTTTTAATATAATATTTGTTTTGATAACCACAAGGCTTGTGGCGTACTGGTTAAGGCTTGTGGGGGATGTGGCTAGTAACCCATCTACCCCAAGTTCGAATCCAGGCGTTTCCAACTTGTGGCCACTGGGGATAAACTCAGGGCTGCACGCTTTAGCAGCTGGGGCAATTGCCTCACCTTGCCGGGATTAGTCCGGGCAATGTCCTCGGATACCCTTCCAAAAAAACATTACCCATTACCAACACAGAACCACCACCCACTACCACCACATCCACAACCACCAACTCCACCTTTATCTTCATATCAACCATTGTCGACCGTCACAACCATCCACGTACTATCTCCACGACGTCATAAGCTCCACCTCCACATGACCACCGCCACCATCGGCGGTCACTACCATCTTCCATCACCACCTCTACCACCACCTCTGCCACATGATCGGCCACCATACCACCACCTCTACCTCCATAGCCACCACTTTCAGTAGGCATAGGAATGGGGCGGGGACCTGAATCCCCATCCCCAAACCATCATCTTCATCTTCGTCTCCAACTCCGCCGGGGAATATAATCACATCCCCATCCCCAACGAAGAACAGGGATCCCCAACAGAGAAACACATATTTTTTTTTCTGTTTATATAAGTTATTTAAATCAATTATATGAGTTTAAATCCACATATTTCCAATAAACATAAAATCGAAAGAAATTTAATTTAATACAATAAAATCACAACGTCATATAACAATTAATAACCTAAAATCAAAAGAAATTCAACATAATCCAAAAAAAAAAACTTAACGTCACAAGTGCCAAAACATATTGAGTAACATCTATAACCATATCGAGTAATTGTATTTTGATTTGACATCCAAAATAAATTCTAATATCCAAACGCTAACAACTTTATATTTCAAACGTAGTTAAAAAATGAGAAATTATGAATTACCAATATAGTTTAAGTAAATAATATATGTTAACTTGCGGTACACGTCCTCGTCCCCATCTCCGGTTTGAGACAACGGGGTTCCCCGTCCCCATACCCGGTTTAATTAACGGGGAATCCCTATCCCCAACTGGGGCGGTGGACAGCGTTCCCCACAGAGTCGGGGTCCATTCCATGCCTAGCCTCCAGTACGACAACCACCACCATCACCGTCCACCATCTCCACGTCCTCCAGAATTATCGTCAGTCATCGGCCACAAGTACTATCGCCACCACCACCGACCACCATTTCCACTTCTACCACAACCTGTAATGACCATATAAAACATTAAATAATATGTAGGGGCAACTTGTCAAGCCCAGTCGATGATAATCACACCAAACATCAGACAAACAACTAGTCCAGTCTTGTTTTCTTGTCTTATTGTGTTATCCCATCCATACCTATGTATGTAACAAACGCTACCTAAGCTACCAAAGAGTTTGTCTTGTTGAAAATTTTACGGTCCCATAATTTTACTCGAGTTGTGTATAAGTTGACCTAGACACCTACAATTATATCATATAGAATGTTTCGAATCTTTTTAATATGAATTAACAAAGATTGATGCATACAAAGATTGATGCATGGGCATGGTTTCTGTTCATTATATTCCTTATTCTTTATTCTTTATTAATTATTCCAACATGAATTATTGTATTAATAGAAGAAGATACAAAAACACCGCAACATCCGCTTACAAGATGATGCGATTATATTCCATTGAAGTTTGAAAACATATTTTAAGCAAAGAAAACCAGAATGAATGATACATGCAGATTATTTAATGTGATTGATTCCATGGCGTTGGTGGATGTTTTGGAACTTACCGATGAAAAGTGACATCAAAGACGACAAGTATATGTACTTATCTTGAAGTTAATAATTATAAGCAAAATGGAATCCCTGTTGTGATCTCTCTCTCTCTCTCTCTCTCTCTCTCTCTCTCTCTCTCTCTCTCTCTCTCTCTCTCTCTCTCTGAGGTTCAAACGAGAAGCTAAACATTTTGCGAGAAGACGAGAAGTGTAATATCATATATGATACACAAGCTTAATCATATATGATTAATCGCACGTTACATGGACAATATATAGACCCTTAATCATATATGATTAAACACTCCCAAAGGGCGTGTAGTCATATATGATATTGAGACTTCTCGTCTTCTAGCAAAATGTTTAACTTCTCGCATGATCCTTCGTCTCAAGATATATATATATATATAGAGGAATACTATTTTGCAACCCTCAAAAAGGTTGAAACCGTTACAACCCTCATCTTAACCGTTGATCTTGTTTGATTAGTTTCTTATTTTAATTAAGTGTTCTTTATTTAGAGAAGGGTAATATCGGAATTTTATAAATATGATTTTAATCATATTTATAATTTCCACGGTTTTTTAAACCTTTACTTAGATAATCCACCCGATATATATGGTAACCATGATCTTTTTTTATAAATTTTGATTTTTTTTTCAATATTTTATCCTATATTCATGGACCTGATTTCAGTTACCTTGTTAAATAATAGAGATTTCATGAAACAATATATTCTAAACACTAAAACCGGATAAGATTTTTTTGAATCAATTTTCAATTTATGTCCTATAATCATGGCATCATATGTTAGTTTTTTATTGGTATTATATTTTTTCCGATTCTGTAATTGATGATAAGTATTATATTTAATAAAAAACAAGTACATTCTGAATCATAACAATTGAAATTGTAAAACTGTAATCCATGGAAGGAACTAACTGCTACATGATGAAATCCGTAATCAAGAGGATAAGGATGTTTCGAAAGATAATATGGTCGGCGAAACAAGCACAGACGAGGCCGTAGATGATTACGTATTGTCGTTATGTTCGGTTAGAGATTCAAAAAAGATAACATGGTCGACGAAACAAGCACAGACGAGACGTTGACGTTTGATTCATTGTTATGTAACGACGAAGATGGTGACGGTTTACTCGATGAAACCGAAGAACAAAACCAGATTATTCAAGATGACGAAGGCGCAGACGCAAGTTTAGGTAATGGTAACTGTTTATTAAGTTGATGGTTTAAGAGTTTTTTGTGTTTTGCCAATTTGAACATTGTAACCCTAACTATATTTGTTAATATGTTAATTAATACGCCATAAATTACAGTAGTTAATGATATGGAATCCTTTAATGGTTTACTGATGTACACAATGTCGAATATATGTATGTAATTATTCCAAAAATTCTGGTGTTTATTTTCATAAAATTTTCAGTTGTAAAATTAATATATTTGATTCAATTTTTCCAATCATTCCATGTAAATGATTAATATTTTTTTATTCATAGATTATAATACTCTGAAGATTGATAAATCTCCGGGTGGAACAAAGTATTACATTCCGATTGTTGATGAGTCTCTTCGTATCAATGTTGGTGATTGTTTTTCGTCTGTTGGACTTGCTGAGAAGGCATACAGGAGATACGCTGATGCCACTGGATTTGATGTTCATTTATCAAACAAGAAGTTTAATAATGATGGTCAAATCACTGCTTGTTTTTTCCTATGTAGTAAACAAGGACACCCAACTAAGAAATTGTATGATTCACTGAGTGCAAAAGCTGGTGAGAGACGACAGAAAAAATTCTAACCTTAAAAGATGTGGTTGTTTGGCTTGTTTAAAAATACATTTTGTTAGGGAGAGGTCATGTTTCGAGGTTTATAAATTTATTGAGAAGCACAATCATTTGCTTTGTGATCAAAATGAAATGTCTCTATGTCGTTCAAGGCGTGGTTTAACTTTTACTGAGCAAATGAATGTGTTCCATGCTACGACATCCAAGGTAGGTGTAGCTAAGTCACATAGGATGTGTCGTGCCATGTCGGGAGGGGTCGGGTCAAGTGGGGGTACACTCAAAGACTATCAGAAATTTAACCGTGACATGGTTAACTTTGTTGGGAATAAGGATGCACACTTGTTGATAAATACTATGGTTAATAGACAGAAAGTGTGTCATGAGTTTTTTTTCGAGTTTAAGTGTAACCAAAAAGAGTTGATTACCATCTTTTGGGCCGATGAAGTAGCCAAATTGAATTATCGCGAATTCGGTGATGTAATATCTTTTGATGCAACCTTCCGAACAAACATGTAAGCAATGTATTAATTTATTTATATTATTTCCTTTATAATATTTTTATGTTAACCAACAATACATATTATGTCTTGATTGTTGTAACACCCGTAATTTCGGTAAATAAATACAACCCAAATGTTTTGCATCTTGAAAATGGTGGGATTTATGTTTGGAAGACATTACGTAAAGTCTCTAAGAGTATCGGGAGTTTTGGCGTTGAAAAGTCGAGTTTCGGGGCTTGGTACGCGGATCGCGACTATGACCATGTCATTGTCGCGGTGGCATTGTTGCGATGGGGGTCGATCTGAGCAAATCAAACAGAATGTGGTACACGGGTCACGACTATGACCAGCGACTATGACCATGTCAATGTCACGGTGTCATAGTCGCGGTCAGGGAGATGGAATCCGATTAAAACCATTTCTCACCCAAAATCCCTTCTCACTTCTCCCATTTCATCCATTCTTCTCTCAACCCGAAACCCTAAGCATCCAAAGCCGATTTTGAGCTTTTGAACCCCAAGATTTGATGTTTCAAGTGGTTTCTTCATCTTTTTCCCCAAATTAAACACCCACCATGGATTGGAAACCTTAACCCTTCAAAAGGAAACCCCCACTTCATCTTCTCCACTGATTTCTAGGGTTTTTACCCAACCCTTCCCACTCCATTTGAAGATTAGGAGTTGTGGTGCATCTTGGAGGTTGTAGAGACATTTTGGGTTGGTGGATTCAAGTATGGTTAAGGTAATCTCCTCTCCTCTTTGAATGTGAAGTTAGGGTTTCGTTATAATGGTATTTTGGTATATTATGGATGGATGATGATTCCTTATGGTTATACTTTGGTATTGATGGGTGGAAATTCATAAATCTAGGTTTTGGAAGTTTTGGGTTGAGGATGCAAACTTCATCAAAGGAGCTTACGTTGGAGAAACTCTAGATTTAGCTTAAATCTAGCAAGGTGAGTTCAAGTTACTTTGCGAAAACTTTGTACATGCCAAAAATAGTATTTTCCAAATATTTGTGTGTTTTACTTGAAAATGTATATGGTTGAGTTATTTGAATAGTTTAACTCTTTTGAAGTGTTTATCTTCATAAATGTGTAAAACACTCATATTTGGGGCTTTTGGATATTTGGATGGTTGGAAACCATATTTTGTCTTTAAAAGATTAATAGCTCAAAATAAGGTTTATTTGATGGTTTAATCACGTTAGTGTATTTGATTTTTAATAAACCATTTGGGAAATGCACTTTTAAGTGTTATGTGTCATTTTGAGAACTATAAGGGTGTGAGTCCTTTGGAGAAAACCCTTTTGTTTAACCAGTGTTGAGTTTTGGGGTTAATGATAGTTTTGGTGGTACTTGTTTATCTAAACAATGTTTAAATGCGTTTTATGCGATGATGACCGACATTATAGGTCTAGCAAGCTTGGAGCATTTTGCTCGGTTTTGACTTTGGGATAGTCTTGGGACATTTGTCCAGTTTTAGTGACTCAAGATTGAGTTTTGTTAATGAATTATATTAATCGGGAATTGCATATCTTGAATGCATTTGTTTATTTATTTGGGGTCGTGTAATATTTAGACCTTGTTAGCCATGGATCCATAGGCGTTTGTGTTTCCCCTTAGTCTTGCGGGAAAGAGGTCGGATTTGACTGAGCTCAACTTTACGGGACGTTAGTTTATTTTGTAGCACGGAATAGGCATCGGGTTCCATGATAAGTAAGGCGTGGACCTAGATGGTCGGGCGTCGTCTCATGGGCAGTAAGGTGTAATTTCATATATGTTCTTAGCACGGGATAGGCATCGGGTTCCATGATAAGTAAGGCGTGGACCTAGATGGTCGGGCGTCGTCTCATGGGCAGTAAGGTGTAATCCCTAATGTGCTGTTGTGGATTTGGAGTGACCCAATGTATAGACCTGGAGTGGTTGAAGTTGGGAACTCCCTAGTCTCGCGGGCAATAGATCTGGAGTGATTGAGCTCAGTTTACGAGAGTAATCCACGTGTGTGTTTTATTGCATAGTAGGTGACCCACTTTAGTGTTCCGTCACATGCAATGTATATGGGTCTCCCCCATCACCGAAAGGTGTTGTTTTGGGTATTTGTGTTTATCCATGTTTTCGGTGACGTATTATGTTTATGATAATTACTTTCCACGTTATATGAGTTGTGGATTATGTTTCATCCATATTTTGGGATGTTTTGGAATAATGACGAATATTTATAGAATTAATCGCTTTGGGTATTAAATGTTTGTTCACCTTTCACACTAATTTTAGAAAGGAGTATAATTTGGGAAATCATGTTATATTAAAGATTTCAGCATGGGATTTGGTGTGAGTAGGAAAACGGGTGATTTGCGTTAAAGTAAACTCTTTTGAAATAATGACTAAAAACTACACTCCTCTGGATTTATGAATTTATATAGTCATGATAAAATGCTTGAACTCACTAGGCGTTAGCCTAACCCTTTTTATTTGTCGGCATGTGCAACAGGCTTAGGGTGGGAGTAGCTCTAGCTACACTGTGAAGTGATGAGTGCTAGTAGAGTGCACGAGGGGTGATTTCGATTTAGTGAATCTTCCGCGTTTATTTGGCACTAGCAACTTGTATTGTATTAAGTAACGCCCGTCTTAAGTTCTTAGTTGTGGAAATTATAATGTTTTAAATTTTGAGGTATTTAATGAAGGAATTGTAGAAATGATTTTATCTACTTTCGGGTTATTTTATCGAAATTTTATTTAGTTGCTCGTTCCAAATTTGAGGGTGTTACAAGTTGGTATCAGAGCATAAGTTTGAGAGAATTAGGTGTTGATTTTGGATACCTAGTCTCAAACTAGCGATCTTATAAGCGAGAGGAAGTGAAATTGCACTATTAGACACGTTAAGATAGGATGTTTTGAGGATGATGGAGTCGCTAGAAACGAGAATCACGTCGAGGGTAGCAAGGATAAGCATGTACGGTACGTTCATAATTGCACCTGGCCAGTGTTATGGTGAACCTTTTCGTTACATGTGCTTACTTGAAATGCTTTAATGTGATGACCGTTGGGGGTAGTAAAGAAGTTTCTAAGCGAATAGTTGTTGGAAAAGATTGGCGATTGTAGTATAAGTCACTTGGGGTGACAATAGGCATGATAATTGCCTTAAGTGGACCGGTTCGGGTCAAAATTTGATGGTTGGATTAGAACCATGGATTTATTGAAACGACTTTGATTTGAGGAAAAATCATAAAGTTAATTGAAGTAATTCACAACTTGCCTTAGGAGGTTAAAGCATCTGAATGACAATAGTGGACTGGAAGGATTTGGAAGGGTATGAGTTGGACGTTGAGTGCCGACTAAATTATGCACAAAAAAATTTATTTTGAAAATAAATTGCATTAATTATTTCTTGTGTTTTGAATCCATATATGGATTGTGTTACAATTTTGAGAAATGTTTAGCACACACACAAGATTTTAAATCATGGGTTTTGAACCTGCACGAAAGTATTTTCTTACGGGAGTTGTGAGCCCGTCGGAACTTGTTCCATTTTATTATTGTCCAATGTTACTTTAGGATACAGTGATATCCATATTTTATGATGTTTAAGATGTTGGGCAAGTGACTACGGCTTATAACTTTAACATTGGATCTCCTTCACATATGTTAGAGTTTGGACGAAAAGTTGTCTTCCATTACGTTTATGTAAAGTTATTTTGGAGAATTTGTTTAATGTGCGTTGTTAAATGATATCGTTTATGTGGTATTACCATAGAAGGGATTTTGGAATGTGGCATTTAGCCATGGTTTTACTTAATGCAATTTGACTTTGGAAGCACAATGTTTGGTGCTATTTTGTTGATTTGGAGTCATTGAGTTCGTTGAATTTCATGGAGTTTCGTTGTACGACGTTTTGTGTCGCGTGGGTACAATTTTACAATGTGCATACTCTATTTAATTATGTGAAAAATTATGAGTTAAGTTGGGTATTTGGTCCCACTCGAGTTCTGTTGAGAAAAGTTAATTTTATGCCATAAGGCGACTAAGAAGAGACGAGTTTGGAACTCTAGTGTCGCGTAACTTTTCTTTCAAAGATTTGTGTTATTAAGTATTTCGTTGCATATAGTTCAGTGTATGGATTGATTTATACGTGGCTTAAGTGATGCATGAAAGAACATTTTGGTGACGAGTCATAATGACTTGCTTGGTGCGCTTTTGGTCAGTCAAATGTTGTATTGTCATTTTTATGTAAAAGGTGTTGTATCGACTTAGGGGTATGCATAACTTGGTAACTATAGTTTCTCGACACTTTGTTAAACGAGTCGTGCATGAAAATGTTTTATTAACTCATTGTTTAAATGAAAGGTCATTTGGTCAAAGCATGTTTAGCGATGCGGGGATCACGGATGGTTTACAATACGTGATATTTGAAAAACACGAATATATGAGTCATTGACATTGGTCAATTTTGAATTGCCGAATATTTTGGAAAAGTGAAAACTTTTTGGTTTTAGAGGAAATATGTATTTTGAGTATTTTTTAACAAATACATTTTTTAGCGTTGACGTTTTGGCGTTTTATGTTTCAAGTATGAAACTTTGGGAAATGCTTTGTGATAAAGATTTTAGAAAATCTTTGTATAAAACTATGGTGTGTGGAATTTCTTATGTTTTGAACATTGATGCGCACCGTTGGTGCAATTTGGAATTGGAAAATAGGTTTGAACCATTTTTGGTGTCAATAAGTTATTAACACTTACTTCCTCGTATGTTTTGGAAAAGCGCATTGTTGTGTGCAAGATGCCAAAAACGTTTTATTCAAATGTCATTATAGGACCAGATGAGAAATTTTGGGAAATCAATTTAAAGGATTGCATCTCTTGAAATTTTGGGGTGAGTTATTTGATGCATACGTGTCATTTCAAGAAATTTCTAAGAAGTGTTACAAGCTTGCATGTCTACCCCCAATTTGAGGTTTTATGACGTTTTAAGTCGATATTTTCAAATGATGGAAACGAATTGGTTTTTGTCTTTAAATTTGGAGCCTACACGAGTCGTTTTGTATTTTGACTGAGGTGTAATCAGGAATCGTTTCCTTGTTTTGTATAATAAACTGATGCGCGCAAATTTTGTTGGGGAATCATAACAATTGAAATTGTAAAACTGTAATCCATGGAAGGAACTAACAGTAAACTGCTACATGATGAAATCCGTAATCAAGAGGATAAGGATGTTTCGAAAGATAATATGGTCGGCGAAACAAGCACAGACGAGGCCGTAGATGATTACGTATTGTCGTTATGTTCGGTTAGAGATTCAAAAAAGATAACATGGTCGACGAAACAAGCACAGACGAGACGTTGACGTTTGATTCATTGTTATGTAACGACGAAGATGGTGACGGTTTACTCGATGAAACCGAAGAACAAAACCAGATTATTCAAGATGACGAAGGCGCAGACGCAAGTTTAGGTAATGGTAACTGTTTATTAAGTTGATGGTTTAAGAGTTTTTTGTGTTTTGCCAATTTGAACATTGTAACCCTAACTATATTTGTTAATATGTTAATTAATACGCCATAAATTACAGTAGTTAATGATATGGAATCCTTTAATGGTTTACTGATGTACACAATGTCGAATATATGTATGTAATTATTCCAAAAATTCTGGTGTTTATTTTCATAAAATTTTCAGTTGTAAAATTAATATATTTGATTCAATTTTTCCAATCATTCCATGTAAATGATTAATATTTTTTTATTCATAGATTATAATACTCTGAAGATTGATAAATCTCCGGGTGGAACAAAGTATTACATTCCGATTGTTGATGAGTCTCTTCGTATCAATGTTGGTGATTGTTTTTCGTCTGTTGGACTTGCTGAGAAGGCATACAGGAGATACGCTGATGCCACTGGATTTGATGTTCATTTATCAAACAAGAAGTTTAATAATGATGGTCAAATCACTGCTTGTTTTTTCCTATGTAGTAAACAAGGACACCCAACTAAGAAATTGTATGATTCACTGAGTGCAAAAGCTGGTGAGAGACGACAGAAAAAATTCTAACCTTAAAAGATGTGGTTGTTTGGCTTGTTTAAAAATACATTTTGTTAGGGAGAGGTCATGTTTCGAGGTTTATAAATTTATTGAGAAGCACAATCATTTGCTTTGTGATCAAAATGAAATGTCTCTATGTCGTTCAAGGCGTGGTTTAACTTTTACTGAGCAAATGAATGTGTTCCATGCTACGACATCCAAGGTTGGTGTAGCTAAGTCACATAGGATGTGTCGTGCCATGTCGGGAGGGGTCGGGTCAAGTGGGGGTACACTCAAAGACTATCAGAAATTTAACCGTGACATGGTTAACTTTGTTGGGAATAAGGATGCACACTTGTTGATAAATACTATGGTTAATAGACAGAAAGTGTGTCATGAGTTTTTTTTCGAGTTTAAGTGTAACCAAAAAGAGTTGATTACCATCTTTTGGGCCGATGAAGTAGCCAAATTGAATTATCGCGAATTCGGTGATGTAATATCTTTTGATGCAACCTTCCGAACAAACATGTAAGCAATGTATTAATTTATTTATATTATTTCCTTTATAATATTTTTATGTTAACCAACAATACATATTATGTCTTGATTGTTGTAACACCCGTAATTTCGGTAAATAAATACAACCCAAATGTTTTGCATCTTGAAAATGGTGGGATTTATGTTTGGAAGACATTACGTAAAGTCTCTAAGAGTATCGGGAGTTTTGGCGTTGAAAAGTCGAGTTTCGGGGCTTGGTACGCGGATCGCGACTATGACCATGTCATTGTCGCGGTGGCATTGTTGCGATGGGGGTCGATCTGAGCAAATCAAACAGAATGTGGTACACGGGTCACGACTATGACCAGCGACTATGACCATGTCAATGTCACGGTGTCATAGTCGCGGTCAGGGAGATGGAATCCGATTAAAACCATTTCTCACCCAAAATCCCTTCTCACTTCTCCCATTTCATCCATTCTTCTCTCAACCCGAAACCCTAAGCATCCAAAGCCGATTTTGAGCTTTTGAACCCCAAGATTTGATGTTTCAAGTGGTTTCTTCATCTTTTTCCCCAAATTAAACACCCACCATGGATTGGAAACCTTAACCCTTCAAAAGGAAACCCCCACTTCATCTTCTCCACTGATTTCTAGGGTTTTTACCCAACCCTTCCCACTCCATTTGAAGATTAGGAGTTGTGGTGCATCTTGGAGGTTGTAGAGACATTTTGGGTTGGTGGATTCAAGTATGGTTAAGGTAATCTCCTCTCCTCTTTGAATGTGAAGTTAGGGTTTCGTTATAATGGTATTTTGGTATATTATGGATGGATGATGATTCCTTATGGTTATACTTTGGTATTGATGGGTGGAAATTCATAAATCTAGGTTTTGGAAGTTTTGGGTTGAGGATGCAAACTTCATCAAAGGAGCTTACGTTGGAGAAACTCTAGATTTAGCTTAAATCTAGCAAGGTGAGTTCAAGTTACTTTGCGAAAACTTTGTACATGCCAAAAATAGTATTTTCCAAATATTTGTGTGTTTTACTTGAAAATGTATATGGTTGAGTTATTTGAATAGTTTAACTCTTTTGAAGTGTTTATCTTCATAAATGTGTAAAACACTCATATTTGGGGCTTTTGGATATTTGGATGGTTGGAAACCATATTTTGTCTTTAAAAGATTAATTGCTCAAAATAAGGTTTATTTGATGGTTTAATCACGTTAGTGTATTTGATTTTTAATAAACCATTTGGGAAATGCACTTTTAAGTGTTATGTGTCATTTTGAGAACTATAAGGGTGTGAGTCCTTTGGAGAAAACCCTTTTGTTTAACCAGTGTTGAGTTTTGGGGTTAATGATAGTTTTGGTGGTACTTGTTTATCTAAACAATGTTTAAATGCGTTTTATGCGATGATGACCGACATTATAGGTCTAGCAAGCTTGGAGCATTTTGCTCGGTTTTGACTTTGGGATAGTCTTGGGACATTTGTCCAGTTTTAGTGACTCAAGATTGAGTTTTGTTAATGAATTATATTAATCGGGAATTGCATATCTTGAATGCATTTGTTTATTTATTTGGGGTCGTGTAATATTTAGACCTTGTTAGCCATGGATCCATAGGCGTTTGTGTTTCCCCTTAGTCTTGCGGGAAAGAGGTCGGATTTGACTGAGCTCAACTTTACGGGACGTTAGTTTATTTTGTAGCACGGAATAGGCATCGGGTTCCATGATAAGTAAGGCGTGGACCTAGATGGTCGGGCGTCGTCTCATGGGCAGTAAGGTGTAATTTCATATATGTTCTTAGCACGGGATAGGCATCGGGTTCCATGATAAGTAAGGCGTGGACCTAGATGGTCGGGCGTCGTCTCATGGGCAGTAAGGTGTAATCCCTAATGTGCTGTTGTGGATTTGGAGTGACCCAATGTATAGACCTGGAGTGGTTGAAGTTGGGAACTCCCTAGTCTCGCGGGCAATAGATCTGGAGTGATTGAGCTCAGTTTACGAGAGTAATCCACGTGTGTGTTTTATTGCATAGTAGGTGACCCACTTTAGTGTTCCGTCACATGCAATGTATATGGGTCTCCCCCATCACCGAAAGGTGTTGTTTTGGGTATTTGTGTTTATCCATGTTTTCGGTGACGTATTATGTTTATGATAATTACTTTCCACGTTATATGAGTTGTGGATTATGTTTCATCCATATTTTGGGATGTTTTGGAATAATGACGAATATTTATAGAATTAATCGCTTTGGGTATTAAATGTTTGTTCACCTTTCACACTAATTTTAGAAAGGAGTATAATTTGGGAAATCATGTTATATTAAAGATTTCAGCATGGGATTTGGTGTGAGTAGGAAAACGGGTGATTTGCGTTAAAGTAAACTCTTTTGAAATAATGACTAAAAACTACACTCCTCTGGATTTATGAATTTATATAGTCATGATAAAATGCTTGAACTCACTAGGCGTTAGCCTAACCCTTTTTATTTGTCGGCATGTGCAACAGGCTTAGGGTGGGAGTAGCTCTAGCTACACTGTGAAGTGATGAGTGCTAGTAGAGTGCACGAGGGGTGATTTCGATTTAGTGAATCTTCCGCATTTATTTGGCACTAGCAACTTGTATTGTATTAAGTAACGCCCGTCTTAAGTTCTTAGTTGTGGAAATTATAATGTTTTAAATTTTGAGGTATTTAATGAAGGAATTGTAGAAATGATTTTATCTACTTTCGGGTTATTTTATCGAAATTTTATTTAGTTGCTCGTTCCAAATTTGAGGGTGTTACAAGTTGGTATCAGAGCATAAGTTTGAGAGAATTAGGTGTTGATTTTGGATACCTAGTCTCAAACTAGCGATCTTATAAGTGAGAGGAAGTGAAATTGCACTATTAGACACGTTAAGATAGGATGTTTTGAGGATGATGGAGTCGCTAGAAACGAGAATCACGTCGAGGGTAGCAAGGATAAGCATGTACGGTACGTTCATAATTGCACCTGGCCAGTGTTATGGTGAACCTTTTCGTTACATGTGCTTACTTGAAATGCTTTAATGTGATGACCGTTGGGGGTAGTAAAGAAGTTTCTAAGCGAATAGTTGTTGGAAAAGATTGGCGATTGTAGTATAAGTCACTTGGGGTGACAATAGGCATGATAATTGCCTTAAGTGGACCGGTTCGGGTCAAAATTTGATGGTTGGATTAGAACCATGGATTTATTGAAACGACTTTGATTTGAGGAAAAATCATAAAGTTAATTGAAGTAATTCACAACTTGCCTTAGGAGGTTAAAGCATCTGAATGACAATAGTGGACTGGAAGGATTTGGAAGGGTATGAGTTGGACGTTGAGTGCCGACTAAATTATGCACAAAAAAATTTATTTTGAAAATAAATTGCATTAATTATTTCTTGTGTTTTGAATCCATATATGGATTGTGTTACAATTTTGAGAAATGTTTAGCACACACACAAGATTTTAAATCATGGGTTTTGAACCTGCACGAAAGTATTTTCTTACGGGAGTTGTGAGCCCGTCGGAACTTGTTCCATTTTATTATTGTCCAATGTTACTTTAGGATACAATGATATCCATATTTTATGATGTTTAAGATGTTGGGCAAGTGACTACGGCTTATAACTTTAACATTGGATCTCCTTCACATATGTTAGAGTTTGGACGAAAAGTTGTCTTCCATTACGTTTATGTAAAGTTATTTTGGAGAATTTGTTTAATGTGCGTTGTTAAATGATATCGTTTATGTGGTATTACCATAGAAGGGATTTTGGAATGTGGCATTTAGCCATGGTTTTACTTAATGCAATTTGACTTTGGAAGCACAATGTTTGGTGCTATTTTGTTGATTTGGAGTCATTGAGTTCGTTGAATTTCATGGAGTTTCGTTGTACGACGTTTTGTGTCGCGTGGGTACAATTTTACAATGTGCATACTCTATTTAATTATGTGAAAAATTATGAGTTAAGTTGGGTATTTGGTCCCACTCGAGTTCTGTTGAGAAAAGTTAATTTTATGCCATAAGGCGACTAAGAAGAGACGAGTTTGGAACTCTAGTGTCGCGTAACTTTTCTTTCAAAGATTTGTGTTATTAAGTATTTCGTTGCATATAGTTCAGTGTATGGATTGATTTATACGTGGCTTAAGTGATGCATGAAAGAACATTTTGGTGACGAGTCATAATGACTTGCTTGGTGCGCTTTTGGTCAGTCAAATGTTGTATTGTCATTTTTATGTAAAAGGTGTTGTATCGACTTAGGGGTATGCATAACTTGGTAACTATAGTTTCTCGACACTTTGTTAAACGAGTCGTGCATGAAAATGTTTTATTAACTCATTGTTTAAATGAAAGGTCATTTGGTCAAAGCATGTTTAGCGATGCGGGGATCACGGATGGTTTACAATACGTGATATTTGAAAAACACGAATATATGAGTCATTGACATTGGTCAATTTTGAATTGCCGAATATTTTGGAAAAGTGAAAACTTTTTGGTTTTAGAGGAAATATGTATTTTGAGTATTTTTTAACAAATACATTTTTTAGCGTTGACGTTTTGGCGTTTTATGTTTCAAGTATGAAACTTTGGGAAATGCTTTGTGATAAAGATTTTAGAAAATCTTTGTATAAAACTATGGTGTGTGGAATTTCTTATGTTTTGAACATTGATGCGCACCGTTGGTGCAATTTGGAATTGGAAAATAGGTTTGAACCATTTTTGGTGTCAATAAGTTATTAACACTTACTTCCTCGTATGTTTTGGAAAAGCGCATTGTTGTGTGCAAGATGCCAAAAACGTTTTATTCAAATGTCATTATAGGACCAGATGAG
This sequence comes from Saussurea involucrata, assembly GCA_033807775.1. Lineage (NCBI taxonomy): Eukaryota > Viridiplantae > Streptophyta > Magnoliopsida > Asterales > Asteraceae > Saussurea > Saussurea involucrata. Next base: position 20,682,439 of record CM066326.1, read on the forward strand.
AAATTTTGGGAAATCAATTTAAAGGATTGCATCTCTTGAAATTTTGGGGTGAGTTATTTGATGCATACGTGTCATTTCAAGAAATTTCTAAGAAGTGTTACAAGCTTGCATGTCTACCCCCAATTTGAGGTTTTATGACGTTTTAAGTCGATATTTTCAAATGATGGAAACGAATTGGTTTTTGTCTTTAAATTTGGAGCCTACACGAGTCGTTTTGTATTTTGACTGAGGTGTAATCAGGAATCGTTTCCTTGTTTTGTATAATAAACTGATGCGCGCAAATTTTGTTGGGGAACCTTATTCCATACCATTTTAATGGTTAGAAAAGAACTTTGAGTCAATTGCCGTTTGGGCTTCTTTTGAAGTATGTGTGAAAATTTGTTGCCCACCGTTTAAAGTCGGGCAGTTACTTTACATGCATGTCATGAGTCAATCCATAATAGAACCGTGGCGGTTCATTTTAAAAGAAGTTGTTTATTATGCTTTTGCGTTTTGTGAATAATCTGAACTGCAATGATATAATTTTCAACATGATTTTCACATGTGGGACGAGCGTGTCTATTTTGGCGCAACTACCAATTTGATAGTAGTAGTTTTATGCGTACGATTATTTGGATATGAAAATATTTGTGTTGAAAATTTCTATGAAAAGTTTTGTCGATTGACATATTTACTGAATAATGCACTTGAAAACCTTGAACTCATTAGGACCTTGGAAAGGGTAAGTAACCCGGTTAAGAGTGAATGCATGTGGCACTTCGACGGTGGAAGGTTGGGTATTCCACGCGTGATAGTACTGTAGGTCGAATGGTTTCGGTTGAGGGGATGAGGCCCTTTGTAATTAAGAGAATAAATGCGCAGTAACCTATATTTGGGTGTCGACTTTTGGGCTTGAGGCCAATCATCGTTAATGTAATCGGGAATTGTAGCCCGATTTTAAAGGAATAATGGCAATGGAGTAGTAACCCTAAGATGCTCAATTGTGATGAGTGGTTTTGGTGGAATAACCTTCGTGTATGGTTAAAGGACTTGTCGGTTTTATGATCATTTTTGGGATGGATTCTTGGAGTATATTAGGACTCGTTGGATGTGGATGGCCGTTAACGACAGGGACAATTGAAATTAGAGATTCGGTTGGTCTCAGTATTAATTGGGCCTTGAATTGACTTGGAGTCTGAAACTGAAATCGATAAGTATGGAACGTTTTAAGGTTGGGAGACAACCGAAGAAGTCCGATCTAGGGTTACCCCAGTGAAAGAAGTATTCACCCGAGCGGAAGTACAGTGTACTTGAGAGGATGTTGTTGGTAAGAATTTGTTGAAATTTTTTTATCTTTATAGACTGTGTGGGGGAAATTTAGATTCCAGTTAGAAATTGATGAATTATGGTCGACATTAAGTCGGTTAGCTTTGGGTTGTAAAGGATATAGATTTCGAGGACGAAATCGTTTTAAGGTTGGGAGGATTGTAACACCCGTAATTTCGGTAAATAAATACCACCCAAATGTTTTGCATCTGGAAAATGGTGGGATTTATGTTTGGAAGGCATTACGTAAAGTCTCTAAGAGTATCGGGAGTTTTGGCGTTGAAAAGTCGAGTTTCGGGGCTTGGTACGCGGATCGCGACTATGACCAGCGACTATGACCATGTCATTGTCGCGGTGGCATTGTCGCGATGGGGGTCGATCTGAGCAAATCAAACAGAATGTGGTACACGGGTCGCGACTATGACCAACGACTATGACCATGTCAATGTCGCGGTGTCATAGTCGCGGTCAGGGAGCTAGAATCCGATCAAAACCATTTCTCACCCCAAATCCCTTCTCACTTCTCCCATTTCATCCATTCTTCTCTCAACCTGAAACCCTAAGCATCCAAAGCCGATTTTGAGCTTTTGAACCCCAAGATTTGATGTTTCAAGTGGTTTCTTCATCTTTTTCCCCAAATCAAACACCCACCATGGATTGGAAACCTTAACCCTTCAAAAGGAAACCCCCACTTCATCTTCTCCACTGATTTCTAGGGTTTTTACCCAACATGTAAAGCCCGTATCCCGGTATGTAATTTCTTTGTTTTAATTCTTTTCTTTTTAAAGTTTTATTTATCGTGGTTTCCATAACGGGTTATACGAATTGGACCTTATAGTCAAATATGTCAAAAACGTTGGTTAGTTTGCTAGAAGGTGTAGTTGAGGGACTAAAATTGTTATAGGGCCAAACTTGTGTTGTGTTCGGCCCATGCAACCCAAACCAAAATCCATTTTCATTTTGGGTGTTGGTGTCGTGTCTTAGGAAACGAGGAAAGAAAGGGAGAAGGAAAAACCCTACGGCTCCTCCCCTCCCCTCCCTTGGTAGTGTGCGGCCGTGAAAAATAGAGAGAGAGATAGCCACCGAGAGTAGAGAGAGAGTTCGCCGAGAGTAGAGAGAGAGTCCGCCGGAGAAGAGAGAGTGACGCCGTCGTTTTGCTGCCGGAAAAGAGGAGGGTGTCGGGTTCGTGTGTCGCTGTTTGTCGTCAAGAGGTAAGTCCGTTCCGCTCGTTCTTTTGTTTCGGTTCGTCGTAGTCTCGTCGTTGCGAAACCGCCGCCGGCGCAGCCATGGCTGCCGCCGGTGCTGCCGCCGTGCACCGCCAGCGTGGTGGTCCTGATGGCGGTTGTGCGGCTGTGGGTTATCCGTGTGTGCGGGCGGCCCGAACTTGGAAGGTTGGAGCTTTCGTTTTGTTTCGACGGTTTCTCTTACCAAACCATCCTTACCGGGGGTGGTGGCTGCCGCCCCCGCCGCCGACCACCACTGCCGGGATGGCAGTGGGTGGTGCGCGGTTGACTCCAGCCCCTAGTAATCTAAACCCCAACCTAAGTGCCTCCATAGTTAAACCGTAACCCGAATCGCCAAAACCTTAAACCGTTCTATGATTTCATGTGAAAAATCCCATTCTGTTCCGGTTTTGCGACGGCCATAACATTTCCGTCGTAGCTCGGATTGAGACGAATCCGGTGCCCACGGTTCACATTCTGTGCCGGGTACACTTTTTGTGTTTTAGCGGAGTTCGGTTCGGCCTCTAACTTGGCGTAAATTGGCTGTTTATACAGCAGGTCCGGAATTGACAGTTTCGCGTTCCGCTTTTAGAAAATCCATATTAAATTGTAGAAAAATCGTTAGAGCGCGTGCGATATGTCCCTGGAACCCTAAGACATGGGACTTTGTGATTATGGAAAAATATTTCTGGATTTATGAGTTTAAGAGGGGCTAAACAGGTCCCAAACAGACCTGTAAATCTTAGAGTAAAAGCTTGAAAATTGCATATATGGGCTCATAGTTGTGACTTTGGGTTAGGACTTCGCTTTGACGTTTGATATCACTTATTTAGGTGGAAAGAGGTGAGTTGGTGTTGTCCGGTTCGTGTTGCTGTTGAGGACATAAGCTTTGCGTTTGAGGTGAGTTCTCTCACTATATAGGATGAAAATTATATTTGCGTTACTATAGTTCGGGTGTGATAGTTATGATTGTTTGTTGATATTATTGTGTTATGAGGTATATATAATTGTGTATATATATTGAACTGTGATTGATGTACTTATTGATGGGTGTTCCAAGAAGTATATGGCTTATAATGAGTTGCGATTATATTTTCTTGATGGTCGTTCCAAGAAGTATAAGGCTTATTATTAATTGTGATATATCTTCTTGATGGATGTTCCAAGAAGTATATGTGTTTGTATAATGAGTTGCGATTATATTTTCTTGATGGTCGTTCCAAGAAGTATAAGGCTTATTATTAATTGTGATATATTTTCTTGATGGATGTTCCAAGAAATATATGTGCTGGTATATTTGGTATATATAAATTTGGGTGCAAGACGTGATTGCATGGTATGAGTTGGTTGTGATAACTAGCTGTTTAAGGGTGATGCTGATATAATTGCGATCCTATATATGGTTTGAATTCACTAAGCTTTGTGCTTACCCTTTCCTATTTTAATGTGGTTTCAGGTGCTTGTGGCTCCAAGGCGTGATGGGTACACACTGGCGCGCGTGAAGAGTTTTTATAATCATGAGATTAAAGTTATTATTAAACAATTTAATTTCCGCTGTTTATTATTACTGAGATTATTTATTATTGAATTAGCAAACGAAACGGTGTTGGATATTTAATAAGGTTTTATTTATTAAAATGCCTATTTTTAAAGTTAAATTCCTTGTAATTTTTGGGACGTTACAACTTGGTATCAGAGCACAGCTTGAGTGAATCAAACGCATCTCGGTGTGTTTGATCTCAAGTTGCGGCTATGAAATTATTCTCTTAAAATTTTTGGAAAAATAAAAGAAAGGAAAACCCGTTTGGGAAACGGTGATCGAGGGCGCAGTGTGTACAGTCAGCCGGAGCCAAGGGGAAAGGTACAGTACTTAGTGTATTTATCGTTTTCTAGATCATAGGGTATACATGCTAGATTGCCTATGTGGTTTACATTGTACTGTATGATGATTGCTTGCTAGTGGGAATTAATGCTAGCTATAATAGGTTGTTAAGCGAAGGCCCTATAGGTTGTATGCAGTAAGAATCGCATAGCCTTAGAATATTTGATTTAGTTCTATTGCGCAACTCTTGTTTGAGTCCAACCGTTCTAGGATAGAATCTTGTATTCGAATGTCTATTTGATTCATGCTGCATGCGACTGGGTATTCGCGAGGCAACTCGTTATGGCTAATAGGGATTCCGTTGTAGCAAGGGTAGTGGGATGAGATGAAATTCCTAGTGAGCTGGGAAGAGTGTTTACATATGAGTATGTATACTAGATTGCTTTCTAGAACATAGGAGTATGTGTGCTAGATTGCTTGGTGCTTATTACACTGTACTGCATGTTTGTTGTTTGCTAATAGGAGTTTATGCTAGCCTTGATAGGTTGTTAAGTGAATGCACTATAGGTTGTATGCGGTAGGAACCGAATAGCCCTAGAATGTCGGATTTAGTTCCATTGCGTAACTCTTGTTTGAGTCCAACCGTTGTAGGATAGAATCTTATATTCGAATATCTATCTGGTTTTACGTTGTGTGCGACTGTGCATTCGCAAGGCGACTCGTCATGACTAGTGGGGATTTCGTCATAGCAAGGGTAGTGGAGTTGGGTGGAATTCCTAGGGAGCTAGGAAGAGTGTGTACCTATGCCGGTGCTGGCATATGTGTATAGTTTTCGGCAAGGAACTACCTGGGCACTTCGGGACGGGACTTGAAACGAGTGAGGATAGGTGTGGAAGGTAGTAGTAGAGCTCCTACTATCTGAAGCACAAGATCCGTGCTCGAGTCGGGGAAAGTCACGAGGAATCCAAGGAGTTGAGCGTGAGCGTTGTTAGTGTGAGTTATTATGTGCTAATAACTCGTTGTATTAATTACCTAGGATGACCATCGCAAGGAGGAACAACGATGTTGAACCGAATGCTAGTATTGAACTCACTAGTGAACAGATACGTGAGTTGATCGCGGCTGAAGTAAAGCATGCTATTAGGGAGGCAATCCCCGGGATTATTACCGCCGTTCGTGATGAGGTAGTAATGATGCTGGAGGCTGCTCGGGGACAGGGACTCGAGTTAGAGGAACAGGCCAAGAAGAGGAAAACGACGCAGGCCGTTGCATCAGAATCCGCAGTCCCAAAGAAAACGAGGTTTTCGAACTCACTCTTGAATCGAAGGAGCGGTGGGTTTAAAACCAAGGTTAGTAGCGGAAGGAGAAACGACAAGTGTTTCAAGTGTGGCCAGGTAGTACACTACGTTCGGGATTGCAGGGCACCACTGATGGTCTGTTTTAACTGCAAACAGACGGGCCACGTGAAGATCAACTGCCAGAATCCGAGGATTTCTGTTGAGAGTGGGGCACAAGAAGCCCCTGTGGTTGCTCCCTTGCGTATTACTGATGGTCGTGTGGGTCAGGCTGGACCCGAGGCGGCCGAGGTGGAGTTCATCAACTGACGGTGGAGGAGGCACAGGCTACGGCTAAAGTGGTGACAGGTATATTTCATCACTTGTTTTCTTTTATTGGATATGGTAAGTAGTTGCTTTTTGCTTAAGTTGTGTGATTATGTACGTTCTTAGTTAACTCGGTGTCTGTTGTAGTGATGTTTGATAGCGGGGCTACCCATTATTTCGTGCCTCACACTTGTAGTGAGCGTTTGGGCCGTAGTATAGGACGGCTAGGCTGTCCACTTGTGGTTGAGGTTGCTGACGTAATATTTGTTTTAAGTAGACCATTTCGGGTCAAGTTTGATGCTTGTGCTAGAATCATAGGCTTCTGAGCCGACTTTGTTTTAAGGAAAAGCCGTAAGATAATTTGACGTGAATTCCAACTTGCCCTAAGAGGTTTAAATGTCCGGATGATGATAGTGGACCGGAGGGATTTGGAGTAGTACGAGTCGAGACATAGAATGCCGCCTAAGTCATGCACAAAGTTTGATTTTGAAAATAAAATTGCATTATCTAATTCTTGCGTTTCCAATCCTTATATGGATTGTGTTGTAGAATTTTGGGAGAATATTTTTGGTAGCATTTTTATCATGAGTTGTTTGGTGCGTTTTTTTTAGTCAGCTAAATTTTTTATTGTCAATAAATCGTTTCCTTGTTTTGTATAAATAACTGACGCGCACAAATTTTGATTGGTAAACTTCGTTCCATATCATTTGGATTTTGTAAGTAAACTGAACGGCAATGAAATGATTTTCAACATGATTTTTATGTGAGACGAGCGTGTCCATTTTTGCGTAACTACCGACCTGGTAATAGCAGTTTTATTGCATGCGGTCTTTTTGAAGTGAAAAATCTTGACGTTGAAAATATTTTGCAAATGATTTTGTAAACCACTTGGGAAAGGAGCTTTTAAGTGTTATGTGTCATTTTGAGGATTTACATGTTTGGGTGAGTGAGTCATTCCGGGATAGGCATGTTGTTGGTAGACTGTTTGCATTGGATCCTTGGTCATGTCAGTCAGTCGTTGGTAACGGTCGGTTGGGTACCTCGGGGTGGGACCCCGGTATTCATGTGTTATGACCTTGACTTTCCAGTAGGCACTAAGAGGATATAGTCTTGGGCACTTACCTGAGAGGTAGTTCCGATGTGCCGGGCCTTGAGACGTACCTGGGAGGTAGGCGTTAAGGTGTATCTTGATACGGTGTAGCTAGGTTTCATAGAGCGAGCGTGGAGGATAAGTAGACGGTGGAAGATTGGGTATTCCACACGTGTTGTTAGTGTAGACCGAATAGTGTCGGTTAAGGGAATGATGCCCTTTGTAATTAAGAGAATAAATGCGCAGTAACCTTTTTGAAGTAAGTAGTATATTTAGGTGTCGACTTTTGGGCTTGAGGCCAAACACCCTTAGTGTAATCGGAGACTTGTAGCCGATTTTAAAATAATTATGGTGATGGTAGTAGTAACCCTGAGATGCTTAATTGTGAGGAATGGTTATGGTGGAATGACTTTCGTGGGTGATTATAAGTTTACTGGTTTGACGATCCGTGTGAAATAAATGTTGGGAGTCTATAGAACTCGTGGAAATTAATCGGCAGTAATGGTAGGAATGATCGGATTCGAGTATCCTGTAGGGTATATTGGTGAGCACCTTTAGGATGGTTAGAGCTTGAAAGTTGAATCGGGATGTATGGAACATCTAAGGTTGGGAGGCAACCGAAGTCGTTTGACTAGGAATGAATCCAGTTGTGGGAGTGTTTTTCCGGTCATATTTTCAGTGTCCTTGAAGGAGTTTTGTTAAAAAAAAAAATATTCGAGAATTTCTAGACGGGGTGAGAAATTTAGATTCTAGTTGAGGAAAGTCCAGTGGCCGCACCGAAGGGGTTCGAGTGGACATGGGAACCCGAAGCGGAGATGCGCGAGAACTTTTCCGAGTTATTCGCCGGTCTAGACTTCGAGGACGAAGTCTAATCCAAGTGGGGGAGAGTTGTAAAGCCCGTATCCCGGTATGTAATTTCTTTGTTTTAATTCTTTTCTTTTTAAAGTTTTATTTATCGTGGTTTCCATAACGGGGTTAGACGAATTGGACCTTATAGTCAAATATGTCAAAAACGTTGGTTAGTTTGCTAGAAGGTGTAGTTGAGGGACTAAAATTGTTATAGGGCCAAACTTGTGTTGTGTTCGGCCCATGCAACCCAAACCAAAATCCATTTTCATTTTGGGTGTTGGTGTCGTGTCTTAGGAAACGAGGAAAGAAAGGGAGAAGGAAAAACCCTACGGCTCCTCCCCTCCCCTCCCTTGGTAGTGTGCGGCCGTGAAAAAGAGAGAGAGAGATAGCCACCGAGAGTAGAGAGAGAGTTCGCCGAGAGTAGAGAGAGAGTCCGTCGGAGAAGAGAGAGTGACGCCGTCGTTTTGCTGCCGGAAAAGAGGAGGGTGTCGGGTTCGTGTGTCGCTGTTTGTCGTCAAGAGGTAAGTCCGTTCCGCTCGTTCTTTTGTTTCGGTTCGTCGTAGTCTAGTCGTTGCGAAACCGCCGCCGGTGCTGCCGCCGTGCACCGCCAGCGTGGTGGTCCTGATGGCGGTTGTGCGGCTGTGGGTTATCCGTGTGTGCGGGCGGCCCGAACTTGGAAGGTTGGAGCTTTCGTTTTGTTTCGTCGGTTTCTCTTACCAAACCATCCTTACCGGGGGTGGTGGCTGCCGCCGCCGCCGCCGACCACCACTGCCGGGATGGCAGTGGGTGGTGCGCGGTTGACTCCAGCCCCTAGTAATCTAAACCCCAACCTAAGTGCCTCCATAGTTAAACCGTAACCCGAATCGCCCAAACCTTAAACCGTTTTATGATTTCATGTGAAAAATCCCATTATGTTCCTGTTTTGCGACAGCCATAACTTTTCCTTCGTAGCTCGGATTGAGGCGAATCCGGTGCCCACGGTTCACATTCTGTGCCGGGTACACTTTTTGTTTTTTTAGAGGAAGTCCGGTTCGGCATCTAACTAGGCGTAAATTGGCTGTTTATACAGCAGGTCCGGAATTGACAGTTTCGCGTTCCGCTTTTAGAAAATCCATATTAAATTGTAGAAGAATCGTAAGAGCGCGTGCGATATGTCCCTGGAACCCTAAGACATGGGAATTTGTGATTATGGAAAAATATTTCTGGATTTATGAGTTTAAGAGGGGCTAAACAGGTCCCGAACAGACCTGTAAATCTTAGAGTAAAAGCTGGAAAATTGCATATATGGGCTCATAGTTGTGACTTTGGGTTAGGACTTCGCTTTGACGTTTGATATCACTTATTTAGGTGGAAAGAGGTGAGTTGGTGTTGTCCGGTTCGTGTTGCTGTTGAGGACATAAGCTTTGCGTTTGAGGTGAGTTCTCTCACTATATAGGATGAAAATTATATTTGCGTTACTATAGTTCGGGTGTGATAGTTATGATTGTTTGTTGATATTATTGTGTTATGAGGTATATATAATTGTGTATATATATTGAACTGTGATTGATGTACTTATTGATGGGTGTTCCAAGAAGTATATGGCTTATAATGAGTTGCGATTATATTTTCTTGATGGTCGTTCCAAGAAGTATAAGGCTTATTATTAATTGTGATATATCTTCTTGATGGATGTTCCAAGAAGTATATGTGTTTGTATAATGAGTTGCGATTATATTTTCTTGATGGTCGTTCCAAGAAGTATAAGGCTTATTATTAATTGTGATATATCTTCTTGATGGATGTTCCAAGAAGTATATGTGCTGGTATATTTGGTATATATAAATTTGGGTGCAAGACGTGATTGCATGGTATGAGTTGGTTGTGATAACTAGCTATTTAAGGGTGATGCTGATATAATTGCGATCGTATATATGGTTTGAATTCATTAAGCCTTGTGCTTACCTTTTCCTAGTTTAATGTGGTTTCAGGTGCTTGTGGCTCCAAGGCGTGACAGGTACACACTGGCGCGCGTGAAGAGTTTTTATAAGCATGAGATTAAAGTTATTATTAAACAATTTAATTTCCGCTGTTTATTATTACTGAGATTATTTATTATTGAATTTGCAAACGAAACGGTGTTGGATATTTAATAAGGTTTTATTTATTAAAATGCCTATTTTTAAAGTTAAATTCCTTGTAATTTTTGGGACGTTACACAACCCTTCCCACTCCATTTGAAGATTAGGAGTTGTGGTGCATCTTGGAGGTTGTAGAGACATTTTGGGTTGGTGGATTCAAGTATGGTTAAGGTAATCTCCTCTCCTCTTTGAATGTGAAGTTAGGGTTTCGTTATAATGGGTGATTTGGTATATTATGGATGGATGATGATTCCTTATGGTTAGACTTTGGTATTGATGGGTGGAAATTCATAAATCTAGGTTTTGGAAGTTTTGGATTGAGGATGCAAACTTCATCAAAGGAGCTTACGTTGGAGAAACTCTAGATTTAGCTTAAATCTAGCAAGGTGAGTTCAAGTTACTTTGCGAAAACTTTGTACATGCCAAAAATAGTATTTTCCAAATATTTGTGTGTTGAAGTTGGGAACTCCCTAGTCTCGCGGGCAATAGATCTGGAGTGATTGAGCTCAGTTTACGAGAGTAATCCACGTGTGTGTTTTATTGCATAGTAGGTGACCCACTTTAGTGTTCCGTCACATGCAATGTATACGGGTCTCCCCCGTCACCGAAAGGTGTTGTTTTGGGTATTTGTGTTTATCCATGTTTTCGGTGACGTATTATGTTTATGAGAATTACTTTCCACGTTATATGAGTTGTGGATTATGTTTCATCCATGTTTTGGGATGTTTTGGAATAATGACGAATATTTATAGAATTAATCGCTTTGGGTATTAAATGTTAGTTCACCTTTCACACTAATTTTAGAATGGAGTATAATTTGGGAAATCATGTTATATTAAAGATTTCAGCATGGGAATTGGTGTGAGTCGGAAAACGGGTGATTTGCGTTAAAGTAAACTCTTTTGAAATCATGACTAAAAACTACACTCCTCTCGATTTATGAATTTATATAGTCATGATAAAATGCTTGAACTCACTAGGCGTTAGCCTAACCCTTTTTATTTGTCGGCATGTGCAACAGGCTCAGGTTGGGAGTAGCTCTAGCTACACTGTGAAGTGATGAGTGCTAGTAGAGTGCACGAGGGGTGATTTCGATTTAGTGAATCTTCCGCGTTTATTTGGGAGTAGCAACTTGTATTGTATTAAGTAACGCCCGTCTTAAGTTCTTAGTTATGGAAATTATAATGTTTTAATTTTTGAGGTATTTAAGGAAGGAATTGTAGAAATGATTTTATCTACTTTCGGGTTATTTTATCGAAATTTTATTTAGTTGCTCGTTCCAAATTTGAGGGTGTTATAATTGTTTAGGCATACGATGGTCTTTGTCCCATTTGTTGCGGTTGACAATCACAAGAAGTCTGTCGTTGTTGGAGAGGCTCTGATGCGTGGTGAAAATATTCCAAATTACACATGGGTTTTGCAAGCATTCATGAAGGCACACGGGCGGGAGCCAAATTTTGTGATTACTAACCAGTGTCCTGCGATGAAGCAAGCTATACCAGTTGGTTTTCCTAATAGCGTACATCGTTTGTGCATGTGGCATATCACTAAAAAAGTAAATGGCAAGGTATTTTTTATCCACCTTGTCGTATTTTTTAGTATATTCGGTTTTAAAATTTATGTGTTTGAATAATTTTTTTTGTAGATAAGCGTGCATCTTTTGAAAAAAACAAATTTTGTTGCTGGTTTTAATAAGATAGTATGGAATGTGAATATGGAGCCATCGGAATTTGAGTTGAAGTGGTGTGATTTGATGGATACTTAGGGGTTAGCAAGTGATTCGTGGTTTAAGGACTTATATGATATAAGGGAGTATTGGATTCCAGCCTACTTCAAAGATAAGCCGATGTCTGGGTTGATGAAGACCATTTCACGGTCGGATAGCATCAATGCCTTTTATAATGTATACCATGCTTTTTGGAATGATTTGGTGGTCTTTTTGAAGTCTGATATGGCAATTGAGTCTCAAAGGAATAAGCATTGTGTGGATGAAGTCAAGACTAAGTACACTCTACCTAGAACTTAATATTCTTTTAATTTGTTTTGTTTTAAAGTTTTAATTTAAAGTTAAAAGTATTTTTGTGTACGAAATAGGTTGTTCAAGATAAGGCGGAGGGTACAATCACATGTAGTTGCAACTTCTTTATTCGTAATGGGATTTTTTGTCGACACACACTTAAAGTATTGGTTGAGGACGAATGTGATTCTATTCCCGAAGCCTACATCATGTGGCATTAGAGTCGGGACTTGATTCCTCCACAATGGCTTCCGGCTCGGGTAAGGTATGGTGAGATTGATGTAGAGAAGGAGAGGTTGACGGGGTGCGCAGTTGTAATGGTTAAACGCATTATTGAACGCGTTCGCACTAACAATAGTATGCTTGAGAAATTCGTTGATATGTTGACATCATGGAATGATGCTATAGAGGATGATTTGCAATGAAATCTACTGTTGGACACAAGAACGATAACATCCAAGAGATCATTGGTGTTTCCATTCCTGAAGAAGTTGAAGTGTTGCCTCCTACCGGAATAAGAAATAAGGGGTGTGGAAACGACAAGCGTTTGGTGGGTGTTCGTGAAAATGCGAGTGAGGAAGCTAAGTAACACAAACGTCTCTGTCGTAGTTGTAAACAGATGGCAAGACATGATTCATGAAATTGCCCTCAGCGTGGAGAATGAGTACGGTGATTTTTAATTTTTTTATTGGTCTGCTTAATAGTTTATTATACTTGGGTTGTTTAAGGTGGATTAGTATTTTTAATTTGGGATTGGTTGGATATTTCATGGTTTTGATATTTTTACAATTTTTACAACTGTGGCCGACTAGGACATTTCGCGAAAGAATGTTGTACGTAACTTTGAGTACTACAAGAACAAAATGCTCTTGGCCAAATAAAAGGAAGCTGGAAAGCGTTAATGGCGGAGGCGTTAATGGCGGAGGATGATCACTGGCTGAATCTGTGTGATGATGAAGACCTGGGAGATGTCGATGCCCATATGTGTCTGATGGGAAACCACACCAAGCAGTCTGACTCAAAGAATGACGACTCGTCCCCCATTGGAGAATCTTTCCAGGTATGTACTCCTATCCATCAAGCCTTACACGATCAGATGCATCTTCTTGTGCAAAAACTAGAGTCGTAAAAGCTAACCATAAAAAATCACTTGTAGTTTCTAACTTAAGTGAGATAGACGTTCAACACAAGGTTATAGATAAGCTAAGGATTGATAACGCTGGTCACTTATGCATCATTGAAAATCTAAAAGAACAGTGTGCTGGAATTTCTAAAGAGCCTGAAGCGTTAAAGACCCAAGTATCTGATCTAACTAAAAAGCTCAAAAAGTCTAAAAATGGGAGAGCTGAGATTATATATCAATGTTTTCACTCCAAATAGAAAATAACGAGCTACTTGAAAAATTAAAGGATGTTGAATTAAAGTTCTATAAACGAGGCCAAACTGACCAAATGATCCATCTGAACAAACTAATCGACTTCAAGTATTATAACTATGAATGGGGGATATGGTATGACAACCCACGCTACCGGAAAAAGATCTTATCCAAGGTGCCTACTTTATGTGAATTCAATTTTATAGGTCTTGATAAGACATATCCCCAATATAAAATCAGATGGACTGAGCCAATTGATGAAAAGATAAGGAACTAGAGGAATTAAAAAGAAAGAATATTGTTAAGATGCAAATGCCTTTCGCATACGAAACTCTTAATACGTCTTACAAAACAAATAATTTCACTTATCTTTCAAATGACTAGTTTGACGGCTATGCTGTTTCCAAGACCAAGGATTCGTCTACCAAGGATAAGGTCCAAACAACTGCATCTAAGGAAGAGAAGGACGAGTTTAAACGCTATGTCCCACCTCTAATCTTAGAAAAGAAGATAGTTTAGTTAGAGGAGTCATTTGAACAGGAGCGGGGAACTTTTCAAAAGGAAAAACAAGAGTTATTATCCAAGCTTGAATGTTTCAATTCAAAACAAGTGGATTCAATATCTAGGGAGGAAAAGGTAATCCTTCAGACAGGGATCAATAAGCTCACTTCTCAGTTGTCTGTATGCGAAATGGGTAAATTGAAGCTAGCGTCACATAACCCGAAGGCCGCTCCGAGCACGTCCGGATCCTTTGAACTCATTCACATGGATCTAGGTGGACCTATGTGTGTTCAGAGCATCAATCACAAGAAGTATGTCCTTGTTATGATTTTTGGAGATACATGTGGGTCAAATTTCTTCGTTCTAAGGATGAGACCCCGGAGCTAATAATCTCACACCTGAAGGCTCTTCAAGTGAATCTACGACAATTAGCGCAGACCATAAGGACGGACAACGGTACATAATTCAATAATCGCATGCTAGATGACTATCTACACTCAATAGGCATCACCCACACCTTCTTCGCCGCACGCACTCCTCAGCAGAACGACATTGTGGAAAGGCGCAACCGTACCTTTGTGGAGGTTGCTCGCACCATGCTCACTCAATCCAAGTTATCGTTGTTTCTATGGGCCGAGGCAGTTGCAACCACTTGCTACACGTAAAACCGCTCCATCATCAACAAACGGTTCAACAAGACGCCTTACGAGATCATCAACAACCGTATTCCGAATATCAAGTATTTTCATGCTTTCGGATGCACGTGCTTCATGATGAACGACAAGGATGACCTCGGGAAATTCAACTCCAAAGCGGACGAAGGAGTATTCATCGGTTACTCCACTCAAGCTCAAGCGTTTCGAGTCTACAGCAAACGCACCAAAACCATCATCGAGAGTGTAAACGTGACCTTTGACGAAGCAGCTGACTTGGCTTCTGAACAATTCAGTTCAGAACCTGCATTAACTGGAGTGCTATTCTGAAGAAACTCGTTCAGGATCTACACAAAATCTGGTGAATCAAAATCATGCATCTACGTCAAATACACAAGTTTTTGATTTGGATTTACTATTTTGAACATTTTTAAAATGAAATTTTTGGTCAGGGTAATGTAAATGCAATTATGAATGACAGGAATGGAGTTGCACAACTTGAGAACTCTGCAGATCTTATGGGCCCTTCAACGTCAAACGATTCTACTGCAACTCCATCTACCTCTATATCTACTGACGTTACTCCGAGCTCAAGTGATGCTACACTTGAAGATGAGGCTACACCAGAAGTTGTTGCACCAGAAATTGATGCTGCTACACCAGATCTTGATGTTGCTGATTCATCCTCTGCTACTCGAATGGGCCACCCTTCATTAACTCCGGAGACTGTCCCTCCACCGGTAAATCCAACAACAACACTACCAGCAAGCATGTCGTCATCACTTGAAGTTGTTCAAGATCTTCCCCCAAGTGGATATGTGGATCCAAACAACTCACATATCACAACTCAACCGGTTCCACATACCACCAAGTGAACACGTGCTCTTCCTCTACATCAGATCATCGGTGATCCCTCTATACCAGTTCAGACATGTGATGCTTCTGCCAACGATTGCCTCTTCACAGCCTTCCTGAGCCGTATTGAACCAACTACCATTTTAGAGGCTCTTAGCAATCCTGATTGGGTGATCGTCATGCAAGAGGAACTCAATCAATTTGAGAGCCTCAAAGTATGGCGATTAGTCCCACAGCCAAAGAACAAGTCGGTGATCAAAACGAAGTGGGTCTTCAAGAATAAGAAGGATGAAGACGGAATCGTCGTGAGGAACAAGGCACGCTTAGCCGCCAAAGGTTATCGCCAGCAGGAAGGAATTGACTACGAAGAGACACACGTACCGGTTGGCCGCATCGAAGCCATATGGATGTTCCTTGCCTACGCCGCGCACATAAACTTAACAGTGTTCAAGATGGACGTGAAGACGACTTTTCTCAACGGGAAACTAAAGGAGGAAGTCTACGTATCGCAACCAGAAAGATTAATGGATGATGCCAAGCCTCATCAAGTGTACATTCTCGACAAAGTTTTGTATGGCCTTAAGCAAGCACCACGAGGCTGGTGTAATGCTCTCTCGTCTTTCTTAGTTAAAGATGGATTTTCCAAAGGTAAAATAGATACCACTCTTTTCATGAAAAGGGAAAAACACAATATCATTCTTGTACAAGTCTATGCCGATGACATAATTTTTGGCTCAACAAACCCTTAGTATTGTCAAAAGTTTTCAGTCCTAATGGGTAAGCATTTTCAAATGAGCATGATGGGTCAAATGAATTTTTTCCTTGGTCTTCAAGTCAAACAACTGTCGACCGTATATTCATTAATCAGTCTAAGTACATCTGGGATATTCTTCGAAAATACCAGTTGGAAAATTCTGCACCCATGAAAACACCCATGTCTACTGGTATGAGGTTACACACTGATCCCAGTGGAAAAGATGTGAACACCAAGACCTATAGGGTAATGATTGGTTATTTGATGTACTTGACGGCAAGTAGGCCGGACATTATGTTTTCAACATTCTTGTGTGCAAGATTTCAATCAAAACCAAAAGAGTCTCATTTAATTGCAGTCAAATGTATTTTGAGATACTTAAAAGGTATTGTTGATCTTGACTTATGGTACCCGAAAGAGATAGGTTTTGAGTTGACAACCTATTCAGACGCTGACCACACCGGTAGTATGTTGGATCAGAAATGCACATCGGGACATGTGCAGTTCCTGGGAGATGGACTCGCCAGCTGGGCATCGAAGAAGCAGAATTGCGTGTCTACATCTACTGCTGAGGAGGAGTATGTAGTTGCCGCCAGTTGTTGCTCGTAAGTGATTTGGATGCTCACCCAACTCAAGGACTATGGCTTCACCTACTCAAAGATTCCCATCAACTGCGACTCAAAGAGCACAATCACCATATCCAGCAATCTAGTCCAACATACCAAGACAAAACACATCGACGTTCGGTATCACTTCGTTAAGGATCACATCGAACGAGGTATGATCGAACTCTATTTTGTTAATACAGAACATAAGATAGTAGACCTATTTACCAAAGCCTTGGACGAAAAACGCTTTCATTATCTTGTGTCTAAGCTAGGTATGCGAAATCTGAAATTTTGATTTGTTCATGAGTTCGGTACAAGTTCCATACAATAATGTAGGACTGCGGCTTAATCCTTTGTTGAGTATACATTGAGGATCAGGTCTTCACTCCTTCAGTATTGCATTTTACTTGTACCACCTACATTGTATTTAACATACTTGTATTAACTTATTAGACTTCGCTTGTTTCCTTTTTCATTCTTCTACTTAGTGATATTTACTTTATTCTCGTTATTTTGCCTATTTATTGATACCTGTACGTTTGACAGTCTGTTCATATGTTTAGGGGGAGAATCACCGCAGGAAAGTGAGTAAGTTAACAAGTTTTTATTTGAGGGGGAGCGACACAATTTTTCTTTATCAATAACCTTTTTTTTGCTGGTCAAAAGGTTTCCGTGTGCACGTCTTAATTTGCTCAAATCCTTATTGCACACATTGAGGGGGAATGAGGGTAGAAATCACTTAGTGGTTATCGTTTCGAGGGGGAGAGTCAATTTTCTACCGACTAAACTTTAATTTTCAAAATGAAGGTTAGTTCCCGGATGCATCAATCTGGATCTGGATTTCGGACATAGTAATCCGGATAATTTTCCGGACAACTTCCCGGACATCTAGAACCTGAACTATCCGGACCACACTAACACCCGGACTATCCAGATACAGCGTGTGGTATCCGGATACCGCGCCCAGATTCTATCGCGCAGATATATATCTGGGTCACTCTTTTTCCTCATATCTTTCCGGAAGCTACACTAAACCTCTCATAAACCCTCTCCGCATCCACACTCGCACGATCGAGCAAGTTTTTGCACAATTTTCTTCCAATCTTAAGGTATGACTCTCGATTTACTCGATGTATCAATTTCTGATCTTAATCGCATGCACACAGCACACAAATCATCGATCGTCGATCGATTTCGACCGAGGTCGGCGACGGTTCACCTACACACGACGATCGATCGATTTCTTGGCCACTACTCGTTTGTTATCGAGTTACATTGTGTCATGTGCTCACTTTGCAACTCGTATCAGCTAAAATTTGAATGTATTTTGCATGATTTCGATGATTTGGATAAACCCCTCTTCGACCATACCATACCCGGATAGTTCCATACTATCTGGACACTTCGATATATGCGGAATCTTCAATCTACCCGGTAACCTTTGGGTCATCCGGGAACTTCGTCAATCCGGGATCTTTATTTACCCAATCCGGACACCTACTTATCCGGAAACCAGGTCCTACCCGGATACCATATACCTGGATCCCTATCCGGATTCCATTCCATCCGGACACATGTCTGTCCGGATACCCTATTAGTTATGCTGTTTCTGTGTATTATGTTTCCCGGCTCGTTTAATCTCGTTAATCGCCGTCTCTGTGACTCTACGCTCAGAATCGACTTAGGTAAGTTGACACTTTCTTTTATGTGTTTGGTGATGCTCTAACACTTTGTTATTTAGGTACACATATGACTGACAAACAACCACGATCACCAAACCATGGTCCCGAGAACCCCGATCAAGGCATTGATCAAGCTGCCGACAATGCCCTAATCCATCGCGATTACTTTATACCGATCGAAGGAAACAACTACCACTTAGATTCCTAGGAACTCCGTTGCGAGCATCGAGTGATAGTCGACGTACTCGAAGGACACCCATTGCACCATCCTCTAACCGCAACCACTGAAGTGCATGTACTTTACTTAAAACAAGTGTGGCATATGATCCGGGTGGTCACCACTAAAAAAGGACAATGCGTTAAAGCTCAGCTCGACAATTTCCCATTTGTCATCACGCCCGAGAGCTTTCCTCAACTGCTGCAACTTCCCGCCGCCACTGCCAATGGGCATGCAAACTTCGATCCACACGTTAATGACGACATACTGTGTGCAGACGTTAGATCGTTGGGCTACAATAGTGCACTGAGTCGCCCGTCGGCGTTTGACAAGAAACATTTGGCACGGATGTGGTTTACAATCTTTAGCATTATCCATCGGTGCCTATCCTCGAAGTCGAAGGGAATCGATCAGTGCAGCGGCAACTTCATGCGCTTATTCCATGGAGTTGCGTTCAATCGACACGTCAATTACGTGGGCCTCCGCAGGTCCAGAATGTCCGAGACAACGAAGGCAAGAAGAAAAGATAGTTCATTCCATTCATCCGATTCCTTCAATTGGCCATCTGTCAGTACACGGACCAGAACACCGCCATTCCACACCGCTTGACACATGAGGTATGTCCAACCTTTAGCTTTCATTACCTCGTTATTCATAATTTTTCAAAAACCCAACCCATGAGACTATCTGATGCCCTGTTAGCCTATGCAAGTTCATCAGCACCGAGTGTGATAGAGTATAGGCGAGCGTTGAACTTAGCCACTTCCATGGTCCAGCCATAACCGGAGGGACCTTCCCAGGCAGTGCGACCCAAGAGACGTGAGGGTCCTGGTACACGTGGAGGTAGAGTCCGGGTAGCTGGGGCTCCTAGACGGGGTGCGTGGAGAGAAACTTTAGGAAGGGATAGTGGAGTGGGCGGTGTTGTAGACTTGCATGCTAACTCAGCCAACCATCTCAACCTACAGTAACCCGCACAACCATAGCCTCGTCAAGCCGCCCTTTCCGCGTCCGGACTACCGAGCCTGCGTATGCATTACATGAGGTTCCAGTAGTCAGTAACCCTCTCTTGCTGAGAGATGAAGATGCGGACGACACCGTATCCTCTACACCCATTAACAAACCATCCTCATCATCGGAAAGCACCGATTCCGATGACGACCGTAAATTTTTCCTTCAACGCATCCCTACCAGCATCGGAAGTCGACCCCCACTCATCGATGACACTCCATCCACCTCCACAACACCCTCCACCACTTCTGATCCCATGCCTAACACGGGAGACATAAGGAGAGTGGAGGTAAAATTCGTTGAAAATGAACAAAATATGAGAGGGAGAGAATGGAGATCGAAAAGTAACCACGAGAGGTATAGTGTGACAAGGAGACAACCTATAGTTAGCCTTCCTGAACCAAGTGTCCGGTAGCCATATCTGCTACTTTATCTCATTTGTTGGGACAGAGTATTGAAGAAGACGTCGTGGACCTAGCGACGCAAATGCACACCCCCCTAGCCACTCAGACACCACTCAACAGGTGTTTGTTTCAATTTTCCATGGGGATTCAGCACAACATCTATCGGTCTCTCACTTGGAGAGTACCGGTGTTAAAACAAGAGGACAACCTCCCCTGTCCTCGACTTTTTTGGGTGCACCATGAAGTCTAGACCCACATGAAAATATATTTTCTTTGGTTAGGACACAACCACAAATTTCGGCTATTATCGAGATTCTTCGTGACCCGATCGGAACACTCATAGTAACTTCAGCTTCCTGTGTTTTACTAGGATTGAGCGGAAGTCCTACCACAGCTACCATCATGCCAACTGTGAACGTAGGCAGTGCAGCAGTTGATTCAACATCCGTCACTACAACTGGTAATCTAAGTGATCTAGGAGTTACCTTACCGGAATTCGTTTCCAAGGAATATCTGAACGACGTCTTAAAGGCTGTCCAAGCAGGTTTAGAGAAAAGAATGCAAGAGGAGATGGTCGTGCTGAAAAGTTTGGTGAAAGGAAAAGGCATCACGACCGAGCCCGAAACCCCAACACCACCACCACCACCTCAACCTCAGCCAAACCCGCAAAACCTAAGTATCGATGCCCTGAAAGCTCTTCTCAGACTTTAAGCCACACCCTCACAACCATTAAATACCCAACCCCAAACCGAACATCAAATCCAAATACACACCCGACTTGACTGTTTGGGTAAAAATTCACAAGTCACGACCACGACAGAAAAAGGTAAGACACATATCACACGACATGTCTTGGATTAAGATAAGGTCCTAAAAATACATTTAAAACCTCCGTCGCCCCTCCTAAAGTTTAGGTCGAGAGCTCTTCATGACACTCGACCACATTGTCACCCGATTTGCAGGACCGTCGCAAGATACCTTACAACCTCGACCAACTAACATACGACATAACTGTTATGATTTCTCTGTTTAATGTAGGATCAACGCCATTAATGACCAACGACTATAACTGACGAAAATCATTATGAGCATTAACCACGGGATCCGTTACGACCGTTACTCAAGCTTTTATGGGGTTATTTAAAGCTACGAAGGCTATATAAACAAAGGCTCAAAACACATTTGCGCACATCTGAACTCCCGAAACATCTACAGCATACTGAAAGCTCTTAAACGAAGAAGCATTCTCTCTCGAACAGACGACGCACGACGCATTATTTTACACACGACTCACGCTTTTTATAGCTTAATTTCTTTTCATTTTACAACTGTAATCGTTTGTATTATCATCGCTAGTACTCTCGACATTTGAAACACAAGGACGTCGCCCCTGTTTGGCGACCATAGTACAACGACGACCACCACAGTCGTCCGCGGGTTTTTTCCTCGTTGAGGTTTTTCCCGCGTCACCAAAATCCTTTCGTCTCCTTTTTACTTTTTGTCTTTGTCGCATTGTTTTGTCGAACGATTTGCATTCTTTAGTCGTGAAGCTCCACAATCAACCTTAACTTATCCTTCTGGACGATTTTTGGCATTAACAGTTTGGCGCCCACCGTGGGGCCCCATCTAGAGAATGTCTTCGATAAACGTGCGCCCAACTAACAGTTTCTTGGATTTTCCTCTTTTCTCTATTTCAGGAAAATGGCAGGTCATGGAAACCCAGAGCAGATCATCGCCCAGATGCATCAGGAGTTGGAAGCTGCGCGCAATCAAATCGATGCCCTTGCTGAGCATAGTGGAAGGGCAGCCGAAGAAATCACGCGACTGAGGAATCAGAATCCGAATGGATCATTTGGACCGCAGAATGGTCCAAGACCATTCGTCCAGAATCCAGGATCAGGACCATTCATGCAGAATCGTCATCATGGTCCATTCATGCAGAATCAGCAGCAAGGTCTATTCATGCAGAATCAACATCAAGGTCCATTCGTTCAGAATTCGCAGCAGGGATCGTTCGTCCATAATCCTCAGTATGGGCCGATTCCTCCTTAGCATCTGAGACTGTTAGCTTCAATCTTCCTAATAATAGAAGTATTTAGAAGTAGTGAAAAATAGGCTAAGTGAAGAAAGCCTCTTACAGAGGCTCTGCCGAACTTACCGAGAGATCAAGGTCAAGAAGCTACAGAAGCTAAAGAGGCGCCCTACAGAAACTCTGTCATACGCGCAAAGAAGACCAAAGACTCGGAATCCGGTGAAGACTGCTCTTCTAAGGACCAAACCGCAGAACCTCTGTGGCACTTCACAGAGCCTCTGCGGTCTTCAACAAAGACTTAAAAGATATTTATAATATCTTGGTACTGTTACAGGACCTGTTCATCAACTTGCATGGTAGCATGCCCTGTCCAACTGCAACGTGTCAAACTCTGGTTGGATTCAATAGGGCTTAGTACATAATAGACGTCTGCTGCATTAAATGCAATACAGCACGTCCAACTGTTCATGCCATCCGTCCAACTATTCATACCGTCCTTTGTGAATAGTAGCATATGCTTTATGGTCCCCTTAGAGTAGTATATAAGGAAGACTCATGTTGAGTTCTTCCTATCTATCTATCCATCGATCGATCAATCGAACAATCGAAACAAGAATTCAAGAGAGAAAAACATCACAATCTTTAAACACTTTGAGAGTCATATCCGTTTTAAAAAGCTTTGCTTACTCACTGTTCTTGAATCTGTTCTTAATATATATATATATTCAATAAACTTTGAGATATTATTTCCTGTTCACTGTTTATTTATATTATGTTCTAAATCTATCAAACATATCTGTTAGTTTTTCAAATACGCTTCCGCATCAAACTCAAACTTGAACTAATAGATCTGATAATCTTGTTTAAACAAAACCGGGAACCAACAATTGGTATCAGAGCAAAGCTTGATTTTCAATATCAAGTGATCCTCGTTTTTTACAAGATTAGTGATAGAAATCACTTTTTCCTATTCCTCATCTCTAGGTTAAAACTCCATTAAAGTGTACTCTGGGAACTGTTCAAACCCAGAAAACCTTCCAGATCTTCAGACTCATACTCTTTAAATCATACTATACTTTCAGAACCTTAAAAAATGACAAATACAAATAACTTCTTTACTGCTGGTTCACTCACCAAGCCTCCTACTCTCCTACGAGATGAGTATCCTCAATGGAAGATAAGAATGGTTCATTTCTTTGAGGGTACTGAAAAAAATCTAGTACAATATCTTTACAACCTTCCTCCTGTTCCCATGATAGCAGTACCACGAGTACCAGCTACTGCTGAATCTCCAGAAATCCCTGAACATCAAAAACCAAAACCAAAAGAAGAATGGTCAAATGAAGATAAGGCAGAAGATGAAGTTGCACAGAAAACAAAAAGAATCCTGATAATGGCTATCCCCAACGAGCTTTTTCAATCCTTAGATGCATGCGAAACTGCGCACGATCTTTGGAAAGAATTAGAAAGACAGTTGGAAGGGGGTGCTAAAACACAGAAGAACCGAAGGGCACAGTACATAAATGAATATCATGCATTCAGAGCCTCTGCAACAGAATCTTTGCAAACAACGTACGACATGTTCAACTCTCTCATAAACAAATGTAGAAAGTCTGGCATTCACAGAACCTCGGAAGAAAATAACGTTATGTTTCTAAAGAGTCTGAATGATGAGTGGCTTCAACTGTCTATGTCTTTACAAACAAACCAAGATCTAGACTCATGGACACTCTCTGATCTCTATGGAACACTAGCTGCACAAGTGCCTCAAATAGCACAGGCTAAAACAATAGCCATTGCACCATATGCATTGGTTAGTAAATCAACAGAGGCTACAGAGAGACCAAGAAATGAGAGAGCAACAGAGGAGAAGAAGAAGGAGAAGAAGAAGATAGTGATGGTTGATAGCGAAGAAGACGAGCTGATAGAGGAAGAAATAACTCTTGCGTCATTAGCTAAATCATTGGCTCTATTGACAAGAGAGTTCAGAGGTAATCAAAGAAATTTTAGAAATGACAAATATAGTAGAGACAACCAGAGAGATAGAAGAGATGATGAAAGAAGAGAAGAATCAAGTGACCGACAGAGGTCAGACTACAGAAGTGACCGACAGAGGTCGAGCGACAGAAACTACAGAGGAAATGACCGACAGAGGTCAGACGACAAGGTAGGCCACACACAAGAATGCTACAAATGTGGTAAGCCTGGTCATTATGCAAACGAATGCCGAACAGAGAAAGGTGGAGACCAACAGAAGTCCGACGATCGAACTGGAAACACCTCCCAAGGTTGCTTCAACTGCGGCAAGCCAGACCATTTCGCAAAAGATTGCAGAAGTAGACAAAATCGCCTACAGAAGGACTCAGCTTTTTACAAAAAGAAGGCTGAATATTATGCACAAAAATCCCTAATGGCGAACAAAGGGCATTCTGAAGCAAATAAAGAGGACTTCGAGTCAGACTCTACATCTGATGATGAATTCACCACCAATGCCCTGTTCTGTGGCATGGCAGAAGTCGACTCGGGCACTGACAATGAGGTATCCATTTCAAACTCTACCTCTTGTATTAAATATGTAGAAAATGATTCAGTTAGAGTTAACATTGAATTGATTGAACTCAAAGAGATAAATGAAAGTATTCAGAAAAGACTCACCTTTAATGAGAGAGAAGTAAGGCTTCTCACTCAAGAAAAAGCCAAAATTTTTGAAGAAAAGGAAAGAGTAGAAAAATATTGGAGCAAAAATGTAGATCCTTTAAAAAGGCAAATTTCTGAATTAACCTCTGCTTTAAAAGTAAAAACTAAAGAGCTTTCAGTTTCTAGGAGTGAAACAACTGACATAAGAGCTCTCAAAGAATACTTTCAAAAAGAGAGAGAGGTACTTTGGCAAGATCTACTCAGAAGAGAGGTTTTACTTAAAAACTATAAAGATGCACAGAAGGTGTATGAGAAAGTAAACTCACAAATAGGAAGACGAGGTATAGGGTACGATGATATTACTCTAGGTGTTGAAGGCAAAAGACTTAAACCTCTGTCTTCTCTGTTTGTGGTAGGAAAAACAAATAAACCAAATTTTCCAAACTTACTCTCTGAAAGTAAGAGGGTTAAAATCTCTGAAGAACCTCACTTAAGGAAACATACGAAGATGATCAATGTGTGGTTTGAAAACACAGATTCATCATCTTCAACCTCTGTCAACAGAGGAATCAAACCAAAGAAATATCTGAAAACACAAGATCAGATTGGTATCTTTAAGTTTGGTAAACCAAAGACTCAAACACAGGTCGCTTTTGTCTGTATGATAGATGTCAAAAAGAAATTATCTGCAAAAGATCCTGAGTTTAAACCCATCTTTTCAGAAGAAAATCTTAAAAGATCAATTGAAAAAGAAATTTTGGAAGTTTTGAAATCAAATGTTTAATAAAATCTCTGTACATCTTCTATAGATCAAATTCTCGCTGAAGAGATCTCATCTGAAACCTCTGCCATCTATGACACTTTTTCGTACGATACATGCTCAGAAAATCCAGCCTCTGTCGAAAGAAATGACTCAACCTCTGTATATGAGGACGATTCATCCTCTGACGACTCAGAGACTGATTTTAAATCAGGGATAATTCACTGTGACACAGAGGATGTTAAATTCTCCTCTGAGGTTCTTAACAGAACAATTTCTCCAAAAGAGAAAATCACAGAGATACCTATCTGTCTAGATTTTCTAAAAATGTGTATACAAGTCAAAACCTCTAAAGAGCTTGATAATTTGAAAAAGGCCTCTGAAAATCCTAAAAGTTCAAAATTTTCAAAACCTTTAAGGCCTGAAGCTAACAAATATCTTTCCTCTGTGATAGTGAAGACAGACGTTCACCACAGAAGAAACTCACAGAAGGCAGGACCTAAACAAGATTTTTGCAAAAAACATTCTAGTATTCATAGATCTTCTTGTAATAGGAAATATAATGTTAAGAACGAATGTAATGCCTCTGTGACTCAGTTCAATGAATTCAATGAAAAGTTCAAACAAATCACGTCTCATATTAAATACTGTCATTGTTTTGATCTTATGTTCAGATTAAAAAATCACTTCTCAAGTCCAGATTGCTTACTCTCCACTAAAACTCAAACTCAAA
The DNA here is from genome assembly GCA_033807775.1 of Saussurea involucrata. NCBI lineage: Eukaryota > Viridiplantae > Streptophyta > Magnoliopsida > Asterales > Asteraceae > Saussurea > Saussurea involucrata. Next base: position 20,708,685 of record CM066326.1, read on the forward strand.
AGTCAAAACCTAGAGAGATACAATCTGATCTTTCTACACAAGATAAAATGTATTTCAAGAATGCTAAGGCAAACTTGAAAAATTCTAACAATATTGGACCCATATGGATATGGGTACCTAAGTCTCTGTGATTGTCTTACAGAAGCGGTATGTGCCAATTTGGTATCTTGACTCTGGATGCTCAAGGCACATGACTGGCGACAGAAGTTTACTACCCACGTACAAAGAAACACATGATGGTGGATCTGTAACTTTTGGAGACAACAAGAAGGGACACATCAAAGGATATGGAGTCATACAGAAGGAAAACGTCTCTGTATACAAAGTTGCATATGTGAATTGCCTTAAACACAACCTACTCAGTGTAAGTCAACTCTGTGATACAGGATTTGATGTCTTGTTCAAAAGGACTTTCTGCTCTCTGCAAAGTGAAGACACAGGAATGGAACTTCTGCGAGCCAAAAGAAAAGGTGATCTGTATCTAATGAACTTTTGTTCAACAACCAAGGACAAAGTTTGCCTTGTAGCTTGCGAAAGTAAAGAAGCCTGGTTATGGCATAAGAGGTTCTGTCACTTGAACTTTCACACCTTGGATAAATTGGTCAAACTTGATCTAGTTAAAGGTTTGCCTAATGTTAAATTTAATAAGGATCACTTGTGTTCTGCCTGTGAGATGGGAAAACTCAGAAGAGCTTCCCACAGAGGCAAAATAGATGTGTCGTGCACTAGGCCTCTGTACATGCTTCATGTCGACCTCTGCGGTCCTATTGCCATACAGAGCCTAGGTGGCAAGAAATATATACTTGTCTTAATTGATGAGTATTCGCGCTTCACATGGGTTGAATTTGTTCGAAAGAAATCGGATGTTCCAATCATCTTGATTAATCTAATGAAAAGAATCCAAGTTCTTTATGAATGCAGAATACAGAAGTTAAGAAGTGACAATGGCACAGAATTTAACAACTCTGTCATTGAAGCCTATCTTTCTACAGAAGGAATATCACAGAACTTCTCTGTCGTACGCACTCCACAGCAGAATGGCGTAGTCGAAAGGAAGAATCGAACGCTCGTGGAGGCCGCAAGAACTATGCTATCAGCATACGGATTACCGATGAACTTTTGGGCAGAAGAAATTTCTACCGCTTGTTACACACAGAATCGGTCAACCATTGTGAAAAGACACATCAAGACTCCTTACGAACTGATCAACAAAAGGCGGCCAAACATCAAGTTTTTCCATGTGTTTGGATGTAAATGCTTTGTTTTAAACGACAGAGATTCAAGAGGAAAGTTTGAAATAAAAGCTGACGAAGGAAAATTCATTGGATACTCTGCCACTTCCAAAGCCTACAGAGTATACCTTACAAGATCTCGCAAAATCGTAGAAAGTATCAATGTTTCTTTTGATGATTCTTTCCAAATGACTTCTGAGCAAATCCGTTCAGAACTCGAACTTAAAAGAGAAACCTCTAGCATCTCGCAAACGAAAGAAGACTTGAATCTTCTATTTTTAGAGATGTTCCACGATGACATTGATCCTTCTGTTGGAACCATCAGAGTTTCTGAAGAACCATCCTCTGTTGGACAAAATCCTACAGAAGATGAAACATCAAGAAAAACGACCACAGAAGCTGCTGAAAAACAAACTCCACAATCCACAGAAGAACCAATTACAGAGGTAATTGAGGACCAAGACTATACGTCCTCAGAGGAACAAACTCCACCACCACTCATACCAATCATTCCACAAATGGTAGAATCTTCTATCAAGGTAAGAAGAACGACATAGGCTATACAAGAAGAAGATCCACAAGAAGCTTCTGAAGAAAGGTTCGATGACATTGATGACCATCTTCCTCGCACCACTCAGTGGACAAAAAGCCATCCTCCAAGCCAAATAATCGGAGAACCTTCTGACTCAGTAAAAACCAGGTCTCACACTGCTAATTTCTGTTTCTTTACAAATTTTATTAGTGTGATAGAACCAAAGAAGATTTCTGAAGCACTAGATGAACCAAACTGGGTAGACGCCATGCAAGAAGAACTTCTGCAGTTTGAGCGTAACAGAGTATGGACTTTAGTACCTCTGCCACGAGGGAAACAGGCCATTGGGACTAAGTGGGTCTACATAAATAAGAAGGATGAAGATGGAGTGGTCATCAAAAACAAAGCACGATTGGTGGCCAAGGGATATAGACAAGAAGAAGGCATAGACTACGATGAGACTTTTGCCCCTGTCGCACGGCTCGAAGCAATAAGAATATTCTTATCCTTCGCAGCCCACAGAGGATTTAAAGTTTATCAGATGGACATAAAATCAGCTTTTCTCAACGGTGAAATCCAAGAAGAGGTTTACGTAAATCAGCCACCAGGGTTTGAAAGCTCAAAGTTCCCAAGGCATGTATACTACCTTGAAAAGTGCTCTGTACGGACTAAAACAGGCTCCAAGAGCATGGTACGAACGACTTTCTACCTTTCTTCTAGTAAATGGCTACGACAGAGGTACAACAGATACTACCTTTTTCTATAAACGTAAAAACAGTGAAATAATGCTTGTATAAATCTATGTGGACGACATAATTTTTGGGTCTTCTAACACAGAAGAGTGCAAAAGTTTTGAAAAACTCATGCAGAGTGAGTTTGAAATGAATATGATGGGAGAACTAACATTCTTCCTCGGACTCCAAGTCAAACAAACATCAGAGGGAATTTTTATAAATCAGGCCAAATATGTCTCTGACATTCTCTTCAAGTATAGCCTCTCTGATACCTCTGCAATAAAAACTCCAATGGCCACTGGAAATAAGTTATCCTTAGATCCAGATGGCATCTCTGTAGAATGCACTCTCTACAGAGGCATGATTGGATCTCTGTTATACTTAACTGCAAGCAGACCTGACATTATGCATGCCACATGTCTTTGTGCACGTTATCAAGCTAATCCAAAGAAATCACACTATGATGCTGTGAAAAGAATCTTTAGATATCTAAAGGGGACCAAAAATCTCGGTCTCTGGTATCCACAGAACTCTGGTTTTAGTCTTAAAGCTTATACAGATTCAGACTATGGAGGATGCATGCTCGACAGAAAGAGTACCTCTGGGAGTTGTCAATCCTAGGTGGTAAACTAGTCTGTTGGACCTCCAAAAAGCAAAATTGTGTCTCAACATCCACTGCAGAAGCTGAATACGTTGCTGCTGCTAGCTGTTGTTCTCAGGTTCTATGGATGAAGACTCAGCTAAAAGACTACGGCCACATCCTATTCAAAATACCTATCTTTTGTGATTCCAAGAGTGCCATTGCTATCTCTGCCAATCCTGTGCAACCCTAAAAAACCAAGAATATCGATATAAGGTACCATTTCTTGAAACATCATGTTGAATACGGTACAATCGAGATGCATTTCGTGCCCACAGAATACCAACTCGCGGACTTATTCACCAAAGCTTTAGACGAGAAGAGATTCAATTTCTTGGTGGGTAAGTTAGGAATGATCAATATGACGTAAAAATCCTCTGTAAGTATAGCTTTATCTTCTGTAAATATGTATATATTTCTAATTATTTTTTGCTTTAAATAATTTATTTCTGTATGTAAGTTCTCAATCTTAAATAGTTCTTAATATCACATAGCTTCTGTAAGTCTGCTTAGAACCTCTGACAACACCTACAGAACCTCTAGAAAATATGACCTATGTTCTATGCAAAACTTATCATTCTTTGATCCAAGCATAGGTCAAGGGGGAGCAAAAGAAAAATTCTTGATCTACAGAGGTGATTAGATCAAGGGGGGGCAAAAAGAGATCATGAAATGATCTACAGAGGTAAAACTTTCAAGGGAAAGCCAAAGAAGAATGGCAATGAATCTATATCGACAGAAGTCAGACATCATTGCCGAGAAAAAAAGAACCAAAAGGTATGTCTCTCGCACAAAAGGTTTTTGAAAACAGTTTTCTAGGACACAAATTGTCAAATATGTCCTAAATATATTGTGGATAACATTTCAAAAATCAAAAGATCAAAAAGTTTCATAAAATTTGAGTTATGAGAAATTTAAGGTCATAGAGCTTCTGCTGAGCTCAACAGAAGCTCTGCCAGAAATATGCTCTGAGATCGCAACTTTAACCTCTATCGATCTTTTGAAATGTTATCTCGGAAACCAAACAGACTCACCATGACCTTCTCGAACAAAACTTTTTCCATAACAATTTTTTCGGACACCAACTCTCAAATATGTCCGAAAAACATCTCTTAAAACAAATAAAAAATTGGATGATCAGAAAAGTTAATAGAATTTTCGTTATGAGATTTTTTCCCTCATAGAGCTTCTGCTGGCCCTCCCAGAGCTTCTGCAAGTTCCAACAGAGCCACAAAACCTCTAAGAGTAAAAACTCTTAACTAAAAATCCTATTTGATCCTCTCCAATGCCTTTACAAAACGTTTTTGGTTAAAAAGGAACCCCACAGAAGTCATGATAACAATGAGATATATGAGAAAGGGATACACATCAAAGATTTTCAAATTCACAGAACCTCTGTAAACTACAGAAGTTCTGTCAATCTGTTACTTGGGCATTTCTTTAGTAATAACGGTTACTTTTACTGAGAGTGAACTACATGTGGCTAAGAATAACCCCACGCGCCTAGCATTAATGGGCCGCGCACGACGTCCTGTCATCCTCTGACATGGCCTACGTGTCCCATTTTCATTGGGCGTACATGGAACGTTTTCTGTGGAAAGTTGAACCCGCCGCTCTAACTTGAGTTCGGATTCCAAATTTTAATCCATTGCCATATATTTTACTCTTTCGAATTCTACCGTTTTACCCTCCTATAAAAACCAAGCTTACCCTCTCATAAACTTTTTCCAAACTCTCATTCTTCTCCGGCGAAACCTGCAAATTTCTTATTCTCAGTACCAAATGGCTTCATCTTCTCAAGCTATCTCCCCTGCACACTCTCCGGCGACCTCACCAGAACATTCACCTGCTCATTCTGAACATTCAGAAAACCCCAACCCTGCCCAAAACATTGAACTAGAAGATTCCGGCGTTTCAGCAGACTTTGCTCCAACCACACATCTTCAAAACTTCATAGCAAAGGATCATTTCGAAAAAGTACTACCAATCAAATCCAACAATTGCTATTTAGTCCCCTCACCCACTGCTTTCGGCGAAGCCCATGCCATTCTTCTAAACATAATGGAAAATCATATCCTCTTCCCTTTACTCTCAAGAACCCCAAAGAAAATTCCAGTAAGATATCTGAACCAGTTTTGGCAAAGTTGCCGATTTGATAAAGATGATTCTCTTATCAAAGGATACATTTCAAAACCTGACAAATCTGAGCATCTGGAAATCAAGTTCAATAGAACAATGTTCTCACTTGAATTCAACCTACCAACAAGGGGTCTTCTTGGATTAAAGAAGTACGCAGAGCAACCAACAGACGACGAGATCTGTCGTTTCCTAGAAATGCTTGGGTATAACACACCACTGAGGAAGAGAAATGACTTCCGCAGAGGCAGATTACCACCTCTGTGGAACACCTTGTTCTCAATTCTTAACAGATGCCTGACAGGGAAGATAGGCAGTATTGACCAGAGCTCACATCATATATTAACCATCATGTATGGGGTTTACTATGATCTCCCACTGGATTACGCGACCATAATGATGCAAGAGATCATTAACACCATCGACAGAAAGAACAACACAAGAAGGGTCAAAGAGAACGATCCTAAGTTTCTACCACCTCTGCAATTCCAAAGAATACTGGGAGTCTTGTTCGAACCTCTGTTGCTAATACAGAAATGGCCAATGGAAGGGCCAATTCCCAAACAGTTTCCAATGAGCAAAAATATTCCCACTGATCATGTAGATGGCTACACACACTGCAGACCTTTGTCAAGGAAACTTCTGAAGTATGCCTCGAATAAAACCCTTAAGAAAGAGTATATACGCGATCATAGAACTCCTAAACCGAGTCCTATGACACCCCCGCGTTTAGGTGTCCCCCTAGGAACAATGATTGCAGAACCTCTTTCCACTCAAGAAGAAAAAGATAACAAATTAGCAAAACACATGACTATTCAACTCAACTTCATAGCCAAACGTGCAGAGCTCATGGGAAAGAAGTCCTCTTCAAAATCAAAAAGGAGGAAAACTGCAGAAGGCACCTCTACAAGCGCTGCAGAAGATCAACCTTCACCTCCTCATGCCACAGAAATTGGCTCCTTTGCTCCTCCCTCTTCTCCAAAACAGAAGAAGAAAAGAAAATCAAAAACTACAGTGGAAGGGGCACCAAAACCAAAGAGGAGGAAATCCAAAAAGAAGCATGGTAAACCACTTGAAAAATTGGTTACCATAGAAGAGGAAGCAATCGCAGAAGAAAGAACTGCAGAAGAAGAAGATGCAGAAGAAGAAATGACAGAAGAGGGATATCAATCGCCCCATCAATCCCCAGATCGATTTGCTCACCAAGGAAATATTAACGATTTCCTACAGAACCCCGACATTGCCAACACTTTAAATACAGCAGGATGGACGACACAACCTCTCGACCACCATTCCCCAGAAGAACAATACTTCTCTATTTCCGGCATTGACACACATCTGCAAGAAGATGATCAAACACCCATAGATCAATCAGCTGAGATACCTATTATTCTACAGAACCCCTTCATTCAGCAAGGATTGGACGTTCACAGAAGGAGTCCAAGCCCAGCTTCAGAAGAAATAGGACAAACAGAAGCTCAGTGGAATAGAGATGAAGTAACAGAGACAAGAATGGAGGTCTCAGAGATAGATTCAGACGAAGAAGAAGCTGTCTGGATACGAAAAGGTCTCTATCATCCACATGTCATGAAGTTATACGGATCTCATCAAATGTATGACTTCTTAGGCACAGAGCAAAGAACTTCAACAGTGGATAGGGTAGAAACATCTGGAGGAAAAGAAAATATAAAAGAAAAAGATGCTGAAGATGAAGAAGGCACACATCCCTCACCCCCTCCCAGTGCAACCCACACATCTAACTCCGCAGGTCTAGCTGCAGAAGGAGTTATTGAAATAGAGCAGCACAGCTCGATCCAAACCCAACCCATCTAGCCAGAAGTCACTCTTTCGACTTCTGCGCCCACAGAAACCGGGGAATCCATTCCTAGGGAGTCTCCTCAGAGAGACTCACCTATAGTTCGTGATCAATCGCCCCGGATCACAACAGAACACCCTACAGAAGAATTCGTTTCTTCTGCCACACGCACACAACTAGGGCCAACCCTTCTTTCAGAGAGAAGCAGTGAGCACAACGACGAAGAGACTCTAGACAAGTCTCTGAGTCAACATAAGGATAATCTAGTACCCACCTCTGGAGTGGATCTAGACAATGTCGTTCACAGAACTTCTGTAGAGATTGAAACTCATGTTTCTTCTCGAAGATCAGATGGAAATCCTTCCACCCCCAACGTACAAACAAGGGTGAACGAAGGTGTCCCAGGAGCAGGGACTCACTCTGGAGACGAATGTGTTCCTCCAGAGGTTACACCAGGGACACAAGTATCAAGGGATGAGTTCCAAACCCTTATCACCTCTGTGAACCAAACCATGAAAGAGTTGCAAAGCTCTTTCACATATTTTGCAGAGAGAACATCAACGGCCATGCTGAATCTGAACACCAAAATGGACAATCTGTCCACAGAGGTGAAAACAACCATCACAGAGATGAAATCTTCTGCGCAAACAACTGCAACAACAACAGCCACTTCTGCTGCTAAAGATTTTGGAATAGCTGCAACTTCTGCATTCAAGGAATCAGTAAAACATTTCCTTGAACAAATGAACAAGCAATCCAACAAATCACAGAGCATCACACCTGCAGAACTACAGAAGGCTCTGCAAAACGTTCAAGCAGAAGCAATGCGCAACACAATACTGATGCAGCCTAAAGACTACATGACCAGAGCACAACTAACAGAGCTCGGCCAAAATGTCATAAACCAGGTCACTGAAGTCATTGTCTCCTTCACTACTGCAAATGCCAACTACGTCAAAGAGTTCAGAAAAAGTGTCGGCAGAATGCGCTTCAACACAGAAGCAGAGCTCGCAACTCTTTTCGGCCTCTGTGATGATGTATGTGCGAAGTTGATGGCCGCAGGAGCAGAACTACCAAAGAAACCCAAAGCTTCCTGCAGAGCAGAGGGTACTTCTGATAAAAGTCAGGATGATTCTGATGATGACCATCCTGGTCCATCAGATAATCCTGAGGGGGAGAATATAAGGGAGAAAGGTACGACCAGAGGAATACAAGCTCCACCAATCGCAGCAGAACCAATCAGTCAAGCCCCTCCAGAACAAACCCAAGATCAACAACAAAATCAACAGACCACAGAGACAACACCCATCTCTGTGGAATCAAGTCCTGAAGAAACCAATATTCCAGAAGCTGATCAGCATACCACAGAGGCAACAACCACCCCTGTGGTAATCAACTTGGAAAAGAGTCCTTCAACAAAATCAACAGAAAAACCCCAAACATACCAAGAAGAAAGTCGATTGCCACCAAACCAAAAAGAGCAACGACCTCTGCGACCTCTGCTTTTTCTATTCTGAGAAAGATGCACAATACAATGACTGATCGAATGTCGCAGAGAGAAGAAGAAAGGCACAGGTTCACATTAGCTTTCAAAATGGCAAGAAGATTCGATGTCCAATCTTCACCAACAGAAATAGAGCTCACAGAAGAAGTCACCAAAGAACCTCCAACAGAGGTTACAGAGCAACTCAAGCCAACAGAACCATCGCCACAAAAGTCCTCTAAAACACAAGTGTCAAAACCTACAGAGGGAACCATCAAGCCAACAGAAGCACCAACCTCCAAACCTACAGAAGAAACAGGTTCTGCACCTCCAAAAGCCAAAGACAAGGGCAAAGCAATACTGACAGAAGAGTCCAAGAAAAAGAAATCATTGCCCAAGCCTACAGAGAAATTGATGAAGAGCGCCTTTGATCCCTTCCAAACTCCAAAGCCTGAAGAAGTTGATTGGGCATATGGATTAAAGCCCATGTCAGACATTCTACTTACTGGCAGAGCTGCAGAAGTTGTTCAAAAGATGGAGAGTCTCAGAAGACAAGTACCACAACCTGGTCCAACACATGAAGAGATGGAAGAAGTGGTATACAAATACCTCTATAAACAAACCTTTCAGACCAATCATCCAACAGATCATGTGACAGATTCAAGGATCATAGAAGAATTTGAGAACATCTTCACAAGGACAAAGCCAAGAACCAAAGCAGATGTCTTCTCAATCCACAAGATCAAAAAGGTAATCTTCTGCAAGTTCTCCTTTACAAGAACCTATCCAAGGGTCAGGTACAATCTTTACAAAGTCAGAAGAGAAGACAATTCAGAAACCACCTTCGCTGATGCTGACCTAAGAAATATCAATCCTTATGATCTACCTGACCTTCTACAATGGACAAAGGACAACTACAACACAGAGGCAAACACCAGAGCCTATCAAGTATTAAGAAAAGCAATGAGGGAAAAGCTTCTGATCTTCAGTATGATAGATTTTCAACTGGGAAAGGATCTTGGTCTCAAACATCTAAATTTACGACCACCAGAAGATCGCTGCCCACCCGACGCCGTGCCCAACTCTATCATTACAGAACCAAGATTCGGGTTAGTATTTCAAAACCCACAAGGCGAAATTAAACTATTTGTGTGCATGGATTGTCAGAAGTACGCAACTAGTACTCTGAACAAATTCAGAGCAAGCCTTGTAAAATTCAGAGGTACAGAGAAAATGGATAGAGATGCTGCAGATACTTTCATCAGAGAGATTGATGTCACAATTCGCCTAAGAGAACTCTACATCAGTTTCTACAAAGAGATCAGAAGAATCGGAAGAGACAACAGAAGCTACAACGATTTCAAAGATGCCAAAATCTGATTCTCAAACCTCAAATCTCTGCAAACCAAGTCAAAAGTTTATCTTTCATTGTACTCAAATGTAAAATGCCTCTGGCATATTTCTGAATGAAAGAACTTTCGAGGTATTGTTTAACCTCTCTCTTATCTAACTTAGCCTAACTAAACTCAAGTTAAATTTTTTATTTTTCACTACTTAGGGGGAGATTGTTAGCTTCAATCTTCCTAATAATAGAAGTATTTAGAAGTAGTGAAAAATAGGCTAAGTGAAGAAAGCCTCTTACAGAGGCTCTGCCGAACTTACCGAGAGATCAAGGTCAAGAAGCTACAGAAGCTAAAGAGGCGCCCTACAGAAGCTCTGTCATACCCGCAAAGAAGACCAAAGACTCGGAATCCGGTGAAGACTGCGCTTCTAAGGACCAAGCCGCAGAACCTCTGTGGCACTTCACAGAGCCTCTGCGGTCTTCAACAAAGACTTAAAAGATATTTATAATATATTGCTACTGTTACAGGACCTGTTCATCAACTTGCATGGTAGCATGCCCTGTCCAACTGCAACGTGTCAAACTCTGGTTGGATTCAATAGGGCTTAGTACATAATAGACGTCTGCTGCATTAAATGCAATACAGCATGTCCAATTGTTCATGCCATCCGTCCAACTATTCATACCGTCCTTTGTGAATAGTAGCATATGCTTTATGGTCCCCTTAGAGTAGTATATAAGGAAGACTCATGTTGAGTTCTTCCTATCTATCTATCCATCGATCGATCAATCGAACAATCGAAACAAGAATTCAAGAGAGAAAAACATCACAAGCTTTAAACACTTTGAGAGTCATATCTGTTTTAAAAAGCTTTGCTTACTCACTGTTCTTGAATCTGTTCTTAATATATATATTCAGTAAACTTTGAGATATTATTTCCTGTTCACTGTTTATTTATATTATGTTCTAAATCTATCAAACATATCTGTTAGTTCTTCAAATACGCTTCCGCATCAAACTCAAACTTGAACTAATAGATCTGATAATCTTGTTTAAACAAAACCGGGAACCAACAGAGACCTCCGCCTCTGCATAACGGGGCTCAACCATTCTTCATCCCTTTCAATGGGGACGCCAATGGCTCGTTGTACGAAAACGGCACCAATTCAGGGACTAACCCTCCAACTGGTGTGAATTCTGATCCTAATGATCCTGTCGCTCAACGGCTGAAGATGTTGGAAGGCCAGAATGAGCGTGTCCTGTCTTTGCTCGCTAAGCTGCCGGGGGCATCCGTGCCCGTCGATGTCGAGCCTCGCTCGGGGTATCAGGCGTCTGTTTGGGTAAAAAATCACACCCTCGACCGACCTGGGGAATTCCTTCGACATGACCCATGGACTTCGATTACCCTAATGCCTACAAAAGTCATACCCCCGATTGATGAAGGTAACACCCATTATTGCCTTATCCCCCACATACAATAATTGATTATTAAAATACATCTTGCGTCAATAGTCATTCAAAACAGTATCTTACATCTAATGATCACACATCATGTGTCGCACGTCGCACATCGCTAGTCTTACGTCACTAGCCTTATGTCACTAGTCTTATGTCGCCAGTTACGTGTCGCCAGTTACGACTCGTTGGTTTTACGTTGACAGTCTCCTGTCGTCGGACTTATATCGCTCTGGTCCTACGACATCGTCATCTTGGTCTTACGACCTAGTGGTCTTACGACATTTTTATCCTAGTCTCACGACATTTTTATAAGACCATTCCTATACTAAGATAAGGTCTTACAAGACATTTACAGTCATATACATGGTCTTGTATTTCGACAACGGTCGTATGCTCCATAAGACCGACGTCCTGAACTTAAGATGGTCTTACGATTACACTAACCATTCATGGTCAACAGCCGTTTTTTTTGTTCATTAATGCATGTCAAAAGGCATTTATGGCACAACGACCAGTAACGGATGAATCATCAATGCCATTTAGAGCCCGACAGCAGTTACAAAGACAATCATCAAAGCGCATTTAATGTCGACAACGTTTACAAGAGCAACAATTAAAGCACATTCAGTACCGACCGAAGCTATATAAAGACTGCTCTATCTTCGAGTAAAGGGAGAACATACAGAGTTACTTATACGCACTTCTATATTTTTCTATTATTACAACAAGGCATTCGAACACGCAAGTATTGCACGACGACAATTCGAACCACCTGACGATGACAAATCAGACCACACGACGACAAGTTATTTCGCATGATTTACGCACGACCCACGTCGTTTGCACACGACTAAGTTTATATTTACATTTATTTGTAATCTGTTGTATACAAATCACCTGTAACATAAGGACTTTTGCCCCTGTTTGGCGACTATAGTGCACTGTCGACTCTCACAGAGTCGACCATGGTTTTTTCCCTCATTTTGGGGTTTTCCGCATCACCAAATCTCTTGTCTCTTTTACTTTTTCCTCGCGATTGTGTTATTTGGCTCGAGATACGTTTCTTTAGTTGTTAAATGTCCACATCGACCTTAAGTTGTACTTTTATGCGATTTTTGGCATTAACAGTTTGGCGCCATCCGTGGGACCCCATCTAGAGAAAATCTCAAGCCAACACATATATCGCTCTAACGATCTTGTAAAGTCTTTCAGGTACATGGCAAATTATCAAGATCCCCTGATTCAACTTCAATCGGAATTGAATGCGGCTCGAAGCCAGATTCAAGCCATGATAAAAAATGCTCCGTCAAAGTATCGCATGTATCGCATCATCCAAAGGACTCGGGGGCTCGGAACACCCTTCACAAACTGGAAAAAAAAATACCACATTCGATTTCAAAAGTCCTCGGAAAAAGGCGCTTATCGACTCCATGTTACGGTAACTGTGACGTCCCATTTAGAACAACTCTATATATATACTCTAAAGTATATTCTCCTCGTTAATTATTTTGATCTAATATATGATAGTTGATTCAACCATCAAAAGATCATTGGTCAAAACCAACGACCACCCCCGATTTTACATTACAGGCTCGCAAGATCATATGAACACAGGTCTTACGATTTACATCGTGAGAAACCAAAGTCTATACGACTTAAAAAAGCGCAAGTTGCGATTTATAGTCGTCAATAAAGGACGACTCGCATTTTTTCTTATGATCGCCAGTGATGGCAAGCGCAGGTTGCAAACTATAGTCGTCAATAAAAGACGACTCACATTTTTTCTCATGATCGCCAGTGATGGCAAACGCAGGTTGCGATTTATAGTCGTCAATAAAAGACGACCCACATTTTTTGTGATCACCCGTCACGACAAACACATGTAAAAATTCTCGGTCGCCAATAAAAGCGACTCGCATATTTTAATCTCATGATTGCCAATAAAGGCCAGTCACAAGATTAACCGTATAATCATAAGTAGGAGTCTTTCAAGATGGCGACTACGTCCTCCGACGGATGTCCCAAAGCACTCAAGAGCTTAATGCAAGTAAACTTTCTACCAAGTGGGAAGGTCCTTATCGTATCTCAGAAGTCGTGGGTAAAGGTGCCTATCGGCTCCAAACCCTCGACGGTCGAGATATCCCACGCAGCTGGAATGCAACGCATCTGAAAAGGTATTTCTTCTAAGTCCTTTTCCTTCTTTCATACGATTTTTTATTCATCACGACGATTACTGAATTAAGCATCGGAGGGTCGTTGGCTAGCCAACGACCAACCTCGGACATTGCTTTATCGCAGGGTCGCACAACATAAGTTAGTAAGTCTAACATACGACTTCAGTAAAATCGTACGGTATAAACTACCAGTTTTATTAGACAACTCGATTGAATAACTACATGAACACATGATTCAAATTCATCGTATGATCAAATCACACGATGGTGAGGTCTAACGACCCCACAAGCTAAGTTCTTTAACTTAGAAAAATTTCATGTTCTGAATGAATGCTTTGATCGCATGCGCTTATGTTTGCTTATACGATTCAAAAAGTCTTATGACTTACGGTCTAATCGTGGTATTACAATGGATGCCCAAGTCGCACGACTTCTTGTTCATTTTTGTACTTAATAAATTTTTTGACATTACATCTGTCCATGACATGTATGAGTCGAAATAATACTCAGGTTCAATAGAAAGGTAATTTTTTTTACCGATTATCGCTAAAGCAAAACTTACACAACGTAACATAGGTCTCTAGCCACTGTATCGGCTGTAAACGCCAGATCATAGGTCTCTAGCAACCGTATCAGCTGTAAACGCCTAATCATAGGTCTCTAGCGACCGTATCGGCTCGAATGCCAGATCATAGGTCTCTAACGACCGTATTGGTTCGAATGCCAGATCATAGGTCTTTAACGACCATATCGGCTCTAAACGTCAGATCATAAGTCTATAACGATAGTATCGGCTCAAACGCCAGATCATAGGTCTTTAACGACCATATCGGCTCTAAACGCCAGATCATAAGTTTATAACGATAGTATCGGCTTGGAACGCCAAATCATTGGTCAATAACGACCATATCGGCTCTAAATGCCAGATCAAAAGTCTATAACGACCGTATCGGCTCGGAACGCCAGAACATAAGCCTTTAACGACTGTATCACAAGATCCTTAAATTTTATCTTGGTTCGATCATCTTATGATCGCCGCCAAGCTTTATTTTGGACCAATCGTCTTACGATTGACTCCTGACCCATACGTCTTATTTTGATAAAGATCGTGTTACGATCACCGTCGGTTCCTTACGTTTTAAGGTTGTCTTACGACCGTCAGATGAACACCACAAGTATCTTGCGCATTAAATGTCATCATTCGATCGTCGCAACTTACTTAAACACCATCGACTGGACTCACGATTTTAGCTAACCAAGTAGATTTTCTTAGCAAAAGTGACACATCTCCGTATAAACACATTTTACTTTGGTACGAGATCTAAAATTCAAATGGCTTTGAAATTCAAATCTCGGGGGCTAACTGTTTGGGTAAAAAATCACACCCTCGACCGACCTGGGGAATTCCTTCGACATGACCCATGGACTTCGATTACCCTAATGCCTACAAAAGTCATACCCCCGATCGATGAAGGTAATAACAATTATTGCATTATCCCCCACATACGATAGTTGATTATTAAAAGACATCTTGCGTCAATAGTCATTCAAAACAGTATCTTAAATCTAATGATCGCACATCATGTGTCGCACGTCGCACATCGCTAGTCTTACGTCACTAGCCTTATGTCACTAGTCTTATGTCGCCAGTTACGTGTCGCCAGTTACGACTCGTTGGTCTTACGTTGACAGTCTCCTATCGTCGGAGTTATATCACTCTGGTCCTACGACATTGTCATCTTGGTCTTACGACCTAGTGATCTTACGACATTTTTATCCTAGTCTCACGATATTTTTATAAGACCATTCCTATACTAAGATAAGGTCTTACAAGACATTTACAGTTATATACATGGTCTTGTATTTCGACAACGGTCGTATGCTCCATAAGACCGACGTCCTGAACTTAAGATGGTCTTACGATTACACTAACCATTCATGGTCAACAGCCGTTTCTTTTGTTCATTAATGCAGGTCAACAGGCATTTATGGCATAACGACCAGTAACGGACGAATCATCAATGCCATTTAGAGCCCGACAACAGTTACAAAGACAATCATCAACGCGTTAAAGCATATTCAGTACCGACCGAAGCGGTTACAAGACCAACAATTAAAGCATATTCAGTACCGACCGAAGCTATATAAAGACTGCTCCACCTTCGAGCAAAGGGAGAACAGACAGAGCTACTTATACTCACTTCTATATTTTTCTCTCAATACAACGAGGCATTCGAACACGCAAGTATCGCACGACGACAGTTCGAACCACCTGACGATGACAGTTCAGACCACACGAAGACAAGTTATGTCGCATGATTTACGCACGACCCTCGTCGTTTTCACACGACTAAGTTTATATTTACGTTTATTTGTAATATGTTGTATACAAATCACCTGTAACACAAGGACTTTCGCCCCTGTTTGGCGACTATAGTGCACTGTCGACTCTCACAGAGTCGACCGCGGTTTTTTCCCTCGTTTTTGGGTTTTCCGCGTCACCAAATCTCTTGTCTCTTTTATTTTTTCCTCGCGATTGTGTTATTTGGCTCGAGATACGTTTCTTTAGTTGTTAAATTTCCACATCGACCTTAAGTTGTACTTTTGTGCGATTTTTGGCATTAACAGCGTCGCCCTTCCTTGACACGATAGCAACTGTCGACGTCCCGAAGAAGTATAACATCCCCGCTTTCATGCCCAAGTATTCGGGAATAACCGATCCAATGGAGCATATTGCGCAATATAAATAGTTAATGTGGACAGTTTTGATTCGACATATGTATCAAGAAGTGTGAATGTGCAAAAGTTGTGGCGCGACTCTTACGGGTCCTACCCTCCAATGGCTGATTAACCTTAGGCCCAAATCCATCGGGTCCTTCGCTGAGTTAGTCAACCAATTTTCCTAGCAGTTCGCCAGCAGTCGCAAGATGGAAAAGCAGACCATCGACTTGTATTATGTCGTGCAGAAGGCCGCTGAATCTATCCGGAGCTATTTCAATAGATTCAACGCAAAAATGATCAGTGTCCGCAACTGCGACGTCAAGACCGCGATCGAAGCCTACAAACGCGGTCTAGACGACAGTTCGAGTCTATACACCGATCTAACAAAGTATCCTTCGAACAATTTCGAAGATGTCCGTGCGAGAACCCTAGCGTATATGAGGGTGGAAGACGATGTTGCCTTTCATCGGAAGCACTATGACGACAAGAGGTCGCTAAGTGTAAAGAAGGCAGAGTTCAGACAAAGGCGGTATCCAAATCAGAGCCTGCACGACAGATCTCGAACGTGCGATTCGAGAAAAAGAAGACCGCGACACCGACCAAATTTCCTTAGTACCCTAAGGGGCTGTTTGGTTGGATGGAATCTGATGGAATTGGTGGAATTGGAATGGTCAATTCCGTTGACCAGATTCCATTCCGACGTTTGGTTCAAGGTTTGTAATGGAATAGAATGTTTAAAATTCTTTCAATTCCATAAAATGGGTATTTTGCATTCCATCGATCAGGCTTGGGATTGTAAGGAATGGAATTGTAGAAATGGTCAATTCCAAAATTACCCTTGCACACTCTGTTAAACTGATGGGCAGCGGCGACGGCGAGTTACGAAGGTGGGCAGCGGCGACGGCGAGTTACCTGGGATGGGAAGAGCCGACGAAGGAGAGGGAGTCACGAAGGTGGGCAGCGGCGATGGCGAGTTACCTGGGATGGGAAGAGCCGACGAAGGTGGGCAGCGGCGACGGAGTCTTTGTCAGATCTGCAGTTGCCGGCGACGAGAAGAGCCGACGGGATGGACGCCGGCGACGGGAAGCGCCGACGAAGGTGGGCAGCGGCGACGGGAAGAGCCGACGAAGGTGGGCAGCGGCGATGGGCAAACCCTAGCTAAATTTCAGAGAAAATTTCATTCCAATTCTTATTTGTTCAAAAAAATTAAACTTATATTAAAAGGGTATTTTGGTCATTTACCAAAAATTCATTCCAATTCCAATACTACATTTTGTCAACCAAACAGGTGGTCAAACCTAACAACATTCCATTCCAATTCCCTCAAAGTCAAATTCCTTTGACAGATTCCATTCCATCCTAAAACATTCCACGAACCAAACGCCACCTAAGATATCCTCTTACAGATTCAAAGGAGCTACTAATGACTTGGTCGAGGCCCTGAAGACCGTCCAGGCAACCATCCGGTGGCCGAAGAAGTCCGACAAGGATGACGGTAAGAAAGATAAGTCGAAGTGGTGCAACTTCCACGTCGACCACGGTCATATGACGGACGGCTGCATAGCTCTAAAAAAGGAGCTACCATACCACGTCCCGAAGGGCAATCTCAAGAATATCATTGATGATGTTGTTACTCCAGCTAACGACGCTTGACCTCCGACTCCAGAACATGCAAAGGTCATCAATTGCATAACTGGTGGGTCCGACGTATGCGGTCTGACATATTCCGCAGCCAAACGTCATGCCAGCCAAGCACCAGACGATCGACCTACCCCTCGTTCATCAAGACCCAAAGGAGATCTGGAGTTAGAAGCCATGAAGATTTCATTCGATCAAGACGACCTCGGCGATTCATACCAAAAGCATCATGACGGGTTGATCATTCAACTCACGATTGGTAATTGTCTGACCCGACGAGTCTTGGTCGACGGAGGCAGTTCAGCGAACGTCATCTTCCTTGATACCATCAAGGCCATGGGAATCGATCGATCAGAAATTACCCGACACTCGACAACCTTGGTAGGTTTCAATGGAGACGCGACGAATACCTTTGGAGAGATCACCCTGCCTGTCTATGTCGGAGGAATCAACAAGCCTACAAAGTTCAACGTCATCGATTGCTCGTCGGCCTATAACATCATCTTAGGTCGACCGTGGATCCATGACATGAAAGCTGTTCCCTCGACGTATCATCAGACCATGAAGTTTCCTACGCCGTAGGGAGTCCAGGAGATCAAAAGTGAGCCGAAGGTCACCCGCGACTGCTACAAGACCACCCTGAAGCCGCAGAAGCAGGCCATCCAACAATTACAGGTCCAGGATGCTCCTGGGATAGCTGACGACTATCTCCTGGAGGAAGTCGTCCTGGACCAAAGCAAGCCTAACCAGATCGTCTTTATAGGTTCATCCCTCGATCTCTGCCTTAAAGACAAACTAATATCTTTTTTGCAGGAACTTTCCGATTGCTTTGCCTGGTCGTACGAAGACATGGTCGGCATAGACCCCAGCGTTATTTCTCACAATCTCAATGTCGACCCGTCATTTAAGCCTGTCAAATAAAAGCGATGAAAATTTGATCCTGAACGGAATAAGGTAATTAATGACGAGGTCGACAACCTCCTCAAGACAGGAAAAATTCGAGAAGTGAAGTACCCCGACTGGCTTGCAAATGTCGTGGTCGTACAGAAGAAAAATGGCAAATGAAGGCTATGTATCGATTTTACAGATCTCAACAAAGCTTGTCCAAAAGATCCTTTTCCATTGCCACATATCGATGCCATGGTCGACGCGGCAGCATGACATGAACTATTGACGTTCATGGATGCTTATTCGGGATACAATCAGATCCTGATGCGCGTCGAGGACCAGGAAAAAACTGCATTCATGACAGATCGAGGTATTTATTGTTATAAGGTTATGCCCTTTGGACTAAAAAATGCAGGTTCCACCTACCAGCGTCTGGTGAATAAAATGTTCAAAGATCACCTTGGCGGCACGATGGAGGTGTATATTGACGACATGCTCGTCAAGTCGAAGCAAGCAGTCGACCACATCGAGCATTTGAGGCAGTCGTTCGACATCCTTCGAAAATATAGCATGAAGCTCAACCCGACGAAGTGTTCCTTTGGTGTTAGTGCCGGGAAATTCCTGGGCTATATGGTCACTTGTCGGGGGATCGAGGCTAATCCCGACCAGATCAAAGCCATTATCGAGAACAAATCTCCGAGGAATTTTAAAGAGGTCCAAAGGCTCACTGGTCGGGTGGCAGCTCTGAACAGGTTTATCTCTCGATCCTCGGATAGGTGTCATCTATTCTATAACGTCCTCAGGAAAAATAAAGGCTTCAACTGGACAGACGATCATGAGCAAGCCCTGCAGAAATTAAAGGAGTATATGACGTCACCACCTTTTCTATCAAAGCCTCGCGATCACGAGGTCTTACAGCTATATTTGGCTGTCAGTCCTAATGCAGTAAGCGCCGTCCTGACGCGAGAAGATGAAAAGCAGCAAATGCTGATATACTATGTAAGTAAATCCCTTTTGGACGCCGAAATCAGATATTCCTCTATGTAAAAATTACTTTTGTCGCTAGTTACAGCTACCAAGAAATTGCGGCACTATTTTGAATCGCAGCCTATTACTGTCGTGACTAACTTTCCTCTTAAGTCTGTCTTGAGGAAACCTGTGTTGATAGGTCGTTTGGAAAAATGGAGCATATATCTCAGTAGTTACGACATCGATTTCAAGCCCAGGACATCAATTAAATCGCAAGCATTGGCAGATTTTATCGCCGACTTTAGTCCCGAGCTGGAAAAAGAACCAGAGATCGAAGTACTCACTGTGGCGACCCACGACGACGTGCCTTGGACCTTGCATGTCGATGGGTCATCCAACGTTAGGGGTTCCGGACTAGGCGTCGTCTTAAAGTCGCCACAGGGGGCAAGATGGTGTATTCCGTACGATGCGACTTTAAAACCACCAACAATGAAGCCTAGTATGAAGCCGTGATCATGGGAATGAATATGGCCCACGACTCGGGGGGCAACTGCGCTGCATGTCAAAAGCGATTCTCTCATGGTCGTGAACCAGATGAATGGAGAATTCGCGGCCAAAGATTCAAAGATGACAGCGTACCTAAAGGTAGCAAAAGAAATATCAGAAATGTTTAAATCATTTTCTATTGAACAGATTCCAAGGGACCAGAATACTCAAGCCGACGCTTTAGCAAACCTCGGGTCTGCACTTGTCGAACCAATATTCGACAACATTCCTATGATCCACCTGGCGAAGTCGTCCATCAAAAATGACGATGTCGTCCAGATCGAAGACCTGGAAGACGATTGGTCCTGCATCATCAGAAATTTCCTCATGCACGACCAACTACCAGAAGACAAGATAGAAGCTCGGAAGATCAGGTTCAAGGCATCCAGGTATGTCGTGATCGGAGATAGGCTCTATCGACGATCATCGACAGGCTAAAACCTGAGATGTGTCACCAGCAAAAGTTAAGTTCAAAGAATCCTTCAATAAATGCACTCAGGAGGTTGCAGTTTGGCCAATCGTATCTCTCGACAAGGCTACTTTTGGCCAATACTGCGACAAGACGCCGTCAGGTATGTATAGAACTGTGATCCTTGTCAACGACATTCAGGTACGTCCCATAAACCTTCTGAACCTTTACATTCGACACTGATCCCATGGCCTTTCATGAGATGGGGGATGGACATTTTCGGCAAGTTACCGCCTGCCCCCGGGCAAAAGGTATTTCTTCTCGTACTTACAGATTATTTTTCTAAGTGGGTAGAAGCAGCTGCCTTTTCCCAAGTTCGGGACAAGGAAGTCGTCTCTTTTATCCAAACTAACATCATATGCATGTTTGGGATCCCATCCGAAATTGTCTGCGACAATGGATCCCAGTTCATAAGTAACAAAACTCGACAGTTCTGTGAAGAACGCAATATCAAGCTAACGACCTCGACACCCAGGTATCCCCAGGAAAATGGACTTGTTGAGTCGAGTAATAAAACCATTATTGCTTCGATCAAGAAAAGGTTAAAAGCTGCAAAGGGAAAGTAGGTCGAAGAACTCCCTTCAGTCTCGTGGGCAAATCACACGACGCCACGCACGTCCACAGGACAAACCCCTTTCTCTTTGGTCTATGGTTGTGAAGCAGTTTTGCCGGTCGAGGTCCGACTCCCAATCTCGAGGCATACTTCGGTCGACCACAACTTGGTTGATTTAAGTTATGACCTCGACGCCCTTGAAGAGCTTAGAGAATCAGCACTGATCAGAATGGCGTCGCAGAGGCAAGCGGTCGAGCGACATTTCAACAAGAACGTCAAAGCTAAAGTCTTCCAAGAAGGCGACTACTTCCTCCGACGAGTGTTCTAGAGCACTCAAGAGCTCAATGCAGGTAAACTTTCCACCAAGTGGGAAGGTCCTTATCGCATCTCATAAGTCGTGGGCAAGGGTGCTTATAAACTCCAAACCCTCGACAATCGAGATATCCCACGTAGCTGGAATGCAACACATCTAAAAATGTATTCTTCTAAACCCTTTTTCCTCATACGATTTTTTATTAATCACGACGATTACTGACTTAAGCATCGGAGGGTCGTGGGTTAGCCAACGACCAACCTCTGACCTTGTTTTATCGCAGGATCGCACGACATAAGCAGTCAGGTCCACTAGACGACTTTATTGCACGATCGTAGGAATGCACGACCCATATCTGTCGCACGACCTAAGAGTCTCTAACTTAGAAAAACTTTCATATTTTGGGTGAATACTTTAATCGCACGTACCTATGTTTTATCGCAGGATCGCACGTATCTATGTTTGTATTACAGTGAATGCCTATGTCGCACGTCTTTAAGTTCGTTTTTTATACGATGTACGTGTACTTAGTGATACAGAATGAATAAGACAAAGTAATGCATAAATTCAAAAGAAAAATTATTTTCATTTCGTGTCCAAATGACGATTACATCAAATGACTCGACCACCAACGGTCGATCAATAAAAGACAAAGAACAAAGATTTTCCTAAGGTTGGGGAGGATCACCGGCCGTGTCCTTACCAGAAGCCTCGCCCTTGGAGCCTTCGTCCATTTCCTCCTCCTTGACCTCCTTCTCATCGTCCGAGTCGAGGTCTCTTTCAGACCCGACGTTCGACAAGTAGAACGCCAGCTCGTCCGACGTTGAGACGAAGAGATTCTTCCCCGACAAATGCTGCCGCATGATCGCCGCTCGAGCGGTCAGTTGAGCCAAGGCGAAGACGGACTTCAGCTCATCCCTCAGCTCCATCACCTCTCCCTCCAACTCAGACACCTTGGACTTAGAATCCTTGGCTTCTTTTTCATTCACAACCAATGACTCTTTTGTCCTGTCTAGTTTGGCCCTCGAGTCGACGATCAGGGCCAGGGACTGCTTCAGACGATGGTTCGCCTCGTCCCTCTCATGTTCGACGACCTTCAGTTCACTCTGAACGTCGTCAAGCCGTATACACATGGCCTCGACACGTGCTAGAGCGGCTTTTTTTCTTTCGAGAGCCGTAGGCACCAAACCCCTTGTCTTCTCCATTTCGGAGTACAGAGCAAGGGAGGACTGGAGCGCCTGAAAATTACACAAAAGACACAGGTTAGTAAACGCCCGACAAAGCTACAAACACAAAAAGACAAGTTTTGAAAGAAAAACCTACCATAAACGCAAGTCCTGCAACATGGGATCCCGTCTCCTCGATCGGGACTCCCTGAAAACGCTCCTTGAAAGAAGGGAGCTGATACTTCCCTAGATGGGGAAAAAACTTCGTCCTGTCTAGGACGTTAACATCCATGAAGTCCGACGACAACGTAAAGTTAACCGTCGTGACTTCTTCCTCTCCTGTCGCGTGGCCATTGCCCTTGTCGGCTGACGAAGGGGTCGACGTGGCAGATGGAGGCATCCTCGTTTTCGCCGGAGGCGCCGAGATGACATGCATCGCGTCGATCGCATCGTAAGACGTCCTCGTCTTCCCCGGGGATGCGACCGACACCTTCGCCTTCTTAGGGGTGACGACTCTCGATCAGCCGCCCGCCTTTGAAGACGTTCCTTCAGGACCGTCATCTTGGTCCTCTTCAGCACCCCCGACCCGGTAGTCGAGGCCCCCTTCCTCTTCTCTCTGCCCCTACGGGCCAGTTCAGCTTAAGCTGCCCTCTTGGAAGCCGCAAACGACATCTTCGCCTGAGATTCTTCTGAAAAAGGAGAGGAAAAAAGCGTTATACGATTGAAATATGGGAAAGACTACGTCGAGCAGAAAGGTCGAAGGTACGCTTACCGTTCATCTCTTCTTCTTCTTCTCTCGACTCTTCTTTCACTTCCTCCTCTACTTCCTCTTCCTCCTCTTCTTCTTGTCTCTCCTCTCGATTCTCCCCCAAGTACACCACGTCGTCGTCCTCGTCCACCAGATGTCGTGTAACGAACGATCGATCGTCGGTACTGAACCTCAAGAACTCGTCAGTCTTGGCTTGGGAATTGGCGTAGGGCTTCACGTCCTCGAACTTTATGTCTGTCAAACAGATAGAAAATAGAAGGTAAGTAAAAACACAAGTCGAATACAATATAAGGCATACGACAAAACTAAAGAATCTCATCCGCCATATTCCACCCGACCCTAATCCAGTCACTCTCAGGGTCGAGCGTCGACACACGCACGAATGCGTACCTGGCCTTCCACTTACGGTCGTTGACCGTAGTTTTCAGGACCAAGGTACGATCGCCCTTGAACCTCGAGAAAAGACTGTAGCGACGATACCCATCCATCTTAACCTGATAGGCCGTAAGAAGGTCGTAGACATTCATGGGCGATGCCCAATCCTTTGCAAGTCGTTCGACGACTTGTATAACTCGCCAGAATTGGGGCATCAACTGCCCCGACGGAAGATCGAACTCTTACATAAACGCCTTGGCTAAAGGCGAATATGGCCATTTAAAACCTATTTCGTGATATTCGTATATCACGAAATATCCATCCTGGCACATTTCTGGTCGAACCTGACCAGCCCTGCTCAGTGTAATCCCCGTAGGGATTTGTGCTAGTTGCCTAAGGGAGTCGAGATCTTCTTGATCTCGAATAGAACTCGCAGGCTCGGTTGACATTGCTAATCCTGTGAGCCAATTTTTCAGGTCTGAAAAAGCAAAAAGATCCCAGTTCTTCCTAGGCTTTCTAGCAATGGGCTTGCGACGCATAAAAGGGATGAGAAATCGTACCTTAAATAGCGCTCTAATCCTCGAAAACTCTAAATCTATTTAAGATTTTTGCAGGTTTAGGAAGGGACTCGTGGAAAGAAAACAAAGATCGGAGAAACAAATCTCGCTCTAAAAGGTTTTTGAAGTCGTAAAACTGAAAAAATCCCTCAAGGGTCACTATTTATGTAAATGATCGTGTCAGATCGAATCGTTCGATGATCGACACATGTCCTCGCCTTTTCGTATGCACACACGGATCGTCGACACCTGGCTTTAAGCAGCTGTCAAGCATAGAACGTGTGTCAGCATGACGTCACGATCTTACCGCCTTTTAAACTTCCACGCCTTAATTTGGTTTCAGAGCAACCAAACCGACTTCCGACACGTGTCACACCCCTAGACATTCCTTTTAAAAAGATTCCCCTCTGACAAAAAATTTAAAAATACGAAATTTGAATTTGCCACTTTATTTTTAAATTTTGGGGGTAAACTGTTTGGGTAAAAATCCACAAGTCACGACCACGACAGAAAAAGGTAAGACACATATCACACGACATGTCTTGGATTAAGATAAGGTCCTAAAAATACATTGAAAACCTCCGTCGCCCCTCCTAAAGTTTAGGTTGAGAGCTCTTCACGACACTCGACCACATTGTCACCCGATTCGCAGGACCGTCGCAAGATACCTTACGACCTCAACCAACTAACATACGACATAACTGTTATGATTTCTCTGTTTAATGCATGATCAACGCCATTAATGACCAACGACTATAACTGACGAAGATCATTATGAGCATTAACCATGGGATCCGTTACGACCGTTACTCAAGCTTTTATGGGGTCATTTAAAGCTACGAAAGCTATATAAACAAAGGCTCAAACCACATTTGCGCACATCTGAACTCCCGAAACATCTACAGCATACTGAAAGCTCTTAAACGAAGAAGCATTCTCTCTCGAACAGATGACGCACGACGCATTATTTTACACACGACTCACGCTTTTTATACCTTAATTTTTTCATTTTACAACTGTAATCATTTGTATTATCATCGCTAGTACACTCGACATTTGAAACACAAGGACGTCGCCCCTGTTTGGCGACCATAGTACAACGACGACCACCACAGTCGTCCGCGAGTTTTTTCCTCGTTGAGGTTTTTCCCGCGTCACCAAAATCCTTTCGTCTCCTTTTTACTTTTTGTCTTTGTCGCATTGTTTTGTCGAACGATTTCCATTATTTAGTTGTTAAGCTCCACAATCAACCTTAAATTATCATTCTGGACGATTTTTGGCATTAACATTGACCAACTCACATCAACTCTTCAGAATGTGCAACATACTCTGGCTACACTTTCTGAACGAGTTGCCAGCCTCAAAACCACATGCAAAGGTCAGAATCAGGGTGTAAAACGAAAGCATGATGATCCGGAAGATCCAGATCACAATGAGGGGGAGAAAAGAATGAGAACCACCGAGCCAGAAACAACACCAACTACCGAGCCAGAATCAGTTATGATCGAAACAACGGAAATGGGTACATGCACTTCTGCGGGGCAAATGCAATCGAGAAATAAAGCTACGATAATTGAAGCACAAAAAGCATGCCTAGAAGCAAGCAATAAAGCTACGATAATCGAAGTAGAAAGAGTATGCCCATAAGCAAAATCTGCACCTGCTGAAGATCAAACTGAATACTATCACCTTGATCTAGTTCCTGTCATTCCAAGGGTTGAAAAGCCTGAGGAATGTGACATGTGGTTATCTGATGAAGCTCATGATTGGGAGTTGATAGATACAGAATCAGAGACAAATCCTACGGTCGAACGAGCATGGACTGAACAATCCTTAGTTTCCATACAGTTCAAAGTCAACAACCTGTGTACCTTTGACGATGACGAATTCCAACAACATGTAGACTACGACAGCTTGCTCGAACAGACTTTGAGAGACGACCGACATCAGAAATACCCGCAAATCCTATCCCATTATGAACTTACAACGAAGAGAAATCCAACCGAGCACAATCTGAACCTCCGATGGTTGAAACCTCCAATGCTCAACCAGATCCACCTTTGAAATGGGAAAGGGTCATGATCTTCACCCAGTTTTTGGAAGAACACAAAATAAGATATACGCCCACTGGATTTGTCCGTATAAACAAATTGCCTTATACGGTATAGAATCGATGAAAGATATACTGAAGCAGATTGAGTACATCAACATGCGAAAGTCCAAACCCAAAGCAATCAGCTCAGTGCGAACAAAGTAGAGGATCAAACATGTCAAAGAGATCCAATCCAACAGGCTACTCATGGTATGATATCCGACCTTCAAAGTACTTAAAGACGAAGGTAAAGACTGGGAGTTCACCGAAGCAGACTTTCAAAATCTTGAATTTCCAGACCTCTTGTTTTTACTCAGAGATATGAAGACTAGAACCATAAGCCCTAAGGAAGTCCTCGAAGCACTAGACGCCGTCAAGCGTTACATGAAAAGTGCAATAACGCTTTCATACATCAAAGACTTTCAGATAGGGTTAGTGAGCAACCAACCAAAGATCAACCTGTTAAATCTAGATCGGTGTCTTCCTAACATCGAAAATGTACCGGGCGACACATTGTTTGAACATCCAGAATTCGACATGACTTATCTGAACGGTAATGGTGAAATGAAATTCATGAGATTCAGCCAGATCACCAGATACGATGATGGTACATTGATGTTGCTTCAAAACAAACATCGAGTTCAAATTGTTCGAGATGATAATGAACGAAGCCGTTAGGGACGAAGTACAGAAGAATGGTCAACGAAGCGTTGGAGCTCTTAGCCAAAAGGATCCAGTACAGACGAGATCTCAAAGGTTTTGAAGTTTCACTTGCAATCAGAAGACAATACGTTCAAGGCTGGCATCTTCGACAACTTTAAGCCAAAGGGGGAGATTGTTAGGGTTGATTTTAGATTGTCTTAAAGTTGAGGGGATTGAAATGCGAATACCCTAAAGGGTATATAATGTTTTGTTAATCAGTGTTTTATGGTTAATCATTCTATTGCTTTTACACGCCTAATTGTATCCTCTAGTTTAATCCAATTCAATCAAAGATAGCCGATTTCAATTCAATTCTCTTTGCCTACTTGATTGTTAATTGTTTATGCACTTATCTAAGATCCACACCTTTCAGATTTAATATCAAGCTTTTGGCTCATTGAATTGATTACATTATTGTCCTATTGATTTCTTCTCTGTTTACTATTTCTACCAAGCTATTACAAATCATTTTAAAATGCTTCCATATATATATATATATATACCTGTTTGGATTTGTTTTTAGCTTAATAGAGATAATATGGGATCAACATGAGAAAATAGTTTGGGGAAGGGATCAGGAGTTGGGGTGCTGCTAGTCTTGCAACCGAATCACTTTGCTCAGATGATGATGATTCAATGTCATTTCATCCATTGGATGATCCCGCCAAAGTTATTTCAGCCTCAAGTACAGATGATGAGGCAGATAATGCAGCTGGTGGTGCTGATACAGATGATGATTTTGATGGTGATTCTTAACCTGATCATGATCCTGAACTCTCAAAGATTCCTAAGCATGTTGGCCTGAGACCGGATGCTACTGCGGAAAGTTCCGACTCATTTTGGAACATTGAGAACACCGGTTTTCAAGGAGATATAAGGATGGATGATGGAGTTCAAGTTGAAATAGAAATACATGTGATCCGAGAGATGGGAAAAAAGAAACATGTAAGAGTGACATAGGGCCTGAAAGAAACATGATTATTGACCCTCCCCACACCGAGTCTAGCCGGGTAGCCACATCTACTACCGACGCGCATCCGTTGTCGACCGGTATTGAAAAAGACGTAGTGGACGCAGCTACGAAATCTACAACCCCACTCAGCCACTCACTAACTTCTCAACAAGTTAGTGTTTCAACTTATCACGTGGATCAAGCACAAACTCTATCGGCAACACATTCAGTGTTTGTTGATATTGAAACAGATAGGCAGTTGCCCCCGCCATCGACTTTATTTGTACGCACATTGAGTCTAGAGAACATTCGTTTCGTAGGACACGACCACTGGTTACTTTTCCGATTGTAACATCATCAGTTAGTAATCTTCGTGATCCAACCGGAACGCCTAGAATGTTGACAACATTCATTGGTACAACGCGAGGACTAGATGGAAGTTATGTCAGTGCTAACATCACACCAACACTAACACACATGCCACATAGTTGACTTAACCACTGTGACAACCGGTATCCTAAGTGAATCGGATTTTCCCATTAGACCATTAATGAGGCCTCCGCCATAATTTGTGAAAGTGGACTAATTAAAGAAGAGCTTGGATGCAGTAAATGTTTCGTACAAAAAGCAAGCAATATATATCAACAAGGCGTTGGAGAAACTGTCGGCTAATGTACAAAAGGCAATCAAAGGTAAATCAGTCATGATGAACCTGAAGCTGAACCTCAACCACCATCACCTAAACAGAACCAGCCAAACCAACCTGAACCAGAAAGAACCTTACCTACCCTTGAACTTAAGTCGCAACTTCTTGCCTGATTACTTGCGGAAGGTCATAACCTTGATCAGAAAGAAGTGGAGTTAGTCGGTCTCCTAATGAAACAAACAGAGATGCAGACTCAATCAGTTACAAGAGAAAATTTTCAATGTATCCAGTCTTCCATACAACAATTGACGGAGGCAATGACTAACAGATTCAAGGTATTATTTGAAAGAGTGCCAACTCTGAAAGAAAACTGCAAAACACAGGCTAAGGGTTCCAAAAGAAGGCATGATGATCAGGATGATCCAGATCACCATGAAGGGGAGAATAGTAAGAGACAAAGAGTCGCTGAAGCGAGTGGGTCAGGTACTCAGATTGAAAATATGGAAACTAAACAAGGTTTGGGAGGTCAGGGTGATGATACTGCTGTGGAGGTCCTTGATGATATCATATTGATGGTTGAAAAGCCTGATGGTACTGATAAAAGGACGGATAATGAGAGGTTAGCTAAAAGTATGCTTCAAGATATAGTATACATTGATTCTAAAGATGAACCAAATAGAATTAATACCAGAATCAAAGAAGATATTAATGAGGTATTTGCAGCTGAGTCTGAACCAATTAAAGATGATGATGAGGTTGATGACACTTTGCTACAACAAGATGATCCTTGGATTGTCATACCAGAAATTTCAGATATTCTAGAGGGTATCCCAGATCCAGTATCCGAGGCAGAGGTTAGACATTTCCAACAAATCATCAATCCTAAAGGTCAATTAAGCAAAGTAAAAAAGTGGCAAAGAGTAATGATTCTGACACCGTTCCAAGAGGACAGTAAAAGTAGCTTATTTGTTAAACATGTTCAGTAAATCAATTAGGTGCAGTTGTACTCTATAGAGAGGATGACACAGTTTGAGCAAAAAGAGTGCATCTACATGACAAAGAATAAATTCCAGAATATTGATTGCGTGAGTATGGATAAGAAAATTATAAAGATCATCAAGATATGATCCAAGAGACTTATGAATGTGTGGTATCCTGAATTCACTGTGTACAGAACTGACGATAAGCCATCGTTCTTTACTGAAGCTGACTTAAAGAACATAACCACGGATGATTTTCACTCCATAAATGACATTCTTGCCAGAGCACCCGAGAAAAATATATAATGGTTTAAAGATGTTGATCCAAACCCTCAGTGATTTGATAATGACCCTCTCTTATACTTAGTGAAAATTGTAAGTAAACAATATGTATCGCTGATAAGTACTAAGATCTTACAGTACCGCTGATAGGAACTCTCGCTCTTTGAATTAAACATTCAGCGAAACTGTTCACCATTAATACTGAGTCTGTTCAGTCATTATGATGATCGCTGATAAGTTAGCTGTATACTTACGATCCCTGAAGACAAGTTTCACGTCAACAAAGGTTTTACGCTGAAGTCGAAGATCAAGCTCAAGAACCAGCGACAAGTCTCCTAATGAACTGATGCGGATCAGCGAAGACTCAGATTTGTCCACTCAACGTGAAGTATCAAGTACAAGACTTCAGCTATCGCTGAACTCTATCATTCGCTGATATGAAATGATAGATCGCTGAATCAACGAAAGCTGATCATGAAGTCCTCCGTACAAAGTACTTTTGTCTTAACCTCCCTTGCACGACTCCGTACGAAATGTCAGAAAAGAACCTCCGACTGTCTGAAATCGTACAACCACTCTTATACTACACTGTTCATCCATGCGGCTACTAAGGTTGTCAACCAAGGTCAATGACATGCAACCAACCAACTGATGACACCTGTAAAGTGTATACTGACTTGCATTAAATGCATGCAGTATATAAAGAGATGAACCCACTTCATTTGAAGTAACTTGCTAACTCTGGACAAGTTCAATCTCTTATCTCAAGATAGGTTATTATTAGTAATTTCCTTATCTCTCTTAGTGCAAGAAACCTTAGTGTTCCAACTTGTTTAGATTTAGGTTTATCCTTAATCTTGTTTCCGCAACAAGCTGTAAATTGTTAATGATTTATCAATAAACAATTTAGAAAAGTAAAATCTGTGTGTTTGTATTCAACCCCCCCCCCCCCCCCCTTCTACAAACTTGTATAGGCCTTCGGGACCAACAAGTGGTATCAGAGCGGATTTGTTTAATCTCATAAACAAGATATAATCTAAGATATTTCTCTTCCTTGCTATTATCTGAAAATGGCCACCAACACAAACACAAATTATATAGACAATGGTTCTTTTGCTAAACCTCCCAGATTTTCCAAAGATAACTTCAACTTATGGAAAAATAGGATAACACTCTTCTTAGAAGGTGTAGACCCTACTATGCCTTACTATCTCGAGAATGGTCCATTCATCCCTGTAAGAATTGATGCTGCAGTTCCAGGCGCTGAGAATAGACCTGCTATTCCAGAAAGGCTGGTACCTAAGGAAATCCTTCAATGGACTGACGAAGATAAGAAGAAAGTGGCTATAGATACAAAAGCCAGATCCATACTATCCATGGCTCTTCCTGACGAAGTCTACCATTCCGTCATGAATCTAAAAACATCAAAAGCCATGTGGGACACAATATGTGTTTAGTATGAAGGAACGTCTGAAGTCCAGGACTCAAAAAAGATCAACCTGGTAAGACAATACGAAAGCTTCATTTCTGGTAAGAATGAAACTCTCTCTGAAGTTCACCAACGTTTTAATTGTTTAATTATAGATCTGAAAACTGTTGGTAAGGAATATTCTAACTTTGAAGTGCTGACAAAGTTTCTAGAATGTTTACCTGAAAGCTGGGACAATTATTCTAAGTGTCTCAAGCTGTCAAAGGATCTAAAATCAATGACCCTTGCTACCTTATATGGCACGTTGCTGAATCATGAGCAATCAAGCCATCTTAAGAAGAATCTTGTAAAAGATTCCAAAAGCACCCCTGTTGCTTTAATCTCAGAGGAACTTTCTACTCAGCGACCCTCGGTCACTATCTCTGAGTTAGAGAGTAACTCTGAAAGGTCATCAGATTCTGATTATTCAGATAGTGATGAATCTTTGGCTCTCCTAACTAAGAAGTTCAGGAGATTTGCCAAAAAGAAATTGTTTAAAAAGAACAAACCTCTTTCCATAACTGACAAGCCTAGATCATCAGCTTTTGTTGACAAGGCTACTGCTACTTGTTTTAACTGCGAAAAGACAGGACATTTCGCTAACGAGTGCAGGTCAAAGAAAGTTTCTAGACCCTCAGCTTTTACAAAGAAACCCTTTGCTCCAAGAAATAAAGATGACAAATATTCAAAGCTGAAAGAAAAATATGCAAAGCTGAAAAGCTTTAAGAAGAAGAATAAAGGCCTGATGGCTGACTATGATTGGGCTGCTTCTGATGAAGAAGCATCATCATCTGACTCTGAAGATGATGAAGCAAATCTATGTCTTATGGCCAAGACTGAAGAAGAGGAAGAAAGTTCAGACATTCCCTCCACTTCAACATCTGCTATTCAGGTATCACCTTCTTTCTTTACCAATATTGCAAATATTGATGAAGCTGATAGTCTCCGTAAGATCGATCTCTTGACTAGAAGTTTATACGAAGCCATGAACGGCAAAACTGTGGTTGAAAACCAAAATCTTGATCTCGCTGAAAAGCTTAAAAACTGTCACCTTCAAATAGAAAAGCCTTCTAAAATTGAAGAAGATTTTAAAGATCAAGTATATTTAAATCAGCTAGTCAAAATCGAACGAGCAGAAGCTATCGCTGCATTAAAGGCTGAAAAGATACTGTTGAAGGATGGTGTAATTCTTCAACAAAGATCACTGAGATAATAAAGTCTCAGATTCCCCTGAGTGATAAACGTGGTTTGGGTTACAATTATGAAACTCCAAAAACAACCACTGAGCGTTCAATGCTTAAATTTGGAACGTTCGTATCCTCAGTCGCTGATACTTCATCTTCTCGGTGCTCCTCATCCGTTACACCAATCCCTGAGGAAACTCCTACCTCCTCAAAAGGCAAGGAGAAAATGGTTTATTCAAAACCTACCTCTGTCTTTAAAGACATAGGTAAAGGAATTGTTATTTACCAGAATCCTCAGAAGGGTACCTTAGTACCAAAACTGAATGCTTCTAAAGCTTCAGTGGCTCATCCCTCTGGATCAAGGAAGCAGATATCTGGATTTATTCAGCGATCTACTCTTATACTCAGATTGGATGTCCTTGGTAAGAAATCTGAAGAACTGAATGTTCGTCCCATTTCTAAAGCCAATAGTTTACTTGGTGATGGCACTTCTAATTTGAAATTAAAAGCTCAGCATTCAAATGGTCCTAGAACTACTTTTAGATATAGGAAATGTTATCACTGTGGACTTACCGATCATATTGCTAGTAAGTGCCCCACAGCCACCAAAGCTGAAAAGATAGCTAAGATGAAGATTGCCCCCAAGGCAAAGAAGACCAACCCTGGTGCAAATCAGGTCAAGGTGAATTCTACCACTGAGGTTAAGAAATTAACCAAAGTGAAGAAAGACAAAGCTGAATCTTCAAATGCTGCGAAGACTGCTGAACCTTCCATTCCAACTACTTCCACTGACAAACGTGTATACATGGTTAAGTGGGTACCCAAGAAAAACTAATCTTCCTTTGTATTGCAGGTTAAGAAGGGTATCTGGTATCTTGATAGCGGATGCTCTAGACACATGACTGGAAAGAAAAGCCTGCTCGCTGAATACAAAGAAGAGAAGGGTCCCTCGGTGACTTTCGGTGGAAATGGAAAAGGACATACCCGAGGGTATGGTGTACTTTGAAATGGTACAACCTCCTTCAGAAGAGTCGCATATGTTGAAGGGCTGAAGCATAATCTTCTAAGGAATCCTGCTTTGTCTCAGACAAAAAGGAGAAGATAGCTCTCAGCGGTTATCGTTTGGAAAATGTTTATGTAATAAACATGGACTCTACAACCACTGAGAACTCCTGTTTCTTCTCAAAGGCCTCATCTGATGTCAACTGGCTATGGCATAAGAGGCTATCTCATCTAAATTTCAAGACACTGAACACTCTTTCTTCAAAAGAGTTAGTCACTGGTCTACCTCAGCATTCATACGCCAAAGAGTCGTTATGTTCAGCGTGTGAAAAAGGGAAGGAGACCAAAGCAAGCTTTAAATCAAAGCAAGTTTCTTCAGTGTCATCTCCTCTACAACTACTCCATATGGATTTGTTTGGCCCTGTTAACAAACAATCCATCGCTGGAAAGAAATATACGCTGGTCATAGTTGATGAATTCTCTCACTTCACTTGGGTAATGTTTCTCCGTTCTAAGAGTGACACCCCTGAAGAACTCATCAATTTTGTTCGGAAGATGGAAACCCTAAACAATCTGACCGTTCGCTCAATAAGGAGTGATCATGGGACTGAATTCAAAAACAGTTCTCTTGATTCCTTCCTTGAGAGTAAGGGTATTTCTCACAACTTTTCTTCAGTGAGAACACTGCAACAAAATGGAGTCGCTGAAAGAAGAAATAGAACAATTATTGAAGCTGCACGTTCAATGCTCAGCGATTCTCACCTGCCTACTCAGTTTTGGGCAGAAGCTGTCAACACTGCTTGTTTTACGCAAAACAGGTCGCTGATAGTTAAAAGATTCAAAAAGACAGCCTATGAACTCTTTCATGGGAGAAAGCCTTCAATCAGCTTTCTTCACATCTTTGGATGTCAGTGTTTTATACTGAACAACAGAGATGCTCTTGGAAAGTTTGATCCTAAGGCTGATGATGGAATCTTTCTTGGATACTCCTCAGTTTCCAAAGCCTTCAGAGTCTTCAATCGTAGAAGACAAACTGTAGAAGAAACTATTCACATCACGTTTGACGAATCCCGTTCAGCGAACTCTAAACCGTCCGCTGATACTGAAGAACTGAATCAATGGATGTTTTCTCATCTTGGTGATTCAGAAGATATTCCCACTAATGCTCATCCAGTAGAAGATGATAGTCCTATCATTCCAAATATGCAGAACAGTGAAGCTGAAACTTCTTGGGTCTCAGCCGTTCCTATAAACACTATACCTAACGCTGAACCAAATGTCTCAGACATTCCATCTACTTCTCAGCAATCAGTGAATATAATGACAACTGCATCCATTCCTCTCTTGGCTGATACTCCTGACGTCGCTGAAGCTTCATCTTCAGCTCCTCCAGTTCAACTTGAGTCAGCGTCTCACGCTCCGGGTCAGCGATGGACTATAAATCATCCAATTGATCAAATTCTTGGTGATCCAAACACTGGGATTCAGACTCGACGAAGTGCAGGTAATATTTGTTTATTTGTAAATTTTATTTCACTAACTGAACCAAAGAAAGTAGATGATGCCCTCAAAGATCCAAACTGGGTCAGCGCCATGCAAGAAGAGCTGACTGAATTCGAAAGAAACAATGTTTGGAAACTTGTTCAGAGACCAACTGATAAAACAGTAATAGGCACTAAATGGGTCTATCGAAATAAGTTGGACGAACATGGTACTGTAACCCGCAACAAAGCTCGACTTGTTGCTCAGGGATACAAACAAGAGGAAGGTATAGATTATGACGAAACATTTGCTCATGTAGCAAGACTTGAATCTATTCGTCTATTCTTAGCATATGCTGTACACAAAAACTTCAAAGTACATCAGATGGATGTTAAGTCAGCGTTTCTGAATGGAAAGCTGAATGAAGAAGTGTATGTGGAACAACCTCCAGGATTCTCAGATTCTAAGCGTCCAGGTTATGTTTATAAACTGGATAAGGCACTTTATGGCTTGAAGCAAGCTCCACGTGCATGGTATGACACTCTTTCCACTTATCTCCGTATTGAAAAATTTGAGCGAGGTAAGATTGACAAAACTCTATTTTTTAGAAAAGTGAAAGGTCATATCATTCTAGTTCAAATATATGTTGATGACATTATATTTGGTTCTACTAACCCTGAGCTTTGTACTCGTTTCGCTGATAGAATGAAAGATGAGTATAAAATGAGCATGATGGGTGAACTAACATATTTCCTTGGTCTTCAGATTAAGCAAACTGAGAAAGGAACTTTCATAAATCAGGGAAAATATGTTAAAGATATGCTGAAGAAATTCGACTTAACTGAAAGTTCAGCTATGAAAACCCCTATGGCACCACCGCTGACACTTGATAAGGACACTAAGGGTGCTCTTGTCAATGTCACGCTGTACCGTGGGATGATCGGCACTCTATTGTATCTAACAGCTAGCCGACCCGATATTATGTTTGCAACATGCTTGTGTGCACGATATCAAGCTGAACCTAAGATATCTCATATGAAAGCTGTAAAGCGAATCTTTCGATATCTTAAGGGTACATCGAATCTAGGTCTTTGGTATCCCAAAGATTCAGGATTCGATCTAACCGCCTATTCATATAGTGATTTTGTAGGTTGCAAAATGGATAGGAAAAGCACCACAGGAGGATGTCAGCTCCTGGGTGGAAAGCTGGTAAGTTGGACAAGTAAAAAGCAAAATTCAGTGTCCACTTCCACAGCTGAAGCTGAATATGTAGCTGTTGGAAGCTGTTGTTCTCAAGTCTTGTGGATGAGAAATCAGCTACTAGACTATGATCTTCAGCTCTCCAAAATTCCAATCTATTGCGACAGCACTAATGCCATCGCTATAGCAAACAATCCAGTACTACATTCAAAGACCATACATATAGAAATCAGATATCATTTTATCAGAGATCATGTGATGAATGGTGATATAGAACTTCATTTTATCCCAACTGATTATCAGTTAGCTGACTTATTTAACAAACCTCTTGATGAGACAAGATTCAACTTTCTCATCAGCGAGCTTGGAATGCTGAACTTTGAAGGATAAAATCTTCAGCGGTTCACATTGATCAGCGAAAGGATAAAATCAACTTGTATAACCCATTCTATCATCTTCTCTCTGAATAAACTTGATTCACTGATATCAAGGTATGTTCTCTCTCTCTCTGACAATCGCATGAAAATGCAAGATTTCAAAACAAAATACATCGCTGAATATCTCTTCCTTAACAGCGATATTTTGAAATTTCTTAAAACCTTCACTGAATATTTTCATTCAGTGCTTCATGTTTTTCAAAAGTATCTCTGAGTTTTTCAAAACCTCAGAGACAACCAAGAATATGAAAGGACAGTTGTGACGTCATTACAACGGATAAAACCCCGGCACGTTTTCTCTTCCTGACACACGTTTGCACGTCTCGTTCAAACTTCCAATCAAATGCAAACACGTGTCCGTGTCATGATGAAAATCTTTGCCTGCTCATGATTTTCTCTTTCTAAAATCTCTATATAAACAAATTCTTTGTTTATATTTTTCTTTTACGCGATCAATCTTCCTCCGCAAGAAAGAATTCTCTGTTGCATTTGTGATTTCAAAAACTTCAAGAACTGTTCATCATCTTCTTCATCAAACATCAAGGTTAATATGTTCTTATTTATTACCGAATGCGTATAACTTGTTTCCGATCTTCTCATTGTTTTAACAAGATCAAACAAAAGAACTTCGTAAAATGAAATCATTTTTCTTTCGTGGTTTTATGAACACAACCATTTCATGGTTGTTCTTCAAGTTTAAATGCAAAATCTTAAACTTGTTCTTCATTCGTTTCCAGAATCTATTTCTTCATAGAAAACTGGAAAACAATAAAATGGGTTTTACATTTCGTTTCAAAAATCAAGAAAAACCCTAATCTTCATTAAGACATTTTGTCTGAATGAAATGGACAAAATTCGAACCATCTTAATGGAAAATCTTTCCACATTAAGATTATTCTTATTTGTTAATCTTTGGTTGAACTGATAATACAGGAAATGGCAACGTCTAACATTCCTTCTACCGCTGAGAACATCTCTTCTGGCAATGAGAAAATGGAAATCATCAAGGCTCCTCAGGTTAAGTTCTCTCTGGATCAACTAGACTGGACTAAGATAAACAACCTTTCTGCGCTTCTCGAGTTTCCTCCTCGAAAGCAAGTCATACATCTGACAGATGCTGTGAATTTCCCGAAGAATTGCTTCATTTCAACAGCCCTGACCATTTCACCTCCTGCAAGTCTGCTGGTACTATCTCAGTTCTGGTACTCTGCCAGACACTCTCAGCTACCATCCGCCAAAGATCCCTCCAAAACAGTTGATTGTATCCTATGCGATACTAGATATGGCACGATAAAGATCACACCTGCCATCATTCGCAAAGCTCTGAAATTTCCCATCGCTACAAAGGAAAAACCTTTTGTTCCTTTCCCTGACCATAAGAAGCTCGCTGACAAAGACGCTCTTATTGCATTTTTTGATGCAATGGGCTATGTATGGGAAATGGGCAGAGACAATAAGCCTGAGAAGAAGCTAACACTGCTGAAGAAATCGAAAATGCCCAGCGAGATGAACTTCATCTTCGCTCACGTTATCAGCTGCCTGACTGCCAAGACCGGCTCTTCTGATCAAGCCGCTCAACCTCAGCAAGCTATGGGATACGCTCTGCTGAAAGGTCTACACATTGACTGTGCATCTCTCATCTATGATGACTTGCTGCAAAGAGTAGACTCTGCCGCTGACAGGCTTGCTTGGGTTCCCTACCCCCGATTCATCAGCGCTATCTTTCAATATGGCATGAAGGACAGCTACCCGCAAGAGGGCGATCTGAAACTCTCTCAGATTGGCCCTAACAAGAGAGGGGACATAGCGTTTAATCTTGTCCGTCTCAGTTTTGGTTTCAGTTGCTGGGACCTCATCCTTTTTAGAGGAATCCTTGGGCTTTGCAACCTTGTAGGCGTCAAAGTAGTCATTCGAAAGGTACATGGATTTATTTTTTCGTATAAGAATAGTTAAAAAATTCATACGCAAAGGGTAATTTCATTTTAGTGGTATGTTTGCGTTTGTATTCCTCAGTTTTCTATTCCTTCTACTCGATATGTCCCGTCCATCTGTATTTATATTCGGGGTATTTTCTATCGAGGCCAAAGAAATTAAACTCGTATAGAGTATGCCTCATTGTTAAAACCTTTTTCAAATAATGTGGGTTGTCGTACCCAATACCCCATTCTTTAATGAAAGAAGTGAATTCCTTAGGTTTGTTCAGATGGATCGTTTGATCGGTTTGACATCGTTTAGAGTTTAATCTCAAGATCTGTTATTTTCGAAATATGCTCTTTGATTTGTATTTAAAGAAAAGAGCACTGATAAACAATCTTAGCCTTCTCATTCTCACCCTGATCAATCTTAACGTTTAATTCAAACATTTTGGCCCTTAAGTCCTTTGGTGCTATTGAAAGATTTGCACATTTTTCTTTAAGATTAGCATTATCAAACTTAATCTTTTCATTGATTCGCTGTTGAACATCTACCTTTTCATTTAACGAATTAATTTCAAATAGTTGTTCACTAGAGGTAAACATATAGGACTCTACCTTTTGACCAAGCAGTTGAATCTGATCGACTAAAGTGTTATGAGTTGGTAGACATACCTGACAAGATTCTCCGATGGATGGAGGATTGTTGCGTTTGCCCATTGCGAGAGAATCTCGAGACATCGTGAATTGCACTTAGATGATCGCCATACAGTAAGGTTCGATTCAAAAATTAGACAGTATCAAGAATACCCAAATGTCCCCCTTCGGCGACTTAGCACGGGGGTCCCGCTAAGAGTTCAGAAAGCTGATGGATAGGTGATCCGGGTGGTTTCCGGACAGGGAATCCGGAAAAATGAAAGTGTCCGACAACAATAAGGTTACCGGATAAGGAAAGTAACCGGGAAGAAAAACTTACCGGATGGAGATGTTGTCCGGGAAGTGGAGACTAACCGGATGAGATGCAGTAGTGACCGGAAGGTGAAACTTACCGGATGAAATCGTCCAGAAACAGGAGTAGTCCGGAAGATATGTCCGGATAGAGAGAACTTACCGGGAACTTTGAACTTACCAGAAACTTTGGGCAAACCGGATAATTACGTCCGAATACATAGAGTAATCCGGATAGGGCGTCCAAACAGATCGGCGTCCGGATAGAATTAAAGAACAGATACTTACTCGGATAGGTCGGCTGTGCGATTAGTTCAGATCTGTTAGCGATTAGGGTTGCTCGATTTCTTTCTTGAAAGATTAGAATACTACCAAAACCCAAAAACAAACAATCCCAAATCGATTTCTACCTAAAACACACTCTTTTGAAGAAACAATTGAGGATTTTTATGAACACAAACACAAAATACTCAATAACATTCAAACATTTGATTTAGATTGTAAAACTTAGCAGAAACCTTAATGAAGTTAGGAGAAACAGATTCGAATGCTTGGAACTTAACAATTTAGCATAAATCACAAGAATGAAAAACTTGGAAAAAGCGACAGTCGACAAAAACCTTACTAGGAAACTTTGAGAAACCTTGAATCGATCTGTCTGTCGGCTCTGATACCAATTGTAGATCCGAAATTGGTGCAATAGATATGAAATCACTAATCAATAGCAATAAACACGTTTGATTTCAATTCGTCATCCATCTCATTCGTTCATTAAACGATAAACCATTCAGAGAGTTTTCAGTACGGTTACAATGGTTATGGATGATTAAACCTTGTCTAACCTAAAAATAAAGGTTAAGCTATCTATTTATACCTAGGCCTATGATTACCAAGGCCCAAGCCCATTAACGAACTAAAGCCTATTTAACACAATAAGGCTTTTACAAACAATATTCTTTTCTTTATATCACTGTCTATATTATAGGACATTATGGTAGGGGTGAGCATCGGTCGGTTGTTCGGGTTCGGGTGGCCAAAGTTCGGGTTTTTCGGGTTTCGGGTGGAAGTAGGAAGCCCCGAAACCCATCTAAAGTGTAGTTCGGGGTTTTCGGGTTCGGGCCATTTCGGGTTCGGGTTCATCGGTCGGGTTGTTCGGGTTGGGCCGATCCCAAGCCCAGTTTTGGGGTATGCTTGCAGGTTGCAGGTTGTAAATGTTTGCAGGTTGCATGCGAGTTCTATTTTAGTTAGTAAATATATTGTTGTATGTTTGCAGGTTGCATGCGAGTTCTATGTTTGCAGTTTGCATGCGAAACCGTTGATCATAATTAAACACACACACACACACCACACACACACACACACACACAACACACATACATAATTACATACTCAGTTCATACTTAGCTTAAATCTTAAACCCACACACACACACACAGCACACAGCACACATGAAAACATACTCAGTAGCATATATATTTACGATTTATTGGAAAAAAAAGAAAAAAAAAATTAAAAAGTTCGGGTTTCGGTCGGGTTCGGGTTTGGGAAAACCCAACCCAAACCGAACCGAAATACCCGATATATACTTTCGGGTTCGGGCAAGTTCGGGTTCGGGTGAATCGGGTGGCTGAAGTTCGGGCAAGTTCGGGTTCGGGTCGGTCGGGTTTTGCTCACCCCTAATTTATGGTCCTAACAATCTCCCCCTAAAGTTATATAAAGAAAAAACGGTCTTGAAAACTTTAGGTCTTGATCTTCTCTTCCTATTGAGTCTTTGAAACACTTTGGAGTTGCTTGTCTTCATAATTTTCAACGCTCCCCCTTGAATTAAGCTTCTTGTTCTTCATAGTTTCAACTTTGTAACCAGATTCAATGATTCTGTCTTTGAACTGCGAGTTGAATTTGCTTTCAGCTTTAGCTTTAAGAACTTGTAGAACCAATATGCTCGAAGAAGGAAACAATGAATTGTAGCGATAAGGGATGGGAAGAATTGATCACTTGTAATCTTATCAGCACGGAATACGTTACTCTTCTTAGCACAAATCATAACAGTTACCCCCCTCAAAATTTTCTAAATCCCCCTCAACATGATAATCCCTTTCTTTGAATATGTATCATTTCTCCCCCTCATGATGAGTAGGAGCATCTGAAGCATCATGTAATTTCAAAGACGAACCTGATGAGTAGCAAAACACAAGATAAAACGTTTTTGTAACCAAGATGAGGTAAAAATCCAACACAGAAAGACAATAGTAACTATCATCACGTCAATTAAAATAATTGAGTGGTCTATGTTCAGAGTTAGCATCGGGGTATCTCTGATAGCACTTCCAGTTATCACTGAAGCAAAATCTTAAAAAATTACTTCTCAAATTGTTCTGACAATATCACGAAGATATGCAATGGGAGTCACCTAGACTCGTGCTTGTGTGAATGAAATAAATTATATATGTTTGGCTCAAAAATTGATTTAACCTGGGAATCATGTTAAAAATCAATTGACACAGTGATTAGAATATGAAGTTCGAAGACCGGAGCTGATGTCTTCCT
Organism: Saussurea involucrata; assembly: GCA_033807775.1. NCBI lineage: Eukaryota > Viridiplantae > Streptophyta > Magnoliopsida > Asterales > Asteraceae > Saussurea > Saussurea involucrata. The sequence goes on from CM066326.1 coordinate 20,751,032, forward strand.
TTTTCAATATCTAAGACCTCCGAGTGAGGAATAGATATATTATGTGCTAAATCTCCGTGAATATATGAAACAAGCATCTTTTGTGAGATGACTAAGTGGCTAGGTGGGGTGACACGAGTTATCGACACTGGGTCCACGTCTGTTTCAATATTCTTCTCCAAAGAACGAGAATGAATAGATTGTGTGGTTACCCGGATAACTGACTCGGTTTAGTAAGGACCAATATATTCTTTTAAGTCCTGTCACATCCTCACCATATTCTTTTCACTCCAAACTCATCTGTGCATCTAGACACTCACTGATGTCTATAAATGGATGTGTTTCTTGGGTAGGTCCTTTCGGTTCTAGATAGGCCATAGAAACAAGTTAAGTCTTAACACCCCTTTCATGCATCGAGTAGAACAGTTTAGTAAACAGAGAAGTACAAGTTCAAAACTGAAATGTTTAGAAGTCTAAGCATTTAAGAGCGAGTCCTGATCTGAGATGATCAGAAGTCATTAAAATCATTTGAAATATAGAATTATAAGAAACAAGATCAAGCGCTAAACCATATGACTCATTAAGCACAATATTTGCAATATATGAAATAATGGTCAGAAAGTTTAACTGTGAAGAACAAGTCACAATTAATGTGTCAGATAAGAATTAAATTATTAATAGAAAGACGAACTTTAAAGAAAAAATTGGAATTCCAGCGAGTGTATTTCCATCGAAAAATCAACAAACATATGAGACATGGAAATAACTAAGTTAAAAATATAACACGTGGCAATTATGGAATTTAGAATCGAAGAAAAACAAACACGAGTAAGTTTTTCAGAATAAATTACCACGGTTCTTTGAATTCACTAAAAGGTGCATTTATGTGACAAACACCTGATACTCTCCCTCAAATGTGGCATAACCTTCGAATGCAGTCATGTGAAACGTATATTCTAAGCTAAACACACATGACATTCCTGCGAAATAGATTAGAAGGATTTTGGTATCCATCCGTTGATAGATCCTTGATGGTTAGATGCCCTATTATAGTGAGGACTGGGGATACTATAAGTACCATACCAATGAGATGCATATTTTCGGTCAACAAAATCATTCATACCACATGCAGAACAACAAATACAATCATGAGAAAGTTGAAGCAAATGTTGAATTGAGTAAACTCTTAAAGGAAACATCATATTTTGTTCAACAGAAGTACGAGAACTAAAAGCATCATGATTATGATTGTATGTCCTAACATGCGAGACTGAATTAGATGATTTTGTAGTTGATGTGCTTTCATTTGACTTTTTCACTACCCAAACTTGTTTGAACCTTTTTCGCCGACACATTAGTTGTGAAATCAGTAATCAATAGTAATAAACACGTTTGATTTCAATCTGTCATCCATCTCATTCATTCATTAAACGATAAACCATTCAGAGAGTTTTTAGTACGGTTAAATGGTTATGGATGATTAAACCTTGTCTAACCTAAAACTAGAGGTTAAGTTATCTATTTATATCTAGGCCTATGATTACCAATGCCCAAGCCCATTAAGGCACTAAAGCCCATTTAACACAATAAGACTTTTACAAACAATATTCTTTTCTTTATATCACTTTCTATATTATAGGACATTTATGGTCCCTAACACAAATAAGAGTCAACATTCCAAGACCCAACCAGAGGTTATCTGACATTCAAGATATTCCTTTGTATAAGATTTTTGAGAAACCAGGGTTCGTGATTGTGTATATTAATTTGAAAAAGAAGAAGTTTATGAGATTTGCTGAAATCAATAAGTATTCAGATGGAACACTAAAGTCGTTGAAGCTACATCTTGACAGTAAGGTCAAGATGGATGATGACAAGAAGATGGTGTTGGAGCCAAAAAAAATATTGTTGATTGATAGGACCTTGGAAGCTATTCATCAAAGGATTGAGTACAGACATGCCTTAAGAAGGTTTGAGAAATTATTTGGGATGCGAAAGAGATATGTGCCTCCGGAAGAGCTTCTATGATTTGTCAGCTTTTGATACAAAGGGGGAGAATGTTAGTGCTAAAACTCGAACTTGTATCAAAGTTGATGGGTTATTTTGTAACTCTCACTAGCTAGTATAAATAGATTTTGTTCATGTCATTTGTAGCTAACCTTCATAATTGTAACACTTGTGATTCTCTCTATTTTACTCAAACCTTGATCATCAATATAAGTGACATTGAATCATTCTAGTTGTTATATCTTGATTTAGACTTGTTTCTGGGATCACAACTGTTGGTCCCGGAGGGCTATACAAGTTTGTAGAAGGGGGGGGGGGGGGATGAATACAAACACTAAGATTTTACTTTTCTAAATTGTTTATTGATAAATCATTCACAATTTACAGCTTGTTGCGGAAACATGATTAAGGATAAACCTAAATCTAAACAAGTTGGAACACTAAGTTTCTTGCACTAAGAAAGAGAAGGAAATTACTAATAATAACCTATCTCAAGATAAGAAGGATGAACTTGTCCAGAGTTAGCAAGTTACTTCAAAATGAAGTGAGTTCTTCTTCTTATATACTGCATGCATTTAATGCATTGCAGTTTACACTTTACACGTGGCAGCAGCTGATTGGTTGTATGTCATTGACCTTTGTTGACAACCTTAGTAGCCGCATGTTTGAAAAGTGTAGTATCAGAGTGGTTGTACGATTTCAGACAATAAGGAGGTTATTTTTCTGACATATCGTACGGAGACGTGCAAGGATGGATAAGACAAAAAGTACTTATCAGCGATAGTGAAACTCTGATACATATTGTTTACTTACACTTTTCACTAAGTATAAAAGAGAGGGTCATTATCAAATCACTGAGGGGTTGGATCAACAATCTCCCCCTATTTGATAATGACATAGCAACAAAGAAAATTGCTATTTAATGAAAACATAAGGATAAAAAGAACTCATAAAATATTTGTCCCTTTTACTGTTTTCTGGGATCTTTTTTGTACTGATGGAGTAAAGTACGTTCGTTGAAATTTTTCTTTAAACTTTGTAAAGATTACAGAGGGAAGTGGAAAAATTACAAGTACAGCGAATAAAATTACAAGTACAAAAGATGTAGACAGATCAGGATAGAAAGAATTACAAGGCGATCCTATCCGTCAAAAGGTTCTTCCTTAATGAGTTGTTCATCAAGTGTCATTGATGTGGGAATCATCCAGACAGGGACATCTACTCCTTGATTCTTTTTGTTGAGAGCTTCTTCAAAAATCAAGGGCTTCAGGTGTCTAGCTTTAATGTCGCGTCTGACTTCACACCAGTATATGAGATCTCTGAGTTGTTCGATGGGAGTGATGTGGAGCTCGGAGATATGTTGAAAGTGATGGTTTCCATCGTAGTCTAGAAAGAATATACCATAAGGATCACTTACAACTGTGCCAGGAATGAAAGTTTCTCTAGGTGGTAGGGAGGTGTCAAGCGCTGAGAGATCAGCATCAGGGCCAAGAACTTCAGCACGAGAGAAACCAATACCTGTTTCATTCCGTATAGGAGGACCTGAGTCTGAGACTTTCTTTTCCTTTGCAGAGACTCTTCTTTGTTGAGGAGGAAGAAGAGTAGAGGGAGGAATATCCACAGCAGAAGAAACCAGGTCGATCTGTTTGTTTAAGATCTTCTCGACATGGGTTTTGAACTTTGAGCGCGATCCCTGAATGGCTAATTTCGCTTCTAACCATTCAGAGAGACCAAACTTTTATAAGGTAGCAGCATAGAAGGTTTGCTTGGTTTTGTCTTCTCTGTAGACATCAACTTCAACAACGGGAACGTCTGAGTACAGTCTTCCTCTGATGTTTACTTTGATTATTTTGAATGATCGAGATCGATAGTTCAGCATTTCTTTACACCATTCCAAAGTCGTATCAGAGACCTTGGTCTTTTCTCCAACGATCCTTTGAGCATCATCCCATAGCTGACGTTGAACGTCAATGGGAGCTCTTTTCAGCTTGGTGTCTTTTACTGATCGTTGAGTAAGCTGGATGGCGTATTCTCTGTCTTTTTCTTCAGCTTCCCTTCTTTCAGCGATTAGGCGTTCAGCTCTGAGGTGTTCCTTGTATTCCTTTTGGGAAATTTTGAACTTTGGAGGAACGAAAGGAAGTTGATCACGCTTCAGAATGATTCGCTGATCTTCGAGTCTCTTGATCATTTCATCTCTCTTTTCTTGATCCTCTTCACTTAGCTTTTGAGGAGCCAAGGAAGGTATGTTTTTGTGAAAGAGCATCCGTTCTTCAGGTTCATCAGTCTCAGAGATCAAATCTAAGACCGGGATAATTTCTTCAGCGTTGGGAGCTGGAATTATTGTTGGTGAAGTCGTAGTTGTAGGAACTTCACTGATATCCTCAAACAGGGGAGAGGACTAGCTGAAACACAGCGATCTTACGAGTAAGAACTAGGGTAGAACAGAGATAGAAAGAATGGGATAAAGTGTATGGAGGATTGTGTGTAGAACTGATAATGTGTATAGAGGAGGGATTTAGTGTAAGATTAGTGTACCTGACAAACCGGCTTTTTAAGCAAGATCGTCAGATTTTCATCATCTTCATCGACACTTTTTTCTTTGCCCTTGTCAGCTTCAGACGCTGATGGCTTTGTCTTTGTCCGCTCCCTTGTAGGTTCATTTATCAGAATCCCTTTAAGAGCTTTAGTTCTCTGAGCAGGCTTGACGATAAAAGAGTCATCATCATCATCATCATCTTCATCATCATCTTCATCATCATCATTCTTTGGAGAAGAGGATGGTGCATCATCAGACAAGTCGATGGCTTCTTCATCTTCATCTTCAGACTCAGTTTCTTCAGCTTCTTCTTCGAGCTGATCCCCCTTAGATACAGAGGTAAGCTTCTCGGTTCCCTCAGGGTGTTCATCTCCCTGAGGTCCAGCGGCTGCTTCAATTCTCTTCTCACCCTCTTCAGTAAAGGTGAGGTCTTCAGTGTTCTCTCCCCTGATAGATTCATCATGGGAAAGGTCTTCAGTGCTCTTCTCCCCCTCTTTTTCATGATGAGTGGGGGAGGAATGTGACGACTCAGCAGCTGTTGATGGTTCCCTGTCTTCTTGGCCAGGGATACCCACACAGATTTCAATCGCTGATAATCTGTTTTCTAGACCAGAAATACCAGGATTGATCTTCACGAGTTCAGCACGATCCGCCGCAGTAAAAGATGAAGGTGCAGGGGCGGTCGTGTTGGTCAGGATCTGCTGCAACAATGTCTGAATAGAAGTGATGTCATTCTTCATCGTATTGACATCGGTCTTCACAGAACTCATGTCAGTTTTTACTGAACTGGCATCAGTCTTTACAGCAGACATATCACCTTCGAGTTTTCCAACCGATGTCTTCAGCGTTGTGACTTCGCTGGACATGGTGTCAACTGATTTTTTGATGTCGAGGTAGTCTGTGTAGATGTCAGAGAGAACTTTGGCAAAGTCGGTGAGTGATTTATCAACCTTCTCCAAGTCAGCTTTGGAGGAATTCTTTTCGACCATAGTAGTCAGCTTTGTAAGATTCTCTCCAGCGTTTGTTACAGCTGAAGAGTTGTCGGAAAGAGTAGTAGTGAGACCTGTCAGCGTTGTCTCTATTGTCTTCCGAGAGGCGTTGATGTCTCCCAAATTAGGACCTGTAACATATAAGAACTTGTGAAGAGAGGAAAGCTCAGAAGTTTGGGGTTCAGTTATAGTGTATAGGGGTTGGTGTATACCTGCAGGAGGATTGATGAAAGCATCAAAGTCTCGGTGTCCTGAGAAATGTTCCATGTCGTCAGCTAAAGTGCGTGTATGCATGGTCATCGCTGCAGGTCCTACGCCCATCACTCCTTGAAGAGTATTATCTTTAGCTTCTGGAGGAATGACAGGTGCTTCAGTGATAACTGGAGTAGAGTCCAATTGAGTAGAGGGAGAAGCGAAGGTTGAGGATGGAGGTTGGGTGCGGAGTTCAGCGTTGGATTCGCTGAGAATCGCTTCGTCAGTCTTTTGAGAGACTGAAGGAGGTTGGGTAGATTCCAAGTTTGTAACCTCAGCGTTTAGAGACGCTGGAGTTGGGATAGAGTGGGTGGCTTGTTCAGCTGTGGCAGAGCGTACCACTGAACTTTCCTTCAGCCCATCAAGGGGAGCTGAGGAGTCTTCAACAAGAGATTGTTGGGGTTGCTCCTTGGTTTTCTTAGTTCTTTTGGAACTAAGTTGGGTTTCAGAGTGTTTCCTTTTAAGAGAAGGAATGGAGGTTGCAGCTGGGGTATCAGCGGTGGGTTTGTCCGCTGAAGGAGCTGCAGAAGTAGAAGAAGTAGGGTTGAGAAGAGTTAAAAGTGTAGAGAGACGTACCTCATTTGCCACTGGCTTGAAGTCGAGAATCTTAGGGCAAACCTGAGAGAGTTTCAGGTCACCCTCTGTTGGGTAGCTGTCCTTCAGGCCTTTTTTGGAATACTTGGCAGTCATGCTGCTGATTAAATGAGCGAAGATGAAATTCATCTCGCTGGGCATTTTAGACTTCTTGATAAGTTTCAGCTTCTTCTCGGGCTTCTTGTCCCTCCCAGTTTCCCATACATAGCCCATTGTATCGAAGAATGCAATGATGGCTTCCCTGTCTGAGTTTTTCTTGTGGTCAGGGAGAGGAACAAAAGGTTTTTCTTTGGTGGCCAAGGGAAGGTTCAGTGCTTTGCGAATAATGGCAGGGGTGATCTTCATAGTGCCATAGTCAGTAACGCAGAGGATGAAGTCAATTGTTTTTTAGGGGTCTTTGGCTGATGGTAGCTGAGAGTGTCTGACAGAGTACCAGAATTAGGATAGCAGTAGCTGATGTGCAGGAGGTGTTATGGTCAGGGCTGTGGAGATGGAACAGTTCTTCAGGAAGTTCACAGCATCATCTAGATGTGTGACTTGCTTTCGAGGAGGAAACTCGAGAAGCGCATAGAGGTTATATACCTTGGTCCAATCCAGTTTGTCAAGAGAGAACTTGACCTGAGGAGCCTTGAGGATTTCCACTTCCTCAGCAGTATTATCAGCAGCAGTGTTCTCAGCGATGTTGTTCTTGGAAATGTCAGAAGATGCCATTTTCTGTATTATCAGTTCAACCGAAGATTAACAAATAAGAATAATCTTAATGTGGAAAGATTTTCCAATAAGATGGTTCGAATTTTGTCCATTTCATTCAGACAAAATGTCTTAGTGAAGATTAGGGTTTTTCTTGTTCTTGAAAAACGAAATGCAAACCCAAAAAAAAATCTTGTTTTCCAGTTTCCTTTAAAGATTGGGATTCTGGAAAACGTATGAAGAACACGTTTAAGATTTTGCGTTTTAAACTTGAAGAACAACCATGAAAGGTTGTGTTCATAAAACCATGAAAGAAATGATTTCATTTTAAAAGGTTCTTTTGTTTGATCTTGTGAAAACAAAGAGAAGATCATTAACAAGTTTGAAGAAACAGGTAAAATAAAAGAATTATTAACCTGGTTCATTGAAGAAGATGAAGTTCTTAGGTTCTTGAAAAACTTTAGAGCACAAATGCAACAGTAAATTCTTTTTCTTAGCTTGGAGAAGAAGTTCGCGTAAAAGAAAAATATAAACCCAGAATGAGTTTATATAGTGAGATTAGAGAGAGAAAATCTTGAGAGGGAAAAGATTTTCATCATGACACGGACACGTGTTTGCATTTGATTGGAAGGTAAACGAAACGTGCAAACGTGTGTCAGAAAGAGGAACGTGTCAGGGCTTATCCGTTGCAATGACGTCACAACCGTCCTTTCATTTTCTTGGATGTCTCTGAGGTTTTGAAAACTCAGGGACACTTTTGAAAATATGAAGCACTGAATAGAAATATCAGTGTTGGATTTTAGAAATCTCAAAGTATCGCTGATAAGGAAGAGATATTCAGCGATGTAATTTATTTTGAAATCTTGCATTTACATGCGATTGTCAGAGAGAGAAACATACCTTGATATCAGCGAATCAAGTTTATTCGGAGAGAAGATGATAGAATGGGTTTTACAAGTTGGTTTTATCCTTTCGCTGATCAAATGTGAACCGCTGAAGATTTTATTCTTCAAAGTTCAGCATTCCAAGCTCGCTGATGAGAAAGTTGAACCTTGTCTCATCAAGAGGTTTGGTGAACAGATCAGCTAACTGATAATCAGTTGGGATAAATTGAAGTTCTATATCACCATTCATCACATGATCTCTGATAAAGTGATACCTGATTTCGATATGTTTTGTCTTTGAGTGTAGCACTGGATTATTTGCTATAGCGATGGCATTTGTGCTGTCGCAATAGATTAGAATATTTGAGAGTTGAAGTTCATAGTCCAGTAGATGATTTCTCATCCACAAGACATGAGAACAACATCTTCCAGCGGCTACATACTCAGCTTCAGCTGTAGAGGTGGACACTGAGTTTTGCTTTTTACTTGTCCAACTTACCAGCTTTCCACCCAGTAGCTGACATCCTCCTGTGGTGCTTTTCCTATTCATTTTGCAACCTGCAAAATCACTATCTGAATAGGCGATTAGATCGAATCCTGAGTCTTTGGGATACCAAAGACCTAGATTCGCTGTACCCTTAAGGTATCAAAAAATTTGCTTTACAGCTTTCATATGAGATATCTTAGGTTCAGCTTGATATCGTGCACACAAACATGTTGCATACATAATATCGGGTCGGCTAGCTGTAAGATACAAAAGAGAGCCGATCATCCCACGGTAGAGTGTGACATTAACAGGAATACCCTTAGTATCCTTATCAAGTGTCAGCGGTGGTGCCATAGGGGTTTTCATAGCTGAACTTTGAGTTAAATCAAATTTCTTCAGCATATCTTTAACATACTTTCCCTGATTAATGAAAGTTCCTTTTTCATTTTGCTTTATCTAAAGACCAAGGAAATATGTTAGTTCACCCATCATGCTCATTTTATACTCATCTTTCATTCTATCAGCGAAACGAGTACAAAGATCATGGTTAGTAGAACCAAATATAATGTCATCAACATATATCTGAACAAGAATGATATGACCTTTTACTTTCCTGAAAAATAGAGTTTTGTCGATTTTACCTCGCTTAAATTGTTCAACATGGAGATAAGTAGAAAGAGTGTCATACCATGCACGTGGAGCTTGCTTTAAGCCATAAAGTGCCTTATCCAGTTTACAAACATAACCTGGACGCTTAGTATCTGAGAATCCTGGAGGTTGTTCCACATAGACTTCTTCATTCACCTTTCCATTTAGAAACGCTGACTTAACATCCATCTGATATACTTTGAAGTCTTTGTGTACAACGTATGCTAAGAATAGACGAATAGATTCTAATCTTGCTACTGGAGCAAATGTTTCGTCGTAGTCTATACCTTCCTCTTGTCTGTATCCCTGAGCAACAAGTCGAGCCTTGTTGCGGGTTACAGTTCCATGTTCGTCCAACTTGTTTTGATAGACCCATTTAGTGCCTATCACTGTTTTGTCAGTTGGTCTTCGAACAAGTTTCCAAACTTTGTTTCTTTCGAATTCAGTCAGCTCTTCTTGCATGGCGCTGACCCAGTTTGGATCTTTGAGGGCATCATCTACTTTCTTTGGTTCAGTTAGAGAAATAAAATTAACAAATAAACAAATATTACTTGCACTTCGTCGAGTCTGAATACCAGCGTTTGGATCACCAAGAATTTGATCAATTGGGTGATTTACAGTCCATCGCTGAGCCGGAGCGTGAGACGTTGACTCAACCTGAACTGGAGAAGTTGAAGATGAAGCTTCAGCGACGTCTGGAGTATCAGCCAAGAGAGGAATGGGTGCAGTTGTCATTATATTCACTGATTGCTGAGAAGTAGATGGAATGTCTGAGACATTGGGTTCAGAAGCAAGTATAGTGTTTAAAGGAACAACTGAGACCCTTGATGTTTCAGCTTCACTATTCTGCATATTTGGAATGATGGTAGGACTATCATCTTCAACTGTATGAGCACGAGGAGTGGGAATATCTTCTGAATCACCAAGATGAGAAAACATCCATTGATTCAGTTCTTCAGTATCAGCGGACGGTTTAGAGTTCGCTGAACGGGATTCGTCAAACGTGACGTGAATTGTTTCTTCAACAGTTTGTCTTCTTCGATTGAAGACTCTGAAGGCTTTAGAGACTGAGGAGTATCCAAGAAAGATTCCATCATCAGCCTTAGGATCAAACTTTCCAAGGGAATCTCTGTTGTTCAGTATGAAACACTGACATCCAAAGATGTGAAGAAAGCTGATTGAAGGCTTTCTCCCATGAAAAAGTTCATAGGCTGTTTTATTGAATCTTTTGACTATCAGCGACCTGTGTTGCGTAAAACAAGCGGTGTTGACAGCTTCTGCCCAAAACTGAGTAGGCGGGTGAGAATCGCTGAGCATTGAATGTGCAGCTTCAATAATTGTTCTATTTCTTCTTTCAGCGACTCCATTTTGTTGCGGTGTTCTCACTGATGAAAAGTTGTGAGAGATACCCTTACCCTCAAAGAAGGAACCAAGAGAACTATTTTTGAATTCAGTCCCATGATCACTCCTTATTGAGCGAACGGTCAAATTGTTCAGGGTTTCTATCTTCCGAACAAAGGTGATGTGTTCTTCAGGGGTGTCACTCTTGGAACGGAGAAACATAACCCATGTATAACGAGAGAATTCATCAACTATCACCAGTGTATATTTCTTTCCAGCGATGGATTGTTTGTTAACAGGGCCAAACAAATCCATATGGAGTTGTTGTAGAGGAGATGACACTGAAGAGACTTGCTTTGACTTAAAGCTTGCTTTGGTCTGCTTCCCTTTCTCACACGCTGAACATAAAGACTCTTTGACGTATGAGTGTTGAGGTAGACCAGTGACTAACTCTTTTGAGGAAAGAGTGTTTCAGTGTCTTGAAATTCAGATGAGAGAGCCTCTTATGCCATAGCCAGTTGACATCAGATGAGGCTTTTGAGAAGAAACAGGAGTTCTCAGTGGTTGTTGAGTCCATGTTTATTACATAAACATTTTCCAAACGATAACCGTTGAGAGCTATCTTCTCCTTTTTGTCAGTGACAAAGCAGGATTCCTTAGTAAAGATTACTTTGTTATCCTTGTCGCAAAGCTGACTGATGCTTAAAAGATTATGCTTCAGCCCTTCAACATATGCGACTGTTCTGAAGGTGGTTGTACCATTAGAGAGTACACCAAACCCTCGGGTATGTCCTTTTCCGTTTCCTCCAAAAGTCATAGAGGGACCCTTCTCTTCCTTGTATTCAGCGAGCAGGCTTTTCTTTCCAGTCATGTGTCTAGAGCATCCGCTATCGAGATACCAGATACCGTTCTTAACCTGCATCACAAAGGAAGATTAGTTTTTCTTGTGTACTGTTACGTGCGAAATGTGTGTTTTAATCGCAGTGGGTTGCAAACTGTCCACAGTGGGAAGTGCAAGTGTACACTGTCCACTATGATCGTCACAGCAAGTAATAGTTGGTAAAATACCAGAATCGAATCCACAGAGACTGGACAATCAAGACAATACGGTTCTCATGAGCTCCTTTTACAAGTTTCAACTAGAGAGGAAAATAATACTTTGGTTTGGTTTGGTAAAATAGCTACTTGAAACGATTTACTAAATGCTAAAAAGGAGGAATGTAGGTTGGATTTTCCCTAAATTTTATCTCAAATACTCGGTCCTTAGAGTGATCCTCGTATTCGTGGTGGACATTTTCGCTAGAAAAGCCCGGTTACAAAATACTCACACCGTTAGATAAAAATCCCATACTCTTAGTACTTGTTGTTTTGTCAATGGTAATCTCTAAATGGACCTTTTCAGGCCTCGATGGAATGTGTAGAGACAAATACTCTAAGTGTTTTTAATACACAAATTAGCTTGCCTACTACTCCAGTGGGCAGAGATTAACTCACTGTGCCGACCTCACTTTCGTAAGTGTCAAAAGAATTCTTTCGAATCCCCTAGCATCATTCAAGCTCGTGTCACTGCGCTCTACTTATTTCTAAGTTAAGAACTAGACTTTAGATCCTTGCAAGTGATCAGCTTGTTCGCATCCTTGGGTAAATATTGAGAATGAAAGACCAAAACAACAAATATTCTAAGTATAAAGATTACTCAAGCATTTTTGATAAAATCCAGGTACTTCTCCTTCCTACATCCCAAAGGATGTTTAGCCTAACATTTCCGAAGTAAAGAAAACAAAAGATGAAGATTTGCACATAATAAAACTGAAAGTGATTTGAATTAACTGCTCACAGTGGGGAACGAGAAGTCGTCCCTGCACTGTGTAATACGAACTACAATTTAAACTAAGAAAGTAAATTACTGAAAATTAAAGCTAGTTACTGCAGTAAATAAAAGACTAAAACTAATGTGGTAGTTGAGAGAATTTGAGACTAAAAGTATTCAAGGATGAAAACCAAGCATGCATTTAATGGCACCCAAGTGCTCCTTTATATACTAGGAGAAGGAGTTGGGTATTACACAAAAGAGGTGGGTCTTCCAATGGGTAAAGACTGCTGAGTTGTGGCAGAATTCAGCTCCTTGTGCAATTCTTTTATCCAATGGTCCCTTCTCCAAGTCAATCTCCAAGTACAAAGAGGTGTACTTGATGCTATCTTCAATGAGAACTACCTTGTACTTCTCCAGCCATTTCTCTGCCATATGAACCTTCCTCCTCCAGAAAATTAGATCCCAACTAAGAGTTTCTTTTTGATTTCTTTTTGATCAGCTCGAAGAGTGGGGAACCGGAGTGGGCACTGTATACGTCACTGCGGATGAAAAATCGAGAAAACACCCAAAACTTCCCCAAATAATTTATTAAAGACCATGGTTCACTCCTTTTGCTCGTTTTCGTAAATCATACCAAGAATGGGGGTTTTTAGAAGTGAAATGGCTAAAATTGACAAAATAAAGTGGAAAATAAATGGAAATAATAACTCTATAAATAGAGTTATCACAACCTCAAACTTAAATCATTACTTGTCCCCAAGTAATAAAAAGAAAGAAATAAAATGAAACACAATGCATAAAAGGTCTTTGATGGACTTACATATTTCTTGACTTGAATGGGCGTTGATCTCCTTCCTTCGATACTTCCTTCGGTTCCAAACTTTGAAAATTTCACTTTTGTGTTTGACGAAACCTTTCCCTTGTTTACCTTTTGATCAATAGGGCTTTCTTGGGTTTGAAGGGTTTATGGCTTTGAATCTTTTCCCAAGGGTTTTGGCAAAAATTTCCAAACATGGACCGAAGATCTCGCTTTGAGATTTTTATTTCAAGAAGTGGGTGTTTAGTATTTTGCTATGATAAGAACGTACACTTTCAGGCTTTATTTGGGTATAATGAGTATGGCTATTTTTTTGTGAGGGTGGGTATTCTGATGGTCCAGAATAGGCACACCATCGTTTTCTGGGAGTGAGCACTTTGATGGTCCAGAAAAGGCACACCATCAATTTTGTTAGTGCTACTCCTATTTTCTTCTGTTTTTGTATTTTTGTGTTTTCTCTTTTTTTTTTTGGAGGGGGGTACGGCTTACCCACCTCAAACTTGGACTTCACAGTGTCCTCACTGTGAGCAAACTGGAGGTCACTCTGGAAGTTCCCACCTCAAACTTAAAATCTCACAGTGTCCCCACTGTGACATTGAATTAATGAACAAAGGTGGTGGTTTGGGGGTACAAAAAGGATCGTGTTTGGATGCGAAAAATGGCCTATATCATTTCACGGGACAAGTTGAGATTTGTACTTACAAAAGTGACCTTTTAAGTCGGAAGCCGAAAGTTGTACCTTGAAATGGAAACGAGGTCAAACAAGCATTCAAACAATCAATATGTTAGTACCCAAAAGTACCTACCTACCGGTAGGATTTTCATGCATCGATATTTAAAAAGTTAAAACAGCAAATAGTGTCAATGCCTAGCCATAGGCACAAAAAGATCAACCAAACAAAATAAAATTGTTTTTGGTGAGCAAAAGAGCGAAACCATTGTTTTAAAAACAAACCATTCACGGGGTTTGGGTGGCTTGCGGTGACAGATCCGCATCATCATCATCGAACTCATCCTCACTGTCATTAACCGGGCAGATATCTTTCGGGAATTCTGGTAGCTGAGCAGCTAGCATTGGGTTGGCCTCTTTCATCATCAGGCCCGTCACCTCATCTCGTTCTCTTGTATACATCCAAAATTTCTGCGTGGCCCGGTTCTGGTATCGCTGCTCACTTTCCAGCAACTCGATCCTGTATGTGAGCTTCTTTAAAGCTGCCAAAATCTCTCCCATTTGGTTGCTTGATGATCCGGCCTCGGTTGAATGGAGTGGGGTACCCTTCTTCCCCACAGTGGGCACTTCAGTGCCCACTATGTGCTCGTCGGCTATTCGCACATTGGGCTGTACCTGGGCAGGCTCAACAGACGGGCCTCCTATCTCTCTTCTCATCTTCTTAATTGTCTGAATACTGATGTTTTTCGTGGAAATGATCCACTGGTCTTCTTCAGCTGTGGGCACTCCGGCATCTATTAGCAATAGTGTAATAAGGCAAGGAAGGGGTAGGATTACCTTGGTTCGTGTTCTGGCCTGATGGATGGCACCATGCATTATGATTCCCAGATTGATCTTCTTTTTAGTGAGAACGCAGTAAAGCATGGCACACTTATGCATGGAGAGAGTCGTGTCGTGCGATGTTGGGGCCACCGAGGCCCTTAGGAATTGGAACCACACAGCAGCCTCAGTGGTGAGGTTGCCAGCATATAGACACCTTCTTTGGCCATCCTGATTCCATGGCCTTCCCTCAACTGCTATTTCTTTTAAAATCAATTCCTCATCAGCCGGAGTCATCTTTGCCAGGAACTGTCCGAAAGCACAAGGTTCCGGAGCTCCTCTACCTAACACTCGGTTTATATTGCCTGGAGTAAAGTCCACAACCTTTCCTCTGATCTTAACAAATGATTCTTTGGCTTGGGAGGCCTCAGCATAAAATTCTCGGATTAATGATGCATTAGCGCGGCGATTGGCAGTGGCAATGGTTGCCCAATCTTGCGCTACAAGTTTATCTTTGACAAAGGGATTTGCTTCTACAAAGTCGGGGTCGAAACCCCTCTCTAAATTCAACTTCCGAGTGCAAATACACTCAAAGTGGGTTCTAGCAGCTGGGGAAGTGAATTGCCACGGTATCCCACTGGGGGCATGAGCAGTCCCCACAGTGGACAGATGTGGATTTTCAGAAAGGTTTTGTTCACTTCCCGTATTAGTATCACTAGAAGAAGAACTTAAAGAGGGTTCGATACCCTTACCTTTTCTCGACGCTTTTCTTTTTGGTTTTGCAGACGATGCCTTCTTGGATGCACCAGATCGTGTAACCATTCCCCTGTTCCTCTGGAGTGCTCTGGTTGGGGTTTCTTCACTGTGGGCAGTGGTGTGGACATCCTCCACACTATCAGCATTTTTGTTCTGGGGAATGTCTAATGTCTGAGCCTGCTCCTTAATCTTCTTCTGTCTTTCTTCTTCCTCTTTCAATCGCTCCTCCTCTGCTTGTTTCTTTTTCTGCTCGAATATCCTTGCTTCTTCATCCTTCTTTCGTTCTTCCTCTTTCAATCGCTCCTCCTCCTCTCTAGCCAATCTTGCGGCTTCTTCCCTCCTCAATCTCTCTTCCTCCTCTCTTTTGATTCTTTCTTCTTCTTCCTTTCTGATTCTTTCTTCTTCCTCTCGACGCCTCCTCTCGATCTCTTCCTTTCTTTTTCTAATGGCTTCCATTTTCTGTTTGAACTCCTCTGCTAACCGTCTCTCTTCTTCTTCGGCTAGAAGTGTCTCGGTCTCGAAATGGGTGATACTGTTGTCTGAGACTTGCGATGATGAAGTAGCTTTTGGGCTTTCGTGCTTTGAAGAACCCTCGTCGGCTGCACCGGAGATGATCGGGTTTTCGCCGGAGACCGGTGGCGGTTCGTTCAGGTCATTGGTGACGGCTTCCGGTGGTTGTTCCTCGGCGGTCCTGCGGCGGACGGCCGCACGTGTGAGTGCATCGGGGTTGGTGTTCATTCTCTTGGTTCTTGCCATTTTTAGGGTTTTGGAAGGGTTTTGCTGGTGGGTTTTTCGTAGAGAGAGAAATGAAGAAGAGAAAGTTTGTTGGGTAAATTTTGGAAGCAAAGGAGGTTAAGGTGGTTTTTGGAAATGTTTTCTTTTCAAAATTGGGGGGAAACCGCCGGTTTTAGGAGAGAGGGAGAGGATTGACAATGATAGCTTTGCTTGGGAAATGATGAACTATGACACCATGGCCTAAAAGTAGACTTGATGGCAGCAAAAGGTGAAAGCTTGTCAGCATTGGGCCCCAAAAATAGTCCTTTCATTCGTCAGGTGGGGAGTGGGGAGCGCAGTGACCTGAGCCTTCCCCACTGCAAAGTACTTTCCTTGATTTTTCTTCAAAAGGTGGCACGTTCTTCTACACACATTAAAACAAACTACCATGCAGAATTAAAAAGACCAAAAATAATAAAAAGACAACAAATAAGTGAAATAAAATATTTACAAACGGTTGTGAATTTCTCTAACCATAGCGAGGCGGAGAGTGGGCAGGGATGTGGGCACTTTCATGCAAAAAATGCTTTACCCTTTGCCCATTGACTTTAAAGGTTTGACCCGATTGTGGGGATTTCAACTCCACTGTTCCGAAAGGACTCACCTTGACAATGGTGTATGGTCCCGTCCATCTTGATTTAAGTTTACCTGGAAAGAGTTTGAGACGAGAATTGAACAATAGTACCTGTTGTCCTTCCATGAACTCCCTATGGTTGATTCGACGATCGTGCCACATCTTGGTCTTTTCCTTGTACAACTTTGCATTCTCATAGGAGTGATATCGCAACTCCTCTAGCTCATGTATTTGCAGACTCCTTTTGATTCCCGCGGCATCCTCACTCATGTTAAGCTCTTTAAGGGCCCAGAACGCCTTGTGCTCTAATTCAATCGGTAAATGGCAAGCTTTGCCAAAAACTAATTTAAATGGAGACATTCCCAGAGGAGTTTTATAGGCTGTTCGATAGGCCCAAAGAGCATCATCGAGTTTGATTGACCAATCTTTACGGTGTGGCTTAACAACTTTTTCCAAAATTCCCTTGATCTCACGATTTGAAAGCTCGGCCAACCCATTGGTTTGTGGGTGGTATGCGGTGGCCACTCTATGATGAATATCATATTTAGCAAGAACCGAGGCCATGACTTTGTTTACAAAATGGGTGCCTTCGTCACTAATTAATGCTCGTGGTGTTCCGAAGCGAGTGAATATATTTTTGTGTAAGAACTTCACCACAGTGTTAGCATCATTGGAGTGACAAGCAATGGCTTCTACCCATTTTGAAACATAATCTACCGCAACCAAGATGTAAAAGTTATTGTTGGAATTTGGAAAAGGTCCCATAAAATCTATCCCCCATACATCAAAAAGTTCGACCTCTAGAATGTTGTTAAGAGGCATTTCATTTCTTTGTGATATATTCCCCGTACGTTGACATTGCTCACAATTTTTCACGAATTCAAATGAGTCTTTAAAAACAGTGGGCCAAAAGAATCCACTTTGCAAAATTTTTGCTGCGGTACGGTTTCCACCGAAGTGGCCACCGTAGTGGGATGTGTGACAACCATGGAGTATTTGATGTTGTTCACTCCCATGGACACAACGCCTTAATATTTGGTCCGCCCCTATCTTGTACAAGAAGGGATCGTCCCAAACGTATTGTCGTGTGTCGTGTAAAAATTTCTTGAATGGTTGTCCACTCATCCCGTGGGGCTTAAATCCACTTGCTAAAAAGTTTGCAATATCAGCATACCAAGGAGTTTCATTATGATGTTGCGCAGATAATAATTGTTCATCGGGAAAAGTTTCTTTTACCGGAGTGGGGTCAGGAGTGGGGTCAACAGTGCCCACTGTCTTCTCGAGCCTGGACAGATGATCAGCAACCTGATTGCTTGTTCCTTTTCTGTCGACGATCTGGAGGTCAAATTCCTGCAGCAACAGCACCCATCTGATCAACCTTGGTTTAGAGTCAGCCTTGTTGATCAAATATTTGATGGCTGCGTGATCGGTGTGTACTATGACCTTTGCTCCAATTAAGTAAGACCTGAAACGATCAAAAGCAAAAACTACTGCAAGTAGTTCTTTTTCGGTTACAGTGTAGTTGATTTGAGCCTCGATCAAAGTCTTGCTTGCATAGTATATTGGATGAAAAATCTTATCTTTTCGTTGGCCTAGTACTGCACCTATAGCCCAATCGCTGGCGTCACACATGACTTCAAATGGGAGTGACCAGTCAGGAGTGGTCACTATGGGTGCAGTAACTAAGGCATTTTTGATTATTTCAAATGCGTTTCTACATTCTTTGGTAAAAACAAACTCTCTTTCATGTTGCAGCAGGTTACATAGGGGTTTAGTTATTTTGGAAAAATCTTTTATGAACCTCCTATAGAAACCTGCGTGACCTAAAAAACTGTGAATGCCTTTTACCGTTGTGGGCTCGGGAAGTTGGGAGATTACTTCTAGTTTTGCTTTATCAACTTCCAAACCCTTTTTCGACACAAGATGACCCAAAACGATGCCCTCTTCGACCATGAAATGACATTTTTCCCAATTTAGAATAAGGTCGTGGGTTTCACATCTCACCAAACTTTTTTCTAGATTCCTCAAACAGTTATCAAATGATGTGCCGATCACAGAAAAATCGTCCATAAAAACTTCTATGGTATCTTCTATCATATCAGTAAAAATGGCCATCATACAGCGTTGAAAAGTAGCGGGAGCATTACATAAACCAAAAGGCATTCTCCGGAATGCAAAAGTACCATATGGACAAGTAAAGGTGGTCTTTTCTTGGTCTTCGGGTGCGATGTGGATTTGGTTATATCCGGAGTATCCATCTAGAAAACAATAAAATTCCTTTCCCGCTAATCTATCAAGCATTTGATCAATAAAAGGTAACGGGAAATGGTCTTTCTTTGTTGCTAGATTCAGTTGCCTATAATCCATGCATATTCTCCATCCCGTAACAGTCCTATTTGGAATGAGTTCGTTCTTTTCATTTCTGACCACTGTTGTTCCTCCCTTTTTAGGGACACATTGAACGGGGCTCACCCAACTACTACTGGCAATGGGATAGATAATACCGGCATCTAACCATTTCAAGACTTCTTTCTTAACTACCTCCTTCATGATGGGGTTCAACCTTCTTTGGGGTTGGACTTTCCCCGGGTGGTCATTCTCCAAGTTAATCTTATGTTGACATAAAGAGGGGCTAATCCCTCGAATGTCCGCTATGGTCCAACCAATTGCTCCCTTATGCTTTATCAACAAATCAATCAGAAGTTGTTCTTGTTTCTCACTAAGTTTGGAAGAGATAATGACGGGAAGTTTATTATCCTTAGCGAGATAAGCATACTTTAAATGGGAAGGCAATGGTTTAAGCTCTAACTCGGGAGGTTGTTCTATTGAAGGGGATTGAACATCTCTATCCTTGAAGTCCAGAGGTTCAAAAGCTGCAACCATTTTATTACACTCATCCTTAAAAGTGTCATTACTCTCTGATTCAGAGTGCTCACTGTCAATCCCCACTGTGGGAACTGTACTCCCCACTGTGGGCAAATTGCCAAAATTGTGGGTTTCATAAATCGAACTTAAGGCAAAACAATCTTCGGTGTCTATATATTTGAGAGATTTGAAAACATTAAAAGTTACCTCTTCGTCATTAACTCGCATCGTGAGTTCTCCTTTGTGCACATCGATCAGAGTACGTCCGGTTGCAAGAAACGGACGTCCTAAGATGATTGGGATTTCTTTATCGGCCTCATAATCTAAAACAAGAAAATCGGCGGGGAAGATAAATTTATCCACTTGGACCAAAACGTCTTCTATTTTCCCTTGGGGTAGGCAATGGATCGGTCGGCTAGTTGTAATGTCACGGTTGTGGGTCTAGCCTCTCCAATCCCTAACTTGTTAAAAATGGACAAAGGCATCAAGTTGACACTAGCTCCTAAATCACAGAGTGCTTGGCCTACTTCTTGTCCTCCTATAATGCATGGAATGGTGAAACTACCCGGGTCTTTCAACTTAGGTGGAATCTTGCTTGTTAGGAGGGCACTACTTTCTTCGGTCAAAGCCACAGTTTCAAATTCACCCAACTTCCTCTTTTTGTTCAAAATATCTTTTAAGAATTTAACATAGCTTGGCATCTGCTCGAGAGCTTCTACCAAGGGTATGTTAATGTGAAGTTGCTTAAAAATGTCTAAGAATTTTTTAAACTGAACATCGACATTTTTAGGCTTCATTCTTTGAGGAAATGGAATGTTTCGTGGGTCAGGTCCAAAAGTGGGGAAGGTCAGGGATGTCGGTCCCCACTGTGGGGATCACAGTGACTTGAGGAGTGCCCACTGAGGTGCTCACAGTGGGTTTTTGAGGCGAATCATCAGATTCAAAAATGATATTTTTCAGATCCTTTCCACTCCTTAAAGTTATGGACTTGACATGTTCTGGTCCTTTTCCTATCACTCTAGCTTGCTCGGTATCACTCGGTAACGTTCCTGGTGGTCTATTCTTAACTTCAACGGCTAGCTGTCCTACTTGGGTCTCTATATTCCTAATGGCTGCTTGGGTTTGATTCATAAAACCTTTGAGAATCGACTCGATCGATTGTTGAGCCTCAGCTGGTTGGTTGGATCGTGGTTGGTATGGTTGTGGGGACTGCCCACTGTGATGTGGGGATTGCCCACTGTGATGTTGCTGAAATCCCGGGGGATTGTATGGTCTTTGCTGGATGTGACTCGGTCCTTGGGGTTGGAGTCCTTGATTACCGGACCAAGAGAAATTCGGATGATTTCTCCAACCTGGATTATAAGTCTGCGAATAAGGGTTGTTCCCTTGGTTGGTCCCTATGACATTAACAGATTCGGGGTTTGCTGGACAATAGTCGAAAACATGCTCCTCTCCACAAAGGGAGCAGTTATCAGCGAGATGGGTTGCGGAATTGACTTGGCCTCGATTTTGATTTAAAACGATTTTTGTCAAGGCCACTAATTGTGCATTCATGGTTTTGAGTGCTTCGGAATCTATGGTGTTGGTCTTAGACATGGGTGCTCTCGGATTTGACCATTCGGTATTGTTGTTGGACACTTTTTCTAAGATTTGATATCCTTCGTTGTAAGTCATACTCGTAAATGTTCCACCGGCTGTTGCATCTAAGATGATTTTGGCTGCATTGGAAAGACCATTGTAAAAGGTCTCCAATTGGATGCAATGTGGGATGCCATGATGTGGGCACTTTCGAAGTAAATCTTTAAATCGTTCCCATGCATCCGAAACAGCCTCATCTTCCTCTTGTCTAAATAAAATTATATCATTTCGAAATCTAACATTCCTTGTTGGAGGAAAGTATTTTTGCAAAAATCTATCGGCAAGTTCTTGCCAAGTGGTTATCGAGTGAGGTGCATGTGCGTTCAGCCAAGATTTTGCTTTGTCCCTTAATGAAAAAGGGAAAAGCCTTAGTCTTAATGCCTCATCACTAACACCTTGCAATTGAAAGGAATCGGTCATTTCTAAAAAAGATTTTAAGTGCGAGTGCGGATCCTCAGATGGCGATCCTCCAAATTGACCCATGGCTTGGATCATTTGAAACATCACCGGTTTGAGTTCAAAATGCGTTGCAACAATATTGGGTCTCAAAATTCCGGAGGTTAAATCACCAACTCCGGAAGTAGCATAGTCCCGTATTTTTCGATCTTTGTTATCGGCAATCGTGATTGTGGTCTCCACTATAGGTGGCGGTACTGCAGCCATGTTCACAGTGGGGATCACAGGAGGTTGTCGATTTGTTTTCTTGCTTCTTCGTGTTTTTCGCAACGTTTTTTCTATTTCGAGATCTATTGGAACCAAATGTTCGAGTTGTCGCCGTGGCATACAATACGAACAGCTTAGAAAAACTAGTTACTCGGGCTTGAACAAAAACTAATGTCTTGAGATTTAAAATCACGCCAGTCCCCGGCAACGGCGCCAAAAACTTGTTACGAGCGAAATGTGTGTTTTAATCGCAGTGGGTTGCAAACTGTCCACAGTGGGAAGTGCAAGTGTACACTGTCCACTATGATCGTCACAGCAAGTAATAGTTGGTAAAATACCAGAATCGAATCCACAGAGACTGGACAATCAAGACAATACGGTTCTCATGAGCTCCTTTTACAAGTTTCAACTAGAGAGGAAAATAATACTTTGGTTTGGTTTGGTAAAATAGCTACTTGAAACGATTTACTAAATGCTAAAAAGGAGGAATGTAGGTTGGATTTTCCCTAAATTTTATCTCAAATATTCGGTCCTTAGAGTGATCCTCGTATTCGTGGTGGACATTTTCGCTAGAAAAGCCCGGTTACAAAATACTCACACCGTTAGATAAAAATCCCATACTCTTAGTACTTGTTGTTTTGTCAATGGTAATCTCTTAATGGACCTTTTCAGGCCTCGATGGAATGTGTAGAGACAAATACTCTAAGTGTTTTTAATACACAAATTAGCTTGCCTACTACTCCAGTGGGCAGAGATTAACTCACTGTGCCGACCTCACTTTCGTAAGTGTCAAAAGAATTCTTTCGAATCCCCTAGCATCATTCAAGCTCGTGTCACTGCGCTCTACTTATTTCTAAGTTAAGAACTAGACTTTAGATCCTTGCAAGTGATCAGCTTGTTCGCATCCTTGGGTAAATATTGAGAATGAAAGACCAAAACAACAAATATTCTAAGTATAAAGATTACTCAAGCATTTTTGATAAAATCCAGGTACTTCTCCTTCCTACATCCCAAAGGATGTTTAGCCTAACATTTCCGAAGTAAAGAAAACAAAAGATGAAGATTTGCACATAATAAAACTGAAAGTGATTTGAATTAACTGCTCACAGTGGGGAACGAGAAGTCGTCCCTGCACTGTGTAATACGAACTACAATTTAAACTAAGAAAGTAAATTACTGAAAATTAAAGCTAGTTACTGCAGTAAATAAAAGACTAAAACTAATGTGGTAGTTGAGAGAATTTGAGACTAAAAGTATTCAAGGATGAAAACCAAGCCTGCATTTAATGGCACCCAAGTGCTCCTTTATATACTAGGAGAAGGAGTTGGGTATTACACAAAAGAGGTGGGTCTTCCAATGGGTAAAGACTGCTGAGTTGTGGCAGAATTCAGCTCCTTGTGCAATTCTTTTATCCAATGGTCCCTTCTCCAAGTCAATCTCCAAGTACAAAGAGGTGTACTTGATGCTATCTTCAATGAGAACTACCTTGTACTTCTCCAGCCATTTCTCTGCCATATGAACCTTCCTCCTCCAGAAAATTAGATCCCAACTAAAAGTTTCTTTTTGATTTCTTTTTGATCAGCTCGAAGAGTGGGGAACCGGAGTGGGCACTGTATACGTCACTGCGGATGAAAAATCGAGAAAACACCCAAAACTTCCCCAAATAATTTATTAAAGACCATGGTTCACTCCTTTTGCTCGTTTTCGTAAATCATACCAAGAATGGGGGTTTTTAGAAGTGAAATGGCTAAAATTGACAAAATAAAGTGGAAAATAAATGGAAATAATAACTCTATAAATAGAGTTATCATGTACCCACTTAACCATGTGTACACGTTTGTCAGTGGACGTAGTTGGAATGGAAGGTTCAGCAATCTTCGCAGCATTTGAAGATTCAGCTTTGTCAGTCTTCACTTTGGTTAATTTCTTAACCTCATTAGTCTTCTTTGCCTTGGGGGCAATCTTCACCTTAGCTATCTTTTCAACTTTGGTGGCTGAGGGACACTTACTAGCAATATGATCAGTAAGTCCACAGTGATAAGATTTCCTATAACTAAAAGTAGTTCTAGGACCATTTGAATGCTGAGCTTTTGATTTTGAATTTGAAGGACCAACACCAAATAAGCTTTTGTCTTTTGAAATGGGAGGAACGTTTAGTTCTTCAGATTTCTTACCAAGGACATCCACTCTGAGTCTAGGAGTAGATCGCTGAATAGACCCATGCTTAGTAGATCCAGAGATCTGATTCCTTGATCTAGAGGAATAAATCACTAAAGCTTTAGAAGCATTCAGCTTTGGTACTAAAGTACCCTTCTGAGGATAAACCTTTATCTTTATCTTTATCTTTATCTTTAAAGACAGAGGTAGGTTTTGGATAAACCATTTTCTCTTTACCTTTTGAAGAGGTAGAAATTTCCTCAGGGATAGTTGGTCTGGACGAGGAACACTGAGGGATGAAGTATTAGCGACTGAGGATACGAAAGTTCCAAATAAGAGCATGGAACGATCAATGGTTGATTCTTGAGTTTCATATTTGTAACCGAGACCACGTTTATCACTCAAGGGTATCTGAGACTTAATTATCTCAGTGATCTTTGTTGAAGAATTACACCATCCTTCAACATTAGTTTTTTCATCTTTCAATGCAGCTATAGCTTCTACTCGTTCGATTTGGACTAGCTGATTTAAATGCACTTGATCTTTAAAATCTTCTTCAATTTTAGAAAGATTTTCTATTTGAAGGTGACAGTTTTTAAGCTGTTCAGCGAGATCAAGGTTTTGATTTTCAACTACAGTTTTGCCATTCATGGCTTCATATAAACTTCTAGTCAAGAGATCAATGTTACGCAAACTATCAGCTTCATCAATGTTTGCAATATCTGTAAAGAAGGAAGGTGATACCTGAATTGCAGAGGTTGAAGTAGAGGGAATGTCTGAACTTTCTTCCTCGTCTTCAATCTTTGCCATAAGACAGAGATTGGCTTCATCATCCTTAGAGTCAGATGATGATTCTTCTTCTTCAGAGGCAGCCCAATCGTAAGCCATCAGGCCTTTGCCTTTCTTCTTAAAGCTTTTCAGCTTCGCATACTTTTCTTTCAACTTAGCGTATTTGTCATCTTTATTCCTGGGAATAAATGATTTCTTGGGAAACGCTGAGTTTCTCGATACTTTCTTAGACCTGGACTCGTTAGCGAAATGTCCAATCTTTTCGCAGTTAAAACAAGTAGCAGTAGCCTTATCAACAGGAGCTGATGATCTTGGCTTATCAGTTATAGAAAGAGGTTTGTTCTTTCTGAACATTTTATTTTTGGCGAATCTCCTGAACTTTTTAGTTAGGAGAGCCAAAGATTCATCATCATTTGAAGAGTCAGAATCTGATCACCTTTCAGAGTTACTTTCTAACTTAGTGATAGTGACCACGGGTCGCTGAGTAGAAGGTTCCTCTGAGATTAAAGCAACATGTGTGCTTTTGGAATCTTTTACAAGATTCTTCTTAAGATGGCTTGATTGCTCATGATTCAGCATCGTGCCATATAAGGTAGCAAGGGTCATTGATCTTAGATCCTTTGACAGCTTGAGACACATAGAATAACTGTCCCAGCTTTCAGGTAAACATTCTAGAAACTTTGTCAGCACTTCAAAGTTAGAATATTCCTTACCAATAGTTTTCAGATCTATTATTTAGCAATTAAAACGTTGGTGAACTTCAGAGAGAGGCTCATTCTTACCACAAATGAAACTTTCATACTGTCTTACCAGGTTGATCTTTCGAGAGTCCTGGACTTCAGCAGTACCTTCATACTGAACACATATTGTGTCCCATATGGCTTTTGAGGATTTCAGGTTCATGACGGAATGGTAGACTTCGTCAGGAAGAGCCATGGATAGTATGGATCTGGCTTTTGTGTCAATAGCCACTTTCTTCTTATCTTCGTCAGTCCACATATGAACTTCCTTAGGAACCAGCCTTTCTGGAATAGCAGGTCTATTCTCAGCGGTTGGAACTGCAACATCAATTCTTACAGGAATAAATGGGCTGTTTTCAAGATAGTAAGGCATAGTAGGGTCTACACCTTCTAAGAAGAGAATCATCCTATTGTTCCATAGATTAAAATTATCTCTGGAGAATCTAGGGGGTTTTGCAAGAGAACTATTGTCGATATAATTTGTGTTTGTGTTGGTAGCCATTTTCAGAAATAGCAAGGAAGAGAAATCTTAGTATAGATTAGATCTTGTTTATGAGATTAAACAAATCCGCTCTGATACCACTTGTTGGTCCCGAAGGGCTATACAAGTTTGCAGAAGGGGGGGGGGGGATGAATACAAACACTAAGATTTTACTTTTCTAAATTGTTTATTGATAAATCATTCACAATTTACAGCTTGTTGTGGAAACATGATTAAGGATAAACCTAAATCTAAACAAGTTGGAACACTAAGTTTCTTGCACTAAGAAAGAGATGGAAATTACTAATAATAACCTATCTCAAGATAAGAAGGATGAACTTGTCCAGAGTTAGCAAGTTACTTCAAAATGAAGTGAGTTCTTCTTCTTATATACTGCATGCATTTAATGCATTGCAGTTTACACTTTACACGTGGCAGCAACTGATTGGTTGCATGTCATTGACCTTTGTTGACAACCTTAGTAGTCGCATGTTTGAACAGTGTAGTATCAGAGTGGTTGTAGGATTTCAGACAATAAGGAGGTTCTTTTTCTGACATATCGTACGGAGATGTGCAAGGGTGGATAAGACAAAAAGTACTTTGTACGGAGGACTTTATGATCAGCTTTTCGTTGATTCAGCGATCTATCATTCTTTATCAGCGAATGATAGAGTTCAGCGATAGTTAAAGTCTTGTACTTGATACTTCACGTTGAGTGGACAAATCTGAGTCTTCGCTGATCCGCATCAGTTCATTAGGAGACTTGTCGCTGGTTCTTGAGCTTGATCTTCGACTTCAGCGTAGAACCTATGTTAACGTGAAACTTCTCTTCAGGGATCATAAGTAAACAACTAATTTATCAGCGATCACCATAAGTACTGAACAGACTCGGAGTATTATGGTGAGCAGTGTTCGCTGAATGTTTAATCTAAAGAGAAAGAGTTCCTATCAGCGGTACTGTAAGATCTTAGTACTTATCAGCGATAGTGAAACTCTGATACATATTGTTTACTTAAAATTTTCACTAAGTATAAAAGAGAGGGTCATTATCAAATCACTGAGGGTTTGGATCAACAACAACCTATTTTTTCCTTGTTGCTCTCATACCCTCATTGTAATTCTTCATGCTTTAGGCCTTTGGAATCTCCAACATCTTGTTGCTAATTCCGAATACCAATAATATAACCCTTGTACGTAAAATGTTAGTTAATTTTAAGTTCAAAAGTATAACAAGTTAATTGCATACCACAAACGTCAAACCAGCCCCACATTCGGACCCTAACATCCCTAGAGATTTGTGTCCATGTAACCATGCCTCGTCAATCATGGACCAATTTATTTGGCTCATCTTACGGATGGCATGGGGTTCTTCAAAGCTATATAATTAATTGAATTAATATTGATACCCAAAACAGTTAATGTAATCAAATAGTTAATATAACGCTTACTCACTGTGGTTTACCCCGATCTTCGTCCTTTACGTTGAAATCTATTTCGATTGGAGATGCCATAGACATTTCTAGACTCAAGTTCGTCTAGTTTTGCCGAAGCACTACTAGTGATTCCACCATGGCTGGTAGCAGCAGAACGACCCCTACCTCGGCTAAACTAAGTGTGCGACATTGTAGCGAGTTTACACAACAACATTAGAAAACATACACCAATAATGCAAGTATACAACACAACATTAGACTACATGAAGTAGAACAAGCACAATACAAACATTTTATCTTCAAATTCATAAAGGTAACAAATTAATTCATTGGAAATGTCCATGTACTCTTCCTCGGTGACAGGACAGATAGGTTCATCCACACCTTCTTTTCTAGCTATGGACGTTATTCTATCATTTTCATCGGATGGTGCTTCAAATGCTAACTCATAGACCCTTGTTGGCTTTGTTTTCACCCCATACCACCAATCTTTTAATGAGTTCGATGGATATGGTACATAATAGACTTGTTCAACTTGTGATGCAAGGATAAACGAGTCATCAAAACGAAGTCTTGATCTGGGTTTGATGTCACCAATATTATGTTTTAGGTCAACTCAAACGCAGTCAACTGTATCGAAGCATGTGCATTTGAATAGTGGAACAACACAATGACTGAGTCCATACCCATGATACTCTACTTCTAGGATTTCATCCAACAATCCATAGTAGTTAGACTCATACTCCGAGTATTAGGATCCTCTCACACAGACTCTACTATATGTGTGGTGAGACCGATACTGTGACTTTGCGTGTGAAACTTGTAACCATTTGCTAAAAACTCCTAATGTCTCCAAACATAACGGAGCGGTCTAGCTACCAAAAAATTCAGACGATCGGTAGTGGAGTCGGACCTATACATAACATGTGATGAACAATAATCATGTAATTTGCAATATCTTATTAAAAACATATAAATAAGGATGAATAACTATAATATGTATACACTTACGTAGCTTTCAAATCGGGCAGCAAATTGTTCCCTCTGCACCTATCGAGCCCCACTTCATCAATATACGACTCCTTACCTCTAACCAAATCATTGAACATGGTTATGTAAGGAGACTTCTTCATAATTAAGCAAGATGTATGTGTGAGACTTGTGCATATCTTCATCTTCCAATTGACAAGGTCTTCGAGGCTTATCATATAATGGATGACATGGGGTTTTAAATATGCTTAACTGTTGGTCGAAAATCCACATTCAGGGAATAAATTCCAAGGCTCATGGTTTAGTTGCGTCTCTACCATTGGTTCTAAATACATCGAGCAACAGGTAGATAGTTTGTTAATCAACTATGCCTCCACAATAGACCGTTCGACCCTTGCTCTGTTTCTCACTGTCCTTTTCAAGAACCTTAGATGTCTCATGTAGAGATACATCCATCTATATTGAATTGAACCCCCAACTAGTGCCTCACACACCAGATGTACCACAAGGTTCTCCAAGAAATCGAAGAACCTCAGTAGCACTGTTTTCTTCCTTGATGTCCTAAACAAATGGTCACTACATCAGTTGGATGTTAAAAAATCTATCTTAAATGGGCAACTTTCTGAAACCGTATTCTAGGAGCGACCACCAGGATTTATTGATTCACATTTTCCCAACCATGTGTGTTAAATAAAGAAGGCCTTATATGGTTTAAAGCAAGCCCCACACGTATGGTTCAACGACTAAGCACTTTTCTCACATGTTTGGAGTTTGTTTGTAGTCGGGCCGGCATATCCCTTTTTGTCTATCAAAATGGGTCGTGCACTCTTTACCTATTGGTATACGTTGATAATCTTATTCTCACAGGAAACCATTCGAATACTAAACACCGGTTCATTCCTTCTCTAGATAAGGAGTTTGTCATTAAAGATTTAGGTCGTCTTAGCTATTTTGTTGGCCTCAAGGTGACATATGATGTTTTTGCCTTATTTTTAAGCCAAGAAAAATACGCAACTGATGTTCTTACTTGTTCCTACTTGCATGACTATGTCCATGACTCTGTCTACCTCCGATGCTCTTTACAGTTATGGCAATCCTTTTATCGATCCCACCATGTACCGTTCACTTATTGTTGCATTTCAATATCTTACTATTACAAGATCGGACTTGTCTTACGTCGTCCACCAAGTGAGTCAATGTTTCCATCCCCCCTACAACTTATCCTTATAAAGTCGTGAAAATGATTCTAGGCTACGTGAAATGCACACTTTCTAATGGTCTTTCCTTTTGGCAGTCACCAGCTCCATCTTTACTTGGATATTCTGATGTTGATTGGATTTCCTTGAGACTAGATGGTCCACATATGGGTATTCTAGTTGTCATGGTGAAAACCTTGTTTCCTAGAATGCAAAGAAAAAACCTATGGTTCCCCGCTCGAGTTGTGAGTCAGAAAATAGAGCCATGGCTAACGCTAACGCAAAATTGGATGGGTCATTTACCTTGTTCATGAGCTTCATGTTTTGCCTCCAGACCCCCTACTATTCTCTGCGACAACCATATTGCTTTCTTTCTTTGTGAGAAGCCTATATCTCATAAACGGGCTAAGCATATTGACATTCGTGAGCTCATATCTTCTGGTAAGATTTACACTAATTTTCTTTCAACCAAGCTTCAACTGGCGAACATTTTCACGAAGAGCCTTCCACGACCACTTTTCGAGCATTTTCGCATAAAATTACTTGTTGGTCCTCCGTCAATTCGCTTGAGGGAGGGGGTATTATGGATATATTTCATAATTTGTGATAGGAGTATTTGGTTGCCTAAAGTCTAGGATAAACATTCATTATTGTTATCCTTTTCTTATTTTGTATATCCATGTGTCATAAATACTTGATCAAATATCATCAACAAGTGTGGTGATTATATGAAACCCTACACTCTGGCATGTTAAAATATTTTAAATGTCATGAATGCAATGTTTATGATTACTAACATGTATTGCTAGAGCTCTTGCATACTTGAGAACTAATGGGCTCCTATGATTATCTATGTATTTGAGATCTTACTAAGCATATAATATGGAAGACAATGAAGTGGCTCTAATCAAGTCACATACGTCAGTTTTATCATGCACATACCCAAAAACAACATATATACAACTGATTCATCCATAATACTCATTATAAAATTATAATTAAATTCAAATAATCCATTAATAGCACTTATATGGAAACTTAAACAAAAAAACTACATATAATAATATTGTCTAATAAAAAAATAAGTAAAGACTTAAAGTGATATAAATGAAATGATGAAATTTGTTGTCACTTATTTAAATAGGAATGTTGTTTTCTTCATTCATGACCCATTATATGATTAGTTTAACTAAACATATATGATTTTTCATCCTCCTAAGGAAACTTTCTACATGGAAACTACTAAGCATTAGTTTGAGACGCTTATTTTTATCTTACTAATAATAAAATAGTTTTGGTTTTGGTGAAAATAGAGATGCATAAAGTACACGCTTTGTCTCTTTACCCGGTAGTAAGTACATATGATGATTACATCGAGGGCTTATTCTTATCTTTATTTTTTAGGGGCTGTTCGGTTCGTTTATCATTCAGACTTGAATGGCTAAAGTTATCCATATGGATAAAGTTGTCTGAGTTGCTTTAACTAAATTGATGTTCGGTTCTAGTGCTGAATAAACCATCTGAATAATGAGAATGACTATTTTACCCTTTGAACAACAATCATAAAATGGCAAACAGGCATATCAAAACCCATAAGATGAACAACCAAATTTATATAGATGTGTGTAATCAAATGAAAAAAAACAAGAATTGTATAACAACCCAAATAAAGTTTGCAGGTGAAATTCGTTTTTACATTTCTTGGAGATAAAGTGCAGATGGAGAACCCAAACTGATGAACAAATCGATGAAGATAGAGAGGCGATCCAGGAACAGATCAGCTGATGAACAAATCGACGGTGCATAAATAGCTAAAATAAGAGTAAATTGGAGGATGTTTACCTGACTTGCTTCTTTTTTTTGAAGTCCATGATGGTGAATTAGGGCAAGAAATTGGAGTCTTAAAGTGAAGAAAGAACAATAACCAGATGGAAATTAGGGCAACAAATTGGAGTCTTAAAGTGAAGAAAGATCAATATCCAGATGGAAATTTGCTTCTCTCCAAAAAGTGAGCTCCTTCTTCTTCGACAGGTTCTTCCACATGGATCGGTTAGGTTCTGAGAGAGAGAGAGAAGAGGGCGATAAAACTAAGGGTATAGATGAAAATGGGTAGCTGAATGGGGACTAGTGTTGTTTTCTAGCTGATTCGGTCAGCCCATTTTTCCCCATTAAGCCGCTACCGAACGGGTAGATATGGCTGTGCGAATCAGCTATATCTCCCACACAACCCATTAAGCCGCTACCGAACAACACCTTAGTATAGTTAGACCTACAAACTATGTTATTAACTGGATTTCTTTTAGGAGCAGTAGTCATTTTATGTACGTAAAGTGAATGTGACTTCATTTGATGAGAATGAGGATTTTTGTCTGCGACTTAGGGGCCGTTTACCTAATCACTTACTCGGGTAAGTGTTTACCGGTAAAATTCAACACTATCACTTACTTTCCGGGTAAGATTTTAGTCTACCAAAATGGCATCGTATGCAACAATTTAACCGATAAGCGCTAACCGTGGTAAGAGTCTTCGCACTCACTTACCGGGTAAGACTCTCGGTCCTTGCTTTCGACTCTCGGTCCTTGCTTCCGCTCTTACCGGGTAAGATTCTTGGTCCTTGCCATATTCATCCGGTAAACTAATGTGACTTAATAAGCACTTACCCGGATAAGCGTTTTGTAAACGGCCACTTAATCAACCTCCATTAATCTTCTTCAAACCTCTATTCTCAGGCCGATAAATCTGCACAAAGAATTTTATTAACATTTGTTCAAAATTTAGAATATTAATTTGCTCTATATAAGTTCGTAATTTAAATTCTTATGTAATAATTTCTTGCCATGAACAATTTTTTGTTGATGTATAATTCATTAAAAAAGAGTCTTCAAATTTATATGTGTGAAATACTATATTTGACCCATGTTAAAGTGTATCCCTTCATTTACACTAAGGGGCTGTTTGGCAGTTACTGGATGATTTAGTGCAGTATGATTAAGTGGTCAGAATGGTTAAGAGAGCCTGTATGATTTAGTGTCAGATAAAAAATGATTGTTTGGAAACTACTCTGAATGGCATAAAATTACCATTTTACCCCCAGTTTTGTGTTTGATGAAAAATAACGTTTAACAAAAGTTCTAACTAAAATTTCTAAATCAAAACTAGAAAATAATTAATGGTCCAAACCAATACATGATTCTTATCAATCCAAACCAATACATTATTCTAAAAAAGAAGTGAACATAAACACTTTGAACATCAAATTTACATCAGCAAATCATTTTTTTTAACAGCAAAACATTTTATTACAAAACATTATACCACCAATACATCTTCCAGCATCCACATTCCACAATACAACCACCAACCACCACTAACAACATGAACATCACACCACTCCAACCATAAAAAACTAATTAAAACACAGGAACATTACTCCCTTTTTTCCACCAGCCATCAGATGCAGCAGCTGCCGAATTGCTTACTGTTTGCGAGAAGCAAACTGAGCCGTGAATCGGCAGGAAAGCTCGTGACCCACAGCTTCCCGATACTAACCTGTTACGTCAATGTTGGGTCAATGAGCCATTCGTTCCACCCACGTATCAGCAAATCATTGTATCTTTCTAAACCAATTAAGCAGTCTGTTTCAACTTTGAACAACAAGCACAATGCCAATTTCAACAACCTATAAACTAGCACATTGAAACATCCATAACAAGATTCAACAACCTAAAAACTAGCACATTGAAACACACATAACAAGATTTCAACAACCTAAAAACTAGCACATCAAGCACAATGCCAATTTCAACAACCTAAAAACAGCAAGCACAGTACTGAAGTCCCATCTAAAAACCTAGCACAATGTTCAATTTCAACAATTCCATAACAAGATTTTGGGGAAAAACATTATAAGCCTCTTTAAAATTCCATAAATCTTGACCTCTAAATCCTTGAATCCAGTTAATTTCTAGAAAAAAGTTGTATTTTCAGCTAATAATTGAAACATACTGAAATTAATGGAATCAATTGGTAGGTCAGACCATAGAAATCGATGGGATGAAGAACATAGAAATCGATGGAATATATATGAAATTCGAGAGCTTTACCTGTTGAGAGCAACCTGTATAATCGTTGGGATGAAGTATTTACCAAAAATCGATCATGGAGAGAGGCATACGTGTAATCAAAGGAGACTGTAATAGAAGGAGAATCAAGAGGAACGATTGGAGAAATCGTTGGGATGAAGCATTTACCAACAATTGATCATGGAGAGATGCATATGTGTAATCGAAGGAGACTGTAATCGAAGGAGAATCGAGAGGGACGACTGGAGAAATCAATAGAGAGAGCAGAATGGGAGATTAGAGAAATCGAGAGCAGTAATGAAGCGAGGGCAATGAGGAAAATTTTAGGGTCTGAATGGTATGGGTAGCAGATGGAGAAATGTGTGATTCAGGGGAAATTGAGCCATTCAGATCTTAATCAAATTCAAACCAAACAGTCCTATGTCTGACCGATTCAGACGTTAGCATCTGAATGGCATCAATCAGATGCAAACAAACAGCCCTTAAAGTAGAGATCGATACAGAGTGAGATAAATAAAAAATATATGCCTACATGTTTGGAGATACAATGGTATTATTGGACGAAGTACAGTGTGAGATAATTATGCATGTGTAATTGTGTATTATGTGTATAATCTATCTCACACTGTACTTGAAGAGATACAATGGTATTATTGGACCAAGTATACAACATTCTCAAACGATTGGCATATATGGCATAAATTGAAATTCAGACATGGTCCTCAACAAACTATCCATGCATTGAACATTTTTAAAAAGCAGATTTGCAAACATAAGAGGTTCCGAAGGAAACTTTCGATTATCAATAGGCAGTTCCATCAATCAAATTTTTTGTGGATCAACATGAAACTTCAATATGTACATTTTTTTTTCTCTCAACATGTCTCCACAATGGAATATAAATGGTATATATTTGACCGTCTTAATTCACAACATTTTTACTATTTATTAATCAGGTTAATGATACATATTTTCGAGGCTTTTTATATACTAAAATCAGTATAATTTGTTTTCTCGTATACACAATTAGACAATATCAGACTCCTATAATTATGTTACTCCACCGATTAATTTAAACTTTATATTTTCTTGTTACAAAAAAATTAATATCATATACTGTTTACAAACCAGATGAGGTAGACATATGTCCAATTGGCGATATGTTCATGCTATAAACACGTGATCCAAGATAATTTAATTATAAAAGTTACCACTCTATTATTAAGACCTAACTACAAATTACATGTGTTTTCTATTTACCAACATCACGAACGGTACCATGGAACACTTGACAACCAGCTAATACTTGCCAATATTGCCATGCCATTATGTGGTATGAAGAACAAACCTAAAAGAACAATAAAACCGCAACGCCAAAATTCATCTTTTGTTGTCTAGAAGGACATGTGCAACTACCATTACTTCAACACCGCCGAAAAACTTTGGCTATCTACTTGGTCCCAAATTTGAAAAAAATGTATTATGTTTCATGAGGAAGTGATGACATATAATTCAATGTTTGCATTCACATCTCGCGGAGCACGCATCGATTCCTCAAGTATTCATGGCAAAGAACCGTACATTTATAGAATTAGTGGCCAAAATTATCACATAATTGGTTATTTGTTTCCTGGAAAGGGAAAGAAATCAAAGTTTGCACAACCCTATATCTATGGTATATAGAATGTGATTGTAATAGGTTGGATTCTATTCAAAGGCAGCCTGGCAAAGATGGTATTGATTTACAAATCACCCAAGAACTTTCTGAAATGTTGGAGGAACACAACATTTTAGTGAAGTCTTTCGGCATGGCAAGGGATAGGTATCGTTCCAATCCCGATAATTCTTTTTGTCTAAGAATCATAAAATTGGTCATACAATATGCCCAACACAAACAAGGTGGTTGGTTTGATAGTTGGTGACATTACTGAAAGTAATTTTGAACGTGATCTCATTGTCGAGCACCGTAGAAATGGCATTCAACGAATTAAAGACCTACATCCAAGTTTCATATCTATGTCATATCCTTTGATTCACCCTTATGGCAAAGACGAATTCAGAGAAGACATTAAACTACAAACTGTGGAGGGTTGTTTCTAAGGAACAACCATTTTTAACAATGAAAAAATATTATTGGTTTCGTTTTCAACAACGATTACACGAGGTTCGCACATTACTACAATTAGGAAGATTGCTTCAGCAATACATGGTGGACGCATACATGGCAATTGAAGAGGGTAGGGTCAAGTGGATTCGACATAATCAACAACAATCAAGGTCAGATTTGTTCTCGAGATTGGTGGATGTTGTCTATCATATGGATACAAATGGTAAAAATGTCGGCAAAACTGTTATTTGTTTTGCCATCATCTCATACCGGTGGACCATGCTGGATAGTTCATAATTACCAAGATGCAATGGCGTGGTGCACATGTACTGGATTGGAAATAAATGAGATACTATGCATGATTTAACAAGAAGATGATCCAAATAGAGTTGACATGGTATCCATAGTTTTTGAAATCAAATTAAGACAACTAATGTTTGACTTGAAAACAAAAAAGTCATTCGGAGCGGTTATCGCATATAAGTATAACAAACACATTATTAAATTACATGTACAATAATTTCAACATTTTGAATGTCATTTTATTCATTTATAGAATATATTTCGGAAACTGATATCAACTACATTTTTCGAAGTCTTTATACCATCGAGTTTCAAAAGTGAGGACTTTCCTATGCACACATACTAATATTTCTAGGGTCACAACATAAAAACCTGTCATTAGAGAAGTTTGGTAGAGTTATTAGTGTCGAACCTCCAATCGTATCTACATATCCAGATGGTTATAACGCTGTTAAAAGATTTATGCTACATGGTCCATGCAGAACTCATTATCCATCATCTCCAGGTATGGTCAAAGGTAAGTGCACAAAAAATTCCCATCGAACTTTAATATGCATACAACCATTGACTCTACAGGATTCCTGTTTGGGTTATATTTTGTATTGTATCAATGTTAAGGGACTTAATTGTAAAATTCCTAAGGGCATATAAGCTTTTTCTTTCTTTGTAATCTTGTAACTAAGATTGTCATTTGTACATTCAAGCATTAGACTCATTGTAATATTCTATCTCAATATATGTCATAGAACTTCTCTATTGTGATTGTGTTCTTGATTGAATAGATTGTTAATTTACTTGTTTTGTAACTCACAAATGGTATCAGAGCAAAATATTTCAGAACTTGGAGTGGTTCATCAAGATTTTTGAAGAAAAATTGAAGAAAGTCGATTGAGATTAGTGATTCCTCGATCTGAAGTGTTTTTGTTAGCAATTTTGGGCTTTTTGGTTTGATTTTGATAGCGATAAAAATTTTAACAGTTTAATTCCGCTGAAAAACAAGATTAGATCAAGAATTGTTGATTTTAAGGGTTTTGGGTTCAAAAACTTTTCGCTACTGTGTTGGATCAGAAGTACTAGATTCAGTGTGTTTTTGGTGATACTCACAGATTTAAATGTCTTAGGAATTTGATTTCGAGCAACCACGTGGATTGTGACATCATTTGGACGAATTTCGAACTGATAATTGAATTTTGGTTAAGTTTTACAAGAACATTCATAGTTGTCGTACAACTCTGTGTTCTTGAGTTGCTTGATATTCAAACTTTTCGGACATCAAAGAGTTCTTGGCATTCAAACTTATCGGGCAACAAAGAGTTCTTGGCGTTCAAAGTTATCAGACAACAAAATAATTTGAAGCTATCATACAATACTTGTCAGATAAACTCCATGTTATCGTACAACAAAGGGCGTGAATAATACTTTTTCGTACAACTCTTGTCCGACAAAGTGCTTATCGTATAATTAAGTTTTATCCGATAAAGTGAGGTTGTCGTACAATCCTTGTCCGACAACTTGTGGTGTGTGAATATTTTAGGGTTATTGTACACGTTTTATCCGACAAACTTATCAGAGTGATTTTGTCCGACAAAGTTTCGAGTTTGACTTTTGTTGACTGGGTTTGACTTTTTTTGGTTGACTTTCTGAAGACAGTTTGACTTTTTGAACTAAGACTGATTCTGTAATCTACGATCATAACATCTAATTAAAATAACTTCTCGTGATGCTTTAGCGACAGGAACCGATACTAAACCACATGTTCTATTACGGGTTAGTATGAACAATGAAGAGATATGTTTCTAGACTTCTTGGAGAGACATGACAACGATGTAAACGTAAAGGAATCTTTGGATAATGTCCCAAATGGCAGTGATTCTGGTAAAGACTCCAGCAGTTCCCGAAGATAGTGTGGAAGAAATTGAGGAAATTAAAGATCCATCAACCTATACTGCTGAGGAGAAATTGAGAGTAAAGGCATATCAGCAATCAAAATCGTTGATTCTTCAAAGTTTGACAAATGATATCTACTTAAAAATGCACAGTTACAAAAGACTGGCAAGAAGATGTGGGATCAATTGGAGAAAATGATGATGGGTCTGAAAGTTGGTCATCAACTGAAGGTAATGAACTTCATAAACAGATACGAAGAATTTAAATCCAAGGAGGGGGAAAGTCTTGAAGTGACGTATGATAGATTTGGCAGTTGCTAAATTAGCTCAGCAAGAATAAGATTAAAAAGTAGTCAATAAAGAAAAATGTGAAGTTTCTAAGTATCTTACATCCGGAGTGGAAAAAGTTTGGTAGATACATGAAACAGCACAAGATTCTAGTTGAAATGGATTTACATGAAGTTTATGAAACGCTCAAGCAGAATGATAAGGAAGCCATGGAGATAAGAGAAGAGAGTAAGAAATCTAATAAACAAGCTGCTGATCCATTGGCACTGGTAGCTGAAAAGAGAGAGATATATTCTTCAAGGGGAAGATGTAGCAGTTCTAGAAGAGAGAAAGAGATAGGTGATTCAGAGAAACAAGAGAATAATGGTAGTGATTCCGATGACGGGGAGGATTTAAAGAACGCCATGATTATATTCACAAGGGCATTCCAAAAGAAGTTTTACAAGAAACCTACGTCAAACAATCAGAGATATTCGTCTGGATCAAGGAACTTTGAGCATAAAGATAAATCTGAAGGTAAGAAGAGATTTGAAGAGAAGAGAGTTGATGACAAGAAGTATGTTTCTAAGAACTTCGAGGAGAAGAAGAGTGGTGAAGTTGTTAAGTGATACAAATGTGTTAAGTCAGGTCTTTTTGCTCGTGATTTCAAAAATCTAGTTATACGTAATTCTAAATACTACAAAAATATAATGCTTCTAGCAAAGCAAAAAGAGGCTAGCAAAGCATTGATGGCAGAACACGATCACTGGCTTGACCTAACGGGTGATAAGGATGAGAATGAGGCACAAGAACACACGTGTTCTATGGGAAAAGAATGTGAGGATGAAACTCCGACAACGATGACAAAAACACTTGTGATTCAGGGTCTAGAGCGGCGGGTAAATACTCTATCTTATGGTGGTTCCATGAAACAACCGCACGAAATGATGCTTAAACTTCAAGTTTTACAAACCAATTTGAAAAAGGAAAAAGATCTTGTATCTACTCAAATAGCAGAAGTTGAAAAAAACGTCAAATCATTTTACTTTTAAGCAAAGAAGGTGCTGAAAAACGTGATCTGATTGTTTCTTAAAAGGGGAAAAGAAAATTTTGATAAACAAAAGTTTTAAATAGTCAATTATCTGAAATCTCGGATAAGTTTGAGAAATCAGAGAGAGAGAGAGAGGAATGAGTATGTTCGAAAGTTTAATTCTAATAAAAATGCCAATAAAGGTTTAATTGAAAAGGTAAATGGTTTGGAATCAAAGCTTTATAAGAGAGGTCAATCTGATCAGACCATTCATCTCAATAAACCGAAGGAATTCAAATATTATAAATCGAAATGGGGTATCGGATATGACAAACCTCATTACTTAGAGAAGGTTCTTTCAAAAGTTTCTAGTCTATATGAGGTTTAATTTTTAAGTCTTGGTAGAAGAAACCCAAAGTAGAAGATCAATTAGACAAAATCGTTCGATGAAGTTGAACCACAAGAAAATCAAAACAAGGGAAATTAAGTAAAAATGCAACTTCCTTTCTCCTATGAAAAAATAAATGCTGGTTATATTTGAAAAGAGTCAAATTTTCTTTCAAACGATTATCTTCTGAGTTACTCAACGGCTGAACTTGAGGGAAACCCTATTAGCTTTTCAGGTTGAAATTCCAACTTTAAGAACCGACTCCAAGTCGGATTATCCGACTCTTCAATTCTCGAGGACTCTTCTTTTCCTCAAATATAACTCCTCTGATGAAAGGGTGAAATTCTATGGGTCTAATGAGTTTAATGTTTTCACGTACAAAGCTTTAACAATTTACAACTTAAAAAGATTTACCAAACATAAAATATTCATGATTAATGTTACGCAACATAAAACTTATTACTGCAACTAGGTAGTTATGCAAAATGGCTACAAATGCCATGCGTATAAAACTAGTTTGAAAATCGAGTGGCTGTTACTCAAATTAATAACAACAATGAAAATGTTACTCATGACATATACGTATGATATATTTTATGCACCAAAATAGTGCGCAACATAATACATTTGCAACAAGTTTCAAAGAGAAACTTACATGCTATCAAGCTTCCAAAATTTTCTCTTTTTCTCATAAAAGGACGTGGAATCAAATTCCCCAGCAACACTCGCATGTGGCAGATTCTTTCTCTTTTTCTCACACGTATATTCACATTTTTGCGAGTATTTTCAATGTGTAGGTATGCGTGGACTCGAGAATGAGAAGAAGGGAAGAAGTGAAAACATTGTAGAAAGCGAAAAAGATGGAGAAAAGAAGTTGCTCACGCCCGCGAGTATTTAGTTGCATGGCTGCGAGCAAGAGGAAATCTGGGTGCTGCGTTAGGACCATAAATGTCATATTTAGTTGAAAGTTTGTTAGTGCAGAAATGTATTCAAGATTTATTAGAATAGTCAAAGTCTTGTATTTGTTGTAAAGAGTCAAAGTTGTGAGTCAAAGTCATGTATTAGTTAGTAAGAGGTCAAAGTCAAGGTATTTGTATTAGAAAGTCAAAGCATGTATATATATATATATATATAGTGAGTTGTAAGGGAGTTGTGAGAGGACGTATCAAGAGAGAATCATTTGTAATGTTGTAGAGAGATGGCTAGAGAGAGAGAGAGAGTCTAGAGAGAGAAAGTAAATCTCATTCCTATCTTATATCTTTCTCTTAATCTATACAAGAATCCATTTTGTTAGGACCATAAATGTCCTATTAATTAGAAAGTTATATAAAGAATTATAAAGATTAGATAATATTTGTAATAGCTTTTAATTGTTAATTAGGCTTAGTTTAGCTTGATGGTCCATGGGCTTGAAGCTTAAGCCCTGGGTATATAAGGTTTGTTTGTGAGAGTTTTAGGTAAGAAATTAATCGTTCCAAACTCATATTGTAAACACTATGAACGATATTGAATCTTTGAATGAAATACATGGATGACAACTTGAATTCATTGATTGCTATTGTTAT
Organism: Saussurea involucrata; assembly: GCA_033807775.1. NCBI lineage: Eukaryota > Viridiplantae > Streptophyta > Magnoliopsida > Asterales > Asteraceae > Saussurea > Saussurea involucrata. The sequence goes on from CM066326.1 coordinate 20,792,242, forward strand.
TGATTGTTGATTATCATTGTTATTGCACTAATCTGGGATCCACAATTGGTATCAGAGCAGACAAACATTGATCGATTCAAGGTTTCTAAAGTATCATAGTAAGTTTATCGGCTGCTTGTTTTTTTTTGGAATCTCATTCTTGCTATTTCTGCGAAATTGTTAGTTCTAAATCATCAATATCGATTTCTCCTAGCCTTGTTAAGATTCCTACAAGTTTTTGAAGCTTGATTTCAAGTATTGAAGTGTTTGTTCGCAAAATTGTTTTCTTTAGTTTTTGGTCTCTATTCTTGAAAATTCGTAATTTTTAGCATCAAAAATCAGTTGTTTTGCTTAGAAATAGATTAGGGATTGTTTGTTTTTGTGTTTTGGTAGTATTCACATCTTTCAGGAACGAAATCGAGCAACCCTAGATCGCTTGCAGATCTGAATCATTCGTAGAGCCGTTCTATCCGGGTGAGTATCTGTTTATTGAATTCTATCCGTACGCCAATCTGTCCGAACGTCATATCCGGGTTACTACCAGTATCCAGACGCTATCTATCCGGTTGCCACTTCCTGGGTAAGTTTAGTTTCCGGATCTCATTCCTTTCCTGGTAAGTACAACTATCCGGATCTCACCTATCCGGACACATTACTTCCCGGATCCGATATCCGGTTTGCTCACACTCCGGATCCTTCACTTCCCGGATCCTCTATCCGGTTCGCTCACCTATCCGGACACCATCTCCATCCGGTAAGTCTCTCCTCAGTTTATCCGGTAACATTTGTTTTGTTCGGACACTTCACAATCACATCCGAATCCGGACACTTCAGATCCAAACACCACTATCTGGATTCCTATCCGGATACTCTCTGAGTAATTTCAACATACCTGTTAGCACCATTTACTGTTAGATTTCGTGTTAGGTAACTCACTCTTAGTTCCTTTCGTTACGTCACTACCTTGAATCGAACCGCTTACTGTCTGACGGTCATCTAAGTGTAATTTAAGATATCTTCTCGAGATGCCCTTGCAATGAGCAACCAAATCGCTCCTCCAGATCTCGGTGATTCATGTCAAGTATGTATTCCTATCCATCAAGCTTAATGGATCAAATGCATCTGCTTGTTCCAAAAGTAGATTCCAGTAAGAAAACCACAAATGAATATTTGCTTGAAATAACCAACCTAAAAGAGAAGTTAGATGTTCAAATAAAGGTCACAGAAAAGCTTATGTCTGATAACGCTAATCTAAAAGAAATGTATGCGAACCTTTAAATAGAACCTAAAGACTTTAGGGCCAAAATATCTGATTTAAACGCAGAACTTGATCAGTGTGCTCTTCTCTGATAAATGCTATTCTCTTCAAATAGAAAACAAAGAGCTTCTTTCAAAAATAAAAAATCTCGAGCTTAAGCTTTAGAAACGAGGTCAAACTGATGAAACTGTTGGTCCCATTAAGGACAAGCAGACAATAGAAGAAATAAAATCCATATATAAATAGAGATAAGATGAACAATAAGAACAATCATAAATAAACTCATCTCATATTCATTTGAGATAATATGGAGAGGAAAATGAAGAACACCACACTTTACATTTTAGATGACTCTCATGAGATTAGTCAGTGTGTGTTTTTGTGTGTGTTACTCCAAAAATGACCTAAATGATAAATAAAACCCTAAAATTCTTTGTAAAGGGTCCATTTACAATAAAAGGCTCAAGCCCATAAAGCTAACTAAAAAGCTAACTAAAAAGCCCATACACTTTTTCTTTATAAAACTTTGAATTAAATTAGGAGCTAATTTAATCTAACAATCTCCCCCTAATGTTTTATAAAGAAAGCATCATCTTGTAATCTCCCCCCTTGCTTTCTTTAGAAACTTTGGCGTTCCATTCTTCGAGTCTTCAAAGCATCACGAGCTCCCCCTCAAATGTAGGCTCATCTTCTTGAAAAACCGAGACAATTAACCCCATTTTGTCTAGTTTTCATGAGTCAACTTCACTGTTGAGTAAACATTCAGTACCGAGCATTAAACATGAATAACAGAGGAGTGAGTGACAATCAATATGTCACAATACCTGTATGAAACCGTGAAGAAACGTCGAGAGAACACCGTTCTTTAAAGCGGAAAGAGCATGAATTAAATGCAATGCTTTCGGTCCAACACCTTACAGCAGACTTTGAGGCTGGGTTTGGAATATCAGCTCACAAAATTTGAGAAAATTCAGAACATCAAAGTCGTGCATCTGTGAATTATCTTTCTAATGCAACTGGACCCGTGTCAATTGGAGCACCGAGTAAAGCGTTGTGTGCGTGTTTCTGAAGCAGCGCAAAGCTGTCAAACAAACTGAAAAATTTCGGGCTCCGGGCTTTTGGATTGTTTTGATTTATGGACCAACGAACTCTAATAAACATGCTTGAGTCTGCTTCTGACCCCTTCTGGTCATTCCTCTTATTTCAGAAAAAAATTGATCCAGATAGCCTCTGACGAATCAATAGAGCTCTGGTGTCCTAAAAAAAATCAACAGAGCTCTGGACAACTTCTGTCGATGATCAGAGCTTTGGTAAACTCTATCAATTTCCTCTGATCTTTTGAATAACCTCTGATAAATCAACAGAGCTCTGGTAAGCTCAACAGAGCTCTGGTAAGCTCTGATGTCTCTAAAAAATCAACAGAGCTCAGATGAGAGAAACTTTCTGTCCAGCAGATGTGTACTGAATTTAGAAGAGATTCTGACCAAGACAAACACTAATTCAGACCAAGATCAAAACATGAAAATTGTTCGTCTTTTTCTTAGGAATCCAACGCATCTGGACTCATAGAATTTAGAGCGTCGAGGAGGGAGTTTTGTTGAAAATACGACAGGTGCGCAAAGCTGACAGCAAGTACCTCTGCTCTGGTGCTTCTGCTCTGGTGTACCTCTGCTCTGGTGCCTCTGCTCTGGTGTACCTCTACTCTGGTGGATGTACCTCTGCTCTGGTGGATGACCTCTGCTCTGGTGGTTATCTCTGGTGGAACAAGAGTTTCTGCCAGAGCTCTGGTGAACTCTTGCTGATTTCTTCTAAGTCCTCTGCCAGTAGTTTTACACCAACTTCGACACTACTTTACACTATGATAGCTCTGGAGTTTGCAAAACTCAAAACATAAAGAGTGTGCATTGGTTTATTATCTTTCAGAGCATCTGGAATCACCTCTTGTGGAGCTCGGACGAATAAGATACGGTTGATTTACCATAGTCGAGCAGATATGTCCAACAGCTTTGTATCAGTACACTGTTGTCTACTTCAACGATGCATATGACCCTTATAAATTTCGAATCTCTGAAATCTCAAAACACAAATGCTGTTCATCAATGTGCTTTGAATCCAGGGCCTTTTGAATCGCATCAATTGGTGTCTTGATCAGTGAGATATGATCAATTTACTACAGCATCACAAATCTGTCAGCATGCTGTCATTAAATCTGATTTGATGTATAAAATAAGACGATCTCCATATAACTTTTAGAACCGTGAGTGCAAATAATCAGATCTCTAATTGATCAGGTCAGAAAACTAATTAAAAACACTCAAAGTTATAAAAATTTTCAGATCAGACTTTGAATACATAGGACAACACCAAATCTTTCTCAATCAACTTTTTTTAAGACCCAAATGATTTTGTTTTCATTTAAATGATTATGAGCAGCAGAATATAAACAAAATCTGGATCAAAGAGAGTCTAATCTTGGATTTAAATAAAGGTCAGATCAAAGATCAACAACCTTACTACCAAGATGCCAAAAAAAATGCTATGGACTCAAGCACACACAAGGATGAGATCATAGATCAACCATCTACTTAGTGCTTATCAAATAAGACCAATGAATGAGAAAGAATCAAAACACACACATGTATTAAATCTGATCAGATTTGATCCAAACAGAACCAAATCATGACTTAAGCATTTCATCAAACATGTGGTGTGCAGAATCAGATTTTGTGAAGAGAAACACTAATTTTCTGTCAAAACTTATCCAAATCTTAATGAAATCAAAGACGGGATTTCCAATAAGCCCAGAATAGAAAATAAATATCATATATGATATTTGTGTTTAGGCTCATGTGATTGAATCAATCTAAGCACCAAAACAACAAATAAATCATCTAATCTTCTATTGTTGCTATAGATGACCGATTGAAGAAGAGTTTCTTCAATCCATCTCTGATACCAATTGTTGGTCCCATTTAGGACAAGCAGACAATAGAAGAAATAAAATCCATATATAAATAGAGATAAGATGAACAATAAGAACAGTCATAAATAAACTCATCTCATATTCATTTGAGATAATATGGAGAGGAAAATGAAGAACACCACACTTTACATTTTAGATGACTCTCATGAGATTAGTCAGTGTGTGTTTTTGTGTGTGTTACTCCAAAAATGACCTAAATGATAAATGAAACCCTAAACTTCTTTTTAAAGGGTCCATTTACAATAAAAGGCTCAAGCCCATAAAGCTAACTAAAAAGCCCATACACTTTTTCTTTATAAAACATTTAATTAAATTAGGAGCTAATTTAATCTAACAGAAACGATTCATCTGAACAAACCAAAAGATTTCAGATACTATAACTCAGAATGGGGAACTAGGTACGATAACCCACACTATTTGAAAATGATCTTATCAATGGTGCCTACTTTATACGACTTTAACCTTCTAGGCATTGATAAGAGATTTCCCCAATATAAAATCAAATGGACGAAACCACTCAATGAGAAGGAAGAGAAGCGTGAAGAATATAAACGCAACAATACGACTAAAATGCAATTGCATTTTGCGTACGAAGTTCTTAACACATCTTATGAAACAAAGAAATCCAAATACCTCTCAAATGACTACTTTGAAGGCTACAAAGTTGCCAAGCCCAACGAATCCTCTAAAAAGGATTCGGTCCCAACAACTGAAACTAAAACAGAGAAGGACGAGTTTAAACGCTATGTTCTACCTCTCGTTCTGGAAATGAAAATAGTTCAATTAGAGGAGTCATTTGAACAGGAACGGATTAAATTTCACAAAGAAAAACAGAGATTTTATCCAAACTTGAGAGTTTAAATTCCACAAAAACAGAATTTGTATCAGTTGAGGAAAAGGAAGCTCTTCAGTCAGAAATCAAATGTCTCCTATCCAAACTGTCTGCTTTGGCTACAGAGGTGTTGAAAGAGCAAGTTAGCAAAGGTGAACTTCAATAGAAGTTAAACCAAATTCAAAACGAGAAAAACATTTTGTCTGAACCTTCCTCGAACTCATCAGATACTTCTTCATGTAAGTCTTTCATTGGAAAAATCTCTTCCAGAAAAGGTAAAGAACCTCAAAGGTAGTGTTTTAAAAAGAATATTGACTCTGATTTTCCAAAAGCTTCCGCACCTGATTCTTAGCAAAACACAATTCCAAAATGTTCCTCACATCCTTTGACCAATGGTGTTCCATCCGAGAGTGAACTTGAGTTTTCAGCGTTTATGAATTATAATGTTTGTTCAGATGATGAATTTCCAAAGTCTGCATTTGATCAACACTGTTTGGGTAAAATTTCACCAGTCTCGACCACGACCAAAAAAGGAAAACATATTTCTTATACTTTCTTATGACGAGATAAAATCATAAATACTTTATCGTCTGACCAAAGTTTAAATCGAAATTTACTCGCCACACTCGACCGTCGTAACACACCTTACGACCTCGACCGACTAACGTATGACAACTGTTATGATCTTCATGTTTAATGCAGGGTCAACACCATTAATGGACAACGGATATAACCGAGAAGGTCAATTACGAGCATTAACCTCAGCGACCATTACCCAAGGATTTATAGAGTCATTTAAAGCCACGAAAGCTATATAAACAAAGGTTCCATCATCATTTGCGCACAACTAAACTCTCGAGAATACCCACCGCAAGAACGAAGAACACTCTCTCGCAAATACACGACGCACGGCGCATAGTTTCCAAATACGACGCACCTGTTTTTCACACGATACACTCGTCTATTTACATTTAAAGTCTTTTCTTTCATTTGTATTGTAATCATTGTACTCTCGACATCTGGAACATAAGGACATCGCCCCTGTTTGGCGACCATAGTGCAGCGACGACATCCATAGTCGTCCGCGGGTTTTTTCCTTGTTGAGGTTTTTCCCCCGTCACCAAAATCCGTTGTGTCTCATTTACATTTTCTGTCTTTATCGCATTGCTTTGCCGAACGATTTCTATCTTTAGTTGTTAAGCTCCACAATCAACCTTAAGTTATCCTTCTGGACGATTTTTGGCATTAACAGTTTGGCGCCCACCGTGGGGCCCCATCTAGAGAAAATCTTCGACAAACTTGCGTCCTACTAACGATTTCCCGGAGTTTCCTCTTTTTTCTGTTTCAGGAAAATGGCAGGTAATGGAAACCAAGAGCAGATCATCGCCCAGATGCATTGGGAGCTTGAAAATGTGCGCCGTTAGATCGATGCCCTTGCTGATCAAAGACGAAGGGCAGATGAAGAAATCACGCGACTGAGGAATCCATTCGGACCGCTGAACGGTCCTAGACCATTCGTTCAGAATCCAGGTCCAGGATCGTTCGGTCAGAATTCAGGATCCGTTCCCTTCGTCCAGAATCCAGGTTCCGGTCCATTCGTTCAGAATCCAGGACCAGGACCATTCGGTCAGAGTCAGCAGCAAGGTCCATTCATGCAGAACCAGCAACAGAGATCATTCATCCCAAATCCCCAGTTCGGGCCAGTTCCTCCGCAGCATTTGAGGCCACCACCTATGAACAATGGATCTCAACCATATTTTGTCCCTTTCAATGGGGACGCCAATGGCTCGTCATACGAAAATGGCACCAGTTCAGGAGTTAACCCTCAAGCAGGAGTAAATCCTGATCCTAACGACCCCGTCGCTCAGCGGTTGAAAATGCTAGAAGATCATAATGAGCGTGTCCTGTCCTTACTCGCTAAGCTACCGGGGGCGGCCGTGCCCGTCGACGTCTAGCCGCGCTCAGGATTTCAGGCGTCGCCTTTATTTGACACGATAGCGACTGTCGACGTCCCAAAGAAGTATAATATCCCCTCTTTCACGCCCAAGTATTCAGGGGTAACCGATCTAATGGAGCACATTGCGCAGTATAAGCAGTTGATGTGGACTGTCTCGATCCCGCATATGTATCAAGTGTTGGTCCCGAAGGCCTATACAAGTTTGTAGAAGGGGGGGGGGGGGGGTTGAATACAAACACACAGATTTTACTTTTCTAAATTGTTTATTGATAAATCATTAACAATTTACAGCTTGTTGCGGAGACAAGATTAAGGATAAACCTAAATCTAAACAAGTTGGAACACTGAGGTTTCATGCACTAAGAGAGATAAGGAAATTACTAATAATAACCTATCTGAGATAAGAGATTTGAACTTGTCCAGAGTTAGCAAGTTACTTCAAATGAAGTGAGTTCATCTCTTTATATACTGCATGCATTTAATGCAAATCATTATATACTTTACACGTGTCATCAGCTGGTTGGTTGCATGTCATTGACCTTGGTTGACAACCTTAGTAGCCGTAAGGATGAACAGTGTAGTATCAGAGTGGTTGTACGATTTCAGATATTCGGAGGTTCTTTTCTGACATTTCGTACGGAGGCGTGCAAGGGTGGTTAAGACAAAAGTACTTTGTACGGAGGACTTCATGATCAGCTTTCGTTGATTCAGCGATTATCATTTACTATTCAGTAGATGATAAAGTTCAGCGATAGCTGAAGTCTTGTACTTGATACTTCACGTTGAGTGGACAAATCTGAGTCTTCGCTGATCCGCATCAGTTCATTAGGAGACTTGTCGCTGGTTCTTGAGCTTGATCTTCGACTTCAGCGTAGAACCTTTGTTGACGTGAAACTTGTCTTCAGGGATCATAAATAAACAACTAACTTATCAGCGATCATCATAATGACTGAACAGACTCAGAGCATTAATGATGAACAGTGTTCGCTGAATGTTTAATTTAAAAGAGCGAGAGTTCCTATCAGCGGTACTGTAAGATCTTAGTACTTATCAGCGATAGTGAAACTCTGATACATATTTTTTACTTACAATTTTCACTAAGTATTTAAGAGATGGTCATTATCAAATCACTGAGGGTTTGGATCAACAATCTCCCCCTATTTGATTATGACATAGCAACAAAGAAAATTGCTATTTAATGAAAACATAAGGATAAAAAGAACTCATAAAATATTTGTCCCTTTTACTGTTTTCTGGGATCTTTTCAGTACTGATGGAGTAAAGTACATTCGCTGAAATCTTTCTTTAAAACTTTGAATCAGGTTACAATGAAGAACAGAAAGATTACAAGTACGAGCGAAATAAATTACAAGTACAGAAGGATAACTGATACAATAGAGAAAAAGGCGATTATATTAGTTTTCAAAGGGTTCTTCCTTAATGAGAAGTTCATCAAGGGTCTTTTTAGTGGGGATCATCCAGTCAGGAACATTTACTCCTTGATTCTTTAACTTCAGAGCAGCTTCAAAAATCAAGGGCTTCAGGTGTCTAGCTTTTATGTCGCGTCTGACTTCACACCAGTGTACGAGATCTCTGAGTTGTTCGATGGGAGCGATTTGGAGCTCAGAGACACGTTGAAAGTGATGATTTCTATCATAGTCTAAGAAGAATATACCATATGGATCACTTACCACTGTGCCAGGGATGAAAATTTCTCCAGGTGGTAGGGAGGTGTCAAGCATTGAAAGATCAGCATCAGGGCCAAGAACTTCAGCACGAGAGAAACCAATACCTGTTTCATTTCGAATGATTGGACCTGAATCAGAAACTTTCTTCTTCTTAGCAGAGGCTTTCTTCGGTTGAGGAAGAGTAGGAGGAATATCTACAGCAGATGAAAGCAAGTCGATCTGTTTGTTTAAGATCATCTCAACATGGCTTTTGAATTTTGAGCGTGATCCCTGAATGGCTAATTTCGTTTCTAACCATTCAGAGAGACCAAACTTTTCTAATGAAGCAGCATAGAAGGTTTGCTTGGTTTCGTCATCTCTGTAGATATCCACTTCAACAACAGGAACATCAACGAACATTTTTCCTCTGATGTTGGCTTTTATTATCTTGGATGGTCTTGATCGATAGGTCAGCATTTGATTAGCCCATTCCAAAGTTGTATCAGAGACCTTTGTCTTTTCTCTAACGATTTCTTGAGCATCATCCCAGAGCTGACGTTGAACATCAATGGGAACTCTTTTCAGCTTGGGGTCTTTGATTGATCGTTGAGTAAGCTTGATGGCGTATTCTCTGTCTTTCTCTTCAGCTTCCTTCCTTTCAGCAATAAGGCGTTCAGCTCTAAGGTGTTCCTGGTATTCAGCTTTGGAGATTTTGAACTTTGGAGGAACTGAAGGAAGTTGATCACGCCTTAGAATGATTCGCTGATCCTCGAATCATTTTATTATTTATTCTCTTCTCTTTTGATCCTCTTCACTCAGCTTTTGAGGAGCTGAGGAAGGTCTGTTTCTGTGTGAGAGAGGTTGTTCTTCTGGTTCATCAGTCTCAGAGATCAAATCCAAGACTGGGATTATTTCTTCAGCGGCAGCTGGAATTATTGGTGAAGTCGCAGTTGTGGAGCCTTCAGCGATATCCTCAAACAGGGGAGAGGACTAGCTGAAACACAGCGATCTTACAAATAAGAACATGGGTAGAAAGAGAAAGATAAATATGTTCAGGTGTAGGCTAGGGAAGTAGAACTTATAGTGTGGAGGAGGGATGGAGTAAGAGATGATTAGTGTACCTGACAAACCGGCTTTTCAAGCAAGATCGTCAGATTGTCATCTTCAGCGACGCTTTTGCCTTTGCCTTTCTCAGCTCCAGAGGCTGAGGTCTTTGTCTTTGTCCGCTCCCCTGAAGGTTCATTTATCGAGATTCCCTTAAGAGCTTTGATCCTTGGGGCAGGTTTGACGATAAATAAATCATCGTCATCTTCGTCATCATCATCATTCTTTGGAGAAGAAGATGGTTCATCATTAGGGATGTCGACGGCTTCATCATCATCTGCTTCGGATTCTTCAGCGTCTTCTTCGAGTTGCTCCCCCTCAGATACAGAGGCGAGCTTCTCGGTTCCCTCAGGGTTTTTATCTCCCTGAGGTCCAGCGGCTGCTTCCGCTTCAATAGTCTTCTCACCCTCTTCAGCGAAGGTGAGGTCTTCGTTCTTCTCTCCTCTGATAGATTCATCATGGGAAAGGTCTTCAGCGCTCTTTTCAAGATTTTCAGCGCTCTTCTCCCCGGTATGTTCAGCGCTCTTCTCCCCCTCTTTTTCATGATGACTGGGGGAGGAATGGGTAGACTCAGCAATTGTATTTTCTCTGTCTTCTTGGCCAGAGATTTTAATACAACTTACTATCGCTGCTAATCTGTCTTCAAGGCCAGATATAGCAGGATTGATCTTTTCCAGCTCTTTGCGATCCGCCGCTGTGAAAGTTTCCAATACAGGGGCAGGGGCATGTTCAGGAGCAGGAGTTCTTGCCTTGTTGAGCAGCTCTTCAATCATTGTTTTCATCGAACCACCGTCGGTCTTTACAGAGCCTAAGTCAGTCGTCAGAGTTTGAACATTTGTCTTCACAGCAGACATATCACCTTCTAGTGCTCCAACCGATGTCTTCAGCGTTGTTACTTCGCCGGACATGGAGGAAACTGATTGTTTGAGTGAGGTGTAGTCTGTGTAGATATCAGCGAGCACTTTGGCGAAATCGCTGAGGGTCTTATCAACAATCTTGATGTCGTCTGTGGAAGTTTTCTTTTCCACCACCGTTGTCAGCTTTGTCAAATTCTCTCCAGCGTTTGTTACAACTGTTGAGTTGTTGGAGAGTGTGGTGGTGAGACTGGTCAGCTTTGTTTCCACGGACTTCAGAGAAGCGTTGATGTCTCCCAAATTAGGACCTGTAACACATAAGTACTTGTGAACAAAGGAAAGCTTAGAAGTTTCAGGTTTAGTTACAGTGTATATGGGTTGATTTGTACCTGCAGGAGGATTGATGAACTCGTCAAAGTTGCAAGTTCCTGAAAAATGTTCCATATCCTCTTCGAAGGTACGGTGAGGTATGGTGATCTCTGCAGGTCCTTTCTTCATCATTCGTTGAGAAGCGTCAGCGGTGGCTTCTGGAATGATGGCATCTCCAGTGTTCTTTGGAGGAGTGTCCAAGTGAGTGGAGGGAGAAGTGAAGGATAAGAATTGGGTTCGGGTTCTGAGTTCAGCGTTGGAATCGCTGACAATCACTTCATCAGTCTTTTGAGAGACTGAGGGAGGTTGGGTAGATTCCAAGTTTCTAACCTCAGCCTTTGGAGACGCTGAAGTCTGGATTGGAGGGATGGCTTGCACGGGTGTGGCAGAGCGTACCACGGCAGAAAGAGCTGAGGAGTCTTCAGCATGGGATTGCTGGGGTTGCTCCTTGGTTTTCTTGATCCTTTTGGAATCAAGTTGGGTTGAAGAGTGTTTCCTTTTCTTAGAAGGAGAGGATTTTGTGGCCGGGGTATCATCGATGGGTATTGTCGCGGAAGGAGCCACAGAAGTCGAAGAATTGGGGTTAAGAAGAGAGAGAAGGGTAGAGAGATGGCGCTGATGAAACAGGTTTGAAATCGAGCACCTTAGGGCCAACCTGAGAAAGTTTCAGGTCACCCTCTTGAGGATAGCTGTCCTTCAGGCCATATTGGAAGATGGCGCTGATGAAACGGGGGTAGGGAACCCATGCAGGTCTGTCAGCAGCTGATCAGGTCATCATAAATGATAGATGCCCAGTCAATATGTAGACCTTTCAGCAGTGCGTATCCCATAGCCTGCTGAGGTTGAGCGGCTTGATCAGAGGAGCCGGTCTTCGCTGTCATACAGCTGATCAGGTGTGCGAAGATGAAATTCATCTCGCTGGGCATTTTGGACTTCTTTATCAGCGTCAGCTTCTTCTCGGGCTTTTTGTCCCTTCCAGTTTCCCAGATGTAACCCATTGCGTCGAGGAAAGCAATGATTGCTTCTCTGTCAACATGCTTCTTATGGTCAGGGAATGGAACAAACGGTTTTTCTATGGTAGCATTGGGAAAGTTCAGGGCTTTTCGAATGATAGCGGGGGTTATCTTAATTGTACCATACTCAGTATCGCTGAGTATGTAATCGATGGTTTTGGAGGGGTCTTTGGCGGAGGGTAGCTGAGTGTGTCTGGCAGAGTACCAGAACTGGGATAGTAGTAGCTGACTTGCAGGAGGGGTGATGGTCAGGGCTGTTGAAATGCAGCAGTTTTTCAGGAAATTCACAGCATCATCCAGATGTGTGACTTGCTTTTGAGGAGGAAACTCGAGAAGCGCAGAGAGGTTGTTGACCTTGGTCCAATCTAGTTGATCCAGCGTGAACTTAACCTGAGGGGCTTTGAAGAGATCGACTTCCTCAGAGTCAGCGGAGATGTTCTCAGCGGTAACATTGATCTTTGAAGTTGCCATTTCTCTGTATTATCAGTTCAACCAAAGATGTTAACAAATAAGAATTATCTTAATGTGGAAAGAAATTTCCATTAAGATGTTTCGTATTTTGTCCATTTCATTCAGACATAAATGTCTTAATGAAGATTAGGGGTTTTCATGATTTTGAAATGAAATGTAAAACCTATAAAGTCTTGTATTCCAGTTTCTAAAAGAAAACTGGATACGAATGAAGAACAAGTTTAAGATTTAAGATTTAAAACTTGAAGAACAACCATGAAATGGTTGTGTTCATAAAACCATGAAAGAAATAATTTTATTTTTGAGTTCTTTTGTTTGATCTTGTTTAAAACAATGATAAGATCAGAATCAAGTTATCTGCATTTGAAAAATAAGAACATATTAACCTTGATGTTTTGATGAAGAAGATGATGAACAGTTCTTGAAGTTTTTGAGAGCACAAATGCAACAGAGGATTCTTTCTTGCGGAGGAAGATTTGATCGCGTAAAAAACAAATATAAACCAAGAGTTTGTTTATATAGAGAGTTTTAGAGAGAGAAAACCTTGAGCGGGAAAAGGTTTTCATCATGACACGAACACGTGTTTGCATTTGATTGGAAGTTTGAACGAAACGTGCAAACGTGTGTCAGAAAGAAATCGTGCCTAGTGTTATCCGTTGCAATGACGTCACAACTGTCCTTTCACATTCTTTTAGGATGTCTCTGAGGTTTTGAAAGCTCAGGGACTCTTTTGAAAAACATGAAGCACTGAATAGAAAATATCAGTGAAGGTTTAAAGAACTTTCAAAATATCGCTGTTAAGGAAGAGATATTCAGCGATGCAATTTATTTTGAAATCTTGCATTTACATGCGATTGTCAGAGAGAGAAAACATACCTGGATATCAGTTTAACCAAGTTTATTCAGAGAGAAGATGATGAAATGGATTATATAAGTTGATTTTATCCCGAAGGCTATACAAGTTTGTATAAACGTATCGCTGATCAAATGTGAACCGCTGAAGATTTTACCCTTCAAAGTTCAGCATTCCAAGCTCGCTGATGAGAAAGTTGAATCTTGTCTCATCAAGAGGTTTGGTAAATAAATCAGCTAACTGATAATCAGTTGGGATAAAATGAAGTTCTATATCACCATTCATCACATGATCTCTGATAAAATGATATCTGATTTCTATGTGTTTTGTCTTTGAGTGTAGCACTGGATTGTTTGCTATAGCGATGGCACTAGTGCTGTCGCAATAGATTGGAATTTTGGAGAGCTGAAGATCATAGTCTAGTAGCTGATTTCTCATCCACAAGACTTGAGAACAACAGCTTCCAACGGCTACATATTCAGCTTCAGCTGTAGAAGTGGACACTGAGTTTTGCTTCTTACTTGTCCAACTTACCAGCTTTCCACCCAGGAGCTGACATCCTCCTGTGGTGCTTTTCCTATCCATTTTGCATCCTGCAAAATCACTGTCTGAATAGGCGGTTAGATCGAATCCTGAGTCTTTGGGATACCAAAGACCTAGATTCGCTGTACCCTTAAGATATCGAAAGATTCGCTTTACAGCTTTCATATGAGATATCTTAGGTTCAGCTTGATATCGTGCACACAAGCATGTTGCAAACATAATATCGGGTCGGCTAGCTGTAAGATACAATAGTGAGCCGATCATCCCACGGTACAGCGTGACATTGACAGGAACACCCTTTGTGTCCTTATCAAGTGTCAGCGGTGGTGCCATAGGGGTTTTCATAGCTGAACTTTCAGTTAAGTCGAATTTCTTCAGCATATCTTTAACATATTTTCCCTGATTTATAAAAGTTCCTTTTTCAGTTTGCTTAATCTGAAGACCAAGGAAATATGTTAGTTCACCCATCATGCTCATTTTATACTCATCTTTCATTCTATCAGCGAAACGAGTACAAAGCTCAGGGTTAGTAGAACCAAATATAATGTCATCAACATATATTTGAACTAAAATGATATGACCTTTCACTTTTCTAAAAAATAGAGTTTTGTCAATCTTACCTCTCTCAAATTTTTCAATATGGAGATAAGTAGAGAGAGTATCATACCATGCACGAGGAGCTTGCTTTAAGCCATAAAGTGCCTTGTCCAGTTTATAAACGTAACCTGGGCGCTTAGGATCTGAGAATCCTAGAGGTTGTTCCACATAAACTTCTTCATTCAGCTTTCCATTCAGAAACGCTGACTTGACATCCATCTGATGTACAATGAAGTTTTTGTGTACAGCATATGCTAAGAAAAGAAGAATATATTCAAGTCTTGCTACTGGAGCAAAAGTTTCGTCATAATCTATGCCTTCCTCTTGCCTGTATCCCTGAGCAACAAGACGAGCTTTGTTGCGAGTTACAGTACCATGTTCGTCCAACTTGTTTCGATAGACCCATTTAGTGCCTATCACCGTTTTGTCAGTTGGTCTACGAATGAGTTTCCAAACTTTGTTTCTTTCAAATTCAGTCAGCTCTTCTTGCATAGCGCTGACCCAGTTTGGATCTCTGAGGGCATCATCTATTTTCTTTGGTTCAGTTAGAGAAATAAAGTTAACAAATAAACAAATATTACCTGCACTTCTACGAGTCTGAATACCAGCGTTGGGATCACCAAGAATTTGATCGATTGGGTGATTTACAGTCCATCGCTGAGCCGGAGCATACGTCGCTGACTCAGTCTGAACTGGAGAAACTGAAGATGAGGCTTCAGCTACTTCTGGATTATCAGCTAAGAGAGGAATGTTAGCATTTGTCACTTCATTCACTGATTGTTGAGAAAAAGATGGAATGTCTGAGACATTTGGATCAACTGCATGTATAGTGTTTATAGGAACAGCTGAGACCCATGATGTTTCAGCTTCACTATTCTGCATATTTGGAATGATAGTGGGACTATCATCTTCTACTGGATGAGCATGAGGAGTGGGAATATCTTCTTAATCACCAAGATGAGAAAACATCCATTGATTCAGTTCTTCTGTATCAGCGTTCGGTTTAGAGTTCGCTGAACGGGATTCGTCAAACGTGACGTGAATAGTTTTTTCTACAGTTTGTCTTCTACGGTTGAAGACTCTGAAGGCTTTGGAGACTGAGGGGTATCCAAGAAAGATTCCATCATCAGCCTTAGGATCAAACTTTCCAAGGGCATCTCTGTTGTTCAGTATGAAACACTGACATCCAAAGATGTGAAGAAAGCTGATTGAAGGCTTTCTCTCATGAAAGAGTTCATAGGCTGTCTTTTTGAATCTTTTAACTATCAGCGACCTGTTTTGCGTAAAACAAGCAGTGTTGACAGCTTCTGCCCAAACTGAGTAGGCAGGCGAGAATCGCTGAGCATTGAACGTGCAGCTTCAATAATTGTTCTATTTCTTCTTTCAGAGACTCCATTTTGTTGCGGTGTTCTCACTGACGAAAAGTTGTGAGAAATACCCTTACTCTCAAGGAAGGAATCAAGAGAACTGTTTTTGAATTCAGTTCCATGATCACTCCTTATTGAGCGAACAATCATATTGTTCAGAGTTTCCATCTTCCGAACAAAGGTGATGAGTTCTTCAGGGGTGTCACTCTTAGAACGGAGAAACATTACCCATGTGAAACGAGAGAATTCATCAACTCTGACCAGCGTATATTTCTTTCCAGCGATGGATTGTTTGTTAACAGGGCCAAACAAATCCATATGGAGTAGTTGTAGAGGAGATGACACTGAGGAGACTTGCTTTGACTTGAAGCTTGCCTTGGTCTGCTTCCCTTTTTTCACACGCTGAACATAAAGACTCTTTGGCGTATGAATGCTGAGGTAGACCAGAGACTAACTCTTTGGAGGAAAGAGTATTCAGTGTCTTGAAATTTAGATGCGAAAGCCTCTTGTGCCATAGCCAGTTGACATCAGAAGATGCATTTGAGAAGAAACAGGAGTTCTCAGTGGTTGCTGAGTCCATGTTTATTACATAAACATTTTCCAAACGATAACCGCTGAGAGCTATCTTCTCCTTTTTGTCAGAGACAAAGCAGGATTCCTTAGTAAAAATTACTTTGTTATCCATGTCGCAAAACTGACTGATGCTCAGAAGATTATGTTTCAGCCCTTCAACATATGCGACTCTTCTGAAGGAGGTTGTACCATTTGAAAGTACACCATACCCTCGGGTATGTCCTTTTCCATTTCCACCGAAAGTCACAGAGGGACCTTTCTCTTCCTTGTATTCAGCGAGCAGGCTTTTCTTACCAGTCATGTGTCTAGAGCATCCGCTATCGAGATACCAGATACCCTTCTTAACCTGCAATACAAAGGAAGATTAGTTTTTCTTAGGTACCCACTTAACCATGTATACACGTTTGTCAGTGGAAGTAGTTGGAATGGAAGGTTCAACAGTCTTCGCAGCATTTGAAGATTCAGCTTTGTCTTTCTTCACTTTGGTTAATTTCTTAACCTCACTGGTAGAATTCACCTTGACCTGATTGGCACCAGGGTTGGTCTTCTTTGCCTTGGGGGCAATCTTCACCTTAGCTATCTTTTCAGCTTTGGTGGCTGTGGGGCACTTACTAGCAATATGATCGGTAAGTCCACAGTGATAACATTTCCTATAACTAAAAGTAGTTCTAGGACCACTTGTATGCTGAGCTTTTAATTTTGAATTAGAAGTGCCAGTACCAAGTAAACTATTGGCTTTAGAAATGGGACGAACATTCAGTTCTTCGGATTTCTTACCAAGGACATCCACTCTGAGTCTAGGAGTAGATCGCTGAATAGATCCAGAGATCAGCTTTCTAGATCCAGAGGGGTAGGTCACTGAGGCTTTAGAAGCATTAAGCTTTGGTACTAAGGTACCCTTCTGAGGATTTTGATAAATAACAATTCCTTTACCTTTGTCTTTAGAGACAGAGGTAGGTTTTGAATAAACCATTTTCTACTTACCTTTTGAGGAGGTAGGAGTTTCCTCAGGGATTGGTGTAATGGACGAGGAGCACTGAGATGATGAAGTGTCAGCGACTGAGGATACGAACGTTCCAAATTTAAGCATTGAACGTTCAGTGGTTGGTTTTGGAGTATCATATTTATAACCCAGACGACGTTTATCACTCAGAGGAATCTGAGCCTTAATTATCTCAGTGATCTTTGTTGAAGAATTACACCATCCTTCAACAGTAGCTTTTTCAGCCTCTAATGCAGCGATAGCTTCTGCTCGTTCGATTTTGACTAGCTGATTTAAGTATACTTGATCGTTAAAATCTTCTTCAATTTTAGAAAGCTTTTCTATTTGAAGGTGACAGTTTTTAAGTTGTTCAACGAGATCAAGGTTTTGGTTTTCAACCACAGTTTTGCCGTTCATGGCTTCGTATAAACTTCTAGTCAATAGATCGATCTTACGGAGACTATTAGCTTCATCAATATTTGCAATATTGGTAAAGAAAGAAGGTGATACCTGAATGGTAGATGTTGAAGTGGAGGGAATGTCTGAACTTTCTTCCTCTTCTTCAATCATAGCCATGAGACATTGATTTGCTTCATCATCTTCAGAATCAGATGATGATGCTTCTTCATCAGAAGCAGTCCAATCATAGTCAGCCATCAGGCCTTTTCCTTTCTTCTTAAAGCTTTTAAGCTTTGCATACTTCTCCTTCAGCTTTGAGTATTTGTCATCTTTATTCATTGGAACAATGGATTTCTTTGTAAAAGCTGAAGGTCTCATGATTTTCTTTGACCTGCACTCATTAGCGAAATGACCAGTCTTTTCGTAGTTGAAAAAAGTAGCAGTAGCCTTATCAACAAAAGATGATGTTTTAGGCTTGTCAGCTATGGAAAGAGTTTTGTTCTTTCTAAACATTTTCTTCATGGCGAATCTCCTGAACTTTCTAGTTAGGAGAGCCAAGGATTCATCATCATCTGAAAAATCAGAATATGATGACTTTTCAGAGTTACTCTCTAACTCAGTGATAGTGACCGAAGGTCGCTGAGTAGAAGGTTCCTCTGAGATTAAAGCAACAGGGGTGCTTTTGGAATCTTTTACAAGATTCTTCTTAAGATGGCTAGATTGCTCATGATTCAGCAACGTGCCATATAAGGTAGCAAGGGTCATTGATCTTAGATCATTTGATAGCTTGAGACACATGGAATAATTGTCCCAGCTTTCAGGTAAACATTCTAGAAACTTTGTCAGCACTTCAAAGTTAGAATATTCCTTACCAACAGTTTTCAGATCTATAATTAAACAATTAAAACGTTGGTGAACTTCAGAGAGAGTTTCATTCTTACCAGAAATGAAGCTTTCGTATTGTCTTACCAGGTTGATCTTTCTTGAGTCCTGGACTTCAGACGTTCCTTCATACTGAACACATATTGTGTCCCACATGGCTTTTGATGATTTCAGGTTCATGACGGAATGGTAGACTTCGTCAGGAAGGGCCATGGATAGTATGGATCTGGCTTTTGTATCTATAGCCACTTTCTTCTTATCTTCGTCAGTCCATTGATGGATTTCTTTAGGTACCAGCCTTTCTGGAATAGCAGGTATATTCTCAGTGCCTGGAACTGCAGCATCAAATCTTACGGGGATGAATGGACCATTCTCAAGATAGTAAGGCATAGTAGGGTCTACACCTTCTAAGAAGAGTGTCATCCTATTTTTCCATAAGTTGAAGTTATCTCTGGAAAATATAGGGGGTTTTGCAAGAGAACCATTGTCTATATAATTTGTGTTTGTGTGGGTGGCCATTTTCAGATAATAGTAAGGAAGAGAAATATCTTAGATTAGATCTTGTTTATGAGATTAAACAAATCTGCTCTGATACCACTTGTTGGTCCCGAAGGCCTATACAAGTTTGTAGAAGGGGGGGGGGGGGGGGGGTTGAATACAAACACACAGATTTTACTTTTCTAAATTGTTTATTGATAAATCATTAACAATTTACAGCTTGTTGCGGAGACAAGATTAAGGATAAACCTAAATCTAAACAAGTTGGAACACTGAGGTTTCTTGCACTAAGAGAGATAAGGAAATTACTAATAATAACCTATCTGAGATAAGAGATTTGAACTTGTCCAGAGTTAGCAAGTTACTTCAAATGAAGTGAGTTCATCTCTTTATATACTGCATGCATTTAATGCAAATCAGTATATACTTTACACGTGTCATCAGCTGGTTGGTTGCATGTCATTGACCTTGGTTGACAACCTTAGTAGCCGTAAGGATGAACAGTGTAGTATCAGAGTGGTTGTACGATTTCAGATATTCGGAGGTTCTTTTCTGACATTTCGTACGGAGGCATGCAAGGGTGGTTAAGACAAAAGTACTTTGTACGGAGGACTTCATGATCAGCTTTCGTTGATTCAGCGATTATCATTTACTATTCAGTAGATGATAAAGTTCAGCGATTGCTGAAGTCTTGTACTTGATACTTCACGTTGAGTGGACAAATCTGAGTCTTCGCTGATCCGCATCAGTTCATTAGGATATTTGTCGCTGGTTCTTGAGCTTGATCTTCGACTTCAGCGTAGAACCTTTGTTGACGTGAAACTTGTCTTCAGGGATCATAAGTAAACAACTAACTTATCAGCGATCATCATAATGACTGAACAGACTCAGAGCATTAATGATGAACAGTGTTCGCTGAATGTTTAATTTAAAAGAGCGAGAGTTCCTATCAGCGGTACTGTAAGATCTTAGTACTTATCAGCGATAGTGAAACTCTGATACATATTGTTTACTTACAATTTTCACTAAGTATTTAAGAGAGGGTCATTATCAAATCACCGAGGGTTTGGATCAACGTCAAGAAGTTTGCATGTGCAAGAGTTTCTAGGCGACCCTCACAGGTCCTGCCCTCCAATGGTTGATTAACCCCAAGCCTAAATCCATCGCGTCCTTCGTTGAGTTATTCAACCAGTTCTCCCAGCAGTTCGCCAGAAGTCGCAAGATGGAGAAGCAGACCAGCGACTTGTATTATGTCGTGCAGAAGGCCGGTGAATCTATCCGGAGTTACTTCAATAGATTCAATGCAGAGATGATTAGTGTCCGTAACTGCAATATCAAGACCGCGTTTGAAGCCTATAAACGTGGTCTAGATGACAGTTCGGGTTTGTACACCGATATGACCAAGTATCCCCGAGAGAATTTTGAAGACGTCCGAGCCAGAACCCTGGCGTATCTGAGGGTGGAAGACGACGCTATTTTCGTCGAAAGCACAGCAACGACAAGAGGTCTCTAAGTGTCAAGAAGCCAGAGTTCAAGACGAAGGCGGTGTCCAAGTCAGAGCCTGCACGATAAATCTCGAACGTCCGATTCAAGACGAAAGCGGAGTTCAAGACCGCGACCGCGACCAAATTTCCTCAGTACCCTAAGATATCCTCCTATGGATTCAAAGGGACTACTAAGGACTTGGTCGAGGCCCTGAAGACCGTCCAGGCAACAATCCGGTGGCCGAAGAAGTCCGACAAAGACGACGGTAAGAAAGACAAATCAAAGTGGTGCGATTTCCATGTCGACCACGGTCACCTAACGGATGATTGTATAGCTCTCAAAAAAGAGATGGCATACCACGTCCCGAAGGGAAATCTCAAAGATATCATCGATGACGTCGTTACTCTAGCTAACGACGCTAGACCTCCGACCCCCGATCATGCAAAGGTCGTCAACTGCATCACTGGTGGGTCTGACGTGTGCGGTCTGACGTATTCCGCAGCCAAACGTCATGCCAGCCAGGCACCCGACGATCGACCTACCCCTCGTTCATCAAGACCCAAAGGAGATCTGGAGTTAGAAGCCATGAAGATTTCATTCGACCAAGACGACCTCGGCGATTCGTATCAGAAACATCATGACGGGTTGATCATTCAACTCACGATTGGTAACTGTCTGACCCGACGAGTCTTGGTCGATGGAGGCAGTTTAGCAAACGTCATCTTCCTTGATACCATCAAGGCCATGGGAATCGATCAATCGGAAATCACCCGACGCTCGACAACCTTGGTCGGTTTAAATGGAGACGCGCCGAGTTCCTTTGGAGAGATCACCTTGCCTGTCTATGCCGGAGGAATCAACAAGCAGATGAAGTTCAACGTCATCGACTGTGCGTCGGCCTATAACATCATCTTAGGTCGACCATTCCATGATATGAAAGTCGTTCGCTCGACGTATCATCAGACCATGAAGTTCCCTACGCCGTGGGGAATCCAAGAGATCAAAAGTGAGCCGAAAGTCGCCCGCGACTGCTATAAGACCACCCTAAAGCCACAGAAGCAGGACATATAGCAATTACAGGTCCAAGATGCTCCTGGGGACAGCCGACGACTATCGCTTGGAGGAAGTCGTCCTGGACAAGAGCAAGCCTGACCAGAAGGTCTTTATACGTTCGTCCCTCGATCCCTGCCTTAAAGACAAACTGATATCTTTTTTGCAGGAACACGCCGACTGCTTTTCCTGGTCGCACGAAGACATGGTCGGCATAGACCCCAGCGTCATTTCTCACAAGCTCAATGTCGACCCGTCATTTAAGCCTATCAAACAAAAGCGTCAGGAATTTGCTCCTGAAAGGAATAAGGTGATAAATGACTAGGTCGACAATCTCCTCAAGACGGGGAAGATTCGAGAAGTAAAGTACCCCGACTGGCTTGCTAATGTCGTGGTCGTGGCGAAGAAAAATGGCAAATGGAGGGTCTGTATCGATTTCACAGATCCCAACAAAGCTTGTCCAAAAGATCATTTCCATTGCCACATATCGATGCCATGGTCGACGCGACAACATGGCATGAACTATTGACGTTCATGGATGCTTATTCTGGATACAATCAGATCCTGATGCACTTCGAGGACCAGGAAAAAACTGCATTCATGACGGATCGAGATATTTATTGTTATAAAGTTATGCCGTTCGGTTTAAAAAATGCAGGTTCTACCTACCAGCGTCTAGTGAATAAAATGTTCAAAGACCATCTTGGCGACACAATGGAGGTATATATCGACGATATGCTAATCAAGTTGAAGCAAGCAGTCGACCACGTCGAGCATTTGAGCATTTCCGAAAATATAGCATGAAGCTAAACCCGACGAAGTGTTCCTTTGGTGTCAGTGCCAGGAAATTCCTGGGTTACATGGTCACTCGTCGAGGAATCGAGGCCAACCCCGACCAGATCAAAGCCATCATCGAGATCAAATCTCCGAGAAATTTCAAAGAGGTCCAAAGGCCCACTGGTCGGGTAGCAGCTCTGAACAGGTTTATCTCTCGATCCTCAGATAGATGTCATATGTTTTATAACGTTCTCAGGAAAAATAAAGGCTTCGACTGGACCGACGATCATGAGCAAGCACTGCAAAAATTTAAGGAATATATGAGGTCGCCGCATTTGCTATCGAAGCCTCGCAATCATGAGGTCTTGAAACTATATTTGGCTGTTAGACCTAATGCAGTAAGTGCCGTCCTGACACAAGAAGATGAAAAGCAGCAACTGCCGATCTACTATGTAAGTAAATCTCTCTTGGACGCCAAAAGCAGGTATTCCTCAATGGAAAAATTGCTTTTGTCGCTAGTCACAGCTGCTAAAAAATTGCGACACTCTTTTGAATCGCATCCTATTACTGTCGTGACTAACTTTCCTCTTAAGTCTGTCTTGAGGAAACAGGAGTTGACATGTCGTTTGGCAAAATGGAGCATATATCTCAGCAGTTACGACATCGATTTCAAGCCCAGGACCGCGATCAAATCGCAAGCTTTGGCAGATTTCATTGCTGATTTCAGCCCTAAGCTGGAAAAAGAAGTAGAACTCGAGGTATCAACTGTGGCGACTCACGACGACGTGCCTTGGACTCTACATGTCGACAGTTCATCTAACACTAGGGGTTCAGGTCTAGGCGTCGTCTTAAAGTCGCCACAGGGGGGGCAAGATGGTGTATTCCGTTCGATGTGACTTCAAAACCACCAACAATGAAGCCGAGTATGAAGCCTTGATCGTGGGAATGAATATTGTCCATGACTTGGGGGCAACCGCGCTACATGTCAAAAGCGATTCTCTTCTGGTTGTGAACCAGATGAATGGAGAATTCGCAGCCAAAGATTCAAAGATGACAACTTATCTAAAGGTAGCAAAAGAAAATTCCAAAAAATTCAAATCCTTTTCTATTGAATAGATTCCAAGGGACCAGAATACTCAAGCCGACGCTTTAGTAAACCTTGGGTCTGCTCTGGTCGAGCCAATATTCAATAGTATTCCTATGATCCATCTGGCGACGTCGTCCATCGAAAATCACGATGTCGTCCAGATCGAAGACCAAGAAGATGATTGGTCGTGTTACATCCGAAATTTCCTTATGCACGACCAACTCCCAGAAGACAAGATGGAAGCTCGGAAGATCAGATTCAAAGCGTCCAGGTATGTCGTGATCGGAGATAGACTCTATCGACGATCATCGACAGGCTTAAACCTGAGATGCGTCATCAGCAAGAGTCAAGTTCATAAAATCCTTCAAGAGATGCACGATGGAGAGTGTGGCAACCACTCAGGAGGTCGCAGTTTGGCCAATCGTATCTCTCGACAAGGCTATTTTTGGCCAACACTGCGACAAGACGCAATTAGGTATGTCCAGAACTGTGACCCTTGTCAACGACATTCAGGTATGTCCCATAAACCTTCTGAACCTTTACACTCGACACTTATCCCGTGGCCCTTCATGAGGTGGGGAATGGATATTGTCGGCAAGCTACCACCTGCTCCAGGACCAAAGGTATTTCTTCTGGTACTTACGTATTATTTTTCTAAGTGGGTAGAAGCAGCTGCCTTTTCCCATGTTCGGGACAAGGAAGTCGTCTCTTTTATCCAGACTAACATCATATGCAGGTTTGGGATTCCATCCGAAATTGTCTACGACAATGGATCCCAGTTCATAAGCAACAGGACTCGACAGTTCTGTGAAGACTGCAACATCAAGCTAACGACCTCGACCCCCAGGTATCCCCAAAGAAATGGACTTGCTGAGTCGAGCAATAAAACCATAATTGCTTCGATCAAGAAAAGGTTAAAAGCTGAAAAGGGAAAGTGGGTCGAAGAACTCCCTTCAGTCTTGTGGGCGAATCGCACGATACCACGCACGTCCACAGGACAACCCCCTTTCTCTCTGGTCTATGGTTGCGAAGCAGTCCTGCCGGTCGAGGTCCGACTCCCATCCTCGAGGCATACTTCCGTTGAACACAACCTGGTCGGTTTAAGTTATGACCTCGACGCTCTTGAAGAGCTTAGAGAATCAACATTGATTAGAATGGCGTCGCAACAGCAAGCGGTCGAGCGACATTTCAACAAGAATGTCAAAGCTAAAATATTTCAAGAAGGCGATTACGTCCTCCGACGAGTGTTCCAGAGAACTCAAGAGCTAAATGCAGGTAAGTCTCCACCAAGTGGGAAGGTCCTTATCGTATCTCAGAAGTCGTGGGTAAAGGTGCCTATCGGCTCCAAACCCTCAACAATCGAGATGTCCCACGTAGCTGGAATGCAACACATCACGTCGAGTACTGCCTTAAGCATCGGAGGGTCGTTGGTTAGCCAACGACCAACCTCTAACATTGTTTTATCACAGGGTCGCACGACACAAGTTGCTAAATCTATCATATGACCTCAGTACACTTTCGCAGAATCGCACGATATAAGCAATCAGGTCTACTATATGCCTTGACTACCTTATCACAGGGACGCATGATTCAGGTTCATCGCATGATTTAATTGTGCGATCTTAAGGTCTAACGTCCCCATGATCTAAGTTTTTTAACTTAGGAGAATTTCATGTTCTGAATGAATGCTTTGATCGCATGTACTTATGTTTTCTTACACGATTTAAAAATATAAAAGTCTTATGACTTATGTTCTAATCGTTGTATTACAATGGATGCCTAGGTCGCGCGACTTCTTGTTCATTTTATACTTAGTGAATTTCGCAATTGATATTGTATCTATTCATGAAATGTATAAATAATGCACAAGTTCAAAATAGATGTAATTTTCATTCATTAAGTGATCGATGACATCCAAATGGCTTGACCACCAACGGTCGAACGATAAAAACAAAAGCAAAGAAAAATTTTCCTAAGGCCGAGGAGGAACGTCGGTCGCATCTTTACCAGAGGCCTCGACTTTGGATCCTTCATCCATCTCCTCCTCCTCCTCAACCTCCTTCTCGTCATCCGAGTCCAGGTCCCGCTTAGTCCCGACCTTCGACAAGAAGAATGCCAGCTCATCCGACGCAGAGGCGAGGGGATACTTGCCCGACAAGTGTCGTCGCATGATTGCTGCCCGTGCGGTTAGTCGGGCAAGAGCAAAGACGGACTTAGCCTCATCCTTCAGCTCCTTCACCTCTTCCTCCAGCTCCGCCACCCTAGACCTGGAACCCTCGGCTTCTTTTTCACTCGCAGCCAAGGATTCCTTAGTCTTGTCCTGCTCCGCCCTTTGTTCGGCGATCAGGGACAAGGACTGCTTCAGACAATAGTTCGCCTCGTCCCTTGCACGCCCGACGGCCTCCGACTCGTTCAGGGCATCGTCGAGCCGTATAGACATCTCCTCGGTATGTACCAGAGCAGACTTCTCCCTCTCCAACGCCGCGTTCTCTCTCTCAAGAGCAGAAGACACTAGACCTTCTATCTTTGTCGTTTCAGCGTGCAAAGCCAAGGAGGATTGGAACGCCTGTAAAACACAAAAAGCACGATTAGTGAACACTCGACAAGGTTAACAACGACAAAGTAAAACAAGTCTTGAAAGAAAGATTTACCATGAACGCCAGTCCGGCAACATGGGACCCCGTCTCTTCGACCGAGACCCCTCGGAAGCGCTCCTTGAAAGAAGGGAGCTAATACTTCCCCAAATGGGGAAACAGCGTCGTCCCGTCTAGGACATTATCCGCCATGAAGTTTAACGGCAACGTAAAGTTGACCGTCATAACTTCAGCCTCCCACGTCGCGTGACCCTTGCCCTTGTCGGCTGACGAAGGGGTCGACGTGACCGTAGGAGACACCGCCATTTTCGCTGGGGGCGCAGAGCTAACTGGTGTTGCGTCGATCGCACCAGAAGATGTCCTTGTCTTCTCAGGGGTTGCGACCGACACCTTCGCCTTCTCAGGCGTGGCGACTCTCAACGAGTCGTCAGCCTTTGAAGACGGTTCCCTCGGGAGCATCATCCTCGTTTTCTTCAAGACACCCGACACGGTGGTCGAGGTCACTTTCCTCTTTTCTCTGCCCTTCCGGGCAAGCTCAGCTTGAGCTTCCCTCCTGGCAGCTGCAGACGACGCCTGAGATTCTCCTGAAAAATATAAAGAGAAAAGCGTTACACGACAGACATAAATGAAAACACCAGAGTCAGAAAGAAAAGAGTAAGGTACACTCACCAGTCATCACTTCTTCTTCTTCTCTCGACTCCTCTTTTTTTCTTCATCTGTCTTCTCTTCCTCCTCCTCTTCTTATCGACTCCCCTGTCGATTTTCACCCAAGTAGGCCAAATCGTCGTCCTCGTCTATCCGATGTCGTGTGATGAACGATCGATCATCGGTATTGATCTCCAGACCCTTCTCGATCTTAGCCTTGGAGTCGTCGTTGGGCTTCACGTCCTCGAATTTAATGTCTGAAGGCACATAAGAGAGAAGATTAGTCGAGAAGCAAAATAAATAAATATAATAAAAACGCTGGACCAAAGCTAAAAACTCACCCGTCATGTTCCAGTCGGATCTAATCCAGTCACTGTCAGGGTCCAACGTCGATACCCGCACGAATGCGTACCTGGTCTTCCACTTGCGGTCGTTAACCGCAGTCTTCAGGACCAGAGTACGATCGCCTTTATGCTTAGAAAAAAGGCTATATCGGCGATACCCGTCCATCTTGACCTGATAAGCCGTCAAGAGGTCGTTCACGTTCATCGGCGACCCCCAATTCCCGGTAAGTCGCTCAATGACTTGTATAACTCGCCAAAATTGGGGCATTAATTGGGCCGGTGCTAAATCAAACCCGACCATGAATGCCTTGGCCAGAGGCGAGTAAGGCCATTTGAAACCTATCTTAAAAGGTTATTCGTATATAACGACGAACCCCTCTGGACACATATCAGGTCGAATCTGACCTGCCCTAATCCGTGTAATCCCCGCAGGGATTTTTGCTAGACTCCTAAGGTCGTCGAGATCCTCTTAATCTCGAATAGAACTCTCAGGTTCAGTGGACATTGCTAATCTGTTAACCAAGTTTGCAGGTATGAAAACCCCCGAAGATCCCAGTTTTTTTCTAGGTTTTCTAGCGAAAGACTTACGACGCATACAAAGGATGAGTAGTCGTACCTTATATAGGCGCTCTAATCCTCAAGAAACTCTAAGAATCGACTTAAGATTTTTTGCAGGTTTTTGGAATGGATTTGCTGAAAAATGGCAAGGAATCGAGAAGAAATCTCACTATAAAAAAACTCTCTGAAAAGCGTAAACTGGAAAAGATCCACCAAGGGTCATTATTTATGCAAATTGATCGTGTCAGATCGAATCGATCGATGATCGACACGTGCACGTGTCTCTTCGTATGCAGGCATGGATCGTCGACCAATGGCGTTTACAACTGTTAGGCACGATCACACATCAGCATGACGTCACGATCTTATCCCCTTTTCGACTTCCCTATCAGTTGGAATTGAACCGATCCAATTCCAGGACAACTGAAGTGACTTTCGAAACATGTCACGACCCCAGACGTCCTACTGACAAAATTTTAAAACTTTGAAATTCGAATTTGCCACACCATTTTTAAATTTTGGGGGCAAACTGTTTGGGTAAAATTTCACCAGTCTCGACCACGACCAAAAAAGGAAAACATATTTCTTATACTTTCTTATGACGAGATAAAATCATAAATACTTTATCGTCTGACCAAAGTTTAAATCGAAATTTACTCACGACACTCGACCGTCTTAACACACCTTACGACCTCGACCGACTAACGTATGACAACTGTTATGATCTTCATGTTTAATGCAGGGTCAACACCATTAATGGCCAACGGATATAACCGACAAGGTCAATTACGAGCATTAACCTCAGCGACTGTTACTCAAGGATTTATAGAGTCATTTAAAGCCACGAAAGCTATATAAACAAAGGTTCCATCATCATTTGCGCATAACTAAACTCTCGAGAATACCCACTGCAAGAACGAAGAACACTCTCTCGCGAATACACGACGCACGACGCATAGTTTCCATATACTACGCACCTGTTTTTTCACACGATACACTCGTCTATTTACATTTAAAGTTTTTTCTTTCATTTGTATTGTAATCATTGTACTCTCGACATCTGGAACATATGGACATCGCCCCTGGTTGGCGACCATAGAGCAACGACGACATCCATAGTCGTCCGTGGGATTTTTCCTCGTTGAGGTTTTTCCCGCGTCACCAAAATCCCTTGTGTCTCATTTACATTTTCTGTCTTTATCGCATTGCTTTGTCGAACGATTTCTATCTTTAGTTGTTAAGATCCACAATCAACCTTAAGTTATCCTTGTGGACGATTTTTGGCATTAACAAACCCCTTCCAAGCCATACTGATTTTCTTTCAAAAATGCCTGAACGATCGATCAACTTTCAGAAGGGTGAATGTTCTACATCCGCCCCTCAAACCCGTTCTGTGAACGATGTTTCCAAAAACAATTCTAAATCTAAAAGACGTTCACAAAGATGGAAAATGACTGGTCGCCCTCAAAATACACATTCTTACTACTCCAGTTCTTCCGACAGTGACTTTAATGATATTTCAGATAATAATGGTCGGAGAAAAAGGTTCAAACAAGTTTGGGTTGTGATGAAGTCTAATGAAAGCACAACGAATACAAATTCATTTAAGTCAATTTCGCATGCTAGGACATAAAATCATAATCATGATGTTTTTATTCTCGTACTTCTGTTGAACAAAGTGTGATGTTTCCTTTAAGACTTTATTCAATTCAACAATTGCTTCAACTTTCTCATGATTGTATTTGTTGTTGCATGTGGTTTGAATGATTTTGTTGACCGTAAATATGCATCTCATTGGTATGGTACTTATAGTATTCCCGATCCTCATTCTAATATGGCATCTAACCATCAAGGATCCATCAAAGCATGGATACCAAAATCTTTCTAATCTATTTTGCAGGAATGTCATGTGCGTTTAGTTCAGAATATACTTTTCACATGACTACATTCGACGGTTATGTTAATTTTGAGGTGGGGCATCAGGTATTTGACACATATATGTGTTTTCAGTGAATTCAAAGAACCGTGGTAATTCATTCTGAATAACTTACTTGTGTTTTTATTCTCTGATTTTAACTTCCACGATTGCCACGTCCAATATTTTCTTGATTTAGTTATTTCCATGTCTCATGTGTTTGTTGATTTTTCGATGGAAATACACTCGCTTGAATTACAATTTGTCTTCATACTTCGTAATTTCATATTAATGATTCAATTCATATCTGATACATTAATTGTGACTTGTTCTTCACAATTAAACTTTCTGATCATTGTTTCATTCTTGAACATAATGTGCTTAATGAGTCATTCTGTTTGGCGCTTGATCTTGTTTAGTGAAATTCTATATTTCAAATGATTTTTATGACTTCTGATCATCTCATATCAGGACTCGTTCTTAAATGCTATGACTTCTAAACATTTCAGTTTTGACTCGTACTTCATGGTTTACTAAACTGTTCTAATCAATGCATGAAAGGAGTGTTAGGAATTACTTTGTTTCTATGGTCTATCTAGAACCGGAAGGACTTACCCAAGAAACACATTCTATTTATAGATATCAGTGAGGTGTTTAGATTGATAGATAAGTTTGGAGTGAAAAGAATATGGTGAAGATATGACAGGACTTAAAAGAATTATTGGTCCTTACCAAACCGAGTCAGTTATCCGAGTAACCACACAATCTATTCATTCTCGTTCTTTGGAGATGAATATTGAAACAGACATGGACCCAGTGTCGATAACTTGTGTCACCCCACCTAGCCACTAAAGTATCTCACAACAGATGCTTGTTTCATATATTTACGGAGAATTAGCACATAATCTATCTATTCCTCACTCGGAGGTCTTAGATATTGAAAAAGGATGACATCAGCTCCGGTCTCCGAACTTCATTTTCGAGTCACTGTGTAAAATGATTTTTAACTTGCGTCCCAGGTTAAATCAATATTTGAGCCAACCAGATATAATTTATTTCTTTCACACATACACGAGTCTTTGTGATTCCATTTGCATATCTTTGTGATATTGCCGGAACAGTTTGAGAAGTAATTTTTAAAATTTTACTTCATTGATAACTGGAAGTCCTATCAGAGACACCCAATGCCAACTCTGAAGATAGGCCACACAATTATTTTAATTGTTGTGATAACAGTTACTAGTGTGTTTCTGTGTTAGATTTTTACCCCATCTTGGTTACTAAAACGCTTTATCTGATATTTTACTACTAATGAGTTTCGTCTTAGAAATTACATGATGCTCTGGATGCTCCTACTCATCATGAGGGGGAGAAATGAAAAATATCAAAGATTCAAAGACACAAATTAGCATGTTGAGGGGGAGCTAGCAAAAGTTGAGGGATAGTAAATGTTATGATTTTGTGCTGAAAAGTGTTGATCCAAACCCTCAGTGATTTGATAATGACTCTTTTAGAAACACTTAGTGAAAATTGTAAGTAAACAATATGTATTAGAGTTTCACTATCGCTGATAAGTACTATATTTCTACAGTACCGCTGATAAGAAACTTATGCTTTTTAGAATAGACGTTCAGCGAAACTGTTCATCAATAAAGCAATGAGCTTGTTCAGTCTTGTTGGTGATCGCTGATAGTTTTAGTTGTTTACCTATGATCTCCGATGACAAGTTTCACGTCAACAAAGGTTCTACGCTGAAGTCGAATATCAAGCCCAAGAACCAGTGACAAGTCTACTAATGAACTGATGCAGATATCAGTGAAGACAAGACCGGTCCACTCAACGTGAAGTTTCAAGTAGAAGACTTCAGCGATCGCTGAGCTTTGTCACTCGCTGATAAAGTACTGTTCTGTGAACGCTGATCATGAAGTTTCCTCTACAAGTTACTTTTGTCTTATCCCCTTGCACGTCTACGTACGAACTGTCAGAACGGACATCCCTTTTGTCCAGAATCGTACAACCAACTCTGATTCTACACTATACATCATGCGGCTACTAAGGTTGTCTACAAAGGTCAAACCATGCAACCAATCAGCTGCTGCCACGTGTAAAGTTATACTGCTATGCATTAAATGCATGCAGTATATAAGAAGAACTCTACTTCAGAAATGAAGTGCTCGGCCATTCTTATTCTCTCTACTACTTAGTGTTAGAATGTTAGTGTTTAATATTCTTATCTCCTATCTGTCTTAATTCTAGTGCAAGAAACTTAGTGTTCTCATAACTTGTTTAGATTAGGTTTAATCCTTAATCTTGTTCCGCAACAAGTTGTAAATTCTTTGATAAATATCAATAAACAATTTAGAAAAGTAAAATATGTGTGTTTGTATTCAACCCCCCCCCCCCCCCCCCTTCTACAAACTTGTATAACCCTTTCGGGACCAACAAGTGGTATTAGAGCGGATTGTTTAATCTAATAAACAAGATCTTGCTTATACTAATCTTTTCTCTTCCTTACTATTTCTCATTATGACTACCAACACAAACACAAACTATATTGACAATGGTCCTCTTGCAAAAATCCCTAGATTTTCCAGAGATAACTTTAATCTATGGAAAAATAGGATGGTACTCTTCTTAGAAGGTGTAGACCCTACTATGCCTTATTACATCGAAAACGGCCCATGTATTCATGTTAGAATTGATCCTGAAGTTCCAGGCAATGCTACTAGAGCTGCCATTCCTGAAAGATTGGTTCCCAAGGAAATTCATATGTGGACTGATGAAGATAAGAAGAAAGTGGCTATCGACACCAAAGCCAGATCCATTCTTTCTATGGCTCTTCCTGACTAAGTCTACCATTCCGTCATGAACCTGAAAACCTCCAAACCCATGTGGGACACAATTTGTGTTCAGTAAGAAGGTATGTCGGAAGTCGAGGACTCAAGAAAGATCAACCTGGTAAGACAGTACGAAAGCTTCATTTGTGGTAAGAATGAATCTCTCTCTGAAGTACATCAGCGGTTTAACTGTTTAATAATAGATCTGAGAACCGTTGGTAAGGAATATTCTAACTTTGAAGTTCATACAAAGTTCTTAGAATGTTTACCTGAAAGCTAGGACAGTTATTCAATGTGTCTCAAGCTATCTAAGGATCTAAAATCTATGACTCTTTCTACCTTATATTGCACTATGCTCAATCATGAGCAGTCAAGTCATCTTAAGAAGAATCTAGTAAAAGATTCCAAAAGCACCCCTATTGCTTTAATCTCAGAGTCACCTTCCACTCAGCGATCTACTGTCACTATCACTAAGTTGGAAACTAACTCTGAATGCTCATCAGATGCTGATTCTTCAGATCTTGATGAATCTATGGCTCTCCTATCTAATAAGTTCAGGAGATTCGCCAAAAAGAAAAATTTCAGAAAGAACAAACCTCTCGCAGTCACTGACAAGCCTAGATCATCAACCCTTGTTGATAAGGCTACTGCTACTTGCTATAACTGTTCAAAGATAGGACATTTTGCTAGCGAGTGCAGGTCAAAGAAAGTTTTTAGAACCTCGTCTTTCTCCAAGAAATCCTCTAACCCCAGGGCTAGAGATGACAAGTACAACAAGCTGAAAGAAAAGTATGCAAAGCTAAAAGGCTTTAAGAAGAAAGGCAAAGGCCTGATGGCTGACTATGATTGGGCTGCTTCTGATGAAGAAGAATCATCTGACTCTGAAGATGATGATGAGACCAATCTCTGTCTCATGGCTAAAATTAAAGATGAGGAAGAAAATTCTGACATTCCCTCTACTTCAGCCTCTGCTACCAAGGTATCACCTTCTTTCTTTACACATATTTCAGATATTGATGAAGCTGATAGTCTTCGAAAGATCGATCTCCTGACTATGAGTTTATATGATGCCATGAATGGTAAAAATGTTATTGAAAATCAAAACCTTGATCTCGCTGAACAACTTAAAAATTGTCACCTTTAAATAGAAAAGCTTTCTAAAATTGAAGAAGATTTAAAAGATCAAGTTCATATAAATCAGCTAGTCAAAATCGAGCGCGAAGAAGTTATCGCTGCATTAAAAGCTGAAAAAGATGTTGTTGAAGGATGGTGTAAATCCTCAACAACGATCACTAAGATAATCAAGTCTCAGATTCCTCTGAATGACAAACGTGGTCTTGGTTACAAAGCTGACGCTGAAAAACCAACCACTGATCATTCCATGCTTAAGTTTGGAATATTCATGTCCTCAATCCCTGACACTTCCTCATCTCAGTGTTCCTCTTCAAAAACTCTCATCCCTGAGGAAAACCCTACCTTAAACACTAAAGATAAAGGTAAAGAAAAAGTTTTAAATCAAAAACCTCAGAAGGGTACCTTTGTACCAAAACTGAAGGCTTCTAAAGCTTCAGTGACTTATCCCTCTACTTCTAAGAACAAGATACCCAGCTTTATTCAACAATCTACTCCTAGAATCAGAGTGGATATTATTGGTAAGAAATCCGGAGAACTGATTGTTCCTCCCATTTCCAATGCCAAAGGTATACTTGGTGCTGGCCCTGCTCATTTAAAATTAAAGGGTAAGCATGCAAATGGTCCTAAAGCTACTTTTAGCTATAGGAAATGTTATCATTGTGGACTTACCGATCATATTGCTAGTAAGTGCCCCACAGCCACCAAAGCTGAAAATTAGCTAAGGTGAAGATTTCTGCCCCCAAGGCAAATAAGACCACTGAGGTTAAGAAATTAACCAAAGTGAAGACAAGTTCTGAAGCTGAATCTTCAAATGATGCGAAGATTGCTGAACCTTCCACTTCCTCTACCACCACTGACAAGTGTGGACCCATGAAAGTTCAGGATCTTATCTTACAATCAATATAGAAAGCAGTAATTGAGAAGTTGTATGATCAAGCCCAAATGTATTCAATGATGAACAGAAATACAGATCTAAGAGAGAGAGAATCTCAAAGATTACAAAGAATGAATACAAGAATTACGAGAAAATCAATTAGTTAGCAACGTAGTGCTAACTACTATTTATACTGCAACGGAAATCTTAAAGCTACAGTACAAATAAGAAAGACTAATAAGAACATAACACGTGTCCTAATTAGTTTATAAAATACTAAGTAAAGTATCTCGTCATAAGTTCTGAATAGGTAGTTCAGAACTTCTGAACATTCTTCTGATCACGCTTCTCAGATCTTCTGACTCCTTATCTCAGACATCTGACTTCTCCTCCCAGACCTCTGACTTCTCTTATCAGTACTTCTGAGCTTTCACAGTCAGACCTCTGACTCCTCTAATCAGAACATCTGAGTCTTCTTATCAGATCTTCAACACTTGGTTTATTGACAAAACTTCAGATCTAACAATCTCCCCCTTTTTGTCAAATAAACTTAAACTTTGCATCATCCAGTTCTTTCAGAGCAGGAACAATTTTCTGAAGTAGCACATTTCTCTGATTAAGCCTCTTATCAATTTTGTCAATGATTTCTTGAATAATTTCAACTCGCTGATTGATTACTTCTTGAGTTATGTTTGCTTCCTTTACTTTCAGCATCTTTTTCTCCAATTTGTGCTTTATGATCCTTAAAGTTCCAGAACAGTATTTTGCAGTTTCCTTTGCTCTGAAGAAGATCTTTCCACTTTGGTTTTTCAAAAACACACCCAAATCTGGAAATTTATGAACACTTCCAGTCTTTAACACCTTTTTCTGCTCATGATCTGTGTTTGGATTTGCCAGATAAACACATGGCTTTTGTAAGTACAGAGCTATTTGGAAATCTGTATAACAGTGCCACCTTAAGATATAGAACATGGCCTCAATCACCACACTTCTTGCCTTCCTTTCATTTCTGTCTTTGCTTGACTCTTTGAAGCATAGAAAGCTGTGTAATCTGTAGAAGTCAACCACTGATAGTTTCTCAAAATCTGCATCAGTAAAGTAATAAACCTTGCCATCCTCTCTCAGAACTTCAAAGGATAAGTACTCCATCATTCTGAATTTCTTAACCTTTAATTCTCTGATTCCAGTGATTAGAAAATCTGAGTAAACAACTTGCTTTGTTTTGCTAAGCCATCTTGATTTTTCAGCCAACCAGATCTGAGTCTCCTTAGGTCTATCATAATACACATCCAAGAATTGTACTTCTTTTGGTTTGAAGAACTCAGGCAGATCAAATTCAAGAAAGTATCCATTTAGGTCAATGGATATTTCATCTTCTTTGAGTTCAGACTGTTCAGCTTGATCAAAACTAGTTATCTGCATATTCTGAGGTGTTGTATCCTGACCTTCTTCAACTTCATCTGACAAAATTTCATTCACTTCATACTCAGAAGGGAACACAAAGTCATTATGTAGAATCTTTTTGGGATTCACCTCAGATAGCAACCATTCACTACAGTTTCTGATTTTTCTTCTAAGATTCAACCTTCTCTTCACAGAGTTCATACATCTCTTCTTTAAACTCTTTCTTTCAGTTTCCACACTTACTTCCATTTCAATCAATAACCAATTTAGAGTTGCATCACTGTACTTCACCAACTCTTTTAATCTGAACATTTCAAGCCTTCCGTTAACTGTATATGTGAACCCTTCTGTTTCCATTCCTTCATTCACAAATCCCTTCAAATCTACACCAGTTTCTGTTTTCTTTGTGGGAGAACTCAGATTACACTTCTCTTTTCTTCCTTCAATGTCTAATTGGATATCATACAAGTGTATATTTCTGACATAGATACCCAGAAGTCTTCTGCATTCAATTTCCATTAAGGCTTCTTCAGTACTGGCAAAGAACTTGACTAGAAAGATCTGATCATCAAGAGTTAATCTGTGAAAATCAAAAGTAGACATGGAAACATTTGTACTTCTTTCTTTCAGCACTTCCATTTTAACAAACATTAAACCACTGAATTCTTCTTGTTGAAACATCAACACTTTCTCAATTCTTTTCTGGATATGCAGTCTTGAGTCAGGAACTCTGAATCTGTTAGAAGCTTCTGAGTAAACTATCTGAGCTCTGTCATCCATAAAACCATCAATGTTACTTTCCAAAAGCTCATACTCTCCTTCTGTGTATTAGAGATTATCATATATTTCCTCAGGAAAAACATCATCATGAAATTGTCTGGCTAATGGCACATCACTTAATTCTAGGATGAAATCACATACAGGTTCTTCTAGTCTCTGCAAGTTAATCTTTGGGATCTCAATTGGTTTTTTGAATACATACTCAGAAGGCATAAAGTAGTCTTTCACTTTCATATACTCTTCTTTTGTATTTAACTCATCACAAAAGCTAAATCTAAACTCATCTTCAAAATCTTGAATATAATTCACCGTTCTGTCTTCTTCTCCCATTAGATCAATAGGTCTTACCATTTTTATTCCTTGCTGAACTTTTTGAACATTCAAAGCTCTGACTAAATTATTATGCATCCTTCTGATCAACTCTTCACTTAACCTCCTTTCTTCTGATTCAGTACTTATCAATTCTTTACTTATTCTTCTTTTGTTATAAACAATGATATCTGTACACATGTTTACCACTGCACTTTCCACTGTTTCTTCTGATCTCAATACAGATTCTTCAACAGTTTCAGTTTCAACAGAATTTCCTTCTATTTCTGTATCTAAGTTTACTTCCTCTGTTTTATCTGAATCACCACCATCTGTACTTTCCAACTCCATTTCCTCTGTATCTGAGCTATCAACCTGAACTATCTGAATCATTTCCTTTAAATTTTCCTGTGTCTGATCTTCTGAACTTTTTGTACTGGCTAAGTGCATATCTGCTATCTCAAAATCTTCTATGCCAATGTCATCATCAGAACTTAACCTCTGTCTTTTCTCCCCCTTTTGATGTTCATGAGGCTCATTATCATTAAACTTTCTCTTCAAGTTCTGATTAGATGTACCTTCAGGTTCAGCTTCTGCAATATGAACAGGATCAAGAGGCTTTGAAGTAGAAGCCAGTGATACACTCAGTGCTTTCAGTATAGATTCCTGCATACCTTGCATTTGTTTTAACATATCTTTTTGAAAACCATACATTATATCCATGATCTCCTTTTTGTGAGAATCCAAGGATTTCTTTACATCATCTACTTTGGTTTCAACAGAAATCAACTTTTTCTCCAACACAACTTTCAAATCTGACACTTCATCATTCAAATCCTCCACCATTTTCTCCAAATTTTCTACTTTATCCCCATCTCCATGTTTTGTTTCTGAATCTTTTCAAATTCAGAAGAGTCTAACCGTGAACCTGAACCAACAGATGGTCCAGTTTTCATGTGCCCAGAGGGCTCATGGCCTGTAGATAACACAAAGTCATATTGTACAACAGATGCACGTTTGTATGAGGCTTTTGTAATGTTCACCTCACCAGGACTTCGATCCAATCCTCGACACCCAACATTAGGTATGTCTATGAATGTTGTTTCAGGAATACGAAATTCCTGATTTGTGCAAGTGTCAGAAGGAATTTCAGGCTCAATATGAATAGGACTGTGATATTCAGACTCAATGTGTTGAAAAATAGATTGGGATTTATCACCTCCCTCCAAATGAGTTTGGGATGGTTCCCCGGATTTGTGTGAAACAGTAGCATGTTGAAATGCTTCTGAGTGGGTATGGATGGGTTGTTCAAGATTCACCACTAGGTCCATGGTGTTTGTTTCAATATTGGACACCAGGAATTGTGAACCAATAGCAGTTGTGGTTACCTGGTCAAGATTAGCTGGTTCAGAGGCATCTCTTTCTGTTTGAACCTCTGTTGACAATCTCTCATCCTCACCACTCTCATTCTGTTTTTCCTCACTGAGTCTAACCAAGCTCTCAGAATTTTTCCCCTCAAGTCTCTCAGAATGTTCACCTATCTGAACATCCTCCCCCTCTTTAATTCGACTAGACCCCTCACCTCTCTTCTCAGGTTGGTCCTCTTGGGTAGGGATTTGAGGTAATTCAATTCCCATAGAGGTGCAATAAGCTTTTAAAATCTCACTCTCCCTTGGAATATAATTCCTAAGTGATTTTGGCAACAGTTTATGATTGGGATAATTTTCAAGTCTTGTTACTGAGGTCATCTTACACAAATAAAATGTGGGACCATGCTCTTCATTTGTTCTTCTTGAGATTGTTCTGTTTTCCTGCATGGCATACCAAATGACAATTTGCCAGTACCTTATATAAGGAATGTATGTCAGTGGAACATCCTTTGTTTTCTTCTGAATTGCTTTCTGATTCTTCTCAAATGTATTCTTCATGTCTTCCCAAAGTATTAAAGTATAGTCATAATGCCTATTCTTCACTAAGCCCTGAAAGATCTGAAGAATTTGTTTAGAACCTTGATCAGCAGAACTATTCTTCCCTGACACACATATATTTACTACATGAAAGAAGCAAGCCCAAATAGGTGGTAATTTGTTTCTTCTGAACAAACTGAGAGTCCTCAATCCTTCATTGTATCCCAACTTCATAAACTCTGCTATTAATTCCTCTGTTAAGGGTGAGTCCTCAAAATATGTCCTTCTTTGTACATCATCTTTCTCTGGTAGATTCAGCATTTCTCTTAGTGCAGAGATAGATAAGGCAAATGTCACTCCTCCAATTTCAGACACAAACCTATTATCTTCTAACCTAAGATGTTTCCACCATTGTTATATGTACTGAACAGGGACATTTTTACTTCGTGTAAACCATTTTCTGTACGGATGGTGTTTGAATAACTCCATGATAATTTTGTGTTCAGGCTTAAAACGACTTTCCTCAAATAATATAACACAGTTATTTTCAGATAATTTCAGCCATTCACTCTCAGGAACAACTCTTTCCATTAAAATAGGTCTATCTGACATAATAGAACCTGCAGCACTCTGTTCATGTTCAATATTAACGTTTACCTCATCCGTATTTCCTTCAGATTCATCCATTTGTTCATTTTCCCCATCATTTCTTATTGCCCCTTCCTCTACAACTCAATTCTGTACTTCATCATTTTCCGAATCAGATGAATCCATTATCGATTTTGTAGAATGAAGAGAAATTGGACCACTCCTTCGTATTCCAGACATGATTTAAGAAGAAAACAGACTCAAAGAACTCTGGATTTGATTCGTATCTCACGTTTCGCTCTGGAATTTGAAAAGATTTGAAATAGGGATTTTAAGACCTATTTAAAATCCGCGAAGTTGAAAGATTTGACGGAAAAACGAAATCAAAGTTATAACGGAGTCAACACATTTGAAATGCCACAAAAGATTTAAATGAAATGCGTGGCATAATCAAACAAATATGAAGCTGACACGTGTTAGTGGATAGAAATTTGACTCAAGTCAAAGATCTGAAATTACACGCTTAGATGTTTTGACTTTCCTTTATCAGATATCTTGCTATGAATCAGAAGAATTTTGCCTTGTAACTAAAATTTTATTTAAAAGTCAACTTCTGACATATATAAAACATTTTGAATATTCAGAAGAGGTTTGAACAGATAGAAACATATTTTATCATCAAAATTCTGTTCATATTATGATGATTGAAAAAATTTAAAATCTTATATCTGAATATGAAAATGTTTGAAATTCAGATATAGTTTGAACAAGAAGAAAAATATTTATCATTATAAAGCTTGTTCTTCTTAGAATGATCGGAGATAAGAAATGAAAACAAACCTTTTAAGCATTATAACATGATTTCCAAAAAATATTTTGATGCTCCCCCTTGACTTGAGCTTGCATTTGCTTATTTATTATACATAAGGATGAGATAGAAAGATAATAGAGAAAAAATAATCCACAATATTGAAATATTTGAATTTCTCAAAAATAAATTTTGAAAGTTAAATTTCTGAAGTATTGACTCAGAATATCTGATTATAGTACTCAGAAGTTCTGAAGTCAAGACTCACAGGTTCTGACGTCAAGACTCAGAAGTTCTGAACTCAAGAGTCAAAAGTTCTGAGTACATTACTCAGAAAATTTTACTTAGAAAAATTTATTTATTTTAAGAAATTCAAATATTTTCAATTAGTTAGATTAAGCATTCCTATTTTACATATGAGAAAAGAAAACCTTTTGTGATCAAGAGGCTTTGTGAACAAATCAGCCAATTGATATTTTGTATGCACAAAGTGCATCTCTATAGTTCCTTTTTCCACATAGTCCTTTATAAAATGATATCTCACATCTATATGCTTAGTCTTTGAGTGTTGAACAGGATTCTGAGTAATGGCAATTGCACTTTCTGAGTCACAATAGATAGAAATTTTGTTGAGTTGATATCCATAGTCCATGAGTTGTGTTCTCATCCACAAGGTTTGAGAGCATGAAGCAGCAGCAGCTACATACTCTGCTTCAGCAGTTGAAGTGGACACACAATTCTGTTTCTTTGATGCCCAACTCACTATTTTATCTCCCAAAAAGTGACAAGCACCAGATGTACTCTTTCTGTCCAACCTACTTCCTGCATGATCAGCATCAGTGAAGGCAGTCAATTTCAAATCAGTTTCTTTTGGATACCATAAACCTAGATCATGTGATCCTTTGAGATATCTTAAAATCCTTTTGACAGCCAACATATGTGATTCTT
Source organism: Saussurea involucrata (assembly GCA_033807775.1). Lineage (NCBI taxonomy): Eukaryota > Viridiplantae > Streptophyta > Magnoliopsida > Asterales > Asteraceae > Saussurea > Saussurea involucrata. The sequence continues at coordinate 20,833,467 of CM066326.1, forward strand.
TTGGGTTAGATTGAAATCTAGCACAGAAACAAGTAGAAAACATAATATCTGGTCTACTTGCAGTCAGATAAAGTAATGATCCAATCATGCCTCTATAGAGTTTGGTATCTACTGAAACTCCTTTGAGATCAGCATCTAACTTTATGTTTGTTGCCATTGGAGTTCTCATAGAAGCACAATCAGACATTTTGAACTTTTTCAGAATATCTCTGACATATTTTCCCTGATTTATAAAAATACCTTTTGGTAATTGTGTGACTTGAAGACCAAGGAAAAAATTTAGTTCACCCATCATGCTCATTTCAAATTCAGATGACATGATTTTTGAAAAATTGTCACATAATTCTGGACTGGTAGAACCAAATATTATGTCATCAACATAAATCTGAATAAGAATTAAATCATCACCCTGTTTCTTTAAAAACAAAGTTGTGTCAATCTTACCTTTCTTGAACCCTGAACCTAACAAGTGTTTAGTAAGAGTGTCATACCAGGCTCGTGGTGCTTGTTTTAGACCATATAAAGCTTTGTCTAAAATATAAACATGATCAGGGAATTCTGGATCAACAAAACCTTCAGGTTGATGGACATACACCTCTTCATTAAGTTTGCCATTTAGAAAGGCTGATTTGACATCCATCTGATACACCTTGAAGTTTTTGTGTGCAACATAGGCCAAAATAATTCTGATTGCCTCTATTCTTGCTACTGGTGCAAATGTCTCATCATAATCAATTCCCTCTTGTTGACAGTATCCCTTAGCAACCAATCTTGCCTTGTTTCTGATGACAACACCTGATTCATCCTTTTTGTTTCTGAACACCCATTTGGTTCCAATAATAGATTTACCTTCAGGCTTTGGAATAAGTCTCCAAACTTTATTTCTTTCAAATTGTAGCAATTCCTCTTGCATTGCTGAAATCCAGTCTGGATCCTCTAGGGCTTCATTAGCTTTCTTTGGTTCAATCACACTTAAGAAACCAGCAAACATTGCTTCATTTGCTGTAGCTGATCTAGTCTTCACTCCTGCTGATGGATCACCTATTACTTGATGAATAGGATGATTTTTAGTCCATTTATTTGCACTAGGGAGTACATCAATCTCTGAATAATTGTTGTTTGCATCATTCTCATCAATGATTGCTTGTAATTCTGAACTGTCCCCTTGTTCTGATGTATGAGTAGGAGTTGCATCCAAGTTTGGGTTCTGAGCAATGAAGTCAGACTTCTGAGTAACTTGACCAGAGTTCTTACTACAAGATTCAGAATTCTGATTACAAGGTTCAGAATTCTGAATACATGGTTCAGAATTCTCACTACTTGTATTTATCAGATTTGGACATTCCTCAGATGGACCTTTATCAGAAATTACAGTTGATTGAACTATTTCCGGAGTTTTATTTTTCATCTCTTTGATCATTTTTGAGTTTTCATATTCTGCATAAGAATCAGAAATTAGTTCAATAAAAGCAACCTTAAACAGTAAATTGAGTTCTGAACAAATGGGATTAGAAATTGTTTCAGAAGTCATTTTTGTCTTGTTCTGCATGAGTTCTGAACTGTCTTGTTCAGAAGTCCTCATTCTGGCTTCATCAAAAGTTACATTTATGCTTTCCATCATCCTTTTGGTTCTTCTATTGTAGATTCTGAATGCTTTGGAAGTTAAAGAATAACCAACAAAGTATCCTTCATCTGCCTTTTTATCAAATTTGGCAAGATTTTCTCTGTCTTTAAGGACATAGCACCTGCAACCAAAAACATGAAAGAATTTGATTAATGGTTTTCTTTTGTTTATCAGTTCATACGCAGTCTTATTTAATCTCTTATTGATTAAAGTTCTATTCTGTGTAAAACAAGCAGTTGCAATTGCTTCAGCCCATAGGAAGGTAGGAAGATTGGAATAAGCCAGCATTGTTCTCGCAGATTCAACTAGAGTTCTGTTTTTCCTTTCAACAACACCATTTTGTTGAGGAGTTCTGACAGCTGAAAAATTGTGAGAAATTCCAGAACTTTCTAAAAAATTCTGAAGAGTCTCATTTCTGAACTCTGTTCCATTATCACTTCTGATTTTCTGAACTGGGAGTTGTAAGAGAACTTGAATCCTCTTGATAAAGTTTATCAGTGTTGTAGCAGCTTCTGACTTGACTCTTAGGAATTCAACCCATGTGTATCTGGAGTATTCATCAACAATCACAAGTATATATTTCTTTCCTCACATAGACTGAACTAAAATTAGACCACAAAGATCAGTATGAATCATTTCTAATGGTGCTTTGCAAGATGAGTCCATTTTTAATTTGTGAGAACTCTTTTTCATCTTGCCCATTTCACAAGTTGAGCATAACGATTCTTTTTCAAATTTAATCTTTGGTAAACCTTTAACCAGATGTTTTGCAACAAGATTATTAAGATCTTTAAAATTCAGATGAGAACATCTTCTGTGCCAAAGCCAGCATTCATTTGCAGTTGAGTTTGATAAAAGACAAACTGTGTTTAATGTTTTCCATTTTGAAAAATTAACCACAAATAAGTCCATATGTCTTTTGGCCCAGAAGACTTTAACATCATTTTCAGTTAGAATCATGCAACCTGTTATTTGAAATTTTATTTGACAAAGACTGTCTAAAAACTGACTTATGCTGAAAAGATTATGTTGTAGTCCTTCAACATAGAAAACCTTTTGGATAGTCAGATCCCCTTTAGTTAAATCCCCATAACCTTTGACTTGTCCTTTGCTATTATTTCCAAAGTTTACTGCTCCTCCAGCCTTTTCTGTGAAGTTTGATAGAAAAGACTTCTGCCCTGTCATGTGTCTTGAAGCTCTTGAATCTAAAAACCACACATGACAGCCCTGCAAAAGGATCGGTTAGTTTTAGGTACCCATTTTGGAATGGGTCCATCTTTGTTAGTTTTGTCATTGGATTTAACATTAGTACCTTTTACTTTCCACTCAAAATCTTTCTTCAAACACCACTTTCCTTTAACTTTTATGAAGTCGGAACATTTTCTGCTTACAAACTTATTCAATTTCTTTTTGAAAGTTGTACCTTTTGATTTTGCAACATTTTCAACTTTCTTTTCTTTTATCTTTTCTTTCTTCTGAGTCTGAGGAACAAAAATTTTCTTCTTTTCTGTATTCTGAAGAACAGAAATATTTTTCTTTTCTGAATTCTGAATGTCTTTTCTTATGTATGAAACATAAGTTATTTTGACTTGACATTTATGAGAATATTGGAATGAATCATTTTTACATCTAACACAAACAAGATTTTTCTTTGCAAGTGACAATAAATCTGAAACATAGGTCATTTCATTTTTATTGATACTGTTCAGAGTACAATTGCCCTTATTACAAGAATTTCTAGCTTTGAGTTCAGAAGTAGATTTCATTCTAAGCTTCTCAAGATCCCTTTTCAGATCATTCAACTTTGCAAGATCATCTTTCCTTTTGCTTTCTTCTTTTTCTGAAAAATTCAAGTCCTTTTTGTTGGAAGAATTAGATGATTCACCTTTTTCATATGTACTTGATTCATTAAAGAATTTATCATTTTCTTTTAGAGCATTAATTTTAAAAAGATCATACTCAGTCTTCAGTTTTTCAAGTTCTGTTATTTTCTGAATGAAAATATTCTTTTCTTTCAAAGCTTCTTCAAGTTTAAAATCCACCTCACAGTAATCATTTTCAAGTTCATCATAAGCTTTCCTTAAGTCCTAAACTTCTTGACTCACAAGATTAACCCTCTTTTCAAGTTCTAAAAATTCATCAGTCTTTGTTTCAGAGAATCCAGTTGACTCAGACTTCTGACTACCTGAGCTAGAGTTCTGATTTACAGACTCAGATGTCTGATCTTTAGACTCAGAATTCTGATTACAAAGTTCAGAATTCTGACTAGAAGATTCAGACTTCTGATTGACTGTTTCAGAATCTTTACTTGTGTCAAAGATATTCTCAATATCATGATATGAAAAACTTGGTTTTTTATTTTTGTAGCTGTCATTTAAAGAATCATACTTGAATTTAGCATCATTGTATTTTGGCTTCCCTTCTGTTGGTTTAGAAACTTCTTTCTTAACCTTTTCTTTTGAAACCACTGACTTTTCTGTTTTTGATTCAGAAATTTTCTCATTTGACTTTTTAGAGTTTGGCCTTTGCAAATTGTCAGAACTTGTTATAGAACTAGCAGGTCTTATGAAAACTTCAACAATTTCTGGGATTTTTGGCTTAGGAGCTTGAAGTTTTTCAACATCAAACAAGTTGATTGGGGCTTTTTTTAAAATGACATGTTCTTCCGATCCCAATCCCTTCTTTGGGTTGTAAAATCTTGTATCTTTAACATTGCTTAATAAAAGATTTAATGTTTGCTGAGTCTGACCCCTTTTCAAATTCAGATCTTCCAATTCTTTGATTTTGGTGTATAAATTCTTTCTTTCCTCAAATAACATATCAAATTTTATTTGTAAATCACCTTTTTCATCCTTTATTTTTGAAAACTCGACTTTTAGTTCAGAAAGCTTTTTCAACAATTCAGAATTTTCATCTTTAACTTTTTGTTTCTCAGCCTCAGATTCTTCATATTGTTCTTTTATTACTTCTTTTTCAATTCTGAACTTGTTAACCAAGTTTCTTTCTCCTTTTATCTGTTTTCTTAGATTAGCAAATTCATTTTTCATTTCACCAATCTGTGTCATTAACTCTATTTCAAGTGAAGAATGTACCTCAGCAGATGACTCAGAATCAGCATCTTCAAAATCAGAATCATCCTCATTCCTCATTTTTGCCATATAGCTTCGCATCTGTGGAAAGTTGATATGATCGTCTTCATCAGAAGTGTAGTACAGCCAATTCTCCTGTTCAGCCAATAACGCAATTTCATCATCTCTCTTCTTTGCAAGTTGAGCCTTCTTGGTGTAGTATTCATAATCTTTCACAACTTTGACTCTGCAATCCTTGGCATAATGGCCATATTTTCCACACTTGAAACACAGATTCTTTTCCTCTCTTCCTTCTCTTCTTTGTTTTCTTCACTTCTCTCTACTCTCTTTTCAATCTTATTTTCTTCTCTGTCTTCTTTCTTCTTATAATCTGAACTCCCAACTCTCTTATAATTTCCTTGAAATCTACCCTTCCAATACCTTTTGTTGAAAGTATTTGTCAGCAAAGCTAGCTTCTCAGCCATTATCTTGATATCTTCATCATCTTCTGATCCTTCTTCCTTGTCAGATTCCTCCAGACTTGGTATCTCTGATAGATATGCAGTCTTTTTGGGTGCTTTGATTGCTTTGGATTTTGATAAGAATGCTAACTGGTCAGCAACATTTTTCTTCTCTTCCACAACTATCTTGACAGAGTCTTCATGTTGATTAAGAACACATAACAGATCATCTAAGTCTTCTTCACACATATCCTTGTTCATTTGCAAACTTATGGCAAATGATGACCATTCTGAATTTAAACTGTTCAGAAATTTGTAATTTATTTCTGACTTAGTTTTCTTCAGTCCATTTCTTCTCAAATCATTTAGAATAGTACAAAATTTACTATATGTCTGTGTGAAACTTACTGACTCTTTTGCTTTAAACCTTTCATAAGCATTTATGCTTTGATTTAACTTTGCCTGAATAGATCTCACAGTTCCTAACATCTGCCTTTCCAATTCGTCCCACATTTCTTTAGCTGATGATTCACTGTCAATCCTGTTAAGAACCTCATTTGGGACAGCCAAAGTCATCAAAGTAATTGCTCTTTTATCGATAGCATGCCTATTCTTTTGTTCAGCTGTGTATTGGGAATAATTCTTCTTCACCCTGGTCGCTGGAATTTCTGGAGTTGTCTCTGTAGCAGGGGTTGCAGCGACATCGATATACAATTCAATTGGACCTTCTCGAATAGAGATCATAAGATTTTCATCGATGTTGTCTAGGAATTGGATCATACGAGTTTTCCATTGCTGATACTCTTCTGGTATAAGAACAGGCGGTTTGGTTTCGGATCCCATGGCTAGATATTCTTTAGAAGACATGATTGTAAGAAAATTCAACAGAAAGACAAATTTGAGTTTCTTGATCGAAAAGTAACACGTAATTCAAGAATTGCCAAGAATTCAAGAACTAGCCCTAGCAGCGGAATCGAATTTTGAATGAATCAAGAAATCTTCAAGAAATTGATCAATTGATCTTCGCGATAACAATCTTGAACGAATTTGTTTGTTGATTGGCTCTGATACCAATTGAAAGTTCAGGATCTTATCTTACAATCAATATAGAAAGCAGTAATTGAGAAGTTGTATGATCAAGCCCAATTGTATTCAATGATGAACAGAAATACAGATCTAAGAGAGAGAGAGAATCTCAAAGATTACAAAGAATGAATACAAGAATTACGAGAAAATCAATCAGTTAGCAACGTAGTGCTAACTACTATTTATACTGCAACGGAAATCTTAAAGCTACAGTACAAATAAGAAAGACTAATAAGAACATAACACGTGTCCTAATTAGTTTATAAAATACTAAGTAAAGTATCTCGTCATAAGTTCTGAATAGATAGTTCAGAACTTCTGAACATTCTTCTGATCATGCTTCTCAGATCTTCTGACTCCTTATCTCAGACATCTGACTTCTCTTCCCAGACCTCTGACTTCTCTTATCAGTACTTTTGAGCTTTCACAGTCAGACCTCTGACTCCTCTAATCAGAACATCTGAGTCTTCTTATCAGATCTTCAACACTTGGTTTATTGACAAAACTTCAGATCTAACAACCCATGGTTAAATGGGTGCCCAAGTCAAACTAATCTTCCTTTGTTTGCAGGTTCGGAAGGGTATCTGGTATCTTGACAGCGGATGCTCTAGACACATGACTGGAAAGAAAAACCTGCTCACTGAATACAAGGAAGAGAAGGGTCCCTCAGTGACCTTCGGTGGAAATGGAGAAGGCTATACCCGAGGTTTTGGTGTACTCTCAAATGGTACAACAACCTTTGGAAGAGTTGCATATGTTGAAGGACTGAAGCATAATCTTCTAAGCATTAGTTAGCTATGTGACAAGGATAACAAAGTAATCTTTACTAAGGAATCCTGCTTTGTCACTGACAAAAAGGAGAAGATAACTCTCAGCGGTTATCGTATGGAAAATGTTTACGTTATTAACATGGACTCTACAACCACTAAGAACTCTTGTTTCTTCTCAAAAGCCTCATCTGATGTCAACTGGCTATGGCACAAGAGCCTCTCCCATCTCAATTTCAAGACACTGAATACTCTTTCTTCTAAAGAGTTAGTCACTGGTCTACCTCAACACTCATACGCCAAGGAGTCCTTACGTTCAGCGTGTGAGAAAGGGAAACAGACCAAAGCAAGCTTAAAATCTAAGCAAGTTTCGTCAGTTTCATCTCCTCTACAACTTCTCCATATGGATTTGTTTGGCCTGTTAACAAACAATCCATCGCTGTAAAGAAATATACATTGGTCATAGTTGATGAATTCTCTCTCTATACCTGGGTAATGTTTCTCCATTCTAAGAGTGACACCCTTGAAGAACTCATCACCTTTGTTAGGAAAATGGAAGTCCTGAACAACATGATCGTTCGCTCAATAAGGAGTGATCATGGGACTAAATTAAAAAATAGTTCATGTTTGGGCAAAAAATCACGTCGCTCGACCGCGACCAGAACAGGTAAGACGTATGATTAAGGACTATATCTTGTATTAAGATAAGGTCTCGACAAAGACCCAGAACACCATCGTCATCCCTCATAAAAGGTAAGTCGAGAGTTCCTCACGACGCTCGACCATAGCGTCGCCCGATCCGCACGACTATTATATAAAGACGCGCGACCTCGACCAAAGCTAACGTTAACCATGACCGTTTGTTAAGTGTTTAATGCAGGAGTAAAAGTCATTAAGGAGCAACGACTATAACCGACGCAATCGTTAAACAGCCGGCGACCGTAACGGACTAAGATCATTACTCCGACGACCGTTTCCAACCGTTAAGGCCATTAAAGGAGCATTCATGGAGTTAATTAAGGATGCGAAGACTATAAATATCAAACTCAATCAACATTTCAACACATCGAATATCCGACGATTAACAACCGAAGCAATATCCAAGAACACCTGAAGTGAAGAACCATAATTCTAAGTATCGCTCTCGACGCACGACAACATCCCTCGACCAGCAGTTCACACTTTGTTTCGTGCATGTAACACCCTAAAATTCAGGACCAATTTAAACCTCAAAATACAAGTATTATGATCATCAAAATATCAGACTTTTATAAATCAAAGGATCAAAAGTAAGTTTCTATATACATAAGATCAACTAGATTATCTAAGGTTTGTCCCAAAAGTCATCAAAAGAATATCCTGATCCTTTATTATCGCCAAGTCTGACTCCCTTCAACTGTCATCTCACTTCCCAACTATAATCCAGAGCCTGTACCTGATAAGACAATTTAATTTGAAACATTAGGCTTTCGCCTAGTGAGATTATCCAAATCAAATTAAAATTAATCAACAAAAATCATTAACAGATCTATCAAACCTGTTATCAACCATCTTACCATACCAAGTTCTTATCAACCAAAGGAATCCACCTATTCCTTACTTATGACTAATTCACCTAGTCATTTTACTATCAACGAGAATTACTATAAATCCCACCGGACTTATAAATAACTCTAACTCCCAGAAATTACAGTTTCCAAACCTGTTTCTTTCTGAATTAGGATGTCAAATCCTCAACAATAAAGAGATCTCATCTTTCGCTTGAAATGGGAATTACAACTCCAAGTCTGCCATTCCTCATTTCGTTTCCTCCCCATCTTGAATCACTGGTCCCTCAAATGAGATTTTATTTATCGCGATCAACAACCACCAGAGACCCTCACAGATGATTCAAGATTCACTCCAACAACTAGAAATACATCCCAACAGTCCCCTGGCTAGTAAACGGTTCTCATTATACCGTACTATATGCCCACTAGACCAGATGTATATTCTTGCCAACGCCACACAATAACTGTGTATCATCACTCATTCTATTGTATACTAAGGCTATACAATTCAACATGTATTCTATATCTCTATGTACAGAATATTAATTTCAACGATTATCTCCATTTTGCCATTTAGCATCTGGGATCAACACCTCAACAAGTAACTATGGCTCCGGACTCATAAATAAGTCATTACAATTTAACATAACATGGTTTTTACATCAACAACATAGTTATAAACATATAACAATTAGCCTATTCATATCAGATTGCATGCCCCATAACAGCCTCAAACTACTACTGAAAGTCATCAACTTTTCGCAAGCTACTGTAGCGAAAACTACACTTTTCGCAAGCCAAGGCTGCGAAAACCTCCACTTTTCGCAACCCACAGTTGCGAAAACTCCCACTTCTCGCAACCCTCTATTGCGACAACTTCACTTTTCGCAACCAACTGTTGCGAAAACTATACTTTTCGCAGCCAACTGTTGCGAAAAGTTCTACTTTGCGCAACCCTCTATTACGAAAAGCTACTGTTCATCGTCACTTCCATTTTGATTCAGTTCTCTACTTGACTCATTAAGCTTACCATTTCTTCATCAAATCATACCAGTGATATCAAATACAAGTATAGCATATCTATAACACTTTTAATTGCTTAATTTTAACAAGAATGAATAACTCACCTGGGTATTTCTGAACACAGTGTTCTTCCAAAATCAGTGGCTTAATCAACAGCTTAATCAAATCTGGGCAGAATACCACAACTCAATTCTATGGAGATGAACAAAACAGATAAGAAAACAAATTCTTACCACAAAATTCCCAACTGATTTCTCCTCTTCTTTTCTTCTCTTCTTCCTTTCGTCAATCTCTCTCGCTATTTCTCTGTTCCTTTTTCTTTTCTTTTAGAATACTAAACAAAGTCAGTATTATCAAATACAGATTAAATCTAAAGGTGACACCTCATTTCATGACATGAGTCATTAACTAAATTTCCAAAATAAACCCCAAACTTCCAATTAATTTCAATGCAACCCTCCAAGTAACTTTTCTCAAGAATAAATTGTACCAAAATACCAATTATCTTTTAATAATTTACAATGGAAATTTCGGGATGTTACAATACTCCCCAACTTGAAAAAGATTTCGTCCCCGAAATCAATCTAAGGCAAACAATCGAGGGTATCGTTTCATCATTTCTTTCTCTGACTCTAAAGCCACATTACAACTCAAAGATATAATACCATTATACCTATAATCACTCTCTTGGATTGTACTTTATCAAAATATTTCTCTAAGATCGATTCTCGCTTCTTCACATAACAACTTTTCTCATCAATTATGCTTCAATAACTATGACAATCCATCATTGTATCCATGACTTACACGATTCTTTGATACAAAAAAAATGCTATCACCTTCTCACAGTACTATCGCACCACACCAACATGCTGCAACCAAGCACTAAGGGGTTGTATATAAAAGGTGATAACTCCATTGAACTTGTAGTATGACTACATTCTCAAGTCCAATCTTTCTATCATTACTTCCCCACGTTAGTATGGAATACTATATTTCAAGTATTACTTGTCTCTTTCTCCCAACTTTCCACATACCGATAGTATTTTCTTATTTCGAAACATAACTAAACAGTTTCACCAAGATTTCTAACTTAAAACATTCAACTAAATTATCTTGAAACGACATTATCGTTCGAAGTTATTACCGTTCTTAAATCTTCAACTATAAATTTCTCGTACATTTCTTTCACACATAAAGAGCAACTTATATTCCTCAACGATCTTACCTCCGTTACACCACATTGACCGACATACTCATCATTTTTATTAAACTTCCAGAGATTCAGAATACAACTTAATTGGAACCTCATACCATCAAAATTTCTTTGGATAAACACTCACTACTGCCCCGACATTCTATTCCGATATAAGCCATATTATCACGCCATCTTACAAACCACATGCTCCATTAACTTTATTGACAATTAGTACCTTCCAACCGGAATTCTCGAAACTTCCATTTGGATACTTCCTCTTTCTAACATCACGTCTCATACTAGATGGAACATGTATCTTGGCAATTAATGCTACTACTCGTTCGTACATTTTCCACCCATAACATTTACCACTGACCATGTCTCTCATAGTCATTCGCACCGATTAATTTTATAATCCCGTTTTCTCGCCCAAATACCCGAGTCTATACCACTAAATATCTCCTCCCCAACTTTAGTTGAACTTCCACTCACGATTTTCTATATAACTTGAACTTATTCGTTCCTACTAGCTCTTTGTGATTCCAATACGTTGCATAGACAGAGTACAATTCCTCACAGATCAACACAATCTATACACCCCCTTGGTTCATCTCTAGTATTTCATCTTTTATAAATCATCCACATCGTAAGTAAACACTTATCTAAAAGCAACAGTCCTTCACTGTTCTAACAATCCCACAAGTGATCCTTCAACTTTTAAGCTTCTGATTTAAACTTAACATTCATACATGATCCCAAAAGGATAACCAATGCATCCACGTCATATAAACTTAAATTTACAATACTGTCCATGCAAATTCAACCCCAAGCCTACGTCAAGCTTATCAAATCAGGTCAAAGTTCTTAAGACTTAACTGAGTCCAAAACCGAGTCATCTACTCAAAGGATTTAAAGATTATTTATCAATATCAACTCACGCAATTTAAATATATCTAACTCACATTATGCAACATACGCTTCAAGGCGTGAAAATCTTATGACCCTATATTGCTACTTTCCCAATGAAGTCAATTCATTTGCAAGTACACAAAAACGCAATTCTTTTCATACTTCACAATATATATAGTACGCCCAGGTTCATTAGTTCCAAAGATACTAAGAACAAGTAAAATACCAAACAGTCTTCACACCTAAGACCAACACTTAAACCGTCACTGGTTCAAATACAATGCAGTTAAGCATATAACACATCCAATACTCCATCTCGATTCATTAATACTGACAAACATTCAAAAGACTTCTTTGAATATAAATCAATCCTTTAAGGCCAAAAATATTCGTTTAGTTAAACATGTGCCACTCACACGATTTCGTAAACCAAAATTCATTGTTACCCAAACTCTTTACCTTTTTAATCCCTTTATTGCCCATCGGTCCCAAAACAAAGGTTTACACTCAAGACTTTACATGGTCGGATTTGCCAAAATTCTCCAACTCACATGTTTATATTTTAAAACGTAATACATCATAAATATTGCACACTCACAACATATATTGAAAGCGTGTTTTGACTACATGTCTTTCACTTGTGTAACAATTAATCAAAACTTCTTTCATTAATAAATTTATTCGACAATCATCCAAAATCCCCCAATTGTGTCGCACACACTAATAACCACTTTGCGCATACCCTCTGCATAACAGCATACCGCTATCGCTCACGGTTTTGTTTCTACCCGCACAGGCACACGCGGGACACATCCAAACCACACCTAGTAACAAACAAAAGGTCTCATACACCTTACACAACTATCGCCTTCAAAGTCAAAGCTTGACATGTCAGTACTTCCTTAACCCTGAACCTAATCCTTCCTCCAGACACGACCGACCCTCGACAACTGTATTATTAGTCACCGAACAAGGGTACAGACCCTCATATTATTGTTACTAAAGTCTACTTTCGACTCTCCCACTGTTCATTTCTCATTTGAATACAATTACCAAAACCACAAACTTTCTCACAAGGTTTATCCCACACCTCTCCACTCTTGGAGTTCTTTCTTAGCTTATAGCGTAATACTCTACGACCTAGTGAGTGCATAGCCTTCATGCATGACAATATAATAAATAAATCAATCCACCCTTTTCTCGTTTAAATAAACAACATTCGGAACAACGTGGGCACACACGACCCCAATCATTTTCATAACTCCCATGTACTACACAACGATCTCCAAATCGTTTGTATATAAATTTCCGTAAAACTCAATCTTTCTCAACCAAAGATGTTGAAGATCTTTTTTTTTATACGACAAAAGTTTAAAATTTTCTGACACTAAGTAAACTAGTCATTTCTCACACTCGTTTATATGATATCATCAAATCAATATCTTTGTTGGTTATAAAAAGTTTACTGATCAACACTTTCTTGACCTATTTGCTATCACACAACTTTTTATGTAAAGTATGAAGTATTTTGCAAGTTGCTAAGCTCCAAAATTCCGTTAGGCAGCGTAATTGAAATTGCCCTTTTTCTTTAAATACATACTTGCACTACTAATTCATCCTTGAATAAAACTGTTATTTATGCATTTGGTTTGAAATCAAGAAAACTCATGCAACACTCACTAAAACACCATGCACAAAACTTACTCGCAATGAAGGCTACTTACTCAAACAAGGTCAATCGTTTTACTTACGTAACTTATCATTGACACTCTACTTACGACCATAGGTCGCTCTCTCGGCCTTATAATAATTACTATACATGCATTCCATGGCCCCCATACTCAACCATGTCATACTAATTCCGTCTTAATCAATCATCTCATACTCTATCTCTGCACATATCAAATCACCTATTAAAGGTTGCCTTGGCGAAGTTTCATGAGTCCTGCCAATTCCAGGTTGTCCTTCCAACCCCCATTTATTTACTGCTCTGTCCTCTAAAGGACCTTGGTAGCGTATTCATCATCACCCTACTATAACCTAAAGGAATAACCATAAGAAATGGTTATGCACATACCCCTATACAAAATGTACTTACCAATCGTTAGTCACTGTAACAATTTAGAAATAAGTATGCTCGCGTAACAATATATTCATAATCACAGTAGCTAATTGGAATTGTGAATATATCATACAGAAGAATCCTCTTTACCATTGTCACCGTACCAACTTCTCGTATTTCCGTCAATTCTAAGACTATCCCGTCTTAGTGCTTCTACCCATCTCTTACAATCATAACTTAATTTATCTCAGCTTAAGTCTAAGTATCTCATCAGCATACTTAGTTCGCTTAAACTAGAGCTCTGATACCATACTGTAACACCCTAAAATTCAGGACCAATTTAAACCTCAAAATACAAGTATTATGATCATCAAAATATCAGACTTTTATAAATCAAAGGATCAAAAGTAAGTTTCTATATACATAAGATCAACTAGATTATCTAAGGTTTGTCCCAAAAGTCATCAAAAGAATATCCTGATCCTTTATTATCGCCAAGTCTGACTCCCTTCAACTGTCATCTCACTTCCCAACTATAATCCAGAGCCTGTACCTGATAAGACAATTTAATTTGAAACATTAGGCTTTCGCCTAGTGAGATTATCCAAATCAAATTAAAATTAATCAACAAAAATCATTAATAGATCTATCAAACCTGTTATCAACCATCTTACCATACCAAGTTCTTATCAACCAAAGGAATCCACCTATTCCTTACTTATGACTAATTCACCTAGTCATTTTACTATCAACGAGAATTACTATAAATCCCACCGGACTTATAAATAACTCTAACTCCCAGAAATTACAGTTTCCAAACCTGTTTCTTTCTGAATTAGGATGTCAAATCCTCAACAATAAAGATATCTCATCTTTCGCTTGAAATGGGAATTACAACTCCAAGTCTGCCATTCCTCATTTCGTTTCCTCCCCATCTTGAATCACTGGTCCCTCAAATGAGATTTTATTTATCGCGATCAACAACCACCAGAGACCCTCACAGATGATTCAAGATTCACTCCAACAACTAGAAATACATCCCAACAGTCCCCCTAGTAAACGGTTCTCATTATACCGTACTATATGCCCACTAGACCAGATGTATATTCTAGCCAACGCCACAAAATAAATGTGTATCATCACTCATTCTATTGTATACTAAGGCTATACAATTCAACATGTATTCTATATCTCTATGTACTGAATATTAATTTCAACGATTATCTCCACTTTGCCATTTAGCATCTGGGATCAACACCTCAACAAGTAACTATGGCTCCGGACTTATAAATAAGTCATTACAATTTAACATAACATGGTTTTTACATCAACAACATAGTTATAAACATATAACAATTAGCCTATTCATATCAGATTGCATGCCACATAACAGCCTCAAACTACTACTGAAAGTCATCAACTTTTCGCAAGCTACTGTAGCGAAAACTACACTTTTCGCAAGCCAAGGCTGCGAAAACCTCCACTTTTCGCAACCCACAGTTGCGAAAACCCCCACTTCTCGCAACCCTCTATTGCGACAACTTCACTTTTCGCAACCAATTGTTGCGAAAACTATACTTTTCGCAGCCAACTGTTGCGAAAAGTTCTACTTTGCGCAACCCTCTATTACGAAAAGCTACTGTTCATCGTCACTTCCATTTTGATTCAGTTCTCTACTTGACTCATTAAGCTTACCATTTATTCATCAAATCATACCAGTGATATCAAATACAAGTATAGCATATCTATAACACTTTTAATTGCTTAATTTTAACAAGAATGAATAACTCACCTGGGTATTTCTGAACACAGTGTTCTTCCAAAATCAGTGGCTTAATCAACAGCTTAATCAAATCTGGGCAGAATACCACAACTCAATTCTATGGAGATGAACAAAACAGATAAGAAAACAAATTCTTACCACAAAATTCCCAACTGATTTCTACTCTTCTTTTCTTCTTTTCTTCCTTTCGTCAATCTCTCTCGCTATTTCTATGTTCCTTTTTCTTTTCTTTTAGAATACTAAACAAAGTCAGTATTATCAAATACTGATTAAATCTAAAGGTGACGCCTCATTTCATGACATGAGTCATTAACTAAATTTCCAAAATAAACCCCAAACTTCCAATTAATTTCAATGCAACCCTCCAAGTAACTTTTCTCAAGAATAAATTGTACCAAAATACCAATTATCTTTTAATAATTTACAATGGAAATTTCGGGATGTTACAGTGCACGACAAACACCTATTTTTACATTCAAACACTTGTACTTTACATTTCGAAGCATTTCCTTCATTTGTATTGTAATCTCTGTATGATCGACACTAGTATCCAAGGACATCGCCCCTGATTGGCGACCATAGTGCAGCGACGACACCCCCTGCCGTCCGCAGGTTTTTTCCTCGATAGAGGTTTTTCCTGCATCTTCAAATCCCTTGTTTCTTTATTTTATTTATCGTCGCACGCCTCGTCGAAAGATTCTTTTTTAGTTGTTTAAGTCCACATCGACCTTAAGTTGTCCCTTTGGTGCGATTTTTGGCATTAACAGTTTGGCGCCATCCGTGGGACTACATCTTGAGAAAATCCTCGACGAACGTGCATTCTACTAATAGTTTCTTGGAGTTTCTTCTATTTTCTGTTGCAGGAAAATGGCAGCCCCTGGAAATCCGCAGCAAGCCGTCGCTCAGATGTATCAGGAGCTCGAGGTTGCCAGGAATCAACTCAATGCAATGGCAGAGCAAAATCGCAGAGCAGCTGAAGAGATCGCGCGGCTAAGGAATCCTTTTGGACCCCAGAATGGTCCTAGACCATTCATCCAGAATCCAGGTCCGGGACCAGGCCCGTCCGCACAGAATCAGCATCCAGGTCCATTCATGCAGAATCAGCAGCCGGGTCCGTTCATTCCGAATCCCCAGTCTGGGCAGATTCCCCCTCAGCACATCCGACCACCACCCTTGAACAATGGATCCCAACCATTGCAAGGTGGCGCCCAGCCGTTTCAGAATGGATCCCAGCCGTTCCAAAGTGGTCCGCAACCTTTCCAGCAAGGATCACAACCTTTCCAGCAAGGATCGCAACCTTTCCAGCAGAGATCGCAGCCATTTCAGCAGGGACCACAATTGTTTCAGAATGGACCGCAACAATTCCACTATGGGTCGCAGCCATATTTTGTCCCGTTCAACTAGGACACCAATGGTTCGTCGCATGGTAATGGCACTATTCCAGGGACCAATCCCTCGAAAGGGGCAAATCCTGATCTTAACGATCTTGTCGCCCAGCGTTTGAAGATGTTAGAAGACCAAAATGAGCGCGTTCTGTCCTTGCTCGCCTAGTTTCCTGGGGCAGCCGTGCCTGTCGACGTCGAGCCTCGCTCAGGGTATCAGGTGTCGCCCTTCAACGAATAGATCACCACCGTCAAGGTCCCAAAGAAGTATAACATTCATGCCTTCACTCCCAAGTATTCGGGTGTGACCGATCCAACCGAGCATGTCGCGCAGTATAAGCAGCTCATGTGGACAATCTCGATTCCACACATGTACCAGGAAGTATGCATGTGCAAGAGTTTTGGGGCGACTCTCACTGGTCCAGCTCTCCAGTAGTTGATCAATCTCAAACCCAAATCTATCGGGTCGTTCGCCGAATTGGTCAACCAATTCTCCCGGCAATTCGCCAGCAGTCGTAAGATGGAAAAGCAGACTAGTGATCTGTACTATGTCATGCAGAAGACCAATGAGTCTATTCGAAGTTATTTCAATAGATTCAATGCCGAAATGATCAGTATCCGCAATTGTGACATCAAAACTGCGATCAAAGCTTATAAGTGTGGTCTAGACGATAGTTCAGGTCTATATATCGATGTGACCAAGTATCCCCCAGAGGCCTACGAAGACGTCCGAGCTCGAACCTTAGCATATATGAGGGTCGAAGACGACACAGCCTTTCGTCGCAAACACACTGACGACAAGAAGCCGTTAGGTGTCAAGAAGCCAGAATTCAAGCCGAAAGCCATATCCAGAATAGAGCCAGCGCGTCAGATTTCAAACGTTCGTTTCAAGACGAAGGCAGAAGCTAAAACCACGACTAAATTCCCCGTGTACCCCAAGATCTCCTTTTATAGGTTCAAAGGGTCAGCTAAAGACTTAGTCGAATCTCTGAAGATCACCCAAGCAACCATCCGGTGGCCGAAGAAGTCTGACTTGGACGATGCTAAGAAGGATAAATCAAAGTGGTGCGACTTCCACGTCGACCATGGTCATGCGACAGATGATTGTATCGCACTCAAGAAGGAATTGTCATATCATGTTCCACAAGGTAATCTCAAAGATATTATTGATGATGTCGTTCTTCCAGCTAATAGCCACCGATCGTCAGTGCCCAAGCTTGCAAAGATCATCAATTGCATTACTGGTGGTTCGGACGTGTGTGGTCTGACGTACTCCGTAGCTAAGCGGCATGCCAGTCAAGCGCCCGACGACCGGCCTATTCCTCGTTCATCTAGACCCAAAGGAGATTTGGAACTAGAAGCCATGAAGATCGTGTTCTACCAAGTCGACCTCGGCGACTCGTACCAAAAGCATCACGATGGGTTGATCATTCAACTCACGGTCGGTAACTGTTTGACGCGTCTAATATTGGTAGACGGGGGCAGTTCAACAAACGTCATTTTTCTCAACACTATCAAAGCCATGGGAAATGATCGCTCAGAAATCACCCGACGTTCGACAACTTTGGTCGGTTTCAATGGAGAAACGACGAGCACTTTTGGAGAGATTATCCTGCCCGTCTACGCCGGAGGAATCAACAAGCAGACCAAGTTCAGTGTCATCGACTGTGTGTCGGCCTATAACATCATTTTAGGCCGACCATGGATTCATGATATGAAAGTCGTCCATTCGACATATCATCAAATGGTGAAATTCCCTACGCCATGGGGAATCCAAGAAATCAAGAGCGAGCCGAAAGTCGCTCATGAATGCCATAAGTCCACCTTGAAGCCACGAAAATAGACTGTCAAGCAGTTGCAAGAGACATAACTTCAAAATCTCGACAGGTTCATCCCTCTATCCCTGACTTCTTAGATAAATTGATATCTTTTCCGCAAGTCGACTATCTTGCCCTGTCGCACGAAAGCACGGTCGAAGCAGACATGGACGATATTCTTCAAGATCTCTGTGTCGATCTGTCATTTAAAACCCACTTTCTCCCGAGAAGAATGGGATATTAAATGACAGGAGGCAAATACCCCACTAAAAACAGAATCTGAAAAGGTATGTTCCCTATCTCTTTTTCATTCCTTTCATACGATTTTTTATCACAAACGACTACTGACTTAAAGTCTTATAGAAATATAAAAGTCTTATGACTTACGTTCTAATCGTTGTATTACAATGGATGCCCAAGTCGCACGACTCTTTGTACCTAATGAATCTTTACAGTCGATATTACATATGTCCATGACATGTATGAGTCAAAATAATACTCAGGTTCAATAGAAAGGTAAACTTTTTTACCTTTCATAGCTAAAGAAAAACCTACACAACGTAACATAGGTCTCTAACGACCATATCGGCTCGGATCGCCAGACCATAGGTCTTTAAAATGACCATATCGACTCGGAACGCCAGAACATATGTCTCTAACGACCATATCGGCTGTGAACGCCAGATCACAGGACCACGTTGACCGAGAACATCAACCCGGCGACATGGGTCCTTGTCTCCTCGATAGGAAAACGTTCCCTGAAAGACGGGAGCAAATATTTTTCCAGATGAGGAAACAACGTCGTCCCGTCTAGGACACCATCGGCCGATGACCCGTCCCTCTTGTCGGCAGACGCTGGGGACAACACCTTGGACACTAGCTTCGTCACTGTCGCCGGAAGCGCCGAACTTGCTGGTGTCGCATCCATCGCGCCTGGACGGCTGGATGACCCCTTCGCCTCTTTAGGCATGACAATTCTCGACGAAATGTCAGCCCTCAAAGACTGTTCCTTCAGAACTTCGTCTTCTTCAAAGATTCCCGACCCAGCTGTCGGGGCATTCTTTATCCTTTCCCAGCCTCGAAGGGCAGGCACAACTTGCGTCACCTTCTTTGATGATCGACACGCGTCTATGTCCTTTCGTATATCTGCCCGGATCTTCGACAGCTGGTAAGCATCATCGCGCGTCAGTATGACGTCACAACTTTTCAACTTCTCGTTCAGTTAAAGGCGAACTGGTCTAGTTCCACGACAACCAGGTAAGTCCCTCAACCCAGGTCACAAGTCTAAGCGTTCGACAAGCAAAATTTAAAACTTAAATTTGACATTCAATTTTCAAATTTTAGGGGCAAACAGTTTGGGCAAAAAATCACGTCGCTCGACCGCGACCAGAACAGGTAAGACGTATGATTAAGGACTATATCTTGTATTAAGATAAGGTCTCGACAAAGACCCAGAACACCATCGTCACCCCTCATAAAAGGTAAGTCGAGAGTTCCTCACGACGCTCGACCATAGATCGCCCGATCCGCACGACTATTATATAAAGACGCGCGACCTCGACCATAGCTAACGTTAACCATGACCGTTTGTTAAGTGTTTAATGCAGGAGTAAAAGTCATTAAGGAGCAACGACTATAACCGACGCAATCATTAAACAGCCGGCGACCGTAACGGACTAAGATCATTACTCTGGCGACCGTTTCCAACCGTTAAGGCCATTAAAGGAGAATTCATGGAGCTAATTAAGGATGCGAAGACTATAAATATCAAGCTCAATCAACATTTCAACACATCGAATATCCGGCAATTAACAACCGAAGCAATATCCAAGAACACCTGAAGTGAAGAACCATTATTCTAAGTATCGCTCTCGACGCACGACAACAGCCCTCGACCAGCAGTTCACACTTTGTTTCGTGCACGACAAACACCTATTTTTACATTCAAACACTTGTACTTTACATTTCGAAGCATTTCCTTCATTTGTATTGTAATCTCTGTATGATCGACACCAGTATCCAAGGACATCGCCCCTGATTGGCGACCATAGTTCAGCGACGACACCCCCTGTCGTCTGCAGGTTTTTTCCTCGATTGAAGTTTTTCCTGCGTCATCAAATCCCTTGTTTCTTTATTTTATTTATCGTCGCACGCCTCATCGAAATATTTTTTCTTTAGTTGTTTAAGTCCACATCGACCTTAAGTTGTCCCTTTGGTGCGATTTTTGGCATTAACAGTTCCCTTGACTCCTTCTTTGAAAGTAAGGGTATTTCTCACAACTCTTCATTAGTGAGAACACCGCATCAAAATGGAGTCGCTGAAAGAAGAAATCGAACTATCATCAAAGTTGCACGTTCAATGCTCAGCGATTCTCACCTACCTACTCATTTTTGGGCAGAAGCTGTCAACACTGCTTGTTTTACTCAAAACAGGTCGCTGATAGTCAAAAGATTCAAGAAGACAGCCTATGAACTCTTCCATGGGAGAAAGCCTTCAATTAGCTTTCTTCACATCTTTGGATGTCAGTGTTTCATACTGAACAACAAAGATGCCCTTGGAAAGTTTGATCCTAAGGCTGATGATGGAATCTTTCTTGGATATTCTTCAATCTATAAAGCCTTCAGAGTCTTCAATCGATGAAGACAAACTGTTGATAAAACTATCCACGTCACCTTTGACGAATCCCGTTCAGCGAACTCTAGACCTTCTGCTGATACTGAAGAACTGAATCAATGGATGTTTTCTCATCTTGGTGATTCAGAAGACATTCCCACTCCTCCATCTCATACTCATCCCGCTGAAGATGATGACCCTACCATCATCCCAAGCATGCAGACAAGTGAAGCTGAAACATCATGGGTCTCAGTTGTTCCTCTAAACACTATGCCTGCCTCTGAACCTTTTATCTCAGATATACCATCAACTTCTTAGCAATCAGTGAATGAAATGACATATGCACCTCTTCCTCTCTTAGTTGATATACCAGAAGTTGCTGAAGCTTCATCTTCAGCTCCTCAAGTTCAGGTTAAGTCAGCGACTTACGCTCCGGCTCAGCGATGGACTATAAATCACCCTATTGAACAAATTGTTGGTGATCTAAACTCTGGTGTTCAGACTCGACGAAGTGCAGGTAATATTTGTTTATTTGTTAACTTTATTTCTCTGATTGAACCTAAGAAAACAGATGATGCCCTCCAAGATCCGAACTGGATGAACATGGAACTGTAACCCGCAACAAGGCTCGTCTTGTTTCTCAGGGATACAGAAAAGAGGAAGGTATAGATTACGACGAAACATTTGCTCCAGTGGCAAGACTCGAAGCCATTCGTCTATTCTTAGCTTACGCTGTACACAAAGACTTTAAAGTTTATCAAATGGATGTCAAGTCAGCATTCCTCAATGGATGGCTGAATGAAGAAGTCTACGTGAAACAACCTCCAGGATTCTCAGATCCTAAGCATCCAGGTTATGTTTATAAACTGGATAAGGCACTTTATGGCTTAAAGCAAGCTCCTCGTGCATGGTATGACACTCTCTCTACTTATCTCCATATTGAAATATTTGAGCGAGGTAAAATCGACAAAACTCTATTTTTCAGGAAAGTAAAAGGTCATATTATTCTTGTTCAAATATATATCAATGATATTATATTTGGTTCCAC
Organism: Saussurea involucrata; assembly: GCA_033807775.1. Taxonomy (NCBI): domain Eukaryota; kingdom Viridiplantae; phylum Streptophyta; class Magnoliopsida; order Asterales; family Asteraceae; genus Saussurea; species Saussurea involucrata. The sequence continues at coordinate 20,855,858 of CM066326.1, forward strand.
TAACCCTAACCTTTGTACTCGTTTCTCTAATAGAATGAAAGCTGAATGTAAAATGAGTATGATGGGTGAGCTAACATATTTCCTTGGTCTTCAAATCAAACAAAATGAAAAAGGAACTTTCATTAATCAGGGAAAGTATGTTAAAGATATGCTGAAGAAATTTGATTTAACTCAGAGTTCAGGTATGAAAACCCATATGGCACCGCCGCTGACACTAAACAAGGATCCTTCTGGAAAACATGTTAATGTCACAGCGTACCGTGGGATGATCGGCTCTCTCTTGTATCTTACAGCTAGCCGACCTGATATTATGTATGCAACCTGTTTGTGTGCACGATATCAAGCTGAACCTAAGGAATCTCATTTGATCGCTGTAAAGCGAATCTTTCGTTATCTTAAGGGTACTCCTAACCTAGGTTTTTGGTATCCCAAAGACTCTGGGTTTGATCTAATCGCCTATTCAGATAGTGATTTTGCAGGTTGCAAATTGGATAGGAAAAGCACCACAGGTGGAAAGCTGGTGAGTTGGACAAGTAAAAAGCAAAACTCAGTGTCCACCTCAACCGCTGAGGCTGAGTACGTAGCCGCTGGAAGCTGTTGTTCTCAGGTCTTATGGATGCGAAATCAACTACTGTACTACGACCTTCAGCTCTCAAAGATTGCAATCTATTGCGACAGCACAAGTGCCATCGCTATAGCAAATAATCCAGTGCTACACTCAAAGACCAAACACATCGAAATCAGGTATCATTTTATCAGAGATCATGTGATGAATGGTGATATAGAACTTCATTTTATCCCAACTGACTTTCAGTTAGCTGATCTTTTCACCAAACCTCTTGATGAGACAAGATTTAACTTTCTTGTTGGAACCCAGATACACTTAATCAAGATTAACAGTCTATTAGTTGAGTTTAGAGTTTGATGCGGAAGCGTATTAAACTAACATATATGTTTGATAGATATTAGAACGCACACATATAAAGAAAACAGTAAAGAATGAAAAGGATTTCTTGAACAGTTACTGTTATTCAATATATAATAACAACACGAAGAACAGATTAAGAACTGTTGGTGTGTGTGAGAATATAACACTCAGATATTTGACAATAAAGCTTGAGAGTATTAGTGATTCCTTGTGTATTCGTCCTTAGGAAGATCTCAACATGAGACTTCCTTTTATACTACTCTTAGAAGACTATGAAGTAGGTCATTGTTCCTTTTACGGCATGAATAGTGAACTGGATGGTGTGAACAGTGGACTGGATGGTGTGAGCAGTTGTTTGAGCCATGCGCATTTAATGGAGCAGATGTACTATTGGTAAATGCATTAAATGGCGCAGACGTCTATTTTGTACCATGCCCTATTGAGTCCACTCAGAGCTTGACACGTGTTTTGATAGTACTTTTCCATGCAAGTTGATGAACATATCCAGTAATATCTTCCAAGTCTTCATAGCAGACCACAGAGGCTCTGTAAGGCATTACAGAGGTTCTATGGTCTGACCTTCTGTGGAGCAGTCCACTTGTTTCCGAGTTGATCTTCTTCTTGCGCACTACAGAGGTTCTGTGTTACCTCTGTAGCTTCTGTGGCTTTCTGGACTTGATCTTCTGGAAGAAGTGGCAGAGCCTCTGTGAGAGTTAGAAGACTATGAAGTAGGTCACTGTTCCTTTTACGGCATGAATAGTGAACTGGATGGTGTGAACAGTGGACTGGATGGTGTGAGCAGTTGTTTGAGCCATGCGCATTTAATAGAGAAGATGTACTATTGGTAAATGCATTAAATGGCGCAGACGTCTATTTTGTACCATGCCCTATTGAGTCCACTCAGAGCTTGACACGTGTTTTGACAGTACTTTTCCATGCAAGTTGATGAACGTATCCAATAATATCTTCCAAGTCTTCATAGCAGACCACAGAGGCTCTGTAAGGCATTACAGAGGTTCTATGGTATGACCTTCTGTGGAGCAGTCCACTTGTTTCCGAGTTGATCTTCTTCTTGCGCACTACAGAGGTTCTGTGATTACCTCTGTAGCTTCTGTGGCTTTCTGGACTTGATCTTCTGGAAGAAGTGGCAGAGCCTCTGTCAGAGGCTTTTCTATACTTAGCCTATTTTTCACTACTTCTAAATACTTCTATGATTAGGAAGATTGAAGCTAACAATCTTGTTAGGTCTAGAGTTTTGTCAAAAACACAAGTGTTGAGTTCTGAGTAAGAAGACTAAAGAAGACTCAGAAGACTCAGAAGTTCTGAGTAGAAGACTCAGAAGTTCTGAGTAGAAGACTCAGAAGTTCTGAGTGAGAAATCTCAAAAAGATTCTAAGTGTTGGATTCTGACTAGAAGGTTCAGAGTTCTGAGTAGGAGACTCAGAACTTCTGACTATGAAGACAAATGTTCTGAAGCGCTTATTCAGAAGTATGTTCAGAATTCATATCTTGGGATATTATCTGTTATATTCAGTTACTAATTAGGACACGTGTAATTGTTCTATTAGTCTGTTTCTCATATGTACTGTAGCTTTAGCTATTATCTACAGTATATATAGGAGTTAGCAACTGTAGCTAACTGAATCTTTGGCTAACCTTTTGGATAACTCTTTACGCATAAATTGTTAGATCTATTGAGAGAGAAATTCATTGTAATATCTTTAATAGATCATATGACCAGTTGCTATTAATACGATCTTAATTGTTCATATTTGATTGTAAGAGTGTAACCTGGACTTTCAATTGGTATCAGAGCCAATCAACAAACAAATTCGTCCAAGAGTGTGTTTGATCGCGTTCTTGAAGTTTCTTGATCAATTCGACAATTGATTCCGCTGCTGCTAACAATTCTTGAATTCCTAACAATTCTTGAATTCGTTTCTATCATTGATTCAAGAAATTTGAATTTGTCTTTCTGTTGAATCGATATCTTACAATCAAGTTATCCAAAGATTTTCTCTCTATGCTGATTAATTCTCGAAATTAAACAGAGATCACAGGTATGTTTTCGAAATTCTTGATTGGTTTCTGGATCAAAGTGATTATATCTGCTGCATGTTGATTAGTATTCAAATTTTTTGTTGAAAAGAAGATTTCATTAATTCATGTACTCTAACTGTTTGATGAAATGCATGTGACAGATTTGATTAATTCTTGCATGTTCTAGATTTGTGTTGATTCTCATTTTTTATCATAATTCATAGTTGATATTCGAATTTGTCATTTCATCATGCCTGAGATTATTGAAATTTTTGTGAGACCTGCAATTTCTATAACCAGTTCAGACAATTTACAAAAATTAAGTCCTGTAAAAGCAAAAGAAACAATTTCTGAACCAAAAACTGAGATTGTTCATTTTGAAAGCAAGATTGCTAATCTTCAAGCAAAACAAGACGAATAAGCAAAAGTTATAAAGATTTTGCAAAAAGAGAAATCTGATTTTCTAAAGGATTTTGAAAAGGTTCAAGAAAACATAAAGTTGTTAGAAAAAGAGAATGTTGATTTGAAAGAGAAAGGCAATTTTAGAAGAAAGATGTTGACAGAGTCTGAAAATAGAATCAAATCATGTGAAATGAAAAATTGTCAACTCTTGAAACAGATCTATGATTTTGAACAAGTTCTTATACTTGAAAGAGTGAAATTTGAGAAAGAGAGAAGAGACTTTCAAACTGAGAGGAAAGGTTTTGAAACAAAGTCTGTTGAATTATCTTTGAAAATTTCTGATTTGGAGAAAATTCTTGCAAAAGAAAGAAAAGAGTTTGAATGCAAGAAAAATGTTTTTCAAGAAGAAAAGATTGGTTTTGAGAAAAAGAAAACAGGAATGTTAAATGAGTTTTCTGTAAAAATCAATGAGTTGGAGAAAGAGTTAGAAGATGGAAGGAAAGAGACTGAAAAGAAGAAGGTAAATGGCTTTAAAGAAAAATGCTTAAAAGATGAGTTTGAGAAGGAAAAGAAAGTTTTTCATTTGGAGATAAGGAGGCTTATTAAGAAATTATCTGATTTATCAACTAAAATCATGATAGAGAGGAAGTCCAAATCTGATTTGCAGTCAAGGTTTGATTTGTATGTTAAAAAGTTTAGGGAATTTGAAACGATAAAAATGGAATGGAGAGTTAAAGGAACAACTTCCAAGAAAGAAGTGCCAAAATCAAAAGTTCCTAATTCAAATGTCAAGAAGAACAATACATTTCAAAGAAAATCTTTTGTTAAACCTGATGTGATTTATTCTGTAAATCAATTAGTCAGAATTGCACAAAAGAAACTTTGTTGTTCATATTGTGGGACTAATGATTTTGTGAACAAGAATTTTATTCAGCACTGGTATGGTTCTTATAGAATATCTGCATATGCCACTGCACCTAACAAACCTGGACCCAAGTTCATATGGGTACCAAAGACAACTTAATCTGTTTTGCAGGTTATTCATGTGTAGAGTTGAATGATAATACTGACACATGACTTAAAACCGATGCTGTGCTTAAATTGAGAATATTGACTTTTGGATAATTCAGTCCAAAACTCGGTCTGAATGTGATTATGGACTTACAATTTGTCTCATCTTGATTATGGATTTCTGATTCATACAGATCAATTTGTTGATTTTGAAGCATTTTTTTTAAAAAAGTTCAGTTTACTGTGGTGTAATCGAACTCATAGTTGTGGGTGTTTTTAGTAGAAAACATTTCCAGAGAATGTGTTCAGAATCACATTTTGAGCAACCCTGCAAATTTTGGTTGAAAAATTCTGATTTTTGAGCAAGTTATGGTGATTTGAAATTCAGAATGTTCAAAAATCACAAAATCCAAAAATTTTTCTAAGGAATTTTCTCTGGATAGTTTTATCAGAATTCTGACTCTGTTACTCAGAAGTTCTGACTCTACTACTCAGAATTCTGACTCCACTACTCAGAATTCTGACTCAACTAATCAGAATTCAGACTCTGATACTTAGAATTTTGAGCAAGTTACTCAGAATTCTGACTCTTCTAATCAGAATTCTGACTCTACTACTCAGAATTTTTTTTTTGATAACTAATGAGGAATCATCGTAGATGACTACCAAAATCTCTTGATTTTGCAGGATTATCTTGATTTCAGAGGAAGTATTGACTCAAAATTTGATCTGATTGTTTCAAGATAATGTTCAAAACCCGTGATTCAACGTTTTAGGCTTTTGAACATATCAGTTCAAAACCCGTACTTAAAATGACAATGGCTTCTGAATAATTCAGTTCAGGACCCGTACTTCAGAGACTAAGACTTCTAAACAAATCAGTTTAGAACTCATACTTCTCAGGTGATATCCTTAACTGTCATATTTTTCTGTTTCAAGGAACAAGTGGTGAAAGGTAACATTGTATTATGTTTTATTTCTATTGCTTTGAATGTTTGAATCTTAACAATTTAATTCAATGATATGATTTTTTTAATTTTCATTCAATGAATAAATGTGTGTCAAAAAGTGATTTTACAAGTATTTTGTATTATCTGAGCTATATTTGTTTCAACTTTCACTTCTGAAATAAATCGAAAGGTTAGCAAATCATGAATGAAATTATGCTGAATGCTCAATGTTATGAAATTTAGACTTATATAGAATATAATGCTCAAAAAGCATAATTTTTCAGAATGTTGGATGGAAACGAAAATATGGGGGAAGTACTACGTTTTAGAACCAAGTGATTGAGATGCAATATATATATACAAAATCATTTAGTTTGAAAGTTTGTACCTGTGGCCTTTCTGGTTTGGGAGAGTAAGTCCTAAGGGGTGCTAGTCACCTAGTCCCTAAGACCAACTGGTCTGGGATCGGCTGACCCAAATCCTGCAATAGAACCAGATAGAAAGCCATGTTCTACTGGTACAAATGGGTTTAAGATATATCGATGTGGCCTTTATGGTTTGGGAAATTAAGTTCCAAGGGGTGCTTGTCACCTAGCACCTAAGACCAACTGGTCTGGGATATGCTGACCCAAATCCTGCTATAGAACCAGATAGAAAGTCATGTTTAACGATGTATCTTATTCTTACTAAACTTTTTGATTAAAAGATGCCAATGTGCACAAAATTAAAAGATGTCAATGAGCACAAAATTAAAAGATGTCAATGAGCACAAAATTAAAAGATGCCAATGAGCACACATCTCTTGAAACTTTGGGAAAATTCAAAGTCGCAATAAACCTGTAAATTTGTGAAAATCCTGATTTTGGACAAATAGTGTGAGTAGAGCAAAGTATTCGTATATGTTTTTAGAATTGCATATGCTTGAAGCTAATCATATTTCACATGCTAAGCACACCAAATAGATTTAATAAAGGGATTGAAACTGAACATTTTTAACTCGATATGCAATGATGACTTGTATTTGAATCCAAACACATGCATTTGATTTCATTTGATTGAAAATCTGATAAATTTCATTAAGTTGGATTTCTTTTGTAAAGTTTTCAAATGATCAAATGTTAGTAGTTATTAAGTGTAGTTCAGTAAATCTTATTCTCCTTGTATAAATGTTTTCATTAAAGCACTATATTTGAAATGAATAATTTTAATGAAATATATGCATACTTTCAGGGGGAGAAAACAAACTGCTACAGAATTCTTATTTTGAGGGGGAGCAAGGTTATTCATTAAGGAGGAGAAAAAGCATAGACTTCATTCGAAGAAAAAGCATCGTTAAAGTTTTGAAAATCAAGGGGGAGAAAAGCTAAAGATTTTGAAGATGATTTTGCTTTCCAAAACTTTAGGGGGAGAAAAGCTAAAGATTTTGAAGATTGATATGGTTTTTGTACAGAAATAACAAAAGAGAGAAATGTTATTTTAAGAAGAAGAAGAGGAAAAGGAAACTGATCGGTTGTTTCTTATAAAGAAATCTTATGAAAGCTGAAATGAAGATGAGAATTGTCATTTCAAGAGGGAGCAAAGAAAAAGCAAATATATAACAGAAATCAATTTGGAAATCGTTGCTGCTGCTGATTAAAGACTGACCAGAAGTTGTTAACTCAGATTATTCAGAATTCTGAGCAAAAGTTGTCAAAACATTCAGAAGAGCTCCTTCTGAAGATTGTTCCTGCTCTAAGAATTTGATGGTGAAAAGTACAAGTGTGTTTGACAAAAAGGGGGAGATTGTTAGGTCTAGAGTTTTGTCAAAAACACAAGTGTTGAGTTCTGAGTAAGAAGACTAAAGAAGACTCAGAAGACTCAGAAGTTCTGAGTAGAAGACTCAGAAGTTCTGAGTGAGAAATCTCAAAAAGATTCTAAGTGTTGGATTCTGACTAGAAGGTTCAGAGTTCTGAGTAGGAGACTCAGAACTTCTGACTATGAAGACAAATGTTCTGAAGCGCTTATTCAGAAGTATGTTCAGAATTCATATCTTGGGATATTATCTGTTATATTCAGTTACTAATTAGGACACGTGTAATTGTTCTATTAGTCTGTTTCTCATATGTACTGTAGCTTTAGCTATTATCTACAGTATATATAGGAGTTAGCAACTGTAGCTAACTGAATCTTTGGCTAACCTTTTGGATAACTCTTTACGCATAAATTGTTAGATCTATTGAGAGAGAAATTCATTGTAATATCTTTAATAGATCATATGACCAGTTGCCATTAATACGATCTTAATTGTTCATATTTGATTGTAAGAGTGTAACCTGGACTTTCAAATCTCCCCCTAAGTAGTGAAAAATAAAAAATTTGAACTTGAGTTAAGTTTGGCTAAGTTAGATAAGACAGAGGTTAAACAATACCTCAAAATTTCTTTCATTTAGAAATATGCCAGAGGAATTTTACATTTGAGTACAATGAAAGATAAACTTTAACTTTGTTTGCAGAGATTTGAGGTCTGAGAATCAGATTTTGGCATCTTTGAAATCGTTGTAGCTTCTGTTGTCTCTGCCAACTTTTCTGATATCTTTGTAGAATCTGATGCAGAGTTCTCTTAGGCGGATTGTTGAGTCTATTCCTCTGATGAAAGTATCTGCATCATCTCTATCCATTTTCTCTGTACCTCTGTATTTTATAAGGCTTGCTCTGAATTTGCTCAGAGTACTGGTTGCGTACTTCTGACAATCCATGAGTACAAAAAGTTTAACCTGGTGTTGCGGGTTTTGAAATACTAACCCAAATCTTGGTTCTCTGATGATTGAGTTGGGCACAGCGTCTGGTGGGCAGCGATCTTCTGGTGGTCGTAGATCTAGATGTTTGAGACCAAGATCCTTTCCCAGCACTCTTCATTAGTTTTTCTGTTGGCTTTGGCAATGTTTTCTTCTTCTTTGGCTCTTCTGTCAGTATCCCTTTGCCCTTATCTTTTGCTATTGTCGTGGCAGAACCTGTTGCTTCTGTGGGTTTTGAGGTTGGCACTTCTGTTGGTTTGATGGAGGTTGCCTCTGTGGATTTTGACGATTGTGATTTAGAGGACTTTTGTGGCGATGGTTCTGTTGGCTTGACTTGCTTTGTAACCTCTGTTGGAGGTTGTTTGATGACTTCTTCTGCGAGCTCAGTTTCTGTTGATGAAGTATTGACATCAAATCTTCTTGCCACTTTGAAAGCTAAAGTGAACCTTTTCCTTTCTTCTTCTCTCTATGCCATTCGATCACTCATTGTTGTGTGCATTCTTTTCAGAACAATAGAAGCAGAGGTCGTTGCTCTTTTTGGTTTGGTGGCAATCGACTTTCTTCGGGGTATGGTTTGGGGTGTTTCCACAGAGGTGGGTGTTTTCTCTGTGGTTTGTTCATCTGTTTCTTCCAAAATGATTACCTCAGGGGCGGTTGTTGCCTCTGTGGCTTGCTGATCTGCTTCTGGAGTTTTGGTTTCGTCAGAAGATGATTCCACAGAGATGGGTGTTGTCTCTGTGGTCTTTTGGGTTTGTTGTTGGGTTTCTTCTGGAGGGGCTTGGTTGATTGGTTCTGCTGCGATTGGTGGACTTTGTATTCCCCTGCTCGTAGCTTTCTCTCTTAGATTCTCCCCCTCAGGATTATCTGATGGACCAGGTTGGTCATCATCAGAATCATCCTGACTTTTATCAGAAGTACCCTCTGCTCTGCAAGAAGTGTTGGGCTTCTTCGGTAATTCAGCTCCTGCTGCCATCAACTTTTCACAGACATTATCGCAGAGGCCAATCAAAGTCGCAAGCTCTGCTTCTGTTTTGAAACGCATTCTGCCGACACTCTTTCTGAAATCCTTGACATAGTTGGCATTTGCAGTTGTGAAGGAGACAATGACTTCTGTGACCTGGTTAATGACGTTCTGTCCGAGCTCTGTAAGCTGTGCTCTGGTCATATAGTCTTTTGGTTGCATTATTGTCGAGTTGCGTATTGCCTCTGCTTGTACTTGTGATAGGGCATTCTGTAAGTCTGCAGGAGTGATGCCCGTTGACACTGAAGTCTGTTTGTTCAATTGATCAAGGAACTTGTTGATGGAGTTCTCAATCGAAGAAGGAGTAGTTGTTGCAGCAGAAGTGGTGGATGCGGTAGCAGCAGACTTCATCTGTGAGATGGCAGTTTTCACCTCTGTGGACAGGTTGTCCATTTTGGTGTTCAGGTTTAGCAGTGCCAGTGATGTTGTTTCTGCAAAAGATTTGAAAGAGCTTTGCAACTCTTTCAATGTTTGGTTCACAGAGGTGACAAGGGTTTGGAACTCATCCCTTGATACTTGTGTTCCTTGTGTAACCTCTGGAGGAACACATTCGTCTCCAGAGTGAGTCCCTGTTCCTGGGACACCTTCGTTCACCCTTGTTTGTACGATGGGGGTGGAAGGATTTCCTTCTGATCCTCGAGAAGAAACCTGAATTTCGATCTCTACAGAAGTTCTGTGAAGAACAGTGTCCAAATCCACTCCAGAGGTGGTTATTGGAATGTCCTTCTGTTGACTGGGAGACTTGTCTAGAGTCTCTTCGTCTCTGTGCTCACTACTTCTCTCTGAAAGAAGTTTTGGTCCTAATGTGTGCGTGGCAGAGGAAACAAATTCCTCTGTAGGGTGTTCTAGGGTGATCTGGGGCGACTGATCACGAACAATAGTTGAGTCTCTTTGAGGAGACTCCCTAGGAATGGTTTCCCCGGTTTTTGTGGGCACAGAGGTTGAAAGAATAACCTCTGGCTGGATGGTTTGGGTGAGGTTCGAGCTGTGCTACTCTTTTTCAATGACACCTTCTGCAGCTTGACCTGCGGTGTCAGAAATGTGGGTTGCACTAGGAGGGGGTGATTGATGTGTTCCTTCTTCCTCTGCGGCATCTTTTTCCTTTTCTTTTTCTTTTCCTCCCACTGGCTCTAGTACCTTTTCAATCCCTGTTACAGCCCACTCAGGCATAGATTGATTTCTTGCCCTTATGGCTTCTGCTGTTGTGTCAATTTCTTCGTCGGCATCTGTAGAAGTTGTAACTGGACTCTTTCTGTGAACGTCCATACCCTTTTGGATGAAAGGATCTTGCAAGATATTTGGAGTGTCGCCTCTGTCGTCTTTCGGAGTTTGGTCATGTCGCAGAGTCGTATCCACTCCTGAGGTAGAAAAATCCTGATCTGTTGTGGTGTGGTGGTCGAGAAGTTCTGCAGTCCATCCGGCCGTATTGAGGGTGTCGGCAAATTCGGGATGTTCAAGGAAGGCACTCAAACTTCCTTGATCAGGAAAACGTTCCGCATCTTGCTCTGCAGGTTCTTCTTCTGCGATGGCTTCTACCCTGGCTTCTGTGACCTCTGTTTCAAACACCGCTGTTGGCCCTTCTCCTGCTATGGTTTTCATCCTCTGCTTGGTCTTTCTCCTTTTTGGTTTGGGGGCCCCTTCCTCTGTAGGTTTTGACTTTCGCTTCTTCTTTGGTTTTGAAGAAGAAGAGGGTTTGGCAGAGGAACCACCTTCGTTGGTGGGAGAGGATTTTTCTGTAACATCCATAGAGGTGCCTTCTGCAGTTCTCTTGGAATGTTTCTTCGATTTCTTTTTCTTCTTTTTCAGAGGTTCAGAAGATCCAAGTTCTGTGGCATGAGGGGGTGAAGGTTGAGGTTCAGCAACTTCTGCAGTGGTGCCTTCTGCAGATTTCCTCTTCTTAGGTTTCTTTGTTGTGGCAGAGGCTTTCGAGGATTTCTTTCTTCTGAGTTCTTCACGTTTGGCATTGAAGCTCTGTTGAATCTCCAGGTGTTTTGCCAGTCTCTGTTCCTTAGTCGTGGGTGAGAGGGGTTCTATAATTATTTCTCCTAAGGGGATTCCTAGACGCGGGGGTGTCACAGGACTCGGTTCTGGAGTTATGTGATGGCGTATATACCTACGGGTTATGGATTTGCTCGTGGAGTAGCTCAGAAGTCTCTTGGATATTGGCCTACAGAATCTGTAGCCATCTTTGTGATCTGTGGGGATGTTCCTGTTCATGGGGAACTGTTTAGCCTTTGGCCCTTCCATTGGCCAATTTTCTATTAGCAACAGAGGCTCAAACAGAACCCCTAAGATTCTCTGAAACTGCAGCGGTGGTAGAAAGTTGGGATCCTTCTCTCTTGATCTTTTGGTATTGTTCTTCCTTTCAATCGTATGTACGATCTCTTGCATCATGAGTGTTGCATAGTCGAGAGGTATATCGTAATACACTCCGTACATGATTGCCAAAATTTGATGCGAGAGGATGACAGGACGTCCTGCGCGCCCCATTAATGCTAGGCGCGTGGGGTTATTCTTAGCCATATGTAATTCACTCTCAGTAAAAGTAACCGTTATTACTACAGAGATGCCCAAGTAATCAGATTGACAGAGCTTCTGTAGTTTACAGAGGCTCTGTGATCTTGAAAATCTTTAATGTTTTTCCCTTTTTCATATATCTCATTGTTATCATGACTTCTGTGGGGTTCTTCTTTAACCAAAACATTTGTAAAGGCATTGGAGAGGATAAAATCGGATTTTTGTGAAGAAATTTGCTTCGCAGAGGTTTTGTGGATCTGTTGGAACTTGCAGAAGTTCTGTGAGGGCCAGCAGAAGCTCTACGAGGGAAAAAATCTCATAACAAAAATTTTATTAATATTTTTGATCATCCAATTTTTGATTTGGTTTAAGAGATGTTTTTCGGACATATTTGAAAGTTTGTGTCTGAGAAAACTGTAAAAAAAACGGTTTTTTCGAGAAGGTCATGGTCTGTGTTTTCGGTTTCCGAGATAACATTCCAAAAGATCGACAGAGGGTTAATTTGTGATCACATAGCATATTTCTTGCAGAACCTCTGTTGAGCTCAGAAGAAGCTCTATGACCTTAAATTTCTCCTCATTCGAATTTTGTGAAACTTTTTGAGCTTTTGATTTTTGAAATGTTATTCACAGTATATTTAGGACATATTTGACAATTCTTGTCCTAGAAAACTCTTTTCTAAAAACCTTTCGTGCGAGAGACATACCTTTTGGTTCTTCTGTTCTCGGCAGTTTTGTCTTTCTTCTGTCGATGGAGAATTATCGACATTCTTCTTTGGCTTTCCTTTGAAAGATTTACCTCTGTAGATCATTTCAGGGTTCCCTTCTGCTCCCCCTTGATCTAATCACCTCTGTAGATCAAGTAATTTCCTTTTGCTCCCCCTTGACCTATGCTTGGATCAAAGAATGATAAGTTTTGCATAGAACATAGGTCATGTTTTTCAGAGGTTCTGTAGGGATCGACAGAGGTTCTGAGTTGACTTACAGAAGCTCTGTGATTTTAAGAACTATTTAAGGTTTTAAGAATTTACATACAGAAGTAGAATCAATCAAAGCAATAAATTAAGCAATGTATTTACTTATTATTTACAGAAAATACAGAGTATCTAGGTTATACTTACAGAGGTTTTGGGTACCCATATTCGAATCGGTCCTATTGTATGAAACGCCTTTATGCACTTGTCATACATACCAGAAATGAAAGGCTTTTTGTCATTTTGAATATTTTGAACAGGTATAGAGCCTTTCACTATCCAAACCTTTTTCACCTTTTTAAAAGTTTGATTAACTAATTTGTCCAACCTATGATCATAAATTTTTTTTGATGTAGAGGTCTGAAGTTTTGAAAACATATTTGGCTTAAAAGATCTTTCAAAATTAAATTTCTTGATCCGTTTAGCAAAAAATTTCTTTTTTCTTAAATTTTCCTCAAGCATCTTTTGGAGATTAGATTTGCATCTTTTCTCCAACATAATTTCAGTTGATAAATTAGAGAGTCCTTTTGTTAGTTTGGATATTTCTGTTTTAAAGATCCTTCTCTCTTTTTCAAAGTCATCTTTTTGACTTAAATCTTGAAATCTTTGAACCTTCAGTTGTTCAGATTCTTTTCTTTCAGAGTCAGATTCTTTCCTTTCTTTTTCAAGAATATTCTGCAATTCTGAGATTTTACATGTAAGCTCCATAGACTTTGTTTCATGAACAGTTTTCTTCTCTTCATAATTTCCTCTTTCATTTACCACAATCTTTTCAAAATTGGAAATTAGTTTAGAGAAATTTAAACATTTTAGTTCAAGTCTTTTCTTTTCTTCATCTGACATAGATAAGTTCCTTTTTAGTTCAAGATTTTCATAGTTTAAGATTTTAACAGATTCTTCAAGCTTGGCAATGTTGTATGAGTTAATAAGAATGATCTTGTTTCTTTCCTCTAATTCTTTCTCAAGAGAAGGAATTATTTTCCTAAAATTTGTACTGAGTCTTGAATAAAAAAGAGAATCAGCATCAGCACTAAATTTTAGTTTAGACATTTTTGATGTTTGAAAGATCGAGAGAGAAAAGAATAACGATTTAGAATAATATTTATCACGAATCTTGGTAAGAGGATTTCTTGATATTGAAAATCAAGGCAGGCTCTGATACCAATTGTTGGAACCCAGATACACTTAATCAAGATTAACAGTCTATTAGTTGAGTTTAGAGTTTGATGCGGAAGCGTATTAAACTAACAGATATGTTTGATAGATATTAGAACGCACACATATAAAGAAAACAGTAAAGAATGAAAAGAATTTCTTGAACAGTTACTGTTATTCAATATATAATAACAACACGAAGAACAGATTAAGAACTTATGGTGTGTGTGAGAATATAACACTCAGATATTTGACAATAAAGCTTGAGAGTATTAGTGATTCCTTGTGTATTCGTCCTTAGGAAGATCTCAACATGAGACTTCCTTTTATACTACTCTTAGAAGACTATGAAGTAGGTCACTGTTCCTTTTACGGCATGAATAGTGAACTGGATGGTGTGAACAGTGGACTGGATGGTGTGAGCAGTTGTTTGAGCCATGCGCATTTAATGGAGCAGATGTACTATTGGTAAATGGATTAAATGGCGCAGACGTCTATTTTGTACCATGCCCTATTGAGTCCACTCAGAGCTTGACACGTGTTTTGATAGTACTTTTCCATGCAAGTTGATGAACGTATCCAGTAATATCTTCCAAGTCTTCATAGCAGACCACAGAGGCTCTGTAAGGCATTACAGAGGTTCTATGGTCTGACCTTCTGTGGAGCAGTCCACTTGTTTCCGAGTTGATCTTCTTCTTGCGCACTACAGAGGTTCTGTGATTACCTCTGTAGCTTCTGTGGCTTTCTGGACTTGATCTTCTGGAAGAAGTGGCAGAGCCTCTGTGAGAGGCTTTTCTATACTTAGCCTATTTTTCACTACTTCTAAATACTTCTATGATTAGGAAGATTGAAGCTAACATTTCTCATCTGCGAGCTTGGAATGCTGAACTTAGAAGAGTAAAATTTTCAGCGGTTCACATTTGATCAGGGATAAAACAAACTTGTATAACCCATACTTATCACCTACTCCCTGAACAAAATTGATTCATTGATATCAAGGTATGTTCTCTCTTGCTCGCTGACGTTAGCCTATAACTGAAAGATTTAAAAACAAATTGCATCGCTGAATATCTCTTCCTTTTAGTGATACTTTTGAAATTCCTAAATCTAACACTGATATTTCTGATTCAGTGCTTCATGTTTTCAAAAATATCCCTGAGTTCTTCAAAACCTCAGAGACACCCTAAAATATGAAAGGACGTTTATGACATCATCACAACGGATAAGTCATGGCACGTTTTCTCTGACACGTTCGCCCGTTTCGACTTCAAGGGACGTGTCCGTGTCATCATGAAAAACTTTCCCGCTCATTGTTTTTCTCTCTCTACTCTCACTATACAAACCCCTTGAGTTTATATTTTTACCTTTACGCGAACATCATCTCCTTCAAGCAAGAAATCTATGTTGCATTCAAACTTTTTTTCTTCAAGAACTGTTCATATTCGTCTTCAACAACTAAGGTTAATATTCTTATTATTTACCTTTTGTTAAACTTGTTTCTGATCTCATTCTTGTTTTTAACAGATCAAACAAAAGAACGTTTGAAAATGAAATCATTTTCTTTTCATGATTTTATGAACACAATCTTCTTGGTTGTTCTTCAAGTTTAAAACAAAAATCGTAAACTTGTTCTTCATATGTTTTTCCAGAATCCTTACTTTAAGAGGAAACTGAAAAATAAGGCATTCACTAGTTTTGAATCTTTGCCAAAACTAGAAAAACCCTAATTTCTACTATACCCTAAAACCCTTATTTTGAATATTTTATTCATTTTAAGATCTTATGTTCCTATTCTTATATTATAAACAGAAATGGCATCTACTACTGAAGCTCCTACCTCAAAGTCTCCTATTGTTGCTGAGAAAGTGATTCTCACAAAATCTCCTCAGGTTAAGTTCAAACTTGAGCAAGTTACCTTCCAACACAACAACCCATATGCTCTCTTCGATTTCCATCAGAAGTAGCAGGTCACACATCTTGATGATGCTGTGAACTTTCTCTAAACCTGCTCTATATCGACAGCTCTGACTATTGCACCCCCTGCTCATCAATCTCTTCTAGCTCAGTTCTTGTATACTACCAGAAGAGCTCAGGTACCCTCTCCCAGAGACCCAACGAAACTGCTTGATGTCATTCTTTGTGACACCAAATATGGTAATTCCAAAATCAACCCTGGTACTATCAGGCGTGCACTAAACGTCCCAGCTGCCACAAAAGAGAAACGCTTTGTCCCTCTGCCAAACCCCAAATACCTAGCTGACAGGGAAGCACTCATTGCATTCTTTGATGCAATGAAGTATGTGTGGGAAACAGGCAGAGATGAACTCCCTAACAAGAAGCTAACCCTGATCAAGAAGTCCAAGATGCCAAACAAGATGAACTTCATCTTCGCTCACCGGATAAGCTGCATGACAACTAAAGTTGTTTCTTCTGACCAAGCTTCACAACCTCAACACGCCATAGGATATGCTCTGCTGAAAGGCATCAATCATCTACGACGATCTGGTGCTAAGGGTGGATGCGACTGACAGGCCAACATGTGTTCCATATCCCAGGTTTGTCAGTGCTATCTTTCTAACCGGACTTGGGGACAAGTACCCAAAAGTGGGTGACCTGAAACTCTCTCAGGTTGGCCCTAAGGTGCTCGACTAAAGCCTCATGCCAAACGAGGTACGTCTTTCTACTATCTTATCTATTCTCAATCCTCCTTCTTCTACTTATGCGGCTACCTCAACGGCAATCCCAACCACTGATACCCAGGCTGCAAAACCCACTCCTTCTAAGAAAAGGAAACACTCTTCTACCCAACTTGATTCTCAAAGGATCAAGAAAACCAAGGTGAAACCCCCAAGCATTCACATGTTGAAGACTCCACGACTCTCTCTATACAAGAGCCGCTGGATAGTTCCGTGGTACGCTCTGCCACAGCAGATAAAGCCACCCCTTCCATCCCAACTTCAGCGTCTCTAAACGCTGAGGTTATAAACCTGGAACTGAACCCCCCTCCTTCAGCCTCTTTACAGACCAAAGAAGTATTTCTCAGCGGATCCAACGCTGAACCTCTCACCAAAACCCTCTTCTCAACCATCACTCCTCCCACCATTTCTTTGGACACTCCACCAGTATTCCCCCCATTCTCTGCACAGAACATCATCCTCGATACATCAGCTGCTACTTTACAGGGGATGATGCATCAAAATATAGGATCTGCAGGCACTTCTATGCGCCAAGGCACTCTGGAAGGCTACATGGAACACCGCTCAGGTTATCGAGGTTTTGAGACTTCACCAACCCGCCTGCAAGTATACACAAAACCATACCCACTTCCCTCTCAAAACCCCCAACTTCTGAGCTTTCCTTTGTTCACAAGTTATTAACTGTTGCAGGTCCTAATTTGGGAGATATTCCCAACTATCTGAAAGATCTGGTGACGAAGGTGGAATCTCACACCACCACATTATCTGCTAACTCTTCAGCGGTTACAGACGCTGGAGAGAATCTCAAAAAGCTGACCACCGAGGTAGAAAAGAAATCCTCCAGTGCTGATATGGAGAAGATTGAAGGTCACCTTGGCAGTTTTGCTACTACTGTCGCTGACCACTCCACCTCCATCAAAAATCTCAACTCCACCAACACCACCCTCGCAACAAACTTCACCACCCTGTCCAACGAAGTCACATCATTGAAGACATAGGTTGGAATTCTTAAGGATGAGGTTGGCACTGTTAAAGATCTTCTCCAACAAATCCTCGATCGCCTGAAACGCCCCATCCTGTGCTCCGTCTCACTTCACTCAGGCTGATTGAGAGAATATTCAAAAGATCAGTCCTACTATTTCACTGGCCTGGAAGACAGTGATCCTATGACTGAAGCTGCTGCTGCTGACATTCCGAATAACTCCCCCCACTCATCATGTGGAAGAGGGGGAGAAGACTGAAGACCTTCCCCATAATGCTGAGGGGGAGGAGAAAAATTTTAAAGACCTTCCCCGTAACTCTGAGGGGGAGGGTATTGCTTCTGATGTTGCTGCTGCTACAACCGAGAAACCTCATGGAATTGAAAACCCTGAGGGAACCGAGAAACCTCCCTCTGGACTTGAGGGGGAGAAACTCGATGAGCACCTCGAAACTGATGCTGATGTCACCAAACCCTATGCTGACGAGGAAGAATTTGAAGAAGAAGCTGAAGACGATGAAATCGTCGACATCGTTGATGATGAACTATCATCATCTCCTAAAAATGATGATGATGATGACGACTTCTTCTTCGTCCAGCCAATCAAGAAAGCCCCAGCTCAAAAAGGGGTCATGATAAATGAACCATCAGGGGAGGGGACAAAGACAAAGCCTGCAACGTCTGAAGCTGACAAAGGCAAGAACAAAGGTGTTTCCTCTGAAGACAACTTGGCATCCCTTCTCTATCCATTCTCAATCTCATTTCTCCTCTCCATAAAACCTCTAAACAGTTAAACCCCATTCTTTTCTCTATCTTCTTCTTTCCCAAATGATCTTACTTAAACGATCGCTGTGTTTCAGCTAGTCCCCTCCCCTGCTTGAGGATCCAGCTGAAGTTCCTCCTGCTGCAACACCAATAATCCCAGCCACAAGAGCTGAAGAAATAATCCCAGTCTTGGATTTCACTGAGACTGAAGAACATGAAGAACAACCGCTCTCTCACAAAAAACAGACCTTCCTTGGCTCCTCAAATGCTAAGTGAAGAGGATCAGAAAAAGAGAGAAGCAATGATCAAGAAGCTTGAAGATCAGCGAATCATCCTCCCGCGTTCCAAAGTCATCCCTGACCCTACTAAGTTCAGACTGACAAAGAAAGAGTTCGCTGATCACCTTAGAGCTGAAAGACTACTCATCGATCGAAGGGAAGCTGAAGAAAAAGATAAAGCCTACCCCATCCAGGTTGTGCAACAATCGGTGAAAGACCCTGAACTGAAGAAAACTCCCATCGAGGTTCAACGTCAATTATGGGAAGACACCCAAAAGATCATAGGGGAAAAGTCCAAGGTATCTGAATCAACCTTGGAATGGTGCAAAGAAAGGCTGCACTATCGATCTCGGGCAGCCAGAATAAACAAGGTGAACATCAAGGGAAGAACGACCATAAGCGTTCCAGTCGTTGAAGTTGACATATTCAGAGAAAATGGTACCAAGGAAACCATCTATGCTGCTACAATCAAGAAGTATGATCTCTCTGAATGGTTGGATATGCGAATAGCCATTCAGCGATCTCGCTCACAATATAAAAGCCATGTCGAGAAAATTATAAATTCTCAGATTGACTTGGTTTCATCCGCTGTGGATATTCCTCCTCCGCCTCCTAATCCAACTCAACAAAGAAGGGATTGTGCAAAGAAAAAGATAATACCTTCAGACTCAGGTACTCCTATCCGAAACGAAACAGGTATTGGTTTCTCACGGGATGAAGTTCTTGGTCCTGAACTTGACCTCTCAGCGCTCGACACCTCCCTGCCCCCTGGTGAACTCTTCATTCCTGGAAAAGTCCTAAGAGAACCTTACGGTATCTTCTTTCACGACTACGATGGACGAGAACACTTTCAACGCATCTCTGATTTTCCCATCACTCCCATCGAACAGCTCATGGATCTCGTCTATTGGTGCGAATTTAGAAAAGATCTTCTCGGACAATACATGAAGCCCCTGGTCTTTACTGAAGCACAGAATAGACGAAATCTTGGTGAAACAGTCCCTGACTGGATGATTCCCTCTACAAGAACCCTTGATGAGCTTCTCATTAAGGAAGAACCTTTCTAGCTGATAGGATTTCCTTGTAATTCCTCTATCTTTATCAGCTTGTATCTTTTGTACATGTAAATTTATTTGTTGTACTTGTAATTTTTCCACTTCCCTTTGTAACCTTATACGAAGTTTAAAGAAAAATTGCAGCGAATGTACATTACTCTATCAGTACTTAAAAAGATCCCAAAAAACAGTAAAAGGGACAAATATTTTATGAGTTCTTTTTATCCTTATGTTTTCTTACTTAGCAATTTTCTTTTATTGCTATGTCATAATCAAATAAGGGAAGATTGTTGATCCAAACCCTCAGTGATTTGATAATGACTCTTTTAGAAACACTTAGTGAAATTGTAAGTAAACAATATGTATTAGAGTTTCACTATCGCTGATAAGTACTATGTCTCTACAGTACCGCTAATAAGAAACTTATGCTTTTTAGAATAGCCGTTCAGTAAAACTGTTCATCAATAAAGCACTGAGCCTGTTCAGTCTTGTTGGTGATCGCTGATAGTTTTAGTTGTTTACTTATGATCCATGAAGACAAGTTTCACGTCAATAAAGGTTCTTCGCTGAAGTCAAAGATCAAGCCCAAGAACCAGTGACAAGTCTACTAATGAACTGATGCGGATATCAGCGAAGACAAGACCTGTCCACTCAACATGAAGTTTCAAGTAGAAGACTTCAGCGATCGCTGAGCTTTGTCACTCGCTTATAAAGTACTGTTCAGTGAACGCTGATCATGAAGTTTCCTCCACAAGTTACTTTTGTCTTATCCCCTTTCACGTCTCCGTACGAACTGTCAGAACGGACATCCCTTTTGTCCAGAATCGTACAACCAACTCTGATTCTACACTGTACATCATGCGGCTACTAAGGTTGTCTACAAAGGTCAAACCATGCAACCAATCAGCTGCTGTCACGTGTAAAGTTGTACTGCTATGCATTAAATGCATGCAGTATAAAAGAAGAACTCTACTTCATAAATGGAGCGCTCGGCCATTGTTCTTCTCTCTACTACTTAGTGTTAGAATATTAGTCTTTAATATTCTTATCTCATTTCTGTCTTAATTCTAGTGCAAAAAACTTAGTGTTCTCATAACTTGTTTAGATTAGGTTTAATCCTTAATCTTGTTCCGCAACAAGTTGTAAATTGTTTGATAAATATCAATAAACAATTTAGAAAAGTAAAATATGTGTGTTTATATTCAACCCCCCCCCCCCCCCTTCTAAAAACTTGTATAACCCTTTCGGGACCAACAACCCTTTCGGGACCAACAAAAAGTTTCACGTATTTCATGCTGATAAGATTACAAGTTGTTTGCTTGATTGATTCTCTCATCCCTTATCAAGTGGTGTTCGCTAAAAATTATTATTTCCTCCTTCGAGCATACTGGTTCTACAAATTCTTAAAGTTGAATGTTGTTAGCCTCAAGTATCCACTATGTAAAAGTATTGAAAATAATTCAAGATAGAAGACCAACAGAGATCAGACAGAAGACATGGAAGAAGTTCATCAAGAAGACCAACAGAGCTCAACAGAGCTCTGTCGGATCCAACAGAAGAACAAATTCAACAGAGGAACAAGTAGTCATCAGAAAGACCAACAGAGCTCTTTCGACAGAGCTCTGGTGAAGTGAAGACCTCTGTCAGCCTAAGCCTCGAAGGAAAGCCCAAGTGTTAGACAAGTGTCCATACTTTCCACATATGCCCTAAAATAGGAGACACACTTTCCACGTGTCATTCCAGGGTACGATAGTACACTGTCTATACTTTTTGAGGGCTATAAATAGTGAGGTAGTGGGACAAACATTTGTAAGCTTAGGGAAGAGTAGTTTTTCCACAATTGTTTAAGCACATACTGCAGCAATCCCGAGCACTACCTCCGTACGATATTGTGGTCCTATGAGATTTCCGAACACACTTTAACTTGTTCTTGGTGTGATTCATTATCAATATATGAGCAACTTTTATATCTGATCTTGTTATCATTTTACTGTTCAATATTTGATTCTCATAGTTCACTTATCGTTTACACAATCACTCATTTTAATGGCTTTATTTAATATGCTTCCGCTGTCTATTTTACTACCATTAATATGATACAACGTGAATCTGGGAACCTAAAATTGGTATCAGAGCTTCTTTGGTTTTCTTAAGCCAAACGATCCAATCTACCAAGGTTGATTCACTGTTGTTGATTGTGTCTGTGTGTCCTTAAAAGCTTCATTGTATACTCTGTTTTTACTGCTTTCTAGTCCAGACAAGTCTTCATAGCTCATATAACTGTGTTTAAAGCTTTCTAGTTTAGCTTAAAATCTTCTCAAAAGTTACTGTTCCATTGGTTACTGTTTGAAACTCTGTTTCTAGCCGAAAATCGTTTTGCAACAAACTGTACTCTGTTTTTTTTAAATGGCTAACAACGGTATAAATGCTATATATACTGCTGGCTCTTTAACAAAACCTCCTACTCTTCTGAGAGATGAATATCCTCAGTGGAAAATCAGGATGGTTAATTTTTTCGATGGTATGGATAAAGACCTCATGCGATCTGTCACGGATGGACCATTCCAACCCATGGTTTTTGTTCCTCGTGTACCCGCAACAGGAACTACTGCTGAGATTCCAGCTCATTATGAAGTTAAAACCACATGTTTTACTGATGAGGAAAATCTAAAAATGGAAAATGATCTTAAAGCAGTTAGACTACTGATTATGGCCATTCCAAACGAAATATTCCAAGAACTAGATTCATGTGTTACTGCTAAGGAAATCTGGGATCAACTTCTTAACCAACTTGAGGGTGGTATCAAGACCCAAAAGAACAGAAGGACCCAATGTATAAATGAATACAACGATTTCAAGGCACTTCCTGAGGAAACCTTACAGCAAACCTACAACATATTTAATGTGTTGATCAATAAATGCAAAAAATGTGGGGTTGTTAGGTCGAAGGAAGATAACAATGTTCTGTTTTTGAAAGGTTTGAATGATGAATGGTTAAATCTGCCCATGTCTTTACAAGCTAACCAGGACTTAGACGTATGGTCTTTAACGGATGTGTATGGCACTTTGGCCGCACAAGAAAAGGAGGTTGTCAAGCAAAAAGGCAAATCCATCAGTGCTGGTCCAATCGCCTTAGTTTCTGATACTAAGAAAATCACATCTGAAAGGTCCAACAGAGAGAGTTCAAGCAAAGAGAAGAAGAAAGAAAAGTCTGATAAAAGGAAAGGAAAGAGAAGTTTGGATGCAGAAAGCGAAACAGAGGAGAGCTCATCTGTAAAGCCCGTGTCCCGGTATGTAATTTCGTTTTATTAATTCTTTTTTTAAGATTTATGTAACATGGTTTCCGTTAGCGGGGTTAGACGAATCGGACCTAATTGTTAAAAATGTCGGAATTTTGGTTATTTGCGAGAAGGATGTAGTTGAGGGGCTAAAAGTGTTAAAGGGCCAAAACACTTCTTTGGTTTCGGCCCATGCAAGTTAGAACCGAACCCATTTTGTTTTGTTTAATTGTTGTTGTAGCTTGCAAGGAAAAGAAAGGTTTAGGAAAGAAAACAAAGAAAGACAACCCTACGGCTCATTACTTGTTTGGGTTTATGTGTGTGGTGACGTGAGGAGCATACCAAAAGAAAAAAAAACCAAAGAAACCCTACGGCTCCATGATTGCTTGTTCTTGTGGTTGCCGGCCGGAGAAAGAAACCGAGAAGAGAGGGAGAGAAATCGAAGAGACAAGAGAAGCCGGAGTCGTGTGTCACGGTTGTGTCGTCGCGGGGTAAGATTTCTTTTCGTCTTGTTTCCTTCTTGCGTTGTTGCCGAAACCGCCACCGCCGGTGGTGGCTGCCGCCGCCGCCGACCACAACTGCCGGAGGCGGCAGTGGGTAGTGATTGGTGTTGTCCAGCCTTCGTACGTCCGTGATACCTAAACCGTAACCCAATCGCGAAAACATTTAAACCGTTTTAAAAATCACTTTTTGTCCCTATTTTGCGTCGGACATAACTCTTTCTCCGTAGCTCGGTTTGAGGCGAAACGGGTGCCCACGGTTCACGTTCTGCGTCGGGCACATTTTCCGTGTTTTAGCGGAAATCTGGTTCGGCCTCTAGCTAGGTGAAAAAGTGGTCGTTTTTACAGCAGTTCATCATTTTATGTGAAGACGTCGTTTCTGTCACTGTTTTATTTCGTGCATAACTTTTCTGTCGTAGCTTGGATTGGGGAGAAATCGGTGCCCACGGTTCGCATTCTGTGCCGGGCACACTTTTCGTGTTTTAGCGGAAGTCCTGTTCGGCCTCTAGCTAGGCGTAAATTGGCTGTTTATACAGCAGGTCCGGATGTGGCAGATCGCGTTCCGTTTTAATAGTCTCGGTTTCTGCCACTGTTTTGGGAAAGCCATAACTTTTGCTAAGAGTGTCGGATTGGAATGAAACCAGTGCCAAAAGTTCCCATTCTGAGTCTAGTAAGTTTCTTATGTTTTGCGGAAAAACCAGTTCGGACCGTAGCTAGTGTCAAACTGCTGTTTTATAACGAAAGGTGCTGTTTTTCGCTGTGCAGTTAATCAATTTTGTAAAATCTGTATTAAATTGTAGAAAAATCGTTCGGAGGTGTATAATATGTCCTTGGAACCCTAACTCTGAGCACTTTCTGGTTATGTAATTTAATTGCGGATTTTCTGGGTTTATGGAGGTCGGAACAGGTCCCGAACAGACCTGTTTGGTTAGACCGAAAAGTCGTTTTAGTGACGATTTAAGGGTGCGTCGTGTTTTAGGGTCCGGGTCTCGTGTTAATACATTGTAACGATTGTTTAGGTGTTGGGAAGTGATCTTGGATTTGTGAAGCTTGAATTATTGTTTGTGAGCTAGGCGCGCTTACGAGGTGAGTTCTCTCACTATAACTAATGTCGGTTACTTTTTACATTACGATTTGTACGTGTGTGGTAGTTTTAATTGTTTGTGATGCGGGACTAAATAGTGGGGCATCTAGTCGGACCATTATTGTTATGACTACGCGGGTGGCGTATGAGTTCGGTGGGGCCGAGGTTTATATACGCGGGTGGCGTAGTGATTCGGCGGGGCCGAGGTTTATATACACGGGTGGCGTAGGAACCCGGGGGAGCCGGGTAATGCTTGCACAGTTATTGTGTGGTCGGGTGGACCAACTTATGCCTTTGGGTGGGATGGTGTAGGTATGCATGTTTATGATTTGTTCGTAGACTTGTATGCTGTTTATGTGCAATTATATGTTTAGAGGTGGTGTGGAAATAACTGTGTTATTTATGGTGTTTGAATTCACTAAGCTTCGTGCTTACCCTTTCCCAATAAAATTGTGGTTTCAGGTACGAGTGGCTCCAAGGCGTGACGAGTACACACTGGCGCGTGGGAAGAGTTGATTACTTTTATGATTTTAATTTTAGACATTTATTCCGCGGTTTATTGTTCGTAAGAATATTAATTTATGAGTTTGCAAATGAGATGATTGAATTATTAAATGAGTTTTTATTAATGAAATGTTACTTTAAAAATTTTAAATTCCTTGTAATTTTTGGGACGTTACAACTTGGTATCAGAGCACGGCTTGAGTGAATCAAACGCATTTCGGTGTGTTTGATCTCAAGTTTACGGCTATAAAATTTTCTTTAAAGTTTTTGGGAAATAAAAAGTAGGAAAAATCCGTTTGAGGAACGGTGATCGAGGGCGCAGTGTGTACAGTCAGCCGGAGCAAAAGGGAAAGGTACGGTACTTAGTGTATTTATTGCTTTCTAGGCATAGGGTATGCATGCTAGATTGCCTATGTTGTTTACACTGTACTGTATGATGACTGCTTGCTGGAAGGAATCAATGCTAGTTATAGTAGGTTGTTAAGTGAAGGCCCTATAGGTTGTATGCAGTAAGAATCATATAACCTTAGAATATTTGATTTAGTTCTATTGCGCAGCTCTTGTTTGAGTCCAACCGTTCTAGGATAAAATCTTGTATTCGAATGTCTATTTGATTCACGCTGCATGCGACTGGGTATTCGCGAAGCAACTCGTTATGGCTAACAGGGATTCCGTTGTAGCAAGGGTAGTGGGACGAGATGAAATTCCTAGTGAGAGCTGGGAATAGTGTTTACATATGAGTACGTATGCAAAATTGCTTTCTAGAACATAGGAGTATGTATGCTAGATTGCTTGGTGCTTAATACAATGTATTGTATGGTTGTTACTTGCTATTAGGAACTTATGCTAACTTTGATAGGTTGATTAAGCGGATGCACTATAGGTTGTATGCGGTAGGAACCGAATAGCCTTAGAATGTTGGATATAGTTCTATTGCGCAGCTCTTGTTTGAGTCCAACCGTTGTAGGATAGAATCTTATATTCGAATGTCTATCTGGTTTCCACTGTATACGACTGTGCGTTCACGAGGCGACTCGTCAGGGTTAGTGGGGGTTCCGCCCTAGCAAGGGTAGTGGGGTATTATGTTTATTCCTAGGGAGCTAGGAAGAGTGTGTATATGCGTCAGTATGGGCATACATGTATGGTTTTTGTTTGGGCGAGCAACTACTTGGTATCTCGGGATGGGACTCGGAGCGGACAGTGATAGGTGTAGATTGTAGTAGTAGAGCTCCTACTACCGGAAGCACAGGATCAATGTTCGATTCGGGGAAAGTCACGAGGAATCCAAGGAGTCGAGCGTGAGCGTGTTAGTGTGAGTTATTATATACTAATAACTCGTTGTAATATCTACCCTGAATAGCCATCACAAGGAGGAACGACTATAGTAATCATACTAGTACAGGTGTGTACTTGAATTGCTTTGATGGGATGATCGTTGGGGTAGTGTCGAAGGTTTTAAATTAGTAGTCGTTGGAATAAAAGGACGACTCTAGTATTAGTCACTTGGAGTGACGATGAGGATGATGTTTGTTTCGGGCCAAGATGGATGATTGTGCTAGAATCATAGGCTTATAGAGCCGACTTTGATTTGAGGAAAAATCGTAGGGATTATTTGACGTAATTTCCCAACTTGCCTAAGAGGTTTAAATGTCCGGATGACGATAGTGGATCGGAGAGATTTGGAGGAGTAGGAGTCGAGGCGTAGAATGTCGACTGAGTCATGCACAAAGTTTGATTTTGAAATAGATTGCATTAACAAATTCTTGTGTTTCAAATCATTTTATGGTTGGTGTTTTGGAATTTTGGGAAATGTTCAGCACACACACAAGATTTTGAAATATGGTTTTGAAAGTGTATGAAATCGTTTTATCACGGGAGTGCAAACTTTGTTAGAATTTGTCTCATTTCGTTATTTTTTCCAACGGTTCTTTCGGATAAGATGATATCCGTGTTTTGTGGTGTTTAAAATGTCGGCCAAGTGACTACGGCTTGTGACTTTATCATTGGAACTCCTCCACATATGTTAGAGTTGAGACGGAAAGTTACATTCCACGATGTCTGTATAAAGCTATTTGAGTGAGTTGGTTAAAATAAGTTCTGTTTTACGGCATGTTGAGTCGTGTGGTTTAATTTCACGAGGTGCATATCTTGTTTGTTTATGTGACCATTTGGGGAAATCTTGGAAATCAATTTAAAGAACCCCACCTTTTGAGATTTTATGAGGTTTAGTCGATATTTTCAAATGATGGAAACAAATTGGTTTTTTTATCTTTAAGTTTGAAACTTACATGAGACAGTTGTGTTTTAACAAAAATATATTTGTAAACCGTTTCATCGTTTTGTGTGACTAACCGACGTGCGTAAGATTTGTTGGTGAACCCTGTGCCACGACATTTTATGTTGGAAAAAAAAAGGAATTTTGGGGTCAAATGTCGTGGAACTGATTTTGAAATTATGTGCACACTTTTGTCGCACCCGGTGTAAGGTCGAGCGGTTACTTTAAATACATGTCATGAGTCAATTCATACTAGAACCGTGACGGTTCATTTTCAAAGAAATTATTTATTTCGCTTTACGTTTCGTGAGTAAACTAAACTGCAATGAAATGATTTTCAACATAACTTTCATATGTGGGACGAGCGTGTCCATTTTTGCGTAACTACCGACCTGGTAATAGTAGTTTTATTGCTTACGGTCTTTTTTGAAATGAAAAAAAATCTTGACGTTGAAAATATTTCGGAAATGATTTTGTAAACCATTTGGAAAGTCCTTTTATAAGTGTTATGTGTCATTTTGAGAATTTTTAGGGTGTGAGTCCTTTTGGAAAACTCTTTTGTTTAACTCGTGTCGAGTTTGGGACTAATGTTATTCAAGAGTATTGCTTGCTTAAACTTTATTTAAACGCGCTTTTGACCGACTTATGGGTCTAGCAAGCGTGGAGCATTTTGCTCGGTTTTGACTTTGAGATAGTCATGGGTCAGATGCACGGTTTTTAATGGCTCGATGTGAAGTTTTGTTGATAGGTTGTTTTGTTACACAGTTTTGCAATTATTGCACGTTGCGTATTTACATGCTGGGTGAGTGAGTCATTCTGGGATAGGCATGTTGTTGGTAGACTGTTTTGCATTGGATCCTTGGTCACGTCAGTCAGTCGTTGGTAATGGTCGGTTGAGTATTTCGGGGTGGGACCCCGGTATTCATGTGTTATGACCTTGATTTTCCAGTAGGCACTGGGAGGATATAGTCTTGGGCACTTACCTGAGAGGTAGTTCCGATGTGCCGGGCCTTGAGACGTACCTGCGAGGTAGACGTTGAGGTGTATCTTGATACAGTATAACTAGGTTTCCTAGAGCGAGCGTGGAGGATAAGTAGACGGTGGAAGATTGGGCATTCCACACGTGTTGTTAGTGTAGACCAAATAGTGTCGGTTAAGGGAATGATGCCCTTTGTAATTAAGAGAATAAATGCGCAGTAACCTTTTTAAGTAGGTAGTATGTTTAAGTGTCGACTTGGGGCTTAAGGCCAAACACCTTTAGTGTAATCGGAGATTTGTAACCGATTTTAAAATAGTTATGGTGATGGTAGTAGTAACCCTGAGATGCTTAATTGTGATGAATGGTTATGGTGGAATGACCTTCGTAGGTAATTATAAGTTTACTGGTTTGACGATTCGTGTGAAATAAATTTTGGGAGTCTTTTAGAACTCGTGGAGGTTAATCGACAGTTGTTGGTAAGTATGATCGGATTCGAGTATCCTATAAGGCATATTGGTGAGCACCTTTAGAATGGTTAGAGCTTGAAAGTTGAATCGGAATGTATGGAACATCTAAGGTTGGGAGGCAACCGAAGTCGTTTGACAAGGAATGAATCCAGTTGTTGGAGTGTTCTTCCGATCATAATTTCAATGTCCTTGAAGGAGTTTTGTTAGTAAGAAAAGTATCCGAGAATTTCTAGACGGGGTGAGAAATTTAGATTCTAGTTGGGGAAAGTCTAGTGGCCGCACCGAAGGGGTTCGAGTGAACGTGGGAACCCGAAGCGGAGATGCGCGAGAATTTTTCCGAGTTATTTGCCGGTCTAGACTTCGAGGACGAAGTCTAATCCAAGTGGGGGAGAGTTGTAAAGTCTGTTTCCCGGTATGTAATTTCGTTTTATTAATTCTTTTTTTAAGATTTATGTAACGTGGTTTCCGTTAGCGGGGTTAGACGAATCGGACCTAATTGTTAAAAATGTCGGAATTTTGGTTATTTGCGAGAAGGATGTAGTTGAGGGGCTAAAAGTGTTAAAGGGCCAAAACACTTCTTTGGTTTCGGCCCATGCAAGTTAGAACCGAACCCATTTTGTTTTGTTTAATTGTTGTTGTAGCTTGCAAGGAAAAGAAAGGTTTAGGAAAGAAAACAAAGAAAGACAACCCTACGGCTCATTACTTGTTTGGGTTTATGTGTGTGGTGACGTGAGGAGCATACCAAAAGAAAAAAAAAACAAAAGAAAACCTACGGCTCCATGATTGCTTGTTCTTGTGGTTGCCGGCCGGAGAAAGAAACCGAGAAGAGAGGGAGAGAAATCGAAGAGACAAGAGAAGCCGGAGTCGTGTGTCACGGTTGTGTCGTCGCGGGGTAAGATTTCTTTTCGTCTTGTTTCCTTCTTGCGTTGTTGCCAAAACCGCCACCGCCGGTGGTGGCTGCCGCCGCCGCCGACCACAACTGCCGGAGGCGGCAGTGGGTAGTGATTGGTGTTGTCCAGCCTTCGTACGTCCGTGATACCTAAACCGTAACCCAATCGCGAAAACATTTAAACCGTTTTAAAAATCACTTTTTGTCCCTATTTTGCGTCGGCCATAACTTTTTCTCCGTAGCTCGGTTTGAGGCGAAAGTGGTGCCCACGGTTCACGTTCTAGGTCGGGCACATTTTCCGTGTTTTAGCGGAAATCTGGTTCGGCCTCTAGCTAGGTGAAAAAGTGGTCGTTTTTACAGCAGTTCATCATTTTATGTGAAGACGTCGTTTCTGTCACTGTTTTATTTCGTGCATAACTTTTCTGTCGTAGCTTGGATTGGGGAGAAATCGGTGCCCACGGTTCACATTCTGTGCCGGGCACACTTTTCGTGTTTTAGCGGAAGTCCGGTTCGGCCTCTAGCTAGGCGTAAATTGGCTGTTTATACAGCAGGTCCGGATGTGGCAGATCGCGTTCCGTTTTAATAGTCTCGGTTTCTGCCACTATTTTGGGAAAGCCATAACGTTTGCTAGGAATGTCGGATTGGGATGAAACCAGTGCCAAAAGTTCCCATTCTGAGTCTAGTAAGTTTCTTATGTTTTGCGGAAAAACCATTTCGGACCGTAGCTAGTGTCAAACTTCTGTTTTATAACGAAAGGTGCTGTTTTTCGCTGTGCAGTTAATCAATTTTGTAAAATCTGTATTAAATTGTAGAAAAATCGTTAGGAGGTGTATAATATGTCCTTGGAACCCTAACTCTGAGCACTTTCTGGTTATGTAATTTAATTGCGGATTTTCTGCGTTTATGGAGGTCGGAACAGGTCCCGAACAGACCTGTTTGGTTAGACCGAAAAGTCGTTTTAGTGACGATTTAAGGGTGCGTCGTGTTTTAGGGTCCGGGTCTCGTGTTGAAAGTGCAGGATCTATTCTTACAATCAATATAGAAAGAAGTAATTGAGAAATTGTATGATCAAGCCCAATTGTATTCAATGATGCACAGAATTACAGATCTAAGAGAGAGATCACCTCAAAGATTACAAGGAAAGAATACAAGTAATATGGAAAATCAATCAGTTAGCAACGTAGTGCTAACCACTCTATTTATACTGCAACAAACATCTTAAAGCTACAGTACAAATAAGAAAGACTAATAAGAACATAACACGTGTCCTAATTAGTTTACACATTACTAAATAACGAAACTCGTCATAAGTTCTGAACAGGTAGTTCAGAACTTCTGAACATTCTTCTGATCACGCTTCTCAGAACTTCTGACTTCTCTTTCTCAGATCTCTGACTCTTCTTCTCAGAACTTCTGACTCTTCTTCTCAGAACTTCTGAATCTTCTTATCAGATCTTCAACACTTGGTTTATTGACAAAACTTCAGATCTAACACGTGTTAATACATTGTAACGATTGTTTAGGTGTTGGGAAGTGATCTTGGATTTGTGAAGCTTGAATTATTGTTTGTGAGCTAGGCGCGCTTACGAGGTGAGTTCTCTCACTATAACTAATGTCGGTTACTTTTTACATTACGATTTGTACGTGTGTGGTAGTTTTAATTGTTTGTGATGCGGGACTAAATAGTGGGGCATCTAATCGGACCTTTTTTGTTATGACTACGCGGGTGGCGTAGGAGTTCGGTGGGGCCGATGTTTATATACGCGGGTGGCGTAGTGATTCGGCGGGGCCGAGGTTTATATACGCGGGTGGCGTAGGAACCCGGGGGAGCCGGGTAATGCTTGCACAGTTATTGTGTGGTCGGGTGGACCAACTTATGCCTTTGGGTGGGATGGTGTAGGTATGCATGTTTATGATTTGTTCGTAGACTTGTATGCTGTTTATGTGCAATTATCTGTTTAGAGGTGGTGTGGAAATAACTGTGTTATTTATGGTGTTTGAATTCACTAAGCTTCGTGCTTACCCTTTCCCAATAAAATTGTGGTTTCAGGTACGAGTGGCTCCAAGGCGTGACGAGTACACACTGGCGCGTGGGAAGAGTTGATTACTTTTATGATTTTAATTTTAGACATTTATTCCGCGGTTTATTGTTCGTAAGAATATTAATTTATGAGTTTGCAAATGAGATGATTGAATTATTAAATGAGTTTTTATTAATGAAATGTTACTTTAAAAATTTTAAATTCCTTGTAATTTTTGGGACGTTACATCATCAGAGGATGATGACATTCAAGCCTTTGCCCAATCTCTTGCTTTAATAACTCAGCAATTTAACAAGAGATTTGGTAATAAGTTCGACAGAAGAGGCAGATATGAGAGAGAATGAAGGCAAGACAGAAGAGGATATACAGCCCCAGAGAAAAGTTCCAACAGAGTTGCCACAGAAATAGGGAAACCTCCACAAAGAAGAGAAAATCCACCAGCACAACAGAAGGCCGATGCTGCCCAACCCATCAATCAAAATGATGGACGATGCTTCAGATGCGGCAAACCTGGACACTTCTCTGTTAATTGTAGAGGCAAACTGGTAAAAGACCAGGACTACTACAAAAACAAATACAAGTACAATTACAGAGAAAGAAGTTATGTTGCTGAAATGGAAAATTGGGTTTCTGATTCATCCTCTGATGATGAACCAGAACAAGCCAACTTCTGTGGAGTTGCTGTGGATGATGAAAGTTTAGAAGCTGTTGACTGGATGACTGGAGAACCAGAAATAACGAAGGGAACAACAGAAGAAGAAGATCTAGCTCATGCATTTGCTCTCACCACGACAGAGTCTAACGACAGAGCGCTGGAGACCACCAGACCCAGTGCCAAGGTATGCTCATCTGAATCCAAATCTGACTCAGAATTAGAAATGCATGTTTCTATGCTAAATGAGGAATTTCAACTTCTTAAACAAAAACTTTCTGAAGAAAAGGAGCTGAGAAAACTAGCTCAGAAGGATCTTGCCTTTTACAAGAGAGAGAAGACTCTCTTGGAACAAGAAAAGGAAGAAATCTTCAAAGAAAAATTTGAGTTAGAAATCTTACAAAAGAAGAAGGAAAGTCTGTTTTCTGAAAAGATCAAAGTTTATGAAAATGATTTGAAACAGAAGTCTGAAAAGTTGAAACAGTCTGAAACAGAGAGACTTAACTCTGTTGCTCTAACTGATTATTTTCAAAGAGAAAGGGAAATACTTCATCAATCCCTACAAAAGAAAGAAATTCAGATTAAAAAGTACCAAGATGCACAAGATGTGCATATCAAGATAAATTCACAGATGGATACGCAAGGTCTTGGTTTCTCTGACCTTGCTCCCTACAACGAAAGGAAGAAGACATATCTGTCCTCCGCCTTTTGTATTGGGAAAACCCAAGAGGACGTGATATCTGGTAATGCTGTTTTCAAAAGAACCAAAATCTCAGATGCTTTCTCAAAACCAAAACATCTTAACTATAGGAACGTCAGCTATGACTCCTCCGATCAAAAGAAGGTTTTAAAACCATCCTCAGAGTTTATTCTTGATCACGGAAGAGCTAGAATCATACTTCCTAACTTTGTTAACAACTTGGGCACAAAAGAGATTTTTAACTTCAACTCATTTTTAGGACAAAAGTCTGTTACTTCTGCGACAGACCCCTCTGTTGAAATACCACAGAGCAAGCTGAATTCAGAAGCCCCAGCCTTCTCTCCTACCTCTGAATCTATTAGAACATCTTTTGAGGAGGATTTGTTGAAAGTTATCAAAGAAAATGCTGTTTCAGATTCCTTAAAACCCAAGTTGAGAAGGTTCAGAACTGTTAAGTCAAAGGTCTCTGATGTACCTATCGAAACTAATACCTCCAACAGAGCCACCAGAGACTTTCTAGCCTCTGACCGTGACTCTGACTCCGAGGTAGATGAACAGATCTTTTGCGGTCAAAAGAAAATTTTACACAAGTTAAAGCAGATACCGACAGAATCTACGGATCTAAAAAATGATGTTTCTTTTTTCAAGAAACAATCAAGGTTTATACCGGTAACTGAATTTGACAACAAAGGTTTCAAGATTCTTGCTTCTAATGCAGTAGAAGTGGAGAAAATAGAGAAAAACAAAAGGGTTTCAGTAAACCAAAATACTCCTCTTGCTTTCAAACCTGTAAAGTTCACACCAGAACAGAAGGGAAAATGGATAGCAAACAACAGATCTATTCCAAATTCTGGTGTAAATCAAAGAGGAAATTCTGTCTGGTCAAAAGAGTCAAATTCAAAGAACCTCACATCAACAGAGTCTGTTTCTAAGAAACAAAGTCAGGACAGATTGTATGCAAAGACATCTGGTCCTAAAATATTTCAGAATCAAGCTCCATTCAAACAGTTTTTGAATAAAAACAATGTGCATCAGTTATGCTCCATAAACTGCAACTGCATTCAGCTGTTACTTAAATTGCAAAACCATCTGAATGGTCCCCACTGTGTTCTGAATAAGTCGGTTCAAAAGAAAAATGTCAAGACTGTTAAGAATACACAAAGGAAAACCTCTGGCACATCATCCCAGTATAAACAATCCCAAGGAAAGTCTGATAATCCACCTAAGCCTAACAGGAAAGGACCCATTATGCAATGGGTACCTAAAAGAAATTAATCTGTCTTGCAGAAACCTCATGTGCAGATCTGGTACTTGGATTCTGGTTGCTCCAGGCATATGACGGGGAATAAGGAGCTGTTAACTTCTTTTAAAAACAAAATTGGAAGTGCAGTAACCTTCGGAGGAGACAATGGCGGACAGATTAAAGGTTATGGTACATTAGTAAATGGTGGTGTTTCAGTCTCTGAAGTTGCTTATGTTGAAGGATTAAATCATAATCTTCTCAGTATAAGTCAACTCTGTGATCACGGATTTGATGTCAATTTCAGGAAGAAGTATTTTTCCTTGTTACTTTCCGAGACTGGTCAAGAACTCTTAAGAGCTGACAGAAAAGGAAATCTTTATAAAATGAACTTTAAACCAAACCAAAACTCTACAACAGAGAAACTCTGTTTAGTGTCTTTGAAAAATGAAGATGCCTGGCTCTGGCATAAAAGATTTGCCCATTTGAACTTTCAAAACCTTGACAAACTCGTGAAACTGAAATTGGTAAAAGGACTACCTTCCCTGAAGTTTGACAAAGACCATCTCTGTTCTGCTTGTGAGCTGGGCAAAATGAAAAGATCTTCACACAGAACAAAGAGTGATCATAGTTGTCCCAGACCTATGCATATGCTTCATGTGGATCTCTGTGGTCCAATCCTTGTGCAAAGTCTATCGGGCAAGAAGTATATCCTTGTTTTAATTGATGAATATTCTCGATATACCTGGATTGAGTTCATCAGAGTAAAATCTGATGTCCCAGAAATTTTGATAAGTTTGTTAAAAAGGATACAGGTTCTGTTAGATCTGAAGATACAGAAGCTAAGAAGTGACAATGGGACAAAATTCAAGAATGACAGAATCAATGCATACCTAACAGAGGAAGGCATCCCCCAAAACTTCTCAGCTGCCAGAACTCCACAACAGAATGGAGTTGTGGAAAGAAAGAACAGAACTCTGGTAGAAGCCGCCAGAACCATGTTGGCTGGCTCTGTCCTTCCAATGAACTTCTGGGCAGAAGCAGTCTTAACAGCCTGTTTTACCCAAAACAGAGTTGTAATTGTAAAAAGATTCAAGAAGACTCCTTATGAACTCATTAACAACAGAAGACCAAATGTGAAATTCTTTCATGTCTTCGGTTGCAAGTGCTACATACTGAATGACAGAGAACATCTGGGAAAGTTTGACAAGAAAGCAGACGAAGGAATCTTTATTGGTTATTCCTTAACCTCTAAAGCCTACAGAGTCTACAACACCAGATGTCGGGTCATTCAAGAGAGTGTAAATGTGTCCTTTGACAAAAGCATATCAAGCTCCTCTGATCGAAAATCAACAGAGGGGACACAGACAGAACAAGAGAAGATAAGTTCTTCTAGATCAAGAGAAGAAGATATAAATCTCATGTTCAACGATTTTTTCAATGATGATGATTCCTCTGATAACGTCAACAGAGGAGATCAAGCTCAGAACTCAACAAAACAAAATCTGACAGGTACAACTCTTACTGGGCCCTCAAATTTTTCACCATCTACTTCTCTGTCTATAGGAGTAATTCAAAGAAATGAGGAACCACTACAAAGCGAAAGAGAACATGTTCAAGAACCATCATCACCTTTGCTAACTAATATTGGCAGAGACTCCTTGTTTGAAACTCACCTTCACAGAGCCCTGTTAATGACTCTCAGAGCAATGAGGCCACTCTCCAAAGTTGTGTGCCACAGAGCCCTGGTCCCATTCAACAGAGCTCTGATGCTGAAGTTCGTCTTTTCCCATCAGAAACACAAACCCCGCCTGTTGTCCATGCTCCCATAACACGATGGACAAAGGATCATCCTCATCATCTTATCATTGGTGCTGCTGAAGATGGTGTGAAGACAAGATCAGCCCTAATCAATGAATCTTTCTTTGTAAATTTTCTAAGCATGATTGAGCCGAAGAAGATTTCTGAAGCCCTAGAGGACCCAAATTGGATCGAAGCTATGCAAGAAGAGCTTCTGGAATTTGAGAGAAATAAAGTCTGGTCCTTGGTTCCACTCCCAAAAGGAAAAACAGCCATTGGAACCAAATGGGTGTTTAGAAACAAAAAGGATGAAGATGGGATTATCATCAGAAACAAAGCCCGTCTGGTTGCAAAGGGATACAGACAGGAAGAAGGAATTGACTATGACGAAACCTTTGCACCTGTGGCTAGGCTAGAAGCCATAAGAATCTTCCTAGCCTATGTTGCTCATAAAGGTTTTAAGGTCTATCAAATGGACGTCAAGTCTGCCTTTCTAAATGGCAAACTGCAAGAAGAAGTTTATGTCCAGCAACCACCTGGTTTTGAATGTTCAGAGTTTCCAGACCACGTTTACAAGTTAGACAAAGCTCTCTACGGCCTTAAGCAAGCTCCCAGAGCCTGGTATGAAACTATGTCCAAATTTCTATTGATCAATCACTTCGAAAAAGGTACCGTCGATAAAACTCTATTCTTTAGAAGGTATAAGAATGATATACTTCTGGTACAAATATATGTTGATGATATTATTTTCGGGTCTACTCGGCAAGAGTATTGTGACAAGTTTGAGAGTTTAATGAAAAGTGAATTTAAAATGAGCATGATGGGAGAACTTTCATTCTTCCTTGGTTTACAAGTTAAACAATCTGACAGAGGGACTTTTATAAGTCAGTCCAAGTATATCTCTGATATGTTGAAGAAATATAAGCTCAATGATTCAAAACCCATGAAAACTCCTATTGCCACTGGAGTTAAACTTGATCTTAAGAGTGAACCAACAGATGTCAAGCACTACAGAGGCATGATAGGGTCACTTCTGTACTTAACTGCTACCAGACCTGATATAATGTTTGCAACCTGTCTCTGTGCCAGATTTCAGGCTAATCCAACAGAAACTCATTTAACTGCTGTCAAACGTATTTTTAAATATCTGAAAGGGACTCAATTTTTGGGTCTCTGGTATCCTCTTAACTCTGGTTTTGAGCTTGTAGCATACACAGATTCAGACTATGGAGGATGTAAGAATGACATAAAGAGTACTTCTGGTAGCTGCCAACTGCTTGGAGATAAGTTGGTAAGTTGGACATCCAAGAAACAGAACTGTGTCTCAACTTCTACAGCAGAAGCAGAATATGTTGCTGCTGCTAGCTGTTGCTCTCAAGTAATCTGGATGAAAACTCAACTCAAAGATTATGGTCTGGAATATGGTAAGATTCCAATTCTATGTGACTCTAAGAGTGTCATTGCCATAACTGCAAATCCAGTTCAGCACTCAAAGACTATGCACATCGACATAAGGTATCACTTCATAAAGGATCATGTTGAAAAGGGGACTATTGAAATGTACTTTGTTTCAACAGAGCTCCAGCTTGCTGATTTGTTTACAAAAGCCCTTAATGAAAGGAGATTTAACTTCCTAATCAGCAAACTGGGTATGCTGAACTTGTCCTCCTAACTCTGATTAAAATTGACAGAACTCTGATGTTCCTACCAGAGCTCTGTCAAAAAGTTGGGTAGGATAGTTCAACAGAGTTCTGTTGTACACAAGAATTATGTCGCGCATTTTTTTTTGGTCGTACAAAAGCTTTTAAAAAAAAAGGGGGGGGGGGGGGAAGGCTCATCTGTCGAGGGGGAGCTTATAAAGGAAAATTGCATGGTTTTAGGGGGAGCAAGTCAATAATCAAATTTCCAAAACCAAATTGACTTTGATTTTTGAGCTTAAAGCTAAATCTTTTAGAGAACCAGTCAGAACTCTGACATCTCATCAGAGCCTCTGTTGCTTCTCATCAGAACTCTGTTTGATTATGTAAAGTTCTGACCATCTCACATCAGAACAAGTTCTGGTAAAGGTAATGGTAAGAAATGGAGGCCACGCAACAAAAGCAACTTAACACAGCTCTATCAGAGCTCTGTTAGTCTGTTCTGCCACGTCATCAGAACACGTCATCAAAAGTAACGTCATCAGAGGTGCGGGTTATTTCTAAACGTCAACCACGTGTAACCCACACATCTCTAACCGCGACGGTTTACTTGCACAAAAGTGGTCAGAACAAATCCACGTGGCAATCTCCAATTGAAAGCTAAACCACTAGTTGTCCCCACGATACACATTTCAGGCCACTCCACCTTCTGACACTCGAGTGCCTACAGTATCTGCGGCGATTACTCAGCCACAAGCTCGGACTATAAATATCCAAAACCTTGACCCACTTCTTTTCTAAACTTCCTAAACCTTTCACCTTTCCCTCTTTTATTTAAACCCTGTTCATCTTTCCTTGTTAGATCTGAAGTTTTGTCAATAAACCAAGTGTTGAAGATCTGATAAGAGGACTCAGATGTTCTGAGTAGAGAAGTCAGAGGTCTGACTGTGAAGACAGAAATATTGATCGGTGGAAAGAGAAGTCAGATGTCTGATAAGAAGAGTCAGATGGTCTGAGTAGAAGACTCAGATAATCTGAGTAGAGGAGTCAGAAGATCTGAGAAGCTTTATCAGAAGAATGTTCAGAAGTTCTGAACTACCTGTTCAGAACTTATGACAAGATACTTTACTTAGTATTTTATAAACTAATTAGGACACGTGTTATGTTCTTATTAGTCTTTCTTATTTGTACTGTAGCTTTAAGATGTTTGTTGCAGTATAAATAGTAGTTAGCTCTATGTTGCTAACTGATTGATTTTTCCCGTATAACTTTGTATTCATTCTATGTAATCTTTGAGATTCTCTCTCTCATAGATCTGTATTTCTGTTCATCATTGAATACAATTGGGTTTGATCATACAACTTCTCAATTACTGCTTTCTATATTGATTGTGAGATTAGATCCTGTTCTTTCAATTGGTATCAGAGCCAATCAACAAACAAATTCGTTCAAGATTGTTATCGCGAAGATCAATTGATAAATTTCTTGAAGAGTTCTTGATTCATTCAAAATTCAATTCCGCTGCTAGGGCTAGTTCTTGAATTCTTGTCAATTCTTGAATTACCTGTTAAATTTCGATCAAGAAACTCGAATTTGTCTTTCTGTTGAATTTTCTTACAATCATGTCTTCTAAAGAATATCTAGCCATGGGATCTGAAACCAAACCGCCTGTTCTTATACCAGAAGAGTATCAGCAATGGAAAATCCGAATGATCCAATTCTTAGACAACATTGATGAAAACCTTATGATTTCTATTCGAGAAGGCCCAATTGAAGTATACATCGATGTTGCTGCAACCCCTGCTACAGAGACAACTCCAGAAATTCCAGCGACCAGGGTGAAAAAGAGTTATTCCCAATACACAGCTGAACAGAAAAATAGGCATGCTATTGACAAAAGAGCAATTACTTTGATGACTTTGGCTGTCCCAAATGAGGTTCTTAACAGGATTGACAGTGGATCATCAGCTAAAGAAATGTGGGACGAATTGGAAAGGCAAATGTTAGGAACTGTGAGATCTATTCAGGCAAAGTTAAATCAAAGCATAAATGCTTATGAAAGGTTCAAAGCAAAAGAGTCAGAAAGTTTGACACAGACATACAGTAAATTTTGCACTATTCTAAATGACTTGAGAAGAAATGGACTGAAGAAAACAAAATCAGAAATAAATTACAAATTTCTGAACAGTCTAAATTCAGAATGGTCATCATTTGCCATAAGTCTGCAAATGAACAAGGATATGTGTGAAGAAGACTTAAATGATCTATTCTGTGTTCTTAATCAACATGAAGACTCTGTCAAGTTAGTTGTGGAAGAGAAGAAAAATGTTGCTGATCAGTTAGCGTTCTTATCAAAGTCCAAAGCAATCAAAGCACCCAAAAAGACTGCATATCTATCAGAGATACCTAATCTGGAAGAATCTGACAAGGAAGAAGGATCAGAAAATGATGAAGATATCAAGATAATGGCTGAGAAACTAGCTTTGTTGACAAATACTTTCAATAAAAGGTATGGGAAGGGTAGATTTCAAGGAAATTATAAGAGAGTTGGGAGTTCAGACTATAAGAAGAAAGAAGACAGAGAAGAAAATAAGTTTGAAAAGAGAGTAGA
This sequence comes from Saussurea involucrata, assembly GCA_033807775.1. Taxonomy (NCBI): domain Eukaryota; kingdom Viridiplantae; phylum Streptophyta; class Magnoliopsida; order Asterales; family Asteraceae; genus Saussurea; species Saussurea involucrata. Next base: position 20,896,059 of record CM066326.1, read on the forward strand.
GAGAAGTGAAGAAAACAATGAAGAGAAGGATGAAAGAAAAGAAAAGAATATGTGTTTCAAATGTGGAAAATCTGGCCACTATGCTAAGGATTGCAGAGTTAAAATTGTGAAAGACTATGAGTACTACACCAAGAAGGCTCAGCTTGCAAAGAAGAGAGATGATAAAATTGCTTTGTTGGCTGAACAGGAGAATTGGTTGTACTATACTTCTGATGAAGATGATCACATCAACTTTCCACAGATGCAGAGCTATATGGCAAAAATGAGGAATGAGGATGATTCTGATTTTGAAGATGCTGATTCTGAGTCATCTGCTGAGGTACATTCTTCACTCGAATTAGAGTTAATGACACAGATTGGTGAAATGAAAACTGAATTTGCTAATCTAAGAAAACAGATAAAAGGAGAAAGAACTTTGGTTAACAAATTCAGAATTGAAAAAGAAGTAATAAAAGAACAATATGAAGAATCTGAGGCTGAGAAACAGAAAGTTAAAGATGAAAATTCTGAATTGATGAAAAGGCTTTCTGAACTAAAAGTTGAGTTTTCAAAAATAAAGGATGAAAAAGGTGATTTACAAATAAAATTTGATATGTTATTTGAAGAAAGAAAGAATTTATACACCAAAATTAAAGAATTAGAAGATCTGAATTTGAAAAGGGGTCAGACTCAGCAAACACTAAATCTTTTATTAAGCAATGTTAAAGATACAAGATTTTACAACCCAAAGAAGGGATTGGGATTGGAAGAAAATGTCACTTTAAAAAGAGCTCCAATTAACTTGTATGAAAAACTTCAAGTTTCTAAGCCAAAAATCCCAGAAATTGTTGAAGTTTTCATAAGACCTGCTAGTTCTATAACAAGTTCTGACAATTTGCAAAGACCAAACTCTAAAAAGTCAGATGAGACAATTTCTAAGTTTAAAACAGAAAAGTCAGTTGGTTCAGAAGAAAAGGTTAAGAAAGAAGTTTCTAAACCAACAGATGAAAAGCCAAGATACAATGATACTAAATTCAAGTATGATTCCTTAAATGTCAGCTACAAAAATAAACAACCAAGTTTTTCATATCATGACATTGAGAGCATATTTGACACAAGTAAAAATTCTGAAACAGTCAATCAGAAGTCTGAAACTTCTAGTCAGGATTCTGAACTTTGTAGTCAGAATTCTGAGTCTAAAGATCAGACATCTGAGTCTGTAAATCAGAACTCTGACTCAGGTAGTCAGAAGTCTGATTCAACTGGATTTTCTGAAACAAAATCAGATGAATTTTTGCAACTTGAAAAGAGATTTAATCTTGTGAGTCAAGAACTTGAGGATTTAAGGAAAGCTTATGCTGAACTTGAAAATGATTTCTGTGAGGTGGATATTAAACTTGAAGAAGTTTTGAAAGAAAAGAATATTTTTATTCAGAAAATAACAGAGCTTGAAAAACTGAAGACTGAGTATGATCTTTTTAAAATTAATGCTTCAAGAGAAAATGATAAATTCTTTAATGAATCAAGTACATATGAAAAAGGTGAATCATCTAATTCTTCTAACAAAAAGAACTTGAATTTTTCAGAAAAAGAAGAAAGCAAAAGGAAAGATGATCTTGCAAAGTTGAATGATCTGAAAAGGGAACTTGAGAAGCTTAGAATGAAATCTACTTCTGAACTAAACGCTAGAAATTCTTGTAATAAGGGCAATTGTACTCTGAACAGTATAAATAAAAATGAAATGATCTATGTTTCAGATTTATTGTCACTTGCAAAGAAAAATCTTGTTTGTGTTAGATGTAAAAATGATTCATTCCCATATTCTCATAAATGTCAAGTCAAAATAACTTATGTTTCATACATAAGAAAAGATATTCAGAAAGTTTCTGTTTCTCAAAATACAGAAAAGAAGAAAATTTCTGTTCCTCAGACTCAGAAGAAAGAAAAGATAAAAGAAAAGAAAGTTGAAAATATAGCAAAACCAAAAGTTACAACTCTCAAAAAGAATTTGAACAAGCTTGTAAGCAGAAAATGTTCTGACTTCATAAAAGTTCAAGGAAAGTGGTGTTTGAAGAAAGATTTTGAGTGGAGAGTAAAAGGTACTAATGTTAAATCCAATGACAAAGCTAACAAAGATGGACCCATTCCAAAATGGGTACCTAAACCTAACTGATCCTTTTGCAGGGCTGTCATGTGTGGTTTTTAGATTCAGGAGCCTCAAGACACATGACAGGTCAGAAGTCTTTTCTATCAAACTTCACAGAAAAGGCTGGAGGAGCAGTAAACTTTGGAAATAACAGCAAAGGACAAGTCAAAGGTTATGGGGATTTAACTAAAGGGGATCTGACTATCCAAAAGGTTTTCTATGTTGAAGGATTACAGCATAATCTTTTCAGTATAAGTCAGTTTTTAGACAGTCTTTGTCAAATTAAGTTTCAAATAACAGGTTGCATGATTTTAACTGAAAATGATGTTAAAGTCTTCTGGGCCAAAAGACATATGGACTTATTTGTAGTTAATTTTTCAAAATTGAAAACATTAAATACAGTTTGTCTTTTATCAAAATCAACTGCAAATGAATGCTGGCTTTGGCACAGAAGATGTTCTCATCTGAATTTCAAAGATCTTAATAATCTTGTTGCAAAACATTTGGTTAAAGGCTTACCAAAGCTTAAATTTGAAAAAGAATCATTATGCTCAGCTTGTGAAATGGGCAAGATGAAAAAGAGTTCTCACAAATTAAAAATGGACTCATCTTGCAAAGCACCATTAGAAATGATTCATACTGATCTTTGTGGTCCAATTTCAGTTCAATCGATGGGAGGAAAGAAATATATGCTTGTGATTGTTGATGAATTATCCAGATACACGTGGGTTGAGTTCCTAAGAGCTAAGTCAGAAGCTGCTACTACATTGATAAACTTTATCAAAAGGATTCAAGTTCTCTTACAACTTCAAGTTCAGAAAATCAGAAGTGATAATGGAACAGAGTTCAGAAATGAGACTCTTCAGAATTTTTTAGAAAGTTCTGGGATTTCTCACAATTTTTCTGCTGTCAGAACTCCTCAACAAAATGGTGTTGTTGAAAGGAAGAATAGAACTCTAGTTGAAGCTGCGAGAACAATGCTGGCTTATGCAAATCTTCCTACTTTCCTATGGGCTGAAGCAATTGCAACTGCTTGTTTTACACAAAATAGAACTTTAATCAATAAGAGATTAAATAAGACTGCTTATGAACTGATAAATAAAAGAAAACCATTAATCAAATTCTTTCATGTTTTTGGTTGCAGGTGCTATGTTCTCAGAGACAGAGAAAATCTTGCCAAATTCGATAAAAAGGCAGATGAAGGATACTTTGTGGGTTATTCTTTAACTTCCAAAGCATTCAGAATCTACAATAGAAGAACCAAGAGGATGATGGAGAGCATAAATGTAACTTTTGATGAAGCCAGAATGCGGACTTCTGAACAAGACAGTTCAGAACTCATGCTGAACAAGACAAAAATGACTTCTGATACAAATTCTAATCCTATTTGTTCAGAACTCAATTTGCTATTTAAGGATGCTTTTAGTGAACTAATTTCTGATTCTTATGCAGAATATGAAAACCCAAAGATGGTCAAAGAGATGAAAAATAAGACTCCAGAAATAGTTCAATCAACTGTAATTTCTGACAAAGGTCCATCAGAGGAATGTCCAAATCTAATACATACAAGTGGTGAAAATTCTGAACCTTGTAATCAGAATTCTGATTCTTGTACTCAGAACTCTGAACAAGTCACTCTGAATTCTGACTTAATTAATCAGAACCCAAACTTGGATATGACTCCTATTCATACATCAGAACAAGGGGACAGTTCAGAATTACAATCAATCATTGATGAGAATGATGCAAACAACAATTATTCAGAGATTGATGTACTTCCTAGTGCAAATAAATGGACTAAAAATCATCCTATTCATCAAGTAATAGGTGATCCTTCAGCAGGAGTAAAAACCAGATCAGCTACAGCAAATGAAGCAATGTTTGCTGGTTTCTTGAGTGTGATTGAACCAAAGAAAGCTAATGAAGCCTTAGAGGATCCAGACTGGATTTCAGCAATGCAAGAGGAATTGCTTCAATTTGAAAGAAATAAAGTCTGGAGACTCATTCCAAAGCCTGAAGGTAAATCTATTATTGGAACTAAATGGGTGTTCAGAAACAAAAAGGATGAATCAGGTGTTGTCATCAGAAACAAGGCAAGATTGGTTGCTAAGGGATACTGTCAACAAGAGGGAATTGATTATGATGAGACATTTGCACCAGTGGCAAGAATAGAGGCAATCAGAATATTTTTAGCCTATGCTGCACATAAAAACTTCAAGGTGTATCAAATGGATGTCAAATCAGCCTTTCTAAATGGCAAACTTAATGAAGAGGTGTATGTCCATCAACCTGAAGGTTTTGTTGATCCAGAATTCCCTGATCATGTTTATATTTTAGACAAAGCTTTATATGGTCTAAAACAAGCACCACGAGCCTGGTATGACACTCTTACTAAACACCTGTTAGGTTCAGGATTCAAGAAAGGTAAGATTGACACAACTTTGTTTTTAAAGAAACAGGGTAATGATTTGATTCTGATTCAGATTTATGTTGATGACATAATATTTGGTTCTACCAGTCCAGAATTATGTGATAATTTTTCAAAAATCATGTCATCTGAATTTGAAATGAGCATGATGGGTGAACTGAATTTTTTCCTTGGTCTTCAAGTCAAACAACTACCAAAAGGTATTTTCATAAATCAAGGAAAATATGTCAGAGATATTCTGAAAAAGTTCAAAATGTCTGATTGTGCTTCTATGAGAACACCTATGGCAACTAACATAAAGTTAGATGCTGATCTCAAAGGTGTTTCAGCAGATATCAAACTTTATAGAGGCATGATTGGATCATTAGTTTATTTGACTGCAAGTAGACCAGATATCATGTTTTCTACCTGTTTCTGTGCTAGATTTCAATCTAACCCGAAAGAATCACATATGTTGGCTGTCAAAAGGATTTTAAGATATCTCAAAGGAACACCTGATCTAGGTTTATGGTATCCAAAAGAAACTGACTTCAAATTGACTGCTTTCACTGATGCTGATCATGCAGGAAGTAGGTTGGACAGAAAGAGTACATCTGGTGCTTGTCACTTTTTGGGAGATAAAATAGTGAGTTGGGCATCAAAGAAACAGAACTGTGTATCCACTTCAACTGCTGAAGCAGAGTATGTTGCTGCTGCTGCTTCATGCTCTCAAACATTGTGGATGAGAACACAACTCATGGACTATGGATATCAGCTTAATAAGATTCCCATCTATTGTGACTCAGAAAGTGCAATTGCTATTACTCAGAACCCTGTTCAACATTCGAAGACTAAGCATATAGATGTGAGGTATCATTTTATAAAGGACTATGTGGAAAAAGGAACTATAGAGATGCACTTTGTGCATACAAAGTATCAATTGGCTGACTTGTTCACAAAGCCTCTTGATCACAAAAGGTTTTCTTTTCTCATATGTAAAATAGGAATGCTTAATCTGCCTAGTTGAAAATATTTTTTTCTTAAAAATGCTAAATTTTTCTAAGTAAACTTGTCTGAGTAGTGTATTCAGAACTTCTGAGTCTTGAGTTCAGAACTTCTGAGTCTTGAGTTCAGAACTTCTGAGTCTTGAGTTCGGAACTTCTGAATCTTGAGTTCAGAACTTCTGAGTCTTGAGTTCAGAACTTATGAGTCTTGAGTTCGGAACTTCTGAATCTTGAGTTCAGAACTTCTGAGTCTTGAGTTCAGAACTTCTGAGTCTTGAGATCAGAACCTCTGAATCTTAAGGTCAGAAATTCTGAGTCAATACTTCAGCAATCTAACTTTCAAAAATTTATTTTTGAGAAATACAAATAACTTCAACTGTATGGATTATGCTTCTTCGATTATCTTTTTATCTCATCTTTATGTATCATTAATACTCAAATGCATGCTCAAGTCAAGGGGGAGCATCAAAATTCTTTTGGAAATCATTTTGTGATGCTTAAAAGATTTGTTTTCATTTCTTATCTGTTCAAACCTCTTCTGAATAATCAAAATGTTTTATATTGGTCAGAAGTTGATTTTAAAAGACATTTTGGTTACAAGGCAAAATTCTTTTGAGTCATGGAATCAGAACATCTGTGCGTGTTATTCAGATCTTTGACTTGAGTCAAAATTCTATCCACTAACACGTGTCAGCTTCATATTTGTTTGACAATGCCACGTATTTCATTTAAATCCTTTGTGGTATTTCACATGTGTTGACTCCGTTATAACATTGATTTCGCTTTTCCGTTAAACCTTTCAACTTCGCGGATTTTAAATAGGTCTTAAAATCCCTATTTCAAATTTCTTTCAAATTCCAGAGCGAAACGTGAGATACGAATCAAATCCAGAGTTCTTTGAATCTGTTTTCTTCTTAAATCATGTCTGAAATACGAAGAAGTGGTCCAATTTCTCTACATTCTACAAAATCGATAATGGATTCATCCGATTCGGAAAATGATGAAGTACAAAATAGAGTTGCAGAGGAAGGGGCAATAAGAAATGATGAAGAAGATGAACAAATGGATGAATCTGAAGGAAATGCGGATGAGGTAAACGTTAATATTGAACATGATCAGAGTGTTGCAGGTTCTATTATGTCAGATAGATCTATTCTAGTGGAAAGAGTTGTTCCTGAGAGTGAATGGTTGAAATTATCTGAAAATAACTGTGTTATATTGTTTGAGGAAAGTCGTTTTAAGCCTGAACACAGAATTATCATGGAGTTATTCAAACATCATCTGTACAGAAAATGGTTTACAAGAAGTAAAAATGTGCCTGTTCAGTACATACAACAATGGTGGAAATATCTTAGGTTAGAAGATAATAAGTTTGTGTCTGAAATTGGAGGAGTGACATTTGTCTTATCTATCTCTGCACTAAGAGAAATGCTGAATCTACCAGAGAAAGATGATGTACAAAGAAGAACAGATTTTGAGGATTTACCCCTAACAGAGGAATTAATAGCAGAGTTTATGAAGTTGGGATACAATGAAGGATTGAGGACTCTCAGTTTGTTCAGAAGAAACAAATTACCACCTATTTGGGCTTGCTTCTTTCATGTGGTAAATAAATGTTTGTCAGGGAAAAATAGTTCTGCTGATCAAGGTTCTAAACAAATTCTTCAGATATTTCAAGGTTTAGTGAAGAATAGGCATTATGACTATACTTTAATACTTTGGGAAGATATGAAGAATACATTTGAGAAGAATCAGAAAGCAATTCAGAAGAAGACAAAGGATGCTCCACTGACATACATTCCCTACATAAGGTACTGGCAAATTGTTATTTGGTATGCCATGCAGGAAAACAGAACAATCTCAAGAAGAACAAATGAAGAGCATGGTCCTACATTTTATTTGGGTAAGATGACCTCAGTAACAAGACTTGAAAACTATCCCAATCATAAACTATTGCCAAAATCACTTAGGAACTATATTCCAAGGGAGAGTGAGATTTTAAAAGCTTATTGCACCTCTATGGGAATTGAATTACCTCAAATCCCTACCCAAGAGGACCAACCTGAGAAGAGAGGTGAGGAGTCTAGTCGAATTAGAGAGGGGGAGGATGTTCAGATGGGTGAACATTCTGAGAGACCTGAGAGGGAAAATTCTGAGAGCTTGGTTAGATTTGGTGAGGAAAAACAGAATGAGAGTGATGAGGATGAGAGATTGTCAACAGAGGTTCAAACAGAAAGAGATGCCTCTGAACCAGCTAATCTTGACCAGGTAACCACAAATGCTATTGGTTCACATGTCTTGGTGTCCAATATTGAAACAAACACCATGGACCTAGTGGTGGATCTTGAACAACCCATCCATACCCACTCAGAAGCATTTCAACATGCTACTGTTTCACACGAATCCGGGGAACCATCCCAAACTCATTTGGAGGGAGGTGATAAATCCCAATTTATTTTTCAACACATTGAGTCTGAATACCACAGTCCTATTCATATTGAGCCTGAAATTCCTTTTGACACTTGCACAAATCAGGAATTTTGTATTCCTGAAACAACATTCATAGACATACCTAATGTTGGGTGTCGAGGATTGGATGGAAGTCCTGGTGAGGTGAACATTACAAAAGCCTCATTCAAACGTGCATTTGTTGTACAAGATGACTGTGTGTTATCTACAGGCCATGAGCTCTCTGGGCACATGAAAACTGGACCATCTGTTGGTTCAGGTTCACTGTTAGAAACTTCTGAATTTGAAAAGATTCAGAAACAAAACAAGGAGATGGGGGAAAAAGTAGAAAATTTGGAGAAGAGGATGGAGGATTTGAATGATGAAGTATCAGATTTGAAAGTTGTGTTGGAGAAAAAGTTGATTTCTGTTGAAACCAAGGTAGATGATGTAAAGAAATCCTTGGATTCTCACAAAAAGGAGATCGTGGATATAATGTCTGGTTTTTCAAAAAGATATGTTAAAACAGATGCAAGGTATGAAGGAATCTATATTGAAAGCACTGAGTGTATCTTTGGCTTCTACTTCAAAGCCTCTTGATCTTGTTCCTATTGCAGAAGCTGAACCTGAAGTTGCTTTTAATCAGAACTTGAAAAGGAAGTTTGATGATAATGATCCTCATGATCATCAAAAGGGGGAGAAAAGACAAAGGTTAAGTTCTGATGATGATATTGGCATAGAAGATTTTGAGATAGCAGACATGCACTTAGCCAATACAAAAAGTTCAGAAGATCAGACACAGGAAAATTTAAAGGAGATGATTCAGATAGTACAGCTTGACAGTTCAGATACAGAAGAAATGGAGTTGGGAAGTATTGATAGTAATGAATCAGATAAAACAGAGGAATTGAACTTGGATACTGAGATGGAAGGAAACTCAGATGAAACTGTAGCTATTGAGGAATCTGATTTGAGAATAGAAGAAATAGTGGAAAGTACAGTGGTAAACAGGTGTACAGATATTGTGGTTTATAACAGTGAAAGGGCAATGGAGTCTGAATCAGAAGAAAGGAGGTTGAATGAAGAATTGATCAGAAGAATGCATAATGAAGTAGTCAGAGCTTTGAGTGTCAGAAAATTCATAAAGGAATAAAAGTGATAAGACCCATTGATCTAATGGGAGAAGAAGACAGAACTGTGGATTACACTCAGGATTTTAAAGATGATTTTAGGTTTAACTTTTGTGATGAGTTAAATACAGAAGAAGAGTATGTGAAAGTGAAAGACTTATTTATGCCTTCTGAATATGTATTCAGAAAACCAATTGAGATTCCAAAGATTAAATTGCAAAGACTAGAAGAACCTGTGTGTGACTTCATTCTAGAGTTAAGTGATGTGCCATTAGCCAGACAATTTCATGATGATATTTTTCCTGAGGAAATATATGATAATCTCTACTACACAGAAGGAGAGTATGAGCTTTTGGAAAGTAACATTGATGGTTTTATGGATGACAGAGCTCAGATGGTCTACTCAGAAGCTTCTAACATGTTCAGAGTTCCTGACTCAAAACTGCATATTCAGAAAAGAATCGAGAAAGTTCTGATGTTTCAACAAGATGAATTCAATGGTTTAATGTTCGTTAGAATGGAAATACTGAAAGAAAGAAATACAAAGGTTTCCATGTCTACATTTGATTTTCACAGATTGACTCTTTATGATCAGATCTTTCTAGTCAAGTTCTTTGCTAGCACTGAAGAAGCCTTGATAGAAATTGAATGCAGAAGACTTCTGGGTATTTATGTCAGAAATATATACTTGTATGACTTCCAGTTGGCTATCGAAGAAAGAAAAGAAAAGTGCAATCTGAGTTCTCCCACAAAGAAAACAGAAGTTGATCTGCATGTGAAGGGTTTTGTGAATGAAGGAATGGAGACAGAAGGGTTCACATATATGGTTCACGAAAGACTTGAATTGTTCAGATTAAAAGAGTTGGTTAAGTACAGTGATGCAACTCTGAATTGGTTGTTGATTAGAATGGAAGTAAGTATGGATGCTGAAAAAGAGAGTTTAAAGAAGAGATGCATAAACTGTGTGAAGAGGAGGTTGGATTTTAGAAGAAAAATCAGAAACAGTAGTGAATGGTTGCTATCTGAGGTGAATCCCAAAAAGATTCTACATAATGATTTTGTGTTCCCGGCTGAGTATGAAGTGAATGGAATTTTGTCAGATGAAGCTGAAGAAATGCAGAACACAATATCTCAGAATGTGCAGATAACTAGTTTTGATCAAACTGAACAGTCTGAACCAAAAGAAGATGAAATATCCATTGATCTAAATGGATACTTTCTTGAATTTGATTTACCTGAGTTCTTCAAACCAAAAGAGGTACAATTCTTGGATGTGTATTATGATAGACCTAAGGAGACTCAGATCTGGTTGGCTGAAAAATTAAGATGTCTTGGCAAAACAAAGCAAGCTGTTTACTCAGATTTTTTAATCACTGGAATCAGAGAGTTGAGGGTTAAGAAATTCAGAAAGATGGAGTACTTATCTTTTGAAGTTCTGAGAGAAGATGGCAAGGTTTATTACTTTACTGATGCAGATTTTGAGAAACTATCAGTAGTTGACTTCTACAGATTACACAGTTTTCTATGCTTCAAAGAGTCGAGCAAAGACAGAAATGAAAGAAAGGCCAGAAGTGTGGTAATTGAGGCCATGTTCTACATCTTGAGGTGGCACTGCTATACAGATTTTCAAATAGCTTTGTACCTACAAAAGTCATGTGTTTATCTGGCAAATCCCAACACAGATCATGAGCAGAAAAAGAATTTAAAGACTGGAAGTGTTCACAGATATCCAGAGTTGGGAGTATTTTTGAAAAACAAAAGTGGAAAGATCTTCTTCAGAGCAAAGGAAACCGCAAAATACTGTTCTGGAACTTTAAGAATCATAAAGCACAATTTGGAGAAAAAGATGCTGAAAGTGAAGGAAGCAAACATGATTCAAGAAGTAATTAATCAGCAAGTTGAGATTATTCAAGAAATCATTGACAAAATTGATAAAAGGCTTAATCTGAGAAATGTGCTACTTCAGAAGATTGTTCCTGCTCTGAAAGAACTGGATGATGCAAAGTTTAAGTTTATTTGACAAAAAGGGGGAGATTGTTAGATCTGAAGTTTTGTCAATAAACCAAGTGTTGAAGATCTGATAAGAGGACTCAGATGTTCTGAGTAGAGAAGTCAGAGGTCTGACTGTGAAGACAGAAATATTGATCGGTGGAAAGAGAAGTCAGATGTCTGATAAGAAGAGTCAGATGGTCTGAGTAGAAGACTCAGATAATCTGAGTAGAGGAGTCAGAAGATCTGAGAAGCTTTATCAGAAGAATGTTCAGAAGTTCTGAACTACCTGTTCAGAACTTATGACAAGATACTTTACTTAGTATTTTATAAACTAATTAGGACACGTGTTATGTTCTTATTAGTCTTTCTTATTTGTACTGTAGCTTTAAGATGTTTGTTGCAGTATAAATAGTAGTTAGCTCTATGTTGCTAACTGATTGATTTTTCCCGTACAACTTTGTATTCATTCTCTGTAATCTTTGAGATTCTCTCTCTCATAGATCTGTATTTCTGTTCATCATTGAATACAATTGGGTTTGATCATACAACTTCTCAATTACTGCTTTCTATATTGATTGTGAGATTAGATCCTGTTCTTTCATTCCTCTTCATTCAAACCTTCAAAACCCAAACCTGCAAAAAAATGGCAAACCCTCAACACTCAGCAGATTCAAGTCGTATTGGTCCCGTCGACCAAATTGTTATTCTCCCATACGAGTTTGCTGAAAGCAACCATCGATTAGATCCAAACCCTGCTCTCTATCTACCCACATACCACATATTTCTGGAGTTCTTCAGAAACTCAGAAATCTTCAGAGCCCTAACAGACTTCGACGACAACATTCCTGAGCTCTACATCAAGCAGTGGTGGACTACTTGCCAACACGTAGAAGAGCTAAACGGAATCATTGGCAATGTGGATTCTGGTCGAGATGGAGGTTCAGGAACGATCAGAATCAGAGCAACTACCCTGCGGAGAATCCTCGGAATGAAGAGCAAGCGACAGCTCGACATAGAAGCTTTCGAGAAGCCACCCAATACTGCTGTCCTTCTGGAGTTTGTACGATTTCTAGGCTACAACAAAGATATCACCCGCATCGGAGCATTTAAAAGACATAATCTACCACCAGTGTGGAATTTCATGTTCTCTGCACTGAACCGAACCCTCACAGGAAAATCGGGTAGTCAAGATCAAGCCAGCATAGAAATCCTACAGATAATGTATGGATTGTTGTTTCAAAGAAACCTTGACTATGCGAGCATTCTCTACACCGACCTTCTCACTGCTGTTAATCTCAAAACCTCTGCCATTGCCAAAGGAGGAGAAGTTGGGCAACATAAATTTCTGAAGAACATCAAGTTTCCAAGGTTTATCGGGTTGGTAATCAGAAGAGCATTTCAGAGTCTGGAATTGACTCAACAAGGCAATATGTTCAGGATCTGGGTCATGACCAGATTCAATCCCACCACTTCAGGAGAATATCCCCTCATTCGACGCGTTCCAGGTACAATGCTCGCTCTGATAGGCCCAGACCACATTTCTATCCAAAACTATAGACATGCTGCTCAACCTCAAGAACCTGAGGTGAGAACCCCAGCATACTTAGGCTCTGAGCCATCTGAGGAGAGTACGAGTGAGGAAATAGGAGTGGAAGAAGGAAACAGACCAGAGGTAAGAGTACCCGAAGTGGGGTCTTCCTCTAGAGTGATGGAGGAGGAAGTAGGGAACAGAGCATCCACTATGGAGACTGTTCATAAGGAAGTACAGGAGTCACCAGAGGTAGAAGTTCTTTCCTCTAATACTGGTGAGAAAGAGGATAACATAGAGGAACCCGAGTGTTTCACAGCCTTAGGTGCCGAGGAAAATGTGAGGATAGAAGAAGATGTCCAAGATGACACATCTGAGGGAAATCCTAGCCCACATCCCAGTGTTCCCACACAATCTAATCCTGGTGATCAAGACCAAGGGATTATTGAAACAGAGATGCATACCTTGAACCCCAACCAGCCTATACCATCAGAGGCACTTCTTCATACCTCTGATACGCACGAAGCCGGGGAAACTATCTTTGGTAGTGATGTTCATTCGCCCGAGAACATCAATAGGTCACCTCCACACGATGATGCCTCTGTGGCTCATTTAGAGACTACACAAATTAGACCAGAGATCTTTGTAATCTCACGTAGCATCTGTCCGACTCAGGGACAATGGGAGACCATAGTAGAACAAGGGAAGACATTGCTTGATCCAAATGCTTCCCATCACACCAGATTTCCTTCTTCAGAACCTGAGCTGGAAGAGGAAACTTTGGTCAAAACACGTGTAGTTGTTTCCCCTCAAAAGGAACATCAAGGATCAGGTGGAGGTCCTCCAAGAGCCAACGTTAACACAACTCTTGACAGAGGCACCTCTGAACTCGAGGCAGAATTGGAACCATGTGTTGGAACCAAGGAGACCCCCGTTGACACTGTCACAAGAGCAGAGTTCGAAAGCTTTTGTGACAGTATCAACAACTCTTTGAACGAGTATAAACTTATCAATGAACAAAAGGAGGAGCTGATCCGCAAGGAAAATGCTTCTCTTAGGGAAGAACTGCTGACCTAACTCGAAGGTATGACGAAGCTGCAACACTCAGAACAGAGTCTGAAAGGGTCAGAGGAGAAGAGATTGCAAAGCTGACGACAGAGATAGCCGACCTACGATCAGTCAGAGCAGAGGAAGTTACAAAGACTTCGACAGAACTTGCAAACCTAAAGCGACTTATAACAGAGAACCACACAGCACGGATGAACAGAACCCTTCCCATCCCCACAGTTATTCTTTCAGAATCTAATATCAGAACCTTGACAGAGCTAATTACCAACTCTGTGAAGGAATCCATAAAAGAAGCAACCACTTCATCTGCTACTCCACTCAACATCTCCAGCCCTAACCCAAATGACCTACCCATGACAGTTGGGCAAATGGGAGACTTCAGAAAATCTGTTCTAAGCCGGATGATGACGATCTCATCAAAATTCGTAATGAAGGCTAAGGCAACATAGCAACATGTGAAAGCGTCTCTTGATACTCACAAAGTCAACTTCAAGGCTCAAGTAGAAGAAATCAGAGACGCTGCAACAGAGGTAGAAGATGTGATGAAACAGGCAGCCTCAAACTTTACTAATATCATCTTACAGACTGCCTCTACATCAAAAAGATCTGCAGAAGAAGCACCCACAGACGAACCCGCAAGCAAGAGACAGAAAACTGGTCTAAAGTTTGTTGTTCAGTCCTCAACAAAAGCTCGAATTGAATCCTCTGACGATGATGATGACTTTGAAGACGCTCAAGACGGTCAATCCGACAATCAATTGGGTGAGTCCTCAGAACAACAAAAGGGGGAGAAGGAGAAGGAGAAGGAGAAAGAGAAGGAGAAGGAGAAGGAGAAGGAAGAGGTAGAAAAGGAGAAAGAGGTAGAGAAGGAGAAAGAGGTTGAAAAAGAAGCCAAGGGTAAAGGGAAAGTCACAGAAGCAACTGAGGCAGAGACTACATAAGGAGAAAAGGGGATGACAGATATGATTGAAGTGGCATTCGACTACATGTTCAAGAACAGAGTAATCAAAGCGACAGAAGAGTCATCGCAAGAACCACCAGAGATCATCTGCCTAGACACCCCTCCTACTTCTCCAACAAAAGAACCAGAAAGGACAGACCAATCCTTTGCTGAAGAACAAATAAGTCAAGCCGAATCTGCTCACATCGACACCCTTATGGCAGAGAACCACAATGACCCAAACCCAACCGTAACAGAACAGAACCCAGAAACCTCTACCTTTCACACCGAAAAACCTGCCTTAGAAACGGTATTTGCATTTCTCTATGCTGACAGAGACATCATCCCTGTAAATGCCGTACCCATCAACCCATACCTCAACCCAATCAGAATAAACACCATCTCTGATGCAAGGCTAAAGTTCATCCAATCCAAGTCAAATCAGAACAGAGCCATCAATATAAACTTCGGTATCCGCAGAATTCTGGACGTCAAGCACAAGAAGTTTCAACACGACAGGGTCACATACCATGAATACACTGTGGAATCAACAGAAGGCAGAAATGAAATCTTCAACGACAATGATCTAGTCCTTCTGAATCCATATGACCTGATCTTACTCCACGCATATTGCTTGAACTTCTCAGAAAGATACACACCGGCCAGAACTGCGCTACCAGAAGTCAGATTTGCTATGCAAGAACACATCAATCTCATAATACAGATTGATTATCAACTTGGCATAGAGTTTGAAGTGGAGAAACTAGCGATTGCACCTCCTAACGAAAACCTTGAGGGTTATGGTCATCACAGAACTGGAACTGTAGTAGAAGATCCTCCAGTCTTTATCTGCAGACAGAAGGGCATAAAGAAGGCCATCAGAGCAAATGAAGCCCACAAGTACTCAAGTGAATCGCTGGTATACATCAAGAACATAATCCAAGATCTCCCAAGAAACAAGTGTCCTGAAAAACAGCAGAAACTCTTCATCGACCAGATTGATCTGATGCTGCATTTCTGAACTCTTATCAGAAGATTCGACAGAATTCTTAGGGGAGACAACTATGCTTAAAATGTACTGATCTTTTAATCTTCTTGTAATATCCCAAAAGATTAGTGCAAGGTTTCGACAGAGGTAAAAGTTCTCTGTTCTTTTGTTTAAATCTCTGTCAAATGTAAATTTTTATTTTCAATACTTAGGGGGAGATTGTTAGCCTCAAGTATCCACTATGTAAAAGTATTGAAAATAATTCAAGATAGAAGACCAACAGAGATCAGACAGAAGACATGGAAGAAGTTCATCAAGAAGACCAACAGAGCTCAACAGAGCTCTGTCGGATCCAACAGAAGAACAAATTCAACAGAGGAACAAGTAGTCATCAGAAAGACCAACAGAGCTCTTTCGACAGAGCTCTGGTGAAGTGAAGACCTCTGTCAGCCTAAGCCTCGAAGGAAAGCCCAAGTGTTAGACAAGTGTCCATACTTTCCACGTATGCCCTAAAATAGGAGACACACTTTCCACGTGTCATTCCAGGGTACGATAGTACACTGTCTATACTTTTTGAGGGCTATAAATAGTGAGGTAGTGGGACAAACATTTGTAAGCTTAGGGAAGAGTAGTTTTTCCACAATTGTTTAAGCACATACTGCAGCAATCCCGAGCACTACCTCCGTACGATATTGTTGTCCTATGAGATTTCCGAACACACTTTAACTTGTTCTTGGTGTGATTCATTATCAATATATGAGCAGCTTTTATATCTGATCTTGTTATCATTTTACTGTTCAATATTTGATTCTCATATTTCACTTATCGTTTACACAATCACTCATTTTAATGGCTTTATTTAATATGCTTCCGCTGTCTATTTTACTACAATTAATATGATACAACGTTAATCTGGGAACCTACAAATGTCAATTCAACTAGTGGTTCAAAGACAAATTCTTTATTCTAAACTGAAGTCGCACCGTAGAATCTCACGTAACTCGCACATTATACTTCTTGTGTGCTTATCCGATGTGTTGCGTTTCTACGGTTGAAAGCTGCGTTTCGTGCCCTCAGTCGAGTTTATTGTTCATTGAATCTGGTGATAAAGTTGAAGATATGAAGACGAAGAGTTTCATTCAAGGGGGAGCCTGGAAAGAGATGAAGACAAGCAAGACCAAAGTGTTTCAAAGATTCAAGAGGAAGAGAAGATCAAGACCTAAGGATTTCAAGACAAGTTTTTATTTATATAACTTTAGGGGGGGATTGTTAGGACCATAAATGTTCTATTAATTAGAATCAATATATCAATATATCAATATATATAAAGGAGAAGAATGTTGGAGTGAGAGTTAAGTAGAAGACTTCATTCATATTTATTTTTTTTCTCATAATTTTGAATTATTTTTAAATCATTTCAACACATTAAATGCTAAAGCTTTTTATTTTCTTTTTTATTTTAAATTGGAAATCATTTGTACTTTCATTTGTAAACTAACAATGATTATAAATTAAAACTTTCATCAAATTTTCTAATTTTTATTTAATTTTTATAAATTTGACTTAATTAAAAATTGTTTTTTTTAATAAACTAACAATGCTTATAAATCAAAAAATTTATTAATTGATTCTATTTTTTTAGTAAGGTAACAATGTTTATAAATAAAAATACTATTTTTAGTAAGGTAACAATGGTTATAAATCAAAAAATTTATTTAAAAAAATCAATTATATATCATTCAATATTATATATAGAAAGATACCAATCCTTATAAGTCAATTGTAATAATATATTAACTTTTATAAGCAAAATGGTTCATTGGCTAAACATATACATTCGAAAAATGTTTATCGTCACCGCGCAATGCGCGGTGCACACCACTAGTGTTATATAAAGAATTATAGAGATTAATTATTATTTGTAAAAGTCTTTAATTGTTAATTGGGCTTAGTTTAGCTTAATGGGTCATGGGCTTGAAGCTTAAGCCCTAGGTATATAAGGTTTGTTTGTGAGAGTTTTAGGTAAGAAATTAATTGTTCCAAACTCATATTGTAAACACTCTGAACGATATTGAATCTTTGAATGAAATACATGGATGACAACTTGAAATCATTGATTGCTATTGTTATTGATTGTTGATTATCATTGTTATTGCACTAATCTGGGATCCACACATTGCAAATCCATTGTTATCTGAATTCACAATTGTTATCAGAGCCTAGCAGATCAGATTTGTGCATCAATTCGATGATTGTCGTCAATTTCTTGAGATTTTGCAAAGTTTTTGATCCTCATCTTTTTCTTGGAAATTTCTCAAGAATTTGAATTTCTTGATTGAATTCGTGTGTGTTTGGTGAACTGATTGATAGTATATCATTCTAATTCGTTTTTGATTAATCATTTCTAAAATCAAATCAATTTTTAATCAAGTTAGGGTTTTTGAGAAATTTTGAGCTCATCCAAGATTTTAATATTTTTGGAAATTTGTTTGTTTTTGGATTGAATTACATTCACAGATCGATTTCTTTGTTCTTTTAGAACATATTTGAGTTTCCAGATTGGAATTTCAGCAACAAAAGTGTGTATTTGAAATATCGAAAGTCGACAGTGGATACAACTTTATTCTTCGATGTTCTTGGTTAATATGGTGATATATCTTGAAGATGTTGTGTAGATTAATCGACCTAAGCTTCTCAGATCGATATTATCTTTGATTTCGAACGATTTGCAACACTTAGAATTGAAAATCACCGTGAGCTTCTCAAATCGATATCCTTTTTCTGTTACTGTTCCGTCAGACCCGTTAAATTCATTACATTTTTGGTCCTTTCTGTTAAATCTCCGTGAGAACAGTTAGTCAAAGTTTCCGTTATTTTTTCTGTTAATATTTTTTACATGTTAGTCCTCAGTTAGAATTTTTTTTGTTAGTCCGTTAGTTTAAATTTAGAATATGTCAGTTTTACTCCCTGTAGTTTGACTTTCATTTTATTACAGTTTTGGTCCTTATTGTTTTAGTTTTAGTTATTGTTCGTTTTAGTCCCTCTAGTTTAAGATTTCTATTTGTGTCACTTTTAGTCCCTATCTTTGTTTACTTTTAGTTTGTGTCTTTTATAGTCCCTCTAGTTTGTGCCTTTTTTAGTCCCCCTAGTTTGTGTTTAGGATTTTGACATATTTAGTCCTTGTCTTTGTCAAGTTTTAGTGTCTTACAATTTTAGTCCTTGTTTTTCATTTTAGTTTCGTAAGTTGTCATTTTAAGTCCCTATTCTTCGTATTTTTTCAGTTTTTGTCGATTATATCAAATTTTACCTGCTTTTATCCGAACTGATATATTTTTCTTGTAATTTGCAGGTTTGCCGATTAAAAGTCCAGTTTTCCGCATTAATTTTTTCAGAATTAACTTTTGGAAGACAAATTTATAATTTGTTTTTCAGATTTTGATTTTGAAGATTTTTCTGACTTTAATCGCTTTTCTCTGAATATCGTGTGTGCACAATTCTACTTCTCACGAAGTATCTGTTAATGATATTTCATTTTAACATTTCAGGTAACAATGTCTCTAAGGAGGAAAATGCTACTCTTAAAGAGAATATTTTAGTTCTTGAAACAAAAGTTGCAAGTCATCTTCAAACGATTATATGTTTCAGTAATGAAATTTTTTATCTTCAAGAGGAAGTTAAATGTCTTACTAGCTGAAAATGTTTACTATAAAAAGATTGAAGAAAGGATGGCTAGTGTGGCAACCGCAGCTAGAACGAATAACTAGTCAAAAATAAATGGTGAATACTTAGATGAGATTAAAGAGCTTAAAAGAAAGATAGCAGACTCTAAAGATGAAAAGAAGGTGAAAATTGAGAAATTTGTTCAAGATGCTACCAATAGGATTGAGGAAAAAGCAAAAGCTTTGGAAACTGAAAAGCTGATCTGAAGCATAAAAACTGTGAGTTTGCAAAGAAAAATTCTAATTTGCAAATGAAAATTGAAAAGGAGAGAAAAGATTTTGAAACTGAAAGAAATACTTTTGCAAATGAAAAAAAAGTTTTTATACAAAAGTTTTCCGATTGTTCAAGAAAATTAGTTGAGGGAAAAAAAGTTGTTAAACGTAAATGTTTTAAACTTTCAAAACAAGTTTCTGATTTTGAGAAATTTTTGATTCTTGAGCGTGAAAAGTTTGAGAAAGAGAGAGCAGAGTTTGATGCTGAATGAAAATCTTTTGAAGCAAAAAGTGTTGAGCTTTCAAAGAAAATATATGAATTGGACTTTTGTTGGAGAAGGAGAGAAACGAAATACTTTCAAAAGAAGAATATTGGAATCTTTAAAGAAATAGCTGATAAGAGAAGATATTTGGAGAAAGATTTTGAAGAGGAGAGAAAATCTTTGAGGATGAAATCTCAACGCTAACAAGGAAGTTGTCTGCTTTAGCAAATGAAGTTATGAAAGAGCAGAAGATCAAATCTGATCTACAAAATAAGTTTGACCGGACTGTTCGAGAAAGAAATGCTCTGTTTGATAGAGTTCAGAAACTGGAAGCAATTTACTTCAAAGTTGAATTATCTGAACAATTTAGTGTCGATACTATTTTTCAATCGCCGTATGATGATTCAACTGATTCGGAATGTTCGTTCAAGACTGCTTTTGGTTCAATTCATGAACATATTTCTTCAACAAGGTATGTCAAATCAAGCAATCTTTCAAAAGATCAGATGCGTCCTTCTAATGTTTTCTACAACCATGCTGCTACAAGTTTACATAGTCCTATTTTCAAGCCTGTAAAGATGGATTGGAAACTAAAGGATCTACTCCCGAGAAAGATGCCCTAAAATCATATGTTCCCAAATCAACTGCCAAAAAGAACAATGTTCCTAAAGGTAAGTCTTTGGTTAAATCTGATCCTATCTATTTTGTAAATCATTTGATCAGGTTTGCACAAAAGCAAATTTGTTGTTCTTATTGTGGAACTCATGATTTTATCAAGAAAGAAAATGTTGTATGGTACTTACAACATTTCTTCAAATCAAACAGCATCTAACAAACCAGGACCCAAGTTTCGTTGGGTACCAAAATCTACTTAGTCTGTTTTGCAGGTTGTGAGAGCAGGTTTTATTGTTGATTTAATGTTCAAGGGTTAAACTGTATTTGATTAAAATAGAGCTTATTAGTGAACGGGCTGTGGGCTTGTTAACCACGGGCCCATTGTATTTAATGTTGATTAGCTTGGAAAAACAAGCAAACCGTCTCTTTTAGCTTTCAACTCTTATTGTAATATTCTCTCTGAAAGATTAATGAAAGGGATGACCAGTTGAAATCATTGCTCTTATTGCATATCATATTCGATTTCTGTATTGTTGCACGGATCTGGATTCTACAATTGGTATCAGAGCAGACAGACGGATTCGATTCAAAGCTTCATTCATCAATTTCTGGTTAGTTTGACTTTAACCCGTCTGACCATTCTTGAATTCTTGACCATTTGATTCAGTCGAAATTGGTTGTTTTTGCTTATTGGGTTGTGTTAGCAATATCGTTATAAGTATTTCTGCAAATTTTCGCATTCCAATTCAATCGTTTGAGTGGTTAATTTAGCAAATTAAGGTCAAGAGTTTTTGGTAGTGTTCTTGATAAAAGATTCGATTTTTAACCATCAAAACTTGTTACTTTTGCATTGAAATCGATTGGATTAGTGTTATTTTTGTGTTTTGCATTGTTACTAATCTTCCAGGATCAATTTTGGGCAACCCTAATCGAAAATTCGATCGATTTGAGCAAACAGCCGACTTTTCCGGATAAACCAGCCGTCGTTTCCGGATAGCTTCAAGGTGTCCGGACGTTTGTGTTATTCCATCCGGATTCGTCACTTTTCCGGGTAAGTCGTCCGGATAAGTATTCCATCCGGGTACCTCCAATTCCATCCGGGCTCCTCATTTTTCCGGGTAAGTCACTTTTCCTTATACAATCCGGGTAACATTTGTATCCGGAAACCCAGTGTTTCCGGACATATCTTATCCGGACAATCCATTGTACCCGGAAACTTCATTGTATCCGGACAACTGAAGTTATCCGGACCCGGTAACTTGCTCTTCACCCGGTAAGCTTATTTTTTCCGGATTCTTTATCTGGAAACCACCCGGACACATAATTCGGTTAGCGGGACCCCCGTGCTAAGTCGCAGGAGGGGGACATTTAAGTATCTTTGATACTATTCCCCTTTGAATCGAACAATCGTCTGACGATCACTACAGTTCAACTGAAGATGTCTCATGCTGAAGAAGACATGACAAAGCCGTGTCAGGTATGTGAACCTATCTTTTCAGAACTTTATGACCGAATGAAACCTCTTGCTGAACGGATAGATTCCTTTAAGGCCACCTCTAATGAACAACTGCTTGAGATTAGATCACTATCTGAAAAGCTAGATGTTCAAAGGAGAGTAACTGAAAAATATAAGTCTGAAAATGCTAATCTAAAAGACAAATGCAAAAATCTTTCATTAGCACCTAAGGATTTAAGGGCCAAGTTATCTGATCTTCAGTCTCAGTTTGATAAGTGCTTGAATGAGAAAGAAGAAATTGTTTATCAATGTTCTTCTCTTCAAATTCAACACAAGGAGTTTGTGACTAAAATCCTTGATCTTGAAAACAAACTCCACAAAAGGGGTCAAACTGATCAAACCATCTTTCTGAATAAACCTAAAGAGTTCACATACTTTAACAAAGAGTGGGGAATCGGATATGATAACCCATACTATTTGAAAAAGGGAAGATGGCATGTACCCACACTGTATGATTTTGCTTGTTTTGGATTAGATAAAAAGTATCCAGAATACGCAATTCAATGGACTGGTCCTCTTGAACCTGAAAAAGAGGAGGACACCGAGGAACATAAGCGCACACACAAACGAGGAATTCAACTCCCATTTTGTTATGAACCTTTAAACTACTCATATCGAAAGGACAAAAAGTACCTTTCCAATGACTACTTCGACCCCTACAAGGTAGCTCTATGTTCCCCCTCTCATCTTGGAAGCAAAGATTGTTGAGTTGGAGGAGTCGTTTGAGAAAGAAAGGTCTATTTTTCAAAACGAAAAGAAAGTGCTCATGTCTGAGATTGAGAAACTCAAATCTGAGAAATCCGACGGTGTGTCAAGTGAGGAAAAGGAAAAATTTCAGTGGGAAATCAATACGCTCTCATCAAAACTCTCTGAAGTGACAAGAGAAACGATGAAAGATCATATGATAAATATTCAACTCCAAGTGCAGCTTGACTTGCTCCAAACTGCGAAGCAATTTTCACCTGAACTTTCCTCTAACTCATCTGACACATCCTCGTGTAAAGCCTTTATAGGAAATATCTCTTTGCAAGAAAATGAAGTTTCTCAAGATGAGTGTGTTAATAGGAATTTAAATTCTGATTTTTCATACGCTTCCGCACCGAATTCCCCAAAGCACACAACCGAAAGCACAAAGTGTTCCTCGCCTTCCTCACCTGATCCTAGTCCAGTACTTCCCAAGATAGATTTTTCAGAGTACAGGAACTCCAAAGGTAACTATGAGGAAGAGTTTGAGTCATTCCCCTTTGACAAACTTCTTCCAAGTCACACTGATTTTTTATCCCCTGTGGTGAATCATACGGTCGATTTTCAAAAAGGTCAATGTTCTAACACAAAGGCCCCAGCTGTGATCAAGATTTCTCAATCAAAACCAACTTCTAAACCAGTTTCTAAAAGGCAATCACAGCCGAGGCAAGAGACTGAACCTTTGCCAACCAACAATACTGTTTCTTCAAAAGTCACTGACCATTCTGTCCCTGTTGTTTCGGATAAAACCGGTCACGCTAAACAAGAAAAACCAAAGTGGCCAGCCAAGGGATCTATCGACGATGCAGCATCACAGTCTTTCAATACTGTGTTTTACCCTAGAATGAACAAAAACAATTGTGCTTGGAATCATAGGAATGTTTTTGTTAAAAGAGATGTTAATTTTCCGATGAAAATTTATTCCACTCAACAGTTGCTTCAATTTTCGCATGATTGTTTATGTTGCTCTAGCTGTGGTTGGAATGACTTTGATGATATCCATAACAATGATTGGTTTGGGTCATATCACATGTATAATTCGACACCCAAACGCAAACCCCGTAATAACAAAAGAAAATACTATAAACAATGGGGTTTCCAATCAGAGGTTAAACAACAGCGGGAGACCAACCCCATTCCAAAATGGGCTTCTCCCACTGAGGTTAGACCGGCACCCAGGTGGAAAGCTGCTACAAAATATGTTCCTCCTAAAGGTGTAAATTCTGCACCGAAGAGGAAACAAGTGCCAAAACCAGTTCCCTCCACCGGTATAAATCCTACACCTAACGGGAAAGCTGGGACAAAGCAAGCTTCCCCAAACGGTGCCAAACCTAACCCTCCCGGACCCAGGCAAATCTGGGTACCGAAGGTCCGCTAAACTTGTTTTGCAGGACGGTCATGTGTGGTCCTTAGACACTGGATGCTCCACACACATGATCGCAAGGAGGGAGCTGCTCACGATCTACAAGGAACAATATTTAGAAGACGTAAGGTTTTTCCATACCTGTGCTTTAACAAGCTGCTCATGTGTTTAGGGGGAGCATAATCAGCTATCAGGTATGTTACTCTACTGTTTAGGGGGAGCGTCACACACATTTTTTCATAAAAATGTTAAAAAGTTTTTTTGTGTGTGGATACTCCCGTGTGCACTTCACTCTACGCGCACATTCTAAGGGGGAGCATGTCATCTAATGCTCATCATTTGAGGGGGAGTAACACAGTGTTTTTTTTCTTTCAATGCCTAAAAGTTTTTATGTGTGTCGGACTCTCCATTGCACTATCCTAGGGGGATCAAGTTTTTCCCCATTCTCAGTTTGAGGGGGAGCGAGAGATCCATTTTCTCAAAATTCTACAGGCTTCATATCTTTGAAAAATGGAATCATTCTTTAAAGTGTAAAAGTGTCCGGACACCCATCAGTCCGGATGACTTTCCGGACCGGATGGGTATCCGGGTAGGAGTATCCGGAATCCCTACTATGTCCGGAAACCTTTGCTGTCCGGACACATGTTATCCGGATACTTTGGTTTGTCCGGAATATTTTTCCATCCTCTATCCGGATACCCCTGCTTTGTCAACTTAGTACTTGTTTCATCACTGTCAGTCCTCCATCTGTCTCAGATTGAGCCATTTAATGCAAAGGTACGCGTTGGAACTTGTTTATCCGTCCGCTTTACTAACTTTGGGTCTCTTACAGATATTCCATGGCAGATCAACAACCTCTCACTTCGAGGGGGAGCAAGTCAATCCCCATGTATGTTTTGAGGGGCTAGCTATGCATATACCTAAAGCCCTACCTATGATAGCATATAGACGAGAGTTAGGGAATCCCATGGTCCAGCCAGCGTCGGAGGGACCTTCCCCGGGACATAGAACATGTGAAAAGGAGGATGTAAAGGTCGAACGCAAACCAAGAAAGATTGAGCCGTAAAGATAACGAGGCTCCTGAGCGAAACCAGCCACGTCATATTCGGGTTGCCACATCTGCTATCCCGTCTCATTTGTTGGGACGGGGTATTGAAGAAGACTCTGTGGACCCAGCGGAGCAATTGCACGACCCCCTCAGCCACTCATCCGTCTCTCAAAAGACGGATGTTTCAGTCTCACACGGGGATTTAGCACAACTTCCACTGGTCCCTCATTTGGAGGGTTCTGGTGTTGAAACAAGAGACCATCCTCCCCCGGTCTCGCCTTCATTTCGTGCACAATCGAGTCTACCGCCTTTTGATATTGAACATTCTTCGGCCTGGACACTCGAAGCTGAGCAACACCAAGTCGAGACTCTTCGTGACTCGACCGGAACCACCCTAGTGTCTTCACCTCTTGGTGAAACACAAGGATCGGCGGGAAATCCTACCACAGCTAACATCACGCCAACTGTGAACGTAGGTGGCTCTACCCCTGTGGTAGACGCCTCAACGGGTAACCTAAGTGGTCCCGGAGTTATTCACCCCGACTTTGTGTCGCAAGGGTCCCTGGACAGCACCCTCAAGGCTGTCTGCGAGGCACTGGAACAGCATGTCACCGACGAGATCGCCAAAGCTATCAAAGGCAAAGCAAAGATCGTTAAAGCCGAAACCGCACCACCACATCCACCGATATTTGCTCAACCTATCTATTAGGTGGATACCTTAAAGACGATGCTATTGGCCCAACTGCTCCAGGAATCCGATACAACCGCCTCGACTGAAGCAGACCTGATCTCAGTTCTCTGATCCCAGGTCACTGCTCCATCTTCATCTATCACATCTCGCCTTGACGCCATTGACTCGACCCTCAACGACTACAACAAAGCGCTCGCCACGCTGTCTGAGAGGGTCCGCTCACTAGAAGACACTTGTAAGAGTCAAGCCGGCGGTCTCAAACGCAAGCACGATGACCAGGATGATCCTGATCACCGTGAGGGGGAGAAGCGCCTATGCCAAACCGAGACCGCCCAGATCATGACTGCCGAAACTACAACAGTGGTTCAACAGGAACCCCCAACTGCGGCAACTACATCAGAAGCACCCGAAGCCGAGTTGCCAATAGCAGATATGGTCATAGATATGGAGATTTCAGATGAAGAAGACCCGACGGTTGAAAAGCCCGAGGGTTCAACACAGGAACTGGTCAATTTTGACTCGTCAGACAGACCGATACTGGACATGATAGATCCAGAGTGTGAGACCAACCCGGAGACCGAAGACGCATGGTACGAAAAAGCCGCCAGTGCCGTAAATCTCCATGTAAACTTGGTCTTCCCTACTGATGAGGACGACAATATTGACTACGATCAGTTCCTGCTCCAAAATTTATATGGAGCAACCCCCGTTCACTATGCTCAACCCGCCGGAACATCATCAACAAGACCCGAGTCCATTACTTCCGATCTTCCGACAACTGCTCCTCCCATGACAGCTTCTGATCTTCCTCCCTCTCCTCAACAACAAGAAATCCGTTGGGAGAAGATCATGGTACTTATCCCTCATCTAGAGGAATCTTTGAAGAAGTTGTTCGTACACAAGCTTCGCCCGATCGAGCCGACTTTCTATCTGGGTATCTACAACCTTGACCCAGAATTTCAACGCCGATATATCAGCACAATGCAGCGGTGTCTTCCACAGTATCTATTCAAGACGTATTATGAGGATCGTCTACCCAGTTTTCATTGTTCGACGTGAATATGGGAACGAATGGAAATTTTCAGAAGCTAATTTCAAGAACCTCCGACCACTCGACTTTCTGGTTATTCTGAAAGACTTGCGTACAAGAACCATCCGACCGCTAGAGATTACAAAGGCACTCGAAGCTGTTCATCGATACCTGCTCCGCACCATCATGATGTCTTATCTAACGGACTTCCAAATGGCTATTGAGAACAAGGAGAAAAAGGTAAATCTGATGAAACCAAATCTAAAAGCACCTGAGTTAAACATGTATCTCGAGAATGCTATGCTTCTGGAACCAGAATTCGGGATTGTTTACTTAAATGAGCAAAAAGAGAAGAAATTCATGCGCTTCAGTCAGGTGGAAAGATTCTGCGATGGCACGCTCCTAAAGGTCAGAGATGCTCTTCGAAAGATTATTCAGCACGAGTCTGAAAATCCAAGGTATTCTTATGTTCCGAATCCGAATGAAGTAACTGCTAGGAATGCCTTGGAAATGATTGAAGATCGCATCGACTATCGCCGCTCCATCATATTGTTCGAGGTACACTTCGCGCTCCGCAAAAGATATGTTTTCAACTGGAGAGATATAGAGCACCAACTCGAACTTCAAATCAAAGGGGGAGATTGTTAGGGCAGTTTTATTGTTGATTTAAAGTTCAAGGGTTAAACTGTATTTGATTAAAATAGAGCTTATTAGTGAACGGGCCGTAGGCTTGTTAACCACGGGCCCATTGTATTTAATGTTGATTAGCTTGGAAAAACAAGCAAATCATCTCTTTTAGCTTTCAACTCTTATTGTAATATTCTCTCTGAAAGATTAATGAAAGGGATGACCAGTTGAAATCATTGCTCTTAATGCATATCATATTCGATTTCTGTATTGTTGCACGGATCTGGATTCTACACAGGTTCATCATGTGTGGCGCTGATTGTCATAAATATATAAAACACATGACTGGAAAACAGAAGAGAAATGTGCAGATCTTTGAAGAAGAGTACATGTGCTTTCAACGCTTTCTATACTGAACTATATGCATAATTTCAGGGGAGAAATTCTAACTTTTTTATATATATGTGTAATGTCTCGGGTAAGTACGTTTAATTAATTTTCGATTTCCGTTTCATTTATTTAATTTTTGTTTGTTAAGTTTAGAATAATTGGGTCTTTTTATAAGTTTAGGGGGTGTTATTTTTTTTTAAGTTGAAATCCTTAAATTCAATTTTTGGGTTAGTATATATATATATATATACGAGCACATCCTTAGATTTTATTAGAGTCGGTTCTTGAGTGGTGTAAGTGTGTGTTCAAGCTGAGAGTTAAATAAGAGCAGGAAACCATCGATCGAGTTAAACTGTGGAAGAGTTGTGTAATCGATTTTGAGGTAATCGTCTTTTAGAATTTTGTTTGTATCTATTAGTAAATGTTTTTTGTCGGTTTAGATTTGCCAATTTCAAGATTTTTAGTAATTTCCATCGAGTCTGGGGTTTCGATCAGTCGTCCGAATTTCTAAGTGTCCGGATTCGAGTGTTTTCCGGATAAAGGTTTTTCCGGAAGGAGTATTACCCGGGTTCCAGTGTTTCCCGGGTAGGATATTTCCGGGTAGGATAAAGGTTTGTAAGCCTTCCGGTTGACTTACATAGACTTCTTCATGTAGTACCCCGTTGAGAAACGCCGACTTGACGTCCATTTGGAATACCTTCAACTTTTTGTGAGCCGCGTAAGCCAAACAGATGCGAATATCTTCAATCCGAGATACTGGCGCGTAGGTTTCATCATAATCGATTCCTTCTTGGTGATTATAACCTTTGGTGACCAGTCTTGTATTATTTCTAACAATTATCCCAGCTTCGTCTTTCTTATTCCTAAAAACCTATTTGGTTACGATAATCATTTTATTCTTAGGTCTCTTAACTAAACGCCATGCCTCGTTTTGTTTGAATTCAAGAAGCTCTTCTTGCATAGCGTTTATCCAATATGGATCTTGAAATGCTTATGAAGCTTTCTTGGGTTCAATGCAACTCAGAAAACTCACATGTAAGCATTCATTCGTTGTCGCAAATCTTATCTTAACTCCGTCTTTGGCATCACCAATTATATTGGCAGCAGGATGTGCTTTCGTCCATTTGTGAGTGCTCGGGAGAGTCGGAATTTCCATTTGAGTGTTAGACTCATCATATTCGTCTGTTATTGCAGGTATTTCCATTTTTGATTCTTTTGGAATAGTTGTAGCAGGTACCGGTTGCTAAACTTCAGGTATTTGTAAATCATATGTAGAATCTTCAGCAGTAGTGTCTTCTGAGACTAGATTAGTTTGCGGAATGATTGGTTCAGAGACACCTTCGGGTGTAGAAGATTCAGGAATTACATCTGTTGTGGTTGTTGAGGTGACACCTACTTCTTCAGAAGGGCCGGACAGCTCAACACTAGTTTTTGGTATGTCAGCATTATTGGATATGATAGGACCTTTCATATCTACACAAAATCCATAAATACGTCATAAAATAAAATATCGAGTTCTGAATTATTTTTAGATTTATTTAATTCAGAAATCGTAGACTGGTTTGGTGTAGGTTCCACTCCGGATTGAGTAGAAGCTTCAAGCTGAAGTCCGAGTTCTGAACTGGATTGTCCAGAAGTTAACACGACATTCTCATCAAAAGACACATTGATGCTTTCAAAGACAGATCTCGTTCTTTTGTTGCATATTTTGTATGTTGTGTATATTCTTCGTCTGCTTTCGTTTGAAACATTGTAAGAGATTCTCTATCTTCAGTACAAAGCATCTGCATCCAAAAATTTACATTAGGTTTATGGTTATTGATTATCTCATAAGCAGTTTTATTTAAGCGTTTATTAATAATGGTCCTATTTTGTGTAAAACACTCTGTTGCCACTACTTCAGCCCATAGACTTGGAGGTAAGCCAGAATAAGCCAATATCGTTCTAGCCTCTTCTACAAGTGTTCTGTTCTTGCGTTCAACTACTTCATTTTGTTGAGGGGTCATTGGCGCAGAAAAGTTGTGTGAAATGCCAACTAGGGGTGCTCACGGGTTGGGTTGATCGGGTTGAAGGCATTTCGACACATCAACCCAATGTTGGCGGTTTGAAAAAATTTCAACCCAACCCAACCCAAACAAAGACACAACCCAACCCAACCCAACCCGTTCGGGTTGATCGGGTTAGTCGGGTTGGTCGGGTTGTGTTTAAACAAGGTGAAATCAAAATTAAAAACATAAAAATAAAGGAAACATGTCTTTAAAATACAACCGATAATTCAGACAATACTTAGATACTATATATAAAAATGTTTAAACCAAATATGATCAAATAACTTGACGTTTTCAATTCGCATATTTCTTAAATCTTAAACATATCGTCATCAAATGTTTTTCTCAATTTACATATATATGTTAACATCTACTATATATATATATATGTGTGTGTGTGAGAGAGAGAGAGAGAGAGAAGGAGTTATATAGAGATGGATAAAAGATTGAATATATATATAGTTATATAGAGATGTATACGAGATTGTATATATATATATATATATATATATATATATATGTATATCGGGTTCATCGGGTTGGGTTGGGTTCAAATTATCGTAACCCGATATCAACCCAATACATACGGGTTGAAGATTTTACAACTCGATTGGACATCGGGTTGCTTCGGGTTGGGTTTTTCCACGTCGGGTTGGGTTGGGTTGATCGGGTTGGTCGGGTTGATCGGGTTTTTGAGCACCCCTAATGCCAACATTTGAAGAAAAGATTGAAGCGTGTCATTCTTAAACTCCGTTCCATTGTCACTTCAAAGTTTCTGAATAGGTCGTTGAAGAAGTACTTGAATCTTCTTGATGAACTTGATGATTAGTTCTGGCGCGTCTAACTTTAATCTCAGAAATTCCAACCATGTGTAACGCGAGTACTCATCTATCATCACTAGAATGTACTTCTTCCCGCCCATAGACTGAGTCCGCATCGGGCCGCACAAATCCATAGGAATGAGTTCTAGAGAAGCTTTACAATTTGATTGAGTCTTCGACTTGTGTGGACTCTGTTTCATCTTTCCCATTTCACATGTTGGACATGATGAAACTTTGTCACTCTTTAGCTCCGGTAGACCTAGAACTAATCCATTGGTTCTTAACTTGTTGATATCTCAAATGTTTTGGTGAGACAATCTTTTGTGCCATAGCCAACACTCTTCAACTGACGCCTTTGATACTAAACAGACAGGCTTAGACGCCAATAAGGTCGGGAAATTAGCTATGTACAGATCACCAAAACGAGAAGCTTTGAAGATTTCAACCCCATTTGGATCAGCAATGTAGCATAATCTCTTGCCAAAACTGATTGTGTAGTCCTTGTCACAAAATTGACTGATACTGAATAGGTTATGACCTAATCCTTCCACATACACAACTTCTTCAATAGAGATCGTGTCGTTTATCAGAATTCCATGTCCTCTGATGTATCCTTTGGTGTTGTTACCAAATCCAACTGACCCTCCAGGATGTACTGTATAATCATGCAATAGGTGCTTGTACCCTGTCATGTGTCTAGATGCACCAGAATCTACGACCCACACATGATTGTCCTGAAAAGTCAATTATGCCAACATAGGTAC
This sequence comes from Saussurea involucrata, assembly GCA_033807775.1. Lineage (NCBI taxonomy): Eukaryota > Viridiplantae > Streptophyta > Magnoliopsida > Asterales > Asteraceae > Saussurea > Saussurea involucrata. The sequence goes on from CM066326.1 coordinate 20,927,541, forward strand.
CCTTTTTAGTATGGGTCCTTTCATGTTAGCACGAATAAACTTTTTTAGATCAGTTGAAGAACCTTTAAGATTTCCTTTAACTTTGAGTTCTTTTTGTGAAATTTGAGTTTTAGATTTATCTATTGGAACTAGGGGTGGCAAAAAGTGACCCAACACGCCAATCCAACCCGAACCCAACCCAATAGTAGCAGGTTGGGTTAAGATTTTCATCATATTTAAGTTAAATGGGTCAACCCGCCTAACCCAATTAATTAAAAGGTTGGGTTGGGTTGAAATTTTCGACATGTTTCCAACCTGCTTTCAACCCATTTACAACCTATTTTTTAACCCATTTACAACTTGCTTTCAACCCATTTACAACCTGTTTTTTAACCCAATTACAACTTGTTTTTAATTTATTATCATTATTTAGTTATAATTAATAATTAAATAGTTAATAAAAAAATAAATATGATTCCACTAAAGTCTAAACTGAACTCCTTCGGTCCTTCCATTTCAATATTCCACCGTTCAAACTTTCGAAGTCTAAACTCTCTAAACCTTAACCGACACTTTTGTTCCAACCAAGAGATCGACGCCAGCCCAAGAAACTTATTTGTTTGTGTTATTGAAACTTTGAACAATTTATTTCACTTACGGTTGTGTTTTATTGAAATTTTAAACAATTTATTTTGTTTTGTGGTTGTGACTTGTGTATTTGTCATGAAATTATCTTTTAGTTCTTTTTATTTTATTTAAAGTTTTAAAATTAAATGGGTCAACCCAGATTCAACCCATTTATTAAATAGGCTGGGTTGAGAAAATCATACACAGGTCAACCCGCTACCAACCCATTTAAGTACTAGGTTGGGTTGGGTTGGGTTGTGTTGGAACCCAGATACACTTAATCAAGATTAACAGTCTATTAGTTGAGTTTAGAGTTTGATGCGGAAGCGTATTAAACTAACAGATAGGTTTGATAGATATTAGAACGCACATATATAAAGAAAACAATAAAGAATGAAAAGGATTTCTTGAACAGTTACTGTTATTCAATATATGATAACAACACGAAGAACAGATTAAGAACTGTTGGTGTGTGTGAGAATATAACACTCAGATATTTGACAATAAAGCTTGAGAGTATTAGTGATTCCTTGTGTATTCGTCCCTTGGAAGATCTCAACATGAGACTTCCTTTTATACTACTCTTAGAAGACTATGAAGTAGGCCACTGTTCCTTTTACGGCATGAATAGTAAACTGGAAGGTGTGAACAGTGGACTGGATGGTGTGAGCAGTTGTTTGAGCCATGCGCATTTAATGGAGCAGATGTACTTTTGGTAAATGCATTAAATGGCGCAGACGTCTATTTTGTACCTTGCCCTATTGAGTCCACTCAGAGCTTGACACGTGTTTTGATAGTACTTTTCCATGCAAGTTGATGAACGTGTCCAGTAATATCTTCCAAGTCTTCATTGAGGACCACAGAGGCTCTGTAATGAATTACAGAGGTTCTGCGGTCTGGTCCTCTGTGAAGCAGTCTTCGCCGGATTCCGAGTCTTTGGTCTTCTTTGTGCGTATGACAGAGCTTCTGTAGGAAGCCTCTGCTCCTTTTGTAGCTTCTTGACCTTGATTTCTCGGTAATGTCGGCAGAGCCTCTGTAAGAGGCTTTCTTCACTTAGCCTATTTTTCACTACTTCTAAATACTTCTATGTTTTAGGAAGATTGAAGCTAACAATCTCCCCCTAAGTAGTGAAAAATAAAAAATTTGAACTTGAGTTAAGTTTGGCTAAGTTAGATAAGACAGAGGTTAAACAATACCTCGAAATTTTTTCTTCATTTAGAAATATGCCAGAGGCATTTTACATTTGAGTACAATGAAAGATAAAACTTTGTTTGCAGAGATTGGAGGTCTGAGAATCAGATTTTGGCATCTTTGAAATCGTTGTAGCTTCTGTTGTCTCTGCCGACTTTTCTGATCTCTTTGTAGAATCTGATGCAGAGTTCTCTTAGGCGGATTGTTGAGTCTATTTCTCTGATGAAAGTCTCTGCATCATCTCTATCCATTTTCTGTTGATGAAGTATTGACATCAAATCTTCTTGCCATTTTGAAAGCTAAAGTGAACCTTTTCCTTTCTTCTTCTCTCTTTGCCATTCGATCACTCATTGGTGTGTGCATTCTTTTCAGAACATCAGAAGCAGAGGTCGTTGCTCTTTTTGGTTTGGTGGCAATCGACTTTCTTCTGGGTATGGTTTGGGGTGTTTCCACAGAGGTGGCTGTTTTCTCTATGGTTGGTTCATCTGTTTCTTCCAAAATGATTACCTCAGGGGCGGTTGTTGCCTCTGTGGCTTGCTGTTCTGCTTCTGGAGTTTTGGTTTCGTCAGGAGATGATTCCACAGAGATGGGTGTTGTCTCTGTGGTCTTTTGGGTTTGTTGTTGTCGGGTCTGTTCTGGAGGTGCTTGACTCAGAGGTTCTGCGGCTATTGGTGGACCTGTAAGTCCTCTACTTGCAGCTTTCTCTGTAGTTTTCTCCCCCTCAGGATGATCTGATGGACCAGGATGGTCATCATCATCAGAGTCATCCTGACCCTTGTCTGATGTACCTTCTGCTCTGCAGGAAGCATCGGGTTTCTTTGGCATTGTGGCTCCAGCAGCGATTAGTTTCGCGCAGGCATCATCACAGAGGCCAAGAAGAGTTGCTAGCTCTGCCTCTGTTTTGAATCTCATCATTCCTACACTTTCTCTGAAATCTTTGACGAAGTTAGCATTGGCAGTGGTGAAGGAAAGGATGACTTCTGTCACTTGATTAATCACGTTCTGCCCAAGCTCTGTCAGCTGTGCTCTTGTCATGTAGTCTTTGGGTTGCATCAGCATGGTATTTCGCATGGCTTCTTCTTGAACTTTTTGTAGGGCCTTCTGTAGATCTGCAGGAGTGATGCCCGTTGACACTGAAGTCTGTTTGTTCAATTGATCAAGGAACTTGTTGATGGAGTTCTCAATCGAAGGAGTAGTTGTTGCGGCAGAAGTGGTGGATGCAGTAGCAGCAGACTTCATCTGTGAGATGGCAGTTTTCACCTCTATGGACAGGTTGTCCATTTTGGTGTTCAGGTTTAGCAGTGCTAGTGATGTTGTCTCTGCAAAAGATTTGAAAGAGCTTTGCAACTCTTTCAAGGTTTGGTTCACAGAGGTCTCAAGGGTTTGGAACTTATCCCTTGTGACTTGTGTTCCGGTGGTAACCTCTGGAGGAACACATTCGTCTCCAGAGTGAATCCCTGTTCCTGGGATACCTTCTTTCATTCCTGTTTGTATGTTGAGAATGGAAGGATTTCCTTCTGATCCTTGAGAAGAAACATGAGTTTCAATCCCTACAGAAGTTCTGAGAAGAACATTGTCCAAATCCACTCCAGAGGTGGGTATTGGAATATCCTTCTGTTGACTAGGAGACTTGTCTAAAGTCTCTTTGTCTTTGTGCTCTCTACTTCTCTCTGAAAGAAGTGTGGGTCTTAATAAGTGCGTGGCAGAGGAAACAAATTCCTCTGTTGGGCGTTCTTCTGTGATCTGGGGCAATTTATCACGAACTATAGGTGAGTCTCTTTGAGGAGACTCCCTAGGAATGGATTCCCCGGTTTCTGTGGGCACAGAGGTTGAAAGAGTAACCTCTGGCTGGATGGGTTGGGTTAGGTTCGAGCTGTGCTGTGCTGCTCTTTTTCAATGACACCTTCTGCAGCTAGACCTGCGGTGTCAGAAATGTGGGTTGCACTGGGAGTTGGTTTTGGTTGTGTGCCTCTATTTATCCAGGCATCTTTTCTTGCTTCTTCCCTAAGTTCTGTGGAAGTTTCTTGCTCTGGTCGTAATTGGTCATATACTTGATGAGATCCAAATAATCTCATGACATGTGGATGATAAAGACCCTTACGTATCCAGACAGCTTATTCTTCATCTGAATCTGTCTCTAAGATCTCTATTTCTGTCTCCGTTGTTGCTAATCCCTCTTTTTGTACAACTTCGGCCCCTTTTTCTTTCTCTTCTTCCATCATGTTCTCAGAAGCCTCTGTGGTGTCACCTCTGTTCCATTCAGCTTCAGTTTGTTCTATTTCTTCTGAAGCTGGGTTTGGACTTCTTCTGTGGACATCCAATCCTTGAATGAAAGGGTTTTGTAAAATATCAGGGGTTTCGGCTGGTTTATTTCTGGGTGTTGTGTCATCTTCTTGCAGATGTGTGTCGATGCCAGAAATGAAGAAATCTTATTCTGGAGAGTGGTGGTCGAGAGGTTGTGCCGTCCACCCTGCTGTATTTAGGGTGTTGGCAATTTCAGGGTTCTGTAAGAAGTCGTTCAGGTCTCCTTGGTGAGCAAATCTATCTGGAGATTGATAGGGTGATTGATACTTTTCTGTAGCCATTTCTTCTTCTGCAACTTCTTCTTCAGCAGTTTCCTCTTCTGTAATTGTTACCAACTTTGTAAGTGATTTACCATGCCTCTTTTTGGTTTTCCTCCTCTTAGGATTTGGTGCCCCTTCTTCTGTTGATTTTGATCTTATCTTCTTCTTTTTTGGAGAGGAGGGAGGAGCAGAGGAGCCAATTTCTGTGGCATGAGGAGGTGAGGGTTGATCTTCTGCAGGGCTTGTGGAGGTGCCTTCTGCAGTTTTCCTCTTCTTAGCTTTTGGAGTAAATGCAGAGGTTCTTGATGAAGACTTCTTTTCCATTAGTTCTGCACGTTTGGCTATAAAGCTGAGTTGAATAGTCATGTGCTTTGCTAACTTCTGATCCTTTTCTTTTTGAGGGGAAAGAGGTTTTGCTATCATTGTTCCTAGGGGGACACCTAAACGCGGGGGTGTCATAGGACTCGGTTTAGGAGTTCTATGATCGCGTATATACTCTTTCTTAAGGGATTTATTCGATGCGTATTGCAGAAGCTTCTTTGACAGATGTGAGTAGCCATCAGCATGATCAGTGGGGGTATTCTTGTTCATCGGGAACTGTTTGGGAGTTGGCCCTTCCATTGGCCAATTTTGGATTAGCAGTAGTGGTTCGAACAGTACTCCTAATATTCTTTGGAATTGCAGAGGTGGTAGAAAGTTGGGATCATTCTCTTTGACCCTTTTTTAGTTGTTCTTTCTGTCGATGGTGTTTATGATCTCTTGCATCATTATGGTCGCATAATCTAGTGGAAGATCATAGTAAACCCCATACATGATGCTCAAGATTTGATGTGAGCTCTGGTCAATACTGCCTATCTTTCCTGTCAGGCATCTGTTAAGAATCGAGAACAAAGTGTTCCACAGAGGTGGTAATCGGCCTCTGCGGAAGTCATTTCTCTTCCGTAGTTGGGTGTTGTACCCAAGCATTTCCACGAATCGACAGAGCTCTTCGTCTGTTGGTTGCTCGGCATAACTCTTCAATCCCAGAAGACCCCTTGTTGGTAGGTTGAATTCAAGTGAGAACATTGTTCTGTTAAACTTGATTTAAAATGGTCAAATTTATCAGGTCTTGAAATGTACCCTTTGATAAGAGAATCGTCTTTATCAAATCGGCAGCTTTCCCAAAATTGGTTCAAATAGCGGACTGGAATTTTGTTCGGAGTTCTTGATAGTAGAGGGAAGAGGACATGATTCTCCATGATGTTCAGAAGTATGGCATGGGCTTCGACGAAAGTAGTGGGTGAGGGGACCAAATAGCAGTTGTTGGATTTGATAGGAAGAATGGCTTCGAAATGATCCTTTGCTATAAAGTTTTGCAAGTGAGTCGTCGGAGCAAAGTCTGCTGAGTCCCCGGAATCTTGTTGTTCAATATTTCTTGCAAGGCTGGGGTTTTCAGAATGTTCTGAATGTGTAGGGGAGTGTTCCGGTGAGTTCGCCGGAGAGAGGTCAGAGGATGTAGCTCGAGAAGATGAAGCCATTTGATTTTAAGAATAAGATTTTTGCAAGCTTTTTGCAGGGTTTCGCCGGAGAAGAAGATGAGAGTTTGTAAAAGGTTTTATGAGAGGGTAAGCTTTGTTTTTATAGGATGGTAAAACGGTAGAATTCGAAAGAGTAAAATATATGGCAATGGATTAAAGTTTGGAATCCGCACTCGAGTTTGAGCGGCGGGTTCAACTTTCCAAATAAAAACGTTCCATGTACGCCCAATGAAAATGGGACACGTAGGCCTTGTCAGAATATGACAGGACGTCGTGTGCGGCCCATTAATGCTAGGCGCGTGAGGTTGATTTTAGCCATATGAGTTTCACTCGCAGTAAAAGTAACCGTTATTACTACAAAGATGCCCAAGAAATCAGATTGACAGAGCTTCTGTAGTTTACAGAGGCTATGTGATCTTGAAAATCTTTGATGTTTATCCCTTTTTCATATATCTCATTGTTATCATGACTTCTGTTGGGTTCTTCTTTAACCAAAACATTTGTAAAGGCATTGGAGAGGATAAAATCGGATTTTTGTGAAGAAATTTTCTTCGCAGAGGTTTTGTGGCTCTGTTGGAACTTGCAGAAGTTCTGTGAGGGCCAGCAGAAGCTCTATGAGAGAAAAAATCTCATAACAAAAATTTTATTAGTTTTTTTTATCATCCAATTTTTGATTTGGTTTAAGAGATGTTTTTCGGACATATTTGAAAGTTTGTGTCCGAGAAAACTGTTAAAAAAAATGGTTTGTTCGAGAAGGTCATGGTCTGCGTTTTCGGTTTCCGAGATAACATTCCAAAAGATCGACAGAAGGTTAATTTTTGATCACAGAGCATATTTCCTGCAGAAGCTCTGTTGAGCTCAGCAGAATCTCTATGACCTTAAATTTCTCCTAATTCGAATTTTGTGAAACTTTTTGAGCTTTTGATTTTTGAAATGTTATTCACAGTATATTTAGGACATATTTGACAATTCTTGTCCTAGAAAATTGTTTTCCAAAAACCTTTTGTGAGAGACATACCTTTTGGTTCTTCTTTTCTCGGCAGTGATATCTGACTTCTGTCGATATGGAGTCATCGACATTTTTCTTTGGCTTTCCCTTGAAAGTTTTATCTCTTTAGATCATTTCAGGGTTCCCTTCTGCTCCCCCTTGATCTAATCACCTCTGTAGATCAAGTAATTTCCTTTTGCTCCCCCTTGACCTAATCACCTCTGTAGATCAAGTAATTTCCTTTTGCTCCCCCTTGACCTATGCTTGGATCAAAGAATGATAAGTTTTGCATATAACATAGGTCAGGTTTTTTCAGAGGTTCTGTAGGGGTCGTCAGAGGTTCTGAGTTGACTTACAGAAGCTCTGTGATTTTAAGAACTATTTAAGGTTTTAAGAATTTACATACAAAAGTAGAATCAATCAAAGCAATAAATTAAGCAATGTATTTATTTGTTATTTACAGAAGATAAAGCTATACTTACAGAGGATTTTCACACCATGTTAATCATTCCTAACTTACCCACCAAGAAGTTGAATCTTTTCTCGTCTAATGCTTTGGTGAATAAGTCAGCGAGTTGATATTCTGTGGGCACGAAATGCATTTCGATTGTACCGTATTCAACATGATGTTTCAAGAAATGATACTTATATCGATATGCTTGGTTTTTGAGTGTTGCACAGGGTTGGCAGAGATAGCAATAGCACTTTTGGAATCACAGAAGATGGGTATTTTGAACAGAATGTGGCCGTAGTCTTTTAGCTGAGTCTTCATCCATAGAACCTGAGAACAACAGCTAGCGGCAGCAACGTATTCAGCTTCTGCAGTGGATGTGGAGACACAATTCTGCTTCTTGGAGGTCCAACTGACTAGTTTACCACCTAGGAATTGACAACTCCCAGAGGTACTCTTTTTGTCGAGCATGCATCCTCCATAGTCTGAATCTGTATAAGCTTTAAGACTAAAACCAGAGTTCTGTGGATACCAGAGACCAAGATTGTTGGTCCCCTTCAGGTATCTCAAGATTCTTTTTACATCATCATAATGTGATTTCTTTGGATTAGCTTGATAACGTGCACAAAGACATGTGGCAAGCATAATGTCAGGTCTGCTTGCTGTTAAGTATAACAGAGATCCAATCATGCCTCTGTAGAGAGTACATTCTACAGAAATACCATTTGGATCTAAGAACAACTTATTTCCAGTGGCCATTGGAGTCTTCATTGCAGAGGTATCAGAGAGATTATATTTTAAAAGTATGTCAGAGACATATTTGGCTTGATTTATAAAAATTCCCTCTGAAGATTGTTTGACTTGAAGTCCGAGGAAGAATGTTAATTCTCCCATCATACTCATTTCAAACTCACTCTGCATGAGTTTTTCAAAAATTTTGCACTCTTCTGAATTTGTAGACCCAAAAATTATGTCATCTACGTATATTTGTACAAGCATTATCTCACTATTTTTGCGTTTATAGAATAAGGTAGTATCTGTTGTACCTCTGTTGTAGCCATTGACTAGAAGGAAGGTAGAAAGTCGTTCGTACCATGCTCTTGGAGCCTGTTTCAGTCCGTATAGAGCCTTTTCAAGGTAGTATACATGCCTTGGAAACTTTGAGCTTTCAAAACCTGGTGGCTGATTTACGTAAACCTCTTCTTGGATTTCTCCGTTTAGAAAAGCTGATTTTACGTCCATCTGATAGACTTTAAAACCTCCGTGGGCTGCGAAGGCTAAGAATATTCTTATTGCTTCGAGACGTGCGACAGGGGCAAAAGTCTCATCGTAGTCTATGCCTTCTTCTTGTCTATATCCTTTTGCTACTAATCTTGCTTTGTTTCTGACGACCACTCCATCTTCATCCTTCTTGTTTCTGTAGACCCATTTAGTCCCAATGGCCTGTTTCCCTCTTGGCAGAGGTACTAAAGTCCATACTCTGTTACGCTCAAATTGCAGAAGTTCTTCTTGCATGGCGTCTACCCAGTTTGGGTCATCTAGGGCTTCAGAAATCTTCTTTGGTTCTATAACACTAATAAAATTTGTAAAGAAACAAAAATTTGCGGTGGCAGACCTTGTTTTTACTGAGTCAGAAGGTTTTCCAATTATTTGGTTTGGAGGATGGCTTTTTGTCCACTGAGTTGTGCGTGGAAGATGATCATCAATGTCATCAAAACTTTCTTCAGAGGCTTCTTGTGTTTCTTCTTGTGCAGCCTCGGATGCTCTTCGTGCCTTGGTAGTTGATTCTACCGTTTGTGGAATGATTGGTACGAGTGGTGGTGGTGTTTGTTCCTCTGAGGATGTATAGTCTTGGTCCTCGATCTCCTCTGTAATTGGTTCTTCTGTGGTCGTTTTTCTTGATGTTTCATCTTCTGCACTTTCTTCTGCTTCGGCAATTGCATCTGTAGTATTTATAGAAGAAGATGAAGCATTATTTGGACCAGTTAGAGTCATACCTGTAGGATTTTGTCCGACAGATGATGGTTCTTCAGAAACTCTGATGGTTCCGACAGAAGGATCAATGTCATTGTGGAACATCTCCAAAAATAAAAGATTCAAATCTTCTTTTGTTCTTGAGATGTCAGAGAATTTCCCTTTAATTCCGAGTTCTGAACTTATTTGCTCAGAAGTCATTTGGAATGAATCATCAAAAGAAATATTGATGATTTCTACAATCTTGTGAGACTTTGTAAGGAATGTTCTGTAGGCTTTGGAAGTGGCAGAGTATCCAATGAATTTGCCTTCATCTGCTTTTACATCAAACTTTCCTCTTGAATCTCTGTCGTTTAAGACGAAGCATTTGCATCCGAATACATGAAAAAATTTGATGTTTGGCCGCCGTTTGTTAAGCAATTCGTAAGGCGTCTTGAGGTGTCTTTTCACAATGGTTGATCGATTTTGAGTATAACACGCAGTAGAAATTGCTTCTGCCCAAAAGTTCATTGATAATCCGCATGCTGATATCATAGTTCTTGCGGCTTCCACAAGTGTTCGATTCTTTCTTTCGACAACACCGTTCTGTTGTGGAGTGCGAGCTGCAGAGAAGTTCTGTGATATTCCTTCTGTTGAAAGATAGGCTTCAATGACAGAGTTTTTAAATTCTGTGCCATTGTCACTTCTTAACTTCTGTATTCTGCAATTATAAAGAACTTGGATTCTTTTCATTAGATTTATCAATATATTTGGAACATCTGATTTCTTTCTAACGAATTCAACCCATGTGAAACGCGAATACTCATCAATTAGGACAAGTATGTATTTCTTGCCACCTAGGCTCTGTATGGCAATGGGACCGCAGAGGTCGACATGAAGCATGTACAGAGGTCTAGTGCAAGATACATCTGTTTTGCCTTTGTGGGAAGCTCTTTTGAGTTTTCCCATCTCACAGGCAGAACATAAATGATCCTTATTGAATTTAACATTTGGCAAACCTTTAACTAGATCAAGTTTGACCAGTTTTTCCAATGTGTGAAAATTCAAGTGACAGAACCTGTTGTGCCATAACCAGGCTTCTTCACTTTTGCAGGCAACAAGGCAAACTTTGTCTTTGTTCTTTGAGTTGAAGTTCATTAGATATAGATCACCTATTCTTTCAGCTCGCAGAAGTTCCATACTTGTTTCTTCACTTTGTAGAGAGCAGAAAGTTCTTTTGAACAACACATTGAATCCTATATCACAAAGTTGACTTACACTGAGTAGGTTGTGCTTAAGGCCATCCACATATGCAACTTTGTATACAGAAATGTCTTCTTTCCTTATGACTCCATAGCCTTTTATGTGTCCTTTCTTGTTGTCTGCAAAGGTCACAGATCCACCATCTTCTGTTTCTTTGTACGTGGATAGTGCACTTCTGTCACCAGTCATGTGCCTTGAGCATCCGGAGTCTAGATACCAGATTGGCACATACTTTTTCTGCAGGACAATCACAGAGATTTAGGTACCCATATCCATATGGGTCCAATTTTGTTAGAGTTTTTCAAGTTTGCCTTGGCATTCTTAAAATACATTTTGTTCTCTGCAGAAGAGTCAGATTGTCTCTTTGTGGGATTTGACTTTTGAATTGTCGTAGAGAGTAAACAGACTTGACTTGAAAAATGATTATTAAGTTTAGACATAAGATCAAAGCAATGACAGTATTGAATATGAGATGTAATTTGCTTGAACTTTTCATTGAATTTTTTAAACTCAGCCACAGAGGCATTACACTCTTTCTTTACATTAGATTTCCTATTACTAGAAGATCTATGAATACTCGAATGTTGTTTGCAAAAGCTCTGTTTAGGACCTGCCTTCTGTGGGTTGCTTCTGTGGTGAACTTCTTTCATCACTGTCACAGAAGAAAAAGATTTATTAACCTTGGGTTTTGAAAATCTAGAACTTATAGGATCAATAGAGGTCTTCTGTAACTTTTTAAGCTCAGCAGAGGTTTTGATATGTAGATTCAAATTTAGAAAATCTTGGCAGATTGGAATCTCTGTGAGTTTCTCTTTTGGAGAAATAGTTCTGTGAGGAACTTCAGAGGAGAATTTGACATCCTCTGTGTCACAGTGAATTATCCCTGATTTGAAATCAGTCTCTGAGTTATCAGAGGATGAATCGTCCTCGTATACAGAGGTTGAGTCAATTCTTTCAATAGAGGCTGGATTTTCTGAGCATGTATCGTACGAGCTTTCTTCCTCTGTAGAATAGTTTTCATAGATTGCAGAGGTTTCTAATAAGATTTCTTCAGTGAGAGTTTTATCTATAGAAGATGTACATAAATCTTCTAAAACGCTTGATTTCCATATTTCCAAAATTTCTTTTTCAATTAAATTTTTAAAGTTTTCTTCTGAAAAAATGGGTTTAAACTCAGGAGCTTCTGCTGATAATTTCTTTTCAACGTTTATCAAACAGACAAAAGCAACCTGTGTTTGGGTCTCTGGTTTACCAAATTTGAAGATACCAATCTGATCTTGTGTTTTCAGATATTTCTTTGGTTTGATACCTCTATTGACAGAGGTTGAAGATGATGAGTCTGTGTTTTCAAACCACACGTTAATCATCTTCTTATGTTTCTTCAAGTAAGGATCCACATAGATTTTCGCCCGTTTGCTTACAGAGATTAGATTTGGAAAATCTGGTTTGTTTGTTTTTCCAATCACAAATAACGAGGACAGAGGTTTGTTTCTTTTGCCTTCAACACCTAGGGTGATATCATCATACCCTATACCTCGTCTCCCTATTTGTGAGTTTATTTTTTCATAAACTTTCTGTGCATCTTTATAGTTTTTAAGCAAAACTTCTCTTCTGAGTAAATCTTGCCATAATACCTCTCTTTCTCTTTGAAAGTATTCTTTAAGAGCTCTTATGTCAGTAGTTTCGCTCCTTGAAACTGAAAGTTCTTTTGTTTTATCTTTTAAAGTATTGGTTAATTCAGAAATTTGTTTTTTTACAGGATCTAGAGTTTTGTTCCAATTCTTTTCTATTCTCTCTTTTTCCTCAAAAATCTTTGCTTTTTCTTGAGTGAGAAGCCGTACTTCTCTCTCATTGAAAGTGAGTCTTTTCTGAATACTTTGATTTATCTCTTTCAGTTCAATTAATTCAATGTTAATTCTAAGTGTATTATCATCTACAGAGGTAATACAAGAGTTGGAATTTGAAGTAGATACATCAGAGTCGGTGCAGGAGTCGACTTCTGCCATGCCACAGAAGAGGGCATTAGCGGTATGTTCATCGTCAGAAGTAGAGTCTGACTGGAAGTCTTCTGTGTTCTCCTCAGAATGTCCTTTAGCCATTAAGGATTTTTGAGCATAATATTCGGCTTTCTTTTTGTAGAAAGCAGAGTCCCTCTGTGGGCGATTTGATCTGCTTGTGCATTCATTCGCAAAATGGCCTGGTTTTCCGCAGTTAAAACACCCTTGAGGAGTGTTTCCTGTTCGATCATTGGACTTCTGTAGGTCTCCGCCTTTCTCTGATCTACATTCATTTGCATAGTGACCAGGTTTGCCGCACTTGTAGCATTCTTGCTGCGTGTGGCTTACCGAGTCATCTGACCTCTGTCGGTCATTTCCTCTGTAATTTCTATCGCTTGACCTCTGTCGGCCACTTGATTCTTCTCCTCTTCTGTCATCTCTTCTGTTGTCTCTTCTGAACTCTTTTGTCAATAGAGCTAAAGATTTAGCTAGTGACGCAAGAGTTATTTCCTTTTCTTCTTGCTCTTCTTCTTCACTGTCAATTATCACCATCTTCTTCTTCTCCTTCTTCTTCTCCTCTGTGGCTTTATCATATCTTGGTCTCTGTGCATCCTCTTTAGTTTTACTAACCAATGCATATGGTGCAATGGTTAGTGTTTTAGCCTGTGCTATCTTAGGTTCTTGTGCGGCTAATGTTCCGTAAAGATCAGAGAGAGTCCAGGTGTCTAGATCCTGATTTGTCGGTAGGGACATAGACAGCTGGAGCCATTCTTCATTTAGACTTTTTAAAAACATGACATTGTTTTCTTCAGAAGTTCTGTCAATGCCTGATTTTCTACACTTGTTGATTAGAGAGTTGAATCTGTCGTATGTTGTTTGCAGAGATTCTGTTGCAGAGGCTCTGAATGCATGATATTCATTGATGTACTGTGCTCTTCGGTTTTTTTGTGTTTTAGCACCTCCTTCCAACTGTCTTTCCAGTTCTTTCCACAGATCATGCGCTGTTTCACATGAATCCAAGGATTGAAAGAGTTCGTTGGGTATTGCCATAATTAATGTCCTCTTGGTTTTCTGAGCAACTTCATCTTCTGTTTATCTTCGGTTGACCACTCCCCTTTTGGCTTTGGTTTTTGATGTTCGGGGATTTCGGAAGATTCAGTAGTAGCAGGTATACGAGGTACTACTGTCATGGGAATAGGAGGAGGATTGTACAGATATTGTACTTGATTTTTTTCAGTGCCCTCGAAAAAATGGACCATTCTTATTTTCCACTGAGGATACTCATCTCGAAGGAGAGTAGGAGGTTTAGTGAGAGAACCAGTAGTAAAGAAATTATTTGTATTTGTCATTTGAAGTTTTTAGAAAGAAAGTATGACTAAAGAGTTACTTCGATGAGCTTGAAGATTTTTTGGGTTTAAGCAGTTTCCAGACACAATTTTAAATCTCAATAATATCTATCACGAATCTTGATAAGTGGATCACTTGATATTGAAAATCAAGGAAGGCTCTGATACCAATTGTTGGAACCCAAATACACTTAATCAAGATTAACAGTCTATTAGTTGAGTTTAGAGTTTGATGCGGAAGCGTATTAAACTAACAGATATGTTTGATAGATATTAGAACGCACATATATAAAGAAAACAGTAAAGAATGAAAAGGATTTCTTGAACAGTTACTGTTATTCAATATATGATAACAACACGAAGAACAGATTAAGAACTGTTGGTGTGTATGAGAATATAACACTCAGATATTTGACAATAAAGCTTGAGAGTATTAGTGATTCCTTGTGTATACGTCCCTTGGAAGATCTCAACATGAGACTTCCTTTTATACTACTCTTAGAAGACTATGAAGTAGGTCACTGTTCCTTTTACGGCATGAATAGTAAACTGGATGGTGTGAACAGTGGACTGGATGGTGTGAGCAGTTGTTTGAGCCATGCGCATTTAATGGAGCAGATGTACTTTTGGTAAATGCATTAAATGGCGCAGACGTCTATTTTGTACCTTGCCCTATTGAGTCCACTCAGAGCTTGACACGTGTTTTGATAGTACTTTTCCATGCAAGTTGATGAACGTATCCAGTAATATCTTCCAAGTCTTCATTGAGGACCACAGAGGCTCTGTAATGAATTACAGAGGTTCTGCGGTCTGGTCCTCTGTGAAGCAGTCTTCGCCGGATTTCGAGTCTTTGGTCTTCTTTGTGCGTATGACAGTGCTTCTGTAGGAAGCCTCTGCTGCTTCTGTAGCTTCTTGACCTTGATTTCTCGGTAATGTCGGCAGAGCCTCTGTAAGAGGCTTTCTTCACTTAGCCTATTTTTCACTACTTCTAAATACTTCTATGTTTTAGGAAGATTGAAGCTAACAGGTTGAAAATCTCAACCCATTTACTTAAACAGGTTGGGTTGGGTTGAGGTTTTCAACCCAATTAATAAATGGGTTGAACCCGAACCCAACCTGACCTATTTACACCCCTAATTGGAACCCATTTCCACACAAAATTTACTTCAACTGATTGAATAGGCTTTTCCCTTGATTTTCTCTTAAAACTAAATCCGAACATTCGAACAGATTGATTAGGTGACTTTTTGCTATTCTTCGTGGATTTAAGTGTTGATCCCACAATAAGACTCAACAATGATATTAACCTCAATAGTTCAAAAGAGTTATGCGCGGAAGCGTTTGTGACAGAACTAAAGAGATGTAGATCTAGTTGACAACACACTGAATCAGATAAATGAAACAGTAAGAAAGCAAGAGTTGAGCTCAATGATTCATCTTCAATTGATTCTTCATAAGTTACACCAAGAACACCGTTAAGTGTGTGATACAGAAATAACCTTTCTAAACAGGTGTGTGTGTGTGTGTTGTGCAAGAGTTACTCAAAAGGTCTGGTAGAGGCCTTCTATTTATACTAGATTACAGAGGACAAATAGTAGACAAGAAGTACTAAGGTACAAGAGACAACGTCGTGGGACAGATCCTAGTACACGTCGATGTAGTGCGCCGCCATCTGCAAAAGGCTGTGACCATTCAGAAGATGACACGTGGAAAGTATAAGGGCACGCCTTGTACTATTGATCTTTAAAATCTTCGTACAGTAGAGGCACGTGAGTGGCACGCTTGTCTTTGTCTTTGTTCTTCAAACTCTGTCTTCTATGTCTACATACCACAGAGGCTCTGTCAAGTGTGACAGAGGCTCTGTGACCTTGTCCTTTGATGGTCTTCTGGTTGATGACTAGAGAAGGTTACTCGCAATTATGTGCTCTTGGTGTCTGGAAGAGGCTCTATCAGTGATCTTCCATTAGCCTATTTTTCAATACTTCTTAGAACAGAAGTTGGAGCTAACAATCTCCCCCTAAGTATTGAGAAAATAAAAAATTGAAAGTTGCATGATTTCTAAGGCTAAGAAGAACAAGAGGTGAAACATTTGACCTCTGTAAGAAAGTAACTTTTCATTTACTATTATGCCAGATGCATTTACATATGACTTAAAGGAAATTTACAGAGCATGAAAAGTTGACAGAAGTAAGATAGTTGTAGAGGTCAGATTCTTACGTTTGGGAAATCGTTAATTGACTTAGTGAGTCCTCCATCCTTAAGTTCTCGGTACATGAAGGCGCAGAGGTGTCTGAAGCTAATGACCGAGTCAATGACCTGAATTAGCCTGTTTGCGAAGTTTTGGTTCATGAATTCTGATCCTCTGTGGTTCAAAAGATTTGACCTAAACTCGAGAAGAGTCTTTGTTGCATACTTCTGGCAATCAATCTCCAAGAAAAGCTTCATTTTTTCTTGAGGATCAAGGAAGACATACCCAACCTTTGGATTGCTGATGATGGTGCTCGGTTTAATGTCAGCAGAGGAGGGGCAGTGATCATCTGGAGGCAGGAGACTGATTTTCCTTACTCCTAGGTCAAGTGCCACTTGGAAGTCTATCATGCTGTAGAGTAGGAGTTTTTCCCTCATTTCCTTCTTGATCTCTTTGTAGGCGCTTCTGTGCTCAAGCTTTTCTTTGTAGTTCTTTCTGGCCCAACGGATGAGTTCAGGTAGATCATAGGGGCTGAGGTTCCTTAGATCTGCATCGGAGAACTTTGTCTCTGATCTATCTACCCTCTTGACGTGGTAGAGGTTATAGTAGAAGTTTTTGCCTTTGGTATGTGAGAGCTTGCAGCTTAGAACTTGAGTGATCATGGAATCTGAGAAGACTTGATTGACATGTTTGGCTTTATCTCTGAAGAAGTCTTCCCTTATCTGTTGAATCATGTAGAGTTTTAGAGTAGGAGGTGGCAGAGGGTCATTTATGGCTCTGCTGTAGAGGTACTTGTATACCACCTCTTCCATTTGACGTTGAGGTACAGAGAGTGGAAACATGGGTTTGCGCAGAGCCTCCATGTCTCTGATCACTTTAGCCACTCTGTCATCTTTTGGCTTTGCTTTGGGATCTATGACAGGTTTTGTTGACAGAGGAATCCCATAAGCCAGTCCTTCTCTTCTGGTTTAGGAGTTACGAATGCATCGAAAGAGCTTTTTAGCAACTTCTCTGCAACTTGAGGCTTTGGTTT
This sequence comes from Saussurea involucrata, assembly GCA_033807775.1. Lineage (NCBI taxonomy): Eukaryota > Viridiplantae > Streptophyta > Magnoliopsida > Asterales > Asteraceae > Saussurea > Saussurea involucrata. Next base: position 20,944,638 of record CM066326.1, read on the forward strand.
CTTGGGCTTCAGTTCCTCTATAAGTATGGACTTTCCCTTGTCCTTTGCCTTAGGTTGAGTTTCTTCTGTTGGTTTGAGTTGGGTTGCCTTTGTTGGTTTTGGTAAGATTTCCTCTGTTGGTTTGGATGGTGGTTGGGTTGAAGAATCTTCTGTTGGTTTGGTTGGTGATGAGGGTTTGGTTGGTGTAGGCTCTTCTGTTGTGCCTTCTGGAAATAGATATTTCACTACATTTAGGATAGCAGCAGATGTTATGTGCTGTTTCTTAGAAGCTCTGAACTTGTCCCTCTGTAGTTGTTTCATTTGAAGTTGTTGCACTATCTCTTCTTTTGTGGGTTTGGGTTTGCTCAAGTATTTTCTTTGTTTAGGAGCTATGGTTTTTGTTTTAGGTTTTGGTTTGGGTTAATCTTCTTTGGGTGTGGGTTTGGGTTGTTCTTTTGTTGTTGGTGTGGGAGATGGTAGTTTGGTTTCCTCTGTTCTTGGTTTTGGTGTTGGGGAGGGTAGGTCATGTTCAGAAGTTGAAGAGGAGAGTATCTGGATTTGTTCTGCTTTAGTCTTCGGTTGGGTGAGGACAGGTGGTGCTGGCAATCCTCTGTGCTCTTGGATGGTTGGGTTTCTTGGTTGAGTGGTACTTGGGTTATGGGTTTGATGACTAGTGGTGGTGCTGGCAATCCTCTGATGTTCTTTTCCCCCTCAGGATGATCTGACGGACCTTCTGAATCATCGTCGGAGTCATCCTGTCTTCTGTCTGATTTGCCTTCTGCCTGGCATGAAGAGGATGGCTTCTTAGGTTGGCTTGCCCCTGCAGCTATCATTTTCGCATAGAGGTCGTCACAAATGCCAAGCAGATAGGCAACCTCTGCCTCTGAGTTGAATCGTAGCTTACACACGCTGTATTGGAAATCCTTCACATAATTGGCGTTAGCAGTGGTGAAGGCCTTGATAAACTCTGTCATCTTGTTCAGAATACCCTCACCTAGATCAGTCAGTTGAGCTCTGGTCATGTAGTCAGAAGGCTTCATGGCTTGAGTCTGCTCTGTGGTTTGCTCTTGAACTTTTTCTAGAACCTTTTTAAGATCTTCTGCAGTGATTCCTGTAGATGCAGGGGTTTGGGAGAATAGGGTCTTGGCCACTTTGCGTGCCTTCTTGATCTGCTTTGTGAGGTGAGTGATAGAGGTTTCCAATGCAGAGGTCGTGGTTGCTTCTGGTGCAGAGGTCCCTGAAGCTTACTTGATATGGGCGTTTATATATCTCACCTCTGTTGAAAGGGTTTCAACTTTGGTGGACAAGTCATTTAGAGCCTTTTTGGTAGATTCCTCGAGAGATTTGACAGAGCTTTGCAACTCTGCCAAGGTGTTGGTCACAGCGGTGACAAAGGTTTGGAACTCACCCTTTGTGACATGTGTACCGGTTAGAATCTCTGGGGGAACACATTCTTCCCCAGAGTTTGTCCTTGTTCCTTGGACGCCTACGTTCATCCCTGTTTTTGTGTTGAGGATGGTAGGACTTCCCTTCGATCCTAGAGCAGAGGCTTTTAGGGCCTCAGACTCTACAAGGGTTCTGTCAGATACCTGATTCTGATCCACTCAAGAGGTGGGGACAGAGGTATCTCCGAGTTTGCTCGGGGACTTGTCTAGAGTCCCTTCCCCATCGTGCGCTCTAAGCTCCTCTGAAGAGATTTTGGATCCTATGTGTGCGTGTCAGAGGAAACGAATTCCTCCGTTGGGATTTCTGGTGTGATCTGGGGCGATGGATCACGAATAAGAGGATAGTCCTTTTGAAAGGACTCCCTCTGTGGGGTTTCCCCGGTTGTGAGTGGTACAGAGGAGGAAAAAGGTTCCTCTATCCGGTTTGTTGGGGATAGGTTCGAGCTGTGCGACTCTAATTCAATAACTCTTTCGGCCACTAGACTGGCAGAGTTAGTGATGTGGGTTGCACTGGGAGGGGGTGATGGATGTGTGCCTCTACTTTCTTCGGCATCTTTTCTGCTTTGTTCCTCTGTCAGACATTCCAAGACTTAAAGAGTTTTTATCTTAGATTCAATCTCTACCCATGTGTCATCTACTTCTATCATCTCCTATGTGTGTTCTAACTCAGGGTCATAGCTTGGTGGAGAGGCAAACATGTCAGAATTCATGCACCCTTCTGGAGTTTTGGCTTGATTGCCCGTGGGGGTTCTGTCATTCTTTTCTAGGTCAGAGTCAACATCAGCCACTGTAAAGTTTGGGGTTGTGGTAGTGTTGAACTCAAGGATGCCTTCTGGTACCCAACCAGAAGTATCCAAAGTGTTGGCTATGTCGGTACGCTCAAGGAAGGCAGGGAAGTCGTTTGGCTCTGCGTATTGGATAGGAGTGGGGGATTGCATAGGTTGTTCTGTGATGGCTTCTGCTTCCTCTGCGATGCTCTGTGGAGGAGATCTGGGTTTCTTCGTTTTCCTTTTCTTAGGCTTGGGATCTCCCTCCTCAGAAGTTTTGGTTTTTCTTTTCTTTTTTCTTTTCTTTTGGAGGAGGGGGTGCAGAGGATTCAACCACAACCGCTTCTTTTGGTGGTTGCTGGGTTTGTTCTGTTCTGGCAGAGGTATCTTCTTTTGCTTTCTTGTCTTTGGAAGCCTTCTTTGGTTTGGAGGGTGACTCTGTGGTTTTTCGTGGATGTGCAGAGGTTCCAGCCGTGTTTCTCTGTACCCTGATTCTTTCATGTTTCATCCTATGCTTCTCTAAAGCTGCTTCCCATTCTTTTGCACTCATCCCCACAACTACCTTTGTTCCTATAGAAGCTCCTAGATGCAGGGGGTGGGGTCACAGTACTCGGATCTGGAGTCCGGTGTTCGCGTATGTACTTTGTCTTAAGATCTATATTTGTGGCATAGGTGAGCATTTGTGTTGGCAGAGGCCTGCATAACCTGTATCCATCTGCATGTTTTGTAGGGGCCATTCTTGTCAGAGGGTAGGTTTTGGTTGATCCAAACCCTCAATGATTTGATAATGACCCTCTCTTAACACTTAGTGAAAATTGTAAGTAAATGATATGTATTAGAGTTTCACTATCGCTGATATGTACTAAGACTGTTTCAGTACCACTGATAGTAACTCTCGCTCTTTAAAGATAAATAGTCAGCGAACTCTGTACATCGTGTAGCTTTGAGCATGTTCAGTCTATGAGATGATCGCTGATAATTTAGTTTGTTTACTTATGATCCCTGAAGACAAGTTTCACGTCAACATATGTTATACGCTGAAGTCGAAGATCAAGCTCAAGAACCAGCGACAAGTCTACTAATGAACTGATGCGAATATCAGCGAGGCCAAGATTTGTCCACTCAACGTGAAGTATCAAGTAGAAGACTTCAGCAATCGCTGAACTTTATCATTCGCTGATAAAGAACTGTTTCAACGAAAGCTGATCATGAAGTCTCCTTACAAAGAACTATTGTCTTACCTCCCTTGCACGACTCCGTACGAAATGTCAGAACGGACATCCTTTTTGTCTATGATCGTACAACAACTCTGATTCTACATTGTGCACCATGCGGCTACTAAGGTTGTCTACAAAGGTCAATGACATGTAACCACTCAGCTGCTGCCACGTGTAAAACAATACTGCCATGCATTAAATGCATGCAGTATATAAGAAGAACCCTACTTCAGAATTGATCCTGCAGTTCCAGCCGCTGAGAATAGACCTGCTATTCCAGAAAGACTGATTCCCAAGGAAATTCATATGTGGACTGATGAAGATAAGAAGAAAGTGGATATTGTTGGAACCTAGATACGCTTAATCAAGATTAACAATCTGTTAGTGGAGTTTAGAGTTTGATGCGGAAGCGTATTAAACTAACAGATATGTTTGATAGATATTAGAACGCACATATATAAAGAAAACAGTAAGGAATAAAAAGGATTTCTTGAACAGTTACTGTTATTTAATATATAATAAGAACACGAAGAACAGATTAAGAACTGTTGGTGTGTGTGAGAATATAACACTCAGATATTTGACAATAAAGCTTGAGAGTATTAGTGATTCCTTGTGTTTTCGTCGTTAGGAAGATCTCAACATGAGACTTCCTTTTATACTACTCTTAGAAGACTATGAAGTTGGTCACTGTTCCTTTTGCGGCATGAATAGTAAACTGGATGGTGTGAACAGTGGACTGGATGGTGTGAGCAGTTGTTTGAGCCATGCGCATTTAATGGAGCAGATGTACTATTGGTAAATGCATTAAATGGCGCAGACGTCTATTTTGTACCATGCCCTATTGAGTCCACTCAGAGCTTGACACGTGTTTTGACAGTACTTTTCCATGCAAGTTGATGAACGTATCCAGTAATATCTTCCAAGTCTTCATAGCAGACCACAGAGGCTCTGTAAGGCATTACAGAGGTTCTATGGTCTGACCTTCTGTGGAGCAGTCCACTTGTTTCCGAGTTGATCTTCTTCTTGCGCACTACAGAGGTTCTGTGATTACCTCTGTAGCTTCTGTGGCTTTCTGGACTTGATCTTCTGGAAGAAGTGGCAGAGCCTCTGTGAGAGGCTTTTCTATACTTAGCCTATTTTTCACTACTTCTAAGTATTTCTATGATTAGGAAGATTGAAGCTAACAATCTCCCCCTAAGTAGTGAAAAATAAAAATTTGACTTTGTGTTTAGTTAGGCTAAGTTAGATAAGACAAAGGTTAAACAATACCTTGAAATTTCTTTCATTTAGAAATATGCCAGAGGCATTTTACATTTGAGTATAATGAAAGATAAACTTTTGTTTGCAGAGATTGGAGGTCTGAGAATCAGATTTTGGCATCTTTGAAATCGTTGTAGCTTCTGTTGTCTCTGCCGACTTTTCTGATCTCTTTGTAGAATCTGATGCAGAGTTCTCTTAGGCGGATTGTTGAGTCTATTTCTCTGATGAAAGTATCTGCATCATCTCTATCCATTTTCTCTGTACCTTTGTATTTTACAAGGCTTGCTCTGAATTTGCTCAGAGTACTGGTTGCGTACTTCTGACAATCCATGAGTACAAAAAGTTTAACCTGGTGTTGTGGGTTTTGAAATACTAACCCAAATCTTGGTTCTCTGATGATTGAGTTGGGCACAGCGTCTGGTGGGCAGCGATCTTCTGGTGGTCGTAGATCTAGATGTTTGAGACCAAGATCTTTTCCCAGCTGAAAATCTATCATGCTGTATAGCAGAAGCTTTTCCCTCATCGCTTTTCTCAATACTTGATAGGCTCTGGTGTTTGCCTCTGTGTTGTAGTTGTCCTTTGTCCATTGCAGAAGGTCAGGTAGATCGTATGGATTGATGTTTCTTAAGTCAGCATCAGCGAAGGTAGACTCTGAATTGTTCTCTCTTCTGACTTTGTAAAGATTGTACCTGACCCTTGGATAGGTTCTTGTGAAGGAGAATCTGCAGAAGATCACTTTTTTGATTTTGTGAATTGGGAAGACATCTGCTTTGGCTCTTGGCTTTGTTCTTGTGAAGATGTTCTCAAATTCTTCTCTGATCCTTGGATCTGTCACATGATCTATTGGATAGTTTGTCTGAAAGGATTGTTTGTAGAGGTATTTGTATACCACTTCTTCCATTTCTTCATGTGTTGGACCAGGTCGTGGAATTTGTCTTCTGAGACTCTCCATATGTTGAACAACTTCTGCAGCTCTACCAGTTAAAGGAGTTTCTGACAGAGGCTTCAATCCATGTGCCCAGTCAACTTCTTCGGGTTTTGGGGTTTGAAAGGCGTCAAACGCACTTTTCATCAGTTTCTCTGTTGGCTTTGACAATGTTTTCTTCTTCTTAGGTTCCTCTGTCAGTATCCCTTTGCCTTTATCTTTTGTTGTCGTGGCATAACCTGTTGCTTCTGTGGGATTTGAGGTTTGTACTTCTGTAGGTTTGATGGAGGTTGCCTCTGTGGATTTTGACGATTGTGATTTAGAGGACTTTTGTGGCGATGGTTCTGTTGGCTTGACTTGCTCTGTAACCTCTGTTGGAGGTTGTTTGGTGACTTCTTCTGTGAGCTCAGTTTCTGTTGATGAAGTGTTTTTATTGAATCTTCTTGCCATTCTGAAGGCTAAGGTGAACCTGTGCCTTTCTTCTTCTCTCTTCACCATACGATCACTTATTGTTGTGTGCATCCTTTTCAGAATGTCAGAAGCAGAGGTCGTTGCTCTTTTTGGTTTGGTGGCAATCGACTTTCTTCTGGGTATGGTTTGGGGTGTTTCCACAGAGGTGGGTGTTTTCTCTGTGGTTGGTTTATCTGTTTCTTCTAAAATGATTACCTCAGGGGCGGTTGTTGCCTCTGAGGTTTGCTTATCTGCTTCTGTAGTGTTGGGTTCTTCAGAGGTTGAATCCACAGAGATGGGTGTATTCTCTGTGGTTTGTTGAGTTTGTTGTTGTCGGGTCTGTTCTGGAGGTGCTTGACTCAGAGGTTCTGCGGCTATTGGTGGACCTGTAAGTTCTCTGCTTGCAGTTTTCTCTGTAGTTTTCTCCCCCTCAGGATGATCTGATGGACCAGGATGGTCATCATCATCAGAGTCATCCTGACCCTTGTCTGATGTACCCTCTGCTCTGCAGGAATCATCAGGTTTCTTTGGCATTGTGGCTCCAGCAGCGATCAGTTTCGCGCAGACATCATCACAGAGGCCAAGAAGAGTTGCTAGCTCTGCCTCTGTTTTGAATCTCATCCTTCCTACACTTTCTCTGAAATCTTTGACGAAGTTAGCATTGGCAGTGGTGAAGGAAAGGATGACTTCTGTCACTTGATTAATCACGTTCTGCCCAAGTTCTGTCAGCTGTGCTCTTGTCATGTAGTCTTTGGGTTGCATCAGCATGGTATTTCGCATGGCTTCTTCTTGAACTTTTTGTAGGGCCTTCTGTAGATCTGCAGGAGTGATGCCCGTTGACACTGAAGTCTGTTTGTTCAATTGATCAAGGAACTTGTTGATGGAGTTCTCAATCGAAGAAGGAGTAGTTGTTGCGGCAGAAGTGGTGGATGCGGTAGCAGCAGACTTCATCTGTGAGATGGCAGTTTTCACCTCTGTGGACAGGTTGTCCATTTTGGTGTTCAGGTTTAGCAGTGCTAGTGATGTTGTCTCTGCAAAAGATTTGAAAGAGCTTTGCAACTCTTTCAAGGTTTGGTTCACAGAGGTCTCAAGGGTTTGGAACTCATCCCTTGTGACTTGTGTTCCGGTGGTAACCTCTGGAGGAACACATTCGTCTCCAGAGTGAATCCCTGTTCCTGGGATACCTTCTTTCATTCCTGTTTGTATGTTGAGAATGGAAGGATTTCCTTCTGATCCTTGAGAAGAAACATGAGTTTCAATCCCTACAGAAGTTCTGAGAAGAACATTGTCCAAATCCACTCCAGAGGTGGGTATTGGAATATCCTTCTGTTGACTAGGAGACTTGTCTAGAGTCTCTTTGTCTTTGTGCTCTCTACTTCTCTCTGAAAGAAGTGTGGGTCTTAATAAGTGCGTGTCAGAGGAAACAAATTCCTCTGTAGGGTGTTCTTGTGTGATCTGGGGCGATTGATCACGAACATTAGGTGAGTCTCTTTGAGGAGACTCCCTAGGAATGGATTCCCCGGTTTCTGTGGGCACAGAGGTTGAAAGAGTAACCTCTGGCTGGATGGGTTGGGTTGGGATCGAGCTGTGCTGCTCTTTTTCAATAACTCCTTCTGCAGCTAGACCTGCGGAGTTAGAAATGTGGGTTGCACTGGGAGGGGGTGATTGATGTGTGCCTTCTTCAACTTCGGCATCTTTTCTTGTTTCTTCTTCTGGTTCTGTGGAAGTTCCTTGCTCTGTGCGCAATGAGTCATACATGTGATGAGATCCGTATAATCTTATGACATGAGGATGATAGAGACCTTTTCGTATCCAGATAGCCTCTTCTTCATCTGAATCTACCTCTGAGATTTCTATCCCTGTTTCTGTGGTTTCTTCTACAACCGTTGCCTCTGTAACTTTAGTTGTATTCCACTCAGCTTCGATTTGTTATGTTTCTTCTGAAGCTTGGTTTGGACTTCTTCTGTGGACGTCCAATCCTTGAATGAAAGGGTTTTGTAAAATCACAGGGGTTTCGGCTGGTTGATTTCTGGGTGTTGTGTCATCTTCGTGTAGATGTGTGTCAATGCCAGAAATGAAGAAATCTTGTTCTTCTGGAGTGTGGTGGTCGAGAGGTTGTGCCGTCCACCCTGCTGTATTAAGGGTGTTTGCAATTTCGGGGTTCTGTAGGAAATCATTCAGGTCTCCTTGGTGAGCAAATCTATCTAGAGATTGATAGGGTGATTGATATCCTTCTTCTGTCATTCCTACTTCTGCATCTTCTTCTTCTGCAGTTTCTCCCTCTATGATTTCCTCTTCTGCAATGGTAAACAACTTTTTAAGTGTTTACCATGCTTCTTTTTGGTTTTCCTCCTCTTTGGTTTTGGTGCCCCTTCCTCTGTTGATTTGGATCTCTTCTTTTTCTGTTTTGTGAAAAGGGGAGGAGCAGAGGAGCCAATCTCTGTGGCATGGGGAGGTGAAGGTCGATCTTCTGTAGTGCTTGTTGAGGTGCCTTCTGCAGTTTTTCTCTTCTTTGCTTTTGGAGTAGATGCAAAGGTTCTTGATGAAGACTTCTTTCCCATTATTTCTGCGCGTTTGGCTATGAAGCTGAGCTGAATAGCCATGTGTTTTGCTAACTTTTGATCCTTTTCTGCTTGAGTGGAAAGAGGTTTTGCTATCATTGTTCCTAGGGGGACACCTAAACGCGGGGGTGTCATAGGACTCGGTTTTGGAGTTCTATGATCGCGTATATACTCTTTCTTAAGGGATATGTTCAATGCGTAGCGCAGAAGTTTCTTTGACAGAGGTCTGCAGTGTGAGTAGCCATCAGCATGATCAGTGGGGGTATTTTTGTTCATCGGGAACTGTTTGGGAGTTGGCCCTTCCATTGGACAATTTTGGATTAGCAGCAGAGGTTCGAACAGTACTCCCAATATTCTTTGGAATTGCAGAGGTGGTAGAAAGTTGGGATCGTTCTCTTTGACCCTTTTCGAGTTGTTCTTTCTGTCGATGGTGTTTATGATCTCTTGCATCATTATGGTCGCATAATCTAGTGGAAGATCATAGTAAACCCCATACATGATGCTCAAGATTTGATGTGAGCTCTGGTCAATACTCCCTATCTTTCCTGTCAGACATCTGTTAAGAATAGAGAACAAAGTGTTCCACAGAGGTGGTAATCGGCCTCTGCGGAAGTCATTTCTCTTCCGTAGTTGGGTGTTGTACCCAAGCATTTCCACGAATCTACAGAGCTCTTCGTCTGTTGGTTGCTCTGCATAACTTTTCAATCCCAGAAGACCCCTTGTTGGTAGGTTGAATTCAAGTGAGAACATTGTTCTGTTGAACTTGATTTCAAGATGCTCAGTTTTATCAGGTCTTGAAATGTACCCTTTGATAAGAGAATCGTCTTTATCAAATCGGCAGCTTTGCCAAAATTGGTTCAAATAACGAACTGGTATTCTGTTAGGGGTTCTTGATAGTAGAGGGAAAAGGATATGGTTTTCCATGATGTTCAGAAGTATGGCATGGGCTTCGCCGAAAGTAGTGGGTGAGGGGACCAAATAGCAGTTGTTGGATTTAATAGGAAGAGTGGCTTCGAAATGATCCTTAGCTATGAAGTTTTGCAAGTGTGTCGTCGGAGCAAAGTCTGCGGAATCCCCGGAATCTTGTTGTTCAATATCTCTTGCAAGGCTGGGGTTTTCAGAATGTTCTGAATGAGCAGGGGAGTTTTCCGTTGAGTTCGCCGGAGAGAGTTCAGAGGATGTAGCTCGAGAAGATGAAGCCATTTGCAAGTGTTTTGCAGGGTATCGCCGGAGAAGAAGATGAGAGTTTGTAAAAGGTTTTATGAGAGGGTAAGGTTTGTTTTTATAGGATGGTAAAACGGTAGACTTCGAAAGGGTAAAATATATGGCAATGGATTAAAGTTTGGAATCCGCACTCGAGTTTGAGCGGCGGGATCAACTTACCAAAAAAAACGTTCCATGTTTGCCCAATGAAAATGGGACACGTAGGCCATGTCAGAAAATGACAGGACGTCGTGCGCGGCCCATTAATGCTAGGCGCGTGGAGTTGTTCTTAGCCATATGAGTTTCACTCGCAGAAAAAGTAACCGTTAATACTACAGATAACAAAATGGCAGAACTTTTGTGTTTTACAGAAGCTCTGTGATTTTGAAAATCTTAGAGTTTTAACCTTCTCATACATCTCATTGTTATCTTGACTTTGAAGATTCCTCTTTGAACGAAAACGTTTGTAAAAATATTGGAGAGGATTAATAGGATTTTGTCAAGAAATTTCACTCACAGAGGTTTTGTAGCTTTGATGGAACTTGCAGAAGCTCTGTGAGAGCCAGCAGAAGCTCTATGAGAGAAAAAATCTTATAACTTGAATTCTATTAATTTTCTGATCATCCAATTTTTGATCTGTGTTAAGAGATGTTTTTCGCACATTTTTGAAGGTTGGTGTCCGATAAAACTATATTGATAAACGTTTTGTTCGAGAAGGTCATGGTGTGTGTTGTCGGTTTTCGAGATAACATTCCAAAAGATCGACAGAGGGTTAATTTGTGATCACAGAGCATATTTCCTGCAGAAGCTCTGTTGAGCTCAGCAGAAGCTCTATGACCTTAAATTTCTCCTATTTCGAATTTTGTTGAATCTTTTGAACTTTTGATTTTTGAAATGTTATTCACAGTATATTTAGGACATATTTGACAATTCTTGTCCTAGAAAACTGTTTTCTAAAAACCTTTCATGCGAGAGACATACCTTTTGGTTCTTCTGTTCTCGGCAGTTTTGTCTTTCTTCTGTCGATGGAGAATTATCAACATTCTTCTTCGGCTTTCCTTTGAGAGATTTTACCTCTGTAGATCATCTCAGGGCCCCTTTTGCTCCCCCTTGATCTAATCACTTCTGTAGATCAAGAATTTTCCTTTTGCTCCCCCTTGATCTAATCACCTCTGTAGATCAAGTAATTTCCTTTTGCTCCCCCTTGACCTATGCTTGGATCAAAGAATGATAAGTTTTGCATAGAACATAGGTCATGGTTTTTCAGAGGTTCTGTAGGGGTCGTCAGAGGTTCTGAGTTGACTTACAGAAGCTCTGTGATTTTAAGAACTATTTAAGGTTTTAAGAATTTACATACAGAAGTAGAATTAATCAAAGCAATAAATTAAGCAATGTATTTACTTATTATTTACAGAATATAAAACTATACTTACTGAGGATTTTCACACCATGTTAATCATTCCTATCTTACCTACCAAGAAGTTGAATCTTTTCTCGTCTAGTGCTTTGGTGAATAAGTCAGCGAGTTGATATTCTGTGGGCACAAAATGCATTTCGATTGTACCGTATTCAACATGATGTTTCAAGAAGTGATACCTTATATCGATATGCTTGGTTTTTGAGTGTTGCACAGGGTTGGCAGAGATAGCAATAGCACTCTTGGAATCGCAGAAGATGGGTATTTTGAACAGAATGTGGCCGTAGTCTTTTAGCTGAGTCTTCATCCATAGAACCTGAGAACAACAGCTAGCGGCAGCAACGTATTCAGCTTCTGCAGTGGATGTGGAAACACAATTCTGCTTCTTGGAGGTCCAACTGACTAGTTTACCACCTAGGAATTGACAACTCCCAGAGGTACTCTTTCTGTCGAGCATGCATCCTCCATAGTCTGAATCTGTATAAGCTTTAAAACCAAAACCAGAGTTTTGTGGATACCAGAGACCAAGATTTTTGGTCCCTTTTAGGTATCTAAAGATTCTCTTTACGGCATCATAATGTGATTTATTTGGATTAGCTTGATAGCGTGCACAGAGACATGTGGCATGCATAATGTCAGGTCTGCTTGCTGTTAAGTATAACAGAGATCCAATCATGCCTCTGTAGAGAGTGCATTCTACAGAGATGCCATCTGAATCTAAGAATAACTTGTTTCCAGTGGCCATTGGAGTTTTCATTGCAGAGGCATCAGAGAAGCTATACTTGGAAAGAATGTTAGAGACATATTTAGCTTGATTTATAAAAATTCCCTCTGATGATTGTTTGACTTGGAGTCCGAGGAAGAAAGTTAATTCTCCCATCATACTCATTTCAAACTCACTCTGCATGAGTTTTTCAAATCTTTTACACTCTTCTGAATTAGTAGACCCAAAAATTATGTCATCTACGTATATTTGTACAAGCATTATCTCACTACTTTTGCGTTTATAGAATAAGGTAGTATCTGTTGTACCTCTGTTGTAACCATTGACTAGAAGAAAGGTAGAAAGTCGTTCATACCATGCTCGTGGAGCCTGTTTCAGTCCATATAAAGCTTTTTCAAGGTAGTATACATGTCTTGGAAACTTTGAGCTTTCAAATCCTGGTGGCTGATTAACGTAGACCTCTTCTTGGATTTCACCGTTGAGAAAAGCTGATTTTACGTCCATCTGATAGACTTTAAAACCTCTGTGGGCTGCGAAGGCTAAGAATATTCTTATTGCTTCGAGCCGTGCGAAAGGGGCAAAAGTTTCATCGTAGTCTATGCCTTCTTCTTGTCTATATCCCTTTGCTACTAATCTTGCTTTGTTTCTGATGACCACTCCATCTTCATCCTTCTTATTTCTGTAGACCCATTTAGTCCCAATGGCCTGTTTTCCTCTTGGCAGAGGTACTAGAGTCCATACTCTGTTACGCTCAAATTGCAAAAGTTCTTCTTGCATGGCGTCTACCCAGTTTGGGTCATCTAGGGCTTCAGAAATCTTCTTTGGTTCTATCACACTAATAAAATTTGTAAAGAAACAAAAGTTAGCAGTGGCAGACCTTGTTTTTACTGCGTCAGAAGGTTCTCCGATTATTTGGCTTGGAGGATGGCTTTTTGTCCATTGAGTTGTGCGTGGAAGATGATCATCAATGTCATTCAGACTTTCTTTAGAGACTTCTTGTGTTTCTTCTTGTGTAGCCTCTGTTGTTCTTCGTGCCTTGGTAGTTGATTCTACCGTTTGTGGAATGATTGGTATGAGTGGTGGTGGAGTTTGTTCCTCTGAGGACGTATAGTCTTGGTCCTCGATTTCCTCTGTAATTGGTTCTTCTGTGGTTTGTGCAGCTTCTGTGGTCGTTTTCCTTGATGTTTCATCTTCTGCACTTTCTTCTGCTTCGGCAATTGCATCTGTAGTATGTACAGAAGAAGATGAAGCATATTTAGGACCAGTTAGAGACAAACCTGTAGGATTTTGTCCGACAGAGGATGGTTCTTCAGAAACTCTGATTGTTCCAACAGAAGGATCAATGTTTTCGTTGAGCATCTCTAAAAATAGAAGATCCAAGTCTTCTTTTGCTCGTGAGATGACAGAGGATTTCCCTTTAGTTCCGAGTTCTGAACTGATTTGTTCAGAAGTCATTTGGAATGAATCATCAAAAGAAACATTGATGCTTTCTACAATCTTGTGAGACTTTGTAAGGAATGTTCTGTAGGCTTTGGAAGTGGCAGAGTATCCAATGAATTTGCCTTCATCTGCTTTTACATCAAACTTTCCTCTTGAATCTCTGTCGTTTAAGACGAAGCATTTGCATCCGAATACATGGAAAAATTTGATGTTTGGCCGCCGTTTGTTAAGCAATTCGTAAGGTGTCTTGAGGTGTCTTTTCACAATGGTTGATCGATTTTGAGTATAACACGCAGTAGAAATTGCTTCTGCCCAAAAGTTCATTGATAATCCGCATGCTGACATCATAGTTCTTGCGGCTTCCACAAGTGTTCGATTTTTTCTTTCGACAACACCGTTCTGTTGTGGAGTGCGAGCTGCAGAAAAGTTCTGTGATATTCCTTCTGTTGAAAGATAGGCTTCAATGACAGAGTTTTTAAATTCTGTGCCATTGTCACTTCTTAACTTCTGTATTCTGCAATTATAAAGAACTTGGATTCTTTTCATTAGATTTATCAATATATTTGGAACATCTGATTTCTTTCTAACGAATTCAACCCATGTGAAACGCGAATACTCATCAATTAGGACAAGTATGTATTTCTTGCCACCTAGGCTCTGTATGGCAATGGGACCGCAGAGGTCGACATGAAGCATGTACAGAGGTCTAGTGCAAGATACATCTGTTTTGCCTTTGTTTGAAGCTCTTTTGAGTTTTCCCATCTCACAGGCAGAACATAAATGATCCTTATTGACCTTAACATTTGGCAAACCTTTAACTAGATCAAGTTTGACCAGTTTTTCCAATGTGTGAAAATTTAAGTGACAGAACCTGTTGTGCCATAACCAGGCTTCTTCACTTTTGCAGGCAACAAGGCAAACTTTGTCTTTGTTCTTTGAGTTGAAGTTCATTAGATATAGATCACCTATTCTTTCAGCTCGCAGAAGTTCCATACTTGTTTCTTCACTTTGTAGAGAGCAGAAAGTTCTTTTGAACAACACATTGAATCCTGTATCACAAAGTTGACTTACACTGAGTAGGTTGTGCTTAAGGCCATCCACATATGCAACTTTGTATACAGAAACGTCTTCTTTCCTTATGACTCCATAGCCTTTTATGTGTCCTTTCTTGTTGTCTCCAAAAGTCACAGATCCACCATCTTGTGTTTCTTTGTACGTGGATAGTGCACTTCTGTCACCAGTCATGTGCCTTGAGCATCCGGAGTCTAGATACCAGATTGGCACATACTTCTTCTACAGGACAATCACAGAGATTTAGGTACCCATATCCATATGGGTCCAATATTGTTAGAGTTTTTCAAGTTTGCCTTGGCATTCTTGAAATACATTTTGTTCTCTGCAGAAGAGTCAGATTGTTTCTTTGTGGGATTTGACTTTTGAATTGTCGTAGAGAGTAAACAGACTTGACTTGATAAATGATTATTAAGTTTAGACATAAGATCAAAGCAATGACAGTATTGAATATGAGATGTAATTTGCTTGAACTTTTCATTGAACTTTTTGAACTCAGCCACAGAGGCATTACATTCTTTCTTTACATTAGATTTCTATTACTAGAAGATCTATGAATACTCGAATGTTGTTTGCAAAAGCTCTGTTTAGGACCTGCCTTCTGTGGGTTGCTTCTGTGGTGAACTTCTTTCATCACTGTCACAGAAGAAAAAGATTTATTAACCTTAGGTTTTGAAAATCTAGAACTTATAGGATCAATAGAGGTCTTCTGTAACATTTTAAGCTCAGCAGAGGTTTTGATATGTAGATTCAATTTTAGAAAATCTTGGCAGATTGGAATCTCTGTGAGTTTCTCTTTTGGAGAAATAGTTCTGTGAGGAACTTCAGAGGAGAATTTGACATCCTCTGTGTCACAGTGAATTATCCCTGATTTGAAATCAGTCTCTGAGTTGTCAGAGGATGAATCGTCCTCGTATACAGAAGTTGAGTCAATTCTTTCAATAGAGGCTGGATTTTCTGAGCATGTATCGTACGAGCTTTCTTCCTCTGTAGAATAGTTTTCATAGATTGCAGAGGTTTCTAATAAGATTTCTTCAGTGAGAGTTTTATCTATAGAAGATGTACAGAAATTTTCTAAAACGCTTGATTTCCATATTTCCAAAATTTCTTTTTCAATTAAATTTTTAAAGTTTTCTTCTGAAAAAATGGGTTTAAACTCAGGAGCTTCTGCTGATAATTTCTTTTCAACGTTTATCAAACAGACAAAAGCATCCTTTGTTTGGGTCTCTGGTTTTCCAAACTTGAAGATACCAATCTGATCTTGTGTTTTCAGATATTTCTTTGGTTTGATACCTCTATTGACAGAGGTTGAAGATGATGAGTCTGTGTTTTCAAACCACACGTTAATCATCTTCTTATGTTTCTTCAAGTAAGGATCCACAGAGATTTTCGCCCGTTTGCTTACAGAGATTAGATTTGGAAAATCTGGTTTGTTTGTTTTTCCAATCACAAATAACGAGGACAGAGGTTTGTTTCTTTTGCCTTCAACACCTAGGGTGATATCATCATACCCTATACCTCGTCTCCCTATTTGTGAGTTTATTTTTTCATAAACTTTCTGTGCATCTTTATAGTTTTTAAGCAAAACTTCTCTTCTGAGTAAATCTTGCCATAATACCTCTCTTTCTCTTTGAAAGTATTCTTTAAGAGATCTTATGTCAGTAGTTTCGCTCCTTGAAACTGAAAGTTCTTTTGTTTTATCTTTTAAAGTATTGGTTAATTCAGAAATTTGTTTTTTTAAAGGATCTAGAGTTTTGTTCCAATTCTTTTCTATTCTCTCTTTTTCCTCAAAAATCATTGCTTTTTCTTGAGTGAGAAGCCGTACTTCTCTCTCATTGAAAGTGAGTCTTTTCTGAATACTTTGATTTATCTCTTTCAGTTCAATTAATTCAATGTTAATTCTAAGTGTATTATCATCTACAGAGGTAATACAAGAGTTGGAATTTGAAGTAGATACCTCAGAGTCAGTGTAGGAGTCGACTTCTGCCATGCCACAGAAGAGGGCATTAGCGGTATGTTCATCATCAGAAGTAGAGTCTGACTGGAAGTCTTCTGTGTTCTCCTCAGAATGTCCTTTTGCCATTAAGGATTTTTTAGCATAATATTCGGCTTTCTTTTTGTAGAAAGCAGAGTCCCTCTGTGGGCGATTTGATATGCTTCTGCATTCATTTGCAAAATGGCCTGGTTTTCCGCAGTTAAAACATCCTTGAGGAGTGTTTCCTGTTCGATCATTGGACTTCTGTAGGTCTCCGCCTTTCTCTGATCTACATTCATTTGCATAGTGACCAGGTTTGCCGCATTTGTAGCATTCTTGCTGTGTGTGGCTTACCGAGTCATCTGACCTCTGTCGGTCATTCCCTCTATAATTTCTATCGTTTGACCTCTGTCGGCCACTTGATTCTTCTCCTCTTCTGTCATCTCTTCTGTCGTCCTGGTTTTCTCTATCATATCTTTCATTTCCGGAACTTCTTATGTTTCCTCTGAACTCTTTTGTCAATAGAGCTAAAGATTTAGCTAGTGACGCAAGAGTTATTTCCTTTTCTGCTTGCTCTTCTTCTTCTTCACTGTCAATTATCACCATCTTCTTCTTCTCCTTCTTCTTCTCCTCTGTGGCTTTATCATTTCTTGGTCTCTGTGCATCCTCTTTAGTTTTACTAACCAATGCATATGGTGCAATGGTTAGTGTTTTAGCCTGTGCTATCTGAGGTTCTTGTGCGGCTAATGTTCCGTAAAGATCAGAGAGAGTCCAGGTGTCTAGATCCTGATTTGTCTGTAGGGACATAGACAGCTGGAGCCATTCTTCATTTAGACTTTTTAAAAACATGACATTGTTTTCTTCAGAAGGTCTGTCAATGCCTGATTTTCTGCACTGGTTGATTAGAGAGTTGAATCTATCGTATGTTGTTTGCAGAGATTCTGTTGCAGAGGCTTTGAATGCATGATATTCATTGATGTACTGTGCTCTTCGGTTTTTTTGTGTTTTAGCACCTCCTTCCAACTGTCTTTCCAGTTCTTTCCACAGATCATGCGCTGTTTCACATGAATCCAAGGATTGAAAAAGTTCGTTGGGTATTGCCATAATTAATGTCCTCTTGGTTTTCTGAGCAACTTCATCTTCTGCTTTATCTTCGGTTGACCACTCCCCTTTTGGCTTTGGTTTTTGATGTTCGGGGATTTCGGCAGATTCAGCAGTAGCAGGTATACGAGGTACTACTGTCATGGGAATAGGAGGAGGATTGTACAGATATTGTACTTGATTTTTTTCAGTACCCTCGAAAAAATGGACCATTCTTATTTTCCACTGAGGATACTCATCTCGAAGGAGAGTAGGAGGTTTAGTGAGAGAACCAGTAGTAAAGAAATTATTTGTATTTGTCATTTGAAGATTTTAGAAAGAAAGTATGACTAAAGAGTTACTTCGATGAGCTTGAAGATTTTCTGGGTTTAAGCAGTTTCCAGACACAATTTTAAATCTCAGTAATATCTATCAAGAGTCTTGATAAGTAGATCACTTGATATTGAATATCAAGGAAGGCTCTGATACCAATTGTTGGAACCCAGATACGCTTAATCAAGATTAACAATCTGTTAGTGGAGTTTAGAGTTTGATGCGGAAGCGTATTAAACTAACAGATATGTTTGATAGATATTAGAACGCACATATATAAAGAAAACAGTAAGGAATAAAAAGGATTTCTTGAACAGTTACTGTTATTCAATATATAATAAGAACACGAAGAACAGATTAAGAACTGTTGGTGTGTGTGAGAATATAACACTCAGATATTTGACAATAAAGCTTGAGAGTATTAGTGATTCCTTGTGTTTTCGTCGTTAGGAAGATCTCAACATGAGACTTCCTTTTATACTACTCTTAGAAGACTATGAAGTTGGTCACTGTTCCTTTTGCGGCATGAATAGTAAACTGGATGGTGTGAACAGTGGACTGGATGGTGTGAGTAGTTGTTTGAGCCATGCGCATTTAATGGAGCAGATGTACTATTGGTAAATGCATTAAATGGCGCAGACGTCTATTTTGTACCATGCCCTATTGAGTCCACTCAGAGCTTGACACGTGTTTTGACAGTACTTTTCCATGCAAGTTGATGAACGTATCCAGTAATATCTTCCAAGTCTTCATAGCAGACCACAGAGGCTCTGTAAGGCATTACAGAGGTTCTATGGTCTGACCTTCTGTGGAGCAGTCCACTTGTTTCCGAGTTGATCTTCTTCTTGCGCACTACAGAGGTTCTGTGATTACCTCTGTAGCTTTTGTGGCTTTCTGGACTTGATCTTCTGGAAGAAGTGGCAGAGCCTCTGTGAGAGGCTTTTCTATACTTAGCCTATTTTTCATTACTTCTAAGTATTTCTATGATTAGGAAGATTGAAGCTAACAGATATCGACGCCAAAGCCAGATCCATACTCTCCATGTCTCTTCCTGACGAAGTCTACCATTCCGTCATGAAACTGAAAACCTCAAAAGCTATGTGGGACACAATCTGTGTTCAGTATGAAGGTACTTCTGAAGTCCAGGACTCTCGAAAGATCAACCTGGTAAGACAGTACGAAAGCTTCATTTGTGGTAAGAATGAAACTCTTTCTGAAGTACACCAACGTTTTAACTGCTTAATAATAGATCTGAAAACTGTTGGTAAGGAATATTCTAACTTTGAAGTACTGACAAAGTTCTTAGAATGTTTACCTGAAAGCTGGGACAGTTATTCAATGTGTCTCAAGCTGTCAAAAGATCTTAGATCCATGACTCTTTCTACCTTATATGGCACGATGCTGAATCATGAGCAATCTTGTCATCTTAAGAAGAATCGTGTAAAAGATTCCAAAAGCACCCATATTGCTTTACTCTCAGAGTTACCTTCCACTCAGCGATCTACGATCACTGTCACTGAGTTGGAAACTAACTCTGAACGTTCATCAGATTCTGACGCTTCAGATGATGATGAAACTCTGGCATTCCTGGCTAATGAGTTCAGGAGATTTGCTAGAAAAAGTAATTTCAAGAAGAACAAACCTCTTGCTATTACTGACAAGCCAAGATCATCAACCCCTGTTGATAAGGCTACTGCTACTTGCTATAACTGTAAAAAGATAGGACATTTTTCTAGCGAGTGCAGGTCAAAGAAAGTCTTTAGACCCTCAGTTTTTCCCAAGAAAAACTTTACACCCAGGACTAGAGATGAAAAATACAAAAAGCTGAAAGAAAGGTATTCAAAGCTGAAAACCTTTAAGAAGAAAGGCAAAGGCCTTATGGCTGACTATGATTGGGCTGCCTCTGACGAAGAAGAATCATCTGACTCTGAAGATGATGATGAAGACAATCTATGTCTCATGGCCAAACTTGAAGATGAGGAAGAAAATTCTGATATTCCCTCTACTTCAACCTCTGCTACTAAGGTATCACCTTCCTTCTTTACCAATATTTTAAATATTGATGAAGCTGATAGTCTTCGAAAGATCGATCTCTTGACTAGAAGTTTATATGAAGCCATGAATGGCAAAACTGTTGTTGAAAATCAAAACCTTGATCTCGCTGAACAGCTTAAAAACTGTCATCTTCAAATAGAAAATCTTTCTAAAATTGAAGAAGATTTTAAAGATCAAGTTCACTTAAATTAGCTAGTAAAAATAGAGCGCGAAGAAGCTATCGCTGCATTAAAAGCTGAAAAAGCTACTGTTGATGGATGGTATAACTCCTCAACAAAGATCACTGAGATAATAAAGTCTCAGATTCCCCTGAGTGATAAACGTGGTCTTGGTTACAATGCTGACACTCTAGAACCAACCACTGACCGTTCCATGCTTAAGTTTGGAATGTCCGTATCCTCTATCCCTGATACTTTCTCGTCTCAGTGTTCCTCTTCTAAACCGCCTATCCCTGAGGAAATCTCTACCTTAACTTCTAAAGGTAAAAAGAAAATTGTTTATCCAAAACCTAGCTCAGTCTTAAAAAAAGGGTAGAGGAATTGCTTTTAACCAACATCCTCAGAAGGGTACCTTTGTACCAAAGGTGAATGCTTCTAAAGCTTTAGTGACCTATCCCTCTGGTTCAAAGAATAAGATCCCTGGATTTATTCAGTGTGGATCTATTCAGCGGTCCACTCCTAGAATCAAAGTGGATACTATTGGTAAGACATCCGAAGAATTGAATGTTCCTCCTGTTTCAAATACCGAAAGTTTACTTGGTACTGGTCCTTCTAATTCAAAATCAAAAGCTCAGCATACAAATGGTCCTAGAACTACTTTTAGTTATAGGAAATGTTATCATTATGGACTTACCAGTCATATTGCTAGTAAGTGCCCCACAGCCACCCAAGCTGAAAAGATAGCTAAGGTGAAGATCATTTCCCCCAACGCAAAGAAGACCACTGAGGTTAAGAAATTAACCAAAGTGAAGACTGACAAAGCTGAATCTTCAAATGCTGCGAAGACTGCTGAACCTTCCACTTCCTCTTCTACCCCCACTGACAAGTGTGTACACATGGTTAAGTGGGTACCCAAGACAAACTAATCTTCATTTGCAATGCAGGTTAAGAAGGGTATCTGGTATCTGGATAGCGGATGCTCTAGACACATGACTGGTAAGAAGAACCTGCTCACTGAGTACAAAGAAGAGAAGGGTCCCTCTGTAACTTTCGGTGGAAATGGACATACCCGAGGGTTTGGTGTACTCTCTAATGGTACAACAACCTTCAAAAGAGTAACATATGTTGAAGGGCTGAAGCATAATCTTCTAAGCATCAGTCAGCTTTGCGATATGGATAACAAAGTAATCTTTACTAAGGAATCCTGCTTTGTCG
Organism: Saussurea involucrata; assembly: GCA_033807775.1. Classification (NCBI taxonomy): domain Eukaryota; kingdom Viridiplantae; phylum Streptophyta; class Magnoliopsida; order Asterales; family Asteraceae; genus Saussurea; species Saussurea involucrata. Next base: position 20,965,916 of record CM066326.1, read on the forward strand.
CTGACAAAAAGGAGAAGATAGCTCTCAGCGGTTATCGCTTGGAAAATGTTTATGTAATAAACATGGACTCAACAACCACTGAGAACTCCTGTTTCTTCTTAAAACCCTCATCTGATGTCAACTGGTTATGGCATAAGAGGCTCTCGCATCTAAACTTCAAGACACTGAATACTCTTTCTTCAAAAGAGTTAGTCACTGGTCTACCTCAACACTCATACACCAAAGAGTCCTTATGTTCAGCATGTGAGAAAGGGAAGCAGACCAAAGCAAGCTTTAAGTATAAGCAAGTTTCCTCAGTGTCATCTCCTCTACAACTTCTCCATATGGATTTGTTTGGCCCTGGTAACAAACAATCCATCGCTGGAAAGAAATATACGCTGGTCATAGTTGATGAATTCTCTCGCTATACATGGGTAATGTTTCTCCGTTCTAAGAGTGACACACCTGAAGAACTAATCACCTTTGTCAGGAAAATGGAAGTCCTTAACAACTTGACCGTTCGCTCAATAAAGAGTGATCATGGGACTGAATTCAAAAACAGTTCTCTTGATTCCTTCTTTGAGAGTAAGGGTATTTCTCACAACTTTTCTGCAGTGAGAACACCTCAACAAAACAGAGTCGCTGAAAGAAGAAACCGAACTATTATTGAAGCTGCACGTTCAATGCTCAGCGATTCTCACCTGCCTACTCAGTTTTAGGCAGAAGCTGTCAATACTGCTTGTTTTACGCAAAACAGGTTGCTGATAGTCAAAAGATTTAATAAAACATCCTATGAACTTTTTCATGGGAGAAAGTCTTCAATTAGCTTTCTTCACATCTTTGGATGTCAGTGTTTCATACTGAACAACAGAGATGCCCTTGGAAAGTTTGATCCTAAGGCTGATGATGGAATCTTTCTTGGATACTCCTCAGTCTCCAAAGCCTTCAGAGTCTTCAATCGAAGAAGACAAACTGTTGAAGAAACTATTCACGTCACCTTTGACGAATCCTGTTCAGCGAATTCTCGACCTTTTGCTGATACTGAAGAACTAAATCAATGGATGTTTTCACATCTTGGTGATTCAGAAGATATTCCCACTCCTCATACTCATACCGTTGAAGATGATGGTCCTACTATCATCCCAAACATGTAGAATAGTGAAGCTGAAACTTCATGGGTCTCAGCTGTTCCTCTAAACACTATGCCTGCTTCTGAACCAAATGTCTCAGACATTCCATCTACTTCTCAGCAATCAGTGAATGTGATGACATCTGCACCTACTCCTCTCTTGGCTGATATTCTAGAAGTTGTGGAAGCCTCATCTTCAGCTCCTCCAGTTCAATTTGAGTCAGCGATTCATGCTCCGGCGCAGCGATGGACTGTCAATCACCCAATTCAGACTCGACGAAGTGCATGTAATATTTGTTTATTTGTTAACTTTATTTCTCTGATTGAACCAAAGAAAATAGATGATGCCCTTAAAGATCCAAACTGGGTCAGCGCCATACAAGAAGAGCTGGCTGAATTCGAAAGAAACAAAGTTTGGAATCTTGTTCGAAGACCAGCTGACAAGACAATGATAGGCACTAAATGGGTATATCGAAACAAGTTGGACGAACATGGAACTGTAACCCGCAACAAGGCTCGACTTGTTGCTCAGGGATACAGACAAGAGGAATGTATAGACTACGACGAAACATTTGCTCCAGTAGCAAGACTAGAATCTATTCGTATATTCTTAGCTTATGCTGTACACAAAGACTTCAAAGTATATCAAATAGATGTTAAGTCAACATTTCTCAATGGAAAGATGAATGAAGAAGTCTATGTGGAATAACCTCCAGGATTCTCAGATCCTAAGCGTCCAGGTTATGTTTATGGCTTAAAGCAAGCTCCACGTGCATGGTATGACACTCTATCCTCTTATTTTACTTTCATTAATCAGGAAAAGTATGTTAAAGATACGCTGAAGAAATTCAATTTAACTCAAAGTCCAGCTATGAAAACCCCTATGGCACCACCGCTGACACTAAACAAGGGTTCCAATGGAATACCTGTTAATGTCACGTAGTACCGTGGGATGATCGGCTCTCTCTTGTATCTTACAGCTAGCCGACCCGATATTATGTACGCAACCTGTTTGTGTGCACGATATCAAGCTGAACCTAAGGAATCTCATATGATCGCTATAAAGCGAATCTTTCGTTACCTTAAGGGTACTATGAACCTAGGTCTTTGGTATCCCAAAGATTCAAGGTTTGATCTAATCGCCTATTCAGATAGTGATTTTGCAGGTTGCAAATTGGATAGGAAAAGCACTACAGGAGGCTGTCAGCTCCTGGGTGGAAAGCTGGTGAGTTGGACAAGTAAAAAGCAAAACTCAGTGTCCACCTCAACTGCTGAAGCTGAGTATGTAGCCGCTGGAAGCTGTTGTTCTCAGGTCTTATGGATGAGAAATCAACTACTAGACTACGACCTTCAGCTCTCGAAAGTTCCAATCTATTGAGACAGCACAAGTGCCATCGCTATAGCCAACAATCCAGTACTACACTCAAAGACCAAACATATCGAAATCAGGTATCATTTTATCAGAGATCATGTGATGAATGGTGATATAGAACTTTATTTTATCCCAACTGACTATCAGTTAGCGGATATGTTCACCAAACCTCTTGATGAGACAAGATTCAACTTTCTTATCAGCGAGCTGGGAATGCTGAACTTTGAAGAATAAAATCTTCAGTGGTTCACATTTGATCAGCGATCAGATAAAACCAACTTATATAACCCATTCTATCATCTTCTCTCTGAACAAAGTTGGTTCGCTGATATCAAGGTATGTTCTCTCTTTACTCGCTGACATTCGCATGTAAATGCAAGATTTCAAAACAAATCACATCTCTGAATATCTGTTCCTTAACAGCGATACTTTGAAATTTCTTAAACTAACACTGATATTTCTATTCAGTGCTTCATGTTTTTCAAAATAGTCCCTAAGATTTCAAAACCTCAGAGACATCCTAAAATATGAAAGGACGTTTGTGACATCATCACAACGGATAAACCCTAGCACGTTCTTTTTCTGACATACGTTTGCACGTTTCGTTTACCATCCAATCAAATGCAAACATGTGTCCGTGTCATGATGAAAAACTTTCCCGCTCTAGTTTTTCTCTCTCTCTTTAATCTCCCTATATAAACTATTTCGAGTTTATATTTTTCCTTTACGCGAACCTCTTCTTCAAGAAATAAAAGATTTACTGTTGCTTATTGAACTTGAGTTTTTCCAGAAAACTGTTCATCTTCTTCGACAACCAGGTTAATATTCTCATTATTTACCTGTTTTAACTTGTTTCTGATCTTCTTGTTGCTTTTAACAGATCAAACAAAAGAAACCTTTCTAAAATGAAATCATTTCTTTCATGGTTTTATGAACACAACCTTTTCATGGTTGTTCTTCAAGTTTAAAACTCAAAATCTTAAACTTGTTCTTCATTCGTTTTTCCAGAATCCTTATCTAAAGGAAAATGGAAAACAAGACTTTTACTGGGTTTGCATTTCTTTTTTTCAAAACAAGAAAACCCTAATCTTCATTAAGACATTTATGTCTGAATGAAATGGACAAAATTCGAAAACATCTTATTGGAAAATCTTTCCACATTAAGACTGTAATTTTTCTCTATGATTCATGGTTGATATGATAAACAGAAATGGCATCTTCTACTGCTACTCCTACCGCTGAGAAATCTCATGCTACGGAGAAACTGAATCTTCCCAAGGCTCCTCAGGTCAAGTTCACGCTTGAGAAAGTAGACTTCTCAAAATCCAACAATCTCCATGCGCTATTCGATTTTCCTCCGAAGAAGCAAGTCACACATCTGAATGAAGCTGTGAATTTTCTCCAAACCTGCTGCTTATTCAAAGCCTTAACCTTCGTACCCCGTGCCCATAAATTCCTTCTATCTCAGTTTTGGTATACTGCTAGACACACTCAGGTTCCTTCATCCAAGGACCCTAAGAAACTCCTTGATGTAATTCTCTGTGGCACCAAATTTGGCACAACCAAAATCAACCCTGCCATTATCAGGCGAGCACTCAGCCTACCCACTGCCACCAAAGAAAAACCCTTTGTCTCTCTGCCAAACCACAAAAACCATGCTGATAGGGAAGCCATCACTGCATTCTTTGATGCAATGGGTTACACATGGGACACGGGGAGGGACAAGGAAATTGAGAAGAAACTGACCCTGATCAAGAAGTCCAAAATGCCAAGCGAGATGAACTTCATCTTCGCACACCTGATAAGCTACATGACAGCGAAGAGTGGCTCCTCTGATCAAGCTGCTCAACCTCAGCAAGTAATGGGCTATCCATTACTGAAAGGTCTACATGTTGACTGGGCAAAGATCATCTATGACGATCTTGCGTTCAGAGTAGATATGGCTGATACACCTTCATGGGTTCCATATCCCAAATTCATCAGCGCCGTCTTTCAACAAGGAGTTGGGGACAAGTACCCAAAAGAGGGTGATCTAAGACTCTCTCAGGTTGGCCCTAAGGTGCTCGACTTCAAGCCGCTGGCAAACGAGGTACGTCTTACTACTCTTTTATCTATTCTTAATCCTCCTTCTTCTACTTCTGTGGCTCATTCAGTGGAAATCCCCACCGCTGATACCCAAGCTGCACCCTCCACTCCTTCTTGAAAAAGGAAACAATCTACTTCCCAACTTGGTTCCAAAAGAATCAAGAAAACCAAGGAACAACCCCCCATCATTCAGATGTTGAAGGCTCCACAGCTCATCTTGAAGAGTTGATGGATAGTTCAGTGGTACGATGTGCCACAGCTGATCAAGCCACCCCTTCCATCCCAGCTTCAGCGTCTCTAAACGCTGAAGTTATAAACTTGGAACTGAACCCACCTCCTTCAGCCTCTCTAGAGATAGAAGTGATTTTCAGCGAATTCAACGCTGAACCCCACACCCAACCCACTTTCTCAACTATCATTCCTCCCACCTCTCCTTTGGTCACTAGATCTCTTCCCCTATTCTCCTCAACAAACATCTTCCTCATCGACACTACTGCTGAACATCTTCAGAGGATGATACAACAAAACACAGGACCTACAGGTACTTCCAGTCGTCAGGAAACTATTGAAGACGACTATGAAACCTTCTCAGGGTTACGAGGCTTCGACAACTTCGCCAACCCGCCTGCAGGTATACACATTATCCCAAACACTCCTCTCTCTCAACCCCAAACTTCTGAGCTTTCCTCTGTTCATAAGTTAATAACTGTTTCAGGTCCTAATTTGGGGGATATCAACACCTCCCTGAAGGCCCTGGAAACAAAGATGGAATCATACAACACCATTCTCTCCACCAACTCTTCAGCGGTTACAGACGCTGGAGAGAACCTTAAGAAGTTGACCGAGGTTGTTGACATGAAAGCCTCCAAAGCTGATATGGAGAAGATGGATAGCAGCATTGCAAGTTTTGCTACCACCCTCGCTAAAACTTCCTCAAACGTCAACAATCTCAACCTCACCAACACCACCCTCGCAACAAACTTCACCACTCTGTCCAATGAAGTCACATCATTGAAGACAGAGGTTGGTACTCTTAAGGGTGAGGTTACGACAGTCAAAGATCTACTTTAGCAGATACTGAATCGCCTGGATGCTCCAAAGTCTCACTTTACTTAGGTCGATAGAAAAGATCTTCGGAAACTCGCCCCTGCTATATCTGGCCTCGACGACAGATTAGCAGCGGTTAAACTTTGTATGGGACTCACTGGCCAAGAAGACAGTGATCCTCCTACTACTGATGATGCTGGTGTTGCTGATATTCCTCTTGCCTCCCCTCCTCATAATTTGGAAGAGGGGGAGAAGAGAGCTGAAGCCCTTCCCCATAATGATGAGGGGGAGAAGAAAAATAAAACTGCTGCTTCTACTTCAAAACCTCAGGGAGTTGAAAACCCTGAGGGAACCGAGAAACCTCCCTCTGTATCTGAGGGGGAGCAACTCAAAGAGCAACACAAAGAAGCCGTTGCTGATGAGGTCGAGTCTAAAGAAGAAGAAGAAGAAGCTAAAGACTAAGAACCCATCGATATGGATGATGAAGAACCATCATCATCCCCTAAAGATGATGATGATGACGATGATGATGATGACTTCTTCTTCGTTGAACCCAAGAAGGTCTCTGAGAAAGGGTTTTCGATAAACGAACCATCAGGGGAGAAGACAAACCTGCAGCATCTGAAGCTGATCAAGGCAAAAACAAAGGCCTCGCTGCAGAAGGCAATCTGGCTATCCTTCAGATTAAGCCAACTTGTCAGGTACAATATCTTCTATTCCCTTATACTGCATCCCTCCTCTATCCCTTCTCAATATCACTCTTTCTCTCCATAAAACCTCTATACACTCAACCCTATTCTTTTCTCTTTCTTCCCAACGTTTCTTACTTAAACGATCGATGTGTTTCAGCTAGTCCTCTCCCCTATTTGAGGATCCCGCTGAAGCTCCTACAACTACACCAATAATCCCAGTCTTGGATTTAACCACTGAGACTGATGAACCTGAAGAACAGCTGCTCTCTCACAAAAACAGACCTTTCGTGGCTCCTCAAAAGCTAAGTGAAGAGGATCAAGAAAAGAGAGATGAAATGATCAAACAACTCGAAGATCAGCGAAACATTCTTCCTCGCTCCAAAATCCCTGTTCCCACAAATTTTAGGATATCAAGGAAAGAATACGAGGATCATTTAAGAGCTGAACGATTACTCGCCGAAAAGAAGGAAGCTGAAGAAAAAGATAAGGCTCTCGCCATCCAGCTTGTCCAACAATCGGTGAAAGACCCCGCGCTGAAAAGAACTCCCATTGATGTCCAACGTCAGTTATGGGATGATGCCCAAAGGATCGTTGAAGAAAAGACTAAGGTATCTGATTCGACTTTGGAATGGTGTAAAGAAATGTTGAACTATCGATCTCGACCATCCAAAATCATCAAGGTAAATATCAAAGGAAAACTGTTCGTAGACGTTCCTGTTGTTGAAGTTGACGTATTCAGAGAAGACAAGACCAAGAAAACCTTTTACGCTGCTACATTAGATAAATTTGGTTTCTCTGAATGGTTGGAAGTGAAATTAGCCATTCAGCGATCTCGCTCAAAGTTCAAGAGCCATGTCGAGAAAATTTTAAATTCTCAGATCGACTTGGTTTCTTCTGCTGTGGATATTCCTCCTTCCACTCTTCTTCCACCTCAACAAATAAGGGCCTCTGCAAAGAAAAAGAAAACCTCAGACTCATGTCCTCTTATATGGAATGAAACAGGTATAGGTTTCTCACGCGAAGAAGTATTTGGTTGTGACCTTGACCTCTCAGTACTTAACACCTCCCTGCCTCCTGGTGAAACTTTCATCCCTGGAAAAGTCTTAAGTGAACCCTATGGCATCTTCTTTCTAGACTGCTATGGACGACAACACTTTCAACGCATATCTGAGCTTCCAATCACTCCCATCGAACAGCTCAGAGACCAAATATACTGGTATGAAGTCAGACGCGACATTCATGCACGTCACCTCAAGCCCCTGATCTTTGAAGAAGCAAATAACAAAAAGGATCAAGGTGTAACGGTCCCTGACTGGATGATTCCCACATCAAAGACCCTTGATGAACTTCTCATTAAGGAAGAACCTTTTGACGAATAGGATCGCCTTGTAATTCTTTCTATCTTTATCTGTCTACATCTTTTGTACTTGTAATTTTATTTGCTGTACTTGTGATTTTTCCACTTCCCTCTATAACCTTTACGAAGTTTAAAGAAAAATTTTAGCAAATGTATTTTACTCAATCAGTACTGAAAAGATCCCAGAAAACAGTAAAAGGGACAAATATTTTATGAGTTCTTTTTATCCTTAAGTTTTCATTAATTAGCAATTTTCTCTGTTGCTATGTCATAATCAAATAGGGGGAGATTTTTGATCCAAACCCTCAATGATTTGATAATGACCCTCTCTTAACACTTAGTGAAAATTGTAACTAAATGATATGTATTAGAGTTTCACTATCGCTGATAAGTACTAAGACTGTTTCAGTACCGCTGATAGTAACTCTCGCTCTTTAAAGATAAATAGTCAGCGAAATCTGTTCATCGAGTAGCTCTGGGCCTGTTCAGTCTATGAGATGATCGCTGATAATTTAGTTTGTTTACTTATGATCCCTGAAGACAAGTTTCACGTCAACATATGTTCTACGCTGAAGTCGAAGATCAAGCTCAAGAACCAGCGACAAGTCTACTAATGAACTGATGCGGATATCAGCGAATCCAAGATTTGTCCACTCAACGTGAAGTATAAAGTAGAAGACTTCAGCAATCGCTGAACTTTATCATTCGCTGATAAAGAACTGTTTCAACGAAAGCTGATCATTGTTGAATTTAACATTTAGCAAACCTTTTACCAGATCAAGCTTAACAAGTTTATCGAGAGTGTGGAAGTTTAGATGGCAGAACCTGTTGTGCCATAACCATGCTTCTTCATTCTTGCATGCAACAAGACAGAGATTGTCATCTTGTTCTTGGCTTTGAAGTTCATAAGGTACAGATCACCTTTTCTTTCGGCTCGTAGAAGTTCTACTTCTGTGTCTTCCCCTAGCATAGAGCAATAGGTTCTTTTGAACTTAACATCAAAACCTGTATCGCAAAGTTGGCTTACACTTAGAAGATTGTTCTTGAGGCCATCCTCATATGCAACTTTGCATACAGTTATATCTTCTTTCTTTATGACTCCATAGCCTCTTATGTACTCCTTCTTGTTATCTCCAAAGGTTACTGATCCTCCTCCAAGTTTGTCTTTATATGAGGAGAGTAAACCTCTGTCACCAGTCATGTGCCTCGAGCACCCGGAGTCTAGGTACCAGATCGGCACATACCGCTTCTGCAACATTGTCAGAGAGATTTAGGTACCCATTTCCAAATGGGTCCAGTTTTGTTAGGGGGTTTTAAGGTTGCCTTAGCATCCTTAGGTTTGGTTTTAACTTCTTTAGGAGAACCATTTTGTTTCTTCTTACCCTAGAATTTTGCATTCTTTGCATTAGGTTTACAGTGGAATCAGTGAGGACCGGAGAAGTGTTGATTCAGTTGATACATAAGCTCAAAGCAATGACAGTAATCGACATGTGAAGAAATTTGCTTAAACATTTCATTAAAAACACTGAACATGGGCACAAAGGCTTTATTATTACAATCTTTCCTAGCATTAGACTTTCTATTACAAAAAGACCTATCTATGCTAGATTGAGTTTTTGAAAAATCTCTCTTTGGAGTAGCCTGCTGTTGTGCCCATCTTCTGTGGTGAACCTATGTCGATTTCACTGTCACAGAAGAAAAAGACTTGTTATTTTCAATCCATTTGCCTTTTTGTTGGCAAGTTAATTTTCCTTGAAATGGCCTTGAAGGTTTTGAACTTGTTGGAATTTGAGAGGATTTTTTCTTTTCTTCTTTGATTTTCTCAAGTTCAAGAGAAGCTTCCCCTTGTATGCACATATCTAGAAAGTCTGGGCAGATAGGAATACTTGAGAGTTTCTCCTTTGGAGGATTTGTTCTGTTAAGAATGCCAGAGGGAAGCTTAAATCCCTCTGATTCACAAGGAACTATCTCTGACTCATCAGAGTCAGTCTCAGATTCGTCAGAGGTTGAGTCATCCTTGTATATAGAGGTTGAGTCACAGAGATCTCTGTCGACGGAGGCGGGGCTTTCTGAGCATATGCCATACTCATTTTTTTCCTTTTCTTTTGGGAATATCTTCTAAAACAACAGAAGTATTCACATAGATTTCCTCACAGAGATCTTGTTTGACAGAGGATGTATCAAGGTTTTCGTAACAGTTGTTTTTACCAATTTCCATCAACTCGTTTTCAGAAATATGTTGCAATTTTTCTTCTGTAGAAGCAGGCATAAACTCAGGTGCCTCTACCGATAGCTTCTTTTCAGAATCCATAGTGCATAAAAAGGCAACCTGGGTCTGAGTCTCTAGGTTACCAAACTTGAAGATTCCTATCTGATCCTGAGTTTTCAGATATTTCTTTGGTTTACCACACATTTATCATCTTCAGAGGTTTCCTCTTGTGAAGTTCCCCATAGGTTTTCTGCCTTTTGCTTACAGAGAGTAGATTTGGAAAACCTGGTTTTATAGTATCTCCTACACAAAATAGAGAGGACAGGGACTTGTCTCTTTTGGTTCCTGTATAAGGATCCACATCGCAGAAGCCGATCCCCCTTCTTCCTATTTGTGTATTTATCTTTTTGTACACCTTTTGTGCATCTTGATACCTTTTGATTAAAAGATCTCTGTCGAGTAGGTCTTGGTGAAGAACTTTTCTTTCTTTTTGAAAAAAGTTTTTAAGAGCAAGTATATTAAGTCTATCACTCTCATTATCTGAAAGTTCCTTGGATTTGGCTTTTAAGGAAAAGTCAAGATCAGAAATCTTCTCTTTTAAAGGTTTTAATTCTTTATACCAGCTTGTTTCAAGATCTTCCTTTTCTAAAGTTATTTTTGCCTTTTCTTGAGTGAGAAGTCTGGCTTCTCTCTCAAAGAAGTCAAGCTTTTTCTGAATATCAGCATAAGTCTTTTCAAGTTCAAGGTAATCTTCTGTTAGTTTAAGCATATTAGCTTCAGTTTCATTAGAGGGAGAGTTAGAAGTGGATACCTCACTATCAGAGTCTGAAGTGCTGACTTCTGCCATCCCACAAAACAGGGAATTCTTTTTCTCTTCCTCGTTAGAGTTTTCATCTGACACCCAGTTCTCTTGCTCAACCATAAGTGACTTTTGAGCATAGTACTCTGCCTTCTTTTTATAAAAGGCAGAGTCTCTAGGTGGCCGGTTGGGCTTGCTCCTGCAGTCAGCTGCATAGTGGCCTGGATTGCCACAGTTGAAACACCCCGAGTATTGTGGTGCATTACCAGCTCTGTCACTCTGTCTCTGCTGGTCATCACCACCTCCCTTCCGTTCGTAAGCTTTGTCATTTGACTTCTGTTGGTCATTGGAATCTTCTCTTCCCTGGTTCCTCTGTTAATACTTCCCACCTCTGTCATCTGTCCCATATCGTTCATACCCAGTCTTCTTCATGTAACCTCTGTTCCTAAACTCTCTTGTCAGCAAAGCTAAAGATTTAGCTATCGAGGCCATCGTTGCCTCTTCCTCATCCACTAGCTCCTCTTCCTCACTATCCACCACCAGGACCTTCTTCCTTTTCTCCTTCTTCTCCTCCAGAGCCTTCTCCTTCTTAGGATTGTCTTTCACCTCTGTGGCCTTGCCTACAAGTGCCAGAGTTCCACCAATCTGGGTTTTTGTATGAGCTATTTGGGTTTCTTGTGCGGCTAACGTGCCATAGAGGTACGACAGAGTCCAGGTGTCCAAATCCTGATTTGTTTGCAGGGACATGGACAGCTGGAGCCATTCGTCGTTTAGGCTCTTGAAGAACATGACATTGTTCTCCTCAGAGGTTCTGTAGATCTCGAACTTCTTGCACTCGTTGATCAGCGAGTTGAATCGGTCGTAGGTGGTCTGCAGAGTTTCTGACGGTAGAGCTTTGAATGCGTAGTACTCATTGATACATTGAGCCCTTCTATTCTTCTGAGTCTTTTCTCCACCTTCTAACTTTTTTCCAGTTCCTTCCATATATCATGGGCAGTTTCACATGCGTCCAAGGATTGAAAAAGGTCGTTGGGAATGGCCATAATTAGAAGTCGCTTGGCCTTTTGTGCAAGTTCATATTTCTCCCAGTCTTGTGGTGACCATTTATCAATTCCTTTTGGTTTATCGTACTCAGGAACCTCTGGAGTAGTTCCTGTGGTAGGTACTCTTGGCACAGTGACCATGGGAACAAAAGGAGGATTGTGGATATAGGTGACGAGTTCTTTGTCAACTCCCTCAAAGAAGTGGATGATTCGGATTTTCCACTGAGGGTACTCATCTCTAAGCAGAGTTGGGGGCTTGGTTAACGAACCAGCAGTAAAGAAATTTGTTGCGTTTGCCATTTTTGAGCAGTTTCAAAAGTAACAGAAAACAGAGTATGAAAAGAAAGTCTTCAGATGATGGGACAGACTTGTAGTATGAGTTTATGTTGATCCAAACCCTCAGTGATTTGATAATGACCCTCTCTTATATACTTATGATCCCTGAAGACAAGTTTCACGTCAACATAGGTTCTACGCTGAAGTTGAAGATCAAGCTCAAGAACCAGCGACAAGTCTCCTAATGAACTGATGCGGATCAGCGAAGACTCAGATTTGTCCACTCAACGTGAAGTATCAAGTACAAGACTTCAGCTATCGCTGAACTCTATCATTCGCTGATAAAGAATGATAGATCGTTGAATCATCGAAAAGCTGATCATGAAGTCTTCCGTACAAAGTACTTTTTGTCTCATCCACCCTTGCACGACTCCGTACGATATGTCAGAATATAACCTCCTTATTGTCTGAAATCGTACAACCACTCTGATACTACACTGTTCAAACATGCGGCTACTAAGGTTGTCAACAAAGGTCAATGACATGCAACCAATCAGCTGCTGCCACGTGTAAAGTATAAACTGCAATGCATTAAATGCATGCAGTATATAAGAAGAAGAACTCACTTCATTTTGAAGTAACTTGCTAACTCTGGACAAGTTCATCCTACTTATTTTGAGATAGGTTATTATTAGTAATTTCCTTCTCCTTCTTAGTGCAAGAAACTTAGTGTTCCAACTTGTTTAGATTTAGGATTTATCCTTAATCTTGTTTCCGCAACAAGCTGTAAATTGTTAATGATTTATCAATAAACAAATTACAAAAGTAAAATATGTGTGTTTGTATTCAACCCCCCCCCCCCCCCTCTACAAACTATAACCCTTCGGGACCAACAAGTGGTATCAGAGCGGATTTGTTTAATCTCATAAACAAGATCTAATCTATACTAAGATTTCTCTTCCTTGCTATTTCTGAAAATGGCCACCAACACAAACACAAACTATATAGACAATGGTTCTCTTGCAAAACCCCCTAGATTCTCCAGAGATAATTTTAATCTATGGAAAAATAGGATGACTCTCTTCCTAGAAGGTGTAGACCCTACTATGCCTTATTATCTTGAAAACGGCCCATTTATTCCTGTAAGAATTGATGCCGCAGTACCTGCCGCTGAGAATAGACCTGCTATTCCAGAAAGGCTGGTACCCAAAGATGTTCATACGTGGACTGACGAAGATAAGAAGAAAGTGGCTATCGACACAAAAGCCAGATCCATACTATCCATGGCTCTTCCTGACGAAGTCTACCATTCCGTCATGAACCTGAAATCCTCAAAAGCCATGTGGGACACAATATGTGTTCAGTATGAAGGCACTGCTGAAGTCCAGGACTCTCGAAAGATCAACCTGGTAAGACAGTATGAAAGTTTCATTTGTGGTAAGAATGAGACTCTCTCTGAAGTTCACCAACGTTTTAATTGCTTAATAATAGATCTGAAAACTGTTGGTAAGGAATATTCTAACTTTAAAGTGCTGACAAAGTTTCTAGAATGTTTACCTGAAAGCTGGGACAGTTATTCTATGTGTCTCAAGCTGTCAAAAGATCTAAGATCAATGACTCTTGCTACCTTATATGGCACAATGCTGAATCATGAGCAATCAAGCCATCTTAAGAAGAATCTTGTAAAAGATTCCAAAAGCACCCCTGTTGCTTTAATCTCAGAGGAACCTTCTACTCAGCGACCCTCGGTCATCATCATTGAGTTAGAGAGTAACTCTGAAAGGTCATCAGATTCTGACTCTTCAGATGATGATGAATCTTTGGCTCTCCTAACTAAAAAGTTCAGGAGATTCGCCAAAAAGAAAATGTTCAGAAAGAACAAACCTCTTTCTATAACTGATAAGCCAAGATCATCATCTACTGTTGATAAGGCTACTGCTACTTGTTTTAATTGCGAAAAGATTGGACATTTCGCTAACGAGTGCAAGTCTAAGAAAGTATCGAGAAACTCAGCGTTTCCCAAGAAATCTTTTATTCCCAGGAATAAAGATGACAAATATTCTAAGCTGAAAGAAAAATATGCAAAGCTGAAAAGCTTCAAGAAGAAAGGCAAAGGCCTGATGGTTTATGATTGGGTTGCTTCAGAAGAAGAAGAATCATCATCTGACTCTGAAGATGATGAAGCCAATCTCTGTCTTATGGCAAAGATTGAGGATGAGGAAGAAAGTTCAGACATTCCCTGTACTTCAACCTCTGCTGTTCATGTATCACCTTCATTCTTTACAAATATTGAAAATATTGATGAAGCTGATAGTCTCCGCAAAATCGATCTCTTGACTAGAAGCTTATATGAAGCCATGAATGGCAAAACTATAGTTCAAAACCAAAACCTTGATCTCGCTGAACAACTTAAAAACTGTCACCTTTAAATAGAAAAGCTTTCTAAAATTGAAGAAGATTTTAAAGATCAAGTGCATTTAAATCAGCTAGTCAAAATCGAACGAGCAGAAGCTATCGCTGCTTTGAAAGCTGAAAAGGCTACTGTTGAAGGATGGTGTAACTCTTCAACAAAGATCACTGAGATAATTAAGTCTCAGATACCCCTTAGTGATAAACGTGGTCTTGGTTACAAATATGAAACTTAAGAACCAACCACTGATCGTTCCATGCTCTTATTTGGAACTTTCGTATCCTCAGTCGCTGACACTTCATCCTCTCAGTGTTCATCCTCCAGACCGCCTATTCTTGAGGAAATCTCTGCCTCTTCAAAAGGTAAAAAGAAAATGGTTTATCCAAAACCTACCTCTGTCTTTAAAGATAAAGGTAAAGGAATTGCGTTGAACCAAAATCCTCAGAAGGGTACTTTAGCACCAAAGCTGAATGCTTCTAAAGCTTTAGTGATTTAATCCTCTGGATCAAGAAATCAGATCGTTGGATCTACTCAGCGTGGGTCTATTCAGCGATCTACTGCTAGACTCAGAGTGGATATCCTTGGTAAGAAATCTGAAGAACCAAGAGTTCCTCCCATTTCTAAAGCCAAAATCTTATTTGGTGTTGGTCCTTCTAATTCAAAATCTAAAACTCAGCATTCAAATAGTCCTAGAACTATTTTTAGTTATAGGAAATGTTATCACTGTGGACTCACTGATCATATTGCTAGTAAGTGCCCCACAGCCACCAAAGCTGATAAGATAGCTAAGGTGAAGATTGCCCCCAAGGCAAAGAAGACCACTGAGGTTAAGAAATTAACCAAAGTGAAGACTGACAAAGCTGAATCTTCAAATGCTGCGAAGATTGCTGAACCTTCCATTCCAACTGCTTCCACTGACAAACGTGTACACATGGTTAAGTGGATACCCAAGAAAAACTAATCTTCCTTTGTGATGCAGGTTCAGAAGGGTATCTGGTATCTCGATAGCAGATGCTCTAGACACATGACTGGAAAGAAAAGCCTGCTCGCTGATTACAAGGAAGAGAAGGGTCCTTCTGTGACTTTCTATGGAAATGGAAAAGGACATACCCGAGGGTTTGGTGTACTCTCTAATGGTACAACCACTTTCAGAAAAGTCGCATATGTTGAAGGGCTGAAGCATAATCTGTTAAGCATCGGTCAGCTTTGCGACAAGGATAACAAGGTAATCTTTACCAAAGAATCCTGCTTTGTCACTGACAAAAAGGAGAAGATAGCTCTCAGCGGTTATCGTTTGGAAAATGTTTATGTAATAAACATGGACTCAACAACCACTAAGAACTCCTGTTTCTTCTCAAAAGCCTCATCTGATGTCAACTGGCTATGGCATAAGAGGCTCCCTCATCTGAATTTCAAGACACTGAACTCTCTTTCTTCAAAAGAGTTAGTTACTAGTCTACCTCAACACTCATATGCCAAAGAGTCTTTATGTTCAGCATGTGAGAAAGGGAAGCAGACCAAAGGAAACTTTAAATCAAAGCAAGTCTCCTCAGTGTCATCTCCTCTACAACTACTCCATATGGATTTGTTTAGCCCTGTTAACAAACAATCCATCGCTGGAAAGAAATATACACTGGTCATAGTTGATGAATTCTCTCGTTATACATGGGTTATGTTTCTCCGTTTCAAGAGTGACACCCCTGAAGAACTCATCACCTTTGTTCGGAAGATGGAAACCCTGAACAATTTGACCGTTCGCTCAATAAGGAGTGATCATGGGACTGAATTCAAAAACAGTTCTCTTGATTCCTTCTTTGAGAGCAAGGGTATTTCTCACAACTTTTCTTCAGTGAGAACACCACAACAAAATGGAGTCGCTGAAAGAAGAAATAGAACAATTATTGAAGCTTCACGTTCAATGCTCAGCGATTCTCACCTGCCTACTCAGTTTTGGGCAGAAGCTGTCAACACTGCTTGTTTTACGCAAAACAGGTCGCTGATAGTCAAAAGATTCAATAAAACAGCCTATGAACTATTTCATGGGAGAAAGCCTTCATTCAGCTTTCTTCACATCTTTGGATGTCAGTGTTTTATACTGAACAACAGAGATGCCCTTGGAAAGTTTGATCCTAATGCTGATGATGGAATCTTTCTTGGATACTCCTCAGTTTCCAAAGCCTTCAGAGTCTTTAATCCAAGAAGACAAACTGTTGAAGAAACAATTCACGTCACGTTTGACGAGTCCCGTTTAGCGAACTCTAAACCGTCCGCTGATACTGAAGAACTGAATCAATGGATGTTTCCTCATCTTGGTGATTCAGAAGAAATTCCCACTCCTCGTGCTCACACAGTTGAAGATGATGGTCCAACTATCATTCCAAATATGCAGAATAGTGAAGCTGAAACATCATGGGTCTCAGCTGTTCCTATAAACACTATACCTACTTCTGAAACCAATATCTCAGATATTCCATCCACTTCTCAGCAATCAGTGAATATAATGACAACTGCATCCATTCCTCTCTTGGCTGATACTCCAGACGTCGTTGAAGCTTCATCTTCAGCTCCTCCAGTTCAGGTTAAGTCAGCGTCTCATGCTCCAGCTCAGCGATGGACTATAAATCACCCAATTGATCAAATTCTTGGTGATCCAAACGCTGGTATTCAGACTCGACGAAGTGCAGGTAATATTTGTTTATTTGTAAATTTTATTTCACTAACTGAACCAAAGAAAGTAGATGATGCCCTCAGAGATCCAAACTGGGTCAGCTCCATTCAAGAAGAGCTGACAGAATTCGAAAGAAACAAAGTTTGGAAACTTGTTCGAAGACCAACTGACAAAACAGTGATAGGCACTAAATGGGTCTATCGAAACAAGTTGGACGAACATGGAACTGTAACCCGCAACAAGGCTCGTCTTGTTGCCCATTGATACAGACAAGAGGAAGGCATAGATTATGACGAAACATTTGCTCCAGTAGCAAGATTAGAATCTATTCGTCTATTCTTAGCATACGCTGTACACAAAGACTTCAAAGTATATCAGATGGATATTAAGTCAGCGTTTCTAAATGGAAAGCTAAATGAAGAAGTCTATGTGGAACAACCTCCAGGATTCTCAGATCCTAAGCATCCAGGTTATGTTTATAAACTGGATAAGGCACTTTATGGCTTAAAGCAAGCTCCACGTGCATGGTATGACACTCTTTCTACTTATCTCCATATTGAAAAATTTGAGCGAGGCAAAATAGACAAAACTCTATTTTTCAGGAAAGTAAAAGGTCATATCATTCTTGTTCAAATATATGTTGATGATATTATATTTGGCTCGACTAACCCTGATCTCTGTACTCGTTTCGCTGATAGAATGAAAGAAGAGTATAAAATGAGCATGATGGGTGAACTAACATATTTCCTTGGTCTACAGATAAAACCAAATGAAAAAGGAACTTTCATTAATCAGGGAAAGTATGTTAAATATATGCTGAAGAAATTCGACTTAACTAAAAGTTCAGCTATGAAAACCCCTATGGCACCACCGCTGACACTTGATAAGGACACTAAGGGTGTTCCTGTCAATGTCACGTTGTACCGTGGGATGATCGACTCACTATTGTATCTTACAGCTAGCCGACCCGATATTATGTTTGCAACATGCTTGTGTGCACGATATCAAGCTGAACCTAAGATATCTCATATGAAAGTTGTAAAACGTATTTTTCGATATCTTAAGGGTGCAGCGAATCTAGGTCTTTGGTATCCCAAAGACTCAGGATTCGATTTAATCGCCTATTCAGATAGTGATTTTGCAGGTTGCAGAATGGATAGGAAAAGCACCACATGAGGATGTCAGCTCCTGGGTGGAAAGCTGGTAAGTTGGACAAGTAAAAAGCAAAACTTTGTGTCCACTTCCACAGCTGAAGCTGAGTATGTAGCCGCTTGAAGCTGTTGTTCTCAGGTCTTGTGGATGAGAAATCAACTACTGGACTATGACCTTCAACTCTCAAATATTCCAATCTATTGCGACAACACAAGTGCCATCGCTATAGCTAATAATCCAGTGCTACACTCAAAGACAAAACACATCGAAATCAGGTATCACTTTATCAGAGATCATGTGATGAATGGTGATATAGAACTTCATTTTATCCCAACTGATTATCAGTTAGCTGATCTGTTCACCAAACCTCTCGATGAGACAAGATTCAACTTTCTCATCAGCGAGCTTGGAATGCTGAACTTTGAAGAATAAAATCTTCAGCAGTTCCCATTTTGATCAGCGATACGATTATACAAACTTGTATAGCCTTCGGGATAAAATCAACTTGTATAACCTATTCTACCATCTTCTCTCTGAATAAACTTGATTCGCTGATATTAAGGTATGTTTTTCTCTCTGACAAATCGCATGTAAATGCAAGATTTCAAAACAAATCTCATCGCTGAATATCTTTTCCTTATCAGCGATACTTTGAAATTTCTTAAAACCAACTGATATTTCTATTCAGTGCTTCTTGTTTTCAAAAGTGTACCTGAGTTTTTCAAAACCTCAGAGACAACCAAGAATATGAAAGGACAGTTATGACGTCATTACAACGGATAAACCCATACACGTTCTTCTTTCTGACACACGTTTGCACGTTTTGTTTACTTGCCAATCAAATGCAAACACGTGTCCGTGTCATGATGAAAATCTTTTCCCGCTCAAGATTTTCTCTTTGTAAAATCTCTCTATATAAACAAATTCTTCGTTTATATTCTTCTCTTATGCGAACTTCTCCTCTAAGCAAAGAAAGAACTCAATGTTGCATTTGGCTCTCGATTTTTCAAGAACAACTGTTCATCTTCTTCAAACATCAAAGGTTAATATGTTCTTATTATTTACCAAATGCAAATAACTTGTTTCTGATCTTCTCTTTGTTTTAACAAGATCAAACAAAAGAACCTCTTAAAAATAAAATCGTTTTCTTTCATGGTTTTATGAACACAACCATTTCATGGTTGTTCTTCAAGTTTAAATGCAAAAATCTTAAACTTGTTCTTCATTCGTTTTTCCAGAATCCCAATCTTCAAAAGAAACTAGAAAACAAGATTTTTATTGGGTTTGTATTTCATTTTTTTTAAAACAAGAAAAACCCTAATCTTCATTAAGACATTTTGTCTGAATGAAATGGACAAAATTCGAACCATCTTATTGGAAAATCTTTCCACATTAAGATTATTCTTATTTGTTAATCCTTTGGTTGAACTGATAATACAGAGAATGGCATCTTCTGACATTCCCAAGAACACCAACGCTGAAAACACTTCTGCTGATGACACTGCTGAGGAAATGGACATCTTCAAGGCTCCTCAAGTCAAATTTGCCCTTGACAAACTGGATTGGACTAAGGTGAACAACCTCTATGCGCTTCTCGAGTTTCCTCCTCGAAAGCAAGTCACACATCTAGCTGATGCTGTGACCTTCCTAAAGAATTGATGCATCTCCACAGCCCTGACCATAACACCTCCTGCACATCAGCTTTTGCTCTCACAATTCTGGTACTCAGCCAGACACTCTCAGCTACCCTCAGCCAAAGACCCCTCCAAAACAATCGATTGCATCCTCTGCGATATCGAATATGGCACCATGAAGATTACCCCTGCCATAATTCGCAAAGCTCTCAGCCTTCCCATCGCCACCAAGGAAAAACCCTTTGTTCCCCTCCCTGACCCCAAGAAAAACTCAGACAGGGAAGCCATCATTGCATTTTTCGACACAATGGGCTATGTATGGGAAATCGGCAGAGACATGAAGCCCGAGAAGAAGCTGACCATTATCAAGAAATTGAAAATGCCCAGCGAGATGCATTTCATCTTCGCCCATTTGATCAGCTACATGACTGCAAAGAGCGGCTCCTCTGACCAAGCCGCTAAGCCTCAGCAAGCAATGGGATATGCTTTGCTGAAAGGTCTCAACATAGACTGGGCATCGATTATCTATGATGACCTGGTTCTCAGAGTGGACACCGTCGCTGACAGACCTCCATGGGTTCCATATCCTCGGTTCATCAGCGCTATTTTCCAAAGAGGCCTGAAAGACAGCTACCCAGAAGAAGGTGACATGAAACTCTCTCAGGTCGGCCCTAAAATACTCGACTTCAAACCAGTGGCGAATGAGGTACGTCTTTCTGCACTCTTGACTCTTCTTAACCCTACTACTTCTTCTACTTCTGCAGCTCCTTCAGCGGACAAACCCACCGCTGATACCCCAACTGCTACCTCCATTCCTCTTAAAAGGAAACATTCTGAAACCCACCTTAGTTCCAAAAGAACTAAGAAGACCAAGGAGCAACCCAAGCAATCTCCTGCTAAAAACTCCTCAGCTCCTCCTGTTGAGCTGAAGGAAAGTTCAGTGGTACGCTCTGCCACACCTGAACAAGCCATCCCTTAAATCCCGACCTCAACATCTCCAAACGTTGAGGTTCCAAACTTGGAAACTACCCAACCTACCTCAGTCTCTCAAAAGACTGATGAAGTGATTCTCAGCGACTCCAACGCTGAACTCGGTAACCAACCTCCTTTCTTACCCTTCGCTTCTCCATCCACTCATTTGGACCCCACTCCAGTTATCAGAACTGCACGTGTCATTCCTCCAGGAGCAAAAGGAACGACGGAAGTAGGACCTGCAGAGCTGTCCATACGTCCACGTACTCTCGCTGGCGATATGGAACTTTACTCAGGAACCCGTGATTTTGATGAATTCAACAATCCTCCTGCAGGTACTCACCAATCCCTATACACTGTTACTAAACCCCAAACTTCTGAGCTTTCCTCTGTTCACAAGTTTTTATACGTTACAGGTCCTAATTTGAGAGACATCAACACGTCTCTGAAGACAGTAGAGACAACGCTGACTGGTCTCACGTCTACTCTTTCCGGCAACTCCTCAGCTGTAACAACCTCTAGAGAGAATCTCTTAAAACTTACAACCGAAGTCGGAAAGAATGCCTCCAAAGCTGACATGGAGAAGGTTGATCAATCTCTGAGCAACTTGGCCAAAGTTCTCGCTGACATCTACACATACTACCTCGACATCAAGAAATCTGTAGACACCATGTCCAGCGAAGTCACAACGCTGAAGACATCGGTTGGCACACTCGAAGGTGATATGTTTGCTGTAAAGACTGATGTCAGTTCAGTAAAAACTGATATGAGTTTTGTGAAGACTGATGTCAACACGATGAAGAATGACATCTCTTCAATTCAGAACTTGTTGAAGCAGATTCTGACCAACACGACCGCCCCTGCACCTGCCCCTGCACCTCCATCTTTTACTACGGCGGATCGTGCTGAACTCATGAAGATCAATCCTGGTATTTCTGACATGGAAAACAGATTATCAGCGATTGAAATGTATATAGGGATCCCTGGCCAAGAAGACAGGGAAACCAGACGAACTGCTGAATCTTCTCATTCCTCCCCCAGTCATCATGATAAAGAGGGGGAGAAGAGTACTGAAGACCTCTCCAAGAGCGCGGAAGACCTTTCCCATGATGCATCTATCAGGGGAGAGAAGAATGAAGACCTCACCTTCACTGAAGAGGGTGAGAAGACTATTGAAGCTGAAGCACCCGCTGGACCTCAGGGAGATGAAAACCCTGAGGGAACTGAGAAGCTTGCCTTTGTATCTGAGGGGGAGCAACTCGAAGAAGAAGCTGAAGAAACTGAGTCTGAAGCTGAAGATGAAGAAGCCATCGATTTGTCTGATGCTGAACCATCCTCTTCTCCAAAGAATGATGATGATGATGACGAAGATGACGATGATGATGATTCTTATATCGTCAAGCATGCTCAGAGAACTAAAGCTCTTAAAGGGATTCTTATAAATGAACCTTCTGGGGAGCGGACAAAGACAAAGCCATCAGCATCCGAAACTGACAAAGGCAAAGGAAAAGGTGTCGTTGAAGATGAAAATCTGATGATCTTGCTTAACAAGCCGGTTTGTCAGGTACATTAATCCTACACAACATCCCTCCTCTATACACTTTATCAGTTCTCTACCTCCGCAAACCTCTATACACAATCCCATTCTTTCCATCTATGTTCTTACTTGTAAGATCGCTACGTTTCAGCTAGTCCTCTCCCCTATTTGAGGATATCGCTGAAGTTCCTACAGCTGCGACTTCAACAACAATCCTAGCTCTCAACGCTGAAGAAATAATCCCAGTCGTGGACTTGATCTCTGAGACTGATGAACCTGAAGAACATACTCTCTCTCACAAAAACAGACCTTCCTTGGCTCCTCAAAGGCTAAGTGAAGAGGATCAAGAAAAGAGAGATGCAATGATCAAGAGACTCGAAGATCAGCGAATCATTCTGAAGCATGATCAACTTCCTTCCGTTCCTCCAAAGTTCAGAGTTTCCCAAAAGGAATACAAGGAACACCTCAGAGCTGAACGCTTAATCGCTGAAAGAAAGGAAGCTGAAGAAAAAGATAGAGAATACGCCATCAAGCTTACTCAACGATCAATAAAAGACCCCAAGCTGAAAAGAGTTCCCATTGATGTTCAACGTCACCTATGGGATGATGCTCAAAAGATTGTTAGTGTTAGATCTGAAGTTTTGTCAATAAACCAAGTGTTAAAGATCTGATAAGAAGATTCAGATGTTCTGAGTAGAGAAGTCAGAGGTCTGAGAAGAGAAGTCAGATGTCTGAGATAAAGAGTCAGAAGATCTGAGAAGCGTTATCAGAAGAATGTTCAGAAGTTCTGAACAACCTGTTCAGAACTTATGACGAGATACTTTACTTAGTATTTTGTAAGCTAATTAGGACACGTGTTATGTTCTTATTAGTCTTTCTTATTTGTACTGTAGCTTTAATATTTCCGTTGCAGTATAAATAGTAGTTAGCACTACGTTGCTAACTGATTGATTCTCTCGAAATTCTTGTATTCATTCTTTGTAATCTTTGAGATTCTCTCTCTCTTAGATTTGTATTTCTGTTCATCATTGAATACAATTGGGCTTGATCATACAACTTCTCAATTACTGCTTTCTATATTGATTGTAAGATAAGATCTTGTACTTTCAATTGGTATCAGAGCTAATCAACAAACAAATTCGTTCAAGATTGTGATCGCGAAGATCGATTGATCAATTTCTTGAAGATTTCTTGATTCGTTCAAAAATCGATTCCGCTGCTAGGGCTAGTTCTTGAATTCTTGGCAATTCTTGAATTACCTGTTACTTTTCGATCAAGAAACTCAAATTTGTCTTTCTGTTGAATTTTCTTACAATCATGTCTTCTAAAGAATATCTAGCCATGGGATCTGAAACTAAACCGCCTGTTCTTATACCAGAAGAGTATCAGCAATGGAAAATTCGTATGATCCAATTCCTAGACAACATTGATGAAAATCTTATGGTCTCTATTTGAGAAGGTCCAATTCGAAAAATGTTTATCGTCACCGCGCAATGCGCGGTGCACACCACTAGTGTTATATAAAGAATTATAGAGATTAATTGTTATGGGGCTTAGTTTAGCTTAATGGGTCATGGGCTTGAAGCTTAAGCCCTATGTATATAAGGTTTGTTTGTGAGAGTTTTAGGTAAGAAATTAATTATTCCAAACTCATATTGTAAACACTCTGAACGATATTGAATCTTTGAATGAAATACATGGATGACAACTTGAAATCATTGATTGCTATTGTTATTGATTGTTGATTATCATTGTTATTGCACTAATCTGGGATCCACAATTGGTATCAGAGCAGACAAACATTGATCGATTCAAGGTTTCTAAAGTATCATAGTAAGTTTATCGGCTGCTTGTTTTTGAATTCACAATTGTTATCAGAGCCTAGCAGATCAGATTTGTGCATCAATTCGATGATTGTCGTCAATTTCTTGAGATTTTGCAAAGTTTTTTATCCTCATCTTTTTCTTGGAAATTTCTCAAGAATTTGAATTTCTTGATTGAATTCGTGTGTGTTTGGTGAACTGATTGATAGTATATCATTCTAATTCGTTTTTGATTAATCATTTCTAAAATCAAATCAATTTTTAATCAAGTTAGGGTTTTTGAGAAATTTTGAGCTCATCCAAGATTTTAATATTTTTGGAAATTTGTTTGTTTTTGGATTGAATTACATTCACAGATCGATTTCTTTGTTCTTTTAGAACATATTTGAGTTTCCAGATTGGAATTTCAGCAACAAAAGTGTGTATTTGAAATATCGAAAGTCGACAGTGGATACAACTTTATTCTTCGATGTTCTTGGTTAATATGGTGATATATCTTGAAGATGTTGTGTAGATTAATCGACCTAAGCTTCTCAGATCGATATTATCTTTGATTTCGAACGATTTGCAACACTTAGAATTGAAAATCACCGTGAGCTTCTCAAATCGATATCCTTTTTCTGTTACTGTTCCGTCAGACCCGTTAAATTCATTACATTTTTGGTCCTTTCTGTTAAATCTCCGTGAGAACAGTTAGTCAAAGTTTCCGTTATTTTTTCTGTTAATATTTTTTACATGTTAGTCCTCAGTTAGAATTTTTTTTGTTAGTCCGTTAGTTTAAATTTAGAATATGTCAGTTTTACTCCCTGTAGTTTGACTTTCATTTTATTACAGTTTTGGTCCTTATTGTTTTAGTTTTAGTTATTGTTCGTTTTAGTCCCTCTAGTTTAAGATTTCTATTTGTGTCACTTTTAGTCCCTATCTTTGTTTACTTTTAGTTTGTGTCTTTTATAGTCCCTCTAGTTTGTGCCTTTTTTAGTCCCCCTAGTTTGTGTTTAGGATTTTGACATATTTAGTCCTTGTCTTTGTCAAGTTTTAGTGTCTTACAATTTTAGTCCTTGTTTTTCATTTTAGTTTCGTAAGTTGTCATTTTAAGTCCCTATTCTTCGTATTTTTTCAGTTTTTGTCGATTGTATCAAATTTTACCTGCTTTTATCCGTAACTGATATATTTTTCTTGTAATTTGCAGGTTTGCCGATTAAAAGTCTAGTTTTCCGCATTAATTTTTTCAGAATTAACTTTTGGAAGACAAATTTATAATTTGTTTTTCAGATTTTGATTTTTCAGATTTTTCTGACTTTAATCGCTTTTCTCTGAATATCGTGTGTGCACAATTCTACTTCTCACGAAGTATCTGTTAATGATATTTCATTTTAACATTTCAGGTAACAATGTCTCTAAGGAGGAAAATGCTACTCTTAAAGAGAAGATTTTAGTTCTTGAAACAAAAGTTGCAAGTCATCTTCAAACGATTATATGTTTCAGTAATGAAATTTTTTATCTTCAGGAGGAAGTTAAATGTCTTACTAGCTGAAAATGTTTACTATAAAAAGATTGAAGAAAGGATGGCTAGTGTGGCAACCGCAGCTAGAACGAATAACTAGTCAACAATAAATGGTGAATACTTAAATGAGATTAAAGAGCTTAAAAGAAAGATAGCAGACTCTAAAGATGAAAAGAAGGTGAAAATTGAGAAATTTGTTCAAGATGCTACCAATAGGATTGAGGAAAAAGCAAAAGCTTTGGAAACTGAAAAGCTGATCTGAAGCATAAAAACTGTGAGTTTGCAAAGAAAAATTCTAATTTGCAAATGAAAATTGAAAAGGAGAGAAAAGATTTTGAAACTGAAAGAAATACTTTTGCAAATGAAAAAAAAGTTTTTATACAAAAGTTTTCCTATTGTTCAAGAAAATTAGTTGAGGGAAAAAAAGTTGTTAAACGTAAATGTTTTAAACTTTCAAAACAAGTTTCTGATTTTGAGAAATTTTTGATTCTTGAGCGTGAAAAGTTTGAGAAAGAGAGAGCAGAGTTTGATGCTGAATGAAAATCTTTTGAAGCAAAAAGTGTTGAGCTTTCAAAGAAAATATCTGAATTGGACTTTTGTTGGAGAAGGAGAGAAACGAAATACTTTCAAAAGAAGAATATTGGAATCTTTAAAGAAATAGCTGATAAGAGAAGATATTTGGAGAAAGATTTTGAAGAGGAGAGAAAATCTTTGAGGATGAAATCTCAACGCTAACAAGGAAGTTGTCTGCTTTAGCAAATGAAGTTATGAAAGAGCAGAAGATCAAATCTGATCTACAAAAGAAGTTTGACCGGACTGTTCGAGAAAGAAATGCTCTGTTTGATAGAGTTCAGAAACTGGAAGCAATTTACTTCAAAGTTGAATTATCTGAACAATTTAGTGTCGATACTATTTTTCAATCGCCGTATGATGATTCAACTGATTCGGAATGTTCGTTCAAGACTGCTTTTGGTTCAATTCATGAACATATTTCTTCAACAAGGTATGTCAAATCAAGCAATCTTTCAAAAGATCAGATGCGTCCTTCTAATGTTTTCTACAACCATGCTGCTAAAAGTTTACATAGTCCTATTTTCAAGCCTGTAAAGATGGATTGGAAACTAAAGGATCTACTCCCGAGAAAGATGCCCTAAAATCATATGTTCCCAAATCAACTGCCAAAAAGAACAATGTTCCTAAAGGTAAGTCTTTGGTTAAATCTGATCCTATCTATTTTGTAAATCATTTGATCAGGTTTGCACAAAAGCAAATTTGTTGTTCTTATTGTGGAACTCATGATTTTATCAAGAAAGAAAATGTTGTATGGTACTTACAACATTTCTTCAAATCAAACTGCATCTAACAAACCAGGACCCAAGTTTCGTTGGGTACCAAAATCTACTTAGTCTGTTTTGCAGGTTGTGAGAGCAGGTTTTATTGTTGATTTAATGTTCAAGGGTTAAACTGTATTTGATTAAAATAGAGCTTATTAGTGAACGGGCTGTGGTCTTGTTAACCACTGGCCCATTGTATTTAATGTTGATTAGCTTGGAAAAACAAGCAAATCGTCTCTTTTAGCTTTCAACTCTTATTGTAATATTCTCTCTGAAAGATTAATGAAAGGGATGACCAGTTGAAATCATTGCTCTTATTGCATATCATATTCGATTTCTGTATTGTTGCACGGATCTGGATTCTACAATTGGTATCAGAGCAGACAGACGGATTCGATTCAAAGCTTCATTCATCAATTTCTGGTTAGTTTGACTTTAACCCGTCTGACCATTCTTGAATTCTTGACCATTTGATTCAGTCGAAATTGGTTGTTTTTGCTTATTGGGTTGTGTTAGCAATATCGTTATAAGTATTTCTACAAATTTTCGCATTCCAATTCAATCGTTTGAGTGATTAATTTAGCAAATTAAGGTCAAGAGTTTTTGGTAGTGTTCTTGATAAAAGATTCGATTTTTAACCATCAAAACTTGTTACTTTTGCATTGAAATCGATTGGATTAGTGTTATTTTTGTGTTTTGCATTGTTACTAATCTTCCAGGATCAATTTTGGGCAACCCTAATCGAAAATTCGATCGATTTGAGCAAACAGCCGACTTTTCCGGATAAACCAGCCATCGTTTCCGGATAGCTTCAAGGTGTCCGGACGTTTGTGTTATTCCATACGGATTCGTCACTTTTCCGGGTAAGTGGTCCGGATAAGTATTCCATCCGGGTACCTCCAATTCCATCTGGACTCCTCATTTTTCCGGGTAAGTCACAGATTCCGGGTAAGTCACTTTTCCTTATACAATCCGGGTAACATTTGTATCCGGAAACCCAGTGTTTCCGGACATATCTTATCCGGACAATCCATTGTACCCGGAAACTTCATTGTATCCGGACAACTCAAGTTATCCGGACCCGGTAACTTGCTCTTCACCCGGTAAGCTTATTTTTTCCGGATTCTTTATCCGGAAACCACCCGGACACATAATTCGGTTAGCGGGACCCCCGTGCTAAGTCGCAGGAGGGGGACATTTAAGTATCTTTGATACTATTCCACTTTGAATCGAACAATCGTCTGACGATCACTACAGTGCAACTGAAGATGTCTCATGCTGAAGAAGACATGACAAAGCCGTGTCAGGTATGTGAACCTATCTTTTCAGAACTTTATGACCGAATGAAACCTCTTGCTGAACGGATAGATTCCTTTAAGGCCACCTCTAATGAACAACTGCTTGAGATTAGATCACTATCTGAAAAGCTAGATGTTCAAAGGAGAGTAACTGAAAAATATAAGTCTGAAAATGCTAATCTAAAAGACAAATGCAAAAATCTTTCATTAGCACCTAAGGATTTAAGGGCCAAGTTATCTGATCTTCAGTCTCAGTTTGATAAGTGCTTGAATGAGAAAGAAGAAATTGTTTATCAATGTTCTTCTCTTCAAATTCAACACAAGGAGTTTGTGACTAAAATCCTTGATCTTGAAAACAAACTCCACAAAAGGGGTCAAACTGATCAAACCATCTTTCTGAATAAACCTAAAGAGTTCACATACTTTAACAAAGAGTGGGGAATCGGATATGATAACCCATACTATTTGAAAAAGGGAAGATGGCATGTACCCACACTGTATGATTTTGCTTGTTTTGGATTAGATAAAAAGTATCCAGAATACGCAATTCAATGGACTGGTCCTCTTGAACCTGAAAAAGAGGAGGACACCGAGGAACATAAGCGCACACACAAACGAGGAATTCAACTCCCATTTTGTTATGAACCTTTAAACTACTCATATCGAAAGGACAAAAAGTACCTTTCCAATGACTACTTCGACCCCTACAAGGTAGCTAGTCCCAAGGATTCCTCCAAAAAGGATGAGGATCTAGCACCTGCAACCAAGACTGAGACAGATGAGTTTAAACTCTATGTTCCCCCTCTCATCTTGGAAGCAAAGATTGTTGAGTTGGAGGAGTCGTTTGAGAAAGAAAGGTCTATTTTTCAAAACGAAAAGAAAGTGCTCATGTCTGAGATTGAGAAACTCAAATCTGAGAAATCCGACGGTGTGTCAAGTGAGGAAAAGGAAAAATTTCAGTGGGAAATCAATACGCTCTCATCAAAACTCTCTGAAGTGACAAGAGAAACGATGAAAGAGCATATGATAAATATTCAACTCCAAGTGCAGCTTGACTTGCTCCAAACTGCGAAGCAATTTTCACCTGAACTTTCCTCTAACTCATCTGACACATCCTCGTGTAAAGCCTTTATAGGAAATATCTCTTTGCAAGAAAATGAAGTTTCTCAAGATGAGTGTGTTAAAAGGAATTTAAATTCTGATTTTTCATACGCTTCCGCACCGAATTCCCCAAAGCACACAACCGAAAGCACAAAGTGTTCCTCGCCTTCCTCACCTGATCCTAGTCCAGTACTTCCCAAGATAGATTTTTCAGAGTACAGGAACTCCGAAGGTAACTATGAGGAAGAGTTTGAGTCATTCCCCTTTGACAAACTTCTTCCAAGTCACACTGATTTTTTATCCCCTGTGGTGAATCATACGGTCGATTTTCAAAAAGGTCAATGTTCTAACACAAAGGCCCCAGCTGTGATCAAGATTTCTCAATCAAAACCAACTTCTAAACCAGTTTCTAAAAGGCAATCACAGCCGAGGCAAGAGACTGAACCTTTGCCAACCAACAATACTGTTTCTTCAAAAGTCACTGACCATTCTGTCCCTGTTGTTTCGGATAAAACCGGTCACGCTAAACAAGAAAAACCAAAGTGGCCAGCCAAGGGATCTATCGACGATGCAGCATCACAGTCTTTCAATACTGTGTTTTACCCTAGAATGAACAAAAACAATTGTGCTTGGAATCATAGGAATGTTTTTGTTAAAAGAGATGTTAATTTTCCGATGAAAATTTATTCCACTCAACAGTTGCTTCAATTTTCGCATGATTGTTTATGTTGCTCTAGCTGTGGTTGGAATGACTTTGATGATATCCGTAACAATGATTGGTTTGGGTCATATCACATGTATAATTCGACACCCAAACGCAAACCCCGTAATAACAAAAGAAAATACTATAAACAACGGGGTTTCCAATCAGAGGTTAAACAACAGCGGGAGACCAACCCCATTCCAAAATGGGCTTCTCCCACTGAGGTTAGACCGGCACCCAGGTGGAAAGCTGCTACAAAATATGTTCCTCCTAAAGGTGTAAATTCTGCACCGAAGAGGAAACAAGTGCCAAAACCAGTTCCCTCCACCGGTATAAATCCTACACCTAACGGGAAAGCTGGGACAAAGCAAGCTTCCCCAAACGGTGCCAAACCTAACCCTCCCGGACCCAGGCAAATTTGGGTACCGAAGGTCCGCTAAACTTGTTTTGCAGGACGATCATGTGTGGTCCTTAGACACTGGATGCTCCACACACATGATCGCAAGGAGGGAGCTGCTCACGATCTACAAGGAACAATATTTAGAAGACGTGAGGTTTGTCCATACCTGTGCTTTAACAAGCAGCTCATGTGTTTAGGGGGAGCATAATCAGCTATCAGGTATGTTACTCTACTGTTGAGGGGGAGCGTCACACACATTTTTTCATAAAAATGTTAAAAAGTTTTTTTGTGTGTGGATACTCCCGTGTGCACTTCACTCTACGCGCACATTCTAAGGGGGAGCATGTCATCTAATGCTCATCATTTGAGGGGGAGTAACACAGTGTTTTTTTTCTTTCAATGCCTAAAAGTTTTTATGTGTGTCGGACTCTCCATTGCACTATCCGAGGGGGATCAAGTTTTTCCCCATTCTCAGTTTGAGGGGGAGTGAGAGATCCATTTTCTCAAAATTCTACAAGTTTCATATCTTTGAAAAATGGAATCATTCTTTAAAGTGTAAAAGTGTCCGGACACCCATCAGTCCGGATGACTTTCCGGACCGGATGGGTATCCGGGTAGGACTATCCGGAATCCCTACTATGTCCGGAAACCTTTGCTGTCAGGACACATGTTATCCGGATACTTTGGTTTGTCCGGAATATTTTTCCATCCTTTATCCGGATACCCCTGCTTTGTCAACTCAGTACTTGTTTCATCACTGCCAGTCCTCCATTTGTCTCAGATTGAGCCATTTAATGCAAAGGTACGCGTTGGAACTTGTTTATCCGTCCGCTTTACTAACTTTGGATCTCTTACAGATATTCCATGGCGGATCAACAACCTCTCACTTCGAGGGGG
Source organism: Saussurea involucrata (assembly GCA_033807775.1). Lineage (NCBI taxonomy): Eukaryota > Viridiplantae > Streptophyta > Magnoliopsida > Asterales > Asteraceae > Saussurea > Saussurea involucrata. The sequence goes on from CM066326.1 coordinate 20,997,337, forward strand.
AGCAAGTCAATCCCCATGTATGTTTTGAGGGGCTAGCTATGCATATACCTAAAGCCCTACCTATGATAGCATATAGACGAGAGTTAGGGAATCCCATGGTCCAGCCAGCGTCGGAGGGACCTTCCCCGGGACATAGAACATGTGAAAAGGAGGATGTTAAGGTCGAACGCAAACCAAGAAAGATTGAGCCGTAAAGATAACGAGGCTCCTGAGCGAAACCAGCCACGTCATATCCGGGTTGCCACATCTGCTATCCCGTCTCATTTGTTGGGACGGGGTATTGAAGAAGACTCCGTGGACCCAGCGGAGTAATTGCACGACCCCCTCAGCCACTCATCCGTCTCTCAAAAGACGGATGTTTCAGTCTCACACGGGGATTTAGCACAACTTCCACTGGTCCCTCATTTGGAGGGTTCTGGTGTTGAAACAAGAGACCAGCCTCCCCCGGTCTCGCCTTCATTTCGTGCACAATCGAGTCTACCGCCTTTTGATATTGAACATTCTTCGGCCTGGACACTCGAAGCTGAGCAACACCAAGTCGAGACTCTTCGTGACTCGACCGGAACCACCGTAGTGTCTTCACCTCTTGGTGAAACACAAGGATCGGCGGGAAATCCTACCACAGCTAACATCACGCCAACTGTGAACGTAGGTGGCTCTACCCCTGTGGTAGACGCCTCAACGGGTAACCTAAGTGGTCCCGGAGTTATTCACCCCGACTTTGTGTCGCAAGGGTCCCTGGACAGCACCCTCAAGGCTGTCTGCGAGGCACTGGAACAGCATGTCACCGACGAGATCGCCAAAGCTATCAAAGGCAAAGCAAAGATCGTTAAAGCCGAAACCGCACCACCACATCCACCGATATTTGCTCAACCTATCTATTAGGTGGATACCTTAAAGACGATGCTATTGGCCCAATTGCTCCAGGAATCCGTTACAACCGCCTCGACTGAAGCAGACCTGATCTCAGTTCTCCGATCCCAGGTCACTGCTCCATCTTCATCTATCATATCTCGCCTTGACGCCATTGACTCGACCCTCAACGACAACAACAAAGCGCTCGCCACGCTGTCTGAGAGGGTCCGCTCACTAGAAGACACTTGTAAGAGTCAAGCCGGCGGTCTCAAACGCAAGCACGATGACCAGGATGATCCTGATCACCGTGAGGGGGAGAAGCGCCTATGCCAAACCGAGACCGCCCAGATCATGACTGCCGAAACTACAACAGTGGTTCAACAGGAACCCCCAACTGCGGCAACTACATCAGAAGCACCCGAAGCCAAGTTGCCACTAGCAGATATGGTCATAGATATGGAGATTTCAGATGAAGAAGACCCGACGGTTGAAAACCCCGAGGGTTCAACACAGGAACTGGTCAATTTTGACTCGTCAGACAGACCGATACTGGACATGATAGATCCAGAGTGTGAGACCAACCCGGAGACCGAAGACGCATGGTACGAAAAAGCCGCCAGTGCCGTAAATCTCCATGTAAACTTGGTCTTCCCTACTGATGAGGACGACAATATTGACTACGATCAGTTCCTGCTCCAAAATTTATATGGAGCAACCCCCGTTCACTATGCTCAACCCGCCGGAACATCATCAACAAGACCCGAGTCCATTACTTCCGATCTTCCGACAACTGCCCCTCCCATGACAGCTTCTGATCTTCCTCCCTCTCCTAAACAACAAGAAATCTGTTGGGAGAAGATCATGGTACTTATCCCTCATCTAGAGGAATCTTTGAAGAAGTTGTTCGTACACAAGCTTCGCCCGATCGAGCCGACTTTCTGTCTGGGTATCTACAACCTTGACCCAGAATTTCAACGCCGATATATCAGCACAATGCAGCGGTGTCTTCCACAGTATCTATTCAAGACGTATTATGAGGATCGTCTACCCAGTTTTCATTGTTCGACGTGAAGATGGGAACGAATGGAAATTTTCAGAAGCTAATTTCAAGAACCTCCGACCACTCGACTTTCTGGTTATTCTGAAAGACTTGCGTACAAGAACCATCCGACCGCTAGAGATTACAAAGGCACTCGAAGCTGTTCATCGATACCTGGTCCGCACCATCATGATGTCTTATCTAACGGACTTCCAAATGGCTATTGAGAACAAGGAGAAAAAGGTAAATCTGATGAAACCAAATCTAAAAGCACCTGAGTTAAAGATGTATCTCGAGAATGCTATGCTTCTGGAACCAGAATTCGGGATTACTTAAATGAGCAAAAAGAGAAGAAATTCATGCTCTTCAGTCAGGTGGAAAGATTCTGCGATGGCACGCTCCTAAAGGTCAGAGATGCTCTTCGAAAGATTATTCAGCACGAGTCTGAAAATCCAAGGTATTCTTATGTTCCGAATCCGAATGAAGTAACTGCTAGGAATGGCTTGGAAATGATTGAAGATCGCATCGACTATCGCCGCTCCATCAGATTGTTCGAGGTACACTTCGCGCTCCGCAAAAGATATGTTTTCAACTGGAGAGATATAAAGCACCAACTCGAACTTCAAATCAAAGGGGGAGATTGTTAGGGCAAGTTTTATTGTTGATTTAAAGTTCAAGGGTTAAACTGTATTTGATTAAAATAGAGCTTATTAGTGAACGGGCCGTAGGCTTGTTAACCACGGGCCCATTGTATTTAATGTTGATTAGCTTGGAAAAACAAGCAAATCATCTCTTTTAGCTTTCAACTCTTATTGTAATATTCTCTCTGAAAGATTAATGAAAGGGATGACCAGTTGAAATCATTGCTCTTATTGCATATCATATTCGATTTCTGTATTGTTGCACGGATCTGGATTCTACACAGGTTCATCATGTGTGGCGCTGATTGTCATAAATATATAAAACACATGACTGGAAAACAGAAGAGAAATGTGCAGATCTTTGAAGAAGAGTACATGTGCTTTCAACGCTTTCTATACTGAACTATATGCATAATTTCAGGGGAGAAATTCTAACTTTTTTATATATATGTGTAATGTCTCGGGTAAGTACGTTTAATTAATTTGCGATTTCCGTTTCATTTATTTAATTTTTGTTTGTTAAGTTTAAAATAATTGGGTCTTTTTATAAGTTTAGGGAGTGTTATTTTTTTTAAGTTGAAATCCTTAAATTCAATTTTTGGGTTAGTATATATATATATATATATATACGAGCACATCCTTAGATTTTATTAGAGTCGGTTCTTGAGTGGTGTAAGTGTGTGTTCAAGCTGAGAGTTAAATAAGAGCAGGAAACCATCGATCGAGTTAAACTGTGGAAGAGTTGTGTAATCGATTTTGAGGTAATCGTCTTTTAGAATTTTGTTTGTATCTAGTAGTAAATGTTTTTTGTCGGTTTAGATTTGCCAATTTCAAGATTTTTAGTAATTTCCATCGAGTCTGGGGTTTCGATCAGTCGTCCGAATTTCTAAGTGTCCGGATTCGAGTGTTTTCCGGATAAAGGTTTTTCCGGAAGGAGTATTACCCGGGTTCCAGTGTTTCCCGGGTAGGATATTTCCGGGTAGGATAAAGGTTTGTAAGCCTTCCGGTTGACTTACATAGACTTCTTCATGTAGTACCCCGTTGAGAAACGCCGACTTGACGTCCATTTGGAATACCTTCAACTTTTTGTGAGCCGCGTAAGCCAAACAGATGCGAATATCTTCAATCCGAGATACTGGCGCGTAGGTTTCATCATAATCGATTCCTTCTTGGTGATTATAACCTTTGGCGACCAGTCTTGTATTATTTCTAACAATTATCCCAGCTTCGTCTTTCTTATTCCTAAAAACCTATTTGGTTACGATAATCATTTTATCCTTAGGTCTCTTAACTAAACGCCATGCCTCGTTTCGTTTGAATTCAAGAAGCTCTTCTTGCATAGCGTTTATCCAATCTGGATCTTGAAATGCTTATGAAGCTTTCTTGGGTTCAATGCAACTCAGAAAACTCACATGTAAGCATTCATTCGTTGTCGCAAATCTTATCTTAACTCCGTCTTTGGCATCACCAAATATATTGGCAACAGGATTTGCTTTCGTCCATTTGTGAGTGCTCGGGAGAGTCGGAATTTCCATTTGAGTGTTAGACTCATCATATTCGTCTGTTATTGCAGGTATTTCCATTTTTTATTCTTTTGGAATAGTTGTAGCAGGTACCGGTTGCTAAACTTCAGGTATTTGTAAATCATATGTAGAATCTTCAGCAGTAGTGTCTTCTGAGACTAGATTAGTTTGCGGAATGATTGCTTCAGAGACACCTTCGGGTGTAGAAGATTCAGGAATTACATCTGTTGTGCTTGTTGAGGTGACACCTACTTCTTCAGAAGGGCCGGACAGCTCAGCACTAGTTTTTGGTATGTCAGCATTATTGGATATGATAGGACCTTTCATATCTACACAAAATCCATAAATACGTCATAAAATAAAATATCGAGTTCTGAATTATTTTTAGATTTATTTAATTCAGAAATCGTAGACTGGTTTGGTGTAGGTTCCACTCCGGATTGAGTAGAAGCTTCAAGCTGAAGTCCGAGTTATGAACTGGATTGTCCAGAAGTTAACACGACATTCTCATCAAAAGACACATTGATGCTTTCAAAGACAGATCTCGTTCTTTTGTTGCATATTTTGTATGTTGTGTATATTCTTCGTCTGCTTTCGTTTGAAACATTGTAAGAGATTCTCTATCTTCAGTACAAAGCATCTGCATCCAAAAATTTACATTAGGTTTATGGTTATTGATTATCTCATAAGCAGTTTTATTTAAGCGTTTATTAATAATGGTCCTATTTTGTGTAAAACACTCTGTTGCCACTACTTCAGCCCATAGACTTGGAGGTAAGCCAGAATAAGCCAATATCGTTCTAGCCTCTTCTACAAGTGTTCTGTTCTTGCGTTCAACTACTTCATTTTGTTGAGGGGTCATTGGCGCAGAAAAGTTGTGTGAAATGCCAACATTTGAAGAAAAGATTGAAGCGTGTCATTCTTAAACTCCGTTCCATTGTCACTTCGAAGTTTCTGAATAGGTCGTTGAAGAAGTACTTGAATCTTCTTGATGAACTTGATGATTAGTTCTGGCGCGTCTAACTTTAATCTCAGAAATTCCAACCATGTGTAACGCGAGTACTCATCTATCATCACTAGAATGTACTTCTTCCCGCCCATAGACTGAGTCCGCATCGGGCCGCACAAATCCATAGGAATGAGTTCTAGAGAAGCTTTACAATTTGATTGAGTCTTCGACTTGTGTGGACTCTGTTTCATCTTTCCCATTTCACATGTTGGACATGATGAAACTTTGTCACTCTTTAGCTCCGGTAGACCTAGAACTAATCCATTGGTTCTTAACTTGTTGATATCTCAAATGTTTTGGTGAGACAATATTTTGTGCCATAGCCAACACTCTTCAACTGACGCCTTTGATACTAAACAGACAGGCTTAGACGCCAATAAGGTCGGGAAATTAGCTATGTACAGATCACCAAAACGAGAAGCTTTGAAGATTTCAACCCCATTTGGATCAGCAATGTAGCATAATCTCTTGCCAAAACTGATTGTGTAGTCCTTGTCACAAAATTGACTGATACTGAATAGGTTATGACCTAATCCTTCCACATACACAACTTCTTCAATAGAGATCGTGTCGTTTATCAGAATTCCATGTCCTCTGATGTATCCTTTGGTGTTGTTACCAAATCCAACTGGCCCTCCAGGATGTACTGTATAATCATGCAATAGGTGCTTGTACCCTGTCATGTGTCTAGATGCACCAGAATCTACGACCCACACATGATTGTCCTGAAAAGTCAATTATGCCAACATAGGTACCCTTTTTAGTATGGGTCCTTTCATGTTAGCACGAATAAACTTTTTCAGATCAGTTGAAGAACCTTTAAGATTTCCTTTAACTTTGAGTTCTTTTTGTGAAATTTGAGTTTTAGATTTATCTATTGGAACTAGGGGTGGCAAAAAGTGACCCAACACGCCAATCCAACCCGAACCCAACCCAATAGTAGCAGGTTGGGTTAAGATTTTCATCATATTTAAGTTAAATGGGTCAACCCGCCTAACCCAATTAATTAAAAGGTTGGGTTGGGTTGAAATTTTCGACATGTTTCCAACCTGCTTTCAACCCATTTACAACCTATTTTTTAACCCATTTACAACTTGCTTTCAACCCATTTACAACCTGTTTTTTAACCCAATTACAACTTGTTTTTAATTTATTATCATTATTTAGTTATAATTAATAATTAAATAGTTAATAAAAAAACTAAATATGATTCCACTAAAGTCTAAACTGAACTCCTTCGGTCCTTCCATTTCAATATTCCACCGTTCAAACTTTCGAAGTCTAAACTCTCTAAACCTTAACCGACACTTTTGTTCCAACCAAGAGATCGACGCCAGCCCAAGAAACTTATTTGTTTGTGTTATTGAAACTTTGAACAATTTATTTCACTTACGGTTTTGTTTTATTGAAATTTTAAACAATTTATTTGGTTTTGTGGTTGTGACTTGTGTATTTGTCATGAAATTATCTTTTAGTTCTTTTTATTTTATTTAAAGTTTTAAAACTAAATGGGTCAACCCAGATTCAACCCATTTATTAAATAGGTTGGGTTGAGAAAATCATACACAGGTCAACCCGCTACCAACCCATTTAAGTACCAGGTTGGGTTGGGTTGGGTTGTGTTGGAACCCAGATACACTTAATCAAGATTAACAGTCTATTAGTTGAGTTTAGAGTTTGATGCGGAAGCGTATTAAACTAACATATAGGTTTGATAGATATTAGAACGCACATATATAAAGAAAACAGTAAAGAATGAAAAGGATTTCTTGAACAGTTACTGTTATTCAATATATGATAACAACACGAAGAACAGATTAAGAACTGTTGGTGTGTGTGAGAATATAACACTCAGATATTTGACAATAAAGCTTGAGAGTATTAGTGATTCCTTGTGTATTCGTCCCTTGGAAGATCTCAACATGAGACTTCCTTTTATACTACTCTTAGAAGACTATGAAGTAGGCCACTGTTCCTTTTACGGCATGAATAGTAAACTGGATGGTGTGAACAGTGGACTGGATGGTGTGAGCAGTTGTTTGAGCCATGCGCATTTAATGGAGCAGATGTACTTTTGGTAAATGCATTAAATGGCGCAGACGTCTATTTTGTACCTTGCCCTATTGAGTCCACTCAGAGCTTGACACATGTTTTGATAGTACTTTTCCATGCAAGTTGATGAACGTATCCAGTAATATCTTCCAAGTCTTCATTGAGGACCACAGAGGCTCTGTAATGAATTACAGAGGTTCTGCGGTCTGGTCCTCTGTGAAGCAGTCTTCGCCGGATTCCGAGTCTTTGGTCTTCTTTGTGCGTATGACAGAGCTTCTGTAGGAAGCCTCTGCTGCTTTTGTAGCTTCTTGACCTTGATTTCTCGGTAATGTCGGCAGAGCCTCTGTAAGAGGCTTTCTTCACTTAGCCTATTTTTCACTACTTCTAAATACTTCTATGTTTTAGGAAGATTGAAGCTAACAATCTCCCCCTAAGTAGTGAAAAATAAAAAATTTGAACTTGAGTTAAGTTTGGCTAAGTTAGATAAGACAGAGGTTAAACAATACCTCGAAATTTTTTCTTCATTTAGAAATATGCCAGAGGCATTTTACATTTGAGTACAATGAAAGATAAAACTTTGTTTGCAGAGATTGGAGGTCTGAGAATCAGATTTTGGCATCTTTGAAATCGTTGTAGCTTCTGTTGTCTCTGCCGACTTTTCTGATCTCTTTGTAGAATCTGATGCAGAGTTCTCTTAGGCGGATTGTTGAGTCTATTTCTCTGATGAAAGTCTCTGCATCATCTCTATCCATTTTCTGTTGATGAAGTATTGACATCAAATCTTCTTGCCATTTTGAAAGCTAAAGTGAACCTTTTCCTTTCTTCTTCTCTCTTTGCCATTCGATCACTCATTGTTGTGTGCATTCTTTTCAGAACATCAGAAGCAGAGGTCGTTGCTCTTTTTGGTTTGGTGGCAATCGACTTTCTTCTGGGTATGGTTTGGGGTGTTTCCACAGAGGTGGGTGTTTTCTCTGTGGTTGGTTCATCTGTTTCTTCCAAAATGATTACCTCAGGGGCGGTTGTTGCCTCTGTGGCTTGCTGTTCTGCTTCTGGAGTTTTGGTTTCATCAGGAGATGATTCCACAGAGATGGGTGTTGTCTCTGTGGTCTTTTGGGTTTGTTGTTGTCGGGTCTGTTCTGGAGGTGCTTGACTCAGAGGTTCTGCGGCTATTGGTGGACCTGTAAGTCCTCTGCTTGCAGCTTTCTCTGTAGTTTTCTCCCCCTCAGGATGATCTGATGGACCAGGATGGTCATCATCATCAGAGTCATCCTGACCCTTGTCTGATGTACCCTCTGCTCTGCAGGAAGCATCGGGTTTCTTTGGCATTGTGGCTCCAGCAGCGATCAGTTTCGCGCAGGCATCATCACAGAGGCCAAGAAGAGTTGCTAGCTCTGCCTCTGTTTTGAATCTCATCCTTCCTACACTTTCTCTGAAATCTTTGACGAAGTTAGCATTGGCAGTGGTGAAGGAAAGGATGACTTCTGTCACTTGATTAATCACGATCTGCCCAAGCTCTGTCAGCTGTGCTCTTGTCATGTAGTCTTTGGGTTGCATCAGCATGGTATTTCGCATGGCTTCTTCTTGAACTTTTTGTAGGGCCTTCTGTAGATCTGCAGGAGTGATGCCCGTTGACACTGAAGTCTGTTTGTTCAATTGATCAAGGAACTTGTTGATGGAGTTCTCAATCGAAGGAGTAGTTGTTGCGGCAGAAGTGGTGGATGCAGTAGCAGCAGACTTCATCTGTGAGATGGCAGTTTTCACCTCTGTGGATAGGTTGTCCATTTTGGTGTTCAGGTTTAGAAGTGTCAGTGATGTTGTCTCTGCAAAAGATTTGAAATAGCTTTGCAACTCTTTCAAGGTTTGGTTCACAGAGGTCTCAAGGGTTTGGAACTCATCCCTTGTAACTTGTGTTCCGGTGGTAACCTCTGGAGGAACACATTCGTCTCCAGAGTGAATCCCTGTTCCTGGGATACCTTCTTTCATTCCTATTTGTACGTTGAGAATGGAAGGATTTCCTTCTGATCCTTGAGAAGAAACATGAGTTTCAATCCCTACAGAAGTTCTGAGAAGAACATTGTCCAAATCCACTCCAGAGGTGGGTATTGGAATATCCTTCTGTTGACTAGGAGACTTGTCTAGAGTCTCTTTGTCTTTGTGCTCTCTACTTCTCTCTGAAAGAAGTGTGGGTCTTAATAAGTGCGTGGCAGAGGAAACAAATTCCTCTGTTGGGCGTTCTTCTGTGATCTGGGGCAATTTATCACGAACTATAGGTGAGTCTCTTTGAGGAGACTCCCTAGGAATGGATTCCCCGGTTTCTGTGGGCACAGAGGTTGAAAGAGTAACCTCTGGCTGGATGGGTTGGGTTAGGTTCGAGCTGTGCTGCTCTTTTTCAATGACACCTTCTGCAGCTAGACCTGCGGTGTCAGAAATGTGGGTTGCACTGGGAGTTGGTTTTGGTTGTGTGCCTCTATTTATCCAGGCATCTTTTCTTGCTTCTTCCCTAAGTTCTGTGGAAGTTTCTTGCTCTGGTCGTAATTGGTCATATACTTGATGAGATCCAAATAATCTCATGACATGTGGATGATAAAGACCCTTACGTATCCAGACAGCTTCTTCTTCATCTGAATCTGTCTCTAAGATCTCTATTTCTGTCTCCGTTGTTGCTAATCCCTCTTTTTGTACAACTTCGGCCCCTTTTTCTTTCTCTTCTTCCATCATGTTCTCAGAAGCCTCTGTGGTGTCACCTCTGTTCCATTCAGCTTCAGTTTGTTCTATTTCTTCTGAAGCTGGGTTTGGACTTCTTCTGTGGACATCCAATCCTTGAATGAAAGGGTTTTGTAAAATATCAGGGGTTTCGGCTGGTTGATTTCTGGGTGTTGTGTCATCTTCTTGCAGATGTGTGTCGATGCCAGAAATGAAGAAATCTTCTTCTGGGGAGTGGTGGTCGAGAGGTTGTGCCGTCCACCCTGCTGTATTTAGGGTGTTGGCAATTTCAGGGTTCTGTAAGAAGTCGTTCAGGTCTCCTTGGTGAGCAAATCTATCTGGAGATTGATAGGGTGATTGATACTTTTCTGTAGCCATTTCTTCTTCTGCAACTTCTTCTTCAGCAGTTTCCTCTTCTGTAATTGTTACCAACTTTGTAAGTGATTTACCATGCCTCTTTTTGGTTTTCCTCCTCTTAGGATTTGGTGCCCCTTCTTCTGTTGATTTTGATCTTTTCTTCTTCATTTTTGGAGAGGAGGGAGGAGCAGAGGAGCCAATTTCTGTGGCATGAGGAGGTGAGGGTTGATCTTCTGCAGCGCTTGTGGAGGTGCCTTCTGCAGTTTTCCTCTTCTTAGCTTTTGGAGTAAATGCAGAGGTTCTTGATGAAGACTTCTTTTCCATTAGTTCTGCACGTTTGGCTATAAAACTGAGTTGAATAGTCATGTGCTTTGCTAACTTCTGATCCTTTTCTTTTTGAGTGGAAAGAGGTTTTGCTATCATTGTTCCTAGGGGGACACCTAAACGCAGGGGTGTCATAGGACTCGGTTTAGGAGTTCTATGATCGCGTATATACTCTTTCTTAAGGGATTTATTCGATGCGTATTGCAGAAGCTTCTTTGACAGATGTGAGTAGCCATCAGCATGATCAGTGGGGGTATTCTTGTTCATCGGGAACTGTTTGGGAGTTGGCCCTTCCATTGGCCAATTTTGGATTAGCAGTAGTGGTTCGAACAGTACTCCTAATATTCTTTGGAATTGCAGAGGTGGTAGAAAGTTGGGATCATTCTCTTTGACCCTTTTTGAGTTGTTCTTTCTGTCGATGGTGTTTATGATCTCTTGCATCATTATGGTCGCATAATCTAGTGGAAGATCATAGTAAACCCCAAACATGATGCTCAAGATTTGATGTGAGCTCTGGTCAATACTGCCTATCTTTCCTGTCAGGCATCTGTTAAGAATCGAGAACAAAGTGTTCCACAGAGGTGGTAATCGGCCTCTGCGGAAGTCATTTCTCTTCCGTAGTTGGGTGTTGTACCCAAGCATTTCCACGAATCGACAGAGCTCTTCGTCTGTTGGTTGCTCTGCATAACTCTTCAATCCCAGAAGACCCCTTGTTGGTAGGTTGAATTCAAGTGAGAACATTGTTCTGTTAAACTTGATTTAAAATGCTCAAATTTATCAGGTCTTGAAATGTACCCTTTGATAAGAGAATCGTCTTTATCAAATCGGCAGCTTTGCCAAAATTGGTTCAAATAGCGGACTGGAATTTTGTTCGGGGTTCTTGATAGTAGAGGGAAGAGGACATGATTCTTCATGATGTTCAGAAGTATGGCATGGGCTTCGCCGAAAGTAGTGGGTGAGGGGACCAAATAGCAGTTGTTGGATTTGATAGGAAGAATGGCTTCGAAATGATCCTTTGCTATAAAGTTTTGCAAGTGAGTCGTCGGAGCAAAGTCTGCTGAGTCCCCGGAATCTTGTTGTTCAATATTTCTTGCAAGGCCGGGGTTTTCAGAATGTTCTGAATGTGTAGGGGAGAGTTCCGGTGAGTTCGCCGGAGAGAGGTCAGAGGATGTAGCTCGAGAAGATGAAGCCATTTGATTTTAAGAATAAGATTTTTGCAAGCTTTTTGCAGGGTTTCGCCGGAGAAGAAGATGAGAGTTTGTAAAAGGTTTTATGAGAGGGTAAGCTTTGTTTTTATAGGATGGTAAAACGGTAGAATTTGAAAGAGTAAAATATATGGCAATGGATTAAAGTTTGGAATCCGCACTCGAGTTTGAGCGGCGGGTTCAACTTTCCAAATAAAAACGTTCCATGTACGCCCAATGAAAATGGGACACGTAGGCCTTGTCAGAATATGACAGGACGTCGTGCGCGGCCCATTAATGCTAGGCGCGTGAGGTTGATTTTAGCCATATGAGTTTCACTCGCAGTAAAAGTAACCGTTATTACTACAAAGACGCCCAAGAAATCAGATTGACAGAGCTTCTGTAGTTTACAGAGGCTCTGTGATCTTGAAAATCTTTGATGTTTATCCCCTTTTCATATATCTCATTGTTATCATGACTTCTGTTGGGTTCTTCTTTAACCAAAACATTTGTAAAGGCATTGGAGAGGATAAAATCAGATTTTTGTGAAGAAATTTGCTTCGCAGAGGTTTTGTGGCTCTGTTGGAACTTGCAGAAGTTCTGTGAGGGCCAGCAGAAGCTCTATGAGAGAAAAAATCTCATAACAAAAATTTTATTAGTTTTTTTTATCATCCAATTTTTGATTTGGTTTAAGAGATGTTTTTCGGACATATTTGAAAGTTTGTGTCCGAGAAAACTGTTAAAAAAAATGGTTTGTTCGAGAAGGTCATGGTCTGCGTTTTCGGTTTCCGAGATAACATTCCAAAAGATCGACAGAAGGTTAATTTTTGATCACAGAGCATATTTCCTGCAGAAGCTCTGTTGAGCTCAGCAGAATCTCTATGACCTTAAATTTCTCCTAATTCGAATTTTGTGAAACTTTTTGAGCTTTTGATTTTTGAAATGTTATTCACAGTATATTTAGGACATATTTGACAATTCTTGTCCTAGAAAATTGTTTTCCAAAAACCTTTTGTGAGAGACATACCTTTTGGTTCTTCTTTTCTCGGCAGTGATATCTGACTTCTGTCGATATGGAGTCATCGACATTTTTCTTTGGCTTTCCCTTGAAAGTTTTATCTCTTTAGATCATTTCAGGGTTCCCTTCTGCTCCCCCTTGATCTAATCACCTCTGTAGATCAAGTAATTTCCTTTTGTTCCCCCTTGACCTAATCACCTCTGTAGATCAAGTAATTTCCTTTTGCTCCCCCTTGACCTATGCTTGGATCAAAGAATGATAAGTTTTGCATAGAACATAGGTCAGGTTTTTCAGAGGTTCTGTAGGGGTCGTCAGAGGTTCTGAGTTGACTTAAAGAAGCTCTGTGATTTTAAGAACTATTTAAGGTTTTAAGAATTTACATACAAAAGTAGAATCAATCAAAGCAATAAATTAAGCAATGTATTTATTTGTTATTTACAGAAGATAAAGCTATACTTACAGAGGATTTTCACACCATGTTAATCATTCCTAACTTACCCACCAAGAAGTTGAATCTTTTCTCGTCTAATGCTTTGGTGAATAAGTCAGCGAGTTGATATTCTGTGGGCACGAAATTCATTTCGATTGTACCGTATTCAACATGATGTTTCAAGAAATGATACCTTATATCGATATGCTTGGTTTTTGAGTGTTGCACAGGGTTGGCAGAGATAGCAATAGCACTTTTGGAATCACAGAAGATGGATATTTTGAACAGAATGTGGCCGTAGTCTTTTAGCTGAGTCTTCATCCATAGAACCTGAGAACAACAGCTAGCGGCAGCAACGTATTCAGCTTCTGCAGTGGATGTGGAGACACAATTCTGCTTCTTGGAGGTCCAACTGACTAGTTTACCACCTAGGAATTGACAACTCCCAGAGGTACTCTTTCTGTCGAGCATGCATCCTCCATAGTCTGAATCTGTATAAGCTTTAAGACTAAAACCAGAGTTCTGTGGATACCAGAGACCAAGATTGTTGGTCCCCTTCAGGTATCTCAAGATTCTTTTTACAGCATCATAATGTGATTTCTTTGGATTAGCTTGATAACGTGCACAAAGACATGTGGCATGCATAATGTCAGGTCTGCTTGCTGTTAAGTATAACAGAGATCCAATCATGCCTCTGTAGAGAGTACATTCTACAGAAATACCATTTGGATCTAAGAACAACTTATTTCCAGTGGCCATTGTAGTCTTCATTGCAGAGGTATCAGAGAGATTATATTTTAAAAGTATGTCAGAGACATATTTGGCTTGATTTATAAAAATTCCCTCTGAAGATTGTTTGACTTGAAGTCCGAGGAAGAATGTTAATTCTCCCATCATACTCATTTCAAACTCACTCTGCATGAGTTTTTCAAAAATTTTGCACTCTTCTGAATTTGTAGACCCAAAAATTATGTCATCTACGTATATTTGTACAAGCATTATCTCACTATTTTTGCGTTTATAGAATAAGGTAGTATCTGTTGTACCTCTGTTGTAGCCATTGACTAGAAGGAACGTAGAAAGTCGTTCGTACCATGCTCTTGGAGCCTGTTTCAGTCCGTATAGAGCCTTTTCAAGGTAGTATACATGCCTTGGAAACTTTGAGCTTTCAAAACCTGGTGGCTGATTTACGTAAACCTCTTCTTGGATTTCTCCGTTTAGAAAAGCTGATTTTACGTCCATCTGATAGACTTTAAAACCTCCGTGGGCTGCGAAGGCTAAGAATATTCTTATTGCTTCGAGACGTGCGACAGGGGCAAAAGTCTCATCGTAGTCTATGCCTTCTTCTTGTCTATATCCTTTTGCTACTAATCTTGCTTTGTTTCTGACGACCACTCCATCTTCATCCTTCTTGTTTCTGTAGACCCATTTAGTCCCAATGGCCTGTTTCCCTCTTGGCAGAGGTACTAAAGTCCATACTCTGTTACGCTCAAATTGCAGAAGTTCTTCTTGCATGGCGTCTACCCAGTTTGGGTCATCTAGGGCTTCAGAAATCTTCTTTGGTTCTATAACACTAATAAAATTTGTAAAGAAACAAAAATTTGCAGTGGCAGACCTTGTTTTTACTGAGTCAGAAGGTTTTCCAATTATTTGGTTTGGAGGATGGCTTTTTGTCCACTGAGTTGTGCGTGGAAGATGATCATCAATGTCATCAAAAATTTCTTCAGAGGCTTCTTGTGTTTCTTCTTGTGCAGCCTCGGATGCTCTTCGTGCCTTGGTAGTTGATTCTACCGTTTGTGGAATGATTGGTACGAGTGGTGGTGGTGTTTGTTCCTCTGAGGATGTATAGTCTTGGTCCTCGATCTCCTCTGTAATTGGTTCTTCTGTGGTTTGTGCAGCTTCTGTGGTCGTTTTTCTTGATGTTTCATCTTCTGCACTTTCTTCTGCTTCGGCAATTGCATCTGTAGTATTTATAGAAGAAGATGAAGCATTATTTGGACCAGTTAGAGTCATACCTGTAGGATTTTGTCCGACAGATGATGGTTCTTCAGAAACTCTGATGGTTCCGACAGAAGGATCAATGTCATTGTGGAACATCTCCAAAAATAGAAGATTCAAATCTTCTTTTGTTCTTGAGATGTCAGAGAATTTCCCTTTAATTCCGAGTTCTGAACTTATTTGCTCAGAAGTCATTTGGAATGAATCATCAAAAGAAATATTGATGATTTCTACAATCTTGTGAGACTTTGTAAGGAATGTTCTGTAGGCTTTGGAAGTGGCAGAGTATCCAATGAATTTGCCTTCATCTGCTTTTACATCAAACTTTCCTCTTGAATCTCTGTCGTTTAAGACGAATCATTTGCATCCGAATACATGGAAAAATTTGATGTTTGGCCGCCGTTTGTTATGCAATTCGTAAGGCGTCTTGAGGTGTCTTTTCACAATGGTTGATCGATTTTGAGTATAACACGCAGTAGAAATTGCTTCTGCCCAAAAGTTCATTGATAATCCGCATGCTGATATCATAGTTCTTGCGGCTTCCACAAGTGTTCGATTCTTTCTTTCGACAACACTGTTCTGTTGTGGAGTGCGAGCTGCAGAGAAGTTCTATGATATTCCTTCTGTTGAAAGATAGGCTTCAATGACAGAGTTTTTAAATTCTGTGCCATTGTCACTTCTTAACTTCTGTATTCTGCAATTATAAAGAACTTGGATTCTTTTCATTAGATTTATCAATATATTTGGAACATCTGATTTCTTTCTAACGAATTCAACCCATGTGAAACGCGAATACTCATCAATTAGGACAAGTATGTATTTCTTGCCACCTAGGCTCTGTATGGCAATGGGACCGCAGAGGTCGACATGAAGCATGTACAGAGGTCTAGTGCAAGATACATCTGTTTTGCCTTTGTGGGAAGCTCTTTTGAGTTTTCCCATCTCACAGGCTGAACATAAATGATCCTTATTGAATTTAACATTTGGCAAACCTTTAACTAGATCAAGTTTGACCAGTTTTTCCAATGTGTGAAAATTCAAGTGACAGAACCTGTTGTGCCATAACCAGGCTTCTTCACTTTTGCAGGCAACAAGGCAAACTTTGTCTTTGTTCTTTGAGTTGAAGTTCATTAGATATAGATCACCTATTCTTTCAGCTCGCAGAAGTTCCATACTTGTTTCTTCACTTTGTAGAGAGCAGAAAGTTCTTTTGAACAACACATTGAATCCTGCATCACAAAGTTGACTTACACTGAGTAGGTTGTGCTTAAGGCCATCCACATATGCAACTTTGTATACAGAAACGTCTTCTTTCCTTATGACTCCATAGCCTTTTATGTGTCCTTTCTTGTTGTCTCCAAAAGTCACAGATCCACCAGCTTGTGTTTCTTTGTACGTGGATAGTGCACTTCTGTCACCAGTCATGTGCCTTGAGCATCCGGAGTCTAGATACCAGATTGGCACATACTTTTTCTGCAGGACAATCACAGAGATTTAGGTACCCATATCCATATGGGTCCAATGTGCCTTGGCATTGGCATTCTTAAAATACATTTTGTTCTCTGCAGAAGAGTCAGATTGTCTCTTTGTGGGATTTGACTTTTGAATTGTCGTAGAGAGTAAACAGACTTGACTTGAAAAATGATTATTAAGTTTAGACATAAGATCAAAGCAATGACAGTATTGAATATGAGATGTAATTTGCTTGAACTTTTCATTGAATTTTTTAAACTCAGCCACAGAGGCATTACACTCTTTCTTTACATTAGATTTCCTATTACTAGAAGATCTATGAATACTCGAATGTTGTTTGCAAAAGCTCTGTTTAGGACCTGCCTTCTGTGGGTTGCTTCTGTGGTGAACTTCTTTCATCACTGTCACAGAAGAAAAAGATTTATTAACCTTGGGTTTTGAAAATCTAGAACTTATAGGATCAATAGAGGTCTTCTGTAACTTTTTAAGCTCAGCAGAGGTTTTGATATGTAGATTCAAATTTAGAAAATCTTGGCAGATTGGAATCTCTGTGAGTTTCTCTTTTGGAGAAATAGTTCTGTGAGGAACTTCAGAGGAGAATTTGACATCCTCTGTGTCACAGTGAATTATCCCTGATTTGAAATCAGTCTCTGAGTTATCAGAGGATGAATCGTCCTCGTATATACAGAGGTTGAGTCAATTCTTTCAATAGAGGCTGGATTTTCTGAGCATGTATCGTACGAGCTTTCTTCCTCTGTAGAATAGTTTTCATAGATTGCAGAGGTTTCTAATAAGATTTCTTCAGTGAGAGTTTTATCTATAGAAGATGTACAGAAATTTTCTAAAACGCTTGATTTCCATATTTCCAAAATTTCTTTTTCAATTAAATTTTTAAAGTTTTCTTCTGAAAAAATGGGTTTAAACTCAGGAGCTTCTGCTGATAATTTCTTTTCAACGTTTATCAAACAGACAAAAGCAACCTGTGTTTGGGTCTCTGGTTTACCAAATTTGAAGATACCAATCTGATCTTGTGTTTTCAGATATTTCTTTGGTTTGATACCTCTATTGACAGAGGTTGAAGATGTTGAGTCTGTGTTTTCAAACCACACGGTAATCATCTTCTTATGTTTCTTCAAGTAAGGATCCACATAGATTTTCGCCCGTTTGCTTACAGAGATTAGATTTGGAAAATCTGGTTTGTTTGTTTTTCCAATCACAAATAACGAGGACAGAGGTTTGTTTCTTTTGCCTTCAACACCTAGGGTGATATCATCATACCCTATACCTCGTCTCCCTATTTGTGAGTTTATTTTTTCATAAACTTTCTGTGCATCATTATAGTTTTTAAGCAAAACTTCTCTTCTGAGTAAATCTTGCCATAATACCTCTCTTTCTCTTTGAAAGTATTCTTTAAGAGCTCTTATGTCAGTAGTTTCGCTCCTTGAAACTGAAAGTTCTTTTGTTTTATCTTTTAAAGTATTGGTTAATTCAGAAATTTGTTTTTTAACAGGATCTAGAGTTTTGTTCCAATTCTTTTCTATTCTCTCTTTTTCCTAAAAAATCTTTGCTTTTTCTTGAGTGAGAAGCCGTACTTCTCTCTCATTGAAAGTGAGTCTTTTCTGAATACTTTGATTTATCTCTTTCAGTTCAATTAATTCAATGTTAATTCTAAGTGTATTATCATCTACAGAGGTAATACAAGAGTTGGAATTTGAAGTAGATACCTCAGAGTCAGTGCAGGAGTCGACTTCTGCCATGCCACAGAAGAGGGCATTAGCGGTATGTTCATCGTCAGAAGTAGAGTCTGACTGGAAGTCTTTTGTGTTCTCCTCAGAATGTCCTTTTGCCATTAAGGATTTTTGAGCATAATATTCGGCTTTCTTTTTGTAGAAAGCAGAGTCCCTCTGTGGGCGATTTGATCTGCTTCTGCATTCATTCGCAAAATGGCCTGGTTTTCCGCAGTTAAAACACCCTTGAGGAGTGTTTCCTGTTCGATCATTGGACTTCTGTAGGTCTCCGCCTTTCTCTGATCTACATTCATTTGCATAGTGACCAGGTTTGCCGCACTTGTAGCATTCTTGCTGCGTGTGGCTTACCGAGTCATCTGACCTCTGTCGGTCATTTCCTCTGTAATTTCTATCGCTTGACCTCTGTCGGCCACTTGATTCTTCTCCTCTTCTGTCATCTCTTCTGTTGTCTCTTCTGAACTCTTTTGTCAATAGAGCTAAAGATTTAGCTAGTGACGCAAGAGTTATTTCCTTTTCTGCTTGCTCTTCTTCTTCACTGTCAATTATCACCATCTTCTTCTTCTCCTTCTTCTTCTCCTCTGTGGCTTTATCATTTCTTGGTCTCTGTGCATCCTCTTTAGTTTTACTAACCAATGCATATGGTGCAATGGTTAGTGTTTTAGCCTGTGCTATCTGAGGTTCTTGTGCGGCTAATGTTCCGTAAAGATCAGAGAGAGTCCAGGTGTCTAGATCCTGATTTGTCTGTAGGGACATAGACAGCTGGAGCCATTCTTCATTTAGACTTTTTAAAAACATGACATTGTTTTCTTCAGAAGTTCTGTCAATGCCTGATTTTCTGCACTTGTTGATTAGAGAGTTGAATCTGTCGTATGTTGTTTGCAGAGATTCTGTTGCAGAGGCTCTGAATGGATGATATTCATTGATGTACTGTGCTCTTCGGTTTTTTTGTGTTTTAGCACCTCCTTCCAACTGTCTTTCCAGTTCTTTCCACATATCATGCGCTGTTTCACATGAATCCAAGGATTGAAAGAGTTCGTTGGGTATTGCCATAATTAATGTCCTCTTGGTTTTCTGAGCAACTTCATCTTCTGCTTTATCTTCGGTTGACCACTCCCCTTTTGGCTTTGGTTTTTGATGTTCGGGGATTTCGGCAGATTCAGCAGTAGCAGGTATACGAGGTACTACTGTCATGGGAATAGGAGGAGGATTGTACAGATATTGTACTTGATTTTTTTCAGTGCCCTCGAAAAAATGGACCATTCTTATTTTCCACTGAGGATACTCATCTCGAAGGAGAGTAGGAGGTTTAGTGAGAGAACCAGTAGTAAAGAAATTATTTGTATTTGTCATTTGAAGTTTTTAGAAAGAAAGTATGACTAAAGAGTTACTTCGATGAGCTTGAAGATTTTCTGGGTTTAAGCAGTTTCTAGGCACAATTTTAAATCTCAATAATATCTATCACGAATCTTGATAAGTGGATCACTTGATATTGAAAATCAAGGAAGGCTCTGATACCAATTGTTGGAACCCATATACACTTAATCAAGATTAACAGTCTATTAGTTGAGTTTAGAGTTTGATGCGGAAGCGTATTAAACTAACAGATATGTTTGATAGATATTAGAACGCACATATATAAAGAAAACAGTAAAGAATGAAAAGGATTTCTTGAACAATTACTGTTATTCAATATATGATAACAACACGAAGAACAGATTAAGAACTGTTGGAGTGTATGAGAATATAACACTCAGATATTTGACAATAAAGCTTGAGAGTATTAGTGATTCCTTGTGTATTCGTCCCTTGGAAGATCTCAACATGAGACTTCCTTTTATACTACTCTTAGAAGACTATGAAGTAGGTCACTGTTCCTTTTATGGCATGAATAGTAAACTGGATGGTGTGAACAGTGAACTGGTTGGTGTGAGCAGTTGTTTGAGCCATGCGCATTTAATGGAGCAGATGTACTTTTGGTAAATGCATTAAATGGCGCAGACGTCTATTTTGTACCTTGCCCTATTGCGTCCACTCAGAGCTTGACACGTGTTTTGATAGTACTTTTCCATGCAAGTTGATGAACGTATCCAGTAATATCTTCCAAGTCTTCATTGAGGACCACAGAGGCTCTGTAATGAATTACAGAGGTTCTACGGTCTGGTCCTCTGTGAAGCAGTCTTCGCCGGATTTCGAGTCTTTGGTATTCTTTGTGCGTATGACAGAGCTTCTGTAGGAAGCCTCTGCTGCTTCTGTAGCTTCTTGAGCTTGATTTCTCGGTAATGTCGGCAGAGCCTCTGTAAGAGGCTTTCTTCACTTAGCCTATTTTTCACTACTTCTAAATACTTCTATGTTTTAGGAAGATTGAAGCTAACAGGTTGAAAATCTCAACCCATTTACTTAAACAGGTTGGGTTGGGTTGGGTTGAGGTTTTCAACCCAATTAATAAATGGGTTGAACCCGAACCCAACCTGACCTATTTACACCCCTAATTGGAACCCATTTCCACACAAAATTTACTTCAACTGATTGAATAGGCTTTTTCCTTGATTTTCTCTTAAAACTAAATCCGAACATTCGAACAGATTGATTAGGTGACTTTTTGCTATTCTTCGTGGATTTAAGTGTTGATCCCACAATAAGACTCAACAATGATATTAACCTCAATAGTTCAAAAGAGTTATGCGCGGAAGCGTTTGTGACAGAACTAAAGAGATGTAGATCTAGTTGACAACACACTGAATCAGATAAATGAAACAGTAAGAAAGCAAGAGTTGAGCTCAATGATTCATCTTCAATTGATTCTTCATAAATTACACCAAGAACACCGTTAAGTGTGTGATACAGAAATAACCTTTCTAAACAGGTGTGTGTGTGTGTGTGTGTTGTGCAAGAGTTACTCAAAAGGTCTGGTAGAGGCCTTCTATTTATACTAGATTACAGAGGACAAATAGTAGACAAGAAGTACTAAGGTACAAGAGACAACGTCGTGGGACAGATCCTAGTACACGTCGATGTAGTGCGCCGCCATCTGCAAAAGGCTGTGCCCATTCAGAAGACGACACGTGGAAAGTATAAGGGCACGCCTTGTACTATTGATCTTTAAAATCTTCGTACAGTAGAGGCACGTGAGTGGCACGCTTGTCTTTGTCTTTGTTCTTCAAACTCTGTCTTCTATGTCTACATACCACAGAGGCTCTGTCAAGTGTGACAGAGGCTCTGTGACCTTGTCCTTTGATGGTCTTCTGGTTGATGACTAGAGAAGGTTACTCGCAATTATGTGCTCTTGGTGTCTGGAAGAGGCTCTATCAGTGATCTTCCATTAGCCAATTTTTCAATACTTCTTAGAACATAAGTTGGAGCTAACAATCTCCCCCTAAGTATTGAGAAAATAAAAAATTGAAAGTTGCACGATTTCTAAGGCTAAGAAGAACAAGAGGTGAAACATTTGACCTCTGTAAGAAAGTAACTTTTCATTTACTATTATGCCAGATGCATTTACATATGATTTAAAGGAAATTTACAGAGCATGAAAAGTTGACAGAAGTAAGATAGTTGTAGAGGTCAGATTCTTACGTTTGGGAAATCGTTAATTGACTTAGTGAGTCCTCCATCCTTAAGTTCTCGGTACATGAAGGCGCAGAGGTGTCTGAAGCTAATGACCGAGTCAATGACCTGAATTAGCCTGTTTGCGAAGTTTTGGTTCATGAATTCCGATCCTCTGTGGTTCAAAAGATTTGACCTAAACTCGAGAAGAGTCTTTGTTGCATACTTCTGGCAATCAATCTCCAAGAAAAGCTTCATTTTTTTCTTGAGGATCAAGGAAGACATACCCAACCTTTGGATTGCTGATGATGGTGCTCGGTTTAATGTCAGCAGAGGAGGGGCAGTGATCATCTGGAGGCAGGAGACTGATTTTCCTTACTCCTAGGTCAAGTGCCACTTGGAAGTCTATCATGCTGTAGAGTAGGAGTTTTTCCCTCATTTCCTTCTTGATCTCTTTGTAGGCGCTTCTGTGCTCAAGCTTTTCTGTGTAGTTCTTTCTGGCCCAACGGATGAGTTCAGGTAGATCATAGGGGCTGAGGTTCCTTAGATCTGCATCGGAGAACTTTGTCTCTGATCTATCTACCCTCTTGACGTGGTAGAGGTTATAGTAGAAGTTTTTGCCTTTGGTATGTGAGAGCTTGCAGCTTAGAACTTGAGTGATCATGGAATCTGAGAAGACTTGATTGACATGTTTGGCTTTATCTCTGAAGAAGTCTTCCCTTATCTGTTGAATCATGTAGAGTTTTAGAGTAGGAGGTGGCAGAGGGTCATTTATGGCTCTGCTGTAGAGGTACTTGTATACCACCTCTTTCATTTGACGTTGAGGTACAGAGAGTGGAAACATGGGTTTGCGCAGAGCCTCCATGTCTCTGATCACTTTAGCCACTCTGTCATCTTTTGGCTTTGCTTTGGGATCTATGACAGGTTTTGTTGACAGAGGAATCCCGTAAGCCAGTCCTTCTCTTCTGGTTTAGGAGTTACGAATGCATCGAAAGAGCTTTTTAGCAGCTTCTCTGCAACTTGAGGCTTTGGTTTCTTGGGCTTCAGTTCCTCTATAAGTATGGACTTTCCCTTGTCCTTTGCCTTAGGTTGAGTTTCTTCTGTTGGTTTGAGTTGGGTTGCCTTTGTTGGTTTTGGTAAGATTTCCTCTGTTGGTTTGGATGGTGGTTGGGTTGAAGAATCTTCTGTTGGTTTGGTTGGTGATGAGGGTTTGGTTGGTGTAGGCTCTTCTGTTGTGCCTTCTGGAAATAGATATTTCACTACATTTAGGATAGCAGCAGATGTTATGTGCTGTTTCTTAGAAGCTCTGAACTTGTCCCTCTGTAGTTGTTTCATTTGAAGTTGTTGCACTATCTCTTCTTTTGTGGGTTTGGGTTTGCTCAAGTATTTTCTTTGTTTAGGAGCTATGGTTTTTGTTTTAGGTTTTGGTTTGGGTTAATCTTCTTTGGGTGTGGGTTTGGGTTGTTCTTTTGTTGTTGGTGTGGGAGATGGTAGTTTGGTTTCCTCTGTTCTTGGTTTTGGTGTTGGGGAGGGTAGGTCATGTTCAGAAGTTGAAGAGGAGAGTATCTGGATTTGTTCTGCTTTAGTCTTCGGTTTGGGTGAGGACAGGTGGTGCTGGCAATCCTCTGTGCTCTTGGATGGTTGGATTTCTTGGTTGAGTGGTACTTGGGTTATGGGTTTGATGACTAGTGGTGGTGCTGGCAATCCTCTGATGTTCTTTTCCCCCTCAGGATGATCTGACGGACCTTCTGAATCATCGTCGGAGTCATCCTGTCTTCTGTCTGATTTGCCTTCTGCCTGGCATGAAGAGGATGGCTTCTTTGGTTGGCTTGCCCCTGCAGCGATCATTTTCGCATAGAGGTCGTCACAAATGCCAAGCAGATAGGCAACCTCTGCCTCTGAGTTGAATCGTAGCTTACACACGCTGTTTTGGAAATCCTTCACATAATTGGCGTTAGCAGTGGTGAAGGCCTTGATAAACTCTGTCATCTTGTTCAGAATACCCTCACCTAGATCAGTCAGTTGAGCTCTGGTCATGTAGTCAGAAGGCTTCATGGCTTGAGTCTGCTCTGTGGTTTGCTCTTGAACTTTTTCTAGAGCCTTTTTAAGATCTTCTGCAGTGATGCCTGTAGATGCAGGGGTTTGGGAGAATAGGGTCTTGGCCACTTTGCGTGCCTTCTTGATCTGCTTTGTGAGGTGAGTGATAGAGGTTTCCAATGCAGAGGTCGTGGTTGCTTCTGGTGCAGAGGTCCCTGAAGCTTTCTTGATATGGGCGTTTGTATTTCTCACCTCTGTTGAAAGGGTTTCAACTTTGGTGGACAAGTCATTTAGAGCCTTTTTGGTAGATTCCTCGAGAGATTTGACAGAGCTTTGCAACTCTGCCAAGGTGTTGGTCACAGCGGTGACAAAGGTTTGGAACTCACCCTTTGTGACATGTGTACCGGTTAGAATCTCTGGGGGAACACATTCTTCCCCAGAGTTTGTCCTTGTTCCTTGGACGCCTACGTTCATCCCTGTTTTTGTGTTGAGGATGGTAGGACTTCCCTTCGATCCTAGAGCAGAGGCTTTTAGGGCCTCAGACTCTACAAGGGTTCTGTCAGAGACCTGATTCTGATCCACTCAAGAGGTGGGGACAGAGGTATCTCCGAGTTTGCTCGGGGACTTGTCTAGAGTCCCTTCCCCATCGTGCGCTCTAAGCTCCTCTGAAGAGATTTTGGATCCTATGTGTGCGTGTCAGAGGAAACGAATTCCTCCGTTGGGATTTCTGGTGTGATCTGGGGCGATGGATCACGAATAAGAGGATAGTCCTTTTGAAAGGACTCCCTCTGTGGGGTTTCCCCGGTTGTGAGTGGTACAGAGGAGGAAAAAGGTTCCTCTATCCGGTTTGTTGGGGATAGGTTCGAGCTGTGCGACTCTAATTCAATAACTCTTTCGGCCACTAGACTGGCAGAGTTAGTGATGTGGGTTGCACTGGGAGGGGGTGATGGATGTGTGCTTCTACTTTCTTCGGCATCTTTTCTGCTTTGTTCCTCTGTCAGACATTCCAAGACTAAAAGAGTTTCTATCTTAGATTCAATCTCTACCCATGTGTCATCTACTTCTATCATCTCCTCTGTGTGTTCTAACTCAGGGTCATAGCTTGGTGGAGAGGCAAACATGTCAGAATTCATGCACCCTTCTGGAGTTTTGGCTTGATTGCCCGTGGGGGTTCTGTCATTCTTTTCTAGGTCAGAGTCAACATCAGCCACTGTAAAGTTTGGGGTTGTGATAGTGTTGAACTCAAGGATGCCTTCTGGTACCCAACCAGAAGTATCCAAAGTGTTGGCTATGTCGGTACGCTCAAGGAAGGCAGCGAAGTCGTTTGGCTCTGCGTATTGGATAGGAGTGGGGGATTGCATAGGTTGTTCTGTGATGGCTTCTGCTTCCTCTACGATGCTCTGTGGAGGAGATCTGGGTTTCTTCGTTTTCCTTTTCTTAGGCTTGGGATCTCCCTCCTCAGAAGTTTTGGTTTTTCTTTTCTTTTTTCTTTTCTTTTGGAGGAGGGGGTGCAGAGGATTCAACCACAACCGCTTCTTTTGGTGGTTGCTGGGTTTGTTCTGTGCTGGCAGAGGTATCTTCGTTTGCTTTCTTGTCTTTGGAAGCCTTCTTTGGTTTGGAGGGTGACTCTGTGGTTTTTCGTGGAGGTGCAGAGGTTCCAGCCGTGTTTCTCTGTACCCTGATTCTTTCATGTTTCATCCTATGCTTCTCTAAAGCTGCTTCCCATTCTTTTGCACTCATCCCCACAACTACCTTTGTTCCTATAGAAGCTCCTAGATGCAGGGGGTGGGGTCACAGGACTCGGATCTGGAGTCCGGTGTTCGCGTATGTACTTTGTCTTAAGATCTATATTTGTGGCATAGGTGAGCATTTGTGTTGGCAGAGGCCTGCATAACCTGTATCCATCTGCGTGTTTTGTAGGGGCCATTCTTGTCAGAGGGTAGGTTTTGGTTGATCCAAACCCTCAATGATTTGATAATGACCCTCTCTTAACACTTAGTGAAAATTGTAAGTAAATGATATGTATTAGAGTTTCACTATCACTGATATGTACTAAGACTGTTTCAGTACCGCTGATAGTAACTCTCGCTCTTTAAAGATAAATAGTCAGCGAACTTTGTACATCGTGTAGCTTTGAGCATGTTCAGTCTATGAGATGATCGCTGATAATTTAGTTTGTTTACTTATGATCCCTGAAGACAAGTTTCACGTCAACATATGTTATACGCTGAAGTCGAAGATCAAGCTCAAGAACCAGCGACAAGTCTACTAATGAACTGATGCGAATATCAGCGAAGCCAAGATTTGTCCACTCAACGTGAAGTATCGAGTAGAAGACTTCAGCAATCGCTGAACTTTATCATTCGCTGATAAAGAACTGTTTCAACGAAAGCTGATCATGAAGTCTCCTTACAAAGAACTATTGTCTTACCTCCCTTGCACGACTCCGTACGAAATGTCAGAACGGACATCCTTTTTGTCTATGATCGTACAACAACTCTGATTCTACATTGTGCACCATGCGGCTACTAAGGTTGTCTACAAAGGTCAATGCCATGTAACCACTCAGCTGCTGCCACGTGTAAAACAATACTGCCATGCATTAAATGCATGCAGTATATAAGAAGAACCCTACTTCAGAATTGATCCTGCAGTTCCAGCCGCTGAGAATAGACCTGCTATTCCAGAAAGACTGATTCCCAAGGAAATTCATATGTGGACTGATGAAGATAAGAAGAAAGTGGATATCGACGCCAAAGCCAGATCCATACTCTCCATGTCTCTTCCTGACGAAGTCTACCATTCCGTCATGAAACTGAAAACCTCAAAAGCTATGTGGGACACAAACTGTGTTCAGTATGAAGGTACTTCTGAAGTCCAGGACTCTCGAAAGATCAACCTGGTAAGACAGTACGAAAGCTTCATTTGTGGTAAGAATGAAACTCTTTCTGAAGTACACCAACGTTTTAACTGCTTAATAATAGATCTGAAAACTGTTGGTAAGGAATATTCTAACTTTGAAGTACTGACAAAGTTCTTAGAATGTTTACCTGAAAGCTGGGACAGTTATTCAGTGTGTCTCAAGCTGTCAAAAGATCTTAGATCCATGACTCTTTCTACCTTATATGGCACGATGCTGAATCATGAGCAATCTTGTCATCTTAAGAAGAATCGTGTAAAAGATTCCAAAAGCACCCATGTTGCTTTACTCTCAGAGTTACCTTCCACTCAGCGATCTACGATCACTGTCACTGAGTTGGAAACTAACTCTGAACGTTCATCAGATTCTGACGCTTCAGATGATGATGAAACTCTGGCATTCCTGGCTAATAAGTTCAGGAGATTTGCTAGAAAAAGTAATTTCAAGAAGAACAAACCTCTTGCTATTACTGACAAGCCAAGATCATCAACCCCTGTTGATAAGGCTACTGCTACTTTCTATAACTGTGAAAAGATAGGACATTTTTCTAGCGAGTGCAGGTCAAAGAAAGTCTCTAGACCCTCAGCTTTTCCCAAGAAAAACTTTACACCCAGGACTAGAGATGAAAAATACAAAAAGCTGAAAGAAAGGTATTCAAAGCTGAAAACCTTTAAGAAGAAAGGCAAAGGCCTTATGGCTGACTATGATTGGGCTGCCTCTGACGAAGAAGAATCATCTGACTCTGAAGATGATGATGAAGACAATCTATGTCTCATGGCCAAACTTGAAGATGAGGAAGAAAATTCTGATATTCCCTCTACTTCAACCTCTGCTACTAAGTTATCACCTTCCTTCTTTACCAATATTTTAAATATTGATGAAGCTGATAGTCTTCGAAAGATCGATCTCTTGACTAGAAGTTTATATGAAGCCATGAATGGCAAAACTGTTGTTGAAAATCAAAACCTTGATCTCGCTGAACAGCTTAAAAACTGTCATCTTCAAATAGAAAATCTTTCTAAAATTGAAGAAGATTTTAAAGATCAAGTTCACTTAAATTAGCTACTAAAAATAGAGCGCGAAAAAGCTATCGCTGCATTAAAAGCTGAAAAAGCTACTGTTGATGGATGGTATAACTCCTCAACAAAGATCACTGAGATAATAAAGTCTCAGATTCCCCTGAGTGATAAACGTGGTCTTGGTTACAAAGCTGACACTCTAGAACCAACCACTGACCGTTCCATGCTTAAGTTTGGAATGTCCGTATCCTCTATCCCTGATACTTTCTCGTCTCAGTGTTCCTCTTCTAAACCGCCTATCCCTGAGGAAATCTCTACCTTAACTTCTAAAGGTAAAAAGAAAATTGTTTATCCAAAACCTAGCTCAGTCTTAAAAAAAGGGTAGAGGAATTGCTTTTAACCAACATCCTCAGAAGGGTACCTTTGTACCAAAGGTGAATGCTTCTAAAGCTTCAGTGACCTATCCCTCTGGTTCAAAGAATAAGATCCCTGGATTTATTCAGTGTGGATCTATTCAGCGGTCCACTCCTAGAATCAAAGTGGATACTATTGGTAAGACATCCGAAGAATTGAATGTTCCTCCTGTTTCAAATACCGAAAGTTTACTTGGTACTGGTCCTTCTAATTCAAAATCAAAAGCTCAGCATACAAATGGTCCTAGAACTACTTTTAGTTATAGGAAATGTTATCATTATGGACTTACCAATCATATTGCTAGTAAGTGCCCCACAGCCACCCAAGCTGAAAAGATAGCTAAGGTGAAGATCATTTCCCCCAACGCAAAGAAGACCACTGAGGTTAAGAAATTAACCAAAGTGAAGACTGACAAAGCTGAATCTTCAAATGCTGCGAAGACTGCTGAACCTTCCACTTCCTCTTCTACCCCCACTGACAAGTGTGTACACATGGTTAAGTGGGTACCCAAGACAAACTAATCTTCCTTTGCAATGCAGGTTAAGAAGGGTATCTGGTATCTGGATAGCGGATGCTCTAGACACATGACTGGTAAGAAGAACCTGCTCACTGAGTACAAAGAAGAGAAGGGTCCCTCTGTAACTTTCGGTGGAAATGGACATACCCGAGGGTTTGGTGTACTCTCTAATGGTACAACAACCTTCAAAAGAGCCACATATGTTGAAGGGCTGAAGCATAATCTTCTAAGCATCAGTCAGCTTTGCGATATGGATAACAAAGTAATCTTTACTAAGGAATCCTGCTTTGTCGCTGACAAAAAGGAGAAGATAGCTCTCAGCGGTTATCGCTTGGAAAATGTTTATGTAATAAACATGGACTCAACAACCACTGAGAACTCATGTTTCTTCTTAAAACCCTCATCTGATGTCAACTGGTTATGGCATAAGAGGCTCTCGCATCTAAACTTCAAGACACTGAATACTCTTTCTTCAAAAGAGTTAGTCACTGGTCTACCTCAACACTCATACACCAAAGAGTCCTTATGTTCAGCGTGTGAGAAAGGGAAGCAGACCAAAGCAAGCTTTAAGTATAAGCAAGTTTCCTCAGTGTCATCTCCTCTACAACTTCTCCATATGGATTTGTTTGGCCCTGGTAACAAACAATCCATCGCTGGAAAGAAATATACGCTGGTCATAGTTGATGAATTCTCTCGCTATACATGGGTAATGTTTCTCCGTTCTAAGAGTGACACACCTGAAGAACTAATCACTTTTGTCAGGAAAATGGAAGTCCTTAACAACTTGACCGTTCGCTCAATAAAGAGTGATCATGGGACTGAATTCAAAAACAGTTCTCTTGATTCCTTCTTTGAGAGTAAGGGTATTTCTCACAACTTTTCTGCAGTGAGAACACCTCAACAAAACAGAGTCGCTGAAAGAAGAAATCGAACTATTATTGAAGCTGCACGTTCAATGCTCAGCGATTCTCACCTGCCTACTCAGTTTTAGGCAGAAGCTGTCAATACTGCTTGTTTTACGCAAAACAGGTTGCTGATAGTCAAAAGATTTAATAAAACATCCTATGAACTTTTTCATGGGAGAAAGCCTTCAATTAGCTTTCTTCACATCTTTGGATGTCAGTGTTTCATACTGAACAACAGAGATGCCCTTGGAAAGTTTGATCCTAAGGCTGATGATGGAATCTTTCTTGGATACTCCTCAGTCTCCAA
Source organism: Saussurea involucrata (assembly GCA_033807775.1). Lineage (NCBI taxonomy): Eukaryota > Viridiplantae > Streptophyta > Magnoliopsida > Asterales > Asteraceae > Saussurea > Saussurea involucrata. The sequence goes on from CM066326.1 coordinate 21,027,353, forward strand.
AGCCTTCAGAGTCTTCAATCGAAGAAGACAAACTGTTGAAGAAACTATTCACGTCACCTTTGACGAATCCTGTTCAGCGAATTCTCGACCTTTTGCTGATACTGAAGAACTAAATCAATGGATGTTTTCACATCTTGGTGATTCAGAAGATATTCCCACTCCTCATACTCATACCGTTGAAGATGATGGTCCTACTATCATCCCAAACATGTAGAATAGTGAAGCTGAAACTTCATGGGTCTCAGCTGTTCCTCTAAACACTATGCCTGCTTCTGAACCAAATGTCTCAGACATTCCATCTACTTCTCAGCAATCAGTGAATGTGATGACATCTGCACCTACTCCTCTCTTGGCTGATATTCTAGAAGTTGCGGAAGCCTCATCTTCAGCTCCTCCAGTTCAATTTGAGTCAGCGATTCATGCTCCGGCGCAGCGATGGACTGTCAATCACCCAATTCAGACTCGACGAAGTGCATGTAATATTTGTTTATTTGTTAACTTTATTTCTCTGATTGAACCAAAGAAAATAGATGATGCCCTTAAAGATCCAAACTGGGTCAGCGCCATACAAGAAGAGCTGACTGAATTCGAAAGAAACAAAGTTTGGAATCTTCTTCGAAGACCAGCTGACAAGACAGTGATAGGCACTAAATGGGTCTATCGAAACAAGTTGGACGAACATGGAACTGTAACCCGCAACAAGGCTCGACTTGTTGCTCAGGGATACAGACAAGAGGAAGGTATAGACTACGACGAAACATTTTCTCCAGTAGCAAGACTAGAATCTATTCGTCTATTCTTAGCTTATGCTGTACACAAAGACTTCAAAGTATATCAAATAGATGTTAAGTCAACATTTCTCAATGGAAAGCTGAATGAAGAAGTCTATGTGGAATAACCTCCAGGATTCTCAGATCCTAAGCGTCCAGGTTATGTTTATGGCTTAAAGCAAACTCCACGTGCATGGTATGACACTCTATCCTCTTATTTTACTTTCATTAATCAGGAAAAGTATGTTAAAGATATGCTGAAGAAATTCAATTTAACTCAAAGTTCAGCTATGAAAACCCCTATGGCACCACCGCTGAAACTAAACAATGGTTCAAATGGAATACCTATTAATGTCACGTAGTACCGTGGGATGATCGGCTCTCTCTTGTATCTTACAGCTAGCCGACCCGATATTATGTATGCAACCTGTTTGTGTGCACGATATCAAGCTGAACCTAAGGAATCTCATATGATCGCTATAAAGCGAATCTTTCGTTACCTTAAGGGTACTATGAACCTAGGTCTTTGGTATCCCAAAGATTCAAGGTTTGATCTAATCGCCTATTCAGATAGTGATTTTGCAGGTTGCAAATTGGATAGGAAAAGCACTACAGGAGGCTGTCAGCTCCTGGGTGGAAAGCTGGTGAGTTGGACAAGTAAAAAGCAAAACTCAGTGTCCACCTCAACTGCTGAAGCTGAGTATGTAGCCGCTGGAAGCTGTTGTTCTCAGGTCTTATGGATGAGAAATCAACTACTAGACTACGACCTTCAGCTCTCGAAAATTCCAATCTATTGCGACAGCACAAGTGCCATCGCTATAGCCAACAATCCAGTACTACACTCAAAGACCAAACATATCGAAATCAGGTATCATTTTATCAGAGATCATGTGATGAATGGTGATATAGAACTTTATTTTATCCCAACTGACTATCAGTTAGCGGATATGTTCACCAAACCTCTTGATGAGACAAGATTCAACTTTCTTATCAGCGAGCTGGGAATGCTGAACTTTGAAGAATAAAACCAACTTATATAACCCATTCTATCATCTTCTCTCTGAACAAAGTTGGTTCGCTGATATCAAGGTATGTTCTCTCTTTACTCGCTGACATTCGCATGTAAATGCAAGATTTCAAAACAAATCACATCTCTGAATATCTCTTCCTTAACAGCGATACTTTGAAATTTCTAAAACTAACACTGATATTTCTATTCAGTGCTTCGTGTTTTTCAAAATAGTCCCTAAGATTTCAAAACCTCAGAGACATCCTAAAATATGAAAGGACGTTTGTGACATCATCACAACGGATAAACCCTAGCACGTTCTTTTTCTGACACACGTTTGCACGTTTCGTTTACCATCCAATCAAATGCAAACATGTGTCCGTGTCATGATGAAAAACTTTCCCGCTCTAGTTTTTCTCTCTCTCTTTAATCTCCCTATATAAACTATTTCGAGTTTATATTTTTCCTTTACGCGAACCTCTTCTTCAAGAAATAAAAGATTTACTGTTGCTTATTGAACTCGAGTTTTTCCAGAAAACTGTTCGTCTTCTTCGACAACCAGGTTAATATTCTCATTATTTACCTGTTTTAACTTGTTTCTGATCTTCTTGTTGCTTTTAACAGATCAAACAAAAGAAACCTTTCTAAAATGAAATCATTTCTTTCATGGTTTTATGAACACAACCTTTTCATGGTTGTTCTTCAAGTTTAAAACTCAAAATCTTAAACTTGTTCTTCATTCGTTTTTCCAGAATCCTTATCTAAAGGAAAATGGAAAACAAGACTTTTACTGGGTTTGCATTTCTTTTTTTTCAAAACAAGAAAACCCTAATCTTCATTAAGACATTTCTGTCTGAATGAAATGGACAAAATTCGAAAACATCTTATTGGAAAATCTTTCCACATTAAGACTGTAATTTTTCTCTATGATTCATGGTTGATATGATAAACAGAAATGGCATCTTCTACTGCTACTCCTACCGCTGAGAAATCTCATGCTACGGAGAAACTGAATCTTCCCAAGGCTCCTCAGGTCAAGTTCACGCTTGAGAAAGTAGACTTCTCAAAATCCAACAATTTCCATGCGCTATTCTATTTTCCTCCGAAGAAGCAAGTCACACATCTGAATGAAGCTGTGAATTTTCTCCAAACCTGCTGCTTATTCAAAGCCTTAACCTTCGTACCCCGTGCCCATAAATTCCTTCTATCTCAGTTTTGGTATACTGCTAGACACACTCAGGTTCCTTCATCCAAGGACCCTAAGAAACTCCTTGATGTAATTCTCTGTGGCACCAAATTTGGCACAACCAAAATCAACCCTGCCATTATCAGGCGAGCACTCAGCCTACCCACTGCCACCAAAGAAAAACCCTTTGTCTCTCTGCCAAACCACAAAAACCATGCTGATAGGGAAGCCATCACTGCATTCTTTGATGCAATGGGTTACACATGGGACACGGGGAGGGACAAGGAAATTGAGAAGAAACTGACCCTGATCAAGAAGTCCAAAATGCCAAGCGAGATGAACTTCATCTTCGCACACCTGATAAGCTGCATGACAGCGAAGAGTGGCTCCTCTGATTAAGCTGCTCAACCTCAGCAAGTAATGGGCTATCCATTACTGAAAGGTCTACATGTTGACTGGGCAAAGATCATCTATGACGATCTTGCGTTCAGAGTAGATATGGCTGATACACCTTCATGGGTTCCATATCCCAGATTCATCAGCGCCGTCTTTCAACAAGGAGTTGGGGACAAGTACCCAAAAGAGGGTGATCTAAGACTCTCTCAGGTTGGCCCTAAGGTGCTCGACTTCAAGCCGCTGGCAAATGAGGTACGTCTTACTACTCTTTTATCTATTCTTAATCCTCCTTCTTCTACTTCTGCGGCTCATTCAGTGGAAATCCCCACCGCTGATACCCAAGCTGCACCCTCCACTCCTTCTCGAAAAAGGAAACAATCTACTTCCCAACTTGGTTCCAAAAGAATCAAGAAAACCAAGGAACAACCCCCCATCATTCAGATGTTGAAGGCTCCACAGCTCATCTTGAAGAGCTGATGGATAGTTCAGTGGTACGCTGTGCCACAGCTGATCAAGCCACCCCTTCCATCCCAGCTTCAGCGTCTCTAAACGCTGAAGTTATAAACTTGGAACTGAACCCACCTCCTTCAGCCTCTTTAGAGATAGAAGTGATTTTCAGCGAATTCAACGCTGAACCCCGCACCCAACCCACTTTCTCAACTATCATTCCTCCCACCTCTCCTTTGGTCACTAGATCTCTTCCCCTATTCTCCTCAACAAACATCTTCCTCAGCGACACTACTGCTGAACATCTTCAGAGGATGATACAACAAAACACAGGACCTACAGGTACTTCCAGTCGTCAGGAAACTATTGAAGACGACTATGAAACCTTCTCAGGGTTACGAGGCTTCGACAACTTCGCCAACCCGCCTGCAGGTATACACATTATCCCAAACACTCCTCTCTCTCAACCCCAAACTTCTGAGCTTTCCTCTGTTCATAAGTTAATAACTGTTTCAGGTCCTAATTTGGGGGATATCAACACCTCCCTGAAGGCCCTGGAAACAAAGATGGAATCATACAACACCATTCTCTCCACCAACTCTTCAGCGGTTACAGACGCTGGAGAGAACCTTAAGAAGCTGACCGAGGTTGTTGACATGAAAGCCTCCAAAGCTGATATGGAGAAGATGGATGGCAGCATTGCAAGTTTTGCTACCACCCTTGCTAAAACTTCCTCAAACGTCAACAATCTCAACCTCACCAACACCACCCTCGCAAAAACCTCACCACTCTGTCCAATGAAGTCACATCATTGAAGACAGAGGTTGGTACTCTTAAGGGTGAGGTTACGACAGTCAAAGATCTACTTTAGCAGATACTGAATCGCCTGGATGCTCCAAAGTCTCACTTTACTTAGGTCGATAGAAAAGATCTTCGGAAACTCGCCCCTGCTATATCTGGCCTCGACGACAGATTAGCAGCGGTTAAACTTTGTATGGGACTCACTGGCCAAGAAGATAGTGATCCTCCTACTACTGATGATGCTGGTGTTGCTGATATTCCTCTTGCCTCCCCTCCTCATAATTTGGAAGAGGGGGAGAAGAGAGCTGAAGCCCTTCCCCATAATGATGAGGGGGAGAAGAAAAATAAAACTGCTGCTTCTACTTCAAAACCTCAGGGAGTTGAAAACCCTGAGGGAACCGAGAAACCTCCCTCTGTATCTGAGGGGGAGCAACTCAAAGAGCAACACAAAGAAGCCGTTGCTGATGAGGTCGAGTCTAAAGAAGAAGAAGAAGAAGAAGCTGAAGACTAAGAACCCATCGATATGGATGATGAAGAACCATCATCATCCCCTAAAGATGATGATGATGACGATGATGATGATGACTTCTTCTTCGTTGAACCCAAGAAGGTCTCTGAGAAAGGGTTTTCGATAAACGAACCATCAGGGGAGAAGACAAACCTGCAGCATCTGAAGCTGATCAAGGCAAAAACAAAGGCCTCGCTGCAGAAGGCAATCTGGCTATCCTTCAGATTAAGCCAACTTGTCAGGTACAATATCTTCTATTCCCTTATACTGCATCCCTCCTCTATCCCTTCTCAATATCAATCCTTCTCTCCATAAAACCTCTATACACTCAACCCTATTCTTTTCTCTTTCTTCCCAACTTTTCTTACTTAAACGATCGATGTGTTTCAGCTAGTCCTCTCCCCTATTTGAGGATCCCGCTGAAGCTCCTACAACTACACCAATAATCCCAGTCTTGGATATAACCACTGAGACTGATGAACCTGAAGAACAGCTGCTCTCTCACAAAAACAGACCTTTCGTGGCTCCTCAAAAGCTAAGTGAAGAGGATCAAGAAAAGAGAGATGAAATGATCAAACAGCTCGAAGATCAGCGAAACATTCTTCCTCACTCCAAAATCCCTGTTCCCACAAATTTTAGGATATCAAGGAAAGAATACGAGGATCATTTAAGAGCTGAACGATTACTCGCCGAAAAGAAGGAAGCTGAAGAAAAAGATAAGGCTCTCGCCATCCAGCTTGTCCAACAATCGGTGAAAGACCCCGCGCTGAAAAGAACTCCCATTGATGTCCAACGTCAGTTATGGGATGATGCCCAAAGGATCGTTGAAGAAAAGACTAAGGTATCTGATTCGACTTTGGAATGGTGTAAAGAAATGTTGAACTATCGATCTCGACCATCCAAAATCATCAAGGTAAATATCAGAGGAAAACTGTTCGTAGACGTTCCTGTTGTTGAAGTTGACGTATTCAGAGAAGACAAGACCAAGAAAACCTTTTACGCTGCTACATTAGATAAATTTGGTTTCTCTGAATGGTTGGAAGTGAAATTAGCCATTCAGCGATCTCGCTCAAAGTTCAAGAGCCATGTCGAGAAAATTTTAAATTCTCAGATCGACTTGGTTTCTTCTGCTGTGGATATTCCTCCTTCCACTCTTCTTCCACCTCAACAAATAAGGGCCTCTGCAAAGAAAAAGAAAACCTCAGACTCAGGTCCTCCTATATGGAATGAAACAGGTATAGGTTTCTCACGCGAAGAAGTACTTGGTTGTGACCTTGACCTCTCAGTACTTAACACCTCCCTGCCTCCTGGTGAAACTTTCATCCCTGGAAAAGTCTTAAGTGAACCCTATGGCATCTTCTTTCTAGACTGCTATGGATGACAACACTTTCAACGCATATCTGAGCTTCCAATCACTCCCATCGAACAGCTCAGAGACCAAATATACTGGTATGAAGTCAGACGCGACATTCATGCACGTCACCTCAAGCCCCTGATCTTTGAAGAAGCAAATAACAAAAAGGATCAAGGTGTAACGGTCCCTGACTGGATGATTCCCACATCAAAGACCCTTGATGAACTTCTCATTAAGGAAGAACCTTTTGACGGATAGGATCGCCTTGTAATTCTTTCTATCTTTATCTGTCTACATCTTTTGTACTTGTAATTTTATTTGCTGTACTTGTGATTTTTCCACTTCCCTCTATAACCTTTACGAAGTTTAAAGAAAAATTTTAGCGAATGTATTTTACTCAATCAGTACTGAAAAGATCCCAGAAAACAGTAAAAGGGACAAATATTTTATGAGTTCTTTTTATCCTTAAGTTTTCATTAATTAGCAATTTTCTCTGTTGCTATGTCATAATCAAATAGGGGGAGATTTTTGATCCAAACCCTCAATGATTTGATAATGACCCTCTCTTAACACTTAGTGAAAATTGTAACTAAATGATATGTATTAGAGTTTCACTATCGCTGATAAGTACTAAGACTGTTTCAGTACCGCTGATAGTAACTCTCGCTCTTTAAAGATAAATAGTCAGCGAAATCTGTTCATCGAGTAGCTCTGGGCCTGTTCAGTCTATGAGATGATCGCTGATAATTTAGTTTGTTTACTTATGATCCCTGAAGACAAGTTTCACGTCAACATATGTTCTACGCTGAAGTCGAAGATCAAGCTCAAGAACCAGCGACAAGTCTACTAATGAACTGATGCGGATATCAGCGAATCCAAGATTTGTCCACTCAACGTGAAGTATCAAGTAGAAGACTTCAGCAATCGCTGAACTTTATCATTCGCTGATAAAGAACTGTTTCAACGAAAGCTGATCATTGTTGAATTTAACATTTAGCAAACCTTTTACCAGATCAAGCTTAACAAGTTTACCGAGAGTGTGGAAGTTTAGATGGCAGAACCTGTTGTGCCATAACCATGCTTCTTCATTCTTGTATGCAACAAGACAGAGCTTGTCATCTTGTTCTTGGCTTTGAAGTTCATAAGGTACAGATCACCTTTTCTTTCGGCTCGTAGAAGTTCTACTTCTGTGTCTTCCCCTAGCAGAGAGCAATAGGTTCTTTTGAACTTAACATCAAAACCTGTATCGCAAAGTTGGCTTACACTTAGAAGATTGTTCTTGAGGCCATCCTCATATGCAACTTTGCATACAGTTATATCTTCTTTCTTTATGACTCCATAGCCTCTTATGTACTCCTTCTTGTTATCTCCAAAGGTTACTGATCCTCCTCCAAGTTTGTCTTTATATGAGGAGAGTAAACCTCTGTCACCAGTCATGTGCCTCGAGCACCCGAAGTCTAGGTACCAGATCGGCACATACCGCTTCTGCAACATTGTCAGAGAGATTTAGGTACCCATTTTCAAATGGGTCCAGTTTTGTTAGGGGGTTTTAAGGTTGCCTTAGCATCCTTAGGTTTGGTTTTAACTTCTTTAGAAGAACCATTTTGTTTATTCTTACCCTAGAATTTTGCATTCTTTGCATTAGGTTAAAGAGGAATCAGTGAGGACCGGAGAAGTGTTGATTCAGTTGATACATAAGCTCAAAGCAATGACAGTAATCGACATGTGAAGAAATTTGCTTAAACATTTCATTAAAAACACTGAACATGGGCACAAAGGCTTTATTATTACAATCTTTCCTAGCATTAGACTTTCTATTACAAAAAGACCTATCTATGCTAGATTGTGTTTTTGAAAAATCTCTCTTTGGAGTAGCCTGCTGTTGTGCCTATCTTCTGTGGTGAACCTCTGTCGATTTCACTGTCACAGAAGAAAAAGACTTGTTATTTTCAATCCATTTGCCTTTTTGTTGGCAAGTTAATTTTTCTTGAAATGGCCTTGAAGGTTTTGAACTTGTTGGAATTTGAGAGGATTTTTTCTTTTCTTCTTTGATTTTCTCAAGTTCAAGAGATGCTTCCCCTTGTATGCACATATCTAGAAAGTCTGGGCAGATAGGAATACTTGAGAGTTTCTCCTTTGGAGGATTTGTTCTGTTAAGAATGCCAGAGGGAAGCTTAAATCCCTCTGATTCACAAGGAACTATCTCTGACTCATCAGAGTCAGTCTCAGATTCGTCAGAGGTTGAGTCATCCTTGTATATAGAGGTTGAGTCACAGAGATCTCTGTCGACAGAGGCGGGGCTTTCTGAGCATATGCCATACTCATTTTTTTCCTTTTCTTTTGGGAATATCTTCTAAAACAACAGAAGTATTCACATAGATTTCCTCATAGAGATCTTGTTTGATAGAGGATGTATCAAGGTTTTCGTAACAGTTGTTTTTACCAATTTCCATCAACTCGTTTTCAGAAATATGTTGCAATTTTTCTTCTGTAGAAGCAGGCATAAACTCAGGTGCCTCTACCGATAGCTTCTTTTCAGAATCCATAGTGCATAAAAAGGCAACCTGGGTCTGAGTCTCTAGGTTACCAAACTTGAAGATTCCTATCTGATCCTGAGTTTTCAGATATTTCTTTGGTTTACCACACATTTATCATCTTCAGAGGTTTCCTCTTGTGAAGTTCCCCATAGGTTTTCTGCCTTTTGCTTACAGAGAGTAGATTTGGAAAACCTGGTTTTATAGTATCTCCTACACAAAATAGAGAGGACAGGGACTTGTCTCTTTTGGTTCCTGTATAAGGATCCACATCGCAGAAGCCGATCCCCCTTCTTCCTATTTGTGTATTTATCTTTTTGTACACCTTTTGTGCATCTTGATACCTTTTGATTAAAAGATCTCTGTCGAGTAGGTCTTGGTGAAGAACTTTTCTTTCTTTTTGAAAAACGTTTTTAAGAGCAAGTATATTAAGTCTATCACTCTCATTATCCGAAAGTTCCTTGGATTTGGCTTTTAAGGAAAAGTCAAGATCAGAAATCTTCTCTTTTAAAGGTTTTAATTCTTTATACCAGCTTGTTTCAAGATCTTCCTTTTCTAAAGTTATTTTTGCCTTTTCTTGAGTGAGAAGTCTGGCTTCTCTCTCAAAGAAGTCAAGCTTTTTCTGAATATCAGCACAAGTCTTTTCAAGTTCAAGGTAATCTTCTGTTAGTTTAAGCATATTAGCTTCAGTTTCATTAGAGGGAGAGTTAGAAGTGGATACCTCACTATCAGAGTCTGAAGTGCTGACTTCTGCCATCCCACAAAACAGGGAATTCTTTTTCTCTTCCTCGTTAGAGTTTTCATCTGACACCCAGTTCTCTTGCTCAACCATAAGTGACTTTTGAGCATAGTACTCTGCCTTCTTTTTATAAAAGGCAGAGTCTCTCGGTGGCCGGTTGGGCTTGCTCCTGCAGTCAGCTGCATAGTGGCATGGATTGCCACAGTTGAAACACCCCGAGTATTGTGGTGCATTACCAGCTCTGTCACTCTGTCTCTACTGGTCATCCCCACCTCCCTTCTGTTCGTAAGCTTTGTCATTTGACTTCTGTTGGTCATTGGAATCTTCTCTTCCCTGGTTCCTCTGTTAATACTTCGCACCTCTGTCATCTGTCCCATATCGTTCATACCCAGTCTTCTTCATGTAACCTCTGTTCCTAAACTCTCTTGTCAGCAAAGCTAAAGATTTAGCTATCGAGGCCATCGTTGCCTCTTCCGCATCCACTAGCTCCTCTTCCTCACTATCCACCACCAGGACCTTCTTCCTTTTCTCCTTCTTCTCTTCCAGAGCCTTCTCCTTCTTAGGATTGTCTTTCACCTCTGTGGCCTTGCCTACAAGTGCCAGAGTTCCACCAATCTGGGTTTTTGTATGAGCTATTTGGGTTTCTTGTGCGGCTAACATGCCATAGAGGTACGACAGAGTCCAGGTGTCCAAATCCTGATTTGTTTGCAGGGACATGGACAGCTGGAGCCATTCGTCGTTTAGGCTCTTGAAGAACATGACATTGTTCTCCTCAGAGGTTCTGTAGATCTCGAACTTCTTGCACTCGTTGATCAGCGAGTTGAATCGGTCGTAGGTGGTCTGCAGAGTTTCTGACGGTAGAGCTTTGAATGCGTAGTACTCATTGATACATTGAGCCCTTCTATTCTTCTGAGTCTTTTCTCCACCTTCTAACTTTTTTTCCAGTTCCTTCCATATATCATGAGCAGTTTCACATGCGTCCAAGGATTGAAAAAGGTCGTTGGGAATGGCCATAATTAGAAGTCGCTTGGCCTTTTGTGCAAGTTCATATTTCTCCCAGTCTTGTGGTGACCATTTATCAATTCCTTTTGGTTTATCGTACTCAGGAACCTCTGGAGTAGTTCCTGTGGTAGGTACTCTTGGCATAGTGACCATGGGAACAAAAGGAGGATTGTGGATATAGGTGACGAATTCTTTGTCAACTCCCTCAAAGAAGTGGATGATTCGGATTTTCCACTGAGGGTACTCATCTCTAAGCAGAGTTGGGGGCTTGGTTAACGAACCAGCAGTAAAGAAATTTGTTGCGTTTGCCATTTTTGAGCAGTTTCAAAAGTAACAGAAAACAGAGTATGAAAAGAAAGTCTTCAGATGATGGGACAGACTTGTAGTATGACTTTATGTTGATCCAAACCCTCAGTGATTTGATAATGACCCTCTCTTATATACTTATGATCCCTGAAGACAAGTTTCACGTCAACATAGGTTCTACGCTGAAGTTGAAGATCAAGCTCAAGAACCAGCGACAAGTCTCCTAATGAACTGATGCGGATCAGCGAAGACTCAGATTTGTCCACTCAACGTGAAGTATCAAGTACAAGACTTCAGCTATCGCTGAACTCTATCATTCGCTGATAAAGAATGATAGATCGTTGAATCATCGAAAAGCTGATCATGAAGTCTTCCGTACAAAGTACTTTTTGTCTCATCCACCCTTGCACGACTCCGTACGATATGTCAGAATATAACCTCCTTATTGTCTGAAATCGTACAACCACTCTGATACTACACTGTTCAAACATGCGGCTACTAAGGTCTTCAACAAAGGTCAATGACATGCAACCAATCAGCTGCTGCCACGTGTAAAGTATAAACTGCAATGCATTAAATGCATGCAGTATATAAGAAGAAGAACTCACTTCATTTTGAAGTAACTTGCTAACTCTGGACAAGTTCATCCTACTTATCTTGAGATAGGTTATTATTAGTAATTTCCTTCTCCTTCTTAGTGCAAGAAACTTAGTGTTCCAACTTGTTTAGATTTAGGATTTATCCTTAATCTTGTTTCCGCAACAAGCTGTAAATTGTTAATGATTTATCAATAAAAAATTTAGAAAAGTAAAATATGTGTGTTTGTATTCAACCCCCCCCCCCCCCCTCTACAAACTATAACCCTTCGGGACCAACAAGTGGTATCAGAGCGGATTTGTTTAATCTCATAAACAAGATCTAATCTATACTAAGATTTCTCTTCCTTGCTATTTCTGAAAATGGCCACCAACACAAACACAAACTATATAGACAATGGTTCTCTTGCAAAACCCCCTAGATTCTCCAGAGATAATTTTAATCTATGGAAAAATAGGATGACTCTCTTCCTAGAAGGTGTAGACCCTACTATGCCTTATTATCTTGAAAACGGCCCATTTATTCCTGTAAGAATTGATGCCGCAGTACCTGCCGCTGAGAATAGACCTGCTATTCCAGAAAGGCTGGTACCCAAAGATGTTCATACGTGGACTGACGAAGATAAGAAGAAAGTGGCTATCGACACAAAAGCCAGATCCATACTATCCATGGCTCTTCCTGACGAAGTCTACCATTCCGTCATGAACCTGAAATCCTCAAAAGCCATGTGGGACACAATATGTGTTCAGTATGAAGGCACTGCTGAAGTCCAGGACTCTCGAAAGATCAACCTGGTAAGACAGTATGAAAGTTTCATTTGTGGTAAGAATGAGACTCTCTCTGAAGTTCACCAACGTTTTAATTGCTTAATAATAGATCTGAAAACTGTTGGTAAGGAATATTCTAACTTTAAAGTGCTGACAAAGTTTCTAGAATGTTTACCTGAAAGCTGGGACAGTTATTCTATGTGTCTCAAGCTGTCAAAAGATCTAAGATCAATGACTCTTGCTACCTTATATGGCACAATGCTGAATCATGAGCAATCAAGCCATCTTAAGAAGAATCTTGTAAAAAATTCCAAAAGCACCCCTGTTGCTTTAATCTCAGAGGAACCTTCTACTCAGCGACCCTCGGTCACCATCATTGAGTTAGAGAGTAACTCTGAAAGGTCATCAGATTCTGACTCTTCAGATGATGATGAATCTTTGGCTCTCCTAACTAAAAAGTTCAGGAGATTCGCCAAAAAGAAAATGTTCAGAAAGAACAAACCTCTTTCTATAACTGATAAGCCAAGATCATCATCTACTGTTGATAAGGCTACTGCTACTTGTTTTAATTGCGAAAAGATTGGACATTTCGCTAACGAGTGCAAGTCTAAGAAAGTATCGAGAAACTCAGCGTTTCCCAAGAAATCTTTTATTCCCAGGAATAAAGATGACAAATATTCTAAGCTGAAAGAAAAATATGCAAAGCTGAAAAGCTTCAAGAAGAAAGGCAAAGGCCTGATGGTTTATGATTGGGTTGCTTCAGAAGAAGAAGAATCATCATCTGACTCTGAAGATGATGAAGCCAATCTCTGTCTTATGGCAAAGATTGAGGATGAGGAAGAAAGTTCAGACATTCCCTGTACTTCAACCTCTGCTGTTCAGGTATCACCTTCATTCTTTACAAATATTGAAAATATTGATGAAGCTGATAGTCTCCGCAAAATCGATCTCTTGACTAGAAGCTTATATGAAGCCATGAATGGCAAAACTATAGTTCAAAACCAAAACCTTGATCTCGCTGAACAACTTAAAAACTGTCACCTTTAAATAGAAAAGCTTTCTAAAATTGAAGAAGATTTTAAAGATCAAGTGCATTTAAATCAGCTAGTCAAAATCGAACGAGCAGAAGCTATCGCTGCTTTGAAAGCTGAAAAGGCTACTGTTGAAGGATGGTGTAACTCTTCAACAAAGATCACTGAGATAATTAAGTCTCAGATACCCCTGAGTGATAAACGTGGTCTTGGTTACAAATATGAAACTAAAGAACCAACCACTGATCGTTCCATGCTCTTATTTGGAACTTTCGTATCCTCAGTCGCTGACACTTCATCCTCTCAGTGTTCGTCCTCCAGACCGCCTATTCCTGAGGAAATCTCTGCCTCTTCAAAAGGTAAAGAGAAAATGGTTTATCCAAAACCTACCTCTGTCTTTAAAGATAAAGGTAAAGGAATTGCGTTGAACCAAAATCCTCAGAAGGGTACTTTAGCACCAAAGCTGAATGCTTCTAAAGCTTTAGTGATTTAATCCTCTGGATCAAGAAATCAGATCGTTGGATCTACTCAGCGTGGGTCTATTCAGCGATCTACTGCTAGACTCAGAGTGGATATCCTTGGTAAGAAATCTGAAGAACCAAGAGTTCCTCCCATTTCTAAAGCCAAAAGCTTATTTGGTGTTGGTCCTTCTAATTCAAAATCTAAAACTTAGCATTCTAATAGTCCTAGAACTATTTTTAGTTATAGGAAATGTTATCACTGTGGACTCACTGATCATATTGCTAGTAAGTGCCTCACAGCCACCAAAGCTGATAAGATAGCTAAGGTGAAGATTGCCCCCAAGGCAAAGAAGACCACTGAGGTTAAGAAATTAACCAAAGTGAAGACTGACAAAGCTGAATCTTCAAATGCTGCGAAGATTGCTGAACCTTCCATTCCAACTGCTTCCACTGACAAACGTGTACACATGGTTAAGTGGATACCCAAGAAAAACTAATCTTCCTTTGTGATGCAGGTTCAGAAGGGTATCTGGTATCTCGATAGCGGATGCTCTAGACACATGACTGGAAAGAAAAGCCTGCTCGCTGATTACAAGGAAGAGAAGGGTCCTTCTGTGACTTTCTATGGAAATGGAAAAGGACATACCCGAGGGTTTGGTGTACTCTCTAATGGTACAACCACTTTCAGAAGAGTCGCATATGTTGAAGGGCTGAAGCATAATCTGTTAAGCATCGGTCAGCTTTGCGACAAGGATAACAAGGTAATCTTTACCAAAGAATCCTGCTTTGTCACTGACAAAAAGGAGAAGATAGCTCTCAGCGGTTATCGTTTGGAAAATGATTATGTAATAAACATGGACTCAACAACCACTAAGAACTCATGTTTCTTCTCAAAAGCCTCATCTGATGTCAACTGGCTATGGCATAAGAGGCTCCCTCATCTGAATTTCAAGACACTGAACTCTCTTTCTTCAAAAGAGTTAGTTACTGGTCTACCTCAACACTCATATGCCAAAGAGTCTTTATGTTCAGCATGTGAGAAAGGGAAGCAGACCAAAGGAAACTTTAAATCAAAGCAAGTCTCCTCAGTGTCATCTCCTCTACAACTACTCCATATGGATTTGTTTAGCCCTGTTAACAAACAATCCATCGCTGGAAAGAAATATACACTGGTCATAGTTGATGAATTCTCTCGTTATACATGGGTTATGTTTCTCCGTTTCAAGAGTGACACCCCGGAAGAACTCATCACCTTTGTTCGGAAGATGGAAACCCTGAACAATTTGACCGTTCGCTCAATAAGGAGTGATCATGGGACTGAATTCAAAAACGGTTCTCTTGATTCCTTCTTTGAGAGCAAGGGTATTTCTCACAACTTTTCTTCAGTGAGAACACCACAACAAAATGGAGTCGCTGAAAGAAGAAATAGAACAATTATTGAAGCTTCACGTTCAATGCTCATCGATTCTCACCTGCCTACTCAGTTTTGGGCAGAAGCTGTCAACACTGCTTGTTTTACGCAAAACAGGTCGCTGATAGTCAAAAGATTCAATAAAACAGCCTATGAACTATTTCATGGGAGAAAGCCTTCATTCAGCTTTCTTCACATCTTTGGATGTCAGTGTTTTATACTGAACAACAGAGATGCCCTTGGAAAGTTTGATCCTAATGCTGATGATGGAATCTTTCTTGGATACTCCTCAGTTTCCAAAGCCTTCAGAGTCTTTAATCCAAGAAGACAAACTGTTGAAGAAACAATTCACGTCACGTTTGACGAGTCCCGTTTAGCGAACTCTAAACCGTCCGCTGATACTGAAGAACTGAATCAATGGATGTTTCCTCATCTTGGTGATTCAGAAGAAATTCCCACTCCTCGTGCTCACACAGTTGAAGATGATGGTCCAACTATCATTCCAAATATGCAGAATAGTGAAGCTGAAACAGCATGGGTCTCAGCTGTTCCTATAAACACTATACCTGCTTCTGAAACCAATATCTCAGATATTCCATCCACTTCTCAGCAATCAGTGAATATAATGACAATTGCATCCATTCCTCTCTTGGCTGATACTCCAGACGTCGTTGAAGCTTCATCTTCAGCTCCTCCAGTTCAGGTTAAGTCAGCGTCTCATGCTCCAGCTCAGCGATGGACTATAAATCACCCAATTGATCAAATTCTTGGTGATCCAAACGCTGGTATTCAGACTCGACGAAGTGCAGGTAATATTTGTTTATTTGTAAATTTTATTTCACTAACTGAACCAAAGAAAGTAGATGATGCCCTCAGAGATCCAAACTGGGTCAGCGCCATTCAAGAAGAGCTGACAGAATTCGAAAGAAACAAAGTTTGGAAACTTGTTCGAAGACCAACTGACAAAACAGTGATAGGCACTAAATGGGTCTATCGAAACAAGTTGGACGAACATGGAACTGTAACCCGCAACAAGGCTCGTCTTGTTGCCCAGGGATACAGACAAAAGGAAGGCATAGATTATGACGAAACATTTGCTCCAGTAGCAAGATTAGAATCTATTCGTCTATTCTTAGCATACGCTGTACACAAAGACTTCAAAGTATATCAGATGGATGTTAAGTCAGCGTTTCTAAATGGAAAGCTAAATGAAGAAGTCTATGTGGAACAACCTCCAGGATTCTCAGATCCTAAGCATCCAGGTTATGTTTATAAACTGGATAAGGCACTTTATGGCTTAAAGCAAGCTCCACGTGCATGGTATGACACTCTTTCTACTTATCTCCATATTGAAAAATTTGAGCGAGGCAAAATAGACAAAACTCTATTTTTCAGGAAAGTAAAAGGTCATATCATTCTTGTTCAAATATATGTTGATGATATTATATTTGGCTCGACTAACCCTGATCTCTGTACTCGTTTCGCTGATAGAATGAAAGAAGAGTATAAAATGAGCATGATGGGTGAACTAACATATTTCCTTGGTCTACAGATAAAACAAAATGAAAAAGGAACTTTCATTAATTAGGGAAAGTATGTTAAAGATATGCTGAAGAAATTCGACTTAACTAAAAGTTCAGCTATGAAAACCCCTATGGCACCACCGCTGACACTTGATAAGGACACTAAGGGTGTTCCTGTCAATGTCACGCTGTACCGTGGGATGATCGGCTCACTATTGTATCTTACAGCTAGCCGACCCGATATTATGTTTGCAACATGCTTGTGTGCACGATATCAAGCTGAACCTAAGATATCTCATATGAAAGCTATAAAACGTATTTTTCGATATCTTAAGGGTGCAGCGAATCTAGGTCTTTGGTATCCCAAAGACTCAGGATTCGATTTAATCGCCTATTCAGATAGTGATTTTGCAGGTTGCAGAATGGATAGGAAAAGCACCACATGAGGATGTCAGCTCCTGGGTGGAAAGCTGGTAAGTTGGACAAGTAAAAAGCAAAACTTTGTGTCCACTTCCACAGCTGAAGTTGAGTATGTAGCCGCTTGAAGCTGTTGTTCTCAGGTCTTGTGGATGAGAAATCAACTACTGGACTATGACCTTCAACTCTCAAATATTCCAATCTATTGCGACAACACAAGTGCCATCGCTATAGCTAATAATCCAGTGCTACACTCAAAGACAAAACACATCGAAATCAGGTATCACTTTATCAGAGATCATGTGATGAATGGTGATATAGAACTTCATTTTATCCCAACTGATTATCAGTTAGCTGATCTGTTCACCAAACCTCTCGATGAGACAAGATTCAACTTTCTCATCAGCGAGCTTGGAATGCTGAACTTTGAAGAATAAAATCTTCAGCAGTTCCCATTTTGATCAGCGATACGATTATACAAACTTGTATAGCCTTCGGGATAAAATCAACTTGTATAACCTATTCTACCATCTTCTCTCTGAATAAACTTGATTCGCTGATATTAAGGTATGTTTTTCTCTCTGACAAATCGCATGTAAATGCAAGATTTCAAAACAAATCTCATCGCTGAATATCTTTTCCTTATCAGCGATACTTTGATATTTCTTAAAACCAACTGATATTTCTATTCAGTGCTTCTTGTTTTCAAAAGTGTACCTGAGTTTTTCAAAACCTCAGAGATAACCAAGAATATGAAAGGACAGTTATGACGTCATTACAACGGATAAACCCATACACGTTCTTCTTTCTGACACACGTTTGCACGTTTTGTTTACTTGCCAATCAAATGCAAACACGTGTCCGTGTCATGATGAAAATCTTTTCCCTCTCAAGATTTTCTCTTTGTAAAATCTCTCTATATAAACAAATTCTTCGTTTATATTCTTCTCTTATGCGAACTTCTCCTCTAAGCAAAGAAAGAACTCAATGTTGCATTTGGCTCTCGATTTTTCAAGAACAACTGTTCATCTTCTTCAAACATCAAAGGTTAATATGTTCTTATTATTTACCAAATGCAAATAACTTGTTTCTGATCTTCTCTTTGTTTTAACAAGATCAAACAAAAGAACCTCTTAAAAATAAAATCGTTTTCTTTCATGGTTTTATGAACACAACCATTTCATGGTTGTTCTTCAAGTTTAAATGCAAAAATCTTAAACTTGTTCTTCATTCGTTTTTCCAGAATCCCAATCTTCAAAAGAAACTGGAAAACAAGATTTTTATTGGGTTTGTATTTCATTTTTTTTAAAACAAGAAAAACCCTAATCTTCATTAAGACATTTTGTCTGAATAAAATGGACAAAATTTGAACCATCTTATTGGAAAATCTTTCCACATTAAGATTATTCTTATTTGTTAATCCTTTGGTTGAACTGATAATACAGAGAATGGCATCTTCTGACATTCCCAAGAACACCAACGCTGAAAACACTTCTGCTGATGACACTGCTGAGGAAATGGACATCTTCAAGGCTCCTCAAGTCAAATTTGCCCTTGACAAACTGGATTGGACTAAGGTGAACAACCTCTATGCGCTTCTCGAGTTTCCTCCTCGAAAGCAAGTCACACATCTAGCTGATGCTGTGAACTTCCTAAAGAATTGATGCATCTCCACAGCCCTGACCATAACACCTCCTGCACATCAGCTTTTGCTCTCACAATTCTGGTACTCAGCCAGACACTCTCAGCTACCCTCAGCCAAAGACCCCTCCAAAACAATCGATTGCATCCTCTGTGATATCGAATATGGCACCATGAAGATTACCCCTGCCATAATTCGCAAAGCTCTCAGCCTTCCCATCGCCACCAAGGAAAAACCCTTTGTTCCCCTCCCTGACCCCAAGAAAAACTCAGACAGGGAAGCCATCATTGCATTTTTCGACACAATGGGCTATGTATGGGAAATCGGCAGAGACATGAAGCCCGAGAAGAAGCTGACGATTATCAAGAAATTGAAAATGCCCAGCGAGATGAATTTCATCTTCGCCCATTTGATCAGCTACATGACTGCAAAGAGCGGCTCCTCTGACCAAGCCGCTAAGCCTCAGCAAGCAATGGGATATGCTTTGCTGAAAGGTCTCAACATAGACTGGGCATCGATTATCTATGATGACCTGGTTCTCAGAGTGGACACCGTCGCTGACAGACCTCCATGGGTTCCATATCCTCGGTTCATCAGCGCTATTTTCCAAAGAGGCCTGAAAGACAGCTACCCAGAAGAAGGTGACCTGAAACTCTCTCAGGTCGGCCCTAAAATACTCGACTTCAAACCAGTGGCGAATGAGGTACGTCTTTCTGCACTCTTGACTCTTCTTAACCCTACTACTTCTTCTACTTCTGCAGCTCCTTCAGCGGACAAACCCACCGCTGATACCCCAACTGCTACCTACATTCCTCTTAAAAGGAAACATTCTGAAACCCACCTTAGTTCCAAAAGAACTAAGAAGACCAAGGAGCAACCCAAGCAATCTCCTACTAAAAACTCCTCAGCTCCTCCTGTTGAGCTGAAGGAAAGTTCAGTGGTACGCTCTGCCACACCTGAACAAGCCATCCCTTTAATCCCGACCTCAGCATCTCCAAACGTTGAGGTTCCAAACTTGGAAACTACCCAACCTACCTCAGTCTCTCAAAAGACTGATGAAGTGATTCTCAGCGACTCCAACGCTGAACTCGGTAACCAACCTCCTTTCTTACCCTTCGCTTCTCCATCCACTCATTTGGACCCCACTCCAGTTATCAGAACTGCACGTGTCATTCCTCCAGGAGCAAAAGGAACGACGGAAGTAGGACCTGCAGAGCTGTCCATACGTCCACGTACTCTCACTGACGATATGGAACTTTACTCAGGAACCCGTGATTTTGATGAATTCAACAATCCTCCTGCAGGTACTCACCAATCCCTATACACTGTTACTAAACCCCAAACTTCTGAGCTTTCCTCTGTTCACAAGTTTTTATATGTTACAGGTCCTAATTTGAGAGACATCAACACATCTCTGAAGACAGTAGAGACAACGCTGACTGGTCTCACGTCTACTCTTTCCGGCAACTCCTCAGCTGTAACAACCTCTATAGAGAATCTCTTAAAACTTACAACCGAAGTCGGAAAGAATGCCTCCAAAGCTGACATGGAGAAGGTTGATCAATCTCTGAGCAACTTGGCCAAAGTTCTCGCTGACATCTACACATACTACCTCGACATCAAGAAATCTGTAGACACCATGTCCAGCGAAGTCACAACGCTGAAGACATCGGTTGGCACACTCGAAGGTGATATGTTTGCTGTAAAGACTGATGTCAGTTCAGTAAAAACTGATATGAGTTTTGTGAAGACTGATGTCAACACGATGAAGAATGACATCTCTTCAATTCAGAACTTGTTGAAGCAGATTCTGACCAACACGACCGCCCCTGCACCTGCCCCTGCACCTCCATCTTTTACTACGGCGGATCGTGCTGAACTCATGAAGATCAATCCTGGTATTTCTGACATGGAAAACAGATTATCAGCGATTGAAATGTATATAGGGATCCCTGGCCAAGAAGACAGGGAAACCAGACGAACTGCTGAATCTTCTCATTCCTCCCCCAGTCATCATGATAAAGAGGGGGAGAAGAGCGCTGAAGACCTCTCCAAGAGCGCTGAAGACCTTTCCCATGATGCATCTATCAGGGGAGAGAAGAATGAAGACCTCACCTTCACTGAAGAGGGTGAGAAGACTATTGAAGCTGAAGCACCCGCTGGACCTCAGGGAGATGAAAACCCTGAGGGAACTGAGAAGCTTGCCTCTGTATCTGAGGGGGAGCAACTCGAAGAAGAAGCTGAAGAAACTGAGTCTGAAGCTGAAGATGAAGAAGCCATCGATTTGTCTGATGCTGAACCATCCTCTTCTCCAAAGAATGATGATGACGAAGATGACGATGATGATGATTCTTTTATCGTCAAGCCTGCTCAGAGAACTAAAGCTCTTAAAGGGATTCTTATAAATGAACCTTCAGGGGAGCGGACAAAGACAAAGCCATCAGCATCCGAAACTGACAAAGGCAAAGGAAAAGGTGTCGTTGAAGATGAAAATCTGATGATCTTGCTTAACAAGCCGGTTTGTCAGGTACATTAATCCTACACAACATCCCTCCTCTATACACTTTATCAGTTCTCTACCTCCGCAAACCTCTATACACAATCCCATTCTTTCCATCTATGTTCTTACTTGTAAGATCGCTACGTTTCAGCTAGTCCTCTCCCCTATAGGATATCGCTGAAGTTCCTACAGCTGCGACTTCAACAACAATCCCAGCTCTCAACGCTGAAGAAATAATCCCAGTCGTGGACTTGATCTCTGAGACTGATGAACCTGAAGAACATACTCTCTCTCACAAAAACAGACCTTCCTTGGCTCCTCAAAGGCTAAGTGAAAAGGATCAAGAAAAGAGAGATGCAATGATCAAGAGACTCGAAGATCAGCGAATCATTCTGAAGCATGATCAACTTCCTTCCGTTCCTCCAAAGTCCATAGTTTCCCAAAAGGAATACAAGGAACACCTCAGAGCTGAACGCTTAATCGCTGAAAGAAAGGAAGCTGAAGAAAAAGATAGAGAATACGCCATCAAGCTTACTCAACGATCAATAAAAGACCCCAAGCTGAAAAGAGTTCCCATTGATGTTCAACGTCACCTATGGGATGATGCTCAAAAGATCGTTAGTGTTAGATCTGAAGTTTTGTCAATAAACCAAGTGTTAAAGATCTGATAAGAAGATTCAGATGTTCTGAGTAGAGAAGTCAGAGGTCTGAGAAGAGAAGTCAGATGTCTGAGATAAAGAGTCAGAAGATCTGAGAAGCGTTATCAGAAGAATGTTCAGAAGTTCTGAACAACCTGTTCAGAACTTATGACGAGATACTTTACTTAGTATTTTGTTAGCTAATTAGGACATGTGTTATGTTCTTATTAGTCTTTCTTATTTGTACTGTAGCTTTAATATTTCCGTTGCAGTATAAATAGTAGTTAGCACTACGTTGCTAACTGATTGATTCTCTCGAAATTCTTGTATTCATTCTTTGTAATCTTTGAGATTCTCTCTCTCTTAGATCTGTATTTCTGTTCATCATTGAATACAATTGGGCTTGATCATACAATTTATCAATTACTGCTTTCTATATTGATTGTAAGATAAGATCCTGTACTTTCAATTGGTATCAGAGCTAATCAACAAACAAATTCGTTCAAGATTGTGATCGCGAAGATCGATTGATCAATTTCTTGAAGATTTCTTGATTCGTTCAAAAATCGATTCCGCTGCTAGGGCTAGTTCTTGAATTCTTGGCAATTCTTGAATTACCTGATACTTTTCGATCAAGAAACTCAAATTTGTCTTTCTGTTGAATTTTCTTACATTCATGTCTTCTAAAGAATATCTAGCCATGGGATCTGAAACCAAACCGCCTGTTCTTATACCAGAAGAGTATCAGCAATGGAAAATTCGTATGATCCAATTCCTAGACAACATTGATGAAAATATTATGGTCTCTATTCGAGAAGGTCCAATTGAAGTGTATATCGATGTTGCTGCAACCCCTGCTACAGAGACAACTCCAGAAATTCCAGCGACCAGGGTGAAGAAAAATTATTCCCAATACACAGCTGAACAGAAGAATAGGCATGCTATCGACAAAAGAGCAACTACTTTGATGACTTTGGCTGTCCCAAATGAGGTTCTTAACAGGATTGACAGTGGATCATCAGCTAAAGAACTGTGAGATCTATTCAGGCAAAGTCAAATCAAAGCATAAATGCTTATGAAAGGTTCAAAGCAAAAGAGTCAGGAAGTTTGACACAGACATATAGTAAATTTTGTACTATTCTAAATGATTTGAGAAGAAATGGACTGAAGAAAACGAAGTCAGAAATAAATTACAAAT
The DNA here is from genome assembly GCA_033807775.1 of Saussurea involucrata. Classification (NCBI taxonomy): domain Eukaryota; kingdom Viridiplantae; phylum Streptophyta; class Magnoliopsida; order Asterales; family Asteraceae; genus Saussurea; species Saussurea involucrata. The sequence continues at coordinate 21,050,590 of CM066326.1, forward strand.
TTCTGAACAGTCTAAATTCAGAATGGTCATCATTTGCCATAAGTCTGCAAATGAACAAGGATATGTGTGAAGAAGACTTAAATGATCTGTTCTGTGTTCTTAATCAACATGAAGACTCTGTCAAGTTAGTTGTGGAAGAGAAGAAAAATGTTGCTGATCAGTTAGCATTCTTATCAAAGTCCAAAGCAATCAAAGCACCCAAAAAGACTGCATATCTATCAGAGATACCAAGTCTGGAGGAATCTGACAAGGAAGAAGGATCAGAAGATGATGAAGATATCAAGATAATGGCTGAGAAGCTAGCTTTGCTGACAAATACTTTCAACAAGAGGTATGGGAAGGGTAGATTTCAAGGAAATTATAAGAGAGTTGGGAGTTCAGATTATAAGAAGAAAGAAGACAGAGAAGAAAATAAGATTGAAAAGAGAGTAGAGAGAAGTGAAGAAAACAAAGAAGAGAAGGAAGAGAGAAAAGAAAAGAATATGTGTTTCAAGTGTGGAAAATCTGGCCACTATGCCAAGGATTGCAGAGTTAAAGTTGTGAAAGATTATGAATACTACACCAAGAAGGCTCAGCTTGCAAAGAAAAGAGATGATAAAATTGCGTTATTGGCTGAACATGAGAATTGGCTATACTACACTTCTGATGAAGATGATCATATCAACTTTCCACAGATGCAAAGCTATATGGCAAAAATGAGGAATGAGGATGATTCTGACTTTGAAGATGCTGATTCTGAGTCATCTGCTGAGGTACATTCTTCACTTGAAATAGAGTTAATGACACAGATTGGTGAAATGAAAACTGAATTTGCTAATCTAAGAAAACAGATAAAAGGAGAAAGAAATTTGGTTAACAAGTTCAGAATTGAAAAATAAGTAATAAAAGAACAATATGAAGAATCTGAGACTGAGAAACAGAAAGTTAAAGATGAAAATTCTGAATTGTTGAAAAAGATCTTTGAACTAAAAGTTGAGTTTTCAAAGATAAAGGATGAAAAAGGTGATTTACAAATAAAATTTGATATGTTATTTGAGGAAAGAAAGAATTTATACAGTAAAATCAAAGAATTGGAAGATGTGAATTTGAAAAGGGGTCAGACTCAGCAAACATTAAATCTTTTAATAAGCAATGTTAAAGATACAAGATTTTACAACCCAAAGAAGGGATTGGGATCAGAAGAAAATGTCACTTTAAAAAGAGCCCCAATCAACTTGAATGATGTTGAAAAACTTAAAGTTCCTAAGCCAAAAATCCCAGAAATTGTTGAAGTTTTCATAAGACCTGCTAGTTCTATAACAAGTTCTGACAATTTGCAAAGACCAAACTCTAAAAAGTCAAATGAGAAAATTTCTGAGTCTAAAACAGAAAAGTCAGTGGTTTCAGAAGAAAAGGTTAAGAAAGAAGTTTCTAAACCAACAGATGAGAAGCCAAAATACAATGATACTAATTTCAAGTATGATTCTTTAAATGACAGCTACAAAAATAAAAAACCAAGTTTTTCATATCATGACATTGAGAACATATTTGACACAAGTAAAGATTCTGAAACAGTCAATCAGACGTCTGAAACTTCTAGTCAGAATTCTGAATTTTGTAATCAGAACTCTGAGTCTAAAGATCAGACATCTGAGTCTGTAAATCAGAACTCTGACTCAGGTAGTCAGAAGTCTGAGTCAACTGGATTCTCTGAAACAAAGTCTGATGAATTTTTAGAACTTGAAAAGAGGTTTAATCTTGTGAGTCAAGAACTTGAGGACTTAAGGAAAGCTTATGATGAACTTGAAAATGATTACTGTGAGATGGATATTAAACTTGAAGAAGCTTTGAAAGAAAAGAATATTTTTATTCAGAAAATAACAGAGCTTGAAAAACTGAAGACTGAGTATGATCTTTTTAAAATTAATGCTCTAAAAGAAAATGATAAATTCTTTAATGAATCAAGTACATATGAAAAAAGTGAATCATCTAATTTTTCTAACAAAAAGGAGTTGAATTTTTCAGAAAAAGAAGAAAGCAAAAGGAAAGATGGTGTGAAAAGAATTTCTGAGATGAATGAAGAGGTTCCTGCAACTGTACCAAAAGCACATAGTTATTGTGATAAATGTACTTGTACTTTGAAAAACAGCAATAAAAATGAAAAAGCTTATGGTACAGATCTGTTGTTACTTGCAAAGAAAAATCTTAGTTGTGTTCAATGTAAAAGTGTTTCTTTTCAATATTCTCATAAATGTCCAATCACAATAACATCTGTTTCTTTCATAAGAAAAGATATTCAGAAAACAGAAAAGAAGAATGTGTCTATTCCTCAGAATACAGAAAAGAAGAAAGTTTATGTTCCTCAGACTCAGAAGAAAGAAAAGATAAAAGAAAAGAAAGTTGAAAATATTGCAAAATCAAATGTTACAACTTTCAAAAATAAATTGAACAAGTTTGTAAGCAAAAAATGTTCTGACTTCATAAAAGTTCAAGGAAAGTGGTGTTTGAAAAAAGATTTTGAGTGGAAAGTAAAAGGTACTAATGTTAAATCCAATGACAAAGCTAACAAAGATGGACCCATTCCAAAATGGGTACCTAAAACTAACTGATCCTTTTGCAGGGCTGTCATGTGTGGTTTTTAGATTCAGGAGCTTCAAGACACATGACAGGTCAGAAGTCTTTTCTATCAAACTTCACAGAAAAGGCTGGAGGAGCAGTAAACTTTGGAAATAATAGCAAAGGACAAGTCAAAGGTTATGGGGATTTAACTAAAGGGGATCTGACTATCCAAAAGGTTTTCTATGTTGAAGGATTACAACATAATCTTTTCAGCATAAGTCAGTTTTTAGACAGTCTTTGTCAAATCAAGTTTCAAATAACAGGTTGCATGATTTTAACTGAAAATGATGTTAAAGTCTTCTGGGCCAAAAGACATATGGACTTATTTGTGGTTAATTTTTCAAAATTGAAAACATTAAATACAGTTTGTCTTTTATCAAACTCAACTGCAAATGAATGTTGGCTTTGGCACAGAAGATGTTCTCATCTGAATTTCAAAGATCTTAATAATCTTGTTGCAAAACATCTGGTTAAAAGTTTACCAAAGATTAAATTTGAAAAAGAATCGTTATGCTCAGCTTGTGAAATGGGCAAGATGAAAAAGAGTTCTCACAAATTAAAAATGGACTCATCTTGCAAAGCACCATTAGAAATGATTCATACTGATCTTTGTGGTCCTATTTCAGTTCAGTCTATGGGAGGAAAGAAATATATACTTGTGATTGTTGATGAATACTCCAGATACACATGGGTTGAATTCCTAAGAGTCAAGTCAGAAGCTGCTACAACACTGATAAACTTTATCAAGAGGATTCAAGTTCTCTTACAACTCCCAGTTCAGAAAATCAGAAGTGATAATGGAACAGAGTTCAGAAATGAGACTCTTCAGAATTTTTTAGAAAGTTCTGGGATTTCTCACAATTTTTCAGCTGTCAGAACTCCTCAACAAAATGGTGTTGTTGAAAGGAAAAACAGAACTCTAGTTGAAGCTGCAAGAACAATGCTGGCTTATTCAAATCTTCCTACCTTCCTATGGGCTGAAGCAATTGCAATTGCTTGTTTTACACATAATAGAACTTTAATCAATAAAAGATTAAATAAGACTGCTTATGAACTGATAAATAAAAGAAAACCATTAATCAAATTCTTTCATGTTTTTGGTTGCAGGTGCTATGTCCTTAAAGACAGAGAAAATCTTGCCAAATTTGATAAAAAGGCAGATGAAGGATACTTTGTTGGTTATTCTTTAACTTCCAAAGCATTCAGAATCTACAATAGAAGAACCAAGAGGATGATGGAAAGCATAAATGTAACTTTTGATGAAGCCAGAATGAGGACTTCTGAACAAGACAGTTCAGAACTCATGCAGAACAAGACAAATATGACTTCTGATACAAATTCTAATCCTATTTGTTCAGAACTCAATTTACTGTTTAAGGATGCTTTTATTGAACTAATTTCTGATTCTTATGAAGAATATGAAAACCCAAAGATGATGAAAAATAAGACTCCAGAAATAGTTCAATCAACTGTAATTTCTGACAAAGGTCCATCAGAGGAATGTCCAAATCTAATAAATACAAGTGGTGAAAATTCTGAACCTTGTAATCAGAATTCTGATTCTTGTACTCAGAACTCTGAACAAGTCACTCAGAATTCTGACTTCATTGCTCAGAACCCAGACTTGGATGCAACTCCTACTCATACAACAGAACAAGGGGACAGTTCAGAATTACAAGCAATCATTGATGAGAATGATGCAAACAACAATTATTCAGAGATTGATGTACTCCCTAGTGCAAATAAATGGACTAAAAATCATCATATTCATCAAGTAATAGGTGATCCATCAGCAGGAGTAAAGACTAGATCAGCTACAGCAAATGAAGCAATGTTTGCTGGTTTCTTAAGTGTGATTGAACCAAAGAAAGCTAATGAAGCCCTAGAGGTGTATGTCCATCAACCTGAATGTTTTGTTGATCCAGAATTCCCTGATCATTTTTATATTTTAGACAAAGCTTTATATGGTCTAAAACAAGCACCACGAGCCTGGTATGACACTCTTACTAAACACTTGTTAGGTTCAAGGTTCAAGAAAGGTAAGATTGACACAACTTTGTTTTTAAAGAAACAGGGTGATGATTTAATTCTGATTCAGATTTATGTTGATGACATAATATTTGGTTCTACCAGTCCAGAATTATGTGATAATTTTTCAAAAATCATGTCATCTGAATTTGAAATGAGCATGATGGGTGAGTTGAATTTTTTTCTTGGTCTTCAAGTCAAACAATTACCAAAAGGTATTTTTATAAATCAAGGAAAATATGTCAGAGACATTCTGAAAAGTTCAAAATGTCTGATTGTGCTTCTATGAGAACACCTATGGCAACTAACATAAAGTTAGATGCTGATCTCAAAGGTGTTTCAGCAGATATCAAACTCTATAGAGGTATGATTGGATCATTACTTTATCTGACTGCAAGTAGACCAGATATCATGTTTTCTACCTGTTTCTGTGCTAGATTTCAATCTAACCCAAAAGAATCACAAATGTTGGTTGTCAAAAGGATTTTAAGATATCTCAAAGGATCACCTGATCTAGGTTTATGGTATCCAAAAGAAACTGATTTCAAATTGACTGCTTTCACTGATGCTGATCATGCAGGAAGTAGGTTGGACAGAAAGAGTACATCTGGTGCTTGTCACTTTTTGGGAGATAAAATAGTGAGTTGGGCATCAAAGAAACAGAATTGTGTGTCCACTTCAACTGCTGAAGCAGAGTATGTTGCTGCTGCTGCTTCATGCTCTCAAACCTTGTGGATGAGAACACAACTCATGGACTATGGATATCAACTCAGCAAAATCCCTATCTATTGTGACTCAGAAAGTGCAATTGCCATTACTCAGAATCCTGTTCAACATTCAAAGACTAAGCATATAGATGTGAGGTATCATTTTATAAAGGACTATGTGGAAAAAGGAACTATAGAAATGCAATTTGTGCATACAAAGTATCAATTGGCTGATTTGTTCACAAAGCCTCTTGATCACAAAAGGTTTTCTTTTCTCATATGTAAAATAGGAATGCTTAATCTGACTAATTGAAAATATTGGTTTTCTTAAAAATGCTAAATTTTTCTAAGTAAAATTATCTGATTAGTGTACTCAGAACTCTGAGTCTTAAGTTCAGAACTTCTGAGTACTGAGATCAGAACTTATGAGTCTTGAGTTCAGAACCTCTGAGTCTTGAGTTCAGAACTTCTGAGTCTTAAGGTCAGAGACTCTGAGTCAATACTTCAGCAATCTAACTTTCAAAAATTTATTTTTGAGAAATACAAATACTTCAACTGTGTGGATTATGCTTCTTCTATTATCTTTTTATCTCATCTTTATGTATCATAAATAGTCAAATGCATGCTCAAGTCAAGGGGGAGCATCAAAATTTTGTGTTTGGAAATCATTTTATGATGCTTAAAAGGTTTGTTTTCATTTCTTATCTCTGATCATTCTAAGAAGAACAAGCTTTTAATGATAAATTTTTTTTTCTTCTTGTTCAAACTATATCTGAATTTCAAACATTTTCATATTCAGATATAAGATTTTAAATTTTTTAATCATCATAATATGAACAGAATTTTGATGATAAAATGTGTTTCTATCTGTTCAAACCTCTTCTGAATAATCAAAATGTTTTATATTTGTTAGAAGTTGATTTTTAAATATAATTTTGGTTACAAGGCAAAATTCTTCTGAATCATGGACTCAGAACTCTGAGTAGAACAATCAGATATCTGATAAAGGAAAGTCAAAACATCTGAGCGTGTTATTCAGATCTTTGACTTGAGTCAAAATTCTATCCACTAACACGTGTCAGCTTCATATTTGTTTGATTATGCCACGCATTTCATTTAAATCCTCTGTGGCATTTCAAATGTGTTGACTCCGTTATAACTTTGATTTCGTTTTTCCGTCAAACCTTTCAACTTCGCGGATTTTAAATAGGTCTTAAAATCCCTGTTTCAAATTTTTTCAAATTCCAGAGCGAAACGTGAGATACGAATCAAATCCAGAGTTCTTTGAGTTTGTTTTCTTCTTAAAATCATATCTGGAATACGAAGGAGTGGTCTAATTTCTCTACATTCTACAAAATCGATAATGGATTCATCTGATTCGGATGATGATGAAGTACAGAATAGAGTTGTAGCGAAAGGGGTAATAAGAAATGATGGAGAAGATGAACAAATGGATGAATCTGAAGGAAATGCAGATGAGGTAAACATTAATATTGAACATGAACAGAGTGTTGCATGTTCTATTATGTCAGATAGACCTATTTTAGTGGAAAGAGTTGTTCCTGAGAGTGAATGGCTGAAATTATCTGAAAATAATTGTGTTATCTTATTTGAGGAAAGTCGATTTAAGCCTGAACACAGAATTATCATGGAGTTATTCAAACACCATCCGTACAGAAAATGGTTTACACGAAGTAAAAATGTTCCTGTTCAGTACATACAACAATGGTGGAAACATCTTAGGTTAGAGGATAATAAATTTGTGTCTAAGTTTGGAGGAGTGACTTTTGCCCTATCCATCCCTGCATTAAGAGAAATGTTGAATCTACCAGAAAAAGATGATGTACAAAGAAGAACAGATTTTGAAGACTCACCCCTAACAGAGGAATTAATAGCTGAATTTATGAAATTGGGATACAATGAAGGATTGAGGACTCTTAGTTTGTTCAGAAGAAACAAATTACCATCTATTTGGGCTTGCTTCTTTCATGTGGTAAATAAATGTTTGTCAGGGAAGAATAGTTCTGCTGATCAAGGTTCTAAACAAATTCTTCAGATCTTTCAGGGCTTAGTGAAGAATAGGCATTATGACTATACTTTAATACTTTGGGAAGACATGAAGAATACATTTGAGAAGAATCAGAAAGCAATTCAGAGGAAAACAAAGGATGCTTTACTGACATACATTCCTTATATAAGGTACTGGCAAATTGTTATTTGGTATGCCATGCAGGAAAACAGAACAATCTCAAGAAGAACAAATGAAGAGCATGGTCCCACATTTTATTTGGGTAAGATGACCTCAGTAACAAGACTTGAAAATTATCCCAATCATAAACTGTTGCCAAAATCACTTAGGAGTTATATTCCAAGGGAGAGTGAGATTTTAAAAGCTTATTGCACCTCTATGGGAATTGAATTACCTCAAATCCCTACCCAATAGGACCAACCTGAGAAGAGAGGTGAGGGGTCTAGTCGAATTAGAGAGGGGGAGGATGTTCAGATGGGTGAACATTCTGAGAGACTTGAGGGGGAAAATTCTGAGAGCTTGGTTAGACTCAGTGAGGAAAAACAGAATGAGAGTGGTGAGGATGAGAGATTGTCAACAGAGGTTCAAACAGAAAGAGATGCCTCTGAACCAGCTAATCTTGACCAGGTAACCACAACTGCTATTGGTTCACAAATCTTGGTGTCCAATATTGAAACAAACACCATGGACCTAGTGGTGGATCTTGAACAACCCATCCATACCCACTCAGAAGCATTTCAACATGCTACTGTTTCACAAAATTCAGGGAAACTGTTAGCTTTAATTAGCTCCTAATTTAATGAATGTTTTATAAAGATATTTTTGTGTTTTAGATATTTTGTAATAGATATTTACTTAGATAGTTTATATAGATATTTTAGATATTGTCTAGATTTTAGATATTTTAAATATCTAATGTAAATATGGCCCTATATAAGAGGTGTCCATATGTCTTTTTAAGAAGAGAAATTTTGGAGAGCACACAAAAACACACATAGACTAGATGAGAGTCGGTTTTACATGTTAAGTGTGGTGTTCTTCATGTTTTCTCCTCTCCATATTTAATCGTCAATGAATATGAGATAAGTTTCTTTATAATTGTTCTTCATGCATATCTTATCTCTACATTTAAATATGGATTCTATATTTCTTCTATTGTTGCTCATAAACGGGACCAACATTTGGTATCAGAGCAAATTGAAGAAACGTTTCTTCAAAATCGGTCATCATGGCAACAATAGAAGTTTTTCTTTTTTTTTGAAAGATTTGGTGTTGTGCTACATGTTCAAAGTCTGATCTGAAAAGTTTTTATAACTTTGAGTATTTTTAATTAGTTCTCTGACCTGATCAATTAGAGATCTGAGTATTTGCACTCACGGTTCTAAAAGTTATATGGAGATCGTCTTGTTTTTCTACATCAAATCAGGTTTAATAACAACATGCTCGCAGATTTGCGATGCTGTAGTAAAAATGGTCATATCTCACTGCTCAAGACTCCGATTGATACGATTCAAAAGGCCCTGGATTCCTAAGACACAGATGAACAATTTCTGTGTTTTGAGAATTCAGAGATTCGAAATTTATAAGGGTCATATGCATCGTTGAAGTAGACATCAGTGTGCTGATGGAAAGCTGATGGACAGATCTGCGCAACTGTGGGAAATCAACCATATCTTTGTCGTACGAGCTCGAAAAGAGGTGATTCAAGATGATCTGAACTGCTAACAAACAAATTCAAGTTGTTTGTGTTTTGCGTTCTTGCAAAATCCAGAGGTAAAATGGTCTAAATCAATGTCAAAGTAAGTATAACACTTATGTTATGCTTCTGTCGAGCGGCGACCAAGCTTCTGCCGCACGCGACCAAGCTTCTGCCGCACGCGACCAAGCTTCTGCCGCATGAGACCAGCTTCTGCAGAGCCGCGACCAAACTTCTGCAGAACCTTTGTCAAACGTTTGTCAAGCAACGATCACTTTTGTCGACCACTCAGACCAATTTCTGTGGACAACTCGTACTTTGGCTCGGATTTTTGGCGACCACCTTCTGTGGTACTGTTCACTACAGAACTTCTGTGAAACTCAGCAGAGCTTCTGTGGACCGAACTTCTGCAACCGAGCCTAAGAGCCCAAAGCGCAACGTTTTAGTGTTCTTGTTGTCAGCTTTGCGCACCTGTCGTATTTTCAACATAACGTTTTCATCGAAGCTCCAAATTTGATGAATCCAGATGCGTTGGATTCCTAAGACATAGATGAACACTTTTCGTGTTTTGATCTTGGTCTGAATCGGTGTTATTCTTGGTCAGAATCTCTGTTAAAGACAGTATACTTCTGCTGGACAGAAAGTTGAGTTTGACAAATCATCATCAGAGCTCTATCGGCAGTACGAGCAACTTCTGCCGACCAACTTCTGCCGACTAACTTCTGTGGAACTGTTCACCACAGAACCTCTGTGAAATCCGACAGAACCTCTGTGGATTGAACCTCTACGACTCAACCTAAGAGCCCGATTTGTGTTTGTTTGACAGATTTGCGCTGCTTCAGAAAAATGCGCATAACTTTTGACTCGATGCTCCAAATTACTCGATTCCAGCGGCATTGGAAAGATAATTCACAGACGCACGACTTTGATGGTTTGAGTTTTCTCAAATTATGTGAGCTGATATGCCGAAATCTGCTTCAAAGTCTGCCGTAAAGTGCTGGACCGAAAGCATTGCAATTAATTCATGCTCTTTCCGCTTTCAAGAACGGTGTTCTCTCAACGGTTCTTCATGGTGTCAAGCTATATTTGTCACATTTTAAATGTCACTCCATCCTCTGTTATTCACGTTTAGAGCTCGGTGGGTGAGCCTACATTTGAGGGGGAGCACATGATGCTTTGAAGACTTGAAGAACGGAACATCAAAGGTTCTAAAGAAAGCAAGGGGGAGACTATAAGATGATGCTTTCTTTATAAAACATTAGGGGGAGATTGTTAGCTTTAATTAGCTCCTAATTTAATGAATGTTTTATAAAGATATTTTTGTGTTTTAGATATTTTGTAATAGATATTTACTTAGATAGTTTATATAGATATTTTAGATATTGTCTAGATTTTAGATATTTTAAATATCTAATGTAAATATGGCCCTATATAAGAGGTGTCCATGTGTCTTTTTAAGAAGAGAAATTTTGGAGAGCACACAAAAACACACATAGACTAGATGAGAGTCGGTTTTACATGTTAAGTGTGGTGTTCTTCATGTTTTCTCCTCTCCATATTTAATCGTCAATGAATATGAGATAAGTTTCTTTATAATTGTTCTTCATGCATATCTTATCTCTACATTTAAATATGGATTCTATATTTCTTCTATTGTTGCTCATAAACGGGACCAACAGGAACCATCCCAAACTCATTTGGAGGGAGGTGATAAATCCCAACCTATTTTTCAACACATTGAGTCTGAAGATCACAGTCCTATTCATATTGAGCCTGGAATTCCTTCTCACACTTGCACAAATCAGGAGTTTCGTATTCCTGAAACAACATTCATAGACATACCTAATGTTGGGTGTCGAGGATTGGATGGAAGTCCTGGTGAGGTGAACATTACAAAAGCCTCATTCGAACGTGCATCTGTTGTACAGATGACTTTGTGTTATCTACAGGCCATGAGCCCTTTGGGCACATGAAAACTGGACCATCTGTTGGTTCAGGTTCACTGTTAGAATCTTCTAAATTTGAAAAGATTCAGAAACAAAACATGGAGATGGGGGAAAAAGTAGAAAATTTGGAGAAGAAGGTGGAGGATTTGAATGATGAAGTGTCAGATTTGAAAGTTGTGTTGGAGAAAAAGTTGATTTCTGTTGAAACCAAAGTAGATGATGTAAAGAAATCCTTGGATTCTCACAAAAAGGAGATCATGGATATAATGTCTGGTTTTCAAAAAGATGTGTTAAAACAAATGCAAGGTATGCAGGAATCTATACTAAAAGCACTGAGTGTATCAATGGCTTCTACTTCAAAGCCTCTTGAGCCTGTTCCTGTTGCAGAAGCTGAACCTGAAAGTACTTCCAATCAGAACTTGAAAAGAAAGTTTGATGATAATGATCCTCATGATCATCAAAAGGGGGAGAAAAGACAGAGGTTAAGTTCTGATGATGACATTGGCATAGAAGATTTTGAGATAGCAGATATGTACTTAGCCAGTACAAAAAGTTCAGAAGATCAGACACAGGAAAATTTAAAGGAAATGATTCAGATAGTACATATTGATAGCTCAGATACAGAAGAAATGGATTTGGGGAGTATTGATGGGAATGACACAGATAAAACAGAGGAATTAAACTTGGATACAGAAATGGAAGGAAATTCTGTTGAAACTGAAACTGTTGAAGAATCTGTATTGAGATCAGAAGAAACAGTGGAAAGTGCAGTGGTAAACAGGTGTACAGATATCATTGTTTATAACAAAAGAAGGATAAATGAAGAATTGATAAGTACTGAATCAGAAGAAAGGAGGTTAAGTGAAGAGTTGATCAGAAGGATGCATAATAATTTAGTCAGAGCTTTGAATGTTCAAAAAGTTCAGCAAGGAATAAAAATGGTTAGACCTATTGATCTAATGGGAGAAGAAGACAGAACTGTGAATTATACTCAGGATTTTGAAGATGAGTTTAGATTTAACTTTTGTGATGAGTTAAATACAGAAGAAGAGTATGTGAAAGTGAAAGACTACTTTATGCCTTCTGAGTATGTATTCAGAAAACCAATTGAGATCCCGAAGATTAACTTGAAGAGACTAGAAGAACCTGTATGTGATTTCATCCTAGAGTTAAGTGATGTGCCATTAGCTAGACAATTTCATGATGATATTTTTCCTGAGGAAATGTATGATAATCTCTACTACACAGAAGGAGAGTATGAGCTTTTGGAAAGTAACATTGATGGCTTTATGGATGACAGAGCTCAGATAGCCTACTCAGAAGCTTCTAACAGATTCAGAGTTCCTGACTCAAGACTGCATATCCAGAAAAGAATTGAGAAAGTTTTGATGTTTCAACAAGAAGAATTCAGTGGTTTAATGTTTGTTAGAATGGAAGTGTTGAAAGAAAGAAATACAAAGGTTTCCATGTCTACTTTTGATTTTCACAGATTGACTCTTGATGATCAGATCTTTCTAGTCAAGTTCTTTGCCAGTACTGAAGAAGCCTTAATGGAAATTGAATGCAGAAGACTTCTGGGTATCTATGTCAGAAATATACACTTGTATGATTTCCAATTAGCCATTGAAGGAAGAAAAGAGAAGTGTAATCTGAGTTCTCCCACAAAGAAAACAGAAACTGGTATAGATCTGAAGGGATTTGTGAATGAAGGAATGTAGATAGAAGGGTTCACATATACAGTTCACGGAAGGCTTGAAATGTTCAGATTAAAAGAGTTGGTAAAGTACAGTGATGCAACTCTAAATTGGTTATTGATTGAAATGGAAGTAAGTGTGGAAACTGAAAGAAAGAGTTTAAAGAAGAGATGTATGAACTCTGTAAAGAGAAGGTTGGATCTTAGAAGAAAAATCAGAAACTGTAGTGAATGGTTGTTATCTGAGGTGAATCCCAAAAAGATTCTACATAATGACTTTGTGTTTCCTACTGAGTATGAAGTGAATGAAATTTTGTTAGATGAAGTTGAAGAAGTTCAGGACACAACACCTCAGAATGTGCAGATAACTAGTTTTGATCAAGCTGAACAGTCTGAACCCAAAGAAGATGAAATATTCATTGATCTATATGGATACTTTCTTGAATTTGATCTGCCTGAGTTCTTCAAACCAAAAGAAGTACAATTCTTGGATGTGTATTATGATAGACCTAAGGAGACTCAGATCTGGTTGGCTGAAAAATCAAGATGTCTTGGCAAAACAAAGCAAGCTGTTTACTCAGATTTTCTAATCACTGGAATCAGAGAATTGAAGGTTAAGAAATTCAAAAAGTTGGAGTATCTATCTTTTGAAGTTCTGAGAGAGGATGGCAAGGTATATTATTTCACTGATGCAGATTTTGAGAAATTATCAGTGGTTGACTTCTATAGATTACACAGTTTTCTATGCTTCAAAGAGTCAAGTAAAGACATAAATGAAAGGAAGGCTATAAGTGTGGTGATTGAGGCTATGTTTTACATCTTGAGGTGGCATTGTTATACAGATTTTCAAATTGCTCTGTATCTACAAAGGCCATGTGTTTATCTGGCAAATCCCAACACAGAGCATGATCAGAAAAAGGTGTTAAAGACTGGAAGTGTTCTCAAACATCCAGATTTGGGAGTCTTTTTGAAAAACAAGAGTGGTAAGATTTTCTTCAGAGCAAAGGAAACTGCAAAATATTGTTCTGGAACTTTAAGGATCATAAAGCACAATTTGGAGAAAAAGATACTGAAAGTGAAGGAAGCAAACATAACTCAAGAAGTAATCAATCAGCGAGTTGAAATTATTCAAGAAATCATTGTCAAAACTGATAAGAGGCTTAATCTGAGAAATGTGCTACTTCAGAAAATTGTTCCTGCTCTGAAAGAACAGGATGATGCAAAGTTTAAGTTTATTTGACAAAAAGGGGGAGATTGTTAGATCTAAAGTTTTGTCAATAAACCAAGTGTTAAAGATCTGATAAGAAGATTCAGATGTTCTGAGTAGAGAAGTCAGAGGTCTGAGAAGAGAAGTCAGATGTCTGAGATAAAGAGTCAGAAGATCTGAGAAGCGTTATCAGAAGAATGTTCAGAAGTTCTGAACAACCTGTTCAGAACTTATGACGAGATACTTTACTTAGTATTTTGTAAGCTAATTAGGACACGTGTTATGTTCTTATTAGTCTTTCTTATTTGTACTGTAGCTTTAATATTTCCGTTACAGTATAAATAGTAGTTAGCACTACGTTGCTAACTGATTGATTCTCTCGAAATTCTTGTATTCATTCTTTGTAATCTTTGAGATTCTCTCTCTCTCTTAGATCTGTATTTCTGTTCATCATTGAATACAATTGGGCTTGATCATACAACTTCTCTATTACTGCTTTCTATATTGATTGTAAGATAAGATCCTGTACTTTCAGTTAGAGAAAAGACTAAGGTCTCTGACACGACCTTGGAATGGGCTAAACAAATGCTGACCTATTGATCTAGACCATCCAAAATCCTCAAAGCAAACATCAGAGGAAAACTGTACGCCGACGTTCCTGTTGTTGAAGTGGATGTCTACAGAGATGACAAAACCAAGCAAACTTTCTATGCTGCTACCTTAGAAAAGTTTGGTCTCTCTGAATGGTTAGTAACAAAATTAGCCATTCCGGGATCGCGCTCAAAGTTCAAAAGCCATGTCGAGAAGATCTTAAACAAACAGATCGACCTGCTTTCTTCTGTTGTGGATATTCCTCCTACTCTTCCTCAACAAAGAAAAGTCTCTGCTTTCTATCTACATCTTTTGTACTTGTAATTTTATTCGTTGTACTTGTAATTTTTCCACTTCCCTCTGTAATCTTTACAAAGTTTAAAGAAAAATTTCAACGAACGTACTTTACTCCATCAGTACAGAAAAGATCCCAGAAAACAGTAAAAGGGACAAATATTTTATGAGTTCTTTTTATCCTTATGTTTTCATTATATATCAATTTTCTCTGTTGCTATGTCATAATCAAATAGGGGGAGATTGTTGATCCAAACCCTCAGTGATTTGATAATGATCCTCTCTTATATACTTATGATCCCTGAAGACAAGTTTCACGTCAACATAGGTTCTACGCTGAAGTCGAAGATCAAGCTCAAGAACCAGCGACAAGTCTCCTAATGAACTGATGCTGATCAGCGAAGACTCAGATTTGTCCACTCAACGTGAAGTATCAAGTACAAGACTTCAGTTATCGCTGAACTCTATCATTCGTTGATAAAGAATGATAGATCGCTGAATCATCGAAAAGCTGATCATGAAGTCTTCCGTACAAAGTACTTTTTGTCTCATCCACCCTTGCACGACTCCGTACGATATGTCAGAATAGAACCTCCTTATTGTCTGAAATCGTACAACCACTCTGATACTACACTGTTCAAACATGCGGCTACTAAAGTGGTCAACAAAGGTCAATGACATGCAACCAATCAGCTGCTGCCACGTGTAAAGTATAAACTGCAATGCATTAAATGCATGCAGTATATAAGAAGAAGAACTCACTTCATTTTGAAGTAACTTGCTAACTCTGGACAAGTTCATCCTTCTTATCTTGAGATAGGTTATTATTAGTAATTTCCTTCTCCTTCTTAGTGCAAGAAACTAAGTGTTCCAACTTGTTTAGATTTAGGATTTATCCTTAATCTTGTTTCCGCAACAAGCTGTAAATTGTTAATGATTTATCAATAAACATTTTAGAAAAGTAAAATATGTGTGTTTGTATTCACCCCCCCCCCTTCTACAAACTTGTATAACCCTTCGGGACCAACAGTTTAGAATCTTCAAATGTTTGAACAATGCACTGAATGGAATAATTTAACCAAAGAAACAGTGCCTATTAGTTTGCTAGAACCGAACAAGTCGAAAATAACAGAAAAATAGGGGTTGTTTTATAGCAGATGAAAAAGGGTCAAAATCAATCCATAAATCTACCAAAATGAGTCGAGATCATTGTAGAGTGGCTCCTTTGATATTGAAAATCAAAGTTCACTCTGATACCAATTGTTGATCCCACAATAAGACTCAACAATGATATTAACCTCAATAGTTCAAAAGGGTTATGTGCGGAAGCGTTTGTGACAAAACTAAAGAGATGTAGATCTAGTAGATAACACACAGAATCAGATAAATGAAATAGTAAGAAAGCAATAGTTGAGCTCAATGATTCATCTTCAATTGATTCTTCATATGTTACTCCAAGAACACCGTTAAGTGTGTGATACATAAATAACTTGTCTAAACAGGTGTGTGTGTTGTGCAATAGTTACTCAAAAGGTCTGGTAGAGGCCTTTATTTATACTAGATTACAGGGTACAAATAGTAGACAAGAAGTACTAAGGTACAAGAGACAACGTCGTGGGACAGATCCTAGTACACGTCGATGTAGTGCGCCGCCATCTGCAAAAGGCTGTGACCCTTCAGAGGATGACACGTGGAAAGTATAAGGGCACGCCTTGTACTATTGATCTTCAGAATCTTCGTACAACAGAGGCACGTGAGTGGTACGCTTGTCTTTTTCTTTGTTCTTCAAACTCTGTCTTCTAAGTCTACATACCAAAGAGGCTCTGTCAAGTGTGACAGAGGCTCTGTGACCTTTTCCTCTGATGGTCTTCTGGTTGATGACTAGAGAAGGTTACTCGTAGTTCTGTGCTCTTGGTGTCTGGCAGAGGCTCTGTCAGTGATCTTCCCTTAGCCTATTTTTCAATACTTCTTAGAACAGAAGTTGGAGCTAACATTAAGATTTAGCGAAAAAGAATTGTCCCAACAGTGAGCACAATGTATTCGTGTTTAGCTTTTGTCAACAATTTAGAATCAGAAAGATGAAAGTTTTTATTGACACTTTGATTGCAAACATTACAAGAATGATTAAAACAATTTTTATTTAACGAAATACACTGTTCACCATTAGAATTGCTATTGTTATCACCATCGCTTGTCCTCTTCACATCCACAAACTTTTGACCATCCACTTCTGAAATGTATGAGGAAGTAGTGTCAGAAGTTTTAGAATTAGGAGAATCATTTGAAGTTAAATCAGATTTAGTGCCCGAAGATTCTCCTTTTTCATAGATATTGTACTCCTTTTCAGATGTAGGTGTAGAAGATTCAAATAATGAATTTTCAAAACACACAAATGAAGATTTAATCGGAGTACGTACTTGGATCTTTGTTTTCAAAAATGTGTTTTTCAGATGAACTTTTGGCTTTGTCATCAAACAGAAAAGAAGATTTATGCTAATCTTTACATTTAGACTGATTATCAAAACATTTTTCATTCGAGTTTGAAACTTTAGCTTTTCAAAATTCAAATAATTGGGTTTTAAGTCGTCTAATTTCAATCTGAAGATGAAAATTGACTTTCTTGCTATGATCTAAATCCATCCCAATGTTATCATTTGCATTCTCTAAATTTTCAATACATAATTGTAATTTTGAAATCAATTTTTCTAAATTTGAAATCTTTTCAAGTGCTAAATCTAGATCAGATTTTTCAAAATTAGACTCACTAGCAAACTTTTCTTTGTTTGAATCTTCCGGTTCTTTTATCTTTGTTTCACCAGAAGAATCTGAGTTACTTGAATCAGGATCTTTTACATCATATTTAAAATTAACAGTTCCATATTTCTTTGGAAATAACAAATTGAATTCGGTTAGTTTGGTCTTTTTAGACTTATAACAGGAATTCAATTCATCATACTTAAAATTTGTGGTATTAAAACGAGGTTTTTCGGAATCTTAACTATTTTCTTTCGAGCCTTCCTATTTCTTCTCTTTTTCTTCTTTAGGAAAAGAACATATAGGACTTTCAGACTTAGCAAAAACTTGTGAAATTTGAGGTATTTCTTTTAAAATGGTTTCTTGCAAACCTTCACCCAATTTGTCAAATTTGTATAAATTTTCAGGTGCCTTTTTTAGTACCTCAACCTCAGAAAGACCAATTCCCATCTTTGGATTATAAACGCGAGTGTTCTTTGGGTTACTTGTCAATAGTTTTAAAGTTTTCTCTGTTTTTCCTCTTTTAAAATTCAAATCTTCCAATTGTTTGATTTTGGCATAAGCCGCAGTTCGCTCTTCAGACACAATTTGAAATTTAAAACATAATCAATTTTTTCATTTTTAATAACACTAATTTCCTTTTTAAGCTCAGAAATTTTGGTTTCAAGTTCTTGATTTTTGGCTTTAACAGCTTCTTTTTCTTTTTCCTTATCTTCAGGTAAAGACTTATAAAGTAGTGCATCATCTGGATATCTTTGGAATGAACTCTTTTCTTTGTTAAAATTTTTTTTCATCTTTTCAAATTCTTCTTTCCTAAAATTGAGTTATGATATCAGACTTAGCATTTCTTCATTTTCAGAATTATTCTCAGAATTTTCCGAATATTCAGATATATCAGAAAGAGAATGTACCTCGGACTCCGGGTAATCTTTATTCACATTTTGTTAGGGCTAAATTTGTATTGAAAAGAAGTTCCAAAGTGAAATATGTAAATACCTCTAAAGGGTATAAATAGTTTGTTTAGCCTTAGAAATTAGGTTAATCATTCTAATCTATTTCAAACGTATTGTAAAACTCTCTGAATGGTTCTTAACATTGAATGAATGATAGATGGATGACAAGTTGAAATCAATCTGTGTTATTGCTTATTGATCGTTGATATTAATGTTATTGCACTAATCTGGGATCCACAATTGGTACAACAAGCCAAGATCAGCAGCACCTTTCAAGTATCTAAATATGCGCTTAACGACAATTAAGTGAGATTCCTTCGGTTTTGATTGAAAACGGGCACACAAAAATGTTGAAAACATGATATCCGGCCTACTTTCCGTCAAGTACATTAAAGAACCAATCATTCCTTTGTAGGACTTGGTGTCCACATCTTTTCTGTTAGGATCGGTGTGTAACAGCGTACCCGGAGACATTGGAGTCTTCATGGGCGCAGACTATTCCATCTGGTATTTCCGAAGAATATCGCGGATGTACTTAGCCTGGTTAATGAATATCCTGGTCGATAGTTGCTTAACTTGAAGATCGAGGAAAAAATTCATTTCGCCCATCATACTCATTTGAAAATTTCTCCTCATGTGAACCGAAAAGTTCTTACAGTACTGAGGGTTTGTTGAGCCAAATATGATATCATCAACATATACTTGGACAAGAATTATGTGACCTTCTTCATTCTTAATAAACAAAGTGGTGTCGATTTTACCTTTTGAAAAACCAGCTTTGACTAAGAATATAGACAGACATCATACCAGGTACGTGGAGCTTGCTTGAGGCCATAGAAAGCCTTGTCGAAAATATATACATGGTTTGGATTGGAGTCATCCACGAACCCTTCCGGTTGCGAGACATAGACTTCTTATTTGAGTATGCCGTTGAGGAAAGAGGTCTTCACGTCCATCTGGAAGACCGTGAAGTTCTTGTGAGCGGCGTAGGCAAGGAACATTCGTATCGCTTTAATTTGTGCTACCGGAACGTACGTCTCGTCGTAGTTGTTAGCTCCAATCTTTCTGTTTATGAAAGTAGTGAAAAATAGGCTAAGTATAGAAACCTCCAACAGAGGCTCTGTCGAGACACCAAGAAGAACGAAGGCAAGAATCGACAGAAGACTGCTCACAGAGGACCGAGCCACAGAACCTCTGTCACCCTTGACAAATATCTTTCTTATGTTCCAGGATCCGTTCATCCACTTGTACGATGAGTGCCCTGACAACCTCCACGTGTCAAACTCTGATAGGGCTCAGTACCAAGTTGATATCAGCGCATTTAATGCATGCAGTACCTGCTACTGTTCATATGATCCTGTCTACTGTAGATCAGTCCTTATTGTCTAAAGTATGTCCCCTTTGTAGTAGTATAAATAGAAGACTCGTGTTGAGTTCTTCTATTAACAAGAATCAGATTTTAAGCTACGCACAACATACACACCAGCAGATTTCTTGTTATGTTCTTGGTGTTCTTGATAATATCAAATACAGTAAATCTTAGAGATATTTATCTGTCTTTTACAAACTGCTTATTTGATATTGTGTGTTCTTCTACCTTAGTAATCTTTCAGTTCCTTAAATACGTTTCCGCAAATATATCTTATCTGAACTATCTGAAAGACTCATCATTGTTAAGCAAAACAGGAACCAACAATTGGTATCAGAGCAAACCTTGATTTTTAATATCAAGGGATCCACTCTAAACAATGATCTTTGGTAGAAACTTGGATTTTTAACCTATTCTTCATAATATTCAAACAGTTTCTATTTTCCTGCCATTTTCGATTCATTCGAACTTTGGTAAAATTATAGAATCTATTATTCTGGTTAAAACACCATGTTAGTGCTCAGCTTAAAGCTTTTAAGCTTTGAAACATCATACGAAGCATCCACTTCACATTCTGAAAATCTGTTGTTCATACCCTATCTTTCTGAATATTTTCTCTCTCTCAAAATGACTAATACAAACAACTTCTTCACTGCTGGTTCTTTAACCAAGCATCCTACTCTTCTTAGAGACGAATACCCTCAATGGAAGATACGAATGATTCACTTCTTTGAGGGTACTGATAAAGAACTCGTATACTGTCTCCGAAATTCTCCTTTCGTTCCAATGATAACAGTACCACGTATTCCTTCCACAGATGACACACCAGAAATCCCTGAACACGAAAAACCAAAAGCTTAGGGTAAGTGGTCCGATTCTGATTGGGCAAAATATGAAGTGGCTCAGAAAACAAAAAGACTTCTGATCATGGCTATTCCCAATGACCTTTTCCAGTCCCTAGATGCATGTGAATCTGCATATGATCTATGGAAGGAACTGGAAAAACAACTAGAAGGGGGGCCAAAACTCAGAAGAACCGCAGTGCTCAATACATAAACGAATACTATGCATTTAAAGCTCTGCCGACAGAAACTCTGCAGTCTACATATGATCGGTTCAACTCGCTAATCAACAAATGCAAGAAGTTCGGAATCCACAGAACTTCTGAAGAAAACAATGTCATGTTTCTTAAAGGACTAAATGGAGAATGGCTCCAGTTATCTATGTCTCTTCAAACAAATCAAGACTTAGATTCCTGGACTCTATCGGACCTCTATGGAACATTGGCAGCCCAAGAACCTCAAGTAGCACAAACAAAACCCCAGATCAATGCACCTCTTGCACTAGTTGGTAAGACTACAGAGGCTAAAGAGAAACCAAAGAAAGAGAAAGCTGCAGAGGAAAAGAAGGAGAAGAAGAAGAAAATCATGATAGTTGATAGTGAAGAAGAGAATGAAGAAGAAGAAGAAGAAACAACCCTGGCCTCGATAGCTAAATCATTAGCACTCTTGACTAGGGAATTCAGCAGAGGATACCAGGAGAAGTCTGGTAATGAATGCTATAAAAGAGAAGGATCGAATGACAGAAACGACATTAGTGGTGACCAACAGAGGTCAAATGACAGAGGTAATGACCGACAGAGGTCGGACGACAAAGCTGGCAACACTCCACAGAATCAAGAGTGTTATAAATGTGGTAAGCCAGGCCACTACGCAAATGAATACAGAACCAACAGAAGTGGTGACCGACAGAGGTCAGATGACAAAGATGGAAACGCTCCACAGAACCAAGGCTGTTACAATTGCGGAAAGCCAGGTCACTTCGCCAACGAATGCAAGAGCAAATCAAATCGCCCTAAGAGGGATGCTGCTTTCTACAAAAAGAAAGCGGAATACTATGCTCAGAAATCCTTAATGGTGAATCAAGAAAACTGGCTATCAGATACATCCTCTGAAGGAGGATAAACAAAGAACGCCCTATTATGTGGCATGGCAGAAGTCAGCTCTGGCTCTGATAGTGAGGTATCCACTTCTAACTCTAACTCTAATACAGCAGAAGCTGATTTGCTTAAACTTAACATTGAATACACTGAACTTAAAAAGACATGCGAAACTGTTCAGAAAAAGCTCACCTTCTATGAGAGAGAAGCTAGACTTCTCACTCAAGAAAAAGCCAAAGAATTTCTAGAAAAGGAAGAAATTGAAACAAACTGGAACAAAAAATTAAATCCTTTAAAAGATTTCTGAACTTAATTCTTCTTTAAAAACAAAATCGAAAGAACTTATGGACGTTGAGTGTGACAGAATGAACATCCTAGCTCTTAAACATTATTTTCAAAAGGAAAGAAAAGTCCTCTGTCAAGATTTACTCAAAAGAGATCTTTTAATTAAAAAAATTGAAGATGCACAGAAGGTGTACGAGAAAATCAATACACAAATAGGGAGACGAGGAATTGGCTTCTGTGATATAGATCCATATACAGGAAACAAAAGAGACTAATCTTTGTCCTCTCTATTTCATATAGGAGATACAAGAAAACCTGGATTTCCAAATCTACTCTCTGTAAGTAAAAGGCAAAAAGTCTCTGGGAACCTCACAAGAGGAAACCTCTGAAGATGACAAATGTGTGGTTTGAAAACACAGATTTGTCACCTTCAATCTCTGTCAAAAGAGAATCCGAACCTAAGAAGTGTCTGAAAACTCAAGATCAGATAGGAATCTTCAAGTTTGGTGACCCCGAGACTCAAACTCAAGTTGCATTTGTCTGCATGATGAATTCTGAAAAGAAGTTATCAGCAGAGGCACCTGAGTTCAAGCCAAACCTTACAAAAGAAAAACTTGATATCTCTGAAGAAAACCTCTGTACACCTTCCAATGATCAAAATCTCTCTGTAGAAGACTTAACAGATACTTCTGTTGACTTAGAAGATAGTGCCACGGAAAAGGAAGAAAGTGAGTATGGCACATGCTCTGAAAGTCCAGCCTCTGTCGAAAGAGAACCAAGTGACTCAACCTCTGTTTATAAGGACGACTCATCCTCTGACGAATCTGAGACTGGCTCTAAGTCAGAGATAGTACCTCGTGACACAGAGGATTTTAAACCATCCTCTGAAGTTCTTAACAAAACTATTTTTCCCAAGGAGAAAATCATAAGAGTTCCTATCTGTCCAGACTTTTTGAACATGTGTATACAAGCCAAACCCTCTATTGAGCTTGAGAATTTTAAACAACAGAAGGAAATGTCCACTCAAATTCCAACAACTTCAAATACTTTAAAGCCCTTAAAACTTGTTAAAGAAAAATTAACATGCCAACAGAAAGGTAAATGGACCAAAAATAATAAATCTTTTTCTTCTGTGACAGTGAAACCTGCAGAAGTTCACCACAGAAGGGGTACACAGAAGGCCGCTCTCAACAAAGGATTTTGCAAACAACAATCTAGCCTACATAAACCTTCTTGTAATAGAAAGTCGAATGTTAGGATAAATTGTAATGCCTCTGTACCCTCATTTAATGTATTTAATGAAAAGTTCAAACAAATCTCTTCGCACATTCAATATTGTCATTGTTTTGATCTCAAGTTTCAATTAAGCCAACACTTCTCAAGTCCAAAATGTTTCCTCTCTGTACCCAAAGAAAATGCTAAATTCAAGGGTAAGAAGAAACAAAATGGTTCTTCAACAGAAGTTAAAACAATGACCAAGAATGCTAAGGCAAACTTGAAGACCCCTAACAAAACTGGACCCATTTGGATATGGGTACCTAAAACACGATGGTGGATCTGTGACCTTTGGAGACAACAAAAAGGGGTACATTAAAGGCTACAGAGTCATAAAGAAGGAAAATATAACCGTATGCAAAGTTGCATATGTGGATGGCCTTAAATACAATCTTCTAAGTGTAAGCCAACTCTGCGATACGGGTTTCGATGTGATGTTCAAAAGAACCTTCTGCTCTCTACAAGGTGAAGACACAGGAGTCGAACTTCTGCAAGCCGAAAGAAGAGGTGATCTGTATCTCATGAACTTCTGTGCCAAGATCAAGGAAGAAAAGCTCTGGCTTGTTACATGCAAAAGCGAAGAAGCCTGGTTATGGCATAACAGGTTCTGTCACTTAAACTTTCATACTCTAGATAAACTTGCAAAACTTGATATAGTCAAAGGTCTGCCAGATGTTAAGTTTAATAAAGATCATTTATGCTCTGCCTGCGAAATGGGAAAACTCAAAAGAGCTTCACATAAAGGCAAAACTGATGTGTCTTGCCCCAGGATTCTGTATATGCTTTATGTTGACCTCTGCGGTCCAATCGCTACACAGAGCCTAGGTGGCAAGAAATATATACTTGTTTTAATCGATGAGTATTCAAGATTTACATGGGTTGAATTTTTCAGAAAGAAATCAGATGTTCCAAACATTCTGATAAATTTAATGAAAAGAATCCAAGTTTTGTATGATTGCAGGATTCAGAAACTGAGAAGCGACAATGACACAGAATTCAAAAACTCTGTCATTGAGGCCTATCTAACAGAAGAGGGAATATCACAGAACTTCTCTGCTGCACACACCCCATAACAGAATGGCGTGGTTAAACGTAAGAACCGCACGCTTGTGGATGCTGCAAGAACTATGCTGACTGCATGTGGATTACCAATGACATTTTGGGCAAAAGCAGTATCGACCGCTTGCTATACCCAAAATCGATCAACAATTGTAAAAAGGCACATCAAGACACCATATCATTTGATCAACAAAAGGAGACCAAACATCAAGTTATTCCATGTATTTGGATGCAAATGTTTTGTCTTAAACGACAGAGAAGCAAGAGGAAAGTTTGAAGTGAAAGCTGATGAAGGCGAGTTCATTGGATACTCTGCCGCATCCAAGGCCTACAGAGTCTATCTTCTGAAATCACGAACCATTGTAGAAAGTATCAATGTGTCTTTTGACGACTCCTTCCAAATTACTTCTGAACAAATCAGTTCAGAACTCGGGCTAAAAAGGGAATTCTCTGGCATTTCAAAAAAAAAAGACTTAAATCTTCTATTTCAAGAGATGTTCCATGATGACATTGATCCCTCTGCGGGAATCGTCAGAGCCTCTGGAGGATCATCTTCTGTCAGCCAGATCGAGACATGTATATCTCTAACTGGTCCCTTAAATACTTCATCTTCTTCTGTTAATCATATAGATGCAAATGCCGAGGGGGAGCCAACAGAAGGTGATACAACAAAGGATACAACCACAGAAGCTACTAAAATACCAACTCCAGCAACTACAGAGGAACACGAGGACTCAGTCTCTACTTCCTCAGAGGAACAAATACTAACACTCATTCCAATCATCCCACAAGCAGAAAAACCAAGCACAAGTACAGAAGCACCATCTACAACAGAGGGTGCACCAGAACAACAGAGCACAACCTCTATAGATCAACTTGATGACTTCGATGACCATATCCCAAGAACAACTCAATGGACAAAAAGCCATCCTCCAAGCCTTATAATCGGCGATCCTTCTGAAAAGGTAAAAACAAGATCTGCCAATGCTAACTTTTGTTTCTTTACAAATTTTATTAGTGTGATCGAGCC
This sequence comes from Saussurea involucrata, assembly GCA_033807775.1. NCBI lineage: Eukaryota > Viridiplantae > Streptophyta > Magnoliopsida > Asterales > Asteraceae > Saussurea > Saussurea involucrata. The sequence continues at coordinate 21,076,043 of CM066326.1, forward strand.
AAAAAGAATCTTTGAAGCCCTTGACGACCCAAACTGGGTAGATGCTATGCAAGAAGAGCTTCTACAGTTTGAACGAAACAAAGTATGGACCCTAGTTCCTCTGCCATGAGGAAAACAAGCTATAGGGACAAAATGGGTCTTCAGAAACAAAAAGGATGAGGATGGGGTGGTTATCAGAAACAAAGCAAGATTGGTGGCCAAAGGATATCGCCAAGAAGAAGGCATAGATTACGATGAAACTTTTGCCCCTGTCGCACGACTCGAAGCTATATGAATTTTCTTAGCCTTCGCAGCCCACAGAGGTTTTAAAGTCTTTCAAATGGATGTAAAATCTGCTTTTCTAAATGGTGAAATCCAAGAAGAAGTATACGTCCAACAGCCACCAGGATTTGAAAGCTCCAAGTACCCAAGATATGTGTATTACCTCGACAAAGCTCTGTATGGACTGAAACAAGCTCCAAGAGCTTGGTACGAAAGACTTTCAAATTTCCTTCTCAATAATGACTACGACAGAGGTACGACCGATACAACTTTGTCTTATAAAAGGAAAGGTGATGAAATTATGCTTGTACAAATATATGTGGACGACATTATTTTTGGGTCTACAAATGCACAACAGTGCAAAGATTTCGAAAAACTCATGCAGAGTGAGTTTGAAATGAGTATGATGGGAGAATTAACTTTCTTCCTCGGACTCCAAGTAAAACAATCATTAGAGGGAATTTTCATAAATCAAGCTAAATATGTCTCTAACATACTTACAAAATTTAGTCTCTCTGATGACTCTGTAATGAAGACCCCAATGGCCACTGGAAATAAGTTATACTCAGATCCAAAGGATAAATCTGTAGAGTGCAAGCTCTACAGAGGTATGATTGGGTCTCTGTTATACTTAACTGCATGTAGACCTGACATAATGCATGCCACATGCCTCTGTGCAAGATATCAAGCTAACCCGAAGGAATCCCAGTATATTGCTGTAAAGAGGATCTTCAGATACCTTAAAGGGACCAAAAATCTTGGCCTCTGGTATCCGAAGAACTCTGGATTTGGTCTTAAGGCATACACAAACTCAGATTATGGAGGATGCAAGCTCGACAGAAAGAGTACCTATGGGAGTTGTCAATTCCTAGGTGGGAAATTAGTTAACTGGACTTCTAAGAAACAGAACTATGTATCGACATCTACGGCAGAAGCTGAATACGTTGTTGCTGCTAGCTGTTGCTCCCAAGTTCTGTGGATGAAAACTCAGCTAAAAGATTATGGGCACAACATATTCAAGATACCCATCTTTTGTGACTCAAAAAGCGCCATAGCCATCAACAGAGGCTCTGCCAGGTAAAGATTCTATGATCACAAATTTGTAATGGAAACTCTATCGATCAATTTGAATGTCCTCTGAAGAGTTCTCTTGTACAAATACACGCATAAAGACAAAGAAAGGTTAGTCACAGAGCCCATTCCATCACAAAAACCTCTGTTGATTAACCCAGGCAACTATAAGAGATACTCGCACAAAACTTTTTCACAAACAATTTTCTAGGACACCAATTTCCAAGTAGGTCCTAAAAACATTGTTAAAAACAATTAAAACTTTGGATGATCAAAAAGTTTCATAAATTTTTAGTTATGAGAAATTTCAACTCATAGAGCTTCTGCTGGCTCTGACAGAGCTTCAAAACCTCTGTGAATGCAATTTCTACACTAAAAATCTATCGATCCTCTCCAATGCTTTTCAAACGTTTTTGGTAAAGGTGCAAGCAACAGAGGATACAACAAGAAAGTCAGAAACCACAGAGCTCCTATCACTACAGAGCTTCTGTCATTTTCTGATACTTAGGGAAATTCTGCAAAAGTAACGGTAAAATTCTGCGAGTAAAATTCTTTTGAAAGTTGAAAAGCTCACGCGTCAAGCATTAATGGGCCGCGCACGACGTCCCGTCGTACTCTGACACTGCTAACGTGTCGCATTTTCATTGGACGTCCATGGCACACGTTCTTCTGGAAAGTTGAACCAACCGTATACACTCAAGTGCGGACCCCAAATTTTATTGACTTCCATATATTTACCTCTTCAGAATTCAAACCGTTATCCTTCAGTATAAAACCCAAGTTACCAATCCTCTCAAAACTTTACGAACTTATACTTTCTTCTCCGGCGAACTTGTGCAAAAACCTGCAAATTCTTCATTATTCATCTTTTTCTTATCCAAGAAATGGCTTCCACCTCTCATACTCAGAAAAACTCCCCTGCTCACTCTCCGGCGAACTCCCCTGAACACTCTGAAAACCCAGCAATAGCCAAAGACCTGGAAAAGGACAACTCCGACGAAGAGACTTTGCTCCGACCACACACCTTCAAAATTTCTTAGAACATGAACATTTTGATAATGTTCTACCTTTAAAACCAAATAACCACTACCTGGTTCCATCTAAAACCGCTTTTGGGGAAGCACATGCTCTTCTTCTCCATATCTTGGAAAACCACATACTCTACCCTCTCCTAACCAAAACCGTCGACAAAATCCCTGCCAGATACCTAAATCAATTCTGGCAAAGTTGCAGATTTGATCCAGAGGATAGACAGATAAAGGGCTACATTTCCAAGCCAGATAAATCCGAGCACCTTGAACTCAAGTTCAACAGAACGATGTTCTCACTTGAGTTTAGCTTACCCACCAGAGGTCTTCTAGGGATAAAGGCCTATGCAGAGGAACCCACAAACGAAGAGCTCTGCAGGTTCGTTGAATTGTTGGGGTACAACTTGCCACTCAGAAAAAGGAATGACTTCCGCAGAGGCAGATTACCACCTCTGTGGAATACACTCTTTTCCATACTCAACAGGTGCCTAACCGGAAAAGTAGGCAGTCCAGATCAATCTTCACACTAAATCTTAGCCATAATGTACGGGGTCTACTACGACCTACCTCTGGACTTTGCCACACTTATGATGCAGGAAATGGTTAACACCATAGACAGAAAAATCACCTTCCAGAGGGAAAAGGGACAAAAGACAGAAGCTCTGCCTCCTCTGCAATTTCAGCAAATACTGGGCGTTCTTCTAGAGCCTCTGCTTCTACACGAAAAATGGTCTATGGAGGGACCAACGGCTAAAATATATGCCATGACAACGAACTCTCCAACAGAACATGAAGATGGATACCCTCACTGCAGACCTCTGCCAAACAAGCTTCTGGGATATGCCAAGGATGAAACCCTTAGTCTAGAATATATACGCGATCACAGGACTCCAGACCTAAGTCTTGTGACACCCCCGCGTTTAGGAGCCCCCTTAGGAACAGAAGTAGTCAATAGGATGACAGATGAAGAATGGGCAGCAGCTTTTCAGAAGCATGAAGAAGATCTGGCCAGATTCCTTGCACAAAGAGAAGCCATAATCCCTTATGCAAAGAAAAGCAAACCCTCTGCCTCTACTAAAAAGAAAACTCACAAGAGGAAAACCACATAGGGCACCTCTACTTCTGCTGCTCAAACACAAAAGTCTCCACCTCATGCAACATAGGTTGGATCTTCTGCACCTCCCTCTCCTCCAAAGGAAAAGAAGAAAAGAAAATCCAAAACCTCAGAGGAGAGTGCACCGAAACCAAAGAGAAGGAAAAGCAAGAAAAAGACCAAAAAGCCTATCTCTCCTATGCAAACTATAGCAGAGGATGATGTGATAGAAGAAGAAGTTCACCAATCACCTCTGCAATCCCCTAATCCCCTCAACTATGCACATCACAGAGATTTCTCTGACTTCCTCCAAAACCTAGAATTCGCCCATACTCTAAACACTGCTGGATGGACTGCAGAACCCCTCTCCCATGGGTCTACAGAAGAAGCAAACTTCAGAATCTCTTCTGACTTGGAAGAGGATGACCAAACTCCTCAAAATATTCATATTGAAATGCCAGAAGTACTACAGAACCCCTTCACCCAACCCGGATTTGATGTACAAAGGGAAAGCCCAGAGGAAGAGGTAGCTGTAGAAGACCATCACATGGACACCATGTTAGGAGGTCCAACAGAGGAGATGGTTGAATCTCGGGAGACTAGGGTAGAAGTCTCAGAAGTGGATTCTGATGAAGAGGAAGTAGACCAAATAAGAAAAGGTCTTTATCATCCACATGTTATGCGACTAATTGGGACAAATCCCTGCTATGATGATCTAGGGAAAAGCCCAAAAGTCAGGGTAGAAACAGCAAGCCATAGGATAGCTACAGAGGTTGAGACCATAGATGGAGAACAAGTGGTTGGATGCTTCACAGAAGCAGAAGCAAGAACAAATGCCTGGAATAATAGAGGCACACAAACAAAAACCAACTCCCAGTGCAACCCATATTTCTATTGCCGCCAGTCTAGTGGCAGAGGGCAATATAGAAAAAGAGCAGCACAGCTCGACCCCAACCCAAACCATCCGGACAGAGGAAATTCTTTCATCCTCTGTACCATTAGAAACCGGGGAAACCATTATAGAGGAATCCTCTCTAAAGGATTTGCCTTTAGTAAGTGATCAATTGCCCCAGATCACATCAGACATCCCCGCAGAAGAATTTGTTTCCTCTGCTACACGCACACACCTAGGCCCAAACATCTCTTCAGAGGAGATTAGAATGCACACAAACAAAGGGATTCTAGACAAATCCCCAAGTCAACTCAAGGATAATCTTGTACCCACCTCTGGAGTGGATCAAGACAATGTCCTTGACAGAACTTCTATAGAGACTGAAACTCCAAAAGTTTCTTCTCAAGGATTAGAAGGAAATCCTTCCGCCCCCAACATAAAAACAAGGGCGAAAGAAGGTGTCTCGGGAACAGAGACTCACTCTGGGGAAGAATATGTTCCCCCAGAGGTTACAACTAGTTCACATGTATCAAGGGATGAGTTCCAAACCCTTGTCACCTCTGTGGACAATACATTGAAGGAGATGCAAAGCTCTTTCAAATCTTTTACAGAAACAACATCCAGGGCAATCCTTGATTTGAACACCAAAATGGACAACCTGTCCACAGAGGTGCAAAATGTCGTAACCCAGATGAAGTCAACTGCTACCACCACTGCTACCTCTGCAGCTTCAGAATTCGGGAAAGCCCCTACCTCTGCTTTCAAAGAATCGGTCAAACACTTTCTCCAAAACTTGAAAGAGCAATCCTCTACTACTAAGGGCCTTACACTTGAAGACCTAAAGAAGGCCTTAGACGAAGTTCAAGAGCAAACAATGAAAAACACTCAAGCCATGAAGCCTTCAGACTACATGACCAGAGTTCAGCTCACAGAAGTTGGGCAAGGGATTCTGGATCAAATGACAGAGTTCATCAGAGCTTTTACTGCAGCCAACATCAACTATGTCAAGGATTTTCAGAAGAGCGTAGGAAAAATGCGCTTCAACACAGAAGCAGAGGTTCATACACTCCTCGGCCTCTGTGATGATTTATGCGCTAAGATGATCGTTGCAGGTGCTGTACCACCCAAGAAACCTAAAGCTTCGTGCAGAGCAAAAGGGTACTAAAAATAAAGGTCAGGATGACTCTGATAATGACTCTGACGATTCATCAGATCATCCTGAGGGGGAGAATCAAGGGGAAAAACAAAAGGAAAAAGCTACAAGCAGAGGTCTACCAGCTCCATCGGTATCCGCAGAACCTATATCTCAAGCACCTCCAACTCAAACCCAAGGAGGAACACAACAACAATCCACAGAGGCAACAACCACCTCCGTGGAAATAATCTCTGAAGAAACCCCAGTTACAACCCAAATACCTGAAAACAACCAAGATCAACAACAGAAGACCACAAAGGTAATACCCACCCCTGTGGAATTCCCCTCTGTATTCGGAGAAGATGTCCAAACCCAAGAAAACTTCCAAATTCTGACATCTTCTGAAGAAGAACTACCATCCCCAACACCTAAAACCAACCCAAGAATCAAAACCATTGCTCAAAAACAGAGAAAGTATCTGAGCAAAACACCTGAAGCCTCTCCAGCAGAACCCAAATCACCAATCAAGCCCTCTGAAACTCAAGTGTCAAATCCAACAGAGGCAACCCCTACAGAACCTCCTACAACCAAACCCTCTGAAGCTCAAATGCCAACACCCACAGAGGAAACCCCATATCTACAAGCAGATAAACCAATGGCGAAAGACAAAGGCAAAGGGATTATGACAGAGGAACCGCAGAAGAAAAAGCCCAAGCAACAACCTCCGACAGAAAAACTGATGAAGAGCTCTTTCGATGCGTATATGACACCAAAGCCAGAAGAAGAAGACTGGGATTATTGTTTCACTCCTTTGACAAACATTCCTATTCTGGATCCAAAGGCACCTCCTACAAAAGATCGAGTGGCAGAAGTCAAGAACAAATTGGATGCTCTGCGCAAAACCTTACCTCAACCACCACCACCACAAATGGAAGAAGTGGTATACAGGTACTTATACAGCAGAATGAGCATAGATCAATCAGCACCAACCATTAAAGACCCTGATTTCCGTGCCGACATGGAAAACCTCTTCACCAGAACAAAACCCAAGCCAATACAAGAAGTCTTCTCATCCTCCAAAATCGTCAAGGTCATCTACTGTAAGTTCTCTAAAACTAGAACCTGGCCTAAGGTCTCATACAATATATACAAGGTCAAAAGAGAGAACAAATCCGAGAACCAATTCGCAGATGCGGATCTTAGGAATCTAAATCCGTATGACCTACCTGACCTTCTGGAATGGACGAAAAAAAACTTCACAACTGATGAAGTTCACAGAGCATACAGGGTGATCGGAAAAGCTATGCGCGAGAAGATTCTGCTATACAGCATGGTCGACTTCCAATTGGCTCGAGATCTTAGAGTAAAGAACTTATGTGTTCAACCGCCAGAAGACTACTGCCCTCCCTCTGCTATACCAAACTCAATCATCACATCTCCAAGGGTCGGGTTAGTCTTTCTAGATCTTGCTGGAAAATCAAGGTTGTTCGTAGAGATGGACTGTCAGAAGTACGCAACAAGTACTTTGACAGAGTTTATAGCAAGTCTTGTGGAACACAGCGGAAGAGAGCTTATGGATCAAAGTCTAGCCGACAGACTGATAGAGGTTATTAATGCGACAATCGACTTTCGAACTCTCTGCATCAGCTTCTATCAGGAACTTATACAAGAAGGACTCGACCGCAGAAGTTTCAACGACTTCAAAGACGCCAAGGTCTGAGTCAATCCACAAGTCTCTGCAAATCTTTCCTTTCATAATGTAATCAAGTGTAAATGCCTCTGGCATATTTTTTATATGAAAGAAAAGTTAAACTTTTGAGGTACACTATTTCACCTCTTAGTATGTATTTAGCCTAAAAATCCATGTACTTTTCAATTTTTCATTTTTCACTACTTAGGGGAGATTGTTAGCTCCAATCTTTCTGTTTATGAAAGTAGTGAAAACTAGGCTAAGTATAGAAACCTCCAACAGAGGCTCTGCCGAGACACCAAGAAGAACGAAGGAAAGAATCGACAGAAGACTGCTCACAGAGGACCGAGCCGCATAACCTCTGTCACCCTTGACAGAGCCTCTGTGGTATACTGAAGACTTAGAAGAAATCAACAAATATCTTTCTACTGTTCCAGGATCCGTTCATCCACTTGTACGAGGAGTGCCCTGACAACCTCCACGTGTCAAACTCTGATAGGGCTCAGTACCAAGTTGATATCAGCGCATTTAATGAATGCAGTACCTGCTACTGTAGATCAGTCCTTATTGTCTAAAGTATGTCCCCTTTGTAGTAGTATAAATAGAAGACTCATGTTGAGTTCTTATATTAACAAGAATCAGATTTTAAGCTACGCACAACACACACACCAGCAGATTTCTTGTTATGTTCTTGGTGTTCTTGATAATATCAAATACAGTAAATCTTTGAGATATTTATCTGTCTTTTACAAACTGCTTATTTGATATTGTGTGTTCTTCTACCTTAGTAATCTTTCAGTTCCTTAAATACGCTTCCACAAATATATCTTATCTGAACTATCTGAAAGACTCATCATTGTTAAGCAAAACAGGAACCAACAGTAGTCGATGCCCTCTTATTGGCGGTATCCTTTTTGCCACGAGGCGTGCCTTATTACGTACGACGATGCCATCTTCGTCCTTCTTGTTTTTGAACACCCACTTTGTGCCAATGACCGTCTTGTTTGCTGGTCGGGGAATAAGTCTCTAGACCCGGAGGCTATCGAACTGATTGAGCTCCTCTTGCATGGCGATCACCCAGTCTGGATCACTGAGTGCTTCAGAGACGGTAGTAGGCTCAACGCGACTAAGGAAACCGGAGAAGAGGCAAAAATTGGCGGAGGCACCTCGTATCTGAACTGGAGTGGAAGGATCGCCGATAATCTGATGAAGAGGATGTGCATGTGTCCATTTGGTGGTGTGTGGAAGCAGTTAAGCAGTTGTGTGAGATGTGTCCGGATCCACATAAGTGCCAAGGGGATGGTCATGCACAGCATCAAGTGAGGATGGCATTCGAGCTGGAGCCGCTGTGCTGGATTCGATGGTGGTTGGACAACTTCCGGAGAGGAAGACAGTTGCTCCGTTTGAGTTGTGGATGACGAATCAGCAGCAGCAACTTCTTGGAGAGGCAAGGCAGTCTCCGGTGTGATTTCATCTTTGAATGTGGCGTCACTCGAGCTTTGAGGAGTTTCATTAGTATTTGTTGGGGCGCTAGCAGACGGCGGGGGACCGGTCATGTTCGTCGAATCTTCTTATTATATTGCTCCAAACCTATTAATTACATTGACAGATGGGTTAGATGCAGGAAACAAATCATCATAAAAATGTTCAAACAGTAAGTCCAAGTCTGAAAGGTGTGATTTTGACGTAGATGCGTGATTTGTATCTATTGGGATTCATGAAGATCCCGAACGAGATTGTTCAGAAGCTAACCCGCCAGTTAAACCGGGTTCCGAACTGATTTGTTCAGAAGCTAAATATGCGGCTTCGTCAAACGTTACGTTTACGCTTTCGATGACGGTTTAGTCCGTTTGTTGTAAGCGTGGAACGCTTGAGCCTGCGTAGAGTATCCGATGAATACTCCTTCATCTGCCTTGGGGCTGAACTTTCCGAGGTCATCCTTGTCGTTCAATATGTAGCACGTGCACCCGAACGCGTGGAAGTACTTGATGTTCGGGATACGGTTGTTGATGATCTCGTAGGGGGTCTTATTGAAACGCTAGTTAAGGATCGATCAATTATGCGTGTAGCAGGCGGTTGCAACAGCTTCAGCCCAGAGAAATAGAGGCAGCTTCGACTAAGACATCATGGTGCGAGCGGCTTCCACGAGGGTACGGTTACGCCTTTCCACAACTCCATTCTGCTGAGGAGTTCTTGCGGCAGGGAAAGTGTGAGAGATACCTACCGAGGTGAGATATTCGTCCAACGTGTGATTTTTGAACTCCGTCCCGTTGTCCGTCCTAATGGTTTGAACATGTAGTACCTAGCTCCTTTGTGGTACACTATGTTCACGATTATCAATCGATGCCTTTCATCCAGATGGAAGGGCATCGACCAATGCAGCAACAACTTCCTCCGCGTGTTCCACGATGTCGCCTACAATCGACATGTCAACTTCACAACCATTATCTAGCATAAATTAGTGAAGAACATACGGGACAACGGCGGGACGAAGGAGCGCAGATTCATACCATTCATCAGATTCCTTCAGTTGGCGATTCGACAACATATGGACGCCAACCCGACTATCCCTCGACGACCAAACCATCCGGTATGTCATCCATTCATCTTACACTATTTAGTTATCCACAATCCTTCCAACACACAACCCATGTGTATACCCGATAACCTACTGGCCTACGCAAATCCGGCAGCACCAAGTGTGATAGATTATAGGCAAGAACTAGGTTTAGGTGCTCCGATGGTCCAACCAGAGCCGGAGGGACCTCCCCGCGGAGCTAGACCCGAGAGACATGAGGGTCCTAGAACAAGAGGAGGAAAAGTTCGGGTAGTTGGGGCTCCCGGACGGGGTGTGCTGATAGAAAATATTGGGAGGGGAATAGGAGCGCACGGTGTTGTAGGTTTGCGTGCCGGTACAAGCCAACCATCCCGACCCTCAACCAGCCAACAACCCAATCCTTCCTAAACTACCACCCGTACCACAGATGTCGCCGGACCGTCGACTACCTTACACGAGGTCCCGGTAATCAATGACCCATTACTTGAAAGGGACCCCGACACCGATACAAATGAACCTCAATCTCCAAGCATCCAACATTCCTCTGTGGATTCTGAAAGCACTGACTCCGATACAGACCAAGCCATCTATTTAACCAAAATACCCGCTTGTATCGGACGTCGTCCACCCGTGATAGAGGAATATCCTTCTACCTCACCAGCACCCTCCAACACCTCTACCCTTGTGCCCAATACGGGAGATATATGGAGAGCGAAGGGAGAATTAGTTGAAAATCTAGAACAAGTGAGGAAGAGAGAATAGAGATCAAAACAGAATCATGAAAGATCTAGCTTACTAAATAGAGAAGCGAATGAGCTAGACCGAGCCCGTGTCAGCCAGGTAGCCATATATGCTATCTCGTCTCATGTGTTGAGACGAGGTATTGAGGAGGTCGTCGTGGACCTAGCGACGCAACTGCACGCCCCCCTTACCCACTCAAGTGACTCTTAACAATTACTTGTTTCAATTTTTCATGGGTATTTTGCACATAATCTACCGCTCTCTCACTCGGAGAGTGTCGGTATTGAAACAAGAGAACAGCTGCCCCAGTTCTCTCCTTCTTTCGTCGCACCATCGAGTCTAGACCCACTTGATGAATTATTTTCCTTGACTAGGACACAGATCATCTCTTCTTCTAATATCGGTGAATCAAGTGACCTGATCGGAACACCCGGAGTATCTCTGCCATTAGGTGGAATACGATGATCGGGTGGAAATCCTACCACAGCCATCCAAATGCCAGCTGTGAACGTAGGTGGTACTACTGTTGATTTAACAACAGTTACCTAAACGAGCAATCTAAGTGATCCTGGTGGTACCTTACCCGAATTCGTTTCAAGGAAATATTTGACCAAGGAGTTCGAGACAGAATTGAATAAAATCAAAAGTTTGTTGAAAGGAAAGGAGAAAGTGGTCAAAACCGAATCTGCACCAACACATTCACCACCGTCATTCCCAACCGCTCAGAAATCTTACTCGGTGGATGATCTTAATACCATGCTCCTCGCCCAACTACTACAACACTCCAACACCGATTCCTCAATAAAAGTTGATCTACTTTCCTTATTCAGGTCGCAGGTATCCACTCCACCAACTCAGATCACTACCAGATTAGAACAGCTTGACACGACCCTTAAGAACGTGCAGACTGCTCTTTCAACCTTATTCGACAGGGTCGCTTCACTCGAGAATACTTGCAAGAGTCAAGCTGGTGGACTCAAGCGCACGCATGATGACCAGGATGATCCTGATCACTGTGAGGGGGAGAACAAGTGCCAACGCTTATCTGATTATGAGTCGTTCAACGTTGACACTACATCAGAGGTTCAACCAGAACCATCTACCGTGGCACCAACAGAATATGAGCCACATAACCAGCTTAGTTTAATCGACATGGTAGTAGACATGGAAATATCCGACGAAGAAGACCCAACGATTGAAAAGCCCGAGGGAGAAAAACAAAACCTGATCGAATTCACTGCAACGGAACGACCTGCACTTGAACTGATAGACCATGAATCAGAGATTGACCCGGAAATAGAAAATCTATGGCACGAAAAGGCCGCCAATGCAATCAACTCCGAGGTAAAATCTGATATGCCCGACCGAAGTTGATGAAGACTTCGACTACGATCAGTTTCTTCTTCATTCCGTTCAGAGTACACCTTCATATGCTCACCTTCAGCCCGAGACTTCTACATCTGATCACTCGACATCTCCTCAACCTGAAACAGCTCCTGATCAACCAAGACAGCCAGTGCAATGGGAGAAGATCATAATCCTGATTCCTTATCTAGAAGACTCCCTAAAGAACCTCTTCGTTCATAGGCTAAGACCTCTCGAGCCGACATTGTGCCTTGGATTGTAAAAGTTCGATGACACCTACAAAAAGCAATACCTGGAAGTTATGAAAAGGTGTCCGCCAGTCAGTAACGTTAGGATGTCGCACAAGATAACCGAAATCGCCACTATTCAGTCAGGCCTAATTCTAAAGATCTGGTACCCAGTTTTCACCGTCAAATGGGAAGATGGGAAAGAATGGACGTTTTTCGAAGCCGACTTCAAGAACCTGAGACTGAGTGACTTCCACCCTATCGTCAAAGACCTGCGAACCAGAACTATCCGACCACTCCATGTCACCGAAGCCCTCGAAGCAGTTAAACGATTCCTGAAATACACCATAACCATGTCTTACATTACAGATTTTCAAATGGGAATCAAACACCGGTCGAAGAAGAGCAATTTGTTGAAACCCGATCAAAGAGCTCCAGAATTGAACATGTATCCGTTCAACACAATGTTGTTCGAACCAGAGTTCGGAATTATCTACCTCAACGCCCAAGAAGAAAAGAAGTTTCTCCGCCAAGTAGACAGATTCTGCGATGAAACTTTAATGAAAGTAAGACAATCACTCAAAGATATCATCACCAAGGAAGAACTAATCTCGAAGACATTTCTGGTAAGTCTTAAAGAGATAAATGCCAGAGAACCTTGGAGAATGTAAAAGACCGTCTCGAGTTCCGCAGACCTATCCAAAGTTTTGAGATTCTTTTTGCCATCGGAAAGAGATATGTTCCGAACGGGAGTGACATTGAACTTCAATTCAAAGGGGGGATTTTTAGGGCTAAATTTGTATTTAAAAGAAGTTCAAGGGTGAAATATGTAAATACCTCTAAAGGGTATAAATAGTTTGTTTAGCCTTAGAAATTAGGTTAATCATTCTAATCTCTTTCAAACGTATTGTAAAACTCTCTGAATGTTTCTTAACATTGAATGAATGATAGATGGATGACAAGTTGAAATCAATCTGTGTTATTGCTTACTGATCGTTGATATTAATGTTATTGCACTAATCTGGGATCCACACATTTGCCATCAGGTTGTACTTTACTTCCGTAAAGTGAGCTTCTTCCTTATCTGAAGAATCTTCCAACGAGATTTCTTCTTCAGCAACCATGGCTTTTCCGCTTTCTTTAGCTTTTACCAATTGGGCCTTCCATTGGTAATACTCAAAGTTCTTTACGTTCTTAGCTTTGCAATCCTATGCATAATGACCCGGCTTTTCGCGGTTAAAGCATTTGTTATCCTCTTTCCTCTCTTCTTTCTCTTCCTTTTTTTCTTCTTTCTCCTCCTTTCTCTTTTCATATCTCTTGTATTTATCAGCCTTGTAATGATCTGGTTTAGACATTGAATAAAATATCTTCTTTCCAAACCTCTTATAAAATCTATTGGTCAGCAAGGCTAATTTCTTAGCAAAATCACAAAGTGCATCTCCCGATTCCTTTTCTTCTTCATCAGAACTTTTTCCATAATCAACAAAGTCAAACATCAGTGCCTTAGGTTTACTCATACCAGTCTTCTTATGCTTAGTGATCAAGGCCAAAGACTCATCCATTTTCTTTTGTTTGTCTTTAAATTCTTTAACCTTATCTTCATGTTGATTAAGAATGCTAAACATATCAGTCAATTTCTCATCATCCATATCTCTTGACATCTGTATCTGAACTGAATAAGCATCCCATTTGTCACACCCCGCTAAAGCGAAAACACGAGGTATGACAGCGTAGGGTTTCATTGGAAAGGTAACAGACAACACCAACCACAAGTTTAATACAGTAGTACAAAATATTACATTACAACGTCTTTAATCCAAAAGTTCCAAAAGGAAAGACGACAAATACAAAAATTAACAATATAAGTTTTAAGAGTCTTGATGTTGATGTCATCAAACCAAATGCACCCTACGTGCCTTCACTTACTTCTTATTCCCTGAAAAGCATGTTTAAAACGAAAAGGTCAACTACAAAGAGTTGGTGAGTTCACAGGTTTTTTTCATATCCAAACAGTTTTCAACCAAAGATTGTTTTCGTGAGTCTTTTGTCACGACAAGCTTTAAATTTAAATTCTTATGAATACACATTACAATAAATGACTTTCGCAAGATATATGATTGTTGAGCCACTACTAATCCTCCGACAACTTACGCCCCGCGGACTACCTCAGAGGTGGTATGATGGCCACATGAGTAGAACATTATTACCAGATAAAGTGCACCCCTACTCGTCAGTTTAAGGTGGGTTTGTCAAACCAAATAGCGCTATCCACAAATATCACCGGCTCGTTATGAGTTAATAAGTAGTGTACCTATTGGGGACTTATCATTTTTATTATCACTCAACATATCTTTGTCACTTATGTAAATTTTGTACATTCATTTGTACTCATTTCTTAAATCATAAATATCCACAATTTAATATCATGAATCATTTAGCATTTTAAAATCATAACATGCTTTTCACCCCAAACATTAAACAAGTAAAACGGGGCTGTGAATACTCACCTTAAAGCGTAGACGCGAAGTAGTGCAACTTGATTGCTTAATGCTTTACGGGTCTCCTATAAGGTCAAATAAGCTCTATAAGTCCTTCATATCCAATCAAGGTTATACTTAACTAATTTAGTCCACCTCTTGTGAAATGCCTTTGTTTTAATATTTAACTTGAAATGAAGAGTTTAACATTGTTCCCATGTTTTAATCATGTATATATATATCTACATAGGGTTATAATAATAAAATCTCATACTCTTTTAAAATGCTTAATCTGGCAGAAACTTTGTACTTCAAAAATGGCTATGGAAATACACTTTCTGGAATGAAAAATTTACTCATTTTTTATATGTAGTACTATACTGAGTTAAGGAAGTTCTGACCAAATTTCGTAATATTTGGAGGTGTTTAAGGGGTTCAAATTTTTTTTTATAAAACAGTGCCACACAGTACCTAAAACAGTTTGCACCCTTCTGTGGAAACAGGCTTTTTGAGGGTCAAAACATAATATTTTTCAGAGTTTTTACATATTTTGAAAACCTAACACATAAAGGTATCTTATGGAAAAGGATTCATAAATGTTTGATAAGTTTTGAGGGAGTTATGGCCAAATGAAGTTGCATGTACCAATCTGTCAATCTTGGACAGCTTGACACACTTGACTTGTAAAATTCGTTTGAGTGACCAAAACACCATATATTTTTATGACACCAATTGCATGTGAAACCTAACTCATATAAGGATCTTCCAGAAGAAAAATGAAGAACTTTTATGCATCCTACAGAAAGTTATATGAAAAACAAAGTGACACAAAAATCTGACAGATCATCTGTTGCACACCAAATTTGTTCTAAGGAGTTGAAAGCTCAAAACTCAATATTTTCGTATGAGACCAGTGGGGTTTGAGCCCCAACTCATTAAACTTTACTCCGGAAGAAAAATCAAGGAATTTGGACATGAATTGACCAAGATATGGTCGTCCAAAGTACATGCAACCAATCTGCCAGATTCTGGAACTTAAAGATTCTCAATAAAACTCATTTTTTTAGCACTTTAACATCCATAGATGTGGATTCCTTTGCTAAAGATTCAATCCCCACATCATATGACATGTTTTTTAAAAGAAAATACTCAGAAGTTAAAATAAAATGTGCATGCAAAGTCAAAAATTCCAGATTCTTATAAGAGAACAAAACCCACATTTTTGATGATTTGCTCATTTTTCTCAAGTTCATGATGGAAGTTCATAGATTTTCACCACATTATGGACATTTCTCATGTCCTTGGTGTTTTATCTCCCTTCTAGAACAAGAAAAAGAGTTCATCCATTTGGATGAAATGAAAGTGTAAAACAAGTAGAAAAAATGGCATAAAAGGTGCCAAAAGTATGAAATAACACAAATTTGGAGCTCTTACCTTAGGAGGATAATGCAAGTACTTCAAACCTTGAAGTTTCGTATTTGAATACTTGTTCTGGGGCTGGAATTTTCTGGAGTTGAAGGTTTAAAATGATGAAGAAGATGGAGAGAGCAAGTATCTTCAAGAGAGAGAGAGAGAAGAAGATGGATAGTCTTTTGTTTGTCTAATTTGAAAATGAAGTAGGAAAAACAAATTTGGGGGTAAAGGAGGAGAGGGGAGGGCCGGCCCTTCCATGGGCCCCCACCCTTGATGTATATATATTTTTTTTTTTATAAAAATCTTAGCCCAAACTCATTTCTTGTAAAAATTATTTTTGACTAGCACTTTATTTGCACACAAGCTTCTAAAATACCTTCTTGTTTTATTTTTAAATCTTATAAAAAGAAAAGTTTAAGTATACAGTAAAACCCTATATTTTATATAGATTATATGTTATTTAAGGTATTTTGGCATTTCACAAGGTGTTCCGGTTAATCTTGGGTCAAAACCGGGTCTTTTAGGCAACTACCGGGAATTATAGCGATCTTTCGCTTTAAAATATTCTGAATGGGTCCTATTAGGGTATATTCTCTCTATTAACATTAGTGAGGGTTTAACAGATGCTAACCTGGAAGTTTAGATTTTTGCCGAATGTTACAGTTTTCCCCCGTTAGAGAAATTTCGTCCCGAAATTTAATGACTGGCATTCTCAATTGGTTCCTTGGCGAACAGCTGAGGATATTTACTCTTCATAAAATCCTCTCGTTCCCAAGTGTATTCAGGTCCGTGCCTTGCATTCCAACGAACTTTTACGATCGGGATCTTGCTACGTCTTAACCGCTTAACATCTCGGTCAAGTATTTCCACGGGTTCCTCTACGAAACGTAACTGCTCGCTTACTTGAATGTCTTTCAACGGTAGGACCAACGGTTCATCCGATAAGCATTTCTTCAAGTTCGACACGTGGAATGTGTCGTGAATGGCGCTTAACTCTTGTGGAAGCTTGAGTCTATAAGCGACCGGTCCAATCCTTTCCAGTATCTCAAATGGACCGATGTATCTTGGACTCAACTTGCCTCTCTTCCCAAATCGTACCAAACCTTTCCATGGCGATACTTTGAGTAGTACCCTATCGCCCACCTGAAATTCCAATGGCTTCCTGCGATTATCTGCATAACTCTTCTGACGAGTCCTGGCTACTTTAAGTCTTTCTTGTATGGTTACGATCTTGTCCGTAGTCTCCTGAATTATGTCGGGTCTTAACAGTTGTCTGTCTCCGACCTCCAACCAACTGAGTGGGGATCTACACTTGCGTCCATACAAGGCTTCGTACGGCGCGCACTTCAAACTGGTATGGTAGCTATTGTTGTAGGAGAATTCGACTAGCGGTAAATGATTATCCCAACTTCCACCAAAATCCATCACACAAGCTCGCAGCATGTCTTCAAGTGTCTGTATAGTTCTTTCTGTCTGACCGTCCGTTTGCGGGTGGTAGGCAGTGCTCAAATCCAAACGCGAGCCCAATGCTTTCTGGACTGATCGCCAAACGCGTGACGTAAAATGACTATCCCTGTCCGAGATTATTGCAATAGGTACTCCATGACGCATAACGATCTCGTTGATGTAAATCTGAGCAAGCTTTTCCACCTTGAAATCTTCCCGAATAGGCAGAAAATGTGCAGATTTCGTAAGTCGATCCACAATAACCCAGATTAAATCATGCCCTTTTCCGGTTCTGGGTAACTTAGTTATGAAATCCATGCTTATCTGTTCCCATTTCCATTCGGGAATCTCAGGTTGCTGAAGAAGACCGGATGGTTTCTGATGTTCAGCCTTAACCATTGCACAAGTTTTGCACGTGCTCACATACAAAGCAACATCTTTCTTCATTCCTGGCCACCAGTAGTATTCCTTCAGGTCGTTGTACATCTTATCGGCACCGGGGTGAATTGAATATCTTGATTTATGGGCTTCATCCAAGATGATTGATCGTAGACTGACAACCTTAGGTACCCAAACTCTATTTCGGAAGTACCGCACCCCGTCTGGTCGTGTTTCAAATTCCTTTTCCAGATGATGTAGAGTTTCGTTTTTCAAATTCTCCTCTTTTAATGCCTCTTCTTGAGCTTCGAGGATTTGATCCTTAAGACTCGTCCGGACCATTGCTCCCATAGCTCTTGCCCTCGATGGCTTCACCCTTTCTTTTCGACTTAAAGCATCAGCTACAACATTAGCCTTGCCTGGATGGTACTTTATCTCGCAATCATAGTCGCTAAGCAGTTCAACCCATCTCCGTTGTCTCATATTCAGCATTTTCTGATCAAAAATGGGCTGTAAGCTCTTGTGGTCGGTAAAGACGGTACATTTAGTGCCGTAGAGATAGTGTCTCCAAATCTTGAGTGCGAACACTACAGCTCCTAGTTCCAAATCATGGGTGGTATAATTCTTTTCGTAAACTTTTAGTTGCCTTGATGCGTAGGCAATAACCTTGTCTTTTTGCATTAGCACACACCCCAATCCTTGGTGTGAGGCATCGCAGTAAACCACAAAGTTGTCAACTCCCTCTGGTAAAGCTAAGATCGGTGCATTGCATAACTTATGCTTAAGCGTCTGAAAGGCTTCCTCTTGTTTTTCTCCCCAATCGAACTTCTTATCCTTCTGGGTTAATGCCGTCAATGGTTGCGCAATCTTGGAGAAATTTGCAATGAAACGCCGATAGTAACCCGCTAAACCGAAAAACAAACGAATTTCAGTCGGAGTCTTTGGGGCTTCGCACTTCTTGATGGCTTCTATCTTGGCCGGATCGACATGAATTCCATCTTCATTAACTACATGTCCAAGAAATTGCACTTCACGAATCCAAAATTCGCATTTGGACAGTTTAGCATACAGCTTCTGGTCTCTGAGCAGTTCTAGTATTAGCTTTAAATGTTGCTCATGCTCCTTCTTGCTTTGTGAATAAATCAATATATCATCTATGAACACAATTACGAATTTGTCCAAGTACGGTCGACATACTCTGTTCATTAGATCCATAAAGACTGTTGGAGCGTTTGTCAGACCAAAAGGCATGACTAGGAACTCATAATGTCCACATCGAGTCCTAAACGCTGTTTTCGGAATATCCTCCTCGCGAACTCTCATTTGATGGTATCCGGACCGAAGATCGATCTTTGAAAAGTAAGTAGCGCCTTGAAGTTGGTCGAACAGGTCATCGATTCGAGGAAGAGGATATCGGTTCTTGATGGTCAGCTTGTTGAGTTCTCTGTAGTCGATACACATTCGAAAAGAACCATCTTTCTTTTTAACGAATAAAACTGGAGCTCCCCAGGGTGAAGAGCTGGGTCTGATGAATCCCTTATTGAGTAGCTCCTTAAGTTGTTCTGACAACTCCTGCATTTCTGAAGGTGCTAACCGGTAAGGTGATTTCGCCACGGGTGCCGCTCCTGGAATTAAGTCGATATGAAATTCCACTTGTCTTGGTGGCGGTAATCCAGGTAATTCATCTGGGAATACTTCGGGAAAATCTCGTACTATCGGAAAGTCTTGAATATTCTTCTCCTTGATCTCCTTATCCACCACGTGTGTCAGAAACGCAACACAATCTTTCCGCAAATACTTTCGCATCTTCATACTCGACACCATTTTGAATTTTCTCCCGGAGTTTTCTCCCTGTATTTCAAGTACTCTTCCTTCCGGTTGTGGTATTCGGACGATCTTTTCGGAGCAAACGATTTCAGCGCGATTTTTCGATAACCAATCCATACCTACTACTATATCGAAGCTTCCTAGTTTGATTGGGATTAAATCTATGCTAAAATCTTTTCCCGCCAGTTTTAGGGTACAATTATTAATTACATCTCTGGCCCTAACTTCTTGTCCATTAGCAAATTCTATAACGTAGGCTTCTTTCAACTTTCGAGGTTCCAAGTTAATTTTCGGCCTAAACTCTAGTGATACAAAGCTCCTATCTGCTCCCGAATCAAAAAGTACTGTTGCATAATGATTATTCAAGAGAAACGTACCTGTGACTACGTCCGGGTTTCGTCTTGCTTCATCTGCTCCAATTTCAAACACTCGACCTCGTGCCTGACCTCCTTGATTCCCTTGATTAAATGGTCGCGCTTGATTTGCATTAGGCCTTCGGTTCAGTCTCGGACATGCGTTCCTAAAGTGATCAGGGCTCCCACACTCGTGACATGTTCGCTTTCCTCCGCTCTTGCAATCCTTGGCGACATGGCCTTCCTTGTTACACTTGGAGCAAATGATGCATCTTCCGAGGTGTCGATTATTGCACTTGACGCATCTTGGGCATGGCCCCCTTTCTTTCTCCTCTGCCTGTGCTTGAATTCCGAAATTTCCTGTCACTCTCTGACCCTTGTCTGACCTTCCCCCAAATTGCCTTCTTGCAGGCTCTTCTATCTTTCTTTTCCCTCCGGCTTTATCATCTCTAGTTGTTCTCGAACGATTTGCGTTGTTAGTGAGTCTCGTTGCTAGATTCACTGCTTCTTGAAGAGTCTTCGGGTCAGCTGAAGTCACGTTTCCTCTGATTTCTTCAGATAAACCCCACACATATCTATCCACTCGGTTTTCCTCGGGCGTTACTAGATGTGACACCAATTTTGCTAGCTCATGGAAACGGGCGGTGTAGGCGTCTATGTTCTTCCCTACCATCTCATGATGCCAAAGTTCCGCTTCCAACTTCTGGATCTCACTTCTCGGGCAATACTCTCCCTTGAGTAGCTTTTTGAACTCTTCCCACGTAAGGTTGTAAGCAGCTTCTCGTCCACGGGTTTGCACTTGTGTGTTCCACCAGGTCAATGCTCGGCCTTGCAGCAGACACGCAGCAAACTCTACCTTATTCCCTTCGGTGCACTTGCTGATATGGAGAACGGATTCCATACCCTCAATCCATGTCAGTAATCCAACAGCTCCTTCAGTTCCATGGAATTCCTTTGGGTTGCAGCCCCTGAAAGTCTTGTATGTGCATTCCCGATTTCCGGCCGTTCCCGCATTGTTTGGATTAGCATTCAGTCCAGCTGCTACTTGGCTGACAATGTTCGGAAGTGCAGCCATAATTTGCTCAGCCACTAGCCGTGCGACTTCAGGATTCTCTCTTCTTGGAGGCATAGTCCTACAGTTATGGTTTTAGTTAAGGATTTAGTCGCATGGTCACTAATACTGTCATTTGATTAAACTTCCTATTTGTTATGTGATTCTAAGTTATGGTACTACTTCAGGCATACTATCATTATTATCTACACGTATTGTCATAACAACATACCACAATTTCATAATCATGCATTAGAAGTACTTGAGATATATACACATTAACCAAGCATTTCATTCATAAGCCGTACATATTCAATTCCCCAAAAGAAACAGTTAACAAAACATGCAATGTTTGAAATTTAAACGGCTAAATGCCCCAAAAATATGAGTTTAAGTTTAAATAAATCCCAAAAGTTCCACAATCAATGGTCTTCTAGTGCATTATCATCCAAATCAGCACCCCTATCATCAACACCAGTGCTCCTATCACCCACATCCAGCACATATACAGGGTCCTCATCTCCCTCCTAGTGGCCTCAACTACCTCCATGGTTCTATCGGAGACCTCATCGTGTGCATTTAAGACCCCCATTATTGCATTCAGGTGTTCATGCTGTAAGTCCAACCTCTCCTTGTGAAGTTGCACATCTCGTGACATCAGTAGAACCCACTGACTCTCCCGAGCAGTCATACCGGGAGGATGAGCCACAGGAACCCCGGTTACCACTTGGGTGGCTCCGGATTGCGCCCCCTGCCAGGACGACTCTCCTATGTCTCTTGATGGGTTTGTGAATCTCACACATCTAGGTAATGGTACGCTCTTCCTTGCCGTGGTCATTACTCTTGGACCACGAAACGTAGTCGGATGGGGTCGAATGAGTGATGCATAGTTTATTTCAAGGTCGTTATCGTACGGGTCTCTTTCCACTTCAGCAGGTCTACGGTCCCTAGGTCGGCTAGTGACGTAGCCGGATGGGTCGGTCGAGTACGAGTGCTCCGATGGGTCGTGTTCGGATGGGTCGTGTTCGGATGACATAGTGAGCTGCGATAATAGTAGACTTTGTTATTATGTGTATTATTGTAAATGCTTAAAATATGCAATGTTTATGCAGACACACACAAAATCATGTTTTCCCATTTCAAGTAGAAAATTTATCTTAAGCATACTTCCATTATGACCAACCCGAGTCTCTCATTATATTTACCCGAATTAAACATAGGTGATCAGGCTTTGTTTAATTGAGGTATAATAATGTGACATTCGACTTGGTTATATTAGCAACATACTCCAGATTTTAGACAATCCTTTCGAAAACCATTTTGAAAATAGTTTGCGTTATGGTTGGTTATAGTTTGTGGTTCCTATAAGAAAACCAACATTCTCTATAACCTTTGGCTCTGATACCAAATTTGTTACACCCCGCTAAAGCGGAAACACGAGGTATGACAGCGTAGGGTTTCATTGGAAAGGTAACAGACAACACCAACCACAAGTTTAATACAGTAGTACAAAATATTACATTACAACGTCTTTAATCCAAAAGTTCCAAAAGGAAAGACGACAAATACAAAAATTAACAATATAAGTTTTAAGAGTCTTGATGTTGATGTCATCAAACCAAATGCACCCTACGTTCCTTCACTTACTTCTTATTCCCTGAAAAGCATGTTTAAAACGAAAAGGTCAACTACAAAGAGTTGGTGAGTTCACAGGTTTTTTTCATATCCAAACAGTTTTCAACCAAAGATTGTTTTCGTGAGTCTTTTGTCACGACAAGCTTTAAATTTAAATTCTTATGAATACACATTACAATAAATGACTTTCGCAAGATATATGATTGTTGAGCCACTACTAATCCTCCGACAACTTACGCCCCGCGGACTACCTCAGAGGTGGTATGATGGCCACATGAGTAGAACATTATTACCAGATAAAGTGCACCCCTACTCGTCAGTTTAAGGTGGGTTTGTCAAACCAAATAGCGCTATCCACAAATATCACCGGCTCGTTATGAGTTAATAAGTAGTGTACCTATTGGGGACTTATCATTTTTATTATCACTCAACATATCTTTGTCACTTATGTAAATTTTGTACATTCATTTGTACTCATTTCTTAAATCATAAATATCCACAATTTAATATCATGAATCATTTAGCATTTTAAAATCATAACATGCTTTTCACCCCAAACATTAAACAAGTAAAACGGGGCTGTGAATACTCACCTTAAAGCGTAGACGCGAAGTAGTGCAACTTGATTGCTTAATGCTTTACGGGTCTCCTATAAGGTCAAATAAGCTCTATAAGTCCTTCATATCCAATCAAGGTTATACTTAACTAATTTAGTCCACCTCTTGTGAAATGCCTTTGTTTTAATATTTAACTTGAAATGAAGAGTTTAACATTGTTCCCATGTTTTAATCATGTATATATATATCTACATAGGGTTATAATAATAAAATCTCATACTCTTTTAAAATGCTTAATCTGGCAGAAACTTTGTACTTCAAAAATGGCTATGGAAATACACTTTCTGGAATGACAAATTTACTCATTTTTTTTATATGTAGTACTATACTGAGTTAAGGAAGTTCTGACCAAATTTCGTAATATTTGGAGGTGTTTAAGGGGTTCAAAAAAAAATTTATAAAACAGTGCCACACAGTACCTAAAACAGTTTTCACCCTTCTGTGGAAACAGGCTTTTGGAGGGTCAAAACATAATCTTTTTCAGAGTTTTTACATGTTTTGAAAACCTAACACATAAAGGTATCTTATGGAAAAAGATTCATAAATTTTTGATAAGTTTTGAGGGAGTTATGGCCAAATGAAGTTGCATGTACCAATCTGTCAATCTTGAACAGCTTGACACACTTGACTTGTAAAATTCGTTTGAGTGACCAAAACACCATATATTTTTATGAAACCAATTGCATGTGAAACCTAACTCATATAAGGATCTTCCAGAAGAAAAATGAAGAACTTTTATGCATCCTACAGAAAGTTATATGCAAAACAAAGTGACACACAAATCTGACAGATCATCTATTGCACACCAAATTTGTTCTAAGGAGTTGAAAGCTCAAAACTCAATATTTTCGTATGAGACCAGTGGGGTTTGAGCCCCAACTCATTAAACTTTACTCCAGAAGAAAAATCAAGGAATTTGGACATGAATTGACCAAGATATGGTCGTCCAAAGTACATGCAACCAATCTGTCAGATTCTGGAACTTAAAGATTCTCAATAAAACTCATTTTTTTAGCACTTTAACATCCATAGATGTGGATTCCTTTGCTAAAGATTCAATCCCCACATCATATGACATGTTTTTTAAAATAAAATACTCAGAAGTTAAAATAAAATGTGCATGCAAAGTCAAAAATTCCAGATTCTTATAAGAGAACAAAACCCACATTTTTGATGATTTGCTCATTTTTCTCAAGTTCATGATGGAAGTTCATAGATTTTCACCACATTATGGACATTTCTCATGTCCTTGGTGTTTTATCTCCCTTCTAGAACAAGAAAAAGAGTTCATCCATTTGGATGAAATGAAAGTGTAAAACAAGTAGAAAAAATGGCATAAAAGGTGCCAAAAGTATGAAATAACACAAATTTGGAGCTCTTACCTTAGGAGGATAATGCAAGTACTTCAAACCTTGAAGTTTCGTATTTGAATACTTGTTCTAGGGCTGGAATTTTCTGGAGTTGAAGGTTTAAAATGATGAAGAAGATGGAGAGAGCAAGTATCTTCAAGAGAGAGAGAGAAGAAGAAGATGGATAGTCTTTTGTTTGTCTAATTTGAAAATGAAGTAGGAAAAACAAATTTGGGGGTAAAGGAGGAGAGGGGAGGGCCGGCCCTTCCATGGGCCCCCACCCTTGATGTATATATATATTTTTTTTTTATAAAAATCTTAGCCCAAACTCATTTCTTGTAAAAATTATTTTTGACTAGCACTTTATTTGCACACAAGCTTCTAAAATACCTTCTTGATTTATTTTTAAATCTTATAAAAAGAAAAGTTTAAGTATACAGTAAAACCCTATATTTTATATAGATTATATGTTATTTAAGGTATTTTGGCATTTCACAAGGTGTTCCGGTTAATCTTGGGTCAAAACCGGGTCTTTTAGGCAACTACCGGGAATTCTAGCGATCTTTCGCTTTAAAATTTTCTGAATGGGTCCTATTAGGGTATATTCTCTCTATTAACATTAGTGAGGGTTTAACAGATGCTAACCTGGAAGTTTAGATTTTTGCCGAATGTTACACCATTCTAGCAGTATGTTCTTCACAAACTTGTAATTTATCTCCGACTCTGTTTTGATGACTCTATTTCTTCGTAGATCGTTAAGAATGATGTTGTATCGACTGTATGAGTCTTGTAACGTTTCACCATCCCGAGCTTTAAATCCTTCATAAGCATTACTACACTAATTTCTTTTAGTTCTCTAGTTCAAATGGAGTAGTGTCAGTAGCCTGAACAGCTTGAAAAACTACGTGTGGCTTATGAGGACCTCTCTTGATTGAAATCATCAACTCTTTGTTCTGATTACTAAGGAATTGAGTCATCTGCTTTTTCCATTGCGGATACTCATCAATCTGTTGAACCGAAGGTTTTGACTTGGATCCCATGCTGAGCATTTCTCTTGACATTTTGAAAGGTGTTTACTTGTTTAAGATCTTTAAACAAATCAACAATACAAAAAAATACTTTCCAAATAGTTAACAAATGAAAAACTTCTCGCACAAAGGTTGGGCGATCAGACTTGATGAACAGTGGTTCTCAGTCAAGACGTAGGCGATAACAAAAGTTCTCAGACAAAAGTTCTCAGACAAAAGTTATCGGTCAAAGATTGGGCGATCAAGTGAAGTTATCAGTCAAAGCATATGCTATCAAGAAGGTTGTCGGTCAACACTTAGGAGATGAGAGAGGTTGTCGCCTAAAGCTTGTGCGATGAAATCAAGTTCTCGCCTAAAGCTTGTGCGATGAAATCAAGTTCTCGCTCAATACTTGGGCGATCAAAAATCCGGATAATTCTTATCGCTCGAGTGTTGGGCGATAAGGATGAATCTCCTTGTTGTGCGACAACTTTGAATATTTGAAGATCTTTCCTATGCGATAACTATGAACTTCGAACACAAAAATTTCCTAAGTCCAAAATTCGATCAAAACAAAACCAAACGATCTCAAACTTTGCAGGGATAATCGCACACTGATTCTGAACAAGTTTCACCAACACACTAACACCAAAACTAACATAATCTAAGAGTTTGATTCTAAAACAATAGGTAACTGTTTCGAACCAAAAATGTCCAAAATCCTTCTGAATTCGATTCAAATTCGTAGTTAAGGCCAAATTGATTGCACAAAAACTATTTCCACACTATGTTGCACCAATCTGTACCAAAGATTTCATGAAAAACACACTAAATCACCCCAATCAGATCCATGTCCGAAAAATGCAAGAAGTCCAAAATTTTGTCAAAAATCCACTGATTTGATTGATCTCTGTGTTGATTTGCTTGGCTCTGATACCAAATATTAGCCCAAAAACAAGTATACAATCCAAGAATCAAGATCAAGCTCCAAATGTCATCTCTATATTGATAAGGCGTCAAAGTACATAGAGAGAATCTAAGAAATATTACAACAAGATCTAATACAAAAAACTTAGACTAGGCTATTTATACCTAGGAACAATGTTTCACAGATAGCCCTTCAACTTTGATACAACATACAAATAATGCCCTAACAGTTAGCTTAGTATTCCAACCCTTGTCTTCTTGGCAATCCTGCTACTTTTTCAAACCCCTTGAATCCGGAAAAAATCACATTGTTACGAGAACTCTAGGGTTTAGATTCAGTAAACAAAATCACATATGATTAGTAACCATATCAGCATGTCAAATACTCTAAATTATACATCACAAATGATTTTAGACCGTTAAAACAAAAACACTGATGTTGAACAAGATTTTTAATGTAATATCACATATTTTTCATATTGAACAAGAACCCTGTTGTTTATCAACATATAGCATATAAAACAAAATCACCTTTTTACTAGTATTTCAATGTATTACTTGATTCCTTTACCAATGAGGCATTTGTTATTGTGCGTTCATTGTCTAGACTATTTCCATAATCATCAACGTCAAGTGGTTGATCTCTTGTGTTTCTGAACTTGCCAACCCCTGGTTTCTTTACTATTCAGTTACTTTTTCAAAGTCCTTCAACCATAAACAAATAACTATTGTCAACAAACCCTATGATTTATAATTAAAAACCTAAAATAGAGGAAGCAAACAAGAATTCATAGTTGTCACATCCATGACTTTGCTTTCGAAAAGTTTTACTTTTCACAATATCAAATTCATCCCAACAGAGGATGAATATGTAGCTTAAATGTCTTCGATTATGGAAAAGGATGCAATTATGTCAAAGATAGAGAAATTTTCAACCGAAAGGATATTGTGTTTGAGCTTTTTTTGAGAATGATTATAGTTTCTTATTTCAAAGAGATATTGATTCCCTGGTTTTCGTTTCGCTTATCATGTATACTCATCAAAGGATATATTTTTCCAAATTTATCCCTCAGTTAATTTTACCCCTGTGGAAATTTTGGTTGGATAGCAACTTAATTATTTATGTTAGAGTATTAATGTCAATATGTATAGTTCAGGGTCTTTTCTGTAATTATGTGTAACTTACTTTGTATAAATTGTCTCTTAGGGTTTCATTATTAGGTTAGACACTTCACTTGTAAACACTCTCTCATTATAAGAAAACGGTCGATTCAGCCATCTCGTATGTCTCTCTATCAATCGACTCTCCAATTCTAACATGGTATCAGAGCTCTAGGTAAGCATCCTCAACCATCTTTCAGATCTGCATTATCGATTTTATTTTCCTCTTTTTGCTGCAGTCGTTTTTTGCCTCAGAAATCCTTTTTCTGTTGTTTTTTTGACGAAATTCCAAGTATTAAAGTTGTTCAGAATATCCTCACGAACCTTCGTACCAAATTTCAGCCTAAACCGACTTGTTTTTAAAATCCGACTCAAGAACATCATACGTTCATATTTGTCGCAATCCACACACTCATAGTTGTCGCAACCTTCACACACTCATCATTGTTGCAACCTTCACTCTTATGAACAGTACCAAATCGCAACCCTCAGTTGCGACTTCACCTCAAATCGCAACCCTTACTTGCGACTTCACCTCAAGTCGCAACCCTTACTTGCGACTTCACCTCAAGTCGCAACCTTCACTTGCGACTTCACCTCAAATCGCAACACTTACTTGCGACTTCACCTCAAGTCACAACCTTCACTTGCGACTTCACCCCAACTCGCAACCTTCACTTGCGATATCAGTCTCTAATCGCAACCCTCACTTGCGACACTTTCAGTTATCACAACTCAGAAACTCCTCTTTTCGATTTTCAATTCCGGAACACACAGTTTCGGTACCTCATGATCAGTTTTTTACACTCCGGGTTTTCCTTCCAGTCTTCAGTTCCAGTTCTAAATCAGTTTTCTATTACGTCTGTTAGCTTCAATCTTCCTAATCATAGAAGTATTTAGAAGTAGTGAAAAATAGGCTAATTGAAGAAAGCCTCTTACAGAGGCTCTGCCGAACTTACCGAGAGATCAAGGTCAAGAAGCTACAGAAGCTAAAGAGGCGCCCTACAGAAGCTCTGTCATACGCGCAAAGAAGACCAATGACTCGGAATCCGGAGAAGACTGCTCTTCTAAGAACCAAACCGCAGAACCTCTGTGACACTTCACAGAGCCTCTGCGGTCTTCAACAAAGACTTCAAAGATATTTATAATATCTTGCTACTGTTACAGGACCTGTTCATCAACTTGCATGGTAGCATGCCCTGTCCAACTGCAACGTGTCAAACTCTGATTGGATTCAATAGGGCTTAGTACATAATAGACGTCGGCTGCATTAAATGCAATACAGCACGTCCAAACTGTTCATGCCATCCGTCTAACTATTCATACCGTCCTTTGTGAATAGTAGCTTATGCTTTATGGTCCCCTTAGAGTAGTATATAAGGAAGACTCATGTTGAGTTCTTCCTATCCATCGATCGATCAATCGAACAATCGAAACAAGAATTCAAGAGAGAAAAACATCACAAGAACACATAGCTTTAAACACTTTGAGAGTCATATCTGTTTTAAAAGCTTTGCTTACTCACTGTTCTTGAATCTGTTCTTAATATATATATTCAGTAAACTTTGAGATATTATTTCCTGTTCACTGTTTATTTATATTGTGTTCTAAATCTATCAATCATATCTGTTAGTTCTTCAAATACGCTTCCGCATCAAACTCATACTTGAACTAATAGATCTAATAATCTTGTATAAACAAACCGGGAACCAACAACGTCAGATGGCTCTCAATAGCCAGTCTCAATACAGTGACTGCACGTTTTGTCACTCTACTTCTCATCTTCTTCTCAACTGCCCAATTCGAAAATGTCGATGGTGTGGGATCACACAACCACGACACTATGGGTCTGACTGTCTAAACCATCCAAGGACTTAGGTAATCAACGACACTCCGGTAATCTAAGGCAACTGCGTACTCAGTCCTTTGCTGCATCAATCACTCCAGACTCCTCTACACCGCCAATTCAGGCACTGCATAACAACAACTCAGCACCTGACCTCATGGCACTCCTGCGCCAAAACCAAGACCAAATAAAGCGACTCATGACAGGTTCTATGGGTATGCATAACACCAACTCTTCACCTGACTCTGTGGCACTCCTGCGACAAAACCAAGACCAAATAGAGCAACTCATGACAGGTTCTATGGGTATGAATTCTCAGTGCAATATCTCAACACCAGGAAATCCTTGGCTATTTGACTCTGGTTGTTGTAACCACATGACACCTAAGGCTGACGGGTTTATCTCAAAGCAAACCTCCAGCATGTACTCATCAGTCCGCACTGCGGATGCCACTCATTTACCCGTATCTTTCAGTGGAACTGTATCTACCACCAACCTTCAATTACCTGATGTGCTACATATTCCAAACTTATCTCTGAGTCTGATTTCTATCACTCAACTTATGGAATCCGGCCTAATTGTTTTGTTTCATCCTACTGGTTGTGTTGTGCAGGATCCAAAGACCAAGCAGATCCTTGGAGTAGGCCGTAAAGTTGGTCGGATGGTTGAAGTGGCCTACCTCCGTCTCCCCTTACAATCCCCAAATCATGTTGCCTCTGTTTCCAGTACCCCTTCCTTTGAATTATGGCATAAACGCCAAGGACATCTATCTCTAGCTAGGATAAAATTGTTAGCTAGTTCAGGACTGTTAGGCAACACCTCTTCTGAAAACGTTTCTTCCTTATCCTGTCAACTTGGCAAACATCATGCCTTACCGTTTCAACTAAATGAATTTAATTATGGTTCCCCTTTTGACCTCATTCACTCTGATGTTTGGGGACCAGCACCACATCCATCCATGGGTGGTTATCGATACTTTGTTATATTTATCGATGATCACAAACGTTTTACATGGATATATCTCATGAAACATCGCTCCGAACTACCTCAAATCTACATCACCTTCGCCCGTATGATCTTGACCCAGTTTTCCAAGCCTATAATGATTCTTCGAGCAGATAATGCTATGGAATACAAAGAATCTTCTCTCCTCTCTTTCCTTCGATCTCAGGGTACCCTTTCTCAGTACTCCTGTCCAGGCACCTCTTCACAAAATGGACGTGCTGAACGTAAACATCGCCACATCCTCGATACTATTTGTACTCTATTAATCTCAGCCAAGTGTCCAGAACGTTTTTTGGGCGAAGCTTCCTTCACGGCTGTCTACACCATCAACCGTCACCCGACTCCTATCCTCAATCAAAAGTCTCCCTATGAAGTGCTTCATGGGGTCTCCCCTGCATATGACCTCCTAAAAGTATGGGGTTGTGCCTGCTTTGTTCAGTTGCAACCTCATGAACACACCAAACTTGAACCTCGTTCTCGATTATGCTGCTTTCTTGGCTATGGTATTGAACACAAAGGTTATCGTTGTTGGGATCCAGTCTCTAAGAGACTACGTATATCCCGTCATGTCACATTCTGGGAACATCTTCCCTTCTCAACAGTGTCCAAATTTCAAGACATACCCAATCCTTCCACTTCCTTCTTCACTGATAACTCTATCTCTTTGGACTCCCTCCAATTAGATTCCATGCTGACCTCACGATCTGTCCCACCTCCTTCCAACCCACCTCCATCTGAGTCTTATTCTGTACCATCTGTTCCGCCTCCTTCTCAACCGGAACCTTTATTTGTTCCATCTGAACCTTCACCTGACCCACCTGTGCCATCTGATCACGATCAATCATCTGCACCAACTCCAAGTACTACTTCTGAGCCATCTGCTGAATCTATGGATCCTAGCTCCTCTCAACCACAAGATGAAGCACGACGCTCCGCTCGGGTAAGACAAGTTCCTTCTCACCTTCGTGATTATCATTGTTATGCCACTTTACTGTCCACCCATGAACCAACTTCCTTCAAGGAAGCCGAGTCTAACCCTGTTTGGAAGCAAGCTATGACAGAGGAACTTCAGGCACTTGACAAAGCCAATACATGGGAGTTTGTTCCTCTCCCACCGGGAAAGTCACCCATTGGTTGCAAATGGGTCTTCAAAATCAAAACCAAGTATGATGGATCCATTGATCGATACAAAGCACGACTTGTGGCAAAAGGCTTCAATCAAGAATATGGCATTGACTACGAGGAAACGTTTGCTCCTGTGGCTCGTGTCACATCAGTTCGTAGCCTTCTCGCCATAGCTGCCACCAAGAAGTGGACACTCTATCAGATGGATGTCAAGAATGCCTTTCTGAATGGCGATCTCGAAGAGGAAGTCTACATGAGACTCCCTCCATGTGTGACCTCCGGTCACGGACATGTATGTCGACTTCGAAAAGCCCTATATGGCCTCAAACAAGCTCCTTGTGCTTGGTTCGAAAAGTTTAGCAACACTGTCATCTTATTGGGTTTTTCCTCAAGTAACTATGATTCTGGCCTGTTTACTCGGACTACTGCTGCAGGTACTATCTTACTTTTGTTGTATGTTGATGACATGAACATCACCGGCAGTGACACTACAGGTATCAATCATCTCAAACAATCTCTCAGCTCATGTTTTGAGATGAAAGACCTTGGCAAACTACACTACTTTCTTGGACTTGAGATTCTATCAGACTCCTCTGGCATCTATCTCTGTCAAGCCAAGTATATATTTCAGATCCGTTGTCCAAAACTGGGATCACGGACAACAAAGTTGCATCTACACCCATTGAGCAAAATCTGCACCTTGCTCCGAATGGTGGAACCCCGCTGAAAGACCCCACACGGTACCGTCAACTAGTTGGATCTCTGGTCTACCTGACTGTTACTAGACCAGATCTTGCCTATGCAGTTCATATAGTTAGCCAATTCATGGCTGCCCCGTGCTCAGACCACTATGCCGCTGTTCTTCGTATACTTCGGTACCTCAAAGGGACAATGTTCTATGGACTTCACTTCTCTTCCACTTCATCCTTACAGCTTCGTGCCTTCTCAGATGCTTACTGGGATGGTGACATAACCGATCGTCGTTCAACTACCGGCTATTGTTTCTTTCTTGGGGACTCTCTTATCTCCTGGCGCAGCAAGAAATAATCACTGACAGCTCGCTCCAGCACTGAAGCGGAATATCGAGCCTTAGCTGACACCACTCAAGAACTCGTATGGCTACGCTGGCTACTATCTGATATGGGTGTTCATCAATTTTCCCCAACGCCATTGTGGTGTGACAACACTAGTGCTATTCAGATTGCTCACAATGATGTCTTTAATGAGCGTACAAAGAACATCGAGATTGACTGTCATTTCACTCGTCAACATGTTCTTCGCAAAACGGTTAAACTTTTTCCAATCTCAACTATTGATCAGACTGCCGATATCTTCACCAAAGCTCATCTTCCAGGACGTTTCGGGCTCTTGTTTCCAAACTCAATTTGACTCATTCTTCCCCTACATGAGTTTGAGGGGGGGGTGTTAGAATATTAATGTCAATATGTATAGTTCAGGGTCTTTTCTGTAATTATGTGTAACTTACTTTGTATAAATTGTCTCTTAGGGTTTCATTATTAGGTTAGACACTTCACTTGTAAACACTCTCTCATTATATGAAAACGGTCGATTCAGCCATCTCGTGTGTCTCTCTATCAATCGACTCTCCAATTCTAACAATTTATATTGCCATTAATAATTCTATTCATTGGTTTGATGTAATAAGGGTTTGAGATTCATCCTCTTATTTTCTTATATACGTATTGTCCTCGTTTGAACCTATATATATATATATATATATGTATATATGTATATATATATATATATATAGTTGAATTTCCGTTAGAAGTTGAGTTTAACGTGAGAATCTTGAGAAGTGGTTATCAACCGGTGGATGAGAAATTGATGCACATCAGAATGAGATGGACCAGATCAATTCTCTTCTAAGCCATAATTCATATGAGGGCATTTGATTAAAATTGAACCCTTCAGATCCACTTCTCACGCTTCTCAATTTAACCACAACTTCTTACACGATCATTCGCATATATATATATATATATATATATATAGAGAGAGAGAGAGAGAGAGAGATGGCTTCATAGGAGAATGCTAACTATTTAAGAAAACAAGAAAATGACTGTTAATGTACAAAATCATACATGATTCACGTACAAAATCTTATATGATTCACACGACTTTGCCTCGCAACTTAAATCGTGGCCAAAGTCGTTCGCGTCTATTTTTTGCCGTCAATGTAAAATCGCTTGTAATTTTGGACGTTATTTGTTGTTTTCTTATTTGTTTAAATTAGTTAGTGTTTTCGTTTGAACATCTCTTTATATATATAGGGGTTAAATCATGTAAGAACCAAAAAAAGATTGAGAACCGTGAGAACCGATCTAAGCCGTAATTTGGTTTTGATCCTATGGATTTAATTAAAATTGTTTCACCACATGAAAAGGGCATGATCGTCATTTTGGTAACTAAGATTCACCATATGAAATATATACGATTTCACCTCATGAAATAAAAACAATTTTTTTATAAATATCATATTTCATATATATGTTATTTCACCATATGAAACGAAACAGTATACGTTATTTCACCACATGAAACGAAACACTATACGTTATTTCACCACATGAAACCAAACATTATACGTTATTTCACCACATGAAACCAAACACTATATGTTATTTCGCTATATGAAACGAAACATTAAACGTTATTTCACTACATGAAACGAAAAACTATACGTTATTTCACCACATGAAACCAAACGTTATACGTTATTTCATCACATGAAACCAAACACTACATGTTATTTCATCATATGAAACCAAACGCCATATGTTGTTTCACCACATGAAACCAAAAACTATATGTTATTTCACCACATGAATCAAACACATTTTTAAGAAAATCCGAATAGATGAATTCGATGAGCATATAGCTTGTGTTTGACGTATTCAACGAGCCAAAACCCTAGGAAACAAAGATAGGATATGGAGAAGATGAAATAGTGAAAGGAACGTTGAGTTAATAAAATGGATAAGTAATCCCTTTTGTTGCCATCAGTGTTGTACAATTCGGTTCTGACATCCATGGTGACGAGCGAATCAGGGTTGCAATTAGACAAAAAGAGAGAGTACTCGTTGGGATAATTGATCTGATACAATTTGTTGAAGGATGAATGAGGTGGAGGGGAAAACTCACAGAATGTGAATAGTTGCAAAATTAATTTCGAATTGACGACGCAGAAATTAGGGTTTTGTTGGTATTCGACGAGGACTTGAATTAGGTATTCTTCGGTGAGGAGGAAGAAACCGAGGTGGGAGGGGTCGAGTTCAGAGACAACGGAGATGACGGAGACAGAAGAGATAGCGACGGAGGCGACGCCCGTGCGTGTGAATCCGAATTTCTCAAGATGATCATGAGACGATAATTCGATTCTAACTTTAACGATTTGTTCTCCTCCATGGATGGGGATGTGGAGAAGAAAGAAAGGAAAGCTTGCTAACATCATTAGAATACCCACTTCCAAGCAAACCCATGAGCACCGGTTCTTGATTTAGGCCATCGATTGAGCTGATGAGGTTGACCCATATATGAATTTGGTCAAAGACTTTTAATTTCAACTCATAATAAGTCATGGAGTTCTAATTTATTTCAAAATTGCCATTACCTTTAATGACCATGGATAAAAATCAATTAATGGTTTAGATCGGTTTTCATGGTTATCAACCTATTTTTGGTTCTCATTTGATTATCGTTCTATATATATATATATATATATATATATATTTAGGGATAGGTTCATTTGAGAAATGGTAAATGTTTGAGAAATAGAGAATTAATCTTAGTCATTTATTCGGTCAACATTTGCGGTTTTGACCGAGAAGTAGCGGATAATTCCTCACGTGGTCTGCGAGTGGTCCGCACAAGATAGAGGGGTAGTTTCTTTAAAAACGCTAGACGAGTTCATATATGACTGTGTGATTCACATATGACATATACGTTCATATATGAACATTTGTAATTCACATATGAACTCTTTTTAACGAATTCATATATGAACCTTTGTCATTCATATATGAATCAGTTAATTAGTTCATATAATGATTAGCTAAAAAGAGTTCATATATGAATCACAATAGTTCATATATTAATCAATTAATTTTTTTATTACGTATTCTATACGACATAAAAAAAACATTTTATAAAAACACAAAATAAAAGAACATGACATGAATACCGCTTCTCCGGTCTCTGTAGTGGTCCCAAAAATCAAAATAATTACGCGAATGGAACTTCTGGTACGCATTTTTGTTACTTTTTGGTCCCTCCCTCTAACAAAATCAATTAACCTTGTTAACTTAAAGAGGTATTTTGGTCATTTCTTATTATTTTGTGTTTTTCTCACTTCATCTTCCCAAACCCCTTTCTCTCTATTTGACCCACAACCCTTTCCAAACCCACCTGCAACATTTATACATATATCTAAAACACATACACACATATGCCAACTTTTATAATTGCAAGACAAATATTACCAGAAATTGGGGACAAGTAGAGGCAGACCAAAGTTCTTCCAAACACCATCAACAAAATCCACAATCCAAAACCCTTCATGATGTCAGTAAGAGAGTTTTCAAATGAACCCTAAAATTAAAATTCCGAATAGAAGACGGCGACGTTTCTTTTCTTCACACACGGACTTGAATAAGCTTGGCTCTCATTAAATTAGTCTCAGCCCATGAAGTAAAGGGTGATTCATAGAGAAATGCAAACACCAAAGTTTGAGAGAAAAAATAGGAAGATAAGAAGTCGTGAACATTTAAATTGGATTGAAAGAGGTGGGTAATGAAGGAAGTCATGTGGGTTTGCTGAATTGATGTGTATTTAATGGAGAAATGAGTACAGAGGAAAGGGGGGATTTAGAACATGCAAAAAGACACCAAAATTCATCAAATGATGAAGATGATAATGATGATGATCAGAATCTTGAATCTAACAAAAGATGGTTGGAAAGAAAGTTGGATTCAGAAGAACAAACCCACCTGCAACTTATATATATATATATATATATACATATATAAAACACACACATATATCATCTTCCTCGGGTGGAATTCCTTTCACAAATCCATCACGAAGCCGCCAGTTCTCCTCCTCAAGAATGTGGCATCTTTCTTGCATAAAACAAAGATCCAATTTCATATATGTGTATATATATATATTGGAAAGGGTTGTGGGTCAAAGAGAGAGAGAAAGAGGCTTGGGAAGATGAAGTGAGAAAAAGACAAAATAAAAAAAGATAAAATAGTGAGAAATGACCAAAATATCCTTTTGAGTTAACAGTGTTAACTGATTTTGCTAGAGGGAGGGACCAAAAAGTAGCGAAAATGCGTACCATAAGTCCCATTCGCGTAATTATTTTGATTTTGGGACCACTATGGTGGAAAGTGTAAACCAGAGGGACCAAACACGTAATTTATTACACTATTGAAATTCGTAAATTTTTCATATGCTTATACCATTTTTTCCTTTTTATTATCGGTTCGTAAATGATGGAACATCTTTGCTCAAATACATAATAGGTTCAAGCTCGAATCTTGCATGAGAATGATTTTAACACGACCGCTAGTTTCACCTGCAACGTCAGCTCTGTAATGTCTACTCACATGTTCCTAGAGAGTGGGGTCCATGTGGTGCTGTTGGGGATTACTGATAATCAACCCTTTTGCTTAAATACATCGCTTTTCCTATCTCACATCAAATATGTGGAACTAAAATCGAAAACAAGATTGGTAAACGCCCAAATAAGACCTTAGCCTTTTTATATCACAATCCTAGGTATTTTGTATAATGAATTCCATCTAAGAAAACATGATTGTGTTCCCATATGTAATAAATTACTGAATTAGGAATGAAGAGAATACTAATAGAAATGAAGTAACATATAGATGCGAGTATTAGAGAGATTATCTTGGTTCAAGATGGTGCCAATGGTTCTGTAAACAAACATGCCATCAAATGATTCAAATCCATTCAATCTGCAGTAGTTACTTTCTAGTAGTTAATCCAATACAAAAACTTCACTCAATTAATATTCATGTAAATTACATGTATTTCCTAGTACACTCCCATGGCTTGTTATCATATTCAAGGAGGATCAAACTTCAATCAAATGGACTAAACGTTAAAGGAAAGGAAGGAAGAAAAAGAAGAAGAAACAACACAGTTATTAAAGACTGTTTTTTTCACACATCACCTCATTAAGGCCGATCACCCAGCCGTAGCTCAAGATCCAAATTCTCTAGTGTAGAGTTAGGGCTACGTTCAACGGGCACCACTGATTCAACTTCATCGCCATTTACCATCTTGTTTCTATTCTTTGCAAAGAAAGATTGTGCATCATCGTCTATTCGCCTTCTCTTGGAGAACAAACCATCGTTGGGTTCATCCTTGTTGTTATAGATAGGTGACTCACATCTTCTTCTAACGAGCGAATTTAGGTTACCCGTGAAATGAACATCAATCTGCTGATTACTCTTCCTTGAAGTGGTAGAATTTGACTCCACAACTTTTGTACAACCCTTCCCTTGCTTTCCCAAATCGTCTAAATGAAAACTTTTTCGTGATTCAAACTTGGACCATGACAATACGGGAGTACTACTACCCCTTTGATCCTCTTGAGAAAAAGAGCAAGTGAAAGGAGTGAGAATGGAAACTGTAGAAGGTTTGGGAGAAGATGATGAAAAGAGAGTATGATCCAAGTCAATATTAGGGTTACAGATCTCATTAGGGTTTTGTAACACACATGATGAATTAGGTTCAAGAACTTGATTGTTTTTTGGACTTGAAATCTGCTTAAGTCTAGCCCTATCTCTCCTATGAACATTCATGTGCCCACCAAGAGCTTGAGCCGATCGGAATTCCCTTCTACAGAAACTGCAAGTATAAGATCTTGGAGGCCATATACACCCACCAAGTGGCCCAGCTGCGTCTTCCGCGAATGCTTGTTCTTCCCAAGAATCACCAAACGAAGATAACACGTGTGAATTCAAACAAGTTCTATCCTTCTGGATCCAATATGATGATCTTGATTGATCCATTAATTATTAATGATCAAGAATAATAATCAAGAACCAAAACCGATTGGTTTCAGTAAGAACCACGGAGGAATATTATAGACAGAAGGGAGGTGGGCAGAGTGTATATCTTAGTTTGAAGCAAATGAAAGCTACATGGAGAATCTTTTGGGGAAGAGAGGAGGTGCTAAGTTAGAGCCGTGACAAATTGGTTGCTAATTAACAAAAGGAGGGTTCGAAGGTGAGGTGGTGGGTGCTAAATGCTTGGCTGTTTTCTGTAGCAACTTTTTGGGGTTTTGCTTCTTCACCTTCAATACTGACACATTTCTGATACCCCACTTAATTAATAATTAATTAAACACAAAAGTTATCTGGAATGCATCCATTTCCACCTCGTTACTCTCCTTCCTACTCTAACTCGTGTATTTTTCATTGTCATATTCACAGGGAAGATGGATGTGTGCTTACAACAAAATTATAATAATACCTACAAAAAAGGAATGATGGAGAGATAAAAATCACAATTACTTGCATAAACATGGCGTAATTTGTGACAACTACAAATTTTTACGAAATTTGTGATACTTTTATACAAAAAAGATAAACCCTAAATAATAAAGTGTGAATTATATCGTTTTTCCTTGTCCTATATCTTCTGTCTGGTTTTGATCCCAAAAATATGACAAAGTACACGAGTGGTGTTTGTGATAATATATAGAGCCCTCATATCATTCTTCAAAAAAGTTTT
This sequence comes from Saussurea involucrata, assembly GCA_033807775.1. NCBI lineage: Eukaryota > Viridiplantae > Streptophyta > Magnoliopsida > Asterales > Asteraceae > Saussurea > Saussurea involucrata. Next base: position 21,115,508 of record CM066326.1, read on the forward strand.
TGAGAAGAATAAAGAGGTCCCAACACATATACAAGAGAAATTAATGATCGAAGTCTAGCCGATTGGGACTCCAACACGCCCCTTCCAACCGAGGCTAGACGGACACACGAATTTTCCAGGGTGTCAAGACGGGGTTAGCCAAAGTATTACTACAAAACAAATGAATTTTACCCACAAAAATTACTCAGAGAAATTTCCGTCGGTAATTACTGACGGATTACTTATAAAATACCAATGGTTTGGTAAAATCCGATGCTTTTCAAGAAAATACCAAGGGATCACCCAGAGAATCTTTTGGGTAATCTGTCACTAATTTGAATTACACACCAACTTTTGTGACGAATCACCCTTTAGCGACAGATTCCAGAGGTAATAGTTCTTAGGCAAAAGTCTGTTATTTAGTAGTGTGTCGAGACCCTAGAGTGGCAAACTTTGCTCTGATATTATATGTGAATATGTGGAACCCCCAGAGAGAGAGAGAGAGAGAGAGAGAGAGAGAGAGAGAGAGAGAGAGAGAGAGAGAGAGAGAGAGAGAGAGAGAGAGAGAGAGAGAGAGAGAGAGAGAGAGAGAGAGAGAGAGAGAGAGAGAGAGAGAGAGAGAGAGAGAGAGAGAGAGAGAGAGAGAGAGAGAGAGAGGTTCTGACTTTGATATAAAAGAGATGATATTATAAGTCTAGCGGATGTAAGTCTCCAATAACTTTTATTTTATGTTTTGCATAACGAATTGGTCGATAGAGCCATCACTACTAACATAGGCCCGTTAAGTATAAACATGTGCCCAATCAGTCATGCACTTTACCTATATATCTCAGTATCCTTTGAAAAATAAAAAGTAAATCATTATTAATACTATATATAACCTTAAGCCTCTGTTGTGTATAGCTCAATTGGAAAATGCGTGAGGTGATTTTGCCCAACTGTCGTGTGTGACAAAAAATACCGTCTCACATTGGTGTTCTTTGAGGCGGGTTACATGTGGGATCGGTTGGGGTTGCCGATAATCTATTTTGTGCCCAAATATATATAACATTAAACAAATAACATGCAGGTTACATGTGGGATCGGTTGGGGTTCCCCAACCCCGTTTCTCCTCAAAACCTGCCTCCCCTTTCTCCCTCCGCCACTTTAAAAAAGACAGACACTACTAGAAATCTGAGTATCACCGACAAGCACTATACTAAATTAATTCAAGACTTTTGCGTATGGACTTTTCCGTGGAAGTTTGTCGTTAATGGTTGATTCGTCACAAAACCGTCATAAACGTTGGTGGGTAAATTGTTGATGGATAATTCAAATTAGTGACACATTACCCAGGGATTCTCTAGGTGATCCATTGGTATTTTCTCGAAAAACATTGGAGTCCACCGAACCATTGGTATTTTCAGGGCGATCCGTCGGTGAAAACCGACGAAAGTTTTTCTAGGTGATTTTTGTGGGTAAAATTGATTTGTCATGTTGTGAAGATTTACCAACGACAATTTTCTATCGCTTGAAATTTGTTCTTAATCCGCCTCTCTTTCTAGCCCATTATATGCTGATATTAAAATAATCTCATTTTATATAGTATACACGTACATTTGTTTATTAAATTCCATTTCCCAAAAAAATGATAGGATGAAGGATATGGCCGGGGCCTTAAGGGTTCTGTCACTCTGATGGTTATATTCTAGCTCAGATTATCTTTTGATAATTTGAAGTCCAACAAAGAGTTCTAGGGAAGGAGGTAACATGGTTTGCCTTTTGGAATAAGGCTAAATGTGTCTTCAGTTCAGTTTGCAGGTTTATTTATATATATATATATATATATATATATATATATATATATATATATTTAACTATGCTATATATTTGTCTTTATATATACAAACAACTAATCTCATAAGATTTCGATATATTTTCCAAATGATTAATAATCCAAGTTGGAGAAACGAAATCCATCCCAAAACAAAAGGCCATCAAAATTCTAGTTGTCATTATTTTCTCGAAGATATATAATTTTTGTAATATTCTAACACCTCACTAATTGAAATAATTTATAAGTTTTATATACTGCTTCATATTTCAATTTGGGATGGTTGCCTTAAAATAAATTTGATTTTATGGGACATTTAAAATGTTTAAGTATTTTAATAAAGAATTTTATAGGACTTAAGTATATAATATATTACAATGTGACATAATATCTATACTATATTATAAAGCATTTGAAAAAAAATCTTAAAAACATTTTTTTTGTGCATCATGGACTGCTACTTGATGCATATTACTTAAAATTCAAGATTTCAAATAATTCATGCAATAGTATAACTTTCTAAAGCTGCATTTTTGAATTCATAACTAACTGAGAAACATAATCAAATACAGAATAACAATTTCATTTTAAATATAAAAAATCTAAAATATAATAAGGATAATCTTTGAATTTTAACAGAATACTTAATTGCTTTTTGTAAAAAAAACATTATACTATTAAACCTAAAGTAATTACATCATTATTAAACCAAACTTAAATTAAAATAAAAAATTAAATTAAATTAATTTATAAAAAGCCATTACCCTTTTCTTACAACAACGCATGACCGTAGGTAAAAACAAATATAAAATAAAACATTAAAATCGAGATGTATCTTGCTGTGTTACACGAGTACACTTCTGGTGAGTATAGAATGTTATCATGTATGTAAGCTATTTATCTAGGTAGGTCTAAGAACGTATGGCTTGCGAGTTGCAAGGATGACCTGCCTACTAGTTTCATGGTCATAGTTATAATAGTTATAACAGTTAAATTCAAATTTTATCCCTGTGGTTTACATAAATTAATGATTAAAGTTCCTGAAATTTATAGTTTCATTTTTTATAACATTAGGTTCCTTCCTTTAACGTCGTCAATTAATTTCCGCCTTTGACCCTCCTCTTCCTTAACTTTCATTTTTATTAACAGATTTAGTTCCTTCAAGTACTATTCAGTTTAACAGATTTGGTTCCTCAAAGTACTTTTGTAACGTCCCAATTTCAAAATCAAGCAATATCATAGATTAAGCATTCGAATTACATAAATAACTTGTTCATAAACATTCTTTTCACTAAGCTAAGCAAAATTGACAGCGGAAGTCTCTATTCCACAGCCGAGAGCTCTATCTAATCATCAGTCAAAAGACTTGGAGTCGCTCTAAGTTACAAATCCTTCCTGCCATCTCACAGTTCTTACTAGAAGAACCCGTAACACGCTTACCTGAAAATGGTTTAGTTTTGAAAAGCGAGGGTTAGACCAAAAGGTCTAGTGAATTCCCTCCGAAAACAACATGTAAAACGGTATGATAACATTTATAAAAGATTCAACGAAAATCTTAACATTTCATCAAGCATGGTACTGCACTGTGTATGAGATCACATAAACATTCCGCGATCGGGGCCCTAGTAGGACCCTTCTCGCCTCTTCCGGAGCCTACGCAGACTCCCCTTCCCGGAGCCTACGTAGACTCCCCTCTACTCGAAATAGGAGGAAACGAATTCCAACCTACTAGTCTGTCATACCTATCCAACGGACCATCAGGTCCCGAGGATCACTCTCTGACCCCACAGTGCAGATCGACTCCACATAGCATATAATTCATTTCATAAAACATGCACTTTACATCTTTGTAAAATCATCATTTCCATTTCATCATATCCAGTAAGACGTAAAGTTCATGGAAAACGTGCGTAACAGTTATATACATTTCATGTTCGTAAGTTACACCAAACGAACACCTAAGGACATTAGATTCATATCAGTTCGGACGGTCTGACCCTATTGTACAATCGACACACTTTCCGGACGACAAATCAATCCGGATACCACAACGGTCCGGATACCACAACAGTCTGAATACCACAACAGTCCGGATACCTTAACGTTCCCGGATACCCGAACTGTCCGGATATCCCGACTTCCGGATTCTCAAACTGTCCGGATCCTAGACCATCCCGGACGCACCCTTTATCGGTTACCAATATCCGGAAACCTCATGCGACTCTACCCGGACACAAGCATCCTATCCGGAAACTACTGAACATCAAGAATCTCCAACGTCCGGAAACCTCGACTGTCCGAAAACCAAAAGTCTAAAAGTGATCATTTACCCATTTTCAGCCATTAATTTGATTTGACAAACCTAAGGGTTCATCCACTAATCCTAAACAACCACTTAATCCACTTTCTTATCATTAAATCGATTTACAAAGCCAAAACCCTTAAAACCCACTTTTAAGAAGAAAATGGTTGAAAACCCATTGAATCATCATGTTTAGACTTAAGAACCCAAACCAATTAAGAAAGGAACACTATAACAACAAGGAATACGAATTACCTTACTGATTTCTTCTCTGATTCTTCTCTTTCTTTGATTTCTTCCCCAGAACTCTTTTCTTCTCCCTTTTCGTTTCTCTTAGCCGCCAAACCCCAAAACCCCAACAAATACTGATTTGTAAATAATGAGTTGCCCTAGGGAATTGAGCCTTTAAGTATCTTTACATATATAACACATTAGCCCCTTAACTAATCTTTTAGATTCTTGCACAATGAACACCAAACTTACAAACTTGCACACGAAACCCAGTTGTTACAACACTCCCCCTTAGAAGAATTCCGTCCCCGGAATTCCTTATTGGAAAAGACGCGGGTATCATTCCCACACCACAACTTGACACTTACCCAAGGTAATGCCACTCCTGACTCAGTCCACCACCTCATAAATTTGAAACATGGAACATTGGATGCAATCCCTTCAGTTCTTATGGTACTCTAACTCGTAGGCTACTGTTCCTATTCGATCGGTCTTAACAATAGTAGATTAAATAAGGCTCATCAAGTTAACTTTCTATAAGGAGAAACTTGGCGGAATCCCCCGATACAACACAAGATTCATTTACTAAGAAACAATCACTCCCATGACAGCTTGGCACAAGGCCAACCCTGTACATTCCGACAACTCACAACCCCGAGTTCCTTCATCGTATCACAACTCACCACCTTGCACAACCCAACAACCGTCTATGCAAATAACATTCCCTTTTCTCGGACCACCTAGACCACAGTTCGTCACTCATCCCTCACATTCTCACTACTTCACCACCCCATACTTATACGTAACTAAGAGTAGGAACCTCCAACCCATCGTTGAAGTGTTCACCTACTCAACTTAAACTTATCCTGAACACATCAATTCCTCGCTGATTGCCACGTTCGTTCATTCATATAAGACGTAACTCCGGTTATCCTCACTCCACTAGGAGGAGTAACCAAGGTCACACCATACTATTCTCACTAGCTTAATCACTGTACGATCAATACGTTTAAACACTTCTCACAAAGTCACTAACTTAACTCATTCAGCTGTCTTATCCACTCATTTCCTGCACAAACTCATACACAATTCCCTTCCCAACGGTTCGCACACTTATCAATGACAATCTACACAACACTGCACCTTTCGGCATCACTGTCAGGTTTACTACTTCCAACTTACTCACTTATTCCGACATACTATCTTCACCTCCCCACGTTAGCGTGGAGCATTGTCCCCTAAACATTACATGCCCCTCTCTCCCGACCTTTCCACATGCCGACATCACTTTCTCATTACTCACATAACCAAACAGTTGCACTAAGATCCTAACTTAAGGCATTCAACCAAGTCGTCTTGAAATGACACCAGTGTTCGACGTCACTACACATTCTTTACTCTCCAACTTTTACCTTCTCAGACATTTCTTTCACACATAAGCAACAACTCACATCCTTTAAGGATTTCACATCTATCCCACCACATTTTTTACTAACACAACCATCATCCTCTTTAAACTTCCAATGATCCCAAAACATGCTTACTTAGCGACTCTTACAACCACAAAACAATTGGTTTCTTATTTGAGTAATTACTCACCACCACTTCGTCATTCTATCCCGAACTTAATCATATTACAACGTCTACCTACACTCTACGTGCTCCCACAATCTGGTTAACAATTCACACACCTCATCTGAAACCTCCAAAAGACTTCTATCTGATGCTTCTTCTCTCTCTAACATCACACCACTACGACACGAGCTGGCACATTTAGCTTGACAAATACTGTCACTACACATCCTTACACTCTTTGCCAATAACATCACACTGCAGACCAGATCTCTCATGATCATCCATACACAGTTTAAACTCGCCCTCAAAGTTACCCGCATGAAATCGAGCCTATCTCGCTACTTAGTCCTTTCACACCTTGCTGAACTACAACTCACGAGTTCTCAATTAGCTCAAACACAAACATTCTAGCTAGCTCTTTACGATCCGAGCTTTTACGTAAGCTGGACACAGTCCCTCACTAAACGATAAAGTCTACACACTCGCTTCGCTCGTGCTACTTACCTCATCATTCTATGAACCCTCCATACTTCGCAAATAGAACGCTTATTCAAAACAATAACTTCTCCTCCTCTTAACACCCCTACAAGGTGTTCTATCAACTTCCAACCTTCTGGTTCAAGACTTCGGTCTCGGCCACCTTACACAACTGTCGACTTCTACAACAACAGATAACCTGTAACTACTTTCTTAACTTATTCTTTAACAAGGGTTCCTTACGGAACTTAATCCTACCAATATATCATAATCACCTCATAATACGTCTCCCTCTTTTCTGAACTTACTCCTGTAACATCAATATTACAAACTCACCTCAAAACTCATATCCAACAACGTGGACATTTCGCTTCTGCCTCTCAACACTACTCAACGAGTTGCTAATACCAACACCTCGATGACTTCTACTCCTTCCCCTGGGCCCAATCCGTCCCTCAACAACCGTACTTCCAGTTACCGAAGAAGGGTGCAAACCCTCATACAACCGATACTATAATCCACTTTCGATTCTACCACTGTTCACCTTTCCTCTAGAACATATATACTGCAACTACATACGTTCTCCCCTGACTAGTCCAACACCTTTCCGCTCTCGGAGTTCCTCCTTAACTTATAATGTAATATTCTACGACCTAGTAGGTTCATAGCCTTCATGCATGACAATACAGTAAATAAATCTTTTCGTATATTTCATCATTTTAAATAAACAACGTTTGGAAAACACTTGGGTACACATGACCCCATCACTCTTACAACTTCAACGCCTTGCACAACGATTCGAGAATCGTTTGCATGCATCTTTCCGTGAACCTTAATCTTACTCAATTCCGAACGATGTTATTACGACAGTAATACGTTGAATGAAAATCCTTTCATACGACACAATTTCAAAATAAATTACTGACACCAAGTAAACCAGTCGGTTCTCACACTCTTTTATATGATATCAATCGGTTAAAATTCATTTGATTGTAAAAGTTTTGCTGGCACACGTCTTCTCGACCTTTTGTAATAATTTAACTTATCATGAAAAGTGTGAAATACTTTGCAATCGTTAAGCTCAAAATTTCATTGTGCAATGTGAATGAAATCACCTTTTCTTTAAACATACGCTTGCACATTTTGACTCCTTTTCGATCAAAATTGATATTTACACATTTAATTTAAATCGTGAAAATTTTCATGTTATATTTAAGAAAGCTATGCATGAAACTCTACCTGCAATTTAAGGCTACTCACCCTATCAAGGTCAACCGCTTTACCCATGCAACTTATCCTTGACACTCTTCCTTCGACCAAGGGTCGCCCTCTCGGTCAAGCACTAACTTCATGTACATGCGTTCCACATCTCACTTACTCAACCATTTCACACTATTTTCGCTTTGATCGACTATCTTACTTTCTACTTCTACATGCTTTCAATCCACTATAAGTATCTTATTCCATTTATCCTGCCAATGAAAAGCTCGACTAAAAAGTCAGGGCTCCATTGATACTTTCAAGGTTTTGACACTGTTCTATCTTACCATCCCAACTGATCTATCCCATGATTTCCATAACTAGGACTCTCCCAAAACTGGAGTCTTACTCAAACTCAAACATTCATCCTCTCCGAATCCACGAAGAGCTACCTCTAGACGACTCATAACATTCTTTACAACGTTTCTTCTCTACGATGTCTACATACATCACATCATAATGACTCTTACACGACACTTCCCCAAACAATGGAGCTCGGTCTATCCCTCAGGGATCTTGCTGACCTATTCCTCAACGTTCTCCCAGCCATAGCGCTAAACTGAAAGAAACCGATAGTTAATCCTTGCTAGACGTGACACAACAAATTTGCTATAAGTAAGGTATTGTAAGCATGCACATGTACCTGTAAGTTTGTAATTACACTGGCCAGGTGTAATCCCAAACTTACCTTACACGTTTGTCGTTGGCACCTTATTCCTAAGCGCATTTATAGTGATCGTTCCTAGAGGCAATCCTATGTCTCGGCTGTGTTCCTCATCTTACAGTTTAAGTTTAGGCCCGAATGGTCACCTAAATCCCTTAAACTAATGCTCTGATACCATTTGTAACGTCCCAATTTCAAAATCAAGCAATATCATAGATTAAGCATTCGAATTACATAAATAACTTGTTCATAAACATTCTTTTCACTAAGCTAAGTAAAATTGACAACGGAAGTCTCTATACCACAGCCGAGAGCTCTATCTAATCATCAGTCAAAAGACTTGGAGTCGCTCTAAGTTCCAAATCCTTCCTGCCATCTCACAGTTCTTACTAGAAGAACCCGTAACACGCTTACCTGAAAATGGTTTAGTTTTGAAAAGCGAGGGTTAGACCAAAAGGTCTAGTGAATTCCCTCCGAAAGCAACATGTAAAACGGTATGATAACATTTATAAAAGATTCATCGAAAACCTTAACATTTCATCAAGCATGGTACTGCACTGTGTATGGGATCACATAAACATTCCGCGATCGGGGCCCTAGTAGGACCCTTCTCGCCTCTTCCGGAGCCTACGCAGACTCCCCTTCCCGGAGCCTACGCAGACTCCCCTCTACTCGAAATAAGAGGAAACAAATTCCAACCTACTAGTCTGTCATACCTATCCAAGGGACCATCAGGTCCCGAGGATCACTCTCTGACCCCACAGTGCAGACCGACTCCACATAGCACATATTTCATTTCATAAAACATGCACTTTACATCTTTGTAAAATCATCATTTCCATTTCATCATATCCAGTAAGCTTTCTCAAGTAAGACGTACAGTTCATGGAAAACGTGTGTAACAGTTATATACATTTCATGTTCGTAAATGAAACCATAATCAGTTAAAACATTTAACACTTTACGTCGTAAAAGGTTTAGAGAACTCACCTTCGGTTACGCAGAACACACTTCTTAAATATCCTCAAGTTACACCAAACGAACACCTAAGGACATTAGATTCATATAAGTTCGGACGGTCTGACCCTACTGTACAAACGACACACTTTCCGGACGACAAATCAATCCGGATACCACAACGGTCCGGATACCACAACAGTCCGGATACCACAACAGTCCGGATTCCACAATAGTCCGGATACCTTAACGTTCCCGGATACCCAAACTGTCCGGATATCCCGACTCCCGGATACCCAAACTGTCCGGATCCTAGACCATCCCGGACGCACCCTTTACCGGTTACCAATATTCGAAAACCTCATGCGACTCTACCCGGACACAAGCATCCTATCCGGAAACTACTGAACATCAAGAATCTCCAACGTCCGGAAACCTCGACTGTCCGAAAACCAAAAGTCTAAAAGTGATCATTTACCCATTTTCAGCCATTAATTTGATTTGACAAACCTAAGGGTTCATCCACTAATCCTAAACAACCACTTAATCCAGTTTCTTATCATTAAATCGATTTACAAAGCCAAAACCCTTAAAACCCACTTTTAAGAAGAAAATTGTTGAAAACCCATTGAATCATCATGTTTAGACTTAAAAACCCAAACCAATTAAGAAAGGAACACTATAACAACAAGGAATACGAATTACCTTACTGATTTCTTTTCTGATTCTTCTCTTTCTTTGATTTCTTCCCCATAACTCTTTTCTTCTCCCTTTTCCTTTCTCTTAGCCGCCAAACTCCAAAACCCCAACAAATACTGATTTCTAAATAATGAGTTGCCCTAGGGAATTGAGCCTTTAAGTATCTTTACATAAATAACACATTAGCCCCTTAACTTATCTTTTAGATTCTTGCACAATGAACACCAAACATACAAACTTGCACACAAAACCCGGTTGTTACAACTTTTATTTTTATAAGAATTTTGGTCCCTCCATCCACTTTCATTTTTAGAATTTGGTCCCTCTATTTAATCAATAAAATTTGGAACACAAATATATATCTTCTAAATCTATGAAGCAAAACAACTAGATAAAAGTTTATGCTTAGACTTTATCATTAAAATAATTTATTTATCATAAATTTATTCGACTATATGTTAGATAATATGATATAAAAGTAGAAGTGCAAATAATTTACTAAAACTAATTAATATACAAAAAATATTATAATTAAATTAAATATAAAAGTATAAATTTAACTAATTTACTTAAACTAGTTAATATACACTAGAATTGATTATACATAAATTATAATTAATAACTATATACCAAATATTTAAAACATTATAATTTAATAAAATATTTGGATGACAAAATATAAACTTAATTTTTTTGGTTATTATGCTCATTTTATTTAAAAGATATATGTTTGTGTCTCAAATTTTATTGATTAAATAGAGGAAACAAATCTAAAAATAAAAGTTGAGGGATGGACCAAATTTGTTATAAAAATAAAAAGTACTTTGAGTGACCAAGTCTATTATAAACTGAATAGTAGCTGGAGGGACTAAATCTGTTAATATTAATAAAAATTGAGGGAGAAAAGGGTCACTAACGTAAATTAATTGAAGGCGTTAGAAAAAGAGACCTTATAAGTTATAAAAAACCAAACTAGAGGAACATCATTCATTAAAAATTCTTTTGGACCTTATTCATTAATATATGCAAAGTACTGGGACCAAGTTTACATTTAATAAATTGTTTGAGTAAATATTTTTATAAGATGTTCTCTTTGCATCTAAAAAGATGCAAATTTTTTTCTTTTCAGTTGCTTATTGAGAAAAATGTGAAGTGGCTAATCCACGTTACATTTTTTTAATGCCAGAAGGAATATTTGTTAATATAGAAACGAGTTTATAAAATAAATATTTGATTGAAAATATAAACAGTTTATAAAATAATATATAAATTAACAAACAAACAAAAGTACACACTATAATAAATGAAGAGTTTGTACTTATAATCTAAAGGCTATTTATATTATACATATATTTACAGTTTAAAAAGGGGAACAAATCAACTTATTTAAGGCTATTTACTGAAAAATATTAAAAAGAATAATTCTAAACAAGTAAAGGTCAAGAAACGTGATATCAATTCCGCCAATAAGTCCCGAATGACCGAAGTTTCAAAATGTTAATAGTATCAATGAATATAAGGAGTTTGGGGTCGATAAAAAAGAGAAATTGGGTAAAAGAAGTAAGCAAAAAATTAAAGCCAGTTGTGGTGGGACTTTATGAAACCAAAACAAAAAAGTGGAGTAATAAATAGATAGGGGCTTTCTTGGGGGGGGGGGGGGGGGGGAATGATGTCGATTTCACACATTTAGAGGCAAACGGAAGATCGTGAGGGATTCTTACAATGCGGGACAAGAAAACTTTTAGCGGTGAGTATGTGATAGAGGAAAACTCATTCCTCGTGGTGGTAGGAAGGTGGGTAGGGGTGGAAGGCTTAATTGGATTGGTAAATGTTTACTGTCTAAGGGAGGTAAAAGAAAGAAAAGATTTGTGGTGCATGTTGAAAACCTCGTCGCAAAGGTAGAGGAGAAATGGTGTGTTTTCGGAGATTTTAACGACGTGAGAGGGGACCATGAGAGATTAAACACGGTTACAAATTGTCCGGGAAAGGAAGACTTTAATGATTTCATTAGAAGGAGCAAGTTGATCGATGTTCCGTTGAGCGGGAGGAAATTTACGAGAGTTAGTGATGATGGTTTAAAGTTTAGCAAACTCGATCGCTTTCTTGTTACAAATGAATTTGGTAGCCTTTGGAGATGTGTGGGAGTAAAACGTTAGAGAGGAAATGGTCGGATCATCTACCAATTTTGCTATAAGAAGACCGTACCGACTTTGGCCCTAAACCTTTCAAATTATTTGATTCTTGGCTAAAGGAGGAAGGCATTGAGGAAAGGGTGGTAGAAGCTTGGAATAAAGGAGTACTATTGTTGAACCGGTCGGATTGCATTTTCCGTGACAACTTGAAGAATGCAAAAGAAGCCTTAAAGGTTTGGAGCAAGGCGAAATTCGGTAATCTCGAGAAGGAATTGTGCCAAACAAAGGAAGAGGTAATAAAGAAAGAGAAGCTAGCGGAAGAAAGCGATTGGGAGGAAGAGGAAAGAAATAGATGGGTACAAGCAAGGAAATTATGGTTATATTTGGAGGAAAAGAAGATTGGTATGGCGAAGCAAAAAGCGAAAGTAGAATGGATAGCGGAAGGTGACGAAATTCAAAGATGTTCCATGCGGTAATGAAATATATAGAGAGAGAAAAATTGATAAGGGGCTTGAATACCAACTCAGGTTGGACAAAGGATCCACAAAAGATTAAAGACTTTGCTTTCAAAAATTTTAAAGGTAAATTTTCCTCCCAAAGGGTTGACGATCCATGTTTTGGCGAAGAAAAATTCAACAAATTGTCTCTAGAAGAAGCCGAAGGTTTGGTAAGGTTGTTTGAAGAAGAAGAAATTTGGAACGCAGTTAAAGGATGTGGGTCTAATAAATCGTCGGGACCGGATGGGTTCACTTTCGGTTTTATCAAAAGAATTGGGGAATGGTAAAAGAAGAGTTGATCAAATCGGTAAGATGGTTTTGGGGAAAAGAACAAATAAGTTGGGGATGTTACTTATCATTCCTAACTTTGATTCCTAAAGTTCCATCTCCGACTAATCATGGGGAATTTAGGCCGATTAGCCTAATTGGGATCTTCTATAAAACAATTGCGGTAATGGGGAGGCTAATTAGCAACACACAAAGTGCTATTGTCAAAGGCCGGTATATTCTCGATGGCGTGTTAATAGCGAACGAAGTGGTCGACTTTATTAGAAAGAAGAAGAAAAGTGGCTTGATATTCAAAGTTGATTTCAAGAAAGTGTACGATAGTGTGGAATGGTCGTTTTTGCTAGATAGCTTGGAAAAAATGGGGTTTGGATGCAAATGGGTCAAATGGATAAAAGGGACCTTTCTTCCGCTTCAATGTCGGTGCTAATCAATGGAAGTCCTTCAAAGGAGTTTGTGGTAGGCAAAGGATTGAGACAAGGTGATCCCTTAGCACCTTTTTTTCCTTATTGTGGCCGAAAGTTTACACATTTTAATGGAGGAAGTGGTGAAAAGGGTGTTAGCCCCAAGTATCTCTGATGTAAAAGTATTGAAAATACACCAAGTCAGAAGACCTCAGAGATAGCGCTGAAGACCAAGCAGAGGAGCGTTAGAGACTAGACTTCAAAGAACAAGACTTTAGAAGATCATCAGAGCTTTGAAGAATACCCTCTGATGACCAAGTCCTCTGTAGTGCTCAAGACTTGTAGAAATCTCACAAGGGTTGAAGCAGTGTTTGCAGTTTACACGTCAGCCCTAAAGGACAACTACACACTTTACACGTGTCATTCCAGGGTTAGATAGTACACTATTTTACACTTTATCAGACTATAAATAATGAGTAGTGGAGCACACAATTGTAAGAATTCTTGTAAGAACACGCTCACTGCAAATTCCATTCCATTATCATTTGTACGAATTGTAGCCTAAGAGATTCAGAAGAAAACACACACACTTCGGTGTTCTCGGTGTTCTTCATTAATATACGAGCAAGTTGTTTATGTTTCATATCTAACATTTGTTCAGTATATTGATTCTCTCTTAGTGTTCTTATTCAAACAATCACTCATTTACAAACATCTTTATTATGCTTCCGCTCTATCTGTTTTGTTTGTCATATGAGACAAGGTGAATCTGGGAACCTACAATTGGTTTTAGAGCAGATTGATTTGCTCAAATCAAATCGATCCAATCTATCCAGGTTGATTCTCTCTTGTTGATTGTTTATTATTCCACACTTAATAGTTCTCTGATTCTATTACTTTGTTTTATAAAAATATTTGTAACTTCTGATTTCAAGCTCTAAATCGTTTCTCAAATCTCAAACACTAGTTTAGATCTTATTTTAAGTTACACTTTTCATCTTTGTTTCTTCTACTCAAGTCTAAAACTCATTCTCAAACCAAGAACATCTTCATACTCTGTTTTCTGCAAAAATGACAAACAACAAGATAAATGCCATTTACAGTGCTGGTTCTTTAACCAAACCTCCTACTCTTCTGAGAGATGAATATTCTAATTGGAAGATTAGGATGGTTAACTTTTTCGAAGGCATGGATAAAAATCTTATGAGATTTGTCACAAGTGGACCATTCCAACCCATGGTTATGGTTCCTCGTGTTCCTGCTACAGATGCCACTGTTGAAATCCCTGTTTTACTGAAGAAGAGAAAGCTAAAATGGAAAATGATTCCGAAGCAGTGAGACTTCTGATAATGGCCATTCCAAATGACATTTTTGAAGAACTAGACTCATGTGTTACAGCTAAGGAAATCTAGGATCAACTTATAAATCAACTTGAAGGGGGAATAAAAACCCAGAAAATTAGAAGAACCCAATGTATTAATGAATACAATGATTTCTCTGCTCTTCGTGATGAAACCCTGCAACAAACCTACAATAGGTTCAATGTATTGATTAACAAATGCATGTGGGGTTGTCAGATCCAAGGAAGATAACAATGTTCTGTTTTTGAAAAGTTTAAATGATGAATGGTTGCACCTATCCATGTCTTTGCAAGAAAATCAGGACCTTGATACATGGTCACTCACTGATGTCTATGGTTACTCTGGATGCCCAAGAAAAGGATGTTGTAAAACAGAAGGGCAAAGCAACAGTGGGAGGACCACTGACATTGATCTCTAGTGCAAAAACACCCTCTGAAGGGAAATCTATCAGAGATAGTGTCACTAGAGACAAGAAACGCAAAGAAAAGGTGTTGAAGAAGAAAGGAAAGAAGAGCCTGATTGCAGAAAGTGATGAAGAAAGCATGTCTGATGTTGATGAATATGAGGACATCAATGCCTTTGCCCAATCTCTTGCTCTTATAACTCAAAGATCTTGAGTTATAACATCATTATTTCTGATCGTGTGTTTCCAAAGATTAATACTTGTGTATTATCTTTTCTATACTTTCGAATATTCATACACACCGATACAACTTCTTATTGACTTTGTTATTACCATGTCTCAAAATGAAACATTTTCGATGGTAATACTCCCGTTTGTATTTCAAATTTTGTTGAGCATCATATATTTTTTCAGCGTATGAACTTAAACGTTTCTTTCATAGATTGTTTATATTTGTTCATATAAACAACATTCAATTCTTTGATACCTTATTCCTTAATGATTATCCTTCATATTTGATCTGATTGATACATTGTCAGATTCTCAAACAAGTCTTTCGAATTTATTTCATTCTATCAATATTCTTGTTTTGAGAAATCTTCAAAGT
This sequence comes from Saussurea involucrata, assembly GCA_033807775.1. Classification (NCBI taxonomy): domain Eukaryota; kingdom Viridiplantae; phylum Streptophyta; class Magnoliopsida; order Asterales; family Asteraceae; genus Saussurea; species Saussurea involucrata. The sequence goes on from CM066326.1 coordinate 21,131,154, forward strand.
TCAAATGCTCAAGTATTCATGATATTCTTGTACAAGCATACATCCAGATGACAATGTTATTCAAATTTTCCGATTAATATTTGTTCAAGCTAAACTGTTGAACAACATAACATCTTTTTGGACAACATTTCATGGGGATCAGTGTGTGAGCTTAACATACTTCTTTGGATTCACGTTAACCAGTATTTCTTACCCATGAAGTTATTCTTGAGTGATTGAGGGGTGAGGGGTCTATATCAAAGAGTGAGGGAGATAACTCATCCGGTTGAGTAATCTCATTGTGTTGAGGTAAAATGCAAGTGAGCAGATTAAAAACAGAAAGAGGGTGTGAGAACATAGTTAAAAGAATAAGAGAACTCTGCACCAACCACTTTTTGAGTCGGGCAGCCACATTACTGATTGGTTCACATTCTTTGGTGAGCATCATTGAAATAGGCAATTAGCCCATGCCAACTCTTGCTTTAACCCCACTAGCTACTCATTTCTTTCTCAAGAAAGAAATGTTTCAATTTTTCTTGGGGACGCAACATATAATCTATCTAATCTTCATTCAGAAGGTTTGGATATTGAAAAAGAAGGAAGTTTGCCCCACCTTCGCACTTCAATCATGCACATTGAGTCCGTGGAAAACTTGTTGTTGTCTCAACAGTTTACACAATTTGAGTCTAATAATCAAGCATAAGTTGCTTCAATCATTTCTACATTTGCACGTACACACAATGAATATGTTTTCTTGTCATAACGTTCATTGAAATTCCATTGTGTTTTTCGATGACTGAATGGAAGCCCTGGAGGAGTGCACATCAAAAAGCTCCTTTCCAAAGTGCATCCATTGTACTAAGTGACTTTGTGCAACTTAAAGGCATTTTAACTGATTCATATGTTGTTTCAGGGTTACCACATTAATTTTATCTGAATTTGAAAATATTCGGATACTTATATTTTGGAATTGATGGATAAACAGATCAAAAGGAGGAGATTGTTAGTGGTACATTCAAGACTGCAAAAATTGATATTGAATACAGTTTTGATGATCATGATGCTCACAATAATCAAAAAGGGGGAGAAAATATGAAAGTTTCAATTTCAAGATAAAGAGAAGCTTTGTCAAAATCAAGAAGCTCAAGAGAACAAGATAAAGATGTTTCGAGAAAGTTCAAAATTCAAAGATTGTTATTGTCAAGAGATGAAGATACACTGTTCAAGATATTCAAAGCTACAAAGATTCAAAGTTCAGTCAAGAATGTTTTCAAAGCTCAAAGCCAGTTCATGATGAATGACTGAAGATATTTGTCAATGCTCAAAGTTGCAAAGATCAACGACACGAAGATTCGAAGTTATGAAGATTTTGTTTGAAGACTTTGATCAACATTACAAAGATGTGAAGTTTGTGTTTCGAGATTTGATGACTATTTAATTTTGAAGAGCTAGATGAAGATTAAAATAGTTAAAGTGGATTTCTGAAGACAACGCTTATTTGAAGATTCTTTAGAATTATTTTTGAAGATTGACCTTCCTTCAAAGCATAGAGGGAGATTGCTAAAGTGCTGAAGAGCTTAAAGTGTTAAAGATCTGAAGATCACAAAGAGCTGAAGACTGCTGTCATAAATTTTTAAATCTTGAATCCATAGGGGGAGACTGTTAGAGCAGAAATGTATTCAAGATTTAAGTGTAATTGTAAAGGTATATAATGAGGAGTTGTAAGGGAGTTAGTAGTAACATTGAGGAGAAGCTTGTACACGTGAGATTAGAGAGATGACTCTAGAGAGAGAAAGTAGATCTAATTCCATTCTTGTATCTTTCTCTCATCTAATCAAGATCTCTCTTGAATTCATTCATTGTTACTTGTTAAGATTGGACTCCCAGATATTCTCTAACTTCAAAGGCCTACAGAGTCTACAACCTCAGAACCAAAGTCATTCTGGAAAGCATCAATGTATCCTTTGATGACAGAGCATCAAACATCTCTGAAATTCCACCATCAAAGAGGATACACATCACAGAGGAACCCAGTTCCTCAAAATCAAGAAGAGCTTCTGGAATTTGAAAGAAATAAAGTTTGGTGCTTGGTTCCTTTACCGAAAGACAAATCTGCCATTGGGACCAAGTAGGTGTTCAGAAACAAGAAAGATGAAAATGGAATCATCATCCGAAATAAGGCTAGGTTGGTTGCCAAAGGATACTGTCAAGAAGAAGACATTGATTATGATGAAACCTTTGCTCCATTTGCTAGGCTAGAAGCAATCAGAATCTTTCTAGCCTATGCAGTTCACAAAGGATTCAAAGTATATCAAATGGATGTCAAATCTGCTTTTCTGAATGGCAAATTGCATGAAGAAGTATATGTTCAACAACTACCAGGGTTTGAGAATTCAGAGTTTCCAGACCATGTTTACCTACTTGACAAAGCTCTGTAAGGACTTAAACATGCTCCCAGAGCCTGGTATGAAACTCTTTCAAACTTTCTGACAATCAATGGCTTTGAAAAAGGTACTGTGGATAATACCTTATTTATTAAGAAATACAAGCATGAGTTTTTGTTAGTACAGATATATGTTGATGACAATATTTTTGGGTCTACAAATCAAAAGTATTGTGACAGGTTTTCAGAGTTGATGAAAAGAGAATTTAAGATGAGCATGATGGGAGAACTCTCATTCTTCCTAGGATTGCAAGTCAAACAAACTATGATAGACACTTTTATAAGCCAATCCAAATATGTCTCTGATATTTTAAGAAAATATAAACTCAACAATTCAACTCCTATGAAAACACCCATTGCCATGTCATCAAACTTGACCATTATCTTGATGGTCAATCTGTTGATGTTAAAATCTACAGAGGCATGATATTGTCTGTTAATCCAACCCTTTCAATGATTTGATAATGACTCTCAGAACTACTTAGTGAAAATTTTAAGTAAACAATATGTATCAGTGTTTCACCATCTAAGAAAATATACTGTCTGTTTAGTATCGCTGATGGGAAACATATGCTTTAATTTATACTTCAGCGATACATGTACGTCAGTGAGCCCTGAGCATGTTAAGTCTAACTGATGATTGCTGATAGTTCCATTGGAAATTGTTTACTTATGATCCTTGAAGATAAGATTTGCGACAACTGAGTTCAAAGCTGAAATCGAAGACCAAGCTGACGAACGAGTGACTAAGTCTACTAGTGACCTGATGCGGATATCAGCGAAGACAAGACTTGTCCATTTCACGCGAAGTTTCAAGTAGAAGACTTCGGCAAGAGCTGAACTTTATCATTCGTTGATAAAGATCAACTCAGCTATCGCTGATCATGAAGCCTCTTCTACAAGTTACTTTTGCCTTATCTCCTTGCACGCCTCGTACGATTTGTCAGAAGGACATCCCTTTTGTCCAGGATCGTACAAACCACTCTGCAACTACAATGTTCATCATGCGGACACTAGGATATTTGCTAAAGTCAAATCCATGCAACCAACCAGAGGCTGCCACGTGTAAAGTTATAATGACTTTCATTTAATCCATGCAGTATAAATAGGAAACCCTACTTCATTTTCTAAGTGCTTGCCTTTCTTCGCTGAACTACTTTGTGCAAGAAAATCTCTCCTTAGGTTTCTTATTTTCTCTCTATCTTTTTCTAGTGCAAGAAATCTGTGTGTTTCTCATAGTTTGTTTAGATTAGGTTTTATACTTGATCTTATTCCGCAAAAAACTGTAAATTGTTTGATATATATCAATAAACAATTTAGAAAGATAAAAATATGTGTTTGTATTCACACCCCCCCTTCTACAAACTTGTATAACCCTTCGGGACCAACAGGGTCACTTTTATACTTAACAGCAAGCAAACCTGATATAATGTTTGCAACTTGTCTCTGTGCTAGATTCCAAGCTAATCCAAAGGAATCTCATTTAACTGCTGTCAAAAGGATTTTTAAATATCTCAAAGGGACTCAATTCTTCGGTCTATAGTATCCTCTTATCTCTGGCTTTGAGCTTATAGCATACACAGATTCAGACTACGGAGGATGTAGGAATGACAGAAAGAGCACTTCTGGTAGTTGTCAACTACTTAGAGACAAGTTAGTGAGTTGGACATCCAAAAAGCAGAATTGTGTGTCAACTTCTACAGCAGAATCAGAGTATGTGGCTGCTGCTAGTTGTTGTTCACAAGTAATCTGGATGAAGACTCAGCTCATAGACTATGGTCTTGAGTTTGATAGAGTTCCAATTCTCTGTGACTCCAAGAGTGCTGTAGATCCCAGATTTGTGCAATAATGTAGAAATCAAAGAATAATGATCAATAAACACAATATGATTTCATGTCGTCATCCATCTATTTCATTCAATAATAAAAACCATTCAGAGAGTTTTTCACGTACGATTACAATGGTATGAATGAACTTAACTTCCAAATATAGGCTAATACAACTTTATATACTAAGCCCAAAATACCTAAGGCCCATGGCCCATAACAAGAGTTAGCCCAAATAAGAAAGTTACAAGATAAACCCTTGAACTTCTATTCAATCGAATTTATTCCCAACCATCTCCCCCTTTGAATCGAAGTTCAATGTCGCGCCAGTTCGGAACGTATCTCTTTCGGAGTGCAAAGAGGATCTCAAAGCTTCAGATGGATTTGCGGAACTCGATACGGTCTTCAACAATCTCCAAGGCTTCTCGGGCATTTATCTCATTGAGACTTACGACAAATGACTTCTGGAGTTGCTTTTACTTGGCGATTATTTCTTTCAAAGCGTCTCTAACCTTCAATAAAGTTCCATCGCATAATCTTTCAACTTGGATGAAGCAGAGAAACTTCTTTTCGTTCAGTTCGTTGAGATAGATGATTCCAAACTCGGGATGCATCAGCATTGTGTTGGCTGGGTACATCTTCAATTCAGAAGCTCTTTGGTTGGGTTTCAACAGATTGAGCTTCTTTGTCCTGTGTTCGACTCCCATTTGAAAATCGGTGATGTAAGACATTGTTACCGTGTATTTCAGGAATCGCTTTACTGCTTCAAGTGCCTTTGTGGTGTGGAGTAGTCAGATAGTTCAGGTTCGAAGGTCTTTGAGGATGGCGTGGAAGTCTGCTTCAAAAAATATCCATTCTTTCCCATCTTCTCTTTTGACGGTAAAGACTAGGTACCAGATCTTCAGAATACGGCCTAGCCTGATGTTGGTGACTTCGGTAATCTTGTGCTTTGTTCGGACTTGACTGATCGGTAAACACCTTTTCATGACCTCTAAGTATTGCTTCTTGTAGACGTCGTCGAACTTAGATAGTCCGAGGCAGAAGGTTGGATCGAGCGGTCGTAGCTTATGGACGAACAACCTCTTTAGGGAGTCTTCTAGGAAAGGAATTGGGATTATTATTTTCTCCCACCTTACAGGTTGTGGTTGTTGAACTTGAGCTGTATCGGTCTGAGGAGATGTCGGTTGAGATGGTGTAGAAGTTTCGGGTAACAGTTGGGCATAAGCAGGGGTACTCTGAATTGACTGAAAAAGGAACTGATCAGAATCAAAATCATCGTCAGCTTCTGTCGGGAATATCAGGTTTACCTCTTAGTTAATTGCACTGGCGGATTTTTCGTACCATGCGTTCTCGGTTTCCGGGTCTACTTCTGATTCTAGATCGATCATTTCAAAGTCTAGTCGTTCTGTTGCTGAACATTCGATCAGTGCTTGGTTTTCTTCCTCGGTCTTTTCAACCGTTGGGTCTTCTTCATCTGAGATGTTCATGTCGATAGCCATATCGACTAGACTTAACTGGGATTGTGGCTGATCTTCTGATGGTGCCACAGTTGATGGTTCCGATTGAACCATTGGAGTAGTGTCAATGGTGATTGGCTCGGACTCGGATAGTCGCTGACGCTTGTTCTCCCCCTCACGGTGATCAAGATCGTCTTGGTCATCGTGCGAGCGTTTGAGTCCGCCATCTTGACTCTTACAAGTTTCTTCGAGTGAGGCGACCCTGTCGGACATAGATGTAAGGGCGTCCTGAACGTCCTTCAGGGTCGAGTCAAGCCGGTCCAATCGGGTGTTGAGCTGAGCAGGTGGTGAAGTTACATGTGATCGGAGCACGGAAATTAAATCTGCTTCGGTTGAGGAATCAGAGTTGGTATATTGGAGCAGTTGGGCAAGGAGCATGGTCTTCAGATCGTCCACCGAGTAAGATGGTTGAGTACTTACTGGTGGAGGTGTTGGTGCGGTTTCGGTTTCAACTACTTTCTTCAGTAGGCTCTTGACTTTGTCCAATTCCGTTTTGAACTCCTGGGTCATCGCTTCGCGGATAGCCTTTAAGGCGCCGTCCAAATACTTCCTTGACATGAAGTTGGGTAAGTCACCACCGGGATCACTTAGATTACCCATTGAGGTTAGACTGTTGAAATAACAGAAGTGCCACCTACGTTCATAGTTGGTGTGATATTAGCTATGGTAGGATTTCCATTCGATCCTTGTAATCCTCTCAAAAGCAGACTTACTACGGATGTTCCGATCGGTTCACTTAATTCACCGATACTAGCAGTCGAGATCTGTGTCCTAGGCAAAGGATCTAATAATATGTCATGTGGCTCTAGACTCGATGGTGCAATGAATGAAGTAGAGAACGGGGGAGGCTGTTCTTTATTTTCAATATCAAAACTCTCCGAGTGAGAGAACGATAGAATTTGTGTTGAGTCCCTGTGAGAAATTGAAACAAGTAACTGTTGAGAGTCACTTGAGTGGATAGGGGGGGGGTGTGCAGTTGCGTCGCTAGGTCCACGACGGCTTCTTCAATGGCTCGTCCCAACGGATGAGACGAGGCAGTAGATGTGGCAACCTGGCGACTCGGGCTCGGTTTCGCTCATTCTCCTCTCTATTTAGTAGACTCGCTCTCTTGTTGTTATTTTTAGATCTCCATTCTCTCCGCCTCACCTGTTCCAGATTTTCAACTAATTCTCCCTCCTCTCTCCTTATGTCTCCCGTATTCGGATCGGGGTTAGGGATTTCAGAGGGTGTGGGTGAGTTGGATGGAGTTTCCTCGGTCATGGGAGGACGACGTCCGATACGGGGAGGTATCATGGATATGCGGATGATTTGATCCATATCGGAGTCGGTTATTTCAGAATCCAAGGCGCCGGTTTGGGTGAACGGTGATATGGGTTCAGTGGTTTCGGTTATGGGGTCTTGGTCAAGTAGCGGGGCAGTAACGACCGGGACCTCGTGAGAGTAGTCGACGGTCTAGCGTCATCGGTGGTACGGGTGGTTGAGGTAATATGTGGGGGACTAGGTGGTCGGCTTGTAGATGGTTGGGATGGTTGGCTTGAGGAAGGTCGGGTATGGCTAGTACCGGCATGCGAATCCTCAGCACCGCCTGCTTCAGTTCCCCTCACAGTTTGTACCCTCAGCACGCCCCGTACGATAGCCCCAGCTACCCGGACTCTACCTCCTCTTACTCTAGGACACTCACGTCGCTCAGGCCTAGCTCCTCGGGGAGGTTCCTCCGGCTCTGGCTGGACCATAGGAGCACCTAATCCTAGCGATTGTCTATATGCTATCACACTCGGTGCTTGCGGATTCGCATATGCCAGTAGGGCTTCAGGGATACGCATGGCTTGTGCGTTGGATGGGTTGCAAATAACAAAGTAATGTAGGCTGAAAGTAGGATATACCGGATGATTAGCACGTCGTGGAATGTCCGGGTTAGCGTCCATATGTTGGCGGATGGAAAGTTGTAAGAATCGGATGTACGGTATGAACTTGCGCTCTTTGGATCCGCCGATGGCGCGTATGGTGTTCACTATCTCGTGCCAGATGATGGTGGAAAAATCCACGTATCGGTCGTAGATGACAGCATAAACTAGGCATAGGAAGTTGCCGGTGCACTGGTCTATCCCTTTCCACCTTGAGGATAGGCACCTGTTTAAGATGGTGAAGAAGGTGTACCATAGTGGTGCCAGGTACTTGCGGTTGAAGGCAAATGGGCGGTTCAGTGCATGATTGTACCCCAGTGCCTGAATCTTGGCACAAAGGGTGTCTTCGTCGATGGCTGGATCAAATGCAGCTCGGCCGCCATGAGTAGCTTCCGGTAGAGAAAGCAGTTGTCAGAAAGAATCTGGCGTAAGGACTAAAGGATGGTGGTCGATCGTCGCTTGAATCGTTTGAGTGTTGTTGCCAGCGACTACCCGGATGGTGTTCCAGACTTGTTGTAAATAGAGATCTGGGACGTCGGAAGTCGCCGTGAGTGCATGTCGGAGTGGGTGGCTGAGGAGGATGTCCACGACCACTTGGTATTGGGGTCGGAACTCAGCAGCATCAAGGTGATGGTTGTTGCCCTCGATTTTGGAAAAATCGTCGGGTGATATTAATGTGTTGTCGGCCTCCTCGTTAATGTATTCCTCTTGAGGTGGGCTGTCTTGGTGTTGTTGTTCAGCCATTTGATTACCTGAAAGACAAAGTGTTAGGATACTGCTGTTTATGAAGTGTTGGTGCGTACCTTGGTGATAATCGGCTCAATCTGGAAATGATTGAGGAATGTCAGTGAGAAACAGGTACTGGATTTGCCAAAATATCCGGAAACAGGAAGGTGTCCGATAGACATGGGTGTTCGGATACAAGAGTAACCGGATACACCCAGTTACCGGATGGAAAAGGTTACCGGATAACCTGAAGTTACCGGAAAACATGAGGTATCCGGATGATAGGGTTACCGGATAGACATAAGTTTCCGGACAAAAGGTCTTACCGGGTGAAAAAAACTTACCGGATGAGATGAGAGTGTCCGGGTAGGATGACAGTGTCTGGATAGTTTGAAACTATCCGGACGGGTTCCGGGTGAAGTCGAATCGGCCAAAATCGAAGGGAAATACCAGATCAAGGTGAACCACGATGTGTGTGTGTGCGAGAGATGTAGTAGACACAAAAATGAGCAGAAAACAACCTGAAACTTGTCGGAATAGGAACCGACCATGGTGCGGTCACTGAATCGGCCCATTCGATCGACGTATCGATCGATGTTGGTGGCGATTGGCTTGCGATTGAGATCGAAACATGAATAGGAAAGAGAATCGAGAGCGTACATGTGATTGGGGTCGAAAACGAGTTGAAATGGAGCGATTTGAGATGAATCCGAGGATTCTAGAGCACGAGAGGGTTTTAGTCGAAAGTTTCCGGAAAAGGTTTGAAAAAAGATGAAGCTGGGTACTTATAGGGTCGAGGTTTCCGGGTGGGTTTGTCCGGAAACTTACCCGATCCGGATAGGTTGTCCGGATAGGGTGTCCGAAAACTACCCGATCCGGATACCTATCCGGATAGGGTGTTTCCGGAAGTCTTATCCGGATACCTATCGGGGTACTTTTGAAGATTTTTCAAAAATAACCCTAGACTTTAAAAAATGACCTTTTCATTCCAAAAACAGTTAGTGAGTTTTTAAAAAACGCTCCCCCTCGAAGTGTGCACAAAAATGAGATTGCACCCCCCTCGGATTGTGCATGATTTGTGCATTTTGAGAAAAAGCGAATACACAAAAAAAACTTATTATCTTAAGAAAAGGATGTGTGCCGCTCCCCCTCAAACAAAGAATGAACTTACTTGACGCGGTCCTTATGAATGTGCTCCCCCTGAACACATGAGCAAACTTGTGAAAAGCAAGTGCGGTACGAGAAAAACATAATAGACGAGGAAATAAAATTAAAGGAAATCACAACCGAAATGTAAAGCGAACAATCGAAATCTACCTAATTAATACAGAGGTTTATCTAGAGATGTGCGAGATACAATTAGAATACAGAAACGAGGAAGTGTGTACTCGATCATCGAGAGATTAGACATCAGATGATTAAGAGACAGTTCCACGTAATTGTATGGAAATTGTACCAGGCGCAAACACTTGTTAAACCTTCAGATTAAGCATACTAAGCTTGGACACTAGATAGTTAAAGTGTTTTTCGTCCAAGGGTTTTGTAAAAAGGTCTGCTATCTGATGTTCTGTATTAACGAAATAGAGTTCGATTGTACCTGTTTCGATATGATCCTTGATCAAATGATACTGAACGTCTATATGCTTCGTTTTAGTGTGCTGAACCAGATTGCTTGATATCGCGATCGCGCACTTCGAGTCCCAGTAGATGGGCACCTTCGAGTAGGTGAATCCATAGTCCTTGAGCTGGGTGCGCATCCAGATCATTTGTGAACAGCAGCTCGCGGCGGCCACGTACTCCACCTCAGCAATAGATGTGGAGACGCACTACTTCTTCTTGGATGCCCAGCTGACTAAACTGTCGCCCAGGAACTGCACATGTCCCGAAGTGCTTTTCCGATCCAGCATGTTGCCCGCATGGTCCGCATCCGAATATGCTGTAAGCTCGAAACCTGTCTCTTTCGGGTACCACAAGCCAAGATCGGCAGTACCTTTTAAATAACAAAATATGTGCTTTATAGCAATTAAATGAGACTCTTCTGGTTTCAGTTGAAAACGGGCGCATAAAAAAGTTGAAAACATGATATCGGGGCTACTAGCCGTCAAGTACATTAAAGAACCTATCATCCCACGGTAGGTCTTTGTTGGTCCCGAAGGGCTATACAAGTTTGTAGAAGGGGGGGGGGGGGAGGGGTTGAATACAAACACACAGATTTTACTTTTCTAAATTGTTTATTGATAAATCATTAACAATTTACAGCTTGTTGCGGAACAAGATTAAGGATAAACCTAAATCTAAACAAGTTGGAACACTAAGTTTCTTGCACTAAGAAAGAGAAGGAAATTACTAATAATAACCTATCTAAAGATAAAAAGGATGACTTGACCAGAGTTTACGAGTGCTTCAAAAATGAAGCTGGAGTCCTTCTTATATACTGCATGCATTTAATGCATGGCAGTTTATACTTTACACGTGGTAGCAGCTCATTGGTTGTATGTCATTGACCTTTGTAGACAACCTTAGTAGCCGCATTGTGCACAGTGTAGAATCAGAGTGGTTGTACGATTTCAGACAATAAGGAGGTTCTTTTCTGACATATCGTACGAAGTCGTGCAAGGGTGGTTAAGACAAAAGTACTTTGTACGGAGGACTTCATGATCTGCTTACGTTGATTCAGCGCGTTATCATTCTATATCAATGAATGACAAACTTCAGCGATAGCTGAAGTCTTGTACTTGATACTTCACGTTGAGTGGAAAAATCTGAGTCTTCGCTGATCCGCATCAGTTCATTAGGAGACTTGTCGCTGGTTCTTGAGCTTGATCTTCGACTTCAGCGTAGAACCTATGTTGACGTGAAACTTGTCTTCAGGGATCATAAGTAAACAACTACCTTATCAGCGATCACCATAAGGACTAAACAGGCTCAGAGCATTATGGTGAACAGTGTTCGCTGAATGTTTAATCTAAAGAGCGAGAGTTCCTATCAGCGGTACTATAAAGTCTTAGTACTTATCAGCGATAGTGAAACTCTGATACATATTGTTTACTTACAATTTTCACTAAGTATATAAGAGAGGGTCATTATCAAATCACTGAGGGTTTGGATCAACGGTCTTGGTGTCCATATCCTTTCCATTAGGATCGGTGTGTAACCGTGTACCTGGAGACATTGGAGTTTTCATGGGTGAGGACTGTTCCATCAGGTATTTTCGAAGATATACCAGATGTACTTAGCCTGGTTAATGAGGATCCCGGTCGACGGTTGCTTAACTTGAAGACCGAGGAAGAAATTTATTTCACCCATCATGCTCATTTGAAAATATTTACTCATGAGTTTTGAAAAGTTCTTACAGTATTGCGGGTTTGTAGAACCAAAAATTAAATCATCAACGTAAACTTGGACTAAAATAATATGACCTTCTTCATTCTTAATAAACAAAGTGGTGTCGATTTTACCTTTTGAAAAACCATCTTTGATTAAGAATTTTGACAGAGCATCATACCAGGCACTTGGAGCTTGCTTAAGACCACACAGAGCCTTGTCGAGGATGTATACGTGGTTTGGCTTGGAGTCATCCACGAACCCGTCTGGTTGTGAGACGTAAACTTCTTCCTTGAGTATGCCATTGAGGAAGGCGATCTTGACGTCCATCTGGCAGACCAAGAAGTTTTTGTACGCGCAAGAAACATACGTATTGCTTCAGTTCTTGCTACTGGAGCGTATGTCTCGCCATAGTCTATCCCCTCGTGTTGGCGGTATCCTTTGGCCACGAGGCGTGCCTTGTTGCGTACGACGATGCCATCTTCGTCCTTTTTGTTCTTAAAAATCCACTTTATACCGATAACCGTCTTGTTAGCTAGACGTGGGACAAGTCGCCATACCTTGAGGGCCTCGAACTGGTTTTTTTTTGGTAAAGACCTCGAACTGGTTGAGTTCCTCTTGCATCACGATTACCCAGTTCGGATCATTGAGAGCTTCAGAGACGGTGTTGGGCTCGATTTTGCTGAGGAAGCCGGAGAAGAGAGAAAAGTTGGTGGATGCGCCTCGTGTCTGAACCGGAGTGGAAGGATCGCCGATTATCTGATGGAGAGGGTGTGCTCGTGTCCATTTCGTGGTATGTGGAAGTGGTTGATGAGTTGCATAGGAAGTATCCGGGTCCACATACGCACCAGGAGGAATATCTTGAACGACTTCAAGAGAAGAGGGACGGTTCCTTGGAGGAGATGGAGCAGGATTCGCCATGGGTTGGGCAACTTCTGGGGAATTCAAAGGTTGAACTATTTGAGTTGTTGAGGACGAATCTTCGGGAGCGATCTCTAGAATGGGCACAGGGTCCTCCAATGGGATGGCCGTCTCAGTAGTCGTATTAGTTGAGCTTTATGGGGTTTCCTTAGTCAGCGTTGGAGAGCTTGTGGATGGCGGCGGACCGGAGAGGTTCACTTAGTTATCGATTATAGTGTCTCTAACCCTACGATGCACAGTAACATGAGGATTAGGTAAATTAAAGAATTCATCATAAAAGTGCTCAAATAGTAAATCTAAATTAGAAAGATGTGATTTTGACGTGGATGCGTGATTTGGATTTACTGGGGGTTGTGTAGATCCCGAACGAGAGTGTTCGAAAGCTAACACGCCAGTTAATGCCGGTTCTGAACTGAGTTGTTCAGAAGCCAAATCCGCGGCTTCGTCAAACGTCACGTTTACGCTTTCGAAGACGGTTTTGGTCCGTTTGTTGTAAACGCGGAATGATTTAGCCCGCATGGAGTATCCGATGAATACTCTTTCATCTGCCTTGGGACTGAATTTGTCGAGGTCATCCTTGTCGTTCAGAACGTAGCAAGTGCACCCGAACGCCCGAAAATACTTGATGTTCGGGATTCGGTTGTTGATGATCTCGTAAGGGGTTTTGTTGAACCGTTTGTTGATGATGGAACGATTTTGCGGGTAGCAAGCAGTTGCAACTGCTTCAGCCCAGAGAAATAACGGCAACTTCGATTGAGACAACATAGTGCGAGCGGCTTCGACAAGGGTACAGTTCCGCCTTTCCACGACTCCGTTCTGCTGAGGAGTCCTTGCGACATAGAAATTGTGGGTGATACCTACTGAGGTGAGGTATTCATCAAGAGTATGATTCTTGAATTTCGTCCCGTTGTCTGTCCTGATGGTTTCTACCAGCTGTCGTAGGTTTAGCTGGATGGTCTTCAGGTGGGTGATAACCAGCTCCGGTGTTTCGTCTTTCGAGTGCAGGAACTTCACCCAAGTGTAGCGCGAGAAATCGTCGACCATGACCAGGACATATTTCTTTTTGTTGATGCTCTGAACGCGCATCGGTCCACACAAATCCATATGGATGAGTTTGAGGGACCGGGATGTGCTCGGAGCGGCCTTCGGCTTGTGAGTATCTTGCTTCATCTTTCGCATTTCGCATGCCCCACAAAGGCTATCCTTCTCAAATTTGAGCTCAGGCATGCCTTTGACATGTCCGCCTAGCACCAATTTGTTGATGTTCTTGAAGTTGAGGTGCGAAAGACGTCAATGCCAGATCCAGGCTTGTTGAGAGTTGGCCTTCGACATCAGGCAGACGGAGTCATCGGTCTTCAGTGAGGAGAGGTCGATGGTGTAGAGGTTGGTTTTACATGTTCCAACCAGCAACTCCTTTACGTCTTCAGTACGGACGCTACACCTTTTTGCTTTGAAGTTGACCTCGAGATCTTTGTCGCAGAACTGTCCGATGCTGAACAGGTTGTGTCCTAATCCCGCGACGTATGACACCTTCTTGATGGTGATCTTGTCTTGAACAATGTCGCTGTAGCCCATAATTGGCGCTTTGTCGTCGTTCCCAAATCTCACGTCTCCGCAGTATTTCTCGGTAAAGTTCGTGACCAGCTACCTCCTTCCGGTCATGTGCTTGGAGCACACTGAGTCTAAGAACCACACATGACCGTTCTGCAAAAACAAGTTTAGGCATTTTTAGGTACCCATTTGAAAATAGGTCCTGGAGGGTTAGGTTTAACACCTGTCGGGAGAACCTATTCTGAATTGGGCTTCCTTTTGGGCTTACAATATTTACGCTTAGGTTTTGAATTAAAGACATGATAAGAACCAAACCAATCAGATGCATAACGATTATCATCAAAGTCATTCAATCCACAATTAGAACAACACAAACAATCATGGGATAATTGAATCAACTGCTGTATTGAATAAAGTCTTAACGGAAAATTAATACTTTGTTTAATAGAATTATTCGAATCATGAAAACCACAATTATTAATGTTTTTCCTAGAATTGAAAGAAGAATTAAACGACTTTGACTCCGACTTGCTCTTGTTAGATCCTTTGGCTACCCACTTTGGTTTGTCTTGTTTGGCCCGACCATTTTTATCTGAAAAATCATTAACGGCATGGTCAGCAAAGTTTGAGTAGGAAGGATTTCTATCATTTGGTCGACCGGTCTGTTGCCGCGTCTGTGAACGCTTTTGAGAATTTGAATTGGTTTTAGAAATTTCGTTTACAAACCGGTTTTTGATTTTTGTAGAACATTCGCCTTTTTGAAATCTGAATAGTCGATTCATTGCTTTTGAAAGAAAGTCGGTGTGATTTGGAAGCGGTTTGTCGAATTCAAACATAGAAAACTCCTCATCTGAACTTTCATCGGAATTCATAAAAGCAGAAAAATCAATTTCAGGCACAGATGGAACCGTAGTGGTTGAGGAAGGTGAGGAACACTTTGAATTTGTGTTCTTGGAGGAATGTGTCATGGAAGCTTTTTGAAATTCAGAGTTAAGATTCTTTGGAACACAATTTTCTTGAGACTCTTTTCCTTTTCTAGAGGTGGTTTTGCCAATAAAAACTTGACACGAAGATGTATCTAAGGAGTCCGAGGAAGGTTCAGGTAGAATCACCTTTTCTTTTTGGAGTAGGTCAAACTTATCTTGGAATTGACCTTTACTCACTTGCTCGTGCATCACTTCTGTTGCCAAGGAAGACAGTTTGGATGTGAGCCGATTGATTTCTACCCGAAGGGGTTCCTTTTCCTCAACAGATGCAAATTCGATTTTGGTGGATTTGAGTTTCTCAAGTTCAGTTAAAAGCTCTTGTTTTTCTTTTTGAAACTTGATCCTTTCCTGTTAAATGATTCCTCTAACTCGACTATTTTCATTTCCAAAACGAGAGGTGGAACATAGCGTTTAAACTCATCCGTCTTGGTTTTGGTTTCCGTTATAGGGACCTCATCCTTTTTGGAGGAGTCCTTGGGCTGTGCAACATTGTAGCCGTCAAAGTAATCATTTAATAGGTACTCGGATTTATTTTTCGTATAAGATGTGTTAAGAACTCCATACGTAAAGGGTAGTTGCATTTTAGTAGTATGTTTGCGTTTATATTCCTCAGTTTCCTTTTCCTTCTCTTCGAGTGGTCCCGTCCATTTGATTTTATATTGGGGATATCTTTTCTCGAGACCAAAGAAGTTAAATTCGCAAAGAGTGGGTCTCATTGTCAAAATGTTTTTCAAGTATTGTGGGTTGTCATACCCAATTCCCCATTCTTTATTGAAATAAGTAAATTCCTTAGGTTTGTTCATATGAATCGTTTGATCAGTTTGACCTCGTTTATGATGTTTAAGTTCAAGATCCGTTATTTTAGAAACAAATTATTTGTGTGAATTTGAAGAGAGGAGCATTGATAGATAATCTCTGTTTTCTCATCCTCACACTGATTAAGCTTTGAGTTTAACTCAGATATCTTGGCCCTAAGGCCCTTTGGTGCTATTGAAGGATTTGTACATTTTTCTTTAAGATTAACATTGTCGGACTTATATTCATCAGTGATTCTCTTATGAACATCTAGCTTTTCTTTAACGAAATAATTTCAAGTAGTTGTTCATCAGTGGAAGCCCTATAGGAGTCTATTCTTTAAACAAGTATTTGGATCTGATCGACTAAGCCTTGATGGATAGGGATACATACCTGACAAAGATCTCCTTGATCTGATGGAGGAGAGTGGTTGCCCAAGAAAGCATCGACATCTTCAGAATCGCTTTCATCGTCGGAACGGTTTAGTAAGAAGTCGTCTTCAACCAACAATGCCTTTCCTGCAGCTTTCTGTTCTGCTAACATCAGTTTTGCCTTGTAGTATTCCACATTACGTACAACTGGCTTTCGGTAGTCTTTGGCAAAGTGGCCCAATTTACCGCAATTATAACACGTGACTGGCTCATCTTTGTTCTTTGACTCGGGCTTTCGTTGGTTCTTCTCCTTATGATCTGAATGCTTGTGCTCGTCAGACTTTCTCTTTCCTTCATACTTCTCCTTATAATCATGGCGCTTTGTTGGGATTAAAATCTAATTGAATGGAAGTTCAAGGGAATAATATGTAAATTGTATTTGGGCTTTAATATTGTAATGGGACATGGGCCTGGTTTGTATAGCCCAGGTATAAATAGTTTTGTTATCCTTAGTTTTAGGTTAATCGTCATTATTAATTTCTGATATACATTGTAAACTTTCTGAAAGGTTTATGAATGTTACATGGATGACGAATTGAAATCATTCTGATTGTCGTTTATTCTATTGATTTCATATTGTATGCACTAATCTGAGATCCACAATTGGTATCAGAGCCGAATCGGTGATTTGAAGAAATAGAAGAAACCGAACGAAAGCGAGAAAAAGCAATAAAATTCGTATGCAATTTTCTGGAAAACGCAGCCGTGCCGTTTTGCCTATTCCCGAAGTTTGAACCGTCGGATCGTCACGAGTTTCAGACAGTAGCTTCACGACATTCTGTTCTACATTCTGAACGGTGGAGATTGTCGTTTGAGTTCCAGAAGGCACTCGTTTTCTGTTCGACGTAGTGCAGTTTTTGTGGGTGAATCGATCATCATTCGGGTTTGCAAAGTGAGTTTTTGAGTTATTTTATTGATTTGATATTATTATCTCGCTAGATCTTTGCTTTCAAACAGTTTTTGATCATTCTTTATCAGCTTCGTTTCAATTTTGAAAGTCTTGAAATTTTTGATTTCCGATGCGTTTATTCGTGTTCATCGAATTTTTCGAAAAATCTATGATTTTAATTAATTTTTTGCATGTTTGATGATGTTTTTGGTGAGTTTTTGAGAAGTGCAGGTGTGGAAGGGAAGAAACACAGCCGCATACGGGTTTATTTCATAAACCCTAATCTTTCCAGGTAAGTTTTCCGTATAAACTAGTTTCCCGGACAAAATAAAAGTTCCCTGATAAAATTTTCCGGACACCTTTGTTTCCGGTTAATTTTTTTTCCGGATAACAATTGTTGATTTTCCGGATACTTCCCTCCTTCCCGGATAAAATCTCCTCCCCGGATAAAATCCACTTCCCGGATTGCACAACTTTCCGGGATGCATTAATTTCCCGGATGAAGCCACTTCCCGGATATCATTAGGTATCATTTGCTGCACACCAAAACAACTTCTTTATTTGACCATCCATATTGTCTGTTGACCATCGTTGATTGTTTTTTATTTTTTATTGTTGCATGCTTTTTCACCATCCATACACATTCACACATAAATCATTGGTGCGTTTCTTCCCATTTCAGACTTGCACACACATCATGATATTGTTGACCAATAATGTAGTTTGTTGACCATATATATGTCATCCATTCCCATGTTAAACATATACATCGCATGCCACATATATATATTTTACTCTTCATAGTTTGGTTATTAATCTTTGTGTTGACAATCATTTTTCTTTTACAGGAAACTTAATTCTAACCGGAAACTCCATTGATCAGAAAATCTTATTATCCAGTAAGTTTTATGTTGTGTGGAAACTCATTCGTCTGATAAGTTTTGGTTGGTAAGCTCATTTTTTTTTCGGTAAATCCATTTGACCGTGAAATGTTTTGAGATTACTTTCGACGAATATCATTTTAAATGATTTTGGTAAACGTTTGTGATCTAACGTAGTTTATTTTTCTTGCAGGTTTTATTCTCGAAGTTAGATTTTGTTCGTTCCAGTTAACTAATCAGACTTTAAATTGTGAAAACAAATTTATTTTTTAGATTTGTTTTTCTGATTTAATTTTTGATTTACTTCCGCAATTCATGATTCTTCAAAACAACACCGATCAACGATCAAATTTTTCAGGTAACAATGGCGTATTGCTTTTATCGGGAGTGTATAGAATGGAAAAGACTATATGAAGAGAATATCAAGCGATCAGATGAATTATGTAGCAAATACTTCAAAGAACTGAAGGAACATAAATTTCAATTCTGGAATAGTTCTGAGAAGCTTGTTAAATCTGAAGAAAAGGCAACGATCTTAGAAACTGAAAACACTAAGCTGAAAATGAAGATTTCTGAATTGACATCGCAAGACGACATGAAGGCACTTGAAGAGAAAGGTAAACTCTTGAACTGTGAAAACATCTACTTAAAAATAAACTAACTACTTTTGAAAAGGTATTCGAAAAGGAGAAAGAAGGTTTTGCAAAGGAAAGGGAATTGCTTATACAAAAGCAATCTGATTTTTCAAAGAAATCTCTTTAAAACTTTCAAAACAGATCTCTGACTGTGAGAAAGTTCTGATTTTAGAAAGAGAGAAGTTTGAAATTGAACGCAAATCTTTTACTGAAAAGAATGGAGAACTTTCTTTGAAAATAACTGATTTGGAGAAAGAATTAGACATACTAAGCAAAGAGTATGAGAAGAAGAAGGTTGAAGGTTTTAGAGCAAAATGTTTGAAAGATGATTTTGCAATCGAAAGAAAGATCTTTCAGACTGAGATTTCTATGCTTACAAAAAAATTATCTATTTTGTCAACCGACGTTATGATAGAGAAGAGGCTAAAATCTGATCTCCAAAAGAAGCTAGATGTAATGTTTGAGAAGAACAATGTTTTGGTTAACAATGACAAGGAACTTGACGCAAAAAACTCTTATGTTGAATCACCCGATCTTGCTAGTCCAGATACTATTGATCAATCTCTTTACGGTGATTCAGCTAATTTAGTTTGCTTTTCTAAGACTGCTCCAAGTTCTATCCACAAAAATGTTTCTTCAAAGACCTGCATTAGATCAAATAGCTCTTCAAAAGATCAGATCCGTACTTCTAATCTGTTTTATGACCTTATTATTGACAAATCAGATAATCAATCTTTCAAGAAAGTAAACATGGTTTGGAGAGCTAAAGGATCCGCTCCTGCTCCAAAGTCATTTGTCTCTGTTAAGAGTGACAAGAACAACAAAACTTTCCACGCTAAACCTTTTGTGAAAACTGATCGTGTTTACTCTGTTAATCAGCTGTGTTGTTCTTACTGTGGAACAAGTAACTCTGTGAATAAAGACCATGCTAAGTATTGGTATGGTTCTTAAAGCATCCACAATCCCCATTTCAAAGCCAAGGCATCTAACCATCAAAGATCCATCAAAGCATGGATACCAAAATCTTTCTGATCTGTTTTGCAGGATTGTCATGTGCGTATAGTTTAGAAGATTCTTTCCACATGACTGCATTCAAAGGTTTTGCTATTTTTGAGGGGGAGCATCAGGTATTTGACTCATACATGAGATTTTAAGTGAATTCAAAGACAGTGGCAATTCATTCTGAATAACTTACTTGCGTTTGTTATTATCTAACTTTAACTTCCATGAATGCCACGTGTCATATTTTCTTGACTTAGTTATTTCCATGTCTCACATATTCGTTATTTTTTCGATGGAAATACACTCGCTTGAATTCCTAGTCGTTTTCCATGTTCGCTGTTTCTTGTTAAATGATTCAATTCTTATCTGACACATTAATTGTGACTCGTTCTTCACAATTAAACTTTCTGATCATCGTTTCATTTTTGAACATAATGTGCTTACTAAGTCACTCTGTTTAACGCTTGGTCTTGTCTCTTGAAATTCTATATTTCAAATGTTTTTATAATGACTTCTGATTCCCTAAGATCAGAACTCGTACTTCACTGTTTACTAAACTGTTCTATCCGATGAATGAAATGAGTGATAGGTTTTATATTGTTTCTATGGTCTATCTAGAACCGGAAGGACCTACCCAAGAAACACATCCATTTATAGACATCAGTGAGGGATCTAGATTGATAGATGAGTTCGATGTAAAAAAAATTGGTGAGGATGTGACAGAACTTAAAAGAATTATTGGTCCTTACCAAACCGAGTCAGTTATCCGGGTAACCACACAATCTATTCATTCTCGTTCTTTGGAGATGAATATTGAAACATACATGGACCCAGTGTCGATAACTCGTGTCACCCCACCCAGCCACTCAAGTATCTCACAACAGATGCTTGTTTCATAAATGCACGGAGATTTAGCACATAATCTATCTATTCCTCACTCGGAGGTCTTAGATATTGAAAAAGGAAGACATCAACTCCGGTCTCCGAACTTCATATTCTAATCACTGTGTCAATTGATTTTTAACTTGTGTCCCAGGTTAAATCAATATCTGAGCCAAACAAACATAATTTATTTCTTTCACACAAGCACGAGTCTTTGTGATTCCCATTGCATATCTTCGTGATATTGCCGAAACAGTTTGAGAAGAAATTGTTTTAAAAAATTTACTTCAGTGATAACTGCAAGTCCTATCAGAGATACCCCGATGCCAACTCTGAACATAGGCCACACAATTATTTTAATTGTTGTGATAACATCTACTTTTGTGTTTCTGTGTTAGATATTTACCCCATATTGGTTACTAAAATGTTTTATTTGGTATTTTGCTACTCATCTATTTCGTCTTTGAAAGTACATGATGCCACGGATGCTCCTACTCATCATGAGGGGGAGTAATGATACAAATTCAAAGAGACACAGATTATCACGTTGAGGGGGAGTTAGCAAAAGCCGAGGGGGAGTAACTGTTATTTGATCAGTTCGAAATTTATCAGTTCCGAAAAGAGCTCAAAGTGCTTACAAGTGATCATTTCTTCAAATTCCTTATCAAGTGGTGTTCGCTACAAATTTCCTTCCTTCGAGCAGATTGGTTCTACAAGTTCTTAATGCCAAAAGCCAATTCAACTTGCGGTTCAAAGACAGATTCATTGAATCTGGTGACAAAGTTGAAGATATGAAGACCAAGAGCTTTATTCAAGGGGGAGCGTTGAAAGTCATGAAGACAAGCAACACCAAAGCGTCTCAAAGATTCAAGAGGAAGAGAAGATCAAGACTTGAAGATTTAAAGACCATTTTTTTCTTTATATAACTTTAGGGGGAGATTGTTAGGACCATAAATGTCCTACATAATAGAAAGTTATATAAAGAATTATATAGAGTTTAATTAGTTTAATTATTAATTGTAAAAGCCTTATTAATGATTAATGGGCTTAGTTTAGGAAATATGGGGCATGGACTTTATGCATTAAGCCTTGGTATTTAAGGCTTCTTTCCTTGAGAATTAGGTTAAGATTAACCATTCATGTTTTTAGAGAGAGAGAGAGAGAGAGTTGAGAATTTCAATCCAATACTTGTAACTCTCTTTAATCATTCAATAAAGATTAATCGTTTCGTTTTATTCATTGATACCTGATCAAACTGGGATCTACATATCGAACTCTACTTTGTCAATACTCTACATCAGTTAGCAGACCAATTTACCAAATCTTTGGACGAAAAACGTTTCAACTATTTAGTGTCCAAGATAGGTATGCTAAATCTGAATATGTTCATGTATTCGGTACAACTTCTATTCTGTTAATTAGGACTGTTGTTTTATCATTCGCTACTCATTGACTGGATGATTGAGACCGCACTCCTTCTTCGTTGAATTTAACTTGTACTGTCGACATAAAAACTTTAAACTTCTGTATTTCCAAAATAGATTTCTTTCATTTTTCTTTTCGTTTATCTGCTTGTGACCTTTATTTTGTCTTTTTCGTTAAGTATTTATACTACTTGATACCTGTACGTTTGATAGTGTGTTCATATGTTCAGGGGGAGCAAAACGCGTGGATTTGAGTAAGTCAGTTTAAGTTCATAAGTCGAGGAGGAGTGACACAAGTTTTTCCTTGTCAAAAGTTTTTTCCTATGTCTTTTCGTATAACTTTGCACACTTCTTTTTCCGTTTATAGTTTTATGCACAAGTCGTGGGGGAGCGCGAGTCAATAATGTTTTTCACCGAGTGAGGACACCTCTAACGGAAATGCATCATTTATGGGGGAGTATGTATGTTTGCGGTTTTTGAAGTCAAGTGTTTGAAACCACTTAAGTTTAGTCTTCATCACTACTTATCTTGACAGCTTATCCGGATTCGGACATCTCTTAGTCCGTACATCACTTTATCCGGACGCTCACATCCGGTTCCTTAATCCGGGTACACTTACAATTCGTAGATCGTCAAATCCGGATGACTACATAATCCGGAAATCACTATTTTCTGGATGACACGTCCATCACTTCTCACGAACTCTCTCACACTCTAAAACCCTCCCTAAACCTCTCTCATCCAATCGCATCACTCACACGCTCCATTTTTTACTTGATTTCATCACTAAATCACAAAGGTACGTGTTCGATTCCATATCAATTTCGATTTCGCACATCAATCACATATCCATCGCACCATACCCGTCGATTTTTCGATCGATTTCAAAAAACCCACTGTCGGTTCGACCTTGGTGCGTTAAGGTTTAAACCTCGATTTGGAACAAGCTTAGGTTTATCTCGTGGTTCTGTTCATAGATTTCTTGCTTTGAGTTCTAGTGATTCATGGATAGTTTGATTTTGGTTAGAATCTGATCGACTTCGAAAATCCTAAAAATCCGGATGTGTCTGGTTTTCGGATGCGTCTGGTTTTCTGGATGACTATGTTTTCCGGACGAACAAGTTTTCCGAACATTTCTTTCCCGGATACATTGTAATCCTGATATACTTATCTGGATAATCCCATCTTCAGGATACCTTTTGTCCGGATGTTTTTTCCCGATGTTCACAACTCAGCCGGATACTCATTTGTCCGGATATCCCTTAGCATCCGGATGGTACCAATTTACACTACAGTTTCCTTGACAGATCCTTGGGTAAATTACTATGGTTTCAAATGGAACTTGTTATACTAACGCTCCACTTTTCAGGTATTCTCGTAGCGGAAGAATGACATAACCCACACTCACGGATCGACCAAGATGTCGACGATGCCCTCGTCCAGCCAAATAACTGTTTGGACATATCTGGAAACAATTTTCATTTGGATATTGCCGCCTTTCGCTGTCATCACCAGGTGATAGTAGAAATCCTCCGAGGTCATCCTCTACACTTTGCTCTCATAACAACGGTAGAGATTTTGCTGATCTATCTGCACTAAGTATGGCAGACGATTCGTTACGTAACCGAAGATCATGTTAACTACTTGAGGAAATGCTTAACAACACATCGCTCGTCCTCACACGAGAAAGCCTCTGCCAGCTCATTCGACTTCATGCCGCTACTGATAACGACAGAGTTGCGTTTGATCCACCAATGTCAGAAGTTGGTATGTGCGCTGGCGTCCAATCACTTGGATACTCGAAAGAACTCAATCGGTCATCCAAGTTCAACCGCACATACCTGACGCCCATTTGGTACAAAATGTTCACCATACTCTACTGCTGGCTATCGTCAAAGATGCGAGGCATAGACTAGTGCAGCGCCAACTTTCTTCGCCTATTCCAAGGCATCGTCTTCAAACGTCATGTCGAGTACGCATGAATACTCTAGAACGAGCTCGTCCAAAATGTTAATGACAATGGCGGCTCCAAGGCGCTAACTTTCGTGTCGTTCATGCGATTCATTCAGATCGCCATTCGCCACCATATGGACGAGAACCCGACCATCCGACGATAATCATCCAATGAGGTATGTACACGTTTTCGAATGCACCATTTAGCCAATCGCGATGAGATACCCGATATTGCCCCGGTGCGCATCCCTGACTCTTTACTAGCTTATGCACATCCCGCGACATCGAGTGTCTTAGCTTATAGAAACTTACATAACATTAATGGTCCAATGGTCCGACCAGAACTAGAAGGACCTCCCTAGGGAGCACGGCCAGAGCGACATAAGGGTCCAAGAAGGAGAGGAGTGAGGGTTCGGAATGTCGGGATTTCTGGACGAGGTGTGTAGAGAGAAGAAATTGTTAGGGGATCTGGCATGGGCGGTGTCGCGGACGTACATGCTAGTACAAGACGTTAAACTTAGGTCCATACTACTGTGGTTGAGGTGTCTCTTCATGAGGTACCTGTGATAAATGATCTGATGCTGCTACGTGATGAGTAATCCCGTGCCACCGGAGAAAGAGCATATGCGTCCTCATCCGAAAGAGAAAGCACAGACTCCGATATCGCCCGCGATGACATAGCCCGTCTCTTGCCTTTCAACATTGGTACCTGTCCGTCGCTAACTATAGCCAGTCCTTCCTTAGCCACACCCTCCACTGTCTCTGACACATCAGCCACTATTGGAGTGATAAGGAGAACGAAGGGAGTATTAGTTAAAAATTCTGAAAACACGAGCCTGAGAGAAAGAAGATCTAAAAGAAACAATGACAGATCGAGTGTGATAAGGCAATGATCAACTGTTAGCCTTCCCCAAACCAGCGTCTCCCGGGTAGTCGCCTCTACTATTCAGTCTCATTCGTTGGGACTGAGTATTGAACATGACATCGTGGACACCACGATGCAAGTGCACACCTTCCCAAGCCACTCAGACATCTCTCAACAGATGTCTGTTTCATGTTCGCACGCGGGACTTAGCGCATAATCTACCTGTCTCTCACTTGGAGAGCTCATTATTGAAACAAGAGAACAACAGCCCTAATTCTCGACTTCTTTGGATGCACAATTGAGTCTAGAACTACTTTATGCTATACTATCTTTTACTAGGAGACAACCACAAATTTTGGGTAATGTTTTAGTGACCCAACCGGAATACCTATAGTAACTCTACCATCTGGGAATGAGGATTGGGTGGAAGTCCTACCACAGTTACCGTCACGCCAGCTATGAATGTAGGCAGTACAATCGTTGACTTAATTGGTGTTACTACAACTGGCAATCAATGTGATCCAGGCGTTACAACTTTTGAATCGGAAGCAGCTCAGGTACAACAGAATATTCGATGGGAGAGAATCATAATTCTAGTTCCGTTTCTAGAAGACTCAGAAAAGAATAACTTTTCATTGGATCAGTCCACTATATCTAGTTTTGGTATACGGGGTATCTGATTTTGAGCAAAGTCATAAGATAGAATATGTGTCAATGATGAAGGCAAAGGATCAACCAGTCTGTGATGTCAAGACGAAACCTAAATTTAGAGAGATCGAGGAGATCACTTCCGAAAAACATCGAAAGGTTTGGTTTACGGTTTTCAGGGTCCCTCGATGGGATGGTAATGATTGGATGTTCTCAAAGGCTGATTTCAAGAACATGGAGCTAAATGACTTCCCGGATATTCTAAGAGACTTAAGGACCAGAACTATCAGAACAATTCAGATCACTAAGGCCCTTGAAGAAGTTAAGAGGTTTATGAAAAGCTCGATCAAACTCTTGTACGTCACAAGTCTGTAGATGGGAGTTGAAAGCAATCAGAGGAAGGTAAATATGCTCAAGCCCGATCAAGGCACTACCAGGAATTGAAGACATCCTGGCATATATGCTACTTTCCAAGCCCGAATCAGGTATAGTCTACAAGAATGCTACAGGTGAAAAGAGCTTTCTCGGGTTCAGTCAAATTGCTCGATACTCTGACAGAACGTTGAAGATAATTCGTTAGATCTTGAAAGAGAAAGTTGTTAGGGAAGATAAAGAGCTGGAGAAGATGAAAGACTTAGAGAGATACCTGACCAATGAAGCCTTGAACTTAATCGAAGAAAGAATCGGAGACAAGAACTCCATCGGATATTTTGAGATCCTCTTTGCTATTCGAAAGAGATACGTTCCACTCGCACACACCATTGAAATTCAATAAAAAGGGGGAGATTGTTAGGGCAGAAATTGATTGTATTAAAGTTCACGGTATAAAATGTAAATACCTAAAAATCTATAAATAGCTTTTGTAATTAGGGTCAACCCTAAGAGTGATTAGGCGCCTAACTCATACGATTGTAAAACACTCTCTAGTTATCACTTCCAATCTTTTGACCATTACTTGTGACAATTGAATGTTTTGCTTGATTAATATATACATTGCACTTGTATTGGGATCCATAACACGTAACATGTAAGTTCACCATAACACTGTCCAGGTGCAGCTATGAACATACCATACATGAGGATTCTTGCTACCATCGTTATGATTCCCGATTCTAATGACTCTATCGACATCAAAACATCTTATCTTAAAGTGCCTAATCGTACAGTCTCACTTCCATCCACTTAGAAAAATGCTAGTTTGAGTCTAGGTATCCAAAATCAACACCTAAATCTCTCAAACTTATGCTATGATACCAACTTGTAACACCCTTAAATATGAAGAAAAAAAACTACTTTAAAATTTTCAATAATACATCGAATAAAGGATGAAATCTCTTCCTACAAATCAATGCTTGAAATAACTCGAATTAAATTATGTAATTAACCTCAACAATTATTTATTCAAGTCTTATACAAAAACTAAATCAAGGTCAAGTGTTACTAAAACTCCATATTGGTCGCTATCTTTAAATGCGGAAACACCACTCAATGGCTACATCCTTCTCGTTCATCTAACTAGCACTCCACTCTTCACGGTATTACTAGTACCATTTCCTCAACAAGGACCTGATGCACAGGCCGAAAAATAAAAGGTTAGGCTTAACGCCTAGTGAGTTCAAGAGTTTTCATCACCATATAATCAATAAAACAGAAAGAATATAATTTAAATCACGATTCCCATTATGCAAAACGTTTAGAATAAATGATGAGATCTTTCCCAAAAATCCCATTATACGTGTCAAAGCGCTTAAATAGAAATACTCCGAAAATATGGAACAAAACCCTTTACTCACGCGAAACATAAATGGGATAAAATTCAAATATCAAAGCATGGCAATAATTACTTCATGCAAACCTTAATATATGTGGAGGGGTCCAATATTAAAGTCATCAATAGCAATTACTCGCAAAAGACCCAAACAATAATAAAACATGGATATTAAAATATCCGAAAATAATAATTAGCAATAATGGGGAGACCCCGTATCCATGGAGAGTGAAGGAAATATATAAGTATACCACTCAAACAACGTTAATTGCATGACATGTCCCGACATAAAGTACAAATGTCCATACACGTCATCAAGTTCCTACCAAAGAGTCGGTTGACCTCAACATCTATCCACATGGATTCTTACCAAAAGGCCCAGCAACATTCGAGGACTACAACCATTGCCTTACCCCGAATGGCGGAGGTCCTAGTGCCTACCGACACGGTAGCACAACCCAGACTCAACCCTCCTAGTGATTACTTGAAATTTAAGGTCATAAAACATGGGTTTTAGAGGCCAAGCCTGTAAATACCCAATTGAGCATCAACAAAGACTGACTTATGTGCCTATGGATCCAATGCAACACGGTCTAAATTACATGACTCGAAATGAATGACTAGTGCACCCCAAACATGTAATTCTCAAATAAATTGCAATAAATGCAAATAATGATCAAAGCTCTACATTGAGCTATTAAAATTGGACAAATGTCCGCAAGACTCTTTTAAGTCAAAACCGAGCCAAAATGCTCAAAACTCAAATGACCATCAAATAAAGGTCCTCAAATAACAAAACACATTTAACTGATGTGTTAGGACAGGTTTTATAGTTGATTTAAAGTTCAAGGGTTGAATTGTATTTGTTTAAATTAGAGATTATTAGTGAACGGGCCGTGGGCTTGTTAACCACGGGCCCATTGTATTTAATGTGTGATTAGCTTGGAAAAAACAAGCTAATCATCTATTTAGCTTTCTATTCGTATTGTAAACACTCTCTCTGAAAGTTAATGAAAGGGATGACAGTTGGAAATCATTGTTCTTATTGATTTATCATTACGATTTCTATATTGTTGCACGGATCTGGATTTAACAATTGGTATCAGAGCAGACGGACGGATTCGATTCACAGATTCATTCACTGATTTCTGGTTAGTTTGACTTTTTCGCGTCTGATCATTCTTGAATTTTCAAATCTTTGATTTTGGCTAAATTGTTCAATTCTGTTTATTGGGTTGTGTTAGCATTATACTTGCTAGTAATTCTGCAAATTTTCGCATTCCAATTCGATCGTTTGAGTGATTAATTTAGCAATTTAAGATCAAAAGTTTTGGTAGTGTTCTTGATAAAAGTAAGATTTTTAACCATCAAAACTTGTTGTTTTTGCATTGAAATCGATTGGATTAGTGTTACTTTTGTGTTTGGCATTGTTACTAATCTTCCAGGATCGATTTTGGGCAACCATAATCGAAAATTCGATCGAGTTGAGCAAACAGCCGTGTTTTCCGGATAACCCAGCCGTGGTTTCCGGACAAGTTGATAGTTCCCGAATAATTGTGTTATTCCATCTGGACTCCTCATCTTTCCGGGTAAGTTTTGCAATCCGGGTAAGTCACTATTCCTTATACAATCCGGGTAACATTTGTATCCGGACACCCAGTGTTTCCGGACATATCTTATCCGGACAATCCATTGTACCCGGAAACTTCAAGGTATCCGGAAACCTATTCTATCAGGAAAGCTTATTATCCGGAACCCTATTCCACCCGGTAAGTGTTGCATCCAGAAACTCTTTCACCCGGTAAGCTCAGTTTTCCGGATTCCTCATCCGGAAAACACCGTGCTAAGTCGCAGGAGGGGGACATTTAAGTATCCTTGATACTATTCCACTTTGAATCGAACAATCGTCTGACGATCACTCCAGTGCAACTGAAGATGTCTCCTGCTGAAGAAGACATGACAAAGCCGTGTCAGGTATGTGAACCTATCTTTTCAGAACTTTATGACCGAATGAAACCTCTTGCTAAACGGGTAGATTCTTTTAAGGCCACCTCTAATGAACAACTGATTGAGATTAGATCACTATCTGAAAAGCTAGATGTTCAAAAGAGAATAACTGAAAAATATAAGTCTGAAAATGCTAATCTAAAAGACAAATGCAAAAATCTTACGATAGCACCTAAGGACTTACGGGCCAAATTATCTGAACTTCAGTCACAGTTTGATCAGTGCTTGAATGAAAAAGCATAAATTGTTTATCAATGCTCTGTTCTTCAAATTCAGCACAAGGAGTTTGTAAATAAAATCACTGATCTTAAAACAAAACTCCACAAAAGGGGTCAAACTGATCAAACCATCTTTCTGAATAAACCTAAAGAGTTTACATACTTTAACAAGAGTGGGGAATCGGATATGATAACCCACACTATTTGAAAAAGGGAAGATGGCATGTACCCACTCTGTATGACTTTGCTTGTTTTGGATTAGATAAAAAGTATCCTGAATATGGAATTCAATGGACTGGTCCTCTTGAACCCGAAAAAGAGGAGGAAACCGAGGAATATAAACGCACACACAATCGAGGAATTCAACTTCCATTTTGTTATGAACCTTTAAACTACTCGTATAAAAAGGACAAAAAGTACCTCTCCAATGACTACTTCGACCCCTACAAGGTAGCTACACCCAAGGATTCCTCCAAAAAGGATGAGGACCTACCACATGCAACCAAGACTGAGACGGATGAGTTTAAACTCTATGTTCCCTCTCTCATCTTGGAAGCAAAGATAGTCGAGTTGGATGAGTCAATTGAGAAAGAAAGGTCAATGTTTCAAATGGAAAAGCAAGTCTTAATTACAAAGCTTGAGAATCTACAACCGGTCAAAACCGAAGTTGTGTCTAGTGATGGACAGGAAATCCTTCGGTGTGAAATCAATCGATTCACATCACAACTGTCTGCCTTGGCAACAGAAAAGATGGAAGAGTACACGAGAAATGGTCAGCTTCAAGAGCAAATTGACCAACTGCTATCTGAAAAGCAGATTTCACCCGAACTTTCCTCAAATTCATCCGACACGTCTTCGTGCAAAGCTTTCTTAGGCAAGATTTATAGTTCACAAGACGGTCAAGATTCTCAAGACGAGAGTGTTTTAAGAAATTTGAACTCTAATTTTTCTTAGCTTCCGCACCAAATTCCCCAAAGCACACAAGCACAAAGAGCTCCTCGCCTTCCTCACCTGATCCAAGTCCAGTAATTCCTGAGATAGATTTTTCAGAGTATATGAACTCCGAAGGCAATTCTGAAGAAGGTTTTGAGTCGTTCCCCTTCGACAAATCTCTTTCGAGTCATACTGATTTTCTGTCACCAGTAGTCAATCGTCCGGTTACTTTTCTAAAGGGTAGAAATTCTCAAACAAAGACCCCAACTGTGATTAAAATTTCCAAATCTAAACCTGTTTCTCAAAACCAATCACAGCCGAGGCAAAAGACCGAGCGATTGCCCACCAAAAATAATGCTCCTTCCAAAGTCACTGACCATGCTGTCAATGTGGGATCAGATAAAACCGGCCAGCCTAAACAAGATAAACCAAAGAGGCTAGGTAGGGAATCTATTGAGAAAGAGGCATCGAAGTTATTCAACACTGTTTTCTATCCTAGGATGCATAAGCATGATTGAGAATGGAATCATAGGAATAATTTTGTTAAACGAGATGTTAATTTTCCAATTAAGCTCTACTCCATTCAGCAATTGATTCAATTATCGCATGATTGCTTATGCTGTTCTAGTTGTGGTTGGAATGACTTTGATGATATCAATAACAATGATTGGTTTGGGTCATATCACATGTACAATCATTCACCCAAACGCAAACCCAGTAATAACAAGAGAAAATATCATAAACAACGGGGTTCTCAAACAGAGGTTAAACCACAGCGGGAGACCAACCTCATTCCAAAACGGGATTCTTCCACTAAGGTTAGACCGGCACCCAGGTGGAAATCTGCTACAAAACCTGTTCCTCCAAAAGGTGTAAACTCTGCACCTAAGAGGAAATAAGTGCCTAAACCAGTTCCCATAAACGGTGTAAAACCTACACATAAGGGGAAAGCCGTGTCAAAGCAAGTTCCTCTAAAAGGTGCCAAATCTAACCCTCCGGGACCCAGGCAAATCTGGGTACCCAAGGTCCGCTAAACTTGTTTTGCAGGACGGTCATGTGTGACTCTTATACACTGGATGCTCCACATACATGACCGGAAGGAGGGAGCTGCTCACGATCTACAAGGAAAAATATTACGAAGATGTGAGGTTTGTAAATACCTGTACTTTCACGAGCTTCTCATGTGTTTAGGGGGAGCATGATCAGTCATCAGGTAAGTATACTCTACTGTTGAGGGGGAGCGTCACACACATTTTTTCTTAAATATGTTAAAAAGTTTTTTTTGTGTGTGGATACTCCCGTGTGCACTTCACTCTACGCGCACATTCTGAGGGGGAGGATGTCATTTAATGCTCATCATTTGAGGGGGAGCGACACAGTGTTTTTTTCTTTCAATGCCTAAAAGTTTTTATGTGTGTCGGACTCTCCATTGCACTATCCGAGGGGGAGCAAATTCTTCCCCATGCTCCATTTGAGGGGGAGCAAGAGAAGGATCGTTTCTGAAATCCATATAGCTTTATTTTTGCAAAATAACAAGAATCAGGGAAATTCTTGAAATTCCAGAAGTATCCGGACAGGTATCCGGAAACCTTGTCTTTCCGGATAAGTTTTCGGACCGGGTCCTTATCCGGATTGGAAGGGAACCCGGGTACCATATCCGAACTCTTGGTCTCTCTTAAATGTCATCCGGATTCTCATTTGTCCGGATTGCTTATTTTATTCGGAAACTTTCATCCTCTCCGGTATGCTCTTTTGTCCGGACACCTTTTGTCTGGATACCTGTGTTGTCCGGAATGTCTTGCAATTTCATTATAATGTCCGAACGCCCCTGCTATTTTCAGTCCTGTACCTGTTTCATCACTGCCAGTCCTCAATTTGTCTCAAATTGAGCCTATTAACGCAAAGGTACGCACCGACACTTTTTCATCCGTCTCAGTTACTATCTGTGCTTTGTTTCTACAGATATTCAATGGCGGATCAAGAGCAACATCATTATGTTTATTACTTGAGGGGGAGCGTCACACTGTTTTCTTAAAAGTCTAAATGTTTTTTTTCTTGAGTTGATGTCCCCAAGTAAATCCTACTCTCACTCCGAGGGGGAGCAGGTCAATCCCAATGCATGTTTTGAGGGGGAGCAAGATAATCTCTGAGCGAGAGACGAGAGTTAGGGAATCCCATTGTCCAGCCAGCGCCGAAGGCACCTTCCCCGGGACATAGCACATGTGAGACGGAGGGAATTAAGGTCGAAAGCGAATAAGGAAAGATTGGGCCGTAAAGATAACGAGGCTCCTGAGCGAAACCAGCAACGTCATATCCGGGTTGCCACATCTACTACCTCGTCTCATTTGTTGGGACAGGGTATTGAAGAAGCCTCCGTAGACCCAGCGGAGCAATTGCACGACATCCTCATCCACTCATCCGTCTCTCAAAAGACGGATGCTTCAGTACATCACGGGGATATAGCACAACTTCCACCGGTCTCTCACTCGGAGAGTACTGGTGTTGAAACAAGAGACCAGCAACCCCTGGTCTCGACTTCTTTCAGTGCACCATCGAGTCTAGTTCCACTTGTTATTGAAGATTCTTTGACTAGGACACTTGATGCGGAACAACACCAAGTCGTGGCTCTAAGTGACCCGACCGGAACGTCTGTAGTGTCTCCGTCTGCCGTAACACGAGGATCGGACGGAAATCCTACCACAGCTATCATCACGCCAACTGTGAACATAGGTGGCTCTACCCCCATGGTAGATGCATCAACGGGTAACCTACGCTGTCCGCCAGGATATAGAGCAACAGATGAAGCAACATGTAGCCGCTGAACTTGCCAAAGCTATGCGTGCTATCAAAGGTAAAGGCCACCTTGTCGAAACTGAAACCGCCCCTGTACCTCCACCGATTCAACCGCAATCTATCTATTCGGTGGACACCCTGAAGACGATGCTATTGGCCCAACTGCTCCAGAAATCAGATACAACCGCCTCTACTGAAGCAGACCTGATCTCAGTTCTCCGATCACAGGTCACTGCTCCATCTTCATCTATTACCACTCGCTTAGACGCCATTGACTCGACTCTCAAGGACTACAACGTAGCGCTCACAACGCTGTCCGAGAGAGTCCGCTCACTCGAAGATACCTGCAAGAGTCAAGCAGGCGGCCTGAAGCGGAAATACGATGACCATGATGATCTTGATCACCGTGAGGGGGAGAAAAGACAACGTCTGACCGAGACTGCCTCCCTGATCCAGTCTGAAGCTACAACTGTGGTTCATCAGGAACCCCCAACTGCGGCAGCTACAACAGAAGCACCTGAAGCCGAGTTGCCTTTAGCAGACATGGTTATAGACATGGAGATAACAGATAAAGAAGACCCAACGGTTGAAAAGCCCGAGGGTTCAACATAGGAACTGATTGATTTTGACTCATCAGACATACCGATTCTGGACATGATAGACCCAGATTGTGAAGCCAACCTGAAGACCGAAGATGTATGGTACGAAAAAGCCGCCAATGCCGTAAATCTCCAGGTAAATTTGGTCTTCCCCACTGATGAGGACGACAACATTGATTATGATCAGTTCTTGCTCCAAAATTTGTATGGAACATCCCCCGTTCACTATGCTCAACCCGCCGGAACATCATCAACAAGACCCGAGTCTACTACTTCCGATCTTCCGACAACTGCTCCTCCCACGACAGCTTCTGTTCCCCCCCCCCTTCCTCAACAACAACAAATCTGTTGGGAGAAGATCATGGTACTTATCCCTCACTTTGAGGAATCTTTGAAGAAGCTGTTCGTATACAAGTTTCGCCTGATCGAGCCGACCTTCTGTCTGGGTATTTACAACTTTAGCCCATAATTTCAACGCCGGTATATACTAGCAGTGCAGCGGTGTCTTCCATCCAACCAAGTCAGAACCAAACTTCTGATCACAGAGGTAATCAATATCTATTCAAGACGCATTATGAGGATCGTCTACCCAGTTTTCATCGTTCGACGTGAAGATAGGAACGAATGGAAATTTTCAGAAGCTGACTTCAAGAACCTCCGACAGCTCGACTTTCTGGTTATTCTGAAAGACTTACGTACAAGAACCATTCGACCGCTAGAGATTACAAAGGCGCTCGAAGCTGTTCGTCGATACCTGGTCCGCACCATCATGATGTCTTATCTAACGGACTTCTACATGGCTATCGAGAACAAGGCGAAAAAGGTAAATCTGATCAAGCCGAATCTGGATGCCCCTGAGCTGAAGATGTATCCCGAGAACTCACTGCTTCTACAACCTGAATTTGGGATAGTCTACATAAACGAACAGAACGAAAAGAAGTTTATGCGTTTCAGTCAGGTAGACAGATTTTGTGACGGCACGCTTCTAAAGGTCAGAGATGCTCTTCGAAAGGTTATTCAGCACGAGTATGAGAATCCAAGGTATTCTTATGTTCCGAATCAGAATGAAACTATTGCTCGGAATGCCTGTGAAATGATTGAAGATCGCATCGACTATCGCCGCGCCATCAGATTCTTTGAGGTTCACTCCGCGTTGCGCAAACGATACATGTTCAACTGGCGAGAGCTAGAGCGCGAACTCGAACTTCAAATCAAAGGGGGAGATTGTTCGGGCAGGTTTTATAGTTGATTTAAAGTTCAAGGGTTGAATTGTATTTGTTTAAATTAGAGCTTATTAGTGAACGGGCCGTGGGCTTGTTAACCACGGACCCATTGTATTTAATGTATGATTAGCTTGGAAAAACAAGCTAATCATCTCTTTAGCTTTCTATTCGTATTGTAAACACTCTCTCTGAAAGTTAATGACAGGGATGACAGTTGGAAATCATTGTTCTTATTGATTTATCATTACGATTTCTATATTGTTGCACAGATCTGGATTTAACATGATGTTTGTGCAAACACGTACCTCAAGATATGATTAACCCAAAACTCATCGTTGATTGGGATAAACGATTTTTCAAATTGACTCATTCCCATATATTTCCATAACCCTTCATAACACGATAACGTGCATTTTACAAATGGCATATAAAATCATATACACCAAAAATGCATAATTCATTGAATAGACTTCATTTGAACAATAAATCATCAAAGGTACACATTTATGATATTTACTCGTCAAAATATCCAAAACCCAAATATGGCATTTCATGAGATTATTCATCCCAAATTTACCAAATATGAAAACTTTGTCAAATACTCACCACATTGATAATTACCAAGTAAAACACATTTTTACTTCAAAATACACATTTTGGCATGTACATAGTTTTTTTTGGAAGGGTATCATAGGCTATGCCGAGACTAATCCCTTGGCAAATTATGACTGTAAGACATCAGCCCTGATTAAACCTCAGTAGCTATAATTGTTGTGTACGCTTGGATTAGAACCCTGGGCGGATGGGATATTCCACCACATCCCCCAGGGCCATAACCAATACGCCACAACCCTTGTGGTTGGCATGTACATAGTTTTCACAAAGCAACTTGAACTCACCTTGCTTGATTTAGGCTAAATCTAGATTTTTCCACAAACTTGAGTTTCCTTAAAGAAACTTGAATCCACGAGAAATTCCTCCACACCCTAGATTCACAAGTTTTCCAAACATAATTACACATATCCAAGCAGTTAGAGTCATTCCCGAAACATCTTATATCA
The DNA here is from genome assembly GCA_033807775.1 of Saussurea involucrata. NCBI lineage: Eukaryota > Viridiplantae > Streptophyta > Magnoliopsida > Asterales > Asteraceae > Saussurea > Saussurea involucrata. The sequence continues at coordinate 21,167,338 of CM066326.1, forward strand.
AAATATCTATTTTGACCAAAAGCCTAATTTTGACCTAACTTCCCCAAAATCATTCAAACCAAAATTTGAGAAGCATAAACTGTGAATCCAAAATATCAAGTGCAATATCAAAGATCAAACAATAATCACAGTGAATTTGTCAGTAAACCGGTCATATAATTGAAAGATGAACAAACAGAGAGTTTACAAGTATGATGCGATTAAGACTAATGACTCTCTTAGGGTTAAACCCTAATTATCAAAACTATTTATACTCTTTAGGGTATTTACACTTTTAGAACCCAACTATAATACAATAGATTTTCACCCCCAACAATATCCCCTTTCGGATTAAAGTTGAAGTTGACGTCATTCTGGAACGTAACGTCTTCTGATAGCAAAAATGATCTTAAACCGACAAAGTGCGTTGCGGTACTTTAGTCTTTAAATATCTCCTCCAAAGATCTTTCAACCAATGATCTTTATTTATGCTTGAGTTTCTTCGACCCTTTATCGTCTAAGGCTAACTTGCTCTGCAACTGATTTTAGTAGCATCAGTGTACCATCACAGTAGCTAGCAATCTCACTGAACCACATAAATCTTTTGTTACGCTGGTTGTTCAGGTAGATCATGCCAAAATCAGGAACTTCATGAATCAAATCGGTTACTAGATTCTCGATGTTGGTCAAGCTTTGATTCGGCTTCAACATGTTGACTTTAGGTTGGTTGCTTTCGACACCCATCAAAAAGTCTTCCTCGTATGACACTGTGATTGACCTTTTATGTATCTTTTGACAACTTCAAGTGCGGAAATGACTTCCCGATGTCTTATGGTCCTGGTCTTCAAGTCCCTTAAGATAAACTTAAAGTCTTGCAGATCCAGGTTTTCAAAATCGGCTTTTATGAAGGTTCATTCGTTGCCATCATTCCTTAAAATTGTAAAACTGGGTACCATACCTTGAGCAAGCGTTGGAGGGAATTTCTTTTATCTCGGTAATTCGGTGTTTGGTTTTGACTATACTAATCGGTTAACCTTTCGTTTTTCTCATGTTGACATATTCAATATGTCTTCTCTTTTGCTTTAAGAACTCCACACTATATAATCTGACTATTTCATACTATCTGATCCAGTAGGAGTGGGCGTATATCTTTTGTTCTAATTCTTAGAGATATGGAACCAATATCCTAACTTTTTCCCATTTAAGTGGAGGATTCGGTTCGACCTGAGTAACATTTAAAGAAGGCTAAACTGATTTTGCTCTAGTAGAACTCTCGCTTTCGTCAGTTTGGGATGGTTGACTAGCAGGTCTTATTCCGGGGGTGCACTCGTTTGAACACTTTTTTTATAAGATAGTCGTAGTCTCATTGGTCTTGGAATTCGTCGTCAGAGAAGTTACATAGATCATCGACTTCAACTCTTATGGCATTGAGTGCATGTTGTGTCATTTCTCTTTCAACAACTAGATCAATATCAGATTCTGGATTAAGCAACACAAAAGTTGCTTTCCCAGTATTCAGTCTCTCGACCATTCCTTTGTCACCACCCTCGAGCTTTTCAATCGTTGGGCTCACATCATCAGGAATGTCGGTTTCCTCATTCGATGAAACGATATCCTATTTTGTACCAAGTTCTGTACCGGATTCTGCTCGGAGCTCTGTACGATCTCAGTAGTTTCAGTTTGGGCTTTTGTAGCTGTTTAGGAAATTACTGTTTCTGGTTCTGATGTTCCCAGGCACTTCTCCCCCTCATGGTGATCAATATCATCTTGATCATAATGTCGTCTCTTTAACCCCTATCCCTGGCCCTTGCATGTATCTTCCAAAGAGGCAACTCGGTCTAGCTAGAGTTTGCTGCACAGACTGAAGAGTTGTGTTAATGTGGCCAAGGTTGGAATTTACATGTGTCTGATAGGATTGAAAGGCTTCATGTGTGACTTGTCGGGTGGGTATGGGAGGATTGGATGCAACCTGAGATCTAAGCATGCCTACTAGGTCAGCTACGGTGGTATCTTTGGTTGATTATGACATGAGTTTGGCTAGTAGTAAGGATTTCAGATCATTTATGGACATATCGTCCTGGTTTTGTGGTGGTGGAGGTGGTGTTTGTGTTTCAGGTTCATGTCCAGTCATAAAAGTTTACCCTTTATCATACTTTTCAGAGCATTCATCTCCTTCTCCATGTGATCGCGAACAGCCTTTAAGGCGCCGTTCAAATATTCCTTGGAAACAAATTTCAGTAGTGTAACGCCTGGATCACTTAGATTGCCAGTTATTATATCAGTTGAGAGAACTGTACTACCTACGTTCACAACTGGCATGATGTTAACTGTGGTAGGACTTCCACTCAATCCTTGTAATCCACCAGAAGATAGAGTTACTATGTGTTGGTTCCCGTTTTGTTTAAACAAGATTATCAGATCTATTAGTTCAAGTTTGAGTTTGATGCGGAAGCATATTTGAGGAACTAACAGATATGTTTGATAGATTTAGAACACAATATAAATAAACAGTGAACAGGAAATAATATCTCAAAGTTTACTGAATATATATATTAAGAACAAATTCAAGAACAGTTAGTAAGCAAAGCTTTAAAACAGATATGACTCTCAAAGTGTTAAGCTGTGTGTTCTTGTGATGTTTTTCTCTCAAAGTGTTCGATCGATAGGAAGAACTCAACATGAGTCTTCCTTAAATACTACTCTAAGGGGACCATAAAGCATAAGCTACTATTCATAATGGATGGTATGAATAGTTGGACGGATGGCATGAACAGTTTGGACATGCTGTATTGCATTTAATGCAGCAGACGTCTATTATGTACTAAGCCCTATTGAATCCAATCAGAGTTTGACACGTTGCATTTGGACAGGGCATGCTATCATGCAAGTTGATGAACAGGTCCTGTAACAGTAGCAAGATATTATAAATATCTTTGAAGTCTTTGAAGAGGACCACAGAGGCTCTGTAAAGTGTTACAGAGGTTCTGTGGTATGGTCCTTTGTAGAGCAGTCTTCACCGGATTCCGAGTCTTTGGTCTTCTTTGCGCGTATGACAGAGCTTCTGTAGGACGCCTCTTTAGCTTCTGTATCTTCTTGACCTTTATCTCTCGGTAATTTCGGCAGAGCCTCTGTAAGAGGCTTTCTTCACTTAGCCTATTTTTCACTACTTCTAAATACTTCTATGATTAGGAAGATTGAAGCTAACAATCTCCCCCTAAGTAGTGAAAAATAAAAAATTGAACTTGAGTTTAGTTAGGCTAAGTTAGATAATACAGAGGTTAAACAATACCTCGAAGGTTCTTTCATTTAGAAAATATGCCAGAGGCATTTTACATTTGAGTACAATGAAAGATAAACTTTAACATGGTTTGCAGAGATTGGTTGTTTGAGAATCAGATTTTGGCATCTTTGAAATCGTTGTAGCTTCTGTTGTCTCTTCCGATTCTTCTGATCTCTTTGTAGAAACTGATGCAGAGTTCTCTTAGGCGGATTGTGGCATCAATCTCTCTGATGAAAGTATCTGCAGCATATCTATCCATTTTCTCTGTACCTCTGTATTTTACAAGGCTTGCTCTGAACTTGTTCAGAGTACTAGTTGCGTACTTCTGACAGTCCATGCACACAAACAGTTTGACTTCGCCTTGTGGGTTTTGAAATACTAACCCGAATCTTGGTTCTGAAATGATAGAGTTGGGCACGGCGTCGGGTGGGCAGCGATCTTCTGGTGGTCGTAAATTCAGATGTTTGAGACCAAGATCCTTTCCCAGTTGAAAATCTATCATACTGTAGATCAGAAGCTTTTCCCTCATTGCTTTTCTTAACACTTGATAGGCTCTGGTGTTTGCCTCTGTGTTGTAGTTGTCCTTTGTCCATTGCAGAAGGTCAGGTAGATCATAAGGATTGATATTTCTTAGGTCAGCATCAGCGAAGGTGGTTTCTGAATTGTCTTCTCTTCTGACTTTGTAAAGATTGTACCTGACCCTTGGATAGGTTCTTGTAAAGGAGAACCTGCAGAAGATTACCTTTTTGATCTTGTAGATTGAGAAGACATCTGCCTTGGTTCTTGGCTTTGTCCTTGTGAAGATGTACTCAAATTCTTCTCTGATCCTTGAATCTGTCACATGATCTGTTGGATGATTGGTCTGAAAGGTTTGCTTATAGAGGTATTTGTATACCACTTCTTCCATCTCTTCATGTGTTGGACCAGGTTGTGGTACTTGTCTTCTGAGACTCTCCATCTTTTGAACAACTTCTGCAGCTCTGCCAGTTAGAGGAATGTCTGTCAGAGGCTTTAATCCATATGCCCAGTCCTCTTCTTCAAGCTTTGGAGTTTGAAAGGCATCAAAAGCGCTTTTCATCAATTTTTCTGTAGGCTTGGGCAATGATTTTTTTTTCTTGGGCTCTTCTGTCAGTATTGCTTTGCCTTGTGTTTGGCTTTGGGATTTTCAGAACCTGTTTCTCCTGTAGGTTTGGAGGTTGGTGCTTCTGTTGGCTTGATGGTTGCCTCTGTAGGTTTCGACACTTGTGTTTTAGAGGACTTTTGTGGCGATGGTTCTGTTAGCTTGAGTTGCTCTGTAACCTCTGTTGGAGGTTCTTTGGTGACTTCTTCTGTGAGCTCTATTTCTGTTGATGAAGATTGGACATCGAATCTTCTTGCCATTTTGAAAGCTAATGTGAACTTGTGCCTTTCTTCTTCTCTCTGCGCCATTCGTTCAGTCATTGTATTGTGCATCTTTCTCAGAATATCAGAAGCAGAGGTCGTTGCTCTTTTTTATTTGGTGGCAATCGACTTTCTTCTTGGTATAGTTTGGGGTTTTTCTGTTGATTTTGTTGAAGGACTTTCTTCCAAAATGATTACCACAGGGGTGGTTGTTGCCTCTGTGGTTTGCTGATCAGCTTCTGGAATATTGGTTTCTTCAGGACTTGATTCCACAGAGATGGGTGTTGTCTCTGTGGTCTGTTGATTTTGTTGTTGATCTTGAGTTTGTTATGGAGGGGCTTGACTGATTGGTTCTGCTGCGATTGGTGGAGCTTGTAATCCTCTGATCGTAGCTTTCTCCCTTATATTCTCCCCCTTAGGATGATCTGATAGACCAGGATGGTCATCATCAGAATCATCCTGACTTTTATCAGAAGTACCCTCTGCTCTGCAAGAAGCTTTGGGTTTCTTTGGTAGTTCTGCTCATGCGGCCATCAACTTCGCACATACATCATCACAGAGGCCGAATAGAGTTGCAAGCTCTGCTTCTGTTTTGAAGCGCATTTTGCCGACACTCTTTCTGAAATCTTTGACGTAATTGGCATTTGCAGTAGTGAAGGAGACAATGACTTCTGTGACCTGGTTTATGACATTTTGGCCGAGCTCTGTTAGCTGTGCTCTGGTCATGTAGTCTTTTGGCTGCATCATTGTAGTGTTGCGCATTGCCTCTTCTTGAACGTTTTCCAGAGCCTTCTGTAGTTCTGCAGGTGTGATGCTCTGTGATTTGTTGGATTGCTTGTTCATTTGTTCAAGGAAATGTTTGACTGATTCCTTGAACGCAGAAGTTGCGGCTATCCCGAAAGCTTTAGCAGCAGAAGTGGCTGTAGTTGTGGCAGTTGTTTGCGCAGAAGACTTCATCTCTGTGATGGTTGTTTTCACCTCTATGGACAGATTGTCCATTTTGGTGTTCAGATTCAACAAGGCCGTTGATGTTTTCTTTGCAAAAGATGTGAAAGAGCTTTGCAACTCTTTCATGGTTTGGTTTACAGAGGTGACAAGGGTTTGGAGCTCATCCCTTGATACTTGTGTCCCTGGTGTAACCTCTGGAGGAACACATTCGTCTCCAGAGTGAGTCCCTACTCCTGGGACACCTTCGTTCACCCTTGTTTGTATGTTGGGGGTGGAAGGATTTCCATATGATCTTTGAGCAGAAGCATCTGGTGCTTCAGACTCTACAGAAGTTCTGTGAATGACATTGTCTAGATCCACTTCAGAGGTGGGTACTAGATTATCCTTCTTTTGACTCGGAGACTTGTCTAGAGTCTGTTAGAGCATTGTTGTATTCAAGATTTACTGTAAAAGTCAATGTACTGTATGAGTCTATACAGTATTGTGAATGCCTTTATACCTTGTATGTTATGGGTATAAATAGGCTTGTCTAGACCATTTGTTAGTAACACTTTAGAAAGCTTTTGTAATCTTTTAGAAACCTTTTGTAATCCTTTGAGCTCAATACATGGATGAAATATTTGCTCTCTAGATTCTCTCTCACTACATTCATATCTTATTGCTAGAGATTTGGGATTTATCAATTGGTATCAGAGCTAAACAGAAGATTCAAGCAGATCGAAGACCAAATTGAAGATTTTTTACACTAAAGCTGAAGAATTCGGATTGGGTGTTCATCACTATTCATCACTGTTCATCAAGAATTCTGACCCTTCTTCATTTACTATTCATCCAGATTTCATCTTTTCTTTAATTTTTGATCTTTTGGATTGATTCTTGACATCATTGCACTCGGATTTGATTCCTGAACATCTTTAATTCTTGGATCAACACCAAAATCTGCACAGAATTTGCAGATCTGATCATTTTATATCATTTTTGTTCGAAAACTTTTTCTACTATTTTTGGATCAAAATTCGATTAAATTGATCGAATTAGGATTTGTGATTAACTAAGAAAGTGTGTGGAATCAAATTTCGAACAAATCTGTGCAAATTTCATAACAATTGATCAAGAATTGAAAAAGTTATGGCTGATTTAGTGATTTTCGTGTTCGAAGTGCAGAATTCGGATCATTCTTGGTGAATTCGGATCATTCAAGTTCAAGTTTTAAAAACATTCCTTCTAAACAATTTAAAAGATCAACAGATTTCTCAAAAGGTCAGATTCGTTCTTCTAATCTTTTCTATAATCCTCTGTTTGATAAATCGGATGATATTCTTAAGGTGCCTAAAATTAATACTTCCAAATCTGAAGAAGTTCCAGTCTTCAAGAGGGTGAAGATGGAATGGAGAGTAAAAGGCACAACAGTTCCAAAGAAAAATGTGCCAAAATCATCTGTATCCACATCAAATGCAAAGAAGAACAATTCGCCGAAAGGTAAATCTTCTGTTCAACCTAATCCTATTCATTCTGTAAATCATCTGATTAGGTTGGCTCAAAAGAAAATTTGTTGTTCTTACTGTGGAACAAATAATTTTGTGCATAAAAATTATACTTCTTTTTGGTACGGTACTTATAGTATTCCTTGTAAGAAATCTACACCTAACCCACTAGGACCCAAGTGCCATTGGGTACCAAAATCTGCTTAATCTGTTTTGCAGGTTCTTCATGTGTTGTACTGATTTGTAGATACATACCACACACATGACTGAAAACAGAAGAGAAGCGGCGTATTTCTATGAAGAATATTTGTACCATTAAGGGGGAGACAAATCATGAATGGTTTCTGAATACATCAATTCAGGACCCGTGCTTAAATGTAATTGGCTTTTGGACAAATCAGTTCAAAACCCGTTCTTCAAAGACTATGGCTTCTGAACAACTCAGTTCAGGACCCGTACTTTAAAGACTAAGACTTCTAAACAAATCAGTTTAGAACTCACACTTCTCAGGTAATATCCTTAACTGCTATATATTTTTGTTTCAAGGAACAAGTGGCAAAAGGTAACATTGGATTATATTTGTTTCTACTGATTTGAAAACTTGAAACTTTACAAATTTAATTCAATAAGATGAAATTTTCAATTTTCATTCAATGAATTAAATGTGTGCTAAAAGATGATTTTACAAGAAACTTTGTACTATCTGAGTTAGATTTGCTTCAATTTTCACTTCTGAAATAAATCGAAAGGTAAGCAAAACATGAATGAAATTATGCTTCATGCTCAAAGATATGTGAATCTGGACTTATATAGAATATAATGCTCAAAAAGCCTATTTATCAGAATGATGAATGGAAACGAAAATATGGGGGAAGCACTATGATTAAGAACCAAGTGATTGAGATATCATTCATATTTTGTGATGGAAATTCGAACTTATATAGAATATCATTTAGTTTGAAAGTTTGTGCCTGTGGCCTTTCTGGTTTGGGAGAGTAAGTCCTAAGGGGTGCTCGACACCTAGTCCCTAAGATCAACTGGTCTGGGATCGGCTGACCCAAATCCTGCAATAGAACTAGATAGAAAGCCATGTTTTACTGGTACAAATGGGTTTAAGATATATCGATGTGGCCTTTCTGGTTTGGGAAATTAAGTTCTAAGGGGTGCTTGACACCTAGCACCTAAGGCCAACTGGTCTGGGATCTGCTGACCCAAATCCTGCTATAGAACCAGATAGAAAGTCATGTTTAACGGTGTATCTTATTCTTACTAAACTTTTTGATCAAAAGATGCCAATGAGCACAAAATCAAAAGATGCCAATGTGCACAAATCAAAAGATGCCAATGAGCACAAAAGAAAAGATGCCAATGAGCACACATCTCTTGAAACTTGGGAAAATACAAAGTCGTGATAAACCCGTAAATTTGTGAAAATTCTGATTTTGGACAAATAGTATGAGTAGAGCAAAATATTCTTATATGTTTTAGAATTGCATATGCTTGAAGCTAATCATATTTCCCATGCTAGCACACCAAATAGATTTAATAAAGGGGTTGAAACTGAACATTTTTTAACTTGATATACAATGATGACTTGTTCTTGAATCCAAACACATGCATTTGATTTCATTTGATTGAAAAATCTGTTAAATTTCATTAAGTTGAATTTCTTTTATAAAGTTTTCAAATGATCAAATGTTTGTAGTTATAAAATAAAATTCAATGAATGTTATTTTCCTTGTGTAAATTTGTTTTAAAATTTGTGCTACAATTTCAAATATTGTACGTTATTGAAATATATGCATACTTTCAGGGGGAGAAAATAAATTGCTCTAGAATTCTTATTTTGAGGGGGAGCAAGGTTATTCTGTAAGGAGGAGATTGTTAGCAATACTCAAAGACACGACTGAAATTGAAAATGGTTTTCGATGCTCACCATCATCGAAAAAGGGGGAGAAAAGTTTAATTTCAATTTCATGTCAAAGAATTTTCAAATCAAAGATATTTCAAGTCAAAGATTCGTGAACAAAGACTGAAGATTGGGGAGAAGGATCATGTGAAGTCTAAATATTGCTGAATTTGGTTATCTTAGTTCTGAGTGGTTCTCGGAATGCGCTTACACCTAAAAGTTCAAAAATATAGATGGTTTTGCATCCTTCATGATTCGAATTGTCCTGATTTTGCACCCTTCATGATTCGAATTGCCCTGATTTCGGACCCTTCTTGTTCCAACTTACTTGAATTCGAATCCTACTTGATCCGAATTGAGCTGATTTCGCATCCTCTAGCATCCGAATTGATGGTTTCGGATCTGCCTACATCCGAATTGATGATTTCGGATTCTTAAAGTTAATATGAGAACTAAGGTTCTTGCATCAAGAAGGATACGAGAAGTTACTGTTTGTTAAAGACTGATAAAGCTGTAAAGATCTGTTTTCATGTACAAGGCTTGAAGATAGTTTGATAAAGTGTCTGTTGAAGAAGATTGACTTTACAAAGAGCTGAAGACTGCTGTCATATTTTTTTTAATCTTGAATCCAAAGGGGGAGATTGTTAGAGCATTGTTGTATTCAAGATTTACTGTAAAAGTCAATGTACTGTATGAGTCTATACAGTATTGTGAATGCCTTTATACCTTGTATGTTATGGGTATAAATAGGCTTGTCTAGACCATTTGTTAGTAACACTTTAGAAAGCTTTTGTAATCTTTTAGAAACCTTTTGTAATCCTTTGAGCTCAATACATGGATGAAATATTTGCTCTCTAGATTCTCTCTCACTACATTCATATCTTATTGCTAGAGATTTGGGATTTATCAGAGTCTCTTCGTCGTTGTGCTCACTACTTCTCTCTGAAAGAAGGGTTGGCCCTATTTCGTCCGTGGCAGAGGAAACACATTCCTCTGTAGGGTGTTCTAGTGTGATCTGGGGCGATTGATCACAAACTATAGGTGAGTCTCTTTGAAGAGACTCCCTAGGAATGGATTCCCCTGTTTCTGTGGGCGCAGAAGTCGAAAGAGTGACTTCTGGCTGGAAGGGTTGGGTTTGGATCGAGCTGTGCTGCTCTTTTTCAATAACTCCTTCTGCAGCTAGATCTGCGGAGTTAGATGTGTGGGTTGCACTGGGAGTTGGTTTTGGTTGTGTGCCTCTATTAATCCAGGCATCTTTTCTTATTTCCTCCTCTTTTAAGCATCCAAGCACTACATCATTTTCTATCATTTCAGCTTATGTAGCTATCTGATGGCTTGGTGCTTCTTCCCTAGCTTCTGTTGAAGTTCCTTGCTCTTTGCCTAAGAAGTCATACATTTGATGAGAGCCGTATAATCTCATGACATGTGGATGATAGAGACCTTTTCGTATCCAGACAGCTTCTTGTTCATCTGAATCTACCTCTGAGACCTCCACTCTTGTCTCCCATGTTTTAAATCCCTCTTATTGTACAACTTCTGCCTTTTTTCCTTTCCCTAGAGCCTCTGTTATTTCATCTCTATTCCACTCAGCTTCTGTTTGTTCTATTTCTTTTGAAGTTGGGCTTGGACTCCTTCTGTGGACGTCCAATCCTTGTTGAATGAAGGGGTTTTGTAGAATAACATGTGTCTCGGCTGATTGATCTCTGGGTGTTTGATCATCTTCTTGCAGATGTGTGTCAATGCCAGAAATATAGAAGTATTGTTCTTCTGGGGAGTGGTGGTCGGGAGGTTGTGCCGTCCACCCTGCTGTATTTAAAGTGTTGGCAATGTCAAGGTTCTGTAGGAAATCGTTTAGGTTTCCTTGGTGAGCAAATCGATCTGGGGATTGATGGGGCGATTGATATCCCTCTTCTGTCATTTCTACTTCTGCATCTTCTTCTTCTGCAGTTCTTTCTTCTGCGATTGCTTCCTCTTCTATGGTAACCAATTTCTCAAGTGATTTACCATGCTTCTTTTTGGTTTTCCTCCTCTTAGGTTTTGGTGCCCCTTCCTCTGTGGTTTTCGATTTTCTTTTCTTCTTCATTTTTGGAGAGGAGGGAGGAGCAGGGGAGCCAATTTCTGTGGCATGAGGAGGTGAAGGTTGATCTTCTGCAGCGCTTGTAGAGGTGCCTTCTGCAGTTTTCCTCCTTTTTGATTTTGGAGTAGAGGCAGAAGATTTCGAAGAGGACTTCTTTCCCATGAGCTCTGCACGTTTGGCTATGAAGCTAAGTTGAATAGCCATGTGTTTTGCTAATTTGTGATATTTTTCTTCTTGAGTGGAAAGAGGTTGTGCAATCATTGTTCCTAGGGGGACACCTAAACGCGGGGGTGTCATAGGACTCGGTTTAGGAGTTCTATGATCGCGTATATACTCTTTCTTAAGGGTTTTATTCGAGGCATACTTCAGAAGTTTCTTTGACAAAGGTCTGCAGTGTGTGCAACCATCTACATGATCAGTGGGGGTATTTTTGTTCAATGGGAACTGTTTGGGAATTGGCCCTTCCATTCGCCATTTATGTATCAGCAACAGAGGTTCGAACAAAACTCCCAGTATTCTTTGGAATTGCAGAGGTGGTAGAAACTTAGGATCGTTTTCTTTGACCCTTCTTGTGTTGTTCTTTCTGTCGATGGTGTTGATGATCTCTTGCATCATTATGGTCGCGTAATCCAGTGGGAGATCATAGTAAACCCCATACATGATGGTTAATATCTGATGTGAGCTCTGGTCAATACTGCCTATCTTCCCTGTCAGGCATCTGTTAAGAATTGAGAACAAGGTGTTCCACAGAGGTGGTAATCTGCCTCTGCGAAAGTCATTTCTCTTCCTCAGTGGGGTGTTGTACCCAAGCATTTCAAGGAAACGACAGATCTCGTCGTCTGTTGGTTGCTCTGCATACTTCTTCAATCCAAGAAGACCCCTTGTTCGTAGGTTGAATTCAAGTGAGAACATTGTTCTATTGCACTTGATTTCCAGATGTTCAGATTTGTCAGGTCTTGAAATGTACCCTTTGATAAGAGAATCATCTTTATCAAATCGGCAACTTTGCCAAAACTGGTTCAAATATCTAACTGGAATTTTCTTTGGGGTTCTTGAGAGTAAATGGAAGAGGATATGATTTTCCATTATGTTTAGAAGAATGGCATGAGCTTCGCCGAAAGCAGTGGGTGAGGGGACCAAATAGCAATTGTTGGATTTGATTGGTAGTACCTTTTCGAAATGATCATTTTCTATGAAGTTTTGAAGATGTGTGGTCGGAGCAAAGTCTGCTGAATCGCCGGAATCTTCTAGTTCAATATTTTGGGCAGGGTTGGGGTTTTTTGAATGTTCAGAAGGAGCAGGTGAATGTTCTGGTGAGTTCGCCGGAGAGTGTGCAGGGGAGATAGCTTGAGAAGATGAAGCCATTTGGTAATGAGAATAGGATACTTGTGGGTTTTTTTGCAGGGTTTCGCCGGAGAAGAATGAGAGTTTGTAAAATGTTTATGAGAGGGTAAGCATGGTGTTTATAGGAGGGTAAAACGGTAGATTTCGAGAGAGTAAAATATATGGCAATGGATTAAAATTTGGAATCCGTACTCAAGTTAGAACGGCGGGTTCGACTTTCCACAGAAAACGTTCCATGTATGCCCAATGAGAATGGGACACGTAGGCCATGTCAGAAGATGACAGGATGTCGTGCGCGGCCCATTAATGCTAGGCGCGTGGGGTTGTTCTTAGCCACATGTGATTCACTCTCAGTAAAAGTAACCGTTATTACTACAGAAATGCCCAAGAAACAGATTGACAGAACTTCTGTAGTTTATAGAAGCTCTGTGATCTTGAAAGTCTTTGATTTTTATCCCTTTCTCATATATCTCATTGTTATCATGCCTTTTGTGGGGTTTTTCTTTAACCAAAACGTTTGTAAAGGCATTGGAGAGGATCAATAGGATTTTTTAGTTAAGAGTTTTTACTCGCAGAGGTTTTGTGGCTCTGTTGGAACTTGCAGAAGCTCTGTGAGGGCCAGCAGAAGCTCTATGAGGGAAAAAATCTCATGACAAAAATTCTATTAAATTTTTTGATCATCCAATTTTTGATCTGTTTTAAGAGATGTTTTTCGGACATATTTGAAAGTTGGTGTCCGAGAAAACTGTTATAAAAAAGTTTTGTTCGTGATGGTCATGGTGTATGTATTCGGTTTCCGAGATAACATTCCAAAAGATCGATAGAGGGTTAATTTGTGATCACAGAGCATATTTCTGGCAGAACCTCTGTTGAGCTCATCAGAAGCTCTATGATCTTAAATTTCTCCTAATTCGAATTTTATGAAACTTTTTGAGCTTTTGATTTTTGAAATGTTATTCTCAGTATTTTTAGGACATATTTGAGAATTTGTGTCCTAGAAAACTGTTTTCAAAAACCTTTTGTGCGAGAGACATACCTTTTGGTTCTTCTTTTCTCGGCAGTGATGTCTGACTTCTGTCGATATAGATTTATCGACATTCTTCTTTGGCTTTCCTTGAAAGTTTTACCTCTGTAGATCATTTCAGGGTCCCTTTTTGCTCCCCCTTGATCTAATCACCTCTGTAGATCAAGTAATTTCCTTTTGCTCCCCCTTGACCTATGCTTGGATCAAAGAATGATAAGTTTTGCATAGAACATAGGTCATGTTTTCCAGAGGTTCTGTAGGGGTCGTCAGAGGTTCTGAGTAGACCCACAGAAGCTCTGAGATTTCAAGAACTATTTAAGATTGAGAATTTACATACAGAAATAAATCAATCAAAGCAATAAGTAAAGCATTAGAAATATATACATATTTACAAAAGATAAAGCTATACTTACAGAGGATTTTCACGTCATATTTATCATTCCTAACTTACCCACCAAGAAATTGAATCTTTTCTCGTCTAAAGCTTTGGTGAATAAGTCCACGAGTTGGTATTCTGTGGGCACGAAATGCATCTCGATTGTACCGAATTCAACATGATGTTTCAAGAAATGGTATCTTATATCGATATGCTTGGTTTTTGAGTATTGCACAGGATTGGCAGAGATAGCAATGGCACTTTTGGAATCACAGAAGATGGGTATTTTGAATAGGATGTGGCCGTAGTCTTTTAGCTGAGTCTTCATCCATAGAACCTGAGAACAACAGCTTGCAGCAGCAACGTATTCAGCTTATGCAGTGGATGTTGAGACACAATTTTGCTTCTTGGAGGTCCAACTGACTAGTTTACCACCTAGGAATTGACAACTCCAAGAGGTACTCTTTCTGTCGAGCATGCATCCTCCATAGTCTGAATCTGTATAAGCTTTAAGACTAAAACCAGAGTTCTGTGGATACCAGAGACCGAGATTTTTGGTCCCCTTTAGATATCTAAAGATTCTTTTCACAGCATCATAGTGTGATTTCTTAGGATTAGCTTGATAACGTGCACAAAGACATGTGGCATGCATAATGTCAGGTCTGCTTGCAGTTAAGTATAACAGAGATCCAATCATGCCTCTGTAGAGAGTGCATTCTACAGAGATGCCATCTGGATCTAAGGATAACTTATTTCAAGTGGCCATTGGAGTTTTCATTGCAGAAGTATCAGAGAGGCTATACTTGAAAAGAATGTCAGAGACATATTTGGCCTGATTTATAAAAATTCCCTCTGATGATTGTTTGACTTGGAGTCCGAGGAAGAATGTTAATTCTCCCATCATACTCATTTCAAACTCACTCTGCATGAGTTTTTCAAAACTTTTGCACTCTTCTGTATTAGTAGACCCAAAAATTATGTCGTCCACATAGATTTTTACAAGCATTATTTCACTGTTATTACGTTTATAGAATAAGGTAGTATCTGTTGTACCTCTGTCGTAGCCATTGACTAGAAGAAAGGTAGAAAGTCGTTCGTACCATGCTCTTGGAGCCTGTTTCAGTCCGTACAGAGCCTTTTCAAGGTAGTATACATGTCTTGGGAACTTTGAGCTTTCAAACCCTGGTGGCTGATTTATGTAAACCTCTTCTTGGATTTCACCGTTGAGAAAAGCTGATTTTACGTCCATCTGATAGACTTTAAAACTTCTCTGAGCTGCGAAGGCTAAGAATATTCTTATTGCTACGAGCCGTGCAACAGGAGCAAAAGTCTCATCGTAATCTATGCCTTCTTCTTGTCTATAACCCTTGGCCACCAATCGTGCTTTATTTCTGATGACCACTCCATCTTCATTCTTCTTATTTCTGTAGACCCACTTAGTCCCAATGGCCTGTTTCCCTCGTGGCAGAGGTACTAAAGTCCATACTCTGTTACGCTCAAACTGTAGAAGTTCTTCTTGCATGGCGTCTACCCAGTTTGGGTCATCTAGGACTTCAGAAATATTCTTTGGTTCTATCACACTAATAAAATTTGTAAAGAAACAAAAATTAGCAGTGGCAGACCTGGTTTTTACTGAGTCAGAAGGTTCTCCGATTATTTGGCTTGGAGGATGGCTTTTTGTCCACTGAGTGGTACGTGGAAGATGGTCATCAATGTCATCGAACCTTTCTTCAGAAGCTTCTTGTGGATCTTCTTCTTGTGTAGCCTCTGTCGTTCTTCTTACCTTGCTAGTTAATTCTACCATTTGTGGAATGATTGGTATGAGTGGTGGTGGAGTTTGTTCCTTTGAGGACGTATAGTCTAGGTCCTCAACTTCCTCTGTAATTGGTTCTTCTGTGGATTGTGTAGTTTGTTTTTCAGCAGCTTCTGTGGTCGTTTTTCTTGATGTTTCATCTTCTGCATTTTCTTCTTCGGCATTTGCATCTGTAGTATTTATAGAAGAAGATGAAGCAATATTTGGACCAGTTAGAGTCATACCTGTAGGATTTTGTCCGACAGAGGATGGTTCTTCAGAAACTCTGATGGTTCCAACAGAAGGATCAATGTCATCGTGGAACATCTCTAAAAATAGAAGATTCAAGTCTTCTTTCGTTTGCGAGATGCCAAAGGTTTCCCTTTTAAGTTCGAGTTCTGAACTGGTTTGCTCAGAAGTCTTTTGGAAAGAATCATCAAAAGAAACATTGATACTTTCAACGATTTTGCGAGATCTTGTAAGGTATACTCTGTAGGCTTTGGAGGTGGCAGAGTATCCAATGAATTTGCCTTCGTCAGCTTTTACCTCAAACTTTCCACTTGAATCTCTGTCGTTTAAAACAAAGCATTTACATCCAAACACATGGAAAAACTTGATGTTTGGTCGCCTTTTGTTGATCAGTTCGTAAGGAGTCTTGATGTGTCTTTTCACAATGGTTGACCGATTCTGTGTGTAACAAGCGGTAGAAATCGCTTCTGCCCAAAAGTTCATCGGTAACCCGTATGCTGATAGCATAGTTCTTGCGGCCTCCACGAGCGTTCGATTCTTCCTTTCGACTACGCCGTTCTGCTGTGGAGTGCGTGCTGCAGAGAAGTTCTGTGATATTCCTTCTGTAGAAAGATAGGCTTCAATGACAGAGTTTTTAAATTCTGTGCCATTGTCACTTCTTAACTTCTGTATTCTGCATTCATAAAGAACTTGGATTCTTTTTATTATTAGATTAATCAAGATGATTGGAACATCCGATTTCTTTCGAATAAATTCAACCCATGTGAAACGCGAGTACTCATCAATTAAGACAAGTATGTATTTCTTGCCACCTAGGCTCTGTATGGCAATGGGACCGCAGAGTTCGACATGAAGCATGTACAGAGGCCTAGTGCAAGACACATATGTTTTGCCTCTGTGGGAAGCTCTTCTGAGTTTTCCCATTTCACAGGCAGAACACAAGTGATCCTTGTTAAATTTAACATTAGGCAAACCTTTAACTAGATCAAGTTTGACCAGTTTATCCAAGGTGTGAAAGTTCAAGTGACAGAACCTGTTATGCCATAACCAGGCTTCTTTACTTTCGCAAGCTACAAGGCAAACTTTGTCCTTGGTTGTTGAACAAAAGTTCATCAGATGCAGATCACCTTTTCTTTCGGCTCGCAAAAGTTCCATTCCTGTGTCTTCACTTTGCAGAGAGCAGAAAGTTCTTCTGAACAAGACATCAAATCCTGTGTCACAGAGTTGACTTACACTGAGTAGGTTGTGTTTAAGGCCATTCACATATGCAACTTTGTATACAGAGACGTTTTCCTTCTGTATGACTCCATAGCCTTTGATGTGTCCCTTCTTGTTGTCTCCAAAAGTTACAGATCTACCATCGTGTGTTTCTTTGTACGTGGATAGTAAACTTTTGTCGCCAGTCATGTGCCTTGAGCATCCGGAGTCAAAATACCAAATTGGCACATACCGCTTCTGTAAGACAATCACAGAGACTTGGGTACCCATATCCATATGGGTCCAATATTGTTAGAATTTTTCAAGTTTGCTTTAGCATTCTTGAAATACATTTTATCTTTTGTAGAAAGATCAGATTGTTTCTCTCTAGGTTTTGACTTTGGAGTTTGAGTTTTAGTGGAGAGTAAGCAATCTGGTCTTGAGAAGTGGATTTTCAATTTGAACATAAGGTCAAAACAATGACAGTATTTAATATGAGACGTGATTTGTTTGAACTTTTCATTGAATTCATTGAACTGAGTCACAGAGGCATTACATTCGTTCTTAACATTAAATTTCCTATTACAAGAAGATCTATGAATACTAGAATGTTGTTTGCAAAAATCTTGTTTAGGTCCTGCCTTCTGTGAGTCTCTTCTGTGGTGAACGTCTGTCTTTACTGTCACAGAGGAAAGATATTTGTTAGCTTCAGGCCTTAAAGGTTTTGAAAATTTTGAGCTTTTAGGTTTTTCATAGGCCTTTTTCAGATTATTAAGCTCTGTAGAGGTTTTGACTTGTATACACATTTTGAGAAAATCTGGACAGATAGGTATCTTTGTGATTTTCTCCTTTGGAGAAATTGTTCTGTTAAGAACCGCAGAGGAGAATTTAACATCCTCTGTGTCACAGTGAACTATCCCTGATTTAGAATCAGTCTCTGAGTCGTCAGAGGTTGAATCGTCCTCATATACAGAGGTTGAGTCATCTCTTTCGACAGAGGCTGGATTTTCTAAGCATGTATCGTACGAGCTTTCTTCCTCTGTAGTATAACTTTCATAGATGGCAGAGGTTTCTGATGAGATCTCTTCAGCGAGAATTTGATCTATAGAAGATGTACAGAGATTTTCTAAAACATTTGATTTCAAAACTTCCAAAATTTCTTTTTCAATTGATCTTTTAAGTTTTTCTTCTGAAAAGATGGGTTTAAACTCAGGAGCTTTTGCAGATAATTTCTTTTCGACATTTAACATACAGACAAAAGCAACCTGTGTTTGAGTCTCTGGTTTACCAAACTTGAAGATACCAATCTGATCTTGTGTTTTCAGATATTTCTTTGGTTTGATTCCTCTATTGACAGAGGTTGAAGATGATGAATCTGTGTTTTCAAACAACACATTGATCATCTTCGTATGTTTCCTTAAGTGAGGTTCTGCAGAGATTTTAACCCTTTTACTTACAGAGAGTAAGTTTGGAAAAGATGGTTTATTTGTATTTCCTATTACAAATACAGAAGACATAGGTTTAAGTCTTTTGCCTTCAACACATAGAGTAATATCATCGTACCCTATACCTCGTCTTCCTATTTGTGAGTTTACTTTCTCATACACCTTCTGTGCATCTTTATAGTTTTTAAGTAAAACTTCTCTTCTGAGTAGATCTTGCCAAAGTACCTCTCTCTCTTTTTGAAAGTATTCTTTGAGAGCTCTTATGTCCGTTGTTTCACTCCTAGAAACTGAAAGCTCTTTAGTTTTGATTTTTAAAGCAGAGGTTAATTCAGAAATTTGCCTTTTTAAAGGATCTACATTTTTGCTCCAATATTTTTCTACTCTTTCCTTTTCTTCAAAAATTTTGGCTTTTTCTTGAGTGAGAAGCCTTACTTCTCTCTCATTAAAGGTGAGTCTTTTCTGAATGCTTTCATTTATCTCTTTTAGTTCAATCAGTTCAATGTTAAGTTTAATTGAATAATTATCTACAGATTTAATACAAGAGGCAGAGTTTAAAATGGATACCTCATTGTCAGTGTCGGAGTCGACTTCTGCCATGCCACAGAACAAGGCATTGGTTGTGAATTCATCATCAGAGGTAGAGTCTGACTCGAAGTCCTCCTTATTTGCTTCAGAATGCCCTTTGTTCGCCATCAGGGATTTTTGCGCATAATATTCAGCCTTCTTTTTGTAACAAGCTGAGTCCTTCTGTGGGCGATTTTGTCTACTTCTGCATACTTTTGCGAAATGGCCTGGCTTGCCACAGTTGAAGCAACCTTGGGAGGTGTTTCCAGTTCGATCGTCGGACTTATGTTGGTCTCCACCTTTCTCTGTTCGGCATTCGTTTGCGTAATGACAAGGCTTACCACATTTGTAGCATTCTTGTGTGTGGCCTATCTTGTCATCTGACCTCTGTCGGTCATTTCCTCTGTAGTTTCTGTAGTCTGACCTCTGTCGATCACTTGATTCTTCTCTTCTTCCATCATCTCTTCTATCTCTCTGGTTGTCTCTGCTATATCTGTCATTTCCAAAATTTCTTTGGTTACCTCTGAACTCTCTTGTCAGTAGAGCCAAAGATTTAGCTAATGACGCAAGAGTTATTTCTTCCTCTATCAGCTCGTCTTCTTCGCTATCAACCATCATTATCTTGTTCTTCTCCTTCTTCTTCTCCTCTGTTGCTCTCTCATTTCTCGGTCTCTCTGTAGCCTCTGTTGATTTACTAACCAATGTGTATGGCGCAATGGCTATTGTTTTAGCCTGTGCTATTTGAGGCTCTTGTGCAGCTAGTGTTCCATAGAGATCAGAGAGTGTCCATGAGTCTAGATCTTGGTTTGTTTGTAAAGACATAGACAGTTGAAGCCACTCATCATTCAGGCTCTTTAGAAACATGACGTTATTTTCTTCCGAGGTTCTGTGAATGCCAGACTTTCTGCATTTGTTTATGAGAGAGTTGAACCTGTCGTACTTCGTTTGCAGAGATTCTGTTGCAGAGGCTCTGAATGCATGAAATTCATTTATGTACTGTGCCCTTCGGTTCTTCTGTGTTTTAGCACCCCCTTCCAACTGTCTTTCTAATTCTTTCCAAAGATCGTGCGCAGTTTCGCATGCATCTAAGGATTGAAAAAGCTCGTTGGGGATAGCCATTATCAAGATTCTTTTTGTTTTCTGTGCAACTTCATCTTCTGCCTTATCTTCATTTGACCATTCTTCTTTTGGCTTTGGTTTTTGATGTTCAGAGATTTCAGGAGATTCAGCAGTAGCTGGTACTCGTGGTACTGCTATCATGGGAACAGGAGGAAGGTTGTAAAGATATTGCACTAGATTTTTTTCAGTACCCTCAAAGAAATGAACCATTCTTATCTTCCATTGAGGATACTCATCTCGTAGGAGAGTAGGAGGTTTGGTTAATGAACCATCAGTAAAGAAGTTATTTGTATTTGTCATTGTTAAGGTTCTAAAGAGATATTATGATTAAAGAGTATGAGTCTATTGATCTGGAAGGTTTTCTGGGTTTGAACAGTTTCAGAGTACACTTTAATGGAGTTTTAACCTAGAGATGAGGAATAGGTTAAAAAAGGAATGATGTCTATCACCAATTTTGTAACAAAGAGGATCACTTGATATTGAAAATCAAGCTTTGCTCTGATACCAATTGTTGGTTCCCGTTTTGTTTAAACAAGATTATCAGATCTATTAGTTCAAGTTTGAGTTTGATGCGGAAGCGTATTTGAGGAACTAACAGATATGTTTGATAGATTTAGAACACAATATAAATAAACAGTGAATAGGAAATAATATCTCAAAGTTTACTGAATATATATATTAAGAACAAATTCAAGAACAGTTAGTAAGCAAAGCTATAAAACAGATATGACTCTCAAAGTGTTTAAGCTGTGTGTTCTTGTGATGTTTTTCTCTCAAAATGTTCGATCGATAGGAAGAACACAACATGAGTCTTCCTTAAATACTACTCTAAGGGGACCATAAAGCATAAGCTACTATTCATAATGGATGGTATGAATAGTTGGACGGATGGCATGAACAGTTTGGACATGTTGTATTGCATTTAATGCAGCAGACGTCTATTATGTACTAAGCCCTATTGAATCCAATCAGAGTTTGACACGTTGCATTTGGACAGGGCATGCTATCATGAAAGTTGATGAACAGGTCCTGTAACAGTAGCAAGAGGAGCACAGAGGCTCTGTAAAGTGTTACAGAGGTTCTGTGGTCTGGTCCTTTGTAGAGCAGTCTTCACCGGATTCCGAGTCTTTGGTCTTCTTTGCGCGTATGACAGAGCTTCTGTAGGACGCCTCTTTAGCTTCTATAGCTTCTTGACCTTTATCTCTCGGTAACTTCGGCAGAGCCTCTGTAAGAGGCTTTCTTCACTTAGCCTATTTTTCACTACTTCTAAATACTTCTATGATTAGGAAGATTGAAGCTAACAATCTCCCCCTAAATAGTGAAAAATAAAAAATTGAACTTGAGTTTAGTTAGGCTAAGTTAGATTAGACAGAGGTTGCATAATCTAAAATTGTGATTTTTGGACAACTGTTCGCATAATCTGAAGAACTCGCAAGATTCAAGTATTGTTCGTATCATTCATAAAGAACTTGCATCACTCATCAAGTGTTCGCAAGGTTAATCTGTGGTTTTCGCATCAAGTGACTAAGGAAAGCTAGTTGTTCGCATTGATCTATATTCGAGAAGTATAGTTCTCGTATTGAACTTGCTACGAGAAGTTTGCTGTTCGCATTAGGTTGTTAAGGAAAGTTAGGATTTCGTATTGGTCTTGTTGCGAGAAGTCACAATTCGCATTGTAGTGTTGCGAGAACTGAGGAATTCGCATGTGTTTGATAAGAGAAGTGAACTATTCGTATTGCCCTTGATACGAGAAGTTTCATTCTTCTTATTGGTTGCTTGCAAGAAGTGTATAGCTTTTATTGGTGTAATATGAAAAGTGAGGAGTTCTTATCAGCTTGTTGCGAGAAGTAAAGAGTTCGCATCAGGTTAATTGCGGGAAGTTCTTGAGTACTTCAGTTGGTTGCGAAAAGTTTCCAGAACACAGTGTGTTACGAAAAGTTTGTTAACACAATGATTTTTTTTTTCAAGTTGGATAAGAAAACTTTTTCTGAAAAAGCTTTCCAAGTGTATTTCATACACTTTTCTGTCTGAATCTCTGAAAGATCTACAATCTAGTGACAGTAATCATGTCTAGATATCTGCTAAGTATGGGATCTAAATCGAAGCCACTGGTGCTCCAAACTGATGAGTATCCTCAGTGGAAGAAGAGGAAGATTCAGTTCCTAAATAATCAGAACCGGGATTTAATGAAATCAATCACAAACGGACCTCACAGACCATCCATAACAACTGATCCAATTCCAGCTACTGCTACGACTCCATTTATTCCGGGAAGGGTAATCTACAAAAATTATCAATACTTTAATGAGCCAGACAAGGAGTTAATGGCAATTGATGAACAATCTTTAACGTTCTTGACTATGGAAATCCCAAATGATATCTACAACCGGGTGGATAGTCGAGATTCAGCTAAAGAAATTTGGGATGAATTGGAGAGACAGTTGGAAGGTTCTCAAAAATCCCTTAGAACCAAGAGAAATCAAAGCATTAATGCTTACGAAAGGTTCAAGGCAATGGATGGTGAATCTTTGAGAGAATCTTATAATAGATTCAACATTATACTGAATGATTTGAGAAGGAATGGTGTTGAGAAGTCCGAATCAGAGATCAACTACAAGTTTATGAAGAATCCCCTTCCGGAATGGGACATTTATTCAGTTCAGCTCCAAATGTCAAGATATATGGATGAAGATAAGCTAAATGACATCTTCAGTATCCTCAATCAACATGAGGACAAAGTTAAAGAATTGAAACACAAAAACAAGAAGATGGAAGAATCTCTAGCACTGATAAGTGAACACAAGAAGAGGGGAGGGGTTAAGACCAAAGCACTAATCTCTAATTTAAGCATGTATGTGAACGATTCTAATGAAGAAGAATATGAGAGTTCTGGTGACGAATTATCTGAATTTGCTGAAAAGTTGGCCTTACTTACCAATCGATTCAACAAAAGGTTTGGACGACAGAAGTTCTATCCAAAGACCAAACCTGATTATTACAAGGCCGACAAGTACAAAAAGTTTGAGAAAAGAAGAGAAGAGAAAGAGGAGAAAGATGATGATAAGGAAGAGAGGAAAGAGAAAGAAGAGAAGAAAGATAAAGATGATAGAAGTTGTTTCAATTGCGGAAAACCTGGTCACTTTGCGAGAGATTGTAAACAGAAAAAGGTAAAGAATTATGAGTACTACCAGAGGAAGGCACAACTTGTGAAAGCTATGCAAAAAGGAAAAGTTGTGTTGGTCGAGGAGGAAATCTGGCTAGAGGACTCGTCTGATGAGGAAGAAGTGCATTTCACTGAGATAAAGTACAGTCTCATGGCCAATATTGATGAGCATGATCAGGATTCTGAGGTACAATCTCTTTCTTACACTTCTAATAATGATGAACATTCTAATTTTTCCGAAAGTGAAGAAATGCTTAACTTGATATCGGAACATAACACAATGAAAAAGGAATTTGACAAAATGCAAAAGAATTTCAATCTTGAAAAAAGTTCCTTATTAAGATATCAAGACGAAGCACTTCTTTACAAATGTTTAGCCGAAGATAGAGAAAAGGAAAAGGAAGGTATTAAGGTTAAAAATCAAGAACTTGAAACAAAGATTTCTGATTTGAAAAGGAGATAAGAGTTTAGAGTGATGAAAATATTGATTTGAAATTTAAACTTAAAGTTATTTCTGACGAAAGATCTGAAGCATACACAAAGATTAAACAATTAGAAGATTTGAACTTCAAAAGAGGTCAAACTGAGCAAACTTTGAAATTATTGACTAGCAACCCAAAAGATACAAGATTTTATAATCCTAAAATGGGGCTAGGTCTTACTGATGTTGAGGTTTTAAAGAAAGCACCCGAGAACTTGTATACTCTTGAAAAAATGGGTGAAGGTTTAAAGGAAAATATTTCAAAAGCAATATCAGAAATTTTTACAAAATCTGAAAGTATTTCAACTCCGCTTTCTGAAAAAGAGAAGACAAGAAAGAGGAAGGTTCTGAAGAAAAAACCCAGATTCAATACAACAAATTTTAAATATGATGAACTGAATTCTAGTTATAAAACCAAAAAGGTTGAATTAACTGAATTCAATTTATTGTTTTCAAAAGAATCTAAGGTTGAAATTTCAAATTCTCAAAATAAAGAACCTAACTCAGACAAATCTGAATCTTTTGATGAAATAAAGTCTGAAATACAAGAAGATTTTGTTAAAAAGGAGTTTGTTCATGAGACTAATTCTGAATTTCTTGATCTTGATTTTGCATTGATTAAAATTGTTGATTTAGAAAATCAAATTTCTGAATTAAAATTGTTAATTGAAAACTTAGAGGATGACTGTGTAAATATTGGGATGGATTTGGATCATAGTCAAAAAGTCAATCTTGATCTTCAGATTGAGATTCGACGTCTTGAATCCCAAATATTTGAATTGTCAAAATCTAAGGATTCAAATGCAAAAGAAAATTCTTCAAATCAATGCAAATCCAAAAATCAGAATAAATCTGCAAGTTCAGTTGATGCTAAAGCCATAAGTTCTATAAAAAAAACAACTTTGAAACAAAAGAATCAATTTTAACTGAAAAATCATCATTTGTGTGTTTTGATAATTCTTTATTTGAATCAAGTACTGACACAAATGAAAAATCATATAGTATTTTTGAAAAGGGGGAATCATCAGGTTCTAAATCTGATTTTTGTTCAAATGATGCTCTTAATTCTAAGTGCACTAACACTCCTTCTTCTTCATGTTCAGAAGTGGATGAAGAAAAGTTCTTGGATTGGAGGAAGCGAAGTGATTCTTGCAAGAATAGGATTTTCAATACTGATAAGTGTATTCAATTCAATAAGCCAATTTGTAATCATTCTTGTAATGTTTACAAATCTAGTGTCAATAAAAAAACCAAAATTTCCGATTTTAAGTTGTTGACACAAGTTAAACGTCGAATACATTGCGCTCATTGTTGGGATAACTATTTCTTGCTTAATCGCAAAGTTTCTAAAAATAAAAAGCCGAAAAACGTTAATACTTCCAATTCTTCTTCAAAATCTTCAGCTAACAAATCAGCTATAATGTTTGGTTTTGGTTTGAATAAGAAAACAAAGAAGAAGGAAATAAAATCAGTTGATGTGAATCTAGTTTGGAAATGGGTTCCAAAAGATCAAATTAACAAACCGACTTCACAAAAAGAACTAAGCTTTCAAGAAAAAATCCATGGTTCTACAATCGATTTAAAGAAGCTAATCCGTACTAACAAACAAGGACCCATACTGATATGGGTACCTAAATTGAGATAATTTGAATTTCAGGACTGTCATGTGTGGGTCATAGATTCCGGTGCTTCTAAACACATGACAGGGTACAAGCACATATTGCATGATTATAATGTACATCCTGGAGGATCAGTCGGATTTGGCAACAATACAAAAGGCTACATCAGAGGTCATGGAACATTGAAAATGACACGATCTCAATTGAAAAGGTTCTACACGTGGAGGGACTTGGTCATAATTTGTTCAGCATCAGTCAACTTTGTGACAGAGATTGTAATGTTAATTTCAACAAGCATTTCTGTCGTGTTATGGATCCATCAGGCTCGGGAATTTTCAGGGCAAACAGATGTGGAGACCTCTACATAACTAACTTCCCGACTTTAGTGGCGTCTAAACAGGTTTGTTCAGTTTCAAAGGCTTCAATCGAAGAAAGTTGGTTGTGGCATCGGAGGTTATCACATCAGAATTTCCGAGATATCAATAATCTGAGATGCAAAGAATTAGTTCTAGGTCTACCTGACTTGAAGATCGACAAGGTTTCTGTATGCCCGACTTGTGAAATGGGCAAGATGAAGCATTCTTCTCATAAGTCAAAGACTTTGTCTAACTGCAACAGTTGTTTAGAACTAATTCACATGGATCATTGTGGCCCGATGAGAACTCAGTCAATGGGAGGCAAGAAGTATATTCTGGTTATGGTTGACGAGTACTCAAGATACACTTGGGTGGAATTTCTTCGTTCAAAGTCAGACGTGCCAGAGATAATCATCAAGTTTATTAAGAAGATACAAGTACTTCTACAACGTCCTGTGAAAAAGATAAGGAGTGATAATGGCACGGAATTAAAAAATGCGACTCTACAATCCTTTCTTGATTCCGTCGGCATATCGCATAATTTTTTGGCACCAATGACTCCACAACCAAATGGAGTTGTTGAACGCAAAAACAGAACGCTTGTGGAGGCGGCTCATACAATGTTGGCGTATTCTGGTCTTTCACCAAGTTTTTGGGCTGAAGCGGTTTCTACGGCTTGTTTTACGCAAAACAGGACTATTATTAATAAGCGTTTAAATAAAACTGCTTATGAAATCATTAACAACTGGAAACCTAATGTTAAATTTTTTCGTGTGTTTGGATGCAGGTGTTATGTGCTAAAAGATAGACAACATCACACAAAATTCCAAGCAAAAGCTGATGAAGGAGTTTTTATCGGATATTCCTTGACATCCAAAGCGTATAGAATCTATAACAAAAGCACGAGATCAACGTCACTTTTGATGAGCAAGTTGTGTTGACTCCTAGACAAAGCAGTTCAGGATTCGAACTTTAACCAGAAGTTTCTACTCAACAAGGAGTAGAACCTGTGCAAAAACAGTCTAATAATTATGTTCTTTCCAATAATTCTGAACTTGATTTGATGTTCTATGATGCTTTTATGGACATTTGTGCAGATATGGAACCACCACTTACGTCCATAAATGTAATCACACGACAGACAAGTGCTGATATGCCTGGTCCGTCTGAAGAGGTTGGTGATACAACATCAGGTGCCACAGACGTAAATCCAACTGAATCTACACCAATTATAGTTTATGAACCAGTGATTCAAAACAATGATCCAGTTTCTGAAACCACATCAAATGATTCTACGCCTGAACCTCAAGCACCCGAATTTGAATCACCGGTACCAACTACGATACCTTCGACAAAATCAAGTGAAGAAATAATTGCTGTTTTAGATGAAAACGATGATTCAAATACTCGAGTTGATGTACAAACTCTCCTGAGTACACTAAAGTGGACAAAGACACATCCACCCGCAAATACAATTGGTGACATCAAAGATGGAGTGAAGACAAGATCTGCTACATCAAACGAGTGTTTGTATGTAAATTTTCTGAGCTCAATCGAACCCAAGAAAGCATCTGAAGCATTAGAAGATCCAGATTGAGGGGGAGCATGTGTACTTTTGTTTATTTATATTCTATTTTTGAGGGGGAGTAAGTATGTTTAACTGAGATACATCTAACCAATTCAGACTCATGTTCAATGAGTACCAAGTTTTTATTTGATTTTGCAGATTATATATGATCTTGATTTCACTTACTATGCATCTTTCAAGGGGGAGCAAGATGGTATAAGTCTGCAAGTGTGTTCTATCTAGTATTTTTTCTTTTTAAAAAAAAGTTTTGAGAGAGAGAGGAAACAAAGTTTTCAAGCAAGAGTGAGCTTAAAATGTTTTAATCTGATGAGAGATTTTTGAAAGTTTGTATTTTACTGAAAAAGTTGGAATTTTTTTTGTGGAAAACACTTGGTTTTCGCATCCCATTGGATACGAAAAGTATAGTTTTCGCATCCTAAGGATACGAAAAGTATAGTTTTCGCATCCTTAAGGATACGAAAAGTATACTTCTCGCATCCTTAAGGATACGAAAAGTAAGCTATTCGCATCCTATTGGATACGAAAAGTTGATGTTCATATCAAGTGTGTTGCGAAAAGTTTTCACTTGTTCTCAGTTTGATACGAGAACGTTTTCACTTGTTCTCAGTTTGATACGAGAACGTTTTCACTTTGAGGTTTTCGCATCTTGTTTCATGCGAAAACCTGATGAACAGTGCCATGTCAATCTTTCTGACATGTATTTTCAAATTGTTTGCGAAAAGTGGGTGTCCTCTATACTCGTGCCACATGTCTATTTTTTTAGAGGGTATAAATACACATTTTCAAAACTTCAGTTCCCACTTTGTTTTTGGCAAACATTCGACTTTTTCACACGTGCAACTTTTCATCTTCCTCAACTCAAAATCGACTTCAGATTATCGATTCTCATTATCAGGTACCCATTCTGCTTGAAACTTGTTTCGATGTATACGTTCTATTCACTCTTATGCTTCTATCCGTTTACTTTTGTCAATTTCAATATGTGTTCATGTTTATTTGTGAAAAATCATTATGACAACTATTCATATTCTGCAAATGATCAAAATCATCGATTTAGGGTTACTTAACTTAAATTGATGGTCGATTTTAGTTGGGTTTGTGTTTTCGATCATGTATGTCTAGTTTTAGTGGTCAAAATTTCATTTTTAATCGATTTTTGGA
Organism: Saussurea involucrata; assembly: GCA_033807775.1. Lineage (NCBI taxonomy): Eukaryota > Viridiplantae > Streptophyta > Magnoliopsida > Asterales > Asteraceae > Saussurea > Saussurea involucrata. The sequence goes on from CM066326.1 coordinate 21,195,873, forward strand.
TTTGGGTTCACATGAGTCGTGCGAAAAGTTCATGTTTTTTGAATGTTGCGAAAAGTTCAAAATTTCTTGAGTCATACGAAAAGTTTTTAAGTTCAAAATTTTTACAAGTGTGGTTTTTGTATCAGTCTGATGCGAAACCTTGTTCTATTACATGCGAAAATGTTAGTACCAAAAATGTACTAATTAAATGAAAGTTTTGTAAAGCTTGTATAAAGCTTGCTATGTCTTGTATTGTCTATAAATAGTGATGGTAGGTCATTTGTAACAAAGAGGGGCACAATGTAGAGAGCTAATCTTGTGAGAGAAAGAGAGAGTCATCTTGTACTAAAATGATATTGAATCTAATATGAGGATGACGTTTGTATCTCGATCTCTCAATTACTTGAATTGTCGATGATATTCTGGGATCACAAGTGGTATCAGACCAGAATTGAAGACATTTCTTCGATACGATCATCGGACCTCGACAATTCAAGTGAAAAAGTGCCGAATTTTGAAGAATTTGAAGAATTTGAAGATTTTGGTGTTCGATCTTCAAGTAAGTATGTTCTAATCACCTGATCTTGTACAGATCTGTTCGTTGTTCGATTCTACATCAATTCTTATCTTCTTAATCGATCAACGTGAACAATTCGGTGATTTTGAAGTTTTTGAAGTTTTTCACGAAAATCTTAAGATCTAGAAGATTTAGTTGTGCATGGATTGATTTTAGCCATTCAGATCGTTTTCTGCATTGATTACGAAGAGAATGCAACAATCAGATCCAAATTTAATGAAGGATTCAGTGAGTTTCGTTTTATGGATATGAACAGTGTCTAACCTCGCCGGAAAAACGATTTTGGCCGGATTTTGCTATTTCACGGGAGTTTTGAAGATTAGATGCTCACATATCTGTTCGGTATGACGTAACGACCTGTTTGCAGTAATTTGGGGTGAAATTCAGCAAGAAATCGAGGTTTTTGGGCTCTTAAAAGTGTTCGACGGAAAACTGCACGATGATACTCATAACTGTCGGACAACAAAGGTCTTCAAATATTCATAACTGTCGTACGCTGAAGTGTTCATCATATTCATAACTGTCGTATGACACTAAAACTCATAACTGTCGTACATAACTAAAACTCATAACTGTCGTACAACATTGGACCGACTTCAAATTTTAGTCGCACAAGACACATACGACAGTTACTATTCATACACGACTGTCGCACGACTCTCATACGACAGTTACTATTAATTGGGTCTAGTCGTACAAGAAGCATACGACTTCTACTGTTCATGTGCGCTAGTCGTACAAGTGGCATACGACTACGACTGATCTTTCGCGCTAGTCGTACAAGAGGCATACGACAGTTACTGTTGGTCCCGAAGGGCTATACAAGTTTGTAGAAGGGGGGGTTGAATACAAACACACAGATTTTACTTTTCTAAATTGTTTATTGATAAATCATTAACAATTTACAGCTTGTTGTGGAAACAAGATTAAGGATAAACCTAAATCTAAACAAGTTGGAACACTAAGTTTCATGCACTAAGAAAGAGAAGGAAATTACTAATAATAACCTATCTCAAGATAAGAAGGATGAACTTGTCCAGAGTTAGCAAGATACTTCATAATGAAGTGAGTTCTTCTTCTTATATAATGCATGCATTTAATGCATTGCAGTTTACACTTTACACGTGGCAGCAGCTGATTGGTTGCATGTCATTGACCTTTGATGACAACCTTAGTAGCCGCATGTTGAACAGTGTAGTATCAGAGTTGTTGTACGAATTCAGACAATAAGGAGGTTCTTTTTCTGACATATCATACGGAGACGTGCAAGGGTGGTTAAGACAAAGTACTTTGTACGGAGGACTTTATGATCAGCTTTTCGTTGATTCAGCGATCTATCATTCTTTATCAGCGAATAATAGAATTCAGCGATAGCTAAAGTCTTGTACTTGATACTTCACGTTGAGTGGACAAATCTGAGTCTTCGCTGATCCGCATCAGTTCATTAGGAGACTTGTCGCTGATTCTTGAGCTTGATCTTCGACTTCAGCGTAGAACCTATGTTAACGTGAAACTTGTCTTCAGGGATCATAAGTAAACAACTAACTTATCAGCGATCACCATAAGTACTGAACAGACTCAGAGTATTATGGTGAACAGTGTTCGCTGAATGTTTAATCTAAAGAGCGAGAGTTCCTATCAGCGGTACTGTAAGATCTTAGTACTTATCAGTGATAGTGAAACTCTGATACATATTGTTTACTTACAATTTTCACTAAGTATATAAGAGAGGGTCATTATCAAATCACTGAGGGTTTGGATCAACAATCTCCCCCTATTTGATTATGACATAGCAACAGAGAAAATTGCTATTTAATGAAAACATAAGGATAAAAAGAACTCATAAAATATTTGTCCCTTTTACTGTTTTCTGGGATCTTTTCTGTACTGATGGAGTAAAGTACATTCGCTGAAATTTTTCTTTAAACTGTGTAAAGATTACAGAGGGAAGTGGAAAAATTACAAGTACAGCGAATAAAATTACAACTACAAAAGATGTAGACAGATAAGGATAGAAAGAATTACAAGGCGATCCTATCCGTCAAAAGGTTCTTCCTTGATGAGTAGTTCATCGAGGGTCTTTGATGTGGGAATCATCCAATCAGGGACATCTACTCCTTGATTCTTTTTCTTCAGAGCTTCTTCAAAAATCAAGGGCTTCAGGTGTCTAGCTTTAATGTCGCGTCTGACTTCACACCAGTGTATGAGATCTCTGAGTTGTTCGATGGGAGCGATGTGGAGATCAGAGATACGTTGAAAGTGATGATTTCCTTCGTAGTCTAGAAAGAATATACCATAAGGATCACTTACAACTGTGCCAGGAATGAAAGTTTCTCCAGGTGGTAGGGAGGTGTCAAGCGCTGAGAGATCAACATCAGGGCCAAGAACTTGAGTACGAGAGAAACCAATACCTGTTTCATTCTGTATAAGAGGACCTGAATTTGAGTCTTTCTTTTCCTTAGCAGAGACTTTTCTTTGATGAAGAAGAGTAGAAGGAGGAATATCCACAGCAGAAGAAACCAGGTGGATCTGTTTGTTTAAGATCTTCTCGATATGGCTTTTGAACTTTGAGCGCGATCCCTGAATGGCTAATTTCGTTTCTAACCATTCAGAGAGACCAAACTTTTCTAAGGTAGCAGCATAGAAGGTTTGCTTGGTTTTGTCTTCTCTGTAGACATCCACTTCAACAACAGGCACGTCTGCGTATAGTCTTCCTCTGATGTTTACTTTGATGATTTTGGATGGTCTTGATCGATAGGTTAGCATTTGTTTAGCCCATTCCAAAGTCATATCAGATACCTTAGTCTTTTCTATAACGATCTTTTGAGCATCATCCCATAGCTGACGTTGAACATCAATGGTAACTCTTTTCAGCTTGGGGTCTTTTATTGATCGTTTAGTAAGCTGGATGGCGTATTCTCTGTCTTTTTCTTCAGCTTCCCTTCTTTCAGCGATTAGGCGTTCAGCTCTGAGGTGTTCCTTGTATTCCTTTTGGGAAACTCTGAACTTTGGAGGAACGGAAGGAAGTTGATCACGCTTCAGAATAATTCGCTGATCTCCGAGTCTCTTGATCATTTCATCTCTCTTTTCTTGATCCTCTTCACTTAGCTTTTGAGGAGCCAAGGAAGGTCTGTTTTTGTTAGAGAGAGAGAGTGTGTTCTTCAGGTTCATCAGTCTCAGAGATCAAATCTAAGACCAGGATTATTTCTTCAGCATTGGGAGCTGGGATTATTGTTGGTGAAGTCGCAGCTGTAGGAACTTCAGCGATATCCTCAAACAAGGGAGAGGACTAGCTGAAACACAGCGATCTTACAAGTAAGAACTTGGGTAGAACAGAGATAGAGAAAGAGTTGGATAAAGTGTATGGAGGTTTGGAGAGAGTAGAACTGATAAAGTGTATAGAGGAGGGATGTTGTGTAAGATTAGTGTACCTGACAAACCGGCTTTTTAAGCAAGATCATCAGATTTTCATCTTCAGTGACACTTTTTCCTTTGCCCTTTTCAGCTTCAGATGCTGATGGCTTTGTCTTTGTCCGCTCCCCTGTAGGTTCATTTATCAGAATACCTCTAAGAGCTTTAGATCTCTGAGCAGGCTTGACGATAAAAGAGTCATCATCATCATCATCTTCATCATCATCATTCTTGGGAGAAGAGGATGGTTCATCATCAGATAAGTCGATGACTTCTTCATCTTCAGCTTTAGACTCAGTTTATTCAGCTTCTTCTTCGAGTTGCTCCCCCTCAGATACATATGTAAGCTTCTCGGTTCCCTCAGGGTGTTCATCTCCCTGAGGTCCAGCGGCTGCTTCAGTTGTCTTCTCACCTTCATCAGTAAAGATGAGGTCTTCATTCTTCTCTCCCCTGATAGATTCATCATGGGAAAGGTCTTCAGTGCTCTTCTCAGGGTCTTCAGCGCTCTTCTCCCCCTCTTTTTCATGATAAATGGGGGAGGAATCTGATGATTCAGCAGCTCATGTGGTTTCCCTGTCTTCTTGGCCAGGGATCCCCACACAGATTTCAATCACTGATAATCTGTTTTCTATGCCAGAAATACCAGGATTGATCATTACGAGTTCAGCACGATCCGCCGTAGTAAAAGATGGAGGTGCAGGGGCGGTCGTGTTGGTCAGGATCTGCTGCAACAAAGTGTTCATAGAAGTGATGTCATTCTTCATCGTATTTACATCAGCCTTCACACAACTCATGTCAGTCTTGACGGAGCTGACATCAGTCTTTACAGCAGACATGTCACCTTCGAGTATGCCAACCGATGTCTTCAGCGTTGTGACTTCGCTGGACATGGTGTCAACTGATTTCTTGATGTCGAGGTAGTCTGTGTAGATATCAGAGAGAACTTTGGCAAAGTCGGTGAGTGATTTATCAACCTTCTCCAAATCAGCTTTGGAGGCATTCTTTTCGACGACAGTTGTCAGCTTTGTAAGATTCTCTCCAGCGTTTGTTACAGCTGAAGAGTTGCCGGAAAGAGTAGATGTGAGACATGTCAGCGATGTCTCTATTGTCTTCAGAGAGGCGTTGATGTCTCTCAGATTAGGACCTGTAACATATAAAAACTTGTGAACAGAGGAAAGCTCAGAAGTTTGCGGTTTAGTAACATTGTATATGGTTTGGTGTGTACCTGCAGGAGGATTGGTGAATTCATCAAAATCTCGGGTTCCTGAGTAAAGTTCCTTATCGTCAGCTAAAGTGCGTGGACGTATGGTCATCTCTGCAGGTCCTATGCCCATCACTCCTTGTAGAGTATTTTCTTTAGCTTCTGGAGGAATGACAGGTGCTTCAGTGATAACTGGAGTGGTGTCCAAATGAGTAGAGGGAGAAGCGAAGGGTAAGAATGGAGGTTGGGTACTGAGTTCAGCGTTGGATTCGCTGAGAATCACTTCATCAGTCTTTTGAGATACTGAAGGAGGTTGGGTAGATTCCAAGTTTGTAACCTCAGCGTTTGGAGACGCTGAAGTTGGGATAGAGTGGGTGGCTTGTTCAGCTGTGGCAGAGCGTACCACTGAACTTTTCTTCAGCCCAACAAGAGGAGCTGAGGAGTCTTTAGCAATAGATTGTTGGGGTTGCTCCTTGGTTTTCTTAGTTCTTTTGGAACCAAGTTGGGTGTCAGAGTGTTTCCTTTTAAGAGAAGGAATGGTGGTTGCAGCTGGGGTATCACCGGTGGGTTTGTCCGCTGAAGAAGCTGCAGAAGTAGAAGAAATGGGGTTTAGAAGAGTTAGAAGAGTAGAAAGACGTACCTCATTTTCCATCGGCTTGAAGTCAAGAATCTTAGGGCCGGCCTGAGAGAGTTTCAGGTCACCCTCTGTTGGGTAGCTGCTCTTCAGGCCTTTTTGGAATACGGCGCTGATGAATCGAGGATAGGGAACCCATGGAGATCTGTCAGCGACGGAGTCCACTCGGAGTACCAGGTCATCATAGATAATTGATGCCCAGTCTATATGTAGACCTTTCAGCAATGCATATCCCATTGCTTGCTGAGTCTTAGCGGCTTGGTCAGAGGAGCCCGTCTTCGCAGTCATGCAGCTGATCACATGGGCGAAGATGAAATTCATCTCGCTTGGCATTTTCGATTTCTTGATAATGGTCAGCTTCTTCTCGGGCTTCATGTCCCTTCCAGTTTCCCATACATAGCCCATTGCATCGAAGAATGCAATGATGGCTTCCCTGTCTGAGTTTTTCTTGGGGTCAGGGAGAGGAACAAAAGGTTTTTCTTTGGTGGCCAAGGGAAGGTTCCGGGTTTGCGAATGATGGCAGGTGTAATCTTCATTGTGCCATATTCGATATCGCAGAGGATGCAAACAATTTTTTTAGGGGTCTTTGGCTGATGGTAGCTGAGAATGTCTGGCAGAGTACCAGAATTGTGATAGCAAAAGCTGATGTGCAGGAGGTGTTATGGTCAGGGCTGTGAAGATGGAGCAGTTCTTTAGGAAGTTTACAGCATCATCTAGATGTGTAACTTGCTTTCGAGGAGGAAACTCGAGAAGCGCATAGAGGTTATTTATCTTTGTCCAATCCAGTTTGTCAAGAGAGAACTTGACCTGAGGAGCCTTGAGGATATCCACTTCCTCAGCAGTATCATCAGCAGCAGTGTTTTCAGCGATGGTGTTCTTGGGAATGTCAGAAGATGCCATTTTCTGTATTATCAGTTCAACCAAAGAATAACAAATAAGAATAATCTTAATGTGGAAAGATTTTCCAATAAGATGGTTCGAATTTTGTCCATTTCATTCAGACAAAATGTCTTAATGAAGATTAGCGTTTTTCTTGTTTTTGAAAAACGAAATACGAACCCAAAAAAAATCTTGTTTTCCAGTTTCCTTTGAAGATTGGGATTCTGGAAAAACGAATGAAGAACAAGTTTAAGATTTTTGCATTTAAACTTGAAGAACAACCATGAAATGGTTGTGTTCATAAAACCATGAAAGAATATGATTTTATTTTTAAGAAGTTCTTTTGTTTGATCTTGTTAAAACAATGAGAAGATCAGAAACAAGTTATTTGCATTTGGTAAATAATAAGAACATATTAACCTTTGATGTTTGAAGAAGATGAACAGTTGTTCTTGAAAAATTCGAGAGCAAAATGCAACAGTGAATTTTTTCTTTGCTTGGAGGAGAAGTTCGCGTAAAAGGAAAATATAAACCAAGAAATTGTTTATATAGATAGATTAGAAAGATAAAATCTTGAGCGGGAAAAGATTTTCATCATGACACGGACACGTGTTTGCATTTGATTGGCGAGTAAACGAAACGTGCAAACGTGTGTCAGAAAGAAGAACGTGTCGGGGCTTATCCGTTGTAATGACGTCACAACTGTCCTTTCATATTCTTGGATGTCTCTGAGGTTTTGAAAACTCAGGGACACTTTTGAAAACATGAAGCACTGAATAAAAATATCAGTTGGTTTTAGAAATTTCAAAGTATCGCTGATAAGGAAAAGATATTCAGCGATGTAATTTGTTTTGAAATCTTGCATTTACATGCGATTTGTCAGTGAGAGAAAACATACCTTGATATCAACGAATCAAGTTTATTCAGAGAGAAGATGATGGAATAGGTTATACAAGTTGGTTTTATCCTGTCGCTGATCAAATGGGAAACCCTGAAGATTTTATTCTTCATAGTTCAGCATTCCAAGCTCGCTGATGAGAAAGTTGAACCTTGTCTCATCAAGAGGTTTGGTGAATAGATCAGCTAACTAATAATCAGTTGGGATAAAGTGAAGTTCTATATCACCATTCATCACATGATCTCTGATAAAGTGATACCTGATTTCGATGTGTTTTGTCTTTGAGTGTAGCACTGGATTATTTGCTATAGCGATGGCACTTGTGCTGTCGCAATAGATTGGAATGTTTGAGAGCTGAAGGTCATAGTCCAGTAGTTGATTTCTCATCCACAAGACCTGAGAATAACAGCTTCCAGCGGCTACATACTCAGCTTCAGCTGTGGAGGTGGACACTGAGTTTTGCTTTTTACTTGTCCAACTTACCAGCTTTCCACCCAGGAGCTGACATCCTCCTGTGGTGCTTTTCCTATCAATTCTGCAACCTGCAAAATCACTATCTGAATAGGCGATTAGATCGAATCCTGAGTCTTTGGGATACCAAAGACCTATATTCGCTGTACCCTTAAGATATCGAAAAATTCGCTTTACAGCTTTCATACGAGATATCTTAGGTTCAGCTTGATATCGTGCAAACAAACATGTTGCATACATAATATCGGGTCAGCTAGCTGTAAGATACAACAGAGAGCCGATCATCCCACGGTACAGCGTGACATTAACAGGAATACCCTTAGTATCCTTATCAAGTGTCAGCGGTGGTGCCATAGGGGTTTTCATAGCTGAACTTTCAGTTAAGTCGGATTTCTTCAGCATATCTTTAACATACTTTCCTTGATTAATGAAAGTTCCTTTTTCAATGTGCTTTATCTGAAGACCAAGGAAATATGTTAGTTCACCCATCATGCTCATCTTATACTCATCTTTCATTCTATCAGCGAAACGAGTACAAATATCAGGGTTAGTAGAGCCAAATATAATGTCATCAACATATATCTGAACAAGAATGATATGACCTTTTACTTTCCTGAAAAATAGAGTTTTGTCGATTTTACCTCGCTCAAATTGTTCAATATGGAGATAAGTAGAAAGAGTGTCATACCATGCACGTGGAGCTTGCTTTAAGCCATAAAGTGCCTTATCCAGTTTATAAACATAACCTGGACGCTTAGGATCTGAGAATCCTGGAGGTTGTTCCACATAGACTTCTTCATTCAGCTTTCCATTTAGAAACGCTGACTTAACATCCATCTGATATACTTTGAAGTCTTTGTGTACAGCATATGCTAAGAATAGACGAAAAGATTATAGTCTTGCTACTGGAGCAAATGTTTTGTCATAATCTATGCCTTCCTCTTGTCTGTATCCCTGAGCAACAAGAAGAGCCTTGTTGCGGGTAACAGTTCCATGTTCGTCCAACTTGTTTCGATAGACCCATTTAGTGCCTATCACTGTTTTGTCAGTTGGTCTTCGAACAAGTTTCCAAACTTTGTTTCTTTCGAATTCAGTCAGCTCTTCTTTCATGGCGCTGACCCAGTTTGGATCTTTGAGGGCATCATCTACTTTCTTTGGTTCAGTTAGAGAAATAAAATTAACAAATAAACAAATATTACATGCACTTCGTCGAGTCTGAATACCAGCGTTTGGATCACCAAGAATTTGATCAATTGGGTGATTTATAGTCCATCGCTGAGCCGGGGCGTGAGACGCTGACTCAACTTGAACTGGAGGAGCTGAAGATGAAGCTTCAGCGACGTCTGGAGTATCAGCCAAGAGAGGAATGGATGCAGTTGTCATTATATTCACTGATTGCTGAGAAGTAGATGGAATGTCTGAGACATTTGGTTCAGAAGCAGGTATAGTGTTTATAGGAACAGCTGAGACCCATGATGTTTCAGCTTCACTATTCTGCATATTTGGAATGATAGTAGGAGCATCATCTTCAACTGTATGAGCACGAGTGGGAATATCTTCTGAATCACCAAGATGAGAAAACATCCATTGATTCAGTTCTTCGGTGTCAGCGGACGGTTTAGAGTTTGCTAAACGGGATTCGTCAAACGTGACGTGAATTGTTTCTTCAACAGTTTGTCTTCTTCGATTGAAGACTCTGAAGGCTTTGGAGACTGAGGAGTATCCAAGAAAGATTTCATCATCAGCCTTAGGATCAAACTTTCCAAGGGCATCTCTGTTGTTCAGTATGAAACACTGACATCCAAAGATGTGAAGAAAGCTGATTGAAGGCTTTCTCCCATGAAAAAGTTCATAGGCTGTTTTATTGAATCTTTGACTATCAGCGACCTGTTTTGCGTAAAACAAGCGGTGTTGACAGCTTCTGCCCAAAATTGAGTAGGCAAGTGAGAATCGCTGAGCATTGAACGTGCAGCTTCAATAATTGTTCTATTTCTTCTTTCAGCGACTCCATTTTGTTGCGGTGTTCTCACTGATGAAAAGTTGTGAGAAATACCCTTACTCTCAAAGAAGGAATCAAGAGAACTTCTTTTTAAATTCAGTCCCATGATCACTCCTTATTGAGCGAACGGTCAAATTGTTCAGGGTTTTCATCTTCCGAACAAAGGTGATGAGTTCTTCAGGGGTGTCACTCTTGGAACGGAGAAACATAACCCATGTATAACGAGAGAATTCATCAACTATGACCAGTGTATATTTCTTTCCAGCGATGGATTGTTTGTTAACAGGGCCAAACAAATCCATATGGAGTAGTTGTAGAGGAGACGACACTGAGGAGACTTGCTTTGACTTAAAACTTGCTTTGGTCTGCTTCCCTTTCTCACACGCTGAACATAAAGACTCTTTTGCGTATGAGTGTTGAGGTAGACCAGTGACTAACTCTTTTGAAGAAAGAGTGTTCAGTGTCTTGAAATTCAGATGAGAGAGCCTCTTATGCCATAGCCAGTTGACATTAGATGAGGCTTTTGAGAAGAAACGGGAGTTCTCAGTGGTTGTTGAGTCCATTTTTATTACATAAACATTTTCCAAATGATAACCGCTGAGAGCTATCTTCTCCTTTTTGTCAGTGACAAAGCAGGATTCCTTGGTAAAGATTACCTTGTTATCCTTGTCGCAAAGCTGACTGATGCTTAAAAGATTATGCTTCAGCCCTTCAACATATGCGACTCTTCTGAAGGTGGTTGTACCATTACAGAGTACACCAAACCCTCGGGTATGTCCTTTTCCATTTCCACCGAAAGTCACATAGGGACCCTTCTCTTCCTTGTATTCAGCGAGCAGGCTTTTCTTTCCAGTCATGTGTCTAGAGCATCCGCTATCGAGATAGCAGATACCCTTCTGAACCTGCGTCACAAAGGAAGATTAGTTTTTCTTGGGTACCCACTTAACCATGTGCACACGTTTGTCAGTGGAAGTAGTTGGAATGGAAGGTTCAGCAATCTTCGCAGCATTTGAAGATTCAGCTTTGTCAGTCTTCACTTTGGTTAATTTCTTAACCTCAATGGTCTTCTTTGCCTTGGGGGCAATCTTCACCTTAGCTATCTTTTCAGCTTTGGTGGTTGTGGGGCACTTACTAGCAATATGATCAGTGAGTCCACAGTGATAACATTTCCTATAACTAAAAGTAGTTCTAGGACCATTTGAATGCTGAGCTTTTGATTTAGAATTAGAAGGACCAGCACCAAATAAGCTTTTGGCTTTTGAAATGGTAGGAACGTTTAGTTCTTCAGATTTCTTACCAAGGACATCCACTCTGAGTCTAGGAGTAGATCGCTGAATAGACCCACGCTACTCATTTTAGGGCTATTTTCTTAAAAATCAAAGTGTTCCTTGTTAGGACCATAAATGTCCTATAATATAGAAAGTGATATAAAGAAAAGATTAGAAAAGAATATTTATTGTACAAAAGCCTTTAAGTGTTTAATGGGCTTAGTTTAGGCTTCATGGGTCGTGTGCCTAAGGCATTAATCCTTGGTATAAATATATTGCTTAGCCTTAAAAATTAGGTTAGCACAAGAATCGTTCATTATTGTCATAGATCTTTATTAAAAAGCTTTGTAAACACTCTGAAAGGTTTATCAAAATTATATTGATGACAAGTTGAAATCATACTGATTGTTATTTATTTCTATTGATTTCTGATTGTATGCACTAATCTGGGATCCACATTCCTTCATTATCAAATCTTGTGATTTCAACCTTATGCTAGATCAAATGTTCGTCTCCATTTCTTGAGATTTCTAGGTTTTGGGGGTTTTGCTCAAAACCTAAGTGGTGAGTCACCCTCCTTTTTTCTAAATCTAAATACAAGTTATAAATGTTTCATTATGACTTCTTAGTGTTCTTATATCTCAAGTTTCAGTTTAGATGAATTTGGTAAAGTTAGGTCAAAATTAGGGTTTTGGTCAAAATGGAGATTTTGATAAGTAGTGTTTGGAGGCTGATTCTAAGCACATGGATTTATTTGTTTTGTGTTGGGAGCTTGTGGATCTTGGTTATGGAAGGATTGATTGTGGATCAAGTTTCTTCAAGGGGACTCAAGATTAGGGTAAAACCTAGATTTAGCCTAAATCTAGCAAGGTGGGTTCAAACTACTTTGTGAAAACTTTGTAAATTCCAAAAATGTCCATTTTGAAGTGTTTATGTGTTTCTCATGATTATTATCAAATGTTGGAGTATTTTTGCCTACTTGAGGTGGTAGGTTTTATAAATCTTGTGTAAAACCCATATTTGATATTTTTGGTACTTTGATAAATAAAGCATAAATGTATGTGTTTTGATGATTTACCTTATAAATCGAGGTCGTTTGGTGAAGTTGTATTTTTAGCGTATGTTTGGAGAAACGCATAAATTTTGTATGAGACGTTTTGAAAGCATAAATGGTGTAAGGGGTTGTTCGGTAACAGCTTAATGAGCTGTATGACAGGTATGGCTTATTCGCTCAGCCATACCGAGTTGTTCGGTGGGAGCTTATTCGCTCAGCCGATGGCTGATTCGCTCAGCTACAAAACCCATGTACTATACACTCAGCCATTAATTTCCATCAGTTTTCCTCCAACTACCCTTTCTCCCCAACCTCCTAGATCACAGTATACGCATTCTGCTTCTTTTCTTCTTTCTCTAGTTAGACATGAAAAACCCCCTCTAGATTTCCGTGGTTCACTGTGAAAAAACCCTCTCGATGTTCATGAAAAACCCTCTCGATCTCCATGAAAAAAACATCTCGATCTTCATGAAAAAATCACTCGATCTCTCGATCTGGATCCCTGCGTTCTTCTCCCATCTCATTGCTTCCTTCTATTATTCACCTTAAAGAAAAGCCTCTCGATCTCCATGAAAAAACCTCTCAATCGTCGGTTAGAATTTCTTCTCCCATCATCTGGTAAAACCACACCCAACACCCACAAACTCAGCCCAGTGGGTGGACCAATCATCCACTCAAGAAAAAACCCTCTCGATCTCCATGGTTGCAGTTGATACTGAAAAGCTTAAAACTTCGTTGTCTGTCTCTGGCCTCAAGCGGATGAGGCTTAAAACTAGAGTTCTTATGAATTCAAGCCAAAACAGAACAAGGCTAAACTGGATCCAGAAATGAAATCAACAAAAGTGATAACCGAAAATTCATTTGGTTTCTATCTTAACTTCTTGAAATTCTTTGGTTTAATGGGTTTTTCAATTCCTCGAGAAGATGAACTGGGTTTAGAAAATTGAATTCGGGAGGTGAGTACTGAAAGATTTCATGTTTTTTGATATTTTTCATTGTTTATATGGATTTTGTATAATTGATTTTTAATATAAATAGAGGGGTAAAATAGTCATTTTTGTTATTTAGACCGGTTATTCAGCATCACAACCGAACAACAATGTAGCCTAAATCATTCAGACAACTATATCTGGACAGTGACCTTTATCCTTTCAGGGATGAATGGAAATCCTACCGAACAGCCCCTAAGTCTCTTTGAAAAAATGCTCTGTCCCAATCTAAAATTGTGTTTTGGGTTATTCATGTCTTGGAGCATGTGTTTGTATAAACGTGGGTTATTTATGTTTTATTGCATTTTATGAATTATAATAAAGGGTCAACTGATTGTTGATCTTATGGCTTGGTTTTGACTTTGATTGGGTCTTAAGGACATTTGTTCGGTTTTGATAGCTCAATGTAGATCTTTGGTTGTAATTTGCATTTATTGCATCTTATTATAGGATATGTTAGCTCCAATCTTTCTACTTATGAAAGTAGTGAAAAATAGGCTAAGTATAGAAGCCTCCAACAGAGGCTCTGCCAAGACACCAAGAAGACCGAAGGCAAGAATCGACAGAAGACTGCTCACAGAGGACCGAGGAGTGCGGTATACTGAAGACTCTGCGGTATACTGAAGACTTAGAAGAAATCAACAAATATCTTTCTACTGTTCCAGGATCCGTTCATCCACCTGTACGAGGAGTGCCCTGACAACATCCACGTGTCAAACTTTGATAGGGCTCAGTACCAAGTTGATATCAGCGCATTTAATGCATGCAGTACCTGCTACTGTTCATACGATCCTGTCTACTGTAGATCAGTCCTTATTGTCTAAAGTATGTCCCCTTTGTAATAGTATAAATAGAAGACTCATGTTGAGTTCTTCTATTAACAAGAATCAGATTTTAAGTTACGCACAACACACACACCAGCAGATTTCTTGTTATGTTCTTGGTGTTCTTAATAATATCAAATACAGTGAATCTTTGAGATATTTATCTGTCTTTCATAAACTGCTCATTTGATATTGTGTGTTCTTCTACCTTAGTAATCTTTCAGTTCTTTAAATACACTTCCGCAAATATATCTTATCTGAACTATCTGAAAGATTCATCATTGTTAAGCAAAACAGGAACCAACAATTGGTATCAGAGCAAACTTTGATTTTTAATATCAAGGGATCCACTCTAAACAATGATCCTTGGTAGAAACTTGGACTTTTAACCTATTCTTCATAATATTCAAACAGTTTCTGTTTTCTGCCATTTTCGATTCATTCGAACTTTGGTAAACTTATAGAATCTGTTATTCTGGTTAAAACACCATATTAGTGCTCAACTTAAAGCTTTTAAACTTAGAAACATCATACGAAGCGTCCACTTCACTTTCTGAAAAATCTACTGTTCATACCCTATCTTTCTGAATATTTTCTCTCTCTCAAAATGGCAAATACGAACAACTTCTTCACTGTTGGTTCTTTAACCAAGCCTCCTACTCTTCTTAGAGACGAATACCCTCAATGGAAGATACGAATGATTCAATTCTTTGAGGGTACTGATAAAGAACTCGTATACTATCTCCGAAATCCTCCTTTCGTTCCAATGATAACAGTACCACGTATTCCTTCCACAGACGACACACCAAAAATCCCTGAACACGAAAAACCAAAAGCTCAGGGTAAATGGTCCGATTCTGATTGGGCAAAATATGAAGTGGCTCAGAAAACAAAAAGACTTCTGATCATGGCTATTCCCAACGACCTTTTCCAATCCCTAGATACATGTTAGGTCTAGAGTTTTGTCAAAAACACAAGTGTTGAGTTCTGAGTAAGAAGACTAAAGAAGACTCAGAAGACTCAGAAGTTCTGAGTAGAAGACTCAGAAGTTCTGAGTGAGAAATCTCAAAAAGATTCTAAGTGTTGGATTCTGACTAGAAGGTTCAGAGTTCTGAGTAGGAGACTCAGAACTTCTGACTATGAAGACAAATGTTCTGAAGCGCTTATTCAGAAGTATGTTCAGAATTCATATCTTGGGATATTATCTGTTATATTCAGTTACTAATTAGGACACGTGTAATTGTTCTATTAGTCTGTTTCTTATATGTACTGTAGCTTTAGCTATTCTCTACAGTATATATAGGAGTTAGCAACTGTAGCTAATAAAAACTTTGGGAGAGAATCTTTTGGCTAACCTTTTGGATAACTCTTTACGCATAAATTGTTAGATCTATTGAGAGAGAAATTCATTGTAATATCTTGTAATTCACAGATTGTTAATAGATCATATGACCAGTTGCTGTTAATACGATCTTAATTGTTCATATTTGATTGTAAGAGTGTATCCTGAAACTTTCAATTGGTATCAGAGCCAATCAACAAACAAATTCGACCAAGAGTGTGTTTGATCGCGTTCTTGAAGTTTCTTGATCAATTCGACAATTGATTCCGCTGCTGCTAACAATTCTTGAATTCCTAACAATTCTTGAATTCGTTTCTATCATTGATTCAAGAAATTTGAATTTGTCTTTCTGTTGAATCGATATCTTACAATCAAGTCATCCAAAGATTTTCTCTCTATGCTGATTAATTCTCGAAATTAAACAGAGATCACAGGTATGTTTTCGAAATTCTTGATTGGTTTCTGGATCAAAGTGATTATATCTGCTGCATGTTGATTAGTATTCATATTTTTTGTTGAAAAGAAGATTTCATTAATTCATGTACTCTAACTGTTTGATGAAATGCATGTGACAGATTTGATTAATTCTTGCATGTTCTAGATTTGTGTTGATTCTCATTTTTGATCATAATTGATATTTGAATTTGTCATTTCATCATGCCTGAGATTGTTGAAGTTTTTGTGAGACCTGCAATTTCTATAACCAGTTCAGACAATTTACAAAAATTAAGTCCTGTAAAAGCAAAAGAAACAATTTCTGAACCAAAAACTGAGATTGTTCATTTTGAAAGCAAGATTGCTAATCTTCAAGCAAAACAAGACGAAAATGCAAAAGTTATAAAGATTTTGCAAAAAGAGAAATCTGATTTTCTAAAGGATTTTGAAAAGGTTCAAGAAAACATAAAGTTGTTAGAAAAAGAGAATGTTGATTTGAAAGAGAAAGGCAATTTTAGAAGAAAGATGTTGACAGAGTCTGAAAATAGAATCAAATCATGTGAAATGAAAAATTGTCAACTCTTGAAACAGATCTATGATTTTGAACAAGTTCTTATACTTGAAAGAGTGAAATTTGAGAAAGAGAGAAGAGACTTTCAAACTGAGAGGAAAGGTTTTGAAACAAAGTCTGTTGAATTATCTTTGAAAATTTTTGATTTGGAGAAAATTCTTGCAAAAGAAAGAAAAGAGTTTGAATGCAAGAAAAATGTTTTTCAAAAAGAAAAGATTGGTTTTGAGAAAAAGAAAACAGGAATGTTAAATGAGTTTTCTGTAAAAATCAATGAGTTGGAGAAAGAGTTAGAAGATGGAAGGAAAGAGACTGAAAAGAAGAAGGTAAATGGCTTTAAAGAAAAATGCTTAAAAGATGAGTTTGAGAAGGAAAAGAAAGTTTTTCATTTGGAGATAAGGAGGCTTATTAAGAAATTATCTGATTTATCAACTAAAATCATGATAGAGAGGAAGTCCAAATCTGATTTGCAGTCAAGGTTTGATTTGTATGTTAAAAAGTTTAGGGAATTTGAAACGAAAGTTGTTGACAAATCAAATCATAGTTCAAAAGATCAGATTCGTTCTTCTAATCTGTTTTATGATTCTGCTATTGATAAATCTTATAATTGTTCTTTTAAAAAGATAAAAATGGAATGGAGAGTTAAAGGAACTACTTCCAAGAAAGAAGTGCCAAAATCAAAAGTTCCTAATTCAAATGTCAAGAAGAACAATACATTTCAAAGAAAATCTTTTGTTAAACCTGATGTGATTTATTCTGTAAATCAATTAGTCAGAGTTGCACAAAAGAAACTTTGTTGTTCATATTGTGGGACTAATGATTTTGTGAACAAGAATTTTATTCAGCACTGGTATGGTTCTTATAGAATATCTGCATATGCTACTGCACCTAACAAACCTGGACCCAAGTTCATATGGGTACCAAAGTCAACTTAATCTGTTTTGAAGGTTATTCATGTGTAAAGCTGAATGATCATACTGACACATGACTGAAAACAGATGATGTGCTTAAATTGAAAATCTTGACTTTTGGATAATTCAGTCCAAAACTCGGTCTGAATGTGATTATGGACTTACAATTTGTCTCATCTTGATTATGGATTTCTGATTCATACAGATCAATTTGTTGATTTTGAAGATTTTTTTTAAAAGTTCTGTTTACTATGGGGTTATCAAACTCATAGTTGTGGGTGTTTTTAGTAGAAAACATTTCCAGAGAATGTGTTCAGAATCACATTTTGAGCAACCCTGCAAATTTTGGTTGAAAATTTCTGATTTTTGAGCAAGTTATGGTGGTTTGAAGTTCAGAATGTTCAAAAATCACAAAATCCAAACATTTTTCTAAGGAATTTTCTCTGGATAGTTTTATCAGAATTCTGACTGTTACTCAGAAGTTCTGACTCTACTACTCAGAAGTTCTGACTCTACTACTCAGAATTCTGACTCAACTAATCAGAATTCTGACTCTGATACTTAGAATTTTGAGCAAGTTACTCAGAATTCTGACTCTTCTAATCAGAATTCTGACTCTACTACTCAGAATTTTTTTTTGATATCTAATGAGGAATCATCGAAGATGATTACCAAAATCTCTTGATTTTGCAGGATTATCTTGATTTCAGAGGAAGTATTGACTCAAAATTTGATCTGACTGTTTCAAGATAATGTTCAAAACCCGTGATTCAACGTTTTAGGTTTTTGAACATATCAGTTCAAAACCCGTACTTAAATGACAATGGCTTCTGAATAATTCAGTTCAGGACCCGTACTTCAGAGACTAAGACTTCTAAACAAATCAGTTTAGAACTCATACTTCTCAGGTGATATCCTTAACTGTCATATTTTTCTGTTTCAAGGAACAAGTGGTGAAAGGTAACATTGCATTATGTTTTATTTCTATTGCTTTGAATGTTTGAATCTTAACAAATTTAATTCAATGATATGAATTTTTTTTAATTTTCATTCAATGAATAAATGTGTGTCAAAAAGTGATTTTACAAGTATTTTGTATTATCTGAGCTATATTTGTTTCAACTTTCACTTCTGAATTAAATCGAAAGGTAAGCAAAACATGAATGAAATTATGTCGAATGCTCAATGTTATGAAATCTATACTTATATAGAATATAATGCTCAAAAAGCCTAATTGTCAGAATGATGGATGGAAACGAAAATATGGGGGAAGTACTACGTTTTAGTACCCAGTGATTGAGATGAAATATAAATATATATAAAATCATTTAGTTTGAAAGTTTGTACCTGTGGCCTTTCTGGTTTGGGAGAGTAAGTCCTAAGGGGTGCTCGACACCTAGTCCCTAAGATCAACTGGTCTAGGATCGGCTGACCCAAATCCTGCAATAGAATCAGATAGAAAGCCATGTTCTACTGGTACAAATGGGTTTAAGATATATCGATGTGGCCTTTCTGGTTTGGGAAATTAAGTTCCAAGGGGTGCTTGTCACCTAGCACCTAAGACCAACTGGTCTGGGATATGCTGACCCAAATCCTGCTATAAAACCAGATAGAAAGTCATGTTTAACGATGCATCTTATTTTTACTAAACTTTTTGATTAAAAGATGCCAATGTGCACAAAATTAAAAGATGTCAATGAGCACAAAATTAAAAGATGCCAATGAGCACACATCTCTTGAAACTTTGGGAAAATTCAAAGTCGCAATAAACTTGTAAATTTGTGAAAATCCTGATTTTGGACAAATAGTGTAAGTAAAGCAAAGTATTCATATATGTTTTAGAATTGCATATTCTTGAAGCTAATCATATTTCGCATGCTAAGCACATCAAATAGATTTAATAAAGAGATTGAAACTGAACATTTTTAACTTGATATGCAATGATGACTTGTATTTGAATCCAAACACATGCATTTGATTTCATTTGATTGAAAAATCTGATAAATTTCATTAAGTTGGATTTCTTTTGTAAAATTTTCAAATGATCAAATGTTAGTAGTTATCAAGTGTAGTTCAGTGAATCTTATTTCTCTTGTATAAATGTTTTCATTAAAGCACTATATTTGAAATAAATAGTTTTAATGAAATATATGCATACTTTCAGGGGGAGAAAACAAATTGCTCCATAATTCTTATTTTGAGGGGGAGCAAGGTTATTCATTAAGGAGGAGAAAAAGCATAGACTTCATCGCTAAAGTTTTGAAAATCAAGGGGGAGAAAAGCTAAAGATTTTGAAGATGATTTTGCTTTCCAAAACTTTAGGGGGAGAAAAGCTAAAGATAAGATTTGTCATTTCAAGGGGGAGCAAAGAAAAAGCAAATATGTAACAAAAATCATTTTGGAAATCATTGCTGCTGATTAAAGACTGACCAGAAGTTATTAACTCAGATTATTCAGAATTCTGAGCAAAAGTTGTCAAAGCATTCAGAAGAGCTCCTTCTGAAGATTGTTCCTGCTCTAAGAATTTGATGATGAAAAGTACAAGTATGTTTGACAAAAAGGGGGAGATTGTTAGGTCTAGAGTTTTGTCAAAAACACAAGTGTTGAGTTCTGAGTAAGAAGACTAAAGAAGACTCAGAAGACTCAGAAGTTCTGAGTAGAAGACTCAGAAGTTCTGAGTGAGAAATCTCAAAAAGATTCTAAGTGTTGGATTCTGACTAGAAGGTTCAGAGTTCTGAGTAGGAGACTCAGAACTTCTGACTATGAAGACAAATGTTCTGAAGCGCTTATTCAGAAGTATGTTCAGAATTCATATCTTGGGATATTATCTGTTATATTCAGTTACTAATTAGGACACGTGTAATTGTTCTATTAGTCTGTTTCTTATATGTACTGTAGCTTTAGCTATTCTCTACAGTATATATAGGAGTTAGCAACTGTAGCTAATAAAAACTTTGGGAGATAATCTTTTGGCTAACCTTTTGGATAACTCTTTACGCATAAATTGTTAGATCTATTGAGAGAGAAATTCATTGTAATATCTTGTAATTCACAGATTGTTAATAGATCATATGACCAGTTGCTGTTAATACGATCTTAATTGTTCATATTTGATTGTAAGAGTGTATCCTGAAACTTTCAATACATGTGAATCTGCATATGATCTATGGAAGGAACTGGAAAACAACTAGAAGGGGGGCCAAAACTCAGAAGAACCGCAGAGCTCAATACATAAACGAATATTATGCATTTAAAGCTCTGCCGACAGAAACTCTGCAGTCTACATATGATCGGTTCAACTCGCTAATCAACAAATGTAAGAAATTCGGAATCCACAGAATTTCTGAAGAAAACAATGTCATGTTCCTTAAAAGTCTAAATGGAGAATGGCTCCAGTTATCTATGTCTCTTCAAACAAATCAAGACTTAGATTCCTGGACTCTATCAGACCTCTATGGAACATTGGCAGCCCAAGAACCTCAAGTAGCACAAACAAAAGCCCAGATCATTGCACCTCTTGCACTAGTTGGTAAGACTACAGAGGCTAAAGAAAAACCAAAGAAAGAGAAAGCTGCAGATGAAAAGAAGGAGAAGAAGAAGAAAATCATGATAGTTGATAGTGAAGAAGAGAAGGAAGAAGAACAAGAAGAAACAACCCTGGCCTTGATAGCTAAATCATTAGCACTCTTGACTAGGGAATTTAGCAGAGGATACCAGAAGAACTCTGGTAATGAACGCTACGAAAGAGAAGGATCAAACGACAGAAACAACAGAAGTGGTGACCAACAGAGGTCAAATGACAGAGGTAATGACCGACAGAGGTCGGACGACAAGGCTGGCAACACTCCACAGAATCAAGAGTGTTATAAATGTGGTAAGCCAGGCCACTACGCAAATGAATGCAGAACCAACAGAAATGGTGACCAACAGAGGTCAGATGACAAAGCTGAAAACGCTCCACAGAACCAATGCTATTACAATTGTGGAAAGCCAGGTCACTTCGCCAACGACTGCAGGAGCAAATCAAATCGCCCTAAGAGGGATGTTGCTTTCTACAAAAAGAAAGCTGAATACTATGCTCAGAAATCCCTAATGGTGAATCAAGAAAACTGGCTATCAGATACATCCTCTGAAGGAGGAGAAACAAAGAACGCCCTGTTCTGTGGCATGACAGAAGTCAGCTCTGGCTCTGATAGTGAGGTATCCACTTCTAACTCTAACTCTTATACAGCAGAAGCTGATTTGCTTAAACTTAACATTAAATACACTGAACTTAAAAAGACATGTGAAAGTGTTCAGAAAAAGCTCACCTTCTATGAGAGAGAAGCTAGACTTTTCACTCAAGAAAAAGCCAAAAAATTTCTAGAAAAGGAAGAAATTGAAACAAACTGGAACAAAAAATTAAATCCTTTAAAAGAAAAGATTTCTGAACTTAATTCTTCTTTAAAAACAAAATCGAAAGAACTTATGGACGTTAAGTGTGACAGAATGAACATCCTAGCTCTTAAACATTATTTTCAAAAGGAAAGAGAAGTCATCTGTCAAGATTTACTTAGAAGAGATCTATTAATTAAAAATTTTCAAGATGCACAGAAGGTATACGAGAAAATCAATACACAAATAGGGAGACGAGGAATTGGCTTCTGTGATATAGATCCATATACAGGAAACAAAAGAGACAAATCTCTGTTCTCTCTATTTCATATAGGAGATACAAGAAAACCTGGATTTCCAAATCTACTCTCTGTAAGTAAAAGGCAAAAAGTCTCTGGGGAACCTCACAAGAGGAAACCTCCGAAGATGACAAAAGTGTGGTTTGAAAACACAGATTTGTCACCTTCAATCTCTGTCAAAAGAGAATCCATACCTAAGAAGTATCTGAAAACTCAAGATCAGATAGGAATCTTCAAGTTTGGTGACCCCGAGACTCAAACTCAAGTTTCATTTGTCTGCATGATGAATTCTGAAAAGAAGTTATCAGCGGAGGCACCTGAGTTCAAACCAAACCTTACAAAAGAAAAACTTGATATCTCTTAAGAAAACCTCTGTACACCTTCCAATGATCAAAATCTCTCTTAGAAGACTTGACAGATACTTCTGTTGACTTAGAAGATAGTGCCACGGAAAAGGAAGAAAGTGAGTATGGCACATGCTCTGAAAGTCCAGCCTCTGTCGAAAAAGAACCAAGTGACTCAACTTCTGTTTATGAGGACGACTCATCCTCTGACGAATCTGAGACTGACTACAAGTCAGAGATAGTACCTCGTGACACAGAGGAATTTAAACCATCATCTGAAGTTCTTAACAGAACTATTTCTCCCAAGGAGAAAATCACAAAAGTTCCTATCTGTCCAGACTTTCTGAACATGTGTATACAAGCCAAAACCTCTATTGAGCTTGAGAATTTTAAACAACAGAAGGAAATGTCCACTAAAACTCCAACAAGTTCAAAGATTTTGAAGCCCTTAAAACCTGTAAAAGAAAAATTAACATGGCAACAGAAGGGTAAATGGACCAAAAATAATAAATCTTTTTCTTCTGTGACAGTGAAACCTGCAGAAGTTCACCACAGAAGGGGTACACAGAAGGCCGCTCTCAACAAAGGATTTTGCAAACAACAATCTAGACTACATAAACCTTCTTGTAATAGAAAGTCGAATGTTAGGATAAATTGTAATGCCTCTGTACCCTCATTTAATGTCTTTAATAAAAAGTTCAAGCAAATCTCTTCGCACATTCAATACTGTCATTGCTTTGATCTCATGTTTCAATTAAGACAACACTTCTCAAGTTCAAAATGTTTCCTCTCTGTACCCAAAGAAAATACTAAACTCAAGGGTAAGAAGAAACAAAATGGTTCTTCAACAGAAGTTAAAACAAGGACCAAGAATGCTAAGGCAAACTTGAAGACCCCTAACAAAACTGGACCCATTTGGATATGGGTACCTAAAACTCTCTGATTGTCTTGCAGAAGCAGTATGTGCCGATCTGGTATCTAGACTCCGGATGCTCGAGGCACATGACTGGCGACAGAAGTCTTCTATCTACATACAAAGAAAAACATGATGGTGGATCTGTGACCTTTGGAGACAACAAAAAGGGGTACATTAAAGGCTACAGAGTCATAAAGAAGGAAAATATAACCGTATGCAAAGTTGCATATGTGGATGGCCATAAACACAATCTTCTAAGTGTAAGCCAACTCTGCGATACGGGTTTCGATGTGATGTTCAAAGAACCTGCTGCTCTCTACAAGGTGAAGACACAGGAGTCGAACTTCTGCGAGCCGAAAGAAGAGGTGATCTGTATCTCATGAACTTCTGTGCCAAGAACAAGGAAGAAAAGCTCTGCCTTGTTACATACAAAAGCGAAGAAGCCCGGTTATGGCATAACAGGTTCTGTCATTTAAACTTTCATACTCTAGATAAACTTGCAAAACTTGATCTAGTCAAAGGTCTGCCAGATGTTAAGTTTAATAAAAATCATTTATGCTCTGCCTGCGAAATGGGAAAACTCAAAAGAGCTTCCCATAAAGGCAAAACTGATGTGTCCTGCCCTAGGATTCTGTATATGCTTCATGTTGACCTCTGCGGTCCAATCGCTACACAGAGCCTAGGTGGCAAGAAATATATACTTGTTTTAATTGATGAGTATTCAAGATTTACATGGGTTGAATTTGTCAGAAAGAAATCAGATGTTCCAAACATTCTGATAAATTTAATGAAAAGAATCCAAGTTTTGTATGAGTGCAGGATTCAGAAACTGAGAAGCAACAATGGCACAGAATTCAAAAACTCTGTCATTGAAGCCTATCTAACAGAAGAAGGAATATCACAGAACTTCTCTGTTGCACGCACCCCACAACAGAATGGCGTGGTTGAACGAAACAACCACACGCTCGTGGAGGCTGCCAGAACTATGCTAATAGCATGTGGATTACCAATGACATTTTGGGCAGAAGCAGTATCGACCGCTTGCTATACCCAAAATCGATCAACCATTGTAAAAAGGCACATCAAGACACCATATCATTTGATCAACAAAAGGAGACCAAACATCAAGTTCTTCCATGTATTTGGATGTAAATGTTTTGTCTTAAACGACAGAGAAGCAAGAGGAAAGTTTGAAGTGAAAGCTGATGAAGGCAAGTTCATTGGATACTCTGCCGCATCCAAGGCCTACAGAGTCTATCTTCTAAAATCACGAACCATTGTAGAAAGTATCAACGTGTCTTTTGACGACTCCTTCCAAATGAATTCTGAACAAATAAGTTCAGAACTCGAGCTAAAAAGGGAATCCTCTGGCATCTCAAAAACAAGAGAAGAAGACTTAAATCTTCTATTTCAAGAGATGTTCCATGATGACATTGATCCCTCTGCTGGAACCGTCAGAACCTCTGGAGGATCATCTTCTGTCAGCCAGATAGAGACAGGAATATCTCTAACTGGTCCCTTAAATACTTCATCTTCTTCTGTTAATCATACAGATGCAAATGCCGAGGGGGAGCCAACAGAAGGTGATACAACAAAGGATACAACCACAGAAGCTACTGAAATACCAACTCCAGCAACTACAGAGGAACCAATACCAGAGGAACACGAGGACTCAGTCTCTACTTCCTCAGAGGAACAAATACTAACACTCATTCCAATCATCCCACAAGTAGAAAAACCAAGCACAAGTACAGAAGCACCATCTACAACAGAAGGTGCACCAGAACAACAGAGCACAACCTCTGTAGATCAACTTGATGACTTCGATGACCATCTCCCAAGAACAACTCAATGGACGAAAAGCCATCCTCCGAGCCTTATAATCGGCGATCCTTCTGAAAAGGTAAAAACAAGATCAGCCACTACTAACTTTTGTTTCTTTACAAATTTTATTAGTATGATCGAGCCAAAAAGAATCTCTTAAGCCCTTGACGACCCAAACTGGGTAGATGCTATTCAAGAAGAGCTTCTACAATTTGAACGAAACAAAGTATGGACCCTAGTTCCTCTGCCACGAGGAACACAAGCTATAGGGACAAAATGGGTCTTCAGAAACAAAAAGGATGAGGATGGGGTGGTTATCAGAAACAAAGAAAGATTGGTGGCCAAAGGATATCGCCAAGAAGAAGGCATAGATTACGATGAAACTTTTTCCCCTGTCGCACGACTCGAAGCTATAAGAATTTTCTTAGCCTTCGCAGCCCACAGAGGTTTTAAAGTCTTTCAAATGGATGTAAAATCTGCTTTTCTAAATGGTGAAATCCAAGAAGAAGTATACGTCCAGCAGCCACCGGGATTTGAAAGCTCTAAGTACCCAAGATATGTGTATTACCTCGACAAAGCTCTGTATGGACTGAAACAAGCTCCAAGAGCTTGGTACGAAAGACTTTCAAATTTCCTTCTCAATAATGACTACGACAGAGGTACGACCGATACAACTTTGTTTTATAAAAGGAAAGGTGATGAAATTATGCTTGTACAAATATATGTGGACGACATTATTTTTGGGTCTACAAATACACAACAGTGCAAAGATTTCAAAAAACTCATGCAGAGTGAGTTTGAAATGAGTATGATGGGAGAATTAACTTTCTTCCTCGGACTCCAAGTAAAACAATCATCAAAGGGAATTTTCATAAATCAAACTAAATATGTCTCTGACATACTTACAAAATTCAGTCTCTCTGATGCCTCTGTAATGAAGACCCCAATGGCCACTGGAAATAAGTTATACTCATATCCAAATGATAAATCTGTAGAGTGCAAGCTCCATAGAGGTATGATTGGGTCTCTGTTATACTTAACCGCAAGTAGACCTGACATAATGCATGCCACATGCCTCTGTGCAAGATATCAAGCTAACCCGAATGAATCCCATTATATTGCTGTAAAGAGGATCTTCGGATACCTCAAAGGGACCAAAAATCTTGGCCTCTGGTATCCGAAAAACTCTGGATTTGGTCTTAAAGCTTACACAGACTCAGATTATGGAGGATGCAAGCTCGACAGAAAGAGTACCTCTGGGAGTTGTCAATTCCTAGGTGGGAAATTAGTTAGCTGGACTTCTAAGAAACAAAACTGTGTATCGACATCTACGGCAGAAGCTGAATATGTTGCTGTTGCTAGTTGTTTCTCCCAAGTTCTGTGGATGAAAACTCAACTAAAAGATTATGGGCACAACATATTCAAGATACCCATCTTCTGTGACTCAAAAAGCGCCATAGCCATCTCTGCCAATCCAGTACAGCACTCTAAAACAAAGCATATCGACATACGTTACCACTTTCTGAAACATCATGTTGAATATGGCACCATAGAAATGCATTTTGTGTCTACAGAATACCATCTTGCAGACTTATTCACCAAGGAACTAGATGAGAAAATATTCCTTTTCTTGGTGGGTAAGTTGGGAATGATTAACATGAGTTAAAACCTCTGTAAGTATGATTCTAATCTTCTGTAAATATGTAAATACATTGTTTTTATTGTCTGATTTATTTCTGAATGTAAATTCTCAATCATCAAGTGTTCTATACAAACAGAGCTTCTGTAGATTTGCTCAGAACCTCTGACAATCCTTACAGAACCTCTGATAAACATGATCTATGTTCTATGCATTACTTATCTTATTTTGACCCAAGCATAGATCAAGGGGGAGCAGGAGGAGACCTTGAACTGATCTACAGAAGTTGATCATTCAAAGGGGAGCCAAAGAAGAATTAAGAACAAACAACATCCACAGAAGTCAGGTACTACGCCGAACAACGGAAAGTCAAAATATGAGTATCTCGTACAAATCCTTCTTGAAAACAATTTTCTAGGACACAAACTTCCAAAAATGTCCTAGAAACATTGCTTATGACATTCCAAACAAGAAATAATCAAAACACTTGATGAGCCTTCCTTTATGAGAAATTTAAGGTTCCAGAGCCTCTGCTGAGCTCAACAGAGCTTCTGTAAGACAGATCCTCCAAAACTG
The DNA here is from genome assembly GCA_033807775.1 of Saussurea involucrata. Lineage (NCBI taxonomy): Eukaryota > Viridiplantae > Streptophyta > Magnoliopsida > Asterales > Asteraceae > Saussurea > Saussurea involucrata. The sequence goes on from CM066326.1 coordinate 21,223,285, forward strand.
CAAATTTCATACGGGAACTCGATCAATCTTCTTGAATATCATAAAGAAGGTCTTAAGTCAGAAAGTTCAACATACCACATAACTTTTGCTGACTATCCTAGGTATTTGAAGTCTACTAACACAAAATCATTTTCGAAAATAGTTTTCTAGGACACAAATTTCCGAATATGTTCTAGAAACACTACAAAAGACATTTCAAACTTCAAATATTCAAAAAGATTAATGAGCTTTCCAAAATTAGAAATTTAAGGTCATAGAGCCTCTACTGAGCTCAACAGAGGCTCTGCCAGGTAAAGATTCTATGATCACAAATTTTTAATGAAAACTCTATCGATCAATCTGAATGTCCTCTAAAGAATTCTCTTGTACAAATACACGCATAAAGACAAAGAAAGGTTAGTCACAGAGCCCATTCCATCACAAAAACCTCTGTTGATGAACCTAGGCAACTATAAGAGATACTCGCACACAACTTTTTCACAAACAATTTTCTAGGACACCAATTTCCAAATAGGTCCTAGAAACATTGTTAAAAACAATTAAAACTTTAGATGATCAAAAAGTTTCATAAATTTTTAGTTATGAGAAATTTCAACTCATAGAGCTTCTGCTGGCTATGACAGAGTTTCAAAACCTCTGTGAATGCAATTTCTACCCTAAAAATCTATCGATCATCTCCAATGCTTTTCAAACGTTTTTGGTAAAGGTGCAAGCAACAGAGGATATAACAAGAAAGTCAGAAACCACAGAGCTTCTGTCATTTTCTGATACTTAGGGAAATTCTTCAAAAGTAACGGTAAAATTCTGCGAGTAAAATTCTTTTGAAAGTTGAAAAGCTCACGCGCCAAGCATTAATGGGCCGCGCACGACGTCCCGTCGTACTCTGACACTACTAACGTGTCGCATTTTCATTGGACGTCCATGGCACACGTTCTTCTGGAAAGTTGAACCAGCCGTAAACACTCAAGTGCGGACCCCAAATTTTATTCAGTTCCATATATTTACCTCTTCAGAATTCTAACCGTTATCCTTCAGTATAAAACCCAAGTTACCAATCCTCTCAAAACTTTACGAACTTACACTTTCTTCTCCGGCGAACTTGTGCAAAAACCTGCAAAATTCTTCATCATTCATCTTTTTCTTATCCAAGAAATGGCTTCCACCTCTCACGCTCAGAAAAACTCCCCTGCTCACTCTCCGGCTAACTCCCCTGAACACTCTGAAAACCCAGCAATAGCCAGAGACCTGCAAAAGGACAACTCCGGCGACGAAGCAAACTTTGCTCCGACCACACACCTTCAAAATTTCTTAGAACATGAACATTTTGATAATGTTCTACCTCTAAAACCAGATAACCACTACCTGGTTCCATCTAAAACCGCTTTTGGGGAAGCACATGCTCTTCTTCTCCATATCTTGGAAAACCACATACTCTACCCTCTCCTAACCAAAACCGTCGACAAAATTCCTGCCAGATACCTAAATCAATTCTGGCAAAGTTGCAGATTTGATCCAGAGGATAGACAGATAAAGGGCAACATTTCCAAGCCAAATAAGTCCGACCACCTTGAACTCAAGTTCAACAGAACGATGTTCTCACTTGAGTTTAGCTTACCCACCAGAGGTCTTCTAGGGATAAAGGCCTATGCAGAGGAACCCACAGACGAAGAGCTATGCAGGTTCGTTGAAATGTTGGGGTACAACTTGCCACTCAGAAAAAGGAAAGACTTCTGCAGAGGCAGATTACCACCTCTGTGGAATACACTCTTTTCCATACTCAACAGGTGCCTAACCGGAAAAGTGGGCAGTCCAGATCAATCTTCACACCAGATCTTAGCCATAATGTACGGGGTCTACTACGACCTACCTCAGGACTTCGCCACACTTATGATACAGGAAATGGTTAACACCATAGACAGAAAAATCATCTTCCAGAGGAAAAAGGGACAGAAGAAAGAGGCTCTGCCTCCTCTGCAATTTCAACGAATACTAGGTGTTCTGTTAGAGCCTCTGCTCTTACTTGAAAAATGGCCAATGGAGGGGGCAGCAACCAAAATGTACGCCATGACCAAAAACACCCCAACAGAACATGAAGATGGATACCCATTCTGCAGACCTCTGACAACCAAGCTTCTGGGATATGCCACGGATGAAACCCTTAGTCTAGAATATATACGCGATCACAGGACTCCAGACCCAAGTTCTGTGACACCCCCGCGTTTAGGAGCCCCCTTAGGAACAGAAGTAGTCAATAGAATGACAGATGAAGAATGGGCAACAACTTTTCAAAAGCATGAAGAAGTTCAGGCCAGATTCCATGCACAAAGAGAAACCATAATCCCTTCTGCAAAGAAAAGCAAACCCCCTGTCTCTACTAAAAAGAAAACTCACAAGAGGAAAACCACAGAGGGCACCTCTACTTCTGGTGCTCAAAGACAAAAGTCTCCACCTCATACAACAGAGGTTGGATCTTCTGCACCTCCCTCTCCTCCAAAGGAAAGGAAGAAAAGAAAATCCAAAACCTATGAGGAGAGTGCACCGAAACCAAAGAGAAGGAAAAGCAAGAAAAAGACCAAAAAGCCTATCTCTCCTATGCAAACTATAACAGAGGATGATGTGATAGAAGAAGAAGTTCACCAATCACCTCTGCAATCCCCCAATCCCCTCAACTATGCACATCACAGAGATTTCTCTGACTTCCTCCAAAACCTAGAATTCGCCCATACTCTAAACACACCTGGATGGACTGCAGAACCCCTCTCCCATGGCTCTACAGAAGAAGCAGACTTCAGAATCTCTTCTGACTTAGAAGAGGATGATCAAACGCAACAAAATGTTCAGGGTAAGACACCAGAGGTACTACAGAACCCTTTTCTTCAACCAGGATTTGACGTACAATGGGCAAGCCCAGAGGAAGAGGTAGCTGCAGAAGACCATCACATGGACACCATGTTAGGAGGTCTAACAGAGGAGATGGTTGAAACTAGGGAGACTAGGGTAGAAGTCTTAGAAGTGGATTCTGATAAAGAGGAAGCAGACCAGATAAGAAAAGGTCTTTATCAGCCACATGTCATGCGACTAATTGGGACAAATCCCTGCTATGATGATCTAGGGAAAAGCCCAGAAGTTAGGGTAGAAACAGCAAGCCATAGGATAGCTACAGAGGTTGAGACCATAGACGGAGAACAAATGGTTGGATGCTTCACAGAAGCAGAAGCAAGAACAAATGCCTGGAATAATAGAGGCACACAACCAAAACCAACTCCCAGTGCAACCCACATTTCTATTGTCGCCAGTCTAGTGGCAGAGGGCAATATTGAAAAAGAGCAGCACAGCTCGACCCCAACCCAAACCATCCAGACAGAGGAAATTATTTCATCCTCTGTACCATTAAAAACCGGGAAAACCAATCCAGGGGAGTCCTCTCAAAAGGACTTACCCTTAGTTCGTAGTCCATCGCCCCAGACCACAATCGCCAAACTAACAGAGGAATTTGTTTCCTCTGCTACACGCACACACCTAGGCCCAAACATCTCTTCAGAGGAGATTAGAATGCGCACAGACGAAGGGATTCTAGACAAATCCCCAAGTCAACTCAAGGATAATCTTGTACCCACCTCTGGAGTGGATCAAGACAATGTCCTTGACAGAACTTCTATAGAGACTGAAACTCCAAAAGTTTCTTCTCAAAGATTAAAAAGAAATCCTTCCGCCCCCAACATAAAAACAAGGGCGAAAGAAGGTGTCTCGGGAACAGAGACTCACTCTGGTGAAGAATGTGTTCCCCCAGAGGTTACAACTAGTTCACATGTATCAAGGGATGAGTTTCAAACCCTTGTCACCTCTGTGGACAATACCTTGAAGGAGTTGCAAAGCTCTTTCAAATCTATTGCAAAAACAACATCCAGGGCAATCCTTAATCTGAACACCAAAATGGACAACCTGTCCACAGAAGTACAAAATGCCGTAACCCAGATGAAGTCAACTGCTACCACCACTGCTACCTCTGCAGCTTCAGAATTCGGGAAAGCAGCTACCTCTGCTTTCAAAGAATCGGTCAAACACTTTCTCCAAAAGCTGAAAGAGCAATCCTCTACTACTAAGGGCCTTACACCTAAAGACCTAAAGAAGGCCTTAGACGAAGTTCAAGAGCAAACAATGAAAAACACTCAAGCCATGAAGCCTTCAGACTACATGACCAGAGTTCAGCTCACAGAACTTGGGTAAGGGATTCTGGATCAAATGACAGAGTTCATTAGAGCTTTTACTGCTGTCAACGCCAACTATGTCAAAGATTTTCATAAGAGCGTAGGAAAAATGCGCTTCAACACAGAAGCAGAGGTTCATATACTCCTCGGCCTCTGTGATGATTTATGCGCTAAGATGATCGCTGCAGGTGATGTACCGCCCAAGAAACCTGAAGCTTCGTGCAGAGCTGAGGGTACTAAAAATAAAGGTCAGGATGACTCTGATGATGACTCTGACGATTCATCAGATCATCCTGAGGGGGAGAATCAAGGGGAGAAACTAAAAGAAAAAGCTGCAAGCAGAGGTTTACAAGCTCCACCGGTATCCGCAAAACCTATATCTCAAGCACCTCCAACTCAAACCCAAGGAGGAACACAACATCAGTCCACAGAGGCAACAACCACCTCTGTGGAATTCCCCTCTGTATTCGGAGAAGATGTCCAAACCCAAGAAAACTTCCAAATTCTGACATCTTCTGAAGAAGAACTACCTTCCCCAACACCTAAAACCAACCCAAGAATCAAAACCATTGCTCAAAAACAGAAAAAATATCTGAGCAAAACACCTGAAGCCTCTCCAACAAAACCCAAATCACCAATCAAGCCCTCTGAAACTAAAGTGTCAAATCCAACAGAGGCAACCCCCACAGAACCTCCTACAAGCAAACCCTCTGAAACTCAAGTGTCAAATCCAATAGAGGCAACCCCCACAGAACCTCCTACAACCAAACCCTCTAAAGCTCAAAAGCCAAAACCCACAAAGGAAACCCCATCTCTACAAGCAGACAAACCAATGGCAAAAGACAAAGGCAAAGGGATTATGATAGAGGAACCAGAGAAGAAAAAGCCCAAGCATCAACCTCCGACAGAAAAACTGATGAAGAGCTCTTTCGATGTGTATGTGACACCAAAGCCTGAAGAAGAAGACTGGGCTTATGGTTTCACTCCTTTGACAAACATTTCTATTCTGGATCCAAAGGCACCTCCTACAGAAGATCGAGTGGCAGAAGTCAAGAACAAATTGGATGCTCTGCGCAAAACCTTGCCTCAACCACCACCACCACAAATGGAAGAGGTGGTGTACAGGTACTTATACAGCAGAATGAGCATATATCAAACAACACCAACCATTCAAGATCCTGATTTCCGTGCCGACCTTGAAAACCTCTTCACCAGAACAAATCCCAAACCAAAACACGAAGTCTTCTCATCCTCCAAAATCATCAAGGTCATCTACTGTAAGTTCTCTAAAACCAGAACCTGGCCTAAGGTCTCTTACAACATCTACAAGGTCAAAAGAGAGGACCGATCCGAGAACCAATTCTCTGATGCGGATCTTAGGAATCTAAATCCTTATGACCTACCTGATCTTCTGGACTGGACGAAAAAGAACTTCACAACTGATCCAGTTCACAGAGCCTACAGGGTGATCAGAAAGGCCATATGCGAGAAGCTTCTGCTGTACAGCATGGTTGATTTCCAACTAGCTAGAGACCTTGGAGTAAAGAACTTGGTTGTTCAACTGCCAGAAGACTACCGCCCTCCCTCTGCTGTACCAAACTCAATCATCACATCACCAAGGGTAGGGTTAGTCTTTCAAGATCCTGCTGGAAGATCAAGATTGTTCGTAGAGATGGACTGTCAGAAGTACGTGACAAGTACTTTGAAAGAGCTTAGAGCGATCCTAGTAGAGCACAGAGGAACAGAGCTCATGGATCAAAGCCTGGCCGACAGACTGATAGAGATCATCGATGCAACAATCAACTTCAGAAAACTCTGCATCAGTTTCTATCACGAGCTTATAAGGGAAGGACTCGACCGCAGAAGTTATAACGACTTCACAGATGCCAACGTCTGTGTCAGTCAAACAAATCCTCTGTAATTTTTCTTTTCAAATACAATCATATGTAAATGCCTCTGGCATAATCTAATGTGAAAAGAAAAGTGTTCTTAGTATATACTTAGCCTAAAAATCCATGTACTTTTCAATTTTTCATTTTTCACTACTTAGGGGGAGATTGTTAGCTCCAATCTTTCTACTTATGAAAGTAGTGAAAAATAGGCTAAGTATAGAAACCTCCAACAGAGGCTCTGCAGAGACACCAAGAAGACCGAAGGCAAGAATCGACAGAAGACTGCTCACAGAGGACCGAGCCACAGAACCTCTGTCACCTTTGACAGAGCCTCTGTGGTATACTGAAGACTTAGAAGAAATCAATAAATATCTTTCTACTATTCCAGGATCCGTTCATCCACCTGTACGAGGAGTGCCCTGACAACATCCACGTGTCAAACTTTGATAGGGCTCAGTACCAAGTTGATATCAGCGCATTTAATGCATGCAGTACCTGCTACTGTTAATACGATCATGTCTACTGTAGATCAGTCCTTATTGTCTAAAGTATGTCCCCTTTGTAATAGTATAAATAGAAGACTCATATTGAGTTCTTCTATTAACGAGAATCAGATTTTAAGCTACGCACAACACACACACCAGCAAATTTCTTGTTATGTTCTTGGTGTTCTTAATAATATCAAATACAATGAATCTTTGAGATATTTATCTGTCTTTCATAAACTGCTCATTTGATATTGTGTGTTCTTCTACCTTAGTAATCTTTCAGTTCTTTAAATACGCTTCTGCAAATATATCTTATCTGAACTATCTGAAAGACTCATCATTGTTAAGCAAAACAGGAACCAACAGGATAACATCTTTTGATTACTTTGGTCATTCAATTAGAGTGATGTAAGGTTGTAGACTCTAATGCAATGGATTATTAGGCCTAGGAATCAATCTTTATTATTTTAAATGGGACGGTTGTTCTCATGTTGGGACCATGATTAATCATTGGGTCATCGAGGGCCTTATGATGTGTTCTCTTAGAGTCGAACATCTGCCATTGACCATGTGATGTAATTTCAGAGTCAGTTTATTTCCCATTTGTAACTAGTTGAGACATTGGGTCCTCGGAGGCAACTTGGTACAGTTATGTGGGACCGGATACTAGCCATGGGTCGTAAATGTAATCTTAGTGAATGAGTATGACTAGGATCCTTGGCTGCCCTCCCTCACATCTTAGTACGAATCGTACGATGCTCGTAGCCATGGGTCCTAGTATGATGAGCTCTATAACTCGGAAAGTGGCCTAATTTTGTGTTCTGCCACTAACCATGGAAATCGGGTCTCTCCCATTATCGAAAGGAGTTGGATTGGGTATTTATTTTTATCCATGTTTGTCGTGGTGTGTTGAGTATGGAGTGTTCTCCATAAGTTATAATTTCAGGCTTGAGTCTTACTCATATTTTGGTAGTTTGGGTAATAAAGTTTTATCCGAATTTCAGTATTTGCATATTAATCATTATTCATGTTTTGGGTGATTTCGGGGTTTCGAATTTATATGTGAAAAAATGTTTTGTATTAGGGTTTTCCTCACGAAAAATGGTGGTTTTTCGGAAAGAGGTCGCTTCCAAAATTAATACCTTTCATTTTTTAAATTGGAGTTTAAATAGCATTCTCTCAGCTTATTGTTTTATATAATTGGTGAAAACTCTTGAACTCACTAGGCGTTAAGCCTAACTCATGTTATTTGTCGACATGTGCATCAGGTTCTCGTTGGGGAATGGTACAAGCGACACTGTGAAGAGATGAGTGCTAGTTAGATGCACGAGAAGAGAGTAACTACTCGGTGATGCGTTCCGAACTTTTGGAATAGCAATTTGTATGGGTTTAGTAATTAGTAACACCCTGCATATATTTGATCTTTGTATAAGACTTGGGTTATTAATTGTTGAGGTTAAATCTAGAATTGTATTTGAGATAATTTAAGTATTGATTTGTAGAAATGATGTTATAGTTTACTTTATATCTAATTGAAATTGTAATTAGTTGCTCTTTCCAAATTTGAGGGTGTTACATAGTATGACCATGATCATTGGGTGCCCTCCCCCACATCTATGTACGGGTCGGCGAGCTCATGACCATTTATTCTAGTATGAGCTCACTAACTTGGAAAGTAGCTTACTTTTGTGTTTCGCTCCAATCCTTGAAAATCGGGTCTCCCCCGTCATCGTAAGATGCTTTTTGGATCGTATGGATCCTATGGGATTTATATGGAAAGAAAACTTACTTCATATTCTTGGAAAACATTTATTGTCGTTTTATGCTTCTTTAAATATATAAATGTTTTTTCTCACTAGGTGTAAAACCTAACACTTTTTTTAAATGACATGTATATCATGTTCTGTTAGCGATGGGGTTTCCATGTCTTGAGAGACGAGTGATCGGCCTTGACAACATCTTTTGGAGATAGTAATTTTTTGACATACGACGTGTATACTTTTGATAGAGGTTTTTGGAAGATGATAGTGACACCCGGTTTTTCTAAGCTTCGTGTTGTTTAAAGTAGGTTGTTATGAATCATATTCATTATTTGTGGTGTAACTTCTATTACTATTTCCCCTGTTTTGGGTAATCTCTTTATAATGTCATTGTGACGTCATTATTCAGGTTTTAATTTACCTCTATTTTTTGGGGTGTTACAGAAGTCACTAAAAAAATATGATAACTAACCTTATTAAACAATTATATGCCCATACCTACCTACCACACCCCTCATCCTCGGAGGCTCCTTCAGTGTTTCATTAAACTGCTAATATTGTGGTGCATAAGTGTTTCATCAAACTGCATATAATTTGGCGAATAGGTGTTCCATCGAATTGCTAATATTCTAGTGCATAAGTGTTTCATCAATGTAGTTTGATAACATTTTAGTGAATAACTAATGCACCCAATTGCATATAGTACAATAAAATATTTCTCAATCCTTATGCAACTTGATAACTTGCTTCAATTAACTCGCAATCTTTGTAAGTTTATATCTTGAGAATGTGCCCTATGTTACCATTCCATGCCCCAAAACCTAGCAAGTGGTTCATGATAATTTTATCATTACATTTATGCAACCATCCTTTATGAAACAAAACTATTAAAAATTGTGTTTTGATGTGAATTGATAATAATCTAGTGAATAAGTGTTTCATCAAGGTACAATTTAATGAACCTTATTCCATTACTATAAACACCCAAATGCATCTTATGTTAGCATCAAAAAAATCCAAAACCCAACAAATCATTTCATAGAACAAGTGGTCTGCATTAGTCAACAGATGATCTCATTAGTAAAACATATGTTTTACTAAATTATAATATTTCATCAAGTACTACGGTTAGATCGATTGATGCAGAGCAATCATCAGAATGATTTCTAACTATGTGTATTGTGTTTGTCATTGGAAATAATTTCCACCGAAGGTGCATTGTCCATCTCCCTTCTTGAAAGATGGTTGTTAATATGTGTGTTGTCCTCCATATATAAAACCACAAGATTTAAGGTTGTGTTTGTAAAGTTCAAGGTTGCGGCTTTCATCTTTTGCGTACTAATGCATCAATGAAGAAGAATTCATGAATTCCATCACTATAAGTTTGCATACTTAAAAAAGTAGCGAATTTTACCTCGAATTCTTAGAACGAGGACTCTTTGATGTTGTTCTTCCATGTTTAGGGTTTTGGAACCTCCAATTTTAATGAATAAAGGGTATATAATTTCTTCGTTTTGGAGTGATAATGGTTGAGAGGATTTCGGAAACCTAATCTTCCATTTCTTAGGGTTTCCTATGCGCGGCATTCACCATTTCGTTATGCCGAAAAATACCATTAATTTTGTATGTTTCATGATCTCCTTGTCCTTTCATCATTAAAAAATTACAATTCTTCCACCTTAACATCCTGAACTGTTGATGGTGAAATTACAATTCTTCCACCTTTCATCATTAGGTTGTAAGTATGTATATGGTTTTTTATGTTTTCTTTTCTCCTTTTACTTGAGGACACGTAATACCTCAAGTTTGGGGGTATGATAACTCTCGTTTTTTAGAGTGTTACATAATATTCTACCCCCTCTCTCTCCACACACACACGCACGCATATATATATATATATATATATATATATATATATATATATATCATACGGTGTGGTTGTGTGGTAAGGGAAAGGTGGGGTGGGGCCGGTCAAAGGGAAAGGGATGATCAAAGGGAGATAAAAATAAAACATGTGGCGCCATTTGATTAGTGTTCTAAAAGGGTTTTTTTAATTAATAAAAGAAATTACTATGTTGCCCTTCAGTTAAGAGAACGGATTTTACGATGTTAGCGGTGGGGACCCAAAGTGCAACAAAATGCAAATCAAAGGGACCCCAATGTACTTTTTTCAAATAGAGTAAATTACAAGATTGGTCCCCTGGTTTACACTCTTTACCAACTTTAGTCCCAAAATCAAAATAAATACACGAAATGGTACTCGTGGTATTCATTTTCGCAAGTTTTTGGACCTTTCCTCTAACAAAATCAGTTAACCATGTTAACTCAAAGGGGTATTTTGGTCATTTATCATTATTTTGTCTTTTTCTTAATAAAAAAAATAAAATATTTTTATATTATATTATTTTATATATTAATAAATAAATATACAAATACACACACACACACACATATATATATATATATATATATATATATATATATATATATATATATATATATATATATATATATTTACTAGAATGGTACTCGCGCAATGCAGCGCGATATATTTTGATTTTAATGTTTTGTTTACTTTTTATCATTGTCGATTTTTATAAAACGGTTTTGTGTAGTTTTGAGAAAATTATAATATTTTTTTATAAATTTGAAAGGGATTAATAGATAGGGATTAATTACGTAACTAATGAGGATTAAAGAATGATGTTTTTTTAGGGGTTTACCATTTGAGAATTTGTAGGGAGTTAGAGATAAGGACTAAAATGAAGGAGTTAGAGATAAGGACTAATTAAGTAATTAGCATTAACAGTGGTACATAAAGCTTCGTTAGTTGTTTTTAAGAGATTTTAAGTAATCAACATTAAATAGCAGTACATAAAGCTTCGTTAGTTGTTTTTAAGAGATTACAAAGGGAAGTAGAAAAATTATAAGTACAAGCGAAATAAATTACAAGTACAAAAGATGTAGACAGATAAGGATAGAAAGAATTACAAGGCGATCCTATCCGTCAAAAGGTTCTTCCTTGATGAGAAGTTCATCGAGGGTCTTTGATGTGGGAATCATCCAGTCAGGGACATCTACTCCTTGATTCTTTTTGTTCAGAGCTTCTTCAAAAATCAAGGGCTTCAGGTGTCTAGCTTTAATGTCGCGTCTGACTTCACACCAGTATATGAGATATCTGAGTTGTTCGATGGGAGTGATTGGAAGCTTAGAGATGCGTTGAAAGTGATGATTTCCATGGTAGTCTAGAAAGAATATACCATAAGGATCACTTACAACTTTGCCAGGAATGAAAGTTTCTCCAGGTGGTAGGGAGGTGTCAAGCGCTGAGAGATCAACATTTGGGCCAAGAACTTCAGCACGAGAGAATCCAATACTTGTTTCATTCCATATAGGAGGACCTGAGTCTGAGACTTTCTTTTCCTTTGCAGAGGCACTTCTTTGTTGAGGAGGAAAAAGAGTGGAAGGAGGAATATCCACAGCAGAAGAAACCAAGTCGATCTGAGTATTTACAATTTTCTCGACATGGCTCTTGAACTTTGAGCGCGATCCCTGAATGGCTAATTTCACTTCCAACCATTCAGAGAAACCAAACTTCTCTAAAGTAGTAGCATAGAAGGTTTGCTTGGTTTTGTCTTCTCTGAATACATCAATTTCAACAACAGGAACGTCAACGAACAGTCTTCCTCTGATGTTTACTTTGATGATTTTGGATGGTCGAGATCGATAATTCAGCATTTCTTTACACCATTTCAAATTCGTATCAGATACTTTCGTCTTTTCTTCAACGATCTTCTTGGCGTCTTCCCATAGCTGACGTTGAACTTCGATTGGAGTTCTTTTCAGCGAGGGGTCTTTCACTGATTGTTGAGTAAGCTGGATGGCGAGTTCTCTGTCTTTTTCTTCAGCTTCCCTTTGTTCAGCGATTAATCTTTCAGCTCTGAGGTGATCCTGGTATTCCTTTTGTGAAAGTCTAAACTTTGGATGAATAGAAGGAAGTTGATCACGCTTCAGGATGATTCGCTGATCTTCGAATCTCTTGATCATTGCATCTCTCCTTGCTTGATCCTCTTCACTCAGCTTTTGAGGAGCCAAGGAAGGTATGTTTTGGTGAGAGAGCAGCTGTTCTTCAGGTTCATCAGTCTCAGTGGTTAAATCCAAGACTGGGATTATTTCTTCAGCTCTTGTGGCTGGGATTATCCCTGGTGTAGTCAAAGGAGCTTCAGCGGGATCCTCAAACAGGGGAGAGGACTAGCTGAAACACAGCGATCGTTTAAGTAGGCAGAGTGTGGGAAGAAAGAGATAGAGAAAAGAATGTGGTTAAGTGTATAGAGGTTTTATGGAGAGGAGAGTTGGGATTGAGAAAGGATAGAGGAGGGATGCAGTGTAAGGGAATAGAAGGTAGTGTACCAGACAAACCGGATTTTTAAGCAAGATCGTCAGATTGTCATCTGCAGCGAGGCCTTTGTTCTTGCCTTTGTCAGCTTCAGACGCTGCAGGCTTTGATTTGGTCCGCTCCCCTGAAGGTTCGTTTATCGAAATCCCTTTGAGAGCTATAGTCTTCTGAACAGGCTTGACGATAAATGAGTCATCATCATCATCATCATCTTCATCATCATTATTCTTTGAAGAAGAAGATGGTTCGTCGTCAGAGATGTCGACAGCTTCATTGTCTTCAGCTTCGTCGTCAGATTCTATCTCCTCAGCATAGGGTTCGGTAACATCAGCAGCAACTTTCTCAAGTTGCTCATCAAGTTGCTCCCCCTCAGATACAGAGGCAAGCTTCTCGGTTCCCTCAGGGTTTTCAACTCCCTGAGGTTTTAAAGAAGTAGCAGCAGCAGCATCCTTTTCAATTCCCTCCCCCTCAGCATGGGCAAGGTCTTCTTTATTTTTCTTCTCCCCCTCATCATTATGGGGAAGGTCTTCTTTAGGCTTCTCCCCCTCTTCCACATCATGGTTGGGGGAGGTAACAGAATGTTCAGCAGCAACAGTGTCAACCTGCATTGGGTTCTTGTCTTCAAGGCCAAAGATCCCAATACAGTTTTTAATCCCTGTTAATCTGTCTTCCAGGCCAGATATAGCAGGATTGAGGCTTTGAAGTTCTTGTCGATCAATCTGAGTAAAGTGTGATGGAGTGCAAGTTGGAGCATTCAGACGATCGATCACTTGCTGAATCATTTCTTTGACAGTACCAACATCAGCTTTGACCGTGGAGACATCGGTCTTAAGAGTATTCACCTCTGTTTTCAATGATATTACTTCATTGGTTAGAGAGGTAAAGTTTGTAGTGAGAGCGGTGTTGGTGTTGTTGATGGCAGTTGAATGTTCAGCGATGGTGGTAGAAAATTGAGCAATGCTACCATCAACCTTCTCCAAATCAGCTTTGGAGGCTTTCTTTTCGACCTCAGTGGTCAAAGTCTTCAAGTTCTCTCCAGCGTTTGTAACCGCTGAAGAGTTGGCAGTTAGAGTTTTGTTGAAATACTCCATCTTTGTTTCCAGGGCCGTCAGGGAGGTGTTGATATCCCCCAAATTAGGACCTAAAAAAGTTATTAACTTATGAACAGAGGAAAGCTCAGAAGTTTGGGGTTGAGAGAGAGAAGTGGGTGGGATTTTGTGTATACCTGCAGGCGGGTTGGCAAAGTTGTCGAAACCTCGATGTCCTGAAAAAGTTTCGTAGTCGTCTTCAATATTTCCTAGACGACTGGAAGTACCTGCAGGTCCTGTGGTGTGTCCTATCATCCTCTGAAAATGTTCAGCAGTAGTGTCGCTGAGGATGACGGTTGTTGAGGAGAATAGGGGAATAGATTGAGTGACCAAAGAAGAGGTGGGAGGAATGGAGGATGAGAATGATGGTTAGGTACGGGGTTCAGCGATGGATTCGCTGAAAATCACTTCAGTCTCTAGAGGAGCTGAAGGAGTTTGGTTCAGTTCCAAGTTTGTAACTCCAGCGTTTAGAGACGCTGAAGCTGGGATGGAAGGGGTGGCTTGTTCAGTTGTGGCAGAGCGCACCACGGAAATTTCCATCAGCTCTTCAAGATGAGCTGAGGAGTCTTCAGCAAGAGATTGCTTATGGGGTTGCTCCTTGGTTTTCTTAGACCTTTTGGAACCAAGTTGGGAAGATCAGTGTTTCCTTTTTCTAGAAGGAGTGGAGGTTGCAGCTGGGGTATCAGCGGTGGGTTTTTCCACTGAATGAGCTAAGGAGGATTGAGAAGAGTTAAGAGAGTAGATAGACGTACCTCGTTTGCCATTGGCTTGAAGTTGAGTACCTTAGGGCCAACCTGAGAGAGTTTCAGATCACCCACTTTTGGGTACCTGTGCCCAAGTCCTTTGAGGAAGACGGCGCTGATGAATCTAGGATATGGAACCCATGATGGTCGGTCAGCAGCAGAGTCTACTCTGAGCACAAGATCGTCGTAGATTATCGAGGCCCAGTCAACATGAAGACCTTTCAGCAATGCATAGCCCATTGCTTGCTGAGGTTGAGCGGCTTGATCAGAGGAGCCGGTCTTTGCAGTCATGCAGCTTATCAAGTGTGCGAAGATGAAGTTCATCTCGCTGGGCATTTTGGATTTCTTGATGAGGGCTAGCTTCTTCTCAGGCTTCTTGTCCCTCCCTGTTTCCCATACATAACCCATTGCATCAAAGAATGCAGTGATGGCTTCCCTATCAGCATGTTTCTTGTGGTCAGGGAGAGAAACAAAGGGTTTTTCTTTTGTGGCGATGGGAAGGCTCAGTGCTTTTCGGATAATGGCAGGGGTGATTTTTATGGTGCCAAAATCAGTGTCACAGAGGATGCAATCGATTTTCTTCGTGGGGTCTTTGGTCGATGTGAGCTGAGTGTGTCTGGCAGAATACCAGAACTGAGATAGTAGTAGTTGATGAGTAGGGGGTGTTATGGTCAGGGCTGTAGAGAGGCAACAGGTTTTGAGGAAATTCACAGCATCATTCAGATGCGTGACTTTCTTTCGAGGAGGAAACTCAAAAAGCGCATAGAGATTGTTTGTTTTTGTCCAATCGAGTTCCTCAAGCGTGAACTTGACCTGAGGAGCCTTGGTGATTTCCAGTTCCTCAGCAGCAGCAGTGTTCTCAACAGTAGGAATATCAGTAGATGGCATTGCTGTATTATCAGTTCAACCAAAGATATAACAAATAAGAATAATCTTAATGTGGAAAGATTTTCCAATAAGATGGTTTGAATTTTGTCCATTTCATTCAGACAAAAATGTCTTAATGAAGATTAGGGTTTTTCTTGTTTTTGAAAAAGAAATGCAAACCCAATAAAAGTCTTGTTTTCCAATTTCCTTTGAGGATTAGGATTCTGGAAAAACGTATGAAGAACAAGTTTAAGATATTTGCGATTAAACTTGAAGAACAACCATGAAAGGTTGTGTTCATAAAACCATGAAAGAAATGATTTCATTTTTGAAAAAGTTCTTTTGTTTGATCTTGTAAAAACAATGAGAAGATCATTAACAAGTTTTAAGAAACAGGTAAATAAAAGAAATATTAACCTGGTTCGTTGAAGAAAAAAAGAAGATGAACAGTTCTTGAAAACTTGAGAGCAAAAATGCAACAGTAGTTTTCTTGAGGAAGAAGTTGTCCGCGTAAAGGAAAAATATAAACCCAAAATGTGTTTATATAGTGAGATTAGAGAAAGAGAGAAAAACTATAGCGGGAAAGTTTTTCATCATGACACGGACACGTGTTTGCATTTGATTGGCTGGTAAACGAAACGTGAAAACGTGTGTCAGAAAGAAGACGTGTCAGGGCTTATCCGTTTCATGGCGTCACGGATGTCCTTTCATATTTTAGGATGTCTCTGAGGTTTTGAAAGCTCAGGGACACTTTTGAAAACATGAAGCACTGAATAGAAATATCAGTGTTGGTTTTAGAAATTTCAAAGTATCGCTGATTAAGGAAGAGATATTCAGCGATGCAATTTGTCTTGAAATCTTGCATTTACATGCGATTGTCAGCGAGAGAAAAACATACCTTGATATCAGCGAATCAAGTTTATTCAGAGAGAAAATGATAGAATGGGTTATACAAGTTGGTTTTATCCTGTCGTTGATCAAATGTGAACCTCCGAAGATTTTACTCTTCAAAGTTCAGCATTCCAAGCTCGCTGATGAGAAAGTTGAATCTTGTCTCATCAAGAGGCTTAGTGAACAGATCAACTAACTGATAATCAGTTGGGATAAAGTGAAGTTCTATATCACCATTCATCACATGATATCTGATAAAATGATACCTGATTTCGATGTGTTTTTTCTTTGAGTGTAGCACTGGATTGTTGGCTATAGCGATGGCACTTGTGCTGTCGCAATAGATTGGAATTTTCGAGAGCTGAAGGTCATAGTCTAGTAGTTGATTTCTCATCCACAAGACCTAAGAACAACAGCTTCCAGCGGCTACATATTCAGCTTCAGCTGTGGAGGTGGACACTCAGTTTTGCTTTTTACTTGTCCAACTCACCAGCTTTCCACCCAGGAGCTGACAGCCTCCTGTGGTGCTTTTCCTATCCAATTTGCAACCTGCAAAATCACTATCTGAATAGGCGATTAGATCAAACCCTGAGTCTTTGGGATACCAAAGACCTAGGTTCGCAGTACCCGTAAGGTATCGAAAAATTCGCTTTACAGCGGTCATATGAGATTCCTTAGGTTCAGCTTGATATCGTGCACACAAACAAGTTGCGTACATAATATCGGGTCGGCTAGCTGTAAGATACAAAAGAGAGCCGATCATCCCACGGTACAGTGTGACATTAACAGGAATACCATTAGTATCCTTATTTAATATCAGCGGAGGTGCCATAGGGGTTTTCGTAGTTGAACTCTGAGTTAAATCGAATTTCTTCAGCATATCTTTAACATACTTTCCCTGATTAATGAAAGTTCTTTTTTCAGTTTGTTTTATTTGTAGACCAAGGAAATATGTTAGTTCACCCATCATACTCATTTTATATTCAGCTTTCATCCTTTTAGAGAAACGAGTACAAAGTTCAGGGTTAGTGGAACCAAATATAATGTCATCGACGTATATTTGAACAAGAATAATATGACATCAGATGAGGCTTTTGAGAAGAAACATGAGTTCTCGGTGGTTGTTGAGTCCATGTTTATTACATAAACATTTTCCAAACGATAACCGCTGAGAGCTATCTTCTCCTTTTTGTCAGCGACAAAGCAGGATTCCTTAGTAAAGATTACTTTGTTATCCTTGTCGCAAAGCTGACTGATGCTTAGAAGATTATGCTTCAGCCCTTCAACATATGCCACTCTTCTGAAGGTTGTTGTACCATTTGAGAGTACACCAAACCCTCGGGTATGTCCTTTTCCTTTTCCACCGAAAGTCACAGAGGGACCCTTCTCTTCCTTGTATTCAGCGAGCAGGCTTTTCTTTCCAGTCATGCGTCTAGAGCATCCGCTATCGAGATACCAGATACCCTTCTTAACCTGCATTACAAAGGAAGATTAGTTTTTCTTGGGTACCCACTTAACCATGTGTACACACTTGTCAGTGGGGGTAGAAGAAGAGGTGGAAGGTTCAGCAGTCTTTGCAGCATTTGAAGATTCAGCTTTGACAATCTTCACTTTGGTTAATTTCTTAACCTCAGCGGTCTTCTTTGCCTTGGGGGCAATGATCTTCACCTTAGATATCTTTTCAGCTTGGGTGGCTGTGGGACACTTACTAGCAATATGATTTGTAAGTCCACCATGATAACATTTCCTATAACCAAAAGTAGTTCTAGGACCATTTGTATGATGAGTTGTTTGTTTAAAACGAGAAGGACCAGCATCAAGTATACCTCTGGTATTGGAAATAAGAGGAACTATCAGTTCTTCGGATTTCTTACCAGTGACATCCACTTTGATTCTAGGAGTAGATCGCTGAAAATATCCACGCTGAATATATCCAGTGTTCTTGTTCTTTGAATCAGTGGGATGATTCGCTGAAGCTGTAGAAGCATTCAGCTTAGGTATAAAGATACCCTTCTGCGGATTTTTTTCAAAAGCAATTCCTTTACCTTTGTTTTTAAAGACTGTGGTAGGTTTTGGATAAATAACTTTTTCTTTACCTTTAGAAGTTAAGGTAGAGATTTCCTCAGGGATGGGCGGTTTAGAAGAGGAACACTGAGAGGATGAAGTATCAGCGACTGAGGATACGAAAGTTCCAAATAAGAGCATGGAACAATCAGTGGTTGGTTCTAGAGTATCAGCTTTGTAACCAAGACCACGTTTATCACTCAGGGGAATCTGAGACTTAATTATCTCAGTGATCTTTGTTGAGGATTTATACCATCCATCAACAGTAGCTTTTTCAGCTTTTAATGCAGCGATAGCTTCTTCGCGCTCGATTTTGACTAGCTGATTTAAGTGCACTTGATCTTTAAAATCTTCTTCAATTTTAGAAAGATTTTCTATTTGAATGTGACAATTTTTAAGCTGTTCAGCGAGATCAAGGTTTTGATTTTCAACTACAGTTTTACCATTCATGGCTTTATATAATCTTCTAGTCAAGAGATCGATCTTTCGAAGACTATCAGCTTCATCAATATTTGCAATATTGGTAAAGAAGGAAGGTGATACCTGAGTTGCAGAGGTTGAAGTAGAGGGAATGTCAGAATTGTCTTCCTCATCTTCAATCTTGGCCATGAGACAGAGATTGGCTTGATCTGATTCATCTTCAGAGTCAGATGATGATTCTTCTTCGTCAGAGGCAGCCCATAGTCAGCCATCAGGCCTTTGCCTTTCTTCTTAAAGGTTTTCAGCTTTGCATACCTTTCTTTCAGCCTTTTGTATTATTCATCTCTAGTCCGAGGAGTAAAGTTTTTCTTGGGAAAAGCTGAGGACCTAGAGACTTTATTAGACGTGCACTCGCTAGCAAAATGTCCTATCTTTTCACAGTTATAGCAAGTAGGAGTAGCCTTATCAACAGGGGTTGATGATCTTGGCTTGTCAGTAATAGCAAGAGTTTTATTCCTTTTGAAATTACTCTTTCTAGCAAATCTCCTGAACTTATTAGCCAGGAATGCCAGGGTTTCATCATTATCTGAAACGTCAGAGTCTGATGATCTTTCAGAGTTAGTTTCCAACTCAGTGACAGTGATAGTCGATCGCTGAGTGGAAGGTGACTCTGAGATTAAAGCAACAGGGGTGCTTTTGGAATCTTTTACAAGATTCTTCTTAAGATGACTCAATTGCTCATGATTCAGCATCGTGCCATATAAGGTAGAAAGGGTCATTGATTTTAGATCCTTTGACAGCTTGAGACACATTGAATAATTGTCCCAGCTTTCAGGTAAACATTCTAAAAACTTTGTCAGCACTTCAAAGTTAGAATATTCCTTACCAACAGTTTTTAGATCTATTATTAAGCAGTTAAAACATTGGTGTACTTCAGAGAGAGTTTCATTCTTACCACAAATGAAGCTTTCATACTGTCTTACCAGGTTGATCTTTCGAGAGTCCTGGACTTCAGAAGTACCTTCATACTGAACACAGATTGTGTCCCACATAGCTTTTGAGGTTTTCAGGTTCATGACGGAATGGTAGACTTCGTCAGGAAGAGCCATGGAGAGTATGGATCTGGCTTTGGTGTCAATAGCCACTTTCTTCTTATCTTCATCAGTCCACATATGAACTTCCTTGGGAATTAGCCTTTCTGGAATAGCAGGTCTGTTGGAACCCAGATTCACTTAATCAAGATTAACAGTCTATTAGTTGAGTTTAGAGTTTGATGCGGAAGCGTATTAAACTAACGGATATGTTTAATAGATATTAGAACGCACACATATAAAGAAAACAGTAAAGAATGAAAAGGATTTCTTGAACAGTTACTGTTATTCAATATATAATAAGAACACGAAGAACAGATTAAGAACTGTTGGTGTGTGTGAGAATATAACACTCAGATATTTGACAATAAAGCTTGAGAGTATTAGTGATTCCTTGTGTATTCGTTCTTAGGAAGATCTCAACATGAGACTTCCTTTTATACTACTCTTAGAAGACTATGAGGTAGGTCACTTTCCTTTTACGGCATGAATAGTGAACTGGATGGTGTGAACAGTTGTTTGAGCCATGCGCATTTAATGGAGCAGATGTACTATTGGTAAATGCATTAAATGGCGCAGACGTCTATTTTGTACCATGCCCTATTGAGTCCACTCAGAGCTTGACACGTGTTTTGACAGTACTTTTCCATGCAAGTTGATGAACGTATCCAGTAATATCTTCCAAGTCTTCATAGCAGACCACAGAGGCTCTGTAAGGCATTACAGAGGTTCTATGGTCTGACCTTCTGTGGAGCAGTCCACTTGTTTCCGAATTGATCTTCTTCTTGCGCACTACAGAGGTTCTGTGATTACCTCTGTAGCTTCTGTGAGAGGCTTTTCTATACTTAGCCTATTTTCACTACTTCTAAGTATTTCTATGATTAGGAAGATTGAAGCTAACAATCTCCCCCTAAGTAGTGAAAAATAAAAATTTGACTTTGAGTTTAGTTAGGCTAAGTTAGATAAGACAGAGGTTAAACAATACCTCGAAATTTCTTTCATTTAGAAATATGCCAGAGGCATTTTACATTTGAGTACAATGAAAGATAAAACTTTGTTTGCAGAGATTGGAGGTCTGAGAATCAGATTTTGGCATCTTTGAAATCGTTGTAGCTTCTGTTGTCTCTGCCGACTTTTCTGATCTCTTTGTAGAATCTGATGCAGAGTTCTCTTAGGCGGATTGTTGAGTCTATTTCTCTGATGAAAGTTTCTGCATCATCTCTATCCATTTTCTCTGTACCTCTGTATTTTACAAGGCTTGCTCTGAATTTGCTCAGAGTACTGGTTGCGTACTTCTGACAATCCATGAGTACAAAAAGTTTAACCTGGTGTTGTGGGTTTTGAAATACTAACCCAAATCTTGGTTCTCTGATGATTGAGTTGGGCACAGCGTCTGGTGGGCAGCGATCTTCTAGTGGTCGTACATCTAGATGTTTGAGACCAAGATCTTTTCCCAGCTGAAAATCTATCATGCTGTATAGCAGAAGCTTTTCCCTCATCGCTTTTCTCAATACTTGATAGGCTCTGGTGTTTGCCTCTGTGTTGTAGTTGTCCTTTGTCCATTGCAGAAGGTCATGTAGATCGTAAGGATTGATGTTTCTTAAGTCAGCATCAGCGAAGGTAGATTCTGAATTGTTCTCTCTTCTGACTCTGTAAAGATTGTACCTGACCCTTGGATAGGTTCTTGTGAAGGAGAATCTGCAGAAGATCACCTTTTTGATTTTGTGAATTGAGAAGACATCTGCTTTGGCTCTTGGCTTTGTTCTCGTGAAGATGTTCTCAAATTCTTCTCTGATCCTTGGATCTGTCACGTGATCTATTGGATAGTTTGTCTGAAAGGATTGTTTGTAGAGGTATTTGTATACCACTTCTTCCATTTCTTCATGTGTTGGACCAGGTCGTGGAATTTGTCTTCTGAGACTCTCCATCTGTTGAACAACTTCTGCAGCTCTACCAGTTAAAGGAATTTCTGACAGAGGCTTCAATCCATGTGCCCAGTCAACTTCTTCGGGTTTTGGGGTTTGAAAGGCGTCAAACGCACTCTTCATCAGTTTCTCTGTTGGCTTTGACAATGTTTTCTTCTTCTTAGGCTCTTCTGTCAGTATCCCTTTGCCTTTATCTTTTGTTGTCGTGGCAGAACCTGTTGCTTCTGTGGGATTTGAGGTTTGCACTTCTGTAGGTTTGATGGAGGTTGCCTCTGTGGATTTTAACGATTGTGATTTAGAGGACTTTTGTGGCGATGGTTCTGTTGGCTTGACTTGCTCTGTAACCTCTGTTGGAGGTTGTTTGGTGACTTCTTCTGTGAGCTCAGTTTCTGTTGATGAAGTGTTGTCATTAAATCTTCTTGCCATTCTGAAAGCTAAAGTGAACCTGTGCCTTTCTTCTTCTCTCTTCACCATACGATCACTCATTGTTGTGTGCATCCTTTTCAGAATGTCAGAAGCAGAGGTCGTTGCTCTTTTTGGTTTGGTGGCAATCGACTTTCTTCTGGGAATGGTTTGGGGTGTTTCCACAGAGGTGGGTGTTTTCTCTGTGGTTCTTTGATCGGATTCTTCCAAAGTAATTACCTCAGGGGTGGTAGTTGCCTCTGAGGTTTGCTTATCTGCTTCTGTAGTGTTGGGTTCTTCAGAGGTTGAATCCACAGAGATGGGTGTATTCTCTGTGGTTCTTTGAGTTTGTTGTTGGGTTTGTTCTGGAGGTGCTTGACTCAGAGGTTCTGCGGCTATTGGTGGACCTGTAAGTCCTCTGCTTGCAGTTTTCTCTGTAGTTTTCTCCCCCTCAGGATGATCTGATGGACCAGGATGGTCATCATCATCAGAGTCATCCTGACCCTTGTCTGATGTACCCTCTTCTCTGCAGGAAGCATCGGGTTTCTTTGGCATTGTGGCTCCAGCAGCGATCAGTTTCGCGCAGACATCATCACAGAGGCCAAGAAGAGTTGCTAGCTCTGCCTCTGTTTTGAATCTCATCCTTCCTACACTTTCTCTGAAATCTTTGACGAAGTTAGCATTAGCAGTGGTGAAGGAAAGGATGACTTCTGTCACTTGATTAATCACGTTCTGCCCAAGCTCTGTCAGCTGTGCTCTTGTCATGTAGTCTTTGGGTTGCATCAGCATGGTATTTCGCATGGCTTCTTCTTGAACTTTTTGTAGGGCCTTCTGTAGATCTGCAGGAGTGATGCCCGTTGACACTGAAGTCTGTTTGTTCAATTGATCAAGGAACTTGTTGATGGAGTTCTCAATCGAAGAAGGAGTAGTTGTTGCGGCAGAAGTGGTGGATGCGGTAGCAGCAGACTTCATCTGTGAGATGGAAGTTTTCACCTCTGTGGACAGGTTGTCCATTTTGGTGTTCAGGTTTAGCAGTGCCAGTGATGTTGTCTCCGCAAAAGATTTGAAAGAGCTTTGCAACTCTTTCAAGGTTTGGTTCACAGAGGTCTCAAGGGTTTGGAACTCATCCCTTGTGACTTGTGTTCCGGTGGTAACCTCTGGAGGAACACATTCGTCTCCAAAGTGAATCCCTGTTCCTGGGATACCTTCTTTCATTCTTGTTTGTACGTTGAGAATGGAAGGATTTCCTTCTGATCCT
Source organism: Saussurea involucrata (assembly GCA_033807775.1). Lineage (NCBI taxonomy): Eukaryota > Viridiplantae > Streptophyta > Magnoliopsida > Asterales > Asteraceae > Saussurea > Saussurea involucrata. Next base: position 21,246,778 of record CM066326.1, read on the forward strand.
TGAGAAGAAACATGAGTTTCAATCCCTACAGAAGTTCTGAGAAGAACATTGTCCAAATCCACTCCAGAGGTGGGTATTGGAATATCCTTCTGTTGACTAGGAGACTTGTCTAGAGTCTCTTTGTCTTTGTGCTCTCTACTTCTCTCTGAAAGAAGTGTGGGTCTTAATAAGTGCGTGTCAGAGGAAACAAATTCCTCTGTAGGGTGTTCTTGTGTGATCTGGGGCGATTGATCACGAACACTAGGTGAGTCTCTTTGAGGAGACTCCCTAGTAATGGATTCCCCGGTTTCTGTGGGCACAGAGGTTGAAAGAGTAACCTCTGGCTGGATGGGTTGGGTTGGGATCGAGCTGTGCTGCTCTTTTTCAATAACTCCTTCTGTAGCTAGACCTGCGGAGTTAGAAATGTGGGTTGCACTGGGAGGGGGTGATTGATGTGTGCCTTCTTCAACTTCGGCATCTTTTCTAGTTTCTTCTTCTGGTTCTGTGGAAGTTCCTTGCTCTGTGCGCAAGGAGTCATACATGTGATGAGATCCGTATAATCGAATGACATGGGGATGATAGAGACCTTTTCGTATCCAGATAGCCTCTTCTTCATCTGAATCTACCTCTGAGATTTCTATCCCTGTTTCTGTGGTTTCTTCTACAACCGTTGCCTCTGTAACTTCAGTTGTATTCCACTCAGCTTCGGTTTGTTCTGTATCTTCTGAAGCTTGGTTTGGACTTCTTCTGTGGACGTCCAATCCTTGAATGAAAGGGTTTTGTAAAATCACAGGGGTTTCGGCTGGTTGATTTCTGGGTGTTGTGTCATCTTCTTGTAGATGTGTGTCAATACCAGAAATGAAGAAATCATGTTCTTCTGGAGAGTGGTGGTCGAGAGGTTGTGCCGTCCACCCTGCTGTATTAAGGGTGTTTGCAATTTCGGGGTTCTGTAGGAAATCATTCAGGTCTCCCTGGTGAGCAAATCTATCTGGAGATTGATAGGGTGATTGATATCCTTCTTCTGTCATTCCTATTTCTGCATCTTCTTCTTCTGCAGTTTCACCCTCTATGATTGCCTCTTCTGCAATGGTAACCAATTTTTTAAATGATTTACCATGCTTCTTTTTGGTTTTCCTCCTTTTTGGTTTTGGTGCCCCTTCCTCTGTTGATTTGGATCTTTTCTTTTTCTGTTTTGTGAAAAGGGGAGGAGCAGAGGAGCCAATCTTTGTGGCATGGGGAGGTGAAGGTCTATCTTCTGCAGTGCTAGTTGATGTGCCTTCTGCAGTTTTTCTCTTCTTAGCTTTTGGAGTAGAAGCAGAGATCTTTGCTGAAGATTTCTTTCCCATTATTTCTGCGTGTTTGGCTATGAAGCTGAGCTGAATAGCCATGTGTTTTGCTAACTTTTGATCCTTTTCTGCTTGAGTGGAAAGAGGTTTTGCTATCATTGTTCCTAGGGGGACACCTAAACGCGGGGGTGTCATAGGACTCGGTTTTGGAGTTCTATGATCGCGTATATATTCTTTCTGAAGGGATTTGTTCGATGCGTAGCGCAGAAGTTTCTTTGACAGAGGTCTGCAGTGTGAGTAGCCATCATCATGATCAGTGGGGGTATTTTTGTTCATCGGGAACTGTTTGGGAGTTGGCCCTTCCATTGGCCAATTTTGGATTAGCAGCAGAGGTTCGAACAGTACTCCCAATATTCTTTGGAATTGCAGAGGTGGTAGAAAGTTGGGATCGTTCTCTTTGACCCTTTTCGAGTTGTTCTTTCTGTCGATGGTGTTTATGATCTCTTGCATCATTATGGTCGCATAATCTAGTGGAAGATCATAGTAAACCCCATACATGATGCTCAAGATTTGATGTGAGCTCTGGTCAATACTCCCTATCTTTCCTATCAGGCATCTGTTAAGAATAGAGAACAAAGTGTTCCACAGAGGTGGTAATCGGCCTCTGCGGAAGTCATTTCTCTTCCGTAGTTGGGTGTTGTACCCAAGCATTTCCACGAATCGACAGAGCTCTTCGTCTGTTGGTTGCTCTGCATAACTTTTCAATCCCAGAAGACCCCTTGTTGGTAGGTTGAATTCAAGTGAGAACATTGTTCTGTTGAACTTGATTTCAAGATGCTCAGATTTATCAGGTCTTGAAATGTACCCTTTGATAAGAGAATCGTCTTTATCAAATCGGCAGCTTTGCCAAAATTGGTTCAAATAACGGACTGGAATTTTGTTAGGGGTTCTTGATAGTAGAGGGAAGAGGATATGGTTTTCCATGATGTTCAGAAGTATGGCATGGGCTTCGCCGAAAGTAGTGGGTGAGGGGACCAAATAGCAGTTGTTGGATTTGATAGGAAGAGTGGCTTCGAAATGATCCTTAGCTATGAAGTTTTGCAAGTGTGTCGTCGGAGCAAAGTCTGCGGAGTCCCCGGAATCTTGTTGTTCAATATCTCTTGCAAGGCTGGGGTTTTCAGAATGTTCTGAATGAGCAGGGGAGTTTTCCGTTGAGTTCGCCGGAGAGAGTTCAGAGGATGTAGCTCGAGAAGATGAAGCCATTTGCAAGTGTTTTGCAGGGTATCGCCGGAGAAGAAGATGAGAGTTTGTAAAAGGTTTTATGAGAGGGTAAGGTTTGTTTTTATACGATGGTAAAACGGTAGACTTCGAAAGGGTAAAATATATGGCAATGGATTAAAGTTTGGAATCCGCACTCGAGTTTGAGCGGCGGGTTCAACTTACCAAAAAAAACGTTCCATGTTTGCCCAATGAAAATGGGACACGTAGGCCATGTCAGAAGATGACAGGACGTCGTGCGCGGCCCATTAATGCTAGGCGCGTGGAGTTGTTCTTAGCCATATGAGTTTCACTCGCAGTAAAAGTAACCGTTATTACTACAGAGATGCCCAAGTAATCAGATTGACAGAGCTTCTGTAGTTACAGAGGCTCTGTGATCTTGGAAATCTTTGATGTTTATCCCTTTTTCATATATCTCATTGTTATCATGACTTCTGTGGGGTTCTTCTTTAACCAAAACATTTGTAAAGGCATTGGAGAGGATAAAATCGGATTTTTGTGAAGAAATTTGCTTCGCAGAGGTTTTGTGGCTCTGTTGGAACTTGCAGAAGTTCTGTGAGGGCCAGCAGAAGCTCTATGAGAGAAAAAATCTCATAACAAAAATTTTATTAGTATTTTTGATCATCCAATTTTTGATTTGGTTTAAGAGATGTTTTTCGGACATATTTGAAAGTTTGTGTCCGAGAAAACTGTTAAAAAAAATGGTTTGTTCGAGAAGGTCATGGTCTGTGTTTTCGGTTTCCGAGATAACATTCCAAAAGATCGACAGAAGGTTAATTTGTGATCACAGAGCATATTTCCTGCAGAAGCTCTGTTGAGCTCAGCAGAAGCTCTATGACCTTAAATTTCTCCTAATTCGAATTTTGTGAAACTTTTTGAGCTTTTGATTTTTGAGATGTTATTCACAGTATATTTAGGACATATTTGACAATTCTTGTCCTAGAAAATTGTTTTCCAAAAACCTTTTGTGCGAGAGACATACCTTTTGGTTCTTCTTTTCTCGGCAGTGATATCTGACTTCTGTCGATATGGAGTCATCGACATTTTTCTTTGGCTTTCCCTTGAAAGTTTTATCTCTTTAGATCATTTCAGGGTTCCCTTCTGCTCCCCCTTGATCTAATCACCTCTGTAGATCAAGTAATTTCCTTTTGCTCCCCCTTGACCTAATCACCTCTGTAGATCAAGTAATTTCCTTTTGCTCCCCCTTGACCTATGCTTGGATCAAAGAATGATAAGTTTTGCATAGAACATAGGTCATGGTCTTTTAGAGGTTCTGTAGGGGTCGTCAGAGGTTCTGAGTTGACTTACAGAAGCTCTGTAGTTTCAAGAACTATTGAAGGTGTTAAGAATTTACATATTGAAGTAGAATCTTTCAAAACAATAATTTAAGCAATGTATTTATTTATTATTTACAGAAGATAAAACTATACTTACTGAGGATTTTCACACCATGTTAATCATTCCTATCTTACCCACCAAGAAGTTGAATCTTTTCTCGTCTAGTGCTTTGGTGAATAAGTCAGCGAGTTGATATTCTGTGGGCACAAAATGCATTTCGATTGTACCGTATTCCACATGATGTTTCAAGAAGTGATACCTTATATCGATATGCTTGGTTTTTGAGTGTTGCACAGGGTTGGCAGAGATAGCAATAGCACTTTTGGAATCGCAAAAGATGGGTATTTTGAACAGGATGTGGCCGTAGTCTTTTAGCTGAGTCTTCATCCATAGAACCTGAGAACAACAGCTAGCGGCAGCAACGTATTCAGCTTCTGCTGTGGATGTGGAAACACAATTCTGCTTCTTGGAGGTCCAACTGACTAGTTTACCACCTAGGAATTGACAACTCCCAGAGGTACTCTTTCTGTCGAGCATGCATCCTCCATAGTCTGAATATGTATAAGCTTTAAGACCAAAACCAGAGTTCTGTGGATACCAGAGACCAAGATTTTTGGTCCCTTTTAGGTATCTAAAGATTCTCTTTACGGCATCATAATGTGATTTCTTTGGATTAGCTTGATAGCGTGCACAGAGACATGTGGCATGCATAATGTCAGGTCTGCTTGCTGTTAAGTATAACAGAGATCCAATCATGCCTCTGTAGAGTGTGCATTCTACAGAGATGCCATCTGAATCTAAGAATAACTTGTTTCCAGTGGCCATTGGAGTTTTCATTGCAGAGGCATCAGAGAAGCTATACTTGGAAAGAATGTCAGAGACATATTTAGCTTGATTTATAAAAATTCCCTCTGATGATTGTTTGACTTGGAGTCCGAGGAAGAAAGTTAATTCTCCCATCATACTCATTTCAAACTCACTCTGCATGAGTTTTTCAAATCTTTTACACTCTTCTGAATTAGAAGACCCAAAAATTATGTCATCAACGTATATTTGTACAAGCATTATCTCACTACTTTTGCGTTTATAGAATAAGGTAGTATCTGTTGTACCTCTGTTGTAACCATTGACTAGAAGAAAGGTAGAAAGTCGTTCATACCATGCTCGTGGAGCCTGTTTCAGTCCATATAGAGATTTTTCAAGGTAGTATACATGCCTTGGAAACTTTGAGCTTTCAAATCCTGGTGGCTGATTAACGTAGACCTCTTCTTGGATTTCACCGTTGAGAAAAGCTGATTTTACGTCCATCTGATAGACTTTAAAACCTCTGTGGGCTGCGAAGGCTAAGAATATTCTTATTGCTTCGAGCCGTGCGACAGGGGCAAAAGTTTCATCGTAGTCTATGCCTTCTTCTTGTCTATATCCCTTTGCTACTAATCTTGCTTTGTTTCTGATGACCACTCCATCTTCATCCTTCTTGTTTCTGTAGACCCATTTAGTCCCAATGGCCTGTTTTCCTCTTGGCAGAGGTACTAGAGTCCATACTCTGTTACGCTCAAATTGCAAAAGTTCTTCTTGCATGGCGTCTACCCAGTTTGGGTCATCTAGGGCTTCAGAAATCTTCTTTGGTTCTATCACACTAATAAAATTTGTAAAGAAACAAAAGTTAGCAGTGGCAGACCTTGTTTTTACTGCGTCAGAAGGTTCTCCGATTATTTGGCTTGGAGGATGGCTTTTTGTCCATTGAGTTGTGCGTGGAAGATGATCATCAATGTCATTCAGACTTTCTTTAGAGACTTCTTGTGTTTCTTCTTGTGTAGCCTCTGTTGTTCTTCGTGCCTTGGTAGTTGATTCTACCGTTTGTGGAATGATTGGTATGAGTGGTGGTGGAGTTTGTTCCTCTGAGGACGTATAGTCTTGGTCCTCGATTTCCTCTGTAATTGGTTCTTCTGTTGTTTGTGCAGCTTCTGTGGTCGTTTTCCTTGATGTTTCATCTTCTGCACTTTCTTCTGCTTCGGTAATTGCATCTGTAGTATTTACAGAAGAAGATGAAGCATTATTAGGACCAGTTAGTGACAAACCTGTAGGATTTTGTCCGACAGAGGATGGTTCTTCAGAAACCCTGATTGTTCCAACAGAAGGATCAATGTTTTCGTGGAGCATCTCTAAAAATAGAAGATCCAAGTCTTCTTTTGCTTGTGAGATGACAGAGGATTTCCCTTTAATTCCGAGTTCTGAACTGATTTGTTCAGAAGTCATCTGGAATGAATCATCAAAAGAAACATTGATGCTTTCTACAATCTTGTGAGACTTTGTAAGGAATGTTCTGTAGGCTTTGGAAGTGGCAGAGTATCCAATGAATTTGCCTTCATCTGCTTTTACATCAAACTTTCCTCTTGAATCTCTGTCGTTTAAGACGAAGCATTTGCATCCGAATACATGGAAAAATTTGATGTTTGGCCGCCGTTTGTTAAGCAATTCGTAAGGCGTCTTGAGGTGTCTTTTCACAATGGTTGATCGATTTTGAGTATAACACGCAGTAGAAATTGCTTCTGCCCAAAAGTTCATTGATAATCCGCATGCTGACATCATAGTTCTTGCGGCTTCCACAAGTGTTCGATTTTTTCTTTCGACAACACCGTTCTGTTGTGGAGTGCGAGCTGCAGAGAAGTTCTGTGATATTCCTTCTGTTGAAAGATAGGCTTCAATGACAGAGTTTTTAAATTCTGTGCCATTGTCACTTCTTAACTTCTGTATTCTGCAATTATAAAGAACTTGGATTCTTTTCATTAGATTTATCAATATATTTGGAACATCTGATTTCTTTCTAACGAATTCAACCCATGTGAAACGCGAATACTCATCAATTAGGACAAGTATGTATTTCTTGCCACCTAGGCACTGTATGGCAATGGGACCGCAGAGGTCGACATGAAGCATGTACAGAGGTCTAGTGCAAGATACATCTGTTTTGCCTTTGTGGGAAGCTCTTTTGAGTTTTCCCATCTCACAGGCAGAACATAAATGATCCTTATTGAATTTAACATTTGGCAAACCTTTAACTAGATCAAGTTTGACCAGTTTTTCCAATGTGTGAAAATTCAAGTGACAGAACCTGTTGTGCCATAACCAGGCTTCTTCACTTTTGCAGGCAACAAGGCAAACTTTGTCTTTGTTCTTTGAGTTGAAGTTCATTAGATATAGATCACCTATTCTTTCAGCTCGCAGAAGTTCCATACTTGTTTCTTCACTTTGTAGAGAGCAGAAAGTTCTTTTGAACAACACATTGAATCCTGTATCACAAAGTTGACTTACACTGAGTAGGTTGTGCTTAAGGCCATCCACATATGCAACTTTGTATACAGAAACGTCTTCTTTCCTTATGACTCCATAGCCTTTTATGTGTCCTTTCTTGTTGTCTCCAAAAGTCACAGATCCACCATCTTGTGTTTCTTTGTACGTGGATATTGCACTTCTGTCACCAGTCATGTGCCTTGAGCATCCGGAGTCTAGATACCAGATTGGCACATACTTCTTCTGCAGGACAATCACAGAGATTTAGGTACCCATATCCATATGGGTCCAATATTGTTAGAGTTTTTCAAGTTTGCCTTGGCATTCTTGAAATACATTTTGTTCTCTGCAGAAGAGTCAGATTGTTTCTTTGTGGGATTTGACTTTTGAATTGTCGTAGAGAGTAAACAGACTTGACTTGAAAAATGATTATTAAGTTTAGACATAAGATCAAAGCAATGACAGTATTGAATATGAGATGTAATTTGCTTGAACTTTTCATTGAACTTTTTAAACTCAGCCACAGAGGCATTACATTCTTTCTTTACATTTGATTTCCTATTACTAGAAGATCTATGAATACTCGAATGTTGTTTGCAAAAGCTCTGTTTAGGACCTGCCTTCTGTGGGTTGCTTCTGTGGTGAACTTCTTTCATCACTGTCACAGAAGAAAAAGATTTATTAACCTTGGGTTTTGAAAATCTAGAACTTATAGGATCAATAGAGGTCTTCTGTAACATTTTAAGCTCAGCAGAGGTTTTGATATGTAGATTCAATTTTAGAAAATCTTGGCAGATTGGAATCTCTGTGAGTTTCTCTTTTGGAGAAATAGTTCTGTTAGGAACTTCAGAGGAGAATTTGACATCCTCTGTGTCACAGTGAATTATCCCTGATTTGAAATCAGTCTCTGAGTTGTCAGAGGATGAATCGTCCTCGTATACAGAGGTTGAGTCAATTCTTTCAATAGAGGCTGGATTTTCTGAGCATGTATCGTACGAGCTTTCTTCCTCTGTAGAATAGTTTTCATAGATTGCAGAGGTTTCTAATAAGATTTCTTCAGTGAGAGTTTTATCTATAGAAGATGTACAGAAATTTTCTAAAACGCTTGATTTCCATATTTCCAAAATTTCTTTTTCAATTAAATTTTTAAAGTTTTCTTCTGAAAAAATGGGTTTAAACTCGGGAGCTTCTGCTGATAATTTCTTTTCAACGTTTATCAAACAGACAAAAGCAACCTGTGTTTGAGTCTCTGGTTTACCAAACTTGAAGATACCAATCTGATCTTGTGTTTTCAGATATTTCTTTGGTTTGATACCTCTTTTGACAGAGGTTGAAGATGATGAGTCTGTGTTTTCAAACCACACGTTAATCATCTTCTTATGTTTCTTCAAGTAAGGATCCACAGAGATTTTCGCCCTTTTGCTTACAGAGATTAGATTTGGAAAATCTGGTTTGTTCGTTTTTCCAATCACAAATAAAGAGGACAGAGGTTTGTTTCTTTTGCCTTCAACACCTAGGGTGATATCATCATACCCTATACCTCGTCTTCCTATTTGTGAGTTTACTTTTTCATAAACTTTCTGTGCATCTTTATAGTTTTTAATCAAAACTTCTCTTCTGAGTAAATCTTGCCATAATACCTCTCTTTCTCTTTGAAAGTATTCTTTAAGAGCTCTTATGTCAGTAGTTTCGCTCCTTGAAACTGAAAGTTCTTTTGTTTTATCTTTTAAAGTATTGGTTAATTCAGAAATTTGTTTTTTTAAAGGATCTAGAGTTTTGTTCCAATTCTTTTCTATTCTCTCTTTTTCCTCAAAAATCTTTGCTTTTTCTTGAGTGAGAAGCCGTACTTCTCTCTCATTGAAGGTGAGTCTTTTCTGAATAATTTGATTTATCTCTTTCAGTTCAATTAATTCAATGTTAATTCTAAGTGTATTATCATCTACAGAGGTAATACAAGAGTTGGAATTTGAAGTAGATACCTCAGAGTCAGTGCAGGAGTTGACTTCTGCCATGCCACAGAAGAGGGCATTGGCGGTATGTTCATCGTCAGAAGTAGAGTCTGACTGGAAGTCTTCTGTGTTCTCCTCAGAATGTCCTTTTGCCATTAAGGATTTTTGAGCATAATACTCGGCTTTCTTTTTGTAGAAAGCAGAGTCCCTCTGTGGGCGATTTGATCTGCTTCTGCATTCATTCGCAAAATGGCCTGGTTTGCCGCAGTTAAAACATCCTTGAGGAGTGTTTCCTGTTCGATCATTGGACTTCTGTAGGTCTCCGCCTTTCTCTGATCTACATTCATTTGCATAGTGACCAGGTTTGCCGCATTTGTAGCATTCTTGCTGCGTGTGGCTTACCGAGTCATCTGACCTCTGTCGGTCATTTCCTCTGTAATGTCTTTCGCTTGACCTCTGTCGGCCACTCGATTCTTCTTCTCTTCTGTCATCTCTTCTGTTTTCTCTATCATATCTTTCATTTCCGGAACCTCTTCTGTTTCCTCTGAACTCTTTTGTCAATAGAGCTAAAGATTTAGCTAGTGACGCAAGAGTTATTTCTTTTTCTGCTTGCTCTTCTTCTTCACTGTCTATTATCACCATCTTCTTCTTCTCCTTCTTCTTCTCCTCTGTGGCTTTTTCATTTCTTGGTCTCTGTGCATCTTCTTTAGTTTTACTAACCAATGCATATGGTACAATGGTTAGTGTTTTATCCTGTGCTATCTGAGGTTCTTGTGCGGCTAATGTTCCGTAAAGATCAGAGAGAGTCCAGGTGTCTAGATCCTGATTTGTCTGTAGGGACATAGACAGTTGGAGCCATTCTTCATTTAGACTTTTTAAAAACATGACATTGTTTTCTTCAGAAGTTCTGTCAATGCCTGATTTTCTGCACTTGTTGATTAGAGAGTTGAATCTGTCGTATGTTGTTTGCAGAGATTCTGTTGAAGAGGCTCTGAATGCATGATATTCATTGATGTACTGTGCTCTTCGGTTTTTTTGTGTTTTAGCACCTCCTTCCAACTGTCTTTCCAGTTCTTTCCACAGATCATGCGCTGTTTCACATGAATCCAAGGATTGAAAGAGTTCGTTGGGTATTGCCATAATCAATGTCCTCTTAGTTTTCTGAGCAACTTCATCTTCTGCTTTATCTTCGGTTGACCACTCCCCTTTTGGCTTTGGTTTTTGATGTTCGGGGATTTCGGCAGATTCAGTAGTAGCAGGTATACGAGGTACTACTGTCATGGGAATAGGAGGAGGATTGTACAGATATTGTACTTGATTTTTTTCAGTGCCCTCGAAAAAATGGACCATTCTTATTTTCCACTGAGGATACTCATCTCGAAGGAGACTAGGAGGTTTAGTGAGAGAACCAGTAGTAAAGAAATTATTTGTATTTGTCATTTTTGAATATTTTAGAAAGAAGGTATGACTAAAGAGTTACTTCGATGAACTTGAAGATTTTCTGAGTTTAAGAAGTTTCCAGACACAATAATATCTATCACGAATCTTGATAAGTGGATCACTTAATATTGAAAATCAAGAGAGGCTCTGATACCAATTGTTGGAACCCAGATTCACTTAATCAAGATTAACAGTCTATTAGTTGAGTTTAGAGTTTGATGCGGAAGCGTATTAAACTAACGGATATGTTTGATAGATATTAGAACGCACACATATAAAGAAAACAGTAAAGAATGAAAAGGATTTCTTGAACAGTTACTGTTATTCAATATATAATAAGAACACGAAGAACAGATTAAGAACTGTTGGTGTGTGTGAGAATATAACACTCAGATATTTGACAATAAAGCTTGAGAGTATTAGTGATTCCTTGTGTATTTGTTCTTAGGAAGATCTCAACATGAGACTTCCTTTTATACTACTCTTAGAAGACTATGAGGTAGGTCACTGTTCCTTTTACGGCATGAATAGTGAACTGGATGGTGTGAACAGTTGTTTGAGCCATGCGCATTTAATGGAGCAGATGTACTATTGGTAAATGCATTAAACGGCGCAGACGTCTATTTTGTACCATGCCCTATTGAGTCCACTCAGAGCTTGACACGTGTTTTGACAGTACTTTTCCATGCAAGTTGATGAACGTATCCAGTAATATCTTCCAAGTCTTCATAGCAGACCACAGAGGCTCTGTAAGGCATTACAGAGGTTCTATGGTCTGACCTTCTGTGGAGCAGTCCACTTGTTTCCGAATTGATCTTCTTCTTGCGCACTACAGAGGTTCTGTGATTACCTCTGTAGCTTCTGTGGCTTTCTGGACTTGATCTTCTGGAAGAAGTGGCAGAGCCTCTGTGAGAGGCTTTTCTATACTTAGCCTATTTTTCACTACTTCTAAGTATTTCTATGATTAGGAAGATTGAAGCTAACAAGGTCTATTCTCAGCGGCTGGAACTACAACATCAATTCTTACAGGAATATATGGGTCGTTTTCAAGATAATAAGGCATAGTAGGGTCTACACCTTCTAAGAAGAGAATCATCCTATTTTTGCATAGATTAAAATTATCTCTGGAGAATCTAGGGGGTTTTGCAAGAGAATCGTTGTCAATATAGTTTGTGTTTGTGTTGGTAGCCATTTTAAGAAATAGCTAGGAAGAGAAATCTTAGTATAGATCAGATCTTGTTTATGAGATTAAACAAATCTGCTCTGATACCACTTGTTGGTCCGGAAGGGCTATACAAGTTTGTAGAAGGGGGGTTGAATACAAACACACGTTTTTACTTTTCTAAATTGTCTATTGATAAATCAAGACAATTTACCACTTGTTGCGGAACAAGATAAGGATAAATCCTAATCTAAACAAGTTGGACCACTAAGTTTCTTGCACTAAGAAAGAGAAGGAAATTACTAATAATAACCTATCTCAAAGATATAAGAAGGATGACTCGACCAGAGTTTACGAGTACTTCAAAATGAAGTGAGGTCTTCTTCTTATATACTGCATGCATTTAATGCATGGCATTTTATACTTTACACGTGGCAGCAGCTGATTGGTTGTTTGATTCTGACTTTAGTAGACAAACCTTTGTAGTCGCATGGTGCACAGTGTAGAATCAGAGTTGGTGTACGATTTCAGACAATAAGGATGTATGTTCTGACATTTTGTACGGAGTCGTGCAAGGGTGGTTAAGACAAAAGTACTTTGTACGGAACACTTCATGATCAGCTTACGTTGATTCAGCGCTTTATCATTGTGTAAAGCCCATATCCCGGTATGTTTTATTTTATTTAAATAATCCTTTTCTCTGTTGTTTCCATAATTATAATTGCTATCGGGTTTAACGGGAAAAGTTAGTCGCGTTAGGTGTTACGTTGAGGGGCCGTTTTGGGTAATTGTGAAACTTCAACTGCAGGGACCATTATTGCATTTCAGCTAAACCCATGCATGGGGTTCGGCCCATGAAGTGCAGCCTTCCCCCCCCCCCCCCTCGTTTTCCTTGTTTACGTTTCACTCTAAGAAAAGAAAAAGAGAAAGAAACCCTATTTCTCCCTCAAGAACTCACGGCCGAGACCCCTTGTTCCCGTCGCCGCTGCTGCTGTCGCCGGAAGCCGCCGCCACCACCATTGTTCGTCGGGGATTTCGAGAGAGAAAGGAACAGGTGTTGTTGTGTGGCGTCGTCGCAAGTTAATCCTTAACCCTCGTCGTTCTTTCTTGTTTCCTTGCCGCCGGCGACCTTGCACCACCACCGCTGCCGCCGCGTGCGGCTTTGGCCGCTGCAGACGGTAGCCGCCGTGGACCACCACGAGCGGTTGTGCGTAGTGTGTGTGTGTGTGTGTGCATGCCCTCGTATGAGGGAGGTGGACAGCCGAGAGTGGTGGAGGAGAGGGGTGGTTTGGTGATCGAAGGGGGATGTCCACGTTACGGTCGCCGCCGGGAAACCGCCGCCGCAGCCGTCGTGCCCCACTGCCGGAGGTGGCAGTGGGTGGTTCCCGTGGCGGAACCCTAAAACCACCTCTGGTCTAAACCATAAACCGCTAAACCAAATCTCAAAATCGTCTTATGATTTCATGTGAAATTCTCTTAATCTGCCACCGTTTTGCTAAAGCCGTAACTTTTGTTAGAAACATCGGATCTGCGTGAAATCAGTGCCAAACGTTCCCATTCTGAGTCTAGTAACCTTTCTCTGTTTTGTGGAAAAACCAGTTCGGACCCTAGCTAGTGTCAAATCGTCGTTTTGTACTGAAAGGTCCTGTTTTTCGCTGTTATGCGAATCGTTTTTGTAAAATCCATATTAAATTATAGAAAAATCGTTAGGACGCGTGTAATACGTCCCTGGAAAGCTAAGATCCGGACCTACCGGGTAGTTAATTTTAATTGAGGATTTTCTGGGTTTAAGGAGGTCGAAACAGGTCCCGAACAGACCTGGTTTTCTATGCCAAAAAGTCGTTTTAGCGACAGTTTAATCGTGCGTCATGTTTTAGGGTCCGGGCCTCGTGTTGATATGTTTTAACGTTCGTTTAGGTGTCGGGAAGTGATATTGGATTTGTGGAGCTTGAATTATTGTTTGTGAGCTAGGCGCGCTTACGAGGTGAGTTCTCTCACTATTTTTAATATCGGTTACTTTTACATTACGGTAGCACGTGTGTGGTAGCTATATTTAATTGTGATGTGGGACTAGATAGTGGGGTGTCTAGTGGGACCTTTATTGTCATGTATACGCGGGTGGCGTAGGAACTCGGTGGGGCCGAAGTTTTTATACGCGGGTGGCGTAGGAACTCGGTGGGGCCGAAATTGTATACGCGGGTGGCGTAGAAACTCGGTGGGACCGGGTAATGCTTGCACGGTTATCGTGTGGTCGGTGGGACCGACGTATTCCTTTTAGGTGGGATGGTGTAGGTATGCATGTTTATGATTTGTTCGTAGACTTGTATGCTTGTTTATATGCAACTATCTGTTTTAGGGGTAGTGTGGAATAACTGTGTTAATTATGGTGGTTGAATTCACTAAGATTCGTGCTTACCCTTTCCCAATAAATTGTGGTTTCAGGTACGAGTGGTTCCAAGGCGTGACGAGTACACACTGGCGCGCGTGAAGAGCTGATTGTTATTAAGATTTACGATTATCATTTTTAAACCATTTATTCCGCTGTTTACTGTTTCTAGAGAATGTTTATTATTGAGTTGCAAACGAAACGTTTTGAATGATTTAATGAGTTTAATTAATGAGATGTTATTTTTTTTTAAAAAGGGTTTAAATTCCTTGAAATTTTTGGGACGTTACAACTTGGTATCAGAGCCAGGTTTGAGTGAATCAAACGCATTTCGGTGTGTTTGATCTCAAGTTTGCGGCTATAAAATTTTCTTTAAAGTTTTTGGGAAATAAAAAGAAGGAAAAATCCGTTTGAGGAACGGTGATCGAGGGCGCAGTGTGTACAGTCAGCCGGAGCCAAAGGGGAAAGGTACATTACTTAGTGTTGTATTGCTTTCTAGATCATAGGGTATGCATGCTAGATTGCCTGTTGTTGACACTATGTTGTATGCTGTACTGCTTGCTATTAGGAATTTATGCTAATTATGATAGGTTACTAAGTGGATACCCTCTAGGTTGTATGCAGTAAGAGATTTATAGCCTTAGAATATTTGATTTAGTTCTATTGCGCAGCTCTTGTCTGAGTCCAACCGTTCTAGGATAGAATCTTGTATTCGAATGTCTATTTGTTTCGCACTGCATATGATCGGGTATTCGCGAGGCCACTCGTTATGATTAGTAGGGATTCGGTTGTAGCAAGGGTAGTGGTTGGGATGGTATTCCTAGGGAGCTAGGAAGAGTGAGTACGTACGCCGGTGCGGCATATGTGTATAGTTTCGGTGAGAAACTACTTGGACCCCTTGGGATGGAACCTGGAACGGGCGATGATAGGTGTGGATGGTAGTAGTAGAGCTCCTACTACCGGAAGCACAGGATCAATGCTCGAGTCGGGGAAGTCACGAGGAATCCAAGGAGTTGAGCGTGAGTGTTGTTAGTATGAGTTATTATGTGCTAATAACTCATTGTAAATTCTTTTCCTAGAATGGCCATCACTAGAAGGAACAACACGGCCGAGCCGCGGGCTGAGGCGGGGATCACTGAGGAGCAGATTAGAGAGATGATTGCTGCTGAGGTAGCACATGCGATCGGGGAGGCGATCCCCGAGATTATCACTGCCATCCGAGATGAGGTGGTGATTCTGATGGAGGAGCGGATTGCAGCGATTCCACCGCCTGCTGGGGGACAGCCCCGTACTCGAGAGTTTCAGTATCGGGATCTATCTGCCTGTTCTCCACCTGAGTTCAAGGGAGACCCGAATCCGATCGTCAGTATGCGTTGGATATCCGACATGGAGTGTGCTTTTCTGACCAGTGGCTGCCCGGATAATCTGAAGGTCCGCTTTGCAGTGAACTTACTTCGTGACGGGGCGAAGGATTGGTGTGCCACGGCGTTGACGCTTGTCGAGCGCACTACCTTGACCTGGGAGGAGTTCGTCACTCGTTTTCGTGCCGAGTACGTGCCTCCGGTGGAGATGGAGCGGATTGCTAAGGAGTTTCTGGAGCTCACGCAAACAGCCGAGACGGTGAAGGAGATGGCATTGTTTTGTCCCCAGTATGCCGCCTCGGAGGATATGAAGATGTCTCGGTACAAGGACATGCTGCGTACCGAGATTAGGGAATTCGTAAGCACGGCGCAGTATGCTTCTTTATCAGCGATGATGGACGCGGCCCGGAGGAGGGAACTGGAGTTGGAGACCCAAGCAAAGAAGAGAAAGGCAGCACAGACGGTGACGCCAATCTCTACGGTGCCAAAGAAATCGAAGTTCACAGATTCGGGCGCGAGTTCGAGGAACGGTGGGTTTAAACCCATGAATGCTAGTGGGAAGTGGACGGATGGATGTTTCAAGTGTGGGCAGTCTGGTCATCTCAGTCGGGATTGTAAATTGCCGTTGGTGGTCTGCTTTAACTGCAAGCAGACGGGCCACGTGAAGGCCAATTGTCCGAACGCGAGGGCAGCTGATGGGGGTGGTGCACAGAGGGCTCCTGCAAATGCCCCACTGCGCATCACCGACGGTCGAGCGGGTCAGCCGAGGACGGAGGCAGCCCGAGGTAAAGTCCACCAGCTGAAGGTGGAAGAGGCGCAGGCGACGCCTAAAGTGGTGACAGGTACATCTAATCACCCTCTTGTTTTATTCTTTCCTTTCTATGCCATGTATTTATATGTTGTTAAATTGTATGTTAGGTACGTTCCTAGTTAACTCAGTGCCTGCGGTTGTAATGTTTGATAGCGGGGCTACTCATTCATTTGTGTCTCGCACTTTTAGCGAGAGTTTGGGCCGAGTGGTAGGACGGTTAGGATGTCCTCTGGTAGTCGAGGTTGCCGATGATACGACCTTGACGGTTACGGATGTGTATCGGGGATGCACATTGGAAATCTCGGGTGTGAGGTTTCCCATCGATCTGATTCCGATTGCTATGCGTGAGCTTTGTGTGATTGTGGGCATGGATTGGATGGATACGTTTGATGCGGAGATTGTTTGTCGTCACAAACAAGTGCGAGTTCGAACCCCAAGCGGGGGAGAACTGTTGGTTCAGGGAGACTCGCCTAGACATACTTCAGCGATATGTTCAGCTGCGAGGGCTCGGAGATATCTTCAGCATGGTGGGCAGGGATACTTGGCGTACGTGATAGACACGCATGTTGATGGAGTGAAGAAGACTGTCGAGGATGTGCCAGTCATGGGGGTGTTTACCGACGTATTTCCCGACGAATTACCGGGGATACCTCCCGAACGACAGGTAGAGTTTCGGATTGATCTAATTCCGGGTGCTGCTCCGGTAGCCAAGGCACCTTATCGCCTGGCTCCACCGGAAATGAAAGAGCTGTACGATCAGTTGCAGGAACTTCTTGAGAAGGAGTTCATTAAGCCGAGTTGTTCACCGTGGGGAGCTCCGATATTATTTGTGAAGAAGAAGGACGGGTCTCAGCGGATGTGCATTGATTACCGTGAGCTGAATAAGCTTACGGTGAAGAATCGTTATCCCCTGCCAAGGATTGACGATCTGTTTGACCAGCTTCAAGGAGCCTCGTGGTTCTCTAAGATTGACTTGAGATCGGGGTATCATCAGATGCGGGTAAGGAGTGAGGATACAGAGAAGACGGCCTTTCGCACGCGTTATGGCCATTACGAGTTTGTGGTGATGCCTTTCGGGCTCACCAACGCACCAGCAGCATTCATGGACCTCATGAACAGGGTATGTAGCCCGATGTTGGACCGGTCGGTGATTGTGTTCATCGACGACATTCTCGTGTATTCGAAGACAAAGGAAAATCACGAGATGCATTTGCGAGAGGTTTTAGATGTTTTGAGGCGGGAGAAGCTTTATGCTAAGTTCTCCAAGTGTGAATTCTGGTTAGAAGAGGTCCAATTCCTAGGACATGTCGTGAATCAGAATGGTATTATGGTCGATCTGGCCAAGATTTCAGCGGTGATGCGGTGGGAAGTGCCGAAAACTCCCACCGAGGTACGAAGTTTTCTAGGGTTAGCAGGATACTATCGGAGATTCATCCAAGATTTCTCTAAGATTGCATTGCCTATGACCCGTTTGACGAAGAAATCTACGGCTTTCAGCTGGGGTGAGGAGCAGCAGAAGGCTTTCGAGGAGCTACGCAGGCGTTTGTGCGAGGCTCCTGTGTTGACTGTGCCCGAGGGCATGGAGGATTTGGTGGTGTACTGTGACGCTTCACACCAAGGTTTGGGCACCGTGCTTATGCAACGCGGCAAGGTCATAGCCTACGCTTCGAGGCAGCTGAAGCCTCATGAAGCGAACTACCCGACTCATGACCTGGAGTTGGGAGCGGTAGTGTTTGCCCTAAAGATTTGGAGGCACTATCTCTATGGCGTCAAGTGTACGATCTACACTGATCATAAGAGCCTCAAGTATCTGATGGATCAACAGGACCTCAATATGCGTCAGAGAAGGTGGCTCGATGTGGTTAAGGATTATGATTGCGAGATACTTTACCACCCGGGTAAAGCAAATGTGGTCGCGGACGCACTTAGCCGACATCCGGTTGGTGAACCACTGAGGGGTTTGTGCCAGCGGTTGACAGTGGTTGCACCTCTTCTGGAGTCAATAGGTAGCGCTCAGGAGGTGGCCGTTTTGGAGGAAAATTAAAAACGGGAGAGGGTTTCGGGAGAAATTCCGAATTTTGTCCGTGATAGTCGAGGGTTGTTGACTCGATATGATAGAGTTTGGGTTCCATTCACCGGTGGGAACCGACAGATACTATTGGACGAGGCACATAAGTCCAAGTTTTCGATTCACCCGGGAGCTACTAAGATGTACAGAGACCTACGGGAAGATTATTGGTGGCCCGGCATGAAGCGGGATGTCGCCAAATGTGTCGAGGTATGCTTGACCTGTCGGAAGGTCATGGCGGAGCACCAACGACCGCATGGGAAATTATAGCCATTGGAGATTCCGGTGTGGAAGTGGGAGCAGATGACGATGGATTTCATCACTAAGCTTCCCAGGACTCAGCGAGGGAATGATGCCATCTGGGTAATTGTGGACCGTCTGACTAAGAGCGCTCACTTCTTGGCGATCAGAGAAAGCTCCTCGGCGGAGAAGCTCACGGAGATTTTCATTCGGGAGATTGTGACTAGGCACGGGGTGCCAGTTTCGATTGTCTCGGATCGGGATACTCGTTTTACCTCCCGGTTTTGGGATAAATTTCAGGGTGAGATGGGTACGCGGTTGCATTTCAGCACAGCTTTTCATCCTCAGACCGACGGACAGAGTGAGCGTACTATTCAGACACTCGAGGACATGCTGCGAGCATGCGTCATGTACTTTGGGGGTAGCTGGGATCAGTACCTTTCGTTAGCTGAGTTCTCCTACAACAACAGCTTCCATTCCAGCATCGGCATGCCGCCGTATGAGATGTTGTATGGGAGGAAGTGTCGGACGCCCATTTGCTGGGGCGAGGTTGGGCACAGGGTTTTGGGAAGCACCGATGTCGTGTTGCAGACGACTGAGATGATTCAGATGGTGCGGGATCGGTTGGTTACTGTGCAGAGTCGGCAAAAGAGCTACGCCGACAAGAGACGATCGGATTTAGAATTTCAAGTCGGAGATTATGTTCTTTTGAAAGTGTCACCCTGGAAAGGGGTAATCCGGTTTCGCAAGCGGGGAAAGTTAGGTCCCCGTTACATTGGACCTTACAAGGTCATCGCACGTGTGGGGAAGGTAGCTTACCGGTTGGAGTTACCGGATGAGTTGAGCCTGATTCACAACACCTTCCACGTTTCTCAGTTGCGGAAGTGTGTGATGGATGAGTCTGCAGTAATTCCTCTCGAAGACATTCAGATCGACGAGCGGCTTAATTACGTGGAAATGCCGGTTGCCATTCTTGACAGGAGGACGAGAACCTCGCGTAACAAGGTCATTGGACTGGTGAAGGTCCGGTGGAAGCACCGAAAAGGTTCCGAGTGGACTTGGGAACCAGAAGCTGAGATGCAGGAGAATTACCCGGAGCTGTTTGAGGACGTAGACTTCGGGGACGAAGTCTAATTCAAGCGGGGGAGAGTTGTAAAGCCCATATCCCGGTATGTTTTATTTTATCTAAATAATCCTTTTCTCTGTTGTTTCCATAATTATAATTGCTATCGGGTTTAACGGGAAAAGTTAGTCGCGTTAGGTGTTACGTTGAGGGGCCGTTTTGGGTAATTGTGAAACTTCAACTGCAGGGACCATTATTGCATTTCAGCTAAACCCATGCATGTGGTTCGGCCCATGAAGTGCAGCCTTTCCCCCCCCCCCCCCCCCTCGTTTTCCTTGTTTACGTTTCACTCTAAGAAAAGAAAAAGAGAAAACAAACCCTATTTCTCCCTCAAGAACTCACGGCCGAGACCCCATGTTCCCGTCGCCGCTGCTGCTGTCGCCGGAAGCCGCCACCACCACCATTGTTCGTCGGGGATTTCGAGATAGAAAGGAACAGGTGCTGTTGTGTGGCGTCGTCGCAAGGTAATCCTTAACCCTCGTCGTTCTTTCTTGTTTCCTTGCCGCCGGCGACCTTGCACCACCACCGCTGCCGCCGCGTGCGGCTTTGGCCGCTGCAGACGGTAGCCGTCGTGGACCACCACGAGCGGTTGTGCGTAGTGTGTGTGTGTGCGTGCCCTCGTATGAGGGAGGTGGACAGCCGAGAGTGGTGGAGGAGAGGGGTGGTTTGGTGATCGAAGGGGGGTGTCCACGTTACGGTCGCCGCCGGGAAACCGCCGCCGCCACCGCCGTGCCCCACTGCCGGAGGTGGCAGTGGGTGGTGCCCGTGGCGGAACCCTAAAACCACCTCTGGTCTAAACCATAAACCGCTAAACCAAATCTCAAAATCGTCTTATGATTTCATGTGAAATTCTCTTAATCTTCCACCGTTTTGCTAAAGCCGTAACTTTTGTTAGAAACATCGGATCTGCGTGAAATCAGTGCCAAACGTTCCCATTCTGAGTCTAGTAACTTTTCTCTGTTTTGTGGAAAAACCAGTTCGGACCCTAGCTAGTGTCAAACCGTCGTTTTGTACTGAAAGGTCCTGTTTTTCGCTGTTCTGCGAATCGTTTTTGTAAAATCCATATTAAATTATAGAAAAATCGTTAGGACGCGTGTAATACGTCCCTGGAAAGCTAAGACCCGGACCTAGCGGGTAGTTAATTTTAATTGAGGATTTTCTGGGTTTAAGGAGGTCGAAACAGGTCCCGAACAGACCTGGTTTTCTAAGCCAAAAAGTCGTTTTAGCGACAGTTTAATCGTGCGTCATGTTTTAGGGTCCGGGCCTCGTGTTGATACGTTTTAACGTTCGTTTAGGTGTCGGGAAGTGATCTTGGATTTGTGGAGCTTGAATTATTGTTTGTGATCTAGGCGCGCTTACGAGGTGAGTTCTCTCACTATTTTTAATATCGGTTACTTTTACATTACGGTAGCACGTGTGTGGTAGCTTTATTTAATTGTGATGTGGGACTAGATAGTGGGGTGTCTAGTGGGACCTTTATTGTCATGTATACGCGGGTGGCGTAGGAACTCGGTGGGGCCGAAGTTTGTATACGCGGGTGGCGTAGGAACTCGGTGGGGCCGAAATTGTATACGCGGGTGGCGTAGAAACTCGGTGGGACCGGGTAATGCTTGCACGGTTATCGTGTGGTCGGTGGGACCGACGTATGCCTTTTGGGTGGAATGGTGTAGGTATGCATGTTTATGATTTGTTCGTAGACTTGTATGCTTGTTTATATGCAACTATCTGTTTTAGGGGTAGTGTGGAATAACTGTGTTAATTATGGTGGTTGAATTCACTAAGCTTCGTGCTTACCCTTTCCCAATAAATTGTGGTTTCAGGTACGAGTGGTTCCAAGGCGTGACGAGTACACACTGGCGCGCGTGAAGAGCTGATTGTTATTAAGATTTACGATTATCATTTTTAAACCATTTATTCCGCTGTTTACTGTTTCTAGAGAATGTTTATTATTGAGTTGCAAACGAAACGTTTTGAATGATTTAATGAGTTTAATTAATGAGATGTTATTTTTTTTTTTAAAAGGGGGTTTAAATTCCTTGAAATTTTTGGGACGTTACACATTGTTTATCAGCGAATGATAAAGTTCAGCGATAGCTGAAGTCTTGTACTTGATACTTCACGTTGAGTGGATAAATCTGAGTCTTCGCTAATCCGCATCAGTTCATTAGGAGACTTGTCACTGGTTCTTGAGCTTGATCTTCTACTTCAGCGTAGAACCTATGTTAACATGAAACTTGTCTTCAGGGATCATAAGTAAACAACTAACTTATCAGCGATCACCATAAGGACTGAACAGGCTCAGAGCATTATGGTGAACAGTGTTCGCTGAATGTTTAATCTAAAGAACGAGAGTTCCTATCAACGGTACTGAATTAGTCTTAGTACATCAGCGATAGTGAAACTCTAATACATATTGTTAACTTACAATTTTCACTAAGTGCTTAAAAGAGGGTCATTATCAAATCACTGAGGGTTTGGATCAATACACAGAGACCATATCCAAATTCCTTTGGTTCTCCATATCCGGCATCTCCCCCTTGGTCCTCCATCGTCTGCTGTTTTCCCCAATCTCTAGTACCTCTGGTCGCCTTCATCCTTTTTTCTCCATCGATCTCTATCGCCCAGATCTTCCATCGATATCCAACTATTCTCTCTCTTGTTTTGTCTTCTTCGCCTCCCACTTCGGTGTCGATTTTGGATAACCCGATTGCTTATGTGAAAAAGGCTTCCAACTAGCTCCTTTGAGTTGTGATTTGGTTTTTGCGTAATGAATTGGTGTTGGAATTGAGAGGAAAGTGAGATGCTCCTGCTGAAAATCTAAATGGGTATCAAGGATATGGAAGACATGGAAGGAATCAAGTGGGTATCAGTGGTTTGTTTAGGTTTTGGGATTTTATAGATGAAGGAATCAACTGGGTAAAAGTGGGTATCAATGGACGGAATCAAGTGGGTAGCAATGGTTCGTTTAGGTTTTGGGATTTTATAGATGAATAAATCAAGTGGGTACAAGTGGGTATCAATGGAAGGAATCAAGTGGGTATCATCTATTCGTCGGGATTAGGGATTTTGTAGAATACCCATGGGCTAAGTGAAAGTTTGTTCTCCTCTGTTGGGATTAAAATCTGATTGAATGGAAGTTCAAGGGAATAATATGGAAATTGTATTTGGGCTTTAATATTGTAATAGGCCATGGGCCTGGTTAGTTTTAGCCTAGATATAAATAGCTTTCTTAACCTTAACTTTAGGTTAATCGTCGTTATTAATTTCTGATATACATTGTAAACTCTCTGAAAGGTTTATGAATGTTACATGGATGACGAATTGAAATCATTCTGATTGTTGTTTATTCTATCGATTTCATATTGTATGCACTAATATGGGATCCATAATTGGTATCAGAGCGATACAGACGATTCGATTCAAAGCATTCAAAGGTTTCTGGTAATTTTTCTTTCTGTCAATTGTGTTCTAAATTTCATAAGTATCATATTTTGATTTCTGATAAATTGCTTGATTCCGCGCATTCCATTAGATTCATATTGATCTCGTTAGCGGTTCTACAAGTTTTCAGAATCTAATTCGTGTGTTTAAGTGTTTTCTGGCAAAATCAAGCTTTCTTAAAGTTTGTCTCTGTTCTTGAAAAAACATTATTTTTTTATCAAAATCTTGATATTATGCTTGAAAATCGTTTAGGGTGTTGTTACTTTTGTGTTTTGGTAGGTTTCTAATCTTTCAGGAACAATCTTGGGCAACCCTAATCGCATCCAAGTCAACTTTTTGAATAAATTCGTCGTGTCCGGATCCTGCTATTCAATCCGGGTAAGTTTTCAAATCTCGCTACTTTCCGGATAAAGTCTACCCGGGTTGTTTAAACTTCCCAGTAATCGACTATCCGGAACATCTATCCGGATGATTGTCTTTCCCGTAAAGTCTCAACTATCCGGTACATATCCGATTTGTTAAGTTATCCGGTAATATTCCCGGATACTCTATTCGGACACATCAAACTTTTCGGAACCCATCAGTAAGTTCCTGGTAAGTCTCACTTCCCGGATCTCTATTCGGACACTCCTTGTTTCCGGTAAGTTTTATTTTATTCGGTAACCTTTAGTTTATCCGGTTTGCTGCTTCTATCCTGTAACTCTGTGTTATCCGGTAAACTCATTTTATCCGGATACATTTGCCATCTGAACACTTCACTCACCCGGATCCGTTCACTACCAGATCCGGACACTTCTATTATCCGGATTCCTATCCGGTAAGTTGTGTTAAAGTTAACTTCTTACCAGTTTCACTTTAAGTCACTCTTAGAACCTGCGTTAGGACTTTCACTCGTAGTGCCTTGCGTTAGGATTTCACTTTGAATCGAACCTACCGTCTGACGATCACTTTAGTGCACACTTCAAAGATGTGTCGCGATGCGCTAGCAATCGGTACCGACGCCAAGCCACCGACTCTCTATCAGGGCAAATACAGTCAATGGCGAGACAGATTCCTCATCTTCATCGAATCTAAAGACAACTTCGAATACATCTAGCGAGCTCTCTCTGAAGACCCACAAGATCCTCCTATGACTACCGTTCCAGCTCAAGACATACTTATAGATGGATGATGAGGAAAAGAGCAGATTTGATGGTGAAAAGCATGCCAAGAGATATCTAGTCCAGAGTCTACCCAACCAGATCTACACGGCCATAGAAGGCTACAAGGACACCTCCAAAGGCATGTGGGATCAAGTAGAGAAGATGATGAGCAGGAGTAAAGTGGGAAACCAACTGAAGGTTAACAGCTGCATCACCAAATTCGACGGGCGAATCTATCACTCAGGCATATGAACGTTTCTGCCTTCTGTTGAACAGGATCCACAAGAACAAGATCACTCGATCTAACACGGAGAATGCCCTCAAGTTCCTGAACAATCCCCTGCCATAATGGAAAATGTTCGCTTCTCACATCAAGCACAACAATCTGATTGAGAACGTTCCAATCCATGAACTCTACGAGATGCTCATGCAGGACGAGGATGAAGTCATGGAAATAATGAGAAGTCAGAAGTCCTCGTACAAGTCACACGCCGATCCACTCGCTCTTGTATCTTCCAAAAGCGGCAAATCTTCCAGCCGTCAATCCAAGAGAACCCAAGAGTCCAGCGAATCAGAACCAGAATCTGAAGAATCAGAGGGAAGCGACTCTGACCCTGAGCTGACTCAAATAAAGAAAGCAATGGCCCTCATCACCAAGTATTTTCAGAGAAACAAGTACTACAAGAAATCTTCGTCCAATAATCAGCGCTACTCCACTACTCCCAACAAGCGCCATGATTATAAGGACAAATATGAAGGAAAGAGAAAGACTGATGAGCACAAGCAACCTGATAACAAGGAGAAGAATGATCGCAAGCCCGAGTCAAAGAAGAAGGACGAACCTGTCACGTGCTATAACTGCGGGAAATTGGGTCATTTTGCCAAGGACTGTAGAAAGCCCGTTGAGAAAAACGTACACTAGTACAAGGCCAAACTTCTTTTGGCAGAACAGAAAGCTGCAGGAAAGGCACTGTTAGTCGAAGACGATCACTGGTTAAATCACTCCGATACTGACAGCGATTCTGAAGATGTTGATTCTTTCATGGGCAACCATTCTCCTCCATCAGAAAAGGCAAATCTTTGTCAAGTATGTGTCCCTATCAATCAAAGCTTAGTTGAACAAATACAACCACTTGTTCAAAGAATAGAATCCTATAAGGCATTCACTAATGAACAACTGCTTGAAATTAACTCGTTAAAAGAAAAGCTAGATGTTCAAAAGCGCATCACTGAAAAATACAAGTCCGATAATGCTAACCTAAAAGAAAAATGCACCAATCTTTCATTAGCACCAAAGGACTTAAGGGCCAAGTTATCTGAATTAAATTTAAAGCTTGATCAGTGTGAGGATGAGAAAGCAGAGGTTATCTATCAATGCTCGTCTCTTCAAATCCTACACAAAGAGTTTGTTTCGAAATAACTGATCTTGAAACTAAACTTCCCAAAAGAGGTCAAACTGATCAGACAATTCACATGAACAAACCTAAGGAATTCACGTACTTTAACAAGGAATGGGGAATTGGGTACGATAACCCACAGTACTTGAAATTTTTTTGTCAAAAAGACCTACTATTTATCAGTTTAATTTTCTTGGTCTCGACAAAAAGTATCCCGAATACAAAATCGATTGGACTGGACCTCTTGAAAAAGGAAAAAAAGAGGAAACTGAGGAATACAAACGCGCACACACTACTAAAATGCAGTTACCCATTGCGTATGAACCTCTTAACTATTCATATAAGAAAAACAAATCCAAGTACCTTTCGAAAGACTACTTTGACGGCTATAAGGTTGCGAAGCCCAAGGATTCCTCCAAAAAGGATGAGGCCCCAACACCTGAACCCAAAACTGAGACGGACGAGTTTAAACTCTATGTTCCTCCTCTCATTTTTGGAATAAAAAATAGTCGAGTTAGAGGAGACACTCGAAAAGGAAAGGACTGACTTTCAAAAGGAAAAACAAGCGCTTCTAAATGAACTTAAGAAACTCAAAACCTCCAAAACCGAATTTGTGTCTGGTGAGGGACAGGAAATCCTTCGAAATGAAATCAATCGGCTCACATCAAAACTATCTGCTTTGGAAACATAAGTGATGCAAGAGCAAGTGAGCAAGTGAGCAAGTTTCAACTTCAAGAGAAACTTGACCAACTCAAAAACGAAAAAATGATTTCACCCGAAACTTCCTCTGACTCGTCCGATACATCTTCGTGCAAAGCGTTTATTGAAAAACCCTCTTCACGAAAAGGAAAAGAGTCTCAAGTAGACTGTGTTCAAAAGGATCTTAACTCTGAATTTCAAAAAGCTTCTGCACCAGATTTTTCCAAAAACACAGACACAAAGTGTTCCTCACCTCCCTCAACCAATCCTAGTCCATATGTCCCTGATATTGATTTTTCTTCATACATGAATTCCGATGCAAGTTCAGATGAAGAGTTTTCTAAGTTTGAGTTTGAAAAACCTCTTCCGAATCACACCGACTTTCTTTCTAAACTTGTGAATCGTCCGCTCAAATTTCTTAAAGGCGAGAATTCTTCAAAACTCAAGACCCCGGTTGTGAACAATGTTTCTAAAAACGAGTCTCAATTTCAAAAACGTTCATAGCCGCGGCAAAAGACCAGTCGATCTACTGATAGAAAACCTTTCTACTCAAACTCTGTTGACCATGTCGTTAATGATTTTTCAGATAACAATGGTCGGGCAAAATAAGACAAACCAAAGTGGGTAGCCAAAGGATCTGTCAAGAATAAGTCGGAGTCGAAGTCATTTAATTCTGCTTTCAATTATAGGAATAACATTAA